>OY728161.1:1590943810-1600943810 GCA_963277665.1 Viscum album
TATCATATACGTGTTCCTATTTCATGAGTTTGGAATGATAAAAAATAATTATAACCTTTAACATTTCATGTATTTCTAATAAAATCATTGATGATTATCTATTCATAGGGTGGTTAAGAGTGTTTCTCATCACGGTATTGGTTGGAGTACAACCAATATGAGATTTAATTTCTCTCATATGAAGAGTTCGACATTAGGTCCATCTATTGAGATAGAATAAAGATTGATCAGGTCCACCAATATATTGAATCTTTTTTTATTGTCTACCAAGATGATGGTCATATGATACTTTCATCCATAATGGTTAACTACATATGATATAACCATATATTAGGTCATTTTATATTTAGAGATTTGACAATATATGAGTTAATGATATGGGATTGTCAACAACCATTTCCAGTGGTTATAATATGTGTTAGAAAAAATAATCCTCTAATAATTATTTATAAAATGTGATGTTACTATGGAATATAATATTTTTAAAACATGTGTACAATGGATATGACATTAGTTGATTTTGTAGCTTGGGTAGCACAAAGGTTTTAATAAATAATTATCTTTTCATATATTTATACATTATAGAATTATGATTTTTTTTCTTTTAATTAAAGGAATGTGGGTTCGGTTTTTTAGGAGGATTTATTTTGAATAAAATAGATTACCTAATTTTGTATTATATTTACTATCAAAAAAGTATTATGGTAATGCCAAAGTTATTTCATGTGGCACAAGAGCCTCAGCCCAGTTAGTGAGGGCTCCCTAGGTGCATCCAAGAGACCCGAGATCAAATCTAGGTGGAGGCATATTTCTGGGTACTATAGTAGCACTATAGCAGGCACTATAGCAGTAATGTAGTGGGAACTATAGATGGAACTATTTAGTACTATAGAATACAGAACTATTCATCCATCTGGGCCTTCGGGCAACCAGTTTGGTCCTCGGGTCCTGCAAGGCTTTTGGGCCACACAAGGCCTTCGACCTAGTTTATTCTAAAGGCCTTCGGGCCACCTTAAGGCATTAGGGCCACCCCAAGGCCTTCGGGCCACATGAATGCAGGCCCAAGACACGCTACAAAAATGGAGCAGCCCTAGAAGAGGATTTAGAGCAGGTGCACTCACCAGAGAACAACCAAATGGATTGCTAGAATGAGAGGGTATTGATATTCCATTGGTACCAGCCTATTATTGCACGGGAAGTCTAGCCAGACGGTCATTCAATGGTGGAGAGCTACTATCAAAGATGCAGATGCTGGGGAGGGACAGTTCCTTGTAGATAGTCTGGTTAAACTCCCCAAGACCTTTAGGTCATGTAATCTCCTAAGCCTATGGTCCATGTAATCTCTGAGCCTACGGGCCTTATAAGGGTTCCCCCTCATCCCTTAAAATGGGGGTTATCAAAAATCAATAAAGATGAAGGCCAAGTTATTTCATGTGATGTAAAAAAGGATTATGTTTATTATAGTTATCCAAGACGTATTTTAAATGATATCCAAAATATTTGTGTATATTATTTCACGAGATACCATATATGATATGATATAAGGATAAATAGATATATCTATTTTAGGATATTTTTTTAGTGAGGTATCGAATGAGTTTATATTCACAAAAATGATTTTCTATAAGATACAACTGGATATTATTTATTTAATGAAATGATATATACTAATATAATAGAATTAATGACATCATAACATTTTCCCATTTAGTGACAGTTCATGATTGAGAGAGAATAATATTATAGATAATGTAGAAAAATTCCTTTCCCATCATTGGTTATGGTTGGATGTATTGGAGTGTGTATTTTTCCTCTTCCAAGTAGTCCTAGAGTACTACTTCCATGTCATATAGAATCTTTATAGAGTTAACATTGATGGTATATGAATACAAATGTTATGAAAAATTTCAAATTGATCTACACACATTGGATATCATTTAAATAAAAATTGTATGAGATGTAATACATGATAGTTTGTTTCTGATAGAGTTTCATGAGATGTTAATAAAATTTACTCATCCATTATAACACATGATAAAATGAAACAACCATTAAGGATCCCACACAAGGTGTTATAATGGTTACTAACTTGGAATTTAAGTGGATTTTCTGGCTTTTACTCATTAAGGAAAACAATATCAAACACTCATTTCTCCCTTCAATCTTCTTGTATTACCCTATGAGTTTACAAAATGATGATGGGGGGAGAATTACACTCAAATATTAATATTTTCTAGTGTATCATATCCATAACTTCATTTCTTGGAATCCTTCTGTATCTAAAATTTTGATTTTAATATAAAATTTGTGATGATTATGGTTTTATTTGGGAATTATAGTAAGGTAGACTATTTTTTTAGTCTTTATTTCTAGTGATTTTTTTGATAAAATATTTAGTGAGATATTTAATGTGTGTTTTAATATTATTAGGACACCAATAATGTTTTTTATTATACCCCTACATATTTCAACATTATTATATATAGTATACATCAACAATATCTCAAAAATATATCGATGTAAATTTTTTTTGTGCTTCAATATCCTTTTGGATTCATGATGTAGAAAGAGACATTAGAACTTACACTTGTTCTTATTCTTGTTGTACCCCATTTTCCATGTGGTTTGGAGAGTTATGGAAACAATATTTTTAATTTAATTCAAGTCACCCTTATGGAATTGTTACTCCTTTAGTTTTTGGTCAAATAAGAAAGATCTAGTGATAAACACATAAATCAAATATGTTTATTATTAATCATCATTATGATTATGTAGAATTTTTTAAATTTTTTGGGGTTGTTAGAAAATCATGATTAATCCAACAATATATTGGTATAAACAAAGGAAAACTCATGTTAATAACATTCTTGGTTTGAGATCTCTTTTTTGATGATAGATGGTTACTATTAAAATATTCTCACATGTCTGAGTCCCTAATTCTAGATACATTTTTTATATTTAAAAAAATAAAATTTTCAGGATATAGTAATATATTCCACATTGAGGATTAAACCATTTAAAATGAATTAAATAAAGTAAAAATGAACATTGAATGTATATATTCATCTTTTAGTCATAATGTAATGTGCTATTACATATTCAATGCATCGATGAATTTTTTATCATTCTAGTTACTGTTACATAACGTATTTTATAATCCTTCACATTTCCAAATATTCATAGACTCTTCTTCATGAGAAACTGAAAAATCTTTATGAATCACTGGTGGCACTCCAACATATGGGTGTCTTATATGTAAGGGTATTTAATTTATTGAAAATTATTAATACCAAATTTCTGTTCATATTTTGAGAATAAATATTATAATTAATTTATTCATATAAAATGATAAATAAAAGGGTCATAAATAATTAAAAATGTTCCTGAAAGAAATATTGGATCTCAAATAATTATAAAAAGAATTAAAACATAAAAAATTACTCCATTTAAAATTCTAATAACAGATTTATTAATTTTTTATTACATTTATTTTTTAAAGGATTTATATAAATTTTGACAATAATTTAAATAAAAAAAATTAATAATTTTTTGTAAATTTTTTATCAAATCACCTAGATTTTTTATTAACCTAAATAATTTTATTATGATCAATAGGATTAGAATGGAATTTTTAACCATTATTTCCACCCACCATATTGTCGATGGAATATTTTAGGATTCAATTATCTTTTATTGAGAATATTAGTATATTGGTGAATCCATAACCTTACTAATAATGTATTCGAAACCATGTACCAACTAACCAATCCAATTTAATGTAATATTTGACGTCTCTAAATTTGGAATTTATCATGTTCCTTCTAATGATATTCTAATAACATCTATCATACCACTAAATTTTCAAGTTAGATAGTGTCAAGTATGCTTTAATATAGCCCAACATTTAGTGTGTTTGTGTTGAAAGGATTATGATTATATAACTATTTCAACTAGAACACTGTGAATATCGATATCATATATATATATATATTGATTCATCTTTTGTTTTTATATTTAATCTGCTCAACCATTATTCATTATTAATTTGACTATATGTCATTTGTTGGAATACATTTCTATATAGTATGTCTTAGTTTTAGCTACTACAGTTATGAACTACATAGGGATTAAAAATGATTTAATAAGGGATACCCCAAGTTCCTTGATTAGGTAAAGGATTTATAATATAGAATACTATAAAATATTGAAAAGCTGTTACTTTAACCAATCATAAATTTATCCATGAGACTATGATTTATCCAACATTATAATTCTTGTGATGTGGGATTAATATTTGGAGTTTCTGGTGATGATGATCTCCTAAATTATTCTAAATATTGGGATATATTTTATGTTTTATTTTTAGGCTTAATTTCAATGCCCATGTCCAATTTTTGATCAGAAGTCTATTATTCTATCTAATAATTCTACCATTATGATTTGACCATAATGATCCCTATAAAATTTAAAACGGGATTAAAATATGTGTTTGGGTTAATGGATATATTTCTTTCAAGTCACGGACATTTATATGATTTTATCAGCAAAGGAAATTTAATATTACAACAATCCACATCATCTCTTTCTAAATCCTCTATAGGCTCATCCACGATTAATGACATGGATCTCATTTTTTTGTCACTCTTATTTATAGAAAAAGTGATAAACCATATATTTTTTTTTGATAAATCACAACGATACCATTCAATATATGAGAAATACATTTCTTTTTGTGGTATCCATAATCTATGTGACATTGATAAAACATATAGTTATTTTTTGAATGGTATGGGTGCCCATCGGGTACAAATTCCCTTGTTTTTTTCAAAGTCCTTATTGATTATAATTTTTCACAATTCGAAAGGAAATAATGAATTCAAAATAATTGTTGTGGGAATTTGGGTCTCAACTAGCTGATTAAAGTTTTCATTGATGATGTAATATATTCATTGAACCATACCTTATTCAACAAATCATCACTATTCTACATAGTTATTCATGGTAATTTATTTCATTATCCTTAATATTTAATTGTAAATGATAATGTTCAAGTAAAATGATACTAATAATTTTATATTATTACCATCCCAAAATATAACATGTTCAAAAGAATTTACTTGTTGATAATAAGTTTATAGACATTGTGATATAGAATCCAATGATAAATGTATTTTTTGGGTGATCATGCAATTCAAACTCACTAGGCATCTTGATCATTATTAATTTGGACAAGTTATATTCAATAGTACCAATGAAATACTTGAGTAATTTCTCCAATTAAATGGAATAAATTACATTAATCTTATTTTTAATTTTTTAAATATATTAATTATTCATATAATTCAGATCGAATTATTATTTTGGAAAAGGTGGAGGTAGCCCATTTTAATTTCCAGGATCATGAGTTTGGGATAGAATCCAGACTTATTAGAGAGTGACAGTTTCAATTTAGAATTTATAACATTTCTAAAAAAAATCAATTGAATAGGTATATAAAAATATTCCTCCTAAATGTTAAACTAAACTAATTGAGGAAGTTATACCAATGATCTTCTCATTCAAAAATTAATAGGGAATGAATATTTTTTTTAGAAAAATAATTCCTTCAAAATTATTTATGAAAATTATGAGTTTTTATACTTCTATGTTGCTATAATAAGGCTGTAACAAGATGAAATCTAATAATATGTTATTCAATGTGTCCTAAGACATAATATATTTGAAATTTAAGACTCCCAATGTTTGATAAAGAATGTGTCAGATCCACCCACATAGGTTATTGTTTCTTCTATAGGTTCACAGATTCTCACCAACCCTCCAAATTCAACTATTTAAGCAGTAATAGATTTAATAGATGTTATAAAATCATATAGAATAGCTTCACAGGATAGTGTGTGAGTATTAATAGAGAGTGTAGCGTAATATATTTATCCCATCGGTGCCTATTTTTTTATAATTTTATTATAAATGAATTACTTAACTTGCCAAACCGAATTGTTTTTCTTATCTATGCAGTGGAAAATCATGATTATAAATCATAATTGGTATCATATAAACGGGTTCATCTCATCTATGGTAAGATATATGTATTGAATATACCCTTTCTGGTTGAGAAATATACTCTTTTTGAAGTTGTTCATCCACAATATGGATTACCACTTATTCTTAGGGATTTTAACCAAATGGTTCATTTATCATGAGTATATCAACATTATGATATATTAAACATTATATATTTTTATTTCAGTTTGTAGTATTTTCATTAGCTATAATAATTATAATACATTTGGTTCATGCATTTGATGTATATGTTAATACCAAATTCCCATTTTTCTTTGTGGTTCCTTCCTGAGTGGTAGGAAATGGAATATTTGTCAAAGGCCATAAAACATGAGACTTACTTTCATTGTTTTTGAGAACACATATATATTACACTTTAGTGATTTCTATATTCTATTTTTCACTTTATCATAATCTTCCATATGATTATCATGAACTGAATTTTTTATAAGGTTTTCTAATTATATTTACCACTAGGAATCACTCAACATGAATGAGATTCTCATCAACATCCAAACAATAATGATCCCCACCAATGTCTGTATACTACTTGATATTATGTCATAATATTAAATTTATTTTTTACATTATAAATGAATCCATTCACCCAAGACCCCTTTAAGTCTTCAATATATTTTCTTAATGATGATATTTATATAAATTATTGAATTTTTTAGAGAAATTTATTCTTTGTAAAACACCCATAACATTCTCTAAAAATGACATTAATGGATGGGATGAGTCGTAAAATTATACAGGAGAACCGTAGAGGTTTTCCATGGGGAGATGATGTTAACCTAGTGAGGGATGAAATTAATAGACTGTGGAGAGGTAAACATTCACCCAAAACCTCTATAATTTGGTGAGTTGTGTCCTACTATAGTGATTATTGCACCCCGTATAATGTTTATGTGTTTCCATAGCATTGGTGTTAGTAAAAATTCCACAATACTAGTGGAATATGTCTATCAATGTGTAACTTCTACAGTTATTATTGCATCCCTCATTGTGTTTTGGGATCATAACATATAAGGGTCCAAGTCTAGTTCACTTATTTGAAACTCTAGAGAATAGGTGTTTTCAATCAAAAATAGTTTAACTAATAATAAATTTTATATTTGAATGAATGTTACCTCATTTAATACTCTAGTATAATGGTGTATATTTTTATCAATGGACTATTACTATATTGTTTGTGTTTTCTATTATCTAAGAATGGGAATATTTACTTTCACGAACAAAATAATAGATATATATCCTAGACATCAGATATTGTAAAAATAAATTACATTATAGATTTATCTCCCTAAAAAACATTCTGAATAGAAGTGGAGTAAAGTAGAAAAATTCATATTCTCCCAAACTATTTAATCAAAACATAGATGAAAAATTTCTTATAATTTAGTTGATTTTCATAAATAAATTAATGATTTTTTGAGAGACTCAAACAGATCTCTTAATTTGGGATTCTACGAAATAAAAATGGAAGTTATGTCAACTTTGTAACATTATTTATATATATTTTTAATGTGATTAACATATTACTTATAAGGGTGGTTTTTATATTTTAAGTAATGAAATGTTTCACAAATTTTGAAATTTATATGTCTTAATAACTAATTTTTGAATGTCGTTGTTTTTGAACTGGGGAGTGGAAATTATCCAAACATGAATAGAATTTTATCTTATGAAAATTCATTCAACATAATACCATGGTTTTACTCACGCTCTATAAAAAAATTTAGGCATTAACTGACCATAATTTTTTTAATCCACTTTTATGAGGAAGAGTGTGAATATTTTTTAAATACAATAATGATTGTGGATACTTGATCTTTGTGGGTGCTAATGATAGTCATTTACTTATTTTTATAGTTAACATGGATAGCACACTAATAGTTGGTGATATAATTCATGGTGTAAATATTATTAGAATTTATAGTGCATCTTAATATAATGGAATGTTTAGCCCACCCTTGTTATGGGAAGTTCCTCCATTCTATGAAAATGTATAATCACGAGTAGTTAGTTCGAAATTATTACCATTGGAGTACATGAATTATGGTTATGTTTAGATTTTATATCATATGAATGGGCTTTTCTAAAGTCATAAAATATTTCATATTGATGAACTCTATAATATAGTTCACATGTAGAACATATAGTGGTGTTTGATTAATTAATATGGTGGGGGATCCTTATCATTTTATAAGTACAGTACTGGGAGGACCTCTTCAAAATAAATCACAATATGGACCTTTACGATTTCATGATGATTACTTATCATGGGGTGGTCTATTGTGGACAATTTCCATATTTATCCATAGGGGAACTTCATATTCAAGGCACAATGGGTGACTAACATTGTCTATTTCTTATAAATGGATTTAAAGACGACCTAATTGGTTTTCATTGTTTTTACCTTAAGGAGGACCCTCGTGGGTTATACTTATGTAATCTTGGGGAGTTCTTTAGTATCCCTTAACCCACACTCTCAGGTCTGGTTATAAAATAATTACATTAAAAAAAATATTATAATATGTTATATGATCCAATATAGAGATTTCATAAAAATCACTTTATTATAATATATGAAAATAATCTCATAATACATAGATAATCTTTCAGCTTAATGTATCTGAGGGCTGTCGACATAAGAAATTCATTTTATAACATAGATGACCATTTCATTATAATCAATGCTCTCTATAATCCTTTCTAATATCCCCACAACTTATAAATATATTCAATGAATCGAAAATAGAATACGGAAGAATGTTTTGATCATATAATCCAACTAATTGAAAACATATTAACATGAAATTTAGTTTTAGACAATAAACATATTTAAAACAGGGATATGGTAGAAATTTATTATGAAAAATAACCAAAAACATTATGGTTTGTCCATTAATCATGATATATGGACTAATAAAATCAAATAATAAAACATATTCGATAGAAGAAATATTTAATAATAATTATATGATAACCATTATCCATGGAGAATGATCATGTGAAATATATTCAAACATAATGGTTTCGTAAGAACATTTGCATATAAATTATATCTCAGGTCTACTCACCTAGACAGTAATTGAATAATAATCTTGGATGAATCACCCATGTAACATCATGGGATTGGGATAAACCACATGTATTCCCAATTATAATGGAAAAAATTTTACAATTCAAAAAATATATGGGTTAAATCCTCCCATGTGACCTTTGGATCATGATAACTCTACTTTTTTTTCCCTTTCACATGTGATATATCCCCTCATGTACCAGATTCATCTCATGACATATAACAATTTCCAATATATTAAACAATGATATGTGATCCCACCCATCATTCATCCATATATCAATTTTCCCCTTGAAAATAGTAATTCTTAACTTGATTAATAACCCATTGAATGAAAAATTCAATTCATTGCATTTCAATATTAAATTAATCAAATTGACCCTAATATTGTGAATTATTAACACATAGAATCTAGAAACCCAAAATAGTGTGTCATTAGAAAATTGAGTGTGGGTCATGAAAAATAAATTCTAGGTAAATAAGACCTTTTTAGATAGAGTGGTAAATGGTTTCAAAACTAGAAAGGATTATATATATAAAATTTATAACAATTTCAAAAAATTAAATGTTTCCGTTCATTTTGAAAAGTCAATTTTAGAAAATTCACTATTGATAAATTCAAATTAATAAATTTTAATATTTATTATTTGGAAATATGTATCAATAATTAATCCTTTATATCAATATAATGGTTTTAAAAAAGGGGTGCCAATTTGTATTAAAAATTTCACATTTAAAAGGAAAATTTAATAATCGATCCTCAAAATAGACATAATATTTTCAAAAAGGTGATGTGAAATCATTAGAAAAAAATTAATTTCAAATATAATATTCAATAATTTAGTACTGAAAATTTATAATTGATTTATATTGAAAATTCTTATTTTAATATAAAAAAATATTTTTAAAGTAAGGAATACTATTTTAATATCTTGGAATATCATGGCCAAAATCCCACACTGTAAAAATAGAAAGAAAACATTATTTTTAAAATTGTAAAATATGAAATATATATATTAAATTATATGACACCTGATTTTATTCCAATTATTATGTAGAAAATTAGATGGAAATGGAAACATCAACAGGGAATGCATTATCTCATTAAAGAGGATGTAAATTATTGAAAAAAATACATTTTATTGGGAAGAAACATATCAAGAATTAAAATTAGAATAAAAAATGTTAAATTTGATAAAGAGAAGAATAATGTATCATGAAATAAAATTTTATCATGTAATTAACCTACATTGTAAAAAATAAGATCATGAAGATTCATTATAACTCATTAAAATCAGTTGTGTCAAAAAGAACCCCATATCTTTTATATATTTTGAATAGAAATCTATTAAATGAAATAGAATTATATGGTTCCCTGAACTTAAATAATTTCATGAAAATGGAACATGAACTCATAGGAAGTGTTTAACAATATAAAATATATGATGGTACAAAATATCAAACATTTCTCATAGATATGAAAATGTTACCCTGAAACCCTTACCATAATTGCTAACATCTACTATAGAACATGATTCTCATTAGGACCATGACCAATCTGTTGCAAGACTCAAAATAAATTAACTAATTAGGTAAAATAATTGTGACCAGAGGAATATTAAATTTATATAGGATTTTATCTTACTTTATATGGTAGAGTTTTAGGTAGAAATGAAATGAGTTGGTTATGGAATGAATGTTTGGAAGTATTCCCTTTTATAAGAAATAATGGACTTTTGAGAGAACAACATATTTTTTAATAATTAAACAATAGTATTAAAGTGTAAAATGTTACACAGTTTATAAATAAGGTAATTTAGTTTGAGATATAGTCAATAAATACTCTTCCTTTTATTTGAATACTTGTATTAAATTTATTTCAACTAAATTTCTTTTTTGTTTTTACATTTTACCATTTTGGTTTATTACTTGGTTACAAGTTTTCGATTATGTATTGTATGTTTAACTAAAAATATAAAATAATAAATCTAAAAAAATATATATGATGAACCCAAATTTATCATATATTTAATCCAATTAAAATTTTAAAAATGAATAAATTCATTATCAAACTGAAACATTAAATATATTGAATATGATTTTTGTATAATTTTTTTTTCAAAATTAAGTTTTTCTAGTCTTATTTAGTATTTATTATCAATTTTAGGAGTGAAAATACGTTTATATATTAGAGTAAACATTATAATAATGTAATTTTTTGGAACTGATTAATTCATTTTAATAGATAGAAATTATCCAATATTTTGAAAAATAAAATCATTAAAATTAAATTTTTTACCATTATCATTGAAATTAGTATTTGATGTTATTATTATATTAGATAAATTAAAATTATATTTTACTATATATGATCATTTGGATTTAAAATTATAACTACATTTTTATAGATTGAATGTCTATAATTGATGAAATATAATATCCAATATGTGTTAATAAAAACATTTTTTAGAGTAAAATAATGTTTATGTTTCAAAAATGTTAAGAATATGATTCATAAATTCAAAAGAATATATCTAAATGCTTTATTTTACATTATAAATAAATATTTTTATAAAAAAAAGTTTTATTAATAAATTTATTATATTGTTATATTAATTCTATTAAAGTGAGTGTATTGAGAATTTTTTTTATTTTTTAGTACTCACATTATACTAGTATGTTATAAAAAAAATATAAAAATTCACTCAATTAGGATTCTCATACGTTCAATTTAAAAAATGAACACCAGTTATTAAAATTGAAATTTTTTAATTTATAAATTAATATTGTAATGGAATATTCAATGTAATAAAAAATAAGTTCATTTATTGAGACACACCCTTAAAAACAATTAATTATTCTTAATAATATTTTTTAAACATTATACCTAATTAAAATATTTTTATTTCTCTAGATATTTTTATTTTTATTAAATTTATTTAATAATAAATATGAAATGACTCATTTTCACATGGTTTTCATAGAGAATGATATCAATACAGTATTAATTTTAAATAATTTATTCTGAAATATATACTCATTAAAGATTACCACATAAATATATTACATTCTTAAAATTGTAATTATTATTCCCAAACGAATGTTTGGGATTGTATTCATTACATATTCACTATTCAAAATATAACTAATAACATTAAATTTTCTTTATTCTCTTAGGACATATCAAGTTACTTATATTTTCTCAGAAAACATTAAAAAATCATAAAATCATATATCAAAGTTTTTATATATTATATATTTTTAATAAACTATCATTTACAAAAAATCATTGAACATCTATGATATCAAACAACTGTAAATTAATTTATGATTCCAAAAATTAACATTTTATTTAACATTAAAAATGAATCAATTTCTCCTTCATAAAATTACATAGCATAAAATATATACCGCATTTCACAAAATTTAATTAGATACACATTATATATCATTATCCAATTATCAATCCATAGGTTGCGAATAAAGTCTAACAAATTTATTTTAAAATGAATAAAATATTTACTATATCAAAATAAAATGTATATAAAACCAAAGATTTATATCCCCCTCAGCCATGTGTTTTTAAATAGTTACCCGAAAAAATATTACCTTATGTTCTGGTGAATCATTTGTAATGACTCTATAAAGAACTCTGATGCCTCAGTTCCACTCGCCTATGAAATCATTAATGTTCACTATATAAAAAATATAGAGTACGATCAAACATAGTCAGCACTACCAAACAATGGAAAAATTTCAAGGAACTATATTTATCATAAAATGTTCCCCTAGAAAATTGAAATGGAACACTTCATGGGATATAAAATACAGTTTCCAACATTCTAAAAAGGGTTTGTCTCACTAGGGATACCATGATACTCTAAAAACACTATCTAAATTGTTATAACCATAGCACGATCTATACTATCAAAATTCCAACCACGGGATACAATGATATTATTGAAAACCAAATTTCAGTTTATATACTCCCCACTATTTGAAACCATTTTATTATCATTAAATTATACAACAAATATAAAATCCATATCAAGAACAATTTATATCATTTTAATTAATCATTTGTATCAATAATATATTAAACCACATTAATTGGAACTATTTTCCTAAAACTAAAATATATAGAGAAAATAATTTACATATCAAACTACCTACCAAATCCTATATCCATGAGTTCCAATTATGAATCCTTATATGAATCTCATGACTGACTTAGATGTGGTAGGAATATAAAAACCTTGTTCCATGACAAACCAAAAAGAAAATATCATAAAACAATAACATCACAACACATGTGCATCACCCAAGTCCAAATAACATTCATCTATCATAAAATAACATAAAAACATGAATCCAAGCATGAAAACATGGATTTCCCAACCAACATAGGTTATTCACTCCTATAGATGAGCCTATTTGATAGGATTGAAACATCATAATAATTGATCAAAAATTAAAAATTGAAATTAAATAGAAAAATAAAACACATGTGATACCCATTTCTGATGTCTCATCCTGAGAGCTATTATAAAAAGATCCCTGATATAGATCGCCACGTGACCGCATACAATGCTCTGCTAATGATAAAGGTTGTCTATTAGTAGTGATGTTCTAATTAGGTATGTGGGGAAACTATACTACTTTAATATACTATGAAAATAACAAAAATTGGAAAAAATAATATTCATATATTGATCACTCACAAAAAAACCATGAATCTTATTATAGATTCCAAAACCTGGTATATTTTCTCAAACCAGGTACAATTACATACCATTTCCTTCATGATTAATGTGTTAGAAGGAAAAAAAAGACATTAATAAGAATTCCCAAAATAAAAAACTACATTAGTTTGGTCGCCTCATTCACAATCCATCCCAAACCCTAAATCTTTCGTATAACATAGTTCCATTTCTTTAATCATTACCTATAATAATGAATTCTTCAGGAGTAACCAATGGTGTCCCGTAGAGGGTTTCAGAACATTTCATGCCACTACAAATGGTTTGTACAATAACACACAATCATAGATAGGGTATGATATTGTAAAAAATAATGGACAATAGGTTTTGTTAAACAAGTTCCACTATCTATAATCAGTTAAATTAACCTTTATCATTCTTATTTACTAGTTATAAGTATATAGATCATATATTATTTGGATCATGCCCTCTATTTGAATCATATAAAAAGTGATCCAAGAACCTTACATCACATGTGAATCAATTTATCAAATCAGTTTAACAATTTAACTCGGAGAATCCGTCTATGTATCCATATCATGTCTATAATATACGAGCTTAGAGAATCAAACCACCAACATAAATCAGGGGATGCATTAGTGTGTCGTATATCATTAGTCTATCCTAACACGGGGGATATTATCATGGGTCTAATATCCCAACCAATCCATTTATCTTTTATTCCAAGGTTTGTCATAATTTAAATTTTTATCCAACTATAATTACTAAGGTGAACCATTTAGTTTACCACATTAATCAGTTTAACTATATAAAAATGTACTCAAATATTAATATATATAGTTTCATCATCATAGAAAAATTAAAACTATTGGTTCCCCTTTTAAACTCTTTACCCACATGCACATGTTTTTTTACATTTTATCACATTAATCAATTAAACTTCGATAACTCAGTTAATATATACATTTCATGAAAAAGAACCCATTCTTCGAAGATATCATGGAATACAACATTAAAATTTATTTAAAAACATAAACAAATAAATTAATCAATTAATTAATTAATTTAATGTACAATGTAGAGACACACCCCTTTGATGGACCTTTAGGTTCGATATTATCATCATTAAGGGTACCAAAAGGGGTCTTATGGGGTCCAAAACATAATTAAAATGCCAAATTTTTCATTTCATATCAAATGATGTAGTAAGAAACACAATAGAAACTTATAAAACCACACACACATGGATAAAAAATAAGTGTATAATATATCACATATAGGCCACCAACATCATGTCTGTATACAAGTGCTCCTTAAACCATTTCCCATGATTAAATCTAAAAAAACTTCAAATACTAAACATATAATATTTCTGGAACATAGTTTTGGGGAATCAAAAGGACAATAAAGCACACACAATGGTTCTTATAGATAATATAATATATATGACTGATAGAAACACATAGATACGTGATTCAAACTAATCAACGACAGAAATGACTAAAACTAAAGGGTGACAAATCCCTCAATGTGTGATGTGATCCAAGTTTGTTACTCAGGATTCTAGTGGTGGATATGGGAAATAATTGTTAATGAAATTTTATATCCTAGGGGGGATAGGAATTTTCCCACCTTTAATTAGTGGTATGGTTTGGCTACATGTTTGGGGATGTCATGCACCAATCATATAGCATTCTCTATCAAAGAGGTTTATAAGGCCACACAATTTTTTGGTGAAACCACATTGTTTGGAAACCCATGCAAAGTTTTTGTATCTAGATCTATATAATGCCATATTGTTTACTATCTCCCCTTGCATGTTTTGTCAATCAAGTATTATTATCTAACACAATTCAAGGTAAATGTGGAATATTAGTATTAACCATTCCCTAACCATGATCTAGGTATATTAGGGCCTAGTTTATTTCTATTTCATTTATTGCAAACCACTTAAATCCCTTAGTCCCCTTATGTTGTTCAGAAATATTTCATTAACCATTACAAAAGATGTCAATTCATAATTTAAATTGTATTGTACATCCTCGGAACATCAGGATCTCACATTGAAAATGTATTGTTTCAAAATCCAACATCAATATCCTGAAGGGTGTCAATCTTTTCTTCACACATATTGACAGGGGAAACTTATTTATATTCATAATGTTTATTTATTTGTAAAGTACATTTATTTTTTATTTGAATTCCAAATCTTTTATTATAAAGATATTGAATATTTAATTAATTTAAGAGTTCCTTCGGGAATTAAAGAAAATGTATCATGGAATCTTGTGGAATATATACTATAAATTATTATATTTTGGAAGGGGAATAAAATTATAATTATTCCAAGATTAATCAAATGGTCTAATGAGAAAAATAATGTTGGGGGTTTTTTTCTGTATACCTCTTCTCATTACATGATAGTGTCATGGAACAAGGTCTTGAAAAAGGTTTTTAAATTGTTAATTATATATTCCATCATAATGAGATCAATAATATTGATATAAATATTTTATTTATTTTCATAGATATATAATTTAATCAATTTTATATGATTATTTAATTTTTTATATTATATTTCTCATCCATAATATTAATGAAATTCTTATTATTTTTACATCTTTATTAATATTTACCATGTAATAAGCGTTTGATCTAACACCTTATTATGTTTTTTCTCCCCAAAGATATAATTAAATATTGTACACATAATATTTCAAACAAGATAGAAAATATACATAATATATGGGATATTTTTATGATTTTTTACAGAATCATTTGTTTCAAATATAATGGAAAAAATATTTCCAACAGATATGATTGATGTGGGTTTTCTTACTATATATATTTACAAAGTTCTATGAATATATAATATTAAATTATATTTTGAATATATGTAATAAAATATTTTATTATCTCAAGTAATTATTGGATATATATTTTTGAAAATTTGAATTTATATTGAAGACTGTATGAAATATATGATTTTATGACACCAGATTCAGGTGTAAGAGTCTATTGAATCATAATAATAGTGGGGAACCTAAAAATTTAGTAAACCTAACTAGTTCTGTAATTCAAGGTCACCCATTGAATGCAGAATATAGATAAGATAATCAAGGGGAACTTAAAATTATCATGAACAAACCTTGTTAAATAATCATGGTATTGATAAGAATCCATTTAGAAGGAATATGGCCCATACTATATTTATGAATATTTAATATGATAATATTATGTCATTTTATTATTTTTATGTTTTCATTCTATCAATGATATATTTTTAGAAGCCTATTTCTACAACAAAATCAATATTTTCAAACCCTATTGATGTGTAACAATTAAAAAAACCCAAATATATAGTACTCACAAAATTAGAATCCAAATATATTCCTACATATGAAAATGAAAATCAGGATTAAAGTGAATTAGCTCTTCATTTAAAGGTTTATAGTAATATTATATTGATAATCCTATCATGGGAAATCCTAGAGTGACAAATAGTTTACCTCACCATTCTAGAATAGGGCATAACCCTCTAGGCTAGTGTGAATTCAAACCCCAAGTCTTACTTCCTAGAATGGAATTATTCATGATGGAATCTAAGTTATCATATTCATAATATCAAATAATTAAAATCTATATTCAATAACTAGATTCAAGATAAGACCATTAATTACAAACCACTATAAAGGTGTATGGAAATAAAATCGTATATTATAGTACATAACATATATTGCAAGACATGAAACTATATATTAGAACTCATTTAAACAATTTTAAATAATGATTAAACATATTCATCATATTAAAAATTTATAGCTATGAATAAATTATTCAATTACCTTTAAAGTAAATGGTAATTGAACATATTTAAATTTTAGATAGATTGTTTATGAAAATTTCCTTGATAAAAATATAATAAAAAAACATTTAAATTTAGATAATGATTCTTATTGATTCTCTGTAAACATATAGAATATTACATATATATAATTATTATATTAACTCCTTAAGGTTATTAATTATATTTAATTTTAATCTATGTATAAGATATATTTTTACAATTGGAAATATTTTCTAATTCAAACATTATTATTTAAAAAAAATTACGTAATTTAAATTTATTATATACAACATTATTTAAACATTTATCAAATCAACCATTAAAAAACTATTGATGATGTTTGATAAATATATCAAACGAGGACCTTAAATTTAATAATTTAAAAATAAGTATCATGGATTATTGGAAATCAAAAAATATAACTGCATTATACTTTGACCTAATTTTATGATTTTTCATCTATTTTTAAATTAATATTAAATAGTTTCGTATAATTCATTTATATTCAAATCATATGGTATTCCATATGAATTTATAAAATATATTTTAACATTATCAATTATTAGTAATTGAATATTTATTATAAAATTTCAATAAATAAATTATAAACAAGTTATAATAAATTAATTTATAAAACAATTTTATTAATTTATAAATAATCTTAAAAATCATCCTCCATTATTTAAAACAAGTCTATAGATAATTATATTACATTACTAGTTACAAATAATCAAATATAATTTTGTCTTATGAATAATATTTTACGATGAAATTGAGTAATATTGTATGATTATATGGTTTCCCATTATATATGATATCTATCATAATTTAGTACTAATATTTACATTGAAAATAATGATTTAATAATAGAATATAATTAGTTGTGATTTTTGACCTATATTCTCATTGTCCTCTATGATATCATATTTCATATTATATGAGATAAAGTTATATATATATATATAATTATACGATGATGTGATACTCTTTTTTTAATATACAACATAGTGAAATAATATTTTATTATTAACTAAACTATTACACAATGACCAGTGTAAGAAATGGGGATTAATACTTTATTGACACTTAAGATATCCCATTTGAAGAGTGTGAATATGTTATGGAATACAATATCTTATATCATAAAATCATCCAATGTAAATAATTTCGTTATATTTTCTATCATATATTATGATAGAGAATTTGATATATATTTCTCTATTTTAATACATGATCTCATAAATCTATAAACATTGTAATCTATGACACCACTACACATATTGTTGAGCTCCAATTAACACAAAATATATTAAAAAAAGATTGTATACTATGAAAAATATCACAATGAACAAATATATCAAAAAAATAATCATGATTGGAAAAACTATAAAACAATATTCCACTCGCAGTCAATAAACATCATTATCTTCATTATTTATTCCTGATGGTGATCATAGATGTCGAATCCAAATGACTTTATCCTCTAAATGTATCCATTTGATAACTGGGTAACAAATTATAAATTAGGGTATCCCTTTCACTAAATATTTTGATAACATGACAATGTGCTTAGGAGGAAAAAAACAAAGATGTTAGATTCATAAGAGTCTTCCTTGAGAAACACACATGAAACTTAAATACGATCCATAATATAATAGTGGAGCTTATATATCCTCAAGTATGTTCCTAATGGATATTATAATTACTAATGTGTAATACTTCCTAAGTAAATACAATATCCACATTCATGAAAATAGTTAATTAATGATATAACAATCCATTATATATTATAAAAATATCCATTAATGATAGATTATTTGGAAGACCTCTTAATGTAATCACCATTATTTTTAAATCATAATCTACAAATTCATACATATTATACATTAAAACATTGTGGAAATCATACATCATGACATAATAAAAGGATTAATTCACAAACATTAAAGAACATATAATGAATATTATAATACAAAATATTAGTAATCTATTATACAGACATGTATCTCATATATACTATAACTAAATATGCCTTTTACTATTTCTTTTAGGAAGAAAAATACTGGTTCATGGACAACCTTATGACCTCTTATATTTTAATATCCCATAATTAATGACTTATTACTTAAATTTTGAAACAATACAACCCATAAATTTTTTAGTCCTACTGTATTTTTAAAAATTGTTAAAATAACAAAATATTTTTTATATACAAATAAATAAATTACTTAAAACATAAATAACATTATCTTAAATTCCATTGACCCTGTAATAATCCAAGAGATAACATGGTGAAAAAAAATATGAATTTGGTGAGATATAAATTGCACTAAGGGAATAATAAATGCATATAATAAGGTAAATAAGTACATGTGAGTTAATTTCGATATCAAGGTGGTGTAAGAGGGTTTAGAATCATAAAATTGGGCATCAAATAATGATTTAAACTGATATCATAAATAAAATATATGAATGTGGATACAACATAAAACATGATTTAATAAATATTAGTGCATTATAAACACCAATTAACGATAACATAATGTACATAGGGTAACATACCATGCACCATACAATGTATCTCATTGGATGAAAACATTACTCAATTCATTTGTGGGATACGTAATTCTAGGACCATCCATCACATTCATATCATGTGCATGCATACGTGTGCCACATAGATCATAAACCATAATAACATATTTATGTAGTTCTATCCCAATGAATAAGTGTTATTTAAAAACATGAAATTACATAATCTATGAATGAAATAGACATCTAGGTGATAACTTTTATTTGAGATGGGGATGGGTGTTCACTACAAAAATGCTTTTCATGTAAAATAAACATATAATTTTTACAACATAATGAGGGTACATAGACATTTATGGAAGGGTTTAATGGGTGTAAAATGTTTTTTATCATCACATATCAATCATAATCATTGTAATAAGTATGTAAAAAAATATATCCAAACAAGAATAATTAGAACTCAAAATGCATAATATAATGAAAGAACATTATGAAATCGTATTTTGAAATGATATGGTATCTTGAGAGGGTGAATCTAAAAGATTTAAAGAAGATTCTTAAGAGTTTCGTGACACCTTGGGCTGAATTTATAATGCATTTGGAGAGTAAATTCATGCAAAATGGGTACTGAGATAAGATTTGTGTTCGGAAGGGTGGGTTTTATAGAAAAGGTAGGGTATTGTAAATTAATTTCTAGAATTGGTTATTAACATTACTTGATAAAATAATCATAATTAAAAATACTTATTACGGTTTTCCATAGGGTTTCAATAAAATATTAGGTTTTTTAAATATTTTATAAGTCTAGGAACCTAAATACTTAAAATAATACTCTTGGTGATGTTGATGTGTATCTTTTTTTATTAGAAATTGATTTTAAAACCATAAAATAGTGTATTGGGATTATAGGAATCATTATGTATTAGAAAACTAATCATATAACATAGAAAGTACAATATTTTTATTTGTAAAATTAATTTTTATCTTATATAACTTAAATAGTATACACTAAATCAGTTGTGTTCTTTTATGATTTCATAATACATAATGTATATTTATTCTATATTGAATTATTAGAGTAAAAATATAATGTACTAGAAAATTATTACTAATTCACATTTGTAAAATTATATCATGCATATTTAAAAATATAATATCAATTTTCTATAAAAAATTATCTAAAAATAATAATTTACACTGATCAATGAAATTTATTTTTTTTTAAAAATAATGTTTTCATGATGATAATAATTTTTAGACCCTTATTAAAATTAAATTCAAATTCATAAAAATATATTATAATTTTTATAAATATAAATATTAAATAATAATAATATATTATGAACATAATGTTTATTTTAAAAATTCTTCATTTACGGAAAAATATTGTTTTTATTAAAACTATATATATTTCTAAAAATTAAATTTTTGCGTGACTCTATCAAAATATAATTTTAATTAAAATCATTAATTATTCATTTATAATGTAATAATAAAAAGTACAATTATAATCATTATTTCATTAAAATAAAAATATAGAAATTTATAATGTTAGTGTCAAGATATATAACCCCTTGATACAATAGTTTATTCTATAAGGGTATTTTGTGCAATGTTTACATATTATTGGGTTGTTTTAGTGAATATGGTTTTCTATTTGATCTAAATATGATTGAATTTTTCCGATAAATGATTTTTTGATGCATTAGTCATTAAATATTTTCATATGAATAGTAATGGGAAAATACCTAGGATTTCATCTCCTATGGAAGATCTAAAAATTGTCTTCATAATGTTTTGAAGTATTGGGTGAACCCATAACTTATTTAAACTTTGTCAAGTGAATTTATCATAACTATAAATATTAACTAATAAAAATGATCACTGCACAATATCTATATTTTTAATTGTAATGATTCTTATTGTTATTTTAAACCTAATATATTATAAATAAAAAAGGTAAACATGACAACTGTAGTGCATGATTTTTCAATAAATACACAATTTTTCAATTAATTTATTCATTTAATGAATATAATTAATAAAAGGTCATTAAAATATATTAAACCCCCCTAAAAATTTCTCCCATAGAATTTCCTTTCATAGATTAAAAATATAAGCCCATGTTTCTTGTTCAAACATATGGTTCCACCACATCAACATGACCCAGAGAGTTATCTTATATGATATAACATTTTCACTAGGATATAATATATTCTATATATTCACCTTATATGAATTATTAATCTCAAATGGTGCCTCCCAAAAATCCAACACATATGATGGGTTTGGTATATACGACTTTATGATGGATATGAAAAACACATAATGTACTTTGGATATGTTAGGTAAGAGAGACATTATATAGGCCCTCCAATGCGATAATGGATCTGAAAGGGTATGATGTATCTATCTATATTATTTCTCTTAATCCTAGACTGCATGATATTCTTCCATGGTGAAATAAGAAGAAACACCATATCTCCGACATCAAACACATGATCAGATCAATGATTTTAAGTACAGATCTATCAATGAATTTTTTTCATATTTCATATAACATTTAATGGTTTGAAACTTATTTGAAATCAATTTCATAAATTAAACCCCCCCTCAACTTCTTTCCTACAACTTCATACTAGCATGTTGGATCATGACATTGTTTTTTATACCAAACCTTATGAGGTGACATATGAATGATAGAATTAAAATTTTCATTATATAAGAACTCCAATATGGGAAGGTTTTGATACAAAAATACATATAACCCCCTTTAAAATTATATTTCTATGTACTATATAGTTTTAATATTTCTCTCAAACTTATAATACATCTGACGAGGATCAATAATATTGAAACATTTCTCTATATCCAACACTATCATAAGGATTTTGTTGAAAATATAGTTAAAACTTATATTTCAATCAGATACAGTGGAGGTTGTAACTCTTCTTAGTGTTTCCAAAACAACATTGTATATTAATGTTATTTCTTTAAGAGTGAAATAATCCTTGATAATAAAGAAATGTTCCAAATTTATAACATGGTCGTCTACCACATAAATGGAATTATTCAACTTAGTTTTTCATGGGAGTCTTATTTTTTAATTTATGGTTATGTTTTCCCAAATTCATACTTTTAAAGAAAATTGTTGAATCATACCAAGAGACTTATTTTTTCAAGCCTTGACATGTTGGAGTACCATGAATTAAGATAAAAATTATATTCTCCCTATCTTTATTATACGAAATAAGAACTTTTGACTTAAATCAAAATATATCATATAGAATCCTTGTTGAATTGAGAGGGATGAGTTATCTGCACCATCAAGTTGTTCATTCATAATTTATCTTTTTTAGAGGAAACATATCTATTTTCAAATAATTTTATCTACATCCTTAGTAATGTGTAACTCTAATATACTAGCTACATTTTTCTATAACACTCCATCAACTTTCTAGGATTTCTTTATTCCATCGTGAATGGACGGTTGAGATGTTATTTGTGTATAGTATGATGAAAATAAATTTATTATTCCTTGTTTCATCCATTTAATTTCTATGAAAATTGGATCCCTTTCAATATAGTGTTGTAAATATTTTCTACTAATAACACGTTCCACATTCTTCACCTTCCTAGGATAGTAATGGAATTAGAATTCATAATCCTTCAACAGTTCTAATAACCCTAATTTAATATTTTTTATATAATTTTTTATTAATATAAACACAATGCTTTTGGGAACCATATATATTTCACACATTTCCATACAAAGATATTTCAAATCATAAATGTGAATATTATTATGTAACATCCCATGTAAGTAATGAATAATAGATATTTTTATCTATGTATATCAATGAATTAGATAGTGTTTTAGAGGCTTAAAATAAAAATAAATCCAATCTTAAGCATGAAATACACTAATATTTTTAAAAGATTGTTTTACTGCCTTTTGATGGAAAACCATTTTTGAATCTATATCTTGACAATTTTATAAACCATGTTTGTCAAAAAAAAACTTATTCTTTATGATTGGGACATCAAAATTTACTTTGTGTGAATTTTTGGTATTTTTCTGACAATGTTCAATTTTTAATGAATAGTGAAAAATACTGCATTTTACATCAAAACTGCTTTTTAATCTAATTTATTATATAATTATATTATCTTTTGAATTGGTTTTTAAGTGAAATTAGAATATATTTTTACCATTTAATCCAATGGTCGTCATTGGAATCAATTTCACTTTGAAATTGGACTTAAAATGGTGTCAATCTTTTGATATATATTGTTTCATAAAAACACGCTATTTGTCATAACAGCGGGATTTAATTATGAAATTAATTAATGTAACTTATATGTTTTGAATTTTGTAAAATAGAAAAAAAAATTGAATTCAGAATATCAAATATATCTTAGGGTGATGTTTTGGTAGTTTTCTGAAAAACTTCAATTTTTGATGAATAGTGAAACCACTAAGTGGTACTTATAAAAACCGATTTTCCATTTAAATGAAATTTTGCCACCTTTGTGTTTTGAATTTCAAAATTCCAACATACATGGTTGTCATTAAGAATTAAAATGTGGGTCAATGGGATAAAAATAAATTTTTGGTGAATAGTAACTTATTAAGTTTTTAATCGCAATTAGTGGTAATTAGTGTAGTTTAAGGTAAAAATAATGTTTTAATAGTATGAGATGAGCATGATACATGTCCTACCCTCATTGGATGTGTCATGGCCGAACAATAAAATCCATGGGTCAACTTGGGGACCCCATGGAGCCACTTTGGTTGGAAAATGACATAAATAACTTTTTATTTAATGTAAACGTAAAAATGACACAAACATAATATGTTTTACAAAAACAATTTTTAAATGGGGTTATACAAGTCAGATTTTTGACTATAAATATTCATTTGAAAGATAAAAAGATTTCCTATATCATTGTATTTGTTTTATAATTTTTATACTTTAAATAAATTAAATTATTTATGAAATCATGAAGATGCAGCGATTACCTCATTAGTAAAGGATTTAAATAAAATGAGAAGATAATGTAAAATATATGACATACACATTTCCAAAACCTATTGGGTGGGTATATTTATAACCCTTATCACCTTATCCTTAAATAATATCAATGTGGGACCTTTTATATCCGAAACTAATTTTCAAATAATGTAGTATTTCTTTACATTCCAAGAGTGCCCCTCCTCTCCTCTTATAAAAGGTCCCCACCTTTACCTCCTTACCCACACTGACAAAGCATTTGTCTCGGCCAAACCCTACTCATTTTGTCTCTCAACTTCCCTCTCTTACTCCTTGAAGCCTCACTTTGCGCAGAAGTCTTCCCAAGGAAGCTTTTGAGCTCAAACCAAAGGGAGTTACCTGATTTTAAGGT
The DNA here is from genome assembly GCA_963277665.1 of Viscum album. Taxonomy (NCBI): domain Eukaryota; kingdom Viridiplantae; phylum Streptophyta; class Magnoliopsida; order Santalales; family Viscaceae; genus Viscum; species Viscum album. The sequence continues at coordinate 1,590,969,465 of OY728161.1, forward strand.
AATGTCTTCACTTGAGTTCTTTTGTTTTATTTTGCTTCTCCAACTCCCTAAAATCTTTTTATTCATTTATATTGTAACAACTCCAGTATGTTAAATATACTAGGATGTTTTTATAATAAGTATTTGAGCTACACTTACACACACCTACATCTAATGGGTAAAGAACATACTGTTTCTGTGGATGGTGAATTTATGCCTCCCGAAACGATGTTTGTTCAACATTCTTTTAACAACTTAAATGGTGGCCACTAAGATGACACTATATTTATATATGATATGTAATATGTTTATGTTTTTTCTTAAGCTTCTGTATTTTTCATTTTTGGCATTCCTTTATGGTTTCCATTATGGGTAAACGCGATATCTTCATTTAAGGAAGTGCGGACTACCGCCCCTCAAAGTGATTTGATTCGTTAAATACCATATGTGGGATGTATAAAGGATGGAACTATGATATTATATATGATATCATACTGTAATTATAATATACCTTTATATCATTATGATTCCATTCTATAAAATACGAAATAGAAATGAAAGTAGCGTTCATGCGTACGTACGACTTACCGTCTCCATGAACGGTGCATTTCATTTCTTACCTATAAATTATTATGTAATATTATAAATGCATGTATATACTGGATATATATGATATATACATCATGATTTTAATTCTGGATATAATGGATACATGAACAACTTGTAATTATAAAGGGATTATTTTTTGACTCAAGTACCAATGATCGTTAAAAGGACCGTTATTAACTTAAATAATTACATAGTGTTCATGAAATGGAAATAAGTGATATAAAAGGAATAATGAACTTTAAAAAATGTTCTTAAGAAAGTATAAAATTAACTCAAGTTTATTATTCATGACAATAAAGAACGATCGAGTCAAGTCGGACCCGAGGTATGGGACTTCGTCTCAATCTCCTTTCATTCAGGCATATTTTATTTTACACACAACTTTATTTTATACGGTGTATAAACCCCTTTGACTTTTACGTTTACCCAAAAGGAATATTTTTTATATGATGCATTTTACTAAACGACAAAAGGGAATGTTTTGTCGTACGTATGCAACGACAATGACTTCTCCATCTTTGTGACCATTATTTGAGTTTCGGCTTCCTCTACAAGCCATACCTTCTTTTTAAAAGAAAAATAAATGCCTTGTTTTACTTTTCTTTTATTTTTTTATTGAAAATGGTTTTCATAATGTTTGTATATAAATGTTTTGTATAGATATCTTGTGATTGAAAGGTGGAAATGTTATGTTTCCTTTATGCATGTTTTATGTGATACGATTATGTTCAGGTTCTTGGGAATTATTATGAATGTGGGTGGTTCCGTGATAAACTAAGGGCGGGTGAGCCCGATATAGCTCTCCAATGCATTGGGTAACGTGAAGGAGTGAAATTTTAAGGTTTCTTCGAAGAGATTTAGGGAATATATTGTGATGTGTATTCCAAACGTAACCAAGAGGGTTACTCCCTATGTAAGAATGTTATGAATGCCTCAAGTTACCTTTATGTATTATGATTTCTATGATTTATTCATGATTTGATGAGGTATGATTTATGGGTAAAGTATGATTTCATTCTTATGTATATATTAACTCATGTTTCCTTTCCATATTTTTTTATATAACCCATACGGAGCTTTTTGTTCTCATCCCAAGTCTTTTTTTGAAATGTTTTTTCACAGGTCAAGGGAAAGGTACATGAAATGATGATAGTTTCAAGGAAGTGACAAGAATGAATCAATGTTTTATTTAAAATATGTTTCCATTTATGGGAAAAATGAATACTATTTTTATGTAACCACTTTGTTTATATTTGGAATTTAATTCAAGTTTTATGTTCTAATTCTCTAAAACTCTAAACCTGAAAAGATCCTCAATGTGTAATCTTGTAATAACTCAAGATTAAGTAAGGTTTAAGGCTGGGACCTTATAGTTGGTATCAAAGGTCGGTTTAGATAACATTAGGAGTTAGAATTCTATTAAATGATTATCCAAAAATATTTTTTTGAAATGATATAGCATTTGTAGATTACCATGTTGCTTCATCTAAGACATGTTTGTTCATAATGGTTTTCTGCAGAGGAAATAGGGAAGCAGTGCTAGGAAGGCATACAGAAGGAAATAACCTTCCGAATTAGCATCCTGAGATGGTCGAAATTGGAACTAAATAGTTTTTTGAAGTAATGTCGCCGTTGACTCAAGCGATAAATGGAGGTGGTATCCATGCACGAGATCAGCCAGATCAACCGCGGAGAAACATGTCAGCGGTGGAACATTTCATGAGGCAACATCCCCCATCATTCAGAGGATCATCTGACCCTATATTATCTGAAGGGTGGATTAATGCATTGGAGAAGATTTTCGATGTCATGGGGTGTTCAGACAATCAAAAGGTTAGTCTTGCTATTTACCGTTTGGAGGGTGAAGCAGATCAGTGGTGGTCGATGGATGAAAATATCAGGGATGCTGATGAGATTGATGCTCAGGACTGGGATGAATTCAAAGGTATGTTTCATGAGAAGTATATTCCTAAGGCTGTTCGACTTAGGATGGAAAATAAATTCTTGGAATTGAGGCAAGAGGAAGACTCAGTGGCTATCTATGAAGAAAGGTTCACTCGATTAGCAAGGTATGCTTTAAATTTTATCCGAGTCCTTGATAGTAAAATAAATTGTTTTTACTCAGGATTAAAGCCAAAATATCAAAGGGCATTAGCTTCTCGTGAGTTTAAATGTTATGAAAAGCTTTTTCGATGTGCTGAGAAGGTGGAAATGGAGTTTTCCGATGATCAAGTGTTCTGTAACAACCAACAGAAGAAGAGACCGAGGTGGCAGGAGAAATGTAAGAATTCTTCAAAAAAGTCTGATGGTAAGGAAACTAAGTTTCTAGTTTGTGATAAATGTGGAAAAAGGCATACTGGGGAATATCTTCTAAATTCTGTAAAGTGCTACCGATGTGGTAAGATGGGACATAAGGCTCGTGATTGCATTGAAAAATATTAGGGTGATGGTAAGACTAAATTTTATTTACAGGTAGTGAAATGTTATAAGTGCAATGAGATAAGTCAGTATGAAAACGAGTGTTTTACAAAGAGCTTGAGTGATAGGAAGCAGTTAGACTACAAGCAGAAAGGGGTGGTGAAATCCTTTGCATCTACTTCAGCAGATGTCGGGCTATCAAATGAAGTTGTATCAGGTACTTTGTTTGATTTTTCAGATTATTCTAGTGTGTTGTTTGATTCGGGGTCTACACATTAATTCATCTCTAAAAACTTTTCTAGTAAAATGGGAATACCATCTCAAGAAATGACTCCTGAACTTGTGGTAAAAACACCTGGGGTAAATGTTGAGGCAAAAATAATTTTTATGAATCTTCCTATCCTTATCTGTGGAAAGAACCTACTTGCAAACCTTATTGTTCTACATCTAGTAGAGTTTGATGTTATCCTGGGTATGGATTGGCTCTCTATTTACCATGATATGATTGACTGTAGAGATAAAGAAGTTTATTTTTAGAAAGACTATCAGTTTGTGTACCAGAATGAACCATTACTGTTGATAACTTATCAAGAGGCTGAGAAACCTGTAAAATATGGAAATGAATGTTACATTTCACACATCATTGAAAATAAAGGAACTGTTCAGATTAATGATGTGAAAGTGGTAAATGAGTATCCTGATGTTTTTCCTGATGAGTTGCCTGGAATAATACCATATTGGGAATTTTAGTTTACTGTTGACTTAGTTCCTGATTCTAAGCCAATTTCAAAACCCCCTTATCGAATGGCTCAAATTTATCTTTTAGAGTTGAAGGAGAAATTTCAAGATTTATTGAGAAAGGTTTCATTCGACCTAGCACATCACCATGGGGTGCTCCGGTTTTATTTTTTAAAAAGAAAGATGGTTGTATGAGACTTTGAATTGATTATAGAGCCTTGAATAACATCACTATTAAGAACAAATATCATTTGCCTCATATTGATGATTTGTTTGATCAGATCCAGGGAGCTCAGTATTTTTCAAAGATTGACCTGAGATCGGGGTACCATCAGGTGAAGGTAAAGGAAGCAGATGTTCTGAAGACTGTGTTCCACACAAGATATGGCCATTATGAATTGGTAGTAATGCCTTTGGGGATAACCAATGCACCTGCTGTATTCATGGACTTAATGAATAGAATTTTCAATGAGTTCTTGGATAAGATTGTTGTGGTTTTCATTGATGATATTTTGGAGTTTTCTAAAAGTAATGAATAGAATGATAGACATTTAAGGGTTATCTTTCAAACCTTAAAAGAAAAGAAACTCTATGGAAAATTCATCAAGTGTGAGTTTTGGTTGCAACAAATTTCTTTCCATGGTCATATTTTTTCTAAAGATGGAATAACTGTATATCCTTCAAGAACAAAAGTTGTGGAAGACTGGCCAAGACCCACAAATGTAACTGAGATTCGTAGCTTCCGTGGTTTGGAAGGCTATTACTGAAGGTTTGTTAGAAATTTTTCACGGTTATCTAGTCCAATGACTAAGCTATCTCGGAAGGGTGTTAAGTTTATCTGGACAAAAGAATGTGATGATTGTTTTCAGGAATTGAAAAGAAGATTGGTGAATGCTCCAGTTTTGGGACTACCTTCCAGGAATGGTGAGTTTTTTATATACAGTGATGCTTCATTGAAAGGAATTGGTTGTTTCCTAATGAAGAATTATTAGTTAATTGCTTATGCTTTACGACAGTTTAAAATTCATGAGGTAAATTACCCTACACATGATTTGGAATTAGCTACTGTTGTTTTCGCTTTAAAATTTTGGAGGCATAATTTGTATGGAGTAAAGTGTGAAATATATACCGATCACAAAAGTTTAAAGTATATATTCACTAATAAATAATTGAACATGAGACAGAGGAGATTTCTAGAATTAATCAAGGACTATGATTGTACAATTCATTACCATCCGGGAAAAGACAATAAAGTGGCTGATGATTTGAGTCGAAAATGTAATGCTTCATTAACAATGTTGCATTTGGAACGTGACCTTTGGTTAAGGATTTGATGAAATTTGTCATAGAAGTTGTTGGTGTATGAAGTTCTTCTGTTTTGTTTTAGGTATTAGTGAGATCATCTCTATCAGATAGAATCAAGAAAGCACAGAAGCAAGACAGTGAGTTGCAGAAAAAGGTAGAGCTGGTTCAGAAAGGAAAGTTGTCTGAATTCAACATTGATAGTGATTGTGCTTTGAGATTTGGAAAGAGATTGTGTGTTCCTTGTGATTCACAGTTGTAGAGAGAGTTGTTATGTGAAGCTCATAGTTCTCTGTTTTCAAGTCATCCAGGGATTACTAAGATGTATAGAGATCTGTGGGAGTATTACTGCTGGAATGGAATGAAAAGAGATATTGCTGATTTTACTGTGAAGTGATTGACATGTCAATAGGTTAAAGCAGAGTTGCAGTTACCAAAAGGGATTCTTCAGCCTTTACCAGTTCCAGAGTGGAAATGGGAGAATATATCCATGGACTTTGTTGTGGGATTACCAAAGACACCTCGAGGTAATAATGCAATCTAGGTTATTGTTGATCGTTTGACCAAGTCTGCTCATTTCTTTGCTATACGAGATAATTATTCCCTAGATCAACTTTCCCGTTTGTATCATAAAGAGATATTCAGGTTAAATGGAGTTCCTCTATCCATTGTATCTGACCGTGATCCCAGGTTCACTTCTAACTTTGGGAAAGGCCTTCAGAAGTCATTGGGTACCGAATTAAATTTTTGTACAGCTTTTTATCCTCAATCAGATGGGCAGTCAGAATGAAAAATTCGGACCTTGGAGTATATACTACGAGCTTGTTATATGGATTAACAGGGATGTTGGGACCAACATCTTTCTTTGGTTGAATTTTCATATAATAACAGTTTTCATTCCAGTATACAGATGGCACCATTTGAGGCATTATATGGGAAGCAGTGTCGAAACTCCAGCTTTCTGGGATGAAGTGGATGAAAGGAAGTTGATGGTACCAGAATTGGTAGAAGAGATGGCAGAAAAAGTTCAACTGATTCAGAAACACATGATAACAGCTCAGAGCAGGCAGAAGATTTATGCGGACAACAGGAGGAAGGATCTATCTTTTGAGGTAGGTGATCATGTTTTTCTCAAAGTATCACCTTGGAAAAGTGTGATGCGATTTGGTAAGAAAGGAAAGCTGAGTCCAAGGTTCATTGGACCATATAAAATTCTGGAGGGATTTGGATCAGTTGCTTACCGAGTGGCTTTTCCTCCGAGTTTATCTCAGGTACACAATGTTTTTCATGTTTCGATGCTGAGAAAGTACATTCCAGATCCATCTCATGTTTTGAGTCCAGAGGTAGTTCAGCTAGAAGAGAACCTATCTTATGAGGAACAACCAGTCCAGATTCATGAAAACATGGAGAAAGTGTTACAGAATAAGGTGATTAATCAGGTAAAGCTTTTGTGTAAAAACCACATGATGGAAGAGGCAACATGGGAATATGAAAATGCAATGAGGGATAAGTACCCCCATTTATTCGATAAGTAAATAAATTGCGGGGACACAATTTTTCTAAAGGGGGGAAGGATGTCACATCCCAAGTAAGTAATGAATAATAGATATTTTTATCTATGTCTATTAATGAATTAGATAGTGTTTTAGAGGCTTAAAATAAAAATAAATCCAATCATAAGCATGGAATACACTAATATTTTTAAAAGATTGTTTACTGCCTTTTGATGGAAAACCATTTTTGGATCTATATTTTGACAATTTTGTATACTATTTTTGTCAAAATAACTTTATTCTTTATGATTGGGCCATCAAAATTTACTTTGTGTGAATTTTTGGTATTTTTCTGACAATGTTCATTTTTTAATAAATAGTGAAAAATACTGCATTTTACATCAAAACTGCATTTTAATCTAATTTATTTATATGATTAGATTATCTTTTGAATTGGCTTTCAAGTGAAATTAGAATATATTTTTACCATTTAATCCAATGGTTGTCATTGGAATCAATTTCACTTTGAAATTTGACTTAAACTGGTGTCAATCTTTTGATACTTATTGTTTCATAAAAACACGCTATTTGTCATGACAACGGGAATTAATTATTAAATTAATTAATTTAACATATATGTTTTGAATTTTGTAAAATAGACAACATTTTTGAATTCAGAATATCAAATATAGCTTAGGGTGATGTTTTGGTATTTTTCTGAAAAACTTCAATTTTTGATGAATTGTGAAACCACTAAGTGGTACTTATAAAAACTGATTTTCCATTTAAAAGAAAATTTTCCACCTTTGTGTTTTCAATTTCAAAAATCCGACATACATGGTTTTCATTAAGAATTAAAATTTTGTTCAATAGGATTAAAATAAATTTTTGGTGAATAGTAAGTTATTATGTTTTTAATCGCGATTAGTGGTAATTAGTGTAGTTTAAGGTAAAAATAATGTTTTAATAGTATGATATGAGCTTGACACATGTCCTACACTCATTGGATGTGTCATGGCCGACCAATACAATCCATGCGTCAACTTGGGGACCCCATGGAGCCACTTTGGTTGGGAAATGACATAAATAACTTTTTATTTAATGTAAAAGTAAAAATGACACAAACATAATATGTTTTACGAAAACAATTTTTAAATGAGGTTATACAAGTCAGATTTTTTACTATAAATATTAATTGGAAAGATAAAAAGATTTAATACATCATAGTATTTCTTTTATAATATTTAGACTTTAAATAAATTAAATTAATTATGACATCATGAAGAACCAGCGATTACCTCATTAATAAAAGATTTAAATAAAATAAGAAGATAATGTACAATCTATGATATACACATGTCCAAAACCTATTGGGTGGGTATATTTCGATCCCTTATCACCTTATACTAGATCTATATCAATGTGGGACCTTTTAAATCCGAAACTCATTTTCAAATAAAGTAATATTTCTTTACTTTCCAAGAGTGCCCCTCCTCTCCTCTTATAACAGGCCCCCACCTCTACCTCCTTACCCATGCTCCCGAAGCCTTTGGCTCGGACAAACCCCACTCCTTTTGTATCTAAACTTTCCTTTATTACTCCTTGAAGCCTCAATTTGGGCAGAAGTCTTCCCAAGGAAGCCTTTGAGCTCAAACAAAAGGGAGTTACCTGATTTTAAGGTAATGTCTTCACTTGGGTCCTTTTGTATTATTTTGCTTCTCCAACCCCCTAAAATCTTTTTATTCATTTATTTTGTAACAAATATAGTATCTTCACTATACTAAGATGTTGTTATAAGAAGGATTCGAGCTACAATTACACACACCTACATCTAATGGTTAATGAACATACTATTTCCGTGGATGGTGAATTTATGCCTCCCGAAACGATGATTGTTCAACATTCTTTTAACACATTCAAAGGTTGCCATTAAGATGAAACTATATTTATATATGATATATAATATGTTTATGTTTTCCTTAAGATTCTGTATTTTTTATTTTGGGCATACCGTTATGGTTTCCATTATGGGTAAACGTGATATCTTCATTTAAGGAAGTGCGGAGTACTGCCCCCTCAAAGTGATTTGATTCGTTAAATACCATATGTGGGACGTATAAAGGATGGAACTATGATATTATATATGATATTATACTGGAATTATGATATACCTTTATATCATTATGATTCCATTCTATAATATACGAAATAGAAATGAAAGTAGCGTTCATGCGTACGTACGGTTTACCGTCTCTATAAATGGTGCATTTCATTTCTTACCTCTGAATGATTATGTAATATTATAAATGCATGTATATACTGGATATATATGATATATACATCATGATTATAATTCTGGATATAATGGATACATGAACAACTTGTAATTATAAAAGGATTATTTTTGACTAAAGTACAAATGATCATTAAAACGACTGTTATTAACTTAAATAATTACATAGTGTTCATGACATGGAAATAAGTGATATAAAAGGAATAATGAACATAAAAAAAGGTTCTTAAGAAAGTATAAAATTAACTCAAGTTTATTATTCAAGACATTAAAGAACGATCAGGTCAAGTCAGACCCGAGGTATGGGACTTCGTCTCAATCTACTTTCATTGAGGCATATTTTATTTTATACACAACTTTATTTTAAACGGTGTATAAACCCCTTTCACTTTTACGTTTATCCAAAAGGAATATTTTTTATATAAAGCGTTTTACTAAACGAATAAAGGGAATGTTTTTTCATACGTATGCGGAAACAACGACTTCTCCGTCGCCATGACCATTATTTGAGTTCCGGCTTCCTCTACAAGCCATACCTTCTTTTTAAAAGAAAAATAAATAGTATGTTTTACATTTCTTTTATTTTGGTATTGAAAATGGTATTCATAATGTTTGTATATAAATTTGTTCTATTGATAGATTGTGATTTAAAGGTGGAAATGTTATGTTTCCTTTATGCATGTTTTATGTGATACGATTATGTTGAGGTTCTTGGATATTATTATGAAGACGGGTGGTTCCGTGATAAACTAAGGGTGGGTGAGCCCGATATAGCTCTCCAATGCATTGGGTAACGCGAAGGAGTGAAACGTTAAGGTTTCTCTGAAGATATTTAGGGAATATACTGTGATCGGTATTCCAAACGTAACCAGGAGGGTTACTCCCTATGTAAGAATGTTATGAATGCCTCAAGTTACCTTTATGTCTTTTGATTTCTATGATTTATTCATGATTTGATGAGGTATGTTTTATGGGTAAAGTATGATTTCATTCTTATGTATATATTCACTCATGTTTCCTTCCATATTTTCTTTATATAACCCATATTGAGATTTTTGTTCTCATCCCAAGTCTTTTTTTGAAATGTTTTTTCACAGGTCAAGGGAAAGGTACATGATATGATGATACTGTCAAGGAAGTGACACGAATGAATCCATGTTTTATTTCAAATATGTTTCCATTGATAGGAAAAATGAATACTATTTTTATGTAACCACTTTGTTTATTTGTGGAATTTAATGCAAGTTTTATGTTCTAATTCTCTAAAACTCTAAACCTGAAAAGATCCTCAATGTGTAATCTTGTAATAACTCAAGAATAAGTAAGGTTTGAGGCTGGGGCCTTATATACTATATCCAATTATATATCATCACTTTCCCATTATTACTCATTTTTTAGTTTTATGGAGTAATTGGATGTCAATTTGTCATCTTGCATGAGTACAAAACCCATTACCCTGTTAAATATGTATATAAAGAACATAACACCTTTTATATTGGTGGGTAATGTGAGTACATGCATTTTAATTTTCCTAATATATAACATTGTAAAGATACCTTTACATTTATGACTCAAATCTAACATGACTACCTTATATGTTATCATTGATAGGGTACATCAAAATAATGGGAAATTTCTAAGAAATGGATTATAATGACCAGTTAATACAAAAAATTATGGATATATATATAAGATTTTTATAAGGCTACATCATTAATTTCTTCTATTTTTGAAATATCGACACATATCTCTTTTTTGGTTATTACATACCTATAGAATATTACATGTTCTATCCAAAATTCTCATTTTCTATAATTTCCATATAAATTTTCTTTCCAATATATTATCAGTTCAATATTATAATTATTTTCAATTTCCCCTTTTCTTTTAGAATATATAATAATATCATCTCAAATTGTATAATAAATTTGTTGAGTTAACCCCTAATGACACTATTCATCATCTCATAGATGATAGCTGTAGTATTATTGAGCCCAAAATAAATTATTGTTAACTCAAAGTATATATAACTTATATAGAAAAAATTCTTGGGGATATCCTATTTATTCACTATTACATGATAGTATCTTGACTAAATATCTACCTCAGAGGTTTTTAGTTGTCCACATTCTTAATCAAACAATTTATCAATTTTCAGAGTATGAATATTTTTATTTATCATGATCTTTTTGAGATCAGGAAAATAAATTTTAATACACATTCATACATATTTATTCTTGATTTATAGGTAAAATACCCCCTTCTATGAAAAACATGGTTGTATAAACCCTTTATATTGATTTTTATATATATTATTACTTAAATGTTAAGGTTAAAAATAGGACATTATATGTGGAGTATTGAATATTCTCAATGATCTATTTATATGTTATATTTGGAAATCATACACTTCTTTAGGGGAAATACTAGTAAATTTTGTTGATTAAATTAGTGTATTCCCTTATAATTTGAATGTCATCAAGTATGATCTCTTCGTTTTTCTCAACCATTTGAACATGTTATTATTTCCTGTGAGTTAGTAATATCAATGTATGAGAATATGGTACCAAAGTGACTCATCCTATATCTGGAACCTATATTTATTTGGGGATCGATTTTTGGTTCAGATAGTAATTTAATTATCTCATAATCACACGTTATCTCAAAACAAAAAATGTCAATTCAATGAAAAAATTATAATAAAATTTTTATAGAGTGGGTATCAAAACTTATTAATGGTAATAAAATCCATAAATATTTATAGGGGATGATTTATATTCTTTTGATGCATAAAATGACCCATTTTCCACCTTGATTGAAAATATGAATTCCATTTTTCAACATAGTAATTTAATAGGTACACTTACAATGCGTGATGTTATAGAAATAATAGAACTAAAAACAAATAATGCATTCACTATCCTAGAATTAATAAATAAAATACCTATTAGAACTTCAATGTTATGACCACAATATTTGTATCTACAGATTATGTTATCCTTTTTTTCATCCCTTGGAGGTTATTGTCATCAATTATTTCTGAAAACTCAAGTATAGGTAAATTTATTAGAATTGTTTCCATATTATTTTTATTTAAAACATTTGAAATAAGGTGGAGACTTAACCATAGAATTCATTTCATTAGTCTTGTTTGTGGGTTTCTCCCATCAATAATTAATATCCAGGTTCCCTTACTTATCACATAAAAAACATTTTAATTTCCCCTTCCAGAATGTTACATGATAATACTACCCATATATATGACAAGTGGGACATTGGGAATTATTTTACCCATAAAATTTCTATATAATAAAACTATTGTTTAATTCCATCTGTCACATCTTATCTCTAGACCATTGAGATCCATGAGATTTACTTATCTCAATATCTAATTTAAGGGAACATTAGACATTTTCCTCAACTCCATCGAAGTCTTCAATTACAAAATATTTTCACATATATGGATTTATTTCACAAAATACTAAGTCCAATTTTTAATTAGGGGAGTTAAAAAATTCATATTTGTATTTAAAAAATTGTTTTATGTTCACCTCATATTCATAGATTGAATAATCATCATTTTTCAAAAGGCTAAACAATTTTCCCTTAATTATTTGTTACAGTGTGTAAGGAAAATATTTATGAAATTATTTCAATAATTCAATCACCTCAATCAATTTTATCTCCTCCACATGATTGTACCATTTTTATCAACATCCACCATTTTTCATTTCCTATATTCTGATAAAAACATTCTTGAAATTTTCATAATTAGAGAACATAGGGGTGGTAAATATATATTCAATGGATTTGAATAGGAATTCCATGATTAATGGATAAACAGATCTATTGAATGTCGATGGAATTTATCACATAATGGCCCCAGTTGAAGAATACACATAAATAGAGTGTTATGGTGTTTACCATATATTCATGTTTATGTTTGAAACTTGTTTTTATTAATAAATTATATTCTTGAAGTTACCGGCTCCTTCACCTACTGGGATACGCATCTCAAATGGTATTCATTTAATTTATCGTCACAATGGATACTAACTCGGTTTATTATATTCTTAATAATTGATAAAATTTAAAAGAATATTAGGGATAATAATTTATAAACTATTATACACATTATAAGGAAACCATGAACATAAAGTGATAACATACAGATTATATATTTTCCTTAACTTATTAATTTTTAGGTTTAAATAAAAATTATCCATGGTCTATTACGTAAAATAAGACCTTATGGTATATTTTGTTCTATACATAATGATTCATAAGAAGATAGTGAATTAAAAAAGAATATCACCTCGGAGTGATAGACCAGGTGTGTTGCACAACAATTTTGTAAAGCACTAGGTGCTCATAATGTCAATATAAATGCACAATTTTCATGGTTATTATTACTAGATATAGTTGTTCTTGTTCCACATCCACTAATATTAACACGTCAATATTTTTAAAAAAAATAATGTTGGGTATGATATATTGTGTTACATGAATCATCGATCATTATAGATCCAAGATATACAATTATTAAAATTTTATCTCTTTGATGCCTTGTGATACACAAAATCCCGCTTCTAAAAGAAAAATATATATATTATATAATTATAACCCAACTTTTATATTAGTGTGTTAGAAAATGAAATAAAATTATGAGAATTATATGAATTAGAAAAAAATAAAGTATATTAAAATATTACTTATTTAATATAAAATAATTAAAAATCATTTGGATTAAAAAATAAATGTTTTTTTAGAAAACATTATTTTGCTAAAAGGTTATTTGGACACACATTGAACAACTAAATTAAAATTTATTTTTAACCATTTTATGAAATATATTTTATAAATATATCATTGTTTTAGAAATTTTCATGTAAAAATTATCATAGTGTAAATTTTGGTGAATTTTATAAAATGAAAAAAAATTATGAGTAGTGGAAAAAACTAGTTTTTATTAAAAATATATATTTTCATTAAATAAATTTTAATTCTACAATTTAATTTACATTATATTTTAATGAAAATTAATTCTATTATATTCTAATAAATAAAATTTAATTCAATATAATAAATTTCATTTTGATTTTTTATACTAAAACATTCTATACATAGAAAATCTATTAATTGGAAAAAAATATTTCATTGCTTTTGGGAGAATAATTTTAAATTAAATTCTATCCTTTTGGGTTTTTAATTTTGAAAAAATTATCCCAATTTTGTAATTATCTTAATAAATATTACATAATAAATACATTTTAATTTATGTTCTTAATGAATTCTAAAATATCAATGTTTATTATGACGTTTATGGTTAAAACATTCTATCGAGGGTTGATCTAAACATATATGTGTTAAAACCACATACAAATGCTCCAATTACGATTTAATGTACATATAATTTCCATATATCATCCATGTTATAGAATTATATATTTTAAAACCTTTTGGAAGGTTCAATCTACTTGTATCACTTTTTCTTTTAAAAACATTCAACCGTATCCTCTCCGCCACTTATAAAATGCCACCACCTATCGTATCCTATTAATACATATAAAAGACTTTTTGATTGGAAAAAACCAAAAAAATATCCTTGTTAATACAGCCCAAAATTCTTGAGGTTTAGTATTTATTAGAATTATAATCTTGTAATGATTGATATATAATCCAAATGAGGTATTCTGAGGATTTTGAAATGTTTATAAGCATGAATTTTCTTTTTCACTTATTCTTATAACTCTATAAAACTTTCTCCCACTATTTCAAAATTAAATAAAATGTATAATTTATTTGAATTGGTGATATTTTTTTATGTACCAAAATATATCAACATCCTAATCCAAAAAATGGAAAATTAAACCTTTAATTGTCTGTACTGTGGAATACTGCCTCATGATCGAATTTTATTCCTATTCCATTACTGAATCTCATGGAAATATAAAAACATTAATTTAACATATCTATTTTTTATTTAATAAATTAATGTAATTATTTATTTATAAAATCACATATAACATATTATATTTCAATCTATTGGGAAATAATGTGGACGCCCATACGAATGTGAGGACAACTCTCTTTACTTAGCGATGTGAAATATTTTTCATTTAATTTTCACATGGATGATAATAATGTGATAAATTATTAATATAAATTATATTATTCATATAATAATTGATATTTAATTGTTATATTTTTTTACCATTCTAACATTACATATTTTTGGAAAATAGAATCATTACACATGCATACATACGGCTTACGATCACTATGAAATATGAAAATATATTTCCATAATTTAAATTATATGAACTATTATAAATACATAAATAATTATTATATAATTTATTTATATAAATTATATCCTTATAGAAGCTATGGAGCTAATATAAATTAAAAATTACCAAAAAACCAAAACATACATAAAATTAATCAATTATCAACATAAAAAATGTCTTTAAGAATATTTTTCTAATAAATGGGTCGTAAAATACTATAAGTAAATAATATATGATATGTAATATAATATTTTTGTTATTTTATATATTTTTTAAAAATATATATTTATTATAAAATAGGTACTAATACAAACCATGGAAATTAATCATGAGGTAAGTGTTTCTCGTCATACTTTTACATTAGTGAGACATATGTCATATTAAAATCTTAATTATTTTTTAATGTATATTCACATTAAATATTAAATATTATATCATTAATGCATTTTTTTTGTTATTTAATAATTTGTGATTTTTTTTTCATTCAGGGGACTTACATTTCAAATTTTACCATCTGAAAGGGTTTCAGGAGTACTATTTCACCATTTAAATAGATTATTTACGATTATGTTTTTAAAGATAAAATACTTGGCTATATATATCATGAAACTAGTTATTTTTCAAACACTCAATAAATTAATTACTTTTTCAAATAATATTATCTTTTTCCATCATTTGGTATGAACTGTTATATTGAAAATATTTTTGTGAAATACTGACTTAATTTCACTTTTCTATAGAAAATAATATTTCTTCTATGCCCTGATTTTCGAATAATTTTTTTAAATTAATTTTTTAAATTATCTAAATTATTTATTAATGGTATTTTTACCGATATTGAAATATATTTTTTTTAAAATTAATCTTTTTTTCAAATGAGTCTCTTTTCAAATTTTATAAAAAATGTGAAATCAAAATTTATATTTTTAACATAATCATTATGTACTGAATTTACTACCAATATGAAAAAAAAATTTGATTTAAGGATCACATTATAATATTCTAAGTGTAATTTAAAGAATATTTTTCCCCAGTATTCTCAAAATTATTAGTTTGGAAATTGATTTTCAAATAGAAAAGTATATTCTCCTCCTAAATGTTTTTAATGATAGTTACATGGTATTTCAATTTATTAGTAAAAACCCATTAGTTTTACATTAATCTATATTTGGAATAATTTATAATGATACCATTATTTTTATTTATCTATATGGTTCACGATCAGTTTGACTGGGCCTTATTAAATTATTACCATTTTGAACAGTACATGGGATGGTTTATGATTAGGTTTATTGATTGGGGAATGTATTATCATTTTATTTTCTAGTTTCAAATCCCAAATTATTATATTGTTTATGTTTTACCTCTTCAAAATTGAATACTCATTAGTCAGAGTATGTGATGGGAAAGGCTCATTATAGTCCAAAAAAGCATCGATAGTTCTAATGAGAAAAACTAGATTGGGTATGCATTATTGGTCATACACATTTATGTAAGGTGTATTCGAAAAAGGACATTATAGTATTATTATGATGTCTTTTATTATTAATTCCTTAAATAAGGTATTTTTATGACATTCTATTTGATTGTTCTAATAGATATAATATTTGTGGTTATTTTTCTCTCTCATCTGATTATTTATATGGAATTATGTAATCATCAATTTCTTCTTCCATATTATTTTCATTTAATCTATTTAATTGAATGTGTTTCATTTTTTAGTCATTACATATTAATTATTCCTTATTTATTCATAATATTGATAATTTTACACAGAAGCATACTGATCATTTACTCATAACAAATTCTATTAGTTCATTCCCCATGATGCTAGGATGTGTATAATGATTGATATGAAGTGATGTGATAAAGGAAATAATGGTTTGATCAAATAAAAGTTTACAATGTATTTTTATGTTTTCAATTATAGTGAAAAACCAAAGTATTTATTTAGTTTAAATTAACTACTAAACTATACAGTTCTTTGTGGTTTGATTCGTTGTATCTAGTAAAAATATAATAATGTAACCTATGACTATGGGATAATAGGGTTGGAATTATTACATGTTATGTTATATAATTTCTAGTAGAAACATGGTATATTGATTTACAAAAACATAGATTCTGTAAAATGACCCTATAACCGACATTGAGGATAATAATACATCCTAATGTTTGGGTGGGAAAGATAATAGGTGGTTTGTTCGAAAAATAAATCCCCCTCATGATACTATAAGTGGAAGTCGTTCTCGTAGGGTTGCACCTTTGGTTAATAACCAAAAATAATAATATTGTTCTATGACTTGATCCCCACCTAGATTAAGAAAACATGCCCATTTTGGGAAAATGTATTTACAATTCACGGCGATATGAATGGAATTATTAAATTTTTTTTGTTAAACCACTATGAAGGATTCAAATATATTTCTGTTTTATGAAATTCTCCAAGAAGATCATTTTTATGATTAGGAGATTATATATGAATAAAATTTTCATTTTATTGTATTTATTTAGTAGTTTCATGAATGTAAAATATGTTTAAAAAATTTATTATCTAATCTAGGATGGTCAATTGTTTTTAAATACTTCCAAAAATATGGAATGTAAACTATATAAATTCACATACTCTATGTTGGGATTACCTCCTGTGAAAGATAATGAAGATGGAGAAAGATCTATTGCTAGAACAGATCAAATTACCACCAAAATAGGGTTAGTGAATTTATAATTGAGTAATAACTATTACCGTATAGAGTATCCTAATGATCCACTGAATTGTGTAACACTCATAGATTTTATCATCTGTCAACAATATCTATCACCCATTGGGACTAAACATTTAATTCTATCTTAGTATATAATATTTTTCATAGAGAATATATCTATTAGTTTGGGATATAATGAACGGGATATAGTTGTTATGGATATTTTTCATCTCTCAGGAGATGATATTAGTGGTGGTAGTTTATTAAAGTGAATAAGGGTGTGTAGGATATAACTATAATGTATGGTAAGGATTTTAATTCACTCATGATTGAATAATAATTTAATCCCAAGAAAAGAATTGTTTTGGAGTAAAAATTATTGATTATAATACTAAAGTGGGTGATAAATGTTTCTAATATTGAGGAAAATATTATAATTTTATAATGTCATGATGTGAAAAAAAATTTGAATCCACCATTTATGATTAACCATATCCTTGATATGTTAAAGAAAATCATTTTAATGTCCAATGTGTCCCAAACCATATCAATACACAGTGAAAAAATATCATGTTCTATGAAAAAAAATGATGAATTTTATATTTATTATGTATTTAATGGTAATAATGATATTAAGAGGATGGTATAAATAAAATATATAAGGGGAAGAATGTAAATTTATATTTTCCAACATGTGATAATTGTGGAATGATACACCACAGTAATTTCATAGAGGGAATATAATTTTTCATCATCTGTTGAGATAAATACCATCATTCTCATGATTAAAAGGCTAAGAATGATGATTTTGTTCATTGTTCAAACTATAATGAGATGTTTCACTATACATGTGAATTCAAAAAGAATAAAGTGAACATACTTTAGTATATTCTATGTGAACAAGTTCAATATTATGGTTTAAAAGAGAAGAAGCAGAATGATTAATGTCTTTGGGCATTTTGATTCAAAAATTATGTAATAGAATAATTTTAAAAAATGGTATTTTGGTTATAATAATCACAAAATCATTATAGGAATATTTTTATTTTTTATAAATATATTACTTATTAAAAGAATAACATTATATTTTTGGGTACCACAATGGGTTAATGACTCTAATATTGATCATGATAAAAATTTTCTAAAACCCATTTTTTTGGCTTTATGTGATTGGTGTTTTATCATAATTATAGATATTATTAGAGTCATTTATTGAAATTTGACTTATTGGTTTATTAAATGTTTTAGTGAAAAATTTATCAAAATTTACATGAGGAAAACTTTTATTTTTAATGATATTTAAACTATTTTTAGTACTATTAGAGGAATTATATTGATATGGTTTTATAAAAATGAAAGGCTAAAAACTGGGTGATAAACCATCACATTCATTAAGGGCATGGGACATCAACCCACAACAGATGTTTGGTAAGGGGAAAACACCATACATTGGCATATGTGATGTTCTAGTTGATATTATCTTTTTATATAAACAATTTTATAGATAAATACTAATGGAATGGATTAAATAAGACTTGGGATGATACTATTTAGTTACCGAGTTTAATATATTATAATGGATAACAAATTTTAATTATTTTTCTGGTAATATATTATTTATCTTCTTGAATACTATTAATTCTATTATATCTCTTATGATCCAGTAATTGTTCCAATAATGCATAAAAAATATTCTTGGACAATGATTTCTTTTAGTATGAAATGGAGGTAAAACTTATTAAAGAACAGCCATAGGAGGAAATAGTATGTTTATATTTGGAGTTCTATATAATTATATTAAGATAAACACTCATATATAAAAAAAGGATCTTGAAATTAAAATTTTATACTACTACAAAAATTTCCTTCATATATTTAGGGTTGTGTGTTCTTTAACATTCTCTTCCACATTCAATTTCATTAGATGAATAATCTCCATAACATTCCGTAATTATTTTTGATTTTAATACAGGTTCCGCTAACAGTTTCATTCAGTGAAAAAAAATTATTTATTATTATTTTATACTTTTATATTTACAATTATCTCTTATTATAGGATATTATGTTAAGTCTTTTCAGTTTGCGTTTTTTGAGTAATGGTATTTTTCAATGTCAAATAATTGATTTTTGAGCAGACGTTAAAATTATGTGGATTCACTTTATTGATAGTGGGGTAAATGCAATACCATGAGATTAAAAAGAATTACAAATTAATGGAAACTATATGAAAAATGATAAACTGTGATTAAAATACCGTTGAAATATACTACATTAAATTTAATATATATGGATGCTTATGTTACATGTAACCCCAAGTCTAAATGAATTGAAAAATATTATATTGTTATAATAAGGTAGTTCAATTCGCAGGTATGAATAATCAAAGACAAATAATGATAGTTTTTTTATAAACATGTATAAAATAATTTCAATATGTTTATACAGATTAATAAAATAAGATTCATATAGAAAATAAAATTTTTCTATAAAAACCTATATTATTCTAAACGGTTATTCTGTCACGCTTTGTGAACATATTTAAAATTAAACATTTTCCACATTTAGAAAAAATATATTACAAAATGAACTTTACTTTTTTATTCATCATTTAAAAATTTACTTATATTGAAATATTTAAATTTTATTAAAATATTAATTTTTTGATGAATATAGAAAAACTAATTTTGTATTGAAAATTACGTATTTGTTTAGAGGATTTAAAATTAAATTTTTAATTATTACTTTTTTATAGTAAAATTATATTGAATTCATTATATTTAATAAAATATATTTTACTAGAATCAATTTCATATTTAATTTATATATTAATACATTCTATAATTATCAAATATTTTCCACGAAAAAACAATTTTCAATGGATTAGTGGGATTAATTTAAAATATAATTATACCAATTTAGGAAATAAATTTCAATAATACATATTTTGAATCATCATATTTAATATTATAAAATTATATCAACAATGTTTTTGTTCATGCTGAATAGTAAAAATAAAAAAATAAATTACATGAGTTAAAGTTAATACATGATTATTTAGGGATAAATTAAAAATATGTGGGATAAAATGACCTATGAACATAACCAATAAATACTATTTAGACACATATTTATCTAATATAATCCATGGTTATATAATAAAACATTTTGTATCCTTGTGATATATTAATATTATGTGAATAACTATTTCTTCTAAATAATTCCAAGTGTTTACCCTACCACAATTATAGAAAAAAGCCACCTCCACTCATATACTATTCACACTCCCAAAGTATTTATTTCACCTGATAAAGGCCCTTATATATTAAAAAATACATAATCAACATCATAGGATAATTTGTTTGGTAAAAAAATCCATCCAAGAAGACATTATGTTTAAACATAAAAAGGATGGATGAAGAAGAAGTAAATTTCAAAACCATGAATTTTCATTTTTATTCATTATATATAACCATCAAATCACTTAAAACAAATACAAAATAATAATAAAATATATATTTTATATGTATAAGTAATAATATTATCGTAATTACCTATATACATCTCCTCTTTTATTAAATTGTAAATGAAATTGTCTATCATATTTATAGTGGACTACGTCTTCATGAACTCTAGTATTTCATTTTCCATCAATAAAAAAAATTAATGGATTTAAAAAATTTATATATTATTAAGTAAATTATTATTATTATTGAATTATAATATAAAATAGGCCTTCGTCCCTTCAAACCCATTGGAAAACAACAACGGCTATTATGTGTGCATGTGGACTACTACCTCTATAAAGATATATGAAATATTGTCTATTTCATATCTATATAGATGGTAAAAATTCATAAATTTATGAATTATATGTGAAATATTTTATAAAATAATCAGTTTTTATGGTTAATTAATATTTATATTTCTTAAAATACCCTATTTTGATGAATTTCAACAATGTTCATTTGAATGTGTGGAGAACTGTCTCCATGAATGGTGTCACTCATTTTCAAATCTGTATCATTTATAGAAAATTTTAAATATTTATATAATGGCTAAATATTATATTTATATTACGATTAATATATTGTAAATTATTTAACCATAATGAAATTAAAAGTACATGAATAAAAAACATAAACATACATTATAAATGAATCCATTATAACATCAAGATAGTGAATTTATTAAAGAATTTTTAATAAGTGAGACAAAAAAGATAGTGTATAAGTCACATATATTATGAAAAATAATATTATCATGATATAATAATATAATAATAAATATATATTTATTATTTAGGAGGTGAAAAATTCATTATTGGAACTTGGTCTCTAGTAAGGGATTTAAATCAAGCTTTACTTCATGGGACATTTTATATTTACACCACTAATTTTAATTTTTATAGTGTATATAATCCCATTTTATATGAAATGTAATCAATATATTTTTATCTATACTTTTTAATGGTTAATATTATGTAATTTCATTCATGGGGATTCTGGTTCAAATGGTACTAAATGGTGTTGGTTTTACAATTTCAATATCATCATTTATTTGGATTGTTTGACATTAATTTTATGATCATGAATTCTTTTGTCCTATCTCTCATGAAATTAATGATGTTTATTCTCATATGGATATACAAGAATATTTCATGAAATATTACCATTATTCCCTATTTTATTACTAAGATTATCTATATTTCAAATAATATAATCTGATATTAATTCTCTATTTAGTTGAATCTTCTTTTTTATCCATATACAAGTTTTCAAAGAAGACAATATTTTTTATAATATAAAAATGATTTATTAATGAAATTGTTATATATTTTTTACATTATATTAAATGGATTAACATGAATCTTTATTTTCTATTTTCCAAATGATATAATTCTTTCCCTTTACTAAAAATGTCATAGGAATATTTTTTTATATAATCACCTTGTAGAAAATTTCCACAATCACGAACATGTGTTTAATTAATTAATCCTTTAATTTTTTTAATTTTTTTCTTAAAATACATAAAATTTCCTAATTTTTTTGAAATTTTAATTTAAGGTGATATTAAAACTGAAAAGAATAAATTGAAAAAAAAGATAATTATTATAGTATTTCTATTACTCATTCATAATGAAACTCATTTTATCTTATGATCACATGGGAATATATTGTAATGATACCATCCTTATTATTTTGTTATATAGTTTAGAACTAATTGGATCTAGATTCATTTTTCTTTAAAATTCAATACAGTATTCTAGATGCTTTCTAATTTTTTTTATTGGTTAGGGAATGTATAACAATTTTGTATGATAGTTTTTTAGTATAAATGTTTATTATGATTTTTTCACTCCATTTATAAAATGAATTTATTTAAATTAGTGATTAAATGGTGGAAATAACTATTTCTCTTAAATACCAATGTAGGTCTATTGAGACAACTATCTTGGGTATTTCACCGAGGCCTTACAAATTTATTTTTATTGTCATGGAAGAAAGGATTTATGTTATGGTTATAATGTCCAAGGTTATGAATTCCCTAATTATGGTATTAATTATTGATATTACATGTATTTAGTCATGTTGATAGAATATCCATGGTTATATTTCGAGAGAATGTGATTATTAATATGTTATTATTTTATCATTATTTATTTCATCCAAATTTTTCCAAAGTAATACTTTTAATGATTTTTTTGTTATTTACCATTCAAAAATTATTATGAAATATTTCTTCATGAAATTTACACTATGCAATACCCATATTGAGAATTTGAGTGCATCCCATTCATATTTTTCCTTTCAAAAAGATTCTAGAAAGTGTATAATGATTGATATGATGGGATCCGATATATAAAATAATGGTTGAGAATCACTAATTTGATCCAAAAAGCGTGATATAAAATAATAAAATAAAGGCTCCATATAAATGTGGTATCAATATTAAATATGATGAAATAAAAATATTATATGAATAACCACTGTCACATTATAACATAGTAATATTATTATAATCTACTATGAAAGATAAATGATATATATTTTGATAAAAATTACTACATGTACTAAAGGTATACATAATTCTAGGCCCAAATGACATATTTACTTGATGTACATGTACATGTGTGATACATAGATAATACAAAATTATACCAAATTTCATAAATTTTAAAAATAATAATAATTATTTTTTTGTTAAATAAAAATATTCACTCATCAATAATTTATAGTTACATCTTGATGAATACCCAGGATTGGAAATGGGGATCAGTATTCACTATTCAAATGTATTCCATGATAAAGTATTTGATGATTTGGGTAGAATAATAGTGTTACATAAATATTCATGGAAAACTTCACAAGTACTTGAATGGTTTTCTTGTTTTTTGGACACCATATGGTAAATAAAATTAATGTGTGAAAACAAACCCCAAATAGAAAATTTTGAAATAGAATAGAATAATATAAATAAGTTTATTTAATAAAGAAGAGAATGAGGGGATCACATACTTAAAAAGGGTGCTTTATATGCATAGGATGAGATAATTAAGAACTTGGAAACACCATCTGAGGTTCTTATGGAGGTATTGTGAGAAAAAGTAATTATCAATTGGTTTTGAGAAAAGAGGAGTGGGTGGGTTGGTAGTTTTTTACAGAATAAGTGAGGGGTGTTTTTCTAAATAAATTTAATAGGGGGTTCAGACTCTATATGAAAACCATAAAGAAATAATTTCAAAACCATAAAATATAGTATATGTTTTGGAAGAATCATTATTGGTTTATAAAAGTAATAAAAAACATCAATGATAGATTATATTAAAGGAAATACATAATAATTTTTTATGGATAATATTTATAGTATTTTTTACAAAACAATCAGGATTTTATGATTATTTAATAGATACAATATATTTATATTGTGAGTAATATTTACTAAAAAATGGATTCTCTCGGTAAATTATGAAAAATTCACTATTGGTTAAATTTATTATGCTGATTTTTATCATAAAATGTAATTTATCATGGTAATAATCAAAGAATTTAATATAAAATTTTTAAATATAATCAAAATTTATTTAAAAATATTACTATTTGTGTCAATAATAGTTTTCAGACCCTTAAAGACTTACATTTGACTTTATAAATTAATATATTCCTTAATATTTAATAACTATAATTTAATATGAATAATTTAATAGAATAAAATTTATTTCACAAAATAATGAATTTAATCAAAAGTTTTAATTGATTTTAATTCTATATATCGCATGAATATAAAATGTGTTTCATCATATCTAAATTTAATTTTAGGAAACTCGTTATATAATCATTTATAAAATAGAAAAAAATGATAAATTTAATAATTATTTGATTAAATAATATATCAATTCAAATTATTTGTTTCTACCAACATAACCCCTTAATACACTAGTAGAATCCATAAGGGTAATTTGTTATTTTAATACCTTATTGGGGTGGTTTAACGGAAATAGTTTGTGATGTGACCTAAAGGAGATTGAACATTCCCCATAAATAGGTTCACTCATGCTTCATTTGTTAAATATCTGATTGGGATTGGTCAAGGGAAACCCCCAATGATCCCATATCCCTTAAAATATTAGATAAATGGTCATTATATGGTATGATCCTACTAGTCAAGGCCATAACTTATTTCATCTTTATCAATTAGATTTATCATAACTCTTAACCAACACTAATAATAACAATCAAAATACAGAATATATATTATAAATGGTTAAAATGTGTACTGGAATTTAAAATACAAAATTACATAACTAAAAATAATTTAAAATAATATAATTAGTCCACGGGTAGTCTATAAATTTAATAATTAATAATTAATTCTTTAAATTTAATCTGAAATTTCATTTATAAATATTTTGGTCATTACAAGACTTATGATAAATATATATCATAAAAACCAATATAAATTTATTATTTTATAAATCACAAATATACGATATTTATATGATATTATCTCAAGGTCACACACACATAGAGAGACATATAGATATGTGGGGGTGTGTGTGTGTGTGTGTCAACAATTACATGTAGAGGCAATGAGTTATCTAAACCGAGAAATTGTAGCAAACATAAATCAGATCTAGTAATATACTAAATAATATATGAATGAAAAGTACTCTTGTAGGTTTTTTATATGTATTAATAAATATGTTTAAGAATATATATTTTAAAATATGAAAATTAATTTCCATATTATTGATTATTAATGTGGGATTTAAATACATATTGATATTGTTTTTTAAATGGAATGATGAATGACCTCTCAATGCATGATTTCGATTTATCCCTTTAAAATTATCATTATGGTGCAATATAGATTATGTTGAAATGTTTGGCTATTATGATTAATATGCTTGTATGATATACATAAGATTATAATAAGTTATAAAAGGAGTTTTTTGTGTTGGATGACCCACCACATATACCATGTGAACCATCATACAATATGTCTTTGGTATACTAGTGGTGTTTGTATCATATATGTCTTCCTATTACTTGAGTTTGGAATGATAAAAAATAATTATAACCTTTATACTTTCATATATTCCTTATAAAATCCTTGATGATTAGCTAATCATGGGGTGGTTATGAGTGTTTATCATCTCATGATTGGTTAAAGCAGAACAAATATGAGATTTAATTTCTCTCATATGAAAAGTTAGACATCAGGGTCCTCTATTGAGATATAATAATGATTGATCAGCTCCACCTATATATTGAATTTTTTGTTATTGTCTACTATGATGATGGTCATATGATATTTTCATCCATGAGGGTTAAGTACCTATGATATAACCATCTATTCGGTCAATTTATACATAGAGATTTGGCAATCTATAAGTTAATGATATGGGATTGTCAAAAACCATTTCGAATGGTTATACTACGTGTTAGAAAAAATAGTCCTCTAAGAATGAAATATATAATGCGATTTCACATTGGAACATAGGATTTTTAATACAACTGTACAATTTATATGACACTAGTTGATTTTTTAGCTGGAATAGCACAATGAATTTAATAAATAATTATCATTTCATATATTTATACATTAGTGAAATATGATTTTTTCCATTAAATTAAATGAATGTGGCTTCTGTTTTTTTAGGTGGATATATTTTGAATCAAATAGATTAACTAAATGTGTATTAGATTTTATATTAAAAATAATTTCATGGTAATTACCAAGATATTTCATGCGATGTAAAAATGGTGATGTTTATTATAGTTATCCAAAATGTGTTTTAGAAGATTTCCAAAATATTTGTGAATATAATTTCATGAGATACCATATATGACATGATATAAGGATAAATAGAAATAATTATTTTAGGGTATTTTTTTGAGTGAGGTATTGAATGAGTTTCTATTTTCAGAAATCCTTTTCTATGTGATAAATCATGATATTATGTATTTAAAGAAATGATATATACTAATAGAATTGAATGAATGACATCATAATATTTTCCCCTTTACTGAAAGTTTATGATTGAGAGAGAATAATATTGTAGAAAAAGTAGAAAAATGTCATTCCTATCATATGATGTGGTTGGATGTATTATAGTGCATATTTTTCCTCTTCCACGTAGTCCTAGAGTATGAATTCCATATTATATAGAATCTTCATCGAGATGGCATTGATGGTATAGCAATTCAGATGTTATGAAAAATTTTAAAGTGATCTACCCACATTGGATATCATTTAAATAAACATTGTATGAGATGTACTATGTGATATTTTGTTTCTGTTAGAGTTTGATGAGATGTTAACAAAATTCACTCCTCCGTTATAACACATGAGAAAATAAAACAACCATTATGGATCCCACACAAGGTGTTGTAATGGTTACTAACATGCAGTAGAAGTAGAATTTCAGGATTTTCCTCATTAAGGAAAACAATCTCAAACACTCACTGCTCTTTTCCCTCTTCCTGTATTACCCTATGAGGTTACAAAATGATGATGAGGGGGAGAATTCCACTCAAATGTTAAGAGTGTATAGTATATCCTACGTATACCATCAAATAATGTAATTATTCTATATCTAAAATTTTGTTCTTAATTTACAATAAATAATGAAGATGGTTTTAATTGGGACTTAGAGTTAGGTATACTATTTTTTGTAGTCTTCATTTATAGTAATTCTTTTGATAAAATATTTAGTGAGATATTTAATGCGTGTTTTAATAATTATAGGACACCAATAATATATTATTTTATACCCCAACATATTCAAAAATTATAATATATAGTGTACCAAACAAATGTCTCAAAAATAAATCGGTGTAAATGTTTTCATGTGATTCAACATCCTCTTGGAATTATAAAGTATAAATAGATATTATAACTTCCACTTCTTCTTACACTAGTTTTTTACCTTTGTCCATGAGGTTTGGAAAGTTATGGATACAAAATCATTAATTTAATTCATGTCACCCCTATGGAATTGTTACTCCTTAATTTTTTGGGAAAATAAGAAAGAATTAGTGATAAACACATAAATCAAATATGGTGATTATTAGTCATCATTATAATTATGTGGAATTTTTTTTAATTTATTTGGGTTTTTAGAATATCATGATTAATCCTATAATGTATTGGGATAAAACGAATGGATACTCATGATAATACCATTCTTGGATTGAGATATTATTTTTAATGATCAATTGGTAGTTTCAAAATTTTCTCACATGTGTGAGTCCCTAACCCTAGATACAATATTTATATCTATAAAAAATTAATTTTTTTGAGGAACTAGTAATTTTTTATACTTTGAGGATTGAAACATTTATAATGAATTAAATAAAGAAAAAAATGAGAATTGAATGTATATATTGATCTTTTAGTGGAAAAGTAATGTTCTTTTACATATTCAGTGCATCCATGATATTTATTTTTTTATATATCTAGTTACTGTTACAGAACATATTTTATAATCCTTCACTTTCCCAAATATTCTCAGATTCCTTTTTCATGAGAAGTTGACATATATTTATTAATTAATGTTGGGAATCCATCATATTAGTGTCTTATACCTAAGGGTATTTAAATTATTTAAAATAATTAAAACCAAATTTATGTTCATATTTTGAGAATAAATATTATAATTAATTTATTTATATAAAATGATAATTAAAAGGGTCATAATTAATTAAAAATGTTACTGAAATATGTACTAGATCTCAAATAACCATAAAATGAATAAAAACATAAAAAAATTATTCCATTTATAATTTTAATCACAGGTTTATAAATTTTATATTACATTTATGTTTTTCAAAGGATATCTATAAACATTGGGGATAATTTATATCTAAAAATATAACATTTTTTTATAAATTTAATATCTAGTCGCCTCGAGTTTTTATTACCCTAAATCATTTTATTAGGACCAATAAGATTAAAAATGGAATTTATTATCGTAGTTTCCTCCCACCGTATTGTCAATGGAATATTTTAGGATTCAATTATTTTTTAGTGAGAATATTTCTCTATTGGTGAATCCATTAACTTACCAACAAGGAATTCAAAACCATGTACCAACTAACCACTATAATTTTCTGTAATATATGAAGTCACTAAATTTGGAATTTATCATGATCCTTTTAATGATATTCTAATAAATTATATCATACCCCTATATTTTCATCTTAGATAGTGTCAAGTATTCTTTAATATAGCCCAACATTTAGTGTGATGGTGTTGAAAGGATTATTATTATATAACTATTTCAACTAGAACATTGTGAATACCAATATAATTGATATATTTATATATATATTGAATCATAATGTTTTGTTATATTTAATCTTCTCAATCATTATTTATAATTAATTTGACTGTATTTCATTTGATGGAATACATTTCTATATCGCATGTCTTAGTTTTAGCTACTTTAGTTTTGAACTACATAGGGATTAAAAAAGATTTAATAAGGGATACCCCACGTTCCATGAATTTTTAACGGCTTTCTAAAATTGAATACTAGAAAATAATGATTAAATGTTTCTTTAACTTGTCATAAATTGATCCATGAGTATAAGATTTATCCAACATTCTTATTCTTGTGATCTGGGATTAATATTTGGAGTTTCTTGTGATGTTGATCACCTAAATTATTCTAAATTTTGGGATATATTTTTTGTTTTATTGTTTTCCATAATTTCAATTCCCACATCCAATTTTTGATCATAATACTATTATTCTATCTAATAAGTCTACCATTATGATTTGACCATAATTGTCCTTATAAAATTTAAAATGGGATTAAAATATTTTTTTGGGTTAATGGATCTATTGCCTTCAACTCATGGACTTTTATATGATTTTATCAGTAATGAAAATTTAATATTACAGAAATCCATAACCTCTCCTTCCAAATCCTCTATGGGCTCCTCCATGATTAATGACATGGATGTAATTTTTTGTGACTCTTCTTTATCATGAAAGTAATCAACCATATATATGTATTTGGTAAAATCACAATGATACCCTTCAAAATTTAATAAATACATTTATTTTTGTTGTATCCATACTCTATGTAACATGGATAAAACATATAGTAATTTTTTGAAAGGTATGGTTGCTCATCGAGTACAAATTCCCTTGTTTTTCTCATAGTTATTATTGATTCTAATTTTTCACAAGTCGGAAGAAAATAATGTTTTAAAAATAGTTGTTGTGGGAATTTGGGTCTCAACTAGATAATTAAATTATGCATTGATGATGTAATATATACATTGAACCAGTACTTTATTCATCAAATCATCATTATTCTACACATTTATTCATGGTAATTTCTTCCATTATCCTTAATATTTAAATTTAATTGATAAAGTACATGTAAAATGATCCTAGTAATTTTATATTATTACCTACCCAAGATCAACCATGTTTAAAAGAATTTACTTGATGATAATAAGTTTATAGATATTGTGATATAGAATCCAATGGTAACTGTATTTTTTGGGAGATCATGAAATCCAAATTCACTAGGAATATATAAATATTTATTAATGTTAACAAGTAATATTCAAAAGTGCTAATAATATAATCGAGTAATTTCTCTAATAAAATTGAATAAACTATATTATTCTTATTCATATTTTTTTAAAATATATTTATTATTCATATAATTCAGATGTAATTATTATTATGGAATAGGTACAGGGTTCCAATTTTAATTTCCTGGAACATCAGTTCAGGATAGTATCAAGACATATTTGATAGTGATAGTTTCAATTTATGATTTATAACATTTCTAAAAAAATTCAATTGAAGAGGTATAGAATAGTGTTACTCCTCAATTTTAAAATAATACGATTGGTGGACTCCCACCAATGATCTTCTCATTCAGTAATTAATAGGGAATGATAATTTTTTTACAAGAAAAATTCTGTTTAAATTATTTCAGAAAATTACGAGTTTCTATACTTCTACGTTCCTATAATAAGGCAGAAACAAGATGAAAATTAATAATAGGTTATTCGTGGTGTCCTAAGACACAATATATTGGAAATTTTAGATTCCCAATTTTTGATGGAGAATGTGTCATATCCACCTACATAGGTTATTGTTTCTTCTATAGGTTCATTGACTCCCACAAACCCTCCAAATTCATCTACTTTAGCAGTAATAGATATAACATATGTTATAAAATCCTATAGAATAACATCACGGGATAGTGTGTGAGTATTAATAGAATGTGGAGCCCAATATATCCAGCCTATCGATGCCTATTTTTTATAATTTTCATAGCAATTAATACCATAAATCACCTAAACTAATTGTTTTTCATATCTATACAGTGGAAAATCATGATTATAAATCATAATTGTTATTATATAAATGGGTTTATTTCATCTATAGTATGTTATGTGGTTTGAATATACCCTTTTTGGTTGAGAAATATCCTTTTTTGAAGTTTTTAATCCACAATATGGATCACCACTTCTTCTTAGGGATTTAAACCAAATGTTGGATTTCTCATTAGTATGTCAACATTTAGATATATCAAACAATATATATTTTTATTGCAGTTTGTAGTATTTTCATTCGGTATAATATTTATGATACACTTTGGTCATGCGTTTGATTTATATGTTAATACCAAATTCCCATTTTTCGTTGTGGTTCCTTCTTGAGTGGTAGGAAATAAAATATTTGGAAAAGGCCCTAAAACATGAGCCTTCCATTGATTCTTATTTAGAATAAATTTATATTATACTTTAGTGATTAATATATTTTTTTATAACTTTTTCATAATATTTCATATGATTATCATGAACTGTATTGTTTATAAGGTTTTATAATTATATTTACCAACATGAATCACCCAACATGAATGGGATTATCTTCAACATCCAAAAGCTAATCATCCCCAACAATGGTTGTATATTACATGATGTTATGTAATAATATTAATTCTGTTTTTACTTTATGTATTAATCCATTAACACAATACCCCTTTTGTCTTCGATATATTATCTTAATGATGATATTTATATAAATTATTTAATTTTTCAAAGACAGTGATTGTTTTTAAAAAACCCATAACATTCTCTAAAAATTACATTAATTGATGGGATGAGTCATAAAATTATACAGGAGAACCATATAGGTGTTTTTTGGGGAGAAAATGTTAACCTAGAAAGTGATGAAATTCATAGAGTGTGGGGATGTAAAAATTAACCCAAAACCTCTAAAATTTGGTGACTTATGTCCTATTATAGTGATGATAACACCCTATTGTATGTTTAATCATTTCTATATCATTTTTGTATGAAACAATTCCACAACACTAGTGGAATATTTCTATCAATGTGTTTCTGATACAAATATTGTTGTATCCCTCTTCTCATTTTGGGATCATAATATACAAGGATCCAAGTCTAGTTCACTTATTTGAAGTTATAGACAAGATGTGTTTTCAATCAAAAAATATTTTAACTAATAATAAATTTAACATTTGAAAGAAAGTTAGGTCATTTAACATTCTAGTATAATGGTGTATATTTTTATCAGCGGACTATTCCTATAATTTTTGTGTTTTACATGATCTAAGGATGGGAAAATTTATTTTCACTAACAAAACAATATAGATATATCCTAGACATCAGATACAATATAATGAAATTTCATTATAGAATTCTCTCCCTGAAAAAAAAAACATTCTGAATAGGGAGTGGAGTAAAGTAGAAAAATTCATATTCTCTAAAACAATTGAATCAAAACATAGATGAATAATTAAATATAATTTAGTTTATTTTCATAAATAAATATGGGATTTTTTTGATACACTCACAATGATCTCCTAATTTGGGATTCTATGACTTAAAAATAGAAGTTATGTTAACATTGTGACACTATTTATGTAACTCTTTATTGTGATTAACATATTACTTATAGGGATGGTTTCTATATTTTAGGTAATGAAATGTTTCCAAAATTGTGAAATTTATATGTCTTAATAACTTATTTTTGAAGGTCATTGTTTGTTATTGGGGAGTGGAAATGTTCCACTACATGAATATAATTTTACCTCATGAAAATTCATTCAACATAATGACATGGTTTTACTCACACTCTATAAGAAATTTCTTGACAATAACCTACCATAAATTTTTTTATATTCATGTTTATGAGGAAAATTGTGAATATTTTTATAATTACAACAATGATTGTGGATTATGGATCGTTTTCGGTGCCAATGATGGTCACTTACGTAGTTTTAAAGTTAACATGGATATCACACTTATAATTTGTGAGAGAATTCATGGTGTAGACATTATTGGAATTTATAGTGAATCCAAATATAATGGAATGTTTTGTTCAACATTAGTATGGGATAAACCTTCATTCTATGATAATGTATCATCATGAGTAGTTAGTTCGCAATGATTACCATGGGAGTACATGAATTATGGTTATGATTAGATTTTATATCATATGGATAACCTTTTCTAAAGTCCTAAAATATTTCTGATGGATAAACTCTATAATATAGTCCACATGGAGATCAAATAGTGGTATTTGATTTATTAATAAGGTGGGGGAATCCTTATCATTTTATAATTACACTACTGGCAGGACCTCTACAACATAAATCACAATGTGGACCTTTAATATTTCTAGATGATTTCTTATCATTGGGGGTCTGTTGTGGACAATGGATATATTTATGCATATGGGACCTTCATATTGAAGGAACATTATGTGACCAGCATTGTCTATTTATTATAAATGGATTTATAGATGACATAATTGGTTTCTTACCTTGAGTAGGGCCCTCATGGTTTATATTTATGTCATCATGGGAAGTTATTGAGGATCCCTTAACCCACACTCTTAGGTCTGGTTATAAAAAAATTACATTAAAAAATAAAATTGATAAAATGTTATATGATCCAATATAAGGATCTAATAAAATCACATTATTATTATATATGAAAATAATCTCATTGTACATAGATGATATTTTAGTTTAATGTCTCTGTGGGCTATCTACATAAGAATTTTTTTTCATAACATAGATGACCTTTTCATTATAATAAAGACTCTCTATAATACATTCTTTTATCCCCACAACTTATACCTATATTCAATGGATGGGAAATAGAATACATAAGAAATTTTAGATCATAAAAGCCAAATAATTGAAAACATATTAACCTAAAATTTTGGGTTATACTATAAAAATATTTAAAACAGTTCTATAGTGTAAATTTATTATGAAAAATAAACGAAAACAGTAAGATTTTCCCATAAATCATGATAGAAGGACAAATAATGTCAAATGATAAAACATAGTTGATATAAGAAAGATTTCATAATCATTATATGATAACCATTATCCATGGAAAATAATCTTGTGAAACATATTTTAACTTAAGTGTCTGGTATGAACATATGCATATAAAATATATCTCATGTCCACTCACCTAGACAGTTGTCGAATAATAATCTTGGAATAGTCAACCATGTAACATCATGGGATTGGAATAATCCACATGTATTTACCATTATAATGGAAAAAATTATATTAATCAAACTATACATGGGGTAAATCCTCCCATGCAACCTTTGGATTAGGATAACTCTACTTGTCTCCCTTTCACATGTTTTAGATCCCCTCATGTACCAGTTTCAGCTCATGAGATATAAAAATTTCCAATACATTAAATTATGATATACGATCCCACCCATATTTCATCCATATAACAGTTTTCCCCTTGAAAATAGTAATTATTATCTTTAGTAATAACCCATTGAGTGAAAAATTGGATTCATTGCATTTAAATATTGAATTAATAAAATTGACCCTAATATTGTGAATAATTAACAAATGGAATCTTGTAACCCAAAATAGTGTTTCCAAAGAAAATTTAAAGGGTGGTTCTTGAAAAACAAATTCCAGGTAAATAAGACATTTTTAGATATAGAGGTCAATGGTTTCAAATCTTAAAAAGATTATATAGAAAAAATTTATAACAGTTTCAAAAAATGAAATGTTATGATTCAATTTGAGAAGACAATTTTTTAAAATTCACTATTGAAAAATTCAAATTAATAATTTTTAATAATTATTATTTGTAAATATGAATCAATAATTAATAATTTATATCAATATAATGGTTTTAAAAAAGTAATGCCAATTTGTTTTAAAATTTTCCCATTTAAAAAGCAAATTAAATAATCGATCCTCAAAATAAAGATAATATTTTCAAAAAGGCGATGTGAAGACATTAGAAAAAAATTTATTTCAAATATAATATTGAATAATTTAGCATTGAAAAAATATAATTTGTTTATAATGCGAATTTTTATTTTAATAATAAAAGAATTGTTTTTAATAGAAGGAATACCATTTTAATATCATGGAATATCATGGCCAAAATCCCACACGGTAAAAATAGAAACAAAACACTATTTTGAAAATAGTAAAATTGGAAATATACATGTTAAATGATATGAAACTTTATTTGGTATCCAAATATTATTTAGAACATTGGAGGGAAATGGAAACATTGACATAAAATTCATTATCTCATTAAAGAGGATGCAAATTAATCAAAAAAAATACATTTTATTGGGAAAATTTTTATCAAGTATTAATTTTGGAATAAAAATGATAAACTTTATAAAGAGAAGAATAATGTATCATGAAAAAAAAATTTCATGTCATTAACCTACATTGTAAAAAATAATATCATGAAGATGCATTATATGTCAATAAAAGCAGATATGTCAAAAAAAACCTTATATCTTTTGTATATTTTGAATATAAATCATTTCAAGGAAAAAGAATAATATGTTTCCTTGAAATTCATGAATTACATGTAAATGGAACATGAACTCATAGTAAGTTCTCACACTATATAAATGATATAATGGTACAAAATATCAGACATATCTCATGGATATGAAAATGTTACCATGAAACCCTTTCCATAATTCGTAACATCTATTATAGAACCTGATTCTCTATAGGACCATGAACATTCCCTTACAAGCCACCAAATAAATAAACTAATTGGGATACATAATTGAGACTAGAGGAATATTAAATTGAGATATGATTCTATCTTACTATAAATGGTAGAGTTTTCGTTAGAAATTAAAAGTGGTGGTTAAGGAATGGATGTTTGTATGTATTCCCATTTATAAGTAAAAATGGACTTTTGTGAGCACACTATATTTTTTACTAATTAAACAATAGTATTAAAGTGTAAAAGGTTAGACAGGTGATAAATAAGGTATTTTAGTTTGAGATATTTTCAATAAATACTCTACCTTTTATTTGAATACTTGTATTTGATTTATTTCAAGTAAAATTTCTTTAGGTTTTTACATTTTACAATTTTGGTTTCTTCCATGGTTACTAGTATTTGAATATGTAATGTATGTTTAATGAAAAACATAAAATAATAAAAATATCTATGATGAAACTAAATAAAACAAATATTTAATAGAATTAAATTTTTAAATTAGAAGAAATTATTTATTAAACTAAAACATTAAATATATTGAATATGATTTTTTTATTAAATGTTGTTTTCACAATTATGTATCCCTAGTCTTATTTAGTATTTATTATGAATTTTAATGATTGATAATATATTTATATATTAGATTATACATTATAATATTGTAATTTTCCTGAACTGATTAATTAACTTTATTAGATAGAAATTACAGAACATTTTGAAAAATACAATCATTAAAAATTACAGTTTTACCATTATCATTAACATTAATATTTGTAGTCATTATTCTATATGATAACGGAAAATTATATTATTCTACATATGATCATTTGGATTGAAAATATAAACTACATTTTTGTAGATTGAATGTCTGTAATTAATGAAATATAAAATCAAATATATGTGAATAAAAACATTTTTTAGAGTAAAATAATGATTATGTTTCCATAATGTTAAAAATATGATTCATAAATTCAAACGATTATACATAAAGTATTTATTTTATATTATAAATAACTATTTTTGTGAAAAAATAGTTTTATATATGAAATTAATTATATTATAATAATAATTCTGTAAAAGTTAGGGTATTGACATAATTTTTTATTTTTTAGTATTCACATTATACTAGTATGTTTTATGAAAATATAAAGAAATCACTCTATTGGGATTCTGATATGTTGAATTAGAAAATGAACATTAGTTATTAAAATTCAAATTTTTTAATTTATAAATTAATATTGAAAAGGAAAATTCAATGTAATAAAAAAATAAGTTCATTTATTGAGACACTCCCCTAAAAACCATTAATTATTCATAATACTATCTTTTGAACATTATAACTGATTAATTTTTTTTATTTCACTAGATATTATAATTTTTATTAAATTTATTTAATAGTAAATATGAAATGAGTTATTTCATATGTTTTTTTGGAGAATGTTATCGAATATACTATTAATTTATAAATAATTTATTTTAAAATATATACTCATAACATTTTACCACAGAAATATATTACATCATTAAAATTTTAATTACTATTCACAGATGATTGTTTGGGATAGTATTCATTACATATTCACTATTCATGATATAAATTCTAATATTACATATTCC
Organism: Viscum album; assembly: GCA_963277665.1. Classification (NCBI taxonomy): domain Eukaryota; kingdom Viridiplantae; phylum Streptophyta; class Magnoliopsida; order Santalales; family Viscaceae; genus Viscum; species Viscum album. The sequence goes on from OY728161.1 coordinate 1,591,007,448, forward strand.
CTACTCTCTTAGGATATATCATGTTACTTTTATTTTCTCATAAATAATTAAAAAATCATACAGTTATATATCAAATTTTGTATATATTATATATTTTTAATAACATATCATTACCAAAAAAAATTTAATATCCATGATATCAAACCACAATAAAATCATTTATGATTCCAAAAATTAAAATTTTATTTACCATTAAAAAGGAATCAATTTCTCCTTCATAAAATTTCATTGCAGAAAATATATACCACATTTCACAAAATTTAATAAGATACATGTTATATATTATTATCCAATTATCAATCCCTAGATTAAGAATACAGTCTAACATATTTCTTTCAAAATCAATAAACTATTTACTACATCAGAATAAACTCTATATTAAACCATTGATTTATATCCCCCTCAGTCAATTATTTTTCAACAGTTACCCGAAAAATTATTAACTTTTTATTAAATCACTTTTCATGGATATTGATATGATTTAATATATGTTTCAAAGATAATATAAAAAACTACTTATGATCATTACTTAGTGTTTCACATAAACCTCATATGTTTTAAAATATACCCAAATATTAATGGTACATATTACTGAATAATTAAAATAGATAAGCGTATCATGATTTATTTTCTATTAATATATCAACATCACCACATTTGGGAAAAACTATGGAAGTCACCTTTTCTAATTTAATATTTATATACTTAGATTGTAAACCATTTAAATAACATCCTTTATTTTTTTGACACATAGTAGATTCTAGAAAGGTATAATTCTATGATTTATTTTTTTGACTTTGTTTCATAAAAATAATAGAACCTAAATAATTATTATAATATCTTATATATATATATATATATATATATATATATATGATAACATAATATTGATGCTTTATTCCCCTATAAATTTTTTTTTATAACATATGATACATTCATTTCGACTGATGAAACTCTTTGTTAAATCCTTAGAAATGAATTGTATTTCTTATTTTAGGTTATATAACCTAATTAGATAAAAACATAATCACATCATATATAATTGATCATCATAGATAACATCATAAAAATAGAGAGAATATGTTGGTACTATCAAACTAGGTGTGTAGATAAGACTATTTTCCATGAAGTGGGTTCCAATTGAGTTAATACCAAACACACCATTTTTTGGTATCTATCCCAAGGTGAATATTTCACAAATCATACATCTACTTTTTATACCAATATTGAGATATAATTTCATAGAAATAAAATCCATTACCTAATTTAATAAAAAAATTATCTTATGCTATAATTGGACATATCCCATTGAATATTTACTATGTAATTCACTTAATTTATCATACCTATTAATAAACAATAAACTAATTCCCAAAAAATAATTAAATACTCTTTTGACTCCAACTAAAAAACCCCAAACTTATACTCCATGGAGAGGATCTAAAAACATATACATTATCAAAATAACTTTTATTCTATGTGAGGTAATCCAATATAAACCATAAAAAACATCACATTATTATTATCTTTCATAGTAATATAATATGACTAAGGGAGTCATTAGGATTAGTTTCTTTGAGTAATATATACAAAATTATTTTATTTCACAACACATGTCAACAATTATCCATAATCATACTTCTATAAACACCATTTTATACATCCCATAAGTTGTACATATATTTATAATCTGGCGATAGGAAAAAGGAAATGTATGAGCTGAAACACATTTTATGTGAAACTATATCCACATGTCAGCAAGGCTCAGATCATAAAAATATCAAAAAAATAAAATGGGGAGAAATATCCAATTGAATAGAACATTGAATAATATTTCCAATTTAAACGACATGATAAAAGGACATTTGACATCAAATTAAAATCGTATGCAATGAAAAAACTTTGTAGAGTCAAAAGATTATAGACATGATACATGGTGTAAAATCATAGTAACATGATTATGAAATATGAATTAGGATTAAAAATAAGAATATAAAACATATGTTTAAGATAAAATGTATTCATTAATTACATATTTAGATTGGGGTAATGAATTTTGTACCATCATGTGATTTAGATAATCCACCAGTGTACTATTAGGATAGGGGTAAAACACCACATTTACACCTTTATCATGGGATTCATGTACACTTTTTTTTGGTATAAATCATTATATTTTCCCTTTGTCTTTGGATAAGTCATCCCAAGTTCCCTTTTAATTCGGATAAATCCACTTATTTTCCTTTTTCATGTGATAGATCCTCATGTACACCCTTTATCTTGGGATAAATCCTCTCATGTACCCTTTTTACTGAGAAAAATTATCCAGCATAAACATTTACTATAAATACCTAAAATATTTACCAATTCATTAGATATATAAATAAGAACCCACAGATCATTATTTTTATTAGATGTGTTCCACATAAAAATCCATATTAAATTCATTAAGACCACTTTTAATAAAAAAAAATATTTTGTAACATTTCATGATGGTGTCACAAAAATTGACCTCAACAATATAAATAGCTAATAATAAAGTTATATATTTTTAAATATTATTTCATAATATTTTTTGGAAGGTGGTTCAACAAAAATAACATCCATATAAATAAGGTTTTTGTTGATAAAAGTGATTCTTTTAATGAAAGAATAAAAAAATTGAAGAAATAAAATTAATATCTTCCAAAATTTAGAATTTACAACCCATTCCAAAATTTCATATATGGAATGTGCCATTTGAGAAGCTAAAAATAAGGAGTTGATAAAAAAATATTTTTGAAATACATATTATTAATTTATCATTTTATGATTTATAATAGTTTCATAAAGTAAAATGTAAAAAATCACAAAAACATTTCATTAAAATTTAATCTTCAAAAATCGATACATTAAAAAGACATAAATTATCAAAAACGTGATGTGAATATAATGGAAAACTATTAAATTTTATAATGATTATTCTCTAATGGAGACTTGAAAATAAATAAATTATTTCTGAAGTAAATATATTCTTATATATGAATGAATTTATTTTTAATCAATGGAATTAATTTTTTATATTTTAAAATACCATAATTTAAAAGTGAAATTGAAAATTGAATAAAAATATCCATATTAAAAGTGAATAATAATAAATATGGAGGTTAGACAAGAAAAAAAATTAGGTTACCTTATACTAGTCGGGAAATTTTTGGGAAAGGAAAATATTGAAAAATAGAGGATCCCATCTATAAAAAGATATGAATAATTATCAACAATTATATAATTCTTATGTGGATGAAATTAATCAAGGAGGATGATTTGAATCCAAACTATCATCTTCCCAAAATATATTGTGAAATTTTAGTGAATTAAAATCATAGTTATTTAAAAACCAAAATTGGTAGTATTATGTTCATGAAGACCCATTTTAACCCAATTGCAGGAGTTGAGTTTAAAAAGACCTTACATATTTTTTATTTGTCTAAATTAAGGTTATTTAATTAATCAACAGAATATGAGTCATCAATCCACAATAATATCCTGAATATGGTAAAATAAATTCATTAGAAAATACTAAATAAATATCAAATAATATTTTTAGAAATATCAAACAAAATACATGGATTTGAAAATAAGACTAATTAACCCTTTCCTTAATTCTTAATGTCTTATAAAGAATTTGGCTCTCTTTAGGAAAATGAAATTTCCCAGAAAATCCTCAAAGAAAATAAGTGGATTAGAATAAATAATTATGATCAAAGTCCTAATAAATTGATATAATCTTCTAATATGAGAAATTATTCATAGTGGGTGGAAATAATTCAATGTAATGGGTTCTACATGAATTAGTGTATGTGTGACAATTTATAAATTAAGAAAATGACTTTTCTAAAAAAACCTTTATTTTTCTATAATAGAATAATAATAGTCAATAGTTAATGGTACTAAAAAATGAAAAATATTTGTGTATAGTTGGAAAGAAGTTTTAGTAATCCTTATATATATTTTTAAAATTTAATATAAAAAATATTTTGTATCATTTACTATTAGGTAATTAATTTTACAATTTTAAATTTTAGAAAGGAGGATTTTTTATCAACGTTTCATATGTTTCTAAAAAAATATAAAATTACCCCTCTTAAAAATTTCAGTTTTCAGAACCAATGTTTATCCTCTATTAGAAATTATTCAGTTATCAAATTAGATTTAATCAATTTTAATTTTTAATCATTTAATATTTATATATATATGATTATATTTTTACCAATAATTTTACTTTCATCTTATGTATATTTTATTAGCATTCGAATGAGTGATACAATATATATAGGATAATAAATTTTATTAAATTATTATTTGAGAATATATCAACTTATTTTATTATATAAAAAAATAAATTATAATGATTAAATAATTATTTTCAAATAATCATTTTACCATTATTTTGTTTATTAATATTATTTTCAATAATTAAAATTTTATACCCAAAATTGAAAATTATCTTTTTACATAATAAGATAATGAAATTAAAAAATATTAAATAGAATTTTATAGATTTAATATATACAACTGATGATAACAAATTTTCAATATGAAAGAATAAATATAGTTTATAGAGTAAAATATTACTTAATTATTCCAAAAAATTAATGATAGGATTCATAAAATCAATAGATTATTTTAAATTTATTTGTTCTACATTATAAATTTATTTTTTTATATAAATTTATTCAATGATAATTAATTTATTATATTTTATGATAATATTATAAAATTAACGACATCATCGAAAATAATATTCTATACAATTCATCTAAAAATCATTGATTTCTTAAAAAATTTCAAAAAAATCACATAATTATAATTTTTTATTTAGAATTAAAAAACGAAGATAATTTTTTAAAATTAAAATTATGAACAAAAAAATCATTTTAAAAAACACAGAATATATAAAGAATAATTAATTTTATTAAAATAATATCTTTTAAAATATTATGTTTGCTCAAAAAACTTTTTTTTAATTTCTATGTTATTAAAAAATTTATTATTTTATATGGTTTTTTGTTATTATTAAATATTTATAATATTATGTATGACTTGACTAATTTTCCTTCCATGCTATGTATAGAGAAATATCTAATAAGTAAAATGAAATTTAACAGATATATTAAAAAATCATAGGTTATTATACGAATTATTTGATTGGAACTATAAGGATGTCATCTATTTTGTCTTCACGTGATAATATGATGTTCATCCATTGTAATTTTTTCCTCTCCCACACCTGAGAGGGGTTTGAAGATGTAATCCACATTTCATGGAAATATGAGACCTGAGGTTTATCTATTTATATTATCATAAACCACCATCAGGAAACCACCAAATACATTATTGATATTAAATGGTTTTAGAAGTAGTATGGTTTTAAATATTACTCTAATATTCAGTAAATAATTTCCGCCCGTATTCTCCCTAGGTTCCATTGTAACAACCCAACCCATCGGGGTCCACTTGGATATTTGAAAATAAAGTCTGAAACCCTAGTCCCACCTCTAATAGGCTATGTTTGGTGAACTGTATAGATAAATAAAAAAATAAAATTGAATTCTTTAGCCAAATTTATATGTTCACACTCACAGAACCATCTCCATACAAAAGTGAATATGAATAATAGAAGATAGAAAAATTAAAAGTGAAACCATTCATACAAAAACCAAATGGGGGTTACATCATAGTAAAATAATATAAAACCAAATAATAAAGGGAAAATCATTCCAAATTGAATATTTTCTCCCAATATGAGAACAAAATGAATATAAAGGTAAAGATAAAGATAGATTTCTTCATATATCCAAATAAATCCAATGAATCTGGTTAATATTCCCACATACAATGATGATCCACTAATGTGTTAGCTGAGTTTCTTGTAATATGAAGAATAAACAACATGTGTGGGAAAATACATGCATATATGAGTATATAGATACCATGTTAATAGCCTTGAAACCTATAAATAAAGAAATATTAAGATAGAATTGTAATCATCTTAACCCATATATTGAGATGAACTAAAAAGAAAATATGTTCATTGATAAATCCATAAGGGATAAAAATGGTTCTTTATTCCCACATCCCATGATTTCAATTATGCATCATTATGTTTCTCCAAAGTTCTATATATGATTATCAACATCACATACAAACACATGAGAATCTGAGTGTAGGGGACATGTCCGTGATATTGTTCTCCACTGTCTATGGAGAACTAACTCTCTCAGAGAATCATCTCAACTTCAGAGATTGTAGAAGAAGGATTACCAATATATAGAGAGAAGATAAATTCCCTACAATAAAATGTGAGAGTATCAAATACACCTTACTAATGAATATGCAGCACCCTCCCCTAGGGGAGACATGGGAGATCCAACCACAAAATTTCTTAGATGATCATTCCAGATCACAATCATCAGTCAAGCATCCCCTAAAATCAATCACACTACCAAATGATCTCATTATATCTCATACAAAACTATATATTCAACCATTATGTACAATTTTAAAAAATAGTCAGGGTAGGATACTTTTTCCCCAAAATCTATGTCCTAATGAAGGCGATATGAATTGATGATTTTTCTGGGAGAGGTGCACCACATTTACGAGGGATCAAATGGATAGTGGCATTTCATTTTCTCCCATGTGTATTCTCCATAAGACAAATATTGATACAGTGTATCATACTACACAACTATTCTATTTAAGTACATTGTAGGAATGTCTTTTTATGGTCTTGGGAATGTAACCCAAGAACACAACTCAACAGGACTTGTACATCCATACTATGTGTTCCTAATAGGATATAGACCATAATCCCAAAAAGTTTCTTGAGAAATATATAGTTACATATCGTTTATCCACAAAAAGAGGCACACATCATGTAGTCCCAAGCACATGTTGTATAACACTTATCAATTCCAAAATCATAACTTCCACGAGGATAAAAATAAACATGGCATGTTTTTTTGAACTACACATTGTGTAGACTACATTTTAACATAAAATAATGAATATTCATCCCAAAAACTCAGGATCCACCTTTTCTTCTACCACCTCAACTTTTTTTACCACTATATTACTAAAAATCTAAATTAAATAACACTTTCCATAGATTCCTAGACATTGACTATTTGAAGTCTGAAATATGATGACCTGTGGTATAATAAATCACATGTCTTCCATCATTTGAGGTCCTAAGACCCCATATATATTGAACAAAAACGAACAATCCATCACGTTCTATCCTGAAAAATTATTCAAACATAATTTACACATCCACTATGTATATAAGGGGTAAAATAAAGATAGTGAACATCCAAGAATTGTTATATCATGACCACATAGTAAAATGTTTAAGAATATGAGGAGAATAAGGGAGAATCATTAGAATGAAGATAATGCAAATTTTAGGTTGATGTAAGGTCAGAAAATAATTCTAATGTATAGAACCATTGGATGAATGAAGGAATAAAATAATATTCTTGGTTCAAAACATAATTCATATTCCGGATCATGTGAAGAATGAGTAATCACATAGAAATAATGGACAATATATAAAAACAAATGCCCAATAAAAATAGAGTAGAAATGGAAAATAAAGAAATATTCCTCAATTTTGGATCTATAATTGGTGATGATTGTGTCTTATATAAATCCTGAATAATATATATTATGTTTACTATCCATATAAGATTTTAACGTGTTTTATTTTTCAACGACCCTCTATCTCGAAAAATATTTTGGAATTCTCTTTGCTCAAATAATTCTCATAGTGTAATGTAGCTATCTCCATAAAAAATAATAAAAAATTATTAATATAGAAGTCCTAGGAATATGTGTATTAAATAAATTAAATATATTAGTAAATTAAGAAATTTATCTACATAATCCAGCATTCAAATACTGCCTCAACTGAACATCTATGGATGACCAACATTTTCTTGTGAATATTTTGAACCTAGTATTCCAAATCAAACCAAGTTCTCGACTCTCCCATCTGACAGTGAAAAAAAATGTTAATAATATTTTATAGGAAAATATTGATGAACGTGACATAATATATTATCTAATTTTAATATATTGAAATTGAACTTCTTTAGGATATAGAATATCATGATAAATAAACACATGGATCTTGATTTATTATTTAATGTATTCCATCATCATAAAAGGATAAACAATTCATTAAATATTCCTGAAATTCAACAATTGTCTCCCCAAAAGGCAGAACCATCACAAAAATTTGATGGAAATCTGCCTTTATCTAGATCTCATGCATGCTTCCACTCTGATAATGCACACAAACCAATGATTCATTCCATATACACCTGATACTCTCTCATTGATTCGTACATTACAATAAGTACATTACAATAGATTATTAATCCTTGATTTGCATCCCACTATAGTCAATAAAGTGTTTCAGGTCCTACATGTATCTTCTCATCATTGGCATATGGAAGATTCCATGCACTTAGTCCATATATGGTGTCACAACAATGTTGTATGTAACTTTTAAAACACTAAGTATTATTTAGAATTGACTAATAAACTCTAGGGACAACTTACATCCCTGGTAAAATATCTAAAATTCTCTTAATGAGTATCCCCTCTAAAAAATATTTTTTCTCAACTTTGACTACAATGGACTACGATATCATTTTTTCTAAGAATTAACTCTTCTCTGGTGTCCTCATTTATTCATGTATCACCATTACATTCTCTATCATCGCTTAGACCATTCTATACCAACATGAGATGTTGATCCTATCATAGTTAAATATAAGGGTGACATAGATGGTCCCCAATATAGGGTCATAAAAGGATCCACACAAATAGTAGGGTGATATTATTGATTATATAAAAACTATAATAATTTAATGATATCCTCCTAGATCCAGCTCAATTTTGACATGTTGGATCTCATTATGTCCTCCAAGAAAAATATGGTCAGCTCCATCATAACATCTTCCAAAGGATCAAACATCAACACCATCCATTGCTAGGTCCTAAACGAATCCCAAAGGCCTCTATACCAATAAAGTGTGATCCCAGAATCTCATTCAATGATTATCATCAAGGGTACCCCCTGAAGCAGGTTTATATACCACACATAAAAAACCCCAAACACTAAAGCAGGCTCTAACACATAATGGAAATAATGATTTATGAATTGATTAGTTGAACCAAAATAACATTGAAAATATAATTCCATCTCTCAATCATCCGAATCTCCAAAAAATAACTAGATATTTCATCCTATTTCTACTATAGAATATAATGTGTTTGTTTCAAAACTTCTGGAACCTGATTTTTGGCCATTACCTACTATCATGTAAAACATTGATTGAAAAAATCATTGATACAACCCCTCATTCAAGAACAATAAAAATATCGCTAATGGTCGTTGTAAATGTTTTCCACATAAGGCACTAAAACTAAGGGTGAAGTGTGAATCACCACCATCACCTCATCACACAACGTGGCCAAAACCACCGTACATCATATGGAAAGGATGAAATGCTCCCTCTTTCATAATATCATTATATTTTATATATTAATGATATATAGTAACATAAAATCTCATTTTAGATTTCTATAAACTAATCCTTTCTCACACACTGAATAATATTAAGGGTCACCAGTATTAATTAAATAATATTTTCACCCCTCTCCTCCATTTGGTCTATCTACAATGAAGTAAGATACTCATATACCTCTTCCACTAAGAGAGAGTCATAACTCCTACAAAGTTCATCTACCACCACATTTCTCTTCCCATGAGTATTGAATGTCTCAAATTATTATTCCTTAAAAAACTCTAACCAATTTATTTGTATTAGTTTATAATATATCTGAGTTAAGTTGTACATAACAATCTAATGGTATGAGTAAACAATAAAATGGACACTTAGAATATAGTTCGACCATATCATCCGAGAAAATAATTCCATAGTTGACACTAGTTCTTGATTAATGTTGTTCTTTTCTTGGATTCCCAACTATCTTGACCCACGAGTGATCACTAAATTCTTTTGAAGAAACACGATACTCATCACATCTCTCTAGGCATCACAATATACAACATACACAATTCCCTCCTAATGTTTTCTCAAAATAGTATCAATGGTCAACCGATATAGTATCTCCTCAGAGGATCCTTGACATTGGTAGGCTTATGTAAATATATCCCTCTTTAATTTTCAATGTATTATATTTTACTCATGTATTATAGAATTCTTCCATGAACTGCCTTTAGTTCCCACTTAGACCAAGGAAGTTGATCACCCCTAACTTTCTCTTTGGTATCTCTTAAAAGATAACTCCATTAATATTGTTTGGTTCAACATCTAAATCATGATTATATATTAAATATTGTAAAATAGTGAGCCTTTTTTATCTAGAATTAAAAATTATAGAGCATATCTTAATGCCAGTTATCCTAAAGGAGGAAAATGATGATCGTCAAATGATCTATGTTCCTGTGATATGAATATGATTAAATAAGTATGTTAGTGATTAATATAAATAAGTAATAAGTCCATGTAAATATATATGACTGAGTAAAAAAATAAAAGAATATTTAAGTGGAATTCATCACACAGAATAGAATCGAAAAAAACTCATAGTATCCATAGTGATGCCAGAAGTAGTCTTTATTATATCATCATTATGAACTGAAACCTGGTGAAATTAATACCTGATATTTATCCTCAAGAAAAGACTCATATCACTCAAATATCTGATGAGGTCATAAATCCTTTATGGCAGTACTGATTCTTTCTTCTTAACCAATTCTATTGTGTATAATCCAAAAAAAGTCTAAAAAACATGTCCTCCGTTTTCAAGAAAAAAATATAGCCTTTTTTGGGAACACGCTGGGTTCGATGAAACCAATAAATTAAATGTCCTATAATAGATCCGTTAAATTCTTGTGATAAGGTAGGGAATCTAATTTTCCAAAGATGATATCGGTGTAGTCTTTGGGTGAATAATAATGCATAAGTCTATCGCCAACATCTGAGGTTGTATCATAACATTCATAGGGAAGATTTTAATATATTTTCCCACTATAGATTAAATCCAAATTCTGGATGGTCTCTCTACACCAAGGGTTAGTATCTCAAATTGATGGGTGATGGGGTTTATATTCCTACATAAAATCCCACTCACTCAGCCATGAGATCTATCTTACATGTAATGTAAAATCTCTTCCCATAAATCAGATATCATATAACTTTTCATAGATGATAGTGAATCTTGGAAAAAATCATGGAAAAGAAATCTATAACCATGTTTTTGGAAATGTTTTTCATTTTGATGATAGAGAGGTACTATAGTAATGAATATTCATTGAATTCCAACCCACACTAATAGGATATATAATATATATATGAACCACTCCTAGTTGACACATATAGAAATAACTACATGTATATGGTATCAATGTGGAGTTCTATCTCTCGTGCAAGGTATATATGGAAAATGGACTGATTCATTCATATTTTTTGAATAATTTTAAAAAGGTAAAAAAACAAATACAATTTACCACAAATCATCTCATGAACATCATGTTCGTATAACATTATAGAATCCAGATTTCCATAGCTCTGATCATCATCTCTATGATCCTTGCATGATCCACGTATTTTTGGTGGTAAAACTAGATTTTTTAATCCTCATACACTATTATATCTATAATTTGTACCTCCACATACTCATATTTCAGAACCTCCTCTAAAGGGGAAACCTAACGACGCTTGGGAGATCATTGTTCACAGGACTACATTATCTATGGTTGTTAGTCCACTATCTTTTAGCATTGTTCAACATGTTCTGTCATGAAATCAACATACTTCTTTTTTTTATGTGATGGAAATAATATAAATGGAAACTTCCTAGAACAATGGACCATCTAAATAAACTATGATCCACATATCCATTGGTCGATGTATGGGCATGAGTATTCTACCAATGTCAAGACCTAGATGCTTTTCACATAATAAATACTATAAACAGATCAACCACATGATGACCACTTCCAGCTGCAGCCTCCGATATCCCTATTATGAAAAATTCTCTATAATTAGACCCCACATTAGTAATCTATGATATGTACGAATTCACATAGACACCACACTGGCATGCATGTCTCTATAATGTCCCAAAAAAATCTTCCATTCATGGAAAACAAGATCACACCATATGGGGAGAGTAACACAAGAGGTTAGTGAACCTCACATATTACACAACAATGGTCAAATAAACCTACTAAATTTTTAGAATGTCTTATATAAGAATATAATGTATTCATGATGAGTAAAAATCATCATGAAAAACATAACTGGATGTCGTTCCCTGAGAGAATCATGTCATCCAGGGTCTCTGTGATAAGACTTCAGGGGCACCATTTTTCTCTAAAAATATGGCTGGATTTTAGTAAACCATAAGATCAATTGTGCCCTAGAAAATCCTAAATGTCACAGAACTATCTTAATACAATGTTATGTTGCGTACTTTTTCAGCTCTCCCTAAAACCTTATGAGTGCATGTTTCTAGAACATCTGTAGTGTGCTACGCCTAGGAAAATTGTCATCAAATATTGTAGAGACTATCTACTGAATAACCCGATTTGTAACATCTATACACCTACCTATAGGAAGAAACTATTGAGAAAATCCACTATCTATGTTCTTAGACCTCAACTGATCATCATCGTGGTCATATATCAGTAAACTATATTATTACTATTATGGAGTGATCATGAATCTTATTAAAAAATTACATTAGTAGATGAAAATATATGGGGTGCTAAATCAGGATGTGAATTGAACAAAAAATGAATAATCTACTATGTTTCATGTGAAACAAATTCCTTACAACTGATGCCTTCAAAAAAATGAGTAAACAACCATGTAGTTTTAGTCCTGGTGAAAAGATATATTAGCCTCCACAAGAACACTGTATTCCCTAGCCCTATTCTATAGGCATAACAATAATAAATAATTACCCTATATTATCAACTAGTCCAAAACATGGATCAAACTCCAATACTAAATGAATGACTAACAACATTTTATAAAACTCTATTGCTCCCCAACCCACCGGGGCTTTCTTGGTTGATGGAAATCATGTTGTTACACCACAATCCCATATTTAATATGATTAGGGGTTATGAAAATCATCAAGATGTAATAAAATAAAATATTTGGAATTATACTAATCTAAATTTATGTTCTCGTATGTCCAAATCAAAGAAAAATTTAAGTGTGAAAATAATAAAAATTAAAGAGAAAAACCATGCTTTCAAAACCTGCTAGTGAATACCTCATAATACATCAATATAAAATAATATATAAGGGCTGAAAATAAATTCCAAACCAAAAATGATGTCACAACATGAAAAAAATGGTGTGAAAAGGGAATGATGATGATTTCATGACTCATATTGTCCAAATCTAACCACCGAACACAGTTAACACATCCTAGTAAAATGATACTCCATCAAAGTAACAGATTATCTTCCAGTCATCTATATAAGGCACAAAAGATATGTGGAATCCCAAGAAGGTATGACTATATAAATACAAATTAGGATTCCCCAGACACCAAAAAGGGATAAATAGATAGATACACCATATTTCAGATCATCCCATAGAAAGAGGGAAATGAAAAATTAACATATTTTTTTAATTAAACTCATAGGATAGGGAAATGGGATCTCCATTTCTATATCTAATTACACAAAAAATTATTAAAAATATAGATCCAATATTCAATCATAAATGATCGAAATCATGTAAAAGAACATAAGAATCTATGTGAAGGGGCTAGCTTCTCACTAAAATTCACTACACCAGATGGATAATTAACTCTAATGAAGGACACTTTCACCATTAGAGCTCAAATATATGGAGTAACACTCCAGTATTAGAGTACTGAAACCCTTATATGATATATTGGAATACTAACTGTACTTGTGTAAATATTATGGGGAGCCACACCATATTGTTATTCAAGAGTACTAACCCAAAGATTTCTCTGATGATCCAGCATGATCATGAACATCGATCAAGAATTTCCTAAAGATAAATAATTATCTGAAAAACCTCAATTAAAATATAAAATATAATAAAAATGGTTTCATAAAATCCCACATGGAAATAAACTCACGAAACTCACTTGTTTGGCTAAAAACTATGTATTTAAGAATGAGTTGAAAAGGTATATGTTCTAAGGTGATGTTCATAAATTGTACACGGGGTCAGAAGGCATGAGACCTTGCATTGCCTCATTGTAATTTTCACACCATTCCATGGAGTAGGGAGATATTTCATACAACAGAGTATGTATAAATGGATACCTTGGGGGTATCTATACTAGGGGGCCTGGCTATGTAAATCTGACACAAGACATAAGTGGATATGTACAAAAACATGTAATGTACGGAAAGGGACATGTCATGTCTTATTACACAAGGTGATAAGCCATGTGAAATTGGAACTAGGATTGGAATCCTAGGTATGGTGAAATAGAGAGTGGGATTTCCCACATGTTTTTTGATCCCTAATTTAGCCAAAAACCTATCTGCTGTAGGGATCCGAAGAACGATGTCCATTTACTAAGAAACTACACATCATGTCTTTGAGTTAATCACATGTGGAAAATCATATCCCTCATCAAGACCTTATATAATCAATTTTTTCACAAACCATTCATGTTTGACTACTTTATTCCAAAAATACTGATGAAAACATCTCTGAACATCGATTCCCATAATATAGTGGTCCTAATTTTGATATATGTTCAACCACATAATAATTCATTGTGCATCCACCAACATTATGGGTTCCAAACTGAATAAACATCTCCCAAACCTTGTGAATCCATCTGTGTTAATCATCCACACATTTATATTCACATTATGGATGAGTCTAACACATATCTGGGGTTCAAGAAATCTTCATCCAACGACATCATTGTTAAACTATGACCCCATGGTCTAAAAATGATAACATGATGAACACAAGGGTAAATAACAATAATGATGAACATCATAATAATTGGAAAATTTTATCCCATTAAATGATCATAAAGTTCCAAACCATGTATATATTCATGGAATAAAATATAAACTAGGTTCAAAACTCAATAAACAATTGTGCTCATGTAGAATATGGGTGATTGTATATAAATATTCAAGAAGAAATTAAAATCCATTGTTATCCACAATAAAGAGGTAAAATTTCATATAAAAATACCGATCTTGATTATTTATCATTAATTTATGAATAAAATATCCATAATTTATGGAGATGAAGATACAAAGTGGTGTCAATCCATCTCATTCTTCCCCTGATCGATTCAACATTAATACTCCACCCTCCAATGAAAACTATGAAATCCTTCTCCTCCTATATTTATAATTGGGTACGTAGCTATCCCTAAAATAAAAATATATCAAATTATTTTTAGTTTTTTATTAGTTTTAGGGATATTACATGAAATAATAAAATTAAATATGAAAATCACTTAACAGCCATACTAACAGCTTCCACAACCAAACACTTAGTGTCAATAGACATAATCTCACACTTAGGGTTAGCCCTAGTTATTAGAGTAATCTATTATTTTGAATCACCATAAATAGGTCATAAAAAATTTGGAAGACATTATATCTAAATTTTATTGCATGCACATGATAAAATTTGAATTATTTTCAGCATATCAAATTAGAACCACTTTTGGACAAAAAATATTGTGCTGACTTAGTGCCTTCTATTGGAAATATTCATTATAATATTGAAATAAATTATAAGAAAAAGTATATTAGTTTATTAATTGGTTTAGGTATCTAGGGATAGATCATTAATATTGAATTCTAATGGGATCTGATTAATTAGGTGGAAATGAACATGGTCGACATGATGCATCATCTGAGACTCTCAATTGTTGATGGCTAGCTAGCCTTGGATGGATGTCATCCAAATATCGTAGTGGTAAATATAAAAGGTTGATTCCCCTACATTAAAATCATTTGTTGATTTATATGGTATTTTGGTGCATTGGTTATTATGTAGAAAATAATTGGTATGGTCCTTCCCTGAGATTTTACATAAAAATTGCCTACATATATGTGATATCCTACAACACCATCCACATAGAATGATGGATGTTTTTCGTTAAAAATGGGGATTGGAACCTAAAATAGTTTTATTTATTGATAGGGGATTTCTATCACCATTTTAATATTATATTTGGGATGGAATCTTGTTTTTAAACTCATTAGGGTTAATAAGAGTTCCCTCAAACGTGTGAATAAGGAAATTTTGATTGTTCTCACTAACTAATGAATTTTCAAGATTATTTTTGAGATATTGGTTATGTAAAAATTAATATATGGGTTGTGAATCCAAAAAAAATATTACAAAAAAGTTTTATATTTAAGGCTCATGATTCTTATGATATTTAGCTTCTTGGGTTGTCTATAAATTTAAAATTTTGAAGAAAGCGATATTGACAAATCATAGTGTGTTCATTGAGTTGGACATTTTGATTAATATATTGTTTCTATATAGAAACACATATGAGTATCAAAAAAATTTACCATTACAAATAAATAGATATGTATGATATTGTGCACATTCACAAGTCAATAATTTCATATTGGATTCAAAAAAAACTATAGTGTTTTCACATATATATTTTTATTGTGGTCACAGACCCACATTGCAAAGGTGGGTGTGAATTATTGTAAACTAATGATTCCAATTATTGAATAAATATATTTTTATGAATGATGTCTGGACTCACCCCAAAATGTGTCTTACTGTTTTTTGGGATTATCTTATTTATTTAATATGTATCCCTAAAATTATTCTATATAACAATATTGAATACCCTTATCACAAATGTAATTGTTTATTTAAAAAGAAAACATGTGATCATTTATATGTATCATAGGTTATATATATTCCCTATTGTCAGTTGAATTTCATATAGTTTAGAAACATAAAATTAAATACATCAGAATTTATCAACATCAAAAAAGGTGTTAACTATTTTAGAGTCTTTATTGGGCCCATAGTAAGGAACACATGTGTATCCCTGCAATGAGAATCAATGGAAAAGTAGTTAAACTTCATTTAATAAATCATGTAATAACTTTTTTTTGGTCCTATGAAAATGATCATAGTGGTAACATTAATTTTCATTAATATAAGAAAAATATAGTTCCTTTTAGGGGCTAGAGGATAGAACTGGTGATGTTTTATATATAGGCTTTCACTAAGGAGTGAGTAAGTGTATTTTATGTTTAATCTCCACAGACAAATATATCATATTATTTAAGTTCATATGATCTAGAATGGTTCTCAAAAATTTAATTATATTGAAAAATTCTCTATCTAACACTGGTTTATATAAATTTTATATGTGAGTCTTATAGATGAGAAAAAATGTCATTTTGACCTTATATTTTTTTAGGTGAATGTGGGATAGATCTCCCATTATGTTGATGTCCAGTATAGCGTTTTTACTAAAAACTGGTAAATATATAATGAAGGATGAGTGGAAACATGGGTGATATTAACCCCTAAAATAATTTCTAAATGAACATAGGATGATACTTCCTTGTTTCATGATAGTTTACATACCTTTTCAAAGGAGGAAAATCAGATTATTTAGTGTTATAAATAATATTGTGAAACCTATATTATGTATATCCTACTCTTGGTAGGGTCTCAAAAGTTTCATAATGATAATGTACATTATAATAAATGGAATCTAGTTTGATTAAATCTAAAAAAATATTACATATGGGGGAGATAAACTAAAAGGAATCCACTATCAATTGAATAATAAATTTATAGGAGTAGATGAGTGAATATAGTTAAACAGTCACACGAATTATGTTTATTTAGAGAAGGCCTTGATGGTGTAATATTTTTTAGATTATAACATAGATGTGAGGATATCAATAGGGCACATTAATTCGTTTAAGTAATGGAAATAAGTTCATACATGGTGAACTACCATGGTGAAATGGGTATCTAAGTGTAATTTGGAAAGGCCATTCAAATATCTCTTATAAGAGGCTTGAATTCCAATTCATTAAATCTATGAACGATTATTTTTCTAAAGGTAACCTATGTGGTCAAATATTTTTTGAATTTATACAAAATAAAATAATGAAATACCTAATATGATTTTATTATATATTAAGAAATGTTGTGTTTATTTAGAGAGTAGATTTTATAAGTGAATATAGAGATTTAAGGTCAACTACTATATTAATTTTTTATGGTAGGTGGACCTAAAGAAAAAAAATTCATAAAGAATATGTCAGGTTGTAAAAAATTTCTACGGTGATCCATTAATAAATTGTTCATTCTTGTATATATATTAATTTATATAAAATTTTGTATAATTGTTTTATGTGGATGATACATGCCTCCTATATTTTAATTTTATGGATTTCCAATCTCACTGAATTATAATTTTGATTCTATGGGTATATATTTATCGTAAATGTGTCAATATTAAATTTATCATTCTAAAATAATTTGATTTTTCATGAAATATGTTCTATGTAATATCCATTTCATTCAAGTAAGTGTGTTTTGATCCGCTTCCCTCTGTGGAGATAGAGGACCAACGCGCCTGACTGTGGATCTTACATATGGTTGGGCCCCACTCGATTGCTAAAGTCGGGTACACCGATATTAATTTCGAAACGCCCAATGGTTCCATATCCAACGATACATGGAACTACTTTCCAAAGCGAGGCATTTGCTGGGTGGTTTGGCCATTGATGCATAGTAAATCACATTGGTCGAAAGGAAGGGAATTCGGGCTCATAACACCCTTTTGGGGAAAAATTATTTCATGTTCTAATACTCTCTTATAGATTTAAGACGTATTCATATGTTTGTGAATCTTTGGTTTATACCCAAACATAGTATCCATGGATTTTTCCTGGTCGGCAATGGTCAGCTGAATGCTGGGATTCAAAATCATTTATGCCTGAGGTTTACCATCCCTCATTGGGTTAATGACCCTGAGGAGTCTGGACTCACTGAGGCGACACATGGAGCGGTGCAGTGAGCTGACGTGAGGATAGTCGGATCGACCGGTTGTCGGGCTTGATCCTCAGGGTGGCTTCCTACGTACCCTACCTAGGAGACAGGGATCAAAGTCCACATAGTTAAAATGTACAGTTTATTATCATGCGGGACAAAGGCGAAGGGACGTGAAGGTTTTCAGAACAACCGGGTGGTGGGCTTGAACCTCTTGGAGGCTTCCTATGTACCTTTCTTAGGAGGAAGGGATCAAAGTCCTCATAGTTCGCATAGGAGCGTCGAAGAACCGACCTGAATGTGGACCCGGGGGTCTGATGATGTTTGGACATGAACCTCTTGGATGCTTCCTATGTAACTTACGTAGGAGGTACAGATCAAAGTCCTCGTACTTTGCATTGTCTTAGGGCATACGCTCTGAGGCAGCCCAGAGTAATGGATTGTGGCTTACACTCTAAGGAGGCCCATTGTAATGGATTGGGGCTTACACTCTAAGGAGGCCCATAGGAATGGATTAGGGCATACACTCTGAGAGGGCCATAGTAATGGATTTGGGATTACACTCTAAGGAGGCCCATAGGAATGGATTGGGGATTACAATCTGAGGTGGCCCATAGTAATGGATTGGGGCTTACACTCGGAGGAGGCCCATAGTAATGTATTGGGGATTACACTCTGAGGAGGACCACATTAATGGATTGGGGGATACACTCTAAGGAGGCCCATAGGAGGATGTCATGGCCGATGCTTACTCTAAACCCACATGTGTCATGCTCGGTGTGAGAAACAAGAGGTAGCAAGGACCAGATGATCACGTCGCGAATGGTGTGCCTGTGAGGAATGGATTGGGGCTTACGCATGGAGCGGCCCATAAGGTCGGGGCTTACTCCAAGGTGGATCCCCATGGTGACAAAGTGTAGCGAGAGATGGAAAGTGGGTGCTCTTGTGCCCATCTCCTCTCTTGAAGTGCATTAGGGCATCCTTATGATGGCTATTTTACTACCCCTGAAGATCCCTTAACAAGTGGAGGGGCAGAAATGGGGTTCCCAATCTCAGAATCCACATTACCATGGGAATGTGAACCCATGAATGCTTCGGGAACTTTCACAAGGGTCAGGGAAACCCCTTCTCCTCTACTTACCGTGGCTATGTGAACTCAAAATGGGGAGCTGATGCACCTGAGGGTCACACCACTCGGATCCGGTGGCTTTGGTGGAGGCCTCAGCTCAGGGCCGATGAATAGGCCAATGGGAGAGTCACAGAGGATCGGGCCAGATTGGAAGGATTTTATCTAGCTTGGTTAATTGGAACTCCAAAAACTTTGATGGGCCACACGTATGAATGAGTGGTGGCGCCCTTCGCGTACGAAGTTTCTACATCGTTGGAGAAGCCGTCCACAAACCAGGGTGGTCCGCAGACTGAGGGGCATCTCGCGAACTTGGGTGGATCACAGTTTGGCGAGCATCCCGCGAACTAGGGTGGTTCATGGCTTCGAGTTTAGCTCGCGTACCAGGGGGTACGTGGAGTGGTCCACGCGAGCAGTGGTGGCCAAGTACAGCGTCGATCATGGGTTCGTTGGTCGAGGCTTCGCCCACGTAGGAGGGTGCTACGTGGTGCGGAGGATCGGAAAAGAGGCATAAACACCCTGGTCCGCGGGGAGTTCATCTGCAGAGGGGATATTGTTCAAGGCCTTCTATTTTTATGTTCTTTTATGTTTGAGGTTCACCAAATTATTATGCATTTTCGGTTCATTATTAGTTCATTCCATGGTTTATACCTTCTCTGGTTCACAAATTGGAACATCGCTGTTTAATAAATCCTAAGACTTCCTTCAAAATCCATCCACCAGAATCTGATCGCTCCTCTCTAAATCCTCTTCCTCCTCCATGGAATCCCCTTTTCCCTTCCCCCTCGTTCTCCTTTTCTAGAGTGGGGAATGATATGTATCTGTGGCCATGCGGCACCTTTTGCAGAGGACCATGAACGAAAACCTAGTTTACGGATGACTTGGTCAATCCACGACTCGTGGTGGGTAATGAGGGCTTCTCCACCCCTCGCGAACCGAACTTAGGGAGTGCTTCGCGGCCACTGAGGGTTCCGCCTCCATTCTGCGAACGGCAGCAGATGCGGCTTGAACCGGTCGACACGGTCCGCGGTTGGGGTGGTTCATGATGGTGAACCGGATTGGTGCCCATCCAGCCTCGTGACCGCGGAGGATCTCTGCCTCCATTTTGCGAATGATGACGGTTCATGGAGGGGGTGCTTCACGGAGCTTGGCCACGTCGCGTTTTCATGGGACCAGTCCCCAGACCGGTCCTGGTTATGTCCCTTATTTGAATTTTCTTCATTCTTTTCCCCAATTGTTTTGGGGGATTTGGGTAGAATCTATTTTGTGGATTTTTTTCAGGACCCTAAAAATGCCCCCCATCGGAATGAGGTCCGATCGGAACAAAGAGGAGGCCATTCTAATGTAGTGTGGTCCTGAAAATTAATGAGTGATTGTACAATGCCCTAAATTTTTCTTGAGCTATGGCACTCAGCGAGCACAATTTTACTATTGCTAAGGTTTTGTAGAAAAACCCCACAAAATTTTTTTATTTTCATTTAATGCCCTGATTTTTCCTATGCCCATTTGGTGTGGACCAAGCGGGTATAACCCGACTTTTTCTTAGGTCGCCCTTTTCTGTTTTTCAGCCTAACAAGCTTTGTGCCTCTTTTGTGAGCGGTTTAAGTCCCACTGACATGACTATCATTACTGATGTTTTAGGTTGAACATCTTTGGCCAGACATGGTGGGGTGACGGCCCCAATGGGGTTTGGTTGATTAAAATAAGTCTCAATACCCTTCAGACGCACGTGGGGGGACATGTTTAAATTTGAATGACATGCAGGGCGTGTCTCAAGGCATGAGAACCGCGTTGGTGTACAGAGGTAGGAAGAGCATTGACTAAGGAGATATTTCCTTTGATAGATGGGCCAGGGGGAATCAATATGAAGATCCTCTGAGGGCATGGTATGCATAGTCGTAAAAAGGTTTCCTTAAGTCAATGACTGTCCATTTATGATAGCCAGGGGACTTCATGGAAGTCCTACTCATGGAAACCATGATGGGTGGCTTGGAAAATTATTAAAACCACCATGGGTGGCTCAGAAGGGGAATGTGAAATCTGAAAGGGTTTTGGGAACATCTGTACTAATCATGAGCGTGGTCAAGAGACCAATTCCCTAAATAGTTAGTTAGCGTAAGGGACGGTTGAAGCTTGGTGCAGTTTAAAGTCAGGCAATTGGGACATCATCTAAAATGGAACGACTTCCCTTGGTTCTCGGTAATCCTGTCAAATATGTTCTGTCGTATTCAAGAAGGATTGCGAAAGAGGTTGGTAAACTGTAGCTCAGATGGCTTCCAAAACCCGGTATAGACATGGGGGATCAAGGGCCAAGAGTCGTACGAAGAGAATCATTACCTTAGGAAATATTTCCTTTGGTATACAGGATAGGGGAAATCGATATGCAGATCAACTGATGGTATGGTATGCATAGTCATACAAAGGTGTCTTTAGGACAATGATTGTATTACCTGAACAGCCATGTAACTTCAAGGAAGTTGAGATTCGGAACCACCAGCGGTGGTTTATGAGAGTTCGGCCGTTTCTGAGTACAGAGTAGAACTTATGATGAGAGGGTTCTTGGATACGGGGGAAACATCTAGAATAAACCTCCCGAGAATGGTTGAAGTAATCCCTTCTCACGCGGGTGTGAGACGATGGCTTGTTCAGAACTGACCCGTGCACTGAAGGACAGGGAAAAGCCTTTGTTTCTTACTTAACCCTTGACATGTTTGACTGTGTAGTTTTAACGTCATGCGATAAAGACAGGGGGCCTTATTAATGGATGTTGTGTAGTTTAACGTCATGAAGCAAGGACGAGGGGCATTTTTGTTTCATTTTCCCATGCTGTGCAGGTTAACGTCATGCAATAAAGACGATTGATCGTGCAGTTTAAAGACATGTGGTAAGGACGAGGGGAATTTATCTTTCCTCTTCCAATGTTGTGTAGTTTAACATCCTTCAGTAAGGATGAGGAGCATTATTAAAGCAATGAAAAATTATTGTTATTGGCGGTATTCCCCTGGATGTTTAATGCTTGGTCTTTGCAGCTTTACACCAACCGGCCAAGATGTTCCGTGTAGTTTAACATCATGTGGTAAGGACTTCATTGTGATGGCTGCTCTTGATTAGAATTCTACTGGGCTCGAACATCTTGCCATGTCCAAGACGTGGAGGGAGGTTGACGATGTAAATCATGGTTCTGGGGATTCATTGATCAGGAGAGATGATATGGGGGCTCTGAGTCTGGTAAGTGTACGAAGGTAGTAAGAGTGTCTCCCGAGGAAATATTGCATTTGGTAGATGGTCCAGGGGGAACCAATATGTAGAGCCACTAAGGGAATGGTATGCATTGTCATGAAAAGGTGTCCTCAGGTAGATTATTTACACTTCTGATGGACATGAATGATTATGAGGATCCGCGATTATACAGTCCACTAAGTATGTCATTTGGTAAGGAAATATTTGTCCATGCCGTGTATATTCATCCCTGGTTTCTGTTAAATCTCAAAGATCCCCCTACACTGATTTATCTTTCTCACGGGGGTGTGCCTTCACTCCATGCATTTTTATCGTCGTGCGGTAAGGAAAAAGTACTCCTAGTTTATTAGTCATAGAGATCGGTCCATTGGGTGTCTATTGCTACATTAATTCAAAGGATAAATGCGTCAACATGCTCTAATATTCCCTGAACAAGGTGGGGGATGAATGTTGTAAACTGAAACATTCAGTTTTTCCGGATCAGGAGGTGTGGTGTGGGGGCTCTGAGTCTAGTAAGAATAAGGAGCTAGGAAGAGTGTCGCCGGAGGAAGTCTTTCCTTTGGTAGACTGGCCAGGGGCTATCATTATACAGAGCCGCTGAGGGCATGGTATGCATAGTCATGAAAAGGTATCCCCGGGACGATGACTTTCCACTTCTGATGGCCATGAATGGTTATGAAAATCCTAGATTTCTCACAATGTAGATTTAAGAATATGGGGATAATGTTGTCCGAGCATAAAATAAACATCTTCACTGCAATTTTCCATTGAGACAAAGTAGCCTAACCCTGGCTTGATGTTCGTGTATGCAGGTCTCTATGTGAACCACCAGAGGATTCATTGTCCAATCGGGTAGGGATTCCCTGACAGCACTTGCATGTGAAGAGGGGACGAACTTGTTAACCACTTCCCCATAAATTCTGAATCAGGAGACTTGATACGGGGGCTATAGGATCGGTAAGCTTATGGATCTAGGAGAAGTATTGCCAGAGGAAATCTTTCCTTTGGTAGATGAGTCAGGGGATATCAATATGCAGAGCCGCTGGGGGCATGGTATGCATATTCATGCAAAGGTTTCCCCGGGTCGACGACTTTCCACTTCTGATGGCCATGAATAGTGATGAAGATCCATAATTATCAGGGTTGTGGTGTCTGATATATGGAGATGATGCATCTAAATGTGCAAGAAGTGTCCCTATCTTGTTTTCGCCATGTGTCTTGGGTGGGTCGTGATGAAGTCCGTGCAGTTTAACATCATGTTGTGAGGACGAAATCCTTGCAGTTTAACGTCGTGCAGTGAGGACGATGTCCGTGCAGTTTAATGTCATGCTATGATAATGAAGTCCGTGTAGTTTAACATCATGCCGTGAGGACAAAGTCCATGCAGTTTAACGTCATGCAGTAAGGATAAAGAATACACCCCGTGCAAGTCTGGTCTGCCCATGAGGGAAGGGGGTATAATTTTTTTGTTTGAGGTGGCTAGGACAGGGAGTGTAATTCTGGCGTCACTACGTATCCTGCGATGGAAAGAATAAATCCTCACATAGTTCTCTGTATTAAGTACACCTCATGTAGGTCTGGTCTGTACACGGGGGAAAGGTCATTTTTATTATTATTTTCATTTGGGAGTGGCTGGGCCAGGATAGAGGATCCTGGTGTCGCTACCTATCCTACAAGGGTAGGAATCAATTCGTACATAGTTCATTGCAAGAGTGATACACCTCGTGCATGGCTGCTCCGTACACGGGGGGAAGGGGGAATTTTTTTACTTTTTTTCTTGAGTGGCTAGGAAATGATGGAGAACCATGGCGTCGCTACGTATCCTGCATGTGTAGGAATCAATCCGTACATAGTTCTCTGAAATATGTTACACCCCCTCTAGGCCTGGTCCGTACATAGGGGGGGATGGCATTTTTTAACCATCTTGTTCGTGCAGTTTAAAGTCGTGCGGCGTGGATGGAATGCTCTTAGTTTGGGGTCATTTAGTTTAGACCATTGGGTTCATGGTAGTTTACCATCATGTAGCTCGAACGAAGAGTACACCCCATACAGGTATGGTCTATACATGGGGGCAAGGTCATTCATAACTCTTATTACTCGTGAAGTTTAACGTCATGCGATAAGGAAGAAATACTCTTAGTTTAAGGTCATTTAGTTTGGACCGTTGGGCGCTTGGCAGTTTCTTGTCATACAGCTTGGACGTAGTGTACACCCCATTTTTTTCCTATCTATGCAGTTCATCGTCGTGCGGTAAGGAATAAATTCTCTTGGTCTCTATGCAAAATACTTTTTCAGGAATCTCGCATTGGTAGGTGTCGTGGTGAATTTATCGTCCATGGAGATCAGGGCATACACTCCTTTGGAGTAGACCTTGTGTACAACATACGGTCCCCCCCACTTAGGCTCCAGCTTCGGAGGATTATTTCCACATATCATTTGGGTCCGGAGGACCAAAAACAATTCTCCTTCCAAGAAAGACTGAAGAAGAACCTTTTTATTGAAGGCTCGTGCGATCTAGTTTTGGTATACTTCCAGATGGTGAAAGGTGTGCAACCGCTTCTCGTCTAGATGTTCCAATTCACCTAGATTCTTTTCTGATTGCTCATCATTGGATAAATAATCACAAATTGTAACACGAAACGAGGGTAGTTGGATCTCAATGGGTAGGACCGCTTCCATTCTGTATACCAATGAGTATGGAGTGGCCCGAGTAGCGGTGTGGAATGTGGTTCGATAAGCCCACACCGCATGAAAGAGTTTATCTAGACACGACTTCTTGTCTTTGTCCACCATATTCTAGATGATGTTGGATATGGTCTTGTTGAAAGCCTCTATCTTTCTGTTGGCCGCTACATGCTAGCGGGATGAGTGGTTATCCCTGATACCATACTCGCAATATAGTTTCTCTAATTCCGTAGAGCAGAAGTTGGTGCCACTTTCCATCAGTATGGTATGAGGGACACCAAATCTGGTGATGATATTGGTCTTCAGAAAGATGACAATATTTCTCGCCCCGACTTCCTTGAGGGGTATGGCTTCTTCCCATTTGGAAAAGAATTCGGTTGTTGTGCGGATATACTTCAGCTGTTAGGCCGTGGCGGGAGGATATGGTCCCACGACGTCCATCCCCCAGACGGAAAATGTCCAGGAGTACATGGCTTGATGAAGTAACTTTGGGGGTTGGTGTATGAAGTGGGAATTAATTTGGAATGAGTGGAATTTTGTGGTAAAACGCTCGCAGTATCGTGCCACTATAGGCCAGTAATACCCAAGCCTATGAACCTAATGGGAAAACTTGGTCCCTGGTTGATGTGCTCCACATGATCTGGCATGTACTTCATTCATTACGGCAGCGGTTTCTTCTCCATCAATGCATCTGAGGAGCACTCCGTCGAGGCCTCATTTGTAGAGGACCTCTTGCAGACCCATGCCACCATATAAGACAATGTTTATTTCCATCCTCTGTATTTTCTCTTGTTCAGCCCTGTCTGATGGAAGCTCTCATTATTGAAGGTAGTTTACAATCAGGGTCATCCAACCGGTGGTAGGTGCATATGGCTCGGGGACATGAGTGACTTCATGGATTTCTTCCATATTAGTTTCAACAAATGGAAATTCCATTTGAAGGTGAGAAATACTGATGATTGTTTCATCCTGGTATGGGACACCTAGGGCTGTGGCTGCGTTGGATAATGCATCAGCCTGAGCATTCTGAGACTGGGGAATATATATCAACGTTGGTTCAGTGGAGAACTCATCCATTAACCCTCAGACATGGTCAAAAAGGGGGATCAGTTCCTCCTTTTTAATAGAATAGTCACCATTGACTTTCTTGATGACCATCTCCGAGTCACCTTTTACCTTAAGGTGATGTACTTTGTCTGGAGTGCAAGCTCCATGCATGCAATGAGGGCTTGATATTCCTCTTCATTGTTTGTACATACCTTTGATAGAAGGAATAAATATGGAAAGGATTCATTTTCTGGGAACATGATTAATAACCCCAAACCCATTTTGTTGAATCTAGGATCCTCCATCCTCTTCCCGTTTAGGATTCAGGATGCGCCGTCGAAGTACATTTCCCATTCTGGGAGCTCCTCTTGAACAAAAAATATGTCTTCATCATGTAGCTCAGCGTCCAGTGCAGTGGTCCCTATCGAAGGGTGCTCTGCCAGAAATTATGCTAATGCCTGCCCCATGATGGCTTTATAAGGCACAAGACGGATGTCGAACTATTGCAGGATGACCGCCCATCAGGATAGGCATCCGGTTAAAATCTGGAAACTGAGGATGTACTTGAGTGGGTTACTACATGAGATCAAATGGAATTCATGATGATGCAGATAATGTCACATCTTTTTAACTGTGAAGACCAAGGAAAAACAGTTCTTCTCGATATTTGAGTATTGAGTCTCCGCATCAATCATGGTTTGACTAAGGTAATAGAGACTATTTTCACTGCAGGCGTCGTTCTTTTGTGCGAGTAAGTCCCCCAAAGAATATTCTAGGGCTGTCACATATATGATGAGAGGTCTTCCTTCAACCGGGGGGCATGAGCACCGATGGGATTAATAAGTACTTATTCAAGTTGTTGAATGCCTCTTGGAAGTCATTTGTCCATTGTAACGTGACCCCCTTCTTCATTAACCTGGTGAATGTCAAACATTTTCCTACCAGGTTGGATATGAATCACCTATTATTGGCCAGGTGTCCTTGTAATCCCTTCAATTTAGTGAGATGTTGTGGAGGTGGTAATCCAATGATAGACTTTGTCTTCTCAGGGTCAACTTTGATTCCACGATGGCATACGACGAAGCCAAGAAATTTCCCTGAGGTAACCCTGAAGGCGTATTTCAAGGGGTTCATCTTCAAGCTATGCTGTCGGAGTTTGTTGAAGATGATCTCAAGGTCCGACAGGTGATCTGAGTGCTGTCTGGATTTGACTACCAGGTTATCCACGTAGCATTCAACGAATTTCCCCAGGAATGGTTTAATAATCCGATTCATGGAACACTAATATGTGGCGCCAACATTCTTGATACCAAAGGGCATGACCCTCTAACAAAATACCCCTTGAGGGGACCTGAAGGTAGTGGCTTCTTCATCTTCTTGGGCCATCCTAATTTGGATAAATCTGGAATAGCCGTCCATGAAGTACAAAGCCTCATACCTGGCCATTGCATCGATTAACAACTCAGTGAATAGGACCAAGAAGTCATCTTTCGAGCAATTCCAATTGAGATCTCTGAAGGTGATGCAGGCGTGGATTTTCCAGTTCTTTTTCTTGGCAGGGACGATATTGGCCCACCAGATGGGGTATCAGACCTCCTTTATGAAGCTTTATTTAATGAGCTTATCAACATCAGCCTATATTTTGGAAGCATGTGGGGGTGCATCCTTCTGGCGGCCTGTTTGTTGCCTCAGTGGTCTTCTGGAAGACCCAGGTGATGCGTCGCTACTTCGAGATCGAGTCCCAGCATCTCTGTGTAATTCCAGGCAATGAAGTCCCGATGTTTTCTTAGGAAGGAGGTATATACCTCGTGTTCCTTAGGAGACATGGCTGCACTAATAAGAGTGGGCCTCGGGTCTTCCTCGGTACCCAGGTTTATTTCCCGGAGATCGTCCACAGTGGCTGAGATACCTTCCTCAAATGCAGGAGGTGAAACCCTGATATCTTCCCCCTCTTATTCCACCAAATCCTCATCTTCTTGGTCTGATGAGGAGAGAGTTATCGATATGTTCTCTTGGGAGTATGAAGGCGGGGTTTCGTGGGTGTCCTTACTCGAGTTTTCGTTCCCGGGGTGAGGGTCAGTGGACATTCCCATATTGTCACACTCAGCCTTTATGGCTGAATTCATGAGGATATCCGAATGTGTGTCCGGACATGAACTCATACTCTCAACGTGGTTGATGGGCATGACATAATCTCTACCAAGCTGCATGAGGGGGCAATCTAGAACCATTTCCAGGCTATTTGGAGCAGGGATCCAGTCGACACCATCGACCAAAGGATTCTTTTTATTTTTCTCATAGAACCCGGCGTCGATGTAATGTGACTTGGAGTGCTCGAAAGGGGCCTTGTTGGCATGCAATGTTCCTCTTTTTCCATTAATGCAGTACTTGATACACTAGAGGTAGGATATATGAACGACCATGTGCTTATGGAGCCACAACCTTCCCAAAAAGGCATTGAATGTTATGCTCTTCTAGACCACCAAGAATTCCATGTAGGCTACCATGTCACCAAAATGGGTCCATAGCTTAATTTGTCCCATTGGCTTCTATTCATTCCTATCGTAACCCAACAGAGGTGTGTTTGAGGGAATTATATCGTCCTCATTGTAGCCCAACTTGAGGAGTGTTCGTAGGGGAAGGAGGTTAACTCCAGAGCCATGGTCTATAAATATTTTCCAGATCTCAATACCATTTAGCATGATGGACACATTCAAGGGTCTAATGTGTCTTTGAATGATGAAATCCTCTTCCTGATCAGTGAAGGAAATCACCGGATTTCATTTAGTCGGGCTAGTGTGCGTACGGTAAATCCTGGTGGCAGCTACCTCAGCTTGAAACTCCTGGGGGCGGATCAAAGCATTTATAAGCGCCTCCCTAAGGTCTGCTGACAAAATCAAGGAATCCATGATCGACAGCTTGGCTAGTACCAATGCTAGATACTTAAGGATATCGTATTTCTGCTCCAGCGGCCGACGCTTTTCCGCTGGCGGGATATTTTTAGAGGTTTCTTTGGGGGCTGAAGCATTTGACGAAAAGGGACCGGCCGCGGGGTCGGATGTTAATGGTGTTCCCACATTCTGGGGACTTGGCTCGACCGGTCTGTTTGTGCGCACTAGGTGGCAAGAAACTTTCTCCTCCTTTGGTGGGTATCACAGAAACACATGGCCAGAGTGGATGCTTGTGGAGGTGGCAGGGAATTCTTTCTCCTACTAAGTCCGTTGAAGGGATCTACCAAGGGTTTCCTCAATATTAACGGTTTGGTCCAGGGTCCAACCGTAGGGTTTGTTTCGGCCGCGGCTGCGCCTATCCTGGTATCCCCTACCTCTGTGGTTCCTTCTCCTAGTTCCTCATGCATGGAACTCGGGTTCGTATCCATACCCTTCGTCAGGGAATGATTCTATCAGATGGATGACGTTAAAGGAACCAAAGATTAGCTTTTCATTCTATGACAGGTCAACCTAGTTGATTGTCCTTGATGGTTTTATTTGGTGGGTCGGTGCCTGTGATGCCAAATTCGAGGGCATATAATCTGCCAGGGTCGGGACTAACATTAGCCCCATTGCGGACTGCTCCTCTTGTGATTGTTTCTTCCTTCTATTCCACCCAGATAACCAGCTCGTAGAGGATTGTGGGGCCGATGCTGTCGGTTTTGCGGAATTATGGGATGTTGGAGGCAACACTGACTACCGTAGCTAAGGTCAGAGTATGCCCTGGGATCGGTTGATAGTTTTCTGAGTCATCCATTCATCGAATTTCTGCCCTTTCTTACTGGTGAATTTCTGCCACCTCTCCTCTTTTTCAATGTCGGTGGTAGAGATACATGCCACATGTGGTGGGGGTGGTCCCAGGTCGACCTTTCCGGAGTATACCATCATCTTTAGGAGTTCTTTGAAGACAAAGCATTCACGAATATTGTGCCCCATCATTCAATGGTAGGGGTAGTAATCTGGCCAGTTCTCGTGACCGACATCTTTAGGATTCCTTGGCTCTGGGAGGTAGTGCAAGTTCCAATTCATGGCGGCAATGAAGCAGCCACAGACTTGATCATCTCAGAATGAGTATACTTTTAGTCTTCGTTCCTCATACTGGTTCTGATTCGGACCTCTATGACCGTCTGGTTTAGGCGTAGGCGGCCACTGATATGCAAGAGGTCCTTGACGATTTGGTGGAGGCCTGAGCAGTGGAGGGGGTATAGGGGCTGTGTTGAGTGTGAAAGCAGACACTTCAACTCTAGGGGCTCTTTTCACAGGAGACTACGAGGCTATTCAGGACTACGAATTAGTCCGCTGCAGGGAGTCCTCAATTCTCTTGGCAATGGCCGAGAGATGGCGGATGCTAGTGGTGTACTCCACTGGTATGAGCGGTGTTCGCAGCTCATCTCGAATATTATCGATGCATATGGCTAGCATCTCATCCTGAGGCATTGGCCTATTCAGAGAATAGGTCAGACCATTCCATCTAGAGATAAAATCTAAGACCCTCTCGTTCTCCGTCTGCTTGAAGTTCATGAGGTCACTGACTGTTGTTTTAGGAAATGTCGAGCTGAAGTGGAACATGAACTGATGCTGAAGTTCCTCTCAGCTATTTATTGACTGGGCTAGGAGACTCTTGTACCAGGAAAAGGCGGATCCTTACAAGGTCCGTATATAGAATCCATGTTTCACTGCTTCTTGTTGTTCCGGAGTTCCCATCATAGGGTCGCAATAGGATGGGTAGTGCATCAAATGATGTTCAAGATTGCCTGACCCGTTGAAAATAGGGAATACAGGGCACCCAAAATTGGGTGGAGGTGGTGTGTTGGTCACCCAATCTGGGTAGGGTTTCCGCTCTGGCTGTATCAAAGTGCGTCGACCTTCCATTGCTTCCAATCGATCTATTAGTGCCTCGATGGTGTTGGTGAGTCCCTCATTTACATTCTATTGGGCCTGGTCATGGGCATGTGTAGCCCGAGGCATTGCCTGAGGATCTAGATTGGCTAGCACCATATTCTGTCCGGGGCACCCATGGAGGGTTCATGTGTACTTGATCTGGTTTCCTCCTAAGCGGAGAGAAATATTGGTATTCATCATCTTCATTTAGGTAGTTGGACGGACCAGGCGCCTCATTGGTCCGGAGCACTGACCTTGCTTTGTTTTCCGGGGTAAGCCTTAGCCTTTGAGCTATACTTGCTGGGATTGCATGATGTGGCTCTTCCTAGGATGCACATTTAATAAGGGGGTTCCTCTAGAGTAGCTCAGCGTTAAGCCGCCTTAATTCTTTCATCTCCTCTTCCTGTCAAGCGAATATCTCTTCAAGCGTGAGTGGGTCGTTTTTTGTCGATAGATGGAGGCGGGTTAAGGGTAACCAGTCCCTTATTCTTATCCTTATTGGAGGCTCTATGTGTGGGCAGAGGAGGGTTGGCTATAAGGATGGCCATATTTAGGGTGGCCCTCTGGTTCTGTGTGTGCACACCTAGGGGTTCGTTGTGGGTCACAACTTGACCGGAACTGTCGTCTCCCGATCCATCCGGGTTTGCATTTTCCCCAGTTTCATCCGTGGGGTTAGCCTCTATGGCAATGATGAATGCATATCACGGGGTGGAGGGGACGTCATCTTCCAAATGAGAAAAGCATCCCCCATGTCTTCTGCTGGCCTTCCCTTTCATGATCTGGGATTGCCTTTGGACTTCTTGATGAAGGGTGACAAGGAGAGTTCTTTGATTCGGCCTTACGGTGCGCCTTCCTCTTATAGGGGATGATGATTCAAATGATGGGATAGGATGATAACCTACTCTTCTGACCATCCTCCGTAGATGATAGAATACTGATTCTCATGGTGGAGGTTGTTGTTGAGGGGGTAATAATGCCCCCATCCCTAAAGGCTGGGGTTTGCTCCATTCGATGGACGTTCAGTCTCCTCCCATTTTTATTGGTCTTATGGGGCCATTTTTTGTTAAAAAGTTCCCCAGCCCTGCAGGCTGGGGTTGACCCTGGATTGTGGTAGTGGCTGCTACTATCCCGACCTGCTTGATCTGGCGTACCCCCATTCGGGGGTGCACCAGATTTGGTGTCGAATTCACATGTGGAGAAATCCCTTCTGAGGAGGCAGGAAAAGATAGTTGATTGCCTCTCTTAGGTGAGAGGCCTATTGTATGCTCTCAGTGGATAGATTTTGGAGTTCTTGAATGGATTGTTCCCGCTGGGCTGGATTCTTCTGGGAATTACTCAAGGCCTGACTCTGTCGGGTGTATTGCCTTTCTTGAACAGGGGGAGCACTCGATTGTCGTCTTGACGTGATTACGTTGCAACACACTATGCCGAACGAGATCTTCTGGGTGGGAATTGGAGTGAACTGTAGAGCTCTGTGTTCCCCCCTTCCCCTAATATGGACTCCCATTGGAGCATCACCAATGAGTAGGCACAGTCGGTGCAGTGCACTGAGGTAGGCTATCTCCATGTTTCCTTTACGTCTCTCGGGGCGATGTCGCCGCGTTGTGGGAAGGTCCTCCAAGTCGATGTGACGCAAGAGGTCTCATATCGTCTTGACATGGTCTACATACCATTCCTAGGGAAGTAATATTGATTTAAGTTGGTGGAGGGTCTTCCATATATTATGGCGGATGCCGTGCACGCATTATTCTGGAAACTCTCTAGGTATGTTGAACTGAGAGGTGGACGTGGGCCAAAACATGACTGGTATATCCTTTCTGGTCAGTCGTTTCCTCATGTGCAACATGTCGGCATTCTTCTCCTCTAGTGATTACTCTACCTGGTCAGTCAAACTAAATCGCTCAATGTTAGTGTGATCAAAGGTAGTGGGACCGGTTGGTATTAAATTGTCCTGTGGTAGATTACGAGGTGGTTCATAAGATGAACGCGACCCTGGACGGTCTCCTGATCAAAGAAGGGCATCGTTACTGACAAGTTGGGAATCATACACGCTTGATCCCATCCTTATGAGTGCCTCGGCATACGAGGGCTTTTCTGTTCTTTATTCGACAGGGGGAGGACCTTTTTGTCGATATGATATGTCATCCTGGGGAGGACCTTCGCAATGGCGGCCGTAATGGCGAGGACTACCATTAACACTTGATGCTTCACTGTATAGAGGACTTTTGTAGTGCACGCCCTAGGGAGGACCTCCAAGGCGTGTAGCAGCAAGGGGAGGACCTTCTGGCTGCGTAATGTCATTATGGGGATGGCCTTTGCAACAATTTCCATCATGGTGAGGAAGACCATGATGGCTTGACGTTCCATCTGCATCCTGGGGAGGACCTTCAAGACACACTGCGACAAGGGGAGCACCTTCTTGTTTCTTGAGTCCAATGCAGGGAGGACCTTCACAATGGTGACCGTGGTGTTGAGGACTAGCATTACAACTGCGGTAATGGCGAGGACTACCATTACAGCTATCGCAGGGAGGATATCTGTGGGATACACCCAGGGAGGGCCTCAAGAATGTACCGCAACGAGGGGAGAACCTTCTCGTTGCATGATGTCTCTATAGGGAGGACCTCCGTTATCAGGGTGGTGAGGAATAACACCGTGATCTGATGCCCGACTGTGCGGATTGACATCGCAACGTGACCCCTATAGAGGACCTTTAGGGTAGGCCACAAAAAGGTGAGGGACTTCTTTTCATGATGAGACGTCACTATGGGGAGGGCCTCCATAGTTGTGACTATGATAGCGAGGACTACTATAACAATCTGTGGTCCCACTGCATGGAGAGTGTTTGCAGCGTATACCCCAGGGAGGACCTTTAGGGTGGTCCCCAGTAATTGGAAGAACTTCTTGATAATCGGTCTTCTGGCCACGTGGAGGGTTTCTGTGACTCGCATCAAAAGAGGAGCTCTTGTGATCGATCGTTTTATGCCCATGGGGGAGTCCCCCATGGGTACTCTTGAGAGGAACATCAGAGCTTCTTGTAGCAAAATTGCGGGGGGGGGGGGGGGACCTTCACAACTACTACTGCCCCTCCCATAATATGGTAATGGGTGGGAAGGGTTCTGCGCCTTCGATATGATCTTACTAGTGTTGGGACCCCCATCTTTTAGCAGAGCGGAGTCATGAACCCGCTCTTTATATTCCAGCTGCCTTTGCTGCATTCAGGGTGCTCTCTTGCGGGCAGCGGGGTCCGCCTACTGTTGAAAACAGTCATCACCTTTGGGTCCCTGTCTAATTTGGTCATGTGATGCTTCCGACGAACATCTTGACTTTTATCAGGGATATATG
This sequence comes from Viscum album, assembly GCA_963277665.1. Taxonomy (NCBI): domain Eukaryota; kingdom Viridiplantae; phylum Streptophyta; class Magnoliopsida; order Santalales; family Viscaceae; genus Viscum; species Viscum album. Next base: position 1,591,042,877 of record OY728161.1, read on the forward strand.
CCTACTCTTGAGCATCCACCGTGATGGAAGTGTGTCCCTCAGTTGGAACGAGTGAAGTTTCTCAATCTAGTTTCCCTTGCATCGTGGAATATGGCTGGCGACCCTCCTGGGTAGATGCAGGGATGCATATATTCTCCGAGGCGGCTATCTCATCTCTTAGATGAGTCGCCTCAATTGGGGAGATAGGCTCACAGGTCCGAGTCCTTGCTGTTACCACTGAAGAAATTACATTCTGGCAATTCTGCAAGATATGTTCTGGGATCGATACCTACTCCTCCATCCTTGCTAGGATATGTAGAGAGACATATTTGGATGAAACGGGGATGAAGTTCCATTCTGGAATCAGAGTAGGAATATCCTACTATGGTCCTCTGGTGGTCAGTGGGTACTAACAATTCTCTTTTGTCAGGGAAGGTGAACGAATCTGCCTTTGTACCGGGATATGCCGGTTTATCTCTCCGTTTGCCTCCACATCGGTGTGGCAGACTTTACATGCATCCGTAGGGAGATGGCGTTGAATATATTGTTTTCCCACCATATCGAGTCGGTGGCCTTTGTTGGCCGGGATATGAGCCCTCCCATGAGTTTCCTCCACATATAGGTGGCGGGCATTGTTGATCTCCACCATGCCAGGATGGCGGGAGTCAGAAGCATCTACTGGGACCTGGTCCTACAGGCGCTGGGTCTCCACCATGTCAAGCTGGTTGGGTTCACGACCCTGGGTAGGGAGAGGTGCCTGCTGGGGTAGTGCAATCCTATGTGAGAGACTTGCTTGGTGGGGCTCGGTGGGGATGTGCGACAGCTCATATGAAGCCACCATGTCTGGATGGCGGGCTCGGGAGGAGTGAACAGGTGTATGTTCTTCTTCATGGTACATCTCCATGGATGGGCAGCGGAGCTCCTCCTCTGGTACCAGGGTGATGACCGGTCCCTGATTGTACATCTTCCACCCTCGTTGGGTGTTCCAAGGGGCCAGATCTGAGGGAGCGTTGGCCTGAATCTTAGGGGAGACATCCTCCTCGGCGCGAGGTTGTTGAGTCACAACATGACGGCGATGATGCATTCCGAAGGGGGCCTTAATGCGGAACCCCCATTTGGCTGGGATAAAGTCCTCAGTATCGACCTCATCTGCCTCCCTAATATTAGGGAGGTACGCATTATCCGTTTCTAGGGAGAGACTCCCAAAACGGTTTGAGACGGCGACAGGGGCCGTCAAGATCTACTTCTGTGGCCGCTATTGGGTAGGCGACTGGCGAGTTATGGAAGATTGGAGGGCGTGCATGGCCGCCTCCACCTTTGGGAGAGTACCATTAATGTGGTACTCTCGGATCTACGCATCCAGGACCCAGTGCTGAAGATGCTGGGTGGGTGACGGGGTCCTCCGTAGGTGAGGATGCCCGGTCCTTGCATTATTGTGAGCGCGCACTTGTGAGTTCCTTTGTGATTCCATTAGATCGAAGGGAGTTCTAAAGGTACCTATAAAACATTTTAACAAATACAGACAACAATCCTATAAAAGCATCATCTCATGAACCCATGCGTAACTAATGACCTTGCTTGGCCCTCCTTGAGAGTATAAGGGGGAACAAGGTGAGATTAGGTTAAATCCATCATGTTTGGTTGAAGATTCATGTCGGGTTCACCAATTATTGTTTCAATCTGTTTCCCTCTGTAGAGATGGAGGACCAACACGCCCGACTGTCGATCTTACAGATGGCTGGGCCCCGCTCGATAACTAAAGTCAGGTACACCGGTCTTCGTTTGGAAACACCCAATTGTTCCATGTCCAATGATACGTGGACATGCTTTACAAAGGCAGGCATCTGCTCGGTGGTTTGTCCAGCGATGCTTAAGAACTCACATTGGTCGAGAGGATGGGAAGTAGGGCACGTCACACCCTTCTAGGGGGAAATTTTTTCATGTTTCAGGACTCTGTTATAGATTTAAGACATATTCATATGTTCGCGAATATTTAGTTTATACCCATAGTATCCACAGATTTTTCCTGGTTGGTAATGGTCAGCTGAATGCAGCGATTTCGAATCATTTACACCAGAGGTTTACCATCCCTCATTGGGTTGATGACCCCGAGGAGTCTGGACTCACTAAGGCAGCACAAGGAGTGGCGTGGAAAGTCGACGTGAGGATAGTCGGATCGACCGGTTGTTGGGCTTTAATCTCAGGGAGGCTTCCTACATTCCCTGCCTAGTTGGCATGGATCAATTTCCACGTAGTTCAAATGTACAGTTTATATTCATGCAGGATGAAGGCGAACTGAAGTGAAGGTTGTCGGAATAATCAGGTGGTGGGATTGATCCTCTTAGAGTCTTCCTACGTACCCTGCCTAGGAGGCAGGGATCAATGTCCTCATAGTTCGCATAGGAGCATCGGAGAACCGACATGAATGTGGACATGGGGGTACAATGATTATTAGGCTTGAACCTCTCGGAGGCTTTTTACCAACCCTACTTAGGAGGCAAGTATCAAAGTCCACGTATTTCGCATTGGCTTGGGGCTTACGCTCTGAGGCATCCCAGAGTAATGGATTGGGGCTTACACTCTAAAGAGGCCCATAGTAATTGATTAGGGATTACTCTCTGAGGAGTACCGTATGAATGGATTGGGGCTTACACTCTCAGGAGGCCCATAGTAATGGATTGGGACTTACACTCTTAGGAGGCCCATAGGAATGGATTGGGGCTCACACTCTAAGGAGGCCAATAATAATGGATTGGGGCTTACACTCTGAGGAGGCCTAGAGTAATGTTTTGGGGCTTACACTCTGAGGAGGACTATAGTAATGGATTGGGGCTTACACTCTTAGGAGGCCCATAGGAGGATGTCTTGGTCAATTCTTACTCTAAGCACACGTGAGTCAAGCTCGGTGTGGGAAAAAAGAGGCAGCAAGGACCAGACGATCACGTCATGAAAGGTGCTCCCATGAGGAATGGAGTGAGGCTTATGCATGGAGCGGCCCATAACGGTAGGGATTACTCTTAGTTGGATGACCATGGCGACAAAGTGAAGTGGGAGAGGGAAAGGGGGTGTTCTTTTTCCCATCTCCTCTCTTGTAGTGCATGAGGGCTTCCTTCTGATGGGTATTTCACTACCCCTGAAGAGCCCTTAACAAGTGGAGGGGTAGAAAGGGGGTTCACGATCACATACTCCACATTACCATGGGAATGTGAACCCATGAATGCTTCAAGAACCTGCTCAATGTTCGGGGAAACCCCTTCGCCTCTACTTACTGTGGGTATGTGAACTCAAAATGGTGTGTTTATGAGCTTGAGGGTTACACCACGCGGATTCGGTGGCATTGGAGGAGGCCTCGGCTCAGGGCCGATGAATAGGCCAATGAGCGAGTTACAGAGGATCTGGCCGGATTGGAAGAATTTTATCTGGCTTGGGGAATGGGAACTCTGAAGGCTCTGATGGACCACACGTATGAAGGAGTGGTGGTGACCATCACGTAGGAAGGTTCTACGCGGCTGGAGAAGATGTCCGCGAACCAGGGTGGTCCGCAGACTAAGGGGCATCCCGTAAACTAGAGTGGTTCATGGCTTCGGGTTCAGCCCGTGTACCAGGGGGTACGCGGAGGGGTCCACACGAGTAGCTGCGGCCAAGTACAACGCCGATCGGGGTTTCTTCAGTCAAGGCTTTGCCCGCGTAAGAGGTTGCTACGCGGTGCGGTGGATCGGAAAAGAGGCATAAACACCCTGGTTCGTGGGGAGTGCATTCGTGGGGGTACTATGGTTCACGGTCTTCTCTTATTATGTTCTTTTAAGTTCATAGTTCACCAAATTAGTATGCATTTTCAGTTCCTTATTAATTCGTTCCCAGGTTTATACATGCTCTGGTTCGCGAACTGGAACTTCACTATTTGCGAAATATTATGCCTTCCTTCGAAATCCTTCCACCTGAATCTGATCGCTCTTCTTTGAATCCTCTTCATTTTCCTTCGAATCGTCCCAATCTGAATCCCCCTTTTCCCTTCCCCATCGGTCTCCTTTTATATAGTGGAAAAAGAGATATATCTGTGGCCACATGACACATTTTGCAGAGGCCCATGTCTAAAATCCGGTTTACGACTAACTTGGTCAATCCACGACTCGTGGTGGGTATTGAGAGCTTCTACCCCCCTCGCGAACTGAACTCATGGAGTGCTTCGTGGCCGCAGAGGGTTCTGCCTCCATTCTACCAATGACAATGGATGTGGCTTGAACCAGTCGACGCGGTCCGTGGTTGGGGCGGTTCTCGACGGTGAACCGAATTCGCGCCCATCCTGCCTCACGACCACAGAGGATCTCCGCCTCCATTTCACGAATGACGACGGTTCGTGGAGGGGGTTCTTTGCAGAGCCTGGCCACGTCGCGTTTTTGTGGGACCAGTCCACAGACCGGTCTTTCTTGTGTCCCTTCTTTGAATTTTCTTCATTCTTTTCCCCAATTCTTTTGGGCGATTTGGGTAGATTCTCCTTTGTGTATTTTTTCAGCACCCTACAAAGTGTTAGTGATCTTATTTCCTGTAAAATCATTCCTTAGACTAGCTTGAGACATGAAATACCCTTATATAATAATATTTCATTTAAAGAAAAAAGTTCAATGATTTTGTACCACTATCAATGATTTTATATTAAATGAATAACTACATGGAAATAACACATTCATATTTATAAATATCCCATAATAGGTATAGAATAAATGTGGCCATCGTAATTATATCATGAAATCATAAATAATCATTGTGCCTTTTCAAGGTTATTTAATCATGCATAAAAAGGTATGTTGTCCAAATGAATTTCATGTACTTCATGTAATTTATATTTGATTAAAAATATTTTTTTGTAGAAGTCAATGAATTCATTAATTTTTTTTCCAACCTACACTAAATTTTTTATATGTACTTTAGTCCCCAATAAAAACATCCATGAAACAATAATATAGAGACATGTACATATAATATTATAAATGTGTTGAGAAAAAAAAGAAAACATAATGGATTTAAACATGAAATTTCATATATAAAAATGAAATCAACACAATAATATTTTGAATCAAAAATTATAGGAAATAATATATTAAAAACTCATAATATAGAGTTTATGTTATCATAAACATTTATCACATGAAAATATATATCTTCTCTCATGTATAGATGAAACAATTCCACTATATATCCAACCTTATCTTCTATAAAATATTTAAAAACAATAAAATAATGATAATTATAGTAAACTATGTTTTTACTACATAAATTTATACCATGTTCAATGATTTTCCCCAAAGGAAGCAGAAAAAACAAATATAACCCATTATTATATTACCAATAAAATAGATGGTGTAAAAATTATTTAATTTTTTTTAGAAGTGGTGACATGAACCGGTGTCCCAATCGATGACCCAGAAGGAATTTATTAAAATCAAAATAAGATGTGTTACAAATTCGAGGTGTAATGAACTTACACCAGCCGGGAGTAAGTCAGGGTACATGATAAAGGAATTCAACTGTACCAAAGAAAAGCCATCCAAAAGAAAAAATCCATAGAACTTGTCCTCCACCAAGGCTTCAACATCATCATGATCACAAGCAGAAAATAGTGTAAAAACGTGAAGACAACCAGGACAGCAGCCTCCAATATGATACATCATGCTGGAAATCAATCAATCAAAAGTCCTTCCAAACAGCTTCTAGTTTAACTGCTCATTATATGAGCACATCAGTGTTACTTCCATCTAGTTTAACTGCTCATTATATGAGAACATCAGAGATACTTCCAAACAGGTGATCTCTTTGAAGGCAAAACAGAAAGGGAACTCCAAATAAAACAGCAACCAAAATAAGAAGATAAACAGGAAAGCATGATAGGATCCTGAATCGAAATGAGTGAGATCTGCACTGAGTTGATCTAAAAGCCTCAGCTCATACTCAATCAGAATACCACTGACCAGATAAGAACCGGTTCCAAGAAAGAAAATAAAATAACCCAAAATCTCAACAGCAAACCAGAATATAGAAGCCCAGGACAAATAGAAAAAAACTAAAATAACAATCTGAAGACCAGAGTAAAATATCCAGCAGAGAATGAACCATGTAAGTGGCCTCAAAATGACCAAAATAAAGAAGTATTTTACTAAAAATCCTTTGAATTTATGGCAGTCAATAAATCTGGAGAATGGGACAGAAAACTCTAAAACAGGGTTAATCAAGACAAAAGCATCAAACAGTCAGATTCAATTTGATTTGTTGTTCATCCTTGATTTTTCAATGGATATGGATCTTTTAATATAAAGATATTGCTCCTTTGAAATGTTACCTTCCAGAAGCTCTTGCTAAGTAATCTGCTATTGCGTATACATATGCTTGATCCACTCCTGAAGATCATGTTCATCAAAATGTGGAGAGAAGTAGTACAAAACAGTACTATAAAGTGATTCTTGAGGCTTATCCTGAGGATCATTAGCAGGTTCTGATTTGGGAGTCTCAACTTGAGGCTTCTCTTGGGAAGTTTCTACTTGCTCAGCTTTAGAGATGTCCACTGATCTAGTAAAAATGGTACGTTCTATGTTTGAGTAGTCTTTGCCTCTTCTAGTTTTTCTTGGATATGGAGTGATGTATCCATCCTCATCTACCAAAGGTTTTTTACCTTTTTTAGCCATATTATTTAAGAAAGATTCTTCCATCTGAAGAGATTGTTCAGCTTCCTCAGCATTGGAGTCTTATACATCATGATCCTCTTCCCCTGAATTTTCGTTAGGTACAGCGAAATCCTTTTGTTATTGAAGGGGAAGGGGAATCTGAGGGTCAGTTTTCTTAGAAGCACTAGAGTGCTGGGATCCAATAGGTTCAATCCTAGAGGGAGTAATCGTATTTTCAATAACCGCATTAGTAAAATCTGAAAGTTGATTTTCAGAATTATGAGCATGATCCAATCCACTCGCACAAACTTTTAGATCAATTGGAGCCTTATGACCCTTTTAAACCCAGGTAGGTTTTTTAACCTTGGGACAACCCTGATTCTTGCTACAGAAATTAGGGGGATGGCCATGCCTGAGATAGTTATGACAATAGTCTGGCAATCTCCCATAAATAATCTCCTAAGAGAATCCAAGTTTACAACTCTAAATCCAAATATGTGAAGGCAAGTGTTTTGAAACATCCACTTCAACACAAATTCTTGCAATAGAAGGCCTAGAAAGTGACTTTGTGGAAGGGTCAAGTCTAAATGGATTACCAATGAGCATAGCAATAGGAAACAATGCATTTTGATTAAAGAGGTGCAATGGCAGTTCGGGAAAACCTAACCAGATTGGCACAACCGGTGATTCAATGTGCAGATCAAAATATGGATCCCATTTTAAAACTTTCATAAAACAACTACAATAAAACCATGATCTATGGACCCATAATCTATAATATTCATCTTCAGTCCGGAATCTAAAGATTATATGAGTAGAATTTAGGAGTCCTAAGTTGAAACATGAAAATCCCATGGATTCAAGCGCAGAATGAAGATATTTCAGAGAAGGCTTTCGATTCGTGAATTTTCCAATGAGGGTAAAGCGCAAATCCTCAGCAAGAGACCTTACCTCAGTTTCTGAGAAGGAAATCGCATCCTGCCCTCTATACCGAAAGATCATGGGCGAGATTTTGAGCTCTGAAGCCTCAGCCTTCTGAGGAACATCATCTACGGATCTTCCAGCAACCACATATGCAAAGGATCTGACTCGAAGATTAGGGTTTTTCACTTCCGTCGGGTTCGAGAGGTTCAGCGCTTCGGACTCCATCATCAGTTATATCTAAAAATTATTTAATGTTTTTTAAAAATATATAAATAAATATATTTATAAAACCAAAACATTCCAAAATATAAAAGACTATAAATATAAATAAAATTAATACACAAGGTTCATTTTATTTTTATATTGAAGGATAAATTAACTTGGTTAAAACTAGTCACCTGAGTGAACTCTAAAATGTTAGTACTGCGAATGAATAGTTATAATGGAAATAATATGATTTTAAATTTTATTATGGAATGGTGGAGATTTGGATCGACCTTATTTTTGCTAAAATATAAATCATTGATATTTTTTATCAAGTTGACTTATGATTGTTATTCGATTTTTGAATAGTATTGAGTATTATCATCAATGACACTCTATTTAACGTAATAATATTTAACTCCTCTCCTCAAATTACAACATAACAAAACCACCTAATTTTAGCCCATGCACAACTCAATCCTCTTCTATAAAATAATACCCACCTTAATGACTTTCTATTCTCCTCAATATATCACCAATAAAGGTTTTCATCCCTTTTACAATTGAGATAATCGATGAAGTGATGTGTAATAATTTAAAACAATAACTATTTTAATGTTTTTACATTCTTTTCTTTTTACTAATATTTTAGTTCACCATATTAAAATGAACACACCTATATCATTTTTATACAGGTATGTTATTATAAGTATGGAACATTTATTAGTCAACATATCCCTTTCAATTAAGAAAAATTAAAATGTCAATCATTTATTGTGAGGACTACCATGTCTATGAATAAATGAGTTTTTTTCCCTTCACATTCAAAGATGACAAGTTTAATTATATATTGTATATTTAAATATTATATTGATATATTTTATATAACATTAATTTGTTATATTTTCAATTAAATAAAAATTAACCATTATTATAATGTAATACATCAATATTAGTGAAAAACAAAAAATAGTTCTTCACTATTTTTATTTTCCTAAAACCCATAAAAATTTACCATGTAATGTAATTATAACACTATAATCCCATATAATATATCAATTTGGCAACCTATAAATTTATCTAATGTTATCAAATTTGGTTAAAAATTGAACAACTTCACATCTTTTATAAATATAGTTACAAATAGTTACGATCATTACAATCCAATGCATAAAAGAGATAAAAAAAGTTATACATGATGATAATTTTAATTAATAGTGATTATGAATATATAAAAAATATTAATTTTTGACATAAATAATTCTTATTTTTATCTTCATGATACATGAGGATAAATATTTATATATAAATCAAGTTTAATGGTTGATTATATAGTTACAAAACTTATTTCATTAAGTTACACAATTTATTATTGATCATAATTCATCAAAGTAATTACATTTTGATTGATTTTTTGTTCTTATTTATTGGGAATAATTTTTTTAAAAAATATTAACTTTATTATTATGATTCTTTTCATTTCTATTGTAAAATTGGTATTCTTAAAAATGGACTCGTAATTGTGACCTTTACAGTTTTGAATAAAATATGTTTTAAAAAACATTTCATGATTTGGTTCCCATTAAAATAAAATGATATCACTCCCATGAAGTGGTTTTTATTATTTTAATACATTATGATACATTTTGGAAAATAAATTTTCACATATTTCTGGCTCTAAACATCATGTTACGTGTGATGTTTAACAAACCCATTCTTCTTAAATGGTTCATCTATGTTATGATGATGGTTATTTTTTAATTTTATAATAATATACAGATGATGATGTGTGGGGTCCTATATCTGTGACACCCAATAATTATAACTGAATATTACCGTATTCGATAGCATTTGTGACATGAAACATAGTGCTTAAAAACCCATCAAATATAATTCTTTAAACCTAATCTATTTAATAGTTTATTGAACAAAAAATCCTAAGCCTAAATGATCTATATTATAGAATACCAGTATATACACGTTGTTAAATTTTTTTGTGTTAATAGTAAAAATGAAATTATGAAATTCGTGTTATCTATTGACTATAAATACAATATGTATCTTTTAAATAAGAATAATTTTTTTTCAAAAACAATATGTTTGATAAAAAATTTTAAACATGCCTTTTCGGAAAAATTAGAATAGTTTTCTAAAAAAAATTAGACACATTATTTTTCAAAATTAACATATTTTTTAGATTCATAATATAATAATTATTATGCGTTAATTTATTTAATTTTATTAAAAAATTATATTTTTAATCAATATTGAATAATACTCATATTTATTGAAAATTTCTCTTTCATTTAAATAATTATAACATTATATTTTATATTAAATAGGGTCTAAAGCAATAAAAATTAAATAATTCTACAATTTAACTAATTTAGGTAATTTTTATAAAATTAATATTAAATGTTTTTGTTAAAGCCTTCAATATTTTGAAGAATTTTCTCTTTGGAAATCATCTTTTTTGTCACATTTATAGGTACATTTTAAGAATGGATTCTATTAATTTTGTGAATTATATTTTAAAAAAATGGATTTCATATTTGGAATTATAATTAATTAGATTTTTCAATATATTAAGAATATTATTTACCAGAATGTAATGTTTAAAATGATAAGGTTAATGATCACAATTAATATAAAAACTGATTTACATGGGTTTATATTTTATTACGTATTAAAATTCACAAATATAAATTGAAAACACAAAATGTATATAAATATATCATCCTTATCACCTATATGATTTTATATTTTACTATTTTTTAGTTTATTGCCTATATAAAAATTACTTTAAATTAATTCTTTTAAAAAAAGTCATGTGTTTCTTCTCCCTGACATATAAAACGCATCTCATTCTCCTACCATATTTAAAAATTTGAATTAAATTTATTTATTTCATTACATGAATGAATAATATGATAACTCTCCATCCAGTAACCTCGTACCCTTTTTCTTTTCAGAAATACATCAATGAATGGATCTTACTTTGAATCAAAAGATGTTGACCGAAGAAGAGGTAACGTGTTAAAACAAGCATTTTAATTATTTTTATTCTTTTTGATTAATAAAAAATTAATAAACCATGATTATATAATAATCTCAGTATGTTAAATATAATGAGATTTAATTTTTTTTAAGATCAATAACACTTTCCATCTAATATTCCATCTAATGGGAAATAAATTTTTTTATCATGTGTATGACAGACTACCACATTGTGAACTGATGTAAAAAAATTTCAATCGCCATTTAAAACCACAATATATAAAGATGCATTTAAACCATTTATATTTTATTTCTAATATATTATAATTATTTAATTATTATATAAAATTTACCTTCTTAAGTCCTATTCATTTTAAATATGACAACATCACAAATGCATATGAAAGATTACCAGCATGAAAAGTGATGTGATTAATTTTCCAGATATGCATTAAATGGATGGTAATAAGTATTAATTTAGTTAATATATATGATATTTATATGACATGATATTTATTATAGAAAATTTAAATATCTACTAATTACATATCCTTTGACCTTCTAATGAAATGTTGATTTTCCTCACGCATACCTAGGACCAACTCTATCCACAGAGTAATGTGATCTATTCATAACGCAAACATTTAGATAAGGAATATACAATTTTATATAATAAATAAATGATATTTGTTTAATTAAAATCGTCCTAGTGATAAGGGAACTATATAATATTCTCATGAATAAGATCATTCACCGTTAAAAATTCATGATAATACAAGGCATTTTGTAACTCAAAACAATACAATCAACGATTTATTATTAACAATAAGGTGATAAGATGTTATAAAGGATCATATGTGATATATTTAATAGGAATTTGGTTTATTAGTAAAGTAAAAATAGTCTTAAAACAATTATGAAGGAGGTTAAGTTGTATTCGACCAATATGAATCATGTGTTAAGGGACTTCATCTCAATTTCCTTTCATGGAGGCATATAGTATTATTATGAACCTAATTTCTTATCTATGGTGTGTATATTATCCCTTTGACATATAATATGATGATTAATTAATTATTCAAGTTATATTATTCTTTAATTTGAATTATTTCATTAAAATGGTTTTGAAATAAAAATTACAAATTGTTAAATAATTTTAACACTAAATTTATTTTCATTGGGTTATATTATTTTATTATTGTCTCCATCAACATATGATTTTTTGTGTAAATAATTTTTACAATATTATACTCTACATTAATCTTGTTTTATATGTATTTAAAATTTGTAAACCTAATTTATTTATTTATTTATTCGTCCTTCAATATTGCTGTATTTGAGAGGGTTTAGTAGACAATTTCATTTCAAATAGGATTGTTTATAGTTGAATATCCATTGAAGGTAATTATTTGATCACATTACAATAAACCCCTATATTTTTCTTATACATTTGTTTATAATTTTTCATGTAATAGTACAATTTTTCTACTTCGTAGTAAACAAAATGATTGATAATATTAATTGACAAAATTACATTATTTCTAACATTGGGTGAAAATCAATTTTCATCAAAAATTGAGTTTTATAAAAATGGTTTGAAGACTACTTTTTCAATTTATAAAAATGTTTTATTAAAGGAATTTTTTCAGATTTATAGCTTTTTAAAATATTATGGTCAATCAATCTTCATGTTGTTTTCCCAAAAAAAGTCTCATTTGGATTTTATTGAAAACGTGAAAGGAATATTCGTTTTAACATGTATGGCTTGAATGAAATTTTCCTCAATCAAGACTACTCACTATTTAAAAGAATTAATTTTTAGATTGGTTGTTTTTTCAATGAATATTATTTTAAAATATTTTTTGAAAATTTAGGTTAAAACATATATTTTCATACCATTAAGGATATTTCTTTATAGGTGGTTTAAAAAAAATATTTTTTATTTTTTTTGTAATTAGTGAAAAAACCCATTATTTTACAAAAACACCAACTGGGATGTATATAATTAATACAATATTTATTAAATCTAGGGATGGTTTAGGATCAATTTTACCATGTACATAATTGACATTCACTTGCACGATTCATTCATGTAGTCAAAAAATTAATCTTAAAATACTCAATTTACTATAACCATTTGACATTAAATATTACCTAAATATCATTATTATATATAATGGACATGTTTTTTCCGTAAACCATAAATCATTTAAAAAATGGTGTTGAAAATTTAATGTTATATTTTTATCTGGTGAAATATTTATAAAACAATATTCATTACTCTATACATAATTTTTATGTTGATAAAAAATGTTCAAGAATTGAATTTATTATTCGATATATAGGTATTACATTGATCATATATGGATGAGTGGGGATCATAATTATATATCCCCTCTATGTATTAGGAGTATCATTAGGAAAACCTTTAACCTATCATTAATGTGTTTTCAACCGGTAGTTTTAATCACTATTGTGAAAGTTATTGACTTTATTGGTATCATGATGCAAGAGATCGTGACGAAAAATTATAAATAATTTCCATAATTTAGAATTTATTATTTTTATTTGAAGTGATTTTAAAAATAGAATTATATCTAGTTTAATTTCATTATGCGTTTATTTAATGTATTTTTTCAATATTTCCATTTCTAAATGGATCAATACCTATCTATTCCATATAGTAAAAATATTTAAATAGAATATGTGTTATTTATTTATTGATCCATATTGATTATTAATTATCTTAACCAGGATAGTCATATTACTGATTAAATATATTGTTACTTTAGTTATTTACCTTTCCATACTCCTTAATACATATCTATTAATGTTAGTATAGTTTTTAAAAGGAATGCTAGTTCAATTATTTATCATCCCATGTCGGTTATTCTTATTGATTCATGAATAAATTCTTATTATGTTACTCTTACTAATAATCTGATCTCATCGTTGTTTTCCTCCACATGAATCTAAAAACTGTATTATGAATGATATACAATGATAATATAGAGGGAACTTTTAGGACCTCAATAATAAGGAAAATTATATATTTGTATTTTAATTTATTGTCAAAAATTGTTTAGGTATAAAAGGAGGTTTGAGGAGGAAAAAATTATCCTCAATTTTTATTTTGTGAAATTCATTCCACTAGTTGTATTTAGAAAATAAGAATTAAAATTCATGAAATGGTACATCTTATTAAAGATAAGCTAGGTGGAAGAAGAGGTTCATCATATTCACACTAATTTTGGAATGAATGGTATGGTTTTAATGGGGTGAATCAATATTTATATCTCTATGATAAAATAATTGGGACAATGATTTTATGATCTTGTAATTCCCATATATCATATGTAAGTTTTAAATAATTTGATTATATATTAAAAAAATAATGGAATAATAATAAGTGATTCATTTGAGCATCGAATTTGAAGTTAAATGGATTCACCCAATCATATCCAGTATGATTATAATCATGAATATCGTATTCAGGATGAGTTGGAATGAATGATTGTTTCTAAAAAAATTATAGGTCATAATAATTTAAATTTTATGTTATATTATGCTAAAGATCATCTTTAATGTAATAAAATTCTTGAAGGAATTAATGATACAAGATGAATTATGTGATAGAAGAATATGGTGAAGTTGATGATTTCCCATGTCAAGGATATTTTAATGAGTTTATAAAATAATGAATTTTTTAATTCTAAGAATGATGATAGTAATACATAAGTGAAAAAGAAACTAATTTAGGATCTATTGACACTGTCCCATTATATTTGTTGTACTTCTATGTTCAATAAAGTAAGAATTTTTCTCATCTAGACTAATAATAATTGAATTGAAGATTTGGTTGTGCTTTCAATGTAGTATCTTGAAATGTGATGATTGATAATATCTTTTTCTATGTGAGAATAAAAATGTACTAGTTTTTAGTAAGACAACAAGACAGATGATTTCAATCATAAGAGAATATAGTTTAGGGGTATCATATTCAATAATGATTCAAAATCTATTATTTTTTTCCAAATGGTTTTATTAATTTGGTCAAGATAAATTTTATCATAATTGATACCAATTCAACTTTAAAATATTAATAAAAATATTCTAGTGGTTAGATCAAATCGAAACCATATCAAGCTATCATAAATTTAAAATATCCTTATTCAAGTAATTGGTATTGATAATCCTAATTAAGGAATTGTACTGAGTAAATAAGATTCATATTGATGATTTTGATGAAATATAAAAGTAAGAATATGTGGTTAGTGGATTCTAGAAGCATCGAGAAGAAATAAGATGAATTAATAACTACTAATGAAGTCATGATGCACCCATAATTCATAAAAACATGAAAATTCAAGGAATGGCTTTAAGTGGAAAATATATCGGGAACCCCTCCCAGACAACATTTTAGGTTATTATAAAATGTGAAATTTACACTATATATTTCTTACTAGATTATTTTTTCTTGAATAAGCTATGAGAAGGTCATGTATAGAATAATATTAGATGGTGAAAGAATAATTTACCATATTTAATTTTTTGAAGATGTATCATTGAACAGAAGTAAAAGGAGAAGATAATTTATTACAATTTATTCATATGATCATCATATTTAGTCTATTATCATATTCAACTAATTATCTTATTCAATTGGTGATTGTATTGAGCTGAGATATTGTTTTTAGAAGGTGATCATATTGGGGAGGAATTATTATATTCAGTTTTTAGGATTATCGTATTGGGATTTCAAAACTGAAGAAAATAGTGTTTAGAATTGGGTCAATATTATTCAGTATAAATATGTTATTATATTGTTAAATATTATTGGGTGAAATCATACATGGAAAATAGACTATGTTTTATTATAATGTCCAAGAATTTATAATAAGATTCATGGTTAGAAAATAATGATTTTATTTAAAATGTTCTATTTGTGATGTTCAATATGAATCATAGCTAATATTTATTTTTAAAAAAAATGGTATTTCATCATTGGTGATAGAAGAAGAACATGTACTATTGGATTTTCTCATAGTGCTACATGAGTTAAAGGGAAAATTTTACTCTTTTTATTCCATAAATTTGGATTTATTTTCCTTTTATATTTGTTGGTATTATATTGTTTCCAAACCATACAATGGATATATCTAAATTCATTGAAATGTAAAAAATCTTAATTATTGTATTCATGTGGATGTGTGTTTAAATTATTTTTATTGGGGAATGAAATCCTTAATAGAAGGAAAATGTTGTTTCATTTTTTAAGGAAATATAAATGAAAATATATCACGGATTCACACCCTCCCCATCTAGGTGATATAACTATATAGATAGAGCACTTATAATTGGAATCAGAGTGTAGCTTCCCTTCACTTATTCCTTATTTATGTTTTTAAGAGATGTTGGTAGCTTATCTAAATTTTTTGAATTGTAAATAAATTCTTGTTTTTAATAGAAATAATTATAATACCTAAATAATTTAATGTTTATTTATCTATATTATATTGGATATGATGTTCTTCAAGCAGCAATAACTTTTTCCCCTCATATTGATGAAAACTTTCCTCTAACATCTATTGATATGAAAAATCGTGATAATTATATAAGGTCCATGGATTATTTATTTTAATTACAATATAAAAATTAATTCTTACTGGTGAAATATGATTCCACAAACAAATGTATATGGGAAAAGTTTAAAAACACATATGAATGTAATAAAAAATGAATAATGAAAAAATAAAAAATCATGAGGATTAAGTATGAGAATTTGAAGATGGATAAGCATGAATGTTTTGGGGACATCATCACTTGGGAGAATGTAATATTCATCACTATCATGTTTGTTGGTAGAAATATATAAGATTGTATCAGTTTTGAAAATCTCTTCTGAATTTTTCGACACATATTTCATGAATAAATATCATTATTGGAAGATAGAGACCCAAAAACATCATCTTTATAAGATTTAAAAAGAAATATAATCACAAATATAATGATAAGGGAGAAAGAAATGAAAATATAAACAAAAATTGATATAAAAATGTCTTTATAGGATATAAATAAATAAAAGTAAATGAATTTTCTTATTTAAGAAAAAAATATAGATTCTGGCTCTGAAAATAAGTATGTAGAAAACATAAATATATATAATCCTTGTTTTCTAAAAATGTTAGAAGCGATATATGTAAATAAAAAAGAAACATACCCTTGAAATGTTTTGAATGTGGAGTTATTGGGGATATTGCCACACATTTTCCATGAAGAATAATAGAGAATGATAGTGATGAAGAAGAAGAATGAAATCCAAGAAGACCTTGGGAGAAACATGGTGATAATGATAAATATTGTTCAAGAGGGAAATATAATAACATTAACAAATGCAAAATAATAAGTTTCATATATAAGGATGTCGAAGAAGAAGGTAGTGATGTTGAATTTGAAAAACATGATGGCTTTGTTGGTGATAATACTTTTATTGAAACCATGATTGATGAAGAAATCGAATGCGGTAGATCTGATGATGAAGAATCTCATCTCAAACTAAATTTAAATAAATAGTTAAAAGAATTCCTAAGTATTATTAGGAGGATTAAAATTAAAAATATGATTATAGAATATAAATCTTACCAAAAAAAATTATGATTTTTTCCGTGAATAGATGAACAAGATGCTGGTCAAAATTGAATATTAGGAAAAATCTATTGAGGATGAAAATAATCCTAATGAGAAATTTGATGTGTAGGTGAAGGAGAAATATAAATAATTGTTACTTGTATGAAAAAAACATTCTAATGTTGAAAAAATATATAGATGTTTCAAAAAACAATCTCTTAGATTTATTTTGAAATCATATATAAAGACAAACATGATATAGTTAAACAAATGTTACCATCCAAATACGATAAAAATGATGGAATTACTTCTCCAAAGAATAATTTTGGGAAGTTTATATATATCATTATGACTAACAATGGTGGGAATTCAAATATTTCAAATTAACCTATGTCCAAAATGTTTTGAAACCATTGGTAACCTGATATATTTATAATACTTTTGTTTCAAATAATTCTAAATAAAGAAAGACTATTATGATTGAAAATAGAATGGGCGGTGGGTCAGATAATAAAACAAGATGGTTTTTGAGAAACATATATATAAATCTTGTCAGTTCAGATGGTTCTTAAGAAAATCCTATTTATATAAAGACTATGGTTATTCTGGTGGATTTATAAGCATGAAAAATATATGTTGGTTCAACCCACAAAATTTGTATTATTCCACATGTTTTGGAAGGAAATGTTTGAGGCTGGAGTCATTCTCCTCAAATAAATTATCCATTGAAGGATGCTTTGACGAATCCTGAGAAGTTCAGAGAAAAGATTGAAACTATTTTCCATCCCCTGGAAAAAATTTGTCAATGTGGAAAACAACCTGGACGTAATTATAATGTAATTCATGTTTTATTACCGAAAAAAATTCATAACAATTCTCAGAATTTGGAGATAAAAAAGAAAACAAAGAAGATAAATATTTTGTTGTTGAAACTTCTTTAAAATATATAAAAGGATAATGAAATTAGATTTTTGAATGTGGGTAATCTTATCCGCTAATAAGATATTTGATATTTTTGTATAATGTAAAATATTTCAATGAAGGAATTGTGTAATTTGGAAAAGAATAATCATTAAAAATAAAAGGTGGTGGTTAAGATTGTATTAGGAAAGAAAAGATGAAATCATTAAAATATTTATATATTGATTGAATAAAACATAGAATACTATGTGTTTCACTATTTTGGATAATGGTATAAATGTTAATTTCAGGAGATATGGGATTTTATGAAACATAAGATGTATGTGGCGATTATTATATGAGTCTAATCGACAATAGGAAACTTATTTCATGTTGGTGATGCACAAAACTATTTTTGTATAGGAATTCTGGATGAAAATAAATTATGGTGTAAACTCCTGGGACACACGTGTCAATGAAACATTAGAATATAATCTAAAGCAAAAAATTTCTATAAATTTCATATTTGTCAGGAGAATCATAATTGTTCTATTTTATTTTTTATAAAGGAAAGATTACAAATTAAGTACAAAAGAATGTTGATATTTGATCAAAACAACCTTATAACTTACCTACAATGATATCTATGGGATGAAGAGAAAACAATCAATGAATGGAGATAAGTAGTTTATAACATTAATTAATGAATTTACTTGCGTTACTTTTATCGTGTATATGAAATATTAATTAAATGCTCTAAAATTATTTAAAATTTTAAGGATGAATGATGATAAAGAATGTGAGTATTCAAGGAAGAAATTGAGAAATTATAATGTTGGTTAAAATATAAATGAATAATTTGAATGTCATCTTGGAATAATGGAATTATATATCATTATAGTTCCCCATTAACTATGAAAACTAGTTTGATTGATGAAATAAATTCTATATGTTTAGGTGAAATGGGGAGAACTATGTTAGATGATCACAAAATTTCTCATTACTATTAGAGGAAAACCACAAATACTACAATATACATTAAAAATTGATTTTTCTATATACCAATAAATTATATGAATCTATATGTATTGTTTTATATTAAAAATTCAATTCGAAATAGTTAATAGTTTTCGAGACTCCATGTTTTATAAATAAGAATGATAGAATCATTGAAATGTTTGAACAGAAATGTGAAGACGTATTTTTTCTTGGATATGTTGATTCTATTTATGTGAATATTATTGAAATGATAAAAATAAAGATAAGGATATTTATGAGGATAAGTATGTTGAGAAAAATAAGGAAAATACTTCTGATAAGGATACTAACAATTATAATCTAAATTAAGATGACTATTTACACTCAATTATTTCCAATGATGAGGAATAATCCCAAACATATCTTCCTATGTTAGTCTAGGAATTGGAAGGTCAAAATAATTTTGGGGATCAATATCAAAAGATTAAAATAAGAAGAACACCAAATTTTGTTCCACAAATACCCCTTTCTTAAAAAATTGAGCCAAGTGATGTGAAGGAATTTTTTTTTATCAAGAATGGGTTTAGGATATAAATGAAGAGCTTCATTATATATAAAAGAATTATATATAGGAATTAATTTCAAAGTTAAAAATAAAAAAAATATTGGTACACTATGGGTTTTTTGGAACTTTGTGAATTAAAAAGGTGAAGTGATAAGAATCTAAGAATTATTAGCATACAAATGATACTCACAAATTTTAGTAGTTTATTTTGATAAAACATTTGTTCTAATGGTATGGTTAGAAAAAATTTGAATTTCTATTTCTATTTTTTCATAACAAAGTTTCAAAATCATTCAAGTTGGTGTACATTATATATTTCTAAATGGGTATCTTCATGAGGAAGTTTATATTGAACAATCATGAGAATTTGTTTTTGTGAAAGATAAAAGCTATGTATATTAATAAAAGATTTATTTTTATGGGATGAAACAAGATCTTAGATCATGGTATTCTAATTAGATACATTCTAATAGAAAATGAATTTTAACAAAGGAATATTTGATAACAATATTTAAAAAAATAATTATGTTAAGAGTATTCTATCATCATAGTTGCCTATATTTATGAAATTATCATTGCTGGGAATGATGAAAGATAATGTGAATGATTTTATGAAGAAATTAAAATTTTTCTTCATAAGACCATGTTAGGGATAATAAAGTAATATCATGGCTGAAAATTTTTTCCAAAAAAAGAAACATGTTTTTCACTCTCAAGAAAATAATGATAAGAACATATTAAAAGTTTCAACAGGGAAAAATCAAAACCTAATTCCAAATTGATTTTAATGGGAATAAAATTGTTTGAAGATAGAAATTTCATGGAAGTTGATCAAAAGGACATTCAAAATTTGATAGGATGTTGTTGGTATTTGACTACCTCCAGGAAATATGTTGTTCATATTTTCATCTTATCTGAAATATTCTAGAGTTCCCCATAGAAATCACATTTAAATTATATGATAATAATTCTTATATAAATCTATGTCATAGAAAATTTCATAATCATGTTTGATTACTCAAAATTTATTGATTTTTTGGGTATTCAAAAATATATTTGGAAATAAATTTTGATGATAAATGATCCACATATGGTGGAGTATTATAGGAAATAATTATTTTACTTGAAAAAAAAGGTACTAAATTCAACATTTCTAAATGAATCTAATGCTGATTATATTGATTCTACTCAAACTACTTCTCAACATATGTAGATGAAAAATCAATTAAGATGATGTAATTTTTGAATTGATGTTACCCTTTTTCTTGGGTAGTGATAATCAATTTGAAATCAATATCATTGTTAATCTAGTTCAACATTATAATAAAAAACATTTTTACATCCAATTTCATTTCGTAAAATAGAAAACATATAATAATTAACTGATTTTGTAGTATGTTCATATACGTGAACAAGTTGCTCACATTTTCACAAAAACATTGTTGAAGGAATAAATTTCTAAATTGAGGTTAAATAAGGGCATCCAACCTCATTCTCATGAAGGTTGAGGTATGTTTTTACCCTATCTCAAATTACCATTGTAGAGTGTTTTCAAGGGGAGAATATTATTATAAATATATCCTGATATAATTATGGGGGTTGTGGGTAATATATGAATCCATAATTTATTATGTCTGAACTATTTTTTCTATTTTCTGCAGTTGTTGTAGGAAATTAAATTTGTGTATTCCAGGGAAATTCTTGAAGTGGAGGCTGCTGAGGAATTATGTTATGATTAAAATTTAAAGTGGTTTTGTTATCACTAATTTTGGGAGGCATGGCTTTTCTATCAATGATTCTTGATTTCTATAATGAGCTAGACCACATTAAATTTCAAATTATGATAATTAATCCAAAGAATGGGTATATAATTTTTAGTGATATATGAATCTTTTTTTTTGACAACAAAATCCAATGGTGGAGATTTTTAGGACCAAGATGATATAAATAGTCGTATTTAGGTGTTTTATATTGTTTTAAATAATGCTTAAGGAGAAAAGGAAGTCCAAGGAGACAAGAAATATCCTCACTCTATATTTTGTGAAATTAGAACATACCATTATATTCAAATAATCAATTTCAAAATGTTAGAAAAAGTAAAAAATATTTAAGATAAGTTTTTTTGAATAAAATGCCCACATGATTAACACTAAATCCAGAATTAATGGTTTGATCATAATACGGATGAGTTACAGTCTATATGGCTATGATAAAATAAATTTGACATTTCTTAGCTTATATTTTTTTTCTCATAAATCATATGTAAGTGGAAAAACATGTTATGCTAAACTTTTGAAAGAATGGGAGAAGAATAAGTGTTAAAAATTTAATTAAAAATAGAATTAGAAGTGAATGATATGATACTAATTGTATCCGGTATGATCTTAAAAATAAAAATCATATTTAGGATGAATTATATAGAATATTAGTTTCTATAAAATTTTAATTCACATTACATTCCATTGTATGTGATATGATGCCAAATATAATCTTCAATGTAATCAACGACATGAAGGATGTTGTAATACAATATAATATTTGTGATAGAATTATGTCGGTGAATTCTATGTTTTCTGGACTAATATTTATCATAATGAATTTCTAAATTCTCAATTGTTGAATGTATAAAATGTTTTATAATAGTGACGAAATGAATAAATCCTATGAAGATGGATCTAATAACACAAATCCATCATATTTTGTGAAACATTGTATTCTTCAATGGAAGAATTGTTCTTATCGATAATGATGGTAATGTAATTTCAAATTTTGATGTCATTTCAAAGGAGTATCATAAAAATTAATGGATATAAAGATTTGAGGAAAATTTAAAGAACTGACTGCTGGTTGATTCATTTAGGCCAAAATCCAAAAGATATAAATATTTGGAGAATGAATCTAGTGGGTATCATATTCCAAAAAGAATGAAATCCACTGACTTGTTTTCAAATGATTTTATCAATTATATCAAGATACAATGTATTGGAATTTCTATTGATTCATTTTTCTTATCATTATAAAAAAATTATAATGAGAAGATATAAATTCAAAAATATATATTAACAACAATGGTAAAAATTACTCATACATGAAATTGGTATGGAACATCGTAATAAAGGACTCGCAATGAGGAAATTCTATTTGGACTGATGGCTATGATGAATGACTGAAGTTATCTGTTGTGTAAACAAGATTCAAGAATGATTGAGAATAAATGATAAAAATTTAAACGTGAAGAGGAAATCAAGATGCACTAAAAATTCATGAAACATTTAAATATATGTATTTTGGTTTCGTGGGATTAATTTCAGAAATCCCCCAAAACCACATTTGGGGAGAGTATAAATGGAAAAAAATACATCATATTTATTTGAATTCAGTACACTTCATGGTGAATAAGAGTGTAGGTAGAGTGACTAATAATTTTTGAGAAAGAAAAAAGAAGTTTCCATATGGGATGTGTTGAATAATTTTCATCAGACTGAAGAGAAGAGAGAATATATAAGATTGTAACATATAAAATTGATTATCATATTCAAATCATTATCATATTAAAATGACAACATTATTAAGAATAATTATTATATTCATCTAGTGATTTTATTAGGGTAGAATTATCATATTTGTCTGGTAGGATTATCGTGTTGGGATTTCCAAATGGAAGAATGAAATATTCATAATTGTATCAATTGTATTATATAAAGAAATATTTTCTTATTGATAAATCCGACTGGGAAAAACTGGACTGGGAAATTGGAATGAGTTTTAATATGATGTTGTGTATGTTATTATCATTTTCTTAGTCTGAAACTAATGAGTTTATTTTAACATTTATATTTTTTAATATTGAAAAAGAAGAACAGGTAACATGGGTTGTCACAAAAACATTTCATTGCATCTACTATGCTAAATGGATAACACACAGTTGTATTCAGTTAATTGGGCTATATATGGGAAAGGTAATATCCAACTCATTTTATTCCACAAAAAATGTTTGATTTCTAGGGGATTTTGTGCATTGGATTACTTCAATACCATAATGAGGACTTATCTATTCATAACACCATGTAAATAAATTATTCCTGTGGATTGTGTCTATTTGTCTTCTCTATAGAATTAAATAATTAATAAGAGGTGAATTTTGGTGCATTTTATAAGGATATATAATAGAAATTATATAACTAGTTCAACCAGTCCACCTCTTAGTGTTATAATTATCCTAACCTAGCACTTTCAGAGGTAATTATATTTTTGAAATAATTTATGTTATAGTTTTTTTTATTCAATTGTTTGTAAAGGAACATATTTTTAATTTTTTACCATGAATATTATACTTTTTAATCATTCAGGATGAAATTCCCTGTATCTTATATCAATTTAATGAAGTAGTAACTGTCTATAGCTTGTATGGGATACTATAATTAATATTGGTATCAAATTATGTTTATAAGAAAAATTTGTAACAAGATTTCTAAAATCATAGATTACGGAACATAACCCAATTTTATACATTGAGGATAATAATATAATAATGCCCTAATATTTTCAATAAATAGAGGATATTAGGTATTTCATTTCAATAAATCAATTTCTAGAGATTAAAATCGGACATGTTTTTTAAATAGATGTAGAATAGGTTAATAACATAAAAAAGGAAAGTTTTTCTTAACTAAATTTGTATATCATACATGAAAAATGCCTTAATACCACATGGTTTGACACTCTTGAGGGACATGCTTTGGATAATTCAAATTTTATTTAAGAAAAATTGTGAACGATTTGAATAACTGATGAAAATATAATTTTTAATTTTTGTAATCAATTTAAATAAAAGACTCAACTGTGAATCTATTTTACAATGCCTATTGAACTATTCAGTCCATTAGGATGTGATTCATTATATATAATGTCAATATAATAAATCGTACATTGGATATAATCTACCATGGTTTGGTCAATTAAATTTGGTTTCAAATAAATTTTATTTGAGGCATTTGAATCAAGATTTAGGAAAATAATTATTTTGGAACAAAATCATATGATAGAAATTGGTGATAATATTAAATAAACATTATAATGTTTCAGTGAGATTGAGATTATCTATTTTTCAATAAATGCTTCCTTGTCTAGAGACTAAAAGTGGAAATTGTTCTACAATAGATAAATCTTGTTTTAATAAATCCAACAAATTAATTTCATTTAGGAATTTATTATTACATAATACACAAAAACTAGACTTATTATGTACCTAGTTTGACACTCCCAAGTTGTATTCATTGGAAAATTCAAATTTTCATTACATCCAATTATGATGAATTTAAATAAATATTGAAGATGAGTATCCTAGGATAAACCTAAAGATTATTATATTGAAAATTATGGTTTATGATTATGATATCGTATAATATATTATTATTTTTCTCTACAATTATGTTTGCTCGCATTATGTTTTTTTTTTCAATGGATATAACCCAAAAGAATTGTTTTAATATATAACATGAAGTAAAATGTTTTGAATGTGGGGAACAAACTAGGTTGAGGAATCAATTAAAATATATTGTGATTATGTGTATTAAGTTAGCCTAAAATAATATTAACAATGTATACATTTACCAATACACAACCCTAACGTGGAAAAGAATAATGGGTTTCATTAAGTGGTAAATTAATAGTGATCATAGAGGGTAAAAGGCATGATTTCCTTCAGGATACAAATATTGAATGAACGACCCAGGAAAGTGCCTCAATGTAATTGGAATTTGTTTTTGATAATAATGTCATAATGAAGACAATTTTTTATCAAAAATTATTATTATAATATAATGAAATATACCATATCCTAGGGATCAATTTATAGATCTATGGATACAATACAAGGAACCTTGGAATTATCTGAATAAATGAAAACATATAAAGGCTAACACATAGAAGAAGTATTGGAATATGTCTAAAAATGGTGAAATATTTTATTTAATGTGGTTTGAGAATTAAATTCCAGATGCATTTTTTCTACTATTGGTATTTTGGTTATAATAATTATGGAACAATTAGTGATTGTGTAAAATATCAGAAGGATATATTTATGAATTAATTAATTATTTAAATATAACATCATGGGCTGATGAGTTTATGGTTGGTCATAATTTTAATGTCTTAAAAAACACTTTTTAATATGTTTTTATTAAAAATTAACTTTAATAAATTTATTCTAGAAAATATTTATAGAAATTAAAACCATTGGGTTAGTATTTGTTTCAGTAAAAGATGTTGGAAGAAAGAATTCCCTTTCAATCATTGGTATTAGTCATAAAGTATTAGTAAACATTTGTGATTAAATTATACTTAATGTTATGGTAATTATGAGATTCTACATTTTTTTAAAGTTATGGGAATTATATTAATATGCTTTTAGAAAAAGTAAAAATCACATATTTGGTGAAAACCCTTTTTTACTTTGAAGGCTACAGGGCTTGAACCCATAACAGAATCAAGATAATGGTTTAACCCTAAACAAAATTATACATGATGATCTTGTTAATATTTCACTACTTTTACATAATCTATTTCAAGTGAAAATGTTACTGACGAAGTGGTGGTGTTACATTTAATATTTAGATAATACTGTATTATGATAGATAACTTATGCTAAAAATATCGGTTATCGAAAAACAATAATAGATAGACTTGATGAAATTTCACTTTTTTAATGATCACACATTACATTAAATGTGAAGTTTTTAACATTATGAAAAAAAATTATTTTTGGATATTTATTTCATGGAGTAATCGATCTATTGGAAATTGATCAAAGAACAACAAAATGTTGAAATAGTTCATATTGATGAGAATGATATCAAGTACATATATTTAATTATATTCATTGATAGTAAAATAATTCCACAAAATTAGGAAAGTGATTTTGAAAAAAAATTATTCCTGATACCTTCAAATCCTATTAATAAGATATTCAATTGAATATTCAAAGATTTATTTTTTTGAGGTCCTCATATTTCCATTAATCGTTCACTTTCATGTGATCAATAACTAATCTAGCTCTCTATAATTTTTTATGATTCTCTTCCATGTACATATATCCACATTACAAAAAAATTCTATTATATATATACCTAGTTATGTTTTCCCACATGATATTTATTATTCACTTTATATCTAATTAAGTATATTTCTTATTAACTTATTTTATGATGTTAGTTTTCAACAAAAAATGTTAAAATATAGAACCCTTGATTTCTATGGTAAGGACAAAGTGTGAGGAGTAGATTTATTTATACTACGAAAAATGTAAAACAATAAAATTATAAAATAAGAACATTTAATTCTATTGAATATTAAGCAGGTAACACTTAGTTAAATAATATATTAAATATATTTTATTAAATATAATCTCTTTTATAGTTTGGGGATTATGGAATCTGGAAACTAAAAAAACCTGTAAAAGAGTATTCCATTATAACATAGCCATTTAAATGGATGTTTGGAATTTCACTAAATAAAGTATGAAATTACTGTAATATATTTATTATAAATAGAATAATCATCATTTAAAAAAACAATTTTTTACAGAAATATGTATTTTTTATTAAAAAAATTGTTTTAGAGGTGCCTTTCACACATAATTTAAAATTTATTTTCACAACTTATATAAAAATTATTTTAAATAATTATGTTAATTTTTTAAATCATTATATAAAAACTATATTATGGGGAATTTTTTTGATTTTCCTAAAATGTTCTATTATTCACTGAGTATTGAGAAATACAGATATTATTGAAAAACTAATTTTTTATTAAATAATTTATAACATTTCATTATAATTTAAGTTGTTTTCCATGTAAAATAAGTTATATTTTATTAAAATATATCTAATAGATGAATTTTGAGTAAAATAAATTTTAAATTTTTATATTAAAAACTACTATATTATTGATAATTTGTAATTAGAAAATAGGTTTTCCATCTCATCTATAGGGGTCATTATAAACATGATTCTACCACATCATTGAATTGAATTTATTCAAAAAGAGTTCAATAATTGGAATTATTTTCACTAATATTGTCAAATAGTTTTAGGTAATTTTTTACCATAATTATATGTTAAAATAGGAAAAATAATTTGTAGAATTAAGGTAGTAATTGGTTTAACATGGGATAAACTATAAATACAAGGGTTAAAATGAACAAAAGACAAATGAAACACCAATTATATGGAATTATTTACAACTTATTTCCTCTAGAGTTAAATAATGGTTAATTATTTATGATTTTATTGTGATAAAATACTATGATTAATATGTTATTTTCAAAAATTCCATTTGTATCCTCCCTCCACTACTAAAAATCCACCCCATCCCCTATCCTATTAACACTTCCAAATACATTTTTATGTCAATACCTATCCCAATAACATTATGTACCCCATAAAAACATCTTATATCATTTTTATACAAAATAAATCAATGGATTCGATTTTTGAGCAATCCTAAAAAATGTATCTGAATTGGTGGTAATATAATTAAATGAGTGTTTTTATTTTGTTTATTCATCCAAAAACATAAAATCGTATCAAGAAATGATTATATAATTAAATAATTATATTACATATACTGACACATTATTACATTAAATTAATTTCTTATATCCATCAGATCTTTTACAAAATGGTAATGAAAAATGTCGATCATGTAAATAATGGACTACTACCTCACGATCAATGTAATTAGTTTTCAATTACAAAAATTATAGGTTGGATTTAATGATTGATTTAGAACAAGAATATAATACATTTTATATTACTATAAATATGAATTTTGAATATCCCATATACCTTTTTACATCCCATTCCTTTTAAAATATCATAACCTCACTTTTCCAAAAGCTAGACTGCTGTCTCACCAAGCGATGTTCTTTTTTTCACTTGTGCTTTAAATGGAAGGAATGAATGATAAATTTATTTAATATATATCGTATATATAAAATGTTATTGTTTATTAAAATTTTTTATATCCCCTTATTTCTTACCATATCACCCATTATGCAATTTATAACATCACTCATGCGTATATACGACCTATTATCTCCATAATGCGATGTGATCCGGTTTTCATGCTCAAATTTCAATATTGATTATAAAATTATATATTATGTTTATAAATGATAATTATGACATGACTATTAATATTTATATTATTTTTCTATATAATATTCTATTTATCTAGATCCTTCACATTAAAACATTGATGAGGAAATAAGGCTGATATCACTTGAAAAAATAGTAATAATTAATGTTTATATACAAACCGATGATAAGATTTTATAAAGGGATCATATATGGTATTATAAATATGAATATTGTTATTTTAAACATTAATAAAATTATTAAAACAATTATAAAAGAGTTTTAAAATATTTTAAAACAATTAAATCATGTGGTAATGGAATTCATCCAATTTTCCCTTAATTGAGTCTAATTGTAATGTTATATTCATAATATATTTTATATGGTGTATATAAATTACCATTTACATATAATGTAATGATTAAATAATAAATAAATTACTTATATATTTAAATTTTTATTATTTCTATTAATTGGATTTGAAATTAATTTTACAAGGTGTTATAGACTTTTATAACTCAATTTATTTTCATTAGTTCAAATTACCTCTTCATTTTAATTGAAATTAGTTAATTCAGTGTGTAAATAATTTTGTGTATATTATAATATATATACACTTTTTAATGTGGATTTACATTTTAAATAGATAATCCATTAATTATTAACGGTATCATTAATGTTATGATCATTGTAAGGGATTATACACAATCATATTTTAATCGTGATTTTTATACATGAATTTTGATTGAAGGAGATTAATTTATGATCACCTAAGAAAACCCTTTAATTTTATTACCCATTCTTAATTCATGATTTTTTCAATTAATAGTATACTTTTTCACAATTTTGTACATAAATGATTGAAAAAATGTTATTAATAATATTTGACTTCATTCCTATCTTTGGTAGAAAATCTTTTTTCTTAAAATACAATGCTTTCTAAAAATGTTTCAATACATGTTTTCAGAATTTTACAACTAAATATTAAATAATTTATTACACATGTTTTAATATTTAAAAACTTTTTTGGAGTAATTTTCATATTGTTTTCCCAAAACCACACATTTTACTTTTAATATAAATTCGAATTGAATGGTTTTTCAATGTGTACAAAATCAGTCGTCATTCCTATAATCATTCCTACTAAATGTTTTAATGATAAATTTATAAGTTTCAAGAGATATTTTAAATTATATGTATTTTTAAGATGTTTTGTTATTTTTTTGTTTCAAAAAATCATTTTCAATATAGAAACTAGTATTTTACTCATGTAATATTTAATGAGATATTTATGGTATTTATTTTCATAAAATAAAAAACTCTTTTTTAATTATAAGAAATCCTATATATGTTGTATTTACACCATTATTATACATAACATGAATTTTTTATCATCATTTTACTATGTTTATTATTGAAAATTAATTTTTTGATTCATTATTATAGTCAATAACTTTCACTTGGAATATTCACTATCATGTTATTATTGGACATTTGATTCTCTCTGAATTTCTATATTATTTATCATATATTTTTTTCATAAATCATTTATAATTTATGCATATGGTTTTCAGTATTGAATGTTATTTTTTATTTAGTTAAATATTAATAAACTAATATTTGTTACCCAATATGTGTTTAGGATGATAAGGTAAAATGTTCAAGAATTAAAATGAAAATTCATTATATGGGGAAGGCTTTGGACATGTAGTAAGAGTTGGGGGATGGATTTATATAGTCCCCTGATGCATTAAATATCTGTAAATGACAATTAGAAAGCTATCCATAGAAATTTATCGACCTATTTTTAAAAAAAGTATTTCAAACTTTTATGAAGATAGAAATATATCATGATTCTGGAGATCATATCATAAAATAATTAATTATAATAGTTATTTGGAATTTTTTATTATCCATGAATTTTTTCTAATGATATTATATCTTGATGAATTTCATTCTCAGTTTATTAGAAAAATAGCTTGATTTTTAGTTATTTACATTTCCATATTTATTAATCCTTGTATATTCCTGGTAGTAATGTTATTTAAATGGATTTTGTGTTCAGTTATTTAAATTGATATATTTAATATCCTGTATATAATCATGGTAGTCAAGTTATTTGATTAAATTTAATGTATTTTATGTTCTTTAATTTTTCATATTAGTGAATTATAATATACTCATTATATTAACCTTTTGTAAATTTATTGTATTTTTATTTATTTACCTTTCCATGTTGAGAATTATTATTGATTCATGATATATTCTAATTTTCATAAAATTTACTTAGTATATTAGAACCCCATAATTTTTTAAATCTTCAATCTAAAAATCTTATAATTAATTATTTTAATGTGTTTTCAATTAGAAATAATGAAATTATTGAAAAAAAATCTTATTTGTAATTTTTGTACCAAAATGTAATGAATGGACCATTTATGTATCTAGTTTACCAATAATATAATTTTATATGGTCAATTGGAATTTGATTCCTTATATGTTATTACATTGTAAAAAAAGTAGACAACTTCCCTAGGATACTAGGGTCAGGGTCATCAAAATACCTCCCTCTAATTAATTTCTACAACCTTATATATCATGAGATAGTCATGTTAAAAAATAATGGGCCCATTTATAAAGGCCTCATCATTATCAGGTTTCTCACATCTTCAGGCATGTAACTAATTTTTTTGTTCAAATATTCATACAAATAATGACTTTATGATAACAATATTTCCTATTATAAGGGATGTGATTCTTCTTCATGTTTATAATGTTATGGCACATTTTATTTTTCTATAAATATATTCTATTTTAAAATATGCATTTTATTTCCCAAAATTCCTTGTTTTTCTAATTATGAATTTTCATTTCTAAATCACCTAATTTCATGTTAAAATGATATATGTTTTATCTATTATTTTTTCATAACAATGTTCTTAAAATCATATATATATCTATAATGTTTTTTGACTTTTATAAAAGGACTCCTGATATCTTATTTAAATATTTCTATTTTCCTTATATTCTTTTATTTTATATGATCTTACACTTTAGGATGTTTATTTTCCTTTATGATGAATTTGGTTGTAACCTGTTATTATATTTTTATTCCCTATGTTATGAGGATGATTATATCATGTGATATATCTATCAGAGTGTATTTTATAGCATAATTATTCCAATATATTTCAAAGTGTTATAAAGTTATTTGTTTAGGTGGCTAATTTCAATGTCTATAAACATTTTGATCCTTATATTATTCAACAATTGTGTTATGTTTTAATATAATAATTACATACATATATCATTTTTTTATGTTTTCTTGGTTTTCTCTAAGAATATCACTAAAACATTTCCCAAACAAGTGTGTCTATAAAAATAAACAATTAGTCATGAATCATTAAACAGAAACAATAAACTATGATTCCAATATATCTTAGGAGATTAGAAACTATTATAAAAACATTATCTCATTAGAATAAAATATGTTCCCTTATAAAATAACAAAAACAAATCAAAAAAATGAAATTAAATATACTCCTGGAAGAAATGTACAAATCTCCACATCCCTAGCCATATGAGAAGTCGATATAAGACTCATGAAAGACATTAAATTGAACAAATATGCATTATAATTATATCAATAACCAAATCCATATGGTTAACACTATGTATAAATAAATATAATACAAATTAATTCGTTAACCCTTTGTGTCAGTCGATTATGGATCACATAGTACGATGTATAATTCTAGAAAGGGAGTATTGAAACTCTATATCTGCCAAGGAAATACCAAATATCCATTATATTCTATTTTAGTTAGTTATAAATTAGAAATGTCTTCCTCAAGTCCAGTTCTATCAATTAATTATTAAAGGTGGTGGTCTAATACAATTTTATTGTCAAAATGATAATT
Organism: Viscum album; assembly: GCA_963277665.1. NCBI lineage: Eukaryota > Viridiplantae > Streptophyta > Magnoliopsida > Santalales > Viscaceae > Viscum > Viscum album. The sequence goes on from OY728161.1 coordinate 1,591,075,764, forward strand.
ACCTAGTAATGTTATCAGAGACTAACCCATTCATAAAACCATCTCCATTTGAATAAATTTTTAATAATATCTCACACATATCTAGTTTTGAAAAAGTTAATATTTATTTTGACACAGCTTTCTCTGAAAAGTAAATAGATATGACACATTTACATTAGTTATTAGGATAATAATAAATTGATCAATAATAAACATCATTATAATTACAATGTAAAATATAATAGGTAATATCCTATATTGAATCATTGATAAACAAGTCAAACATATACCCACATATCATTCCCTAGTATTTCACATAATCATAGTTATAATGGGAGATAGAGAGAAAACAACAATAAGATCCAAAAAAATTCTATGAAAAAAATGACATACAGTGCAGAATAGAGGATTCACTTTCCAAAATAATCTAGTCCTGATAAACCAATGTTCTCAATGGATCATCATTCTAATTTCAAAAATCATTATCCCTACAATGAGTTCTTTGTATCCTATGATAATTTAAATATACCATTAGCATATACATGATTTCTTTCATATCCAAAACCTTCAATTAATCGAAAATATATCTCATAATATTTTGATGAACCAAAGGATGATAAACATTGGTTATTCTGATTAATAATATCATAATGGTACTCTCATAAATTTCACAACCCAAGTCCTATTCAATATTATTAAGAAATTAAAATTAATAAGAAGTTATTAAATGATATCGAATGAGTTTAATAATATCCCTTAAATGATATATGTGTATATATATATATATATAATTTTTTCTAAATTATATGATTTGTAGAATATACATAACCCCAAGAAAAATATCGATATTTATTTGGTTCAAAATAATATTGGTATATAGGGAACCTTATTAGGTTTCTACACATGGTTCATAGAAGTTGATCCATATAGCTAATTCTCTGAGGATTGTGACATAAAACACTAAATAAGTATAAATATTTCCAATATACTAAGTCAAACCATGCTAATGTTAAACTACAAGATAATTTTGTTGGGTTCATGTCGGGTCCCGTCAATTAACCTTGAATAAAATTAATAATTTATCCCCACTTTATTATCTCCTGATATAGAATGGGTGTGAAAAATGTCCAGGGGTTCCATGAGTGGTGGATATTCTGGAATTATGGGGTTCTTGTGTCTAGAAGGATAACAGGGTATAACATGGAACTATCATAAATAAGTTTAGGAATACAATTTTACACATCCAAAACCAATGTGATTGTAATATTTTTTTGAATTTGTTGACCCAAAAAATCAAATCTTCCACACCCCTAATGGAACTGTAGACAGCAAATATTTTTTTGGTGGCTATGAATGGTCTCATGGTGACCACATAATTTATCAATATAATAATTTGGTGCCCACATATCTTGAATCCTCACTAGGGTGATGTTCATATACATTAAATATATATTAACATTACCTTTTCAGATCATAAATTTCCCATCATTATTAACTAAAACCTTTTACTGTGAAAGAATAATGGTTATTCGTAATCCTGAATCCTAAGGAAACCTTTTTTAGTCATTGGTGTAATTTTATATAGAAATTATATAATTATAAAAGAAATATGAATAGTGGATCATTGGACAAAGAGAATAACAATAATAACAATATTATTATTTATTAATTCAATCTTAATAACTATATTGGATACCTTACATTATAATTTAATGCTCCATGGAATGAACATGTACTAAATTTGATATGAGATATTATTAATCTTACAATGAGAGGAATAATAATTACTTCCTATAGAATCCTATAATTCTTTTTTATTCAATAGTGATAAAGAAAATAATTATTACATAAATTATCGAGTAATTAAATAAAAATCACTAAGGGGTCCAGAGCTAGCAAATTTGAAATATCAAACCTAATTGAAATACATTTTCCTAAAAAATAAAATTATGAATAAGATTTAATTTAATGTAATTTTTTATTAATTCCAATATTTCTAAAATAGATACATATTCATGATTTTTTTGTATTATATTATGTTAACATTTTTTGGAACCCAATTTATTCTAATAATATATTAAAAAAGAGATAATGAAAACTAAATATAAAATATAGTTAAAACATATCATAAATTACTAATATAATAAAATACATTGTTATGAAATATATAAGTTAAATCAATCTCCCAAAAATTAAACTTGTTATTCAATGAAAACAATCAGAATACTAATTAAACAAATATTATGTTTTAATATTATAATTTAATTTTCAATAAGAAAAATATCACTATATAATTTAAAGGAATTCATATATCAAGTCATGATTTCCTAAAGTATCCTTTTCAAATGAACAATAAATTAACATTTTCAGCTAATAAGAGATCCAATTACACTTTCCAATCCATTAAAAATAAATAATAAATATAAAATTACTCAAAAATTAATATCTTGAGTTATGCAACATTGAAAAAAATAGGTGTTCAATTTTTTTTCATGTGTAATATTAAATGTTGTGTTATCACAACAATACTACACATACATTGAAATACTCCATTATACTTTTGAATAGATTGATTTCCAACAGATCCCCCCAATACTACGAAATAAAATATATTATTGAATTAAAATTATTTCCCCTTAAATTGAAAAGGAATTATTCTTTGGTATATATAATAATATAGGTTACTCTGAACTATATCCATCTAAACCAAGACCATAGAAACACCCCTTTTCTAATGTGATTCATGATATAAATCACTACTAGTAATCAATATAAACTCCAGTTCATAAATAATGATTTCCATATAAATTTATTCCAAAGGGTGAACTGTTATCTATTCTATTTGGGATTTTTTTAAAAATATATGTGGTTTTGGTTGTTGATAAAATTTAAAAAAATCAAATCTATAATCCAAAATATAAGAAAGGTTTTTTATTATTATTTTCTCTCAAATATTTAAATACTAATATTTTTATAGGCTAATTACATGAGATTTTATTATCATATGATGTACTTATAATCAATTTTCATGGATATGAACATGAATATTCTAATAGATATCCACAAATGATCCAAAAAGATCAAAACTATAGCCTTCATATGTTAGGTGATAGCATGAGGAATCCAAATCACTCAAACATATTCATATTTATTGTGGATGATTCTAATCATTTAATTTCACCAAATTATTATAATAATTTTTGGATATCTCACAAAAGTATTTAGAAAACAAAAAGTGTAATGTTTGATAAACCTAATTGACACGGGGAGATGAAATAATATATCTAGGGTTTAGAATTTTGAAACAATGAAATATCCATCCAATTTAAATTATTCTAAAAATAATAAACCTATAAAAATTAAAATTTATTTATGTTATCATTAAATAAAAATATATGTTATTTAAAGAGATAAATATATAAAATTTAATTAAAATAAGGTTTATTTAATTCATCACTTTTTAAATAAATTAAAATTTATGAGATATATTTAAATATATCCCGTGTAATAATTAATGTAGATAAATAATTAAAATTGGGTTGGTCAAATTAATATGATTTAGATCATTAAAAATAAATATATATTCAATATTTCTGAAAAAAAAACCTATGTTTATTTAAATAAAAAATATTTATCCAACTCCCTTCCTTGAATATTATGAATAGGTTTGTATTTAATTATGACCAATAAATCTTTAAATATATTTTAGTCTTCAAAATGAGATAGAATATACTCTCCCAAATAAAATTCAACTAAATATTATAATCTTACAACAACACTTAATTTCTATCCCTCCATCTATCCTTAGAAATGGTAGTGATTTCCACTCAGAAGATTATTTTTTTATCTAAAACCATATCCTCCCCCCCAGCTAAATAGAAATATAAAATTTAGAGTAATACTAACATCCCAATGAATACTAAAAATTTAATTAATTAAACATTGAATTTTATTTCTCATCTTTAGGATTGAATAATGTATCATCATATAGTAATTCATGATCTAAATTTCATTAATCTAACTATATAAAAATTCCCGTGAACATAATTTCCATGGATTGGAGTATTACATTTTTATTCAAATTAATAGTTTAGATATATCTTCTTTTATATCTCAAAAGAAATCATTTCTGGATCATTAAATAACCATTAAATAAATTTTGATTTAAATGATGTAGTGTATATTAGAATTTTTATATACATAATAGTTTTCATAATTATATTTTCTAAAACATTATTTATATATATTAATAATAATGTCAATTTCAATAACAATTAATGACACTCATTGATATTAATTTCCAATGAAATAATTTAGGTAGAATAACTACAGACATCATAGTCATCATGATCCGCTCATGTTAGATATAAACACATTAGAACATGGTGTTAATATTTCCTAATGATTTTGGTCCCCCAACACTAAATAATAATACATAATATTTGTTATGTTATAATGATGTATCTCTACCACATGTCATTTTGCTAAAAATAATTACTTCAAATTCATTTTTTATCATTATTTTAGAAAATTGTATAACCTATCAATGTGAAAAATATTATGTGGAAATTATTCCATACTGTATATATATGATAAAAAAGTTCTAATAAAAATAAATCATATATATATATATATGTGTATATATCAAACTATTTTTTTTAAATAAACCAATATATAGAAATACTATTTTAAGGAACCCACAAAAAAATTATTTTAATTTCACTCAATCTGACTTATAATTATCCTACTAGATAGCTCTCACATTATTTTGGTTCTCAAAAAATTTTATGGATTTAACTAATTGTTTTTTAAAAATCATAAATGTAGTTAAACAATTAATTATTACTTTTTATATAAAATTCATTTCACTCAAAAGATGATCATAATAAATTATATTATTTGTTTATTAATGTGATGTGGAACCCATAGCATGAACCACTATATTAATGTTATTAAAATATGTTGTGCTACTATAAAAATTTATATGTATCACAAAAGAATTTAGGAAAACTTTTCAAAATAAAAATATTTTTTTTTCTATAATAGAAGATATAATAAAATGAATTTTTATTGAACAATCATCCACATGCTACTTTTATCTCATATTGGTCACTATGAATATCTATGATATGTTATCAACATGAAAAATTTTATGACTAGAATATGTATATTTCTTTATTAATATATTCATGTCCTCTCAATTTTCCATTAAAATAACCTTTTTATACTTATGAATATTTTTAACTACTAAATTTTATAGTTATATTTGAATTTCAGGATATGATTCATCATAATATATATTATTAATTATATGAAAGTTCTAATTAAAAAATAATAAATGATACTTGTCATTCAATATTCGTTTTCCTGTTTTCGATGAAACACATTCTTTAATGATTTATTACAAATAATATAGGGAACTATATGTCTCAACTTTTTTCCTTCTAACTTGGAATTAATTTTTATTGTATTTTAATTAATTTATTTAAAAGGAATTTTAAAGATATGTCTATAAATCATGATCCTTGGAATATATGATACCTATTCATTTTCATTATAGATGGTCATTTATCCATCCATGGATTAATAAAAATTAATACTAGAAAATGATTTCTATGAATCAATAGAAAATACATGACACTCACACTAGTTGTTTTATATATAAATTGATCAATTTATTTCAATGAAACAAAATTTTTATATGTCCTTAAAAGAATAAACATTTCATAAGCAGCATTCATTTTTCACTCTATAATCGGGTTACTGTATCTAAGATTCATTATTAGCATTATTTAGTGTAGAAATTTATTATGGATATATATTATATAAATGTTTTTGAATATTAAATTTAATAATTTAGTTATGATAGGTTTTTATTAAGTTATTTAATCATCTCAACAGGTTATTCAAAAATTTTATATACAATGACTTTTCATTTATTTTCAGTTATCAATAGGTCATTTTTTGGATTAAAACAAAAACATATCTCTCTTGTTCTATATATTCCTTAAATTTCCCTTAATGTATTAATTTATTTAGATCATTTTCATCAATAGTGAATTCTGAATCATCTTCCAATGCAATCACAAATACAATATTAGCATAAAAACAAATGTTTATAAAATTATATCCCATTACCACTATCATAAATAGATATGATATCCATTTAATGAAATTTTGTTTATTGATAGGATATAATATTTATATATTTGGGATAAGATAGATAACATTCCTTTTATTAAATTAGGAGGATTTTCCACGTTGAACTATGTTATTCATGATTCTATGTTTTTTTGAGGATTGACCTCAACAGAAGCTTCAAATACAAATAAACACACACACACACACACACATATATACATAAATATGATTAAACATGTTTTTCCTAATGCAATTTTTTTATTGAATTATTCCCACTACATCTGCTGGAATATGGTTAATGTGTATATATCATTATATGTGATGCATATCCCTATATGTATAATAGAGTATTTTAATCACTCATTATCAATCATGAAATTTACAACAAGGTGAAATTTCTCCATTCAATAAAATATCTCCGCTAATGAGTATAAAGAGAATCATAATGTGATAATATTCAACACTCTATCATGTGACTAGGGATATCACAGAAAATATATTTTCCACATTTATTTGATAAAATATTATTTATATTTTAATAAATTTTATTCTCCATTTCATTTCTATATCCCATACATTTCTAAAAATTATTTTGAATAAATATCACAACGAATATATATATATATATATATATATATATATGTATGAATACCATTTTTTAATGTAATTGTGTATATAAACCCACCTCTTCCATATATATACACTTATCTATACAAATATGTGTAAATATATTTTATAAGTCCTTTGGTTATTACCCATTTGACATAAGATGTTTCCTTAGTTTTATTCCTTTTAAGAAATCTATTAATATATCTAAGATTTTCAACTCGATGGTTTAAAAATACCATTATTTATTTACCTATATCAAATACACCCAGTTTATATGACCAATTTCTCAATTCTAAAACATAGTTTAATATAAGTGTTCTGAATTATAGATTCATTTTCATGAAATATATAATTTTGTAGCTCATGATTGAATTAACGTTAATATAAATATTCCATAAACACACATTTTATCCTTTAAAACCAAAAAAATTAATATTTTTTATGATGAAACAAAAACCTTTTTAATTGAAGCATGACATATAAATGATAATAATTGTAATAAAAATATGTAAATTTATATTTCTAAAAATAAAATCATCATACCTAGTATTTTAAGATCGTAGCCCCTATAACCAAGGTATATATTCGTCTTCCCTCACTATCATATAGATCCACCTCACCTCTTAAATTTATTACATAATTGAATTGGTTCTTACATTTTAGTAGTTAATTATTAGATACTAACTCAATTTAATACATTATAAATAGAAATAAAATGTTTTTGCTGAATGAAATTTCCTCAAATTATTTATCATTATATTTGATTTATTATTATAATGGACTTTTTCTCCACATTCCCGATTGATAGACTCTTACTCAATTCTCTCCATATTTATCTACCACTACCATATGATTTTTCAACCATAATGAATACTTATATTCCACTCATTATATACCTATCGGATTAAAAAAACATATGCAAATGGAACATGATTTAATTGTATATATTATTCATGACAGTATTAATAATGAAATTTCAATATGTTTCTTTCATGAGGATAAAATAAAATTGAATATATAAAGTTGTAAATAAATAATCAATTCAAGTTTCCCTAGTATATTAATGAATATAAAAAACATATCTACATGATGTCCAACATGGGTTCCTTCTCTTATTATAAATGTAAAAACATAATCAATGGTCGTATACCTTTTTTTATAAAATTTTTATAATATATATCATGGAATTTAAATTAAATGTTATATATATCTTTTTTCCTCTATCTATTTTTTTGTTTTCATGTTATTGATGAGAAAATTTTGTGTCATACATAAAAAACATCATTAATGGGGTTTTTGTATGAATCATTAATTATCTTATCTATAATATCGGTGGCTCATTGGGTTGGAGGATTATAGAAAATATGATTTCCATAATTTTCCTTGTATTCAGAACAAGTTCCTACACAACACTTATAATGTATCCCTAGTGAGTAAATGTTCTTCCACTATCATTATTTACTATGATAATGTTGATATGGTATTTCATTATATATATAATATAAATAATGTGTAAATTACCAATCTATCACTAATAAAAATGTAAAGATAATATTGATTTATTGATCTTTTATGTATCTATTTAATTTTTTCAAATCCAAATAACACTCATTTTTTGGATTAAATTTATATAGTTGACTAGAAATTTTATTAGGAAAGGACACATATTCCACCTTTTTCTAGTGCATAAAAGGTCTATGAAACTACTAAATGTAATTTTTGGTATCATTTTCTCTTTCTAAAAATATTTACTCATAAATTCATGATCTATAAATTCTATTCTATTTTCATTAATCATAAAAATTAATTTAATCAATGTGATCCTCGATATTAGACAACGCCAACTAAAAATATTTCTCTTGATTCCAATTTTTATATGATAACCTCACAATTTAATTTAAAAATCCTTTGTAAAAGGATGATTTCTTAATAGCAGTATGATATGAATTTTGTTCTTTGGATTCATTCAATATAAAATTATAGAATGTATGTTGTCACATAATATTATCATTTAGGGAGTTAAATTATTTAGAATAAAAAAATAGTTTTTTCAAATTATTAGAGATAATTAATATTTTATACTATTTTAATAAGTAAATAACCATACATAATATGAAATTATACATAATATATTATTATGATTAAAGGATTAGAAATGTTAAAATCTATGTGATGACATAATTAAAATTAACTATCCTTAGATGAAAATAACAGTATTAAATGTTATTATGTATTAAAATTTATTGTCATACATTGAGAGGTAATAAAATTTACAATATCCAAGGGGGGACACTCATTGATTATATCAAGACTCAAGTTAAAACACACTCTATTCTCGTGTGATATTCATTTCTGAGACTTCCATAATATCCTCACAAGAAACTGCCACCTCATCGAACCTCCAATTCAAATAAATTTAATACAATATATTATGACATTGAAATATTTTTTATAATATATAACAATGGACATTTAGGCAAAAAAAACATTAATAATGTGGGATTGTACATATATATTCATTCTTAAATTTGATTAATATTTCAGAATAAACACTATGGAATAATATTTAATGAAGAAAATAAAAAAATAACATATAGAGGCCGGTCTCAGGGTCATGATCATCCACCAAGAGATAAGGAAAATAAGTGATAAAAAATAAGTCACTCCCATCATTCAAAAAATATATATATCTGAACAGTTTTACATAATTTTAAATCATTCATTTATTGTCTATTAAGATGATAAATTAAAATTATAAAATTAATTAAAATTTTATCCCATTAATATTTTAATTATATATTTTTTACTACATTTTTAAAAAAAATTAAAGAAATATATAGATATTAAATTATATTATATATTAATTAAAATAAATAAATGAAAATTGGGGGGATGATTTACATGGGCCAAGATAGCCCAACAGTGGCATGATGTGCATGGAAATTGCCCAATCCCAATAGCACTACCAATGACCTCATCAAATATATTATTTATAGATTGGTTATCAATCCAGCAAGATATTATTTGATACTTTATGATTATCTCATTTTATAGAATATTTATCTTTGAGGTTTGAGTTTTGGGTTTCAATTCCCTAATTAATAACACATCATAACTAGATGTTTGGACATTTATGGTTATCAAATATTGAAAAATAACGGTAAAAATATTAATGAATTAATTAAAATGCTTATCAAAATTAATCATGAATTATCTAAAACCACATATAGGATATGAGTTTATAAGAATAAGGTGTATCAAGTATCATATTTAAATATAAATCTGAATATATATTGACAGATAAAAAAATTATCAACACCTTTATTTTAATAAATATTGTAACGAAAAAGTACCTTGGATAGTTTTTATATGTTTCAATTTAAAATCACTATCATTATAAATATTTACCAAAGATCAAAAAATGAATCTCTGTTATCATATTCCAAGATTCTTAATAATTATTGGGATATTAGTCTTAACTTTTTGGTTTTTAGCATAATTAATTGGGATAACTCTATAATTTTGGTGTTAATTAAGGATGAATCAATCATTTGTATATACAAAAATATCATGAATCCTTTCGAGGGATCTCATATTCAAGGATACATGGAAAAAGTGGTCTATCACAATTAATAATAACTAACCATTACAAATTAAATAACATATTCATGATTTAGAATTTTGAAATTGAAAAAAGGCTCCCCACATTTTTTATTTTCCATTATATATCCAATGTTGTTAATGTTTATATATATTAAAATTAAATAATAAATTCTATTTTTTGAATAAAAAATAAATGAATTTGATATCAACTAATATTTAGTTAATAATAAATTATTAACAAATAATTGTTCCTATGATAAAATTAAATAAATTCTTTGAAATAATTTTTTCAATTAGATAATTTCATCTATGAAAACTATTTATATATTATTATATATTTCCAAAAACATTAATTGTAATTTTTTTATTAAATAATATAGCTTGTGAATATTTATATATAAAATATAAATCTAGGACCCATAATTTTTTATCATGAATATCTTTGTATTGAATTATAATCAATATAGAATAAAAAACATTTTGTGTTAAATTGATAATGATTTTATTCGAAAATGAAAAATATAATTGTATCGAATGAGTTTATATATATAATTTGAGTGTGGATCTCTAAATAAAATTCTAAATGGAAATGATTCTACCTCAAAAACCTATAGTGGTATATATATATATATCATTTCCCCCATTGATAAATTGAAAATTTGTCGGAACAAAAACCTCTTTATAAAAACTAAGAGTAAAATATTATAACATTTCAATCAAATATTTCTTCATGACAGATGCATACATTCATCATCATACCTTATATATTGATCATTCATTATTTTATTTAATAATATGAACATGTCTATGATCACCATGGATATGTAATAACTAATAAATAATCATATAGATCAAGTTGACCATGATATCTTCTTCCATAAAAATTATGGGACAACTCCTTTGTTGATAATTCAAATTATAGTCACACAAATTATTATTTATCTGGTAAAGGATACACCACCATGATCATATAATCCATGTCCTTCATTAATCATATATGTAAAAAATTTATTATACAAATTATAGATGTTTTAATTTGTTATTACATTTATGATTTCTCAAAGATTTAAATTCTTAATGGATAAAGATATACACATTTCCCACGGATCTTATTATCCTCCTGAAATTATTATCTTATAGATCACCTAGTTTAAATATTACAACAATATTTTTCAATGATCATGGTCCACCGACACCTGATAGATAGATTTCATCTATATCTATTAAAAATGATATATTCAGGCCATAATAAATGTCATTTTTAAAATTTATTTGGCTTCCAAATCTCTCATTATTAATTGAATTTATATAAGCTATCAACATGGTAAATAATTATATTATATTATCAAATATGGTATGCATATGTTGAAATAATATGTAATAATAGTATAAAATCAATATATAAAATTGCATATATATTATAAATTATTTAAAAAGTACATAAATAAAGTATCATATATCACACTGACTATATTATTATCATGTTTTTAATCCAAATGTCTCATAGGAAATGTACTACAATAGATAAGTGAAATGATTAAATAACTCAAAAAATTATATCTCAATCCATGTAAGAACCCAATTATTTTTACAAATAAGAAACACATACTCTCAATGTAAATAAATAATAAATAATAAATAATAAATAAACATTTATATTTCATTAAATAACTTATAAACTCAATGATGATTTTAGAATCCAAAAACAATATTATGGGTTATCGTAATTCTTATGAAAAAATTAAATAGGTTCCATCAAGAACTAATAAATTAGTTTCTCAAACATAAAAAATAGTATATCCAGTAATGACTTATTATTAGTAAAATGATAAAATATAAGGATAGTGGATTTCATATTTATATATTTTTAACCCTATAAAATTATAACCATTTAGAATATCTGTTTACCTAATGGATTCACTATGAAATATATAGATATGAAAACAACATGGTTTTCCCTTTTCAAATTTCATCTCACATCACTAATTGAAATTAGAGGAGAGCATTATCCCCCCCACCGTTTTAACAACCATTAAGAGAACCAACAATATTTCAGAAAGGAAACAAGTCATAAAAACATTTCATCCCATTAAAACTATTTATATCAATAAAAAACTAGAAAATCAGTTATTATAAAGATAAAATGGAAAATAAACATTTAATATGTGTGTTCTATCTTGTCATTAATTATAAAATACTCTTTATTTATCTCATATTGTTTGAAATCATCTTGCCTATAATAATTATAACACTTCTAATATCATATCTTAATGAATTATATCAATGAAACAAAAACATATATCAAAATAAATAATGGAAAAAATCTTGTTAAATTCATAACTAGTCATCATCATCATCATGTGAATGGTTCACAGTCACCTTCCCTTAATTAATTTTACTATTCAATAACATCATTGACTAAAAAAGGCCAACATTAACTTCTATCCATTACAAAAACAGACTATTATACCATCATGTTTGGTTAAACTCTCTTTAAAACGTATTAACTCACAAAATGTAAGGGGAATCTAGTCATATGGATTTATTATAATTAATTTTACAAAAATTAATTTACCACTAAGCACCTCTATAGCATTTAATTATAGTAATTATGAATCAAGAATATATATCTTTCTTAACATTTTTCATACAATATTACTCTAACTATATATAAAAGTAAATGATTTGGTCAATGTCAGTCTTGTTAATGAAGACATGATATAGGATGTCTTAAAATTAATAATTAAATCCACCCACTATTATATAGTTTTCCAATTACCTATAATTACCCATTACAATTATTATACATTTGGTAGAGGACGCATATAACTATATAGGATTTGAATGTTTCTCTCAATAATGTGGTTACAAGAATTAGTTATCCAAAAACCCTTTGATAACATTATTTTTTCATGATATTCCAACAATGAAGAAAATAACTTTTCTTTAATTGATTCATAATCTACCACCACTTATAATTATTAGATCCCAATTATATTAAAATTTTAAAAATAATCTTATATCCATATTTATTTGTGATCATTTTTGAATATCATCTTAATATTTTATCTATTTCAAAGTGAATCCTTAAAACCCAAATCTGTTACATTCATCTTTAAATAAGCCACTATTCTCACATCATAGAACACCTCAAAAATGTAATAAAAAATTACTCATATATAATTAATAATATTAGTTTATAATAAATGATATTCTAATAAGGTTAACAAAATCATGTTTCTCATAAAATTTGGTACTACCATTATCAATTAAAGTAAGTTATATAATCATTACTAAAATATCTATTGTAATAAGTGATCAATTCTATTATCCTTAATATAATACAATGTTTCCATATTTATATTTTCAATAGTTAATAACTGATATTTTTTAAATATTAAATATCTATATCGATATCTTAAGAATTATCTATAACTTGTAGATCAATTATTTTTCTATCCATGGTTTCAATTAGATTGTCTATCATCTAAAAACTACCCCAATCTGTAACATATGTTTTCATCAATATAATATATTATTCTACCCTAGTAGTTACTATATATTTGTGACATTCTTTCAATATATAGGATACGTTGTCACATATTGATACCATACTAGTAGATTGGGATTGGGAGAAAAAACTGAAATTTTAATATACATTTTTTATCTTTAATAAAAAAATATGTCTATGAATATAATTATATACACTACATCAATGTGATTCAATTTTTCCTGGGCACTCATCACAACACCATGATAAAATTCATGAAGCCAGATGTTCCAATCATAGTTAAGATCACTCTACAAAACCAATTTTTTAATTTACATGAACTTGAAATCTCATAATTTACCATGTTGTAATAGAATCATGATTAACCATTGAGTTATCTCAAATACTCCATTAAATATAATATACTCTTTTAACAAAAAATCCTATGAAAAGATACCTAATTAATTCAATGGAAAATACCATCTTATATCTAGTCTATGGAACAATATTTGTTTCCAATCTACTCATATACTATGATAGATAGTCAAAATTAATAACACATTCACCACAAAATGAATCAATCTTGTTTGAAAGAAATAATACATGAGCTACAGGCCTCAAAATCAAATGATATATATTATCATCCTAATTTTTATAGAGATAATCTAATTAGAATATGTCTCACATAAGAACACAAGATGTATTATGAGAAATAATAATTCCATTGATTTGTATGAACAGCTATATTGGCCTCCAAAATGTGACATTTCTTTAATATGTAATCACATGGGTTACTAAAACATTTACCACCATCACCACGTGTATGCACCAATTTAATTCCTTTTTAGAATTTGAAATATATTAAGGAATATTTTTTAGCCATTATCTATGATAGAATGAGAAACTAGGGCCTGATGATCTCAAAATTTATATTATAAAATATTAAATATATTGTTACCATGTAAGTGTTTTTTTCATAAAATATTGTTATATCTAATAGATGAAGCATCAGATCATTCTGATACCAATACGGAATCCCAAAAATAGGGATTACTCTAAGATAAACCTATAATTTTTTGATATTGTATATTCTAATGAGGATGTTGTGGATGTCTAAATTAAGTGGATTAATTAAATAATTTATTTAATTAATACATATACCACTAAAAAACATAAGTTCATATTTAAATATCCTATTTGGTAATTTTTAGGGATACATAGATAATCCTAGGCTATTTAATACGATCCTTTGAAGTTCTCCATTAGAAAATTGAGATCAAAATATGAAATTTTATTGGATTGAGGTAGACTAAGAGACATAAATTAAAGCTTCACTTCTCCTTCATTGGATAAATTTTTCTTCACCAATGATCACACCCAAAACAAGGTAGGAATTTTCAATTATTCATTTTATAAAAATTGATTAAAATTTTGATCAAGGATATTTTATTATATTTTGATATACATCCATCCACCCATAAGATGATCCTATTTATTTTTTTAAATCACTTAGTCTCAATATTCCATCCTATTAACCCAATATATCCCTAATTTATGATTGTCTTAATATGACACTTGGATATTTATGATTTCTCATTTGTTTTTATTTATTCTTTTAACCAACCTATTCTTCAAAATTTTCATCACTATCTTACGAGGTCACAATTCGACCTGGCATGGGAGGGTTGAAGATCAATTGTACTCCTAAATTTATAGAGATATGAAATTTTTTGAAAGAATTATTGTATCATAAAGGAATTATTATGGATTATTGTCGATAAATCATGGATCCATGATTAGATAATTTTGATGGGTGATGGAATGCGCACACATTGAAAGAGAAGCTTCATACGGATTTTCAGATTTCATTTGAGGACCATAAGGGGTTAGGAATAAATGGATTAAGGATAGTCCCATTGATTTTGTGTACAAATATGAAAGATTTGTGCCAATGGGTGAAAATATATAAATTTTTTAGAAGTTATAGGTTTACTACAAAAAACATGACTACAAAATATATTTCCTAGTATAACACAAATCGTGTGGCCCCTAGATATAGTACTATGATTTCAGGAAATAATTAAGGATAAAATGTCACATGGTCAAACCCATGAACTATATGACCCTCCATAATGGTCCAAACTGTGTGGATGGTGAGAAAAACCAAGGAACCTATGAAGGTGGACACATTATGTTCTCCAGGAGTACATGGGAACTAGATGATACCTGGGAATAGCTATGTACAATTCCAAGTGCATGGGCATGGCCCAAAGTACAAGGTCATGATTATAAATAAGTGAGTGGGCTCAGAGAGGCTGAAACACATTGTGTGCCACTTATGTATTCCATGTATGGTGACATGGCTTCAATTCCATGTCAAGAGGATAACATGGACCATTAGTGAAGAGGGTCATACACAATGTGGATACCTAAAATTCCATATACTTACCTCGATAATTTCATCCTCTCGAATATCATATGTTTGTGTTATAATTTTTTACCATGAGTAATCCATTATATGTGTTTTCCTATGTGACACACATTGCTGGAGATCAACGTTCCAAAAATTACTTTATGAGATGTTCTGAGTCTGAGGATTCATTAGGAAATTCATGATGATTGAAATAATTAGGTTTGCATCATAGGATAGTTTCTATGGTTTCTACTCCTATATTTCAACAGGGAATAAATTCCCCATACACTTCATTTAGTAATATATCGAACTCCAATAAACTAGATACATATCCCTTATCTATAGAGTGATACTCCATTATATTTATTCATAAATTCTATGTAGGTATACTGTCATTGTTGTGTTTATACCAGTTATAGAGGGAAATAGTGAGGTGACACACCCTCTAATAGACTTCTTTTTGATATTTCATTTGATTATGGGTATCAATGATGAACTTTTAGAGCTACCTGATAAATCATAAACCATTAATGAGATGTTTTATAGTGGTTCCCTTTCTATCTCATCAAGGTTTACTTTTAGTAAAAAACAAGTGTATCTATTGGTTTCCATTTACATATTGATTTTTGTTGATATGAATATTGTATTTCATTTCTTTTTCACCCTTTTATTTTGTAGGGAACCCTACTAGATATTTATATACTCATCGTGGCATTTTCCTTTCCCACACATTTCGTGTACTATCCAGATGTCCAAAAGATCTAAAGTGAATTTTATGAAGCATACTTATACATATGTGTATTTTAAAAAATGGTTGTTGAGGCTATTGATTAAGATTTGTGATCACTTATATTTCATTATAACACGTTTTCTTCTTCTTGGGACATAATGTTTGGTTATAATGTTATTTGTTTGATTTATTCATGGATTTCATTTTATCATAATCTAATGTATTCATTTTCTTTATAAAATGCATGGTTTCAATGCATTATACCAAGGCATCACATTCCATTTATGAATTATTGGTGCCAGTACCTAGCCCCAGGACTATTGGATGTGGGATTTGGGTTTGATGGATTAAAATTATTTTGGCATCGTAATCCATGTTGGTGTGGGTCATTACAAATTAGTATTAGAGTATACCATTATTTGTGGTGGTGTTCCGAGTTTTCCCCTTACAATGATTAGTTAATCTTTGGGAAACAATGTAATATTTTCTCATGGGCATATTTTAGGATAGGGAAACAAGTGTTGTTGTGAAAGCCAAAAAACACATAAAACAGGACTCTGGACACTGACTTATTGAATCCATATACACAAACATTAGTTATAGGGGAAAATAGTAAATGCATCATATAGATCTAAGTCCATTGACTCTCCTTCAAGAGTCATCTCTATGTATATATATATTATCATCTTACCATGTAAGGTCTTTATCTCTATCATGATGCCTCTATAATGTAATCCAACAAGTTTACATATTTAGGATCATGATGATAATCTAATGAAAAATTATTCCTCCGTTCAGGGGCCATGTCATGATCTGTTTCCACTAGGGGCAGGTAGCAGCACCATCGCTTGTTGACCGACACATAGTACAAGTAATGTCATTTTAAGAATTATAAAGGATGTGAAAAGTGTGTTAGTTATAGTATCAAACACTATAATGTTCCATGGAATGATAAATTCCCAGTAATCTTGGGATCGGCTTGAGTTTTGTATTCGGGTAATGGGATGTATCGAACTATGAGAGATGACCTAGTTGCATCAGAATTCATTAATTTCAGGGAGAATCTAGGAAATGGAAGATTCTAGTCATAAAAACCCTATGATGAGAAGATGATATCATGATCTAAATACCAGTATCTAATTCATGAGGAGTATTTCCCTTCATGATTTTTGTTAGTTCAGATCCAATAACTTCTTGAGCTACAACATGGTGATATGTCAATTAATGATTTTTTTGTATGGTTCAATAATCTTACATGATATTCCCTTGATAAGGTGTGAGATGTATCCTTTTGGGATATGAATTTCAATAAGGGGGGCCCTAGGAGACATTCAGGATTGCATTGTTTCCAAATGTCTCCCAACCAATATGGGATTACATGAGTGAAATAGGGTTATGGAAGGATTCTTGACTGAGTGTATTCTATAATATGCTACAAATATTTGTCATCATGTGTAAAATTCATCTACACTATCTAATATGCATTAGATGTTGAGGTCTCAGAAGAGGTGGAATACTCAATCCTAAAGCCTACCACATAGTCATGTCTCTAATTGGACCTTTAAAAGAACAAGTAAACCTGAAGATGGGAAATTCTATGCTTGTGATGTGAAATATAACTTATCTCATGATTTATAAATCAATAATAATGATCATGGATTTTAGATTTTGATATACCCCAATTGAAATGGAAACACCCATATCATGGATCACATATGTGTCTCTAGGGTAGCCCATTGTTTGGAGATTTTGGAAGGGGAGATAGAACCACTCTGGAGGGAGGTGTGTTTGGTGAAGGATGGTGCTATTGTATTCTATAACCACCACCATGAGGTAGACCATGACGGCTTTAAGGATATGGTGGTTTAGATCATCAATAATTTCAGGCCATGTTGGGATATTAACAGGATATACCTAAGATGATAGGACGTATTTTCATTATTTATTGTACTATTCCCTCAGGTACATTAGCAACAAGTTTGAGTCATTACATCATCTATTTTTTCATGGAATATGGTTTGGAACTTCTATTATAGACATTAGTCCATAATTTATTTCAAGGGGTTCCTTCTAAGATTGGTCCATTGACATATCTTGTGTATAAGTACTGAGAGATTTTACATAGTTGAGATAGGTTCTCATGAGACTTATAACTCATCAAAATTAATACTTACGATGTTATATTGGGTATGGATTGGTCGTGCCTGGTATGATCACATATTGTCTATCATCAAAATTTTATTACATTTCATTTGGTGGATTAGATGATATTATCCTTTGTAGGATAGATAGATCTCATGGATGAGTGGCTGGACCTTGTGAGAAGGAGGCTACAACTCATCAACCATTAGTTGATGAGTTTAGACTATGGTGCACCGAGATCTTTAGTCATCTAGAATCACCTTGTAGTTATGGAACATATATATATCATCGATGAGGATATTCTAGGAGTACCACTTTAGAATTAGACAAACATATGAATCGACATTCGTCTTGGTACCACACTAATATATTCTTCATCATATCAGGTGTATAACGACCCATACTTTACATACATTGTCATTACTTCAGAATTTAAGCACACTTATTACAACATATAACAAAACCAGGAAAGGACCGTATAAGTATAGAGTCTTTAAAAACTGGGAAACATAAACAACTGGTTCATAAAGCATCTACTTTGCCTCCCATTTATTTCATCATATCTAGAGTCCCTTTTTGGCATATCCTACTTAATAACCTTCTTCCTGACCAAGGGAAATAAAACATACAAAAAGGGAGAGCTCAAATTCTGAGTAAAGGTAAACAAAGGAAATATCAATCACATCATATACATAAGAACATAACTTTTGGAAATATTAACCTTCAATAGAAATCATAATTTTATAACATGGGATAAATCATAGTAGTGAAATTTAATCCCAATAATCATAACATAAAACATGAAAATTTGAGGCATACACACATAATCATAAAGAATCATTTCTTGTTAGTCAAGACTCATTGCCAAAACTATCTTAGTGGACAAAGTCCATTTCTGAACCGAGATCACTCCTCATTTCAGTCCTGTTTCACTAAACCGGTTTAACCTTCCGTTCCAGCCATGTCTATCTCATGAGATATAAAATATTTACCCAATGCATCGTAGGGAGATATAGGTCCCACCCATCTCATAATTATACTATTCTTATGTGTTCCACAAAATCATAAACCATATATCATAGCATAACCCATGTAATAAAAATGGGAATCTTAAACACCGTGACATCATAAAACAATTCATATAAGATAAAGGAATTCATAAAAATATAATTCCATAATAACATAATCAAATTAATGTAATAATATGGATATAAACAGAACCCTTTATTATCTTATATGGATAATAATTTTGATAAAACTCTTGAACTCCATTCATGAAGAAAATATCCTATCTGCTTCAAAAACACTTTTCCTTTCATAACATGTCGTACAATTCTAAACTAAAAGAAGTTTATTAAAAATAAACTTGAAAACTTGTAAAGGAAGCTTCTTGGAAATAATGTTTTAAAAATACTTTCATGCTGTATAAGTTAAAAAAACATTCTTCGTACTTTTGTCGGAAAAGTCAAAAAGTACCTAGTATGAAAAATGACAAATGATTCCTTTCATATCCTTTACTAAAAACTCACCGAAGGGTAAAATTGGATTTAAAAAATTGTAGGTGGGTGGAAATAATATTACATATTGAGGAAACATGGAAGTGTATGATAAAATACACCCCAGTAAATACTAAAGTATAAACAATCTCGGATAAAAATGAGATTGTGATATTTACCTTACCATAGGTCCGATTTGCCTCGTAAGTGTCTGAACCTCCTGTATAAAGATTTAAATAATGTTATTGACTTATTATAGAATAATAATTATTGTTATCATATCATATATGGTCATATTCTTAGCTTCATAGTAGTAATATTTCATTGCTACTTGTTATTCGGGTGTTTATAACTCTTTGTTCTTATGCGTGTTTTGTCGAATAAATTATTATTCTTCTCTTTAGGATATAGATACATCATTTACAGAATGGTATTAACATACTATATATCATATTTATTCATTAAATTCATTTATATAATCATTATTCAATGAAGATCATGTATAACGAATCGCATCACATTGTGGAGACGGTATTCCGTACGTACACACGAGCTATGATATCGTTCCCATGAACGTGGAATTGTATTGGAGTGTATGTATACTATTTAAGAATCAATATCACATTAAAATAATCATATATAGTAATTATTTACATCATTATACCCATCCAAGTAAAGTGGTGGGGGAAAGTAGATTACACCACGGTGTGGAGACGGTATTCCGTACGTACGCACGCGTAGTGATTTCATTTTCCATAGGATGGATAGATGTTGAAATAGGGTTGTTTCATACTTATAATAACATATCATTATATGATTGATACTGATTTTATTACTTCATAATGAAACAACTAAAGAAGAAGATGTTGAAGCAGAATGAATTTGGAAAGGATCGGTAATGGATATTCCCTCTTTTTGACGCGCCTCTTCTTATCCTCCTCTTAGGGCACTAGGGTTGGTCTTTGAAGAAGACCAAAACCTATAGGATGATTCTAGGGAAGTGGGGAAGTAAAATGGGCAGTTTTTTCCGAGCTTGAAGGCTCAAATTGGTGTGAGGAGGATAGGGACGAGGTGCCCTTTTATAAGGGAGGAGAGGAGCACCTTTGTAAATATAATAAATATTAGTTTATATTAAATCCCAAACCCACATAAAAACTTCCAAAATGACTCATATCCGATGATTAGATGAGATAGGGTTGTAATCTCATCAACCAATAAAATTTATACATGTTAGGAATTTATTTTAATCATTACCAACTTGATTTATCGTTATTTATCAATTTAATTTTATTTTTGGTAATAATATTCTAAATTTTAAATTTTTATTAATAATTACATATGTGTTGTGAATTTTCAATAATTTGACACTTTATGAAATTTTCGACAATATAAATTTGAATTTATAATTTTTAAGTATTTTTGTGATTTTTAAACAATTTTATAATATAGTATTTTTATAAAATAACAATAGTGTCAATTTTGGCACTATTCATTTATTTGAATTTAAATAAAATATATACAGAGGATATGTTCAAAAAAAAGCTTTAATAGATTAAAAAAATGTCATATGTATCTAGAAAATTAGTGGATCACATTAAATAGTGAGTATAATAATTATTTTAATATTTTAAAACCATTTATTTGATATTTTAATTAATAAAATAATTTCAACATCACTATTGTGTCATAATTAATGATAATTATTTAATCCCAAAAAATTCTAAATAAATTCCTTTGATGTAGATAATTGTATTAGCGTTCCGGAGACTATTCATGTTCTAAGTTTCATTAAGATTATCAACAAATTAAAATTATTATACTTATATGATTTAAGAAAGGGACATGTTGTCACATTCTTTGGTTTTAATAATAATTAAATTATTTTCATGGACAATGGTCTATTAAATGAATCTAATCTGATTCCTAGGTGATATGGGTCTACATTTAGTCATCCAATAGGATTTTGGCAGGTGTTAGGGTAATTTTATAATCTTATATTTACCCTTAATTACCCGATTTACCTTCAACTATGGTAAATAAAATTTACCGTAGTTACTATTCATAATGCCAAAAAATAAAAAGTAGCCTATTAACATAATTTGGACCCACTGATTATAAATATGGAATCTATTTTTCAAAATTCAAAACAAATAAGTTGCATTAATTAATTTAAAATAAATCCAGTTGTTAAGAAAACAGGTTTTAGAAGTTAAAACATTGCCAAAGATTGAAATGTTTTTACCTATGAATTCAATGTGAAATTAATGATAATTACATACATTATATTAAATGGTAAAAATATATTCTATCTATACTTTAAAACCATTCAATATTATAATTTAACCATATAAATTATCTCAATGAAAACAGTTTTTTTTAATTAAAAATTATTGTATTTTTACTATTCATCAAAATATGAAAGTTATCAGAAAAATATCAAAAATTTATCCAAAGTAAATTTTTATATCCTGATTCAATAGAAGAATTTTATTTTTTCAAATTGAACTTATAAATTTGTCAAAAACTAGATTTAATGTGGGTGCTCCATCAAAAGGCGTCAAAACTGCATTTTTTAATAAATACTTATTTTAAACAAAAAAATTATTTTGATCTCTTACCATTTTCTGGAAAATGATTAAGATGAATAATAATGTTGTAAAATTTAAAATTCAATTAATACTATTCATAAAGGCTAGTTTATAATATTATAATAATATATCGTTTTTTAGTGGAACTCGGTATTGCGTACTACACACGCTATCGAGGAAGGTCACAATTGTGTGCAGCAAAAGATTCCTTTGATGATTTATATAACACAAAAACAAAATATTTCTCATAAAAGTCTCGGGTGTTACATTATACCCCCCTTAAAATGAATTTCGCCCTCGAAATTCATCACTTTGTAATAAACAGATGAGGATACCTCTCCCTCATCATATCCTCAAGCTCTCATGTAGCTTCTTCAAATTGGTGTTTCCTCAATAAAACATTCACTGAGTGGTCTTGTTTCGTAGGAATTTTTCACTACGATCCAAAATCTCTATCGGTTGTTCTTCATAAGAAAGATCTTTCTCCAGTGGTAGAACTTCTGAACTAAGTACATGTGAAGGATTAGGTATGTACTTTCTCAGGAGAGATACATGGAACACATCGTGAACTTGAGAGAGATTCAGTGGAAGCGCCAATCAGTAAGCTAACATCCCAACACGATCCAGTATTTCGAAAGGACCGATATATCTAGGGCCCAAATTCCCCTTCTTTCCAAATCTCATGACCCTCTTCCAGGGAGATATTCGTAAGAACACTTTATCACCCACTTCAAACTCTAGGTCTTTTCTTAGGTTGTCGGCATAACGTTTCTGTCGACTCTAAGCAGCTCTTATGTGTTGTTGAATTGATCGGACCTTTTTTACCATCTCTTCAACAATATCTGGTCCTAATAGCTTTCATTCCCCAACTTCATCCCAGCAAGTTGGAGTCCTACATTTCTTTCCATAAAGAGATTCATAAGGATCCATCTAATTACTGGAGTGAAAGCTATTATTATAATAAAATTACACCAATGGTATGTGTCGATCCCAACCACCTTTGAAATCCATAGAGCAAGCTCTCAACATATATTCTAGAGTTTGAATTTTTCTCTCAGACTAACCATCTGTTTGAGGATGATAAGCAGTGCTGAAACTCGACTCTGTATCCAGAGTATGCTGAAGACTTCGCCAAAACATTGAGGTAAACCTTTGATCCTGATCAGATATAATAGAAAGTGGTACTCCATTCAATATTACCACTTCCTTCACATAAATCCTGGCAAGCTGATCTAGAGAGAAATCCTCTCTAATAGCGATGAAGTGTGTAGACTTTGTAAGACGATCAACTATGACCTAGATAGCATTATTGCAGTTGGATGTTTTAGAAATTCCTGTGACAATGTCCATAGTGATGTTTTCCCATTTCCATTTGGGTATGGGTAATGGTTTTAACAACCCCTTAGTCTTCTGTCTCTTAGCTTTATCTTTCTAACAAATCAAGCATTGAAAGACATACTTAACAACATCTCTTTTCATTCCATCCCACCAGATGTACTCTTTCAAGTCCCTATACATCTTCGTGCTTCCAGGATGAATAGAGAATGAAGAACTATGAGCCGTATCCAGCAGCTCCTTCTTTAATTCAGGGATGGGAGGAACACAAACCCAATTCCTAAAGTTTATTATCCCATCACAATAAAGGTTGAATTCAGGAACACTTCTCACCTTCTTTTGTAACTCGAAATCTTATTTTTGTGCCTCTTTAATCTTCACATGTATAGATGGTTGAACATTCATTTGAGAAAGATACGATTTTCCCCTTTCATTATAATTCCAAGATCCATCCATTGTAAATCCATAAATATTGGATCTTTTGTGATCCTCATCAGGGATAAACTAGCATGGTCTTGTCGACTTAATGCATCTGCCACCTTCTTTGCTTTCCCAGGGTGGTAATGAATTGAGTAGTCGTAATCCATAATCAGCTCCAACCATCTTCTTTGGGGCATATTCAGCTCCTTTTGTGTGAAAATATACTTTAAACTTTTATGATCAGTATAAATATCACACTTTTCACCATAAAGGTAATGCCTCCAAATCTTTAATGCAAATATTACCGCAGCTATCTCCAAATCATGAGTTGGGTAGTTTTTCTCATGTATTTTCAACTGTCGTGAGGAATAAGCTATAACCATATCATTTTTCATAAGAACACACCCCAAACCCTTCATGGATTCATCCCTGTAGATCACAAACCTTTTTCCACTACAAGGCAGCGTGAGCACATGTGCACTGGATAACCATCTTTTCAACTCCTTGAAATTCTCTTCACATTCCTCCGTCCAAACAAACATAACTCCTTTCCGAGTCAACATGATGAGTGGATTATATAATCATGGAAAATCATTCACAAAACGTCAATAATATCCTACCAAACAAAGAAAACTTCAGATCTCAGTCACTGTTGTTGGTCTTGACACCTCTGTTTTTGCTGGATCCACAGATATCCCCACTTTTGAGATTATGTGACCCAACAATGAAACTCTTTGAAGCCAAAATTCAGACTTGGTAAATTTGGAATAAAGCTACACCTTTCTCAGGGTCTTCAATATAATTCTCAAGTGATCTTCATGTTCTTCCTTTCTCTTTGAATATTCAGGAATATCATCTATAAAGACTACCACAAACTGATCCAGATAGTCTTTAAAGACTCTATTCATCAGATCCATGAAGATATCAGGGGCATTAGTAAGACCAAATGGCATCACTATAAATTCATACTGTCTATACCATTTACAGAAAGCCATCTTTGGTATATCCTCCCTTTTGACCCTTAATTGGTGATAACCTGAATGAAGATCAATCTTGGAAAAGTACTGACCTCCTCATAGTTGGTCAAATAAGTCATCAATGTGTGGGAGTGGATATTTGTTCTTGATAGTGATCTTGTTATGTTCTCGATAATAAATGCAGAGTCTCATTGATCCAACTTTATTCTTAACAAACAGAATAGGTTCTCCCCAAGGTGACGCACTAGGGAATATGTACCCCTTATCAAGATTCTCTTGGAGTTTCTTCTTCAATTCTTGCAACTCAATTGGGGCCATTCTATAAGGTGTCTTCGAAAAAGGAAAAGCACCTGGTACGAGTTCTATTGAAAACTCAACTTCACGATTTGGTGGGAGACTTGGTAATTACTCTAGAAAGACATCATCAAACTCCCGTACAATGGGAATATTCTTAATCGTGAGTTTCTCACCAACCATTTGAGATAAATAACCTTCATTTAGTAGAATCGATAACCATAAAATGGAAGAAATTTCGACTGGAAGGTTATGTTCATCCTTGCATCTATAGACGATCATAGATTGATCTAGAATATGAAATGTGACTTCCCTTCTTTGGAAATTGATATGAGCTCCATGTAGATAAATCCAATCCATGCCATGAATAACATCAAATTCCACTATAGGAAGGATCAAAAGATTTACAAGAAGCACTTTACCGCAAACTTCGATCGGAGAAGAATTATAAACATTTGATGCGGCTGTTGTACCAGTAGGGGTAGTCACAGCTAACTCGACATCTAACTGTTGAGGTAATATAGGGATATCCTTAGAAAATTCTTCAGAAATAAAGGAGTGGGTGGATCCAAAATCAAATAAAAAAATTTCTACTTTAGAGTGGATTGTAAGTGTACCTTTCACCACATCGTTATCGTACTCCACATCGCTGATAGAAATTGCATGTGACTTTCCTTTGTCTTTAGCCTTATGATTTTTTGACGTCGACCATCATCATCAAACCATGTATTTGGGTATTGATTGGCATAATTCTCCATCTCCTTTCACTTGAAACATTGAAATGTAGTAGGTTCATTTTGTGTGCCCCTTCCTTTGTTTGCATCATTAGACATCTTCTTCCCATAATTGCGCCATTCAAATGCCCGATGACCCTCCTTTCAACATTTGAAACATTTACTTGTCCTTTTAAGACAACTCCCCCATGTTTTTTTTACACTTTGAGCTTAAGGTAAAGCTTATCTTCTTTTCAGTGTTCTCTTTATATTTTCCTTTGAATTCCATTTTCCTCTTCTTATCAAACCCATATGACTGATGGGTTACTCCAATCTCCATCTCGACTTTGAGAGCACATAGAACGATTTCCTCATAGCTATTGAAGTCCCTTATGGATAACGCCCTTCAAAGACTTGGTTTTAATCCACTAAAGAATCGATCGATCTTACTCTTAGGTTGGATAATAATACCAGAAGCATACCTTGAAAGTCTTGAAAATTTGCTTCATAAGTACCAACAGATTCATCATCCTTTTGCTTCAGTTCAAGAAACTCTTTCTCCATCTTTGTTCGGAGAATACAAGGGAAGTACATATTGAATAATATGTTCTTGAACTCGTCCCATTCCATTCACTCAATTTCATCCCTTTTCCTCGTATTCTTAAAAATATTCCACCATTGATCAGCATCTCCTTCCAAACGATACACGGTTAGGATGACATTATCATGTTCAGAACATTGAATAACTGAAAATAACTTTTCAGTAGTACTAATCCGTTGTTCAGCAACTAATGGATCAGTAGACCTGCTGAAAGAAGGTGGACGCTGCCTCATGAAGGATTCAATAGAATGTTGCTAATTCCTTTGCTCGTTTGGAAGTCCTGCACGATTCATAGCTTGAGAATGTTGTGTGAGCATGGCTACAAGATTTTTCATTCCAGATCCCATAACGTTTGGCTGCTCAGGGGGACAATCATTGCATTGCCCGACGCATTCCACATTAACACGGTTCCTTCAGGTTCCAGCCATTGACTAAAACCAAGAAGAATAGTGTGATAAACACTAATTATAATAGGAAAACCACATAATCAAGAATAAAATTTCACAATTAAGGTCTTATCATAGGTTTTTCATGGCCATTTCTAAAACACTAAGATTGTGTTCTATGCTTAGACTTATCCTTAGGATTCTTACTAAGGCTTTCACATCATAGTTTCCAAAGGTTGACTATAAATTTCCTCTAATACCAACTATAAAGACCCATACGTTACATACATTGTCATTACTTCAGAATTTAAGCACACTTAATACAACATATAACAAAACCAGTAAAGGACCGTATAGGTATAGAGTCTTTAGAAACTGGGAAACATAAACAACTGGTTCATAAATCATTTACATTTCCTCCCATTTATTTCATCATATCTAGAGTCCCTTTTGGCATATCCTACTTAATAACCTTTTTCCTGACCTGGGGAAATAAAACATATAAAAGGTTGAGCTCAAATTCTCAGTAAGGTTAAACAAAAGAAATATCAATCACATCATATACATAAGAACAAATCTTTTGGACATCTTAACCTGCAAAAGAAATCATAATCTCATAACATGGGATAAATAATAGTAGTGAAATGTAATCCCAATAATCATAACATAAAACATGAAACTTTATGGCATACACACATAATCATAGAGAATCATTTCTTGTTAGTCAAGACTCATTTCCAAGACTATCTCAGTGGACAAAGTCAATTTCTGAACCGAGTTCACTCCTCGTTTCAGTCCTGTTTCACTGAACCGGTTTAACCTTCCGTTCCAGCCATGTCTATCTCATGAGATATAAAATCTTTAACCAATGCATTGGAGGGAGATATAGGTCCCACCCATCTCATAATGATACCATTATTAATTGTGCCACAAAATCATAAACCATACATCATAGCACAACCTATGTAATAAAAATGGGAATCTTAAACATCGTGACATCATAAATCAATTCATATAAGATAAAAGAATTTATAAAAATATAATTTCCAATACAACATAATAAAATAAATGGAATAATAGGGATAGAAACAGAACCCTTTATTATCTTATATGGAAAAAGTGTTGATAAAACACTTGAACTCCATTCTTGAGGAAAATATCCTTTCTACTTTAAAAACACTTTTCCTTTCTTAACATGGCGTAAAATTCTAAACTAAAAGAAGTTGATTAAAAATAAACATGAAAACTTGTAAAGCAAACTTCATGGAAATAATTTTTTAAAAATCCATTCATTCCATATAAGTTAAAAAAACATTCTTCGTACTTTTGTTAGAAAAGTCAAAAATTACCTCATACGAAAAAAGACAAAAGATTCCTTTCATATCCTTTACTAAAAACTCACCGAAGGGTAAAATTGGATTTAAACAATTGTAGGTGGATGGAAATAATATTACATATTGAGGAAACATGGATGTGGATGATAAAATACACACCAGTAAATACTAACATATAAACAATCTCGGATAAAACTAAGATTGTGATATTTCCCTTACCTTAGGTCTTATTTGCCTCATAAGTGTCCGAACCTCCTGTATAATTATTTAAATAATGTTATTGACATATTCCATAATCATAATTATTGTTATTATATCATATATGGTCATATTATTAGCTTCTTAGTAGTAATATTTCATTGCTACTTGTTATTTGGGTGTTTATAACTTTTTGTTCTTATGCGTGTTTTATCGAATAAATTCTTATTCTTCTCTTTAGGTTATAGATACATCATTTCCAGAATGGTATTATTGTACTATATATCATTTTTATTAATTAAATTCATTTATATAATCATTATGCAATGAAGATCATGTAGAACAAATCGCATCACATCATTGAGACGGTATTCCGTACATACGCACGAGCAATGATATTGTTCCCATGATCGTGGAATTGTATTGGAGTGTATGTATACTATTTAAAAATCAATGTCACTTTACAATAATCATATATAGTAATTATTTACATCATTAAACCCATCCAAGTAAGGTGGTGGGGGAAAATAGATTACACCACGACGTGGAGACGGTATTCCGTACGTACGCACGCGCGGTGATTTCGTTTTTCATAGGATGGATAGATGTTGAAATAAGGTTGTTTCATAATTATAATAACATATCAGTATATGTGTGATACTGATTTTATTACATCATAATGAAACAACTAAAGAAGAATATGTTGAAGAAGAACGAATTTGGAGAGGATCGGTAATGGATATGACCTCTTTTTGACGCGCCTCTTCTGAACCTCCTCTTAGGGCACTAGGGTTGGTCTTTGAAGAAGACCAAAACCTATAGGACGCTTATAGGGAAGTGGGGAAGTAAAATGGTCAGGTTTTTTCCGAGATTTAAGGCTCAAATTGGTGTGAGGAGGGGAGGGAGGAGGTGCCCTTTTATAAGAGAGGAGAAGGGCACCTTTGGAAATATAAGAAATATTAGTTTATATTAAATCCCAATCCCACATAAAAACATCCAAAATGACTGATATATGAATATTAGATGAGATAGGGTTGTAATAACATCATAAAATAAAATTTAGACATGTTATGAATTTTTTTTAAACATTACCAAATTGATTTATCCTTATTTATCAATTTAATTTTATTTGTGGCAATAATATTCTAAATTTTAAATTATTATTAATAATTACATATGTGTTGTGAATTTTCCATAATTTGACACTTTATGAAATTTTAGACGATATAAATTTTAATTTATAATTTTTAAAGATTTTTTTGATTTTTAAACACTTTTATAATATGTTATTTTTATAAAATAACAATAGTGTCAATTTTGACACTATCCATTTATTTGAATTTAAATATAATATATACAGAGTATATGTTTGAACTAAATGCATTAATAGATTAATAAAAGGTCATATGTATTTATAAAATTAGTGTAGAACATTAAATAGTGAATATAATAATTATTTTAATATTTTAAAACCATTTATTTGATATTTTAGTTAAGAAAATAATTTCAACATCACTATTGTGTCATAATTAATGATAATTATTTATTCCCTAAAATTTATAAATAAATTACTATAATGTAGATAATTTTATTAGATTTCTGGATACTATTCATGTTCGAAGTTTCATTAAGTTTATCACCAAATTAAAATTATTATACTTATAAGATTTAAGAAAGTGACATGTTTTCACATTCTTTGGTTTTAATAATAATTAAATTATTTTCATTGATGAAAGTCTATTAAATGAATCTAATCTGACCCTTAGGTGATATGGCTCTACTTTTAGTCATCCAATAGGATTTTGGTAGGTGTTTGGGTAATTTTATAATCTTATATTTACCCTTAATTACCCGATTTACCTTCAACTAGGGTAAATGAAATTTACCGTAGTTACTATTCTTAATTCCCAAAATTAAAAAGTATCCTATTAATAACATTTGGAGCCAAGGATTCTGAATATGGAATCCATTTGTCAAAATTCAAAACATATAAGTTGCAGTAATTAATTTAAAATAAATCCCGTTGTTAAGAAAATGGGTTTTAGAAGTTAAAACATTGCCAAAGATTGAAATGTTTTTACCTATGAATTGAATATGAAATTAATGATAATGACATAAATTATATTCAATGTTAAAAATATATTCTATATATACTTTAAAACCATTCAATATTATAATTTAACCATATAAATTATCTCAATGAAAAAAATTGTTTTTAATTAAAAATTAGCATTTTTTACTATTCATCAAAATATGAAAGTTATCAGAAAAATATCAACAATTTATCCAAAGTAAATTTTTATATCTTGATTTGAAAGAATAATATTATTTTGTCAAATTGAACTTATAAATGTGTCAAAAACTAGATTTAATGTGGGTGCGCCATTAAAAGGCGGAAAAACTGCATTTTTTGATAAATACTTATTTTACCCAAAAAAATTATTTTGTTCTCGTACCATGTTCTAGAAAATGTTCAAGATGAATAATAATTTTGTAAAATCTAAAATTCATTTAATACTATTCATAACGTCTAGTTTATAATATTATAATAATATATCGTTGTTTAGTAGAACTCGGTGTTGCGTACTACACACGCTATCGAGGAAGGTCTCGATTGTGTGCATTGAAAGATTCCTTTTATGATTTATATAACATAAAAAAAATATCTCATAAAAGTCTCGTGTGTTACAAGGTGGACCTGTCAAGATATGATATATAAGGGTGTAGTTGGAGGTCCTTCTAGTTAATGGTTTCTTAAAACTGTTTGCGCCCCCCTAGCCAGCTTCAATTTTCATTAATAAAGGGCACATGAGATCAACATTATTTTTGTTGATTATCACTACCAGAACAAGGTGATGAAAAAGAACATTTACACATTTTAGATGTTTTATGTACACAATTATCAGTTATGAGGTGGGTGATGGTTCTATAAGATTGATATCAGTTCTGACTACCAATATTTTAGGGTTTGAGATGATGATTTTCTGAATATTACATTCTGATGTCTCTATGGAAAATTTGAGTATATGGTGTCTTATTTTGATGTGAAAAAATCCCCCCAGTATTTACAAATAATTGATAAACATGATCTTCCCACAATATAAGGAATTTATTTTGGTTATCATAATTAATGACATACTAATTTACTCAAGGTTAGAGGATGATCATATAAATAATCCTTGGATGTTATTAGACTTACATTTAGAGAACAATCATTACTGTAATATTTCAAAGTACTAGTTTAGGAACTGAATATTTCACTTTTTGGTGCATATAATTTCTATGAATTTATTACCAAATGACCCAATAAATGATGATGTAGTGCTTACATGGGATCCACCAAAGAGAATGAAATATTTTTTTCTATCATTCATCGATTGGAGGGTACTACATGAATTTTTTTACTAACTTTTCCAGACTATCATCACCTATTCCAACCCTATCATAGAAATTGATGCCTAATATCTAGACCATGTATTTTCAGATATCCATTGTTTGTTTGAGGATGGGGATTACTACTACAGCTATGTTGAGGCTCCTAAATGATGGGATGAAGTACATATTTTATTGCAATTAATATAGAGAATGTGACATTAACATGTTGATTCATATGTTATATTTGATCATGTATTGGTCAAGGCTATCAACACCCCATGTGTTGAACTACACTAATCATGGATAAGGATTATTAGTAGAATACCTTTCTATGATAAGGTAGAAGAACTAACTAATAGGATATTTCCTTCATAATTAATTAGTCCACTATAATATCAATTTCATAGTCACACAATGAGATCTTAACCAATGATAAATATACTTGTTAGAGTTCATACTAGACTATGAGATTGAGATGGCCTATATTTCATGGAAGGGAAACTTGTAGGATGTATACTAGAGAATTATTTATCATTCATAGTTTGTTAAAGGGGCATCATATTCACTGGATTCATTAAAGATAAACCTGATATAGGAGAGGAGTCAAACTCATATTCAGTTGATGGTGGTCACTACTCTTCTTATCCATCTTGTGAAGCGGTCCTGAATATAAGAGATCGACTATATGTTTATTCGTGACAATATATCCTCAGAGGATCCACCTTATGGACTCTCTGAAGGTGGGGACCACATCATTCAATTCTAAGGAAGGATAATGAGTTTTTATTTGTATGTGAGAGGAGGTGATTAAGGAGTATAATAACACTCAATTACACACACACACACATATATATATATATATATATATTAGTGTTAAAATAAGTATGATGACCTTCGGTAGTAGTATTGGTGGATTGATATGATGATGGGTATAGTTGAGTACAACTCATGGTGTATCATATTTAAGTATGTGAAGGCTTGTAACTAGGTCATCGTAGTTTATAAAACTCTTCTTTAGATATAAAAGTGGAAATGGGATTTCATATCAATGCACTTTGTGATGGGGATTACATAGAAAGAGAGAGGCCACTATAGAATTTTTGTGATAGTTGAATGACATACTAAATCAAAAAAAAAATCATTTTAGCAAGGAGGAGAGTTCTATATAGAGTTTGGGGTAATGGTACATGTGGTAGATCATTTGAATCCATGGGGTACCCGTGATGAATGTCTCTGATCGTGATATGTTGTTTACATAACAATTGAGGATTTTCCTACAAGTGGCCTCCAGGACCAAATTAAGGTTTAGTAAAGTGTCTCATACCTATACAGATGGGATGACCTATTAGACTATATAGGTGTTAGAGGAAATTATGATGGATTTTCATTAGAATTTGATCAGATATTGGAGGACAAAATAACTTTGGTGAACTCTTCATATAATAAAATATATTACTCTTCTATTCAATTGTCATCATTAAAGGACCTATATGTGAGTTCATTAATGTCACTCTTACACTAGACTGAGATTAAGGATACCTCATGTGTTGTGACGGAGATAGTGAAAGGGATGATAGATAATGTTCATGAGATCTATGAGTGGATGAGGACAAACCATATCGTACAGAGATCTTATGTAGATTACAATCATATTCTCTAGGGTTCCATGATGGGATATAATGTTTTCTTGAGAGTATATCAATGATGAATATTTTGGAGAATTTATTGAGGAGGTATGTTATCCCCTTGTTTCATATGGCCATTTGAGATCATGTGGAGTGATGGAAATGGTTCGTACAAACTAACCTTACCACCACAGTTGGGGAAGATTCAAGATTCCTTCCATGTGACGTATTTTCAGAGATATTTGAGTAATCATATTCATGTCATTGACTGGAGAAATTTATACATCGAGTAACGAGGCACTGTCCTAGAGTAAATAGTGGTGATCAAGGATTATTAGTATAGTATACTAAAAGTAAATAACATTCCCTTGGTTCATGTGTTGTGGTATCAAGGGATGTGTCAAGAGAGCTCCCGATAGCAGGAGATCCAGATGTGGGATCAATACCCCAAACAATTTGATAATCTTAAGAATATCATGCATAAAATCCATGAAGGAGGGGAGAATATAGTGACCCTATTTTTTCATTGAAAAAAATTAAAATCTATTAGTAAATATTCTCAAAGCGATATGATGAGACAATGTTGGATTTTGATACTCATTGAGCTCAAAATTAATATTATAACTTATATAATATATTATTATAATGAATGCATAGTTTTTCAGAAAAATTTGAATATATACTAATAGAATACACATATTGAAATACTGAGACCATAGTAAAATCCATATCATGTGTTTATTCTATGATCGGCGTAATTTTGGTCAACAAAAAATGTTCAAATGAGGAACTGGTTTGTTAGTACGTTAAGACTATTAATTAATTAATTAATTTAATACATGATAACCATATTTCATCTTTCAATATCCTATTATATCAATTATCTATTGTTATCATCATAACCCAATTATTTTTGAGCGGATACTATGATGTTCTTAATTAGTTGATTGAGATTAGAGGAAGTTGGTTGGCCTGATCAAGTAGAATCGAGAGGTGGTGATGATAACTAGACTTCATATTCATTGGTGAATTTGTATTTCATGAAATATTTATACCGAATTGAGTATGGGGTCATTATTTTTTTATTTCATTCAATTTGATTAAAATATTGACCATAGATATTTTATCCACATTTAATCTATGTGAATCTACCCATCACAAGAGACCATTTATTTTTTTTATCATTTAATATTGATATGGAAATATATTCCCTCCAGATAACCATTATTTACTAACTTTGGAAAATAAATATTACTCATTGATGTTTTCATTGTTGTTATAGGGAATTCCTCTAAACATTTCTTCATTTTCTTCAACATTGGACCATGAGTTCATAGATCGACTTTTTTAGGGTAAGATTATGAATTATTACACTCAATGATTCATGATGGTTTGGTGGAATATAATTTTATCTATGTATTAAAAATGAATTGGAATGGATAAAGGGTGATAATTCATGGAAATATGATCCTAAAATAGAGAGAAGTGGAATAATGTGCATGAGATATACATGGGAATCATAGTATATCACTGTATTCCAATTTATGAATATTGAAGTCCATGAAATGATGTACATAGACATGTTCCTTCAATATCAACTGGTTAACATGTGAGGTCCATCAAAACAGATGAAAATATGGAAACCATGTAAGGAATGATTTATTTTCATGAAAATATGGACTTCATTCCTTTTATCCTAGAAGAAAACATGTCATGTTTCCCCTGGTAATGATGATATGGTTTTATAAAAATGTAAAGGATCACTCGATGTTTCGTTGGTCCCGAATTATTTTTGTCCCTCCCGAGGTGGATAATCATGTTCTAACTAGCACATACACATGAAAATATGAGAGGGTACATGTTGTGTACTCTTATAGTACACGATAATGGTTTAATATTAAGGAATGACCATGTACATGACTAGTAACATGAGCATGGCACTATGTATAGGGGAACGAACATCCATACTTGGGAATGACCCAAGTTTTCAAGACATGTACTATAAAACCAATACTTGAAATTAATAGAATCATGGAAACCATGATGTATCCATATGAGAACATTTCCAGGTAGTGAGGAAGGTCTACATGCAGTGTGGACCCCTTACACATTGGGTACATCCCTCTATAATTTCATCCAATAGTATCTCTTTTTTTTAACTCAGATCAACATTTATGAGTGGAATATCCTAATATTTATTTTTAATAAAACATGATGTTGGAATATATAATGGCATATGAGATAATATTTGAGATATTATGATCATTACACTTCATTAGGAAATGTGGGATGATTGCAGTGATCAGGGTAGGATCATCAAAGAGTTTCTTGGGTTTATACACCCATGTTATACCAGAACATGGGTTCCCAATACTCATTAATGATATTTAGATGGGACTACCCTAAAATATTTGATGTTACACAATCTATGGAGTTAGTATCCATCCTTTTTTAGTTCTTATGGTGTTAGGATACTCCATGAGTGTTGTGGATACATTTATTTTTTAGTATAGTAGTGAGCGACCATCTCCACCACATATATTCTAGTGAGGTTGAATTTAATAATGGACATCAGTGATGGAATTTTGGATCATAAATCCAAATTTTGGTATGTGGATGTGCTATGTGATGGAGATCCCATTATCTCTAATTTATGGTTACTAATGAGAATATATATCTATACCAATTGGGATTGTTTCATTATTTATTTTGTTTGATATGACTACCATTGTATCATTCACTCACTCCATTTTTGGGGAATCATATTAGGTTTTTATATGAACACCCATACGTTAGATGTTCCAACAAGTGTCATGTCTTATGTAGAGGAAAGAATGATCAATGGGGAAATTGGTGGTAGATTTCTATATCTGGGTGCATTGGCTGCATACAGTAGTCAAGAATGAATTGAAATAGTAAAGATATATCCTATTTCTTTATTTTTAATTTTTATATTTTATGACTTTATTTCTAGTTGGGTTTGTATATTAACCCCTATATACAAGTGTTTTGTTTTATCTTAATTATAATTATTCCATATAGTATAGTGCATGCATGGTTTCACGCTCTATGTTCATTTCTTGTTATTATTCTTCTCCACTATTGTACATAGACTGTTTGATGTGTGCATTCCTGTATATTATGAAAATGATTAACATTT
This sequence comes from Viscum album, assembly GCA_963277665.1. Classification (NCBI taxonomy): domain Eukaryota; kingdom Viridiplantae; phylum Streptophyta; class Magnoliopsida; order Santalales; family Viscaceae; genus Viscum; species Viscum album. The sequence goes on from OY728161.1 coordinate 1,591,113,373, forward strand.
CTTTTATTCCCCCTCAAAGCATGAATATATACCCATGAAAATTATATGTGGGTTTAGGGATGTGATGGATCATCCATCTTCTATCCAAGAGGACACTAGTGTGTGGATTTATAACGTCATAATTAGCCATAGCTCCATTTTAATGAATGAAATATCAGTTTATCATATCCAATGGATTAAAAATAGTATTCTACACAACAGGGTTCTGTATCATGTAACGTTACTAATATTATTTTACATTAATAATAAAATAAATACTGAATATTTAGATTATATGATTAGAATTTAAAATTAATTTGAATCATATAAATACTGCCTTAAGAAAATAATATATATAAACCACTTTACTCTATAACTATATGATAATTTCACTATCCAAAATGTATTATAAACATTGTACTCTATGATCCATTTTTAGTTAATTTGTTTTAAAGTAATTTCTTGATAATATAATGATTTACATACACTATTATTTTTTCCACATACTGATCGAGAAAACACAAACACTTTGAACATTGATTCGCCAATTTTCATGATAAAATCCCCACAAGTTCTAACTCTAAATTATAGTCCAAAGAAATATATCACTATCATATGACACTATCCTTTCCCAAAACCATGATAATCCCACTTATGGTGCTGATAAATATATGTATGACCTCCAATTTGATCTCTAGTAGGAAAGGGGCTAGTGACTTTCACTAATAGGTAAAACACATAATTAAAATAATTATTTCCATATAATATATACAAACCATTAATTAAATAAATGACATAGATATATAAGATTATAAATCCATAAATGTTTTAAATAATTTAAAATTTAATTCAATTGTTATTTAATTTCTTAACAACACTAATAGTAAATATTATAAAAGTACCATTACAGATATACTCAACATTTTGTAATAAAGATAAAAAAACACTTTAATTAGAGTGTATGAACTCTTCAGAAATAATACCATAAATGAATTAATATAATATAATATATATGACCATATTTTCAATGAACATCATGATCACATATTGGAGAAACAACATTAAAGAACCATAATTATGTAACATAATAAATTCTCAAGAATGAGTGGGTATAATAATATATTGTAAGAAATCCCATGTTTTGGGAAAAAATATATCTCATAAATTTTCAATATCCAAATCGTATGAAATAAAAATTTAGAGTAATTATCTCACTATATTTTTCAAATTCAAGTTTCTTTTAGAGTAAACAATAAACATGGAAACCATCTCTCAATAGGTGTATATAAAGTTTCATTTATAAGTCAATCTCATTATAGAATTACACAAACAAGGTCACCGAAAAGTATATAATCCACAAAAATAGTCTCACAGAGATACCCTTTTCAAAATAGGGGCTACATGAACACAACCATAACCATTATAGGGAACCATTGGATATTTGGGAGAGGAGATTATATTTACCATACATTTCTGGTGAATAAATTCAAAAAATCTACTATATAGAATTATGTAACATATAACCAAATAACCTATAACCTAATTCCCTTAAAACATTTTGGTGGATGAGGGATCATATCATGTCCATCATATTGGTAGAAAATGGAATACACAAACACCATGTGTTAGTTGGTGGATGATCATATGGGCATTGTGTGAGGGTTATGTTTGGAAGAATTTATGGATGTTTTACAATCTATTGTTTCAACTAAATAACTAGAAACACTAATTTTATCACAATTTTACCATATCACTTAACAATATATAATATAAAAATAACATATTAACTTCTATGAAATAAAAATCCAAAAAAAACTTTTCTTTCACATCACCATCAATAGGAAGTCAATATGTATGAAATATATTCCTATATTATAAAATTTATCATGGAATGATCCATCATCATCATAATATTACTTAGGAGGTAATATATATTTCACCAATAATAATGGATGGTAAGTGGTCAATATAAGGCCCCAGCCTTAAACCTTACTTAATCTTGAGTTATTACAAGATTACACGTTGAGGATCTTTTCGGGTTTAGAGTTTTAGAGAATTAGATCATAAAACTTGCATTACATTCCACATATAAACAAAGTGGTTACATAAAGATAGTATTCTTCATTCCCATCAATGGAAACACATTTAAAAATAAAACATGGATTATTTCTTGACACATCCTTGACTCTATCATCTTATCATGTACCTTTCCCTTGACCTGTGAAAAACATTTCAAAAACTTGGGATGAGCGTAAAAACTCAGTATGGGTTATAAAAACATGGAAAGGAAACATGAGTTCATATATACATAAGAATGAAATCATACTTTACCCATAAAACATAGTTACTTTAACATACCTCATAAAAACATGAATAAATCATATAAATCATAATACGTAAAGGTAACTTGAGGCATTCATAACATTCTTACGTAGGGGGTAACCCTCTTGGTTACGTTTGGAATACCCATCACAGTATATTCCCTAAAATCTCTTCGGAGAAACCTTAACGTTTCACTCCTTCGCGTTACCCAATGCATTGGAGAGCTATAACGGGCTCACCCGCCCTTAGTTTATCACGGAACCACCCGTCTTCATAATAATGCCCAAGAACCATAACATAATCATATCACATAAAACATGCATAAAGGAAACATAACATTTCCACATTTCAATCACGAGATATCAATACAACACATTGATATAATAAAAACATTATGAAAACCATTTTCAATACCAAAGTAAAACATGGTATTTATTTTTCTTTTAAAAAAAAGGTATGGCTTGTAGAGGAAGCCAAAACTCAAATAACGGTTACGACGGCGGAGAAGTCGTTGTCGCCGCATACGTACGACAAAAACATTCCCTTTTGTCGTTTAGTAAACGCTTCGTATAAAAAAGATTCCTTTTGAGTAAACGTAAAAGTCAAAGGGGTTTATACACCGTATAAAAGAAAGTTGTGTATAAAATAAAATATGCCTCAACGAAAGGAGATTGAGACGAAGTCCCATACAAAGATAATTTTTAAAATAAAATAGATACATTATGTGTATTCACTATAAGTACACATAAATAAAGTACAAATACAAGATACGACATAATAATATAATGACATAATTTGAAAGTAGGAGATTAACCCAAAGAATGGAAATTGGGTTAAGAAGTTCCCATACCTCGTATCCGACTTGACCCGACCGTTCTTTAAACTCCTGAATAATAAACTTGAGTTAATCTCTACTTGCTTATGAATCTTTTTCAAGTTCATTATTCCTTTTATACCATGTTATGAACATCATGTAATCATTTAAGTTAATAATGTTCATTTTGTCGGTATTTGGTTCTTAAGTCAAAAATTGACTTCTTATACTTACAAGTTGTTAATTTGGTCAAAGGTTCATTATATCCAGAATGGTATTCATTATGTAGATATCATATATGTCATATATATCCAGTACATACATCCATTTATAATATTACATCACATTTAGAGGTAAGAAATGAAATGCATCGTTCATGGAGACGGTAAGCCGTACGTACGCATGAACGCTACTTCCATTTCTATTTCATATTTTCTGGAATGGAATCATAATGATATAAAAGTATATTATAATTCCAGTATAACAACATATATAATATCATTAACTTTATCCTTTACACATCCCACATATGGTATTAACGAATCAAATCACTTTTAGGGGGCGGTAGTCCGCACTTCCTAAAATGAAGATATCGTGTTTTACCCATAATGGAAACCATAAAGGTATGCCCAAAATGAAAAAAACAGAAGCTTAAGGAAAACATAAACATATAATATATCATATATAAAAATAGTGACATCATAATGGCCACCTTTGAAGGTGTTAAATGAGTATTGAACAATCATCGTTTCGGGAGGCAGAATTTCGCCATCCACGGAAACCGTATGTTCTTTAACCATTTGATGTAGTTGTGTGAGAGTGTAGCTCAAATATATCTTATAACAACATCCTAGTATATTGAAGATACTGGTGTTGTTACAAAAGAAGTAAATAAAAAGAGTTTAGGGGGTCGGAGAAGCAAAATAAAACAAATGAACATGAGAGAATGAAATACCTTAAAAAGTGTAACTTCTTTTGGTTTGAGCCTAAAGGCTTCCTTTGAAAGGATTCTGCCCAAAGGGAATCCTCTAGGATGAGGAGAGGGATGTGGATAGAGCAAATGGGCAGGGGTTGGCCGAGCCAATGGCTTGAAGAGTGTGTGAAATGAGGTAGAGGTGGGGGCCTTTTATAAGGGGAGAGGAGGGGCACTTTTGGAAAGTAAAGAAACATTACATTATTTGAAAATGTGTTTCGGTTTTAAAAGGTCCCACATTGATGGAATTCGTGGATAAGGTGATAAGGCATCGAAATCCATTCATCCAATTGGTTTTGGACATGTGTAGTTCATAGATTTTATTTTATCTTTCCATTTTATTTAAATCGTCAAATAATGATGTCATCGCTGCATCATTATTATGTCATAAATAATTAAATTTATTTAATGTCTAAAAATTATAATAAAAATACTATGATATAGGAAATCTTTTAGCTTTCCAATGACTATTTATAATCAAAATTTGGACTTGTATAACCCCACTTAAAAATTGTTTTCTCAAAACATATTATGTTTGTGTCATTTTCACTTTAACATTTAATAAAAAGTAATTTATGTCATTTCCCAACAAAAGTGGATCCATGGGGTCCCCAAGTTGACCCATGGCTTGTCTTGGTCGGCCATGACACAACCAATGAGGTTGGGACATGTGTCTAGGTCATTTTATATTATTAAAGCATTATTTATACATTAAACTACCCTAATTACCACTAATCGCGATTAAAAACTTAATAAGTTACTATTCACCAAAAAATTATTTTAATCTCATTGAACCACATTTTACTTCTTAATGACAACCATGTATGTCGGATTTTCAAAATTCAATACACATTAGTGGTAAACTTTCATTTAACTGAAAAATCAGTTTGCTTGATTACCACTTAGTGGTTTCACTATTCATCAAAAATTGAAGTTTTTCAGAAAATTACCAAAAATTCACTCTAAGCTATATTTGATATTCCGAATTCAAAAATGAAGTCTATTTTACAAAATTAAAATCATATAAGTCACATTAATTAATTTAATAATTAATTCCCGCTGCCAGAGCAAATAGCGTGTTTTTACAAAACAATAAGTATCAAAAGATTGACACCAGTTTAAGTCTAATTTCAAAGTGAAATTGATTCCAATGACCACCATTGGATAAAATGGTAAAAATATATTCTAATTTCACTTTAAAACCAATTCAAAAGATAATCTAATCATATAAATAAATTAGATCAAAAAGAGGTTTTGAATTAAAATGCAACATTTTACACTATTCATAAAAAAAATGAACTTTATCAGAAAGGTACCAAAAATTACACAAAGTAAAATTTGATGTCCCGATTCTTAATAAAAGTTTTATTTGGTCCAAAAGAATGTATAAGAGTGATCAAAACTATATTTAATGACGGTTCACCATTAAAAGGTGATAAGTGAACCTTTAGTGAAAATTAGAGTATAAAAGCCTAAAATTGAACTCTTTCCGTATTTTAAGCCTTTATCTTTTATTGGGTAAATGTAAAAACATCTAAAAACATATCTATTCATATTTTAGTTATTTCTATTCATTCCCGCCAGTACAACGGCTACTTGTTAACTAACATTTAAAATAAAATTATTTTATTACTAGTGTGCTACGTAAGTTTCAAAGAAACTCATCGTTGCGTATCGGGTACGCTATCGAACATAGCAACCCCTTTTAATTAAAATTCATATTTAATTCTCAAATATTAATAAATATGAAAATTATTTATTCTTTAATTACCTGGGATGTTACATCCTTCCCCCCTTTTGAGAATTGCGTCCTCGCAATTTATTTACTTATCAAATAAATGGGGGTACTTATCCCTCATTGCATTTTCAGATTCCCATGTTGCCTCTTCAATCATGTGGTTTTTCCACAAAACCTTTACCTGCTTAATCACCTTATTCCGTAACACTTGCTCCCTGTGGTCAAGAATCTGGACCGGTTGTTCCTCATAAGATAGGTTCTCTTCCAGCTGAACTACCTCTGGACTCAAAACATGAGATGGATCTGGCATTTACTTTCTCAACATCGAAACGTGAAAAACATTGTGTACCTGAGATAAACTCGGAGGTAAAGCCACTCGGTATGCAACTGATCCAACTCTCTCCAGAATTTCGTATGGTCCAATGAACCTTGGACTCAACTTTCCTTTCTTACCAAATCTCATCACACTTTTCCAAGGAGAAACCTTGAGAAAAACATGATCACCTACCTCGAAAGATAGATCCTTCCTCCGGTTATCTGCATAACTCTTCTGCCTGCTCTGAGCTGTTCTCATGTGTTTCTGAATCAACTAAACTTTTTCTGCCATCTCTTCTACCAATTCTGGTCCCATCAACTTCCTTTCACCCACTTCATCCCAGAAAGCTGGAGTTCGACACCGCTTCCCATATAATGCCTGAAATGGTGCCATCTGTATACTGGAATGAAAACTGTTATTATATGAAAACTCAACCAAAGAAAGATGCTGGTCCCAACTTCCCTGATAATCCATAGAACAAGCTCGTATCATATCCTCCAATGTCTGAATTGTTCGTTCTGACTGCCCATCTGATTGAGGATGAAAAGCTGTACTAAAATTTTAATTCAGTACCCAACGACTTCTGAAGGCCTTTCCAAAAGTTAGAAGTAAACCTGGGATCACGATCCGATACAATGGAGAGAGGAACTCCATGTAACCTGACTATCTCTTTAAGATACAAACGGGAAAGTTGATCAAGAGAGAAAGTATCTCGTATAGCAAGGAAATGAGCAGATTTGGTCAAGCGATCAACAATAACCCAGATTGCATTATTACCTCGAGATGTCTTCGGTAATCCAACAACAAAGTCCATGGATATATTCTCCCATTTCCACTCTGGCACTGGTAAAGGCTGAAGCATCCCTTTCGGTAACTGCCGCTCAGCTTTAACCTGCTGACAAGTCAAACACTTCACAGTAAAATCAGCAATATCTCTTTTCATTCCATCCCACCAGTAATACTCCCGCAGATCTCTATACATCTTAGTACTGCCCGGATGAACTGAAAACGGAGAACTATGAGCTTCACATAACAACTCTCTCTTCAACTGTGAATCAGAAGGCACACACAATCTCTTCCCAAACCTCAAAACACAAACACGAACTTATCCAAGAACTCATGGAAAAATTTTATTCATAAGGTCCATGAATACAGTAGGTGCATTGGTTAACCCCAAAGGCATAACTACAAATTCATATTGGACATATCTAGTACGGAACACAATCTTCGGAACATCTGCTTCTTTTACTTTCAACTGATGGTACCCCGACCTCAAGTCAATCTTCGAAAAATACTGAGCTCCCTGGAGCTGACACCACTTCATTCGATGGCCCAACATCTGCTGAAGTAGTTGCAAAGGATTTCACCACCCCTTTCTGCTTGTAGTCTAACTGCTTCCCATCACTCAAGCTCTTTGTCGGACACTCGTTTGCATAGTGACCCATCTCATTGCACTTAAAACATTTCACTAACTGTAAATCAAATTTGTTTTTACCTTCACCTTGATCCTTTTCAGTGCAATCACAAGCCTTATGTCCCATCTTACCACATCGGTAGCACTTCCCAGAATTCAGAAGACATTCCCCAGCATGACTTTTTCCACATTTATCACAAACTGGAAACTTAGTTTTCTTACCATCAGACTTTTTTGAAGAATTCTTACCTTTCTCCTGCCACCTCGGTCTCTTCTTCTGCTGGTTGTTATAGAAAACTTGGTCATCGGCAAACTCCATTTCTACCTTCTCAGCACATCGAACAAGTTTTTCATAACTTTTAAACTCACGAGAAGCTAATACCCTTCGATACTTTGGCTTTAATCCTGAGTAAAAACGATTGATTTTACTATCAAGGTCTCGGATAAAATTTGGAGCATACCTTGCCAATCGAGTGAACCTTTCTTCATAGGCAGCCACTGAGTCTTCCTCTTGCCTCAATTCCAAGAATTGCTTTTCCATCCTAAGTCGAACAGCCTTAGGAAAATACTTCTCAAGAAACATACCTTTGAATTCATCCCAGTCAAGAGCATCAATCTCATCGGCGTCCCTGATATTTTTAACCATAGACCACCACTGATCTGCTTCACCCTCCAAACGGTAAATAGCAAGACTAACCTTTTGATTGTCTGAACACCCCATGACATCAAAAATCTTCTCCAGTGCTTTAATCCACCCTTCAGCTTGCACAGGGTCAGATGATCCTCTGAATGATGGGGGATGTTGCCTCATGAAATGATCCACCACTGACATGTTCCTCTGCGGTTGATCTGGCTGATCTCGTGCATGGATACCACCACCATTTATAGCCTGAGTCAACTGTGCCATTACTGCAACAAACTGTTCAGTTCCAATTCCGACCATTTCTGGATGCTGATTTGGAAGGTTATCTTCCTCCTGATGTCGTCCCAACATAGCTGCTTTGTTTCCTCTACGGAAAACCATTCTGAACAAACATGTCTTAGATGAAGCAACATGGTAATCTTTAAATGCTATATCATTTTGAAAAAGAAAAAAAAATATTTTTGGATAATCATTTAATAGAATTCTAACTCCTAAAGTTATCTAAACCGACCTTTGATACCAACTATAAGGCCCCAGCCTTAAACCTTACTTAATCTTGAGTTATTACAAGATTACACGTTGAGGATCTTTTCGGGTTTAGAGTTTTAGAGAATTAGATCATAAAACTTGCATTACATTCCACATATAAACAAAGTGGTTACATAAAGATAGTATTCTTCATTCCCATCAATGGAAACACATTTAAAAATAAAACATGGATTATTTCTTGACACATCCTTGACTCTATCATCTTATCATGTACCTTTCCCTTGACCTGTGAAAAACATTTCAAAAACTTGGGATGAGCGTAAAAACTCAGTATGGGTTATAAAAACATGGAAAGGAAACATGAGTTCATATATACATAAGAATGAAATCATACTTTACCCATAAAACATAGGCACTTTAACATACCTCATAAAAACATGAATAAATCATATAAATCATAATACGTAAAGGTAACTTGAGGCATTCATAACATTCTTACGTAGGGGGTAACCCTCTTGGTTACGTTTGGAATACCCATCACAGTATATTCCCTAAAATCTCTTCGGAGAAACCTTAACGTTTCACTCCTTCGCGTTACCCAATGCATTGGAGAGCTATAACGGGCTCACCCGCCCTTAGTTTATCACGGAACCACCCGTCTTCATAATAATGCCCAAGAACCATAACATAATCATATCACATAAAACATGCATAAAGGAAACATAACATTTCCACATTTCAATCACGAGATATCAATACAACACATTGATATAATAAAAACATTATGAAAACCATTTTCAATACCAAAGTAAAACATGGTATTTATTTTTCTTTTAAAAAAAAGGTATGGCTTGTAGAGGAAGCCAAAACTCAAATAACGGTTACGACGGCGGAGAAGTCGTTGTCGCCGCATACGTACGACAAAAACATTCCCTTTTGTCGTTTAGTAAACGCTTCGTATAAAAAAGATTCCTTTTGAGTAAACGTAAAAGTCAAAGGGGTTTATACACCGTATAAAAGAAAGTTGTGTATAAAATAAAATATGCCTCAACGAAAGGAGATTGAGACGAAGTCCCATACAAAGATAATTTTTAAAATAAAATAGATACATTATGTGTATTCACTATAAGTACACATAAATAAAGTACAAATACAAGATACGACATAATAATATAATGACATAATTTGAAAGTAGGAGATTAACCCAAAGAATGGAAATTGGGTTAAGAAGTTCCCATACCTCGTATCCGACTTGACCCGACCGTTCTTTAAACTCCTGAATAATAAACTTGAGTTAATCTCTACTTGCTTATGAATCTTTTTCAAGTTCATTATTCCTTTTATACCATGTTATGAACATCATGTAATCATTTAAGTTAATAATGTTCATTTTGTCGGTATTTGGTTCTTAAGTCAAAAATTGACTTCTTATACTTACAAGTTGTTAATTTGGTCAAAGGTTCATTATATCCAGAATGGTATTCATTATGTAGATATCATATATGTCATATATATCCAGTACATACATTCATTTATAATATTACATCACATTTAGAGGTAAGAAATGAAATGCATCGTTCATGGAGACGGTAAGCCGTACGTACGCATGAACGCTACTTCCATTTCTATTTCATATTTTCTGGAATGGAATCATAATGATATAAAAGTATATTATAATTCCAGTATAACAACATATATAATATCATTAACTTTATCCTTTACACATCCCACATATGGTATTAACGAATCAAATCACTTTTAGGGGGCGGTAGTCCGCACTTCCTAAAATGAAGATATCGTGTTTTACCCATAATGGAAACCATAAAGGTATGCCCAAAATGAAAAAAACAGAAGCTTAAGGAAAACATAAACATATAATATATCATATATAAAAATAGTGACATCATAATGGCCACCTTTGAAGGTGTTAAATGAGTATTGAACAATCATCGTTTCGGGAGGCAGAATTTCGCCATCCACGGAAACCGTATGTTCTTTAACCATTTGATGTAGTTGTGTGAGAGTGTAGCTCAAATATATCTTATAACAACATCCTAGTATATTGAAGATACTGGTGTTGTTACAAAAGAAGTAAATAAAAAGAGTTTAGGGGGTCGGAGAAGCAAAATAAAACAAATGAACATGAGAGAATGAAATACCTTAAAAAGTGTAACTTCTTTTGGTTTGAGCCTAAAGGCTTCCTTTGAAAGGATTCTGCCCAAAGGGAATCCTCTAGGATGAGGAGAGGGATGTGGATAGAGCAAATGGGCAGGGGTTGGCCGAGCCAATGGCTTGAAGAGTGTGTGAAATGAGGTAGAGGTGGGGGCCTTTTATAAGGGGAGAGGAGGGGCACTTTTGGAAAGTAAAGAAACATTACATTATTTGAAAATGTGTTTCGGTTTTAAAAGGTCCCACATTGATGTAATTCGTGGATAAGGTGATAAGGCATCGAAATCCATTCATCCAATTGGTTTTGGACATGTGTAGTTCATAGATTTTATTTTATCTTTCCATTTTATTTAAATCGTCAAATAATGATGTCATCGCTGCATCATTATTATGTCATAAATAATTAAATTTATTTAATGTCTAAAAATTATAATAAAAATACTATGATATAGGAAATCTTTTTAGCTTTCCAATGACTATTTATAATCAAAATTTGGACTTGTATAACCCCACTTAAAAATTGTTTTCTCAAAACATATTATGTTTGTGTCATTTTCACTTTAACATTTAATAAAAAGTAATTTATGTCATTTCCCAACAAAAGTGGATCCATGGGGTCCCCAAGTTGACCCATGGCTTTTCTTGGTCGGCCATGACACAACCAATGAGGTTGGGACATGTGTCTAGGTCATTTTATATTATTAAAGCATTATTTATACATTAAACTACCCTAATTACCACTAATCGCGATTAAAAACTTAATAAGTTACTATTCACCAAAAAATTATTTTAATCTCATTGAACCACATTTTACTTCTTAATGACAACAATGTATGTCGGATTTTCAAAATTCAATACACATTAGTGGTAAACTTTCATTTAACTGAAAAATCAGTTTGCTTGATTACCACTTAGTGGTTTCACTATTCATCAAAAATTGAAGTTTTTCAGAAAATTACCAAAAATTCACTCTAAGCTATATTTGATATTCCGAATTCAAAAATGAAGTCTATTTTACAAAATTAAAATCATATAAGTCACATTAATTAATTTAATAATTAATTCCCGCTGCCAGAGCAAATAGCGTGTTTTTACAAAACAATAAGTATCAAAAGATTGACACCAGTTTAAGTCTAATTTCAAAGTGAAATTGATTCCAATGTCCACCATTGGATAAAATGGTAAAAATATATTCTAATTTCACTTTAAAACCAATTCAAAAGATAATCTAATCATATAAATAAATTAGATCAAAAAGAGGTTTTGAATTAAAATGCAACATTTTACACTATTCATAAAAAAAATGAACTTTATCAGAAAGGTACCAAAAATTACACAAAGTAAAATTTGATGTCCCGATTCTTAATAAAAGTTTTATTTGGTCCAAAAGAATGTATAAGAGTGATCAAAACTATATTTAATGACGGTTCACCATTAAAAGGTGATAAGTGAACCTTTAGTGAAAATTAGAGTATAAAAGCCTAAAATTGAACTCTTTCCGTATTTTAAGCCTTTATCTTTTATTGGGTAAATGTAAAAACATCTAAAAACATATCTATTCATATTTTAGTTATTTCTATTCATTCCCGCCAGTACAACGGCTACTTGTTAACTAACATTTAAAATAAAATTATTTTATTACTAGTGTGCTACGTAAGTTTCAAAGAAACTCATCGTTGCGTATCGGGTACGCTATCGAACATAGCAACCCCTTTTAATTAAAATTCATATTTAATTCTCAAATATTAATAAATATGAAAATTATTTATTCTTTAATTACCTGGGATGTTACAGTCAAAAGGTTGACCATATACATAAATTACATCCAGTAGCCTCAGTCATCGTATTATATTAAAGGAAATTCAAATATATGGAACCTACTTGGTCATAACTATTTGAAATTCATTGTAACATAACATTCTCACAATTCTTAACTAAAACATACATGAAAAAATATAAAAATATAATATTACATTTTGAATCAATATCTTTAATGATAAACATATCCCAATTTTAGATATCTTTTTTTAACTAATAAAAACAATCATAAGGTTATAAAAAAAATTCCCTATATTTTCCCATCATCTTAATATTGTCTAAAATTATCAAAAAATCAATGAAATTGTCTGAAATTATAATGATAATGTGATAATTATATATTTCAAGAAATAATAGTAAAATAGGCTATTTAGGGACCATAAAAGGATAATGATATGAAATATCATGTATATATATCTTTAAAATGGATAAATCCATGTGAAGACCCATAGGAAATTCCATGTTGTGTGTGATAGGAGAGATATGGGTCTGTTTTCTGTGGTTTTAATGATAGTCAGAATGGGATAATCCTTATAATTTTTTCATTCCATGAAAAAAAAAGATAAACCCACATTTCATGGCCTCACATCACTTTGGTAAGCACATGTGTTGGGAAATCAATGTTTTTAGAAATTAATATAGTCTGACTATTTTACAATAACTACCTATAATAAAAAATTTAGCTTGTAAATAATATAGAAAACCAATGTGGATGTTATGAATAATTTTAGGATAAATAATATTTTTTTAATGTAATACATAACTAAAGTTGGAAATGAATAAATACCCAATTGCATGGAACATAATGGAGGAAATATATCGTATGGAAAACATCATGGGTGGTATTAAATACCATGCTACTGATGTAAAAAAATAAGAACTATATTGAATAGGGTATTAAATTAGTACTATATTCCATGTGAAAATCACCTCAAAATATCATGGTTTAATGTTTTATGATATATTAAAACAAATCAAGTAATTTTGAAGAGTTTTCTCATTTTATTTTTATACATGATTCCTATGATAAATATCCATGACCAATCCACACTAGATATTACATACTAGTGGAATAAATATAACATTATTTACATTATTATATTTTAGTTTTTTCCCTTCTATAATTATAAATCACTCGATGAAGAACATATATCAATTCTTAATCTAGTATAAAATAATATCTAATTAAAATATACAATATATTTTATTAAAGTTTATTTTATTTATTTTTATTTTATTCAATATATGATTCATAATAAGTTATTTATGATGAAAATTTGGTTATAGTGACCCCTTAATTACTAATCGAAACATTATTTTTTCACCATTTTTTAATGATAATTCCCCAAAATAATTGGTTATCTAGTATATATGTTTTCTAAACTAGGTGTTTATGGAGGTAGTAGTCTGTGAAGATAGATATATAATTTGGGGAGAACTACCAGGGACTGAGTAACTATATTTATACATACTTTGATAATGAATGTTTAGGGTGGCTAAGATTATATCTTCCATTATTCATTATATGGTTTTTTATGATATTCTACTGAAGCAGATATAAGAGACAATGCTTATGAAAAATAAGTAATTTAATTCTTTCAAGAGGAATAATGGGTTTTATATAATCATGATATGTTCGAAACTATGTTGTAAAAAGAGTGATGTATTAGGATAGGTATCACCAAATGAATAATGGGATAAAGTGAATGATAACTCAGTATTATTAGTAACACATGAGTAGTCATGATTTTATTTAATTCCTTTTTGATTCTTCTAACAAAAATTTAAATTTCTTATTTTATTTTTTCATAAATTTATTTTATAAAATATATAATTAATGATATATTAACAATGAATTAATTAGTGAGGTTTCATCCATATGGTATAAAAAAATTCTAGTCCACTATGTTAAATTCATAAAGGTTTTTGAATTAAGATTTTATAATAATTCATGAAAATGTACTATCATCAAGATCAACAATCGTATCTGAATAAACACCACTATAATTATATGGATTCCCCAATTTTGGATCATTTTCAAGTTGATTATAATAGAAATTTTTAGATTCTAATTATTTTATTAATAATAAAACAAAGACAAAAAGTCGTATAGAACTAATAAATCATAACTACCATCATTAATTGAGGAATATATTCACAAAAATACTATTATTAAGTATTTCAATCATAGGAATCACTTTTTTGGAGTTTTTATTTTTATAATATGATTCTTTATTAATGTGAAAAATAATTTAATTTTTTTTCATTTCAAAAATTGTCCAATAACACACTTTATCCTTCTAATTTATACTCCAGGAATGTTTGAGAAATAATAAATTTTATAACCACAAAATAAGACATGGATCACCAAGTTATTCTTATTCATTATGAAGAATAATTTTATATTCAAAAAAATAAATTCTATCATAAATAAATCATATGTTTTTATCACATTGAATATCATAATAATGATGATCAATATATTCTTATCTATAATTTATATTGTCAAAACATGAATTAAAGGTATACTAATACATTATTCTGGTTTAGATAACAATTATAGTTGAACTAAAACCGCCTCCACAACCACCACTAATATAATGGGTAGTGTAAATTGATAATGTGGATGTTATAATGGTTTAGGAACTACGTAATATTTCTTCACACTATAATCTATACCCCATTTCGCATAAAATATGTACCGAATTTCCCCCCTCTATTACAATAGCCAATATATTAAAATATCGATAAACATTTCATTCCCTTCCATCAACCTTTGAACCCTCAAAAATAATCCTCATTAATATGATCACCAAACACTACACTTGATTAATTATTAAAACCCGCTAACAGTTCACAATGCTTTCTAAAATAGTTGAAAAAATATTCCCTACATGTATCATTCACTAACCTCCTCTTTTAACTATTTATTCTCCATGTACACTTATGGCCAACCCATAATTATAATGTACCACATGTTTGGATATTTCATATATAAAATCATTTTAAAATATATTGTATTTGAATTTATTTTCTTTTTTAATTTAGTTTAATGTTTTAGGTTTATTCATTTTTCCATAAATTTCATATCTGTTTTTTTTAGAAATACAATAGTGTACATGTATTTCCCATTAATATATAAAGATATAATTTCACACATATGTTTTCATGTGTGTGATTTTTATTATGATATATATATATTCCAATTTATATATAGATATTCACACACACATATAAATATATATATATATTACTATAAATATATATGTTACACATAGATATATTTATATATAAATTCGTAATTACACATATCTACATATATTTTATATATTTACTTCAATTTTGTTTGTAACATGTTTTTTTTTTCATTTAAATATTTTAATAATATTTTTATACATTTATATATATATATATATATTAATATTTTTTGTCACATTCTTATTTAATGATTTCTTAATTATTATTTTTATTTATTGTGTGCGTGTGTATGTATTTGATATATTTATATTATATTAAGTTATATATTACATAACAATTCAAAAAAAATATATATTTTAATACTTATGTTTTTAGTGGATGTATAAATATGTTTTTAATATTGTGCACAAAAACATGTGTGTGTGTGTGTGAATGCATGTTTTTTTACTATTATTTATTTTTTTGTTATAACATCTAGATATCTTCTTTAATTTAGAATTATATTTCTATTTTGATCTCCTTATCATTTTTCATGAGTTTTTAGATTTTTAGAGATGGAAATATTCTATTATGGGAAAATAACCTATTTTTAGGGGATGCATATTTTCTTTCGAAAATTGACTCTAGTTATAACACTCTCATCTCGATCCATGTCATGGTGTATTGAATAATTAATAGAGTGTAATAGTTATTTCATGGAGCATTAGGCTATAGAATAGAGGTTCTTGTAGGCATATGGGGCTATGTTATGTTCTGGTGAATTTGTTGTGGAGACATATGGGTCATTTTGTAGAGATATGACCAATTTTAGAATATCTACACCATGGGGGGGCAACTACATAATGAAATCATTGATGATGAATTTCAATTCTACTACATATTATTTCACAACTATAATATTGTTCTTATGATACATAATGAACGTCCACTAGGTGAAGTGGATCTGGGTGAGATCTGAACTATGGTTTTTGGATGCTAACAGATTGGGTGTGGATGTAGTATGCTCTGGGTTGTCTACATTATGGCATGGATATTATCAGCCATTTGACATCATGGATATTTAGACTATAATGTAGTATGTGTTTTCATATATATAAAATCCATGATAAAAAATTAATATTTCTTTTCCCCCTAATCAAATCCCATTCGAACTTTTTTCACTTGAAGGATCTCTAGAGGACTTTTTACTCCTTTAAACTCCATTCTCCTCAGATCAAATCTCAATTGGAAGCATTTAGTACCTGTCTTGTAAGTGATCTCTCCAGGTTTTTGTTATTACCTCAATTCTTCTATTTACATCATTAATATGGGTGAATCATCACACTAATGATGGTTTAAGAAATTTTTTATGGATGATGTTTCAAGGATTATATTGTTGGTATCCTTCACTATCACTATTCAATAAAACATCTTGTTTTAGGTGTTGATTTGATCACCGATTCATTTATGGTAGTTCCATATGTTATTTTTAATCGATTAAAACAATAAATTCTTTTTCTGGTTAAAAATGATAATTTAAATCAGTTATAATGATGATTTTTTATTGATAGGTGGTTGAATTTTAAAGGAGTTGTGAAATTTTGAAAACACCCAAATTTCAATGAGATTTAAATATTTGGTGGATTTTATAAAATTTATGTCTCGATTTGGGAATTGATCTGATAAAATGAAATGAGGTGTAACCTCAAGATAAATTCATTAAATTTAATGATTATTTTAATAGGGATAAATCTAAGAAAACATATGATTTGGATTGAAAATGAGAAAGTCATTTTAAAAACTAAATTTCGTATACTATATTTTGAATTTATTTTAAAATATATTTTTCCCATGATTAGTTGAATGATTTAATTAATGTACGTGTAATATATGGTAATTAGTATGAAATTAGAAAAAAATACACTAGTACCTAAAAAACTATCCTTAGATTAAAGATGATAGTGCTGAAAAAATCACACTACAACACGATTTTCCTAAATGGGAAGTTATGTCCTGATGGACTAAGTTATTGGATGATTACTAAAATTGATCTGAGATCAATTGTTATATGTGTGAAAATTATATTAATAATAAATTATTAACAACATGGATTATTATTTTGTTCTATGGTATGTTTGATTTTATGATTACATGCCATTGAATATTGTACTATTTTATTCATTTCATCTTCTTTATATAAATATTAATATTAAATTCCCAATTATTCTTATTTTTATATATTATTCATAATTTTTAATTGAAATCATGTTTTATTCAAAATATGTGATTTCATTGTTATAAAAAAATTTTGGTTGGCGTAATTAATTCTTCATTATTATTGAATTGATCATGTAACACATTGTGAAAATCAGCTGGGATTTATATCTCACACAATACCTTTTCCATCAGATGATTGGAGATTCTCTAATTCCAGGTATAAGAAAAGATAATGTGGTACATTGACCCAGATGTTATCTTTGATCCATAAGACCTAGAGTCATGGAGGTGACTGGTGGAAATGTGTTCTACTTTTTCATGTGATATGTCAAATATTTTTTCAGGGAAGATGATTGTGTCTTTGATGATATCCTATGTTGTGCATTATTTTACATGGTAAATTCTTACTTTAGAGTGACGGGGATACTAACATGTATAATTTACCTTCCACTATATTGTCTAAAAATAATTCCCTTATGTTTCTTGTATGATTTTAGATGTTATTCATCAACTAGTGGGGAGTGGGAACACCCTATGTTCCATGTAAGATCCATATTAGGAATCATATTGTATGGGACTTAGTGGATTTTCATTATAAATTATGATTGATGGTTAAAATTTTATATCATTTGATGATGTTGGTTTGTACTTTAGGCATCCCTGTTAGATAAGATATAGGATTTATAGGACTTAAGAGGTTGTTAAAATTGAGATTTTAGCCGGCTCTCATCATCCTGAACCTTATTTCACAATGTGTGTTTGGGGAAATTTTCATTGAGGAATGTTTTGATATGTTATGTATACAAATTATCACAATTGATTTTATCATGTTGAAACCCTAATATTGAATTCTATTTGATGTAATTATTATTCATATATATCTTATTTAATTTGTTAATAGATATATCATTACTGATGTTATAGTGTTTCCATTTTTATGTTGTATATCATCATTCCTCTATTAATACACATGAATATGATTTTGGATGAAACTATTGGTGAATCGTAATTACAAATTAAAATAGTGGACCAAAATCATAATGAGACAGTGGTGTATATCTCTAATATCCAAAATAGGAACCTTCACCCATTCATGTACATGCATCCATATATGAACCTTGAGGCGATGATTCATTAGATCATTGACATGATTTTATTCTACAGATTCCACCAACATTTGAATATTATAATGATCCTCAATAGGATATGTTTGGATTAAATAATTTTAATCTCCTTTTTGAATTCATGGAAACTCCTGATTCAACTAAAGATATTTGTCCTACCATAAATATTGAGAACCTATTAAGAGATTTTGGGGTTCAATTCTAATATAAAAAATCACAAGTTCTTTTAGTGGATAAAATTTAGATATGTTTTTTCTTAGTTATATCTATAGAAAATTTTCATGGAAGAATCCATAGAGTTTTTTAATCTACAAAAGTGTGATAGGATAATGATGTAGTATACGAACCATTTTTCTAAGCATGATAAAATTTATCTAGAGATTATGATTAAATAGAAGATGAAGGATTGAAGTATTGATATGGTTTTTTGATAAAATATTCAATCACGTGAATTTTGTTTCTAAAAATCACTTCTTACACAGATGTGACGGATGGAGTTTTCATGGTTGAGATTATCCTGGAAGGAATTTAAGGATTGAATAGAGGATAATTTTCTCATAATTGTAGCTATTTGGAAACCATTATATGAAATAGAAATTATGATGAGTCTTTTGTGTGGTTATATATATCAAGAATCATTCAGACCTTATTAAATGCTGTGAATATGACCATGGTCTTTCATTCAATATGGAAATGTTACAAGTTTGAAACAGGTTTGTCGAGGCAATATAGATATGTATTTTTGGTTCTCAATAAAGACACCTAGAGATGTTCTACCATTTATTTTTTGTTCCAAAATGTAGAATAGTATCATTAGTATAACAATTATTATGGTTCTATCAGACGCTTAATGAAATAATGGTTTTATAGTAGACGCATCTGAGATTGAGATTCAACACACAGTTGAAGAGTCTCCATATGATGATGATGTGACTCTAGTGTCCCTGAGAGGTAGGATCACAACATCTTAATCTTTTGTGACTTCTTTATTTGATACTATCTCAACTTAATCATTTATATCAACCCAATTTATGGATTTTATGAATCATCTTATGGATATTTTGTCTTATACGATTGATATTACTATTCCCCTTAGAACAATGACATATTAGGTTGTTTGTTGTATTTCTAGTGTTTTATATCTATCATAGATAAGGAATACTAGGAGTCTTATGCTTCTCAAAATGATAGCCATTGATTTAATTTTTCTGATAGGTTGGATGATTTCATATAATGCTCAAATTGATAGTTATGTTTGATGACTCTTCTTTAATTCACATGGTGGGGTGTTTCGTTCCTCTCAAGGAGGATGGGACTCGAGGTTGAGTAGAGATTAATCACCTTTCCAATGTATAGTTTCATAAATTTAGTAATTTATTTTTACATGGAGTGATAATTATTGAGTGGTGATCTCCATTATATTGTCATGATGTTTCCTAAAATGTTCTCTTTCTGATTTCTCTGGTTTTTCACACGTAAGAGTGGTGGAGATTTCTATATATTTTTTTGTTCGAACTTAGAAAGATTCTATTTCATTGTACCATTTAACACATTTGGAGTTAAAATAGTTCAAATCATAGTTGAATAATATAATAGGGAAAAGGATTCATATTTCAGTGTGTGTCACCTTGGTCCTATTTTCCATTCAATGTAATCTAATGGGAAACTCTTCCCCTGAGGGGATTACCAGAAACTCACTCGGTTTATGATGAATAAAAATATCTATTTCCAAAAATTACAGATCTATTTGGAATGTTGAAAGGGGTGAAGTGGTGTCTGAATGTTTATCTTCATTCTGTTTATCACTAATTGAGAATAAATATGAATAACAATCATAAAATATACTCTGTGAGGAGGTATGTACAACATGATAATTATGTTATCAAATTTTTTTGACCAATTATCGAGCAGTTATTATGGATGTTAAAATATGATATTTCATGAGTAATATGATTCATTCATTGTGGTAATTTATTCAAAAAATAATAATTTTCTATCACAATGAGGATTACCATGTACATAATTTTAAATTAGTTTTCGGAAACATGAGAAATCATAAACTATAATAGATTACTTCCTAAAATATTATATATATATATTAGATTTGATTTTATTTGGACACATGGTCTCAATAGAAGAAATTTATACTGATTCTACGAAGGTGAAATTTATTATGACATGGGTGTGACCATGTATTATTTTTGATATTTCAATCCTATTAGGTTTGGTAGGATATTATAACAAATTTAATAAATATTTATCAATGTTTTATTGTATGATGACCTCCCTCACAATTAAATGGGTGATGTTTATTTGGTATGAGAAATTTCATATTTATTTTGTTGAGATGAAATGGATTTTGATGGCTATGATGGTTTTGACTCCTCAAGAGGCTAGTAAGGGATGTGTGGTCTTTTATGATGTATTAGGTTTAGTATTGGTTTTATTCATTATTCTTGGTGAACATATGGAAGTCTACGGATCTAGATAGGTTTATAAAGACATGCATAATTTTCTAACCCATGATCTCAAACTCACTGATATGATTCATTATCTTTAGATATGGTGGAATTAACTATTTGGTGATATTATTATCATGTTTTATGACCACAAAAACCTGATTTATATATTATAAATCTTTTTTTAATAATAAATAAAAGATTTTGTGGAGTAACTTCAAAAATTTGATTCATAAAACACAACTTGTGAGAGGAATTTCATTTATGATTCTTTTAGAACTAAAAATCACACCCATGTCTTGAGATAATCATTGGAATAGTGGAACGTGATGTCTCTATTTTTTGTTAAATTTAGGAATTCTATATAATGTATCTATGGTTGTTTTTATATAATTATGTTCCCCTACTATCTTCCTGAGAACATTTTTTAGGTGCAGTATCTTAATGATAAATTTCATGGAATTAGGTTCTCTCAATATGATGGGGAGAACAATGGAGAGTAGATGTTCTCATTATAGGGAATCCAATTGTCATGGATTTGTTTTTTACCATTTCCTTTGAAAAAGGATTTGATGATGGATTTCTATAATTCCCAGCAGGAGGTGCACCCTAGAACCATTTTTTTATTAGTGATATGTGGCCATGATTATGTTTTCTATGTATGAGTACTAGGTATCGCTGAATTTTTACCTTATTATTATCATTCAAAAATGTCAAAGATGAGCACCAGAGTCTTTTTTATTAGAACATCTACTTGTAGTGCTGACTTAGAAGTGGGATAACCTTTCATTGAAATTTTTGGTTAGGTTTCCATGTACTAATTAATAGGAAAAAGTGAAATGGGTTATAAATGATTGGATTACCTAATCTAATAACATTAAAAAAAATTAGGATGAATCAAATTTTAATGACTTGGGGCGTCTCTATGAGTAGTATATTTTAATATTTAATGGAGTTCCATTTTCAATAGTCTTTGTTAGATATACCCATTTCAATTTTGACATATGTAGATCCCTCCATGAGACTATGAGATCCCAAATATGATTGGTCATGGAACATAATTTATATAATGATGGTAAGAGAGAGTGAGATATACCTATAATTGAAGATATTCTAAAAACACTCATACTAAAATTCGGTATATCTTGGAATAATCATTTGGGGATGGTTGTGATTGACTATAATATAAACTAACAATATTATATTATAATTTATCCTCTGATTTTATTGTATGGACTTCCATGTATATATTTGTTGTGCTAGTGAGAGATTGCTACAAGTTACTACATTTGACCGATATTTATATAAGAGACGACGAAGAAGAGTTAGTTGCTTCATCAGATAATGTTGATTTTACATATATGATGTAAGTCTTAAGTTCTTCATTATCATTGATCATTCGTGTTATCAGTTGGTGACTAGGAATTTTAATGATAGTTACATCATTTTGGTCACTGAAACCTCATAAAACTGGGAAAAAATTCACAAATAATTGTGTTTCTTTTAGAGAATGTTTTGTGAGTGGGGATATTGGCATATCATTTTGAATATCGAATATACCTTCCCTCAATCCAAAACATATTTCATGTATCAAAAATTCAATATTATATTTTTGAAACTTATGATTTTTTGTTTTAAATATTATTATATTGAACCTAGTTTATCCATGAATGTGAATCTAGTCATGATTATTGAGTTTGAGAAAAAGTTTCTTTAATGAATGATGATTCCATCAGTCTATGTGCTGTGGAATAATGGATATAATTCACATGTGAAATGGTTGTGTTATAAACTAATGATAGGGAGTTGGCCTCTTCCCTTTTAATAACAATTTCATCCATGGTTTCCTTGGGGTATAAATTTTATTAATGGGGAGGTTTTAACATCATGTTACCTTCCTTAGAGTACCTCATGAATCATGTTTTAATTTATTTTTTATTTGGACTCTTTTAATGGCTTTTTAAAGAAGGATAATTTTCTCTAGATGAAATTGCCCAAATATTTGTGAATGTTTATCTATTATAGTTAATAGTTTTCTTAGATAAATTTGTAAGTAGGAGATGAAACATATTTTATGGTATGTGGTGTGCTGAGTACCAAATACACCATAGACCGTTAGGTATTGGCGTTGTGGATAATGTAGTTGGACATGGATGTGGGGTTGTTTGTGGATTGTGTCAAGGAATGTTGGAGTTCTTTTGGTAGAGCTACTTCTTATTTTAAAATTGAAATTTCATTGAGTGTAGGATATTCCATGAGTCCCTAGATAATTCATATTTATGATACTTTCTTTTTTATGAACTAATGTGCGTGGTCCTTATATTACACCATTGCCTTCTACTGGGTAATGTAGAACAGAGAATGATTTTTTTTGTTTTAGTAGTCTGGATAACCTTTTGAAGATATTTTATGGTATAATGTGGCTATAATATGTCCTACATTTTTTCATCATTTACATATTATGGCCAAGGGTACATTGGAATAGTTAATGTTTTTATTCACATAAATTCCTTGAGCCCATGTTTGTATCTCCTTCTCTCCTACTCAACTCTAATTCATTCTTCTAACACTTTCAGCCTCTATGGAGGAATTTTAACTCCTTAACACAATATTTTTCTAAAATTAATGTCCTAATAGATGCATTTAATTCTTTTCCAATAATTGATCTCATCCCCTTTTGGATTTTTCTCTATCCTTATCTCATCTTTACATTGAGACTGATGAATCCTTATGTCGATGATAGAGTGGATCCTTGTAATTATGTACTATGTTTCTATTATTTCGTTGTCGGCCTCATTCACTATCATTATTTGTTTTGGTCTACTTATTATAGGTATGGATTTTATCCGTGATTAAATTCATGGACTCAAAATTATTTTTTTACCACAATTGAAACCATAAAATTATGGATTTATTTTTAATAAAATTTTAAATTATCTGAAAACATGTTTTGAGATTATTAATTATTTACTTTGAAAAGATCATTGAAATTTTAAAAACAATAAATTTCATAGTCATTAAAATTGAAAGGTGGATTTGATAAAATTGATGGGTTGATATATAAATTTATCTAATGAATTGATTTAAGGTGGATCATCAAGATCAATTTCTTATATTTAATTATTATTTTATTTGGAATATATTTATGAAAACATTTCAATTTTTTAAAATGTGATGTGAATGTTAGAAACTAATAGATTGTATTTTTTCATTGTACTGGTTTTAAATGAATTATTTTATCATGAATAATTGTATTCATTACTGAATCACAGGTGATCCAAGATATTAAGTTGGTTATTAGGAAAATAATACAAGGATTAGACCCACATACACTAGGTTGATGATGAAAACATTGATATATACTTACTGTGTTATTATTTTCCCAAATAGGGAGTTGAGTCCCAATAACCTGAGTCAAAGGATGAGTGCACACAATATTCTGAGATCACTAATGAGTACTGTGAGAATATTAATCTAAAAAAATATCTTACCAAAAAAGGTTTTATATTGTTCTATAATTTTTTTAATTTTATTATTACTTGACATTGATTACTAAAATAATTTTACAAGCCAACTAATTTATATAAATGATTACATAAAATTCATATTTAAGAAGGCTTTGATATATATACAATAATTTTTAATTAAAAACTTTTTTAATATATGAATTAATGTCTATGAATTGTTATATTTAAATTGAAATAATTATTTTTTCATTGTTATTGAATTAATTAGGGAACAATGTTTGAGAATATAATTAGGTTTATAGATCCCATCTTACCTTTTTCTCTAATAATTTTGAGGTTTACATATGTACAATACAATAAAATGGAAAGAGAAACATGGAGGTAGTAGAAGTTGTTGATACTGATGACTCGTAGTGATGGAGGCTACCAGGGGGACAATTACTAATTTTTACATGGTATATGTATAATATTTTAACTTGTAAGTTGTTTTTGACTTTGACTATTTACTATTTTAGGTGTTGTTTTTCATCACTCTTTGTGGTACTTTTTACCTTTTATGTTTTGAGAATATCTACTTATATCATTAAGCTTCTTCAATTAAGGGTAAAAATTATTTTGTTGTTTTTCATATATGTTTTGAGCAGCTAATTTCCGTTCTATATGGAATTGGAATTCCATTCATGCAATATCATAGAATGCCCATGTACAAGTGTATAGGTTATTAGGGATGGTTCATGAAAAGTGTGCTCAAAGAGCATATGTAAATATATTATTTAATTAATATGGTTTTCATTCATTACATTTTTTTATATAATTATATATTTTTCATCTAATATATACACATATATTTTTCCACTATATATTTATGTTTGTAATTTTATTTCTATATTTATATATATGTTTTATATAGGTCTGTTTTAGTAATGTGAAATAAATAAATGATGTGGTACTATTAACCATGAAGTTTTCATCCTTTCAAACTAGAATAACATTTACTTTTTATTCACTAATTTCATTAATTAATTGTTACCATAGAGTATTGAAATCAATTTATTCATTTCAAATTGATGAATATATATATATATTGTTATATTATTATTATATATTATATCTATATCAAATACTGTTCTGAGTTTTTCACACATTATGATGAATATAAGTAGAAAATGTATGGATTGAAATATTATTATTTAACTGTAACACACCAAGATTTCATAATAAGATATTTTCATTAAATTCAATAGATTGCTCCTCACACAACACCGAGTTCGAGTGCACGATGACTTACCATACTAGTGATTCAAAAGTAGTTATGAATATTATTAACTGAATTCTGAAAATTATATATTTTAAATATAATTCTAACATCTAAAATATTTGTTTCTTAGACAAAATATAAGAACCGATTCATTTTTTTTCATATAAAGGAGGTATTTTTAAAAAAATGAAATTTTATCACCTTTTAATGGTAAACAACTTTTAAATCTAATATTATACATTTTTATATATTAAATATGACAATATAAACTTCTTTTCTAGAATCGGGACATAACAATTTAGTTTCGATAAAATTTTGGGGTTTTTCTGATAACTTTCATTTTTGGGTGAATAGTTAAAAATACTAAAATTTAATTGAAAACAACTTTTTTAATCAAAAAAAAATTTACTGTTATATTATACATTTGAATGGTTGTAAATTTTAATTAGATTACAATTTAATCCAATTTTGGTCATTGTAATTAATATCACATTGAAATTATACATAAATAACTGTATATCATTTGATAGTTAATGTTTCTTAAAAATGCGATATTTGTTTTAACAATGGGAATTAATTTTAAATTAATTAATGAAACTTCTATGTTTTGAATTTGGTAATATAGATATCATTTTTGAAATTTTAATATCAAATATATATTATTATTATGTTTTGGTATTTTCTGAAAAACATGAATTTTCCTGAATAGTAAAACCAAGTAGTAATAGTTAAAAAGCCGACTTTTTAATTTAAAGGGAATTTTACCACTTCTGTGAATTGAATTTTGAAAATTCGACATATATGGTTGTTATTAGTAAGTAAAATTTGGTTCAATAATATGAAAATAATTTTTGGTGAATAGTAACTTTGGACTTTTATTTACCACAGTTAAAGGTAAATAGAGGAATTTAAGGTAAAGAGAATATTATAATAATAAAAAACTACCTTAACACTTATCGTAACCATATTTAATGAGTCCTGGTTGGGAATCCTTAGGTCGATTTTGTGACCCCATGGAGCCACTTAATAATGGTAATGACACTTTATTTTTAATTAACTTAAAGTAAAGATAGAAATGACATTAACAAACATCTTTTATTATATAAATTTTTACATGGGATTATATAAGTCATATTTTAGATAATAAATAATAATTGGAAATATAAAAAGATTTTATAAATTATGTAAATTTTATAAAAATTTATAGACATCAAATAAATTAAATTATTTATGACACAATAATGATGTAGTATTTACCTCATTAATAAATGATTTAAATAAATATGATTATTAATATTAAAATAATATCAAAAACCTATCCAATTATTATTGGATGATTTTATTTCGACCATGATTCATCTTATCTTCTACTTTAAATAGTTTTGGTCCTTTAAAACGGAATATCAATATATAATAAAATAATATTTTCACACTTTCATAAAGAGGCCCTCCTCCCCCTTATAAAAGGACACCACTTCTAACCCATTCCACAAACCTCTCAAGCCCCATGGCTCATCCATCCCCTTTCCAAATAATCTCTCAAGATACCACTCTTCCACCTAGAAGCCTTACCTTAGGCAGAACGCACTTCAAGAAGTGTTTTTGGTTCAATCCAATCGAAGTTACCCAAATTAAAGGTAATGATTTCTCTTAAATTCTTTTGTTTTATTTAGTTTTCTTTGGTATTATTTTACTTATCCAAACCCCTAACCTATTTTATTCCATTTTTTTATTGCAACATCAGTATACTAAACATACTAGGATGTTTTTATGATAACGATTCGAACTAAACATACACACACCTCCATCTAATGGGTGAAGAATATACTGTTTCTGTGGATGGAAAACTAAAGCCTCTCAAAATGATGATTGTTCGATTATCTCCTAGTTCCTCTCATGGTGACCAATAATATGAAACATTATTAATATATGATATATAAATATATATATTATGTTTATGTTTTATTTATGCTTATGTATTTTCCATTTATATTGTTATATTATGGTTTCAATAATGGGTAAAACGCGATAATTTCATTTTAGCATGTGAGGACTACCGCCCCCTCAAATTGATATAACTCCTTAATGCCTTATGTGGGATTTATAAACGATGGATTTAATTATATTATATATGATATTATAATGGAATTATAATATACCTATGTATCATCATTCCATTAAAAGACAAAATATAAATGGAAGTAGCGTTCATGCATATATACGGCTTATCGTCTCCATGAACGGTACATTTCATTTCTTATCTCCAAATGTTAAGTTCTATTATAAATACATATATATATACTAGATATAATATATAAATAAATATATTATATCTAAATCATGTATATAATTCTGGAGATAATAATCTTTTGAACACATGGAAAAATTGTAATTATAACATGTTCATTCTTGACTCTTGTTCCGAACATCGATAAAATATCGAATATAAACTCAAATAATTAACTAATTTTTATTAAAAGGATATAATTGATATAAAAGGAATAATAAAATTGAAAATTTTTCTTAATAAAGTAGAAATTAACTTATGTTTATTATCCAGGATGAGCAAAGAACATACGAGACAAGTCTGACCTGAGGTCAGGGGTTTCTTATCTCACCTTTAATTCTGTGAAATTTCTATTGTTCACCACTTATTTATTGTATGTGGTGTGTACTGCCCATGATTTTATTCCTTCTGTAATATAAATTAATTTATTGGTATTCACATCATCATTGTATTATCCTTCTTTTATGGGGGTATGTTTCATAAGTTACCAAATCGATAAGGGAATTTCTAATTTCAACTTCTACTTATTGGGCTTTACGCATACATCATTGATTGTTTTACTAGAAGATTATGTGTGGAATCACAACTTATTATTTATGTAGTAATTACAGTCCCCTTTGTATGGATATATATTTGATACACATAATCACTCCATTGATAATTTATCAAGCCATTGATATGGACTTGATAAGAATAATCTTCACTCAATTTCCATTCATTGAGTTAAACATCCAAGTCATTGGTATTATTTTTACAAGAAAATGTGTGAATGTCATTTGATGTATTTACAATAAATATCCAATCATATTGAGTTTATTTATATTTTTCACACATAATAATTTCATTGATTTATCCTTAATATAAGGATACCGTCTTTATAAGGGACTTTATCTCAATTTACATTCCATTGAGACTTATTGGTTGATATACACCAATTCACTTTTATATGGTGTATATATTGTACTTTGACATAGTATGTCTAACATCCCGGGTAAATAGAGAACATGAAAATTTTCACATTTATTAATATTTGTGGATTAAATATTAATTTTACTTTAAAGAGGTTTCTATGTTAGATAGCGTACCCGATACGTAACAACGAGTTTCTTTGAAATCTTACGTTGCACAATAATAATATAATATTATTTTTATAAATGGTAGTTAACTCCTATATATTTTATTGGTGGAAATAGAAAAAAATTTCTACAATATTATTATACATGTTTGTTAAATATATTTACTATTATCTAATAAATGTTAGAGGCTTAAAATGTGAGTAAATCTAATTTTAAGCATAATTTACATTAAAAAGTCGATTTAATGCCTTTTAATTGATAACCTTAATTATATCTAGTTTTGGTCACTTTAATACATTCTATTTGAAAAAATAAAATCCTTCTTTAGAATAGTGATATCAAAATTTACTTTTTTTAATTTTTTGGAATTTTCTGATAAATTCATTTTTCTAATGAATAGTGAAAATTATTGTATTTTAATTAAAAAATTCATTTTAGTATAATTTATTTATATGGATAGATTAAATTTTTAATTGGTATTAAAGTATAATTAGAATATATTTTTATCATTTAATCCAATTTTGGTCATTGGATTTAATATCACTTTGAAATAGGACATAAACAAGTGTCAATCTTTTGATAGATATTGTTTCATAAAAACACACAATTTGTATTGACAAAAGGAATTAATTATAAAATTAATTAATGAAACTTATTTATTTTGAATTTGAAAAAATAGACATCATTTTTCAATTCGGAACATCATGTATATCTTAGGATGAATTTTTGGATGTTTTTTGAAAAACATCAATTTTTTATGAATAGTGAAACCACTTAGTAGTAGTCAAAAAAACAGACTTTTTATGATCATATTTATGAAAATTTAGTTCATTTTATTCTTATTTTATATCAATCATGAGACCATGTTGTTCTTTAAACAAGGTGTAACTCTATTCACAACCCGATTTCAAATTATTTAACTTCAATATAGCTAGAAAATTTGGGTATTTAAAAGAACCAGTAGAAAATTGGCTCATAAAAACCTATATAAATTCATAAACAACTTTTTTATAATCATGAATCTCATATTAAATTTCTATATCCATTCATTCAATTCATTCTATAACACCATTTATACTGGAATTCATAAAATATGTCTGAGACACCATAGTATCATCCCAATCAACGTGCACATTATGTTTTTACATGTGTTTATTATAACATTTATAGCTCATATATATATTGTGAAATATAAAATGTTTATGAAACTATAACAAAATAACTTTTCTTGATTTAAAACAACATAAAAACTGATAATGTATTTCATAAGTTTTGAATGAATGATCTATTAAAAACATGATAAAATATTTTACTCCATACTCATTCAATTTTATCATAAAATTAGTGGGACCTCGTTTTTTGATTCATATCCATCCAATTGGGTTTATAAAATATTCATTTTATACAATAAGTATGTAAATAAATATAAATTATTTATTATGAAAGGTGAACGTTATATATAATTATATCATGGGAAACCCAACATTCTATTTCATTATATAATTTCATTATTCATTGGAGAAAATGTGTTATAAAATTTATGAAAATAATTACTCCACTAAATAATTAGTTTCCTATGATTTCATCCAAAGGTAAATATTATAGAAAATTTTCATCCATAGCTTCTCATCTCGTCAATAGTCATTCCTACATTTTTTTGACACTCATTCTCCACCTCATATTATTATGAACTAATGTTTCATGAAATACACTAACTAGTAGTCATCAATGGGAATACTACTTCATAGAGTAGTTAAAGGAACATATATGAGTTGAGGGATGACTCTCAAGAAAAAAGTACAATAATAACAGATCGGGAGGTGAATCCAATGAGGATGAAAGTTGTACTCCATTTTGTTCCCTAAAGGGGAAATGTCTTTTATTTTCTAATGTAAACCATTGGAACTAGTAATTAACTTTTTCCCTATTAGAGGTAATATATTGGTGAAAAAATGTTCATGTCTGTGATTCATGTGGTGTCAACTGAGACATGTTATTATAGATGAATCCTTAGGGCCTATAATGAACTCTATATTAAGAAGTGAAGTCCCACATTTAAATATTTTAATCCTCTATATAATAATAATCATACCTGTATTAAAATTATCCATAAGGTTTTTCATAAATCTATTATGAAAATGATAATATAATATAGGAAAATAAGTAGTAATAAAAAATCTAAACATGATAAAAAGAATAATAAACTCTAATTCCATGAACATGAATGTATAAAAATGTATATATAAAATTTTTTTATAAATAATTGGTTATTTAATATTAAGGGATAGTTATTAGAGATTACAAGGTGTAGAAGAAATACATGTATAAAAAAATTATGAATAACTAAAAATAATATCTATTAATTATTATAAATATATATAATCTGACACCCACTGATTTTTTTTGGAACATGTTATGTAAGGACCTAAATAATTATTACATTAAATATTAATGGAATATAAAATATTTGAAAATATAAAATATTTATATTTTAAATTTCAATAAAAAACAACAAGGAATGATTAAATATTTTTAGAAGAATAATATACATAATAAATATAAATTTATAATACATATCAAAATTATTAGATGATAAATTCAATCAATAATTTTGTCTAATAAAGATGAATACCATTATTATTTTCATAATAATGATCAGTAATCATAAATAGAAAATTTCATTATCTTGACCATTATGGGTTCTATGGTGATTTTTGGAACATAATATAGCATTTTAGTCATAATGAGACAAATAATAATAATTATTAAATATATAGATGTTTAATATTAATGGGAAGATGGGACACTCTTACAGAAATATTTTCATATTGATATAGATCTTTATAAGAAAAATTGGTTGATGAATTTAAACCATTAAATGATCTCTATGGAACATTTAAATAATTAAATGGTTTTATGAAAAATTTTCCTAATTTTTTGAAAACATATATGACTCTGACGAAATAATTATAAATGTAATATATTTGAAGTAATGGATTTTAAGAGTAATATTTAATTGATTTCACAATAAATGATTTATAAAAAAGAAACTTCCTTTCATATTATATATTAATTTTACATCACACATGACATGTGAATTTATGTATTTAACAATTTTTGTCAATCTCAATGGGTACGTACTGTTTTAAAATTGGTGGTTCTATTAATATTAATTGTTTAAATTTAGAATTTATTTGATATGGGAGTAAATTTTAATGAATGTTCTATTTTTAGATGGATTAAATTAAAATAAATAGAGTTTCTGTTATATTAGTTATAAATAAAATGAATTAAATTTTATTCAGTATGAATGATTTGGTAATCATTTCCAAGATGGATATATTTAAACATAAGTATATAAAACCAGTCAAACTATATTTTATTCTGCGGTGAGAGAAAATTTATGGTAATTGTGTCTGAAAGAGAAAATTCAATTCTGGTAGTGAAAAATAGATCATGGTAGATAATGAGACCATTAAATGGTGTCTTAAAAATGTTGGGATGATATTGTTTCATGATTAAAAGATAAAGTTGATATATATTTTTTGACTAATTAGAATTAGGATACTGTTAATAATTAAAATAACTAATTAGACATTTAAATGAAACAATACATGGAGTTTATTCACTATGATATATTTGGATTCTCAACATATGAATAGAGGGAAACCATATCCCTCATCAATATGTGCTATATTACGAAACATTTTAAAACAATTGAGGAAAGTTTGTACCGCCCAAATCAGACAATATCGTTGTGCAGTGGATGGGTTCCCTGGGTTTTTATACCTCAGGTAGCTCTATCTATAATAATATTATTTCTTGTGTTAGTTGATAATTTTAATGAGAATTTTCTTCTTTCCAAGGGTATTATCTTGTTAAATACATTTTTTTGTTAAAATGGGATATTTTACAACATGAAACAATTTATTGTTTCAAAATAATTTTGAAAAAATAAAAGATTATTTTAAAATGAAATTACTTTTTTAAAAATTATTGAATGATTAATTGAGATAAAATTAATTTTTTGTTTATAATTGATTAGTATTTATTTCTTGATGTGGTTGTTTTGACCATCTATGAGGACCTGTTTTGTTTGGAAGGTATCTCCCCCAAGAGATTGTTTTTAATATATTGTGTAAATTTTTAATTATTTTATCATGTTGTTGTTATATTCCAATTATACCTAGAAACATGAGATATATCTCATGAGTTTATTTTTCATACAACCGTTCTATTTTCATCTAGTTTTATTTTTATTCATGAGGAATAAGCATTCACTAAGTTCAGGTGATTTGGATGCATGGTGGCCTGTAAGAGAGTATATAGAAGCATGATACACAGATACGACCCCTATACCAGTGTTGTCTTGATTGTAACCTTCTTTGTTATCTGTGAGATGTGTTGTAAAAACCATGGTATTTCATGAAATATGTTGTTTCCCCATTTATGTTATATGTGTTATGTGATGTTTGAGAATTTTCTAAATTGATAATGGAGGATGACATGATTCTTTATCATGATGTGTTTTAATATGATGCAATTAAACCCATGTGGGTGAGTTAGGGCTACCTAGAGTAGATTGTATATTTACATGGAATATGGAATTCCCTGATTCAAATGTTCGAGAAATACATTATGTTCTGTTATCATGGGAATTTGGGATTTTAGGTTTGGTTGATGGGACAGTTTCATCTGTAATGATATCATTGAGGGGTATCTTGGGGGATGGTTGTTTGGACCCTTTCTCTCTTTTTCTTCTAGGATGGTTTTGAATTATCAAGGGTGAGAGTATATTGAGAGTTATCTGATGTAATGGATCTATCTTTATGTCCCATTAAATTTCCAAAATTCATATAATTGATGTGTTTGGGTGATTTTTGGGGTGTTTATGGGATATGTGAGAAAATACAACACGGAGGAATTCCAATAATTTCCTTAATTTCCATTTTTAATGGTTACTCTTTCTAGTGTTGAATCAATATGGAGGATAATCATTCTTGTGGTAACTCATTATAGTAGTGAGTAATCGTATTGTTGACTCATCTTATAAATGACTCATCATGTTCATGACTCATCCTCGTGGTGAATCATCTTAGTAGTAACTCATTCTAGCAATGAATCATTCTAGGAGGGGTACTTCCTGATGTCAACTAATCCTTGAAGTAAATCATCTAGGTGGTGACTCATCCTGTATGTGACACATCTTGGTGGTTACTCATCCGGGAGGTGACTCTTCATGTAGCTGATTCATCCTTGTAGTGAGTTAGTTCAAATAGTTTTCTATTTTTATTGAATTGTCCAGTTTTCCAAAAAAAATTATAAATGATCCACTTTGACATTTTACTTTTTTAATGAAATGGGTTTAATTGACATAATTAATTTTTTAAAGACATTTAAAAAGTGTTTAATCATACCCTTAATATAATAAAAATCTATAGACTTTTAAACATCTAAAATGTGTGGTTCTAATGAGATCATCATTTAATTGTCAACTAACCCATTTAAAATACCATTAGATTCAGATCGAATATTCTAAGGTAGATATATTTCCTTTATTCGGGATTACATTAACTTCTTATGAGCGGCCCCAAATTATTTTTCTCTTGTAGTCTCAGAACATGTGGGTTTAGTTGCTTCCTGTCCCCCTTGTGATGTTACATAATGTTTTCACACCCCTATTTTGGTGAAACATGTTGGAAAAAACTTCTTCCTTCTTGGAAAGATACCCATTTTTTATTTGTATCATATGTGGTGGGTTTATAATTTATATCCTTGTGTAGGTCATTTAATACAAATTAATAAATATGATGAATTGGTTTAAAAAGTGTTTAAAGGGATGGGTAATGGGAATTATTATCTTAAAATTTTTATTGATTTTATTTGATTTATTTTGATATTATGATTATATGGGAATAATAATTTATAAAAATATCATTTATTGTTTGATTTATTATGATATATTAACTTTTTTTGAAACATATATTTTCTTTAATTTGTTGAAACCCTTATAAAAATTGGTTAATCTCTTGTATTTAGTTAATTAAATTGTTAACCTATAACCTAGTGGATTTTGGGATGACTCCCTAAATTAATGACTTGAAATTTACGAATATCCCTCCTTTCAATATCTGAAAATGAATATTGTTATTTCTTGGGATGTGATGTGTGGAATGGTTTTGGTTTATGCTTGTGGGGATAGTGTAATGTACATTATCTATATTATTTTGTGTGGGGGATGGGATGATATTTTCTTTTGAAATATGGATTTGATGGTTGTTATAGTATGTTGGTGTATTAGGGTTGAGATAGTGGTTGCAGTATGGTTAGGAAGCGAGGTTGCAATAGTGAATAATGATGTAAAATGATGTTGGTGTGGAATTTGGGCTATGGTGTTGTGTATGTGATGTGTTGTTGGTTCTGTTTTATTTACCCAAGTATTAGTGGAATTAATACTTCATGATGACAATTTCAAATGGTCATGTTTAAAAAAAATTAATGATGGGATGTATGATTAACTATTAAATTTTTATATACAAAATAATGGGATGGAATTATAAAACATGATGTCTTCTTAAATGAAGTATGATTCAAGTTAACATTTACTAAATAAATTAAAGAGGATATTAATGTGATAATTTATTGATATATAGATACTTTGTAAAATGGATAAATGTATAAAATATGAACATTTCATTCTTTTTTGAGTATGTGATTTTATGCATTTATATGTGATAATGAATGTGTGTATTATATGAGATGGTTTTTTCTTATTGTAAATCCATATGATAGGATTATGTGTTGTACATCGATAATTATATACACTATATATTATTTTTTATGTAAATACAAACCCCACCCATGTTGAGGACTATGTGCCAACACCTATATAGTCACACGAGGGGTATATTTCCAAACATCATTGTGGGAGGATTGTTGGATTACAACTTGATCATTCATGCTCCCTATTCCAAGAGACGATGGCACAAGTTTGTTCAGGTGAGTTATGGTGTGAGTCCCAAATTTTTTTTTGGGATGAGTTTTGTAGTGTGGTCCCTGGTGTCTTTGGGATGATTTGTGGTGTTCTGTCCCCGGTGTCTTCGAGATGGGATGTGGTATTTGGTCTTTCTGTGTTCGAGCGGTATGTGATGTGACATGATTTGATGTCATGTCTTAGGTTTTTAAAGGTGGTATGTGAAGTGTTGTGATGGACCATGTGTGTTCAGGATGCATTTAATGTGATTTGATGTTATTTAGAAGAGGTGGGATCACTAGGACACTTATTGATGGGGTGTGAGAGAAGCTAATTATTAGGAAAGTGGTGTGCGGTACCCTATCATCTATGAGATTCATATTATATTATATTACATCGATTAGTTTTTTTAATTTATCCATGTTGATTATGGGTTGATGGTTATTCTAACTATTTGGTGCTATTTGGTTATACTACTTTCCCATTAGTGAATTAGTATGATATTTTCACTTGAACATGGGAGACATTGGCTTTCCTATTGGGTATACATGTATGATAACCCTGCATATATAAAAATTGTTTTTAGGATTCTAGGACGAATTTCTATCCCAATATTGAAATTTCATGTTTTGACCATTGGAGTTGTTGTTGTGTTGTTACCTTATCTATTATTCATTTGGTATTTCATTTAGAGACATTTATAATTATCAGTTTCATTTATACATAAATTTCGGAAAGGATTGTACTTTTATTTTTATTATTTCATAGAATATATTGTGGATTATTCATTCTATGTCCCAATCTTGTTTTCTTATAATGGGTAATGCATCTTATATTTTGAGATTTTTAAACCCTTTAGGCTACATGTAAACCCGGTGCCTACTATAGTCAGGACTTGGGGGTCGTTACCCTCTCAATTCATTGTTTAATCTTTAGTGGGAGTGGATCATGATTGAATTTTATCGTTAAATGATAATAAATAATAACATCATTAATAGCTTCAAGAAATGAAGGATTTTAATATTTAAACTTATCAAAGGTAATCTATCACTTTAAATGTTGGGATAAATTTAAAAAAACTAGATGAAAACAACATGGGAAACAAATAAGAGGAGGAGGACATCAACTAGGATGGAACTAGAATACGACTCTTCCAAAATCAGTTTATAATGAAATGGGGAAATGGGAGAAATAAGAATTCTCCCCCATTTAGATAATAGCTTCCCAAAATCCATTGGCTGGCCAGTGGGTATCACCTAATAGTTGGTGAACCCAAGAGGAGTTATACACCCCAAGGAAGTAAACTATCTATCTGGTGGCCTCAATCTAGATATATATTGACACTGTATACCCCTGTATATGTGCTTTAGTCGCCTAAAAACTTCCATTACAACACTGAGAATCCCAAAACCCATGTATAACATCCCAAATAGTACATACAGGGGTTTTTAAAAAAAGTAACACTATCTAATCCATATAGAGGGTTGGGTTCTTATATAGTTGAATGGAATTCATAAAAATTTTTGACATAGGGGATTTATGAGATTTAAATTTATATTATAATATAATTATTCTTCATGTGATTTTATTATTTTATGTTTCCCCATATGAAGAAAAGTCATTCAAATGATAATCTATTTAATTAAATGACAAGAATTATCATCATTCCCCTTTATTTTTTTTGCCACATTTCATGAATAATTGTTTTCAACAAAAAAATAGTTTTTAAAACCCTCCCATTATATCTAACCAAAATATTTATTGTAATCCTTAAATTTTTCAATTAACCCCAAAAAAATTTGCATTCAAATATGGTATGTATAACTCTCTCCCTTAAGATTTGTGTTCTGAACATATAGTCGGGGGGAAAGATCCCCTATAACATATGTCTTCTATCTATTAGCTCCCTCACTTTTATTGTTGTTGTATAAATATGGTCTGAGGTAGGGGTTCTTTTATATTTTCATATTAATTTTCTGACCCTTATCTCGAGATTTATGTTATGGGATTCAATTTGGGGGAAGGGGATGTCTTCTCTTCTGTACATAGTTCATGAGATGGACTATGGCTTTCATTAGTGTGTTCTCCCCTTTTTATTTTATCGAAATTTAAATTTTTGATTCTTTAATTTTTATTTTATTACATTTGATATTATAAAATTACATTTTAGGAGTTGTGAAGTCATTTATAAACCTAGGGATTGAAAGGTAACCATGTTGGATACCATCATTATATTTTCATGTAATATGGATGATGAAATCTATTATTGATTTTATTATTGGATTTAAAAATTGTAATGAATTATATGTTAAATGAAGGGAATTGAAGGAGATTGAAAAATATAATTAATTTAATGGGAAAAGTTGTAATATAATTTCATAGTAGAGAGAATATTAGAAATAGTGATAATTGAATCACTTGTGAGGTGATAATATAGATGTTTTAATAAAAAAATTTATGTATTATTTCTCCTAATATTCATTGTGATGGGTTGTCACTGATGAAATATATGTTCTTGTATCATTTTATGTTGTTATAAATTTTGAGAGTTCTGGGTTGAAAGGTATATTTTATCCATCTGAAGTACATTTAGAGGAAAGCTCAGTGGTAATATTAGAGAAGGGATATGGATCATTTTTGTTAGTCATTTGGTAAGGTTTCTTCCTTGTAAGCTTAACCATACATCAGAGTGAATCTAGAATGTGAGATGAGTAAGTTCACAAATTATATGAAGGATTAATTGAGGTCATTCAGAAAGACGTGTCCCCTCCTGGTTAGTAAGGCGATCTTATAGATATGTATGTGTTGGAATGAAATTATTTAAATTTTTCAGTAGAATGTGGTTTCCATTAAATTTTATTTACCACTAATTTTTGGGGATTATATAGATTTAAATTAATATGAATCTCTCTATTGAGATTTCTATTAGGGTTATATGTGTTGAATTCCAGGTTGTAGTTTGATTGCTAAATTAATCTACAAATTATGTTGACTAGGTTTTTTATGAAATTTTATAAGTAAAATATATAATTATGATATTTGTTTTTATATTTATAGATATTTATTCTTATTAATAGTAATAAAATTAATGGATAAATCAACTCCATCACTTTCTCCTATTTTTATTTTAATTAAATGATGGTAATAAATATAGAGTGGATCATAATTATTAATACATTATTTAATGAATGGGAGTGGATGGAAATTAATAATTGTAAAACGGGAAATATAATGGCAGAGGGATAAATTATATCGAATGAAAGACTCAATTCATTGTTAAGGGAAGAAAATAGTCGATAGTGATAATAGGTAAAACAATTATATATTGAGTTCCTCACCACATTATAGTTTTGATATTTTATATTGAATGGTTATGATAATTTCTATTCAACCATCGCTTATACAAACCTTCTATGGAATGTTCTCATTCATAATATTTTAATGGATATTATTTTTTAATTAGTATATATTTGATGTGATGCATGGAATTCATGATGTAGTGTTATTAGAACTAGATGGTTTGAGTTCATGGTGGAGATATTTTGTAAATAATATGGTTATGGTTGTTGGTAATGTATTGTCTCAATAATACTCCATAAATAATGTTTATTTTTATTTTCAAAAATAACATTATTTTCTTTAATAATGGTGTTAATTTTTTTATTTTTTAGGAACATATTTATTTATAAGTTTATCTTATTTATGGGTCATAATATTTTTCAAATTTTTCTGATCAGGTTTTAAAAGTATTCTAGAATCAGATTCATAACCTATGTTTGTGTGTATTAGTGTGGTGTATAGATTAGAAGCCTTACATTTGATATAATGGAATTTACAGATAAGTAATTTTATTTTTGGAATCAACCCAACTTTATAGGAAATAATTTTATGGTAAATCAACCCTACTATTGTGATCAAAAATACATTCTCAAATATATGTTTGTATTTTTTTTCACCACATGATTTTACCCTAAATTTTACCATTAAAAGAATTAATTTTAGTTTAATATACTAATGTAATTTCTGTAATGACCTTAATAGAAGTAAACATTATTTTGATGTTGTGTTATGAATGATTCAAAGGCTTTTATTCATTAGAGTAAATCATTATTTTTTCTAAGGGAAATTTTTAATCTATTGAAAGATATAATACTTAAATTATTGTGTTGTATCATGATATTTTTGTAGAAATTATTAATATAAAGAATGCCAATATTTCTATAAAATATGTATAGCTTTCCATTCAAAACTAATGTATATTTTCATTCTATTTTTTAATATCTAACTCCTACAATGAAAAAAATATCAATTGACTCTGTTTTTATAGAGGCTACCCATTGATGATATTAATTTTTTATCCTTTATATTCCCAATAACAGATTCTATTTGTTTATTTAAATTTAGGATCATTTGAAACTAGGATCCATTTGAAATTATTTCTTAAATACAATAAATTTTGACGAATAAGATCCAAATTATTTACCTGTTACTGCTGAAACAGTTATCAGGAACATTTCAATTTCATCATATAATAATATTTTTATTTATTAGATATTTGAATACTCTAACTCAGTTATATAATAGTATCAACTTCTTAGAATAATATATAAAAAATATGGTAACATTTAAAATAATCATTAGTCTATGTAAATATTTGTTGTAATGGTTTCAACTGAAGGAACATAGTTGTGAAGGTCATGTGAAAACATGGCAGTTTTAGTGAAATTCACTGAGATCATTGATAGATGATTGGTGGATAGATTATGAAATCATTATGACCTTATCCACTATAAATATTGATTCAATATTATTTCATGTTAACCTATTTCAAAAATTCAAATGTTAGAGAATAATTTATATATTTATAAATCAAAATAAATGATAAATCGTGTATTTGTTTAGATTATTAATAGGTCACAATTCACCCCCTTTTGTATACCATTGTATTATTTAGACCTAGAAATTTGTATGTAATTAGAAATTTTTTATAACTAATATATAGATTTAACAATTCTCAAATGTATGTGGTATTTATAATGAGAATTTTTAGAAGATTATCCTAGAGTAATCGTGTATATGATTGATTCTCCAAACATCAATGGTTATGACTATGGATGCTGGAAATATTGAATAATAATCTATATGAAAATTAGGGTATTTAAGGTATATTAAAATATTATCACCTCATATGATATTCATAAGAAACAAGAAACATGGGATATAGTAATAGAAGCTGAGTATGACATCAAGTCAAAAGTAATGAAATATATCATTTGTGTACTTGTTCAAGCAAAATTCAATCGAGATTCTAAATGTTCTACTAGTTATGTTGTTTAGTATAATTCTTTTCTTTCAATTAATGCGATTGAGAATGTTAGAAAAATGATGTATGATACTACAAAAACATTTACACCATAAGAATGTAAGATTGTGAAATAATCACCCAAACGAATGGATATAAGATACAAAAAGTCAATAATGTTTTTTATTTAGGAAATAAAATTACAAAATCTGATCAAGAACTAAAGGAACTAATAATTATACAAAAAAACAGGAATAAAAAATCTAACCCTATAAGATAGTCATCACCATTCATATATTTGAAAAAGATAGAATTAATCAGACCATTGATTAAGTATGAAGAAGTTAAACATGATAAATTTGAAGATCACTATATATAAAAAATGGAAAATACTTTCCTTAATGTTACATATATAATCATGAAAATAAATAAAGAGAGGTTTCCAAAATCTAAAATAATTCATATTTATTAGATTCAGAAATGGAACAAGATCTATGGATAGGAAAAAAGAAAATTTTTAAATAAAGATAGATGCTTCAAAAAATCCTCCATGAAATATGAAAAATGATATAATGATATCATATGTTATAAAGCGAGACATATGGGTCATCTCATACCTAATTTACCATATTTATGGAGAAAATAATTATGGGAAAACTATTTATGATCATAATGGAAATAGAGCTTTTAAGGTTACTTGGAGTGTATTGGAAGCATCTAGTAGATAATCCAATTGAACATTAGAAACATAACAAAATGTGATAGATAACATGTGTTATAAGGATAAATAATATTATGGTGTTCAAGCCTACTTAAATTTTACTTTTTAATTTTAAATCTTCTCAATTATAAAAATATATTCTTATTTTTCAATTATTATTGAAAAAATTAATTATTATTAGAAAACTGTATATCAAAAAAATACTCATAATTCTTTTTTAATAAAAAAGGATGTAATCCTAAAATGATATCAATAATTAATGGTTAAATTTAATTCAAAAAATCACATAATAATATTTAGGAAAACAAAATAATTACATTGGGGGTAGAATCATTTAAAATTGATGCATGAATATTAATCGACATATAAAAATATCTAAATGATTTCCAAGGATAAAATATTTGTAAAAAGGAAAAATATTTAATATTAATAAGAGGTAAAAAGTAAATACTAATTAAAAATTCATTTCCTGCCATGTTCTAGAAATGATACTTTCCAATACTGAGGAATTAAAGGACATTATTCTTAATATTACTCGTTAAGAAATCGTCAGAAAATTTGATTTAAAAAGGATATTATTTCAAAAAAAAGACTAAAACATGTAGAGTAAATTTTCCTAAAAAAATTATAATAATGATTTCTAGATCCCATCTTATGAAAACATATGCACCCAAGAAAATATGGGTTCCAAAAGAAACACTTTTATATATATTTTGGTAGGTAAAATGTCGAAGGAATGGAAATTTTTTATGGTTCATGGATTGTTCCTTCTCAAGACACAATAGTGGGTACTGTATACATTTTTATACATTGGAATAACATGATGGATGACTAGTCATAAACGCAGACAATGCTAAAGGGATGATAGTTGGAGTTGGATCAGTTAGAGATCCAATTTCAACATCAATAATTAATCTTTTACATGTTCAAGGTATAACCAATATCCTGATAAATATTTATGAAATATTTGATGATAGTTTTTTTTATTATTTGTTATAAAATTTGAGCTATATTTGAAATTTTAAATTACATAAACTTAGAACACCTTGATCCGAATACGATTATACATTGGATCTTGATTATTTTTGTTAATAAAATTTAATTTCTTTAACTAGAGAGAAAAATGTTTCAGGTATCTAATCTAAAATTCACGGAGACTATATTATACTAACGATATATTAAATATCAAATAAACATTTAATTTCTAATTTTCTTATACTTAGATTTTATAATGGTAGATTTATTTTGATTAATTTTAAATTACAAAACCCACAAATCATGACTCAAATCATATAATAAATTTTCTAAATTTAATATACTAGATCTTATCCCCATGGATTTGTTTGGACTATCAAGGGTAGTAGGTTTGTCTTACATATTATATGTTTACATATTATATTAAAATATTTCATGATTTATATGGGTTTATTTTCAAAATCATAAAATTTATGTATTAAAAATTGTTGAATGAATTTTTTAAAATTTTCAAATAGAATATTATTTTAAATTATTTTATTATGATCTAATCATAATAGGGAATTTGAGAATCATGAATTTAATTATTTTTACTAAACTGTAGGTATTAAACACACCTTCTCTACCCCATGAACACCACAAAAAATGTAATTGTTGATATAATAAATATAACTATTAAAAAAATGGGAATGACTATATTTAATTAATGTTTCCTTCCAGCATACTTTTGAGAAGAATCTATAAAATAAACTTTTTATATCATTAGTAGGATTTTAATATGACTTTATAATAAAAAATACACTTTATGATCTTTGGAATAAGAAAAAAACTAATGTAATGTACTTTAATGTATTTTGATCCAAGTTATATATCATGAATACTAAGGTAAACATTGGTATATTTGATCTAGAGGTTGATTAATGAGTCTTTCTAGGATATTATGAAACTTCTAATGCCTAT
Source organism: Viscum album (assembly GCA_963277665.1). Lineage (NCBI taxonomy): Eukaryota > Viridiplantae > Streptophyta > Magnoliopsida > Santalales > Viscaceae > Viscum > Viscum album. The sequence goes on from OY728161.1 coordinate 1,591,158,044, forward strand.
AGAATGTATAATAGAATCCAGGTATTATGGAAGATTTAGTTAATGTCATGGTTGATGAATGTGACCCTTTAAATAAAAGGTTACATCAAATAGATGAAATTTTATACCCTTATGAAAACATGATAATTTAATCTCCTAAGAATAATTTTTAAAATTAATAAAATGAAATTCAATATAGTCAATAATATAATTATACAGAATTACATGAAGGTTTCTTTTGTAGATATTTTGAAACCATAAATGATACATTATTAGAAACTATTATAGAAAATTTACACAAAGGAGTAAGAACTAGAAGAAATATTGGGAAATTAGATTAATTTTATGCCCTTATATACTAATTATAAAATATGACTATAGAAATTTTATTGAATGAAATATGTTTTTGTTTTCCATGTAGGAATAACATAACTGATTCAGTTGAAATAATGTTTTGGAATTAATAGATATACTGACCTATTGTATAGTAATAGGTACCAAATGGGGTTTTAGGAATGAAAAAGATGATTAGGAGCTTATTAATAGAAATAGAGTTTGATTACCAGAAAAAGGAATCAATTATTAAGAAGGGATAAGATTTGATCAAACCTTTTCACCTATTATTAGACTAGAATCGATTATATTATACTATCTTATGAATCTGTTATTATTCATTAATTATTTTTTATGTATGTAAAATATAAATTTCTAAATGGATATGTAATGAAGGATGTTTATATTTAAGAACCAATAGGTTTAAAAAATCCTCATCTTCCCTATTAATTGTTTAAACATATTAAATCATTTAATTTCCTTAAGCAAGAACCTTGATATTGGAATGAAAGATTATGATAATTATTATTTTAAATTAATTTTTTTATTAACAGATCCAAGATTTTTAATATAATTTTATAATATAATATTCTAGTATTGAAAATTTATATCAATGATATTAATTTTAGATCAAAAAATTAAAAAAGTGATAATGCCTTTTTTAATATTGTGTAATTTGAAGTTGGTATTATGGGAGAATTAAATTTATTTATAGGATTACAAAACTAACATAATCATTATATAAATGATACAAATATTGAAAATTAATTAATGAATAATTAAAAATATTTGGACTATAAAATTGAATGACTTTCTTAACTCCCATGTATACTAATGAATAGACTAAATTGAGTGAATCTGGAAGACAAGTTCAAAATAAATTATACAGAGGTATGATCGATGTTTTATTTTTGTATACTAATAGAAAACAAGATATAATGTATTCTATTTTTTTATGTGCACGATTTAAGTCAAACACAACATAATCCCATCATACTATTGTTAAAATAACTTTTTTGATATTTTAAATGGTCTATTATATATATATATATATATATTAGAAAATGTATAATTTAATTTATTTTCATATTAAGATGTTGATTTTAGAGTACATGGATTATATTGATATATCCTAGAATGAACCTTTGATATTTTAGGAAAATATTTACTATCATGGTTGAGGTATAAACAATATTTAGTATCTCTATTAATTGATGAGGTAGATTATATATATGGTGGTAGTACAAGTTCACATGAATTGTGGATAAAACAATACTTACAGGACCTAGAAAATAATTTTAATAATATAAATATAATATGTGATAATAGTAGTGCAATTAATCTTTCCAAAATTACAATATGCATTTTGTGAACCAAGAATATTTATATATGGAATATTTTTCTAATATATCATGTTATTTAGAATGATATTTCATTAGAATTTTAAATAATGAATATAAAAATTTACATATTTTCACTAAAAAACTTCCCAATAAGTGATTTTATTTTATTAATGGGGTTAGAAATACTTAATTTCAAAAACAATTTGTTACTTTATTTCAATATTTTTTTATTTATTGTTTTTTTTATTAGTTTATTATTTTATCTATGTTATATTAATTGTTAAAATAGAAAAACATTCCAAACAGAGTTTATTTTCAAAATTAAAACTAATAATGACTACAATGAATAAATTGGTTTGAGAAATAAGAATTGTTTCATCCAAAACTATTAGAATTACTGTCCTCTTCTTATATATCTATCCAATCTCATTTTTATTATTCAAAACATTTTCAACTTCTATAGATATATTTTTTTCTTTCAAAACCCTAGAATCATAAACAATTAACTCATAGAATTTCAAAAATGTTAATGACTTAGTGAACAGATATAGGAAAACTATATGTAATGAAGTAAAAATATATCACCTAAAGAAAAAAATCTTCATATAAAGGTAAAAGAGTTCAAATGGTTAGTCATACAAATATTATTTTGAAGAAATATATCACATTTCAAGGACATGAAAATATTATTTACTGAAGGAATCACTAATATTATTTTGGATATAAATGTGAAACTGCTCATTAGAAATGATAATTTCAGATTCAGTGACACATAGGATGTCATTGTATCCCTGATAAAAGATAGGGATGTTGATATCTCTTCATTTGAAATATAAAATTTTCATAATTGTACCCATGAAGGATTTTTTCATATTGATATTTTATTAATAGGGAATTGTGAATATAAATCATAGGACGTTATGTCATTTCTCTTCATCTCAAACCAAATATGAAAAATGTTTGTTACGGATATATATGATTAACTAAAGCTTCTAGTCTTGTTTTTCTAGTTGAAACCATGAAATTTTGATCTTGAAAAAATTATTTATATATACTCATATATAATGTTTTTGAAGATTGTTGACATTATGTTCAATTTCATAAGGTGTATGTTATTGTATATGAATTACTATTTCTATGAGAATGCAAAAATATATTTTTATCGATTATAAGAATAAATTGTTTTTTTACAAAAGAATTAATATTATAGATGTCAAAATTCACCCCAAGTTTCATTCCGGTAACATTAATAATGCAATAACTCTAAGGGAGATAGTTCCTATATGGAGTATAGTACAATGAATGTTTTAACATGTTGGTGAAGAGTACCAATAGGGTTCTGGTATTGTTTCTGGGGGGGAAGGAATTTTGGTAATTGGTACAACCATAAAAATTCATTAAAAAATTGATGCATTATCTATAATAGATGATTAAATTCAATCAAAGAGTAAAAGAATCATATACAATGTGTATGATATAAATTCTTCAAGAGTTGACCCTTAATATTTTGAGGAAAATTTAGATGATCTAGATCATGTGGCCCTTTTTATCTAGCCAAGTCAATGGAATGAACCCACAACCCAGGTTACTAAATCTCCTAAACTATATGCATATGTTTCTATAGTAAGTGAAATTCCTCATCCTTCACACAGAGAAGATAAATATACCCATATTATAAATCAAAATGAAAATGAATCTCAATTAACTTCTATTTAAGTAATAGTTAATGAAAATGATCCTAGAAATGATCATGTTCCACAAGAAGTAGGTGACATTTCATGGTTATATATTATTCAATCAGTTTCGATAATTTATGATTCCATGTACAAGGAAACATTTGAACATGATGAATATAGAGAGGTTCCATTGGTTGAATTTTTTCCTCTAGTGAAATTATTAATGAAAAACCATACCCATGGTTGATAGAGGCCGACCATCTTATGTTAATGAAGTGGAGTCTAATGATTATTTGAGTGTTATAATAGAATGATTTTTTGTTTATTATTAACAATATTCAATAATAAAATCTTAGTTTATAATACGAATTAGAGGCTACAAGAATATATTTGGAGGATATATGAAGATCAACTATTCCCAGAGAGTAATTAAAATATTTTTGAAAACATACTAACCAATCTCTGAGATAGTGATGATTGAAGACGTTATTTTGATGATTTTCAAGGAGGAGTGGGTGATAATTTTAGTAATCATCAAGTAGAGTGTGTTTCAAAAACACATTTCGGTGATCCAAAAATATATTATTGGATTCAGTTTGACATAATCCAAAGTAGCACCAATAAATAATGATAAAATTTATTAGAACATCAAATGACACAAAATTTAATCAAAATGTTTGAACAAATCACAACTGTAATGATTAGATTTAATGATCGACTTCAAACCCTTAACCCTGATAATAAAACACTCAATGTTTTGTTCGTCAATCAAAGAGATCTTTTTTAGAAGAAAATTTTATGAGAGCCAGATATAAAAAATATTCTCAACCATTTTGGAACAATCCTATCACATCTTGGTGTGTTAGAGGAATTAGTTCATGAATTTTTTAATGTAATCATTCTTGAATGTTCATTGATCATCCAAGATATATGATTTTTTTGAGGCTGATGTTTTGAAAATCAAATTTAATTTTTAGGATCATAGAATAAATAATTGAAATTTGTTCTTCAGACAGTTCAAGTGTGTCCAATATATGACACCTACTATGAACTAGACCGTTCATATTCATCCAGCCATCCATTTTAATCCTTTATAAGAAAATATTTTTCTTGTAATAAAAAACAACTATTTTTAATATATATTTTCTAGTAATTTGTTTTTTATTTTATTTTTGTTCATTTCAATTTCCAAAAAAATTACTTTCATTTCACATAATTAAAATATAAGATTAATTTAGAGTAATGTGGTTAATTTAATGTGTTATAATAAATTTTTATATTGTGTATTTTTCATATCCCAACTATGTGGAAAAAATTGGGCAAACATAAAATTCATGATTTTATTACTCAAAAACTATTTTCCTTTGTCAATTTAACAAAATTAATTTTATTGTGTAAAATTAATTTTCAATAGCTATAATATCATTATATTTTAAAACGATATTATTCCATTGGTGTTAAAAATTCCAAAAACTTATATGTTAATTTAAGGGTTTTTAGACCCTAAATAGGGGGATATTTTTTGTGTTGTATTGTATAAAAAATAATCAATAAATATTATTTAATTTAATGGTCAAAAATTCCATTTTTTATTTCACTAGTTGAATTACCTTTTATTATTTTTTAGGTGACTAATTCTTGATAATTTTATCTTATTTATGGGTTATAATATTTGTTAAAGTATTCTGAACATGTTTGGAAGGTATTTTAGAAACACTATTTATACCCTAAATTTGTAAGTATAAGCATAGAGTATGGTTTATAAACATTACATTTGAGATAAAACATATGGATTGTGTAACAAAAAATATTGGAAAATTATTTTTTACCAACACTACATTTGCCTATGATCTGATGTTTAGGAAATGGGAAATGTTTGATAAGTAACTCTATATTTTTAATCAATCCTAAATTCGAGGAACCAAATTTACAATTCATCAACATAATTTTTGTGACAAACTATACATTTTAAACCCTATGTTTGGAGTGTTTTCATCACATGAAGAAACCTTACATTTTACTATTCAACAATAGTGTTTTTGTAAACCGTATTTTCCTTGATTTATGTAATGGTCTCAATGGATGAAAATATTTTTGTAAAGTGTCATTATGATGTATTAAAGGGATCATATTCATCCTAGTAAATCATTCCTATTTCTATTAGAATTTTTGAGTCCTATGATTGATTTAAAATTTGAATGATTATGATCTATCTAGAGACCTTTTTTCTTCTGATCAAATGATTGAATTATATTAATGATATATAATATTAAAAGTATTTTCACTTTTAAAATTACTATATATAAAATATATTTTGAAACATAGAAATACTCTTAGGATAAAAATGATAAAGTCTCTCTATTATTTCTGAAGAGGCTAATGTTTGAACATATACATGTTTCAACCTCAAGCTATTGTGTAACTATTTCAATTTCTACATTGCTATAAGAGATAAATTGTGTCTTGTATCACTTCTAACCTATTATTTCTAAATGAAATTCATCTATAAAGAAGAATATATTTATTCTGTTAGTTATTCAATTGTGATCATGATCTATTTAATTAAATCAAATAAACATATATTGATTTATTCAAGTTTTGAATGTTCATACCCAGTCATGGAAGTGTATCATATTTCTAGTCTATGATTTGGAAGATATTATTCCCTATAGATGAACTATTGGAATCTATAAATCTGTGTTGTAATGGTTCCAATTTCTTGCTCTTTGTTGTGAATGTATTTTGAAAATTGGAAAATTCAAGTTATAATCACAACACTCACTAAGAGAGAATTTGTATAGTTGACTGAAGGATATTTGTGCCACAAGACCCCATAAAAAAATTTCTACACTTCTTTACTACTCATATACAACTCAAATGACTTAAAGAGGATAATGTTTCATATTTTCTTAAATTTTAAAGAAATAAATAAAATCCAGGACCTGACAAGATTATCAAAAGGACACAATTCACCCCACTATTTTCTATCATTTTATTATTCCAATCTAACAATTATTATAAAAATTATAACCTTTTGTTATGGCTATATAGGGTTTCATGTTATTAATTCCATAAAATGGTGACTTTTTATCAACAAAAACCTAATAAATTGGGAAGGGGTAGTCCAAATGGGGAACAATTACCTTAAGATGTATTGGCCCTATTTAGCATGTTAATGTAAATTAGAATTTTCATTCATGTATAAATATTTTATTTATATTTTTTTATTATTTATCCATGATATTTAATGGATATGTTATTATGTAAATAGGTTGGTTATGGAGATGTTTGGAAATTTTTTATTTATTTTTATTTGAGACATGTGATATCTATCATGTGTTTATGATCATCCAATTTATGGATATTTTCCTATGATTTTTGAATATATTTTGAAATGGTAATTTCATGTGATTCTAGTCACAGTGGTCTATGTATTATATTTGGCTATGTATGGTTAGATATAATCATTTATACCTTATTTGACATTCATAGTATCCCCGCCCTTACTGATCCTAAAAAAATTACTCCCCATGGATATATTTTTCTTATGAAATATGGTTCATCCAATTAAACCAAATTGATCACCACTCTATAGTATTTCATGGGTTATTTTTCAAGGTAGTTTTAGGGTGACATGGAATGAAGATGTTCTGGTAGCTAATGTTATAATTTTAATGGGAGGGTATATTGGGATCTTGGTGTGGGTTTTTTAAAATTATAATTCATATTAATAAATTAAGTGACATTTTTTTGGAATTTGGGTAATATTAGTCTTACATTTTTGTTATATAGAGTGTATTGGATATTATTATCTCTCATGTGGTTTATTCAAAAAGTGTAATCCACAATGTGTTGATACCCTCAATATTATTAGTAACCCCCTAGCCTATTGAAGGTAGGATTTATTGGAAACACATATCTTCGTTACCAAGACGTGAGGTGTTCTAGAGTAGGGTTCCATGAAAAAATTGTTTTATAGTAGATGGTTGAGAGTAACCATAATGTTTGAAGTTAACCAGTGGTGAGTATTTCAAGGGTATAGAGTGTAAACAATGATATCTACCATAATAATTAGATGTTGGAAATAGAAATTGACTAATAATTAAGTATTTAAGGCCTCCAAATTTGATTCAGTAACATTTATATTATAAAAAAATATTGGTTGAAAAAAAATGATTGTGGTGTAGATGTTTTAGAAGGGATCACACTTCTTTGTCCTATTATAATCATAAACATGTATTATTTTGATAAATTATTCTTAATGTGTTTTTTTTAAATCATGGTTTGATGTCCATCCTTATGGATTCAATATTTTTATAGTCCCTTTTATTATTTTTTTAATGAATATTTTAAATATGCATTCTTAATAGTATAAAATATTATTTTCAATACGATTTATATAGAATTATAGGATTAGTTATAAACTAGTGTTTGATAATTGTAAAACATTTCAACTTGCAAGATGATTCTATTAATTAATGAAATGGTTTTACAATAATGAATGTATTAGGATAATAATTTCCTGTTAATTATGATGCATGATTATGAAATTGACATTCAATGCGTAATCATTTTGGGAACATTCCCTTTAAATTCATCCTGATTAGTTTTATAACATTTTATGGAACATTTTAATAAAACTTTCATGTAATTCTAGGAATAAAAGAAAATTTATGTGCATATATTTTAAATAAAATACTATTTTAATGAATAAAAAATAATATTTCCCAAATTATTTTATAAATTTCGTATATTTTTCTCAATAAAATTTTTTAATACCCCAATATATAAACCATGAGTTTAATGATGTTACTAAATAATGTCATTAACAATATATTTTAAATTATAACACCCATATATTGAATATTTTAAGAATGTTATATAATTAGTAATTTCATAAAAATAGTTATTTCATGTGATAAGTGAGAATCATGAATTATAAAGTCATAGTATTTAAATAAAATTCGTATGCATGGGTTTATTTATTTACTATCCTTTCAAAGACTGTGAAAATATTACTTCATGGAATATTCAAATGTTATGTTCATTTTTACTAAATTATTTTCTTAGAATGAAATCATGATGAATGGTTTGAATGATACGTAATATGTTAGTGAAATCAATATGTATAATATTGGTAAATATTAGGTGGTTTTGGTTATGTAATCATGTTATTATTTAAAACATGTTGCTTATTGTTTATTTTTTGTTAATATTGATGTAATTGATTTTCAAATATTATTATTTGATATACTGAATATCCCCTTGGAATCACTTATTATTATGAATAGTGAAGAAAAAAATTGGATTGAAATTTTTAATTAATATAAATGGTTTGTTATTGTAATTAAATTATATTATGTTATTAAGGTTAACAATTTAATAATCTTACTACATTCTATTGTAACACATAAAATAATGGATTAAAATAATTCTAAATTAGCTAATGGTCTATGTTGTTATGTTTCTAATATTCATATTTTTTTAGATTTCTAATATTCATATTATTTAGCTAATATCATTATAAATATATAGGAACTATATTTTTAAATATACCCTCTTGAAATATTTTATTCCCTACTACTTTATGTTTGTGGGAAAATGTGTATTTATTATTTGAATAATTATTGGTCGATGACGTGCCCCGAGTTTCATATTCTTATACAATTGATTAATTACTCTTCAAAAAATAATAATGAATGAATTATTATGTCAATGTATTTAATATCCCTATCGTATTCATATATTTTGATATTATGTGAATTTTTAAATTGTGGGATGTTATTGATTGTTCATAATGGTGTTAAGAATAAAACTAAGATGGTTAGTCTTCTGATATCTACTTTTTTATTTATTCCCTACTAGTGATGAAGGGGTGTGTGGATTTGATATGTATATTATCCAATATGTTTGTTTTTATTATTCCTACATACATACCTAATATATAATCCCATGTTATGATTTTGTTATATATGTTATTTGATATTACATGATTTTTTGTTTTCCATATATATATTCCATCAAAGATGAATCAATATGTTCTATCATAGAAAAATGAAAAATAATATTATGGTGATTACTTGGTGAGTTTTCTATTGTTGGATATAGAAATAATCCTTGGAAGAGATTCCAGTTATAAAGCATTGGAATTGTTTGAAGGTATTCAAATTTATTTTAAATTGTAAAAACATCATACTAGTATTGATTCATCCAAGTTGTTTAAATAAACTGTAAGTTTACATGAACATGGTGGATGATTAAACATGATTACCTAGATATAATAATGATTTAATTGTTCAATGAGATTTTTTCGGATGATATTTTCTCTTTTATAATATATTCTGTTCACATGATGGAATATATTGAGATCATGTATGGTTAGAATAGTTTCTGAATTATTTTAAATCCTTATATTAACCTAGTCTTTATGTTTTCATCTTTCCTAACTAGTAGATATGATCATGTGAAACCATCGGAGTCATTATTGGTGAAACATATTCAATAGCATATTGTTACTCTTAGTAAGAGTCTTGCAATTCATTGAAAGATCATTAAAAATTCATGGATAGGGTATTCACTATAACATAATATTTAAATATAGTAAATTCTTTAGATTTGGGATTGGTCTAAGTTAATGTTCTAATTTGTGAACATAATTTTCCATTGGGGAGGAGAGTGAGGTTTTCCACTAGAGGAAAATTTTAACTTAGAGAATTTTGATTGATTACCTTGAGTGATCGTGTGTTGGGTAAGTTTATCTACATTCATTTTATATTTTTCGGGTATTTATAATAAATTTCCAAGAGGTATATCATCCTTATTAGTCGCCTATGGATACTTAGTATTTTATGGGAATGTTGATGTTTTTAAATTTAGTTTTTATTTTACACCCTCCAGTCTTGAGTGAAATAATTACCAGTAGTATGTTAATAGTTATTGATTGATAGACATGGTACCATTTTTATGAAGATGTTTTGTGTCAATTATAGTGAGTTTTTCAGAGGTATCTCATGGGGTCGTTTTTTGGAATATAACTTTTTATATTCCAACGATGCTTGTTTTAAAATTCATGAAGATGATAATTTTTTGATAGGTATCTAATGTATGGTTTCATATTTCAAAATACCTTATATTTTTTTTCTTGGGTCCTGAGCGGATGAATATTTAATTTAATGGAATTCAATAGAATTTCTATAGCCATAATAGGATTCTATTTATCCAAATGCTCTCCAAAACATGGTGGCATTCATGATGGATGGTGTTTTATTTTTGGATTTCATGAATATTAAATATGTCAGTTCCATGTTTTTTTGATGGCTACATATTATTTTTTGAAGTGATTCCCGGTCTTAGGTTCAGCCTGAAGATAACAAAGGTATTGATATAAATTTTGGAATGTGTTTCTCTTGGGGTTTTCACCTATGTGAAATTAATGGTTTAAACAAAAGGATTTTTTGGGTGAGATGCATAGTTATGGTGCTCTATGATACTCTATATTTTAAATATGTATCGTGGAGACTCCCATACCATAATGGAGGGAATTTGTGACTGGGGTTATCAGATAGGCCACGTAAGGTGAAAAAAGAGAGGGGAGGCCATTAATTCATGGTATTTGTCCTGGAAATATGAATCAACAAAAGAATTAATCCATGTTTTTTATAGGGAATGGTGGGGGAAGAGGAATTATATATGGTATATAAACATTAGATAATGTTGGAGTAGTCTGTTTTGAATATAGGGATCCGATATTACACTTTGAAAAATTCCATTATTGTCATTTGTTGTATCTTCACTCTATAGTATATGATTAATGATTCTATCTATAAATAATAGTAAACATATTCCCCTAGTTTGACTTCATTTCTTCATTACATTCATCTTGGTACCTATTACATTAAAGTGGACTACAAAAAAACTATCTTTATTGTATTTGAATTGATCAACCATATTATGGTTTGGGTTTCCTATATTTACCATTGTCTTTATAAATTATTGTAAAGGATGTGTTGTGAAGTCACATAAGGTACCTCATGTAACCTAAAATTCTTCGTTTGATAGAACATCGACTGAATAACCATAATAATAACAATTAATCCTCTAATGTGAGACACTTTTATAGAATTATTGGAATCACTATGATTCTCTTTTGGGAAAATAACTCTTTAAATCCCATAAACAAATTTCTTATAAGTCATATAACTTTTCTAATCCTCCAATACCTAAATTACATTCATATGAATTATCTATACATGAATATATCATGCTAGGTTTTTTGGATATGGGGTTTTTGGGGAAGAAGATTCACTTTAACTTATGATTTCCATATAATAATTATCTCCTTAGTCACAGTGTTTCAGAGATATAGTTTAGGGAGGTGATCCATATATGTATTTATATGCTATATCAATTTTTTTTATTTTCCATGATATTATCTGTATTTATACAAGTGATTGTAATTCATTTCACTCCTATTAGTATTTTTATAGATTTATTATTTATTCATTTGATTTTCCCCCACATTACCTTCTTTTAATTCTATTCTCTGTTACATTTATATATTTTTTATTATTAATTTCAGGAATTGACACCTTTGGGCCACTAACGTAACCATATGACCCTATCGGCCTCCTATAAAACCTTGGTTTAATTTCTAGGGCACTACATTATATTACCAATTTGGGCCACATATTAAAATACTAGCCATCCCACATCACAACAAATTTTCTTCTAGTGTCCTTTGTATTCACAAAAAAACCAATAGAGACATCCAATGAAGTTTACTAAAACAAAATTCCCTAACACATTATATTAGGTAGTTATAGAGTTCCACTAAGTATATTTTACAACCCCATGATAAAAAATTCTTGTAAAAGATTAGAAGTGTTTAGGAACACATTGGATGTTGATTTTCTATTTAATGATAAAAAAATTAAATAAAATAGTTTATAAATATTCACTCCTCCTCTATAATATATGAGTGTAAACATACAATGAAACTCAATGATTCCAAATGGCCTAATGTTGAAACCACATAAACTAGATCTAAACTCCAATACCACCATCCATTAAAATGGAATAATGGTTCATTGAAGATAAATAATATATCATTCACATCCTTAAATATGTGTTTCTGAAATCTCTAAATAGACCAAAGTTCCAATGATTGGGGTGAGTATAAAATTAGTAGTCATTCCCCATATAAATCCCAATATATTACACCAGAACAAGAACTAGTAAAAAAATTTATAAGAAATAGTTTAAAATAATATTAATAGTTTATAATAAGAAAAACATGAAACCAATGAAATAAAACCATACCAATATTATTTCTATCCATCCAAATTTTGTATAACCTTTTATATATTCACACACAAAATAAAATCCATATCAACACAACCATACACTAAATATTTGTGTTTGCATTGATAGTGGTACTCTATGATCATAATCCATCGTACCATGATGGAGGAACATCCGACCATACACATCCAATTTGAACACACACAAAGCCATTAATTCCAAATTCCATGCCAATACATTCTAAATGGGAAAATAATTCTTCTAAAATCATTGCACCAAAAAAAATTTCTTTGTCAATGCCATATTTTTTTTCAATCATAAATTTGAAACATTATTCATTGGGGTTTTATAAGAGCCATCAAAATATTTTCCATTTATACAAAACAAAAAACCAAAAAGGGTATAGTTCATGAAATTGGACTACGTCTCCATATAAGTATAAATAAAATCCATAAACAAAATCCCATTCTTTATGTTCTATAACATTGGATAGGATAGAAAAGAAACCTACTGATCAAATGATCTTAATATTAAATAACTATATTTATAACATCCATATATTGGACCAAAACACAATCTCATCAATAGATCATACCACATATCGTCATGATTCACATCCTAAAACTTAGATTCATCTATAAAAGACTCCATATTGTGTCTATAGAAATGATAAGAGTTTATCTGAGAACAAAAATGAATAAAAAGTAGTTATCAATGATTCTTTACATCCAAAACACGCTGATTCCCCCAAAAGTCACTTCTAGATCAAATGGGATATCCTTGGTAGCATAGTTATGGAAAGGATTTTGAGAGAATGTAAGAATAGGATAACAATGAGGATTATGGGGATTATTCTGAATTAAAACCACAATTTTTATAGTATTAACATCACACTACATAGTTATGTAACATGTTTTGTCAGAACATACACAAACATTATGTGTAGATTTGTACAAGATATATATAAATGTATAGTTTATCAGTATGGTTTTGGAAAGCATGTGGTAACTCTGAAGTGATATTGTCTCCATAACAACAGCTTATATGGGTTTTCAGCACTTTTTGATAAAATATTCACCCATCATTATTCTATTATTGTCTTTTATTAGAGGGTTTACTCTAGGAAGTCATATGATTGGGCTAAATAATTCACTAACCATCCACCTACTTAGTGACTCCCCTCCTTACATACATGGATTCTTGGATACGGTATATCATTTTTACCAACCTTGCTAATACCATGTTCCTTTATAAATATTTACAAAAATCTATAAACCTACTAAAAACAACCAAATATTTACACATGTATCATTAACATCAAAATAAAAAAAAATTATTCACTTAGAAACAATGGGTGTCAAATTCCCCCAACCATTTATCTTTAAATTCGTATAAATTGTAAAAACATGTCTTGCTTTGGAGGAGTTTAGGCCACTATTCTGACTCTTAATTTTTATTCACAATGTTTTCTTCTTGGATATGACTATGATTATATAAAAAAGTAATATATTCTAATTATTTTCCCACGATATATATTCTATTTCATATCGAAAATCATTATCAGAACATAGCATCTGGTTGAAGATCAATATGGCCTTAATGAATCACATGGTCTCTATAGGGTTTTTACTTATCTACTAAAAACACATGTAACATATTATGTATTAAACCAAAATTTAGGAAAACATTACCAATAAGATACATCATCCACCAATTCATGTATCCTAAAAGGCCTAATGTATAGTTGAGATAACATTACTTTTTCCAAGAAAAATGTTCACTTCCATTTTAATAACACACCTTCAACAATAGTAGTTTTTGATGATGATACATTAAAAATTTATGAAAACTATTGGTTATTTGCATAATCATTAATATTATCAAAATCATGTACATTGTATCTTGTATAAGGATGGGTTCAATTAGAATGTTCTTTCATATATCCACCTATTAATGTGAAAAAAACAAGGAAACCTATAATATTCGTTAAATGAATACATAATTATCTATTCAAGTAACCTTAATTGTATAGTAAATCCACTATGGTTATAAATTTCTCCCATTATCCTCAAAAATCTATCACCCAAGATCTAATAATTTATTTTGATTGTTGGATAACCTACTCGGAATGTCACATTTGTTTGAGGATGAAAGGATTTAAGATTTCTCATAAGAAGTCTAAGTGATTGATTTAAGGATTTAAAAATTTGAGATATAAGCATTCGTTCATTATCATACAAAACCAAATATAATATTCCACGTAACTTTAAAACTTCATAAATAAAGATTTTTGATAGTTCAGCACCATATTTGTTTCATGAATTTCGAGGTGGTGAGATAGAATTGTGTGTGTATCCATAATCTCCCATAAAAATTCATTTTTCTGAACATATCTCTGTATACCTATGATAAGATATAAGGTTATCTACTCCCATTTTCAGATTATAAATTTTTAGAGTGCAACATGAAGGATGTTTTTTATTTATCAAACATGACCTTTTAATATGGGATGCATCTCACAATAAATCATAAAACATTTAATTTCATTCTTACCCACAAAAATGGTTATATCTACACATTATAAATTTCCTAGATTCTTCAATGAACAACCAATCATGAAATAGTGATAGGAGGAATGAACTTTAACCTGATAGGTTGGAGGGATCACATTCTTATCTCTAAAACAAATCTATAATCTCTTATCTATATTGTATACCACAATGGTATCCCAACATTTAATTTTTGTCAATTAGTTAAAAATATAGGTTCATATACCATATAATATCTAAAGATATCCTCCAATTTAAGAATTATTGACATTATAAACTAAACTATAGTATCACATTGCTCAACATATTGTATATACATGGCAGATAAAACATAAATTTTCATCCATTTATAAGGTGCCTTTAAGACAACTGATTATATAACCTCCAACATTTTTCATTATCCACTAAATTAAAATTTCCATTTGTTGAATTGAAGTCAAATAAAATATTTTTTTAGATATTATAACCTTCTAAATTACCATGGATTTAAATCCCTTTGGGATATAATTTGATTCAATATCATATAATACATAAACCGTTTAAATTTTTCACTAAAAAGATAATACATGTATGTTTTTAAGAGATGAACCTCATTATACAATTTCTAATAATGATTTGGGTAATTCTTATCATGCACCATAATTTATTGTTATACATTATCAAATAACATGACCTCACTACCTGAGAAAAAAACCAAACTAATATCTCAATACATTTAAGTAGACCATATAACCTTGTCATAACACTAACAATATATGGATTATTGTTGATTAATGTTTATGCTTATTCATGTTGAATGATTTTTTTTCACTCATTAATCCATTGAAAAGGAACATATTTCCATACCAAAACATTAATTACAGATGCATAATGTGAGAAATCATTAACAAACTGGCTATAGTATTATGCATATCTAAGGAAACTATTTATCTCAAGAGAATTATTCAGGGGTTTCCAAGAGAGTATGGACTATAAATTTATATGATAAAAAAATATTTTTTTTAGAAATTAAAGAAATAAGAAAATTAACTTCATGTATCCATAAATAATAGTCTAAAAGATTCTCAAAAGGTGATGTTACCATAAGATACCCAATGCCAAAGCCAAGTGATATTCATAATCACATACAGTCATACAATACACCATATTATCATCACTAAATAGCAGTTTAAAAGAATCTAAAGGCCTCTAAAATATCATATTCATCAATTATTTAAAGATAGGTTATTCATTTATATGATGATATGGAATAATAAAAAATTAAAATTGGCCATAAAAAATTTCGGTATATTTATTTAGAAGATCCATCATTAAAACATAATATTGGTGATAAAAAGATAATAATTAAATTTACTATAACCATTGGGATCAGATTAATAGATAAAATATTTTTTAAATTCATGGTAGATGATGATGAATATTTATTGTTACATAATTGAGATTACAATAATCCATACAAAACATTATATTTATATCTACCTTCATTACAAAAAGTTATAGTTCCTTCCACGAGGTTTTACTTAGCCTAATGAACCATTTTTCTTCAAAAAACTCTATATATACTTTTAATTCCCCTAATTAAATTGGTTAAATTCTATAACATGGAAGCGGAATATGAATTTAGCGACCCATAATTTATATACATTGATATTAATTCAACGTTAAATAATATTTATTAAAAAATATAACGAAGTCGTGATATGACTATATAGGTAGGTGTATTGAGTAACTGGGAAACATAAGCAGCTAGTTCCTAAGACATCTCCATTGCCTCCCACTATTTCATCATCAGTAGACCCATTTTTAACCTATAATATTTGATACCCTTCTTCATAACATTGGAAGAATAAACATATGAAAGTGTGATGTTAGATACCCAGTAATGGAAAAAAAGGGAGATATCAATCATTTAATGTTAATAAGACATAAGAACATAACATTTGAAAATAATATCATGCATATAAAAAATCATGTTATCATGCCATGGGATAAATAATAAATATTCACAAGAATAATTGAAAAAAATCCAAAAAGTAAAAACATAAGACATTATGATTTGTGGAATAAAAATAATCACAAAAAATTAATTCATATTAGTCAAGGCTTATTTCCAATACCATCATAAATGAAAAAGTCTCTTGCTCAACCGAGTTCACTCCTCCTTCAATCGCTATATTACAAAACCGATATCATTTATCATTCCATCCATGTCTATATCACCAGATATAAATCATTACCCAATGAATTCGATGGATATGTTGGTCCCACTCATCTCATAATTAAATCATTCTTACATGTTCCATAAAAATATAAATCATTCAACATTGAATAACCCAAGGAATGAAATTGGTTTCTTGAACATCATTTCATCATAATATAATAGATGTAAAACACATAAATTTCAGAAATATAATTCTACAAAAAAACATAAGAAGATAATATTTATAATTAATATATTATAATTGATACATAACCTTCTTAAAAATTATAGCTTTCATCGAAAATTGTTTTATATAACACCTGAAAATTAATTCATCAGGAAAATACCCATTTTATTCAAAAACGTTTTTTACTTCTCAAAATGTCTTGTAATTTAAAAAAAAATAAATAACGAAAAATAAACTTGAAATCATGTTAATGAAGCTTCATGGAAATAAGGAATTATTAAATTATAGAAATGTGTTCATGTCGTATAAGTTCAAAAACATTCTCCTCATATTTTTTCCAAAATAGTCAAAACGTACCTCATGTTGAATAATGAAAAATGATTCCCTTCATAACATTTAATAAAAATTCACCAATGGATAAAATTAAATTTCAAAAATTATAGAATAATAGAAATAATATTTCATATTTATTCAATAGGGATGTAGATGGTAAATATACCCTAGTAAATTGTAACGTATAAACAATATTGGATAATAATGAGATTTTGATATTATCCCTTACCTTATGTCGAATTTCATTTGTATATTTCAAAACATCCTATATAATTATTTAAATAATTATATTGACTTATTTCAGAATCATTTCCATTTTTTCATATCATATATGATCATATTATCATATGTTTGCTAATAACCTTTCATTATTACATGTTATTAAAGTATTAAAAACATAATTTCCTTATGTATGTTTTGTCAAATATATTTCAGTTCTACTTCATTGATTATAGTTATATAATTACAAAAAGATATTCACATTATATATTAAAAAAAATTATTCACTCTATATGTAACATCCCAGGTAAATGAGAAATAAGATATATTCATTTTTATTAATTTTTGTGAGTTAAATATTAATTTTACTTAAAATAGGTTTCTATGTTTGATAGCATACCCAATACACAACAATGGGTTTCATTGAAATCTTACGTTGCATGCTAATAATATAATATTATTATTTAAAATGGTAGTTAACGCATAGTCGTTGTAATAGTGGGAATGAATAGAACTAACTAAAATATGAATATACATGTTTTTTAAATGTATTTACATTTATCCAATAAAAGTTAGAGTCTTAAAATAAGAAATGAATTCGATTTTATGCATAAATACACTAATATTCTCTAAAAGGTCAATTTACCTCCTTTTAATGGAGAACCCTCTTTAATTTTTTTTTTACTTTTATATGTTCTATTTGAAAAATTAAAATTTTACTTTAGAATCGGGGCACCAAAATTCACTTTGGGTAATTCTTGGTATTTTTCTGATAAAATTCATTTTTTAATGAATAGTGAAAATATTCTATTTTAATTCAAAACTGCCTATTAATATAATTTAATTATATTGTTAGATTATTCTTTTAATTAGTTTTAAAGTGTAATTGGAATATATTTTTACCATTTAATCCAATTGTGGTCATTGGATGAAATATCACATTGAAATTTGACATAGACAAGTGTCAATCTTTGGATAGATATTGTTTCTTAAAAATACGTTAATTGTTTTCAAAATGGGAATTAATTATAAAATTAATTAACGCAACTTCTATGTTTTGAATTTTGTAAAATGGAAATCATTTTTTAATTCCTAATATCAAATAATTATTAGGCTAAATTTTTGGTAGATTTCTGAAAGACATCAATTTTTGATGAATAGTGAAACCACTTCGTAGTAGTAAAAAATTGACTTTTTCATTTAAATGAATTTTTACCAATTCTATGAATTTAATTTTAAAAATCAAAGAGACACTATTAATAAAAAAGTAAAATTTTGTTCAATAAAATTAAAATAATTTTTGGTGAATAGTAACTTTTAACGTTTACTTATCGCTGTTAAAGGTAAATAGGGTAATTCGAGGTAAAAAGAATATTATAATAATTAAAAATTACATTAACACATTTTCTAACCTTATTTTATGAGTAATTTCCTACCATTGGAATCCTTGGGTCTATTTTACAACCCCATGGAGCCACTTGTGAGTAATAATGACATTTAAGAAAAATTAATTTAAAGTAAAGGGAAAAATGACAAAAACAAATATCTTTTTGTAAATTAATTTTTACATGGTGTTATATAAGTAAAATTTTCGACTATAAATATTTATTGTAATTCTAAAACGTTTTACTACATCATGGTATTTTTTTAATAATTTTTAGACATCGAATAGGTTAAATTATTTTTGACAGAATAATGATGGAGTGTTTACCTCATTAAACAATAATTTAAATAAATAAGATTATAAATATTACAATATCATCCAAAACATGTCCAATTCTTATTGTATGATTTTATTCCGATCATGAGTGAACATAGATTCGATTATAATGATTTTTCTACCCTTAGAAACCGAATATCATTATATAATAAAATAATATTTTCACACTTTCTTAAAGAGCCCCACATCTCCCTGATAAAAGGAGACCACTTCTAACCAATTACTCACACCTATCAAGCCTTTTGTCTCGTCCAAACTATGACCAATTAAGATTTATAAATCCATCTCCTCATCCTAGAAGCCTTACCTTATGCATAAGGCACTTCAAGAAGTCCTTTTGGTTCAAACCAAAGGAAGTTACCCAAATCAAAGGTAACGATTTCTCATAAACTTTTTTATTTTATTTTACTTCTCCAACCGCTAAACTCTTTTAATTCCATTATTTTTTAACAAAAAAAGTATATTGAATATACTAGGATGTTTTTATGAGATTTATTATAACTGAACTTACACACACCTCCATCTAATGGGTGAAGAACATACTGTTTCTGTGGATGGAAGACAAACGCCTCACGAAACGATGATTGTTCAATTATCTTCCACCGCCTCTCATGGTGGAAATTATGATGGAATTGTATTTATATATGATATATATTATGTTTAAGTTTTCTTTATTCTTCTGTATTTTTCATTTATATAATTCCATTGTGGTTTCCATAGTGGGTAAATATGATAATTTCATTAGAGAAAGTGCGGACTATCACCCCCTCAAAGTGATATGACTCGTTAATTCCTTATGTGGTACATATGAAAGATGGAGTTAATGATATTATATACTATAATACACTAGAATTATAATATTACTATGTATAATTATGTTTTAATTCCATTAAAATAAGAAATAGATATGAAAGTAGCCTTCATGCGTACGTACGACTTACCGTCTCCATGAAAGGTGCATTTCATTTCTTACCTCCAAATGATATGTACTATTATAAATAAATATATATACATACTGGATATAAATATATGATATATATGATATTTAAATAATGAATATCATTTTGGATATAATGAAATTTTTACCACAAAATCAACTTGTAATTATAAGGTGTTCATTTTTGACTCAAGTACCAAATATCGACAAAACGGCCGTTATTTACATAAATGATTGAATAATGTTTATAACATAGTAATAAGTGATATAAAAGGAATAATATACTTTAAAATGGTACTGAAGAAAGTATAAATTATTGTTAGTTTATTATTCAAGATTTTAAAGAATGAATGGGTCAAGTCGGACACGAGGTAAGGGAACATCTTAACACAATTTCCATTCATTGGGTTAATCTTATAATTTTAAATTATGTCGTGATTTGATTCAGTTTGAAAAACATTTGATGTACTATAATGTATTTTTATATTACATATGTGTACCTATAGTGAATATACATAATATATCTATTTTATTTACAAAATGATCTTTGTAAGGGACTTCGTCTCAATCTCTTTTCCTTGAGGGATATTTTCATTTATAAATAAAATTCTTTTATATGGTGTATAAACCTCTTTGAATTTTAATTTTAATCAAAAGTAATCCTTTCACTATAAAACATTTTTATAAACAACGAAAAGTATGTTTCTTTTTAATGTATGAGGTGACAACGACCCTTCCACCACCATGAGTATTATTTGATCTTCGGATTCCTCAACAATCCGTAATGTTTTTAAAAGAAAATAAATACCATATACTCTTTTATGTATTTTGGTATCGAAAATGGTTTTTATAATGGATTTGTTATATCAATATATTTATGTGATATATTGTGATCGAAGTGTCTAAATGATTTCTTTCCATTATATTTGTTTTATGTCTTATAATTTTATAATGCTACTAGGACATTTGACGGGTGATTACGTTATAAACCAAATGACAGGTGGCGTCATGAATACCAGGACGTCCGGTTACATTATAACTTCCAATGAATTGGTAATTGAATTCAGTCGTATGTCTATTCCATTTATGTGATATGTGTGAAAGTTTACCGTACGGTTATACCATTTATTTATGTTTATGTATCCAGTTACCTTTTAGTGTTATGTGTTCTTTATATGGGTTTTATGATAATCATTTGGTTACAAAATGGTAAGAAATTATCGTTTATTCAGTAAAGAGTATTTTCTACTTCATAAAGGTGATAAGTATTACTTATGAAAATGTATTCATGGTTTACCTATTTTTTTTATAAAAACTAACAGTTTTCCTTCCTTGTGTATCCCTTACTGTGTTTTTTATGCACATCTGATGTTTTTGAAATGTTTTTTAACTAACAAAATGTGGAATACGATCAAGTATGGGATCAAGGAAAAGTCATGTTGTCTTAAACATTGAACTAGAATTGACACTTTTTAAGAGTTCTTGTTTTGTGAAAAAAATAAAAACTGAGTAGAAGTGTCTACATTGTAATTTTTTGATATGAAATGTAATAGTTATGGCCTAATTATCTAAAACTCTAGATATGAAAAGTTTATCAATGTGAATTATTCATTTAACTCAATATTATGTAATGTTTATGTTCGGGTCCTTATTGTTGGTATCAGAGGTCAGTTTAGATAACATTACGAGTTAGGATTTTTTTAAATTAATATCAATAAATTAATTTATTTCAATAATATAGAATTTACAGATTACCATGTTGCTTCGCCTAAGATATTTCTTTGTTAAAAATTAATTTCCATATAGGAAACAGAGAAGCTTATCTGGGAATGCATGCAGAGGGAAATATCCTTCCAAATCAACATCCTATGATTGTAAGAATCAGAATTTAACAGTTTGTTGCAGTGTTGGATCACTTGAATCAAGTGAAAAGTTTTTGGTTGCGTTCATTGATGATATTTTGGTTTATTGAAAAAGTAAAGAGGAGGATGAATGTCATTTTAGGGTTGTATTGAAAACAATAAAAGAAAAGAAACTATTTGGGAAATTCAGTAAGTGTGAGTTTTTGTTACAATAACTTTCTTTTCTTGGTCACATTATTTCAAAAAAATATCTTTACTATTGATCCTTCTAAAACAAAATTTGTTGAATAATGGCCATGACCCACAAATATATCGAGATTCATAGTTTTCTTGGTTTTTTAGGTTATTACCAGAGGTTTGTTGAAAATTTTTCATGGTTATCTAGTCCAATGACTAAGTTAACTCGAAAAGGTGTGAAGTTTTTCTGGACAAAATAATGTGATTATTGTTTTTAGGAATTGAAAATAAGATTGGTGAATGCTCCAGTTTTAGCACTGCCTTCCAGAGATAGTGAATTTTTCATCTACAGTGATGCTTCATTGAAAGGGCTTGGTTGTTTCATTATAAATAATGATCAGGTAATTTATTATGCTTCATGTTAGTTGAAACCTCATGAGTTAAATTACTGTACACATGATTTGGAATTAGCTACTGTTTTTTTTGCATTAAAAATTTTGAGGCATCATTTCTATGGAGTAAAGTGTAAAATATATACTGATCACAAAAGTTTCAAGCAAATATTCACTCAGAAACAATTGAACATGAGACAGAGGCTTTGGTAGGAATTAATCAAGTATTGTGATTTCACGACCCTTTACCATCCGGGAAAAGCTTATAAAGTGGCCAATTATTTTAGTCAAAAAAGTAATCCTTCATTAACCATGTTATGTTGGGAATAAGATCCTCTGGTTTTTTGATTTGATTAACTTTGGAATAGAAGTTGTTGGTGCAGGAGGTTCTTCTATTTTGTTTCGGTTGTCAGTGAAATCATCACTCTCTGAATGAATTAATCAAGAATAGAAGGAAGACAGTGAGTTGTATAAAAAGGTATAGTTGGTTCAGAAGGTTTTGTTTCTTGATTTTAATGCTGAAAATGATTGTGTTTTGAGGTTTTGTAAAAGGTTATGCATACCTTGTAATTCACAACTGATGAATGAGTTGTTATGTGAAGCTCATAGTTCTCCTTTTTCAGATCATCCTGGTAGTACTAAGATGTACAGAGATCATTGGGAATATTACTGGTGGGATGGAATGAAAAGAGATATTGCTAATTTTACTGTGAAGTTTTTGACTTGTCAGCAGGTTATAGTAGAGCCGTAGTTATCGAAAGGGATGCTTCAGCCTTTGTCGGTGCCAGAGTGAAAATGAGAAAATATATCCATGGACTTCGTTGTGGGATTATCGAATACATCTCGATGTTACAATAAAATATGGATTATTGATGATCGGTTGACTAAATCTTCTCATTTCATTCCTATTAGAAATGTATTGTTTCTAGATCAACTATCTTGATTGTTTGTTAATGAGATATTCAGGTTTCATGGAGTTCGTCTCTCCATTTTATCTGATCGTGATCGCAGGATTACTTATATCTATTTTAAAGGAATTGAAATGTCGTTGGGTACTGAAGTAAATTTTAGTACAGATTTTCAACAACAATCAGTTGGGCTGTCAAAACAATCAATTATAACCTTGGAGGATATGTTACGTGCTTGTTCGATGGATTACCAGGGAAATTTGGACTGATATATTTCTTTGGTTGAATATTCTTATAGTAACAGTGTTCATTTCAGTATACAGATGGCTCTGTTTGAGGCATTATATGGAAAGCGTTGTCGAAATACAGCTTTTTGGGACGAAGTAGGTGAAAGGAACCTGATGGGACCAGAATTGGTAGAAGAGATGGCAGAAAGATTTTGGTTGATTCAGAAGCACATGAGAACAGCTCAGAGAAAACAAAAAACTTATGCGGATAATCAGAGGAGAGATATCTCTTTTGAGGAAACTCACAATGTCTTTCTCAAAGTTTCTCCATAGAAAAGTGTGATGAATTTTGGTAAGAAAAGAATGCTACGTCTGAGGTTCATTTGACCTTATGAAATCCTGGAGAAAGTTGGATCAGTTGCATACATAGTGGCTTTACCTCCACGTTTATACCAGGTACAAAATGTTTTTCATGTTCTGATGTTGAGAAAGTATATGCCAGATCCATCTCAAGTTTTGAACCTAGAGGAAGTTCAGTTGGAAGAGAATCTCTCTTATGAATAACTACCATTCCATATTTGAGACCGAAGAGATCAAGTGTTACAGATTAAATTAATTCACCAGGTAAAGGTTTTTTGAAAAAAAACATATGGTTGAAGAGGCAACGTGGGGATCTGTAAATGCTATGAGGCATAAATACCCCCATTCTTTTTATAAGTGAATTAAATTGCAAGGACACAATTTCCAAAAGGGGGGAAGGATGTAACATCCTAGGTAAATTAGGAATAAGATATTTTCATTTTTATTAATGTTTTTTAATTAAATATTAATATTACTTAAAATGGGTTGCTATATTCGATACCGTACCCGATACGCAACAACTGGTTTCATTGAAATCTTACGTCGCATGCTAATAATATAATATTATTATTTTTAATGGTAGTTATCACATAGTTATTGTACTAGAGGGAATGAATATAACTAACTACAATATGACTATACTTGTTTGTTAGATGTATTTAGATTTATCCAATAAATGATAGAGTCTTAAAATAATAAAATAAATCAATTTTATTCATAATTACACTAATGTTCACTAAAAGGTCAATTTATCACTTTTTAATGGTGAACCCACTTTAAATTTTGTTTTGGAAACTTTTATATGTTCTATTTTACCAAATAAAATTCTTCTCTAAAATTTGGACACCAAAATTCACTTTAGGCAATTTTGGGTCTTTTTCTGATAAAATTCATTTATTAATGAACAGTGAAAAATATTGTTTTTTAATTCAATATTTCCATTTAATATAATTTATTTATATTGTTAGATTAACTTTTTAATAAGTTTTATTGTTTAATTGGAATATATTGTTAACATTTAATCCAATGGTGGTCATTGTATTGAATATCACTTTCAAATTGGACATAAACAAGTGTCAATGTTTTGATAGATATTGTTTCTTAAAAACATGCTATTTGTTTTATCAATGGGAATTAATTATAAAATTAATTAATGAAACTTCTATGTTTTTAATTTTTTAAAATTGACATTATTTTTTATTTTAGAATATCAAATTATTATTAGGCTGAATTTTTGGTAGTTTTCTGAAAAACTTCAATTTTTTTGAGGAATTGTGAAACCACTTAGTAGTAGTTAAAAACAGAGTTATTCCTTCAAATGAAATTTTACCACTTCTGTGAGTTGAATTTCAGAAATCCAAGAGACACGGTTATTATCAAGAAGTAAAATTTGGTTCAATAAGATGAAAATAATTTTTCGTGAATAGTAACTTTTGACCTTTATTTACCGCAGTTAAATGTAAATAGTGTAATTCAAGGTAAAAAGAATATCATAAAAAATTAAAAACTAACTTAACATTTTCCATATCCTTATTGTATTAGTAATGGCCGACCATTAGCATTCTTGGGTCGAATTTTTGACCCCATATAGCAAGTTGTGAGTGATAATGATATTTTAGAATAATTAATTTAAGTAAAGGCAAAAATAACATAAACAAATATCTTTTTGTAAATTAGTTTTTACATGATGTTATATAAGTCATATTTTTGACTATAAATATTCATTGGAAATATAAATATATTTCCTAAATCATGGTATTTTTATTATATTTTTTAGACATCAAATAAATTAAATTAGTTATGACTCAATAATGATGCAGTGTTTACCTAATTAATAAATCATTTAAATAAATAAGATTATAAATTTTAAAATATCATCCAAAACCTGTCCAATTATTATTTTCTGATTTTATTTCTTCCATGAGACATCTTATATTCTATCATAATTATTTTTGGACCATTATAAACCGAATATCATTATATAATAAAATAATCTTTTCACACTTTCCTAAAGAGCCCCTCCCCCCTTTATAAAAGGAGACCAATTCTAACCAATTACTCACACCTCTTGAGCCTTTTGTCTCATCCAACATCTACCCATTTAAGCTTCCTACATCCCTACCCTCATCCTACAAGCCTTACCTTTGACATTAGGTACTTAAAAAAGTCTTTTTGGTTCAAACCAAAGGAAGTTACCCAAATCAAAGGTAACGATTTCTCTTAAATTGTTTTATTTTATTTTACATCTCAAACCCCTAAACTATTTTCATTCCTTTATTTTTTAACAACACCAGTTTTATAAATATACTAGGATGTTTCTATGAGATGGATTCAAACTACACTTACACACACCTCCATCTAATGGGTGAATAACATAATGATTCTGTGGATGGAAAACAAACACCTCATGAAACGATGATTGTTCAATTATCTCCTACCACATCTCATGGTTTCCATTCTGATGGCACTATATTTATATATGATATATATTATGATTATGTTTTCATTATTCTTCTGTATTTTCCATTTATATAATTCCTTTATGGTTTCTATAGTGGGTAAATATGATAATATCATTAGAGGAAGTGAGGACTACCGCCCCCTCAAAGTGAAATGACTAATTAATGCCTTATTTGGTACATATAAAGGATGGAGTTAATGGTATTATATATTATAATATACTGGAATTATAATATTACTATGTATTATTATGTTATAATTCCATTAAAATAATAAATATAAATGAAATCAGCGTTCATGCATACTTAAGGCTTACCATCTCCATGAACGGTGCATTTCATTTCATACCACCAAATGATATGTACTATTATAAATATATATATTCTGGATATATATATGATATATATTATATATAAATAATTAATATCATTTATGATATAATGTTCTTTTTACCACATGATGAACTTGTAATTATAAGGTGTTCTTTTTTTACTCAAGTACCAAATATCGACAAAACGACCGTTATTAACATAAATGATTGAATAATGTTTATAACATGGTAATAGGTGATATAAAAGGAATAATAAACTTGAAAAATATTATGAAGCAAGTATAAATTAACTTTATTGTATTATTCCGGACGTTAAATAACGAACGGGTCAAGTCAAAAACAAGGTGAGGGAACATCATAACCCAATTTCTGTTCATTGGGTTAATATTATACTTTTAAATTATATAGTGATTTGATTCTGTTTGAAAAAATAAATTTATGTCTTATAATATATCTGTACATTACATATGTGTACCTATAGTGAATACACATAATCTATCTATTTTATTTACAAAATGATCTTTGTAAGGGACTTCATCTTAATATCCATTCATTGAGGCATATATTCATTTATACACAACTTTCTTTTATACAGTGTATAAACCACTTTGACTTTTAATTTTATTAAAAATATATCTTTTCTCTTTGAAACGTTTTAATAAATGAAAAAATTATGTTTCTCTTTAACGTTCAAGGTGACAACAACCATTCCACCGCCGTGAATATTTTTTGATCTTTGGCTTCCTCAACAAGACATAATGTTTTTAATAGAAAATAAATACCATACACTCTTTTATATATGTTGGTATTGATAATGGTTTTGATAATGGATTTGTTATGTCAATATATTTAATAGATATATTGTGATTGAAATTTTTAAATGTTTTCGTTCCTTTATATTTGTTTTATGTATTATGATTTTATAATGGTACTTGGACATTTAAAAGGTGGTTACATGATAAACCAAATGACAGGTGGTGCCAGGAATACCAGGACGGGTTGTTACTTTATAACATCCAATGCATTGGTTATGAAACTTGTCTGTATGGCTATTCAATTTAAGTGATATGAGTGGATGTCAACTGTATGGTTATTCCATTTAATTATGTTAATGTCCCAAGTTACCTTTATATGTTTTGTGTTCTTTATATGGGTTTTATGGTAATATTTTTGTTTACAAAAGGGTAAGAAATTATCTTTTATTTAGTGCAGAGTATTTACTACTTCATAGAGGTGAAAAGTATTACTTATGATAAAGTATTCATGGTTTTCCTGATCTTTATAAAAACTAACAGTTTTCTTTCCTTGTTTATCCCTTACTGAGCTTTTTATGCTCATACCCAGTTTTTGAAATGTTTTTCATAGTAAAAAATGTGGAATAGGGTCAAGGATGTGATCAAGGAAATGTTATGTTGTCTTAAACATGGAACTATACATTACTCTTTTTTAAGAGTTCTGGTTTTGTGAAAAAAATAGAAACTGAGTAGAAGTGTCTACATTGTACTTTTGTGAAATGAAATGAAAAAATTATGTCCTATTTCTCTAAAACTCTAATCCTGAAAAGATCATCAATGTGAATTATTAATTTAATTCAATTTTATGTAAGGATTAAGGTCGAGTACTTATACTATACATTTATATATTCATTCATTATTTAATATCATTTAGAATGAATCGCATCGCATCGTTGATACGGTAGGTCGTACATACGCATGGGCAATGATATAATTCCCATAATTGTTCAATGGTATTGAATTGAATGGTGTATAATATTTAAGAATAAATATAATGTTATTTTAATCTTATATAGTTTATATTTCCGTCATTATACCCATGAAAGTAAGTTGGTGGTGAAAAATAGACTACACCACGGTGTTGAGACGGTAAGCCGTACGTACGCACATGTGGTGATTTCATTTTTTTTAGGATTGATAGTAAGTGGAATATTGTTGTTACATAATAAAAATAACATCTGAATTTATAACAGACACCAGATTTATTAATTTATAATTGAATAAATCATTAAGAGGATGTATAATAAGAATGATGTTTTAATGAATCAGTAAAAGAGATTACCTCATCTTCGACGTGCTCCCTCTTAATCTTATCTTAAATCACTATAGTTAGTATATGAAGAAAATAAGAACCTATAGAATGTTACTAACAAAGTTTATAAGAGAAAAGAGTAGGGTAGTACTATTCTTAAAGGCTCAAAATTAGGTTAAGATGTGAGGGATGAGTTTCCCTTTTATAGTTGAGGTGAGGGGAAATTTCGGAATCCCAAAAATTACTAATTTAAAATAAAATCAACCCCATAAAAACCCACAAAAATTACCTGATTCTGAATATCTGATTATATAGGGTAGTAATATCATCAAGAAATAGATTTTATATAAGTTTCACTATCAATATAATAAGAATCATTATAATTATAACTTCATTGTTCTATTTAATTTATAACTAGTGTTTAAAATATCTCAATATTAAAATAGTAAAATATTCACTTATTTGTTTCCAATTATAATATAAATAAATACCATTTAATATTTTCTATCATTAAATAATTATTATATATTTTGTAAAAAAATTCTTATTTATAAATAATGTAAGAAAACATTATTGTGATAAACAATCAATTGTTTCAATTTTGATAATTTTCAATTAATTTTTTTAAAAAAACAATAAGATAACAATTTATCTTTATAAAAGACTATTTAATTATATTCCTAAGAGGTAAAAATAATCTATAAAATTCACTATAAATTTTGATTTTCCCAAATTATATATGTTTTAATACATTAATTAAAATTTATTTGTTATCTGCATTAATAAAATAATTACTATAGCAATATTGTGTAATTATTTAGTATAAGTTTTTTGAATAAAAATTAAAAATAAAATACTATAGAAAATATATATTAATTATCATTCATAAGAATAAGTTTACTCTAATTTATCTTTTCAAAAATCTTATACATAAAATATAATACTTAATAAATTATGAATTTGGAAACTTTAACATCATTTTAAATATAATAATATAAGTGTCACCATGATTTCTATATGTCTCAAAATGGTCACTAACTAGACCATTGGATGGTTATGGTCAATATATGCTAAAAAAATATTATTTGGTCATGTGAATGGTTATTTAATGGTTATTATAATTTTAATAAAAACAGTTATTGATTTCTAATCAATCAATTAATTTTTGCATCATAAAAGTAAAATCTTTTATGGTAATTATTTATTTCTTAAAAATTACAAATAAATTATAATTATAGAGAATAACATCTTCTATTTCAATTTAGTATTTATAATCTAATTTTTCTTTTTTATAATATTATTTTAATAATAATATAATTAATTAATTTTGAGTAAGACATATTTAATTTTTCATTAAATAAAATAAATTAAATATCATAATCTCATCCAAGTTTCTTAATAAAGACATGATTTTTACCCGATGATGATTTAACTCTATGAAAAATTATACAATGATATAAATACAAGTTTTAGGGTAATTTTTTAATAGTATTATTACCCTTAATAACATGATTTACAATTTTATAAAAATAATAAAAATTATCAAAGTTACAGTTCAAAATGACCAAAAATAGAATAAATCTATTTAGATAATTAGGAAATAATGATTCTAAATATGGAATAAATTTTTCTAAATTATTAAAATTTAATTTTATGTAATTAATTTATAATTAATGCCATTATTGGAAAGAGAGAACTTGTTTTATTAGATAAAAAATTGCAAAATATTAAAAATAATTTACATATGAATTCAATGTAAAATTAATTATAATGGAACTATTTATATTGAATGATAATTATATACTATAGTTTTACTTTAAAAACATTAAATATAATAATTTAACCATAAATATAATTTTTATGAAAAATATTGTAGTCAATTAAAATTTAGTGTATTTTTATTTTTCATAAAAATTTGAATGTTATGGGAAAGATATAAAAATATCATATAATGAAACATTTTTTTATCCTACATCCAATGAAAATTTTAATGTTATGAAATAAAATTTATTAATGTGTAAAAATGATAATATAAAATGGGTTCGATATTAAATGGATCAAAATTATCCATATGATAAATATAGGTTTTTATACATCTAATATGGTTTATTCAAACTCTATGATAAATATATTTGTTAGATTAATATCAAGAATCTTTTATTAACTATATATCATATATATTTAATTAATTTAATTTAATGATAGTAATTTACTCAATATATTAATACAAAAATACAAATATATAATTGATTGATATTTATCATAAATATTTTTTAGTGAATGACTTCACCATAAATTTTCATAAGTTAGTTATATTTATTCCCACTAACCCAATGGATAGTTTAAAATGTCCATTTTATACTAATTGAATAATGTTATTCATTTAAACTCATAATTTCATGCAATGCAATCTACTAAATAATTAAAATTATATAATAAAAATACTTCATTAAAACATCTTGTTGTTACATTCTACTTTATTTAAATAGAATTTTTATCTTGAAATTCATCACTTGGATACAAAAAATAATGATATATATGCCCCAAGATATCCTCAAGTTCCCACGTAGCTTCATCAAATTGGTTGTTCATCCACTAAACATTAATCAAGCGTGTGTTATTATTTCACAGAATATTTTCTCTATGATCCAGAATCATTATCAGTTGTTCTTCTTAAGAATTATATATTTATAGCGGCACAACGTATGATTTTATTACATGTGAATGACCAGGTATGTACTTTTTTTATCATATATACATGGAAAACATCATGATCATGGGATATATTTAGTGGAAGCTTCAATTGATAAACAACCTTCCTAAAACAATTCATATATTTAGAATGACCGATATAACTTGGGTTCAGCATGCCTTTATTTCCAAATATCATTACTCTCTTCCATGTAGATATTATTAGAAATAACTTATAAACCTATTAAAACTCTATGTATTTTATTCAGTATTCATCATAATGTGGTTTTTGACAATTAGTTGCTCTTATGTGTTGCTGAATAGATAATACATTTTCTTCCATTTCATCAATAGGATCTAGGCCTATTAGTTTTCTTTCACCAAATTCATTCTAGCATGATGTATTTCTCCAATTAATTACATAGAGGGCTTCATAAGAAGGTATATGAATACTCGAGTGAAATATATTTTTGTAATAAAATTTTACAAAAGGCAGTGGTTTATACAAAAAACCATTGAAATCCATAGAGCAAGCTCTCAACATGCCTTCTAGAGTTTGAATTTTCCAATCAAACTGACTGTCTATCTAAAGATGATGAGAATTTCTGAAGCATAACCCTATATCTAAATTGTACTGATGTATTCTAAAGAACATAGAGTTTAACCACAAATCCCAATCATATATAATGGGAATTGGTACTCCATGAAATCTTACCACTTCCTTTCCATATATCCTAGTAAACTGATAAATACTAAAATCAACCCTTATAACAACAAAGTGTTTCAAATTCGTAAGGTGATCCAGTATAACCCATATATAAAAATGGTTTTTAAATGTTTTGGATGTTTCAAGTCAAATTACAATGTTATTTTATTCCCATTTCCATTTTCGTAGGGTTAATGGTTGTAACATCACCTTATACTTCTATCTCTATGTTGTAACTTACTAACAAACCGAGCATTGAAAGACATATTCAAAAAAAATATCTTTTCATGGAATTCCACCAAATTTACTTTTTCAGACCCCTATACAACTTTATGCTTCTTGGATATGTAGTTAATGATGAACTATGAGCCTCGTCCAGTAGAACCTTATATAATTATCATATGGTAGTAATACATTGCATGTTTCAGAACCTTATTATTCCATAACAATAATGGCTGAATATTGGAATATTACTCACCTAATATTTTAGCTCTACATCATCATTCTATACCTCATTAATTTTTTCTTGTATAGATGGTTGATCATTAAATTTATGAGGATAATATTTCTTCCATTCCATTCAAATTACATGATCCATCCTTTGAAAATATAGAAATATTTGTTCTTTTTTTTCCTCATCAAGGTCAGGTTATAATGGTCCTTTCAACTCAATGCATCTTCCACCTTGTTCTCTTTCAAAGGGTGGTAATGTATTGAGAATTTAAAATATTTAATCAACTCTAACCACATTATTTGATTTAGATTCATCTAATTTTGCGTGAAAATTTACATGAAATCTCTATTATCAGTTTAAATATCACACCATTCAACATAAAGATAATTCCTCCATATATATAGTGTAAATATTAATTGAGCTAACTCCAATCCTTGAGTTAGGTAATTTCGATAATGTATTATCAATTTCTATAAAAATAATGGGGTCAATTTTGAAACTATCAAATTTATTGATTTCTAAAAAGAAAATATGACATGTTAACTACCAAAAAAGTGTTTTATTATATTGTTAAGAGGTGTAGGGAATCTATACAATTCATTATACATATTAATTTTTCCAAAATGAATTTATTTTAATATTTTTAATAACATTTATTTGTTATCTCCATTAATAAAAAATTACTATATCAATTATGTGTTATTATTTAATATAGATACTTGTTGAAAAAAAATTATAAATAAAATAATATGATGAATATAACTCTAATATATTTCATAATAATACTTTCATTTAATTTTATTTCTAGAAAATACAACATTTGAAATGATAAACATGTTAAATTATGAATTTGAATACTTTACTATCACTTTAAATAATATAATATAAGTGTCACAGTGACTTTTATAAGGATCCAAAACGTCACTAACTTGACCCTTTCATGTTTATGGTCTAAATATACTTTTCCAATAATATTTGGTCAAATTTTAAGGTACTTTGTCAGTTATTATCATCTTAATTAATATTGTCTTGTGGATTTCTCCACAAATAATACGTTTTTACATCATATATGTATAAAAAGTTAAGGTAATTATTCATTTCCTAAAAAATAAAAATTAAATATCATGAAAAAAAATATTTTATATTTCAATTGATTATTTATAATAAAATTTATCTTCTTTATAAACATAATTTAAAAATTATATAGTTATTAAAATTATAGTAAGACATATTTAATTATTATTAAAATAATATAAATTAAATGTCCTAATCTCATCCATGTGGCATCCAAAGGACACAATTTCATCCCAATAATTATTTAGGTCAAGATAAAATCATCTATTTATATAAGGACAAGTGTTAGGTTAATTTTCTAATAGTAATCTCACCCATTATTACTTGATTTACCCTATTACCGTATAAATAAAAAATTACGGATGTTGCTATTCAAAATTCCTGAAAATAAATGAAATATATTTACATAATTTGGGCCTACTAATTCCAGATATAGAATTTCTTTTTCAAAATTTAAAACTCATAATTTATAATAACGATTTTAAAATTAATCCATTTATTGGAATGAGGGAATTCATTTTAAAAGGTAAAACATTTCAAAATATTAAAATTTTATTACACTTGAATTCAGTGTATAATTAATGATAAGGAAATAAATTATATTTATTGATAAAAAAATATTCTTTTTATTCCTTAAAACAAATAGTTATTACAATTTTTCAATATGAAGTTTTTCTATGAAAAATGATTCTTTCAAATAAAATTTACAGTATTTTTACTATTCATCAAAATTTGTAAGATATCATAAATATATAAAAATTTAATCAAAAGTAAATTTTTATATCCCACATCTAGTGAAAGTGTTTATTTTGACTTATAAAAATTATAAATGTATTAAAATCAATAGTAATCATGGTTTTCCCTTAAAGGGAAGAATATTAACCCTTTGTAAAATATACGTTTTCATACAACAAATAGAGCTAATACATACCCTATGAAAAAAGTATATATTGGATAAATATATATAAGGACATAAGAAATATACAATGGGAGGGTAAATACTACAAAAAAATCATAATGGAATAAAATGAAGGATGATTTAAATTTGAAATGAATAATGAAGAAATCAAATTGGAAAGGACCAATGTGGTCCACGTACATATTTCTTGGAAAGTTACTCTTATTGTATTGGAAAAAAATGGAAAATACATGGATACCCTATGAAACATTATCCCTTAATTCGTTGGCTATCAAACCAGGAAGTTCACAGAATAAATGAATAATGGTGCCGGTCCCCCATGATCCTTGTATTTGGAGGAATATATGAATAGAAATTCCAGCAGTGAACTATAGTCCCATGACCCGTGTCGATGGAAAAAACATGATAGAGAAGTACGCCCCCACACATCATCCCCACAGACATAGTTTGCATAAGAAGGGAGGCTAGTGATGTCCCGCAAAATGTGTCGTTCATGGGATCAAGGTGGTGATTTCCTCCGCTATGAACTGCATCCCCACAAACCTCGATTGAAGAAATCGTTTTTAGGTCATGCAATTTCTTCATGGATTTAGAAAAAGATTCCATGTGGTCCATAGAAATAGCTTCCCCTACACTGTATAAAAGGGCCTCGATGGGATCCACGAAAGGGATCAAGTTTTTGGTCATCCTTGGAATTCATGGATGAAATACATAGAATACTAATGATCAATGAAGTATGAAATCTTGAATAGCTTTCACATCGTATAAACCCACCACAAATAATAAAAATAAATAAGTATAATAATATGGGTAAATCGGAAACCTAATTTGTGAATTATGAACCATACTCCCTTTGCAGATGAGCATCCCATCAATTTCATGACCAATTGCCGTTCTACATTCCAACATACATCATATCACATTGCTCTATGGATGAAACCCTTACCGACGTAGCATCCCGCAACATGGATGGAATCAGTCTCCACAAACCACCAAGATAGGAAAACGAAACCTAATATCAAGTACCACTACGATATACAGACCACACTCTTTTCTGCGTATCACCTCGGTATGCGTATGAAATCTAGGTCTGGGTACCACCATGATATGAGGAAGAACCCTCCACCCACATAGCAATGCACCATGAAAAGCATACCCAACCCCTCATGAGAAAGTGTTACACAGATTGGGGTACCTTTGGGCATTCTGCCTTCCAGTCCTGATTATTCCCATCCATTTCCATCCCATCTTCTGAATCCCCACTGCTAACATGGCCATTTGCATCCGTTCAATACCTCTTCCAAATCCACCAGACCCATATCATAAAACTTTCAGGAGCATCATCTCCTCCTTCTGAGTCAATATACCCAGGTTATGTATAGTCACCTAGGTAATAACAAAAATGGAGTGGACCCATGGAATATCTTTATGATTACATTCCCATGGTCACCCATGGCCCAACGTTTGATTACTCATGTGAACCTCCATGTTATATTGATGAAGGTAAATCACTTGTTTTTTCATTCAGTGAGGGAAAAATGTAAAGTCAATGGGGTTATACTTTTTTCCCTTTTTTATGAACAATGATTCTCCATTTTCCCAAAAATCATTTCAAGTCACTTTCATAGAGGTAAGTACTTAACCATTCAATGGGATGTGGTGCCAAAGATCCTCTTAGGATCATCCCAATACATGTCTATAAAGATTTCTGAACGCGACTATCCTAGATATCAACACGGTAGTGGAAATTGGAACACTCAAAGCCCCTATCCCCTCCATTTGGTCTCCAGATCAATATATTAGTAGATAATGGGGGACATGCGATATTAAGATCAGTTTCCTCCACTTGTTTCTCACACCGAGCATGACTCATATGGGCTTAAAGGTTGTCGGTGATCCTGACACCTGTATAGCCCCAAAAAATTTGCATCATCCAGGGTGTTAGACAAAACCAAACCTTATTATCATCATGAACCAAGATCCACCTCATGGTTATGGAAACATTGGTCTCCTCTTAGTTATAAGTGACAAATTCAATGAACTATGAGAACTCAGATTCCTACTCTAACTAAGATACATGGGAATCCAACCTACATCACAATCTCAAAGGATATTATCCTTTTAAGTCTTTTCTTATAATATACCCATATCTCATTAGGGTATCCTCTTCAGAAGTAAGCCATGACTTATTCCTCTCAAATGGAAAGCCATGATCCATAAGCCCCAATATTTCACGAACCAAAATGCCTCCAAGAAGGTGTAAGTACCATCTCAAATCATAGTACATGAAATCTGATTCCTCTCATGAGGATATATAGAAAACCCATCCTATGGGTATGATCCTGATATCTGAACAATATTTATCCCCCCCCCCTGAGATGACGATAAATAGAAGAGAACCTTATCATAAGGATTAAATCATCTTCATTGTGATAAAAGACTATAAAATAATTAATGTGACCTCAAATGGGTAACAGTGATGAAGAAACTCGAATATAAACAAATGTATTTATCAATGGATAACCTCTAATACATACAGATGATTCCGAACCCAAGAATATTTCTAATTGATCTAGCAACATGGGGGTAATCTACCGACTAATTCATGGGAATGAACCAAGGATTCATGAATATATGACAATAGTTCTATTCTATAAGAGAGTCTTAGTGTCAGAAGAAATTCTTCCCAAAAGGGTGTGATAACCCTGACCTCTCATCATCTATACGAATATAGTTCTTAAGTGTCATTTTCCAAATCATCCAATGATCACCTACCTTTAGAAATTAATTCCATGAATCATGGGAAAAAGGGTTATTGAGGGTTTTGGCCTCATGGAAAAACCCATTGGATATCATCAGAAGACATTATACCCAATATGGTCCAAATTCAGAAACAATCAACCCCCCTGCAATTGCCCGCTATGACCATTCATCTCTGTCACCTTCTTCAAAATATAAAAATGACACACTACCTAATATCGATTAGACAATCTCTCTAATCGAAAAAGGGTCGTTATATGAATAAGGATTAAATGAAATGGAAAAAATAACATTAATCTATATAATAGCATGAAATTATATGTTATCTGTTAGACCATTTTTTCTTCCCTAATATGATACGAATTAGATGAAACAAAAATGGTGAACCCAATGTAATTCCTTAACCATGGTGATTG
Source organism: Viscum album (assembly GCA_963277665.1). Taxonomy (NCBI): domain Eukaryota; kingdom Viridiplantae; phylum Streptophyta; class Magnoliopsida; order Santalales; family Viscaceae; genus Viscum; species Viscum album. The sequence continues at coordinate 1,591,196,603 of OY728161.1, forward strand.
AATTCTCCCACATCAATCCCCATTTATAACAAAATTGGAAGTGGGTCAAGATAAATCACGAGTAATTAATGTGATAATGTGATGCTACATTGAGTGGTATTTGTTGATGGCACATTACATATATATCCCAGGTTTCTAGAGAAACCTTCAATCCAAATGCAATCTCGACCAATGGATCAAACTCACGCCTCAATTATAGCATTTTAGGTAAAGTTCCCAATGAAGAACAAGACCCCATCACCTACCCAGCATCTTATGAGCTAGGTTTTGAATGTTATGATCAAAGGGTACCACCCAAATAGTACTCTATCCATTGTTGATGCAACATGATAGGCCCTCCAGTCTATGAAATCTCGCGTGCCTCCTCTTCATCTACGACGGACAACCCAACACATGGAGGCAACTATGTCAATATCCAACTACATTAAAAGCTCATCCTCATATTTTGACATAAAATAACTCCCCTACCCCAGTGAGGTATATGAAGTCTACACTAATGACTTTATCCTAGATATGTAGGGGTCTTACTGAGGGGTCATTTCCAGAGAGTGTTTCTTCCAACACCATGTGACCAAATATCCTCTCTTTAATGATGATATCATGCCAAGTGAACCTGATGATGTCTAAAAGACTTGGGCCCCTAGGGATTCCTAATATGGGAATAAAATTCAGGATCAAGATTAGGTCATTACTCTTATTCCGGAGGAGGATATTCTCTATTGGAATGCAGCAACATGCCATGTGCATACATACAAATCTGTCTGCCCTTTCAAAGCCCCCCAAGGAAATTCAGTTGCAATATATGAACCTACAAAAATTATTGATATCTTTTATGAAATCCTCAACAAAAATAGGGTTGAAACTAATGAGCCAATTCACATACCTTCTAGTGCTCTTCGGTCAAACATTGCAGATAGAGCAGCAAATTATAGGTAGATAAAAATCTCCATCGATGCACAAGAATCCCATTATCAAAATAGGACGACAACCAGTAATAATCATGTTCAATTTCATACTGATGCACATCAATAACACTATATAAATAAGGTGGAAAATTATGGGTAGTCATAAAAAATAATAGTTTAATTGAATCCCACCAATCAGATACAGCGGTGATCAATAGGTAGTTAGAAATTCTAGCCTACCATAATGAATCCCGCCACTAGATATGGTGGAATGAAAAAATGATCAGAGTCATGTTATTGTGGAATAAAATCAATCCAATGAGAAAAATATAGCATAAAATGAGAAAAAAATAATTCCTTCTCATAAATATAAATCATAAAAATCAAATACAGTGGAAACAAGAGAAAATAGATGTTGTATCCTAACTAGTTTGGCATAGACTCATTTCTCTACACCGACATAGGATAATCGCCAGTACCCACTGAAAACTCATGGAGAACTGTAGCAGACATAAACTCTGGATCCGATATCATAATGGGAATTTATGAATGTCCCATACAAAGAAGTATAATATCATATCATGGATATGATTGGGATCAAACATTGATTCCTGAACATATCCTCCAAACTTGTCAAGATGTAATTGAATCAACCGATAAAAGGAGGAGTCGGGCCCACAACCTGATCTCCCCAAGTGGTGTGCTTCATCCACTAAATTAGATAATAAATAAATACTATAAAACAATGCCTACTCCCGTCTTGGAGGGTTAAGATTTGTAATCCACACTACATGGAAAATCAGATCAGGAACAAATACCCATTCCAACTAGGGGAAAACAGTCCAACGTGGTCTCCACTCTAGGTCAAGAATATATCCTTACAATAACTCATGATGTTAATTAGAGTTTCTCAGATATATCATAGGAACCAATTTGATAGATACCTATATTAGAAGGATATTACCAATAAAAAGGGGGCCAATTTTCCTACAAGATAACACTCAAAAATGAAATTTTCTAAACACAATAGGAAAATTTAGAGAAAATTCATGAATGTGATCTTCTAGAATAATGAGTTATTGATTCCATAAAGAATATATTGATATAGGCTCCAAGTCATATCGATCCATTACCAAATTATGGATGCAGTAGTTTTTATTGTGAAAGTCATCCCAGGAATGTTGCTACCAACAGACATCAAGGTCCTCCCCAAAGCACCCACATGGGATTACTCCATGGGCCGGAAATGATTGATCAAGAGATCCTATCACCTGATAAGTTTCATGGACCCCCCCCCCCCCTTGAACAGAAGATAAAATAGTAAGAAGGTACTCCCCTTGCTGTTGTCTGCCCTAATGGTCCTCCCTAGGGTATATGTTGTAGATTTTTTTCTCCCTATAGTCCTATTCCGAGCTATCATAGTAGTCCTCTCCCTGATGGCAGTTAATGTGAATCCCCCCCCCCTATGGTGACATCAAGAAACGAGAAGTTCATCCTCTCATTGTAGCTCCTAATAATGGCCCTGCATTGGATGTCCACAACATACATTCTCTTTAGATCCATACATAAAGTTATGATGGTATTCCTCACCATTATAGCAGTTATTGCAAAGGTCATAACCTTAATGAAATCAAAAAACAATAAGGTCATCCCCTTACTATAGTCCTCCATGAATCCCCCAAAGTTATTCACTATAGGAACTCTTCCTATGGGAGGACATTAATATGGGATTTTAGTCCATACCATTATAGACCTAGCTGTGAATTTCTTCCAAGAAGTCAACATTCAATTTGGTAAGAAAGTGCTACCCTCAACATGAAATGTAAGAGAAAACCCTCACATGATGAGGCACTTAGAAAGAAATAGTATGACATGTCAGATACACTTTCTTCAAAAAGTGATATCCTATATCAGCTGAAAGATGTCATAGGGCCACACTCATCTCTTAATCCACCCCTATACCACTCATATTCAAATGAAGCCCCACTATCCCCAATGCTTGGAAGGAAATAATCATGAATAATTCATGTTGGGAAGATCAAGAAAATGAGTCCCTCGAAAAATGATTATATGATATGTTTCTTGTAAGAAGAAATTTTTCTAGGGATGATATATAGGTTATGTATCAGACCAGAACCACATCTTAGTATAGCATACTGAGAGAATTCTCAATGAAATGTATGATCATAATTCACCTCAATGTCTTGACAAATCCTTTCCCAATAAAGAAAAAAAATTCTACCCTCTGAAGGGTATGCAGAACACATCAATTTATTAGGGTAACATCACCATCTAATCGACCTAGAATCCCTCTCATCTTCACAACATCCAAAATCAAATAGTAAAATTAAAAACGTTGAATTTTCTTGTATCTACATGCTACCCAAACTGTGTTTCTTCATTGGTGATCTAGCATATAGTGTTCGTATTTGGTTATGGGGAGAACATGCATCTTAACACATAACCCCACATACCGTCTAGAAGAACCCAGTAGAAATAAAATCGTACAATTTCATCATCTAATGATGGAATATGAATAAATTATTTATTCAAGAAATACAGCATTATTGGAAAGAACCATCCCTAATTATGATTCAAGATCATTGGTCCTGATGAGAGAAGACCATTGAAAAGCACATGATATAATAAATCAAGAACATAAAATATGCCTCCCACAAACGAGTGGCAAATAAAAGGGAAATGAGAAGGTCCTCAGAATCAAAAAATTTGCTTGCATGTTCGTTAACATATCAATCTCATACCCACAAGGGAATTCATGAGATCTGGAAGGTGTCAATAACAATAGCTACTACTGCAGTATCGGAGAAACTCCATACTGTAGGTCTAGGGGAATTTATAACACATAATTCCCTGCCCAATACCATGAAATAATGACAATTGAAGAGGAGAAACCCAATCCCATAGGGTTTTAATATTTTTTACCTCAACTTCCCACCCGATGGAAATCCATCGTCTCCCATATTTGGTGAATTACAAATATAGAGGTCACTGATTCTACCCCATCCCATGATTCATGTCCTCTAGGGAGGATGCATATTAAAATGTCACATATGTTCTCTTATCTAGTCATTATTCATCATGAAACCATAAGGGTACCACATAATGGAAGGAGGAAATCTAATAAAGCACAGAAGAATCTCTCCTCCAATTAGACACCTCTTTTTCCACTAGAAATGATGTATGTATTAGTGAATGGTGTATATGTAAATCCCATGGACCTTACTAATGATTACCAAATGAGGATAATCAATGGGACTATAGTACCTTCCTAGAGGTGGTCCACACCGAGTGTGAACATGTTCATACCTCGAAAGGAAGATTAGCCTTAAATTTGGGTACCCCCTTAGTTAATCCCTCATTAACTCCCTTGATAATCCCAAACAAGAAGAATAAAAAGTCCAAGGTTTAATATTACCCACATCCTTCTACAAATGAAAATGCAACCTCAAGTTCAATGAGATATTTTCTCGATAGGAGGAAGATATGAGAGATATATAGAGACCAAACACTGAGTTTCTCCGAGAAAGTCATCATACCAGGTAAATTCTCAATTTAGAACGTCTTCATATACATCCACTAGAAGGGACTCTTCCCCAGAGATTCATCCCATTATATGAAGCATTGTCAAATATCTTATTCAAGGAAGAATTGGAACCATCAGTCTACATGAACCCAATCCTAGGAGGATATCAATATTTCCCGCCATCTGAGAATAAATAACAATAGATTAAGGAAAATATATAAAGGATTCCCATAGCTAGGTATCCACCACAAGTACCAGTGGAAGCAGAACTACCAAATTTTCCCCTACTACACCAGCCCATGCTCAGGTCCAGTATGATGCAAATTAAGGAATCAGAAATACTATCAAGTTAGTGATTGCTTGATTAGAATTCCTATAAGGGCGACACGCTCCGATTCATCTAGAATGGAAGCCCTACCCTAAAAGGATGAGAAACCACCCACAACCACCAAATTTTTTGGAACCACGTATTCCCAGTGTTTAATGGCTCAAGGGAACTAGAGATACATTTAATGAAACAGTCATCATACTATGATCCCATGATGGGAACCCCATACTAACAAGAAGCGGTAATGATTATATGCATTGTGCGGACTCTGAAATGTTCAGCCTTCATGTGGTATAACACTTTTCAAGATAACACAATAATGGGATGAGAGGATCTATGGTGCCTTTTCCTATTCTATTTTATCCTGAAATTTCCAAAAACAAAAGTCAATCACATCATTAACTAAAATGATTGCGAGAATGATAGATTCTCATACTTAATCATCAGATGGAAAGGTCTAGCTTACTCCATAAACTAGACTCTCCCCCATGATGAGATGCTTTCTTTGTTCAACAATAATCTCCATGATGAGATGAAAAAACCACTAAATCCAGTGATGTATCCTTGAATATTTAGAGATTTATTTTCCATTTCCCAAAGGATAGATGAATCCTTACGACAAAATGACCTCACCTACCTGGTATCCCGATCAAACCTTGTAAAAATGGTGGGAAGAGCGAAAACAAATTCTGACATTCTTAAGACACCTCTTACACTAGATCTGGCTCCAATGATCACAGTAAACCGTGTGGGCCCCCATAGGCATTAGAAACATAACCTCCCCAGGAAAGTTGAGTGATGTGGAACCACGAGTAATCAATTAGATGAATAAAGTAACAAGGTTTATTCATTAACATATATCCATGTTTGTGGATACATCATAGCTTCCATGTATTTCAACTTGCTCTTAATTCTAGAGACACATTGTGCTGATGAATTAGGGATTCATGACTGTCAAGATTATTTTCCCTTATATCATATATTGGTACACAACATATAGGAGTGATTTTTATGGACCTCTATCAAAATATGATTGATTTTAGACAAATCAGGCTAGGACCACCGCTATCGCAAGTGGTGTTTAATTTCACCACTGGTCCGGATGAAGAAGGTGAGCGGAAAAATGTGGTTAAGAAAATGGAGTAAATTTTAGATATTTTGATGACTCAATAATCACTCAACATATTCCATGGTATACTCAAAGAATTGTTAAATCAGTCAAATGTTCTTCCAATATCTCCTGATGCAACACAACCGGCAACCTTGGCCCCACAACCCTCCCGAGGTCGAACCCCAAAAAATAAGTCCCATCAGATGGGTGAAAAGAATGTTTAGGAATATGAACATTCACCAAAAACACATTTAACATTCACACTATAATATTTTATTCAAACGGAAAAAATGATACAGGATGTTACCAGCCAAAAAGAACCATCAGGGTAGATGATGAGGTAGAGTCCTCATTAGAAGAGGAGATGGTTTTTTATCAAACAATGTTATCATGTTAATAGATACATTATCCAAACATGAATGTGGTTATCAACTACAGTTTCAAACAACGAATTGAGGGTCCAATAGAAGAAATCATAGAAGCGATGTATATCAAGGGAGACACATCCATGACAGAAATCAAGTGTATAACTACACCCTTATAAAACCGTCAGTTTGGTAGAAACCCATAGAGGAACCCTCCAGTGGTTCCAACATTGATAGGAAAATTCCCTTGCACCCATGGGATTCCATCCTGGTCTAATCCTTATTGAAAATGCATCAGAAGAAGAAAATATTACTAGTGTCACTCGGTAGTTGAGAAAAACCACCCATCACTATTTACAAAGGACTCGAGATCCTTTAACTCCAATCCCAAGGGCTGACCCATTATCATCAAAGCCTCAATCCCCAATATCACCTCTCTAAGTGAATCATAAGGAAAGTAATTTATGTATATTAGAGAAGAAATATTATTTTTTGAAGAATCTAGCTTTGTTACCAGCCAACTTTTCAATCATGGATGCATTGAATCTATCATCAGATCTCAAGGAAGCCCTAATCCAAGCTTTACTAATTCTTAATGAGTTTTAAGACAAGTTAGTATTCGCTGAAGTTTACCAAATAAAGATAAAACCTATAGAATTCCACACAATTATCTCCTTAACATATTAAGATGAATATTCCACCATAAAGGGACACATTAAACCCTTATATGTGTCTTGCGGGATAAATGATGTGGACATCCAAAAGGTATTCATTGAAAATGGCTATGCATCTTATATCCTCCCACTATATATAGTTTTTCAGTAGGGCTACAATGTTAATGATATGATTCAATTCACTACAAATTTTTTGGTCTATGAATGAAATGATCAAAATTCATTAGGTAAAATTATTCTAGAATCCCAATTCGGTGAACTCATAGCTCACCCAAAATTTCTAGTGGTCCGAAAAAATATGTCCTTCAATGCCATGTTAGGAAGGACCTGACTGCATCCACACACAGAAATCCCCTCCTCTTACAATCAGTGCATCAAAGATATAATTAATGGAAATATCGAAACAATGCATGCCAATAATGTCCCATTCGAGTCATGTGAGTCACACTATATTGATGTAGGAATCTACAAACAGAAGTAGAATCAAACCTCAGTAGATATAATTGATTGTGTTTCCACACCAAAGATTTTGGAAATGGTTCCAACTAATCCCCTCATTAAGCTTGGGAAAAAATATGCACTACCCATCAAACAAATTGAGTTCACAAGTCCAAATTCAGACACAAAATCATATATCCTAACTATTTCGACCATGGATTCTAAACTTGATAATGATGAAAATCTCATTGATTCCCATGTTAAAAGAGATGGTTCTGATTAAAATTCCCCATTCGATCATCAAAACCCTAAAAATAACATACCTCACCCACTTAGGTAGGAGAAAGTATCTCTTCACTCAATGAACATGAGAAAACTATTTTACCCCTCACAGTGTCTTCTTTAGAGAAGCCTCAGCCGATGACCGAGATAGAAGAGGTGGCTTCGCCTCCTAGAAAAGAAATGTATAACTCTCCCTTAAACTATAGAATAATCATCTCAAGAATTTTTACCCATTAGGAGATTATGAAGAATATGATGAAGATTGATAGGAGGATGAAGAATATGAGACGAGGTATTCCCCTCTTACATTCAAGGATGACATGTATACCACCATTGTGGAACTAAAGCAAATCAACTTGTGTATGGAGGAATACCTGTGACCCACTATGATTAGTGCAACCATGCCTTATGAATTGGAAGAGGTATATAACTTTTTCCTAATGTATAATCGATATTTTTTTCCATGGGACTATATAGAAATACCATTCCTTGACCAAGAGGTGTCCAATCAGCACCTGGATCATGCCGAAAGTTCATCATGGCTACAAGATGTATGCAAAAAAGACAAATCTGACCCATTCTACCAAAATATAGGTTAAAGTCGACAAGCTCATTAGATCCAACTTCATTTGCGAAGTTCAATATCAAATTTGGATGGCCATAATTGTCCCCCTAAAAATTAAAAATGGCTATATCAGAGTCTTCATTGACTTTAGAGATTTCAATCAGCATTGTTCGAAAGACAATTTCATATTCCCGATGAGAGAATTTTTAATCAATAAAACTACTGGGTATGAGGATATCTCTTTAATGTATGTTTATTAAGGTTATCATCTAATCTATATGGTACAAAATGATGAATAATCCCCCACTTTTAGGGATTATAAATAGTTTTCTACTCTATGGTAATTCAATTTAGTTGGAAAAATGTTATCCCCACATAACAAATCACCATGCATCACTTTCTCAATAACCATCCTTGTAATATTTGTCAAATTCTATATGGATGATTTTTGATTAATCCATGATAGTACCTAAATAACCTGGAAGATATTGAAACCATCTTCATTAAACTACGAAATCACAGTCTAATGATGAAACCTCTAAATGGTGATTATGGTTTTACCTCAGATAAATTCCTCATCTTCATCATATGGCATCATGGAATAAAAGTAAACCCTATGATGATAAAATACATTTATGGAATTCCACCTCCACATAACCTCACATAATTTAGAGAAATTAAAGAAAACCTAGCCTAAATTCAGCATTTCATAGACAACCTTATAGGAAAGTGTTTTTTTCACTATTTTGATGAAAAATGGGGTAGCATATTAATTGATGGAATACTATTGGGAATTATTTGACAACAACAAGAAATATTTTTTGAACCCACCAGTTATGATGTCGCATATTAATGGAAGAACAATCATCATGTCTGTGATTGACTAAGAGAAGTCATTAGGTTCCTTCCTCAGTTAGAAGAATGACTTTAGTAGTGATAATAACATCTATTATCACAGATGAACCCTCATTGATACTGAAACTTGTTATTCAAATATCGAGAAGATATGTCTAGACCTAATATTTGTTGTATATAAATTGAGTCATTACTTGTAGAACCACGAGGTACACCTAGTCTCTAATAAAAACCCACTCATATATATTCTCATTTGTCTAATTCTGACTAGATGCTTGTAATGGTGGGAATCTATCCTAAAATTGCATGAAAAAAACTTTTTTCCTCAGAATGAAATCAATAGCCATGCATTAGAAAATTTTCTGGAAGAGAATCCCTTGATGGAAATGACATCATTGGATGTTGAAATACCTGATAATGTGGTTTTCCTTATTCAAGAGGGTATATAGACATGGGTAGTTTATTTCGATAGTGTATCCAAAACACCAACAGGAGAGAGGATGGAAGACCCCAAATTATATAATGATGGAATGTGATTCACACTCATATCTTCAGAGATGACAGGCATTCCATACACCATCCTATTATTGGAATGGAATAATAACAATGATGTAGAGTTCTAGACTCTCATTATTGGTCTGGAACAATCCCTTCAAGCATAAATTGAGCACCTTAAGGTAAATATCAACATAAATTGGTTATCAAGAATGCAATGGTGAAAATTATGTTAAGAAAGAGGAGTTAATGTCTTTGATGAACTATGTATGATAAGTAATGGTAAACTTACCATCAGAACCATCCATAACTATTGTCCCTAAGTCACAAAGTTTGGATTCCAATGCATTATAAAATGAGGCCATAAAATTGGTCGATCCAGATCAGGATGAAATAATTATCATCATTACCAATCATCAGATAATCATACCATTTGTTCAGACCAATTCATAGAAAATATACAAGATTCACCCAATAACTAATCCTTATTATCATACCTTTGGTTGGATGAATCTAATTAAAAATTTCCTCTAAAAGGGAGAACTCCAACCAGTTTGTGTTGGAAGGTAAAAAATCAGTGGATGGAAATAAACATCAAAATGTATGATGGAACATACCATCAGAGTGACATTTATATGTGGGGCCTTGATGGGATCCTCCTCATGTTTATCGATGGGGAAGAGATTGCTATCGTCAAGAAAGAAGTGAATGTCTCGTATTATGAAGCACAACATTCAATATCCATGCTCTCTCATAATATTCATATGTTTAGTTATTATTGGGCTACAATGACACAATATTGTAATGAGTTAACTATGAAATTTCATCCCTATCATGTTCATACAAATTTCATTCCTCAACCCCAGATATACTACAAAGTGCCTAGTTTTACTTGAATTTTTCTATATGGGAATGGTTGTATTGGGACCATATCCTCCCACTATGGAAAAAAATTCAGTATATTCTCACAGTGACCAACTTCTTTTCCAACTGGGAAGAAGCTATCCCGCTTAAAGAGTTGATGAAAAAAGCATTGTCTGTTTTGTGAAAACCAATAGCATCACCAAATTTTGTGTCCCTCATATATTATGGGCGGACAACAACCCCAATTTCAACTCTGTTGATGTTAAAAAGCTATATCAATAGTATTTCATCATAGCCATCCATTCATCCCTCTACCATTCAGCAACCAATATTCAGATATAGGTATTCAATAATACACTTCCCAATATAATCCAAAATATGGTTGAAAAAACAAGATATCATGGTTGTAATAGATCCTCCATGCTCTGTGGGATTACTCGACCATGACCCACACCACCACTCCAGCAACCCCTTACTCATTAGTATACATGACATATGTAGTTCTTCCCATTGAGGAATAAATTTCATTTCACTATATAGATGTTTTTGGTCGATTTTCTGTAGAATAAATGTCTCATAAATGACTTTATGAGAAATAGTTATTGGATGCATAAAGATTACACACTCACCAATAGGAATTCTACTAAAAAAGTATCATGCGAGCCTTCAATAAAAACGTTCACCTGTGATCATTCCTCAAAGTATAAATGGTGTTATCCCTAAAAACCAAAATGATACGTAGGAAGATGCTCCAAAAATTGGATCCAAAAAGAGAAGGATCGTATTTCATCTATATGGTCTACTCTAATGGAACATATGCCTTGATATCAATGGATGGACAGATCACCACAACTCTAACCAATGTGAGGTTTCTGAATAAATAAATTGCATAGTCATGACATGATCATCCCCACTACATGATGTTTAACTGCATTGACAAATGTTCATTCCACATGATGTTAAATTTCATGACCACAGGACAAAATCGTATGATCTTAAAATGCAGGATACAAGTTCCCTTTCCATCCATATCAGGTGATGTTCCTCTTAACATCACAACACTAAACTATGTAGAAAATACTTCTTGATTGAATGATGCGAAGCTACATGGGAAAACCATTCTAATCACTTGAGATTAAACTATATGGGGACCATCACGATCCAATTCATGGTTTGTCATAGATGAGTCAGAACTATGTGCAATGAAAATAAAAAATCTGTTATATCCAGGAGATCTTGGTTCATCCATAATAAAAAAGAGGGATAAGATGTAAAAAATATCCTCATTTTTGTATATGGTCATACTTTTGTAGGGACATTCGCAAAAATACATACAACATGATTCCTGTCCATCAATGGGATATATAGAGATTCCCAAAATTCTATATCTTGGTTTGGACACATCATGATTCAATGAACCTGTTACATTCCTTCATTCTGCTTGAAATTTTTTGATAAACCCCTTATATTCCTTATTTCTTACACCATGGATAGCTCTCATGAACTTTGGAATGGTGTTGAGGTTTCACCTTTACTAACAAAGCACGAAGTTCTATGACAATCTCTCCACCTCAAAAGAATGGTTCAAAATTCCCATTTTTCTTATATATGGATGATACCTATGTAGATAATGTCCCTTTAAGAACCATGTATGGATTGATTTCTGCCCCATAGGATACTTAGTGATTCCTATATCCCATATATTGGCTCAACCTTCCATCAAAAATAACATTCTATGTTCCCTTTAAAATGGTTAGGCCGATATATGGGACATGGTTTTAGAACTACATCTAGCATGACTCCTTCCCTCACATGATACATAGTGATTCCCAGATTCCATATCCTGGTCCAACCACCATGAAATTTTTCCTCCCCATATGTACACGTTAGACTTGTGTAGGGAAACTTTTAAATCCAAATCACATGATGTTAAACAACACGGTACCTCATGGACTATGCATGGCTTGATTACTGCCTCTGTATGATACATAGATACATTGTGAACCTAAGTCTTGGTCCAACCACCACTTGACGAAAATTCCCCAATCACATTCAAGGCTCATAAAATCTAAGAGAGTTTTCCAGATCTACGTATGTCATGATTACTTATTCTATATTATTTTTAGTGATGCCCGGATCACATATCCTAGTTCAGAAACCATGAAAATATGTCTTCCCCTATGTATAGGTCAAAATTGCATAAATAAATTTATGAATCCAAGACACTTGATGTTAAAAACTATGGTAACTTAAGAACTACATGTGGATTGATTCTTGACATGACAAGATACATTGTGACACCTAGGTTTTACCAGGTATAGCCTCAAGAAAAAAAATTCCCCCAATATTCTATATGTGAATGGGGAATAGATGCATGAGATTTTAAATATGGAATCCAACATCATGAAAATGATGAATGTCCATTCTTCCCCTTATATACGAATCATATCTATGTAGACGGTCACATACATCATAACTAATCATGTTTTGATTATTTCTTAGGTACCCAAAGACCCCCTTTCATCCATCAAATTCAATTCCCCGAGAAATCTCAGATTTCCATAATCACCCACATCTATCAAAAATGGATGGCTAATGTTCTTTGGACACCTTTGATTGACTATTAAAACAATTCCTCAGTGGATATTCATAAATGGAACATAAAAATGTCCTTTGGCCCCAAGAAAAATTTCTCCTTAGTGGAGGTTATTCCTTATCCCATACTTTGATTGTCTTCCAAGACTCATGCCATCTATCATAGTATAAAGGATCCTGGATTCATTTTTTACGCTTTCATCCCTTGCTCACATCTAGGGAATACTATAATATCAATACTTTATTAGTGAATATTTACGCATGATTCCTTGTATATTTCATCCCTGAAAAAATACGTTAATCTATGTTATCAACATCCTTACTCCTTGACATTAATCCACATGACACAATGATGTTCTCACATGAGAATATGTCACCCTCTGTCATCTTTCAATTGACATAATTCCTTCCCTCATGGGATTTGTATTGGTGGTAGTATTTTCACCATATATCAGTAACCCCAAAAGGAATTAATTCCTCTTTGCCCAATTACATTTGGTCTAGAACTCCATATCAGGAGTGGCCTATGGAGGTTGTGGTGTGGTTTGATCCCTCACTAGGAGATATGTAGTGAATCATGAGTCCAATGAACTATAATAAGAATGAAAATGAATTGGAATTCCCCTTCCCCTATATGAAATCTTAATTAGACCATACATCCCCTTTCCCACATCCTCACCCCACAACAATAAATTTATTGGAAGTCGTCTGTATCATATGATGTTAAACTAAATGATAATATTTCCTTATTGTACAACATTAAATTGTAATTTGATTACTACATCCCAAGGTGGTAGAGTAAATCAATTTTATCCCCCATGTTTGTCACACTAATCATATCCCACAAGAGCTTATGAATTTTGGTAGGGGTTCCCCATGAAACAAGAGAAAATCAATCCAGTTGTCCTTTTTTCATGACATGAAAATAGTTTTTTATATTTTCCCCTCCTTTGAAAAATATATTTCATAAAAATATGATGCTAAACCGTAATGTACCCCAGAATATGAAAAATATGCCCCAATCCCGACATGCGATCCAATCTAATTTAGGGTTCCTGATTTCGGGGCACCCCATCTTCGAAATCGGACCCTGCTATAGCAGGTGAATAAAAATGTCTCACCCTGTGTGTGAGAAAAATATTTTTAAGAGAGTTCCAAACTCTATAGGTGAGTATGGCCTAAATGTTTCTAAAATGTCCAAACACATATTGTTTCCCTTAAAATTCTACACTTTTAGTTATTTCAGATCCTCATATATCTCAAAGGCTGTCAAAAATAGAATCTCCATGTCCTGCATGCACCATTTCTTGACAATGAAAACTTTGTCCCAAGATCATTGAATATTATTCCAAAAAATGGCCTATTGACCAAATGAAATTTTTTACTATGGATAGATTTTTCCAATTTTAATATTCTTAAAGGTTTCCAAGCACTGAATCATCTCTCCTAGTCAAAGGACCCTTAAAACCACAACATACACATTCCTTTCTATCCACATCATGGACATGTTAGAACACCATAGCCCGATCATCCTCCAATTAATAAAAACTCTTAAATCAAATTTTTAATCACATTCCATTTTAAAAAAATCATTATTGACAATCAATGTTCATTCTGGGGTCTTCACATGCAATGAATTTCTTCCCCGATGCACCTTTGCTTGAAATAAATTGACACTGGAAGCCCAAAATGAGCCCCACTTTGTTGGATATCCCATGAAAAAAGGGGCCCCATACATGTGTGTGAACTAGATACACATATTGATAAGACTTAAAATAACTACCATTTGTTGGATTCCTACCCTCATTCGATACGTAGTGATACCTAAGTATCATATATTAGGTCCAAACATGAAACAACACTATCCAATTCTTCCTCAAAAAAGGCTCCCACCAATATATGGAACCTACTAACACCTATTTGGGTAACATGTCCTCACCCATTCTCAAACGAACATGGACTTTAGTTACCCATTTTCATGTTCAAGCACCCCTCAATACATACCGCAGTCTATGTCCATAATGTTATGAATCCCCATTATTATACATCTTTATCAGAAATGGATGGTCAGTGTCTTACAGACACTATTTTTTAACTATGAACATAATTCCCCAGAGGCTCTGTATATATTTCCCCAAAAAATACATATCATCCAGAGGAAAATTATTCCTCATGAGAGTCTCTCTTTATCTCCATATGCCTCTACTACATTTATTTTTTATTTTCTTCCATGGTTTCAGACAACCCTGAGATTACATTTTACATACATTTCCCCCCTTTATTCTTGAAAATGGTATTTACTTTCTAGTCAGAACCGCATGATAATGAATGATAATTTATCACATAGTTAGAGTAAAATGACTCTATGTCATATGTCCTAAATGTTCGGGTTATGCAACATTAAACTGCATCATTCTTCACCCCTCTTTTATACAAGAATCTTTTGTGTGGGAGTGGTTTCACAACTAAATCCAAAATAAATTCCCATATTACATTGGGATAACATCCATTTTTTTTGAAAACCCTCTATGTTATTCCAAAATAGAAAAAGAAACCAAATTTCAATGAAATTTCATTGCCTTCGGAAATGGAAGGTCAGTTTCCAACATATTCCTTTGCTTGACTATGCACACAATGCCCAGACAGCTCTAACTATGCTACCCTCAAAAATGGAATGTCAACCAAAGGAAAATCATCCTTAGGATAGGAAGTACCTTCTTTCAGACTCCAAATGGATTCTATTCTTCATATCATGTTTAGTATTCAGAAATCACAAAATTAGGGTCAATAAAAATACATCGTCCTTATCAGAAGGTTATTAGGGAACACTCAGTTAATCATTTCTAAAATTGGGGCTCTCACCCTAAAAATCAATGTAAAAGATGGTGGAACTAAAACATCAAAACAATTATTTTGAAAACCATTCCCCCTAAAATATCGATGATGGAAGTCTTATTCTCATGACATTAAACTACCCACGGTAATAGACATAACACTCACAAGGATGAACACCCACATTGGGAACCCTGGATGAACGTTGAGTTTCTGCTTTCTAAAACTATACTACATTCAATATAGGAAAAACATAGAGAAATAAAAAAATCAAAAGAGACACAATTCTTGTAAGATTAAAAACTCATAAAGAGAATCCTAAGAAAATGTCAACTTATTCCCACTAATCCCCCACCAAATCGGGTTTCAGAAAAATTATCGTAATTAAGAAATCGATATAAAGTATATATGGGGTTTCATGAAACCTTAGTAAGAGTCTAAATATGCTTGTAGATCCCCTCAGTTCGAGAAATATTTATTTCATGAATTTATTATTTACCTATCCCAGCTTGTGATTTTAATCGATATTCATTTGATATTATAGTTTAAAATGAAGTCTATCTGAAATAATTGGTATTGTAGGAAATGGTAAAAGAGAAATAGAATAAATAAAAATGTACCCTTTTCATCAAAAGAAGTGATAGTGAGGATGAAATTGACAATCTAGAGTCTCTCACCGATGATAAAACAAAGGGGGTGGAGGGTAGCCCAATATATTACAATGAGGCCCAACTTTTTCTTTCCAACAGGTTGATAACTACCCAACACGGGCCATCATGAGCCTATTCTAAAGAAGACATTCGATCATAATTATCATAATCCATTATTCATACTACTATCCTAACAGTCTAGTGGTCTCTCTCGTTCTATTTGGAAACATCACAATTAGAAATTGATTATGCATGTGGCACTTTTGTTCTGGCCATGTGAGCCACACACTCGCATGGTTCACACATCTTGGAAATCACCTAGTCATGATAAATAGACTCCTCAAACTCTATATGATTCAAATCATCACTAATATATTCTAATTTCTAATCTTGTTGGTCAGAATAATTGAACCGAGCGAGGCCACCTTCACAAGCCGCAATATCCTCTTGATCTATAATAATTTTCTACACAAAGAGATGAAAGAATCAGTAGTAAAAGATTTCCAATCCAAGATAGAAAAATAGTCATCAAATGTTATCCTCCTCATTTAAAAATTATATCTGGGTATTTTCCACAACAAGAGTATATATTTGAAACCACGCTTTTTTCAGACTGCCCTATGCCTCTTAATGGTATATAAATCATGGTCCTACACCACAACAGGTAGGTAATTAGAAAGCATAAATAGATAAAAAGGATGTTCCCAAAGCTGTTTTACCAAAGGAGCACTAGTTTACCTCCTAATAGATGGTTCATCCTCTAAGACTAAATGAGGGGGCTGGCATCATCATCAATAACAAATGGTGATGTCCCACTAGAACCATCATTGGCAGGTTCAAAGACCATATCGTCCAAATATAAATGATCTAAGTTGCTTCCATAATAGATGAGTCTTTGGGTGAATCCCCTTCCAAACAGATGTGATGGTTGGTAGGAAATATTCCCACCATAATGAGGGGAATAGATATCGCAATTGGCATAGTTGGGATAGGATCATAAACAACCATCAGTCTCTGAACCCACTAAACTGTTATTTCCAATGCCCTATCTGGGTAGTAACCTACCCAAAATTTGGAGTACAATTATTACAGGAATGTTCAGGAACATTGAGAGGAATAACTAATTTCACATTAGCTTCCTCCCAAATCATGGCCAGGCACTATTTATGGAGAATCATCAGATGATACTCCCTCTTGATGAGAATATCATGGAGAGCTAAAACCTATTGATGGAATCTAAATTTCATGAAAAACTTATAACTCTTGTAGGTTTTAAAGATGGTTACCATTTCGATATGAGAAGATAAAACTCAATTCTATGCCATAATGATACAATAATGTTATTCCAAAAAGTCCCCTACCATTATCCATCACAGATCCATGGGGAACAATGTATGGTGAGAAAGGAAACTGAGAAATGTCACTCAATAGTTTTATTGAATCATCAATAAATAATTATTAGGGATGAATTACAGAAATGATGATAATATTTGGGTTGATGTCAAAATGAGGAACCCTCATATTATGTTGATACTCATAGCATGGGAAATGAACTTACATCCATCCATACAAAAATCCAAAATGGCCCACTAAGATGATGTGGGGGTTTCCCTTCATCTATCTTCCCTAACAGTTCAATGATGTGGGAGAGGGTAGGAAAGGCCAATTTAAATTGTTTTCCCTCTTCCAAAGTGGATTCCATCATCAAATTTCATGCCATAAAATGAATATAAACATAATGAGAGGGGAAGAGACATCCAATAAAAAAATATTGAAAATATACCTTCCAATATAAGCATGAGAGGTACCTGTGACAAAATTCCATATCCCCATGTGGTGTATCAATCTTCCTCGAGGGTGGCGTTGTACGAGTCCGTGGATTTTCTGTGATTGTTGAGTCGGGTGAGTCCGGCTGCAGCAAATCCTTTGACTAAGACCATTCATTTTCAGAAACATCCTAATAAAATCATTTAATGAAATAATAGAATGATAATGGAGTGGTTTATTGATTAATCCATTTTCAAAGACCAATAAATACCTTTTAGTGGAGATAATTTTTTGACATTCAATAGAAATTGGATATTGGAAGAAACTCATCATACATGTTTCC
This sequence comes from Viscum album, assembly GCA_963277665.1. Taxonomy (NCBI): domain Eukaryota; kingdom Viridiplantae; phylum Streptophyta; class Magnoliopsida; order Santalales; family Viscaceae; genus Viscum; species Viscum album. The sequence continues at coordinate 1,591,215,216 of OY728161.1, forward strand.
ATAAATTGGAAGCCCGCCGAGTTGATGGATGTCCAATAAAATAATCTCCACCACCCCATGAAACAGGTTGAAGGTATTGGTTCATGAACACCATTGGATACGTAGTTCAGGTAACCTCTCACATGGTGAATAGAATGAAAATTAGGAAACACATGATACCTGATACAAGTTTACTACTTCCAACTATTCAAGGGACTCCAAACAAATATAATGCACCCAAAATTAATAATCCCACTCATCAGAGATGCATACTCTAGATAAAATGTCACATTTGGAACTCTACCCACCACTGGGATTCTCTCAAGAACGATTGACAATGGACGGGTGCTCCCGAATGACTGACCCTAAAGAAGTGTTATGTGGCAATTGATTACTCTAGTTCCATGATGAGCCTTTATGTGTGAACACATTCTCCTGAGTAAATATGGTTACGAGTTATGTTATAGAATAAATATTATCCCAATCACATCATTAGTATGCCTCGAGGATAATAATAGGTGTACTTTGATTGGAAAATGGAAAGGGAATGTCATCTAGGAGGCCAAAATTGAAAATTGGTAACTATACAGATAGCAGATAGGATGTGAGATCTTGAAAAAGAAATTCTAGGAGAATACCATATTGATGATGATGTAATAATGATGGTTTATTCATAATTCTCAACCATATCTTCCCTTTTTCCTGGCTACATCGTTCTAGATAAGAGGAAGAGATATTAAAAAACATTAAAAAACCATACAAAAGGGTCAGTACAACAAAATTATTAGGAAAAAAATTTAAAAATGACTATAAGAAGTATTAATAGAAAGGATCTCTATAGTGAACACTGTAAATATTTCATGGAATGTTTTTCTATAAATGAAGAGTTAACATAATGCTCTGTAAGACGCTAGATAGTGAAGCGATGAACGACGAATTGAACAGTTTTCAGATAAGGAATGCCACAAACCAAGCCTCACTGTACAGTTATACAATGTAAATACATTAAATTATAGGTTCAAAAATTAATATTCACTGCATATATTTAAAAATTTAGTTCACGGATGAACATGATTGTGCCAAGTTTTCGGTTTGTGGAAGGCGAAGAATAGTTCATGGTCGAGGGAGTCTACGAAGGTGGTCGTACGTGGATATAAGGAAAGATGAGGGAAAATGAGGAACCATTTTAACCGAGAAATCTTGTAAATGAAAAATAACTTGGGCCACCCTATATATAAGGATAGTCCCCCATCAGGTCTATAATTATACTAAAAACAAATTCCATTTTAGTAGTCTTTGTCATGACCCGGCCTCAGGGCCCATGCCGTGACTACCCCAAGCCCGCCTTCCAAAGGCCAGGGGCTGGCGACTAGCACCAAAGGCGTAAATCCCGATAACTAGGAAGGCATTGCATTTATATTAGAAAACAAGCACCATAGAGTAAACAAGCGGAAAAAGTAAACACTAAGTACAAGAGAAGTGCTGAAAAGTAAATGGTCCAGAATACAAACCCAAAAGAAAGTACAACTACAACTAAAAAAGTACAATGGAAAATATAACAGCTGGAAGGACGGAAGCGGCACTAGGGTCGTCCTCCTCGGATCCTACCTGAAGGGTAGGTACAGATGGCACAGCTCCTGGTCGTCCACCACGGATCCTACCTGAAGGGTAGGTACAGATAGCCTCCTCCACACTCTCGTCCGTCAACCTCCTCCGTGTGTCGTCTCGATGTGTATTCCACCTTCGGGTACTGACTTGTCGTGTATTCCACCTCCGGGTACTGACTCATCGTGTAGTCCACCTCTGGGTACCGTCCAGTCCTCGAACACTCGGCCTCCGTCAGCACTGCCTGTCGTCTGCAACCAACACAACGAGGTGCGGGCATAGCCCGTGCAGGGGTGACTATAACGTTACTAAGTGAGGACCCAGAGAACCTCAACGTATCACTTAACCAACAAGGATAACCACAAAGAAGATCTCAACAGATGACCTCTACTTAGGTATATGCCCATACATATGCCTAAGTTATCAAGTTACCCATCTCAAACATTAGGAAACACAAGGATCATGAAATCAACGGATAACCACTACTCAGGTATATGCCCATACATATACCTAAGTTATCAAGTGACCCATCTCAATCATGAGGTAAACACAAAGGTCAAAATTCTTAGCTCAAACCAGGATTTCATTATCAAAACCGTAACTACTGAAGAGCTCCGTCTCTGGAGTGTACAATGGTCCTGTCATAACTCCGAGGAACTGCTCACTAACCTAAGACTGCTGAGGTACTCCTCCTGTCGAGTATTGTGGGCCTGCCACTACAACCAAGCGCTTCCCACCATGGTTCTGCCGCTACAACCAAGTTGTCCCCATTGGGCTATCCGTACACACCGCTACAACCAAGCTCTCCCCATTTGGGCTTCATCAATCCCCTCACAAGGAAAAATCATACCCACCCCGCATGATACATAGATAGGAGAGACGAAGTTGAAACCCTACCTAGATGATCAACCATCAAAGTTATCATTACGCCTCGAGGAAGAGGGGATGTGCGATCTACAGGGGTGGGACCTCGGGAACTCAAGCACGAGCAGACTAATCAATGGGAGGGTGATCGATAAGATAAACCCAAGGAGTAACCTTTAGTTTGTAAATGTAGTGGATGGTTGAGATAATAATGTGAAACCGCGTAAGGAGTGGGGTCGTGGGTTGACCCCACGGACCCATACGTTATTAAAAGGTCCCCGCCCTTTGGGGCGGTTTAAACCGACCCACACACCAGGGCACATCATTAAACATTTAATTCAATGCCATTCCTGGGCGTTACTGGGAATTTAAACAAAATTAAAGGGGTCAAATAGGGTTTAAACTCAATTAGGGAATGTTTCCCTCGGAATTCAGGGATTACCTCCTTGATGGGAGATTCAAACATTCCGATCGGTTTCTAACAGGTTTGTTCGTAGAACCGGATACATCTAATGATTCCACATCCATTTGGACCTACTTTCCAAAGGTAGGTGCTCATTAGTTTGTGGACTGATGAGGCTTAGGAATATTCATTGGTCGAGAGGATGGGAGGTCCGACTCATCACACCTTTTTGAGGGGAATTATTGTCTACTCCGAGACTCTCTTTATAGATTTAAGTTATGTTCGTGAATCCTTATTACATTACCAAGTATAAAATGAGCTTTCCTTCAATTTTGACAATCAATGATTAAATATGTAATAAATTTAGAGAATATGTTATATGTATTCGAGGTTCTTCATCAATAGAGAATCATCTGTATCTATTTAGAGATTCTTGGTCAATGGTATCCTTCAAAACATTTATATAAAAGTCTCTTGGTCATTATGATGACCATGCTGGTTTTAAAGCCACTCAGTGGGGCACTTGATGTTTATTTTCATTCAAAAGGACATGGATTATTTTAGAGTTGGGATCGAACCCGCAGATGGGATACCTACGTATCCTTTGTTTTGGAAAAGGAATCAGAACCCACGTAGTTCGGGTAAGGGAGTATGATGATTATGATTGATGGCTCAAAGAAGGATGCCATAATTACTTTTACTCTCTAAGCTCACGTGAGTCATGCTCGGTGTGAGAAACAAGAGGTATTGGTAATAAAATAGACAATTGGGTCAAGAAAGATGTAATAATAAGAAATGGTATGGGGCTTATGTATGTATGACTGCCCAGATAAATGAAGGTTAGGATTTACTTTAGGGAGAAAATACAGGAACAGGGTCCATAAAGGTATATGTGCTTCATGGAGATTTGAATATTCTAACTTGGGACTTATTCCTGAAAAGGAAAACCAAATTACGAAAGGATTGATAATTGGGTTTTACTCCTGAGAAGTAATCCCAGATAAAACATAAATTAGGACTAGTTAATGAGAAATTAAGGGACTTGGGACTTAATCCGGAAAAGGAAGCCCAAATTTATGACTGGGGTTTATTCCTAACAAGGAAGCCCAGGTTAGGGGACTTGGGACGTATTCCTGAAAAGGAAGCCCAAAAATTATGACTGGGACTTACTCATGAAAAGGAATCCCAGGTTAAAGGATTATGATTGGGATGTACTCCTGAAAAGGAGGCCCAGGTTAAGGGATTAAGGTTTGGGGCTTACTTCTGAATAAGATGCCCAGGTTAAAGGACCTATAACTGGGGATTATTCCTGAAAAGGAGACCCATGATAATGATTATGTTTTGGGGCTTACTCCTGAGGAGGATGCCCAGATTTGGGAACATTAAGAATTTGGGGATTACTCCTGAAGAAGATGCCCAGGTTAAAGGACCTATAACTGGGGATTATTCCTGAAAAGGAGACCCAGGTTGAGGATGTTCTCATATTTAAAGGATGAGGATGAATGGATGAACTCTAAATCTTTAATGACAAAAAAATGTATAAATCACTATGTTTTGAGAGATATTCCACAGAATTCCTTTCAGATAAGGAAGTCAAATCATGAAATCATGCCATAGATGGATTTGAAGAGTGTCATGAAGACTGAATCATTAATTGGAAAGGTGCAATGGCTTAAGAGGGGTAAAATGGGCAAGATGGGCACTCAAAAAGGCAGGGGAGTGCAAGTGTTGGAAGGCGCGCTGGTACTGCGTGGGCGCGCAAGTATTGGTCACGCATGTACACCTGCGTGAAATGTGTAGGGTACTTGCGTGATATTCAACCAGCATTGAAATACTTGAGCGACTCTTGTTTAAGGACTTTAGAATCCTCTTGAGTTTCTTCAATAAAAGGGACGCGCAAGTTCTGTCGAAGGATTAAGGCAGAGCGCAAGTGTGGCCATTTCCCTTAAGGGCTGGCCACTCAGGCGCACAAGTGTTGATGAGTTTCAACACTTAGGCCTCCCTCCTCCTCTTTAGATCATCCGTTGTAGGTAATAAATTACCTTATAAGTGTTCCTTAAGATTTGAGAAGAGAATTGGGCGTTGGGAGCTTAAATCCGAGTTTCTAGAAAAACAATCCTCTGAATGGGGGGCCCACATGGTCTATTTATAGGCAGGAGAAGACCCCGGGAGGTTACCAGGCGGTTATCACTTAGGTCGCGCAAGTCACTTGCATAGCCATAAGGAGTCGCGCAAGTAGATTTGCATGACCACAAGGCAGCGCTCAAGTGTACTTGCGCGACCATGAGGGAACTTGCGCGACCTATGGGCAATGTTCTCCTTGTTCATCCCTTTGTCCATTTTTGATTTTTCATCAAAGGATGAATCACTTTGGACTAAGGTATTTCCCTTTTTTCAGTCATTAGAGTCTGTGACGGAAAGGAGCGTCAACAAAAGTCCCCCCTCAGAGTTGGATCCGGAGAGAAAAGAGGATTTGACTCTGAGGTGAAAAGAAAAACAAGAAATCTGGCAGTTTAAAGTCATTCATGTTGGACATACAAAGGCTAATGTTTAAGGTCGAAAAAGCATTGACCGAAATGGATTAGAATTGAATCAATTCCTTGACAACTCATCTAAAAACATATTACCATAATCATGTATGAGGGAAAATATGTAAGCTATGGCTTAAGAATATTTGAATCTGAGGAATGATATGAAAGAGAGCTAAAAGGCATTAGAAGAAGTAGTTTCCAAGAATGAAGTTACTATTATTTAAGAAAACCCGTTACAGGGTTGAATTATGCAGGTCCACCTAAGGGCATTGGCTGCATCGTCAAATAAATAGCATCTTTCGGCTGACAAGTCTGTTATGTGGACTGTTTATGCAAGGAAACCTATGGGCACGTGCTGCATAGTCAGGCAAAAGAACTCTCAGAAATTTACATTCCTAGTGCTAAAAGCTAGTGAAAGTTTATGGAGATTCAAATTTTCTAAAATATAGAGTTTGTTGTATTGGAAGTGGTACTTGAATATGTAGAAGATATTTCTAGACAAGATTATCGAAGAACTGGATGAATATCACTCCTACGAAGGTCTGACCCAAATGTAGGGAAAGAGTATATGGATAGTATAAACCATAGACTTGAATACTTTTAGATCATGAAAAAGTACATGGGACAAATATGTTAAGGAAGGCTATTTTTTTGCATATCCCTACATACTGTCATTTATGAAAAATAAGGAAAAAAGAGGCATTCTTCCCAAGAATGAAGTTACCATCATTTAACAACTCCGTTAGGGGGTTGAATTATGCAGGGCCACCTAAGGGCATTGGCTTCATAGTCAAATAAATAGTATCCTTCTGCTGACAAGTCTGTTATATGGACTGTTTATGTAAGGCCACCTATGGGCACGTACTGCATAGTCAGGAAAAAGAATTCTCAGAAGTTTGACATTTTTGTGACTAAAAGTCATGAAAAGAGTTATGAAGATCTGAAAATATTTAAGGTTAGGATTATAACACATAAATATGGGTATTTTCCAATGTATACAGAGATACATAGGTCAATGATAACCATAATCATGTTGTGGTTGGGTCCAGAATTGAAATTTTGGACTTCACTACGTATCTCATAAGAATGAGAATCAATCCATAAGTAGTTATTGAAATGCAGTTTAACATCATGCAGGACGGAAGTATGAGAGATCTTAGTTTAGGGTCATAGAGTTCGGACCATAATAATGAATACACAGTGTGTGTTTTCATGAGGACTTTTCAGCCAAGGGACTGAAAGTGAAATTTGGGGTGAGGCCCAAAAGACTTGGGGCTGGATTCGAGGGATACTCGAACGTTCCTACATATCCCATAAGGATGGGAATCAAGCCCACGTTGTTCTAGATATACCCTTTGTACAAATTTGGTTCGTACATGTGAAGGGTGAAAGGGGACTTTAGTCAAATGATGGTTTAACCCGAAATAAAAAATATAGGCATTACCATGTATGCACGTAGTCTTTTGAAATGAATCATGATTGAAAAATCAATGTAAATAATGGTTCCCTCTCAAATGAGGAAATCAAAGAGTATTGTAGTTTATTGATGTACCGGACAAATGTGTTGTATAGTTTAACGTTGTATAACAAGGACGAAAGTGAATCAAATGTAAATATATTGATTCTAAGGGCGGTTTCAGAAATCAACATCGTATGAGATGAAGGTAAACCGAAGTGAAGAGATTGTTTTTGGGATTGAACCATGGGAGGTTGCCTACATACCCAGCCTAGAAGGCAAGGATAAAAGTCCGTGTATTTCAATTAAAGAATAAATTAATGATCAAATTATTCTTGGGGACAATGACCTAAAAAATGATATTGGGACTTACACATGGTTTACAGCCCAGAGAGAGTGTTATGGTTGAGGTTTTCTCTAAGCTCACGTGAGTCATACTCGGTGTGAGAAACAAGAGGTAACAACAACCTTAACGATGCATAGTTTAATGTCATGTAGGACATATAATTGGACTATGCAGTTTAAAGTCTTGCAGTTAGGATTATTGGTGCTGCATAGTTTAGTGTCATGTAGCAGGGAAAAAATATAGTTTAATGTCATGTAGGATGTATCAAGGACTTCTTGTACAGTTTAGCGTCATGTTGTTAGGACGATGAGGACAACAGAGTTTAACGTCATGTTGGATGAAAAGGGGGGGACTGTGCAGTTTAATGTCATGCAGTGAGGACAAAAGAGTGCACCATTTTAAATTCATGTTGGATGCATTGGGGATTTTTTCCATAGTTTAACGTCATGTTGGATGAAAAAGGGACGATACAGTTTAGCGTCATGTTGGATGAATGTGCGAATAGTTTAAGGTCATATGCATAGACCGTGGCGGGTGCAGTTTAAGGTCATACAGGACCTTTGATTCTTATGTAGTTTAACGTCTTTCCAGACTTAAGGGACTTTTATAAAGTTTAGCGTCATGCAGTTAGGACGTCACAATTTAATGTCTTGCTGGACGTAAGGTACTTGAAAACAGTTTAGGGTCATATGCATGGACCGTTGAAGATGCAGTTTAAGGTCATACAGGACCTAGTTGCAGTTTAAGGTCATACTAGACCATTTAGGGATTTTTTTTCATAGTTTAACGTCGTGTGGGACGAAGTTGCAGTTTAATGTCATACTGGACCATTGATTTATAGTTTAACATCATATAGCAAGGACGAACTAGTGCCACCCGGTTTAGTGTCATGTTGCGGGGACATCTTGTGAATAGTTTAAGGTCATACTGGACCAAGGAGGAGTTTAAGGTCATACTGGACCATTGCTGTATAGTTTAACATCATATAGCAAGGACGAACTGGTGCCACACAGTTTAGTGTCATGTTGCGGGGACATCTTATGAATATTTTAAGGTCATACTGGACCATTGTTGTATAGTTTAACGTCATATAGCAAGGACGAACTGGTGCTGCACAGTTTAGTGTCATGTTGCGGGGACATATTATGAATAGTTTAAGGTCATACTAAACCATTTCTGTAAAGTTTAACATCATATAGAAAGGATGAATTGGTGCCGCACAGTTTATTGTCATGTTGCGGGGACATCTTGTGAATACTTTGTAATTTATTCAAAATACTTCTTCAAAAATCTAGCATTAGTTGGAGTAGTAATGATTTCTCCATCCATCGAGATTAATGAATAAGCTCCATTGGAGTAGACCCTATGTATTGAATAAAGTCCTTCCCATTTGGCTCAAGCTTGGGAGGTTTCTTTCCTGGTATCATTAGAGTTCTGAGAACTAATACCAATTCTCCCTTAATGAATGAACGAAGACGAACTTTTTTTCAAAAGCTCATGCTATTCGATTCTGATAGATTTCCAAATGGTGAAAAGTGCAAAATCTTTTCTCATCTAACCATTCCAATTCATTCAATCACTTTTGGGATTTCTCATCTGTAGATAACTAATCACAAATGGCTACTCTGAGTGAGGGAAATTGAACTTCAATTGGCAAGACTCCTTCCATTCCATATACCAACGAATATGGAGTTGACCGTGTTGGATTGCGGGTGGTAGTCCGATAATCCCATAAAGCATGAAAGAGTTTATCAGGCCATGAACCCTTATCTTTATCCACCATCTTTTGCAGTATATTTGAAAGAGTCTTGTTAAAGGCTTCTATTTGGCCATTGTCCGCCGCATGATACCGAGATGAATGGTTGGATTTAATGTTGTATTTTTGATACAATTTCATCACCTCAGAAGAACAGAAGTTGGTGCCATTGTCTGTCAATATGGTATGAGGGACACCAAATCTAGTAATTATGTTAGACTTGATGAAGCTAACAATGAATTTATAACTGACTTCTTTAAGAGGTACTGCCTCTGCCCATTTGGAAAAGAAATCAGTAGCAGGAAGATTGTACTTAAACTGCTTGGCCGTAGCATAAGGGTAAGGTCCCACCACATCCATTCCCCATGTGGCAAATGGCCATGATTATTTATTTGTATGAAGCAACTCTAAAGGTTGATGAATGAATTTGGCATGTACTTGGCATGAATGATACTTCGTTGTGAAATTAACACAATCTTGTATCATTGAATGCCAAAAGTATCGAACCCTTCGAATTTGATCAGAGAATCTATGTCCAGACTGGTGGGCACCACAGACTCCTGCATGCACTTCTTTCTTGACAGCCATTGTCTCTTCACCATCAATGTATCTGAAGAGAACTCCATCAAAACCACGTTTGTAGAGAATTTTATCTGGGTGGTTTGGGCTATCATAAAGAGTAAACTTGACCACATGTCGCCGAATTTGTTCTCTCTCGGCTCTATCTGGTGGAAGTGTTCCATTTTGATGGTATTCCCTGATAGGTGACATCCATCCTGTAGTATGACCATACGGTTCAAGAATGGGACTAATTTCATTAATTTCCATTGTTCTGGCTTGAACATAAGATGAAATTGAACGATGGTGGGCAATACTGATGGTTGTCTCGTCCCGATTTGGATCTGCTAGAGCTGTGTCTATATTAGCCAGCGCATCATCTTGAGCATTTTGTGATCTTGGGACATAAGAAAATTTCAGTTCTAAAGAGAATTCTGCCATTAAATCTATGACGTAATCATACAAAGGGATTAATTCTTCTTTTCTGATGGCATAATCCCCATTGACTTGTTTGATTACCAGGTCTGAATCACCTTTCACCTTCAAGTGATTCACTTGTGCTTGAAGCGCTAACTCCAAGCCTGTGATAAGAGCTTGGTATTCGGCTTCATTATTGGTAACACCTTCCCACAATAAAAAGGAATAAGGTAACAATTCCTTATCTCTAGAAATGACAACAATTCCTAAACCAACATTGTTGAATTTAGGATTTTCCATTTTTTTCCCTGTTGGACTTCTGGAAGCACCATCAAAATACATTTCCCATGTTTGGGGACTCTCTTGAATAGAGAAAACTTCCTCATCACGGAGTTCAATATATGAAGACGTGTCTTGCACTGAAGGATGTTCAGCCAGGAAATCAGCCAGAGCTTGGCCCTCTATCGCCTTTTGAGACACATACTGAATGTCGAACTGCTTCAAAATAACTGCCCACCTTGATAGACGTCCTTTAAGCATTGGACCACTATGGATGCATTTGAGCATATTATTGCGAGATACCAATTGGCCCTCATGATGTTGCAGGCAGTGTCTCAGTTTCTGAACTGCAAATATTAATGCCAGGAAGCACTTCTCAATACTTGAATACAGGGTTTCTGATTCAAGCATAGTTCTACTGAGATAGTAGAGGCTATTTTCTTTCCCAGCATCATTCTTTTGAGCAAGAAATGCACCCTATGATCGCTCTAGAGATGTCACATAGAGGATAAGTGGTCTTCCTTCAACAGGTGGCTTGAGTACCGGTGGCCTGAAGGGGTATTTCTTGAGAACATCAAAAGCTTCTTGACATTCTTCAGTCCACTGGTAAGTGACTCCTTTTTTCAATAATTTGGTAAAGGGTAAACTTTTGCCTGCCAAATTGGCGATGAAACGCCGAATATAGGCTAAGTGTCCTTGAAGTCCTCTTAATTATTTCAAATTCTGAGGAGGTGACATACCAAGGATTGACTTGGTCTTCTCAGGATCGACTTCAATACCACGATGGCGTATAACAAAGCCGAGAAATTATCATGAGGTTACCCCAAAAGCACATTTTAAGGGGTTCATCGTCAAATTATGTTGTCGAATCATGTGAAATATGACTTCCAAATCAGCCAAGTGATTAGAAAGTTGTTTGGATTTAACCACCAAATCATCTACATAGCATTCAACAAACTTCTCTAAGAATGGTTTGAAGATACGATGAATGGCGCGTTGATATGTTGCACCTGCATTCTTTAAACCAAAGGGAATCACCAGGTAACAAAACACACCTTGAGGGGCTCTGAATGCTGTGGATTCCTCATCTTTTGGGGCCATTTGGATCTGATTATATCCGAAATATCAATCCTTGAATGAAAGTACTTCATAAATAGACGTCACATCAGTTAATAGTTCTGTAATCGGAACTGGGAAATCATCTTTAGGACAATACCGATTAAGACCTCTGAAATCGATGCAAAACCTAATTTGTCCGTTCTTCTTCTTTACAGGGACAATATTAGCCAACCAATTGGGATACTGAACTTCACTGATGATGTTAGCAGTGATCATCTTATCCACTTCAGCTTCAATTTTGGAAGTATAAGTTGGGTGTGTTCTTCTCACGGCTTTCTTAAATCCTCGATGTTCTTTTGGTAAACCCAAATGATGAGTAGTAACATCAGGATCAAGCACAGGAATTTCTGTATAGTTCCAAGCAAAAATATCTTTATTTTTCTTTAGAAAATAAATATACATCTCTTGATCTTCAAGGGTCATGGCCGCACTAATTAAAGAGGGGCGTGGATCTTTCTCTGTACCCAGATTTATTTCTCTGAGTTCATCCACAGTGGTAGAGATACCCTCTTCAAATGCTGGAGGACCAACTCTAAGATCTTCCTCTTCCTCTTCATGATGAGCTATTTCTTCCATTTCTACTTGAATAGATGATGACAAAACGAAATTTTCATGATCATAAGAGATGTCAAAATTTTGTCATTTTGAAGAAGAATCTTCCATTTACGACCCTATTGATGATAAAGGGTCTTCTTTGGGAAATAAGGAGGAGATGATGGACTAAGAATTGACATCATTATTTGTCTATAATGTTGCTATAACTTCTTCTAGCCTGATTGGAAAAGTATAGACCTGTTGGATTTTAGCAGATGAAATGAAAATGTCACAACATGTGCTTTCATAACTGTTTGGTAGGTTACCAATTTCTCCCTTGTTTTATGGATCGATTGCCGTAATTGACATTATGGATCTTTCCATAAGAGTATTTTGATTTGGGCCTATTTTTTCAATTTCACTGATAGGTAACACATAATATATACTCACATGTGTAAATGGATTTATTGGAATCTTCTCCAAACCATATGGAGCATTAACTTTGGTAATTTCCTTTATTGTAGATTTCTCTATTCCCTTCATGTGATAAAATTCTGCCTCAATGTAGTGAGACTCACATGTATTGAACGGGGCCTTATCATCATACAATGTTCCATCTTGACCATTGAAACAGTATTTGAGACATTGATGGTATGATGAAGGGATAGCCACATTCTGATGTAGCCAGGGTCTTCCAAGAAAGACGTTGAAAGCTGAGTCTTGATCAACAATCATGAAATCTGAATTGGATACAAGATCTCCAAACTGAGTTCTGAGTGTAACTTCACCCAGTGGTTCATGTTCATTTTTATCATATCCTTGTAACATCATGGTAGAAGGAGATAAATCAGATTCGGTGAGGCCCAATCGATGAAGCGTACGAATGGGCATGAGGTTGACTCTTGAACCATTTTCAATGAAAGGTCTTCGGATATCTACACCATTGATTTTTTCAGATAAATATAGAGGTTTTATGTGTCCATGCACAACATCATCTTCATCTTTATCAGAAAAATATATCACTGAATGGAATTCTGTAGGATTATTCTCTATGTGATAGACTTCAGCTACAGTAATTTCAGCTTCAAACTCCTAAGGACTAGACAACGCTTCGATGAGTGCTTCCTGAAGATCTTTTGACAGATTCAATGCATCCAAAATTGATAACATGGCTGGTACTTGGGCCAAGTGTTTCAATATATCATAAATTTGATATATATGACTGTGTTTCCCTACAGGAATATGTGGTTTAGTAGGTACCTTGTAAGCAGATGCTTTTGAAGCTGATGCATCTTGTATTGGGATAGAAGTTGGCAACATCCTTGGTTTTGGAATATTAGACCGATTAGATCCATTTACTTGCTGAGATAAAGAAGTTGGAACCTTCAATCGATCTTCTAAAATAACTGTGCCAAGACTGAGTTGGCTATTGGCAGAAGAACTTGCATGTTCTTTTTGAGCTCGCTGAAGGGCTCTACCACGAGTTTCTGCTACATACACAGTGCTAGTAGGGGTAGAATTGGAGTAGTGGATTCGGAAAGATCCACATCTTCTCCTATATCCTGAACCTCTAGAACTTCCCCGGATTCCCTTATTTGATATAGGGAATTCAGGCTCCTCAAAACTGAAATTACGACTGGAATACAGATCTATTAATTGAATCATATTAACAGAACTGAAGATTAACTCTTCGTCTGATAAAGAATCTGTCTGATTAACCTGTTTAGGCTGTGCCGTTTGATGGGGCGGTGCCCGTGGCTTTGAAGTAGATGGCATAAAGTCTTCCAGAGTCAAAGACAATTTAGGCTTTAACACATACTCATCTTCTTCGGATTCATTTTCTTTCATTGAATCAAACCGTTTCTTTCCCTCTTACGAAGAGGGTTTTACCACAATATTCATGGCAGAAGACACAATTGGTTTCTTTAATTGTGTTCGCAAAATGGCATGAGTCTGATTGATTGTCTTTCTGACAATCCAATCATCATACTTCTGTGCATTTCTGCTTTTGACTTCTTTCCATTCACCTTCCTCCTCTGGAACTATAGTAGTAACACATGCTACCTGAGTCGAAGAACCTTTCAACTTGACTTGTCCCAAGTTGACCATCTTTTCCACGAGGTCTTTGAAGATAAAACGCTCCTGGATGGGATGCCCCAACATTTGAAGTAATGGACAATAATTGGAACGGTCTTCATCTCCTTTCTTGTTTTTCCTTTTGGTCACTGGTAATTGAACCAAATTATTCTCCAGAGTTGAAATGAAGTAACCAGGAACTCGCTCATTTCGGAAAGAGTATGTTTTACTCTTCAAATCCTCAAATTTATTTTGTCGTTGATATCTTTGATCAATTGGATGAAACTTCCTTTGTTGTTGGCATTCAGGAGGTGGATCCCTTCGATAAGATGAAGGTTTTGAAGTAGAAATAGGTACAAGCGCTTGTTTAAGCATAACTGTAGCAGTTTCCGCTTTACCCATTCTCCTTCCTAAAGCTGATGGAATTACACGAGATTTAGCCTTAGCCTGTATAAGGGAATCATCAATCTTCTGAGCGATTGAAGTAAGGTCTCGAAACCCACCTGTGTATTTCACAGGGATCAATGGCGTGTGTAATTCGTCAAGAAAATTTTCCACACAGATTAGCAATAACTCCTCCCGAGGGAGTGCTAAACTCAGGGAATATGTTAATCCCTTCCAGTGAGCAATGAAATCAGAGACTCTTTCATTCTCCCTTTTCTTGTAGTTTGTATGATCGAAAACTGTCGTTTTTGGCAAAGTTGAGCTGATCTGAAGAAGGAATTTTTGGCAGAGATCCTCCCATCCAATGATTGACCGGGATTGCAAGCTTGTATACCAGACAAAAGCTGGTACTTTCAAGGTTCGCACGAAGAATCTGAGTTTCACTACTTCTTGCTGCTCTGGAGTTCCCATCATAGGATCACAACAAGACACGTAATGTGTCAAATGTTGTTCAGGGTCTCCTGATCCATTGAATGTAGGGAAAACAGGGTTTCCAAAACTGGATGGAGGAGAAATTGAATCTACACATTCAGATTAAACATTCTTTTCTGGTTGAACTTGCACCAGTTTCCCTTCCATAGTTTCTAACCGAGCTGTTAATGACTCAATATTAGTTATTAACTTTTGAGAAACATCTGGTTGAATTTGGTCTTAGGTAGGTGTAATGAATGGAACTTGGATAGATGTGGTGGTTGGTGCTGTAACTGATGGTAGTACTACCAACCGTTGTTGTGCTTGACCTGTAGGATTAGACCTCTGAGGGTGTACTGATAAAGGAGGATATTCCTGATCCATCTCAGTAGCTCTAACAAATTCCATCGGTTGTCGGACTCCAGCATTCTTAAGAAGAAGACTACTCTGAAGTAGTTCTGTATTCAACCTTCTTAATTCTTTCATTTCTTCTTCCTGTTGTGAAAACCTTTTCTATAATGAGAGCGATTGAACTTCTCCAGAGGAAGGATATGTAACCTGATTCTTTCCTCTCCCTTTGTTGGATACTTTTTGGAGAGAGGGAAGTGAATTACCTAGGTTCTGAGTAATCCTTTGACTTCATGTATGCACACCTTCTTCATTTGTATCGGTGCATACATTTTGTTGAGCAGGACACTCTTCATCTGAGTCCTCTAAGTGAGCCTCCTCTGGTGGATTAGCAACAACGGCATTGATGACATTGATTGATGCATAATGCATCGCATCCCTTCTATCAACATTTCTCTGATATTGTCTTCTTTCATATCTTTGATGAGACATTTACTTTTGTTAATTCAATCCTTTAGGACCTTCTTGGCGAGCTATAACATGGAGGGAATCTCTTGATAATTTGGCTCTTCATTCCTCTTGGGGATTCTTCCCCAATCGAGAAAAGACCGATATTCTCTGAGGACGGGATTCATGATTTGAAAGAGTCCCTAGTCTCGTGAACTGGGGATGTTCCTGCTGTTTCCGCTCAACTCCTCGAATCCCATTTATTGATTCTATGGGTTTGGTTAATGGAGTCCCCAGTCTGACAAGCTGGGGTGGCTCTTGACATGGTATGTCTGATATCTTCATAAAATCTCTCTTGATATTACGAATCTTAGTTCGGAAATTAGCTTGATGCATTAACCTGTATCCACTTTTATCACCTGGTTCAACAGACCATTGGATAATTTCCGAAACTTCTATCATTTGATGATGTGTTTCCTCCATACGAGAGGGTTGTGCAATATTCTCGCCTACTTGATGTAGAAGAAATTCAACAACTTGTTCTCTATATGATTGATTTTAAGAGGAACTATTTGAAGCATGTTCTTGAGAAAGCTTTTGATTACAAACAAAGCCCATTGACTGTGGCCGGACGTGGTCAATAACATTGCATGAGACCATTTTCGGCGGGCTTTGTTGACTATAAAGCACTGTGAAATGTAGTGCTCCGTGAACACCCCATCCTCTGATATGAACACCAGATGGGGCATTGGCAATTAACTGACTCAATATTCTTAGTGCACCAAGGCATGAACGTTGAAGGGTTCTCTGCTGCTTTTCAGCCTTCAGATACCGAGAGACTGATAGAGATGCCAAATCAATCTGATTTTGTAGCCCTTATATTATCTTAAGATGATTTTAATATTCATCATAAGATAATACATTCTTCTTTAATTGACAAAGATTTTTCCATATGTTGAGATGACTATCATGGATTCCATCTTCCATCAACATCATTGGAATGTCATACTGGGAGTCAGCCAAAGGCTAAAACATGATTGGTACCTCACTTTTTTCCAGTTTTTTTCTCATGTTCAGCATTTCTTCTTCATTTTTAAATGAAGATTCTTATAACTGTTTTGACCAGAGTTGGTGTTTCCTTGTTGCTTCATCAGATTCAAAAAGTGTTGTAGAGATATCGTTGATAAAACTAGAAGATTCATGACTTAGGGGTGGTTCGGAGAATGACCTACACCCTAGGCTATCTTCTGATTAAGAAAGTATTTCACTTGCTGGCTATAAAGCATCAGACATGAATGGTTTCGCATTAGAAAGTGCCTCAAGATAAGAGGGATTTCTCGGCACTACATTGTCCACTGGAGTATTTTCCAGGCAATGTGAATCACTACTGCGGAGAGGACTTTCACAGCGAAATTCATCATCATGGGGAGGACCACCATAATGGGTTACAGAAAAGGATGAGATCTCTTGCTCCTTGGTCTTCTGACCACACATAGGGTTCCTGTGGCTCTCATCTGAAGACGAATCTTCAAGATTGACCTAATTGTCATGAAGAAAGCATTCACGAGGAAGTGTATGTTGAAGACCTTCTGAATTAATGTTCCCATTATTGGGAACTGAGGAAGTAGAATCTTGAATTCCAACAGATAAATGTCTGAGGGCTTCAAAAACTCCCGCATCGAGCAAGGCCTTGTTACATATTGGCCTTTTATCTCCTAACTGTGCTGGGTAGATCATTTTCTTAGATGCCTTCTTACTCGCTTTGGAAACCACTTTTTGACAAAAGTGGTTGCTCTGAGCAGGTGTATGTTCCTGATTAGGAAATATGGTCAGGTTAGAATGACGATCTACACACAAATCAGGTGTATGTTCCTGACTTGGTTGTCCGTATGATATGGGGGAGTATTACCCATGACCCTCTTGGACTGAAACAAATGTGTGTGTATGTTCTGGAGTGAATCGTCGTTGTGTCACTCCACTACTAGGGATAGATTTATGTGGCTTTCCCTGAGATGATGCTGAAGCTGTTATAATATCCTGGCAAGCATCCAGAATATGAGAAAAATTTTCTTCTTCTCTTTCACCATTGACAAAATATGTTTGGTGACTTCAGCTGCCGGAATGGGGATATACGTCCATTCCGGGCTTGGAGTAGGTGTATGTACCTTCTCCTATCCTCCTTTTCCTGTCAGTGAATCCTGACAGTACTCAAGTGTGGAGGCAGAGAGTTGAGTCTGCCTCCTATTTGTCGTCGGAGCTTTCCGACTGACTTCTCCGTGTGCTGCCAAGCGAGACTGTTGGTAGGCTTGATTAGTACTAGCAGGTTTATGTTCCTACTAATTTCACTTCGCCGAACGTGGTTGATGAGATCCATCATATGTGGTCAAGCGAGCCTGCTAACTAACTGATGATGTATAAGCAGCTGTATGATCCTACCTATAGTACTCGGCCGAAATTGCCTGACAGGATTGACGTGATACTGCCAGAGGAGTCTGCTGGGCAGCCAAATTAAAAAGGATAGGTGTGTGTGTGCATGCTCGTTGTTCACCACTGAGTTAGGTTGGTGGACTTCTCCGAAGATGGCAGGGATGAGAACCTGCCCATTGTTAACCGGATTCCGCCTCTGGCGGTTCGTCTTCCCTGCTCGGGTTCGAGGAACCTGAGCCGAACGCCTGGAGTCGGAACCCTCATCATGTTGAGGGTGCACTGCCGCATGATTCTGGAGACAGTTGTTGATGGGAGCCCTCGGGAAGGACTCCTGTCTTTTTGAATTAAGGCCCTGAGGGACCCGCTCATTCACTTCCTCAGAGTAAGGGAGCGAATGGAAATTGCGTTCCGGGGATAACGACCCGAAACGGTTGGAGACGGTAGTCAGCACCGCCGGCCTCTGGATCACTGGTCTTCATTGTCCGGACGACCTATGTGAGTTGTTCACATGGAGGGCCTGTCGGACAGCCTCCAGAGTTGGGTTGGTACCGTGTTGACGGTACTCCTTAACAAGCGCATTTGATACCCAGCGTTGAAGACGCTGAGTCGGTGATGTAATCCTCAAAGTGGATGACGATCCAGTAGGAATAAAATCAGTGGTATTTGCAGCAGCATTATTCAGAGGTGTGAATTTGAGAGCAGCCATTATGGAAATACAAAGGATCTTTGAAAAGAGTGCCTGTTTGATATAACATACGTAATCATGATAAATACAGCCACTTCATCCTTTGGATGAGCACACATGTCAATGATTGTTTTTGTTATCCCTCTTAGTTAGTTTAAAATAGGGGCTTAACAAATAGGTAAAACATCATTTCATCTTGGTTAAGGATTCACATCGGGTTCACCATTTTTTGTTTCCCTCAGAATTCGGGGATGACCTCCTTGATGGGAGATTCTAACGTTCCGATCAGTTTCTAACGGGTTTGTTCGTAGAACCGGAAACATCAAATGATTCCACATCCATTTGGACGTACATTCCAAAGGTAGGTGCTCATTAGTTTTTGGACTGATGAGGCTTAAGAATTTGCATTGGTCGAGAGGATGGGAGGTCGGACTCATCACACCTTTTTGAGGGGAATTATTGTCTACTCCGGGACTCTCTTTATAGATTTAAGTTATGTTCGTGAATCCTTATTACATTACCAAGTATAAAATGATCATTCCTTCAATTTTGACAATCAATGATTAAATATTTAAGTAATTTAGAGAATCTTTTATATGTATTCGAGGTTCTTCATCAATAGAGAATCATCTGTATCTATTTAGAGATTCTTGGTCAACAGTATCCTTCAAAACATTTATAGACAAGTCTCTGGGTCATTATGATGACCAGGATGGTTTTAAAGCCACTCAGTGGGGCACATGAAGTTTATTGTCATTCAAAAGGACATGGATTATTTCAGAGTTGGGATCAAACCCGCAGATGGGCTACCAACGTATTCTTTGTTTTGGAAAAGGAATCAGAACCCACCTAGTTCGGGTAAGGGAGTATGATGTTTATGATTGATGGCTCAAAGAAGGATGTCAGAATTACTTTTACTCCTTAAGCTCAAGTGATTCATGCTCGGTGTGAGAAATAATAAGTATTGGTAAAAAAATGGACAATTGGGCCATGAAAGATGTAATCATAAGAAATGGTATGTGGCTTATGTATGTATGACTGCCCAGATAAATGAAGGCTAGGATTTACTTTAGGGAGAAAATCCAGGAATAGGGTCCATAAAGGTATATGTGCTTCATGGAGATTTGAATATTCTAACTTGGGACTTATTCCGGAAATTAAAACCCAAATTAGGAGAGGATTGATAATTGGGTTTTACTCCTCAGAAGTAATCGCGGATCAAACGTAAATTAGGACTGGTTAAAGATAAATTAAGGGACGTGGGACTTACTCCTGAAAAGGAAGCCCAAATTTATGACTAGGGTTCATTCCTAACAAGGAAGCCTAGGCTAGGGGAGTTGGGACTTGTTCCTGAAAAGGAAGCCCAAAAATTATGACTAGGACTTACTCCTGAAAATGAATCCTAGGTTAAAGGATTATGATTGGGACTTAGTCCAGAAAAGGAGGACCGGGTTAAGGTATTAAGGTTTGGGGCTTACTCTTGAGGAGGATGCCCAGATTTGGGATCTTTAAGAATTTGGGGCTTGCTCCTAAAGAAGATGCCCAGGTTAAAGGACCTATAACTAGGGATTATTCCTGAAAAGGAGACCCAGGTTAAGGATTAAGGTTTGGGGCTTACTCCTGAGGAGGATGCCCAGATTTGAGAACTTTAAGAATTTGGGGCTTACTCCTGAAGAATATGCCCAGGTTAAAGGACCTATAACTGGGGATTATTCCTGAAAGGGAGACCTAGGTTAAGGATTCTATCATATTTAAAGGATGAGGTTGAATGAATGAACTCTCAATCTTTAATGACATAAAAATTTATAAATCACTATGTTTTGAGAAATATTCCATAGAATTCCTTTTAGATGAGGAAGTAAATCAAGAAATCATGAAATAAATGGCTTTGAAGAGTGTCTTGAAGACTGAATCTTGAATAAGAAAGGTGTAATGGCTTAAGAGGGGTAAAATGTGCAAGATGGGCACCCAAAAAGGCAGGGGCGCACATGTCTTTGAAGGCGCGCAGGTACTACGTGGGCGCGCATGTATTGGTCGCGCATGTATACCTGCGCGACATGTGTAGGGTACTTGCGTGATGTTCAACCAGCATTGAAATACTTGAGCGACTCTTGATTAAGGCCTTTAGAATCCTCTTGAGGTTCTTCCAGAAAAGGGACGCGCAGGTTCTATCGAAGGAGTAAGGCGACGTGCAAGTGTGGCCATTTTCCTTAAGGGCTGGCCACTCAGGCATGCAAGTGTTGATGAGTTTCAACACTTAGGCATCCCTCCTCCTCTTTAGATCTTCTGTTCTAGGTATGAAATTACCTTAGAAGTGTTCCGGACGCTTTGAGAAGAGACTTGGGCATCGAGAGCTTAAATCCGAGTTTCTGAAGAAAAAAAATCCTCTGAATGGGGGGCCTATAGGGTCTATTTATAGGCAGGAGAAGACCTCGAGCGGTTACCAGGCTGTTATCACTTAGGTCGAGCAAGTAACTTGCACAACCATAAGGCGTCGGACAAGTAGATTTGCACGACCACTAGGCGGCGCGCAAGTGTACTTGTGCGACCATGAGGGAACTTGCGCGACATATAGGCAATGTTCTCCTTGTTCATCCCTTTTTCGACTTTTGATGTTTCTTCAAAGGATGAATCACTTTGGACTAAGGTATTTCCCTTTTTTCAGTCGTTAGACTCTGTGATGGAAAGGAGCGTCAACAGCACAATAAGGAGGCGCTACTGGAAAAACCCTGACAAGGCTGGGTGACATCGATCAGTTAGTCTTAGCGATCGGTCTCACCGATCGGTCGCGCCGATCGGTCGTGCCGATCGGTCTCCCAAATCGGTCCCACTGATCGGTCTCACCGATGGGTGGTGCTGATCGGCCTCACCGATCAGTGGCGCCGATCGGTTGCGCCGATCAGTCGCGCCGATCGGTCACGCCGATCGGTCTCAGGCCATGATGCTACCCTTAGGATCTGGATTTTGGCAATGGAAAGGACCCTGAGGGTCAGGGTCATCACATAGAAAGCAATTAGATGTTATCTATTAGGCCATTTTTTCTTCCCAAATATGATGAAAATCATGAAAAAACCAAAATGGTGAACCCGAGGTAAATTATTAACCATGGTGGTTGCATTATCCAACCACAAGCCCAATCCATAACAAAATAGGATGTAGGTCAAGATGAATCATTAGTTAGGCATGAAATTTTGAAATTTTGCTTTAATTGGGATTTGTTATGTAACATTTCATATATATTGTAGGTTTGTATGGAAACCATAAATCCAAATAGAATCTCGACCACTAGATCAATCATGCACCTGAATGACAGCACTGGCGATCAAGTCCTTGATGATGAAGAAGAACCCTTCGGCTACCCAGCCTCTTCGAAACTGGGTTTTGAATGCACTGATCAAAGAGTTCCACCAAAATAGTACTCTACCCATTGTGGATGCTACAAGATAGGCCATCAAATTTGTAAAATCTCACCAGCCGCCTCTTTATCTACGGTCGGAAACCCAGCACAGGGAGGCTCATATGTCTTTCTCCAACTACTTCAAGAGCCTATCCTATTAGTGTGACAAAAAATATCACCCCTACCTCAGGGATGTAGATGAAGTAGACACTGATGAATTCATCCCATCTACACTAGGGTATTACTCATGAGTCATTTCCAGAGAGTGTTTCTTCTGACAACATGCGACCAAATATCATCACATTAAAAAAGATATCATGCCTAGTGGACCTGATGATATCCAAAGAACATGGGAACCTAGGGATTCTTGAGTTGGGATGAAAATTCATGATCCAGATCATATAATTATACTTGTTCCTAAGTTGGATATTCTACATAAGAATGTCGAAACTTGTAATTGGAAGACCAACAACTTTGCCTTCTCTTTTGAATCCCTCCAATGATATTCAGATGAAATCTAGGAGTGGACATAAATTATTTCTCGCTCTTATGAAACCCACCATTGAAATAGGGTAGAATAGTACGAGCCAATGAAAATTCCTTCCGGTGATCTCCGGTCTCACACTACAGATAGAGGAGAAAATTATTGGAATATGAATATCATCACCAGTGCAAAAGAATCCCATTATCAAAATAGGATGACAACTAGTTGTGATCATGTTCAAATTCTTATGGACTCACATCAAGCCCACAATCAAAATAGGATGGAAAATTAGGGGTTTTCATAAAACACTACAAGTGGAAATGAATCCCACTACTCAAATTAGGTGGAGATCAATACGTAGCTGAAAATTTCGGCCTACAATAATGAAACCCACCACTAAATATGGTGGAATGAAAATATGATCATATTCAAATTATTTTATAGAAGAATCAATCCTATTAGATAAATACAGCATAAAATGATAAAAAAAATTCCCTCTCATAAATATAAATCCCACTAGTCAAATACGGGGGAAATTTGAAAAAATAACAGTTGTATCCCAACTAGTTGGGCATAGTCTCATTCCTCTACCCTAACACAGAAGAACTGCTAGTACCCATTGGAAACTCATGGAGGAATGTAGATGGCACAAACTATGACTCTAACATCATAATGGGAATTGATACATGTTCCACTTAAATATGTATCATATCCCATCATTGAGATGATAGAGTATCAAACATGAAATCCAGACTATATCCCCCAAACCCATCAAGATGTAATTACATCATGGTAAAAATATAGTTGTCGGGCCCAAACCATGATCTCCATAATTGGGGTACTTCATCCACCAAATAAGATAATCAATACAATGTATACCAGCAACCCTATTCCAATCTAGGTGGGCCAACATCCATATTCCACAATACAATGACAACTGGATCGGGAAAAAATACTTGTTCCAATGAGGGGAAACCAGTCCAATGTGGTTTCCACTCTAGGATAAGAATATTTCCATTCCATAACTCAGGATGTTCATTGTCATATACTAGAGACATTGTGGGAACCAATTTGAGAGATACCTGTATAAAATAGATGTTACAAACAGCATGTGGGACTATTTTCCCACAAAAAAAAAACCCAAAACTGAAATTTTATAAAGGAAACCAGAAAATGAAGTAAAAAATTCATTATTATGCTCTTCTATAATATGGATTTATTGATGAAATAAAAAATATATCTATATATTATCTAGAACATGTCAATAGATTACCAAATTATGGAAGTTGTGGTTGTAGTTACGAAGGTCCTCCCTGCAATGTTGCTACCATAAGCTCTGATGGCCTCCCTAGAGCACCCACGAGGGATTACTCCATTGGCCGAAATTCATCGATCAAGAGAGCCTATCTCCTGATGAGTTTCATAGTTGTCCTCCCCTTGACCATAAGATCAAATAGTAATAAGGTACCCCCTTTCTATTGTCTGACCTAATGGTCCTCCCCAGGGTATAAATTACAAATTTGTTTCTCTATGTAGTCAGATGCCATGATATCATTGAAATCCTCTCCCTAATAGAACATAATGTGAAGGCCCTCCTCATGGTGACATCATGAAAATAGAAGTTCATCCTCTCATCAAAGATCATACTAAAGTCCATCCGCGTTATGCGCACTGCAGATGTTCTGCTTGTATCCAGACATCAAGTTAGGATAGTAGTCCTCACCATTATAGTTGTCAATACAAAGTTCATCCCTTTGATGAAATCAAAAAACAAGAAGGTCCCCCCTACTGAGGTTGGCCATTAAGGTCCTCCCTAGGGTATACATTGTAGTACCTCTTCCTATGGTCAAACATTAATATGTGATGGTATTCATTCCCATTATAGAACTACTTTTTAATTTCCTCTAAGAAGTCAACATTCACATTAGCAAGAAGGTCCTCTCCTCACCAAGAAATATAAGAGAAATCCCCCAAATGCTGAGGCACATGGAATGATAGTGTATGACATGTTACATACTATTTTTATGAAAAGTGGTATTCTTTCTCATTCAAAAGATGGAAAAGGACCACACTCATCTTCTAATCCATCCACATACCATTCATATTTAAATGATGCTCCCAAAAGCCATAAGGAATGGAACGAAATAATCAAGAAGCATTCATGTTGGGTGGATCCAGAAAATGAGTCCATCGAAGAAGAGAAATAGGAAATGTTTATTGTAAGATTAAATATAAATTAGTATGATGTAAAAGTGATTTATTGACCGATGACTATTTCTCAGTAAAAAATACCAAGAGAGTTTTCAGATTAATTTATGTATAAAATCACCTCAATATCATGAGAAATCATTGCCAACTTAATGAAGAATTTATACCAAGTGATGGGTATTCATATCATGTCAATCTTTTAGGCGAAAGTTACCCTGTAATCGACCTATAATCCCTACAATATTCACATCATCCACAATCTAATAGATAATTTAAAACCCATTAATTTTCTTACATCCACGTGCTGCCCAAATTGTGTTTCCTCATTGGTGATGCACCATCTCGTGTTCATATTCAGGTATGGGGATAATATGGATCTCAACACATCACCCCATGTACCATTTCAAAGAACCCACTATAAATATAATCTTACAATGTCATCATCCTGTGATGGTAGAAAAATGAAGTAAATATTCACGAAAGATGACATGATTGGCATGAACCGGCCTTGAGTAAGTCTCAAAAGAGTTGGGCCTGATGAGAGTAGGCAATCACAAAGGTCCTAATAAAGGAAACCAATTACATTTATGAGGCATCTTGCCGATGGGAATACAATAAAAGATGAATACACATTTACATAGAAGAAAACAAGGCACATGCAAATCTAGTACCATATTAGTCTCTCACCAGTAGGGGAATGCATGAGACCCAGAAGGTGGAAATATTTGTAGCTACCGCCGTGGTATGGGAGAAACCCTATACTGCAGGGCTAGGTGAATTTCTAATAATGAATACCCTTGTAATACTAACATATTCATGTCATGGAATAATGATAAATGAACAGGAGTAACCCCAATCCATATTGTTTTGGGAATTTTTTCCTCCAATTCTCATCATGTGGACATCCATATTCTCTGATATTGGGATAATGACAAATAGAGATGTCTCTCATTCTACCCTATATCATGATTCAGGTCCCCCAGGGAGGATTGGTACTACAAAATCAGATCATTTCTCTCTTCTAGTTACTCTTCACCAAGAAACCATAAGGTTACCACATTATGGAATAACGAAATACAATAAAGTATACAAGAATATCTCCTACAATTCTAAACCTGGTATTCCACCTGTAATGATCCATGTTTTAGTGTATGTTGTAGATTCCAATTCCATGGACCTTAGAAAAGATTACCAAATGAGTAGGATGAAAGGGTATATGGTTCTTTCTTAGAGGTGGTCCACATTGACCATGAAGGGGTGCGTACCTGAAACAAAGAGTGGCCTTAAATATGGGAACCCCTACAGATAATTCCTCATTGCCTCCCTTGAATATACAATACAAGGAGAAGAACAAGGCCAAAGATTCATATGAACCACTTCATCCTACTAATGAAAATTCATCCCTAATGTTCGAGGAGATATTTTCATGATGGGAGGAAGAAATATATGATCTAAGGAGACTCAACACTGAGTATCTCCAAGCAAGTCATTCTATCGGGTATATTCCCAAGGTAGAGTGTCATCATATACATCCAGTAGAAGTGTCTCTTCCTTATAATATCATCCTGGTAAATTAATCATATTCATAAATCATCTTCAAGGAAGCGTTGGAACCATCATTCTATATGAACCAAATCCCAGGATGATATCATGATTTCCCTTCATCTGTGATGCAAGCGCAATAGAGTCATGAAAATATATAAAGGATTCCCCCAGTTTGGTATCTACCACATATACCAGTGGCAGATGAAATGCCAATTTTTTTCCCTCCTGCACTAGCCCATGCTCAGGTCCCATAACATGCACATCAAGGACTCATAAATACCATTGATTCAATTACATCTTGATTGGAATTTAGGGAAGGCTGATGCGCTCTGATTCATACAGAATAGAAGCCCTACCCTGACAAGGTGAGAAACCTCCCGCCACCACCAAATTTCAAGATCCTTGTATCCCCATTGTTTAATAGCTCATGGGACCTAGAAATATATCTAATGAACTAGTCATGTAAATATGAACTCGTGATGGTAACCCCTTTGAAACAAGGAGCAGTAATGATTAGATGCATTATGCGAACTCAGCAAAGTTCAACCTTCGTGTGGTATACCATTTTTTCAGATCACTCTATAATTGGACGGGAGGATCTATGGTGCCAGTTCGTATTCTATTTTATCTTTATGTTTCCAAAAAACAACATTTAGTGACCTCGTGAACTACAAATCTTCATAGAATGATAGTGTCTCATATTTCATCATCAAATTAAGTGGTATAACTTACACAATAAACTAAATACTCCCCCAAGATGAGAGTCTTTATTTTTTCATACAAAATATCCATGATGAGATTAAAAAACCACTCAATTAAGTGATCTATATTAGAAGATATCACGATTTCACTGCATTTTAATAAAGGATAGAATAATCCTTACAACAAACTAACCTTATCTCCCTGGAAGCCCCATATAATGTATTAAAAATAAGAGGAAGAGAAGAAATGAATTCGGTCATTCTTAAGCCCCCCCTACACTAGCTCCAGCTCCCATGCCCACACCAAACCATATTGGCACCCTAGACATTAGCAACATCCCTTGGATTGGACATATGCTTTTAGGGGATCCACAACTAATTACTTTGAGGAATGAAGGAGCAAGGTTTATTCATTAATAGATAACCATGTTTATGGATACTTCATAGATTCCATGAATTGAAAATGTATCAAACTTATGAAGATAAAGAGGAATGCTAAATTATGTCTTGATGAATAGAAATATTATTGTCTCTTCCTTAATATATTGGTACACAACATCTACAAGTTCTTTTTCGTTAAGGAACTCTTGAAAAAAATTAAATATTTCAATCAAGTCAAGATGGGACCACTATCATCACAAGTGGTGTATGGTTCCACTACTGATCCAAACGAAGAAGGGGAGTAGAAATTTTATTTTAACATAATGGAGGAAAATTTCGATAGTTGGATTCCTTATGAACCAGTCAAATAATCCCATGGTATAGTCTATACTGAGTTGAAGAAACAAAATGTTCATCTAATAGATACTGATACAACACAAACGGCATCCTCGTCCACACAACCACCAAGAGGTCAACCCCCAAAAAATAATTCCCATCAGAAGGTAAAAAAGAAATTGTAGGAAGATAAACATTCACACAAAAAATTTCCCATGAAGCTATCTAATTTTATTCCAACAGGTAAAATAATACAGGAACCAACCCTCCAAATGGAACCATCACGGTAGATGATGAGGTAGTGTCATCGTAAGAAGAGGTGATGGTTTTTTCTCCATCAATGTTATCATGTTAATGGATCCATTCTATAAGGATGAATATGGTTATCAACCAGAGTTCCCCGCACAAAATTGGGGGTCCAGAGGAAGAAACTGCAGAATCATGGTATATCATGGGAGATTCATCCATGAAAAAAATCAATCATACAACCGCACCCCCACTAAAACCATCAGTATTGTAAAAACCCATAGAGGAACCCTTTGGTGGTTCCAATTGGGATAGGAAAATTCTCCTTCACCCACAAGAATCTATCCTGGTCTAATCCTTCGTGACTATCCACAAGGAGTAGAACATATGACTAATTTCACTGGGCAATCGAGAAAACCAACACATCACAATCCACAAAGGATGGAAGACCCTTGAAATCCAATCCCAATGGCCAACCCTTCATAATAAAATCCTCAATCCCTTAAATCACATATGAAAGTGATTCCTCTAGATTGTAATCACCATAAATTAGAGCAGAAATATGATTTTTTGAAGTATCTAGATTTTGTATTGGCCATGTTTTTTAATCCTGGAATCTTTGAATATATCATCAGATCTCATGGAATCCCACTTCCAAGATTTGGTGATTCCAGGGGAGTTTGAAACCATGTTAGTCCTCACTAATGTCTTCCAAACAGATAGAAATCCTACATAATTCCACATAATTGTCTCATTCATATATGAAGATGAATGTGCCACTATACAAGGACACATTTAAACCATATATGTTTATGGTGGGATAAATTGTGTTGACATCCAAAAGGTCTTCATTGACAATGGACCCAGAATTATTCTCCTCCAACTATGGAAGCCTCATCAGTTGGGCTTCAATGAGAATGATATCTTTCCCTCCACCAAAACATTGTTGTTCTGCATAAAAAGTGAGCAGAAGTTATTAGGGAAAATTAAGCTTGAAACCCAATTCGGTGACCTTGTAGCTCACATAGAATATCTAGTGGTCCGAAATAATATCTCCTTCAATGACCTGTTAGGAAGGAACTGGCAGTATCAACACACAGTATTCCATTCCTCTTACCATTAGAGCCTCAATGACATAATTAATGGATATGGTGGGAAACTGCATACCAATAAGGCCTCATTAGAGTCATGATAGTCACACTATATTGATGCAGAGTTCTACTAGCCAAAGAAGAATCAATCCTCAGTTGCCAAAATTTATTGTTCCGCCACACCAAACAGTTTGGATATGGTTACCACTGATCCCCTCAAGAATTTAGGGGTGGAATACGCACTGCCCATCAGTTAGGTTGAGTGAATAATTCCAAATTCAGAAACATACTTGGAAGTCCTCATGTTTTTGGTCACAGATGCTAAACTTTATAATGATAAAAGGCTCTTTGACTCCAAATATAAAAGATATGGTTCTAATAAAAATTTTCCCATCCCATCATTAAAACCCTAGGAAAAACCTACCTCATCCACTGAGGTATTAAGAAGTATTTAATCACTCAAATAAGAAGAGAAAAATATTTTAACCCTCACTGTGTCTTCTCCAAATAAGCCTCCACCGATGGTCGAGATAGAATATGTGGCTTTACCTCCCAATCAACGAATATATTACTATTCCATCATTTATAAAATGATCATCTCCAGATGTTTTCCCCATAAAGATACTAAGAAGAAGATGATGATGATGGAGAGGATGATGAAGAAGATGAGATGAGGGATTCCCCTCATGCATTTGAGGAAGGGATCTTTACCACCATTGTAGAACTCAAGGAAATCAACATGGGTATGGAGTATGACCTATGAGTTACTATGATTAGTGTGACCATGTGTCCAAAAGTGAATGACATATATACCATTATTCAGATGTATAATCGAGATGTTTTCACCTGGAATAATACAAAAATATTTTTCCTCAACACCGAGGAGTCCACTCACCACTTGGGTCCTACCGAACGATCAATATTACTACATACAAACTTCCAGAAGGACACACCCAACCCATGCTACCAAAATAGAGGGTGAAGTAGATAACATCATCAGATCCAACTTCAATTGGGTTATTCAATATCCCATATGGATGACCAAAATCTACCCCATCAAGAAGAAAAACAGCTTGATTTGGGTTGTCTTTGTCTTTAGGGATCTTAATCAACATTTCCAGAAAGACAATTTCTCTATCACTATCACTGAATTTTTATTCAATGCAACATCTGAGTTTATGGATCTATCATTCATCGATGCATATTTAGGTTATAATATAATCCATATGGTCCAAAATTATAAATAATCCACCACCTTTTGGGATCCCCAATAGTTTTTTATAGTAATGCAATGCCTTGTAGTTTAAAATAAGCCCTCCTCGCATATCAGCACACCATGCATCACATTTTAAAACCCTTCTTATGAATGTTCTCTTAATGGTACATGGATGATTTGATGTTAAACCATGATTGTTCCTAGTTAAACTGAAAGATATTGAAACCGTTTTCCTTAATGTATGATAGAACAATCTAATGATGAACCCCATGGAAGTTGCTTTTCATGTTCCCTCAATGAAATTCTTCATCTTATTCATATTCCATAATGGAACAAAAGACTACCTAAATAATTAAAAAAGAAATTCCGGGCATTCCAAATCCTTAAAACCACATAGAAATGAGAGGACATCAAAGAAACCTATACTACATTTAGCAATTCAGGGAAAATATTGTAGGAAATATTTTTCCGTTCACTAGTTTGATGAAAAAAGGGTAGTATATTAATGGATTGAAGACTTTTTAGATGTATTCTACAACCTCAAGAAATATATTTTGAACCCACTAGTGGTGATGCCTCCTATTAATGGAAGACCACTCGTCTTGTATGTAAATGTCATAAAGCAATCATTGGGAGCCTTCCGTGTATAGAAGAATGACATAGGTAGTGAGAATAACTTCTATTATCCTAGATGAAACATTATTGATACTAAAAATTTTCATTCAAATATCGAGAAGAGTTGTGTAACCCAAATATTTGTGGTCTAGAAATAGATTCATTACTTTTAGCACCATGAGGTACACTTGGTCCCTCATAGAAACCCTCTCAAGTATATTATCATTCCTCATATGCTGACTGGATTCTTCTAATAGTGGGATGGTGTCCTACAATAATTTGACATATTGTTTGTTCCATAGAAAACCATCAATGTGCTATGCGTTAGAAAATTTTATGGCAGATCATCCTTTAATTGACATTACTTCATTGGATATTGAACTACTTAATTATGAGGTTTTCTCTATTCAAGAGGTTTTCTAGACTTGGGAGATGTCTTTCGATGGTGAATCCAAAATAATGGTATGAGGAAGGATGGTGGACCCCAAATTCTATAAAGTAGGGATGGGAGTCATAATCATATCTCTTGAGAATATTGTCATGCCATACTCCTTCCTACTAAAGTAATGGAACAAAAAACAATGAAGCGGAGTACTAGGATATCATTGTTGGTCTGGAACATTCCCTTCAAGCACAAACCAAGAACCTAAAGGTAAATGTTTACTCAAAACCGGTCATCAAGAATGTTAATGGTGAAAATGATGCAACGAAATAGGAGCTAATCTCTTTGATGAACTATTTGCAATAATTAATGGTATAATTCCCATCAGAACCATCCTTAACTCATTTCCCTCGATCACAAAATATGTAGGGAAATACATTAGAAAATGAATCCACAACATTGGTAAATCCAGATCGGGATGAAACAATTATCAACATTACCCATTATTAGATGGTGATATAGTTTTTTCATACCAAGGAATAGGAAATCAATGATATTAGTCCTGTCACTGAGCCTTATGATCATACATCTTGTTAGAGGACTCTATTTGAAAATTACCTCTAAAAGGGATACCCCCACCCTATTGTGTTGTATGGGAACAAATCTAGGGATGACAATCAACTTTAAAATGTACGATGATATAGGCCATCAGAGTTTTTGTTATAAGTGAGTCGTTGACAGGATCCTCCTCATGAGTATCAATGGGGAAGAGACAACTACCATCATGAATGAAGTGTTTTCTGTATCTTCTAGGGAGCATCATTCAACATCCAAACTCTCACATCATATCCAAAATATTGTGTATTATTGGCCTACTATGACACAAGATTTTGATGAATTCATAATGAAATTATGTCCTTGTCATGTTCCTATTATTTTCATCCATCAACACCCAGAGTAACTACATGGAGGAAAGTATTCATGGCCATTTTACATATGTGGAATGGATGTAGTGGGACCCTATCCTCTGGCTATGACCAAATGATTCATGTATATTCTAACAGTGAACAAATTCTTTTCCCAATGGGAAGAAGTTATTCCCCTTAATTAAGTTGAAGAAAAAAAGCATTGCATGTTTTTTTATAAACAATATAATAAAAAAATTTGGTGTCCCTTATATAGTTTTGGTAGAAAATGGAACCAATTTCTACTCTAATGAACAGGAAAAGCAATATCATGAGTATGGAATTAAAACCAACCATTAGTCCCTCTACAATAAATTGGAAAATATTTAGATATAGGTATTCAATAAGACCCTACCCAATATAATCCAAAAGATGGTTGAAAAAAGATTAAATAATGGCCAGACTAGATCCTCCATGCTCTGTGGGATTACCAAACCATGACCCACACCACCACTCCATCAACCCTTTACTCATTAGTATACAGGACATAGGTGGTTCTTACCCTTGATAAGCAATTTTTTTGCTATTCATGGCCATTTTGATCAATTTTCAATAGATGAGAAGTATCAAAAATGACTTGATAAACTAGAGTGACTGGATGAATGAAGATTTCACACTTTTCACCATTTGGATGTCTACCAAAACTGGATCGTGTAACCCTTCAAAAAAAAGTTCACATGTGATCATTCCTCAATGTAGAAATATTGTTGTCCCTTAGAACCCCAATGATACGTGAGAAGAATCCCCCAAAATTGGAGCCATAAAGGGAAGGAAAATATTTCATCCATATGGTCTATTTCAATGGAGCATATTCCGGGATATCAATGTATGGAAAGATCATCAAAACTCCGACCAATGTGAGGTATCTGAAGAAATATATTTCATTTTCATTACATGATCATCCTTTCTACAGGATTTTTAACTACATTGTCAAAGGTCCTTTCCAAATGAGGTTAAATCACATGACCAAAGGTCCTAATCATAAGATGTGAATATATAAGATTCAATTTCCCTTTCCATCCATGTCAGGTGATGTTCACCCATGTTGTACAACACTAAACTGTGTAGAACCTCTGTCTTTATCACATGTTGTAAAAACACCTGGGAAAACTATCCTAATAACATGAAGTTAAACTATACGGCGACCATCATAATCTAATTCATGTTTTATCGCACATGAGTCAGATCTGTGTGAAAAGAAGACAAAAATTACCTTATTTCCATGATATCTTTGTTCATCCACCAGATGAAAGAGGTATAATATGAAAAAAAATATCCCCCATCCTTGTTTATGGTTCAATCTTATGAAGGGAGGTTCGTAGAACTACGTATGACATGA
This sequence comes from Viscum album, assembly GCA_963277665.1. Classification (NCBI taxonomy): domain Eukaryota; kingdom Viridiplantae; phylum Streptophyta; class Magnoliopsida; order Santalales; family Viscaceae; genus Viscum; species Viscum album. The sequence continues at coordinate 1,591,248,807 of OY728161.1, forward strand.
TTCCTATCTATCCACGTGATATATAGAGATGCCAAATTTTTTTTATCATGGTTCAGAAAATTCATGATTCAAAGAACCTATGACATGCCATCATTCATCCTGAGAATGTGGGAGAAACCCCTTATATTCCATATTTCTCTCATCGAGCATAGCTCACATGAGAATGGGAATGGTGTTGAGGGTTCACCTACATTATCAAAGAATATAGGTCTATGACAAGCTCTCCACCTGAAAAGAATGGTCCAATATGCCTCTTTTCCCAATATATGGATGATACCTATGGAGTGAATGCCCTTTTTAAAATTACATATGGCTTGATTCCTACCTCACAAGATACGTACTAATGACCATATACCATATCTTGGCCCAACCATCCTTCGAAAATAAAATTCTCCCATTCCAATAAATGGGTTAGAACGATAGGGGAAGATGTTTTAGAACTACGTATGGATTGATTCCTTACCCAAATGATACATAGTGATGCCTAGATTCTATATCCTAGTTTAGACACCATGAAATGATGACTCCCCCTATGTACAGGTTAGACTCCTATAGTGAAAATTCTAATTCCTAATTGATTGACGTTAAAAAGTGAGATACCTCACGAACTCTATATGGATTGATTGTTAACTCTATAGGATATGTAGATACACCTTAAACCTAAGTCTGGGTTCATCCACCACATGATGAAGATTCACACTTTCCTTTTTACAGGTTAGACATACATGGTGATTTTTCAAGATCTATCTATGCCTTGATTTCAGATTCTAAAGGATTTTTAGTGATTCATGGATCACATATCCTAGTACACCCACCATGAAAATATTACCTCTTATGTATAGGTCAAACATGCATAGAGAAATTCATGACTCCATGTTACAAGATGTTATACCTTATGGTAGCTTATGAACTACATGTGGATTGATTCAGGACATGAAAAAATACATAGTGAAACCTGGACATTCTTAGGTCTAACCGAAAGAGAAAACAATTCCCCCAATATCTTATATGTGAATGGAAAATAGATACTGGGGGTTTAAAATCTATAATCCTAAATCAATAAATGTTAATATATCATGATTCCCATTATATAAAAATAAAATCTAGATAGACAATCACATACCTAAAAACTAATCATGTTATTATTATTTATAATGAACCCAAAATCCCCTTTTCATCCATAAAACTCCATGACCCGATTTATCTTATATTTCTATAATCACCCATAGTTATCAAAAATCAATTTCTATTGTCCTTCATACACTGTTGTTTGACTATGAAAACAATTCCTTAGTGGATCTACATAAATGGACTACGAAAATTTCCTTTGAACCAAAGTAATATTTTCCCTATGTGAAGTTTCTTATTTCTTCCATTCTCTGTTTGTCTTTCCAGACTCATATCATCTCTTATGTTCCAATGGTTACTAAAATCCTGGTCTTCAAATTCTTACCATGATCATGTCTAGGGCATACCAGAAAATACCATCCTGATTAGACCATATTTATGCATTATTTCTTTTATTTTTCATCCAAAAAATACACGTTATTATGTGTTGTCAACATCCATGCTGCATGACATTTAACATCATGAAACAACAATGTTCTCACATGAGAAGACATTTCCCTCTAGTATCTGTCAACTGGCATAATTCCTTCCCTCATAGGATTGTATGGGTATTAGTATTTTAACCACATAGTGCCACTCCAAAGGGAACAAATTCTACCTAACCCCCTTGTTGTTTGTTCTAGAACTGCATGTATGGAGTGTCCTATGAAGGATAGTGTGTGGATGGATCATTGTATTGGGAGATATATAGTGACACCCGAGTCTTATGACCTATACTGAGATGGGAAATGCATGTTAATTCTAAATCCCCTACAGGAAAATTAAAATAAATCACACATCCTCTTTCCCACCTCCTCGCTACACGAAAATAAACTTCTTGGTAGTCATCATAATCGTATGATGTTAAACTACATGATAATATACACTTATTGCACAACATTATAATGTGCAACACAATCTTGAGTATAAAATACTCCCTTATTGGATTACTCCATCCCTAGTTGGTGATGTAAATCCCTTTTCGACCAATTATTTATAACAATGAGCATATCTCATGAGGGATTCATAATTTTGGTAGGCGATTCCATGTGAAACTAGGGAAAATCAATCCATTAGTCTTCTTTTCACGATTTGAAAATTCATGTCAATGTTTTCCCTTACCTATGATGAATCTCTATCCAAATTGTATGATGTCAAGCTATAAGTTATGCAAAAATATGGAAATGATGCCCCAATAACTGTGTGCAAGACAAACCTATTTAGGGTTACTAATTTTAGGGTGCCCTGATCTTCAAAATCAGACCCCGCTCATACAGGGGAATCAATATGTCTCACACTATGTGTGAGCTAAATATGTGTAGGAGAGTTCCCAACTCTACAGGTGATTATGGAATGTGCATTTCTAAAATGTCCAAACACATCTTTTTATCTTATCAAAATATACACATTTACTGATTTCAAATCATCATATATCTCAATGGCAATCAAAAATGGAATCCCAGTGTCCTTCTGACACTATTATTTGACTATGTCAACTTTTTCTTGGGGGCTCTAAATATATTTCCAAAAAATGCCCTACCAAAAACATGAAAATTCATCCTCGAAAGATGATTTTCCTATTTACATATTCTTAGTGGATTACAAGCCTCATATCTTCTCTCCTAATCTATGGTCCCTTGAATACACAACGTACACATTCCTTTTTATCTACATATTGGAAATGTTGGAACACCTCAGCCTGACCATCCTCTAGTTAATAAAAACTCATATATCAATGTCGGAATCGCATGCTATTTAAACTACATCATACTTGGCAACAAATTTTCATTCTAGGGTCTTAAAATTCAAATAAATGTCTGCCCCCATGCTCCTATGATTGAAAAAATTCCCACCAGAAGCCCAACATGAGCCCCACATCATTGGTGATCCAATGAAAAAGGGGCCCCATTCATGTGTGTGAACCATATCCACATATGGATATGATATAAAATAACTACCCCTTTCTTGATTCCTATCCTCATAAGATACATAGTAACAGCTAAGTCTCATATATTGGGTTTATACAAGAAACAACATTGTCTAATTCTTCCCTGAATAAGGGTCGGACATACATAGTGAATCTACTCACACCTATTGCTGAAACATGTCCTCACCCATTCCCGGCAGACCATGGACTATAATTCCCCTTTTTCATTTTTAGTCTCCACTCTCTACATAACACACTCTAATCCCATAATGATCTAAATCCCCAAAATCATACAATCCCATCAATAAAGGATGGTCAGTGTCCAGTATAAACTATTTCCTGACTATGAAAATAATTCCCGAGAGGCTTTTCATACGTTTCCGAAAAACATTTATTTCAACCAAAGGTAAATTAATCCTCCTCATAGGATTTTACTATCTACATATTCCCCTCATACATTTATTTTCCACCTTATTCCCAGGTTTCGGACAACACATAGATTACATTTTACACCCATTTCCCCGCTTTATCCCTAAATTTTATACAACCTTTCAAGTAAGACCACCATGATAATGACAGATTATTTATCCCCTAGTTATAGTAAAACTACTCTAAGTCATAAGTGCTACATTTCTAGGTTGTACGACATTGAACTGCATCATGATCAAGTCCTCCTTTACCCAAGAAAAATTTGTGTAGGAGTGGTTTCCCAACAGATGACTACATATATTCCCATATTACACTAGGATATCATCACCTCAATTGGAAACCAACTATGGTCATCAAAAAAATATAAATATCCATGAAATTTCATGGACTTTGGAAATGGGAGGTCAGTGTCCTATAGTGGCCTTTTCTTGACAAAATGCACATAATTCCCATGAGGCTCTCCATTTGTTTCCCACAAAAATTGTATGTCAACCCAAGGAAAATTCATCCCGAGGAGGGGAAGTTCCTTCTTTTAGATGAATAATAGATTACATGCCCCATATCATGTTTAATATCAACAAATCACAAAATTATAGTATATAAAAATCCCTCATATTTGTGTGATGGGTACTAGGGAACTCTCTGTTAATGATTCATAAAATTTGGGCCATCTCCCTACAAATCAGGTTCAATGTTGTTTGATCTAAATAATTATTATAATCATTTCCAAAACTATTCACCCTAAATCATCAGTGAAGATACTCATTTACTCAAGTCATTGAACTATCCATGAAAGGAGAAGAATCACTCAATAGGATGAAAATACCCAGAGGGAACACTAGATGAAAGTTGAGTATCCACTCACTAAACCTATACTACATAAAGTCTAGGAAATAAATAGAGAAATAAAAAAATAGACACAATGCTTGTCAGGTCAAAAACACATAATGAGAAGGCCTAAGTAAAAGTCATTTTTTGCCTTCTAATCCTCCACCAAATCAGATTTAGGAAAAATTATGGTAATAGATAAATAGATATAATATTTTTAGGGTGTTTCATGTTACCCTAGTAATAGTATAACTATGATATCTGAGACCATAAATTCAAGAAAAAAATTAGAGCGTGATTTTATTATTTATTTATCCCAGCTTATGATTTGAATCAATAATCGGTTGAGATTATGGTTTAAAATGAAGTTGAAAAAAAATGATTGGTATTGTAGAAAATGGTAAAAGGGGAATACTAGAAATAAAATTCATTCCTTTTTTCAATATAAGTGAGAGTGTAGGACATACACAATCTAGATTATCTCCCCGATTTCAAAACGAAGGTGGTGTATGGAATCCCAATAAATTACATTGAGGCCTGACATTCACTTGATTATAGGTTGATACCTACCTGAAGAGGTCTATCAAGAGCCCATTCCAAAACAGACCTTCGTTCTGCATCTTCTTAAACCATTGGACATACTCACATCATAACATTCTGGTGGTATCTCCCTTTATATTTGAAAAACTCATAATTAGGACTTGATTAGACATGTTTTACTTTTATTATGGCCATGTGATCCTCACACTCCAATGGTTCCACCATCTGGAAAATCACCTGATCATGAGCACAAGCTTCCTAAGCCTCCAGATGATTCAACTCTTTTGTAATATCATAGAAATTATAATCCTGGTGGTGATAGGAATTGAAGTGAGAATGTTTGTCTTTTCAAGCATTGAGATCCTCTTGACCTATACCAATTTGGTACACAAAGAGATTTAGACATCGGTAATAAAATCCACCAAAACCGATATCAAAAAATGGTCATGAAAAGTTATAGTTCTTATTGGAAAATGATATCTAGTGAATTTATGCAACAATCATATAGATTTGAAATTATGCTCATTTTCACATAGCTCAATGCTTCTTAATGGTACATGAATCAGGTCCTCCTCAACCGCAATAGGTATGTAATTAAGAAGCATCATTGCAGTAGATGAAAGTTCCTTGAGTTGAGTCGCCGAAGAAGAACTAATTTCAATCCTAATAGATTGTTCATCCAAAAAGACTAAATGAGGGTTCCAAGAAACAACTTAAATAACACCTAGTGATGTACCACTCAATCCATCTTCAGTAGGTTCACAGACCATATAGGCCAAATATATGAAATTTAAATTTATTTCCACGGATATTAGTTTTGTGGGTGAACACCATTCCAAAAAGGTGTGATGGTGGGTATAAAATAGTATAACCATATGAAGGAGAATATGCAGGGAAAATAGAATAATTTGGATACGATAGAAAATAACCAACAATCTATGAACACACCGAAAAGGCCTTTCCAACACCCTATCAGGGTAACTAGCTACCCAAAATTGGGAGTACTATAATGAAAGGAATTTTGAGGATACTGTGAGAGTAATGAGTACATCCACATTTTCATTCTCCCATGTCATGGCCATAAACTATTGATGGAGAATCATGGGATGATACTCCCTCTTAATGAGAATAACAACGAGAGGTGAGACCTATTGAAGGGATCCAAATTTCAGGGAAAACCTATAAGGACTATAGAGTTTATAGATTGTGTCCACTTCAATAAGAGCATATAAAACTAACTATCCAATCATAATTATATAATAATATCATTCTAATGATCCCCTTACATTATCCATCACAGATCCATGGGGTACAATGTAAGCTGCGAAATAAAACAGAGAAATGACACTCAACAGTTTGATTGCATCATCAATACTCAATGACTGGGGATTAATTTCAGAAATATTGAGATGATTTGGGTGAATGTCATAATGAAAAACCCTCAATGTATGTCAGTACTTATGGAAGGGGAAATACTATGACATCCATCAATAAAAAATTTAAAAATGGCCCGCTAAGACTATGTGGGGGTTTTTATTCATGTGTCTCCCTTAACAGCTCGTAGATGCCGGAGAGGGAAGGAAAGGAAAATTTAATTGGTTGTCCCTCTTCTAACATGGCTTCCATAATCAGATTTCAATCACTACAACTAATATATTCAACACGATAGGGGAATAGACATCCAATAAAAAACATAGCAAACACACATTCCAATCCGATCATGAGAGGTATGTATGAAAAAATTCTATACCCCCATTTGGTGTATTGAACATCCTCTCAGGTAGTGTAGTTTGATTCTGAGATTTGTAGTGATTATTGAGTCTTGTGAGTCCAGCTATGGTGAACCCTTGTGGTAGGACCATCTTTTAGCAAGAACATCCCAATAAAATCATCAAATGGAATAAGGGAATTAGAATGGAGGGGTTAATTGTGTAATACCTTTTCCAATACGAATAAATACCCTTCTAGTGGAGATACGTTTTTGAAATTCACCAATTAATTGGACAATAGAAGAAACTCATCATACATATTCCCTAGAATGGGAAACCTTCCAAGTATATGGATGTCCCATTAACTAATACCCACCTTCTTTTGAAATAGGTCGAAGTTATTGGTGATTGAACACCAATTGAAATGTATATCTGGAAACATATTACCTTGTGAATAGATTGAAAATTGGGAAACCCTTTATAACTGATACAAGTTTACTACTTCAATTTTTCCAAGGGACTCCAAACAAATCTAATGAACCCAAAATTACTAGGCCCACTCATCAGAGAAGAATCCTCTAGATCGAAATTCCCATTTGTAACTCCACCCACCATTGGGATTATCTCGAGAATGATTGACAATGGATGGGTATTCTCAGATGACCGAACTCAAAGAGGTTTTATGATGACGTTGACTACTCTAGCTCCATGTTGAGCCTTTAAGTGTGAATGCATTCTCTTGAGTAAATATAGTTACATGTTTTTTCATACAGTAAATATTGGACCAATCAATCCTTTGGTATACCATGAGGAAAATAATTTGAGTAGAGTGATTGGGAAATGAAAAGTGAATTTCATCAATGAGGACGAAGTTTTAAATTGGCAATTATATTTATAGTGGATAGTCCATGAGATATGGAGAAAGAATGTCTCAGATAATACCCTATAGATGACGATGTTGGAATAAGGATTTTATTCTCAATTCCCAACAAATAGATTCCCTCTTTTTGGTCGCTTCTATTGAGATAAGAGGAAGAGCCATTATCCTTCTGTAAAAAGATCGTACAAAAGGGTCATTCCAAAAAAATGATCTGGAGAAAGAAACTTTTTTAAAGGGATACAAGAAGCCTTCATAGTATGGATATATATAATGAACACTATAAGTATTTCACAGAATTTATTCCACATAAACGAACAGTTCACATAATGATCCGCAAGACGTTAGCCCGTGAAGCAATTGAAAATGAACTGAATAGTTCACAGACTTGGAAATCCATGTACCAAGACTCACTTCTTGCTAATAAAATGTTAAGACATAAAATTATAGGTTCAAATATTAATGTTCAAATAAATATTTAAAAAATTCGTTCACAGATGAAAGTGAACGTGACAGGTTGTTGGTTCGTGGAAGGCGAAGCAGAGTTCATGGATTATAGAGTCTGCAGGGAAGGTGGTATGCGGGAGTAAGGAAATCTGAGAGAAAATGAGGAACCAATTCCCTCAAGAAATAATGTAAATGAAATATTACATGGGTTACCCTATGTATAGGCCTGGTCCCCCATCATGTACACCTATCTATAGAGAACAAATTCTATTGAGGACCACTTCAAACATCAGCATGGCCTCATATTCATCCCAATTAGAACCCATTCTGATGGGGGGAATTGGTAGGGTTCTGAAATCACTAAACTTTAAGGTAAATACATCAATAAAAGTATATAAAGGAATAATTCATTGGTTCTATTGATATTTTGAAATGAATTTTGAAGAAATCTAATTTGAAAAAGGGAAAAATTGGCCACTGTGCTGATTTCCATGAATTTTATGTAGATTATGTTAACCGATAACCAAACAATATGCGGACTGGATGAGAAATGTGGTTCCACAAGGCCTTGTATAGAGAACAAAGCTATTATAATAATAAATAAAGACTGATCCCTATCACCTTTCAACCACGTTGTTTGTAGAATATATGTGAAGAAATTCCACCTATGAAACATGGCCCCACTAACTATGTCCTTGGTGAAAACATGACAACGATGTACGCCCCCACACTCCATCCCTGCAAAATCAGCTTGTAGATGAGGTGAGGCTGGTGGAATCATGTGAACTGCACCGTTTGTGGGATCATGGTGGTTATTTCTGTCGTCGCAAGCTGCAGCCCTGCGAACTTCAGCCCTGCAAGACTCGGTTGGACGAGTCATCTGTGGTCGAGGATATTTCTTCATGGGAATCCACAAGAGTGGTTGTGTGACCCACATATACAACTTCCTTAGAACATTATTAGAGGACACCAAACAAAGATAAGAAGGATATCAGATTATTGGCCTAAGAATGGAATTCAAGAACATGATAGTACGAATAAAAACAATTGAGGATATTCAAAATCATGAATGATATGTAGGAGGTGTAAAATCAATGTGGACCATAAAATATGAAATCATAATAATATAGAAAAACATTGATCCTAATTGGAGAAATTTGAAAAATATTCCCTCCATGGATTAACTTCCCATGACCTGCAGGAAAAATTCCCATTATTTAAACTGGCATACTGCAAAAAACATATATATATGGATGAAACCTTTCCCCATGTGGCATCCCACTATATGGATGGACTCCATCTATAAATACCACCACAGTAAGCAGATGGAACCCAAGGCCGCATACCACAATGGTATGTAAACCACATCTAGGTTTGTATGACACCTCAGTATAAAGATGGGATCCAAGTTCATGTACAACCTCAGTACACGGATGAACCCTCCACCTGCATAGAAATGGGACATGCCTCACATGAGAATGTGGTATGAGGAATGAGGTACCATTGATATTTCTACCTTTTATTCTCGATCATGGTCTTCCCTTTCCATCTCATCCTCTGGATCCACTTCACTAATCAGTCCATCATCGTCAAGAAAAATCCACATACAAAGCCACTAATCCTTATGATAAAACTATCAGTATTATTAGTGTCACCTTTTTATTTTACATACCAATGGTAAGCGGAGTAACATGGGAAATCTTATAAAAATATTGGACCCCTTGAATGTATTTAAGTTTAGATTACCATGGTTACATGAGGCCCAACCTTAGAATACACGTGCGACCCTCCCTGTTCTAGGGATCAAGGGTAATACCTATCTTTACCATTAAATAAGGGGAAAGTGGAAAGTCAATGGGATCATACTTGTTTTCAATTTCTCAATGATCAATGCTTCTCCCCCTTCTATGAACTCATTTTAGGGAGGTCCCTCTTAGGTAAGTCCCTAACATTTCCATGGGAGGTGGTTGCATTTCCCCTCTAAGGCTCAGTTTGAGACATGTCCAGCTAGATTTAGAAACATGAATATCCTAGATTTCAACATGAAAGAGGAAATACGAACATTCAAATCCCCTCTATCTCACTATGACTTTAGGCTCTAGTACCATCTATCTACAGATGTGGTGGTACATGTGATCTTCCAATCCACTACCTCATCTTGTTTCTCACACCTGTATGACTCATGTGGGCTTAAGGGTTGGTGGTAATTATGAAATACTCATAGCCCAAAAACACGGAAATCCTTATAGGTGTTATCCCCAACCCACACATCAAATCATCATGAACCGATATCCTCTTCATGGTTCTAGAAACATGGACCTCCTCTTAGGTATAATTCCCAAATTCAATGAACAACGAGAACTATGATTCATACTCTAACTAGGATACATTGGACACAATTCTAAGGCCCAAGCTTAAAATATATTCTCCTTATGTGTCAATCCAAATAAAATTCCCCTATACTCCTTAGGGTATCATCTTCTGAAGTAGGAAAAGAATTATTCCTCTAAAATGGGAAGATCATGTGCATAAGACCCAATCATGACCCCACAAATTGACCACCTATAATGTGTAAGTACCATCTAAACATTAACTACATGGAATATGATTACTCACATGAGGATACATAGGATGTCTAACTTATGGGTTTGATTCAGATATCATTCCAATATATATTCTTCGTAGATGATGATAAACATTGGAGAACATCGACATATGAATTAACTCGTGATCAATATTAAAATACCAGGTAATCATTAATGTTTCTATAAAAGAGTAACAATTATAATGAACCTATAAAACATAAAAATTTCATTATAAATGGACAAAATCTAATATATACAGATGATTTTGGACCCATGCATATTTCCTATTGAGCTTGTGACCTTGGGGTAATCCACATACACAATCTCGGGAAAGAACAAAAGATTCAAAAACATATGAACATTAACAAATATATAAGATAATCTTTGGTTACACAATAATTCCTTATAGAGGGAGTGATGAGCCTGACATCCCATCCTCTCGACCAATGAATTCCTGAAGTGTCGTTGGCCAAATCATCCAACGAGTGCCTTGATTTGGAATGTGGGTCCATGAATCCTTGTTAAATGGACCATTGGTTGATTCTATCTTCAAAAATAAACCCATTGGAGTCCATCCGAGTACATCGTACATGACATGGACTGATTTCACAAACACTCAACCCCCTACAATCACCAACCATGACCATTAAACTATGGGACCTCTATCGCAATATAAAAAGGACAGAATCTCTAGTCTCATTATGACAACCTCACCCACCAAATGGACCATGACATGAATCGGCCTAAAATGAAATGGTAAAATAGATGTGAAACACTATAATAAAATGAAATTAGTTGTCATATGTCATACTATTTTTTATTCCCTGGTATGATGCGAATCTAGAAGAAACAATATCATATTTTTTTATTTATTCTATAATCAAAATAATTTATTAGTTTCATTTACTAGTTGAAAATAAATAAATTTATTAATAGAAAAATAAAAATACATAATTGATTTTAAATTTTCATAAATTATTGGTATTGAATGACTTCACCATACATTATATAATTTATTTATTGTTTTTCCCTATAACAAAACAATTAGTTTAAAATGGAAATATTATACTAAGGGTGTATCGTGGTACATTTAAACTCATGATATCATGAAATGAATGCTACTAAATAATTTAAATTATTTAATGGAAATATTTGATAAAAAATCTCGGTGTTACAGGAGTGGTCCTTAGTAGTAGACAATCCATAGACTCATTTTCTCTTTTTGGTGGAAACCATGAAGAATTTATACTAAAAACAGCCAGAAACAGTTTAGTGATGTATAGAAAATATATATTTGTTTCCACATCAAAAAACACCATGTTAACATATACTATGTTGTATGACATAATTCTATCCATTGATACCAAATGATCTTCTATACATGATTTTAAAAATAAATCTCTTTTAAATTGAATCCTAATAATATTGAGAGATGTGAAGCTAACGTCTCAATCATAATAATCAATATATTAATTGATCTATTCCAACCACAAACATTTCCAAAATTTTTTTATAGGTATCATTCACAAGAATATAAAAAATTAAAAAAAAAACAATTTGTCCCTTCTATTTTCATTGAACATTGTACGCATATAAAATATCAAAAAACTCATTACCATAGTGGTATTTTGAGTTATAAAATATAATTCATCATTTCTACATAAAAACCCATATGATATACCACATTAGAAGGGATAAAATAGATGGAAACACTTGTATTATACGTGGATTTCAAAGGGTAGACATCAAAATATTTTTATCTGACATCATCAAAGGTCTATATTGGTCATCAATAATCATCTTATCACCAAAATAATGATTTTTAATAAATCAACTACATTCCAAGATTTTGTATTTTGGTTTCTTAAACTAAGGATTAATGTTGTTTTTGAAAGCACCTCAAATTTACCAGTTCTATGTATGAGAATTATTATGGTGAGATAACCCCATAATATCATAAGATGTCTAAGCCACATGACTTGTATCTCCCACAATGGACATTGGATTTCTATAACAATAATACTAATGATATATCATTGATTAAATTTGTGACATTATATTGGTGGTTGAATATAGTCTCTCTTGTTATTGTATATAGATGAACATTTGAATAAAATAATATTTATATTGGATGGATGATAGAAATTATCTAATATGGTCATTTGATTCCATGACACTCTACCACCATTGAAGAAGGTGACCATTCAACATATTCATAACATTTATGTTCCCTCATATTAATTTAAGGATAAATAGACATACTTTATAAACTTTTCAAAAAAATCCATTTACAACACATTTAATATATTTTCCATCTCTATATATTCTATAATAAAAATAAACATCTATAATATATAGAATCTTGTCACAACCCATAATCAATGACGTCTGCCTCAAAGTATGCACATGAAACAACTTCTAGGTAAAAGAATATGAAATTCATATACGTAGTTTCATTCCGTTTGATAGAAATATTCTTCTGTTTTAGGATAAAGAAAAAATTTGATATTTTTATTTTTAATGTGTGTGGGTAGATTTTTTAGTTTAATAATTTATCAAATCCTCCCATGTGATGCCTTATTATAATTTTCCAGAATAGCTAAATCCCACTGTTGAAGTGGAAGAACATGCACCATATAATTTTCATGGATAGTATTCATATATTTATATTTTTTTCATTAATTGAAATATTTATATCACCATATTCAACCAAACATCTTATATTTCCTATATACAATACCCTTGAAATTGAGATGGAATCAAATTTTGAAACCAGACTATGTGATTAATATAAAAAGGATTTTAATTCCTATTTACCCATTCTTTGAAATGAAAATACTGAACAAATCAATGGATAAGTTATTGGTTCTTTTGTGGATTAGGTGCATCCATATTTTTAGCATTAAGTTATTGATGATTATTATGATGAAAACCTCCTACCATTCTGTCTATAAGTAGAAAAAACTCCATTAATTCTCATTCACTATAAACCAATGTTGTATAAAAAAAATGTGTAATTATAAAGAATAATAATTAGAGCCATTAATTTCAAAAATCATCCATTTTCTCTATTTTAATACATAATTAATCTCAAAATATTCAATGCATTCCTAGTGGGAAGTATCACCACAATTCATGTTGTGAAACACTCATCGTATAAACACATGATGTAAGAACCCATGTTTTTAGAAACGGGTCAAATTCTGACACTGTTTAATCTTTTTTACTGGTTTTTGAGAATTCTGGGAAATCTGGGAAGTTTCTTGAAATTTCTCGACTACACGCCCTGTACTTTAAGTATAAAATGTGTATGAGTTAACCAAGTGATAGGCCGTGTTCTCATTGTGTACAAGCCGTGTGAAGACCGTGTAGAATTTTTTTTACTACATGGCGTGTATTTATAGACTCTCCATGTATCCCTTACCCATGCGAGCCCAGGTACATGTCGTGTGGTTCTATGTGTAAATTTCCATCTACACGGCATGTAGTCTTCCTTGACATGCCATGTACCTTTGTTCTGTGTAGCGGCCGGGTCCCTGGACATGTGTGGACCGTGTACTCTATCCAAGCCGTGTGCGGGACTCCGCTTACGTCGGAGTACGGAAACCCATCTACACAGCGTGTACTTTGGAAGTACACGTCGTGTACTCATAATTTTTATTTGAGCGATCGGGACGTTGTCGCGCCTTATTTCCAGAAAACACTTCTTCTTCCCCATTAGATTAAGCATTCATCCAAAAACCACCAAAAAACAAAAATCCTTCCAGAATCGTCATACAACTTCCGTTCTTCGATCCGTTAGTTGCAGCGGGACCACATCGGAAAGGCTAACCTCACACACCCTTCCTCGTCTTTTATCCCTCACATATTCCTCCGTATATTCCATCCAAACAGAATTTACAAATTTGAGTGAAACACAAATCCACCACAATTCAGGATAATTCAGAGGCTGTTATCAAAGGAGCATCATCGTATGAGTACATGGTCGGTGGTGCATACATTCGTTGGCGTTTTCGTAGACAATTTGGGGTTGTGACATTCGGGCACAACGTGGGTATTGAGTGGAATCCTTGTCTATTAATTTTTAATAGTTTAGCTATATTGTGGGATATCTTTGGGTATTCCCTGACCCTTGTTGTGCTTGAGCGAGGCCGGGTTAGAGGTCATAGCTCATTTGGGGCAATTCGGCCGGGCGTGCCGAAATGCATATGTTCTGGACCAATATTAACTACGGATATTAGACTGATGTTTATGTTGTTTAATTAAACTACTGAGTTTGATTTGTTAAAACATGATGTTAATTTGTGTAAGTTGTTAAGACCTTAGGTGCTGGTTTGGGTTAGCACAAGTTAGTGCAATTTGACTGTTTAGTAATTGTCTGTTAAAGTTTATACTTTCAAGTATGTGTTTTCAATGTGTGGATTGATTGTGTTGCACTGATTGATTTTCGTGCCTGGCCTGAATATATGTTGTTGAGTGATGAGGATCACAGGTTGGGGCTTTTGGCTCAGGTTAATTTGGGTGGTTGCTACCATGGGATTGGGCATCATGGACGTCTGTTGAGGCAGTCAGACTGTCAGGTTGGGCCTGGCCAGGGTTACTTGGATGGCGAGGCCGTCAAACTCAAGAGACAGGTTCGAAGGGAAATGAGGTGTCAGAGGTGTAGTGGCTTGGAATATAATTAGGTGATTACCGCTCACTGGTTACTTTTGAGTAGTGTCTACATAGTTAGACTCCGAGATGTGGTGGTACGACCACTCGCTGTGTAGAGGCCCCCAGTAGATGCGGTTAGGTATATTCGGTCTGGGGTTTCTTTCCATAGGAAGCCACGTGGAAGGTGAGGAGCCTTCGGGAGACAGCTTTGAGGCAGTCTGGTTGGGGGCAGAGGCTGGCCGCGAATTGAGGGCAGACATCGCTGCCCCTCTGGTTACTATTTGAGGATAGGTATCGATGTTCCTCCTGATGTTGTGTAATGGGATGGTTGAGCTTTCAAGTAGGGTTATGATGGTTGGGTGTGCCTTTTGGGATTTCGGTACTTAAGACACATGGTGTCAGGTGGCATGAGGTGTTGGGATACTGATCATACATTCCGGCATTGGATGAAGTAGGTGACACTTCCTGGTTGCTGCTACGCACCAGTGAAGATTGTGTTTATTTTGGGAATTATTTTGTTATATGTTTTCTTATAATAATTTCATCCTAAATTCTTATATTAGGTACGCACCCTTGGGTGGTATCCTAGTGAGACTTGTCTCACACCCTACACGGGCCCTTAGGGATGCGTGTAGACTTCATGAAATTTCGTGCAGGTAGAGGGCCAGCATCAATAGTTGGACATTAGTGCTGTTGGCATGGAGACTGGTATAAACCTTGAGGTCGTGCCTTTCTGGAGTTATATTGTTTAGTTTCCTATTTTGTATCATAATGGTTACTTTGTTATGTAGCAACTGTTGGTTATCCATTAGCGCCATTATATATTGAGCTGTATGACTTGTTTTCGATGCATTCCTTGGTTGTTTACAGTAGTTGTTGTTGTTGATTGCTAGCATGTTGTTCTGTTTACTTTCTGCTGTTGTTGTCCTATATTGCTTCCACTGGTTTATTGATAATTTATATGCTTCCGCCATGTTGGTCTGGTTCGCGTCAGCTGAGTCATTTATTTCTACTGCATCTCTACTGTTATAATCGGACCAGTACCATTACTATTATTCTCCGAGAGGGTATAGCCTCCCCACTATACATATTCAGACCCCTTCTACTAGTCGGAAGCCTTTGGCATTTAGGGGAGGTGCGCCTAAGTTAGTAACACCAAACTCGTTTGGCGCTATTCGGGTGGTCGGCCGGGTCTGGGTCGTTATAATGTTGTATCATAGGAGTTCTTGAAAAGGATTTAGTAGCAGTTTTTTTCTGGATACTAATGAGATTGAGACTTATCTTTTTATTGCTTCCGATTTTACTATTTGGGATATGGTAGACTGGAGATAGTTTGTTACTGGAACTAGGTTTCTTTCTTTTTCTTGGGTTCCTGCAGCCCCAGGTACGAGGGATGAACCAAATTTCCAATGGGTGGGAATTGCTGTTTGCTTTTGCTCAGATTACAGTTTATATGATTTTCACCTTGGTGGCTCACTTGATGTGTGATGTTCTTGATTGTGAGATGTGACCCTTGATCCGGTATGGTAAGGGAGAAATAGACATTGTCCCTCTATGGAAAGGCTTGTTGTTGGATTTTGGTAGGCAAATTTTAGGGTATTTAAATTACATAATTTTACATATTCTTGGTGAAGTGATAATTCCTTGTGAATATAGTCAATTGCCAGGCTATGTACACTCTGAAATGTGAATAGGTGAAACTCCTGATAGAATTTCTTGTTTATTTCTATATATATTCTATGCTATGTATTTTTTAGAATTACATGTGCATCATATTTGGGTCTGGTTCTTATGAGAGGAGGCCGGTACCAGGGTTTAGGCAGTGTAACTATGAGGATTGGGAAACATGGTCGTCAGAATTGAGGCAAAGTTGGTTGTCAGGACGGGCATGTCCCAAGGTAGTATTGATACTTGGCTCTATATAGGGAGGGTAAGGAGGCCATGAGGCCGGGATGCCATGGGGCATGGGTTGCGGTTAAAGGGAGTAAGGGTAGTTGTTATGCACTTCCTTTTACGGCTTTCCTTATCTACCAAGAGTATATTATTGTTTATGTATAAGGGTTGTCTGACTATTTATGGAATTCAGCAGTTTACTCCTTCACGAAACGATGGAGCGTTAGGAAGGAGAGGATACAATGCCGCATGATCTGGGTCAGAATTCGTTACAGGCAGAGCATGAGCCATAGGTACATGCTCAGGGACAGGATCAGGTTCAGGATCCAGTGCAGGCAGGACAGTAGCCGGGTTGGGCAGTGTTTGGGTCGTGGCTCGATGAGTAGCTCCGAGCGATCCCGGAATGCATCTTGCAGGGGATTTATAGAGGTTCCCAGGGTACAGAGCCTTCTATGGCGTATCTGACGCGAGAGTTCCAATCGTAGCACTAGACGCTTTTTCAGGGTGAGGTTGGTCCGCAAGCAGCTTAGAACTAGATAGAGAGTATGAAGATGATCTTCGAGAAGCTCGAGATGCCTCCAGGGCATAGGGTCATGCTGGTGACTTACATGCTGAGAAGACCGGTGAAGCCTTGGTGGGACATACAGGTACAGGCTCGTAGGCATGAGGGAATGGCATGGAAGGACTTCGAGTACAGCTTCTTCGAGCACTTTTACCCAGAGACGCTGAGGGAAGAGAGAGATCGGAAGTTTTTGAGTCTTCAGCAGGGAGATATCTTCGTCATGGACTATACAACTACCTTCATAGAGTTATCTCGTTTTTCACCTGGTATGGTGAGAGATGATGCAGCTAGGGTGAGGATCTTTGGGTATGGCTTACGACACACCATTCGAGTTCAGGTAAACATCCTCAGGCTGGGTTACTTCTCCGAGGCGGTGAATCAGGCACTCATATATGAGGGCAATGGGAGAGAGAAATCTCGTTTGGCAGTGTGACAAACCCAGGTGATGGTTCGAACAGCAGGAAGCAAGGTAGATATGAGTTCCATCAGGGCGCCCAAGCCAATGATTCACCTAGACCACCCCGTGGAAGTTCAGCGGTGGTTTTCATTTAGTGTCGACAGCCGGGACATGTTTGGGCTCAGTGAGATAGGCCCCCGAAGTAGTGTCGGGTGTGTAAACAGGTCGAGCATCTTGAGAGGTTTTACAGGAAGCCTTCTCAGACAGCCGGCAGGCAGGGACTAGGACAGACTATAGCGTCATGAGCTAGTTCAGCTTTGGTACCAGGATAGGGTAGCCGAGGTTCAGCTGCACGCGGGGGACGTGACAGAGATAGTATGACCCAGCTGAGGGGTCTGTGGCCAGAGACTAGAGTAGCACCGTAGGGAGGTCAGGCACTATGCAGTCGGGCCTTAGGCCAGCTGTGCACTATGGAGCTTCCAGGTATTGTGCAGGATGGAGAGCCGACGACGGTGGCAGGTACACCGTGGGTGTGGAAGTGAATTTTTTCCTTAATTTCATTCGGCATGGAATCTTGAGGCATGTCTGGTTGAGTGCATGGGCTGCACAATATACTTGTGGACTGACTAGATTCTAGTTAGTGGGATTGGCATCATATCAGATGCGTTATATATTTAATTTATATAATTGATTTGCGTGGAATCAGTAGTATCAAAGATGTAGGTTACTTGAGGTGTCGCGGGCATCGGGGCATCATGGATGCGGGTTACTTGAGGTGCATGGAACCAGGTTTCATTTGAGAATCTATTAGATGCAGGACCTCAGGGAGGTGGGCACCGATGCGTTGAGGGATACATTGGGTGTCGAAAGTGACACGTGGGCACCAACGAGGTGCAGGGGTGACGATGCGTCACTGGAGGACCATGGGTCTGGGAAATAGGTCATTGGGCCATATTTGATTATTTGCATTTCTTTATTCTTGTTGGTTGAGACCTAGTAGGAAATCCCTAAGGTGGGGAGCCCCTTTAGGATTTTAGCCCGAACGTTAGGAACGAGGTAGTCCATGTTGATTAACCGGGATGGGCATGTTCGGTGCCATCTCCTGGATTTGGTTGGTAGATCAGGGACGAGCTATGTTATGATGGGGAGTTTGTAAGAACCCGAGTTTTTAGAAACGGGTCAAATTCTAACCCTGTTTAATCTTTTTGACTAGTTTTTGAGAAGTCTGGAAAATCTGGGTAGTTTCTGGAAATTTCCAGACTACACGCCATGTAGTTTAAGTACACGTCGTGTATGAGTTAAACGAGTGACCGACCGTGTGCTTGCCAAGTACATTCCACGTGAAGACTGTGTAGAATTTTCTTACTACACGACATGTATTTATAGAAACGTTGTGTATCCCTTACCTGTGTGAGGCCAAGTACATGTCGTGTGGTTCCATGTGTAAATTTCCATCTACACGCCGTGTAGTCTTCCTTGAAATGCCGTGTACCTTTGTTCTGTGTAGCGGCCGGGTCCCTGGCCGTGTGTTGACCGTGTACTTAGTCCAAGCTGTGTGCTGGACTCCTCTTAATTCAGAGTACAGAAACCCATCTAGACGTCGTGTACTTTGGAAATACACAATGTGTACTTTTATTTTTATTTGAGTGATCGGGACGTCGTCACATCTTATTTCCGGAAAACACTTATTCTCCCCCGTTGGACGAACCCTTTGTCTGAAAACCGCTAAAAAACAAAAATCCTTCCAAAATCATCATACGACCTCCGTTCTTCGATCCATCAGTGGCAGCAGGACCACATCGGAAAGGCTAACCCCATGAACCCTTCGTTGTCTTTGATACCTCACCTATTCTTCTGTAGATTCCATCCAAATGAAATTTCCCAATTTGAAGGAAATGAAAATCCACCGCGATTCAGGCCAATTCCGAGGCTGATATCAAAGGAGTGTCATCGTATGAGTACGAGGTGGGTGGTGTATACCTTCTTTCATGTTTTCGTAGAAAATTTGTGGGTGCGACCTTTGGGCGCGACGTGGGTATTGAGAGTAACCCTTGTTTATTTATTTTTAATATTTTACCTACATTGTGGGATGCCTCTGGGTATTCCCTAACCCTTGTTGTGTTTGAGCGAGGCCAGGTTAGAGGTTATAGATTGTTTGTGTTATTCGACCAGGGGTGAAGAAATGTGTATGTTTTGGACCAATATTAGCTGTTGTGCTTAGACTACTATTGATGCTGTTGAATTAAACTATTTAGTTTGATTTGTTAAAGAATGATGTTAATTTGTGTAAGGTTTTAAGACCTTATAAGCTAGTTTGGGTTAGCACAGGTTAGTACAATTTGACTATTTAGTAATTGTCTGTTAAAGGTTATGCTTTCAAGTATGTTTTTCAAATGTGTGGTTTTATTGTGTTGAACTTCTTGATTGTTGGGCATGTCCCAGATATATGTTGTTGAGTGATGAGGATCATAGGTTGGGGATATTGGCTCGGGTAACATTGGGTGGTTGCTACCACGGGATTGGGCATCATGGACGTCGGTTGAAGCAGTTGGACTGTCAGGTTGGGCTTGGCCCGGGTTACTTAGATGGTGAGGCAATCAGACTCGAGCGACAGTTTCGCAGGGAGACAAGGTGTCAGGGGTGTTGTGGCTTGGGACATAATGAGGTGATTACTGCTCACCGGGTACATTTGAGTAGTGTGGACACAGATGGACTCTGAGATGAGGTGGTACGACCACTCGCTGGGTAGAGGCCTCCAGTAGATGCGGTTAGGTATATTTGGTTTGGGGGTGCTTTCCAAAGGAATCCATGTGGATGTTGAAGAGTTTTCGGGAGACAGCTTTGAGGCGGTCAGGTTGGGGGCAGAGGCTCACCGCGATTTGAGGGCAGGCATCGATGTCCCTTCGGTTACTATTTGAGGACAGGTATCGATGTACCTTTGGATGTTGTGTAATGGGAAGGTTCAGCTTTCGAGCTGGGTTACGATGGTTGGGCATGCCTTTGGGACGTCGGTATGTGAGACACATGGTGTCAGGTGGCACAAGGTTCCGGGCTACTGATCAGACATCCCGGCGTTGGCTGAAGCCGATGACACTTCTTGGTGGCTGCTGAGCACCAGTGAAGTTTGTGTTTATTTTGGGCATTATTCTGTTTACTGTTTTCTTATAAGCATGTCTACCTAAACATATATATTAGGTACGCACCCTTGGGTGGTATCCTACTGAGACTTGTCTCACACCCTACATGGGCCCTTCAAGACGCATGTAGACTTTATAAAATTGCGTGTAGGTAGAGGGTCAGCCTTAGGAGCTGGACATTAGTGTTGTTGGAATAGTGACTGTTATGGACCTTGAGGTTGTGCCTTGATAGATTTACATTGTTTAGTTTCGTCTTTTGTATCAACATGCTTAATTTTTTTTATGTAGCAGCTATTGGTTAGACATTGGCACCATTATATATTGAGTTGTATGACTTTTTTTTGATTCAAGCCTTGGTTGTTTACAGAAGTTGTTTTTTTTGATGGCCGGCATGTTTTTCTGTTTAATTTCTGGTGTTTTTGTCTAATATTGCTTTCTCTGGTTTATTGATATTTGATATGCTTCCTCCATGAGGGTCTAGTTCGAGTCAGTTGAGTCATTTATTTCCACTGCATCTCTATTGTTATTATCAGACCAGTACCATTACTATTATCCTCTGAGAGGGTATAGTCTCCCCACTATACCTATTCAGACCCTCGCTGCTAGTCGGCAGCCTTTGGCGTTCAGGGGAGGTGCGCCTAAGGTAGTAAAACCCAACCTGTTTGGCACTGTTCGGGTGGCCGCCATGTCCAGGTTGTTACAAATGACATAGTGGTGACCACACCTAGAAAGATCTTGAAAAACTTATATTTTTATAAAACCCAAGTTAATTAATGATCAATATAAATAATTTATATACTCGTTTTGTTGTTGTAAATTTCATTTTCTGGCATTTCTATATCATTCCTACTATCCAGAGACTTAGATTACAAAAAACATGACTGATATTGTTTCTAATATCCCACACTAGATCATTGTACTACTCTGAGATAAAATAACATTGACCATGAATGAAATAACCGAGGAATAATGCATAGAAAAAAAATTTATGGGATTGTATAGAAATTGGGGGATTATTGTCCCTTTATAGATAAAATAATAACACAATATAAAATATATATATATATATATCCAATCCCTATATATAAATGATAAGGGTAGGAAAAAAGATCCATATAATAAACCAATGGAAATATAATATTAAAATTAACATGAAAAATAAATAAAAACTATCAAAATGAAAAGACAATATGACTCATAATATCAAATCATAGTCTCCCAACACCACTAGAACTAGTTCTGAGCTCCAACACCACATTACAATCGCACAATATCAATATGTGTCACTATATAATTAATACATATTTCCTTTGAATATATCATGGTATATTCTCTTTAAAAAATCGCTAATGTTTTAAATCATGGATTGAGTATAAACATAGTACGCATTCCCCAAATACTGACCAACACAGACCACTATGAGAAGAACCATTTAATTTTTTTTAAAGAAAACAATTTGGAAGAATTTAAAGTATTTATATTATACAATAAGTAAAACAAATCTGAGAAAACCATAAAAGGATTAATTTTATAGATTAATATTTTTAATACACTTTTCTATGTTTAGAAACACACCCATCCATATCGACAAAACAATACACTCAATTGTGTTTTTACCATTGATGGTGATACTATAATACCATTACCTAGAAAACAATGATGGTGTCACTTATAATCATAGTCATACACCTTGAACACATTCCTACCCATTAATGATAACTTCTATGTGAATACAATACATATAAAATAATTATTCCTTTTAAATCATTTCATCAGAAAAATTATTTTTTCAAATAAACTAATATAATTTTAAAATCATCATTTGAATATTTTTTCACAATGGGAGTTTTACTAAATCCATGTAATTCAATTTAATTTTTCTAAAACATAAAACAAAAAATCTTTTACTTCATGAAATAAAACACTCATTCTGTAGAAAACATAAGAAAACCCATTAAATAAAACTAATGCATCATGTTGTAGAACATTGGAGAGAAGATATAATACACCTACCATTCAACGGATAGAAAAATCGAATAATGAAACTTCAGAATACTAGATATGGTCCCGCAACACATTACCAATCATAGAACCCAACAATATATCCTCATGAATCACGTAAAATCACATATATCTCCTCATAATGTACTAAAACTATCACATTGTGATAAATTAGGAGAGTGGAACTAATAATAAAGTGGACAAAAAAGAATATTGCAATTATTATGGATCTTTAACGCACTTTTATTCATCCTAAGGATTCTTCTTGAACATACATGATTACTATAGGGTCCTATAGGTGCATTGGAATTCAGTACCCTAGAATAATAATAGTCTAATGAGTATTCTTACACAAAAACTTAATTATGACATCATTATTTATAGTATTAACCACACAATTAATGTCTTTTTCACACAATTTGTCAAACTAAAAATAGAAAATTTTGTTTCACTGGAAAGCATCCAAAGAGCAGTATTTTTTTCGGTATTGTTTGGAAATCAATGAGGCAACTATGAAGTGATACTATCTCAAGGCCAACACCTCAAAATATTGGATCACATA
This sequence comes from Viscum album, assembly GCA_963277665.1. Classification (NCBI taxonomy): domain Eukaryota; kingdom Viridiplantae; phylum Streptophyta; class Magnoliopsida; order Santalales; family Viscaceae; genus Viscum; species Viscum album. The sequence continues at coordinate 1,591,272,461 of OY728161.1, forward strand.
GTATTACATATAATGATCTAATGGTCTTTCTCCGACATTTTCTTATAACATATATTCCCTTGAGAACTCCCATGGTTTGTTCAATATGTTCACCAACCATGAACCTATGTAGTGATTTCCCTATATAATTTCATAGATTCTTACAGGTGGTGTGTGGAATTTTCTAACAATTCTCAAATAGTTTAGAACCAATAACATTTAAAAATAAAAAATATCCTATATACTCAAGAAACATAACACAAGGATTATAAAATGTGAAAATACATAAAACAAAGAAAATGTACATGAAAATAGGCCTATTATAATATTCCCATTACTCGTCTTTCCGTCCATCTTATGTGAAAAATGGGATTGTTTTTTAATAGATTGGTCCACTATTCCAAAACTTCACTTTCACTCCCCTTGTATGTTCGTGAATATAACTATGATTCCAAAAACCCACATAAATAATCACTATTTCTATTTAATAGATTTTTTTCTTGTCAATAATTAGTATTGTCAAAAAAATAAATATAGAATCTGATTAATAATTACCATTGTATCATTGAATCACATGTTTAGATTATTGGTCTATACATATTTAATTGAGAGACATGAAACACATTATGCACTAAATTGGACATTACAGGTAAATCCAACTAATAAGACACATAAACCCACCCCTTCATTTATCTAAAATGGTATAATGTACAATGGAATCAACATTTATTTTTTTTAACTTGTAGATTCACTATTTTTGACATATTATTATGAAAAGCTAATTATATACCTTGAATGATAATGGTCATCAACAACCATCCATTTAAATTTTTTATGAATCTAATCCATTTCCATATAATTTTGGACCATTACAATTTCCATGGTTGTTTCTCATTGTGGAAAGGCCCAATAATAATATTATCACCAATTTCTACCCAATAAGGTGGATAATAACGAGAATGGTCGTAAAATGCATTAAATAGATCCATATTTATCAAATAATTATAAATTATACTATATAAGAAATATAATAATAGTATATGTTCCTCCCATCATCCTCTTAAATCCACCACACAATGTCTAAGCATGTCTTACTACAATTCAATCATTTACATGTATTATACATCCCTTTGAGGATGATAAGATGAAATCATGGTATGCATAGTTATAAAGACATACTTCATGGATTTCCAAGATTCAGATATAAATTTTGGGTCCTATTCAGACAAAATAAAAATATGGATTCCTTTCCAATTAAAAACACCCTAAATTCCACTATTTTAAAATTCTCCCACCATATTATTTTCATTTAGAGTGATGGAGTGAGCCAACTATGTGAGAGGAACCACAATAACCCATATGACATCATGATTCCCAAATTTTATTGGAATACCTATGAAAAATAAATAGTTATAATATATATTTTCCACATGGGAATCAGTAATGTGTACAATATATCATCTAGGCATTGGTTATTTTCCATGGACTTTGGAAAACTAATGAATTTTGAGGAAATACTTTCCACTATTATATTTAATGCTTCACAATAAAATATTTATGTTATCCCAGTATACAACATATTGATTATCTGATGAAAACCCCATCATAAATGGTGGTATGATAAATGTTGTTGTTCCAGATAGGTTAGAGGATCCACAGTATAATCTCTAAAATAAATCCTAAATATCTTTTCTGGATTCCAAAACTCAATGGTCTCCCTTCAATTTATTTTATAAGTCATGGTTATCAATTCAAGATATGATGTCTATAAATCTATATTATTCTATAAAAAATCACGATTTCGAGAAACATGAATGAAAAAATAACATGACCGTGTACAAAACAACCAGGATTCATGTCATCTATAATGGACACTGGATTCCACTTGTTTGAAACCCATTTAGACATATAATTATATGACTTCCTAATAAATAAATCATATATAGTGTTTTATTTTCCCAATGTATACATCATGTCAAAGACAAGAATTAATATGAATTCCATCCATCTGTTTTTTCATATACACAAATTACATTATTAGAATGATTTCTCAAGGTCTTATACTCCATGAACACTAATAATTTATCACAAAAAATATAAAATGTCTATATTTTAAGGAATGAACTATAGAATCCAACATTTAATCATGTGTGGTGTAATTGATTTCATGAACCCATAATATTCAGGATCCATAAGAAAAAATACTGTCTCCCATCATGAGAATAGAACATAACACCATGTCCAATGTATCACATTAGACCATTTCCCTTGTTTTGAATATGGAAACCTATGGATCTGTACTGATGTATAACAATCCTTATGCCCTTGTCAATATTCCTATCACTCATTAATATGCTGTAATGGAATCTATTTCCATATAGAATTAGTCATCATTGTTGAAGGTTGTAAAAGATACTGAAACAAGTGTCTGTATTATCCAAATAAGTAAGTGATACTATATATCTCAAAATCATTCTTCATTGGTTTTCAAGAGATTGTAGGTTCTATGTTTTCATGATCTACAGAAAAACACTTTCAGAAATGTAATATATATGTAAATGTATTTAATGTATCCAAATAACACACATTTAAAACTTTACATAATGGTTATGTCCCCATAGGATACCCAATACAATAGCCTAATGTTGTTTATGTTATAATTTATACTGAGAATACAACAGAATATCTCCATAGAACACCACTAAAATGAATCTATATATATTATTGATATTTTGATTCATCAACAATATAAATATGATTGGTGTATTCTTATAACCAAAGGTAATAACCACATATTCTAAAATTTCAACACAAATCCATAATTTTTTTAGAATATCTAATTTTTTTACATGATGTTGTTGATAACTTGATCACAATTGAATTTTAGAAAACCTTTGGACTCCTCTCAATTGATAAAACAAACAGTTAATTCATGTTATATTGTATCAATTTTTTATCATTATTTTTTTAATCATTTGATAATCCACAAAAAATTTAATATTTTTATCCTCCTTATTTAAAAAAATAACTAGTCCAAATAATGAGGACCTTTTCGATCTAATGAACCCTTTGATTACCAAATCATCATGTCGGAATTTAAATTCCATAAATTATATTGTTTCCACCATATAATAATGAATTGAAATTGGAATGGACCCTTGTAATAGATCATGTATATTCCACCCTTACCTTTTTGGGACAAACCTATACATTTTTTTTGGAAAGAAATATCAATAATATTAAAATATTTTAGGAAAATCTCTATTTCTATTCTCAACTATATATTCAACGAAATGAAAAAGTAAATGATGTGAGACATTCCCAGAAACTAATACCAATTTTTCTTCTCAACATTCATTTTTTCTCAATATCTATTAAATAGATAAGTAATTCCATTAATTCATGTGAAACCTTGACATGCTCAGTTTTTCATAAGATATTTATTATGGTTAGATCACCCCCATCTAATCATATGATTTTTATGAAACAAGAGTTGTGTCTGCTACAGTAGAAATTATATCATAATGAAAATAATAATTATGTTTTCCCATATGATTATAAATGTGACCTACTCACGGAGGCGTTATATAGTCTCGCTTCATATGGGAAGTAGACCCCCATTCGGGATATTGGATTTATATTTATTCAAGTATAGATTTTAATTGATCATATGGTAGTATTTTGGGATACATCACCACCATGGATATAAGATACCCTCTTCTACTTAGTCCAAGTGTTTGAGTACCGAGCTATTCATATGGTGATAAAAATAATCCCTAAATCTACATTTATATAAATATCCCTTTACACAACAATATATCTATTTAGAATCTCTGTAAATTCTATAATATAGGTAATTTATATCATAGATAGGATTTCTATTCATATACAAATGTAAAGGATGTGTTCCATCGATGATACACTGGAAATAATGTCCAATAGATTGATGAATAAATTTATAAAATTATCTTTACACTAAGTTACTAATTGATTCTATCAGTTCAAGTTGAAGAAATTGGTTTTTTGTGGCTATAAATGTTTGAGGGATGAGGTGTTTTTTGGAAATTTCTAAAAAATAAACCTATGTAATTCATTTTTATAATGTATCTTGAAAAAGTATATCCTAATATTTATTTAAATTACTTCAAGAATATAATTTCTATTTCAAAATTAATCTTAGTTAGTGTTCCTAAAACATCGGTGATTCATTTCATCATGTTCAACTACAAATCTTATTTTTATAGCTTCTAATACCCCAGAAAGATATGTATATTATATTTTTAAAAGTGATTTGAATCGTTCACATATCTATGTCCATCGACCCTATTTCCTCTATATATGTATTTGAAATCATGAGAAATAATTTAAACTAGATATTGTTTCACCTATGGATTAGGTACAATAACATTTTTGGAAGCCTGTTCTCGATGATTCTTATGATGTCTACCAAGATCTAATCTCCCTATAACCAGAACAAAAATCCATTTAGTACCCATTAACTAGGAGATATTATTTTAAAAAAATAAATATTTGTAATCATTAATAATTAAAAATGTTAATTTATATGAATATCCATTTTACATGTTACCGTATATCATTATACTCATAATATACTATTCAAAAATAGTGTGAACTGTAAAAAATATTTTACACTATAAAAAGATCACTAGATAAACCCATGATGAAAATATGACCACACATAGATGTTAATTAAAAAAACTATTCTACCGATAAATCCCTGGTGAAATGAAAACAATCATCAAATTTTATATATTTATTTTTACGCTATATATTTATTTTCCGAAAATTATTATTATGTCCTTATTAACAACCCAAATTATATATGTACCAACTATCACAAAACAATTTATAAAATACCACCCAAAATCATTGGATTGTGAAGATATGGAGTCACCATATACTTTGGTGACATCCCTAAGACACTAGAAGCTGGAAATAAATGTAATGGCATTAGGAACACTTTAAGGGTTTTTTTATTTAAACAATTATAAAACCCCACAATATAAAATATAATCATCAATTATTCCCCTATGATTTAAGAGTATAATTATGACCATACATATAATAAACCCAAAGAATAAAAATATTATAGTGACCAAGGATAATTAATGACCAAATGAACAAGAATAAATATAATAAGACTCAATGACATAAAATTTAATGATCCTAAGACCACCCAATCAAGTTATGTGCTCTAACACCAACTATCATGGTAATGATATCACGATTCATCATTGTAAAAATAAGACACCTTTCCATATATCTATATATTGATATATGACGTAAAAAACACATTGACAATTCTATGTATTGGTTAAGTATAAACTCCATAGGAATTACCTAGATACATTCCAATACACACCACTAGGAAAATAACTATTTAACCCATTTGATAAAAAATAGTTGAAAAAGGTCGTATAGTTTATATAAAAAAATAAGGGAAACCCATATTAATAAACCATACCATGATTATTTTCATCAATTCATATTTGTAAAAAATATTTCAATTTTTTAAAAAAACCCATCCATATAAACACAACCATACGCTTATTCTTGTGGTTACCATTTATGGTAGTACTCCATGACTATAAAACATCCAATCGTGAGGGTGAAACTTCTTAAAATAATTGTACCATTTTACAACATGAAGGCCCATTAATTTCTTATATAATGAAAATATATTTCATATAAAATTATAATTAATATAAAATAATTTCATCAAATACATTTAATGCATATATAATATAAAATAATTTGGAAATCATCCTTTTAAAATTATAACAAAATGTGGTTTTGCAAAGCCAGGTAATCCGGTGCAATTTTTTCAAAACTCAAAACAGAATGAGTTTCCTTCTAAAAATCACAAAATGTTTCCACATAAAAACCTTGTAAACCCATTAGTAAAAACTATGAAATCATGTTATTGAATATTATATATTATATAAAAGCTATGTATTTCTCAACGAATGGTGGAGATAAAAAAACATAGAACATATAGATTTAGTATCGCAAGACAAAAACTTTAGTAGATCCCAAAAGATCTCATGACATTTAACATCAGAGTGCATAGATATATCCATAATGGTCTAGATATATGGATCCTATATAATGTATACGATTATATTTGAAAATTTAAATATTGTTATAATTATTTTAATCTCTAATTCTCATTTATTCAATCAAAATCCACTTTAAATTAAAGTGGATTTATATGTGAGCTAATTAAGTAGGAGGATTTAATGAATATAGAAAAATAAGACAATAATTACGCATATGATTCTGAATATGAATTAGAACCAAAATATGTAGAGTATAAATTCAATGGATCATTATTAATTTGAATGGATTTCCAGATTGTGTTTTTATATTTATTTTGATACTAGAAAATATCAAGAGATATGCATGGTTTAGCCACATGGTTTGGAAAAACATGTTATAACCATGTGGTGTTTATATCTATTGGATAATACATATAATGGGAGAATTTTATGGTTTTTTAAACCATGTATAAACCATTTTTCTCTCACTATCGCCAATCATGTGGTTTGTCCTGGGAATTTCCCGGGATTAGCTAATCCATGCACCCTCCGCACACTAATGTTGTGAATCCCCAACTCAATTTCATAGTTTGTTGGATTTGGTTCATGGTTTCTACTAACCGTTTAGAAATTGTGAACCTCTATAATTACTTCAAAAAAATCCGATAAATTAAAGTATTCCTTGAAAATATATCCTAAGAATTATATAAATTGAAAATACCAAAATTGTAATGTACCTTAAATTTAGGGGGGTTACATTAGCCATATTGAAACTACTACATGACAAGGAATCATAACTATGGAGTATTAATATGGTAGTCTCCAAAAAATAATGTTGAAACATATTTAACAAGTTAAAACATTAATAATTATTATGTATCAGTTTTATAGGGGTGTAACTTTCACCCCCATTTATAAAATAAAAACATCATTTTGGATGTCACACCATAGACCAATGTAGTTACACTATACATCGGATGGGTACATGATTTGAGAAATTATTTTTATACTTACCACCCCTAGATCTGAACCTATTCATCACACTCCATGGGTATTAAACAACCACACTCATAGAAACCATGTGATCAATCCTAAAACATAGGTCTAATGGGTCACACGACCAATAATGCCTCAACCATCAGTGACCGGGAAACAAGATAGAACACAAGGTCCGATGTGGCCCTCATCCTATTATCAATAAGTTGAACTATTCTAAACTAGTATGATCCTGAATATATATGTGAAACTTTTGACATGGTAAGTTTAATTTATCCTATTATGTATCACTTTTTTGGGGATTCACACTCCCCATCCACCCCTAAAAAAATTCTATTTTTTGACCCCACCCCCAATCCTATAAAGTGTCATTGCACAATTAGCTAGGTATTGGATCTGATATCATTATTCATGACCCTAATATTATAGGCCCTGAAAAAGGTCACATGACCCTTTAAGATTCCTATAATATCTTGGTTCTATTCCAAGAACACTTCAAGTTATCACCAACTAGGGTCACTTATCTCACTAATGATTAACCACATAGACCATCATATATTTTTTTATTATGATTTTCCACACTCAAACAAACCCTAAGAAAAATCACAATAGAATACCCATCCAGATAGTAGTATATTTTATGTGTTCATATCTATGGAGTTATAATCTTGTAGGATTTGGATAATAAATTTCCATCCTATTGTAATGGGTAATATCATTTGGAATTTTAAGTATCACAGTTCTATGGGTGTCAAAATATGTTCTATTGGTATGTATAATGATATAAAACATTAAATGGTTTATAAAACATTTAATGTAAATGTAATATGGTTGTATAACCTATATATACTTCTATAGAATATTTTTTCTAATTTATGTTCTGAAATGTTGTTTCAAGACAAGGTAAATTTTGATAAATTATTAATAAATTCAATTGACTCGAATAAGCACGGAAATATAGAATTAACATTATTTATTGTAAAATATTTATGTTTCAATGTTTAATGGATATAAAAACACATGATAGTTTAGTAATTAGAGATGTGTTAACCTGGAAGTTATATAATAAAGGGATCCACAAAATCATTTCTCCATACACTCTTAGTGTTGGGTTGTTTTGGTGGATTCTACATGTTATTATCTACATGATTTTTATTATCCATTTAATGATCTATAGGATTACAATTTTGTTATTTCCATTTTAGTTTAGAAGGGTTTCAGGAGTTTTTGTTAACTGGAATGATGGTTTCAGGATCATTGTTTATTTCCTCACAAAAGAGTTGATTACTTCCAAGTTTACCCTTCTATGAGAGTGGTTCTAGTATGTTACATGATTTGGATTCCATATTAAAACGGGATATGTTAGAGATGATAGATTAATCAAGCATCCTATTAGTTTGTGAGCTTCTACTACAGGGATGTATGTTGTGGTAATGGATTTGTTTATGTTTTTTAATTATATAGGTATTAATACAAGTTATTTTTGAATTGGGACATATTGTGGCTGAATTATTACTTTAACAACTATCTATTAGATTATATTCATATTTGGATTATATTTCATGTGTTATAAAATGTTATTTTATTCCCAAACTAGTCTATTAATTATGAAAATTATGTTTTTTATGACCTTAAATAAGTGATTTTTTAGAAGGATATATATTAGAATATGGAAAAAAACTATAACAGATTATATGTTGAAAATTAATAAATGAGTAGACTCATTCACTTTGTGATATATTTATGTTAATGAAATGATGATAATAATGATTTGTTGGATATTATTGGTTTAGAATCTATTTAATGATGGGTTATGGTTGGAAATATATAAATTTTAAAGCGAAAATTTAAATTTAATCTGACAAACTAAATTTAATGATTGATTAAATTCAAAATTTATGAATGAACACACTTAATGACGATAATAATTACATATTGAAACATTTTGAATGATTTCCTAATTTATATATCACATGTTGGTTATGTATGGTTGTCATTATTGTTGTTTAACCTTCCATTATACTATCACGATATGTAATATTGTTTTACTTGGTATGATATTATAAATTGTGAAAAAATATATTATGAATGTTATGTCATGTATGGAATCCTTGATTTAGTAATTTGGGAAATGAGTGGATAGAGCTCTAGAGGTTATATCATGGAAATTATTGGGAAATAGTAAAGAAAATGGATTTAGGATGACATAATTGTATTGTGTGAAGCGTGGCATTTTAGTTTTGAGGGTGATTATTGATCCCCAAATTATTAATAAATTATTAAGGGGAACAGACAATGGATACTGAATGGTTTGATATATAAGGGCCCTTATTGATAGGTAAAAGTTGATGGAATGATTCATTTAGGCCTTTATCTTTTAATAATAACATTTGTATTGTTTGTGAGGAATATTTGATTGAAATATTATGATGGAAATGGAATGGTTTCTAAGAAGGTTATAAAAAATTGATAATTTTTTATTCATGATGTGGGTTATCAATCATATTATTATGATTGATCAAATTTCCTATGATTACCTACAATTCATGGAATACCACATTTCATTATAATTGTAGGTGATGCACAAGAATTTGGTGGGTGTATAATATTTTTATATGTTTGGTTTTCATTATTCATATTTAACAACTTTCACTTACTTATTATTTCCACACGTATTTTATTTCAAATATATTTTACACTTGGATATTATGTGGCTTATAAGATATGATTATTTTTAGTATTAGATTATTCTAACCCCTAGAATGTGTTTCTTGAGTTTATTTCAGACATTTAAAAGAAAAATGTGAATACTATTGTCTGGGAAGCTGAGGTTGATTATATTAGTGGGAGTAGAGATTGGGAGTTTGGTATTTCTATTACTGAGGTTATTTTTGAAATTGGATATATTTGGTGACATTTTAGGAATTTTATTAATGTACATCCTGAATTTTATTTCTATTCATTTTAAAAGTATTTTTTTCCCTCAAATTGGTATATTCATAGAGGTAAATTTATATCATATTGATTGGATAACTTCGATTATAGTCTCCATCCCATAGCAAGATAGAGGTATGCTTCAATAATTTACTTAGTATTAAATACCATATCAATTGGGTTACGAATGGAGGGGGAATCAAATTATTATTATTCATAATGTTCATAGTTTTTCTACAATTTCAATTATTCCATATAAAATTAATTTATTAGAACACAAAATTGTTATACACTAAAAACCAAAGATGCCCCTCAAATTTTCATTACAATCTATAAAAGATATTGTTAAATCATTTTTGACATGTAAGAATTTTCCAGATGACATTCTTATGCATTATGTAGTTAGAATAATCAAATAATCATTTTATTTTTTTAAAAAGTTCCAAACATACATCACATACGTATGATTTACATAACATGATCATATTGTCATAGAACTCTATCAAATTGATTGTTGACATATAGAAATTAACTACACATAATTTTTATTTGTTTTTGAATGGAATGTCTATAAATTAATATTTTCAATATTAAAAGGGTACATTAGATAATAAATCATTTCATATATTCAAAACAGAAACCCAAATCATGAATTATCATGAAAATCAATGAAACTATTATCTGATTAATCTATGATCTATATGAATAAACCAAATTTAATTCAAATGTTAAATGTATTAAAAATAAAATAATGTTTATATTTATATTTCTTTACTTCTAAATATGTACAAAATTAATTCTAAACACTCATCATTGATCAAATGCACTCATATTTTCATTAAACATTATGAAAAAAGAAAACAATGTAATTATTTAAATTTAGAAATTAATCATACATAATTCAAATGGATAGAGTGATGATGTCACTAAAGATGTGTTTCTCTATTATAAAAATGATATTTTTCTTCTAGGTATTTTCCATGTAATAAAAATAATGAAAAGCAACTCTGGTTGTTGTCAAAATCATGGAAAGCGATCATCTATTCATTTTTCTTCTATAGGAATGAATCGAATAGTACCATAACATGTAATGTATTAATTTTTATATAATCTATATTTTTATATTATATGTGTCGAGTATGTTCAAAATTCATAACAAATAGTGAAAAATGAACAAACACATTCATTTTTTCATCAAAACATATTAAAAATATCATTGATTCAGTTGTGACATAAATAATTAACTATATGTTATTTCAATGTGTAGGGTGTACTGTGTGACTGAATGTTATGGTATTCAATATAAATTTATATATAATTTCACATCATGAATCACATACTAAAAACTAAAGAAAACCACTCATATTTTCATCAATTTCTATGAAAATTACTTTTTATTCATTTGAGAGATATATGAATTAACTATGCATCCTTCAGATGCATTATATTTATGGAATAAACTTACATGTATTTTTCCATTTCTCTATTAAAAAGATAAATTAATGAGTTATATTCTCAAAATGGGAAAAGATTATCATTTTAAGCTCAATGAAATTATGTTTAGATTCATTTTAGTCAAGTAGAAATTTATGGAGCATCAATTTGATATGTAGTGTGGAGGATAGGATAAAAAATTGAACAACATAATATAAAATTTATATTTTAGTTCAAATCATGTGTGATACTCAAATATTATATAATGATATTCTATTGACATGAGACACTTTCAAAATAAAATTTTACTCAATTTTTACCTATAAAAATAAACAACACATCACTCGTACATGTGATGTAGTAGAAATGAAGTAATGTTAATTTTTATTTCTTCAGTGTAAATAACATAAAAACACATGTCAAATCATAAATACTATTCAAACATGGTCATATTTCCCTCAAATTATAGTATTTTTTTTATATATTTTGGAAAATATATGAATTAATCTCACCTCATTGCTACATGCGTTGTTGAAGGGGTGACCGAAAGTGCATATATTCAATATAAAAATGTCTTGTGTTTTCTTCAAACCCGGGATCATTTATTCAAAATAAATAAAAACACTTTTATTTTCCTTAAAATATTGGAAAATTTTCTTTTATTTATTTTTTTATTAAATAAATTATCCACACATCAATCTAATATATTGTTTATTTAGAATGGCCTAATTTTCATGATTTTGATGTGTTAAATAAATTCGAAACTTGAATCACTTAATAAAAAATATATAAAATTATCTTATTGTCATTGTACTCTGTAAAATATTTCATTTATTAATATTCTATTTATATTAAATTAATGTACAAAATTTATATATGAAGTGTGAATGATTTTAATTAATGTGCATGTAATCAATATATAAATGAAATCTTAATTTAAAATAAAATGATAGACAACACACTAAGGAAAATATATAAAATTGAAATTAACTCATAAAAAATGTTCATTGAATCATTTGTGACATTTATTAAATAATCGTACAGAATTATAATGTGGCACATAGTCTGAATATAAAAATGCAATTTTATGTGTAATGTGTTACATAAGTTCAAAACGTGTGTCAGATACTCAAAATTGAGTGACAATGCTCAAATTAAAGATAGACTACTTAAAAATGATCATATAATCATTTTTGACTTTTATGAATCAATTTTACCTCAATGTGACAAGTGATGTGAATCGTATTACCTTAAATAATGTTTTCTATTAAAATTTTTTATTAATTAAATCACGTGTAACATAAAATTAATCAAATGACATCCTATTGTTAAGAAAATCTTTTAAAATATCTTAATATTAAATTTTGACCCTTTGGAATATAAAATATATCATATTTATATGGGGTGTAGTCCTAAATTTACAAATAATATTTTTAATTTATATATTTAAAATATATTTAAATGAACTATCACATATTCAAAACTAGTAAAATTCACTTGGATTATTAATAATATCTATGAAATTTTTTTATATCCATTTGGAAATATAGGAATTAACATAACATCCTTTTTATGCATGAGTTATATGGTTTGGCTAGAAGTGTGTGTTTTAAATATAAAAAATTATATTTTGGTTTATAGTGTGCATCACATAAAAAAACTGACAAAAATTACATTGATGGTCGTAAAATTCAATGACAATGTTAATTGTTTTTTTCTAATAAGATTGGATTTCATATATGTTTAATGTGTGGTGCAATTGGAATGGAATAAATATTATTTTTCATATTTTAAGGGATAAATATGATCAAAACATGCTTCAAATCCTCAAAACAGATTAAAAAAGCTTAGATTGTTGTGTAACACACCAAAAATATATAATTGATTAATTTTTTGATATTTTATAATTTATCGCACATCATTCAAACATGTGGGGTGGATGATGTGATTGAGACTATGTGTATTAAATATGAAAATTATATTTTAGCTTGAAGCATGTGTCAAGTATTCAAATTGTGAAAACAAACATAGATTTATATAAAAATCTATGAAAATTGTTTTTATGTCATTTGTGAGATATTGGAATTAACTACATGTTATATCGATTCAACCTATAGTTTGAATAAAATAAATAATAATTCTTTTCCTTAAGTGTTAAATATATTAAAAACTTGAATTTAATACTCCAAATTGAGAAAAAAATTCTCAAATGATTTAGAAACTCATCAGAAATTAATGTTGATCTATCTATGTAATATAAAATTAACTGGAAATCATCATAAACATTTATGTGGATAGTATAAAAATGAGTGTTTTTTTAAATATAAAATGGATATTTTAGTTCAAAACATGCATCACATTTATCAAATAATAAGGTGATATGATAATTTCATGAAACTCTATGAAAATTATATTCTATTTTGTTTTGATTTATAAGAATGAATCGAATTGCCTACCAACATTCATATAAGTTAGAAAGAGTGAAATATTATTTGTGCGACTGAGACAAAAAACATGGAACAATTGTGGTATAGACATGGATGGAGGGAGGGAGTGATAGGATATGGGAGAGAGGGGAGGGGTATAGATGGTGGGGGAGGGAGAGAGGGAAATAAGCAGGGGTGGGGAGAGAGGGAATGAATTCAAATATTGATTCTCAGAAAATAAAAATATTTTAATTCCTATTAAAAACATAATAACCATTAATTATTCTTATACATCATTTTGATTCTATTATACCAAACTAATAAACACTAAACCTTTTCATTATTCTTATAGTATAATGATATTATAAATAATACATCACATGATTATCTATTAAGCATGGCACATTCATGTTTGGGTTGGTTTAACAATAAACATGAACAATGATATGAATTTATATCATGGATGAAATGGTGAAATAACTATTGATATAATTTGATATAAATAGGAAAATGATTATTATTTTTATTCTATATTGGTATCTTTTTTATTAAGATAATTTATTACAAAAACATGTTTCATTAATTAAGAATTTGTAAAACATTATCAGTATTGATTACATCATTAAGGATAATAGAAAAAATTACAATAGAAGGAATTTTTTCCTTCATGAATATAATAAAACATAAATTCTAGTTCCATTAATTATATTGTTATGATGAAAATTATAACAAGAAGGATTCCCAATAATTTTTTTTTCTGAATCTAGTTCAAAATGATCAATATTTCAAACACCGAATTTTAAAAATAGCCCATCACTTACTAGAATTCATATCGAAAATTAGTATAATTGAAAATGTATTATTATTGTATTTGACTTAAATCATTATGATATAAATGTTTTTATAGAGTGGGTTGTAATGTGTTAGTGGAACCCCGAATAGAATTTAAATATTTTCTTTTTCTTAATTTTTATTATCCGAGATATAACAAGTTTTTTTGCCCTATATTTTCTATGTATAGTGTATTTCTTGACTATGGATTTTTTATCATAATTTATCTTTATTTTGAATTATATTGTAACCCAACTCATATTCCCTTCTTTAAGTGGATATTGATTTAATTTTTACGTTATTATTAAGGACATTGGGTAATTGAATTATTATTCATTTAGTTATGATAACTCCCTTGATCATATTCAATATAACATGAGTTCATTATACAATATAAATTATTCATTGAAATCCTAATAATTTTTCTATTGATTAAAATTCTAACTACATAAATAATTTTCTAATACTTCTTTTTATATAGAGTATGTTTCTTATAATGTATATTGATAGGACAATTGTACATTCAATGAGTTTTAATTATTTCAGAGCATCTTCATTCCTCCACTAAATTTAAGTCTCACCATAATATTTTTCATATATATTATTTTATAACCATATTTTTTAAATTAAATTGTTATTACAAATAAATATTTATTAATCTTTTGAAAATTTTGGATTTTAAAAAAGGTAATTTGAAACTATTAAAAAAGACCCTTTTATAATCACATATTCTATCTTTGGATCTATATTTATGATAGAACAGTTTATGTCATTTATCTCTATATTATAGGATATAATTTTTAAAAGTAAATATTTTTTAAATATTTCACTTCACTATTTAGAAATTAATTTTGAAACATAAAATTATGTTTCTAGTTTACAATAATATAAAAAATACTTTATAAAATCTCTTTTATTTTTTCACATCTATATTCCATTTCATATTCAAAGGGGTTTACAATAATGTCATTTAATCAACATAATTGTTCCTCTAAAGATGTTTATATTTACGATTTCTAGATAAAAATTGGGGTTCATAAAATTCAATTGTTGACCCCTTATTTTTTATACCATTTTAGGAATTAATTTTCAATGTTGAAATTATTTTATGTCAACATCCTTCTATGTTTCCATTATTACACTAGCGATCATTTCATTTCGAACGATCCACCTTCTTCTCTGATTGGTTTATGAAGTGTTCCTTTCTATTTTAATAATTATCAATCTATTCTACTACCTTTCCTTACTATCTATCGTAAATATGAATAATTTTTCATCTAATTCATTTGCATTTTGAATACCCTATTTTCAATTTCATTAATTGAAGGGTGATCTACAAAATTCCATATATCGATTGATTTGTAGAATTTTGAACATATCTATATACCAATTTCAATATATTGTGTTATATTTACAGATATATACATATAAATGAATTATAGTTATATTTTTTGTAAATGTTAATATCCTCTATACTAGTTAGTATAATATGAATCATTATTAAGTATTCATGAAAGCTCACTATATGTTGTTTAATCATCCTCCTTTCACATGATTTTTCATCTTCACATTTTCTATTTTTTTGACATGAGAAAAATTATTTTAGTTCCATTTATGTATATACAAAATTGGGTTATTACTGGAAAAATAGATTATATATTTCATACTCATTATCTCATTTGATGATTACATTGGACATAAACCAGTGAAGGGTGGGGTTCAATTTTATATATCCCCTCAATTAATTAGTATCTCTCATGAGCCCAATTCTATAATATTTCGTGATTATTTGATTAATAGAATGAATAATTTCTTTGGTATGCCCATTTTTTCATGAATGACTTCCTTGGTAATGATATTATGGTGATATCAAGATGCCCATAATTATGTATTCCATAACTAGAAATTCAATTGTTGTTACAAATGGGATCTCCATATTTCCATTGTTATTTAGTGATATTTTTTTCCTTCAATTCCAATATATTAAGGAATTAATTTTTAACTACTAATACCTCATATTTTATTTAGGATCATATTATGGTTATTTATAGTATTGTATAGATATAAATTATGTCTACCCTTACATTGAATTTTTTTTCACCAAATTATTATTTTTCATTCCATTAGGTTATGGAGAAATGAATTCCACATTAAATGAAGAGAATTGTTTCATGTTTGGGGGATTTAAAATGTTGTTAAATAAACTTTAATGAGAATCTGATAATGTGATTAAATGTACATGATTTGAGAAACATGTGAGATTTATTAGATTTTTGATTAATTATCGGTTTTTCTAAACATAATTGTTCATGGGAATGTATTTAACGAAATACCTTCTACATATAATGTAATCATCGAATCATTTTACTAAGGGATATTGAATTGGTATTAGAATTGGGTTTAGATAAATTTATTGATTAGCCTATTATTGATAGAAAAAATTTTATGAGTTATAGTATGATATTTTTTTTCATAATTTCAATGGTATAGTTAACTAATTAGTTTTCGTAAAGTAATATTAGATATTTTGGGTATTAATATAACACACATAAATTATTACAGAAGAATATTTTATTCTAAATAGCATGTTACATGGAACATTGAGCTTAAACAATTCATGAAATATGTATTCTTAAATTTAATTTCATGGATAGATTGGGAAAAATGTTTCCCCAAGTATAATGGAACCAAAAAATAGAATACCTTTATAAATTGGACATTAAATTGGAATGTATGAATAATAAAAGATTAATTATGAAAATAATATGGTACTAAAATTTTAAAAAAAATCGTTGGTTACCTATTAAAAAAAATAAAAATTATAATCAATTTAATGAAAATTTAATGTTTTCTAAACTTTGTTTCTAAATAAATGTTTATTATCTCATGGGGAAAATTTTTAATATTAATTTTAACCACTTATAAAAAATTTATATTACAAAATAAACCTTCTTTGAAAATATATTTTAAAAAATTATCCTCTTTTTAATTTTTGAGAATTTTAAAAATATATTTCATATTTTGATAAATAGTGAAAAAATACAAATTTATATTTAAATTTTCATTTTAATTTAATTTTTTTACAATTTTGTATTATTTTTTAAATTATATTTAAAGAAAAATTAAAAATATTAATTATAATTTTACAAATTAATAACATTTGGAAAAACCTTTCACTGAACATTTATACTAATACATTATATACTGATGAGAATAATCTCTTTGGAATTCCACATTTTCATCGCGCCTACATTTATAATTTAAAAGTAAATTTTTCCACATATATGAATTGAATTTATAAAAATAGATTCAATATTTTTAATCATAATAAATAATATTATCTAATGAGGTCGAATAATTTTTTAAACATCATGAATAGTAAATGAAATAACAAGTAATTTTAGCGATTAAGGAAAATACCATTTTTTGGGGGGTCAAACTAAAAATATAATTGTTTAAATAAACTTCCAAATTTTATAAAACACATTTATGGAATTATATTGAACTTATAACATATAATGTTATAAATGGAACCGTTTTTTGGGATTTTTGTGTGATATTAAAGTGGGTCTAATTGAGTATTTTCAAACATTGCATTTGTTCCCTCTCGCCCACTAATAAACCCCCCCCCCCACTTCTCACATCATCATACATCAAAATAAATATATTTCATTCAATACCTAACCAAAGAATGTATTTTTACCACAAAAAAAATCCATGATCCCTTTTTTTCATAAAGAAAACTGTGAAAGGATATTGGTGTGAACATAAAGAAGTTTTCTGAATAAGATGTAACAGTCATAAACGAATGTTTTTATTTTGATTCTTCATCCACATACTAAAAATATTATTTAATAATTATTACATAATAAAATAAATATATTACATATACTATGTTTTTGTTATGATATGATATTTCCCTATATTCATTGTCTCTACCATTAAATTAGAAATGATACCATCGATCGTTTGTGAGTAAGGCTACCTCCTCATGAACTAATGTAATTAATTTCCCATCACCACCTTTCAAGGATCGATATAATGATGATATTATATATATATAATCATACTCATAGAGTAATAATATCACATATTCCATCTTAACTTTCAAATTAAATAATTATAATAATGTTTGTCGTGTGTACAGAGGACTACAACCTCACGAAACGATATGAATCCATTATCACTTACACTATACTTGATATAAAATAAGGATGAATTTAATAAATATATATTGTATATGATAGTATATTGAATATTTAAATTTAATATAACATGAAATTAATAATATTTTACCCATGATGAAAATCATAATGTCTCTCATACATACGTATGGTCTACCATCTCCACAAAGTGATGTGATCCATTCTACAGGTTGAAATATTAATAGTGATACAAAAATTTATCTAAATAAAATATATACTAATAACATGAATATAAGTCAGTAGATTATGGAACTATATAGTTTTCACAAGAACTAGAACATTCACTACAAACCATGCATGAGAAAACAAGTAAATTCACACCAAAACATTGAAAATATTGAAATATTATTTAAAAATGAGTTTTAAAATTCTATAAGGGGACCATATATGATATGATATTTTTTAATATGGTTTTGGTATAAATTAATAAATTTATTAAAACATTACACAGTTGTTCCTATCATGTTCAACTAAATGTAAGGTTGAGGTAAGGGAATTCATCATAATTTATATTGATTGATATATATTTTAATGTTATGCACATAATTTAGATTATATGGTGTATATACTACTCCATATATTTGTAATATCTTGATTCAGTACTAAATCAAGTTATTTTATGTTATATTTTGATTTATTTCGACAAATGTGGATTTGAAATTAAATTACCACATTTTTATGAATTTCATAACTCAATTTGGTTTCATAGGATATATTATTTTTACATTCTATCAGAATTAGTATGGTTATGTGTGTAATGAATTTTAATGAAATTATATTTTTGTCCAATTATTTTATATGGGTTTATATTTTATTCACATAATCAGATCATTGAATAATTCCCACATCATCTTTACAATAATTTTAAGTGGTCATTTCACAATGTAATTTTAATTAGAATTTTTTAATCTTGAATTTCCATTAAAAAGTATTTTTTTCGTTGTATAATAAATTCATGTCTTGTTTTTTTTCATATGGTAATTAATGAAAATTTCCTATAATTGTATCAATTTTGAACTCCTTGGTAATTATAATGATTAAGAATTTTCTTTTTAAAAAATATCACTTTATTTTCCTCTTTAGTTGAAAATATCTTTTCTTCCAAAACTATGTTTTCAAAAAAAATAAAAAATTGTTTTTCAAATTATGTATATAAATAATAAAAAAATACTCAGTTTTTATTTTTTACTATTGTTTGAAATGAAATTTAATATAATATTATAGACATGAACCATTTGTTTTTTGTCAATAATGTGAATGGAATCTCTATTTTAATGTGTGTGTTATGTATATAATTTACAAAACATCATGAACATATAATGTTTTAATTAATAATTAGTAAGTATCAATTTTTTTAGAGAAATTTATTTTCAAATTATTTTTTGAACTTTTTGTTTTACCAGTATTTTTTATGTAAAAAACGGATATGTTCCACATGAATTAGATTCATGACATTTGTTTGGTTTTTATATTCATCAATGATAAAAACCCTATATGTTAATTATACTTGACTATGGATATATTTTAATGAAAAAATCATTATTCATTATATTATTATTTTTTAAAGTATTGGAATTAACTTTCTTGATTCATTTTTTTATTCAATAACATTCCCTTGACATAATCACATTATTGTTATTAGTAAAAAATAAATTCCACTAAAATACCCATATTATTTATCATGGACATTTTTATTTTTAAAAACCATATATATTTTATAAACATGGTGTCCAATTTGTAATTATATTGTTTTTTATGGAAAAATATTGATAAATATTTATTTTTTACTCTATATAGATATTTGATGACAATGAATATTGTTCATGAATTAAAATTATTATTTGATATATGAGGATTGATATGGATATGAAGAAATTGGTGGTTCCATATCATATATTCCCTAATCTTACAACGGTAGTCTCATGAGATGAATCAGTTGACTAATCTTAGATAAATTGTTTTCTAGTGATTATATAGCTGTTATAATTAAACTAACATGTGAAATGTT
Organism: Viscum album; assembly: GCA_963277665.1. Lineage (NCBI taxonomy): Eukaryota > Viridiplantae > Streptophyta > Magnoliopsida > Santalales > Viscaceae > Viscum > Viscum album. The sequence goes on from OY728161.1 coordinate 1,591,293,333, forward strand.
TTGACAGCTGAGGTATCCTGTTTCCAAAGATCATGAGGTCCAGTAATTAATAATATAATTCCATATGAATTTAGTTTTTATTACCTATGTTAATTTCAAAATGTTATTATATTTGGATGCATTATCAATCTCACTATATATATTATATTAAATGTGTTTTAAATTATTTATCTTTTCTTACTAAATATGTATTATCAATTCGTGATAGTAAAATATTTAAATGGAATGTTTTTTAGTTATATAGAATTACAAATTAAATGTTACTGATTTATCCATTATAATCATGTAATTTAAATCTATTATGAGTTTAGTTATTTTACTTCCCATATTTACTAATCATTATATAATCATGATTGTTATGTTTTTTATTAAAGGGAATATATGTTAAAGGTATTTACCTTGTCATGCTGGTTATTCCTTACTAATTAATGATAATCAAGTTATTAAAATAGAATATTTATATTCCTATTTTCCCATTCCGTATTTATTATGACTTATCTATTAATTATAGTCATGTTATTGATTAAATGGAATGTGTGTTCATAAATTTACCATTCCATATTGAGTATTCTTTATTTATTATTCGTTATTTACTCATGATATAATCCAATTTATGTAACTCTTACTAATAATTTCATGTTCCCAATATTTTATTTCCTTTCCCATAAATCATAGAAGTGTCCAATAAATGAAAATCTATGATATTCTAGTGGGAATAATTATATCCTGGAATAAAAAATATTTTCTATTTGTTTTTTAATATTTAATGAAATTCTAATGTATGTATCTTATTTTATAACACTACTAAAATATTCAATCATTTGTGGTGCGATTTATCAAATCTTATACCAATGTAATAATATAACCACTAGTCCTAGGATATATGGGTTAGGTTCATTATATTTTTGATAAGGCCTCTTTAGTGAAACCCCTAGTGAAAACATAAATGCATAAGTCTATATATATGAATACATTATGATATTTTCGAAATGTAAATATTTTTTGGTTCTAAAAGTAATTACATCACTATTTAAAAACTAGAGAGAGTATTTTCTAATTGATTTGATTAACATTGGTTAATAAGACATAAAAAAGTCAATTGGGAAATCACTCGATCCTTAATCTGATCCATAGTGAATGAACCTAAGACTACGCCCCAAGAATGTAACAGAAGGGGATATTATATGGTTGATCATGTAAATATTAAAAATACTATAAAAGATTTTAATCCGAGTTACATCAAGTTATTACTATAATGATAGATGAAATACCAAATAAATTTAACCATAGGTTGATCATAGAATTATATACGATCGGCAATGGTTGATATAACCGAACTAAAAATGACATTTGATGGGCCAAATCAACTAGAGGATAACATAATGTTTTGATAAAGTAGTATATCATGAGGTAAAAATTTCATAATTCTAATATGAGTTTACCTATTCATAATTTATATGAACCCCATTTTTTATGAAATTGATAAAGGAATAAGGAAAAATATTAATACTGCTAAGAGGGATGCATACTCTCTTTCCAAATTGTCAACCAAAAAAGATGTGAGATAGATGTATAATTTTAGTGATTATTACAATCAAACTATCATGAAATATGATTAAAAAATGAAAATATATGAAATAATAAACAAACAAAATAAGAGAAGGAAGGATTCTGAGTGATGTTTAAGGGATGAAGATGATGAAGGAAATAAATATCAATTTACCTCATGTTATTTTTTTTGGAAAGAATCATGAAGTAAACATCCTTAAATAGATAGATAGATGTATACGTGTGGAGCTGAAGGCCATCTACGTGGTATATGTATTGGAAATAGATATGATTAAAAATTATATTTCCAAAATTTAAGGAGATTCTAGAATAATATAAATAAATGTCCCAACATAAGGGATAATAATATAATTAGTCACCAACATCAATATAAATTATAAACCCCATACAATTATTATTAATATATCAAATAGAGGATTTTCAATCGGGATTTCAAAATTTCATTATTATTTAATTTTTCACCAACTAATTTATATTGAGTTAGAAATAACAACACGTCGTCGTAGGATTATTATTAAATTATTTTCATGTTTTTCATGAATTTATTAATTTTAAACATATATCTTTTTCTCGTAGTTTAATTCAATTTCAAATTAATAGTGGTTAATATCCCACTATAAAAGGACTATAATGATTTTATATTGATAAATATTACTCCCTGAGAAATATAAAAAACAATAATCTATTCGTTAATGGTTAATTATTAGTTACCTATAGAAATTACTCTAATCTTATGCGTAAAATTTCAATGATGTAATATATTTTGTGGGTTAAATGTAACATCCCCTTATTTCAATATATGATTAACATTACATAAGTATATGTATTCAATATATATATATATATATATATATCCAAACTCAACAAAAATCCTAAATGAAAATGTGATATATGTAGATAAAATATAAATATTTATATTTGGACATTAAACCTAAAAATTTAATTATAAAGAAAAATAAGAGTAAACATATTCTGAAATTTTTAATAAATAAATAAATTTTTATTTATAGTATTAAATAATATAAATTCATTTGTATAAAATTATTAATAATACCATCTTAATCATTGAATTTTATTTTTATAGAACGAATGAATTTATGTGAAATTATTTTATACTAGAATAAAATTATAATTATTATATATTAATAAATATTGATATTAATAATTTGATATGAATAACTACTAATGGATTTAAAATAATAAGAATATTAGATTATTTTATAAATAGTCTTTTCCTTAGAATGATGGTTTTCATTATATTTTACTATTATATTTTAAAATTCAAATTTCTATATTTTAGAATACTAATTTGAAAAATGAATATTATTTTTGCCTTATCATTTTAAAATTTAGTTAATGATATTTTCTTAGATTTTTATAATATGTGTGATTTTAGGGGAATAGGTAAATACATTGTTGTTACATATACCATTTTTTATGAAATTATTTTTATTTTAGTATTATATATATATATTAAAAATATTTTTTAAAAAAAGTTAATTTTATAATTTATATTATATATATATAAATAATTATTCAATTTTAAAAATAATATCTTTTATTTTATAACGTAATCAATATTTGTCACACAATATTACTCACAATTCCCCAAAAATTTATTATTTTGATCTGATTTTTTATTACTATATAAAATGGAATCCTATAAAATTGATATAAAATGTTAAGAAATTATGTCCAATTTATTTAATACAATCCAATTATTTCTACACACAACATGTAAATTACATAAGTAAAAACAGTGTTCCATTATAATAGTAATTTAGGTGTTAAATTGATTAAACAAGTTAAAAGTTCCATACAAATTTTATGAACATGTGTTCTAATACGTGTTTTTGGCCTTTAGCAACTATATATCATTCTAAACCCATTTTTTCTTAATTATGGATCAACATTAAATAAGTGTGACTTCCTATTATTAACGTAATGTTTTAATTTATGAAAATTTCATTCCTTCACACTTATAAGTAGATCCTCTCACAACCATATAAATGCCATAAAAATCATTTTCCTCATATAACTCGTTACCCATTACATTTCATTTAAATATTATTTTTCTTCAGTTACCTAATTAACAAATTATTTTTTCCTAATCTCGCCTTTATATGATATCCAAAAAAATCTCATTGTTCTCAACATGAGTAATCCTTTTTACTTGACTTTTTCCTTTCTATCATACAATTACAATTGAAATTTTCTCATCTATATTTAGTAACATATGTAACAACGATATAGTAAATGTTATTAGGTAATGGGAATAATAAACCACAATCCCCTTCTTATAACACCCTAAATCTAGTAACCAATACCAAAATTCTATTTTACTATATTATAAATTGTTATAATAGATCGTATCCCTTGGTATTGAATGTGATAGTGTTATTAGAAAACTATATAAAGCTAAATATGTATAAAAATTACATAACTCAAACATTTTTTAACAGTAAAAACATTCTTGAATCATTTTAATGAAAATATAGATATATAAGGAAATGATTTTCAACTAAATAGAAAAAAAATCAATTTTCCATAAAATTATTCATTTGGTTTTTTTTATTATTGAATATGGTAAATATAGATTAATTGAATAAAAATATAAAAAAACCAGAATAGAATAAATTATATTTTTTGATCTAGAAAGATAATATAATTCTTCCAATTTATAGTTTATTATAAAAAATATTTAATAAGGATAAAATTGTGATATAAAACCTTTCCTATAGTGTGATAAGAATCGTATGTAATTTTAAAATCATTTTTAATAAATATAAATTTATTATACATATATAACAAAATAATATTCATAATTATAATACCCATTTGGATATATTTTTATATCATATCACATGTTCATTAAAAATATTTCATTATGATAATTATTTTAGGTGTTAACTATTTCATTTTTTATAAATTTTATGATTTGGAATTTATGATATATTCATATTGACCATGGTAACATGATATTATGAATTTTCATAATGATTTATCTATCATGTATATTCATTGTAAAACTTTTAAATTCATATGAAAAATGAAGATTTGTAAAATAAATCCCATAGCTTTATAGAGGTTGTAGTGCATACATACGCATGGCCAACATTTCAATTTTTATTTGGCGAAAGGGTATGAATTTAATGATATATTGTATGTTTAGAATCATAATATTTTCTTAAATATTATACATATTCCCTAAAAACATATTTCGACCCATTTAGGTAATGTTTTTATGGAAATATAATGACACAAATATGTGGAGACCATAAGCAGTACATACACATGAACAATGATGGATTATCCGTAGGATACAAGTGAGGTAAAAAATGGTTGTATCATACACATAATAATATTTTATCATATTCAATAAATAAACATTCTATGCTATGATGATAACAATATATTTTGAGGAATTTTATTAATAAATAAATATTTAAATAGTTAGTAAACATGATCGAATCTTCTTTGAGAGACCTCATTTATATTACACCATAATAACTATTTGTATAGTCTTAGTAGAAAGCTATAATCCTAATAACAATTGGATGGGATATAGGATGTCATTATTTCGGGGATATTCCATGATATAGTGCTCAATATATTTCAATAAAAGATAATAGAAGGATCCATTTTATATGTGAATGAAAGGTCACAATTAGAATTACATAAAATATTTAATAATATGATATGTCATAATCTTACCATGATTCTGAAAGATGAAATAATTTATATGTAATGATATGGAAATGTTAATAAAATTTATACACATCTTTATTTTATTTTAAAAATGTCATTTTTATTGAACCCCTTACTAACCCTTTTTCCAACACAACATTAGAAACATAATTTTTTTCTCAAAAACAACTACAAAAATAATTTCTAGTTGGTTGGTTCCTGACATGTGGTCCATTAATTAAATTATATAACATTACACATGACAATTGTACACATTCACTATATGTCTTATTTGTAAATCATTTAATAAAATATTATATATCATAAAATCTTATTAGCGACATTTTTCAGAAAATTCAAATCAATCAAAATCAAAGATATCAATAAAATAAGGAAATTATAATATAGAAACATGTATCGTCACATTAAATTAATATATACCTATTAAATTAAAATTATACTAAAATTAATCCTAAACATTTTAATTTTACAATTATCAAAAACATTTACCTTTATATTTCCCCAGATTGTACAAGAATTGTATAGACAATGAATAATTATTTTAATTTTTTATATCATCACTAAAAATTAAAAATATATTAATATAAAATATAATTTATTCATATTAAAAGTTACCATTTGTATCCAATATTGAAAAAAATTTCACCCAATGAAAATATAAAAGAGATCTTAATAAAAGAAAAGTGACATTTTTTATTCAAACTTCACTTAAAATAATTTATAGTTTATACACTAAGGAAAGTAGAAATTCATTTCTAAATTTTCAAATATCGGATATTCTTGGTAAAAATAAAATAAAAAAATGAAAAATATCTAAGTTTTGGGGATATTTTAAGCTCATAAACCATATTTTTTATTCAATTTTACCCATTTTATATGTTTTTAGGTTAAAAATATTTACAAATGATATTCAAAATGAAAAAAAATAAAAGGAACTATTTTCAAAATTTAAAGAACAAGATTTAAAATATGAAATCAATTTGTAATATTCAATTTATCAAAAAAGAAGAATATATATATATATATATATTTATAAATTTAATTTGCAATTGTTTTTATAATAATGTGGTCTCATGAATAATAATGAGCTTATACTTAAATAAAATATGAAGCTAATTATTTTCTGATTTATTATATTATAGATAAGTAATATAAGATTATTTTATATTATAACCAATCTATAAAATATTTATACATTTAAATTACTTGATTTAATGGAAATAAATTGTAATTTTACAAAAAATTATATTTTTAATATTCAAATAATAATAAATAAATTTATAAAAAATTACCAAAAATTCTTTGTATGATAATATGAACTAATGATTGTAAAAATTATATTAATTCAGATAAATATAATTTATGAAAATGGTATAAATTAATTACAATAACAATGTATCAAAGTAAATACAATCTATTTTTTATAAAAAAATATTTTTGATCTATAATATGAATTTTCTAAAACTAATATATATTTTTTAATTAATCAATAAATAATATTTAATTATATAATACCATTGTTAATATTTTAATATTTTGTACAATATTTTTTCCCAATTTAATATATATTCTATAATTTTCGTGGTTAAACAAAATTATTTTTATATTATATGGCTATTCGCTTGAAACTCAGTGTTTCGTGATAAAAATGATATCATGTATTTTTATTTTACAAAAAAAACATTTGAGGTGTTAAATCCCCTAGATAAATTGATCCCTTGTAATTTTTAATATCATGTTAATGAAGGTAATAATATTTGTAAATAATTTTGTTGAAACCCCACCTCATAAAAATGAATGATAAGACATGTTTTTTAAAGGGGAGGAGGGAAACATAACGATTACAAGGAATAACACATAACCAAGTTCTAATATAAGGACAACATTAGTGTGTGTGAAAATATTAATATTTATGAGAGAGATAACATCCAGTGAATAATAAAAAGTGATGTAAAACATAATAATGTGGATGTGAATGAGAATAAAACTACAAATCAATAAGGGATAAAATAAACCATCAATTTATTATAAATATAGTTAAAATAGTATTAGTAAGACAAAATATACTCCATTGATTTATTTTAAAATTAAAATAATTGTTTTGATTAAGTATTTTAATCAATTACCATATCTAATTCTATCAATAATTGATTACAAGTTTTTTTATTCCTAAACCATAACAATCTACCTTTAATGGATCATAATATCCATAAAATGATGAAAACATATCTCACATACCAAATAATATTAATATAATAAGTTAAAATAATAATCATTAAGAATAAACATTAATATGAGAAAAAAATACTTGAATTCCAAATGCATCAGTAATAACATCCATAAAATGAATAAATAGCTTTAATTTAAATAATAAAATAGATTCTTCAATAGGTATTATTTTAACCATAATATAAAAATTATTGAATAATAAATTCTAATTAAGCCCCATGAAATTAGGATTGTGTTAAATCCAAATATAGGAATAATAATCATGGTTTCAGATATAGAATTTCTATGAGTCATAGTGGGAACTGACTAATGTATCCTCATTGTAGAAATACATCCATTAGGATCCAGTTTCGAAAACTACAATTATAAGGTTTAAGGTAAATTTCATTTTTTGGAAAATAAGATATAAAATATAATATAAATACAAAATCAAATAATGAATTATATAAATTTTATACAATGATAAAATTATCTACTATAATAAAAATAGGGATTTTAACACCATCTGTAGTAATTTCATAATCTAGTTCATAACACCATGTAAATTGATGTGTTAAATTAATATGATGTTAGGGGAATTTATATGTCTACATTCCCACTTCCTTACAGTTTAAATATTAGACATTGGAAGCTTCTTTTTATAACTTACACTCATGTGTCTAATATCCTTCCCCTATAAACATCAATAAATATCTCTCTAATTCCCTAAATCATAAATGTGTTTCTTTTAAAAATAATCATAAGTTATAAATTCCATCATTCTATACCTTTCTTTCATCTCATTTATTTTTCCTCAGTGATATGTTATCCTTTTCTAATTCTTTTAATTTTTGTTGAAAAAATATGAAAGGAATAATTATTTCTCCATTCTTATCGAACATGATAATATATTATCATATGATGGAAACATTTGGCAGACTTGTTAAATTTATAGTAATGAATTAATCCCATTAAAAATGGGAAATATTTATTTTTCACAATATGTATATAGTCTATATAATATGGTTATAATTTTTTCATTTTTTATACTAAGCCACATAAATATATTCAACATAAATGTATATTATATTGACTAATTGGATTTTAATATATTCTAATTTCTTCTGATGGAATAAATTTTCTAACGATAACTCGACAAATGTATTCAATTAAAATATAATTATATTCTCACCTTAATTTGTATTTTGAATCAATAACCAATATTGATCACAATCAAGCATCAAGAAATAAAAATCTAAAATAACCTTCTTCCACTCATTACATCTATATTCGAGAAATCTAATTCCTAGAGACTTGATCTATTGTTTAGATATTAATGGTTTTTTATTTCCATTAATGGATGGTGCTCTTAAATATATAAATGATTCAAACTTCAATGAATTTTTTATGACACAATAGGATTTTATAAAAGGGTTAGGACACAACAACCCTCATTTTTATCACATAAACTTTCATTACATTACACAAAATTGAGGATCTTTAAGGTTTAGTGTCTTGGAAACCAGGAACATAATACATGAAAAAAACATAAAAAATTCTTCTTAAACACTTTAAAGGCTTCTCCTTAAGTCCATTCTAGGTTCATTACTGAATCTCATAACTTGTGGACATACATCAAAATAAAGGGTGAGAAGATTGCCCAGTAAGGGAAACAAGAAAAACATTTAACATGTGAACTTGAGATACATGAACTATGTCATGAAAAAGAACTTTAAGGAATGAGAATGAAATCATGTGGCATATCATAATAAAAATAACATTTTTCATAACATTAATATGTGGCTACATCATTTAACATAGGAAATCATGAACATATCACCATGGTCCATCCCCAAGGTGTCATTTGAAAATTACCAAGGTTATTCACCAAGTTATCGTGAAAATTGTAATCTCCAGTGGTTACATCATTACCCAATGCGTTGGAGCACTATCAGGGAACACCCTTAAATTTTCCTTTATTATCATGTGAACCACATATATAATCATAAAAAATTCATAAATAACCCATATAACATAAAATAAATGGGTTTCATTTCATAATCATAACGTTTTAAAAACTGCTTTAATGACATGATCTTTATGTCACTTTAAACCCACAGAAAGGGAAAGAGGGTTTCATATATATAAATCCAAGAATTTAAAATAGAAAATGTTGATATATATGTGAATACCCCTGTAGAAATAATATCTTTGATTATTCACTTAATAACATAAAATAATTTTGAGAAAATAGAGAGGTATTTTGAGACGAAAATTATGCAGCATAACGGCTACGTTTCAGGGTTTTAGAAAACATTGAAAAGAGAGGGGACATCTGTCAAACATTCATAAATGACCCATAAAAATGTATAGGGACCGAATATGAAGGTTATATGAACATGGTAATGAAATTTTAAAGATGTACAATATGAAATGAAGAACATGAAAGGAAGACAAAGATAAGATTTCTCTTATGAAAATTCGGCAGCCTAACGACGTCACTTAAACTTCAAAAAAATGAATTGACGAGATCAAATTGGGTCTCTCATCATATGAATATAAAAGATCAGTATGATATATATAGAGATCGTACCCCAACATAATAAAAAGGAACATGAAATACTTGACATGAACGTAGAACTTCAAAATGAGAAGGGTAAAAGAACCACTTAAAAATGCGGCAGCCTAACGGCGCCACTTAAAACATCAAAATACTGAATTGAAGATATCAAATAGGTTATCTCATAATATGATCATAAAAGAGAAGTATGATAGTTATAGAGATCATACCCCAACATAATAAAAAGGAACTTTAAATACTTGACAAGAAAATAGAACATGAAAATGAGAAGGGTGAAAGAATCCTTTATAAAAATTTCGGCAGCCTAACGGCGCCACTTAAACATTCATAAAATTAAATTATGATAGTAATAGGAGGTCTCTCATAATATGAAAATAAAAAGGACATTATATTTAATATAAAATAACATCCTCCAACATAGGAACACAGAGTATAAAAGAAATGACTTAAAAGAGAGAATTTGAAAAGAAAGAGAGAGGTCGGATCCCTTACCTTAAAAAGAAACTCTTAAAACTCAATGGTTGGGACCTTGAGGGCTTGCGGGAACCTTGGGAAGACTCCATGGGAGGTAAGTAGACCAGAACTTCATTGAGGATGATTTTGGACTCGAATGGATGAGAGGATGGCTTGGTATTTATAGGGAAAGTGAGGGGACAAGGCATTAATGGCCAAGGGACACCTCATTAGTGGTTTTGGAAAAACCATGGGCTTCCCATGGTATTTTCCCATGTAATTGTCCACATGGGACACCTCATTCCTTATATTACTATTCATAAGTCGACCATATTGATTACATTCTTAATACATCATTTAATGATGTCATTAAACACCAATAACTTAAAAACTGTATTTTCACTATTCGTCAAAAATTCAACTTTCTCAGAAAAATCCCAAAATTTCACCTTAACCAAATATTGATGATCTGATTTAAAAAATGAACTCCATATTATAAAAATAATTTTCTAAATATTTTTAATTTAAAAATCACTATTCACCTGAAAAAACTAATACTTGACTAATAATTTATGAAACCGTTATTTAACCATTTTATGGAATCACATTACTTAATCAAGGTGCCTAGATTATATTAATGCTTTATTTAAGTGAGATTACTAATCTATTTAGTCATTACTAATCCTAAGAATAAAATCACTATTCATAATTTACTATTCATCAAAAATCAAGTTGATCTTATTAGACTCTAAATTTTGTACTGAATATATTTGTAAAAGACCATTTTTTAAAAATCATAAAACATTTTTAATTATTTAAGGTTTCCATAAATTTTTTTAAAATATCCTTTTTCCAAAATTCTTAAAAAATATGCATACTATATTTATTCGGTCATTTGAAAATTCATAAACTTCATCATAAGAAGAAATCCCAAATTTTTATTTAAAACAAAGGATTACACAAGGCAGTTACGGTCTCCTTACACAGCCCCTTATCACACTAGCATAGGACCTATGTGTAAGGTGTGTTAAGGTGAGAGAATCAGAGGGAGGCTCGGCCAACATCGCACGAGTAGTAATTTCTATCAGTTTGAACTTCTCGCGAAGGCGATTCGGTTCTAGCTTCACACGATGAAGTTCGGCTTGGGTTTGGTCCAGAGAAAAGCCCATTGGTGCTACCTCCTTCCCAGGTTCTATTAGATGAACTTTGTTCGGTTCAAGACTACTAGATAAGGCCATAAAATATTCTTTCTATATTAATTAACCAAGATCACTTGTATTTAGAGACAAATATCTAAATGTTTAGTTTCTAGTGGTCATATTGACCAATAGTAAAATGACAGTCAAAAACCCACCAGTCTCATTTTAATTATACTCATGTTATCCCATGAAACAGTTTTGTTGAGTATAAAAATAAAAGAACCCACAATATTAGGAAACAATATTTAGTCAAAATTTCGAGTCGTTACACTCTTCCCCCCTTAAGAAATTGAGTCCTCGCAATTTTTTTTCAAAATTTGGGTTTTGAAATTTCATTGAATGTACCACATTGGAAAAGGAGTGAGTAAAACTACTACTTCAAAAGAAATAAAGGGAAGTACAAAGGTCACCCGAGTAAACCACAGTAGGATTCCATGTAGGAAAACATGGACATGGTAGAAAAAACAAAGGGTCATGTTCTGATGGAGAGTGATAGAAAACATGATTAGGAGAAAGTTAACCATAATAAAATCACAAACTTATGATGTGTGTAAATGGTCTTTGATTACCTAGTAGGAAACGTAATCCAACAACGTTTTTGTTTTACGTTCCGTTTCATAATTTTGTGGAATTCATTTACTATATATAACAAAAACATAAGAAGATATACCTGCCTTCAAATAGAGTTTCATCCTTTAATAAGTCTCTACCAAAACTAATCTCTTCTCCCAATGATGATAATTCAAAAAAACACTTGGTCTCATCAAAAGCACATGAATCATCTTCTAGAGAATCACATAATCCACAAAAGATTAACTATCTATTTCTTATATCTTTAATAATTATCCCAAAAACAGAAATGTTATAGTAAAACAACTCTTCAAAAAGAAAGAATCCCATAGGAATGTAAACTACTTTTAAATCATCAAAGTTCCATGGTTGTACCCAAAGTTCATCATCGACCATTCCATAAATAACGGTCCTTAAAAATCCTCAAAATAAACCAAACTAAGATTGAATCCCAAATACAAGAAGGATTTGATAACATAGTCATCCAAAATAAACTTCATTGTTCTTCTCCAAACAACATCAACCAGTCCTAACATCTTATAACAAAAGTATCTAACCTAAACATATTTTACCCAAGATAGGTTAATCATTCCCAAAAGTAACATAAATTACTATATTTCCACCTTAAATTCATCGATTCTTCAAAATGTAAGATAACCATTAGTCCTAAAAGAAAATACCATAGTAATCTATTTACCTCAATCAAATAGGGTCCCCAAAATAGTGAACGTCTTCCAAAATAATAATAATCTTTTAATCCCCTAATCAACTTTTTTTAAGAAGAACAACTTCACTACATAAACATGTGGTACATAACAATAAATGTCTTCCTTAATGATATAAAATCATCTTAGGTAGTGACTCGATGATCTTAGAAAAAAATAAAAGTTATGATCATAGAGCACGAACTAAAATACAACATGACATAGACAATTATTGCGAAGAAGTTACATGTACTTTAGTCATCATGATCTATCTCAGCATATGACTTTCATTGTTCCACTGCCCTTTAAGATTGTTGATGATCATCATGCTTCCAGCCCATTCCAAGAGAGCATTTCCTTGGATAATTTCTAACTTCTTCACATTTATGACATCTAAAAGTATAAGGTACATTAAATCGAACCGTATCTACATTCATCACATTATCCATTTTTTTAAAGCAATTGTCTACATTATGCCCTATCTTCCCACACTCAAAATATCTTCTGGTTCCTTTGTGACATTCTCCTTGGTGCCTCTTCCCACACTTTTTGCAGAAAAGAAATTGGGTCTTCTTTCCCTTATCAATTTTATCAGATAAAACCCTCGAGAATTTGCCTTCTTCTTCCTTGATTAATTTGGGCATTCAACTAGGTACCACTTATTAATTGTGATTTTTGATAGCTGGTTTGGCATAATCACAATATGTTCAACTTGATCTCTCATCATCTCTGTCACATTAATAGGGAAATTGTCACATTTCCTATCACATTGGTTGTTGGGACATTCTCTTCCATTTCTCCCTATTAACATAGAAAAGAACGTATAATTAGGGGGCTTAAATACTTAGCCAATAATCATGAATATGAAACTTAAGCATAAAAGTATAAACTTGTAGAAGAAAAGTATACCCTAACTTGTGATCCCCTAGGTTCCATTCTGGGTTATCCATGATCATATATTCTTATGTTAATCTTTATTTTATTTTATCATTGTTCCTTTAATAATGTTTCACACTAAGCTTATGAATTTACCAAAGTATATCCCCTGGGAGTGTCGTAACCAAGAGTTCAGCAAGACCCATTTTCGTGTACTAGTTCCCAATAGAGTCTAGCTCAAAGCAGTGTTTTAGGGTTTTACCCATATGTAAATCTGTGCCAGAGCCGCCTCTACCTACTCGTATCCAAAAAGGGATGTATTTTCTTGGCAACCCCTTACTCAATACTCACCAAAATACCAGGAAGATTTCCTATATTAAAAATTTTCAATAGAATTCCTCCTAATGTTTTCATATCCTGATTTCCAAAAATAACTAAACCATCCTCTGATACCAACTATAAAAACCCACCTTTTTATCACATAACCTTTCATTACATTACACAAAACTGAGGATCTTTAAGGTTTAGTGTCATGGAAACTAGGAACATAATACATGAAAACAATATAAAACATTCATCTTAAACACTTGAAAGGATTATCCTTATGTTCATCCTAGGTTCATAACTATATCTCATAACCTGGGGACATACATCAAAAGAAAGGGTGAGCAGAAGGCCCAGTAAGGGAAACAAGAGAAACATTTAACATGTGAATTTGAGATACATCAACTATGTCATGAAAAAGAACTTTAAGGAATGAGACAGAAATCATGTGGAATATCATAATAAAAATAAAATTTTTCATAAATTTAAGATGTGGCTACAACATTTAACATAGACAATCATGAACATATCAACAAGGTCCATCCCCAAGGTGTCATTTGAAAATTACCAACATTATTAACCAAGATATTGTGAAAATTGTAATCTCTAGTGGTTACATCATTACCCAATGCATTGCAGCGCTATCAGTGTGCACCCTTAAATTTGACTTTATTATCATGTGATCCACATATATCATCATCGAACATTTCATAAATAACCCATATAGCATAAAATAAATGTGTTTCATTTCATAATCATAATGTTTTAAAAACTGCTTTAAAGACATGATCTTTATGTCACTTTAAACCCACAGAGAGGGAAAGTTGGTTTCATGTATTTAAATCCCAGAATTTAAAATAGAACATTTTGATATATATGTGAATACATCTATATAAATAAGATCTTTTAGTATTCACGTAATAACATATAATAATTTTGAGAAAAAACAGAGGCATTTTGAGACGAACATTCTGCAGCATAACAGTTACGTTTCGGGGTTTTAGAAAACATTGAAAAGAGAGGGGACATCGGTCAAACAATCATTAATGACCCATAAAATAGTAGAGGGACTGAATATGAAGGATTATATTAACATAGTAATGAAATTCGAATGATTTACCATATGAAATGAAAACATGAAAGGAAGACAAAAATAAGATTTCTCTTATGAAAATTCGGCAGCCTAACGACGTCACTTAAACTTCCTAAAAATGAATTGACGAGATAAAATTGGGTCTCTCACCAGATGAAAATAAAAGTACAGTATGATAGATATATAGATCATACCCCAATATAATAAAAAGGAACTTGAAATACTTGACATGAAAGTAGAACTTCAAAACGAGAAGGGTGAAAGAACCACTTAAAAATTCGGCAGCCTAACGACGCCACATAAAACTTCAAAATACTGAATTGAAGAGATCAAATGGATTCTCTCATAATATTATCATAAAATATCAGTATAATAGATATAGATATCATACCCCAACATAATAAAAAAGAACTTGAAAGACTTGACAAGAAAATAGAACTTGAAACTGAGAAGGGTGAAAGAATCCGTCACAAAAATTTCGGCAGCCTAACGGCGCCACTTAAACTTTAATATATGAAATGATGAGAGTAAGAGGAGGTATCTCATCATATTAACATAAAAATTACAGTATAATGAATATAAAATAACATCCTCCAACATATGAACATGGAGAATTAAAGAAATGACTTAAAAGAGAGCATTTGAAAAGATAGAGAGAGGTCAGATCCCTTACCTTAAGACGCAACTCTTAAAACTCAATGGTTGGGACCTTGAGGACTTGGGGGCACCTTGGGAAGACTCCTTGGGAGGTAAAAAGACCCTAACTTCGTTGAGGATGATTTTGGAGTCGAATGGATGAGAAGATGGCTTGGTATTTATAGGGAAAGTGAGGGGACAAGGCATTAATGGCCAAGGGACACCTCATTAGTGGTTTTGGAAAAACCATTGGCTTGGCCATGGTATTTTTCCATGGTATTGGCCACTTGGGAAACCTCATAACCTATCATACTATTCATAAGTCGACCATATTGATTACATACTTAAGACATCATTTAATGATGTCATTAAACACCTGTAACGTAAAAACTGTATTTTCTCTATTCAATGAAAATTCAACTTTCTCAGAAAAATCCCAAAATTTCACCTTAACCAAATATTGATGATCTAATTTAAAAAATTATCTCCATATTATAAAAATATTTTTCTAAATATTTTTAATAAAATTTTTAATTAAAAAAACACTATTCACCTGAAAAAACTAATACTTGACTAATAATTTAAGAAACTGTTATTTAACCATTTAATTGAATCACATTACTTAATCAAGGTGCCTAGATTATATTTATGCCTTATTTAAGTGAGATTACTAATCCATTTAGTCACATTACTAATCCTGAGCATAATATTACTATTCATAATTTAGTATTCATCAAAAATGAAGTTGATCTTATTAGACTCTAAATTTCGTACTGAACATATTGGTAGAAGACCATTTTTTGAAAATCATTACACATTTTTAATTATTTTATGTTTACAAAAACATTTTTAAAATATCCTTTTTCCCTAATTCATCAAAAATACGCATACTATATTTATTCGGTCATTTAATAATTCATAAACTTCATCATAAGAGGAAATCCCAATTTTTTATTTAAAACAAAGTATTACACAATGCTGTTAATGTCTCCTTACATAGCCCCTTATCACACAAGCATAGGACCTAAGTGTAAGGTGTGATAAGGTGGGAGAATCTGAGGGAGGCTCGGCCAACATCGCACGAGTAGTAATTTCTATCAGTTTGAGCTACTCACGAAGGCGATTCCCTTATAACTTCACACGATGAAGTTCGGCTTGAGTTTGGTCCAGAGCAAAGACCAGTTGTGCTACCTCCTTCCCAATTTCTATTAGATGGGCTTCGATCGGTCCAAGACTACTGGGTGAGGCCATCAAATCTTCTTTCTATATTAATTAACCAAGATCACTTGTATTTAGAGACAAATATCGAAATATTAGTTTCTAGCGGTCATATTGACCAATGGTCATATGTCATTCAGAAACCCAACAGTCTCATTTTAATTATACTCATGTTATCCAATGAATCAGTTTTGTTGAGTATAAAAATAAAAGAACACACAAAATTAGGAAACAAGATTTATTCAAAATTTCGGGACGTTGCATATGATATTGGCTATAATAAGATAAAACAATGGTTATGTTGTCAAAATTTTATCATCTCAAACAGAATCCATATGGACATTCAAATGATGTAAATCATCACATTGATTATCTTTGTTGTCAAATTTTCCATTCCTTCCATTGGTATTCATTTTTAAATAATTTCATAAAATATATTATCTCATATAATTATGAAATATTGTGTATAAGTTCAAATTTTGGGATATACATAACATTAATTAAGAAGTTATGTATAGATATTCACATTATCCTAATATTTTTATCACTATCAATATATTTAAATCATAATAATTTTTTAAAATATTTCATAATAATCTGAAAATATAATCTAAATCATCCAAATAATAACTCCATGGAGTGTCTATCTAAGTGTGTAGTTTTAGGCCTAATCCTTGTTTTCCAGTTATTAATGAGTTAATCTGTAATATTCACCCTTTCAAAGTTGTTACCTATATGTTCATATGTTCTATATCCACATCTACTTTCCAATATCTGGACATATACTTTATTTCAATGAAAAAAATCAATAAATTAAAAAACAATATCATGATATTATCATGTAAGGAAAATTATAGCTAATTTTTGTCATAGGGTATTCTTCTCTAATATATGTTTTACTAAATATAGATTCCATAGTTTACATTAGGATTCCAATGATACCAACTATAACACCTTTATTGCATGAAATTAGACTCACTGTTCATTTAATTGTAATGGGAAAAGATTTATAATATCACATCCCAGTTTATCATATATTTTATTAGTATTGTGAGGCAAGACACATGTACAATAATAACATTATTTTTGAAAACATTAAATGTAACTTAATATTACATTTAAAACATAATAATTTATTTTATAATATCCTTGAAATTATTCATAAATAATGTTTCTATAACGTAGGGAAATGAATAAATAATATAGTCTGAGCATAGATTCTATGTATGGGAAAGTGTACAAACAATATGTCATAATATAAATTAAGAATGAATAATATAGTATAGATTGAAAATATTCTCATATTAAATTTAACTAATATCATTAAATGGGAATATGTCCACGAATTAAATAACTAAATAGATAATAACAACTAGAGTTATACATAAAGAGTGAATAATTTTAGACATTGTAATCATACTAGTACGACTATTTTCAATTATATCATGAACATTTCTTTGAATCCTCCTTCCATGAATGTATAATTAGTTGGGTAGGAAAATTCCAAATACCTAGTCTTCTTTATCTCAAGATAAATAGAAAGGAATTTTGGAACTATAAATATCTTTGACCATCACACACTGAGACAAAAAAATCATCATATAAATGAAATTAATATTATTAAATACATAATGAACACTAAAATTTCTATTAAAAAGATTCATATATATTGTCAATAGTTTTTCCAATTTAATAAATTACCCATCATGATCATAATGCATCCAGAGTAATATGATGGATTGTATCATTAGATTATATCACTATAATAACACTTGATTCATAATATGATATTTACGTAGATGAATGTATTGATCATTAGAACATTTCATGATTAAAATACCATTTTCATTTTGAAATAACTTATTTAAAAGAAAAAAATTTCTAGTATGTTAGGAAAAGAATATTATTTTAATTGATCCTTGGAATCCTATAAAGGAATCATGACTTAAAATAATAGTTTGGACAAAATGAAAATGTGTTCATACAATATGGTTTAAAACACTGATTCTATTCACACCTTTGGTAAAATTTTCCTCATTCAGAGAATGATAATGAAATTACTTTTAAATTTATTTAGGGAGAATCAATCATGGATAAATTTTATTTAATAAATAATTTTATAGTTATAAATACATTTTGAAAAAAATTCAATGAATATATGAACAATAATGAAAAGGATTCCTAATAGAATAGAAAAAAAAAGTTGGTTTTCCTTAAGAAATATTTTTTACTTTTCAATGAAATAAATTTAAAAATGGATTTAATATAAGAAAAATAATGAAATAGACATATCATAATAAAATATATGGTGTTTAAGATAGAAATATCATTTAATTCTTCTAACTGGATTTATAAATAAACAATCCAGAATAAGGATGATAGTGTGGAATAAATACATAACTCATATATAATATACCACATAAGTGATATTCAATCATATATAAAAAATATAAATTTATTATAATTATATAATAAAATAACATAAATACTCTAAGTGTCATATTTTTCCATATATCGCCTTATCACATGTTCACTAATAGTCATTCATTATCATCATAATTTGTAGTATTAATTTCTTAGTTTTTATGTATTTTACAACATGTAATTTATATATCATTTATATTGACAATTATTTCATATTATAATTTTTTAATAATGATATTTATATCATATATATTTATTATGTTCTTAATTAATATCATCCAGGAAAGGAAATAATTAAAAAGGAATCACTCACTTTGGGGATGTGGTAGTTAACACATATCCTAGAGCGACATTATAAATTTTTAATGGGATAAAGGGTAATAAGGTAGATGATATATTATATATAACGAATCATATATATATTTCTATATGGTATATATATTTATTATTTCAATTTTTATAACTAACCGTGTAAACTAGTGTTTGAAAAAAAGTAATATCCTATCTGGAGATGGAAGGTCGTATATATGCATGAGTGAGGTTTCATTTTCTATATAATGGAAATGGGGTTGAAAATGGTTTTACCATAATAATAGTAACATATATGTATAATTTTAATACTATATAAATAATTATATAATGGATTCGAGATATTTATAGTAATTATATGAAAAAATAATTATTCAAAGATTTAGGTAAGATGATTACTACTTATTTGATATAAAACATTTGGAATAAAACATAATTCATCCATTGTGTTTATTATGTAATGGTATTATCCTCAATAATTAATTTAAAGAATAAGGATACGTATTATGGTAGGTATTGGTTGATATTTAGTGCTACAAAATTTTTACTAAAGGATAAGAGGATATTCCATTTTATATGTTAGGGAATGAACACACTTGGAATTAATAAAATGGATTACATATAATAAATATCATAACCATGATTAGTGTCACATCATGCACATAAAATCCAAAGTATGGAATGATATGCTATAAATCAATTCAAAAAATTAAAATTATACTTTTTTATGATTCATTTTTAACATTACCACTTTTTTCGTCACCCTTGTAACCCTTTCTAACCCTAATAGTGGTAACAAATATTTCACTCCATATGGATTATAAGTTCTCTTATTCTATGGTATGTGGATAAAAAATCGTCTAACTATGAATATTTAGACAATATAAAAAACATTATCCTATATATATAAACATTTATTTCACCAAATAAAATAATTTTTGTCATATAATATGATTATTGTTATTTTTCATACAATTAAATCAGTTTGACTTCCATCCGATTAATAACATAATTAAATTTAAATATAAAACCATTTATCAATAATTATAATTTAAACATAATAATTAAATTTTGGGAATACTAAACTTAGAATAAAATTATATTAATTATATTTATTGTAAAATCATTTACCTTGATTTTTTCAATACATTGTACAAAAACATTATCTGCATTGCGTGGAATTTTAAGTAAAAATAACATAAAAATAAAATATAAATTACTCTCATGAAATGTATGTATTAAAATATAAAATAAATATTCATAATAGATCATAGCTAATTTTTATCAAAATTTAAATATTTTAGAGATATTAGAAGAATGATATCGATATTTTATATTAGTTCTTTACTTAAAAAATATAGGGGTTATAATCATTAGAACGTAGAAATAAATTTAAAACATATTTTGTATTTTATGGTATTTTATATACTCATACAATGATTTAAATTATTTCCTAAATATAATTTTATATATTATCCTATAGTTACAACCTCATTTTACATTTGTTGTGTTGAAAAATCTTGACCATTGTTAGTTTTCATACTAACTAAAAATAAAACTGGGCAATTTACCAAATTTTAACCTCATGATTCCAAATAAGGGAATGGTTTTTAAGGACTCTATTTATATAAGTAAAAGAAATCAATTTTAATATAAATTTGTAAAATAAAATGGACATAAGTTTTATAAAATTTTGATTTTAATCCAAAAATGTTTTTTAGAATGAAATCAATTATGATGAAAATTAATTTGTCATTAGACACACTATTTACAAATAAATGATAAATATATTAATTTTTTATGAAATACAGGATATAATTATATTATTATTTTTTATTATTTCGTGAAAATTTATGGTTTTATAAATATCAATATATCACACTATTTACTTAAAAATAAATATTTTTATAAAAAATAAAAATACCCCTAATCTAATATTGACATGATGTTTCCAAGAATGATATTAAATTCGGAAAAATTTTATTTTAATAAAATTATTGAATTTAATTATATTATGTATACATAATAATAAATAAAACCCATTTTGGTTGAAATAATTTTTTGATAAATAAAATTAAATTACGGAAAATTGGGAACCTATTTATTTTTTAATATTCTCTATACTTGAATTATATAATAAAATTATAAATATTTTTATAGTGTGATTATTACTATAAATTTTACTAATTTGTGGTTTGTTTATAATGGTCACATTTCAATAATAATGCTTTATAGTATATCGTAGTTCGATTAATGATTGATATTGCATGATAACAAAGATATTGATTTTATTATTAATTAAATCCAAAAATATTATTGTGTTACACATTTAAAATTATAAAAAATAAAATCAAGATGATGTGTAGGTGTGGACTACCACCTCCATGAAGAAACATGTATGTTTTCCCTCCACACCTACTGTGGCCTATAAAAAGGGGAATTGAATATATATTAAGGACATTTGTAGAATATTTAATATTCTAAAATTAAAAATCATAATACTATACTATCCCATTTAATGAAAATGAAATCATAATTCATGTCTATGTGTTGAATACCACCTTAGTGGAATGATGGGATCCAGTAGTCATTACCACCTCTCTGATCGATCATGAGTGGAAGTTTAACGGATAAATTTTATGTTTACGATATTGATAATTTTTTTCTATAAAAAATTAGGGAAACTATGATTAATATGGTGAAACATGTCATTATTAAATCATGATTTTAAATCAATAGTACTCTATAAAAATATATTTATTCATATTCTTCTATATTATCTTATCCATTACATCTTATAATTCATTAAAATTATGATATATAATGCTAATTCATACTATGTAAGGCCATTATTCTTCTGGAATAATGGCTTTACCAATAAGCCATAATGAAATCCTCTATTAATCATGTTATATTCTTGTTTGGGTTCTATTTACCACATATATGAATAGTGCTATAAATTTATATAATGAATGAATATGAGAGAATAATTTAAAATGTAGTTTGAAAGAAGTATGTAAATATTTATTTGTTTTTTTCTCAAATTGTAACATTATTATTTAACTCATTAATTAATAAAAAAAATCATATTTAAAAATCAATGAAACCTGAACATTATTGAGTACATCATCAGGGATTAGAAAAAAATTACCATTTAATGAAATTATATAATTATAATTATCATGGAGTATCTATTCCAATTTCTATAATGATCATTTAATTGTGATCATTAAAACAATAATGCACACCAACATTGTCTTAATAAAACATGTACCTAATGATAAAAATTACTTACTCGCGATATAAAAAATACTTAATAATAATTTATAAATCATATAGATTATGATTATAGATGGCAATTACAAATAAGAAATATGTTATTGATCATATAAAATATGTTACACTAATATTTATGTTTGGTATAAAGGAGTTTAGAGTACATTCATGGAATCCGGAAAAATATTAATATTATCCTGGTCTCAATTCTGATTATGGGAGACATAATATTTTTTTTGCAACATTTTTTACATGACCTATTTATTTAAATTTCATGAATATTTTTCTTATTAATTTTTATATATCTCATTTCATATAGTAATAAAAAAAATTTCTTATTCTTCAAATGGATACTGAATCGATTGTTACCACATAGTAAGTATTTTTTGAAACTAATATTCAATTTATGATTTCTGATTTATCTTGTGGACATATTTTATATAAGTTGGATAAATTCTATAATTTATTGTGCTATATTATATTTTAATGTTTTTTCTATGAATTCAAAATCCTACCAAATAGGTAACTGTTATATAATTTTTAACTTATTGAAAATGTTTCCCATAAGTGATATCGATAGCTCGTAACTCCTTTCCTTGAGTCCTGTTGATTTTTCATGAAACTTATTCTTCCATGACTGGATAATACCACTATAATATTTTATTATATAGTATTTAATAATTCTATTTCACCAAATTATGTTTTTTACAATGATAGTTTTATTTCTCTTTTTACAATGTGGTCTTTTTAACAAAGGTAATTTCAATTACTTAAAAAAGATACTTTTATAATTCGATGTTTTATCATAAAAACCATTTTTCAAATAGAAAATATTATTTTATTTGTAGGAATCTATTTTTAGAGTTATTTTTTACAATAATATGTTTTTAATACATTTACTTTATCTTTTCAATTTTTTCATTTGAATGTTACATGTATGATTTTATTTTATGTCATTTTATAAAATGAATTCTATATGTTCTTTTTTTCAACATCAATTTCCTTCCTATATTAAATGGGACTTATAATAATTAGATTAATGATATTTTATTTCCACAGTAATGAATATTTATATATATAATTTTTTTAATGTACTCATGGTATAAAAATAATTTTATTTGTAAACCTTCTTTGTGTCATATTATCAAAAGAATTACGTTTTTAAATTTAATTTCAATCAATGTGCTTATCCTTTTAGTTCCCTTTACTAAACAGTGGATATGATATTTGGAAACTATCACACATTTTTATTTATATGTATTATGAAATTATCATTTCAATTAAAATAATTACCCATAAATTCCTTTGTATTTATTTACCATCAACCATGAATTGGTATAAATTTTATTCTAATTCCATTACTTTATGAATACCCTATTTCTGATTTCTTTGATTGATGGGTTTTCACAAAAATTATAGATATTGATTGATTAGGTAAATTTATTACATCGCCATATAAAAAATTACATTATAATTCTTTAGGATGATGGATTCCTACATTGAAATACATTACAGTTATTGATGAGAGAAATTTTCAAAATATGTATATTTGTTATGCTTATTTAGAATTTTATTAATTATTACAGAAACATTACCATCTAAATGATTTATTATTAAAATTATTTTACTAGATATATTTTTATCATGTAATCTATTATATTTTCATGGGTAAATTTATTACTATTTCATATGTTTTTATTTTAATATAGATTATTATTAAACAATATTATTAAGATTTTATACCCATGATCAAAAAGGTTGAATCCATTAGACATAAATAACTAGATTTTGAATAATAATATTATACTTCCCCTTAATTCCCTGATAGGTATCCTTAGAAAAAAATGTTTGTATGTTTAGAGTATGTTATCCAAATTCAGAAAAATGTAAGAACCATATTATGGTAGAAAATATTGATAACATATCTACACAATTGATATAATTCCTGATGTCATTGATGATGAATTTATAGTTAGATCAAGATATTAGTAAATATGCATTCAATCTTCCAAAATTCACTTATAATAATCCCTATGGTATAATTATTTATATTTTTATACATCAATATATTATTCCTTCAATTTCATTCAATTATATAATAATTTTCCATTATCTATTCCTAGAATATTAATTTCTCTTATATTATTGTAGTTTATGTTCTTTAATTGATTTTTTTTATATTTACCCTTATCGAGAAAATAAGTTCACCATTTTTTATGTTTCTATTTCCCTAGATTATGGGGAAATGTATTATATGTTACATGAATAGAATAATATCATGGTTATGGGATTTAGGTAAATATTGAATAATAATTATCAATAAATCATTCTCTTATATATCTTAAATAAATATCTAATAATTGAGAATTATATGTTCTTTATTATTTTGTGATTTTTCATAATTCAACAAATAAATATATGTTTTCATAAACTACCCTAGAAACCCTGGTACCCTATCACATGAGCCGACCACGATATAGCTTGAAGTGCTTCTTGATCTTAATGGGTTGTTGAATAGAACCATGAATCATAGAAGATAATGTAGGGGTGATTTTTTCTACATAATCAATAGAAGAAACAAATACAATTCTATATTCTCAAATGTAAACCACATAGAGAGAATAGTACTACAATTCAAACAAGTATATAAACCAAATGTGAATCATCAATGTACAAGATAAAAAGGATAATTAACACATGTCCCAAAAAAAGCATCACCCAATACAAGAGATCAACAACTAGAACCTCCATGTGGACCTTTTCCCATAGAAACAGAAATAGAAATCAAAAAATTCCTGAAGAAAAATTTAAAGTGTTAGATAATAGCCTATTAGTGTATCACCAAGTCTTCCATAACAAGATGATAAATAAGTAACCAAATCATGCTTTTATTTTTAAATAAAAAACTATTGATTTGTACATGTCCGAACCTCCTATATAATGATTTAAATAATGTTATTGACTGACTCCAGAATCGTACTCATTGTTATGATATCATTTATGGTCATATTCTTAGCTTCTTATTAGTAATATTTCACTGTTACTTGTTATTCAGGTGTTTATTGCTTTTTGTTCTTATGCATGTTTTGTCGAATAAATTATTATTATTATTTTTTGTTATAGATAACTCATTTAAAGAATGGTATTATTGTAATATATATCATATTTATTCATTCAATTCATTTATATAATCATTAAGCATTGAAGATCATGTAAAACGAGTCACATCACATCGTGGAGACGGTAGGCCGTACGTACGCACTATCGTTCCCATGATTGTGGAATTGTATTAAAGTGTATGTATACTATTTCAGAATCAATATCACTTTTAAATAATCATATATAGTTAATCTCTACACCATTATACCCTTCTGAGTAATGTGGTAGTGGAAAACAGATTACACCACGGCGTAGAGATGGTATTCCGTACGTACACACGCACGGTGATTTCATTTTCTGTAGGATGGATAGAAGGTGAAATAGGTTTGTTTCATATTTATAATAACATATTAGTATATGAGTGATACTGATGTTATTAGTTCATATTGAAACAACTAAATAAGAATAAGTATAAGAAGAAATAAATTTGAAAGAATCGGTAACGGACATTACCTCTTCTTTGAAGCGCCACTTCTTAACCTTCTCTTAGGGCACTAAATATGGTTTTTCAAGAAGAACAGTATCTCTAGGATATTTATAGGGATGTGTAGAAGATAAATTTTCAGGGTCTGGCTGAGCTTGAAGGCTCAAAGTTGTGTGAGGTGGAGAGGGAGGAGGTGCCCTTTTATAAGGGAGGAGAGGGGAACCTTAGGAAAGACATAAAGTATCATTTTATTAAAAATTCATATTCGATTTTTAGTAGCTCCAAATTGATTTATTTCAAAGATAAGGTGGGGATGGGTATAAATAATCTCATACAATAGATTTTAGACATGTTTAGTTTACTATTTTAACCTTATCATTTATATTTAACTCTAAGTTAAATAATTTAACCTTTATGGTGTCTTCTTGTTTTCTTACACTATATGGTTAATAAACATTCTATAACAAGACAAAAGAACCCCAAGTTGTTTATTATTAATATATATAACCTTATATAAGTCATTTTTCAGATCCTTAGATTTTTAGGAATAAAATAACAACTAATAATAGACTATTTGTTTTAAAAACTATTTTATGTCAATTTTGACACTATTTGGTAATTTATTTTTTTTAAAATAATTCCATAATGATTAGTTTTAATAAAGTTAATTAAATAAATTATAACATGTCTTATTAACCTATAAAATTATTGGAATTAATTAAAAGTCTCAAATTACATTTAGTGGGGTATTTATATCATCAGTTATGTTAATTTTTCATTAATAAGATAATTACTGCATCACCATTGTGTCATAAATAAATTAAATTATTTAATGTATAAAAATTATAAATAAAATACCATTATGTGGGAAATCTTTTTATCTTTCTAATTAATATTTATAGTCTAATATATCTTATTTATAAACCATTATTAAAAATGATTTAGTTATTAATCATTGATTTTAACTATTTTAACCCTTCTTTAAATAAATTAATAATAGTTGTCCTAATCTAATACAAGTGGACCTAAATGGTCATATTTTATCCCTAATGTTGTTTTTGGACGAATTAAACTTATATAATAGAATTATTCCATGTGTTAGGGTAATAATAATATCATTTTTACCCTTAATTACCCTATTTACTTTTAACCGTGGTAAATAAAAGTAAAAAGTTACTATTTACCAAAAAATATTTTCATCTAATTGAACCACATTTTAGTCCATGATATTAACTGTGTCTCTTGTATTTTCAAAATTACACTCACAGAAGCGGTAAAATTATGTTTTATATAAAATTTTGAACTCTCCTAAGAGGTGGGTAAAAGACGGTGAAAAGTTCAATAACATTTTATATATCTAAAATTATTATAAGATGACTCCAATGAATTACATTGAACTTATATAGGTATTTTTTATCAATTTTTTCATAAAATAAATTTAAATAAAATATATAATTATTTTAATAAAAATTCAGTTTTTAAATAGTAACCTAGTGTTTTCACTATTCATCAAAAATTGACAGTTTTCATGAAAATACCAAAATTTCACCCTAGGAAAATTTTGATATTTTGAATCAAAAAATAAAGTCCATTATGAATGATATAATTTATAAAATTTCAAAAAGTGGGTATTATTATTCATTACGGCTAGTTTTAATAATATTTTAATAGCATATCGCGATTTAGTGAAACTCGGTATTGCGTCCAACGTAAGTAATCAAGGAAGATCGTGATTGCATGTAAAGAAAGCCATGCTAGTGTTGTGTGTAGTTAAATATTTCTTTTATGATGTATATAACATAAAAACAAAATATTTCTAATAAAAATCTCGGGTGTTACATTCTACACACCATAAAAAGAATTTCGCCCTCGAAATTCGTCACTTTGTAACAAATATATGAGGATACCTATCCCTCATCATATCCTCAAGCTCCCATGTAGCTTATTCTAATTGGTGTTTCCTCCATAAAACATTCACAAATCAAGTGGTCTTGTTCCATTGGACTTTTTGACTACGATCCAGGATCTCTATCGGCTATTCTTTATAAAAAAGATCTTGCTCCAGCGGTACAACTTATGAGCTGAGTACATGTGAAGGATCGGGTATTTACATTCTCAGAAGAGATACATGGAACACATCGTGAACTTGAGAGAGATTTGGTGGAAGTGCCAATTGGTAATATACCTTCCTAACACAATCCAGTATTTTGAGAGGACTGATATACCTAGGGCTCAACTTTCCCTTCTTTCCAAATATCCTTACCCTCTTCCAAGGAGATATTCTTAAGAACACTTTATAACCCACTTCAAACTCAAGGTCTTTTCTTCGGTTATAGACATAACTTTTTCTTTCGACTCTGAGCTTCTCTTATGTCTTTTTGAATAGATCGGACCTTTTCTGCCATCTCATCAACAAGATCAGGTCATAATAGCTTTCTTTCCCCAACTTCATCCCAGCATGTTGGAGTCCTGCATTTCATTCAATACAGAGCTTCATAAGGAGACATCTGAATACTGAAGTGAAAGCTATTATTATATGAAAATTCCACCAAAGGTAGGTGTTGATCCCAACCACCTTTGAAATCCATATAACAAGCTCTTAACATATCTTCTAGAGTTTGAATTGTTTTCTCAGACTAACCATATGTCTGGGCATGATAAGTAGTGCTGAAAGTCAACTCTGTATCCAGAGTATGAAAAAGGCTTCGCCAGAACATTGAGGTAAACCTCAGATCCTGATCAGATACAATGGAAATTGGTACTCCATGCAGTCTTACCACTTCCTACACATATATCCTGGCAAGCTGATCGAGAGATAAATCATCTATAACAGAAATGAAGTGTGCAGACTTTGTAAGACGATCAACTATGACCTAGATAGCATTATTGCCTTTGGATGTTTTAGGAAGTCCGGTGACAAAGTCCATAGTTATTTCTTTCCATTTACATTAGGGTATGGGTAATGGTTGTAACATCCCCTTAGACTTCTGTCTCTCAGCTTTAACTTGCTATCAAACCAAGCATCGAGAGACATATTCCACAACATCTCTTTTCATGACATCCCACTAGAAGTACTCTTTCAAGTCCCTATACATCTTTATGCTTCCAAGATGAATAGAGAATGAAAAACT
The DNA here is from genome assembly GCA_963277665.1 of Viscum album. Taxonomy (NCBI): domain Eukaryota; kingdom Viridiplantae; phylum Streptophyta; class Magnoliopsida; order Santalales; family Viscaceae; genus Viscum; species Viscum album. The sequence continues at coordinate 1,591,323,195 of OY728161.1, forward strand.
ATGAGCCTCATCCAGCAGCTCCGTCTTTAATTCGGGGATGGGAGGAACACAAACCCGATTCCTGAACTTTATTATCCCATCACAATCAAGGTTGAATTCAGGAACATTTCTCACCTTCTTTTGTAACTCTATAGCTTCTTTTTGTGCCTATTTAATCTTCACATGTATAGATGGTTGAACATTCATTTGAGAAAGATAACATTTTTAATCTTCCATTATAATTCCAAGGTCCATCCCTTGTAAATCCATAAATATTGGATCTTTTGTGATCCTCATCATGGATAAGCTAGAATGCTCTTGTCGACTTAATGCATCTGACACCTTGTTTGCTTTCCCAAGGTGGTAATGAATTGAGAAGTTGTAATCCTTAATCAGCTCCAACCATCATCTTTGGCGCATATTCAGCTCCTTTTGTGTGAAAATATACTTTAAACTTTTATGATCAGTATAAATATCACACTTTTTACCCTAAAGATAATGCCTCCAAATCATTAATGCAAAGATTACCGCAGCTAACTCCAAGTCATGAGTTGGGTAATTTTGCTCATGGATTTTTGACTGTCATGAGGCATAAGCTATGAGCATATCATTTTGCCTGAGAACACACCCTAGCCCATTCTTGGAGGCATCATTGTAGATCAGAAACCTTTCTCCACTACATGTTAGTGTGAGCACAGGTGCACTGGATAACCTTCTTTTCAACTCCTTGAAATTCTCTTCACATTCCTCATTCCATGCAAACTTAACTCCTTTTTTAGTCAACCTGGTGATTGGATTAGATAATCGTGAAAATTCATTCACAAAACATCAATAATATCCCTCCAAACCAAGAAAATTTCAAATCTCAATTACTGTTGTTGGTCCCGACCATCTGTCGATAACCTCTATTTTTTTGGATCCACAGATATCCCCTCTTTGAGATTATGTGACACAAAAATGCATCTTTTTGAAGCCAAAATTCACACTTGGTAAATTTGAAAAAAATATTCTCCATTATCAGGGTCATCAATACAATTCTCAAGTGATATTTGTGTTCTTCCTTGCTCTTTGAATAGACAAGAATATCATCTATAAAGACTACCCCAAACTGATCAAGATAGTCTCTAAAGACTCTATTCATCAGATCCATGAAGATAGCAGGGGAATTAGTAAGACCAAATGGAAACACTATAAATTCATATTGTCCATACCTTGTACGGAAAGTCGTCTTTGGTATATCCTCCATTTTGACCCTTAATTTATGATACCCTGAACGAAGATCAATATTGGAAAAGTATTGAGCTCCGTGTAGTTGGACAAATAAGTCATCAATGCGTGGGATATGATATTTTTTCTTGATAGTGATCTTTTTAAGTTCTCGATAATCAATGTACAGTCTCATTGATCAATAATTCTTCTTTACAAACAGAACAGGTGCTCCCCAAGGTGATGCACTAGGGCATATGAATCCCTTATCAAGATTATATTGGAGTTGCTTCTTCAATTCCTACAACCCAATTGGGTCCATTCTATAAGGTGTCTTTGAAATAAGAAAAGCACCCAGTATGAGTTCTATTAAAAAAGGATCTCCATGATTTGGTGGAAGACCCGACAATTCCTCCCGAAAGACATCATCAACCTTTCGTACAATGGGAATATTCATAATTGTGAGTTTCTCACCAACCATTTGCGATAAATAACCTTCATTTAGTGTAATCAAGACACATATGATGGAAGAAATTTCCACTTGAAGGTCATGTTCATCCTTACATCGATAAATGATCAAAGATTGATCTGGAATATGGAATGTGACTTCCTTTATTTGGAAATTGATATGATCTCCATAAAACGAAAGCCAATACATGCAAACAAACACATCAAATTACACTATAGGAAGGATCACAGGATTTTTGGGAAGCACATTCTCACAAAATTCAATTGGAGAAGAATTATAAGCTTTTGATGCGATTGTTGTGACATTAGGGATTGTCACAGCTAAATCAACATCTAATTGTTGATGTAATATGGTGATACCCTTAGAAAAGTCTTCTGAAACAAAAGAGTGGGTGGATCCAGAATAAAATAAAACATTTTCTACTTTAGAGTGGATGGTAAGTGTACCTTTTACCTCTTCGTTATCATTATCCACATCGCTGATAGAAATTGCATGTGACTTTCCATTATCTGTAGCCTTAAGAGTTTGTTGATGTCGATCATCATCAACAACCCTTGGAATAGGTCATTGATTAGCATAATGCCCAATTTCCTTGCACTTGTATCATTGAAGTGTAGGAGGATCACTATGTGGATCATTTCGTCTGTTTGCATCACTAGACATCGTCTTCCCATCATTGTGGCATTCAAATGCCTGATGAACTTCCATTCCACATTTGAAACATTATCTTGTCCCTTTAAGACAACTCCCTCCATGTTTCTTTCCACGCTTTGAGCATAAGGGAAAACTCATCTTCTTATCCATGTGCTCTTTAGATTTTCCTTTGAATTCCATTTTCATTTTCTTATCAAACGCATATGACTGATGGGTTACTCCAATCTCCATCTCATCCTTGAGAGCGCATCGAAAAATTTCCTCATAGCTATTGAAGTCCCTTATGGATAACGCCCTTCGTAGACTTGGTTTTATGCCACTAAAGTATCGATTGATCTTACTCTCAGGTTGGATAATAATACCAGAAGTGAACCTTGCATGTCTTGTAAAATTTGCTTTGTAGGTACCAATAGATTCATCATCCTTTTCCTTTAGTTCAAGAAACTCCTTCTCCATCTTTTTCAAAGAATGCGAGGGAAGTACTTATTGAAAAATAAGTTCTTGAACTCGTCCCATTCCATGGACTCAATTTCATCTCTTTTCCTCGTATTCTTGATAACATTCCACCATTTATCAGCTTCACCATCCAAATGATATTCTACTAAGATGACTTTATCATGTTCAGAAAATTGAAGAACTGAAAATATCTTTTCAGTGGTACCGATCCATTGTTCAGCCACTAATGGATCAGTAGAACCGCTGAATGAGGGTGAACACTGCCTCATGAAGGATTCAACAGAATGTTTCTCCTTGATTTTCTCTTTTCGAAGTCCAGCATGATTCATAGCTTTAGAAAGTTGTGTGAGCAAGGCTACAATATTTTTCATTCCAGCTCCCATAATGTTTGGTTTCTCAGGGGGACAATCATTACATTACAGGTCACATTCCGTATTAACACGGTTCCTTCGGGTTCCAGCCATTGACTAAAACCAAGAAGAATAGTGTGAGTAACCCTAATTATAATAGGAAAACCCCATATTCAAGAATAAAATTTCTCACTTATGTTATTATCATAGGTTTTTCATGGCCATTTTTAAAACAATAAGATTGTTTCATATTCTTAGACTAATCCTTAGGGTTCTTACTAAGTCTTTCACATCCTAGTTTCCAAAGGTTGACTACACCATTCCTAAAATAACAACTATAACGACCCATACTTCACATACATTGTTATTACTTCAGAATTGAATTACACTTACTACAAAATATAACAAAACCATGAAAGGACCGTATAGGTATAGTGTCTTTAGAAACTGGGAAACATAAACAACTGGTTCATAAAACATTTACATTGTCTCCCTTTTATTTTATCATAACTAGAGTCCCTTTTGGCATATCCTACTTAATATCCTAATTCCTGACCTAGGGAAAAGAAAATATACAAAATGGTGAGCTCAAATGCTCATCAAGGGTATACAAAAGAAATATCAATCACATCATATTCATAACAATATAACATTTTGGAAATCTTAACCTACAAAAGAGGTCATAATTTCACAAGATGGGATAAATCATAGTAGTGAAATGTAATCCAAGTAATCATAACATAAAACATGAAACTTTTTGTAATACACACATAATCATAGAGAATCATTTCATAGTAGTCAAGACTCATAGCTAAGAATATTTTAGAGGAAAAATTCCATTTCGGAACCGAGTTCACTCCTCGTATCAGTCCTATTTCACTGAACCGATTTAACCTGTCATTCCAGCCATGTCTATATCATGAGATATAAATATTTACCCAATTAATTGGAGGGATATATAGGTACCACTCATCTCTTAATGATTCCACTCTTATGTGTGCCACAAGATCATAAATCATACATCATAGCATAACCCATGTAATAAAAATGGGATTCTTAAACATCATGACATCATAACATAATACATATAAGATAAAATGACTTCATAAAAAAAATTCCATCATAACATAATAAAATCAATGTAAAAATAGGGATAGAAACAGAACCCTATATTATCTTATATGGAAAATAATTTTGATAAAATGCTTGAACTCCATTTTGGAGGAAAATATCCTTTCTACTTCAATTTTTTTCCTTTCTTAAAATGTCATACAATTATAATCAAAATAAGTTGATTAAAAATAAAGTTGAAAACTTGTTAAGTAATCTTCATGTAAATAATGTTCTAAAATTCCATTCAGGCCGTATAAGTTAAAAAACATTCTTCTCGTACTTTGCACAGAAAAGTCAAAAAGTACCGCGTACTAAAAACAACAAAAGATTCCTTTCATATCTTTTACCAAAAAAAACATACCAATGCATAAAATTGAATTTAAAAAATTGTAGGTGGATGGAAATAATATTAAATATTGAGGAAACATGGATGTGGATGATAAATATTCCCTAGTAAATTTTTAAATATAAACAATCTCAGATAAAAATGAGATTGTGAGATTTTCCCTTACCTCAGGTCTGATTTGCTTCGTACATGTCTGAACCTCCTGTATAATGATTTAAATAATGTTATTGACTTATTCCATAATCGTACGCATTGTTATCATATCATATATGGTCATATTCTTAGCTTCTTATTAGTAATATTTCATTATTACTTGTTATTCGGGTGTTTATTGCTTTTTGTTCTTATGCATGTTTTGTAAAATAAATTCTTATTCACCTTTTAGGTTATAGATAAATCATTTAAATAATGGTATTATTGTAATATATATCATATTTATTCATTAAAATCATTTATATAATCATTAAGCATTGAATATCATGTAAAACGAGTCGCATCAGATCGTGAAGACAGTAGGCCGTACGTACGCACGAGCGATGATATCGTTCCCATGATCGTGGAATTGTATTGAAGTTTATGTATACTATTTCAGAATTAATATCAATTTACAATAATCATATACAATTATTCATTACACCATTATACCCATCCAAGTAAGGTGGTGGTGGAAAACAGATTTCACCATGACGTGGAGATGGTATTCCGTACGTACACACGCACGGTGATTTCATTTTCCGTAGGATGGATAGAATGTGAAATATGGTTGCATAATATTTATAATATCATATCAGTAAATTATTGATAATAATGTTATTAATTAATAATTAAAAAACTAATGAAGAATAAGTAGAAGAGGAAATAATGTTGAAATAATCGGTAACAGACGTTACCTCTTCTTTGAAACGCCTCTTCTTAACCTTCTCTTACGGAACTAAAGATGGTATTTGAAGAATAAATAACCTCTAGGATATTTATTGGGAAGTGGAGAAGAAAAATTGGTAGGGTTTGGTTGAGCTTGAAGGCTCAAAGTGGTGTGATGAGGAGAGGGAGGAGGTTCCCTTTTATAAGGGAGGAGAAGGGCACCTTAGGAAAAACAAAATGTATTATTTTATTATAATGTCATATTCGGTTTTTAATAGCTCAACGTTGATTTATTTCGAATTTAAGGTGGTTATGGGTCAAAATACTCTCATAAAATAGATTTTAGACATGTTTAGGTTACTATTTTAACCTTATCATTTAGATTTAACTCTAAGTTAAATAATTTAACCTTTACCGTGTCTTCTTGTTTTCTTACACTATATGGTTAATAAACATACTATAACAATCCAAACGAACCCCAAGTTGTTTATTATTATTATATATAAACTTATCCAAGTCATTTGGCTGATCCATAGTTTTCTTGGAATAAAATAACTTCTAATAATATACACATTGTTTTAAAAACTATTTTATGTCAATTTTTACACTATTTGGTATTGAATTATTTTGAAAATCATAACAACATGATTAGTTCAAAAAAAATTAATTAAATCACTACTAACATGTCATATTAACCTATAAAATTATTTTAATTCATAAAATGTCTCAAATAACATTTATTTGGGTATTTATAACATCAATTATGTTAATATTTCATTAATAACATAATTACTGCATCATTATTGTGTCATAAATAAATTACATTATTTAATGTAAATTTTTTTTCAATAAAATAGAATTATATATGAAATATTTTTAGATTTATATTGAATATTTATAGTCAAATTTATCTTATGTATAACCCTATATATAAAATTATTTAGTTATTAAAATTTGTGTTTAACTATTTCAACCCTTCTTTAAATAAATTATTAATAAATGTCCTAATCTAATCCATGTGGACCTAAATGGTCATATTTAATTCCTAAGGTATTTTTTGGTCGAATTACACTTATCCAATAGAATTAGGACATGTTTTAGGGTAATAATAATATCATTTTTACCCTTAATTACCCTATTTACTTTTAACCGTGGTAAATAAAAGTTAAAAGTTACTATTCACCAAAAATTATTTTCACCTCATTGAACCACATTTTAGTCCTTGATATTAACCATTACTCTATGATTTAAGAAATTACACTCACAGAAGTGGTAAAATTAAGTTTTATATAAATTTTAAAACTCTCCCAGGAGGTGGGTAAAAGACGGTAAAAAGTTCAATAAAAGTTTATATATCTAAAATTTTTATAAAATGACTCCAATGAATTAAATTGAACATATATAATTATTATGTATCAATTTTGATCTAAAATAAATTTAAATAAAATAAATAATTATTTAAATAAAAAGTTGGTTTTTAAATAGTAACCAAGTGTTTTCACTATTCCTCTAAAAATGAGAGTTTTCAAAAAAATTCCAAATTTTCACCGTAGGCTTATTTCGACATTTTAAATCCACAAATTAAGTCCATTTTGAATGATAAAATTTATAAAATATCAAAAAGTGGGTATTACTATTCATAACAGCTAGTTTTAATAATATTTTAATAGCATATCGTTGTTTAGTGAAACTCGGTATTGCGTCCATTGCAATCTATCAAGGAAGGTTGTGATTGCGTGTAAAGAAAGCCAAGCTAGTGGTGTGTGTAGTGAAAAATTCCTTTGATGATTTATATATCATAAAAAACAAAATAATTCTCATAATAATCTCTGGTGTTACATTTAGGTCATCATATTATCCTTATCGTTTATATATAACTCTTAGTTAAATAGTTTAACTTTTAAAATGTCTTCTTCTATTTTTATATTAAATGGTTAACAAAATAACTAAAAAATGATAAGAGAACCTCAAGTGGTACATTAATGACATATCTATCATTATATAAGTCTTTTTTTCCAAACCACTGATTTTTAAGATTATTATATCATTTAATAATATAATATTTGATTTAAAAACACATTTATATCTATTTTGATGTTGTTTAGTATTTGGTTTTTTTGAAAGCCATAACAACTTTATCACTTAAAAAACTATTTAATCAACTATTACATGTCATAGTAACATATAAAATTCTTTGAATTCATCACATGTCTCAATTTACAGTTCTTTTAATATTTATAATATCAATTATTTTAATATTTTATTAATAGGTTAATTACTTCATCATCATTGTGTAATATAAAAAATTAATTATTTAATGTATAAAAATAATAAATAAAATAACCTGATGTAGGAAATATTTTTATCTTTCTAATTAATATTTATAATCATAGTTATCTTATGTATAATCCTATGTTAATAATGATTTAATTATTAAAATTTGAATATAACACTTTTAACTCTTCTTTAAATAAAATAATAATAAATCTACTAATCTAACCCATGTCATAAAAAAGGATCATATTTTATTCATAAGGTTTATTCTTGTAAAAAAACCTATCCAATAGAATTAGGACACGTGTTAGGGTAATTATAATTTCATTTTAAACTTTATTTATCCTATCTAATTTTAATCGTGGTAAATAAAATTCCCAAGTTATTATTCACCAAAAAGTATATTCATCCTATTGAACCACATTTTACATACTATCTTCAACCATGTCTCTTATATTTTTTAAATTCAATTCACAAAAGTAGTAAAATTACTTTTTATTCAAATTTTCAAATGTTCATAGAAGGTAGGTAAATGACGGTAAAAAGTTCAATAAAATTTTATATATCTCATCTTATTATAAAATAAATTCAATGAATTATATTAGACTAATATAGGTATTATGTATCTATTTTTAATTTAAAATAAATTTAAATAAAAAATATTTATTTAAATAATAAGGCAACTTTATACAATAACGTAGTTTTTTTCACAATTCATCAAAAATTGAATGTTTTCAGAAAAAACAAAAAAAATCACCCTAAGCTAATTTTTATATTCTGAATCCAAAAATGAAGTCAATTGTGAAAAATAAAATTTTCAAAATTTCAGAATGTGGGCATTACTATTCATAACTAATTTTTAAATGGCTAGTTTGATTGGTCATGGTGTTCTAGAACTCGAAGTTGCGTACATAACAAGCTATTGTATTATTCAAAGAGAAGCGTAATGTGGAAGCATGGGGGTGTTACAATCTTCCATCCTTCAAATAATTTTTTCTTTGAAATTTCTGTAATATTACTACATAAAAATATTCAGGTGTGTCTTTATCATAAGTTCCTCAAGTTCCCATGTTGCCACTACCATTTTATGGTTTCTCAAATGAACATTTACCAGGCGAGTCATCTGGTTTCTCAACACTTGTTCTATGGTATCAATAATCATGATAGTCTCTTCAGAATAAGAAATATTAGGTTCCTGTTCTAATTCTTCATAGGTGAGTACATGTGTTGGGTCAGGCATGTATTTTCTCAAGAATGATACTTGGAAAACTTCCTTAACATTAGAGATACATGGTGGCATTTTGAAATGGTAAGTTACAACTCCAATTTGTTCTAGAATTTCGAAATGTCTTATGAACCTAGGACATAATTTACCCTTCTCACCGAATCTAATAACACCCTTCCATCGATATACCTTCTATAAAACTTGAACTCCTACTTGAAATTTAAAATCCTTCCTTCAGTTATCTACATAGCTCTTTTCCCTACATTGAGATTATTTAATGTGGGTTTGGATAATCTTCACATTTTCCATTTCTTCCTCAACAAGTTCTGGGACTACGAATCTTCTTTCACCAACATCATCCCAACAAGTTGGTGTGTGAAATCTCTTTGCATATAATCTTTCATAAGGTTCCATATGAAAAATTGAATGGGAGCTATTGTTATAGGAAAACCCTACGATAGGTAAATACTGATCCCATATACCTTAAATGTCATGTGAGAAAGACCTAACTATGTCTTCAATGGTTTGAATAGTTAGTTTTGATTTCCCATCAGTTTGAGGGTAGTAGGCAGTATATAAACAAAGATCAGTATCCATGGATTTCTGATGACTTTTATAGAATCTTGATGAAAAATGGGGATCATGATCAAAAAAATCAATAGTGGTACACCACGAAGTCATATGAATTCGTTAATATATTTTATTTCCAAATATTCAACTGATATATCTTATCATATAGTAAGAAAATGTGTTAACTTGGTAAGACGATCAACAATGAGTCATATTGGATCATTCCATCTAGAAGTATTTGGTATCCCCATGACAAAGTCCATCATAATATCATCCCATTTCCACTCAGGTTTTGGAAGAGGTTTCATGACTCCTCTAGGATGTTGTCTTCCAGATTTCACATGTTGACAAACGATACACCTTGACACTTAATAAAAAATCTCCCTCTTTATGTTGTCCCACCAAAAAATTTCCTTCAAATCCCTATACATCAATGTTCTACTAGGGTGTATTTAGAAATTGGATATATGAGCATCGTCCAAAAATTCAATTTTAAGATCAGTTATATCGGGAACAAAAATCCTCCTCCCAAATTTCAAAATTTAATATTCATATATGATGTTGACTAGTCATCCATCTTTCACAGCATTAAATTTATTTTAAAAATTCTCATCATCATTCTGAGAAATGTTATCCTTTCTATTAATGATGGATTGGCATCCATTTGAAAAAGAATCTATGATTCACCTTCCCTGATTATTCTCATATCCATTTTTACTAGATCCAGAATCATAGGATCCCTTTCAACTATAATCTTGTTCAGAACTCCCTGATCCTTTCTTCTTAATGCATCCTCCACCATATTTACCTTCCCTGGGTGGTATTGTATAGTTAAATCATAATCCATTAGTATTTCAAGCCATCTAATTTGCCTCATTTTTCGTTCATTATATGTGAAAATATACTTCAAACTCTTGTCAGTAGTATAAATCTCAAATTTTTCACCATAGAGATAGTGTCTCCATATATTCATAGTAAATATTAAAGATTCTAACATAAGATCTTGAGCGAGATAGTTTTTTTTGATGAATTTTTATTTGTCTGATGCAGAGGAAATAATTGTATCATTCTGTATATGGTCACAACAAAATATTTTCATCAATACATTACTATAAATAACAAATCCATCATTCCCTGATCGTAGAGTACATATAAAAGAATTGAATAATATTTTCTTAATTTTTTTAAAACATTATTTGCACTCTTTCATCCTAAAAATTAACCCCTTTATGTGTGGTCTTGGTTAATGGGTTATCCAATAGGATAATATTATGGATGAAGCACTGATAATTACCTACTAAACCAATAAAAATGCATACCTCAATTATACTCTTCAGGGATGGACACTATTGGATTGATCTTTTCATATAAGGATCAACAATGATTTCATCCATATAGACAATGGACAAGAAAAGAAATATTCTTAAGCAAGAATTCAAACTTTCTAAACATCACATATAATTATTTTCTTCTAAGAGTATTTAGAATAGTGTGAAAGTTATTTTCATCATCCTTATAGCTTTTGGAGTATACCAAGATATAATAAATAAATAGTACTAAAAACTTTTGAAGTTATTACTTGAAAACTCTATTCATTAGATCCATGAAACCCTAGGGTGAATCTGTCAGTACAAAAGGCATTACTGTAAACTCATAAGGCCCATACCTGGTATGAAATGTTTTTTTCCGAATTTCATCCTTCTTTACACACAATTGATGATATCAAGATCTAAGGTTAATCTTTTGAAAATATTGAGCTCCATGAATATGATCGAATAAATCATCAATGCGAGGTAGGGGATACATGTTATTTATTATTTTAGCATTGATATCCCTATATTCAATGAAAAACCTCATATATCCATATTTATTCTTAAAAAAATAATAGGGGATCCCCATGGAAAAACAATAGGGTGATGAAATAATTTACTACTCAATTTCACTCCTTATTTCTATAGTTCCACTAATTCCACAATGGCCATTATATAAGGGGTCTTTGATTTGGAACTTGAACCAGGAATTAAATAAATTGAAAACTCAATTCCTCATTCTGGAGGATGTCCAGGTAGATCCTCTGGAAACACATCAACATATTCTTGAACAGTAGGTATATACTCTATTTTAACATTCATTTCCTCACCCATAGTTATTTCACCCCCTCCCAGCCCAATAATATAATTTAGTAGATCTTCTGTGGGTGGATGTAGATAAGAATTAGATGGTGATATTTTTACTCGAATGATAAGGTATTCTTTATGATCCTCAAAAATTGAATCCTCTTTCTTCTTACAATAAATATTTACATCATAGTCCTAATTTCAATCCATAATGATGATTATATCAAATTCAATTATGGGTATAAAGATGTGATCAGCAGATAAAGAACGTTTATATGTCATAATGCTATCTAATTCATAAAATGTTTTTGCAACGATACTTCCTTTAAGAGTTTTAACTAACAACTCCCTTCTTAAACAAAATTCAAAAAACTAATTTTCTTGGAAAACATGGATGATATAAAAGAATGAAATAATACAGAATCAAATAAAGCATTGGAGAATTTTTAGGAAACGATTAATGTATCATCCACCACATCATTCGAAACTTCAACCTCTAGAGTTGTGATCACATAAGCTTTTTCTATCTCCCATTTCATTTTCATAGGAATGTTTCCTTGGCTCTTAGAAAATTTATTTTCATAATTCCACATTTCTTTACAATTGTAGCCATCAACGTTGACAACCTATTTCTTCCCCTTACAATCACGAGCTTGGTGGACTTTTTCTCTACAATTGTGAAAACTATCATCCACTTTAGGAAAGTACTGAGTTGTTTCTTCCCACATTTACTACAGGGTGTAAAATAAACATTTCCATTCTTTCACTTATTTCCATTTCCAAAGTGCTAAGAAGATCCCTTATTCTCTTTCTTTTGTTTAAATTTTTAGGACTTATAGAATCCCAAATCTATCTTCATAGCACATGAGACTATATCTTCGTATGATGAGAAGGATTGTGTGACTAATGTTCGATAGAGAAATGTTTTTAATGAATCAAAGAATCTATAAATATTACTTCTTGGGTTACTTATATAATTTTCAGAATTCTATGTTAACATTGTAATGTTAGCATCATAAATTGCGACATTCTCATCCTTCTGTTTCCTTAGACATAGAAATTGTTTTTCCATATCCGCTCGATGGTAACAAAGAAAGTATTATTCTATAAAAAGATCATTAAACTCCCTCCATTACATATTTTATACTTCTTCATAATACATTTTTTTTTGAATTAATGATCACCAATGATCTACATCTCTTCTAAGTTAATAAACTATTAGGAAAACTTTTTCATTTTCACTTCTCCCCAAAGCATGAAATATTTTATCGAAAGAACTTATCAATTTTACAGCTAAAAATGGATTTTTAGTCCCTTTTAATGTTGGTGGTTGTTTCCTCATAAATATTTCTAACATTGATCTTCCACTTTGTGGGTCAGGATGCTCCATACAGGTAAGGTTATTATTCATTACCTGAGTGAGTTGTCCTGGTGTGGTTAAAAGCTATTAAGAACTAGTTACATCACCATCTCCACTATAATTATCTTGATAATAAGGTCAATCCCTAAATGGATTATGTGTTTTGATACACTTTACATTCCTTCCACTAAAAAAATTTTCTAAAAAATAGCATATTCTAGCTTAATTTATGAATCACAATGCATAATTCCAAACCTGAAAAATAACAAACATAATTAGAATAGTTTATGTATATAATCTATAATCATAAAAACAATTCCATGAGGATGTATTTAATCATAATTCATTCAAAATGTCTTGTAAAAAAATGTGATTTATCCATATCATTTCCCCCATGAGTGTCATAACCAAGAGTACAACAAGGTTCATTGTCATGGACCCGTTACTATTCGATTCTAGATCAAAGTGGTTTTTTCAGGTTTTACCATGAGATACATCTGTGCCGGACCTACCTCTACCTGCTCGTATCAAGATAGGTATTTATTTATTAAAAAATTCATAAAATCTCTACATTACCAAAATTCTAGGAAGTTCTTCTATACTAATCCTCAAAGTCTATCTTAGGGTATTGTTCTCTAATTAGTGTCTTTATAAATCTAGTTTTCATTGTTTGTACTAAACATCCTCTGATACCAACTATAATGCCCAGACCCTAGTTACCCAGAGTTGGTTCATTATTACATAACATTGGCATGATCATAAGGGATCAAATCCTAAAAGACCGCTCAGTTTATTAGCCTTGGAAGTACAAGATACATACATAAGATTTAAATTACATTATGAAATGAAAAACAACAACATTATGTCCCTTTTAACACACTCATATCCCTTATCCCATTCCGGTAGGATAATCATAATATACTTATCTAAATCTTGGAAAAAGTATAATATAATAAAGGGGTGAGACCAGATTCTCAGTAAGGATAACAATATTAGAGAAACTTTGTTAAATATGCATAAAAATTTAACTAAAATTATAAGAATAGATCAAAAGCCTTTTAAACTGAAGATTCAGAATAATATCAAAAATATAAATCAAATAATTCCATTTACTTATTTACATGGATATTCTACTAGTCTAATAATCACATGTAAAATCACTAGCTAATTTCATAATGATGGAATGCATAATGCCGAAAATCATACCCAAATAATTCATTCCTCGTGCAAAGAATAAAAATAATAATTTATCAATGACTTGTTCCAAGAAACTTGTTTTCTTCATTAGACCTACCGATTCATTAAGGAACTCTAGCTCACTCCACCCGTCACATACTAAGTCCAATGCATTCCTCATATGAAAATGTTAAAAAATAACATAAACATTCGTATTAAAAATAGCATACGAAATGTTAATACTTTATCCATAAACCAAAAATGGAATAAAAATAACGCATTCAGAGTAAATCATATCACAGAATATTCAATACAATATGGAAAGATTGAATCATAATAAATCAAATTAAAACAAGTGTAAAATCCATCACGGGATGTTGACATAGATTTAATCAAAATTATTTGAGAGAAATATCTCATTATATTTTTAAATCATTTAAAAGTCATGTAATTATAAAAGAAAACATTTATTTTGGAAATATTTATATAATATTATATATAAATCATTGAAGGCATTATAACTACGGAAAATAGTTTCACCCGCCGTATAAGTTAAAAAACAATCTTACCTAAATTTGTTGAAAATTTCATAGGGTACCTTGTTTGTAAAATGACAGAAGGATTCCTATAAAAAAAATTAAAAAAATCAAAATGAGGGTATATATTACATTAACCCATATTCTGGGAAGTACTAAAAATTTTTGAAATAATTTTTTAAGAAACACATATGTGGATGATAAAGAGGTCTGTGTAGATACTCTCTTATAAACAACCTTGGATAATAAAGAGATTGTAAAATTAACCCTTACAATATAATATTCCTTAGAAGATCATATTGTAGCCTCTTATGTAATAGTTAAATCATTGTTATTAAATTATACAACAACCAAAAATATAAATATTATATTATATATGATCTTATAGTATTTCTTTGTTAATAATATTTCAAAAGTATCATTGTTTTGGGTGTTAACTGATTGGTTTTCCTTTATATTTTTTGTTACGAAAGTCATGTTGTTATGGATTGGATTTATTTGATTCATATCCACAATGATATCATGTTCCTAAACATTATTTTTAATCATAAAATGAAAATTATTCTTGAATGGTTATGATGGGGAATGAATCTCATTGCATTCATGGAGACGGTAATCCTTATGTACTCTAGAGCGAAAATATCAATCTATTGATAAGGAAATTGTATTTAATTGGATGTTATATTACATATACAGAATCATTAACATGTTATATTTATTATTTACATAAATTATACTCATTATTATACCCATCCAAGTAATGAAGTGTTTAATAACAAACTACACCATGACGTGGAGACGGTAAGCCTTACATATGCACTTATGGTGACTTTTTCATTCTTTGGATGGATAGAAGTATGGATATGGTTGTTCCATATATTAAAATCATAGAATTTAAATTTTACTGAAGTTATTATTTGGGTTTGTAAACAAAAAAGAAATAGGTAGTGGAATAAGAAAATAACTTTGAAAGATGTGAAGAAATTCTTACCTCTTCTTAGGGTGATTCCTTTTGATTTGTTCAAAATGGATCCTTAGGATGGATTTATGATCAATGCAATTCCTCTAGGTTGAATTGAGGGTAGTTCAGAGGATATTTGATTAGTCTTTGGCTGATCCAAATTTCATTGGAGGTGTGATTTTGAGAAAAGGGGAGGTACCCTTTTATAAGAGTGTTGATGGTCACTTTAGGAAAAGCTTGAAATATTATTTTATTATAAAATAATTTTCGGTTTATAATGCCTCCAAATGGACTTATTTCTAGGATAAGGTGGGGTGGGTCGAAATAATCTCAACCAAT
Organism: Viscum album; assembly: GCA_963277665.1. Classification (NCBI taxonomy): domain Eukaryota; kingdom Viridiplantae; phylum Streptophyta; class Magnoliopsida; order Santalales; family Viscaceae; genus Viscum; species Viscum album. The sequence goes on from OY728161.1 coordinate 1,591,339,187, forward strand.
AGGTTTTAGACAAGTTTAGGTATCAATATAAATCTTATGTTTTAGATTTAACTCTTAGTTAAATAGTATAAGTTTTACAATGTCTTCTTGTATTTTTATATTACATAGTTAATAAACATACTATAAAATTCCATGAGATCCTAAAGTGGTTAAATAATTACATATCTATCTTTATATAAGTTATTTGGCTGAAATTTATATATTTTTTGGAATATTATATCATTTAATATTATAGTATTTGTATTACAAACTCATTTTTGTCAATTTTGACACTCTATACTATTTGGTTTTTTTTGAAAGTCAAAAAAACAATATCAAATCGAAAAAAATAATTTAATAAACCCTAAAAATTCATAGCAACCTCTAAAATTAGTTTAATGTATCAAATGTCTCAATATACATATTCTTTTTGTATTTATAATATCAATTATTTTAATCTTTTATTAATATGGTCATTACTTCACCATCATTGTGTCATATATAAATATAATTATTTAATGACTAAAAATTATAAATAAAATACTTTGTTTTAGGAAATATTTTTTACTTTCTAATGAATATTTTTAATCAAAATTATCTTATCTATAACCATATGTTAAAATGTTTTAGTAATTAAATTTTAATTTAACACTTTTATATGTTCTTTATATAAAATAATAATAAATGTCATAATTCAATCCATGTGGAATAAAAAGGATCATATTTTATTCCTAAGGTATATTATGGTCGAAAAAAACTTATCTAATTAAATTAAGACATGTTTTAGGGTAATTATAATATCAAAAAGGGTCATATTTTCCCAAGTAATGAACATCAATTAGAATGTCACCAATTAAAAATAAAGAATAATGATATTCCTAAAGCTACAATTAGAACAATTTCTAGACAATATATGTTCATAGTGATTCCTTTCATAGTAAATAATGATCCAACAATAATTATGGCCTTAAATAAAATTGTGTTTAGAGATTACCTAAAAAATAATTACTCATTAAAGAAGATATTCTGATTTCATCCAAATGTAATGAGGAGCATGAGTAGAATTATGAATACTATTTGGATGCCATTAATTATATGGAAGAAATATTAAAATTATATTTAATTTTCATTTTAGATGTAATATGTAAGATTATTTTGGAATATTATCACCTGTAAATGGATATATATATATATACACACACACAATTTTAGGATAAATTAAATTGAGGAATAGGCTATATTTCCATATGTAACAATGATATGTACTTTCCTTGAACTAAATTTGAATTTTTTTTGATTTTATAGAAACACCTCATCATTTTCAATCCCAAAAACCATGATAACATTGAATGGATTAATGATTTTCTAGACCAATGAATGAAAACAAATCATTATAGATTTGAAAAATATCCTTATAGTAGAATTATTACTCATAGTCCCTCAGGTGGGGTATTTTTTATAGTATATAATTATTATTCAATGAAAGGATTGTGCTCTGAATAGATGAAGAATAATAAAGTGATATATTATGCCTCAAGGTGATTAAATTTAAATTATTATAACTATACCTTTCATGATCTAGAGTTTTCCCCAGTAATCCATAAATTAAAAATATAGAAACATTATCTCAATGGGGATAACTGTGAAAGAGATACAGACCAAAAGATAATAAAATATATGTTCACAGTTAAGGATCTCAATATGCTCCAACAATGATGGTTAGAGTTAATCAATGACTGTGGGTGATGAATCCCTTACCATCTAGGTAAACCAAACATAGTTTCAGATATTATATATAAAATTGATTTGAAAACATTATTAGTAATGATAATTAATAAGGATACATTATTACTATAATTAGATTGGATCGTAATAAGGATCATTATGGAAGGTACATCATCATTCCATTCTAAAAAAATTGATCAACTATCCCTTATAAGGTAGATAAAGTATGATCAATGAGATGATGTTTAAATTTAGATGCAGATTGAATCCATACATAAATTTGAAGCATTAGAGATAAAAATTGATGAATGCGAAGTTGTAAGAGTTGTGTAATTAATAATATTACAATAAAATATATAGATTATTGAGAATTTGAATTATGTGAAAGGATTGACCATATCTATCCATCTAGTTATCATAAACATGTACCATGATCTCTGAGAAAACTATTTTTTCATATAGTAAGAAGAATCATATCATATAATGTACTTCAATGGGTATGGTATTCTGGCTTGTCCAGTCTGAAAATACGAATTTTAATTAGACAGTGCAACCATTTCCATAACCTACATGTATATAGTAAAACATCACCATGTAAATTGTCATTAGTCTTCTCAATTCATGAGGAGGAAACAATGAAATGTGGCTTTTAGTGAATCTACATAAGAGGAGTACTCACTTAATTTTAATTTGAGAGGAATTACACATGATCCACATGAAATGATATATATATTATATTTGTTAAGGCTTCAGGTAATACTACTATTTATTTTATCAGGCTAAGATCCATGATCTACCAATAATTTCTACAATCCCCTTAAACATGATTTAAATATTATGTTGACATTTTTATGGATTTACAACCCCCCGAATGATGTATAATATTTTAAGAACCCTGTAACTCCGCTAAACTAGTTACCCAGAGTCGATGCATTATTACATATCATTGGAATGATCAAAAGGGATCAAATCCCAAAAGACCGATCAATTTAGTATCATTGGAAGTGCTAGATACATACAAAAGTTATACATTAAAATATGAAATTTAAAAAAACAACATTTTGTCCTCTTTGAACACACTCATATACCTTTCCCTATTCCTTCTAGGTAATCGTAATATACATATTTTCATCCAGGCAAATTAAAACCTAATAAAGGGCTGAGCTAGGATGCTCAATAAGGATAACAATATAGCGGGAACTATCATAAATAAGCATAAAAATCTCAGTTAATGTATAAGAATAAAACACATGAATTTTAAACATAAACATCAGCATAATATGGAGATGATAAATCAAATAATTCCATTTACTTATTTACATGGATATTTAACTTGTCAATTAATCTTTTGTAAAATCACTATATAATTTCATAATGATATAATTCATAATGACGGACATCATAACCTAATAGTCAAGGCCTCGTTCTAATTCTAAAAATAATATTTTCTCAATTCCTTGTGCCAAGAAATTAGTTTTTCTCATGAGACCTACCGATTCATCGAGGAGTCAAATCAGGCTCCACCGATCAATTACTAAGTCCAATGCATTCCTCAATTAAAAAGGTTGAAACAGAACATAAATATTCTTATTAAAACTAGCATACACAATATTAATACTTTAACCATAAACCATGAATGGTATAAAAATAACACATCCATTGTCAAAAAAATCACAAAACCATCAATACAATATGGAATTCTGTATTATAATAAATCAACATCTAACAAGTGTAAAATATTTTAAGGGATGTGGACATAGATAAAAAAAATATTTGAGAGAAATATCTCATTATATTTTGAAATAATTTAAATGTCACATAATTATAAAAGTAAACATTTATTTTGAAAATATTCTTATAATATTATAAGGGAAGCTTTGAAGGTGTTATAACGGCGTATAATAGCCGCACATGCCGTATAAGTTAAAAAACATTCTTACTTTAATTTTTCAAAAAGGTCATAAGGTACCTTGTTTGGAAAACGTCGAAATGATTTCTTTCCAAAATGTTTATAAAAAGTCAAAAAAAAGTATAAATTAATTTAACCTATATTCTAGGAAATAGTAATAATGTTTTGAAATACATTTTTATGAAACACAGATGTGGATGATAAAGAGGTCCCAATAGATACTCATATATAAACAACCTCAGATAATAAATATATTGTAAAATTAAACCTTACCTTGTACTTTTCCTTAGTCTAGGGTATGTTAACCTCATGTATAATAGTTAAATAATTGTTATTAAATTATACAAGAACCACATATATAAATATGATATCATATGTGATCTTCTAATATTTATTTGTTAATAAAATTTTCTAGTAGTATCATTTTTTCAGGTGTTAACTGATACATTTTCCTTTATATGTTTTATTACCTATGTCATGTTTGTTATGGATTGGATTTATTTGATTCATATCCACTATGATATCAAGTTATTAAATATTATATCTAATTGTATAATGAAAATTATTTTCGAATGATTATGATGGGGAATGAATCTCATCACGTTCAGGGGGACGGTAATTTGTACATACGCATGGGGGACAATATCATTCTATTGATGGTGAAATAGTATGTAATTGGATGGTATATTAAATATAAAGAATCATTATCAAGTTATATTTATTATTTACATAAATTATACACATTATTATGCCCATACACATAATGTAGTGTTCAATAAAAAAACTACACTGCGATGTGGAGACGGTAAGCCGTACGTATGCATGTATGGTGACTTTTTCATTCATTCGATGGATAAAATAATGAATATGGTTAAACCATATAATAATATCACAGTATTTAGAAGGTACTAGAGTTATTATTTTCGTATGGAAACAACAAATAAAGAGGTTTTGGAGGAAGAAAAGAACATTGAAAGAGGTGATGGAATTTTTATATCTTCTTCGGGTTCTTCCTTTTGATTAGATCAAAAGGGCTCCATAAGATGGTTTTCTGATCCAAGTAAGGCATCTAGGAAAAATTTTTGGTACATTACAGGATATTTGATTAGGGTTTGACCAAACCAAATGGCTTTGAAGGTGTGATATTAAGAGAAGGGGAGGTAGCCACTTATAAGAGATGTGAGGGTCACATTAGGAAAAGCTTGAAATATTATTTTATTGTAAAATAATTTTCAGTTTTTAATGTCTCCAAATAGATTTAGTTTGAGGTTAAGGTGGGGATGGGTCAAAATAATCTCAACCAATATGTATTGGACATGTTTAGATCACCATATTAAACTTATAGTTTATATATAACTCCTCGTTAAATAGTTTATCTTTTAAAATGTGTTCTTGTATTTTTATATTAAATGGTTAATAAAATTACCACAAAATGACAAGAGAGCCTCAAGTGGTAAATTAATGACATATCTATCATTATATAAGTCTTTTTTCCAAACCATAGATTTTTAAGAATATTATATCATTTAATAATATAATAATTGATTTAAAAACACGTTTATATCTATTTTGACGCTATTTAGTATTTGGTTTTTTTGAAAGCCATAACAACTTTATCACTTAAAAAACTATTTAATCAACTGTTAAATGTCATAGTAACATATTAAATTCTTTTAATTAATCACATATCTCAATTTAAATTTATTTTGATATTTATAATATCAATTATTTTAATATTTTATTAATAGGGTAATTACTTCATCGTCATTGTGTAATATAAAAAATTAATTATTTAATGTCTAAAAATAGTAAATAAAATAACCTGATGTAGGAAATATTTTTATTTTTCTAATTAATATTTAGAATCAAAATTATCTTATGTATAATCCTATGTTAATAATTATTTAATTATTAAAATTTGAATATAACACTTTTAACTATTCTTCAAATAAAATAATAATAAATCTACTAATCTAACCCATGTGGATAAAAAAGGATCATATTTTATTCATAAGGATGATCTTGGTAAAAAAACTTATCCAATATAATTAGGCCACGTGTTAGGGTAATTATAATATCATTTTAAACATTAATTATCCTATTTAATTTTAATCGTGGTAAATAAAATTCCCAAGTTATTATTCACCAAAAATTATATTCATCCAATTAAACCACATTTTACATACTATTTTCAACCGTGTCTCTTAGATTTTTTAAATTCAATTCACAAAAGTAGTATAATTACTTTTCATTCAAATATTCAAATGTTCATAGAAGGTAGGTAAATGACTCCAAAAAGTTTAATAAAATTTTATATATCTCATCTTATTATAAAATAAATTCAATGAATTAATTTGGACTAATATATGTAATATGTATCTATTTTTACAGTAAAATTAATTTAAATTATAAATATTTATTTAAATAATATGTCAGCTTCAAACAATAACGTAGTTTTTTCACTATTCATCAAAAATTGAAAGTTTTTAGGAAAAAACAAAAAATTAACCGTAAGCTAATTTTGATATTCTGAATCCAAAAATGAAGTTAGTTGTGAAAAAAATTAAATTTTCAAAATTTCACAAAGTGGGTATTACTATTCATAACAAATTTTAAAATGGCGAGTTTGATTGGTTGTGGTGTTCTAGAACTCGATGTTGCGTACATCGCAAGCTATTATATTATTCAAAGAGAAGTGTACCGTGGAAGCATGGGTGTGTTACATTCTTCCTTCTTTCAAATAATTTCATCTTTGAACTTTCTATAATATTACTGCATAAAAAGATTCGGGTGCATCTTTATCATAAGTTCCTCAGGTATACATGTTGCCACTTCCATTTTATGGTTTCTCCAAAGAACTTTTATCAGGCGAGTCATCTGGTTTCTCAAAACTTTGTCTCTAGTGTCAATAATCATGATAGTCTCTTCACAATAAGACATATTAGGTTCATGTTCTAATTATTCATAGGTGTGTACATGCATTGGGTCAGGCATGTATTTTCTCAACAGTGATATGTGGAAAACCACATGAACATTAGAGATACATGGTGGCATTTCCAAATGGTAAGCTATAACTCCAATTTGTTATAGAATTTCTAAATGTTTGATGAACCTAGAAATTAATTTACCCTTATTAATGAATCTAATAACACCCTTCCATGGATATACCTTCTATAAAACATGTCCTCCTACTTGAAATTTAAAATCATTCCTTCAGTTATCTACATAGCTCTTTTCCCTAAATTGATATTATTTGATGTGGGTTTGGATAACCTTCACCTTTTCCATTATTTCCTCAACAATTTCTAGGACTATGATTTTTCTTTCACCAACATCATCCCTACAAGTTGGTGTGCGACATCTCTTTCCATATAATGTTTCATAAGGCGCCATATGAAAAATTGAATGGGAGATATTGTTATATGAAAACACTACCATAGGTAAATACTGATCCCACATAACTTAAAAGTCATGTGAGAAAGACCTCACTATGTCTTCTATGGTTTGAATAGTCAGTTTTGATTTCCCATCAGTTTGAGGGTAGCGGGCAATACATAAACGAAGATTAGTATCCATGGATTCCTAAAGACTTTTATAGAAACTTTATGCGAAATGGGGATCCTCATCAAAAACCATCAATAGGGTTACACCATGAAGCCTTACAAATTCATTAATATATAGTATTTCTAAACGTTCAACTGATAAATATTCTCTTATAGTAAGAAAATGTGAAATCTTGGTAAGACGATCAACAATGACCCATATTGGATCATCCCATCTAGAGTTATTTGGTATCACCATGACAAAGTCCATCATAATATCATCGCATCTCCACTATGGTTTGGGAAGAGGTTTCATGTCTCCTCTAGGATGTTGTCTTCCAGCTTTCACATATTGAAAAACTATATCCCTTGACACTTAATAAGAAATCTCCCTCGTTATGATGTCATGCCAAGAATGTTCCTTCATATCCCTATACATCATAGTGCTACTAGGATGTATTGGGAAATTAGGGATATGAGTATCATCCAAAAATTCAATTTTTAGATTAGGTATATCAGGAACACAAATCCTCCTCCCAAATTTCAAAATTCAATCTTCATATATGATGTCGATTAGTCATCCATCATTCACAGCTTTAATTTTCATTTAAAATTTCTCATCATCATTCTAAAAACTTTTTTCCATTCTATTAAAGATGGATTGGAATCCATTTGAGAAAGTATAAATGATTCAACTTCCCTAATTATTTTCATATCCATTTTTACTAGATCCATAAACATAGGATCCCTTTAAAATCTAATCTTGTTTATAAATCCCTTATTATTTCTTCTCAAAGCATCCTCCACCATATTTACCTTCTATTGGTGGTAATGTATAGTGAATTCATAACCCATGAGTATTTCAATCCATCTACATTGCCTCATTTTTTGTTCTTTCTATGAGAAAATATACTTCAAACTCTTTTCAACAGTATACATCTCAAATTCTTCACCATATAGATAGTGTATCCATATATTTGGAGTAAATATTAATGTTTCTATCTTATGATCATGAGCGGGATAGTTTTTTTGATGAATTTTTAGTTATCATGATGCATAGGGAATAACTGTATCATTATTTATATGGTCACAACCAAATATTTTCTTCGATACATTACTATAAATAACAAACCCATCATTCCCATATGGTAGAGTAAATATAGTAGAATTGACTAATCTTTTCTTAATTTTTTCAAAACATTATTTGCACTCTGTCTTACTAAAAAAATTAACCACTTTACGTGTGGTCTTAGTTAATGGGTTATCCAGTAGGATAAAATTCCGTACGAAGCACTGATAATAACCTACTAAACCAATAAAACTTCATAACCCAATTATACTCATCAGTGATGGCCACTATTGGATTATTCTTCTCATATAAGTATCAACATAGATTTTATCCTTAGAGACAATATAGACAAGAAAAGAAATATCATTAAGCTAGAATTCACACTTTCTAAACATCACATATAATTATTTCCTTCTAAGAGTGTTTAGAATAGTGCGCAAGTGATTTTCCTGATCATTATAGATTTTGGAGTATACCAAGATATCATTATGAATAGTACTAAAATGTTGTCAAGATATTCCTTGAAAACACTATTCATTAGATACCTGAAAACCTAGGGTACATTAGTTAGTCCAAAAGGCATTACTGTAAACTCATAATGATTATACCTGGTATGAAATGTTGTCTTCAGAATGTCATCCTTCTTTACACACAATTGATGATATTCAGATCTAAGGTTAATATTTTGAAAATATTGAGCTCTATGAATTTGATTGAATAAATCATTAATGCGAGGTAGGGCATACTTGTTATTTATTGTTATAGCATTGATCTCCCTATATTAAATGAACAACATCATAGATCCATCTTTCTTCTTAACTAAATAATAAGGGCTCCCCATGGAGAAACACTTGGGTGAATAAATACTTTACTACTCAATTGCACTCCTTGTTTCATTAGTTCCACTAATTCCACAGTGTCCATTATATAAGGGGTCTTTGATATGGGCCTTGAAATAGGAATTAGATCAATAGAAAACTCAATTTCTCATTCTAGAGGATGTTCAGGTAGATCCTCTGGAAACGTATCAACATATTATTGAACAATATGCACACCCTCTATATTAACATTCATTTCTTTCATTCATAGTTATTTCACTCCCTTCCTCCCCAAAAATAGAATTTAGAACATCTAATAGGGATGGATCTAGATAATAATTAGATGGTGATGTTTTTAATCTAAAGATACAGTATTCCTTATCATCATCAAAAATTGAATCTTCCTTCTTCTTACAATAAATTGTTACATCATGGTTATAAATTCAATACATAATGATGATTATATCAAATTCCATTATGGGTATGAATATGATATCAGCAGATAAAGCACATTTATATGACATAATGGAAACTGATTCTTAAAACATTACTACAATGATACTTCCCTTAAGAGTTTTAACTGGAATCTCCCTTCTTAAACCAAATTCAAAATATCTAATTTTCTTGGAAAACGTGGAAGATATGAAAGAATAAAATACTATAGAATCAAATAAATAATTGGAGAAATTTGAGGAAACAATTAATATATAATCCACCACGTTATTTAGAAATTCAACCTCAATAGTTGTCATCACATAAGCTTTATCTTTCTCCCATTTCATTTTTATAGGTATGTTTCCTTGGCTCTTAGGAAATTTATTTGGATAATTCAGCATTTCTTTTCAATTGTAGCCATCAACATTGAAAACCACTTTCTTCCCCTTACAATCACGAGCTTGGTGGCCTTTTTCTCAACAATTGTGACGAACTATCATCCTCTTTAGACAAGTACTAGGTTGTTTCTTCCCACATTTACTACAGTGTGGAAATTCAACTTTTCAATTCTTTTACTTATTTCTATTTCCAAAGTGCTTAAAAGATATTTTATTCACTTTATTTTCTTAAATTTTTTTGGACTTATAGAATTCATTTTCTATCTTCATAGCACATGAGACTATATCTTTGTATGATGAGATGGATTGTGAGACTAATGATCAATGGAGAAATAGTTTTAACAAATCAAATAATCGATTAATCTTACTTCTTGGGGTACATATATAATTTGCATAATTCCATGTTAACCTTGTAATGTTAGTATCGTAAATTGTGACATTCTCATCCTTCTTTTTCCTTCGACATAGAAATTTTCTTTCCATATCTGCTTGATGGTCACGAGGAAAGTATTATTCTAATAAATGATCATTAAACTCCCTCCATTCTATATTTGATACTTCTCCATACTCCTTTATCTGTTGAATTAATGACCACAAATGATCTGCATCTCCTATGAGTTGATAAACTTCCATGACAACTATTTCCCTTTCACTTCTCCCCAAAGCATGAAATATTTTATCTAAGGAACTTATCCATTTTATAGCTAAAAATGTATTATTAGTCCCTTTTAATGTTTGTAGTTGTTTCCTCATAAATCAGTCTAATATTGATCCTCCATGTTATAGATCAGGATACTCCATACAGGTAAGTTTATTATTCATTACCTGAGTGAGTTGTCCCAGTATGGTTATAATCTGTTAAGCACCAGTTTCATCACTAGCTCCACTATAACTATCTTGATATGAAGGTCAATCCCTACATAGATTATGTGTTTTAATACAGTTTTCATTCCGTCCACCAGGAAAAATTTCTAAAAAATGGCATACACTACATTAATGTATGAATCACAATTCATAATTCCAAACATGAAAAATAAAAAACATAAATTGAATAGTTTATGTATATAATCCATAATATTACAAAAATCCTTGAGGATTTATTTAATGATAAATCCTTAGAAATGTCTTGTAATAAAAATGTGATTTATCCGAATCATTTTCCCCATGAGTGTCGTAACCAAGAGTACAGCAAGGCCCATTGTCATGCACCAGTTCCCGTTCGATTCAAGATCAAAGTGGTGTTTTCAGGTTTTACCCTAGATACATCTGTGTCGGAGCTGCCTCTACCTTCTCCTATCTATATAGGTATTTATTTCTTAGAAAATTCACAAAATCTTTACATTAGCACAATTCTAGGAAGTTCTTATATACAAATCCTCAAAGTCTATCATAGGGTAATGTTATCTAATTATAGTTTTTCTAAATCTAGTTTTCATAGTTTTTACTAAACATCCTCTGATACCAACTATAATTCCTAGACCCAAGTTACCGAGAGTCAATGCATTATTACATTACATTGGCATGATCACAAGGGATCAAATCCCAAATGATCGATTAGATTAGTAGCTTTGGAAGTACTAGATTCATACAAAAGATTGAAATTACATTATGAAATGAAAAACAACAACATTGTGTCTCTTTTAACACACTCGTATCCCTTAGCCTATTCCTGTAGGATAATCTTAATATACTTATTTTCATATTGGGAAAAATAAAATATAATAAAGGAAAGAGACCGGATTCTCAGTAAGGATAAAAATATAGAAGAATATAACTTAAATAAGTATAAACATTTAAGTAAAATTATAAGAATAAATCCAAGACTTTTAAACATAAGGTTCAACATAATATGGAAAATATAAATCAAATAATTCCATTTACTTATTTACATGGATATTCTACTAGTCCAATAATCACATGTAAATTCACTAGCTGATTTCAAAATGATGGAATGCATATTTCCATAAATCATAACCACATAGTTAATGCCTCATGAAAAGAATAAAAATAGGAATTTATTAATGACTTGTACCAATAAACTTGTTTTTATCATTAGACCTATCAATGCATTGAGGAAATATAGCTCATTCCACCTGTCACTTACTAAGTCCAATGCATTCCTCATATGAAAAGGTTAAAACATAACATAAAAATTTGTATTAAAAATACCTTACGTAATGTTAATAATTTATCTATAATCCACAAATGGAATAAAAATAACACATTCACAGTCGATCATATTACAAAACATTCAATACAATATGGAAAGATTTTACCATAATAAATCAACTTAAAACAAGTGTAAAATCCAGTAAACGATGTTGACAAAGATTTAATAAAAATTATTTGAGTGAAATATCTCTTTATATTTGGAAATAATTTAAAAGTCATGTAATTATAAAATAAAAAATTTATTTTAAAAATATTAATATAATATTGTAAGGAAATCATTGAAGGAGATATAACTACGCATAATAGTTTCACCCACCGTATAAGTTAAAAAACAATCCTACCTTAATTTGTTGAAAATGTCATAAGGTTCCGTGTTTTTAAAATGACAGAAATATTACTTCAAAAATATATAAAAATCTAAATGAGGCTATACATTACATTATTCCATATTATAGGAATTACTAAAAAATTTTGAAATACATTTTTAAGAAACACATATGTGGATGATAAAGAGGTCTGAGTAGATACTCTCGTATAAACAACCTCGGATAATAAATAGATAGTTAAATTAAACTTTACTATAAAAATTTCCTTTTTTGAGGGTATTTTAACCTCCTATATAATAGTTAAATAATTTTTTATTAAATTATACAACAAAAAAAACAGAAATATTATATCATTTATGATCTTATAATTTTTTTTGTTAATAATATTTCAGTAGTATCATTGTTTCGGGTGTTAACTGATTGGTTTTCCATTATATGTTTTGTCAAAAAAGACATGTTTTTATGGATAGGATTTATTTGATTCATATCTAGAATGATATCATGTTCCTAAAAATCATTTTTAATCATAAACTGAAAATTATTCTTGAATGTTTACAATTGGGAATTAATCGCATTGCATTCATAGAGACGATAATCCTTACGTACGCTAGAGCAACATTATCATTCTATTGACGGTGAAATTGTTTGTAATTGGATGTTATATCACATATAAAGAATAAATAACATGTTATATTTAGTATTTACATAAATTATACTCATTATTATACCCATCCAAATAATGAAGCGGTGAATAACAAAATACAGCATGACGTGGAGACGTTAAGCCTTACGTACGCACGTATAGTGACTTTGACATTCATAGGATGGATAGAATAATGAATATGGTTGTTCCATATAATAACATCATAGAATGTAAAAGTTTATGAAGTTATTATTTGGGTATGTAAACAAAAAATAAAGAGGTAGTGGAATAAGAAAATAACTTTGAAAGACGTGATGAAATTCTACCTCTTCTTAGGGTGATTCCATTTGATTTGATCAAAAGGGATCCTTAGGTTGGATTTATGATCAATGTGAGGCCTATAGGATGAATTTAGGGTAGTTCATAGGATATTTAATCAGTGTGTGGCTAAGCCTAATGTCATTGGAGGTGTTATTTTGAGAATGGGGGGTACCCTTTTATAAGAGAGGTGAGGGTAACTTTAAGATAATCTTGTAATATTATTTTATTATAAAATCATTTTCGATTTATAATGTCTCAAAATGGATTTATTTCTAGGATAAGGTTGGGTGGGTCAAAATAATCTCAACCAATAGGTTTTAGACATGTTTACGTAACCATATAAATCTTATCGTTTAGATTAAACTCTTAGTTAAATAGTATAACTTTTACAATGTCTTCTTGTATTTTTATATTACATGGTTAATAAACATACTATAAAATGACAAGAGGTCCTAAAGTGGTTAATTAATGAAATATATATAATTATATAATTTATTTGTCTGAATTTTATATTATTTGGAATATTATACAATTTAATAATATAATATTTGTTTTACAAACTCATTTGTGTAAATTTTTACACTATTTACTTGTTGGTTTTTTTTAAGTCAAAAAAAATTATCACTTCAAAAAAAATTATTTAATAAACCCTAAAATTTTATAGTAAACTCAAAAATTCATTTAAAGCATCAAATGTCTCAATATACATATATTTTTGTTTTTATAATATCAATTATTTTAATCTTTTATTAATATGGTCATTACTTCATCATCATTGTGTCATATATCAATTTAATTATTTAATGACTAAAAACTATAAATAAAATACTATGATTTATGAAATCTTTTTATATTTATAATGAATATATTTAATCGAAATTATCTTTTCTATAACCCTATGTTAAAATGTTTTAGTAATTAAATTTTAATTTAACACTTTTATATCTTCTTTAAAGAAAATAATAATAAATGACATAATCTAATCAATGTTGATAAAAAAGGATCATATTTTATTCATAAGGTATATTATGGTCGAAACACACTTATCTAATAGAATTAGGACATGTTTTAGGGTAATTATAATATCATTTTTACTGTTTAATTACCCTATTTACTTTTAAATGTGATAAAAAATTTAAAAGTTACTATTCACCAAAAATTACATTTATGTTATTCAATAACATTTTACTAACTGATGTCAACTTTGTCTATGATATTTTTGATATTCAATTCATAGAAGTGGAAAAATTATGTTTTATTCAAATTTGCAAATGTGCCTAGAAGGTGGTTAAAAGATGGTAAAAAGTTCAATAAAAATTTATATATCTAATTTTATTATAAAATTACTTCAATGAATTACATTGGACTAATTTAAGTATTCTGTGTCTATTTTTACATTAAAATAAATTATAATTAAAAATAATTATTTAAATGAAAATTAGTTTTTAAACAATAGCGTATTGCTTTTCACTATTCATCAAAAAGTAAAAGTTTTCAGAAAAATACAAAAAAAATCATCCTAAGTTAATTTTGATAATATGAATCTATATATAAAGACAATTTTGAAAAATATAATTTTTAGAATTTCAAAAATTCAGTATTACTATTCATAACTGCTTTTAAAATGGCTAGTTTGATTAGTCATGGTGTGCTAGAACACGAAGTTGCATAAAGTGAAAGATATTGTATTATTCAATGAGAACCATATTGTGGAAGCTTAGGGTGTTACATTCTTCCCTCCTTCAAATAATTTCATTCTCAAAATTTATAAAATATTAATACATAAAAATATTCAGGTTGTTCTTCATCATTAGTTCCCCGGGATTCAATTTTGCCTCTTCCATTTTATAGTTTCTCCAAATAAATGTTTCCTTGAAAGTCATCTGTTTCTCAACACTTTTTATCAGGTGTCAAGAATCTTGATCGGCTCTTCACAATAATATAGATCATGTTCTAGTTCTAATTCGTTATAGTTGAGTACATGCATTGGGTCATGCATACATTTTCTAAACAGTGATATGTGGAACACATCGTGAACTTTGGAGAGACTTGGTGACATTTCCAAATGGTAAGCTATAACTCTAATTTGTTCTAGAATATCAAAAGGTCTGATGTATCTTGGACTTAATTTACCCTTCTTTCTTAATCGTATAACACCCATCCATGGAGATACCTTCAAAAAAAAACATGATCTCTGACTTGAAATTCCAAATCCTTCCTTCGGTTATCGACATAGCTCTTTTTCCATCTTTGAGTTTCTTTTATGTGGTTTTGGGAAATATTCACATTTTTCATTGTTTAATAAAAAAGGTATTGGCCTAAGAGTTTTCATTCACCAACATCATCCCAACAAGTTGGTGTGTGGCATCTCATTCCATATAATGCTTCATATGGTTCCATTTGAATACTTGAATGGAAGATATTTTTATAGGAAAATTTCACCAGAAGTAAATATTGATCCCAAATACATTGAAATTCAAGTTATCAAGATCTCAACATCTCTTCTACGGTTTGAATAGTCCATTCTGATTGTCCATCAGTTTGAGGGTGGTAGGCAGTACATAAACGAAGTTCATTATCCATGGATTTCTGAATACTTTTCTAGAATCTTGATTTATAATGGGGATCACAATCATAAAAAATCGATAGGGGTACACCATGATGTCTTACAAATTAATTAATATATAGTCCTTCTAAACATTCAAGTGGTAAATCTTCTCTAAAATAAAGAAAATGTGCTAACATGATAAGACGATAAAAAATGACACATATTTTATCATTCTTTATAGGAGTATTTGGTATCTCCATGAACTATTCCATCGTAATATCATCCCCCATCCACTAAGATATGGGAAGAGGTTGCATGACTCCTCTTGGATGTTGTATTCCATCCTTCACCTGTTGACAAACTATACATCATGACACATAATAAGAAATCTCCCTCTTCATGTTATACCTCAAAAAATGTTCCTTTACAACTCTATCCATATTAGTGCTACCAAGGTGTATAGTGAAATTAGAGATATTAGAATCATCCAGAAATTTAATTTATAGATTAGGTGTATTGGGAACACAAATCCTTCTCCTAAATTTCAAAATTACATCTTCATATATGAATTCAATCAATCTCTCATCATTCACAGAATCTATTTTCTTTTGAAACTTCTCATCATCAGTCTAAGAACTTTTTAACCTTTCTATTAATGATGGATTGTAAACCAATTGAAGAAGTATCAATGATTCACCTTCCATGATTATTCCCATATGCATTTTTACTAGATCCATGTACATAGAATCTCCTTCAAATCTCATATTATTCAAGACTCTATGATCTATTCTGGTCAAAGCATCTGCCACCTTATTTGCCTTCCCAGGGTAGTACTATATTGTGAAATCATAATCCTTGAGTATTTCAATCCATCTTCTTTGGTTCATATTTTGTTCTTTCCATGAGAAAATATACTTCAATCTCTTGTGAACATTATAAATCTCACCTTTTTCTCCATATAGATAGTGTCTCCAATTATTTAGGACAAGGATTATTTCTTCTAATCTAAGATCATGAGTGGGATAGTTTTTTTGATGAATTTTTAGCTGTCATGATGAATAGTTAATAAATCAATCCTTATGCATAAGGGTACAACTATGTCCTTTCTTCGATGAATCCCTATAAATAACAAACCCATCATTCCCTCATGGTAGAGTAAATATAGGATAATTGACTAATATTTTCATCAATTCTTCAAAACATTTTTAATAATATTTTGTCTACACAAATTTAACCCCTTTACATGTGAGCTTGGTTAATGGGATAGCCAATTGGGAAAAATTATGGAAGAAGCATTGATAATAACATGCTAAACCAATAAAACGTTATAACTTAGTTATACTCGTCAGTGCTGGCCATTCATGGATTTCTATTGTCTATAAGGATGAATATAGATTGCATACTTAGAGAAAATATGGCCATGAAAATAAATATCATGAAGCAAGAATTCGCACTTGATAAACATCACATATAATTCATTTATTCAATGAGTCATTAGAATACTGCGCAAGTGATTTTCTGGATCTTCATAGCTTTTGGAGTATACCAAGATGTCATTAATAAATACTACTATAAAGTCTCCAAGATATTAATTGAAAACTCTATTCATTAGATCCATGAAAACAGAGGATGCATTAGTCAGTAAAAAAGGCATTACTATACACTCGTAATGCCCATACCTGGTACGAAATGATTTCTTTAGAATTTCTTCCTTTTTTTACGCACAACTGATGATATCCAGATCAAAGGTCAATATTTGGAAAAATATTGAGCTCCACGAAGTTGATCGAATAAATCATCAATGAGAGGTAGGGGATACTGGTTCTTCGTTTTTGTTGCATTAATCTCCCTATAGTCAATGAACAACCTCATAGATATATCTTTCTTCTTAACAAAAAGAACAGGGGCTCCCCATTGAGAAACACTAGAGAGAATAAAACCATTAATAATCAATTCCTCTGTATATATTTAGTTCCACTAATTCTAATGTGGACATTCAATAAGGGGTCTTTGATATGGGCCTTGAACCAGTAATTAAATTATAGGAAGACTAAATTTCTTGTTTGGTACGATGTCCAATTAAATCCTCTTGAATCACATAAACGTATTCTTGAAGAATAGGTTCATCATATCGTTGAACATTCTTTTCCTTACCCATAGTTATTTCACTCCATTCATCCCCTATAATATAATTTAGTAGAGATAATGGTGGTGGATCTAGATAAGAATCAGATGGTGATGTTTTTGCTCAAAAGATAAGGTATTCCTTATCATCATAAAAAAACCTCTTTCTTCTTAAAATAATTTTTCGCAACATGGTCTAAAAAACGAATACATACCAAGGATTATATCAATTTAAATTATGGTTGGGATGATGCGATCAACTGATAAAGCACATTATATTCCATAATGGTTACTGATTCACAAAACATTTTTGTAATGATACTTCCCTTAAGCGTTTTTACTGACAACAAACTTGTTAAATAAAATTTAAAATACCTAATTTTCATGGAAAACTGCGATGATATGAATGAGTGAAATGATCTAGAATCAAATAAATATTTGAATAAATTTGAGGAAATGATTAATGTGCATGCCTCCACGACATTTGGAACTTCAACCTCTGTAGTTTTGATCACATAAACTTCACCTTTCTCCCTTGGCCTCTTCTAAGGTATGTTTCATTGGTTCTTAGGTCATTCATTTTCATAAATACCCAATTATATATAACTGCAGAATTCAACATTAACTGCCTCTTTCTTCCCCTTGAAATCACGAGATTGGTAGCCTTTTCTCCAAACTTGTAACAGAATCCCATCCTTTCCAGGTAGGTACCGGGGTGTTTCTTCCCACATTTACTGTAGGGTGGAAAATCAACATTAACTTTCTTCCCCTTATTTTCATTTATAGAGTTCTCAGAAGATCTCTTCTTATCTTTCTTTTCATTAAAGTTGTAGGACTTAGAGAATTTTTTTCTGTCTTCATAGCACATGAGACTATATCTGCGTACGATAGGAAGTATTGTGAGACTAATTCCTGATAGATAAAGGGTTTTTACTCATAATATAATTGATCATCCTTACTTATTGGGTTACATATATAATCTACAGTATTCCTCTATATCCTTATAATGTTATCCCCCTATTTTGTGACATTCCTATCCTCCTTTTTCCAAAGACTCAAAAATTGTCTTTCCATATCCGCTCGATGATCACAAGTAAAGTATTTTTCTATGAAAAGATCTTTAAACACCCTACATTCAATATTTGATACTTCTTCATACTTATTTTTTGTTTTGAATTAATGACCACCATTGATCTGCTTCTCTTGTGAGGCGATAAAATACCATGAAAACTTTTTCTCTTTCGCTACTCCACAAAGCATGAAATATTTTCTCTATGGAAATTATCCATATTTCATCTACAAATGGATTTCTAGTCCTATTTAATATTTGTTGTTGTTTCCTCATAATGTGTTATAACATTGATCCTCCGCATTGTGGATTAGGGTGCTCTATATGTTTAATTTTACTATTCATAACCTGGGTGAGTTTTCCCAGTATTATTATAATTTGTTCAGCACCAGTTTCATCACCAGATCCACTATAATTATTTTGAGTAGGAGTTCTATCCCTACACATATTTCGCATGTTGATAAGGTTTAAATTCCTTCCACTATGCACCATTTCTAATCCAGAAAATTCATTAGATTAGTTTATGAATCACAATGCATAATTATAAACTTGTAAAATACCTATCATAAATTGAAAATTTTATGCATACAAACGATTATCATAAAAAAAATTTATTTGAGGAAGTATTTATTCATAAATCCTTCACAATGTCTTCTAATTAAAATTTGAATTATCCTAAGCATATCCCCCAAGAGTGTCGTAACAAAGAGTGCAGCCCGACCCATTATCATGCACCAGTTCAAGTTGGAGTCTAGCTCAAAAGGGTGTTTTCGGGTTTTACCCCTAGATAAATCTATTCTAGAGCCGCCTCTACCTTCTTGTACCTAGACCGGGATTTATTACTTGGAAAATTCAAAAAAAATCTCTACATTACCAAAATTATAGGAATTTCTTCTATAATAATCCTCAAAGTCTATCTTAGGTTAATGTTCTCTAATTAATGATTTTCTAAATCTAATTTCCAAGATTTGTACTAAACTTCACATGATACCAACTGTAACTCCCCGACCCTAGTTACCCAGAGTCAGTGCATTATTACATATAATTGGCATGATCACAAGGGATCAAATCCCAAAATTCCGGTTAGTTTAGTAGCCTTTGAATTACTAGATACATATTAATGTTTTATATTACATTATTAAATGAAAAAACAAGAACATTGTGTCCCATTTGAACACACTCATTTCCTATTTCGTATTATAGTAGGTTAATTGTAATATAATTCTTTGCATCCTAGGAAAAATAAAACATATGAAAGGGGTGAGCTCAGATTCTCAATAAGGATAACAATATAGAAAAAACTATCATAAATAAGCATAAACATTTAAGTAAATGTATAAGAATGAAACACAAGCCTTTTAAACTTAAACATCAGCATAATATTTCAATTTTAAATCAAATAATTCCATTTACTTATTTACATGTATATTATACTAGTCAAGTAATCATGTGTAAAATCACTACCAAATTTCATAACGTTAGAATGCCTAATCTCAGACATCATAACCACATAGTCAAGGCCTCATGAAAAGATTGAAAATAAGAGTTTGTCAAGGCCTTGTGCCAAGACACTAGATTGTCTCAATATATCTACCGACGCATCGAGGAACTATGGTGGGATCCACGAATCACCTACTACGTCCAATGAATTCTTCATATGAAGAGGTTAAAAAATAACATAAACATTCATATTAAAAATTTCATACAAAATGTTAATACATTAACCATAAACCCCGAATGGTATATAAATTACACATCCATTTTCAAGCATATCACAAAACCTTCAATACAATATGGAATGTTGTATCATAATAAATTAACTTCAAACAAGTGTAAAATCTATAACGGGATGTTGACATAGATGAAATCAATACTATTTGAGATAAATATCTCTTTATATTTTGAAATAATTTAAAAGCCCCACAATTATAAAAGAAAAAATTTTATTTTTAAAATATTTTATAACCTTGTAAGGGAATCTTTGAAGGTGTTATAATGGCAGAAAATATCCACACACGCCATATTAGTTAAAAAAACCATTTTTAACTTAATTTGGTGAAAACGTCATAAAGTATCTTGTTTAGAAAATGACAGAAAGATTACTTTCAAAACATTTTATAAAAAGTAAAACAAGGGTATAAATGACTATAACACATATTCTATCAAATTGTAAAGATGTTTTGAAATACATTTTTATGAAACACAGATGTGGATGACAAAGAGGTCCTAGTAGATACTCACGTATAAACAACCTCGGATAATAACGAGATTGTGAAAATAACCCTTACTTTTTACTTTTCCTTGTATAGGGTTTTTTAACCTACTTTAAAATAATTAAATCACTGATACTAAATAATACAAGAACCATATACAAAAATATAGATTCATATATGATCAATTAATATTGAATTGTTAATAATATTTCTGTATTATCATCATTTCAGGTGTTAACTGATTCATTTTCCATTAGGTGTTTTGTTACATAAGTGATGTTTGTTTTGGATAAGATGTATTTTATTTATATATATTGTGATATCAAGTACTTAATTTTTTTTTTTCATAAAATGGTAATTATTCCCGAATGGTTATAATGGGGAATGAATCTCATCGCATTCGTGGAGACTATATTCCGTACGTACGCACGTGTGACAATATCATTCTATTGATAGTGAAATAGTATGTCATTGGATGGTATATTAAATATAAAGAATTATTAACATGTTATATTTGTTATTTACATAAATTATAATCATTATTATACTCATCAAAATAATAAAGTGTTGAATAACAAACTTCACCATGGCGTGGAGACGGTAAGCCTTACGTATGCACTTATAGTGACCTTCTAATTCATTGGATGTATAGAATAATAAATATGGTTATACCATATTAAATATCATATTATGTAAAAGGTACTGGATTTATTATTTAGGAATGGAAACAAAAAATAAAGAGGAAGTGGAAAACGTAAAGAACTTTGAAAGAGGTGATAAAATTATTACCTCTTCTTTAGGTGCTTCCTTTTGATTTGACCAAAATGGATCCTTAGGTTTGATTTATGATCAATTTAAGGCTTCTAGAATTAATTGAGGGTATCTGGGAGAATGTTTTATCAGGTTTTGGTACTGCCAAATGGCTTTGGAGGTGTGATTTTGAGAGAACAAGAAGTACCCTTTTATAAGAGTGGTGAGGGTCACATTAGGAAAAGCTTGAAATATAATTTTATTATAAAATAATTTTTGGTTAATATAGGAACCAAATGTATTTAGTTCATTAATAAGGTGTTTTGGGTCGAAATAACCTCAACCAATAGGTTTTAGACAAGATTATGTCACCATATTCATCTTATCTTTTATAATTAACTCTTCGTTAAATAGTTTAACTTTTAAAATGACTTCTTATATTTTTATTTTACATGATTAGTAAACATACTATAAAATTCAAATATATCCCCATACTGTTCCTCAATGACATATATATCATTATATAAGTCATTTGGACTAATTTTTATTTTTGAGAATATTATATCATTTAATAATATAGTATTTGTTTTAAAAACACATTTTTGTCAATTTTAACACTATTTAGTATTTGGTTTCTGTGAAAGTCAAAAAAAAACTTTATCACATAAATAAAATATTAAACAAACCTAACTTGTGATAGTAACCTATAGAATTCGTGAAATGCATCAAAAGTCTCAATTTTCATTTATTATGATAATTATTTTATAAATTATTTTAATCTTTTATTAATAAGGTAATTATTGAATCATTATTGTGTCATATATAAATTCTATAATTTAATGTATAAAAATTAAATATAAAATACCACGAAGTAGTAAATAGTTTTATATTTTAATGAATATTTATAATAAAAATTATCTTATGTATAAACTTATGTTAAAAATGTTTTATTTATTAAATTTGAATTTAACACTTTTAACTCATCTTTAAAAAAAATTATTATAAATCTCATATTATAATCCATGTTGATCAAAAAGAAACATATTTTCTTCCTAATGTTTTTTTGGGTCTAAAAAAAATCTTCCAATATAATTAGGACATTTTTCAAAGTAATTGTAATATCATTTTTACCTTTAATAACCCTATTTACTTTTAATCGCGGTAAATAAAATTTTAAAGTTACTATTCAAAAAATTTCTTTTCATCCTATTGAACCACATTTTACTTACTGATTTCCACCATGTCTCTTGGATTTTTAATATTCAATTCACATAAGTGGTAAAATTATGTTTTATGCAAATTTTCAAATGTGCCTAGAAGGTGGGTAAGAGATGGTAAAAAGTTCAATTAAATTTTATATATCAAAAATTATTATAAAATGACTTCAATGAATTAAATTGGAATAATATAAAGATTATATATCTATTTAGAAATTTAAAATAAATTTAAATTAATAATAATTATTTGAATAAAAAATTTGGTTCTAATCAATACTGTAGTGTTTTTCACTATTCATCAAAAAATGAATTTTTTAAAAAAAATACCAAAAATTCACCCTAAGATAATTTTGATATTCTGAATCAAAAAATGATTTCCATTTTGAAAAATAAAATTTATAAAATTTCCAAATGTAGGTATTAATATACATAACTTCTTTTTAAACGGCTATTTTGATTGGTCGTGGTGTGCTAGAAGTCGAAGTTGCGTACAACACAAGCAATTGTATTTTTAAAAGAGAACTGTACCGTGGAAGCGTGGGGTGTTATAAACTTGGTTTTTCTTTTGAGGTATAATTTTTTTTCTTTCTATTTTGAGCTGCTTTTTAGAAAACTGGGGAGAGTGTCTATGTTCTGGAAAAACACTAGAGACATGGCATGATTTTGGGGTTACACACCATGTACTCCCATGTACATGTCACGTACTCTGGCCCTGTGTGAAGGTCATACAAGACATGTGAGCTTGTTTTCTGGATAGAGAGGTCTAACCAAGTACATGTTATGTACTCCTAGTACACGACATGCAGTCTAGCTATGTATGAGGGATACACATAGAGTGTGGGGAAGTCAATGGAGAATAGTTTCAAAACCAAGTACATGTGGTGTAGTCATGTCGGCAGGTCAAAAGAGTAGGTCAGTATAAAACATGCATATTTGGAATAGTTAAATGGTATATACAGCTTTTATACCTGTATACACATCATTTAGTTTCTAAATGTTTCTTAAATTTGGAACTAGCCTTGTTTTTCTAGTTCTGGACAAAACATCTGCAGAACATGCTTCCCAAACATGAAATCTTTCCGAAGTCTTTGTTCAATGTTCGATTCAAACAATATTTGATCCTTTAGAACCCCACAAGTGAGCTCTTGATTCCTCTTCAGCCTTTCTTCATCATTTATCTTCTAAACAATGTAATTGGGGTTTGATATGTGATCCTCATTTTGTATATCCACCATGATTACACTGAAATAGAGGCTGATACCAGATGAGGATCATCGTACTAGTTCAACGTAGATGGTGCATACCTTTTTTGTATTTTCGTATACATTTGAGTGTTCTGTCTTTTTAGCACAATGTCAAGTATTGAGTGAGACCCATGTTTCTTTAAATTGAATTGAATTATGCCTTATGAGATGCCTTTGGGCATTCCCTTACCTTTTATGCTTAAAAAAGGTTGGGTTAGAGGTCATTTCTCATTTAGGGAATTTTGGATTGGGGTACCAAAATGGTTATAATTGAATTGTTTTTACTAAACTGTTTAGTTTAAAATGTTTTAGAATGATTATGTTTATTAGAAGCTTTCAAGACCATGGTGCTGGTATGTGAAAGAACAAAGATAGTAAAATTCAGCTGTATATATAGTTTTTCTGGTTTTAAGTGATTCTTTTTTAATAGATATATGTGATGCTTGATATTTTTTTAAAGTTTGGGGACGAAGCCTCATTTTATTATTAAAGAAAATCAAAGACCTTATTTAACTAGGTGGAGGGAGACCCATTAAATATCCCGAAGGCCCAGTGGTCTTGTAGCCGATTACATAGCCAGTATGCTCATTTTTTTGGCCTGATTGCCAATCTGTGAATAGTAACCCATCTGCTACAGTACCCACACAGTACTGCCGCTGCTACAGTGCCCTACCGCCGCTATAGTACCTGCCGATCTATAGTATGGTCTTTGCTATAGTAACCTGCACCCAATGGGTTTTTATATTACATATACTAAAACATTTCGGATGTTTTGGGCGTGGAAGGATATTTTTGAGTGATTTTGATCACAGGTTGGGATTGTACCAAATTATTTTGGGTGTTTTGGCCATTGGATTGGGTGTCGTAGATGTCGGATTGAAGCAGTGTGATTTTCAGGTTGGGCATGGCTCGAGTTAGTTTGATTGAAAGACCATCAGATTATGAGAGACGTGGTCACAGCGTAACGAGGATCCAAAGTGGTTTTGGCTGGTGATCTACATTTTTTGATTACCACTCACCCATGATTTGGGTCATGTTGAGATTGATGTCTCAATTATGAGGTTGTTTTGAATGCTTGTGTGGGAAGAGGGCCATGTAGTTGTGGTTATGTGATTAAGGTTTGGGGTGATTATCGTAGAAGCCACATGGATGGTGAGGTGCCTTAATATTGTTTGGGGGTGCCTATGGGACATCGTTACTTGATACACGAGGTGTCAGGAGGCACATGGTTCCTGGTTACTACTACTTAGGAATTCCTATATGACTTCAATACTTGATACCCACGGTGTCAGGAGGCACATGGTGTCGGGTTATGTGACTGAGATTTCGGCATTGGCTGAAGAAGGTGATTCTCCATGGTGGATCATGAGCTCCAGTGGAGGTTTTGATTATATTTTGCATCATACAATATACTTTCCATATTGACGCATGCATGCTTAAACACATATACTAGGTACGCACCATTATATGGTATCCTACTGAGATTCGTCTCACACCCTACATGTTCCCTTTGGGTTGCTTGTAGATTTTATGGATTTACTTGTTGGAAAGATATTAGCATTAGGAGATGGAACATATTAGGTATTCCATGGAGACTTGGCATGAACCCCGAGGTCATGCCTAGATGGAGTTACTATATTTTACTTTCTTTCCTGTATCAGCATTCTCACATTACAATTATAGCTACTGTAAGTTATACATGGGCTCCATTGTTTTTGACATGTCTGATATTATGTGAATGCATGCTTTTCTATTTCATTAGTTGTCGTATGTGTTGTTCAACATGCTTTATGTTACTTTCCACCACTCATGATTTTAAATTTCTTTTGATGGATTATCTGTTATTGATTATGCTTCCTCTTCGTGGGTCTAGTTCGAGTATGAAGAGTCTATTATCTTATATTATACTTACACTAGATCTTATTTTCCTCTAAGAGTGTATATCCTCCCCAATATACCTATTTAAAACCTTGCTGCTAGTCAGTAACCTTGGGCGTTCGGGGAGGTGCACCTAAGGTAGTAACACCTGACTCGTTTACCACTTTTCGGGTTGCTATTCGGGCTCGCGATGTTACAAAGTGGAATTAGTGGAGTTTTTTCTTAAATGTAATTTAGTATAATCTTTTGACTAACTACTAATGAGATCAATAATACCTTTTTCTTTATTCTAGTTTTTCTATTTGGTATATTGTAGACTCTAGATAGGTTCTAATGTGAACTAGGTTTCTAGATTGTGCTTGGGTGCCTACAGCCCCAGGTACGAGGGATGGACCAAGTTACCATGGTTGTGAACATCTGTTTTGATTTTTCTCAGATTAAATTTTATATGATTTCTACCATGGTGGATCACTTGGTTTTTAATGATTATTGGTTGTGATATGTAACCCTTAACCCAGTGAGGTGAGGGAGAAAGAATTGGACCATGGCTCGGTATGGAAAGGCGTGTTTTCATGTCTTTTTATAAGAATATTGTTAGGGTATTTCAATTTCATGTATGAATGTATTCTCTGTGAAGTGAGAATACCATGTGAATAATATCAATTTTAATCCTATTTATTATTTTGAAATGTTAAAGGTTAAATTCCTGATAGAATTTCATGTTTATTGTAGTGTAATGTTTCCTACATTTAATTATGTTAAATAGAATTTGGCATGTGACTGGAACTGGATTGTATGATCGGGAAGGTACGTTGACTACGGTGATGTTGATAATCAGGACTGGGCATCCTGGACATTGGTTTGAGGTAGTGTGGCTGTCAGGATTGGGCAACTCGATCGTCTTTTATAGGAAACAATGGTTGTCACGACAGGCATACCTCAAGGTACTTTTCATACATAGCTCTGTTGAGAGTGGGTAAGGAGGCCATGAGTCAAGGATATTGTGATCTATGGTTTTGGTGGTGGGGGGAGTAAGGGTAGTTGTTATGAGATTCCAATTTACACCTTTCCTTATATGTGTTATATATATACTGTTATATAAGTGGGTTATCTGACGATTTATGGTATTTAGCTAGCTCCTCCTAGATGGATCGATGGAACATTAGGTCGGTTATGGTATAGTGCCGAAGGAGCATGATGAGGTTCATACACATAAGGTATATGTGGAGGTTGAACCACATGTATATGCTCAGGGACTTGATCAGGTTCAAAATCCAGTGAAGGCAGAGTAGTAGAAGAGTTTGGCCAAGTTCGGTCCATGGCTTGACGAGAATCTTCGGTCTAGTTTGGAACGTGTCTTATTGGGGATTGATAGAGGCACATAGGGTAAAGGGACCTCTATTGAATATCCTGCCTGGGAGTTCCAGTTGCATCACCCAACTCTTTTCCAGGTTGAGGGTGGTCTACAGGCGACAATGAACTAGATAGAGAGCATGAATATGATCTTAGATTATCTAGAGAGGCCTCTAGGGCATAGGGTCAAGATAGAGATGTACCTGTTGAGATGACGAGCGATGAGATGGATGGATGTGTTGGTTTAGGCTCGTATACAAAAAGGAATGGCATGGAAGGAATTCATGGAAAATTTCTTCGAGAAAATTTTCCTAGATATGTATAAGGAAGAGAGAGGTTGGGAGTTCTTGAGAATCCAACAGGTTTACATTCCTTTCATGGACTATAGAGCTACCTTCACTAAGCTGTCTCGCTTTGCGCCAAGTATGGTATACGATGACACCATGAGGATGAGGCGCTTCGATTATGGATTATGACATGACATTAAGGTGCAGGTAAACATATTCAGGTTGACCTTGTTCTCAGAGACAGTGAATTAGGCTCTCATAGCCGAGGGAAACAACACAAAAAAATACACATTGAGCCGGCTTGTGGTATCATGTTATCGATTAGATAGCATGAAACGAGGTTGGGATGAGTTCCAGAAGGGCAGTCCGGACAAGGAATCACCTATACCACCTTGTGGAAGTTCATCAGTGGATTAATTTCAGTGTGGTCATCTAGGACATGTCTAGACTTAGTGTGATAGGCCTCAAAAAGTGTTTAGATCATGTGGATAGGTCAGACATATGGAGACGTTCTGTATGAAGCCTTCTCAAACAGTTTGAAAACATGGACCAGGACAGACTGTTGTGTCCAAGGTCTAATCAGGATCAGTACTAGCTGAGGGTAGTTGAAGATCAGCTGCATGCTAAGGATGTGAAAAAGATAGCAGGACCCAAATTAGGGGTCATTGTTCGGTGAATGGAGCAGCACCACAGGCAGGTTAGTTATTAAGCAGTCATATATCTTCTTAGGTGCACGCTATGGAGCTTCCAGAGGCTGACCAGGATAGTGAGCCAATGACGTTCATAGGTACGCTGTTGGAGTGGTCCTAACATTTTTGTTTTCTTTTTGGAATGTCCAATTATGGAATGTTCGTTTTTTGTGCATGAGGTTCATAACATTTATATTAACTGACCAGATTCTGGTTAGTATCATGGCGCCATTTTGGGTGTGTGATATATTTAATATATATAGGGGATGCCTGTCATCATGAGCATCGAGGATAGGGGATACAAAAGGTGTCATGGGAATCAAGGCATCGAGGATGTGAGTTCCATGAGGTGTCAATGTAATCAGGGCATCAAGGATGTGGGTTACTTGAGGTTCATGGAAGTAGGTTTTTTTAGTATCCATGGGATGCAGGACATCATTGAGTCAGACACTGATGTGGTACAGGATACATTTGGGCGTCCGAAGTGACACGAGAGCACGTGATGAGGTTCATGGGTGATGATGCATCGCCGGAGGACCATGGGTATGTAAACAGGTTGATAAACCTTTTCTTGATTTTAGTTTTGAAGCTAGACTTATCTGGAGTTTTTCATTTCCACCATTTAAAGGGAAATTCAGGGACAAATATCTGTAATTGGGGAAGTTTTTAAGAACTCAGTTTTTCTTTGGATGTACATTTTATTTTCTCATCCTATTTGGATATGTTTTTGAGAAAATAGGGGATTGCGGATGAGTTTTGGAAAAAATGGACACATTGCATGATTTTGGGGTTAAACTCCCTTTACTCCCAAGTACATTTCATGTACCATGGCCATGTGTGAAGGTCAGACACGGCCTATGAGTGTGTTGGCCAGGTAGAGACATCTAACCAAATAATCGTTGGGTACTCTGAGGACACACCAATTAGTCTAGCCATGTATGAGGGATATACATGGCGTGTGGGGAAATCATTGAGGAATAGAGGAAAAAACAAGTACACATCGTGTAATGCCTAGTAAATGGCGTGTAGTCATTTCAAAAGGTCAACAAAGTATGTTGGTGGAAAACAACGATATTTGGAATAGTTAAATGGTATAAATGGAATGTATACCTATATAAATTATGTTTAGTCTCTAAATTTTTCTTAAATGGGAAGAAGATTTTTTTATATGGTTCTGGATAGAACCTCCACAAAAATAGGATTCCCAAACATCAAATCTTTCTCGACTCTTTGTTCGTAGTTTGATTCAATCATAGTTTGATCCATTGGAACCTGACATGTGAGCTCTTGATTTCTCTTGATACGTTCTTCTTGATTTCTATTCTAATACATGATATAAGGGTTTGAGTGTCTATTCTCATTTTGTTGATCCACATTTATTTAAGAAAAAATATAGGCTAATACTGGAGGAGGATCATCATTCTAGTTTCAGGTAGGTGGTACATACTTTTTTTAGTGTTCATAGAAATTTGGGGGTTGTGTCTTTTTAGATCAATGTCGGGTATTGATCGAGAATCATTTTTCCTTATATTTAATTGACGAATTCCTTATGGGATGCTTTTGGGAATTCCCATACCTTGTTATTCTTGAGTGAGGTTAGGTTAGAAGAAATTTCTCATTTGGGTCATTCGGGATGACGGTTACAAAATTGTTATAATTGAATTGTTTTGATTAAACTATTGGTTTTAAAATATTTAATCATTATTATGTTTATTAGAGACTTTGAAGACCTTATTTCGAGTATGGTACAACACATGGCTATTGAAATTAAAATGTTTAAATTGTTTTTCATGTTTGATGTTACTTATTTTGAATATATATGTGTTATTATTGATATTACATATGATGAGACCTTTGGGTTGTGTTGGTGGTGGCCGAATATTCTTTAGTGATTTTGATCACAGGTTGGGATTGGCTTGGATTATTTGGGTGGTTTGACAATAGGATTGGGCGTCGTTGACGTCAGATTGAGGCAGTGTGACTGTCAGGTTGGGCATGGACTAGGTTACTTGGATGGCAAGGCCACCAAGTTCTGAGTGACATGGTCGTAGTGGAACGAGGTGGTAGAGAGGTTATGTCTTGGGTTTTATTTTTTATCACTTCTCACCTATGATTTGGGTCATGTGAACATAGATGACTCTGTGATAAGGTTGTTTTGACCGATCGTGTGGGTAGAGGCCCCGTAGTTGCGATTAGGTGATTATGGTTTTGGAGTGCTTGTTGTAGAAGCCATGTGGAAGGTTTGGAGCCTTTATATTGTTTGGGAGTGCCTATAGGATGTTTGTAATTGATTCATGATGTGTTAGGATGAATAAGAGGCTAGGTTACTACTACCTAGGAATGCCTGTGGGACGTTGGTACATGAGACATGCAGTGTCTGGAGCCACATAGTGTCATGTTATGTGATTGAGAATTCTACATTGGCTAATGGTGATGCTCCCTTGTCGCTGCTGAGCACTAGTGGAGGTTTTGCAAACATTGTGAATTGTAATGGTTACTTTTCTTATGATGCATGTCTACATAAACACATATAATAGGAACACACCATTCGGTGGCAACATACTGATATTATTCTCACACCCTACAAGGTCCCTTCAAGACGTGTGTAGAATTTATAGATTTATGTGTAGGAAAGAGATCAGCTTGAGTAGCTGGATCGTATTAGCTGTTACATGGAGACATGGCATTGACCCTGATGTCATTCCTAGCTGGATTTGGTTTTTTTACATTCTTTCCTATATTAGCATCATTACTTTACTAATGTCTCTACTATTGGTTAGCCATGGGAATCATTGTTATTGGAATGTATGACCTACTGTGAATGCATGCTTTGTTATTTCTGTAGTTGTTATAAGTGGTTTTCAGCATGTTGTTATGTTACATTCCATCGTGCTTCTTTCTATATTACTTCCACTAGTTTATCTTTTTTTCATTGTGATTTAGCTATGCGGGTCTGGTTTGAGTCTAAAGAGTCTATTATATTATATTATACTCATAAAAGTACATTATTTTTCTCTAAGAGGGTATAGCCTCCCCACTATAGTTTTTTACACCCTCACTTCAAGTTGGTAGCGTTTGGCAGTTGGGGAGGTGCACCTAAGGTAGTAAAACCTGACCTGTATAGCACTATTCGATGTAAGTTTGAGTCCGGGAAGTTACAAATACGATTATACTATTTATACACTTTATTAAATGTTTAGAGAATTATTGATGCACTAAATGGGGGAAAATCAATATTTTCCTCTAGTTGACTTATCAGACAATAATATTATCCACTAGAAAATCCAAAAGGATACTTATGTATCCCTTTATCAGAAGATATGAAGAACACCATCTTGTTGGGTTGATGTTGGTGAAAGAAAGTAGTTGAAATGTAATTTTTTTTTGGAAATTGTATAAAATGAAAAGATTCATTTTAAATAAATTATGAGAACTCAGAGTCAACGGAAGATCTATGAATTTGATTAGTAATGAAATCCAGATATTGAGGTTAAGGAAAATTGATTCTATAAATATCTCCAGGGAAGAGAGTCATGATATTTGGGAAGAAGGGAATTCCATGACCTTTGTACAATAAATCCTTTTCAATTATTGATTTCATCAGTTCTATGGACTATCAACATTCTCTCCCATTAACCATTTCTCATGTACCAACATGTTCCATGTATCCCTCCTGAGGAAATAAAAACCAGACCTCTCACATGTAATGCAATTAGTGGTAGTAATACTGTAAAATTATTTCTCTTATATGGAATATCTAGTGAAGATCCTAAAATTTTGTAATAATGTTTCATAGGATAATATGACTCACCTAGTTAATGTGTAATGGTGAATTCGTAAATATGAAGATGTGACCAGGGAATAAGAGGATGAAATGAAGTAGACGTTCCCTCTTAATGTTTCACCATAATTTGTAAAAAAAATTAGAATAAATTAATTATATAATGATTCCTGTAACACCTTGAGTCACCAAATAAAAAGATAGGGAATTCTCTTAATGATATAAAATGTGACATGAAACACTGAGTTTTAATGAACCTCTATATATTATTATTGTTATAACAAACCTAAACTCAAAATCCATGATATAGTGACAAACCTTATTAAATTGGCATGATTAAAAGGAATCAAATACCTATGGACTAATTAGATTATATTTCATGGAAAACAATACTATATACCTTATATTTATTTGATATTGGGGATAGAAAATAAAATATTATACGTAAGAAATATAATAAAATTCATCACTGAAAACTCATTCGTTGATAAGTTCCTCATAATATGGGGAAAGTCATAAAAATATGGTGATAAAAAAGTATCATAATGTGTTATGTATAATAGATGTTAGAATTAAAAAATAATTAATAATCAATATAAATAGGTAAATAACTGAACACTTGTGCTATTTAATCCATAAGATGAGGATGTAATTCATCCCAAGATTTGGTCATAGATAAAATACAATGGATTATAAAAATTAAAATTAAGGTAATTAATAATTATTGGATGTAATGTAACATTTATATGACCATTATTCCTTAAAGACCTATTCTCAAGACTATTTATGTTTATGTGTAGAAACTCATCTGATTCTACTTCGAAAAAAAGTTGAATAGATTGTCTCTAATTGAATTCATATCATGAGACTACCGATGCATCGAGGATATTTCCATAAATAATTCCCAAACCATGTCATGAATATCCAAATAATTCCTCATATATCCAAAAATTAATTTAACTTATAAAAAATGTGCCTTATCAAATATAAGTATTGAGTAAAAAATACCGATTAATCAATATTTCCCGAATTAAAAAAATAACAGTCATATAAATTATCATATGTAAATATGGAATAAAATTTAATCAATATCGATAACCTCATACAATAATGTATATATTTAATATTAATTTCATTTTATTGAAAAATAATTTCAATAATTTTGTTGTTTCATGATAAAGTTAACAACCACAAAAGAAAGTTATATTGCCAAGATATCATTTGTTATTTAATAATTTTAAATTCAAAACCCTTTGGATGAGATAATTCAAAGTGATATATAAAATAAAATGAGATATTTTTTATTCCATAAATTAAATTAAAAAGGGGAATTATATACACCACACAAAATAAATAAGTGGATAATATGACTTTTATCTCACAGTTGTAAAAAGTCAGATGAAAATCCATTTCATTAAACACCCTTTTGGTGGAATGATATATAACCTCATATATACTGGTTTTATTAATGTTACTAACATATACGTGAAACATATTAATATTTATTATATAATTTATAATCCTTTTCTAACATTTAATAACTGATTTGTTAATAATATTTCATCATGCTCATTGTTTTGGGTGTGAGATGTCTTTTTCTTTTGGGTATATTTTGACTTATTATTTTTCATACAATAACCCATATCATGATTTAATCATATCCAAAATGTAAACCATGATTAAAAAATTATATATTTTTTGAATGCTTTCATATAGACTAATCCATATAGTTTTGATATTGTTAATTAAATACACCATTCATGGAGACGATAGTCCTTACGTACGCATAAATGTTGTTTCCATTTATTTGTCCTATTAATAGAATGAAAAGTAAATGATATATTTATATATTATAATTAATGTTTCATATTAATGACATATAAATTTTATATGTTTATTTACTCCATTTTTAATACATTCTTGGTAAATCATGAATGCTTCACATCACTTTCAGGGGGAGTTAGTCTATACGTCCATAAGTGATGTTATCATATATTCGTAAAATATAGCCCATGAAGGTTTATGTGATATAATAATTCCACAATAATAATGTTTGTAAAATATAATATAAATATATATATGTAATTTATATAAACAATAAATACATAATTTTTTATCCTTTAATGTTAATAATGGAATAATTAATGGCATCTATTCATGAGGTGGAACTCCACTACCCACATAATTGATGATTGTATATCCCATTTTTTTGGAAGTGTGGGGAATTATAGGGTGTACCCTTAAGATTAATTTTTTTATTATATTTACGATATTTATCTTGTTATATAACAATGATATAATATAAATTTAAGGGGTGGATAAAAAATAATACAAAATGATAGTTGAAGTATGTTACCTCTTTTAGGGTAACTCATTTTGGTTTATTCCAAAATACATTCATGATTTAATTTTTCCCAATCTTTGTCCAAGGATAAGGGTAAGGATATTGTTAGTATATTTTTGGAAGGTTTTGGAAGATAAAAATTTCTTGATATGTTTGAATAAGTTTTGGGGGAGTTGATATTTATAGTGGCTGGAAAGTAGCATTGTTGTAAATATAAAAAGTTAAACACTACTAATAGGAAATAATTATATCATGTTCCTCCAAAATTTACAAATAATTGATTAATATAAATTTAGCGTTTATACACACCTACAATAGAGAAATAAAAAAGTATTTTTATCATATTTTTAACTTCTGTGTTTCTCTATTTTTACCATTCTATGTTTTCAAATGGGTAATTAATTCTATAACCTATTTGATCGACCCATTAAAAAAATTAATGTGATTTTTATTGTAAAATATATTCAAATATAATTATAAATATGATGTCTGTTTTTAAAATTAAAAATGATTTCTTGGGATTATTTTTAATAGAAATTAAATAAATGCGCAGAAACATTATTTAACCCAAATTGTGCA
This sequence comes from Viscum album, assembly GCA_963277665.1. Lineage (NCBI taxonomy): Eukaryota > Viridiplantae > Streptophyta > Magnoliopsida > Santalales > Viscaceae > Viscum > Viscum album. The sequence continues at coordinate 1,591,374,600 of OY728161.1, forward strand.
AATAATGTTTTTACTATTTAGGGTTCAATATATTAATTATAAAAACAAATTGGTTAACTAATATAACATATATTATATATTTTAACATTTAAGAATAAATTTTATTAATATAGAATCATTGTTAATTGTTAATATATTATTTAAATATAATTTGTTATAAAATTACATTAATGACAATTAGAGAATTATTTATTTAATATAAATACATAAATATCATGAAAATAATGTAATCTTAAAAAAATATAATAAAACATGTGTAACATGATATATTAAGATAAAAAATTAATTGAATACAATTATTAAATCATCTTACTGCACAATTAATATTTTCAGTATCATTTATTTTAGTTAATTATTTACTAAATGTTAACTTTGTTTGTGTTTCTTATGCATTTTTGGGGACCAATTTATCTCAAAAAATTATATATAAATAATTATAATGAAAAATTATAATTTTTCATTCAAAATAAATTTATAACATTACCTTGGTATATTTTTCCTTATCCTATAGATAAATTTATATTAATGGAAAAGAATTTTCATTTCATGTATTGTTCTTTACATAACATATTTTATATGTCAATTTCAATTTAATTTCTCTAAAAAAGTCAAAAAATAGATAATAATATTACAAGGGATGAAATTTTTCTTGAAAATTGGTATTTTACACGTCTCTAGTTCATTTTGTCAGTCAAATTTGTGTTTAACCACTAAGTAAACTTATTTTTACATAAATAAATATAATTAATTTTAACTAAATTCATTAATTATTATAGATAAAATATAATTTGATGTTATTATATTATATATATTATATATTTCTAACTATGTAAATATTTTTTTCTAAAATTAATTCAAAAATGTAGAAAAATTACATTTATAGGTAATCCCAAAAACCATGTGGGAAATAAGGGATTCAATGTTAAAATGTTTTAAAGTTCACTATGTTTTTATATCTAAATTAAATATAATAAAAGATTATAATGACATATATTGGATTAATTGATTTATACTTTACATATTTTTACATTAAAACCAATTAAAAATATAATTTTAAAAAAAAAATTATTTAAGAAAAAAGAAAATTATAAACTGAAATGCAGTTTTTTCACAATTCTTCAAAAAATGAAAATTTTAAAAAAAATTACCAAATAAACACCTTAATGTAATTTTCAAATTACTCATTTAAAAATTAATTATATTTTGAAAAAAAATATTTGTAATAGTGTAAAAAATTAGTTTTAAAATAGGTGATGCACTAAAAGGTGACAAAATTGGCATTTGGAAAATAAAAAAGTTTATGTGTAAAATATGATTTGTTATTAATATATGTCTATAAAATATATTGGGTGACTTAAAAAATTTATTTAACATATAATATAAAATTAAACATAATATATAATCTACAGAAATTATATATACATTTAATCTTGGTCTTCATGATATTATACTTTATCAAAGGAACTCTGTATAAGGTGTAAAAAATCCACCACAATATTAATTATAAATAATGATAGAAAAAAATTAAATTTATTCTAACTGGAGAATATTGTAATGTTTTGGAGTCTTATGTTCTCCAAACCAAAAAAATTCATCTTTATAACTCAATATTGATCTCAATAATTGAGTGTTTGTTATTTTAAAATATTATTGTTGAAAAACCCAGATTATTAATTTAGTTAATAATAAATATTTTTAATAAGGGGGAATGAAAAATGAAAATATCACAAAAAAATATTCATTTTAATACGATAACAATTGTGAAAAAACTTATACTGATGAAAAATATCACAATCTTATTCTAATGGATAGTGATAGAGAACATGTTCATGACACTGATGTTGAACACAAATATATAATCCAGAGGTGTGAAAAAGGAAATTGATATAATAAAATATGATGATACGAAGACAACATTTGATTAAGAAAATTTTTAAAAATTTGAGTAATTATTTCAATCTCAATGTATATATGAAAACCTACATATTTGATATATTCATATTCTTAAAAATTATCCTACCCTTTGGTTGTGCCTTTAAATATTTATACTTCCTCTCAATGAATAATTTTTATCAATTATTTTATGACCTCTAAATAGGAATTAGAAAAAAAAACATATACCTAAATGTATGTATTATTTTTGATACAAAATAAAATAAAGTGGTTGAAGGATATTCTAATAGGGATCACGTGAACCACCCAGAGACATATGATCATATTATTAGTTGATGGATATTCATAGTGCATAACCCATGAAATATCCCATATCCCATTTGAAAATTCCTTTTTCCTTCACAAAGGCACCCTAGAAAACCATTGATCATAGTGTGGCATCTAGATAGGCTCCCCTAGATCACATGACTTATAAACCAGTGATAGACTGACAATCCATCCAAAAGTGTATTGAAATTAGGATTACTATATCCAAAATTCTGGGGGCCCTTCATATTTTAAATCTCATGTGACATAACACTGATAGGGATAACAATTATAGTTAAAAAATTAAATTAAAATAATTACACCCCCAAACCATTATAAAATAAATTTAGGAAGTAAATATGGGGGATAAGGGAGCCTCCCATAGTGGTAAATAGCATGTAGTATAACATGGAGATCCATGATACATAGAAAGCACATAGTGAAATATATGCCTCATCTTGCGAGAGACCACGAGAAGGTAATCCTCATCACATGATGTGACTTGGATATGTCCATTCAACATCGCACAACCACATTGGTACCATAAGTACACATTGATTGAGTTTTCCATAAGCTACTCTTGCATCCCTGTAGGACCTTTTTTTATCACACAATTCATCAAATATAGGTAGAGTGAAAATATTTTACAATAACCAAGAAACATCAAGAGATCCACCAACATTGTGATTAAAAAAGAGAAATAAAGTAGAAATATGTAGTTTCATATGGTGATTTTAAAAATCAAGCAACAAGCTAAGGATATTTGAAACATGGTCACGAAATACTCCATTAAAAATTTATAATGATCCCTTAAAGGCCCCATGAGGATCCATCCATGTCTCGTGAAAGGTCATATAAAATTCACATGAGATCACATGAAGGGCCTTAAATGGGTATCCTAATCTCACGATGTTAATTTGATGTATCGACTAGACAATATAAAATTACCTCAGAATGATTATATGAATATCCAAGACCCCATTAATTTGATATAATCATATATAGGGGGTGATTAAGGGATGGTCTTTCAGTCGCTGAATAAAATGGTACACCCCCAAATTGATTCATAATAGGTCCTCACTAAGATGCATGATGCGAAGGCCCCTTCAAATATTCTATCCTGGGATCGAATGGTATACCCCATGAAAATTGTGTTGGATTGGGGTGGTGAGACCAATAAATTCCCCAATAAAAAACGAAAAATGAACCAATACTATTTGGATGAATGGATAACTTTTTTTCATCTAGACACACATATGAACCCATGTAGTAGAGTGGGTTTATGGAGCTACTGGTCTCATGATAAGACAAGATTCTCAGTAGATAAGATCAAGATAACAACAAAAGAGATCATGAGAGATTCATAAGATCTTGAATTTATCACTATACATCACATAAGGTCCTCTAGGAGGAGATGATAATAAAATCCAACACATCTACTAGATCACAGAGGACATAAATAATATAATACTGAATAAATATAGGAATGTTCAATAAATGGATATAACAAAGACTAAAACATGGGGGAAATGAGAAAGAAATATAAATTGATCCTCGTGTGATTTTCATGAACCACCAGGACACCCAATTGTACTAGGACATTTCCTTAGGATCTTGTGACTCCCCTTTAATATTCTATTTTGATCTTGTGATGTCCTCTTGACATCTCCATGCATGTCATGTTTTTCCTTATGGTCATTCCACCCCAATCTCGCAAAACTATCTAGGATCACCATCCAAGCCTTGCAATGTCCTCTAAACATTTTTCCCATCTCATATAAAGAAATCCTAAAATGTTAAAAGAGTCTCAAATAATAGCATATCATGTCAAATAACTCTCAAGATTCCCTACAAGCACCCAATTCATATCTTGCGATGTCCCCATCATATTTCCCTAAATCACATGTCCCCCTCTAGGGCATGTCACACTGACTCTCGTGACATCGTCCATGAATATTAGTCCCCTTTTAAGATGACATAACTTCATGTCATCACGGTCATGTGATGCTCACAAGGTGTGTAATCTATCATAATTTGATGGATTACTGTATCAACTATCTTAGTTATGTAATTCCCTCTAGACAGGTAATCAATAATCATTTGATGAACATCAAACAATCCATCTAGGATACATTTTTTCCATCAAGAAATTGAACTGGGTCATTTGATTTTAAATAGAAATTCCCACAATATAACCAAACATATATTGACATCCTCCATTATTTCAAAGAATAAAATCAAGAATTTCAAGTAGGATGTCAATAATGTCATGTAGGAATGTTTTCTGGGTCATTTGGACAACCTAGGGATTGGTAACTGTGTCCACCCTCAGTGTGTAAGACATGAACAAAGGGAAATGATAGCATGTATGCCACAAAAAGTATCATAATGTATTATGATATTTATATAAGGTAAATTTAATTGTGTAAAATCTGACCAACTAGACTATTATAACATTTATTCTTTACATTAACCAAAAAATGTAGGACACATCCTTGAGGAATGAGCTTTATATTAAGAATACAATTGGATGTCCTACCACAAAAGTATAACTTCTACATGAAATGACTTCAATAATATTTCATCTATTGTTTCTACCACTGAGGAAATATTACATGGGATTACGGAGTCACAATGATAATATCTTTAACATGAATTTTCTCTCAAGGGATAAGGGAAATATAATTGTTTAAGAACTGAATAGTAGCACAATAAAATATAACCCACAAAATGTAAAAACGTAGATGTGTAAGATTGATTAGTTGAACTATGATGCCTCTAATTCATTCCATAACTATGATATATAGTACACATTCCAAATTCCCAAGCTCGAAGTCAAATAGGTATCCACCTCAATGTAAGTTGTGCATGTATTCAGTATTTCAACCATCGAGACTCAATAACTCCCATGAATGGATTATCCTACCACATTTGTCAGTAGAGATAGTAATCATCTAAATTATGATGAATTTGATTCCATCTGTGACTAGGATATTTGGGACACTACCAGGAGTCACATGATCCATATTGAACATACCTAGGGCTGTATAGGTACATGCTCCCTCACAACCATATGAAATGAGGAAGATCACTTTCTATATCTTGTATCCCACAATGATCACAACTCAAGTAGGCATAGGGATCAACAATGAACACATCATTTGCATTGTGAATCTACTCCATCCTAAGAAATATCTTTATGTAATCCGTGAGGAGTGGAATAATTTTAATATACCACATATAAAAGAATATACCAAGGGAAAAGTCCCAAGGGCATGATCAAACTATGATAAATATGATTCCTGATATAACTAGGATATGTAAGATGTTTCCCTAAGAATCAAGCACAAATATTCAGTGCCCAAGTGATCTCACATATGTAATATACTCATGATGATAAAATTAATGGTTTTAATGAACCACATGAATTTCGGATCATGTAATTAATATGATATGTTAAACTCAATCCACTCCTCATAATATTAATATTTTCCTTACATGGTATAACATTCTAATGTTCATGGTCAAATGGTATTATCATATAAAAAATATATTCATTATTAGAAAGGTGATGAACAACCATGCATACATACAAATGGATACACCCATGAGATCGGCTTCTTTTTTCAATTGAGAGAGTGAATCGATAATCATTTATTAGGGTAACCGGTCACGTAATAGAGTTAGAAAGATATTTAAAAACATATCAAAACACTAAGGTAGCACCAAAGTAAAAACAAATCCCCAAAATTTGGTGTGAGGAGCCCGACCTCCTATCCTACTAACCAAAGGGAGTCCCAATGTTTCATTGGGTCAGAAATCACAATTGACCACCAACATTTGGAAAGTACATCCATTCCTAGTTATGGATGAGTAAATTATTAACATTTTCCATTAATAATGTCAATTGGGACCTAATGGTGATGAATGTGAATGAAATAAACCCCCCCACACAATCAACCATTAGGACGAACCAATTCAACATATATAGGGTTCCACATTATATCTTCATTTTTGAAAAAATGGTTAACGTAATGTGAATCTCCCAATAATAAAATGATTGGGTTATCATCCACATGATATTTTTTCATTCACACTTTACTCAAACTAAAATGGTGAATGTGGCATGAGTCTCTAAATAATAAAAATATTATTTTATTATCCATCATTCCATTTTTCTTCCACACAATATGCAAAAAAATGATAAAACCATTGTGAATATCTGAAATAAATCTATAACCTAGGTTCCAAATAAATATGTTAATTATAATGTTGGAATGTCCATGTATGAAGAATGTATGAATTGTGAATTAAAGGAAAAATTTTGTTAAACATGAACATTTTATTTATCACAGCATGCCTACGATATTGATCTATTTAGTGACATTACTCCTTGTTTTCTACATTACTGAAGATATTGGTCTCATGAATAGCATCCTGATCCTAGATAATTTTATCATCCAGTGACAATTATGACATGTGAGAATTGCATGAAACCCCCACATGTCACAAATTGATCTCACCTACTCAAAAATATCAATGCCCTATGGCATGCACAATGGTACAGGAGTACCACTTATGCTGTAAAATCAAGACCCTCAAATCTACATAGAGGGAAATTGATTACACATTTCAACATGTTCGCATCATATGAAGAATGTTGCAGCTAATCCAACGTCCCTTATTTCTATGAACAACTATAAAAACCAAGTCTTAACATTCATATACATTAAAATAATTTTTTTAATACATAAAACATTTAAAAAATTAGATTCCCAAATACCATATTAGTCTAGTTCCATTGGAAACATGGATACATTAGAAATGGCACATAAGTGAGATACATTATCTCCCACTAGGTTATTCACGACAATCACCCTTATTTGAAACATCATACATAATACATATCTTCATTAAAAATCGGTTGGGAACATAAAAATGGGTGATATTTGATGCTTAGTAGGGGTAAAAAAGGGAGACCTATAAGAATAAACATGAGCATAGTGGTATGAGAATGTGATCATAAAATTCTAAGATCATACCTGAAATATCAAAGATAAAAAAATTAATAATAGAATAAATCATGTTAGTTTATATGAAATTAATCATAAGGGTATAAAGAAAAAAATTAATGAAATCATATCATAGTAATATGACATGGAATTTTGGCATTCGTAGACATGTAATATCAGTCCCTATAATTCAAGACACTTTACTCGAACTTATCAAGGAACTCCATGGAAACCAAACAAGCTGGGAGTGACACACTACCTTCTGCAGTTGCATTTAGTTATTTTTAAGGGATATAGTTTCCTTATATTCCCACAATGGATCTAGTTTCAGCATCTTCCATTTCATGGTGACTATACTTACTAGGTGGGACAGACCACCATCCCTAATCACAGACATTTCATTATAAGGGATCATGTTTCCCCATCATTCCATAGAGGATAATGCCCATCTACTTAAATAACATAATTATATAATTATATATAAATATTAAACCAATACATTTGAGGGAGATATAGGTCCCACCCAACCTGGGGAAGGAATCATAAAAAAGGGGTGTGCCTGGATACTCAGTAAGGGTAAACAAGGGATATATGTAAGCATAAACAAGAGCCTTGGGGTATAAGAATGTGATAATAACTTTTGAATATCGTATCTTTCATTTCGAAGATCATAAAAATTTATAATGACCTATATATTTATAAGTAATAACACCTGAATCATAAATAAATAAATAACATAATCCATGCATGTATATCATAGAAATAACACATGGAATTTTGGCACACATAGTCATGTGATATCATTACCTATAAGTCAAGGCACATTTCTAGAACATATCATGAAACATCATGGGATCCTCACCTACATGGATAGACAAACCAACATCACCAGTAACAATTAATTTCTTTTAAGGGGCCAGGTTTCCCCATATTTCTATAATGTATCTACTTTCCCCATCATATATATTTATGGTATCTACAACTACTAGGCAGGACCCACCACCATCCACATTCACAATCCTTTCCTTGTAAGGGATCAGGTTTCCCCATATTAAAATAATGTATATATCCCATAAACGTGAATCAAGTCATTTTTTCACAAGATACAAATAATTACCCAATGAATTGGAAGGAGATTTAGCTCCCACCCATTCATAATAAAATCATTCATACATGTGCCACAAGATAATAAAACATTCATCATATCATTACCCATAAAAAGTGATGGGTTTTTATAAACAACCTATCATAATACCATAAAATGATATGGGGGTTAGAAACATGTAATTATATGTCATCCTTTGCAAAAAGGATATGTTTCATATATGTGATTTTTTATTTTAAAAGAAAAAATTCACATATATAGAAAGTTATTTATATAAAATAAATAATATTTTTCAAATATAAAAATAAAAATTATCTAATGGTGAATCTTTCATAATTTTATGCGACATATGATATTTTGGGTAAAAATTAAATATTGTATAAATATATAGTTTATTTTATAACATTATAATGGTCTGATAGTGATGTAAAAAGAATATAAAATTTATATTTAGAAAAACATATGTTTTAAATTTAAAATAATTTTATTTTAAGTTTATTTTATTTGTTTTATAAAGATTCAATGATTCATATAAGAATTATAATATATTTTGATATTGCAAAATCATTTCTTCGAAAGTGTGATTCACCTCCATATAAGATATGTAAATATTTTATTATTGGATGATTTGTGGTTTTGAACATTTTATTATGTACTTTCTAAAACCAAAATAATAAATAAATCCCCCTTATTTCATGTATAAATCCACCGAAACTCCCATTTATCTTCAATAAAGATCCTTTAAACTTATCCACACTCGTCACTCTAATCTCTAGTGTCCTCCCAAGGGTAACATCCTAGTTCCAGAAGCCACCCAGACTCAACCCATACCTGGTTGGTCACATGGCCTCAAGTGAATTTCCCCAAATACCAGAGGCTATCGACTAACAACGAGGGCCTTGGGTGTGATAGTTGGGAATCTATTCCTTCATTGGAAGAGTACATAGTGGTAGTAAAACATATATACAATAGTGGAAGTAGTAATAATACCATACAATAGTAAATAGTAGAAGACTGAAGATAAGAAACAACAGGAGCGCATATATAAATGATGCATAACACATGTGTCTAGGAAATCATCCAAACACATCACAATGTTGAAATACATTACTAAAACTAAGTAAAAAAGAAAGAAGATAAATATCCTTAGCATCGTAAGCCTTATCTTGGTCCCATGCTCTCCAACTCCAAAGCAGTCAAGAACCTGAAGTATAAGGGTGATTGACCTTATCTATACCTGCAGAAATATAATCTATTTGGTCCCAGAAGCATGACCCAAACATGGCGTGAGACTAAATCCCAATATGAAACCACCATAAGATATGTTCTTAAAATTAAGTGAATATATATATGGCAGGAAACAAGAAAAAAGAAGCATTAAATAAGGAAGTAATCAGTAGTAAACAATTCTATAGTTCAAAGCATTCAATTCCACAAGTCATGTAAGCAGCTAATCAATGTAGGTAACCCTATCGGAAGCACTCTCATCCTAACCCCTATGGTTTAACCATAAAACACAAGAAAACCTTTGGGAAGTACACATAGTATAACAGCTCTGTTTCAGCATATACATAGACTCTCTGAGAAGGCACTCGCCATCAATTCCTCTAATAGTCTCGTATTGATAACTAAACACACTCTTTAGAAGCACTTAAGTCATGTTTCCCATGTGAACAACGTCGACGACAAAAGACACTCTGAGGAAGTAGTTACGTCAATTCCCCCTATGGTCTCACATCGTAATACTAAAAACAGACACTCTGGAGAAACCCTTACGTCCATTCACCCTATGGTCTACTACACCAGGTTCCCACAACCCTCGGAAAGTCAAACAATCATTGAAATGCTTATAGACCAAATTAAACCTCAATAACTACTTGGATAAGAGTCTACAGCAAATCAGCATGTCAGAATAAACAATCACCCTCTATCCTACAATACTATGAATGGGGGTTAACAATGCAGCCTAACAGGCTATGATAGAATAAACGGTCATAAACAAAACATGCATGGAGAAACACTTCCAAATCATATCAATTAACTGTATTTGTAACACCCCAAGATTCCATGGTATGTTCCCCTTTGAATAATACAATAGCTTGTGTTGAACACAACTTTTTGTTCAAACACACCACGACCAATCAAACTAGCTGTTATGAATTGTTATACCCACATTTTTTTAAATTTTATATATTTTATCTTTCAAAATAGACTTCATTTTTGGATTTTTAATATCAATTTTATCTTAGAGTGAATTTTTTGTATTTTTTTGAAAACTTTCAATTTTTGATGAATAGTGAAAAACACTAAGATATTGTTTAAAACCGACATTTTATTTAAATAATTATTTATTTAATTTAAATTTATTTTATGTCAAAATAGATACATAATACCAATATAATTTCAATTTAATTCATTGGAGTTAGTTTTAAATAATTTTAGATATATAAAAATTCTGTTGAACTTTTTACCGTCTTTTACCCACCTCTTAGGAGCATTTGCAAATTTACATAAAATATAATTTTACAGATTTTGTCAATTGAATTTATAAAATATGAGCGATAAGTTTAATATAATGTAGTAATATTTGGTTCAATAAGATAAAAATAATTTTTGGTCAATAGTAACTTTTAACATTTATTTACCACGGTTAAATGTAAATAGGGTAATTAAAGCTAAAAATTACATTATTATTACCCTAAGACATGTCCTAATTCTATTGGATAAGTGTTAATCGACCAAAAAGAACCTTATGAATAAAATATTATCTTTTAGATCCACTTATATTAGATTAGGACATTTATTATTATTTTATTTAAAGACGAGTTAAAAGAGTTAAAATCAAAGTTTAATAACTGAACCATTTTTAATATAGGGTTATACATAATATAAATTCGACTATAAATATTAATTAGAAAGCTAAATATATTTCCTACACATTGGTAGTTTATTTATAATTTGTATACCTTACATAATTTAATTTATTTATGACACAATGATGATGTAGTAATTACCTTATTAATAAAATATTAAAATAATTGATATTATAAATATCCAAATAAATGTAATATGAGACTTTTTGTGAATTAATATAATTTTATAGGTTAATATGACATGGTAGGGTTGATTAAATGAATTTTCTCTGAATTAATAATGCTTTTATGAATTAAAAAAACAAAAAAGAAAATAGTGTCAAAATTGACATAAAAGTGTTTTTTAGACAATTATTATATTATTAACTGATATTCTATACCCAAAAATATAATTTTTGGCCAATGGTTTTAAATAAAATTATATATGAAATTTTTGAACCAAATGAGGTTCTCTTGGATGTTTATAGTAAGTACATTTAATATATAATATAAAAATACTAAGAGATAGGGTAAATGTCAAACTAAATAACTAAGATTTAAATCTAAAAGATAAGATTAATATAGTGACCCAAACCAGTCTAAAACCAATTAGTTGATGTATTTTAGACCCATCCCTACCATATCCTTGAAATAAATTATTTGGGAGCCATTATAAACCCAAAATGATTTTATTATAAAATAATATTTCAATCTTTTCCTAAGTTTCCCCTCACTCCTCTTATAAAGGGAACCCCCCCCCCTTCTCTCAATTTCACACCTCAAAAGCCTTTTAGATTGCCCAAACCCTTCCCAAATATCTTCTCAACTGTCCTGACTTAATTCTAGAGGCCTTCCTTTAGTTATAAAGCAATCTTAAGGATCATTTTTTATCAAATCAAAAGGAAGAACCCAAAGAAGAGGTAAATATTTCATCACGTCTTTCAAGTTATTTTCTTCTTCCACTTCCTCTTTCTTTGTTCTTTATATTATAAAATAATAACTCTAGTATATTCTATATACTGTTATGTTATTATAAATTTGATACAACCATATTCATTCTTTTATCCATCCTACTAATGGCATGTCATCATATGTGCGTACGTACGTCTCACCGTCTCCACGTCGTGATGTAGTTTGTTATTCAAACACTTCATCATTTGGATGGGTATAATAATGAGTATAAATGACTAAAATAATAAATATAATATGATAATCATTCTTTATATAAGATATAACATCAAATTAAGTATTATTTTAACTCCAAAATAATGATATTGTCTGTCATGCATACGTACGACGTACTGTCTCCACGAACGCGATGAGATTCATTCCCCATCGTATCCATTCAAGAATAATTTTCATTTGATGATTAAAAATAATTTTTTATGGCTTAATATAATTATGAATATGAATATGATATATACTATCCAAAAGAAATTACTTTTGTAACAACACATATAAAGGAAAACGAATCAGTTAACACCTAAAACGATGATACTACTGAAATATCATTAGCAATGAAATATTAAAAGATAATATATGATATCATATTAATGTATATGGTTCATGTATAATTTAATAACAATTATTTCACCATTATACAGGAGGTTAGCATACCCTCGACTAGGTAAAAGTATAAGGTAAGTATTAATTTCACAATCTCTTCATTATCTGAGGTTGTTAATACATAATTATCTACTGGGGTCTATTTGTCCTCCACATCCATGTTTCTTAAAATGTATTTCAAAATATTTTTAATATTTATTATACAATGGGTTAATATAATTTATACCCTTATTTTACATTATATTTTTGGGAAGGAATCTTTTCATCATTTTCTAAACAAGGTACTTTATAACTTTTTTCGACAAAATTAAGGTAAGAATTTTTTTTTCTTATACGGTGGGTGCAGCTATTTTCCACAGTTATAACATTGTCGAAGCTTACCTTACAAGCTTATAAGAATATTTTCAAAATAAATGTTTTCTTTATAATTATGTGACTCTTAAATGATTTAAATATAGAAATTGATATTTCTCTAAAAAAGGTTTTGATTTCATATATGTCAACATCCTTTGATGGATTTTAATCATATTTGAAGTATATTTTTTATGATACAAAACTTCCATATTGTATTGAAGGTTTTGTGATTTTTTTGACTTTGGATGGGTTATTTTTACACCATTAATGGTTTATGTATAATTTATTGACATTTCATATTCTATTTTTAATACGAATGTTTATTTTATATTTTAACCTTTTTATATGAGGAATGAATTGGACTTAGTAAGTGATGGGTGGAGCCTGCTATTTCTCTTCAATGAATCGATAGGTCTCATGATACAAACTACTGTCTTGGCACAAGGCCTCGACAAAATCTTATTTGTAGTCTTGGCACAAGGCCTTAACGATGTGGTTATGAAGTCTGGTATTATGCATTCCATCATTTTGAAAGTGGATATTGATATTTCATGTTATTATTCGACTAGTTGAATATATATATGAATAAGTAAATGGAATTATTTGATTTTAGATTTTCCATATTATGTCCATGTTCAAGTTTAAAAGGCTTTTTTCTTAGACTTATAAATTGCCTTAAATGTTTATGCTTATTTATGAAAGCTTCCTCTGTAGTGTTATCCTTACTGAGCATCTGATCTCACCCCATTCTATGTTTTATTTTATGTAGTAAGCGATGAAGTATTTTATGAATGACCTGCAATGATGATGCAGTAATTACCTTATTAATGAAATATTAAAATAATTGATATTATAAATATTCAAGTAAAAGTAATTTGTGACTTATTATTAATTCCACTAATTTTATAGGTTAATATGACTTGTTAGGGTTGATTAAATGGATTTTTTTCGAAGTAATAATGTTGTTGTTAATTTAACCAAAACAAATTAGCAAATAGTGTCAAAATTTCCATAAAAGAGCTTTTAAAACAAATATTATATTATTAATTGATATTCAGTTCCGAAAAATCCTAGGTTTGGCCATAGGTCATAAATAATATTATATATGTTATTAATGAACCAATTTAGGTTCTCTTGGAAGGTTATAGTAATTTTATTTACCATATAATATAAATATACAAAGAGACATAGTAAATTTCAAACTAATTAACTAAGAGTTATATCTATAAGATAATGTTAATATAGTGAACCAACCCTTTATAAAACCTATTGGTTGAGTTTTTTTCGACCCATACCCACCTTAGACTCGAAATAAATCCTTTTGGAGCCATTAGAAACCGAAAATGATTTTATTATAAAATAATATTTCAATCTTTTCCTAAGGTACCCCTCACTCCTCTTATAAAAGGGCACTCTCCCTTCTCTGATTTTCAAACATAAAAACCTTTTGGATCGGAAAACCCCTACCCAAATAGCCCCTAAACTGTCCTTCATTAATCCTAGAGGCCTCCCTTTAGTCATAAATCCAATTTATTGAGCCTTTTGATCAAATCAAAAGAAATAACACAAAGAAGAGGTAAATATTTAATCACCTCTTTCAAGTTCATTTCTTCTTCCACTTACTCTTTATTTGTTTTTTATATTCTAAAATAATAAATCCATCATCTTCTATATACTGTGATATTATTTTAAATAGGATACAACCAGATTCATTATTTTATACATCCCTTGAATGACATGTCACTGTACGTGCGTACGTACGGCTTACCGTCTCCACGTCGTGGTGTAGTTTGTTATTCAAACACTTCATCATTTGAATTGGAATAATAATGACTATAAATTATTCCAATTATAAATATAACATTACAATTATTCTGTATATATGATATACCATCCAATTTTATAGGTTTTTAATATCAAAAAAATGATATTGTCGATTGTGCGTACGTATGGCTTACCGTCGCCACGAACGTGACGAGATTCATTCCCCATCATATCCATCCAAGAATAATTTTAATTTTATGATTAAAAATAATTTTTAAAGGATTATTATTATTCCGAATATGAATAATATACATACTATCCATAAGAAACATTACTAATGTAACAAATCATATAAAGGAAAATGAATATGTTAACCCCCGAAACGATGATACTACTGAAATATCATTAACAAAGAAATATTAAAAGATCATATATGATATCATATTAATTTATATCTTTATTGTATAATTTAATAATAGTTATTTGACCATTATATATTATGTTAATGTACCCTCGACCAATGAATAGTACAAGGTAAGGGTTAATTTCACAATCTCTTCATTATCCAAGGTTGTTTATACGTAATTATCTACTGAGATCTCTTTATCATCCACATATATGTTTCTTAAAATTTATTTCAAAATATTTATACTATTTACTAGAAAATGGTTTAATTAAATTTATACCCTTATTTTACCTTATATGTTTTGGAATTAATCATTCTGTCGTTTTCCAACCAAGGTACATTATGACCTTCTCGACAAAAATAAGGTAAGAATGTTTTTTAACTTATATGGTGTGGGCGGCTATTTTCCATCATTATAACATCGTCAAAGATTCCCTTAAAATATTATAAGATTTTTTTCAAAACAATTGTTTTCATTATAATTATGTGACTCTTAAATTATTTCAAAATAGAAAGAGATTTTTCTCTAAAAAACGTTTTGATTTCATCTATGTCAATATCCCTTGAAAGATTTTAAGCTTATTTGAAGTTGATTTTTTATGATACAAAACTTTCATATTGTATTGAAGGTTCTATGATATGTTTTACTTTGGATGTGTTATTTTTACACCATTCATGGTTTATGTATAACTTATTGACATTTCATATGCTAGTTTTAATATGAATGTTTATGTTATGTTTAAACATTTTCATATCGGGAATGCATTGGAAATAGTAAGTGATGGGTGGAGCCCGCTATAGATCCTCAATACATCGATAGGTCTAATGAGACAAACTAGTGTCTTGGAATAAGGCCTTGACAAAATCTTATTTTTAGTCTTGGAAGAAGGCCTTGACTATGTGGTTATGAAGTCTGGAATTATGCATTCCATCATTTTGAAAGTGGATATTGATATTGCATGTGATTATTCTACTAGTAGAATATCAATGTGTATAAGTAAATGGAATTATTTGGTTTTATCATTTCCATATTATGTTGATGTTCATGTTTAAAAGGCCTTTGTCTTAGTATCATACATTGCCTTAAATTTTTATGCTTATTTATAAAAGCTTCTGATATATTTTTATCCTTACTGAGCATCTGAGCTCACCCCTTTCTATGTTTTATTTTTTCCAGGATTTGAAGGAGTATTTTATGACAGACCTGTAGGGATAGTCTGAGGGGATATGAGTGTGGTCTATGGAATTTTTTTTCTAGTTTTTTATTTTATAATGTAATGTAAAACTCATGAATGTATCTAGTATTCCCAAGTTTAATAAAATGATTGGTCTTTTGGGACATTATTTCCTTATATCATGCCAATTTTATGTAATAATGCACCAACATTGGGTAACTGGGGTTGGGGAAATACACAATTCACATTCAATTATCCTCTACTCAAGCATACAAGAAAATCAAGCAATTAGCATTACTGAAACAGTAAACACGCAATACCACATTTAAGGGTGTTGGAAAATTTTGCACATATAACACATAGACATTCTACAAAAAGGCACAGGCCACCTACCACAGTGTTAGGAGATTGTTATACATGAACCTCAAGGCTTGAATCACCCAAAACACCGTAGATCAATAAAAATGTCTAAAACATTCAATCGAAGATAACTCTTGAAATATGAGGAATCAATAAATGAATCTCTATAAGAAGGAAGAGATTAATGAGGTGATCCCAATGCAATTGACATCAGTCAAATCGGAGACCAGATGCTTGATTGGGTGATCGGGGAAAGATCACAGACGTACGGTCCCTCTTGGATGAACTAGGCCTATAAAGAGATGGTTCAATCAATAAGACGTGACCCCAAAACATTTGATAAAAAATAAATTACACAGCGTGTACTTTTAAGGTACATGGAGTGTACTTACCCTTACCGAGACCAACTTTAGGCGGACTCTAGGTCAATAGGCATGATCGTGTGCACGACTACATGGCCAGCACATGGCTACCCATGGTAACCGATTACACAGCGTGAAAATATAAAGTACACAACATGTACATATAAATTACAGGCCATGTACATATAAAGTACACGACGTGTACTTCAAAAATTTCCAGAAATTTTTATTTTTTATCAAAAACACCATAAAAAGAAAAACATACCTGAAAAGAAGATCCGGGTTCTTAAAAACTTCCCCCCTTATAGAAATTAATCCCCGAATTTCCCAAGAAATGTGGCATAGAAGAAGAAACTTGAAACAACTCTGGAAACTAAGATCGTACATCGACCTCCCTCTTTCAAGTCTCGTCGTGTACTTGCCCGTGCTGCCATATCACCCAAACCAGACGAACATACTGGCCATAGAGAACCTACGTACTTCGATCAACAATTTGGATATGTTGCATTTCGAACAAGGTGTTCACCTCTAACTCAACCTCCTAGTGATGAAAAACACGAGACAGGTCTAAGATGTAATGTCGAAGTTGAAAAACAAGGAAGATTTCATGAAGAACCCAATACCTCTGAGGTAACTTAAACCGATAGGCAATTGGCTCAACTCTATCCAAAACCTCAAATGGCCCGATGTACGTTGGAGAAATCTTAGCCTACCACTTAATCCTCTTGTGTCCCACCCTGGGTGTGACACATAGGAAAAATTGATCTCCGACCTCAAACTCTAGAGGTCGTATCTGTAGATCTATATAAGACTTCTATCAAGAATGTGTAGTATCCATCCACTTCTAAATCAATTCTATCTACTCTGTGGTCTCCTGGACAAGACGAGGTCCCAGCTTAGCTTCCTCTCTTGCCACTAGCCAACATAAGGGTGATCAGCATGGCCTACCATCCAAAGCCTCATAAGGGTCCATCTGAATAGTTTCATGAAAATTATTATTATAGTAAAACTCTAAAATAGTTATGTGCTTCTTCCAAGAACCACTAAAATTCAGGATGCATGCTTGAAACATGTCCTCAAGCACCTGAATTGTACGCTCGGACTGGCCATCTGTCTGGGGATGGTAAGCTGTACTCAAAAGTACATATGTAGCCAAAGCCATCTGAAGCCCCTACCAGACCTGAGAAGTAAAACGAGAGTCCCTATCTGAAGCAATGGAGTGTGAAAGCCCATATAGATGTAAAATCTCATAGATGTACAACCTTCAAAGCTCATCAACATTGAAGGTCTCCTTGATCTGCAAGAAGTGAGAAACTTTCATGAGTCAGTCAATGACTACCCAAACTGCACCATTATTTCGAGGCGACCTCCGCAAACCTATCACAAAATCCATCGCAACATCATTCCACTTCCACTCAATAATGATTAACTACTGAAAAATCCATGTTGGTCGATGATGCTCTACCTTCACCTGCTGATGGGTGGAACACCTCATGAAAAATCCAGAAACATCTCTCTTCATACCTGGCCACCAAAACTGGTGGTGTAGATCACGATACATCTTGGTGACACCAGTATGATCTTCCCAAATAGATGAATGAATGTCCCACATCAGCTCCTCGCGTATGTCTACTGGGACCTATACGCGCTTTGGGAAACATAATATCTCATCCTCGCCTATAGTCCATCTGGGAATAGGATCCTCTCCTAAAACACTCTCCCATATGATGAGGCCTTTAGAATCTGATAGCCGCCACATTCGCACTCGATCAAGAAGAGTAGAGGTAACGAATAAATAAAAAAATGCCTTCCCCTTTCTGTCATCCACCTCCAAATGCATCTCAGATAATATAGTCATACGTTTCCACTCACTATCGACCTCATGAACTACCTTTATCTGAGTTCTCCTACTCAACGCATTAGCTACTACATTGTCATTCCCCAGTGTATAGGAAAGTTAAATGTTGAAATACTAAAGGTACTCAACCCACCTTCACTATCATAAATTTATGTCGCGCTGAATGAATATATAATTGAGACTTTTTTGGTCGGTGAACACCTTGAAATTATCTCCTAGAAGATAATGTCTTCAACAGCGTAAAGCGTGAACAACTGCTACCAACTTGATATCATGTGTCGGGTAGTTCCTCTCATTTGGCCTCAACTACCGAGAAACGTACACAAAGACTCCTTCCCCTGCATAATCATACCTCCTAGACTGATACCTAATGCATCACAGTGCATAGTACACCACTTTCCTGGCTCTGGCTGTACTAGAATTGGTGCTGAAGTCAACCTCCCTTTCATCTCCTGAAAGGCTGAGTCACAAGTAAATAACCATAATAACATCACAAACTTCTTAGTTATACTCTTTAATGGTGCTGCTAAGAGTGAGAAGTATTGTATGAATCATCTAATGTATTCAGTCTTCCCTAGAAAATTATGCACCTCAAACACATTCTTTGGCTGCTCCTAAGAAACTACTGCTCTCACTTTCTATTGGTCTATTGGAACTCCTTCCACTGATATAACATGACAGAAGAAGTGAATCTGGTAAATCCAAATGTGGAATTTTGAGAGCTTAGCATATAACAAATTCCCTCTCAGTGTACTCAAAACGATCTCAATATGGGTAGTATGGTCGTGTCGAGTGTGAGATCACACCAAGATATCGTCCACAAAGACTACCACAAAGAAATACATGTAGGGATGGAACACTCAGTTCATCAGTTCCATGAAGACAGCAGGCATGTTCGTGATTCCGAAAGGCAGGAAACATGTACTCATATAGACCATACCAGATCTGGAAGGCTCTCAGAGGTATATCATATGGTCTAACATGCAACTGATGGTAACCGGAACTCAAGTCAATCTTCAAGACCACCCAAGCTCATTGAAGCTGATAAAATTGATCATCAATCATGGGCAAGGGATATCGGTTATTGAAGGTCAACTTTTTCAAGTTCTGATAATCCACACAATGTCTGAGGGTACCGTCCGCCTTCTTTACAAACAGGACGGGCGATCCCCAAGGAGAAGTATTGGGTCAGATGAAACCCTTTTCCTGAAACTCATCGAACTGCTTCTTGATCTCGTGTAACTCTGGTGTAGGCATCCTAGAAAGAGGAATGGACATTGGTGACTCCCATGGCACAAGCTCAATAGAAAAATTCTACCTCACTATCTGGAGGAAAACCTGAGAAGTCCTCTAGAAAGAAATCTCTGAAACAATCCACCACTAGAGGAAAGTCCATATACGAAGTCCCCTGGTCATCCAAATATAGACTTGCAATCAAGGATGTAACTCCTCCCAACCCATGACGCTCAGGTCCCGCTCTGCTTACCAGGACATCCCATTACCCCTTATGAAGAAACGATCCTCCCTCTAGTGATATGAAACTCACCCTACAGTGATAACAATCGACAAAATCTTGGAATGGGACTAACCGGTCCATTTTGAGAATGATGTCACATACTGTCATCCCTATGACATAGAGGTCCCATAAAAAGTGACACCCATCAACATCAATAGGGAACTCCTTGCACTGACATACACTAGCCATTATTGTCCCCAATGGAGTGTTTAATGTCAAGATGTCAGTATAAGAAAAGATACAGAGCCCAAGGCATCCCACAACATAAATATATATAAAGTTATGGGAAGCCCCTATATCGAAAATAAAAGAAGCTAAAACTGAGGGAACTAGAATTGTACCTCGGGTTGTACATGGTCTGGTATCCTACTCCAGATGGGTCTTCTCTACTGCAATAGTTAGGCCTGAACCATGACCCTATAACCCTACCTAAAAACTCTGAGCTAAATCACCCTATTGTCGCTAGAATCTTGGGGACAGACCACCAAGGCCATTACCTCAAACTCAGCCTGAATGGTCGGAATAACTCCAGTCCCCTGACTGATGAGAAACTAGTGGTGTTGCTCCTGAACGTGGAATCATAGAATAACCCCTATCACCAAATGCTGGTGAGAAGATTTGATAGAAAAGGTGGAGGTGACCCATCATTCCACAAGATCATCACTCCAATGGGTCTCCTGACCAATGTGGCCTTGTATGCATGCTCTTCCCGCAGTGGTAGCACACCACTTGGCTACTAGAAGATCTCTCTATCCTCCTCTTAACACCCCAAGAAGACTCCTTGTGGCGCTTCTTGCTGTCAGTAGGAGAAACACTAACTCCAGATGTCAAGCTTCCCTAGCTCACAACTCTAGAATCCCTCAGATTGTGCTACGTGATCAGCACCTGGTTGACTATAAAAGTGATGGAAGTCAACCTGAATCTATTCACCTGAGATCAGATGTCATGTCTGAGACCATCCTCGAATTTTCTTTCTAGGAATAACTCATCACCTCCTAAAATAGGCATGAATCACTTCAGCTCTATGAAACGGTATGAATACTTCATAACATAATGAGTACCCGGATGTAGAATCATGAAATCTCGGGCTCGATTGGACCTCAAGGTCTCATGGTAGAAGTAGTCGTATAAGGAATGCTATAACTCATCCCAAGCCATAACCTGATGGTGCCCCGCCTGTGAGATTACATTCCACCATCTCTTTGAGAAATCCTAAAGAATATACATAGCTATTTTTAACCACATCTTCGGAGGTGTCTCCAGATTGTTGAAGATAGATAGCATGGATTCTAACCGTGACTCTATAGCCTGAGTTCCTCCTTCCCCTATGAAGGCGGGAGGATTTTGCTAGTGGAAAGCCCGCATAAAATCTGCCACAGATGGGGCAGGATGCGGTACTCCTCGGAAGGTCTTCAAGAACCTTAGTAATCCCTCTCGGAACATTCCATCAGAACCTATGTCTAGAATTAAGGCTGGTGCGAAGATTGTCACAACTGGAGGATCTGCTGGTAGTCCTTGATCATC
The DNA here is from genome assembly GCA_963277665.1 of Viscum album. Taxonomy (NCBI): domain Eukaryota; kingdom Viridiplantae; phylum Streptophyta; class Magnoliopsida; order Santalales; family Viscaceae; genus Viscum; species Viscum album. The sequence goes on from OY728161.1 coordinate 1,591,396,653, forward strand.
CATGACCAGAGTCTAATAAATACCCTGTAACATGCAGACAACCGGAGGACGTCTAGGTGGCATGACTCTGCAAGGTCTAATGCACACCTTAGATCAAGATTATCAAGGAAAAAAACTAGAATTGTAAGAATGGAACAGGAGAAATAAGGCTTTCATGTTTTCCAAAACATGGATTCACGATGTATATAATGCCTACACAGCATCTTACCTGAAGCCTTTCACATGGGTTTGTACGTCTTCCGAAAATAGTCATGGAACACCCCATATACACTGCCTGTTGTCCTAACACACGGTATGTACATGACTTCTCTTCCCCTTTCAAATTAATTTTACATGGCTAATACACAAGGTTCTCCTAGAACAAGACTACAAAGCATGTTAGTTCCAGACATGACATGTACTAGACAAGATTCAGCAACCTGTTTTGTTAGTGACACGGAGAACACTACATGGCGTGTTCAAGCAGGACACTACGTGTACTAGGAAGATTTTTCTGACCTGTGTTGTTCATTACATGGCCAGGTAATCAGGTTACACTTCATGGAGTGTTCCAAATCGACACGGTGTGTATTATAAGAGACTCAACTGACCCGTGTAGTTAGTGACACGTTCAGTTACATGGTTCTACAACAAGATGTGTACATACAGTAATCAGTGTGTCCTAACAAAAATTCCGTACCTTGTTTCCCCACCCACATAGTCTAATACACGGTTAGAGACAACATAGCATGTACATACAGTACATGGAGTGTACTTATGAAAAACAGTTTCTCCCTAACAGAAGATCATGTGGAACATATTCATCATTACACACCATCTATTCTAGGTTTTTCCAGACAATATGCCTCGAAAACTACTCTGGAACCCATAAAATCACTGAAACAACCATCAATGAGGCAAATTACGATCTGTGAGGGCCCATAATCCTCCCAAATCAAAGATTTTCATCTTATGCGTGTCATATACATGGAAAACAAGGCAATGATCCAACAAATTCCCATCCATGAGGTCCCATAACACCTCAAGAACCAAAGTTTTGTGTTCATTGAAACAAAACCTTACACAAACAATACAGTATAAAACAACATATATTTTTATCAAGTCATCTATCACAACATCATGCATATCTATCACAAAATCTATCACAGCAACATGAAATTTCTAATGCACCCTAAATGGAATTGAAAGAATGCAGGACATGTGATTTCTATCAAGTATCTATATGATGCATGAGATGGAATATCCTCATCTCATCATGTTGCAACAGAAATAGAACCTCAATAATAATCAACAATAACAGCACAAAACATGTTAATCACCCAATGGTGAAATCAAATCAACTATAAAATTACAATACCAGAAAAGTTTCATTAATGAGGTTAATTGGATTTTCCATGTACCTGGGTTAGCATCTCCCAGGAACAGCTTATTACCAAGTATGGATTCCTTCCTATCCCTGGCTATAGGCTCCAAATAGTATGTCATGAATAAAATAAACCCTCTAATACCACATTGTAAGGTCACGATTCAGGAATCTACCCAGATGTGCCCCATACCCGGTTGGTCACATGGCCTCAAGCGCATTTCCCCAAATGCCATAGGCTGCCAACTAGCAGCGAGGGCCTTGGGTGTGATAGTGGGAAAAATATTATCTCATTGGTAGAGTACATAGCAGAAGTAAAACAGATATACAATAGCAGAAGCAGTAATAAAAACATACAACAGTAAACAACAGATGACTGAAGGTAAGAAACAACAAGAGCACATATATAAATGATACATGATACATGTTTCTAGGGAAGCATCCAAACACGTCACAACGTTGAAATACAGTACTAAACCAAAGTAAAAAAAGAAATAAGATAAAATTCCTCATTATTGCAAGCCTCGTCTTTGTCCTATGCCCTCCAACTTCAAGGAAGTCATGAACCTGAAGTATAAGGGAGATTTAACTTATCTTTACCTGCAGCAATATAATCTTCTTAGGCCCAAAAGCATGACCCAAATAGGGTGTGAGACTAAATCCTAGTAGGAAACCACCAAAGAATATGTTCCTAACAGTCAATGAATATATATGGAAGGAAATAAGAAAAAATAAGCATTAAAAAATATGTACATAGCAGTAAACAATTACACAATTCAATGAATTCAATTCCATGGTTCAATGCATTCAATTACACATGTTAATTAAGTAGCTAATCAAAGAAGGTAACCCTCTTGGAAGTACTCTCAGCCTAACCCCTTTGGTACAACCAAACAACCCAAGAAACCCTCTGGGATTTATAGACATTCTAACCCCTCTGATTCAATTTAAGCATAGACTCTACGAGGAATAACTCATATCAATTCCTCCTATAGTATCGTATCGATAACTAAAGGTGATCTGGAGAAGAACATATGTCACATTCACCCTATGGACCACATCAAGGAACTAAAAACACTCTAAGGAATCACTTACGTCAATTATCCCTCTTGTATCGCATCGAAATTGTAAAAACAGACACTCTAGAGAAACCCTTACGTCCATCCTCCCTATGGTCTACTACACCAGGTTCCCACATCCATATGTAAGTCGAAAAAGCATGGAAATTCGTCTCGGGAAAAGTAAACCTCAATAACTACTTGGCTAACACTCTACAACATATCAACATATCAAATAAACAATCACACTCCATCCTACAATACAAGGCATGGGAAAAGACAAGGCATCCTAACAGGATAAGCAGGACCAAAGGTCATAAACAAAAAATTCATGTGAAAACACTTCCAAAACATATAAATTGACCCTATTGACATTGAATTATGCTCTACTCAAGAATAAAACCAAATAAAGAAATTAGTATGGCTACACCGGTAAACACGCAATTCCCTGTTCAAGGGTATTGGACAATTTTGAACATATAACTAAAAGAATTTAAACAGAAAGGCACTAACCACCTACCTCGATGTTAGGAGATCATTATTCATGAACCCCAAGCTTTGAATCTCCCAAGAACACCGTAGATCTACAAAAACATGTAAAACATTCAACTGAAGATAACTCTTGGAAGAGGAGGAATTAGGAAACGAAGCTCTAGAATAAGGAAGATCTTAACGAAGCGATCCCAACAAAGTTGATGGAAGTCAAATCAGAGATCAGATGCACAATCGGGGTCTCGAAGAAAGATCACAATAATACGGTCTCTCTCAGATGAACCAAACCTAAAAGGAGATGGTTCTGTCCATTAGACGCGACCCCGGTATGTTAAAAAAAAGAAAATACATGGCGTGTACTTTTGAGGTACATGGCATATACTTACCCTTACCAAGATCTGATTTTGGCGGCCTCCAAGTCACCAAAAACGGCCGTGTATAAGGCCACTACACGGCTAGCAAACGGCTACCTGCGGTAACAAGTACACGGTGCGTACTTATAAAGTACATTGCATGTACCTATAAAATGCATGGAGTGTAATTATAAAGTACACAACGTGTACTTAAAAAATTACCAGAAATTACGCATTTTTCTCGAAATCACCATAAAAATAAAAAAATACATGAAAAGAAGATTCTGGTTCTTAAACCAAGGAATTCCCATGCTCCCAATAAGCCTCTCTTTATCCTTTGGTGTCAATAATCCAAGTATGTGATTTCCTTATTCTCATTTCCATTCAAGAACTTCTTTTATATTTTTCATCTTAAATTCCACTATCTTATATTTGGATATGAAGTTCCATGATATGATTACTATTAATTTTATATCTAAATGATGATATCTAGATTTTAATCTCAATAATACCCCATATAATCCTTTATGTACACCCATTACTATGATTAAATTCAATAAGGAAATATCTCTCCCCTCTTATTATCAAGCACTTCATCTTGGATATGATCTTTTTATTTTCATTTTCAAAATATGGAAGACTTTCTTACATATCCCCATACTTTAAATTTGATGATTAAATTATGGGATCCCACTTCACTCTCATTTATCACTATTATGAACCCATATGTACACCGTTACTATTCTGAAATTTTGTACGAAAGTTTCCACAATCCTAGTTTATCAATCATTTATTTTATGTTATGTATTCTAAATTAATTTTTTATATGTTCTGTTATGTTTCTAAATATACCTCTACCATAAATAAATTTTAAAATGATGATAGACCATTTTATCTCTCTTAAACCCATTTTCTACATTTCTATATGATGTCGTTATGCTGCCAAAATTTCACCATGATCTTCTATGCCAAAATCAACATGTAGTGGACACCATACATAGATCTTTCTACTGGGTATTCACAATTATTCACATCTATATGTCGAATGTGGTATTACATGTATGTATTCCACATTACATGATCATGGAATAAATAATTATGTTGAATTAATCCACGTTATATGATCAATGTGGCATAGTTAAGTGTGAGAATGAAAGGATTATGAATGGTGAGCCCTAATAGTGCTAAAATGCATTGGGTAATGGTTAATACCATGATGCTTCATGTTGGGAGGGGGGATTTAAATTATTATTTTAGGGGACTTTTTCCATCATGGGTTTTTTGTGTATTTAGACTTCATTTATTTATGATGAAGTGTTTTATGTTGTTTCCAAATATTCTATGATCTGATTATCATGCTATATCATGCCTTATTTTTAATGTTTGTATTATATTAAATTTTATTATTAGTGTCTAACATGTATTTTATTCTTTATTTTGTGTCTAGATTATTCCCTTACAGGGCTTTATATCTCACCCCTTTCATAAGTATGTCCTCAGGTTATCCCATATAGTGTTTACTATGAAGTAATTTTTTGGTCATGTCGAAGAACTTTTTAATAAATATGTTTCTTTTAATGTTTTAAATTATTATGAATTGTTCATAATTCCATAATGAAACTAGTCCTCTTAAATTTTTGAGTTGTATTAAGTGATGTTTTGTGTAATAAATCATGTTTAAAAATGAAATAACAAGAATTGTTATAGTAGTTTGTATCAAAGGATACATTTAGTTATTTTGGGAATAGGATTATATATCGCTAGTAAAACTCTTTAAGGATAAGACTATGTGTAAGAAGACATCCCGAAAATTATATTAGTATAGAGAAATTTTATTATCAAGAAAATGCATACGTGTATGGATACTACAATTAGACACAGTTCAGGAACAAATGTACCTAGGATTAACAACTTGGATAAGGTGTTTTAGACCTAACTTTGGGTAACATGTTACACAATAGTAGACCTTACTGATCACCAAGTTTTAAAATCCTAGGTAATATTATTTGGTAAATTCATAATTGCATTAAGAACCATTATTATGGGAATAAAAAAAATCATGACAATGAGCTTGTACCTGAGTGGTAAGGGAACCTGCTTGGAATCCAAGAGACCCAGGTTCAAAACCAAGTGGAGGATAATTTTCGGCTTACTGTAGCAGTATTGTAGTGGAACTGTAGCATCACTATAGTTTGTACTATTCGGTACTATAGAAGCTAGAACTATTCGTCCGATTTGGGCCTTCAAGACACCAGTTTGGACATACAGGTCTTAGAGAATTTGGTTCATCGAAGGCCTTAAGACCTCAGGGTATTTAGGCCATAGAGACCATGGAGTAGCCCCGTTCATACAGAGTAGGCCCCAGAAGAGGATCATAGAAAATAATTAGTAGTCACTTGAAGCAGAGCTAACCCGATTTGGATGAATGAGAGTGTATGGAAACTGCTATCGGGACTAGGGACCAAGCATCTTTGTACGTGTAAATTCTAGTCGATCAATAATGATAGTTGGTGGGCTAGGTGAACAATGATTTAGAAGCTGGGGAGGGGAAGATCTAGTGTTTGGGCCAATGGGTCTTGTAATGGGAATAATATTCCACTAGGACTTTAAGTAATGTATTGGCCTTCGGGTCGTTTCTGGTCTTGTTCCTTGGTATTACGGGTCTTGTATGGTTCCCCTTCAACCCATAAATAGGGGATTATCCATAATAAAATAAAAAGGAAGGACATTGGGAATTCAGGTAAAAAATGTCCATAAGAATATATATTATGGAGTATATCATGGATAAAATGGACTGAATCAATGAAAATCATAAGTTACTGAGACAAATGTAATTTATAATTTATCCCTTTAAAGTCATTAAATTCACCATTATGTGTTTAATAGTTTAAAAATACTCATCCCTAGGCTTATACTAGGTATAGTAGAACCCAAATAAAAAAATTAAAGGAATGATTACTGTCCATAGTTCAACATATTACTTTGTATCATGAAATCATAGTAGAATAATTGAAACACCACCACAAAGCATGGATGTAGAGATTTAATTGAAAATAATATATGGTGAAATTATTGCATCCCATGTATAGAACTCCCCTTATCACAATCTATGGATTTCAGTTCCCATTGAACATTTTCATAAATACATTAGTGGAATTTAATGCAATTATATGAACGTGTTGTAATTTCATATATAGAGACAACATAAATTTTCATTAGATGAAAAATCAGACTCTATGTGGTGAATAGACCCCCAATAATATACAATTGAGTGTATGGAGAGTAATATTATATAACACCATCATATTAAGGGTTGATATTATTTAAATATGTGTAAGAGTATCTAGATGAAATTTTGGAGTCTATCGAATAAACCATCCTCAAATACATGCCAATTAAGAGGGAATTCGATGAAGTATTTACAATATAAAAGACTCTAAATATAATGGTACTTGAAGATATTGATGTTCCAAATAAATAACTATAGGGGAATCTAAATAAAGGGTTTATACACCCAAGTGCTTCACCAAGTGGTGAACCAGTACTCTTCATGAAGAAGAAAGCTGGGTCAATGCGCCTTCGAATTGATTATCATGTGGTCAAAGAAATCAATATACAGAAAAATACCCTTTTCAATGAATTTGTGAATTTTTCAATCAACTACATAACGAACAATACTTATCCAAGGAGGATCGGCATTCAGGATATTACCAAGTATGGGTGGAGAAGGATGATACGCAGAAGACTACTTTTCGTAAAAGGTAAGGAATTATGAGTTCATAATGATTCCCTTCAGACTCACTAATGTCCCAAAAATCATCATGGAAATGATTATTATAGTCTTTAGAGAATACCTAGACAAATTTGTTTCCAACATTATATATTATATTTTAATATACTCTAAAACGAACGAGGATCATGAGGAGTATTTGAGGAGTGATATAAAGACCTTATGAAAGGAGAATCTCTATGAAAAGTATATAAAGTGTGAGTTATGGATGATGGATGTATCATTCATAGGGAATATATTCACAAGAAATGGGATATTTACATATCCCTGGAATACAAAAACAATTGAGGGATGGATGAGTCCAACATCTGGGACCTAGATTTATAGTTTCATTATCTTAGATTGATATTATTGTCAATATTTGAGATGTTTCTCACAATTTTCAAAACCTCTAACTATGATAACTCATAATGGATTCGGATTTTCATAAAATGATGAATGATAGGAAAGCTTCATGGAGTTAAAATAGACACTTATCACTTGTATGGTTCTCACACTACCAACAAGTGTGATGTCTTTCATAATTTTCACAAATGATTCAAACAAAGGATTGGGACGTTTTTTAGTAAAAAAATAAAAAAGGCAATTCTTACCCCTCCAGGAATGTTAAGATTCATGAGAAAAACTATCCCATGCATGATATGGAGTTGGAAACTGTGATCATTATGTTGAAATTTTGGAATCATTATCTATTTGGGGAGATGTATGAAATATATATGAATCACAAAAATCTAAGATATATATTCACTCCGAAAGAGTTAAATATGCTCCAATGATGATGGATAGAGCTTATTAATGATTACTAATATTCATCCACTAGCATCTGAGGAAAGTGAATATGGTGGAAGCTTTTCTACGTAGAAAGGACCCATAAATTATATCATTGTTGATAATTTTGAAGGATATGATCTTCTTACATATAAAGATTATGTAGATGAGAATCAAAAAGAAAGGAATATCAAAAATCCTTTCATAAATTATTTCTCAACTATATCTTTTGAAAAGATTAAAGGATGATAAAAAAGATGATTTGGGAAGTAATAATTATGTGGAAACTATAAGAAAATAAAAATCCTCAGAGATCAATGTTAATGAATAAGGAATTGTGAGATTTGTGCCAATACCATGTGTTCCATCAAATCTTGAGTTAATTAATGAACTTTTGGATGAAGCATATAGTTAGAAAATATACATTCACATAAGAAACACAAATATGTTTTGATATCCCTAAGAGAAATATCGGTGGGATAACTTGAAGATTGAGATCTCATAATATACATCAATGTTCCAAGTATTTCACCAAGTGAATGCTGAATGGCAGAAGTCTAAGGGGATGATGAAACCATTAACTATACCAACTAGGAAATAGGAAAACATAAACATGGTCTCTGTCACTATACATCCAAATACATTCAAGATAAATAATTATACATGGGTTGTTTTAAATTTTCTTACAAATAATACACACTTAATTGATATTCAAGATGATTTATCACCAGATTAACTGTCATAGATATACATTAGATTAGTGTTAAGCATACATGGAGTACCACTATTGATTTTGTCCGATCAAGATCCATGATTCACCTCTATGTATTGGAAAATTCTCCAGAATTCTCTAAACACTGTGATGATATTCAGTATGGATTATCACCCTCAAACCGATGTCCAATATGAGTAGACTATCCAAACACATGTGGAAATGTTGAGATCTTTCTCAATAGACATCAAAGGTGGTTGGGACTAACATCTTCCTTTTTTGGAGTTCTCATACCAAAATGTTTTACACACGATCATAAAAATGGATCACAATGAAGCCCTTTATAGGAAGAGGTATTGCACCCTGCGATGTTGGGATGATGATAGGGAACAAAAACTTCTAGGTCTTGAAATGGTCGATGAAATCATGGAGAAAGTTAAGACCACTCAGAAACACATCAAAGCCTCTTAGATTTGAAATAAGAGTTATGACAAAAATCATCGATGAGACCAAAATTTTGATTTTTAGAGACATTTTATTCCTTTGCATATCTCTATGGAAGACAATGACGAGATTTGGGAAGAAGGGAAAGCTTAGTCCACAATAAATCAGTCCTTATAAGATCCTTGATTGCATCAGAGCATTGGATTATTAGCTAGCAGTCCCATCAAACCTATCTCAGGTACATGATGTATTTCTGTTTATCCGTATAAGGAAACTACATACCAAACCCATCACATAGTCTCAATCTAGAGGTGGTATTGTAAAATGACATTTCCTATTAAGAAAAGATATTGAATATCATATGTCGTAGAGAAACGTTTCTAAAAAATAAGGTAATGGACCTTGAAAATGTGTTGTGGTGAAACCAAGAGTGTTAAGATGTAATGTGGTAACTAGAGGTGGTGATGAAGTAGAGTAACCCTCATCAATTTTAGTGTGGGAAAAAGAAAATTTTGGGGGTGAAATTTCTAAACTGGAGAAGATCATACTCACCTGAACATTTATGAATAAATTTCCTCTATTTGATTTAATTAAATGTTGTATGAATATATAAAACACAATAAATAGTTTTGATTAATTTTATCTAGTTGGATTTAAATGAAAGTTAAGTATCATATCCATAGATAATATAGCAATTGAATAGTGATGACATGACTAGAATAAATATAGGGTTTTAAAAATCCTTTTGACACATATAGAGGAAGTTATGGCCTCAACCAGTAGAATCGTACCCCATCAAGCCCATTTATTAAATCATTCAAGGGAGAATGAATTTCTATTACTTTCCATAGACCAATTCCATGCTGAGATTCGAAAACAAATGCATTATAGAAACCTATTACATGATAAGTTCAAACTTATTATGATCACGACCCAAACCATGTTCATTGAACGGCCCCATGAAATACTAAACATCACACACCTTACTCATAAGGCATATTTTGGTGTAATAATAGGATATGTATTAAGAGACACGAAATAGGAATATTTACATCATTTTTTATAATGTGATTGATATATTTTCATCCTATTGTTGTTACTTTGTAAATTATTTTTAAAGCGTATGATGTATTTTAAGTAAATAGTGAAATTCCAATAATGAATTTATGAATTAATGTATTTCTGAAATAAATATTTTTTTATAAAATATTATTATTACTTTTTTAAAATATAAATGATTATACAATATTTACGAAGTCAAATGTAATTTTTATCGGGGTTCGAAAAATGTTATTTTCATAATCCCTTAATTTTAATTAAATTACATTTTGTATTTCAAAAATAGATATTGAGATATATTTATAAAATTATTTAGATAAAATGATAATTACTTTTTGAATTTGGATGTTGAAATTATCTAACTGTTAATTTTTCATAATTTTCTGAGACATTCAAATTTTTGGGTAAAACATTATTACTGTATAAATATATGGTGTATTTTATGACATCATAATAGTCCAATGGTAATTTAATAAATATAATAAAGGTTATATGTGGCCAAATATATGTTTTCCCTTTAAAATAATTTTATTTTATTTTAATTTAATTTATTTATAATTCATTAATTAATCCTCCAATACTTATAATATATTTTAAGATTCAAAAATCATTTCTTTGAAAGTGTGAGTCACATCCACATAATAAATGGAAATATTTTACTATATTCATCCATTTTATATATAAAATAATTTAATACACTCACTTTTCCAGAAAACTTTGGAAAAACTACATAATTGTGTTTGGTTTGGAAAATTTTATTATATGGTTCTCTAAACCAAAATAATAAAGAAATTACTCTTCTTCCAATATAAACACACCCAAGATCCCATTTAACGTCACTAAAACTCTTTAATTATTATTAAAACTATTTCCTATACTCCCTAGTGTCCTCTCATGTGTCCGTTAATATCCTAATGAACCTCTTTAAAGGCATTGGTGTCACATATCCAAGTAACAGATTTAACTCTTCTCATTTCCATACATGAAATTATTTTATATTATTCTTCTTCAATTACCTTTTCATTTGTTGGGATATAATCATCCATGACACCCTTACATTCCATTTTTTGTATCTTATGATATATTACATTCACTCTCATTAATCCCCCCAATATTTTTGTATGGACATCCATTACAATATCGATATTCCATAAGGGAATCTCTCTCTCTTTTATTTATCAAGATCTTCATTTGTGATATTCCCTTTTTATTTAATTTAGAATTTGTTTATGAAAATTATTACCTAAAAATATTCCTTTCAATTTGATGTATAAATAATGGGATCCCCTTTCAATCTCATTTAACCCTCTTATGAACCCTTATGGATGTTGTTATTATGTCGAAATTTTGTAAGGAATCATCTACCCTCCTCTTTTATCAAGAATTTATTTTATGTTTTGTATTCTAAATTAATTTTTCCTATGATTGGTGATGTTTTTAAATATCCCTATACTATCCATGTCATTTCTATGTCATTTTAGACCTAATTATATTTCATTAACCCATTTTATGAATTTCTATATGACGATGTAATTATCGTGAAATTACCCCATGATTTTCCATGCCAAAATCATTTTGTAATGAATACAATACCCATTTCTGTATAAAGGGAAATAACTATTATGAACATATTATTTTTGAATGGGGACTTACATGTTTTTATTCCACATTCCTTGGTCATTGAATAAATTATGATTTTTAATGAATCCATGTTATATGATCTATGTGGCACACTTAAGCATTAGAATGAAATGATTATAATGGTTTTCCCTAGATAGTGCTCTAATGAAATGGGTAATGGATATTATAATAATAAATCATATTGGGAAAAGGGATATACCTAATTAATTTATGGGACATTTTCCACCATAGTGTCTTGGAATATTTTTCATTGATCTATTTATGATGTCATTATTTAAGTTACTCCCACATTTTCGACGTTATGTTTGTAAGGTTATATCAAGACTTATTATTAATGTTCATTTAATGATTCCTTAATATCATTATTGTCTAATATTTATTGTATTAATCACATTCGGATTTTTTTATTACCTTATTAGGATTTATATCTCCTCTTTTTCATATGTATTTCTTTAGGTTATCCCATGAAGAGTTATATGTGAAGGAATGTTTTGGTCAGTTAAAATATGTTTTCAATAAACTTATTTCTTTTCATATTTAATGTTGTTATATACTGTACCTTTTTTTCTATGAAACTATAACTATAGATATTATGAGTTTTATTAAATGCAATTTTATGTAATAATCACATTTAAAAATGAAATAAATAGAAGTGTGGTTGTAATTATATTGGACTACACAATTTCTTCCTCAACACAAGATGTTAAAATTCACAAATAATTGTCCTAGTAGTAAGATGATAAACTTAATAGAAACCCAATTCATAATATTAATACACTAAACTACATAGAATCTAATGTCTATTCAAAATCATGATATACTATATAGAGACATCCTCATTATATAACATCAAAATGCATAGAAGATCATCCTGACCATATGACAATATGCTATACAAAGCCATCCCAGTTACATGACAAAACCGAATATTAGAAAGTATTGGATACTTCAAAGTATTCTGTACAGGTAACATCCTATCTAAATGATGTGAAACATCTCAAGAAGAACCATATCCCAAGTTAATGACCACAAATTATCCTAATCTATGAAAAGGAAGGATTTGATTCCCCCTTCCTCGTGCAACAGTTATCTCTTCATAGGGAATATCTTTATAAAAAACTATGTGTGTCTTGATTAATTTAGTCAAAGGAAACATAGTGATTACTAAACATCTAGTCTTAGAACCATCCAAATAATTCATTTTCTTTTATATTTAGTTATCCATGTCCTTTTCACATTACATTAAACCGCATGATATATGTCATTTATGCATGAAATTAAATGACATGGGTCTCTAGAAATATATATCTTTTATTACCCATTTTCAATGAGATAGTTTGGTATGACTAAACCAGATCTCATGGTCTATCCACCACAAGATGAAACATTCTTACATCCCAACATTAATCACCTATGCATGGTGAGAGGACCACTAGTCAGTCCTTGTTTCTCACACTAAATAAATATCACGTGAGATTATAAATTTCAGCAAGGGATTCCCCACATGATCAAATAATTAAACAATGTAATGATTTTGTCATGGACATGAATTTGATACCTTAAAACGAATACCTTGATTTATCACCAAATAATGTTAAACAACATAGCTGATGTCCTTTTCACGACAAAAAACTTCTCATTCCTTCAATACTCTCCCTAGAGGACCACTATTTATGGTTTTGGAATCCCATCACGCCTCTATTTGTGATCTATGCTTGAATTGGTTCATAACATCACCATATACATAGTGACTTCAAATTCATCAATCCTGGGACTAGTCACAACAAATAAAAAAATTCCCCCTCTCTTTTTATAGACCAGACTTGTGTAGGAAGGTGATTCCTAAAGAACTATGTGTGGGTTGATTCTGGTCATCAAGGGATATTGTGTGATTCCTAGATTTCCAATCCTAGACCGGTCTATAACAATCGGCAGACACAATCCCACCTCTACATTTGGGCTTGACCTACGTAGTGGTTTTCTTATTTCAGAACTATGTGTTCCTTGATTCCTACCATCACAGGATGCATAGTGACTATCAGTTCTACAATATTGTGCCTAATAAAAACAGTTTTAAAAAAAATAGACCCCAAATTTCAACTAGGATATTTCATAAAATATCATTTTTCCTACGTAGGAGATAGATCTATATACATCCTTATTAGTAAGAAAATATATCATGGGAAATTTTCACAACGTTTCCCTCATCCTTACAACATGTTATTAATCTAAATGGTAATCATCCTGGTTAAATGAGACTAAAACTTCACAAAAATTCGCCTTACAATGTGAAGATAAAATCCTCAACAAACATCTTTACCACATAATGATTAATGACAAAAAAATCCCCAATATATGATAGTAAACTGTACATATGATCATTTATTTTTTATCCCGTATCAAAGGCCCAAAATATCCTTACCATGGTCAACTAGAGTATGGGTTTATTCAATAATATTTTAATCATATCAATCAATAAATCATACTTCATGTATCTAGTACCATAGGTTTCCTAAACCTTCCACATCCCCTAAAAAAGAAACATGACTTAATGTAACCATTTGTTTAACTATGTAGTTATGCCTATGAATTCTGAATTTAAACATATGGTTTTCCACAAACCGAGTTACTCTAAAAAATGGGATTTATGATCCTTGTGGTCCCATACATCACTATAGAAGAAATAAACACCTTAATTTGATCTAAACTACTAACTATATGATTTTCCCATATGATTAATCAGGAACTAAGAACCTCAATACATAGATTATAATATTTCCTTATCCCTGTCACAACTTGGTTGTTTTACTCTTAACCTTTAGTACCGTAATTTGGTTCTTTTCTTTAATCCAGCTAATGAGGTCTATGTGTGTCACAACCATAATGGAACTACACTTTAGTCATAGTTGTAAGACCATAATCTATATCCCAGAATGGTCCAAATCAATAGACCATAAACTACTATAGAAAGATACATAATTATTGTCATGAGAAAAACCACAAATGGAATCCAGAAAAAAAATGTCAATATTTACTGCTAAAATCTTTGTCCCTAGAGTTTATAAAAAAAGTAAGGTGAAAATAAATAAGGAAGAAATATCATAGGGAAGACTCCATATCCCTAGTAAAATCCAAGAAATTTAAACTAAACCCTCTGGGTTATGAAAAAGTAAGAGCAATGATTTTTCTTGTCTCCTCACCATGAAAATATATTCACCACATAGTGACACATATTTTAGGTTTACTGAACCCCACATGGATATTTCACATTATAAAAATCACATTTCATAATTTTCATTCATCGAATCACTAAAATATCCCACTTTACTTTGCAATGATACATGAATTCATGTGTTACATTGAAAAATGGATTTATAAACCTTGGGATCTCTGAAATTGATGTGGAAGAACACAACACATCTGTGTGTTTTTTTCATTCTCAGTATTATTTTCCCATTCTATCCTCCTGTAATGAGAACTTTTTAAAATGATTACAGATTTGAAACCAAACTATTAAATTAGATTCGAAATCCTTGACATTACATCACTATGTTTTATACCCTTTCTCAAGGTCTGAATACCACACTCCATTCGCAAAACATTGTTGGCCCACTTATCATGATTTTGAAACCATTGGATGTAAGGATCGAGCATCAAAATTTAAGAGATGAACTACCATATGGTGTTAGAAACGCTCATAGATTTCATTACACCTATACACAACCATATCGTATTGACATTATTTTATTTATAAATAATTCATGGAACTCAAAAAAGAGTAGAGATCACATTATCCAATTCATCATAATGATGCATAAGGGCACTAAACAACCAAATAAAGGCATATTATCATTGTAATAATAAAAATTCATTCCTTATGAGCCTTATAAACAATACAGTGGACCATGAAATCTCAAGGTGATATTGGTTATCCCCATCATATCTTCCCCATCTCATTTTCATATACTCATACATTCGTTTTTTCACTTATATTACCAATATTCCAACTATCATGGTAGACCTGTTGTCCCATGTATTTCCCCCCCAAACTGATATTAACCCTATAAAAATTCCATGAACCTTATAATAAAGCGGATGCACCTTTTATTGTCAACTCTACCAACATGTGAGGGTTTTCACCTACCATCCAAAGGAATATCTTTCCTAAAAAATGGATCTCTAATCCCCATGAGCCTTGGAAACAATATGAATGAACCGTACATTGTAGTATGTTATCTATCATTCAGGTTATGGTTACACTATATCTCATGGTCAATAATCATCTATGATCTAAAATACCCTAAAATAAATCCATATAATATCTGAGCTAAATGACCCTAAACTAAATCTATAGAAGTTTCGTGCTAAAATACCCCGAGAATGTAACCATATAAGGTCTGGGATAAAAGACCCAAAACTAATGTGATAAAAGTTATGATCTGAATGAACCTAAACTAAATTATAGAAGGTATGAGATAAAAGTTCATAATCAAAATTGATGCATGGTCCGAGCTAAAAGAACCTAAAATATATAAATATATGTTTTGATAAAAAATTCCATAAAATAACGCAATATATGTTACAATATGAAATATCCTAAACTATATAAAAGTAATGATCAAGTTTTTAGTAATGGAAAGGATTTTTAGAGCCACCATATAGACATGGGAAAAGGGATGTTCGACTTTCCTCTCCAATTAGATTTAGAAAAACAATGAACAATATCTCTTTGGGACACATACTATAACCAGAAGATCCTTCTTCAAATTAGCTGATCTCAGGATAACTGGAACAAATACGTCAACACTGAATCTTGTGTTTTTGGTGAGTCATGATCACTTATTTACAATAATCTATTTTGATATTAATATTTAAATCCATAAATTATGGTTTAGATTATATTATTCATAGAATTGGTGTTGTTTGAAGTTCACATAATATCATATCAATGAAAATTCATTCACATCATGATTGAGAATATAAGAAACCTAGAAAAAACATAAGGGGTTCAAAAAAAATAAATTATGTGATAATTTCAAATTGTTGAGATTTTAAAAACCTAGAGTCTCTCCAAAATCCTAATTTAAAAAATTAAATTTCAGTGGTCAGACTAAAATATAATTTGATCAGCTTCGTTGGACAAGTCGGCTGGATTCTAGTGATAAGCGTCAATTGTTTGTAGATGTGCCGCTCATCCTGCCTCTTCAACAACTACCTCATGAGAGAGAGTCTTGACTAATTTAGTTATATCCTCAACACCGATTTGATATTTTCCCATTATGTATAAAGACAATGAGATGTTAGTTTTTATGATAGCTATGATTTCCTTGAATCTCTATATTTTCATGGTCTAGGAATCCATCTAGGCTAGTAGTTCAGATATCAAATAGAGAACGTAATCCAGTTCTTACGAATACTCCATCTATCTGGTTAGGGTAACATATTCTAAAAATTCCTGAAATCCCTTCTTATTGGTGGAAAAATATTTCTGAGTAAGTAAAATTCGTTTTATAATTTTATATGGTGGTTGGAGATCAAATACATCCTCCCCAAGTTATTTAATAGGTAATGAAGTTGTTCTTATTAATCACAAAATGTTTCTATAGGAGACTCATTAATCGATGTGTGAATTTATTTCCTGTTTATCCAACATCACACTTAAGTCTCTATGACTGATGGAATGTGAATTCAAGAAGAAAGAATAACTAGATGATATGGAAAGGAAGTAGGAGAGGAGGCTCCACATATTACCCCATTGATAGAGGCATCAACCATTTCTTATGTTGGAGGTATGATTTCTTCAACGGATTCACTCTCACTATCGGGATAGTCATCTCTATGATGAGGGTTGTTCTTTGAAGCCTCTCGCATGTCCTAAATCACCCCATTGTTAATAAAGAATGTTTTTAGGTAAAAGAAATGGCTTTTCCAAAAGTTGAACTTGTCATCTCAGAATGATATCAGTATAAGATTTTACCCAAACATTGTTATAATCCTGAGTAAGAAAGGTGGGAGAATCAATGATTGGAAGAATCATATCATCATCATTATCTTCATGCTCTAACATCATCCAAAACTGTCAAAAGTTTCTTGGGTGATGATATCCTCATACTACAACCAAAGGAGGTAGAGAGACCCTTTGCGTGCAGAAAAATTAATGAAAAAATAGATAAGTTGTATATGACCCATAGATAAACTTCTCATACATTATGGATAAAATAACATTTTCCTAAACATAGATCTTGTATGTCCTATCATCAAGGGAGCCACTATCATTTTTAGAGACCATCCTAGTCGGTGTGAAATAATGGGTGAAAACATAGATGTTATATCTGGTCAATAAATATATAACCTCATCGAAGTTTGGTGAAATATCCCCAAACGAATATATGTTAAAAAATATAGGGTATGTTAATGTATCAAGGATCTTAGTGGAATTATAGTATTTATAAAAATAGAAATGTACATCCAAATAAAAACTACCGAGGACCGAAAATCCTATAAGGGATTATACCATGTTGAACATGGCCTAGGAGTTGGTAATGGTAATAAAGGATCAACAGTTCAAGGTTGAGGAACTGTCCTTCTTCTAGTTTTCTCACCATCACATATGTTCCGACATAAATTCTTGTACACACATTCCGGACTTGAAAAATGCCATTTATTCTAGAACATGTCGATAAATCCTTCCATCCTACGGCTCATAGGTTTCTCTAAGTTCACTCATTATCCCACTATGATTTGATACCTATCTTCTAAGATGAAACAATATGAACTAGAACTATCATGGCCATACATGGAAGGGATCTAATTGAGGCAGATATTATTTGGCATAATCCCACTATGGAAAGGGAAAATGTTGACCAAGTCATTGAAGGTGATAAGTGATTCAATCTTCATATCCATCATCATATTACCCATTACAATAGTGATACTGTCCCTCACTAAGATTAGAGTCTGTAATGGGTCATCCTATATATCAATGGCATGGAGGAACTCTTTGTACAAAACAGTCAATATGAGGGATCTCACCCAAATAGAAAACTTCCCATAGGCTATTCCCACATCACCATGGGACTAATGGAATTTTTTGGTTCTAGTGAACCGACATCTAAACAATTATCAAAGAAGATCAGGTTGGGGATAAAAATTATGTTTGGAAATCCATATTTATTAATAAATATTTAAATTCTATAACTATTTGACAATCTCTACGAAGACTTTTCTTCCCAATAAGGGCCACACAAATTCATTAGAAAAATTACCCCATGGGAGAATATTCAATTTTTATCTCCATCCTAGAACAATATTTTTGTTGAGAATATATGAATGTAGTTGAGAATCTCAAATCAATGGGATGATGTGTGAAATAAGTACAATCTAGAAATTTTCCAGGGATTTCCATCATATTAGAAAATCAATGGGATTTAACAATGACCACCTGGTCATCCTAGAAAATTGTTGTTTGAATACTCTTAAAAGATGTAGACACCTAGTAGGATTGATGTTTTATGTCTGAAATAGTGATGTAAACAACATCCAGTATGTAAAACCATTATAGATGATTCTAGAGAGATAGAGGATAATCCTGGAGTTGAGTTTGAGAAACCTCTTAAACACAATGTTATCATAATAAACATGATATTTGGTGTTATAATTGTGATTTATAGAAATAATTACCCTTTGATTAGGGGTATAAAAAAGATAAATAATAACTAAACCCTATATATACAAGAGTATATGTCATTGGTCATATTGAAAAAATAAAATATTGTCAAAATAAAGGAATATAATTTCTAGAAGCATCAATCACATTGAATGTTTTGAAAAATTAATTCATGAGTAACATAAAGGAATCATGAATCATATAACTTATGAAGACATTGAGAGTCTGATAAACCCAGATGGAATAGTGGAATATCATGACTACTCAAAGGATACATGATCACATGACCTTGATATGGTCACTTGATCCATTGAATATTCAATATATCATGTGATCAAGCCAAAATATCCCACAAAACCCTCAAGAAAATTGCATCCCCAAGTACAATTTTTCACTAAATTACTAATGATTAGTTCATAATTCATTCAAGTGGGAGACTGATTGAAAGTAGTCTTGTAAACCATTTCTCACAAAAACAAGCTCATGGCGATGTTTCATGGCTAGATCTTGGATATTTTTTTTGCGATAACAAAATGTAATGGAAGTATGGAGGGAGCTATAGAGAATCGAGTATCCATTGAATGAATCCTATATCCACTCCCCTATTTACAGGGGAATACTAGGGAATATCAAATACTAATTTTTAGACTAATAATTTCCTGCGACTCTGATTGGTGATAGTTCTAATGACTCATGAAAACTTTTAATTCCCTAGAACTGACCCTTTACCCCACAGACGTCACTTATAAGGGGGTCATTTATTGAAAACCACAATTTAGAACTGTAAAAATAATAAAGGATTAAATTCCTGAATAAGGTTGTTGTTTTACCCAAAAAATATATTAAAATTGAAAGAGTCATTGCTTATGTGAATTGCATGATCCTCCTGGAGACATGCAATCACAAGACCAGAAGAAGGTCAAGAAAACAGTCACGTGTAAAGTACAACACATGAATGATCCAAAAAACCCTTAAAATTTCATCTTCTCTTGATAAGGTTCCATGTACAACACTAATCACATCGAAGATGTAATATTAGATTCCACAGGTCACACAGATTTTCAACCGGTGAGAGCCCAATAATCCCGCTTAAAGTCCTTTGATAAAAGGAGGAAATATCCAAAAGGTTGGAGACTCTTATGTCTATAAAAATAATTTTAAGAATCACCAATGGAGAGAATAATGTCCCTTTAAAATATTCATGAAATCTATAAATATTACCATACCTTTGTAAAATAATCATAGTAAATAAATGGGGAGTATGAGGGAGCCGCTCATGGTGGTTAATATCATGTGACATGCCCAGAGCAATATACGAGGCACATCAGGAAAATATATATGTTTCTTCCTCATCTAATTAAATCACACTAGCATGTAATATTAATTACGTGAAGGTTCTCAGGTATTTCCATGGGACCTCGCACTCCCCCTTTGTATCCATAAGGACAAACAAGTGGAATTTTCCATGAAATGATCATGCATATATTTAAGACCTATTTTTTCATGTGACACATCACCAAAATAAAGAGTGATTTTCTTCAACAAGACTTTTGAAAAATCATGATATCCAACTCATTTGTGAAAAATAGTGAATAATGAAAGAAATGGTGGGATCCTTTCACGATTATAAAAATAATGTGATGTGCTATGGTTTTATGCAGCACGGTCTCAGATGACTACTTGAGAATGCCAGAATGATCTTGTAAAGGCCCATTTAAGAGCCATCTTTGTGTCATGAAAGGTCAAAAACATGTCACATGAGATCACCCAAAGTCCATTCAATGGGAATCATGATCCTGTGAAGGCACATAGATGTTTCATCCAAACAATATAAAAGTCTCTTGGCATCTCTATATGTTTTTGAATAACCCAATTGTTTTCTATAATCCAGTAAATAAGTATTTGATAGGATGGTATTACTTACTATTAAAGACATGTCATTCCCATAAAGTTATTCATAGTAGGACCTCACAAATATTCTTGACACTAAGGCCCATGTGTCGAATCCATCCTAGGTTCCTGTGAGAAACACTACACAATGTGGTAAACAACAAAGGTGATGATGCCTATAAATATCCCACACCATCATAATAAATTATAAAATACTCTTCACCTGAAGGGTTGTCAATTTTCATCCAGTCACACTAGTACACCCAATCACAAGAGAATATTTCTTTGAATAACTGATATTGCAGCTGAAGAAGAATCTCGTCTGGTAAGATCAAGAAAATAGGAAAAGCGATCATTAGTAATTCATAATAACTTAATGTGATAACTATTGATCATCAAATGGAAATATGTATAAATAGATGAATAATAACCTAAAAATATTCTACATCACACGAAATATAAAAATGGATAATACTGAATAATTGTATGGAATTTTTGATAATAGAATAGAAAAAGAATAAAATATGGGGGACTTTGAAAATGTTATATATTATAATCCTCATGTGAATTGTGTGAACCACCTTGGAAACACTAAAACATGAGGAAATGTCACCCAAATCTCTCGATTATCCTTTTGTATTCTATTCGTATCATTCAAAGTAATATGGACATGTCAATGAAAGTTGTGTGGCACTTCACATGAATTCCACCCCAATGTTACAATGCCCTCTAGGCTTTCCACTCATGCTGTTTAATGTCCTCAAAGAATTTTTATTGGCTCATATGATAGCTTTAGAACATATTATGAGAGTCTTCTAATAGCACCCGGATATGTCAACTGCCTCTCATAGTGCCATCCGGGAATGCCAGTCAGATCTTGCGATGTTCCCTTAAATTTCGGTATGGTCCATGCATCACCCTTGGTGGAATGCCACAATGAATCTCATGACATCCTCCAAGGGTGTCAATGATCATTCTTGATGACCCAAAGTCATTTTAATATGGTTAGGTGACACCCTATAGGCATTTCATCCAGGATCATGTCATGGATTACATGTTCAACCATACAAGTCTTGTGATGCCCTGCAGACAAGTCACCAATTACCATATGATGATCATCAAATAATCCTTCAAGGATTCGTGAAGTCCCTCATACGAGACACCGGGATCATATGGTTGTCTTTGGAAATGTCCAAATTATAACTAGACATTTCTAGTTATACTATGAAATGTTGGAGAAGACAGTCAAGGCATTTCAATATGGTAATCATGCATGTTAGGCAGGCAAGAAGAACATGCCATTAGTGTATCTTAGGGTTTCATAACTTTTCCACCGTCATTTTTTAATCCTCAGTTAGAAGGTAATATCTGATATTGGAATAATTTTCCACCGTCAGTGTGCACATCCCAAACAAACGGAAACATTAGTGCGTAAGACCCAACTCGCAGCATAATTTAATATGCTCTATATATAAGGTAACTTTTAGTGTGTAAGACCCAAACAACTGATCTATGATAACCCTTATTCATTCCATATCTAGGACACCGAGGATGCCTCTTTGAGGCCCAAGATCCATATTAATCAGGAAAGGGGGTCCCATTACATATGTACAACATCCATAAGAAATTAAATTTATTATTTTACATAATTTTTTTCAGAACAAACATATATCATGTGGTGTTAGGGATTCACATTGATCTTATCGTGCATGTGACAAGTCCATCTAATGATAATGGAAATGTCAGTGTCTATGCCTTGATGAGCGGTATAATATCAAATGTCACACATAAAAGGTAAAGTCACCATGTAAACACCAATCAATAGAACTACAAAGAATAAGAATCTTGTAATAACAGAGATATGTAGGATGCCTTCCTAATGCCCGAGCATGATCTCAAAGGGAATCCATCTTTGTTAAATCCTCTCCTTGTCTTCAACATTTCATCTATCATTACTCAATCATTCACATGGGTTGATCATCCTACCTCATAATTATATAGAATAAAAAATTTTCTTTGGTGACTGTGATTCCTACCAATACCAAGATACATTGGATGCCTCAATGAGGCTCGATCCTCAAATTAAACCTACCATGGTTTGTATTATTACATGATCCCTCACATCCAAAATCAATGAGGTTGATAACATGTAATCCCTTGTTTCCCATGTCAAGCACAAATCATATGTACTTAGGGAGCTTCAATAAACACATCATTGGGACCATGAATCTCCACAATCTAGGGAAACATCTTTATGTAATCCTAAATGAGTGGAATTATATAAATATCCCTCATAAGATTTCATCTACCATGGGGATAGTATAAAATTCATGATTTAACTATAATAACTATGATTCCAAGTATAACCATGTTACATAGGATGTCTCTCTGAGACTTTTTCCAAATAATTTGGTTCCCATCTTCCCACATATATATCATCTCTCCATGACATTAAACTATACGGGTTGAAGGATCTTTGTGGATATTTGTTATTGCAATAAACTGGATACATATGATCTGTCATAACGGATCAATCAACCAATTGAAATATTAACCACCTCCCTATATGGATATATATTTTTCTGTTCCTGGTTATGGGGAGTCAACATATTAAGCATCCATTCATTAATGTGAAAAGATGAATAAATATAGACTCATAAAAATATATACACCCTTAAGATCCCATTGTTTTTTACATGAAGACATTTTACCTATAATCATTTTGGTATGGAAATTGGTCTTCTATTAGGGTTATGAATAGATTCATGAACATATCATAAATATATAATATATTCCTAGAGTAGGATACAATTTCCCCCAAAAGGGTGTGATGAGCCCGACCTCCAATCCTCTCAACCACTGCGAGTTCTTAAGATTCATTGGGTCTAAAACACAATTGAAAGAATGGAATTAGAAAGGAGGTATGCACCCAGTTATAAATGAAGTAATTGTTGGAAGTTTCTATTAAGAATAAATATTGTGATCTGACATTGATGGTTGTGTATGAATTGAATCCCCAATAATCAACCATCAGTCTGAACATCACACACATCAATAGGGTTCCATGTCTTATCTTCTCAGTAAAAATACATATGGTGATGTAATACATTTACTTATAAAACATCATCCAGCTAAAAAATCAATCCATTTCATAAATTGATAACTCTAAAAAATATTATGATCCAACTCTTTAGACGGAATGTCACTGAATTTATAAAAGGAACTTGTCATCTGTATTAAATTAAACTAAATTATTTAATTAATCATCACATACCAAACATTATAAAACCTTAAACTTTTATTCTCTTAAAACATTGTTACAACTTGAATTAACCTAAATCAGTATTGAAAAAATTCATTATTTATTATTCCTTAAATTTAACATAGATTATTGGATATATTCCATAAATCCAAAGATATTTCAAACTCTATCATTGATAACATAATTGATTTTCAATAAATAATTAGTCTGTTCCATGGTGGTCGGTAATATCAATATCATATTTATATATCAAACATATCATTATACAAATATCATTATCTTGACATCATGAAAATAGTATGGTTTTTCAGTCCATAATTCAAATGTTTTTTAATAAGTTCAACTTATCACTGAATCATCATTATTAGTCATTGGTACCAGTGAACACATTCATTAAAAAACCTGATGAAAATCTATTATAAATTAATACTTATGCATTCTATACGACATTTTACCAGTAAATCAACAATAACATACATTTAAAACATTATTCAAGGACCCAATTTCATGATTAAATTAATCTTTCCATGTTATCTTTATAAATAAAATATGATTGATATTGATCCCTTATATTTTTCTGATTTATATTGTCTTGATTATTGAGGAATTTGTTTTCATATTTCCAAATATCATTGCAGTTGTAACACCTAATAACAATATTTTCATCCTTTCCTTTCCATTATTTTTCCTTGTCAATATTATCTCAATAATTATAACAAACTTTTAATCCCCTCAAGCACTTTCCAGTGTGTTTTTTCGAAAATTATCACATTTGGGAAAATCCTTCATTCCCATATTTACTTTATCTAGGTTTATTATGCTGTCAACATCATCTATTGATTCTTCTTGAATCTATAGGACATTGAGAACTATTTATCATTCTTGATAACACATGAAACTATTTTATCATATGAAGAAACAGTTTAGGACACTGTTTTCCTTTAAAGACTTAGGATAATCCCTCCAAATAAATGGTTAATCTTGCATTCCATGTTTTGTGTGAAATCCTTGGAAAAATTGGCTAACCTTGTAAAGGTAGATTCATAGTACACAACAAATTCATCCTAATTTTTCATTAAGCTAAGAAAATTTCTCTTCATCTCATTTTTTAGCTCACAAGGGGTATATTTGTCAAATAATTTTCACCTTAAATGATTTCCATCCTTTTAGTTCTATTTTCTCTTCCTCCATAGTATTCTAAATCAATGACAACCATTGATTTATATCGCCATTTGGACAATACATTGAAATTTTAACCTTCTATTTATCAAAAAATATAGATTCCATAATTATATTCTCCAAAGAATAAATCCATTATTCAACATCCATTGGATCAGTAGTCCTAATAAATAATGGGGGCCTCTAAAGCATAAATTGATCCAACATCAGGGAATCTCATTGTGGAACATTTTTATCCATTTGGGGAAGGTTATTTGTCAAAATGTGATTAATCATCACTAATATATCCATAACCTACCCAATTCAAATGCTAGATATGCCAATATTATCTATAGGTAAACTTCTATGTTGGCTATAAGTATAGATAACACTATTCATTCTATTTTTCATTTGTAAATAGTGTATTATACTTTATTACCATATAAAATTATAGAATATATATAATTATAACTATTTAATAAAAACAATTAACAATTTAATGAAATGATAATCACATAATAATTATCATTGTTTCTTTACGATGTTCTTCTATACATATCCTAATTTTCCCTCATAGGATTATGTTCATTGATCTATGTTTTCTTAAATATAGTTTCCATGTTTTCTATTAAATTTTTTTTGATGCCAATAGTAATGAACCTTAGTCTAGATGGTCAGATCTAGTGCATTAATTTTTTACATTCGAATGATTACAGTGAAGAAAATCTGAAATGACTCAACAATTTAGTAACTTTGAAAAACCATATTACATACAAGATTATTATTTATATTTGGGATAGAAAATTAAATTCAATACATAAAAAAAGATAAAAAACCAGTTCCTTGAAACCTAATTAATTGATATTTTCATCATAACATGGGGGATGGAAATAGAATTCGTTTAAGATAAAATTATCTTTATGGGTTAATTATGGGGAAATATATAGTGATTCAATAATTAATAATCAATATGGAATGGTAAATAAATTTCCAAACATGACATTTAATAAATAATATGTGAATGTGATTAATTCATATATTATTTATTAGTGGAATTAATGTAGATAATTATAATTGATATGATGGAAATGATCAGTTTTTGTATTTCATATATCAGGAACATGAATCACTATACCATATAGACTTATTCTAAAGACATTATATGTATTTTTTTAGAAACCCATTTGATTCTTCTTGGGAACAATCTAGAATGGTTTATCACTAAGTCATATTGTCTAATGATAATAATGATGAATCGAGGGGATTTAATTAAATGGTCCCCATCCCATGTCATGAATTTCTAAATAAATCAAAATATATGGAATTATTAAATAAATTTATAAATAGTTTTACTTGTCAAATATCTACATTGAGTCAAATATATGGATTTATCAACATCTCCTCAATTAAAAAAACAACCTTAATGTTGATAACTGTACGAAAAAATGGAATATATTTTTGGAAATAATCATATAAGTCATAAAATAGTATTAATATTTAAGATTAATAAAATTTAAAATGAAAAATAATTACAATAATGGGATTTTTAAGATATTATTAACAATCAAAAAAGAATGTGATATTTCAAAGATTACTTATGTCACTTTTAATTCTCAATCAAAAACCATTTGGACACTATTATTCAAGTTTATATGTAAAATATGATGGGTCATGGGTGATTCATTCTATTAGATGAAAAGGGGTAGTATATACATCACATAAATTAAATAAATGGTGAATTTGACATTTATCTCACATATGTAAAAAGTGGGATGAAAATATCTTACCTTACACTCCCCTTTGGTTAAATTTTATTTAACCTCAAATATATTAGTTTAATAATTTTATTAAATAATAATAGAACCATAATAATATGTATTATTACATATATAAGCTTTTTATAACAATTCATAACCCTTTTAATAAAAATAATTCATTATTTTCAAGGTTTTGGGTGTTAATTAACTTATTATTTGAGAGTATTTTCACTTGTTATTATTTTCCTATTATATAGATCTGGATTTTATCATATAAAAAATGTGAAACACAATTATATATATATATATATATATTTGTCTGTGTGTGTGTGGTTTTCAATTTCTACATAATTTTTGGATATAGGAAATTATATACATCATTCATTGTGATGTTAGGTCATACGTACAGATGAACGATGTTTCCAATATCAATCATATTAAAATAATGAAAAATAAGATATATATGTGTATATAATAATTACATTGTCATATTAATTGAGTATATATCACATATTTTTATTTAAACCATCCTTAATGCATAATAGGAAAAGCTTAAACACATCACATTGCTTTGAGGAGGCGGTAGTCCACACATCCACAAACAATGATATTTTATTCTCTAAAAATGGAATGCATGTAAGTATAATTTACATAAAAATTGAAAAAGAATAATAGTATTTAAAATATAAGATATATTATATATAAACTATAAATCCATCATTATTTCCAACTATGAATGTTGGTAACGGAACAATGAATAACATAGGTTCATGAGGTGGTAGTCAGTCATATGCAGGACTGCTGATTACGTACGCCATTTGATGGAAGTGAGGTAGATTGAAGGTTTTACCATAAATATAACAACAACCCATTATATTTTGGATAATGAGGTTATTATATAATAAATATATAGGAATAATTCAAGGGGTGGATAAAGAAATAAAATAATAGTGCTCACTGAAAAATGTTTCCTCTTTTTCAGGTAACGCATTTTTTATTATACCAAACGATATTTATCGTATTATTTATTCCAAAAGTGAGACTTCTAGAATTATCGTTCTGATTTTGGGAGATTACTATTTTTAGGTTTCCTATTAGCGAAATGGCTTTGAAGGCATGATGAATTGTTTAGGTTGGTGCCATTTTATATTGGAGGGGGAGTGGTATTCTTCTAAATATAAACTTTAAACACAATTGATATGCCTTCCTTGCATCAGGTTCCATAAAAATTGAAAAATAATTTATAAAATTGAATACATGGGAGGTAAACATAGACACCAGACAAAAATAAAATTATTTTTACCATTTTTTTCCTTTAGCTTCTATGTTTCTCAGTTTTTACATATTTAAGTTTCCACTGTGGTGATAATTTCCTTTCCCAGGTAATATAATGATTAACAATAATTTAAAGTGATATTTATTATAAAATACGGACCCAATTAATTTTAAATAGTATAAATTATTTAAAAAATTAAAATTCCTTTGGTGTAGGAAATTAATTTTAAAATAAACACATGAAATTAGAAAAAACACTACTTTAACGTGATAAATGATAATACTATATTCATTATTTATGTGTCAATATTTTTAATATAAAAGATCAATTGGTCTATAAATAGGAAATATTTTATATATATTAACATTTATAAATCAATAGTTTGATTATAAGATTTTTTTATTTGAAAAATTATATTAAAATATTTTTTTATCATAAAATATATTTTATTTATTTTGTTACATTATTTAATTAATTTAAATTTAATAATATCATAAAAATTATTTAATTTGAATATATTTTGTTAAAATCTGTCTAAAATGATACATTTGTCAATAAAATTATAGGATGAAAATAATTCCATCAATTTGCATCATTATTAATATTTTTTATCATTTACTTTAGTTAATTATTAAATAAATAATTATTTTGTTTGCCTTCCATACCGAATTTTAGTAACTAATTCATATCTAAGAATAATAGATTAATGATAATGATTTAAATAGGTAATTTATCTTTCAAAATAATATTGATAGCATAACTTTTGTAGTTTGTGTTCCAATCCCAAAGCATTTTATATATTGAAGGAAAGAAAGGTTCCATTTTTGTCTTTTTATTTACATAACAAATTATTAAGTAAAATTTCATGGAATATTGTCTAAAGAGGATATAAAATAGAGTCTTATGTCATAAGAGTTTAAATATTTCCCTCCAATGGGTATTTTAAAATTCTTAAGCTCATTTTTTCACAAATATTAATTTTTACCCACAAATTAAACTCATTTTTATCTTAATAACTACAATTAATTTTAACATCATTCACATATTAATATTTTGAAAAAAAAATTGATCTTATTATAATATAAATATTATAATTATTTCAACAGTATATATCCTTTTTTCAAAATTCAATTCATAGATATTGGAAAAGAAAATTTAATAATAATCTAGTAGATGTGGTGAAAAAGCATCTTATTAAAGTGAAAAAGTTCAGAAATTCACAATATTTTTATATATACATTAAATATAAAAAGTGATTAAATTGGCCAAAATTTATTAATAGATTTATAATTGATCTATTGTGACATTAAAACCAATATAAAATATAATTCATCTTTAATGATTATTTTAATGAAAATTCAATTTCAAACTAAAAAACAATATTTTTCAGTATTCATCAAAAAATGGAACATCTTATAAAAATACCAAAACATCATGCTTTAATAAATTGGAAATCAAAAATTATAATATGATGTTTATTATGAAAAATAAAATTTATGAAAGTGTTAAAATTTTGTTTTAAAATAGGAGCTCCATTAAAAAGCATCATTACCACCTTTATAAAAATATAGCTTTTATGTATGAAACAAGATTTGTTTTTATCGTATGTCTATCAAATATATCGGATGTATGTTAACAAAATGAATTAATATTTAATATAAAATTAAAAATATCATAATGTATCAAGATGTTATACACACTTCAATTCTTGATCATGTCTATCGTAGATCCTATTGAAGTAACAAGATATTTTTTTAACACAATACAAATTAGTGTGTGTATAAATAAAGCTAGAAAAAAACATAAATTAATTTTATAGGAAAATATTTTTAATGTATTGGTATGTTATAATTATTATTATTTAAACACTACCTTTAAAATATATCTATTAAATTTTGTAGTATGAATATAAATAACAATATTTTGAATATTAGGTATAAAGATAAATATAATATAATTATCAATGAGTACTTTATTCTTAGTAAATCCATTATTGGTATTAAAAATATATTTCTTTCAAAAAATTGATTTTTATTCTTTTTTTTGAATAAATAATAAATTTATATTTTTTAATATTTTATAAAAATGATTTATTGAACTATTTTATATTTTTATAATCAACATCTAAAAAATTTTTATGTGTATTTTTCTTAAATTTTTGAAAAACATGAAATTTTTAATGAATAGTGAAAAAAAATTGTTTTTAATAAATTTTAAATTCATTTAAATAATTTACAAATTATTAATTTAAAATTATATTAAAATTTAGAAAAATTATTTTATGATTAATCTAATTTATTTCTATAGATTTAATTTCATGTGTTATATTAATATAAAAAACATATTATACATTTGAAAACATCTTTATCGGAAAACTATTTTCTCATCACATATATATGAATAATTTTAAATATCATTATTCCACAATTGTTAATTATTTTAATAAAAATTTATTTCAATATATTCAAAAAAATAATAATAATTATTTTATATTAATTTCAACATAATGTTTTTTCCATAATGAATAGTAAAAAGAGTAAAAATTAAATATTATGGTTAAGGATATAACAAATTTATCATGGGGTTAAATTAAAAATATAATAGTATAAATGATCAATAACCATTTTGAAATTATATTTGATTGAAATATTTTAAACTAATATCATCTATTTTTTTGGAATATTATATAATGGGAGCCTTATGTTATGTCTAAAATTTTCATATAGCATTTTATCTTAAAATTTTCAAAGCTTTTCCTCTCCCCCACTTATAAACTAGAACCCCCTATCCTCTAAAATTTAAACATGACAAGAAATTTTTATACAATAACTATGAAAATACCTTACTTATTCAATACACACATCATATATTCATTGTTTTAATCACAAATCTAATCTATTGACTCTTTCTGTATAATGCTTAGGAGTTTTCTTAAATAAGATGTACCATTCTTAAAAGAGCATCACAAATTTGATTATTTTCACACATACATAAAATCATACAAAATAAATATTATATAATAATATTAAAATATCCCATTTAATAAAATTTTATTAACTTAATTTAATAACATTAATCCATATCCACTTTTCTCAATTGGGGAAGAAAACCATCGTTCATGAGCATAGCGAACAACAGCCCCACGATCGATTTAAATTTCCTTCCATCATTTCCTCTCATGGTTATTCATGATGATGGATTTAATTTTTATAAATGATATTAATGATATATTAATCATTATGGAAAAATAATATATCATATACCTTATAATCATATTATCCATTGAAGAATGATAACGTTGATCATGTGTATGGTTAACTATCCCCTCATGAATAGATGTGATTATTATTTATAACAATTCCACTAGTATTGTTTATGTAAGAAAATTTAATTATTATTTTCATATTTAGTAAATTATTATAATTATGTAAATAAAAAATAACACTCTCCTTCTTTACATTATGATCCTTGAAAAAAATGGAAACATTTCACTTGTGAAAGTATAACCTATAATATCTTTGATTGTAACATAGTTTTGTTTTATTTTCCATAAATATTGTTTTCATAAAGTATATTGATATATAAAAATTAAAATTATATCTTTATTATTATATTGCATATGATGAAATAATTATCCATATATCTTTATTCTACTTTCAAATGTGATTTTTTAAAAATGTTCTGACCATTGTCAAATTGTCCGATATGAACCTAAAGGAATAAGTTATTGAATATAACATGATAATTAATGAAATAAAATAAATAATAAACATAAAATATTTCATTTTAAAAGAAAATAATTAATGTAATTTTATTATTCAGGGTGAAAATGAAATTGCATGAATAATCAGTCTTGAGGTAAAATATCCCACCAAGCCACCCCTTTTCTAATATTACAGCTAATCTATCTCTAACTGAGTTTCACTGACTATTTAAAATTGTTACATTATTCTAAATCCTGAATATATGTCTGAAAAATAAATATATAGATTAATATACATTCCATTTATGTCTTAATACAATCAGTTTTTCATTTCTGAGATGTCATTATAATGAAATTTAAATTAATTGTGATATAAGGAATGATTATAGAAACCCATATTATATCCATGGGTAATTCTTATGTTACAAATTATGATTTTTTTCTATTTTGAGAAAAAAATAAATATTTGACATATTATTATGGGATAACCTAGATAGAACTCTAATGCATCAGGTGTTGCTTTAGTCTCATGACACATTATTTATGGTATTAAGGAGTAATCCTAATCCGTTATGGTATTTTCCACCATGTAATATTGTCAAAAAAATTATCCTTGAACACTTTTTATGACATTTTATATGTTGGTTCCATATTTCAAATGATTCAATGATCATATGATACCTTGTTGTTCATGTTATTCCCCATTTTATTACTCATTAGCCTTATCTCTCATGATATCATATTATCCCATTGAATCTTATGTAATTTTTTATTATCATGATTATTCCATTACTAGATATTATAGCTCAACCCTTTATTTTATGTGTATTTCCACGAGGTATATGTTGATGTTATAAGACGTAAAATTTCTTTTGGATCTCACTATGGATTAAAAAATGATTTTATGTTTTAGTTTGTTTTTAATATTTTATATTCTAGATATTCCAATGATACATGGTTACGTGGTAATTGTATTGAAATTGATGATTTATTATGTTAAAAATAATGTAATAATATTTGTAATATGATTATGTGAATATAATATGAGATTGACTACTGAATTTTTCGTTATCAAATAAATTATTATCAAGGCAAGGTAACTTGTGCTTTAAATTAATTAAAAATCAAATGCGAAAGGATCGAATATATATATGTTTCTTATATGCATTCATCTTGTTATAGATATTATATGTTTAATTTTATGGATGAAAATTTCACCATTCCACCTACATATATTATTCCCTACAATAATCATCAATATTAACATCATAGATATAGTGATAATAATGCTATTAGGCAATGGTTTATATTGGTCCTTTTGGGTAAAAGTAGCCATTATTGTCTTAAATCTAATCAATCACTTCCTAAATAGGACTACCAGATATCAAAAACTAGAAGAGAAACGGAGGTGAAATCTTCCTATTTTATTACTACTGGGTGTATTTTATTTAATTTCTTATACTCACATGGTAAATGAGAAGATAGACTATATAGATAACAATTTTGTCTATTTTGGTTCTCATAAAGGTGATAAGAAATATTGATTTTAGGTAAAAAATAATGGTTGTAAAAAAATCATTATATGTCATTATATTTTGTTCCGTGAGTTCATAAAAACAAAATAGAATACAATTTTAATTGATAACAGTGGATCACAACAGCTTATTGGTGTTGAGGTTTTTTGGAATCCTGAAACTAATCTGAACACATTAACATATCCATTGATCCTCCTCAATAGGGAAAATTTGAGACAAATTCAAACTCTTAATCAATGGTATATATAGATGATAACTTAATTAATTAAACATTAACTGAAGAGTGGTTCATTGCAAAAATAAAACCCCCATCATGGTTTATTCATACTGATAAGTCTACATCTTCATTTAATATAGAAGAAGACATTTAATAATGATGAACTGTAAAACTCTAAAAATAAAAATATATATTAGTGTATAAAACATTTATTTTCTCATATGAAAGATCAAATGAATCAAATAAAAAACTATGAATTAATATTTTAATACATAGCTACTTTATTTGTAATTTATTTTTTCAATTTTAAGGAAAAACTATAGTGAGAATTTTCCTCCTATTTTGAAATAGCCATAAATTCATTCATTACATTTTTCTCTCCCATTATGATATTCACATTATGAAGTTGGATGTAAAAACATATTTCATTCATGTTATGTTGTATGAATAAATTAAAATTAAACAACATATGTGATTTCTTAAGGATTTAAAACCTGATCAAATTTTACTTTTTTGTAAATATTTTTATTGACCCAAATAGTCTTATAGAAGAGGTATAAATGATTTTCAATATTTTATGATTGATAATGGTTTTAATATTAGCATATGTGATAGATTTTTATATTTAATGTCAGTATAGAATGAAATTATTTACCTATAATTATATATTTATGTCATGAAAATTATTTATAAATTTGTTAGTGGGGTTAATCATTTCATTTAATAAAATAACACTATGTTTTAAATTATTTATTTAAATAATGTATAAAAAATATTTGACAATGAAATAATTTGAAAATGGTAGAATAAATTTTTATATCTACCTTAATGTACATATATTTGGAAAGCCATTATGATTTTTGTGTTTGAGTACATTAAAAATTCTATAATTCATTTTTTTAACACATCATATTGTCCATTACCCAATCCACTATCTATGATTTGGATGTTTATTGTATTCAGAGAATACTATACATAACATAATGGGAATCCATTTTTATGCAGTGGTATTTTCTAAACTAGATATTTCTTTGGTTTTCAACAATCTTTGAAGGTTAATGAGTATCCAAGGTGGACCCCACTAGTGTATATTGAAATGGATCACATGGTAAATTTATATATCTCATTATCATGGTACAATACTTTAATATAATATTAGTTATTAAAATTATGTGGTAATTGTAGTTTCAATGGTCTAGATTTCACATTTGGACACACAATGATTTGTTAATATATATGTATTACAAGATAGTCATGGATTAATTTCAATGAAATACCATATGAAATATATTTATTCTATGTAAATTATTTTAAAATAATAAATCAACACAACCAAATGTAAAAAATATACCATTATCTAATGGTTTGGATAGATGAATTATATTTATCATCTTTTAGTGATGATGTGTATTATGATAGATATTAATGAATTTATTTTTCTAATAATCATATCTTCCATAGTAGATATAATCATCTAAATATTTTGTTTCATTTTATATTGGAATTTATTGATATTGGGATAGTCTATATTAATAATGTAAAAACTTTTAATTACTTGACTAATACTTTTACAAGAAATATCATTATTTCTTTTTTGGAATTTTGTAAAATTAATGAAAATAGAAAATATTGGATTTTATGCTCAACATCATTTATAAAAATTCTATTACAAAATTTGAGATTTAGTAACATTAATTTTAATTACATGCAATTATATTTCACACATTTAGGTGGATGTTACTATTTTAATACCTTGAAATATTGTACAAATTTTTATTTTATTTATTATCATTTATCAGGTGGGAAATGTGCTTTCTATTTACTAGGATTCCATGGATTTTTTTGCATTTCTTCGAGGGTATTTTATTTCTCCAAGTATAATCATTACCATTATTAGTTTATAATATTCTTATATCATCGTGATCTAATATCAATTCATGTGTGTAATTTTTTTCTTAAAAAATATTTATTTCTTCTCAATTTTCATCTTGATTCCTGAATTATGTTTTGTGAAAACATGAATGGGGCCATGTGTCTATTTGTTATTCACACATCTATCATGAAAAAAATTTATTTGATCCTAGATTTCCACACAAAATTGAATATCCATGACTACATGAAACTATTTTTACTCTAATCGATTATATCATTTTCTTAACAATTTGTTTGATAATTGAATTTCGTCTCTTTGATTTTGTATATCATGGTCGGCCTATATTCTATCAAGATACAAATTCAGAGGGAATTGTGAGAGAATTGATATGATGTTTTCTACCTAATAACCAACATCTTTCTTTTTTTATTACATTTTCTTGTATATGTTGTAGAAGTATAGTTTAGATTATAGGAGTTCACGTATGATCCTCTATGGATGATAGCATTCTTATTATGTCTCTAAATAAAAATCAATGGTTCCATAATCTTAGTATTTTAACCATGTTTTCTTATTTTTTCCTAGAACTATAACTGAACTATTTTTTATATCATGGTTCTATCTATTTTAATATGAGTCTTTTTATCATTGGGTGTGTTATGTAGGAATATCTAGAAAGATAAGAATGATAACTTATTATGAGAAAATTATTAACTTATACATACTTTAGAGAAGAATATTTTATCTTATATTTTCTATATTTATTAATATATATGTGTCTATTATGTCATCATTATTTAAATATATATAATAGAGTTTCTGGGGTGGTGTTCATGGAATTCATAGAGGAACAAAAAAATTTAATAATATTAAAAGAGTGTTTCCCATTCTTTTTTATTTTCTCTTGAATCGTGATCAATCTAATATAACCATTCATCATTTTTTCTATTTTAATAAATAATTAATATTATCGATATGGATCATTTACACCTCTCTATTTAATTTTAACATAATGTGTTTTTTATTACTTAATTAATCATCCCAAGCGAGTCATGGTCCCCCATCAGGTTTCACCCATAAAAATTCAACATCTAGAAGAATCAAACTTCCCCTATAGTAGTTCTAGGTGATGTTCCTTCAAGGCCATAGATTATTTTAATTAGGATATTTTAATAGGACCATAGAATTTGAACTTTTCTTCCTCCAATTTTTTTTCAATAGTTGATATGCCAAACAATATTAAATATTTTTATCATTCATTCATTTTTTTCCGCAAGCATGTCAACATTGATTTAAATAAAATGTTTTGATTAAATAGATTAAAAATATTGAATTTAATATAAATTATTATTTATTTTATATTATAATGGATGATTATAGACTAATAAAAATATCATATAAATAAAATTAATCATTTAAAATAAATAATATTAATAATAACATTAGTTTAAATTAGGTTGTTTAAAATTTTTATTTTTCAATTTATTTTGTATAAAAAATACTATGATATGGCCTAAAATGGATTACCTTTTTCTTGATGACCTTAGAAACAAATAATTTGTAACTCTTTTCAGAATTATATTTTTTTATCGCTTAAATGTTTTAAAAGATTTTGGGTATTTATACTATAACCACATTTTGGTAAGTATTTGATTCACATAACGATATGTTTCCCCTTAGTGATAAGATAATAATTATTCCATAATTAAATGAGACCACCTATAACCTACAAAATTGAATATTAAAATTTTATTTGATGGTTTTTTGGTAGTAATATTTTTTTGTTACACTTAAATTTAATAGTTCGAAAAAAATTCATATTTTTTCCATTTACTAATTCTAATCAAATATGAACACAACTTCTTACCCTAAGGATTATAACTAAATATTTTACCATATTTTCTATTTGTAGTCTACACCTTCTTGGTTTTAAATAACAGTTTCATTAGAATTTCATATATTTGATAGTTCACAAGGAAATGGTAGTGATAGGGAGTTAGGTATTCAAAGATTCCTCATGTATTCATTATTTTTTATACATTGAATTATTTAATTCCATTTAATTATATATATATATATATATATATTTGGAATATATATTTTTTATATCTTTTGGCCAAGTTGGTAATTTACTCATTATAATTGTATTATATCTATGGAATTTGGGGATTATTGTTAAAAAACTATACATGTACTTAATAAAACATAGATTTAAAAAACTCATGAAATTTTTCTCCACACATAATTTTAGCGATGTAATTCAGTTCCACTCAATTATTTTTTCACATCCTATTAAAAACAACATTTAATTCATCATTTAAATAAAAATATATTTCACATGTTGTTATAATTGAGGAGAGTGGTTTCTAATAAGATCTTATTTATTATTACATTTTATAATAAATGATTTAATCTTCAAGTTGAGTTACAAACAAAAACACATTTATATTTAATCAAACACTCAAATACTCTCACGCACACACACACACAATAATTTTATCAAAAAAATATTCTTATCATAAAATATGATTAGTATACTGTATTAATTTTAAATATTGATTTAAAATAACCTTTGATGCATTAGTTAGATAACATTTGTTCATTATAAAAAGCAAATTTATTTTCATGGGTTAATTTTCCCCATCTTGTAATTAAATAAACATTTAAAAATATAATTTAATACTTCATTATTATATTTTAATTGACATTACAAATACCCATTATATTTTAATACATTATAATATTCTATTAAATTACATGATATAATTTATCACATATTATTGATCACTATCACAAGGTCATGCATAATCCGTTTTTATTAATAACCAACTACATACCTGATTTCCCCACCCATCAACCCTTGAATGAATATCATAAATGTATTAACTTAATAGAATAAATGGTGTAGAAATAATATTATTTTTAGAAAAAATTTATTTCATTTGTCTAAACATTGACATGAAATGACAAAATTATGGGTGGGCGGTGGTTTTGTAGAACATAAAGTAACTCTTGTGGTGTATCATTTTCGAGTAATTTTATATAATTTTATTATATATATATATATTTAAATAATGAAAAATGATATAAAATAAAATATATAAATTATAAATATATAAGAGAAAAGATATTTTCTATTTCTTGTGTTCTTTTTTATTTTTTTCATTTTTTATATTTATTGTGTCAATGGGAAAGGCATATGTTTTTGAATATTTATACATTTATTGACGGTTTCACCATTCATTTTGTAACATTTTGTTTTGTTTATTTTATATTTTCAATTATTGATTTACATGATCTATAGATAAATATTTATCACTGAAAATATGATATTATTGGTGGAGATTTTATATTCTTCAAAATGTAATGGAAATATATATTTGGCACAAATTGTGTAAACTCCATATTTTCATAATCTTACCGTGGCTGTATTTTACCCAACATAAGGCTTCTCCAAATTCATAAATCACATGAATGTTTATTTTTTATGATAAATAAAAACAATATTATTAATATAATAAGGGTAAAACAATATGTGTGAGCACTAAATAATTTGAGTCCTGGACCCATTAAATGGAGTAAAATTACTTGATGGGAGAGTTTGATAGGATCTATTTTTAAACTAATCTGAAAAAAGATATGTTCAGGGGAATATTAAAAAAACTCATTGAGTTTTATTTTACACAATTTTTCAATGTTATTTATTTCATTTTCCACACTATAAATCATAATTTATCTCTTATTACTGTAATTTGAAAAAATAAGTGTGTTTTTTTGGATCCAACACAATAATGGATGGTAAAAATAACATTTGATTAATAATGGAGTTAAACTGGGTACCACATAAAGATATTTTTCCATGACCATTCCTGAAAAAATCATACCCCCAAAAACATTCATTATTATCCAGGATTAAACCTTATCATGCATACATGAATGTTTTAAAGAATGAAAAATATAATTAGCCAAATTTTTAACATAATTTGAATTATTATTACTCCATAATTAATAAATGAATATGAAATGTTTTTGATATATACTTAAAATAAAATATAATCTCATCTCATAATTTATAGAAGATGTATGGCCAAAATTATACTGACTATATAAATTTATTTTGGGCCACTCATCATTCCAGCGACCTCATCAGTGAACAAAATAAAAATATAACTATCACTCCAAGGTATGATATTAGTCACGAACAGTGAATATATGTATCTCGATGTTATTACCAAAACATGAAAGAATAATATTACCACATAATGCCTAAAAATATTAAATCTATTACATAATTTTAAGAAAAAAATATAGTTCCATGATTTGGTAACTAAGAGGACAGATAAATATCCATTAAATTTCTATCGTTCCCTTTCTATGATTTATTTGTTTTTTTGAAATTATTTTATAAAAATATCATTACTTTTTATTTTAAAATATTTTTTAGTAAAACTACAAAAAAAATTTAATTATTTATATTAAATCACTTTTTATTATTTCATACATATTTGAGTTTTTAAATTATAGAAATTTAAATTAACTATATTATTTATAATGATTTCCAATGACTGTATATTATAAAATGATTAGTTCAAGTATTATTTTCATGAAAATTGATATTTGTGGGAAAACCCCTCTATTATTTGGGATTTTATTTTTATCTAATGGAAAGTAAATTATTTTTTTCTCAATTTAATATAGATTAATTTTTGTAAAAACCATGTCTAGCCTAACACATTTGTATAGATGTGAAAAATTTTGTATGAGGATGGGTGTGCAAATATAAATTTTATAACAATTTATTCAAAAAATGAAACTATATAGGTTATTTAATATTTGAAGAATATATATTCCATTGCTAACATCTCATTCCATATTTTTACTACATACCACTAATAAATTGTATAAAAAATATAAAAATAACTTCAACTCATGTATGTAAATTATTTTTTTCCATTAAATATAAGATGTATTTTAGTCATATGTGAATTTCTATTTTATAGGCTTACCATGTACCAAATATATATACGCTAACTAATAATTAAATTTACTGAAACACTACACTGAAAAATATATAGTTTATCAGATTAATTTTCATAATATTATACAACTAAAAACCCCCTCCTATATCCAAAAAGGGAAAACATAAAACATTAATATATTTTTTGTGCGACATATAATGATCATAAAATGAATCCCAAATACATAAAGGAAATGAAATTTTATGAAAAAATTATAATGGGGATTCAAAAACAAAACAACATAATTATTTATATATTGAAAATTAATTTTATTTTTTTGTTTTCACATCCCCATACAGCCCCTAAAACCTAAAAATAACCTCCATCCTTGTAATTAAATATGAATTAATACGTTAGGTATACCTATATTCCCATATGGTGTTATTATATACTTATCTTATATTAGAATATTTTCAATATTATTTTTAAATATGAAAATCAAATAATCATATAAATTTATAATTTATCATGCTATGTAGTGGATGAATATTTTATTTATTACCACTAAGAATAGTTTGATAGAGACTATATTCCCGCAATTTATCCCATATATGTGATAATTTTATTTCATTATTTTCCATCATCCATTTTATAAACATCCCATGACTATTTTTACTTGTTCTTCTTCAGATATTTAATTCTCAAAAAATATATATGTATTATTTTTTTATTTTCTATTATTTTTTATTTAAAAAGTGATAATTAATAATGAATAGTATTTCATAAAATAAATGAAGTTAGACTTTATAAGTATTAAATTTAATAATTTCCATTATGTTTTGGTAAAAAAATTTATTAATAAAATATTAATTAATTTCAAATCAAATATATAATATATTTATATATTATTTAGAACTAGCCCACCCTGAGAAGATGTTGAATCATGTTGTTTCTTAGATTAAACTTTTCTTTATCACAAATTATCAATTCATTTAACTTCATTAGAAGAAATTGAATTCAATCACTCTTACCTTGATTTATATTGCACTGAATGGAAAAAATATGAATACAGAAATGTCAAGGAAACAAATACACAGATTTACGTGGTTTTCTTACTTGATTCTATATTAATGGATCATTTTACAATGATGTTTCAATGAACCATAATACACTATAATGGACTATTTCAGTGGATATAATTTCTCCCAAATTACTATACAACATAGCTTGAGAATTAATTATTCATTAATTTACATGATTATTTTTCCTGATTTAACATTCGATGTGATCAACTCCTCTTTGAGTGGTATTTTTATATTTATTCAAAACACAAACACAATATTGATAAAAAATGATATATAATAATAACTCCATAATGGAAATATCACTTTTATTCCACTTTTCTAATTACTACATATAATCAACCTCACTATATCAATATACTACCATTTCTTATTATTCTTCTCAAATCCTGATCTGAATGAATATTTTATAATCTAATATTTTTCAAATCGAAAAGGATCCAATAATTTATATTTCATTTTTTGAGACTTTATTTAATCAATAGAATTTCAAATTATAATCATATATCATTGGTCCTCAAGTAATATCCCCCACTTATATCATAATATGAAAGATTATTTATTTATATTAATGACTACCATATTAATATTTATATAAAATATATGATTTTAAACACAATAATTAATATTTGAGATTAATTGTCTTCTTATAAATATCTATATTCTTCCATTTCTTCCAAATAAATTATTTTGTTTAAATACATCCTAATGAGTTAAGTCTACATCAAAAATATTTATTTATAACATAATCATTCTGAATAAAAGATAAAAAATAAAAATCATATAATAGATACAAAATCATGGCATTACTTTCTTATGTAAAGGGTGATTCTCCTCAATTTTAGGAATATTATTGTATTATTGTATCCATTATATAATATCTTCTAGTCAATTAAAATTATATAATATATATATATATATATTATCATTTTATATTACATGGATATCATGGTGCGAATTTATAAATCTAAAAAGTATTTATTCCATTATACTATGATGATACTATGTCTAGATCGATCAAGGGAACAAATGAATATAATACATTGTAATCTTTAGGGATCATTGTGGCTGACCAGGGTTATTTCCCAGTGAGTGTTCATAACTCACATTCCTATTTACATTAATTGTTTATGTTTTTTGATTTCTAATATTTTAATTAAATTTAATTAAGGGGTGGTTATTTTTAGAGATAGTTCATTTGTTAAATAAATAAAAGAATTCAATACAAAGGTTAGTATGAATGTTCTAGATCCTAGGAATGAATTTATAGAATCAATTATTGTAAACATAATTTTTTCATAAATTTCATAACATTATCAAAATTAACTTTAATTCAACATCCCCTATATATATTTTCAAAACTATAATTCATTAGATATAACTTCAACACACTATGTACAAATTCTACAAATTGCATAGAATTGTAATCACACCATGATTGAGTTTGTGATATCTTATTTAGATCGAACATGTTGTATATAATTTATCACTTGATCTTCCAAACTCCATCTTATGATTATATTTCAAATTATAATATGGATTAGAGGTTTTTTATGGCTAGGAATGAGGTTGAGAATATATTATGAGAAGGTGTATAATCTCAAAACATATATAAGACACACACCTTCCTCATCACATTTGAAAGAAAACCTTTCAAAATCATGGATTGTGATTTTGGAACACCATGAATGTATTCCTTGAATTAAATTAATGGGTTAGCTACTCAACATAATGATCATTGAATATGAAAAATTTAAGAACATAGAAAAAATAAAAAAAATGATAAGAGACGAGATCAGTGAGAAAGTGTATGTAAAATAAAATAATTACATATTAAAATATAAAAGATAATTTTATAAGGAAATAAAATTGGAACGAATAATCTAATATGTATCCATAACCATGTTCGATGATATAGAATGGTGATAAGAACATAAAAATGTAGATTCTTCCATAATTCTTTTGGCACTTGTAGTTTCCTTCAAGAATCCTCCATCGAATGGATGACTTCCACCAATTTGTTGAAGGCTGATATTCATATTTGTACCACAATCTTCATTATTCCAAAAAGGTTTTCCACCTTGTCCACATTTCTCCTATATTTATTAGATAATGGAACATGGAAATCATTATGTATTTTTTTCATTATTATATA
This sequence comes from Viscum album, assembly GCA_963277665.1. Classification (NCBI taxonomy): domain Eukaryota; kingdom Viridiplantae; phylum Streptophyta; class Magnoliopsida; order Santalales; family Viscaceae; genus Viscum; species Viscum album. The sequence continues at coordinate 1,591,440,865 of OY728161.1, forward strand.
CACTATAGTTATGAAAAAATATTCCCCATGAATATCTTTCCATGAATTCGACCATGGGGATTTTTGATTTTACCTACCAATGTGGGTGTTCAATTGGTACAAAGTATTTTAAAAAGTGATTGATAATATGATAATATAAAATGCCTCAATTTTTAGCTCTATAAAAATCATTATAAGTTTAATCAATGATGTGTTTCAAATCAAAATGGAATTTCATAGAGAAAATATGATATGATAGGGGAAAATGTTTCTATTATAGTTTAATGTATGATATGTTTGGGATAAAGATCATAGTTGTGTATCATGAACTGAAATATAAGGAATCATTAGGAAAAATCGTAAGCTGTTTGGGAGTATAATCCCACATCATATGGATAACAGTTGGATTGAGAACATTAGTCTTCAATAGAGTGAGTTCAATTGTGTCACAAACCCCCAATGTTATATTTCAGGGTGTAGTTAACATAATTAAATAAAAATGGGTGATAAATAGATTCATGTGATGTATTTCATGTTATAGTATAGTTTATATGTGTAACGATATGAACCATTCTCATGCTCGAGCTGAAACGAAATCAATCCCACATCCATATGAAAGGGGAGCGTCAAAGGCATAACAAAATCATGGAGTCATTTTCTTAAGAACCTATACAGATGAAACGAACTAACTAAATGAAAAAGTGAAGGGGGAATGAACAAAAAGATGTTACAATGCAATAAATAACCCAAACATGAATCAACCTCTAACCAGTATAAGTACAATAATGTAAACAAAATAGAAAAGTGGAAAATACATTCCCATCCAGAAAACTGTCACAAACTAGTAGTAAATAAAAACCTAAAATTGTTTCGAGAGACCTTCTCCCTAATCCCAAGATATGACCACCATATTAGTCAATTAACCTGTATCACTAAGCTCCTCTGATGTCACAGTCAACCTGTATATCGTTTTCATAAGGAACAACACGTGCAGGAATATCCCATTTATGGGTGAGCATAAAAATAATCAGTAGGACTCTCCAAAAATGATATGAGAGGAGCAGTAAGAGATATAATGATTAATGAAATAACATACAGAACCTGATCTTGTGAGAGGGAATAGCTCAACCCAAAAAGGGAGAGAAAGTGGACTCATGGAAATAGAGGGAGCTCAAAACAGTGAGAAAGTGAACTTTTCATCGATCCATCGCTACCTATAGTAAGATAGGGGACTTATACTAGTAGAAGAATATAGACATGGAAAGAACATGGAATACCCCATGTGTATTCACCTCTCCAGAAAAAATAGTAACCAAAAACCATGGAGATGTTACTGAAATCGGATATATACATGATCATTCAAAAGAAACCAAAACAAGAGAGTAAGGGGATATACATCAAATAGTTGAGCCTAAGAAAAGAGTCACCCACTAATCCTTATGTATCCACCAATGATACCCAACATCCGTCATGTATTCCCCAAACACTTAATTCTAAGAAACATAATCTCTACACCTTGATACTATCCTTTTTGTGTGGATCTATCTTTCCCGCATGGTTTTAGGTCATGTCACAGGGACACGTCTCAAATGGGAAAACACACCTATTTCTTATGAGTCCAAAGGTACATCAAACCATGTCTCATGAATTATCATTATTGACGAGAGTTCTTGTCTCAAGGATGAGGAACCATGACAAACACAGCTAGAAGGTTCCACTCATAATATTTTGAGGACCCATGCCATGACCAATAAGAGGGTTCCAAACAGAATAGGATGAGAACTCATGCCCATCCCTTCTATAGGGTGCAACTCAAGTGTCATCTAAGACCAATGCCCAAACTGTCTGGAGGGTTCCACTGAGAATAGGATGAGGAACTAGGCCCATCCTAGCAGTAAACTGCCACTATAGTGCCATCGAGGATATGTGCCTAGATCGATTGGATGGTGGAACACAAAGGAGAATCAAGGAACTACATTGGTCATTCATGTTAGATGTAACTTCTTAGAAAGCAATGAAGAACACCGCTGCATATCCTAGATAGAAGGTAGTCTTGGAATTCTTTAATATGTGAGTGGATGATCACTATAATTTTCATACATTTCCTGAATAATAATCACAATTGGGGCATCTAAAATTGTATCTCAAAATACACTATGGAGGGAACCATCACATTCCACACAGAAAATATATTACAATAAGCTACTCACGGGCCAAAATATAAGTCCAATCATATGATAAATAAGAAATAGAAGATTGACTAAGTGTTAAACGATGTTTATGGGGCCCACAAGATTTGTGAACCCACCTCACATCCTAGATGTCTACTTAGACATAATTGGGTATAGAACTATATGCAGGTACACCTATTTGTGTCGACTTACTCACAGAGTACATGGAATAAATATCCAAAGGGCCAACCAGCACATGATGGTCATCATTTATTCAAATGTAGAATTGTATTTTTTTCTTGCATGCTTCCTAAAAAATTCTAGGACAACAAAATTGATCATACTATTGTGATCCTTATGAAAAACACCTAAGTCCAACAATTCATTCTGTTGAATCTTAAATCCAGTGAAGAACCTGTATTTCATCACAATAATCATGAATATTGTTTCATATGGCCCACATCTTGATCCCTAAATGAAACATATGGTTTTCACCATTGTGATCATCACTGAAAAACCCATGGGATTAAATATTCAATTTTCTAAAACGGCCTCCTTGTGAAAAGGCCACATTTCACTACAACACTCCAAAATAAGGCTTCTTGGGGACCACACCTTTATCAAGATTAAAATTACTAAAATTGATCTCAAAAGATCTAACTTGACATAAAAATCACAACATCGTTGATTGAACATCAATTGGATGTCACATGAAAAAAATCTGGGGGGAATGTTTTAATAATAATATTATATTACTATATTGGTGTTTTATGAAACCGACCTGGGATCCTGAATATTAAAATTCATTAACATGCACCAAAATTTCCACCTCAAAATTAGGTTCATTCTTCCATAGATGGTATATTAAATGGATTCTTGGTTTATAAGATATGGAGGTTTGAACCCACGTCTGCCCAACCTGGCCTACATCATCCTAGCGCGACCTGCTCATCCCATCCCAGCCCACTCACCCCATCCCTGCACCATCACCCCGTCCTAGCTCGTTTCCCCAGGACATATCTCTACCTTTCCTTATATCCCTCCTCCACGTTGTGGATTCCTTTAGTGGCTCTGCTCGGCCACCTTGTAGCAACACCGCCGACCATCGTGTGTTGGTGGTCCCTACCACGGACCACCACGCCACCTATGGTGCTCGAAAAGTAAAAAAAAACAAGATCTAGGATCCCTTTGTCTTAATCTACATAGAGATATGCTCTTCTCAATGATTCATCAATGTTTAACTATATAACCAAAAAAATAAATGCTTTACTATATAATTTGTCTTCATTTTAACATGAAAAATGATGAATAACGGCTATTAATGGATGAAGAACACATAATTAAAAGGGCTCAAAAAATAGATCGGTCGATTGTCATGTTTGTATGGACATTGATAAAGATGTTCAAAGTAGTAAAAATGTTCATGAATCAATTTTTCCAATCACATAATTTATTTAGGAATACAGAATTAGAAAGTAGAATCCATATTGTATATTTGGACACATTGTGTTTTTTGTGCTTTGATGTACACTGATTTGTAGTGTTGTCACATTCTGTAGAAGATCCAACATCGATTTACCAATAGAAGGATACGTGATAGTATTTTGGATGAAAGTTTTTTATGAGACAATCCCCAAAAAATTTCATACCCACCTATTTATATGATTTTATTAAAACACCTCCCAATGGTCATGGGATCCAAACATCATGCACCCTCCCACATTAGGTCATGCTTAGGGTAAAAACTGCATTACAAACAGAAAAGTTGTATTAGATTTCCAATACAAGCCCCATTCAAAAGTTTTTTGAAGTATCATCCCAATAAAATAATTTTATTTAATATTTTTATTTACGGTTATGTCCTCGATAAATTTATCTATAGAATACCATCACTGAATAAAGTCATGTCCCTCCTATGGTAAACACTATGTTTCAGACTCAACCATTGTCTCATAATTCTGTTCGATGTTACCAACCGAGAGTTATCAGATTTATTTCAGGTGCATAGTATAAAATATACTTTGTATTTTTATAAAATTTATTGTGGAAACACTAGGCCTCATAATCTCAAATTTTCTCAATTCTTATTTTTGGAAATATATATATATAAATATTTTATAGTCATTCAAGGAAAAAATGGGGTCTCTATAATATGATTCCTACATATATTTATCACTTAGGGATGAAATTTTTAATAACTATTAATATTTATAACCTATATCAATTACTGATTCACCATGAATATAGACCGTTCCAAAATTTGGGCTCCAAATTATTATGCAAAATTTAAAAAATTACATGGGATGAACTTACCCATGGAATACCATATTTCCCTCGAGGGATAGTCCCCATCCCGATGTAACCGACCTTCCAAGGGAGGTCCATGGACTTGGTTTTTTATTATCTAAACATGATCCCATTTTTAAATTAGAAATTTTTAGTAATGACCAATAAAAAATATATGTTTTAGTTAAAATAATATATTTCAAAAAACATGTTCTTATTTAAAATTATTTTTACAATATGTTATTATGAAAAATACTTAAAGTATAAATTCATATCATTTGATTTTTTTATGTTTAATATAATATAAAATTTATTTATTAGGGAAACATATCCAATAAAATTAAATAAATATGATTCAATAACACTCACAGACATAAATTATCCCTTATTTTCGAGGGATGTAACCTAATGAAAATTTTCACCCAAATTCCATTTATATACATATTCAAGAATTAATATATTTAACATAATTTTTTATGTATTTAATTAATTTTTATTTTAAAATGAAATCAAATTTTCAATTTATATTTATTCAATATTATCAACCCACATATTAATTTCACAATCATCAATTCATCATTATTTCATTTATTATATCAATCTAATTTCAATATTTTCATTGCATGCTAGTAGTCATCATACCTTTTACCTCTCATAAAAAACACATATTCAATAAATTTTGTTAGTGAAATTGATGCTCATAAATTTCCATTCCATAACGGTCTTTTGTGAGAGACAATTTTTTGGGGTGTCTAAAGGAATATTAAATGTTCCAATTTAAACCCCACAATCCATATATTTTAACAGAAATAATTTTTTTATAAATTTTTTTTAGGGTCATGTTTTAGTTCTTTTTTAAATGATTATTGAGATATTATCATCCTTTTTATTAGAATTTAATAATATTAATCAATGATATGCATACCAAAAATAAAAAAATTATCATGTTGATTATAATTAAATAATTCTACCAATATGAAAACATTGTCCATGGTTCCCCAGCACTAGGAGAATCCAAGTTGTATAAAATGACAACGTACTATTGTATTATAATGCACTAAACTCGATATGTGTTTTTATCTATCAACTATTACTAGGGTCACACCCCTTAAAAGGCTTAACGATGACTCACTACCTCCATAGGGTTTTCCCCATCACTCCTCTAATTTTCCCAGTTCCTCATGAATGGAATAAAAATTCCCCATAAATGAAAAAACAATATCACTATTGTTATTGTAAAATGTGTAAAAAAGTTATATTTTACTTCCAATTTATTCTCCTTCAATGTTTTTCTATGAACATCATCATTATTGATACATCATATTCCATGATATATCATGGAAAAACCACCATCCTTTCTGGGAATGATATTTAAGGAGTTCCAATCTTCCTTATTCTACTTCATAGAATTCAATTTTTTTTACAAAATATATAATTCATATTTTTGATCTTCCATGTACATTTTACAATATAAAAGTCAAATTTTATATAGATAAAATTATCTATTATTCATGATTTTAATAATTTCTATTCCTTATTGAATATATAAATTTTCAATGATTATTACATTGTAGATCTAAAATTATATATAAGTATAATGAGAAACTATATCCAATTGAATCCATTAAAACATAGTCTATATTATTCAATAAATATATATATTTCCTTGTTAAAACATATAATATTTAAAATAATGAGGCATAATGAACCAACTAATACACAATGTTAGATTTTCCACCTTGGAGTACTGCTCAAATTTTACTAAGAATGTAAATCCAAGATACTACATCCATAAGAACCTCAATAGAGTGACACTTAATTTTGTTTTGTCTCACTATATTTCATCATATTGATCACATGGTGAGGACATTAATTTAAATTTAATTCTTAGCCAAATAAAATATCTATTAAATCTTAAAAAATAGTGTATTTAAATTAAAAGAATATTTTCTATTTAAAAAACTTATGATAACGGTGTGATCCTCATTTAATCATGATATGATTGTTCCCATTATATTTTGTTGAACAATTAATTCAATTTTATTATTTTCAATAAAAATTATAATCATTGGATATAAAAATGATCACATAAAACCACAAATGAATGGAATATTATGGATTTCGTAGTGAATAATGGTTAAACATTCCAATTAACCATATTCCACTTCCATGTTTTCCATATTAAATAAAATAAATTTTCCTTATATATAAACAATATAGTATTATGAATCCCTTGATATTCACTATACATTCTTCTGATGTCTATTAGGTTCTAGAACATTTCTATAGGAATGAATCATATGTACTAAATCTATGTAGAAAATTAATCTTATGCATTTTCATAATTAACTTTATGTATCCCATTATAGTTCCATACTTATCTATTTTTCCTAAGTTCATCCTAAATGACTCTTACATATTATCATGGTTACCATTATGTATACAATGTAATTTTAATGTATTTGTATCTTTTCCTCATTTAAATGAAATTGTTGCAAAAATTTTACCATATCCATTTCCAGTACCATGGTGACTGTTATGTATTTTAATGACATACTTTATATATACAAGGTTCTACAATTGGAATTTACTAATTAATACTATTCTCAGAATATCATACATTTACCTATTAATATGAACATCATACCATTTCCATTTTCATGGTCCAACATTTCCAACACATATCGTCTATATATTTCTTTCAAAATAAATAAATTCAAGACATTATTTGAAAAAAGATTCCTAAATTTTTCATTTTTTCTAGAACATCAAAATGTAGCCAATGTTCTGAGAACTCTATAATATCTCTCCGAAAATCCAAAATTAGTTTCATACAGAAATTTTAGGAACATCCATATAGACTCGTAAAATTAAATTTTGCAACCTATTTAGATCTACTAAAAAAATTACAAATGACATGAGGAAAATATTGTTACATATAGAACAATATAAGTTCATCAAAAATTTCTAGCATACCGTAAGATATAATTATAAAATTACTTATGGTCCACATATTGTTTATTTATTTTTATCCATCATAAGATATTGATTAACATACTTAGTTTCTAGGTAAAAATACAACACTAATAATCAGATTGGTTTGGAAATAAAACCAAAAAATAATAATCCACAAATGGTTTATAATAATGTACCTTTTTGTCTCTAATACTATAATGAATCTAATTAAAACCTATTATCATGATACCAATAATACAACTCATAATAACCATGATGTTTCCCTCTCCCCCGTAGTGTTGACATTTAGATTTTTGGTGTTTCCACTTTATAATCCATTAGATTCGTGATTCCCCCACCCTTTAAAATGAAATCCAATGATTGTTTTCAACAAAAAATTAAGAAATGTTGAATAATTGTAAACCCATTACCCTGAAGATCAATGTAAATACCACCTATTATAATAAATCCCCTATCTACGTGATGTTAAACAACAAAATATCAAATTATTTTAAACAACTACCGCATTAGTGAATCATCAATATATCTTCTTAATTGATTCAATATAATATTTGAATTAAACCAGAGACAATATGTTACCCTATTATAATAAACATATATACAAATAAAATATATATTTAAATCATTATTTTTTCATAAATTCAACATTTTAATACCAATCTCAAAAATATCTTCCAGATGACGTGGTATGGTAAATGTTTTTCTGTATTTATTTCCATTATATATGATTAAATAATTTTAATGGTTCATCAACAAAATGAATAAGACTATTGTGTCTGAATATGTTATTGGAAAAAATATATTAATCAATAAACACCACTATTTTCCCTTAAATGATCTTTCATCTATAATTTTTATTTTTTTAAAATGGTATGATTATATATGGTAACTCATCCTATGGTCTCAACTAAAATTTCACAAACCCATAACTAAATTACAAATGAATAAAAATTATTGTGAAATATAAAATATTTACTCTTTATTAATGAATTATGGATTAAATGGTGACATCAATTGTTAAATCATATATGATATCCATCGATAATGTTTCATTTATTGGTTGATTGGGAAACGACATTATTTATCATTATCCCCAAAAATATTCCAACTTTATCACCTATAAAAGTACATAATTTATTTATACATAGGATGTGTGTCAAATATCTATTTCATCCTATGATTTCCTTAAAACAATAAGATAATATCATATGTCAAATTAAATAAAATTAGTAATTATTTATTTAGAGTTTATCTTCTATAAAAGTGTCCTATTTAATATTCAATATCTAATTTCATTGTATAATATCCCTCCTTATCACAAACACCACAACTAAAACTTGAGAACATATATCATAAAAACTATTATCTATTTGAAAACACTTATTTCAGATAGATACTTTAAATTCTAGATTCAAAACGATGTCTTTTTCATTTCCCCAAAAGTAGTTAGAACTTATAAGAAATCATTTTGATCACCTGAATATTTTGATAAAATCTCCCCATTGATCATATCTCTTTCAAAAAATGAAACACTTCAAAAATAATTTTAAAATTTCATTACATAGGGATATGGGAAGTAAAATCTCTTTGTGCTTAGGAATTTGGATGTTAATTTTGAATTATCATTTTACTTATTACATTGATCTATGATTTTTAGGATGTTATAAATTAAGTCACACCTCATAAAAATCATTATTTTATATGATTACATTGTATTTAATCATTTTTTTCTTGGGATACTCCTACTTTATGATTCAAATCCCACATAAATATTTCCTCATTGGATGCCTTTTAGTTAAATTCTTTTTCATGATTCCTCTACTATATGAGTTATTTACAACAACTTATAATCTACATCATTATAATGTTATTTCAAATTCCACCTAAATATGATTAATTTATATCCTCCATGGTCACCATGTGATCAACCTATGTTTATCTCATTATTTTCATATATTTTATTACATACTTATACATGTTTCTCACATCTTGAGATAATTACTTCTTTTCCATCCAAATATTGTGTTTATTCATTATAAATGTAATAATTTGAGTAAAATATCATTGGTTATTGAATAAATATACAATGATCTCGTATATTATTTTCCTTGAAAGTTGAAATCATTTTTATTAGCATTAAAAAATTTATTTAAAGAATAATTTCTTCCCATATCTCATAAGAATATTGGATTTCTGTATAATTTACCTAAGTATATTTTCACAGAAATATATATCCATATAACCATGATTATCAAATATGGAATATCTCATATTAAAAAAATTCCTTTTATAGACATAAATTAGTGGATCTACTACTATAATATAATTATATTCATCTTAAACACTTTGGATTCATGGAAAACACTAAAATATTACCTCACTATTTCACATTAGTTTTTTCACATAAAATTTCTATATAATTTAATATATAAAATTAGATAGTTTAAGTTTTATAACAATATTCTTTGAAATAAATATTTTGGAAGTGGAAATCTATATGATGAGACACATATGGTTTTTGACTATCTGGAGTTGGATGTATATAATAGTATGAGGATTCCTCTAATGATGTTTTCACACGTAAATCTCATTAAATGGATGTTATGATGATAGAAATATCAATAACAATTACAAATGTTGTATTTTTCATTATATTATCCTATTTGATGACATGTGTACCTAACCATGGGAATGTGATATTTATTCATGTATATCATTAATTCTATACAATTTTTTATTTATGAAAACCATGATGACTTATTCTAATTATGAGTTATGATACATTGGGTGTATCATAAATTATTTTATAGTAATTGAATTTTTATATAATGTATTAATCCATTTTGTGTTATTATAATATGATTTTTCTTTCCCTTTGATTGAAATATAACTATTTGAATTAATCTATTGCCCTTGAAGTTTATCACGGTATTCATTTTGGAGAAACAAGGAAAGTTAACAAGGCATAATAGTTGATTATAGAACTACAAAACAATATTTATGAGACATTATGATAATTGTATTATATGAATCAATAATAATTTTTATAATAATATTTTCACTCCAATACTTTATTATTTCCCCATGGGTTCCGTGGTGTATTTCAAGTTGTTAATCTTGATCTTTTTGAAAATTCACCAAATACCCCTTATAAGTGGGCTTGAAGGGTCACACGCTGACAATTACATGAAACAAAGTTAAATTATATTTCAATTTAATATATTGAGAGTGAATATTATTCATGTGTTGTAAAACAAACATTATTCACAATTAGTGGATTTCATTAATTAAATAATCAATTATTCGAGTTTGGATTATATGTGAGTTGAATATTAATTGAATATTTATTTGTGAGTTACTGAATTTATTATTTTTTAAATGTATAATATAATAATATTTTTCAATAAAATAAATAATTATTATTATAGATTTGAATTCTAAGGTGGACTTATGGGCCATGGTATGGTCTTGATTAAAATGATATATTTTAATTAATATCATTTAATAAACGTTGATTTATTTATATTACAAATGATATTTTCCATGGGTGTGAGAATGGGTTTTCATAATAAATTATCTAAACACTAATAGTAAATATTAAGAATTATATCTATAAGTTAGAGAGTAAATCCCCCTTTTCCTACTCAAGAATGAGAATAAAAATAAGAATTCCTTCAAGATATGATGCTTACTTATGGTGATCAATGGTGTACAATGTAAAGAGATTGTTTCCAAGATTCTTGAAGATATAATAGAAATGGAATGGATCCAGGATTCATGGATCAAGTGTGGATAAAGCTAATAATTCATTATAATGATGAAACATTAATAGAATCAATTATATTAATTATAAATGATGAAATAATTATATATTTAATCTAATTCTAATTAAAAATTTGTTTTAATTTTAATTTTAAATAAAAAATAAATTAAAAATTAGGGGTTCCAACAATCATGTAATTAAATTTCATCCATTTAAATCCCCAGAAAACATTACACATCACTAGTCTAACCATTTTTTATACACTCATTAACCTTTATTTTTTATCATAGTGACCAAATTATCAATAATAAATATATATGTTTTTGTCCAAATAATGTTTCATTTGATAATTTTTATGCCCAGTTTTTCATTATTTTATATTATATTTGAGATAATTTGATTTTATATATTCATTATTCTAGGACCAGATGATGTAAACATGAGAATAATATCTAGATTTGTTAAGGATACTAGAAATGGATATAGTTAAATGAAATGTAAATAAAATTTTTTATTGTACACCATTGATCAACTACAAAAGTTAAGGCTTTAGAAATAAAGACAAATTTATTATATGGTGGTATATGGTTTCATTTAAGGAAATATGTTGACTTCCATTTGGATCATAGTTGTATATGGAGTACAAAACATTTAGCAGGTCATACCCAAGTTAACCACATATGGATTTAACACTGCATAAAACATGAAAACATTGTGGTCAAAGTAGATTACTCTATTACACACCACATATAAAGTAACATATAGGATATATGAAATCATTTGATGTACATGATTCATAGATGGATATACACATTTTATCATATATAATAACTCATGAAAAATAAATAAAAATTAACTTGAAATATATTATTAGTGGAATAAATAATGACATCGTGTGCAGTGTGAGACAACCTGACCATGTCATGAATAATTATTCCCTAATTTTACATGAATATTAAATTATTATCACATTATGTTGTGTCCAAAAAATTAAAATTTTTCAGTTGAAAATATATTCCTAAAAAACTTATTTTATGAAAATATAAATAGTCCACTTAGTCTGAAAACACTCTAAATCCATTAAGACTATAGTATATTAGTTTAAATTTAATAAACTCCTGAATGTAATGATAAGAAAGGGGTTATAATACATGATCAGAATGGGAAAATTTATATGATAATAATAAAATATCATAAGTGATCATAATTTATGAATGTTGGTACAAGAATATTATAAAGGTATATAATAATAATATAAATATATAAAACCCAATAAAACATAGATCATAAAAACTATTTCATAATGCCATAGTTTTGGAATAATATATGAAAATATGAATATATATATGTGTGTGTATTAATGATTCAATAATCATGAAATAGGTTTTTTGTAACATAATAATATGGTATAAACATAATCAATTAAGTCATAACATCTTTCAATGTTAACCACCAAGACCTTGATATCATGATACACTAGGCTAACCATGTTATCATTATATAGTGATGTTAGTTGCACCACCCCAAAACTATGAACATTTGTACATGGGATAAACACTCATTTCCATTGACCACAACATTTAGGTCCTTCCACCCACACCCCATAACCATTAGTAAATGGCTTAACCACTTATTCCTCATAACCCTGAGTACTTTTTCCAACCACTCATTCCTTTTAACCATTAGAACATGGGATATATACTCATATCCCATCCTAATATTGTGAGGTATAAAAAGTTACCTAATACATGAATAGTCTATAACATACATTAAAATATATTATTAAAAACAATAAAATATTTTCCATTTGGACATTAGAATTATCATAAATCCATCAAAACAAAATTAACTCATCTAAAAGAAACAAATTAGATATAAACATTGATAACATCTAAACATTACCCATCTAGAGAATGAATATTAGTATAATAAATATATTATATCCCCAAATATTCATATGAAATAAAAAATTAAGTTGATATATTTAAAAGAATTATCCTTTTAAAAGAATAAAAAAATAAATTGAAAAATAATATGAAATACCCTTTACATTTTTTTTGTATTTTTATTTAAAATGAATGAAATTTTTAAAACAATAAGTAGACAATACATTTAAATCAATGATAACTCATGGGGAATATTTTTTTATAAAACTAATTTTGATTTTGAGAAAAACAATCTTGTGGAAAATGATAACAACATATTTCCTTCACACCATTGTAAATAATGTAAAAGTAAATATAATGTAAACCATGTAGAAAATGAAACAAAATTCCTTTAATTAACATATAATGAAATTTTTTAAAAATTGAAAATTTCCCAATTCAATCAATGAATTATAAATAAGGAAATTTATAAAATAAATTACATATTATGAACATGGATGCAAATGATACATGATCGAAAATATGAGAAAAGTACATCTTCAATTAAAATATTCATTTTCGATGAATTATAAAACAAGTGGAAGTTAAATAGTGAGAAGACATGTTAATCCCAAAAATAAATATATATGAAAATATATTGGAAGATAGGGGGAATTAAAATAAATTATAATAAATCTATTTTTGGGTATATAACAATCCAATTTTCAAATTGATATTGTAAAATAAACCCTTATAGTTTTGGTAAAATTTGAATCATATTCCATTGAAAGATAGAAAATGAAATGTAAATCTAAATAACATGAATAACATAAATTTGTTTTATGATATTTAAATAAAGGTTTATATACACTATATAAATAATAATAGGTGTGTAATAGCGAACATCTTTCAATGAAAATAATTAAAAAGAAAACCTCGTATATCACTTATGACATTATAGAATGATTATGAACTCGATCAATCTGAAATATTGTTCATTTGTAATTATGGATTTTGGCCACATTAACTAAACAATAAAACCCCTAGAATATAATAAGGATTTTTTAGAGAAAAAATGGATATATATTTGAGATATAATCAAAGGAAAATAGTTATTTGTGTGGAGTATTGGAGGGGCCTTTATATGTAATTTTTGAGTCAACATTATTCATGTACCCACTAGTTAATGTAAAAGGTTGTCATTTTGAGAATGGAGGTAATAAATATATATTTTTAATAAATAGATTATTAGTATTCCATAATCCGTAAATTTATTTATATTTTTTATGATATTACCCTTATTTAAACTAAATTATAAAATTTTACTGTTAACACAGTGTAACACACCTCTTATGATGGTCTGTTATTTGTAAAGAAAAATACAAATTTGAATATATGAACTAATTTTTACATGGTAATTCCAAATATGAAATATATTTTTTTTGATTCATTTCCAAAATTAGCTAAAATAAATTTTATATAATATATCTACAATTCCAAAAATTGGTTTTTAGAAAAATACATATTTTAGGATAAAAAATATATTTATTCATATTTATTTCAAAATAATCATAATTTGATGAATCATAATTTATTTCTTTTTATAATTAAATAATATCTTTTATTTAATTCAATATTAAATAGTTGTCAATTTAATTTATTAGCACTTAACTTATAGAAAATAATGAAATTATTCATTCAAATTCATCGAAATTTTAAATGAATTTAATCATCTTATAACCTGGACCTAACCATATACTTAGAATGAGGTGAGGTTCAACTAACCATAGTTGGAATTATCTTTACACCAAAGGCATATAATAAATTAAGAGGTCTTAGTAAAATAATGGGATATGATTTTACTATTAAAAATAGTAATTTCTTGTGAAGGGAAACACTAAACCAATACTATATTATGAGTGACACAAAACTATGAAAATACAAAATCTAGTAATTAAATAATATAAATGTAAAAATAAATAAAAATAATGACAATCAAAGAAAAATAAAGAAAGGAATTGGCACCATGGTGAATACAATATAGGCTCCCATAACATTACTAATAACCAAACTCCTTCTCTAACACCCAGGGAAGTTACATCCAAAATATCTACTAGATAAATATGAAATCATCCTATTTTTAGAATCAAGGAAAATAGTGTCTGAATTCACACCAACATGAATATATGGAGTGTTTTTAATCCTACATTTTATGAAAAATCAATGAATTTCCATTTATTATAGTAAAACATTTTCTTGATATATCATATTTTTATAAATATATTGAATTATATAAAGGTAGTTTAACAAAAAATATTCCTGAATTGAAAGTAACAAACCAATAATGTTTATAAGATTATGTTTTTAATTAATAGTTTTACAAAATACTATAATCCAAATAGGAATTCATAGTTCTATATCCCTCCATATACCACCCAATAATTCATAATGAAAATCCCAATACACTTTAGTAATGATCGACCATTCACATTGTCATCACATGGTGATATACATTCCTATTATTCCTCTCTAAAACATAGAAATATTTCAAAATGGACAAGATTATATAAAAAGAATACATGAATAAATTGAACATAAAATTTTTAACACTTTATAACACCAAATAATTATTTTTTTATGTAAAAAAATTAAATAATTTTACCAAACACAATGAAGTAATCATCCACAACAATTATTTCATGATCATTCAACAAGATATATTTTTAGTAGAGTTTTGGAATGATTTTTTATTCCAAACTGGAGGGAATAAATTTAAAAACATGAAACCATTCACATACATTAGAAAGTAGGAAAAATATATAACTCATATACCTTAATAATGGTTAGTATAAGGAATATAAACCTGATCTCATTAATCTAAAATCATTCTTTCATTACTCTAATGGATAAAAACAATCTTTGATAAAAAATTGTCTAACCCGATAGATCTATAGGTAAAAAAAACCTATTATAGGGTTTTGTTTAGGATTAAATGATTAGATATAGAATGTAGTAGTATAAAAAATATCATACATTTTGTTTCAAAGATCCAATTCTATAAGGATATTCCAAAACAGGGTTCATAATTCTAATATCATCAGGAAGATCAAAATTAAAGACTTATTGGTGAGGATAAAATCCAATAAAATAAAAAACGGGATTTTGGATGATATTTAAGTTATAAAACGAATTTTTTGAATTAATTAATGATGTTACATGGTTTGGGAAATCATGAAATCAACAATATCCAAGAATTTCAAGTACATAAAATGTGTATTATGGTGAGGAAAACCATGTGATAACCTTGTGAATGAAAAATATTTTGAAAAACCATAAATTTATTACTTAACCATGTTGTTAGGAAAATGATACAAAATACCCATAAAGAATAATATATAGATTCAAATCAATCTAGTTGTGTTACACTCACTCCCCCATTTGGATTTCAATATATATAATGGTTGATATTGGGAATATATTTTAATAGTATTGGCCATTTTTCTAGAATTAATAACTCGCATTTCAATGAATCATCAACAATTTTACGATCTTTTAATGAAACTCATTCCATGATGATAATAATATCTTATATTTAATTTTAATATATATCACTGATCTGAATTGGTTCAAGTATAAATATATCATCTCTCTCAGGATTCTCCTGATCCCAGCCAATCTTATTAATAAAATGTGGCTGGTACTACATTAGGAGATAGAAATGGAAATAATTATTGGTACAACTTGATCATGGTGGTAATGATAAAATATCTTCATCGTCTTGTATATATTTTTGAATCCAATAGGTTCCAACATATCAAGGATATAGTTTTACTTTCATTTTGAAGTAATAATGACACAACCATAACGACACTTCTAAATATACATGGTCACCAAAATCAAATGACAATGTCTGATAGTGATGATCCACATTTGATTTTTCTTAGCTATATTACACAACCATATACTTCATGGTTATCTGTATATTTTATGGGTTTTCATAAAAAATAAAATTTCAAATTAGTTATTTTTATCTGATTTCCACCCAACATAGTGGAGAATGACAATGATGCCATAAAATGCGTTGAATAGAGCCACATAGATTATTAATTGATAACTATAATAATGTTAAAACTCGGCTAATGTAACCTAATATTAAAAAATACACAAAAGTAAATGAAAAATTCCATGAGAATATCATCAAATTTTGTAAATATATACACTAACGACAAATCTTTTTGAAATTGATATATTGTTCTCATGGTCAATTGGGCTCTTAGAGCATACATAAAAATGACAAAAATCAATAAGTACAATACAGATCCCTTATTAAAACAGTATATTATATTAGTCCGTTAAACATAACCAATTATCTAATGTATATATATTTTCTATATGTTATACTATGTTTGACTCATTGATTGGGAGAAAGTGTTCCAATATTGTGTGTTGATTCATAATTACACAAATAACTTCGTATTTCTATAACATCTATTGATGTCCGGTGAAAATTTATATAGAATTTTTTTCCCATTTCCAAATACATAATTGTATAGTTAAAAAACATACCAATTGAAAATTTATTGTCAATCTATACTAGTTGAAAAGTGAGACAAATTCTAATATATCCCATAATATTTCAATTCATACATGAAAACTAGAAATGGTCAATCATTTCTTTGAATATTTTCTAGGTTCCCTTATGATGACCACATTTTGTCTAGTTATATTCCAAAGTAATTGGTTAATATAAATATTGTTGTTCTAGTATTTATTTATGAAAATGTAATGGATAGTTTGAATCATATTTGTAATAATCCATGGTCTCTCCACTATTTAAATTTGACCTAATGGTGATGTATTCATTAATAATCACTCAACTTCCTTGACATAATCCATCTGATCAAGAATAATAGTGAATTTAACAAAAACAACATTTTTGTTTTTTATGGGATATTTCAATAAAATGTCATCAATAATGATAATCAATTACCATTATCTGTGAGACACATTATCCATTTTATATTAAATCATCAGAATCAAATAATATTCCTTGTAATCTATTTTCTTGGGTGTATATTCCACATTTATGTCAAAAAGATGGAGATACTCAATCCATGTTTTTTACATAATTATGATATCTACCTAAGAGAAGAATTATTCTATGATTTTATGATTAGTAAAGAAGGTTAAATGTTTTCCATGTAGACAGAGGGACATTGTTTTTAAGATAACGATCACTTTAGCTAACTCCAAATCATGTATTGGAAATAAAATTTCTTTTATTCCCAACTATCTCAAGACATATTCTACAAAATAATCTCCATGGGTATGCACAAAACCTTTTCACTAACCAAATAAATCAAAATATTCTACATATCCTTGACTTGGTTATGGTAATATAATTATTAATGTAAAAATATAAAAAGATTTATACTCGTAAAAGGGATTAAAAAAATTAATTTTTAAACTAATATTATTTTATTTTCTAATTAGTTGTTTCATGGTATTATCATGTATAGAAAATTCTTGAAAGAAGTTATTATAATTTTTGGATTGTCCTAGAAAAATCTGTATCTAAAAGAAATTATATGATGGATATAATGAAATAACTTCGTTAATCATCACATGGACAAATAATATTACTTCTTCCATTACATTCACAAAGAAATTAAATTATTATTTTCAAATGTAGTACTTATAAAATTCATCATATAATCAATGGTCACTAAATGTCCTCAATATAATATATATGCTTCTAGTATAGTCATTCCTATTTCTATATTTAAAAAAAATGTCATCAATGAATTCCATGAAAATGAAATCAATGTCAATATTGAATATTTGGTCCATTAAAACTATGAAAAAAATGTGATTTCAATAGTCCAATGCTTTTGACATTATAATTGAAATTCATATATAGATATTGGAATGTTTCCTTGTAATATCCTCTTTCGTAACCCTAATGTGTTTATATCCGGATCATAGATAAATCATTGAAAACTATCTAGATCCATTTAATTGAAAAAATATTTTTATTTGAGGAAGTTGATATCGATTATTTATCATTTCATGATTGAGTATATGATTATCAACACAGAATCAAATCAAAGCCTCTAACTTCCTTATAAATATGAAAAGATAAACCCAAGGCAATGTTCATGGTAATATGAAGTGAAAATAATTACAATTATAATAACATTTTTCGATACATTCTATGTGTAATAAGTGAAATTTTAATTTTATGAAAAGTAGATATTGGGAAAATTCAATTTCATATTCATGGGGTAATAGTGATAAATCATTAAAAAAGACATATGTGTATTAGTCCACTATTTTATGATGTTTCTTATATCCATTATATTTGTAACACGAAATTTCATGGATTTTATAAGACTATAAAGGTTCCATATATTGTGATTAAATTTACTTCACTACCAACATTCACATACCTATCCCTTATGAATAAATGAATAGATACATTTGGGGAATTGAAATTTACTAATACAGTATATCAGTTGATATGGTCTTTGTATTCTACCAATAGGTATATTAAAAATATTATGTATGAAATATCAATCCATATAATAGTAAAAAAAATAAATTTTACTATATAAATGTTAATTGAAAAAGATGTGAACTTGGATACTTTGTATTCAGACTGACTGAGATGTTTATTGATACTCATGATGTGATGCATAATTTCAATATAAAATCCCAACTATTTAATAACATGAAAATACAAATAATATTGTGAAAAAAAAGTATCAGACATGAAATTTATAAGGGTCTTGTTCCAAAGAATGGTGGCTCACACACTCAAGGGGCCTGATTTCTTAGTAAAAATATCCTATATAAATCAATACAACTATCATTCATCCCCAATAGAATATTCATTACTCCCATGTTGTGGTTCTATTTGAAAAAAATGATGTCCCTATAGTATATAATGGTTTTCCCAATTTGAGGGTGAGAAATATTTTTATGAAATCATTCAGATTGATCATAGGAGATAAGATAGTGGTTCTAGTTATCTCCTCCGATTGACCTCAAATGTATAATAAAATATTTCCTTAGATGAAATATTTTTCAATAGTTATGAAATTACTAAGGTGGGGTTGTGTAATCCTTCTTGTTTTTGGTATATCTATACTAAAAAAATAATGTATCTTTTAATGATTCAATGGAAATGATACAAGTCTAGTAGATTAATTCGTGAGATCCCTAATTCCATCGGAATAACACTCCCTTTTACTATTTTTTCCTAAACTGGATTTACCACTTTCACATTAATGGATGAAGTTTACCCTCCAATAACATTTTAATAAATATCTCTCCCTCTCAAAACACATTATTCAACATCTTTTTAATCTGCAATATATAACATCAATGAATTAAAAAGAATATCATATTGTATAACTGTATTGAATATATTCACCTTCATCCTTTATCTTATAGATATATCTACTGTGAAGTGAAAAAAGTGTAAGAATCATGAATCATATTCAGTCACTTACATACATCATTATTTGAAATAGAATAATTCCATCATCTTCACTAGCTTGAAGGTGTATGGATATAATATGTTATTCAACGTATCCTCATATACCTCATATGTAATAATCAGATCCAATTTAACTTGAAATGTTATATCCCACCTTTGTAATACATGTTCATCATGAATTAATATCTCTCTCTTGAGAATCATCTCAACTGGTGTTTCAAATATTTTGAAAATTCACTTCATTTGTACCAACCATACCTCTACTTGTTAGGTTACTAAATATCCCCAAAATAATAGTGGATCTTAATTATTGAATAATAACGACAGAATCACTTAATAATGTTACAAATTCTATGTTCACTTAACAATATACTAGATTTCATTCTTAATAATATGAAAAAATTTCTTCTTTGAAAAATCTTTGAACCCACACTCCTGGATTCGATGGTAAAACATAAATTATGAAATGATGGATTTGATATGAAAACATTTACCCAAATTTTTAATTTCCAAATCATAACACTTGAAAAGAAATATTTAATCACAACATACCAATAAACATTTAAGGATTATATTTTAGAAATATTTGGAAAATCTTATAAAAACATAGATTCACAAACAATTTGTTTATAATGGTGAAAAACATATCCAAATATACCCATATTTTTATATTCTATATTAATCCGTCATAATATCCTATAATATTTCCAACATATAAAACCATTCAAGACTCAGATCATTTATCATCATTATTTATATCATGGGGGAAATAAAATATAAGAAGTGTGAGCTGAAATGATCATAAAGTGTAAACACAAGAATTACAAACAAATTGTCGTTAATGAGAAAAATATGAGTATATGTATATGATGGCATGGTTAATGTGAATGAGCATGAAATATGATAATTCAAACCCATAGACACATTCACCCATAATCATGAAACATGGAATAAATAATTTAAAATGTTGAGAGTCATAATAATCATAATCATGACCATTGTGATGTCAATATTTTGAAAATGAATCATTAAATCCCATTGTAATCATAAATAAAACATGTTTATAAAATTGAGAATTATCTTCATTAAACCCTAATAGAACCATTAATGAACCCTTGTAAATAGAATAAACATACATTCAACATCTATACCTAATGAATTAGAAGGATGTCATAGACTAAACCATTATTGGTTTATAACGTACAAACCCGTAATTTTTTTGTAACATAACCACTAGTATTTGGTTTATCCTAGAACATATCACCAACATAACTAATTACCAAGAATCAATATATAATCATAACAGAAAAAATTATTCATTTTTCATTATTTCACGCATAAAATATTCTTTTAACCCATAGGAAAACATTTCTATGGATTGAAATATACACAACATTTATATAACCATTTAAAATACCAAAATACCCATAAAAATGGAAGGTGGGTTTTTATTTTAAAAAAATTAAATATTATAATAGAATAGAAACATAAAATAATAGTTATAGGTGTGTGAAATGTCATTACATAATACATTGTTATAAAATATCCCTTTTGTCTTTTTTAAAAACATTCTATATAAAACATTTAACAATATAACTTTTCAAAACCATTTTAAATAAATTAAAATCTGATATAAATTTTCATTTCCAATATATATATATATATATAATCAATAAAACAATTTTCAAATTAATTATGTGGAATAAAATGTGATTAATACACTATGGGAAAAATGGTTAATAGCGACGGGGTATTTTCGACGGGAATTATTCCCGTCGCAAATACCTTTTGCAAAGGAGTATTTGCGACGGGCAACTATTCCAATCGCAAATAGTTTGGTGCGAAATGCACGCCAAACTGCGCGAAGTTTATTTGCGACATGGTTCTATCCCCGTCGCAAATAACCGGTGGCAGTTAAAGACTATTTGCGAGGGGACTGCAGTCCCGTCGCAAATACCCAAGTGGCAAGGGTTATTTGCAATGGGTCTCGTTGCAAATAACTGTTTTTAATGCTGCCCATAATTAAATGCGGTCAGGGTTATTTACGACGGGGTTCTATCCCCGTCGCAAATAAAAGGCGGCGGTTAAATACTATTTGCGACGGGGCTGCAGTCCCGTGGCAAATACCCCAGCGGCAGAGGTTATTTGCGACGGGTCCCTTCGCAAATATCGTTATTTGCGACGGGTTTTCCGTCGCAAAAAAACCCGTCTCAATTAATCTAACCTATAAATACTTCCAACCATTACAATTTTCCCACTCTCAACACTCAACCATTCTAATTTTTCCATTCTGAATCTTTTACAGTTGTAAATTTTTTTCCAACTTCGAGGATTCAGTTGGTGGTGTTCTACAATTACAGCGGCTCGCCATTGACATCAAGTTTATGGTTTTTATCTGAATTTTAATTTAATATTTATTTTATTTATTATATTTATTTAGTTTAATTTTTTAGAATTTTTTTCCTGATTTCTAATTAGAAATAATTATGAATAAGTATTAATAATTAACAGTAATTAGAGACAATTAAATACTAATTATTTTAAAATAGTTAGCTGTAATTACAATTAAGTAGCAGTAATTATGAAAAATTAAAATTAATTTGAATTAATTAAACATAATTTGAAATAATTAACATTAATTAGAAATAATTTATAATAATTATCAATAATTAGTAATAATTAATAATAATTCCCAATATTCAATAATTGCCAATATTTGTCAAAATTTACCAATAATTAGGAATAATTGCCACTAATTAAGAATAATTACCAATAATTAGGAATAATTACCAATAATTAGGAATAATTACCAATAATTAGGAATAATTACCAATAATTAGGAATAATTACCAATAATTAGGAATAATTACCAATAATTAGGAATAATTACCAATAATTAGTAATAGTTACCCATAATTAGGAATAATTACAAATAATTATCAATAATTACCAATAATTAGTAATAAATCGTAATGATTACCAATAATTAGTAATAATTACCAATAATTACCAATAATTACCAATAATTAGTAATAATTTCCAATAATTAGTAATAATTACCAATAATTAGTAAAAAATAGTAATAATAGTAATAATTACCAAAAATTAGGAATAATTTGTAATAATTGCCAATAATTACCAATAATTAGTAATAATTAGTAATAATTACCAATAATTTGAAATAATTAGTAATAATTACAAATAATTAGTAATAATTACCAATAATTACCAATAATTGGTAATAATTCCCAATAATTATCCATAATTAGTAATAATTAAAAATAATTACCAATAATTAGTCATAATTAGTAATAATTATCTCTAATTACTAATAATTAGTAATAATTAGTAATAATTACCATTAATTAGTAATAATTAGAAATAATTACCAATAATTACCAATAATTAGTAATAATTAATAATAATTACCAATAATTCGTAATAATTAGTAATAATTACCAATAATTACCAATAATTACCAATAATTAGTATTAATTAGTAATAATTATTAATAATTAACAATAATTAGTAATAATTACCAATAATTAGTAATAATTACCAATAATTAGTAATAATTACCAATAATTAGTAATAATTAGTAATAATTAGTAATAATTCGTAATAATTAGTAATAATTAGTAATAATTAGTAACAATTTGTAATAATTACCAATAATTACCAATAATTAGTAATAATTACAAATAATTACCAATAATTAGTAATAATTACCAATAATTAGTAATAATTAGAAATAATTACCAATAATTGCCAATAATTAGTATTAATTACCAATAATTACCAATAATTACTAACAATTAGTAATAATTCGTAATAATTATGAATTATTACCAATAATTAGGAATAATTCTTAATAATTAGTAATAATTAGTAATAATTATTAATATTTACCAATAATTGCCAATAATTACCAATAATTAGTAATAATTACCAATAATTAGTAATAATTACCAATAATTAGTAATAATTACCAATAATTAGTAACAATTAGTAATAATTATGAATAATTTCCAATAATTAGGAATAATTCGTAAAAATTAGTATTAATTAGTAATAATTAGTAATAATTAGTAATAATTACCAATAATTACCAATAATTACTAATAATTAATAATAATTACCAATAATTATTAATAATTAGAAATAATTACCAATAATTAAAATTAATTAGAAATAATTAACATTAATTACCATTAATTAGTAATAATTAAAAATAATTACCAATAATTACTAATAATTGGTAATAATTACCAATAATTACCAATAATTACCAGTAATTAGTAATAATTACCAATAATTAGTAATAATTACCAATAATTAGTAATAATTACTAATAATTACCAATAATTACCAATAATTATTAATAATTAGTAATAATTAGTAATAATTAATAATAATTACTCCTAATTAATAATAATTAGTTATAATTACCAATAATTAGTAATAATTACAAATAATTACCAATAATTAAAAATAATTAATA
Source organism: Viscum album (assembly GCA_963277665.1). Classification (NCBI taxonomy): domain Eukaryota; kingdom Viridiplantae; phylum Streptophyta; class Magnoliopsida; order Santalales; family Viscaceae; genus Viscum; species Viscum album. The sequence continues at coordinate 1,591,465,907 of OY728161.1, forward strand.
ATAATTAGTAATAATTAGTAATAACTAGTAATAATAAGTAATAATTAGTAATAATTAGTAATAATTACCAAATATTAGTAATAATTAACAATAATTACAAATAACTAGTAATAATTACTAATAATTACCAATAATTACCAGTAATTATTAATAATTAGTAATAATTAGTAATAATTAGTAATAATTATTAATAATTATTAATAATTTGTAATAATTAGTAATAATTACCAATAATTAGTAATAATTTCCAATAAATACAAATAATTAGTAATAATTAGTAATAATTACCAATAATTAGTAATAATTACCAATAATTAGTAATAATTCGTAATAATTAGGAATAATTACCATTAATTAGGAATAATTAGTAATAATTTGTAATAATTTGTAATAATTACCAATAATTTCCAATAGTGTCAATATTTACCAATAATTCCCAATACTTGTCAATATTTACTAATAATTAGGATTATTTACCAATCATTAGGAATAATTAGTAATAATACGGAATAATTACCAATAATTACCAATAATTAGGAATAATTACCAATAATTAGGAATAATTACTAATAATTAGGAAAATTACAAATAATTAGGAATAATTTCCAATAATTAGGAATAATTACCAATAATTACCAATAATTACCAATAATTTCCAATAATTACCAATAATTAGGAATAATTACCAATAATTAACAATAATTACCAATAATTAACAATAATTACCAATAATTAGTAATAATTACCAATAATTAGGAATAATTACCAATAATTAGGAATAATTAGCAATAATTTCTAATAATTACCATTAATTAGTAATAAATACCAATAATTACCAATTATTACCAATATTTACCAATATTTACCAATATTTACCAATATTTACCAATATTTACAAATAATTACTAATATTTACCAATAATTAGGAATAATTACCAATAATTAGGAATAATTACCAATAATTAGGAATAATTACCAATAATTACGAATAATAATATTATTGCATTATTAGTATATTTTATTATTAATATTAAAATAATATAATTTTCTATATTATATACAATTCTCCTTTCATTTGTGTGTTTTTCTATCTCCACATGTAATATTTGCATTCTTTTTCAAAATTATCAACCTACTCACCAATGGAGAGGTGAAAGTTAATGCAAATATAACATGTGTAGATAGAATGTTAAACACGCAGATGAAAGCAGAATTGTATATAATATAGAAAATTATATAATTTTAATATTAATAATAAAATATACTAATAATGTAATAATGTTATTATTATATAATTAATATTTATGAAAAAATAATATTAGTATTATTAAAATAATAAAAAATTTATATAATATTAAAATTATCAATATTTGTAATAGGTTTTACTTTATTCTCAGCATATTCAATTCTTAAAGGCTCAATTTTTAGGTCTATCTCAATAAAAGGTTTGCATCAGTCGTGTCTGATGTAAACTCTATAATTATCCTTGCTTGAGTGTTTTTTCTAACAAATTATTCAAAACCAGTAATGCTTTTATATTTTATAGAAAAATATGGAACAACGAAGTCGTCAAAAGTCATTATTAGATGACCACATATGGATAAATCAACGTAAAAATCCAAACGGTTCTGGTTTAAATCCAGTATATATAGAGGGTGTGGAAACTTTTTTATCATTTACGGCATCAAATCCAGAATTTGTTTAAGAATGAAAAATAAAATGCCCTTTTAGAAAATGTGCATTGAGAATGTTTGACACGTTTGACAAAGTGGGGGGACATCTCTTGCGTTTTGGTTTTCAACCAGATTATGTTCTTTTGTATCAACACGGTGAACGCATTTCCAGAGTAGGTGATACCAACTTGATTCCGGATCCATCCCGGTTTCATGATTTAGTACATGATGTTGCAAGTTCATATGTTCAACATACAGAAACTTCGGATGATATAGCTTCAAACCCTGAGTTGGAACCACCTGAATTTTATGAGTTGTTGAGGTCTGCTGAGGATGCATTATATCCTAGCTGCAAGATTAGAAAATTAGAAGCGGTTGCAAAATTTATGGCTATCAAATCATATAATGGAATGTCAAACACCTGTTTTGACCAGATATTTTCTTTGTTTAAAACACTATTACCTGAAGGAAATGTTTTTCTTGTAAATTACTGTGAGAGTAAGAGGCTGGTTCGAAATTTGCGACTTACTTGTCAGAAGATTAATGCATGTTCAAATGACTGCATTTTATAATCTGGTGAAAATGATTCATTGGATAGTTGTCCCACATGTGGGTAACTGAGATATGAAGAAGGGAAACATGGGAAGTCTGGTTTGATTCCTGTAAAAAAGTTGAGATAATTTCCGCTTACATCCAGACTTCAACGTTTATTCATGTCTAAGAATACAATGACAATGATGTCATGGCATAAAGAGAATATTTCAACCGTTAAAAAGCGTGAATCATCAAGCCGATGGTGATTCATGGAAACATTTTGATAGAGTTCATCCATCCTTTTCTTTAGAAGCTAGAAATGTTCGACTGGGCCTTTCCACTAATGGTTTCTGTCCGTTCGGATCTTATGGTAGTTAATATTCATGTTGGCCTGTTTTTTTAACTCTATACAATTTACCTCCCTTGATGTTGATGAAGGAGCCATATATCTTTTTGACTTTACTAATTCCAGGACATCCGAAAAAGAATATTAAGGTTTATTTGAAACCATTGATTGATGAATTAAGTTTATTGTGGAGTACTGGTGTCAGTACATATGATGTTTCTACGAAACATAATTTCATACAGAGTGCAGCATTGATGTGGACAACTAGTGAATTTATGACTTATGGGGTGTTATCTGGTTGGAGTACACATGGTCAGAAATCATGTCCTTACTGCATGGGAGAGAACAAAGCATTTATGCTCATTCATGGAAAGAAACCTTGTTATTTTGACTGTCATCGCAGATTTCTTCCAGCTGATCATCCTTTTCTCAGAAACAGATCTCATTTCAGAAAAGGAACAGTTGAAAGGGATGGACCTACAAAAATGCTATGAGTTTCGGAGTTAAAATCAGTTGTATTTTCATTAACTCCCATCACTTTTGGTCCCACAATAAACCAACAAAAAATTTCTGGTTTTGGGAAAGAATACAATTGGATTAAACATAGAATATTTTGGGATTTTCCATATTGGTCTGATTTGTTGGTGCACCACATGTTGGATGTCATGCATATTGAGAAGAACTCTTTTGATAATTTGTTTCATATAGTTTTGGATATGCCAGGAAAGAGAAAAGACAACGTAAATGCACGTTTAGATCTTGCCCAAATTTGCAGCCGTCCAGAACTGGAACTGTTTGAGAATGTCAGAACAGAAAGGTTACTGAAACCAAAAGCAGCTTATACACTATCTAAAGAAAACCGTTTATTATTTTGTTAGTGGATTGCAGATTTGAGACTTCCAGATGGTTGTGCTTCCAATTTGGGTAGATGTGTAAAGAATGGTCATATTACTGGATGAAAAAGTCATGATTGTCATGTTATAATGGGAATACTTATACCCATTGGATTAAGAGGTCTATTGAATTCTGTGATTTGGGATTCCATAACAGACATGTCTCATTTTTTTGGGACATTTGTGCAGCTACATCAGATTATGATGCTCTATGAAAACTTGAAGAAGATGTTGTTGTAATTATATATAAACTGGAAAAAATATTTCCGCTATCTTTCTTCAACTCAATGGAACATTTGATGTTACATCTGCCATATGAATCCAAATGTGGAGGTCCAGTACAGTTTCGATGGATGTACCCATTTGAAAGATGCATGCAAAAATTGAAAAGAAAAGTGTGTAACATAGCATCGGTTGAAGGATCTATTGCAGAATCTTATTTTCAAGAGGAAATATCTTTTTTCTTCTCCCATTATTTTGAATCTGAGTATACTTCAAAACACAAATGAATGAGATGGAACAAGAGGAATATTGATGAAATCGACAATCAATTATCTGTTTTCAACCATCCAGAGCTTGGTTTTGGTGGAGTTTATGAATGCTGTCTTTCGGATGATGAACATCACAGAGCTCATACGTATGTTCTGCTCAACTGTGACGAGATGACATCAGTTGTACTGTAAGTGTTTATATCACTTATTCTATCATTTATGTTACAGTAAATAACTTTGTATTTTATAGGTTGTATGATAATCATATCAAGAAACAAATTCCACAAATTACAGTAGTTTCTCTCGAAGAACACCGACAGAAAAATTTCTCTCAGTGGTTTCAAAAACTGGTAACATAAATTCATTATCTTTTAGCAACTCATTCAATGTATAGTTTTCTATATTGATAATTATTTAACAAATTTTCAGTTGTCTCGACATGCTGATAAAATTGACAAACGGCTGTGTATATTGGGTAACCCACCTTCCAAACATGTTAAAACTTATAATGCATATGTGGTGAATGGATTTTGATTTCACACACATGCATATGGGGAATCAATAAAAACAACGAACAGTGGAGTTAGCTTGAGAGGATCTCATCATCGAGAAAATGAAGTTGACTTTTATGGCATACTTGATGAAATAATTGAACTCTGTTATCTTGGACATCATTACATAACCAAGTTCAAATGTTGGTGGTTAGATACAGAGAGAGGCGTGCATGTTCATCCGACTCATGGAATCATTAATATTAACTGTAAAAGTGTTCTCACAGTAAATGAACCATTATTATTGGATCAACAGGCACATCAAGTTTATTATGTAATGTACTGTGCTATATCAAGAGACTTGACTGATTGGTGGAGTATGATAAAAATCTAAATTCGAGATAATCAGTTTAGTCAAAGTGAGTATGCTTTCCCTGATGTGCAAATAATTGAATTTTTTCAAGAGAGTACTCAAAATCAATCTTTTTTACAAAGAGACATGAGTATCGATGATGACACCCCACATTTAAGAGTTGGTGATGAAGATGACGTTAATGATGTCACATATGAATTTGAAATGGTAAGAGATGAAGCAAATAGAACTCGAATGGATATCGATGATGTTGAGGAGGAATATGAAGATGACATTGACATATTTGAAGATGATGATGAAGATGAACACTGATAAAATTCTATGGTAATTATATTCAATCATAACTAATATATATGTATATATAATAGTAATTATCAATTATTTTCTAACAACATTAACATTTTCTATTTCAGATGGACGACGACACATTTCGTGAGTTGACGGATGTTGACCTGCCTTTCGATGCAGATGAGTTGCTGGCAGATGACCCTCATCCTGCAGGCGCTTCAGGGAGTACGCGGAGGGGGCGCGGTTTTGCACGATTGATGATTTCGGACCCCATCCCCGAGCGACATCCACGTCTTGGGTTTGATCAACGCACATGGAGGTGTGATAACCTGTGTGATAACCTGTGGATTTGAATAATATTTCATTAATCTATTCACATAATAAATGTTTATTATTTTTACAGTTTTCCTTGTATAGAAGTCGGACAGGGCAGTGCTATTTTGCGCAACTATTTCTCTCAGCCTTGGACCACATGGGAGCAGATTCCCATTGATGTGCAGTAGGCCATGTTCAGCCGTTGGTTGGTACGTATATAAATAAATAATTTTTATTTTGAAAATTATTTCATTTCTAACTTGATATATGGATTTATTTGTAGGGTTTATGGTATCCAATCGAGAATACCATGTGTGACTCCATCCACGAGGCATGGGAGGTGGCCATGCTTGATCACTTTCGTCAGTTTTTGCACAATTTAAGAAAAGCTACCACGAAGAAAGCAGGAGTGTTAGATTTTGACGAGTCATGTAGAGCACACCGACCAGAGTACATTTCATCCCACGTATGGGATGGATTATTTGCGCACTGTTTGAGTGAAGGCTTTACGAGGAGATCATCAGTAGGGAGGCAGAATCGGGGGAGACATGAGGTGACTTATCGAGCTGGGAGTCGTACTTTCAGTATTCATAGACAGCATCTGGTACGTACATTATTTATAAATATTTTATATAACTATAAATATTAACAGTTTATTTTTTATTCTTATATTCTATCGAGCACCCCGATATTACGGAGTACGACGTATATCAGAGGATGTATAGTGATCCTGCTACTGGGGAGCTCAGAGGTGATCGTCAGCGTCACATCGTGGTCAGTATTATTTTTTTTCAAGTTTAAAAATTAACTGCATATAATATATTTACAATTTTAATTTTAAATTGCAACTACATGAGTCATATGAGGCCGCATCATCACAGACCTGACCTGAGAGTCAGGCCGCGTCATCAGATTAGACCATTGGTTGTCAGTTTGATGAGGCAGCATGGATGCAGGCCACCCGATATACCTTCAAGAAGGGCCAGGTAGTTGATATCAACTCTCGACTGACTCCCGAAGATTATTATGGCAATGCTGCGATGTCGGTGTCCAGCTCGAGAGGAGCTCGTGCATCTTCTTCTACTACAGAATATGAGGATCAGTTGCGATCTCAGACTGCACTGAAAGAGAGTCTCCGACAAGAGCAGGAGTAGATGCGTCAGTAGCAGCAGCAACATGAGGAGCATTGACGCCAACATCAGTTGTAAGAGGAGCAGATGAGTCGGTGACAGCAACAGCAGGAGCAGATGGAGTAAATGGGCCGACTCACTCATGCTTTAGGGATGGAGTTTCCTCTACCAGAATCTGTAGATCCCCCCTCCCCCTCCCCACTCCTTCAGATTAGAGTTTGTTTTTATGATATAATGATTGTTAAATCAAAATATGATTTTTTGTTCTATTCGTTGTTTTTGTCTCATTATAAAATATTAATAATATTATATTTTGAAATAACAATATTAATATGAATAATAATATTATTTATATTTTATAAAATTAAATTATATATATATATTACAATTTTATAATATTATATTTTAATTATATTTTTTTGTAATATTTGAATTATTTTAATACTTGAATGTAAAATAATTCTATTATTTTTATATTAAGAAAAATAACTTATTAATATTTTTTTATGAATTTTAATTCTAATATTATTATATTAATTAAAATCATTTATTATTATTTTATTATTTTTTATTTTTGAATTATAATTCTATTATTATTATATTAATTAAAATAATTTATTAATAATTTATTATTTTTATTTGGGAATTATAATTCTATTATTATATTAATTAAAATCATTTATTTATATTTTATTATTTTTTATTTTTTAATTATAATTCTATTATTATTATATTAATTAAAATAATTTAGTAATAATTTATTATTTTTATTTGTGAATTATAATTCTATTATTATATTAATTAAAATCATTTATTTATATTTTTTTATTTTTGAATTATAATTGGATTATTATTATATTAATTAAATTAATTTATTAATAATTAATTTTTTATATTTTTTTATAGTATTTACGAAGGGATACTATGCCCATCACTAATAATAATATTATTATATTAATTAAAATAATTTGTTAATATTTGTTAATTTTTTTTAAATAGTAATTGTGACAGGCCTGTCACAATTACTATTTTAAAAAGTTTTTACAAATATACAGACTAATATTTTTGACAGGAAGGATCGTCGTCGAAACTAATACTTTTAGCGACGGGCCCGTCGCAAATAATTGTTGTTGCGAAGCCGTTTTCCGCAACGGGCTATTTGCGACGGACCCCCATCGCAAAAGCCTATTAGCGACGAGATCCCAACCCAAATGCCCCATTGCAAATGCCATTATTTCTAGTAGTGATAATCCAATAAAAGAATATATTTTATTATTAATGTCCCCTCACACTTTGGAAACTATTTGAATCATTATCATCATGAATGAAACAAATTATATATAAGTATAAATATCAGGTGAATATATAAATAAATGATAAAATGTAAAAAGAGTCTATATTAAAACCTCATAAAATAATATAGTTTCATGTCATGAAAATAAGCCTGAACGAAAATAATATTCGACCACGTCCCTAACATCGTGTCCAGAATTTCCGTGTATGTCATTTAACATCTATAAAATATGATCGTATCAATTATTTTACATTCTAGAATAGTTTTCTATGTAAAATAACTTAATCATAAATCCATAATTTTATTTATTTTATTGAAATATATATATACCAAATCATTTAAGTCTATATTATATGTTTTGAGGATGTTCTGTCCAAATTTGAAAACAGATTCTTTATATTGAATTAGGTGAAATGCTTCATTATTCAAAAATCACCAGAATAATAATCATGAAATATTAATCCTATTTATTCATTATAAATATTTTTAAAACTAATCATGAAATATGGTTATGAGAAATGATCATCATTGCAATCATTGATATGATAGTTTATACTTATGAATGAGTATGATTCCATTTTCAATAATCGTTATAGACAGAATATATATGTTAATATATATTTAAATAATTATAATAATAATACAAAATAAATATTATTTAATTTAATATTCTGATATATATCATCCATGTGATGTTGTGATGAAAAAATAATCTCATATCTTCATGTAAGAGGTATTCCAAACATATACACAAATGAAGTTATCATTATTCAATGAGAGTAAAGGTAGGACTGTTAATGATATATTATATTTTCTTAAGTATAAATATTTATTTCATTTAATTATTACATCATATAAATCATATATATATATATACTAACATTATCCTTATTACCCTCCATTTAAAGCGTCGCTGAAAAATTAATTACATCTCTTCACGAGGATGTAGTATGTCATACACACGAGTGAGTTAGCCAATTATCCCGTAGAATCGAAATAAATAATTTATATGTGATTTCAAAATTAAATATTTATAATTATTATATATATATATATAACTTAATTCAATCATCATAACTTGTAGTGAGAGGATGTGAAGTAAAATAGATTACATCGGTTTGTGGGGTGATTTCTCGTTGTACATGTGAATGATGGTTTTGGATCAAATTTTATAGAAGAGGGAATGGATTTAATATTATAAATTAAAGTAATGAAATATTATTATATGGGATAAATATTAGTAATTGAATAAATATAATTTATAATTATTTCAATGATGTGGAAGAAGAAATAAAATAAAAATTCTGAGTTTTGCACGACACCTCTTCTTTCGACAACCTCCATAGGCCACAACCAGTTGTCAAATTTGGATGAATTTATTATCACAATGGGTTATCTTGGTAAAGTAAATTTAATTCTTTTTTTATGGTATTGACTGATCCATCCTATTTTGTAAATTATTGATTGATCCATTTTAAGAAAATTATTATTCAAGTATAGGATGGATTTATATGGAATCTATGACTAGTAATCTTCACCTTCTGAATATAAATTATCATTAATTGATATAAATTATATAAATTTGATTTAATTATTTCATTTTTAGCATCTTTTAGTTTACTAAACTAGATAATCATTATACACAATAAAATAGTTTTCAGGGAAAACATATTTTGGAATCCAAAAGTAAACTTATACTAAATTATAGTATAAATATTATTAAAATTTAATTAATAGTATTACATATTAATAAAAAATAAATATTTTAATTGGAATAAAATCAAAATAATATTTTCTTTTTAAAATTATTTAATTTTTTAAGAATAAATTACTGCTTTACAAAAATCATTATTTTTCACTATTCTCTAAAAAAATCATTTTTTTGGAAAAATACAATAAATTTACCATAAGATAATTTTGAAATGATTATTTAGAAAATTGATTTTATCTAATCAAAAAAATTTAAAAATTTCTAAAAAAATTACAATATTTTCTCAAATAAAGCGATGAAAGGCATTTTTATTGAAAAAATATGTGTAATAAATTAAATAAATTTACTAAAAGCTGATTTCATAATTTATATAATAAAATAAATAAATTTATATTTAGTATTAAATTATATATATATATATATATTATAATTTAATTAATATTATTAATAGATTCCAATTTACCAATAATTGTTTAACAATCATATTTAAAGTGATATTATTTCACTATTTGTTTAAGCTCAATGTTTTGAGTCTTATATGTAACCAATCATATATTATTTAAATAAAATACCATGGTGTTGAATTATCACCCATTTTGACAATTATGTCCAGAAAATCTGAACATCACATTAGTAATTAATGGTTGGACATTAAAAGATACCTATATTGAAATCCCACAACATACAAAGGTGTTAAGAAATCATCCAACTCATAAGAGAGAAAAAAACATATTATGGTCATCTGGAATAACACATACAATGTTTAAAAAATGAGAAAATTTTTGGTGAGTGAGGATTTTGACATGGATGAATATTGTGATGCTCAAAATATATAGGATGGTGATATAGGTCATTGATCACAAAAAAGTGAATGATCCAGAGAATGTCAAGATACATAAGCCCATAAACCAAAGAGGTGTAAAAAGATCATTGTTTCATCATAAATGAATTAAATAAGATAAAATTTTCATTTTCATTGATTTGAGGAATTTAATTCCATGAAAACTAATAACAAAAGAAAATATATATACTAGATATTTTTAATTTTATCTATCAATAAATTAGGTACATAATATTATATTTTATGAACAAAGTACTAAAATAAACTTTTAAAGGATTAAATAACCAAAAAAGTGATTACTATATATTCCTAGTATATTTAGATACTAATAAACAACAAAATGGATATCACACGGTGAGATAATTACCAAATTTAATAAACATTCTCTTGATTAAATAATATATTGATCTTGAAAAGTCAATATTAATACCAATTTTTCAAACTAAAACATTCCATATATAAATGAATATATATAAAAAATAACCTAATCTACATAAAATTATAATGTTTCTTTATCTTAAAATTTTATATTATTACATTCCTCTTTCAAGCCCAAAAAATAGATCTATCTTCATTTGAAATAATTTCAATTAGATATTCACCAAATCACCTCTCAATTCCATGTTCATATATATGACAGAACATGTGTCCCCATAATTATCATCATACATAAGATAATAAAAAAACCCAAATCATATCACTATCTTCTATTTTTTTCGCATAGATTTTTATGTAATAAATCATGTTAAACCAAATAATTACATATACTTCGAACTTATTAAAGGTCTCTTAAACTGTTGATAATGATTTTATGATATTGGCACATAAAACATCAAAAGTGACTTCTAGGACTTTTAACATATGATCACCATTAATCTTATAGATCTATGATGGTATCCATACATCTTATGTAATCCTCACTTGAATAAAATACATTTCTTCAAATTCATCAAAAAACGTCATTGAATCCAACATTAAGAATCCAGATCCCACACTCCCGGATCTAGTAATAAAACATAAATATTTTATTTTTGTCATTGATAATAATAAATGTGACCAAATTTTCTCCATAAAAACCATAAAAAATAAGAAAATATTAAGTCACATACAGAACCTAAGAACCTTTTAGTATTAGTGTTATTGATAATTGAGAAAAAATCTTATCAAAAAATTTTTATAAATAAAATTTTTATAAAGATAAACACCATATCCAAATATACTCAACTTTTAATACTCCATTTTATGTATTCAACACCTCCCAAAAATATTACTCATATATGAAACCATTCTAGACTCATCTCATTTATCATCGTTCATTATAAATTTTTTATATTGATAAATAAGAAGGGTGAACTCAAATTTCTAGTAAGGTTAAACATAATCAATAACAATTAAATGTCATTAAAGAGAAAAATATGAGCACAAGTGGATGATGACTTAGTCATAGTGAATGATAATTATAAGATTTAATTCATCCCAAACAATACATGGATCATATATCATTAATCATGTCATAAATAATTAAGAAATCAAATATTCTTAAGAATCAATAATCATGATCCATGTTAAATTAATCTTGAGAAAAGGAATCATTAAAACCAATAGTAAGAATAAATAAAACACAATGGTATATTGTAATATTAGTCATATGGATATCTCAAATAACACTTATATAACCATTAAAAATTTAATCAACCTGTACATAAGATATATATCAATTTCATTAGAGGGCTATCATGGACCCCACTCGTAATTTCTTCCTTATGAATCCAACCATCCTTATTGCATAACAGAAAAATATTTAATTGGGGTATCATGGAACCAGTCATCATTATAATTAATTTAAATGAACCATAACATATTCATGACGCGAAAATCAAAATGTCCAATATTTCACTATTAATATATTATTTGTAGCCGTAAGAAAACATTTCTACACACTAAAATATCAACCCCATTTAAAATCTCATCTTCAACAAAACAATTAAACATAAAATTTGGAATAGGGGTTCCCTTAGAATACAAATTTATTTCTTTTAAAGGAATCCAAACATCAAATAATATTTACCATGGAAAGAAAATTCATTTTCATTTTATATGTTAAAATTGAACATTGTATTTTTTTTTGGTAAAAAAACACTATATAAAACACATAAAAATATTCATTTTGAAATGATTTTTAAGTAATGTCAATATAAGATTATAATTACTATTATAAATATTTTATATCCACATTAAAACAACCATTAAACCATTTTAAAATTATGTACATGGATATGAAGAGTTGAAACATAAATACTTAGAATAATAATCTTTTAAAAGAACATCTATTTCAATATTATAAAACATTTAAATCATAATCCCAATAAAAGAATAGAATTAAAATAAAATTAAATTTCAACATAATAGGGAATTAAATTATATAAAATTTTAAAGGGGCGTACATATAATAATTATAAAAGAATACATGTGAATAACATGAAAATATCCTCAATGAAAATAAATTCAGATTATGCCCCTTAAATTGAGTCCATACTCTCCACATATGTACTTTAGCATAGGTAAAATACCAATATATCAATAATTTAATTTCATGAATTTTTTTTACAGGTTTAATAACTTAAATATAAATAATTTTCATTATATATTATAATTGAATATTTAAATAGTTAATTAGTTATGTCTACATTAGGTGTTTTTATGAAGTTGTGTCTATATTTTCAAAACAAATCTGGTATGTTGACCAAGGTCAAATGGGTTATTGTTCTAAAATCCCCTAAATAATAATAATGAATTATTAATAATATTCATTCATAATTTATACAATTAAAAAATTTATGAAATATGGTTATGGATATGAACTGTGTTATAATTATGAAGATGATAGGCCATACTTACAATCCAGTAATGCTTCTATTTGTCAGTTATATTTATATACAAGATATATATATTATTTTGTCTTTAAAAAATAAATGATATCATTAATACCATATAATATATATATATATATAATAAATTTTATGTGGTGATGGAAAAATAATCACACATCTTTATGGATTTAGTTGTCAACATATATGCATGACACTAGTGCAGAAAACGTTTTTTAGGTCGGTTATTTTTCATTTTTTACGTTGGTTTCTAGCCAACGTTAATACGGGCGACGTTATAAATAATGTTTTTGACATCGGTTATTTAAAAACCGACGTCAAAAACATAAAATCGCGATGTTTATGACGTTGGTAATATTAGAACCGACGTGATAAAGAAAATGGGAAGGTTTTATAACATCGGTTATTTAACAACCGACGTGATAAAAGGCCTGGAAAATGGTTTATCACGTCGGTTATTAAAAAACCGACATGATAAACCGGGGGGAGGGGTTTATCATGTCAGTTTTTTAATAACCGACGTGATAAACTGGGGGGATGGGGTTTATCACATCGGTTATTATATAACCGATGTGATAAACTGGGGTGAGGGGGGGTTATTCACGTTGGTTATTATATAACCGACGTGATAAACCGGGGTGAGGGGTGTTTATCACATCAATTATTATATAACCGTCGTGATAAACCGGGGTTAGGGGTGTTTATCACGTCAGTTATTATATAACCGACGTGAAAAACTAGGGTAGTGGGGTTTATCACGTCGATTATGAAATAACTGACGTGATAAACCCAATTTTTCTTAAATTGAATGCAGTCATCCTCTCTCCACCAGAATCAACCAGAAAACAAATCATGAAATCGTACCACAAAAACATAAGTAGATCAAAATTAAGCATTTACATTTATAACATATAAAACCTACCCCCTAGATAGCCCCCACCCTCATGTATACCCCATGGACAGCCCTCCCCCACCCTGTTGGAGCCCCCACCCTCATGTATACCCCCTGGACAGCCCTCCCCCACCCCATTGGAGCTCCCACCCTCATGTATACCCCTTGGACAACCCTCCCCCACCCCATTGGAGCCCCCACCACACTCTTGGACTGCCCCTCGACCCCCGGACAACCCCAAACACCCCTCGAAAACCCCCCACCCACCTGAACAGCACCCCCTCACCCCACTTGACAGCCCCCACCACACCCCTGGACAGCCCCAAACACCCTTGGACAACCCCCCCCCTCCCCAACCCTCATGTATACCCCCCACCCCTGGATAGAACTACCAAACTCCTGGACTGCCTTCCCACACCCCTGGAAAGCCCTGCCACCCCCCAGGACTGTCCCCCCACCCCACCGGACAACCCTCCCAGACCGCTGGACACCCCCAACCCCATAGAACACACCCCCCACCCTTGGAACCCCTCCCCCACATACCCAAATCCATACCAGAAAAACCATCAAAAGTAAACCAAAACAAGAAGTAGAGCAAAATTAAACATTCACTTATATAACATTCAAAACATACACTGTCAACTTAAAAAAAACTAAATCCAACCTAAACAACTACCAAATACAAAATTACAACGACAATATTCAAAATTACATTTTACATTAAAACAACTAAAATTCAATCAAACCTGTAAAATAATTTGACCACTCCACTTGTAAGTGTTTGATGTCTTCAGCAGTATAGTGTATAGGGTCATCAAAAATCTAAAAATGAAAAAGAAGGTAGTTAACGTGTATAATGAATAAATAAAATTGAAATATTATGGAAAAGTTTATGAGGAAATCATACCATTTCAAAATTCACAACTGTCCCAGTTGTTATTATTTCATACATAAATCTTAACATATAATATCCGCATTCGATGAGGCCTTGTTGTTGATGACAACTCTGTTTGAATGAGTGTAAATTCAATATATTATTTTTATGTAATAAATCAAAAAGTAAAAATTATAAATGGAAATTTACCTTCACATTTACATATTTGATCATTGCATTTCTTTTCTTTGTGTTTTTTCGAAAGTAGTCCCATGCACTGTTAGAAAATAATACGAATGGGGTTAATTTAAAATTCATTATAATATATAAAACTATTGAGAAATTGAAACTTACCTTTCCAATATATTCGTAAAACATTCCCGCACATCACCATAGACAGAGCATATCCAATAAAGAGCTTTCTCCCTTAGGCAAAAAACCCCTAACATCCAATGTTCACTGATAAATGGAAATTTAACATTAGTGGTTTTTTATTTTAAAAGATAATTAACTATTTGAGAGAAATGTGTTTTATACCTCTCACAAAAAGGCATCATCCAACATTGTGTGATTATATTCTTTCCAAATCTTTTAGCAATATAAACCATTCTTTGTTCCTCATTCAATGCACATGCTTCAGGGGAAATCAATTGTGGGTCCATGAATCCATATACTTCTGTCAGCTCATTCCTCTCAAAAATTTTATAAAGATACCTAATACAAAACATACATAAGTATACATTTTTAATAAATATAACACAGGTAAAAGGTGTTAAGACATACATGGAAAAAATTTGCACCACGTTGATGCCCAACTTATCTCCAGCAACACGCTCCATGATATCAGTTTTTATAATCCCCACAATTATTTCACGTCCACAAACATGATCTTCCATTGGAAACTCATAAAAACGCAACAACAAATGCAAATATCTTGACAATCTGTCAAGACCATTTGAATCTATATCTAATGTCATATCCATTTGTCTTTGTTGTTGTCTATACAGTATTTCTTTACCTTTAAAGTATTCCTGTAAAAAATTGAAAAATATATTAGTTTTCAAATGATAAAACAACTTTAATAAAAAATTAAAATAAAAGATATAACATTCCTACCTCTATGGTAATGAATCGAAGAAGTCTAGATGGAAAAAATAGAAAATGGCTGATACTCTATCCAACTGTTGCCACATCATTTGTAGGTATTAGTACCCTAGCTAATCTATCTACAATATCTTGTATAGTGACCCTCTGATTCTCGACCTCTAATTGTTGATGATGAACTGTATCTCTTATACAATATACCAACCCATATGCTACTATATGATGTTGAGAATCATCAACATACAACTCACAATATGTAAGAAGCTACGGCGGAGGCGTTGGATAAAAAATGGGGTCCGCAGGCTAAGGTGGGGGAGTGGGAGCTACTGGTGGAGGTGGAGGATAAATAATGGGGTCTGCACGGGGAGGTAGAGGAGTGGGAGCAGCAGTCTGAAACTGTCTTTGCATTTCTGCAAACATAGACTACACCGACTCTCTAATCTTGTCCTCCATCATCGCATTAATATTATGAACTTCAGCCTCCATGGATTCTATTTTTTTTATACACCCCGTCAATGTTAGAAGTTGAAGAACGTGGCAACACTTTTCTTACCGATACACCTGCCGGATATCCTCTTACACGACCTGGATGTTCGGGCCTTCCCAATGCGGCAAATAAAATATCTTCCCTCCCAGTAGCTATAAATGTCCCCTCTGAACTCTGCTCCTCTAGAGAGTCCTGTATTAATTAATTGAACATTTCTGTAATGATTGAAATTATATGATGAAAATAGTTAACTTAAATAAATTAAATAGATATCATACAATCCACTCAGCTACGATTCTCGATTCATCCAAAAGATATTGCCCTTTTTTCCCTTCTGAGCTCTCTTCTATTTTTCATGTCTAGTTGGAGGTGATGGGGGGGGCACCTCTCCAGATATTGAAGACTCAGCTCTTAGTTGTTGAAATTTTTCCGCCATCGTTTGTTCTTCCAATAATGCATACCCTCCTTGAGATAAACTATGAGGGTATACATTTATAGACTAGATCTCCTGATGAGATTTCCTTGTTTTCTGTAATTTAATAATAATAAATCATTAACAAAACACTAATAAAATCATTTATATAAGAAAGTTTATAAAAGTTTACATTTCCCTTACCAAAAATGACTCTTTTCTTCTACTTTCAAAAAACTGTATCCATGTGTCTTCATATATAAAAGGATATATATGACATGGATTGTCATGACTCCTATGACCATAAATGAAATCAGATGAGAGGGTTGATTTGAAATCCCTCCATCTCCTGGAAGCCAATGATAAGCATTTCTTCCTGACTCCTCTAGTGTCAGGAATATCAAATGTCATTTGATAAAGAAGTGGTTAAACATATTATATATACTAGAAACATTAAAAGAATGGTCAAAAAATGACAAATAATCTTACCAAAATCATCTCCCACAACTGAGAGATAATCGCTTTATCCAAACTTCTCCAATCATTTTACAGAATGCTTACTTTTCTCTTAGCCTAAGTTGCTACAATACTCTTAAAATCTTTTGCGTTCGGACCTCTAGGAATATCATCATCATCAAACTCAACGACTATCCTATGATCCTGCGTACGGGCAAGTGATAATTTTTATAAACGTGTGCACCCACATTTACCAACCTTTGAACTCTTTGTCGTAATAGGATCATGTGAATGTTCATCCCCAAAGGTATGACCAGCAATATGCTCCTCTCCAGAATCATGAGGTTGATCATCTAAATGATCTGTCATTATCCTTCAAATCAAAAAAACAAACGTCAGTTCACAAATATACAAATTCAAATATTTTAATACTAATGTAATTAGAAAATAGAGAAGTGTACTAAGATAGATAATAGTAAACATTGGTAATATGGTAAAAATGTTAAACAATGGTAAAGGTGGTAATGATGGTCAATATGGTTAGTATGGTAAAAATAGTAAAAATAGTAAACCTTGTAAACATGGTAATCATGGTAAACTAATTGTCAGTCAACAAAAAAATAGATATATAATTCATGTAATGGTTATAAACATTATAAAGTAAACTAAACAAACATAAAAAAACAAAAACATATACTTATTTTGTTTTAAAACATGTTTTAATAAATAAAAAACATACAATATATAACATTTCTGGAAAAAATAAATGTAAACAAGAAATAAACATATGTTACCTATAATTTTAGGAATGTACAAATGGATTGTTTTCCCAAATTCCTTCGTCGTGATCATTCTTTATGGAACAAACTATGTCTTCAACATGATCATCATTATGTTCTATTAATCTTTCCATGGAAGTAGAGATCTCACATAAATCAGCATATTCATCAAGTTTATCCTCACTAACATATTGTTTTTTCCCTTGTAAAACAACATCCCACTACATATCTGATTGTTCTACTACATAGAAAATTTGTTTGCATGTGTTTCCATTATAAAAGAATCAGTTGTGTCTTCCAATTTATTCAGACTAACAAGTGTCATTCCAAATTCATCGTTTCTGACACTGTTATTACTGTTAATCCATTTACAGTTATAAATAGGAACTTTAATTTTAAAGAAATCATCCTCTCATATGTCTTCAATCACTCTATAATATGCACTTGATGCAGAAATTGGGTTGTTTTCCTTAGCACTCGAAAAATGCATTGCTTCTGCAAACACCGATACACCACTATTCTGAACTGCACTTCTATTGTTCTGAGCTTTCGTATGAAATGTATAACCCTTAATGTCAGAACCGGACGATGTTATCACATTTAAACATGGACCACCCACTATCCATTTTAATGTCTCTGGTACATCTGATCTACCAAGCAAAGTCTTTTTAATCCATGACAAAAAAGTTTTGTTGTGCTCATTCAGAATCCACATTTCTTTCTTCTTTGGATGACATTGTTTCCACCCATTAATATGCAATGTGATATATGGTTGAGCATCAGCTATGTTATTCATGATGTATTATTCTAACTTCTTCATCTGTTCAGGTGATAATGATTTGACTTTCAAGCCACGAATCCCCTTCCCCTCATTATTAACTCGTTCATGCTGAGATGGAGGCAAACCTATGTGTTTCTCCGCAGCCATGTATCTCGTACAAAACTCTGCTACCTCCTCAGAAATATACTTTTCAATAATGGAGGCTTCAGGTAGATATAGATTTTTAACATACCCCTTTAATATTTACATATACCATTCAAAAGGACACATCCAATGAAGATATACAGGTCCACGAAGCTTTATTTCTCACACCAGATGAATCATTAAATGCACCATTATATCAAAACAAGTTGGAGGAAAATACATTTCCAATTGAAAAAGTATAAAAATTGCATCCTTTTCCAAAATGTTCAAAGCATTCACATCAATCGCCTTGTAACAAATTGAATTGAAGAAATAACACAACTTCATTATAGTCTTTCTGACATGAATGGGCAATATACCATGCAATGCAACTGGTAGAATTTGTCGCATCATGACGTGAGAATCATGTGATTTCATACCTATCAACTTTAAGTCCTTCAATGAGACAAAATTTTTTACATTAGAAGAATAACCTTGAGGCACTTTGGTATCATGAAGACACTGACAGAAGCAAATTTTCTCCCTCTTCGATAATGTATGACAAGCCGGGGGAAGAAATGTTCGTCTTCCTTTAGGAGTGGGAGCTAACTCCAAATGTATTCTCATTGATAGTAAGTCTAATCATGCATTCAACCCATCTTTAGTCTTTCCTTTAATATCTAACAATTTTCCAATCAAATAATCACAGATATTCTTCTCCACATGCATGACATCAATATTATATTTAACTTCATGATACCTCCAATATGGTAACTCAAAAAAAATTGACCTTTTCTTCCAAATATGTCTATCATTACCAGATTTCTGTGTCTTTCCCAATGTCACGTCAAGGTTTTTCACCCTCTCAAAATACATATCAGGGGATAAAGGTTTTGGAGCAGTATGAAATTCTTGTGATCCATTGAATGCCTTTTTTAGTCTTCTATACGGGTGTTCCATAGGCAAAAACTTTCGATGACCCATGTACACTGTTTTCCTCCCATGATGCAATTGACAATATGATTTCTATTTTTCACAAATTGGACATTCTTTATGCCCTTTAACACTATACCCAGACAAATTTCCATATGCTGGGAAGTCATTTATAGTGAACAGAAGCAATGCATGCAGTTGAAAATATTCCATTTTATAAGAATCATACACCCTAATACCATCAGCCCATAACAGTTTCAAATCATCAATCAACGGTGACAAGTAAACATCAATATCATTACCGGGTTGCTTTGGACCAGAGATCATTGTACACAACATGAAATATTTGCGCTTCATACAAACTTCAGGAGAGTGGTTGTAAATTACCAACAAAACAGGCCATGTACTATGTGTGCTACTGAGTGTTCGGTGTGGATTCATTCCATCTATGCACAACCCTAGTCTGAGATTTCTAATTTCATTTCCAAATGTAGAATACTGCGCATAAATTTTCTTCCATTGTGGACAATCAACTGGATGACATATTTTTCCATCACATACCCGCTCTTTATCATGCCATCTTAACCTTTTTTCATCATTTGAATTAGAAAATAAACGTTTGAAACGATTAATTATAGGAAGATACCAAAATACCTTTGAAGGGAGGTTTGTAATCTCTACACCAGCCTGTGATTTTTCTTTCACCTTATACCATGATGTCCCAAATTTAGGACACTTTGACAGAAATTCATATTCCCTCCTATATATAATGCAGTCATTCGGACAGGAATGTATTTTATTGTATCCCAATCCCATCGGGCATAATATTTTCTTGGCTTTATAATGTGAATCTGGAAGATCGTTATCTTCTGGAAGAATGTCTTTCATCAATTGTAGCAGCTCTGTAAAACTTCTGTCACTCCATCCATGTTTCGCCTTCAGGTTAATCAATCTTAACACTGCCGACAAAACCGTAAAATCTGTACAACCAGTATATAATGGTTTTTCAGCATCACCATATACACGCGCAACTATGGGTTCTATCTCAATTTGTTCTGGTACAATATCGCGAATCATTTCTTCAATTCCATCGTTGTTACCATCTTGCGAATCATCATCATCAGTGACATTCTGTCCAGTTTCACCATGCCAAATCCAAGGGTTGTAACTCGGATTAAAACCATGACAAATCAGATGATCTTTTATCTCTTTACTTTTCAACTTCTTCATATTCAAACATTTCATGCATGGACAGAAAAAAATGTCACCACTTAGAACATTAGGTTTTTCAAATTCTAAAAAGGCATCAACACCTTCCTCAAATTCATTTCTCATTCAATGTGCTGTAATCAAACTTTGAATCATTATTACCTATAACAAATATCAACAATATATATATATTTTTAAGATAAGACAAATATATTTTTATATGAAAAAATCATTATTTGAATGTAAAACAATTTAAAATATAAAACAAATCTATGGGTATTTAAAAAAATATGCTTGAATATTATTTTTAAAACAAAATATAGTTAGATATAACAGCATTAAATTTCATTGAATCAAAGAAAACCATGACACCTACATAGTTGACAGAAAATTGGAGAAAATGGAGTAATCCTGAGAATCACCCCCACCCCCCGGACAACCCCCAAAACCCTCTAGACAGGCCCCCACCCCTTGGACAGCCCCCCACACCCACCCACCCCTAGACACCCCCCAACCCTCTGGAAATCCCCCACCCCTCTAGACACCACCCCCACCCCTCCTGGACACCACCCCCCCCCCCTACCCCTTGAACACACCCCTGGAAACCCCCCAACCCTCTGGACAGCCCCCACCCCACCGTACAACCCCCAAAACCCTATCGACAGGCCCCCACCAACATGGACATCCACTCACACCCACCCACCCCCTTGGACACCCCCCCCCGGACACCACCCATTTCAACATCTTCCATATAACATATTTTTTAAAAAACGTTTCATGAAATATGATGAAGTGTCCAATCATATTTTTTTTGAAATTTTTCATACTATAAAGGGTCTTAGGATTGGTTAGAATAGTAAATAACGTCTCATAAAACAACATTATAATCCTAAAATATTCATATAATCCAGCTTAAATATTTGAATAAATATGTTTGTAATCAACCATCAAGTCGAAAAGGTGTATGAGAGAACAATTAAGGGAAAACATGGCAATGAGAGATCATAGTCATTAAGGGGGGGTGGTGTCAAAGGAAACACAAAATCAAATGAACCAAGACCACTTTATTATGTAATCCATGAAAAAGAAAAACCTACATTAAGTAAACTCATTATGTCCACACATTATGTCCACACATTATGTCCACACATTATGTCCACACATTAACATGTATGAAAAAATATTATTCCCATGCCATTTTGAACAAACTCATTATATCCACACCTTACTGTCTTATGAGATATAAAACAAAATCAATGAATTGGATGATGATATATGACCCCACCCATCAACATCCAAACGTATGTGTGAGTTATAAAATAATTAATCATTATATCACAAAGAATACATGGAAAAATGGGTTTAATATCCATTTAAAATGGAATCATATAAATAAAAAATTTATAATTCAATCAATAAATATGATAATCCCATTTAATATAAATGGGTTCCAAATGATATTAAATCAATTTCGTGGTAGATACCATTCAATGATTATATGGTATTGAAACCATATAAATAATGACTATATAATTTAGTCAATAATTTCTCAATCATTTTATCTATGATATATTGTTGAAAACCCTTCAATCAAAGGAATAGAAAACATGGTATTCATAGTGGATTGTTATGAAATAAAAATCCAACGATATTCAAAAATATGTAATAGGGTTCGAAATGGAAGAATCTAACCTAGTTTAAACAAATAAATCGCAAAACATAATTATAGACTATCAGTGAAAAAAAACTAACGAAATAAATTCGTGGAAGGCTTACTTGAGTGTTGTGAGTTGAGATGATAGATCCGAGAGGAGTAAAGAAGATAAACGATGAAGCCAAAATGAGTTTAGCGCAGGTCGATCGATGAGCCGATTAGGTTTTACCGCGCGAGAGAGACGAGCAGGCGGACTGTCAATCGAAAAATTGTAAATGAATGTCCACTGTGCTTTAATTTTTTAAATTTTTTATAACGTCGTTTATTATATAACCAACGTTATAAACTATTTTTTAAATTTATAATGTCGGTTATTTTAAAAATGACATAAAAAACCCCCCACTCTTTGGTTTTTTACGTCAATTATTTTGTAACCGACGTAAAAAACAAGCTATCGACGGGTTTGTTACGTCGGTTATTTTATAACTGATGTCAAAAACGCGTGGATACCTCATTTTTTACTTCGGGTAGAAAATAACGGACGTAAAAAACTCATAGATATCTTTCTTTTTACGTGGGTTATAAAATAACCAACGTCAAACACCAAAGTGCGAGGGGTTTTTTATGTCAGTTATTTGATAACCGACGTAAAAAACACGTAGATATCTAATTTTTTATGTTAGTTATCAAATAACCGACGTCAAAAACCCATAGATAACTCGTTTTTTACGTCGGTTAATTTATAACCAACTTAAAAACAAAACATGTGCGATTTGTAACTTCAGTTATTAAAATAACCGACGATATAAATCTATTCACCGCATTTGTTACGTCGGTTATGAAATAACCAACGTAAAAAACCACATTTCACAGATTATCACGTCGGTTATATATAACCTACGTAAAAAATGGTGACGTAAAAAACGTTTTTTGCACTAGTGTGAACAACATTATCATTTTTCAGTGAATGGAAAGATATGAAATAAAATGATATATTATCATTTCATAAGGATAATCATTCTGTTAATATCACAAATACTTCAGATATTCTACATATATTGATTAAAATTATCCTCTTGTTTTCCATGAAAAGTGTTACTGAAAAATGAATCACATTACCTTGTGGGGGGTAGTCTTTTGTACACATGAGAATCATTATCATAACCCCATGGAATGTAATGTATGAAGTAAAATGAAAAAAAATTAAAAAAGTATAATTATTTATATAAAATAATATATATAATTTAAATCCACTATCATAATTATCTCTAATAGGTGGTGATGGAAAAAAATTACATTAGTTCACAAGCACGTAATCCACTATACACATAAATGAATGTTTACCATCATGTTTCATTGCAGACGAGTTGACTATAGGTCATTAAATTAACATAATAACATATCATTATATTTTATATACTAGTTTTATTGTATAAAAATAATTTATAAAGATTTTATATAGGTGGAATTAGAAATAAAAAATAATTCATGGTGGAGAAGGATACATCTTCTTTGGATAACATCATTAGGGTAACCCCAAAATAGTTTATTTCAGAGACTTATGATCATAAAAAGAGATATAGGTCACATTTAGGGATGTGAATATTGTATTTGAGTAAATATTTCCCAATATAAATAGATCTGAATTTGTGAATATGATATTAAAGGTGTGGCCTTTTGAATGTTACATGAGTGGCACACATGTAATTTTTGAAACGAAAATAGTGTATCAATGTTTTGTACAATCCTAAATGAAGTAAAAAGGAAAATTTCTAATACATAGATATTATATATTCAAAATATGTCCGAAAAATAAATTTCATATAAGTTTTATGGTAATTTTACCCATTATTGTTTTATCTTATCCCTTGGTAACCCAGTTTTTAGCAACACCATGAAAAAATATTTTTTTCATATTCACTAATAATTATGAAAATAAATCAGTTGAACATATTTAATGATATAATTTAATCTAATTAAAAAGATGGGACACATTTTCCAAAATTTAATTTAAAAATTACCCATTATTTAATTTAAAAATGAAAACCGTAGATGTGAGGATAAAGTAGTATTTCAAGAAATTTATTTCTCAAGCATAAAACTAATTTATTATAACCTTAGGACAGGTAATAAATATTTTATCAATTAAAATTAACATTATTTGATATATTATCTATAAATTACTTTGATATAATTTCTTAATATGAGTTTTTTTATTTAATTAAAATGGAGAAACATTAAGCACATTAAAACAATTTATAGAAGAAAAAAATTTATTTTGAACCCAAAAATAAACTTCTTCTATAATATAGTATAAAGATGATATAAATGTAATTAATTGATTAAATTAGGAATAAATAATAATTAATCATATTTAATTTATTTTCAATGAAAAATGGGAGTTCTAAATTACATAATTTATTGAAAATAAATTAATCTTTTATAGAAATCGATGTTTCCACTATTAAATAAAAAAATAAGCACTTCACAAAATATCCAAAAATTTCACCATAATGAAATTTTGATAGGATGATTTGTAAAATTAAGTGCATTTTATAAAATAAATATTCAATAATTTTCAAAAATAATTATTATAATATTTTCTCGTAGACATAAATGAAATCATTTTTGAAGAAAAAATATTTTCTTAAATAAAAATAGTTTACTAAAAGTTTATTGATTATATTAAATGAATTAATCATTAAATTTATATTTATTTGAAAATTAATAAATATATATTTCAGAAGTTATTTTAAATTATTCGTTACCACAGATTTAATAGTTTGGCTATAATAGTCATATTTAATAAAATATTATTGCATGGTTTATTTAACGTTAGTGTTGTGTGTTTTCTATGATATTGAGTATAGGTAATTTTATGTTAAATTTAATGGTTTTATATTCATCACATGTGGTTATATTGGATCTTTTTTCTTAGTTTTATCCATTTTTTAGTTTCATATTACTTTAACATGTGTAATTTTCATTATATATACATATCAAAAAAATTATATAAATTATTTTACTACATCATTATTCATTGATCGGTCACTTATCATATATAAAAAATAAAAATAAAAATAGAATAATACTACAATTAAATAATCATGTTATAATTTGGTGCTAATTGTATGTATCCTTTCTATTTATGATTCAAACATCATTTTGGCTAAACCCATGATGATGAGATGATTACAAGACTTGAACTATTTTTTTTAATGAATTATGTCAATAAGATCTGGAAAATTGATGTTTGAAATTGAGTTTCCAAATTAGTTTATGGGGTTTTTGAGATCTGAGTGTTGGAATATAATTATGTGAGTCTTTCTACCTTCAAATAAGTGTTTTAAAAATATTTGGAGGCTCATGATTAATATTGAGGGCCTAGTGGTTCCTCACAAGTGGTAGCTACAATCACTAAATCTGTAGTAGATCCATAAGACAGATTACGGGATTATTTTATTGGGAATTTACTTATTTCCACCTTCGATTATAAGATGGATAAACCACCACTACCACTTGTGTTTCTATCACATGAATGAACCCTCCATTATCCTCTCCACCAATGGATCCTCCTTGGTTTAGGGAGGTCTTATTAGACGTTCATGGATATAATTCATGGTTCAAGCTCTCATTCCCCATCACATCTCTTCTCCACATTACTGAGTGGATTTTGAATTTTTTTTATTTATGTCTATAGTGATTAATTCTATATATAGTGGTTATTTTAACAGATTTAGAAGGTGATTTCGTATACCTAAGTTATGGAAGTCCAATAAATATTTACAAGAGTGTTTTTTTCATTGAATAATGAATTTTAACTCATGTTGCTTAATTTAATAAGGGTTATCAATTAAATTAAATTAAATTATTCATGGTTTTGGTTAAGGTTCCTGATTACCTGGCCCAGAATGGTGTCAAGAGTCCACAGCTAGCATGCCATGGCTAGTCAACTTTATTTCTATATTGTCATAGGTATATGGTGAGTTATTAAGAATTATTCTAAGTTGTTTTTTAGTAATGAAATTGTTATAAATAATTTACTGTATATGTTCATCATGTGTTAGGAGCTTAAAATGTTAAGAGGGAAATTTATGATCATAGAGGAGGTTGGATTGTCATTCAAAGGCCATTGGGGATATTTAATTTACTTGAAAATTAATTTAAAATGAACAAAATGAGGTTGGTTCTATGAATACTTTTCATATGACACTTATTATTGTTTTTGATGCATAAGTTTTTGGTTCATTCACATATTGAATATAATTATCTAATTACAATATTATTTTTAAATGAAATGTCGCACTTATGTTTCACAAAGTTCCAAATCTCAGATAGACCATTAAGCTAACTAGATACTTCATTATTTGATGGTAAAGACATTGAAATTAGTTTCACAAAACCTTGGTGGATAAAAATAGGAAAAAATTATTTGATGGATGAGTGGACCGACCTAGTCCTTCATTGAGGATCAATATAGGTTATGTTCTATATATAATATTTTTTTTGAAAATCCACATATTGCATGTATGCCTAGTATAACATATGTTTATGTTAGGGAACATGATTTACATAGTCTGTCTTGTGTTGTACTGATTACATTGATGGAACTAACTACCAATGTTAGGGTTCTTATGATGTATTGTCAGTGAGTGTACTAGAATTGGTTCCCTGTCAATTGATTGACCCTAAGAGGGAGTGCATACAACTATTCGTAAATATGGTTGCATATGTCGCCTATAACTCGAACATAAATTTAAAATTGATGGGTTAGTGATAAAAATTATTGGTGTTGGTGTTTTGGAAACCCTTGGTTATATAATTATTTACTTTTCATTTTTATTTGGTATTTTTTAGTAAAATTGGAATCATTTATTGGACTTCGAAATCATTAGATTAATCAGGATTCCCATGATTTAGTAGATTATGTACATTGGACTCTATAAATTCCATATTTTCATGATTCATTCTCACAACATATTGAGGTAGGACCCTTAGATAGGCTAGCTACTAGAGATATAGTTTATATAGAATAAGATCCATATAGGTGGTACCTAGGATCTGACATCAAACATATGAGGTGAACAAGTGTTAGGATTCCAATAATGGAAGGGGATCCTTCATTATATTTATATTATTTGTGATTTCATGATTGTTTTTATTTGACTATAGATACCAATTTTCCATTTTTAATGCATGTTATTCCTTGTATTTGAATAAATGTGTTGGATTCTATGTGGAAATATATCACTAGGAATAGATGTTAGATATCCTATGGAAAATTGTTTGATCCATTGTATTGATGTCTAGGATTCCTCACCAGTTCAATTTGATGCATCATTGATGGTTTTATGGAGGTTCCATGAGTTAGTGGATTCCAGTGACATTGTCCATGGGATCTAGGGGTTATTCTATTTGATTTTGTAGACCAACAATGAATTAGTCTTACTTGAACATATAAGATTTCATAAGCCTATCATCCCACTCACGAGTAATAGACCTGGAATATATAACACACATGTAAACCCATATGGTTAATCCTAAGGACAAGAGGATTAGGGATGGATGGTGACGCCCTAGGATCCACTAATTATCATTGGTGTTGATAGTGTTGAATCCGTATAGTATGGATTATGGTACCCATGAATTGATTCTCATTCTTAAAGGCATAAAAATTATTCTAGGTAGGAATGGTCGATTGAGATGTTAGACAATAGAATAAATGATAGTTATTATATATAACCTAGGTTATGAGTACTCCCATGTGGTGTTTGTGACATTATAGCAGCACAATCATTGTGGTGTTATTAGAAACCCTCTGAAATTATGACAAAGAAGGTGTGAAGATTGTATTTATTTATTTTATTGTTATACAGTTTATATATATAGTTTATATTAGCATGTAATAAGAATATATCATAATATATACAATTATTGTTGGACAACGTTGGTTCTTCCTTACTTAGTTGTTCTCCAAATGGTTGTTTAAGAAACCATTGCACATGGGTACTCAATAGGTTGTCACATTGTTACTTTGTGCAAGGTTGGGTTGGTTCATGGTAAACCATTGTCAAGAAGAACTGCTCGAATGATGTCAAGATATTAGGATGAGGTGAGGCTAAGCATATTTATGGATGATGTAATCTTTCATATCCATTTTTTGGGTATATACATCTGATTGGACTTATGGGAAGTTATTTATGTATGTTTGGTATAAATATTCAATCAAATAAATAATGTCATTTATCATCTATCATATTTATGTTTTTTTCATTCATTATTAAGTTTATATTTATCCTATATACGCTGATGTGTATGATTCAGATATTTATTTATGATTATTAAATATGATATAGGTGGGTACATACATCAAATGGTAACATCTTTGACTCCCCCACTTATAGTTATGATCATCTGATATACTGTGATGGGCACAAAACATGACATGGAGAACCATGTAATGAAACAAGATAAATGGATTATGAAAAAGGGATTACAAAGTTACCTCAGTGATTTTTTTTCTTGTCTAGTAGTCTAGGGATATAGTATACTATAGATATAGGAATGTGATGGAGATTATTATGTAATATGAACAAGTTCATCATAAAAAAATTTCTGTAGAATTCGAAGTTACCGAGTGTATGAGATTTATTCCCTTTTCCTCTAATGTTATAATTGATATTATTTTCACCTCATGTGATGATCTCGAGTTTTGGGATTTATGGTTTATGAGTTATTGTTTTTTGGTTCCTTTTCAATTGGATTGAGATCAATGATTTTAGTTCATCTTCTGGACAATATGGGATATAGGAATCTCATGCATCATATCAATAATATATTATTCATGTGTTATAGTCCTATTAGTGTGCTTACTATATCTTAAAACTAATGATTGATACAT
The DNA here is from genome assembly GCA_963277665.1 of Viscum album. Lineage (NCBI taxonomy): Eukaryota > Viridiplantae > Streptophyta > Magnoliopsida > Santalales > Viscaceae > Viscum > Viscum album. The sequence goes on from OY728161.1 coordinate 1,591,495,780, forward strand.
TAATGTGTCAAAAAAATTCTCTTAAGACGTTTTCATGTATAATTAATCATTGAAACTATAGTCATATATGAATAATTGTATATATATGTATTCTTATGAAGCGTCTTTGGGATCCTATAGAAATGATGGTGTTATGGTCCTTTTCGTAAGGGATGATTTGGAAACATGAGGGGCCGGTAAGGGTGGTTTCTTACCAAAAGGAACACCCTTTGAGCGTGAGTATTACAATGGTTAAGTCACTTAGATTACTAGTGACAAACTACATAGGGTTTTTTGCAGTATGAAATAGTATTATTCCTATTAAATCATATGGTTGAGGAATTCCTTTCATATGTATCATATTATGGTCATTTTATGTATGTATATACTGGATTGGTGGGACCAAACTCTATGTAGATCAACATAAGGTTATGATCCTCAAAAATGGTGTGTCACCTCGGTTTGGTTATTTAATTTTCTGATAATATCCTATATATTGTTTTCAAAAAAAATCAAATTATACATCATATAACTAAAATAGGTAACCTTTTTTTACTCGATAAATATCTTCAAAGAGTGAGACCAGTTGAGTGAATATACATGTGTGATGTGAATAGATTTTTAGTTATTTTATGTACTAGTTACAACCATTGTTATGTTTTCTCATATTTCTTATTATGAAATTATATATAACCATATCACTTGACTATGATTTGTTTACAAGGATTTTCCTGAAATATACATTGGGGTTAGCCTGATCATTTGACCCTCAATGGATTATTCCTATATATTCATTTTCTAGGAATGTTAGTGTCTTGGTAGGTTTTTGGGATTTCATGTGATACTTCTATGGATATATTACACTTAATATGGTATTATTCATATGATATGTCATGTTGTTTTGTATGGGAACATGAGATATTTCATGTGAGATGACCACATGGAATATAATGGTTTATTGGATATGTGGGTCGTCGTAGAGACCCTTGAGATGTTACTCAGAGTTTATTTATTCAAATACAATTCATTATATCATAGGAAACCCAGTATATCATTTAGGATAGGATTTTTCAGGACTTATTGGTATATTTTTGGAAGAATATATAGGTTATAGCTTTTGGGATCAATACATGGGAAGTGATATATAGTTTATGAAGGATGAATGACTATTTTTTTGTGTATTGTGGAATCAAGAATCTTGGGTACTATATTGGTGGGTTTTATGTCATTTATGATGGGAATTATTATTTGGATGTCAAACCTTAATGAATTGGGTCCATGTTTGAATATGCTGTTATCGTGGGTAGTTTCTTATTATGTTGAAAACCCCCAATAGATGAGTAGATGTTTTATAAATCGTGGAATTAGTTAAGTGTCTTATTTTGAAGAGGACTCTCAAGGGAGGTCATGGAAGGTAGAGTTCACATGTCGTGGAGCATGTTCAACATTGTGTTTGGTGTGTATGTTATGAGATCACGCATTATGTTTTATTATAACAATTATATGAGCATATTCACAGTCATTTTCATATTAAATCAATGTAGTGTAAATCAAATATGTGTGGTGTAGTTGCATTTTGAATCAATTATTTGTCGTGTGTGAGTAGATGGTTTGGAATTTTTTATTAAACATATTTTATCATTGAGTCATGGGTTTTGAGGATATAGGAAACATATCTATGTAGTATATGAGTCATTGGGAATGGATTGTGTGGGATTACATGTTTGATGAAGGATTGTTCAATGGCATGTGTTTCCATGTATAAATGGAGAGTGGGTTGGAAGGGGAGACACACTAGTGATGTTAGATGTGATTGAGATTGTTCTCAAAGAAATGTATATGGAAATATTTTGGTGGGGAGTGTATCATCGACCAATAGTGGTTGAGGCCCTAATTATGGGAAATATATACTTATATATCTTTCATGTTATTCATCAGATATGGGAACAATAAGTAACTTGTGTAATGATGGAACATCATAACGAGTTGGTTTTTCTATGTTTGATTATATGTTCAGTTAATATTGGGGAGTGGATTGTAATTATTAGGTAATTCATTCTATATTATGACAATAAGAATCCTCCCATGTTGGGGAGTTAAATTTCATTCATGTTCATGTGTCCATTATATAGGTTCCATTTAAAATGTTTGAGACCAGTTATTATATGGTCAATTGGGGATATTTATTTTATAAAATAGTTGAATTTTAATTCAAATAGATTTCAAGGTGAATTCTGTGAGTGAATTTCATAATGTTGTAAGAGGGGGTACAATATTCAATATCAGTCTCATGATTGTTTAAAGGGATCCAAGGGTTATTGGGTTAGATATATGTTCATTTACAATGTAGGACATGAATACTATTTTTTATGGTTAAACATATTACTATGAAATATAACCATGAGTTGTTCATTGACCTGGAGGTGCATCCTATGAGATCAAGAGATAACATTAGACATGATGGAATCATGATCATGTAGTTTTTCATCATATCAGTAGGTAGATAAAATATTTTCTTATAAGGTGTGTGTAAAAGAGTTCTAATCCTTGTTTTCAAAAGAGATGGACTTTTTTGAGATAGAATATGATGTTTGTGCATTATTTTGGATACAATTGGTTATTTTGGGTATTGGTTGTTGTTTTCAATGAAAAAAGAATGGTCATGATATTCCAGGATGAGGGTGAACATCCATTTGTTCTATAATTTGATAATGAAAGGTGTCACTAAATATGGATCGTTATTTTTTCATATTATTGGGTGTGGTAGGATAAAAATATAATTAGGTGTATCAATGTAATTAGGATATAGAATTCCAATTTTAAATTCCAATGTTGGAGATTCCAATGAAATGGAATTTGGATATTACAAGTTATGACCTATGGTGGGGATCACCAAATGCTAAATGGACTATTCAAATAAAATGTTCTAGAGTATTGTGATAAAGTGGCTTGGGTGAGAGATACCAATGATTTTTGGAAATGATTATGGATATTGGATCCTATTTTAAAGTCATAAGAACTATAAATTTGTGTTTTCACTTTAGGATTATATTGTTCCTATAATGTTGGTTCATAACTAGTGAGTGGTGAGTTGAATTCTTGATTTGGTATCGATTTCAAAAATGAATGGTGAAATCAAAAGATTTATTAATGTCTATTTTTTCTAGGCTGAGGAAATCCATGGACAATGTATATGAATGTTTTTTCACAAATAATCAAGGATACATCATGTAATATAATAATCTAATGGGTTGAATTTAAAATAAATTAAATTAATTTTGGTTGTGGTCATGTCACAAATGGACCTAGATGTTATTGGAGTTTCGAGTATAGTATGGACCTCTTAAAGTTAGTCAGCATTTTTTCTGGTGTAACATCATGATGGGGGATATAATTTAGAAATATGATAAGATAGAAATGAATGAATTAATTACATATAATATATTTTAAAAAGGTAAATTTTGATGTTTATATTAAATTAGAATCATGTGACGTAGATACAAGATTTACTAATTTTATACACAGATTGATGAAATTATATTGTCCTTAGTAGCTACTATAATACCATATAAGTTTATATGGAATCCTCAAAATAAGATAAGTGTTATGTGCTCTTTCATTACAAAACTTTTTTTAGTTTATGATGCAATGGGTGTTTGGCCATTCCACATTGGTTTTTGATCGTTTTATTTACTTTTTTATGTATGATGCTTTTAAAATGTTAGGAAAAATGATTTTATAAGACCCCTATAGTCTGTGGAAGTGGATGGTTTTCCCAATCGTTAATGTATAAGGCATTAATGTCAGTTTCTATATCCTAGGATGATAGATTGTGTGTTTAGATGACAGGTTTGGTGAGTGAAATGACCTTCTAAAAAGTTGATAATTCAGATGGGTCTTTTTTCCTTGAATAAGAACATTTTTTTGTGATATACCACATGTTTCCTATTAATTCAGGCTACCCTAGGAATATACCATGTGACATGTTGTCCTTGGTGAATTGGATGTTGACCCAATACCCATGATTTGTTTGAGGTCCCATGTGAGGATGCCTCTAATGTACAGTGACTGAGGGTTATGAGTGGGTTCCTCGAATATATACTAACAATAAGATGGTTAGTGTGTCTATTGGTAGAGATATTTGATGGTGTTACCTTAAAATCGAATAGATGTGTAAACTTGTATGGAAAACGACAATAGTTATAGGTGTTATGACTCATCCTACATTATTTTTATCCTTGTTGTATTATAATTGAGATATTTTATTTCCCATGATTTATAGGAATCAGCCGTTGGGCTTGGAACTAATGTGATTTCTCGAGATGATTAATAATGAATTGAGTATATAAATTATACCGTATGTTTTTTAGTATTGTTAGGATTTTATCTAATCATATGTTAGAAACATATTTCTAGATTTTCTAGGATCTATAAATACGGTGTTACGGTAGTGGATTCATAGAGTTGGTTCATAGGATCCATCAACAAATATTTGTGTATTATGATAACGAGGATACCAAAGATATTATGGGTTTCATCAATATCATGATAGTATTATGAATATCAGGGTTTCAGTGTTCAAATGCATATAGAAGTAGACAACTATTAACTCATACAATTCTCAAAATTTGAATAGAGTTATGAGATATTTGGTGGGAATATATCCCTAATAATTTCGTATGGAAATCCTATAGGAGTGAGGCTATCTAATTAATTAATGTATTGAGTGAACCATGATATTGGGGGATGCAACATTGATGGTTTTTTATGATATATGACTTGGAATTAATATCGGTATTTAGGGAGGGTATTCCCTTTCATTTACTATACCTCCCAACAGTTAGTCATGTCTACACATATAGGATTTCCGAGAACCTACCCTGCCAAAGATTTATTATTTATCTTGATATTAAAGATTCTATGATACTATAATGTGTTTTAACCTCAAGGTGTTATGATGATATATTTCTAGTTACACTATAAGATCCACTTCTTATTAGTGGTTATGTATGAGTGTGATCCCAAGAGTGTGGGAAAAGGCTCCACAAAGGTGATCTTAATTCATTGAAACATTTATCAATTCGTCTTGTATTATTTGGTGAATTAGAATAATGGACCTGGGGATTAATGAAAATTATTAGCAATGTTCCTCATTATCAATAATCCTATGGGGTTGTAAGGAAACAAAGTTATGTACTCGTCATAATATTCTCATTGGCACATCAAAATCAAGACAAAGATGGTATACATATGTGTTTTATTTGTTATGTAGTTTATTTATTTAATTGGGATGCATATTTCACATGAACATATAAAATAATATAATAGTTAGTATGAGGCTATGTTTTTGGTTCCCTATATAATTTTGTATTCACACCATGCTCGATCTATAATTGAACATGTGTACCCGACAATATCTCACATGGTTATTATATTCGTTGGTTGGGATGAGGCCCCATAATGTATAGAATAAAAAATTGGATGATTTCATGAGAGTGTGAAAAGGGCAGGATCTGTTTTTTTAGACCACAAAATTATTTATTTCCATTTTGGGTAGGGATATATGAGAATCCCATTGGCTGGTTAGATGTGTGAGATTGTTATGGATGTTAGATCATTTATTATATTTCATTTATCATCAAATGAGTTTATGTTTGGTTCATTATTTATTAATTATATATTAATTATATATATGATAATGTTCCAGAATTAAAAAAATGGATATTAAATCCCTATAGATGAATATTCATTAAATTACAGAAACGTGCACATGGGGACTATAACAGTTTAGTTCTTTTCAAAAGTTTTAAACATAAACACTATTAAAAAGAGAGATAATTCATCTCCCAGTAAATTGTTGCACATAGAACTCTTCTCAGACAAATCATAAACAATACATGTTTTAATTACCTAAGAAAGAGAACATATTAAATTCTGAGATCAAATTCATTGTAATGTTAAAATAGGGAGATATGAACTCATAAAAAAATAATTAGGGAATGAGAACATGATAATAAATTCAAATAACATACCCTATATATCAAATATCATAATCTTGAGTCATGTAATAAGGATTGGTAGTTCATCAGGAATGTATTAAAAGATACTTAAATAACATGATCCATAAGTGCATAACATTACCATAACACATGGATTTCTGGCATAAACATAGAAAAGAAAATAATTTCCATATTTTTGAAGGCTAAATACCATGAATATCATATTGGAATGGTTTTATTTCCAAATCCATCATATAAAACAATGTATTTTTTTTAAATTAGGTTCACTTCCAATTCGTTCCATGTCATACTAAATCAGGTTCACTCCCCATTCCAAACATGTATTATTGAGTCATGTTCACTTCAATTTCTAGCTATATCTTACTAAATTGGGTTCTCTTACCATTCTAGTTCTATATTTCTGAACTGTTTCCACCCCATATCATCCCAATCTTTCTGAACCGTGTTCACTTCGAGTTTGAGTCCTTCCTAACTCATGAGATATAAATTTGTACCTAATGGGCTCGAGGGAGATATAGGTCCCTCCCCTATGTGTATAAAATGTAACCACCATACATGGTTATAATGTAACCAACATCCTTGTTTATAGCATAAACACTATCAAATTAGGGAAAAATCATACAAATGTGATCTATAATATCAGAAAATATTCATCCTATCATAAACAAGAAAATGAAAATGGATTCATTAACATTTCATCATATCAGAACTGGTGGAAATTAAGAAGTATTCATAATCATTTCATTATTTCATCATTTCATAACTCATGAAAAAAAATTTATTTATAAACATTTTTACACGGTATATGTTGTCGAAGAGAAACATGTTTAATTAATATAACATTATCAAAACACAAACAATTTAATGAATTAATTTGAATTGTATTATTGGATCATATCCCATATAATGAATACGTAACATCGATATATTTAATCATACAAGGGATCTTATTTTGATCGTTCAAATAAAACTTTTTTATGATTAAAATATCCTTTCCAAATTGAATTTTTTTTAAATCATAAACAATTTTCAAAATCATTTAATTTTTAAATAAATTATCTAAAATCTAAAAGTTTATAATATATTAAGGAAAAAATTTTCCTTCAAAATATAATTGAAAATATATAAGGGTATATATAAATAATTGATCATTCATTATGTTGGGAAATAATGTTTATTACAAGCTTGTTAAAAACAAAGATCCTTTTTCCAATTTTCAATAAAATCCATAAATTAATTTATTTTGAAAATTAAATGAAGAATCCTTTAAAATGAGTTTGTAAAAATTAAAAAATGTGAAAATTTAAATAATAAATCAGTTTAATTATATATTTTAAACCATTTTCTAATTTTTTTTATAAAACATGGCATTGGAAGAAAAATGGTTTTAACAGAAAAGATAATTCCTCTTAAAAATATTATTTTTGAACTCTTTATTATTTAATGTGATGATAATGATGGGAAAATATTAATTTTAGTTAAATAAATAGAGTATAATAAAATAAATTATAATTCAAGATATGTACATCATGAGATATCATCATTGTATTATTAATTATCAATAATCCGAATAAACAATAAGATTATATTATAAAAACTCATACCACTTTGGTATCCTAGAATCATAATGACAATGAAAGAATAACATAAAACTAAAATTTAAATATCATGTTTATTAATATTTTTATTATATTACATGTCATTGATTCTATATTATCACCTTGTGAAAAAATATATGTTCATAATATAAAATATGTCTCCTGGACGAATGATATAACAAAAATCCCTTACCAAATTAGAAATGTTTAAACTATAAACCCCTAAAAATAGGGATCCGTATGTGGATATTTAAATCCCAAAAAATTATATTATAATAATAATAAAATAAATTCATGGCCATTGTACCCACCACCTAAAATAAATAGGTGGTGAACATTGAATGTGTTCATCTGATGTAAAGAAGTGAGTGGTAAATCCCTTATATTAAATCACGACTTCCATCAAAAATGTTAAATACTAGAATATAATAAATATTAAATTATTAAAAAAATATTAAAAACCAATATTCATATATATCATACCATATTTTATTTCCTTATGACCTTTTAATTTTCATTTATTAGAAATTCTCTGATAAAGTTATGTTCCGGGTAATAAACACTTTATTTTCATGTATATGTTTTGATTTATTATATTTTTTATGGTATTATTTTAATAATTGTTACATAATATACATAACTTTAACCATGATAAAAAATAATATATATTCATTATATACGTGAATATATTAATCCATTAAATTTAGTGATATGAAATGAAACAAATTCTTCCTCGAGACGGTATGTCTTACCAATGTATGAATGTTTTTTAATATTCTTATATTGTTGAAATAAAGAAACATAAATGATATATGTTTTTTATAGAGTAATTTTTATTTAAAATATATCTAATATTATTGTTAAACTCATCCTAAATACATTCCATTGGTTTCATGAACAAATCAAATTGCATGGCGAGGCGGTAGTCCGTTCTACCAATAGAATGTCGTTGTCATATACCCACAAAATAGAAATAATTATTATATATTAGAAACACTAATTAAAGAATCATAATTATTTAATATGTATCATATATATTATATAATTAAAATAAATCCATCATTATGCCCTTAAATGATTTATATTAATGGATTAATGAATGACATCGATTATCGAATTGGTAGTCCACCAAACACATGACCAATTATTTCACAACCCATTTGATGGATGGTGAGATAGTTTGAGGTCATGAAGAAAACATAAATTAATCTATGTATATTAAATTTAATAAGTATATTTTTTAATCAAGATATAATTAAAATTTAATGGGCTATAAGAATCAATTAAAAAAGATGTTTGTTGTTGAATGTTACCTTTTCTTTAGGCATCATCCTTATATTATCACTAAAATCCATAATATGAGGGATTTATAACCAAAAATTAATTATAGGATGAGGGGAAACGTATTTTAATTTTATTTTGGTAGGTATTTTTTAATGAAATTATGTGTGAATGTTTGATGTCGGTAGGAGATGCGTTAGCTGTTAATAAGTGTGGGGAGAGGACAGAATATATATTTTTGAAACAAATATAGAGATCCCAATATTTTCATATGTCAAAATATTCCAAAATGAAAAATTTTACATCCATTTAGGTTTAATGGTTGTAATAGTTCCATAAAATAATTTTATACAAATTAAAATGGTAATTTTACACAAATATGTTTAATTATCCCCCATGGTAAAACAATTTTTACGTTAACCATAAAAATTAATTTTTACGACATTCAATGTTAATTTTGGTAAAAAATTATGTTCACCATATTATAAATTTTATATTTATCTGATTGTAAATATGGAATAAATATTTAAAATTTCCATTTATATAAGTTCATGGAATTAACATAAAATTAGTCATGAAAATGTGATGAGAAATGCTTTTTTAAGAAAATTTGATCAAAATTAAAGACCCTTTTTATATCCATTTTAAATATAAAATTGATTATAATTACATAAAATGTATAAATTGATTTAAAAATTAATTACTATTAATTAAAAAAATTATAACTTATTTTTACTTTATAAATAAAATAAATGAATATAAAATTCATTAATTAAAATTCAGTATTTTTCCTATTTATCAAACGATGAAACATTACAAAAAAAATCAAAACAAATAAACCTAATATGAATTTGAAATTAAGATATAAAATATGCTATTTATATTTTCATACTAATTTTATAAAAGTTTAAAAACTAGAAATAGAAAATAAAAATAGCATTTTGACAAAAATATTATTTTCAAAATAAAAAGGTCTTTTCGAAAAATTATGCTTTTTATTATAAATATTTTTTCTTTATATAAAAAAAGTATAGATAATAATAATAAATTAGTTATTATTATTTATATTTCTATATTTCATGGTTGGGTTATTATATTCTCATTTAAATAATAATACTTCATGGTCTTTTATAAAACATATAATTGTTTATAACATAAGATAAGCTAGTGTGTATTGGAAGATTCGCATTACATGTAACAGATGATTAAATTGAATTTGTTTTTAATATGTATTATCTATGATATTTCATTTATTCAAATAAAATTCCAATAACTCATGGTGTTATATTCTAACCCACATTAAATTAAATTCACACTCAAAATTTATAATTCTGATAATACTAATTGAGGATACTTATGCCTCATCATATCATCATGTTCCCATGTAGTTTTCTAATATTGGTGTTTTTTTCAATAAATATTACTAGATGAGTGGTCTTTTTTCATATAAATTTATCTATATGATCAGGAATCACATTCAGTTATCCCCCATAATAATCATCTATCTCACGTAGTATGACCTCTGAATTTAGTATATGAAATTGTTCAGGTATATAATTCCTCAAGATACAAAATTGGAACACATTGTGGACATTAGAGAGGTTTGGTAGATTCACCATGCTATAGTCTTCCTTCCCAATATGATAAAGAATTTCAAGGGGAATAACATACCTTGGCCATAATTTCTCTTTCTTATTGAATCTAACAAATTCATCCATTTATGAATTAATAGAAACACATTTTCATCAAATTATAATTCTAGACCACGCTGATGTTTTTTACCCTAAATTATCTACCGACTCTAAGCTTCCTTGATATTTTTCTTATTGTCTTTAAACATCTCTTCCATCTCTTCTTCTCTCTCAGATCCTATTATATTGCATTTTCTAAATTCAATCCAACACATTGATGCTCTAACTTTTTTTCCATATAGGTCCTCATAATGATCCATATGAATTCTTGAGTTAAATATATTGTCGAATGAAAACTAAAATTGAATACGGTGTTGATTGAAACCAACATTGAAATCAAAAGAAAAATATCTCAAAATTTCCCCTTGGGTTTGAATTGTTCATTCATACATTAAATTTTTTTGAAGAAAATACATAGTCATAAAACATGGAATTTTATCAAGAGCATGTTGAACACTTTCCCATAGATTATAGGTATAACTTAGATCTCGGTCAGACACAATGAAATGTGGTACCCCATGAAAACATAAAACTTCTTAAAATTATATTCTTGTAATATGATAATGGTAAAGGTATTCACTTTTATTGATGATGTGTGAGCTATTTTTATAATGATCCACCACAACCCATATAACATTATTCCATTTATACATCTTAGGGAGTTTGATGACAAAATCGATGAGGGTGTTTTACAATTTCCATTCTTGTGTGGGTAATCAATTCAAAATCCACTTAGACTATTTTCATTGATCCAAAACATATAATAATAACATGTACTAAGCAATAAACTCAATTAAACATCTCTTCATTCCATCCCACCAAATGTTATCTATCAAATATCTATATATCATTGTAATTCCTGGATGAATAGATAATGAAGATCTGTAAGTGTCCTCTAAAAACTCATTATTATAATATGGTATGAAAGGATCACATACAAGGTTCATAGACTTTACCATTAAATCATGATCACAAATAAACTCAGGAACATTATGACCTTCACTTTATTCTCAATATATTTCTTCTACACCTCTCTAATCATCAAATTAATAAATGTGTGAAACTTCAATTGATTAATATATTATTTTTCACCATAATTTATCATTTCAATACCCTACATTTTTAAATATAGAAATATATCATATTTTGTGATCCTCATCATTGTTAATATATTATGATCCTTTCGAATCAAAGCATCTACAACTTTATAAACTTCCCCATATTTGTAATGTATTGAGTATTCATAATCAATAATCATCTCAAACCATCTTCTAGGGTGTATATTTATCTCCTTATATGTGATTATATACATAAATGTTTTGATATATAGATATAAAAAACATTTCTCTGTAATGATAATGACTCCATATCAGTAATGAAACAATTACTGCATCATACACCAACTAATGAGTTGGGTAATTTTCTTCATGAATCTTCAATTTTCATGACTAATATGATATTACCATGTTATTATTCATAATAACATATCCCTATCCCTTATTGGATTCATCAATATATTTCAATCCAACATCAACTATAAGGAAATGTAAGCACAAATGCAATAACTAATCATCTCTTTGGTTACTTGATGTTATCCTCACAATAATCTATCTAGAAGAATATAGATCCAACCCAAGATAAATTGGTCCCATGATTAGTTATTCATCAAAAATAATCAAAAATCCGTCGATAATATCCAGATAAACTAAGAAGAATATGGATATCAGTCAACATGGATGGTCGGGGAAGAATATACTTGTTCTTAATTGCGATCTAATTCATATCTCTATAATCAATGTAGAGTAAAAAATCCATATTTCTACTTAAAAAAGATAATGTACACCAAACGGTTACACATTTGGCCAAAGGAACACATGTAATGTTTTCTTTGAGTTTCTCCTACAATTCCAAAATCTCAATTGGGGTTATTCAATGAGGTGTCTTTAAAATTGGTGTGCCACCTGTTATGAGTTCAATTGATAAATCATATTCAATTTTTTTAGGAATCCTATTATACTCATCCATAATTACATCAAAAAATTGTTACATAATAGGAATATTATTGATTTGAGGTTTCCCCTGAACTATTTGAGTTAAATGACCCTTCTAAATACAGATCGATAACCATACATTAGATGTGATCTCCATAATGTTTTTTTACACATCATCACATTGAATGATATTCAAAGGTTATTTTGGAATATTAAACCTGACTTCCCTTCCAAGATAATTAATATGGGATTTATTTAAAGAAATCAAATCCATACATATGATGACATAATGTTCTGTCAGAGGAAGTATTATAAGATTTATATGAATAACATTCCCACCAACATCAACTAGAAAAGAATTTTATAGTTGACATGTGATCATCAGACAATTATGGGTTTTCACTAAAAATTATTTATCTATAATTTTGGGTGGATCTTATTACCCTTATAATATTTGTTATAATTTAATGAACTGGTAGATCCTGTGTCAAATTAGACATTATAAATTCTAGAGTGTATGGTAAGTGTCCCATTCTCCGTGACATTATTTGATCCCTTACTAGAAGCTTTGATAGCTATATATTTCCCCTTGTATCTTGGTTTAAGATGATTTTGACATCAACCATCATCATTAACCCTTGGGATTGATAATTTGATAGAATATTTTGTCTTCTCTTTACACATGAACCACTAATGCGTTGTTGGTGTATTTTTTGAACCTTTCTCTATATTCGTGTACCTTTATTATTTAATTCCATCACATTATCAATCAATTACCCAATGACATTGCGTTACACAGATAAAAAAATTATTATTCCCCATCGGAAAATTTACTCCATGTTGATTCCCATATATTGATCATAAAGGTTGGATCATCTTCTTAACTCCATGGTTTTTATATTTTCCTATGAATTCCATCGTTATGATATTTTCAAAATGATTATATTGATATGTAACTCCAAAATCCACGTCCACCTTCATAGAATATCTAAATTTCATTCAAAGCTACAAAAGTCTCATTCAGATAATTCTCTTTGGAGACAATATTTTATGCCACTGAAAATAGATCAAACTTATATTCTATTTGGGTGAGAATACCAAAATTATTCACCACCAATATTTTATTATTTTCATTATAGGTACCATCATATTCATCATCCTTTTGATTTTTCTCATGGATACATTATCCATCTATGTATAAAGAATATGAGTAAAGTACTTATTGAAAAATTATTTCCTTAACTATAAAAAATTCATGTAGTCAATTTTAGACTATTGTATCTTATTCTAGATAGTATTTAATCATTTATATTCCGCACCTTTCAATATGTAGAGAAACAGAATGAAATTCTCATGTTATGAGAACTAGAGAGCAGTAAATATCATTTCAATGGTATTTCTCCATTGTTTTGAAAATAGTGGATCAGTTAACCCACTAAAAGAAGATGGATTTTTCCTCATGATAGTCCCATTAAAATGTTAATCCCTTCATTTTATATTTTTAATTCCCAGACGATTCATAGCTTGAGAATGTTTTGTGATCAAATCAATGAGATTTTTCATTCTATCTCTGATTACATTTGGATACATTAGAGGATACTAATTACATTTTATATCATATTCAACATTAAAATGGTTGGATTGGGTTCCATCCATAAACTAAAACCACAAATCCTACTATAAGAATATATAATCATATCGAGGAAACTCATAATAAAGAAAAATTGCATATAGAATGTCTAAATTGTGACCCCCTTATTTTAATATATGACACTACTAGTTTATCCTAATTCATTCATAGTTATCATCAATTTAATTCCTCTATAATGGTTCATAAAAAAATTTATATTTATGAAGAATATGCCTTGAGAGTATCAGTCTAGGTTTGTAGAAAGGCCCATTTTTTTGCACAATTTCTAAATCAATTCTAGAGGAATAAGGTGTTTTCAAGGTTATAACCCCTAGGTACATATGTTTGAGACCCACATCCTCTTATAGTATCCATACATGTATGTAAATTCATTTAATCCACAGAATCTATCCTTTACAAAAATTGAACATCCTTTTCCAATAATTTAAATAATCCATAGACTTATCCTTTGACATGCATATAGGGATATCATTAATGTTTTCTCTTAATAGTTTCCAAAGTATACGAAATACATTTTTGTGTTAGAAACTGTAGAAACTCAGTCATAACATACTAGGATATTACATCTTTATAGATAAATATTTATTATATTAAACAAACACATGCCAAAAGACCATAATAATTTAGTGTTGTTGGAAACAAATAATCATAATCACTAGTTGATAAGTGAGATACATCATCTCTTACTACATTATATACATCTACTACCATTGTTATACATATAATAAATATATATATATTCATAACATTTGGAATGGAAAGAAAAAAAGTGTGAGATTATATTATTAGTAAGGGAAAAAAGGGAGATATTTGAGCATGGAAGGATAATAAGGGTATAATAATAAGATTATAATATTTGAAAGTAATACCCTTCTTATAAAATATGATAATATGGATTCATTAAATAAATATTGAAATTTCATAATACATGAATCATAAGACATTAAAATAACATGATCTATACAAGAATAAAAAATTCATAATACAAGAATTATTTGAATATATAGAATATAATATTCACATTACTCAAGGTTCACTACGAGGGATATCAAATTGGAATGGGTTCACTCCAAAAATCTTCATAAAGAAAAAGTTATTTACTGAACCATGGTCAATCACCATTCCAGGGCTATCATTATGAAATCGAATCACTTACAATTCATTCCCTCTCTTACTGAACCAGGTTAACTTACATTTTCATACCTACCTTAATAATCTAGGTTCACAGGCTATTCTGGTCGAGTCTTGATGAACTAGGTTCACTACCCATTCTAGCCATATCTTATTGAACTGGTTTTTCTTCCCATTTGAAACAAGTCTATCTCATGAAATATAAATAATTACCTAATTCATTGGACGAATATATATGTCACATCCATCCCTATATTTAACACCACCATTTTTTGGTAATAATTCCACCAAAATCCTTATATATTTTCCAAACACTATCACATAATAAAAATAAAACCTATATTGGCCATAATATCATAAAACATACATCATCTCGTAACTCAGGAAATGAAAAGTGATTCATAAACATTTAACTGTATCACAATCTATATAAAAGTGGTAGGTTTCATGATAATTTAATAATTTTATTAAATAATAACTTATGAAATGTGGGAGTATTAATTATTATTTCCTCATGTTATACCACATAGAAGAGAAATTAGTTTCATACAAATAATGCCATAAAACATAAACTTTTCATAGAAAGGATAATAATGGTATCATTGGATCATATCCACATTAATTCATAACTATTATCAATAGATGTAATCTTAAACAAATAAATACTATTGGTGATCACTTAAAAATTTTTAGAGGAAAATATGTTTTCTTGTTTTAAACACATTTTATAAAATAATACAGTGTTTTCATATTAATTTTTATTTAAAATAATTTATTAAAAATTTGAGAATTTCCCCAATTTTAAGGGAAAAAATTTATTTGAAAATAAAATTGAATTTATGTAATTTAAGGTTGAAATCATTGAGAATTTTTGATAGTAGGAAATAATATTGTAGAATACATGTAAAAACAATTTATTTCACATTTTCGGTAAAAGAAAAATGGGAATTGTTTTTTTAAAACAACATGATGTTTCCATTTCTTTTTTCAAAATGAAATAAAAGGGTACATTTTTAAAAAAAATAATTTTAATTAGATTTTATGAATTAATTTTGAAAATAGTTATAGAAACCATGTTTTTGAAACAAAATTATTTTTTACTGAAATCTTGTTTTTTCTTAAAAAATATATTTTTAACTTGTGTGTAAATAAATGGAGAAAAATAAACTAAGAACATATATACTCATGAAATAACCATATGATAATAAGATATAATAAATTTCATGAGATTTATATGATGGGATATCAATATTAGAGATATGACTAGAAATATTCTTGATAAATGATGATATTCTATAATAAAATTGTTACCAATTTGGTAACCTTAAATCGTATGTACCATAAATGAATTAAAAAATGCAAACATAAAATTCCAAAAGGATGTATAATTATATCAAATTACCTATAAAATTGGTTTTATGTACTTCATGTTAAGTAATTTATGTGCATAACCTATCATATTTCTAAAAGAGGGAAAATTAAGAGAAATCTTTCTAACTGTTTTGGAAATTTTTTAACCATAAGCCCCATTAAAGATATATTTTGATCATAATTTTTGAATCCATATAATTATCATTAGATTAATAATGAAATAAATTCGTGGTAATTTATCATACCACATGATATTATTATATTGGTAACATGGTATGTGTCTCTCTAAAGTAAACAGTTGAGGCGAAAATATCATTCCATAAGTCTTGGAGTCCATAATACTCAATTAAACATCCAATATAATTTATATTTGTTTAAAATAAATATATTTAATAACCATATTCATATATATAATTTCTTATATGATTTTATTTTTCCCTTTTATTATCCTTTTATTAACAATTCTATGTTAAAGTTATGTTTTGGGTAATAACTACTTTGTTTTATGTACATGTTCTGATTTGATATATTATTAGTCCCCTTTCATTTAACTTGGTTCTTTAATATCCAAAATTATAACCATGATATAAAAATCATTTACATTTAGTATAAATGTATTAATAGTAATTCGTAAAATTTAGTGATAATAAATCAAATACACAATTCATTGAGATGGTAGGTTGTACATGTACATGAATGAAATTTCTTATTTTCATGTTCAGATAAATGAAAGAAAAATAAATTTTACAATTTATTATTACATAAATATTATTATTAAATATATTTAAAAAATTATTAAACGCATCCTCAATACATTCAATGTATATCATGAATGAATTGAATCGCTTTGCAATGTTGCAGTCCACCACACACACGAACGAAATTAACATATTACCAAAAAATGAAAATAATGATGGTATATGTGATATAATAATTCTAGAATAATAATAATGTACATAGATATATCCTATATAAAAAATAAATCCATCATTATGACCATCATTGATATATGGTAATGGAAAAGGTAATGATGTCAGTTTGGAATGAGGTAGTCTGATGTACTCATGAATGATGATTTCATAACCCATTGGATAAAGTAGAGATGGTTTTAGGTCCTAAAATTAACAAAATAAAATTATGAGTAAATTGAATATAATAATTTTTTTATATAATCAAGATATAATAATAATTTAAGGGGTGGAGGATGATATAAAACAAAGACGCTCATTGATGATAATTACCTATTCTTCAGGTATCCTTCACAAGTTTTCACGAAATTCCTTCATAGTATGGATTTATACCCAAAATAAGGATTCTATAATGAGTAGAGGGAAAATGTGAAATTATTTAGATAGTTCATGGACAAAATAATGAGTTTTGAGGTATGAATAATGGATTATTAGGGTTTACCTTTTATAAAATTGGGAGAGGAAACATTTGGTTTTTCATAATGAATTGAGTGATCCTTCATTTAATATGTGCCAAAAGGGTCCAAAATGGAACATTATAGAACTGTAGTGGTGTAATGGCTAAATATAGAGATATGTTTTTAGAAAACATTATAGATATTTTAATCCTTATCTTTATATTTTGACCCCCAGTAAACCCATTTTTACCATAAAAGCTTTAATTAATTTTAATTGTCTTCACAATTATATTTTTTTCTAAAATTAAGATAGTATTTATAGACACTATAAAGTATGATTGTTCTAATTGTGGAATATATTATTTAAAATTACATTCATAGAAGTGGAAAAAATATTTTTATATTAATCTCCCAAATGTGATGGGAAAGTGGGATTTTAAAGAGAAAATGATCAAAATTTTACAACATTTTTATATCCAATATCAATATCATATTGATTACAATGACCTACATTGGTTTAATGGAAATAAAATTTTACCTATTTAAATTTTAATAGATTAAAATATTATTTATCATAAAAAATAATTTCAATGAAATTGAATTTTTCTAAAAAAATTATTATTGTTCAATATACATAAAAAACAGACAGTTTTTGTAAAAATAAAAAAATATTCACCATAAGAAGATTTTAAAATTACAATATTATAATTTATTTTTATTTTATAAAATTAATTTTCTATGTATTTCAAATATTAAACTAATCATTGATCATAAAAATACATAAAAACATATTTTTGAGAGAAATATTATTATCAATAAATATAAAATATTTACTGGAAAATATGTATTTTATTATAAATGTGTTTTAATTATATAAAACCATTATAAATTATATTTGAAATGTAATTATTATTATAAATATTTACACGTTTAATGTATTAATTATAACAGATTTCAATAAATAATAATATATGATTGTTTTATTAAACCTCAATGTCTCTTATAACGATAGATTACAACATGTGTATCACAATATTAACATTTTTTGTAACTCAATATTAACTAGTTTATACATGAAAAAACATAAATCATTGAAATTTTATATATTTGAAAAAAGGAGATACATAAAAACTAGGGGTGTTACACATACTCTTCTGTGTACGATGGTTAGTATTTATTTATGATTTCACACTCTCATAATAGGAATATATCCCTCCCATGGTACCACCATATAACCGTGATACTATTAAGTATACTCAAGTATAAAGGGATTATTGTGACTCATAGTTTTCATACATATACATTACATAAAAATTGAGGATTACATAAAAAATTACAAATAGATGCCCTAATATTGTATTAGTTTAGTTCTGTTGGAAACATGGAATCGTAAACATTGGTACATTAGTTGGATAAATTTTCTCCCACTAAGTTATCTAAGGCGATAACCCCTATTATTCATATCATACATGAAATATATATTAATAAACTATCTAAAAAAACATAAAAACCGGTGTGCTCAGATTCTTAGTATAGGTATATAAGGTAGAAAAGTAAGCATAAACAGTAAAATATGTGTATGAGAACATGATTATAACATTAATGTTCATACAATGGATATAAAAGATCATAAACATGAGTTGTGGGACAAATCATCTAATTTCATAAGTCATAATTCATATGTAAATAAATATCATGAGCCATGAAATCATAACTCATGAATTAGACATAGATTTTTTTGCATTCATATAAGTATAGAAAATATTATGTCAAGTCTACCTACCAAGACCATTATATCATGGTAGGCTTGGGATATGGCCTATATACCTACATAGATCTCAGGATTACAATCTGTGTACACACATACCATTAAGATTTGGCTACAACCCACTAATAGTATTGTTTTTGGGATTAGGCTACGACATGTGTACCTTCTTGTTTTTAAGTTGAGCTATAAACCATGTACCTTCTTATTTTTGATCTTGGGCTACAAACCATGTACCTTATACTTTTTAGGTATGAAATAAATCCCATGTAACCAATTTCATTTATTCTTGCTCTACAACCTATATACCTTCTTATTTTTAGGCTTGGGATATGACCAATGTACCTTCTTATTTCCGGGCATGGTATACAACCTGTATACCCTTTGAGCTCAAATTTTATGTATCATAACCCAATAAATTGGAGGGAGATATAGTTCCCACTCATAACATAATGAAATCATATATAAATGTTCCAAAAGATAATAAAACCTTCATCATATCAAGACACATAAAAAGATATATGTTTTATAAACATTATATCATAATCCATGAAATGAAATGGGTATCATTAGCATTTCATAACATCTTAACCTATAAAAAGAGATTGGTTTTATAAAAACATAATGAATGGAAAATCCATGAAAAGAAAAAGGTTTCAAAATCATATAACCCATGTAAGTGGAATAGGATTCTCAATAATCATTCCACAAAAATATATACTATTCAAGAAATAATATGAAAGGATCATTCAGATCATTTCCTAGAAGGGAATGAGTAACATCAACAGATGTTACCTTAGATGTAAAATAACTTGGTGGATATTTTGAAAACATATCATGAGTTAAATATCTATTCACCTATTAAAATAGATCTTTAAAAAATAAATTCTTTTGAATGAAATTTTCCATAAAATCATATAAAAGAATATTCAATAGCTATTGAAAACCATTTCCATTAGAATATATTTTAATAAAATTTCGTAATACCTAAAAATTTAAAAATTAAAATAAACATTCAATGTTTTTTTGGTAAATCCATACATGTGGTATGAGGTAAAAAGAACATTCATTTTTAAGGGAAAAAGAATTTCAAAAATGCCACATTAAGAAAGTGATGAGAAGATTCCTTTGATAAAATTGGTAAACAAAAAAGGGTAAAATTTATTATAAATATTTTAGGAAAATAGAATAATATTCATGGGGAAAATTTTTAGAAAACATTGTTTTGAAGGAATATTGATTTGTAACTTAAGAGAGGGTAAAATCGATATTTCTTAAAAGAAATTTCTTAACTATATTATTTTACACAGAGTTGGAAAATGGAACCAATACATTATTATATTACAAATAACCATAGGGAAATAAAATTCATTATTGTTATTCAGATATGGATTATTATATTTCTTTAAAGGATTCTTTAACATAAACAATATCAAAAAGTGATGATATTGTTTGAATAAACTCTTACCACTTGGTAACATTGTACCATACTCCACATGTTAGAAAAATAAAATTACATGAATCTTCAAATATTATTAATATAAATATATTCATGATATAATATTTCAATGGAATTTATATACACTTCATGGGAAAATATAGGTGCATAACATGGCTTGTATATAAATAAGGAAAAATTGAGATAGAATTACTTTACTGAATATGTAACATTTGAAACATAAAAAACATGGAGTAAATATCATAAAATGGATATTTATATAATGAAAAATTTATTTCTAATAATTATAGACAACATACATGGTAAGTATAAACACCACACAAAAGTAATGGTTGGTTAATAAAGCATGTATCTCACAGAAATAATAGGTTAGATGAAATTCCCTTACCTTGAGTCTCGAATATTATAGTACTCATTCAATAAAAATGTAACATAAATATAAATTTATTATAAATATTTTATAGAACCATATTATTATATTTAATACCATAAATTTTTTGACTATGACCTTATATTACCCACTTTTTTTACAATCCCAAGTCAAGGTTTCACATTGGGTAATAATATCTTTGTGTTTTGTATCATTCTTAATTTGTTATATCATTGGTCCTTAAACATATATCATCATTTCTTGAATGTAAAACATTATATAATTTTAATTTATTTTCGTTATATATGTATTATAATAATCTATATATTATAAAACTCTGAAATGTAATACATTGTTCCTGGAGATGGTAAGTCGTATGTACGCATGAACATTATTTCTGTTTTTTTTTGTCGTATTGAAGGAAAGAAATTAAATTAAAAATATAAAAATATGTATATAATATAATTAAGGTAAAATAATAATGTTATATATATCATATAATTTCAATAAACACTTCCTTAGTACATTTCATGTTGCTTGTGACAAAACACATCACTTTGAAGGGGTCATTTTATACACTCCCCGAAATAAAATTTTCGTATTTATAAAAAATGAAAGTAAAAAAAATATATGTATCGTAAAAGTTATATTGATTCATAAATAAATAATAAAAACAATATATGACTTATATAAATGTATTTTTTTTAGGTTTTCCACCATGATATATTGTAAAATAAAAATATTCAATCATCATTTTGTGAGGCAGTATTTTTCCAAACACATAAACAGTATGTTCGTTACCCATCAGATGGATGTGTGTGTAAGTGGAGGTAGAAAACATAGAATAAAGAAAATATTATATTTAATATTATTTTGTTTTTATATAACCATTTAATAAGGTGACAGGAGGGGGTGTAAAAAAATAGCTTGAGAGAAGGCATTAACTCTTAATTGGGTAACTGCATTTGATTGTGGCCAAAAGGATTCCTTGTATTGCTTTATACCAAAGGATATTCTTATAGGAGGTAGAGAGATATGATTTAAAGTGTATTGGGAAGATATTGTTCGAACTTATTTTGTTTAATAGGTGTTAATAAGAGGGATAGGTGGTGTTCATTTAAGAGAATGAAAAGGACACACTTGACATTTTTGTAAACAAGTTAGGTGTACCGACGTTTTTACATAAACAAAGACATAAAAAAAATCCAAAAAAATAATTTATTGTAAATGGAAGAATAATAGACATAAAATGTGTGTTGGAAAAGTGTCTAGGACGTTTTGGGTCATATATTAATTGTTTAGTATGTTATTGACCTAATTTTTCTCTTAACTATTGTAATTAATTTCATTCACTTTCACAAATATTTTTGTTCAAAAAAATGTTGATATAATTAGATATTATATATTTTTATGATTCAAAATATGGAAACAATTTTGATAAATTGTCGTAATTTATATGGCAGAAATTAATTTAATATTAAACCCAGTGATGGTATAACATCTCTTGTTTTTAAAGGAAAAACGTCCAAACATTTCCTATGTTTTTATGCCTAATTTCAATTTTAATTGATTCTAATAACCTCAATTATATTAAATTATTAAATAATTATCTTATTAAACATTACAAACAAATAAATTATAAATTATCCTTAAAAATGGATTAGATGAAAAATACATTCTAAATTAATATTCATTGTTTTTATCTTTTCATTAAAAAATGAATCCTTACAGAGAAATATGAAAAAAAATATGATAAATTAATTTAAATGTTTCTATTGAAAATATGATGTTTATTTGTACATATTAAATCTATACAAGTTTCAAAAATTTGATCTAAAATGGGTTCTCTATTATGATGTGAAAATGCATCGTTATAAAAATATAGGGTTTTATGTATAAAATTGGGTTTCTTCTTATCAAATATATTTGATAATTATGAAAAATATTTTTTTTATTATATAACAATTAAAATTTAGTAATATCATTAGTTGTTAGTAATCACTTTATCTTATTAATATAAATCATTGTTTTAACATAAAAATAAACTGTTATAATATATATCCCTTTATATTCATTTATATTATATATTATATTATAATTAATAGGTAACCGATGAATTAAACTGTATATAATCATATTTTAGTTAATAAAATAATCCTAAAATTAATTTTCATGTAATATCCTATTAAATAATAATATTTTAATAATTAATTATTAATTTGTAACAGTAGTTCTTCCATGATACAAAGGCCATCGAGAAAAGTCAATCTTGCGTGTAACGTACTCTAACCTCGATGTTCCCTCTATAAAAAGATAAAATTTAGGTTTTCTGTAGTTCATAGTTAACTTTTTCTGTGTATAATTCAACCCATATATGGTGATTGAATAAAAAATAATCTATTTTAAGTGTTTGTTCAAATAAAATATATCAAAAAGACTAAATAAATTTAACAAAAAATATTTCACAAAATCACTGGATATTACATTCTACCCCACATTAAATGACTAATTCACTTGAAATTCACCTAGGTTAACAATGAATTAATAATTGAGAGTTCCTTTCATAGAAACCCTAATTGTAAAACTGAAAACTAGAACATCCATTAAAATATAAATTTGTATATTTAATGGTTACCCAAAGTCACTCATAACTAGCATCCCATATTAAAGAACATATATCAGAAGTGAAAACTTAGACATGGAAGAGAAATATAACCACCATGTTCTGATGGAGATTGACAGAGATCTCAGTCAGGAAAATGATAAATATCAGAATTTAATTAATTTTTCATTATCTAAGGGACACATTCACGAATCGGAAAATAAGTTATTATTGGAAAATTTTATTTATAGTTCATTTTTAATAAAGAAAAAAACATTTCCTAAAAATGTATACATTCTTGATTTCTAGAAAATCACACCCTTTATTGTTACTTGATCCACATAACCTCTTTATTTAAAAAGGGAGTTTATTTTTTCATTCCTAAAGCACAAACAGATCATGAGATCCATTATAAGTCATCATATATCTCTTCAGTGACCATAAACATAGAATTTTTGTAGAATTTTATCCAATGTTCATGAAACATCATGTTCTTAGATAATAATTTAATCCAAAAAACTTCATCTATGGTGAAATTAGACATTACACAAATGTTTGACCTTAAAACTCTTATGAAAGATGAAAATCCAAAACATTAGAAATAAATTCGAAAAAGCATCTTAACATTGATACCTTGTATTTCCCAAAGTAATTTTTGTTTTTAAAATTAGAAACATGTGAATACCTTGATCATATATTCTCTTGAAACAAAGTAATAAATTAAATTATTATAAATACTTTTGGAAAACTTCCATTATTATTTATTCCAAAGGTTTCTAGATATTTTCCGTAAATCTAATAAGTTATAAACTTCATCCATAATGAAATAGAAAACTTTTTCAACAAATTAATAATCATATCCAGTGTAATTAGTGTTATCTAATATACATTATCCAAATGAATCTACTATTTATCCAAGAGAAAAACAATTTTCTCAACATCAGTATCACATTAAGTGTTACCTTACCTTAATAAAAATATAACCTTTCTATGTATTCATCACTATTAAATACCTTAATTTAAATCCACAATGAAAACTTATATTGAAAATAATTATATATTTCATGATTTATCAAACATATTTTCTTAATTCCAAATCATAATTTTTTCATTCATCGAACATTATTATTAAACCAATACATAGGGTTCATCAAGTTATTCCATAATACATATTTCCAAGGATATTGAATATTAATCCTATCTTAAGGTTCTTAATCCTCAAAATTAACATGATTTTTATGATTAATTTAAACAACACTATAAGAACATCACATACCTTCAACATGTTTTTTGCAGTATCTCTATCTTTAGATGTATAACCAATACCTTTTACACATTCCTTATTCTCTTTGTGAGATTTTGAATTTTGAAATAAATATTCATAATTTCAATATATTCCACATTAGAAACAGTTAATGCTAACCATGAATATTCTATTTCATTCCATAGACTAAAAATAGAAATCATGGGGTGAGAAACACATATTATAGTTGAAAACCACATAATCATGAAAATTATTTCTTACGGGATGTATAAATCATGAAACCATACTTAATATATTCCATTCTAGATTCATCATTATTTATTAATAGCCAAAGAATATTTAAATCCTTTAAAATTGTTCGTGAAATGTTTTTTAGTTTCCAAAGAATATCCCCAGGAAGTGTCAAACTAGTTGTGCAGCAAGGCCCGTTATCATGTACCAGATTACCCCGAGTTAGGCCTAAAAATATTATTCGAGTTATTAAACATAATAACATCTATAATAGAGTTAGATCCACATGTATTATCCTTTAATGGATGTATTTTTAGGAAACCACTTACTCTATCATTTACCAAAATTTCTAGAAATTTTCCTAAATTGTTACTCATCTGTATAATTATCATTATGCATTTCCATAGGGTTATTGCAATGTTTTTATCAATAAAACATCCAAAGGATAACAAAACATTTGAACTAATACCAAATATAGTAACACAAACTTTTCCTACCTATAAATTACTAAAATTTTTCATAATACTTACCAACATTTTTGAAACAAATGACCTATGGCCATATTAATTTTGTTCTATTGGAAACATGGAAATGTAAAAACAGATACATAAGATTGCAACATTTTCCCCCACATGGTTCCCAAATAATATCACCCCTATTATAAACACTATTCATGAAAAATATCTTCATAACCAGGTGAAGTATACATATAAATGGGTGTTATCAAATGCTTTGTAAGGGTAAAGAAGAGAGATACATTTTCATAAACATGAAAATATGTGTGTGAGAACGTGATAATAACATTAGAAGATAATACAGTACATATCAAAGATCATAAAAATGAGTTATAAGATAAATATTGGATGTTTCTATTCTATTATTTATAAGGAAATAAACATCATGATCCCTGAAATCATAACTAAGGAATAAGGCATATAATTGGTGGCATGTGTATAAAAATTGAAAATCTTATGTCAAGGCTACCAACCAAGACCTTTATAACATGTTAGGCTTGCTCTAAGACCAAAAACCCTACTTTGGTCTTGATCTAACAACTCATGTACCTTAATATTTTTAGGATTGGTCTACAACCCATGTACCTTATTAATTTTGTGATTGGAAAAAACATGTGTACTCTCTAACTTTTAGGCATGTGGTACAACCCATATAGCTTTTTGTTTTTAGGCTTGGGATACAACCCATGTACCTTATTATTTCCAGGAATGTACTACAACCCATGTACCCTTTGAGATCCTAAACAACATTAAATTACCCAATACATTGAAGGTAGATATAGTACCCACCCATATCATAAGGAAATTATACATACATGTTCCAAAATATAATAATTTTTTTTATATATCATGACCCCTAAAAAGTGATAAATTTTATAAACATAAAATAATAACAATTGAAATTAAATAGATATTATAAAAATTTTATCACATCACGACCGATGAAAATAGATAGGTTTCATAATCACTTAATTAATGTATAACCCATGAAAAGAAGTGGGTTTTAAAAAAAACTTGTGTAAGTGAAACATTTCTCATAAGCATAATTCCATGAAAATAGAAAACATTCAAGAAATAATATAAATATAAATATTGGGTAACTCCCTATAAGGGAATTAGTAACATCAAAATATGTTATCTTATATGGAAAATAACTTTTAAGGATATTTTAAAAACATTTGTTGGGGTAAATAAACTTTGTTCATTGAAAAATGCCCTTAAAATCATAAATCCATTGGAAAAACATTTTCCATAAAAACTTATAAAATAATATTAAACATATTTTTTATACCATTAACATGAAAATACCTTTTTAAAAAAATTTCTTAAAAACTAGAGTTTAAAACATGAAAATAAATCATCCATGAATTGGCAGTGGGTAAATCCATACATGTCGTATGAGGTAAAAAGAAAACCCCTTTTTCATAATAAAAAAATTAGAAAAGTGCATAATTTAAAAAAATACAAGAATATTAATTTGAAAAAAATATTAAAAGATAAAAAGGGTAAATATTTATTTAAAATATTTTAGGATAATTTTAGAATATTCTTGAAAATCATGTTTAGAAAACATTTATTGGAATGAATAATGATCTCTGACTGAAGAGAGTATAATGTCAAGATTTCTTAAAAACAAATTATTAACTATATTATGTAACAAAGAGTATAATAATGGAAAAAACACCTGATTATATTATTAATAAATAGATTATAATAAATTTTATCAATGTTCTTCAGAGATTTATCAATATATTTCATCAAATGAAGCATAAAAATAAACAATCTGGAATAACAATTAGATTATTTCAATAAACACTTACTACATGGTAACATTGAACTACACTCCCAATATAAGAAAAATATAATCAAATTAATCTTAAAATATCATGAAAATAATGAGATTCAATGAATAACATTTCTAAGGCAGTATATACATCTCATGAAAAAATATAGATGCATAACATGACATGTCTCTCAAGAAAAGAAAATTTTGACAGAATTACTTTTCTGAAATGGTAAATTTTGAAACCTAAACCCATTAAAATAAATATCATATAATGTATATGTAAATAACCCTAATTTTTTAAATAAAAATATAATACATTCATGTTAATTATACACACCACAAAAACAGAATGGAAGGTGAATAAAGTATGTATCTCAGAGAAATAAAAAGTGATATGAAATAACATTACCTTCTCTCTTGGAACTTTTCGTTGACCTGATATTAATTGAAGTCGGTCAATGTTTTAAATTTATATTCATACTAACTAATGTATAAGTTGAATGTAGGGTACAACCCTCATGGAACAAAATTTTGACCACTATTCTTTAGAATTTTTCAAAAAAGACCTCATTGTTGTCAACATGGGGAAAAATCCTGTTTTTTTACTTTTATAATTTTTTTGTTTTTTGTTTTAAAAATACATTAAAGAGACACAATTGTTTTTCAATTTTGATCTAAACCATATTGAAACTATAAAAGGGTTAAAAAAGAGTTCAAAGTTTTTGTTTGCTGATAAAAGAACAATCAAGTAGATAAGACTGAGGAATATTTTAAGTCTACTAGATTTAAAATGAATCCTATTCACTTAAAAGATGTTGACACGAACCACTATAAAAAGGATAAATCACTTCCCTCCCCAGAATTTAAGTCATACAATTTTATCAATCTTGGAGTTGTCCACTATAATATATTTCAACTATGAAAATTTGTGATTTGAAAATGAAAACAGAAAGAACTCACAGTAAGTTCCGAAGTCTCTTGAATTTATAATCATTTTAAAGATATATCCACCTTCACTCTCGCTAAATTTTCTTGGATTTAGAAATTATGTTCCTATGGTACAAAGCAATTGAATGAATTCTACATTGATCTCGTCAATCAATTCTCAAGGCGTTGAAATTATTAAGTGAATTAGAAGAATTAAAAATAAATAGTATAACTTGAATTTCTTCCCAAACTAAATGATCTAGCTAGAAATCATTCTAATTTTCATCATAGAAGTTGAAAAAATTTCTAGAACAAAGTACAAAAATTAAAACTCATGGGAAAAAGAAATCCCCAATGATTCTCAACTAGAATTCTCCTTCAACTCAAGGGTTGTCCACCAGATCTATCTACTATGATGAGAGAGAAGTTGTCGAAAGTCTGAATGATCTCTACTCAAATGATTCATCCCTAGAATGTGTCCCCCATAAATTGATCTTCTGCTTTGTTCATTTTAATTTTCTGTCATAAACTGCATCTTCACTGTCTCCTTCCACCAACTTCATGTGTCCTTCACTTGTGCACCACACACATGCATTTTTCACAAACCACATGTCACACTAGCAAGACCCCTGAAACTAACTCCCTGTGAGTGAGTTAAATGTATGTAGATAGGGTTTTGACTCCTGAATGAACCTGTAAAGGAAAGTAAAAACAAACAGTAAATAACATGATGAAAATAAATAAATAAATAAATATAATTAATGTTATTAGTTTATTTGTATTTGATATAATTAATATGTTTTTAAATTAGATATTGTTTAATAAGTTACTTTATTAGAATTATTAATTAAAATATATTATATTTTAAAACCAATTAATTATTATATTAGATGAAATAATAATATTATTAACAATGATTTTTTAATTATAAAAGTAAATTTATAAAATTTACTAAGAAATTTAAGTATTATTATGTTATTTGTGTTAATTTGTAAATCATTATTAACATTTAAATTCTAAAGGTTTATTACTTATTAATTTTAATTTTACATTATAATTATGTTATTTATTTTTATTAGTTTTAATTTTTAATGTCAATTATAAACATTAAGATAATTATTATTTTTAGAATTAAAATAGTTTACTATTCTAAATTTATTTATTATTTTATTTTTATTAAATTTATATATTATAATTTTTTTATATATATTTTATTATAAAATATTGTTTATGAGTCATTAAATTAATAATTTATTTAAATTTAATATCGAATTTATTATTAATTAATTTATTTTAATTAATGTTTTAAAATTTTTGATTTGATAATATTATTTATCTAATTTTTATTATTTATTTGAAATTAATATTTTCATATTTTAATTAACTTATTTTTTTAGGTTTATATATATATTTTCTATTAATTTATGTTTTTTAATAAAATTTTCTCCCCCTAGTACAGTGCAACCTTAGGGGGGTCCGTCAGGTAATCTTCTTTGAGGGATAAGAAACCCCTCATCACAGATGTTGGTCACTGCTCCTCTCTAGATCTAGTGCAGTCTTGACTCATGTGGCTCCTCCTACTCGGTCGTAGTGGACTTCTCTCTTCTAGAAAGTAGTGGTTCTGTGTAGTGAACCTCCATAAGAACATTGATGCACAAATATGTTCTTCAGTTGTGTATTTTCGGATCTCCCATGACAGTGGCTCCTCATTGGTTGGAATTGGCTTTGGGTTCACCTACACTGGCGCATCCTTCTTACTCCTGATGGATGGATCAGATCTGTCCTTACTGCTTGTCCTCTTCCTTCAACCAGTGGAAGGCCCCATTCCTGTCTTAGGGAAGTTTTATTTATTGAATTGTGGTTGAGGGAGTGTAGATGTTGATTTTATTTGATTCTGGTTTTTATTGTGAGTGTGGTATAAGAAGTGAGGTAGAGGGAATGGGGTGTTGTCGGTGAGTGATTTGGGGGAGGCGAGGTAGAGAGACCAATATAGTTAAGAGATTGAGGGTGAGACCGATAGAAGGAATTATTCAGTAGTGGGGGGTTGCACTGTTGAAGAGAATAATTTGATAATGATGATTAGTGAGATGTGATGGAAGTGGATTGGTGTCTTGCGAGGGGTGGTACATAAGACCGATTGTGGAAATGATGATGAATGAGGATAGGTAACAGTGAGTCGAGTTTTCTCACCAACAATATGAGTGATAAGATCATTGGAAAGTGAGAAGCATGGGAGGCCATTGGTTTAACTCGAGTCACCGATCATTATATAAGTTATATGAAGATGGTCGATGTGTTATTGTGAAGGAGGTAATGTGGGAAGCGACGAGACTGACATTGAATTGTCTCGCCGATAGTAAGAAAATAAGTCACTCATAACAATGAAACGGGAGAACAATGCTGATGTAACATGAGACCAACACCGATGCTAGATGGCATCAGTTGCAAATAAAAAAAATAACTATATGTGAGTTGTCTCAGAAATAGTTAAAAATAGTATTTTTGTGTTGTTTGAGAAATAATATAAATAAAGAAAAACATACAGTTAAATCATCAACCTCTAACTAGTTAATTAATTTAAAATATATAAAATATATGTCTAATAGTAAAATTAAATAAAAAAGAATTTAAATTAAGTCACAGATAGACAGTCCAACAGTGATTCATATGTACAAAACTAAAAATTTAGATAACATAAACAAAAAATTATAATTAACTAAAATTAACACCTAATTTATTTAAGGTAATTAATTAATTAATTTATTATAAACTAAAAACTAAATAAATAAACTAATATACTTAAAATTCATTGCTAATTAAATTAAAAATAATCTTCAAAATAACAAATTATACTTTTAAATATTATCATCTAAATTAAAAACTCGATTAATGATAAACTATATTGATAAAAGACACATATTAAAATTTATTATATTAATTAATTGAAGGGTCAATAGTGAGTGAAAAATAATCTCATCAGTGAATAAAAACAAATGTCATTGTCTTAATAATTTAACATCTTACTTAGGTTTAAATAATTAATGTTTTAAAACTCTAACTTCATTAATTAAATAACTATATTAATACTTAAAAATAAAAACACACTATTTTATAAAATTTATACTCAAATTCTTAACATAATTAATTAGCTAGATAATTAAACATAATAATTAATAATGTTAATTAATTTTAATGAAACTAAATTAAAGGGTAAAATATTAAATTAAAAACATAATTAGATATATATAGATAATAAAATCAAATGATTATTTGATAAAACTATCAATTTATTATGAAATTAAGTAAATTAAAGTTAACAAAACTAATTAAGAAATAACTATACTATAAAAAATAAAGTATGATTAAATTAATTATCTTAAATAATAACAATTCATAATTAATTATAATTTTTTATTAATTAAAAAATCATTATAAAAATTTAAAATTACATAAATTTAACAAAAAATGTAAAATTAATGATTGAATCATTAAAATTTAAATAAAAAGATGGGGAAAACTATGTAAAAAAGGCCACATCAAATTCTCCCACACAGAAGATTTTTTTCTCAAACAATCCAATTTTTTATCATCATTGAAAAATAAAAAATGTTTTATGACTCAGTTCAATATGTAACATGTCCATAAATTTGAAAGATCGGACAGAAATTCGTCAAAAGGCTCTTTGAAAAATATGTTTGAATGATGTCTTGCCTAGAACAAATACTCAAAGGGTAATCTAGAAAGCTATAAATCATCAATACAAGAAGGTTTCATACATCAAATTTGATACTACTTAATGATTCATCACAATACAAGCTCAAGTTCTATGTCAAAATGTGAGAAGAGGTAAAATACCATTGGAAATAAAAACATAACTAGAAGAACTTTGTAATTTTACTTTTCAATTAGGTTCCAAAAATAAATAATTTTTTTTCTTAATCACCTTGTTGATTCAACCTAAATGATTCCCATATAAATGAATTTCCCTTCTTTATTCAGCGTTCATCATTACTCTCACCTTAATGAACTCATTTTTGACGTTGGACATTTTATTTTATTTTATCCCAAGCCACGAATCTTATTCTGAGCACTGTGCAATGCACTTATTCAAGGTGTACATATATATGGATAATAATAAACAGAGACTCACCCAACATCTAGGGTCTTCGAGATTCATTGTGGGATTCCATATTCCTAAACTACTACAGTTCCATAAGATTTATATAAAAAAATTTACTTTGGCTCATTAAGGTGACTACTTTAATAAATAATAAAATGTGTGTCCCATAGGATCAAGATCAAACTTCCGATTTTATGGGTTATGATCATAAAAATACTAAAAGGTTACCAAAATCACTCCCAAAATTAGTTCCCAAACCAAATTTCCATTAAATCACAAAGTAATTTCACTCGGCAGTCCTCTGTCCTCAAATATATCAAGATAAAAATAGATCTAGACTACCAATTTGGAATCATGCAAAGGAAATACCCAATTTGTGAAGGTATAAATCCTGAAATTATGAATGACTTTTGAAAAATAAATTACAAATTTTTGAAAAAATATTGATGGTATAGAGGGAATTGATGGAATTCTCATTAAACATGGTTTTGATCGGTCAAGAATTGACCCCCATCGCATGCTTAAAAGCCAACATTGTTTCCAAAGATGAATTCTGAAGTGGAGAAGAATAATTAAACAATTGAGGTTCAAAATATATATTCAATTTAGTAGATTTATGACATGATTATAGGTCTCATTAAAGTTAAAAATAAATATTGTTTGACAAAATTATTAGTTTACATTAGGTTCATATCCAAATACATGCATTAAAATTTAAGTCAATGATAATGATTTTCCATTAATGTTAATGATGGCATGTAAGTTGGGGGTACAGAGTGAATTGGGAGTAAGAAAATTCATAAAATATGATTCAATTGGATATTTAATAAGACATAAAGCAATAGTTCCTAAAACCCCTTAAAAAGGAATATCTAACAAAAACACAAGAACCAACCTACATGTATCCCCGCCACTTATGTTCATACAGTGGATGGTTTAACTAACAATGAAATTCAATTTTCAGTAAGGAGGAGAATGAATTTTTTTTTAACAAATATAGTTACATTCAGAAAATACTATTAACTATGCAAGACATGCATCATACTATCTAGAAAACATGTAGAACAATTTTCTAATACAAGAATAATTTTCAACAGCATCAGAAAAAATTTACAAAGTAACAGTTACTGACTCACCGACAGTACTATCAATGATGCAACGGTAGCAGCACTAATGAGTCTCTGATATTAGTGTAATAGTGGATTAGGTGCATCGGTGTGTAAATGACTCATTTATAGTAGTGACTATTACATAGACTAGAATTTTTATTAGAAACAACAAAAGAAGAAGAATGAATATATGAATTAAGAAACTTCCCTGAAATAAGGTTTCCCATTAATCAAACATAGGAATTCCACTCCCTTCTTGAAAAAACAGAAACATCAATACAAATTCATAGCAATAATACCAGGAATCAGTGTAGCCGCATGAAATTAAAAAAAAATAGAACATAAAATCAGTACATTATTCAATGATAATAATGATGAAATGAAAAAGATATAAAGAACTATGGGTTTCCTCCCATGCAGTGCTATGTTTTAATGTCCTCGGGATAACATTATTCAAGAAAAGTTCTCTAACATAATAAAGTCATCCAATCCCTTAGGATTTCCCTCAAAATGAAGCTTCACTATCTTCCCATTAACAAACATGGGTTTTTTATTCACCAATTAACAATACATCACCATTCATAAGAACTCTAAAAACAGTAAAGGGTCCAGAACATTTGGACTTTTGTTTTACCGGACATAGTTTGAGTCTAGATTTAAAGAAGAGGAAATTTATTCCATGTATGAATTATTTTTCATTTATGATAAAATCATGAAATATTTTAGTCCAATATTTATACATCCTTGAATTATCATAACTCTCTCTCCTAATCCCATCTAACTCACTATACACAATAAATACTCTTCCACCCGCACTCAAAAAATAAAAATTAGGATCCTTAACTACCCAATAAGACTTGTGTTGAAAATACACATGCAAATGACATCATTTTCCAAACAACAGCCTATAATAAGACATACATATTGGGGTCTTGAAATCAGTTATATATGCCAATAAAGTTTCATCCAATATAAGAGACTTCTCCTTCCTAGAATTTGACACCGTTTTTTCAAGAATTAGTTTCTGTTCTCTATTTGAGATTTACACTTGTCCGCTAGATTGTGGATGATAATGAGTTACATTTTTATGAACACGACCATATTTTTTCATCAAATCCATAATTTTTTTTTCTTAATGTGTGATACATTATCAATGATAAAGGCCTTGGGATCTCCAAATCTTGAAAATATGTTATTTTTGAGAAATTCTATTATAAATTTGGAGTGATTACTGGGAAATGAAAATACCTCAACCACATTGAAATATAATCTATAGAAAGAAGAATATACACATTTCCATGAGATGATGTAAATAGACACCTGAAATATAAACCCTGTACATAAAAAATTTCAACTTCTAGAATTCCTTTTTGAGGTAAGTCATGTTTCCTACCAACATTTCCTAGCCTCTAACATCTACCACAGCTATCTATAAATCTCTTAGAATCCTTAATAATTGTGGTCCAATGGAAACTAGTTATTAAGGCTTTTTTATAAGTCCTTTCCCCTCTATGGTGACCTCCCCAGGGTCAGGAGTGTCAACTCTCATTGATAGACAACATTTCTTTTTTAGAGACACACCTCCTCAAAATACCATAATCACATCTCCTAAACAGCAGGGAACCATCCCAAAGATAGTATTTATGTTTAGAAATGAATTTTTTCATTGGTTATTAGACATATTTTGGGGAAATACACATGCTGCTTGAAATTTCTCAAAATCATCATACCAATATGATTTCCTAATATAAACAGATATTAGTTTTTTATTAGTAAATAAATAGTTTATCTCCTTAGGATCTTCATATTGAGTAATAGGAAGCCTAGAACTATGGTCACCAACTCGGTTTTTAGATCCCTATTTATCCCTTATGTATTAGTCAAACTCTTGAAATAAAAGAATCTATCTAATAAGAATAGGTTTTGTTTATTTTTTAGAGATCAAGTACATTAATAGAGAATGATCAGGGAAAATGATGACTTCTGAGCTTAAAAATAATGTATAAACTTAACTAGAGAAAAAATAGCTCAACGTCTATTTTTAAGTGGTGGTATAATTTATTTGAGATTCATCTACAATTATACTAGAATAATATTCCATATGTGACTTACTATCTCTCTTATGTACAAGGACAACACCTACATCTATGTCACGGGAATGTCACATAACTTAAAAAGGTAATTTCCAATCTATTATAGTGATGATGGGTGATGTAGTGATTTTTTATTTTAACAGATTAAATGAACTAAAAAAAAATTCATCAAAAATGAAAGGTTCATCCTTAATGATAAAACATCAGAACGGATTAGTTATTTTGTAAAATACTTTTATGAGTCTCTAGTAGAAATTGGCATGCCCTAGAAAACTTCTAATACCTTTAACATTTTCATGAGGTGATAGTTTTTTAGTGAATTCTATCTTTTTAGTATCAACATCCAAACCTCTTTTAGAAACATTATGGCCTATAACAATACCCTCTATGACCATGAATTTACACTTCTCCCAATTAAGAACAAGGTTCATTTCAATGCATCATTTAAAGAACTAACTCAAGATTTCCAATATTAGTATCAAAATTACTAACCATAATGGAGAAATCATCAATGAAAACAATATTTATTCACTCAATCATGTCTAAAAATAGCCATAATACAATTTTTAAAGGTCGATGGAGCTCCACATAACCCAAAGGGAATCCACCTATAAGAAAATGTCCCAAATGAGCATGTGAGTGGTCTTTTTTCTGATCCTCTAGAGCAACAAGAATCTGGTTGTAACTATAATACCCATCCATAAAATAGAAAAAATAATTTCTAGAAAGCCTCTCCATAATTTGGTCATAAAAGGGCATTGAAAAATAGTCCTTCCTAGTGGATACATTAATCCTCCTATAATCTATATAGACTCTCCATTTTTTGTTCTTTCCTAAATTGGTTCTCTTCGCCCTATTCATTTTTCACTACAGTGAAACCTCCCATCATGGGGAAAACCAAGAAATTAATGACCCAAGCTCTATTAGATATGGGATATATTATTCTTGTTTCATGAAACATAGTCACTTCATCTATCAAATACTCTTTCATGTTTGGATTTAATCTTCTTTGAAACTCTACCCTATGCTTATGATCAGGCTCAATAAATATTTTGAGCATGTAGAATGAGAGACTGATACCTTTAATATAAGTAATGGTGCATACCATGGTAGACCATGGTAGATTTATCTTATTTAACACACTAAAAAACATTATTCTTAATTTTCATTCAACATAGAAGAAATTATGATAGGAAAAGTGGAATTATCGCCCAAAAATGAATATTTCAAATGACTGGGGATTGGATTTAGTTCAATAATGGGTGGTTATATATTACCAAGTTAGCTACCCAATATTATGGGAACCACTTGATCTCACTCCATGTATAAGACTATAAATTATATAGGCAGAAATAGTTTCCCAACCCGAACTAGCAAGTCAGGTACCCTACCCACAAGATGAGTGAAATATCTATCATATAATTGTAGTATGAATGTGGTGGGTTGAAGGTCACCCAACCTCATCCGTCGAAATAGTTTGTATGGGAACAGATTAATGCAATATCCTATGTCAAAAATATAGTTGATCTGATCGTAATTTCCTAAGGTACATAGGATAACAAAGCAACGTAGATCCTATAATTTAGGTTTAATATTCATATAAATATAGCACTACACTCTTCCATGAGCCTATTGGTAGAAAAATCATCAATGGTATTTTTGTTTGAAATAGTTTTTTCGAGAGATTTTAAATAAGAAGGTTTTTTAATTAAGCCTTGGATGACATGAATGTTTACATGAAGATTGGACAAGAAACTAATGAACTGAAGAAGTTCTGCCTTCATATTTATTTGAGGTTTAAACTTTTTAGGTAAAGGGATGGTGGGGAGATAGTTTTCAAAACATTAGGTATATCCCTCACCACTTCCAAAACATTTTCTTTTCCATTATTCTTTTGATTTTTTTAAAAAAATCAGTTTGTTCTTCAGGTGAAAAATTCTGATTTTCATCATTTTGTATAGCTTTATTTGAATTTATAGAACGTGAATAGAGAAAACTTTTTTCCATAATCAAAATTATTTTCATTGTGTGTATTTTCAAAGTCCTTTCAATAACAGTTTCAGTATTCATCACACTTCTATTGACTAAACCCACGAAAGTATCCTTATAGTTTAGTACAGCTGATGTTGGAAATATAAATTTATCCTTAGAAGAAAAGTCTGTAGAATTTTGGCCTAGCTGTGTTTCTATATTCTTCTTCTAACATCATTTTTCATTTTATCTTACTCTTATTGGTTTTTTTTGTGGTTAGATAAGTCATGTACCATTCCTCTTGAGAGATAATTTTTTTCAACACTAAATCTATATTAGAAGAAATTTTATTATCAATGTTTCCTTGTGAATTTGAATACTCACCCCTTTTTTTATTTTGAATGTTTGATCTTGTTTGGTTCAGATAGTTTGGGGCAGTGAATTTTTTAATTAAAAATTGATCTTTTCATGACAAATTGGCATGGTTCCTATAGCCTTGTTTATATTTGTTTTAAAATAAATCTTCTCTGGGAGGCATCCTAGGACTATGGTTAACAAAATTTGAGTTCACTTATTGTTGGGATAGTAGAAAAAAGTGAGGACAAAAGTTTTCATTATACCCAAACATTCCAAATTATGAACATTATTCTCTTAAATATTTATTGGTGTTTTGATAGCCAAGTTCATTAAAAGGTTTCTTAGAGTTATGGTTCATCAATGATTGAACATGGTTGGTTATTTCAGCAAGTTGAGATTGAGTTTAATTCATTGTAACAGTATTTGGGATTTTGTTCACTCCTTTTCTTCTTTAATATTTATGTTGTGAATTAAGTGCAAGATTATTAAAAAAATTTTTAAAATCATCATCATTCTTGTCATTATAATTTCTCCCAATAGCCTGATCAACTAGATTATATCCATAAAAGGATATCCATTCATTGAAGGTATCTATGAGAAGGTGAGATGGGGGTTGATGATGGGGAAACAACCTAAGAAGGTCCCTGAATATATCCCAAGATTCATGAAAATATTCTCCATCCTCTTGATAAAATCTAGTGATATTTGATCTTAGTTCACCTTTCATTATTTAGGGATAAAAGTTATTATGATATAATTGTACAGTTGACCCTAGTTCTACAGAAAAATATCGTCTAGGCTCAAAACCCAGTTCCTAGAATTCCCTTTATTGAAAAGAGAAATAATCTCATTCTATGTTCATTTTATATATGTCCATGAAGAGGTAACTGTTGTATAGTATTGTAGAAGTCTCTAATTACGTTATTGTAGTCTTCATTAGAGATCCCATTAAATGCATGTAGCAGCAAAATGTGGGAATGTTGTAGATCATTGTTTTGTTCTCTAAGAGATAATATAATGGAAGTTTGACAGCTTGAAACAAGAGGGAGTTGGAAATCCATCATCATAGGCCTCTCTTAAAACTCTAAGAGTTCATGTGGATGATTTTGGTATTCTTTAGGTGTAGGAAACCTATCACCTATATTCTCTATTACTATTTTGTTTTTATATTTTCTAAGAGAAGTAAGATGTTTGTCTATTTCTAATTTCCAGTGATCTAGACTAGAAGTGGTTCTTGTACTCATACAGGTGTATAAAAAATTTAATGTATAACAATAGTATAACTAATAGGAATAAGAGTAAAAATAATTGGGTACTATAATAGTAACAATAAGTAATAAACAAAATTTAACAGAGTTTTTTTTTCAATTTTTATTGTGTTTTTAATGATATTTTTTATACTTTTTTAGAAAACAAATAGTCACACATTCCTTGCCATGAAATAGAACCAAAAATATGACCTTAACTTCCTTTATGATGATCAATGATTAAAATTTATATTCCTACTAACTACTTTATAATTGAAAATTAGTGTTGAACCCAAAAGGAATGCAATTTTTACCACTATTCTACTAGAATTTTCAAAATTGACCCCATTGTTTTCGTTAGTGGGGTAAACATCCTATGTTTTTTACTTATATTATTTTTTATTTTGTGTTTTTAAAAGACATTAAAGAGACACCATATTTTTTTAGATTTTAATTCTAAACCATGTTGAAACAGGGAAACGTTTAAAAACTAAGAGTAATCGAAATCGTTAATGTTGATAAATGAATAATGACGTATATAATCCCAATGAAAACATAATTATATTGGCTTTAAAATTATTCCTATTCACATAAAAGTCACTAAAATGTACCACTATAAAAAGGAGGACTCACTTCCTTCATGAGGAGTTAATTCATATATTTTGATCAATCTCAGTGTTCTCTACTCCAAGATAAACAAACTGTGAAAATTTGTGATTTGAAAATGACAATAGAACGAACTCTCCATATGTTCTAAAGTTTTCTAAATTTATATCTTCTAAAATATATATCCACTTTAAATCTCACTTAATGATCATGTATTTAGAAATTATGTTCTAGTTGAACGAATCAATTGAATGAATTTAGTATTGATCCTGTCGGTCACAACTGAATTCATTGAAATGATTTTGTGAATAATAATACATAAAAAGAACTAGTATGACTTTAATTTCTCCACTAAGTAGAATATATATATATAGAAATCATTCTTATTTTCATTAAATAAGTTGAAAACATTTCAAGAACAGAGTAAAAAATTTCAAACAGAAGGGAAAAAAGAACTCCTCAATTACACTAT
The DNA here is from genome assembly GCA_963277665.1 of Viscum album. Lineage (NCBI taxonomy): Eukaryota > Viridiplantae > Streptophyta > Magnoliopsida > Santalales > Viscaceae > Viscum > Viscum album. The sequence goes on from OY728161.1 coordinate 1,591,536,753, forward strand.
GCTCGAATTCTCCTTCAACTCCAGGGTTATCCATCAGATCTCTCTACTCCAAGGATAAGTAACATATGAAAAGTCCAAAAGAGCTCTACTTTTATGATTCATACCTTGAATTTGTGTCTCCACCCCCCCCCCCAATGAATATTATGCACTGTTCTTTTTAATTTGTTGTTATAAAATGTATTATCACTGTCATCTTCCACCAACATCAAGTGCACGTGTGAGTTTTTTCTCAAACCACATGTCGCATTATCAAGACCCCTGTTACTAACTCCCATCAAGTTAGTTAAATGTTGCTGGACAGGGTTTCCACTCATGAATGATCCTACAAAAGAAATAAAAAACAAACAGTTAAAAACATGAAGAATATATATATATATATATTTATTTATTTATATTTATAATTAATGTTATTAGTTTATTATTATTTAATTTAATTAATATGTTTTTAAATTAGATATTATTTAATAAGTTATTTTATTAGTATTATTAATTAAAACTAATTATATTTTAAAACAATATTTTTATTATTTAAGATGTAATAATAATATTTTCAAAAATGATTATTTAATAATAAAAGTTATGATATAGTATTTAATAAGAAATTTAATTATTATTAAGTTAATTATGTTAGTTTATAAATCATTATTAACATTTAAATTTTAAAAGTTTTATTATTTATTAAATTTAATGTTATACTGAAATTATGTTATTAATTTTTATTAGATAACATTATTAATGTTAATTATAATCATTAAATTTTCTATTATTGTGAAAATTAAAAAATTACTATTTCAACTTATTCTATTAATTTATTTCTATTAAATTTATAAATTATTATTAGTATTTAATATATTTTATTATAAAATATGAGATATGAAACATTAAATTTGTAATTTATTTAAATTTAATTTAGAAGTTATTATTAACTAATTTAGTTTTATTAGAGTACTAATACTTCAGTATTATTAAAATTATATATCTAATTTTATTTATTTATTTTTAATTAATATTTTTTTATTTTAATTAAGTTATTATTTTTTTGACGTCTTTGTATAATATTTTATATAATTTATGTTTTTGTAAATAAAATTTTCTCCCACCAGTATGGTGCAAACCTAGGGGTGGTTCTATTTGTTTATCTTCTCCGAGGGAGAAGAAAACCCACAATGCAACTGCTAGTCACTACTCCACTCCAGATCTAGTGTGGCCTCAACTCAAGTGTCTCCTCCTCCTTAGGCGCGGCAGACCCCTTTCTTCTAGAAAGTAGTTGTTTTGTCCGATTGACATCCCTATGAACATTGATGCACATAGATTTTCTTCAACCTCGTATCTATGGATCTCCCACGGTGATGGTTCCTGCTTGGTAGGTAGTGACATTGGGTTCTCTTATAGTGACACGGTATTCTTAATCTTGATGGATGGACAAGATCCCTCTTTACGACTTTCCCTATTTCTTAAACCAGTGGCATGCTCAATTCCATGATTGGGTAAGTTTGATTTGTGGAATTTTTGTTGAAGGAGTGAAGATGTAGATTTAATTCAAGTCTTAGTTTGGTTGTGAGTGTGGTAAAATATTTGAGGTGAGGGGAATGAGGTTTTTTCGGTGACTGATTTGGGGGAGGTGAGGCAGAGAGACCGATATCATTCAAATATGGAGGGTGAGACCAATATAAGGAATGAATCGGTAGTGGGGAGTTCTGGTGATGAGGAGAAGAATCTAATAATGATGATCAGTCAGACATGATGGAATTGGATTGGTGTCTCTCTAAGGATGGGATTTAAGACCAATAGTGGAAACAATGAAGAATGAGGATAGGTATCGGTGAGTTGAGTTATCTCACTGATTGTAAAAGGAGGGATAGCTTCATTGGAAGGTGATATGTAGGGGAGAAAATTAGTTTGACATGAGACATCAATTGTTTTACCAGTAGCATGTATAGGATAAGTGTGTTATTATGAAGTAGGTGATATCGGAAGCAGTGAGACTGTCGGTGATTGGTCTCACCGATAGTTAAAAAAATAAGACACTCATACCGATGAAACGAGAGACTGATGTCGATGCAACGTGAGACCAACACAAACGCGCAACAACATTGATGGGGAAAAAATAGAACTATTGTTGAGTCATCTCACATATAGATAAAATGAATTATCGGTGTGTGGTTTGAAAAATAAAATAAATGAAGAAAAACGTAAAATTAAAATGTCAAACTCTAACTAGTTAATTAATATAAAATAAATCAATCATATGCTAATAGGTAAATTTAATAAAAATAAAATTAAATTAATTCACTTTTGGGAAATCCAACAGTGAGTCATATGTACACAACTAAAAATTTAGATAAAATAAACTTAAAACCATTAATTAACTTAAATTAACACTAAATTTATTTAAGGTAATTAATTGATTAAATTTTTAAAAATGAAAAACTAAGTAAATTAACTAATAAAGTTAAACTGGGTTATTAATTAATTTAAAATTAAACATTAAAATTACAAATTAATCTTTTAATTGTATACACTTAAAATAAATATTGGATTAATGTTATACTATGTTGATAAAATACCTAAATTAAAATTTAATATATAAAATGATTAAATGGTCTACAGTGAGTGAAAATGAATCTCATCGGTGACTAAAAACAAATTTTATTGTCTTGATAATTTAACTGCATACTTAGGATTAAGTAATTAATGTTTTAAAAATCTAACATATTTAATTAAATAACTAGATGAATACATAAAATTTAAAACACACTATTTCAATAAATTTATACTCTAATTCTTAACATAATTAATTAACAGGATAATTAAACATAATAATTAATAATGTTATTTAGTTTTAATGAAACTAAATTAAAGGGTAAAATATTAAATTAAAAAATTAATTAGATAAAAATAAATAAAATGATAAAATGATTATTTATCAAAAGTGTCAATTTTTGAAAAAACTAAGTAAATTACTGTTAAAAAAACTAATTAAGAAATTATTAAACAAGAAAAAATTAAGTAATCCTAAATTAATCATATTAAATACAAACAATACATAATTAATTTTAAATTTTTATTCATTAAAAAATTTCATTATAAAAATATAAAATAACAAAAATTTATCAAAAAGTGTAAAATTAATAATTATATCATTAATATATAAATAAAAAGACATAAAAAACAATATAAAAAAGGGCACATTAAATTCCCCACACTTAATCATTGTTTTTCCTCAAAAAATCTCATGTTTTATCATATTTGAAAAATAGAATAATGTTTTATGACTCCGTTTAATATGTAACATGTCCATAGATATGAAATAGAGGACAGAAACATGTCAAACGGCTTTTTGAAATATATGTTCAAATGATATCTTGGCTAGAAAAAAAACTCAAAGGGTAATATAGAAAGCTATGAATCATCAATCAAAAAGGCTATCCTACCTCATATGTGATACTACATAACGACTCATTACAATCCAAGCTCACACTATAATTCCTAGAGTGACAATAGGTAAAATATAAATGGAATTAAAGACATAACCAGATGAACTTTTTAATTTGACATTTCACATAGGTTCCAAAAATAAATAATTTCTGTATGAATCACCTTATTTATTCAACCTAGATGATTTTAATATAAACAATTTTTCCCTTTTTTCATTCATTATTCATCATTCCACTCACCTTAATGAACTCTTTTATGACCTTAGACACTTTATTTCAAATTTTCCCAAGACATGTATCAGGTGTTGAGAACTATGAAATGAACTTATTCAAGGTGTACATAGGGCTTATAGTAAACATAGATGCACCCAACATCTAGGGTCTTAGAGAATCACCTTCGGATACCATATTCCAAAAATACTCTAATTCCAAAATATTTATTAAAAAATCATTTAATTGTGCTCATTATGGTGATTAGATTAATAAATAATAAAAATGTGTGTCCCCTAGGATCATTATCAAACATCCAGTTCCAAGGGTTATTATCATAACTCCACTAAAAGTTTACCCAAATCACTCTCAAAATTAGTTTGAAATCCAAATTTCCTTTATATCACTATGTACATTCACTTAGTAATCATCAATCCTAAAAAATTACAAGATGAAAACAAATATAAACTACCAATCAGAAATCATTCAAAGGAATTATCCCATTGGGTATAGTATAAAGCCTAAATTTATGAAAGAATTTTGATAAAAACTTATTTATCATAAAAAAATTTACGTTTCAGTGGGAATTTATGGACTTCTCCTTAAACACAACATTAATTAGTCAAGAATTGACCCCCTCCCCCACACATAAAACCTAAATTTGTCCCCAAAGTTGACTTCTATAGAGGAGAAGAATAATTAATCAATTAATGTTCAAAATAGTTTTTCAATTTAGTACATTTATGAAATGCTTAAAGGTCTCATAAAATTGCAAAAATATTATTTTACACAAATATTTGTTTACAGCTGGTTCACATCCAAATACATGCAATAACATTTAAGTCACTGATAAATATTTCCCATTAAAGTTAAAAATTTCATGTAACTTGTGGGTGCAGCGTGAATTGGGTGTAAGGAAATTCATAAAATATGATTCAATTGGATATTCAATAATGTATAAATCACGCTTTCCTAACACTCCATAGCAAATCAGATTTTAAAAAAACACACAAACCAACCTACATATATCCCACCACACTTAAATTTATATAGTATATTCTTTAACAAACAATGATATTCAATTTTCAGTAAGGAGGAGCATGCAGAATTATTTTATTAAACTTAGTGACATTCTGTAAATACTTTTTACTATGCAAGACATACAGTAGATTTTCCAACAAACTTGTATTATAATTTTCTAATACAAGGAGAATGTTCAATAAAAGAACCAAAAAATTATAACTTAACAGTCACTGACTCACCAACGACACTATCAATGATGCATCAACAACATCAATAATGATTCGCTGATAGAAGTGTATCAGTGGCTTAGGTACATCGATGAGTAAATGAATAACTTATTGTAGTAACTGTGTCGTATCATTGATTATTTAATAAAAAGAATAGTATTATAATAATTAATACATAAATTAAGAAACTTCCTTGAATTAATTTTTTCCATTAATCTAATATGGGAATTCCACTCCGTTATTGACAAAGCAGCTACATCCTTCCTAATTCGGAGAAACAATACCAAGAATCAAAGTTTTCACATGAAATTATCTAAAATTTTTCATAAAAGAAACCCTTTATTCAATGATATAAATGAAAAAAAAGAATATACATAAAGAACCATGGGTTTCCTCCCAAGAATTGGTTTGTTTTAAACTCTTTAGCTAGAATTTATTCAAGAACAGTTCTCAATCATAGTGATGGCAGCCAAGACCTTCGACTTTCCCTAAAACTAAAGCTTCACTCTATTCCCATTAACCAAAATGGGTTTTTTTTCATCACCAATTTACACTAAAACACCATTCTTAAGCACTATTGAAACAGTAAAGGGTCCAAACCCTTTGGACATTAGTTTTCTAGGAAAGAGTTTGAGTCTAGAGTTAAATAAGAGGACATTATTTATATGTTTGAATTATTTGGATTGATTTATAGAATCATGAAATATTCTAGTCCTATATTTATAAATCCATGAATTATCACAAATCTATCTCCTAATCTCATCTAACTCACTATGCTCAAGAAATATTTCTCACTGGCACTCAAAAAATCAAAATTATGATCCTTAACTGTCAAATAAGATTTGTGTTGCAACTCCACAGGAAAATGATATAATTTTACAAACAACGGACAATAAAAAGACAAACCTATTTGGGTTTTGAAATCATTTCTAAATTCCCATAATGACTCATCCAATTTAAGAGACTTAACCTTCCTTAAATTTTATACAGTTTTTTTATGAATCTATTTTTGATCTATATTTGAGATTTCCACTTGTCCACTGAACTATAGATGATAAAGAGATACAATTTTATGAACACAACCATTTTTTTCATCAAAGCCTTAAATTTGAAGTTATTAATGTGTGTTCCATTATTAGTGATAAACACCTTGGGAACTCCAAATATTGAAAATATGTTATTTTCAAAAAAAAATTAATACAGAATTGGATTGATTGTTGGGCAGTTCAAATGCCTCAACCCAATTTGACACATAATATATATAAACAATAATATTCTCATTAGCATGAGATGATGGAAATGGACACCTGAAATATAAACCCCAGACCTCAAAAATTTCAACTTCTACAATTCCTTTTTGGGGTAACTCAAGTTTCATAACAACATTTCCTAGCCTCTGACATTTATCACAACTAACTACCAAGCTCCTAGAATCCTTAAATGGTGTGGGCCAATAGAAACCATATTGTAAGACATTATGAGTAGTTTTTCCCTTCTATGGTGACCTCTCTATGGTGAGGTGGGAGAACTATCTTAGATAGACCACATTTCTTCTTCAAGAACACGCCTCCTCAGAATACCATCAACACATCTCGAAAACAATCGGGGATCATCACAAAGATTGTATTTAAGTTCAGATGTGATTTTCTTTCTTTGTTTATTATATAGATTTTTGGGAAATAAACATGCTTCTAGGAATTTGGAAAAATATTAATACCAAGAATATTGCCTAATAGAAATAGAGCTCAATTTTTCATCAGAAAAAGAAGATTTTATCTCCCTAGGATCCTCATATTGAGTAAGAGTAATCCATGAAAGATGGTCAACAACTAAGTTTTCATCACCCTACTTATCCCATATTTCTAATTCAAACTCTTGAAATAATAGAATCCTTCAAATAAATCTGAGTTTTGTTTATTTCTTAGACAACAAGTACTTTAATGCAAAATGATTAGTGAAAATGATGACTTTTGAGCCTAACAAATACAATCTAAACTTATCTATTGAAAAAAAACAACACTTAACAACTCTTTTTTAGTGGTGTTGCAATTTCCTTGAGATTCATCTAGCAACCTAATAGTATAATACACCATATGTGACTTACTATATATCATCTGTCTAAGGACAGCACCTAAAGCCATGTCACTAGAATTGCACATAAGTTTAAAAGGAATTTCAAATCCAGTGTAGTGATGATGGGTGATGTGGTGAGTTTTTCTTTTAACATATTAAATGATTTCAAATACTTTTCATCAAAATTAAAAGATGGATCCTTAATGATCATATACCACAAGGGATTAGTTAATTTTGAAAATTCTTTTATGAATCTCCAGTAGAAACTTGCACGCCCTGGGAAACTAATAACAACTTTTAGATTTTCAGGAGTTGGATGTTTTTGAATGACTTTTATCATTTCAGTATCAACCTCCAATCATCTTTTGGACACATTATGACCTAAAAAAATACCCTCTATGACTATGAATTGAAACTTCTCCCAATTAAAAACTTAGTTTGTTTCGATGCATCTTTCCGAAACTATATCATGATTTCCAAGACAATTAATTAAAGTACTACCCACAATAGAGAAATTATATAAGAAAACCTCAATGATCCACTCAAATATGTCTTAAAATACAGCCATAATACACCATTGAAAGGTGGATAGAGCTCTAAACAAACCAATGCCAGTCCTACTATATAAAAATTTCCCAAAGGGGTATGTGAAAGTAGTCTTTTACTGATCCTCTCGAGCAACAGAAATTTGTTTGTAACCAGAATACCCATCCAGAAAATAAAAAAATCATTTCCAGTAATCCCCTCAAGAATTTGATTAAGTATTGTCATGGGAAAATGGTCTTTACTAGTGGATGTATTAATCCTCCTATTATCTATACAGACTCTCCATTTTTTGGATTTTCTAACTTAGATCTCCTCGTTGTTTTCATTTTTGACAATAGTGAAACCTCCCTTCATGGGGACAACTTGGAAAAATCTGACCCACGAACTATCTAGGATATGATATATTATTAATTTTTCTAGAAACATAATCACTTCATCTCTCAGAACCTCTTTCATGTTTGGATTTAATCTTATATCACACTCTACTCTAGGCTTATGATCATGCTCGATAGGTATTTTAGGCACGCAGAATGAGGGACTAACACATTTAATATCATATATAGTCTAGCCTATGGTTGATTTAAACTTATTTAACACACTCAAAAATCATTATTCTTAATTTTAAGGTATCTTAGCAAAAATTATGATAGGAAAAGTGGAATTCTCAAACAAAAATGAGTATTTCAAATGAGCCAGGATTGGTTTTAGTTCAATAATGGGTGGTTCAACACTAGAACGAAGACCATTATGTATGGGAGGTACAATATATTAAAAATTTATCTTGTAAGAAGTATTAAACGATGAACTATTTTCAATTTCAAGCTCAATTTGATAATTTTTACCACTGTTTTCCAAATTTAACAACATATTTTCCACATTTTATGCATCAAAATTCAACATGTTAATTAGAGAAGAATCATAAAGTTGTATCAAAATATCTCCCTCTACATCATAAAAGTGATAATAAATGTGGGTGTTAATAGAAAACCTGTCAAATTCACTCATAAATCTTCTAAGTTCATAAATAGAGGACTCTTCTACAGCATAAACTGCACAGTTGTCCAGTTCTGGAAAATTTTCACCATACATAATTTGAGCAGAATTTTCAGTTTTTAAAATATGTAATTCATGTTTTCAAATTAAAATTGAGTTCATATGATAAATGATTGATTTTTAGATTCTTAAATTATTTAAAATTGATTTTTGTCTTCTAAAGCCTCTACCATTGAACATATTTTATAAAAATTTGATCCTCTGACATTTTTAAACACATTGAATTAATATATATGATCTCATATTTTAAATATAAGACGACCCTTAGAGAAATCAATATTTTTACCACATATATCCAAGAAGGTCCTAACCATGATTATGGGAACCTCTTGATCACACTCCATAACTAATACGAGAAATTATGTTAGTAGAAACGGTTTCCCAAGCCAAAATAGCACATCATCTACCCTACCCATAGGATAAGATAAAGATCTACCAGCTAACTAAAGTATGAATGTGGTGGGTTGGAGGTCAACCATCCTTAACTGTCAAAATAGTGAGTATGGGAGCAGATTAATGCTAACACATAAGTCACAAGGACAGTTGAGATGATCAAAATTTCATAACGTACATGGGGTGACAAGTCTACCTGGGTCTTTTAATTTAGGTGGGATTTTCTTTTAGAGTATAGCACTAAAATCTTCAATGATGTGATAGGTAGAAATTTATTCATTGGATTTTTTGATTGACATAATTATTTTTAGAGATTTCAAATAAGAGGAAATTTGAATAACGGTTTGGATGAATAGAATGGTCACATGAACTTTAGACAAGAAACCAAGGAACTGATGAACAATAGCGTTGGTATTTCTTTGAGATTTATGCTTTTCAAGGATAGGGATGGTTGGGGGAAAAATTTTAGAACAGTTCGTACATCCCTCACCTCTTTCACAAATCTTTCTTTTCGTTTGTTCCTTTGATTTTTAGAAATAAAATTGGATTGTTCATCAGGTGAAAAAATCACATTTTCATCATTTCCAACAGATTTATATGAATTTCTAGAATGTGAAACAAACATATTTTTTGTTCCAAAATTAAACAGATTTTCATTTCTGTCATTTTCTATGTATTTTTTAGAAACAATTAGAGTATTAATCCATCTTCTAGTGACTAAAAACAAGAAATTCTTTCTAGGGTTCAGTTTAGTTGTGCTTAGAAGTCACATTTATCCCTAGAAGAAAAGTCTCTAGAATTTTGTCCTATAAATGTGTCTGTATTCTACATTATAACATCATTTTTCATTTTATCTGACTCATATTGGTTTTGTTGTTTGGGTAGCAAATTCATGTATAGTTAATATTAAGAGTTAATTTTGTTCAAAATTAAATAAAGCTTAGAGGAAATTTGATTATCAATGATTCCTTGTGCTTTTGAAGACTCACCCCTTTGTTGATTTTGAATGATTGATATAGGATGGTTCTGCTAGTTAGGGGTAGAGGATTTTTCAATTAAACCTTGATCATCTCAGGAAAAATTCTGATGGTTCCTATAAACTTGGTTATAATTGATTGAAAATGGATCTTCATAGGGAGTCATCCTCATAACACAGTTAACAAAATTTTAGTTCTCTTGTTATTGGGATGGAAGATCAGTGTAAGGAAAGAAGTTTTTAGTAAGCCCAGACATTTCAAATAGTCAACATTGTTATATTAAATATTGATAGGTGTTTTTATAGCCAAGTTGGTGAAACGTTTTCCATGTGTTTTGTTTCATTAACGATTAAACTTGGTTGGAGATTTCACTAAGTTGAGCTTGAGTTTCATTCATTGAACCAGTATTTGGGTTTCTGTTCACTCATTTTCTTCATAAAAATTTATTTTATGAATTTAGTTCATGTTTATTAAAATTTTGTCTCAGATAATCATATGCATTCTCCTTATAATTAACCCCAACATCATGATCAACTAGATTCTATCTAGAGGAGGATAGCCCCTCTTAGAGGGTATCCATGAGAAGGTGAGATGAGAGTTGGAGATGGAGACACTGCCTAAGAATGTACCTGAATCAATCCCAAGAATCATGAAAATATTCTTTATCCTCTTTATGAAAGCAGGTGATCTGTGTTCTCATTTTACCTTTCAGTATTTTGGGATAAAATTTCATTGTGAAATAATTGTACATGTGATACTAGTCCTCAAAAGTTTCTCATATGGACTCAAAATGTAGTTCCTAGCATTTCCTTTAAGGAAAAAGGGAAAGAATCTCTTTCTATGTTCATTTTTTGTATTTCATAGAAGAGGTAACTACTACACAATATTGTAGAAATCTCTAATGGAGGAAAGGGAGTCCTCATTAAATTGAAAATAAAATGAAGGTAGTAGCGTAATATTGGACGATTTAAGCTCATAGATTTGGGCTCTAACAGATAATCTAATTGAAGTTAGATTTTTTGAAACATGATGGAGATGGAACTCCCTCATCCTAGGCCTCTAATAGTCCTCTAATAGATTATGTGGATGATTTTGAAATTCATCAGGTTCCAGAAGTCTATCACCTATGTTCTCCATTTCTATTTTTTTCTAATTGTAGTAAGATGCTTTTTTATTTCTATGTTAAAGGGATATAGACTACTCTAAGTTGTTCTTGTGCTCATGAAAGTGTATAAACAATTCTATGTAGCACAATAGTGGAACTAACAAGAATAAGAGTGAAAGAAAACATGGGTACAGTAACTGGAAAAACAAGTAACAAACAGAATATAAAAGATTTTTTTTCATTTTTTTCTATGAGATTTTTTTGTGATTTTTTTAGAAAAGAAATAGTAACACTTTCCGTCCTAGGAAACGGAACCAAAAACCTGACCCGTCCATCATTAAAGTCAGTAAAAGTAGAAATTTTATATTCCTAATAACTACTATATATGTGGAATGTAGGGTCGAACCCACAAGGAAGGTAGTTTTGACCATTATTCTTCTAAAATTTTAAAAAAAGACCCCACTTTTGTCCATAATGGGGTAAACATCCTATTTTTTTACTTTCATAATTGTTTTTTATTTTTATTTTTTTTAAATACATTAAATATACACAAAATGTTTTTGTATATTGATTAAATCCATATTTGTATAGGAAAAAGTTTACACTCAAATAGAAAATGAGATTATGAATGATAATGACTGATCAATAAAGTCGATAAGACCAGGGGAAAACTGAATTCAACGGGATTTAAATGGATTCTTATTCACTTAAAAGTTACTGTAATGAACCACTATAAAAAGAATGACTAACTTCCCTCAACATGAGTTAATTCATATAGATTGATCAATCTTGGAGTTTGCCACTCCCAAATAAATAAACTGTGAAAATTTGTGATTTTAAAATGATGACATAACGAACTCTCCACAAGTTCTGAGGGTTTCTAAATTTATTATCATTTGAAAGATGTATCCACAGTCAATATCATTGAATAATCATAGATTCAGAAATTTAGTTATGGTGGTACAATTCAATTGAATGAATTCTGTATTGATCTCTCTGATAAATTCATAATTCTTTGAAATGAATAAGTAGACAATAATAATTAAAAATAACCAGTATGACATGAATTTCTTCCCAAACTAGAAGATCTAGGTAGAAATAATGCTCATTTTCATTACAGTAGTTCAAGACATTTTGAGAATAGAGTATAAAAACTCAAACTCAAGGGGAAAAGAACACCCCAATGATGTTATGCTCGAATTCTCCTACAACTCCAGGGTTGTCCATTGGATCTTTCTGCTCTAATGAGAGAGAATATGTTGAAACTCCAAATGATCTCCACTCGAATGATTTTTCCCTTGAATGTGTGTCTCCCCCCCTAAATGAATCTACTACTCTATTCTTTTTAATTTGTTTCCATAAATTTCATCGTCACAATTTCCCTCCACCAACATCAAGTGTCTTTATCTTGTGCACTGCATATATTATTTTTTCACGAACCGCGCATTGTATTAGCGAGACCCATGTATGTAACTCCCCTAGTGTTAGTTAAATGTAGTTCTACAGTGTTTTGAATGTTGAATAAACTTATAAAAGAATGACAAAACAAAACGTTAAAAATAAGAAAAAAATAAATAATTAAATATTTATAATTAAACTTAATAGTTAATTACTATTTGATAAAATTAATATGTATTTAAATTATATGTTATTTAATAAGTTATTTTTTTAATATTATTAATTAAAATTTATTTTATTTTAAAACAATATTATTATTATTTAAGATGTATTATTATTATTATTATTAGTGTTAATTTAATTATAAAAGTTATGTAATTATATTTAATAAGAAATTTATGTACTATTATGTTAATTATGTTAGTTTGTAAATCATTATTAGCATTCATATTTTAAAGGTTTTTTTAATTATTAATTTTAATTTTATATTTTTGTTATGCTATAAATTTTTAGTTTTTAACCTTTTTAATGTTAATTATAAACATTAATTTCATTATTATATTCAAAATTGAAATAATTTACTATTCTAAATTAATCAATTAATTTATTTTGATTTTATTTATAAATTAATATTAGTATTTTATATATTTTATTTTATGATAAAAAATATGAAACATTAAATCAATAATTAATTTAAATTTAAATTAGATTTTATTATTAATGAATTTATTTTAATTAATATTTTATTATTTCAGTTTTATTACAATGATTTATATAATTGTTTTTATTAATTTTAATTAATATTATTATATTTTCATTACGTAATTATTTTATATTATTTTTTCTGTATAGGATTTCATTTAATTTATGTTTTTAAAATAAAATATTCTTCCCCCCCAACCCCAGTACGGTGCAACCCTAAGGGGGTATTTCTATTTATCATCTCTAAGGGAGAAGAAAACCCCCAGTGCAGCTACTAGTCACTGCTCTACTCCAGATCTACCATGGAATCGAATCAAGGGTCTCCTCCTCCTCAGGCGCGGTGGACCCCTCTCTTCTGGAAAGCAGTTGTTCGGTTCGACAGACTTCCCCAAGAACATCGACGCACAACAATGTTCTTTAACTCAATAGTCACGGATCTCCCCCAGCGGCGACTCCACCTTGGTTGGAAGCGGCATTGGGTTCTCCTACAACGGCGCCGCCTTCTTACTCCCAGTCGCTAGACTGGATACCTCCTTACATATTGAAATCTTCCTTCAACTAGTGGACGGATCGATTTGAGGCTTGGGGATGTTTGATTTGTGGAATCTTGGTTGAAGGAGTGAAGATGTTCATTGGATTTGAGTATTAGTTTTGTTGTGAGTGTGGTCAAAGAAGTGAGGCAAGTGGAATGAGGTGTTTTTAGTGAGTGATCTGGTGGTGGTGAGGCAGAGAGACCGATATTGGTAGAAGATGGAGGGTGAGACTGATAGAAGGAATGAATCGGTAGTGGGGAGTTGTAGTGTTGAGGAGAAGAATCCAATAATGATGATCCGTGAGATGTGAAGGAATTGGATGAGTGTCTCGTGATGGGTGGGACATAAGCCCGACAATTGAAATGATAACGAATGATTATAGGTATCGGTGAGTTGAGTTATCTCACTGATAGTAGAAGGAGGGATAGGTTCATCGGAAGGTGAGAAGTAGTGGAGGCCATGGATTTGACACAAGAGATCAATCATTATATCGATATCAGACAGAGGATCAGTGTTTTATTATGAAGTAGGTGAGATAGGCAGCAGTGATACTATCGGTGAATTGTCTCAACGATAGTTCAAAAAAATATGTCACTGATACCGATGAAAAGAGAGACAAATGCGGATACAACGTGATACCAACACCGATGCGCAACAGCATCGGTATCAAATAAAAAAATAGAAATATCGGTGAGTCATATCATAGATAGTTATGAAAAGTAACAGTGTGTTGTTTGAAAAATAAAATAGACATTAAAAAACATTAATTTAAAACATTAAAATCAACCTATATAATTAATTTAAAATAAATCAAACATATGTTGAATTGGTAAATTTAATAAAACGCAATTACATTAAGTCATATCTGGAAAGTCCAATGGTGAGTCGTATGTACACAACTAAAAATTTAGATAAAATAAACTTAAAACCATTGATTAACTAAAATTATCACTTAAATTATTCAAATTAATTAATTTATTAATTTATCAAAAATGAAAAACTAAATAAATTAACAAATTTTCATAAACTGGGTTATTAAATAAATTTAACATAATGTTTAAAATTAAAAATTGAATTTTTAATTGTAAACACCTAAATTAAAAACTGGATTAATGTTAAACTATGTTAATAAAAGACTAAAATTAAAATTTATTATATAAATTTATTAAAGGGTCTCTATTGAGTGAAAAATAATATCATCGGTTACTAAAAACAAATGTCATTGTCTTAATAATTTAACTGCATACTTAGGATTAAATAATTAATGTTTTAAAACTATAACTTAATTAATTAAAAAACTAGATGAATACTTAAAATTAAAAACACACTATTTAAATAAATTTAGACTCAAATTATTAAAATAATTATTTATAAGAATAATTAAACATAAAAATTAATAACGATAATTAATTTTAATAAAATTAAATTAAAGAGTAAAATATTAAATTAAAAAATTAATTAGATAAAAATAAATAAAAATATTAAATGATTATTTTATAAAAGTGACAATCTATTAAAAATTATCTAGATTAAATATAACAAAACAAATTAAAAATTATCAAGCTATAAAAATAAAGTAAGATTAAATTAATTATTTTAAAGACTAAAAATAAATAATTAATTATAAAATTTTATAAATTAACAAATTTCATTATAAAAATTTAAATGTACATAAATTTATCAAAAAGTGTAAAATTAATAATTAAATTGTTAAAAATTAAATAAAAATATTTGGAAAAACTATATAAAAAAGGCCACAGCAGTAGTACTCATTCAAACAACATGAAAAGTAAATATAAATTTATTATAAATCTTTTTATGAACCAAATTCATATATATATAATACCATATATGGTCTAATTATAACCTTATATTACCAACTTGTTAACAGTCCCTTGTTATGGTTTCACTTCAGGTAATATTAGCTTTGTTCTTTACATGTTTTTTATTTTGTTATATCTTTGGTCCTAATTATTATATCATGATTTATATAATGTAAAACATGATATAAATATTATTTATATTA
Organism: Viscum album; assembly: GCA_963277665.1. NCBI lineage: Eukaryota > Viridiplantae > Streptophyta > Magnoliopsida > Santalales > Viscaceae > Viscum > Viscum album. The sequence continues at coordinate 1,591,552,456 of OY728161.1, forward strand.
GTTATATGTTCATTATAATAATCTATAAAATATAGACATATGAAATGGAATACATCATTTATGGAGATGGTAAGCTATATGAATGCATGGATGTTGTTTCTCTTCTTATTGTCATATTGAAAGAAAGAAAGAAAATAAAATATTTTTATATATGTATATAATATAATTATAGTACCATTATAATGATATATATCATATTATTTCATTAAAACCATCCTTAATACATTTCATCTAGTGTGTCAACGAATCACATCGCTTTGAGGGGCGGAAGTCCACACTTGATCAAACAAAACTATCATATTTACACCAAATTGAAGGTAAAAAGATATTTATTGTAAAAGAAATGTAAAAGAATAATGGAATTATAAAAATAATATATGACATATATAAATATATTTCTGATCATAATCTCCACTTTGATATTCGTGAATGGAAAAATAACCAATAATCATTTTGTGAGGTTGTAGTTTTCCATACACATAAATAGTATGTTTCTTACCCATTTGATGGATGCATCTATAAGTGATGTAAAAAACATTAAAATAAAATAATATTAATTTATTGAATATACTGGTGTTGTTATACAATCATATAATAATGAGTGTGGAGGGGGTGGAGAAAAATAAAACAAAGTAGACTGAGAGAAAATGTTACCTCTTAATCCGGTAACTTCTTTGGTTTTGGTCAAAATAGTTCCTTGTTTTTATTATTGAATAGTGGGAGTCTTCTCATAGTAATGGAGGGATTTTGGGATTTTTATTTGGAATATAATGGCTGAACCTATGTTGTTTGAGAGGTTTGGATAAGATGGAGAGGTGGTTCCCTTTTAAAGGGAAAATAAAGGACACACTTGGCCTTTTTTAAACAAATTAGGTATACCCAAATTTTTACCAAAAAAAGTCACTGAAAATGAACAAAAATAAATAATGGAAGGTTAATTTATGAATAATATCCAGATAATGGGATTTGGAATGATTTATATGTTTTTTTAGAAATTGAATAAGGTCTATTACTTTATTAAAATAATTACACTCTTAACCATTGTAATTGATTTTAATAACCTTTACTAGTTTTTTATGTTCAAAAAAATATGACCATGTTATAAATTATAAATTATTCTAATTAAAAATATTTATTCCATTTTTACAAATTCTAAAAATATAAGTTGAATAAATAAATTTAAAATTATTCCTGCTAGTGGGATGACAGTATGGTTTTTTAAAGTAAAACATCGAAAAGTTTTTTATGTTTTTATATCGAATTTCAAAGTGAAATTGATTAAAATTAAAAATATTGGATTAATATATAAAATATTTTTTAGTTATACGTTAATAATTATTTGAAATATAATTTATCCTTATAATTGGATTTTTTGAAAAGTAGTTTTGAATTAAAATTCTGTTTTTTAACTATTCATCAAAAATGAAACCTTAACAAAAAATACCAAAAATATATACAATCATATTTTCTAATTTTATTTCATATATGAAATTTATTTGGAAATATTAAATCTATAAAAGTTACAATAAAATGTATTTAAAATGCTTTTTACATTAAAATGTCATAAAACTACTTCAATAATAAAATATAGGGATTAAAGCATATAATTAGATTTGTTCTTATCAAATATGTTAGAGTAATATCGAAATTTTTTAGTTGACTATATTATATATAAATTTAATTAATTTAACAAACTATTAGTAATTAATTAAACCTATTAATATAAATTTTCTTTTCACATAAAAATAGATTTTTATAAAATTGGTCCCTTTATATTCATTTGGGTTCTATAATTTTTTCTAATTAATATGTAACTAATTAATTAAACTATATATTGTTATATGTTAGTTATTCCTATAATATTCTGTTTAATAACCATGTTATATCCTATTAAAAATAATATTTTAATAATGAATAGTTTTTATGTAACACTCGGTCTTCCGTGTTATACAAGCCATTAAAAAAATCAATCATTCATGTAATGTAAGCTATCCTTGAGGTTCTGTTTTAAGAAAGCTAAAATTAATGTTGAATTTAGTTCATGGTTAACTTACAATTTCATATAACTCAATCCAAAAAATAGGTTATTCCAATAAAATGAACAATTTTCAATGTCGGGTGAAATGAAAAATATAAAAATATTGAAATAATTTGACAAAATAGATTTCAAAAAATCTCAAGGTGTTTCTAGGAGGAACACATGAGGTATCATAGTTTACTAAGATAGGGAAAAATAAGATTATCCAAAACCTAGGTAATCACATTTTAGAACAAATTACACTTTTTATATATGACTTTTGAATGGAATTTTGGAAATTACCGATTATTTAATGTATAGAACTATTATTTTAAAAAGATAAATGAACATAAAAGGAACAATAAAAGATAAGGGATTATGGTAGGTTTATAATTCCCTCATTCACCCATTTAAATAGGATTATTGTGTTTTTTAGTCCTTTAACCATAGTTAAATCCATTTACTACATGTTATATTTATAATGTGGTAACAAAAAATGTATCTCCTCACATTATTTTCATCTATGAAAAGTAAATTGATCATATTACATATTTTGAAAATTACAACTCCAAATATTCAATTCATTATATTAGATTTAACTACTATACTAATTTAAATATAATTTTAAAATAAGAAATATATAACACAAAAAATACTTTATAGAAAATATTTTTTTTTAATCCGAAACAAAGATTTATCCTTATTCGATACAAAATAAAAATCATTATATAAAAGGTATTTTTTCAGAAAAAAATAAATATACCATAAATATCATAAAAATCATACTTCAATAATGATCAATTTAATTTATTATTACAAAAAATAAGAAAAATAACGAGAAAAAAATTCTTTAAAAATTGTACACTTTTTAAAAGAAATTTATCACCTCCCATTATTTATATAATAACCATTAACTATTATTAAACCATCATATATTATAATTTTCATTATATTTTATAAAAATATCAAAAAAATATTTTATTAATAATTATTATAATAATTTGTAATAAAAAATACATATTTACCTAACAGAGCATTTAAATTTATTGCTAGTATTTCATTGTACTGTTTTATATCAATAAAATAAATCATGGTTCATTTTATATCAGGTTTTTTGTAATATAAACTATTGAAAAGAAATTATTTCTTTAAAGGTAAATAAATACTATAATCTTATGGTGTCATATAAGTGGTTGTACATTTTATATGGCCCCATCCATAAACATTACATAATATTTAATTAAGGTAATAATTCACATTGATGATCTTTCCAGGTTTAGAGATTTTGAAAATTAGGTCATAATTTATACAAAACTTCTTGAATATTACATGTATACACTTCTACTCAGTATCCATTTTTTCAAAGAATAAAATGTCTTAAAAGAAAAGAAACATGTTTAGTTCAATGTTTTAAACTGAATGACTTTTCATTGATCCCATCCTTGACCATATTCCACCTTAAATCCTATGAAAAACATGTCAAAAACGTGAGATGAGCATAAAAAATCTGTAAGGGATACAAAAAGAAGTAAAACTATATGTTTTTAAAACAACATGTAAACCATGAATATCTTATCATAGAGGGATACTTTTTAACTTAAAGAAGTAGAAAAAACACTTCACTAAATATAACCTCATTTATTACCCTTCTTTTGTTACCAGAATTTTACCATTAAAATCATATAAATCAATATATATTATATAAAAGGTAAACATGGGACATAATAATAGTTAAATAGAATAACCATATGGTCAACATCCACAAATCAATTATTCAAATAGAATATCCATATGGATGACCTTCATACCAAATGCATTGGAGGTTAAAACATAACCACCAATCCTTGGTTTATCATTGAACCACTCTTCATTTTTTTTATCACAAAACTACCAATCATTGTTTTATCACATAACCACCCATAAAATGACCATGTACCATTATATAATCATAAAACATAAAATATTGAAAATGTTAATATTTCCCTAATAACATTTCATTTGAAATCACAAGAAGTCATTACAAGTTATTGAAATACTATATCCATTTCAAAAACCATTTAAATTTTAAAACACCAAAAAATGTAATAACGTATTTCTTTTCCTTTTAAAAACATTAAGTCTTATTGGGGAAGCCAAATAACTATGATGGAGGCGGAGAGGTCATTGTCACCACAAACATTTAAAACATTCATTTTATTATTTAGTAAAATTCATCATAGGTAAAATATTCTCTTTGAAAGAAACTAATATTCAAAGGGTATTATTATACACCATGTAAAATAAGGGGGTGTATATTACCAAAATATACCTCAATGAAAGGAGATTGAGACGAAGTCCCTTACCTTGAGTCTAAATCATCACGTATGTTCTGTGTTCTTCCTAAATAATAAACTTAATTTAATTTTTACTTACATGATAGCCTTTTTTATGATAATTATTCATTTTATATCAATTATTACCTTGATATAACAATCATATAATTATTCAAGTTCATATCGGCCGTTTTGATGATGCTCGGTACTTGAGTAAAAAATGATATCATTATAATTTCAAATTGTCCATGTTGTTAAAATAACATCATCTACAGAATGATATTAAATATTTAGATATCATCTATATCATATATATCCATTATAAATGTATTTATAATATTCCATAGTATTTGGATATAATAAATGAAATCCACCATTCATGGAAACGGTAAGCCGTACGTACGCATGAACGCTAGTTTCATTTATTTTAAATATTTAATTGAATTAAAACTAAATTATACATAGGTATATTATAAATAAATTATAATAGATATGTTATATATTTTACATAATTTCATTAATTTCATCCTTTATGTGTTCCATGTATAGAATTTTGAGTCATATCACTTTGAGGGGGCGATAGTCCGCACTTCCTCAAATTAAATTATCATATTTATACAACATGAAAAGCATCAAGGTATTTTATAAATTATAATTACAGAAAAATGGAGATAAATTAAATATCATTAATATCATATATAATTATAGTGCGATCATAATGTTTACCATGAAAGGTGGTAGGGGAAAATCAAACAATAATCGTTTCGTGTGTTAGTAGTTAGCTGTACACAGAAACAGTATGTTTATGTCCATTTGATAGAGGTGTGTTTAAGTGAAGTTAGAAACCATTACATAACAACAATATATTAAATTTAGGATACAAGTTTTTTAATATAAATAAAGAATAATATGATCAAAGGGAGTGGAGAATAAAAAATAATGTAAAGAAACTTGAAAGATGGTGTTACCCCAAATCGGGTAACTTCTATTGGTATGAGAAAAAAGGATCTCTTGAATTGCCTTCTGTCTAAGGTAAGGCTTCTATGAGAAATAAAGGTATGTTGGGAGCACATTTTTTTAATGTTTGGATGTCCAGGGTGCTTGATAGGTGTGGGTAATGGCTTATAGGTGGTGGCCTTTTATAAGAGGGAGGATGGGAACTTAAGAAATATCCTGAATTATCTTTTTAGTATAAATTTTATTTAGAGTATAGATGATTAAAAGATCATCTAGTTCGATTATAAGTTGAATATAAGTCTAAATAAAATCATCCATTAATAATTAGACTGGTTTAGGAAATTTTTTAATCCTTATCTTGTTTTACTTAACCATTTTTTACCCTTACCATTTTGTCAAACATTTAATACATTGTGAATCATAATATTTACCAAAACATGAAAAAAATCCCATTACAGAGTCAATAATAAATTTATAGAATTATGATAACTATTTGGAATAATATTATATTTTTTAATGTTTTATAATATTTTATAAATTTTATTATATTTGTGAATATTAATTATGTCAATTTTGACACTATTAATATGATGAATTTATAAAATATCCCTAAAAATATGATTGATTCTAAAAGTCATCATTAATACAAATATAACATATTATGATAATTTATAAAATTATTTTATGACATAAAAATAACCAAATTACATTTATTTAAACATTTATATTATCATTAATTTGAACCCTTTATTAAAGAAGCAATCACTACATCATCATTGTGTCATAATTAAATCTTTTTATTTAATCTCTAAAAAATATAAATAAAATACAATGATTTATGAAATCTTTTTATCTTTCCAATTAATATTTATAGTCAAAACATGACTTGTATAACCCCATATAAAAAAATTACAAGAAGATACATGTTTCGGCTATATTATCCTTAACCTTAAATTAAAAGTAATTAAATGTCCTTTTCACACACAAGTGGCTCTATGGGGTCCTAAAATTGATTCATGTGTTTATATAGTTTGATATATATCATCCAATATGATTAGGACACGTGTTATGGTAATTTAATATTATTATAATATTATTTTTCTCCAAATTTTTCAGATTAACCCTTTAACCATGGTAAATTAAATATTTACTAAAGTAACTATTCATAATGTCTACAATTAAAAGATATCTATTTAGAAAATTTTTACCTATGGACTCCAAATATGGAATCCATTTTTCTAAATTAAAAACATATATGTTTCAAACATTAATTTAAAATTAATTCTCGTTGTCAAAACCAAAAAACATGTTATTCAGAAATAATAACTATCAAAATGATGACATGTTTTTATGTCTAATTAAAAATTTAAATTACTTTCATTGAAAAAAATTTATTATATGGTAAAAACAAAACCAAGTTACACATTAAAACAAATTAAAAATATAGTCTAACCATATAAATAAATCAAATTAAAAAATAGTTTTTCTTAAAATGCAATATTTTTCACTATTCATTAAAAATGAACTTTATCATAAAATTACCAAAAAATTTACCCAAAGTAAATTATTTATGTCCCACTTCTAAAGAAGATGTTTATTTTGTAAAATATAACATATAAAAGTGACAAAAACTTGATTTAAATGGTGTTCTTCATCAAAAGGCGGTAAAACTACCTTATAAAAATATTAGAGTATTTATGCTTAAAATTGGATTCATTCTCATTTTAAGACTCTAAATTTTATTTAAAAAATGTAAAAACATTTAAAATACATTTTTAATCATAATGTGGTAAGTTATATTAATTCTCCCTAATATAATGGCTGGGAAATAACTACCATTTAAAATAATAATATTATGTTACGATATTTCAGTATGACTCAGCTTTGTGTGCAACATGTGATTTCGGAGAAACCCATTATTGCGTGTCCGGTACGCCATAAAAATATTATCCCCATTAATGTAAAATTAATATCTTATTCATAATTATTAATATAAATAAAAATTATTATTCTATAAATACCAGGGTCGTTACATCCTTCCCCCTTTTGGGAATTACGTCCCTGTAATTCTATTCCATTATAAAATAAGTGGGAGTATTTATCACTCATTACATTTTCATATTTCTATGTTGCCTCTTAAACGGTATGGTTTTTTCTCAGAACCTTCACCTGATGGATTACCTTATCTTGCAACACTTTCTATCGGTGGTAAAGAATCAAGACTGGTTGTTCCTGATAAGAAATATTCTCTTCCAACTGAACTACCTCTAAACTTAAAACATAATATGGATCCAGTATATACTTTATCAACATTGAAAAATGAAAAACATTTTGTACCTGGGATAAACATGGAGGTCAAGTCACTCTGTAGGAAACTGATCCAACTTTCTCCAGGATTTCATAGTGTCCCATAAACCTCAGACTCAACTTTCCCTTTTTGTCAAAATGCATCACACTTTTTCATAGAAAAACATTGAGGAAGACATGATCACCTACCTCAAAAGAAAGATCTTTACTCTGGTTATCCACATAAATATTCTACCTACTCTATGTTTTTTCTCATGTGCTCTTGAATTAACTGAACTTTTTTGCCATCACTTCTATCAAATCTTGTCCCATCAACTTTCTTTAACCTACATCATCCCAAAAATCTGGATTTCGACACTGATATTCATATAATTCCACAAATGGAGCCATATTTATACTATAGTGAAAACTATTATGATAAGAAAACTCATCCAAAGAAAGATGTTGGTCCCAACTTCCCTAGTAATCCATTGAAGAAGCACATATCATATCTTCCAAAGTCTCAGTTTTTCATTCTGACTGTCCATCTGATTGAGGATGAAAAGATGTACTAAAATTTATTTCGTTATCCAATTACTTTTGAAGGCCCTTACAAAAGATAGAAGTGATCCTGGGATAACTATCTGATACAATGGAGATGGGAACTCCATGTAAATTTACTATCTCTTTAAAAAACAATTGAGAAGGTTGATCTAGAGACAGAGTATCTCAAATAGAAATAAATTGAGAAGATTTATTCAATCGATCAACAATAACTAATATTTCATTATTACCTTGATATGTCTTCATTAATCCCACAATGAAGTCCATGGATATATTTCCCCATTTTTACTCTAGTACTGGTAAAGGTTGAAGCATCCCTTCCGGTTACTTCCACTTTGCTTTAAGCAGGGGACAAGTCAAACACTTCATAGTAAAGTTAGTAATATCTCTTTTCCTTCTATCCCACATGAAATAATCCCAATGATATTTGTACATCTTATAACTTCTAAGAAGAACTAAAAATAGAGAACTATTATCTTCACAAAACAACTCTTTATTTACCTATGAATCATAAGGAACACATAATATCATTCCAAACCTCAAAACACAATATTTATCAATGTTAATTTCCGGTAACGTACCCTTCTGAACCGACTCTACCATTTTATACAACTAACTGGTTTATTTCTATGCTTGGATTATTCTATCTGCTAGAGGTGACTTCACTTCCACCTGAAAAAACAATGGAACTTCTTGTACAAGAAACTTTTATTCCAAAGTTCATCAAATTGTTAATAAAAACATCTTGTTCGAAATGTAGCATGGATAATGTATCATTACTCTTTCTAATCAAATCTTCAGCTAATTTATTTTCCTTTCAGAGATGGTAATAGATCGTAAAATCATAATCCTTGATTATTTCTAACCATCTCCTCTATATCATATTTAATTCCTTCTGAGTGAATATATACTTCAAACTTTTGTGATCAGTATATATTTCACACTTTATTCTAAAAAAATGATTCCTCTAAATTTTTAATGCAAAAACAATAGTAGATAATTACAAATCATGTGTAGGGTAATTTAACTCATGAGGTTTCAAATGATGTGAAGTATAAGAAATTACATGGTCATTATTCCCTAAAACACAACAAAGTCCTTTCAACAAAGAATCACTATTGATAAAAAAATCGTCATTTTTGGAAAGTAATGCCAATAATAGAGCATTCACCAATCTTCTTTTTAATTCATGAAAATAATCATCAAATTCTATTTTCTAGAAAAACGTAACACATTTTCGAGTTAACATAGTCAGTTGGAATGATAAACATGAAAAATTCTCAACAACCCTTTTGTAATATCCTACCAAACCAAGAATACTAAAAATTTCGGTAATATTTGTATATATTTCCCATTCTTGAAAAACATTTGTTTTTGCAAGATCAACAGTTATGCAATTTTTGAAACAATGTTATCGTGGAATGAATTTTTTTTGTAACAAAAACTCACACTTTCTGAATTTACTATATATTTTTTTCTTTTATTGTTTTCACTACAACCCTTAAATGACATTAATATTCCTCTTTAATTTTGGAATATACCAAAATGTCCTCAATAAACACAAACACAATTTTATCCCTAAGCTCACTGAAAATACTATTCATAAGATCCATGGATACCGTTTGTGAATTGGTTAACCCAAAAGGCATAACTACAAACTCATAATGGCCATATCTAGTACAAAACATGGACATCAAAACGTCTGATTCCTTAACTTTCAACTGATGGTACCCTAGCCTTAAGTCAATTTTTGAATAATAATAAGCTCCATGGAACTGATCAAACTAATCCTCAATATGAGGAAAAGGATACTTGTTCTTAATAGTTATATTATTCAAAGATCTATAATCAATAAAAAGTCTCATTGATCTATATTTATTTTTAATAATCAAGACTGTACCACCCCATAGTGATGTTCTAGGTCAAATGAAACCTTTATCTAACAACTCTTGTAATTGTTTCTTTAACTTTAAATGTTAAATTTGAGCCATTCGATAAGGGGTTTTCAAATTAGATTAGTATCAGGAACTAATTCAATAGTAAATTCAACTTCCCAGTCAGGTATAATATCCGGAAACTCATTAAGTAAAACATCAAGATACTTATTTACTACTAGAAAAACATTAATCTAAACAGTTCCTTTGTTTTCATTAATATGTTCAAGGTAAAATTAATTTCCACAATTCACTATTTTCTCAGCTTCCTGATATGTTATCATAGAGAAGAGTTCATTCTTGTACACAAACTGAAAGTCTTTCTGAATATAAACCTCATTAACTGTACATTCAATATTAACATGGTAAATAAAAATACAATATATTCCAAAAATAAAATAAAACTCTACTAGAGTAAAAAAAAGGTTTTCAGGTAAATTATTTCTACAAATAACTATAGGAAGATTCTTTTAATTTTTTTTGCATCAACATTTCCCCTAGGTGTTTTTACCACAAGTAATGGATTTATATTTTGAGATGGAATTCCCAGTTTACTAATAAATATCTCATAATTTAAAGAATATGTAGATCCTAAATCAAAAAATACATTAGAATAATTCGAAAAAACAATTAAATCACCTGATACCAATTCATTTGATGGTCCCACATCAACCGTAGTGGTATAAATAGATTTTCCCCACCCTTATACTTTTGATCTGTCTAGTTTCCACCCTAGGTAAACATGTTTGGACACACATTGGTATAATTTCCAAACTCATTACAACTAAAACATCTTGCTGATGGATTTCCACTGCCAGCTTGATCATCATATTTATAGTTACGAGTAATATGACTAGTCTAACCAAGATGAAATCACAGTCCAAATTTTGAGAGACATTCTCCATGATGCTTTTTACCACACTTCTCAGAAGATGTAAATTTAATTTTCTTACCTCCAGGATTCTTTGATAGATTCTTTCCCTTTTTTCCAACTGGACCTCTTCTTTTTCATACTCTCTTAGAACACATGATCATCTGAAAACTCTATTTATACCTTCTTATAAAATATGGAATGTTTCTCATAGCATTTTAATTCACGATAAGCTAATGCTCTTTGATATAATAGCTTCAGTCCCGAGTTAAATATCATTATCTTAGTATCAATATCTCGGATTAAAATTGGAGCATACCTTTCTAGTTGAGTGAACCTTTCTTTATAAGCAACCACTGAGTCATCCTCCTACCTCAATTCCAAGACTTTTTTACAATCCTAAGTTGATCCTCTTTAGGAAAATATATCTCAAGAAACATACCTTTTAAATCATCCCAACAATGAGAATTAGTCACCTCACTATACCTGATATTTTTAACCATCAACCACTACTAATATGCTTCTCATTCAAAATGATAAACAACAAGACTATCCTTTTGATTTTCTGTACAACCCATGACATCGAAAATTATTTTCCAGTGCTTTGATCCACCCTTCAGCTTGAACTGGGTCATATGATCCTCTGAATGATGGGGGATATTGCCTCATGAAATTCTACACAATTGAAATGTTCTTATATGGTTGATCTGGCAGATCTTGTGCATGGATACCACGACCATTTATATCCTGAGTCAACTATTTCATCAGTGCAACAAACTGTTCAGTTTTGATTCTGACCATCTCAGGTTGTTGATTCAGAAGGCTGGTTTCCTCTTGATTACATTCTACCATAGGTACCATGTTTCCTCTACGACAAACTATTATGAACACATAAATATCATAGGAAAAGCAACATGGTAAAATTGAAATTATATATAATTTAAATATTACAATAATGTAAAAATCGTTTATAGATATTATATTAGAAAATATCTAGATCCTAAAGTTATCTAAACCGACCTTTGATACCAACTATAAGGCCCTAGCCTTAAAAATTACATAATCTTTAATTATGTTAATAATTAACAATGGGGATTTTTTTAGGTTTATAGATTTAGAGAATTAGGTCATAACATATAAAAAAATCTTTAATATTACATGTAGACACTTCTACACAATATCTAGTTTTTTATAAAATAAATACTCTTAAAACAAAATAAAAATGTTTAGTTCCATGTTTTAAATTGCATGACTTTTACTTGATCCCATAAATGACCCAATTACAACATAATTACTATGAAAAACATTCAAAAACTTTGGATGATTGTAAAGAAACTCAGTAAGGGATACACAAAGAAGGAAAACTGTTAGTTTTATAAACAACAGTTAACAAATGAATAATGTGTCATAATGTAATACATTTCAACTTAAAGAAGTAGCAAAAAAACTTCACTAAATAAAATATGATTTATTAACTTTTTTTGTAACCAAATATTACCATGAACCCAATATAAATATGTATATATCATATAAAGGGAAAACTTGGGACATAATCATAAATAAATGAAATAACTATACGGTTGACGTCCATAAATCATTCATACAAATGGAATAGTCATTCGACCAACTTCCATATCCAATTCATTGGAGGTTGTGACATAACACCCATCATGGGTTTATCATAGAACCACCCATAATTTGGTTTATCATGTAACCACCTGTCATTGGTTTATCATGTAACCACCCGTCAAATGTCCACATACCATTATATAATAATAAAACATAAAATATTTCAAATATCAATATTTCACTAATAACATTTCGTTTTCAAATAAAAAGAAATCATTTCATGATATTGAAATAATCAATCCATTTTAAAAAACCATTTTCAATACAAAAACACCAAAAAATTGAATAAGGGGTTTCTTTTCGTTTTAAAAAGATTAAGGCTTATAGAGGAAAAAATAACGAATACGGCGGTGGAGAGTCCATTATTGGTGGAAACGTTTAAAACATTATATTTTTCATTTAGTAAAATTATTTGTGGATAAAATATCCCCTTTGAATGAATTTAACATTAAAATGGGTTTATTATAGACCATCTATAATTAGAAGGTGTATATTATCAAAATATTCCTCAATGAAAGAAGATTGAGATGAAGTCCCTTAACTTGAGTCTGAATCATTATGTATGTTCCTTGTTCTTCATGAATAATAAAATAAAGTAAATTATTAATTTTTTAATAAACTTTTTAAATTATATTATTCCTTTTATATCACTTATTACCTTTATATAACAATCATATAAATATTCAATTTCACATCGGTCGTTTTTTCGATGCTCTGTATTTAAGTCAAAAATGAACTTGTTATAATTAAACATTGTACATCTGTTCAAAATTAAATTATCTACATAATTATATTCATTATTTATATATAGTATATATCATATATATCTAGTATATATGTATTTATAATAGTCCTTATCATATGGATATAACAAATAAAATGCACTATTTAGGGAGATGGTAAGTCGTACGTATGCATAAACGTTACATCTATTTTTTTCATATTTAAAGGAATGAAAACTAAATTATATAATGTTATATTAAATTAATATTATATAATATATGTTATATATGTTACATAAGTTCATTAATTCCATCCAATATACATTCCATGTATAGAATAAATGAGTCAAATCACTTTGAGGGGGCGGTAGTCCGCACTTCCCCAAATTAAATTATCATAACTATATAACATGAAAAATATAAAAGTATGTTATAAATTATAATTAAATAATGATAGAGATAAAATAAATATCATATATAATTATAGTTCCATCATAATTTCCACCATGAGAGGTGGTAGAGGAAAATCAAAAAATCATCATTTCGTGAGGTACTAGTTCATCGTATATAAAAACAATATGTTCGTATACATTAGATGGAGGTGTGTGTAAGTTTAGTTCAAATAATTCTCATAAAAACAACCTAGTATATTTATTATACTTGTGTTGTTATATAAACAATGAATAATAATATCATAGGTAGTGGAGAAGAAATAACAATGGAAAGAAACTTGGGAGAAGGCGTTACCACAAATTGGGTATCTTCTTTTTATTTGAGAAAAGGGCTCTCTTTAATTTAATTATTCCTAGAGTAAGGATTATAAGATTAATAGTGGGATTTTGAGAGCTTATTTGGGTAGATTATGAACAATCCTAGGGGCTTGATAGGTGTGAGTAATGTGTTAGTGGTCGTTCCCTTTTATAAGAGGGAGGAGGGGCACTTAAGGAATATATTGAATTATTATTTTATTATAAATTCTATTTCGAGTATAAATGAGTGAAAATTCATAAAGTTCTAAGATAAGATTAATATAAGTCAAAAAAATCATCCAATATTAATTATATAGGTTTTTTATATTTTTAATCTTTATCTTTTTTATTTAACCGTTTTTTATTCTTACCATTTTATCAAGAATTTAACACTATGAGAATCAAAATAGATAAAACACATGAAAAATATACTATTAAAGATTAAATAATAAACTTATTGACTTATGATAACTATTTGGTAAAATCGTAGATTTTTGAAAATTTTATAATATTTTAAAAAATATTTTATATTTGAAAGTATTAATTATGTCATTTTTGACACTATTCTTATCATTACATTTTTAAAAAACCATAACAACTTGATTGATTCAAAAAAACATCATTAATAAAAATATAACATGTAAATATCATCCATAAAATTATTGGATGACATAAAAATAACAAAATTACATATATTTTAACATTAATAATATCATTTATTTGAATCCTTTATTAATTAAGAAATCACTACATCATCATTGTGTCAAAATTAAATTTATTTATATAATATCTAAAAAATATAAATAAAATACCGTGATTTATGATATCTTCTTATCATTAAAATTTATATTTATAGTTTAAAATATGACTTATATATCCTCATATAAAAATTGTCTAACCAAAAGATACATGTTGAGGTTATATCTTCCTTAACATTGAATTAAAAGTAATTAAATATAATTTTCACACACAAGTGGCTCCATGGTTTCCCAAAATAGACAAAAGTATTCCCATTTTTGGATATATCTCATTCAATAGGATTAGGAAACATGTTTGGATAATTTAATATTATTATAATATTACTTTTTACCCTTATTTATCAAATTTACCCTTTAACCATGGTAAATAAAATATTTACGGAAGTTACTACTCATAAAGTCTACAAATAAAAGTTACCTATTTACACAATTTGGATATCCTTATTTCAGATATGGAATTTATTTTTTAAAATTTAAAACACATAAGTTTCTGAAATTAATATAAAATAAATTTCCATTGTCAAAAGCAAAAAATGTGTTTTTATTAAATAATATCTTTCAAAATGTTGACATGTGTTTATATCTAATTTAAATATAAAATTACTTTCAATGAACAAAATTGGATTAAATGGTGAAAAAATAATCTAATTACACATAAAAATTAATGAAAAAAATAATCTATTAATATAAATAAAACAAATAAAATGACTATTTTGACTTAAAATATAGTATTTTTTTCTATTCATTAAAAAACTTTCTTTATAAAAAAAATACAAAAAATTTACCCAAAGTAAATTTTTTATGTCTCGCTTCTAAAGAAGATGTATATTTTTTCAAATGGATCATATAAAAGTGACCAAAAATATATTTAAATGGGTTCTCCATTAAAAAGAGATAAAAATATATTTTAAAAATCTTATAATATTTATTCTTAAAATTGGATTCATTCTTATTTTAAGCCTCTTAATTTTATTATATAAATGTAAAAAAATTTAAAAAATATGTTTAATCATGATATGTTCATTTTTTTCATTCCTTCCAATACAACATCTAGGAATTAAATACCATTTAAAATAATAATATATGTTATTATTTTTTAGTATGACACAACTTTGTGCGCAACATGAGATTTTGGAGAAACCCATTATTGCGTGTCGTGTATGCCATCAAACATAGAATCCCATTTAAAGTAGAATTAATATCTTATTCATAATTTTTATATAAATCATTATTATTATTTTATAAATACCTGGGTTGTTAAACATTTCATCTAACGAGGTGAAACTAATATAAGGTACACATAGAAAAATGGGGTTTTTTCACTCAAGCATGTGGAAAATTATATGATTAAACAAAATTTCAATTATACTATGTGTAGTATCCTTCAAATATAGTGTGACTTGGTTTTTCATCACTATTTACACAATTAGTACATTTTGGTATGACATGTGGTATTAAATGATTCAATAAATATTTTCCACACAATTAATAAAATATAATATGTGTATGGTTTTTAAAAAAATATTTACCTCAAAATAATCTAATAATTGTACACACCTTGTATATTTGATGAATATAATGTGGTAAAGAATTCCATATATACTACATGTATGGGCCCAAATAACAATATTCAATGTATATCGTGACTCATCCTGTACTAATACATGTGAATAAGTAAATAATACACGATTTGGAAACTAAATATCTCAAATAACACATTGAGTCGTGTTATTTTTCTTTTCATGTAAGTATTAATCTATATAAATTGGTTAAATTTGGTGAGGAATAGGAATAATTGTGTCCCCTCTAATACAAGACATGTACTAAATTAATTTTACATTAATGTAAATTAATTCTCATTGAATATGATCGGAAACCCATAAATGATTATATATATAATTAATATAAATAATGAATAAATAAATACGAGGAATAATTTGTTAATTCCAGAAATTTAGATTTTTAAGTATTGAATTGATGTTAATTATAGAAAATTTTCATTGTGAATTGTTAATGATCTTAATCTTGATCATCCTGTGCATGTGAAGAGTTTCTATTTAATTTAACTATTTAGTTCCTCAATTTTTAATAATTTTTAATATTAATTCATATATAATGATCTAAGAATAATCCCTTCCACCTTTATTATGTATGACCATGAACATATATGTATTATTTATATAACCCAAACCTATATATTTCTATCACATGTGAGGGGGAAAACACATTGTAAATGATGGAGATATAAGAAATTGAAGATGTTGAAAGTCTAAAATGAAGTGAGAGAAACCAATTAGATACCAAAATTTAAAATATAAATTCTATAAATCAAGACTTGTATCAATTGTATGATTTTATCTCATAGGGTTATGGTTGGTTTATCTTCCTCTCAACAGATCAACTCAGAGGGAAAATTTAATGATCATTTTACTTATTTATCATATTTTTCAATGCGATTATTATTAATATTTTTATTCCATTCTTGTTATTTTTTTCATTAAAGTCAATAAAACTATCAATATGAAGTGATAATCATAAAATATAAAAAATTAATTTATTTTCTATAAATTACTTTATCAGACATTGTTAATTAATTCTGAAAAATATGCATAATATTATCAGTAATATAATTGGATAAAATAGGGAATATTTATGCACTATATAAAAAATTACATAATGGAATATATTATTTCATATAACTATATCCACTAAATAAGTTATAATAAAACCATTTAATTTCTTTTCAATCACTCTTGATGATACTTTTAATTATCAATTTGTTATAAAGAATTTTTTCGGTTTCCTTAACCAAGTTGAGATCAATGGTAGTTTTACTCACAAGAATTATTTTATCATGATAGAATGTGTTGAAAAAATTTAGTTTTAGAACACAAGATTTTGGTTTACACTAGACAGATTAAGAAAATATAGGATACTATAATTTTCAATAACACTTACCTAATAACCTTCGAGTTATTCTACATGTACTTTATTTGGGTTATGAGATGATAACTATATATTTTTTCCACGAGAATATCCATGAGACAAGATACTCTAAATGAAATGAATGATGATATAGATATTTCATGAAATAGTTGGTGGAAAATAAAAATAATTTATTATATCACACATAGTCTTCTAGATAGTGTAAAAATAATACTTTTTATTAATTTAGATAAAATGAATGAAACCACATGGGAACAGTAAGATCATTATTTCATAAAGAAAATTCCTTTTCCAAAAAATTTATATGTTTTATATAGTCTTTTATACATATCAATACTATATAAATTTTTTATTATGACCTATAGTCCCCCATTTTGGATCAATAACCTCATCATGAGAGTGAAAGTGAAATGGATTTCCATTAAGGGTACATGTAGAATGATTTAAATTTTAATTTCATTATGTTATTTGATATGTTAAAAAATATGAAGATCTTACATCATGAAATGGAAGAATACACCATAATAACACATATCCTTGAAACTGAAAATTGTAATGAGGGATTAATGATAAATTATATTTTATCTACACTGTTACACTATAAAATAGATGATAGGTTCGTATCTTGTTACCTAACCTTTATAATTTTGATATATTTTAATAATTTATAGAAATTAGTCCCTAAAATAAATAATAAAATATTATTTATCTCATATTGTAATCCCTAACACCTGGATTTTCCATATTCATCAAGAATTATTGGATATAATATTTTCAGAATCTACCCATCAAATTTTTATCAATGCATCTTTATAAATATCATGATTATTGGGATCGTGGTTACTCACACCGTATTATGAAAAATATGAATGGAATTGTCGATATCCCATTAATATTTGAAATTCAATGGTTCCTTTAAAACAACCATTAAATAAAAAAACAAGTGGAAGACCAATAATCATGAGGATATATATATCACATATAGAATGGAATTTTTGTGGAAGATTAACTATATTAAATTGAAGATGAATAATATAGAAGATTCTACATTTTTTTTATTCATCTTTATGTAAAATATCTATATTTTACTTCATGGGTGTCACATACAATACAAATTTTACATATTTTTGTTCAAAATAAATGTACCAAATATGTTTAAAAATATTATAAAAATTAAGTTGGATTTTATAAGTAACAGAACAAGGGTGATTCCAAATTCATCTATTGGTAGCTCACAACATCACATTTTCAGGTTGATTTATTCTACTGTGAAAAATTATTGTTTATTACAAAAAAAATTAACATAGTGTCTAGTTATAATAACAGAATGAAATTAATTCACATATGAAATGAATATTTTAATCTTATAAAAAAATTGACACTGGGATCATATATATCAAATATAAGAAAATAACGATGAATATAAATTATAATGGTCAGAAATAGTTGTATAAATATAATTCTTAGTAAAATAAAAGTAAATATATTATTTTATTATATAACTGTAATATTTTTTAGAATCTTAGGATCTAAAAAACATAGGTATTTTGAAATAATTACATTTTACATTTATAGTGATGAAAATAGTATATATAAATATATTACCAAAAAGAATCTAGAATTTTTTTTAACAAGAGACACATAAACTATTATATGTATAATATTAATGCAACCTCACATAATCCATTAGATTATATTAAGATATTTTATCAATGTAATGTGATGGTAATGAATGAATATGGTAAAAGATATAGTATTTCTATGTGGGATAGTAGTAGAATATAATTACAACTAATTCATCAAATATTTAAATATATAGTGGATCTACTACTAATCACACGATTCTTTATACACAACAATGATATGGTTATCATAAAAAATATATAATGATTCCAATATTTATTTTAATTCTTTCTTATTTGATTTCAATACAACATTCAAAAATAGATGTTTAAGATCATACCATATAACAACCAAATTAACTAATGAATATTATATAAGTTAGAATATTATGGTAATCTAGTATGTCATAGTTTCATGTGTTTGATAATTTTTTTAAAAGATGTATTTATCTATAAACATAAATAATGGAAACACTATGTGAGTATTAGAAAATGGTCCTAAAGCTACATAGGATATTACGATCTATAATATAGATTGTATTATTTAGGTAACTATGAGTTTTTCTATAGGAGGGAATCACTTCTATTTATAGAAATTATTAACAAAGTTGATAACAATGTCGTTTTGGATCTGGATTCAAATGACAAGGAATAAGAAAACTAAACAGTAAATTATTTATTTGTAGGTGGTGTTCTAGATACACATGCTTCCAATGGATTTAAAACCAAATATGTGGTTTTATATTCACCAAGTGTAGTGATAAATTATTTTATAAAAATAATGATTTCTTCAATGATGATATAAATTGAAACACAATAATATTTGAATAAATAATCATGATAATATAATATTCATTTGATTAGGCTATAATACGGTTTTCATATATTGATAAATAATGTGAGAAATTTCCCTATAAAGGGTTATAAGAATAACCATATTTTTATAAGTCCTATATGTTAATGAAATATTTAAAAAAGATTCATATTATTAAACATATATAAGAATAAGTAAAAATATATGAATGAATGACTTTATATAATGGCCCAAGTCCAAGCGAAAATGATCTTCAAATATAACAATGGGGTTACTTAGATCTATTCATAATAAATGTTTTTTAAAGGAATTAAAAAATATATGATATAAAATTCCATTAAAAAAATTTATTCCTATGTCACGTGGTATGAAATATCTCTAAATTGATGTGTGAAAGAAAATGAGGAGTTTTATATGGTTAATATAATTCCATACATTTATGTTCAAGGAATTTATCACATATTTCATGATATATAGTAATTTTTGATTCTTTTTATTCATATATCATTGAGGGAAAATATCAAATAGAGGTTCCAAAACATCTCAGGGTAGTAATTCGAACATCACAATAATACATGAGAAAGTTAGGTGGAAGAGTTCATGGTAATAATTTAAGTGGGAATTATAGTAATAAAGGGGATATATAACGTGAACATATTTAGATAAATTTAATCCACCATCATGTAAAGGATAGGTAAATAATTATGAAAAATTATATTAAGATAGTGGTTTCTCTATTTATTTTGATTGAGTATGTTGCAGATATTACTGTCACTAAAGATGAATTTAACCAATGATTTGTTCTAGATTTTGTATTTTTACCTTGATATTAATTTTTTATGATAATATTCATTACGTTGAACTTATGACTATAGAATTATCTATGATTTCATCTTAATGAATGAGGATAACAGTTCAACACTTAATGATGTAACATCCTTAGTGATTTTATCAAATGGGTGATGTATTTTTAAGAATTTTAGCCATATAAGAACATGATAGACCCAAAAAATAAAACAATAACTCAATAGTCAGATTTTTATCATTTTTATGATAATAAGATAGTTAATAATTGGAATTACTGCACTTGGAATTTTGTTGGAGTTGGAGCCTTAGAAAATAATGATTATGTACTTACCATTACAATAATGAAAATATTTAATCACAATAATTATTTTCATCTACGTAGAATTAAAATGATAAATATCATTTTAGTATTTTTATATTGAAATAATACAATAGTTCCCTATAATAATGAGATCCCTGAATTACTATGATAATATTCATAAACATATATCCTATGGAAGATGACCCCTATTTTTTAGGACATAGATAATGTTTGAAAATCATGTGTTATATTTTCATATAATTAAGATACTTCTTCTCCTAATATTTACACATGGTAAAGTTACAAAAGAGAGGTAATGAGGGAAACCCCTGAAATATGAATTCCACATGTTATACCTATAATTGGATATTTCGGTTTTTTATATGTCTATTGGTCATTAGACGCGATATTATTATTATTTTATAGCATTAATTACATACATTTATCTATTAATGAAATATGTGATGACTTATGCTCACAAATGTGTAAAATACATTGGGTGCATCATAAGTGATATGATATTAATTGAATAAGTCATTAAATGATTATTCCCTTTTGATTTAATGAATGTTTATATATGTAGCCCTTTTATTGAAATGAATCAATTTCATTAAATCAATTTCTATAGTATTTCATAGACATGTTCATTTTGGATACACAAAGAATTTAAATCATGAATATGGGTTGAATACACAAGTATGCAACATGTTTAATGAGATATAAAGACAAATGTATTATATTATAAAAATTCATTCCAATTGGGTTGTTTTAATTAATACATTAAAAAAATATATACGGGTTCCTTGATGTGTTTCTATGAAATAATCATGGAATTAGTAAAGTTCTCTTAATGCCCCTGTAAAAAAGGCACATAAGTTCACAAACTATGTATATCCAAAATATGAGTAAAATTCTATTACAATTTAATATTTTAAGGGTGAATATTATTATATTATTAAATAATTATTATTATGGTTTATTTTTTTACATAAATTCAATCAATAGTAATTAATGAAACACCTCATTATTTTAAAATAACACAATGTTCAATATCATATACAACACACAACATCAAACTTTAACGAAACTTGATTTATTATTAATTTATGAATCTTATAGTATAACTATTGGATTATAGGGCATGAATGGAATTATTTGACTTACAAAATATATCTATATTGGTACAAATAATTAATTTTTCCATTTTTTTTGATATACACTCAATTTAGTGAAAATTTACTTTATTTATCAAAAACAGATTTCATTAATAATGGTTTTTTTATGAGAGAATAGTATGCTTAATTTTTTTATCTTTTTAAAAAATATTTTCTAATGTGAATATAATATTTTTCAAATAATAATATCAAATTTAACATAGTATGTATTATTTACATTATCAAAAAATATTGATTTTTTACTAAATAGTGAAAAATATTGTTTTATATTGAAAATTTTATTTTTATTTCGAGCATAAAAATTGATTCCTTTTTTAAAAATTATTTCATTTCAAAAATAGTTATATTTTTATATTATTGAACTAATTATGTTCATTGGAATAAATTTTATGATATGATTTAATGTAAGAACATTTTTATTCTTAAAATTTCATTTTTCAAAGGAAATAAAATTGTTTTTCGTTTCATTTGGTGTTATTTAAAACAATAAATTTCATCCATATCTAAAAATTGAATATTGAAAATATATTTCATATATGAAATCATGAGGTCTAAATGAGTCAATTAGGCCCCCATTATTTTTGTTTAATATAAACAGTTACCATGATAAATTTCTTCTACTATAGAAAAAAGGATAATTATGTTAAAACTAAGATGATAAGGATTAAATTCATCACAAAATTTGAATTTATTTCATTTTTTGAGTCTATAATGTCCATAATAATCCCAAAATCAAAAATATGTACTTGTGCTTCAATTTATCATGTATTTTTACCATTATACTATTTATGTAAAATATATAGTAAAAAATGTATCATTCAATATTTTAATATCGATAATATTTTGTGACATAGATAAAAAATAATATTCTGTTATTAATATCTATTTGATATATGAAATAATTTTTTATCATTCTAATTTATTTTAAATTTATCATAGTGAATTAATTACCTTAAATTCATATGCCAAACAAACACAATTATTTCCAAGAAGTAGAAAAATAATAGAATTTATTTTAAAAACAATAAAAATATTCTTTTTCTGTGAGGTAAATTGTACCATAAATTTAGTAGATAAATATAACATATTAAATATGTATAGAATTTTAATAGTCATATTTATTTTTTTAATTTATTTTCATTGTCAAATAACGTGTATAGTTCACAAAATAAAATTAATAGTATTTTATGTTAAATATATTGTATTATATTTTTTAAAATCGATAAAGATTTTAAAAGAGGACAATTAGTATAATTTTTTTTAAAAAAAATCAATACATGTATATCTATGATCCAACTATTAACTTTTATGTAAAATTATTACCCTTCAATATTAAAACAGTAATCGCCATTGTTACGATTTAAAATAGTTAACTAAGAGTTTAAACCAAAAGGTTATGCTTAAAGTGACATTAGAACCTATAAATATTATATTTTATGATTATATTAAAATTTTTAATTCTTTATAGTAAATTATATGTCATCTAAGAAACATTTTATATGATTTAGAAAAATATTTTATAAAAATATATCATGTATTAAAAAAGGGAATTGTTTTTTTACAACAAAAAAATACTAAATTAAATGATTTGAAATTAATAGAAATTATATCTTCATACAAGTGAATTTTTATGGATTGAAATATAAAAAAATGATCCATTTATGCATCAATAGACTTTATTTTATATTTATTGACCCATAATGAGTTAAAAACATTGATACATCATTAATTTTCAAAATCGTTAACGTGGGTTAAAACTATGAGATAAGGTTAAAAAAATAACAAAAAATATATCCAAAATTAATATAATGAGAATATTTAGACTCATAAAATATATAAATTTAATTATATCAATTAGGATATATTTATATATTAATTTAATACCTTAGGTAATTTCATGTGTGTATGTTCCCCCTCATATAAAATGAAAACCATTATCTCTTTATTTAAAGCACATTGATCCATATATCCAAACCAAAACCAACCCAAATAAATTTTGAAAATCATTTCGAACATATGATAGTCCTTGTTATTTTTAAAATTCCTTTATAATGGCCTACAAGATGGGATATAATGGGGGATTACCAAAGAAGATCTAATCATATTACCCGACCACCTTCAACGTATTTATTATTCAATAACCTCTAAATATATTGAATTCATCCTGATATAATATAATAAATATCATAAATATACTAAACTTTTATTATGATTCTAAAACCACCAATATCTCACCTCTATTCTATCAAATGGGTCGTGAGAGTATCCCACTTTCATACAGGCAGACTTCCTCCTCCACAAAGAGATATAATTCTTTTTCCATCACCATATTTCATGGATTGTTAATATTATGGTATCCAATATTATATAAGATATTTATTATATAATTATTCTTCTATAATTATAATTTAATATCTATCTTCATACCTTCTAATCCTTCATAAAAAGATAATGTCTCTAATATGTATGTGTAGAGTAACAACTCAATGATGTGACACAATTAATTTTTTATTTATTATTTACATGGGAGATAATTGGTATATATTTAATTAATAAATATGATATATATAAATATATGATATAATAATAATTCAATAAAGGTGATTTATTTTTTACCATTATTATCTTTAATTTTTCAAAAATTCAATGTAACGTTTATGTGTATGGAATGCCTTCCATCTCAATTAACGATGTAATTCATATAAATATCTCTATATTTATTTATGAAACTATATATATATATATATATATATATATTGAATAATTATTACAATTTTATAATTGTTATAAATTTTTATATAATGTAACTAGGTTCTGTGAATAAGTACTGGGATGTCGAAAAGAATCATGCATGAATAATGATGTAGTTATCAACAAGAATAGTGATTTTAATAAAACATTAGTAATAATTAGGTGAAAATATGTTATAATTAAATAATATATTATGTTATATATATTATTATGGTTATATAATATATTAATAATAAAATAATATTTATAAAATTCGATGTTTAAAAATGTATAATGAAAAACAAGACATGGGTAAGGGATTTATGTTTCAATCCCATTTTTTTCACAATTGTTTATGATTGAATTTATATTGTAGAAGTTATATATTCCTTATATTATATGTACACATGAATTTATTTTTCAATAATTATTTATTGGGAATAAATTTTTTCCTTTCATTTTCCCCACTTTATGTTCTAAATATTTCGAATTAATTTTGTATGGAAAATCCACTATATTTACTATTTGATAGGGAATATTTTTCATCAATGTCCGTATTTTCTTTGAAAAATTTTCAAGAATATTTTACTATTGTTATACAATTATTTTCTATGGTTTTTTGAAATTTTATCTTTTATAGAAATGTTTTAGATTAATCTTCTTTTCATTATCAAAATATAGTAGTTTTGAATATTATGCAAAAATGTGAATATTGTCATTATTTTAATGTATACCACATGTCCAAAATATCCCCCAATCATGGAAACATAATAACTTAATTCTTCATTTAAAATATTACTAGTTTATTTTCATAGAAATTATTTACATTAATAGTTTAATAAATTTATGATTTTAGAGAGTTGATTTCTGATTTAAAAGGGAATTTTCTTGGAGGATTATTCTAGATAAGTTTTTAATGACTATTCATCTATAATGAAATCAATTGATGTTATTATTATTTAGTGAGTTTATGATCGAGTGATACAATTAACTATAATTATTTGGATGAATTATTATGATTAATATTTATAAATAATTGTATACGACCAATTTCATTCAAATAGGTTAATTATGATATTATAGAACATTTATGAAACCTGTTTATTTTATCCATGCTATATTATGTTGGAATGATAAAATATTTATGAAAACCATTTCATTTACATTGGTTATACTATGATTACAAATTTATAATCTTGTGGATCACATAGGAATGGTAATCCTTATTTGATGGAAGACCATAGAAATATATATCCCTTACAATGCATTCAGTACTGTTTTATATCTTATGAGATAATGATGTGAATGTAGTCAATGTCCTTATTCAAATATGGTTAATAGTTATGTATTCTTGATATATCATAATAAATAGGTTATGATTCCTTATCTATTATTTGATGGGAAAAATATTTTTATTCCTAATCGAAAATGATTTTTTTGTATTAGTAATTAACATTTACAAATGAAATTGGATCTATAACTATGATGGATCAATGCTTTTATGACATTATTATGATTTTATCTTTTGTGTCATGATTTATTTAGAGGTATTTGAACATTTTGATAAATTTCGATTGAATTGATAATTTTTTATTTGTTGACTCGTTTTTATGATCCATTATAGATTGGTTATAAATATTGTATATTATGACCAAGATATAATACCTGTATTCTTATCTTAATCTTTCCTATGAGAATAAATTGATATAAACCATTTTTATTAGTACTAATAATTTTATCTAACCTTATCTTAGGTTTTCTTTAGTTAGGTAATGATTAAATGAATTAAGTATGGTATGTCATGAATGGTACAATGATTAAATAAAATAATGAGAGAAAATGGTGTTTGTGCCTAAATATGATTTTTATATAACTACTATCCAATTAAACTAAAATTGTATGGCCCTAACATGGATATTAATCTTATATATTGAATATTCGTCTAAAAATTGTAATATTAATGTGTAAAAAGTTCTGGTTCATATAATTCATATCAGATTAGATTTTAGATAATAGTTATAGATTATGAAAGGAGAAATTTTATGAAAACACTATAGATAGAACAAAGAATTTGATTTCATAATAATGATATTATATGATATAAATTTTTTTATTTTCTTCGATATACATCCATGTCTAGAAACTAAAAGGTGATTTGACTTTGATATAGATTCATCTATGGGTAATAATCATAAAAGTAGTTCATTAGAATATATATCATCCATCATTCTCATGTACTGTGAGTGTGACCATATTTCACATATATTATGAAACTATAGGGGAATTCATAGGATAATTCAATTTACAATATATTTTTTTAGTATTTTAATAGCTGATAACCATGTATGGTTTATCATAAACCATTAACACCACAATATTTCATGTTATATTCTTTTTAAACTGATTTTTTCATAATACTTTGTGATAAACCCAACCTTGAGTCAAAGTGAACCATAATATTTTATACTGCTATAACCAACCATTTAAATTTTTATTTATGAAGAGTAAAATCTAAATTGTAAAAAATTTAGGATTCAAACACATATAAAATTAATTTATTTTTTATAGATGGAAAATAAATGATAATAAAATAATTTAAAATGATAATATGTGTTTTTTAATCATAATTTTTTTACTTCCCACAGCGTGTTTTATCTTCATTATTTTAATTATTCCATATTGGGGAATTATATTAATTAAATTAATACATTATGTATTAAATAAAATATTTAAACATTCATCAATTATTTTTTAGGCATGGGATAAGAATAATTCTAATTTTATAACTAAAATTTTATTTTTCAAAATGTGGATTTCATAAATATATGTGTTCTTATAATAAAATTAATTAACACCAAATATTGAAATTGAATCCCAAAATAATGGATTCATAATTTGTATCATAAAGACCAAATTTGGAAAATAGTACCCTTTTATTTTTCATTAAATTTAAAAGTTCCCATTGTAAATTTGTATGACATCAGTAAGTTTAAAATAGCTAAAATATGGGAACAAATTAGGATAAAGAGGAAACATTTCTCTATAAATTTAATTTATCTGATGAGATAAGTCTATTTAGTCTACTTCTATCAAAATATTAAATAATTAGACACTTGTTTAAATTTTCTTTTAGTATGAGATTTAATTTAGTTAAGAAAATAATAAATTATAAATATCACTCCATTAATTTTAATATCCCTAAAATTATTTAATAAGGATAAAAATTGGTTAATATTGGTTAATAATGTGGTTTTGAAAGTAATATTAATTTTTTTCAAAGTAATTATTTTTAATTTTTAGGTATTGAATAATTATATTAAATTCTTACACTACACTGACATGGTATTTATTCAATAAATGAAAAAGGTATAATTTATGATATTATGAATATTAAAAGTAATAAAAAACTGATTAATTATTTTATTCAAAGAATTTATTAGATAAATATAATATAATTTGGATTTTTTTATCATTATATCCTAATTACAGTACAATATTGATGTATATAATTTCAAATAAAATTAATAGTGTCAAAAAAGACATTAATTATTTTTTGTGAAAATTAATATTCAATTAAATTATATGAAAATAATAGAAGTATAATATTCCAAGAACCAAATGGAAAATTAAAATTCTAGAAGTGTCACATATGAATGCACCTTTCATTAGGTGTTGTTACTGTGGAATGTTAGGATACTCACAAGATGTGTGTTATATAGCTAGATGGTACCCAATGAAACAAGAACAGAGGTGGCATCCAAATAGAGAATGGCTCCCTAGAACATATTTTGAAGGACACTATTTTTGGTGTGGTGTATTTGGGGACATGACTAGATATTTTATATCAACCATATAGAAGAATGTGCCAAATTAGAATCAAAATATTCAAAATAAGTAGATCAATGAACCAACATGTGAGTTGAAAATGGAAAATAGATTTGCACCTTTTCAAGATGAAGATGGCCATCGTACACCAAGAGGGATGAGGTTTCTCAATTTATACCAACTGTGAAGAAAAAAATATGGATCAAGAAGAAAAGAGTTGAGAAGAAAGTGGATGCCGAAATTTCCCTTAAAGCATCAGACCATTCTGGTGTATAGATCCCTGACAGTGGTTGCACGTCTCACATGATAGGCAATAAGGATCTGGTTATATGTATAAAGAATGAAAAAGGAGTTTTCATGTTTGGAAACAATGAAGGCCTAAAGATTGTGGGCTCATGAATGTCCAGGTTTGGGGGTAAAGTGTTGAGACATGCATCTGTCTTAGTAATAGAAGGTCTCAATATCAATTTTCGTAGCGTCAGCCAACTATGTGACTCTGGGCACTCTATAAGGTTCACTAAGAAGACGTTTATTGTCAAAGAAAAATATGGTGAAGTGGTTTTATAGGGAAAAGAAAAAAGGTAAATATATACCATTCGAGCAGACAAGAATATATGTTCTTTTTGTCCAGAGAGGAAGAAAACAAGTTGTGGCATAAACAACTTGGTCATCTATTCCAGCCATCCATGGAAGATTTGGTAAGGTGTGATACAAATAAACAACTCCATAATATAACAAGGGATCTTTCTCACACATGTGATGCATTCCAACAAGGGAATATCATCAGACAGACGTATAACACAAAGGAAAAATAAGTCTTTAATAGTGCTCCAATTGGTGCATGTTGATGTTTGTGGGCCTATCACACCAAGGGAAATTGACGGAAATAGGTACTGCATTATTTTCATTGATGAATATAGAATAATGTGATTCTCATTTATTATTTCACATAAGTCCAATGTGTTTAGCTTCTTAATGTAGTACCGGAGGGAGTGCGAAAGGATACTTGGATAGAAAATTGTAATGTTTGGTACTAATAATGGTACGTAATTCACAAACAGTCAGGTATAATACTATCTCAAAAATCATTGGATAAGGCATGAAGTTTCTTTAATAAAAACTCCCCAAAAAAATGGATTAGTTGAAAGGAGAAATTGGATCAACAACAACATGGCCAAAACGATGCTTATAGAAAAAGGAATACGAGAGAAATTTTAGAAGGAAGCAGTATTGACATCGGTCTACATTTCTAATATTGCTCTATTGTGTCTGAAGAAAGGAAAGACTCTATATGAGATGTGGTATATAAAGAAGCCATCAGTGAAATATTTTCGAATATTTGGAAGTAAGTGAATCATTCTCAATAAATAAAAACATCGAAAATTTGAGTTATGTGGATATGAGGGGATATTCCATGGCTACTCAGGAAAAATCAAAGAATACAAATTCTTTAAAAAGTGGTTTGGAAAAGTAGTTAAGAGAAATGATGTCACTATTGTGGAAAATGAAGAGAGTACTCAACAACACAGTGAACAATTTCATGATGAAAATGATTAAGAGTAATGTGAAACAGGGGGTGCATAACTAGAAGATGCTGGCTCAAAAGAAGATGCTGCTGATGAAAAAGAATAATTTAAGTCTGTATCTACACAGAAGCTAAAGATTTGAGCCAAAATTGATAGGAAGAATATCATCGGTTATCAGACTATTCATGTTCAGATAAGAAGAATGAAGTCATTGGAGCATAAATCTCTTTAATATAATGTTGAACCTAAATGTTTTGCAAATACAGCTAAATATGACAACTGGGTTCAGGAAATGAATGAAGAGCTAGACCAGATTGAGATGAATCAGACATGGGAAATTGTCTGGAGGCTAGAAGATAAGAATTTCACCGGGAATAATTGGGTCTCTCGCAACAAGATGAATGAATACTGAAATGTAATTCGAAAGAAAGCATGAATAGTGTGCAAAGGATAATCCCAGATAGAGTTAATAGATGTTGATGATACATTTTCACTAGTTTTAAGGCTGGAGACGATCATATTATTCTATTCCATCGTAGTGCAATAAAAGTTCAAAGTGTTCTAAATGGATGTCAAATTCTCATTCATGAATTGGGTTCTAGCTTAAGAAATATATATTGAGAAACTAGATGTTTTTCTCATTAATCATGATGAGAACAATGTTTTTCGACTGAAGAGGGAATTATATGGGCTTAAACAAGCACCAAGAGCATGGTACTCAAGGATTGGTCAGAATTTAAATAAGATTGGTTTCCAGAGTGGTGGAGTTTATGACCATATCTATTTCAACAACAACAATAATAAATGGATGATGGTGCTAGTTTATGTTGATGACATAATATTTGGTGAATCAGATGAATCTCAGTGCAGACATTTTTCTGAATTCATGAAAAGTGACATCAAAATGTCAATGATTGGATATATTAAATTTTTCCTTGGTTAATAGGTGTCCCAGGGAATAAACAGAACAATCATTCCTCAATCAAAATATTCCAAGGAGGTTCTGAGAATATTTTGAATGGAAATTTCCATGTAGATGATGCTCCAGTTTCTACCCTTATGAAATTATCAAAAGATGATAATGGAAAGGCATTTAATATCATAGAATATTTGAA
This sequence comes from Viscum album, assembly GCA_963277665.1. Taxonomy (NCBI): domain Eukaryota; kingdom Viridiplantae; phylum Streptophyta; class Magnoliopsida; order Santalales; family Viscaceae; genus Viscum; species Viscum album. Next base: position 1,591,584,116 of record OY728161.1, read on the forward strand.
TATTATTGAGAGTTTATTGTACCTGATAGTGATGAGACCAGATATTGTTTTCGCCACGTTCCAAGAAGTGTGATATCAATGCAATCCTAAGGAAATCCACATTATTGTAGTGAAAATAATACTTTGGTATATCAAATAAAATATGGATTTCTGTTTGATGTATAACGACAAATATAAGAAAGGGTTTTCGGTTATACATATGCAGATTGGGTTGTTTTAGTAGATGAAAGGAAATCAACATCAGGATGTTCTATCTATCTTGGTGGTTTTTTATTTCTTTGTTATTGAAGAAGCAATATTTCATTTAATTGAGCACTATAAAAGCTTTGTATATTGCCACCACTCCAGAATGCACACATTTATTGCAGATAAAGAATTAGCCTAATGATATGTGATTTGAAGTGAAGTCTTTGATCATAATCTAGTGTGATAACTCAAGTGAAATAAGTCTCAGAAAAAAATCTCATCCATCACTCAAGGACGAAGAACATTTAGATAAAGTATCATTTTATCATGAAGAAGGTTGGGTAGCGGATCATGAAGTTAGAGTATGTGACTATAGAACTACAGGTTGCAAAATTTTTGATAAAGGCCTTAGCAAAAGAATCTTTTGAGACACATCAATTGGATGTGGGTGTTTAGTCAACTCTCTACACATGAATAAGTGTGGATGTGGATCCCCCTCTCCCCAAGGGATGGTGTGTTTTTCTTATTGTACTAATCTGTGCTATCTACAGTGTTGTAGACCACAAAGGAGTGACCTTTGGGATAATTGACAAAGGGGGAGAAAGATTGAATCCTAAATGGTGAGAAACTATGGCTAATGAAGGGAGATAACTAAATTAATGGAGACAATGTCTTTTTTGAAATAAATGTGTAGAAGCCAATAGGTTGAGCAGCCAGGTAGGGGGTGTGGAACATGATTGGAGGGTATGAGTTTTGAACTGGATGATGCTTTAAGTGATAAAAAAATGATTAGATAGCACTATAGTTGGGGTTTATGATGAAATTCCTTTATTGGTATCAGTATGGTATCAACGATTGGTGTGAGAAATGAAGTGATTCATTGATGAAATTTTCACTCTACTCTTGTTTATCCCACTGAGCATTGCTCATGTGGGCTTTGAGTATTTGGTCAGTGAATCTTTGGTCACAATCGGAATCGCAAGAGGCTAAGGATGGTATATGGTGGATGGAGGCTCAGTAAGGTATTAATGTTTAGAGAATCATTATGAGAAGAGCTATCAACACACCCAATGGGGAGATTGTTAGGAAAAAATCCCTCACGGTGTCATTGAACCATTTCTAGGTGATTTTGTTTGTTGAAAAAGTGGGTTTCCATGGTGAGTTATTGAGATCCATATATATTGTTGAAAACCTATGTTTGAAAAAGAACGATGAAAAGGAATGGACAGTCTGGAGGTTGTAAAAAAGAACAGATCTAAGGTGGCACCATTTTCCATTGTTTGCCAATTTTTTGGGCCTCAAAATCAGAAAATGGGGAAACATGTTTGTGAAAAAGGAATATGTGGACAAGGACAAAGGTGGTTTGGAAACATTATTACAAGGAATGTTTCGGGATCAGTATTTCAGAAAATGGAAATGGTGGCAAGTGCGTGAAAGAGTGGGAGTTTCATGAAATAAGAGATTGCGCAAAAGAATATTGTGCACCCAAAGCGATGTAAAATGAGATTTTTCACGCTCAAATAGAATCTTGTGCCACACAGTGAACCTTCAACGCAAGGGTCGGCGATGCTTATAAATAATAGGTGACCCCATAATTCAAAAAATATCAATACATAGAAAGCATTTGAGCTCCAAATCACATAATATTCTCAATAAAATAGAGTTGCATAAAATATTTTGAGTTGCGTTCAATGTAAGAATGTTGCGTGTAAGATTTGAGTTGTGCATAAGGATGATGTTGTGTGCAAGGGGTGTTTAATGACAAAAGTATAATCTTGCACGTAAGGCATTAATGTTACATGCAAGACACAGTAATGGTTGCACGAAAGACTTGGAGTTACCCAGTAGTATTGTGGTAATGTGGTTTTCATCAGAGAAGGTAAATTGGACTTCAACAAAGCATCTACATATAGTGGATGATTCATTAATTAATGAGAATTAAGAGAAATATATTTCTTTAAACTATGATTGGATATTCTGAAGAAGTAGTGATCACACTTTAGTTGAGAGAGAAGTGAGCTTTCAAACTGTGAGTGGTTGTAAACTAGGAGGGACAGTGAGTCCGCTCCAAAAATTTTAAACTATAGTGTAGTTTATAGTGAATTTGGAACATCATCATATCGCTAGTGTATGTTGTTTGGATGTATCTCAGTGAGGGTGAAGCAAGTAAAATTGTTGTTTCATGTGCTCCCTTTAACATATATTCATAATCTATAATGGGAAGGAGATATATTATAGTTTTTTATAACAAAAAAATTAATATGGGAAATTTTTTTAATATTTCATACGCCGATTCACCCCCTCTCAAGGTATCTTACCTAGTAGACCTAACAGTTTTGCGTTGTTCCTTTTATGAAGTAGTTGACTTCCTGTGGTGGCGAGATATTTAATAGAAACTTTTCGAGGTTGTTATTCGGGCGACCCCTTTTCATTTTCCTCTCTAGGTTGTTTTTAGATTCCCATGGGTGAGAATATTTTTATAGGTTTCTGATGTAGTGGCCCAGACCTCTCTAGTTCCTTCCTTTGTGAAAATCTGGGGGTTGAGGTGTTCTATGTAGCATCAGTGAATCACTTGGAGGAGTTTTCCAAAAATACAATTTTCCAATGGTATCCCATTCCAATGGTGGTTTATTATAATGGTAGATCATTTCAATGGTATGTCTTTACAATGGTATCTCATTGCACCACATATCGTTCTAAAGGAGACTCCTCCAATGGTGAATCATCCAACGGTTACTCATCCAAAGGTGACTCATCCAATGGTGACTAGTCTAATGGGGACTAAAGATTGGTGACTCATGAACTGTGACTTGTGAATAATGATTTGTGAATAGTGAATCCTAAATGCTAACCCAAAAATGGGGACTCTCCCAATGGTATTTCACTAAATAGTGACTCATCCAGTAGTGACTCGTGAACAATGTTTTCATCTTCCAACAGTTTCACCCCTTTGAATTCATATTTGACATTAAATGCATTCAAATCCTACTTTTATGGGATTTATGTTTGATTCAAATCCCATAGATGATATCTAATTCTTCCAAAGGATGTGAGTGACATTACTCTGTAGAAATGTGTAATATTTTCCAGATTTTCCTTTAATGGAAAATCAAAACCATATCATAAATCTCAACTCCATTTGATTTTCAAAAGTGTCGAGATATTTCAAATACTCATTCATCCTTCTAGTTTTTCTGGGTATATAACGTCCAAAGTTCTTCCTCCTATATAATTCATGAGAATGAATTACAATCCTTAGTTCGTGTTCCGTTGGAGTTTCCTACTACATGCGCAACCCATATTTTGGTGCAACAAGGAACTGGCGTCCATTGTTCGATATATGGTATGTTCAACCTCCATTTTTCTGGGTTCCTTAATGTTTTTGCCTCTAGTTTCTCCTTTCAATGTGATTTATTATGATCTATTTGTTTCTAATAGATCTTTCCTTGGTTTTGGATGATGTAGTTATATCACGACATCCTTGGGTGGATGAACTCGTTGTGGGAGAGGTGATTGTGATTCGTTGTAATGGTCATTCTTGTGAAAATAATACTAAATACCTTTTGAGATAGGGGATTCACTACTTCACTAAATATTTATGTTTAAGGGTATATATAGGATTTATTATCCCTTTATATCACATTGAAATTGACATAATTTGACTCCTATTTATTTTCTAGATAGTGTGATATCTATGCCTTTCTATTTAGTATGTTGTTCTCATTGCATTTGTTAATGAGCGTAATGTTAAAATTAATTAATAATTAATTAGATAAATGTTTAAAGAGGAATGTTAATGAATCTTGTTGTTTTAGTAATTTGATGATAATAAATCGATGTTGTAAGAATATTTAACTGAATTGGTTGATGAACATGAAAAATGTTTATTTTGTTGATAAAAGAACTAATGGAATGTTAAATTAATTGTTTAATTAATTTGTGATACATTTATATTTCTTTTTTATTATATTTCTATATTTGTAACCTATAAATAATAAATCTGTTAATTCATGATGGAATAATTAATTGGTTTTGTGATAAATGTAATTCTTTATGGGGTCTGAGTTACCCACCAACATGTAAATTCCATGTTTATAATGCTTTGGAGCATTGAGATCTAATTGTGTGTGAAGGCTGGATGCATTGTCTCATGCCAAGAGCCCAGTTTCTATGTTTGATTGTTTTCTATTGCATGTGATGTGATATGAGCCTTAGATGAATGCACCTGAAGGGTTGATGAAGTATGTGGGGTAGAGAGGCCTAGTTGTGGTGGCCACAATTTATTACTATAGTGGAGATATGCATCAGTTTATGCATGAGTATCAGGGAGGACACCAAATATAATGACATGGGATGAATCTGGGGTTACCCGTTGATGTGAATGTTTGGTTCTTTTTCAATCTATTGTTTTCATATTTTCATTACATTCCCTACTCATTGAGGAATATGGAATTTCTTACCCTACATCAAAAAGATCCAAAAATTCATGGGGTATTCCACATTCATTCAGTGTTTAGTTTCTCAAGGAATGATGGTTCCATGCTCTAACTATAGGTGGAAAAGACTTGATAGGTAGTTCACCTACTCACCATGGGGAGACTATTGTCTTTGGTAGCTGAGGATGTCTTCGTAGAATACCTAAAAATATAGAAATATGGAAAGTGTTATTATTGTTTAAAAATTAATAAATGATTTTTAACCCATGTGGTTCGATCTTAATGGTATGAAATTCAATGTTTGTGATTCTGAGAAGCCGTGAACTATGTTTGGTTATGCTCGGAGGGCATGGAACATGGTTGGAATTATAATTAAATTAAATGTTAAATTGATAATGGTTAAATAATGGTTAAATAAGTTAATTAATATAATGTTTCACTGATGAAAAGGTCTAAAGTAACTTAAAATATCTCTTTAAATGTTTTTGGGATTATAGGATATCTAGTCTTAGCAGTGGCAATTGGGAGTCTGTGGGACATTATCTATAGTGGACTATAATACTAGGTTATTCCAATAGTGTGTGTATGAGATATATTATATCATGTACTTTTTGTGTTTTTATACACTATTACACCCTTTTGGTTAGGTAAACTAACACCCTGGGGATCCTGATAGCTGGGGGTGTTTTCTATAATATTCTTATGGGAGGATGGATGGTTGACTACCCCCTTTAGACCCACTCTCTTATCTTGGTAGTTACATGTGCTGGTATGAACAGGGGTTATTTTTTCCCATATATGTGTGTGAGGGATGTAATGTCTTGTGGTTATTTCACACACATATATTCATGATATAATTTCTTATATACAACCATAATTTTGATGTGTATAGGCTATTATGGATTGATGATCCTTACTCAGTGTATAGGATATGATGGATTGGGGTATAATACCCGACGTATGATACACATTATATGCACTATGGTGGATTCTAAAGACTACATGGTTTCTTTTGGTTATTTTTATTTGTTTTTTGTGTTTCAAGATGTTCATGTTGTGGTGATTCGCCCATGTGTCTTCGGGCTAGCCTATTTGGAGATAGATGCTTAGGAAGTGTGACGTTTGGGAAAAGATGAAAACAAGTGGTGAAGTGGTAACAGGGTTCCCTACTAATCCTTTAATATATTATATAATGTTGCATGTGATACTTTGTGAGAGTGGCCATGGTGAGTCTAGGAACATAAAATACCCTTTTAGGTGAAGAGTTAGTTTCATTTGTTGTTCACTACTTATTAGCTTGCATTATTTACTTTTTTAAGAGAGACTCTGGGGAGGATCCTACTAAGAACACTATTATACTCACCCACTTCAGGTCAGTTGGAGTAGGTTGGATATCTGTATTGTTACTTCTAGCTTAGGGTTTTGCAGGAGCTATTTGTGCTTCATGGTGTCGGCCATTTTTACTTTCTTTTTTGTACTTATAGTTTTCCAATTCAGTAGTATTAGTTCTTATATGACATTACATATTTACACTATATTTTATTTTACTTTTAGTATGAGTCGGATTTGGTTGTATTCTAACTTATCTCTCTATTTCATATGATTTCTCTTAGATTGTAATCCATCCCTTATGTGTGTGTTTTATAACCTCAGTGCTAGTCGCCAACCCGGGGCCTAGTAGAGGCATGACTCAGGGGTCGTTATCTCTTTTCTCACATTTTCATCCTAGGATGGGTACACTTTTTGGGGAGCATTAATGATAGAGAAAAAAATCTAAAGAACCAATTAATGTCGCCCTCCATTGGAAAGTATGAATGTGGTGTACAATGTAGTTATCACAATAGACAAAACGTGCAATAATGCACCATGGTGGATAGATTCAGAAAAAGAAAATGGTGAATATGACTTGAATATTTTCTCCTACAAAAATGTGGATTTGTAGAATTTGATAAATCAACAAGTAGACATTTCATCAGATCAAGCTATCTGGTGTCAAGTCCTACGAAGAAAATAATGGGCCAGCATAGAACTTACTAGAATTTACTGTAGTTATTGAATGAATATTTCGATTTATGAAATCGACATTGTGGATCTCTATATTCATCCAGTGAAGACTAAACAATTATGGGGTACTGGGAACTACTTTCCTATTATCCATAATGATAGTTGAATCTTCTTTCTTTGTAGGGATCAATATATAGGAAACCAATCACTTCCCACCCCTCGATGCAAGTGTAGGAGAAATTCTAATATGGTAAACCCATACAACTCCACCTCCGCCATGACGTCATGAACAACCCCAACTATCGGGCATCGATGCCCCATATCACCCTCATATGATGGAATAAATAATATGGGTTCTTCCCAATGAGGGAAATGTCCCTCTCGAATTTGGATAATTTTGTGTTGTGCCATCGTCACCATCCCTAAGGGCCACGTAGGGAGCCACTACTCCCCACTCCTGCATTCAACCATTTTGAGGGCCTCAAATTTGAATGATCCCATTATTCACTCACCTTTTATAGTGAGGTGAGGGATGTTAAATTCATCCCATATATGGCCATCACCCAGGAGCCACCATGTATGGATACTACCACACCGCATAAACTCCGCCATCTAGTCCCTCAGGCTGGGGAACAGTTGACCTATACCCCTTCACCACCGTCCCTTGTTTGGCCGACCTGACTCCAACATCAGGTGTAGGTTCAAGATGATTCTCAATAGGGGGAATCATCTTCTATAACATCAGAGGAACATTCCACCCCTGGTATATTCTATCTGGTATCTTTTACTATATATTGAGGATTCACCATTGCCCGATTGGGATCAAGACCCCATGGACCCCATTAGAAGTCAAGGATGACTCTTACATTCATCGACACAATCAATGTTTGTCATGGGCCAACCCATGATGTAGTTATCCAATATGTAGGTCCTCTACATACCATCACCAATATCTGTGGATTCCCTCAACATATTGTTGACATCCGGCATCTAGGACCTCCCATTGTTCCCACCAGATCCCACGGAGGTACTCCCTATATCCCCAACAGCTAGTACATAGGTCCTCCAATTCCCCAGGTATCATGACATGAATTTCCTACCCATGTCCCATTGAACATCATCCCAGGTCCTCCTTACACCAAATATCACTAGTGGGGAGTTCCTCGTCACTCACATACCCAACATGGATTTCCTCCCCTTGTTCTCGTCAACACCCATAGTGGAGGTCCTTACTATTTCCCATCCAACTCGTGCATATGTCCTTCCTACTCTAGAGTCATCCCACATTGGGGATCCCCCCATGTTGATGATTTATTTTCTCAAAAGAACCATCTCGAGAATGGAGGGAGAACTGTCACCACTAAGGGAAGAACTCTATGAAATACCATATTGTCGTCAATATGCTTATCTTTTTGTATTTAGAAAAGGAGTATGATTCGATGATGTAACCTTTAACCTGATCATCTACATAAAGATCTAGGGTAGGAACTCGTCATGTAATATTCATACTACCATAAAGTGAAAGGAACTAGATCCCTGAAGCCCTTCATAGGTACATGATGGAGGAGGAAGATTTGGCTCCTTTTAGGGTCTTTCCATGAAATCCTCTCTATCATCCCAGGATAATTATCTACCCCAACAAAATATCACAAAGAGTTGTTATGGGGAATGGTAGATGATGAGAACCAGCACGACCAACCACCAATTATTCCTAACTTCATATAGGAAGTAGTAGTCAACACTCTATCCTATAGAGACATGATGATTAAATCAGTACCATCGCCAAGAGATGACCTAGTGAGTAGCAGCCTATCATCTCATGCAACATTTTCTCCACCAGCCAATCCACCACTGCAATTTTCCATATCTGTGTTGTTGTCAGACACTCACCCTCCCCCGGTTTAGGAATGGGGAAACCAGACACTGGATCCCTTTTCTAGATATAGAATCTTGTGTTAAATTCTCATAGTGGACAACATCCCTAAGATGTTTTGGCCTATCATGACTTCTGACATCAAAATCCTAGAGTCCATCATCCAGGATGAATTCATGTGTTTTCGTCGAATGCCCTAGGAAATTAATTTTTTTCTCCATAATCTTTTAATAGATAATCCAAAGAGGCCAGATAATTATGAAGATATCAGCCAGTAGTGTCACATCGTTGACCTGGTCATGCATCCTATCACTCAGCACCCTACATTGTCTTGTTATTATCATACCCTTTAGAAAATATGAATTTAGAGCTTTATTGTGATCTTTATAATTATTTTTGAGGCCTCCCCACATGTCCAAATAAATGGATGGGGATACTATGCATCTCTCTACTTCAGTCATATCCTGCACCAACTAGACTTATCGAGTGATATTGAGGATATGTTTCCTGGTGTAGTCATGGTGAGCATGGATAACCTCAACCCTCATAAGGATAAAGACACCACGAAGGTATAATTTAATAGAACCTACCCCTAGGAATATTGCAACATCTATTGTATCCTCCACGATTTTTCACTCAACACAAAAGACACTGGGTTGGTCTTGCTGAACCTACCAAGTCAATGCCTCTCAGTAGGGATCCTAGTAAGGGAAATGGACAAAATGGGATGGTTAAAACCTCTGAACCATCTGTATATACATAGAATAAGGATGATTATCTTGAGAAATTCGTGTAGATTCAAAAGTTCATGGAACAATAGAAGATCATTGATGAACTCCTAACTCAGCACCTTGTTGAAAGGCACCCAGGATATACTGATCCTCAGTATGGTTTCATCCATTCTCCAAAGGGGTAGTAGGGGAAACCACAGGTTCTTAGAAAATTTACTCACATTAATGTGAATGATTTTTCACATCCTAATAAATAAGATTCTGATGTTTATGTCAAATGGACACTATATAAATCACTAAATATGCCCGATATGTGCAATAATCATTTCCTTGTCCAGGATCTGCAAACTGTTCCTCTAGTTTTTTCTCAGGTTGTTCCTATAGCCAATAAATAATCCATTAATATTCCTTATTGTGTTGAAGAATGCTCCACTACACTGGTATTTTGGAATCCTTTCTGATATAGGAATCCCCCACCAAGAGGATCCAATGGTTAGTCTAATTTCCCACCATAATGATTTAGAAATGAGTTAGGTGGTGATCTCAAAAGATGGAATGCCTTATCTAGAATGGGTTGATGATATTACAGTATCATCGGATTTTGGGAAGTCCAATTTCTCCCCATTAAACAGGATGGGAAACCCCCGGTAGCATCTAAACCACTTCATATCAAGATGTAGACCCATTCATGGAATTTCATTTCATTAGGATGCTACCAAGCTCTGATGCTTTGTACAGAAACATGATGGTATCTTGTTTTTCTTGTACAACTAGCTACCCATTGGGTAAATAGATGGATTGGAGGATATTCACAGGCGTTTTCATTATCAGTTTAACTCCACCACTCAAAAAACAAGTATTACATACATGTTCATGTGAAAATAGTGGAAAGATGAGCGAGTCACAAACTTTTCACTTGGTGGAAAGGCCTCACGTATTCACTCGATAACTGTAAAATTAGGAAAAGATGCAAACGATGTGTGTGGAGAATGATAAGACTAAACCAGTCTAATCTGTCATCTCTCAAAACATCCATGGTAGATTATGGGATTTTTCTGACAAGGCTCGGCCCTCAGGGTAATACTTTTTGTAGGCCTACTAGGGATTTTTGTTTCCTCCAATATATCCTACAAAAAGAGCCACCGAGGCCGAGACTACTTTCTTAACAAAGGTAGAGGCCCCTGTCTACTAGAGTTATTACTGATAGAGTCATGTCCACAGACTCACTGAGGACCACAACCCTAATTCCAACCTCAATCTCAACATCACCAACCCTAAAATCTGTAGGCACCATATCATAAGTCACTACAACCACCTAAAAGAGATAATCATGTTCCACCTCCTCCAAAGGTTCCAGCCTCTCATTAGAGCTGGGTTACCAGGGACCCTTTCCTAGATAGTAGAAACCTAACCTACTCTTTTAAAAAATCTCAGGTCTCTAGTTATTTACAAATATCCTTAGATTAGGAGATCATGAGTTTTCTGGAATATAGGACGCCCCAGGAGGCTGATCTTACTGATTACCCCAACTACTACCCATATCACCAATTCCTTGGACGTACACTAAAGTAGTTTCATGTGTTCAGGGAATAGTTACAAGACCAGTTTGACAATAATGTAGTCAATTTGGGTCCTTCCCCATCATAGGTGGTGTGTGTCTCCACAGAGCCAAATAGGGACAATGACGGTGAATGGCACAAGTTATCCAGTCATGAGTATCAGATGTAAAAAAATCTAGTTGGCCTGAAGGGATTAGCTTGCTCCCATGGTATAATATATTCCCATTTGAATCAGCATGAATCTTTTGATGTAACTGTTCTTATCCACTCTAAAACTTCTACATTAATATCTCAGCCTTCTTCATCTTAGAAGATAAGGAACCGTCGGTGTAACGAAAAGGAAAGCCCCCCACCAGTGCCAATGTCGTCTCATACACTTTGTGACTTCATGCATCTAGAGATGGGAGTCACCCTCAGAATACACCTAGTAAAGGGGTATCCCTCAATGGATGTTCATGATTATTATTTAGTGAATAGAATTTAGCTGGTGGGATCTTACATGGTTCATGGAAATGAGGAACTCCTGGCTAGTCATCCCAATATCACCACTCAGTTCCATCGTCGATATAATAATTGCTATGTGAACCATCAAAATTATTGGTCCAGTATGTCTAGCTACGGCGTGCATGACACTAAGACCATACAATAGTCCCAATGTAGAGCTTTATATTCATAGTCCATCATCCCGACTCATCAGGCATACAACCATATTTGTTCATGTTACTCTTTCAGGAAGGTTTTCTATATCTATATAGTGATCAGTTATCCCTAGTCCTGGCTTAACCTATGTCATCTGATAGTCATCCAGTATCCATATTTCTTGGTTCATCTAGTGATTAGTGAGATATTCTATGTAGTAGCCAGAATCCACCGGCTCGACCAACAATGATCATCATACCATTATCCATAGCGCAACTCCCTACTATTATAAATGTGCACCTATAACGAAAGTATGATGTTCTTAGGAACCTTTAAAACATTCTAGAAAACCTCTCAATACTCTATACTCTCTTCATATCTAAAGATATTCATGAATTCTTCACAAAATATTTAATCCCCCCCATTCAAAATAGAGGGTAGTGATCACATATCTCTTCCTTATTTAGGATGATGAGTGAGCAGAATAACAATCCATTATATCATTCTCAGAGAAAGATGAAGGATCCTCGTTTCAGGGGAACATTCTCTTATTGTACATCACTGGCTAGTTCAATGACATGGAATTATGTCTTTGTCTTGTTGACATAGGTTATCGGTCAATCACATCCTGACCCAGACACTTCTCTAGTTCGTACTGTCTAAAGCATATTTGAGTCCCTCTAACAAGAAAATTCATTATTATGATATGAAAGAGAAAAGGTTGTGTGGTATGATTTTCATGAAGACCCAGTTTGGTGGCCTGATTTCCAACACTGAGTTTATGGTCATTTCTCATGATGCTACCTACAACTTTTAATTGGTAGTCCATGGATCCACATCCATGTAGTACAACCCTCCTTGTATCACCGACACCTCAAGTAATCTCTTAAGGGTTGAGTGGGCATGATCTCAGATGATGAATCAACCTTTTCCACTTGTGAATTCCACTACCTATATGCTGAATATTATAGTAGAATAAATATGCAGGTTTGGAGAAATGAGGTTGTGCACACTACCATTGTAAAGAACCCATGAAAAAAATGGATGATGCTTTCATCCTCTCAATTCATTAGCTGGAGGACCCAACCCCTAACATGGTATATTGTTTCTTTGTCTCTGAGAAAAGGGGAATCCCGTTCCAAGATACAAGGAACATTAGAACATCACATCATACAAATACACGAATTATGATCGAGTGATTCTAGAGCCCCATACCCATGTAAGATCTCTAGAAATTCTCCCCATGGAATTAGAAATATACCATACGTTTTTGTTCTGACAAACTAGGTTGAAACATCGAAAGATGATGTGGCACTACTTCATTGATATTATCAAGCATGGTTTCTTGGGTTGAAGGATTTTAGATTTAGGTCAACATCTTTCATCTCCATTGTATCAGTAGTTGAGAAGTATCCCAATGATGATTCCACTCCCACTTAGGCCGATAAAATCATTTCACCCGGGTCTGCTAACTCAAAATAATTTCTTCATAATGATGATCATATAACCTCGATAAATGAATAGTCTTTGGATGAAACTCCTAAAATGTCTAAATAAGTTGTCTCTAGCACCATTGAAGAGTTGGTATAGGTGAATCTTGGAATTGATGTAGACCTGAGGTGAACACTGGTCAACATATCAATGCCTTCTGAAGATCCTCAACATCTAGTTTTTTTCTGAATCAGCATCATGATTTATTTTCCAGTAGTTATAATGTGATGTTAGGACTATGTCCTTAGTTTTCTATACACTATTTTGGTCCCCCAGTAACCCGTCATAGTTTCAATTAGCCTCCTAGGAAGATAAACCCCTCTCAAGGATCCATGTTAGAGGATGAAGTTGATACCCACATCATATCCACCTTCACCAAAGAGGTATAGTACCGCATATGGTTTGACAATATCATTCTTGTTAGGAGGAATAATGGATAGATCATAGTATGCATTGACTTTCTATATCTTTATTTTTACTACCCATATGATGATTTTTCTCATCCCGTGATAGAGTTATTGATTGATGCCACTAATAGATTCTAAGACCACTCCTTCATGGATGGATATTTTAGATATAATCAAATCTATATTGCCCCATTAGAAAACGTATCCACCACATTTAGGGAACTATAGGGAACCTTTTTCTCTCAGGTAATTCCTATCAGTCTAAAGAATTTAATAGTTATGTATCATCATACTATGAACCATATAATCTATATGATCCTAAAGATATTTATGGAATGCTACATGGATGATTTGGTGTTCAAATCCCTCTAGAATTACAATTTTTTCATCGATCTTAAGAAAGTGTTTGGATTCTTCCACTCCAACCATCTGAAGATGAACCCTTTGAATTTTGATTTTAGTTTTACCTATGGAATGTTCATTAGAATTTTCATTAGATATAGAGGAATCCAGATTGATATAGAGAAGATCAATGCCATTTATCATATGACTCCTTCAAGAAACCTTTAGGGGTGATGTTTTCAAGGCCACTAATCCTACATATGCAAAATTATTTAAAATATATCTAATGTTTAATCCATTTACCCAACTCATGATGAATGCTGACATATTTCATTGGGAAGAAGAGTGTCACACTAATTTTGTGGAGATCATGATGTGTCAGTTAAAGCCTTTGGTTTTGATTCCACCTATCTCTAGAAATATTCTGGTATACTATCTGACAACCCTAGAATGATCCCTCAATGAAATTCTCACCCATTAGAAAAACTAATGGATAGATAATAGTTTTTACTATATAAACTTTATGCTCCTCGACACTGATACTTGATAATCCTCTATTGATAATAGCTACCTCACACTAGTTTTTTTACTGCAAATGCTATGTCATTACATCTAGAATCATTAAATATTGCTTATCCTGTATAGATCTACTAATGTATATTACAAAACTCCCAATGTTGACAGGATGTTCAACTAATTGGGCAGTTATCCTTCTGTATTTATGCCTCAAGTTTGTTCCATAAAAATCTATCAAGGGTCAGGTGCTGGTAGATTTTTGGGCCGCCTCGCTAGTCCTTGTAGAGAAGTTCCTGGATCGTGATTTTAAAGATGAGGCCATCCTCTCAGTGGATCAATATGTAATATGTTGGAAGATGGAAATTAATGGAGCCTCATGGATACCCACTTACCGGATCCTCATTGATTCTGGACTCAACAGATTAGGTTTCGGTATAGTCTTCATCACTATTATAAAGGCTATTTTCCCTTATTCGTTATTTTTCTATATGATTTCACCAATAAAAAGGTGGAGTATTAGGCCCCAATCATTGGTCTCGAACTATCTCTATATATTGATGATCCCCACCTGCATTTGAAGAGGGACTCTGAACTGGTCAGCAAGTAGATCAATGGTATATATATCTTTAGGAAGACAGAACTCATGCTCCAGTTAGAGCACACAAACAACCTAATTTTCTAGTTCTCTTCTTCAACAATAATAATTCATGTTAATAATTCATAGAATAGTTGAGATTATTCCTTGTCCAAAAATTATTCGTCTCTCATAGATCGTGACCCGGATGACTTGATTATCCTTATAGAATATCAAAGTTTCATCGCTCATGTCACTATTAATGATGATGATAGCTAGTAGGAAAATTGACAGATCGAGGTGTTTAACAAGACCCTCTCTTTTATTTTGAATAATATGGTTGTTCATAACTAGTATATTTGGCCAAACAAGTTGTACAACTCTTTATGGGCATACTGTATGATAGCTCATAATGCGACAAAGTCGTCTACGATCAGTATACATAAGAAAGTGTAGATGAAGTCCACCTGAATAAGCTAGAGGCCCTTGATGAGAACATGATCTGGGCCTTGAAAAATCTGTAGAGGCACTAGAACAGGATAGATATTGCTTTGAACGAGAAATATCTCCTCTAATCCTTCCTTCATGGTGAACTAGTATTGGCCGTAACAATCGCAATGATACTCAGAATAAAGTCACCTAAGATAGATCCAAGATGGGAGAGGCCATAAGTCATTCACAAGGATTACCCCAATGATGCATACTCTTTGATAAAAATGTATGGATAGATAACCACTCCTCCCACCAATTACAAGTTCTTTAATAAGTACTTCACCTATGTGATATCTCATCCGGTATGATGATAAACTGAAAACTACTATCAAATTCCTTTATGGTCTGAGTTTTACAAATCTAAACAATGATCCCTTTCATATTTCATGTTGTTAAATTGAAATTGTGTCCTACATGACACTAAACTGAAAGAACCTTTTGTCACATCAAGTAATAAGTTAAATTATATGGAGTTTCCTTCATCCTTACCACATGATGTCAAACTAAATGTAATTCGAGAACTATGTTTTTCTTCATTCCGGCTTTCATAGGATACGTTGGAATTCGTAGAAATATTTTCATCTAGTCCAGCCCTAGGATACCAAGGATACTCTATCCCATAAGAACCTTGTACTAAGATCTTTCTAGGGATAACTGGGTGTAATTTGAGACCTCCTTGGTCCTCGTTCACATCATGTTTATAGAAACCACACCATGTGTCTCCCTAAGATATCTCCCACTTTATCATGTGTATTTTCTATATGACATTAAACTGTACAACATCCAAGAACTGTATCTATATTTACTATTATCCTAATGGGACATTTAAAAATTCTAATACATTTTGTAATCATGTATAGACCCATGTTTCAATGTTTTCGCAACCTTTTTGGCCCTCTTGGACTCACCATATGGTCTGAGTTCAATGATGTAAAACTAAGATCTCTTCTATCCAACACGGCGTCAAACTGAATGGAATTTAGGGTCCTTTCAACATAAACATAAAAGGTAGGTTCCTCATTGTCATGAACGTCAGCAAAACAACCTCATCCCACAATACATTAAACTATTCCTATATCCTTACAGCATGACATTAAACTTCACAGTATTTGGAAACTATGTGCAGCCTAATTCCTCCCTTCTAGGGATATGTAGGAAAGAATTGAAATTTTCTCTTTAGGTTCATCCCTAGATTTTCCAATCCCTTTAATCCTTTCATCCCATTGTACTGAATTTTCTCTTGGGAGTGTGTGTTGTGGTGTGGATCTCCATGGTACTCATTCTCATCGGGTTTATTTCTTCCACAACATGTACATTCCCTTTCGGATACCATTCCTTTTCCAATGCCCAAGCCACACGATGATAAACTGCATCAAAACCCATTTCTTTACCAGATGATGTTAAACTGCATCAAAGTTCATGAACTATGTATGGATTTATTCCCATCCTTATGGTATTCATATGAATTATTTGATATTTTTTCTTCTAGTCCAACCCCATGTTCATCAACATATTTTGTCCCTTTCCTCCACTCATCGTCTTGAGTAATCTACACTTAATTGAAACCATCAAATTATTTTATTCCCCATTAATTTTCTCGGGTGTGTCATGGTGTGGCACTTATAATATTGGATTCTTTATGAATGTTATCTCATTCCATATCCATGTCTCACACATCACCTTATTTTGGTCTCTTTTATCTTTCATTTCTGAAGGGACACCCTAATTGTATAGATTCTTGGACTCATGGATCGCCTACTATCAAAGGACAACACCCAAGAAGACATTTTGAGACATTTTACAAATTTCAAATACGTTCAACATCTAAACCTCATGTGTTTGTTCCCATTAAAGGTTACGTGATATGGATACTGCATATTAAATATGTTCAGTAGTGATCCTCCATCATTATTCCAGCACATAGTGTACCAAATATCCGGCACTGTGAGTCACATCCTCTCACACATCCTTATATCTAGGAGGAACTTCAACCCCCCTCAGTGTTATCCCTCCATGAACTTTCTCTCATGGAATGGGAGCACTAGCATCACCAGGTCATACATGACTCTTCACCTCTATTCCCCTGAAATGTTCGTCAATGTGTCTTAGATTTCATTTCAACTCCTTGTTTCCCACACCGAGCATAGATCATCTGGGTTTAGTGATCTTGGTACGGTTTTTACCTGCATGAAAGAATCATACCATCCTATGATCCAAATTCTATGGCCATAAACTAGGAGGTCAAATCCTACATGAGTCTAAAAATCAAGACATTAAATAGTATGCATGTTCTCTCAAGAATTCGTTGTGTGGTATTGATATCTTTGGTCACCATTCAAATCAAGTTTCCTCATAGTGTCTCACTATACACTCCAACTTTATAAGCCTTTCATTATTGTCTGAGCTATATAAACGTAAAATAATATATTCAAAGTCATTATTTCTAGATGATAAATTAATAATAGCCCTGATACTTATCATATGATATTAAAATACACATTCATTAGCTAGTATATATGATGAATAACTATATATCACTACGATGTCTACATTCGAGAAATCATTTTCCCTTTGGAACTGGCCATATTCCATTCCATCTTCAAGAACAACATGTGGCATGATTCCCACTCATATGGGATAAGTATTGATGCCTAGACATTTCCTCTCTGGTTTCAAATGTAGGCTCATGATCCTTCTCTCCCCTTTCTTGGTCGGGCTATTCTGCTCATAAATGTGTTGTGTGGTGGGATCTCCATAGTTCTCACTCACGTCAGGTTTTCGTATGGAATCATACTACATATCATTGTGTTGTATGGTCCAAACTCTATAACATTAAAATATAATTTATAGTGTCCATGTTTTAATGGAGTTAAACTGTGTAACAAACATGATTTTTCTCATTTTATAGGATTTCTCCCTCTTTTGGAATTGTCCATTTACCGTGGCATCTCCAAGAACAATGTATGGCTTGAACCCATCATTATGGGATATGTTGGAACACCAAGACCTATCATCTATGGTCAAGACAAAAATACTTTCATCATTCCATCATCCTAGCATGGTTGCTTCCCATGGGTACATAGTGTGGCTGAGGCCACTTTTGTAAGAAGTAGATCTTCATTTCAGATATGTTTTCTTTTCTAGTTTTTTAGGAAAAGATGAGTTTATAGATATTTTAAAAGTACACACCATGTACTGTTATGTACATGCCGTGTAGTCAGTTGCCGCATGTTTCCATGTGTTGACTGTGTAACGGCCGAGCACACAACCATCTGTGGTGACTTAGAGGCTGCCTAAATCCTATCCCAGTAAAGGAAAGTACACATTGTGTACTTATAAAGTACACGTCGTGTACTTTTTTTTAATTAAACGGACCGAGGTGGCATCTGACGGACAGAACACACTTCTTCTCAACATATTTCATCCAAGAGCGTCTATATGGCCACAGATCTTCTCCGATCCCCTAACTCGCTATTCGTTCTCCGAATAGACTAACATTGATTGTGTTGGAATCACATCATTGAGTTGTCCCTTCTTCTTGAACACCATCTCCTGATTTCTCCTCTCTCATGATATATCATTGGTTGAACTTTTTGGATGTTTTTTTAGATATACAGAATTTTAAGGTGATTTATTGCTTGAAATTAAAGTATATCAATCTCACAATGTCGGGGTAGGTGGTTTGTGCCTTTTCTTATTTAGTCATTGTGTTATATGTGCAAAAGTTCCCAATACCCATGTTCGGGATATTGCGTATTTATGGTGTTTATCTCTACCTTTTCCTTCTATGCCTTGTTGTTTTGATAGAGATTAATTGATTGTGAATTGGGTTAATGTTTCCATGCTAAGGATGTTTTTCCCATGTTTCTTGTTTTGACCATTTGGTCTAGCTTTTCATGTTAGGATGCTGCTTTGCTTTCCATCCCTAGTAATGTAGGATGAAGTTATTTTGTCTGACATGCTATGATATTTTGTAGACTATTTAGTCAAGTGGATATTGAGGTCTACTTTGTCTACCTTCATATCGTTGGGCACGATTGAATTACACAGGGTTGTGATTACGTGGTGTAGTAGATCATAGGAATAATGTACATTAAGTGCTTCTCAAGAGTGTCTCTATTACTGTTACATTGATAGGACATAGGGGGATGGACGTAAGTTCAACCTCAGAGTGTTTGTCATTCCTTGATTCGGGCCACCTGGGGAATTGGAGGTTGAGTGCTTACTCATATCGCCTTTTAGTTGCTGATACAAAACTATAGGGGGAATTGACGGTGAGTGCTTCCCTATAGAGATTGTGCTAAATCTGAACCAGATGTGTTAGACTTTGTATACTTCTCATTGGGTTTCTTGTGTTTGTTAGGTTGAACTAGAGGGGTTAGGCTATGTGTACTTCCTAGAGGGTTACCTGCTTTTCTTTAGTTACTTGCTTTATTTACGAAACTGAATGTGTTGAAACTATAAGAATGTTTACTTTTGTGTACTTCCTTGTTTACTACATCATTTTTTCATACTACCTGCCATATATATTCACTGACTATTAGGAGTAGATTTTTGGGTGGTTTCCAACTAGAAGACTCTCAACCCTATTTTGGTCATTCTTTTGGGGACAAAAGATTATACTACTACAGGTATAGATAAGGGAAAGTGCCCTTCTATATCAGGTACTTTATTGTTGAGGAGATGGAGAGAATGAGACCAAGATACGGTCTATGATGATACTGGAGTTTATCTTTTTTTTATACATGGGTTATTTCTATATTCCAAAATTGTTACTTGTTTGGTTGTTTTCCTAGATATGTGTATCACATATCATTTATATATGTGCTCTAGTTATTTCTTAATTTCAGATTTTAGTTTTTTAATGTTTTATGGTATTATTACTGCTTTCACATTTGAATATCAGTTTATTTCTGCTACATTACTCTTCCAATTAGGACATAGTTTACCCACTATCATACCCATAGCACTCATTGATAGTTGGTAGCCTCTAGAGTTTTTGTAAATGCACTTGAGCCTATGTGACCAACTGGGTATGGGGCACCTCTGGGTGGACCCCAGAACTAGGACGTTAAAAAGTGGTATCAAAGAGGTTCTTTTCATCTTGACTTACTATTTGGAACCAATATCCAGTGATAGGAAGGAATAAGTACTTGGTAATGAGTTTCTCCTGAGAGTAGCTAACCCGTGTACAGGGAAAATCCAATCTACCTCTTTTATTGCAATTTTTATGGGTTTTCAATTTTACGATTGATTTGATTTCACCATTGGCTGATTCACTAGTTTTGTGATGTTATTGTTGACGTTATTGAGGTTCTATTTCTATTTCAACCTGATGAGATGAGGGTATTAACACTCATGAATCATATAGGAACTTTCTAAAAATCACATTTCATGCATTATTGTCATGAAATTAGGGTGAATTAGCGATTTCATGTTGTTTTGATGGATGTTGTGTTAGATATACATGATGTTGTTATAGATGCCTTGATAAAATAACTTATTTTTTTAGTGTATTGGATTGTGTATGATTTTGTTTGAATGAATTCCAATCATTGGTTCTTGTGGTGTTATGGACCCTCATGTATTGGAATTTGGTGGATGATTGCATGGTTATCCTTTTTATAACATGTATAAGATTCCAAGCATTGATTCTAGTGGAGTATGGACCCTCACAGATCAAAATTTGGCACTTTAATATTCGTTTCAGTGTTTTTTGGTCATCTGGAGTAGTTTCGAAGGCATTTTGTCCAGAAAAACCCAAAATAAATGGTGTTTAATGATGAATACATTCCATGTGTCCTTATTTTCAGGAAGGAACTGTTTTTCTTAAGTACATGATGTGTACTGTATGTACACACTATGTTGTCTCTAACTGGGTCACCGGCTTTGTGGGTAGAGACACGGGGTTGGGAAATCTTGGGAGAACATGTCGTGTACCGATTGTACACGCCGTGTTGTGTAGACCATGTGTCCACTCGTGAGGCAAATGACACATATGGATAAAACATAGGTTATACACGCCATGTCAAGCTTGAACACGCCGTGTATTGAAACCCATGTATCCGGCCGTGTTGCGAACAACAAGGGTCAGTGAAATTTTTCTTGTACATGATGTGTCAGGCATAAACTTGCCGTGTATAGTTAGTCGTGTGTTCACTTGTGTGACTAACAACATGGGAAGTTGAAACCTGAGCAATACACGCCATGTCCATTTGGAACACATCATGTAGAGTGAGCCGTGTAACAATCCATGTGACTACCAACATAGGTCGCTGAATTTCGTCTAGTACATGCCATGTCTGGAACTAACACACTGTGTAGTCTTCTTCTAGGAGAACCATGTGGCTTAGAAATGTAATAGAAATCAAGAAGGGGAAGATGATTCAAGTTCACGCCATTTTTCAGGACAACACGTCGTGTGTACGGGGTGTTACAAGACCAGTCTAGGAAGAGGTACACGCCCATGCAAAGGCTTATGGGAAAACACCTTGTAGGCATTATACACACCGTGTATCCATGTTTTGAAAAACATGAATGCTTTATTTGCCATGTTACCTTCTTACACTCATAGTTTTCGGTTCCTGAATATCTTGATCTAAGGTGTTCTTTTGGACATGAAAAGTCATGCCACAGAGACGTCCTCTGGTTGTCCTACAGTTATAGGATAGTTATCAGAAAACGGACATGGCTAACCAGGGACTACAAACATATCATCTAATTGTGACAGTCTTGGAACGCGTAATCATTCCGGACACAGGTGCTAACACACAGTTCCAAGAGGGCTTTATGAGGTTTATGCAGACCTTCCGAGGAGTACCGCATCATGACCCATCTATGGAAGAATTCATGTGGGTCTTCCAGCAGCAAGAACCTCCCACCATTACAGGGGCAGGAGGACCTCATGCTATAGAGTCCTGGTTAGAATCCATGCTTTATATCTTCAAGCATCTGGAGACGCCTCTAGAGAGAAGGATGAACCTCACTACATATATGCTATATAATTCCTCCAAGAGATGGTTGGTTGTGATCTCACGGGTAAGACGACAGTAGGTTATGGCTTGGGACGAGTCCGATCATGCCTTCTATGACTACTTCTACCTGGAGACCTTGAGGGATGATCGAGCCTGAGGGATTATGAATCTAGAGCATGGTAATGTTTCTCTTGTGGAGTATTCATCTGTATTCATAGAGCTACAGTGCTACATTCCTATCCCAGGAGGTGCTGAGTTATTCTTGGAAAGGATGTTTGAGGATGGTCTCACTCACAACATCCAATCTTAGGTGAACATATTTTGGTTTACTTCCATCAGTTTTATAGTCAAACATGAACTGATCACAGAGCACAATATGAAGGTTTCTGGAGTTGTGATACAGGATGACTCAACGTATGGAGTTGGTATCCCTCCTACTGATAGTAGGAAGCACCATTGGAAGTCTACGCATGGAGATCCTAGGGGGGAGAGATATCTTACGGTATCCAGGTGGTATGCTACCAGTGTGGAACGATCGGGCATACATGGCCAAATTTTCCAAGAGACCCAGTGGAGTGTCGATTAGGTGGAAAGATGGTCATCTTCAGAGTTAAAATTAGATCATCTTGCCAGTAGCTAGTGACAAGGGTTCTTCTATGACTCCTCATTCAGGATTAGTACCACCGTTTTCACATCAGTCTAGGAACTGATGTTCTTCCAGCTGTTCAGACTGAGGTGGAGGTCATGGTCATGGTAGCCTGTCACTAGGCTTCCAGTAACAACAGGGTGGATCAACATAGAGTGGTCAGTCAGGGTCATAGAGCAGCGGTGCAAATCAGACTTTTGCAGTGGAGCATACCTAGCAAGAGCAGTATGCCGAACCCTCTACAGTTTGAGGTACGACTCTAGTTTCATTAATTTTACCTTCATCTCTTTTCGATATAGGTTGTTCCGATATATTTATATCTATAGCTGTTGTGGATATCCTTTGGATTTGTATCATTTTCTCTAGTTATATCTTGGTGCTAGACACTCCGTTGGGGACTAGAACAGCTTGTGTACGATAGTGTAAGGAGTGCCCTTTTGAGGATGGTGGGTGTCACTACTTATGGAACATATATTTCTTAGATTTTACAGGATATGACATCATTCTTGGAATAGAGTGGTTAGTTCCCTTACAGTTTCATTGTCAATTTTTATCATCATAGGGTGAGTTTCGCATCACTAGAAGGTTGACTATTTCTTCATAAATGAAAATGTGATGTCTATGAGAGATAAGTATGAGCCGCGCATCATGGGTTGGCAGGAGTTACAGCCCAGATTTCTAGTCTATATCTAGATGACCAGGGGATTTCATAGATGGACATTCCTCCAGTGGTGGATCGTTTCAGAGACGTCTTTCCAGAGGACTTTTCAAGTTTTCCTCCAGAGCGAGAGGTGGAAATTTTTTGTTCAGATTATGCCAGGAGCGGCACCAGTGTTCATTCCTCTTTATAGGATGGATACACCAGAGTTGCAGGAGATCATGTTGTAGTTGGGGGAGTTGTTGGCAATGGGTTTTATCCGACCTAGTACTTCTCCCTGGGGTTCGACTGTCCTGTTTGCGAATAAGTTGGATGGTACCCTAAGACATTGTGTTGATTATCGGATGTTGAACCATTTGATAGTCAAGATCAGATATCCCATGCTAAGGATTGATGATCCCTTTGATGATCTTAGAGTATCCCAGGTGTTCTCAAAGATTGAATTGAGATCTGGTTACCATCGGTTGCATGTTAGACCATCAGATGTACCTCTTACATCCTTCCAGAGTAGGTATGGTCTATACAAGTATATGATTATGTCGTTCGGTCTCACGAACGAGCCTGTAGTTTTTATGGCACTGATGAATCGAGTGTTCCATCCATACTTGGATTCATTCCTGTTAGTCTTTGTGGATGATATCATTGTGTACCCTCACACTAGACATGACCATTCCACCCATCTGAAGATTGTTTTTTTACACTAAGAAAGCATCAGTTATTTGCTAAGCTCTAAAAATTCCAATTTTGGATGGACCAGATTCACTTCTTGAGTCATGTAATCTTATAAGTAAGATTATCAGTATACCCATTGAAAGGTATATTAGTAGTTTCCTAGGTGCAGTCAAAGAATTTAATTGAGGTATTGAGTTTTCAAGGGATGTAAGGATACTACAAACGTTTTATATAGGACTTTTCATGATAATCACCACCACTGACGGGTCTGACTAAGAAGGGTGTGAAGTACTTGTGGTCAGATTCTTGTGAGTCTCCCTTTAAAGAGATGAAAGGGAGGCTGGCTTTAGCACTGATACTAGTACTTCCAGATCTGAGCAAGATCTATACTATTTACTGTGATGCATCAGGTATTGGGTTGGGAGCTGTGCTTATGTAGGGGGAGGAGTCGTTGAGTATGGGTCTCGGCAGTTGAGGCCACATGAGACAAATTACCCGACGCACAATCTCGAGTTGGCTATAGTTTTCCATGATTTATGCTTTTGGAGACATTATCTTTTGGGAGAGAATTTTGTGTTTTTCATATACCAAAAAAATATCAAGTATATCTTCACTTAGTGTGATATGAATTCGAGATAGCAAATGTTTGTTGAGAACCTTTAGTCCTTTGAATTTGAGCTTGCATATACGCATGGGAAAGGAACCGCAGTAGCTAATGTGTCGAGAAGGAGGACTCAAATACAAGTAGTTCAGGAGGCCAGTAGTGAGTGGAAGCTTATGGTTCTATTATCTGAGATGCATTTGGATATGCACGAAAGATAGGGGAAGACTTTTCTTTATTCTCAGGGTGTTACCTCTAATCTTCTTGATCAAGTGAGAATGAGGTAGCTATCTCATTCTGAAGGCCTAGTCATACGAGATAGTGTGTCAAAACAAGACCATATTCCTTGATGGACCATGGGTGAGGATTATATATTGTGTTTTCATGGTTGTGTATGGGTGTCATCATACATACATGAGGGGATGATGCAATACATTCATTCATCATTTTGGGCAGTTTATCCTGGTGTCACCAAGATGTATTGTGATCTACACCGTCAGTAGTGTTGGTCATGTATGAAGATAGATGTTGTAGGTTTCATCCTGAGGTTTTCCACCTGTCATCAGGTGAAGGCAGAGAATCAGTGACTAGCAAGACTTTTGCAGTGGCTACCCATTCCCGAGTGGAAGTGGAATGTTGTCATGATGGACTTCGTGATAGGTTTTCTGAGGTCACCTCAAGGGAATGATTCTATATGGGTTTCCATTGACAAACTCACGAAGGTTTCTCAATTCATTCCAACCAAGGAGACCATCAGTGTTGATGATCTCGAAAGGTTGTACATTCGAGAGATTGTGTGTTTACTTGGAGTTCCTCACTCCATTGTTTTAGATAGGGATTCAAGTTTTACTTCATGGGTCTGGAAGGTGATTCAAAAGTACATGGGTACATAGGTGATTTTGAGTACAGGTTACCATCCCCAGACAGATGGCCAATCAGAGTGTACGATTCAGGTGCTTAAGGACATGTTTCGAGCATGTATCCTGGATTTTTGTGAGGTCCACTAGGTTAGATACCCTGAGAGGGGGGTGAATAAGGATATGACAGATTAAAACAACTTCCCCTATTGATCTAGATTTGCTGTTAAGAAAAACTATCTTATCCCTCTTTCATGTATCGGAGTATAAAAAAACTAAATCATGCAGAGGACAAGGTGATTTTTACTTAGTTCACCCTCACTGAGCTATATCCAAGGACCATACACTGGCGATGTGATGATGTACCAAATATATTAAAAGTGAATTGCTGTTTACAAAGTTTTTCCTAGATCAATTCCATGACCAGGCTAACTGACTTTACAATGTTTAGGGTTAGCTCAAAGCTTTCCCAAGGGTCACTCCTTGTTTCTCTATCTCTGGCTCACTGTCGGTGGAGAGGATCTCCTTCTTCCTCTTCCTCTGCTCACTAGTCTAAAAAGGATCCACTCACAATTTATAGACATGTAGCTATATTCATTATCTCTAATAAAACATTCATCCTTAACTATTAATAGATGCTCTGTTGACATCCAAATTTCACCCATAGATAAATCTCACATTGCACTCGTTGTACCGGGCAACCCCAATTTTTACATGTAGCCTTCATTGGGCCTTGCACATAATTCCCTACTTTTTCATGAAAATCACTTTTCATGCAACACCACTTTTACGCACAACTAATTTTTTTACACATAACATCCTTCTTTTACACGTAGTTTTTTCTTTACATGCAACTGAATTCATTTACGCGCAACTGTTTATTTTACAAACAACCTTTTCTTTATGTTCAATGACTTATGTTACGTGAAACTATGATCTTTTGCGTGCAACCATTTCTTTATGTACATATTCTCCTTTTATTTTCATACTTTTTGTTTATGCGCAAATCTTTTGCATACTCTAATTTCGAGAGACAGATCTCGGATACTCACTAAGTCATCAGTTGCACTGAATGAGAGAGGTCACTTCATATTTATAGGCAAAATCGACCTTGTGCGAAAACCCTCCTTCCAGGCATAATCGTCTTTGAACGAAAAAAACATCTTCTGCGCAACACCATATTTAACGCATTGCTCCAATTTTTGGCACACCTCATTCCTTTTCCAATTTTTGATATTCTGATCTCAAAACACCTCTTGTGTGAAAAACATCATTCCTCTATTTCACGCACCACACTAATATTTCGTGCACCATGCCAATTTTTGGCACACCACGTTATTTATCGCGCACCACTCTAATTTTTCATGCACCTACCTTTTCCAAAAATGAATCTCTCTACATTCCAATTTTCAGGCCCAAAAGTTTGGCAAACACTGGAAAATGGCACCACCATGTATCTACTCTTTTTATACTGCCTCCTAATCATCTGTTTATTTTTCGAGGTTCTTCTGTCAAACATGGATAGCCAACAAAATCTATTGAACCTGAAAATCACCATGTCAACCCCATTTGTCCATAAATTATACCTTGTGGTCAGCTTTGTGAAGAAACACAACATGGAGGTCCACTTTCTCAACAAAAACTATCGCCTCAAAAATTGTTCAATGATACCTTGAGGGATTTTTCCCAACAATTTATGAGGTTATTGGGAGAAACACATACCTCTTGTTGAGTTTCCTACAATAATAGTTTTCAAGAAACTATTCAGATGGAACATTATAAGGATTTGTACGGTAGGCCATGATGATCACCCTTATGTTGGCTGGAGGTAGGAGAGGCAGCTATGCTGGGACCTCGTTTTTTCCAGGAGACCACTGAGCAGATAGAGTTGATTCGAAAGATGATGGATACTGCATAATCATGATAGAAGTCTTATGTTGATCTGCAAAGAATACGTCTAGAGTTCGAGGTTGGAGATCAGGTTTTTCTATGTGTCACGCCAAGGTTGGGACACAGAAGGATTAGGATACAAGGTAAGCTTTCGGCAAGGTATGTCATGCCATTTGAGGTTTTAGAAAGAGTTGGACTGGTTTCCTATCAGTTTCAGTCACCTCAGAGGTATTGGGTTATGCATAACTTCTTCCACATTTCTCATCTTCGATGTTACTTCTCATACCACTCTCATGTTTTCCAACCTGAGGAGGTTGAGCTCGAGGTGGATTCATCATTCAAAGAGCATCCTATCTTGATTGTTGGTCATAGTGAGAAGTTTCTCCATGGTTAGTCTATTCCTCTGGTATAAGTTCAATTGAAGCATGGAATGTATAGGACGAGACATGGGAGGGGGAGGACAATGTACGATCACAGAGGCCAATGTTGTTTCAAGTTTATTATTCTACACCACCTTACTAGGGAAATTCGTGGAATAATGTCATAAAGGGTGGAAGTTTGTAAGAATATGGATATTCTTTTCAGGTATATTTATCTTTTATAGTTGTTTTTGAGGAAAAGAGGAGTTTCTGGAAATTTTAGGAGTACATGCCATGTACTTTTATGTACACGTCATGTACTCAATTTCCAAAAGTAGTTGTGTGTTAGTGATGTAATGGCTGAACACACAATCGTGTGTGGTGACC
The DNA here is from genome assembly GCA_963277665.1 of Viscum album. NCBI lineage: Eukaryota > Viridiplantae > Streptophyta > Magnoliopsida > Santalales > Viscaceae > Viscum > Viscum album. Next base: position 1,591,612,410 of record OY728161.1, read on the forward strand.
TGCAGGCCGCCTAAATCGGGGCTAGGTAAAGGATAGTACATTTCATGTACTTATAAATTATACTCTGTGTACTTTATTTATTTTTATTAAACAAACCGGGGTCACCTCTGATGAACATAATGCACTTCATCTCGACCAATTTTTCCATGAGCATCTGTACGGTCGTAGATCTTCTCTGAGCCCCCGACTCCTCTTTCGTTCTCTTAATCAACTGTTGTCGATTGCGTTGGAATGGAATAAATGAGTTATCTCTTGTTCTTGAACACTATCTCCTGATTTATCCTCTTTCATGATATATTTTTGGTTGAACGTTTAATACATTTTGTAGATCTACAACGTTCTAAGGTGATTCACGGCCTGAGATTCAAGTATATCGATCTCACAACACTGAAGTAGGTGGTTTTTACCTTTCTAAAGTTATTCTTTGATTTATATATGCAAAAGTTCCCAATACCCTCATTCGGGGTATTCCGTATTTATGGTTTTATCCCTAATTTTTCTTGCTATGCGTTGTGGTTTGGATAGAGATTAATTGTTAGTGAATATGGTGAATCCTTCAATGTTTTGGATGTTTTACCCATGTTTCTTGTTTTGACCATTTGGTCTTTCATTTCCTATTAGGCTTCTGCTTTTCTTTCCATGCCTAGTATTGTAGGATTGAGTGATTTTATGTGACATGCTATGATATGATATAAAATATTTATCCAAGTAGTTCTTGAGGTTTACTTTGGCCGCCTTCATATCGTTATACATGATTGACTTACACAGGGCTATGAGAACCTAGTGTAGAATACCATAGGAAGTATGGACATTGAGGGTTTCTCTAGAGTGTCTGTTTTACTATTACATTGAGAGAATATAGGGGGGATAGATGTATGTGCTCTCTCAGAGTGCCTATAGTTCCTCAAAGGGTGTTTTCCTTTATCCATACCTACAATAATATAATAATTTTGGGTCCAAAAGCATGACCAAAACAGGGTGTGAGAAAATCCCAATAGGTGAAGACCAAAATATTTGTTCCTAACTATCAGTGAATATATATATAAGGTAATATGTATAATTGAAGTAATAAAATTGTTAGTAATAAAAAGTAAACAGTCTTACAGTTTCCAATTACATACATTTAACATTAATTATTCTTATGTTTAATCATGTAATCTCAGGATCTAGACTAGGCCATATATCCACCCATGTAATAGTAACAAAATGGATGTCTCAGAAGACCATCTAACCAATTAATAAAGATTGAGTCCAAGATTGTGCTTCAGTATGGAAGACTCGTCATAATCATTCATAAGAAACACTCTAGAGAATTTCTCACAGTCTAATCCCACTAGTCTAACATCTCATTAATTCAATAAAATAATTACACATTGAGGAACCTATCACAGTCTAACCCGTTTGGTCCACATAGCACTAATAATTTACAAATGACCACCTTGGAAGCTCTAACAGTCAATACCCCATTGGTCTACATAGCAGTAATAAATGATATTGACCACCAGGAAGCTCTCATAGTTAGTGACGTAGGGTCAAACATTCCTTTAATAACAACCCTATGGGTAGCTCTTATGGTCTAACCCCGATGGTATATGACCACCTGATAGCTCTCACAGTCACTGCCTCTGGGTCTACATAACAAAAAAAAACACACATAGGTGACCCTTCCCTGCAAATCTCTCACATAAAAATTCCCCATGGTCAAACTATAAAAAAGTTTATCACATGCATCTAATATAATCATCAAATCCATCCTAACAATCAAGGATTGGAAAACATGGAAAGCCTAAAATACAACTAGACCAAACAACCATAATTAGTCAAATAAGGAAAATGCACCTATAGTGTCCCATAATCAAGGTATATATCCTTATGTATAAGAAATTACCTATTTTCAATCAACCAAACCATAATAGTTAATAAACAGGGTCTAATTCAGAACATGCAAAACCCCAAACATGGGAATACTTAAATTTTGTCATATATAATCCAATGATAATTAAAAAAAATGAAAAAACCTCATACCATGATGTCGTACGATCAATACTCTTGAAATTCATACCTTTAATCAGCCTAGAAATATGTAGATATACAAAAAGATTAAAATTGATCATCATATGATAACTCATGAGAGAGTATGAATTAGGACTAATGGATTTAGGGAAGAAGATAACACACCGGTTGGAATCCAACACTACTGGAAACATCTCGATTGGATCTCGGATAGAGAACTAATAAGGTTTTGATGTTTGGGGTCATTATGTTACTCCCATGTACAAACCAAGGGGATAAGAAATAGGTTATTGATATGATACGTGACCTCACTTTGATTACTCAAATAAAAAGAAAAGTACATGATGTGTTTACTAAATGTAAATGTTGTGTATTAGCCTCAATTGGACCTTGCTTTAGGTAGGTTGTTTTGTCACCACGCGACCATGTACTTGGCTATTACATGTCTAGTATGTGGCTATAAGGGGAACCCAAGTACACAACATGTACTCATATGTACACGACATGTACTTAGATAATTCTCTTTTATTCCTTTTTCCTAAAAAACAACACGAAATAATGATCCATACCTGAAATGAAGATCCTAGTTCTTAGAATCCATCAATATTGAAATTTATTACAAATCTCATTAGGTTAATGTCATTGAGAATACTTTGATTAGGAATATATAACCCATTCCATCACAGAATCATCAGATGAGTGAAATATGGTTTCTCTCATTGATCAGTTTTATTTTGGAGTCTATGATAATGAGAATGAGGTATTTTTATAAATAATTTAGTTGAATTACACTCTTATTGAGATGTTCCTCTAGGAGTAGTATATTGATATGAATTTTCAACAATTAAGGACTTTATTTATGGGGGGATACGATTAGTGAGAGGTTATTATATTACGATAATCTCTTTTGATTCCTAAACTAGTATTCTATTCATTTTATCATGAGGAAAACTTTGATGCGGGACTACATTATTTCCCGATGGGTGGATACATAGGGTATAATATAGGTTTCATATAGAATTCATAAGTGATTATAGTATTTAGGTTTAAGCTGATACATTAATGAATTTTTTCCTCATTGTTATACCAACCAATAGGTCATGATTAAGCATTATGACCATTATAGTTTTCCTTACCAACAACAAGTATCGAAATGGAAGTGGGATGAGAAGTCTATGGATATCATTGTTCAGATGCTTCATCCAGCACGATGGTAGAATATGATATTGGTTGTGATAGAATTAAATACCAAATTGTAACACATTATACCCATAGATATGAAACCAATTTTAAAAATTTTTAAGTCTCTATGTGAATGAGATTATTAGATAGTAAATAATTCCAATAGTGGATGTCTGTAATAGGGATCACCATTAATATTATCATTTTTTATAGATACCATTATGAGGTATTGGCATACCATTTTATATTGAGGGAATGATATAATACATTGAAATATATCCAGATAGAATGATATATATATATATATATATTAATGAGGACAAGATTCATTATTTCATTCCTGACATTGGGGGATCTCAGTATGTCTATTTTGGGACTTCTTGAGTTTTCATACAAAAATAGTTACTAGTCTTCCATTTGGATTCCACCATTTGAGGAATTTCATGGAATCCCATGTAGGTATCTATTGTCTTGTTAAAATATTAGTGATTTCTTCTCTCATTGATTTATTTTATTCTAATATATAGAATTGAATATTTAGTTAAATCTGAAATGTAAAGTGATGAAAAATTGAAATTATAATGAAAATGTTGGTCATCATAGATTCCCCTTAGAGTTTTCAATTTTGAACCAATTTTATTTATAGTTTAACATCAATTGGGTCACCGAAATCTTAAAAATCAATGAACGAATGTGATGAGTTAGTATGTCCTTTTATTATTTCTTAGAAGGTGAAGAATGTGGCCTATGATTTGGAACATCCATAATAGTTGCAATTGATTCAAAATGTGTTTCATTTATTGCAATATAAGAATTATCCTTTTAACCCTTCTTGTCTCATTATATGGGAATACTTAGATGTTGATTTGGATTTATCTGTGACTTACCATCTATTCAAAGTTATTTATTCCGAGATAATGGTGCTTTCTAGGAAGACTACACCATTATTGTTTGTTCTATAGTATAATTGTTCTAAATCATATGAGGAATGGAGCACCATACACTGAGGATATTAAAGTGTCCATATCTCATTGACATGGAATATTATTTATGGGATTCAAAGGATATAATTTTTCTCACATTGGGGTTGTAACATCTTGTTACCATTTTTAGGATCTTCTTACCTTTCACATTTTTCAGTCTTGTTTGGTCATGTTTCATGTATTTCATATGTGGTTTTATTTTTGGGAATGTATAGATTTTCTATATTAGGATGCATTTTGGAGGGGTGGGAATATATTATGGAGTTTCAAGTGTTTCATTGTGTACAAAATGTATATGTAATATTGGATTTTGGTAGATTCTTCTAATTAGGGTAGGGAAATGTTTTAATAATATGATGATGTAGTAGATCCCAAGATACTACTTAACGATATAATTCTAATTTTTTTCATGGACATGTCTAAGAAGGATATACATGACATGGATGCCATTGGTTCCTCAACAATTTTAATGAATTATATGGTTTGTTTATTGGGTTAAGATGTGTCCTTACACCAGGTTAACTGAATCTGGGTGAGTTCTATGGATTTTTTCAATAGACTAGTTTACTAAGAGGTGTGGTTGAGCTATCTAGGGTTGTTTCCCCATGGCCTAGTTGTATTTAGAATTTATTCATTGTGAACATGGGGGTTGTGTATTGGTATCTACTTTTCCTATAAAAGTCTCATATTTTATTTAAATCCCAAATTCTCCCAAATGAATATAATAAGAGTATTTTACTATCGAATTCTCCCAAGATGCTTTTTGACTCCTCCAATAACCATTCTCCTTGGACCGTACCACCAATGGTTGTGTCTGATTCCCCTCCTATAAGATTCTATTATTCTCATTTTTTAATATGATTTTCATCCCTATTTTTTTTTATAATGATGAATAATTTTATTTTTAAGGCATAAGAACTCTAATTTTATCGGTTTTATTTCTATGGATTCCATTTAGGTCTCCTAGGCCTTCAACTGTACTTTGAAATTCTAATTCTAGTAGTTTTATTTTTTGATATGATGATTAAATTTATGTGGTTTCATATGTTTTTACTCTAAAATTTATACCTTATTATTCTTGATTTATTTTAAATGAGATTTTAATTGATTGAGATCAAATAATTTGTGATGATTTGATGTTTGATTTAAAAAGGCCATGGAATTGTGAAAACCCTTTATTTTAATGTAATTGAAATTTTTCAGTGGATTTGGATTGAATATAATTTGTATTTAATGAAATTATTTGATTTTTATTCTTGATAAAATTAGATTAAAATAAACAACGATGTAAAGATTCATGAATTTGAAAAAATATCAAACATGGTTTTGAAATGAAAATTCAGGTTGGAACTAAAATTCGCCAATATAAGAGTGAAGGATAAAATTAATTGAAATTTTTTATTTTAGAATAACTAATTTATTGGTTTTGATAATTACTTGTGAGACTATGTAGTTATTGGGTGATTCAAGAAAGAACTTTATAAATCTGAATCCATACAAATATATTCATGATTATAACTAAAACTAATGGATGTTCATCATATTTACCTTTGATGGGTACCCTATTGTGGAGTTGATAGATTTCCTATAATGGGTACCATATTAGGGTGTTGATTATAATTTTTACACAAATATTGATCCATGATGATGATTGAGAATTATGAGGATCTTATACTGGAATGTAATGTAAATTATATCTTATAATAATGACTCATTATTTTTTTGGACATGATTTCATTCCTTTGATAATAAAACTATTTTGTTTAGGAAAACTTTTTTATATATATTTTCTACATAAAATGATCCTTTAATACTATTTTCATATATATGCAATATTTTTAGTCTAATGAGTATTTTCATGAAAATGTTTTAATGAATTTTTGTAATTGGTTTTTTAAAATTAAAAGTATAAATGGTCCATTTTTGTGGAATTATGGAATAATTGATAATTCCGAACTAGATTATTTATCTCAAAAACTATCTTTTCCATTGGATATTTTTCCTTAATTTATGATTGGATCAGGTAATGGGAAAACATCACTTCGAGGTGGAAGGTTTACTTGTTTTGTGAGATCTGTAGTGATAGAATTGACTTTTGGGGATGTGATCTAGTTATTACATTGGTTTTATGAGATTTTATTGCATATAAATTATTCTTTTTTATAATTTATTGTTTGGCTATTAATTTACCTATTTATTTTGGTACATTTTCTTATAGCGTGTTGTAATAACAAAAGGTATAGATTATATTCAGCTATTTTGTGGAAAAATAATTTCATTCGAACATTATTTGATTCTTGGTTATTATTTACCACTGATGGGGATCAAGAATTACCTTTGATCTATATCAAGACTCACTATGGTATCAATGTACCAATGTATCGTAGATGGTTCAAGAATTAATTTTTATGACTAATATTCTAATGATGAAATTTCATGATATAACCCTCATGAATATCAATAATATTATTATCCTATGATTATTTCATAATAATACATGTTTTATATTCATTTTTATCAAATTATGTACTTATGAGGTTGAAAGATTTTTTTATGGGAAAACCAACTTTATTTCAATATTTGATAAACAAAACATTTTCATTCATGTCTATGTTTTCTATAACTGTTTTCAATTTTATTATTATTATACTATTACTAATTAATTTCAACTATAAAAGTTATTAAATTTTTACAAAATGGATTAAAATGAATCTTCTTTTCATTTTCAAAATGAGGTAATTATGACATTTTACCAAAAATATAAAAGGAATCATTGTTTTAATAGACACTATATGAACATAATTTCCCACTATCATTAACCCTAAATTCATTGGTGATTCTATTAAAAATTTCCAATATTATTTTCAAAATAATGATTTACTTGATCTTTTTTACAGGTTTAGATTATAGATATGTTATTTCAAAATGAAAACGTTATTTTACTCAAGAAATATTCCCAATTACATTTAACATAATATTCATCCAATCTAACATCATTTGATGTTACATATGATTTTATAGGGATATGATCTAATAATAATATCTAATTTCATTCATGGGATGGTTTATAATGAGATTATTTAAGGATGATTCATGAAAGTAATTTTTTTTCCTATGAGTTTATTTAGATTTGATGACATGTTTCATTTCAATGGGTTATGATATGATTATATGATGAATTGTTTACGAAAAAAATTATTTTCCATGGTTTATGAAATGGTTAATGATTTATGATCATGGGAAACACATGTTAATGGATTACAACTATGTGATAGGTGGAACCATAATTATATTACCCTCCCATGCACTGGGTAAATATTGGTAACTCATGAGTTAGTAATTCTATCCATGAACCTATTTTCATATTCACAAATTTATGCTTGTACATGGATTTTATGCCTATATTTTTTCGATTCTCCAGGCTTCACTTATATAAGTTTATTTTTGGACCTAGTTTCATGACTATATGTATATGATAGGGTATGATTTCCTATCCAAAATTCAAGGACTGAACCCATTTCTATTTAAAAATGTTCACAATGTCATCAGATTATGTTTTTTCTACATTCTTAGGCTACTATTATGAAATCATGTCCTATGTACATTGATTCTTTTTCGATGCATTCCTTATGAACCTCTGAGAATTATTAAATGACTAATGATTTTGATCTAAAAGCTACTGGGTATATTTATTCAAATGTTAAACTAATTTTATCAAACACTTTATACTCTTATTAATCTTAATTATTCATTTATATATAGAAATATAATATTATTACATTATTTTTAACTTAAATATCGATTAAATACAAAACAATGATTGAAAGGAGTAGTGTATTTGAAAGACTATATGTGTAAAAATCAACATGAAAATAAAATTCGTTGATTTAGATCCACGTAATGATATCCTAAATACCTTTAAACTCCTAAAACTTCATTTTATTACCATGGGAAAACATATATATAAGGTGTTAGATAAAAATCAATTAAGGTGAATAAACATGATATGGAATCATAATGTGTGAGTCAATGGTAAAAAATGTTATCATAAAAGAGAAGTATAATGAGTAAAAATATGGAATCATGATTTAAATAAAATGGTATAATTAGATCATGGAAGGATTGGAAATTTTTCTGGAAGGAAAAGCATTACATAAACATATGAAAAGGATAATTGCCATGGAAACATCACATAGTGGACAATGTCTCATCACAGATTATGTTTACTCCCTAGTCCAATACATAATATCTCATGAGACCCAAAAAATTCCAAATGAATTGTATTACTATTTAATTTCTCCCATTGTATCATTTTCATGATTATGTGATCCACAAAAGTAAATCAACCATATGTCCTAATCAAGATAAATTCCAGTGGAAAGTAACGGATTGCATAATCATGCCTCATATCATAATAAATGGAAATTTCATAATGGTTATAAAGAGAAGAAGAGTTTAAATATAATGGATGTTCATTTATTTGATTATATAATCAATGGTTATAAAATAAGGTGTCCATTTGGGAATAGAAAACTTAATTTATAATTACATTAAGAGATTAAGTGATAAAAAAGTTAACATTTCTTAGGATTGATTTTAAAGAAGGAATTTGAGAAATGGTTTTATAGGATGTATTACCCATAAAATGGAAGGTATAATGAGGTATGTATATACATATGATAAATTTTTTTAATGTTTCTCATAAATCAATGAAATCAATGGGATAGATAACGTGAGTTAAAGATATAATTGTCACGATAAGAACAAAAAGGGTGGTTATGAGAGATCCCTTACCTTAAGAATCATCATTCATTATATACATTAGTAAATCCAAAATAATAAATACAGATTTATTATAAATTTATTTTATAAGCATACTCATATATATAATACCATATATGATTTTCTTATCACATCTTTTCACTATTTAAGTAACAATTCTTTATTAAAATCATTGTTCTATGTGATAACTACTTCATTTTTCTTGCATGTTGTGGTTTGGAATTGTCTAGCATATTAATTTGATCATGGATGCATAATACCCATAATAATATACATTATATTAATTTCATATATATTCATTGTATATAAAATTCTATACATGAAAGTAATATATAGATAATGAATTACACTATTCACCGGGAGACTAGGGTGTGGCGGAGGAGCTTCTGGCTGCCCCGAGCTCTCCGCTTCGGTTGCTTTTGGTCTCCATGCTTCAGGGGGAGCTCGGATCAACTCCACCGTAAACCTCCCCACTGAGGAGGCTCTCTTTATTAGAGGAACTAGAAGGTTATTGGAAGAATAAGGTTCTAATTCCTGAGAAGTGTGCTATGCTTGAGGAGATCTCCAGACCCCTCACTCATTCGAGGTCAAAGGACACAGTTATGGTTCCCTTGATCTCTCTTCCATATGGATCTGGCCAAAAGAGTCGGAAGATGGTTTTATAATGTGTTCCTTGTGTATATGGAATGATTGGGGTCTTTGGGATTTGTCGAAGAGTGATATTGGGGCTAATGAATCCAGGAAACATCACATGCCATTTGTGGTTGTTCTTGATCCCAAACAGGATGCCTATAAACTCCCTGCAATTTCCTGGAAAATGTGTCACCTGATGACATTGCATGGGTGCCTCCAGGACACTCATATATGGGTATGCTGGAGGAAGACTATTTCCATGGAACTGGTTAGTTTCACTTCATAATGAATTTCTACATAAGGCATTTACAATGGGATGTAGTTTTTCTTCTCGGTTGTGTATGCGAGAAATGACCCGAAGCAGCGGCTGGACCTTTGGCGGTATCTAGTTTCTTTTTAGGATGGAAATCTCCCTTGATTTCTTGGGGGTACTTCAACACCATTATGAAAATTTTAGAGAAAAAAGGGGGTACTGGATTATCTAATGATGACATGTAGGACTTCAAGGATTTTTTTTCATTGGCTGGTCTAATGAACATGGGGTTCACTTGTTCAATCTACACTCAGTGTAACAATAGAAGTTGCTTAAACCTCCTTTGGAGTTGCTTGGATCGGTGCTTGGTGAACATTAAGTGGCTAGATGACTTATCCGACTCTCTAGTTACCCATATACTGTGTTCTCTATGTGACAATGCTATGTTACATGTGGATATCAAGCATGATGCTTCACGGGCTCGTGTTTTTCATTACTCTAATTTCTGGCATCAGGAAGACAATTTTATGTCATTGTTGAGGGATTTCTAGGGCCGTGAGGGGGATGGGAGGTCTTGTAGTGGGATGGACATTCGTCTAAAATGTCATAAGGAGGACATTTTATATTGGATATCATCTAGGACACAATATTCCTATGGGATAGGTGACTTCTAGGAAGATATTGAGAGTTTGGAGTAGAAGTTGCAGGATGAATGGGATTAGAACGTCTTTTTCAACAATTGTGAGAAATGAGTTCTTCTTACTGGGAAGCTATTAGAGACAGAAATAATTTACATGATAAGGTCTTGATTTAGATGGATGAAGGAGGGAGATCACAATAGTTCCTTCTTCCATGAGTGCATTAACGAGAGATTCACCACAAAGACCAACATAAATAATGGGAATGGAACTGACACTTCAGATGTTGAGGTGGCAGGTAGGATGATGCTGGATCACTTTCACGGGACATTCCCTCCGAGTATTGTAATACTAATTAGGGGGCAGTGGATGAGGAGTTTATGGGGTATATTCCCCCCTGGAGGATAGTGCTGAGATTGAAATCATATCCTCATTTCCTTCTAAGGAGGATATTAAAAGTATTGTGTTTAAGATTCCCCATGAAAGTTCCCCTGATCTGGATGGAATCTCAAGGTATTTTTATGTGGCTTCCTAGGGGTAGTTGGTCCTCAGGTGGTAGAGCCTCTCCAAGACATCTTTTGGGGTGGTCCTTTGCCCAGAGGAATTTGTGAATATATGGTCTTTCTAATTCCAAAGGTGAAAGACCCAAACATCATCTGTCACTATCGGATGACATGTGTTTGAACCATCTCTTATAATATTCTTGCTTCTATCATCTCAAGAAGACTAGGTGGCGTTATAAAAAGGCTGGTGTCGAAGGAACAACATTGATTTGTAAAATGCCGGAGCATCCAAGGGCCATGGGGATACCCAGTGAACTCGTTAATGACATACATAAAATGGAAGTTGGTTCGAATGTAATCATTTAGGTTTCTATTGATAAATCATAAAAAATAATTGAATGGGGATTTATCCTTCATGTTATAGGGAACTTTTGAATTTTAGGAGAGGTTTTATGATCTCTACTTCCAGTTCATTATCTTCCCCTTGGATCTCTATTTATATTTTGGGGAAATGATTTGGTTTCATTAAGATGGTCTGAGGGGTACATCATGGAGATCCACTTTCTCCTAGACATTTTATTTTGGTCCATGATGCCTAATCAATCAATCTATATAGCGGTGTTTAATTAGGGAGGTTGACCCCTTATCGAAGTAGGGGTGAAGTGGAAGCAATCTCCCACTTAATGTTTGCTGAGGACATTTTACATTTCACTAATGGTAAGTACAGATCCCTTCTCAATATAATAGAGATAATGCACACCTATGGGCGCATAGGTGGATAGAGTATTAATACAAGGAAGTGTCATGTTTTCATCTCCAAAAAATGTGCTGAAGGAAGATGTTGGGGCATCTAGCATATCCTTGGCTGCCAACATAAGTAGAGGTCACTTATTTTCTGTGGTATTCATATATTCATTGGTCGTATCAAGGTGGATCATTTTGAAGACATTATCAATAGGAATATTGAGAGGATTATTAGTTGTAAAACCAAATTTATGTCATTAGGAGGGAGGGTGGCCTTGGTCAATAGTACCCTCTATTCAATCCCAATGCATGTGTTCTCTTTTTTCAAACCACCGAAGGGTGTTATCCAATGGATGGATAGAATTGTTTCCTATTTTGTCTCAGCTGCCATCCAGCTGGGTCGATATCATTGGGCATTAAGGCCCCAGATGGGAAATCTATTTGATGAATGGGGAGTTGGGTTTTGCGATCTCAATGAAACCATCCCATGAATGCACAATCGATTTTCTTTGGATATTCTGGTCGGTGACTCGTTATGGGCTCCCTTATTGAGGGTACGTTATGGAAGCATCTCGGAGGTAGTGGGAACCCAAGGAACTCAATTCATGGAAATGACACAGTGAATGTTTTCCCACTTTGAGGTGATCAATGGTACTTCTCAGTGGATCATTAGGAAGGGGGATATCAGTTTCTGGAAGACAAAATGGGCGGGAGAGACCTTGTAGTTTCTAGACTTCCCTTGTTCGGACATCTCCTTCATGGAGGCATGCACAAGCCATGACTTCATCTGTCTGAACCTAAAATCTGAGCAGGTGAATGTGTTCAAAAGTATTTTCATGAATGAGAAGTTGTACTAGTGATTATTTACGGGCTCGACTTCGGGTAAAATCAATTCTTAGGATTACATGAAAATGATGCATGAAGTGAACTCTACTGATAGTTGGTCTCACAAGGTATGGTGCAAAGAGATACTCGAGAAACATAATTTCCCCTCATGGAGTATCATAAATAGGGATCTTCCAATGGATGATATGGTTCAAATTATAGTCATTTCACAAGAATATTTTTGATATTGTTTCTATTGTTTCAAGTCCTGGTGGTAGGAAACCATTAAACACATATTTTTTAGAGAACGGGAGCTTCCCATCTTGGTCTCTTTTTAATCCTCACCCATGCATCGACAATAGTCAAACCCTCCACTACTACATAGCATGTTGGCTACACTGGGTGGATAGTAGGCCCATGGAGCACAAAGTTCATGATGTTATCTTCTCCATAGTGTTTCGGACTATTTGTGAGGTGTGCAACGCTGCATGGATGGGCTCTTGTATCTCTTTTTTGTTTCTTTTTATGAGGATTTTGGCCCTTTTCTTTGATATGGATCAGATTCTTAAAGGGGTTAGTTTTCTATATCTCTGTGTAATCTTGTAAACATTTTTCAATCTCCTAGCATGGGGATGGGTCGTTGGATCAAATGGATGCCTCTACTCGGAGGTCTAAAACTCAAAATGGATGGATCTTTTCTGGGAGGGGTGATCAGAGGGGGCGGTGTGCTTCGGGACTCACGTGGTTCAATAATTATGGGATACATTCCCTTTTATGGACCTGGTGATTCATTGGGTGAAAAAGTGTGGGAAATCCTTTCAGGATTACAGATATGTAGACATTGTGGTGTGCAGGTGGTGGAGGTTGAGTCCAAATCTGAGGTGATGGTTAGGTCTATTCAAGGGAACCTACCTGCTCCATGGGATCTAACATACCTTATTTTATGCTTCATTATAGAGAAGATTCATGGAAATCTTGTCCGACACATCTGGATGGAGGAAAAATTTACAACGGATGCTCTTTCTCCCTTGGGAATCACTTTCTCCCTTGGGTATCACAAAAGAGGATCTGATTGTTTATGATATCCTGGGTTCTCTCCCTGTCGAGGTAAAGGATATTATTCTTAGTGATTTCCAGAATTTTCATTATTTTTATCCCACTTGATGTCTCCCAATGTATCGTGGAAGATTCATTTTAGTAAAAAATTAATCTTCAATCAGTTAGGTACCTAGTTTTAAATCAGGGGAGGCTCACTCTGGTAATTACATAAACCTTTAATTTATATTACTTCAAGAAAGGGTCTATATAGATACTATTTGAATAGATTGAGTATCAGTAGAAATATTATAATATAATATAAATTGAACAAGATTACATTAGGTTTATACTCATATTTTATTGTTTTAACTCATGTTAACCTTCTTGCAAATTACTATGTTAGCAACGTTTTTTAGTATTAAGGGGTCAATAACGAAATAAAAAATTAATATTGGAAAAAAAGGACCATTGTGGATATTTTAAAACTTATATAAATTACATGAATGATAATTTAAATATTTTTAATTTTTAATTATTTAATAATATATTATTTATTATAAAATAATATTTATTTCATTTTGGATTGATTCAATTAATTGACAATGATAACAACACGAAAAAAATTAAATTGAAATAAAATTAATTCACACATATATAATATATTATTTTTATATAAAAATATCATTGTAAATAATAATTCATTTAATTTATGTTATTTTTATCATGTTTATAATCATTTATTGTATCTTTCTATTAATTGGATAAATGGAGCGTCATTGGTACAGAATAATTTAAGGAAATTACTTCATACATATAAATTTAAGATAAATTATCCTAAAAAATAATTTATATTCCATATAAGTATTCAAATTCCAATATAAATATTCATTATACTTACCACAAATTTCTATTAAAATTATATTCATGAAAGGGACCTTTTGAGTTTATCTTTTACATAAAAATTATAATGGTCAAAATTAAATAAGCATAGTTATATAATTCCATATCTTATCAAATTTGATTAAAATGAACAAAAAATAATCTTATAGAATAAACGCAAGTGTTATGGACATTTTTTTAATACATAACATATTATTTTTTAACCTTAATTACATGATTTACCCTAACCAAGGTGAACTTACATACTATATTTATAAATCATAGTGATGAAAAATAAAATCATCCTTTTTTCCAAATTTGGCACTCTATAATCTAGATGTGGAATAAAATATTAAGGATTTCATTTAATTAAGTGGTATAAACTAATTTAATATAAAAATGAAAAACCAATTTTTTTATAAAAAACCTATTTCAAAAAATTTTTATGCAACATTATTATATAAATTTTGTTATAAATACCATGTTTGTGTTATTTTTAATAAAACTAATGTAATTAAATTTTGTAACAAATCCAAATTATAATTGTATAATGTAAATTCATCAATGGAATATATATTTTCTAATACAAATTATTATCTTTCACAAATCATTGAATGGGAAATATTTTTAGCAAAATCATTAAATTAATACTAAGCTAATTATAATATTCAGATTTCAAACATTATATTCATATTATTAAATACATTTTATAAATAATTCATAAATTTATTATAATATTTTCTCACTAGAAAAAATACAACACTTTTTGATGAAAATGTATTTTTTAAGAATAAAAAGAATTCACAGAAAATAGAGTGGTGTTTCCTAAGAATGGTTCAACTGATTATTATTGAGTTGTAATAATAGATATATATATATATATATATAGATATATATTTAATAATTTTGTTAGTCCTATTAAGAAAATCTATATTGATGGCTCAGTTATTACTATAATAATATTTCATGTTTCTTTTTTGCGTGGTGTTGTATGTTGTATATGCTACAAAACATAGTGATATTTTAAAATCTCAAATTGATCTATTCTTATCCCTTAAGAAAAATCATGCTTAAAATTTTCTTTTATAGTATAAGGTGCTAATTGGTGATGTTGTGTTTTCTTCATGGTTTCCTCTTGTTCCTAGGATTCCCAACTATATTTACGGTTTCACTGAATTATTTTGACGATGTGAATTTTGTTGTTTAATAAGACATTATCTTGTTGTTCCAAGATATTCACAATACGATCCTTATAATAGAGGTTATTTTATCTCTTTAAAATTTCTAAATTTAGTTTACGTGCGGAATCTAGTGTGTAATTCCTCAAGATTAATATAAGGAATATGTTGTGTATTTTCGATAGGGTTGATTGGAGTTCTAGTGTAACACTCATGATTCAATTTTAGTATGTAATCATTATATTTTTTAAAAAATATAATTAATTTCACATTATAAAATTTCATTGTACAATAATTTTTATTTTTTAATGTATAGTGCTTTTGATCTTTTTCAAAATAAGCATGGATTGATTTTATAAAAATTTCCCTAAAAATATGCATTTCTGAGTAATATAAACTGTTGTGTAAAACCTTCCCCTATAATAATTATAATAATTTTTATTAATATATATAATTAAACATTTATTAAACATCAACATTATTGAAATAAATATAAAAACATTTTTATGTAAAAAAGATGTATTTTTTGAAAATTTGTTTATTTTTTCAAGAAACAATATTTTTAGAAATGGAATGTTGTCTGATATAAATTATATTAAGGGATTATTTATATAAATATTAGAATTTTAATTCATATAATTATGATAAATAGACTTATAGTTAATATAATATCATCATATGTTTGGAAAATAAATTTCTTGAATAATAATTTTTTCGACACCTTTTCGATTTTTTTTGAATTATATTTTTCCACATGTGAATTTTATTTTATAAAATGGATTCCATATTTGTAATCATAAAAATTAATATTACTTAATAAAATCATAACAACCTATAAAACATTAAAAAGTTAATTATCATTAATAAGGTTGTAACATGTTTTGTGTGTTACATGTGCTTGTGTTAAAATTAATTTTCATGAAACATAGATTTTTTTATTTCTAAATTAGATTTCATATTTCAAATAATTTTGTCAAAATTATATAATAAGGATAAAATTATATTTATCGTATAGGATTAGTTACCTTTGTTTGAAAAATAGTTACCCTGCTGAAAATCAAAATGGTATAAGTTATTAAACATATAGAATAAGGGAAAACCATGTTTAAAACATGTTTTAATATATTTTGGATATGTTTATCTATAATAACCACTATCAAGTCCATAATTTATTAATTTTTGAGGCACAGGGGATGAGAGTGACATCCCATTATTGAATAGTTTTGGGCATTTACAGAATTCTAACTCTTCCATATTTATAAAAGGGAACCCCCATCACTTTTTCACAAAACACAAGACATTTGGGTCAACAAAAAACTACCAAAATCTCTCCTAGAAATCATTATCCACATTGTAGATCCACTGGTCTTCCGAAATAACTGACCCTATTATCCTTAAGAAGTGAACATAAGGTGGTTTCTCTAAGAGAAAAAAATCATCTCAATGAATATATTTCTTTTTTTTGTCTTCATTTACAACCATCAAATATATATTATCACTTACCACTTCATAACACTATTATATAACATATACTAACATGTTTCTATGATTATAATGTAATATTTACCCATCTCTTTTTCAATCAAAATTGATAGAAATAAATTCATCTCTGGTATAGAGGACTACTGCCTCATGAACCAATGAAATATGTTTTCAATAATTGAATCACATGGATAGTCATAATTCAAATGTCCCAAAATCAGATGCCTCTCAATAGTTCCTCGAGCCCAGTTGGCCACATGGCCTCAAGCGAATCTCCCAAAATGTTGTAGGCTGCCAACGAGCTATAAATTCCTAGGTTTGTCACTAAGGAGAATATTCCCTCATCACTAGTGTAAAAACATATAATTAATTAATAAATTAGCAGTAGAAGAAGTAATTTGTTCAGAAAATACATAAAAATTTGGAATATGTATCAATATAAAAAAGATGCTCATATATAATGTTGATGACAATACATGTAACATAATACTATAAAATAGCCAATAAAGTAAACAAAAATAAAAAATAATACAAGTATCAAATTTGAAAAAAATCCAAAAATAATCTAGCTAGAATCATGACCCCCAACTTAGTATCATTCTCCCTTACTCTTAAATATCAACCAGAACCTGTTATTAGGCGCATTCCAATATCTAGACCTGATATCATATAATCTATCTGGGTACCCAATGGAGTCCTGAACATGGTGTGAGACTAAGTCCAAGTATGAAATGACCATGGTCATGTTCCATCTAGTAAGTGAGTATTAAATAGTCATGGTGTGTATGATGTAATGTAATATGTAAAGAAAGTAATGAAAGTAAACATCGTATAACATTTGGGTTATCATTTTTAAAAAATTCCATTTAATTATTCAATTATATTTAATTAATATATCTCGAGACCAATCATGATTCCTAACATCACTAATGATAAAAAGATAAAAGGATGATTAACAGTCTATCCATAATGTATAAATAATGACTGAATCCAAGATTCTTCTCTGGTTTAGAAGATTCATCATATATCTCATTTCATAAATTAATAAATTTAAAACCTAATACAATCCATGGAATTCCATTGTTAGAATCCAGGTATCTCTCCAAATGTATAATAACCCATGGACCTCACAGGCCTATCAAAGGAGATCCTCACAAGAACCTAGGTCTCGCTTAGGATTGTTATAACATCACATCCATTTTATTTTTTCCATGGTGTTCCGCTAAGGGAGACCATGTATCACCCATGAAAGAATGATAAAATTCTATCTAATCCCATCATTGGAATTCCTAATATGTAATCCATGTATCACTCAGTATATAATAGTCACCACTCTATGAGTGGATCATTGGAAGACCATGTAAGGAGTCTATGTGTGCCTCAGGTATAATCAAGGTAGATTCCAAATGATTTTATCCTTGAAATTCAATATTTGAATCCATGTGTAACCCAAGTAATAATAGCATTTAATCAATTCAATATCATTTAATCAATATCATTCAACTATTTCATGTTCAATACCAATGAAATTTCAATGCAATCTCACCTTAAAAGGTGACTTGAGGCATAGTCTAATCATAGATGGATTTCAACTTAACTACTCATGAGGTTAATTCATTAAATCAAGCATGGCATGCTTAAACAATCCATATCAAATAATGTTACAGGGTTCATGGAATCCCTTCCCTCTCCTTTAGAAATTAAATTATAATTTAAATTTCATATTGAAATTCCATTTACATTTCAATTAAAAATTCTACTCATGGATTCAATTAATGATTCAGAATCAACAACCCATGATAAGGGGGTAAGAGGAAATACAATAGGGAATAAAAAAACATATACCATAATAATGGTACATTTTATTTAATAACACACCCAATGGGGTGGTTCCATTTTCAAGGCCCACAAACTATAAACATCCATTTACAGTCTCTATATTTAAATTGGCCATGCATATCAATTCAATTCATGATTCTAAATTCATTTCAAGGTGATAACCAAGAACTGGGCATGTGAAACAACAAAATATATAAACGCATTGATTATTAATGAAATGTATAAGTCCACCTATATATGTTTATTAGTGGATAGATAATCTTGTACCATCTCCTTATTTTACCCTGATCATGAGGAAATCATAGAATGAATGAAAACCCATTAAATAGGAGAAAAAAATACTAAAACTAATTACAGTATAAAATATCAAATCCAAGGAAAAATTGCTATCATTTAATTGAGAACATATAGATATGGATCGAATGAGATAAAAGGTTTATAAATCGGGCACTGGACAGAAGATATTTATCAATTCTAAGAATAGTATCCAAATGAGAGCTCTCAAAAGTTTCTAATATCTATAGAAGGAGAAATGAGATTAGGGTTGATTTTAATAGATTAATTAGGGGTAAAATTATAATTTCACCCAAAAATTGGAATCACACAGTTTGGGAATATAAGGCCCCAACCTTAAACCTTACTTAATCTTGAGTTATTAATAGATTACATATTGAGGTTCTTTTCGTGTTTAGAGTTTTAGAGAATTAGATCATAAAACTTGCATTACATTACACATATAAACAAACTGGTTACATAAAGATAGTATTCTTCATTCCCATCAATGGAAACATATTTAAAATAAAACATGGATTCTTTCTTGACACTTCTTTGACACTATCATCATATCATGTACCTTTCCCTTGACCTGTGAAAATCATTTTAAAAAAAACTTGGGATGAGCATAAAAAGCTCAGTATGGGTTATAAAAACATGGAAGGAAACATGGGAACATATATACATAAGAGTTAAATCACACTTTACCCATAAAACATAATCACATTAACATACCTCATCAAATCATGAGTAAATCATTGAAATCATAAGACATAAAGGTAACTTGAGGCATTCATAACATTCTTACGTAGGGAGTAACCCTCTTGGTTACGTTTGGAATACCCATCACAGTATATTCCCTAAATCTCTTCGGTGAAACCTTAACGTTTCAGTCCTTCGCGTTACCCAATGCATTGGAGAGCTATATCGGGCTCACCCGCCCTTAGTTTATCACGGAACCACCCGTGTTCATAATAATGCCCAAGAACCATAACATAATCGTATCACATAAAACATGCATAAAGGAAACATAAAATTTCCACATTTCAATCACAAGATATCAATACAACACAAAAAACATTGTGAAAACCATTTTCAATACCAAAATAAAAGAAAAGTAAAACATGTTATTTATTTTTCTTTTAAAAAGAAGGTATGGCTTGTAGAGAAGCCGAAACTCAAATAACGGTCACGACGGTGGAGAAGTCGTTGTCGCCACATATGTACGACAAAAACATTCCCTTTTGTCGTTTAGTAAATGCTTCGTATAAAAAAGACTCCTTTTGAATAAATGTAAAAGTCAAAGGGGTTTATACACCGTATAAAAGAAAGTTGGGTATAAAATAAAATATGCCTCAATGAAAGGAGATTGAGACGAAGTCCCATACCTCGTATCCGACTTGACCCGTCCGTTCTTTAATCTCCTGAATAATAAACTTGAGTTAATATATACTTTCTTATGAACCTTTTTCAATTTCATTATTCCTTTTATACCATGTTATGAACATCATGTAATCATTTAAGTTAATAATGTTCATTTTGTCGGTATTTGGTTCTTAAGTCAAAAATAGACTTCTTACACTTACTTGTTGTTAATTTGGTCAAAGGTTCATTATATCCAGAATGATATTAATGATTTGGATAACATATATATCATATATATTCATCATATACATGTATTTATAATATTACATCACATTTAGAGGTAAGAAATGAAATGCACCGTTCATGGAGACAGTAAGCCATACGTACGCATGAACGCTACTTCCATTTCTATTTCGTATTTTCTGGAATGGGATCATAATGATATAAGAGTATATTATAATTCCATTATAATAACATATATTATATCATTAACTTTATCCTTTACACATACCACATATGGTATTAACGAATCAAATCACTTTCAGGGGGCGGTAGTCCGCACTTCCTAAAATGAAGATATCGTGTTTACCCATAATGGAAACCATAAAGGTATGCCCAAAATGAAACAAAACAGAAGCTTAAGGAAAACATAAACGTATTATATATCATATATAAAAATAGTGACATCATAATGGCCACCTTTGAAGGAGTTAAATGAGTATTGAACAATAATCGTTTCGGGAGGCAGAATTTCGCCATCCACGGAAACCGTATGTTCTTTAACCATTTGATGTAGTTTTGTGAGAGTGCAGCTCAAATAAATCTTATAAAAACATCATAGTATATTTAATATACTATTGTTGTTACAAAAGAAGTAAATAAAAAGAGTTTAGGGGGTTGGATAAGCAAAATAAAACAAATGAACATTACAGAATGAATTACCTTTAAAAGTGTTACTCTTTTTGATTTGAGCCTAAAGGATTCCTTTGAAACGATTCTGCCCAAAGGGAATCCTCTAGGATGAGGATAGGGATGTGGATAGAGTAAATGGGCAGGGTTTGTTCGAGCCAATGGCTTGAGGAGTGTGTGAAATGAGGTAGAGGTGGGGGCCTTTTATAAGAGGAAAGGAGGGGCACTTTTGGAAAGTAAAGAAATATTACTTTATTTGAAAATGTGTTTCGGCTTTAAAAGGTCCCACATTGATATAATTCCTGGATAAGGTGATAAGGTTTCGAAATCCACTTATCCAATTGGTTTTGGCCATGTGTAGGTTTTAGATTATTCATTATCTTTCTATTTTATTTAAATCGTCAAATAATGATGTCATCGCTGCATCATTATTATGTCATATATAATTTAATTTATTTAATGTATAAAAATTATAGAAAAACTTATATGATGTAGGAACTCTTTTTAGATTTCCAATGACTATTTATAATAAAAAATATGATCTTTATAACCCCATGTAAAAATTGTTTTCGTAAAACATATTATGTTTGTGTAATTTTTACTTTTACATTAAATAAAAAGTTATTTATGT
This sequence comes from Viscum album, assembly GCA_963277665.1. Taxonomy (NCBI): domain Eukaryota; kingdom Viridiplantae; phylum Streptophyta; class Magnoliopsida; order Santalales; family Viscaceae; genus Viscum; species Viscum album. The sequence goes on from OY728161.1 coordinate 1,591,634,560, forward strand.
CATTTCCCAACCAAAGTGGCTCCATGGGGTCCCCAAGATGACTCATGGCTTTTCTTGGTCTGCCATGACACAACCAATGAGGGTAGGACATGTTTCAAGCTCATCTTATTTTATTAAAGAATTATTTTTACCTTAAACTACACTAATTACCACTAATCGCGATTAAAACTTAATAAGTTAGTATTCACTAAAAAATTATTTAAATCTCATTGAACCACATTTTACTTCTTAATTACAACCATGTATGTCGGATTTTTGAAATTCAAAACACATTTATGGCAAAATTTCATTTAAACAGAAAAATCAATTTTTATAAGTACCACTTAGTGGTTTCACTATTCATCAAAAATTGAAGTTTTTTAGAAAATTACCAAAAATTCACCCTAAGCTATATATGATATTCCAAACTCAAAAATTAAGTCTATTTTACAAAATTCAAAACATATAAGTCACATTAATTAATTTAATAATTAATTCCCACTGTCAGAGCAAATAGCGTGTTTTTATAAAACAATAAGTATAAAAAGATTGACACCAGTTTAAGTCTAATTTCAAAGTGAAATTGATTCCAATGACCACCATTGGATTAAATGGTAAAAATATATTCAGATTACACATTAAGACCAATTCAAAATATAATCTAATCATATAAATAAATTAGATTAAAAAGTAGTTTTGATGTAAAATGCAGTATTTTCCACTATTCATTAAAAAATGAACATTATTAGAAAAATACCAAAAATTCACACAAAGTAAATTTTGATGTCCCAATCAGAAAGAATAAGTTGATTTTGACAACCATAGTTTATAAAATTGTCAAAAGATAGATTTAAAAAGGGTTTTCCATCATAAGGCAGTAAAACAATCTTTTAAGATTATTAGTGTATTCCATGCTTAAGATTGGATTTATTTTCATTTTAAGCCTCTAAAACACTATCTTAATCATTAATAGACATAGATAAAAATATCTATTATTCATTACTTACTTGGGATGTTACATCCTTCCCCCCTTTAGAAAATTGTGTCCCCGCAATTTATTTACTTATCGAATAAATGGGGGTACTTATCCCTCGTTGCATTTTCAGATTCCCATGTTGCCTCTTCAATCATGTGGTTTTTTCACAAAACCTTTACCTGGTGAATCACCTTATTCCGTAACACTTGCTCCATGTGGTCAAGAATCTGGACCAGTTGTTCCTCATAAGATAGGTTCTCTTCCAGCTGAACTACCTATGGACTCAAAACATGAGATGGATCTGGCATATACTTTCTCAACATTGAAACATGAAAAACATTGTGTACCTGAGATAAACTCGGAGGTAAAGCCACTCGGTAAGAAACTGATCCAACTTTCTCCAGAATTTCATATGGTCCAATAAACCTTGGACTCATCTTTCCTTTCTTACCAAATATCATCACACTTTTCCAAGGAGAAACCATGAGAAAAACATGATCACCTACCTCGAAAGATAGATCCTTCCTCCGGTTATCCACATAACTCTTCTGCCTGCTCTGAGCTTGTCTCATGTGTTTCTGAATCAGATGAACTTTTTCTGCCACCTCTTCTACCAATTCTGGTCCCATCAACTTCCTTTCACCCACTTCATCCCAGAAAGCTGGAGTTCGACACCGCTTCCCATATAATGCCTGAAATGGTGCCATCTGTATACTGGAATGAAAACTATTATTATATGAAAATTCAACCAAAGAAAGATGTTGGTCCCAACTTCCCTGATAATCCATAGAACAAGATCATAGCATATCCTCCATTGTCTGAATTTTTCGTTCTGACTGCCCATCTGATTGAGGATGAAAAGCTGTACTAAAATTTAATTCAGTACCCAAAGACTTCTAAAGGCCTTTCCAAAAGTTAGAAGTAAACCTGGGATCACAATCCGATACAATGGAGAAAGGAACTCCATGTAACCTGACTATCTCTTTACGATACAAACGGGAAAGTTGATCAAGAGAGAAAGTATCTCGTATAGCAAGGAAATGAGCAGATTTATTCAAGCGATCAACAATTACCCAGATTTCATTATTACCTCGAGATGTCCTCGGTAATCCCACAACAAATTCCATGGATATATTTTCCCATTTTCACTCTGGCACTGGTAAAGGATGAAGCATCCCTTTTGGTAACTACCACTCTGCTTTAACATGCTGCAAATCAGACACTTCACAGTAAAATCAGCAATATCTCTTTTCATTCCATCCCACCAGTAATACTCCCGCAGATCTCTATACATCATAGTACTGCCCGGATGAACTGAAAACGGAGAACTATGAGCTTCACATAACAACTCTCTCTTCAACTGTGAATCACAAGTCACACACAATCTCTTCCCAAATATCAAAACACAATCATTATCAATGTTGAATTCAGGCATCTTACCTTTCTGAACCAGCTCTACCTTTTTCTGCAACTCACTGTCTTGCTTCTGTGCTTGCTTGATTCTATCTGATAGAGAAGATCTCACTGATACCTGAAACAAAACAGAAGGACTTCCTGCACCAACAACTTCTATGCCATTGTTCATCAAATCCTTAACCAAAGGATCACATTCCAAACACAACATTGTTAATGAATCATTACTTTTTCGACTCAAAGCATCAGCCACATTATTTGCTTTTCCCGGATGGTAATGAATTGTACAATCATAATCCTTGATTAATTCTATCCATCTCCTCTGTCTCATGTTTAACTCTTTCTGAGTAAATATATACTTTAAACTTTTGTGATCGGTATATATTTCACACTTTACTCCATACAAATGATGCCTCCAAATTTTTAAAGCAAATACAACAGCAGATAATTCCAAATCATGTGTAGAGTAATTTACCTCATGAGTTTTCAACTGTCGTGAAGCATAAGCAATTACTTGATCATTCTACATTAGGACGCAACCAAGTCCTTTTAATGAAGCATCACTGTATATAACAAACTCACCATTCCTGGAAGGTAGTGCCAAAACTGGAGCATTCACCAATCTTCTTTTCAATTCTTGAAAACAATCATCATATTCTTTTGTCCAGATAAACTTAACACCCTTCTGAGTTAGCTTAGTCATTGGACTAGATAACCGTGAAAAATTTCTAACAAACCTTCTGTAATAGCCTGCCAGACCAAGGAAGCTACGAATCTCGGTTACATTTGTGGGTCTTGGCCATTCTTCCACAACATTTGATTTTGCAGGATCAATAGTTAGTCCATCTTTAAAAACTATGTGACCATGGAAAGAAATTTGTTGCAACCAAAACTCACACATGCTGAATTTCCCATACAGTTTCTTTTATTTTAAGGATTGCAAGTAGTTTCTTTCAACAGATAAGGATAGGAAGATTCTTATAAATTCTTTTTTCCTCAACATTTCCCCTAGGTGTTTTTACCAAAAGTTCAGGAGTTATTTCTTGAGATGGTATTCCCATTTTACTAGAAAAGGTTTTAGAGATGAAAGAATGTGTAGAACCCGAATCAAACAACACACTGGCATAATCTGAAAAAGCAAACAAAGTAAATGATACAACTTCATTTGATGGCCCGACATCTGCTGAAGTAGTTTCAAAGGATTTCACCACCCCATTCTCCTTGTAGTCTAATTTCTTCCCATCACTCAAGCTCTTTTTCGGACACTCGTTTTCATAGTGACCCATCTCATTGCACTTATAACATTTCACTAACTGTAAATAAAATTTGTTCTTACCTTCACCTTTATCCTTTTCAGTGCAATCACGAGCCTTATGTACCATCTTACCACATCGGTAGCACTTTCCAGAATTCAGATGACATTCCCCAGCATGCCTTTTTCCACATTTATCACAAACTGGAAACTTAGTTCTCTTACCATCAGACTTTTTTGAAGAATTCATACCTTTCTCCTGCCACCCCGGTATCTTCTTTTGCTGGTTGTTATAGAACACTTGGTCATCGGGAAACTCCATTTCCACCTTCTCAGCACATCGAACAAGCTTTTCATATCTTTTAAACTCACGAGAATCTAATGCCCTTCGATATTTTGGCTTTAATACTGAGTAAAAACGATTGATTTTACTATCAAGGTCTCGGATAAAAATTGGAGCATACCTTGCCAATTGAGTGAACCTTTCTTCATAGGCAGCCACTGAGTCTTCCTCTTGCCTCAATTCCATGAATTGTTTTTCCATCCTAAGTCGAACAGCCTTAGGAAAATACTTCTCAAGAAACATACCTTTGAATTTATCCCAATCAAGAGAATCAATCTCATCGGCGTCCCTGATATTTTTAACCATAGACCACCACTGATCTGCTTCACCCTCCAAACGGTAAATAGCAAGACTAACCTTTTGATTGTCTGAACACCCCATGACATCAAAAATCATCTCCAGTGCTTTAATCCACCCTTCAGCTAGCACAGGGTTAGATGATCCTCTGAATTACGGTGGATGTTGCCTCATGAAATGTTCCACCACTGACATGTTCCTCTGCAGTTGATCTGGCTGATCTCGTGCATGGATACCACCACCATTTATCGCTTGAGTCAACTGCACCATTACTGCAACAAACTATTCAGTTCCAATTCCGACCATTTCTGGATGCTGATTCGGAAGGTTATTTCCTTTTGTATGCCTTCCTAGCACTGCTTCCCTGTTTCCTCTGCGGAAAACCATTCTGAACAAACATTTCATAGATGAAGAAACATGGTAATCTTTAAATTCTATATCACTTCAAAAAAAAATGGATAATCATTTAATAGAATTCTAACTCATAAATTTATCTAAACCGACCTCTGATACCAACTATAAGGCCCCAGCCATAATCCTTAGTTAATCTTGAGTTATTACAAGATTACATTTTGAGGATCATTTCGGGTTTATATTTTTAGAGAATTATATCATAAAACTTGCATTAAATTCCACATATAAAAAAAGTGGTTACATAAAGATAGTATTCTTCATTCCCATCAATGGAAACATATTTAAAATAAAACATGGATTCTTTCTTGACACATCCTTGACACTATCATCATATCATGTACCTTTCCCTTGACCTGTGAAAATCATTTCAAAAGAAAACTTGGGATGAGCATAAAAATCTCAGTATGGGTTATAAAAACATGGAAGGAAACATGGGTACATATATACATAAGAGTGAAATCACGCTTTAAACATAAAACATAAGCACATTAACATACCTCATCAAATCATGAGTTAATCATTGAAATCAGAAGACATAAAGGTAACTTGAGGCATTCATAACATTCTTACGTAGGGAGTAACCCTCTTGGTTACGTTTGGAATACCCATCACAGTATATTCCATAAATCTCTTCACAGAAACCTTAACATTTCACTCCTTCGCGTTACCCAATGCATTGGAGAGCTATATCGGGCTCACCCGCCTTTAGTTTATCACGGAACCACCCTTCTTCATAATTAATTTCTACAGAAGGCATTTACAATGGGATGTAGTTTTTCTTCTCGGTTGTGTATGCGAGCAATGACCCGAAGCAGCGGCTGGACCTTTGGCGGTATCTAGTTTCTTTTTAGGATGGAAATCTCCCTTGATTTCTTGGGGGTACTTCAACACCATTATGAAAATTTTAGAGAAAAAAGAGGGTACTTGATTATCTAATGATGACATGTAGGACTTCAAGGATTTTTTTTCATTGGCTGGTCTAATGAACATGGGGTTCACTTGTTCAATCTACACTCAGTGTAACAATAGAAGTGGCTTGAACCTCCTTTGGAGTTGCTTGGAACGGTGCTTGGTGAACATTAAGTGGCTAGATGACTTATCTGACTCTCTAGTTACCCATATACTATGTTCTCTATGTGACAATGCTATGTTACATGTGGATATCAAGCATGATGCTTCACGGGCTCGTGCTTTTCATTACTCTAATTTCTGGCATCAGGAAGACAATTTTATGTCATTGTTGAGGGATTTCTAGGGCCGTGAGGGGGATGGGAGGTCTTGTAGCGGGCTGGACATTCGTCTAAAATGTCATAAGGAGGACATTTTTTATTGGCTATCATCTAGGACACAATATTCCTATGGGATAGGTGACTTCCAGGAAGATATTGAGAGTTTGGAGTAGAAGTTGCAGGATGAATGGGATTAGAACGTCTTTTTCAACAATTTTGAGAAATGAGTTCTTCTTACTGGGAAGCTATTAGAGACAGAAATAATTTACATGAAAAGGTCTTGATTTAGATGGATGAAGGAGGGAGATCACAATAGTTCCTTCTTCCATGAGTGCATTAACGAGAGATTCACCACAAAGACCAACATAAATAATGGGAATGGAACTGACACTTCAGATGTTGAGGTGGCAGGTAGGATGATGCTGGATCACTTTCATGGGACGTTCCCTCCGAGTATTGTAATACTAATTAGGGGGCAGTGGATGAGGAGTTTATGGGGTATATTCCCCCCTGGAGGATAGTGCTGAGATTGAAATCATATCCTCATTTCCTTCTAAGGAGGATATTAAAAGTATTGTGTTTAAGATTCCCCATGACAGTTCCCCTGATATGGATGGAATCTCAAGGTATTTTTATGTGGCTTCCTAGGGGTAGTTGGTCCTCAGGTGGTAGAGCCTCTCCAAGACATCTTTTGGGGTGGTCCTTTGCCGAGAGGAATTTGTGAATATATGGTCTTTCTAATTCCAAAGGTTAAAGACCCAAACATCATCTGTCACTATCGGATGACATGTGTTTGAACCATCTCTTATAATATTCTTGCTTCTATCATCTCAAGAAGACTAGGTGGCGTTATAAAAAGGCTGGTGTCGAAGGAACAACATTGATTTGTTAAATGCTGGAGCATCCAAGGGCCGTGGGGATACCCAGTGAACTCGTTAATGACATACATAAAATGGAAGTTGGTTCGAATGTAATCATTTAGGTTTCTATTGATAAATCATAAAAAATAATTGAATGGGGATTTATCCTTCATGTTATAGGGAACTTTTGAATTTTAGGAGAGGTTTTATGATCTCTACTTCCGGTTCATTATCTTCCCCTTGGATCTCTATTTATATTTTGGGGAAATGATTTGGTTTCATTAAGATGGTCTGAGGGGTACATCATGGAGATCCACTTTCTCCTAGACATTTTATTTTGGTCCATGATGCCTAATCAATCAATCTATATAGGGGTGTTTAATTAGGGAGGTTGACCCCTTATCGAAGTAGGGGTGAAGTGGAAGCAATCTCCCACTTAATGTTTGCTGAGGACATTTTACATTTCACTAATGGTAAGTACAGATCCCTTCTCAATATAATAGAGATAATGCACACCTATGGGCGCATAGGTGGTTAGAGTATTAATACAAGGAAGTGTCATGTTTTCATCTCCAAAAAATGCGCTGAAGGTAGATGTTGGGGCATCTAGCATATCCTTGGCTGCCAACATAAGTAGAGGTCGCTTATTTTCTGTGGTATTCATATATTCATTGGTCGTATCAAGGTGGATCATTTTGAAGACATTATCAATAGGAATATTGAGAGGATTATTAGTTGTAAAACCAAATTTATGTCATTAGGAGGGAGGGTGTCCTTGGTCAATATTTCCCTCTATTCAATCCCAATGCATGTGTTCTCTTTTTTCAAACCACCGAAGGGTGTTATCCAATGGATGGATAGAATTGTTTCCTATTTTGTCTCAACTGCCATCTAGCTGGGTCGATATCATTGGGTATCAGGGCCCCAGATGGGAAATCCATTTGATGAATGGGGAGTTGGGTTTTGCGATCTCAATGAAACCATCCCATGAATGCACAATCGATTTTCTTGGGATATTCTGGTCGGTGACTCGTTATGGGCTCCCTTCTTGAGGGTACGTTATGGAAGCATCTCGGAGGTAGTGGGAACCCAAGGAACTCAATTTATTGAAATGACACAGTGAATGTTTTCCCACTTTGAGGTGATCAATGGTACTTCTCAATGGATCATTAGGAAGGGGGATGTCAGTTTCTGGAAGACAAAATGGGCGGGAGAGACCTTGTAGTTTCTAGACTTCCCTTGTTCGGACATCTCCTTCATGGAGGCGTGCACAAGCCATGACTTCATCTGTCTGAACCTCAAATCTGAGCAGGTGAATGTGTTCAAAAGTATTTTCATGAATGAGAAGTTGTACTAGTGATGATTTACGGGCTCGACTTCGGGTAAATTCAATTCTTAGGATTACAGGAAAATGATGCATGAAGCGAACTCTACTGATAGTTGGTCTCACAAGGTATGGTGCAAAGAGATACTCGAGAAACATAATTTCCCGCCATGGAGTATCATAAATAGGGATCTTCCAATGGATGATATAGTTCAAATTATAGTCATTTCACAAGAATATTTTTGATATTGTTTCTATTGTTTCAAGTCCTGGTGGTAGGAAACCATTAAACACATATTTTTTAGTGAACGGGAGCTTCCCATCTTGGTCTCTTTTTAATCCTCACCCATGCATCGACAATAGTCAAACCCTCCACTACTACATAGCATGTTGGCTACACTGGGTGGATAGTAGGCCCATGGAGCACAAAGTTCATGATGTTATCTTCTCCTTAGTGTTTCGGACTATTTGTGAGGTGTGCAATGCTGCATGGATGGGCTCTTGTATCTCTTTTTTGTTTCTTTTTATGAGGATTTGGGCCCTTTTCTTTGATATGGATCAGATTCTTAAAGGGGTTAGTTTTATATCTCTCTGTGTAATCTTGTAAACATTTTTAATCTCCTAGCATGGGGATGGGTCGTTGGATCAAATGGATGCCTCTACTCAGAGGTCTAAAACTCAAAATGGATGGATCTTTTCTGGGAGGGGTGATCAGAGGGGGCGGTGTGCTTCGGGACTCACGTGGTTCAATAATTATGGGATACATTCCCTTTTATGGACCTGGTGATTCCTTGGGTGAAAAAGTGTGGGAAATCCTTTCAGGATTACAGATATGTAGACATTGTGGTGTGCAGGTGGTGGAGGTTGAGTCCAAATCTGAGGTGATGGTTAGGTCTATTCAGGGGAACCTACCTGCTCCATGGGATCTAACATACCTTATTTTATGCTTCATTATAGAGAAGATTCATGGAAATCTTGTCCGACACATCTGGATGGAGGAAAAATTTACAACGGATGCTCTTTCTCCCTTGGGAATCACTTTCTCCCTTGGGTATCACAAAAGAGGATCTGATTGTTTATGATATCCTGGGTTCTCTCCCTGTCGAGGTAAAGGATATTATTCTTAGTGATTTCCAGGATTTTCATTATTTTTATCCCACTTGATGTCTCCCAATGTATCGTGGAAGATTCATTTTAGTAAAAAGTTAATCTTCTGTCAGTTAGGTACCTAGTTTTAAATCAGGGGAGGCTCACTCTGGTAATTACATAAACCTTTAATTTATATTACTTCATGAAAGGGTCTATATAGATACTATTTGAATATATTGTGTATCAGTAGAAATATTATAATATAATATAAATTGAACAAGATTACATTAGGTTTATACTCATATTTTATTGTTTTAACTCATGTTAACCTTCTTGCAAATTACTATGTTAGCAACGTTTTTCAGTATTAAGGGGTCAATAACGAAATAAAAAATTAATATTGGTAAAAAAGGACCATAGTGGATATTTTAAAACTTATATAAATTACATGGATGATAATTTAAATATTTTTTATTTTTAATTATTTAATAATATATTATTTCTTATAAAATAATATTTATTTCATTTTGGATTGATTCAATTAATTGACAATGATAACAACACGAAAAAAATTAAATTGAAATAAAATTCATTCACACATATATAATATATTATTTTTATATAAAAATATCATTGTAAATAATAATTCATTTAATTTCTGTTATTTTTATCATGTTTATAATCATTTATTTTATCTTTCTATTAATTGGATAAATGGAGCGTCATTGGTACACAATTATTTAAGGAAATTACTTCATACATATAAATTTAAGATAAATTATCCTAAAAAATAATTTATATTCCATATAAGTATTCAAATTCCAATATAAATATTCATTATACTTACCACAAATTTCTATTAAAATTATATTCATGAAAGGGACCTTTTGAGTTTATCTTTTACATAAAAATTATAATGGTCAAAATTAAATAAGCATAGTTATATAATTCCATATCTTATCAAATTTGATTAAAATGAACAAAAAATAATCTTATAGAATAAACGCAAGTGTTATGGACATTTTTTTAATACATAACATATTATTTTTTAACCTTAATTACATGATTTACCCTAACCAAGGTGAACTTACATACTATATTTATAAATCATAGTGATGAAAAATAAAATCATCCTTTTTTCCAAATTTGGCACTCTATAATCTAGATGTGGAATAAAATATTAAGGATTTCATTTAATTAAGTGGTATAAACTAATTTAATATAAAAATGAAAAACCAATTTTTTTTATAAAAAACCTATTTCAAAAAATTTTTATGCAACATTATTATATAAATTTTGTTATAAATACCATGTTTGTGTTATTTTTAATAAAACTAATGTAATTAAATTTTGTAACAAATCCAAATTATAATTGTATAATGTAAATTCATCAATGGAATATATATTTTCTAATATAAATTATTATCTTTCACAAATCATTGAATGGGAAATATTTTTAGCAAAATCATTAAATTAATACTAAGCTAATTATAATATTCAGATTTCAAACATTATATTCATATTATTAAATACATTTTATAAATAATTCATAAATTTATTATAATATTTTCTCACTAGAAAAAATACAACACTTATTGATGAAAATGTATTTTTTAAGAATAAAAAGAATTCACAGAAAATAGAGTGGTGTTTCCTAAGAATGGTTCAATTGATTATTATTGAGTTGTAATAATAGATATATATATATATAGATATATATTTCATAATTTTTTTAGTCCTATTAAGAAAATCTATATTGATGGCTCAGTTATTACTATAATAATATTTCATGTTTCTTTTTTGCGTGGTGTTGTATGTTGTATATGCTACAAAACATAGTGATATTTTAAAATCTAAAATTGATCTATTCTTATCCCTTAAGAAAAATCATGCTTAAAATTTTCTTTTATAGTATAAGGTGATAATTGGTGATGGTGTGTTTTCTTCATGGTTTCCTCTGGTTCCTAGGATTCCCAACCATATTTATGGTTTCACTGAATTATTTTGACGATGTGAATTTTGTTGTTTAATAAGACATTATCTTGTTGTTCCAAGATATTCACAATACGATCCTTATAATAGAGGTTATTTTATCGCTTTAAAATTTCTAAATTTAGTTTATGTGCGGAATCTAGTGTGTAATTCCTCAAGATTAATATAAGGAATATGTTGTGTATTTTCGATAGGGTTGATTGGAGTTCTAGTGTAACACTCATGATTCAATTTTAGTATGTAATCATTATATTTTTTAAAAAATATAATTAATTTCACATTATAAAATTTCATTGTACAATAATTTCTATTTTTTAATGTATAGTGCTTTTGATCTTTTTCAAAATAAGCATGGATTGATTTTATAAAAATTTCCCTAAAAATATGCATTTCTGAGTAATATAAACTGTTGTGTAAAACCTTTCCCTATAATAATTATAATAATTTTTATTAATATATATAATTAAAAATTTATTAAACATCAACATTATTGAAATAAATATAAAAACATTTTTATGTAAAAAAGATGTATTTTTTGAAAATTTGTTTATTTTTTCAAGAAACAATATTTATTAGAAATGGAATGTTGTCTGATATAAATTATATTAAGGGATTATTTATATAAATATTAGAATTTTAATTCATATAATTATGATAAATAGACTTATAGTTAATATAATATCATCATATGTTTGGAAAATAAATTTCTTGAATAATAATTTTTTCGACACCTTTTCGATTTTTTTTGAATTATATTTTTCCACATGTGAATTTTATTTTATAAAATGGATTCCATATTTGTAATCATAAAAATTAATATTACTTAATAAAATCATAACAACCTATAAAAACATTAAAAAGTTAATTATCATTAATAAGGTTGTAACATGTTTTGTGTGTTACATGTGCTTGTGTTAAAATTAATTTTCATGAAACATAGATTTTTTTATTTCATAAATTAGATTTCATATTTAAAATAATTATGTCAAAATTATATAATAAGGATAATATTATATTTATCGTATAGGATTAGTTACCTTTGTTTGAAAAATAGTTACCCTGCTGAAAATCAAAATGGTATAAGTTATTAAACATATAGAATAAGGGAAAACCATGTTTAAAACATGTTTTAATATATTTTGGAGATGTTTATCTATAATAACCACTATCAAGTCCATAATTTATTAATTTTTGAGGCACAGGGGATGAGAGTGACATCCCGTTATTGAATAGTTTTGGGCATTTACAGAATTCTAACTCTTCCATATTTATAAAAGGGAACCCCCATCACTTTTTCACAAAACACAAGACATTTGGGTCAACAAAAAACTACCAAAATCTCTCCTAGAAATCATTATCCACATTGTATATCCACTGGTCTTCCGAAATAACTGACCCTATTATCCTTAAGAAGTGAACATAAGGTGGTTTCTCTAAGAGAAAAAAACCATCTCAATGAACATATTTCTTTTTTTTGTCTTCATTTACAACCATCAAATATATATTATCACTTACCACTTCATAACACTATTATATAACATATACTAACATGTTTCTATGATTATAATGTAATATTTACCCATCTCTTTTTCAATCAAAATTGATAGAAATAAATTCATCTCTGGTATAGAGGACTACTGCCTCATGAACCAATGAAATATGTTTTCAATAATTGAATCACATGGATAGTCATAATTCAAATGTCCCAAAATCAGATGCCTCTCAATAGTGCCTCGAGCCCAGTTGGCCACATGGCCTCAAGCGAATCTCCCAAAATGTTGTAGGCTGCCAACGAGCTATAAATTCCTAGGTTTGTCACTAAGGAGAATATTCCCTCATCACTAGTGTAAAAACATATAATTAAATAATAAATTAGCAGTAGAAGAAGTAATTTGTTCAGAAAATAGATAAAAATTTGGAATATGTATCAATATAAAAAAGATGCTCATATATAATGATGATGACAATACATGTAACATAATACTATAAAATATCCAATAAAGTAAACAAAAATAAAATATAATACAAGTATCAAATTTGAAAAAAAATCCAAAAATAATCTAGCTAGAATCATGACCCCCAACTTAGTATCATTCTCCCTTACTCTTAAATATCAACCAGAACCTGTTATTAGGCGCATTCCAATATCTAGACCTGATATCATATAATCTATCTGGGTACCCAATGGAGTCCTGAACATGGTGTGAGGCTAAGTCCATGTATGAAATGACCATGGTCATGTTCCATCTAGTAAGTGAGTATTAAATAGTCATGGTGTGTATGATGTAATGTAATATGTAAAGAAAGTAATGAAAGTAAACATCGTATAACGTTTGGGTTATCATTTTTAAAAAATTCCATTTAATTATTCAATTATATTTAATTAATATATCTCGAGACCAATCATGATTCCTAACATCACCAATGATAAAAAGATAAAAGGATGATTAATAGTCTATCCATAATGTATAAATAATGACTGAATCCAAGATTCTTCTCTGGTTTAGAAGATTCATCATATATCTCATTTCATAAATTAATAAATTTAAAACCTAAGACAATCCATGGAATTCCATTGTTAGAATCCAGGTATCTCTCCAAATGTATAATAACCCATGGACCTCACAGGCCTATCAAAGGAGATCCTCACAAGAACCTAGGTCTCGCTTAGGATTGTTATAACATCACATCCATTTTATTTTTTCCATGGTGTTCCGCTAAGGGAGACCAAGTATCACCCATGAAAGAATGATAAAATTCTATCTAATCCCATCATTGGAATTCCTAATATGTAATCCATGTATCACTCAGTATATAATAGTCACCACTCTATGAGTGGATCATTGGAAGACCATGTAAGGAGTCTATGTGTGCCTCAGGTATAATCAAGGTAGATTCCAAATGATTTTATCCTTTAAATTCATTATTTGAATCCATGTGTAACCCAAGTAATAATAGAATTTAATCAATTCAATATCATTTAATCAATATCATTCAACTATTTCATGTTCAATACCAATGAAATTTCAATGCAATCTCACCTTAAAAGGTGACTCGAGGCATAGTCTAATCATAGATGGATTTCAACTTAATTACTCATGAGGTTAATTCATTAAATCAAACATGGCATGCTTAAACAATCCATATCAAATAATGTTACAGGGTTCATGGAATCCCTTCCCTCTCCTTTAGAAATTAAATTATAATTTAAATTTCATATTGAAATTCCATTTTCATTTCAATTAAAAATTCTACTCATGGATTCAATTAATGATTCAGAATCAACAACCCATGATAAGGGGGTAAGAGGAAATACAATAGGGAATAAAAAAAACATATACCATAATAATGGTACATTTTATTTAATAACACACCCAATGGGGTGGTTCCATTTTCAAGGCCCACAAACTATAAACATCCATTTACAGTCTCTATATTTAAATTGGCCATGCATATCAATTCAATTCATGATTCTAAATTCATTTCAAGGTGATAACCAAGAACTGGGCATGTGAAACAACAAAATATATAAACGCATTGATTATTAATTAAATGTATAAGTCCACCTATATATGTTTATTAGTGGATAGATAATCTTGTACCATCTCCTAATTTTACCCTGATCATGAGGAAATCATAGAATGAATGAAAACCCATTAAATAGGAGAAAAAAATCCTAAAACTAATTACAGTATAAAATATCAAATCCAAGGAAAAATTGCTATAATTTAATTGAGAACATATAGATATGGATCGAATGAGATAAAAGGTTTATAAATCGGGCACTGGACAGAAGATATTTATCAATTATAAGAATAGTATCCAAATGAGAGCTCTCAAAAGTTTCTAATATCTATAGAAGGAGAAATGAGATTAGGGTTGATTTTAATAGATTAATTAGGGGTAAAATTATAATTTCCCCCAAAAATTGGAATCACACAGTTTGGGAATATGAGGCCCCAGCCTTAAACCTTACTTAATCTTGAGTTATTAATAGATTACATATTGAGGTTCTTTTCGGGTTTAGAGTTTTAGAGAATTAGATCATAAAACTTGCATTACATTAAACATATAAACAAAGTGGTTACATAAAGATAGTATTCTTCATTCCCATCAATGGAAACATATTTAAAATAAAACATGGATTCTTTCTTGACACTTCTTTGACACTATCATCATATCATGTACCTTTCCCTTGACCTGTGAAAATCATTTTAAAAAAAACTTGGGATGAGCATAAAAAGCTCAGTATGGGTTATAAAAACATGGAAGGAAACATGGGAACATATATACATAAGAGTTAAATCACACTTTACCCATAAAACATAATCACATTAACATACCTCATCAAATCATGAGTAAATCATTGAAATCATAAGACATAAAGGTAACTTGAGGCATTCATAACATTCTTACGTAGGGAGTAACCCTCTTGGTTACGTTTGCAATACCCATCAAAGTATATTCCCTAAATCTCTTCAGAGAAACCTTAACGTTTCACTCCTTCGTGTTACCCAATGCATTGGAGAGCTATATCGGGCTCACCCGCCCTTAGTTTATCACGGAACCACCCGTGTTCATAATAATGCCCAAGAACCATAACATAATCGTATCACATAAAACATGCATAAAGGAAACATAAAATTTCCACATTTCAATCACAAGATATCAATACAACACAAAAAACATTGTGAAAACCATTTTCAATACAAAAATAAAAGAAAAGTAAAACATGGTATTTATTTTTCTTTTAAAAAGAAGGTATGGCTTGTAGAGAAGCCGAAACTCAAATAACGGTCACGACGGTGGAGAAGTCGTTGTTGCCACATATGTACGACAAAAACATTCCCTTTTGTCGTTTAGTAAATGCTTCGTATAAAAAAGATTCCTTTTGAATAAATGTAAAAGTCAAAGGGGTTTATACACCGTATAAAAGAAAGTTGGGTATAAAATAAAATATGCCTCAATGAAAGGAGATTGAGACGAAGTCCCATACCTCGTATCCGACTTGACCCGACCGTTCTTTAATATCCTGAATAATAAACATGAGTTAATCTATACTTTCTTATGAACCTTTTTCAATTTCATTATTCCTTTTATACCATGTTATGAACACCATGTAATCATTTAAGTTAATAATGTTCATTTTGTCGGTATTTGGTTCTTAAGTCAAAAATAGACTTCTTACACTTACATGTTGTTAATTTGGTGAAAGGTTCGTTATATCCAGAATGATATTAATGATTTGGATAACATATATATCATATATATTCATCATATACATGTATTTATAATATTACATCACATTTAGAGGTAAGAAATGAAATGCACCGTTCATGGAGACGGTAAGCCATACGTACGCATGAACGCAACTTCCATTTCTATTTCGTATTTTCTGGAATGGGATCATAATGATATAAGAGTATATTATAATTCCAGTGTAATAACATATATTATATCATTAACGTTATCCTTTACACATACCACATATGGTATTAACGAATCAAATCACTTTCAGGGGGCGGTAGTCCGCACTTCCTAAAATGAAGATATCGTGTTTACCCATAATGGAAACCATAAAGGTATGCCCAAAATGAAACAAAACAGAAGATTAAGGAAAACATAAACGTATTATATATCATATATAAAAATAGTGACATCATAATGGCCACCTTTGAAGGAGTTAAATGAGTATTGAACAATAATCGTTTCGGGAGGCAGAATTTCGCCATCCACGGAAACCGTATGTTCTTTAACCATTTGATGTAGTTTTGTGAGAGTGCAGCTCAAATAAATCTTATAAAAACATCATAGTATATTTAAGATACTGTTTTTGTTACAAAATAAGTAAATAAAAAGAGTTTAGGGGGTTGGATAAGCAAAATAAAACAAATGAACATTACAGAATGAATTACCTTTAAAAGTGTTACTCTTTTTTATTTGAGCCTAAAGGATTCCTTTGAAACGATTATGCCCAAAGGGAATCCTCTAGGATGAGGATAGGGATGTGTAGAGAGTAAATGGGCAGGGGTTGTCCGAGCCAATGGCTTGAGGAGTGTGTGAAATGAGGTAGAGGTGGGGGCCTTTTATAAGAGGAAAGGAGGGGCACTTTTGGAAAGTAAAGAAATATTACTTTATTTGAAAATGTGTTTCGGTTTTAAAAGGTCCCACATTGATATAATTCCTGGATAAGGTGATAAGGTTTTGAAATCCACTTATCCAATTGGGTTTGGCCATGTGTAGGTTTTAGATTATTCATTATCTTTCTATTTTATTTAAATCATCAAATAATGATGTCATCGCTGCATCATTATTATGTCATATATAATTTAATTTATTTAATGTCTAAAAATTATAGAAAAAATTCTATGATGTAGGAACTCTTTTCAGATTTCCAATGACTATTTATAATAAAAAATATTATCTTTATAACCCCATGTAAAAATTGTTTTCGTAAAACATATTATGTTTGTGTAATTTTTACTTTTACATTAAATAAAAAGTTATTTATGTCATTTCCCAACCAAAGTGGCTCCATGGGGTCCCCAAGATGACTCATGGCTTGTCTTGGTCGGCCATGACACAACCAATGAGGGTAGAACATGTTTCAAGCTCATCTTATTTTATTAAAGAATTATTTTTACCTTAAACTACACTAATTACCACTAATCGCGATTAAATCTTAATAAGTTACTATTCACTAAAAAATTATTTAAATCTCATTGAACAACATTTTACTTCTTAATTACAACCATGTTTGTCGGATTTTTGAAATTCAAAACACATTTATGGCAAAATTTCATTTAAACAGAAAAATCAATTATTATAAGTACCACTTAGTGGTTTCACTATTCATCAAAAATTGAAGTTTTTTAGAAAATTACCAAAAATTCACCCTAAGCTATATTTGATATTCCAAACTCAAAAATTAAGTCTATTTTACAAAATTTAAAACATATAAGTCACATTAATTAATTTAATAATTAATTCCCACTGTCAGAGCAAATAGCGTGTTTTTATAAAACAATAAGTATCAAAAGATTGACACCAGTTTAAGTCTAATTTCAAAGTGAAATTGATTCCAATGACCACCATTGGATTAAATGGTATAAATATATTCAGATTACACATTAATACCAATTCAAAATATAATCTAATCATATAAATAAATTAAATTAAAAAGCAGTTTTGATGTAAAATGCAGTATTTTCCACTATTCATTAAAAAATGAACATTATTAGAAAAATACCAAAAATTCACACAAAGTAAATTTTGATGTCCCAATCATAAAGAATAAGTTTATTTTGACAAGCATAGTTTATAAAATTGTCAAAAGATAGATTTAAAAAGGGTTTTCCATCATAAGGCAGTAAAACAATCTTTTAAGATTATTAGTGTATTCCATGCTTAAGATTGGATTTATTTTCATTTTAAGCCTCTAAAACACTATCTTAATCATTAATAGACATAGATAAAAATATCTATTATTCATTACTTACTTGGGATGTTACATCCTTCCCCCCTTTAGAAAATTGTGTCCCCGCAATTTATTTACTTATCGAATAAATGGGGGTACTTATCCCTCGTTGCATTTTCAGATTCCCATGTTGCCTCTTCAATCATGTGGTTTTTTCACAAAACCTTTACCTGGTGAATCACCTTATTCCGTAACACTTGCTCCCTGTGGTCAAGAATCTGGACCGGTTTTTCCTCATAAGATAGGTTCTCTTCCAGCTGAACTACCTATGGACTCAAAACATGAGATGGATCTGGCATATACCTTCTCAACATTGAAACATGAAAAACATTGTGTACCTGAGATAAACTCGGAGGTAAATCCACTCGGTAAGAAACTGATCCAACTTTCTCCAGAATTTCATATGGTCCAATAAACCTTGGACTCATCTTTCCTTTCTTACCAAATATCATCACACTTTTCCAAGGAGAAACCATGAGAAAAACATGATCACCTACCTCGAAAGATAGATCCTTCCTCCGGTTATCCGCATAACTCTTCTGCCTGCTCTGAGCTTGTCTCATGTGTTTCTGAATCTGATGAACTTTTTCTGCCACCTCTTCTACCAATTCTGGTCCCATCAACTTCCTTTCACCCACTTCATCCCAGAAAGCTGGAGTTCGACACCGCTTCCCATATAATGCCTGAAATGGTGCCATCTGTATACTGGAATGAAAACTATTATTATATGAAAATTCAACCAAAGAAAGATGTTGGTCCCAACTTCCCTGATAATCCATAGAACAAGCTCATAGCATATCGTCCAATGTCTGAATTTTTCATTCTGACTGCCCATCTGATTGAGGATGAAAAGCTGTACTAAAATTTAATTCAGTACCCAACGACTTCTAAAGGCCTTTCCAAAAGTTAGAAGTAAACCTGGGATCACAATCCGATACAATGGAGAAAGGAACTCCATGTAACCTGACTATCTCTTTAAGATACAAACGGGAAAGTTGATCAAGAGAGAAAATATCTCGTATAGCAAGGAAATGAGCAGATTTATTCAAGCGATCAACAATTACCCAGATTGCATTATTACCTCGAGATGTCCTCGGTAATCCCACAACAAAGTCCATGGATATATTTTCCCATTTTCACTCTGGAACTGGTAAAGGCTGAAGCATCCCTTTTGGTAACTACCGCTCTGCTTTAACCTGCTGCAAATCAGACACTTCACAGTAAAATCAGAAATATCTCTTTTCATTCCATCCCACCAGTAATACTCCCGCAGATCTCTATACATCTTAGTACTGCCCGGATGAACTGAAAGCGGAGAACTATGAGCTTCACATAACAACTCTCTCTTTAACTGTGAATCACAAGGCACACACAATCTCTTCCCAAATCTCAAAACACAATCATTATCAATGTTGAATTCAGGCATCTTACCTTTCTGAACCAGCTCTACCTTTTTCTGCAACTCACTGTCTTGCTTCTGTGCTTGCTTGATTCTATCTGATAGAGAAGATCTCACTGATACGTGAAACAAAACAGAAGGACTTCCTGCACCAACAACTTCTATGCCAATGTTCATCAAATCCTTAACCAAAGGATCACATTCCAAACACAACATTGTTAATGAATCATTACTTTTTCGACTCAAAGCATCAGCCACATTATTTTCTTTTCCCGGATGGTAATGAATTGTACAATCATAATCCTTGATTAATTCTATCCATCTCCTCTGTCTCATGTTTAACTCTTTCTGAGTAAATATATACTTTAAACTTTTGTGATCGGTATATATTTCACACTTTACTCCATACAAATGATGCCTCCAAATTTTTAAAGCAAATACAACAGCAGCTAATTCCAAATCATGTGTAGAGTAATTTACCTCATGAGTTTTCAACTGTCGTGAAGCATAAGCAATTACTTGATCATTCTACATTAGGACGCAACCAAGTCCTTTTAATGAAGCATCACTGTATATAACAAACTCACCATTCCTGGAAGGTAGTGCCAAAACTGGAGCATTCACCAATCTTCTTTTCAATTCCTGAAAACAATCATCACATTCTTTTGTCCAGATAAACTTAACACCCTTCTGAGTTATCTTAGTCATTGGACTAGATAACCGTGAAAAATTTCTAACAAACCTTCTGTAATAGTCTTCCAGACCAAGGAAGCTACGAATCTCGGTTACATTTGTGGGTCTTGGCCATTGTTCCACAACATCTGATTTTGCAGGATCAATAGTTAGTCCATCTTTAAAAACAATGTGACCATGGAAAGAAATTTTTTTCAACCAAAACTCACACATGCTGAATTTCCCATACAGTTTCTTTTATTTTAAGGACTGCAAGTAGTTTCTTTCAACAGATAAGGATAGGAAGATTCTTATAAATTCTTTTTTCCTCAACATTTCCCCTAGGTGTTTTTAACAAAAGTTCAGGAGTTATTTCTTGAGATGGTATTCCCATTTTACTAGAAAAGGTTTCAGATATGAAAGAATGTGTAGAACCCGAATCAAACAACACACTGGAATAATCTGAAAAAACAAACAAAGTACCTGATACAACTTCATTTGATGGCCCGACATCTGCTGAAGTAGTTTCAAAGGATTTCACCACCCCATTCTCCTTGTAGTCTAATTGCTTCCCATCACTCAAGCTCTTTTTCGGACACTCGTTTTCATAGTGACCCATCTCATTGCACTTATAACATTTCACTAACTGTAAATAAAATTTGTTCTTACCTTCACCTTTATCCTTTTCAGTGCAATCACGAGCCTTATGTACCATCTTACCACATCGGTAGCACTTTCCAGAATTCAGATGACATTCCCCAGCATGCCTTTTTCCACATTTATCACAAACTGGAAACTTAGTTCTCTTACCATCAGACTTTTTTGAAGAATTCATATCTTTCTCCTGCCACCCCGGTATCTTCTTTTGCTGGTTGTTATAGAACACTTGGTCATCGGCAAACTCCATTTCCACCTTCTCAGCACATCGAACAAGCTTTTCATAACTTTTAAACTCACGAGAATCTAATGCCCTTTGATATTTTTGCTTTAATACCGAGTAAAAACGATTGATTTTACTATCAAGGTCTCGGATAAAAATTAGAGCATACCTTGCCAATTGAGTGAACCTTTCTTCATAGGCAGCCACTGAGTCTTCCTCTTGACTCAATTCCATGAATTGTTTTTCCATCCTAAGTCGAACAGCCTTAGGAAAATACTTCTCAAGAAACATACCTTTGAATTCATCCCAATCAAGAGAATCAATCTCATCGGTGTCCCGGATATTTTTAACCATAGACCACCACTTATCTGCTTCACCCTCCAAACGGTAAATAGAAAGACTAACCTTTTGATTGTCTGAACACCCCATGACATCAAAAATCTTCTCCAGTGATTTAATCCACCCTTCAGCTAGCACAGGGTCAGATGATCCTCTGAATTATGGTGGATGTTGCCTCATGAAATGTTCCACCACTGACATGTTCCTCTGCAGTTAATCTGGCTGATCTCGTGCATGGATACCACCACCATTTATCGCTTGAGTCAACTGTGCCATTACTGCAAAAAACTATTCAATTCCAATTCCAACCATTTCTGGATGCTGATTCGGAAGGTTATTTCCTTCTGTATGCCTTCCTAGCACTGCTTCCCTGTTTCCTCTGCGGAAAACCATTCTGAACAAACATTTCTTAGATGAAGCAACATGGTAATCTTCAAATGCTATATCATTTCAAAAAAAAAATTGGATAATCATTTAATAGAATTCTAACTCCTAAATTTATCTAAACCGACCTCTGATACCAACTATAAGGCCCCAGCCTTAATCCTTAGTTAATCTTGAGTTATTACAAGATTACATATTGAGGATCTTTTCGGGTTTAGAGTTTTAGAGAATTAGATCATAAAACTTGCATTAAATTCCACATATAAAAAAAGTGGTTACATAAAGATAGTATTCTTCATTCCCATCAATGGAAACATATTTAAAATAAAACATGGATTCTTTCTTGACACATCCTTGACACTATCATCATATCATGTACCTTTCCCTTGACCTGTGAAAATCATTTCAAAAAAAAACTTGGGATGAGCATAAAAATCTCAGTATGGGTAATAAAAACATGGAAGGAAACATGGGTACATATATACATAAGAGTGAAATCATGCTTTAAACATAAAACATAAGCACATTAACATACCTCATCAAATCATGAGTAAATCATTGAAATCAGAAGACATAAAGGTAACTTGAGGCATTCATAACATTCTTACGTAGGGAGTAACCCTCTTGGTTACGTTTGGAATACCCATCACAGTATATTCCCTAAATCTCTTCACAGAAACCTTAATGTTTCACTCCTTCGCGTTACCCAATGCATTGGAGAGCTATATCGGGCTCACCCGCCTTTAGTTTATCACGGAACCACCCGTCTTTATAATAATGCCCAAGAACCATAACATAATCGTATCACATAAAACATGCATAAAGGAAACATAAAATTTCCACATTTCAATCACAAGATATCAATAAAACAAAAAAAACATTGTGAAAACCATTTTCAATACCAAAATAAAAGAAAATTCAAACATGGTATTTATTTTTCTTTTAAAAAGAAGGTATGGCTTGTAGAGGAAGCCGAAACTCAAATAACGGTCACGACGACGGAGAAGTCTTTGTCACCGCATACGTATGACAAAAACATTCCATTTTTTCATTTAGTAAACGCTTCATATAAAAAATATTCCTTTTTAATAAACGTAAAAGTCAAATGGGTTTATACAAAGTATAAAAAAATGTTGTGTATAAAATAAAATATGCCTCAATGAAAGGAGATTGAGACGAAGTCCCATACCTCGTATCCGACTTGACCTGACCATTCTTTAATCTCATGAATAATAAACTTGAGTTAATCTCTACTTTCTTATGAACCTTTTTCAAGTTCATTATTCCTTTTATACCATGTTATGAACATCATGTAATCATTTAAGTTAATAATGTTCATTTTGTCGGTATTTGGTTCTTAAGTCAAAAATTGACTTCTTACACTTACATGCTGTTAATTTGGTCAAAGGTTCGTTATATACAGAATGATTTTAATTATTTGGATAACATATATATCATATATATTCATAATATACATGTATTTATAATATTACATCACATTTAGAGGTAAGAAATGAAATGCACTGTTCATGGAGACGGTAAGTCGTACGTACGCATGAACGCTACTTCCATTTCTATTTCGTATTTTCTGGAATGGGATCATAATTATATAAGTGTATATTATAATTCCAGTATAATAACATATATTATATCATTAACTTTATACTTTACACATACCACATATGGTATTAACGAATCAAATCACTTTCAGGGGGCGGTAGTCCGCACTTCCTAAAATGAAGATATCGTGCTTACCCATAATGGAAACCATAATGGTATGCCCAAAATGAAAAAAAACAGAATCTTAAGGAAAACATAAACATATTATATATCATATATAAAAATAGTGACATCATAATGTCCACCTTTGAAGGTGTTAAATGAGTATTGAACAATCATCGTTTTGGGAGGCAGAATTTCTCCATCCACGGAAACCGTATGTTCTTTAACCATTTGATGTATTTGTGTGAGAGTGTAGCTCAAATGAATATTATAAAAACATCCTAGTATATTGAAGATACTGGTGTTGTTACAAAAGAAGTAAATAAAAATATTTTAGGGGGTTGGAGAAGCAAAATAAAACAAATGAACATGAGAGAATGAATTACCTTTAAAAGTGTAACTCCTTTTGATTTGAGCCTAAAGGATTCTTTTGAAGGGATTATGCCCAAAGGGAATCCTCTAGGATGAGGAGAGGGATGTGGAGAGAGTACATGGGTAGGGGTTGGCCGAGACAAAGGCTTGAGGAGTGTGTGAAATGAGGTAGAGGTGGGGGCCTTTTATAAGAGGAGAGGACGGGCACTTTTGGAAAGTAAAGAAATATTACTTTATTTGAAAATGTGTTTCGGTTTTAAAAGGACCCACATTGATATAATTAATGTATAAGGTGATAAGGGTTCGAAATCCACTCATCCAATTGGTTTTGGCCATGTGTAGGTTTTAGAGTTTTCATTATCTTTCCATTTTATTTAAATCGTCAAATAATGATGTCATCGTTGCATCATTATTATGTCATATATAATTTAATTTCTTTAATGTCAAAAAATTATAATAAAAATACTATGATGTAGGAAATCTTTTTAGAGTTCCAATTACTATTTATAATCAAAAATCTGATCTTTATAACCCCATGTAAAAATTGTTTTCGTAAAACATATTATGTTTGTGTCATTTTTACTTTTACATTAAATAAAAAGTTATTTATGTCATTTTCCAACCAAAGTGGCTCCATGGGGTCCCCAAGTTGACCCATGGCTTGTCTTGGTCGGACATGACACAACCAATGAGGTTAGGACATGTTTCATGCTCATCTTATTTTATTAAAGCATTATTTTTACCTTAAACTACACTAATTACAACTAATCGCGATTAAAACATAATAAGTTACTATTCACCAAAAAATTATTTTAATCTCATTGAACCACATTTTACTTCTTAATGACAACCATGTATGTCGGATTTTTGAAATTCAAAACACAATGATGGCAAAATTTCATTTAAATGGAAAAATCAATTTTTATAAGTACCACTTAGTGGTTACACTATTAATCAAAAATTGAAGTTTTTCAGAAAATTACCAAAAATTCACCCTAAGCTATATTTGATATTCCGAACTCAAAAATGAAGTATATTTTACAAAATTCAAAACATATAAGTCATATTAATTTATTTAATAATTAATTCCCACTGTCAGAGCAAATAGCGTGTTTTTATAAAACAATAAGTATCAAAAGATTAACACCAGTTTAAGTCTAATTTCAAAGTAAAATTGATTCCAATGACCACCATTGGATTAAATGGTAAAAATATATTCAGATTACACATTAAGACCAATTCAAAAGATAATCTAATCATATAAATAAATTAGATTAAAAATTAGTTTTGATGTAAAATGCAGTATTTTCCACTATTCAATAAAAAATGAACATTGTTAGAAAAATACCAAAAATTCACACAAAGTAAATTATTATGTCCCAATAATAAAGAATAAGTTTATTTTTACAAACATAGTTTATAAAATTCTCAAAAGATAGATTTAAAAAGGGTTTTCCATCATAAGGCAGAAAAACAATCTTTTAAGAATATTAGTGTATTCCATGCTTAAGATTGGATTTATTTTCATTTTAAGCCTCTGAAACACTATCTTAATAATTAATAGAAATAGATAAAAATATCTATTATTCATTACATACTTGGGATGTTATAGGGAATACCTGCATGAATGTCCTGAAGGCCTTATTTTTTATTGATTTTTTCCAAAAACCCCCCTTTCATGGGACGAGGGGGATCCCATACAATGTCCGTAGGCTTGGATATTACATTTACCTTAGGATTGGATTCATTACAGGACCATTAGGTCTTATGGAAATCATTCAGACTATGAATACATGAAACTACCCCTCCCCAGCTTCTTCATCATGATCATCTCTCCGCCTTTACGTGGTTGTTCGTCACACATGTCCATGTGCATTGTTCCACAGGCACGGTACTGATGGAAAAAGACATACCCTCTCATTCTTCCAAATCCATTTACCCCTGATTTGGTGAATTTTCCATTCTCGTTCCTTCTCTAGAGAGATTCTTTGTAGAATCTGTTTGTGAAACTACAAATCAGGTGGCCCGGAAGGCCATGAAGAGGCGCGAAGGCCATGAGATGGCCTGTAATCCTTACAGACCTAATGGTCTGGGTGGCTTGAAGGCCTTAATGACTCCTAACCCAAACTGGTGTCCCTAGGTGAATAGTTCTGTCTGCTACTGTACTGAACAGTACCTGCAACATGAATTTTTCACCCATGATAATTGGGTTACGGGCTTCGAACCAGCCCCAGACACACCCAATACCTCTATAACCTCAAATAGAATTCACATTAAGCTATATTTAAACATTTAAATTGATATTTTATTGAGTTTAAATTATATGGTCCTCCATAAAGAATTGGGTTCTTATAAAATTTTCCCCTTAAAAGAAACTCATCCTAAAATTTCCCTTCCTTGGGTAGTGAAACATGATATGAGAATAACTCCTCTCACTTGAATAATACATCAGACTCCTGATCCATGGAATTTTCTTCTACTTGTTTTTGATGAAATAACACTCATACTAATGTAATTGACTAGCTTCCTAAATACATTATTCCATTTTCTAAAATATGTATAGGATGCTCCTTGAAGGACACATCTACCTCTATATCATCCACATCAAGATTGAAAGCATGAGATGAGTATGAATGGTAACAACGTAAGTGAGATACATGGAAACTGTTGTTCCTAGATCAATAACTCTAAGGTAACTACAACATATACACTACCAGACGAACCTTGTATTGAATATGAAATGTCCCGACATAACACTGTGAAATCTTACCTTGTCTCATGATAAACTTGTGTCCCAACCTTGGTACTACAAGTATGAAAACCCAATCCCCAATCATGAACACAAACGGTCATATATGGATATTTCTTTATGATATTTATTGATATTAGGAACTATCCATATGCTTTAAATCAATTAAACACACTCTACGATCTCCTGAACAAGGAATGGTCCAAGTATAGCTGCCTCTCCAGCCTCTAACCATTATAGTGGTTATCAAAAAAATTTATAGTACAATGACTCATAAGGTGAGATCTAAATATTATCCTAAATGCAGTTAAAGCTGGGTAATTTATCCATGGTTATATGCCTCTCCCAAGAGCCCCACAACACTATAATGAATGATCACAACATCGATTAAAGTACATGATTCATGCCCTGTGACTAAAAATCAATCTGAGGGTAGTATGTCATACTCAAAAGAGGTTGTGTACCTAACACCAATTATAGGATTTTCAATAGATGATACATAAATCAGGAATCTATTTAAAAAAATTATGTGCAATGAACACCATAAAGTTTTAATATCTCATGGATATGCAACATCCCAATCTCATATACAATGGAGTTCTTCTTGGTCAGTAATAAATGTGAAACCATCATGAGCCTGTTAAAAAAAACCATATACCCTCATTAACTTGGTCTGACCTCGGTAAACCTATCATGAAAGTCCATCACTTTTCAGAGTGCTGATAAAAGGGACCCCCGATATTAGCGCTGAGCTTTACAACACTTTTTTATCGTTGTTAAAGCACGATTTGAGCGTTGATATGGGATGTTTTGCTAGTAATGATTAAAATCAAATTAATTAATTTCAATTTTCATTGTGCAGGTTCACACTAAAGTCATAAATAAATCCATGTTCATTAAACTAACTCACGGGGAGTTAGTTAGAAGGGAAAATCCATAATGACATGTTATTTACTAAAAAATAAACATGTGTGGTGTGCATAGAAACACTAATATATGTCGGTGGAAGAATGATGGTGACGTGTAAATGATGATTGGACACATAATGTCGATAAACATGTGGATTTTGGAGAGGAAACTCATTCTATTTCTACAATCACATCAAATTTGAGAGAAAATGCATTGGGGGACACACCAAACTGAGGAACGATGCCTAAAGACACTAAGAGGATCAGAACAGAGAGATATTTTGTGAGATTTAGAAGTGGAACTCTTCTCTATTATATTTTCATTCAATATTTATATAAATAAAATAGTTAAAAAAATTATACAATGAATTCATTGTAGTTGTTAGTGATTTGGGGAAATATAAATATTTTTTTCATACTGCTCTACTTCTTTGGAATTATTTTAATTCAATATCTGGAATTGGATGGTGAGATTAGTTCCATATCTAAACATTTATGTTTTTGGAACATCTATTTCTAAATTTTTAAACCCCATAATTTCTTGGAAAGAATGACCATGTATTCTTTATAAGAATGTATAATTTATAACTGTTTCAATTGGTTGGAGAGATTGAATTCCAAAAGAATTATTTTCACACTCCTTTACAGTATTGTGTTTTTGATTATGGGAAACTTCTAGAATCAATGTCTGTGTGATTATAATCCTGGTGATGGAGAGTGATCCAATCTTTTTAAAGGTTTTGAACTCAATAAAAACTTGTAAACAGGTTATTATTACAACCAGTAATGTTAGTCTTTCCCTAAGCAGTTCTTTGTACCTAGTGCCTCTGTATCTTCCTTCACTTTTTCTTAACAATTTCATATTCTTAATTACTTTAATTTTTTTAAATTCAGTTTTTCATGATGTCTTTATATCATAGTAAAAAATATAAAAATTAAAAATGTAAAAAAAATGTTTCCCCGCAGCTAACAACAGTGGGGGTTTTAATAAACCATTGAATAGCTCACCTTCCATCCCAAAGGTTCGACCATTCACTACTATAATAGTGTAGGTTTATAAATAATATTTTTAGGGCCATGAAGACCTCAAAAAGCGTTAAATTTTT
Source organism: Viscum album (assembly GCA_963277665.1). Lineage (NCBI taxonomy): Eukaryota > Viridiplantae > Streptophyta > Magnoliopsida > Santalales > Viscaceae > Viscum > Viscum album. Next base: position 1,591,663,736 of record OY728161.1, read on the forward strand.
GTTTCACTGCTGGGGAAAATGTCTGGTTTCAAATAGTTAAACATTTTCTCTGCGATGAATTATATGTTCTTACTATTTGTGGGAACTATTAATTGACGTTTCATACTTCTGTTATTATTTGAAGTTATTTTACTCCAAGATCTATAATTGGTTGGAGAGATTAGTGCTAGATCTAAACATTTAATTTTTTCACACCTCTCTTTCTCAATTTTAAAACTCCATGATCTCTTGGAAATAAAGGTCATGGATACTATTTAAGAAAGTCTAATTTCAAAACTATTGGAATTGGTTGGCGAGATTAAATTGTAATAGAATTATTTTCAAATTCAATTATAGAATGGTGTTTATGGTTGTGGAGAACATCCAGAATCACTGTCTATGTGATTATTTTCCTAGTAAGGGAGAGTGATCCAATCTTTTTCGAGGTTGTGAACTCCTTAAAAACATGCAATGAAGTTATTATTTCAACCAGTAGTGATAGTTTTTCCCTAAGAAATTGTTTTTACCTTGTTCCTCAGTATCTACCTCCACTTTTGTTTACAAATATATTTTTCTTAGCTAGTTTACTTTTTTTAAATTCAGTTTTTCATATTGTCTTCATATCACAGTACGAAATATAAAAAGTAAAAAGTAAAAAATATTTCCCCACTGTTGAAAATAGTTGGGGTTTTAATAAACAATATAATTGCTCTCCTTCATTCCCTTGGGTTTCAACCTTCACTACTATATAATTGTGTCAGTTTATAAATAATTTATTTAGGGTCGTGATGAACTCCGAAAGCTTCAAAATTAGGCTTCGTTGTTGAGGAAGGCCCACATTGAGTGTTCTTATGGTTAAAAAATTCAAAAAAAACATAAAAAATCTTCTTCATTGTGAGAATTCATTGCTGCTTTGATTAAAATTTTCTTATTTAGTTTCGTGACATTTTATTTGTGTTTATTCTGTTTTAGTCTAAAAAATGGTTTATAATGAGAGATTTAATCAATATGGATCATATTGTGTATGTTCTGATTGTTATGGGAACACTGCCTGGCAGTGTGTCTATAACCAGCAACAATGGGATTCTTTAATTGAAGAAAGTGAATATCTTTATTCTAGTCCTGATACCCTAGATAAAATTGACTGAGTTGATTCTAAATTGGACACTAGGGTGGAACTTTGGAATACTTTATTAGATAAGAACCATGAAATTCTAGTTAAATATTCTCAAGATCAAGATCAATGTCTAAAAATATTTGAAAATATGCTCTTATAATTACAAAAAAAATGTTAAGGAAGAAGAATAATTTGATTTGAATGAAGAAGAAAGTGATTATAAAATTTTAAAAATAAAATTGAGGAGGAAATTGAATAAGAAACTATGAAAAAATCATTAAATTTGAAGAATATGAAACTATTGAACAAAATCATGAAATAACCAACTCATTAAATAAATAACACAACACTGAAAATGTAGAGACCCGAAGCTTAACAAACAAGGACATTAAATTAATTTTTCGGAATACTTATTACATAACAAAAACACACACACAAGGACCGTAATAGTTTAGTGTCTTTGGAAACTCGGAATATAATCTTCTAATCGTGGTGAAAGATCTTCAAAATCTCCTATAAAGATCTTCTTTTTTTACCTAAAACCTTTCTTTATATCCTAGGGAAAAGAAAACATAAAAGGGTGAGCTCAAATGTTCAGTAAGGGTAAACAAAAGAAATATCAATCACATCATATATATAAGCATGTAACTTTTGGAAATCATAACCTGCAAAAGAGATCATAATTTCATAACATGGGATAAATCATGGCAGTGACATGTAGTCACAATAATCATATCTTAAAACATGAATCATTGTGCAATAAACACATAATCATAGAGAATCATATCTTATTAGTCAAGACTCATTGCCAAGACTATCTTAGTGGACAAAGTCCCTTTCTGAACCGAGTCACCCTCGTTTCAGTCATGTTTCACTGAACCAGTATAACCTACCATTCCAGCCATGTCTATCTCATGAGATATAAAATCATTACCCAAGGCATTGGAGGGAGATATAGGTCCCACCCATCTCATAACGGTACCATTCTTATGTGTTCCACAAAATCTTAAATCATACATCATTGCATAACCCATGTAATAAAAATGGGAATCTTTAAACATCGTGACATCATAAAACAATTCATATAAGAAAAAATAATTCATAAAAACATTTCCATCACAACAAAATCAAATCCATGTAATAATAGGGATAGAAACATAACACTTTATTATCTTAGATGGAAAATAATTTTGATAAAACACTTGAACTCCATTCTTGAGGAAAATATCCTTTCTACTTCAAAAACACTTTTACTTTATTAACATGTCATACAATTTTAAACTAAAAGAAGTTGATTAAAAATAAACTTGAAAACTTGTAAAGGAAGATTCTTGGAAATAATGTTTTAAAAATCCATTCATGCTGTATAAGTTAAAAAAACATTCTTCGTACTTTTGTCGGAAAAGTCAAAAAAGTACCTCGTACGAAAAATGACAAAAGATTCCTTTCATATCTTTTACTAAAAACTCACCGAAGGGTAAAATAGGATTTAAAAAATTATAGGTGAATGGAAATAATATTACATATTGAGGAAACATGGATGTGGATGATAAAATACACCCCAATAAATACTAAAGTATAAACAATCTCGGATAAAAATGAGATTGTGATATTTCCCTTACCTTAGGTCCGATTTGCTTCGTAAGTGTCCAAACCTCCCGTATAATGATTTAAATAATGTCATTGACTTATTAAAGAATCATATTCATTGTTATTATATCATATATGGTTCACTTATGACTTTATATTACCCGTTCTTTTGTAAATTCATGTTAAAGTAGCATTTTGGGTAAAATCGTCTCATTTGTTGTTCGTGTTTTAACTTGTAATTATTCATATGATTACTTAGATCATTATTACTTAATTATAGAATATAAAACATGATTTATTTATAATATATATTCAGAATATACATATATATAATGGATCTATAAATGGAAAGAAATACAACGTTCATGGAGACGGTAGGTCGTACGTACGCATCAACGCTGTTTTCGTTTCCTTATTGAATTGAGTGGAATTAAGTAGATGACATACATATATATACACATAAATCCTGTAGCTTTATAATTTCATATATTTCATTATTATTTCTTATATATACTTTATAATCATTCTTAAATGGTTAACATGGAGAATGAATCTCATCGCGTCGTGGAGACAGTAGTCCGTACGTACGCACGAGCGATGATATCATTTCCACAATTATTGAACTGAATTGGAGTGGATGATACAATATATCAGAATCATTATGATGTTATAATAACTATGTATAGTTATTCTTTATACCATAATACCCATCCATGTAAGGCGTTGGTGGAAAAACAGATTACACCACGGCGTGGAGACGGTATTCCGTACGTACGCACGCGCGGTGATTTTGTTTTCCGTAGGATGGATAGATGGTGAAATAGGGTTGTTTCATACTTATAATAACATATCAGTATATCAGTGATACTGATGTTATTACTTCATAATGAAACAAACAAAGAAGAATAAGTGGAAGAAGAAATAAAGTTGAAAGAATCGGTAACGGAAATTACCTCTTCTTTGAAGCGCCTCTTTGAGACCTCCTCATAGGGCACTAAAATTGGTCTTTGAGGAAGACCAGAACATCTAGTATGTTTCTAGGGAAGTTGATAGGAGATTTTGGCAGGGGTTGGCCGAGCATGAAGGCTCAAAGTTGTGTGAGGAAGAGAGGGAGGAGGTGCCCTTTTATAAGGGAGGAGAGGGGCACCTTTGGAATAACTAAAAATAATATTTTATTATAAAGTCATGTTCGGTTTTAAATAGCTCAAAATTGATTTATTTTGAGGCTAAGGTGGGTAAGGTTCGAAATCCTCTCATCCAATATAATTTAGACAAGTTTAGGTTCCTATTTTAACCTTATCATTTAGATTTAACATTAAGTTAAATAATTTTACTTTTACCGTGTCTTCTTGTGTTCTTACACTATAAGGTTAATAAACTTACTATAAGAATCCAAACGAACCCCAAATTGATTATTTTAAATATATATAACCTTATCTAAATCATTTGTCTGAACCTTAGATTTTTAGGAATAGAATAACAATTACTAATATAATATTTGTTTTAAAAACTAATTTATGTCAATTTTGACACTATTTGGTACATGATTTTTATGAAATTTCTAACAGAATGATAAGTTCGAACCAAGTTACTTAAATCAACAATAACATGTCATGTTAACCTAGAAAATTAGTTTAAGTCATAAAAGGTCTCAAATTACATTTATTTGGGCATTTATAACATCAATTATGTTAATATGTTCTTAAAAAGGTAATTACTGCATCATCGTTGTGTCATAAATAAATTAAATTATTTAAAGTAAAAAAATTACAAATAAAATATCATTATGTAGGAAATCATTTTAGCTTTCTAATGAATATTTATAGTCGAAATTATATTATGTATAACCCTATATTAAAAATGTTTTAGTAAATAAACATTGATTTTAACTCTTTTAACTCTTCTTTGAATTAAATAATAATAAATGTCCTAATCTAATCCAAGTGGGCCTAAATGATAATATTTTACACTTAAGGTTGTTTTTGGTCGAGATAAACTTGTCCAATAGTATTATGACATGTGTTAGGGTAATATTAATATCATTTTTACCCTTAATTACCCTATTTACTTTTAACCGTGGTAAATAAAAGTAAAAACTTACTATTCACCAAAAATTATTTTCATCTCATTGAACCACATTTTACTTACTGACATCAATCGTGTCTCTCGGATTTTTTAAATTCCATTCACAGAAGCGGTAAAATTATGATTTATGAAAAAAATTAATTTTTTTAACTACCACTTAGTAGTTTCACTATTCATCAAAAATTGAAGTTTTTCAGAAAAATGCCAAAATTTAACCCTAAGCTATAATTGATATACCGAATTCAAAAATGATTTCTATTTTAGAAAATTACCAAAATATAAGTTGCATTAATTAATTTTATAATTAATTTCTGCTGTCACAACAAATAGCGTGTTTTTAATAGATAATAACTATCAAAAGATAAACAATTGTTTATGTCTAGTGTAAATGTGAAATTACATCCAACGACCAACATTGTATTGAATTGTAAAAAATGTATTCTAAATATACTTTAAAACCACTCAAATTAATAATTTATCATTATTAATTATGTCGATTAAAAAAATTGTTTTTAATTAAAATTTAGTAATTTTCACTATTCATCATAAAATGAAAGTTATCCGAAAAGTACCAAAATTTCACCCTAAACTAATTTCGATATTACGAATCCAAAAATAAAGTACATTTTGAAAAATAAAATTTACAAAATTTCAAAAAGTGGTTATTACTATTCATAACGGCTAGTTTTAATAATATTTTAATAGCATATTGCTGTTTAGTGAAACTCGTTATTGCGTACTACACACGCTATCGAGGAAGGTCGTGATTGCATGTAATGGAAGGTAAGTCAAGGATGCGTGTTGTGAAAGCTTCTTTTGGTGTAGCGTACAACACAAGATATTAATGAAATTAAAAAAAATATTTTTCATAAAATTTCGGGGTGTTACATTCTACCCCCCTTAAAATGAATTTCGCCCTCGAAATTCGTCGGGGTTATAAATGGTTTACTTTTCAAAAGTTTCTTTAATAGAAACCCACATCGTAAAAAGGAATACAAAAACCAATCTTTAAAAACAAAAGTATGAAACGTAACGGTTACCAAAATAAACTAATCACTGGGTTTCCACATAGGTCAAAATATGGACATAGAAGAGAAATCAAACCATCATGTTTTGATGGAGAGTGGTAGAGAACATGGCTACCGAAAAGCCAGAAATCACAAAGCCATAAATTTTTGACGATCTAAGGTAACATCTGATTCATCAGATATAAGAGTACTAGGACAACATTTTTGGTTTTCAAGATCTTTTCCCTAAAGTTGATGAAATTGGAATTAGAAGAAATACTTTCGTGATTTTGGTATAGTCTCACCATTTGTCGTTCTTTGGAAAATTTCCACTTCATCTCTTGAAGTTGAATTCGTCATTCGTGATGTGTTAGCAGATCATGTGATAGAATGATGGGTTATTCCATCTGTCTCAAACAAAAGGTTAGAAAAGTTATCAAAAAATACATAAGTCCATCTATTGTGAGATTAATCATATATAGTTCCTAAAATGGACTTATACTTATTATATCATACATCTTAATATAATAAAACTAGTTTCTACTAAACAGGGACTTCCTGTAGGCCAGTGGTAGGCGTTAAAGGCCAGTCACACTTCAGTTGTGGGTTCGATTCCCATAGCCTTTTCCGATGCGATGGGTTGTCACCCGTCCTGCAGGTTGTCCTTTTTCTAAAACTATATTACTATAGAATCCCATCAATAATATCGAAAAAACTTCTATCCTTAAACAATACTAACTTATGTCCAACATAATCCATTCCAATCTTTAGGCTTATCCATAATACTACAGTCCACTCTCATAACTTAGTGAAAATGATTACCAGAGATTTAATACCATTGTTGATCCCCATATATCATAAGATATGTTTTGTTGGTCACATTACAAACATTCAAAGTCCTTAATCATGTATTCTCTTGAATACCCATTGAACCTTAGTGAAAACATGAATGCAGTTAAAAGTTAACACTTTACACATACCAAAATCCAAAAATTCTATATACTCAAATCATGATATAACCTTCTCCTTATATCAGTCATGAGCTCATGAATACAATCAAACACCTCATTATCTTATTATTCCTTCATTATGCGCATATAATCTACTTTCCAAAAAATATCTGAATAACATTTCATGGTTACTAGTACCATTAATCATACACTTTAAAAACACAGGAAAGACAATAGTGTAACAATCCTTAGATGTCTCTTTATTCCATAGTACCATGAGATTACTTATACAAAATTACACTTGATAAACATGTAATCATTCCACTACCTTCTTAAACCATTGCTGAGCTTAAACAATTCTTTCATCTCGCATATCATTTATAGTCTCTTCATCATCATCAACATAAATAGTTCCCATACAACCATACTGATTCTCTTCATGAGACTTTCCCTTAGGGTATTGGTTTGCATAATGCCAGTACATTCCTCATTTAAAACATTTAACCATTGTTGATGTCGTAGCAATACCATTATCCTCATCCATGGTGTTAACTGATCCTTTTCCTTAGCACTTATTTGCTTTTTTTCCTTCTTTTCCACACCAAAAGCATCTTCCAGTTCCTTTGAAACATTCTCCTTGATGCCTCTTCCCACAAGATTTACATAGGGGAAATTGAACTTTCTTTCCTCTATGATCATCATGAAACTCCATCTTTCTCTTATTAGCCGAGTCAGGAAACTTACCAAATTTTACTTTATTGATCATATTATGAGATAGCTGATTTGACATAATAATGATTTTTGGACTTCCAAATCCCATTTCATTATGAATAATATCATTCCATTGTCCATCATATCCTCCATTATCGTGAATCATCTTGTTTCCAGCCATTTTCTAAAACCCAAAAAGAATAGTGTGAGAGGAAAAAATCATAATAAAGGGAGATTAACTTCAATATCTAACATCTTAGGTTAAATTCGAAGATCGTTACCATAGTTCTAGGACTATATCTTATACGTATACTTATCCTTAGGGACATCCCTAGACATACCTTAGAAATATCTCTAGGGATCTCACTAACGCTTTCGCATCCTAGTTTCCAAAGGTTGAGTAAACCATTCCTCTGATACCAACTGTAGAGACCCTGAGCTAAACGTACAAGGACATTACATTAATTTTGCGGAATACATATTACATAACAAAAAACACACACACAAGGACTGTAATAGTTTAGTGTCTTTGGAAACTTGGAATATAATCTTCTAATCGTGGTGAAAGATCTTCAAAATCACCCATAATGATCTTCTTTTTTTACCTAAAACCTTTCTTTATATCCTGGTGAAAAGAAAACATATAAGGGTGAGCTCAAATGCTCAGTAAGGGTAAAAAAAAGAAATATCAATCACATCATATATATAAGCACATAACTTTTTGAAATATTAACCTGCAAAAGTGATCATAATTTTAATAACATGGGATAAATCATGGCAGTGAAATGTAGTCACAATAATAATAACTTGAAACATGAAACTTTGTGGCATACACACATAATCATAGAGAATCATATCTTATTAGTCAAGACTCATTTCCAAGACTATCTTAGTGGACAAAGTCCCTTTCTGAACCGAGTCACCCTCGTTTCAGTCCTGTTTCACTGAACCGGTATAACCTACCATTCCAGCCATGTCTATCTCATGAGATATAAATTCTTTACCCAATGCATTGGAGGGAGATATAGGTCCCACCCATCTCATAACGATACCATTCTTATGTGTGCCACAAAATCTTAAATCATACATCATTGCATAACCCATGTAATAAAAATGGGAATCTTTAAACATCGTGACATCATAAAACAATTCATATAAGATAAAAGAATTCATAAAAATATTTCCATCACAACATAATCAAATCCATGTAATAATAGGGATAGAAACATAACCCTTTATTGTCTTAGATGGAAAATAATTTTGATAAAACACATGAACTCCATTCTTGAGGAAAATATCTTTTCTACTTCAAAAACACTTTTCCTTTCTTAACATGTCATGCAATTTTAATCTAAAAGAAGTTGATTAAAAATAAACATGAAAACTTGTAAAGGAAGCTTCTTGGAAATAATGTTTTAAAAATCCATTCATGCCATATAAGTTAAAAAAACATTCTTCGTACTTTTGTCGGAAAAGTCAAGAAAGTACCTCGTATGAAAAATGACAAAAGATTCCTTTCACATATTTTACTAAAAACTCACCGAAGGGTAAAATAGGATTTAAAAAATTGTAGGTGAATGGAAATAATATTACATATTGAGGAAATATGGATGTGGATGATAAAATACACCCCAGTAAATACTAAAGTATAAACAATCTCAGATAAAAATGAGATTGTGATATTTCCCTTACCTTAGGTCCGATTTTCTTCGTAAGTGCCCGAACCTCCTGTATAATGATTTAAATAATGTCATTGACTTATTACAGAATCATATTCATTGTTATTATATAATATATGGTTCACTTATGACTTTATATTACCCGTTCTTTTGTAAATTCATGTTAAAGTAGCGTTTTGGGTAAAATCGTCTCATTTGTCATTCGTGTTTTAACTTGTAATTATTCATATGATTACTTAGATCACTATTACTTAATTATAGAATATAAAACATGATTTTTATATAATATATATTCAGAATATACATATATATAATGGATCGATAACTGGAAAGAAATACACCGTTCATGGAGACGGTAGGCCGTACGTACGCATGAACGCTGTTTTCGTTTCCTTATTGAATTGAGTGGAATTAAGTAGATGACAGACATATATATACACATAAATACAGTAGAATTATAATTTAATATATTTCATTATTATTGCTTATATATAATTTATAATCATTCTAAAATGGTAAACATGGAGAATGAATCTCATCGCGTCATGGAGACGGTAGTCCGTACGTACGCACGAGCGATGATATCATTTCCATAATTATTGAATTGAATTGGAGTGGATGATACAATATATCAGAATCATTATGATGTTATAATAACTATGTATAGTTATTCTTTATACCATAATACCCATCCATGTAAGGTGTTGGTGGAAAAACAGATTACACCACGGCGTGGAGACGGTATTCCGTACGTACGCACGCGCGGTGATTTTGTTTTCCGTAGGATGGATAGATGGTGAAATAGGGTTGTTTCATACTTATAATAACATATAAGTATATCAGTGATACTGATGTTATTACTTCATAATGAAACAACCAAAGAAAATAAGTGGAAGAAGAAATAAAGTTGAAAGAATCGGTAACAGAAATTACCTCTTCTTTGAAGCGCCTCTTTGAGACCTCCTCTTATGGCACTAAAATTGGTCTTTGAGGAAGACCAGAATCTCTAGGATGTTTCTAGGGAAGTGGAGAGGAGAATTTTTCAGGGTTTGGCCGAGTTTGAAGGCTCAATGTTGTGTGAGGAAGAGAGGGAGGAGGTGCCCTTTTATAAGGGAGGAGAGGGGCACCTTTGGAATAACAAATAATATTATTTTATTATAAAGTCAAGTTCGTTTTTAAATAGCTCAAAATTGATTTATTTATAGGATAAGGTGGGTATGGGTCGAAATCCTCTCATCCAATAGAATTTATACAGGTTTAGGTTTATATTTTAACCTTATCATTTAGATTTAACATTAAGTTAAATAATTTTACTTTTACCGTGTCTTCTTGTGTTCTTACACTATAAGGTTAATAAACATACTATAAGAAGCCAAACGAACCCCAAATTGTTTATTATTAATATATATAACCTTATCTAAGTCATTTGGCCGAACCTTAGATTTTAGGAATAAAATAACAATTAAAAATATACTATTTTTTTTAAAACAAATTTATCTCAATTTTGACACTGTTTGGTACATGATTTTTATGAAATTTCTAACAGAATGATAAGTTCGAACCAAGTTACTTAAATAAACAATAACATGTCATATTAACTTAGAAAATTATTGTAAGTCATAAAAAGTCTCAAATAACATTTATTTGGTCATTTATAACATCAATTATGTTAATATTTTCTTAAAAAGGTAATTACTGCATCATCATTGTGTCATAAATAAATTAAATTATTTAAAGTAGGAAAATTAAAAATAAAATACCATTATGTAGGAAATCTTTTTTATCTTTCTAATGAATATTTATAGTCGAAATTATATTATGTATAACCCTATATTAAAAATGTTTTACTAAATAAACATTGATTTTAACTCTTTTAACTCTTCTTTGAATTAAATAATAATAAATGTCCTAATCTAATCCAAGTGGGACTAAATGATAATATTTTACACTTAAGGTTGTTTTTGGTCGAGGTACACTTGTACAATAGAATTAGGACATTTTTTAGGGTAATATTAATATCATTTTTACCCTTAATTACCCTATTTACTTTTAACCGTGTTAAATAAAAGTAAAAAGTTACTATTCACCAAAAATTATTTTCATCTCATTGAACCACATTTTACTTACTGACATCAACCGTGTCTCTCGGATTTTTGAAATTCCATTCACATAAGCGGTAAAATTAAGATTTATGAAAAAAATTAATTTTTTTAACTACCACTTAGTAGTTTCACTATTCATCAAAAATTGAAGTTTTTCAGAAAAATGCCAAAATTTAACCCTAAGCAATAATTGATATTCCGAATTCAAAAATGATTTCTATTTTACAAAATTCCCAACATATAAGTTGGATTAATTAATTTTATAATTAATTTCCGCTGTCCCAACAAATAGCGTGTTTTTAATAGATAATAACTATCAAAAGATTAACACTTGTTTATGTCTAGTGTAAATGTGAAATTACATCCAATGACCAACATTGTATTGAATTGTGAAAATATATTCTAAATATACTTTAAAACCACTCAAATTAATAATTTATCGTTTTTAATTATTTCGATTAAAGAAATTGTTTTTAATTAAAATTTAGTAATTTTCACTATTCATCCGAAAATGAAAGTTATCCGAAAAGTACCAAAATTTCACCCTAAGCTAATTTCGATATTACGAATCCAAAAATAAAGTCCATTTTGAAAAATAAAATTTACAAAATTGCAAAAAGTGGTTATTACAATTCATAACGGCTAGTTTTAATAATATTTTAATAGCATATTGCTGTTTTGTGAAACTCGTTATTGCGTACTACACACGCTATCGAGGAAGGTCGCGACTACGTGAAATGGAAGGCAAGTCAAGGATGTGTGTTGTGAAAGCCTCTTTTGGTGTAGCGTACAACACAAGACATTAATGAAATTAAAAAGAATATTTTTCATAAAATTTCGGGGTGTTACAGAAAATCCAATAAAAAAATTAATGGAGTTGAGTTGGACAATTTTAAAAATGATTCAAAATATCAGGAAAAATATTGGCCAACTCTTTTCATGATTCCTAATTTTGAAAAGACTCACTATTTTAGATGTTTTGAAAAGGAAATCAGTTGTTTTGAAGAGTAACTAGATAATAGGAACATTGATGTTAAAAAATATTCACCAATATTTTCTAAAACATTGAATAATGAATCTGGACTTTAACTTTGGGATATGTTGGAAGGGTACCGTAAACTCGAAATGAATGAATCTGTAATGTTTTAACATCATATGATAACTTCCCTTCCCTATTTTGAAACTATAAACCAAAATATAATTGAAATGATCTCAGATGAAGTTGATGAGGATATTATTTTTTAAGAAAAGATGACTAATAATCTTTCATTTCCATATTGTCACATTTATCACATTTTTTAAAAATTGTGAAATGAAATGGAAATCAGTATTGACCAACATGAGGAGAAATGCCTTAATTTGAAAATTCTTGAAACTGATCTTATTGAATCTGATTTGAAAATTTCTTCACCTATATTTGAATTGCAGCACTCAACTGACATTGTTTTAGAAAGTGAGACTTTTGAACTTGATCTTTATGTAGAGGTTTAGAATGCACTAGATGATTGTTGTAGAATTCATTTGTATAAAGTAGTATATGTTGAGTTTGAGTTAACTAATGAGGAAATTTTGGAAGATATCTATAACATTGACAAACCTGAATTTGTTAATGGGTAAATAAATTATTATCCATTCCTTTCACTTCCATCCTCAAATGAGTTGGCTGATCAACCTTCTTTTGAAAATGAGAGTATATTATAGGGGGATAATGACTGAGTTAAAATAGTCATGATTCTATTAAATACATTATTGAATCTCCTCTTGATCATACTATTTAGTACTCACCCACCAGAACCCTTGAGTTCAAATTTGTTAATGTTGAGGTTAATATAGATAGACATGATAATATGTTCATACCCATTGATGCTCCTAGTTCTATGTTGTCCCTTCATGTGAATTCAAATCTTGAAAAATCTTAACATAATCTGAAAGTCGAGAGCACCATTCACACAATTGTAAAAGGGTTATACATAGGGATTTTTACAAGATATGAGAGTTTGGTTGTTGTTTTTATAAGTCTTAGTGCTCAAAAAAATTTATCTCTTTATTAAAAACATTTGGAACAAACACATGTGGTTGTTCCTGTTATGGAAACCACATCAACCTAGTGACTACAGTTTGTTCTAGGTGAGTTCAGCTGGGGACTATAAAACTAGCACTGCATGGGAGGCAACCCATGGGTTTCCATTTGTCTTCAGAAAAAAATGAAATTAAATAATGTCTAACTGAAGGCATTAATGTTAGTGCTTCATGGGAGTCAACCCATAGTTTATCTTTTGTCTTTACCATTATACATGATTAGATTTTTAATAATGTGTTGTTGTCATTTCTTCTTATTATCAGTTTTTGATGGATTTGTACTTGTTCTTTCTACTCTTTGAATTAGGAAGGATGTTGTTGTTTTCTACCACTGGGGGAGTGGAAATTCCATGTTGGATCATATGTGAATAAAAATAATTCAGGGAAGTTTTCATATATTACTTCTCCATTAATTTTTCTGTTGTTTACTTTATGAAAATTTTCATTGTTATGTCACTGTTTCAAAGTTAATAGTGAGTCACTAAGTTTTTATTGCACTTGATTCACTATTAAAATGTTTAAAGTGTGTCATCTCAACAGTGACTTTCTAATAAACTTCAAATAGTGAGTTAATGACTGCTTCTTTAGAAAGAAAATCCTGATTGGATATGGAAATCTGATGCATGTCTTGTATACTGATAAAATCTCTTTCTTGTCATTAATCTGAATAAAGTAATTCTGCATGTTCTTCCTTACTGAAACATTGAATATAACTATTGTTAAAATCATTCTATTTCTTGAACTTATGTGTGGGGGGATACATGTAGAATTCTTGCTGGTCTTTTTGAACCTTCTTTTATCTTTTAGGTGTTTATTGTAACTTTTTATATTTTGTTGAACATCCAATGGAATCATATATTCTGAACATGCTTACACCCTATCCATTGTACTCCTATATGTTTAGATTCTATTTCTTGAACTATATTGATAATTTGTGTCATTAACTATTTTTTTTAATTCATGTCTTTGGATGTGAACCTACTGTTAAGTTATTTTTTGTTGCAAACATTAATTGTTTTTGAATTTTAATGAGACCCTTAAAACATGTCATAAATCTACTAATTAGAAAACTTATTTTTAACTTTAAATGTTTATTTGTTCTTATCAACATTTATAATTCAACATTTGGGACAATGTTGGGTTTTATGTGTGGAGGAGGGGGTAAATTCCTTACTGAGATAAACTATTCTTATTGAAAAACCATCAATTCCCACTACCACATAGAAATATTTTTCAAAAAATGGGTAATTTTATTCAAAATTATTGTATAATTTTAGGGTTTAAAATGTTTCTTAGTTGGGTATTTCCTATGATAGTTCCTTGTTGAAAGCTAATACTTTCATTGAATCTGAGACTTATGTGGGTGGGTGATTGCTGAGTGATCCTTGGTTAGTGACTTAATGGAAATTTTGGTTTATTAACTACTTTTTAGAGTGATTTAGGTTACCTTTTAGTGGGGTTATGATCATAACCCAGGGAACTGGAAGTTTGAACTTGATTTTTGGGGCCTGTTTCTTATTTTAATTATTAAATTAATTACATTAGTTAAACAATGTAAATGATTTTGATATAAATCATTTGAAACTTTAGTAGTGTGGGCATCTAGAATCCCACAGTGAATCTCTGAGACCCTAGATGATGGGTATATTTCTATTAACTATAATCCCTCTATACACTTTGAATAAGTGCATATTCATATTGCTTATCACATGGTACATGGATTGTGAAAATAAAATAAAGAGTCTTGGTTCAAAAATGAGTTCATTAAGGTGACGGTAATGATGAACACCAGATGAAGAAGGGAAAATTGGTTTATATGGGAGTCATTTAGGATGTATCATTATGGTGATTGAAAAAAATAATATACATATGTATATTTATTGGAACATGTAAAACTGTCAAACTACAAAGTTCCTCTGGTTATGTTTCTGAATCGACATATATCTGACCTATTTTGACACTTGGGCTTTGAACCTGATGTTTTATTGAAATAAATCCTTAAGTATAATCACATATGAGGTAGTACACATTCATTGCTCAATGATTCATTGCTATCTAGACTACCAGTGATTGTTTGTTAGGGAAACATTCATTTTAGCATTTTATTTTCAAAAGCCTATGTACAGCCTCATTGTCCTCTACTTCTACATGGCTGGACGTGTTGAATTTTTAGAAGATTAATAAACATACATATGTTTTTCAAGGATAATAATAAATTATATTTTTTGAGGAAAAATAATCTTTATGTGTGGGGGAATGTGATGTGGCCTTAAAAACATACATTTTTCCACATCTTTTAAATTAATTTTTAACGACTTAACTAATTATTGTTATACTTTTTACTAAATAAGTGAACTTTTGTATTTTAATAGTTAAATTTATTAATTATTAATTTTTTAATAAAAGTTTTATTTTTAGCTGATAAACAATTAATATATATATATTTCATTAATTTAATAGTCTTACAATTTATTAATTAGTTTAGTGTTGTAGCCTTCATATTTAAAATTTTTACTTTTTTATTAATTAATTAATTAATGTCTTTATTACCTTTAAATAACGTTGTTTTTAATTTATAATTTCATGCATTAAGTATTAATTGTAATAACTTAATCTAATTGTTAGATGCCTTTTTTCAATTAATTAATTAAAAATTTATGTTTTTAAATTTTCTACATAATTATTTCATAACAGAATAATTAAATAACTATTTTTTTATAATTTTCTAAGGTAACTATTTTCAATTATTTAATTTTGTTATTTTAATATTTAATTTAAATCAATTTTATTTTTATATTAATTCTGAATGATGTAATTGTCTGTTAATTTAAGTTTTTGTTTAGTTACAATTTATGTTTTGTAATTTGATCTTAATAATAATATAATTTAAGTTTTAATTATTTCATAATCATATTTAGGTTAATTATTTTCTTAATTTTTCAAGTGTTTTTATTAACTTCTAGTTTAAATTAATTATTTTGTTGACTTTATTTATGTTTTAATATGGATTTTAACTTTTTGTTTGCAGACTATGTCCTGGATATAATGGCACCATTTACTATATTTTACTATCTCATCCTCTCCTGGCACCGTAATCCATTACTATAGAATCATACCACGCTTTGTTGTGTCACAACAACCCAACATTGTTTCCTCCACTCTTGTGGAAACGCTTCACCACTAACACCATTTCATTACCTATTCCACAACAACTTCTTAACATCGCCATTGGTGCCACAGCAACCCACAACCCCCTATAGAGTCTTCCCGCCTCAAACGTGTCCAGAAGATACCCTTCTTTCGTGTGCTGCTAAGACCGAGCAGAACCACATCTGGAAATGGATCCAGTCCTGCTTATGATTTAATAGAACCGTGAAACCACCACATGATCCATCACTAATAATATCCCTCAGCAGTGGAAGACACTACAAACCACCACCAAAGCCGAGAAAGTTGCTGCGAGGAAGAACTGAAGGCCGAGACGAGGGTGTTTTAACTGTCGTTGTTTCACACCTCTCTTTCTCAATTTTAAAACCCTATGATATCTTTGAGAGAAATATCATGGATGATTTTTAAGAAAGTATAATTACAGAACTGTTGAAATTGGTTGGCGATATTGAATTCCAATTGCATTATTTTCAAACTCCTTTACAGTATGGTTTTCCTAGTTGTGGAGAACTCCCAGAATCACTGTTTGCGTGTTTATTTTCCTGGAGAGGGTGAGTGATCCAAACATTTTGGAGGACGTGAACTCAATTACAACTTGAAAAGAAGTTATTATTTCAACCATTACTATTATCATTTCCCTAATAAGTTTTCTATACCTTGTTCCTCTGTATCTTCCTTCACGTTTTTTTACAAATTTCTTTTTCCTAGATAGTTTATGTTGTTTAAATTCATTTTTTATTATTGTCTTTATAACATAGTACAAAATATAAAAAATATAAATTTAAATAAATGTTTCCTCATAGCGTACAGCAATGGGGATTTCAATAAACCTTAGAATAGCTCACATTCCTTCCCTTTGGTTCTACCCTTCACTACTATACTAGTGTAAGATTATAAATAATATTATGAGAGCTGTTATGACCTCTAGCAGCTTCAAATACCATAATAGTTATCCATTTGATTTAAGAACACACCGAAATGGGTGGTTCCATCTTCAAGGTCCACATCCTATAAACATTCATTTATGTCCCCTTTAATTATATAAGTTATGCAAAGAAATTCAATTCAAGAATCTAAATTCCTTTAAAGGTGTCTCTTGAGAATTGGGTATATAGCGCAATGACATATATAAACACCCGAACTATTAACGAATGAAATGATTCCACATACCGTAGGTCCATAGTGGATAGACCATCTAGTATAAGCTCTTAATTCTACTCAAATAAGAAAACAAATACATGAACAGTTAAAGAAACTGTAAACAAATAATATTAATTTTCACCTAAATATTAAAACTTATACAAAATTAAATACGGAAAAGATCAAAATAAATTGAGAATATATCGATATGGATCCAACAAGATTAAGGATTCTTGAATTGGGAAATATATAGATGACATCTATCAATTCCACGAATAGTCTCTAAAATAGATCTCTCAAATGAGCTACTATGCTTGTTAGGAAAAATGAAATTAGGTATGATATTAATAAATTAATCTTGGGTAAAAACTGAATTTAAATAAAAAACCAGCATCCCAAAATTTAGCCACAATTTTTTCAAAAAATTTTGTCAGTCGTTCATTATCTATTACATGGAACCACACTATGGACATGTCTTATACACTATTTCAATAACTGACTAAAATATTTTAAAAACCCAATATATCAAAATTGTAGACTTTACTTTAGGGTCATGTGCCACAAATCACATGATTTTTCCTAACCATGAAACCTATAGTTTCCCATTGTCCAACCTTCCTCAATTTTATCTAACCATGCATCTTTCCCCACACAGTTTACACTAAAAATGTACTACACAATTTTCACCCAAAAGAATTGGGTTTCGGGATTCGAACCTGCTTTTTTCACCCCCGACACCTCCATGAACTCAAAGAGAATTCACATTAGGTAGTATTTAAACATTTAAACTGAAATTTGATGTAAATTAAATGATCTGTTGTCACGACCCGTCCTCGGGGCCCGTTCCGTGACTACCCCAAGCCCTCCTTCCAAAGGCCAGGGGCTGGCGACTAGCACCAAGGCGTAAATCCCGGTAAAAAGGGAAGGCATTGCCTTTGTAACGTAAACAAGCACCACAAAGTAAGCAAGCAGAAAAAGTAAACAGTAAGTAAAAATTGATTACAACTATAAGTGTGGAAAGTTAGTGGGCTAATATACAAACCCAAACTGAAAGTAAAGTACAACTCGAAAGGGAAAAAACAACTGAAAAGTAAAAGACGCTACGCCGAGCTGTCCACTGGAAATCCCACCTGAAGGGTGGATACAGATAGCTCCACTGCTCCTCAGGTCCCGTCGTCCACTCCGAGTGTGTCCCGCCCAGTGGTCCACCTCCAGGTACTGTCCTGCTCTGCATGCCTCAACCACGATCAACGATGTCCGTCGTCTGCAACCAATACAATGTAGTGCGGGCATAGCCCGTGCAGGGGTCAGTATAAGCTACTCAGTAGGGACCCTGAGACCCCCGAAGGTCTCCCAAAATCCACAAAGGATAAACCACAAAGGAAATATACAATCACGAAGTAACAACCGACACTACTTAGGTATATGCCCATACATATACCTAAGTCATCAATTCCAATACGCTCCAACCTCCGAGCCCATGTACAACCCAGTCCACACAGAAAGTATACGTATTCCACACAGGAAAGCAAACATAATCCACACAGGATAACACAACACAATCCACATAGGAAAGTAAACAGGAATCAGCTCACACAGATAATACTTCTTCGAAAGACGATAGATATGATCACTGATCCATCTAAGTCATTGGACCCACAGAGGATCGATAGGTACTGACCCCCGCAAAGACCCACACACGATCGGAACCACACATGATCTATAGGCGCTGGCTCACACAGAACCGCTGAGCGCTGACCCACACAGGATCAGACCCACACCGGATTGGTAGCACTGATCCACATAGGATCGGTAGCACTGATCCACATAGGATCGCTGAGTGCTGTAGTCGTCGCCGTCGAATCCACTGAAGATCTCTGTACAGTCATTGTCGTCACAGTAGTAGTTGCAGCCAGCACTAGGGTTACCGCACACAGCAAGCTCGTTCGGGAGGGTCCGCTCCACGAGCCGAGAAGCTGATACATCAACTGACACATAGTCCAGAGATGATGTATCCAAAAGTTCCATATCGTCAACTGGAACTCAACGTCGTAGACGGCGCGTCAATCGGACGCCCGGTCTGAGAGTTATTGGCTTTTTCGTCCCAAGGGCCCGGTTGGTTTTTAAGGCAAAACCAACCCGACCATTCTCCCCCTGCGTCCAAACCTCGGGCAGAGTATGCCAAAAGATCTATCTCACTTAGAGGAATTCAACAATGTCGACGGCACGTCGATCAGACGTTCGAAGCTCAAGATATGAGTGTTTCCGCTCTGAAGGCCCGATTGTTTTCGTGTACGAACCAACCCGGATGAAATCAAATTATTCTGAAACATTGATTGCGATATACCGAAACAACCGTCTTGTTCCAAGGATCATGTCACCACTAACGTCGTGTCGATCGGAGGTCCGTAGCCCGAGTTATGGGCAATTTAACCCAATCGGTCCGAAAATAGGGGTTTCGGGCCCGGGCCGACCCGACCCGAGACCCCCTGGTGGGCCCGGACCGGGTCGACCCGACCCGGGTCCGGGTCGGCCCGGCCTGGCCGACCGGCCAGGCACCGGTCCGGCTAGGCATAGCGCGCCCAGTGCGATGTCTGGCTCGGCCTTTGGCCGTGCCATTTCGGCACGGGGGGGGGGGGGGGGGGGTGGGGGGGGCTCCGGGCCCCCTGTGTAACCCCCCCCCCCCCCCCCCCTCAATTAAGGGGGCCGTTTGAAGCCGGCAGGGGGAATTTATTTCACCCGGCTCCACCCTATCCGGCCGGCCTGACCTGGCCGGCCGGTTCCTGCTCAACGGGACAGGCGGTGGCCGGTCCCCTTCCAGTTCAGACACCGGCGGCCCGGTCCGGCCGCCGGTCACCTTGCTCCACCGTGGCCCGGAACCGGCCGCGACCCTTGTGGTCCGGCACGGTGCGACGGCACCGCCCCCCTTTGCCGCGGCCCCACTCCGGCCGTGACGTCTTCGGTTTTCTTCGACGTGGCGCGACAGAGTCGCGTTCTTAAACTTTTTTCCACGGCGCGGCGCGACGGCGCCGCGCATTTCCTTCCGCATGAATCCGCGTGGTGCGACGACACCACACTTTCCCGTACCAACCACAAAGAAACCAACAAGAAAATAAGGAGGAGGGGCGGCCGTGTTTTTGTGGTCCGACCCCCACGCGTTATTCGATATCAATTGGTTTTAATCCATGAAGATCATCAAGTCGGTATTCACGAACAATTAATTAAATAAAACCCCTACCTCGGTTCAGGAACGGTGCACGACAATCGAGCCGCGGATGAAAAGCGTCGCGGAGGTCGGGCTTCGCGGAAAAAGAACGTCGATTCTGTTGTTATCGAAGTGTGTTCGAAGAGGTAACATTGTTGGAAGAAGATGTCGCGTTCTTCAGCGGAGATGTTCCTCGTTGAAGAAGGGTGTTCTTTGTCGGTGTCCAAGTTGTTCTTCACGTTATCCATCGAGGTTGAAGAAGAAGAAGACTTCATGCTTCCCAATCCTCTCAAGGTGGAAAAAACTCTAATAATAATAAAATAAGACCAAGTCTTATTTTATTAACACAACCTAACCATTTGAATTTCAAGAGTTTGAAATAAAGTAACTCACCTTATTAATTATAACAAGTTGTCAAAAATTAATGAAAGTGAGTTAATGGGGAGTTAGGAAAGTGAAGGGTTAAGAGGAGTTAGGGAGTTAAGGGATTTGAAAAGGTGGGGGGGCTCGTGTGGGCCCCACTCTTTCTATTATCCACACATGGGAGGTTGGGTGGATGTGGGCCCCACCACCAACTTCCCATCAGAGAAAAAACCACCTTGATATGAAATAAAATTGATTCAACAATTTTATTTACTTTTTAATTAAACCCCATTAACTAACTTTTTCACCCGCGCAAACACAACTACAGTAAAGGCTCCCTTAAGCGATTACCGGCGTTACGAGTTCATCGGTGCCCTCGTAATTCAATTCTGAGCACCGGTTTAGAAGTTAGAAATTCCCGCTCGTTCGTTCACTGAACGTACCCGAGCCAAACTTCGGAAATTGATTCCTGGCACACCGGGCCTTGGAATCAGGTTCCGTTAGAAACCGCGTTCTTGTAAAATTCCAAAGAAAATTAAGAAAAAAATTTCCTTGATTTTTACGGGTCTTTACATTACTCCCACCTCAGGGCTTTACGTCCCTGTTAAGATACATCATAACTAGGGAAAAAATGTGGGTACTGAGAATGCATCTGAGCCTCCCGCTCCCAAGTGCTCTCCTAGAGGTTCTCGTGCTGCCATCTGATGCGCACCAGAGGAATAGACCGTCCATGTAGGACCTGCTCCTGTCGATCCTCAATCTCCACTGGGACCTCTGCAAAAGTCGCCATATCATCAACGTCAAGATCCCCATGGTCAATGATATGCATCGGGTCGTGCACGTATCTCCTCAGCTGAGACACACAGAAGACGTCGTGCACCCGGTGCAACTGAGGTGGTAGAGCCAGGCGATATGCCACCACGCCAATCCTTCTGATGACCTAGAAGGGTCCGATGATGCGCGGAGGTAACTTGACGCCTCAGCCAAATCTCCATAAACCACATCGTGGTGAGACACACAAGAAGACGTGGTCGCCATCCTCAAACTCTTCTGGCCTCCGCCTCCTATCAGCGTATGACTTCTGCAGGATCTGAGCTGTCCTCGTCCGCTCCTGGATGACCTGGACCTTCTCTGTCGTGGCCTGGACTATATCTAGTCCCACAAGTGCTGACTCCCTAGGGTCTGTCCAGCATAAAGGAGATCTTCAAGGCCGTCCGTACAACGCCTCGTACGGTGCCATTACGATGGTGGAGTGGTGGATGTTTTTGTACGCAAACTCCACCACGGGTAGGTGGTCCTCCCACCTACGACCGAAATCGAGGACACATGCGCGGAGCATGTCCTCGAGAGTCTGAATGGTCCTCTCCGTATGACCATCCGTCTGAGGGTGAAAGGCTGTGCTCAGATGTAGCTGCGTCCTGAACACCTCCTACAACCCCTTTCAAAGCCGGGAAGTAAAGCGAGCATCTCGATCAGAGACGACAGATGATGACACACCGTGAAGACGAACAATCTCTTGAACGTAAATTCATCCCAAGCTCTCTACTGATCCCTGCTCTCTAATGGGTAATAAGTGAGCCGTCTTGGTGAGTCTGTCGACAATCACCCAAATGGAGTCATGAACTCTGGAATTACGTGGAAGTCCAGTCACGAAGTCCATCGATATTCCGTCCCACTTCCACTCCAGAACCTCCAAGGGCTATATCAGGCCTGCTGGTACCTAGTGCTCATCCTTCACCTGCTGGCAGGTGAGGCATCAAGAAATGAACTCTACCACAACCTTCTTCATGCCCGACCAACAGTGTTGTCACCTGAGATCCTGGTACATCTTCACCACTCCATGATTTACCGCCAAAGGAGAAGTGTTAAACTCTCTCAGCACCTCCTCCCGTAAAGCAACTGGTACCATGCTACGTCCTCTAAAAAGGATGTCGTGCTCTGCTCCAAAGGAGAAACCATCAGGTGCATGTCCTAAGGATATCTGTGCACGCTGCGTCTCACAGTCAGCGTCCCCATGCTGAGCCTCTCTGACCTGCTGTAGTAGTGGAGGAGTGACTGTGAGGGACTGAAGGAAGGCTGCTCCATCTCTATCCACTAAGGATATCTGTAAAGTGGCTAGCTACTTTGTCGCCTCCTCAAGTAGCTGAATGCCCGTCCTCCTGCTGAGGGAATCGGCTACCACGTTCCCCTTCCCAAGAGTATAGACTATCTCGAAGTCATAGTCCTGGAGGAACTCAAGCCATCACCGCTGTCTTAGGTTCAGATCGTTCTGCGAGATGTACCTGTGACTCTGATTGTCATAAAATACTGTAAAGTGCTCACCCATCAGATAGTGTCGCCACGTCTTCAGAGTGAAGACCACTACTGCTAACTCCAGGTCATGGGTAGCGTAGTTCTGTTCATGCGGCCTCAACTGATGTTATCCATAGGCGATCACTGCCCGCTCCTGCATCAGGACACAACTGAGTGCGGTCCCTGATGCATCGCAGTAGACTACGTACCCTACTCCCTCCTCAGGCAACCTCAAAATAGGTGCGCTGGTCAAACTCTGTCTCAGCTCCTAGAAGCTCTGCTGACATCTTTCTTGACCACACGAAGGGTTTCCCCTTCTTCTTCAACGCTGAGAGTGGTGCCTCAACTCTGGAGAAGTCTGGAAAACATCTCTGGTAGTATCCAGCTAGTCCCAAGAAACTTCGCACCTCTGTCACGCTCTTGGGTGGCTCCCAAGCTAACACTACCTCGATCTTCGCAGGATCCACTGCAAATCCTGCCTCAGATATGACGTGCCCCAAGAAGTGGACCTCACGTATCCAGAACTGGCACTTAGAGAGATTACCATAATGCCGGTGCTCTCAGAGTGTCTCTAATACAGCCCGTAAGTGGTAAGCATGCTCCTCCTCAGTCGTCGAGTAAATAAAAATGTCGTCGATGAAGAACACGGAAAATAGAACGAGGTATGGCTAAAATATCCTTTTCATAAGGGCCATGAACACTACTAGAGCATTGGATATGCCTAATGGCATAACCAAGAACTCATTGTGGCCATAATGACATCCGAAGGTCGTCTTCTGCACGTCCTCGTCTCGAACTCTGAGCTGATGATAGCCTGACCTGAGGTCTATCTTCGAGAACCACTGTGCTCCCTTGAGCTGATCAAAGAAGTCATCAATCCTCGGTAGCGGATACTTGTTCCTCACTGTCACCTGGTTCAGGGGACGATAGTCGACACAAAGTCGCAAGCTCCCGTCCACCTTCTTGGCGAACAATATCGGGGAAGCCTAGGGTGAAACACTAGGTCGGATGAACCCCTTGCCATGAAAGTCCTCCAACTGTATCTGTAGATCTTGAAGCTCAGCAGAGGCCCTCCGATATGCTGGAGTCGATATCAGGGCTGTCCCGGGGTACAGGTCAATATAAAAGTCTACCTCTCTATGAGGAGGTAGCCCTAGAACGTCGTCGGGGAAGACGTCTGCAAACGGATCCACCTCTGCTGGAAAACCAGGACTCTACACGTCCACTGCTCCTAGGATGAGGCTATCCAACTGATGATTGATGGGCTGTCCTCTCCTCCGCAGAAGTCCATCCTGTGCTGCAAAGGCTCCCTTCTCGCTGGTGAAGGTGAACCTGCTCCCATCGGTGCGTACACATCGCACCTCGTGCCTAAAACAGTCAATCTGTGCATGGACCAAATATAACCAATACATGCACAAGATGACGTCGTAAGGCCTCGACGCCGCTACAAGAAGATGACAGCCGAAGCTCTCGCCTCCTAGAGTAAGCTCACACTGCTGGCACCAGTGCGTAATCGTCGAGTCTGCTCCCATAGGAGTCTCTAGCCGTAAGGATCGAGCCAACGGCTCTGTCGGAATCTCCGAGATCCAAACAAGGGCAACAACTATGAAAGAGTGACCCGCTCATGTTTCTATAAGTACTGCAGCAAGGGTGGAATAGACATAGATAGTACCTCGAATCTTCTCGGGCACACCGTGGTCGTAGGCCTCGACTGCCTGGAGCTATGCCTGTATCTACCCGCCAACTCCCTATGGTCGGGGTGGAACTCCTGGTGATGGTGGTGGTAGAGCCTCAAAGCGTTTCCCACCACCTACTTCTTGGTTAGCTCCTCTTCCTCGGTGGTCCCTCAACCATCTGCTGCTCCTCGGCACGGCGGGTCGGGCAATCACGAGCCATGTGGCCCTGCCGCGGCACAAGTAGCACTGTCTGCCTCTCGAAAGACTAGCTCCGCGCTGTTTGCCCCGCACTGCTGAGCCAGTGTCCTGAGGTCATCTGCCTGAGGGTCTAGTCTGCCTGGACCCAAGAGTCATCCATCGACTGCCTGCTGTAGAAGACTCTACTACGTGCCACCCTATTGTGGGTCTCGGTGCTGGTGTAGACTCAGCAAGAAATCTCTCGATCAAAATGGCACGCTAAAGTACTCATGTCTAAGTCGAAATGCTGAGGGAGATCAGCGATGCCCTGATCTCGTGTCTCAATCCCTACTCAATGGTTCGGGCGAAAAATAATGGGTCCCGTACCATGTCGGTCGAGTAGGGCGAGGGATCATTAAATCTCGCTGATTATTGAGCGATTGTCATACTGCCCTGCCGCAGCTGAAGATGCTCCTGAATGCACACCACACGGAGGGTGGCTGGGACGAACTCCGAGTGGATGAGGCTCTCAAAGTCCATACAAAGTAGAGATGCCTCATCGTGCACCTAGAGCATCAAGCTCTACCATCAGCCCGCTGCCGCGTGCAGTAGATTCGCAGCGAGGATCACCATGAGGTCTGCTGGTGGCCTCACTAGCCTGAAAACTCGCACGACTGCCTCCAGCCAGTCCTCGGCTGCCTGGGGGTCCATCTCCCCATGGAACCTGCACGGTCGCTGGCGCTGGAACTCATTCAGTGCACTGAGGCGACGTGCATCGTCAGCGACTGGTGCTGGAAGCATCGGTGGCTCGGCGGGTAGAGCTACCGCCGGTGCCACTGCTGACAAAGGGCCCTGCACCGAGGCCTCGTCGCTCGGTGGGCTGTCATCACGCTCGACTCTCGGAACCCTAGCTGGCTTCCATCGTGGGGCCATCCTGAAAAGGAAACAGGTGCGCCACGGTCAGAACAGTATACCTCGTGAGCTGATATAAAGTAATCATAAAGAAAACATGAAACACACATGCAATCAATTTTTTCGTGCATTAAGTCGGAAATCATAAGTCAGGGTCCTGGTGTACAGATACGTCGACTACCGCACCAACACTGGACTCCCTGGACTGATAACCACACTCAATACAGTAAACACTATTGCTTCACATAGAAAAGATCAGAGTCCGCGGTAGAACCGAACTCCTCTGATACCAATTTGTCATGACCCGTCCTCAGGGCCCGTGCCGTGACGACCCCAAGCCCGCCTTCCATAGGGCAGGGGCTGGCGACTAGCACCAAGGCGTAAATCCAGGTAAAAAGGGAAGACATTGCCTTTGTAAAGTAAACAAGCACCATAGAGTAAGCAAGTAGAAAAAGTAAACACTAAGAAAAAACTGAGTACAACTGTAAGTGCAGAAAGTAAGTGGGCCAGTATACAAACCCAAACTAAAAGTAAAGTACAACTCGAAAGGGAAAAAAGAAACTGAAAAGTAAAAGCCACTACGCCGAGCTGTCCACTAGAAATCCCACCTGAAGGGTGGGTACAGATAGTTCCACTGCTCCTTGGGTCCCGCCGTCCGCTCTGGGAGCATCTCGCCTAGTGGTCCACCTCCAGGTACCGTCCTGGTCTGCATGCCTCAACCATGATCAACGTTGTCCGTCGTCTGCAACCAACACATCGTAGTGCGGGCATAGCCCGTGCAAGGGTGAGTATAAGCTACTCAGTAGGGACCCCGAGACCCCTGAAGGTCTCCCAAAATCCACAAAGGATAAACCACAAAGGAAAGATACAATCACGAAGTAACAACCGACACTGCTTAGGTATATGCCCATACATATACCAAAGTCATCAATTCCAATACTCTCCAACCTCCGAACCCAAGTACAACCCAATCCACAAAGGAATGTATACGTACTCCACAGAGGAAAGCAAACGTAATCCACATAGGATAGCACAACACAATCCACACAGGAAAGTAAACAGGAATCATCTCACATAGGTAATACTTCTTCGAAAGATGATAGAGATGATCACTGATCCATCTAAGTCATCGGACCCACAAAGGATCGATAGGTACTAACCCCCGTAAAGACCCATACAGGATCGGTCCCACACAGGATCTTTAGGCGCTGGCTCACACAGAACCGCTGAGCGCTGACCCACATAGGATCGGACCCACTCAGGATCGGTAGCACTGATCCACATAGGATGGCTGAGTACTGTAGTTGTCGCTATCGAATCCACTGAGGATCTCTGTATAGTCTTCGTCGTCACAGTAGCAGTTGCAGCCAGCACT
Organism: Viscum album; assembly: GCA_963277665.1. Classification (NCBI taxonomy): domain Eukaryota; kingdom Viridiplantae; phylum Streptophyta; class Magnoliopsida; order Santalales; family Viscaceae; genus Viscum; species Viscum album. Next base: position 1,591,691,343 of record OY728161.1, read on the forward strand.
AGGGTTCCCGCACACAACAAGCTCGTTCGGGAGGGTCTGCTCCACGAGCCGAGTGGCTGATACATAAACTGACACATATTCCAGAGTTGATGTATCCAAAAGTTCTGTATCATCAATAGGAACTCAACGTCGCAGACGGTGTGTCAATCGGACGCCCGGTCTGAGAGTTATTGGCTTTTTCGTTCCAGGGGCCCGGTTGGTATTTAAGGCAAAACCAACCCGACCGTTCTCCACCTGCGTCCAAACCTTGGGTGGAGTATGCCAAAAGAACCGTCTCACTTAGAGGAAACAAAAAAAGTCAACGACACATCGATCAGACGTCCGATGCTCAAGATATGAGCGTTTCCGCTCCGTAGGCCCGGTTGGTTTCGTGTACGAACCAACCCGGCTGAACTCAAAATATTCCAAAACCTTGAGAGAAATATACCAAAACGACCGACTCGTTCCAAGGATTGTTTCACCGCTGACGGCGCGTCGATCGGAGGTCCGTAGCTCACGTTATGGGCAATTGAACCCAAATGGTCCGAAAACGGGGGTTTCGGGCCCGAGCCGACCTGGCCCGAGACCCCCCGGTTGGCTCGGATCGGGTCGACCCACCCCGGGACCGGGTCGGACCGTCCCGGCGCGACCCGACTAAGCACAGCGCGCAGTCTGGATCGGCCTTTGGCCAAGCCGTTTCGGCAAAGGGGGGGGGGCGCCTGCCCCCAGTGTAACTGCAGCCCCCCCCCCCCTCAATTAAGGGGGCCTTTTGAAGACGGACGGGGAAAATTATTTCCCCAGGCTCCTCCCTGTCCGGCCGGCCCGACCTGGCCGACCGGTTCCTGCTCAAAGGGACCGGTTGTGGCCGGTCCCCTTCCAGTTCCGACACCGGCGGCCCAGTCCGGCCGCCGGTCACCTTGCTCCACCGCGGCCCCTCTCCGGCCGCGGCGTCTTCAGTTTTCTTCGATGCGGCGCGATGGCGTCGCGTTCTTAAACTTATTTCCATGGTGCGGCACGACGGCGCCACACATTTCCTTCCTCATGAATTCGCGTGGTGTGACAGCACCACCCTTTCCCATACCAACCACAAAGAATCCAACACGAAAATAAGGAGGAGGGTCGGCCATGTTTGTGTGGTCTAACCCCCTCACGTTATTCGATAATAATTGGTTTTAATCCACGAAGATCATTTAGTTGGTATTCACGAACAATTAAATAAATAAAACCCCTACCTCGGTTCAGGAACTATGCATGACAATCGAGCTGCGGATGACGAGCGTCGCGGAGGTCGGGCGTCGTGGAAAAAGAACTTCGATTCCGTTGTCGTCGAGGTGTATTCGAAGAGGTAATGTCTTTGGAAGAAGATGTCACGTTCTTCGGCGGAGATGTTCCTCATTGAAGAACGGTGTTCTTCATCGGAGTCCGAGATGTTCTTCACGTTCTTCGTCGAGGTTTATGAAGAAGAAGACTTCACGCTTCCCAATCCTCTCAAGGTGGAAAAAACTCTAACAATAATAAGATAAGACCAAGTCTTATTTTATTAACACAACCTAACCATTTGAATTTCAAATGTTTGAAATTAAGTAACTCACCTTATTAATTATAACAAGTTGTCAAAAATTAATGAAAGTGAGTTAATGGGGAGTTAGGAATGTGAAGGGTTAAGAGGAGTAAGGGAGTTAAGGGATTTGAAAAGGTGGGGGGGGGGCTCGTGTGGGCCCCACTCTGTCAATTATCCACACATGGGAAGTTGGGTGGATGTGGGCTCCACCACCAACATCCCATGGGAGAAAAAAACCACCTTGATATGAAATAAAATTAATTCAACAATTTTATTTACTTTTTAATTAAACCCCATTAATTAACTTCTTCACCCGCACAAATGCAACTACGGTAAAAAATCCCTTAAGCGATTACCAGAGTTGCGAGTTCATCGGTGCCCTCGGAATTCAATTCCGAGCACCGGTTCAAATGTTAGAAATTCCCGCTCATTCGTTCACTAAACGTACCCGAGCCAAACTTCGGAAATTGATTCCAGGCACACCGGGCCTCAGAATCAGGTGCCGTCAGAAACCGCGTTCTTGTAAAATTACAAAGAAAATTAAGAAAAAATATCCCTTGAATTTTACGAGTCTTTACATCTGTACCTTAAGAAAGAACTGGATTCTTACATTAATAATATAATTAATAGTTTTATATGATATATATGGAATGATATATATTAAATAAAATTATGAAATTATAAAATTCCTTATCCTTTCACCGATATATGGAATGATGTAAATTTTTGTTATCAAATGTGGCCTAACATGTCCATGAAGCAAATAAACTCATTTTCATGTCTAAAATTGAATGAAAATTATTTTTTTATTATAAACAACATTTTTATGTTAAAAGTGAGAAACCCCATGTTTCAACCAGAACTATCATGAAATGAGAATACATAGTTATTAAATGTTAACTTGATCATATTAGAATTATTATCCCTAAAAAATTTCCTATATATAGAGGTTTCTACCATTTCTTCATCATCCTTTGTTACGTCATTCAAGTGATTCACTAGTATATCCCACATTTTCATGTATTCCTCTTGGTTGATCTTCCCTTAATTGAAGCCTCTTACTAAAATAAGCTTATTCATGTGAATTCAATAACCATTTTAACTATTAGTTTCAACAAGAATATCCCTTCCCATCATCTTATCGACATCTTATGTTTAAAAACTTATCAAAAGTAATTACTCATCCATTTCATCTCAATAATTCATGATAATCTACATTGTTTCCATAGCTTCATCTACTGCATCTTATTGGACACCCGTAAGATGGACTACCACGTATTCCACAGCCTCATCTCGAACAATATTTCAATTTTTTGTGGTCACCTTCCACCACCTTGTCATTCAAATTTTTGGAAGAACATGTATTTATTGGTTATAGTAAATTCGAATAATCCTTTAACTATTTCTTACTACCACTTCAACCCTTCCTCCACTTCAAATTGAGGATCTCCCTAGATTGAAATCCCTACAACTATCTCCTGAGAATTTACGAGATGACTCATCACCAGACTCGTCACTGGGTATTCCATGCTCCTCATTATATTTTCTTTCTAGTCTACCTCTTGGAAATGCACTTCATTAAATAACACCTCAATGTGGTTACCCATCTTAATAACTAAAAAATCTCTAACTATAACTGACATGTCCACTATATTTGGATCATTCTCCAGAGAACCCTCTCTTCCAGTATTATTAATCCCTGAATGTAATGCCTCTAGAGAACCATGTCTTCTTGTGTTAACAAACGGGTGGTAACATGTTACAATATGATCACATATGATATTATATATATGAATATAGTTATGTTATAAATCAATAACATGACCAAACCCACTATACATGATGTTAATCAAAGATCATCCAATGGGAAGCGTGATGTAATGTATTTCATCTCAATTTCCATTCTATCGAGACATATTTGTTAATATTAACCAATTAACATATATGTAGGGTATATAATACCCAATTATTATATTTAAAATGACAAAAATATTTACTGATGGTGACTAATATTTCAATTTATGTCCATTCTTTAAAGGGGTTATAGTTTAAAGGATACCATAGTGGTACGAATCTATTTTACAATATCACACACTTTTGGATTCTTTTTACTCTTCATGAAATAATTTTATAATATATATCTCATTAGATTGAATAATTTTCTTATACTATATATGTTTAATGATTTTTTATATTTTCATCTAACAATTCAACCCATTGATACATGAACCTAGCAAAGATATTTTTAAAATAAAACCAAATTTATTTCTCATTAAACCAAATATATATTTTTCTTCCATGACCATGTTGCCCAAAATTATTATACAAAATCCCTATTATTTAATAAAATTATATATTCATGTTAATTTTATGTCATAAAATATTTTTTTAAATTTTATTTGAAATGAATATTTCAAATAATGGTAAAAAGTTATTCTTGCAACAAAATATAAGAAGTATTTTTTTTAGCTTATAGGGTTGTAACAGAAGTCCCTTCCACTGTAACCGTTGGTAAAATGTAGCTTCTTTTACAAATTTTAAATGTTTTTTAATATAAAACAATTTTCTAAAATATTATTTTAATTTTTCATATAAATTCACATATTTCATCAAACATTCATGACATCATAGAAAAAATATAATTTCAAAATTAACTGATGGTCACCTCTCTTTCTTGATTACTATTGTGATTTTCAAAATTCTATTGATAAAAACAATTTATTTGAAAAACAAATCATTGGAAATTAATTTTATATAAAATACCAATATTCATTATATCATGGAAATGATTATTTATTCAATTATATACCATTTTTAAATATGGTGTTTACATTGGACGTTATTTGATTATGTGAGGAAATATTGATAAATACTTATAATTTACTCCATATAGATATTTATTGATATGGTATATTGATTAAATATTTATATAAAGAATTTGATATTTGTATAATTCTTGGAAAATGAAGTGAAATGTGGGGCCCCAAATTTAATAGGACCACGATTCATTAGTAGGCCTCTGAAAAGAAATCAGTTGGCCAAATTAAAAGGGCATTACCCAAAGTTTTAAAATATCATTAGAAATGTCTAGAATATATATATATGATGATTTCTTATATCCTGATATCTAAAATTTTTCATCTTCCATCTTTGAGAATTTTTTTATTCTTACACATGATATTATTGCATAGATATTATCCATGGATGAATTCGGTTCCCATGTTATTGATTAATAGAATTTTTGTTCATTTATTTAATATTCCATATCAATTATACCTTATCTAATAATTATTATCATGGGATTGATTAAATGGAATGCATCTTAAGTTATTTTCCATGCCATATTGATTTTTCATTATATATTATTTATGTATTCTAATTTTTATAGCCTTAATTATGTATTTTTTATAACAATTATTTTATTTCATTTCCTAATTATTTAAGGATGAATAATTTTTTTGAGTTTCAATGATGATAAGATTTTTGTTTCATCTATTTTTATTATTTTATCACCAATGTAATATATTTTTCATGTATATAAATTTTTTTCGAAGGCCAATAAATTGATCATTTCATTAGTATTTGAAATATTTTATCTTTACCATAGTAATAATGTAACCATCAAATTAGGGATACTTCTGTCAGTCATGATACAGATAGTATCAGAGAAATTTTTATATGAAACCTGGGAAATGGTCTATGTAAATCATAGATTAGGTAACATAACCTTATGGTATACATTTATTTTATATATATATATATGTAGGTAGTAATGTTTTGGAAATGTAGATATTATGTGGTCCTTCCTAGAAATATATTTTTATATTTATACTATACGTGGGCATGCTTCTAGTATAGTTATACCAGTGGATAATAAATTAAAAAATACATCATTGCACTATGACTTGGTCATCACAAGGGAATGATAGTGACCCTTTCATTGAACATCGTTTGACACTCCCAAGGAATAAATATGATTCTATAGAATTTCAAAAAACATAATAATGGATCTGAAAATAAATATGTCCCCAAAGGAACACTATTTTTGTTTCCAATATTTAAAACTGAAAAATGTTGTATTCAAGATACTTATTACACCAGATTCATAATTATACATTATGATTTATAATTTCTAGGGTTATCAACAAATTATGTATACAATATTGTTTAGAGATGTACCAAAGAAGAAATAAGGGTATCAATAGTCATGGTTAGTGTGGATATTTCCCTATTAATAAATTCTATACAGTTTCTATTATATCTAAGTAAATCATGGATATATTAATTATTCTAAATCAGGATATGAAAAATAAGCATTCCCTAATAGAGTTATTAATTTTTCAATAATGATATTCCCCTATGTTGGATCCCTTCATCAGATATATGAATCAATAATTATGTGGGATAATAATCCTTTGATATCTTAAAAATGAACTATGTTCCTTGAAAATATATTTTGTAAATGGTATTTGATTAAAAAAAGGTTATACATGCAGTATACTTTTTCAAGGGTGATTACAATCAATGGTGGTCTCTAGTCTTCAATACCATGTATGAAGTAGAAAAAGAAAATATGGAATATAACCCTTTAATGATAAATTATTTTTAAAATGTTTACATCATGGGAAATAGAATAAAATTATGAGAAAGGGTCATAAATTAAAAAATGGAAGAAGAATGTTTGAGTAGAATAAGACTACCTTTTCTATACTATCATGGTATGATACATATTTCATACACAGTACAGAATGCAACATTGATCTTTTCATTGATGGGATAAAGCCAATACCCCAAGGGGTGCTGATGTGTCAAAAATTGTCATCTTATGATGAAATTGTTTTATATGGATTAGAATTAAAGAAGGAATACTTTGGATCCAATATATTCCTATGGGGTTTAGGATTATTAGAGCTCATATGAAATCCATGAAACATGGAATAAGTAAATGAATATGATGATGAAGATAAAATTTACATAACTTGAATCTTTCTGAAATAAATTTTTTTGTAAATGATTGAAGTGTATGTGAATTTGTTGTAACTGCAGAAACATTGGTCATTTTTTTCATGACTATATGATAGAGAAATTTTGTACTATTATAAAAATATCAAATTGAAAATAAATGGTATATTATTCAAACCAATGTTCAAAGAATTATAGGAGAATACATAATAATTGTTCTTGATAAAAAATACCAGCCTATGTGATCATTATAGATAATGTGGCGGTTACCAATGATATGGTGGAAGGTATATTAATCATATTTGAAAACATATCCATTTATTTACTTAATTAAAGATCTTCTCACTCTTTTATGTCTTCATTGTTTTCTATGAAAAATATAATCTTCCATATCAATATAAGAAGGGAATAGTTATTGATAACTTCAATTGGAAGTCTCTTTACGACAAGGATGTGATAGGTAGTCCCTTTTGGGACAAAAAAACATACTTTGTTTGAAGAATTATATATCAAACCTATTTTTGAATTTGATATGAATTTTTTAATGAAATATATTTAAAAATATGATACAAAAATTTATTTTATTGAGGAGAAAATTTTGATTTGTGATGAAGAGGAGAAATCCATTATCATTGTAGTTCAGGATTCTCATATAACTAATGTATATATAATCCTCTAGTATCTCATCCAAATAAGATTAATTGGGATTAATATCAAAACAAATTGGTTTTTGGAAAATCTAATAATAAAGTTGAGGATGAAAATATTTTATCGGATTACATTGATGTATTTCTTGTGAAATTTCCTTGAAATCCACCAGAGTGTGAAGTTTAATTTTCCATTAAATTAATCCTTGATGTAAAAACTATATAAAAGACTCTCAATATAATGGCCACATTGTAATTAGTGATGTTAAAATATTAGTATAGCAGTTTTTTGATAAAGGAATTATTCTCCATATTGTTTCCGCATAGGGAGCCCATATTCACAACATTAATATGAAAGATATATACATAAGTTTATGCATTGATTATAGAGGAATAAAAATTAATTTGATAAAGAAAAGGAGTCATATAACTTTACTAGATAATTTATTTGATTAAAATCATGAAATAAGTAATAAATTATCAATACGATAATCTGAATAAGCTATGGATATTAAATGTTTCTAGTAATTCCATTTGTATTGACAAATTAATGATTATTTTTTTCTATATCTAATGCAAATAGTAGTTACTAAATATATTGATGATTTTCTTAGTTTTCAAGGATAATAGTTTGGTGTATTATATGTTCTATAAGGACCATAAGAATCTATGTCAAATCATATTTTGGGATCTTTGAATAAAATATTTTTTTGGGAAATTTTTTATTTGTGATTTTTTCATTAATAGTTTTATTTTCTTGTACATACATTCTCCAAGGATGGAATATAATCTATCTGGTGAATGACGAGAAGTGAGGGAAAGGCCTACACCAAAAAAAAACATAACCATGGTACATAAATTATTGTTTTGTAGAGTACAATCGGTTATTCATTCATAATTTTAACTTATTAGATATGCAACGACCTTTGTTATTCTTTGTAAGACTTTGTAATATTTCTATGAATAATTCTAGAGTTAGGTGTGGAGAAGGCGTAAAATTCCTAGGCCTCGTGTTCCCTGAATAAATTTTATTAAAATATTAAGTATTTTTATACTAAACACGTGGTGGAAATGGGTTATCTCTTAAACTATAGCATGGATCAGAAATCTAAGGACACAGTTGGGTCTGTAGCATGTCTTTTACCCTATGCGGGGTATAAGTTTAGTCATCGCGGGCCTACTTTAGAAAAAGTTATCGATAAAATTTTCTTTAATAAATAAATTAATTTATTTATGGACGTCAGCTTAAATAAATCTTGAATGGAGTCTTGGATCAAAATTCTGAGGCCTCTGTTGAGTTTGTAATGTCACATTTACCTTAGGCATGAAAAAAACATTGTCAGCTCCTAGTGTCGGGCTGGTGGACAGTCGGGGCCCGATAGTTAGCAAAGAGGATTTAATTAAAATTGAATCCATTCCCCCCTTCTTCCCCTTGTGCATAGTAGGAGGTAGAATCCCACTCTCCCCCATCATCATTCATTTTTTGATGAATGTCCTTGAGGTCGGATCATCGACACAAGGTGCCATCAGACTTATATATGGATGACGTTCGCTCCCATATCATGCAACAGGAGATTTAGGGTGCATATCTGACTTTAAAGCATCAACGTTTGGCCTTAGAGGAAGGCAATTTTTCATTTTAGCCATGATCCCTCTTTTTATGCATTTTTTTAAGGTTATATATCACATAGAAAACTTCTAGATACTCATAATGGGTTGATCTATGTGTTTCGGGGTGAACGGGGGTGACCTGGGTTGTTTGTAAGGAAATATTGTTGGATTTTCCTGTCAACTCGTTGTGAAAAAACATCACACACACCGTGTGTTATTCCCATTCAAGGAAGAAAGAATTTATAGTTGTACACATTGTGTAATGTGAGTAAACTCCGTGTAGTGGAACATGGGCACATGTCCAAGTGAAGAAAACACATAATGGTTTTTTAACAGTACACGCAGGGTACTAGGAGTACACGCCGTTTAGTGGAATATGGGTGTGTGTCTGGGTGAAAAAGAAGATTGTATGTTCATTTTTGAATAGTAAACTGCATGTACAGTAAATTACACTTCGTGTACTTTTATACGCCATGTACTCCGAAGTACATGTCATGTAATTTCTCTAGCATATTTTCATCAGGGGGTTCTTTAAACCCCTATAACATGCAATCCGATAGTCTGTTTTAGGTGTTGTTTATGTCCATGTGACCCTTGATTAAAGGCAAATGTTTTTAAGTTGATTTTTGGTGCTAAAAATCTGATATCAGAGTGTGGGCCCCACGAGGCCCGGTTTTGGGCGTTTGAGGCGTGATGTGACTTTTTCACAAGGTGTTCGTTTTAGACGAATGAGTAGTCTATTCCATGTTTTTTTCTGAGAGGACCGCATTGGAGATATTTGTTTGATGTGTTCCAGGATAATGGTGTGGTCCCCACTCATTCTTTCTATGGTAAATAGTATATTTTTTACTTCTTATCTATTTCGGGTGAGTAATTTGGCTATCATGTGTGTTTTCCGCATAGAATGTGATGGTGTCCTCTGTTTGGACCTAAGAGGTGCGTAGTGTGGTGATGTTACAGTTCACTTGGGTTAACAATATTTTGGAGCAGGATTTGTTGAGTGAACTCCCTCGGTTCGTTCCTATGAGGGTTCATGTGGAATTACATCCTCAGTACGGGTTTATGATCCCCTCATTAGGATGTGTTCAGATAGAGTTGTGGCATGCATCTAGTAAGGTAGTGGAAAGATCCTCTAGCATCGCTTAAGTAGATCAGGTTCTTGGTATCAATGTGACAACTTATGTGTGGGTGGAGATCCACTATCTAGAAGGACAACCCTATAGGGATTGTGGAATAATTGATAATATGACCCCCTACGCAGTGGTAAGTCATAGTATGGTTGTGGTATCGTCAGTTATATGATCCCCTAATTAGAATAGGGTTTTAACAGGGTTTATGGTATCGTTGGTATGATCCCCTACATCACGAGTTGTACTAGATGTATTTTTTGGCATCATCGATCCCCCTTTATATGGGTGACGATCCCCAATCTGAGTGATGCGATCTACGGAACATCAGATCGGGTTGTAGTATCCCTCAGTGGATCTTGGGAGTGATCCCATATCTGAGAGATCTTCAAGTAACCATCATGGGTTCTTTTATCCCCTATTAAACCCTAGGAGAGATCCCTTATCCAAGTATTTTGGTGTTTTCATTGAGTTTTGGCGTGAAATCCTTAACAACGATATCTGGTGAGAAGTTTCCATCATATGGGACAACTGTGATGGTAGTGTGAGACCTATTTGAGTGTATCTCTTGGAATAGTGTCATCTGGGATGATAGATCTCGACAACCATGTTTTATTGGTTATGTGATTCCATAGAGGCTCTAGTATAATCTAACACTGGCAATGAGGTCGGACCCTCATGTGTCTTGGTGCCTGAGATGAGGATATATTGTGTGTTTTCTATGATTCCCTTGTGGTTCTGTCACATCTTTTATGACACACCCAGTGGTTTGAGCTGACTATTTGAGTTTAGTTGAGGATGATCTCGATATGAATCCTATCTCTCGTTTGGGTTCCCTTTATTTAGGATGAGTGGAATAATTGCTTTCATTATAACTCTTTTATTTTGGAGTTTTTTGAGTTCCTACTGAGTATCTTTATACTCACCCGTGCATGGGATTTTCCCGCACATGTCTTGGGTTTTGTGAAAACCAAGGACATTTTGATGGAGTCATAGGAGAACTCAGAGAAGGCGGAGCTTAGTGAGATTGACTGACTGGGGTGTTTACTGGAGTTGGGCTGAGAAACTTTCAGACTGGTACATTTGACAGTGATCCCCTCATCCTGAGTAGGATGAATGCTTTTTCAGTTTACTTGTGGTGGGCCCTATATTTTCCCTTTTTTACTTTTGATTTAATCTTGTTGTGGTATAGTTGTAAGCATCCATTTCATTTCAGTTGTTATATATCTCTGCACTATTTCATGGAGGTGTATATGGGTGTGTGTGCACAGGTACCTTAGGCTAAAGCCTCCCTTATGTGTGATAGCGTAGTCGGAGCTAGTTGCCAGTCCATGGCTTATAGGAGGCGGTCTTGGGGAGTCATGGATTGATCCCCATTGGGTCTGGTTGTGATAGAGTGGTATCATAGGAGGTTACAGCTTTGGGATCTCTAAGTTCAGGAGGTCTAGCTATGATCTTGGTTTGGGTTGCATAGACGTAATGTTCGAATTTTTCGTGTTCAGATTTTAACTTGAGTGTTGCTATGGTGGACTATCTATCCATTAAATAGGACTCTAATAACCTTCCTTTCGACTTGGGACAATAGTACATATGTCATAGGGAAATAATGGAACATGCATCATATGGGACTATGTTTTGGGTTTTTCTTGTTCTTATAGAGTCATATCCCCATATATACTATTTAACGGTAGTGCATCTTGATTGTATTTCAGGATTACTCTACGAAGACAGCCAACCAGTGTTACGCAGTGGGATTGTGGTGATGATCTACCAAGAGTAGAGGCATTGGAGTTGGTAATTGATTCTAAGGGTGGACCTCCAGGTGGTTCTCTAGTTGAGCCACCACCTTTCGAGCAACTGGTTGCGCTGGCAGTGAAAGATGAAGATGTGCGTAGGAATAGTGTGCTACACCAGTTATAGAGGTAGAGACCTCTAATGTATCTTGGTGATATAGACCCCCATGAAACTGATGATTGGCTTGAGGAAGTCACCATAGTTTTTTCCCTGGTGAGGACACCTTCAGATTAGATGGTGGTCCTAGCATAGATCCTTCTGCATGGTTCAGCCATGCAATGGTGGAATATAGTGACACAGTCCCACAATGAGGAGATACTGAGATAGACAGAGGATGAGAAAATCTTTAGGGAAGAGTTCAACCATGTCACATTGAGATCAGTGCAGATCTAGGAGTTTCTAAAACTCTGGAAAGAGGGAACGACTATGTCAGAGTACTCAGTGAGGTTTACAGGCCCACCGTGCTACTCCATGGATATGGTTCGAGACCCTTTCCTTAGGGCTTAGACCTTAAATAAGGGCCTATGTAGAGACATATGGGCAGGTGTGGTTTCCTTGTTCTTTACCACCTATGCTGGAGAGTTGGAGTAGGCCTTGGTAGTGGATAGCTTTCCGGCTGAGCAGATTCTGACTGTTAATGTTGGGAACACGGGATATGGGACCTCATTAGTTGGTTCGGTAGTTGGAAGTCAACAGAAGGCTCAAGGTTATATATGTGGATGGTATTTTAGGAGGCAACCCTAGGATGGAGGATCTGAGGCCCATGGCTCTCATAGCTTGCAGGCCAGTTTTGGTCTGCCACAGGAGAGGCGATGTTATGCTTGTGACGGCTGGGGAAATATTGCTAGAGATTTCCTTACCCTTCGTGCTACTAAGAGGGATTCGGTCGACATTCCACCTTGGAAGAGGTAGAATCTCGAGTATGGGGGTTCGTTGGGTTCCAGACATGGTGACGAAGCGGGTTCAATAGTGGGAAGTGGTAGGTGGTACAATTTACCACCACCACCACCACTAGGTGGTCTACACATAGCTCAAGGAAGTGGAGGTCGGGGGAATGGATGATTTCAGGCCTTATAATTATTTATCCCAGAGGCTTTGCAGATAGATATATGTACGCTCAATGTCCTTTCTACTTTCTACAGTAGCTTTTATAGACACTATTAGAATGTTCTCATGAATTTTTATTTATTTTTTTAGTTTTTTTCAGGGAATTGGTAAGGCCCTATACTATTGTGGTTTGATGTGCTTCAAATGAAAAAAATAATAGGGATCATTCCCCCATCAGGACACATTTTATTTGTGATGTGACTAAAACCGTCTAGGAGAATTTTTTACACCCAAAAAATATTGTGACGAGGTTTTGTGGATGAGTCCCACATATTTTCATGTTCGGGGCATAGTTGTGTGTTGGGGAGTTTGTGTGAAAGGCTTTGGGTTCCCCAAAGCGCATTCTAGTTGGCAGTATGAGAACCCTTGGTGGATTTTTTGTGGGTTTTGGGGAACATGCTGGCCTGGGAGACCTAGTTCAGAGTTCAGTTTCTATCCCTCATGATTATAGACTTTTGAGGAAAAAAATTCTTAAGGTGTTGACGATTTAGTGACCTATGTTTTTTCACTATCAAACCTTGTAATATTCCTACGAATAATTCCAGAGCTTGATGTAGAGACAACATGTGATTCTCAGGCCCGATGTTCCTGGAATAAATTTTATAAAAAATATTAAGTATTTTTATACAATGAAAAGGGAATAAATGATTTATCTCTTAAACAGTATATTGGATAAGAAATCTGGGGGCAAAATTGCATTCGGAACGTGTTGTTTACCCTAGGTGGGTTATAAGTTATGTCGGTGTGGGCCTGCTGTAGAAAATGTTATCGAGGGAATTTTTTTAAATAAATGAATTAATTAATTTATGGACCTCAACTTGAATAACTCCTGAATAGAGTCCCAGATAGAAATTCTAAGACATCTATTGATTTAGGAACACCATATTTACCTTAGAAATGACATAATCTTTGTCAGCTCCTGGTGTCGGGTCGACAGTGAGTCGGGGCATGAGAGTTAGCATAGTGTATTTAATTAAAATTAAATCCCCTCCCCCCTTCTACCCCTTGTACACACCAGGAGGCCGAATCCCCCTATCAACCATCATCTACTCTTTTTCAATGAATGACCTGAAGGCCAAATCATCAAAATGATGTTCCATCAGACTCGAATCTTGACAACAATCACTCACGGATCGTGCAACGGGGGATTCATGCCACATATCCAACCTTGAAGCTTCGGAATTTCACCCTTGAGGTAGGAAGTCTTTCATTTTAGTCTCCATATCCATTTTTACTATTTTATATAAGGTTATAGTCCATTGAACAACAACTAGGGACCCATGATGGATTGATCAGTGTGTTTTGGGGTGAACGGGGGCGATCCAGGCTGTTTCTAGGGAAATCCCGTTGGATTTTTCTCTCAATGCAGCATACAGAGAAGTCACACATGCCATATGTTCTTCCCTTTTGTATACAAAGTTCTTTTGAATAGTACATGTTGTGTACTAGTAGTACACACCATGTAGTTTCACATGGGTGTGTGTCTTGGAGAAGAAGAACACGAAATTGTGGTTTTTGAACAGTACACACTGTGTACTAGGAGTACACATCGTGTAGTGTCACATGGGCATGTTTCCAGGTGAAAAAACATATGGGATGGTCGATTTTGAATAGTAAACTCCATGTATAGTAAATTACATGTTGTTTACTTTATCATGGAAAGACCCCATGTAGTCCAAAGTACATGTCATGTACTTTGTCCAACCTTTTTTCATCTGGGGTTGTTTTAAACCCCTATAACATGAAATACAATGGTCGATTTCATGTGGTGTCTATGGACACATGACCCTTTATTCAAGAAATACGTTTTGATAATGATTTGAGGTGCTAAAAATCGTAATTCAGTTGCAGGCCCCACGAGGCCCGAATTGGGCATTTGTGGCTTGATGTGACTTTTCATCGGGTGTTTGTTTTTGGACATATGAGTTGTCAATTATCTGTGTTTTCCATAGAGGATCACATTGGCGTGATCCATTCGATGTGTTCGAAGATCATGGTATGGGCCCCAATCAGGCATGATATGGTGCATAATACCCTTTTCACCAGTTATTTGTTTCGGGTGAGTAATTATCCTATCCTAGGTGTTTTTTAACGTAGAACATGATGGTGGCCTCAGTTTGAGACTAGAAGGTGTGTAGTTTGGTGATGTTTCAGTATAACTGGGTTGACAACATTTGGACAATCAGTGGTTGAGTGAACTACTTTGGTTCATTCCCATGATGGTTCGTGAGGCATTACAACCCCAGTATGGGTTCGTGATCCCCTCGATAGGATGAGTTTAGATATATTTGTGTTATCCCTATGGTAAAGTTGTGGAAGGATTCTATATCCCTGCTTCCCTATATCGGGTTATTGGTATCATTGTTCCCACATATGCATGGGTGGTGATCCCCTATCTAGCAGGACAACCCTATAGGTTTTATGGAAACATCGATAATATGATCACCTACACAGTGGGCGGTAATTGTAGGGATGATGTGTCATCGGTTATAAAATCCCCTACTCAGCATATGGTTTCAATATGGTTTATGGTTTCATTTGAATGATCCCCAACATCATGAGTTATACCGGATGGGGATTTCGGCATCGTCAAGCCAGCCTTTAAACGAGTGACGATCATCTATCTGAGAGAGGAGATCTATGGAACATCAGATTGGGTTATAGTATCCCCTAGTGAATCATGGGAGTGATCCCCTATTTGAGAGATCCTTGAGTTACCGGCATGGGTTTTTGTATCCCCTAGTGTACCCTAGGAGTGATCCCCTATTCGAGGAGTTTTGTGTTTGCACTGTGTTTCGCTGTGACATCCTTAATGGTAGTATCCGATGAGCATGTTCTCTTGGATGGACCAACTGGGATGGTAGTATGAGACCTATTGAAGTGTATCTCCTGGATGAATGTCATCTAAGATGAGGGAGTTCAAAGAGCATGATCTCTTGGTTATGTATTGCCATAGAGTCTCGAGTAGAATTTGACATTGGTGATGAGGTCGGACCCTCATGAGGATTGGTGCATGAGATGAGTATATCTGGTTTGTTTTCTAGGTTTCCCTTGTGGTTTTGTCACATCATCGATTACACATACAGTGGATTGAGAAGACTGGTTTAGTTTAGCTGAGGATGGTCCTCAGATGGAGTTTCTCTCTCATTTGGGTTCCATATGGCTTGGATGACTGGACTGATGCCTTTCAGTTGCTCTCTTTTATTTCAGGGGTTTTAGGGCGCCTACTGGGTATCTTTATACTAACCCCTGCACGATATTTTCCCACCAAGGACTTGTGTTTTTTTACTGACCAAAAACCTTTTCACTGAGTTCCTAGTAGACACGGAGCAGGTAGAGCTTAGTGAGATAGAGCGAATAGGGTGTTTATAGGAGCTGGGCCGAGGAGATTTTTGGTGGGTGCATTTGATAGTGATCCCCTCATTATGAGCAAGATGGATTCTTTTCAGTTTTCTTTTGGTGGGCCTTGTATTTTCCCTTATTTACTTGTTTTGTACTATGGTTTTAAGATAGATGTATACATGAATTTCGGTTCAGTTATTAGATATATCTACACCTTCTCATGGAGGTATATGTGGGTGTGTGTGTACATGTACCTTGAGCTAAGGCCTCTCATGTGTATAATAGCCTACTCAGCACTAGTCGCCATCCCATGGACTATTAGAGGTGGGCTTGGGGAGTCACGACTCGATCCCAATTGGGTTGTTTCATGATATATAACCCATTAACCATGATTAGTAAATGGTTTATGTTCATGTGCATAAAATAATGTGAATCATGATTTGATGAAATGAAGAGATGATTTTAAATACCCTAATTTTGACTCTAATAGCATGAATTGATGGTTTTTTTATATACAATGATTCAATAAGGAAGGTAATTGGTTTAATACTTATGAATTCTGATAAATGTAATGTATAAAAATCAAGAAAATTAAAGTCTCTTGAAAAGATGTATGCATAACATTATTTTTATTTGGAAGCTGTAATTGTTTTTTATGATATGGTGTCATTATATGTATGGTGACATATTTGATATAAAAACATACCATAACATCCAAAAATAAAATTTTCCCAGAAATATCTTAAAATGGGTCCATAGAGATGGATTAAGAGACTTAGGGATTGTGGTTTCTAAATGCTTAACAATCCATGGATATACACAAGTTATCATATTCCTTAATCATGAATGATCATATAGTTCTTACCCAAATGAGGATTAATATATATATTATGTTAATGAATTTATTAAAGGTGTATAAAGTAATTATCGAGGAAAGGGAGACATAACTTCATCTCAAAATGGTTGAGAAACCATATTTATTAGAAAATATTAAAACTTCATAATATGATAATGATAATTTTAAGAAGGTATTTATATTCCAGATATATTTTAAACATATTTTCATCAAAGATAACTTAGTTTTATGTTATATATTATTTTCAAGGGATACGATCCTATGATAACATTCAATTTCATTCCTATTATGGATTATAATTAGATTATATAAGGATGATTCATGAAAACAATTTATTTCCCATGAGTTTATTTTGATATTATGACATGTTTTTTAAAATGGGGTATGATATAATTATATATTGAATTGATTATTAAACCCCTTTCTTTTTCATATTTTATGAAGTGATTAATGATTTATGATCTTTTGTAATGTATATTAATGGATTATTATTATGTGATAGGAGGGCCTGTAATTACATTACACTCCAATGCACTGCATAAATATTGGTAATTACTGAGTTAATTATTCAATTCATGAACCTATTTTCATATAAAAAATTTTATATATGGACTTGGATTTCATGTGCATATATTATGCACATGCCTGGTTTCATGTCAATACGTTTATATATGGACCATTTTTCATGTTAATATGTATATGAAAGGGTTTGAATTCTTATGCACAATTTAATGAATGAACCTATTTCTATTTAAAAATGGAAAAAATGTCATAAGATTTTATTTTTCCACATTCTAAGGGAAATGTTTTGAAATCTTGTCCCATGTACATTTATTCCTTTTTTATTCATTCCATATAAAATACAATATTTTTTCCATGAATAATGATTATGATATAACAGATACTAGGTTTATTTCATCAAATTTTAAGCTCATTTTTCAAACCCCTTATACTCATGTTATTCATAAGTGATCATTTATATTATATAAATACAATATTATTGCATTATTTTTAAGATAAAAATAGATTAAATACAAAACAGGGATCGAACATACTAGTGAATTTGGAAGACTATGTATGTAAAAAGTAAACATAAAAATAAAATTCATTGATTTTGATCCCCATAATGGGCTCATGAATACCATTGTGATCCTAAAACTGCATTGTATAACATTAAGATTACATAGATGGAAGCGGTAAGCTAAAAAAATATGGAAGTTAATACACATGATAAAGAAACATAACATCTAAGTCAAAGGTAGAAAATGATATCATTTAATAGTAGTGTCGTGGATAATCATATAAAATCTTAATAAAAATAAAATCAAATAATAAGATCATATAATGAATATAAATGTGTTTAGAAGTCAAAAAAAATAAATGTATGTCCATGATAACAACCATGACAACATCACATAGTTGATAGAGTCTCATCATGGATTAAGTTTACTCTCTAATCCAATACATAACGTCTCATGAGAAAAACACTTTTCCAAATGAATGTGAGTAATATCTAATTTATACCCTATTAACGTGTTTAATATTATGTGTTCCATAAAAGGAAATAAACCATAATTCATAATCATAAGAAATACTCATGGACTGAAATAGAATGCATAATCCTTCCTCACATCATAATAAAGTAAATTTGATAAAGGTTATAAGGAGGAGGAGGATTTAAATATAATGGATTTTCATATCTTAGTATATTATCAATAGTAAGAAAATAAGGTGTTCATTTGGGAATAAAAACCTAAAATGAGAATTACATTAAGGGATTGAGGGACTAAAAATTTCACATTAATTGGGTTAGATTTTATAGAATGAATTTGATAAATGAATTTTCCAGAAAAATTACCCATCACAACTACAAAACCAGTATTAAATAGCACTGGTATTTATTAGTGCTAGGAAAAAGAACTGATAAATGGAATAATTATTAGTGCTAAAGAAGGCGATAATAAATTAAAATCTATATCAACACTTTTTTAGAGAAGTTAAAGGGTAACCTTTATCAAAACATTATTTTTAGCACGAATAAAGGGGACCATTTATCATATCTATATTCTTAGCACTCATAAATAAGTCAATTTTCAAAACTATTTAAAAAATTATAAAGGACTGAATAAATAAAATGAAATAATGAAATAAATTAAAAATTAAAAATGAGTTTATTAGAAAAAATATTACGAATTTTATTATTCAAATAATTATTGATAAAGATTAATAAATTGATTATGCTATATATAAATTAGAAATCAAATTAATAGTTTTAATTAAATATATAGCTATGAATAATGAAAATTAAATAAGTTAAAATTTAAAATAAGTAAATTGAGATAAATATTAAACAATTTACTAATTATATTATTATTGAGAATGTTAATAAATAATATATATATATATATATTAATATTATTTATATATTACAAAATATTTATGCACTATATTTAGTTAATAATGTTTTATAATTAAAAATTAATACGGAATAAAAATATTTACTAATTGCATAGAGTAATGGACATAAAATTTAATGTCGTTTGATTTATAAATTTAATATTAATCAAATTTCTGATATACTGATTTCAGAAATATTTAATTATTTATATTTTATATACATTGTAAACACACAAAAATTATACATTTTATCAATATTATTAAATTGTACTTATTTTTTATTTATTCAATTTCACTCATTTTTTACATGCATGAACTTAAAATTAGATATTCATGAATAATGTTAAAAAAAAGTTAAAACATATTTTTTATAAAAAATATTTTAAAATACATTTATTTTAAAATGTATATACTATATTTATAGAATGCAATATTTTTAATTATAAATAAATAAATATTTTTCTTAAAATTATTTATATAATTATAAAGATATAATTATATATATTTAAATTATTATTATATTTATAAGAAATTTACATAAATAATTAATATATTATCTATATTTATAGTTATATATTTTTCATATATATATATAATTATATTAATATATATAATGATATAAATATTATTTTTTAAAAAAATATAAAATTATAAATAAATAATTATATAATTATATAATTATAAAATTATAATAGATATACTTTAATAAGGATTATATTTTCTTTGTTTATATTTATTTTTATTTATTAAATATATAAATATGAATTTAAAAATTTTGTTATTGGCAATTTTAATTATAAATACTATATTAGCTCATAAATAATAAGTGTTGAGATGAGGGGTTATCATTACTAAAAAAAGAACTGATAAAGGCATATTTAAGAGAACTAAAAAATTAGCGCTGATAAAGACCAACCATTATCAGTGATAAAAATGTACTGATAAATATTCCTTTTATCATACCTTAAATAATAAGAACTGATAAAATCATTATGATATAATTAAAAAACATAACCTCTTATGAACCCCTCGTGATATCAGAAGCTTTCCACTAAAGCAACCCATTTTTGGTGATCCTTCATGGTGAATTGAAGCTCAAATCTTACAAAACCCACTTAATCACACAATTACACTTCCTCTAGTTGCATGAACATATTCCAATATTCAGTGTCTGGTTGCAGTTATGGTTTTAGAAGAACAAATCGAGTTATGGATCTGAGGGTCTCATATTTTTTTCAACCTAGTGAGGGGGGCATGTGTTTTCCATTTTAGGTTTCTATTTTCTATCTATATTTTTCATTTCAATATCTATATCTGAGGGTTTATTATAGTCTATTGTAGGTTCCAATTTTCTTTCATTATTTATGATATGGTTGTTGTATAATTATATTCTTTTATTCATGATCCATTGTTTTCTTGACTACTGTTTTGGAAAACCTACTTTGGTCTTTTTAAATTGTTGTTTTGAATCAATTTTCTTTATTGAATACATCTTTACGATATCTTTCCTTACTATTTTGAAATAATTTCCATTATATGTTATGATAAAATTTATATTTCAAACCAATTCTCAGTCTAATGATGGATTGAAGTAGTAAAAGAAGTTGATATTATGAAATTCATGTAAGTGGGTTTATTTATTTTAATTTTTTTTAATATTCTGATGTAAGGGGTTTTACATAGTTTTTTTCATAATTGTGTGGTTTTATTTTAATAAAATTCTAAGGGTGATACAATATCTATTTAATTTCACTGAATTTTTATTTCCAAAATTAGTATGCTGTTGAATTAATTATACTATGTTGTGATTTTCTACTATAAGGGTTACATATATATTTTTAACAAATTAAGTTTATTTTATAATGATATATATATATATATGTCTGTGTGTGTGTGTAAATATATATAATTCCATCTATATATATTTGTTTTTAGAACAAATAATGTGAGGGTGGTTTTATAATTATTTATTCACAAATTAAGGTTCTGTATTTCAAAATTAGGTATGGATTATATTTATTTTCATTAGAAATTATGTTTAAATGTGAATTTGTTTCCAAATTATGTGTATTATAAATTCCATGATATATATATATATATATATTTGTGAGCATCTATATGTGTATAAGATAGACTTTGAAAGGGTTGGTGTGTTTTTCTCCATTGTTTCTGATATATCTTATTGATTTGTATTATTTCTTTATGCCTACTTCTTTATGGAACTCCCTATAATCCTTAGGTGTCTACATCATTTGTTCCAGAAAAATAGATTGGATGTTATCCTATTCTATATATTATAAATTCTGTATAGTTATTAATCATTTTAGGTCTATATGTACATTTTATGTCTATATATACATTTAATTAATAGTAATATATTTTTTACTCAAATAACCAAAAAAATATTGTAAGGTCTTGGTTCTTTCAAAATAAAAAATTTATGTAACTATATATACACGTTTTTTTGGAATAATTAAAAATTTTAAAATTTAAATAAATCCATTTTATATATAATTACCTAAAATAATAATTATTTAGAGATAATATAATTTAAAAAATATTATTAATTGTATTTTTTTTGTTTTATTATGAATAATAGTATTATATATATACATAGAATAATATATTTTATTTTTAAATAAATTTAAATATGATAAATAATATACGTATTTATATAATTATTTTCAAATAAAGTTACTAATATAATAAATATATATAAAACTTACATATATAGATATATATATATATATATATAATATTTGGGTACATTCACTTTATTTATTTATATATCGAATGACGAGTGACCACCATTTTATTATTTTTAACAGTGGAAGGTGTGAACCCCATTAAAAATGAATACGTAATGAGGTAAGTGTGAATGAAGTACACAACTCCATAGACCACTTTTTCTAATCATATAAAACCCTATCATTTTTTATAAAATAAATCCTATTAAAAAAACCAAGATTTATAAAAAAAAAACTAAAAAAATCCCCAACTAATTATTTTATTACTATTTTTTGGATCATTATGGATAACTTTGAGGATATAAATAGAAGTAATTCATCATTAACTCATCTTAAATGTAAAATAAAATAAATTAATTTCAGTAAAATATTCTCATCAGCTAAAATTACTCTATACCAACCGAAGACCCCCAGGATGTACAACACTACAGTTTTATATTCTAATTCTTCTTTCTTTTCCCTATCCATTTAATTCCCACACTTTACTCTATCATTTAATTGTATATTTAGAACTTTTATCTGGAAGTAGTTGGTGGAAATGGATATTTTGACATAATAACTATTTCTAATGGTTAAATTCTCACAATTTGGAGGCATTTCCCCCTTTGGAGAAAACAATGATATACTGGTGTCATCCTCATCAGCTTCATCTCTCAAAAAAAAATTTATTGCAATATATTTCTTTGAGACTCATCCCCTATTTCATTTATGTTCCATGTATTAATCTGATCATTAGTCATCCCAAGTATGAGTAATACATAGAGTATTACAAGAAAAATTGGGTTATATCCACAAGAGATGGAGGTTGTGTGTTAAACAATAAATTGAAATGATAAATTTTTGGGAGATGAGATGATGAGGATGATAATTGTACTTCATTGTGTTCAATAAAATGGTAAATTCATCTAAATTGTTATAATAACAAAATTAAAACTATTTATTAACACCATTCCTCCATTACCACCAACTCCTTACATAGAAAATATCCCAAAAACTAGAGAAATGATAGGGTGAAGGGCGAGAAAGAAATGTAGAGGGTGTAGATTAATGAATTAGAATACATAACTATAGTACTATGAATCCCAATGGTCATGGGTTTCTACAGTTCAATTTCATCTGATGAGTTTATGTTACGAAAATTAATTTATTTTATTTTACTTGAAGAAAAGTTAATAATGAATTAATTTCATTTTTATACTCTAATTAATCATCAATGATCCGAATAAAAGTTTAATCTAATAATTGATTATGGATTTTTTTATAATGTTTCTTATAAAAATTATTTTTAATTGGTTTTATTTTATTAAAAAATGATAGGGTATTATATTATTGGAAGAAAAGGCCAATGGGGACTTGTACTTCTTTCACACATAGGGAAGAAATCATCTCACGACTCGTCCCCTGGAACCAGTGTTGTGACTACCCCAAGCCAACCTTCCATACGCCATGGGATGGTGACTAGAACCGAAATGGTATATCCCAAAAGGGATGAAATTTCCTTTAAACTTGTACACACACAGACATGAAATACTACACAAAGCTAACTACAAAGGGAAAAAAGTGATAGAACCACCACAAAGTACCACTGCTGAGAGTAAAAGGTGTGAACTGAAAGTAATGGGTCCAGAATACAATCCCATCTGAAAGGAATGTATAGAAAAAGAATTAAAATATCTAGAGGTATTCTGCCAAGGATCCTACCTGAAGGTTAGGTACAGTTCACTATAAGATGTCACTTTAGCACACCACGCCTATCGATCTACCTTCGAGCACCGTCTAGTCGTGGATCCCCAAGTCCCAATCAAAGAAGTTCTTCATATGCACAAGACACAATAGGTGTGGGATAAGCCCATGCTGGGATGAGTATAACAATACTCAATAGGGACCTTGAGACTAGCGATGGTCTCACAGAAATCTATAAAGGATAATACCACAAAGTAAGATCTCAAAGTGAAGAACAATGTAAAAGATACAGCTCAAACTAGGTATAACTTAAGTACCGAAGAAAATATGATTAGTCATAAATCTAGATAATGTTATTTTACTAAGACGCTCTTCTACTAATCTAAGAAGGGTCGCTCTGTTGCTAATCCAAAAAGGGTCTCTCTGTTGCTGATCCCCAATGGGTCGCTCGATAGTTGATAATGGACGAGTCACGCTACTACTGATCCACAAAGGGTTTCTCTCAATCTTATCATCAAAGGGTCATTATTATGATGATCTAAGAAGGGTAACTCTTATGCTGATCCACTAAGGGTCACTCTTATGATAATCCATGATAGGTAACTCTTATGCTGATATATGAAGGGATACTCTTCATTCTTCATGTCACATCCATCCACTGGATTCCCACACTTATCACACTTGATTTTTGGAGGATCTTCTTCTCAATTCATCAGTCATACCTCAACTACCATTAAGTCTCACATATAGCAACCTTAAGGATTGTATCTTCATAAGTGTACCAACACAACAGGCGACACATCGAACAGACACCCAGTATACAAGATATTGGCATTTTTGTAAAAAGTACCCAGTTGGATTTGAGTTTTATCCAACCCCAATATAAACCAACCAATAAAAAAACCCAGTTAGGTTATCTAAAAAATATTTTCTCATAACATGGGTCCCAATGCCACTGATGGTGCATCAATCTGATTCTTGGTTTGAGAGATATGAGTGTTTTAGGGAAATGGGTGCCGGTTTGGTCTGGGTCATGTCTGACATAGTCAGACTGACCTAACCTGACCCGGTCAGACTGACCAGAACAGACTCGGATCTAGTTTTTTATAGGCCTATCTTGTACAAATACGGTGGGTACGGCCTGCTGGTGCGGGTCTGGTCCACCGATTTTTCTTGGCCCACCGTAGCAGGTTGGCTCTTCCATCTGGACACAGCACAGCCAGGTCTGGATTCAACACAGGTGACTGGTGAAACCGGCTGCGCCATCCGCATCTACCATAGACCAAGTCTGTGGGTTTACTAGTAAACGCAGTACCAATGTGGCTATACTAGTCTCCAGCACTGCCTCCTTCACCACTCGCGCTCCGCCGACCCTGCTGTCCCACCATCCTGCTCATAGCTAGCACCTCTATTACTAGTATGAACTTTGGGGGACCACTGGACGCACTCTGGTGGTTGATTCTTCATGCCATTTATCCCTAAGTCCATTTGGGAACTCCCTCTTTACTATAAAGAACTCATATGTGCCTTTTCACCATCTTTAAAATCCACTTACAACGAATGCACAAGAACACACAAGGCGGAGGGACATGGGCATTCTTTGTGTCAGATCACGCCCTCTGTATTAGAGGTGTATAATCATATGAGATGTTTGGGATTTAAACGCATGAATCTACCTTTCCATTCATGTCCCTGAATTTATCAACCCTCTCTCATAATCAAACAATCCACAGATCAACCTATTTGGGGGTTGATCTGCATTGGTTATTGTAGAACAAAGAACGTGGAAAGAGCAGCAATCACAAAGAAATCATAGACCGTAACTCATTTGACGTTCATTGCTGTAGTGCTATGCACTCTAGGGTTCAAGAGGCCTATAAAATTCGTCACTTAAAGGCTTCGTTCTTCGAGGCACGTCGAAGTCGATGATGTTTTGTCGGCGTTCATCATTCTTTGTTGGAGAGGAAACTTGCTAGAGGTTCGTCAGATATATTCCCATAGTTTTAATTCCCACTCTCCAATGCGTTAGCTAATTAATAGGTAACACATCGCATAAATTATGTTTTGTTTCATTTTAATGAGTCATTAAGGGGTTTCTTTAAGGTACCCCTTCGTCACCTCATCACTGCACCATAGTATCACCATCTGTCATGAAACAGTTGAGAAAAGAAATCAATTATCTTTATAATGTTATTTTTATTATTTTCCGCAAACTGAAATAAATAACTATTTCATCCGACCATTATCCGTTGATGTTAGGTAATTTCTAGTCAAATCCTGGTGTTCTGAGTTCAACGTTGCCCTCATATTTTTAATTCGAGCATTGGTTCAAATTTTATAAAAACCAGATCGTACATTTGCTGGACATACTTTTAAAAAATGTTCATAATTTTTTTCTGGGCTCAATGGGTCTCGGAATCACGTGCCATAAGAGCATGTGATCTCAAAATAATTCCATATAAGATGAAAAAAATTACATGGAAATTCAAGGACATTAAATTTCTTCCAAGATTGGTCTTTACATCCCCGAAAGCCAAAATAAATTCTAATAAAACAAATGGGGGTACTGAGCACAAATCTTAGCCTCCCAATCCCATGTTCTCTCTTGGAGGTTCTCGTGCTTCCACCGAACATGCACCTGAGTAATCGACCATCCACAAAGTACATAATCTTGTTGATCCTCTATCTCCCCGAAAACTCTGCAAACATTTCTCCATCATTAATGTCCAGCTCACCCTAGTCGATGACGTGCGATGGATCATGCACATACCTAGTCAGTTGCGACATGTGAAAAACATCATTCACCCGGTGCATCTGTGGGAGAAGATCTAGGAAGTACCACACCTCACCAACTCTGCTGAGGATCTAGAATGGTCCGATGAACCTCAGAGACAACTTTGCATCCTTGCCAAATCTCCACAATCTTCATCAGGGTGAGACTCGAAGGAACACATTCTCCCCCTCCTCATACTCCAAGGGTATCCTTCTCTTGTAATCATAAGGCATCTATATGATCTTTAGAGTCCTCATTGGGTCCTAGATGATCTGAACCTTCTCAGTGGTAGCCCGTACTAACTCTGGACCCATGAGTGTGGACTTCCTTGGGATTCCCTTCATAGTGGTGAATAACATGGATTCTCGTACAATGATTCAAATTGTTCCATGAAAATGGTGAAGTGATAGATATTATTGTACACAATATCCACTAGTGGTAGGTGGTCCTCCCAGCTACGACCAATGTCATGGACACAAGCATGAATCTTGTCCTCCATGGTCTTTATGGTCAACTATGTCTGACCATCTGTATGGGGGTGAAAAGCTGTGCTCAAGCGTAGCTATGTCCCGAATGCCTCCTACAACCCCTTCCACACTCGGGATGTAAAGAATGAGTCATGATCTGAGATGATATTCAAAGGAAACCCATGAAGCTAAATTATGTCCTTTATATAGAGGTTCCCCAAATAATCTACTAATCCTTGATCCACGATGGGAAGTAGGTGAGCCAACCTGTTGAGTCAGTCCATGATCACCCAGATAGAATCGTGCCCCCTGGACATGAATGGTAACCCTTTCATGAATTCCACGGAGATACCATCCCATGCTCACTCTGGTAACTCATGTTTTTGCATCAATCATGTTGGGACCGGATTCCCGGCCTTCACTTGCTGACAATTGAGGTATCATTAAATGAACTCTACCACCGCTTTCTTCATCCCTGACCACCAGTACTGACATCGAAGGTCTTGGTACATCTTCACTACACTATGAAGTACCTCAAAAGGGGGATATGGATCTCCCTAAACACCTCCTCCCATAAATTCATTGGTACCATAGTTCATCCTCTGAAAATGATGATGTGCTCCGCACCTATCAAAAATCTATCAAGAGCATTTCCAGAGGATATCTGAGCATGTCAAGCCTCGTAGTTAACATATACAAGTTGTGCCTCCATAAATATCGCTAAGAGTGTGGGTGTGATATTCAAATACTAATAGTAATCTTCTCTATCACTATCCATGAAGGATATATGCATTGCGACTAGCCGATTAGTTTCCTCACTCCGAAGTTGTAAACCATACCTCACGCTGAGTGTGTGTGCTGCCAAGTTCCCATTCCCATGAGTGTATATTATCGCAAAGGCATAGTTTGGGAGGAACTCTATACATAGCTGTTGTCTCATGTTCAACAACTTCTATGTGAATATATACATTATACTCTTGTAGTCAGATTAGATGGAAATTTTTTCACCAAGCAAGTAGTTCCTCCATATCATCAAGGTAAAGACCACTATTGATAACTCCATTTCATGGGTCGTGTGGTTCTTATAATGATTCCTAAACCTCTATGAGTTGTATGAAATCACTTCTCTCTCATTTATCAAGACACAACCCTGTCTTTTCCTTGATGCGTCATAGAATACCATGTAGTCAATTACCTCCTCTGGAAACCTCAGGATGGGAGCACTGGACATACTTTGCCTCAGCAGCTGGAAGAAATCGTTGAATTTATCAATCCACAAGAAGGTTTTCCCTTCATATTCAAAGATTTCATAGGTGATTATACTCTAGAAAAGTCTTCCATGAACCTCTAGTAGTATCCGAATAACCGCAAGAAACTACCCAACTCATTCATGTTTTTTTGTGGTTCCAAAGAAAGGATTGGCTTTTTCTTTGCCAGATCCACTACAACTCCAACCTCCGAGATGCTGTGTCCTTGAAAGTGGACATCCTGAATCCAGAACTGGAACTTTGAGAGCTTATCAAAAATCTAGTGATCTCAGAGTGTATCAAGGACTATCTGTAGGTGTGTAGCGTGCACCCCCTCTAATGTCGAGTACACCAAGATTTCATTAATGAAGACCTCCACGAAACAATCGAGGTATGGTTAGATGATTTTTCATGAGTCCCATGCACATTTATGGGAAATTGGTCATGCCGAAGGGAATCACCATGAAATCATAGTGATTGTACCAATATTTGAATGATATCTTCTCTGTGACTTCATCCCATACATGAATCTAATGATAGCCTGATCTAAGGTCAATCTTTGAGTACTACCTTTCTCCCTTAGGCAGATCAAAGAGGTCATCTATTCTTATAAGTGGATACTTGTTCTTCATGGTGACATGGTTCAGGTGTCCTAAGTCCAAAAATATCCTAATGATCCTATATTCCTTCTTGAAAAACAACACCGGGGATGCCCATGGTGAAATGTTGAGTCTCACGAAGCACTTACTCTATAAGTCCTCGAACTTTATTCTCAGTTCCCAGAGCGCCACGGGAGCCATCCAATATGACGGTTTAGATTTTAGTGTCATCTTTAGGGAAATGTTAATATAGAATTATACCAATATATGAGGAGGTAGAACATGGAAATCTTCCAGAAAGACATCCTCATACTCCTCCACCACTAGATAAATGCTCAAGATCCTGTCATCAACCGCACTAAGGGTGAGGTTAGCCAATTGATGAATGATCAGCTGAACCCTATCCAAGAATGTCCATCTTGTTTTGTAAATACTCCCTTCTCACCAGTGAAGGAAAACCCGGCCCCATATTCATGGACACACCACACATTGCACCTAAAATTGTCGATCTGAAAATTCATAGTAGATAACCAATCCATACACAATATTACATGATAAGGCCACAATGATGCTACTAGGATATCCCATCTAAAGATCTTTCCTTTTAGAGTAAGTTCAAACTGACGTCACCAGTGTGTAATCATCAAATCCCCTCCCGTATGAGTCTCTAATCATAATGATCGAGCCAACAGCTCCACCGTAATCTCTGATCCTCAAACGAGGTTCATGGAAAGGAAAGTTTGACTGAAACCTGTGTCTATAAGAATAGAATTTACGGTGGAGTAGGCACAGATCAAACCTCTAATCAATTATGGAGTGCGATAGTCATAGGCCTCCATCTCTTGAACCTAGCATGGACCCTGTCTGCCAGATCCTAAATCTAGTGGTGGCCCACCTAGGGGTGGTAGTGGTGGTACCTTAAAACATCATCCACCACATTCCGCTCAGCCTGCTCCCCTTCCACCACCACCGGCCTGCAGACCTCATCGCTCAAACCTCTATCACTGTCTCGGAGGTCCCTCGAGCATCTACTGATATTTTGTGTGGGGAGTCATAAATTCATGTGCTATATTAACATATCCTTCATAGGGGTAACAAATTATGGCCCTCAGATGACCTCCTATTCCTCAAGTGCTATGCACCTCTGAACCTACATCCTGGGGTCGTCCTTTGGAAGGTCTATCCTGTTTTGGCCTCTGCGTCGTCTGCCTATTTCCTTCTATAGATGACTCATCCACATGTCCTCCAGTTGTGTCTCTCACAGTTGGTTCCCACTCAGCTAGGAATATCTCCACCAATAGAGATTTCTCTATAACTCCATCCTACTTTGGGAAGCTAAGTGAAATCATCGACACCCTGATCTCCTGTCAGAATCCCTGCTCAAAGGTCCGGGCCCTAAAGAAAAGGTATCTTACCATGTAGATGGAGTATCGGGAGAGTTTGGTAAACCTCTCTTAGTACTGGGCAATAGTTCGGCTACATTATTGTTGGTGCAATAGCTCCTGAATATGCACTGATCATAGTATCAATGGTATAAACTTCACCCCTAAGAGGATGTCAAAGTACGATTAGGAAAGGTCGCCTCCTCATGTGTATGGAGCGTTATGATCTACCATCTCCCTACTATTCCCTAAAAAAGGCTTGTATATAGGACCACAATCTGATTTATAAAAATCTATACTAGCCAAAAAAATCGTGTAACTTCCTACAAAAATCCTCAAATACATGAGGATCTGCATCACCTTGAACCCTAGGAGGCCTCTTTCTCTGGAACCCATGGGGCACACTCATTCAACGTTCACTATCCACTTGTGGGGCTGGTCGCAACTACTTATCTTTGGGTGGTGGTGCTGATAGTACACCAGCTGAAGGAGCTATCACTATTAGTGGTCCCTGAACCAACGCCTCATGACTTGGTGGTCAATCGTCATGATCCATCACTATAATACAAGATGGTGGTCTTTGTGGAGGAATCATTTAGGAGAAAAGTTGCACCACGTTTAATAAGTTATACCAATTGTGCTGACTCAAAATTGATCAAGGGAAAAACATTTTCCAAACACTTGCAACCTGTGTTTTCGTGTAATGAGTCAGAAAATAGAATTCAGGGTCCTGGAAGATGGATACATCATCCAACAAACCAAAATTAGACTCCCCATATTGAAAGCCAAACTCAAAACACTAAATAATATTACACACAAAAACATAAAGACATTTTTTCATTGGTAGAACTGATGCCCTCTGATAGAACTTTTCACGACCCATCCCCCACGACTTGTTCCGCGACTACCCCAACCCACCATCCATAGGCCAGGGGCTAGTGACTATCACCAAAAAGGAATATCCCAAAAAGTTATGGAATTAGATTTAAACATGTACACACACATATAGAGAATACTTCAGAAGGAAAACCACAAATGAAAGAAATTATTACAACCACCTCAATGTACCATCCCTGAGAGTAAAATGTGTAAAATGAAAGTAAAGGGGATAGGATAGAAGTCCAGATGAATGGAAAGTAAAACAAAATATGTAAAAAATCCAGAGGTCTTCCTCCAAGTATCCTACCTAAAGGGTAGGTACATATCACTGTCGGATTTCACTATATCACACCACATCTATCGATCCACCTCCAAGTACCATCTAGACCTAGTTCCCCATGTTCCAGTCAAAGATATACGTCTTCTGCACAAGACACAATAGGAGCAGTCAAATATCATGTATGGGTGAGTATAACAATACTCAGTAGGGACCTAGAGACCATCTTGGGTCTCAAATAATTCCACAATGAAAAATACCACAATGAAAGATCTCAAAGTGAAGAAAAAAGAAAAAGACACAAATCACACCATGTATAACTTAAGTATAAAAATTATGATGATGATTTTTAAATATATATCATATTATTATTTTGAGAGGCTTTGGTACTGATCCATGAAGGGTTGCTCTACTACTGATCCATGAAGGTCCATTATATTGCTGATCCACGATGGGTCTCTCTATAGATTATCCACGACTGGTCGCGCTACTACTGATCCAAAAAGGGTCGCTCTCAAGATGATCCATAAAGGGTCACTATTATTCTGATCGAAGAAGGTTATCTCTTATGTATATCCAAAAAGGTTCACTCTCTTTCTGATCCATGAATGTCCTCTCTTATACTGGTCCATGAAGTGTCACTCTTCATTCTTCACGTCACAACTAGCCACTGGATTCCCGCACATAAAATGATTGATTTTTAGAGGATATTATTATTGATCCATCTATTGTAACTAAACCTCCATGAAGTCCCACATATAGTAATCTAAATGACTATCTCATTATAAGGGTCCCAACTCAACAGATAGCGCATCGAACGGACGCCCGGTCTGTAAGATATGGGGATTTTTGTAAAAAGGGAACAGTTGGATTTGAGTCTGATCCAACCCAGTAATATGAAAAACTCCTCCAAATCTCACATAGGGTATCTTAGAATGAATTTATCATCACAAGGGTACCAACACCATTGACAGTGCATCAATCGGACACCCGATTTGAGAGATACAAGTGTTTTAGTGAAACAGGGGCCAGTTGGGTTTGGGTCTGGTCCGACCCGGTCAGACCACACAGACCCTTCCCGGTTCTGGTCGACCCAGACCAACATGATTATGGTTCATATTGGGCCAACACCATTGGGCCACATGTCTAGCCTGGACCGATATGGTGGGTCCAGAACGGTAGGGCGGGTCCTTGCCACCAGCGCGGGTCCGGCCCGCTAGGGAGGTCCGAGCTGCTGATGCGGGTCTGGGACGCTGGTGTGGGTTAAGACCACTATATTAGGTCAGATCCTCCATCCAGACATGACACAACCATGTCCAACTTCATCACATATGGACGGTGAAATAGACTGCACCCTCCACATCACATGCGGATCATGTCTTCAGGTTCACCAATCAATGTGGTGATAGTGTGGTGCCGTGGGTCTCCAACGATGTAGATGTAGCCTCTGCCACTTGGTGCGCCGTTAGGAAACACTAGTCTGTCATCCATCGGCCCTTCCAGTGGCTCTACTTCCCCACTATCCAGCTCGCATCTAGTGCCGCTACCAGCACACTGGAAAGAACATCAGTGGACCACTGGACGCACTCTGATGGTCCTTTCTTCATGCCGCTTACACCTAGAGAAACACCCTATTCATTGTGATGACCTCAGATGTGCCTTTATGCATCTTGTAAAATCAATTTACAAATAATGGAAAATAAAACACAAAGCGGAGGGAATAAGTACTTGTTTGTGTTTGCCCATGACCTCTGCGTTAGCGGTGTATAATCAAAGGGTGTGTTTGGGATTTCAACACATAGTTCTACCCCACCATTCAACTCCCCAAATTTAAGAAACCACATGCAAGAAAACATCATATATGGGTCAAATGTTCATGGGATGATCCACATTCATTGTTTTAGAACGAATAATGGGGAAGAAAAACAATCACAAAGAAGGTATAACACTTACCTCATTTGACGTTCTTTGTCGTAGCATTCTGTTGGCAAGGGTTCAAGAGGATTACACCATTCATCACTTCCCAGAGTCATTCTAGAAGTCACTTCGAAGTTGATGATGTTCCTCCAACATTATTCATTCTTATTTAGAGAGGAAACTCAATAGAGGTTCACTATATATTTTCTCACGATATTAATTCCCACTCTACAATGCGTTATATAATTAAATAGGAAACATGTCGCAACATTTTCATTATGTTATGACATTTCGTGGTTATTTTGTTTCATTTATGAAACATCGTAGCAGTTACACTACATATTAATGTGACATTAATGTGTTTCTTTAATGCATCTCATCATCACCTAGTCATAGCACTACAGCATTGTCTTCCATCACTCAACAGTTGATAAAAGAAATAAAATTACTTTTTAATGTTATTTTATTATTTTCCACAAAGGCTGAAAAATAACATTTCCATCCGACCATTTTAGGATGAAGTTATGTCCTTTCTAAGAGAATCTCAGCATTAAGAGTTCAATGGTGCCCTCAAATTTTAGATCAAAGAAAAAATTCAAAAGATAAAAATACCTTATTGCACGTTTACTGAATGGACTTTTAAAAAAAGATTAGAATTTTGTTACGGGCTAACTGGGCCTCGGAATCCCGTGTCGTCAGTGCGTGTGGTGTCAAAATAATTCCGTATAATTTTAAAAAAAATTACATGGTAATTATGATACATTAAAAATTCATATTTTATTTTAATCATGTATAAATCAACTGCACCTCAACTCGACGCCCGGTGTGACCATTGTGACTCAATGTGTCCGTTATCTGTTTAAAATAGATACTTTAGTTCAAAAAATGTCACTCAATAAAAACGAATAAAATGAGAATGAATTTAATTGATAATTTAGTACATAGATTCATAAGTCCATTATAATTTTTAGGAATTAGTCTAACATCAAACTGATACATGATGTGATCAGAATAGGTCAAAGTGCATGTTTAGAGCTTAAAATGACATTCTAGTAAAAAAAGTGACATACTCAAAAATGATCAATCACATTAGGATTGTTTTGTTACTTAGTAAAATTATCTATATTTAATTTTAGATGCATAAGAATTAGTTGTACCTCATTGGGATGCACAGTGTCACCGATATGACTCCAAGATCATATTTTTATTTAAAATGACATCAATTTTAATAAAAATGACAAATGACCAACCCAAAAAAATGAAAATGAATTTATATTATTTTCATACATTCAAGAAACCAAATAGAAGTCATTTTTGACTTTTAGGAATCTGGTTCACCTCAATCCAAAGCACGGTGTGTCCGGTATGACTCAATGTGGTTGTTATCATTTTAATACTGACCGTTTAGTTCCAAAAATTTAACCCATTTAAAACTAAGAAAACATGATTATATATTCCTAATAATTTAGGTCCCTTATTCATAAGATTTCTTTATTAGTAGTAACTAGTCTCAAATCAAAATGATACATGATGTGATCAGTATGGGTCAAACTGTACGTTTCTAGTTTAAAATTCCATTTTAGTAAAAAAGACATGTGACATACTCAAAAATGAGTAAATGCATGTGGATTTTTTTGATACTTTTTGAAAATTATCAATAATATATTTGGGTGTATAAGAATTAGTTTCACCTTATTTATATTTCTTATGTGACAAATATGACTCAAAGTGAGCCTTTTTATTTAAAATTCACTTAAATTTTAGTAAAAAGGACAACTCACCTACTCAAAACCGTGAAAATGAATTCATATTGTTTTAATACTTTTGGAAAATGATACATAAGTCATTTTTTATGTGTAGGGATCAGAATCTCGTAAATATAATACACAATCTATTCTTTATGACTCAATGGGTCTTTTATCAGTTTAAAACCTATATTTTAGTTCAAATAGTGTCACTCACTAAAAATCAGAATACACACTTGGATTGTAATTATAATTTAGTAACATTATTCATAAGTGATTTTTTGACATTTAGGAATTAATATCACATAAATCGACACATTATATGACAATTATGGGTGAAATTATGTGTTTCTAGTTTGAAATGACATTTTTTTAAAAAAAGATAAGTGATATAGTATAAACTGAGGAAACACATTCATATTGTGTTGATATTTTTGGAAAATGATCCAGAATTCATTTAAAATTAGTAATAATTATCCTCACCTCAATATGATGTGTGGTGTGACTAGTATGACTCCTCGTGTGTGTTTTCAATATATAAGTATCATTTTAGTTTAAAATGCAGATCAAATCACCAAAACAGTTAAAACGATCCTATATTGTATTCACTTAATTAAAACTCTGTATCCACAATTTATTTTTCTAACTTCATGATGTTTTTGGTGCAGAGTTGTGTTTTTATAGCACACTGCACTAGTGGGGTAGTGTGCTATTGCAACACACTGTAGTATGCCACTTTATCATCTCTTTTAAAAGTGATGATAAAGGGGTCCATTATCATTGATTTTATAATAACTGATAAATGAAATCATTATCAGAATGTATATAAGTGGTGATAAATTTTAAATTATTAGTTATAAAAAAGGAAACTGTCATCAGTGGTTTTTTTTATCACGGATAAAATACTCAATCTTTTAGTCGCGCTCCAGTAGTCAGCACTTTCTCTAGCACTGATAAAGGCCATTTTAGTGCTGTTAAATGCCAATTTTGTAGTAGTAAATACAATGAAAGGTACAATGATCTATGAATATATATATGATACATATTTATAATATTTTTAAGAAATTAATAACATCAATGGGAGAGAGAATGAAAATTACAGAGAGAACAGTCATGACCAGAACAAAAAGGGTTATTTAGAGAGATCCCTTACCTTAAGACTCATCTTTCATTATACACATTTATAACCCTTAAATAATAAATAAATATTTTTTATAAATATATTATATACTCATACTCATATATATCATACCATATATGAATTTATTATCATATCTTTCAACCATTTTATTAAATGTTTTTATTAATATCATTATTCTGGGTGATAACTACTTTTGTTTCTTGCATGTTTTCATTTGGAAGATTCGGGCATCTCAATTTGATCATGGTTTTATAATTTAAAAAATAGTAGACATTATATTTATATAATATATAATTATTCTATATAATTATAGAAATACATTAATGGTATATATAAAAAATGAATTACACAGTTCATGGAGAAGGTAGGCAGTATGTACATAAAAAATGGAATCAATTATTGATTGATGGAATGAAACAAGGGTAACTAATAATTAACCATTATAAAATAATAATAAATCATAAGAATGTTTTTGTTAAATACATATGTATAACCATCTATGATAGGAAGTTATGGAAAATTAATTATATATGTTCTGAGGCGACAGTTCTCCGTACACATGATTGAATATTTTGTATCCCATTAAATGGAATAATATATATATATATATATATGTCTGAGTTAATTAACATAAAAACAACTTACTATATGGAAAATACAATTTTTATTATTTTTTAGGTTTCATGAATATTGTAACTATGTAGAAGAAGAAACAAAACTAAAACATTATGTTTTAGACAATACCTATTCTTAAAACAATTTCTATCATTTTACACCTTAGACCCACTAAGGTTGGTATTATGGCCAATTTATGACCTCTTGAACATGTGGTGGATTTTAGGGAGGGATATGGGTATCTATTGAACAAAATAAAGGACATTTAATTATTATTAAAAGAGGATATGAGGTTACCTTTTATATGTAAGGGGGGGGGGAAGTCATATAATTACACATAATATTAAATTATTTTTCATTGAATAAAGGTTATATATAGATATTATTTGAATAGATAAAGATTATGGGTAGAAATGCAATCATATAAATTTTTATATCAATATTTTATTTGGTTGTTTTTCAAATCTCATTGATTCAACTCACATTATACCTTTTGAAAATTACAATGTTAACAATGTTTCTTAATCTATAGGTGTCAATACTTATATTGAAAATAAATATTTGAAAATATATACCATAGTGTATATTTTAAATCATATAAAAAAATGTATGATGACTTTATTTTACATAATTTTAAATAATTTTAAAAAATATTATTTATTTTAAAATAATATTCATGTCCTTGTTAGATTGATTATTTTCATTTGAATATGATAATAAAATGAAAATAATAAAAATATAATATAATCCATTCAATCCTTTCTAATATGTTATTTTTTTTCTATTAAATTCAAGGGAAATGATAATTCATTCTATTTATGTTACTTTTAACATAGTTACAATAATTAATTTTATTTTTCAATTAATTGAACAAATGATATGTCATTATTAAACAATAATTTATGGAAATTATTTCACCTATAAAATTTTAAGATAAATTATCTTGAAATAAAAAATTTATCTTACAAATAAGTACATATATTCCAATAAAATTGCCTTTATAATTGTCCAAAATTATTATTGAAATTAAAATCAATAATGTGAAAATTTTGAGTTTATATTTTACTTCGAAATTATAATAGTAAAAATCATGAATATGTGTCTCCAAGATGTCATATCTTTTAAAATTGGATATAAATGAACAAAAATCTCATATTATGGAATAAAGGAAGGTGTTATGGTCATTTTGTAATAATTTTCAGATTATTTTTTATTTATCATTACATGATTTACCCTAGCCATTTTGAAATTATTTACTATGTTCACTATTCAAAATGAAGTAAAATAAAAGGATATTGTTTTCCAAATTTACACTTTTGTAATATAGATATTGAATAAAATATTAATTATTTATTTTAATTAATTGGTATAAAGTAATTTAATATATACACGAATAACCCAATGAACATTTTATCTAGAAAAATACTTTTATGTAAACAAATGCTGTTATACAACATTTTAGTAAAAAAGTTGTTATAAATACCTTATTTGTGATGTTTTTAATCAAATTAATGTAATTAAATTTTTATAACTAATCCAAAATATAATTTTACAATGTAAATACTTCATTTGAAAACACAGTTTCCAATAAAAATCAATATTTTCCACTACTAATTAAAAATGAAATATGTATGACAAAAGCCTAAAATTAACCCTAAGTTAATTATAATATGCAGAATTAAAATTCATTTAATTTTTATAAAATACATTTTCAAAATTTTTTATAAATTATTTCTAATATTTTCTCACAAGAAACAATAGAATACATTTTTGAAGAAATTGATTTTCTTAAGAATAAAAAGAATTCACAAAAAAACTGAATTCTCATTTCTAATGAATGAATAAATTTGTTTTTACTATGTTATACCATTATATTTATATTTATAGATATATTTCATAATGTTTTTAATCATATTCATAAGTGAAAATTTAATGTCTTGTTTATAACATTAATAATATTTCATATTTCATTTATGTGTGGTGATGCATTTTGTATATTCTACAAAACACAATTGTATTTTAAATTCTCAGGTTATTATATTATTTCTCCATTAAGAAATATCATGCTCAATATTTTTTTATATAAAGAGATAATAGGTGACAATACTTCTTATTCGTAGTTTCCTTTTGTTCCAATGTTTCCCCTCCATATTTATGGATTCACCGTATTATTTTGATTATTTGAGTTTTATTATTTCATAAAACATTATCTAGTTGATCCAATATATTCATAGGATGATCCTCATAATAATGTTCATTTTATAGATGTACCATTTTTGAATTCAATTCTTGTGGGGGAATCTGGTGGGTAATTCCTCAAGAGTGATACATGGAATATGTCATGTACTTCAGATATGGTTAGTGGGAGTTCAACTGTAAAACACAATCTTCAATATTAGTAGGTTATAATTATATTTTAATATATATATATATATAATTAAATCAACATGTAAATATTTCCTGGAATAATAATTATGATTTTTTTTGATGTGTAGTGATTTTGATCATACTTTTTCAAAATAATAATTGAGTCAATTTTTTAAAATATTCCTTAGAAATATGCTTAAATGTGTAATAAAAATTGTATGGTAAAAACATTCCCTATATTATCAATAATAATTTTTTATAAAATATATAATTATAAATATATTAATTAACAATTATATCAAAATAATTAATAGAACATTTTTGGTTATAAATAATTTTTTTCAAAAAACTATTTCTTTTTTAGAAAAATGTTTTTATTTAAAATGTAACAATTTCTAAAAATTTAAATGATTAAAATTAAATAATTTAATTATATATCTAAATAATATAATTTTTATCTATATAATGATTATTACAAGTCATAGAGTTTATATAATATCATCTTGTTCTTCAAAAATACATTTCATGAAAAATCATTTTTTCGACACATTTTTCAGTTTATATTCATTTGGGAATTTCATTTCATAAAATGGATTCCATTTTTGGAATCATAAAAATTAATATTAGTTAATAATTTCTTAATGGACCTCAAAAATGTTAAAAAATTAATTATCACAATTAAGGTTGCAACAATGTTTTGCGTGTTACAAGCGCTTCTTTTAATTTTTTTTCAAAAACAAAGATTTTTTTTAATTTGATAAACTGGATTTCATATTTAGAATAATTATATACGAATTCTCTAAAAATTATCATACTATATTTTTATTAATAGAATATGTTTTTTTTTAAAACTAGTTACCATGGTGACAACTAAAATGGTAGAAGTTAATAATCACATAGAATAATGGAATAAAAATTTTAAAACATTTTTTTCTTGTTTTTTAGAGGTGTTTTTATATCATAACCACTATAAAGTCTATTA
This sequence comes from Viscum album, assembly GCA_963277665.1. Lineage (NCBI taxonomy): Eukaryota > Viridiplantae > Streptophyta > Magnoliopsida > Santalales > Viscaceae > Viscum > Viscum album. The sequence goes on from OY728161.1 coordinate 1,591,731,547, forward strand.
TTTATCAATTTTGGAGGCACATGGGTTAGAGTGACACCCCATTATTGAATATTTTTGGGTGTTTATGAATTTTTTCACTTCTCCTAATTTTTAAAATGGACCCTTCCTCTCTTATTCACACGTAAAAATCCATTTTTATAAAAAAAACTCCCAAAATATCTCCCATAAATTTATATCGACATTCTATATCTACTCATTTTTTGAATGGATCAACCCTATTTTCCTTACTAAGTGATCAAAATGAGTATTCTCTATCATAGTTAAATCATCTCAAAATAGAACTTTATTTTTATATATTCATTTTCTACCATTAATTGTATCATAAAACATAAAATATAATAAAATATTATGTAACATATACTAAGATGTTGTTATGTTTATAACATAATATCTACCTATCTCTTATCCATCAAAATTTATAGGATGAAATTTCTCACATGTACAGTGGACAACCACATCATGAACTGATGTAATATTTTTTATATAATTGAGTCACATGGAGAGTCATAATTGTAAAGTCCTAGACCTAGATTCCACTCAAAAAATCGGCGAGCTCAGTGTGCCACATGGCCTCAAGTGCATCCCAACAATTTCTATAGTCTATCGACTAGAAGTGAGGGCCTAGTTGTGTCCCTGGGGAGATAATTACTTCATCACCAGAGTGTACACATTGGAAATTAAATTATAAATTAGTAGTGCAATAAGTAATAAAATCAAACAATAGACAAACAACAAGAATAGATAAGGATATCAAAATGTAATATCAGATACAATGATTATAATGATACATTTCATATGTATCTACAAAACATCCAAAACAAATCCATAATAGTACAATACAATAAATGTATTGAAAGTAAAAAAGATCTAAAATAATAAATATAGCATCATCAACCTCAACTCAGTCTCATGATCCCTTCCTCCTAAGCAGTAATCAATAACCAGTTGTTGGCTGCTTTCCCATACACATACCTGCAATCATATAAATTATTTGGGAACCCAATGGTGGACTGAACATGGTGTGAGGCTAAATTCTTGTAGCCAAAGAAATGTGGTCGAGTTCTATCCCATCAGTGAGTATAAAACACTCACAATGTGTAGGGATTAATGTAATATGTAAATGATGTATAGAAAATAAACAACCTATAATGGCCAGTTTTTCATTTATAATCTAGTCCATTTATTATTCAATTACATTTAATTAATAAGTCTCTAGACCATACATAATTCCTAGAACCCCCCATGATAACATGATAAATGGATTCTTAATAGACCATCCATAATGTACAATCAAAGAACAAATTTATGATTGTGATTTGGTTTAAATATGCATCATATATCAGATTTAATTCATAATTTAATTTAAAACCTGAGACTATCCATGTAATTCATATTTTGGAATCCATGTATCTCTCGAGGTGTACAATAATCTAGTAATCATACAGGCCTATCAATGGAGATCCTCACAAGTACCTAGGTCTCACTCTAGGTTTTGTATAACAACACATCCATTTGAGTCCATCTTTGGTGGTCTACTATAGGATACCATGTATCGACCGTGAAATAATGATAAAATTCCATCTGAGTCCATCCTTGTAATTTGTAATGTGAAATCCACATATCAATCAACAAATAATATTCACCCCATGAGTGTGTCATAGGAAGACCATGTAAAGAGTCCAAGTATCACTCAGGCATAAAAAAGGTAGATGCCAAATGAGTTCATCCATGACAATCGTCATTTCAATACATGTGTCACCGTAGTCATAATATCATTTAAACTACCAAATATCATTTAATCGTTATCATTCAACTATTTCATTTTCAATACAACTAAAGTTTCAATTCATTATCACATTGGAAGGTGACTCATGACACTATATAAGCATATAAGGATTAGCACTGAATTACTCATTTAGAAATTCATTAAATCAAGCATATCAGGCTAAAAAAATCAATATTGAGGGATGTTACATGGTTCACAGTATCCCTTCCCTTTCCTTTATCAATTAAATTACAATTTACATTTCATATTGGAATTTGATTTACATTTCAATTCATAACCATATTAATGGATTCAATTCAAGACTCAATGTTATCATCCCATGATAATGGGGTAAGATGAAACAACCTAAGGAATCCAGTTTCATATATCATAATAACGTTCCATTTAAATCAACAAGAATCCTAATGGGGGGTTGAAATTTAAGTGTCAACAAACAATAAACATTCATTCATGGCCTCTTTATTTACATAGGCCTTTCCTATCATTTCAATTCAATAATCTCAATTTATTTATTGGTTCTTACCAATATTTGGAAGTGATACACAATGTGATATTTTAACACTTTTACATTTGAAAAAATGAATTAATCAACCTACCGTAGGTCCAGACAAGATAGGTATCTAGTATCATGCCCATATTTGACTCAGATCTAGATAACATTGAAGAAGAAATGATGAACCTATAAATAAGGAAATTAACTTCCACCTAAATAGAGAATACACAACCGAATAAAATGAAAACCACTAATTCTTAATAGATAACATATAGTTATGGATCCAATGGGATGAATGAATCTTGAATTGGGAACTGAATGGAAGAGATCTATCAATTACATGATTTTTCACCAAACAAGATCTCCAAAATGAGATACTGTCTTGAGGGGGAAAATGATATTATGTTTGATTCTAATAGATTAATTAGTGGTAAACTTGTAATTTAATTAAAAATTAGGATTCACATGGTTTGACCTTATTGTTTCCAAACCATGTACTAAATGTGCATGGTTTGATGTTGGGAAGGGTACCCCTCATGATATGTATGCACGGTTTGACTCACCATTTGAAAACCATTAAAAAAATCCATTGTCATTATTTTAGACAAACCCGCATGGGTTTCACAAAAAAAAACATACTATATTCCCCAATTGTGCGGCCTATAGCTCCCCAATATGTTTCCCCACACTATTTTATCTAACCATGTGGCCTTCCCCGCATGTGTACACTTACCGTGCACCATTAAATTTTCACCGATGATAGTTGGGTTTTAGGCATCGAACTAGCCACAAACACAAATAATACCTCCATGAAATAAAAGAGAATTCACATTAGGTTGTATTGAAATAGTTAAATTGAGATTATATGGAATTTAATGGATCTATACCTCAATAATTAAATACATTCTTACCCACTTCTCTAGTTAAAAGAAATTCAACCCCAAATTTCAATTCCATGGGTGGTGAAACATGATCCGAGAATAACTCCTGTCACTTTTATCATACATCGACCTCATACTCCTAGTTTTTGTCTTATACTCAGCTATTCTATAATAGAACCTATACTAATGAAATTATCAACATCAAAGATCCTTTTTGGTATGATCCAAAATATGTATGTGATGATTCTCAAATGACACATCTACCAATAAATCAACCACTTAATGCTTAAAGGCATGAGATGAGTATGAATGATAATGGTGTGACTGAGATACATAGAAGATTATTTGCATTGATCAGTACCTTTGAGGTAACTTAAACTAATAATCTACCTCTCCAACCTTTACTAGAATCATAAATTTCCTAAAATAACATGTTGACTGGTTACCTTGTCCCCTAATCCTCTTGTTTCCCAAACTCAGTGATAAATTTCCAAAAACAGGATCCCTAGCCTCACACTCTAGTGGTTTTATACAACATTTGGTGTATGATTTCGTTCGGGACTAGTCGCAATCCATATTCTACAAATCAATTGAACCTGCTCTATGGTCTCTTGAACTAGATGAGGTCCATACATAGCTTCATATCTTTCCTCTAACCAATATAGGTGTGATCATCATATTTTTCCATAAAAATACTCATAAGGTGTGATCTGAATAGAATCCAAAAAGATATTTTATTATGTGAATTCAACCATGTGTATATACCTCCCACAATACACCATAAAAATTAGAATTAAAGATCACATCACCTCCATATGCACATGAATTATTCCTTCTGACTAACCATCTATCTGTGGTTGGTATGTTGCGATCAGAAGAGAATATGTACCTAAAAAAATATGTAGAATATTCTATAAAAGAACATAAAGAAACCATACATATATAAAATGATACCTCACATGACTCCATGAAATCATAATATCTCATGGATATACAACCTCCCAAGATCATCAACACTGGAAGTCTTCTTGATTGGTAAGAAATGTGTAGCATTCATGTGTCAGTCAACAATAACCCACACAACATTTTAACCTTTAAGAGACCTCTATAAACCTATCATTAAATCTATAAAAATATTACCCCACATCCACTCTGTAATAGGTGAAAATTGGAAAATTCTAGCTAGTTTTTGGTGTTTTTATCTTACCGACTGACAATTATAATATCTAATAAAAAATAGCTACATCTCTCTTCATATATAAACACCAGTATTGGTGATGTAAATCTAAATACAACTTTATGACACAAGGATATACATCCCAATATTAATAATGAATTTCTTGAATCATCTTCACTTGAATTTTTACTGAAACCCAAACACAACCATGTATGCGGAGAATTTCATTCTAACCTATGGTCCAACCCGGAGGAGGTCCCTCAGCCACCAAACTCTTCGTTAGGACATGGAAAAATAAGTTTGATAGCTACCACATTGAAAATATATCAATTATGGTAGAGGTAAAAGCTATGTATGACAAAATATCCAACCCTGATTATTGTGTACCACTAACTGCATATTATAGAACAAATCCATGAGATTCTACTCAACAATGGCCTGTTGTTCTTCCTATATCTGAGTTCTATTTATTAGTGAAATGGCTTGTACATTGATCCTTATAGGTATGTAGTAAATTTCAACTTCAAAACGAATGTTGGTATTCAACCCTCCTTTATGTCTTAAGTTCATATAATGTTATGTAAATACATAACAACGTATTTTTTGGTCCATGTAAACAACAAAACACTCTCCATGTAAGTAATGTATCCATCAACCCAATATGTGAACCACCGTAGATAACTCAAGATCATATGTTAGGTGATTTTACTTATGTGGATTCAACTGATAAGACATGTACACCTTGAATCTATCTCCATCCATAAGGACTTATCTTAGACTACTGGTTGATGCGTTTTTGTAAATTTCATAACTATTACACGGAACATATAATATCAGGGTCTTCGATGAATTCAATCTACCTTTCATCTCCTAAAAGGATGTCTCATATGAATTTGGTGATGTAAACATCACAACATTATTAGTCATTCCTATATTAAGTGATTCTAGGTGCGAGAAAACATAAATAAAAAAATTTAATTTCAAGAAATCCTAAATAAACATTATACCTCATAGATGTTCTTCGGATGCTCCTAGGAAATTATAGCTCTCACCTTCTATGGGTCAAATGATACTCTTATCTCTATGATAATATGAACTATAAAGTAAATTTAATACATATAGAAGCATCAATTTGTTACATTAGTATATAAATAATTATCTCTCTTTGTGTCCAATAAGATCTCAAAATGTTTGGAATGGTCATTTTAATTATGGGAATACACCCAGATTCATCCCTGAATTCTATGACAAAAGAATCCAGATAAAAAATGGAAAACTTGGTTAATTATTTCCATGAAGACTTCTCGCACGTTTGTCAGACCGAATGACATAATCAAATACCCATAAATATTATACCTATTAGGAATAGTTATGTTATGTATGTCAGATAATATAACAATCACCTGATGATAACCAGATCACAGAAAAATATTTGATAAAACCAGAGATCCTCTGATTTAATTGAATAGATTATCAATCCATGGTAGTACATAATAGTTCAAAACCATCATCTGGTACAATTTTTTGAAATCCACACATATCCCATTGGAATAAAACTCTTTTTTTCCAAAAGGGATCCGTGAACCCCCTGGAGAAGAACTGTGTTGGATAAAACCATTTCCCACTAAATCATATAGCTACCTCTTGATATATTTCATCTCATTAGTATTTATCCAATAAGGAGTAATGGATACCTATAAACTCATGGCACTAGCTCGATATACAACTCTACCTATTTTGGTACAAGTAAACCTGATAAGCCTTCTGAGAAAATTTCCCTAAAATGATAATCCATTAGAGAGAAATCTACTCAATGGGTTCCCTTTTCATCTCTATATAAAATCATAATCTAAGATATCATCACTCCCAACTCATAATTCTTGTGTCTATCTCATCTAGCTTAGAAATACCATTCATCCTTGTGAAATAAATCACCTCCCTCTATTGATGTGATGGTGACCTTATGATAATATTAATAAATAAAATCATGAAAGGGAACTAACCAGTCCATCCTGATAACGACAAAAAATAGGCCATCTCATGGATAAATAGGTCTTATAAAACGTGACACCTGCAAATATCATGGAGCACAGACTATACTGATGTACATCCTCTATTGTAATCCACAATAAATTTTCAATATTCTTGAATCCAAATAATGTAAAAAAAATTATCCAAAGGATCTCCAGAATGGGAATAAATATGATTCATTGGGAATCCCATATATCGAAAAGAGTGGAAGCTAATGTAGAGGCAACATTAATAGATTATCGTACAGTAGAAGGTTTGGGATTATAATCCACAAGGGTTTGTTCAACTACATACATCTGCCCTGAACAATATCCCAATAAAACTATCTGGCTACCCTGATCAGATAAATCTTACTATCAATGAGAAACTATTGTGTTGCTATTATGAAAATGACCACCAAATCAGCCTGATTGGCCAGCTATACTCTATTTCCTTGTATGATGAGAATCTTCTGACCCCAATCTTGAACGTGTAGTCGTTTTAGACCCTCTCTCACTTGTTTTTTATGGGAACACTATACAGAAGAAATGTTTATGGGCCACCTTTCCACATGATTGGCACTAAAATAGTTACCTCATACACTGTTTCCCCATCTGTCCAAGTCAACTACACTGGTAGAACATCCCTTGAATACCTGAGTATGTTCTCTGGATACAATTATCACCATGAGAAAGGCCAAGATGATGTTTCCTTTTTATAGATGACACAGTACCATATCTAGGTTTTAAACTACCATGGAACTTACCCCCAGCCTCTCTGAGGTAACGCACTATGACCATCTCTTGATTCACTATTCATTAAACATTAGTAATTTGAAAACATTCCCCTATGATCAGATGTTTTAATAGAGACTACGCTCAAATCACTTAGCTTTAGACACCTCATCACCAATCAAAATAGTTGGGCAACAATGGAGATTAGTAAAATAGGTCATGTATTCCATAACTGATAATGTGACCTTCTCAAAGAAGATGAAATGTTGGGATATTTCAATCGTCAACATCTCAATTATCAATTAGTCATATAAGGCTATATAAAAATCCCTCTAAGTTATCTCTCAATGATGATCCATTTTAGTAATGATATCCCAATAACTGTTGGAATAATCATTAATCATATATGTAGAGATAATTACCCATCTCATATGAGTCGTATCAAGAAGTTCAAGTATATATTTCATTTCCACTAGCCATGAATCCACATCCTATTGCCTTATATCCATTGAAAACATGGGTGGATGATGCTACTAGAACTCATAGGTCAACTGTGCCATAGTTGGGGTAGGTCACGATGCTCCCAGAACAGTCTTCATTAATCATAATTGTCCATCATAGAACTGTTCCTAAACATGTATTTTTGGTACAATTATTTATGCTTCAATTGAAACAAAATGAGGATTCATTATAATCTCGTCGCTCACCACTTCTGGAGTATGGCCATCACCACCCTCCTGGTGTACAAGTTGATTATGTCACATCAATATATCTTCAAAAAATCCTAGCACAATCCTTATATCAAAAACATTATCAAATATTTTAGGTAAATACTACAAAGGAAAAAATAGTATTGGTACACGACTTCCTATATAATAATACACCCCTATATCTACTCCATGGGTCAGGTATGGACCTCATATAGATTAAATAAAAACAAAAGACACTACCTACTACCACTACTCTGGTCAGTTCTGGGACATTTTCTTTTATATAAACAATAATATTTTATTTTTCAATTACAATTGAATAAATAAATTCTTTTAAATTTGAATTTAATCTCATATAACATTTCTATATCAATTCAATTTAAAAGTTGAAACAATGTTTCACCACATTATAATCCATGTGGTCCCATACTTTTCTGGAACCAAAGTATGGTTTCCAACTAATTCACATTGTAAGACCCTCCAGAATGTAAATCAATACTGCTAGAATAACTATAATGATATCTATAACAACAACATGAAACAGTTAACACATCCTAAATGGAATGGTATAATATGTTGTTTTCGATTTGTGTAAAGTGCATAACATTATGAGTGATATGAAATAACCTCATCTAATCATGTTTCAACATAATAAATCCCACAATATATTTAATAATAACATTAAAATTCAATTTCATAACCAAATTAATGAATCAAATCAAATGAAATAGTCAGAATTTAGAAAATAACAATTTCGTTTGAGGTAATTTGGATTATTCTTATACAGGTGTTAGAAATACCCAGACACAACTCACGAAAAACTCCATATTCGTTCTTATACATTTATACTATTTCCAAATAGTAAATAATACTAGAAAAGGCTACTCTAATATCACTTTGTAACATCCTAGACCTAGATTCCACTCAATATTTCCCCGGGCACGGTTGGACACTTGGTGTCAAACGCATCTACCCAAACACCAGAGGCTGCCAACTAATAGCGAGGGTGTTTGTTTGTCTGGGTGTAGACTATATCCCCATTAACATAGTGGAAACATTGGAAATCCAATATTAAGTATAGAAAGCAGTAACACGATTATAAAGAAGATAAAAAAAATTATAGATAAAAATATCAAAAGTATTCTCAGATACAATGAAGATATGGTACTTGTCATATGCCTCTTCATAATAAAAAAATATTACAATGTAGTACAATACAATACATATATCAAAAGTAGAAAAGGAAAAAAAGAATCAATCTTGAATCACAAGCCTCATCTCAGTTATATTCTCCCATTATTCTAAGAAGGTATCAAGAACATGGTATAGGGAACTTTCCCTTATCTATATCTACAATCATATAATATTTTTAGGTACCCATGGGTAGCCCGAATATTATTTTTGACTAAATCCTAGTAGGAAACCACCCATGTTCAATTACCATACTTTCAATGAGTATTTAACTGTCATAGTGTGTAAGATGAAATATAATATATAAAGGATGTTTTTAAAAGTAAACATAATATAAACTCTAGGTTCTCATTTATTATCAATTATAGCTAATTATTCTCATCCATTTAAATAACAATACCATATACCTGGCATAATTTCTATTGACCCTCGTGATAACAGGAACAATGTATGCCTAATAAATCATTCATAAAGTAGAAACAAAGACCTAATAAACATTTTTATCTGGCTTGGATGACACAATATATATCACATTTGATTCTTTTCATAGTTTAGAAGCTATTCCAATCCAAATAATTCATATGTAAGTATCCTTGTATCCCCCTAGGTGAATCATAAACTGAAAACCATACAATACCTTCCATGGGAATCCTCACAAGAACCCCATTATCACTCTATTTGTGGTATATCTACACTTATAATTGATTCCATCCATGGATGTCTACTATGGGATCCAAATTATAACCCTTCGAATTATTTTCAAATTCTCTTAGAGTCTATCCTAGACATTCCTAATATGGAAAACATGTATCACTTGGAATATAATTGTTATCCATGCTATGAGTCTAAATTTTTATGTCCATATAAGGAGTCAAAGTGTCACTCCAATGTAAGCAAGGTAGAAGTCAAATGATCCATTCCATTAAATTCTACATTTAATCCATGTATCACCCAAGGAATAATATAATTTAATAAATTTAGTATCATCTAACCATTATCATTTAACTATGTTAAGTTCAATACAAAATTTTTTTGATATAAATATCACCTCAGAAGGTGACTTATATAACATGATAACAATATAAGGCTTATGTCTTTACTAATTATGTGTAAAATTCATTATATGAAGAATATCATGATTAAACAATCCATATCAAATAAAGGACTAAGTTACAAGGAATTTTTTCCCATTATATTATGAAATCAATTACAATTTTGAATTCATATTTCAATTTAATTTATATTTCAATTAAAAATCTAATTCATGGATTTAATTCAAGATTCATTATAAATATCCCATTTATAGGGGTTAAGTGGAAACACCATAAGGAACCCAATTTCATATACCACAATAATGATCCATTTACTTTAACAACACACCGAAATGGGTGGTACCAATTTTAAGGTCTATATCCTATACACATTAATTTATGGACTCATTAATTACATATGTAATTCCTATCAATTCAATTCAAAAATATAAATTTATTTCAAGGTACTGCTCAAGAATTTGGATTGTAGAAAAATTTTATATATAAAAACTCCATGATTTAATAAATGGAATGAGACCATTTACCGTAGGTCTATAATGGATAGGTTATCCTCTAATAGTTCCCCATTAGACTCAAATTAGGTGAAATGGATGAAATGATAAAGGTGATATTGTCATGAACCAACCCAGGTTGACCCTAAACCGGACACCCGGGTCACCTGAGCAGGCCCACAGCATGGCCTCAAGCGCGTCTCCCCTTACACCAGAGGTTGCCGACTAGCGGCGAGGGTGTAAGGTAAGTCAGGGGGGAGACTATACCCTCTTATCAAAGTGGATCAAAGGGACCAGAAATACAGCAACAGAAGTAGTGTAAATAATAATAAGAAAGCAGCGGAAAACATTTTTCATTTATAAGGTTTGAATAAAATTTGTGAAGGGTAGTTTATATAAGAGATGCATGCATGACTTGCTAATGATACAATGGAAGCATTAAATCATGCGACATACTTACACATCAATGAAGAAGTAAATGAACCAAAGTCTCAAGCACCGAGGGTGATCTACATGAGCATCCCGAGCCCCAACACGGTCCTTTGCTCTTAACTCCAAGTACAAGAGACAGCAACAACAAGGTCCTGCAACCAAATAAAATCTACTCGGGTACCCCAGTGCAATGGCGGCCCGAGTAGGGTGTGAGATATATATCTCAGTATGCTGGAACCACCAGGGTCTAGCCCACTCTAGACCATGAAATATAATTAAACAAAGTGCTTGTATTTTCAAACAACAACGACACAGTACAAACAATAAATGCCCGTCCAGGTTCCAAAAAGGACACCTGACGGCAATACCTGCTTCGGCCCATAGCCGGGATAAGAACCTGTTTAAAACAACACAATTAAATTTGGTTCAAGCATAAAAACACTTTTTATCATTTTTCTCACTTACTCTATTTATTCACTTATCATTTCAACTCAGACTTAAATTACACTCATTCGTACCTTTCCTTATTAGATCAAAATTCACTCGAGTTTTACCCACATCTCTCATTTTTTTCATAAATCATTATTATCATTCGTTCAGTGTAGATCGCCATGTCTAACACCTCGATAATCGTTCGGTGTAGATCGCCATGTCTAACACCCGTATCACATTTGGTGTAGATCGCCATGTCTAACACCTAGATAATCATTTGGTGTAGATCGCCATGTCTAACACCCCGTATCACATTTCGTGTAGATCGCCATGTCTAACACCTAGATAATCGTTCTGTGGAGATCGCCATGTCTAACACCCCATATCACATTTGGTGTAGATCTCCATGTCTAACACCTAGATAATTGTTCGGTGTAGATCGCCATGTCTAACACCCCGTATCACATTTGGTTACTACAATTTATCAATTAATTATTCAGTCAACACAATTCTCATTTCATGATTAATTCTTCACATTTATTTATCCAAATCATATTTCAAATTTTTATAATCAATTCTCATAATTATTTATCCTTGTTCAATATTCTGGAACTTGCACGAGCAATAGAAGGTAAACAAAAGCGTATGTCATCAACATGCATCTATGTTAGGTGATTAATGACATTAAATGGTACATGCTAACAAACTTGCTCAAGCAAGTCATTTAGTTCAATCTATCACATTAAATTTATAACTTAAAGAACAAGGAAAAAGGGGAATTTAGGTGGGGCACACCCAAAGGGGTGGCCAAGACGCAAGGCGAGCACCTAGGGTGGGCTTTACCATAACGAATTCAATAATAAAAAAAGAGGCATCGCCGGAAGTTTGCGATAGGCGACACAAGACGTGGCATGACATAAGCGCCGAAGTAAACGGAAGAGGGTAAACACCCTACCCTAAATGTTCAAATTACATGTTAAGCCATGAACTTAGGAGGTGTCATGGCTCGTTTATTATTTCTCAAGAAGCAACGTTATTTGAGGTAACCAGTAAGGTACGAGTACTAGCATGTCATTTATCAAGTATAATGTCAAGCATAAAGATTCATAAGACTTTTAAGCAAGAAATCACAAAAAGGAAAACTACTACTACACATTTATTTTGAAGGAAGATCACCTCCATTGGAGGAGTTTTATTAGAAAACTTGTCATTACTTCATCAAACAATTCATTTAGTGATATTTAGCATTTACTTTAAAACACATTCAACACTTAACAATGTTAAGAAGCCAAATAGTAAGGAAGGCAATCATGAAATTCTATTGCTACATTTTTAGATTGAAGGCAGCGCACCTTGAAAGAGGGGTTTTATTATTAAATCGTTAGTTTAGTGACCAAGCAAACACTTTTATCTTATTACTGCAATTCACATGACTTTCACAAAAGCATTTAATCTGAACAAAACTTCAATAATTAAAATGATAAGTGCAATATTAAACTCACTATTACATTACTTAAATTAAAAGGACAAGGAGAGGGACCCTACCTCAAGGTGGATCCATCCGTCCACTCCGGCTCTTGGCGCTTTCTAACTAAAGCTGTCGCAGCTGCTCCCCCACGAAGCATATGTGATTTCACATACGTATAAGGACACCTAGCCTCTATGCACATGCTCTGCATGGCCATGAGCGTGCGCAAGAGGATCCTTACACATATGCTTATACACATAATACTGTCTCCGCTCAACTGCACATGCACTTTTTATATATGTAATGGGGACAACTAGCCCCATACGTGTGTATATTCACTGCCATGGTCAAATAAACGCACGCTGGGGGAACCCACATACATATAAATATGTACCTATTCCTGCGCAGGTGAGTCGCCTAAACTCCGGCAACCCGAAATCATACCGAAACCCCCAACGCACTATAAGACAACCACTACGAACCTTAAGACACAATGATAAACCAATTTAGGCTAGGGAAAACCAACCTGAAATAATAAACCCTTACCTCGGGTGTTGGCGACAAACCAAAACGAAGGCAAACCCACACCGCGAGCTCAACGCACCCGAAACCATTCCGACAATCCAAAACCACCCGAACCGCTTCGCCTTCGGTGGAGGTTGCCGGAACGCGCGCCAAGGAGTCCCAATGGACCTTCGGCGCCGACCTAGAACAAGAGAAAGATGAAAAACCGGACCACCTCTAATCCCTAGGGTTCGGTCGCACCTCACCGGGCGCCGATTGGGTAGAAATAAAGTCGGAAACATGGAGGAGAAGGGAGAGAATAGCTTACCATGGCGATTCGAACCGGAAGCCGGTGGAGATCCGGTGAAAATCGACATATGGGAGAGGTCGTAGGAGGGGGTGTCGAGCACGGCTCACGGGAGAGGAGGGGACTGCGTGCGGGTTGAGTGAGGGTGAGGGAGGTGTTTAGTTTAGGTTTAATTTAATTTATTTTTATTTTATTTGAAAATTAATAAAAAATCCTAAACGCACCCAAACGCACGGTTTGACCCACACTGTCTGAAAAACTGTGTGCAGCCCGCACGCCTGCTACCGGACAGCCGGGGTATCCCGCACGACTGGTCCGCATGGTTAAACCTACCGCTCACAGTCCGATATCACCGCTTAAAATGGTTCCAAAACTCGAGGCCTCGTCCCGAAGATCGGTTTTTAAATATAACCCATTGATAAAAGAAAAAGTTCAAAAACCTTCGTATTTAATCAAGTTCAAGACACGGGATGTGACAACCTAACCACCTTAGAACTTATCGTCCCCGAGAAGCCTTCGGGAACCACGTAAACATCACCCGACCTACAAGGGTCATGAAGTTTCATTCAATTGGTCGCATTGCGTTTCCAACGCCCAATGCACCTTTAAGAATTTTCTATGAAAACTGCACTTAAGCCTTTACAACTCGAGCCAACGCTCACGTTACAACTGAAACATAAAATCAGAGCTTACATCCGAGGCCATTATAGGGACCTCAACCAAAGAAAGTGGTCAAATCACGATCGACCAACTAAAATTGGTCACGCATGATTTCCTCGAAAGACAACGCCAACCCGAAATTCACACTCACCCTTAAACCGACAAAGTGCTTTTAAAACTGTTCTGTTATCAACCACGCGTACACCGATGTCCTTACACAACCTTCGGTGATATTCTCAATCCATCACAAAACTATTATACAACTATCGTGCCACAGCACGAATCGTAACTCTATGAAATCGTGCATCCCACGCACAACTAGAGAGAGATCACGAAACAAACCAACAACTTTTAAACATTAGCGCGGCGTATAACAGACACTATATTAGTGTATCCAAGACGATGTCAAGATGGGGGACATGCTCGTCTCATCCAGCATAGTACACTAAGATTAAACCAAGGTCGCTAAGAAGATCAATCGGACCAAACTCTGATGCCTATACCACCTGAGGCATTCATATTCGACCAAGCTTAACCACGGAAACTCTTCCCGCACTAACGGAGTTTCTAAAGTGTTGTGCAAACCGTCAACCTTATCAAAGTCGTGCTGCCAAGAAAGCACCGACATGGAAACAGGAACCCATGAAACACTACCCACCTTAGGAGTGTCCATGTCGTCGTAAGAACTAGCCACTCACCAGCACGCTATTTTTGAAACACTTTAACACACGGGTGACGTCCCTCGAACTACGATCACCACATCATAAGCTCACACTGAAAACAAGGCAACTCAAGCTCTATGGGGACTACCTAGCACATGATAGTCCCTTACGAAGCACACGCGTCGACCCTAACTCTTGGTCACGCAAAACAAAGATTACTAGGCACAAAAACCCCTTTCCATTTTATCCATTTCATTAATTCATTTCAACCTTTAATCATTTGAAAGAAGATTTTAACAATCCCAAAAGTACTATTTCACAACAAAGTACTTGTTTGTCAAACAACGCCCCACGGGAAAAACAGGCAAGTTGTAACAAACTTCCTCTTCAACATTTAACATTTAAAATTTAGCAGCCATCTTTTAAAAAGTTCGAAAACACGATTTACCCTTTTCCCAATTATAAGGTGCCCATACACCTTATAATGGAAAACTGGCTCCGTCCCAATCGCAACCAACAATTTCAGCCAAAGAAACCAAGCGCTTGCCAGCAAGCTAACAAGCCACTACAAACAGCTAACACAAAGCAACAAGCTGAAATCATTAAAACATTCTATAACACAGAGCATGACACACAAGAAAGATAGAAAACATGACGTATTATCACCGAAACATGTTAACTATCACCGAAACATGCTTTCTAAAGAGGCGTGAAAAATAAATCCAGACATGACATATTTCCAAGGCACACAATCAAAATCAGCAGGCATCCTACTAATGCAACTACATGGCATGGAACATATCCATGACATGTGAATCTATAAGTGTCTAATATGATGCATGCAATGAAATTTCCTAGCCATATCGGGCCAATGAAAATTTTCAAAACCTCCTCATAAACAAATAAGGAGTGGAAAGTACAACATTCACCCAAGGTGAAATCACATCAACTGTAACAGTAAACAATATGAACATCAATTCCCAGCCCTAGCCACTTGGTCATTTACCGTACGTGGGGTGATCAGTCCCAGACACGGCTATTACCCAAGCGCCGACACATTCCTAATCTCCTGTCTACCAGTCCCAAAATAGTAAGACAATGAAAAGAAAGAAACCTCCTCTGATACCATTTTTTCATGAACCAACCCAGGTCTACCCTAAATAGGACACCCGGGTCACCTAAGACGGCCCACGGCATGGCCTCAAGCGTGTCTCCCCTTACGCCATAGGTTGCCGACTAGCGGAGAGGGTGTAAGGTAAGTCAGGGGGGACTATAACCTCTTATCAATGTGGAACAAAGGGACAAGAAATACAGCAATGGATGTAGTGTAAATAATTAAAAGAAAGCAGTGGAAAACATTTTTCATTTATAAGGTTTGAATAAAATTGGTGAACGGCAGTTTATATAAGAGATGCATGCATGACATGCTTATGATACAATGGAAGAATTAAATCACGCGCCATACTTACACATCAATGCAGAAGTAAATGTAAAAAAGTCTCATGCCCCGTGGGCGATCTCCATGAGCATCCCGAGCCCCAACTCGGTATTTTGCTCCTAACTCCAAGTACAAGAAACAACAACAACAAGGTCCTGCAACCAAATGGAATCTACTCGGTTACCCCAATACAATGGCGGCCCGAGTAGGGTGTGAGACATATATCTCAGTAGGCCGGAACAACCGGGGTCGAGCACACTCTAGACCGTGAAATATAATTAAACAAAGTGCTGGTATTTTCGAACAACAACGACACAATACAAACAATAAATTCCCATCCAGGTTCCAAAAAGGACACTTGATGGTAATACCTTCTTCGGCCCATACCCGGGATAAGAACCTGTTTAAAACAACACAAGTAAATTTGGATCAAGCATAAAAACACTTTTTAGCATTTTTCTCACTTACTCTATTTATTTACTTATCATTTCAACTCAGACTAAAAATCCACTCATTCTTACCTTTCATTATTTGATCACAATTCACTAGGGTTTTACCCACATCTCTAATTCTTTTCATAAATCATTATTATCATTCGTTCGGTGTAGATCTCCAGGTCCAACACCTCGATAATCGTTCGGTGTAGATCTTCATGTCTAACACCTCGATAATCGTTCAGTGTAGATCGCCATGTCTAACACCCCGTATCACATTTGGTGTTGATCGCCATGTCTAACACCTAGAGAATCGTTCGGTGTATATTGCCATGTCTAACACCCCGTATCACATTTGGTGTAGATCGCCGTGTCTAACACATAGATAATTGTTCGGTGTAGATCGCAATGTCTAACACCTCGTATCACATTTGGTTACTACCATTTATCAATTAATTATTCAGTCAACACAATTCTCATTTCTTGATTAATTCTTCACATTTAGTTATCCAAATAATATCTCAAATTTTTATAATCAAATCTCATAATTAATTATTATTGTTCTACATTCTGGAACTTTCACGAGCAATAGAAGGTAAACAAAATAATATGGCATCAACATGACTCTATGTTAGGTGATTAATGACATTAAATGGTACATGCTAAAAAACATGATCAAGAAAGGCATTTAGTTCAATCTATCACATTAAATTTATAACTTAAAGAACAAGGAAAAAGGGGCATTTAGGCAGGGCACACCCAAAGGGGTGGCCAAGAGGCAAGGCGAGCACCTAGGGTGGGCTTTACCATAACGAATTCAATAATAATAAAAAGAGGCATCGCCGGAAGGTTGCGACAGGCGACACAAGACGTGGCAGGACATAAGCACCGAAGTAAAGGGAAGAGGGTAAACACCCTACCCTAAAACTTCAAATTACATGTTAAGGCATGAACTAAGGAGGTGTCATAGACTGTTTATTATTTCTCAAGAAGCAACGTCATTTGAGGTAACCAGTAAGATACGAGTACAAGAATGTCATTTATCAAGTATAATTTCAAGCATAAAGAGTCAAACGACTTTTAAGCAAGCAATCACAAAAAAAGGAAAACTACTAGTACACGTTTATTTTGAAGGCAGCTCACCTCCATTGGAGGAGTTTTATTAGAAAACTTGTCATTACTTCATCAAAAAATTCATTTAGTGATATTATGAATTTACTTTAAAAGTCATTCAACACATAACAAAGTTAAGAAGCCAAACAGTATGGAAGGAAATCATGAAATTATATTGCTACATTTTTAGATTTAAGGCAGCGCACCTCGAAAGAGGGGTTTTATTATTAAATCATTAGTTTAGTGACCAAGCAACCACTTTTATATTATTCTAGCAATTCACATGATTTGCACAAAAGCATTTAATCAAAACTAAACTTGCATAATTAAAATTCTAAGTGCAATATTAAACTAACTATTACTTTACTTAAATTAAAAGGACAGGGAGAGGGACCCTACCTCAAGGTGGATCTATCCATCCACTATGGCTCTTGGCGCTTTCTAACTAAAGCTACCGCAGCTGCTCCCCCACGAGACATATGTGATTTCAGATACGTATAAGGACACCTAGCCTCTATGCACACGTTCCGCATGGCCATTAGCATGCGCAAGAGGATCCTTACACATATGCTTATACACATAAGCCTGTCTCCGCTCACCTGCACAGGCACTTTTTATATATGTAATGGGGACAACTAGCCTCGTACATGTGTATATTCGCTGCCATGGACAAATATACGCATGCCGGGGGAATCCACGTACATATAAATATGTACCTATGCTTGCGCAGGTGAGTCGCCTAAACTTCGGAAAACTGAAATCATACCGAAACCTCCAACGCACTATAAGACAACCACTACGAACCTTAAAATAGAAAGATAAACCAATTTAGGCCAGGCAAAACCAACCAGAAATAATAAACCCTTACCTCGGGTGTTGGCGACAAACCAAAAAGAAGGTGAACCCACATCGTGAGCTCAACGAACCCGAAACCATTCTGACAATCCGAAACCACCAGAACCGCTTCTCCTTCGGCGGCGGTTTCCAGAACGCATGCCAAGGAGTCCCAACGGACCTTCCGAGCCGACCTAGAACAAGAGAAAGACGAAAAACCGGACCACCTCTAAGCCCTAGGGTTCGGCCGCACCTCACCAGGCGCCGATTGGGTAGAAATAAAGCCGGAAACAGGGAGGAGAAGCAAGAGAATAGCTTACCGTGGTGATTCGAACCGGAAACCGGTGGAGATCCGGTGAAAATCGACAGATGGGAGAGGTCGTATGAGGGGGTGTCGAGCGCGGCTCACGGGAGAGGAGGGGGCTGTATGCGGGTTGAGTGAGGGTGAGGGAGGTGTTTAGTTTAGGTTTAATTTAATTAATTTTTATTTTATTTGAAAATTTAAAAAAATCCAAAACACACCCAAACGCACGGTTTGACCCGTACTGTCTGAAAAACCGTTTGCATCCTGCGTGCCTGCTATCGGACACCAGGGGTATCCCGCACGGCTGGTCCGTACGTTTAAACCTACCGCACACAGTCCGATATCACTGCTTAAAATGGTTCCAAAACTCGGGACCTCGTCCCGAAGATCAGTTTTTAAAGCCGACCCATTGATAAAAGAAAAAGTTCAAAAACCTTCGTATTTAATCCGGTTCAAGACACGGTATGTGACAGATATAAATAGACAAAAATTATTTGGCACTTAAATAGCATAGTCGATACCAAATCAGTCAAACAAGGAAAAACTAAAAAGAAATTGATATCATACTAAGACAGATTTATTAAGATGAACGATTCTAGAAACAAGAAATATATGGAAGATATATATAAATTCCATCAATAGACACCAAAAGAAATATATTTCATGAGATACTATCTGTATGAAGAAATATGAAATTATGTTTGACTTTATTATATTGATTTTGGGTAAAATCAGAATTTCACTAAAAATTTGTAATCATGCAGATTAGTTACAAGTTTTTTCAAATAAATGTACTAATCATGTAATGTCTCTTGTAGAGAAGCACACCATGCATGGGTTTTGTGTCGGGTTTGACTATATATGAGTAAAAAAATACACCATTAATATTGCAGACATGGCCACAAAACTGTGCACCCCAAATCACATGAGTTTCACTTGTCCAGCGTCATGTAGCTCCCTTCTATCCATCTTCACACTCCTTTATATTACTATGAAGCCTATCCAACATGGCTTACACTAACCGTGTAATTCACATTTTTCACCCAAAAAATTGGGTTACAAGATTTGAACCATCCCTAATCACCCATGGTACCTCCATGTTCCAAAAGGGCATTAACATTAGGTTTTATTTAAAAATTTCAACTGAAATTTGAAAGAAAGTAAAGGATATGTACCTCAAGAACAAACTGGGTTATTAAAAAAATAATAAAAGTAATTAATATATATGATACTTATGACATGATTTCTATTGAATATAATTAATATATAATCAAATTCTTTATCATTTCATAGATTAAGTGAATGATATCATTGGTCGTTCTTACATATGGCATACTGTCTCTACGAAGCGAAGTGAATCATTTTTCATTTTCATATATTCATGAATTATTAGAAAAATGAATTTAATGATTAAAAATGATATTTATGACATTAGTATCATTCTATAGATGATTTAAATATATCATATACAAAATAATTGGAATATTCAAGAAAAACTTTTCTTGAGAAAATAGGGTAATTAAGCCCCAAAAACAATGAAAATAAAGAAATATTATTAACAAATTGGGGTAAAATGTTAAAATAGGATAATATATGATATTATAAATTTTAATATGTTTATTTTATAAATTAATAACATGTTTAAAACCATTATAAATGAGGGAAATTAATGATCATACAATGGGAAGGGTGTGGTAAGGTATTTCATCTCAATTTTCAATCCATTGAGAAATATTTATTAATATAAACCTATTATATTTTCTGTTAGATGTACACTACCCCATTTAAGGATTTTATATGTATAAATTTTTACCCAAAATGATTAATATATCAATTGAAGTATATTTTTTCAATGGTTTATAATTTCATGTTACCAAATAGGTTAGAATTTATTTTAAAATCTCACTCTCTTTAGGATTATTTTTTCTCTTATTTAAATAATCATAACATGTAACCCTCATAATATTGAATAATTTTCAAATATTGTATACATTTAATGATTTTTTATATTTTATTCTTAAATTTCATCTCCTTGATACATGAATAAAGTAATGAAATGTTTAAAATAAAATCATTTTTATTAATCTATAAATCAAAATTATATTTTCTCTAATATCATTTTTTCCAAAATTATTATACAAAATCCCTAATAGTTAATAATATTATTTTTAAAGGAATTTTAATTCATCTACAATTTTTAAAAAATGGTTTGAAAGGAATATTTATAATATTTTTTGAATGTTATTATATCAACCAAAAAATCATAATGAATTTTGTTTAACTTATATAGTGATAACAAATGTTCATTCCATGATAAGCTTTTGTAAAATGTATCTTCTATTACAAATTTCAATTGATTGTAATAAATAACATTTTTATGAAATAATATGTTAATAGCTCACATAAATTAAATTAATTCACCCAACATATATGACTTTCTTCCAAAAATATAAATTCCAAATTAACTAATGGTCACCTATCATTTCTTGATTAATATTGTTATTATCCAAATCCCATTACAAAAATAACATTATTTGAAAATATTTCACTTGAAATTAATTTTATATTTAAAATAAATATTATTATTATCATTGAAATGATAATTGTGTCCACTATATACCATTTTTACATATGTTTTTTTACATTTAATTTAATTTGATTAGGTGAGGAGATTTTGATAAATCCATATACTTTACCAAAAAAGATATTACCTGATACGGTATATTAATAGAGATTTAAGCAAATCATTTGAAATGGTTGGAATTCATTTCAAATGATGTGATAACTGGGGCCCAAAATTATTTATCCCCTCGATGAAATAATAGGTCTTGAGAAATAAATTAGTTGGCCAAATTAAATGGGTTTTAAACAATGCTTTAATAATTATTAGATTGGTCTAGAGAGTATAGATACCATGATATCTGGTATCATGAAATCTAAAATTATACATTTTCCTTCATTGAGATTCTTTCATGATTACCAATTATAATATTGAATTAAAATTACCCTTAGATGAATTTTTCCCATGTTATTGATTAAATGACATTTTTGTTTAGTTTTTTGAAGTTCTATACTGATTTTTGCTTATCTATTCATTATATTCATGTGATTTAATAAATTTAATACATATTTAGTTATTTAACATACCATATTTACTACTAATTATTTATTATTTATTTATAATTTTATTCATTACAATAATTATTTATTTTATCTAACCATTATTTTGTTTCTTTTCATTAGGATATGAGGACAAATCATTTGTATGAGTTTCAAGGATGCAAGGATTTTTATTTCATCAATTTTTATTATTTTATTAGCAATGAAAAATTATTTTCACGAAGGAAAATTACTTTCCAAAGATACATTATAGATTTATTCATTTTTATTTGACCCTTGGTATCCTTACCAATGTAATAATTCACGCACAAACTTAGGGAAACTAGAGTCCAGGCTGTTATATTTGGCGTTAGAGAAATTTTTAAAAAAAATAATGGGAACCATATTTTGTAAAACATAGATTAGGGAACATAACCCAATGATAGAAATTAATGATATGTATATATGAATATAAAAAAGTTTTGGTAAGGTAGAGATAATATGTCCTCAATAAGAAATATATTGATATCTTTATACTACAATAAGGAATACTTCCAGTACATTTATACCATTGGGTAATAAATTAAAAAACAATTCATTGGGCTATGAATCGATTCTCATTAGTTGCATGATAGTAACCCTTTCATCAATCATGGTTTTTCAATCCCAATGAATAATTAATATTATAATGGATTTGAAAAAAATCATTATAAATTATTTTAAAATAAATAAGTACCCAATGGAACCATGTTTTTGTTTCTAAGATAAAAAATGCATGAATATTATGTTTAAGTTACTTATTACACCAGATTAATAATTATTAATTATAATTTAATATTTATAATGTTATGAACTAATGCAGTATTTTATTATGATTATAATTGTTCCCAAGAAGAAATAAGGGTATCAATACTCATTGTTAATGTTTAAAACTCTATGTTGAGCAAGGCAATACTGTTGGTATCGGAACTTAGTAGATCAAATATATATTAGGTTTTCATTATCAGGTTATTAAAAATACCATTCCCCTAATGGGGTGACCCATTATTATATAATGAATCTCTTATATGATGGATCACTTAATCAGATAGAATACCCCATCATTATGTGGGACTACTAATCCTTTGGTATATTAGCAATGAATTATTTTCCACAAAAAGATATTTTTGAACATGGGACTTAATGGAAAAAAGGTTATATAGTTAGTATACTTCTATAATGGAATTTCCGATCAATGTTGTTCACTAGTCTTGAATATAATAGAAGAAGAAAAAACAGATAATATAAAATATAACTCTATTAAGGTTACATTATTTGAAAAATATTTCTCTCATGGGAAATATATTGAAATTATGATAAACGAGAATAAATTAAAGAAAATTGAAGTTGAAGTTTTTGAGGAGAATAAGACTAAATTTTCTTGACTAAAATGGTATGATAAAGATTATATACACAACAAAAAATGTAATGATTAGTTTTTTAATTGATGGGATAAATCCAAGACTCCAAGGGGTGATACTTATTTAGACATTGTCATCTTGTGATGAAAGAGTTTTATAGACCATCGAAATAGAAAAGGAATACATTAGTTCATATAAATTTATTGGGGTTCAATATTAGTAGAATTCATCGAAAAACCATGAAAAATGCAATGATTCAATTTCGAATAAGATGAAGAATAAATTTCTATAAGGAGAAAATTTCTAAATGAAGCATTCTAGTAAATACATAAAGGGCATTAGTGTTTTTTATAAATGCATAAACAAGGGTAATTTTTCTCATGAGTGTAGGATAATGAAATATACCACTGATATTGAGTGCATCAACTAAAAATAGATGGATCATTATTCAAACAAATTTCCCAAGAATCAAGTTACCATAAAAAACAAGAGGGGATGGGGAGAAATCCAAGCATGTGTAATCAATATAGCTAATGTGGAAATTACCAATTATTTTTTGGAAGGTATGTGAATCATATTAAAAACATATCCACTTCACTACTTGATTGTAGATCCTCTCAATCTTTTATATATTCCTTATTTTCTAGGAATATTATAAAATTATATATCAACTAAATAATGGAGTAGTTATTCAAAAATCATATTTCAAGTCCCATTGCATCAATGATGTGTTAGGAAATCCCTTTTGTGACACATAAACATGATCTATTTTAAGAATTTATTATCAATCCTATGGTTGATTTTGATATTCACTTGGTAATGTAATAGATTTCAAAATATGATACAGAATTTTATTTTAATGTGATGGAAAATATGAATCACGATGAGGAGGTGGAATTCATTATCTTTTGAGTGGAGACTTATAATCTGAGTTATGTCTATATCAACCTCTAGTAGCTCTTCCTATTGAGATTCATTAGGAATAATATCAAACTAAATCGGTGGTTGGAAAAGATAATATTAAAATTGAGGATGTGCCTATTTTGTTGGAATAAATTGGGTTATTTCCTATGTAATTTACAAGACATCCACTAGAGTACGATGATTAGTTTTCCATTTATTTAATCCCTTATGTAAGAACTATATCGAAGGATCTTGATATAATAGTCACTATATTATTAGTGCTGTTGAAGAAACTAGTATAGGATTTGTGTGGTATAGGATTTATTTTCCATAGTGTTTCACCATAGGGATCCTTTATTATATTAATTAATATGAAATTTATATCTGTACATATATAAATTTAATATAAGTAAATAAAATCAATTATGATAAAGAAAAACATTATCTACCTCACTTTGATGGTTTATTTGATTATCATCAGGAAGATCGTTATTTTTCAAATGTCAATGTTTTTTCTGAGTATATTAAATTGCGAGTAAAGAAGGAACACATTATAATGATGACATCATAAATGAGGTATGGATAATACAAGTTTCTAGTAATTCCATTTATATTCACTAATGAACAATTAGTTTTTTTGGATAAAGTGCACAGAGTACTTAAGGAATATCCTAATGATTTTGTTTTAGTTTTCTTTGATGACATGTTAATGTATTTTAAGATCCATGAGGAACCTAGTAATCAATTTCAAATAATATTTAAGACTTTTAGAAGAAATTTTTTTTTTGCAATATTTTGTAGGAGTGTTTTTTTCAATGGGAATTTTATTTTCGTCGATATATGATCTATATAATGAAAATATAGTTTATCCATTGAAGGAGAGATTTGAGAGAATTTCCAACACCTAGAAACCTTATCGAGGTACATAGTTTATTGGTTTTGGAATTTACTATCAGTAATTATTTAATAATTTTATCTTATTAGATAACCTGATGACCATGAATACACAATGGTTTATGGTTATACAGATCATAGAAAGTTAATATTTTTTGATAAAATGAATATATTTTTATAAATGCACTAAATTTCACCCTAATGTCATGAAATGATGTTTTTTTATATATAGTGATTAAAAAATATGTGTAATTTTATTTTTTCTTATGAATAATGATATATTTATTGGGTAAGAATCATGTTAATTAATGTCTCTTTAAAAAAACAATACATCCAATTATATTTTATTGGTTTCTATAATTATTTATTTAGAGATATGGTGACATTATCTTTATGGTGAAATATTTGAGATAAAAACATACCATAACAGTCTAATATAAAAATTTTCTTATATTTATCTCAACACGAGTCAAAGGAGATGTATTATGAAACCCATGGATTATTATTTCTCAATACAATACCACACAAGGAAAAAAATAAGTTATCATATTCCTTAAGTCAGAAGGATCATAGTGTTTTGACCCAAATGAGTATAAAGAGATATTCTTTCTTCATTAATCTTTTAAAGATGTTTATGGAAATTTTCTATGAAAGGGATAAATCACTTATTCTCCAAATTATTTCAAAACCATATTTATTGGAAAATATAAAAAGTTCACAATATGATGATGATAATTTTAAGAATATATTTAATGTTAAGAATAATGTGAATTAATAAAAATTCATTTGAAAAGGAGGAGTTAAAAAATTTGGAAATAGATTATCTATTCCAAATATACCTAAGATAAAAATGGAATTCATATATGATACCCAACAATCAAATTTCTCTATACTCTATAGTATAACCATTACGTATAGGTAATTTTGGGGACACATTTTTATTGAAAAAATGAATCGGGAAATTATTAATTATGTGTCGAGATATTTGGTTTATCAAAATATGAAGGATGATATATAGTATCCTGGAGGGGCCGTGAATTCTCTTCCTATACCTAAATGGAAATAATATGACATTATAGTGGACTTTTTCATTGAACTAAAAAATAATACTATATTTAATAATAAAATATTGTTTATTGTTGACTGACTTACCAAAATTGCATATTTCTTCACTATAAGAGAATATTTACCTTTTGGAAACCATTCAATGTAGAATATTAATGAATTTTTTACTCTTAATAGAACACCTATTTCGGTTTTTTCTCAACATGGTCCTAATTTTACATCTAATTTCATGATGATTATTAATAATTATCTTGATTTTGAGCATCATTTATGTATCAATTACCACCATAAAACTAATAGATAGTCTAAATAGACTATTGAAGCATTAAAATATAGGTTAAGGTCGTGATCACTTAAATTTACCTGAATTTGGGATTAGTATTTACATTTTAATGTGTTTTACTATAATAAAAGATGATATTCTATTATTTAAATATTGTCTTCTGAAACATTATATAGGGAGAGAGGTCATACTCCATCTTGTTTGGTTGAAGATGGTGAAAGGAAACTCGTAGGACCAAAACATGTTGACCATTAAAGAGGTTAAATATTATTCAAGATCATGTTAATCCATCTAAAACTAGGAAATTATGCTATATATATAACCATATTATTTTTTTGGAATTTTAAATGGGAGATCTTGTTTTCAAAAAGCATCCCTATCAAATGGTGTTATAATATTTGGTAGAATGGAACAATTATACCCATTCGCATCCGAACATTTTAAATTCTATAAACTGTTTTATTTTTGGATTATTTTCTTAAATAACATCAATTATATCAAAAATACAAGATATGGTTCTTATATCATTATAGAGGAAGTAAATCCAATACATAGCGCATGTGCTCACCTTTGAAGAAATAGAATTGTTACAAGATCAATATTACTATGAAGATAATATATAGATTCAAGATAAAATATAGTATGTATTGAGTAATAACCTGACATGATTTGTAAAGGTACTTTCGATAAATCATAATGTTGATGAAGAAATGTGGGAACTATAAATCTTTTTGAATATTAACAAACTTTATTTGTTTAAAAGGTAACATCTATGAAAATTTTGAGGATGAATTTTTTAGAGGGATAAATGTTACAGAAAAGAGGAAATTATATTATTTGAAATTATATTTTTATAAATCTATAATAAAATTATAATTTTAATATTTAATGGCACAAATAATCAAATTTTAGGGTGTTAAAATCGATTTTAATATTTTTTTCAAAATAAGACTACGTTTAAAAAAATAGAATCACTTTAAAATAACCATTAATGAATACTAAATTTTTTTTTAAATATTAAACTTTTATTTATAATTGTTAAAATAATATGTATAATTATTAATTAATTAACTATAAATTTGATAAAAATAATGTTTACAAAATTTAGACGTATAAATAAATATTTTTTTTGGAAAAAAATTATTTTATTCACGATTATTTTAATAAAGAAAAAATATCTATCTATTTAAATGATATAAATTTATTTAATACATTATATATATAAATTAATTAATTTAAATCCATTTAATAATTATGAATAGTCATATAGTTAATTTAGTGTCATCTTATTCATGGAATGTTCATTCTTTAAAACCCTAAATTTTTAAAGAATTTTTTGGGGTTTATATGAAATTATATTTTTTCACTAATGTGGTATAAATTTAATATTATGTATTCTATAAATTGAATATTAATATTAATTATTAGTTAATACGATCATAATTATTAGTAATAATATATATAAAAGTAATTAACATTGTTACGGTGAAAACAAGTTTTTTCACCTTACATGTTGTTATATTAAAACTAATTTTCTGACACATAGATAATTTTTATTTGATATATTATATTTAATATATTTAATAAGTTTTTACATATTATATAATAAATTTAATATCATTTTAGTATTAATGGATAAATTACCTAGGTTTAAAAACTCTTTACCATAGTGACAACCAGAAATTGTAGAAAATAAGAAAACATAGAGGTATAGGGAACAACATGTTAAAAATGTTCATTTTTAAGAGGTATATGTGTGGGTTGTTAATAAAATCCCTAAACTACATTATCTATCTATAATTAAAGTTGATTAAATGTGATTTAATACCCATTATTGAATAGTTTTGGGTATTTACAAAATTGTCAATCCTTCTCAATTATAAAATGGCACTCCCTCCCCTCACTTATTCAAACCTTTCATGCCATTTGGATCAAACCACACATACCAAAATCACTAATATATATATATATATATATATACATTAATGATATAAATTTATTCCTATTATTATATCCTAATGGTACTTATGAAGATATCAAAAGTTGTTTCACTAAGGGAATGTAGTCATCTCAATGAAGCTATTTCTTTTTCATTATTATTTTCCATCTTCAATTATGTATTCTCAATTAAAATAAAAAAACAAGTGCATAAAATTTAATTATATTTTATTATTCTGAGTTCATAATATTTATCCATATAATTATTCTTTAAATTATAATCTAATCCCTCTTTCATGTGCATAGTGGAATACAACCCTATAAATCGATGTAAACTGTTGTCCATCACTAACTCAAAAGGGTAGTAATAATGATAGAAATAATTATTATATATAATAAAAATTACATGATATAAATTTTTAAAAATATATATATCATCTACTTACTTACTCATTCATCTGTTAAGGGAATAATAGTATCACTCAAGCATACATAAGGCCAACCATCTCTATTAAGTATTACAATTGATTTTCTATGTCCAAAAATCATGAATGGTTATAAAATATATATTTAATGAAAAAAATATTATATTTAAAAAAATAATATAATTATATATGTAATTTATATAATTAAAATTAATAAGAACATGAAAATTTATAAAACAATGCATGAGAAAATAAGGAAATTAACATTCAAAACAATGAAAACAATGAAATATTATTAATAGGTGGGTGGTAAAATATTATAAATTTTTTGTATAATAAGTTATAAATACGAATATATTTTTGTTATAAATATGAATATTATTCGATTACAAATATATAAAATTCTTATAACCAGTATATATGAGGTTAAAAATGATTAAAAAAATGGAAGTTTGAGTTAATGGATTTTATCTCAATTTCTATTCCATTGAGGCATATTAGTTAATATGAACCTATTCAAATTTTTGTTTGGTTTATTATACCCCTTATATGAATATTTCATGAATAAACCATTATTAAAAATGATTAATGTTTAAATTTATGTTTTTTCCTTCAAGGGGTTATAATTTTAGAGGTTTACAGAGAGGGGAAAATTTATTTCATAATATGAATTCCATTTTGTATTTCTATTACTCTTATTTGTGGGATCGTATCATTTATCCTTCACAAGATCCAATAATTTTAATTTAATAAAAATATTTAAAGAGTTTATATATTTTATTCTAAATTTTCCACTCTTATTTCATGAATCAGGGAAATAAATATTTAAAAGAAAAACTAATTTTATTTAAATTTAAATTAGATATAATTTTATTCCATGTAAATGTTCTACAATATTATTTTACATAAATCTAGTTAATTAATAAAATGATTTATTAAGGACATTGTATGTATTATTTTAACTTTAATAAAAAAATTTTTAAATGAATACTTATAATGTTTTTAAAAATAAATTTTGTAATAAAATGGCTAACATAATGTTTTTTAATTATATATACTGACATCGGACTTCCCAAACCATGATAACAATTTCAAAATTATACGTTCTTATAAATGTTTACGTTGTATTTAAAAAAATACCATTTTTTAAAATATTATTTTTTATTTCACATCCTTTCCTTTTATTCTTAAATAATATATTATTTTTTTGTAAACTCCTATATTGACATTAAACTGATAGTCACCACTAATTTCATTATTAGTTTTTTGATTTTTAACTTTCTGAGGAATTTACAATTTTTTTTGTGATGATTTTACATTATAAATTTAACTTACCTTAAATATCCATATTATTTGTATCATGGATATGATTATATACTAAACTGTATACCATTTTTACACATGGTCTTCAATTTTATTGTTATTTGATTAAATGGTGAAATTTTGATAAATCGTGTTATTTTACTAAATATGGATATTTGATGATAAGTAATATTTACTGATGATTTAAATATATCATTTGATGTGTGAAGAATTATTTGTACATGCGATGATATGTGGGGATAAGAATTATATATCACCTTGAATCATCAATGGGTCTTATAATATAAATTAGTTGGAAAATTTAAATACTTGATTACCCATTGTTTCAAAATTCCTTGCGAAAGGTCGTTATAATATAAATATTATGATATCTATCATCATTAAATCCATATATAATCATTTTTGTTCATTAAGAGTTCAATTTTTATTATCCATGAGATTATTGAATTGATATTATCTATGGTTGATTTTTTTCCTCATGTTATTTATTATATTTAACGTGTGTTCAGTTAATTTCCATTCTATATTAAATATGAATTATATATTCATGATATAAATGTTATTGACTACATTTACTATGTGTTCAGTTATTTACCTTTACATATTGATTATTCCTTATTGATTTATGATATCTTAAACTGTACCTTTCCTTTACTGATCATTGATCTCACCCATATATTGTTTCCTTTCCCTATGATATAAAGATGAATCATTTGAATGATTTTTAAGGATTTTGAAAATTTTATTTTGTTTTGATTTATATTTTATCACTAGTGTAAAGTGTTTGGATGTATGTGTATATCTCTCCCAGTATACAATATATATTAGTGCTTTGGGATATTTAACCTTGTATCTCTTCGATTGTAATAAAGAAACCACATAATCCAGTATACTAGGTTCAGGGTTGTTACATCAAGTAAATATTCCACCACTCCAATGCTATTGATAATCTCAATGGAATGATTTAACTTGGAAATAGATTAACCTATTCCCAAACTCTTGACTTCCTTCCTCGGAGATATGTAAGGTAATACTTTATCCTTAAACTCACCCTTCGTGGATGAGGGATGATTTTTAATATAGATCATATATCAACTATAAGCATTTCAAATATGTTTTTTAATAGTATTCACCATTTTTATAAATTCCTTGAAAAATTATGTTCTTGAAATCATGCATTCACCAACTTCATCTAAACACAAAAATATTCTACATATATTCCCAATAAATATTAATAAAAAAATTAGAGGCTTTATTGAAATCTATTATTATTAGTGAACAAAACCAAAGGAAAATATTGATATCACACTCCTTTTAAGTCTATTGAGAATTTCCTCAACGAGTCTTACATTGTTTTCTATAGTCAAATTAAATTGGACATTAGTTTGGGGGTGATAATTTGTGCAGAACATATCCTTATTATTTTGAGTATGTTGGATACTCCTCCAACAAATTGAGGTAAATATTAGATCCTGGTCAGATATAATAGATTCTGGTGTTCCATGTATCCTCTCTATATCTAAAATGTATATCCTTGCCTGTTGATTGAATGAAAATTATTCTGGAAATGAAATCAAATGATATTTCATTATAATACAATCCACTACAACCCATATAGTGTTATTTACAATTGATTTCTTTAGAATACTAAGGGCAATGTACATGGTGATGTTTTCCTATAACTATGTAGGTATGGTTAACGCTTCAATCATATCATAATACCTTTTCCCATTATCCTTAAAATTCTTAAGTACAAAATTATTTTATAAATATTTAGGGATATCCTTATTCATATTGTCCTACCAATAGTGATTATATATAAATCAATATATCATCAATTGATTTGAGTGGATATATAAGGTCAAGATATATGCATTATTCAACAACACAATCTTTATCTTAGGATATTATGATACATATTTTCATGACCCAAACAATAAAACTCATTCTTATTCAATTTTTAACTCTTAGGATTTCCCATTTCATGTAGCTTCCTCTTTCATTTGAATTTCCTCATCATCTCTTTGAGCATCCATTTTCTTCAAAATATGTATGCTTGTGAAATCATTGAACAAAAATTTTATGATGTTCCTTCTTATATGATTCACATGTCCATCCTATTCAATTATAAGAATGTTACATTATTACAAAATTTTATCATTGATAATGTTTTCATATACATTCTATATAGAGCATCTAAAAATTTGATTGATTTCATCGGACGGTATTAGGTTGAAAAATCATAGCCATTGATCTAATATAACCAAATTCTTGAGTAAATATTTATATCCCTCTAAGTGAATATATATTTTAGGATCTTCTACTCTGTATATATTTTACAATTAGCCACATAGATATAATACTCCCATTTTTTCAATTAATTATTCACTATAATCAAGACCTAGTCAAGTGTTTCATTGTTAATCTCTTGAACATTATTCTTCCATGAGGCATAGTTTATCACATTTCATTTTTTCATTTGCACACAACTAAAAATATTATTTTAATCATATATATGTATGATGAAGAGTTCTCCCAATGACAGAAGTGTGAGGGATGGTGCAATGTCATGACTCTTTTTCGATTCTATAATGCTCCCTTTGTATTAACTAATCGAGAAAAATGTTACTCTATCTTTAGCAAGATTGGTTTGTGTGGATGAAAATAAAAATAAATTTTTTATATAATATATGTAATACCTAGCTAATCAATGGAAAATAAATATTTTTATTGAAGATATTGGCCTATTGTAGTCCCAAATTTTATTTTTTGTTCTTCCAATTCAATGGTGTCCATTCTATAAACATTATTGGATACAGGAATAGTTCTCTATATACATTCAACATAGAATTCAACCTCTTGTTCTAGATGAAAACTAGTCAATTATTTTTCGAATATATAACTATAATTCATTATAATTGGAATGTATTCAAGAATTATTATCTCTTTTTTCTCTATCATTTGAGATAGATATACTTTTTTTTAAGGAAACATAATACATGTTGGAGTAATAAATTCCAAGGGAGATTCATCATTCTATATATACTTATAAATAATTAGATTATTTCATGGGATTTAAAGAGTGATCTCCCTATCCTAAAAGTTAAGGTTGAATTTGTATAATGATAGAAAATCTATTACCAATATAATATAAAACTCAACTAATTGAATTAACATGATATTTAATTGGACATTAATTCCACATATATTGGATGTGAATGATTTATATACTTGGGATTTAACAATTGTCTCATTTTTTCACATAGATATCTAAACAAACTTTCTTTAAGATATAATTCAAATACTTCAAATAAACATGAAATATATAAAAGAATGTGTTGAACCGAAATTAAAATGTATGGTCCATATTCATGAATCAATAACTTGTTTACCTATAACCATATCATTATTTTGATCCACATTATTTGTAATGATAGTATGTTCCCTTCATAGATCTCTAGGACTGGGAGGTTATTGTTTTAGACTGTTTCTACCATCTCTTGTCATATGTAATTGGATTTCATTTTTCTGAAGATCCAAGTAGGAGAAACATTGTACTGTATGATGAGTGTTTATACGATCATTATATTCCTCTATTTAAGTAGTGGGGTTATTAATCTCTCCTCATCATTTATTATCTCAATTCCATACATTCCACACCTCAAGAATCTCCAAGATCAATTTTGGTGGTTGATGAGATGTTTTTATCAAATGGTTTATGGGTTTTCTTTTCTCTATATGATTTATCTATTAATCCTCATGAAAAAATCTACATTTTAAAATTTTTATCTCCAAAACCATGAGACCAATGAGAGTCCCCAATCTTCATATTTAACTTCAGGGAGTAATAAAAAATATCTTCATAGATTTCTATTTCTCTAATCACAAAATATTTTATTTCCGTATTTCAATTAATACACAAAGCTAGAAATTAACCTTATATTCGGTGTTGAGGATGTATCCATATGCGTACCATACAATCCTATTTATGTTTTCCATATATTCCCCGATATAATCGTCTTAATTTTTCTTAAGTTTAATAATCATGTCCATTATATGATATAGAATTCGAGGAAAAATATTTATATAAAAATATTTTATTGAATAATTCTCATTCAATGCAATAAATTTATTCTATGGACATTGTGTTCTTGATCAGTGTCCACAACTAATCATGTTCCCCTTCCACATGAAAGAAATGGAGTAAAACATTATAATGTTATGAGGAAAATCTTACCAAGGATATATTTTTAATGGATTTAATACATTTTTCACTATTTAGGGGACACATGATCCACTAATGCTATGAGGATTTTTAAAATAAAACAATCAACCGAAACATGCACATTATTTAGGGAAAGTGGGTTCTCTGTATAATTCTTTTTTTATTCACAACATGAGTTAGTAGATATGTTACTTCCATGAAGTTCAAGGCTTTTACAATCATATGGTTATATATATTATTAGGGAAATCATCACATCTCTTATCATGTCTATTTTTTTCATTTATTCCTCTATTTCTGTCTACTCACTATAAAAAGAATTACTAAATGAGAATACATTAACTAATAAACATACCATATGGATAATTATAAAATTTTAAGGAATATAATATAACATAATAGTATATCCAAGCTTATGCGCCTCTAATATTTAATCTAGGTGATAAATGGTAATTTTATTATTATTTTTACTTACCTAACAATCTAACCATGTCCTTCATAATGGTTTATAAAGAGTTTTTTAATTTTTCAAATCATATCTCTCGGCACTGTCAAACATGATTAATAGAAAAGAGTCATTATCATGTACCATTTTATGATAGATTTAATACTCAATGAACTCTTTTTGGAGTTATTACCTCTAGGTGCAACTTTTCCAAAGCCACATCATCATGTAATATACAAATACTGTTGTAATGTCTTTGAAAACCCCTCACTCTATACCTCAAAAAAATTATAGGATATTCTCTTACACATGGAAATATCTCTATGGATATCACTAAATTATTCTAGTATTAATCACCCGAAATAACTA
This sequence comes from Viscum album, assembly GCA_963277665.1. Taxonomy (NCBI): domain Eukaryota; kingdom Viridiplantae; phylum Streptophyta; class Magnoliopsida; order Santalales; family Viscaceae; genus Viscum; species Viscum album. The sequence goes on from OY728161.1 coordinate 1,591,767,027, forward strand.
CACCTCCATCTGGAACTAAATACAGACACCCAAGAATTTTTACATGATTTTAAACATGAATATCCATTAAAAAACAATAATCAAAGGGCCTAGATTATTTTTCATAGTGGGTATATAAAACATCATTATTAAAAAAAATATTTATTTATGTATCCATAATGAGAGTATAAATCCCTTTTATCCCTTAAAAATACATGGGATAAACTATGGAATACATAGGAAAAGGGGGTGAGCTAAACATTCCAATAAGGTAACAATCATGATAAGTAAGCATAACTTGTGAGCCACTGGTATGACATGGTATCATAAAATAAAAGGATAATGAGTAATAAAATTGAATAATATCCTATATAAAATGGTATTATATGATCAAAGAAACTTAATAAATGATTAATCAACACAAAACATTACATAAGAAAAAGTATATATTGACTTCAAGACCACTTCACTTGGTGGAAAGAGTCTCATCATCGAATAAGTGTACCCCCTAGTCACATACATAAAATATAATGAGAAAAGAATTTTCCCAATGAATTAGAGAACTATCTTGGAGAACCCATCATAACATGTTCATAATTATGTGTTCTATAAAAATAAAAAATCTTGAGGCATAAACATAAGAATTACCCAAGGAATAGAATGGGTTGCATAATCATGACATATATTATAATCTATGAAAAATTCATAAATATATAACAGAGAAGAATAAACATAATATTATTGATTTCATATAATATTAAATAATCATAGGTCTCAAAATAAGTTTTTCTATTTATCAAAAACATTAATTTATTGTTACATAAAAGTATTAAGGAAAATAATAATTTCACTTAACCGAGGTCGATTTTAAAGTAAAGAATTGATAATTGATTATATGAATTTTATTTAACCATTAAAATAATGGATAATGAGATGGAAATATCTGTAAGATATATATATATAAATAATATAAAATCAATAAATAAAATAAAATTGATATTTAATGTGAATTAGGGTGATAATGGTGATGACCCCAAGAAAAAGGGGTTTTTCAGAGAGATCACTTATCATAAGTGTCATGTTTCTTAATTAACATTAGAAAATAATATAATATATATATATAATTATTATAAATGAATTATAGATCCATATTCATTTATTTTATATCATATATTACTTTTTTATAGAATCTTACTACACATTTATTATCAATTCATTATTAAAATCAATGCTTTGGGTGACAACTGCATCATTTTTTAGGCATGTTTTGGTATTTCAGTCATGGAATGTATAAATTGATCACAGTTCCATCATATCAACAAATATAAAAATTATATTAATATATTATATATTTATTATATAAATAGATTCATCCATTATAGTTATTTATGAAAAATATATATTACACATTTAATGGGGATGGTAGGCCATAAGTACGCATGAATGGTGTTTCCTTTTCTGATTGATGGAATAAATTAAAAATTAAAAATTAAGTATTAAAAATACTAATAAATTAAAAAATAACATATATATTTATTAAATCAACCATGATATCCTTTTGAGATAGGTAGTGATGGAAAATTAATTATATCAGATAATGAGGTTGTATCCTTCCACACACACAAAAGTTGGTTTTGTTTCCCATTTCATGGAATAGGATATAGATGTAAGGGACTAAATTAAATTAATAAATATAGGTATATTTTATATAATGGGGTTATTATTTCATAAATTTTTTAAAAAATTTAAACTGTGAAAATAATAAATAAAACTAAAACATTTAGTGAAAGAGTATACATCTTCCGTAGGGAACATCCTTTTTATTACACCTTAAAAAAACCTAATGTAGATATTATAACCAAAATAAGAAATTTGGAACGTGATTATGTATGTTAGTAAAGGATTTGGGTAGCTGTTTTATTAATTAATATTCCTTTTAACCGCTAATAAAATTAGATATATACTTCTATTTTATAAGTAAGTAGAGGGGTATACTTGGTATTACATTAATTATTGAATTAATTTTTATTAAGGAAACAAAATGATATATTTTGAATAGAGTATGTCGCTGTCTCTAAATAAACACACCCAAAAAATATATATGTTTTTATATTAGTTTTTTACAATTATTTCTTTTTTTAACTCATTTAAACGCTTTTAACAATTACCATGAAAAAAACATTTTTTACTATTTTTTGGCTATTGTAGATTTTATAAAAATGAAGAAAAAGGCACATAAAGGGACCATAGTTGATATTTTCATTAATATATCAGTCACATAGAATATGATTGTATTTTTAATATATTTATATCATTTAATAAAATAATATTTATTATATAACAAAATTTAGGTCATTTTTTGAACAATTCATTTCATGGGACATTAAAAAAACATGAAAACCTAAAAATTCTAATATAATTCATTAGAACCTCTATAATATTTTATTTAAATATAAAAACATTCAAGTACATAATAAATCATTAAATATATATAATTTTTTTTGAAAATAATTTCTTTCAATAATGAATTATTTGAATAAATGTTGTGTGATCATTAAGTATATTTTTAAAGAAGTTATTTCATCTCCAAAAATTTAAAATAATCTACAATGATAAAAATTAATTTTTATTTAAATTAAGTCTTGAATATCCAAATAATTTTTCTTTATCCTTTTAAAAAAATATTCTAGAAATTATAATCAAGAAGGTGACATTTTATGCAATTTAATTCTTTTGAATAATATAAATGTCAAAATAAAAGATATTTAGATCCAAGTTGCTATTTTTTTTAATATTCTATTGAAATAGATGAAAAAAAAAATTTAAAAAAATAAATTCATGATTTATGATCATTTTTTAGTCCTTAACATATTATTCTTTATATTTAATTACCCGATTTACCCTTACCAGAATACAATTATTTACCATGGTTACATTTCATAATGAAAAAAATAAAAGGGTATTATTTATGAAACATAAACCTCTTAAATACATATATAAAATACAATTTTCATGATTTAAATTTTATATGTGGTGTAAATTAATTTCGAATAATAAATAAGTTCCATGATCAATAGAGTTTTCAGAAAAAATCCTTTTTTATTTATAATTTATTTTTCACCAAATTTAAGTATAAAATTCAATAAAAAGACACAAATGGGATCATTTTTAATAAAAATAAATAGATTAAATTTTAAAAAACAACAAGAAATTTAATGTTTCTACATAAACATTTGAAAAGAAAATACTTTTGTCAATAAAAATCATTATTTTTTAATATTTATTAAAAAATATATCCTTTCATAAATATTCAAAAAAATGACCATTATATATTATTATTATTATTATTAAAAATTTTGATAAATTTATCAAACAAAATTATGAAAGTTATAATTATTAATAATAATTTTCCCTTAAAAATAAATAAATGTTTTTTGAAGAAGACCACTTTTTTAATGACTCGTAAATTTCATGGAAATTTTATTTCCTTAAATTCTTCAGAATTTTATGAGTACTCAGTTTCTGATAGAATTGATTCTGAGGCCCGGTGTGCCCGGAATAAATTTCCGATGTTTTGTTAAGCTTAAATTAATTCGCGTAAGAAGTTTTCTGAAAAAGTGGAATAACTCTTAAATGGTTACTCAGATCAGAAATTCGAGGGAACCGTTATGCTTAGGATTGCGGGTTTACCCTACGTGTCACTTAAGTTTAGTCGGCGCAGGCCTGCTGTGAAAAAACCCGAAATGGCATAATCGTAAATAAAATAATTATATAAAGTTATTTTATTTTTATAATGCTTATAAATCACAAACGGTAACTCGGATTAAAAATCTGGGCCCACCGCTGAACTTGTGAGGGTATGATTTCTTTAATCAGATACTAACTTTGGTCGGCGTGTGCCACCTGAGAAAGTTAGTTTTTGGCCGTAAAAAAAAATAATTAAGTGACAATTATTTTATTGTAAAATTCATAACTTCTAAATGGTAACTTGAATTAAAAATACGAGAGTACTGTTGAATTCGTCGGGGCGTGTTTCTCCTATGTAGAACCTAAACTTGACTGTAGTGGGTCGAGGGTGATTGATAATAATTTTCTAAACATTTTTTCGGGTACGTTCAGTAAACGTTCGAGAATATTTTTATATATTTTGAACCGGTGATTGGAATTCAAATCTGAGGGCATCATTGAAGTCACAACGATGGTTTTCGCTTAAGAAGACTCTCACCTCGGCGGTGGATGATCAGGTATGGAAGTTAGTTTTTGGGGTTTTATGTGTGTTAATAAAATAAAATAAGTGAATAATTTATTTTATTTTGTTAAACACTTGTCGTGTAGATAAAAGTGATTAGAAGCTCCACTTGGTAGTTGGTGGTGGAACCACCAGAACCTAACCTCCCATTTAATGGGGAGGGAGAGGAAACCTCTCAACTCCACATAAATTAATTTTACATGTCGACGTAAAATTAATTGCACACTATTAATTTTATGAGTTGACATAAAATTAATTGTTGCGAGTTAATTTTATGTGTCCACATGAAATTAATTGATGTCAGTTTATTTTATGTGTCGATGTGAAATTAATTGCTGTAAATTAATTTTATGTGTCAACATAAAATTAATTCGAGTCATATGTTTCGACGTAGGTTATGTGGTGGAAACTTCTTGGCCTCCTGCCCTCTTAAGTTGTGCCAACACACCTCTTAAATTGCGCCAACACAATTTAATTCGCCCGAACCCCTTCTTAAATTAAGTAACTGAATCGTCATAATTTAGTAAGGTTCCATATAAATGAACCGTTATAAATTCCATGATGGTTACATACCTCTCCCCCTCTCTTATATATAGGGATCTTGGGAGAAGGGTTTGGGACGGTTTCACCAAGCGACGAAGCGCTGGTAAAGTATCACAACGCCCAACACTTAGGGAAATCATATCCTCTCCAATGAAGAATGCGAAGAACACCAATGATGATCTTTCACATGATTCTTCTTCAACCTTCCTTCCCCTGACAACTATCCTCCGCAACATCGTCAATGAACCAACGAAGCTCAGAATTGGGGACGTGTGGCGGACGCGACCAACGACGGTCTTCATCATCTTCCTTCCGCGGCTCCGCCAATGTGCAATGAGCAAGAGGTAGGAGTTAATTCTTCGTTCAAGTATTATTTAAAAAACATCGTTGTTAAATGATTGGCCGATTTTTATCAAAATAACGAGAGGAGGTCAGACCGCACAAACATGGCCGATCCTCCTCTCCCTTTGTTGTTGATCTTCATCGTGGATTGAAATAGAGGCGATGTGGTGCCGTTGCACCGCACGAGAAAGAGAGAACCGCAGCTGGAGTGGGCCGCGGTGAAGGAGCACGGCGTCGTCGCACCGCGCCGGTGAAGCCAAAGGAGGCCGCGGCCAAGAGCGGGACATGGAGAAGGGGCTCGGCACCGTCGCGCTGCGCTGGAGCACCATAAAGGGCCGCGGCTAGGGCGGGCAGTTTTGGCGGGGCGCAACGCCGTCGCGCCATGCCGGACAGGTAGGAGCCACGTCCTATGGCCGCGACGGTTCAGAGGAGTGGCCGGCAGAGCGGGCCGCTAGCACCAGCTAGATATGGGACCCCTCGGGTCCCGCTGGTTTAATTAATGTCAGCCTTAATGGCCAGATGTTTCTTCAATCAAGGGGGGCAGCCACCCCCCCTACATCCCGCTCGGCCGAGAGCCCAGCCAATGGCCACACGGGTCGGCCGCCTGTGCCGGAACGGGACAAACGCGCCGGGCCGGGCCAGCCGCGCTAGGCCGGACCCTCGTGCCGGGCCAGGCCGCGCAGGCTGGGTCGGGCTGCGCCGGCCAGGTCTGGCCGTTCCCAACTGGACCGGACCCGGACCGGGGTCGGGTAGAACCGGTTCGGGCCGACCTAGGGGGAATTGGGCCTGGTCGGACCGGGCCCAAACCCCCCTGTTTTCGGACAGTTCTGTTCAAATTCCCATAACATGGTCTACGGACCTCCGATCGATGCACCGTCAGTTGAGTTGGTATCCTTGGATGGTTATTTCAGTATATTACACTCAAGGTTTTAGAGAACATTGGGTATAGACGTGTTGGTTCGAACACGAAACCAACCGGGCCCTCAGAACAGAAATGCTTATAACTTGAGCCCTGGATGTATGATTGACGTGCCATTGACTTCATGGGTTTCCTCTTAGTGACCCGGTTCTTTTGGCTTAGCCGCTTGAGGTTTGGACACAGCTGGAGTATGGTTGGGTTGGTATTATCTTAAAACCCCTCGGACGAAAAAGACAATAACTCTCAGACCGGGCATCCGATTTACGCACCATCTGTCACGTTGAGTCCCTATTGAAGAGACGGAACTTTGTGATAAATCAACTTTTGACTTCGTGAGAGTTGATGTATCAAACCCATTGGCTCGTGGAGAGGACCCTCCTCGAATCGAGCATACTGTGTGCGGGAACCCTAGAGATGGCTGCGACGAAGATAACGACTTCCGTACAAGGATCCTCAGTGGGTTCGACGAGGACGACTACCGTACTAGGATCCTCAGTGGGTTTTATGAGGAAGACTACTGTACTATAATCCTCAGTGGGTTGTACAAGGATGACTACCGTACTAGGATGCTATGTGGGTTCGATGAAGATGTCTACCGTACTGGGATCCTCCATGGGTTCAACGACGATGTCTACCGTACTGGGATCCTCCATGCATTCGACGACGATGACTACTTTATTAGGATCCTCTATGGGTTCAGCAGTGTTGTCGACTGTACTTGGATCCTCCGCGGGTTCGGCAGTGATGACTACTATGCTTGGATCCTCCATGGGTTCGGCAATGACGACTTCTGTACTAGGATCCTATGTGGGATCGGCAGAGGAGATGATTTAGAGGCTACATCTAATCACCTCCACCTCTCTTTAATAAGTAGTATACCTCTGTGAGCTGAGTCTTGATTCTCAATCATTATCATTGATATGGTTGACTTGGTTTCCTTTGTGGACTGGGTTGTGTTTTTCCTATGTGGACTGAGTTGAGCTTTCCTTTTAGGACTAGGTTGTGCTTTCCTTTATGGACTGCGTGGTGCTTGGAAGTTGGAGATGAACTGTAACTAAGGACTTAGTTATATGTATGGGAATATACCTAAGTAGTGTTAATGATACTTCATGATTGTATCTTTAATTTTTGTTTTATCCTTCGTAGATTCTGAGAGATCTTCAGGGGTATCGGGGTCCCTACTGAGTATTGTATAATCACCCCTACACAGGCTATGCCCACACTATGTGGTGTTGGATGCAGACGACGGACAACACTAATCGAGGTGGAAGCTTGTGAAGCTGGACGGTACCCGGAGGTGGACCACTTGGTGGGACGTACATGGAGCGGACGACCAGACAGAGGAGATGTGGAGGCTATCTGTACCCACCCTTCAGGTGGGAGTTCCGGAGGATGTTTTAGAGTTGCTGCTTTACTTTTCTACTGCTGTATTTTCTTTCAGTTGTAATTTACTTTCAGTTGGGTTTGTACTCTGGCCCATTTACTTTCCAGCACTTACTTTTAGCCTCAGTTTACTTAGAGTTTGCTTCATATTGTTTACTCTGTGGTGTGTTTTTCTTATATAAAGCCAATGTCTCCCCTTTTACTGGTATTTACACCTTTGGTTCTAGTCTCCAGCCCCTGGCCTATGGGAGACGGTCTTGGGGTAGTCATGGCACGGGCCCTGAGGATGGGTCATGAAAAATTGGTATTAGAGGAGTCAGTTCTACCATAGATCTCAGGACTATGTTAATTCCTTCTCTGTGAAGAAATAATGTTTAGAGTAATGAGTGTGGTTATCAATCCATGGAGTCCAGTGTTGGTGCGGCGGCCGACGTATACATACACCATGACCCTGACTCCTGATTTCCGGCTCAGTACACAAAAAAATTGATTGCATGTGTGTTTCAAAAGTTTTCTTTGTGATTACTTTGTGTCAGCTCACCAGGTATATAATATTTACCGTGGCGCACCTGTTTCATTTCAGGATGGCCCCAGGACAACATCCAGCTAGGGTTCAGAGCTTTGTGCGAGATGGAAGCCCACCAAGCGATAAGGCCTCAGTGTAGGGCCCCATTACAGCAGAGGCACCAGTGGTACCACTAACTGCCGAGCCACCGATGCCACCAGCCCCAGCAGTTGAGAGTGCACGTCGCCTTAGTGCACTGCATGAGTTTCATCGCCAGAGACCACCCAAGTTCTGCAGGGAGACGGACCCTCAAGAAGCTGAGGATTGACTGGAGGCAATTTTTCGAGTCTTTAGATTAGTAGGGACAACAGCTGACCTCAAGGTGTTCCTTGCGGGGAGTCTCCTGCACGCGGCTGCAGGTAGATGGTGGAGCCTGATGCTCCAGGTGCACGACGAGACATCTCTTCTATTGAAGGACTTCGAGAGCCTCTTCCGCTCAGATTTCATTCCAGCCACCCTCCGTGCAGTTCACATTTATGAGCTACTACAACTGCGGCAGGGCAGCATGACAGTAGCCCAGTACTCAGCATGATTCAACGAACTCTTGTGCTACTCCACATATATGGTACGAGACCCATTTTTCCAGGCCCAGACCTTCTATCAGGGACTGAGGAATGAGATCAGGGCTTTGATGATCTCCCTCAACATCCCGACATAGGAGGGGGTGCTGGAGAAAGCCCTTCTAGTGGAGATTTTTCTCGCTGAGCAGTCACCAGCGGCAACACACTTCGCAGGATGACCCGCAACAGAGTCTTCTGTGGCTGGCAGTAGACAGATGATGCAGAGGACCAAGCAGGCCAGACCATCAGATGACAAATCTCAGGAAACATGTTAGGTTGTGTGGGGTACACGAAACAGAGCCATCTACACGAGGAGTAGACAATGCTATGCATGTGGCGGGCAGGGTCACATGGCTCGAGACTGCCCGACCCACCCTGCAGATGAGCAGCGGGCGGTAGAGGGACCTCCAAGGAAGAGGTTCGACTGTGGAGGTCCACAGGGAACAGGCAGACGAGGTAGAGGAGCTGGCTGAGCAGAGGGTGGTGGGTGACGCTTTGAGGTCCTTCCACCTAATTTTCACCGGGTGCACGACCTCTTCCATGTATATCAGTAGAGGGGATGTGTCCACGACCCGTCCCAAATCATCGACCATAGGGAGCTGGACATTGATGATGGGGAAACGTTCACGGGGGATCCAGTGGAGATTGAGGACCGACAGGAGTGGGTCCTGCATGGGTGATCGATTCCCATGATGCACATTTGCTGGTAGCACGGAAGCCTCCAAGAAAGAACTTGGGAACAGGAGGCTCAGATATGTGCTTGGTGCCACCTTTAGTTTCCATAATTTGTGTTGTAGCTTTATGGGGGCGTAAAGCACTGAGGTGGGAGTAATGTAAAGCCCCATAAATTTCAAGGAATTTTTTTTCTTAAATTATTTTGAATTTTACGAGTACACAGTTTCTGACGGCACCTGATTATGGGGCCCGGTGTGCCCGGAATAATTTTATGAAGTTTTGTTAAGCTTAAATTAACGCGCGTAAGTAGTTTTCCTGAAAAAGTGGAATAACACTTAAATGGTTACTCAGATCAGAAATCTGAGGGCACCGTTATGCTCAGGATGGCGGGTTTACCCTATGAGTAACTTATGTTTAGTCGGCGCAGGCCTCCTATGAGAATACCCAAAAATGGCATAACTGTAAATAAAATAATTAAATAAAGGTATTTTATTTTTAAAATGCTTATAACTAACAAACAATAACTCAGATTAAAAATCAGGGACCACCGTTGAACTCGTGAGGGTATGCATTCTTTATGAAGATGATAACATTGGACGGCACGGGCCACCGGAGAAAGTTAGTTTTTTTCCGTAAATATAATAATTACGTGAAAATTATTTTATTGTAAAATTCATAACATCTAAACGGTAACTCGAATTGAAAATCCAAGAGTACCAATGAATTCTTTGGAGAGTGTTTCTCCTCGGTAGAACCTAACCTTGACCGTAGTGGGTTGAGGGTGATTGATAATAATTTTCCGAACTTTTTTTTGGGTACGTTCAGTAAACGTACGAGCAGATTTTTCTATCTTTTGAACCGGTGCTTGGATTTGAAATCTAAGGGAACCATTGAAATCACAATGCGGGTTTTCGCTTAATAATACTTTCACCTTGACGGTAGATGATTGGGTATGAAATTTAGTTTTTGGGGTTTTACGTGGGTTAATAAAATAAAATAAGTGAATAATTTATTTAATTTTGTTAAACACTTGTCGTGTAGATGAAAGTGGATAGAAGCTCCACTTGGTAGTTGGTGGTGGAACCACCACACCCTATCCTACCATTTAATGGGGAGGGAGAGGAAACCTCTCAACCCCCCATCAATTAATTTTATGTGTCGATGTAAAATTAATTTCACTCAATTAATTTTTTGAGTTGACATAAAATTAATTGTTGTTAGTTAATTTTATGCGTCAACATCAAATTAATTGATATCAGTTAATTTTAGGTTTCGACGTGCAATTAATTGGTGTCAATTAATTTTATGTTTCAAAATAAAATTAATTCATGTCATATGTTTTGACGCAGGCTATGTGGTGGAAACTTCTTGGTGTCCTCCCCTCTTAAGTTGTGCCAACACACCTCTTAAATTGCACCAACACAATTTAATTCGTCTGAACCCCTTCTTAAATTAAGTAACCGCATCGTTGGAATTTTGGAAGGATCCAAATAAATGAACCGTCATAAATTCGATGATTGTTTCATACCTCTCCCCCTCTCATATATATAAGGAGATTGGGAGAAGTTTTTGGGACGACTTCACCAAGCGACGAAGCGATGGTAAAGTATCGCGACACCCAACACTTGGGGAAATCATATCCTCTCCAATGAAGAACATGAAGAACTCCAACGATGATCTTCCACATGATTCTTCTTCGACCTTCCTTCCCTAGGAACCTATCCTCCACAATATCATCAATGAACCGACGAAACTCAGAATTGGGGACGTGTGGGGGACGCGACGAACGATGATCTTCAACGTCTTCCTTCCGCGACTCAGCCAACGAGCGATGAGCAAGAGGTAGGGGTTAATTATTCGTTCAAGTTTTATTTAACAAACATCGTTGTTAAATGATTGGCCGATTGTTATCAAAATAATGGGAGGAGGTTAGACCACACAAACACGGCCGATCCTCCTCCTCTTTTGTTGTTGATCTTCTTCGTGGCTTGAAATGGAGGCGATGCGGTGCCATCGCACCGCGTGAGAACGAGAGAACCGCGGTCGGAGCGGGCCGCGGTGAAGAAGCATGGCACCGTCACGCCGCTCTGGTGAAGCCGAAGGAGGCCGCAACCAAGAGTGGGCCGCGGAGGAGGGGTGCGGTGTCGTCCCGCGGTGCCGGAGCATCAGGAAGGGCCGCGGCCGGGGTGGGCCGCGACGGAGGGGCGCGGCGCCGTCGTGCCGCGCCGAACGGGAAAGAGTTGCGGCAGTTCAGAGGAGCAGCCAGCCGAGTCGGCTGTTGGCACCAGCTAGAGGCGGGACCCCTCGGGTCCCGCGGGTTCAATTACGGTCGACCTTAACCACAGGTCGTTTCTTCAATCTAGGGGGCAGCGCCCCCCGCTCCCCCGCATCCTGCTCGGCCGAGAACCGAGCCACCAGCCACGCGGGCCAGGCCACACCCAACTGGGCTAGACCTGGACCCAGGTCGGGTAGACCCAGTTCTGGCCGACCCAAGGGGTACTGGGTCGGGTCAGACAGGGCCCAAACCCCCCTTGTTTTCAGACAGTTCCATTCAAACACCCATAACATGGGCTACGAACCTCCGATCAACGCACCATCAGTTTTGTTGGGATCCTTGGATTGAGATGGTCGTTTTGGTATATTAAACTAAAGGTTTCGGAAAACTATGGGTACGGCCGGGTTGGTTCGAACACGAAACCAACCGGGCCCTTGGAGCGGAAACACTTATAACTTGAGCCACGTAGGTCCGATTGACGTGCCTTCAACTTCATTGGGATAATATTATTGAGATGGTTCTTTTGGATTAATCTTCTTGAGGTTTGGACACATCTGGAGTATGGTCGGGTTGGTTTTATCTTAAAAACCAACCGGGCCCCTCGGACGAAAACGCCAATAACTCTCCGACTGGGCGTCCGATTTACCTGACGTCTGTCCCGTTGAGTTTTTATTTACGAGACAAAACTTTGTGATACATGAACTTTTGACTTCTTGATAGTTGATGTATCGACCCCCTTGGACCATTGAGCAGACCCTCCCGGAATCGAGCATGCTGTGTGCGGGAACCCTAGAGCTGGCTGCGATGAAGATGACGACTTCCGTACAAGGATCCTCAGTGGGTTTGATGAGGACGACTACCGTACTAGGATCCACAGTGGGTTCGACGTGGACGAATACCATACTAGGATCCTCAGTGGGTTCGACCAAGAAGACTACAGTACTAGGATCCTCTGTGGGTTCGATGACGACGTCTACTGTACTGGGATCCTCCGTGGGTTCGATGACGACGTCTACTGTGCTGGGATCCTCCGTGGGTTCAAAGATGATGACTTCTGTACTAGGATCCTCTGTGGGTTCAATAGAATTGTCGACTATACTTGGATCCTCTGTGGGTTCGGCTGCGATGACTACTATACATGGATCTTCCGTGGGTTCGGTAGTGATGACTTCTGTACTAGGATCCTATGTGGGATCGGTAGAGGATATGATTTAGAGGATACATCTAATCACCTCCACCTCTCTTCAAGAAGTAGTATACCTCTGTGAGCTGAGTCTTGATTCTCAATCATTATCATTGATATGGTTGACATTCATTCCTTTGTGGACTATGTTGTATTTTTCTTGTGTGGACTGAGTTGAGCTATCTTTGTGGACTAGGTTGTGCTTTCCTTTGTAGAGTGCACAGTCCTTGGAAGTTGGAGACGAACTGTAACTAAGGAATTAGGAATATGTATGGGAATATACCTATGTAGTGTTATTGATACATCGTGATTGTATCTTTCCTTTGTGGTTTATCCTTCGTGGATTCTGAGATATCATCGGTGGTCTCGGGGTCCCTACTGAGTATCGTATACTCACCCCTGCACGGGCTATGCCCACACTACGTGGTGTTGGATGCAGACGATGAACATCACTGATCGAGGTGGAAGCTAGTGGAGTTTGACGGTACTCGGAGGTGGACCACTTGGCGGGACGTACACGGAGCGGACGGCCGGAACGAGGAGCTGTAGAGGCTATCTGTACCCACCCATCAGGTGGGAGTTCCGGAGGATGGCTCAGAGTTGCTGCTTTACTTTTCTACTATTGTATTTTCTTTTGGTTGTACTTTAATTTCAGTTGGGTTTGTATTATGGCCCATTTACTTTCCATCACTTATTTTTGTACTCAGTTTACATAGAGTTTGCTTCATCTTGTGTACTCTGTGGTGTTTGTTTTCTTATATAAAGGTAATTCTTCCCCTTTTACTGGGATTTACGCCTTTGGTGCTAGTCACCAGCCCCTGGCCTATGGGATGCAGGCTTGGGGTTGTCACAGCACGGGCCCCGAGGATGGGTCGTGACAATTTTTTTAAGAATAATATGACTTTACTAATAATTGAGTTCTTCTTTCCAAGTCATTAATAAATAAATTTTTATTGAGTTAGAATTATATATATATATCATAATTTTGTAAACCCTATTCATATATACTAATTAACCTAAATACATATAACAATAATAGTATTTCATGGTTCATTTAATCTTGGAGAATCATATATTATACATTATATAATATAGAGACTATTTAAAATATTGAGTTGTTATAGATTCCTCCCTTGATTAACCTCAATGAGAATCTAAGCTCACTCATTATTTGGTTTCTGTTCCCATTGTCATGATGAAATGTTTTATATAGGGTATTCTAATATGTTTACTATATGGGATGACATTTATGAGAGATATCTATTATAATTCATGAACTAACAAGATTATGTATCTACTATAAAAAATAGTAAACATATACAATCATTGAATGAATTATAATTTAATTTAATTAATATCCAACAATTATGATGTAATATATATTTTTAACAAATATTCTTCACTTGAGTTTGTTTCAAGGAATGGTTTAGAAAATAATTTGATATTATGATTAGATATCATTTTTGAAAATCCAAGGGGTGATTATATATGTAAGATAACATCATAATTTTTTGGTATGGAAGAGAATATGTTGTATTCATAGAAATAAAACCCTTTCTGCATACAGTAAATGTATTTGGTTTTATCATAGATTCTTCTATTGGTAATAACATTGAAAATATATTGTTGATTATATCTGAATAATTAATTTGGTGCACTATCTGTGTGCCCTTAATGATTACATATATTTACACTCGTAGGGGTTATAAATTGGTTAAATTATATTGTATTTATATACCATTGTTAATGATTTTAATATATGATGATCAAGGATGAATTCATTTAATCTTAAGTTTTCATAGATTGAAAATTAAGTGTCCCGAATTAAAAATATATATATATGGTTTTCCTGATTATGTTGTTTTCCGACAATTATTATTATTTCTACAATATAATTTTTGTATTTACTCAATTTAAAAAATCAAAAGAAACATTATTAATGCTAAATGTTACTGAATGTGAAATAATTTTCACGTAGGCAACAAAATGTTATAGGACCCTGAATACAGATTCTGGTTGTTATGATCACATAACATTAACAGAGTATTATTTATGTTAAGACTCAAATTTTTCAAAGGATAAAACATCATATTTTGAGTATTTAATGAGAAAACAAAAAACATATTTTATGGGGTATTTTAATCCATTAGTTATTAATAAATGGATTAAAGAAATTAAAAATATATTATCCATTATCTAATGTTTAAAACATAAAATGTTATTTTGGATGCTTATCATTCAGAAGGTGAAGCAGATCAATGGCAGTACCTTATAATGAATAAGAGTAAATGAGAAGAAATTGACTACATGGAATATAATGAGTTTGATATATTATTTATGAAATTGTATTATATTATAATTCTTTTTATGAAAATAGTGAATAAATCCCTTGAGATATTATAGAATGAGATAAATATATTTTTAACTATGAGGAAAATTTAAAAATACTTTTGAGTTACACTTTTAGTATTATCAACCAACCTAAATGAAACTTTGATCAATTTTTAGTGGAATAGATACAAATATATGAAAGTTTAAGACATAACGGTATTTAGAATATCTGAATAAATTTTTATATGTGAACTCAATGTGGAAATATATATTGGAAATTTTAATGGTTTTGGGAAATGAAATGATATATAGGTTTTCATAGAAGTTGTTGGTCGGAGTAGAGAACTCAAGAAGTGGTTAATTGAGAATCATTAAAAATTTCTGTTAAAATTGATTCTTTGAAAATTTTCCAAATAAAAAATTTAATTCAAGTTAGTTTTTAGTGAATGTATAAGTGTCCTGAATATACAATTAATTTCTCAGAAGATTGAATTTTTCTCATCTATACAAAACTAGAGATAAATATAACATTCGAAACTAATCTATTGGTTCTAAACAATTATAAACACTTGCTAAACTAACTATCAATTTTTAGAGAGTAAAAATAAATGGTAAAAATACAACAAATAAAACAATAGGTTTAGTCTCAAGATGGGATTTAATCCCCTAAACTTGGTGACCACCTTGAAACAAGTTTTTTAAATTAATAAATAGTTTAATCCACCCCCTGGATCAGGGTTCAAAACAACACACAAGGCTATCCAGGTCACACTTGACCTCTACCATAGTTATTCATGGGAAAAACAAAAAACAGGTATCACTTGACCTGTTCCACTGTTCTACATGGGATAGAAAGAATAATAGTGTGAGATAATTTGAGGATATAAAGCACCCTCCACATATTCACAAGAGTCAATTTTTGTAACAAATAGATACACACACTTCTCACCAATGTAAACAAAAGAACACAATAGATCTAGAGATATAGACATGGTTTTATAAATCTCTGTGTGTTATGTAGTGAATCTCTAGACTTTATTGATGTAATGAAATGGAATTTGAGTCCTATTTTTTGAAGTTGGATTCAAGATAGAGTATCGTAGTCTCTGTGATCCTGCTTCTAGGAGTGTGAAGTGTTTAACTCCATTGATTGAAGGATTTTTAGCGTAGATTGGATGGTTTGTCATGTCTTATTGATCTCACTGTATATTCTTCCATAGAGTTTTTTGTATTTTGAAGTATTCTCGAGAGTTGCCGGAGAATAAATTTCATCTTTCCTTGCTATTTTAGAGAACACCCGAATGATCCATCTTGTAATCCTTTTATACTTTGAGGTTCGGCTGACATGAATATCTCACCACTTGCATGTACCTCATACTGTCTATTTAATTTCCAACAGAAAACATTAATTAATATTCATACCATTATTTTTTCTAAATATGACTTTTAGATATAAATTTGAATTAATAGTTTAAAAATAGATTGTATGACTATAGGTGATTCATAGGTATCCGTGTCTCATTGACATCGGTCTATCATCATCGGTCCATCAATATCGAAGACTCTCTGTATCGGTGATTTCTCTTCATCAGGATCAGTGACTCTTGGATTCATTGATTCATCTATGTTATCAGTCTATCCGGGCATCGGTGAGTCGTCATTGGTGACTCATTTTGAACTATCAGTGTGTCACCCATCGGTGACTCATCCAACGGTAAGTAGCCCATCAATGACTCGTTCAACGTTGTGTTGCTCATCGGTAAGTCATCCAACGGTGAATATCGTGAATTATTAGTGTGACCGATAATTGGTGACTCATCCATCGACATTTCTTTTGTTCTATCGGTGAGTCTTTCATTAGTGTCTTCTTCAATCGTTGACTTCTTTGATCAGTGACTTCTTTGATCGATGAATTCTACGATTAATGAATTATCCAATTGGTGAGTCCTCGTCAGTGAGTCAGTTGATGGTGACTCTTTTAAACAATCAGTGTTAGGGAATATAAAAAACATATAGTTCGTCTATCTTACATAGAACATTACCAGATTAACTAAAATTACTAAATACTTGTTAATATACACTTGTAGACATCTAAAAACAAAAATGTCCTTGATTTTATTTACTTATAGAAATATATTATACTATGTGACATAATTTATTCACTTATAAATATTAATTGACAAGATTAACATTAGTTATAACTTAATATATGAATGATTATTATTTGTATCTTGGCATGATTTGTGGTTATGAAACAAACTAGTTCCTAAAGTGTCTAACAAATATCCCACATTTTATAATAAAAATAGTGGAATTAGTGAGTTATAAAAAGTGTTAAGGAATAAAAATTAACTGATATAGCATACCAATAGGGAATGTGAGTTCTCAATATTACTAAGGTTTTCCTTTTAATCCCCCCTTAATAATTGTATCAAAGGAAATATATAGATGGTTACTTTGTATCAGAGAATTTTCATGCTCCCCCTTTGTATAATAGAAGTTAGAGTGATTTCTATCAAGTATGAAATATATATATATATATATTTATAATCTTTTGAGTTCAATCCATTTTTCATATTCCCAAATTACCACGCTTAGATTATAACTTTATGACATCTAGATCTTCCTCCCCATTTTGGGATTAGAAAAATGGTAAAAGAAAAATAATAAAGAAAAATAACACAATGAAAATTGGAAACATAGTGAAGGAAAAATTGATTTTCATTGATGTTAAAAAGTAAAATCATCAAAAGTAAAAATACCAAGCCCAATCAAATAAATAATCCACATATAAGGCTATGTATTTTTTAGGTTATTAAAATTTGTATGAAGGGTCAAATAGTGGTGGAGGACGTGGTGGTGTGATTTTAGGTAGGGATGGTCGAATGAAAAACACCAAGCAAGGATACACCTATTGGAACATTGGATATAATACTATGCCTCCATTCCTATAGAACAGGGCTTTGAGTTTTCTCTTGAATCACTAGACGAATCTGATATAAGGCACGAGATAATGTTATTTTATTAGTAGAAAGAGAACCAGATGGAATGGAAGAAGCTGTTGGGACAACTATTTCATTAGCCTGAACATGAAAGTAAGGCTTCATAAGCATAATGAAATCAGTGATGATTTTACCTCCATATGGCTTTGCCTTCTCAAAATATTCTTTTTTCTCCATTATATTTTCCAAAGTGTAAGTAAACTCCTTTAACTTTTCCAATTACCTCTTGGAGGCCTCTATCGGTGGAGGGATCTTGAGATTTCCTCAAAATACACGATGTTGTTGATCATATCATTCTTTCTATATATTTTGGATAAATAATTATCCACCTTTTATTGAATATCCTTATGAGTTGAAAAATCATCATTGGTACACTATCTAACCATATTATAAACAAGATCAGTGTTTATGAGAAACTTGGAAAAATTATCCCTGCCCAAATCTCTCTGAATAGACCCAAGCTCTTCCCTTACCACAGTCTTGAGGGACTCCATATCAACAAAAACATCTCTATTACCATTATAACTAGAGGAAAAATTATTATCTTTCCAATATGATCCTTTAATTTCTTCAAATCTACACTTTGTATATGTGTTACCAGATTCCTAAGAACCTCCATGACACCCCCAAGTGTGGTCTTGAAATCAGTGGCCAAATATTCCTTCTCAGTACTCATCCTCTTCACTTCTTCTATTAGCATATTGTTGTTTCATATAATGGTCTTAGATGTAGTTATTTGGTAAGGCTAAATCTCCTAATTCAATATTCTTGTAATTCTAGCAGTATCAGCTTCTGAAATACTCATGGATGTAAAGGCTTCATTATTGAATCCAATATTAGATCTCACTAACCCACATATAAAATCCTTGAAATGTTCTACATCAGCCTTCACGATGTTGTCACTATGCACTATTGGTATAACAGGCTAAGAATCAGGTATTACTGGTGTAGCAGCAGAAACTGGTTCCACTCCAGCATGTGCTTGGGAAGCAAGATAAGGAGGAGCTATCATCTCCTCTATAGGGTCACAATCTAACCAAAATAAGATATACCCATGATTTTCATTCCATTCACGAGTATATTTTAAGTCTCTAGGCTCCACAATGTCAATCCTAACTATTCTTCTTTGAGGATTAGGTACAATATCAAATTTATCTCCTTCTTCTTCTTCCTATCCTCTATCCCAAATAGCATTTCTAGGCATTGGTACAAACTGAACATGAGGTTCTTCTTCCACTCCAGCCACTTCAGCCAGTCCAAGATCATACTCAACCTGAGACATAGGTGCAATTTGATACGTAGACTTTTTTCTTGTAATCCATAAATAATATCATTAATGTCATGAATTATGTCTAGATCATTAACATCATGATGGTAAGGTATGTCCTCTCTACCAACATCTTCACTGGTATGATATTCAGCGTCCTGTCCAATAGTATCAGCAACATCCTCTCTATCAGCCTCAATATCATCACTGTGAAATTATTCCTCACTAGAGATGGATCCCTGTTTTATGGATTTTAGTGAATCGCTAACATTGTCACCATTATCCTCCTTTTCCTCCTCCTCCTCCTCATCAGACTCATCATAATCAGCCTCATTATCATCAATTTTTCTAACATATCTTTGAACTTTAGAGACCTCTATTTGTTCTTCTTCTTCATCACCCAACAATGTTTCTCTAGATAGTACTTTCAATGGTGGAATGGAAGATCTATATGAAATACCATTTAGGATCTCAGCAATATTAGAGTCACTCCTATAATCTATAGAATATCCCTATTCCCTGGTAGATTATCCTCAACTTTGTAATCTAAATAAACCACATCGTCACCAGGTCTAAGACCTGGATCATCTTGATCCCTTTGTCTGGTCAGATGATCAACATGACTGAAATCCTCATAGAGATTCTCTTTATATGCTACCCAACATATATTCCATGGATTCCAAAATATCTTCATCCTTTTTCTAATTTCCATATGTTGGGAAAATTCACTACAATATGTGATTACTTCATCTCCATCCTCTACACATCTCAGCTTATTATGAAAAGAATATATCATTATAGGGTAGTATAGGCATGTTGATTTCTTAGAAGGTTTGATAATATCATTAATGTGTACCATTAGTTACTTTCATATGTTCACCTTCACATAATTTTTCATTAGATAAATTAGGAAGACATAATGATACTTTACAGTTGCAAAATCTCTCTTCCTTGGGAATATTTGATGTTGAATGAACATAAAAAGTAATCATGCTTCTCCATATACCTTTATAGCATTAGTTATCATCAATTATTCATTCCCAATCAACTACTTTAATGAATTCTCATAAGAAAGTAAGTTTGTGGTTGGAGGGATATTACCTTGATAATCAGCATAGATGCCCTCATGTGGCATTTCTAAAAATTCATCCCATTCTCTCAATGAAAATAAAATATCTTTGACCTTCACTTAAAACTTTATTATTTCATCCTCATATCCATCCAGAGAATATTTAAAATTAATGTATAACTCATTTACTAACTAGGGGGTAGAATGGACTTACATTATTTGAAAACCAACTGATCCATCCTTGAGATTCCAACACTTTTGGAAATAGATATTTTCCTGACAACCGCCACTCCATAGATAATTCATTCTCACTTGTTACTAATTGTCTTTCAAAACCTAGCTTCTCAAAGCCTACTACAACACTTGATTCACCTTTTTGATACTTACCCACTAGTGATTCACTCGGTACTTCCATTACATGCTTAGCTCTTTCCATTCATAATGTTTGGGTTGAAATGCAGTCAAAACGTTTTTAAGATCAATGGTAAAGTGAGGATTAAAGGTAGATAGTGAGGATAAAGGTAAAGGTGTGGGTAAAATTTATTTTATTATTTAGATATTTTAATTCATAAAAACATTAAATAGAATAATGGTAAAAAAGAAGTGAAACTGTGTTGTTTTAACTAAGACAGACTACTTTACTATAAAGTCCTTACAGACATCAGTTCACACTAATAGTATTACACTATAGACTTCAAGTGATCAGCTACATGTGATTAGCTTCATCTAATCAGTTTCACTTGAGTGGTTTCACTCGATCGGTTTCACGCGATAAGTTTCATGTGATCAGGTTCATGTGATTGGTTTCATGTGAATGGTCTCACATGATCGGTTTCACCTGATCAGTTTCACTGATCGATTCCACTAATCAGTTTGACAGATTAGTTTCACCCGATCTATTAGATAGACAATCAGATTTTTCTATGGGAATAAGGTTGAATAGACATTAGATATTTATCATTACATGTTCATTTCTGATGTAGTTTATTCTCTCGGAATATAAGTGTTTGGTAAATATTTCAGCATGTTGATGCCCAGTCCTAAGAAACTCAAGAGTCATATCACCTTTTAGATAGTGATCTGTTAAAAAGTGACGTCTTACATCAATAAATTTTGTTCTATAATAAGAAAATTTAAATCTTATAAATTTTAATAGCACTTGTATTTTCACAATTTATGGGGATATGTATGAATTGAAATATATAGTCTTGTAAAGTGTGCTTCATCCACAAAATTTGTGAATAGAAACTACCAGTAGCAATGTACTCTCCTTCAGTAGTTGATGATGCCACTAAATTTTTCTTTATAATACATCATGATATTAGAGACATTCCCAAAATGTGACATATTCTAGAGGTGCTCTTTCTATCTAACTTACATTCACCAAAGTCAGCATTTGATTAACTAACTAAATCAAAAGTTTTTCCTCATAGGAAAAAAAATCCAAAATTAGTTGTATATTTGAGGTATTTGAAATCTCTTTTAACAAAATTTAAATGAGATCTTTTGGGTTTTCATAAAATCTTTCACACATACACATAGTAAACATGATATCTATCCATCTTTTAGTTAAGTAAAGTAAACTCTCAATCATTCCTTTATAAGAAATTTGATAAATAGACTTCCCACTTTCATCAAGATCTTACATACATGTAGAACTCATAGGTGTTTCTCTACTCATAATGTTATAAATGTCACTAAACAAATTGGCTACCCGAGCAACCTGATAACCAAGCCAGACCTGACATAGCCCAAAGGGCATGGCTGAACCCCATGGGTCGGTGACTGGAACCTGGCATCACACAACATGCAAGTGGGAATGATTTTTCCACCAACAATGCAGAAGAAAAGAAAAAAGACAGTATGTATAACAAAAGAAACTCTACTTGGAGTAATGTATCAGATGTCAAAAAGGCATAAAATAGCCCAAATAACTAAATCCAATGTACTAAAATAGGAAAAATATCCCATGCACCCGAGGAACACAACTCACCAAACCCAACACTCAATAGCTGAATCCACCTCCAAGAGAACATTTCCCCATTCTCAGACCTAGAAGGAGGAAGTCTACAAACACCCAAAAGAAAAAAGTAGGGTGTGAGATAAAAATCCTAGTAGGGTCTCACCATGGATTCTGTAAGAGATTCCAATAATTTATTAACCAAATTAATTATTTCAATATTAAAGATAAATTGGTTTTAAATTTTAAATTATAATTAATCAAATCATTCTATATAGTTAAAATGATGGAAAATACTTTAATAAAATACTTTACAAAATGATGGAATATTTATAACACAACAGATTAAATAAAATAGTTACATAAAATGTTTTTAGTAAACTGAGAAGGAATTTAAAGTAGTTAAAAAGCATTAACATACATTTATATCTCATATATAAATAAACAATTGAGTAAAAAGGTCATATTAGAAAAGGTATGATTGTATTAACCTGTTATAGGATTCCACACTCTCTATATGAACTCATTAAAATGTGTAAATACATGAACCTATGAAATTTTACAAAGGAGACTCATCACCAACCCATCCGGGATGTGAACCACCACAAGTATGTTTTAGAACATTTTGGTAGCGTAGAGTGTAGCCAAATAACACATTGACTACATAAGTATTGGATGTGCTATTACATGATGGGTGAACTATTGTAAGATTGCATAAAATTGAGATCAATCCCATTCATCCATTTCAAAAGTTCCAATTTCTTTCCATTTAAAACCAAACTAGGTTTTATTAAAAAAAACCCTTTTCCACAAGATAAAAACACTGGGTTTCTATCAAATCATTTTAATCCATTTTCACCAGTTTGAAATCCATTCAATACAAATTCCATCATTACAAAATTTATTTCCACATTAAATTCAACAATTTAATTTAAATCTTTTCCATCAAATCCAAAATTTAAATTAAAGAATTCAAATTATCCAATTTCCATAAACAAACCCAATTCCATGGAATCGAGGGTTTTCTAAATTTTCATGATAAAACAATTTCAAATATCGTGATTCACTGAAATCAAGTTTTTATAAATTTAATTGAAATAATATTTGAGAGATTGAATTTTAATCAAAAATTGAAATAAATAATGTTATAAAAGGATAATCAACTTGGCTAATCAGAGTAGAACCCCCTACCACAAGGTTTACAATGTCCGTGAAAATGATAATCCACCAAGTGTGGTTCAATACACCTCCACAAAACCCTATTATTGTAAGCGTTTACAAACCAAATTTTGATGTTCGTGGAGTGGTCTTAGAACCAATGTCAGTTATATTATTTCAAAAAAAAAATAACATGTGATAATACATTCTCTCTCTTGATGAATTTTCCAATTGTGGATCAAAATAATACATGCAATAATATTATTTTATCCCTAATGGATAATTTCAAATTATCAATTAAAAAATTACAAGCGACGATAAATTACCCCTGCTCAAAAATTCTGAAATTATCATTTTGATTATCACATCCGATCAGAAGAAATATTGATATGTATAATTTTAAACCTAATTTGATAATTATATCCCTAAAATTACTTGAGATCATAGATGGTATTCAACATAATTATTAGGTTTATAAATATATATATGTGTATGTGTGTGTGTGTGTCTGTATATATGTATATATATATATATATCAAAATGTCATTTGATAAATCAAATTAATTATTTTCTTTCCTTTACAATAAGTTATCATAATCATCTCTTCATAATTATTTATAATTATCCTTTAGTTACATCATAGAAATTATCACCTGATAATTTTAATAATTATCCATTGATAATTTAATGAAATTATTATCTTGCAATCTAATTAACTATCCATTGATAAAATCATGCATTTATCATTAGAAAATTATTATTCGATAAATTATCTTTTGAAAAATTATTTCAATTATCTATTAATAGTTTCCACTATCATCCTTTGATAATTTGTATAAAATTATCTTCGATAATCTCATGAATAATATTTTGATATGTATTAATAGAATTTTGATATATTATTTGGGTTCTATTAATTGATAAATAAATTATTGGTAATTATCATTGAATTATTTGTTTTGTTATAATTTGATAAATTGTTTAAGAATTAACCAAAATAAATACTGGTTTTTTCATTTATATTAAATCCCACTATTTTTTATGTATTTTTTCATAGAGAAAATAAATAAATAAAATAATTAAAAAAAGAAACATACAAGTTGAGGCGCTACTCATAGGACATGTGCATGGTAGGAGTTTCCACTAATGGATCCTAGAGGAGAAGACCACAGAAGTGTGATATAACTTCACATACCACTTTCTTGATGAAATCAGGGTCCTCATATTCGTCCAAAGAAACCAAGAATCTCAACATGAGGGTTTGGGTATTTAAAACCCCAATCTGTATAAGCATCATTCACACAACTATTGAAAAAAAAATTTAGTGCACTATATCAACTGAATATTGATGGAGGGTTATAATTCATCCTATTAATGTTTTTGTGATTCAAATTGTTAAAAACGAGTTAAATATGAATGTTTTGAAATCCAAAGGTGTTAGAAATGGAGTTTCGGCATGGGGTAGGAGAAGGTGAATAGTAAACTCATTTTTTATAATTAATTTAATAATTTAATAATTAAATAACATAATTTAACATGCAGATAGACCAAACGCCCATTGCTAATGAATGTTATACCATGTCTAAGGTAATCTCCACATTCCAATCACAATAGTGGTCTCTGATTTCTCAAAAGATAAACCGTTTGATATATATTAATGATTTATTAATTAAAAATAGGAATAAATAATAAAATAAAATAAAAAAGCAGTATTTTTGTGGGTGATGTGTCCAAACACTCAACGCTTTCAAATGTTATGCCCCATCTAGTATAAACCCCCCATTTCGGACCTATCGATGGTCTTTAATTTCATATAAGTTACATCGTTTGGGATATATTTAATTATTTTTAATAAATAATATATTAAATTTTATTTATATGTTTATATAATGAGAGAGGCATTTGGAAGTCAAGAAACTTTGAATATTATACCCCTCCTAGGCTAACACAGTATTTTGGACATAATAGTGGTGTCATATTTCTCAAACGTCACACTGTTTTAGAGTTATTCAAATATTTTGAATAAAAAGTTCCCACTTAAAAATATTCTATATAAAAAATTTATTCCATCATCGGTGAGTCACTGTGGCCCTCCAGATCTCATACATACTCGGTTTATAACTCAGAAAATATTTAATTGAATATTATGGTGTATTAATTGTGAGTTTTAACATTCTGCGATGTGCTTTACAAAAACACAACTTTTCACAGATAAAGCATTTTTCCCATTTAATGTAATAATAATTTTACACAAGAAACTTTAGAAATACCTAAAATAGTAACAGGATGTTACAACCACCCCAGTATAGGAACATTATATACCTAGAAATCCTACGAAGAAACCTCCACGTCAAAAAGATAAGGGCACTTTTCTCTCATAAGTGGCTCCCTCTCTCACGTCTCATGAGAATCAGAACCATGACACCAGAGCACACAAACTAGAGGTATCTTCCTCCCATGAAGTACCTTGGTCTCAGAATCAATAACCTTGGCTGGTCATTTAGTCATAGATAAATCTGGTTCAATCTCAAGATCACACCAGCTCAAAATGTGGTATGGATCAGAGAGATACTTTCATAGCTGTGATGCATGGAAACACATTATGAATCGACGTCAGCTATGGTCGTAGTTCTTAATGGTAATAAAATATCCCCCCATGATCCACAATCACGAAAGGTCCCCCAAAACTAGGAGCAAGATTCCCTTTGCTCCAAATCCATCGATGATCCAACCAAGGTGAAACCTTGAAGAATACATGGTCACCAAAACTGCTACATCATGTCGTAGAATGTTTCAATGCTTCCTGGGTGCAAAACCCTTTGGAAATTATAGAAATCCCCCATTATATCCTTCCTTATCATTAACGGCGCAACATTATAGTTCCAATAACAAATAACACCCTCTTTAGAAAACAACCATTGGATAGTAGTTTCCCCACAATAATGATAGTATCTAATGCTTACATAATTCGTCAACAAGATTTTGTTCTTGAAGAATCATCTTGAGAATCGAATATGTCATAGAATCATTAGCTTTCATAGAGGAGAGAACTGGAACCACCCTATGTGAAAGACTTGGTTGAATAAAGGAATTCTCATGAATATCGTCCAACTGGGGCATTAGTTATTTCAGTTCAATTGGGGCCATTTGGTAAGAGGGAAAATAAATTGGTTGAGTACAATAAATTATTTCAATAGAAAAATCAACCCACCTTACCGGTAGAAAACCATAGAAGTCAGATATAAACCTGTCAGGGAACTCAACAATGATTAGAGGGAGATAACCACTCAATTAATATCACTCTAGATCAAAAGTAAACTCTAATATCACTTCCCCCTACTCCAGATAAGAAGGTCTCGCTCTCCTCGACCTTGGGTCACATTCTTCTAGAAGGACAAGAGTAACACCACTAGGTGTAGTAATGTAGACCCATAGAAGACAACAATTAATCTAAACTTTTATGGTAATGATCCAATCCATCCCGAATATGATGTTAAGACATTTCAATTCAATTACCAAAAAAAATCCATGAATGTTTGACAACTGATATAGATACGACACAAGAGGGAATACAGATACCCTTCTCCCCCTTTATAACAAGGGGTATAGTAATATCCATTGAAAAAGATAAAATATTCATACGATGATTAAGAATATTAATGATACAGATTGAAATAAACGAGAGATGAAAACATGTCAATAAGAATAATCACTAGAAATAATATAGTAATGGTACCACTCACGGTCATTGGACCAGTATCAGCTTCCTCTGGAGACTCTTCCACTATGTGACGAAGCTTATTTCCGGATGCCAGTGGTAGGAACACTTTTGTATGTGAATAACTTAATTTCCCCAAAAAAATTTAATGTGTTGATGATCTCATTCCACTGAGTGGAGTGGGAATGTTGTGGATGAATTTCTAAATGTCCCCCAAATGTCCGCAGGAGCAACAGTTCTTTCATCCATCTCAAGCTTGAAAAACTCCACATATTTGGCTAACGCCATTGACTCTGCATAGAACTATTCAGTGAAATAAACCTTAAAGTCCTTGTAATCTAATCCCTCATGTTTATTTGTTGTCACTATCATGTACCACCATCTCCTTATTGGTCCCTCCAACACAATGGTGGAACCATTCACCTTGATCTAATTCGGTGTCTACAAGAACTCAAAAAGATGTTCCATCCTACCCAACCAGTCCTTAAATTGTTGAGGATCATTGGAGCCTTGTAAAAATGGTGTTTTTTGGTAAATGAACTCTTGAGAAAAAATTTTAATAGTACCCCCATGTTCCACAACTAGATCTTGAATGGGGACTAGAGGTGGTGCCTCTCCCAGATCTAAGACAGCGTGCACAATCACCTCAACTAGTCTTGGGTCCAATAGAGTATTCTCTTTAGGAGGTTCATTAGTATCCCTTTCCTATATCCAATTCACACATCTTCCTTGAGGTATGATGTTACACAACATCATCAGACAATAAGGAATACATTAGAGATTGAATGTACAGAGCAATGAGGGAAACATGAGCCCGATCGATAGAATATACATGATTTGTATATCACTATATCCAAATAAAAATAGGAGAAATACTAGAACTAATCCACAACATTTAATTCCTTAACCACCCCTTGTGAGTTAAGGTCCATTGGGGTGAGAGCAAGAGAGACACTCAATCGCAACTACCTCCTAATTCCCGACAAGAATACTCAAATGAGTAATGTCGTCGAGGAAAGATGCTTAACATTCCTTTGATACCATTTTGTCACGAACCATCCTTGGTAACCTGGTAACCCAATAACCGACCATCCCTAACATATCCCGAAGGTCATTCTTGATTCCCATAGGTTGGAGACTAGCACCTCACATCACACAACATGTAAGTGGGAACAATTTTTTCCACTAACAATGTAGAAGAAAATAAATAAAACTATATGAATAAAAAAAGAAAATCCACTAAGAGTAACATACCAGATGTCAACAAGGCATAAACCCACCCAACAAACTACAAACAATGTACTAAAATAGGTAAAACAGCCAAAGGTCCCGAGGAACACAACTCACCAAACCCAATGCTCAACAGCTAGATCTACCTCTAAGAGATCCTTTCCATTTCTCACAACGAATTCCATAACAGATATCAACAATTGATTAACCAAAGGAATACTTTCGATACTAATGATAAATAGGTTTGACATTTTAAATCATAACTAAAGAAATCATGCTACATAGTTCAAATGATATAATTTTTTTAAGAAAATAATTTAAAAAATGATAGGATATTTCTAAAATAATGCCTTAAATATAACAGTTACATAAAACAGTTTTAGTTAAATTAGAAGGCATGTAATGCAGTTCAATAGCATTGTCATGCATTTATATCTGCAATATAAACAAAAAAGCGAGCAACATGGTCATATTCCAAAAGGTATTATAGTATTAACCTGTTATAGGATTTGAAACTCTCTATATGAAGTCATAAAAATTTTTATACACACGTCCCTGTGACACTGACTAATGGAGACTCATCCCCAACCTGTCAGGGATGTGACCCCCACATGTTTGTTTTAGAACGTTGTCGTAGCGTAGAGTTTATCCAAAAAACTCACTAACTAGATAAGGATTTCATGCGCTCTTACATGATGGATAAACTATTTCAAGATGGATTAAAAATACGATAAATCCTATTCATCTATTTCAAAAGATCCAATTTCTATCCTTTTAAAACCAAACCAAGTTTTATTCGAAATTATGCCTTTTTTCACAAGATAAAACCACTGTGTTTCGACAAAATCATTTTAATCCATTTTAACAAGTTTCAAATCAATTCAAAACCAATTCCATAAATACACAATTTATTTCCACATTTAAATTCAAAATTTAAATTAAAATAATTTCCATCAGATCCATAATTTAAATTAAATAATTGAAATCAACCAATTTCTATCAACGCAATCAAGTCAATGGAATTTGGGGTGTTCTAAATTTCCATTCCAAAACCATTTCAAATATCTCGAATAAATGGAATTTAGATTTTATCAATTTTATTTAAAGCTTGTTTGAGTGATTTAATTTAAATCAATAATTGAAATAAATCAAGCAATATAAGGATAATCAATCTAGGTAATCAGGATAGAACCACCTACCACAAGGTCGTTGAAGTTAGAAGCAATGATAATCTACCCAGTGCGGTTCAATACACCTCTTCAAGACACAATTACCATAAGCGTCGACACACCAAAGTTCTATTTTTGTTAAGGGGTCCTATAAGCAATGTCAGTTATTTTATTTCAAAATGAAATAAAATTTCACATGCGATAATACATTTTTTATCTAGAATAATTTTCCAATTATGCATTAGAATAACGCATGAAATAATATTATTTTATCCCTCATAGATATTTTTAAATTATAGATAAAAATATTACATGTGACGATAACTTCTCTCTCCTAAAAAAATCTAAAATTATAATTTTGATTAACACATGCGACTACAAGACATATAGATAAAAATAATTATAAACCTCATTCGATAATTATGTCCCTAAAATAACATGAGAACAGAGGTGGTATTCAACATAATTATATATATTTATATTTATATATATATATATATATATAAATATTTATATGTATATATGAATATCTGTAGATATATATATATATATCAAAATATAATTTGATAAATCAAATTAATTATTGTCTTCCAGTTACAATACATTATCGTAATCATCTCTTCATAATTATGAATAATTATCCTTTAGTAACATCGGAAAAATTATCACTTGATAATTTTAATAATTATCCATTGATAATTCAATGGAATTTTCATATATAAATTCTATAAACTATCCATTGATAAAATCATGCATTTATCATTAGATAATTTTTATTCAATAAATTATATTTTGATAAAATATTTCAATTATCTTTTAATAATATTTCCCTATTAACCTATGATAGTTTGTATAAAATTATATTTTATATTCTCACGAAAAATATTATCATATTTTTAATATATTTTCCATCTATTATTTGGGTTATATCAATTGAAAAATCAATTTTCGATAATTATCATTTAATAATTTGGGTAATTATCATTTGATAATTTGTTTAAGAATTAACCCAAATAAATATATGTTTTATCATTTATTTTAAATGATACTATTTTATTTATTAATTTTTGAAAATAGATAATAATGCGATGAACAAAAAAAATATAAGAAACACAAAAGCAGGAGAACTACTCATAGGACATGTGCATGGGAGGAGTCACCACTACCGGTTGCTAGAATAGAATATTGAGAAAGAGGATAGAACTTTAGCGACCACTTGCATAAAGAAATTAGGGTCATCAGATTCGATGAAAGAATCCAAGAATCACAACTGGAGGGTTCGGGTATTTAAACCCCCAATTCGCTAAAGCATCATTCACCCAACTATTAAAACACTAATTTAATGCACTATTTCAACAGAATATTGATGAAGTAGGGTTTTAAATCATCCTATTAAAGTGTTGGTGATTCAAACATTTAAAAACAAGTATAATTTGAAGGTTTTGAAATCCAAAGGTGTTATAAATGGAGTTTCGGCATGGGGTAATTGAAGGTGAATAGTAAAATCGTTTTTTATGATTAATTTAAGAATTAAATTATTAAATAAGATAATTTAACAAGAAGGTAGACCAAAATCCGATTAATAATTAGGTTATAACCCTTCTAGGGTAGAAACCATGTTCTGGACACAGTGGTGGTCTCAAATTTCTCAAAAGATAAACCTTTTGAGTGATATCAATGATTTATTAATTAAAAATCAGAATAAATAATTAAATAAAATAAAAAGTATTATTTTTGTGAGTGAGGTGTCCAAACGCTCTATGCGTACAAATGTTATACCCCATATAGGGTAAACCCCCCATTCTAGACCTATCAGTTGTCTCAAATTTCCCTTACATCGCACCATTTGGGATATATTTAATTATTTTTAATAAATAACATATTAAGTATTATTTAATAACTATAACTCATGAGTGAGGCATCTGAAATAATGGCTCCTTCAAATGTTATAACCCTCCTAGGGTAAACACCATTTTTTTGGACATAATTTTTGTGTTAGATTTCTCAAATGTCGCACCGTATTGGAGTAATTAAAAAGTTTGAAAAAAAATGTACATTTAAAAAAATTCTATTTTAAAATTTTGTTACATCATCGTTGAGTCTTTGTGGGCCTTGTGATCTTATACATACTTGTTGTTTAGCTAAAAAAATATTTAATTGAATATTATGGAGTATTAATCAGGTGTATTACCATTCTGCAACGTGTTTAACAAAAACTTATCTTTTCATTGATAAATAATTTTTTCCCATTTAATGTAATGATAATTTCAAAAAATAAGCTTTAGAAATACATGAAAAGTAACGGGATATTACAATCAAAGCCATATCTTTTTAAATTGTCTTTATTGTACATACATTGATTTATAATAATACCTTATTTATTTTAAAATATTTTAAATCTAGAAAAATATTTATGTTCACCCATCAAAGTCATTTAAAATTCTATTGGAATTATTTTTAAAAAATAATTACATAAATAATTTTTAGAAGATGAAAAAATAATATCAACATAACATATTTGAGCTATTAAAAAATCTTTAAAATTTATTTTTATAAAAAAAGTATGATCTACAACAACTTTTGTAAGACATTTAGAAATAATAAAGTTACATAACCTTTCATACCATGCTCTTGGAGCATGTTTCAAACCATATAAATCATTATAAAATTTTAAAACATGATTTGGAAATTGTGGATTTGTAAAACCCGGGGTTTGTTCAACAAAAACATCCTCACATATATAACCATTTAAGAATTGAATTTTGAAATCAATTTGATAAAGTTTGAAATTTAATTGTGCGGTGTAGGCAAGTAAGTTTCTAATGCCTTCAAGCCTGGATACTGGTGAAAAGGTCTATTTATAATCAGTTCCTTCTTATTGATTATAACCTTGTTCATCCAATGTAGCTTTTTTTCTAATTATTTTCCAGCTTTGTCCACTTTATTCCTAAATACCAATTTAGTTCATATGGTCTATGTGCCTTTTGGAATACAAAAAATCTTCCAGACATAATTTCTCTCAAACTGGTTAATCTCTTCTAGCATAGCCATCACCCGAAATTAAACATTGATTGAATCATTGATATTTTTAGGTTCATGTTGTGTCATTAATTCTTCATTTTCAACTTGAATTCTCAATAAAGCTCTAGTTTGTGTTCCTCTATCTAAATCTCCAACAACAGTGTCTAAGGGATGGTTTTTAAGTGTCCAATTTGGTCTGGGAAAATTAGGGCTAGTTATTTCAAGTTCATCTACTGATTTTGGTTCATTATTAATAGATTCTGGAGAATTTCTAGAATTAGAAGTTTTTAAATATTCCTTTATAGTTTGATTTGATGGTTTTTCATCAATGTCCATATTTGAAATGTCCTCTTCAAGATTCCATATAGAGGTCTTAGGTTCATGTGGATCCGTTTCATCAAACATGACATGAACAATTTCTTCCACACATTTAGATCTTTTATTAAAAATTATGTAGGCTTTTCTTGATGTTGAGAATCTAAGGAATATTACTTCATCACTTTTGGAGGAAATTTTTTCTATATTTTATTTAGTGTTTTGAATTTAAAAATTACTTTCAAACCCTTTAAAATAATTTAAATTCGTTTTCCTATTATTCCACAACTCATAAAGAGTTTTTTAAGAATGGGTCTGATTAAGAATCTATTTATTGTGAAACAAGTTATATTAATAGCTTCAGCCCAAAAATAAATTGCTAGGTTATATTGTTTATGCATTGTTCAGGCTATCTCATGTAAGGTTCTGTTTATTATTTCTGCTACACAATTTTTGTGATGTGTCCGAGGGGAAGAAAAGTTATGACTATAGCCATTTGGTGGGAAAAAAGATTCAAAAGTATTGATTTTCAAACTCGTATCCTTGGAAACTTCTTAGTGGTTTAATATTAAGTTCACTAGGATTTTCTATATTCCTATAATACAAGGTAAAATGAGAGAAAGCTTCAATTTTGTGAGTTAAGAAAAAGGACTATGTATACCTAGATAATTTGTCTACAATAACATAAATATAGTATTTCCCATCGATACATGAAACTCTAGGTGATTCAAAAAATTCCATGTGAACCCACCTGAGAGGTTGGGAAGTTGTTACTTCTTTATTTGTTTTGAATGATATTTTATGTTTCTTTCCTTTTTGACAAGGATTTCACACATTATTGTCTCGAAACTCTAGTTTGGGTGGGACTTCAACTAATCTTTTTTCTTATCAACATATTAAGGGAGTGTATTATAATTTCTAATTCTTATGTGCCAGAGAGAAGATTCTTTATGAAAGGCACTTAGACTAGAAAAATTTTCTTATTCTAGTGTGTCTATGTTTTCAAGATATACATTATCATTTCTAAGAGTAGTGAATAGTATCTTATTTTTGGCATAAAAACATGGCATGCATCATTTTTGAATTTAACAATAAATCCATCATCACATAGTTGGGATATTCTAAGCATTTTATACTTTAATCCATCAACATAAAGTACTTTGGAAATTGAAATAGAGTTAGGGTTACCAATCTATCATAGGATGAGGATTTTTCCTTTGCCATTATCACCAAATGTGACATGTCCTCCATCAATTTTGACAAGATTATTGAAGTTTGAGAAGTTTCCTGTCATGTGTCCTAAATTTCCACTATCCAAGTACCAAATATTTCTACCAGAACACTTTAGGCATTTTACCTACAAAAAAATTCATCGAAAAAATGATTTCAGTACCCATATTTGTATTGGTATTGAAAACTTAGTAACAAAAGCTTCAGAAACCCAGACTTTTCCTATGGGTTTCTTATATGAATAATATAGATTATTTGAAAAATAAACTGTGTTTGGTCATTAAGAACTTGATGTAGTAAAAGAATTTTTTGAACTGGAACTTGCTGTAAAATCGTTATTTTTGAATAAATGAGAGTATTTTCCATATATGGTAACAAAATGTGTTATTGATAACTTTTTTGTCCTGGTTGATATTCTATTCCAAAATATTATATATGAGCTCTCTGCTAACCATGTAATTGAGAAAGTGTGTCTTTCCTATTGGTAAACTTATGACGATATTTTTTAATTTCTCATTAGACTTTTTTAATTCATTGTTTTCCTTGAGTAGTTGAGCATTATTTTCTTTTTCTGTAGTAAGTTCAGATTTAAAGGTTACAGTAAGAAAATATTGTTTCTTTAATGATATATATTTATCTTTTAGTTCATTACATGTCTCTAATAAAAAATTAAACTATTAAAATAACTCATCACATTGCTTATTCTCATAATCACTTTCATTTTTCAGAACAATAAGAATGGTGTGAAGGAGAGTCTAAGGATACATCATATGTGTTTTTCATAAAACACATATATTCCATATCTTCATTCTTATCATGAGAAGATGCAGATTCACTAGAGCTATCCTCAGATGCACTCTAGGTGGCCTTCATAGCTCTCTTATATTTTTGATCTTTATTCTCATACTTATTTTTGTATTTTATCTTTGGAAATTTTTATTTGACATGTCCCCTTTGCTCACATTCATAACTTACTATCTCATCAGACTTGTCAGTTCTTTTAAATCGTTCTTCAAGCTTACCTCTTGATCATATCATCCTTTATAGTTGGGTTTTCTGAAAAACGTCTTCTTTTTTTAAAATTTCTTGAATCTTCAGGCTAGCTGGGCCATTTCTTCATCATTGTCTGATGTTGATTCATCATCATTGGATCTTTCAACAGTGGTTATCACTTTCTCTTATTTATTTCTTTTATAAGTGGTGGTCTTGAAAGATACAAATTTTCTTTTTGGTTCTTCCACCTCTTAATTTACTTTGATTTCCTCTTCATACATAGTCAATGTTCCAATAAACTACTTCACTAGAATCATATCAAAGTTGCATGATTATCTTATAGATACATCTTTCCCTCACCATATCTCTCGTAAGCATCACAGAACTATCATGATTTGTTCCTTTTTTTTTGACAACTCCTCCTAAATAAATCATAGTATTCACAATTTCATTTATCCTGACATACATATCAAATCAAATTCATCATGTTTCATTCAAAATATATATATTTAATAGTATAAGTATTTCGTCTCCTAACATTCAAATTAGATGTTCCCTCATGAGGAACAAAAAAAGTATCCCAAATCTCATGGGATGTTTTACAAGGAGAAATGAGATTAAACTCTTCATCTCATAGTGCATAGTATAGTGACTTCATTTCTTTACAGTTATTGTTATAGGAAGTCTTATTAGGTTCATCCCAAATATTTCTAGTAGTTTTAGGGATTAAAAATTTTCTTTCAATAGTATTCTAGATTTCAAATCCCATTATTTCTAGATGTATTTTCATTTTAATCTTCCATTGAGCATAGTTTGTTCCAATGAAAAAATGTTTTCTATTAGTAGAATCTCCGTCTAGTCTATTTTTCATAGTTTAAATTGTGAGAAGATTTAAAGTAGATAAAAATTTTGAAATAACAAAACATTTAATATCATTTAAAAACAATTATAATCACAGTTTAAAAAGTTCTACGAAGTGTCGAAAACTGATAAATTCGAAAACCTCTTATACTAAATGTTAGTTGTAGTACAGTACTCAAGAGTGGGTGGATTGAGTATCTATAAAAATTTATGTTAAAAATGGTTATTTAAAAATTTACCTCAATTAAAAATATATTACAAGTTAGTTTGTAGTGAATTTATATGTGTCTTTAATGTTCAAATAATTTCTCAAAATATTCATTAGTTCCCAACTATACTAAACTAGAGAATAATATAACTATTTAAACTAATCTACTAGTTCAAAAATAATTTTAAAAACATTCTAAAATAACTATAAAAGTTCAGAGAGTAAAACTAAAAGGTAAATTACAGTGGATAAAACAAGATGTTCAGTCTCAAACTGAGACTTAGTCCCCTCTAATTGGTGATCACCTTCCACCAATCAGTTAAAATTAATAAACAGTTTGATCTACACCTTGGATCAGGGATTACAACTGCACACAAGGCTATCCAGGTCATACTTGACTTCTAACACAATTATTCATTGGAAAAAAACAAACATGCCACACTTGACCACTTCCAATATTCTACTTGGGATATAAAGAATAATAATGAGAGAGAGTTTGAGTATATCAAGTATCCTCCACTTATGGACAGGAGTCAGTGTGTGTAAAAGAAAAATATACACACTGCTGAAAAAGGTACAAAAAAGAACACAATAGATATTGAGATGTATAATAGGGTTTATAAGTCATTTTTTGTTATGCAGTGAAGCTTTGGACTTGATTAATGTAATGGAAATGTAATTTGAGTCCTCTTCTAGAAGCTGGCTCCAAAATAGAGTATTTTAGTCTCTGTGCTCTGGCTTCTAGGGGTGTGAAGTTTTCATATCCTTTGATTGAAGGATGTTCAGTGTAGATTTGTAGGGGTTTCTTCTATTTTTGATCCCCCTATATGTTCTTCCTTAGTGTTCTTGGGATTTGGAAGTAAAATCAAGAGTTGCAGGAGATTGCAATTCTTCTTTCTTCACTTTTTTTTCTACACACCCAAATGATCCATCTTTTAATACTTTTATACGTCGATGTACAATAGACATAAAGATCTCCCCATGTTCATGTACCTCATAATATATACTAAATGTCCTATGAAAATCATTAATTAATTTAAAAAACATTAATTTGTCTAAATATGATAATTATATAAAAATTGAATTAATAAATTAAAAATAGATTTTATGACTTTCAGTGAGTCGTAGGTATCATGTCTTATTAGAATCGATCTATCAAAATTGGTCTGTAATCATCTGCAACTCTCTGTATTAGGGATTCCACTTCATCGGTATCAATGACTATGGGCATTGGTGAGTCATCTGTGCTATCGGTCTGTCCAGACATCGGTGAGTCATCATTGGTGACTCATTTTGAACTATCAGTGTGTCTCCCATCGATTACTTGTCTATCTTTAAGTGTCCCATCAGTGACTCCTTCATCAGTGTGTCTCTTAATGGTATTTCATCTAATGGTGAGTTGCTTGAACTATTGGTGTGACCGATCATCGGTGACTTGTCCATTGGCATGTTGTTTGTTCTATCTATGAGTCCTACATCGGTGTCTTCTTTGATTGGTGACTTCTTTTATCGGTGACTTCACTAATCAGTTAATTCTTCGATCTACATCTTCTTCAATCGGTTAGTCCTCATCGGTGAGTTATCCAATGGTGTCTCTTTTGAACTATTAGTGTCATGGACTCTAAAAAAACTTATAAAGTGTCTATCTTACAGGGAACATTACCAGATTAACTAAAATTCATAAATATTTGTAAATATACACTTTTAAACATATTGAAACATAGATTTCCATGAATTTATTTACTTATTGAAATGTATTATACTATCTAACATAATTTATTCACTTATAAATATTCATTGACAATATTAACTTGAGTAATGACATAATATGTGAATAAATTGGATTTGTAGATTGGATTGATTTGTGATTATGAAAACAACTAGTTTTCAAAGGGTCCCTCAAAAGAATTAACAGTAGAAAGAAATTTTCTCCACCTCCTATCTACCAAAAATATGGAATAAAGAACTTAGGTGAATTGATAATTGGAATATGAAGTTTTTTCAAGTTTAATAAGATTTTCCATTGAATAAAATAATGTTTTTATGATGTGAAGATCCCCATAATTGAAATGAATGAAGAGAGATGTCAACATAATATACCCCCACACTCTAGTGTTATATATATATAGAGTGTGAGAATTATTCTAAACACTTTTCCAATAAGATGGTTAATTATGATGATTATCCCCACTAACCTCCTAATCCTAGATAAAATGCAATATCCAACAAAATAACTATTACTGATGTATAGTGTGAGAATGAATTGGTGAATTTTACATGAAGAATCCACTCTAGAACTGTTAATGTCTAGTTTGATCCATGTTCTACCCACTCAGAAATATATTTTAAATTTTATACAGCAATTCTTAGACCACCCCAGTAATTATATTATGAATTAGAAGTGAAAACTCATATTGGTATGCTGTGGCAACTAAAGTATATGAATCTTATCTTATCGATTATTTTTGGGATTTTCTTCTAGAAAATAACATTATTCTCCCTCTAGTAAAATTTAGAGTTTTTGTATGTGTTTCTTGTATTTATTTTTAAAAAATTTTCAATTATTTATAAGGAAGGTACATCAAATTTGGTATTCTAAACCAACCTATTATCATCTATTGTTTTAATGATAAACATGAACATACAATAGAAATTTCATCCATTATATGGGTCATGATTCCAATTCAAAAGCGGTGATTATCTTATATATGTGGGGAGAAATTCAACGATGAATAAAGTATTATTTCATGAATGTTATTTAATGATTATCTCGAATAAATTTGTAGCTATACTCATGAATGTGATGTAGATTTATCAATTGTAAACATAACTAGTGATACAACTTTTTTAGAGACACTTTATAGAATGGCCCTGATTGAGTTATAGGAATTTAAGAAGAAACTCCTGGAAAATATTAATTTTGTATTTATTGTTCAAATTATGTTTATATGGGGTGCTCCTTTTTCTTTTTTAATTTTAGAGATAGATCAATATGATTGTTTTCATTATCAGGAATTGAATAATGTTACAATCAGAAATTTGTATCCCTTACCCATATTGATGATTTTTTCAATCAATTACGAGGGGGCCAATATTCTTCAATGATTGATCTTTGATGCAGATACTATCATTTGAGGGTTAAAATTGAAGACAAAAACAACATATCCTTCCATACATGGAGTGAAAATTATGAATTTATTGTGATTCCAATTGGCCTTACTAATGACCCCAATGATATCTTGGATTTAATGAATAGAGTATTTAAAGACTATGTCCATAAGTTTTTGTAAGTCATTATTAATGGTATTATAATATATTATGAGAGAAAATATGATCATGAAGCCATTTATGGAATTATTTGAAGAACCTAAGGATAAGTTTTATGAAAAATTTATCATGGTTGAATTTTTTCTTCAAATAGAATCATTTTTTGGGACAAAAAATATAATGAGTGGGTATATCAGTGGATCTGTTAAATAAATAAGTTATTTAATGTTTTCCCATACAAAATATTGTGACCAAGATAAATTGTTTTATTGTATTGGAATGATATTACCAACTATTTTTTTGGGAATCTATAATAGATGTATAATACAATCACCAAATTAACTAAGAATATATCCATGTTCCTTTGGATAGATGAATTTGAGGGAAATTTCATAGAACTAAAGAAAAATTAAGTAAGGGAACAAGTTCTTACACGGACCTTTAATGGAGATTTTATTATCGATAGTGATTCATCAAATAGGGGAATATGATTAATCCTAATGAGGAATATTAGCGTGATATATTATGCCTCATGAAAACTAAGGGTCCATGAAAAAAATTTCCTAACACATGATTTGGAGTTAACTATGGTAATTTTATAATTAATGATATTGAGGAAATATTTTGATAGGTAAATGTGTGGAATATATACTAAAAAAGAACTCTCAATATATATACTTTGTTAGATGGAGATGAATATGTGAAAAATAAAATGCTTGGATTTGATTAAATATTACAAATTTTAAATACATTAACATCATTGGAAAAGGAATAAGGCGTTACATTATCTTTGTTGAAAACACAAAGCTAGATTATATATTATGTATATACAAAAAAATTCAATATTTTTTGGATTTTTAGAGCTATGATATGGGAATCATGATGGGATGGGAGAAATATTATCTATATAAAGTATGTGTCCAACTATCTATACATGCCATGAAAAAAGATACATAGAAGGGAGAGATAGAGCTTCAAAGTAAGGTGAGAAGTATTCCAAACCTTAAATTTCATTTTGATACAATGATAATGTTCAATAACCTTGTATGTTTTCTATCCAGAATAAATATAATGAATGAGCTATTGGATGATGCTTCTAGTTCAATGTTGTATTATAATCTGAGAAGTACAAAGATGTAGAGAATAAAAATGATTATTCCAAGTAGGATGACATGGAAATCGATATTGTAGTGTACATATATTGGTGATTATAATATCATCAAATTAAGTTTTAGATAGATAACTACAATATAATGTCACAAACATTACCCATATATCAATCAAATGGGGGAAATCACCATATATTTTTTCATAGATGTCCCCATAAAATAAAGAGTCTGTAATATTATTCTTATTTAAGATGACAACCTAAAAAAGGAAAAACACTTAATTTATATCAGAGAATATTTCTCTTTTGTTCAACATGTCAGTATATAGATTAATGTGGTGATAAGGATTCCCGGAGTACCACATACATTTATATCTAATCCAGATTTGAGTTTACTAAAATTTACTAAAAAAATATTCAGTAGCTTCTAGATATAGATTTGAGTTTAAATATTACTTCTCACCCAAAGATAGATGGCTTGTCTAAGATAACCAAAAAACACTATAAGATATTATGATGTATTTTTTTATAGATTTCAAATGTTGCATTAATAAAAAATTCCCTCTAGTAAAAATTTCATATTGTAATTGCAGGAACTCAACCTGAATGGCACTAAGGACTTCATCTTTATTGATTTTTGATAAACCCCATTTCAAGGGATGATGGGGAACCCTTAAAATGCCCATTGGATCAAAGATTACATGGACTGTAGGCTTAGGAGATTACATAAAAAAGAAAGTGTTAGAAAATTCAACTAGTCTATCTACATGGAAATGACCCTCCCCAGCATCTGCATTGTGATAGTATCTCTCCCCCTTTGAATGGAAGTCTGGATAGGCTTCCTGTGAACGCATAGGCTAGTCCTTATGGTATATCCATACCATCTCATTCTGAAAAATCCATTTGGCTATACTCTGGTTAGTGTACCATCTCTGAATCCTCTTCTAGGGCTGATCGTTTTTTGTAGAGTTTGTCTTGGGGAAACTGCATGTGGTTCGAAGGCCTTAAGGTGGCTTGAAGGCCTTAAAGGTGGCCAAAATTCCCTACTATCCTAATGACCTGGGTGGCCTGAAAGCCTTAAGGACTCCAACCCCCAACTGGTGGCCCAAGGTGAATAGTTCTAGCTACTACAGTACCAAACAGTACCTACTATAGTAACTACAACAGTTCCTGCTACAATACCCGCATCGTGTATAGTTCTGCTATAATACCTTCATAGTGTACAGTCTACTATAGTACTGCATAGTGTACAGTTCTGCTACAAATACTGCTATAGTGCCTGCTATAATACCTGCTACATCACTACTACAATAACCCAAAAATATTCTTACACCTAGTTTTGAACCTGGGTCTCATGGATGCACTTAAAGATACCTCACCAATTGGGATGAGGCTCATGTGCTAATTTTAGGCACTGAAGATTTCAAATTGATCCTTATGAAGAACTGTATGGAATAATGTGTTGAAATGCAACATTATGGGTTGAATTTAGGGAAATAATTCCATTGGGGATTGATTGTGTTATGGAAATGGAAGAGAATTTTTAATCAATTCTGCATCACATTAAGGCCGATCATGGTCAATAGATAAAATATAATTACAGTACTCAATGTGTTCTATAATTTAATTTTTTTTGAAAAATTATTACTTGAAATTTCTCAATTGATGTAGGATTTGGGGTTCAAATATAAGGATAATTTAAACCTTATGTATATTTCCGGTTTCAATATTCTTAATCTACTAGAGATGGTTTCTTATCTATCAGCAATTACACCCAAACCTCTCTCATTTAAATTCTAGGTTCCATGCATCTCTCATGAGGAATTACAACTAGATCCTTCACATGTACATAACATAGAGGTCATAAAAAAGGATACATTTATTTCCTATGAATAATAGAAAACTGAAATCTTTTATTGTATACATAAAGTGATGTGAAACAATTATACACACATGATCATTGTTCTATGAAGGAATAATAAATTCAAATAAGATACATGGGATTTGATGGATGTGATAAAGAAAATATATAATAATTTTTTAAAATTTTATTCTTATTGGTGGGATTATTCCTTTTAGGTGTGGATAATATAACACATTGATATTTTATATTATATTTTTCTTTAAATAATAAATTTTTAAGAACTTTTCGAATATGCAACCAAGTGTCTAAATGAACTCTGATATTGAATAAAATTATACCATAGTTGATAAATTAGATCATATGAATATGTCTAAGTAAACTATAAAAAATTTATGATGTACACATGTATTAATTAAATTCAATTTTTATTAGATAATAATTTAAAATAAAATATTTTGAATGTAATGGATGTGTTTTTATAAAAAAAAATTTCCCACCAATTGTTTTTTATCTTAATTAAGTATATTAATCAATATTTATGAATGATTTTAATGAAATGAATATATTATATATTTAATAAAATATTTTAATAATAATTTATTTATTTTTATTCATTGAATAATAATAAACCATATTTTACAATTAAAAATAAATTTCTATAAACATGGGTTTCTTCATGTTTTAAGTGCATATTTTAAAATTAATTTCTACAAATAATAAAAAATTAATCTTTGAAAATGGATTCTATATTTTGAATAATAACGATTAAAATTGGTCAATATTTTAAATTTATTTTTAGTTAATATTAATAGTTACAAAAATATATTTCTATCTCCTTGGTAAGGGTTAAACAAGGAAAATATTGATAAATATTTTGAATATTGTGTTAAAAATTCCCTAAAACATGATTTTATCCTATTTTACGAGTTTATTTTATCCAGTTTTGTCAAATTAACAAATATATGACCACTTGGACTCATGTTTCTATTAATATGTCCATTATATTAACTTTAGATATGAATAAATAAAAAATTTTACTCTCTGGACTTTAATATCTCCAAAATTATTACCTAAGTATAAAAGGAGGATATGTTTGGATGTATATTATTTATCCTATTTTTTTTATTTTTATGTGATTATGTATTTACCTAAAATCTTGATGTCAACATTAACAAGGTATTTTTTCAAAATATTGAAAATTAGAATAAATGATATGAAAGGTAATAAAAGTAATAAAAATTGGTTGAATAATTATGTTCTAAAAATGTATAAGAAAAATATTAAAAAATTAGGATGTTTTAATTGTTTGGATTAAAACTAATGTACTATAATTATGTTTGTAATGTCTAATTACATAAATAGAGTTAAAAAAGAAATTAATGTTTGTTTGTGATATATCCTTTTTTATTAAATTATATAAAAAATATAAAAATATAAATAGGACAATTATCATATTATATGGTTTATAATATCATACCTTGTGAGTTTATGAATCATTTTGGACCTTATAATTAAACTTATAACCCTTTAAGATTGAAATTTACGTTACAATGGTTACGGTTAAAAAATGTTAAACAATGGAATGAATAAAAAATATATGATTTAAAATGACACAAATAAATATCGAATAACAATTATTTTACGATATTTATACATGAGAATATTTTAATTTGAATATATGTCCATTTATAACTGTTTTTCTTGATAATGGTTGAATTA
The DNA here is from genome assembly GCA_963277665.1 of Viscum album. NCBI lineage: Eukaryota > Viridiplantae > Streptophyta > Magnoliopsida > Santalales > Viscaceae > Viscum > Viscum album. Next base: position 1,591,811,190 of record OY728161.1, read on the forward strand.
TGTGTTAATATTTTTTGTAATTCCATGTGTGTCATTTCCCTCCCTTTTAAATGGGAACCCATTATCACTTCTCGTTACAATATCATGAGAAATATATGTTAACAAAAGCTTCTCTGATTCTATATAAGAATCCCAATACAATAATTTTATGTGTTTTTATTCTTAAAATTCCATTTCATGTATCTATAGGAAATACTCCAAGTGAAGACAACCGATGAAGAAGTAATATTTCTACACAACCAATATAAATTTATATCACCTCCTAAATCCTATAACTTAGTTCTATAAATCATAAATTAAGATCTCATGTATCATAAATATATATAAATGATATCATTATATTGTAACCATCACTATCTGATCTACTGTCAATCAAATGTATAGTGAAAGTATTGGTCATGCATATGTGCGGACTACGACATCCATATTGTGATACAATTAAATTTGTATCAAAATATTAAATTTATGATAATAATTATGATTTTGAAGTTTATATATTATATTTTTTTCATAATTACATTTCTATAATTATTAAATCTAATCTAATTTCTTAGCTTCCAACTTTTTGAGAAATGATAGTGTGGCTTGGCATCATCTATGGATTTCCAACTCTATAAAGGGTTTTGATTTTATTTTTGTCATGTATAATTGGATTGTAAAAAATGTATAAATAACGAATATATATTATATACATGGTATAATAATTATTCAGGATTGGTGACTTATAATATGCATTTATTTTGTTTCAACCTTCGAAAAGTTAATATTGCGTTCATGTTTAGAAAAAACCTTCCATCACTGTGAAAGATATAATTCATTTTTCTATATATACATTTCATTAAATAAATGAATTTTACTTTTCAATATAAACGGATTATAATTCAAGGAACTTGTTTTGTATGTTCTTTAACTATGAATAGACATAATGACATTTCAGGAATTGTGGACCATTTATGGGGATTAGAAAGGAAATCATAGTTTGGATTATAAATTTCAATGTTGAAATGAAAAGGGAACCAATTTGATTGATCATAAACAATAATATAATTACCATGAAAAGGTAAATCATGTTAAAAAATTATTAAATAAATTATTTTAACAGTTCCTATATTGCAAGAATCTATTATTTCATTCATCACATTCATTGGATTTATCCATTGAAACAGATGAAAAAACTAGTGGGAAGTCATCCAACTATTTTTTTACACTCCCTAATATTAATATGACATTTTAAATTCATTTTTACCCATTATCATGATTTTATCATTCAAGGCCACCTATAATCTCTTTATCCTTTTATATTCCATGTAAAAATATTCTATGAGTGCACATTCAACTTCATTAATTATTTCCAATAAATCAAACATATCATACAAGTATTTGATTTTATAATAGATTATATAAAAAATTATGTATATTTAATAATAAATATCATTTTCACTTGTTTAATTGATCCAACCAACACATCAATCCTTAAGGGGGAATCTAAATTTTCTCATGTGTAAAAAAATTCCAAGGAAATTCTATAAAATGGTTTTATATTGATTGTAAACTCACTTAAATAAGTGAGTGTTTTATTATATCCAGGAGACTTCTATATATTCATCCTCTTTGTCTGTCTTTAAAAAAATTTCCCCTCTTCTAATTCTTTTTGTTTTATCATCACAATAGTACATTAACTCATTTTCATGGGTAGGCCCTACTAACCCCCTTAATCTTATATTTCTTCAATATGTATTTTCTGATAGAACCTAGATTTTAAAATCACTAGAATATGTAATGGTTTTTATGAATACCTCATCATAGATACATAAATAAATAATGTTATGTCTATAACTAACAAACTCCCATAACATTATTTATCTTATCAATATGTTATTATACATATCCCACAATTTCATCCAAAAAATACCAGACACACAATAAATCTTATTTTTTAATCAATAAAATGTTGTACCACAAAACATTAGAGGCCACATCATTACATCTATGTCACAAAAATAATATTGGTGGATAATAAAAAAAAATTAAAAAATGGAACATATAAATTTAGAATAAAAAATCCAAAAAGGATATTATTATCTATACCACTTATTCGGTCCATAAAGGCATTAGGTATGAGGTACATTGGGAGTGGGGTGAATTATGGTATAGAACACATCATAATTAAAACCACATAATCCTTAAAATCTCAAAATCTTAACTTATTTTGACCGCATTTTTAGTACGGTCCCAATTTAGTTATTCTTTCTACGATGAATGTATTGTTACCTATCCAATCTTTAACCCTTAATTATTTGTATCAACAGTTTGTGATCCATAACAAAAAAATTATTAAAAAATAAAACTAAATAATAAACATAAGAAAAAATAATTTCATTTGGTTCACATACACTTTGGTAATCTATGGATGATACTATGATAATGAGATTCTATACCAGAATTCACTAATAACATTGTTTGGTGGTCAGTTTAATGTGTGTATAGAGACAATACAATTACATGCTTTGGGGAAGGATCAATGACTCTCTAGGTTCACTCCCATTTCTTTAACCTTTTACAAACTACTTTTAGAAGGGAATACCAATTTGGAATTCATTCAAAAAAAATACCACAATTGTTATTACACAAAGTGTATACAAATCCTCCTTGATTTCCACCTACTCCTCCTTCAGAGACTGACTATCTACACTATCATGATACAAACACAACCTTCCATGATATTTCATTAAAACCCCACCTTCTTTATGTTTTAGGATCTTCAATAAGTACCGATAGTTCTTCTTTATCTTCATCCCATATTTCTTGAATAATCTTATAAGTAATAGATATGCCAATTTCAATCATTGATATTACAACTTATTTTCAAAGCATTGAACTCTATTATTTATAGATATATACACATATATATATTTAAATAATTATAGGATTTAATTTTCCCTACCCATAGAGAAATTAAACACGTTTCCCACTATAAATATCTTCAATTCTATTCATGTATGATAGAAAAACTCATCCAAAATATCTATTAAAACTTTCATTTATGGAATTCATATATTCCTTTCCTTAAATATAAGATATTCAAAATAAAGAAACATGATATCTCATGGAATGATAATGTGATTCAAATATTCTAATATGAACTTAAATGTATGCTTATATATCAAAGGTAACCTCTATTTAAGGATGCATATTTTCCATCATGTAACTATATTTCCTTAGATGTATTATGGCGTGATTCCATTTTTTTAATCATAGTTATTATAAAAATACTACATCTACTAAATTTAAACATATCACTAATTTAAATTAGTTGAATATCCCAATATTAATATATTATCCAATATCCTCTCATGAATTACCATTAATAATGACACTCTCATCTACACCATGAATGAGAAAACTATCAAATTTATTTTATGTTTTATAATTCAAGTCTTAATCTATAATTGTATGAATCCTCACCCTAATTTTTTTGGGATGACCCATACATATTTTAATTTGTGGGTTGGTTAGTCTTATATATCATCCCAATACCACTTCCTGGATTTAATATATATAGCAAAGTAATTTTCCTATATGTGTGATCATTATTACACTAACTCATCCTCATACGACTACTAATCATTATTCTGATGATTCTAATATAAAACCAATCTTATTTAGGAATAAATCGTACACATAGTATCTATAGTGGAAATTAATTTTCTATATTGGCTTTATTTCATTTATTTATTTCAATAACATTTCAGAATTTCAATTTTTTAGAGTGTAGAGAAGATTTGTTTTTTGTATTACTATTTTCATTGTTAAATATATAGGAATTTTTCAATGACATTTTCACTTTTTAAAATGAATTTGCTTGGTTACCTGTATTTATTTATGTAAATTCATGCCTTATACATGTAAAGACCCAGAAATTTCAAGGAAAATTTTTTCTTAATTTTCTTGAGATTTTTACAAGAATGCAGTTTCTGACAGCACATGATTCCGAGGCCCGGTATGCCCAGAATCATTTTTCAAAGTTTAGTTCGGGTATGTTCAATGAACGAACGAGCGAGTTTTTCTATCTTTGGAACCGGTGCTCAGAATCGGATCCCGAGGGAACCGATGGAATCGCAGTGCCGGTAATTTCTTAGAAACACCTTTTCTGGAGTTGAGTTTGCTCAGGTGTGGTTTTTTAAATTTTCGGGTTAAGTAAATGAATAAAATAAATTGGACGAACCATTTATTTTATTTAAGTAGTTTAACCTAACTTAAGGGGTTAAAGTGGGACCCACAATATTCTACACCACTAGGTAGGATATTTGTGGGGTGGGGCCCACACAAGCCCCACCTTTTTCAACCCCCCTCCTTTAATTAAGAAACGCAGCCGCACCCCCCCTTTTAATGAAGTCATCACATGCGTTTCATCTGATTAATAAATGCCTCATTAATTTGGGTGGTTAAATCATTGCAATTAATTCATTTAATTGATTATATTTTTTGAAATTCAAACGTGGGCTTGTGCAATAATAAAATAAGACAACTCTTATTTTATTAGGCTAGTTGTGTTGAGAGGGGTTTGGGAGAAAGAGGGGAGTCTTGAAGATCTTCATCCTCTTCACAAAGAACACGTAGAATGCAAAGAACGCACCGATCTCCGATGAAGAACGCCGAATCCTCGGAGATCGACTACGCGACGCCATGTACCGTGACCCCAACGACCCTTCTTCCGTGATGCTTCTTCTGCGACGCTTTCTCCGCGACGTGATGATCCCCCTTTCGTGACGCCTTCTTCCACGACGTGCTTTTCTATGACGAACCCTCGCTCAACGAAGCTTGAGGTAGGGGTTATGGTTTAGTTAAATCTATGTGATTTATATCCTCGGCATGTGTTTAAAAATTGTCGGAAGCCTTTTTAAACCGCTATCACGGTGGGTGCGGACCAACGAACAAGTTTGAACCCACCGTCTCTTTGTTCTTGGTGTGTGGATCAGCGGGTGACGATGAAGCAGGCCGCATGGGCATTTTGAGGTCTTCGCAGTGAAGAACCGGCCCCGAGAGGGCCGTTGGTGAAGACGGTAGGCAAAACCGACCACTAAAGCTCGTCCGGTGGTCCGCGGAACACTCCTCCGGGATGGGCTGCCGCGACTGAAACCGTGGCGGCAGGCCGCTGGTCCCTCGACCGCAGGGGACTGAGGGAGACGGGACGCGGCGCTCTGCCACGTCCGTTGGCAAGGAGTGGCCCCCACGTGAGGCTGTGGTTTCTTTCAAAGGGGCGACACCCCTTTGCGCGGCCGCTTGGCCAGTGCCAGCGCGCCGGGCTGAGCCGCCTGGCCGGACCGCCAGGCCGGGCCGCGCCCAGGCCGGGCCACGTCATGCCAGCCGGGCCGGGCTACGCCCAACTAGGCCGGACCTGGACTCGGGTCAGGTTGTCCCGGTTCGGGCCGACCCAGGGGTACCGGTCCGGGTCGGACCGGGCCCGAACCCCCTAATACCGAACCTCTCACGGACATTTGCTCATAACATGGGATGCGGACCTCTGATCGATGCACCATCAGCGGAGATGAAATCCTTGGATCGCGACGGTCATTTCGGTATACTACACTCAAGGTTTTGGAGTACTTTGGGTTTGGCCGTGTTGGTTCGTACACGAAACCAACCGTGCTCTCGGAGCAGAAATGCTTATAACATGGGCTCCTGACGTCCGATTGAAATGTCGTCGACTTTGTTGGATTCTTCTTGATGAGAAAAAACTTTTGGCATGCTTCGCCTGAGTTTTGGATGTAGTTTGTCAATGGCCGAGTTGGATTGAACCCGAAATCCAACAGGGCCCTTGAAATGGAAAAGCTGATAACATTCAGACTGGACGTCCGTTTGACAAACCGTCAGCGGCGTTGGTTTTCACGTTGAGAAATGGTCCCAATGAGCATACCCTAAGAGATTTCGGGGTATAGTCGAGATATGGCCGGGTTGGTTCGCACCTGAAACCGACCGGGCCCCTGGGACAGAAAAAGCTAGTAACTCACAGACCGGGCGTCCGACTGACACTCCATCTATTGCGATGAGGCCCCAATTTAGAGGTGGTACTTTGAGATACTTCTTCTTGGAACTTCGTGATACTTGGAGTATCGACCGGTTGCTCGTGGAGCGGACCCTCCTGGTGACGAGCTTGCAGAGTGCAGAGACCTTGTAGCTGGCTGAGACTTGACGACTACTGATCTATCGAATCAGTGTATTTTAGATAGCCCAGTGGGGAGCGCTTGGTTGTAGAGGCAGACCCACGATAGAGGAGTGCTTGGTAGTAGCGGCAGACCCGCGATACTCAATAGGAGTACCTCTAGAGGCTATGAGGGGGAGTTCTTGGTTGTAGCGGCAGACCCACGGCGGAGGAGTGCTTGGTAGTAGCGGCAGACCCGCAGTACTCAATAGAAGGAGTACCTCTAGGGGCTATGAGGGGGTGCTCTTGGTTGTAGTGGCAGACCCACAGTGGAGGAGCGCTTGGTAGTAGTGGCAGACCCACGATAATCAACAGAAGGAGTACCTCTGGAGGCTATGAGGGGGAGCCCTTGGTTATAGTGGCAGACCCACAACAGAGGAGCGCTTGGTAGTAGCGGTAGACCCGCGGTACTCAACAGAAGGAGTACCTCTGGAGCCTATGAGGGGGAGTTCTTGGTTGTAGCGGTAGACCCATGGAGGGAAGCGCTAGGATGTAGCAGCAGACCCATAGTACTCGACAGAGGAGGAGTTCTCCAGCTGCTGTGGTTTTGACATCATGAAGAAGTATAACTATGTGAGATGTATCTTGACTTTCAATCCTTATCTTCAATATGATTGACTTGATATCCTGTATGGATTAAGTTATGATTTCCTGTGTGGATTGGTTTTTGGTTTCCTGTGTGTACTGGGTTGTACTTGAGCTCGGATGTTGGAGTTGAATGAGAATTGATGACTTAGTTATATGTATGGGAATATACCTATGTAGTGCCGGATGTTACTTTGTGTTTGTTTCTTTACATTGTGGAATTTCCATTGTGGATTTTGGGAGACCTTCAGGGGCCTCAGGGTCCCTACTGAGTATCTTATACTCACCCCTGCACAGGCTATGCCCGCACTACGTTGTGTTGGTTGCAGACGATAGACAACACTGATTGTGGTTGAGGCACGAGGAGCAGGTTGGTACCCAGAGGTGGATCACTGGGCGGGGCGTACTCAGAGCGGTCGGCTGGACCCGAGGAGTTATGGAGGCTATCTGTACCCACCCTTCAGGTGGGACTTCCCGTGGATGGCTCGAGGATGCGGTTTTACTTTTCAGTTGTTGTACTCCCTTTTTTAGTTGTACTTTACGTTAAGTTTGGGTTTCTATTCTGGCCCACTTACCTTTCCGCACATACTGTTGTACCTAGTTTTTACTTAGTGTTACTTCCGCTTGTTTTCTTTGTGGTGTTTCTTTACTTTAAAAAGGCAATGCCTTCCCTTTTTATGGGGAATTACGCCTTAGTGCTAGTCGCCAGCCCCTGGCCTATGGATGGCGGGCTTGGGTTAGTCACGACACGGGCCCCAAGGGCGGGTCGTGACAAATTGGTATCAAAGGAGTTCGGTTCCACTGCAGAACTTTGGACTCTGATATTTCTTCTATGTGAAGCAATAGTGTTAAGGGTATTGGGTGTGGTTATCAGTCTAGGGAGTCCAGTGTTGGTGCGGCGGCCGACGTATCCGTACACCAGGACCCTGACTTCTGATTTCCGACATAATGAACGAAAACATTGATTGCATGTGTGTTTCATGTTTTCTTTGTGATTACTTTCTGTCAGCTCACCAGGTATACTATTTGACTGTGGCACACCTATTTCTTTAGAGGATGTCCCCACCATGGCAGCCAGCTAGGGTTTCGAGCGTTGTACGTGACAACAGCCCACCGAGCGACGAGGCCTCAGTACATGGCCCTTTGACAGCAGAGGCACCGGCGACACCTCTACTCGCTGAGCCACCGATGATACCAGCCCCAAAAGCTGACGGTGCACATCGCCTTAGTTCAATGCACGAGTTTCAGTGTCAGTGACCACCCAGGTTTCGTGGGGAGACGGACCCTCAGGCAGCCGAGGATTGGCTACAGGCAGTTGTATGAGTTTTTCGTTTGGTAGGGACACCATCTGACCTTATGGTGGTCCTTGCAGTGAGCCTCCTTCACGTGGCAGCAGGCAGATGGTGGAGCATGATGCTTCAGGTGCACGATAAGGCATCTCTCTTTTGGATGGACTTTGAGAGCCTTTTCCACTCAGAGTTCATCCTAGCTACCCTCCGTGCAGTACACATCTAGGAGCTACTACAACTGTGGCAGGGCAGCATGACAGTAGCCTAGTACGCGGCGAGGTTTACCGATATCTCACGCTATTCGATGGACATGGTACGAGAACCATTATTTAGGGCCCGAACCTTTGAGCAGTGGATCAGGCGAGAGATCAGAGCTTCAGTTGTTTCTCATAGCATTCCAACACAGGCATAGGTGTTGGAGCGATCAATCTTAGTGGAGAGTTTTCTTGCTGAGCAGTTTCAAGCAGCAGGACCCACCACTAGCCGGCATGCGGTAGAGTCTTCTGCAGCATGCAGTAGACAGATGACGCAGGGGTCCAAGAGTTCTAGACTTACAGGTGGTCGACCGCATCACACAAGATAATTTGTGTGAGGCACCCGATGTGGACAATGACTTACCATGAGCAGACAGTGTTACTCCTGTGGTGGGGTTGGTCACATGGCTCGTGACTGTCCGACCCGCCATACATATGACAAGGAGATGAACGAAGGACCTCCCAGGTAGAGGCAGAGGTTCGATCGAGGTGGACCGCATGGAGCAGGAGACCATGGCAGGGGAGCTGGCCATGCACCTGGAGGTGGATGATGGTTCGAGGTGTTGCCACCACCACCACCAGGAGGTCCACCCCGACCGCAAGGAACTAGTGGAAATGGTAGAGCTCAGCTTCAGGCTGCTGAGGCCGATGATCATGGAGCTCCAGGAGCAGATGGACAGAAGCGGGACTAGCTCCAGACCTGGAGACTTTTGTTTGTGCTGCTTCTAACTTTGTTGATGTTTGTTTGTAGATGCTTTGTGTCTTTGTACATTGATCTGCAGTAATAGAAGACACCTTTCTTGTGGCGTTTTCCTTCCTGTCCTCTTTTTATGTTGTTACTAAGTCACTTTAAGATACCTACTGGAGGAGACCCAGTGACCACACACTAATGCCGACAGTGTGACTCAACCCTTGGATGTGAGAGTAACAGTTGGATATCTTGGTAGTAGCATCGATGCCTTACGACATCATCCTTGGTATGGGTTAGTATCATCCATGTCAGTATTGACATTATTAGGTGAAGAACGTGTTTCATATAGGGGATGAGACTAGATTTTTATTATCGACAAAGAAGAAATCTCAGAAGATTTTGTAGGACCAGAAAGTTCCAAGTCATCCAAGAGCGGATAAGGACAGCTCAGTCCTGTCGTTCCTCGATCCCCAATGGATCCTCTGGGTGAGCACATGGGAGTGTAAGGCTCAGATGCATGCTCGGTACCGCTTTTGTATCCCTAGTTTGTGTTAAAGCTTTACGGGTACTTAAATCCCTGAGGTGGGAGTAATGTAAGGAATCATAAATTTCAAGGAAATTTTTTTCATAATTTTCTTTGGAGTTTTACAAGAATGCAGTTTCTGACGGAACCTGATTCCGAGGCCCGGTGTGCCCGAAATCATTTTCTGAAGTTTAGCTCAGGTACGTTTAGTGAACGAATGAGCGGCTTTTTCTAACTTTTGAACTGATGCTCGGAATCGGAATATGAGGGCACCGTTGGAATCGCAGTGCTTATAATTTCTTAGAAACACCATTTCCGGAGTTGCGTTTGCTCGGGTGTGATTTTTTAAATTTTCGGGTTAAGTAATGAATAAAATAAATTGGCTGAACCATTTATTTTATTTCAGTTGTTTAACCTTAGTTAAGGGGTTAATGTGGGACCCACAATATCCTACACCACTATGTAGGATATTTGTGGGGTGGGGCCCACACGAGCCCCACCTTTTTCAACCCCCCTCCTTTAATTAAGAAATGCAGTCACACCCCCCTTTTTAATGAAGTCAAACCATGCGTTTCATCTGGTTAATAAACACCTCATTAATTTGGGCGGTTAAATTGTTGCAATTAATTCATTTAATTGATTGGTTTTTTTTAATTCAAACTTTGGCTTATGCGATAATAAAATAAGACAACTCTTATTTTATTAGGCTAGTTGTGTTGAGAGGGGTTTGGGAGAAAGAGGGGAGGCTTGATGATCTTTATCCTCTTCGCGAAGAATGCGAAGAATGCGAAGAATGTGGAGAACGTGAAGAATGCACCATCTCTGACGAAGAAAGTCGAATCCTCGGAGATCGACAATGCGACGCCGTGTACCGCGACCCCAACGACCCTTCTTCCATGACACTTCTTCAGCGACGCTTTCTCCGCGACGCGAAAATCCTCCTTTCACGACTCCTTCTTCCGAGACGTGCTTTTCCACGACGAACCCTCGCTCGACGATGCTTGAGGTAGGGGTTCTGGTTCAGTTATATCTATGTGATTTATATCCTCGGCATGTGTTTAAAAATTGCCGAAAGCATTTTTAAACCGCTAACGCGGTGGGTGCGGACCAACGAACAAGTCCGAACCCACCGTCTCTTAGTTCTTGGTGTGAAGATCGGCGAGCGATGAAGAAGCAGGCCGCACGGGCGTTTTGAGGTCTTCGCAGTGAAGAACCGGCCACGGGAGGGCTGTTGGCGAAGACGACAGGTAAAACTGACCACCGGACCTCGTCTGGTGGTCCGCGGAACACTCTGATGGCGGCCAGAGGCGGCGGCGCCCGGCTCACCGCCAGGATGGGCCGCTGCGGCTGAATCCGCGGCGGCAGGGCGCTGGTCCCGCAACCGCGCGGGATCGTGGGAAATGGGACACGGCACTCGGCCGCATCCGTTGGAAAGGGACGGCCCCCACGCGGGGCCACAGTTTTTTTTTCAAAGGGGTGGCACCCCTCTGCGCAGCCGCTTGGCCAGTGCTAGCACGCCGGGGCGAGCCGCCCGGCCGGACCACCAGGGCGGGCCGCACCCAAGCAGGCCGGTCCCGGACTCGGGTCGGGTCGACCCGGTTCGGGCCAACCCAGGGGGTACCGGGCCCGAACCCCCTAATACCGGACCTCTCACAGTCTTTTGCCCATAACCTGGGTTGAGGACCTCCGATTGATGCACCATCAGTAGAGATGCGTTCCTTGGATCGAGATGGTCGTTTTGGTATATTACACTGAAGGTTTCGGAGTACTTTGGGTTCGGCCGGGTTGGTTCGTACACAAAACCAACCGGGCCCTCGGAGCGGAAACGCTTATAACTTGACCTCCGGACGTCCGATTGACATGTCGTCGAATTTTTTGGATTCCTCCTAATGAGACGAAACTTTTGGCTTGGTTCTCCTGAGTTTTTGATGTAGTTGGATAATGGCCGGATTGGATTGAACCCGAAATCCAACCGGGCCCATGGAACGGAAAAGATGATAGCTCTCAGACCAGATGTCTGTTTGAAGAACCGTCAGCGGAGTTGGTGATCACGTTGAGAAATATTCCCTATGAGAATACCCTATGAGAGTTCGGGGTACATTCGAGATATGGCTGGGTTGGTTCGCACTCGAAACCGACCGGGCCCCTGGGACAGAAAAGGCTAGTAACTCACAGACCGGGCGTCCGACTGACGTGCCGTCTGTTTTGTTGAGACCCCTATGACGAGGAGGTCCGTTGAGATACTTCTTCTTGAAATTCAAGATACATGGAGTATCGATGGGTAGCTCATGGAGCGGACCCTCCTGGTGACAAGCTAGTAGAGTGCAGAGACCTAGTAGCTGGCCGAGACTTGACGACTACTGATCTATCGACTCAGTGTATTTCGGATAGCCCAGTGTGGAGCGCTTGGGTGTAGCGGCAGACCCACGGTGGAGGAGCGCTTGGTAGTAGCGGCAGACCCGCGGTACTCAACAGGAGTACCTCTGGAGGCTATGAGGGGGAGTGCTTAGTTGTAGCGGAAGACCCACGACAGAGGAGCGCTTGGTAGTAGCGGCAGACCTGCAGTACTCAACAGTAGGAGTACCTCTGGAAGCTATGAGGGGGAGCACTTGGTTGTAGCGGCAGACCCACGACGGAGTAGCACTTGGTAGTAGCGGCAGACCCGCGGTACTCAACAGAAGAAGTACCTCTGGAGGCTATGAGGGGGAGCGCTTGGTTGTAGCGGCAGACCCACAACGGAGGAGCGCTTCGTAGTATCGGGAGACCCACGGTACTCAATAGAAGGAGTACCTCTAGAGCCGATGAGTGGGAGCACTTGGTTGTAGCGGCAGACCCATGGAGGGAAGCACTTGGTTGTAGCAGCAGGCCCACAGTTCTCGACAGAGGAGGAGTTCTTCAGCTGCTATGGTTTTGACATCATGAAGAAGTATACCTATGTGAGATGTATCTTGAATTTCAATCCTTATCTTCAATATGATTGACTTGATATCCAATGTGGATTACGTTATGCTTTCCTGTGTGGATTGAGTTGTGGATTCCTATGTGGACTGGGTTGTACTTGATCTCAGATGTTGGATCCGAATGAGAATTGATGACTTAGGTATATGTATAGGCATATACCTAAGTAGTGCCGGATATTACTTCATGATTGTTTATTTACTTTTTGGATTTTCCTTTGTGGATTCCGGGAGACCATAGGGGGTCTCAGGGTCGCTACTAAGTAGGTTATACTCACCCCTGCACGGGCTATACCCGCACTATGTTGTGTTGGTTGTAGGCGACGGACAGCGCTGATTGTGGTTGAGGAACGAGGAGTGAGTCGGTACCCGGAGGTGGATCACTGGGCGGGGCATACTCGGAGCGGATGGCTAGACTTGAGGAGAAGTGGAGGCTATCTGTACCCACCCATTAGGTGGGACTTCCAGTGGATGGCTCGAGGCTGCGGTTTTACTTTTCAGTTTTTGTACTCTCTTTTTCAGTCTTACTTTACTTTAAATTTGGGTTTATATTCTGGCCCACTAACTTTTCCGCACATACTGTTGTACCCAGTTTTTACTTAGTGTTTACTTCAGCTTTCTTGCTCTGTGGTGTTAGTTTACTTTACAAAGGCAATTACTTCCATTTTTATGGGGAATTAAGCCTTGGTGCTAGTCGCCAGCCCATGGACTATGGAAGACCTGCTTGGGGTAGTCACAGCACAGGCCCCGAGGGCGGGTCGTGACAAATTGGTATCAAAGGAGTTCGGTTCTACTGCAAAACTTTGGACTCTGATCTTTCTTCTATGTGAAGCAATAGTGTTAAGGGTATTGGGTGTGGTTATCAGTCCTGGGAGTCCAGTTTTGGTGCGGCGGCCGACGTATCCGTACACCAGGACCCTGACATCTGATTTCCGACTTAATGAATGAAAACATTCATTGCATGTGTGTTTCAAGTTTTATTTGTGATTACATCATGTCAGTTCACAAGGTATACTGTTTTACCGTGGTGCACCTGTTTCTTTACAGTGTGGCCCCACGATGACATCCAGCTAGGGTTCCGAGCGTTGTATGTGATAACAGCCCACCGAGCGACGAGGCCTCGGTACATGGCCCTTTTACAGCAGAGGCACTAGCGATACCTCTACCCATTGATCCACCGATGCTACCAGCCCCAAAAGCTGACGGTGCACGTTTCATTAGTGCACTGCATGAGTTTCAGTATCAGCAACCACCCAGGTTCTATGGGGAAAAAGACCCTCAGGCAGCCGAGGATTGGCTGGAGGCAGTTGTACGAGTTTTCCGTTTGGTAGGGACACCAACTAACCTTATGGTGGTCCTTACAGTGATCCTCCTGTATGCAGAAGTAGATATATGGTGGAGGTTGATGCTTTAGGTGCACCACAAGGCATCTCTACTTTGGACGGACTTTGAGAGCCTTTTCCACTTTGAGTTCATCCCAGCCACCCTCCGTGCGGTGCGCATCCAGGAGCTACTACAGCTTTGGCAGGGCAGCATGACAGTAGCACAGTACGCGACGAGGTTTTCCGATCTCTCAAGCTATTTGGCGGACATGGTACGAGACCCATTCTTTAGGGCCCGAACCTTCGAGCAGGGCCTCGGGCGAGAGATCAGAGCATCAGTTGTTTCTCACAGCATTCCGACACAGGCAGGGGTGTTGGAGCGAGCCCTCTTAGTGGATAGTTTCCTTGCTGGGCAGTCTCCAACAGCATGACCTACCACTATCCAGCATGCGGCAGAGTCTTCTGCAGGGAGAAGTAGATAGATGACGCAGAGGTCCAAGTGGACTAGACGTACAGGTGGTCGACCGCATGACACAAGATCATTTGTGCAAGGCATTCGGGGTGGACAACGACTTACCATGAGCGGACAGTGTTACTCCTGCGGCGGGGTTGGTCACATGGCTCGTGACTGTCTGACCCGCCATATGGATGACCAGCAGATGAACGAAGGACCTCCCAGGCAGAGGCAGAGGTTCGATCGAGGCAGACCGCATGGAGCAGGATACCGTGTCAGGGGAGCTGGCAGTGCAACTGGAGGTGGATAAAGCTTCGAGGTGTTGCCACCACCACCACCAGGAGGTCCACCCCGACCGTAGGGAACTGGTGGACATGGGAGTGCTCAGCTTCAGGCAGCTGAGGCCTACGATCATGGAGCTCCAGGAGTAGATGTATAGGAGCGGGACTAGCTCTAGACCTGGAGACTTTTGTTTATGCTGCTTCTAGCTTTTTTGATGTTTGTTTGTAGATGCTTTGTGTCTTTGTACTTTGAGCTGCAGTAATAGAAGACACCTTTCTTGTGGCTTTTTCCTTCCTTTCCTCTCTTTATGTTGTTACTAAGAGGTTCTGGTTTAAAAAAACCGTTGACTTGACCCTCACTTTGAGATACCTACTGCAGGAGACCCAGTGACCACACACTAATGCCGACAGTGTGACTCCATCCTTGGAGGTGAGAGTAACGATTGGATCTCTTGGTAGTAGCATCGAGGCCTTACAATGTCATCCTTGGTATGGGTTAGTATCATCCATGTCGGGATTGACTGTATTGGGCGATGAACGTGGTTCATCCAGGGGATGAGACCAGATTTCTCTTATCAGCAAAGAAAAAATCTCTACAGCTCTTTTAGGACCACAAAGGTCCACGTCATCCAAGAGCGGATGAGGATAGCTCAGTCCTATAGTTCCTCAATCACCACTGGAACCTCCGGATGAGGACATGGGAGCGGAAGGCTCAGATGCATGCTCAGTACCCCTTTTGTATCCCTAGTTTGTGTAAAAGAATTACGGGGACGTAAATCCCTGATGTGGGAGTAATGTAAAGACCCATAAATTTCAAGGAAATATTTTTCTTAATTTTCGTGGGATTTTTACAAGAACTTGGTTTCTGATGGCACCTGATTCCGTGGCCCGGTGTGCCCAGAATCATTTCTGAAGTTTAGGTTGGGTACGTTCAGTGAACGAATTAGCGGGCTTTTCTAAATTTTGAACCGGTGCTCGGAATCAGATTCTGAGGGCACCGTTGGAATCGCAGTGCCTGTAATTGCTTACAAAACCCTTTTTCGGAGTTGCGTTTGCTCGTGTGTGGTTTTTTAAATTTTCGGGTTAAGTAAATGAATAAAATAAATTGGCCGCACCAATTATTTTATTTAAGTTGTTTAACCTATGTTAAGGGGTTAAAGTGGGACCCACAATATCCTACACCACTAGGTAGGATATTTGTGGGGTGGGGCCCACATGAGCCCAACCTTTTTCAACCACCTCCTTTAATTAAGAAACGCACATGTACCCCCATTTCTAATGAAGGCAACCCATGCATTTCATCTGGTTAATAAATGCCTCATTAATTTGGGCAGTTAAATCATTGTAATTAATTCATTTAATTTATTGATTCTTTTTGAAATTAAAACGTTGGCTTGTGCGATAATAAAATAAGACAACTCTTATTTTATTAGTCTAGTTGTGTTGAGAGGGGTTTGGGAGAAATAGGGGAGGCTTGAAGATCTTCATCCTCTTCGCGAAGAACACGAATAACGCGAAGAATGCGAAGAATGAGAAGAACGCAAAGAATGCACCGATCTCCGATGAAGAATGCCAAATCCTCAGATATCGACTATGCGACTCCATGTACTGCGATGTCAATGACCCTTCTTCCGCGACGCTTCTTCTTCGACGCTTTCTCCGCGACGTAACGATCCCCCTTTCGCGATGCCTTCTTCCGCGACGTGCTTTTCCACTCTACGATGCTTGATGTAGGGGTTCTGGTTTAGTTAAAGCTATGTGATTTATATCCTCGGCATGTGTTTAAAAATTTTCAGAAGCCTTTTTAAACAGCTAACACGGTGGGTGCAGACTAACGAACAAGTCGGAACCCACTGTCTCTTCGTTCTTGGTATGCGGATCGGTGGGCGACGATGAAGAAGGCCGCACGGGTGTTTTTTGGTCTTCGCAGTGAAGAACCGGCCTCGGGAGGGCCGTTGGAAAAGACGTGAGGTAAAACCAACCACCAGAGCTCGTCTGGTGGTCCGCGAAACACTCTGCCGGTGGTCGGCCGCCAGGAGGCGGCGGCGCCTGGCATGCCGCCTGGATGGGCCGCCGCGGCTAAAGGTGTGGCGGCAGGCCGCTGGTCCCATGACCGCACGGGACCGAGGGAGACAGGACGCGGTGCTTTGCTGCGTCTGTTGGCAAGGGGCGGCCCCCATGCGGGGCCGCGGTTTCTTTCAAAGGGGTGGCACCCCTTTGCATGGCTGCTTGGAAAGCACTAGCGCACCGGGCCGGGCCGCCCAGCCAGACCCCCAGGCCGGGCCACACCCAGGCCGGGCCGGGCCGTGCCCAGGCCGGGCCAGACCAGGACCCGGGTCGGGTCGACCCGGTTCGGGCCGCCCAAGGGGTATCGGGCCGGGTCGGACCGGGCCCGAACCCCTTAATACCGTACCTCTCACGGGATTTTTCCCATAACTTGGGATGCAGACCTTCGATCGATGAACCGTCAGCAGAGATGCGATCTTTGGATCGAGACGGTCGTTTTGGTATACTAGAGTCAAGGTTTCGGAGTACTTTGGGTTTGTCCAGGTTGGTTCGTACACGAAACCAACCGGGCCCTCGGAGCGGAAATGCTGATAACTTGAGCTCCGAACGTCCGATTGACGTGCCGTCGACTTTGTTGGATTCCTCTTGATGAGACAAAACATTCGGAAAGATTATCCTGAGTTTTGGATTCATTTGGTTAATGGATGGGTTGGATTGAACCCGAAATCCAACCAGGCCCCTAGAACGAAAAAGGTGATAGCTTTCAGACCGGACGTCCATTTGACGAACTGTCAGCGGCATTGGTGATCACATTGAGAAATGGTCCCTATGAGCATACCCTATGAGAGTTCGGGGTACAGTTGAGATACGGCTGGGTTGGTTTGCACTCGAAACTGACCGGGCCCCTAGGACGGAAAAGGCTAGAAACTCACAGACTGGGCGTCCGACTGACACGCCGTCTATTGCGTTGAGAACCCTATTACGAGGCGGTCCTTTGAGATACTTCTTCATGGAAATTAGTGATACTTGGAGTATCGATCGGTAGCTCCTAGAGAGGACCCTCTCGGTGACAAGCTAGAAAAGTGAAGAGACCTAGTAGCTGGCTGAAACTTGACGACTGCTGATCTATCGACTCAGTGTATTTCGGATAGCCCAGTGTGGAGCGATTGGTTCTAGCAGAAGACCCATGGCAGAGGAGCACTTGGTAGTAGAGGCAGACCCGCGTTACTCAATAGAAGGAGTAACTCTGGAGGCTTTTAGGGGGAGAACTTGGTTATAGTGGAAGACCCACGGAGGAGGAGCGCTTGGTAGTAACGGTAGACCCACGGTACTCAAAAGAAGGAGTACCTATGGAGGCTATGAGGGGGAGCGCTTGGTTGTAGCAGCAGACCCATGTTGGTGGAGCTTTAGGTAGTAGCGATAGACCCACGGTAGTCAACAGAAGGAGTACCTCTGGAGCCTATGAGGGGGAGGGCTTGGTTGTAGCGGCAGAATCAAGGAGGGAAGTGCTTGGTTGTAGCATCAGGCCCATAGTACTCGACAGAGGAGGAGTTCTCCAGCTTCCGTGGTTTTGAAATCATGAAGAAGTATACCTTTTTGAGCTGTATCTTGACTTTCAATCCTTATCTTCCATATGATTGACTTGATATTTGGTGTGGATTACGTTATGATTTCCTGTGTGGATTGGGTTGTGGTTTCCTGTGTGTACTGGGTTGTACTTGAGCTCAGATGTTGGAGCAGAATGAGAATTGATGACTTAGGTATATGTATGGGAATATACCTATGTAGTGCCAGATGTTACGTTATGTTTGTTTCTTTACTTTGTGGATTTTCCTTTGTGGATTTTAAGAGACCTTTGGGGGTCTCGGGGTCCCTATTGAGTAGCTTATACTCACCCCTACACGGGCTATGCCCGCACTACGTTGTGTTGGTTGCAGATGAAAGACAGCGCTGATCGTGGTTGAAGGACGAGGAGCAGGTCGGTACCCAGAGGTGGATCACTGGGCGAGGTGTACTCGGAGTGGACGGCTGGACCTGAGGAGCTGTGGAGGCTATCTGTACCCACCCTTTAGGTGGGACTTCCAGTGGATGGCTCGAGGCTGCGGTTTTACATTTCAGTTGATGTACTCCCTTTTTAAGTTGTACTTTACTTTTAGTTTGGGTTTGTATTCTGGCCCGCATACATTTCCACACATACTGCTGTACCCAGTTTTTACTTAGTGTTTACATCCTCTTGCTTGCTATGTGGTGTTTGATTGCTTTAAAAAGGCAATGCCTTCCCTTTTTACGGGGAAATACGCCATGGTTCTAGTCGCGAGCCCCTGGCCTATGGAAGGCAGGCTTGGGGTAGTCACGACACGGGCCCCGAGGGCTGGTCGTGATAATACATTATAAGTACCATGATAGCCCTTACATATTAAACCATTATTTATAAAGGGAGTTTCATCTAGTCTTATTTTTATTCTACCTCTCCCCAAAACATCATACCTTTAAAAATCACTATTTAAATGTATTCCTTCTCCATTTTCCAATTCTTCTAAACACATATCATATTTAAAATTCTTCCAAAATAGCTGAATTTATTCTATCATTCATAAATTAATTCATCAATTTTAGTCAACATCATGAATATTCATCCTTGACCACTTTACTAGGAACTCTACAATATATCTCAACACATACAAAATAACATCGATACTTCAACATCCAAATAATGCATGGATAATATTCCTGATATCATTCAATCAATCTTCATATCTACCTCAAGAATATCCCTTATCAGAATAAATTCCATAATATCATGGTACTTCTTGAATAGTACAACTTCTACAAAAACATCTAGAATGTGTTCATCTATTCTTATCAAATATAATGAAGACAAATAATTCCCCACATCTTTGGAAAAGAAATAGAACAAAAAACTGATTTTCTCAAAAATAAATCCAACACAAAAAAGTTTCAAGTACAAGAAGAAAATAACAATGTAACACTATTCATAAACTGGTTTTTTACCACAAAACTTATTCAACAATTGAGCATAATATATATAAAACATTTTCATTCAATATAATTGGACTCCCTCATGGTTATTTTTTATAACCAACTCATGTATCTAAATTTTGGACAAATGAATAACAAATATTATATAATCTTATTATGGATTTTGATATTTTTCATGCCATCACACATTGAAGTTCAAAAAAATGACTAAAACCAACTTATATCCCTAATTCTGAAACTAAATCTACATAAATGAATTAATTTAGTATGTTTTTTAGTAGTTAAGCCATGGATTCTTATTATATCATTATACCCACACCGTAGAATGTGGTGAAAAATTTATTTTAGTAACAATTATATCATTTATAACAGTAAACCTGAAACAATTTTATATATCAAAAAATATAATACATCAAACTGAAATATGGAACCATATGCATACAAAACGACATTTTTTTATTATATTTGAAGTGAATTAGTACAATATCTATTAAGTGGAAACCTCCCCAATATATTAATTATTGTCATAAAAAAGTTATTTATAAAGACAAGATACCTTGATATAAGGTGTATTCCACTCATGGAACTCTAAATTTTTTAACATTTCTATATTTCCTTTTGATATATGAGAAAATAATTTCAAAACATGGGATCATTACAAAAACATCTCATTAAGGGACATAAATGTAATAAATACATTAGTTTAGAGGAAAGTATGAAAAACCATAAATATCTGAAATATTCCATGATATTCTTGGGGAATATAAAATAATTCATATACATATGGAAGAAAATTTTTATCATAAAAAAATTAAAACCCATAAAACTAAAATAGAAACCCTTTTAAACAATATAGAATATTATATTCATAACATATGTTAGAATAAATTGTATCATAGTGAAATAAATAGTATATATATTCACTACTAACTACCTTCATATTTTGTTTAAAGACACATAACATATCCAATATATTATAGGGATTTATCCAGATCACTTGTAATACAAGCTATAACGGGCTCACCCGTCATATATGTTATACTGAGATCGCACATAATTTAGTCTATATCACGATTCAATATAGTATAAGATGTATTTGGATCACACATATCATATGTAATTATCATATACCATTTTATAAAAATACTATATTCTTTCACCATTTCATATTAAAACTCATAAAAACTATTTTGAACCCATATGAAAAATAGTTTAATACATTTAAATACCCTTTCCGGTTAAAAACAAAAAATTTAAACTAAAATACCAAAAAAGATAATAAGTGTTTTTATTTAAACAATATGTGGATAATTATAAAATAATACAATAATTAAATAATATTTATTATAGTGGGAAGGGATTTTATTGAAACAAATGTAAAAATATAGAATTCATTTTTCCATTTATAATGGAATTCAAAAAGTTTATTATAAAATCCATATAATGATTCCATTTCATATCATTTATAAGAAACTATGGAGAAAAAAAAATTAATTTTAAACTTCAATTATTTCCTTATAAACACATTTATAAAAGTTTTAAATGAATTTTCTCATTAAATAAATTGAATTTAATAATTAATAGCTAAAAGGTTAAAAAAATGTTTTTAGTTAATGTATCACCTTCCTCAAGTCCACACATGCTATAAATTTCCTTTAAAACCTATATAAAAAAAAATAAATTATTCTCATTCATAATAACATCATTCTTGATTAATCTACTTCAATTAATCAATTTAATTACTTTATTTTAATGTTTTTCTCATAATTGGTTAATTCCAAATTAAGTGTTTTTATGAGGTTTGGTTCATAAAATACAAATGACTTCAGTATATTGAACATAGACAAAGTTATATTTGTTCCATAATCTCTAGAAAAATTAGAATAATATAATTATATTTTTTATGTCAATAAATGTTTTTGAAAAAACATGACATATTTTTATAAAGGATGGATTACACTAAAATCATAGTGATTATAATGACATTTTCCTATACGAACCATTATATTACTAGTTTTAGTGGTTGAGGAATGTTTTGAGGATTCCCAGAAGGTTTTAGTGTTGGCTGTAACAATAAGAGTGATACGTCATCTAGTTCATGACATTAGGTATATTAACACAATAGTTGGTAGTTCACTGATTGTGTAGCCGGATGGATTAACATCTTGTGTGAAGTGGTGGTGTAAATCCATGAAATGAATTCATGTTATGAAATTAATTCATAATGGTTTATTAATTTAATTATATGTGAGATATTTTTTATATATAATAAAAATATTTTTGTTTCAAACTATGTATCAAATTCATGAATTTTAATCTACAGGACCAAGATGAATTCAAATTCTTAGTGGAATTTACACTCTAAAAGAAGAGGGTTCATTGTTTTTATATGTTCCATTTAACCAACCCTTGTGTCATTTTACAACTCTAAAAACTATTATTTTTTATATAATCCTAGGATTTTTGGTAGATCTTCAATCCCCATCTTCCCTCGCGCTTATCCTTTGGATCTTATGGTGCGGTTTCAGCAATCAGTTCAATGTCCACTTATTTTACCCATTTTTTCCCTTGTGTTATTTCATGGATATTTTTGAAGGAATTATGGTTTTTGTTGGGAGAGATTATTTGGGATGTGTTCTGATGATTCTTTGGTTTGGTGTATTTGGATCCCCAGTTTCTCATGTTTTGTTATGCTTTTTGATGTTTTTTTCACCATTTAGTGCACAATGAGGTAGGAATGTTTCATTGAGGTATGAAATCCCTTATTTATCATCATTGTGTATCATGAGAGAGAGGATTAATATTTATTATATAAGGTGGATTTTTTTCATTGAACTATTAATGATTAAATAATTGGTTTAATCAAATTAATGGGTGAAGCAGTTTTATATGAATTTTTTATAGCTTCGATATTATAATTTTGATATTATGAATTGATGGGCCGAATGTCCCCCAAAAATCATGGTTTTTGGGATCATTTTATTTCATTTAATTATTTTTGATATCAACCCCCTTTTTTATTGTAATATCACCGAAAAATGGAAATTGGTGAACCTTTTAAATTCAGATAATAGTAGTATTTTCCCAAGATTTATGGGTTTTATGATAAACCCCATAAAATAAATAAGTGGGACTGATGAAAATCCTTATGCCAATTAAATGAAATATTGTGTCCTTTGTTATGTTGTGGGTTCTTTTTTGGGGTGGATATCCGTGGTATGGGTTTGTGGGAATGATGAGTTATCCATTTTTTTTTTGTGCTAGAAATGTGTATTTCCGATGTGGTAGGTATATAATCTTGGTTTGGGGAAGAAATATTTTGTAGGTTTGTGGTCATTCTATAGGGACGTGATGTGTGGTTTTTATACAATGCAAGAAAATGTTTGATTGGCATTAGTTAATCATAGGGGGTGATGATGTGTGGATATATTATGTGGAGGATGGGATGAAAATAGTTTTATTGTAAAAGATTCCTATGTAGTGATGGAATTACGGATTAAAAATGTGTTAAATAGCCTGATCTAGGTTCTTTAATGAGACAGAAATGTTTAACGAATGAATTAATAATGGGTTATATGGTTATTTTTTTTGATAAATAATCAAATTAATGGGATGTTTTAATGAATGTGTCATGTATTTTAATAAAATGTGTCTTGTGGATTATGTTTGTGACATTGTTTTCTTTTTTTATTGGTGAGAGTAAAAGTGATTATATTGTGAGTTGTTTAGTTCCTTATTACGAACCAATATGATGGACCTGTGTGTGGAAATGTATATATATACATTTTATATTCCATGTGATTTTTGTACATAATTCACCAACATTGAGAAGCATTTACTAACACACACACACACACACACATATATATATATATGGTTGTTTTTTTTTCAATATCAATGTTGTGAGGATGGATGACTTGGTACCTTTATATTCACACTCTATATTCTATGAAAGTAGATATCCATAGACTGTGATGACTGTAGATCTGATAGATCAATAGGTGATGAACTATGTGTTTATGGCTGTGATTTAATATGAATATTAGGTGGGGAAGTGTCCTAGGTTTATGTGGGTGATACGTGATATAACTATATTTAGGGAAGGCTTATGGTGGCGTTCATTTATCAAAGTGGGAAAGATATTGAATTCCTTCATTTTCAGGATACCCTTTTCACTTTTTTATGGTTATGATATGATGGATTATGTGTAATTAGGTGAGTTTAAATGTGACCATACTATGGGTAAGTGTCCAAGGCATTTGGGACAATAATGTTATGTTACCATTTTATGGGGTGATCATATATGTTATACGAATACATGGGAGGACCAAGACATATGAAATTGGGGTGGGAGAGTAGAAATTTATTGAGAAAGAATGTGGGGTAAAATTTTATCATGATGATTATTTTTATGCTATTATACATAGATTGAATTATTTCTTGTGTGTGACTTGGTGAGGCTTAGGTTGGATAGTTTACATGTTGATGATATATTTGTTCTACTATTTACTCATGTGTGTATTATTATGCTTCTTTCACATAGGAATGATAGAATATGATTTTCCAATTGATTATACTTGTATGATCACACTATATATATATAACCTAATTTCAAGGTATTAAGTAGGATTATGTGTAAAATGGTGGAAATTACTAGCTTATACACTTGGACTATTTTCTTCTTACTTCATTAGCTTATATTTGGGGTAATACATTGGAGGATTTTTTCTATACCTGAATTTTTTATTTAGGTATTTTATTATGGGTTTGGGATTAATTTTATATTTTTTCATGGTGAGTCTTGTGGTCGAGCCTCCCTATCTCAAAATATTATATTATTATAGAAGTTAATGCATCTAATTTTATGATATTTTTATACTCATGGTGCTAGTAAAATACCTATTCCCTACTAGAGGTAGCGATTTATAGTTTTTATCTCTCTCCCTACATTATTGTATCTTTGCTAGAGGAGGTTATGACAGAGTGGAATAAAAAATGATGGTTGAGAGATATTTTTTAGTTTGGAGTTAGAATTAATGATAATTGGATGGGTTAGTTTGGAAATGGTTCCAGTTGATATTGTTGAATAAAATAGGCTATGAAAAATATCTGGGACACTTGATACTAGTCCCCTAGGATCCAGTCCATAGAATATATGCTTAATGAAATTCTATGTGACATAGACGTTTTTATTATGTAGAGACCTATAAGAGGTACCAAAATCTTAATGAATTTTGTTCTTTTTTAATTGGGTGGTATTGGTTCTAGGAATTAAAATTGAAATTAAAATGAATTTAGTAAATAGTTATAAAAAGTCCAACCTTCTTGGGATTATGAAATCATAATATCAATTTTTAGCTATGTATCATTGTCATCATTTGATTGTGATTCAAGAAGTGGAGGTTCAATAGGATAATCTAGCTTATTATTGGAGGATTGATCTAGTTGGGGAGGATTTTATGTATAAGGGAATCTTATTCAACATTTAGGGACATGATTTGGGGAAGTATGGGGTAATAAATCTCAAGGTAGATATAGAGATCTTGTTGGGATTTCATGGGAGGCACATCAGTTTAATTCTTTCCCCAATGGTGTAAGGGTTACCATTAGTAATTAATGATATTTAGGGATATGTTATTTAGTGGATTGATATATATATATGGGTAACTAGAAGAAGACAAATTTTTCATGGATTTACATTCATAATTTGTTTTAGGACGAGTTCCTCTCACTGACCATGAAGGTTGGGAAGAGGTTGGAGCTTATGTCTCTTCCCCAGTAGAGTTTTTCATTATGGGAGTTGATAATAAAGTTCATTGACCTTCTATTTTCTCGCAACAGAGTTTTATAGATGAAGAGTCTCATGTTATACTTCCAGATAGGCACTCTGTACTTTGATCTAGTATTAATTTACTGCTTTTATTTTTGCAACATATGTGGAGGTTTGGAAGAAGGAATTTTTGATCAAGAAGATACACCCATGTGGAGTTTTACTGTGAGAGGGGAATTATTATAGTTCGTCAATGTAGAATGTTTTCAATGGTAGGTCTCAGTCAACAAGACCATTAATGACTTGACTAGAGGTTATTCATCCTTTTCATTCTCCTTTCATGATTTTCGGGGTATAGTGGTTTTATGATTTTTAAAAATGATTGGGGACATTTTTTTAAAGGGTTTGTGATCATTTCTAGAACCATTGCATGTAGATCTCCATGAAATTTTTTGTGTTATAGGTCATGTTTAATTCATTCCACAATAGTAGTTTACAGTGAGATTATTTCATAAACATGGTAAGAATGATTATTCTCCACTAAGGGGGGATAACACATGTAGAGGCCCACCATAATATGTAAATCATGCATAGGGACATTGACCCAAGCATGGTCATGGATGTGGTTATCAATATATTGGTAGAAGAACTGATTTTGGTCAATTACATGTAGTGAAGGAAACAACGATAGTGGGGGTAGTTATTGTTCGAGTTCTTCCAAGTTCTTCATGTCTCGTTATATTGGATTTTTAATTTTATGAGATTCACAATAATTATTGACACCCACTAATGTCTGTTATATTGGACAAAAA
The DNA here is from genome assembly GCA_963277665.1 of Viscum album. Lineage (NCBI taxonomy): Eukaryota > Viridiplantae > Streptophyta > Magnoliopsida > Santalales > Viscaceae > Viscum > Viscum album. Next base: position 1,591,837,337 of record OY728161.1, read on the forward strand.
ATAGAAAGCTTTCTCACTCCCTTGATTTTGAAAATACCATTCATAGTCCAGAACGTCATCTTTGAAGTGTTCCTGGTGTGTAGATTGAAGAGTGGTCCACATGACTGATGTGGATATATTTTATTTCTTCATATGAAATCCTATGATATCATCCTCAACATCAAAAGTTTGTATTCAATTCATAATATTATTGATTGATTCTAGAGGACATTCATGTTAACTGATGTTGATGGATAGTTTTTAATTATCATTTGAAAGAGGGTATGTCAGGTGAGTAGTTTTCATGTAAATCACCATATATATTTGATGCCAGATATTCTATATAATTAGTAGACATTAGGTTGGTAGAGGTTCTCAAGGCCAATGGAGAGTTTCTATATTTTTTTACCAAGAAGTTTGAAAAGTTACCCCCGTAAACAAGATGTTAAGTATGAGATAGACTTACATCCTGATGATTCTATAATTTTGATGTATCTTTATCTTATAGAACCTATTGATTTGTAGGGGATGAGTATTCAAATATATCATATGATGAAAAAGGGGTCCTATAACCAAATGTGTTTTTGTGGGGTGTCCTAGTGGTATTAACAAAAAGGTGGATGGTAGTCTGAGGGTTTGTATAGATTACCAAAGATTGAATCATTTAATAGCCAATAATCATTAAACTATATTAATTATATATGATTTTTTGACCGACTAATATTCATGAGTTAGTTTCATAAGACTGATTTGTAGTATGGGTATTTCTAGTTGAGGGTGATGGAGGTTGATATCTCAAATATGACATTCAGATATTTTCATGGGAACCTCATGATTTTAGTCATTTCACTTGGTGTCACAATTACATAAGTTGTGTTCATTGGAAAGATGAAAAATATATTCTATGAATTCCTCGATCAGTTTGTAGTTATTTTAATTGATGATATATTGATCTTCTCAAAGTTAGTATAGGGGGATTCCAATAATCTCATAGCTTCCCTATATATTCATCAAGGCCCTTAGCTCTATGGAATTTCTTCTAAGTGTATGAATCAGACATGAGAGGAGAATTTACATGGGAACGTGGTGTCTCAACATGGTTTGGATGTAGACCTGTCAAAGTTTGAGTTTGTTGCTTCTATGGAAACACCAATGAATATGGATGTGGTTCAGAGAATCCTTGTGTTTACAAGATATTATAGATTAATTTTTCCCTATTTATCTAATGTTATAAATTTATAGAAATTATTGATATGGAAGGACCAAATTTTTTATTGAGTGACCAGTTTCATGAATAATTTGGTTAAAAATATGGTAAAATTGTTATTATTCATGTGCTCTAGTTTCAATAATTCGTTCTGATGTTGGAGGTTTATTTTCTTGCTTCCCATTTATTATAGGGATACATATAGATTTAGAATAAAATAATTTATCTCTTATGATTCTAGGACTTTACACCCCCATGAGAGGGACAATGCCACCCATGATTTGGTTCCATGAGTGGTTGTGTATTCAGGGAACTTTTAATTACATTATATCATTAGGGATTTTATTTATGTCTTCATATATCATGATAGGTAAAGTTATATCTTTTATCATCATGATAAAAATATATCGAAATGTTTATCTCTATATTTTATATAATATTATGATTTTAATATCCCCCACACCATAGGATTGGGAAATTTTGTAGTTGTTACATTTAGAAAGACTTCACATAGGGATATTATTCAAGATTAAAACTATTATTAGAGTGTGTGGATGTAGTTAACAACCCAGAACATGGATGAAAGGATAGATAATGGTAGAAGATGTTGGTTTTAGATTGCAGTGCACAATTTTTTCATTGGTTTAGTTGGATGTGTCACAGTGGTGAGAATAAAAGCTAAATGTTACTTGTGATCATGTTAGCCATCACTACTAGAATTTGAGGTATTTGAAATGAGATATTTTCGATGGAATCTCGTCACAAATAATTTATTTCGATGGAGTCCCATCGCAAATAGACTTTTGTAGAAAACGACATCGTAACTAGTATTTTTTCTAACGGGAAACCATCCTGTTACAAATAGATCTATGATTAAATACATTATATATATATATATATATTTTTACGATGATCATGCCAAAAAACGTATTTGGGAGGGGCCCATTGCAAAAGGTATTTGCAATGGTCCCGTTGTCCTGTTGAAAATAGTTCCCTGTTTATATATTTTATATATACCTAAACCTTTTACGACGAGCCTGTCCCAAAAACCTTTTTGCAACAGGTCCTTTTACCATTGAAAAAAATGTTTTAATATATATATATATATATATATAAACTATTTACAACGGGGTCCCATCACAAAAGGACTTATTGTAAATACTGAATAAAAAATTTAATAAAATTATTATTAAAGAAAAAATAATATTAATATTATTAAAAAAATTAAAAAATAATGAATATTAAAATTCAAAATATTCTCAAAAAATACAAAAAAATCATGAAATATTATTATTATTAAAATAAAAAAAATAAAAAAAATATAATGAAAATAATAAAATAAAATAAAATAAAAATTAAAAAAAATTAAAAAATAAATAAATTATGCTATATTCACGGCAATATAAAGACAAAAACTATATATAGTTCATATTACAAAAAATGATGAATTCAAATATTTTTAGCATAACAAAAAAATCACTGGGGGTAGTCTTCTGGAGGAGCTGGTGGAGATAGAGGAAATGGTAGAGGAAACTACATCCCTAAACTAAAAGTCAGACAGTGCATGTACTGCATATGCTCGTGCTCTTGCAGCTTCCATCGACCCATCTCCTCCTCGTGCTACTTCTGCTACTTCTGCTTCCATCGACACACATTTTCCTTCTACTACTGCTGCTACTACTGAGGATTCTCTTCCTGCTGTATCTTTAAACTCTCTATAAGCTCCGTCTGAGCTCACAACCGCTCTTGATACTTTGAGCCAGAATAAGATGCCTCTCCACGAGATCTTATTGAGCTAGACTTCGACATTGTAGCAGTACCTTAATAAGTCCCAAGAGTCAAATGAGAGATGATACGAACATCTTGACCCTTCTCTAAGGCATATTGGGTCACCTAAATCCATGCCACCTCATCTAAAATGGTGGGAACTAGTGTGATCAGCCATCTCAACCTGACTCTCATGCTATGTCTAAGAGGTCGCAGCCTCATATGAATCATTCAATTACAATGTGAAATTAAAATAGTGAAAATATTATATGATTTAATTTTCAAACTGAAAAAGAAATAATATTGACCAAAATCTAACACTGGCGATCACCTCTAATATCTCCACTGGTTGGATCAGTGTACATACTCCGATAAACGTCGTAATCCGTAATATCATGATGTTCGATTGGAATTACGAATATAAAATAAACTATTCATATTTAATTTATATAAGTTATTTAAAAAATACTTACCAAATGCTCTCTATGCGTACTGAATGTACGAATACCAGCTCGACATGTCACCTCTTGTCTCCCCCAGTTCTTACTGCCTAATGAACATATCCTTTCAAATCAACCACTTAAACTGTGTGAAAATAATCCATCCCAAACGTGAGATGAAATGTACTCTTCTCGGTGGGCTCTATACAAGTCATCAAATACATTCACTCATGCTATCTTAATGGTTATCCTAATCAAATTGTGCAAACATTGATAGAAATGCTCATGCATAGACACCTCTATTTCCACATGGACAACGTTACACATGATATCATCTATTGGATACAATAAACACTACAAATAATTTTTAATATCATGTTATTAATGAAATAAATTTCAAAATAAATATTATTTATTTATGGACCATCTAATGATAGAACATTCTATGCTACACATCTGTGGGAATCTGTTCCCATGTGATCCATGGTTGAGAAAATTAATTGTGCAAGATAGCACTCCCCTCTCCAGCAGTTACATGCCCAAAACAGTGAAAAAAGAATAAATAATCAAAAAATTAGTATAAAAATAAAATTATGAAAGATAACTAAAATACACAGGTTACCATACCTCTGTGTTCATGGATCTAAGCCAAGATGTGGACGTCGTTCAGCGATATGGTCAGGAATCATCATTCGCGCAAGAACGTACACCCTCCACATACCCCTTGAACTGCCGATAGTCTAAGGGTAAGATTATCCCAAATCCTCCTCATCCAAATATAGCTCTACCTCTAGTAACTCATGAAGTAGATCAGGGTCCATCTAGAACACAAAATTATTGTTCATAGAAGATAGTTGAAAATAACACTTACATATAGATATATATTAGTTATGATTATAACCAACATTTGACTGTGTCAATGTTCACCCTCACCATCATCTTCATATATGATGATGCCAATGTCTTTATATTCATCCTCGACATTATCAATATCCATATGAGTTTTAGTTACATCATCTCATTCCATTTAAATTTCATTTGTAACATCATGACATCATCATCACCATCAAACCAAAATTGTGGGGTGTCATCATCGATATTCACATCACTTTGTGAAAATGATGGATTTTGATTAGTCTCTTGAAAAAATTCACATCCTTGTACTTTAGCTGAACCACATTCAGTTTTAGTAAACAGATTTTCATGAAATTTCATTTTTATTATGCTACACCAATCACTCTGGTCGCTTGAAGTTGCACAGTACTTTGCATATTATATTTTATGTGCCTGTCGAGCCAGTAAAAATAATTCATTTATATCAAGAATACTTTTTTTATTTAATATGTATGATTCCATGAATCAGATTAACACGCAAGCCTCTCTTATTATCCAACCACCGAAATTTAAACATTGTTATGTAATTATTCCCTAGATAACATAGTATAATAATTTCATCCAGAGTTCTATAACATTCAACATCAGTTTCTCTATGATGTGATCCTATCAAGAAAAATCCACTATCCCTTGTTTATTTGATTCCCCATATACACATGTATGAAATCGAAAACCATTCACCAAATATGAATTATAAGATTTAACCATTTTGGATGGTGGGTGGCTCAATATACACAATCGCTTATCAATTTTATCATTATGTTAAGACACCTGAAAATTTATAAAATAATTATCAATACAATAAATAATAAAATTAATTGATATGTTAAACCATCAACAATTTATGTTACCTAATTTTGAAAACCTTGAGATTTTTTTCAGCGTTCTTCAAGAGAAGATCTGGTAATTTGTGGAAGCTGTTTCATGATATGATTATCATATAACATACAAATAATATAAGTTAACTTACTCTAACCTAAATTATAGAATAAGTGATAGAATAACTCAATGAAAAAATGATGTCATTTCATCACCGATGAGAAAAACATATTTATGTGCTCTGTGATGTTCATCATCTGAAAGACATCATTCATGAACTCCACCAAAGCCATGCTCTGGCTAATTAAAAACTGATAATTGATTGTCCGTTTCATCATCAGAATTCCCCTCATTCCATCCATGATGTTTTTATGGTATATTCAGATTAAAAATAATGAGAGAAGAAAAAAGAAACTTCCTCTTACATATAAGCTTCAGTAATTGAGCCTTCAACTAATGCTTTGTTACATACTTTTTTTCTTCAATTTCTACTTACATCTCTTGAATGGGTACATCTATAGAAACTATATTAGAGCTACACATTTAGCTTCATGTGGAAAAGGTAATATCAAATTTTCAATTGAGTCAAAGAAAGATGACGAGAAGATTTTTTATAGTTTACATATAATTATATAAAAATATTCTTGCAGTTTTCATAGTGCATTCTAGTCTGTTGTTGCTGAAAAAATGTCTCGAAAGAAATATAATATGTCTATTATTGAATCCAAAATTATATAATTCAAAAAACCCTTGAATACAATCAGCAGAATTCTTCCCATTATAACATGACACTCATTAATTTGTAATATGCTAATATGACCATTGTAAACACTTTTTCCCAAATTTGATTGAGAGCCATCTGAAAGTCTCAAATCTGAAATCCAATGAAAAAATAAGAAGCTAATATCTTTGTATAGTGTGTAAGTTGACTTTGGATTCATTAACCTCTGTGATCTAACATTTTGAAATAGTTCATGTTCATGTCGTCTGTAAATTTGGTCATGATCTAATCATGCCTTTACATTATATTTGGTCTTACCTAGTGTATCCAAAACTATATCAAATTAATTATTAAAATAGTTCTTCTGAATATGCATGCCATCCAACATGTGGCGTACTAAAAAATCATACCAATATGGAAGATCCCAAAAAATTATCTTTTTTATCCAATTATGTTCTTTCCCAAAGCAATGATGTTTTTGTTGGTAAACTGTTATCCCAAATGTGATGGGAGGTAATGAAAATACAACTGATTTTAACTCTATACCTGAGATAAATTTTGGAGGTTCATCCCTTTCAATTATACCTTTTCTGAAATAAGATTTATTCCCTTGAAATGGAAGATGATTTAGAAGATATATGTGATTACATTCAAAATAGAAAGGTTTTTTCCATTGATGAGCATAAATGCTTTGTGGTATTTCATAAAGTAAGGACATGATTTTGGACCATGTGTACTCCAGCAAGATAATATGCCATATACCTGGAATGCACTAATTGTACACATCAATTCAACTTTTAATATGAAATTTAGTTTCACGGAAACATCAATGTACTAACCCCATTCATCCACAATGAATTTAACTCATAAATCAATGGTTTCAAATAAACATAAATATTCTTTTTCGGATGTCCTGATATTAATAAGGTAAAAAAATATAGGGATACTTCATCAACATCTGTGAAGGTAAATTTTACAGAGTTATAAAGATAGGACAACATGAATACTGACTACCATAAGAATCAAATAGGCCGAAACCACAAGTAGAAAGACCCAATTTCATGTTCTAGGATTCTAAAGAAAAAGGCAGATGCAGTCAGTCAATTTTTTTCCATGAGTCACCATCAAAAGGATGATTCATGCTTTTGCAAACTAAAATCTTGGTTTTGTGCCCTGAAATCATTGGTGATGTGTTCCGAGAAATAAATAAACCATGCAACCTGGGTGTAAGGGGGAAATATGTAAAATATTTTACAGGAATCGATCTAGGATTCGAGGGTTGAGATTCTTTATACCTCGATTTTCCACATGTGGGACAACTATCCAATGACTCATTTTCACCAGAATATAAGATTCAATCATTTTCACATGCATACATCTTCTGATAACTATGGACCAGATTATGAACCAGCCTCACGTTGTCATAGTAATTTGTGGGAAACACATCTCCTTTAGGTAACAATGTTTTTACTAAAGACAATATCTAACCAAAATTGTTGTTTGGCATTGCATTATCTGATTTAATAGATTTTTTTTTTGTAAATGCTTCTAATTTTATTATCTTGCATCCAGGATATAATGCATCCTCAGCAGACCTCAACATCTCATAAAATGAGGATGGTTCCAACTCATGAGTTAAATCAATATCATCTATAGTTTCAGTTTTTTGAACAAATAGGCCTCCAACATCATGAACAAAATTTTGAAACTGTGCTGCATCCAGAATCATGTTATTAGTATCGTATTTGGAACTAGCTTCACCATTTTGATACCAAAAAACATAATCTGGTTGAAACCCAAAATGCGAGTGATGTCCCCCCAACCATGTCAAATGTGTCAAACATTCTCAGAGCACATTTTTTTTTACAAGGAAACATAATTAGTCCTTCTAAAACAAATTTGGGTTTTGATGATGCAAATCATAAGAATTCTTCAACAGACTTAATATATATATGATTTAAACTAGAACCATTTGGATTTATGCATTGATTTATCCAAGAGCGATCATTTAACAATGACAATTTTTGACTTCCTTGTTCCATATTTTTCTAAAAAATATATAATCATTACTATTTTTGAATAATTTGACATCAGAAAAACATTATCCAAAAATAAGATAAATAATTACAACAACTTCTTTATAATTAACATTAATTATGAGAACCATAATTTTACAGTGGATTGATGACTACTCATTTGTCTGACGGCTCATTTACTTGAAATGTTCTCACACTAAAATAATAATAAAGAATATACATGGAGGTATGCATATCCATTCTTGTTCATACGAGAATATATAAGCATACCACTGAGTAGATTATTTATTGTGATTTCAGTGTGATAAAGATGCAATTAAATGAGGTGTTGGACAAAAGAACCCCCTTTTTGTCGATGAATCATCTTTTTGCAATTGTCACAGCCTGAAAAATTATGTAAAATGTGGTTCTACGAATGCATATTAAAAATCGTGCATACGATATTGGATATACATACGTTAAAGCATACTTTTCACAATTCTTTTAGTTGGTGAGAGTTGAAAAGAGAAGAGTCATTGAGCAAAAGTAGTGCATCAAATCCATTGAATATTGAGGCAAGTTATTACAATTTATTAAAATTGATTTTAATCCTAACTATTCCTAATTATTCCTAATTCTTCATAATTATTACTAATTATAACTAAATATTTCAAATTATTACTAATAATTACTAATTATTACTAATTATTCCTAATTATTACTAATTTTTACTACTTGTTACAAATTATTTTTAATTATTACTATTTATTCCTAATTATTCCTAAATATTCCTAATTATTCATAATTATTACTAATTATTCCTAATTAATAGTAATTATTACTAATTATTCTTATTTATAACTAATTAGTACTAATTATTTATAATTATTACTAATTATTCCTAATTAATCCTAATAACTCCAAATTATTCCTAATCATTCCTAATCATTCTTAATTATTTCTAGTTATTTGTAGTTATTCCTAATTATTATAAATTATTCCTAATTATTATTAATTATTCCTAATTATTACTAATTATTCCTAATAATTCCTAATAATTTCTAATTATTCTTAATTATTCCTAATTAATTCTAATTATTCCTAATTATTTTTAATTATTCTTAATTATTTCTAATTAGGGCTAATTATTGCTAAATATTTTTACATATTGCTAATTATTGTTAATTATTTCTAATTATTGCTAAATATTGAAACTTTTTCCTAATTGTTGCTAATTATTTCTAATTATTTCTAATTATTCTTAATTATTTTTAATTATTCGTAATTACTTCTAATTATTCCTAATAATTCTTAATTATTACTAATTATTACTAATTGTTACCAATTATTCCTAATTAATCATAATTAATCATAATTAATCCTAATTAATCATAATTAATCCTAATTAATCCTAATTAATCATAATTATTGGTAATTATTGCTAATTAATCCTAATTATTTCAAATTTTTCCTAATTATTGTTAAATATTTCTAATTTTTACTAATTATTTCTAATTATTCATAATTATTCCAATTTATTACTAATTATTCCTAAATATTCCTATTTATTCCTATTTATTCCCATTAATTTTTTTATTTAATCCTATTTATTTCTAATTATTCATATTTATTCCTAATTATTCCGAATTATTTTTATTTATCCCTAATTATTCCTAATTATTCCTAATTATTTCTAATTATTCCTAATTATTCAAATTTTTTCTTAGTTTTCATATTTTTCTTAATTATTCAAAGTTATTTTTAATTATTCCTAATTATTCATATTTATTACTATTTATTTCTATTTATGATTATTTATTTCTAAATATTACCATTTATTACTATTTATAACTATTTGTTACTATTTGTTACTATTTATTACTATTTATTACAATTTATTACTACTATCTACTACAATCAACTACAATCTACTACAGTCTACTACAATCTATTACAATCTATTAATAACTATTATTATATATTGCTATTAATTTCTAATTAATACTAATTATTACTATTTATTTCTGTTTATTTTTTTTCATTACTATTTATTACTATTTATTACAAATTATTACTATTTATTACAATTTATTTCTATTTATTACTATTTATTACTATTTATTACTACTTATTACTACTTATTACTATTTATTACTATTTACTGCTATTTATTAATATTTATTCCTATTTATTATTATTTATTACTATTTATAACTATTTATTACTATTTATTACTACCATTTACTACTCTCTACTACTATATATTACTATCTATTACTATCTATTACCATTTATTACTATTTATACATATTTTTTACTATTTTTTTACTATTTTGTACTATTTATTACTATTTATTACTATTTATTACTAATTATTTCTATTTATTACCATTTATTATGATGTATTACTATTTATTTTTAATATTACTATTTATTATTATTAATAATAATTATTACTATTTATTACTAATTATTACAAATTATCATTCTTTATTACTAATTATTTGTATTTATTACTAATTATTTGTATTTATTTCTAATTATTTGTATTTATTACTAATTATTAGTATTTATTAGTAATTTTAAATATTTATTAATACTTACTAGTTTTTATTACTAATTTTAAATATTTATTACTATTTTTCCTAATTATTACTATTTTTCCTAATTATTAATTAGCATTAATTACTATTAATTAATGCTAATTACAACTACTAATTACTAATTACTGCTAATTATTTAAATACATTACCAATTATCATAAACAATTATTAATTAATACTAATTGCTAAGAATTAGTACTAATAATTTGAATTTATTATTACAAATAAATACTAATGAAACAACAATTTAAATCTAACTTAATTATAACTATTCAAAAATAATATAAATAAATGAAATAACTACCAAATTAAATAAAAGATAAATACCTTTAATTTTGATCTCTTATAATTGTAGATGACTTCACAACTTCTTCGTAAATAAACTAGCTCTGAAAAATTTTCACTCTAAATTTAGAGTGTACAGAAGGAGAGAAAGTAAGAATTAAGGGGATGGAAAAATGGATGGGGGGTATATATAGGTTAAATGAGTTGCGATGAGAATATTTGCGACTGAATTCCTGTCGTAAATAGTACTTTTTGCAATGAGTTCCGTCGCAAATACCTTCAGCCGCATTAATTACTGTTGCCAGTTAAACGATTATTTGTGACGGGCCCCGTCATAAAAAAGTGACCTGCTGACACATTATTTGTGACAAGGTGACATCCTGTCAGAAATAGTATTTACCATTTCCCGGTATTTGCAACGAGAGGTTCCTCCCCTTCCCAAATAATTTGTTATTTTGGACCAGTTGATTCTACCATTGCAAATATCCAATCGTAAAAATCAGTTTTCCCTATAGTATATGGTGATTTTCTAAAGGGATAGTGGTTGGATGGTCATAATTGTATGATGAATCTGGGATAATGTTTATTTCGGAATTGATTTGTGGAGGAGTCCTTCTTGGACCCCATATCACACCATCATATGAACATCCAAGAGTATCCAATATGTACCATTTCTTAAGGATGTAGTTTCAGTCACCCATGATGAAACAAAAAGTGGAAGAGTTTATTTCTCAGTTTCTTGATTTACTACAGGTAAAGGATAATTACATTGATCCTAAAAGTATGTCATGGAATTTGTATGTTTTTGAATGGAAATTTGATGACATATCGATGGATTTATTCACATGGTGTCACTAACATTTGGGAGGTTGTGATGTTACTCTGGTATTCATGGATCATTTGATGGAATCATCCAACATTATAACGATCAAGGAGTTGGGTGTCTATATGTTTTAGCTAAGAGGTATACGGATATGGTGGTATATTTTCATAGACTCTCAAGTTCAATTTTCATTGAATGAAATCTAAATTTTACCTCATGGTTCTAGAGTACATTTTAGCATTTTTTGGGCACTCATTTATGCCTCTACAATACTTTCCACCTTCTAACAGATGGGATGATGGAGAAGTTCGTCCATATTCTAGATGATATGTTGTGGGCATGCATCTTAAAATATAGATGATATTGGGTAAGGAACACTCCTTTGGTCAAGTATGCGTAAAAAATTAGATATCTATCATCCATTATCCTAACCCCTTTTTAGAATTTCTATAGTTGGCCTTGTAATTCTCTTTTTTGTGCTAGATTGAGGGTCAGGAGGTAGGAGACCTTGGTCCAGATGTGGTGCATATCATGATATATAATGTTTATCTTGAATCAGAGAAGATGAATAAAAAACAAGATTGGATGAAATGTTATATCGATTATAGGAGGAGGCCCTTGGATTTCATGGTTATAGAGTATATATTCTTGAGAGTCTCCAAACGACATGGGTACTAGAGTTTTGATAGGGGGAGTAACATTTATCCAATGTTTGTTAGGACCTTAGAGTTGTTATGGTTAGTCAGTGAGGATGCATGCTGACTCAAATTTCCACCATGACCGAAGAGTATCCATGACATCATCCACATATCTCAGATCCATTAGTATATTTGTTACTACTCTCATTTCTTTGACTGGGGAGACTTAGATATGAAGGATGAAACAATGTATAAAGAGTTTCAAGAAGATATCCTTGACCAACGAGAGTGGGTGGTACATGGATAATCCATTTCCTCTGTATATGTGCTTTGGAGGCACGGTGTCCTGGAGAAGAGTACATTGGAATATAATATACATATTCATTCCTTGAACCTAAGGGTTTTTTTGTTATATTTTACAATATAATGTTTAAATATCATAATTTAATGAGATAGTTTTTTCATTTTTCCTTCTTTTTATGTGTGATGTATAATAAAGATCCACCATAAGAAATGATAATGAAATAATTCCTAATAAAGATGCATTATTCTATGAAGCGATTAATCCAATGTGGACAATTCATTACCACCTAGAGCTGATAGTATAATGACATGGAGGGAAGAATTACTACATTTTAATTTTCTTGGAAATTTTTTTTTGGGTTGTTGTGGTTCTTAGATTAGGTTGTTTGTAGGTTGAGATAGTTTTTTATATGGTTGTTTCGTATGTGATGTCTTGTCAATTGTACTAGATGATGTGTTTATGTGTCTAGTGATATGTTATGATGTGGTTATGTGGTTTGTAAAATTGGATTTTTGGTTGGTTATGCTTGGATAGTTGTAGCATTGGAGGTACCACATGATCGTTGAGAGGTATCTCGTAGGGTGGTTGTTTAAACCCCTTTCATTTAATTGATTTTGGTTTTGATTCTTGAGGAAAAGAATTGTTTCAGGGATATATAATGTAATGTCTCACGGATTTCCGAAGAATTACATTTCAATTTTTTGTGGTTGGATAATATTTGGAAGAAGTATTTGAGGGGCTGTGGGAGGTTGGATATAAGGCCCCAACCTTAAACATTACTTAATCTTGAGATATTTCAAGAATACACCTTGACGATCTTTTCAGGTTGAGAGTTTTAGAGAATTAGATCATAAAACATGCATTACATCCCACATTTAAACAAAGTGGTTACAATAAAAGATTGTATTTGTTTTTACCCATCAATAGAAACATATTTGAAATAAAACATGGTTTGTTTCTTGACACATCCTTGACACTATCGTCATATCATCCACCTTTCCCATGACCTGTGAAAAAAATTTAAAAAACTTGGGATGAGCATAAAAATCTCAATAAGGGATATAAAAGTACGAAAAGAAAACATTATTCCATGTATGAAATCATACTTTACTCATAAAAATAATCATTTTAACATACCTCATCAAATCATGAATAAATCATAGAAATCATAAGGCATAAAGGTAACTTGAGGCATTCATAACATTCTTACATAGGGAGTAACCCTCTTGGTTACGTTTGGAATACCCATCACAGTATATTCCATAAATATCTTCCGAGAAACCTTAATGTTTAACTCCTTTGCGTTACCCAATGCATTAGAGAGCTATATCGGGCTCACCTGCCCTTAGTTTATCACAGAACCACCCATCTTCATAAGAATTCCCAATAACCATAACATAATCGTATCACACAAAACATGCATAAAGGAAACATAACATTTTGATATTTCAATCACCAGATATCAATAAAATATTGATATAATAAAAACGTTATCAAAACCATTTTCAATACCAAAATAAAATAAAAGTAATACATGGTATTTATTTTTCTTTTAACAAAAAGGTATGGCTTGTAGATGAAGGTGAAACTCAAATAATGGTCACGGCGGCGGAGAAGTCATTATCGCCGCATACATACGACAAAAACATTCCCTTTATTCTTTTAGTGAAACGCTTCGTATAAAAAAGATTCATTTTAGATAAATGTAAAAGTCAAAGGGGTTTATACACCGTATAAAAGAAGGTTGTGTATAAAACAAAATATGCCTCAATGAAAGGAGATTGAGACGAAGTCCCATACAAAGACGGTATCCTTGGATTAAGGATAAATCAATTACATAATTATGTGTGACAAATGAATACAACAAATATAAGTAGATATTAATTGTAAAACAATCAGAGGTTATTCAGACATATTCATAGAATGACATATTCAAGGAGTACAAGTTTATCCCAAAGAATCAAAATTTGGTTAAGAAGTTCCCTTGCAAAAATTCGACAGCCTAACAGCATCACTTCAAAATTCAGAAATTGAGTTAACGAGAGATAAAAAGGGTATCTCATCACATGGACATAAAATTTAAATCAATAAGGATATAGTATAACATATCCCAAAATAATAATTTTTAATTTAAAAGACATAAAAAAATATGTCTTTTTAAAAAGAGGAGGGTGAAAGGTTCCCTTACCGATTTGGGAAACATTCAAAACGTACACCCCATGAAAGAAGGGTCATAAAACATTGATGTAAATACTCATAAACTAAATTATATTACAAAAATAGTAGAATAATGGTCAGTACATATACCACGCAAAGGAAATGGTGGCAAATATAGCATAAATCTTACAGGAATAAAAGTGAGATGAAAAATCCCTTACAAAAACTTGGCAGCCTAACGGCGCCACAAAAAACTTCCAAAAATGGATTGATGAGATCAAATTGGGTATCTCATCATATAAACATAAAATTTAAATAAAGAGTAATATAAAATAACATCCCCCAACCTAAAAAATTGGAGCTCAAAAGAAGTGACATAAAGGAGAGTACTTAAAAAGAAATAGAGAGGTTGGATCTCTTAAGAAAATTCGGCAGCCTAACGGCTCCAATCAAAAATTCCAAAATGGATTGATGGGAGAAAAAAGGGTGTCTAATCATATAAAAATAAAAATTACAGTATGGTTAATATAAAATAACATCCTCCAACATAATAACATGGATCATAAATGAAATGACATAAAATAGGTTATTTGAAAAGAAAGTGAGAGGTTGTATCCCTTACCTCAAGTCCGACTTGTCTGTTCGTTTCTTTATATTCCTTAATAATAAACTTTGGTCAATTTATAATTTCTTAAGGACCTCCTATAAATATTATTAGTTAGTTAATATCACATATTATAATGTTATAATAATTTTTTATTAATGTTAGTCCATATTAGATGTTTTTGTCGATGTTTGGTACATGAGTAAAAAAATAAACTTGTTTGAAAATGATTGCCCATGTAGTTATAAGTAAATCATTTACAGAATAGTATTAATTATTAAAATATCATATATATCCAGAAAATATTCATTTTATACTATTCTATAACATTTGGAGATAAAAAATGAAAATCACCGTTCATGGAGACGGTAGGCCGTACGTACGCATGAAGGCTACTTTCATTTTTTTTGTCATATTATTGGAATTAAAAATAATTGAGATATATATATATATATATATATTATAATTAAATTATAATATAAATGTTATATAGGTCACATATGTTTATTAATTTAATTCTTTATACATTCCATGTATTGCATTTAACGAGTCACATCACTTGAGGGGGTGGTAGTCCACACTTCCTCATATGAAATTATCGCATTTGCACAAAATGAAAAGAATAAAGGTATGTTTTAAATATAAAATACAGAATAATATAGTAAAAATAAATACCATATATATCATATATAAAATGTAGTGACATCATAATGGCCACCTTTAAAGGTGTTAAAAAAATATTGAACAATCATCATTTCGTGAGGCAGAAAATCACCAACCACAAAAACAATATTTTCTTTAACCATTAGACGAAGGTGTGTGTAAGTGTTGATTTAATCCATCACATAACAACATACTAGTATATTTAATATACTGGTATTGTTACAAAATAAAATAATAAAAAGAGTTTAGGGGGTTTGAGAAGCAAAATAAAACATAAGAACACAAGAGAAGACACTACCTTTAAATCATGTAACTCTTTTTGATTTGAGCTCAAAGGCTTCCTTGGGAAGACTTCTGCCCAAAGTGAGGTTTTAGGAGTAATATAGGGATGTGGAGAGTCAATATGGTAAGAGGTGGACGAGCCAAAGGCTTTGGAAGTGTGGGTAAGGTGGTATAGGTGGGGGCCTTTTATAAGAGGATAGGAGGGGCACTCTTGGAAAGTTAAGAAAAGATACTTTGTTATAAAATGATTTTCAGATAAAAAAGGTCCCACAATTATAAATTTCGAGTAAAAGGCGATAAGGGTTAGAAATTCACCCATCCAATAGGTTTTTGACCAGTGGAGGTCTTAGATTTTACATTATATTTTCATTTTATTTAAATCGTTAAATAATGAGGTAATCGCTGCATCATCATGGTGTCATAAATAATTTAATTTATTTGTTGTCTAAAAATTATAAAAAAATATCATAATGTAGGAGATCATTTTATCTTTCCAATGACTATTTATAGTGAAAAATATGACTTGTATAACCCCATTTAAAAATTGTTTTAGTAAAACAACTCATGTTTGTGACATTTTCATTTTAACTTTAAATAAAAGCCATTAATGTCATTATCATACCCAAGTGGCTCCATGGGGTCCCCAAAATCTACCCATGGGTTGTATTGGTCAGCCATGACACATCCAATAAGGGTAGTACATGTTTCTAGGTTATTTAATATTATTAAAACATTATTCTTACCTTAAGTTACACTAATTACCTTTAATCGCGATTAAAAACTTAAAAGTTACTATTCACCAAAAAATATTATTTTAATCCCATTGAACCACATTTTACTTCCTAATGACAACCATGTATTTTGGATTTTTGAAATTCAAAAAACAGAAGTGTTAATGTTTCATTTAAATGAAAAATCAGTTTTTTAAGTACCACTTAGTGGTTTCACTATTCATCAAAAATTGAAGTTTTTCAGAAATAAACCAAAACTTCACCTTAAGATATATTTAATATTCTGAATTCAAAAATGATGCATATTTTAAAAAAATTAAATCATATAAGTTACATTAATTAATTTAATAATTAATTCCCACTGTCATGACAAATAAGGTGTTTTTATGAAACAATATATATCAAAAGATTAACACATGTTTAAGTCCAATTTCAAAGTGAAATTAATTTCAACGACCACTATTAGATTAAATGGTAAAAATATATTCTAATTTCAATTTAAAACCAATTAAAAAGATAATCTAATCATATAAATAAATTATATTAAAAATAAGTTTTGAATTAAAATACAACATTTTTCACTATTCATTAAAAAAATGAACTTTATCAGAAAAATACCAAATATTTACCCTAAGTAAATTTTTATGTCCTGATTCTAAAGAAGAATTTTATTTTGTCAAATATAACACATAAAATTGTCAAAAGTGGATATAAAAGAGGTTCTCCATCAAAAGGCGGTTAATTGACTTTTTAAAGAATATTAGAATGTTTATGATTAAAATTGGATTCATTCGCATTTTTAATCCTCTAACATTTATTGTAAAGAGTAAAAATATTTGACAAACATATATAATCATTTTGTAGTTAGTTTTTTTCATTCCCGCCATTACAACGGCTAGGCATTAACTACCTTTTATAATAATATTATTTTATTATTAGAGTGCATCGTAAAATTCCCAAGAAACTCGTTGTTGCGTAATGGGTACGCCATCGAGCATAGCATCCCTTTTAATTTAATATTAATATTTTATTCACAAATATGGATAAATGTGAAAATGTCATATTCTTTATTTACCTGGGGTGTTACATCCTTCCCCCCTTTTGGGAATTGCATCCTCGAAATTCTAAAAATGGGCTTGGAAACTTCATTGAAAATCCCACATCGGAACAAGAGTCAGGAAAAAAATCAATTTAAAATAAAGAAAGAGAAGTACAAAGGTCACCCAAGTTAACCCATACTAGGATTCCATGTAAGAAAACATGGATATGAAGGAAAAAACAAAGGGTCATGTTCTGAGGGATAGTGATAGAAAACATGTTTGGGAGAAATTTAACCACAAGAAAATCACATACTTGTGGTGGGATAAACGGTATTCGATCCCCCCATAGAAAATTTAATAGACAACAGTTTTGTTTTAAGTTACTTTTCATTGAGGAATTTATTTTTGATCTTAAGGATACATACTTACTTGTCATGTTGACTTTCAAATTTTACTAGATTTCTTACATAAACTCGTACTTCCCCAAATGATGAGTATTTAGGAAGACTTGTTTACATTAAGAGAGCTATAATCAACTAATAGATAATCACCTAATTCCACAAAAGAGAACTATATACTTCCCATGTATTTAGACCTTAAACTAAACTAAAACATAAAAGGTTAGTATGAGATCAGATAATACCCAGAAAGGATAAAAAAATATATTCTTAATCTCCAAAATTTGTCAAACAATACCCAAAGTTAAACAAAGACCATTCAATAAACAAATTGTCCATAAAATTCTTCAATGTAACCCAATCTTAGATTGAAACCCAAATATTTGAATGATTTAGTCACATAGTCTTCCAAGGTACAAATTAACACTTATCTCCAAATAACATTAGTTGCTCTTAAAGTCTCATATTGAAAAGGAATTAACCTAATCACTTATCCTCCATGATAGGTTAATACCTTCCATAGATAACCCAAAATCAACTTACTGTTAATTCATAAAATCATCTAACTAAAAAGAATAAGTCATACTAACCAGGGACTTCACGTTGTACAGTGGTAGGCGGTAAATACAAGTCGCACTTTGGTTGTGGGTTCGATTCCCGCAGCTTTGTCCGACGTGACGGGTCGTCACACGGTCTGTATATGATCGTTTTTATAAAACTCTAAAAATATCCCTAACATGTTTTAACCTCAATAGTTTTCTAATACCTCTAATTTTAATCCAAATTTCTTACGATCTCAACATCTTAATTCTTGAAGTCTTATTTCACCACCATAAGACAAAATAAAACGATTCCCAAAAAGAATAACAGTATACCTTGATAATGGCATCCACTCAGTTTCATCATCATCTTGTTTACGTAGGTATAAGTCCCATGCATTACAACAATGATTTAGAGATCCTTCAAAATTATTTGCTTCCTCCATCCAAATACACCTTGTACAACAAGGGTCATATGGGTGTTCACAGAAAAACAGTTTCGGAAAATAATCATGTATGGCATATAATTCCAAAACATCTGATAAAACATGATTTCTATAAAATAGTCGGACATAATTTGAGTTGAAACTTTCTATTATTGGTCCTTTTAAAATACCATATGTATGTTCTGAGAGACTATATTTTAAAAGAAAATATAAATAGGTTGCGCAAGGGTCTCCTTCCTCATTACCATTTTTAAAATCATAATATGCTTCAAAATCTTGTGATAAGGTAAAACATTTGAAAATAACTTGATAATATTTACCTTTCTTGATAATATGAGAATATTTTGAAAATAGTATTTGTATAAATACAACCCATTATCCACGATGATAACGAGGTATAGTGGAGGCATTTGATATCTCAAAAAACTGCTTGTAAGTGAGTTGTATTCTATAAAAAGTTTCACAATCATCCGAACATGACTTTCTAATAATTATTGCAAGCATGTCATCAAGAAGAGATATGAATGTCATTTGAGATCCTTCTCCTTCCATTCGTAACCGACTTTACTTGACCTGAAAAAAGTTATAAAATAAGGATTTAACTGAAATAATAGATATAGGGACTAATCAAGTGTCTAACAAAATCTCCTAATCCCTAAATTTGTCTAAACCGACCTCTGATACCAACTATAAGGCTCCATACTTAAACATTACTTAATCATGAGATATTTCAATAATACACCTTGAGGATCTTTTTAGGTTTAGAGTTTTAGAGAATTAGATCATAAAACATGCATTACATCCCACATTTAAACAAAATGGTTACAATAAAATATAGTATTGGGTTTTCCCCATCAAAGAAAACATATTTGAAATAAAACATGGTTTCTTTCTTGACACGTCCTTGACACTATCATCATATCATGCACTTTTCCCTTGACCTGTGAAAAACATTTGAAAAACTTGGGATAAGCATAAAAAAGCTCAGTATGGGATATAAAAGTACGAAAAGAAAACATTAGTCCATGTATGAAATCATACTTTACTCATAACACATAAAAATTTTAACATACCTCATCAAAGAATGAAGAAATCATAGAAATAATAAGGCATAAAGGTAACTTGAGGCATTCATAACATTCTTATGTAGGGAGTAACCCTCTTGGTTACGTTTGGAATACCCATCACAGTATATTCCCTAAATCTCTTCAGAGAACCCTTAATGTTTAACTCCTTCGCGTTACCCAATGCATTAGAGAGATATATCGGGATCACCCGCCCATAGTTTATAACTAAACCACTCATCTTCATAACAATTCCCAAGAACCATAACATAACCGTATCACATAAAAAATGCATAAAGGAAACATAACATTTCCACTTTTCAATCACCAGATATCAATAAAATATTGATATAATAAAAATGTTATCAAAACCATTTTCAATACCAAAATAAAATAAAATTAAAACATCGTATTTATTTTTCTTTTAAAAAAATGGTATGGCTTGTAGAGGAAGCCGAAACTCAAATAATGGCCACGGCGGCGGAGAAGTCGTTGTCGCTGCATAGGTACGACAAAAACATTCCCTTTTGTCGTTTAGTAAAATTCTTCGTATAAAAAAGATTCCTTTTGTATAAATGTAAAAGTCAAAGGGGTTTATACACTGTATAAAAGAAGGTTGTGTATAAAATAAAATATGCCTCAATGAATGAAGATTGAGATGAAGTCCCATACAAAGACTGTATCCATGGATTAAGGATAAATCAATTACATAATTATGTGTGACAAATGAATACACCAAATATCAGTGGATATTAAGTGTAAAACAATCAATGTTTATTCACAAATATTCATAGAATTTCATATTCAAGGAGTATAAGTTTATCCCAGAGAATCAAAATTGGGTTAAGAAGTTCCCTTGCAAAAATTCGACAGCCTAACGGCGTCACTTCAAAATTCATAAAATGAGTTGATGAGAGATAAAAAGGGTATATCATAACATGGACATAAAATTTACATCAATAAGGATATAGAAGAACATATCCCAACATAAGAAAATGTAATTTAAAAGACATAACAAAAGAATTCTTTTTAAAAAGAGGAGGGTGAAAGGATCCCTTACCGATTTGGGAAACTTTCAAAATGTACACCCCATGAAATAAGGGTAATACAAAATTGATGTAAATAATCATAAAAGAAATTATATTACACAAAGAGTAGAATAATGGGTAGTAAATATACCACGCAAAGGAAATGGAGGAAAATATAGCATAAATATCATGGGAATAAAAGTGAGATGAAAAATCCCTTACGAAAACTCGACAGACTAACGACACCACTTAAAACTTCCAAAAATGGATTGATGAGATCAAATAGGGTATCTCATCATATTAACATAAAATTTACAGAAATATGAATATAAAATAACATCCCCTAACATAAAAAATAGGAGCTTAAAAGAAGTGGCATAAAAAAGAGTACATAAAAAGAAATAGAGAGGCTGGATCTCTTAAGAAAATTCGGCAGCCTAACGGCGCCAATAAAAACTTCCAAAATGGATTGATGAGAGAAAAAAGGGTCTCTAATAATATAAAAATACAAATTAAAGTATGGTTAATATAAAAGAAAATCCACCAACATAAGAACATGGAGAATACATGAAATGACATAAAATAGGGTACTTGAAAAGAAAGCGAGAGGTCAGATCGCTTAACTCAAGTCCAACTTGTCTTGTTCGTTTCATTATATTCCTGAATAATAAACTTTGGACAATTTATAATTTCTTAAGGAACTCCTTTAAGGATTATTATTCAGTTCATATCACATATTATAATGGTATAATAATTGTTTAATAATTTTAGTTCATATCAGATGTTTTTGCCGATGTTTGGTACATGAGTAAAAAAAATTAACTTGTTTGAAAATGATTGCCCATGTATTTATAATTAAATCATTTACAGAATAGTATTAATGATTAAAATATCATTTATATCCGGTACATATTCATTATATACTATTCTATAACATTAGGAGATAAAAAATGAAAAGCACCGTTCATGGAGAACGTAGGCCGTACGTACGCATGAACGCTACTTTTCATTTTTTTGTCATATTATTAGAATTAAAAATAAATGAGATATATATATATATTATAATTACATTATAATATAAATGTTATATAGGTCACATATTTTCATTAATTTCATTCTTTATACATTCCATGCATTGCATTTAATGAGTCACATCACATGAGGGGGCGGTAGTCCACACTTCCTCATATGAAATTATCACATTTTCACAACATGAAAATAATAAAGGTATGTTTTAAATATAAAATACAGAAGCACATAGTAAACATAAATACCATATATATCTTATATAAAATACAGTGACATCATAACGGCCACCTTTAAAGGTGTGAAAAAAAATATTGAACAATCATCGTTTTGTGAGACAGAAAATCGCCCACCACAGAAACAGTATGTTCTTTAACCATTAGACGAAGGTGTGGTTAAGTGTAGCTTGAATCCTTCACATAAACACATCCTAGTATATTGAAGATACTGGTTTTGTTACAAAAGAAAATAATAAAAAGAGTTTAGGGGGTTGGAGAAGCAAAATAAAACATAAGAACAGAAGAGAAGAAACTACCTTTAAATAGGGTAACTCTTTTTGATTTGAGCTCAAAGGCTTACTTGGGAAGACTTCTGCCCAAAGTGAGGCTTTTAAAAGTAAGATATGGATGTGGAGAGACAAAATGAGCAGGGTTTGGTCGAGCCAAAGGCTTTGGAAGTGTGGGTATGGTGGTAGAGGTGGGAGCCTTTTATAAGAGGAGAGGAGGGGCACTCTTGGAAAGTTAAGAAAAGATCATTTTTTATTAAATGATTTTCGGATAAAAAAGGTCCCACACTTATAAATTTCAATTAAAAGGTGATAAGGGTTCGAAATCCACCCATACAATTGGGTTTTGACAAGTCCAGGTCTTATATTTTACATTTTATTTTCATTTTATTTAAATCGTTAAATAATGAGGTAATCGCTGCATTATCATGGTGTCATAAATAATTTAATTTATTTAATGTATAAAAATTATAAAAAAAATATCATGATGTAGGAAATATTTTTATCTTTCCAATGAATATTTATAGTAAAAAATCTGACTTGTATAACCCCATTTAAAAATTGTTTTAGTAAAACAACTCATGTTTGTGACATTTTCATTTTAACTTAAAATAAAAGTCATTAATGTCATTATCTTACCCAAGTGGCTCCATGGGGTCCCCAAAATCGACCCATGGGATGTCTTGGTAGGCCATGACACATCCAGTAATGGTACGACATGTGTATAGGTCATTTCATATTATTAAAACATTATTCTTACCTTAAGTTACACTAATTACATCTAATCGTGATTAAAAACTTAAAAGTTACTATTCACCAAAAAAATTATTTTAATCCCATTGAACCACATTTTACAACCTAATGACAACCATGTATGTCGGATTTTTTAAATTCAAAACACATAAGTGGTAATGTTTCATTTAAATGAAAAATCAGTTTTTTAAGTACCACTTAGTGGTTTCACTATTCATCAAAAATTGAAGTTTTTCAGAAAAATACCAATACTTCACCTTAAGCTATATTTGATATTCTAAATTAAAAAATGATGTCTATTTTAAAAAATTCAAATAATATAAGTTACATTAATTAATTTAATAATTAATTCCCGCTGAAATGACAAATATCGTGTTTTTATGAAACAATATATATCAAAAGATTCACACTAGTTTAAGTCCAATTTCAAAGTGAAATTAATTCCAATGACCACTATTGGATTAAATGGTAAAAATATATTCTAATTTTAATTTAAATCCAATTCAAAATATAATCTTATCATATAAATAAATTAGATTAAAAAGAGGGTTTGAATTAAAATACAACAATTTTCACTATTCATTAAAAAAATGAACTTTATCGGAAAAATACCAAAACATTACACAAAGTAAATTTTGATGTCCCGATTTTAAAGAAGAATTTTATTTTGTCAAATATAACACATAAAAATTTCAAAAAGTGGATTTAAAATAGGTTCTCCATCAAAAGGCATTTAATCGACCTTTTAAAGAATATTAGAATTTTTACGCTTAAAATTGGATTCATTCGCATTTTTAATCCTCTAACATTTATTGTAAAGAGTAAAAATATTTGACAAACATATATAATCATTTTTTAGTTAGTTCTATTCATTTCCACCTTTACAAATGCTAGGAATTAACTACAATTTAGATTAATATTATTTTATTATTAGAGTGCAACGTAAGATTCCCATGAAACTCGATGTTGCGTACTGGGTACGCCATCGAGCATAGAATCCCCTTTAAAGTAATATTAATATTTTATTCACAAATATGGATATTTGTGAAAATGTCATATTCTTTATTTACTAGGGGTGTTACATAGGAGATGTAAGAATGTTGTAGAAGGTTGTTCTTAATATAAACCAGATTTACATCTTGAGTTGGTGGTTAATGACATGTTTATCAATATGGTTTCATGGATTCTGTATACAATTGGAGGAAATATGTGAAATGAACTCAGGATCTGTAATTAATTTGATATGGGGAAACATAATTTTCAATGGAATCTATGAATATTAGGTTTTCATGAAGTGTAATAGATTTAATATCAATAACAAGTGGGAACATGATAAATTTGGATTTGGAATATAATTCACATATTGAAGGGGATAATATCTAGGTGTTTATAAATTATGTTGGGACAAACCTCTAGTTTTTTCACCTCCCTCTATCCTTTACTTTTTTTATAGAACCCTAGATGTCTAATGAGATCTTCACAACCCATCTTCCCTCACCATAATTTTTTAGTTACAATGATGTTGTTTCAAAAATAGATGATAATTACTCATCATTTACCCATTATTTTACCTTTCTCTATTCCATGTAGATATGTTACGACATTCTGGGTTTTGTTTTGGTAGTGATTTCAGCATCATTTTTATGGTCCATATGTGTTTTTTAGGTTGATCCATAGTTTCTAGGGCATTTTTTTGGTTTTTGGGTATTTAATTTTTTCAATGTGATGTGAAGTGAGTTGGAAAAGATTCTGTGAGGTAGTTAATCCCCAATTTCTCAACTCTATATATTATGTGGGAGGGTATTTACATTTATTTTATATGTTTTATAGTTTTTGGTATCCTAATCCTGTAATTGAATATATTTAATCACATTTAAGGGTAAATTTTTTTTGATCAACATGTTCTTATGAATTTGATATTATTATCATAATATAGTGAATTGACACGCTTCATAGTTTATTAAAAATCATAGTTATTAGGATCCATTTCTTGTACTATGGTTGTTTTGATATGGAAACCTTATATGGTGTTATTATAACGACACCCAAAAAAAATATTTATAATCACTTATATTCATATAATACAATGTATTCCCAAGTATTTATGTCTTATGTGATAATTCCCCTAAAACATAGAAGTGAAATTTAAAAACAATACCCTTTCTAAATCGTTTAAATGTTTGGTGATGTTTTATTATGTTTGGTCATATTGTGGTTTGATGACCTATTCTTGTTGTACGAGGGGCAGATGAATTATCTGAGAATTTCATGTGGGGAAGCAATATCTAGTTATAATGTGGGGGTTAGGTGGTTGGTATGTGGTTGTGTGTTTGGGTGGAGATGTCTTGTTTTCATAATTCCCTTCTGTAGGGTGTAAATGTGTGGTTGGTATGAGGTTGTGCTCTATTGCGGTGATGCATGGTAGTGTTATGTAGAAGATAAGACAAGAATTGTAGTGTTTTCCAATATACTTGGGTAGTTATAGAATAAAAAATTAATATTATGTTAAATGGATTGGTATAGTTTTTATTATAGTGGAAATGGTTAATGAAAAAATTAGTAATGGTTTGTGTGGTTAAATGTGGTTGTTGATAAATAATGAAGGTATTGTGATGTTTAAATGAAATTTTCATAGTATGTAACCAATTGTGCCTTCTGTATTGTGTTTTTATTTGTTTTTATTTATTTTTTTTAGAAGAAAATGTTGTGATGTTGTGAGATTGATAGTTCCTTTTTGTAAAGCCATATGATGGAATTGTTTGTGGATTTGTATATAAATACATTGTATATTACAATTTATTTCTATTCATACCACACCAACATCTAGAACCTTATTCGTACAACCATATATGTATATATATGAGGGTATTTTTTCCTAACATCCTAGTGGCGAGGATAGAAGTCACACTACCCTCTCTTTCCTATTCTATTTTCCATGTCTATAGATATGCATTGTTTTGATGAAAGGATGTTTGATAGTTCATTGTGTGACATATTAGGTGTGTGCAGGTGAGATGTGATGTGACTATACCAAGGGGAAGTGGGGCATGTTTCCGTGGGAGAGATATGATGTGACTATGTTGTGAGGTGTCTTATGGTGGGGATCATTCATGGTAAGAGGTTGGATTGAGGTTGATTCCATTCATTTTCATGATTCAATGCTACTCTGTTTATTTTAATGGAGTGATGGATAGGTATATTATTGTGCAATGAGATGTGATCGTGTTTTGGTTGGTGGAAAATGTGTATGTGGGTGATATTTGATTTTATCATGTCATGGTATGGTGTTATATATTATACAAAAGGGGTGGGAGTTCTAGGATTTAAAGAGTTGCGGTGTGAGATCTGAAAATCAGTGGGAATGTTTTGTGGGTTATCCTTTTATAGAAATTATTTTTATTATGTTGTAATACATGGTTAGTGTTATATAGTGATGGAACCTTTTTGATGTTTGGGTTGGATATTTATCCTTTTTAGGTGTTGTTGGTTCTGATGTTTACTCATGGGTGTATTATTAAGATTCTTTCACAAGTTCATGAGACTTTTTTTCCTACTATGTATACTTGTATTCTCACATGGCATATATAAGCTGATTCTGAGGTTTCCAGGATGATTACATGGACTGTGATGAACAATTATAGCTTAACATATAGATTTTAGTTATTTAAATGCATTATAATTTTATATGTGTATTAAACTGGAGACTTTTAGTTTTACATAATTTATTTATATATTCATCGTGGGATGGATTTTGGATTTCATTTTCTTGTGTTTGATATATTCTATATCTCGATATTATATTATTATAATGCCTCCCATTTTAAGATATTTTTATACCCCCTATTGTATTAAAAAACATGAGGCCTACTAGGGTAAGGCATGTTGGGTCATTATATCACTCCATTTATTACAATATCTTGGTGGGAATGGGTGATGGTAGGTAGGTCACACGTACACATGAGCGACATTTCTATTTTTCAACAAACATGAGGGAAATAAGATATGTATTATTTTTTTCATAAAATATTATTATTATATAAAAAATATATTATTAACTATTTAAATACACTAAAATTTACCATCCAAATGATTTGGTGATGAAAATTAATCACAACACTCTATAGAGGTGTTAATACACAATACGTATAAATCTTGTTATCATTTTTCAATGGATGGAAAGGTAAGAAAATAAATGATATATTATATTTATAGGATGATAATTATGGCATGAATATAATATATATTCATGAAATAAATATTTATTTCTAGTCGTGAGAGGTATTCATATTCGATGAATTGCATCGTTTTGGAAGGTGAAAGTACTCCTTACACATAGAGGATGATTTAATTTCCCTATTAAGGGATGATTAAATGAATATAGGTTATCCCATTTACATAAAAACATATCAATATATTGAAGAATCTTATGTTATTATTTCATCGAGTTTTATAAATATTATAATGATATAGAATAAGAAAAAAAACTAAAGTATTCAGTTAAAATCTCTTCCTCTTCTTTGAACAACCTCCTTTGGATTAAACCTTAATCCATAAAATATTAGTATTATGATTAAAAAACAATAGAATATGGTTTTATATGTTATTATTATCTTTTTTATGGAATCATCATGATGTATTTATAAAACAATTTGGAATAATGGAGACTATTTTTCCTTTTATAAGTGAGGGGAGTGATACTCATGGAATTAGATAAAGTGTTTAATTAATATAAATTTATCCACCTGGAAAACTTGATACAAATTGTCATATTTCAAATATATCATGAGGATGAGTCTAAATCCTTTAATGAAATAAATATTTGACAAGTATTGGTGATGTTTTCACCCTTATCTATTTCTTTCAACCCATGTCAACCCTTTTGATGACTACTGAGATATAAAATTTTTATCTATTCAGGGGTCAATAATGTTACCAAAAAAATGAAAATTGACCCATAAATGTACAATGGTTTATATATCTAACCATTTCAAAATATCTTTACAAAATATTTTATTTGTATTAATTTTACATCATAATAAAAATATTGATTATTATAAAATATCATTAATGTCTTTTTTTGATCTATTCAGATACATTGGATTTAATGTCATCCTAAGAAAAATGAAATAAGAAAAGTCTTCTAAAAAGTACCTAGTATAATATATCTAAGTATAAAATTTATATAAAAATATATTTCACCCTAAAAAATTATATTTCATGTTTTTAAAAAAAAATTCTTGATTTTTTGACTTTTTGTAGATACATTATATCGAAGTTGCATAAGAATTTTAAGTAATCATTTCATAACATGAATTTAGGAATAAATTACCATAATAATAATAAATTATTTTTTCTCAAAATAACCTTTATCATTAATTAAAAATTTATTTTTATCCGAAATGTATTTGGGAAATTTAAAAACAATTTGGTCTCCATTAGTAATTTTTTAGTTAAAATAATATATAAGTAATTTTCATAGAAAAATGGAGAAATATTTCCATAACTCATAATATTATTGTTTTATGTTCAACCCCCAATCATAGAATATATTAATGTCATTATTAATGGGATTTTACTCCTTATCATATTATTTTCAAACATAATTAACTGATTTACCCTTACCGATGTGACAAATATTTAATAGGATCACTATATACAAAAATAAAAAATAAATGTTAATTATTTAAAAAATATAAAAGTCCTAATTAAAAATATTTAATATAATTTTCACAAAAAAAATTCTACATGTGAAATAAATTAATTTAAAATCAAACTTGCTAAATGTAATGAAACATAATTTTTAGAAAACATTGTGTGTCAAGAATAAAATGAACCTACACTATCATTATGATGAGTAGTAACCATTTTATGATTTTAAATTAAGATATATAATTATATAATATATTAATTTGATTAAATAATTCATCTTTAGGGATCATTTTCGTTAATTAAAATAGAAAATATTATGCATTTATATTTTTTCTGGAAAACATGTATTTAAGAAAAAATGAGTATATAAAAAAATATAGTATAATGAAAATTACTATGTATTCAATTAAATTATATAAAATGTATGGATACTTTTTTTAATTTTATGTGAAATAATATTCACAATTTTACATTTAAATTAAAATAATAGATAATTTTTCAAATATCGGTATTTTTCACCATTCACAAAAAAACCATTATTTCATTAAAAATCTATATATTTCGGTCTATTATATTTTATATTATATTATTTAAAAAGATATATCCTTATTAATAAAATAAATCTAATAAATATAAAATAAATTAATAATAATATTTATTCATAAATAAAAAATCAAATTCATTATTGAAGAAAACAAACTTTTCAAGTATAAAATAACTTTACTAAAAATTCATTAATTATTTACTATGAATTAATTAAGAAAATTTTATCAGGTACGATGTATATATATTTCATAATAAGTATAATCCTTTTCATACAACCTAATTTAACACATATGCTATAACTGTAACATTTGAATAAAAATATTTTGGAGTATGATTAAGATTGGTGTTATATATTGTAATGACCATCAAAAAAATGTTTTCATTTGAAATATTAGGTTCATATATTCCCCTCATCACCACATAATAAAAATTTTCCCTATAATTTTAACATAATATTAGTAATCAATGGCCTACAATTTTAAAATGCCTTTTTTAAACCAAAATCATAAAAATGGATCAGAAAACATCATCTGGAAAAGTGGTAAATAAAAATATGATGTTAATATGAATAAAAAATAATTATGTTCAAAAAATGAAAACATTAATTAGAAGTGAAAATATGAAGATTTATAAAATCCTAAGGCCCAAATAATGACGACGAGTAACAGATAACATTGATCACAAGAAAGTAATTAATCAAGTGAAGGAAAATGAAATCAAAACTATAGATCAATGATGTTTAAAAAACACTAGTGATTCACCATTATTTAAAGTAATAGAAATTTTGTTAAAATATACTATACATATATTTGGGTAATTATTTTATAACATATCCTAATAAAATATGGATATATACTTTCTTCACGTGCATAATTTCATACTTCAATCAGTTTCCAACACAATCTCTTCATTTTCCCTAAAAAATTACTACTGAGGATGAATTCTCTAATACTGGATTAGTAAATTCAAAACAAAATTATCAAATTTGTATTTAAAAGAAATAATATATATTCATTCTATTTTACTAATACCAATGTTTTTATAAAATGATAAGTTAAAATACAAAAATAAATAAACATTAATATTAATAAGAATCATTTTTATGTAAATAAGTTCCACAATAACACCAATGGTTCATCATAGACAATTTTATAAAAAATAACAATGTATTTAAATTAATCTAAATAACCTCAAAAGTAATTACTTTTTTAACCCCTAATGTTATATCATACCATTCAACTTAATGCCCCAAAAATTTAACATTATTCTTCTATAAAAACCTATAATGATAAAACAAAGGTTAACATTCACCTCAACCTAATAAAAAATTCAAAAAAACTAATTAATCACAATATAATCCCATTATATAAACTCCCAAAAGGTGTGTATATTATTTTGAACATATTATCAAAAATAAACTTAAAAACCAATGATGGTATCCATAGAGCTCAATTTTGCCTAAAATGAAATGATCATAGTGTTGAAATTTATCTAAACCCTACTTAGATACCAACTATAACATACCTAAACCCTCACTCCTCAATCTGATTCAAAATACATTATCCTTAATTTTCTAGATTTGATGGTGATAAATGTAACACATATTTATCCATCAAAAAAATGTAGAAAAATACTAAAATAGTTTATCATTTACATACCCAAGGTCTAATTAGATTTTTTATTTTTAGATATTTATGACAATGTCTTTCAAAATGTCAATTTTCGTATAGTATCCATTTTTATGATAAAAAAATTCTTAAATAAATAACTTATTTCATAGATCAATGTAAAGTCTATATCACAGAATTATAAATATATTAATTTGTATACTCATACTATAGACCTATAAAAAATAATTTTAAAATATCGGACGAGTAGAAAAATGTTTCAATAGGGGATATGAATGATTTAAATCCCTTATTCCTATGATTTGATTTAAAATATAAAATGATTTAATTTTACATTTTATTATTTATTAATTTTAAATAAATCATAACAATATAAAAAACACATTTTTTATCAAATAAAAGCATTAGAACACATATAAAAAAATAAATACTTGTAGGAAACCTTGAGAATTATAATCATAAACCTTGTAAAAAATAACTGGATCCCTGTAAAATCCAATGGAGAAACAACCTTGATCAAATCCCTCATTCATAACATTTAAGGAAGGGAACATTACCCTAATTTAATGAATAGATACATTGGTATCACCAATTGTATAATCATTAATTGGATCACCGGTTGTATAAACTATATCAGGATCACCCATATTATAAGATATATCAGGGCCAATCTTCCTATAAGTTGTATATTTTCCACCCACTATCATATATAATTATATAGTACCGGATTATAATTAAATTACTTTTATCTTTCTATTTTTTATGTTAAATAACATGAAAAACATTATTGAACATGAATTCAAAACATTTTCTAATAGTGAAACATAGATTCCATTTAAACCCATTTTTAGAACTAAAATACCCATATAAAAGTGAATAAATGATTATATTTGAGGAAAAAATGGTATATTATAATTTAATTATAACACATGTTAATTTTTTTTGAGGAAGTAAATGTTCTTAATTCAATATATTTTCAAATAAAACATCTGTTATTCACTTTGAAAATAAATTCAAAATGTTAAGCATAATATATCTGAAAAGATTTAATTTTGTTAAAAAATTATGAAATTAAAAGAATTTCAATAATAAATTTTTTAATTCATTTACTCCCATATGGAAACATAAATAAAATAATTCTTTTAATTTTTATATGGATGAAAATATTTAGAAAATATATCTTTAAAACAAATAAAATGAGGTTCTATGTTAAAGTGACATGTTCCCCTTGTCTTATGATTCTATGTATGTTCATTAAAACATCTATGATAACAAAAAGTAATTTCTTTATTTTTAGGGATCATTTATTAGGATTAAACTTCTATACTTAAAAAATTTATTTATTTTTAATGACATATTTATTTACCAAACATCTTATATCTTCATCACTTGTTTTAAGTATATTAAATTTATAACATCATAATGACTTTTTTTTGTTCGACTTGGTAGCATGGAAATTGGTTACATAATCTAAATAATAATAATTATGAAATAGGAATTATTTTTATACATTAATTGAAATTATAAAACCATACATGAAATATGGTTATGAAAAATAAATTTTGTTACATTCAACGAGATGGTAGACCTTATATACGCATGAGTACTATTTCCATTTACCATTAAACATGATGAAATAAAGATAAATATTTTATTATATTTATATAATAATTATAATATCTTAAATAACTAATTATATTTTTATATACACTAATATTTACCATCCATGCGTTTCAGTAATAGAAAAAAACCAATCACATCAGTCAGTCGATGTTGTAATCCACATGTACTCATGAAATACATTAACAATATTAAATGGATGTAAAGGAATGAAAAATATATGATATATTATTTTAATATAATTCTAATAATTTTCGGAATATTATATATAAGTAAATAGTTAGAAACACACACACACACACACACACATATATATATATATTAAATATATCATTGTATCAATTCGTGAGAAGTGGAGATGGAAACTGAATTATATCAGTTCGTTAGAGGAAAGTCCATTGTACAAACGAATGATGGTTTCATTTCCCATTTGATTGAAGGGGATATGAATATAGGTTATTAAATTAAAATAATAAAATCTAAATATATTGAATATAATTATTTTATTATTTCATCAAGGTTGAATATTTTTAAAAATAGGTAGAATATGTAATAAAACAAAAACATTTTATTAAAAGTTATACATATTCTTCGGACAACCACCTTTGATTTAAACCTTAATAAATGAATGGTTGGTATTAGGACCAAACTAATACATGTTTAATGTGTGAATGGGTATTATAAATTTATATAGTCAGTTATTACATGAGTTAGAGAGCTCAATATGTTTGACGAATATATGAGTGGAGGCCCCTTTCTATAGGTGAAGGGAGGGGAATTATTATAATTACATATAGAATTAATTTAATATAAATTAATTATCACTTTAATTTATGAATATATATATATATTTAAAATATAAGTTTAGTATCACAAAAAAATCTTTTATACAATTATAATTTGACATGTTTAGGAGATGTTTTCACCATTAAATATTTGTTTTAACACCCATTATCCCTTTTAATGATTCCCATGATATAAATCTTTTTTTAATATTTTAGGGTTAAAAATGGTATTATAAAAAGGAAATTAAAAAAATCATTTATATTTTTAACGATATTACTTTCACCACCCAATTATAGTATTTTTATTAATTTAAAATCATTTCAAAAATTATTTTTTACTATAAAATATCATTTATTTGATTTATGGATGTATTAATTTACATTGAATTTAATGTCCATGTGATAATAATGGAATTGTAATACTTCCATTTATCAAGTAACTAATATGTTAAATATGTCTATAAAATTTGTGGAACATTATAACTCATCCAAAAAAATACTTTTAGATTCATTAAAATAATTTGTATTATTTTACTATATATTGTAGAAGCATTGTGTCGACTATGTATATTAATTTAAGATAATTAATTAATCACTAAAACTTAAAATAATTTACCATATGAAATATAATTTCATTATTCTTAAAATAACCCTTAAAATTCCTCTTTAACCTGTTTTATCCCAATATAAACACATAATAAAAATTTAAAATCATAAAGGAGATATTTTATATTTTTTATTGCTTAAAACAATTTATATTTCGTAAAAATTTAAAAATGTCCCAAAAATAACATTACATGAAATATTTAATTATTATGTTTTATAAGAAAAATATTTTTTACATTTTTATTGGTTAAATTTATCCGTAATTATATTATTTTTAACTATAATTTCCTAGTTTTCCCTTAACTAGGTGAAAAATATTTACTATGGTTAATATTTTTAATGACCAAAAATAAAATAGAAATTTTTTTGAAATTTTAATTTCTTAATTACTAATATATAGTTTAATTTTAGGGATTCAATTTTTTTTATTGTAACAAATTAATTGGAATTGAATCATAAATTTTTTTTATGAAAATAGTTTTTTATAAATATCAATTTTCAAGGATAAGATGATCTTAAAGTAACATAATGATAGTTAATCACCATAATGTGAATTTAAATTCACACACACACACATATATATATATTAAATGATTCATCATTTTGGATTATTTTAATTAATTAATATGAAATAGAATTATGCACTTAAAAATAGTTTTCTGAAAATAAAAAATTTAAGGATAAAAATAATCATACACCAAAATGAAGTATACTATTGTTTACCTTTTATTTATTTATATTATATATAATTAAAATATAATTATGTTAATTTAATATCAACTTAAATAAATAATTGAAATATTCGATTAAAATAAATTATAGATGTACAGAAATTGGTATTTTCACTATTCAAATGAATATCAATATTTTCATAAAACTCCAAAAAAATCAATATAAGATAATATTGATAATATGAATTAAAAACGATATAATATTATAAAAATAAATTGATCAAATTATAATAAATTAATTATAATATTTTATCACCAAAACAAGATAACATCCACTTTTTAAGAAAATATATTTATGAATCATAAAATGACATTACTAAATATTTAAGGATTATCTCATGATCATTAATCAAGAAATTTTTTAGTGGAACATATTTATTTATTTAATAATATGGTTATTTATTTTTTTAATATCGAATTCAACACCATGTTTTTAAATGTGTCATTTAAAAAATAACATGTTGTGGTTCATTTAAGATTATTGTTCTGCATTGCATACACTATCAAACATACTGTTTTTTTAAATATCAGGGGGTCACATTTTACCCACTATAAAAAAAACATCTTCAAAATGTTAAAACGATCTCATTTATCGTGTTTTTAAAATTTTTAAATACTATTTTTTGAAAATCGGGACTATAAAAGGGGTTAATAAGGATTCTTCTTGAAAAGTGAAAAATTTAAACATTGAAGTTATTTGAAGGACACATTATTATGTTTCCAAATAAATAAAAAATATTTAGTATTGAAAATATCTAAATATTGGAAAAATTAGTGCCCAAATAATTGTGAATAGTTATTTAGAATATTGATCAAAAGAAACCGAATGATCATGTGATTTTAAATGACCCCAAAACCATAAATCAAAGAGTTTTAAAAATACCATTGATTGATTAGCATCGAAGTTAAAAAAATTTAAATTATTTTCAGGATCATTTTCTTAGATTTGAGGAATTAGTTTACCATATATATATTTATTATAGAAGGATACATACTTACATTATTTTAATTTTTTCATTATTTAATCAATTTCTATAGGCATCTGAGCATTTTATCCAAATGTTAAGTATTCTAGATGAATTATTAATTTTTGATCCATTAAAATCAACATCTAATTGATCAAAATATTTATAAAAGGATAAAAATATTGTATTCCTAATTTTACTAAAACCACAATATATATTACATGATAATATAAAAATTAACATGAATAAACCATAAAAGGATGAAATAACACTTTTAACACATAAATTTATATAATAACACAGAAGGGTTAATATAGATCATTCCATAAATTCATAACACTATATCATAGTAAACCTAAATAGCCTCGAAATTATGTAATGTTTTATCTTAAATGTTTATCTCATATATTTTAACATGTATCCCAAAAATTTTAAATGTATTATTCAAATATAATCCATTATATTAAACATAAGGGGTACATATAACTAAACCAAGAAAATAATATCCCAAAATATAACTAATTATCTAAATATAAAATTATATAATTTATAAAATGGGGTGTCTATGTGTTTTATAGGGACTCTATTCTATCCGTGTTAAAATTTGGAATATATTAATAATTTTTTTTAGAGTTGGAAACTGAGATGATTAACAATTATGAGGCCATTAGAGCCCAGAATTGAATTTATAAAAATACAAAAATATAGTTTATATCAGATCCAAACTATTTTTTAAATAATGAATTATATACTAAAAAGGCATTGAAATCAAAAATTTGTGACCATTATTGAATATAGAGAATTGGTTCACCTTAGGCCTGACATAATGTTGGGGGGAACCTAGAATTTGAATAAGTCGGTCATTGGCGTGTATATTAAGTGAATTAATTAATTAATTAATCCATTATTTCATTAATGGCCTAAAACATATTTCCCACTATATGTTTCCACTAAATCAAATCACCATGATTACAAGTATTACCTAGATATAATTTAGAGTAGGTTCTTTCAATCTTTATTGTATAATCAATATTAGAGGAAGATTGGTGATCAGATAATGGTGAATAGACATACAATGAATTAAATGAAGAATCATCATCACTAGATAAATTTTCTTCCCCAACAATCATTTCAATCATGATTTAAGACTTTCCGATTGTGGTTTCTACCAACATGGTTAAATTTTCAATGAAAAAGATGATCTTATTATCTATTTTTTATGATTTCACATCCATAAAATGATCGCCTTTGTAAAATTAAATTTATTAATAAATTTATTATCATTCATATGACATGATCTCACCATGGTTTCACTAATATGAATTCATTGGTAGATACCTCTTGGATGATGATGTTTATATACCTTTTTATGGGTTTCTATCCAATCATTCTTCATGTTTATCATTTTGGAATATGGGGCAACAATTCTACTTTTCCTGGCCACTTCGAGTGAAGTAAGACCCCCTAATTTATAGAGGATGGGAGAAAAATTATTAGGATATACATTTAAGGATTGACCGAGATTTGTTTGGGATGTAGGTGACAATTATGGTGTATTTGGAATTTGGGACCAATTTTCATTGATATAAAACATGTAGGATGTGCAATGAAGCAGCTTAGATGATCCAATTATTATTTCCTGAATGTAGAGGGCCAGAATCGCTGTCTGGATGTATTTACCACCATTATAGGGTGGTCAAATTGATGATATCGAGGTGGGAAATCTATATATAGAGAATTCAATAAGAAAAAAGATTTTATATAAAAAAATTATAACACGACATATAGTTTAATTAATTTATGTTCTATTTCCTCCGAACTCAATGGAAGTTATAGGTTTTGTAAAGGTAAATATCACACACTGTATGACTATGAAACATTCCATTTCAACTTCCATAGAAAGATAAATCATTTTCAAGGATCACATGCCTAGGACAGAGTGTGGGAGGAAATACTGTGTACTCTATTAGTGGACATATGTGACCCAGAAAACATGGCTCAAACTTGGGGGGGGGGGGCTAAGACATGTCATGTAGTTACCTTAGACAATGTATAGTACTACAAGGTAAATTATCCATGTGTTTGAGAGGAAATGACTTCAAATCCAGGTGAGGAAACATGCTTGGTGACCCACATTACATACCGTGTACATCATTATTGAACTTATCTTCTAGTATCCCCTTAATATTCAATCTTATTTTTTCCTAAGATTATCCTCTCTTGACTATTTCTCATATAGAATGAGAATTTAATTTTTCAGGTTTCTACTAAAAAACTATCTTTGATTTTATAATCCTAATTTTTTTCTTAGTTGATGTTTGGAGACAACAGTGATTTGATAGGATCATCTAAGAGAGATTGATGATGGAAATAACTATATCATATAGGGATTCGGCCCCCATTCAACTCTATATAATGTCTATCACCCCCAACATAGTAGTCAATTGAACCTCTAAATATTGAGTGGAACCCCCCATGGACTAAGGAATGCTTCCTCTAATTACTAAGTGGTACCCAATATAGACTAGGGTATGGTTCCTCTACATAAAAAATGGTACCCCCTTATGGACATGGGTGTAGGACCTCTACCAATTGAGTGGTATCCCACATAATGAATTGGAAATGGATCCACTACCTACTGAGTGATACCCCTGATGCATTATTTTGGGGGTCCCCTATCTACTGAGTGGCACCCCTTATTGACCAATGTATGGATCCTATACTTACTAAGTGGTACCCCATTACAGAATTGGGAATTAGTTACCTACCTAATTATTAGTACCCTTAAAAAAGTAGGTTGTGGGACATTTATTAACTGAGTGATACCTCCCTAGAAAACTCAGGCACTGTTCCTCTATATACTAAGTGGTACAACCCTTATGCACTAGGGTGTGCGTCATATATCTATCTAATGAGTGGAATCCATATAACTGACTAGGGATTGGGTCCTCTACTTGAATATTATTCTCCTTCAAGTGTATTTATCATTAGAAATGTGTGGGTCCTCTATAAGGTTACTTATTCATACAGTCAAAAAATTAGTATTCCATCATTGAGGGACCTTTAGGAACTGTTGTTGGACTCATCAACTATTAATAGGATATGATATTGAGCTCCCCTTTTACTCCATTATGTGTTTATTACATGATCTTATATCTATTTTTTTGGATTTTTTCCCCCTTTCTTTTGGTTATGATGATTACTTTTATCGTATATCTTATTTCTCCCCATCCAATTTTTGGGGCTTCATACTAGGAATTTATATTCTCACAAATAAATGGTATTTTACATCAAGTTTCACATTGTTAACTGATGAAGAAGATATTGGAAATGATTTTAGAGGATCATAGGGATACACTTGTGCATTTTTTATGGTATGGTGGTCAGGGATTGTATAACTGAAACCCGTATCACTCTACATTTCATTTCCTATTTTTTCCAGGCTGGGACATCTTTTCTTATTGCAAATGTATTTTTTCTCTTTTATTTTGTTTTTATATGGATCACACTATTATATTACCTATTGGATACTACATCCATGTACTTTACATGAGATGCTATTTTATTTTATTAATATCCATATCCACTTACGTGTGATGATGTTCGGGTGTGTGTACATATACATTAAGAAAAGGCCTCCAATTTTAGTTATTACTTATCATAAATTTTCACGGACCCGTTCTATATGTAGGAATGCTTGGTTTAGTAATGTCTTAGAGTTTTTATACCTTGGAGATCCCCAAAATTTGGGTCGTGAAAGATTGGAATAAAGGTGGTTTTACCTTGGTATTGTGTTTGTTGATTTCCCCTTTTGAGGTTTGGTTAGTAACAGAATTCAACATTTTCAATGTCTATTGGGTTTGAAATTCCATCATGGGAACCTAGTATTTGTGTGGCGACTAATGTAACCAATTTTGAGGCCTGTGAAAACATGCATATTGATTCAGCATACCAAGACGTTAGATTAAGGGAACATTGGGTCACCCATCATATAGGATTAAGTAATTTGAAAATAAGTCCTGAGTCAAATACCAATTTATATATATATATATATATATTCACATCTTAATATGGTTTTAATTATTAAATTTTATGAAAAATCTACGTGGATACCCATAAAGGATGGTGATTTAGTATCATGATGACGATCCAATGAGTGATGATGTCTTAGATTAGGGGAAATCTGGTGGGATCAAGCCTCCATGTAGGTAAGTTGTATCACCTCTTTCTATTGAGTAGTATATTATACTATAAGAGAAGGATGTAGATGTGTTCTATCATAGTTTACTATATGAAATCTAGTGCTAGATTCCGTAGAGGATTTGTTGCAAGCATGGACACCAAGAAGATGATGATAGGGTTTAGTTAGTGTTATGAGTTTTTAGACTTGTGGGGACACTGACCGATTAGATAATTTTTCAAACATCCATTTTTTCGAGGCATCAACAAGAATATAGTGGATTCTAGTCATGATGATTCATAATGAGATGACACTCTCATAGTCAAACATCCTGCAGATATTTCATGACGAGTAATAACACTAGTTATTATAATCTATTAATATATAGTACACGAATGGGCTACAATAGGAAGAGCTACTAGTGGTGGATGATGTTAGGATAACTATCCACATCCACTACAAGGAGTACCATGCTAGGCTACGAGGTTTAGTTTTCAGGGATACAAATAGTTTAATGATATGAATTCTTATGACCCGATGGCTCAAATGATTATTAGTAGTAAGATATCTATTTATTCTAATATTTATTCATTACTATTCTACCAATGTGAAGGTAATTACTTCATCTCCATACTCTTGGTATGAGTGCTGGGATCCTAGTAGAGTCTTTATCCCATCATCTTATTCATTAGGTTCACAAATAGACTGCTTCTTCGATATCACCAATCATCAAATAATGCAAAGATATTTGTTAGTGGAGGGGGATTCTCATAGGATCCCTTATTCATAATTATGGGACTATATGATGGAATCTTTTGGAGTACCCAGTGAAGATCGAGTACTAGCTTTCTATGATCCTACATGGGAAGATCATTCCCTTGGTTTATGTGTTGTCGAAGCGTGGGAGCATGATAGAGAGATCCTCAAAGACATAGATCCATTAAAGGGATCATTATCCCCACCATTTGTCTGCTCTTTTATTTTTTGTGATGAAAATATTGAAAGAGGGAATAATTTAGGCTTTTCTCATCCATTCATAACTTTGGAATATATTATTTGATATTTTTTGAGTTAGGCGCAATGATGGTGAGAAATTCCAACACCTAGAGAGTCCGTAATTTTTTTATATAAATATTAATAACATTTTATATCATGTGTCTACATTTTTTCAAAAATAATTAAACATCCCCTTAATAGTGTAACAGATATAAAATCAGAGAACAAGTTTCAATATCACGTGTAAGGTTTACCCGAGGAATGGCCAATTGTTTGTCAGTATTGGATGATCAAATAAGGTGGTCATTGGTGGGTATGTTATGTTGAATAATTAATTAATTAAATTAATACCTAAGAAATATTTTCCTATATAGTTATTATATTAAAAAAAATTATAGGGTTATCTTTATAAACCTTGGATTTGGGATGGGAGGTTCCATCGCTCATCATTAGATGATCAAGATTAGATGATCACAAGTTATTGGATCAATGTGAACTGACAGGTAGCTAATGTTGTGGGTAATCCTCATCATTAGAGAATGTTTTTTTCACAAACTAATGGTCTAATAATAAGGAAGTAATTTTTGATTTGGGTTTCTTCATTCTTCATTATATTGTAAAATCATGAATTTGATCTTCTTATCTCTTGTTCTTAATTGAAAATATTACGCACATGAACTATCATTGAATGAACTTGTTCATTCAATTTAGTATCCTTATTAATCCATAATTTCACCTTGGATTTACACATTTAATACATTGGGCATGAATTATTTTTGAATGATGTTTATCACCCTTCAAATAGCGTTTTCCCTACTATTGTTCACGTACATTATTTTTGGCATATGTGATCACGACTCTACTTTACTAGGTGGGTACAATAATGATCAATCCCCCTAATTCATGTGATTGAGAAAAAAATGGAAATAGTACACATATATATATATAGATTGATTTCCTTTGTGGGTTATGGGTGATGATTCACAGGTATCTAGGAACATGGACTAATCAGTTTGAACAAGAGGCTTATAGGGTGCATGACTGACCAACATGCAAGATCAAATGTCGATTTCTAGACACCTAGATGTCATAATCGATAGCCATAGGAGGTTACCATCATTATCAGGTTTTCAAATGGTGGATCTGATTATAGGAGATCCAGATGTGGTGAACATGTGAATAAAGTGTAGTTTTTGTGAAAAAAAATGAGTACACAATGTATAGTATTATGATCACGCACCATGTAAACACCCAAAATTGAGGTGTCATGGGTTTTAGGTAAGATAAAATTCAAATATCTTGTGGATGATCCACACACTGTGTGACCTATTTGAGATGTTAGGACATGTTCCTGGAGCACAATCCAGGAAACCCTTGTCACATGGCACACCATGTACCCCCAAGGTACACTAGATTGTACTAAAGGACACATGAATGGCCAAGAGCATGCTACTTTTCCTCGGGAGGAAGAGCTATTTCATGCCGTATATTTACAAACCGT
This sequence comes from Viscum album, assembly GCA_963277665.1. Taxonomy (NCBI): domain Eukaryota; kingdom Viridiplantae; phylum Streptophyta; class Magnoliopsida; order Santalales; family Viscaceae; genus Viscum; species Viscum album. The sequence continues at coordinate 1,591,880,275 of OY728161.1, forward strand.
TTAGTAATAAATGGTTACTGGGCCATATGCTTGAGATAATAGGGATGTTAGGCTATGTGAAGTCACATTTTATGTCACCACCATACAAACCATGTAACAATTTTTTAGAATTCTACCACTCATATATCCATCATTTTGAGTCATATTTCTTCCACTAAGTGTCCTATTACAAGTAATTTTCAATGTAGAATGTGATGTGGGCCATAATTGTGGATATTGAGTTATGGTTTAACATGTTCCATGTATGGAACTCTTGTAGGTAGTGATCTACGATGGTGGTGATAAAGAAGTATCATCAGTGAGAGGATAGGGTTTATAATACCCCTATCATAATAGGGTGTGGGTCCTCCGTACACCTCTTTCAGGTGAGTGGTACCCCCCCAACATAGTTGTTCATGGTTCCACAACATACTGAGTGGAACCCATATTATGGACTAGGTTCTAGGTCCTCTACCTACTATGTAGTACCCACCTTATAGACTAGGGGTGGGTCCTCTACCTAAGAAGGGGTACCCCAATTATAGACTAGATCATGGGTCATACTCCTACTATGTTGTACATACTTATGGAAAAGGGTGTGGGTATTATACCTAATGATCTTTAATCCTATGATTCCCTAGGGAATGTTTCCTCTATTTACATATTTTTACCCCTTTATGGACTAGGGATTTAGTCCTCTATTTATAGAATGCTAACACTCCCTCCTTAATAAATATTTCATGTTTCATATACATAATGAGTGATACCCCATAGGGACTAGGTAATGTTTTGAAAACATACCTTGTGTAACCCTTGATATACCAGGTCAAGTGTCTTCTATCTATTCATTTATTCCCTCATCATACACTCGGTTGTGGGACCTCTATCAATTGAGAAGTATCCCCTTACAATCTAGGTCTTGAATCCTTTATCTATAGACTTATTTCTATCCCCGAGAAATAATACAATATGTGAACTTAACATGGATATTGTTCCTCCTCAACTGTAAGGCATAGTGGTGATGTGTGGGTCATGCATGTAGTAAAATCTATAAATAGACACAGGAGATTTTGGTAATCTTTTATAGACATTTTGGAACTATTCGTTAACAAATTTTCATATGGTGATCTATGATATTGAGATCTCTATTATCTTCCATTTGGGTTTATTATATGAGCATATATATATATCAATAATTCTTGGGTTTTGGTTCCCCACTTTTTTGGGTTAAAATTATTTCTTATATTGTATCTCATATTACATTCCCTCTAATTTTTTGTCATCCTACATGGTATGTATATACTCAAACATGAATTAGATATTCCTACATATGTCATGTAATTTTTAGACGAAATATAGTTTGATGGTGAATTCAAAGGATCATATGGATACTCAGGTGAATTGTATCATGTATGATGGTTGGGTCTTATAGATCAAGAAATAGGCACTATCAACATTTTTTTTCCAGTTGTTTTCAGGTTGGGACATCATTTTTTGGTGGCGGTTTATTTTTTCTCAAAGATTTTGGTTTACACTATTGTAATTTTCCCCCATAGGTTATTAAATACATGTTTTTTACTCCTGTTATTTTTCCCTTATTATTCCTCCCCACTTTTCCATGATAATGATTGTTGTGTGCATATATATAAATTAATAAAATAAATCCCAATTTAGTTATTCCTATTTCAAACTTTTCACCAGCCCTGAGCCTATGGAGGTAGTCTTAGGGAAGTTTAATCTTTTCCTTCCTCCAGCTTTGAGGGAACCGGTGGGCCAGGTCATGAAAAATTATAACTTATAAATATCCTTACAGTTATAATCCCTTGATGTTATCCATAATTATTATGTTAAGAAAGAAATAAAAAAATCCCAATATCAAAATTTATCTAAACCCTACTCTGATACCAACAATAACACAAATGGAACCTCACCCCTTGTTTTGTTTTTAAAAACCTTATTCTAAAATTTCTAAATTTGATATTGGTATAGGTGACAAAATTTTATCCATAAAAAATAACATTTAAGGAAAATATTTTATCACTTGCATACAAAAAAATCATTTTACAATTTTGAATATTTAGGAAAAACTCTTTCAAACTTGGAATTTCAAAACATTATAAATTTTAACAATAAAATAGTTTCATTATAATTACATTATTGATTTTTTTAAGGTACAATCCTTATGTAAAACTATAACTATAATAACTTCTTTACTCATCCTTAGGATATTTTATAAATTACAAATTAAAGAATGAGAAAAATGTTTGTCAAGGTACATAAAATTAAAAAATTAATTAGTCTAATGAAAAATATAAAAACCCATAAAAATTTTACCTATCCCATATTATTCATTTAGTGTATAAAATAAATCATATCAACATGTAAAACATATTTATTTTCACAAAGGGAATCTTTAAACCCCATAAAATGAAAATAGAAACCCTTATGGGAAACATAGAGTGTTATATTCATAACTGATGATAGAAATTATAGGATAATAGAAAATATATATGAAAAAACTCCCTAGTCCCCCCTTTATACTTTCCTTTTAGGAAAATGAAGATATTTCAAAGAATTAGAGATCTACATGTGGCTCACCCATTGTATTTATTGTATAAGGAACTCCCATAATATAAGATGTATCATTCTCAACTATTATTATATATAAATCACATGTTCCATATCATAAATAAAAAAATTACGATTTCATGTTTTCATCATAATTCTCTTATATAACTCTTTTTAAACCATATGAAATTATATTAAGATATTTAAATACTATGTGCTTTAAAAATACATACAAAATTAAAATAACATGAACGATGAGAAGAACCTATTTTTATGATTTAGTGCTATATTATAAAGTAATTCAAGTATTACATAAATGTTTTGGGTCATTAAATTATTTTTCTTAAATATTAATTAAAATGTAACATTCCATTTTAATTTTTAATGAAATTCAATGTGTTTTGTATACAAAATAGAAAAAATAAATTTTAAAATTATTTAAAAAAATCAAATGAATTAAAAATTAACTATTATATTTCATTTATTTCCATATCAATACATCCATAATTTTTTTTGAATGTGTACATGGAAGAAAAATATTTATTATATAAATCAATATGTATTTTAATATAGATTTTTAATTTTAAGTGTCACATACCACAAGGAAAAAAATCCAATGTATGTCATTTAACAATTATTTAAAAACATATATCAATTTTTTTAATTTCTAATAACACTTTTATGGAATAATTTCTTATCATTAATTCCTTTATTGAATTTATTTTAATGAAAAATTAGATTAGTTAATTAGTTACTTCCACACGTAGTATTTTGATGATCCTCTAATCATAACATCAAAATGAATTTGTTATGTTAATTGTGGTCAGAGTGATCATTATTCCATAATATATAGTATACTAATCAAGACATAATGTTAAAACTTTAAAAATAATTATAAATCTAAAATAAAACATGAATCATGGTTCTAAAATATGAATTATATTATATTCATGGAGATGGAAGTTCATATGTACGCATGATTAATTTTTCAACTTTTCAACAAAGATGGGGAAAATAATATTTGAATTATTTGGACATTATAGAATAATTATTATAACATAGATATTTTATTATATGTTTAAATACACTTATATATACCATAATTGTGATTTGGTGATGTAAAATTAATCACATCACCTTTTGGAGGTAGTAATCTACACGTACGCATGAAAAATGTTATCAATTTTAGAAGAACATAAAATTCAGAAAATATATGATATATTAAAATTATAGAATAAAAATTGATGTAACCCGACCCAGGATATCCTTAACCCGGTGTCTGATAATAATTACATTGTCACGATTATAAGGAATCAAACCTATAATGATTAAAGAGTTTATTAGTATTTGTATAACAAATACATTAACGAGTCTTGTATTGAAAATGAATACACTAATTTAAAAATAATTTATTTTATTAATTCTAAATAAGTGACTTCGAGGATAACTATAATCCATCAAGTATATCCATGAATATCTTTCATAGTATGATTCGTGGATACATAGGGAAAGAAACATAGTAAAGGTGAGTTCAAATACTCATTAAGGTTAATGTATAGTGTTGGATATAATCAATCAAGTAGATTAATAATTATGGCATGGTTAATTGTAGAACACACATTCTATATAATGAAAAAACTAATAAGTACATTCATATATAAAATGGAAAGGTAATAAGTGGAAACACATTCCATTCAAATAACTAGATAATGAAAAATAAATATGGTACAATATGAAAATTAAACACATTACATATAATCAATGAATTTAAATAAAATGTCTCCATAGATATGTCAATGTAACATTTCATTGATGAATAATAATAAAAAATTCAAAATTAAGTCAATTATTAATTATTGGATGTCATGTTTCTCAAGAACATGATACCTTTACCATCAAGAGATAGTTTAAAATTTTCCAATTTTTGACTAATTCTTCCCATGAGACTATCGATGCATTGAGGGGGATTTCATTAACTTTTCCCCAAAATGAATATCTTTCATTAACTGGTCTCTAACCCATAGGCCTTATATAAACTAATCCTAAACCAATATAGTGTATGTAAAAATATTTTAAACAAAAAAAGTGACTTATAATATATTCGTGTTGAATAAATTATATTGATTTATCAATATTTCCCCAAATAATAAAATAAAATAAAAATTAAACATCGTATGAAAATTGTTATATGGGTTATCCATAATATTATCCATTAAAAATGATATAGATATTTAAGGGAAATTCAATGTCAAATGATCATAGAAAATTGAATATTTTAATGGTACCTAAAGGAATGAAGGAAGTGAATGTGAATATTATCCCTGACCAAATCAAACAAAAACCATTCAATGGAAGATTAAGGGTGGTATTACTACAAGATACACCATGTTGTGTAAACTAAAGGGTGGTTTTTGATGATGAAAGGAATCATATAATAATTTATATTAAGAAGATTCTTGAGGAATATATCTTTTTTTATTGGAAAACCCATTTAAAACACTTTCTATGAAAATCACATTCAATAATATTTTCTTTAACAGGAAACCATTTAAACATGCAAAGGAATATTCAATGAAATTATGGTGGGTAAATCTATAAAACCCATATGAGGTAAGATGAATATTAATTTTTCGTGATTAATGGTTATAAAAATTCCTTTTTTGGAATGTGATAAAAAGATTAGTTGGAAAAATTCTGTAATAGACAAAAAAGTTAAAAATTTCCTTACCAAAGCATTTTAATTTTTTTTTCTAAAACATGTTAATAAATCTGGGTTTTTAGAAGAAGGAAAATTCTCAAACTAAAGTGTAAAATAATGTTGGGTTTTCATAAAAATATTTTCAAAAAAATTTTCCTACCAAAGTGTGTAATAGTGAAACTAATACTTGAAAATGGCTATGAATAACTAGAGGATATAAAATAATGGTTTTTTGGAACAATGTTCATATAATTTCTATGAAAACCTTAATTTTTATTTCATATTTAATCATTATTTAATACATAAACATGCACTTAACACAACCCATAAGAACAATAGGTCTTGTTTCATTAGGACTTAAGAACATTACATGAAAACATAATACATAAAATACACCATCTTTATTGAATACATCTTTTACATGAAAACAACATTCATTTGGTACAAAGCATTACCTGGGATAACAAGAGGAAATACATAATAAAAGGGTGAGCTATAAAGCCCAATAAGGGAGTAAAAAAGGTATATCATGAAGTATAAAATATATGTTAGTCAATGGTAATAGCAATAGATAAGAATAGGAACATGAACATAATGGCATGATATAAGATGATTATCATAACATGGAATTGTTGCAACTACATAGAACACTACAAGATTAACATAATAGAATCATCTATACCCCTATCCAAACATGGTGGAAAAAATATAAAAAAATTAATTAGGAAAACCCCTAATCCAACATGACATATAATGATACTAAACATTACCCAATGCATTTATGCACTATCAGGGTGCACCCTTCATATTCATTTCAATCCCTTGCTTATGTGTTCCACATAGATCATATAACATGGATTCATTCAACATTATCATTTTTTCCATAATAAATGAATTTTAAATACATACATGTAATTAAAATTCAATAAGTATATGAGCATAAATTTGAATATTGTTGATAGAGAAATTTTTATTGTATTCACTGTACGATGATTTTGGAATGGAAATTCACAGTGCCATTTCAGCAATATAATGATGTTATATGAAGATTCATAAATTTGGTTGATGAGGGAAAAATGGAACTATCATCATTTATAAATGAAACAGATAGTAATTTAATCATGTAATATAAGATCCCAACATATGAAATGGAATTTGGATGCATAATATAGAAGAAATTATTGAATGGAAATAAGAAGAGAGAAATCCATTACATAATTTCAGAATGGTAATGTGTGTTCATAGAGGCATCGATGAGAGATAAAGGGGTATATAATCATTAAAAAATAATTGGGGATGTATGGGGGAGGTGAGAAATCATACCCACACATTTTTATTTGAAAATAATTGGGTATATAAACATAAAAAACATGGAATAAAATGAGAAAGGAAGGAATCCCTTACTTGGATGTGCAATCCCAAAGACATGGGAGTGGCTTGAGAGATGATTTTTGGGAGATAGATGTGACTTTGGAAGAATATATAGAGTATAAGGTATAGTTTGGTCAATATCAAAATGGTTCTAGTTAAGATTAATGGGGGGGGGGGTGGATGGTTTTATAAAGGAAATGAGAGGGAATTCATTATTATTTAGGTTTTGGACAATACACATTAAAGTAATCAAAACCAGAAACCAAACCATGGGTTTTCCCATTTTTTCTAAAAATGGGGAGTGGTATAAAATATTTTATACCTAAAATGGCTGAACATAGTAAAGTATATGGCTTTCTCATGTTGATGTGAGTCACACTCTCAAGGAAATCATTTTAAAATGTTAAAATATTTTATAAGTCTTAGAGGGTCCACTAAGGCATTATAAAATTTATAAAACAAATATAAAATCATATTATCTTATAGGGAAAACATATATTGGAATAATATACATTTTAAATTATTTTTTGGTATCACTATTTAGTCATTATGATGTCTTCAAAATCAATATATATTTATACGATATTTAATTTTTACCTAAAAATTTGACTGTCTCAAAAAATTATGAAAAATTTACCATTGGATATTTTTGAAATTACAAATCAAAAACTAATATTAATTTAATATACATAATTTTCTAATATATGTAAATTTTTACTTTTTAACGGAAAATCAACATTTCTTAAAAATTCACGGGTTTTGACAAAAACCATTTTCAAGCCATAATAAAAATCACATTTGACATCATAAGGATTATATACTCATTTATTATTCATAAAATTAATTTGATAATTATATTTTATTAAAATATTAATTATTTCAGAAATTCATTATTTCCTTAAAATAAATATTTAATATACTTTCTGTTTTATCATATAAAATTTACAACTCTTACCAAACTGATTACCCAATTATTTAAAGATAATGGAATAATATAATCATCATTCATAAGAAATATTTTTTTGTAATATTATTTATAAAAACCTTATTTTAAAATAATAATGTATATATTTCTCAATATTATTAATTTTTCCTGAAGAATTAATTTATAAATTTCATCATTTTGTTTCAAGAAATACTATTATCATAAAGGAATTGATGGAATATGAATTTTATTTATAAAAATGGATTACACAATAAGTAAGTAATAACGTGTTACATAACCCCTTTATAACACCCATATAAGACCTAAGGGTAAGGTTTGTGACGGTGAAAGATGCTTGGGTCATCTCAAAAAATAATGCCTGGTTGGCAATCTCTATTAACTTGAACCTCTACCATAGGAAATTACGTTCAAGATTAACATGTTGAAGCCAATATTAGGAATGGTCAGATTTAATCCCAATTATAATACATCCTTACCAAGATTCTAAAAATGATCTTCATACAACCTAAGTCTACTAGATGAGGCCATTATCTTCTTTGTCTACGGTAAAAGTACTTATAAAAACATATATTTATATCAGTTGTTTGATAACTATTCAATGAATATATTATCAATGGTAACGATACTTCACAATAATTTAAACTCAATAATAATAATAATAAATGAGTGTATGTTTTTTATATATCTATAATAAATTAAAATAAAGGTAATATTGTTCCTAAATGTTCGGGTCGTTACAGTATTTCCCCTTAAGATATTTCACCATCTAAATTTCATTTTCCCACAATGAAATAGATAAGGGTAACTCTTCCACTTTACTTCCTCTAGTTCCCATATTGCTTCATCAAACATTTGTTTTCTCCAAAACACTTTGATGTGGTTCATTGTCTTATTTAATATAAATTATTCCATACTATTTATGATCTTCAATGACTTCTCTTCATAGAAAATGTCATTCTCCAATGGTACCACCTCTTAATTGATTACATGAGTTGGTTCGGGTATATAATTCCCCAAAAGTGATACCTGTAATACATCATGTACTTGAGATTGGTTCAGTGGGAGTGGTAGTCGATATTCCATTGCTCTGATGTGATCAAGGATCTCAAAATAGACAATGTACCATGTAATAAGATTTACCTTATTCTGAAATATCATCACTCTATTCCATGGAGATATGTATAGGAAAACCATATCCCATCATCAAACATTAGGTCACATCGATGATTATTAGAATATCTATTTTTTCATCTCTAAGTAGCTTTGATGTGCTGCTAGATGGTTTTAACCTTCTCCACCATTTCTTAAACCATTTCAGGACCTAGAAGTTTTCTCTACCCATCTTCTTCCCAACATTATTTTGTTATGTACATATTCCCATAATGGTCATCAAAAGGATCTATTTGGATGATTTAGTGGAAATTGTTGTTGTTAGATAACTCATCTAGAGGAAGATGTTGACCCCATCCTCCTTTGAAGTCCATTGATCATTATCTCTACATGTCCTCAAGTGTTTGGATATTCTTCTCAGATTGGACATCAGTTTGAGGATGAAAAGTTGTACTGATTTTCAGATCAGTATTCTGATCATGATGGAGACTCTTCTAGAATATATAGGTGAATCTTGGTTCTAAATTAGATACAATCGATAGTGGTAAACCATACCGATTTACCAGTTATTTGATGTATATCTGTTCCATTTGATCCAATGAGAAATCATTTTTAATTGAAATGAAGTCTGTAGTCATTGTAAGATGACCCACAATAACCCATATAACATTGTTTCCTTTAGATGTATTCATATTTCTAGTGACAAAGTCCTTTGTGATGTTCTCCCAATTCAATTTTGTTATGGGTAATGGTTGCATCATCTCCTTATAATTTTCCCACTCATCATTTACTTGCTGAAATACTAGGAACTTTGGCATATATTTGGAGATTTAATTCTTTATGTTATCCAAACAATAATTCTCTTAGAGATCTAGATACTTATTTTTGTATACTTGGTGGATGGAGAAATTCAATCTATATGAATCATCCAAAAGTTATTTATTTAACATTATATTTGATGGAACACATAGTCTTGACCCAAATTCCATAATTCCTTCTTGGTTAAAATTGTACTCTGAGGATTTCCCTTTTATAATAATTTCCAATATCATATCAATTCCCACATAATCCTTTTGATAATCCTTTATCCTCTCTAAAAGCTACAGTTGAGAAATACTTTGTGAAATGATTGATTATGTTCCCTTATTCATGATTCCCATGTCCATCTTCATCAAATCTAATAAGATTGGATCCTTTTCAAATATCATCAATGATATAATTGATGGTTACTTTATAATTATAGAATACAACTACATGTTTTCTTTCCTAGGGTTGTAATGAATTGAGAATTAATAATCCTTTATAGGATATAACAATATTCATTAGAGCATGTTTAGCTCTTTTTGTGTGAACGTATATTTGAGAATTTTTTGATCTATATATATTTCACACTTTTCCCTAAAGAGATAATGCCAGGATATTTTCAGTCCAATATCTCAATAGCCAACTCCAAATCATGTGTGGGATAGTTTTTCTCATGAATTTTCAACTTCTGTGAGGCATAGGTGATGACTTTGTCATTATTTATCAACACACAACCCAAACCCTTCATTGATGCATCATTGAAGATTAAAAAATGATCTTCAATTGTGGGTAGTGTAAGAACATGGGTAGAGATAAGAATATAATTCACCACAATGAAGCTTTATTTACATCATCATTCAATGAAATCTTGAGTCCAATCCAAGTTTAATTGGTAAGAGGGTTTGAAAATTGTGAAAAATTTCTCACAAATCGGTTTTAACATCCAACTAACCCTAGGATTATATGGATATCCTTCACATATATCATCCCCATTCATCCCTCAATTGATTTTTTGGAAGGATCCATAGATATACCATTGATTATGATGATATTTACCAATAATGAGACTTCCATCAACCATAACTCTCACTTGTTGTACTATGCATAGAGCTTCTCCTTTCGTAAGGTCTCTAGTATTGTTCTTATATGGACCTTATGATTATCCTTGGTTTTGGAGTATATTATAATATCATCAATAAATAATACCACAATTTTTTTGAGGTAATCTATAAAGACACTATTAATCGTGTACATGAATATTTATGAAGCATTAGTGAGTCATGAAGGTGTTACTATGAATTCATAGTTCATATTATTGTAAGAAAACCAGTCCTGGTGATATCCTCCTTCTTCACCCTTACTTGGTAATATCCCAACTGCAGATCCAACTTGGATAATTATTGTGCTCTACATAGCTGATGAAATGGGTCACCAATTCTTGGTAAATGATACAAGTTCTTTATGGTGATTTTTTGAGCTCTCTATATTCAATGAAAAGGTGCATTGACCCATCCTTCATCATGACAAAGAGGACTAGTGTACCCCATGGGGAAGCACTTGGGTGTATAAACCCTTTATATGGATTCTCCTATAGTTGTTTCTTTAGACTATAATGCTCGAAATATCCTTTCAATATAGAGTCTTGGATATTGGAAATTCCATTGGTATAAGATCAATCGATAATTCAACATCTCTTCTAGGAAGAAGACTAGAAAATTCCTCAAGAAACAAATTAGTGAATTCCCTCACAATAGGCATGCCTTTGAGGATGGTTCCTTATATAGAATCAATCATATGAGAATGTTACGTGTTCTAAAAGGGAAGTAATTTCCATGCATGAGATGATGGTGTTAAAGAATATTCATCCCCCTCCTTAAAATTGTACAGAATTATGGGATAATTCAACAAATGGAGATTGATTTCCCTCTCGTGACAGTTTATGTTGTCATTATATAGGGACAACCAATCCATAAAAAAAATTAATAAAATTACACCATAGGAAGTATGAAGAGTTTCATCAAAAAGTTCAATCAACAAATTGTGACATGGGAAGATTTATATTCTGAAATCTCTACTTACATTATTTTTTGTGTTGTTTGGATTGTTATACGAAACATTAGAGATATAATTCATAGAACCAGAATCTAAAAGTACATTCACTATTCTTGAATGAATAACTATCGTACCCGTACCCACATAATTTTCAGGATTCTCTTTGGTGGTAGTAATTCAAAAATATCTCCCTTATTGCCTTGGAGGTTGTTGGTTGTCTCCAGTTACCCTTGGCTTAGAGTACTGGTTTGAAAATAGACCGAGTTCCTTGATGTTGTAGCAATGGACAATGCGATGATGGTTGAATGGATAATTTTATTCATCTACCACTCAAGTGGGTTTCTCACATTTAAAATCTTTTGATTGGTGCCCTTCTGTTATGGACCTAAATCATTTCCTCCTCCCCTTCAGGTAATTTCTAGTGTTCTTATTCCAACAACTTTGGTAAGTCAGATGCTAAAAGTTCTTATCATTTTTGATTTTTTTCCATTAGACCACGAGAAATAAATTCCACTTTCTGCTTCTTATCCACATGATACCCCTAATATTCATCTATTTCTGTCTTGTCTTTGAGGGAACATCTAAAAATCTACTCATAGATATCAATTTCATTGATCTCTAGGCATTTTTGTAGGCTAGGTTTATCCCACCAAAGTAGAAATCAACCTTGAATTTAGAGGAAATGACAAAACCAGAGGCATATCTTGAAAATATGGTAATTTATTCCTCATACATTCAAATAGATTCCTTATACTTTTTCTTGAGTGAAATGAAAACTCTTTCCATCTCATGATGGAGGGTGTGGGAAAAATATTTTTCGAATTTTTTTTTCAGAAATCCTTTCATTATAATTCCTCAATTTCTTCCTTAGGATTCATATTTTTGATCAATGTACAAGATTTATTGGATTAAACCTCCTTAAAATAATAATCTATAATAACCTTCTCTTGTTTGGAACATTGAAGGATGGATAAGATCTTCTCAATGGAGTTGATCCATTGTTCGACGATTGAGGGATCAGATGATCCATTGAAAGTAGGAGGCCATTGCCATATGAAGATCTTTATTGAAAATTGTACTTTCTTGGGGGGGGGGGTTGTAAGGTCCTCTTAACCCATGGTTATATTAAATAATTCAGTTAACTAAGAGAGGATCATGGAAAATTTTGTGATTCTTGCTCCCATCAGATTGAGAATCTCACTAGAACGGTCATCACATTGATCTTCACATTAGTTGTTAGCATGATCCCTCTTATTACAAGGCATTCTCTAGAATACAAGGAAATTTAGGGGTAAGTACTTTAAACTATTAAACATATAAAGGGTAATTTAGTGAAAAATAGGGAGAACTTATAAATTACTTTTATCACCTTAACTTCTGAATTTCTAGGCTTTAATCTATGTTATCTGTGATCAATTTCTCAATGTATATTCTTATGGTATTTTTTCTCCCTTAATAATGCTTCATCACGATAATATGAATTTATCAAAACATATACCCCAGGAGTGTGAAACCAAGAGTTCATCCTGGCATGTTTTCGTGCACTAGTTCCCATTCGAGTATAGCTCAATGGGACATTTTAGGGTTTTACCCCTAGATACATATGTTCCCGACCCACCTCTACTTGTTCATATACACATAGGGATAAATTTTCCTGATAAAACACCTACTCTATACTCACCAAAATTTAGGTATTATTTTATTTTACTCAGTATTATCCTTAAGGCATTCAGTAGAGTTCTATAATCCTAATACAAAAAATAACTAAACCTATCCTTTAAAACAAACTATAACAACAATGATATTTATTTAATTTTTAAACGCGATTTGTTAAATTAACATTCTCTCAAAACAATAAAGAATATTGAGTGTTTTAGTTTCTTTGGATCTTAGTAACATTACATGACAAATTAAAACATAAAATACAACATCTTTATAGAAAACTTCTTTTACCGGGCGACAACATTCCATTAGTACATAGCATTGCATGAGATAACCTGAGGACATATATTAGAATAGGTTGAGATATAAAGCTTAGTATAGGAGTCAACATTTTATAAAATCAACAATAAAATACATCTTAGGAAATGGTAATATCAATAGATCACAAGAGAAACATGAATAGAATGACATGATATAGCATGATTATCATAACATGGAAATGTGTAAACAACTTAAAACACTACCTCATTAACTTAAAGGAATCAGGTAGACCCATATACGTACATGGTGAAAAAATGTGCAAATAAGAATATAATAAAACCCTTTCCCATAATGATGTATCATGATACTAAACATTACCCAACTCATCGGAGCGCTAGCAGGGCACACCCTTCATATTCATTTCAATCTCATGCTTAAATGTGTCATATAGATCATATAACGGAGATTCATTCAACACCATAATTTTCGCCACACTAAAAGAATGTGGAATAACTAAATTTTATAACCATCCAATAATTATATGTGCATAATGTAGAATAACCTTGATAGAGAAATGGGTATGGTATTAACTACATGATGATTTTGGTTTGGAAGATCATAGTGCCATTACGGTAGCATAACAACGTTATATGGATATTAATAAATTGGGTTGATGAGAGAAAAAAGGGTGTATAATAATCTAAATAGAAAATATATATTAATTTAACCATGTATAATAATATCCAAACACATGAAATGGAATTTAGATTCATAATATTGGAGAAATGCTTGAATGGAAATAAGAAGAGAGAAACCCATTACAGAATTTTGGCATGGTAACAGGTGTACATGGAAGGAATTAATGATAGATAAAGGGGTTTATAATCATTAAAACATAATTAGGTAAGTATTGGGGAGGTTTGAAATCATAACCCAACATTTTTAATTGAAAATAAAAGGGTATAACAATATAAAGAAAATTGGGAAAAATGAGAAAGGAATGAATCCCTAACATGGATGTGTGATCCCAAATGGATCGAGAGTGGCTTGAGAGAGGATTCCTAGGGGTTATGGAACCTTATAAGGACTCTAAAGAGTATAGGTAATATTTCGTATGATCTATAAATGGTTTTAGTGAAGTGGAATGGGGGGAAGTGTGTGTTTATATAGGAAATGATATGGAATTCATTAATATTTTTGGTTCTGGACACTACACATTAAAATAATCAAAACCAAAAACAATCCCGTGGGTTTTACCACCATTTCTTCCATATGGGATTGGTATTTAATTTTTTATAAGTCCAAGGGGAAAAAATATTAATAGATTGTGTTTTCTTATATGGAGGTGGGTCACACTCTCAAGAAAATCATTTTAAAAATGTTAAAATATTTTATAAGTCTTGGAGGGTCCACTAAGGAATTATAAATGTAATAAATCAAATATAAAATCATATAATTTTAAAGATAAAACATATATTGGACGAATATACATTTTATAGTATTTTTCATCAATATCGGGTCATTATGATTTCATTAAAAAAATTATATATTTATACTCTATTAAATTTTTACCCAAAAAATATATTGTCTCAATTTTTTTAACAAAATAACCATTGAATAATTTCAATTTTCTGATTCCAAGAATAATATTCATTTTATCTAAATAATTTTAAAAATATTTGAATATTCACATTTAAAATGAAAACTTACAATTATTGAAAATTCTGGGGTTTTTCCAAAAACAATTTTCAAGCATTAATAAAAATTACATTTGACTTCATAAAAATTATATACAAATTTATTATTCATAAAAGAATTTTCATAATATTATTTTATTAAAATATAAATTATTTCATAAATTCATCAATTTATAAAATAAATTCTTTAATACACATGATGTTTATCGTATAAAAATAATAACTCTTATCAAACTAATTACCTAATCATTTATAGATAAAGAACTGATATAATAATCATTAATAAGAATTATTTTTATAATATTAGAAATAAAATCCTTAGATTAATATAATAATGTATATATTTATCAAAATTACCATTTTTACCTGAATAATCAATTTATAAAATTCATTATTTTTTTAAGAAATACTATTCCCATAAAGGAATTAATGGAATATAACATTTATTTATAAAAAGGGATTACACATTAAGTGAATAATACCATGTTAAATAACCCATTATAACACCTTAATAATAACTAATGGTACAATGTCCAATTTTGATAGACACTTAGGGTGGCATGGATAACATCGCCAAAGTGGTATCTCTTTTAACATGAAATTCTCCAGTAGAAGATTTTTTCATGCTTAACATGTTGAAGCTCGATATGGGCTTGGTTAAGAGAGAAGCCTACTAACGTTACCTCCTTCCTAATCACAGAAAAATGGGATTTATATAGCCCAAGTATAATGTTTGAGGCCATCCTCTCCTTTTTCTGTGTTGAAAGTATTATTTTTTTAAACCTTACATTTATAACAGTTGTGTGATCATTGATCAACAACTTTATTATCTACGGTAACAATAGAAAATTGTAATTTAAACCCAAAAATAATAATAATAAAAAGAGTGTTTATTTTTTCTATATCAATAAGACATTAAAATAAGGGGAAGTTTATTCATAAATGTTATGGTCATTATAATTTCCTTGAATAAAAATACTATTCAAAGATCATTAGAGTTATTATTGAGGAAAATAATCATTAAGCATTCAAAAGTGTCCCATTCCACTTTGAAAAATTTTAAATAATAATCCTCATGGATGAATAAAATTCAATGAAAGGAAAATACCATGAAGATACAAAGGATAATTGTTTAAAATTACATAAGGGGTAGTAGATACACCAAAACAAAGATTTGACTGTTGAAGATGATATTTATCTCACAAATGTAAAAACATAAATGAGAACCTGATTAATATGAATTAAAAGACCCAAAAGTAATAATCATAAATTTAATCATCTATTTACCATGAATAAAAACTATGTCATTATATTACATGTCAATGTAGAAGTTTGTACACCATATATAATCAAATATGGTGACAACAATATTGTATGCCTCAGGGAAAGAATACCGAGACAATAATCCCTTACACTGTGTTTTTTGTGAACATCTATTAAACTATAGTATAATAAAATTATGTTATTTTTTACTCTATTGAGATAATTTTTAATTTTACTCAATAACTTATTTCACTTATTAATATTTTTTATACAACAACTTAAAATATTATGGTTATATCGTGTCTTTTGACCAAATTCAGTTTATATGTCAAAAACAATATTGTTAGGTCATGTGTTGTCAATGGGGAAATTATATAAAATCCACAAAATAATAACTATGACATAATATACATAAATTATAATTTTAAAATCAATCATTAAATATGGTTATGAATAATTAATAAACATTATGATCATGGAAATGGTAGGTCATATGTACACATGAGTAACGTTCCCATTTTTCAATGATCGTTTTGGAAAGAAGGAATGCAACACCATATATTCCTAGAATTATAATTATATGATAAATAACATTTAATTTAATCCTATATACTTATATATATAATAATTTTTATTTAAAAGGAACCACATCGTATGGTGGAGGCGGTAGTTCACACATCCATAAAAAATGCTATTAATTTTAAATTGTGTGAAATAGTGATTAAATAAATGATATATATATATAGTATATTTATATAATGTTAATTAGGACATGAATATCATTTAGGTGTTTTTCATTTCACATATGTTTAATTGATACCATATTTTATATGTTCTATGTATAGTGTGAACAAATCACATCACATTGAGGGGGTGGTAGTCCACACTTTCTCAAATGATGTAATTTTGTTAAATAAAAATGGAAGGCATTGATGAACTGTGTAATAAATGGATTAAAGAAGTATAAATAAATAATAAATATAAAATATATCATATATAAATATATTTTCCTTCATAATGTCCAACCATGGAATTTGGTAGAGAAGAAAAAAGAACAATCATCGTTTAATGAGGCAATAGTTCGACGTACATAGAAATAGTTTGTTCGTTACCCATAATATAGATGAGTGTGTGAGTGAAGGTATAAAACATATAATAAAAACATAATTTTATATTTATTATAATATTTTTGTCTTAAAATAATATAATAATATAATTTCAGGGGTTGGAGAATAGAAATAAAATTTAAAATCCTGAGAGAAGACGTTACATTTTAACCAGGTAACTTCTTTTGGTTTATACCAAAAGGATTCATTGGATGGATTTCATCCCAAATGGATTATTAAATGTCTAGGTGAGGGATTTTGTTAAATATTTTTTTTTTATTTTCTAATCCTAAGTGTTTTGAGTGGTGTGCTGAATGGGGAGAGGTGATAGACTTTTATAGGGAAGGAAAATGACTCACATGGAATTTTTGGAAACAAGTTAGGTGTACAGATTTTTTTACCTAAAAAATACATAAAAACTGAAATAAAATAAATAATTCAATATTCATGGAATAAATATGTACAATAAATTGGTTTTGGACAAGTTTCTATGTCATTTCGTCCCCTATGTTAAACGATTGGTCCATTACGAAGATTAATTTTTCATTAATAATTGTAATTAATTGTAATTACTTTAACTAATAATTTTGGTAAAAAAAATGGTCTTATTAGACATTAGAAATTATTATTATTTAAAATATGGAATCCATTTTTCCAAATTAAAATAATATTTTTGGAATAAATTAAATTAAATTTAATCTCATAGATGGGATGACAATGTGGGTTTTTTAAATAAAATCGACCAAACGTTTGATATATTTTTATAATAAATATCAATCTAAACTTGAATAAAATGAAATAATTTATATTAAATAAAATAAATATTATATAACTATACTATAAAACAAATTAAAAATATAATTTAACCATATAAATAAATTATATGAAAAAACAGTTTTGAACTAAAATTCAGTATTATTAGAATTAATTAAAAAGGAAATGTTTAATAAAATATAAACAACTCATCCTAAACTAATTGTTATGTTTAAAAGTAAAATATAAAGTTTCATTAGACATATTTAACCAACTATGGTACCCAAATTCATATTTAAAATGGGTTCTCCATTAAGAGGCGATAAAATTGCATTTTAGAGAATATAGTTTTTTATGTGTCAAACATGGGTTGTTCTTATCTTATGCATACCAAACATAACAGATTAATATAAAAATTCTTTATTAAATATATAACATAAATATTTCATTAAAATCATTCAATAATTTTAATTAATTGTGTATATTAATTCAAAACTCCTTTGGAAACATATAATAATATTTATATTTATATCTAATTGGTTCTTATTTTCATTTATAAATAATTAGTAACCCATTAATTCATTTGATATTTATATAAACCACATATTTTCATAAGTTAGTTAATTATATTCATAATAGCTATCATTAAATCTGGGTGATATCATTTTATATTAATTAATAATATTTTAATAACAAATTTTTATTTAGGGAAACTCGGTCTTGTGAGAAATGCAAGATATCATGGAAGGTCTCTCTTGCATGTAAAAGAAGCTTCCATGGAATGTCCCTATTGCATGTAAAAAAGATAACTTGGTGTTGTGTGAATTTAAGTATATATAATCTATTCTAAAATTTAAATATATAGTAGAGTCTAAGGATATTATATTCTATTACATTCTTGGAATCACATGTCATCCACACTATCAAATACAAAGTTCTTACTTTATATTTTCAGGTAATCACATTCACCACTCCTTTTTAAATTGCATCCTCCCAATTTACACTCAATCATAGTGATATATTTATTGATACTTCCTATGTTTGAAGTCCAACATAGTTACAAGGGTTTATAAGTCATCGTCTATAAAAGTGGGAATGTAATATACAATTGTCGCATGGAATACAATGTATCTAGGTCTTCATGTATGATAACATCAGTGTAATGTAGAGATACGTACCTGAAGGAAAATAATAAATACTTTTTCGGAGAGATTGAGGACATAAACACAAAAAAGTGAATAATCAATAGTATTTTGAGGTCCTCAAATCCATAAAACAGTGATGATTTAGTGGACTATCAGTTCAACATAAATCAAGATATTAATAAAACATTTTATTTCTATATAATATTACTAATGTTGGGTAATTATTTTACTGACCTTGAATATATAGAAATATTTTTACTTGATAGGTTTCAATTTCATATGAAAAATCATAACATATGGTTGTTCTTCAATCAAATTATAATTCATTCCTTTAATACTAGAAATTAATTAACAATAATGAATTTTTATTATTACTACATCACTAAAATAAAAAATTATTGTATCATAAATCCTATAAAAGAGTGGAAAGTCAAAATATTTGACATTAACTATATTCCAATCCAATATCCTTCCTATATTGATCTCTAATACTCAAAAGTGATACTGCTGGTTCATCATTAATATTTATTTTTAATTTTTTTAAAGAAAAACAATGAAAAATTAAACAATATATTTCCTAGGTTACTTATTGGAGTGAAACACTTATCATCTGTCATTTATGGGTTCAAGACCCACAACCTTGTCAGATTTGATTTCTGATTACCTAGATTACAGCTTGTCCATTACTATAACCAAATTGATATATTATCCAAAAAAATATGATTTCAGTCCTTGAAATAATGTTGATAAATAATTTTCTTTTTAACTATGGTTTTTAATACAACCTCAATACAAAAATACATCCTCAATTTATTTCCACATTAGTTCTTCCTTTATCTAGGTTTTATCTAACATATCATTTATTGGATTTATAAATCATGAAACCTTATTTTCAATCTAATATATCTAACGATAAACATATTATATTCGTTTTCAAAACCATCTATAATAGTTTATAATGAAATGATGAATTATCCTAAGCATATCCCCTGAGAGTGTCAAACTAGGTGTATAGTAAGGCATGTTGTCTTGTACTAGGTTAACCCAAGTCCAACCTAGAAAATCATGGCATAATTATTAATCCTACTTACATCTGTTCTAGAACCATTTCTACTTTTAATATCTATACAAGGATGTATAGCTTGGAAGACCCTCATAATCACTACCTTAACTAAATTCTTGGATACTATTTTATAATTGTCCTCAAATTTTACCTTAGGGTTATTTTCCCTAACCTATAATTTCCAATATCTAGTTCCTAAGGTTGATACTAAAATTACTATAATTCGACCTATAGTGACACAACCCAAGATATCATGGAGTCGGTGTATTATACTAATTACATTATCATGATTATAAGGGATCAAACCATGAAGGACCAAAGAGTTTATAGTCTTTGTAAACTAGATACATAAATGGTTCTTGAATGAAACATAAATACACTAACAAAAACATAATTTTTTGTCTTTATAATATATTAATTTGAGGACAACTCTAACCTATATAGTATTTCCCATCATATCTTTCTTTTTATATTTTAGATTCTTTGGGAATGCAACATAATAAGGGTGGGTTCAAATTCTCAGTAAGGTTAATGTATATTAGAATTTATAATGAATAAAGTATATTAATAATTATGGAATTGTAAATAGTATAACACACATACCATATAATCACAAAACTGATAAATAATTACATAAAAAATATGGTAAGGTAATAAATGGAAACACATCCAATTAAAATAATTACATAAGGAAAAATAAATAGAGCATGGTATGAAATAGAAACACATTCCATCTAATCAATGAACTGAAATGAAATGTATCCAGATATATATTGATGTAACAACTCATGGATGATTAATATTAAAAAAATTATCAATAGAGGAAATGCCTAATTATTTTGCATCATGTTTCTGCGGTGCAAGAAACCTTCATTGTCAAGTGGAAGTTTAAAATTTTTTAATTCGTGAAACTATTTCATCCCATGGTACTACAGATGTATCTAAGGGATTGTTTTAACCATTCCCCAAAATGTAGAGATTTCAATAAAAGTTCTATAACCCATATGTCTTGAAATAACTGATCCCTAACTCGTATAGTGCATGTCCAATGCATTTAAAAAAACAATGTTCCATTGAAAATATTCTTATCAAATAAATTATACATATTTATCAACATTTACCCATATAATCAAATAAATTTAAAAATAAAAACTTTATAAAAATGGTATAAGATTTTAGCAACAATCATAACCATGAAAAATGATAAGGATATTTAGTGGAAATTAAATGTCAAATGATCATAAAAAATGGTATATTTTAAGGGTATTAAAAGAATCAAGGAATTGAATGTGAATAATTTCTTCAAAAAAATAAAACATAAACCATCCAAAAGAATATTAAGGATGATATCAATACAAGATACCCCATGTGGAGTAAAATAAAGGGTTGTTTTATTTGATGAATAAAAACATATAAAAATATATTTTAAAAAATATCTAGATGAATGAATCATTTTTTTGAATCTTTTTTTGAAAAAAAATTCCTTTGAAACTCAAATTTGAAAATATTTTCATTAAAAGGTAAAATATTATAAAAGAAAAAGAACATTCAAATATATTATGGTGGGTAAATACGTATATGAAATATGAGGTAAAAATAACATTCCTTTTTCATGGTTGAAGTTAGAAAAATTCCTTTTCTGGAAAGTAACATGAAAATTCCATTGAAAACACTGTTAAAATACAAAAAGCTATATATTTCTTTAGAAAATAATTTTAAAAACATTTTAATAAAACGTTGTATACTAAATATATGTTAATTTTATACATTCATGAGAATATTTTTAATATTCATCATTAATTTTATTTCACTTATTACTATGTAGTATACAACTACTTCAAAAATTATGTTTACATCGACAGTTTTGAAAAAATTTAGTTTATGTGTCAAAAACAACATTCGTAGGTCTACTATCGTCAATGGGTTCATTATATAACATTACAATAATAATAATTATGACATAATATAAATAAATTATACTTTTAAAATCAATAATTAAGTATGGATATTAATAATTAATCAATGTCACAATCCTGGAGACGGTAGAACGTATGTACGCATGAGTAAAGTTCCCATTTATCAATGATCTTTATGGAAAGAAGGTAAGTAACACCATATCATTCCAGAATTTTAATTATACCATATATTCCATATTATTTAATAATATATACTTATATATATATATTGTGATGTAAAATAAATTAAATCATGTCGAGGAGGTGGTAGTCCACACATCCACAAATGACGTTATCATTTTTTAATGTGTGAAAGGGTAATAAAGAAATTGATATATATAGTATATTTACATTAATTTAATTATGTAATTAATATAATAAATGGGTCATTAATTAAGATATGTTATATTTAAACCATTATTTATATGTTCCATGTATAGTTTGGATGAATCACATTTCATTGAGCGGGTGGTAGTCCACACTTCTTTAAACAATGTTATCATATTAACATAAAATGAAAATTATTAAAGGTATGTGTAATTAAATTATTACATAAGAATATAGAAATAATAAATATCATATATATCCTATATAAATATATTTTCCATCATCATTTCCAACCATGAATTTTGGTTATGGAAAAATAAACAATCATTGTTTTGTGAGGCAATAGTTCACCATACGCAGAAAAAGTTGTGTTCGTTACCCAATAGATGGAAGTGTGTGTAAGTGTATGTCAAAAAAATAGAATCAAATAAATATAGTATATTTATTATAATATTGATATTATATAATAATATAATAATAAGATATGCGGAGTTTTATAATGGGAAAAAATTATAAATCTTGAGAGAAGATGGTACCGCTTAATTAGGTAACATCTTTTATTTTAGACCCAAAGGATTCCTTGGAAGGATTTTTTCTAAAAGTGAGGATTAAAGGTCTAGGGGATGGATGTTTGGAAACTATTTGGGAAGATATTTTCTAATCCAAATATTTTTTAAATGTGTTAATAAAGGAAAGATATGATGGCTTTTTATAGGGAAAGAAATGGACTCACATAAAATATTTGGAAACAAGTCAAGAGTACACATGTTCTTGCCATAAAAAAGTCATACCAAATCAAAAAACAAAATAATTGAATGTTAATTGTATAATTATGGATATTAAATTTGTGTAATAAATGTTTTAAGTTAATATGGAATCCTTTTTTATGGTTTAGTCCATTATTAAGCTTAATTTTTCCTTAATAATTATAATTAATTTTAATTACATTCACTGATATTTTTTGGTAAAAAACAAAGTTTGTATTGTTAGACATTATAAATTATTCTAATTAATAATATGGAATCAATATTTCAAAATTCCAATAATATAATTGGATGATATTAATTTAAATATAATAATGCAAACGAGATGACAATGCATGTTTTAAAGTAAAATTGTCCGAATGTTTTCCAGGTTTTTATAATAAATATGAAAGTGAAATTGATTATAATTAAATAAATTTTATTTTATAAAAAATATATCATTGAATGAAACTTTAAAAATATTTAAAAATATAATTTATCTTTATAAATAAATTATATGCACAAGTAGTTTTAAACTAAAATTTAGTATTTTTTACTATTCATTTAAAAAATGAAATGTTTCATAAAAGTAAAAAAAATTGACCCTAATATAATTTATATATTTATCAATGAAATAAAAGGTTTTTTTTTACATATTAAATTAAATAAGTTAATATGAATTTAATTTAAAATTGGTCTCCATTAAAATGTGGTAAAATTTCCTTTATAAAAAAAATATATGTGTTTATGTGTAAAATATGGTTTTGTTCTTATCTTATGAATATAAAATATAATGGTAGAATATCAACAATATTTGATTGAAAGTATAAAATATATATTTAATTGAAATAATTCACTTATTGTAATTAATTGTGTCTACTAAGACAAAACTCATTTCGAAGCATATAATAATATTTTTTATATCCAATTGGTTCTTTTATTCTCAATAATGGGTAACCCATGAATTCATTTGAAATTTATATAAAATGATGATTTTCATAAGGTAAATAATAATATTCATAACCAATAACATTACTTCTATGTTATATGATATTAGATTAAATAATAATATTTTAATAATACGTCTTTATTTACTGAAATACGGCCCTGCGTGTAACCCACGCTACTGTGGAAGGTAACTCATGCATGTAACATAAGATATCAAGGAAGTTAGATCATTAATGTAATGCAATTTAACTCATTGTTTCATGAATTTAAATATTTAGAATCTCTTTTAAATAGTAAATATATAGTAGAGTCTCGGGATATTATGTTCCCTTATGACCTTGGTGTCTTATGCCATACACGCTAATTAATAAAAGGTTCTTCCATTAGATTTTTTGGGTGTCATAATAATTATTTAAGAAAAAATACATTAAATATATATTTATATCCATCCATGTGATGTGGTTATGAAAAATTAATTTCAATGATTCACGGGGCGATAATCTTTCATACACACAAATGATGGTTTTATTTACCATTTGAATGAAGATTAAATGAATATAGGTTATGAAATTAACTTAATAAAAACTCATAAAATTTAATAGACTAGTGTTATTATTTTTTAATGTTTGATTTATATTTTTATTGTGGTAGATGATGAAATAAGTCAATAACATTCTGTTGAACATTATACCTCTTCTTTAGAAAACCCCATTCTCATTACATGTTAATCACTATAAGGTTGTGATTCTAACAAAAATAAGAATAATATAATTTAACCATGTATTTTTGGAAGATATTTTGGAATTTATTGGTTGATATATATCTCTCAAAATATTTTTCTAATAAAAGATAGGATGTGCCCATTTATAAGTGAGTAGAGGGGAACTCTTGGAATTACTTGTATTAATAAGTTAATATAAATTAATTTTCATTGAAAAGTTGAAAAAATATATTTATTTTAAAAATTGGATTACTTTTTGTGTAAATTTTCTCATATAATAAAATTTTGACAATTTTTGGTGATTTATTCCCCCTTGTCACATTGTCTAACCCCATAATTAACACTTTTGATCATTCCAGCAATAATAATGTTCCTTCTATATAGGGGTCAAGAAAGTTAGATAAAATGGAAAATATTCCAATAAATGGACCATGTTTTGTATTTATTTCCATATCACATTCACATGGAAGAATATAATTTTTTATTAATTAAAATACATTTAATAATATTTTTTTATTATAATTATCATTAATGTAATTTGAGGAACTTTTATTTTACATTTCCTTTAATGTTTTCATCATACCAAGAAAATTAGAATATATATATTCAAAAAAACATAATATGGTATATATATATACATAAAATTATCAGGAAACAATAAATCATCCAAAAAAATTACATTTAGAGTTTTTAAATTTATTTAATTGATTGGCCTACTATTTTCAAATGCACTATATCGATGATGTGTAAGAATTTTTTTTATTGATAAAATATATTTAAATTAAAAAAAATTAACACAATTAAAATAATTTATTTATTCTCATAGAAACATTTAAAATTAATTCAAAACATTTTTTATCCATGTAGAAACATATTGAGGAAATTTAAAAGCTATAAAGTGACATTTTGTATTTTTCGTTACATAAAATAATGTACATGTCGCATTCAAAGAAAAATTAAACAAAAAATAAATTAAATACAATATATTATAGGTATTTATGGACCCCAATAATCCAATATTTTTAAATAATGTTTAATGAAATTTTTTTCTCTTAATGATATTATTTTTAACCTTAATTACCTAATTTACCATTACTAAGGTGGCAAATATTTACTACAATGAATATTCAAACTAACTGATAATATAAAGGGTTATTTAAATTTTTTTATAATATTTATTAAAAATATTGGATCAAATTTGAAATAATAAATTCATATATTTTTTAGAAATTAATATAAAATAAAAACCCTAGAAAGTGAAGAAAAGATGTTTTATGAAAATTTCATTTTACAAGAATACCATGAAATTAAATTATCATTATATCTAATAATCATAATTTTTGAATTAAAATTAATTAATATATATATATGTATATGTATAATATATATGATTTATTTAAATCATTATAAATTGTTTATTATTTTGATAATTTAAAATTGAAAAACACTATACACATAAAAAATATTTCCTACAAAATTTATTTTAAATCATAAATTTAATCATATACAATAAAAATGAATAATACTAATTACTAAGTGTTTAATTTCATAATATATAATTAATGTATACATATGTTAATTTCATATCAAATTAAATAAATATTTGTATATTTTAAAGAAAATAAATTACATTTTTACATAAAAAATTAAACATTCAACTATTCTGTGAAACATTAGTCATAAAAAAATCCATCATTTCACCATAGGATAATTTTTAAATTATGATTCCAAAAAATGATATTCTTTTACAAAAAATATATTATAAAATAATCAAAAATCAGCTATTATATTTGTAGAAAAAATTATAAAATATCTTTTAATGAAAATTTATTCCTGAATCATTGATTTCCTTTACTAAAAATTGAAGGATTATTTCATAATAATTAATCAGAAAATTTTAATTTATTATGACCCATTTATATAAATATATATCCTAAATTTTTTAAAATCATATTCTTACCCTCTGACTCAATTGATAGGTTATAACTATAACCTTTAAATAATAATATTTCATGGTTTATTTAAGCTCGATGGTGCGTGTTTTATACTATATCGATTATAATGTTCATTTAGAATATTACTTACTACAATTACTAATTTTATTTTGGGATTTATTCTTTCAAATTCATTTTCACTAATATGTTGTATGAATTATAATTCATTATCAAATTAAATCCTTTATTTGTTAATATTAATTCCCCAATTTTAAAAAAATAATCCTTGTATTATAATGTGAATCATGTTTCCATGAAAACTATAAAATTATATTCATCCCAATAGATAAAAATCACTCAAGTAACTTTATATAAAAGAAAAATATGTAAGAAAATTAAATCCAAAACCTAAAACATGTTTCACAACCACAAAACATGAAATCCATTAAACTCCTTTCAATCACAATATAAAAACACGAGTAAAATAAAATAGAAGGTATGGATAAATTAAACATTATTATTGGATCTCATTGATAGAGATAAACTCCCAACTGTGATTTTACTTAACCTGTTAAATTAATCAAAGGACATGAGAAAATTTATTCAAAAAATGTAATATTAGAAAGAGAGGAGAAATTTTATTATTTGGTTATTCCAATAACTGCACGATGTGTTTATACTACCTAGTGCGAAACTATTTATTGGTGAATGCTAATATGATGGTTTATGGGTCTCATGTAATGAAAACTACACCATACTTATTCTCCCAACATCAAGAAGTATAATGTGACTATACATACCCACCATAGTATTGAAAGAATATATCAACCCCAAGATTAGATATTGAAAAGAGGTAAAGATGGTAAATGAAGATAATAAATATGAAATACTTGGTGTGCACATCAAATATATATTATGATTGGTGTTGAGGCAGTAGTCATTCTTTATCTTTCCTCTCATGATACTATTCGTTGTTCTACTCCTCAATTATATATTATTCCTAAAAAATAAACATAATAAAATAATTTATGGGAGGGTCTTATTGTTTTACAATTTTATATTAATCTTTATATGATGCTAATAAAATTTCTAGTTACCCATATAACTACCATCATGAAAAATTGAATGATGTATACAATAGTCAACCGATGACCAAGACAGGGAACTATTGTAATATGTACTTGTTATAGTTTCATGTTACAATATTATTTTATCTCTATAAATTTCCAACAACTATATTTTATATCCTTAGACTTTTGTGGTTGAGAGATTATAACACAATAGGCTAATTATGAGAGAAACATATAAAGTAGGTTTCTGCTGACCATGATTATTTACGAGACCATTTCATTTAGGGTTTCATGAACAAAAGAATATTCCAGTAACTATTCTCTAAAACATAGTAAAGTGATTGTTTCTATTCATAGACATAAGGATTATTCCCAATCCATGTACATCATTGTTTTCATCTTCTTATTATTCATTAATTTTTTATACTTTAACTATTATTTTGTGAATCACTGAACATTTATTTCCCCATGAGTATTTGTGACGGGTTTTCTTTTTATTCTTCAATCTCTAGTTCCAGTAATTATGCTAATTATACAAAATATAAACAAGGTATGTGATTTGTAATTTATAATAAAATAAAATTTAAAAAAATTATATCCAATATTATGTCCACTATATTAAGTTGATTTAATAAATGTATCTTTTTACTATAAATCCTAAGAGGAATGTATAAATGTTCATGGAGAGAATAATTATTTAATTTTTTCCCACCTCCTCAGTATTTTCATTAGTAAAATATTGTAATATAAGAGACTCTTTTAGGAACTAATATTCGTATTAGTGAAACTCTAGAATCTTGTGTGAGAACATAGTTTTCTCATAGGTTAATTATTCTATGAATAAATCCTTGATTACTTACCTGATATAATTTATGGTCTCCATAAATTCATCCTCAATGAAATGTGAGATTCAAACTATTTTCACTAGTTTAACTAATAATAACATAATTTCCATTAATGAATATGGTGAGTGAAACACTAATTTATTTTTTTAAATTAATCTTTTGAAAAAGAAAATAAATATTTACAATCTGTTGAATAAAAATTAATGAACAAAATAACTACCTAGAGAAATAATTATGGTGATTAATACCTATTATGGGATCTTAAATCCCAAAAATTTGTAGTACTTCTGGTGTATTATATTTATTTATTAGATTCATCTCCCATAGATATTTCACTAATAACTCACATATCGATATCATTTTTTATCTTTATACATTTTATTTTTTTTAATATAAATGGGAATCAGGTGTGGGTTTTTGATGTTTGAGTGAATTAATTGAAGAAAAGTGATTACAAAAAAAATGTTTAGGTGGTAATGGTGTCAAAAATCATATAGGATAAATGGATTTATCGATCATCCAACTAAATTATTTTATATAAATTTGATAACTCACCCTTTATCACGAATGACTAACCATACCATATATATATATTGAAACTTAAAAAACCTAGAACATGTCTTTAGGAAATGATGTACCACCTCCTAAATTATTAATGAATAATTATTAAACCATTAATAATAATGTGATTCCATCCAAAACCTTGATACATATTATTTATTTTTCCAATGATCCTGTACTCAAGTGGTAAGGGCTCCTTCATGGTAACCAAGAAGTCCAGAATCAAAACCATGTTGAGGATAATTTTAGGGATACCGTTGCATTACTGTAGAGGGAACTACAACAGTACTGAAGAAGGTGTTATTTGGTACTGTAACAACAAAAACTATTCACATGCTTTGGGCCTTCGAGCCACCAGTGAGGGCCTATGGGTCTCAAGAGCCTTCGAGTCATCAAAGGCCTTCCAGCCTAAGGTCCATTAGGCCGCATAGACCATAGAAAAGCCCATTTCTCACATTGAAGGACCCATAATAGGATTATAGAAATAGGAAGAGCATTCACCAGATATAGAGATGACCATATTGGAAGAATGAAAGGGTATGGCAACCGCTATCAGGACTAGGCACTATGCAGCTTTGTACGGGGCAATGCTAGCCAATCAGTAATGTAAGGTAGTAATCTAGATGTTAAATGATGCATAATCTTGGGAGGGGCTATTCCTGTGGGTTGGGCCTATGGGTCATGTAATGGGAATAGTGTTCCTTTAGGCCTTTGGTTCATGTATTGGTCTTCGGGTCATGTCTGGCCCTGTGGCTTGGGCCTACGGGTCATGTAATGGTTCTCCTTCAACCCTTAAAATGGGGATTGTACATAATAAAATAAAAATAAGTCCTTTAGGCCATTTATGATATTATTTATTTTCATACCACGAAAACACAACTCCATTATATGAATCATTTTATGAGAGAATATAGAGTGATAAGTTTTCATAGGGCATGCAATGAGGTAATGAATATGTTAAAGGAAATTGAAAATTCAACACACATACCAAAGACAAATCTCCTAACCAATCACACTACGAAGAAAACCTTCAAGAATGTAGTAATGGGATCAAAAACATTGTGGAAACATCCCTCAAGACTAATACATTAGTTAAATATTCATAAACAAGTGTATTAGAGTGGAATTATTATGGAAAATGAACAAAATAGAATAATAAATGGGAGGAGGGAAGAGATATATAAGATACTAAGAGTAAAATAAAACAAATATATATTAAAATAAGTAGGATTAATCTGAAAGGATAGAAAACATGAATCACTAAAATAACAAGTATCCATGGACAAGAGAATCCTTCTAGAATAGTGAAAGGAACTCATGAAAATAAGCTTCTCCCTCTATTTTTAGACATTAGTGTTTTACATTTAGAGTCCTCCAAAAAAGTTAAAGATTCCACATATTTCCTAGTGGGTGAGATTCTTCCATGTAGAGCATTGTAGATTTATCATCATGGAATTGTAATATTCTCCTTGATCACTTGTTTTGAGCTTTGATTGACTGAAGGGACATGGAAATATTATAGGATAATTATGATATTATGTAAAAATGAATTGTGGAAAAAATATTCTCTGTGTATGTACTTTAATTCATTAACCTGGATGGATTATAAATTTTTTTCTATGGTTTTTTTTGTTCAAGAGTTACGAATGAGGAAAACCGTGCCTATAGATTCTATTTCATGGCAGTATATCATGTGTTATAACTTCGAAAAATGAATTAAGGTGAAATAAATAAATTCTATGATTTTATAGTTAATACCATACTGAAAACATGGAATGTTAGTGGATAGTGTTTTTTGGTGAGAAAACATATGATTTTTTTGGTCTTGAGATCAAATTTCTGAGTAAATAATCCATTATTACATCATGAGGCTATATGAGCTTATGTTATCAAGTCATGTGAGAAGTGAAAACTATATAAAGAGTTTTATAAATGTGTTGAGGTGTTTATAATCCATTTGACTACATTCTGAAGTTGTGTGAGTCTCCAGCATTATTTCTTAGGATATATCTTCTATCATTATTGGAGAGTTTTGATAAAAAATAGCACGTGATGTATTTTGTGATAATATATTGTTTTTAAAAATACCAAAATGATTTTATAGTTTTATGTCTTTCTTCTTTCTATAGTACAATTTTTTATGTCTTCTCTCAATTGAAAATGTTTCACACTTGAGGAACCCTCAATCTCATATGTTTTGAATTATAGTTTCACATAAAAACTTCTATGGGATGACCCTACATTTGATGAACCATTTTTTGAG
Source organism: Viscum album (assembly GCA_963277665.1). Taxonomy (NCBI): domain Eukaryota; kingdom Viridiplantae; phylum Streptophyta; class Magnoliopsida; order Santalales; family Viscaceae; genus Viscum; species Viscum album. The sequence continues at coordinate 1,591,912,120 of OY728161.1, forward strand.
ATACGCCATCCCATGGTTTGTGTTAACCACTATTATATAGTTGGTCATGGGATCACAAAAACCAATTCCCAATATAGTATTTTCTATTTACCATAAAGGACAATGTATATTGAATATTCAATCTCCCATGATCACTATTATCATATCTCGGGGTGTTTTTCTTCTACATCGAATACTTCACCCCCACGAAATGGGTGTTTGATTAGTTCCATTATAGGGATTTACCCTTTTCCCTTCCTCCCATTTATTATTTTTGGTTTACATTAGTGGTATAATTTTTAACTCATCACCCCTCTATATTTATGTCATTCTACTCTGGTTTCTATTATTAGTCTAGTGTATTGGTGTTCATTTTGGATTGTGTTAGTGATGGTGGATGAATCTAATGGATCTCTTTCTTTCATATTTTATATTTTTATATTATTGACCTACTCACTAGGACACCTCCACAACATTTATTTACTAAACCAAAATTCTGTGAACCCATTTATAGTCAGAAAGAATGGGATTCTTGGGAAGGATGATATATATTTAGAGAAGTGGCTTTGAATAATTTCATTATCATATTATTCTCCTATAGATTCTCCATTATAGTGGTATTTCAATATTGAATTTTGTTTTCATTATTCATTCTTAATCCTTTTCATGTTCATGTTAAGATGAATCTATAGAGTCCCTATAATATTTATGTTGTTTCAATAACGTTGTGATGTCACGACCAGTCCCCCAGTGCCCATGTTGTGACAACCCCAAGCCCGCCTTCCAAAGGCTAGGGGCTAGAGACTATCACCAAAGTAATTTTCCTACAAGTGGAAGGCATTTTCCATGTACCTATACATATTCAAAATGATAATCCCAACCCAAATTTCTTAAAAGGAAGACATTCATTATACAAAGATAACCACTGAGAGAAAAAATTACAAGATGAATGTAAAGGGTCCATAATACAATCCAAAAAAAAGACAAGATATAAACATGAGGGTACAAAAGTCTCTAGGAACCTGTTTGTAGAATAACCAACCTAAAGGGTAGGTGAAGAGTAGCTTCCTGAAGTCGTAGGAGTACGCCTCTCTTGTCTGATCTCACTGGGCACCATGTGGTCCTGGACCACTGAGGTTTCTATCAAAATGTCAGTCATCTTCACAAGACACAACATGTGTAGAAAAATTACATACAGGGGAGAGTAACACAATACACAGTAGGGACCAGAAACCAAAAAGAAAAACCCACAATGAAAAGTACACATGATTTTGTAGACAGCTCACACAGGTATAATTTAAAATATAGAGATAAATAATATTGGTCTTAATGATGAACATCTTGTACTTCTGATGGAATCATCACTAATGAGACATTGAAACCTGTTGGGCCACCGAGGTCCGCTCGTCACTGAGGTCTTCTGGTCCACTGAGGTCTGCTCATCACTGAGGTCTATTGGGAAACTGAGGTCTTCTAGTCATTGAGGTATTTTGGGCCACTAATGTCCGCTCATCAAATAAGTCTACTGTGTCGCTGAGGTTTGCTTGTCACCGAGGTCTGTTGGGCCACTAAGGTACACTCATCACTGAGGCCTTCTAAGCCACTAAAGTCTACTCTTAACTGATGTCTGTTGGGCCAATATGTTCTTCTCATCACCTTTTTCTCATCATAGTCACCCACAAGAATCCCACACGTCGCATGATTGATTCCAGGAGATTCAACGACTAAATACATTGTTCATATCTCATCTTAATATAAGTCTAATAAATTTATATAAAATTTAATGCCTCATATTGAGGGTCCCAACACCGCAAAACTCTCATCAATCAGATGTAAGGTCTGAATGTTGTTATTCTTTTAATGAAAATGGGTCGGTCGAGTCTAGGTTCATGCCAGAGCGGACCCAACACGAATGACCGGACCCGACTCGACTCGTTTTGGTCAACCTGACCCACCCCGGCTTGGTAAAGACTGACCATGTCTATCATGAACCAAGTTACATGCCCATTAGGCCTACCGGACATAGCCCATTGGGCCAAGGGTCTAGCGGCCCGATCCCCTTCCTCTGGCCCATCCGGCACTGGCAGACCGATTCGGTCCAAACTAGATGCGGGAAGAGTCACATCCACTGTGTGTCAAGTAATCGACACTGCGTCCACTTCGTATCACCCAGCTGACTCATCCAGCTTCCACCCCACTCGTGGTCCGTTGACCGTGTGTCGTCTCTCTACAGCGGCCTTCCCTGGCCGGAACCTGCTTGCACCGCCCGTAGGCCTCGTTTGCTGCCGCTACGCACTGTTGGGGCATGCCTCTACCTTTTTATGGCACTGGTCCACTACCCAAGGAAGTTTTTACGGGTTCCAGCATATCTAGCCTCCAATTCGATGGCCATCCCCCACCACTGTGTCCCACCTCGTTGAGGATCTCCCTCTTTCACTACGAGATCTCATACTGGAAGTTGTTCTCATGATGCCATCATCCCCCATAGCCTCATTCTCAGTTTGATCCACCATTGTGGTCCGACATGGACTGCGGTTGCTATCACTTCATGAAGAACAGAAGAAAAGGACAGATTAGAAGGAATCATAAGGAAAACTTGAAAGACCGACAATAACTTTTGTTCAAGTTGGCATGATTCTTCCTTGTTAGTAGTTTAACAGAGGATAAATAAAACGTGAATCGAACTTAAAATAACTCCCCACAGAAAAAACCACATTAAAGCATAGGCGATCAAACCACTGGTCAATTTTTTAGTGAATTAACCCGCATTCTTCATTTTTAAAGTAAGAAAATGGGAAAGGTAAACACTTATAAATATATCCTTACATGGGTTTGGATCGATCGATGATGAAGGTGAATCTTTCTTTTATTGTTCATTAGTATTCCAATGTCTGCTCTTAATACGTTCATTGACCAGTCATTGTTCGTCGTTCATCGCCACTTGTCATTCGAAAATAAGTTTACTCATAGGATTTAGAGAAACTCCAGCATCCTCCCATGATCCCATATATCTGTTTATCTACTTATGTAGGAAACATGTTTTAGTGTTTCTATTATATTGATTCGATGCATCATTACACTGTTTAATTTATGAAATTAAACAACATTTATATTATGCTTGATTTCAAGCTTTGTTACGATATTTTATTTAGGAAAGGAATTAGCTGGCTGGTCATTGAATTACACCAAAACATTTTTTGAATAAAATAAAATTTCTTAAGATTATATAATTTTTATTTAAAATTACCAAAAATTAACTCTTACCCTCGACCTGTATTTTTTGGGTTTTCACACCAGAGGATGGAACTGACTAATGTTAAATCATTCTTAGGGTAAACCTGACATCCTAAATGAAAAAATTCCCTCACATTTCTGATTTGGGCGCCCTTTTAAGAGATATTCCACTTTTCTGGAAAACTACTCAAAAATAACATTTTTCGATGGACCATTCTGGGTACACCAGGCCTCAAAATCACACACCGTATCAGTTCCTAGTCATCAAATTTTCCAAGGAATCCTCTAAAAATAAAACCATGAAAATAAGAGTCATTAAAATATCCCAACCATAAAGATTTATGTCCCCAAAATCCAAACCAAGGGATTCCCAAATAGATAATGGTATGATCATGAACATGATCCACCCACTCCAACATTTTCTCCTAGATATTCCAATGACACCACATGAGGCTCACTAGAGTAATTGATCATCCACAAAGGGGCCTCTCCTGTCGAAACTAGATATCTACCAAAAACTCCACAAAAGTCATCCCATTGGCAACATACATCATTCCCCAGTCAATGACATTTGATGGTTCATGAACGTATCTCCTCAGCTAGGATACATGGAAGGAATTGTGGACCCTCTATAACTGTGGAGATAGAGTCAAGTGGTACACTACATCTCCCACTCTACAAAATATTAGAAAATGTCTAAAGATCCTAGGAGATAACTTTTCTACCCATCCAAATCCTTATATCCCATGTCGACGAGAGAACCCAAGAAACACATGGTTTCCCTCCTCAAACATCATGGTTCTTTGTTGCCTACCGTAATAGGACTTATGATAGATCTATGCAGTGTTCATCTGCTACTGGATGACCTGCACCTTGTCTACAGTAGTCCACACTAATTCTAGGCCAATGAGCGCTGACCCTTTTGGGTCATTCTAGCAATGTGGTGACTTTCAAGGTCGCTTGTAGAAGGCCTCAAATAGTGCCATATCGATGGTGGAGTGGTATCTATTATTTTATGAAAACTCCACTAGAGATATTTGATCCTCCCAACATTGGAAAAATTGTAGGATGTAAGCATGTAGCATGTACTCTGAGACCTAAATGGTCTGATATGTGTGGAAATCATTCTATGGGTGGAAAGATTTTCTCATGTGTTGTTGAGTCCCAAACACCTCATACAATCTCTTCCATAAGTGGGATGTAAAGCGTGCACCTTGATCTGAGACTAGAGATGAATGGACTATATGGAGTCAAACTATATCATGCATGTAGAGGCATCCCATTCTCTCTAAGAGGCTCTCTTCCTTGATATATAAAAAAGTGACTAACATTGTTAGTTCGTCAACATTCACCCAATTGGTGTTGTGTCTCAAGGACATTTGTGACAAACATGTCAAGAAGGACACCGATATACCTGTTCACTCCCTTCATGGCACCCCATAAAAGAAAAGAGAAATACCTTCCATGAATAGGGGCTCAACATGGTGTGTTGATAAACCACAAAACTAATTAAACAAGTTCTCATATTTTATATCAATAGGTAATCCTATATTCAACATGTTACATCATCCCCAGTGTCCGCATTGACACCCACATGCATATCCCAATGCATCTCTTCACTCTAGGAATCCACTACTACTGTACATCCTCTGAAATCAATGATATGCTCCCCACATTTCAAATATTCATCAGGGGTATTATCTATGGGAAACTGATCACATAAAGACATACATTTGGTATCATCATTCACCTTAAGACTGGAGGGGTAAAAACCACCGATTGGACTTAATCTGCATCTTCTCAATCCATGATATCTAACTATAATGATGAAAACAACTCTGTTTCCTCAATAAATAACTACAAATTAGATCTCCTATTGAGATAATATTCTACCACATATCCCTTACCATGAGTATAGACAATTTTGAAGTCATGGTCCAAGACGAACTCCAAATATCATCTTTTTCTCATGTTCAAATCCTTCTCATAGAAGATATATTTTATACTCTTTTGGTAAGAGTAGACACTAAACCTTACTCCTATATGTTATTGTCACCATATCTTCAATTAAAAGCCTACCGTAGACAACTCAAGTTCATAGGTCCCATAATTCTTCTCATGTGGCCTCAACTGAAATTAACTATTGGCAATTACTTCTTGGTTTTGAATCAGGACACAATCTAGTAATCTCCCTGATGCATCACATAACAATACGTACTTGACTCCCTCATCTGTAAAAGTCAAGATTGGGTTGCTCTTCAAACTCTTCCTTAACTATTACAAATCATATGGGCACCCTTCCATCCTCGAAAAAGGCCGCCCCTATCAACTGATTTATGTGTTCATCAACCCTTTGGTATTGGATACGTGTACTCCACGACCAATTGGTTATAGTTCCAGTAATCTACACATAAACTAAAACATTGGATCTGAATAAACCTTTCTTTTGCATGTCCTCCACCTACACCATCACCTCATGAAGCTCAATGAAATCCATCCAATACACTGATGCTAAATTGGTTCCATATATGTGTGTATAATAATGTAGAAGTCCATCCCCTATGGGGAGGTAAACCGAGAAGTGTCTTCTGGAAAGTCGTTCTAGTACTCCACCAATACTGCTGGGAACTGAAAACTCAAAACATTCACTACCATGAAGGTAAGGCTATTTTACTTTAGATTGATCAGTTTCACCTTCCTATACATGTTTTTATCCCATGTTTCCCAGGATTCCTTTTTTTTCGACCAGGGAAACCTCCATTACAATGCTGTAGACATACCACATCATTTTTCCTAAAATAGTCAATCTGAGCATGAACTGTGGATAACCATTCCATAACCAAACTAACATCATAAGGCCCCGACACTTCCACCAAGAGGTTCCAACTGAAACTCTCACCTCATGGGTCAGATCACACCATCGAAATAAGCTTTATTATCAAGTTTCCTCTCATAGGTATATAAAAATATAAATTTCCTTTCAACATTTTTTCTGGAAACTCTAGGTCTTAAAAAATATTCATTATAAGAAGGAATTATAAGCATCTATATTTATTAATATAGAAACTAAGAGTATACATAGACCATACCTCAAATCATTCATAGAGCCCTTGGGTCGTATTCCTTGACCTCATGGAGCTACTCCCACCTATATCATCCATCACCCTAATCATGGTGTGGACCACATTGGGGTGGTGGTTGTAACATGTCAAAATGTATACCTCCTCCTGCTTCTCTCTCAACTACTCTTACACTTCTATCACCCTATAAATTCATCTATTCATGTCACTATCTCTACCCCAGTGGCCCACCCACTATTTCAAAGTAAGCACGACGTGATGGACATTGTCTAGAGAGAAGTACCCTACCATATTTTGAAAAGCATGACCTATTTCTAGGCCAATTGGACTAACCCGTTGAGCCCCGAGCTATAGATCCCATGTCTTGGGACCTCTTCTCAGAATGTATCACTCGTCCAAGTCTCTCAGACAGACATGAGATTCCTACATTCCTACTATCAACATCCATTGGCTGTATTTTCTCATCCAAAGGTCTTTAAACCAAAATTTTTCTCTCTACCACAACAGAATATGTTGGAATGCACAAGTAATAGTGTTGGCTCTGATTTCCCTAGACACACCTCACTTAGAGGTCCGAGCCCTGAATCACTAGTTGTATCATATTCATAAAGTACCTGGAATGGTTGGTACGCCTCGATTAATACTCATCTACTACCATACTGCCCTTCCAAAACTGTAGAATCTCTTGGGAATGTATGTCCCTTAGCTTTTGTGGAGATATAACCCTTCTCTGAGAATGGTTCTCAAGATATGTCCATGGAGGAGTCACGTCATCATAAGATCGGGTAAAAACCCCCCACCATTGCTCTACTGAACAATGTAGAAGGCTCACATCCAGGACATCTATCCAATCTAATGGTGTCTTGACTAGGAAGAAAACACAGTCACCACCTCAAGACAATCCTTACCAACCTGTATGTCAGGCTCACCTCGGAAAATGAGGGGTCTCTATCACCGAAACACATGAAGTGCACTCATCCCTCACATCTCATATAGTTGTACTAAGAGTACCATATTCTACTCCACAGGTGATGGTATAGCTACTACACCACCCGGTTGAGTTATCTCTCATATTAACCCCCACACCCATCTCATCACCCTATAGATCATCCATATGATCATGTGGTGGAATCCTAGATAGATGTCTATGCAGAAGCATCTTGAATCAAAACAATATGTACCACAATCAATAGAGTATACATAGTGAGATGACTCAAGAAGGAAATTGAATCCTAAAAATATTATATAATGATAAATGTACCATAGTTATTCTCCCCGCAACTCGTGTTTTCAAGGGCCGATTAGAAAATAAGAATTCAGGGTCCTAGTTTATGGATATGTTGGCTGCTGCATCAAAACTAGATTCCCTAGCATAAAACTTGAACTTGAAACACTTAACAAAGTTTCCCCAAACCAGACTCATATACACCAGGTTCTTAAGGTAGAACTGACATAATTTGAAAACATTTTATCATGAACCGTCCCCCGAGGTCCATGTCATGACTACCCTAATCCCGCCTCGCAAAGGCCAAGGGATGGAAACAACCACCGAATGAATTATCTAGAAAGTGGGAAGAATTTTTGGAGTACATGTACACATGCACAATCACAAGACTATCCCGAAATGATGAAAAGGAAGAAATGAATGAAAATATTACCACCATTAAGAGTAAACAGTTCAAGTTGAATGTAAAGTGGCTGGAATACAGTCCCAACAAAATACAATCTGTAAAAAAGAGGGTGAAAAAGTGTCTGGAAACTCATCGACAAAAAACCATACCTAAAGGGTATGTGAAGAGTAGCTTCTGGAATCCATAAGAGTACGCCTTTCATGTCCAACATCACTGTGAAATTCCTTGTCCTCGACCACCATGGTCTCTGTCAAAAAATTGGTCATCTACACAAGACACAAAACGTTTATGAGAATCCCATATAGGGTTTCGTAACACAATAATAATAAGGACTCCTAAACATAAATAAAATACCACAAATAAATTAACACTTTATGTAGTGGAAAATGCATACATGTATAATCTAAAATATATAATGCAAGACTATCAGTCATAATATTGATTATCTTGTATTGAAGAGGGACTAATCCTTGATGAGTAACTAAGTTTTGATACACCATTTATGTCCACTTGTTAATAACGTCTTCAGGGTTAGGGAGGTCCACTCGTCACTGAGGTTTGTTGGGAAACTGAGTTCTACTCATCACTGAGGTATGCGGGGCCAGGGAGGTCTGCTCGTCAATGAGGCAAGATAGGACCATGAGGTCTACTCATAATTTATTCCTTCTAGACCACTAAGGTTGGATCTTCAATGAGGTATTTTGGGAAACTATGTTCCAGTCATCACATTGGTCTTCTGGGCCATAGAGGTACACTCGTCACAACCATTCATTGCATTTATTCTCATAGGGTTATTGATTCTATGAGTGTATACTCCTCAATAATATTTAATATATAAACATTTAATAATTTCTATTTAGTGTATACCAAAATTAAAACCTCTTCACGAGGGTCCCAAATCCACAAACAGCTCGTTAATCGGACATACAGTCTAAATGTTATGAGTCTATTAGTGAAAAGTGGTCGGCCGACTAAAGGCCTTATCTGACCCAGTCTGGCAGACCTAACCCGACCTGACCTGACACGATTTGGCCGACCTGACCTATCCTGGTTTGGTCTATGCCATCCTGGTCTAGCCTGACATAAGGGCCAGGCCCATTGGGCTGAGGCGCCAGCCTTCCAGGTCGTTCAATCACCTGATCCCCTTCCTCATGGCCGACCTACGCCGGCATGACAGTTTCTGTCTAGCCAAGCCATCCAAGGGACCATTTCCCCCTTTGTCCTAGCCCCAAATGGTGGCCTGGTTCAGTCCAGCTCAGACGTGGTAGGGGATATGTCTGCTCCACGTCACGCTGTTAGGTCGACCAGATGCCTCCCTGCATGTGGTCTGATAACTGTGTGCCGTCGCCCCACCGTATCCCACCCTGGTCGTGGCTTCCTTCAGCCACTTTCATCTCTTCTGCGGGCCTTCTCTATTGACGCAGCACACTTCCAGCACATGTCTCCTCCCACATGCGGCCGCTGCCGCCTTCCAATGGCCTAGGTCTACCACTTGTGGTGGATTCTGTGGGTTCCTTTTCCGTCAGCCTTTGAGCTGATGAACCTGGATGCCACCATGGCCCACATGGTGGACACTCTCCCACCACCACCACTGGTTCCCACTCTAGAGATCATTCACCTTACACCACCATCTCTATCAGCCTCATTCCTGGATTGATTCAGCAATACGGTACATCTTGTACCGCAGTTACTATCACGTCATGAAAAATAGAGTAAAAGTGTGAAGTAGAAGGATACACAAGGAACACACTAAGGATGGACCGTAACAATTTTTCATGTCATCGTGATTCTTCTGTGTGAGGAGTTTAATTAAGGATAAATAAAACATCAATCCAACTTCCCATTACTCCCCGCATGCAAAATTCCATTCATGCATAAACTATTGAACTGTGGGTCAATTTGATAGTGAACTAATCCACGTTCTTCATTTAGAAAGGTGGAACGAGGGAATGGTAAACCCAATGAAATAACCCCCTACCTATGTTTGTATTGATCACTAATGAGGGGTTAATACTATGTTCATCATTAGTAATTCCTCTAACATCTGATCCAAATCCATTCGTTCCTTAGTTTTTATTCTTTTTGCATCACCACTCATCGTTCACCAATGAATTTCCTCTAAGGATTTAGATAAAATCCCGGATAATTCCCTAATCTCATATATTTGTTAATAAACATAATGGTATAAATGTGTTTCAACATTTATGTTATATTGAGTAATCACATTGGTACGCTATTTCATTTATGAAATGAAACAATATTTATATTATACTTTATTTCCAATGTATTTTTTCTATTTCAATAATTAAAGGAAATAGATAGACAAAAATTTCATTTCAATGATATTTTTGATTGAAATAAACTTTCTTATGTTTATTATATTTAAAGGGACAAAAAATTTACTTTTACCCTCAACCCGCACTAGTCGAGCTTAGGCCCCACCTATTGAAATCACATCGTCCTGAGCTCAACGATACTCCCATATTTATAATTGGATTTACCATTTTTGAGTTATAAATATTTGAAAAATAAAATAATTTTATTTAATTATTTTATTTACAGCTATTCCATTTTATGGGTTTTCTCACTAGAGGCCCACAATGACTAATGTTAGGTTGCTCCTAGGGTAAAAATGCTATCCTGAATGCAAAGGTGTCCTCATATTTCTAATCTTGGTACCTATTTGAGATTTATTCAACTTATTCAGGAATACCACTCATACACTCTATTTAAATATGTAACATTTTTTTACAGACCTTTACAGGTACACCTGGCCTCGGAATCGTATACTGCCTCAGCGCCTAGTCTAATAATTTTCACAGGAATTTTCTGAAAAGAAAACCATGAAAATCCGAGTCATTACATGGGAAGCCTCTAATAATGTTGATACTATTCATGTTTTTGTGGAAGTAGATAATTGAGGTTTTATTTCTGTAATCTCATATGTGATATAGGTTTTTAGTTCAACATAGTTATTCCTATTTCACAGCTGATGTTATTTTGTGGAGTTAAATATTTTTATTAGTTCGTTGTTTCTTCATTCTGATTTTTCTATAGGATATTCTTCGCTGTGATTTAAAATATAATTGTTGAGGATATTTTTATATGGACATGTATACTTTGTCTTTGGTTGAATTGGTCTTGATGGTGATTGTGGAGTTCAAAATAGAGTTGGTGATATCCATATCTATTATAAATGTTTTTTAGATTAATTTTCAAGTGGGTTTATTTAATTAAGGTTGATGTTCTTCATAGGTTACATATAGTGGTTAATGTTGGTTATTCAATTGACATTTTTTCACATGTTCCTCATGTTGAATCATGGGGATCATGTCCTATTATTACTTCTATTATAAGTCCTTGTTCCTCCTCCTTCTCAATTGTTTCACCCTACTCATCCCATGATTTTTTAAATGTCATATTATATGGTGATGGGACTCATTTTTTAATCTAATTTTTTTGGTTCTTTTCATGTTCTCACTATACCCCAATAAATTGGTGTTTAAAAATGTAGTGTCTCTAACTGGGAACCACTCAATCAATGCCATGGGGTGGTGAGTCAAATGTCCTCATTCACACCTCTCTATATAGTAGTGGATTACATCTAATAAACTGTTGTAAGGTTGTATAAGGGGGAGACTATACACTAATATCATAGTGGCACAATAATTGTGAAAAATAAAAAACAACTACGAATGAATTATATAGAAGATTAAATAATGAAAAAAATATAACAAAAATCACTGTAATCTTAACCAACCAATAATAATAATAATCCAAGAGGATAGGTCATATACAATGATTTCATGAAATTATTATATACATAAAGGGATAAATAAGGGTCATGAATATACAACATGATATAAAAAATACATATATGAAAAAACACTACACCACTAGAATATCAAGAATATTATTGTTCCTATGATCCCTTTCTCTATATATAATAAATAACATTAAACATCTATAACCGAACACTTTACATTTTCAATACTTGTAGACACAAAGTCTAGCTAGGTACCAAAAGCATCCTGAGTAGTCTATGAGATAATCTCAATAGTCCACCACAACAAGTGTTATGAAATAATATTTTTATTGTATATAGAATATAATTGGGCATGTATAATGAATAATAACCAAGGATAAATTATAAACACCATCATGTTCATGTTCAATCCGGACACCTAGCTGGATCTATCTAATTTGGCATATACTAGAATAATATTCTGACCAGTAAACACATATATATATACATATACATAAACATATTTACGTAATTTATATACATTTATTCACCATGTAATTGAGGACATAAGAATGAATATACATGGATACTAGGTGATACATGGACCTGGGGTATAACTCATGCATCCATAACTAGTATAATGAGCCTATATGATTAAGAAAATGGTAAATTCCCTGAATCTAAAAATGAATTTGAGACATCATGACTGTCAGTAGAGCTATGTTGGGTGAGTTATCATGGCTAGAACCCAATATAGTGGAACTTGTAACATCATTCTTCCTGACCAAATAATACTATTATATAGAGATAGGTCTTTCTCAACACTGAAAATAAGGGAGAATTAATATATTTCTCAACCTATCCCTCATTAATATTTCCACATCCCATATCAATGGAATAAAAAAGAAGAATAATAATAATAACATGATACATGACTTATTTGTCATTATAATCATCATGCCCCAATACAACACAGGGATTTTCAACTCATGTATCCCATATAATAAGACATATATCACTTGTCATAAACATGAAATAATTACCACTTCATTTTAACAAACCATTAAATTTATCAAGACAAAGCAAGGTCATAGTCAAGGAAATCCCAGACATATAAGGTTCTTCATTCAACTTGTCAAATACGAAAAAGAGGGAAATTACATTTATAATACAATAATAATACATAGGTTGTGTTTTGTGCATGAAATAATAATATAATGGTGGGAAGTTAATTAATCACACGAAAATGGGTGGCATTGAATGTGATCGCAGTCGTCAAATCACTTAGAAAGTGTCATATGCGTATAATTACAAGGTAGAATTCATTTTAAGGAAAGAAAATAATTATGGGAAATGCATGGAAATGTCTGGATTTTAGTATGATTAAGAGGCTATGAAAACATCATGAAATTTATGTAAAACAACTTTAACACCTACCGTAGTGCCACAGGCAACTCCTCATCCAATATCATCATCATATTTTAAGTAGAATAGAAGAATAAATAATAAAGATCTATCACCCTAAAATTATGGTGAATGAGATCATACCAAAATAGTCTAAGAGATGTTATGATAAATGTTATAATGAATAAAGATGATTAAATATACTACATATGTGGATCCAATGCTTTTTGATGGAGATCTGTTTGGAGCCTAGATGAGGGAGTTACCATGATCCCTATGATGAAAAAATGGAGAACACCATGAGAGAGAAATGAGCTCACACACATAAGAAATTAATGGAGTAAAATGGTTAATTTTTAAAAAAATTCAAGGTAAAAGGTTAAATCAACTTTCAAAAAATGGTCATACAGTTTGGCCACATGTTTGGCCAAGCCTTGGATTAACCATGAGCCGGGAACTACATAAGGGGGGACCTCGTACGGCCTAGACACTTGGTTTTCTTAATTATTCACAAGCCATGAGAAACCAACTATCAATTTGTTTGATCATTCCAAATAGTAATATAGCTTTTATCATATTGTTAAATGAACATTTTGTAGCCTCCAATATCCCATTGAGTTCCCTTCATGGTCACACTACACAGTTTTTACTAAACATTCACGAACCTTGTGCCCACATTGTTTGTCTAATTCTCATATATATTGGAGCTGAACAAGACTCGGATGCTCCTGAAACCTTTTATATTATGTAGGTAACATTTAACAATATAAAACAAGGTATCTAAACCAATTACTAATGAGTTGTATCTCTAAACAATTTAGGCTTATTACCACCTCCCCTCCTTAAAAAAGCTCATACCTGATTTGTCCTTTTGAGGGTAAATATGGATCTTCTATGAAAATATCAAGACACTGGGCTCATATATCATCTTCCAATATCAATTCCTCATTCTATACTTTCCCTTACTATAATATCACATGAACTAAAAGAACTTACCTACCTCAATGTATCTCCATGCTCTGATCCATGATATGTATGTGGTAATCCTCAAAATAATCATCCATCTATAACTGATCATAATCATGTTGTAAATATGTGATGGTTCAGGATAATACTAATGAATTTGAGATACTAGAATGAAATAATGCATCGAACGATATCTCCTTGGAAGTGTTATTTGGTAAGGAAATAGACTAATTCATTTTTAAACTTTAAGGGGTCCAACGAATCGAGGTGGAATCTTACCCTATCTAAAAATTAATTGATGGATCATACTTAGAGAAAATAAGTAAAACTTTATCTCTAACCACAATATAATGAGGTCATTGATATCAATTGTAATATGACAATTTTCTAGATTGAGATATCAACATAGACATACTAATAAACTAAACGTACTATAAAGTCTCTTAGATGAGACATTTCCAAATCCAACAAGCATCCCCTACTTCTAAGTAGCATAGAGGTTATCGGGAAGGCCTACCATATAACGCTACACAAGGATCCATTTTAATGGTATCATAAAATATGTTATTATAATAATTCTCAACTAGGGGAATGTGTTTCTCTCAATATCCATGAATTTTTTGGACACATTCATGATGAATTTCCTATTATACCTAAATCATGCACACTATCCTTGTATGATGTGATAAACTGTTCATAGAATCAGCTGTGTGCCCAATGGATTCTAGAACCCATGAAAAAAACTATACATTATGAAATAATATATATTCAAATATAATTTATCATAGAGCTCCATGAATATGTATGACCTCCTTGACATATAGTATCAATATATCATATTTCTAGAATATCTATTAAAATGTTAAGAAGTTTGATACCTTCATCAACTGATCAATTTCTACAAGTAATATATCGTTGAAACAAGGGTATCTAGTAAAATTGTTCATGAATTCCATTTGAAAATCTAGCCGATTTCAACAAGGGAGTTGACACATTCTGAATAATATATATTGGTCACTGAAGTTCCACCTTCACCTACTAACATGTGGAATGACAAGTGATAAAGATGATAGTCTCATGATTCATACTAGGCCACCTGTATTAGTGAAACAAGTCTTAATACATCGTAATGACATCAATATGTACTATCTATAATGATAAATAATAATACCATATCAACTTCTATCAAAATTCAAATGGGCCCCAAATTTATACATGAAAGGATGAGGTCTCATCATCACTCAATTTCCAACTAGAAGATGAATCACCATCTATAAAACATTTCATTAGGACTATTACCTCATTATATATAAGTTTTTATCATTCATAACCATTCAAAAATAGTATATTTCACTGAAAATTATCAGTTTATAAGATTCCCATGATCCTCTTGAACCTCAACTTACAGCTTTGGAAACAAGGCTATGATCTTCCACTCTCTACTGGCCTCATAATCCACATATTTCTGAGACATCTGGATTAGTGAATTGGTAATATAATTTCCTTTACTAGACATGTAGTAAGAATTAAAAAATATATTGCAGGTTCTCAACCAAAATTTTCTAGCTATGATTTCAATCATGTTTCATAATGATTTTATTAAGGCTATTATGATTGGTAAATATCCTAATATTTTTCTTCCATTTAAGTAGTTCCACCATTTCTGTAATGTATGAAATATGGCTCCTTGTTGGAGGTCATGTGTTTGGTAATTTTTCTTATAAGGCACCAAATGATAAGACTTATATGCTAAAATTTTCTCATCGTACATCAGAACTTCCCCCAACCAAAAACATGATGCATCACAAAAAATAGTATAACTCGTTTCTTCCTCAATAAGAATCATGATCGACACTGAAGTCAATATTCAAATTAACTACTAAAAGGTTCATTCAAAATATTCTGACCATAATCATTTGACACCATTTTTAATCAGGATAGTAATAGGTGCTTCTAGGAATTAGATAACCTAGATTAAACTTCTTTAATAATTCTAGACCTTAGAAACTCTGTATACCAATGATTTTCTTGTGTTTTCCCAAGGAATCTATACCTCTCGCCTTCTCTAGGAGTACTGATACTATTTTCTATAAGATGATATGACATAGTAAGCAGACTTTATCAATCCAAAATCCCAATCATCCGATATTTCAATAAATTGGTGATCTCTCAGTTTATTTAGTCTGATCACAAAATATTTGTAATGTTCATGTTGAGAATGTGAATATTTTTATATATCTTCCATATATAATACCTTTAAGGAATCTAGATACAAGTGGAAAAATCAACTCATCATATCCCTAAAAATATCTTGTGCATTCTTGTGACTGAACAACATTTCCATGTACATATAAAGTCCATACCTACATCAGAAATCAGTTCAAGGTATGTCTGATAATATATAATGAATATGATGATAGCATAACCTGATATCATTCTTTGAAAACAACCAAACTCCTTGAAGATAATCATATAGGTCATCTATTTGAGAATGTGAATAATAGTTCTTAACACTTTTTTATGTCAACCATCATTATACAATGTAAATCATGAGGTTACCATATAAATTATAGGATAAAATGATAGTTTAACACCATAGATAAGTGATTGGAATATGAAACCATCAACCTCTAGGTCCCCCAACTATTTCTTGAGCTCTAGAAGAACCATAAGTTCCATCTTATAAGGATGAATAGAAACTGGAGTGGATCATAGTAAAAAATAAATAGTAAGTCATCCATCTTTCATTATAGGTATCCTGTAAAAGATATCAGGGTGAATATACCTTAAATAATCCACTATGTGAGATAAATAAGATGGTTGAAACCCCTTATCATCCATGAACGAACGTGAAATATGGGATGCCACATTTTCCATCTCCTGATGCTAATGAACCTCCCAATCTCCCTTGTGTACATATATACTTCCCTCGCATGATGTAAATGTCATCCTATAGAGATTGAAATAAATTTGGGTTTGATAGAAAACTACATAATCCATCTTGATCAAAGCCTATCTTGTTGAGTTAAAAATATTCCCCTAAAATAGATATATTCCTATCTCAAGAATAAAATAGTTATAATGGTGAATTATCTATGATTGGATACCTAATGGGGCATTGAGTTTCATAAAACTACATAATAACTCTATATTGTGGCCTAGACTCTCAATTATTTCCTTATATAAACAAGTTAGAATACACCTATTTCAAATAAAATAGACAATAGTGTAGAGGCTTCTAGAATAATTCATCAAACCGTAGATGTTCTTCCACTATAATCCTCTAGCATAGGTTTAACAACATCTAACTAGATTTTCCCATGTCCTTGATTTGTAGCTTGACTACCCAAAGTTGTCCCTCTCTACTCAAGTTGTATGTAATGAGTCTGATTACTTCTTCCTTCACTACCACATCGACATGATTGGATAGTGGTATTCCAACTAGCTTCCTACTGATATACTACTACCACACTCTAGATAAAGGGGTGTGATTAGATTCAGACTCACTAGGAACTGATGGAAACGTCTTACAGAAGTGATCAATATACCCCATCCTACCACAACCTATAAATTATTCTGCATGTTGCATATACTGAGGTTTTGTGTGCAAATGTTTTTTTGCATCGATGACACATCAAGAATCTCTCGGTACAAACCATATGAAATCTGCTACCTCTATGAGAAATCATGATGTGATTCTTTTTCCCTTGATAAGGAAAACTAATTGGTCTAGGTTCTGAACAACCCTTGCTTTCAAAATAGGGTTCCCTCGGATTCTTCTCAGTTATGAGGACTAGGTCGATGATCTCAGAAATAGTCATCATATTGAATAAATTAACCATAATTTAGATGGAATATACCACACCATTATCAAATCTACTCGATGTAACAAGATCATCACCCAAAACTGTTATCTTGAATCATTTCATATCACTGAAGTTAGTATAATACTCTATGAAGGACATGTCTCCCTACTATAGTTTCATAAACACACTAGAATAGTCACCCCTCAGAATCTATTGAAGGAAGTAAACATATAATATCTTTTTGAAGCCCACCATATCACATCATTATTTCAGTCTACCTAGGTAATATCTTATCACCATCTCTTAGAAGAAATGTGCATCATATAAGTCTTTATTTTGACCCTCCACTATATAGTTGTCTCAGGATTCTCAAAAAATAATGATGATCCTCGAGCCTTGAATATATAGAATTAGGTACCCCATCCCCCCCCCAAAAAAAGTGAGGAGGTTATTTCTATAACTCTTGAATAAAATAATATATAGTCGGGGTAGGTCAATAAATACCTTTCATATTTTCATAATTAAGAAAATCCATTCTTGGAATTAGGTATTGGATCCCATATCAGGAAGGAAATATGGTTCCATATGTGGAACTAAATTAAGAATCACTAGTGTCTCAAAAACCAATACCTCAAATGCCTGGATGTCACTGGCTTCCTGGCGTATGACTCAAGGCTTCTTAGTTGAAATTATTTTACAATTCTAAATTTCTACCATAAGAAAGAATTTTTAATTCAAAATATTAGGAATAGGTAAAAATAAAATCGATACAACTTTTATACAAAAAATTCATCACATGTCTACCTTCTCAATAATCTAGGTCTATGTGATAAGTAAATACTAGAACATAGCATAAGAAACATAATACAACACCTCGTATACCCACTTCTAGGTCTTTTTTAGGGTATGGGTCCCACATACCTCAGTAAGGGTTCTGATTAATGAATTTTTAACTTCTAGGTAGAGATGTCAAAAAAAATTACGTTACAACTGGAATCTCACTTAGTGTTAACCTTTTTAGTTAAAATTTTAAATTCCATCAATTTCATAGTCTTTTTATATAAATTCATATTTATCATTTTCTAAAACTAGTAGTTCTAAAACCAAAAAAATGGCACAATATTTTAATTAAGGGTGCATCCCCATTCAAAGTGATGAAGAACTATTTAAATTAATTTAGTAACTTTATTTAATCTACTTATATTTTTCCTATGTAAAATTTCAGAACATTTAAATATATAAAAGTCCAAGTAATAACTATATATACCATGTAAATAAAAATAGAAAGTATAAGTGGCATGGAAAATTAATTGAATATTACCCCTTATATTGCTATAAGGATTCATTATATTCAAATTCCATACCATAACAGGAAAATGGATAAAATATTTATCAATAACATCAACACTAATAATATCAGAAGACAAGTCTGTCAGCTAAAACTGAATTCATATGAACATTAACAGGAAAAATAATAATAGAAATAACCCAACCCAAGTAATTTGGGTTTTCCTTATACATGGGTTAACTAATCCATGAAATAGGATCATTACTAAATTCCATTACATCCTAGTCTCATTTAAAATACTAAAACAGTAAGAAAAATAGAAAACAAACCCTATAATACCACTTTGTAACATCCCTACATTTGGACCACACAACTGGTGCCCCGAGTTATTTTGTAACATGTCCTCAAGAACACATATGTGTACACTAGAGGCTACTAACAAGAAGTGATAGCATATGAAGGAACAATGAGGAGACTATACCCAAATATCATTATTTCATAGCAGATAATATAAATTAAAAAAAAATAGTTTAGGTGAGATCTAACAATTGTAAGAGTTGAAAAAAATAACAAACAATTTTTGAAATATAAATAACTAATAACAATAATAATAATCAAACACAAATAGGGAGAGTCAAACAAAATGATTTCATGGAATATTGATATATATAAAGAGGGAAACAAGGGAATAGAATATATAAAATATTACAAAATAATACAAATGTTTCAAAATAAATATCCACTAGAATAACTAGATTATGATTTGTCTACTACTCCAATGCTTTAGCTATTCTTAAAGAACAATGAACATATATATCAAGGAGCTTTCCCTAATCCATACATGTAGACACAAAGTCTAAACAGGTACTAAAGGAATCTTGATTATGGTGTGACATAAAATCAGCATGCAACCGCCATTGGTATCAAGAAATAATATTCCAATGTTCATAGCATTGTATTGTGAAATTTTAATGAATAATAAACAAGGATGAAAAACAAACACCAGCCTTCTCATATTCATTCATGGAATCTGGATGGATCTACCTTC
This sequence comes from Viscum album, assembly GCA_963277665.1. NCBI lineage: Eukaryota > Viridiplantae > Streptophyta > Magnoliopsida > Santalales > Viscaceae > Viscum > Viscum album. The sequence continues at coordinate 1,591,932,301 of OY728161.1, forward strand.
TTCAGCTTAAGATGACATAAGAGTCTGATTATTTTCCATATATATTTATAGTTATATATTTTATACACATATATATATTATGAATGCGAGGATATAAATAGTCATATACATGGAATTAGGTGCTTCCTAGACTAAGGGTGATACTCAGGTGTTTATAAATAGTCAAACAAACATATAGGCTCATAAAAAGGGTACATTCCCTAAATATGATAATGAATATGATACATCATTCCCATCATTCTATATTGGTCGGTTGAGTAATCATTTCCAACACTTGGAATATAGGAACATGGAACACCAGAACTGTCACCCAAATAAAAATATAAATGTGAGAGACTTCATGCTCAACACCCGATGTTGGGGTGCATGAATGTTTTTTCTCAGCTGGACCTTTAATAATTTTTATGTAACCAATATCAATGGAATAATAATAATAATAACATTAGGTATTAATCCATTTAAATTATAAAAATCAAGACTGAATTCATCAATGGACATCACAACTCATATAAACCATATAACGAAACACAAATCACATGGCGTGGACTTTCCAGAAAATTCCATTCAAATGAAACTATCCATTTAATTTATCAAGGTAATACAAATTCATAATCATTGGAAAAAAATCAATAATAATATTCTTTATTCATTTTAGAGAATACAATTAAGGGGGAAAATTTTATTTACAATCCAGTCTAAACACATAGACTGTGTTTGGTTAAAAAAAAATATGTATAACAATAGGGAATTAATTTAACACACTTAATGGGATTGTAATGAATGATTTTTTCATCCCCTAATCATGTATCAAGGGACATGAAAGTATAATTACATTCTATAATTCATTTAGAAATAAAGAACACTTTTTTTAGGAAATTAACGCCAATGGTCGGCATTCCGAACAATGATGAAGCTATGGAAAAATCAAGAAATTTAAGTAAAACAACTTGACCACCTATATTAGGGCCATAGATTACTCCTCATCCAATATCGGGTTAATATATATATTATAATGAATGAAAAATGAAGAAATGACCAACATCCTAAAAATATGGTGAATGATCATGCACTAAAATATCATAAGATATGATATAATAAACACTGGATGGAATCGGTTGAATTAGAGAGATATTTTATGGGGATAGAATTCTTCCAATGATGATTTGTTTTGAGTATGGATGAGAGAGATACCATGATATCTCATTTAGAAAAATTCAGTGCTCTATGGGAGAGAATAGTGCTCACATCCACTAGAAATGATGGTATAGATTGGTTTATGTTTTAAAAATTTTTAGGAAGAAATTATAAAATAGACCTTATAGATTGGCTCTCATGGTTTGGTTACATAGTTGGCCAAATTGTGGGACGACTGTACTCTATTCACTACATATCGAGGACCCCGTATGGGATATGCACATAGTTTGCCTATAGGTGTTCATGCCTTTTTGAAGATCACTTTCAAGATATATTAAATTTTCACATTTTCATGCACTATGGGTTATTCGGTTGAATACAAAATATGTGTCCTCATACTTCCAACTGAGTTACCCACACAGTTATACAATATGGTTAGTTCAAACACTACACTAACAATGCATCCCACTATGTTTCTCCAATTCATGGATATTTGGGCTTCTAATAATCCACATACACACCCGAAAAATTCCTTATTCCATAGGTCATGTTTACCGAGATTAAACAAGGTATTTTAATAGAGAACAAACAATCCATCCATTGGAAAAAATATGGTTCCTTATATAAAGTATCCAAAGTAATGTATTATAGTCACATTCATCACAAAAATTTATTTTATCATAAAATATCATGTTTTGAGCCATTTCCTTTTTATGAATAATATTTAATAAATATAGTGAAAAATAGTTATTTTTTAAATTTATTATGATATTTTGTTATGTTATAAATGAAATAAATACTAAAAATGAATAAATATTTTGATGAATCCATTTTCTTATAGTGTAAGGTATTCCCCTATAGAAACCTCAAAAGGTTTACTCTCAAAAATAATCTAACATTTTCCAACATCATGGAATGAGCATAACCATTACAATTCATACCCCATATACCCAACACAACCATATATGTTGTGGTGTAATCCATCCTTTCTCCCTTCTATCTAGAAAAAAGATTGGGTTGTTTCACACCTACTCTAAAATGAACCCATCAACAACATAATCTAGATCAATATTCAATTCTCATGGGGTACTAATTCTGGAACAAACATTATCTATAAATCTTATTTGACAACCTTTTGTCATGAATTTACCTCTTCCAAATGAACTTGATACATTAATTATTATAACCTTTTAATCTTACGATTCTACCATTACATTGTGATGGTTCCTATTGCAACATCGCAATAAAATATATAATTATATGTGTATGAATTGTATTCCTACTCAAGTCATAATGTGGTACAATTACTTCATTTATTTAGAAAAATGTTCTTAGATCTACCAATTTAATTATATATAGAGTTTCAATACTATTAAATAAAACTAGTTATATTGTTGTATACACCATTATAATGTGATGTGATCTTCTTTCATATAATTTCCTCATTCAATCCAAAAATAAGACCCTATATTATATATTTCCATTAATCAGTATATTATTATTAAATGAAAATTTTGGGGTTCATCTATCAACCCTCCAATATATACTTATCATAAAACTCTAGATAAACTCACCAATGTTTGATTCATTAAAATTATATCTTTTATATATAAAAATACCATGTCATATCATCCTCCATATATTCCATTATATAACTATTGGAGTGGATTTTTTATAGACCAAGAAGTTTTGATATGTTTTGATGATATATTTGTTAACTTGGTTAGGTTGGATATGATACATTGTGAATAATATTATTTTTAATGAATATGTAATATTCAAAAATGACATTTTTTAGTTCAATATTCTTTTATAACAGTTTATATGATTCATCTGTTAGTTCTAATGTTTCTACATATCTTGAATAAACATCATAACATATGAAAATTGAATGTATAAAATATAATATCCACAACAAAAACAATGGTATTATTTTGATTAATTTCTTTAAAAATAAGTCATATTCTCTAACTAATGTCAAAACCATAGTCTATTGACCATGAATTGTCATACTTTACTATAATCATTTTTATGGTGTGGAAATGCAGAAAAATATGGTGGGAGGATAAATAATATTGAAGACCTAACATATCAATTATATTATACACACTATAATGTAGAGTCAATAATTTTACTCACTCCATAGACTAAGGACAAAATCACTGAAGAGGTTTTCTTTATTTTTAGTGGATTTGGAAAATTTGGTACGTCCATGCCATAGTCAGAAGAAAATCTAGGAGACTGTTCCATAGTGCATGGATCAAATCATAGAGGAAGATGGATAATTTTTTTGGATTTGTAAATTTGAGGCCCTTCACGTCATTTCTTATATTCCACACTGAAGTAATAATTAATAATTGAAGAAATTCTCACATTACATAGACAACACCACATAAGATATCGGGATTAATTGTTGGTGGATATATAAATTTAAGGATCTCTATGTTTTAGAAGTCTTCTCAAACCAAAAAATGATAAAGAAATTAAAAATTATTATTTTGAACTATTATATTTTAAAATAATGGTGTGTTCACACCATAATCATTGAATCCACATAGATTCATAGAAAAAAGATGACTTCTTTCCATGTTTTAAATTTTGTGGTTATTCAATCCTATTATATGTTCTAATTTGAGTTTATTGGAAATTATTTAAAAAAAATATTTTCCAATGTTTTTAATTGAAGAAGTTGATTTCAATTTGAATTAAAAATTAAAATATACATTATTTTAAGAGTGGACTGCTGTGAATAATTGAAAATATTATAACATTCAGAAGAAATAGTTTAATTGAGTGATATAAGAAGAATATTATCTATGTTTTAACAATATAGAGAGGATTCTATGATTACACAATGTAAAATAAAGGAAGAATAAGATGAATATTGAAGTGGTTCTGTGCATGTACTATGAATAAAAACTAAAGAATAAAAATGTTCATATTATTTTTTAAGGATGAAAATTTTCTTTTTAATTGTATAATAATTAAATTAGAGGTGCAATATTTATTCACACTCCAAAATTAGAGATATCATATTTTTTTTTGATTACATCATGTTTCTACCTATAAATTTAAAATTGTAATTTGTGGGATACAATTTTTTATGGTATGTAGTCCATAATAGTCTGGATATTTGAAAATATTAGTTTTCAGGTTATAAAATGATTTTTGTACTCACATGATGGCTAAAGAGGGTAGCCTATTCTTGGTGGAATCCATATCACACTAAGGAATAATGTAATCAATTTCAATGGTGAACCTTGTATATCTACTATTTTCCCTTAGGTTTTTGTGTATTTTTATATATAATAGTAATAATAAATATAACATAATTAGTTGTAAATGTTATTTCTAAATGAATATAAAAAATATTATAGTTCACTGATTCTCCCCCTAGTGATCACCCTTTGATTATGTAGTGGTTCTATATGTGTAATAAAATCATCTGGTTTCCATTATTTATGATTCAATTTATGATGGTGTTGGTTTTATAATTATCATATTTATATTACAATATCAAGAATAATTCACCAATTTTTAATATCTATAATGGATAACATAAATTAAATTAATGATAATATGATTCAACCCTTTATTGTTAAATGATATCCCATATTGGAAGAAAAAATTATTCTATTTATATTTTCTACCTATTAGGAAGTTTTGATTGTCACAAATGGTAGGTTGGTATGGTAGGGTGAAGGTGTTTCTATGAAAAAAATATATGATGAATTTGGATAATGATTTATAGGATGTGAATTATATTCTATCTTAACTCTTACAATTTATCTTTTTTAATGTCAAATTATTCAACAGTAAAAAATATATTATCGATAAAATTTACAATACCAATAATGGAAAGACCAAATATAAGAGATCTATTGCAGTTTTAGAGACTTAAGTATGCAGATATTTTGATGAATGATGACGAATCTATTGATTGATTCATCTCAAGGATGCATGTTGTTTTGATCACTATAAAAGGATATGGTGAGTAGTAATAACATAATGATATTTTTTAATATATTATATATATCTTACCATATATGTTGGATTCTAAAGTCTCTTATTGTAATACAAAAAATTCATTTGATTTTTTTCATTAATGATGTTCATAGTATATTTAGTTTTTATTACATGAGGAAATATAATCTAATCAAGAAGAATTTCTTGGTAGAAAAATAAATATCTTTTAAATCCTTAATTACTGTGATGTTGAAGAAGAAATATTTATTTGGAGAAAATATTTTTGTTGATATTATATTGATGATTTAGAGGATAGTTTTGATTAATATATGTGTCTTATATAAATAAACATGAGAATTTGTAAAGTAATGTACAAGTGAAATCATCCATAAAAATGTTTCAGGTGTGTATCTATTGTATGCTATGCATCAAATTATACAAAATCTATAACCAATTCCGATGGTAAAGGGGAAGATGATATGACTAGAATATTTTTGAATAAGAAACACTATAATATACATTTATCTTAAAATTATGATGATATCAAATTCCATAAATTGTATAGGAGAAGAATTTGGTCTAACATACATATAGAAAATGATAAAAAATGATTAATTTTTTTCTAGGGATGATGATGCTTAAAAACTACTCATTTCTAAAGTATCCAATGAAAATATTTCGTGTGATGAATGTAGTTCTAAAATTATGGAATAATAATATATAGAGATGGATATAATGTTGAATATATCATTAAAATAATGTAACTCATAAATTATCAGACTATATAACCAGTTTAAAAAATTGAAGATTGATGATAATTATTTTTACGTTAATGAATCTATATTTAAAAAATAGAATTTTATGATTATTTATAAAGTTAATTTTTTGTAGAAGTTTTTTAATGACAATAGGACTCTTAAAATCAATATAGAAAAAATATGGAATGATAAAGAAAATTATTTTGATAATTTAATAAAAATATTTATTATAATATAAGTGTATTTAAAGATTTAATAATCTAATGTTTAGAATGAAATTTTAGAATTTAGAGAATATTCAAATAAGTGTGAAGCTGATGAGTACAAAAAAAATCATTCCAGAAAAACAACATGAATGAAGAAAATTTTATTCCAGACTAAATGAAGTAAAACTATTTATGAATAAAAAATATGAGACTAAATAAAGTAATGTTCTAAAATATATAAATTTATGGAGCACCACATTGTGTAAAAAATTTATAAAATTCTTGAATTCCAAAAGAGAAAAAATGTAATGATAAAAAATTAGGAATATGGTAGTTCATCAAAATTAATCTTCCCAATTTTTTTCCAAATTTATCCCTCAAATAAGGGTGAAATAAAGTTGAAAAACATATAAAACATAGTTATTTTTGGATATTATTGGATCATTTGGTATTTGGAAAAGTTGGGTTTCATAATCATCTTCCATTTAATGACAATATAATTCATTATAGTTACATATTTATGGGATTTAGTCCTCTAAATATAATATTTTTTAGAATCATATTAATAATTAATGAATGAAATCTTAGAATGTTTTTTATTCATGAATCAATTTTTGGATGGTGTGATCAACCTAATCATCCTAATAGTCATTGACATATCATTTTACCAGTCTAAAAAAATATTATTTTCAATTATCAAAATCCTTAGAGGAAGAAGAACAATGGAATTAGGAAGGCCCTAATTATCTATTTTCCGATAAAACCATTTAATGGGGAATTTTCATGAATTATTTATGATAGATGATCATATCATATATGATGGGATTCAAAATTATTTAACTATGTGAAAAAGTGTAAAAATGTAACAATGGTATTTAGTAATCATAGATCTCTCATGATTTCTTAATTTGGATAAATATTTTTGGGAAAAGAAAATCTAGAATCCAAAATCACATCTTAATCAAGGGATTCAAACAAAATATATTTAGCATTTCAAGGATACATGATAATATAAATGAATGGGGTTTTAAAAGGGGTTTATTCATTGTTATGAATCTTGTATGTTAAAAAATTATGAAAAATGTAAATCACACAAAAGTAAAATAATTCCAATATGGTGATGTGAAAGAGTCACTCTATCTTATTAAGAAAGAGGAAATTGAGTAATGGAATAAAAATATTATCCATATATTCCAAAAATAAGATGGATTTATTCAAGAAAGTATTTTATGGGAACGTTATTGGATACATACATATATGATTTAATATTAATTTTAAGTAAATCATTGAAAAATATCATTGATGTTGCTCAGATTTTCATCCTGCAACAATCATAGAATTAAATATATATATGGATAAGATATTCGAAAATGGTATGTTAGTATTTTTTATGATAAATATTTTAATGTTGTTAAATTCAAAAAGAAGAAATTTTTTATGTTTTACATGTTATAGAAGTAGATTCATCCCTCTCATGTTATGATGAACAAATTAATTCATCTCAACTATGGAAAAGAATGAAATTTCATGTTCAAAAAATTCATGGCTATCATGAAGAAAATTTTCAATCTATAATGTCTATAAGAATATAATCTTATGCCTATTTTTATTATAATTTTTATTTTCGGGATTTTAATTATGTTTGGAAGCATCAATAATGGATTTATTCTATGAATGAAGAAACTAATCAGATAAAGAAGAATGATTTGTTGGAGTTTGAAACCAATCCCATTAAAAATTATAAAATTAGTATAAATAGTATACTCTAGAATAATTTGATTGAAAAATGTGATGTTATAAAAAATAAAGAATTATTTTTATTGAAAATTGTATTCATAAGTTGATATTGTGGATTTTGATAATAACATTTCATTTGTTATAATAATTAAACTATAATTATCATTCTTGACATTGAAACAAAGATGTAATAATATATTGTCATACGGATATCATGTAGTACATTCTCTATGGTGAATAATAAGAGTTATTTTTTACTCCGAAGCATTTTTTTGAGAGGATGAGAATCAAATTTTTAGATTAAAAAATAGATCTAATATGGGATGAAATAATCCAGATCATGGTATTCCACGATGGAAAACTAATTTAGGGTTTTGAATTTATTAAAATGTATATTAGACTAGAATCCACACATAATAGTTAGAAAATAAGTGTTGATTCATATTTTTTTGGAAGTGATAAAAAATTTGGGAGGAGTTTTCTATGGAAATATATGAATTATTAGACATGTCTATAAATTGATAAATATTATATTTTCATTTTGTATAGATTTATCAAATGGAAGTCTAAATATTTTATTTATAAGAAAAATAAGTTGAATTAAATTTAAAAATGTTTTATTTGGCATCTTTAAAACCATTATTAAACCAATAACAATGGAAATTAAATTCCCCAATAATGAAAAAATAGGAATATAGTTATAAGGTAATTACATATGAAAATTGGTATACATATATGAATAATATATTAAAAGTTAGATATTTTGTATATTATTATACAATATTCTCAATTTCATGGTACACTAAAAATGATTGATTTTAGTGTTGGAAGTAGGATTACAAGTTATGTAATCCATTTTCATAAATAACCAGAATCACCCTAAATAAAAACTAAAATCATCTATAGCTCCCAAATATAATTTAACCATTATTCTTAAAGTAAAATCCCATAGTGTTCAATTCACTATATTCATATAGGGTATTAAAAATATTGAACATATCCGTAAATAATATTTATCAATTAACTCTAAATAAATTTCTAATATCTTTGTTATATATATGATAAAAATTATTTTTCCTAATGAAAAACATCATTTATCCATCATATCACATAACAAAAAAAGAAAATTAAATACCAAATGAGACTTACCATAGGCCATTGTTAGGCGGTATGCACTTTTCATCCTTCATTTGTGGGTTAAATGCTCGAGGACTTTCCAGACACGATGAGTTGTCACCCTTCCAAAACTATTAAAAATTGTAAAAAATAACCTTAAAAATTTTAACCATAAATATATTTTTTAACCTCAAAGGTTATCTCATACAATTTATTTTTCATCCAAAAAAATACCCTTAATTAAAATAAAAACATAAATTTTTTCCTGAATAGCAATAGTTACCTTAACCTTTCATATATTAAATGTCAAAAAGGTTTTCTAATATTTTGAAAATAGAGTTTTATATACCCATGATGGTATATATATATATCTTAAGATAACATATCTTGGAAACACAATTATATGGAATGTTATCTAAACCCTAATATGATACCAAATGGAATAGCCTAGAAGCTATACACTCAGATCCACTGATAAATACATTAACTTTACAAATGTGGCCCAGTTTTCCATAAAAAAATTCAAAAGAATATATTGAATCACTTAATACTCAATGATTTTCCCAGTTTGGAGTATTATAGAATTAGTATATACTCTTATCAATTTGGATTCATAAAAGACTTGTTCATAATGATCAATATTAACTCCCACTTTACAAAGATTTTCTTTTTTCAAAATAGGTAATACACATCATCCATGTGAAATATTTCTGACATTATTCTATCATTTTAATATATAAATTTAGATTAAGAGACATTAGAAAATTGTGAGATTAAATGCCCAGTAAGGGAAAACATGGAAGATATTTACAAATAACATATAGGTATGAGAACATAAGAATAAATTTTAGAGATCCTACCACACATGTCGATGATCATATACATGATTCATGGAGCAAAGATTCATGTTTCATAAAACATTAATCTTAATGTAATAAAATTAAATAATCCCTGAGATGAAAATACACACATAAGATATGAAATGTTTTCATACACATAAACAAGTAGTATAATTCCATATAAGTCAATTCTCACTTCCAAAACATATCAGGGAACTTAATAAGGGATAAAACTACTTGTTTTAAAACACCATAATCCACAATATTAGTAACTTTTTTATAGTTTATCATTTTTCCTTTTTTTTCTAGTAGTGTGTTAGGGAAATTAATTATTTTTATCAATGTATCATGAGAGATAAATCATTGCTAAATGAATTAGAGGGAGATATCGGTCCCACACATCTCATAATGAAAACCATACATATTTTTCCATACGAATGTAAATAATTCATAATAAAAATAAATTAACCATTTAAATAATAAGGATTTAATACTTGAATCATAAACCTAATAATTAATAAGAAACATAACATATTGTTAACATACCTGGAAAAAGGTTTCGAAATATCATTTGAAATAATATTTGTGGAAAATATCCTTTTTAGTAATGAAATAAATTTTTAAACCATAAAAAATTTATGAATACATTTTCATTGAAAATAACCTTGAAAATTTATAATTTAAAAATTTAAGACCATTTTAAACATATTTGATATCATTTCCTTGAAAATTCTTAAATGTTCATTTAATAAATTTTTAATTTTTTATATAAAACATTTTTCAAAGGAACAACAATTTATGACCAAATAGATAATAACATTACATTAAACATATAATATCATAAAAATAAGGATATTAATGGTAAAAAATTTCTATATTTAAGTATATAACCCACTTATATGATTATAGGTGCATAACATAACATGTGCCTCAAAAAAGGAAAATTGATACAAAATTACCTTCCCAGCATGGTAACTTTTGAACTGTAAACCCAAAAACAGATAGGTCATAAAATGGAAAAGTAAATTATTATAATTTTTTTGGATAAATATCATATATTTCCACTGTAGTTATTATATACCCCAAACAAAGGAAACTAGTGGTGAATATGGAATATGTATCATAGAAATAAAAGTGAGAATACAAAACCCCTTACCACTAGAATAAATTTTGAATAACGAGACCCTTGAAAGAGTAAAATAAATTGAAAATTTTAATATCATGATGTATATAATATTCATGATAAAAAAATTTATATGTTAGTATATATATATCAAACAACATAAATAAGGGGTGAATACAACTGATATCTCAAAGAAATAAAAATGAGATGAGAAAAACATTTCCTTATGTCATGACTTACTCTGTACATGTTCAAACGTAAAATATAATAAGAATAACATTATAATACATCTTAATAAGAAATATATTCTTATATATATATATATCCATATATGATTTTATTATTATTTAATATTACACCTTTATTAAAATTTCATATTAATGATACGTTTAGCGTAATAATCTCATTGTTTTTTGTATATGTTTTGATTTGTTATATTTTTTCCCTATTATGCATATAATGATATATAGAATATAAAATAATGTATAAATATCATATATATTCATTATACATGTATTTATAACATTCTATAAAAATATAGAAATTTGTAATGGAATACATCATTCATGGATATGGTAGGATGTATGTATGCATGGACAGTCTTTTCATTTTATCATTGATTGTATGGGAGAAAGGTAAATTAAAATTAATATTTTCAAGATTAATTGTTTTATCATATATATATATATATATATATATATATTCATTAGACCCATCATAATACCCAATCATAAAATATGGTGATGAAAAATTAATTGTATCTCTATGTAGTGATGGTATGTCATACATATCTATGAGTAATAAATTCACTTATTGTTTGATGGGAAAGAGGGCGTAAAATTCTATTTTAATAATCATAAAAAAAATAACATCATATTGAGTATTTTTATGTTTTTTATTGATAAAAATCAATTTTTTAAAAGAGGTAAAAACTAGTTGAAAAATAAAATTCATCGATTTGAGCGATTACCTCCTCATTGAGACGTATCCATTTTATCTCCTGTAATGGGCTATAGGTTTTGTCTTTTGATAAGAGAAGTACCTCCACAATGTGTCTAGGGAACATTATAAGATAATTTTCAAGAGTTTTTTCAAGAAATAAATTTCAATGTGATGTGAATATATGGAGGAGGTTCCCTTTTATAATTAAAGATGAAATATAAGAAAATATTAATTTATAATATATTCAATATTATCCAAATACCTTAAAATGATATTTATTTTATGGTAATGTGAGATAATGTTGTAATATAATCAAATAGAAGAGTTCACACATGATTCTGAATTATTTTAAACATTATCATTTTGTTTAACCCTTAGTTAACCCATTTTTTTTAATTACATGAACAAATTAATTTATAATAAATTTTTTTAATATTTACATATATGGTTAAAATTTTCAATAAATATTCCATTTATCAAATTTTATAATGTATAATAATAAATTTTTAGTTTTTGAAAATTTATATGAATTTTATGTCATTTTAATAAAATATTAATTTCATAAAATATCATTAGTCTCAATTTTGGAATTATTTATTGCATTGATTTGACAAAAATATTAATTGAAATATAAATTAGAAATAAATAGTTAAATATGTATATAATATATCAAATTCATCTATAAAATTCATTGTGATTTTTAATTAATTAAAATTACATTTTTTTAGTATTTTTAATATCATTTATTTGTTTTTTTCTATAGTTGAATAATTAATGCATCATCACTGTGGAAATATTTAAGGTAATTATATAATTCTTAAAAATTAAAAATAAATTAAATTTATTTTGATAAATATTTTATATTTACAAATAATATATATAGTTAACAATATCATCACATTACCTCATGTTAAAAATATTATACTTATAAAAAATAATAGTGTGAAAAGATCAAAATTTTATTAATTAAATATGATATAATTCATAACCATATTCATGTGGCTCCACATGGTCATTAAATTAACCCTTGGAAGATTATTGTAATGATATAGTATACTGATAATATTTATTAAATTGTTTTTATATTTTAATGATTTGTTTCATTTTTATTAAGAAAAATTTATCGATATTTCATCTCCGTGAACAAACACTACCTTAGTGTTTCATAAGAAACAAAGGTAATTATTTCACATATAAAAATTAAAAATAAAATACTATAAAAAATATTAAGCTTAATATGAACATTTATATTAATTAATAACATAATGTTTTCCCTATGTGGACACATGAGATATATTTCAGACAAATAAATTGACATTTTGTGAAATTCCTTTATTTAAATTTTATATTAGTCATTTCCATCCTCGATTTTCTACTAAAGAACTCCATTTCAACCCATAGATTTTGTGTTTTGTATTAAATTTAAAAAATAAAATTTGGGTTTGTTTTAAGGTCATTTTATTGTCCTTATCAATTTATGTTTGACAGAAATTTCTAAATTTACCCTTTATAGAGGAAGCTAAATTTATCAAGGTTATTATTTATGATGACCAAAAATAAAAGGGACCTATTTTAAAAAAAATATATATTATGAATAAAAATATTTAATCCATTTTTAAAAATTTATAACAAAAATGTTTCATAATGTTATTTTAATGAAAAATGGAAAAACACTACGAGAGATAGAATTTTTGGTTAAATTATATTTTTATATATGAAATGTTTTTATACTTAATTAATGTTTGAAATCCTTTTTATAATCTATAATTGGATTATTTTAAATAAAATCTTACCAATTACATTTTAAAATTAATAAAAAAATAATTTTTCTTATAAATTCATTAAATAAAATATGTGTTACAATAAAAATTAAATTTTTTAACTATTAATTGTAAAATAAACCTACTCAATTTTTTTTCAATATTTCACTATAGGTAAATTTAAATTTGATGATTCCCAAAATGAAATTAGTTCTTTCAAATAAATTTTCTAAAAGAGCCAAAAATTTGTTATTTTATTTTCATATAAACAATAGCTAAATAATATTTTTGAAGAGAATATGTCTTTGATAAATAAATTGACTTTAATAAATTATATTAATTTTTATGATGAATTAATATATTATAAATATTTATATTCATTATATATATTTCATAATAATATTCATTCACACCTATTTTATTACATGTTTATAATGGAAACATTTTAAAAGATAATATTTAGTTGTTTGTTTATGTTCATTGTTGTTTATCGAGTACACCGTCAAACATAGTCTTTCACATTAAAAATCTCAATATATTATAATGTCTTTCATAATAACTTTATGAATGGAAACATAACAAATGTGGATCTCAGAATCTCATTATTGGTATACAAGGGAGATTGGAATATATCATGAGATTAAGGGTTTGAGATCCTGAGAATAACATTTAAAAATCCAAACCCTTCATATAATAGATCATAAACTAGAGTATTGGTATTAATAATGTCAGATCATGTGACATGAGTAATAATTTATTCAAATCACATGAATTATTAAAACATAACATTGGAAAAATTCATATATTTGTTTCATACACATAACTATAGAAAATATTTTCATTATTATTACAAGGATCAATGAAAATATTATCTTAGTGGAATGAGCTCACTCTTAAGAAATCATAATAGTACAAGATAACTCTGAAGAATATTGTAGTGGATAAAGTCCCATACGAAACATGGTTCACAAATCATTCAAATCATTTTTTTTCTTATTAGATATAAATCTTTTACCAATATAATGGTGAAAGATATAGGTCCCAACTGTCACATAATTTACTCATTCATACGTGTGACATAGGATTATAAAACATTAATGAAATCATAACACAAGAAAAAATGGGTTTCATTAGTATTTCATCATATAATAAAATATAGAAAAAAATTTATAATCAATTCATCATTTCATCACAGTAAAACTTATGTAAATAGAATCAGGTTTCATAGGTGTTTTGTCATGGTGTAACCCATGGATGAGAAATAGGTTTGTTAAATATATTTTCATCATATAAATAGACCATTCAATGAATGAATAATTATGCAATTCATGGATCATATCCCCATTAACGAATACATACATAAAATGGATTCATAATAGATGGAATATTATTTAAAAGAAAAACCAATTGGAACATTTTTTGGGGGGAAAATATCCTTTCATGGTAAATCAATTTTTTAAAATTAGATATTCATAAAAAAATAAAAATTTTATATTTTAAAATAATATTGTAAAATAATGATGTAATATTCAAATAAAATAATGGTCATGAAATTTGTAAATTCCATTCATACCATGCATCTAAAAATAATGATTCCATTATCATTTTTGGTAAAATCAAAAGAAGACTTATTTTGAAAACGAAATTAAAATTACCATCAAAATTTATTGAAAATAAACATGGGAATGAAATTATTTTATTAATTTTTTTGAAAATTTTAAATATATTTTTGAAAATAATTTTATAAAGCATGGTTTTAAAAAAACTATTTATGATCAAATATGGAAATAAAGATGATTTTTTTCAGAAAATATTTCTTAAACTCATTAGTATATAAAGAGATAAATATGAAGGGAAATTTTTATTATGATTTAATAAAAATATGAGAATAAAATTAATTATTTTATTGAGAGATAAGATAATAAAATTTCATCATTGGAAGCATAATCATAAACAATCCTGATAAACGATGATATTGTAGCATAAATCCAATACCACATTGGTAACATGGAATTTTAAGCTCTAATGAAATAATAAAATTTGATAAAAAGTATAATATAACTATAATAAAAATATAAATTATATTAAATTTCAATTTTTCTATATATAAACCTCATAAGTGAAGATAGATGTATAACATTAATATATGTCCCAAAGAAGAAAAATGGAGAAAATAACACATACTTTATGTCTCGACTTCCTTCACACAAATTCAAAACGTATTTATAATAAATATCATTATATTATTCACATATTACTAAAAAATATTAATATATATCATACCATATATAATATAGTTATGATATTTTATTTCCTGTTTATTATCAATTCTATTTTAATGTCACTTTTCTGGAAGTAAATAAATATTTTTCATATATGTTACGATTTTTTGTTTTTTTCCTATTCATTTGATCACATTTAATTAATATCTAGAAATATTTCCATGATATTAATATAATATATATTTATTATATATGTGTTTATATTAAAATATAAATTTTATTGATATATAATTAAATGATATGTTCACCGTGAAGGTAGGTCGTACGTACGATTGCTTTTTTTCAATTTTTCTAAACAATTTAAATAAATTAATGTATGAAACATATTAAAAATACAAAATATGTTTAATATCATATATAAATATATAATATTTTCATTTATAACATCACTATTACATTCTATTTAAAGTGTGAACAAATCGCATCGCTTTATGAGATGGTCGTCCAATGTACACAGGAAAGATGATATCATACACCCACAAAATGGAAAGTAAGAAGGTATAAGTGATAAAATAATACCAGAAGTATAAAAATATCATAAATATCTTATATTAATTTGTAATAAATTGTTATATTTATTCATGATAGGTGGTTATGGAAAACAAATAACATCTATTCGTGAGGTGCTAGTCCGTCATACACAGAAATGAGGACTTTGTGTTCCATTTAATATATATAGAGATGGATATATAATATTATATTAAAATAATAAAGTCTTATTAAATGAAATATAATTTTCTGATAATATCATAATACATTAATAATTTTTTAATCTGTTATAAGAATAATTAAAATAAAAAAACATAGTTCAAATATTTATATCTTTTATGGTAAGTCTATTTAGGTTTAACCTAATTCCTTATTATATTGGCTTGATGATCTCACCAATTCATATAGAATTTGAGGGATTTAATTAATATATTTTTTAGTTTTTTGTGTGAACCAAATGGTTCTATATGTTTGAATTCTAGAGGATAGGGGGGGGGGGGGGGCATTTTCTATGCGGGGGAGAGGACCCACATGGTAATTTTTAGAAGAATAAAGTTGTCCCACATTTTTCAAATTAGAAAAAGTTCAAAAATTGATCATTATATAATCTAATATGTGATATGTTCACAACATTTCCATGTAATGGTTTTTTCAAAAGAAACTAGGCCATTTTATTCCTTTTCCTTTTTAGTTTACCCCCTCATAAACCCATTTTCACGTTAACTGTAATAATAGATTTGAACTTAATTTATTATTCATAATGGAAATAATTTATTTACAATATTTTCATTATTATAATTGAAAAAATATAATTTAAAATTGAACCTATATAAACAATGATAATGTGGTTTTCCTAATAGATATAAAATTTTTATATTTTTATAATTAAAATTAAAAATGAATATGACTATAATGAATTAAATTACATATATATATAAACTAATATTAATTATAAATCCATTTTAAAACAAAAATGACTTTTATGAATCCATTTAATTAGAATGTGGTTTTCAAAAACAAAGAAGTATTTTCACTATTTATGGATCAATTAATATTTTTATAAAAAATCAATATAAGAAAATTTTTACCTGATTATTTAAAAAATAAGTTTAATTTTATAAATGTTATTTTCTAAAATTTTCAATTATTTATTTTATAATATATATCCAAATAAAATAAATTTTTTTTTTGAGGAATGATTTTTGGTCAAACATATAAAGTCATTAATGAAAACTAAGTACCATCTTGTTAAGATATTTTAATTGTTTGGAACCATTACACATAATATTTAAAATATTTTGTTCATATTTTTTCTTCCATGTTTTACCACTACGTAATAGCATTCATGTTTATTTCATAATATTAGTATTTTTTATGGTCGGTTAAAACAGATTCTTATATGGAATAGAAGCTAAAATCAGTGTCTCTTGTAATATATGTTTTTGAATATTTTCTTATTTCAAAAAAATAAATAAAAATCGTGGTGTGACATTCCAAACCCCTTAAAATTAATTTCAATCTATATATTATATCACTTTGGTATAAATAACTACGGATATATCTAACTCATTATATACTCGAGTTCCCACATATCTTATAAAATTGGCGGTTTCACCAAACAACATTGGTAGAGAGAGTCGTATTTTTTTATAAAACATTGTATATATGATCCAATATATCAATTGGGTTTTCATCATAGAAATGATAATCTTCAAATGGTATGACAATAGATTTAAGTACATGTGAAGGGTTAGGTATATATAATGGTATAGATATATGGAACACATCATGAACCTAAGAGTGGTTTGGTGGAAGCACCAAATGATAGGATACCATCCTTAAATGATCAATAATTTCAAATTGAATTATATACCAAGGTATTTTTATGAAATTATTTATGAATAAAATATCATTATTCTGTGGAAAAATTCCTAAAATCACCTTATCACCAACTTGAAATTGTAGATCACCATGGAGATTATATGAAGAAAATTTCTTTATATGTTTTTCTATACTAATATGTTGTTTAATGACCCTTAATTTCTCTAAAATTTATTCATCGTTATCAGGTCCTAGTTGATTTCTATCTCAAACATAATTCAATAGCATAGGATCTATACACATCATTATATATAATGATTCATTAAGATCCATATGAATACTCTAGTGAAAGATATTTTTTTATGAAAACAGAACATGAGGAATATTCTAATAACAACCACATTGATAATTCAAATAACAATATATAAATTTTTCCTCTAGTGTTTTAATAGTTCTATAAGGTAGACCATTTATCGAAGATTGATATGTAGTTTTGAAAATCAATTGTATATTATGATCATTGTGAATAAATCAAGGAAAAAGTAGAAGTAAAACATGGATCCCATTTAGATATAATTTAATGTGGTAATCCATGAATCATTACGTCTTCATTAATGCGTATTCAAGAAAGTTGATCCCTAGATTAATATTTTTTAAACAATGATAAATTATTCTAACTTCATATGGATGATAACTATAAATAATATTTCATTTCAATATATTGATGTTTTAGCATATTCTGACAATAAATACATGGTAATGCTTTTCCATTTCGATTCTACAATGGGTAATGGATGTACCATCCCCTTTGACATTTTTCTCTCAATTTTAAATTGATGAAATTTTATGAACTAAGAAACAAACTCTATAACATCTCTTTTTATTGATACCACCATAAATACTCTTTCATTTATATAAATATCTTCATAATTTATGATGAATAGTGAATGAAGATAAATGTGGTTCCATAGTTATCTCTTTCATCAAATATGGTATTAAATGAACACTTACCATGTTTCTAAAACATAATATTCCCGTATAATCTAGGTTAAAATAAGAAACATTTATAACATTATTTTTTACCTCATTATCTTCCTTTTTCTCCTCTTGAATATTCATATAGATATATAGTTGAACATCCAATTGATTAAGATAATATTTCTCTCATTCAATCAACATTTTCAGATCCATCCAATGAAATTCTATAAATACTAGATCTTCAGTGATTCTCTTTATAGATAAACTATCATGGTCCTTTCAACTCAACAAATCAACCACCTTTTCTGCTTTCCTAAGGTGGTAATTTATTGAGAAGTCAAGATATATAATCATATAAAATCTTATTATTTGGAAAATATTCAACTCATTCTATGTGAATATATACATTAATGTTTTTAAATCATTATATATCACACTTTTCTTTGTAATGATAACACCTCCATATATTTAATGACAATGTACTATAGCTAACTCTAAATATTGAGTTCAGAACAGTTACTCATGAACCATCAATTTTAATGAGTCATAACCTATAACCATGTTCTTATGCATAATAATGCTTCATAATATCTTTTTGGATGTATATATATAGATTGAAAACCATTACCCACTGACGTGTTAAGTATAAACATGTTCACCGACTAATAATCATTTTAATCCCTTTAACTTTTCCATGTATCATTTTTTCAAAGCTAAATGCATGCCTTTCATGTTTACAAGGTAAGTGGACTAGATATTTGGGAAAATTACTCCTAAAAAATGAAATATACATTTAATATTAGATAAATAAGAATCCCTTTCATCATGGTTGGTCTAGGACAACATTAAATAGCCTCTTATTTTTATGGATCTACATATGTACCCTCTATTGATATTATATGACCCAAAATTTATTCCTTTTATAGGAAATATTCCTACTTGGTAAATTTTAAATATAGTTTCCCCTTCATTAGGATCATGCGTACAATTATCAATTGATAATAATTCTCTTCAATTATCTTCAAATATATAAAAATATCATATAAAAGTAATTCTAAAAATTATTCAAAAGAATATCAAAATACTAAATTCATTAAATCTCTGATGAAAGTGGGAGAATTAGTATGAATGAATGTAATCATCTATATTCATAGTGTCCATAAATTGTACTGAATGTATTTTTTGGTATATCCTCTTTGATCCTCAATTGAACATATTTATAATAAAAGAAAATCTTTTAAATGCATTGAATCTATTTTCACATTATCACATTTTTCATCAAATTTACTGTTAGTCCTTCTCTTATCATGGACATGTTTATATTCTGATAATCAATTCATATTCACATTGGTCTGTCTTTAAATTAAAAAAATATTAGGTCCCCTACAAAGTGAAACATTTTTTTAAATGAATCCCTTATCATTGTTATACTATATTTTTTTCATCAATTCTTTTTTGTAAAATAGGGCCATTCTATTGGGGTTAGTTGAAAAGGGAATTGAACCAGGTGTGAGATATATTAATAGTTATATTTTTATGGAAGGCTGGGGTACTTTTCTAGAAATATATCATAAAAATAATACATAATAGTTTGATCATCGATGTTCTGTTTCTCCCCAACCATCTGAGATAATCTATCCTCCTGAATAAGAATTAAATCCTATAAAATGGATCTGATATAAATAAAATGTTAATATTATTTGTCACATTAATAAAATATCATTTTGTTTTTTAATATAAAACATGACATTCCTCCCTCATTAATTAATGTGACCATTATATAGATAAATCCAATCCATTCCTAAGTTAAAATTCAATTAATCCGAAGGAAGAATGAATATATTTTCATGAAGCGTGTTCTAACAAACTTTATCGAGAGAGGAATAATATTCATGGTATACTTTTATTTTTCAATTAGTGTATTTCATTTATTATTCTATATCTAATAATTTAGTAGGAATCATGATACCATTAAAAAATTATTTATAAATGAAAAAATATGTAGATCCATATTTAAATAAGGCATTAAAAATTCAGAGTGGATAATATTTATAACATTCACCACATAATTATCTCCCCCTTCATTAGAAATAATGATCGCCTGTTATTTACCTTTTCTCTTATCTTATGAGGTTTATTATGTTGATCATAATCATTATATTTATGATTTGGAAACTTGTTAGTATAATTCTAATACACCTTGCATTTAAGAGACTAGAGATTGAGTGATGTGTTCTATGGAGATTTCCTTCTATTTATAGGTAACTTATTCCCATCACTTTGGAAATAAATTTCTTAATGAGAATCCTATATAAACATAAAAAATTTACCAATCCCCTTAAGAAAATATCCTCTACGATTCATTCCAAACATTGAGAATGAAAGGAAACTCATCTTCCTCTCTAAATGGTTTTTAGAGTTTCCATAGAACTTCATCTTCCTTTTCTTGTCAATACCAAGAGATCGATGGGTAACACTAAATTCCATTTCCAACTTTAGATAATAACTAATTATTTATTCATAGAAACATAATCTCATTATGGATAATTCTCTTCATATAATTTTTTTTATTCCACTGAAGAGTTTATCGGCTGTACATTTAGGATGGATGTTAATTCCATAAGCATACTGAACATGTATTGTAATATTTTCCTCATAGGTACCAACAATTTCATCATAATTCTTATTTATCTCAAATAATTCAGTATATATATTTTTTATAAATAATAAAAGGGAATAACTTATTTAAAAATAATCTCCTAAATTTATCCCACTACATAGAGTAAAGTTTATCTTGGTTCCTTGTATTCTTGATGATATTCCACCATTAATCCGACTTAACTTCTAAATAATGAATTTCCTAGATGAAATTTTTAAGATGAGAAACTAGATAACCAAAAATATATTTGATGAGGTTCTGATCCATTTATCAGCATCCTGTGGATTAGTAAATTCCCTAAATTAATGTGTGCATTACCTCATAAAGTACTCCAAATGATGTTGTCCCCTCCTTTTCACAATTTTATGTTCCTCATGATTCTTGTCTTGGGAAAGTTTTGTTATATTATAAATTTTATTTTTTATTCCATCCCTTATAACATTTGATTTCATGTGAGTAAAATCATTTATTTTTCTATCACACTCAACATTAACACATTCTTTTTAGGTTCCACAAAATTACTAAAACCCAAAAAAATGTGTAAGAAAAAATAATCATTGTGAGAAACCACATAATCCTAAAAAACAACTAATATGATTCCTAAATCATGAAACCTTCTATAAAATATATTACATAGTTTGTTTATAATATTTCATTCGTAGTCCTCATCTATTTAAATTATAGATGATGATTCATAAAGAGTTTATGGATTTAAAAATCATATCCCATTGGATTCTCAATTATGGTGTGATGTAATGATCATTGTCATATACTAGGCAATTCTTTAGTCTTGTCCAAAATTAATTTTTGGATTTATTTACCCTCAGAACATATGTTCCCAGTACATATCATGGTGTTGTATCTTGATATGGATTTATTTTTTTAGAAAACACTCACTATATCCCTCACTAATATTCCATGATATTTTCATATACATTGACATATCCTTGGGGTTCTATATGTTGTTTTCTCATCCTAGTTTTGAAATTTTAACTGAACCTTTATCTGATACC
The DNA here is from genome assembly GCA_963277665.1 of Viscum album. Classification (NCBI taxonomy): domain Eukaryota; kingdom Viridiplantae; phylum Streptophyta; class Magnoliopsida; order Santalales; family Viscaceae; genus Viscum; species Viscum album. The sequence goes on from OY728161.1 coordinate 1,591,955,124, forward strand.
AGCTATAAAGGCATAAAAATATTATATATAAAAATAACTTCTTAATATATGAATATTATATAAATAACATATGTATATTCACTAGAATAATATAGTTATAGTGTCTATGGAAACATAGAAATCTAAAAAACTATTACAAAAGTGATATACGCCATCACCCATTATGTTCTTTATAACAACCACCCTACTTAAAAATATCGTACAGAATACCTTCCGTCATATCATAGGTTTCTATCCACTATGATGGTGACACACTATCCTAGTTGTCCACTCTATCCAATTTAGGGTTATCTTTTCTAGATCCTCTCTCGCGTCACCTCCGGGTTCCTACTCATGATTTCCTCATTATTTGGCTGTATATTTTCGTTATGTTTATCTCATAGGATTCAGATTTTGTTCTTGTGCATCAATTTACTTTTCATGTCATCTATAGACATAGTTAACTCCATTTCCTCTTTTCCCCTTCTTGTCGGCCTCACTCTACGGTTCGTGCATCTGTTGTATTCCGTCTCATATAGATCCTGACTAGATATGAAGTACAAGCCCAAGGCGGTCGTTCTTATATCTGGTCTGTCCAGATCCGATCTCGGTGGTTCCCTTCAATTTTGTTTTTGGTAATCCAATCCCAAAGTGATGTTGTTGTGTCTTGCTTATATTTATGGGGACTTGGTGCTTTGCGGGTTGGTGATGACACTTGCAGAGGTGCGAGATCAGATTTCCTACAATGTTTTTTGGGGTATTGTTTGTTAATGTTCTGTGCTGTTTGTTATTGATTATCTCTCCTCCATTTTCTTCTTCTATGGTGGATCTTCTCTGGAAATGGATGGTTTGAAATTGTGTTGTTTTATGGGGATTTGATATTCGGGAAATGATGGATTCGGTGATGTAATATGACATTAAATGGCTCAGCGGTGTGTGACATGTCTGCGATTACTTGTGGTAAGAATTTTCATTATATTTTTTGATGGTGTTTAGATGCCAGGATGTTGAAATAAGTGAGTACTGAGAAGATAACCTAATTTCTTAAATTTGTGATTGCAGTTGTAATTTTTAATTTGAAATTGCAGTGTGTTAAATTTAAAGTTTAAAAAAAGCGTGATATCAGATACATAGTAAAGCTAAAAAGGGAGATAACAATATATCATGGGAATTAGTGTAGGAGAACCTGAAAATTAAGTTTCAAAACCACATATTACATAACATGGATCATAAAATTGAGTAATATAATAATTATTGGATATTCATAGGCCAACAATCATAAAAGATTCAAAAAACATGAACCATGATAACATAATATTATCATAAGTTATCGAATTCGGGAATACACATATGTATAGAAAAACATTTCCTTCATTGTTGAAGGCTCATTGTAAATACTATTATAGTGTAATTTTTTCAATCCAAAAACCATCCTAAGTTATCATGTTTCACTCTAGTGAATATCATAGTAGATATATTCCCCTTTTTATTTAGGTTCAATCCCCATTTCATCCCTTTTTTATCATGGAATATCAATAATTACCAAATTCATTAGAGGGAGATACAGGTCCCACACATCACATACTAAAAACAACAAAAATATTTTCTACAAGATCATTACACATTCATCATATCAAAACCCATGAATAGAAATTGTTTTTATAAACATTTCATCATAGAAAAACGCATGGAAAAAAAGTATATTTAATAATAATTCTATCATTTTAATATATTATAACCTATCGAAAAAGAGTAGGGTTTTATAAAAAATTTATCATAGCATAACATATAGAAGAGAAAATGGTTTTATAAAAACCATTACATTATAAACATTAACCATTAAAAAAGAATAATAATGGTATCACTGTCTCGTATCCAATTTAAAGATTAATTACATAAAATTAATTAATCTTATAATGAAAATCATTTTGAATGAAAAATATCTTCAATGGATTCCTAAGAAAAATATCATTTCTTTGAAAATATCATTTTTTTTAACATAAAAAAATCATACAAATATTTTGGAAATAATTTTAATTGAAAATACACATAAAAAAATATAAATTATCCATAAATGAGAATAATGTTCATTACATTAGTAATTTACATTAATATCTTACACAATAAAACAATGTTTCCATTTACATCTTCAGTATAACAAAAATGTGACTTTCTAGAAAAATTAAGGAAAATTATTTTCATAATTTAGTAGTAAAAACTCAAAAAAATTATTTTTTTTATCAATTCATTTGGAAAATGGTGAAAATATTTTTGAACTTTTTCAATAACATATTTTTGTAAGATAAACAATTATCGATTGAAGATTGAAATAAATATTCATTTTTTATAAAATCTTTATTTTTAGTTCTTTATTACATTAATGGATAAAAGATAATAGAAAACATGTATTCTAATGAATTAATTATAGTATAATACGATTGATGAATTTATAAAAAAAATATCTTATAATATTTCATTATTTGAATCATATTCATAATAAATCTTAATAAATGATGAGATTGTACTATAAAAACATTACCACTTTGCTAATATTGAATCATAAAAAATTTTGAAATAATGAAATTAAATTAAATATATTATATTATGAAAATAAATAAATTAATTATAATACATATAAAAGGGGGTGTATATATAAACCATAAAATAATATAGGTGCATAAAAAATGTATGTAACTATGACGACAAATTGAAAAATATTCCCTTACCTTAATTATCCACTTCCTTCATACACAATAAAAAATCATGTAAAATAAATACAATTTTTTATAAATATATTATATAAACAAACATATATATATCATACAATATATGATATTATAGTTTATTACCATTTTATTAACAATTCAGTGTTTAAGTCATGTTTTTGGAAATAACTTCTTTTTTTCTTTTGGGTTTTGAATTGTAAATTTTATTCCTCTTATATTGATCATTGTCCAATAAAATCAATAATTTTAACCATGATATAAATATCATATATAATCAGTATATATATATTTATTTATATTAATCCATAAAAGTCGGTGATATAAAATGAAATACAATGTTCATAGAGACGGTAGGCTATACGTGTGCATTAACATTGATTTCATTTTCATGAAGGATTGAAAAAAAAAATTTATAAAATATATAATGTTACAAACACATTTATATGTTATATATATCAGATATATTTATTATAATCATCTATATTACCTTCCATGTAATGCTTGATTAAATCAGATCACTCTACGAGGTGGTAGACTACCATACAAATGATTGATGTTAAAATATTACTGCAGAATGAGAATAAAGAAGTACTATGTGATGAAATAATCACTTTTAGAATAATAATATCATATATAGAATATATAAACATTTTATCCAATATTATATCCCTATGTGGGAGGTGGCGATGGAAAACGAATAAAATTGGTGTGTGAGGTTATAGTACACCGTAAACACTAATGATGATTTGGTAGCACATTTGATAGAGGTTGACATGTATATAAGTTTTAAAATTAAAATAATAAAAACATATTAATGGAATATGAATTTTTTTATTTTATAACCACAATTGATGAATATTTGGAGGTGAGAGAAGAAGAATTTATAGAAAAATATATATTTAAAATCTTTATCTCATCTTCAACAATATCTTAGGTTTAAAATAATGCCTTCAAAGATTGAAATTATGATCTGAAAAATGACCCTATGATGTGGGGATGGATTAAAGGAAGATATTTTGGAAGGTATATTCTGATAATTGAAGGTAAAATTGGATAGAATAATGGGTGTCCTTTTATTAGTTGGGGAGAGGACACATTTGGTAATTTCAAAAGTAATAATGGATTCCCAGATTTTTTGGCACTCTAGAATGATTTAAAATGATTAATTATAAAAAATTATAGATTATATTGTCTAAATATTTCCATAAAATTGTTTTTTTTAGAATTTCCTAGGTCATTTTACCCCTTATATTTTATTTTTAACCCATAAGTAAATGCATTTTAAACTTCATTGAGGTAAATAATTTTTATTAATTTTACTACTCATAGTGGTCAAAAAATATTTTTTCCATAATATAAAATATATATTATTATTATTTCAAATATGTAATAAATTTTATCATATTAATGTTTAATAAGTGGGAAATTCAATTTTAAATTAAACCCACAGGTACGATGATAAACCAGTTATCCAATGAGAAAATGTACAAATGATTGAAAAATATTTATAACAACATTAATAAAAGGGAAATGATTTGAATGTCCTAAACTAAAATTAACAATATATTATATATTTAATTTTTCTTTTAACCCCAATTTTTAATTTAAAATTACCCTTAAAATTCATTAAAAAAATGAAGTTTTCTTTAAAAACCATAATTTTCAATATTCATCGACAAATTAATCATTACAAAAATTTAATAAAATTACTCGATGATCATTTTCACATGATAATTTATAATTTTATGTCTATTTATTAAAAATAATTATCTACATTTTTCCAAAATTAATTTTATTATTTTCCAAGAAATGGAAAAAATAGTTTCTGAGAACAGTTTTCTCTAAACATATATGAAATATAAAAAATTATGCCCCATTTAATCAATATGTTTAGCTTATATAGAACCATTAAAGATATAATTTAATATTTTATTATAAATACTAATGATATAATTTTAATAGATAAGTAATAATTGCCGGGTTTAAATAATAATATCAACAACTTTTCATGGTTCATTAAAACTCAGTGTTGCTTGTAACAGAGGCTAAACTCTGTGTTTCATATAATGATATTTTTAAATAAAATTAAATTTATTGTAAAAAAAATAAATTCATCTATATTATTGGTTTTATCGGATATTATAAATATTATTGAAATAATTCTCTAATGATGGTGATTTTTATTTTATTTCCACTTATTATATTGAATAAAAATACAAATAAATATTTTAAGGGAATACAATTTTCAAAATTATCAATTGTCTTTCACAAATACATTAGTTGATGACATATAAAAAATAAAATAACACCTACCTTATTGGGTGTATCTGAATTACTATTTTATTTCTTCTTATTCCTCCTTTTCATTCGATATACATATAGAAATCATCGTGTAATTTTTTCAATGATGATTGGACACCCATATTTTTAATTCATCTCTTAAAGACATCATATCCACAACCTTTTCTTCCACCAAAATTCCTTATATAAATTATATAATTTTCCAAATTTTTAATAATGAAGAATAATTAGATTTTTTTATACACCACTTTTCATTGATATTACTAGGATCTTTTCTATCAATATATCATGAACTATTTCATTTGGTATAGAAAAATTAGCATCACTATGGATATATTCCCTGATCTTATTATCCTATAAATTGTAGAGAATATCGTTCTTCCATCCATCATATATAGGGATATTTTAAATTAGGGGCCTCGTTATCAAATCCATATATAAAACATATCCAGAAAATATATCAAAATGATTAAAATCTATATTATAAATTGATGGATTTTATAGAACATGATATTCCCTATGAGACACTAGGGGTGAATCAGGGCGCTACTTGGATCAAAATTTTATTTATCACCATTCCTCAGATCCTTTTACCTCATCAAAAAGAAATTAATTCAAAATATCATTCATTAATTTATATCACATTGAAAAAATATATATAAATATAGAAATCTAATAAACATAAACATGAGGATATTTTCAAGGATCACCCACTCAAGTCTATATCCAAGGTCCATATGTTGATGATGTGATAACATATAAAAATATGTTATAAAACATAGTTGTAGTGTATATATTTTTACCTAACTAATTTTTTTTAATGATCACGAACACCCTTTCTAGGATATAAAATTTTGAATTGAATATATTTGATTATTTATAATTAATCATGATGATTGATTTCCTTTTAAACAAACAATGGCCTAATATTGGTTGAAGATATGAAAAGGGTGAACTCCCATAGTTTTCCACCACTGATTACTTGGTGTGATGTCATAGGAAAATTTGTGGAACAAGGAAAAGCACATTGGATATTATAAGTCCACTGTACACCTGAAGAATAGGGATAGATAGATAGAACCATCGAATAGAATCAATAGACTTATTGTTTTCACATTGGTTACTCAGCGGTAACTAGTGTCTACCCAAGGGAGTCAATGGAAATAAGTATACCTTCAGAATGTATATCACATGTATTCTATAATTGAGTTTCTATCTAGTTGAGTCGATTCCAAAAGTCAAAATATACATTAAAAATGATCTTTAATAGCTCCCTTGACCAATAAAATCCTCTATTAAGATAGTTGGACCCCTGAAGTATGAAAATACAACCCATTGAAGGGTTGGAATCCAAGGATAGTGAAAAAGGATAATCAAATTTGATATAATGAAATGTCAAAAAGCATTAACAACTTCATTTCTTCCTCTGGATATCTCTTTGAAACTCGTTTTTCAATTCATTGAACTTTATAATCCACTCTAGATTTTTCTAAAATTAAACTTCCATATCTTCTTATATAATTGAGTGCTTTCCTTCAAAAGATTTTTACTTAATAAATTCTCCATTTTTTCTCTGTACCTATTTACATGTTCTTGGAAAATGACTAAATCCATGGTATTTTTCACGTTGAGGTCATGGAAAACCATTAAAACCAATGTATCTCATTTCATGGTTCATAGTAACTGCTAAAATGAATATTTTGTGTAATTATTTATCATATTTTCTACAGATAATTTCAGAATATATATATATATATTCACATATACACAATCCATTGTGTTCATAGTCATAAGGTGTAACATAGTAAGATTTTATGATATATTTATTTTCAAATAAATACAATTCTCTGATATCTTAGGATACATACAACCCTATGTATAAAGAATGTATAATTTAGTATAATGTTATAATATAGATATTAAATTTGGGGTATGAATATGAAAATAAAATTTATTAAAATTATATGTTATCAATATGAATAAAATAAAATCATTTGTTATCAATTTATTAGAAATGAGAAAAAATATTCTTAAAATAAAATAAATAAATTTTTTAAAAAATTGTTTTATGCTTGAATTTTTTTTATATTAATCAATCAAATAAATAACTATTTGTGAACGATTATAATTGTAAAATCATAGATTTTCGATCTAATAGTTTTCTGATTATATTTTTATTTATTTCTTTCCCAGGTGTTGAGACGACATGCAATTCTGAGGCCTGGCGTACCCGAAACTATTTTTTGAAAAATATTAATATTTTAATTTCACGTGCACCGGTTTTTTCCTGAAAAATTGGGATAACTCTTAAATGGGTGCTTGGATAATAAATTTGTGTGCATCATTGAAATTAGAATGTAATATTTACTTTAGGCACGACCTAACTTTGGGCAGTGCTGGTCATCTGTTAAAAAATACACCTTGGACGTAACCGTAAATTAAAAATGAAAATTATTTTATTTTTATTTTAAATACTAATAACTTATGAATAGTTACTCATGCTAGAAATATGTGACCACGGTTGAGTTCATAATGTGTTTTTTCATATGTACGACTTAACATTGGTCGGCACGGGTCTTCTTTGTAAAAACTCAAAAAGGATTTAATCATCATTAAATAATTAAAATAAAATTATTTAATAATTCAACAACATTTATCTTTAAGTATTTTTTTTCAGGAACTCAGGGTTTGAATCATAATTCTCTAATTAATTTGGGATGTATAAAAAGAAATCTTTCGATCAAATGCTGATGGATCATGGATTTATGATCAATGTATAGCTGATTTAAAGGAACCTCATCACGATGATGACACAATAATCTTTGTTCATCAACTACTAATCCGAATATTAGTAGGGTGTTTGTTTCCATGTGACTTTCCCCATTCGTAATTTCCATGATGAACACAGGTCAATCCCCAAACACATTGATCCAAGTTATTTTAAATATTTAGGGATGGGAAATAATCTAGGATATTATTGGGAAATTTATATTAATTACACTTTGTTATATTTCTAATAGATATATATAGAGGTTCACACAAACATTTTTCGAGGTTCATTCCCCAAGTTTATGTTTTCTGTGTTTTAATATATTTTCAACATGGGTTCATTATTGATATTTTTTTGACCAGTGATTCTATGATATCTGAGGGTATAGATAATTGTGTGTCTATTATTTGACACAATGGATCACAACCCTAATTTCAGATTTTGAATTTGGATATGTAAAGGAGGTATCAAAATGACAATGGGAACCCAACTTTGGATCATGTATCATTGCTTTGTGATTCTTGTTGATCAGATCTCTCTAGAGGGTTATTGGGATCGAACGATATCCATACGAGAGGTATGAATGGGGACATGTGGTTGCTACGGATTGATGTGGATGGTTTTATAGATAAGAATGAACAAAATCCCATTTATGACCAGCTGTACAGGGTGGTTTGTGTTATTATTATTTTTAATAATAATAACATGTGCTGTTTGTTTTTATTATTGATCATAATAATAGTGATGAATGTTGTTATTGATGATAATAATAAATGTCAAATCAAATGATTAAATAAAGGTGAACCACGTGGGTGGAAATTAAATAATGGTATTTAATTAAAATTATATGGTCTTTCATGAACACCCCCAATCCCATTGGGGTGCTGTATATGAGAAATGTGGGGGGATTTTGATTTAATTATTTTTTAAAATAACTAAGATGAAATTTAAAGAAATTTGTTATGTAAAATAATAGGAGTATCCATCTACACCACTGGTGTGCTGCTTGATGGGGAGTTTGAGAGTAGGGTCGTTGAGAAGAAAATAATTGTTAAAAAATGAATAATTATAATAATAATAATATTATTATTTTTTTCAAAACCATATTTAGATCATAAATTAGTCAAATGATCTCTTATCGAAGAACTGTTAGTGACAGCATGATCCAAGAATTGAGATGATCATTTTATGACTGTTGTTAGACACCTTTTTTGGACTCGTTCCATGGGTAAAAAAACACCCAATAATAATAAAATTATTATTATTGTAGGATATTATATCATATATATCTCTCTCATATAGTGTCAAAATGAAAAACCATCTATGATTTTTTGACCGAGATTTTCAGGAAAAAATTTTTATTCTAATTTTGGTTATTTAAATCAATATCTTGGTTTGGACCCCATGAATCCCAATTCGGGCGTATTGTGGTGAAATGTGACTTTTCCACCAGGAGACCGATTTGAAGAAATGAGTAGTTGAACCCTTGAATTTTTTCATGAGTATCAGAATGGTGCGATACATATATTTTATTTTGGGATCAATACATTGTCCTCATGAATGATCATTCATGTGTTATATGGTGAAATGTGTTTTTTTACTATGTGTCCATTTGAGGCAAGTGAATAGTCTATTTTTAGAATTTTACTTCAAGGAACCTAATGGAATTTTTAGTTTGGAAATCATTGAAATTTTGAAGAAGAATTTCACTTGAATTGTGTTGTATCCATTTAGGCTGATGATGATCCACAACTCTGGGTCCATCCATTTCCAGACCCAGACATGAGTAGTGCTAGACATAACGAGGCACGTCGTTTACTCCCATGTGTAAAAAGTCAGACTACATGGACTGGATACCATGTGTCTTTACACACTATGTACACCCATCTACCTGTCATGTATATGGAGACCACATGTTTTTTGAGGGTTTCGACATGGGAAATACTTGGGACAGATGGACACACCGTGTACACAAGGTGACATGTCGTGTAGTCTCATCAAGAGTGCTTGAGGTTATTCTTTTTCCTAGTTTAGATCATTATTGATTGAGGGCATTAACATGGTCCTTTAATCTAGGATTATGTACAACATTACATCCAAATTACTTTATTTTAATCCACTATAGAGTCCGAGTCCTACATAGAATTATTGCATTCCTCCGTGGGATTGAATCAGGATTCTCTATCACCCCTAGTGCAATTATTTGGAATCAACGTAACCTATGAGGGTAGGGAGTATGTACTATATATAGCAGGGTGAATTATTAGGGTTTGTTGTATTCATTGGGAAGGATCCTCTACATTAAAATTTTTTTGTGGGGTTAGTGATATAATCCGGGAAGGATCCCTTGCATTGCAAATTAATCCAGATTTGGATAGTGGTACTCCCAATGGTATTAGGATGTATCCCCTATCTATGTATCATAATCATCCTTAACCAATATGTTCTCCATTTGGTATAGTCCAAATGTGATATACCTCTTCATGAGTGTCTCCAATGATATCATGGCTCTAGATTTTATTTCTCCATGAATGAGTCTACTTCGAGAAGAATCCTATGGATGGAACTTGATTAAGAATGACCGAGGGAACAATGTATCTCAAGACTATATCTTGATGATCTTGTTATATGTGTCTTAAAAATATACCAGTGTGGAGATGGTTGTACTTTCCCTTGTTGTATTATATTGTCATGTTTCATTATGGTTTTGGGGTATCCTACTGAGTATTTTTATACTCACCCATGGATGGGATTTTCCTAAAAATGATGTGTCTTGTGAAGATTATTGACATTTTTATGGATTACTAGGTGTAATAGGACAAGATAGTGCTTAAAAATTCTAAACTAATGATGTGTTCCTATAGTCCAAACAGTAGTCCCAATACCTCTTTACTTACAGGTTGGACTTGTTGTTACAAAATATTTTTTAGTGTTATTGTTTTGGACCTATTACTTTCCAGTTCATTCAATGTTGTAATCTAGTAGTGGGATATAGTGGGTTGTATAAATTCATTACTTAGTGTTTTAACATTTCATCATTTGTGTCTTGGAAATGTTTTCATGCATAAAATCACCTTTTTCTAGTGCATTCCATTTGTGGGATATACCTACTATGTTCTAGTCACCCGCCCTTGACCTATTTGTGGTGGGCTTAGTCTGGTAATGACACAAGCCACTCTGGGGTGGGTTGTCACATATTGGTTTGAGTAGGTTAGTTATAATATAGGACCTAGAGTTGATGAGGTTAGTTTGAGGAAACAGTGTTGAGTGTTTCATGTTTGGATTCAGTTGAGTGACTCCAGTGTTGGGTCAGTGGATGATTTATCCATACACGAGGTCTCTAAGAATCTACTTCTTGACTAAATAAATTAGAACACTGGTTGGGGGGAAAATTGGTACATGAATCATAAGGTAATTATTGTGTTTTCTATGTCATTTATGAGTTATCTTTCCAGATATACTCAATTGACCTTGGTACATCTAGTTTAGGTTCATGATTTCTCTATGTAGGTAGCCAACTAGAATTCCACCACATTATCGTAAGGATGATATTTCACATGAGGCATTGGTGCATGGACTTTTACCAATGATAGAACCCCTATGTGGTGCACTAGCCATATCACCACCTATAGAGCAATACAAGTTACCTAATGTACCAGGGGATGAGGTGCACTGGTTGAGTGTGATTCATGAGTTCAAGCAATAGAGACCCCTTAGGATACAAGATGATCTTGACAAATAGGAATATGAGGAATGTATTGAGGTGGTAACCCATGTTTTTTGTCTATTCAGGACACTAACCCATTAGATGGTGGTCCTGGAAGCAAGCCTTCTACATGGCTCAGTAGGGAATTGATGGGGGTTTGTTACCTGATCATACGATGAGGAAAATATTCTATGTGAGAAGTTTGAGAATCTTTTTATAGATTATTTAACAACTTATACGATCAGGGATATGTGTATCCGGGAGCATACACAGCTCCAAATGAATGAAAAGTTAGTGTCTTTGTATTTATCGAGGCATACCAACATCTACATGTTACTCAATGGATATGATACGAGAACTGTACATCAGGGATCATAACATCGAGTGAGGTCTGCATAGAGAAATATGAGCATGTGTTATCCCAATAAACATTAATATTTATGTTGGGGTTCTTTATAAAGATTTGGGTGTCCAAATATTCTTTCCATAAAGGATACAAGCAGTGATTGTTATCAGTGGGAATGTTAGAGAAGAGACCAAGGAAGCGGGGAGTTGACATCAGTCCTAGGGACATGGTTGCGAAAGACCTATCAATAGGATATTCTAGGACAAAGGATCTATAGTTTAGGGCTCATAGGAAGGGTCAAGTCTTCCTAGAAAGAGGTGGTGTATTTAATATGATGCCATGGGACATCTCTCCCATGATTTTCCAACCATTTATAATGTTGATAAGGTGACTATAGATAGACCACCAAGGAAGTGATAGTGAATAGAGAATACAAATCCATAGGGTGATAGACGTGGCAGAGGAGTTGGGAGAGTAGAATGAGGTGTTCAACTTTTCAACATGTTACCACGACCACCCACAGGTGGTCTACACCAGGATTATGGAGCCATAGGACATGTGAGGGACTCCTGCCTGTACTAAAGGCATATAACCCAGGGGTTCTAGAATGAATCAAGTTATGATCTATAACCTTTCTAATTTAGCTTTAGTATTTATAAAATCATGTTCTATTTATTATTTTTGTGCGACATATCTTGTTCGATACTTGGATATTCTTGTTAAATGGTTGGCTTGACAATTATTCTTAAATATTACTACATGGGGAGACCTAATGATAACACACTAGTGTCGACAGTGTGACCTAACTCTTCGAGACTAGAGTTTCAGTTGGGATCTCTTACAAGCAGCCTTGAGTCCATACGATGATATTCTTAGTAGGAATGGGCTATCTAATGTTAATTAACATATTGAATGTTTTAGTGGATGAGAGTGGTGTTTCTATATTGTTGAAACAATGTTTTCATTGTTAGTAAAAAGGAAACCCTTGATGCATAGGACAGACTTGCACATAAGAGGGTGTAGCCAATTACTCATCAATTGGCTAGTTTATCTGTCTCTGTATTGGATGTTATGTGTCCTCAGTTTTATATAGTGGTGTAAGTGTTATAGTGTATCTAGGAAAGGTTATGATATAAGTATTTTATATATTTCCTCTAGGACTATGAATTCGATATTGTGCATACTCATGGGAAGGGAAAAGTGGTAGAATATTATCTAAGTACGAGATCTAGTTTTCTATGACTGAACATGGCATTGAAGTAGTTATCCTCATTGTAGTTATAATTTATAGATGTAGATGAATCAACTTACCTTTAGACGATGGTTGTCACAACTCTACTCTTATAGTGAGTTAGGGACGCCCAATATGGCGATAATGACTACAAGTCCCTATAGTCTCAAAGTTCCATAATACATTCTCCATATGGATACTCAAATAGTGTAGATCATGTCATTATATTTAGAGGAAGCACAATATTACCAATGGAATTATGGGAGGTGGTTTTGAGAGAGTTCCATACTTCTCCATTAGTGTTATATCCAGGTGTGTCGAAGATGTATTAGGACCTCTGATGTGAGTTTTTTTGTGAAAATATAAAGGAGGGAGTTTTAGAGTTTTTCACTCGGAACCTCACTTTTCCAAAAGTAAAGGATGGGCACCAGGTTCTAGAGTGTTTAGATCAACCACTTGAGGTTCCAGAATATATGTGGGATTAAATATTGATGGTCTTTAAGATTCCCTTACCGTGTACATCAAGGGGACATGGTTATATCTTGGTGATTATTGAACGACTCACCTTGTTTTCCCAAGTCAAGGCTATTTGATAGTAGAGTTCCGTAAAGAGCTTGGGATTCCTCTAAATATAAGATATATTTTGACTCCATGGAGTTATATCAACATTATTTTCAGATCATGATGTTTCCATTACATACCATCTATGGAAGGGATTTCTGGAGGTGTTTTGGAATCCGTTACGCTTGAGCACATTGTTTCACCCATAGATGGATGACCAGAATTAGTGGACCATTTAGGTTCTAGATGACATACTACATGATTTCATTTTAGAATTTGGCTAGAGCTGGTAGGATCATTATTGGGTGATATATTCCTTTAGTTCATTTTCTGTGATTGAATAAGAATCTTCATGAGAGAACATGGGAGAAGTAGGATCAGTCTCATGCTCAGTACCCTCAAATGTTTTAGTATCCCTTTTTTATTTTCTTTCAAGGAAATAAATCCCTATGGTGGGGATGTTTTATTGTATTTTATTTTCCATATAATATTTTTAGATATTATATAGATTAATTTCGATACCAATCGCAGAGACGAAGTGAGATTATGAGGCCCCATGTTATTGGAATAATTTTTTGATATTATTAAACTCTTCATTGAATGCACACACAATTTTCATAAAAAGGATTGATAGGTCCTAAACGTGTGACATGATGAAAAATATGAGGGGAACGATGAAATTGGAATGGTGTATTTAGCCTAGGTGTGAATTATATTTGGTCGATGCTTGTCATATATAGAAAAAGTCCACAAGGATATAACTGTAAATAAAACAATTAAATAAAAGTAATTTTTCTTTAAATCCTAATAACTCGTTAATGGTGACTTAGACTAATAATATGAGACCACAGTTAAGTTCATAATGTTTTTTTCACTAGGATCGACTTAACTTTGGCCGTTGTGGGTCTTATGTGAAAAAACTCTAAAACAAAATAATCACCATTAAATAGTTTAAATAAAAATTATTATTTTACACATATTCGTTTATATTTAATCAACCAAGGTTAGAAATTCAATGGTGTCATCATAACCCTATAATTCTTCTATGACATGGAGAGATAACTCTATCGAACAAACTATGGAAGATCATGGATCGATGATCAATGTGCAACTTATTCTACAGAACCCTTCCACGACGATGACACAATTATCATCCATCATCAGTGAATGATTTGAATCGAGGTAGGTTGGTTTTTTCCTTATGATTTTATCCATTCATGATTTCCATGAGGAACATGGGTCAATCCAAAAATAGATTTATCTATGGTTTTCTTGTTGTTTCAAGATGTGATATTATTGCGGTGATTATCACAAAATTTATTTTAAATCATCTTTTTTATCTTTATAATGAAAACAGATTGCTACCAAAATGAACATTGGCCACATTTCATTTCAAATGTTTGTGTTACTTTCTTTACTCTCTCAATTATATATGCATTCATTGTCGGTATTGTTTTGAGCAGTGATTTGCTGATATCAAAGAGTAATGATTATTGTGTGTTCATTCATTAACATAATTGATCATAGTCATGAATCCATATTTGTATTATAGAGACACAACAAATGTGTGACAATGAAAATGGGAACCCAAATTTGGATTGGTTATTAATGGTTTGAGATTAATGTTGAGAAGATCACTCATAAGGTTCATTGGGATCGAATTCAAGGCACATAGAAGGAAAAACTGGGGACATACAGTTATTATGGATTGATGTAGATGGTTTTTCGGTTAATAGCGGTTGAAATCCAATTTCAGGCTATCCATGGAGGTTTTTTCATGTTTTTATTATTTTTAATAATAATAAAATGTTATATTTATTTCTATTAATGATAATATCAATGGTTATGAATGTAATTATTAATGCTAATAATAAATGGAAAATAAAATAAATAAATGAAGGTGATCCATGTGGGTTAAAATTAAATAAAAGAATTTAATTAAAGTTATTACGTGAGGGGTGAACCCCCAACCCCTTTGAGGAACATTAAATGAGAAATATGGGTTGATTTTGAATTATTTATTATTTATAATAATTTAGTTGATAATTAAATAAACTGGTTAAGTAAAATAATAATAGGATCCATCTACACCACATGTGCACAGAGTGATGAGTTTTGTGAGCGTGGGATCGTTGGGTAGAAAATATTATTTAAAAAGGTATTATAATAGCATGATATTATTACTATTATTTTCAAAACAATATTTTGATCTTGAATTATTCATAAGTTCTTCGATCAACAAACCATCAGTGATAGAATGATCCTATAATTGTGACAGAAATGTTAATATTAATGTTGGATACATTTTCTAGACTTCTACCTTAGGTCAACATGAAACACAAAAATAATAAAATTATTATTATTATAGTATATTGTATCCGATATATATCTCTCATACAGTGTCATAATGAAGAAATTTCTATGACATTGTGACCCTGATTTTTAGGAAAATATTTTGATTCAAATTTTGTTATTTAAAACAAGATTGAGGTGCACGCCTTGTTAATCCCCTTTCATGTGTATTGTGGTTAAATGCGAATTTTTAAACAAGAGTCCAATTTGGGAAAACTAATAGTTGATCCCATGCAATTTTTTGCATGGATCAGAATAGTGTGATCCATATTCTTTTTTTTGGATCGAGACATGGGCCCTGAGAATTACTATTGTTGCGTTATATGGGGAAATGTGACCTTTTCACCGGGTGACTATTTGGGGATATTGAATAGTCTACTTCGTGTTTTTTTCTAAAAGTATTATAATGGTTCGATCAGTTTTGAAATCTTTTATCTTATGAGGATGAATATTAGTAGAGTTACATTTTATCCCTTCATGTCAATAAAGATCCCAGTGTGTTTTTAGGCCTTTTCCAGACACAGACACAGGCAGTTCCAAACATAATGAGGCACACCGTGTACTCCCATGTCTACATAGATAGGATACATGGAAATGATTCCACATTTCTCTACATGTTGTTTATACCCTTCTACATGCCATTTATATGGATACATCATGTCATATGAGGTTTTCCACACATTAAATACTTGGTATAACGAGACATGTTCTGTAACCACTAAGACATGTTGTGTACTCTCAACAAGAGTGACTGAGGCTATTAATTTTCCTATTTGGGACAAGTATAGGTTGAGTGTGTTCCCTTGTTCCTTCTCTCGAGGGTTCCATATTGAATAATATACACATTATTGAATTATAGTCCCCTCTAGATTCCGAGTCCCAGATATAGTTATGGTATCCCTTTGGTAGACTAGAGAAGGATCCTCTCTCACCCCTTCTAGGGTTTTTTTTGAATTGACATAACCTCAGAGAGAAAGGAATCGGTCCCCCATCTTTAAGGCCACATATGTAGGGTTAGTGGTATTCTATGGGAAGTATCCCCTACATTACGATCTACATCAATATGGTTAGTGGTATTCTATAGGTAGGATCCCCTATATTGAAATTTTTTCCAGATTGGGTTAGTGTTATTCCCCAGAGTATTGGGAGGGATCCACTCTATGTGTATCATATTCTTCCTTGAATAATATTTTCAAATTTTTTTAGGGAACAAATGAGTTAGATCCCATTGTGAGTGTCTCTTATGATATAAAGTATCGAGGTGTGAGTTCTCCCAGA
This sequence comes from Viscum album, assembly GCA_963277665.1. Lineage (NCBI taxonomy): Eukaryota > Viridiplantae > Streptophyta > Magnoliopsida > Santalales > Viscaceae > Viscum > Viscum album. Next base: position 1,591,972,374 of record OY728161.1, read on the forward strand.
ATGATAATGATTCGAGATGATTCCTTTGGAAAACATTATGTGAAGATCTCCTGATTGAATGGTGTTTCCCATGAGTATTTCTCAATATTATTGTTATATGTGTTGTACACATATACCTATGTGGATATGATTTTGATTTCCCTTGAAGTGTCCCTTTGTGGTATTCTGTTATGGTATTGATTTTTTGTTTGGGGTTTCCTATTAATTATTGTTAGAATCACCTCTACAAGAGCTTTCCCCGCATTTGATTTGTCTTTTGTATGAGATCAACCTTTTTATGGAGTCCTAGGTGGGGTAGGACCAGAAAATTCTTAGTGGTTATAGACAGACGAGGTGATCATGTAGTTTGAATAGTTTTCCCAATGCCTCTTAATTTATAATATGGACTTTTGGTTGTAGAATAATTTTGGTGGGCTTGTTTTGGACCTAATTACATTTCATTAATTTCATTATTGTACTTTTTTTTGTAGGATATGGTGGTTTTAATTCATTTTTTACATTTTTTTTACATTTTAGAATTTAAGGATTGGAGATTTGTGTGTGCGTGCATGTACTTTTGGATAATGCCTCATATTTGTGGGATATTCCTAATTAGTGATAGTCACCGTGTCTAGGACTATTGGAGGTTTTCTTGAGGTAGTAATGTCCCTGGACCCTTTAAGATAGGGTGTGACCGATTGGTATAATAGGTGGTTAGTTATACATTATGATAAAGTATTAGTGATGTTGGTTTTGGTAAAAAGTGTTGAGTGTTTTCAGTTCATATCTCAGTTTAGGGACTCCAGTGTTGTTGTGGTGGCATGTGTATCCATACTCTTGGACCTTGAATACCACCTTCTTGATACTGTGCATGAAAACATAGGTGTGGGAAAAAATAGTATTTAAATCATATTTGAATGGATGTGTATTCAATGTCCTTATCATGTTAGCTCTGTTGATATTATATTTGAGTGTGGTACTTCTTTTTTTATTTCCATATTTATCCACGTACGAAAATAGATAGGATTCCACCATGTGATCACGAGGATGTTCCACCAGATGATGAGGCATTAGTATAAGGACTTGTACCAGAGATATCACCTCCAGGTGATGCACCATACACATTGACACCTGCAGAGAACCACACGTTACCCATAGTACTAGTGGACACGGTTCATATAATGACCATGCTTCATGAGTTATAGTAACAGAGAAACCTAAGGTTCCAAGAAGATACCAAAAAACAGGAAGATGAGGACTACCTTAAAGTGGTAACCTGATATTTTTGTCAATTCAAGACATAAGCAGATGAGGTGGTGGTCCTAGTAGTGAGCCTACTATATGGATCAATAGGGAAACAGTGGGGTTTTCTTACCTGATATTACTATGAGGTGACTCTTCCATGGATAAATTTGATAACCTTTTTAGAGAGGAGTGATCACATTATAAGAGGAGGGATATGTGTATCAAAGAGATTCTATAGCTCCTATATAATGAAATGTCAGTATAAAAGTATTCATCTAGGCATACCAACATCTCGATGTACTCATGGGATATGATACAATATCCATACACCAGGGATATGACCTTCAAGAGAGGTCTTCATAGGGTCATCTGAGACTATGTTATCCCTATCACCATTCCTACTTATGTTATGGTTCTTACGAAAGCATTGGTAATTGAATGTTTCTTGGCTAAGTGGATAAAGACGGTGATTGTTAGAAGTTTGAATGAAGGAGCATAGACCTCTACATCAGGGTGCCAACTTGAGTCTCATGGGCATGGACATGTGAGATGTGTCAGGAGGAGGCCCCAAGATAGATTATCTGCAGTTCAGGGCTCATAGGGTGGGTACAAGTATCATAGAAAGATGTTGTGATCTTTATGTGATGTAAGGGTAAATCTCACCTAATATTGTCCAAACCATCATACTACTGAAATAGATACTCTAGATGAACCATTGAGGAAGAGACAGTGATAGAAGAATACAGATCGGAAGGGAAGTGGATTTTTTAGAGGTGTTATGACAGTAGTAAAAGGTGGTTGACATTTCAACATGTTACCACCACCACCCCAAGTGGTACATACCAAGCTTAGAAAGGTGGAATACAAGGGATTTGACAACTTCATGTAGTCAAGGCATATGACCCTAGGGATCCATGAATGTTTCAAGTTACAATTTGTGTCCTCTCTACCTTAGTTGTAATATTGATAGACATAGGTTCAAGTCATTATTTTTTTAATACATATCTTTTTTGAGACTTTTATAATCTTGATGAAATTTTGGATTAACCCTCATGCTTTGATAATCCTACTAGGGGAGACCAAATGATGATGCACTAGTTACAACAATTTGACCCGACTCTTGGAGGCAAGATTATTGGTTGGGAACTCTTAGTAGTAGCATCGAGCCCATACAAAATTATTCTGAATATGGACTATTTATCTACTATTCATACTCCGATTTATTGTTTTAGGTGAAGAGTATGGTGTGTCCCCAAAGGTTGGTCAACGTTTTCCTTGTTGGTTAAATGGAAACCCAGATAGAGCATGATGTACTCACACATTGGAGGGTTTATCCGATTACTCTTCAATTGGAAAACCTAAACCTCAGTTTAGTTGATGTTATGAGTCCTAATTTTCTTGTAGTGGTGATGGAGTTGCAGTGTATCCATCAATGGTTGAGATAGAGGCATTGGATATTGTTCCTCCATGACTACAACTTCAATACTGTATATTCTATGGGATAGGAAATTTTGTGGAATATTCTCTCATTAAGCGATCTTGTTTTTAGATTCAGAATGAGGAATTGGAGAAGTTGCCCTTGTTGTAGTTATCCTTTATGGATAGACATGAAGCATCTTACCTTTAGTTGATGGTTGTCACCCCTCCAATATTACAGTGAGATATGGAGGCACAACATGGGGATACTAACTATGAGACCCGGTGTGCTTAGATATCCACTGGAAATGCTCTTAATGGATACATGAAATATGGGGATCACATTGGTCTTTTCAATCTGGGTGTTTGTTGACCGACACACCATGTCATCCCACTTCCTAGATATATGAGAGTAGATCTCAAAAGTTCGATTGGGATGCCTCTATGTACATGAGATAGTTCAACTCCATCGAGTTCCATCAATTATACATTCATATCATGATGCTCACATTACATCCTGGTTATAGAATAGATTATAGGTGGCATTTAGGACTTGGTTACACTTGAGAACATGGTTTCACCAATAGATGGATGGCCAAACTGAGAAGACCATTCATGTTCTAGGTGAAATGTTGAAGGCGTTATTTTTCAACATTGGCTGCAGTTGGGAGGATCCATCATGAGAAATTGATTCATTTAGTTCTCATTTAGAGGTGAAATATGAATCTATATGAGAGATAATATGAATTGGAGGATCAATTTCATGTTTATTACCCTCATCTGTTTGAGTTTACCATGTTTTGGATTTTATGGATGTAAAGCCCCAAGGTTGAGAGAATGTAATGTCTCAGATTTTACATGCACTATTTTTTGATATTATATGGATTTATTTAGAGATTAGGAGTTGAGACGACATCCAATTCTAATTCCCAATGATATTGAAACAATTATATTGAAAATATTAAACATTTAATAGCCTGTGTGCATGAATTTTATGGAAAAATTGAATAGATCGTAATTTGGTTACTGAATAGGAATATAAGGGAACCTTAGAACAGAGAATTATGGATTTACCCAAGGAATAACCTAACTTTGGTCAGCGATAGCCATATGTAGAAAACTCCACCAAGGATTTAATAATAAATAATATTATTAAATAATGTTATTTTATTTTTAAATCCTATTAAATCATGAATGCTATCATGGAGTAGAAATCATAGACCACTGTTGAGTTTTCAATATGGTGTCTTCACTAGGTGCAAATTAACATTGGTCTGTGTGGGTCTTATATGTAAAAAATAAAAAATGATGTTATTTTTATTAAATAATTTAAATAAAAATTAATTTATAACATAATTAAATCACTATTTAATTAGTCTTTGACATGAATTTGGGGTTAGAATAATAACCATGTAATTATTCTGATATGTGGAGAAATAACACTCTTGAAAAAATGATGATGGATCATGGATCGATGATCAACACGTAGCCGATTTGAAGAAACCTTGCCATAGTGAGGACACAATAATCTTCCATCATCAACTACAAATCTAAATCATGTTAGGGGTTTTATTTCCTTGTGATTTTCCACGTTTTTGATATCCAAGATGAATGTGAGTCACTTCATAAAAATATTTATCCGGGGATCAATTATTATTACAGCATGAAATATTATATGATGGGTTATTGGGAAATATGTTTTACTTCCTCTTTGTTATCCTTCTAAGGGAAAACGATTCAGCCTAACATAAACATTATATAAGTTTCGTTCCACATGTATGTATTTTGTGACTTTCGTTCTCCATTTTATATGTTTTCATTGACTATATTATTTTTCCCCATGGTTTGACAATATCCAAGAATACCAATCGTTGTGTGTTCATTATTTGAAACAATGAATCACAGTCATCAATTCATATTTGGAATTTGGAGACATGATAGAGGTTTGAAAATGATAATGGGAACCTAAAATTGGATGGGGTATCAATGGTTTCTGATTTGGGTTGATAAGATATCCCCAGAGGGTAACTGGGATCAAACATCAGGCACATGGGAGGCACGACTAGGGACATGTGGTTTCTATGGATTTGTGTGCATCGTTTTCTGGAGAAGAACTGATAGAATCCAATTTCCGACCAACCATGGTGGGGGGTTCGTGTTATTATTATTTTTAATAATAATAACATTTTATCTTTATTATTAATAATGATAATAATAATGGCGATAAATGTTATTATTAATGATAATAATAAATTTGAAATAAAATAAATAAATGATGGTGATCTATGTGGGTGGAAATTAAATAAAGTAATTTATTTAAAATTTTAGGGTGAGGTGAGAATAGACCAGCCCCTTAGGGTGATATATATGATAAATATAAGGTTATTTTTATTTAATTATTAATTATAATAATTATGTTACAAATAAAATAAATTGGTTATGTAAAATAAGAGGAGTCTCTTTCTACACCACATGTGTGCCACTCGATTGGAAGTTTACGCGTGGGATCTTTTTAGAAGAAAAAAATAGTTAAAAGGGGAATAATAATAACAATAATTAGAATAAAATGATAATAATAATAATAGTATTACTATTTTCAAAACCATATTTAGTTAGTAAATTCATTGAATGATCTATGATCGTCGAACCATCAGTTATAGAGTGATCATGGAATTGAGACGATCATTTTAAGACTGATGTTGGATCTGTTTTTTAGACTCTTGTATTGGGTCAATGAAACAACCAACAAAAATAAAAGTAATAATATTTTAGGATATTGTATCTGATATATCTCCCTCATATATTATTAAAATTATAAACCATCTACTATGTTCTAACCCTAATTTTGAAGTGAATATCTTGATATGAATTTTGGGTATTTAGATCAAGATCATGGTGTGAACCCAATGATGCCCAGTTCGGGCGTATTTCAATGAAAAGTAGAATTTTCACCAAGATCACGAGTTAGATAAATTGATATTTGATCCCATTTACTTTTTCAAGAGGAAAATAATTGTGCGATCTAATTATTTTTTTTGGGATTAATAATTTATCCCCAAGAATTACCATTCATGTGTTTTATGGTGAAATGTGACCTTTTCACCAAGAATCCATTTGGGTCTTATAGTGTTTTTCAATGAAGATCATAGTGGGGTGATCATTTTGGAAATCTAAGAACTTTTGAAGATCCATACCATTGGAATTACACTTTTTCCCTTTAGGCCGACGATGATACCTACATGTTTATCAAGCATTTTCTAAACCAAAGCAAGGGCAATACAAGACATAACAAGGAAATCTGTGTACTCCAAGGTGGACACATATAGGCTATATGGACATGATACCATGTGTCTCTACACGTAGTGTATACATACCATGTATATGGGGACTACATGTAGTGTGACGTTTTCAACATGGGAAAGATTTGGGATAGTGGGATAAAATGTGTACCCCTAAGAAATTTCATGTACTCTCATTAAGAGTCATTGAGGGTATTCATTTTCCAACATTGGAATAATAATGGTTGAGTTTATTCCAGTGGTCCTTTCCTCATGGGTCCTTTACAACCATGTGTCAAAATTATTTGATTATAGTCTCCTTTAGACATCACATCCTAGATATTATTGTGGTATTACTTTGTGGGACTGGAGGAGGATCCTCTATCACACTAGTAGAATTTTGTGGAATCGATGTAACCTCATAGAGTAGAGAGTTGGTGCTCCATCTAGAAAAGAGAATCTATAGGGTTAGTGGTATTCTATGGGAAGGATCCCCTAATTTATGAGCCACATCAGCAAGGTTAGTGGTTTTCTATGGGTAGGATTCCCAATGTTTTGAATTTTTCCATATTGGGGTAGTGGTATACCCAAGGGTATTGGGCAGGATCCCATCTTTGTGTATCATAATAATTCATGACTAATATGTTCTTGAACGCATCAATGAAAATATGTTGGGATCTTTCACGTAGGGTCATCAAGAGAATATAAATATGTGGCCACCCCCATAGAAGACTTTGAAATTTTCTAACAAAAATCCGGTTTCTCAACCGTGCAAAAGATTTGTTTGTGAAAGATTGTAAGAGAGTAAATATTTCACACAAGGTGTTCCTTTAGTATGAAAAGACCAAATCAACCATTCAATGTAGTTGTGTGAAATATAAGGGTTACACTGAAATTAGGTGTTGCGGGAAAGGCATATTTCGTGACAATTCCCAAATCTTGCATGAAGGTTGTAGTATTGCGCCCAAGTCTTGTGTTATGCTTCTGAAAGGCTTTTGAATATCTATTTCAGTGGATCAGTTCATACAAGTGCATCAATTTAGGACTTTGATGTAGGCAGTCCCTCATGCTGAACATAGAAAAAGACTTCAAAACAAATCTATTGAAGAGACCTTCAAGTCGATAAACTGAGTTTGACTTCTCTCAATGAAGTGATCTAGGGGGAGTTGGAGGAAGTGATCTAAGGGATGCATTGAGCTTTCCCTGAGCCATTGTAAAAGATGTTTTCTTGGAACAATGTTTCTATGACTGAATCTTGTAATCCATAATCTTTTGGAAATTAGTGGATTTTGGTTTGACCAACACACTGTCGGCATATAATCCTTGGATGTAGCTCCTTTCAGTGACCCAAATTAAAGTGTTTTGTCATATCCCTGCATTCATTAGTTTAATAGATTTAACAAGTTCCTACTAATTTGGGAACGGGGTCCATAAATTTAAAAAGAAAAAGTTGACACCCTGATTCACCCCTCCCCTCTTAGGGTGTTTCGGGGTCCTTTAATATGTGCTTTATAGATATACCTATGAAGAGATTGTTTTACTTTACCTTATAGTTTTCCTCTGTGGTATTTATGTGTGGTGTTGCTTTCTGGTTTCATGGTGTCCTATTGAGTATTTTTATACTCACCCCTGAATAGGATTTTCCATTATGCGATGTGTCTTGTGAAGATGATAATCCTTTTTATGGAGTCCTCGACAGACCATGACCAGACTGTGCTTAGTAAGACTAGATAGAAGATGTATTCCTGTTGTCCAGACAGCAGTCCCAGTACCTCTTTACATACAAGATGGACTTTTGGTTACAAACTCTTTATGAATGGGCTTGTTTTAGCCCTCTTTACATTATATTTATTTCACTAATTTATATTGGTTGTGGGATGTAATGGCTTTCATTCATTTTTATATGTCTTTTTAAATTTCAGTATTTTTTGGATTGGATATGTGTGTGTGCGTATAGGTAAATTATGCCAATGCCTTCCAATTGTGTGATATTCCTACTCGGTGCTAGTCACTAGCCCTTGGCCTATTGGAGGCAGGATTGGGATAGTCCCAACATGCCCCCCTCTGCGACGAGTCATTAAAATAGTTAATTTTATATATTATATATTAAATCATAATTTTATCATATATCAGATATATATATATAGTAATTTGATTATAAAATATAAAATTTTATTATTAAAACATTATTAGTCTTAAAATAATTTTTATCATGTTTTTATCAACTGGATTAAATTAACATTTTATAACATTTAAATGAAAGAACGATAAAAAATATTTATTTTGGAAATCAAATTTTAATGTTTTTCTAATATTGATTTTTATGAATTTTTGAAATGGTTATTTTTTCCATGAATGTTGAACATAAATATTTTTAATAAAAATTATATTCTAATTTAATGAATTTTAAAAGATCCATTTTGTTCTAAAGTTTTTTTAAATGAACAATATTGCACTTATATAATGATTAATCTAATTTAGATAACTTTAATAATTTGTGTATTTATTTTTTATGTAAAAACCTTTTATACTTAATGAACCAATTCTTTCAGAACTAGCTTTTCATCTTGTTTGAGAATTTAATTGTAAATTAAATTTAAAAAATTATGATAATTTCAGTTAGTATAATTGATTAAATATTTAGAATAAAACTAAATAATATTAGGTAATAACAGTAATTTATCTTTTTTTGATAAATAATATTAGAAATTATAAAAATATGTTATCCTAGATAAGGTAAGAACATGCTTACCAGGGGTTAAACTAAATATATCTTGGTTTAAAATAACCCAAAATTTATCTAAATTATTTTGGTTGGATGTTTTTTTCTTTATCTAATATAATATTCTAGAATGGTCTATTTTGGATCAATTTTTTTTCATAAAAATTAGTATATTTTGTATTTTCAAAGTGTCCAAGTGTGTCCACTCACCCAAATAAAAGACACCCCTCTCCTCTCATCTTCACAGATCAAAATCTTTCTTGTTCATCCAATGAATATTCAAATAAATTAATTACATCCCATAACATTACATAGACTCAAATAATTTATCCTAAAATAATCCAAGGAAGGATTTATGTATAAATCTTAAATGGTTGTGTGAAGAATATGTAGAGTTCTCAACCATGTTTAATCATTATATTCCATCTTAGAACTCCTTAAATTATTAAAAAAATACGATGATATATAACAAAATATATTCATAATAACTATATGTTTTTATGTTAATGAAATAACTTATATCCATATCCTATTCATAAAATCAAAGATGAAATTGTCGATCATGTGTAAGCATACTACTTCATTGTAAACTGACGTAATGAATTTTCAATCACCATATCTTTAGAATTGATATAACGATGGATAATATATATATATATATGTATATATATATTATTTATGATATAATTATACCATTGTAATTATAATGTAACATATAACATCTAAAATTAAAACCTATTAGAAAATAGGGACATAACACTTGTGTAAATGTTAAGAACCACCTCAATAAAGTGACAAGATTCATTTTTCATTTTCATTTTAAAATTATGGTAATAAAGATGAATTTGATGAATATTTAGGATTTATGAAATAATGTACAAGATCTATATTGTTGAATATTTTTTATCAATCCATCCATCAAAAAATGGAAACATCGTTCATCCATATGTATGACCTATTGTCTTCCTTAATGGTGTAATTAATTTTTCTATATATTAAATTTATGGATGACACTAAATATTTATAAAATAAATATATATTATAGTTATATAATGATTAAATTTCTGTCTATGAAGGAACAATGATCAGTTTATAGGGATCAAAACTTATGAACCAAAACATACATGAAATATGTAGCATTTATCTTCTAGAATAGTGATATGTTAAGGAAGGGATAATACACAGGTGATAATAGATTATAAGGAAATAATTTGTGATAAAATATAATTTAGTATGGTCTAATAATATATTGATAATAAACCAATACTTATTATAGATTATCATTGAACATGTATGATGGAATTCAGACCTAAGGTAAGGTTTATATGTTGCAATGCCATTATTTATCGATATTGTGTATGAATATGATTTATATAATAAAAATTCATGATCTACGTATCCATAATCTCATAAATTTTGTTCCACTATATATTTTTCTAGATATTATACATATTCCTCTCATTTTCCAATCATTGAGAATTTAATAGATTAACAAAACTATTTTGATTAAAGCCGACATTATTTCTCTCTTTGGTTAAAAATTATATTTCTTCAATTTACCTAATTTCAAAAAAATTGATTGATTGTAATATTTTACATTTATTTCAAATAGTAATATTTTCCCATGATTTAAATTTTATAAAATGTATACAAGGAATATTTTTTTTCCAAACATTGTTCTTTTATATTTTTTAAAAAAATGTGAAAGGAAATGTTTGTTTTAATTTATACAAAAAGTATATGATTTCCCACTATCATGTACATTTAATTATTTTAATATTCCTATTTACATTTCAAATATTGCATTTAAATAATTTTTTCCATTATTATTTTACATTTTTATAATTTTGATAAATAATTTCAAAATGAAAATTTTATTTTCGTAAATAAATATTACTGATACAATTTAGTGGTATTTTTATTTTATATTACAATATTTATTGGTATTTTCATTTCCATGGGTTAATTATGTTATGTGACCCATCTATTTCAACCGGTTATGATATGATGAAATGATTAGTTTTTTATGAATTTTTTTCCTATCTGTAGGTTTGGATATTTCAAATGATTTGAGATCTTATGGAACACATTTTTATAAATTTCAATATGTGATGGGTGGGAGTGAAACTATATATCCATCCAATGAATTTGATAATGATGGATATATCAATAGATAATGATGTCTGGAATGTTTTGTGAACACAATTCTTTAGGGGACTCTTATCCACTATGATACTCTTAAGAGTGAACAACGAATATTATAATAATTTGGGGAGTTAAATCAATCCACTATGATAATTAGGGATAAAATCCTTAACTACTAAAGAACATAGTTTTTTATACTTATATGTATGCCCAATGTGATGTCTTATACATATGCTATTCACTAATGGATGATGTTATTTGATACGATTATCATTCATATCTTATTAACTGAATGGATTTATTCAACGAATCATGATTATGATAAATAATATTTTTTGTAAATTTTTTATATGTCATTATTATGATTCATATATTTATGCACATGTTATCTTTATGTGATCACTGATATATCCCTTGATTACTATTAATAATCATCATAAATCACCATTTCTTATGTTTTCATTACCTGGGTGATGAAGAATATTAATACGAATGATATTTCAATGAACAGTCCAAGTTAGGATCCCCATAGTGGGTGATAAATGAGTTCAATTATAAATCATATTTTAATATTTCAATGTTTTCCAACTGAAATAGTCCTTTATTATTATGTAATGTACCATTATGTTATGTTAAAAATATTCATCTATTATAATGGAATATCTATGTATGAAAATTATGTTTCATTGTAGATGGTATCAGAGCAAGGTTTATTTAACCGTTGTATACTAGGATTTCATAACATTAGTGATAACTATTATGATATTCCAATGTATATGAGAAAATCCATGGTTAGGGTAAAGAACAGTGTGTGGTTTTATGAGGAAAACATCCATGTTTGGATACTACAATTTGATGTGGTTATGGTAAATATTTATATGTGGGTAATATAACCAAAAATAGTTTATCATGTATATCTCAACCAACATTCTAGTTCACGATGAATTTGCCATTACAGATGACCTAGTTTGAAAAATTTGGGGGATATTCTATGATTAATTAACATTTTATTTATAAACCATCATGATGGATTTTATGAAATGAATAAAATGAACAACCCTTGTTAAAATTAGTGTTTCATCGATTCAAAAGAATCAATTATTATTTTGGAATATTATAAATTATTTTTCATGAATATGTAGTTTCCCACTAGGATTACATTTTCTCATAATATTATTTTTAGATTTAGTCAACATGTGGATATTTAAGGATAATTTTATTGATTAATGAGAAGGAAAATTCAATAATCTTACATATTGGAAATGAAATGTTATGGGATCTATAATAAAAAAATTTTCATGTTACGATTACATAACTTTCTCATGCTATGAATCATGTTGAGGTTCCAAATGATAAAAGGATAGAACAATATTCCGTGGGGTACTTCATGAGGCAAAATATATCATATTATAGTGGTTCCATTGATCCAATAGCCACTAGGTAATTAATCCATACAAATTAAATGATATTTTTTATTAAGCGGTGTTCAAAACAAGAAAAATAATTTTTCACAACATCATTTGAAATCATAAATAGGTTAATTGTGTGATCATATGAAGAATATAATGAAATGAGGAGAATTTGACTCCATGGAGTGGGATTAGTTTAAAATAATATTTTTTTAAAAGGAATTTCCTTGTATTATTCATTTGAAAATTGATAATGATTTCATTATGAAAAAGGATAATTGTAATAAACTTGCTGGTACCTATAAAGAAAATATTTCAAGCCGTGTGAGGTACACCCCTAATAATATCTTGCAACCTGACTTTATGGTTGATAGATTCTTCAGTAGATTAAAACCTTATCAATGAAATGTGTGGGTTATAATTTACTTTATTATATATGAAAATAAATAATCTGATATGTTGTCAAGGTGGAAATAGAGATTATATTTACACACCAATATCATGGTTTTGATAAGAAAGGAAAGATTGTATTTAAAAGACATTCTAAAATACATGGATGGAATAAGATGAACCATCCTTTATACATGATGTGTGGAAGTAAACATGTTGAAAATTATCTTAAGGGGAATGGTTTATGTTTTAACTACATAAAATAATGTCTTAGGTAAATCATATTCCCATGCGATTGGAATAAGTTAACAAATTATATAAATATATATAAAGAATCACAGAATGCACCACCCACACTCTAGTGTTTCCAATGCAATGATTGTGTGAATTATGCTAACTCGTGATTAAATCCAATATTTAATGAATATGATAGATGAATATAAGCTATTTATTTTATATATAAATGAATATATCATTTGATCACATATTATGATGTAGGGTGTGATAATGATGTGTTGAAATATACTCTTACCATCCACTCCAAAATGTGAAATGTATTATTTTACTATAGATCTACAAATTAATTTATATTTTCTAAATTTTATAATAGAATCAAAATGCAACCAAAAAAAAGATGTCAAATTATAATTTAAAATACTTAATGGTATATAAATTTTCACTCAAATATATGATTCTTCTCTGGTTGAAGTTTGCGGGAATGCGACTCCAATAATTCTTATTATTCTCCCTCTATTAGAATATTATTTTATCATAATAACAGATTTTCTTTCTATATATAAATTCAACATAAAATGATGATAAATGGAAGTCAAACATTATATTTTGATCCAACATATGATATTATATCAGTTTAATGATAAATAATAACTTTTTATGGAAAATAACATTGGTTCTGTGGGTATAGATTCATATAAAAAATGTTTTTTATTAATATTTGTTGGGGACAAACGCAACAAGAATTATATTACTATTTTTTGGTTGTTTGTTGATTTCATTGTAAAAGAGTTACATATTTTTTCACTGATTCAGGAAGTTTAGTACTAAACAGAAATCATTCCTTGTGATACAAAAATATAAAAGAATTCATATAGAATAGCTTCGATTGGGATATAGGAGTTAATGAAGAAAACCTAATAGATTCATGATAAGGATTTATTCTCTCAAGTGTGTACCCTTAGGTATAACCAATTTCTTTTCTTAAGAATAATTATGGATAAATAATAATTCACATTTATTATAAAGAACATAAGAATATCAATATCCTGAAAAAGTATTACATACCTCATATTTATGACTTGTTTGATCATCATTATAGAGCTTGACACTTTTCCAAGATTTATCTTCATTATTGATATCATCTATTGAGGTTATTGAAATATGATATTCCCAAACATAAAATTATTTGATGTTATGGACATTATGAATATATAAGGACTCCATCTGGTATTACTAATATTCCTACTATATTCATTGATTAAATTAATAGAGGCTTCGTTGATGACCATGATGAGTTTTATGTAGTCTTTATAGAAGAAATTCTTATATATTCAGAGAACATGTAATAGTATTAATATCACCTAAGGATTATACTAATGTCCAGATGGAAATATTGTATGTATGAAGATATTTGAAATATTGAGTTTTGGTTATAAAAATTATAATTGTTGGGTCATGTAATATCAAATGAGGTTATATTGGTGGATCTATATAAATACAATGTTATTTAACATTATCCTAAATTCACCTCTATGACTAAGATATATATGTTTTTATTTTTTTACTATATATTATACATTATTTTTGGTGCATTTACCACGACTATCTAATACACACACAAAGATGACAGATAAGGGAGACTTGTTCATTTTAATTAAAAGAATGAAATGAATATTTAGAGGAACAAAAGATGATTTTAATCATCTCAACATGGTTTAAATTACCATAAAGTGGGTAAGGGTGATTTATATTTATTGTTGCATAAAAAAAATAGACTGGGATACATTATCATGCATATTTTTATGGTGATATGTTATGCCTAATGAAAAATAAAGGGTCATGATAAAAATAACCCAACTCATGATTTATAGTCAGCTATTTTATATTTTACATTAAATATATTATGTAATTATCATTGTTTAGAATTATTTTTTATATATGTATTGATCATAACACATTAATTTTATATTCAGAAAATGAGGTGAAAATGCACCAAATCAGATGGTGGGGTCTGATTAACAAATATGAATACTCAATAAATTACCACCCTGGTAAAGTGAATATATTGGATGATTCTCTAATTATAATGGATCATGATGGCTTATATTTTATAGTGTCATATAATATCCAATATTTCTTTATTTTTAATTGATTCATCATGAAATACTTAATGACTATGAGAAATATAATTTTCATTAAATGATTATTCAACAATCTAACCATGTGAACATTAAAGTGTCACATAGGGAATATATAATGATATATAAGAATAATATAAATATTATTGATTATAAAATATATTCTGATGAAAATATATGGTTCATCTACCATGTATCGCTTCCTTCCATTCCAGATTTGAAGACGAGTTTGTTGGATAAGGACCATAGTCCATCATTATCTATTAATCTTGGACATGAAATGATTTATAGTTATATGAAATAGTACATCTAGTGGGGCAGTATGAAGGGAGATATTTCTAATTAGGTATCTTAGTGCTTAATTTTTAATCATGATAAGGGTGATAAATATAAGTTGGTGTGTATGTTGTAACCATTTCCCATACCTAAATGGAATTAGGATTACATTTCTATGGAAGTTTTCTAGAAACACCCTAAATGGATAAGGTCCGTGATTTCATTTGGGTTATAGTCGATCACTTTGAAAAGTTATAACATTTCATTTACATCAGATAAGACATCTATCTTAGTTATTACTCAATGATATATATTAAAGAAGTATGGAGGGTGTATGGATTTCAACTTTAAACTATATCTTATTAAGATCAATGGTTTAACTTTATGTTATAGAGAATAATTTTAATGGTTATGGATACATATTTTAATTTTAGTATGAGAGAAATATTCAAACCCTTGATGATATATTTAGATATTTCTATGTAGATTTGGAACATGTTTGGAATCAATACCATCATCTAGTAATGTTTTCTTATAATAAAATAATTCAATATATAATTTTACGGATCCATATAAAGTGTAATAAATAAATATGTGTAGAGATCTGAAATTTTATGATATAGTTGGATATAGAAAACTAATGATGCTTGAGCTATCTATTGAAATTGAAGAGTACGATAGATCAATTCAAAATCACATCATGGAATATCAGAGTTGATAGAAAAGTTATGATGGAAATCATTTTTATGAAATAAAATTTAAAATTAGAATTTATTTTTTTCTATGAATATCACCTTGGAAAAAGGTTATGATATTCAGAAAGAAAGGAATGATGGGACATAGTTATTTTGGCCCATTGAAGAATTTTTATTGAGTAGTGATGGTATATTATTACTTGGTACTTCCACTAAAACTCTCTCATGTTAAAGATGTGTTATATGTATCTCTCAGTAGGATGACCATGCAAGATCCATCTCATTTAGTGATATCATAGGTCACAACACTAGAAAATGTTCATTTTTATGTGAAACTACCTGTATAAATCTAGGATCATAGAGATAATGTTATGAAGAACATGATTACTCACCTTGCTAAATTTATCATGGGGAATCTAAAATTTTATGAAGGATTATGGGAGCTCAAAGATGTGATGATGAATAGAAATAATAATATTTTGTATAAGAGTCATGTAATAGGTGACATTCATTTTAATTGTGTATAATGAAACACCCTGAGATTTAATGTTATATTTATCTACAAATAAATTTCATTTATTTTATAGTTAGTGATATATTAAACCTTTATTCCTAATGAATTTTAATATTGTATAAAATTATAACAGTCATTAAATTGTATTGTATGAATAAGAATATCATAATTGTGAAACACATAATTTTACATATTTATAAAATAAATTCGATGGTTATCAATTGAATATAAACGATAGTAAAACATTTTAAATTTTGAAGATTGCTTTATGAAAAACTATTTTTATGTATGAAATGTGTTTTTATATTAATATATTAATTTAATAAATATTAATGAATTATTTTTATGAAACTAATATATTATAGATTCAAAAAAAAATTCTTATTAATCTATCATTCTTATTATAATAGGTTAAGAATAAATTAAATTTTATCAATAAAAATGTATTTTTTTGTCTCATTGTTTTTTCCACACTTATTTTAAAATTAATTATTTCCACATATATTTAATTTATTGGAAAAAATGGTCAAAAATTTTGAATTGAATATCTCATAATGATCTAAAATTTTTATTTTTTTACAATTTTATGAAAAAATTAATTTTTTAATGAATTGTTAAAAATATGAATTTTTATTAAAAATATTCTTCTAATATAGAGAATTTTATTTTTTAAAATATATGTTAAAATTAAAATGAGTTCAATTATATTATTATTAATACATATTTAGTATATAAAAATAATTTAAGGTTTATTTTTTATATAAAAATGTATTATACTGAAGAAAACTTTTTCATGGGAAAACAGTTATTCATCGCATTTAAGAGTCTAATTTTTAATTAATTTTTTCCACTTTGGTATATTATATATGATAAAATGGATAATTAATTTAATTAGAATAACCATTAATTTTTAATGTGTCTAAATTATTTTTTTTTCAAACTGAGTATTAAAAATCGTAAAAACCTATTACCACTATTATGCATCAAACATGATAACCATTTGCTGAACTAAATAAGTGAGGGTTAAAATTACCTATGAAAATGTATAAATTATATTTTCATGACATATTTTTATCGTATATCATAAAATATTTAGGAATGGTCAATTTCAGAGCTTTTTTTGAGTGAATTATATATTAAATTATTTTATTCATTTTAAAAAAACCCATAGGGGTCCTCTTCCTCACTTATAATAAGACACCCCAACCTCTCCCCCACACACATAAAGAGACTTTTTTGGCCAAAAACATCCCTATTTTAATAGATACAAATCACCCCATTATATAGATTCACGTATTATTAGAAAACCATACATTTAAGGGGATTGGTGTTACCCAAAAGTGGGTTTCCTAAGAATATAGCTAATTCATAACCATGTATTTTAGATTATTTCCTCTTTTACCCCCTTATAATATTATTCATATATGATTAAATAATAACATTTTTATATTACATAAACATTGACATGATTATATTTATGGAATATCCAATTTTCATATCCTCTTCTATCAATTATGAAATGAAACCATCAATCATGTGTACACCGAATTGTTGCCTCATTCAATGATATTATTTGTTTTCTATAACTAGATCTAACAATGGGAAACAATAATGGATTTATTGTATAAATTTTAAATTTATGACATAAACAAACTTCAATATTTATATTATCGCAACTACCTTTTTAACATCTTATCCATTGGAAAATGATTATGTCGCTCATGTGTACTTGTGGACTAGAACATCTATGATGCGATGTGATTTATTTATTGTTTCAATTATAAATTTATTGTACTAAGAATATAGATTATAAATATATATGATTTATATTATATAATTATTATTATAAAAGATTAATTATTATTTACATTTATTTCATTAAACCAATCAAAATATTAAAATAACATCCATTCATACATACGACCTATCATCTGCATGGATAGTGTAATTCATTTTTCTATCTATAACATTAATTTAACAATGTAAATATTTATATTATAAATAGATATTATATTTATATAGTCATTAAAATATTGGATATTATGAAACTATGATCAATTTAGAAGTACATAAACTACTAAAATAAAAAAACACAAAAATTGAAGCACTTATCTTCCGGAATAGTGATTTTAAGAAAGAATTATTACTCAACATGTGATAAATTTTTATAATTAAACCATATACAGTATTATATATATGTGATTATTTTATTTCTAGAATATTGAGAATATGCCAAATTTTTTTGTACAGGTGGTTCAAACACATATGATTGTATTCAAACCTAGGGTAAGTGTTTTAGGTTACAATATCAATGTTTACAAAGATTGTGTATGATTAAGTATTTGATGATAAAATTTCATGATCTAACTCTCATTAAAATCATGAATTTTATAATTTTGTATTTATTTATGGATATTTTATGCATTTCATTAATTTTCATCTCTTTAATAGTTCAAGAATATAGAATCGTATTTACACAGAAAACATAACTTACTTTACAATTTTTTCAGAAATACATTTTTATTCATGTGACTGTGTTATTAAAATGTTTTCAATATTATTTTTAATATTTTAAAAATATTTTTAATGTCATATTTTCCAATGATGGGTGGGAAAAAAATTATCTCCATTTAAATATTTATATCACAAATTATGTTTTTTTTATTTTTTAAATGGAAATTTTACACATCTTATAATCTCAATCTTACCAATTGGTATAATAAATATGCAGTAAATTTATGCAAGGAAAACCACCTTAACGAGGTTTAATAATGGGAAACTATATCTTAAGACTCACTCCCTCTTTTTCCTACTCCACACAATACTTCTATGAAGGATCCAATAGTCTATAGGCATTATAATCTCTTCATGATGAGTGTTACAAGTTTGATTATTTTTCATCAAAACTGCATAATTGATTCCCTAATGAAGATGATTATTTTCTACCTTTAATTTCATATAAATCAAAAACCTCATAGTTTGAGTTGTGTCTTTTTCCTCTATAAAATAACATAAATGAGATAACATCCTATAAATGATAATAAAAATTAAATCGAATTATATTTGACATGACTCGTCATTAGAAAATAGTTACAACTAATAGAATTATATATCATCATCCCATATTCTTCCCCTCAAATAAAGATATATTATAATGTTTTATACTCAACACTTTCTCACATTTAACTAGATGAGATCTAGGATATTTAATATTCATTAGACTCCTTCTATTTGATCAAATTTAACATGATAATTGAATATTAATGGTTATAAAATCTTATATCTATCATAGAATTGCATATGGAAATATTTTCAACTATATTCAAGGATATAAATAGTTAAATTTATAAATTATTCGATATTTATAACCCTTTATTCAATATGTGTGATCAATTATGTTTCCCTAAATATCTAAGACTATGTGAATTTTTTCAAAAAAGTAACACCATATATAAATATAAATGGATATAGAATTACTCCCAATTATTGATGTGTATATTCCATATTTTACATAAAAAAATTGTTCATAAGCATCTACAAATTATAGTATCATAGTGTAACAATATATTTTATGGTGTGATGCCCATAGACATTAGTCATATTATAGCACAACAATATCCATTATGGTATGATATTTTTTCCAACTATAAGTCCAATATATATATATATATAATATCAATTAAAATCTCAAAATATCATGCCTTCAACCATTATATATCCTCAAATATTTACTCCATTGGGTTGTGATCAACATTCTCATAGTTTAAAAATTTCCCATCATGAAACCTTTAAATGTGGGATCTCTATTAATTTTGGCACCATCATAATTTAAAAAAATCAATTTTTTCAAACCATATCAACATGGTGTACCCATATATTTTTTTCCAGATCTTTCATTTATAATCATAAAATATTGAGGAATTTATGTGTTATATAACTATTGTGGAATAACCCCATCCAACATTATAATCTTGGGGTAAAACAAAATATAATGAAATCTTCACTATGGTTTATCATTCATCTTCGTAGAGCATTCATCAGTTATGTTCTATGATTCGATCTCAATTTACGGACCTAGATCCATGCTTTCATATATCATTTTAGTTATACATGAATAATATTGAAATGTGTCGGTACATATTATATTTTAGATCTAAAGTATATTTTCTTAATTGAATTTTTTTTATTCCAACACAAGTCATACTACATCATAGTCCCTTTCATCATAGCATAGGAATCTACTCAACTCTTTAAATTTATATATATGCATAGTCTAAAAACTCCCATGTTGAAATATTCATTCCATAATGTACTCTAATGTGTCGTAATGTTCTCTTTCTATATTGATTTTCCTCTTAGCAATCCCAAATGAGTCATTTCATTCTCTATATCTTCAAAAAAACATTATATTATTGAATAAGAATACTTTAAATCATCTGTCATCCATTAAATCCACATTAATCATCACACTCTATATCTATGATCCAATTAATGATATAAAAATACCATATCATTGATATTTAGAAACATCAAGGTGTTAATTTATCCCTAATTACTTTTATAAGGCCATCGTAGTGGCATCAATGCTTCTAATGATGATATTTTTTTCTCATACTTATAATAAAATTCCATATATTTCAATGTCATTTATCCATCACCTTATGTGGTTCCCATCAATGATAACCATCAAAATCTTCATCAATTCATCAAAATATCATCGTGCCACATAATTTATTGGAAACCTCCATGTATTTTCAACAAATCCAATACAAAACCTCCGAGTTGGAGCATATATAAATATATATACATATATAAACCAATATTTAGTATAATTATTTATTTTTGTATCATTAATTAATTGTATTACTATTGTATGGTTGTTTAGATATTATTGTAATAATTTTATCCTTTTTTATAATTTTTTTGTTTAATTAATATTATAATATTATGAAGGATTATAATAATGTTTAATTAGAAGTTCTATAATTTCCATAGTTATGTACATTTATTATTTGTTAAAATTTTAATATTTTAGTTTTTTTTATAAATTTTTTATTTTTTTTTCTTTTTAAGGATTCAAATTAAATTATTTTTTGAAATCATAGGTTTATAATTTCTTTGTAACTATTTTTTTAAATTAACATTTTAATATATTATAAAAAATTATAATACTATTTATATATGAATTTTAGAAATTTTAATCAACTTTTTTATCATTAATACCATAACTTCTTTAGTTTTTCATAAATTATTAATTTTATATTATATCAATCGCGGTAAATAAATAATATTATTTAGTTAATTAATAAAATATAAAATTTCAATAATATTACAATTTATGATAAGGTTTTAATATATATTATGTTTTATGTTAATTATTATCCATCAATATATATTTTTTTAAAATTTTTAACTATTAGATTGATAAACACAACAAACTACAATCACATAAAATGTTAATCCTTTATAAAATAGCACCGTTACCAAAAAGATATCACTCTATTTATTTATTAAAATTTGTTTAGAATAAATTCTTCTATTGTTTGATATTTTTAATATTATAACAAATATGAAATAATTTTATTATAATTTATATTAAATATATAATGGTTAACCTATATTTGAAATAAAGTCTAATTTTTTTGAATTATCAACATGTGTAATTTTAATATAAATAGTCACCTAAAATTACAATATGAAGTGTGTGCTATGATTAAAAAACAAAAAATAAATAAAATGCAGAAATGAAAATAGGAGTATCATCTAGTGATTTTATTTATTTTTTTAAGTTATTTCATATATAAACATGAATTTTTAATTAATTATATATTTACTGAGGTTAAGTGTGAACTTAATATTATTATTAACGTGTTACCATAAATAATTTGATTTAGATCAAATATTTGACATGAAAAAATAAAAGGAGTACCAAATTTTTATCAATAATTCCATTAATAACATAAAAATATTAATAAAATAAATATATTATTTTTTGTGTTGACCAATAATGATATATTCTATAATTACAATTTATTGTTGATATGCATTAGACCCTAATGTATTGTATCATAGGTTCTTGTTTTATGGCACTGCTAGCATAAAACATAAATTTTTCATATTCATTAGTGTCTATAATTTCATAAATAGTGTTACAATATATCATGCCACTTCCACATTGAATTATTCCACATATAGATATCATTAATTCTTGTACCAGTTGGGGATCAATTTTCACTCCAAGAATGAATTGATGTTCCCCAAAAGGGGTTGTAAATGAATTTTTTATTCCCATTCATGAATAATACAATTTATAAATCATGAGGAATAACATTAACTTATTTTAGGATACATAAAAGTGTATATAAATGAGGCTAACCACATTTAATGGGGGTGCACACTCATTTCTATGATGCTGGGTTATTCTCACATACATGTATCTCTCTTCAACTCACATCCATTTCCCTATGAGATGTCATAATATCATAGAATTATAGGTGGGATTATCACTTAGATAGGAGATTTATTTAGACCATAGATACATCATGGAGTAGGGTTGTCTTATGTGTTACTCTTATTTATCTTAATAAACCACATTTGATGAAGATAGTAGCAGTGAAAATCATTATTTAAAGTTACATTGATCATTATTTTATTGCTTACAACATGGATTTAGGTCTCTTACATTTTTTTCATCAATTTATGTTTTATTAATTAATATTATATGTTTATCAATTATCATTTGAACGAAATAATCATATAAATAGTTTTAGATCTATTTCAATTGATATGATACTCAAAATCACTATTTAAAAAAAATCATTCATGTTTATGAAAAAACAGACTACTCTAGCCTAATTATGATATATATAATATCATATAGGTTAAGGGATCTAATCTGACGTGGTATATTTTTTATGAATATATGTATTTATCATATATATCATAGGTATAATCACTTGTAGACATCAACAATAATTGATGAATATTACATGGGTGCTCAATTATTCCAACAAAAAATTCACATTAATATTATGCAAGGTGTAAATTTTTTTGCTTATCCTGACATGAGTTGTATATCGTAATCCTTGTGCTCAATCACGTTACACCAATATAATTTAATATAATTTGGTTTAAGCTATCATTTATTCTATTCGTACATAATAACTAGTTGTATTGTTTTAATCACATGTAGTTCACTCATTCACCCTACGTAGTTCAAAATGTGGAAAATTAATATTATATGTAATGTTAATTTTTAAGCCACAAAAACCAAATTTTAGGGATGTGATGGATAAATATAACACAAATAATGATTTAATATCATGCCAATCAAAATTTCCTTACTTTTGATTGCTTAAATGTAAGTTTATTCACTTATATATACGCCTTGTGTGAGTAAATCCTATGAAACCACCCAATTTCATATTTTGTTTTTACTCTCCCTATTACCCATAATGTTTTATTATTGATAGGGATAGTAAATTTATTAAACATTAAATATGAGTAAATAATGTGACTTTCTAATATAATAATGTGAAGTATTTTTTATTTTTTAAATATTATTATAAATTTATTAATTGTAAATGATTCTAGTTAATTTTTAAAATGTTCAAGAGACACATAAATATTAAATGTACATATTATTAATTTTTAATATTAAAATTACTTTTACCAATTATATGTTTCGAATTATAGTTTTGATATATGTTTTTTATATTTATATTATAACCATTATTTATAAAAAATTTATAAGTTAAAAAATATGAATAAAATGTAATAGAGTTTATTTTTAATTTTGAATCATCCATAGTTATTAATTTTAATTATTAAAATGGAATCCTTATTTGATAAACTATTTGAACAACATTAAAGGAATTTTGTGATGAATATCTGAAATATGCTTTGATGAACATAAATGGTTGATGTTTATATTATGTCATTTTTTTCATAATATAAATATAAATATAATATGTCTATATATATTTTTATTTAAAAGATTTAAATTATATTACATATAATGAATAATATAAGTAATTTCATATTAGGAAATTAATATAATTTTATCATATTAAAAATAATGGATTTTCTGTGGTAAATGGTTAAAATTTAATGTTTTTATTTTAATGTTTATTTATGAAGTGTTCATAAATTTCCATTTCATTTTTAAATACTTGAATTATATAGTTATTTTATTGATGTATTATTCATTGATATAATTTTTATTTATTTTATGAATTTTGATATATGATTATGTTTTAGAGTGTTTATAATGGTTATAAATATTATCAAAAATGCAGATAAAGAATTAAATGATAAGTATGATAATGAATTAATTTTTATTCTACCTTGACATTAGATTACATTTAGCTATGAACATGAATTTTGAAATTAACTATAATTTAAAAAATTTAGGTTTTAAAATTATGATAAAATTGAAGTGTCGATTGATTAATCCATCAATGGGTTGAGGGAATTTGGGTTATCTTAATCACAATCTTAGACTCTGATGTGATTTCTAAAATGTTTGGGTCGATTATAATTGGATATAGAATTACTAATATATGAGTTTTTTCATTTATAATTATAATGCCTCAAATGTATTGGTTTTATATATTTATGAATGTGGTGCATTCAGGTATATATGAGTATAATTAGATTTTAGTTTTTGTTAGTAACACAAAATTTGTAGGCTTGTTAAGTGATACATGTCAATATGGTTTGAGTTTATATTTTTGGTTCATGGAATAATATTTAGAACATAATAATTATAATAATGAATACATGAAATGGAATAATATGAGTTAATGTATTGTGATTAGTATAGCATTTCAAATACAAGGTTTAATATTCCATTGAATGTTAGCACATATTAATGTAATCGATCGTTTAATAATGTGGGTTATGTTAAATAATAATGCCTCTATAGCATAAATTTAATGGTATATTTGAAATATATAACCCAAAGGATTAGGTAAAAAACCCCTTTGATATTTGGTTTACCCTTAGCTATACAACTGTAAGATTTAAGATACTAGACTAAAATTGGTTCTTTTTTCCGTATGATGGACTATAAAATGTGTTGTCTTATTAACAATCGATGATTCATATATGATATGATTTGGATGGGGACCTACCTAAATAAGTATAAAGTGAAAATAATTCAAAATACGGATAATTTATATGTGTAATATTTATTTTATCACCAAAATGGGAGTGATGAATAAAAGGGGGTAATTATTTTAGAAGGAACACATTTAATAGAAGTTATTATTATGTGTTTTGAAAACAATATAATCATCTAATATATGAGTATATTTTATGTGAATAAATTCATTATCCATAATATTCTATATCACAGTTCCATAAACTATTATGACTAATAAAACAAGAAAACTTCTTTAATAATAAAATTCTTTATGGCATAGAGAAAAGTTTCTAAGTAACCATGTGTTGAGATTGTTCAATTATGGAATCTATATTTATATGTGAATAATATAATGATATACTTATGGTTTTATAGGAATTTTATTCATGTTATCCTATGACTATTCTATATCAATTTATATAATCAATATTATTATTTAAGTTAGTGATTATATGTAATTATAGATATCCTCTAAGTACTGTTCTGGTAATGTGATTCATGCAATTTTAATTTATAAAATATTTTTATAAATTGAATTTATATGAGATATTGTTACCAATTTTTTTAAAAAATTTTGGGGAATAATGAACAAAGGAATGTGATATCTAGATTCTAGTTTTTTGATTATGATAATAGTGGATAATAATTAAAATAGGAAGAAGAAAATTTAGTTAGAGATTCCAATAATAATTTTTTTAATAGATAAATAATTTTGTTGAATCATATAGTTATCATGATAAAGGAGTAATGATTACATAGGATATAATTTTTTGATATTTAATGGTGTTTTTGAAACTCTTTGGACTATCCATTTTAGTTGTTGATGCTATATAAATGTATTATTTTATATTAAAGTGTATATGATACCTTGCATGTTCATTTCAAATGACGTAAATATGTTGTAATTAAAAATCAAAGAAATAATTGATAGTAACCATATTTTTTTATTGAATGATGATACTAAGAGTTCATATATATATTATTTCAATGTAAAATAATATATCATGGTGAAATGGGTCTAGATAATCAGTTTTTATATTTATCCCATTTCTATTATATTAGCAAAGAAGTTTTCTACTGATAAAGTGGTTTTATGAAAAATATGAGATTAGATAATCCATAAACATGGTTTATGAAGGATAAATTTTTTGTAACATGTTTTAAAAATAGATAAGGATTAAAACTACCTTAATTGGATAAGATTTTTTTCATGATAATTGATAAAATATGGTGAATTTATATTTTACAACTATCAGTGGAATATTTTATTGAATAATATTTATTTCATTAAAATGGTCCATTAAAATATAATACTATTTATGAAATGGATAATATAGTTTATATATTACATATTACTAATAAAAAAAATGTTGTTTCCAAAAAAATCTATTTTTTTATCCTCAATATGATATTTCTTAGATAATATACTACATATGAGGCTTGTGGGAGTATGCTTATAATTTTAGAAGGATCAATGTGAACAAAATATAAATTATTCCACTGAAACAAATAATGGAATGTTTCTATAGTCTAAAATATTTTAGGATTTATTCATGAAGTAATTATATAAAGAGTTTCAGTAGTCACCAAAATATTTCATGGAAAAACTCAATTGAAAGGGATTTTAAAATTATGATGATGGGCTTATAAAAAATCAATGTAGACAAAAAAATAATCAAAATCATAAAATTTATGTTGTGTAGGTAACTTTTTTTAATATGTTGAATGATATGGAGATTAGTAATTTGATTCCAAAAATATTAACATCATTAAAACAATATTTTACTGTAGATGATACTCAATAAACTGTTTAGTTGGAGGATTTTTTTAGGGACCTGACCTTAAACATTACATAATCTTGAATGATATCATGAATTCACAATGAGGATCTTTTCAACTTTATATTTTTAGAGAATTAGGCCATAAATATTAAATAACATCTTGAATATTACATGTAGACACTACTACCCAGTGTCCATTATTCATAAATTAAGAACTATTAAATAGAAACATGTCTACTTCCATGATTTAGACAGAATGAATTTTCCATGATCCCATCCTTCGCCCAATTCATCTTTAAGTCCTGTGGAAAAAATTTCAAAAAAATTTTATGACCATAAAAATCTCATTAACGGTTATAAAATAATTAAGGAAAACATTATCCCATCAATAAATAAAAATATACCAAACCAATACTTTTCAATCCTAACATACCTTACGAAATCATAAGAAATTTGAATAACAAACAGAAATCATAAATCAAAAAGGTAACATATGGAATTCATAACATAATTACATTGTAGCTATCACAGCTAAATAGGGATTCGAATTGGGCATACCCATCATAGTATATTCCCAAAATCTATTCGGATAAAAATTAATGTTTTCCTCTGTCATGTTACCCAATGCATTGGAGAGATATCTCTGGCACACCCGCCATAGGTTTAACACAGAGCCACCTGTATACGTAAACAGTGCCCAAGAACCATAACATAAACATAAAAAAATTAACAATCATAAAATAAAGATAACATTTCCACAAAGTAATCACAATATATAATTTCAAGATATTGACATAATCAATTCTTTATCAAACCATTTTCAAAAACATTTAAAACATTAAATGAATAGATTTTTTAATCAATGTATCACATACCACATTGAAGATTTTAAATGATTTATAATTTTAAAAAATTAATGTCCATATAAATAAATCATAAAACCAATTTGAAAACATGGAAATTAATGAGAAATATTTACAAGGATAAATTATTAAAACATTTAAAATAATATTTTAGTTAAAGATATTTTTACAAAATGAGAGATGCTTGAAAAAAAATAATTGAGGGATAACATTTAATCAAAACGTTATAATATCATGAGAATAAAGGTATTCAGGATATAATATTCCAAATGACAGTATATACACCACATAAAATTGAATTGTTTCATAACAACAATGAAGTCTCAATGGAATGTAAATTGTGACGAAATTCATAATAAAGACGTTAAACATAGAATAAGGATAAATAAATTACATAATTATGTTAGAAAAATATAAATACACTCAATATGATTGTATATTCAGTGTAATTAAAACATAGGACATTCACACATGTCCTTTTTAAGTCAAAACCAATGACTTGGATGTTTAACTCAATGAATGCATATTAAGTTAAAATTAGTTTTATCATGTTCATATCGATGACTTGAGTATTTATGAATGGAGTGATTATGTGAAAAAAATATATCTACTCAAAGGGGAGTGGAAATTAGAACATAAATAAAAAAATATTGATTCCACACATAATAATAGCATGATATAATTATGAATTTGAAGATTAACCCAAGGAATGAAAATTACGTTAAAAAGTACTCTTACCGGTTTGGTAACTTACAAAACATACACCACATGAAAGAAGGGTAATTAAATGAAGATTTAAATTCCCATAAATTGATATATATTACACAAAGATTATAAATCATGGGCATTACGTACACCACATAAAGGAAATAGTGACAAATATAGCATGAATCTCACCAGAATAAAAACTGAGATAAAACCCTTTACCACATTGTAATCAATCTTTTAATATGATCAAAATTTAATAACCACCAAATGAATCACATAATAACATGAATATAATGTTAATACTGATAATATATATCAAATGGTAGTACAAAATACACCACATTCATTGAAAAAGTGGGGGAAAATGTAAATCTCACGTAATTAAAAGTGAGATAAGAAATCCTTTACCTCGCATCCGACATGACTTGTTTGTTCCTTTTTTTATAGAATAATAATCTTAAGTTAATTTATACTTGATTAAGAAAATTTTTTATTTTTATTATTCCTTTAATACCACTTATTACTATTTTATAAACATTATGTAATCATTTACAATTGTAATGGTCGTTTTGAAAATATTTGGTACTTGAGTTAAAAATGAACACCATATAATTAAAAATTGTCCATGTGGTCAATATTCCATTATCCACAGAATGATATTCATGATTTAGTTATCATATATATCATATATATCCATTACATATATGTTTTCATAATATTACCAAACATTTAGAGGTAAGAAATGAAATGCACCGTTTATGGACACGGTAAGCCGTACGTATACATGAACGCTACTTTAATATCAATTTCATATTTAATGGAATGAAAACATATTGATACATAGAAATATTATAATTATAGTATAATATAATATATAATTTAATTAACTCTATCCTTTATACATCCTACATATGGCATGAACGATTCATATCACTTTGAGGGGGCGGTAGTCCGCACTTCCTCAAATGAAAGTATCGCGTTTACCCATAATGGAAACCATAAAGATATGCTATAAATGAAACAAAATACATAAGAATAACAAAAACCAAAAAAATAATAATAATATATATATATATATATAATTACAGCTCCATCATAATGGCCACCATGAGAGGTGGTAGGAGATATTTGAACAATCATCGTTTCGTGAGGCAGTAGTTTGCCGTCCACAGAAACCATAAGTTAATTACCCATTAGATAGAGGTGTGTTTAAGTGTAGTTTTAATAATTCTCTTAAAAAATCCTAGTATATTTTGAATATTTTTGTTTTTATAAAATAAAGGAATAAAAAGAGTATAGGGGTTGGATAAGGAAAATAAAGAATAGAATTTAAGGGAAACTGATACCTTTATTTTGGGTAACTCCCTTTGGTTTGAACCAAAAGGACTTCTTGAATCACCTTCTACCTACGTTAGGGCTTATAGGAGTAAGATATGGATCTTGAGAGCTTATTTGTTCTGGGTTTGGACGAGTCAAAGGGCTTGAGAGGTGTGAGGAATGGGTTATAAGTGAGGGGTTTTATAAGGGGGAGGAGGGGTTCATTAGGAAAGTGTGAAAATATTATTTTTTATATAATGATTTTCAGATTCTAAAGGTCCAAAACTAATTAAATTCAAAGATACGATGACTTA
Organism: Viscum album; assembly: GCA_963277665.1. NCBI lineage: Eukaryota > Viridiplantae > Streptophyta > Magnoliopsida > Santalales > Viscaceae > Viscum > Viscum album. The sequence continues at coordinate 1,592,002,946 of OY728161.1, forward strand.
TGGTTGAAATAAATTCAACCAATAATAATTGGAAAGGTCATTGATGTTATTTTAGTATTTATAATCTTATTTATTTAAATAATTTATTAATGAGGTAAATACTGCATCATTTTTGTGTCATAAATAATTTTATATATTTGATGTCTAAAAATTATAATAAAATTATATAATGTAGGAAATATTTTTATATTTCAATGAATATTTATAGCCGAAAATATAACTTATATACCCCCATGTAAAAATTAATTTACTAAAATATAATTGTTTCTGTTAATTTTGTCTTTACTTTATATTAATTAATCTAGTGTCATTATCACTCACAAGTGGCTCTATGGGGTCCCAAAAGCGACCCAATGGTCATCCATGACTCATCCAATAAGGTTAGGACAAGTTTTATGATAATTTTTTATTATTATAAGATTCTTTTTACCTAGAATTACCCTATTTACCTTTAATCACGGGAAATAAAAGTCAAAAGTTACTATTCATCAAAAATTATTTTCATCTTATTGAAGCAAATTTAATTTAATGATAAAACCCTGTCTGTTGGTTTTTCAAAATTCAATTCAAAAAAGTGGTAAATTTTCATTTAAATAAAAAATTCAGTTTTTTAGCTATTACTTAGTGGTTTCACTATTCATCAAAAATTTATGTTTTTCATGAAAATACCAAAAATTATTCCTAAGATATATTTGACATTACGAATTCAAAAATGATGTTTATTTTAAAAAATTAAAAACATAGAAGTTTTATTAATTAATTAAAAATTAATTCCCATTGTCAAAACAAATAGAGTATTTTTAAGAAACAATATCTATCAAAAGATTGACACTTTTTTATGTCCAATTTCAAATTGAAATTAATTCCAATGACCACAATTGGATTAAATGGTATAATTATAATATATTTACACTTTAAAAATAATTAAAAATATAATCTAACCAAATAAATAAATTAGATAAAAAGGCAGATTTGAATTAAAATACATTATTTTTCACTATTCATTTAAAAATGTTTTTTATCAGAAAATACCAAAAAAATACCCAATGTAAATTTTGGGGTCCCTATACTAAATAAGAGTTTTATTTGGTAAAGTAGAACCTATAAAAGTGAACAAAAAAATATTTAAGGAGGTTTTGTCATCCAAAAGGTGGTAAATTGACCTTTTAGTGAATATTAGAGTATTTTTTCTTACAATCGAATTCTTTTCATAGTTTAAGCATCTAACTTTTACTGGATAAATGTAAAAACATATAAAAAACATGTATAATAATTTTTTTGTTAGTTCTGATCATTCCCGCCATTACAACGGCTAGGAATTAACTACCATTTAAAATAATATTATATTAGTATTTTTTTAGTATGACCCAAAGTTGTGTGCAACATGAGATTTCAAAGAAACCTCTTGTTGTGTATCGGGTATGCCATCGAACATAGCATCACCTTTAAAGTAAAATTAATAATTAAATTACAATAATTAATAAATATGAAAATGTCACATTCTTTATTTAACTGGGATGTTACATCCTTCCCTCATATTGGTAATTGTGTCCTTACAATTTTTAAATTGAGCTCAGAAACGTCATTGAAATCCCCACATCGGAAAAAGAGTGAATAAAACTATCACATTAAAATAAAGGAAGAGATGTGAAAAGGTTACCTGAGACAACACATACTATGATTCCATGAAAACATGGATATGTAGGAGAAAACAAACAATCATGTTCCGATGGAGTGTGATAGAAAACATGATTGGGAGAAAATTAACCACCATAAAATAAAAAACTTGTGATGGGTTAAATTTTCTTTGACTCCCTAGTAGGAAAAGTTAACTGACAACATTTTCATTAAGTTAATTTTCATTGAGGATTCTATTTATGAGATTAACTAAAAGCATGAGGAAACATACTTACATGTCATATAGACTTTCATCCTGTACCATATTTCTAACATGAAATCATATTTTCTCTAAACGATGAGTATTCATGATGGCATGTTCACATTAAAGGTGTTATAATCATCTTTGAAAGAATAAAATAATCCAAAAATGATGGACTATATATTTCCCATCTCTTTATATCTTAACCAAAACCAAACTGTTTAGTGTGAGATCAGATAATACCCAAAAAGGACAATCTTTTACCAAAAAAACTACTCTTAATCTCCAAAACATGTCAAACAAAACCCAAGGTTCAACAAAGACCATTCAATATACATATTTCCATAAAATTCTTCAAAGTAATCCAAACTAATATTGAAACCCAAATCTCAGAAGGATTAATCACATAGTATTTCAAGATAAATCTTAAAATTTATCTCTAAATAACATTAGTTACTCTTAAAGTCTCATACTAAAAAATAATTAACCTAATCACATATTATCCATGATAGGTTAATCATTTACATAGATGACCAAAAATAAACTTATTATTGATTCATATAATAATATAACTAAAATGAATTAGTCATACTAACTTGAAACCTCACATAGTCCAATGATAGGAGATAAATCCCAGTCAGACTTTAGTTGTGGGTTCGATTACCATAGCTTTGTCCGACGTGCTGGGTTGTCATGCAGTCTGTGTGATTTCCTTTTCCAAAAACTATATAATTTTATAAAATTCTAAAGAAGAGATAGATTTATCAAAAATAACCATAACATATTTTAACCACGAAGGTTATTTAATAACTTTCATTTTGCATCCCAAAATTTATTAACCTATAATTTCCTCAAATTCAAGGATCATATAAACCCAAACGGTTCTTTATTACTACATCCAAAAAATAGAAGATAACTATTCCTTGAATAAAATTTTAATATATCAAACTTCAGGGTTACACATACTATAAAAAGTCTTCTAATGTAATCCCATCATCAAAAAAGCCATAAAAATTTTAATCATTTCACCATCCTAAAATCTACCATGACTCTTGAATCCCTTATATGATGAATTCTTACTCATTCAATGTTCTTCATGATCCACAATCCATTATTTTCCAAATTATTATGAGATACTTCTTTCCTAAAAACAAAATCTTGAATCTTATCCTAAGATTCAATAATATCAAATCATATGTTAAGAAATAATCTATACCATTCATTTGTCATTGTCAGTTTCATCATCCTCAATCGTAATGGAATTAGGTATTGGTAAAACAAATTTTATTACAATCCTGGTGATCCCATTCCCGAAACTTCTTCATAAGAAAACAGTTTGTATAATGACCATGCACACCACATTTAAGACATTCAATTGATCCCGCAAAAATAACTTCTTTTAATTTATTAGAGTCAACTAGATGCTTCGTTTTTCTATGGAAGGTTCTTGATTTATGACATTCATTTCCATATATATAACATCTTATTTTCCCTTGGAAACATTTTACTATATGTTTCTTTCCACATCCTTGAAACATATGTTTTGGAATATACTTCCTTTTATGATTATTAACTGAAGATCTGTGGGGATTTGTTTATCGCATATATGATGACTTATAAAAATCGCCAAGGTTCAAGATTCCAATCATGAATCAAGATAGTTGGTTGGGAATAACCACATGTGTTCTCATTGCAGCTCCCATTTCATTCAATTTCTCATTCAGAAAACCATCACAGTTTTCTTCACATCCATTGTTACTTTGATTCCTGCTAGATCCAGCCATTGACTAAAACCAAAAAGGTAGTGTGATTATATCATTAAAGTCATCATATATTTTCTTATGAGGATGGTAAACACTAAAACATACTCTTTGATTTTATCTTCAACTCATTCGATTTCTCAAAAAAACTATGACTCTTTCGAATATGCTAACAATTATGGTGAGGAAACTTATGATTAAATAAGACCATGAACTATAAATTTATCTAAAAAAACTATGATACCAAATATAAGGACCCGACCTTAAACATTAAATAATCTTGAATTATGTCAATAATTCACATTAATGATATTTTTAGGTTTAGAGTTTTAGAGAATTAGGCCATAAATACTATATAAAAACATGAATTTTACATTTAGACACTACTACCCGATATCTATTTTTCATTAAATAAAAACTTTTAAAATGAAACAAGTCTAGTTCCATGTTTTAGAGAACATAACATTTCTTTGATCCCATCCCTAGACCTATTCATCTTTAAGTCCTATAAAAAAATAAAAAACATGGGATTAGTATAAAAAGATCAGTAAGGGTTATAAAATAAGGAAATAAAACATTATCAAATCAATAAATACAAATCAACGAAACCAATACTTTTCAATCACAACATACCTTACGAAATCATAAGATTTATGAATAACACACAAAAATCATAAATCATAAAGGTAAATTATGAAATTCATAACATACTTACATTATAGATATCACAGCTACATAGGTAGTCTCATTTGGAATACCCATTATAGTATATTCCCAAAATCTCGTGGGATAACCATTTATGTTTACCTTTGTCACGTTACCGAATGAATTGGAGAGCTATCTCGGGCTCACCTCCCTAAGGTTTTTACACAACCAATCATATACGTAAACAGTTCCCAAGAACCATATCATAAACGTAAAAAAATTAACAATCATAAAGGAAAGGTAAAATTTCGACATCATAATCACAATATATCTTTCAAGATATTTACATAATCAATTATTTATCAAACCATTTTCAAAACCATTTAAAACATTCAATAAAGAGATTTTTCAATCAATGTGTCACATACCACATTGAATATTTTAAATGAATTATCATTTTAAAACATTAATTTCCATATAAATAAATCCTATTTTTTTTTAAAACATGGGCATTTATGATAAATATTCAGAAGGATAAATCATTAAAACATTTAAAATGATATTTTATTTAATGATATTTTAACAAAATGAGAGACACTAAAAACAAATAATTGATGAATAACATTTAATAAAAACGTAATAATATCATGAGAATAAATGTATTCATGATAAAATATTCCAAAGGATAGTATGAACACCACATAAAAGTGAATTGGCACATAACAACAATAAAGTCTCAATGGAATGTAAATTGAGATGAAATACCTTATAAAGTCGATATCCTTAGATTAAGGATAAATAAATTACATAATTATGTGTGAAAAATATAAATAAACTCAATATAATTGGATATTTAGTGTAAATAAATCAGAGGACATTCACACATGTTCTTTTTAAGACAAAACCAATTACTTGGATGTTTAACTCAATGATTGGAAATTGAGTTTAAATTACTATTATCAGGTTCATATCGATGAATTGAGAATTTATAAATGGAGTGATTATGTGTATCAAAAGTATATATACATAAAGTGGAGTGGAAATTAAAAAATAAACAAACAAACAATGATTCCACACATAATCATAGCATGACATAATTATAAATAAGGAGATTAACCCAAGTAAAGAAAATTTGGTTAAAAAGTTCCCTTACCAATTAGGTAACATACAAAACATAAACCACATGAAAGAAGGATCATTTAATGAAGATATAAATACCCATAAATTAATGTATATTATACAAAGAGTACAAATAATGGGTCATTCGTACAACACAAAAAGGAAATAGTGACAAATATATCATGAATCTCATGAGAAAAAAATGTGAGATAAAACCCTTTACCACGTTGTAATCAATAAATTCATATGAAAAAAAGTTCATAACCACAAACTGAATCACATAATACCGTGAATATAAATAGAAAAATTTCAATATATATCAAATGTAAGTAAAAAATACACCACATGCAATGAATAAGTGGCGAACAATGGAAATCTCACGGAATTAAAAGTGAAATGAGAAATCCCTTATCTCGTGTCCGACTTGACATAATTGTTCCTTATTATTCTTGAATAATAATCATCAGATTATTTATACTTGATTAAGAACCTTTTAAAAGTTTTTTATTCCTTTTATATCACTTATTAAAATGTTATAAGCATTATGTAATAATTTATGTTAATAATGGTCGTTTTGCCGATATTTGGTACTTGAGTAAAAAATGAACACCTTATAATAACATGTTGTCTATGTGGTCAAGATTACATTATCTCTATAATTATATTCATGATTTATATATCATATATATCATATATATTTAGTATATATAATTATTTATAATATTACATAACATTTATAGGTAAGAAATGAAATGCACCGTTCATGGAGACGGTAAGCCGTACGTACGCATGAACGATACTTTCAATTCAATTTCATATTTAATGGAATGAAAACATAGTGATACATAGGTATATTATAATTCCAATATAATATAATATATAATTTCATTAACTCCATCCTTCATACGTCCCACATATGGCATGAATGTGTCATATCACATTTAGGGGGCGGTAGTCCGCACTTCCAAAAATGAAATTTCCGCTTTTAACCATAATTGAAACCATAAAGGTCTTCTATAAATGAAAAAAATACAGAAGAATAAAGAAAAAATAAACATAATATAAATATATATATCTGTCATATATAAATACAGTGCCTTCTTAATGGCCACCATGAGTGGCAGTATGAGATATTTGAACAATCATCATTTCGTGACGCAGTAGTTCACCATCCACAGAAACAATATGTTATTTACCCATTAAATTGAGGTTTGTGTAAGTGTATGTAGAATACTTCTCATAACAACATCCTAGTATATTGAGTATACTGGTTTTATAATGAAAGAAACGAAAAAAAAATTTAGGTGTTGGAGAATTAAAATAAAGAAAAGAATTTAAGAGAAACTGTTACCTTTAATTAGGGTAACTCCCTTTTGTTTGAACCAAAAGGTCTTCTTGAAGTATATTCTGCATAAGGTAAGGATTAAAAGAGTAATATAGGGATCTTGAGAGATTATTTGGGCAAGTTTTAGATGATAAAAGTGGCTTGGCATGTGTAAGTAATGGGTTAGAAGTGAGGTATTTTTTATATGGGTGAGGGGGGTTCTTTAGGAAAGTGTAAAAATCTTATTTTATTATATAAGTATTTTCAGTTTCTAAAAGACCAAAACTAATTAAAGTAGAAGATAAGATGAATCATGATCGAAATAAATTCATCCAATTAGAATTGGACAGCATTTGGATGTTATTTTAATATTTTTAGTCTCATTTATTTAAATCATTTATTAATGATGTAAATACTACAACTTTTTTGGGTAATAAGTAATTTTATTTATTTGATGTCTAAAAATTATAAAAAATTACCATGATGTAAGAAATATTTTTATCTTTAAAATTAATATTTATAATAAAAGAGATAACTTATATATCCTTATGTAAAAATTAATTTACTAAAAGATATTTGTTTGTGTCATTTTTGTCTTTACATTAAATTAATTAATCTAAAGTGTCATTATCACTTCCAAGTGGCTCCATGGGGTCCCATAATCGACCCAAGGATTCCCATGGTCGTCCACGACTCATCCAATAAGGATAGAACAAGTGATAAGATAATTTTTTATTATTATAATATTGTTTTTACCTTCAATTACACTATTTACCTTTAATCACAGTAAATAAAAGTCAAAAGTAACTATTCATAAAAAATTATAGTTTTTAGAAAAATACCAAATATTCTACCTAAACTATATTTGATATTACGAATTAAAAATTGATGTCTATTTTATAAAATTAAAAAAATATATTTTTTATTAATTAATTTAAAATTAATTCCCGTTATCAAAACATGTAGTGTGTTTTTAAGAAACAAAATCTATCAAAAGATTGACGCTTGTTTATGTCCAATTTCAAAGTGAAATTAATTACAATGACCACCATTGGATTAAATAGTAAAAATATAATATAATTACACATTAAAACAAAATAAAAATATAATCAAATCATATAAATAAATTTGATTGAAAAGAATATTTGAATTAAAATACAGTACTTTTCACTATTCATTAAAAAATGAATTTTATCAAAAAAATACCAAAAAATTACCCAAAGTAAATTTTGGTGTCCCTATTCTGAGGAAGAATTTTATTTGGTATAATAGAATTTATATAGTGACTAAAACTATATTTAAAGAGGGTTCGAAATCAAAAGGTGGTAAATCATCCTTTTAGTGAATATTTGTGTATTAATGCTTAAAATTGAATTATTTTCTTATTTTAAGCCTCTAAATTTTATTGGATAAATGTAAAAAAAATAACAAACATGTATAATCATTTTTTAGTTAGTTTTATTAATTACCACCATTACAACGGCTAGGCGTCAACTACCATTTAAAATAATATTATATTATAAATTTTTTGTATGACCCAATGTTGTGTGCAATGTACTATTTCAAAGAATCTCGTTGTTGTGTATCAGGTACACCATCAAAGATAACATCCCCTTTAAAGTAAAATTAATAATTAATTTACATATATTAATAAATATGAAATTATCATATTCTTTACTTACCTGGGATGTTTAAATTTTATCTAGTGTTCCCAAATAAATGAAGAAAGAATTATATAAAAATTTCCTGATTTTAAAAAACCCTTGAATGTGAAGAAAAGAAGATGATATGGTAATATATCATATATGATATGGTACATAGGTGATTAAGTATGGTTTGGTAACATATTCTCAACTAATTTTATATATATGAAATTTGTAATTTTGGATAAATTATAATTATAAACTATATCATTATTTCGTGTTGGATTCATATATATATAAATATGAAAAAAATATATCTGAAGTTTAATGGTAATTTTACTATCAATGTATGAATTTCAGATATCCCTTACTATTTTATTCATAAATTATTATTTTATTATGAAATTTTAAGGTTAGTGTGAGTCTAATTCTTGTATCAAGATATATCATATGCTCATAAGGTACAAAACAAGCATTTTTCCTCATATCCAATTATGTATACCACATAGAATTTCATATACTATTTATTTGATATTTTAGCGGTTCAAAGAATATTTTTTATATAACTACTATTTGATTTTGAATAAATAACTATATTTATAAATAAAATACTTTTTTACCTTTCTTATAAATTTCTTGAGGCATATCTAATCCGTGAAATTATGCGTATGTTGTTGATGTGGGGAATTTTGAGATCTTACATAGGACAAGAAATTTCCTCCCATGTGAAGAGTATAATATATTTCCCATAAATTTATATAAATTGATAAAGTTTATAGTCATACATAGTTTGTACATATGATGTTATTATCTATTTTGGGGAATGGAATCTTATGTTCTCATCCAATAATGTGCATGGCGTGTGATATACTGATCAATATCGTATGATGGTAACGAGAGGCCTCCCAAATCCAGTGGGATGAAAAATTTTATATAAGAATAAATTATTATTACTAAACTTACATTTTTGACTACTACTATTTCGGATATCGATCTTATGAAATTAGAATTAATTCAATTCTTTGATCCCATTTGAATAAATTATAAAAAATGATAATATGAGTTACAATTTCTTAATAATTACTTCCAAAAATTATGTTCTTCTAGGAGAACCAAAAATGGTGGTAAATTATTTGATTTTTTAGAATCCAATATAGAAAAAAACATTCAAGACAATGTCCAATGATCATACATGAGTTCATATATTGGATAATAAACATCCAAATTAGACTGGTGGCCAAAATCCCAACCATATAAAAAAATTATCCAAACAATATCCATTTTCAATCCCATCCAATATAACTATAACAACACCTTATCCAATTAAAACCACCCATCCAATAGCCTAAATCACCTTATTGGATAATTCGACTAACTCAGAAACCTATAAAACATTTTCAACACTAATTAATTGAGAATCTATGTAATAAAAGTTGATGAATTAATAATGATGTTTCCTCCCAAAAATGATCTTTTAAACCCATTAAAAAAATGGGGAACCAATTACCACTCAGGATGTCCCTTCCCGAAACCTATGGGTAGAATCTTGTTTCACCCAATCAGCTATTGAATAGATCAAATTTGTGTCTATCTTAATAAGTGGTAAACCCTTTGGGAAACATAAACATAAAATTATTATAAAATCTTATGCTTAATCCACTAATAATAATTATATGGAATCGATCATTGAATCTGATAAATCCTATTATACTGTGATGGAACCACCTCCTCTATAAATAATCCATCATGTTGTGGCATTCCTTTAAATAATGAGAGGAAATTCAATATTTATTATAATGAAACATTAAAATAATATTTCTCTCATGTTATCATCAACATTCCCCTAACCTGTACAATCCAAACCATACCTGTATAATCTAAGTACCGTAAATAATTATTGTAGTTTCATAAAAAGCATTTCCATTTTGGTATCTAATTTGAGCACAATAGTCTAAGTAATCTTGCCTCCTTTGTTGAATGAACCTATTTTTATATATTAGTTTTGAAAAATGTGATTAATGGGTTTTAAGGACTTATATTATCATGGATATAGTGCTGAAATCATTCATATTTCACGTAATATGAGTTAATATATGAGGGGCAATAACCCTCTTCATTCACTCCCCAATTTATTAGTCATAGAGTTCATATTACTAATGGTTTATTAAGAGAATTTATGGTAAATTTTGGAAAACTCTAAAAAAATTGGTGATGAGGAGGGTTATAAGGATAATTAGATAGGTAGCGTCGAATGTGAACAAGTGGAAAATATTGGAATTGTTGAGGAATGTTTAATTCAATTAGTGATCAATTTTTAGTGATCAAATGAGAGAAAATTATCTCCTTAGATTGAATCTCATTCATAAATTTATTGTTATTGTTTTTTATGATTTCCCAATATTGAATCTAAGATAGAAATTGTAATCATAGAATCTATTCCTATTCCAAACACCAATATAACAAATTATGTAGAAGAAAAATCATTTCTAAAGGTTCCAATTATGTCTGAAATTTTAGAAAATTAAATTATAGTCGATTCAAATCCCCAATTTTCTTTTCTCAATTTTTATAAATTTGGGTTATAATGTAAGTTATAACCATCATCACTTATGTATTTATTATAAAAATATAACCAAACCCAATATATTTTTAGATATCCATCTCTTAATCAAAACCAAAAAAGAATGCATCTGGATGTCTTTTCTATTAATATTAAATACATTATCTGGATGCTTTATGATATTCATAAAATTTACCCACTCATCAGGAACCATAATAATATTCTTGAATCTAATTCTAAACTATTATACTGACCATAATGGATAATCAATCTCAATATTATGAATGTGGTTTGAAAAAAAATCATATGTTTTTTATAGAAGACATTATACACCCCATTGCTACATGTGAGAGGTAATTCCCCATTTATGTGGTTCTGAAGATGGTTCAAGTAACAATTATTACCAATGAGAAATTTAATCATGTCCAAAAAAGGATCTGTAGTTGATATATAGGGTGCATCAACTATAGGATGTCAAATTAATTTTCTAAGAACGAAAATTTTCTATTTCCATTCAATGATAATGTACTTATGAAACTGTTGTCCATTAGTGATAATAATTCTAAGATGTGTATAAATTATACAAAAAATATAGTTATCCTTATAATATCCCTGAAAAAGCATCCACTTGACTATATAGAAAATTTTATTGTAATTTCATCCCTTAGGGTTGTTTAATTCACCCCATAACTTCAAGGGGTGCATGATGTCTATCTTATTTTACATGGAGGGGTATTTCCTAAAATACATTATGGATTAATTCTCCATCTATGGGGAAATATTTTGTCATTTCCTATGAAATTTCAATTGGGGGGTCATGTTTTGTGGATAATAATCATTTCCAAACATTTGAAAAATAACAGTTCAGGGTAATTGAATGACAAGACCTTTGGAATAATGTCTCTACTAGAGGGATCGTCGATGATAAATCCCAAGAAAATATCATTCATCATCATAGATAAATAAATTAAATTAATTATGTGTGATCATTATTATGATATATTGGGTTCTGTAGGTTGTTTATTTTGAAATACATCTCCAATATATAAGATCATTATTCTTTTCTTGTGAAAGATGCTTATTTTTTGGATTAATGGTTATGAAGAATACTTCCCAACACTTATGTCTAGTCGTATATCTCAATACACCTTTTATTATTCAAATTATAAATCTAATTTTAATATCATTCTGTAATGTAAGAGACTTGTTTGTTGGAGCGTTCTTAAGATATTGATATTATAATATTTAATTATTGATTTCTTATGTAAGAAAATCATTGAATGATTCCAGAAGGAACTAAAACAACAATGAGAATGAATTATATGTTTGTTTATTTTACTTTGAGGTGTTTAAATCATATCATTTAGGATCCACATCCCAATTGGAAGTAACAATTCATCATTGAAATACCTTATCAAAAAACAAGATATCAATTCTGGATTAATTAGTTGGTTCCACCCCTTTCGTTAATTTTACATAATAATTAAGGAAATAAATGTTGTTCAAAAATATATTTTTTTTCAATGTTATATGAAATAATTAAAGGATAATTCATCTCATATTTTTTATTTATGGTTCGATTTGTGATCCGCGCCACAATTTGAAGACTAATTTTCCATGGTTTGTTAATATAGAATATTACTTAGTTATTAATGTCATTGTATACCATATAAGGAATAATGATATGAGAAAAGAATTTATATTGTCAAAATGTATATCTCTAATGATCAAAACCTAAATAGGTTTTTTTACCATTCAAATAATTAGGATATGAGTTCCAGATACTGATAAAGAGGCTATTCTCAAATTATAGCATGGAGAGAAATGTTGAGGAAGTTTTCAATAATGAAAAACACTAAATATTTCCTTAAAATTTTTTATTCTATAATATCCTATCTAGGGATAAATAAAAATTCTATCGATATTTTCCCTGAGGTTAACAACAATGATCCATTAATAAATTTAAAACAAGCCTCCGTACTCTTATTCTTATTATATAAGTCAATGATATATCAGGAATTGATTTTATTAAACCCTTCAAAAACACTATAGAATACTTGTAAATCATATTGGTGATTGATTATGGATCTCAATGAATGGGTATAATCCCATAATTTATAATGATTACCAATAAATGATAAGATTCCATATAGAGAAAATCATTTCTAGATTTTTAATTCTAAGGGATATTCTTAAGGATAGTGTAACCCATTTCTATAATAATCTATTCATATATCCCATGATAAAATATGGGATCTCTAAAATTTTTTCCACAGCTTACCACCCACATAAAAATGGTTAAGATGTGATAGAAAAAATGGTAAATTTAGTAATCACTTAAAGAATTACTATTAATCCCCTTGGAAATTTTATAATGTGAATATCTAAAATTACATTTTGGAATATATATCTTTATACAAAACCATTAATCGCATGTTACAATAATATAATGTGTCTTTAAAATATTTATATTTACAAGTTATAATTTAGCATAAGGATTTTCGGGTAATCAAGGAACTAGATTTTTACATTGCCATATCTAGAAGAAAAATAAAATTTAACCCTATTGAATGTGAGGAACATAATATAAAGGATTATAAAAAAATTCATGAAACATAATTGGTAGAGTTAAAAACTAAAAATATAGGAATCTAAAATGAAAACACTTTGAAGTAGAAAAATGTGTTCTCTTTCACTATTTTAAATTAAATTTACCTATAGGGAATATACGTTTGAGGTGTTTAGTAACCTATATAGTGCATCATGCGTACCTTGATCGGATGTCAAGATTAATGGTCCCACAAGTAGTTATATATATATATATATATATATTAGGTAAATGGTAATAAAAGATAAAATTTCTTCGTTTCCTTCTAATAATATGAAACTACTCATGATTTAAATTAGATGACATATGATCCAGAAAACACATGATAATTTAGTGGGAAAAGATGAGTTTCTTACACAAAACTAAAAAAATTCATAGAGGAAACCATGATTCTGCTGATATTTTTTTAAAATTTTATATTATATTATATTATATTGTATTATTTTATTTCATTAAATCTGTGTTTTATGAAAAAATTATGAAAAAAGAGAAAAAAAATCTTCCAAATAAATTTAATGTTAAAAAAATAAAAAATGTAACATCCTAACCAAAATCACCGAGTCCAATCCAGAATTCCAAATAACCTTACTCACATCTCCAAACATTCTAGTGGATTCCAAATATGAGTGCGGGTTTAAGGTGGATCCACATGGATAATATAACCTCTAGTATAGTGTACCATAAAATAAATATCCCAACATATAAACTATAAAATATCATAGTAAGTAAAAAAACCAATGTAATACCACTAGTAATGTATGAATGATAAAACAGAAGACTCAATAATAATAAAAGGAAATAGACAGGAGAACCTAACGGGATGACCAAATACAATATAAAAGGAATAAAAATACAATATGATATATTTCCACGTCAAGATAAAACAAATCTCAGTCTCCAGACTTATATCAAGAAATCTCATTGGATGATCCACCAAGGTCTTATCATATCCTATAAATACCATATGTGAGGGATTCATAGTTACCAGAGTTTCATGGATACCTAAAGAGGCTTTGATTTCGACCATGTAGGGTATAACTAACATGGTTGTGTGCCCAACTAGTATATTTTGTTTGTGAGATTTTGATATTTTCATCATAAATTAAATAATGAATACATAAATTGAACAAGTATAATAGATAGTCAACATTGTAAAATTATGAAATAACAAAGCCTTTAGAGATCATTCATACTCTCATTGATTCACAACAAAAACCTATTGTTCTCGATTCGGTTCTATTAAAAAATAATATTTTTTTAGTTCCACATGAATTAATTTACATGATGATACTAGATATACCTTTAAGGATAGTGGTCATTCCACCATAAGAAATAAAAATAACCACGAAACCATTAAGCTTCATGATATGACCAACCATTATGGATCCATGTTGGAATCCCACTACTAGAAATAGTTTATACAATCATACAAGCCTTCCCCTATAAACAAATTACCACTATTTTCGTAGAAGTTATTATCAATCAGTGAAAAAACATAAAATTTTCCACCACTTCTGAAACATTGCCCATAATTAGGTAGAAGTTCTCCCATTCAAAGAACGATCAGTTAATAAATAAACTGATATAAGATAATAGATAAAAAATCACACCATAACAAACCAAAATCAAAACTATAAACCCCCATTTTCAAGAATAGATAAAACACTATTTTTCATGTGGTATAGACACACATGTGATCAAACCATTAAACATAGTCACACCGGATTAAAAACATCATGTTAACAATGAATTAAACATGTTCTCATAGGCTACATTGTATGTAAATACTTGACCATCAATGGGTATAAAATAATATAGCACAGAAGTTCCAATGTGGCCCTTCGAACCCTTTCACATCATTAGTAATATACTTTAAACAAGTTAATATATGGAATTTATTATCTAATTAAGTAAGGAACATTGCATCTAATATAAATTGTCTAGTAAAACAAATAAAAATATCATGTTTGGTGTTCCATTTAATTTTCTAGGAATAACATGAATACCATGTTCAACTGCCCATGAGTTGTGTGACCACATATCACAAGCCAATAAGATATGCATAATATAACAAGGTAGATTACACTAGATAAAAAACCTAAAAAATATTCAACTCCCACACAAAGAAAATTGAAATAAAATTATCCTAATCATCCAATTACATTTAGTCTCTATTGATCACCATGAATTTCATTCACATTCCATATAATCGAAAATAAATAATTATAAAAAGTTTATAATTAATGAAATTTTTTCATGAAAAATCCCATTAATTGTTGAAGGAAATACGTTCCAAAAGGATTAAAAATATCATTTAACAGATGAAACCTTGACCAACTATCCTTACATGGAACAGATCACGCGCACAACATTGCTCCAGGAATAAATCTGTATCACATGACAATAGAGAAATAACAAATTTAATATAATTAAATTTTAAAATATAGAATAATTCAAAAAGGTGAAATATTTCTACTAAAATGACGTGAGACTGTATGTGGACCTCATATCATGGTATCCATTATCAACTCTGAGTGAAATTACCATCATAAATGGTTGATTCAATTATACCAAGTGGAATATTCAAAATCCCTAAAACTGAAACACATAAAATCAAATATATTGGGAGAAGAAAATGAAAGAAATAGGTGATGGAAGATACATAACTCTAATTTCATTGAATTCCACTTGGAACCATCTTAATTGGAGGATAAATTTGGTAGGGTTTCCCTAGATGAGTCATCACATATGAATCCAATTAATCCAATAGAAACTGTAGGCCAATAGCCTCATTTTAGTTTAAAAAATAGCCATCCTTGTTTAATTTGATAACTCTTGGGACCAAATTTCTATTTTATATGAACCATTCCATGGCCCTATTTCTATTTATTTAAACCCATCAATACACAACTTCATTTTATTTCACATCTTGAATAGATTATTCGTTATGTGAATAGGAAACTTCGCTACTTTTCAGGAGTCTCAGGAACCCACAAATGCCTCTGGTGGCCTCCCTAACCCCTAGGACATCACCTCAATCATAATCCCCAACAAAAAACAATATTTTTGGATCTTAAAACACTTGGAAAATTAATCTAATTCCATGTTATAAAAATAATCAATATAAAAAAACTAAAAGTCCAATTTTCTAGGGTAATTTTCATAACCTAATGATGTATTCCACTATAATATCCTTATCATAGAACTTCTCAACCTCATGAATTTATTGTAACATGTGAAAAAGGACACTAGATCTACCACTATCATATCATAAAATGATTTCATTGAATTCCATCTTCAAATGAAAAGTCTATACCATGAAAACATTATCATTACCAAACCCCCAACATTCTCTTGATAAATTATTCTAATAATGAATATGAAATGACAATGAAGAGGATTTTTGTTTCCATCAAGTAAGACTACGATCACTGTATACATCTAACTCAACATGATAAAGTGTCCTCAATCAATTTCTATTAAATTATAAATATTCTCACCACTATAGGATTCACTATATTAAATATTACTCTAATAGTCTGATGACACTCTTGGTGCACTCAAATCTCATTACACTCAATCAAACACAATACACTATTTACTTGTTGATAATGTGACCATGTTTATGTTTCCAAACCAAGATAATGGCTCACATCATGTAAATGAATATTTTTTTAGAAATTTATCTAGCTAATTCATTAACGCAATAGTCATAAATGAAATTAGAATCTCAATTTAGTTCCAACTCCTAATAAACTCGTTCATGTGGTGACACTATTCAGTCAACATACATATGATTACCTACAAGGGTATAATATCTATCAATAGATACTCCATGAATCCATTGATAATGGTTCATTTAACCTCATATGAATCATTAATTTGATTCAAAATTCTTACCAATGACTTATTTGTCTTTTTAGGGGTATTCTCTTATTGGTTCAAAAACAACCAACACTATCCACAATACTCTTAACAATGAAACAAAGAACCATTGATCCAAATCATAAAAGGCTTATATTAATTTACATATATCCTATAGACCACATACAATCTCCATCTAGAACCTCATCTAAAATAGATATCAACCATCTTTCATGGAACTATATATTATTGGGCCCACCACACATTATTCTTTTGGGGTCACAAATATTTTCTAATAGACAATATTATGCATAATAATGACATTTTAGACAATATAGGTCGATAAAATTTGATAGGACGATGCTCCTCACTATAAAACCATTATTATATTCTATTCATATTGCTTTCATCTATCAACTCGGCCCATGAATAGTTTTTCACTATCCTCTATGAAAAATTATGATAATCCATTAAATCGATTCTATGAGAAATGAAATGCATTTCACATATATAAATTTCTTCTAGTATAGTCCAATGGGTCTATCAATCCATTCTTGATGTGAGAAACACCCTCTATATATTGTGTAATAAGATATGAAATCCGTTAAAGATAGAAATAATCCCCTCATGCAAGTTGTTATATCATACCATTGAATCTCTATCGATGAACAACTCAAGATGAGGACACAATAGAGCGACATTACATTATTAGGACAATATTTTACTATTAAGGAAACTCCATAAGAAATAACCATTAGGTTAAAAAAAATTTCATCATCACACTAAATGTGTGGGTTACTAACATAAAGGGTTACAATGAACCAAATTCATCAATGACTTACTTCCAAAATCTCCACAATGTTCATCCATATAACTATGAATATTCTCAATGTTCAACTCAATACCCAGAACTCAATAGTTCAACATAACCCATATGTTACCACCATATAAAAACTAATGTATTATGGTTTTACTTGTAATAAAAAAACACTACTAATTTATAATTCATTGTGACATTCACTAATATTCACAGACTTCATAGATCAGACTCATTTGTCCATTCACTTGTTGGCACCACATGGTTCCCACCCCAACAACCTAAAAAATCTTAGGGATCATCCTTGTAAACGATAACACATTTATACTAATATTAACTATGTACCAGCTCGTAAATATTTTTTTTAAATCCTTTGAGAATCCATCGATACAAAATTTGATGAACTCTAATAATCACTCATCATCCAAAAAAATTTTAATTAAAAACATGTTTCAAAAGAAAAAACCATGGTCCTTTGATCAAATCCACAAGTGTCTAAATTTTATAAAACCCAACTAGTCATGAGTTAAGTAACTTGAGTTTGCTCATATATTTTGGTTTCAATAGAGCTTGAAATACATTCCCTCTATCGATTCAAATATTACTCACATTCATAGTATTGCATCAAATTTGATTAATTTTCCTAATTAATTAATCTTAACAATCCCTTCATGAGGGATATGTCACATAGGAAACCTTTAAAATCATGTGAATCATAATGAGTAGTTATCAAAGTAACACTATTAAAGATAAAAGGATTTCCATAAAACCACATAAGGTTTCCATGGGGTTTATAACCCTAGGAACATCATCTATGAAAATATCTATGGATATGACATGAGGAATTCTTCCTTAGAAACCCACATAGAGAGTCCATAGAGTCATAGTTTATTTAAATAGCATGCCAACAGGTAAATTTGGTTAACTAAAAATATTCCACAATTTAATCCTTTATTAACTAAAAATATCTGATAGTTATTCTCATAAGGATCTATACTGAGGAAATTACATCCAAATATTTACTGAATAAGAGAATTGAACTGTATGGGTATAAAGTAATTGTATCATCATCACTATCACCATCATCATCATTAAAATAATCTAAGTTCCCCCAACACTATAGTCTCACATTACCTTCTATCATACTTTTACCAACATGTAGTTCAATCAAATATAATTACACTGATAACTTATATGCGAAAATCAAATATAGGGTGGTAATACTAAAAAGACGAGTATTTTGTTATTAATAAAATCACACATATGAAACATATAAGTCATGAAAAATCTAAATTCATAGTTTGATGAATGTGACACCTCTTTATGAAATAAAAAAGAGTAAAATCTATATTATATCACAAACCTAAAAAATCCATGTTCTGCACATGATGTGAAATCATACAACCATAACAAAAAAACTAATAAAATCAATCCCATCCCATGTTACCTTGATGTAAATAAAAATGTTTCCCATGATGCATATGACTGGATTTAATCATGCACTTTGACACATTTTTATATGTCCTATCTTCCAATTATAAGAAATAGGAAATAATGACACTATGATCTGATTAAAATTTGTAACATCCTTACCGTAAAAATGCGGTCCAATATGGAATTACATAATACCATATGTGCACCTCCTCATACTCCATAGGGTACTAAAATGTAAACTATGGAGAGACTATACCCTATTTTAGATTGAAAAATAATAAATAAATAACCAAAAAATAAATTTTATATAACTTTACATAGTTAAAAACTAATGTCATAACATCGGTAAAGTAATAATTTAGAATTTTAAAAATCAAAAACCATAAGATGAAATCACATGATCACCCACTAGGATAATCACACACATGATATAAAGAATAAAATTATAATAGGGAATACTCCCACTATTAGCCACACCAAATCACTATCTCTAGACTCATAGTGAGATATCCCTCTAAACAATCGACTCAGGTATCAATCCAACTTGTAACAGGGAGATGTTTGTGATTCTTAGTTATATAATTTTCAAGGAAACCTGAGTGGAATTTTCATAAATATATGTAGGTTACATCCCATTTAGTCCCATAAGAAACCATTATATACCATTTATGTTCATTTGATAATATTAGTTTAATGTAAACATGAATTTAATAAATTTTATAAGTATAACATATAATCACTGATGCACATGTAATCAATAATAACCCATATTCTACATACTATTGTCCATAAAAGGCCACTAAAAACCTCATATATGCCTAATTATGTCCATAATGGAATTATATACCAATTAGTTCCATGTGGATTAGGTCACACCATGTAATTTTCTCATACTTTAAGTAATATTCACAATACAATATAAGTAATAACTCCAAACACACCACCTTTGTGGTGTAAGCCATTCCCCACCTTTAATGGTCCATCTAGCCATCCTATAATTAAAACCAGGTCATATAGTCCAATAGCACTTCCCTTATCAAAAGGAATGTTCTCTTAATGGGTAGTACATCCCGTCTTTTAGTGAATAATCATAATATCATCCCCCTATAGGGAAGAAAAATACATGTTTTTGAAGTATTTATCATATTTCATAGAAGATTAAATCATGAATTAATATATATTTGATGATAGATCAAACATCAAAATTTAACAAGGAATATTCATATTCATAAATAAACATATGGTAAACTACATAAAACATAATTTTTTAGGAGCTACACATGAACAGGTGTGATGAAAACATCAAACATGGTCTCATAGGATATAGACGTATACACACACATGCGAAAACTGAATCAAACATATTCCCACAATCTTTATTTAAAGTCAATTATTACCCACTAGTGGAATGTAAACAAGATAGTTTAAATGTTATAATGTGGCCTTGGGAAACTTGTCTATTCATTATGAATATCCATTTTATTAGTTACGACTAGACAATACCTAACAATTATGAAAGGAACATGTTGTTTTATTTTAATTGACTAGGAAAGTCCATTAAAATATCTTTGTTGGTGTTAAATTTAGTTTTTAATGTGTAACATGAATCAAATGTTCAGGCATCGAAGGGAGTTGTGACCGTATATCACATGCCAATAAACCATTCATAATTACCCAAGGTAGAGTATATGAGACCACCTACATAATATGGAGATAATGTCAAATCATACTATATCCAAAAACTATGAAATGATTTTTCCAAAAGTATTCAGTCTCCTTTGACTACCATGAGTTTTTTATCATTCCAAAGCCTTAAAAATATTTTATTTTGTAACATTTATAACTAAATAAATTTTTTAAGGAAAATAATATTAATAGGATAAATTCATATATGAAAAAATATATACTAGATATCATTATATAGTCAAAACCTCAACCAACCATTCAATAGAGGCCAGAAACACAATTTTGAGTTAACTATTGGAAAAATCCTTACAACGCATAAATACAACAAAAACCAATTTAATATAAATAAATTGAAAATTCCATAATATTACAACAAGGAGACATACCATCACTAAAATGTCATATGATTTCATGTAGGCCTCATATCATGTTCTCCTATATCTAGGATTAGTGAGAAAAATTATAAATTCATTATTCCATGATACACAATGGAATCACAAAGAGTATCGAAATTTGAAATGCCTGAAATTAAAAAAGCATAAAGGAAACAAACATGGAAAGAGGGAAGGAGGAAGATCCTTACCCCTTATTCCATAAAATAATATCTAGAATCATCCAAAACATAGAATAAACAGATGAGGGGTTCTCTATCCGAGAGCACCAATATGATTCAAATTAATTTGATGAAACTATGGAACTCCCCTCTATTTAATTTTAAATATAGCCTTATATGTTTCCCACTGTGACACCTGGAATTGGGATTTTATTTTCTTGGATCCGATACCCATTTTCATTTTTATGTCCATAAACCACGTTGGTGACCCCATGAATTCATTTCATAACTTGAATACATAATTGAGTAAATGAATAGGATGTTGCTACACCTTTTAGTAGTCATGGTCTCATAACCACTCTTCCAGAGGCCTCACAACCCATCAATTCATCACTTGAGCCTTGAACCATATCCCAATGAACTATTTTGGAATAATAAAACTCTCAAAAATTCAATATTACTATTATTTATAATAACCATGTTTTGATAAAACTATGAAATTTTTACCCCTAATGATGTGGAATTTTACAGAAATATTATAAAATGGAAAAATAACTGCCCCAGGTTGAGTAATAGAGGTCTCATTAAGATATTTTTTTCTTTGTTTTTATTTTACCTCATGTATGTAGGGTATTTATTTTTTTCTCCAAAATGAGGTGTTATGTTTTTCCACATTAATATTTTTATAGTTAAGGGAACCTCTTAGGTATTCCATGGTTTTCCAATTGGGTTTTTTGTATGATTCAAGGTCCCCTAAAGATGCTGTTTTTAAATAAAAATCACATACATTTTAAAATTTGAGCATAATATTCCATCATACATGAGATGTTAGTGAATTAAAAGGAGAAATAATTACCCATAGGTTGAAGGAATTTTTTTTAAAAAAAAACCAATTAGTATATATTTTCAATAAATTTTATTTAAAAACATCATTTTGGAACAGTTCTCTCCAATTTCAGTTACCATAATTTTTTCAAACACATAAGGAAGTTTCATTTTATTTTTTGGTGTAAAAATAAAGAAATTTCTTTATACGCATAAATATAAAATAAAAAATTCATTAAACATGAATGTGATAAAATATTTTTTGAACATTAACACTGGATATGATGAAAATAACATTTTTTTAAAATTAATTTTAATCCACAATTATACTCATGGGATTTTTTTTTGTAAAGTCGTGTTATATTATATGATATTTAATTATCTATTATTTCATCCATTTAATCAAAATATCAAAAAGAATGTCATTTGGATTTTGGGGTAATAGTTTAAATTATTTTAGTATTTAGAAAAATATCAAAGGATTAGTTATCATTTAAATTTTAATAAGATTATATAAAGACCATAAAATTTTGAATAAAATTATAATATATTAGGGACTAGTGTAATTAATCGATGTAATGTGTGGATTTTGGAACTAGAATATAGAAAATTGATAGTACTATATCCTTCAGTAAAGATTTATATATTCATTTTTTATTTTTTTAATTAATTATTGATTTAGTTAGCTCAATATATTTCTAGAGTATACGAGCTTCACTTGGTTTCATACGATCTTCATGTTTGGGTGTTATTAGTAATGTTTCTTTATAGTCGTGGACATGATTGATACCAATTTTACTTAATATAGAAAAAATTTAGAAAATAAAACAAATTGATACCCATCATAGGATTCAAACATGATTTTTATATAAAATATTCATCTTTTTTCCTATTGAATAAAATCAAACCCCCTCCCCCATATACATTTTGATTCAAAACACATATTTATACATAATTGGAAATATTTGACATGTGGAAATGAATATGAATTAAGTATTGTGATTAGAAATGCGATATGTTTGTGAAAATATCATGATTAAAATGATTTTGACGGGTTTCCTGATTTTTTATGTGGGTAATTAATTGTAATAATTATATGTCAAAATGTGCTTTAAAAATGTAATTCCATTTTTATCTTTTTATTATAGTAATTTTTTCGAAAAAATAAAACCCATTTTTGGGGATGTGATTATCCAAAAAAATTAGATCATATTCACTACTTATTATATGATATTAATGTAATTAAATTATAATAATAACCAATATTATTGAATTTTTAAATTTAAGCATCAATTATCATCACATTTAAAATTCATTATTAAAATTAAATAATACTTGATTAATTTTTCAACAACATGAAAAAACCTATTGGCTAAAAATTTTATTTGAAATAGTAGTATTAGATTACCCCAGTTATGCTATTGACATTTCATTCTAAATATATGATGTTTTTATTTTGGAATGAATATAAATTTTGACCTTAAATCTATATTTTTATGATCTAAGTGAACTAGACACCATTCCATTAATATAATTTAATTCATAGATTTCATATTTGATATTGGTATCCGAAGTTGAAGGGACAATATTTTTCATGATTTCATCACATATAATAATAACTAAAAATTTTAAATATAAAAACAAAATGTATCATTCAAATGGGATGAAAGTTCACTAGCGTTAAAATTAAATATTATTCCACATTTTCTTCTTTGATGAGACACTAAAGTAGGATCATTTAGATGCTCCCTTCTATATATAAATTAATGTGAAACAATATGTTTTTTTTCAATGGTGGAAAATTTCACTCTCCGTTTAATTTAAACACTTTTAACCAATCCTAATTAATTGGGAAGAATTTCAAAACTAATGGGTCAAATTGGGCTCCATAAAATACTATTTAAGTAAATATTAATAAATTAAATATGTTGAAGGTATTGAGTTATTTCACATGTAATTGAATGTTATCTATTTGGTTGTGAAATCCAGTTTTTATCAGGTAATATTCTTGAATCACCATAATATAAAAATAATTGATATTATTCTTATCATATTTTAATCTATTTATAAATCTTGGATGTCATTTTTATAAATTGTAAATTTTATAGCTGTAAAATTTTGTATATTATTAACAAAACATTATAGGTTTATTTATTTCCTTATTTTCTCTCCAAAAATTGTTCCTTCAAGTTCTACATTCCATTGAGAGTATCATTTCAATGGAGAGATAATTCATTTATTTCATGATAAAATGATGTTTTATGAGAATTTTTTGATTTTTTTTCTTATTTAATTAATGTATAATAGTTTTTTTATTTTATAATTAAATTTTATGATAGAATTTCTTCCCAATATTTATTAAATTTTATTGCTACACATTTGAAGTGTTAAGATGGTCATAAATCCTAGATAGATCTTTAAAAACGATAAAATTTGTGTAGGGTTTGATGGAAAGAAATTTTTTTAAGTATTAAACCAATGATTTATATTGTTATTTTTAATATTGTTTTATGGATCCATCTTAAACTAAATAACAATAAATTTTCTATAAAAATAATTTCATTTAAAATAAAACTATATAAAACATCTAATTAATCCATTATAATTTATTGAGTTCAGTTATATATTTATTCTTTTTGGTATTCCAAATCATGTCAACCCAAAAGTAGGACACTCTAGGTAAAAAATCCCATTATAGATCCATTATGTGTCTTTGGGTTGTTTCTTAGCTCCCTAACAATTTTGAATACCCAAACATTGTTTTATGAAACCGCTGAACCAATAAGATAAATTTTGGCCAACCATGATATAATGATTCATGTTTTGTTTACCAATGCTACAATGTCTAATATGGTAACACTTGGGGATAGACGGTATGGGGATTGACTTTTTTTCATACAATTTTCTATAAAAGTGTTTTATAGTATATAAAAAGTGTTTTAATATGGTTATTCATGACGTATAAAATTTTATTTGAAACAATATGATGTTGGTGATTTCTTTCCAAAAGTGTTTTGGTAAAATATCCAGTTCTTGTTAAATTGTTTTTTAATTTATAGTATATTATAAAATATATGAGGAAGTGTCACTAAGTCAATAAAGTGTTTGGTTAAGTGATAGATTGAAGTATGTACTCTACAAACTCATGTTTTAGTGATATTTTTTTGAATTATATCCTTAATAATTTAAAATAATAAGTATCATATTGTATTCATAGGATAGATTAATTATCAAAAATAGGGATTAAAAATGATTTTATAATTGCATGAATCACTCATACATTATATAATATGTGGATTATTAAATGGAATTATTGAGAGAGATCTATAGGATATATAAAAGGGATAATCCCCTGTTATGGGGGGTTACACTCATTTGTATGAAAATAGTTCATTCTTACCTACACATATCCTTCTACCTCGATTCATTTTCACAATGTGATATTATCACATTGTTGAAGGAAGGTGGATTATACCCATGTGATGAGATATTATACTGTCTCATGAAACACCACAAGGGAGGGATGCCTTTTTCTTTCGTGTTATTTATCAAGAATAGATGGTGAAGTTAAATGATTTGTTGATCTTCATTGGATGGTAAATAGTTCTTTAATTTCACTGTTAATAGCGTGGTTTTGGGTATCTCAAAAGGTGTTCCAAGATTGATGATTTCATACTGATTTTTCTATATTTAGTTAACATTGTTTAATCATAACATACCTTGATGAAATTTCATATTCCATAATTTTATTTGGTTTTACATTTGTGGAATCATGTTTTGAATGGAATTTACAAAAAAAATGTATTTTCTTCAATATTAATAATTCATCATATTATATTTTTGTTGTTATTCATTTTCAACATAAATAAAATTTTAATAACGGTAAATTATTAAATTTTTTTATAATCAAAGTATATATTTTATTTCACAATAATAGTTAATTATATATTATAATTTTGTTTAACTTATTAAAATAATTTTTACTATTATTATTTATTAGTCCAATCACGTAATAAATTATAAGGACAAATTAAACTAAAAATATTAAATCCTATTAATTTTCTGTTGACATGGAAAGAATATAAAATTAAACTTTTTTTCCATTGAAAATATCATTTTTAGAAATAATTTATTTTTCCTATCATAATTATTTAATTATAAGAGAAACTAATTATCCCCAATGATTAAAATTAGATAAATGATAAATTATATAAATAATTATAAATGTTTTTGAATTATTTTTAAAAATAGTATTTCAATTATATTCACTCAGGTCACACTATGTAAATTAATTTCTAATAATCCATGATGTTTTCATTATATAAAATGTGTATGTGATTTTAGTATTGTAATGACCAATATTGAAGAAAATTTTGATAAATAGACTAAAATTAACCAGACATATGCGGTCATTCCTTTTTTCATGATGCTAAAATGAAATGTCATGTGTAAAAAATATATTCATCTTTTAATACTGGGGGATGAAAAATATATTATAATAAATTATATTAACTATTATTTACAAGATTAATATATATAAATTGCACTCACAATAACCCCCATTACTATTAAATGGAAAAATACTCATCACAATAACAATCCTATTATATATGAAGTAAATTAATAATTACGATAGTGCCTCATGAAATAAGAGAAAAAAAATTCATGATATTATTATTTACATTTAAAAATAATTTAACCATATATGTATGGAACAAATAAATTTAATATTTTTTTGAATTAAAATTGAAGAATAATATATTCTACATTGAAAATTAGGATAATAAATCATTAAAAAATGTTTTATCTATTTCATATAATTGCAAAATTTCTTCTAGTACTTTTGTAATCATAAAATTTCACTCACGATTATTAGAGTGGATTTAATAAACATTGATTACTAAAATAACAAAGTTTATTATAAGTAAATATTATAACATAATATTGAGATTTAGAAGAAATTTAATAAATCCTAAATATCCAAAGAGAAATCGAAATAATATAAAACACGATATTTGAAAAACCTAAAAAAGAATACTATTAAAATAATATTCATAAATATTTCATTTAAAATAATATAAATTAATAATTTATATTTTAATAATTTTATCACCATAAAATAAAATCAAAACAATGATTCCTTTGGTATCCTATAACTTTTGTAATTATCAATTAACTTCTGATGAATTTATAAGAAATTTTATAAACCTCCAAAAAATTCTAAAAACAATCTTAATGAGATGTAATATAAAAAGGGAGTCTACTTAATTACATGAAAATATGATTAGTAATGAGTATAAGATATAATTGTTACGTAAAAATTATGTGAAATTATAGGATCCTGTCTTTATAAAAAACTAAGTAATCTTCACAATAAATTATACTATGGTTTCTAATCATTTTAAATATCTTATCTCATATTAATATAACTCCGATGAATCACTAAAAAATAATGTATAAATTTTATCAAAGATATAATTATCTAAATAGTATATCTTCTCGAGATATTTTATTAACTATTATATTGATAAATTCAATGAAAAATATAATAATATTTTAGTAATTGTAAATTTTTTTATTAACTCATGTTTTAATTCATAATAATGTTTTTGTTTGTTTGTGTGTGTATGTGTGAAGGGAGACATTATCATGTATAAAACATTCAATAGATGTCTTAATAAATATCTGATTTAAAAAAATAATGATTAATTAAATTATTAATATAATATATATTTATGTAAAATTATATATTACAAAATGTTATACGAATATTTAATATTTTAAGCGATAATATTTTGTCACAGGAAATGTACCAAAACCATAACTCACATAGATTTTAATATGTTTTATAATGTTAATAATAGAAGTATAATTATTAAAATGGATCATGGTTAAATAAAATTCCTATTATTTTTTATATTATTAAAATATTTAATTTGAAAATTATATCTATGTTATATCAAATGAGTTAGAAAATATTTAATACCCAATATAACATTATAATTTTCTCAAGAAATACATGCTCAATAAAAATTTGACCAAACAATTTGTACTAGTATACTTCTTATTTCAATAGTATTATGTATAACATAAAAGGATGTTGTAAAATTTATAATAGATTGAAATTCAAAATTATTAATCATAATATTTTATATTTATCATGTACACACTAATTAAAACTATTAATCCAATAATATGGGATGATCTCTATTAATCACAAGCTAATATAATATAATTATTCATGAAACAATGTTTATCCCTGATACATGAAACATTCCAATAATTTATATCAAGATGGTAAAATTTATTTATCCATATAAAGTTTTTCTTAAACTATAAAAATGTGTCACATGAAATTTATCTATTTATAGGAAATCATATATTCAAGATAACTCATTCAATATACACCATGTCCTATATAATAAAGCTTACATATTGGTTTAGTTTTTTTAGAAATACTTCTCATTACACTTGTTTTGGAATATAATTTCTATTGAGAGAATGTTTTTGAAGATTTTGGGAGGATATTTAGCATTTTATATGCTAGTTACATGGTGTTAGCCTAATGGATATATGAACATTTTCCGCAACACTAGGGACTTAGAGACTTAGAACTAAATTATTGGTAGTAGAACATACTATTTTTTAATTATGTGGGATTTTTTTTAATTTTATAGAAAATATTAATCCATAAATATAAGGAGTTGTTTATTTATATTTCTTCCATTTATCCACTACAATATCTACTTCAATATCCTTGTAACCACTTATTATTCAATAGGGTATGGTCCATCAATTTTTATGTGTTATCCAGTTACAAATTTATCCTTTAGTGGTGATTCTTCACTTATTTTAAAAGAAAATCAACTACCTAATTTAATATAACGTATATTTCTTTAAATTTACGAAATACTTGAGTCACCAACTTACCCAAAACAAGTTTATAATGATATTCATGTTATGAATAATTGATCTGAACTAAACATTCATCTTATTCAACTTTGATCTGTACTTGGTGAGATTAGTTTTTTGATTATTCCTAGATTAGAGAATTTATTTCCATATGTCCATCATTTAGGTATCATTTTTATTTCCTTGTTGGTAGATTATTGAATAATGAGGGTTATTCATTTTCAAATGCTGGTGAATTTAATGGGTATTGAAAATCCTAGTAGAATGGTTGTGTTGTTTGATCATGGTTTCCATACCCATAATGAATTATAGAATACTCCTTCAATCCTTGATTTATGGTAGTTTTTTGGTACTACCTATGGTATATTGAATCATAAGTAAAAATTTAATTTACTTGAGGTCTATAATTTCTAAAATTATACAGGGTATTGAAATGCTGATATAGTGATAGGGGTGGACACGAGGATTCATAATACCCAATGTTTTATAATAATAATCTCACAAGATATGTTATTTTACTAGTTTTAGTTTCATGTAAAAGACTATTGGATCCTTTTCCCAAATGTAACCCTCTATTTGTTTATCTTTATAGATAATTTTGGAGATTTGAGAGATAATTTCTATTATATATCTTTATTAAACTAAAAACTTTTTAATCAATTATCTTCAAGAGGAAGAATCCAAAATGTTTTGACAATGGTCATTATGTCCTTGGTAAATGAAAACTATGAAATGGTGGTATTTTAATGGTTTATGAATGCATGAGAATTTCATAACTATTAATCTCTCCTAAATATCATATATATATAATTTCTCTACATTCATGCTTGATCCGATAAATGTCATTTCTTAGTAGGGTTATCTTTGATATAGGGAAGTGTTTTTTCAAGAAGACCCTTTAGTGTTCATCCCAATAGGATGATTCTCTATTATACATTCTATACACCTAATATTTGTCCAATTCTTCAATGAGAATCTAAATACATTCTAATTTATTTAATCCTCGAGGACTCATATAGAACTGAAGCTATACAATACATTCAAAAATTCCTTCAATTTTTAGTTGGTATCCTCTCTTTATAATATGAGGAGCTTATTTAGTAGTTGAACCATTATAGTTTTGAGGTACAACTAATTTTCACTTACCAAATATTAGAGTTGATAATTATTTTTATTTTTATGTATATATTACACATTGATAATCTAATTTAGTTGATCAATAATTTATTTCATGTATTAAATTTTAAGAAAGATCTGGTGAAAAGATTGTATATAGTTAAGGATTATGTTAATGGAATTATGAAAAAATATATGTCCACTTACTTATTAATAATTATATTTTAATTATTCCTTTCTAATTTATTTAATCCACTAACCTAAAACTATACAGGTCATCTAAACAATTCATGTTCATGTATCAAGAAAATTGTAAAAAAATCAATGTAAATAACACAAAACAGTACGAAATCCTTGTTAATAATAGACGGTTGATAGGAAACATGCTATGAAGATCTTCACAAACAAAATTAGGTACCCTAGTGAATGAATATGATTGGGTCCCATGTTGACACTAAAATGAGGGTTTTATTAGTGTTTACTTCATTAGTTGTGTGCTTTCAACATGTGTGATGAATATAAATATATAGGTTTTAAAATGAATTATTAACAATTATTATTACATTATTTGATATGTTCCCTCACGTATATTGTAAATCATTATTCATTAAAATAAAATTCCATTGTTCTCCCACTAATCAAAAATTTTCGTCACTACTCCCCCTCTT
The DNA here is from genome assembly GCA_963277665.1 of Viscum album. Classification (NCBI taxonomy): domain Eukaryota; kingdom Viridiplantae; phylum Streptophyta; class Magnoliopsida; order Santalales; family Viscaceae; genus Viscum; species Viscum album. The sequence goes on from OY728161.1 coordinate 1,592,034,359, forward strand.
TTAGTAGTTCATATTGAATTGATGAGAGAAATTGTCAAAATATTCTCTACTCATTCCTCACTTCAATTATCCTATTCAAAAAACACTCCTAAAACAATCTAAAACACATAATAATTTGAATATTAGATAATAATTTGGTGGATATTGTGTGAATCCCAAAAAAATAATGTGTGAAAAAAATAATGCCATGGAAACATTCTATTGTTTATATAAATCATGAATGCCACAAATATTAAATAAAAAATAAATAATCTATTAAAATTTATAAATTATAGTAGAGGAGGGGAGTTACCCTTGGATTGTACATTGAGTTACAAGAATTTAATCACCTCTAGAATAATGAAACTGAATGAAACAAATGTTCTTCAATGGAATTCTTAATATCAATTTAATTAATAAGCTATCTTCTTTAATAATGATAATTTTTACTTTTTATAATAGTAGTCAAATATTTATGGGTACTTTGGTGGTCTTTGGTAGCATTATCTCCCTATGATTAGAATGATCTTACTATACCATAATTGAAAATCATACATCATATAATCACTCAGAATATTCAGAGTCTTAGTTATCGGATCCAATTTCCTTTGATAGATTCCCAATGTTTTTCTTGAGGTTTCAGACTCCACAATAAATCACTTCTCATCAAATACGCATATCAATTAGAAATAATTCCATGATTTATACCTTATAACATAGTCATACATGTTCAATGGAAATTTTTGAGTGATTTATTTCAAATATTGAGAAGAGGACGGGATCTATAAATCAATTTATGATAAAAACCATTTACATAAATAGTACATATTTTAGTTATTTCGGTTCAAAATACATAAATGTAAAACAACATATTTGAAAAATAAATTCATATGAATCTAGATAAAACTATTCTAATTCATTAAAAAACTTACTGCATTGAAAAAGTCTTAAATTATTGAAAATATTATAAACATCAAGAAATGTTTTTTACACAGTGATGAAAAGTCATAACAATCATGAAAAAGTCCTTCATTGCTCGAAAAAAGTTATAAAAACTATGAAATACTTATATTGTAGGAAAATAATATTAAAAAACCTAGATAAATATATATCCCATACAATTTTTCATCCAAATCAATTTCCATTCAAAATATCATGAGAGTTATACATGGATCATTGAAAAATTTATATATGCTTCATAATAAATCCATACATTCTACCTAAGAGAAATTCATAAGAGATTTTATTTTTTTAGTGCTTCAAAGGGAATGTTTTATGAAATTATAGTTCGAAATTTGTATGCATAGAAGATGTTATAAGATATACTCATCATATTTTAGTTTTTTTTTATGTAACCCAACAACATTAAACTTTTTTTTGGCTTGTTCAACATTAATATAAAAATTAATTTAAACAATGAAACTCACTTTTAAAATCTACTAATTGTTTTTATCCGAAAAATTGAAATCAATGTATTTATTTATAAATTAATCCAATATTTTAATAAACATGTAATATTAAACATTTAATACATTAATCATTTAAATTAATTTTTTAAAAAAATAATAAAAATGTGATGATTTTCCCGGTTTTCTATCAATACTATTTTAAATAATAATTGAAATGAAAATAAATATTTCAAAATTTTGGCTCATAAAAACCCATATCCATTATTACATATCCCATGATGATTATATAAGTTATTCTTCATACAAAAGAAAATAGAAAATATCATACATATTAGAGTTGATAAATGAACTTTTATGTATGAATATAAAGTCTCCTACATTTCATCATTTTTATCATGGAAACCATTACATATTTAATGGAATATTGTTACATCCCATAAATTAGATAAAAAGATTCATTATGTATCATTGTATCTTCATGGTTGAGATCCTACCCTTTGTAAAAGGAAAAATATTTACACAATAAAATTTATTTTTTTTGTATTACTATATGGATATTTGAATCACTTACAGTACCAGTACAATTTCATTTCCTCTAATCTCCAACAGATATTACATATCAAGCATAAATATATATCATATGGGGTAAACCAGAAAAAAGAGATTCCAATTCAATCTTATCGCATTTATAATTCAATTAACAATATAATTAGAGATCATTACATATATACATTATAATTCATACATATCACAATCCTTTTCAAAATTTTACTATCTTCTAAAAAGTTATACCCTTGTTTTTAAATTATTCCTTCCATAGAAATGAGTTCATCCACCATGATTCAAAATATATAGGAATAAATATTTCATAAAATATTAGTCAGCACAATACGTAAAAAATATTCCATACATTAGAAATAGAAATTTTATATAATCGTCAATAATTTTGGGAAATTATATACACTAATAGACATTTGTTCTTTTAAACATTCACTGTAAACATAAAAAATTGAAATAAATTCTTTCCTTGGAAATTATATCTATGTTATTTAAAAATCTAAATTAAAATCATAAATTTACAAAATTTTCATAATAATGAAAAAACATCTCTATAAAATAAGTGACTGAAAATTTCACATAAATCATGTGATTTAGGTGGATTGATTCATTAAATTTTAAAGTAAGAATAATGAAAATATAAGATATATAAATTCCCACATAATTTTATATTGAATAAATATAAATTCATCATATATCCATATTAAAGCTACATAAAATGATAATTATATAATTTTTATGATCTATTAAGAAAATAATTTATCATCTATCATTTATGAAAAAAATTCCTTTAACTTTTTTCCTCATTTTTTCAACCTCAATAATTAATAAATGACCTAATCATAACCTATATCACATGGATATTTATGTCACTCTTTACCTAAGAGAAATCTTGTATAGATATATAATCATAGTTGCAAAATTGCATTTATCAACATAATATTGTAAAATTTTCATTTTACTAGATTTTGAGGCACAATATTTGTTTTCTAATCATGAGTTATTTTTCAATACAATTTTTGTGGGTAATGTTTTGTTAGTAAAATTATTTATAAATTTAATTCTAAAAATAGGTTGTAAAATGAATAAATTCTATCTATAAATATTCAAGTGATACAATGTAAATATTGATTAATAAAATTTCACTTAAAAATATAAAAAACTACACTTTTATTTTCTTGACATAAACCGAGCATTAAAAAATTTAATACAATAAATATATTTTTTAGTATTATCCACCCATTATCATTTCTTTTCATGGAGGATCAGATGATAATGGAATGTAATGAATGGATGAATTTTCATTCCCTTTTATTTTGGATAGGTTTAGAAGCCATACAATAAAAAATAGCGAATAATTCAATATAATCTGCTTATTTATTATCATTTTAGTTTTAAATATAGTTTTTTAATAATAAATGAAGTATCAATGATGATAAAGACTCATTCTAATTTCACTCTCATCTACCCAAAATAGTGAGTCAAGCCTTACTCACCAAAAATCACCTACTTCATAAAGAATACTCATGAAATGTATTCCCACACATACTCAAAACAAAAGTAATCAAAAAAATATATTTAGAGTTTATGTAGATAAGGATATATCAACTCTTGATGTAGCATAAACCTATAAGTAAATTAAATGATTCTATGGGAACAACTAGGTAATATTTAATGGGTATTCCGAATATAATATTTTTGTATACAATATTTTGAATCAATCATAAAAAACTTTCATTTACACTAAATATTTTAATGATATATATTCACATCTTCCATTTATTATATAAGATCCAATTTTATCTCAATAAAACTACGTAATTATGAATACTATATAAAAATGGATTATAATACCTCTTGATATAGTGAAATATATTGAGTTAATTTTTCATAGAAATAGACTCCAATAATTACTCACATTCAAAAAAAATTAATTGAATGTAAAATTCTAGTAAAATCATCTATATAAATAATAATTTAAAATCATTTTATATATAAATATATTAGATTGTATCAAAAATTCAATCACCAAAAATGGTAATGAATATTAATTCAATCACATTGTTTCTAAAATAAAAAACAACAACAACAAAACTACAGTAATTCTTAAATAGGTTATCACTCCCTTTGAATTAAATATAACAACCCTTAATTTTAGTGAATGCATAATTAAATATGAATGGATCATAATATACTCACAAGGTGATATAAAATGATTTATTTTTTATGGAAAGACTATGTTAAAGATTTATTATTTTCATTCTACAAACCTGTATGAAAACAAAATAAATAATCATGACATATTTATTCAATAGTAAATAAATTAAAGGGTGTTATTATATTTTCATTAACCTACCCCCACTGCTTGGGTTGAAATTATATTGAATATATATATTAATATACATTGGTTTATCCAAAATATTATGGGGGATGAAGATCCATATATAAACCCCGCCAAATATTCTTAGTCCATGTGTGTATCTAAATACAATGATTCTATAGATCCCCATGATCATGTCTCATCATTCATCCCATCACTTGAATAATAACACCGATTATTTTATAGAGAAGTGTCCAATAGGTACAGTACTTCCCCTATTAACCATCAACATAAGGTTTAGTGTCCAATAGTTATGAAAATTAAACTCTAGGATGTTATTATTCTTCTAGTTGTATCTAAACTATTAATTCTTCAATGAAATATAAATTTATATCAACATCCTATTTTACACCAGTGCATCATTCAACTAAATTTGATTCGTTTTCAGCATTATCTAACCAAATAGTGGATTTAGGTCATCCTTGATATAATTATATTTCTTTTTATTCCTCATCTATTTATGTGACATGTGTATGAGGATCCATTTTTTCTTATATGAAAACATATCCGACATTATCCATTGATTTCTTAATAGATACATGAATTTTCTCTAATAACATGACATCTTCTTTAGGGTTTTATTTATCATTTTCTATATCCATTATTTCATAATTTTTTTCTAAATCTATAAATTTTAAATAATATAAATTAATATTCAATTTTAGATTTGTAAAAAAATTTATTAAATTAATTTAATTATAACAAATATCATTCTCAATCATCCACTAGTTAAAACATTTAATCAAATATTTTTTTCAATCTGCCCACATTGTTTCCCTCAACACATGTATTGAGTTTATCAATGAAATCCAAACAATCTTCCATAATAAATAATTTATATTTATTCTATTATTTATCCTAAACAAATTCTAAATAAAAATAACGTGATAAGTATTTTTTATAGCTATGTTTCAACAGACTTAATTGAAACTGATTCCAAAACAAAATTTCTTATATTTTTTGTTCTGTTTTAAAAACTTCTTAAAAATTGAAATACTCTATATATAATACAATAATAGAGGTAATCATATCCTTCTACACTATTTTATGTTCAAAAAACACTATTTACAGTGTATTATCTTCCAAGAGTAAGGTTACTTAATGTTCATTATTAGGAGCGTCATATAGTGTACCATAATAAATGAGTTCATCCCAATGATCATCCAATACATTTTAAACTCCTATAAAAACAATAAATAGAATATCTTCCAAAAATGAATTTTTTGTTAAGTAAAATAGGATATATCATTAAGGATTATAAGGTTCCCCTTTGAACTCAAAAAATATCATCATTGAATTTCGTTGGAATAAAGATGTTTCTCTATAAAAATGATTTTCTTGTAGTTAAGACAATAAATCATTGATTTTCATGATTGAAATAGATATAGACTAAATTTGACATTGGATTTCCTCAATGAAAAATTTATATAATTTAAAATACTCCAAAAGTTTTTATCCTATCAATAAAACCATCTGTATTTTAGTAACATCAACATAATCAAACTCTTTGATATCATATTATTAATAAAAACATTAAATTTTTTATCTAGTGAGTAATCTTGATATTTGTAAGAAGGATATTAATCTAGAAATTTCATTTTTTTTGTTTTTATTTAATTTTTTTTAAAAAAACATTCAATGATTATTAAAGGCCTCCATAAAAATTCTTATAATTGATGAGTGATATTTATCATGCAACTAGATTAAAAAATATAATTCTTGTCCCCTAAATAATGCATTATAACGGAACACAACCTTGATTTGATCTCACAACAAGTTCAGTTAAACCAATAGAATTTCTTATTGTCACTATATATATATTGCCTAATATAAATTATAATAACAGGAAAAATTTATTATAAAGGGGCTAAAATAACAAAACAATTATCAAAACATTAAAACTCTAATATAAAATTTTGAAACAAAATCTGAAAATGAACACATTGAGTTTGTTCAATAAAGACTAATGTATTCCATTGGAGAAAAAACATTTCATAATAAAAACCATTGTTTTAAAATTGATTTTCTCCTTAAAAATACATTTATAAAATGACTCATTACCATGCCTCAAAAATGAATCCTTTTTATTTCAATGTTAACAATCATCGCGATCTCAGATTTTCTTTAATAATTATTCCAATATATAATTGAATTACCCTATCACCATATTCAATAGTTATATAATAATACATTATATACTAGTCTATGTTACTGACATGAAGTATTAAATTTTTAATGTAATAAATGAATTAAAATTGATAAATAAAATAAAGAAAGTAATCATATAAATTTGTTTAACCATTAATGAATCCTTAGAATGAAATTATAATAATATTTAAAAATTTGTATAAATAATTTCATTCATTAGTTACCTACCATAGAAAAAATAGAAAAATATTATTTCTCTATTAAAATAGATCATAAATAAGTAAAAAAAATACATGCGAAGAAGAAAACATTACACAATATTTTGATTATAAAATAAATAAATTTATAAGGGGAGAGAGAAAATGAGGGATTATTCTAACATATATTCCTAAAAATTGTAATCAATCATCTACATATGGATATGATAAAAATATTTAATTTGAAATTATTAAATTAAATATACTTTCATGTAAATGGTTAACAACTTCCATGTCACCATAAATTGAGTAGTATGATGTCTCCTTATGTCAACAAACTTATATGATTTTCTATAGCGTTACTACATTCCAAATATTCACATAAAATAAAAATTAATTTAATTTTTAGACACTTAAAATATTCATGATTTCATTTCCATTAAATTAGTTATAAATATATAAAATAACCCTTATAGATGAAAATATTAAAATTATTACACAATGATTTGGAAATTTAAATGTCGATTTAGATAACATGAAAAAATGATGTTGTGTTAGCTATTAAGGTTATGTTGAGAGGATCTTCTGAATACACTAGGTTGATTCCTTTGAACATAAAAACATTACTAACATAGTCCATGGTGTGGTATCATATTAGTTAATCAGAGTTATGTTTAACCTAATAACCCATTACAGTGATATTACATCCTACATGGAACAATATTTTCTTCTTATTAAAAAAATCAAAAAAATTACATGGGTATATTTTAGAATTTGTTTTTAAATTCAAAACCTCATATATCCTCAATTGGGTATTACATGGAATATGGATATCATATCAACTACATATGACTCCATTTGAAAAGTATAATGTCTTACATAACTATGTATTCATATTAACTCTTAGAAATGAAGTCAGGGACTCTTGTGTATCAAAAATTTTACATTGTAAGCCTTTATATGTCTTAGGTAAGACTATGACGTCACCTAAATTAGAAAAGGAAATAATATAACATATTTGTGTATCAACATGGAATAAATACTATATGGTGGAAAATTCATAATCGTAATATACCACTTATAATTTACTAAATATTTTTCCAGGGATATTACATACATCTTGAAGAGTTGAAAATTTTTTATATGCATTACTATAAATTATATATTGTGTATTATTTAATATTATCTTATATATGGGCTTTCCCATATGAGTAGTTTTCCACATTCATCTTAGTCCATCTTTAACATCTTCAACTACTCAGCATTAAACACTTACATATAGCCTAAGGAATTATTATATATCCCACTACAAATATAAAATGTACATAATTTTCTAAATTCATCACTATTTTTATAGATTCATACATTAATATATATTTATTCAAATTTATGTAGTCATCTTTTAAAATAATTTATAGTTCATTAAATATCATCCCACCAAATATGTATGATGTATTTATTTTTTATAAAATTGGAATTCATCAAAATGTTAATTGGTCCTCCTAACATCTAACAAAATCCAATATTTTATACATCCAATAATTTCTAATTTAAATACTTTTACCAAAACATTAAAACATATGAAATCATATCTATTAGTGAAAATTAAATTTTAATTATTAACAAAATCAAATAAAATATCTAATTTAAGTTATTGTCAAAATAAAATTAAAAATAAACTTATAAATAATAAATTTTATAATTTCCCTTAAATTATGAGATTCATGGGGATAAATCATTAAATTAAAAGGAAATATTTATGAAAATAAAACCTCTTTCATTTACTTATCAATCAAATATCAAAATGGCCCCTTGTGAGGTATTATATGAATAGTATTGTCATTATCCACTCTAGTGGGTATATATAGGTGAATATTCTATTTTTATAATTCTTAATATCTTATAGATAAAAAAATATGGTAATGAAAATTTACTAATGGCTTGAAACTTCTCAAATATGGTAAAATTCATAGGTCGACCATTAATGTTGGACCCTAAAATTTGTGGTAAAAACCCATTTATTTCTAGAGGATTAACCAAGAATTTGTCATTTATGACTGTTATAATAGGGTATGTATTGATACAATAACCCATATTTTTCTAGAAATAAATATACTCATTTTTAGAATAAGTTGTATCCAAATATTTTTTAATTTTTTATATTTATAAAAAAAATCAATTTTTAGTAATCAAAATAATAGAGAAGTAAATAAAATTTTGTAACATCTATTTATTCAAACTTTTTTAGGTAATAACATCATCAAGATTTATGATAAAAATACTTTGGTTATTTAAGTCAATAGTAGATGAAGAAATATAAATATTTAATCTATATATGGGTTTTTTTATCGATGCTGTTATAAATGAATTTATTATTTGTGGAATATGACCACTATAGCTAGTTAAAACATCATATATAAATTTTTCCACACATCAAGCATCAAAAGTTGAGAAAAATTATATATAATAGATTTATTAAATTTTATTAATATTTCATATTTCATATTTCAAATATATGTTGTTATCATTGGAATATTTTATTTGTGATTTTTTTAGATAATTATTTCCATTATGTGAGTTTGTACTTATAAGGATATCTGCATTTCCATTGACATTTTTTTGGATCAATCATCTGGATTGAGGGACTCTAGGGAAAAGTGACATAGTAATTTTTCATATTGAGGAATTTCATTTATTGAAAGACAAATACCAGGAACACTTAGCATATCGATTAGAGATGTTGTGGGTTGGTGAAGTTAAAGACATCAAATTATAGGAAGAAAGATATTTTGACATTTTTTTAAATCATAAATACCTTATAACTGGTATAAATTCATCAATACATTGTATTTTTTCTCTAGTTCCACCTTACACCTTATACTAATTTTTTTAATATACCCTTTAAATATGTAATCGGTATTTAACCCAATACTCTATTTTTTTCATAATATATCAATGAATTCAGATATAAATTTCAATTTTCTTTAGACTTTTATTGATAGTTAATATAATACCAATAATTTATAGTTACACTTACAAAAAAACATCCACATGTAGTTGTTTATATGAAGTTTTCTTTATTTTATGTGTGATTTACTTAATTTTGTAAAGTTTTCTTTTTCTACTGTAAAATAATTTTTTACTATGTTGTTTTAATAATAAAAAATAAAAAAATTAATCAACATAGTAATTGTCTAGGTTGAAAAGATTAATTTACATTTATAAATATAAGTGAAAACCGTTGATATCCTACGTTGGTATAATATTTTGTAGTAGAGAATCTCTCTACATAATTCAGATTTTTTTTGGAAATATGTTACATTATCATATTTTCATCATTGTTTTATTACACTAACTATATTTTTAGGGGAAATATTCCTTTTTTGATGTAGTTTTTTCAATTGGTAATAGATCAATATTTAAATATGAAAAAAACAAAATATATTTGATGGAGCTAATAATTATTATTGGAATGATTTTCAGAAATCATGTATCATTAACATTAGAAATCATAACATTGTCATGATAACTAAATATTAAAAAGGATTAAAGAAAAAAGTTATTCAATTATATAATTATTAAAAGTAAGAATATTTGGTGAAACCCGATTTTTTAATACATTTTTATGATTTATATCCAATAATATATATATATATATATATATATATATATATATATTAATAAGATCATGTGAAATGGTGTAAAGTCTCTATAAGATGATATAAATATTTCATTTTGGAAAATAAAAATTTTATGAAACTCACTAATAAAAGATGAGAATTTATTATATTTCCTTTTATTTTATTTTTGGAGGACCAGTAACTCAAATGAAACAACATTTTATGAAAATTTTAAATAATTATCAATATTTTTATGAAAACTATTTCTCGTAATATCATATTTTTGTAATTATTATCGATATAATTGCAAAAGAAAGGGAATTGAAAAGGACAACTTTTATGAATCTAAAATTTTTACTATGTTGATTCATGATGACTTAATAGTTTCATTAATTCAATATAAGAGTATATTAAATAATGGGGTTGAGAAAGTGAACATGAAAAATAGAGTTTCATTTTCTTTGAATCTATATCCTTTAATTTTAACAAATGTAACAATGTTTTAAAATATATTATTTTAATTGGAAAAAGTAAACATTCAAATCTATGTAGCTTAACCAATGATGATAATGAACTTTCTTATAATGGAAAAAATGGATAAACTGGTTTAGAATGTCAGTTTCTAAAATTATCATAAAAATGATAGGAAAAAAAAGACAAGAATATAATGAATCGTCATATTTTTTTATATGAGTGTGACATGTTTCTTTATATGAAACAATATTTCACTAAATTTAATAACTAAGATATAATTTTAATAAAATATTGGGAATTTGAAGATAAAATGATCTAGAATTCTTAATATACTAGGATTGATAGAGTTTTTAAACAAAATACTATTTTTTTTGATTAAAAATGTCATGTAAAGTTTAATGAGTCTGATACTTTTCCTTTTAAAAACCATAAAATGGGAATCCTTGAGATGTTATTTTTGAAAATAATCCTCACATTTTACCAAAAGATAATTTTCAACATCGGATAGAGTGTCCTTCAAAAGCAATATTATAAGATTTTTGATATCATCAAATTACATAAATGAAAGATATATATATATATTATATTTAATGATTTTTTTTATAATTTACTAAAAAAGTCAATATTTAGAGTCTATCACACAAATAATATTATCATTGAGGTAATTTATCAAGTTAAAGCTAAATTACCTTGATCAAGAAATGTGAGAATCATAAATCACTATCACAATTTGATCCCAAAATGGAATATAATACCTTTTGTTATGAATGTTGTAAGAGTTATATATAATAATGAAATAATTAATTGTAATGGAATCAAGTTCCAACCATATTCTATTGACCTCAATATCCACTAGTGATTGGAGTGAAATATTTTTTATAGAAATAAAAGTGATCAAAATGAGACTATTTTAAGAAATAATGAAACAATTCCTGTTAATTGAAATTTTTTAGAAGACAACATAATATCCGGTGAAACTATTGTACTTTTAATATGATTATAATATATTATAATACATTTACCTTTTATATCACCTCTTAATATTTCGTAATTTTAAATGTATGTTAAATGTAGTTTTTTTAAATGATACTATCTTGAGGTTGTTTTTCTACCAAAACCTTATGGTTTTAATGGTACTAAAATACATGAAAAATTATTTAAACATAAAAAAGAAAACTATGGAATTAATTTATGTAACACCGCGAGCTTCCACAGTACGCTTCTCTTTGAATAATACAGTAGCATGTGTTGTACGCAACTTCGAGTTCTAATACACACCACGACCAATCAAAGTAGCCGTTATGAATAGTAATACCTACTTTTTAAAATTATAGAAATTTTATCTCTCAAAATGGACTTCATTTTTGGATTTGGAATATCGAAATTATCCTAAGTTGAATTTTTGGTATTTTTCTGAGAACTTCCAATTTTTATGAATAGTGAAAAATACATAAAACCCACTTTTTTAATCAAAATAATTTATAGTGGTGAATAATATTATTTAGTGGTTTTAAAGTATAATTTGAATATATTTTTACGATTTTATCCAATGGTGTTCATTAGAATTAATTTCACTTTGAAATCGGACACAAACAATTGTCAATCTTTTGATATATATTGTTTCTTAAAAACATGCTATTTGTTGTAACAACGAGAATTAATTATAAAATTAATTAATGAAACATATATGTTTGTAATTTTTTAAAATATAAATCATTTTTGAATTTGGAATATCCATTATAGCTTATGGTGAAATTTTGGCATTGTTCTGAAAAACTTCAATTTTTGATGAATAGTGAAACCCCTAAGTGGTAGTTAAAAAACTAAATTTTTCATAAAAAATAATTTTACCACTTCTGGGAATGGAATTTTGAAAATCCGAGATACACTGTAACTATCAAGTAGTAAAATGTGGTTCAATGAGATGAAAATAATTTTTGGTGAATAGTAACTTTTTACTTTTATTTACCACGGTTAAAAGTAAATAGGTTAATTAAGGGTAAAAATGATATTAATATTACCCTAACACATGTAATAATTCTATTGGACAAGTTTATCTCGTCCAAAAACAACATTAGTAATAAAATATTATCATTTAGATCCACTTGGATTAGATTAGGACATTTATTATTATTTAATTCAAAGAAGAGTTAAAAGAGTTAAAATCAATGTTTATTTACTAAATGTTTCTTAATATAGTGTTATACATATGATAAATTCGATTGTAAATATTCATTAGAAATATAACCAAATTTACTACATAATTATATTTTATTTTTAATTTTTAAACATTAAATAATTTAATTTATTTATGACACAATGATGATGCAGTAATTACCTAATTAATGAAAAATTAGAATAATTGATATTTTAAATACCCAAATAAATATAATTAGAGACTTTTTATAACATAAACTAATTTTCTAGGTTAATATGACATGTTAGTATTGATTTAATTAACTTTTTTCGAAGTAATCGTTCTGTTATGATTTTTACAAAAATCAATTATTGAATAGTATCAAAATTGACATAAAAGAGTTTTTAAAATAAATATTATATTATTAATTGATATTAAATTCTTAAAAATCTAAGGATCTACCAAGAGACATATATCATGATAGTTGTATCATTAGTGGACCACTTGGGGGTATCTTGGATTTATATAGTATGTTTATTAACCATATAATATAAAAATACAAAGAGACATTATAAAAGTGAAACTAATTAACTAAGAGTTAATACTTAATGATAAGGTTAATATAGTAACCCAAACCTGTCTAAATTTTATTGGTTGAGTTTTTTTCGACCCATACCCACCTTAACTTTTAAATAATCCACTTTGGATCCATTAGAAACCGAATATGAATTTATTATAAAATAATACTTCTAGCTTTTCCAAAGGTGCCCCTCACCCCTCTTATAAAAGGGCACTCTCCCTTCTCATTAACTCACACCTTCAATGCCTTTTGGTTCAGCTAACCTCTGCCAAAATACACTTTCAAATTCCCTCAATTAATCCTATAGGCTATTCTTTAGTCAGAAAGCCAACCTAAGGAGCCCTTTTGATCAAATCAAACGGAAGAACCCGAAGAAGAGGTAATGATTTCACCACCCCTTTTCAGGTTCGTTTCTTCTTCCACTTATTCTTTCTTTGTTATTACCATTCTAAAATAAGAACTCCAGTATATTATATATACTTTTATGTTATTATAAACCTTTTTCAACCATATTTCACTATTATATCCATCCTTTGAATAACATGTCACCATACGTGCGTACGTACGGATTATCGTCTCCACGTCGTGGTGTAATTGTTATTCAATAAATTATTATTTGGATCGGTATAATAATGATGTGTAATTCATGTAAATAATAAATATAACATGATAATTATTCTATATATATGATATAACATCCAATTATATATTATTTTAATATCAAATGAATGATATTTTCGCTCGTGCGTACGTACGGATTACCGTTTCCATGACACGATGAGATTCATTTCCAAGTCCACCATTCATCAACAATTATAAAAATATATATTACTAATAAGTTTGTAATATATGAAATAATAATTATACTAGAGAAATATATATTTTTATATATAAGTATTTATGTACTTACATATATCTTATTCACTTTCTTCCGTTCAATACTATATGAAAATAGAAACAGCGTTTATGTGTACGTACGGACTACCATCTCCATAAACGGTGTTTTCCATTTCATATATATGTCTATTATAAATATTTATATTATAAATATATATGATATATTTATCATTTTTTATATTCTGTAAGTATTTAAATCATGATCTATGTGATACAACCAAGAGTAACAAGTTAAAACAGGTACGATAAATAAAGTGATTATTACCCAAAATGTTAACTTAACAAGGAAATTATTATTAAATGGGTAATATAAAGTCATAAATGAATCATGTATGATATCGTAAATATTAATATGGTTCAGGTATAATTTAATAACATACTATGATTTTCGTACAGGAGGTTAAACGTACCCTCGACTAAAGGAAAGTGCAAGGTAAGGGGTTTTCATCTCACTCCTTATTCCCGTGAGATTCATTCCATATTGCCACTATTACCTTTTGTGTGGTGTATGTACTGCCCCTAATTGTATTAATTATGTAATACACTTTAATTTATGTTTATTTACATATTCATTTTATGATACCCATTTCATGGTTTGTATGTTTCGAAGTTACCAAATTGGTAAGGGTTTATTTCGCAATCTCTTCATTATTTGAGGTTGTTTATACGTAATAAGATACCGTGATTTCATTATCATCCACATTCATATTCCTTAAAAATGTATTTAAAAACATTTTCACTAATCACTAGACAATGGGTTAAAGTCATTTATACCCTTATGTGTTTTGAAAGGAATATTTCCATCATTTTCCAAACAAGGTACTTTTTAACCTTTTCAAAAAAATTAAGGTATGAATGCATTTTTAATCATATACTACAGGGGTGGTTATTTTCCGCCGTTATAAAATTTTTGATGCTTTCCTTGCATTCTTATAAGTATATTTCCAAAGTAAATGTTTTATTTTATAATTTTGTGACTTTTAAATGATTTCAAAACTAATATTTTAAAATTTTCTGAAAGGTACTCTTTATCAAAATAAGAATTTTAAATGTTTTCAAGATTTATCTTTCTAAATCTTTTTAATTAATGTCCATATTCTAAAAATGATTTAAGTATTTATTTATATGGACATGAATGTTTTGAAATGATATTTATTTTCAAAGGTTCTGAAGTGGTATGGGACACTTTGATTCAAAAATCTATTTTAAATTACTTACTTAATAAATGTATGACTTTTATATGATTTCAAAAAAAGAGGTATTTATCTCAAATAGTTTTGATTTAATCTATGTCAACATCCTTTGATGGATTTTATGTTTATTTGAAGTTTATTTGTTATGATAAAAGACTTCCATATTGTTTTGAAGTTTTTGTGATGTTTTTTACTGTGGATGTGTTATTCTTATACCATTCGTGGTTTATGGATGAAGTATTTACATTTCATATGCTAGTTTTAATATGAATGTTTATGTTATGTTTGAACCTTTTCATATGGGAATGCATTGGACTTAATAAGTGACGGGTGGAGCCCACTATATCTCCTCGATGCATCGGTAGGTCTCATGAGAAAAACAAGTGTCTTGGCACAAGACCTTGGCAAAATCATATTTGTAGTCTTGGCACGAGGCCATGGTTATGTGGTTATGATAGTCTTGCATTATGCATTCCATAATTATGAAAGTGGTTAGTGATATTGCATGTGATTATTCGATTAGTAGAATATCCATGTGAATAAGTAAATGGAATTATTACATTTTATTTGTGCCATATTATGTTGAAGTTCAAGTTTAAAAGGCTTTTGTTTTAGTTTTATACATTGCCTTAATTTTTTTTGAGGTGGTGCCTCAGTCAATGACCAAGGCACAGTTTATTATATAACGAAAAAGAGTTACAAAAGTCTGAAAGATGGAAACTTATTACAATCCTTATTAAATAATGGGAGCAAATCATCAGGCAAGAGATCCAACCAGGTAATGGCCTGATAAACCCCCTTGATGGCAAGACTATCGGCAACCATGTTCGCCTCACAAAACACATGAGTGGCAATGTAGTAGAGGTTCCTGAGCGATGTAAAACATTTCAACCATCGAGAAGTGTGAGCCCAAGAAAGGTGCACCACGCCCTTCCAAATATCTTGAACAACAGTGGATGAATCTCATTCAATACACAGGTTGTTCCAACCCCTCTGCATGGAAAAGTCCACCTCATGAATTACTCCCAACATTTCCGCTTCCAGAGCTGAGGATGTGCCACAACTTCCGAAGAAGCAGCCAAGGCATCTGCTATGCAAGTCTCTGAAAATGGCACCACAGCCTTCTAGACCTGGGTTACCTCTAGAAGTACCGTCAACATTCACTTTAATCTATCCTGGCAGCGGGGCTTTCTAGAAGACCTCAAAGGTGCGACGGGGTAGCCTGTAAGATCCAGAAATTCTAAGACGACGATGGATCTCAAAATAACCAATATTGTTGTCACAATGATCCTTCTGAAGAGAGGCAAAATTCTTTATATCAATGAGGTTACGCATTTTACCTACATTGATACTGAACGAACATTTATTATGAATAAAATTATTTCTATCATACCAGATCACAGGCAGGAGCTCAGCGACCGTAGCCAGAAAAAGATTCCTGAATTGTTTAGAAGAATCCGAATTCACACAAAGCTGAAGATGAGAGCTAATAGAATCAATAAGAGACCATATGAAACCAAAAATGTTAGAAATGTAATTCCAAAGAGCAGCAGCTGTAGCACAAGATAAGAACAAATGATTAGAATCTTCACGATGTTGGTTACAAGAATGACATCTAGAACAAAGAGTAATCCCAAAAGATTGGAGACACACATCAGTGGGGATCCTATTATGAGAAAGACGCCAAATGAGAATAAATCTTGAGGGTTTGATCCAAGGTTTGTTAAATGCTTTGAACTAGAAAAGGTTGGAATTAGAGCTACTGAAATTATTACTGTAGAAACTTTCAGAATCTAGGACACCGTTAAAGGTAGGTTCCCAAATAAGGAAATCATCAATATCAGAAAAATGGAAACTGTCGACGATATGACTGATGTTGTCTAGAAGGATGATGCCATGGGAGTTAACAACATCATGAATTTTGGAAGTGGTGTTCTCAGAACTAGTGATGGACGTAATCATAGATATTAAAGGGGTACCAGTCCAGTTGTCCAGCTAGAAATTTAAAGAGGAATCAGTGTTAACCATCCATCTAGCATTGTTCATGATAGCGAGGAAAGAATGACTAATGGAAGTCCATATGGAAGAAGTAATGTAACCGAAATTACCATTCCGAAGCCTATTAACAAACCTTTTCCTAAGAAAATCCAAGGAATCAGAGTTACTATGAATAATATTCCAGGTCATTCTGGCTTGAAGTGCTTCATTAAAAAGCATAAGGTTCTTAATACCAAGTCCACCCCTATCCAGTGGTTTACAACAAGTGACCCAAGGTATGGTTACAAGTTTTCTTTCAATCGTACTACTAGTCCATAC
This sequence comes from Viscum album, assembly GCA_963277665.1. Lineage (NCBI taxonomy): Eukaryota > Viridiplantae > Streptophyta > Magnoliopsida > Santalales > Viscaceae > Viscum > Viscum album. The sequence goes on from OY728161.1 coordinate 1,592,052,247, forward strand.
AAAATTTTTAATGTAGGTGTTGATTCTTCTAAGAAGACTGGTAGGCCATTTGTAAACCATCATAGAGTAAACGGTCTTGGAAACAATGGTAGACTTGACAAGGCAAACCCTAAAAGCCATAAAAAGAGATTTACCTTTCCAAGAAGTGATTTGAATGATCATTAGATCGACAATGTTGTGAAAATATCTTGATTTTGGTCTACCCCAAAAGATAGGGACCCCAAAGTAAGTAAAAGGGTAGGATCCTTCTTTAATTCCTAAGTAGTCAATGATGTGATTTTATCTGTTGGGGGGGAAGTGTTTCCCAAAGAAAACAAAGGATTTGTTCCAAATAATAGCTTGACCCAAAATGTCTTCATAATGTTCCAGGGCACTTTTGAGGTTTTTGATGTTCCGAATATCTCCCTTAAGGAATAAAATTATATCATCATCGTATAAAAGATGAGTATGAACATTTAAATTTCTAGCAGCCTGAATAGGGATGACTTTCTTTTGATTCACAAGGCTCGTGATGAGTCTACTTAAATAATCCACGGCAATAGCGAAAAGAATGGCATAGAGGGGATCACCTTGCCTAACCCCCTTGGTACATTTGAAAAAATATTTAGGGGAACCATTGACCAACATAGAGATGGAAGCTGAATTAAATAAGGCGCATATCATGGAAATAAAAGAGTCATTAAACCCAAAGCTCCTAAGAACCTTATCCATATGGATGTTTGCAAAATGGTTAAATACTTTTTCTCCAATGGTGTCCTACCGCATGGGATAAATGCCCAGTTCCTTACTCTCATACCTAAAGTGGATAATGATAATGAGATTCATCTTTTCCGTCCCATTGCTCTTATCAACACCATCTATAAGGTTATTACAAAACTCCTTGTTAATTGTCTCACCTCCATCAAAAATAGAATTATTTCTTGGAACCAATTTGGCTTTATAAATGGAAGAACTATTCAAGATTGTATCTACCTAGCCTCGGAATGTATTAATATGCTTAATAAAGTCACATTGCCTTAAATGTTTATGGTAATTTTTTAAAGTTTCTGCAGTATTGCTTACCCTTACTGAGCATTTGAGCTCACCCCTTTCTATGTTTTATTTTTCCCAGAATTCCAAGAAGTGTAATGTGATTGATATGCAGGGTTAAGAAAAGGGAATAATGGTTTTCATAAATATTATTTATATTGTTTTGTATGTCTTAAAGTGCAAATGTAACATTCATATATGTGATCTATTTTTCCAAGACTTCTAAACTGATCGGTCCTTCGGGACGTGATTCCTTGTAATCATTCCAATGTATTAAAATAATGCACCGAATATGGGTAACTAGGGTTGGGGCGTTACAGTTGGTATCAGAGGAAGTTTTACAACAACCTTGGAAATTAGATTTAGATAAACTCTGATTAGAACACATAGCCCTATGATAGACTTTGAGGATTAGTATAGAAGGACTTCCTAGAATTTTGGTATTGTAGAGAATTTATGAGTTTTCTGAGCAATACGTTCTTGTCTAGATACGAGCAGGTAGAGGCGGCTCTGGCACAGATGTACCTAGGGGTAAAACCTGAAAACACCACTTTGAGCTAGACTCAAACGGGAACTGGTGCACGACAATGGGCCTTGTTGCACTCTTGGTTACGACACTCCTAGGGGATATGCTTAGGATAATTCTCATTTTCTTTACAAACAATTATGAAGGGCTTATGAGTATATACTTACTCAAAGAGAACATTTTTATGATTATGGATTATATCCATAAACTGTTCAATTTGTGTTAGGTATTTTACAAGTTTGGTAACTATTCATTTCAATTCATAAACTGATCTAGTTTATGTTATTGTATAGAAATAGCGCCCAGTAGAAGGAATGTGAACTCCCGTAATACATACGATCCAAAGAGTAAGAAGGATAATATCATTCGTGGTCCTAAGCTAGAATTTAGAGGGGAAATAGTTTCCCACATATTATCATCATATGAAGAAATATTATCATCTTTTGATAAGATGAGTAAAGAATTATTGGAGTCCTATGGCTTTGATGGGAATAAAGAGAAGAAAATGATGGAAGAGAGAAAGATGGATAAAGGGAAGAGGGAAAAGAAGAATTTTCCCATATGTGATAACTGTGGGAAGAAACACCCCGGAACTTTCTTGAATGGAATGGGAGTTTGTTATAAGTGTAGAGGAAAAGGGAACAATGTACGTGACTGCAAGGGTAAGAAAATGGTTTCAAACATACAATTCTTCAATTTCAAGGAGTTTGGACACTACACGAACCAATGACCCAGTCATCAGACTATGCCGCAAATGATGCTATTGGATAATAATAATGTTATGATACTACCACAGATTAAGAGGAATAACTAGTGTTCTTATGTTATTATTTTAGAATTATTTCATTTAAGTGTTGTATTAATGTTATTCTGGAAATAAATAAGGATTTTACTGCAGTACTATTTAATTAAGGATTTGAGATTTTATGGTACTAAGAAAAGTGACTCTACATCGAGTTAAAATTTTGGGAAATTACATGGTTGACGGAAAGATAAACCTTAATATGGTTCTAATATTGAGGTAGTGATTTTGGAATAACAGATGTTTGATTTTGGTAATTCTGGGTGTTGCGGTGTTGTAAAAGAATATATGAGGAAGGCATTCACATGTTATTACCTGGAAAAAAAGGATCCTCATTATGTTTAACTTCCTTGTAAATTTTGGATTGTGAGTTTGGATAATAGTATTTTGGATAAGTCTAATGGTTGGAATGGATTAAGTTTGAAAGGTTCTTTTTTGGATTTTTATAAAAGGACAACACGCAGACCCTGTGAAGACCCATCGTGTCGGACAAAGCTGTGGGATTCAAGCCCACAACCATAGTGAAATTGAGATTTATCACCTACCATTGTGCTACATGAAGTTCCTGGATGGTATAATGTAGTTTCTTTACATAAAGGGTCTGATATGTAAATTATAAATTCATTATATTTGGAACCCTATAAGATTAGGATAAATAGAGGATTTTTGAGTTGTATTTTGTTTTGGGGTGAAAGATGAGTTTGTGGTATAAATTTACAAATTGATAAAACTCTAATTATATTGTAAGTATATCTCTTTATGATCTTAGCCAATCTCATAAATAAAATCCTCATCATTTTGAAAAGTAACTTAGAACAAAAATGTTGTCCTAGATGGTACCATAGATCATCACTAATTTATGGCTTTGGGAATGTTGTCCTTTTCATAGCCATGTTCTCTACCACTCTCTATCAGATAATTGATGGTTAGATTTCTCTTCCATATCCATATTTTCCTACATGGAACCCTAATATGTGTTATTTTCGGTTATCTTCATACTTTCCACTCTTTATTTTAAATAGAGGCTTCATTAATTCATTTTTTGATGTGTTATTTCAACTAAGATATTTTGAAAAGTCAGAAATGTCTTACCCTAATACCTTATGTTATGTTGAACTGATTGTATTTTAAATCATCATAGATTGATGAATTTAAATACCTCAATTTTAAACTTGTTTTTGATTGATGACCTCAATCACTAACTATATATATTTACGTTCTTCCTCCAGTTATATGTGTATAATTGCCACCAATGTCCTCCTAATCGAGATCATAATATTGTGTTGACCCTTTCATTTCTCTTTTCATCTTGTTAATACTAAATTTTATTAACCAAATTTCCGATGTCGGTTTTTTCACAAAGATATTTTCTATTTTCAACTTTTACTTTTAAAGAACAATTTCAAATTGTGATTACACAATTTATTGAAGGAGGGGAGAATGTAACACCCCGAGCTTCCATGGTACGCATCTCTTTGAAAAATACAGTAGCGTGTGTTGTACGCAACTTTGAGTTCTAACACACACCACGACCTATCAAAGTAGCTGTTATGAATAGTAATGCCTACTTTTTAAAATTTTAGAAATTTTATCTCTCAAAATGGACTTCATTTTTGGATTTGGAATATCAAAATTATCTTAAGATGAATTTTTGTTATTTTTCTGAGAAATTCCAATTTTTATGAATAGTAAAAAATACTTAAAACAAATTTTTTAATAAAAATAATTTATAGTGATAATTTATATTATTTAGTAGTTTTAAAGTAGAATTACAATATATTTTTACCATTTTATCGAATGGTGTTCATTAGAATTAATTTCACTTTGAAATTGGACATAAAAAACTGTCAATCTTTTGATATATATTGTTTCTTAAAAACACGCTACTTGTTGTAACAGCAGGAATTAGTTATAAAATTAATAAATTAAACTTATATGTTTGGAATTTTGTAAAATATATATCATTTTTTAATTCGGAATATAAATTATAGCTCAAGGTGAAATTTTGGAATTGTTCTGAAAAACTTCAATTTTTGATGAATAGTGAAACCACTAAGTAGTAGTTAAAAAACAAAATTTTTCATAAAACATAATTTTACCACTTCTGTGAATGTAATTTCAAAAATCCATGAGACACGGTTAATATCAAGTAGTAAAATGTGGTTCAATGAGATGAAAATAGTTTTTGGTGCAAATAAATTTTTACTTTTATTTACCACAGTTAAAAGTAAATAGGGTAATTAAGGGTAAAAATGATATTAATATTACCCTAACACATGTCCTAATTCTATTGGACAAGTGTATCTAGACCAAAAAAACCTTAGTAATAAAATATTATCCTTTAGGTCCACTTGGATTAGATTAGGACATTTATTATTATTTAATTCAAAGAGGAGTTAAAAGAGTTAAAATCATTGTTTATTTACTAAATCATTTTTAATATAGTTTTATACATAAGATAAATTCGATTGTAAATATTAATTAGAAATCTATAAAAAATTTATACATAATGATATTTTATTTATAATTTTTAGACATTAAATAATTTAATTTATTTATGACATAATGATGATGCAGTAATTACCTGATTAATGAAAAATTAGAATAATTGATATTATAAATACCCAAATAAATATAATATGCGCCTTTTTATGAATTAAACTAATTTTATAGGTTAATATGACATGTTAGGATTTATTTAATTAGCTTTTTTCGAAGTAATCATTCTGTTATGATTTTTACAAAAAACAATTATTGAATAGTGTCAAAATTGACATAAAAGAGTTTTTAAAACAAATATTATATAATTAATTGATATTAAATTCCTAAAAATATAAGTCTCAGCCAGGAGTCTTAAACCATGATAGGGGTATCATTAATGGGAAACATGGGGTTCTCTTGGATGTATATACTAAGTTTATTAACCATATAATATAAAAATACAAAGAGACATTGGAAAAGTGAAACTAATTAACTAAGAGTAAATACTTAAAGACAAGGTTAATATAGTACCCAAACCTGTCTAAATTCTATTTGATGAGTGGTTTTCGACCCATCCACACCTTAAAATTTAAATAATCCACTTTCGAGCCATTAAAAACCGAATATAAATTTATTATAAAATAATATTTCTAGCTTTTCCAAAGGTGCCCCTCCCCCCTCTTATAAAAGGGCACTCTCCCTTCTCATTAACTCACACCTTAAAAGCCTTTTTGTTCATCCAACCTCTGCCCAAATACTCTATAAACTTCCATAAATTCATCCTAGAGGCATTTTTTTAGTCAGAAATCCAACCTAAGGAGCCCTTTTGATCAAATCAAAAGGAAGAACCCGAAGAAGAGGTAATGATTTCACCACCCCTTTTCAAGTTCCTTTCTTCTTCCACTTATTATTTCTTTGTTATTAACATTCTAAAATAATAAATCCAGTATATTATATATAATTTGATGTTATTATAAACATTTTACAACCATATTTCAATATTCTATCCATCCTTTGAATAACATGTCACCATACGTGCGTACGTACGGCTTACCGTCTCCACGTCGTGGTGTAATTGTTACTCAATAAATTATTATTTGATGGGTATAATAATGATGTGTAATTCATGTAAATAATAAATATAACATGATAATGATTCTGTATATATGTTATACCATCCAATTATATATTATTTTAATATCAAATGAATGATATTTTCTCTCATGCATACGTACGGATTACAGTCTCCACGACGCGATGAGATTCATTTCCAAGTTTAACATTCATCGACGATTATAAAAATATATATTACTAATATGTATGTAATATAATACATAATAATGCTACTGGAGAGATATATATTTATATATATAAGTAATTATGTACTTACATATATCTTATTCACTTACTTCTGTTCAATACTATATGAAAATAGAAACAGTGTTTATGCGTACGTACGGACTACCTTCTAGAAAAATGGTGTTTTCCATTTCATATATATGTCTATTATACATATTTATATTCTAAATATATATGATATATTTATCATGTTTTATATTCTGAAGGTATTTAAATCATGATCTAAGTGATACAACCATGAGTTACAAGGTAAAACACATACGATAAAGAAAGTGATTATTATCTGAAATGTTAACTTAACATGGAAATTATTATTAAATGGGTAATATAAAGTCATAAATGAATCATGTATGATATCATAAATATTAATATGGTTCTGGTATAATTTAATAACATACTACAATCTTCGTACAGTAGGTTAAACATACCCTCGACTAAAGGAAAGTGCAAAGTAAGGGGTTTTCATCTCACTCCTTATTCCCGTGAGATTCATGCCATATTGCCACTATTACCTTATGTGTGGTGTAGGTACTGACCATAATTGTATTATTTGTATAATACAATTTAATTTATGTGTATTTACATATTCATTTTATGATACCTCTTTCATGGGTTGTATGTTTTGTAAGTTACCAAATTGGTAAGGGTTTATTTCATAATCTCTTCATTATCCGAGGTTGTTTATACGTAATAATCTACATAGATTTCTTTATCATCCGCATCCATGTTCCTTAAAACTATATTTAAAAACATTTTTACTATTCACTAGACAATGGGTTAAAGACATTTATACCCTTATGTGTTTTTAAATGAATCATTCCGTCATTTTCCAAACAACGTACTTTTTAACCTTTTTGACAAATTTAAGGTAAGAATGTCTTTTTAAACTTATACGGTGGGTGTGGTTATTTTCCACCGTTATAACATTTTCGAAGCTTCCCTTACAATCTTATAAGTATATTTTCATAGTAAATGTTTTATTTTATAATTATGTGACTTTTAAATTATTTCAAAATGAATATTTTAAGAATTTCTGAAAGTTACTCTTTATCAAATTCGTAATTTTAAAGGTTTTAAAGATTTATCTTTCTAAATATTTTTAATTAATGTCCATGTTTTCAAAATGATTTTAAGGATTTATTTATATATACATGATTGTTTTGAAATGATATTTCTTTTCAAAAGTTTCGTTGTGGTATGGGACACTTTGATTCAAAAATCTCTTTTAAATTACTTCCTTAATAAATGGGTGACTTTTAAATGATTTAAAAAAAAGAGACATTTCTCTCAAATAGTTTTTATTTCATCTATGTCAACATACTTTGATGGATTTTATGTTTATTTGAAGTTGATATTTTATGATACAAAACTTCCATATTGTTTTGAAGTTTTTGTGATTTGTTTTACTGTGGATGTGTTATTATTATACCATTCGTGGTTTATAGATGAAGTATTTACATTTCATATGCTAGTTTTAATACGAATGTTTATGTTATGTTTGATCCTTTTCATATTGGAATGCATTGGAATTAATAATTGACGGGTGGAGCCCGCTATAGCTCCTCGATTAATCGGTAGGTCTCTTGAGAAAAACTAGTGTCTTGGCACAAGGCCTTGGCAAAATCATATTTGTATTCTTGGAATGAGGCCTTGGCTATGTGGTTATGATAGTCTGGAATTATGCATTCAATCATTATGAAAGTGGTTAGTGATATTTCATGTGATTATTCGATTAGTAGAATATCCATCTGAATAAGTAAATGGCATTATTTCATTTTATTTTTTCCATATTATGCTGAAGTTCTAGTTTAAAAGGATTTTGTTTTAGTTTTATACATTGCCTTAAATGTTTATGCTTATTTTTGAAAGTTGCTGCTGTATTTATTACCCTTAATGAGCATTTGAGCTCACCCCTTTCTATGTTTTATTTTTCCCAGGATTCCAAGAAGTGTAATGTGATTGATATTCAGGGTTAATCCAAGGGAATAATGGCGTTCATAAAGATTATTTATGTTGTTTTTTACGTCTTAAAGTTCAAATGTAACATTCATGAATGTGATCTATTTTTCCAAGACTGCTAAACTGATAGGTCCTTTGGGACTTGATTCCTTGTAATCATTCCAGTGTATTAAAATAATGCACCGACTCTGGGTAACTGGGGTCAGGGTGTTACAATTTAGATCCAAGAGTGTGGTATGATAGACATACCATATATTGACCTCAAAATATTTATTTTTAAAGGATGTGTTTATTTGGAAACTTTTATAATGAGAATTTATAAATACATATTCATTTTTGATATTTATATTAATAAATTTAATTATTTCAACTCAAAAATACATTTTTTATAGCTTTTTTAAACATAAGGAAATTTTTCTAAATGGTTCATGATGGTTAAATAAAAATATTTACTTGTTTTAAAAAATTCTCAAAAATCTAAAAGAAAATATTAAAACGTAACATAAATAGATCAATGAATTACTATGAAAAATTTAACAATATATCTACTGTAAGTATACCAGTAGTAACCAGTATAAAACATTATTGTGTTGAATCTGGTATAGTTTTTGAAAAAAATATTTATTGAAGTATGTTGGGATGTACAATTTATTTTATATAAGTTGATAAAAAAATTATTTTTTGAATGTATCTGTGTGATAATCTAATAAAATCAAAATGTGACTCATTCAAAAAGAGCTAAAATTTTATTTCATTCATGTTAAATGTCTATGAAAATTTATTTTACACCATTCCTCTAGAAATTATTTACATTCTAAAATATGCTCTCATGCTAGGTATGGTGGAAGTAGGTTTTCTAGAGAATTTAGTTTTAGAAGTTTTAATTTTGTATGCAGATTCATATAATTTTCATTCATGGAAGAAGAAATATTCCCTATAAATTTCCATCGATGAATATGGACATACAGTAGTAGGAATATGTTTCACTAATGTGTTATGGATGCCACAAAACACCCAAATTTTTCCTTAACATTCACTCAAACTATAAATATTTATGGTAAAATGATTGATATATCATTGTACAAAAACACAAAAATCAATCATGATAAATGAACTTGGATATAAGAAAACATTCCCTAATATATGATACACAATAAATTGATATAATTCTATATATTATTGGAATAAAAATTCAACCAACATTTAGTTTTAAGAAACCCTTAAAATATAAAATCATAAAATTTGTTTGAAAAAATATGATAATGAATAATATATATTTTTTATCATTTTAGTTCATATTCAACCAATATTTTTACATTTAAAAATGCTTTGTGAATGTTGGAAGACATAATTATAGTTGTTTTTCATTTTTTTCATTTTTTTTAATTTAACTTTATTATGTTTAACAAAAATATATTCTTTTAAATTCCCATCATTTGTTTTCCAAAAAAAATAAATTTCAATTATAAAAATTTCTCAAAAACATCCTCAATAGGTTATCATCGTCTTATAGAATAGTAAGATAAATTCATGACGGAATACTATATTTAAAATAGATGTTTTAGTATATTTCTTTTAATTAATACCGTTGAATATATTTTCTAATAACGGGGTATACATTATATTAAAAAATAAAAAATTTATTTTAAATTTATTTCATAAATAAACATGTAGGAAATATGATATGGACACATATATCAATATGAATATTTTCTAACAAATTATTCAATAGAGGAATAATTTTTTATACTATAGGATTCTTGAATTCCTGCAAAAAACCCATGATATCAAATATTTTAGTTGCATGAAATATTATTATGTTTCTAATTTTTATATATTTTTTCAAATGAATTCCATTTGAAATATATTTGGGTTATTCTATTATATAAATCTCAAATTCATCTTCGAAAATATTCAAACTACTAGATCTCATAAAATCCCAATCATGGATCATTTGTGATAAATTTGGAGTTAGATACTTGATAATGACGAATTATATATTATAATATATGTAATTATTCTTTTATATATGAGTTTCTTTTGGAGAAGAAAATTTTCTGTATTTTAACACATCATAATAGGATAATTTAATATAGGAAAGCATGGATGAAACACAAAACATGTTGATAAATTTTATTTCATAACCCAATTTAAGGTATTGTTTTATTATGGATAGAGATATATAAGCATTAGTAGAATCCAAAATATATTATTGGGACAATTATAAGAGATATAAATTTCTCATTAATTATTTAATTTTATATTTCTATTATTTAATGCTACTTTATAAATAGTTTCATTTTCTGAAAATCATAAATTGGGGTAAATCTGTGGAAATTGTAGGTGTTTAAGTAATTCATGTGAGTGGTATAAATTTTTATATCATATTATTTTTATTTATTTAATGAATTTATTCAAATGAAATATGAATTTTATAAATTTAAATAATATTAATTCATATTCTTAGAGGGTTTCATTTAAAATTTTGTTCAAAAGCATACAATTTTATTATGTGTTTCACGCATTCAAAAAAGTGGGATATTATTAAGTCCAAAACTAACTTCCATTATTTTTTGGGAAGAAATGAACACTTTATAAGAATATAATTTAACATAAATTTTTTATATTTTTATTATTATGAAGAAAATTTTTCAGAAAACTGGAATATCGAAAAACATAATAATGATTTTAAGAATCTGGTGGTCTGAATTTTTTATTTCCATTTACATCCTCCATATTTATAGAGACAATAAAAATTTTGTTCAACTAATTTCTAGATGAACAAAAATATTGAGTTCATCATTATATATAAAATTTTATGTCAATGATTTTACTATTTAATAATGGTTTTCAGAATCTATCCATTGGAGAATATGAAAACATATTCAATAAATAAAACCACATGTCGATTTTAATAATAACATCACCCATACTAATACAATATCATTCTGAAAGTTTATAATTTTTTAATTATTTTTAATTTTTTGTTTCAAATAGAGGTTTTTATTCGTGTAATATTTTATTTTGGTTTTCTTGAACATAGATTTTCTATTATTTGACGCTATCCTTTTATTTATCTTAAAATTGCAATTATAATTATTTTTTAACTGATCTAATGTGCTGGGAGATTTTATGGATAATAAGAGAGATAAATTTATGATCATATGTATTGAGAGAATACATAGCTATAATGGTATAGCTCATAAATATTTATAATGTTTTAGGGATATTATACCAATAGGTTAAGTCAAGTGATTTCAAGGATATAAAGAACGACCTTCCAATAGGTTTTAAAATATGTTATACCATATGACATGTTTAATATTATGGATTCAATGGATCTGGTCTATACATCTACCTTACAATTTGGTCTCCCAGTGAAATTTAAATATATATTATAAATGGGTATTCATTTTTAAACAAATACTCTGAGCTTTGTTCTTGAACACCACTATATTCATTATAGAATTTCCAATATTTTTATACTTTTATTAATATTTACTATAATAATAATAGTTTAAGATTCATCAGAGTAAATAATTTTGTTATTATTTATTAAAAAAATTGATTTATTTATTTATCATCTATTTTAAACGATTTCATACAGATTATTTTTTCTATAGAAGACAAACAAGTTAATTTGATATTTGATTTTTTTTGGTAATTTGGAAAAAATAACCAACCTAACACTTACGGAGAATATAAATTTTAATTTATTTTAAAAACATAATACCATGACCTATTGTTATCATTTTTATATTATACACTGGGAACAATTTTGTGGAACTGTGCATATATTGGGGATTTCGATATTATTATTAGTTCTAGGAGTGAGGCTAATTGTCAGGCCATTTAATCGATGTTTAGCACCATACACAAAACGGTCCATGTTTCTTAATCGATGAATCATCTTCCTAACCCGACAAAGTTGATAGAAATTAATAATATTGATATGGATTCTTGTTAAATTATATACAGAGAATCTCATATATGTCCTTGATATAAGATAAATGGTGTTTTAGGGGAAATATTTCCTTCTTGTTCAAGTCAAGTGATTGCATGGAAAACTCCGAGATGAATATTTGGATTGAGATACAAAAATGTAAATCCAAGGGATGTATTTATTCCCTCAGGAATATTGTTGATGCTTCTTCAAGATGAGGATACTGATGTTATGGATATTATAAATACAATGACCACTTAGTTTTTTTATTGGTATTTAGTCCATTCAACTTCTTCTGTGGTAGAATTTTAACTGAGAGAATGGTTTTGGGTATTTTGGGAAAAGGAGGGGTGGATAAATAAAGGTATCATTATGTTGTATTCCCTGAGAATTATATGGATGTCTAGAGGTTGTATGACTTCTATCATCACCCTGAGGTATCTAAATTTCTTGTACCAAATACAAGAGTTAACTGCAATATGATTTCTAATTATGATGGTAATTTTTTCTTTCTCACCCATTAAATATTACCATGAAACTGTAGGGGAATTCAATTTTTATTCCATTCAAACACTCCAACACGTTAACAGAGCTCTTATAATCATTTCTTATATCATAAGTATGTATAAATTCATCATTTTGTATCATGTATCAAATTTGATTACAAAATATCATCATAATCTAGGAAATTCCTTGTATATCTCTTAATTGATTATTTTTTTCTATACTTGTTTCTATAATTTCATCCTCTAAATTTATAAAGACTCTTAAATATTATATATTTCAAGTAATTCCCTTAGGATACCTACTATATCTACATAAAATATTTATATCTAATGTGAAATTGTGGGTTTTATTCACTTTTATGTACATCTAAAATTTTAGTGTCATAAATATCCTCATTCCATTATAATAGGAGGTTCTAGATTATTTTATTGTGCCAAACTCCTTCTTCCCAAAAATGAAGGGATTAACTATATTTTATTATTTTGGGACTATATATATTCTCTTAAATATTTTCTAATGTCTAGGATATTAATTTTCTGTTACATTTAAAGAACATTACGATCAATAGTTTACATGACACGTAACACTGGACTATAATGAATATGAAATGTTATAATTTAAAAAATAAATTTATAACTAAGTAATTGAATTCGGGGTATTGATATAAGTTGTAACATTATGAATATATATATATATATATATACATATAAATGAATTACTCAATTAAAATTTATATATAAAATCATTGTAAATAATAAATCAATTTTTAGTAAACACTTTTTATACTCTAAAAATACATTTTCTCCAATTTTTTTAAGAATAAATATTGTAATTAGTTTCTAACTATTTTTTTAATTTATATTAAATAGAAATGATATGATATTTTTGAATCAACCCATAATTATTTTGGGGTATTTTTGGATTTTTCTAAAATTCTTATTTTTTCAATGAATAGTGAAAAATAATGATTTTTTAGAAAATCACCCTTCCCATTCATGTATATACAAAGATAAATTATTTTGAATTAATATAAAATTTTATTTAGTTAATTTTAATTAAACATAATCCAATTAATTTTATTTTAAAATAAACTATTCTAAATTTTCGTATATAATGTTTTTCATACAAAAAATGAATTTTTCTAGAAAATGGTTTGCCATCCCATTTACTAAATTATTTTAAAATTAATTTGGGTCACATATAGGTATTGAATTTGATACATTATATTATATATTTTTAATAATGAATTCAAAATTACTTAAGTTGTTCAACCTTATTTTTGGTCATAATAAATAGTATCCTTGGACATTATTTTTCAAGATGGTAAGGGTAAAATATGAATAAAATGTTAAGAAATTAAATAAGGGATAAAAATCATCAGTAAATTTTCTATATATCATTTTATGAGTTCACTTATACCTCCCATAAAATTATTTTGAAATATCAAATTTTTGTTTCATTTTTATTTGACCATGAACGTTTAATTGTTTTAAGTATAGGAAATTTTCTAAACTATATATTCCTTAAATTAATAAATGTAATATTTTTTTGTGGAAAAAAAAATTTACGAATAGTAAAAATAATTATGAATAAATTCTATTTATTATGAAAATATGTGTTTAATTTTTAGTTATTAAATAATGACCTAACATTCTTATGTAACACTGTTATAATGCTTTTCCATGTAGTAGAATATTCATGTAAATAATTATTATAAATTTAATGGAATATATCTTAGGTAAATTTAGGGATTAAAAATATTTTTTTAGACAAGGGTAATGATTTATTTAATTTTAAGAAGTTTATATTCAAACATCATTATTGTTTTCATATTTTTTATGGTCAAAATAAGTAATTATTCTGGAAAAGGACATTAATGGTACATTATGATAAATTATATTTTACTAAATCATTTAAAATATATTAGGACCTTATAATTTTACAATTTAGTCAGATAAGGTCGATAATATCATCTGTTTTTAGTCATGAGTCACTTGTCCTTTTATTGTGACATTCTTGGCCCCTAATGGGTTAAAAAAATTGTTATCAGTTTATTTTTTATTATTTTTAAATTGTGGTTAAAAATAAGTTATATGGATTAAAACATCACCTAAAAATATATAAATATTTTTTATGATATTTGTAATAGTTTTTTAAAAATATATAAAAAATATAACATTTTTTTATCAAAGTGAACTTGGAAATTAAATTGTATTAATTTTATAATCATAGTAATTCAATGGGTGCCCCTGTCCTCACTTATAAATAGAAACAACCATTATTATCTTCCTCACACATCATGATATTATTATCTCCATAAATATCATAAAAAATATACTCCAAACATTCCTCACTATTTCATTGAATTCTTAATCTAACCAAGTTACTAACATATGAGTTTTAAAATCTAATAACATAGAGGTTCTTTGAAGAGAGTATAATCATCTTAACTGATCGTTTTCATATTTATTATTCATAATAATCCTTCAAATCATCTGAAAACATGTTTATATAAAAATATTTGTATCCAAAATATAATTAAATACATTAATAAATATGTTAAACCCATTTTTATCAGTTTTTATAACAAATAGTGATTGTAAATATCATTAGTGTTTATGTGTTGACTATTACCGCCTCTATGAAGCGGTGTGTTTTATTTTCCATAATTTTATTTCATGGATATTTATAATGATAAATTTAATCTATACATTTATGATATTAATTAAATCATCATCATTATTTAAATACAATATATCAAATTGTTTCCTCACTCACTATCCATTGGAAAATAATAATGTACTTCGTGCATACATGTGTCTTACCTCATACATGAAGAAATCTGATTCATTTTTATTTTACTGCATTCATGGATTAATCCATAAAATATTAATTTATAAAAATTATAACTATTTCATGAATATTATTTTATAGATTATTTAATAATGATACTTTTGAACAAAGGCAACCAACCAAAGTCATATTTCCATTTGGATCTGAATGACCACCAAACACATGATTTGGATTTAACCAATTAATAATTTAAATATGAAATTTAAATAAATTGAAAAAATCGTTTAATGATAATGGTATTGTCCTATAAATTTTTCATGATCATGTAAATAATATATATGTTTATTATTAAGGAGTATGAGGACATTTTCATCAGGTTTGGATTTGAGGTAATGTATTTTTTCTTAATTTTATTTCACTGAAGAATGTATTAATGTTATAAAAATAATTTCATTTCTAACTCATATATAATTAACTTTTTAAAATTTATATATATAATCATTAATAAATCATGATATTTTATCTTACAGTTTATTTTATTACATTGAAGGGGTTGTTATTCAGATGTTACCAAAGTGGTAAGGGGTTTAATAACATAATTTCATTTCATTAGGTTATAACACTTTTTTATTGGCTTGTTTATTCAAATATTATATTTAAATTAGAATATAGTTTTTTATTATATATTCATAGATATTTTATGTCAATTTAAATATGTTTAAATAATCACTTTAGGGATTAATTATGACTTCAATTTTTTTTGACATTTTCATTATTGACTTTGTCTCATCCCCATTTTGTTGAGAGATGTTTAAATTCATAAACAATTATTTATTTTTATGGTAGAATTACTTCCCCATGAATTACTTTTGACATATCACTTCTTTAAATTCCAAAATTTATATATTCATATCACATTATTTATTATAATGAATTTTTATTTTAATGTTACCAAGGAAGTAATGGTTTAATATTACAATATCATTTTATTTATGGACTGTATATATTAAATATTCAATTGGTGGAAGTTTTTTATACTATTTTATTGAACCATATTTTTATTATAATATTAAAATTTTTAGGTTTAAATGATTTATGTTATTCTTTATTATCTTTGTTACTCAAGGTGATAAAGATAATTTTTCACCTTTTGGTTGGGATCCTTTTACCTTTCATATCCATGATTTTAGAAATGTTTTTATATACATTTTTTATATACTCTAATGATTATTTAAAAAAGATTTTTAACTACATCTTTATTTTTTAAGAAACATTTAAAAATGATCGTTAAAAAATTTCTCATTGGATGCATTTTTACATTCTTTAAAAAAGTATCAAAATATTGTTTATTTAACTTATAAAAATTGATTAAATTTACCAAAATGATATATATTATTTTCATTAAAGACTATCTTATAGTCATACATAGTTATTTTTAAAATGATATAAATTTTACATTTTTTGGATGTTTTTTTTAAAGGTAGCTAATGAAAATTGTGTTTTCCATTATTTTCAATGATTTTTTTTAATGTGAATTAAAGTTATTTAATCTATGTCAACAACCATGATTCCACAAAAACAGTAGAAATATGATCTTATGAAACAATATTCCATTGTTCTTTAGATTGGTTATGATGATTATATTAATGATAACATGCTGAATCCCACTTCTTTTCTATGGGTAAATATATTTATAATGGAATGAACACTACTGGAAAATGGGGTTTTTTAATAGGTTATTTGCGACAGGATCTCATTGAAAATGCCTCGTTTCAGAAAAGGGCATGGAAAATATTGTTTTTTGTAATAGTCTGTCGCAACAATCAATAATTATGACTGTAAATAGATCCATCCCTAATACATTTCCCATGTTTTTTAAAAAACGTTTTAGCGACAGGCCGCATCACAAAAGTACCTGCTGAGTTTTTAAAATATTTTATTTCACTGGGACTTCGCAAATCCTATTTGCGACCGGTCCCGTCACAAAACATTTAAAACATTTAAAATATAATAAAAAATAATATTAATATTCATAAAATAATAATATTAATTTTATTAAAATAGAAAACAAATATTATTATACTAATAATAAAAATAATATCAACAATATAATAATTTTATTATTAATAATATTATTATTACAAATATAAAACAATATTATAAAATAATGAAAACCTCCATATTCCTAAAAATTAAAAAAATAATCATAAAAAATAACAATGATTAAAATTTAAAAAATTTAATAATTTGATATAATAAAAAAAATGTAAGAAAATATTCCCAATAATAATAAAAACGTACTCTATAGAGAGGTAAATAGTTAATATTATAAACAAAATTTCAATTCAAATGTTTTCTCATAAACAATAAATAGATCGCTAAGGGGGAGAGCCTTCTAAAGGAGCTGGAGGAGTTGATGGAGGGAACTCTATCCCTAAACCATGAGTGAGACGTCATATGTACTCCAAATACTTCTACTCCTAGTGATAAAGCCATCGATGCATCTCCTCTTTCATCTCCTCCTACTCCTCCTACTATTGTAGGAACTTTTCATGCTGCTGCTGTTGACGATCTTCTCCTACTCACTACACATACTCTCTATAAGCTCACTTAGAACTCACAGCTACTCCTGATATTGTGCAGATGATGATGATGACTCTCCACAGGATACTCTTGATCTAGATGCCTATAGTGTAGTTGTTCAATAATAATCTATAGTAAAAAATAGAGACACGATACCAATAACTCAACCTTTCTTAAAATCATATTGGGTCACCTACATCCATGTTGTCCCATAAAATTGGTGTGTACTAGTATGAGTATCGGTCTCATCATGAATCTAAATCTATGTCTGAGACATTTAAACCCTCAATTACAATTTAAAAGTAAAATAGGTAAAATATTATTTGAAGTTAAATTTTAAAATCAAAATGAAAATATACTAACTATAATCTGACACTTGTAAGCACCTCTAATCTCTCCAGTGGTTGGATCACTATACATCATCCAATAATTATTGAACTCTAAAATATCATTCTTTTTTAATATCTATATGAATATAAAATGAATCATTTACATTTAACACTATATAAAATATTTAAAATATATTACTTTCCATATTCTCCCAAAGAGTACTGAATGTACAACTACCGGCTTGATGTGTCACCTCATGTCTCCCCCAGTTTTTTTGACCAACTGATGATCTCCTCTGAAAATGACAACCCAAACAGTGTGAACATAATCCATCGTAAAACATGAGATTATATGTAATTAGTTAGGTGATCATGACAAGACTCATCAAACTCTATCACTCCTTTCTCCATTGCTTTCCATCTCGAATTATGCAAAAACTGACTGCATCGCTAATGCATTTTCCCATGCCATTCCTTACAGATATCCACACTCATGGCCTAATTGATGGGATACCATAAACCCTACAAATAATTTATAATATTAAGCTATTAATTAAATTAATTTCAAAATAAATATTATTTATTTATATACAAGCAAATGATTGAACATGCAGCGATGCACATCAATGGGAATCTGATCCCATTAGACTCATGCTTTAGAAAAATAATTATGCAATATAACCCTCCCCTGTCTTCTAGCTGTATGAGTAAAGCTGTGAAAATAAAATAAAACAATTAGTATTTAAATAAATTATTGAAAAAAAAACTTTAATACAAAGGTTAATATAACTCTATAAATGTGGACTGAATCCAAGATGTATACATAACTCGAGGATCGGATCAGGAATCATGAAACCCGCAAGACCATGCCCCCTTCGAATCCCCTCTAATCCTCTAGTAGTCTGAGTGTCATATGACCCAACATCTTGCCCATCCAAAAGAAGATCAACTCCCCCCAAAACACGAAATAGATACTCATCCATCTAAAACACGAAATGACTGTTGTTAGCAAATAGTTGAAAATAACTATTATATATAAATATATGTTATATATGATTATAACTAGAATTTAATTGTTTCAATGTACATATTCCTTATCATTATCATATTTGATGATGTTAATTCCATCATATTCCTCCTCAACATAATCAATTTTTATATGAGTTTCAGTTTCATCATCTCTTGTCATTTCTAATTTTTTTATAATATCGTTAACATCATCATCATCATCGAACCTTAATTGTGGGGGTGTAATCATCGATATTCATGTCTCTTCATGAAAAAAAGATGAATTTGGAGTAGTCTCTAGAAAATTTAAATTTTTTTGACTTCATTGGAACCATATTCACTTTGAGTGAAAATATTTTTTTGAGATTTAATTTTTATTATGCTCTACCAATCACTCAACTTTCATAAAGAAGCACAATATTATGAATAATAAATTTGATGTTCCAGATGAGTCAATATTAATGTTTAATTTACTAAATGAATAATTTTATATTCAATATCAATTATTACAGGGGTTGGATAAACACGCAAGCCTCTCTCAGTATCCAACCACTGACATTAAAACATCGTTATGTAACGTTTTCTTAGAGACTAGAGTTCAATAATTTTTTCTAGCATGCTGTAAAATTCAAATTCAGTTTCTATATGATGATATCCTCTCTAGTACACAACATTAATCACTGTTTTTTTATTCCCCTTATTCCTGTGTCTGAAATAAAAAACCATTAACAAAATATGAATTATAATATTTAACCATATTTGATTATGGGTTACTTAATACACACAATCGATTATCTATTTTATCAAGATGTTGAGAAACAAGAAATTTTTTAATATAATAATCTATATAATATATAATAAAAAAATTATATGATAAACCCACAATAATTTATGTTACCACTTTTTTGGACTAGTAGGAAATTTTTTTTATCGATGTTTTTCAAAGGCAGCTGTTGTAATTTGTAAAAGTTTTTTCTTGATATGAATAACATATAACCAAAAAATAAAATAAGATTAATTTAATATAAAAAATTATATAATATGTGGTAGGATAACTCACAGTATAAATGGTGTCATTTCTTTGTAGTTTAGAAGAAAATATGCATGAGCTCGGTGATGTTCATCATCTAAAATACATCATTCATGAAGTCCACCGAATCCAAGATCAAGCTAGTTGAAAACTGATAATTGATTTCCCATTTCATCCTACAAATTTCCCTTGTTATAGCAAATACAGTTGTGTTATAAGGGATATTCATATTGTATATATTAAGAGAATAAAAACAAAATTTCCTTTAGAAAATAATCTTCTGCAATTCAACCTTCAACTGATGCTTTCTTACATTCTTTTTTCTTCAATTTTATCATTGATCTCTCGAATGGGTACATCAATCAGAACTGTACTGGTACTACACATTTTTCCTCATGCTATAAATAAAATATAAAATGTTCCATGGAGTCAAAAAATATAGGTTAGATGATTTATTCCAATTTACATAAAATTAAAATAATATCTTCTTATAGAATGGATAATGCATCGTAGTCACCTGTCACCGCACACATGTCTTGGAAAAATGATACGTCTATTAGCGCATCCCAAAACATAGAATTAAATAAAACTATAAATCTAATCAGTATATTAATTTCCATTATAAATGAATTTAATGACTTTTAAATCCACTAATATTACCATTTCAGACACATCTTCCCAAATTCGTTGCATAACCATCTGGAAGTCTCAAATCTACAATCCACAATCTAAATAATAATTGATTCGCTTTAGCAAGTGTATAAGTTGATTTTGCCTTCATTAAATTCTGTGATCTGATGTTTTCAAGTAGTTCATTTTATAACACCTGTAAACTTTTGAAAGATTTAATTATACCTTTACAATATCTTTTATCTTACCTGGTGTATCCAAAACCTTATGAAATAAATTATCAAAACAGATATTCCCAATATGCATGACATCCAACAAGTGACAAACCAACAAATCAGACCAATACAGAAGATCCCAAAAATGATCTTTTTTATCCAATTGTGTTTTTTCCAAATCCATCAATTTTCTATTGTTTTATTGTTGGTCCCTATGTAATGGGACACAATGAAGAGTTTTTTTTTTAATGTAACTGATATCAGCTTTTGGGGTACGTCTCAGTTAGATATTCCTTTTCTAGAATGATATTTGTTTCTATGAAAATGTTGATCAGTTGGAAATAATATACAATGAAATTTGAAAAAAGGTTTTTTTCCATTGAGGATAATAAACATGTTTCTGTATCTTGTACAATATAGACATGATTTTGGACCATGTGTACTCCATCCGGATAACATCCCATATGTGGGGAAGTCCTTAATTGTCCACATTAATGAAGGTTTCTGTAATAATTTTTTTCGAAACCACATCAATTGTACTAACACCTTTAGTCCATAATAAATTCACTTCATCAATCAATGTTATCAAATAAACATCAATTTTTCATTTTTAGATGTAGTAGAATTAATAAAGGCCAAATATATATATAGTTTTTTCATCAACATCCAAGGAGGTAAATTTTATGGAGTTATAAAGACATGCCAACATGAATACTGACTACTGTATGAACTGTAACACCCCAAGCATTCACGATACGCCTCTCTTTCAATAACGCATTAGCTTGCATTGTACGCAAGTTCGAGATTCTAACACACCGTGACCAATCAAAGTAGTAGTTTTGAATAGTAATACCCACTTTTTGAAATTTTAAAATTTTATATTTCAAAATGGAATTAATTTTTGTATTCAGATTATCAAAATTATCCTAAGTTGAATTTTTTGAAATTTTCTAAAAACTTCCAATTTTCTATGAATAGTGAAAAATACTTAAAAACAAGTTTTTTAATCAAAATAATTTATAGTGATAAATTATAATATTGAGTTGTTTTAATGTATAATTAGAATATATTTTTACCATTTTATATAATGGTGTTCATTAGAATTAATTTCACTTTGAAATTGGACATAAACAATTGTCAATCTTTTGATATATATTGTTTCTTAAAAACACACTATTTGTTGTGACAGCAAGAATTAATTAATAAATTAATTAATGCAACTTATATGTTTGTAAATTCATAAAATAGAAATAATTTTTTAATTCGGTGTATCAATTATAGCTTAGGGTGAAATTTTGGCATTGTTCTGAAAAACTTCAGTTTTTGATGAATAGTGACACCGCTAAGTGGTAGTTAAAAACTGATGTTTTATTTAAATGAAACATTACCACTTCTATGATTTTAATTTCAAAGATCCCACATACATAGTTTTCATTAGGAAGTAAAATGTGTTTCAATGGGATTAAAATAAATTTTTTGGTGAATAGTAGCTTTTATGTTTAGTTAATCGCGATTAAAGGAAATTAGTGAAATTTAAGGTAAAAATGATATTATAAAAATATAAAAATACCTTTACACATGCCCTAAACATATTGGATGAGTCATTTCCGACCAAGACAATACATGGGTCAGCTTGGGTATCCTATGGAGCCACTTTTGTAGGAAAATGATATTAAAAACTTTTTATTTAATGTTAAAATAAAAATGTCACAAACATGAGTTCTTTTACTAAAACAATTTTTAAATGGGGTTATACAAGTCATATTTTTGACTATAAATATTCATTAGAAATATAAAACGATTTCATAAATCATTATAATTTTTTTATAATTTTTAGACGTTAACTAAATTAAAATTTTTATTACACAATGATGATGCAGTGATTACCTCATTAATTAACGATTTAAATAAAATGAAAAGATAATGTAAAATCTATGCCTTAAACTTGTAAAAAACCTATTGGATGAGTATATTTCGAAACCTTATCACCTAAACCTAGAAATATATAATTGTGGGACCTTTATAATCCTAAAATCATTTCATAATAAAGTAACATTTCAATCTTTCCAAGAGTGCCCCTTCTCCCCTTTTATAAAAGGCCCCCACCTCTACCACCTTATTCACACCGTCAAGGCATTTGGCTCGACCAACATCTGCCCAAATACTCTCCCAACATCCATATCTTACTCATAGAAGACTCACTTTGGTCAGAACTCTTCTCAAGGATTCCTTTGGCTCAAATCAAAAAAGTTACATGATTTTAAGGTAATGTCTTCTCTTATGTTATTTTGTTTTATTTTGCTTCTCCAACCCCCTAAAATATTTTTATTAATTTCTTTTGTAACAAAAACACTATCCTCAATATACTAGGACGTTTGTATAATAATTATTAGATCTACAATTACACACACCTACATCTAATGGTTAAAGAACATACTGTTTTTGTGGATGGTGAATTTCTGCCTCACGAAACAATGATTGTTCGACACTCATATAACACCTTCAGAGGTGGCCATTAAGATGTCACTATATTTATATATGATATATAATATGTTTATGTTTTATTTAAGCTTCTGTATTTTTCATTTATTTCATTCATTTATGGTTTCCATTATGGGTAAACGCGATATTTTCATTTTAGGAAGTGCCGACTACCGCCCCCTCAAAGTGATTTGAATCGTTAATTCCATATGTGGGATTTATAATGGATGTAGTAAATGGTATTATACACTATATTATACTGTAATTATATTATATCTTTATATAATTATAATTTCATTCCATTAAATATGAAATAGAAATGAAAGTAGCGTTCATGCGTACGTATGGTTTACCATCTCCGTGAACGGTGCAATTCATTTCTTACCTCTAAATGTTATGTAATATTATAAATGAATGTGAATACTGAATATATATGATATATATTATATCTAAATCATGAATATAATTCTGGATATAATGGATATTCTACAACATAAAAAACTTGTAATTATAAAAAGATTATTGTTGACTCAAGTACCAAAGATCGACAAAACGACCGTTGTTAACTTAAATGACGACATAATTTTTGTAACATTGTAATAAGTGATATAAAATGGATAATGAACTTCAAAAAGGTTCTTAAGAAATATATATTAACTATAGTTTATTATTCATGAGGTTAAATAATGGCCGAGTCAAGTCGGACATAAGGTAAGGGAACATCTTAACCCAATTTCCATTCTTTGGGTTAATCTCCTACGTTCAAATTATGTCATGATATTATTAAGTCCTAACTTGTATTTGTACTTTATTTATGTGTACTTATAGTGAATTCACATAATAGATCTACATTATTTAAAAAAATTATCTTTGTAGGGGTCTTCATCTCAATCCCCTTTCATTAAGGCATATTTTGTTTTATACACAACTTTCTTTTATACGGTGTATAAACCCCTTTGACTTTTACTATTATTCAAAAGGAATATTTTTTACAAAGAGTTTTACTAAATGAAAAAAGGAATGTTTTTGTCTTACTTATGTGGAGACAATGACTTCTCCACCGCCGTGACCATTATTTGTGTTTCGTCTTCCTCTACAAGCCATAACTTTTTTAAAATGAAAAATAAATACCAAATTTTAATTTTCTTTTATTTTCGTATTGAAAATGGTTTTGATAAAGTTTTTATTATATCAGTGTGTTTTATTGATATCTTTTGATTGAAATGTGGAAATGTTATGTTTCCTCTATGCATGTTTTATGTGATACGATTATGTTATGGTTTATGATATGTTTAAACCTATCCATATGAGGAATTCATTGGACTTAATAAGTGACGGGTGGAGCCCGCTATAGCTCCTCGATGCATCGGTAGGTCTCATGAGACAAAATAGTGTCTTGGCATGAGGCCTTGACAAAATATTATTTGTAGTCTTGGCACGAGGCATTGGCTATGTGGTTATGATAGTCTGGCATTATGTATTCCATCATTATGAAATTGGTTATTGATATTTCATGTGATTATTCGACCAGTAGAATATCAATGTGAAGAAGTAAATGGAATTATCTCATTTTACTTTTTCTATATTATGTTGATGTTCAAGTTTAAAAGGATTTTGTTTTAGTTATACATTGCCTTAAATTTTTATGTTTATTGATGAAAGATTACGCTATATTGTTATCCTTACTGAGCATTTGAGCTCACCCCTTTCAATGTTTTAATACTTTCCAGGATGTGAAGAAGTATTTTATGAATGACCTGCAGGGATAGTCAGAAGAGGATATGAGTGTGGAATATGGAAACTTTGTTATTTTATATTTTCACTTTATGATGTAATGTGACATTTATGAATGTATCTTGTGTTTCCAAGACTACTAAACTAATCGGTCTTTCGAGACTTGATCTTTTGTGATCATGCCAATGTTATGAAATAATGAACCGACTCCGGGTAACTGGGGTTAGGGTTTTACAGTTGGTATTAGACGTAGTTTAGTACTAACCTTGGAAGCTAGATTTAGATAAACTCTGATTAGAGTGCATAGCCATAAGATAGACTTTGAGAATTAGTATAGAAAAACATCCTATAATTTTGTTGTTGTAGAGATTTTATGGGTTTTTTGAGAAATACATCCCTGTTTGGATATGAGCAGGTAGAGGTAGCTCTGGCACAAATGTACCTAGGGGTAAAACCTGAATACACCGCTTTGAGCTAGACTCGAACAGGAACTGGTGCACGACAACGGGCCTTGCTGCACTATTGGTTACGACAATCCTGGGGGATATGATTAGGACAATTCTCATTTTATTTACAAACCACTATGAAGGGTTATGAGTATATACATCCTTAAAGAAAACAATTTTATGATTATAGATTATATCCATAAATAGTTCAATTTATGTTAAGTATTTTATAAGTATGGAATTATGTATTTTGATTCATAAACTAATATAGGTTATGTCATTGTTTAGAAATGGCGCCTAGTGGAAGGAATGGAAACTGTATCAATGCACGAACTCCATGTAGGGATTGACCTCCTGTTCAAGATTATTATTGTGGAGCTAGAGATACAACTGGTGCAAATCAACTTATTACCATACTGGGACAACTCACTCAGGTTATGAATAATAACCTTACTCTTATGGAGCACCCTAATCTGCAACGTGGAGGATCAATGTTAGACCGCTTCATGAGGCAACAACCACCAACATTTAATGGGGGTACAAAGCCATTAGTAGCAGAGAAATGGATAATCTACTTTGAGAAAATATTCCACGCCTTGGGGAGTAGCGAAAGGGAGAAGGTTGTCATTGTAGTTTACAGCCTCACTGGAGATGTCGATCAATGGTGGTCGCTGATTCAAAACACAAAGGAAGATGAAGAAGTATAAAGTATGGAATGGAGGGATTTTAAGGAATGTTTCTTAGAAAAATACTTTCCTCATGACCATCAAGCGGATATTGAAAGGCAATTTCTGAGTCTGAGACAAAAGGTGGATGAGAATGTCACAAAGTATGAGGCCAAATTTACAAGGTTAGCGAGGCATGTAGCAACTTATATATGTAACCCAAGAAGTAAGATTGATCATTTCTTTGATGGGTTTAAACCATTTCTCCATCAAGCATTAGTCTCACAAACCTTCTCATCGTATGAAGATATTGTCTCATGTACTATCAAGACAGAAAAGTAATTCTCTAAATCTTATGACAATAATGTAAAGAAAGAGAAGAAGAGAACGGTGGAACAAGAGACGGATAAAGGGAAAAAGGGAATTAAGGATTTTTCATTATGTGATAATTGTGGGTAGAATCACCCTGGTACTTTCCTAAAAGGAATGGGAGTTTGTTATAAATGTGGAGAAAAAGGTCACCAGGCTCGTGATTTCAAGGGAAAGAAAGAGGCTATCAATGTTGAATGCTATAATTGTAGGGAAATGGGGCATTATTCAAATGAATGTCCTAAGTGTCAGGGAAACATACCTCAGAAAAGGCCAAGGGATCAAGGACGATCTTATGCTGTTACTACAGTTGAAGTGGAATAATTAATGTATTGGTGCTTTTGGACTCAAGGATTATATTCTTGTTATAAGAATAATGTGATATATATAAGGATTGTACTGCAGTACTTGTTTTTTTCATTAAGGTTTTAATATGATGATGGTAATCATATTTGTAGTACGTGAAAATAAGAGAAACTTTACTTTGTTTGGGGAATCTGATGTTATACTTGATTTTGGAATCTAGAGACCTTTTAGAGAATGTCTGGACAGAGGTATTTTGGATATCTATATAGGTTGGAATGGATTATGTTGATCCTTGGATTGTATTTTTTAAGGTTCAAACATTTCTGAAGATTATTTTTGTAATATTATAATACTATAGTTTTAGGAAAAGGACAAACTGCAGGTTGGGGGATAAACCATCACGTCGGACAAAGCTGCAGGAATTGAACCCACAACCAGAGTGCAACATGCCATTATTACCTACCACTAGCCTACAAGAAGTCCCTGGTTATTACAAAATAGTTTTCTTATTCTAAATGGTATGTGGAAATATTTGCAACCTTATACAATTAGGATAAATAGAATATTTTTGAGTTCTGTTACCATTTGGAGTGAAAGATGGGTTTGTGGTAAAGATTTATTAATGAATGAAAGTATACATGAAAAGTAAGTATATTTCCTTACGTTCTTAGTAAATCTCTTAAATAAATTCCTCAACTTTATGAAAGGTAACTTAAAACAAAAACGTTGTCAGTTAACTTTTCCAACTGGGGATTCAATGACCGTTTAAACAATCACAAGTTTGTGATTTTCTTGTGGTTAACTTTCTCCTAATCCTGTTTTCTAGAACTCTCCATCAGAGCTTGATGGTTTTTTTCTCCTCCATATACATATTTTCATAGAATACTAGTATGGTCTATCTCACGTGACCTTTGTACTCCTATTTCTTTCTTTTAAAGTTATATTTTTATTAACCTTATATCTGATGTGGGTTTTCCATAAAGGTCTTTTCTATTTTCAACCTTTTATTTTCAAAGAAAAATTTCCAATTGTGAGGATGCAATTTATTGAAGGAGGGGAGAATGTAACACCCCAAGCTTTCACGATACACTTCTCTTTCAATAATGCAATAGCTTCCATTGTACGCATGCTCGAGATTCTAACACACTGCGACCAATCAAAGTAGTAGTTATGAATAGTAATACCCACTTTTTGAAATTATATAAATTTTATATTTCAAAATGGAATTAATTTTTGTATTCGGAATATCGAAATTATCCTAATTTGAAATTTTTTTAATTTTTTGAGAACTTCAAATTTTCTATGAATAGTGAAAAATACTTAAAAACAAATTTTTTAATCAAAATAAATTATAGTGATAAATTATACTATTGAGTGTTTTTAAAGTATAATTAGAATATATTTTTACCGTTTTATCTAATGGTGTTCATTAGAATTAATTTCACATTGAAATTGGATATAAACTATCAATCTTTTGATATATATTGTTTCTTAAAAACACGCTATTTGTTGTGATAGCAAGAATTAATTATAAAATTAATTAATGCAACTTATATTTTTGTAATTTCATAAAATAGACATCATATTTTAATTCTTAATATCAATTATAGCTTAGGGTGAATGTTTGGCATTGTTCTGAAAAACTTCAATTTTTGATGAATAGTGAAACCACTAAGTGGTAGTTAAAAAACTGATTCTTTTGTTTAAATGAAGCATTACCACTTCTGTGACATTATTTTCAAAAATCTGACATACATGGTTTTCATTAGGAAGTAAAATGTGGTTCTATGGGATTAAAATAATTGTTTGGTGAATAGTAGCTTTTAAGTTTAATTAATCGCGATTAAAGGTAATTAGTGAAATTTAAGGTAAAAATGATATTATAAAAATATTAAAATACCTTTACACTTGTCCTACCCCTATTGGATGAGTCATGGTAGACCAATAGAATACATGGGTCAACTTGGGGACCCCATGGAGCCACTTTTTTAGGAAAATGACATTAAAAACTTTTTATTTAATGTAAAAATAAAAATGTCACAAACATGAGTTCTTTTACTAAAAACATTTTCAAATGGGGTTATACAAGTCATATTTTTTACTATAAATATTAATATAAATCTAATACTATTTCCTACATCATGATACTTTTTTTATAATTTTTAGACATTAAATAAATTAAATTTTTTTTACACAATGATGATGAAGCGATTACCTCATTAATTAACGATTTAAATAAAATGAAAAGATAATGTAAAATCTATGGATTACATTTGTCAAAAACCTATTTTATGAGTATATTTAGATCCCTTATCACCTTATCCTCGAAATATATCATTGTGGGACCTTTAAAATCCGAAAATCATTTCATAATAAAGTAACATTTCAATCTTTCCAAGAGTGCCCCTTCCCTCCTCTTATAAAAGGACCCCACCTCTACCACCTTATTCACACTTTCAAGCTATTTGGATTGGCCAAAATCTACACAAATACTCTCCCAACTTCCATCTTTTACTCATATAAGCCTAACTTTGGGCATAATTGTTCCCAAGGAAGCCTTTGGCTCAAATCAAAAAGAGTTACTTGATTTTAAGGTAATGTCTTCTATTATGTTATTTTGTTTTATTTTGCTTCTCCAACCCCCTAAAATATTTTTATTAATTTATTTTATAAAAACAACAGTATCCTAAATATTCTATTATTTTGTTATAATAAGGATTAGAGCTACAATTACACACACCTACATCTAATTGTTAAAGAACATACTGTTTCTGTGGATGGCGAATTTCTGCCTCACAAAACGATGATTGTTCGACACTCATATAACACCTTCAAAGGTGGAAATTAAAATGTCAGTATATTTATATATGATATATAATATGTTTATGTTTTACTTAAGATTCTATATTTTTCATTTATTTCATACCTTTATGATTTCCATTATGGGTAAACGCGATATTTTCATTTTAGGAAGTGCGGACTACCGCCCCCTCAAAGTGATTTGAATCATTAATGCCATATGCGGGATGTATAAAGGATGGAGTAAATGGTATTATAAATTATATTATACTGTAATTATAGAATAACTTTATATAATTATAATTTCATTCCATTCAATATGAAATAGAAATGAATGTAGCGTTCATGCGTACGTACGGCTTACCGTCTCCGTGAACGGTGCATTTCATTTATATCCTCTAAATGTTATGTAATATTATAAATGAATGTATATACTGGATATATATGATATATATTATATCTAAATCATGAATATAATTCTGGAGATAATGGATATTCTACCACATAAACAACTTGTAATTATAAGAAGATTATTGTTGACTCAAGTACCAAAGATCGACAAAACGACCGTTATTAACTTAAATGACTACATAATTTTCGTAACATTGTAATAAGTGATATAAAATGGATAATGAACTTGAAAAAGGTTCTTAAGAAAGTAGAGATTAACTCTAGTTTATTATTCAGGAGGTTAAAGAACGGTCGAGTCAAGTCGGACACAAGGTAAGGGAACATCTTAACCCAATTTCCATTCTTTGGGTTAATCTCCTACTTTCAAATTATGTCATGATATTATTATGTCCTTACTTGTATTTGTACATTTTTTATGTTTACTTATAGTTAATACATATAATAGATCTACTTTATTTAAAAAAATGATATTTGTAAGGGTCTTCGTCTCAATCCCCTTTAATTAAAACATATTTTGTTTTATACACAACTTTCTTTTATACGGTGTATAAACCACTTTGACTTTTACTTTTATTCAAAAGGAATATTTTTTACAAAGCATTTTACTAAATAAAAAAAGGAATTTTTTTGTCTTAATTATGTGGCGACAACGACTTCTCCGCCACCGTGACCATTATTTGTGTTTCGTCTTCCTCTACAAGCCATAACTATTTTGAAATGAAAAATAAATAAAAAATTTTAATTTTCTTTTATTTTCGTATTGAAAATGGTTTTGATAAATTTTTATTATATCAATGTATTGTGTTGATATCTTGTGATTGAAATGTGGAAATGTTATGTTTCCTTTATGCATGTTTTATGTGATATGATTATGTTATGGTTTATGATATTTTTAAACCTGTTCATATAAGGAATGCATTGGACTTAATAAGTGACGGGAGGAGCCCGCTATAGCTCCTCGATGGATCAGCAGGTCTCATGAGACAAACTAGTGTCTTGGCACAAGGCCTTGAAAAAATCTTATTTGTAGTCTTGGAATGAGGCCTTGGCTATGTGGTTATGATAGTCTCGCATTACGCATTCCATCATTATGAAAATGGTTATTGATATTGAATGTGATTATTCGACCAGTAGAATATCCATGTGAAGAAGTAAATGGAATTATCTCATTTTAATTTTTCCATATTATGTTGATGTTCAAGTTTAAAAAACTTTTGTTTTAGTTATACATTGCCTTAAATGTTTATGTTTATTGATGAAAGATTCTGCTATATTGTTATCCTTACTGAGCATCTGAGCTCACCCCTTTCAATGTTTTAATATTTTCCAGGATGCGAAAATGTATTTTATGAATGACCTGGAGGGATTGTCAGAAGAGGATATGAGTGTGGACTATGGAGACTTTGTTATTGTATTTTTTCACTTTATGATGTAATGTAACATTTATGAATGTATCTAGTGTTTCCAAGACTACTACACTAATCGGTCTTTCGAGACTTGATCTTTTGTGATCATGACAATGTTCCGCAATAATGCACCGACTCCGGGTAATTGGGGTCAGGGCGTTACAAGAACCAAATGGGTAGAAACCATCAGTTGAAAGATCTAATCACACGTTTTAATATTCTAAAGAAAAATACAGATTCAGTTGGTCAAAACGGGTCCATGAATCCCTATAAGAGGGATGATTTAATTTTATTACAGTTGGAATATTCTTTTCGTGCCATGGCATCAATGTCCTAGTGTTCTCAGACCTAATGAAATGTTAAAATCTAGTTGTAATTATGAAATATCAACATTTTTTACCTGAATCAATCCAGAATTCCCTTATTGAGCCACTTTAAACCTTGATTTTCCACATGTGGGACAACTATGAAACGACTCATTTTCACCATAATATAATATGCAATCATTTTTACGTGCATGAATATTCTAATAAACCAGACTCAGATTACGTACCAACCTCTTTATATCATTGAAATTTATAGGCAACACATTTCTTTTATGTATTAGTGTTTTTACTAAAGATAATATCTGATCAAAACAACTACATGATGTTCCATTATCGGATTTAATAGCCATAAATTTAGCAACTGCTTCAAATTTTTTTATCTTGAAACCACAATATAAGGTATCCTTAGTGGACCTCAAAAACTCAATAAAATGATATGTTTCTAAATCCAAAGTTAAATTAATATATCCCTAAGTATCATCTTATTTAAAAGTTGGACCCTCCACATGATATACTAAATTTTGAAACACTACTGGATCCAGAACAAAATTATTAAAACCCTCTTGGGAACTACATTCACCACGTTGATACCAAAAAAATAATTTTGTTGAAAAAAAACACAATAAATGACCCCCAAAATATCAACTGTGTTAAACGTCCATAGAGAACATTTTTAACAAGTATAATTAATTTTCCCTTTTAAAAAAATTTCTGGTTTTGATTTTGTAAATGATAAGAAATATTTAACACCCTCAATATGAATAGAATTTAACGTAGAACCATTTGGATTCTTGCTCTAATTTATCCAAGACCAATCATTAAATAATGATTTATTTCAGATTCCACTTTCATTTTTCTGTAAAAAATACACAATAATTAAATTTTTTGTATAATTTGATATAAGAAAAACACAATCCAAAAAAGAGAATACAATTAAATTTCAGTTTCTGCAAAAATTATACTAATTTCTATTATTTCATAATTATTTATAGAATTTTGTAACCTTTTATACTAATCTACACTAAATAATAATTATTTTTACTAATTACCACTAATTAATATTAAATACTGCAAATTTTTACTAATAATTATTAATTACTAGGGACATAATTTCTAGTAGATTGGCAGAAACTCATTTCCTCGATGACTCATATCCACTGTCTCCCACTGAAATCACTATAAAATCTCTTCTAAGATGTATGGATGTCCATTTTTATATGCACGATGATATAGAGCAGTGTGTCAAGGCCTCACTACTCTCCATCTTCGTGCATACAGAAATAGGTATCCACATGTCTGAGCATATTTTTCATAGTGATTTCAATTGGATATAGTGGACACGAGTCGTCGGGAAAAAGATCCTATTTTTTATGAATTTTCATCTCCTTGAAACATTTCCAACTGTAATATGTATAAAAAATATGCTCTGACATACGCATATCCATTTTCGTATGCTTGAGAATGGACAGTAGGAAGGCCCCACCACACTCTCTATTATCGTGTATATGAAAATATATATTCATGTGTGAGGAATGATTTATCATAGTGATTTTATTGGGAGAATATTAGAAGGAGATAAGGTAACAGGAAAAAGATATCCGCCAATCCACTGGAAATTTTGTCCATTTATTACAATTTGTTCCAATTTATTAAAATTTCTTGCTAATTATTTCTAATTATTATAATTTATTACTAATTTTTTTAATTTATTACTCATTATTAATAATTATTACAACTTATTATTAAATTATAACTAATTGTTGCATATTATTACTAATTATAACAATTTATTACTAATATTTGGTATTTATTAATAATTTTTGTAATTTATAGATAATTATTGCAATTTTTTTAATAATTATTGAAATTTAGTACGAATTATTTCAATTTATTAATAATAATTTCAATTTAATAATAATTATTACAATTTATCAATAATTATTACAATTTATTACTAATCACTCTAATTTATTACTAATTATTACAAATTGTTGAAATTTAGTACTAATTATGGGAATTTATTACTAATTAAAGGAATTTATAACTAATTGTTGGAATTTGTTACTAATTTTTACTAATTTATTTCCAATTATTAGAATTCATTGCTGATTATTAGAAGTTTTTGCTAATTTTTATAATTTATTCCTAGTTATTATGACTTTTTGCAATTTATTGCTAATTGTAGCGATTTATTACCAAAAATTATAATTTGTTACCAATTATTAGAATTTACTGCTAATTATTGAAATATAATACAAATTATTTTATTTTGTTACAAATTATTTCCACTCATTAAAAAACATTGTAATTTATTACAAATTCATGAAATTTATTACTAATCTTTGATTATTATTACTAATTGTTTCTAATTATAACTAATTGTTTCTAATTATTACTAATTATTGCAAATTAGTTATAATTGTCACAACTTATTACTAATTTTTGAAAATTGTTCCTAATTGTTTCTAATTATTACAAATTGTCGCTAATTATTACTAATTGTTGTTAATTATTACTAATTTTTGCTATTTGTTAATAATTGTTTCTAATTATTAATAATTATTACTAATTATTAATAATTGTTTTTAATTGTTACTAATTGTTGCAAATTAATACTAATTATTTCTAATTATTACTACTTTTTGCTAATTATTACTAATTGTTCCTGTTAATTACTAATTTTTAATAATTATTACAAATTATGGTTATTTATTACTAATTGTTTCAATTTATAACAAGTTGTTGCAATTTATTAATAATTATTTCAATTTATTACTAATTACTAAAATTTATTACTAGTTAATGCAATTTATTTCTAATTATTCAAATTTATTACTAATTATTCAAATCTATTACTGATTATTGAAATTTATTACAATAAATTGTAATTTAATTCTAATTATTTAAATGTATTACGAATAATTAAAAATTATTACATTTTTTTCAAATTTATTACTAATTATTCAAATTTATTATGAATTTTTCAAATTTATTAAGAATTATTCAAATTTATTAATAAGTATTCAAATTTATTACTAATTATTTAAATTTAGTATTTATTATTGCAATTTAGTACTAATTATTGCAATTAATTTCTATTTTTTACAATTTATTACTAATTATTAATAATTTATTACTATTTATTACTAATTTATTGCTAATTATTACAATTTATTACTAATTATTACAATTTATTACTAATTACAACAGTTTATTACTAATTATTTGAATTTATTGATAATTATAGTAATTTATTACTAATTAGTATAATTTTTGACAAATTATTACAATTACTACTAAATATTATAATTTATTACTTATTTGTTTTACTAATTATTACAAATTATTAAAATGTATTAAAATTTATTACTAATTTATTACTATTTATTACAAATTTATTACTTTTTCTTACTTTTTTTATAATTTCTTTCTAATTATTCATATTTATTACTATTCATTACAGTTTATTACTAATTATTACAATTTATTACTAAATATTGCAATTTATTACTAATTATTGAAATCTATTACTAATTATTCAAATTAATTACTAAATATTCGAATTTATTACTAATTAATGCAATATATTTCTAATTACTGCAATATATTACTAACAATTCAAATTTGTTACTAATTATTAGAATATATTACTAATTATTGAAATTTATTTCTAATTATTACAATTTATTACTAATTATTATTAAAGAAAAATATATGTTTGAAGGTTGGTGGGTTTATATCTCAAAAGTAGAGAACATCTCTCTCTTTCCCAAGGGGTTTGCATCGGCTACAATGTGTTTGAAGACCAGATTTGTGGTCAATATGAGCTTTTTGCACCCTGTAGTGGATGTTTTGTGGCTTGGTGGATGTAGTTGATTGTGGGAAAGCCTACTTCTGAAGACGAATAATTGAATATGTATGGTGATATAGTTTTTTTGATGGTGAATGGAAATGTCTTACTGAAGATGGCAGTTGGAGATGCCGCACCGAAAGCAGCGGCTTGAGATGGAATCCTAAAGGCAATGGATTGCCATGGAGCCTTGACGGTAGTGGCTTGTAACGATGCCTCGAAGGTGGTTGATGAAGCTAATGCCTCGACTGATGGAGGGTCCCGCCAAGATCGACCAACCTACGGGCATGGATGGATGGGTTTGAGCTTGAGATGCTTGAGAAGCATTACAAAAGAGATATCGAGATATGGATTTTTCCATCGGTGATCTTGGGGCGTGACCGGGGGTAGGATGGTGAGGAGTATTAGGTGCACGACATCGATCTGGGTGTTTGATCCTAGCGGCTATGTCTGGGGCATGAATTGGTGGATCATGCTTCTAGATTTTATAGGAGATGAAGTATCTTGTGTCTGGTTTTTTATAGTCGATGGAAGATCGTTCATCTGGGGATCCATAACACCACAGGGATGGTGGAGGTCCCATGACTCGCACTTCTGGTGAATGGTGTTTCATCTTATTGGTAGGGCTGGCAACGAATTTGGGAGCATGGATGATATGGCTTTGTAGTATGGGGATTTTCACAGCTACGGGCATGGAAATATTTTAAGATCTGGGCTTTGGGCAGACAACGAAGGTGCCCCGCCTAGACGGTGGGGTTGCTGGTGGAAGACTGTAGCGCCATTATAGGGATTTGTCTAGTGTTGACATCGAACATTGGATGATACTGAAGGGGTACTCGCCTGATGGCGGGGAAGGTTGCCGGAAGCATGTCAATGACTGTGTGGGGAATAAGCTAGTAGTGATTTCAATAGATGGACGGAGACTACAATGGGATGCGGGGAGTTATGTCAAACCATGGGATGTGGGACAAAATTGGTAGATGACCATACATGTCTAGTTAGTGATATTGGCTGGAGAGATGGTGATGGAACAGGATGGTAATGCATTGAGAGGGCTGGAGATAGCCTGGAATCGATTAGCGATGGTTAGAGTGAGGTACTAGTCAACTACCATCGCGGGCCTATGAAATTGGGTTGTCATTTCATAACATGGTGATGTCAGATGCTTTCATGTTCTGATGTGAATGCTTTTTGGGGGGTCTCTAGGTCCCCTTTTCTATGTTGTGGATTGGAGTATCATTCTGAACATCTTTTAGGTGGCACTAGATTACCACGTTTTTGTGTTTGGTGGTTCTTATTGTGCCATATGTCTTGTGAATTTTGTTTGTACTTTTATTTTGGTTAATAAAATTTTAAAACTGAGCAGGCTTAGATGATGAACCTTTCTGATACTAATTTTTACTAATTTAATATTATTTATTACTAATTTTTAAATTTTTGTTACTAATTATTAAAATTTATTACTAGTTATCATAAATATTACTAGTAAATTTAATTTATTACTAATTATTATAATTTATTATAACTGATTATATTTTATTACAACTTATTAAAAATTGCTAAATGTTATTATAATTAAATATTTATTATTAAAATTTATTATGACTTCTTATAATTTATTACAAATTATTACTATTTAATATAATTTATTACTAATTATTATTAATTTTTTCAATTTAACACTTTTTATATGAATTTATTACTAATTAAAGAAATTTATTACTAATTATTGTAATTTATTGCTATTTATGTCAACTTATTCCAATTTAATAGAATTTATTACAATTTAATTCTAATTATAAAAATTTAATACTAGTTATTACAATTTAATAAAGATTATTAAAATTTAATACCAATTTTTAAAATTTAATACAAATTATTCCTAATTAAAATAATAACTATTAATGAATACTAATTCAAACTAATCATACATAATTATTTTTTAAAATAAACTTAAACTATGATAAATAAAATGATCTAATTCTAATTTATTTTAACTAAATATAATAGAAAATAATTATAAGTAAAATAAATTAAATTAAATTAATAAAAAAATAAAATAAATAGATAAATACCTTTAAATTGAAGCTTTCGAAGGATCTTAGTTGTGAATAATGCCCCAAATTAAAATTTTAAACTATAAAAAATTTTAAGAAAAATTTTTCTATTATAGAGAGATTGATGAGTAGAAAATTGAGTGGCATGAAGGAACAACAAATGGGGGTATATATAGGTTAGATTAATGGCAATGGGATTATTTGCGACAGGATATATTTCTCGTCACAAATACTAAAAATGTTGTT
The DNA here is from genome assembly GCA_963277665.1 of Viscum album. Classification (NCBI taxonomy): domain Eukaryota; kingdom Viridiplantae; phylum Streptophyta; class Magnoliopsida; order Santalales; family Viscaceae; genus Viscum; species Viscum album. Next base: position 1,592,090,537 of record OY728161.1, read on the forward strand.
GTGTATTGGCGATGGTCTATAGTAGCCCATCACAAATACCCGTTCCTGCATTTTGGTGTCCAGCGCATGCCAAATCATTAGTGATGGTCACCATTTACCCATCGTAAATACCTCGTTTTTTTATGGGTTGGTTATCCCATTGCAAAAATGTTTTCTGAAGGACTATTTGCGACATGATAATACCTTGTTGCAAATAGCATGTCCCAATTTCCTGGTTTTCCTGTAGTGGAAATCTATTGATAATATATTGGTGATGAAAATTAAAACATTCATGTGTAATATTAATGTATGTTACTTGGAAATAATTTTTGATGAAGGGTTAGCCCAATATTTCTCATGGTAACGGGTGAGATCAATATAGAATATATGATAAGTGATCCTGATATTTCTCTTTAATGTATTGGGTGATATTTATCATCTTTAAAGGAAAGAAGGAGAGTGTTAACATTGGTGGTTTTCCTATAGGGTTAACCATGGTATATATATTTTTGAAACAACTGAACACAAGTCACGTAGATATTGTTATAAAATACCAAAAGTTTTCTCAATTCTCAATATGTTTCTTATGGTTCCTTTGATATAGATTAGTGTCACATGGCTTGTGATTATAAATTCATATGAATATTGACTCGATTAAATCATTATTTTATGCCACACATAGATTGGGCTGTGTTTTTATGGGTGTAAATTCATTTATGTAATTCTTAGGCCCTTATTCTCATCTTGTTCTCATTGAATATTTTCAATATTTAATGACTATGTTTACCCTAAAACAGAATCATAGATCTCAATTTTTATGTTTTTTAAATAGGATATAAAGAAATATTATTAGTAATATTTGTTTATAATGGTTTCTTTTTGGAGATTTCAAAGTCTTAATATAAAATAATAAAAGCTAGGTATGATGGGAATAATTATAATTTAGAAACATAGGTGTTATTATGTAAGGGGTTTTCCAAATTCCATGAAACTCTATCTCTAAATGGTCATTGGGTATATAAGTAATCAAATATTTCTATTTGATGTTATATGATTTTTATGGAAACAATTGGGTCACATTTATTGATAACAAATCCATGAATATAAAGATTATCTTTTTGCAATGCATCATAGAGTACCGGTTCATGCTTTTAATAGTTTAAATTAGAGGAGGGTATTGATAAAATTCAATATTATGAAATTTTTATGTGATTTTATCTTAATTGTTATACAAACCATCGTGGGATAATATTTTTATAGTTGATCATATGTTGAAATGAGTAAATTAACTTTTTAAGGTTATATGTGATTATTCAATAAAGTGATTTGATTATTTTACTGGGTTTTACAATGGATACTCCATTGAGATAACTAAGGTATATTGAATAATGGGTTAACCTTGATGGTTTAAATGTAATGGTTTTTAAATAAATATTTTTAGAGATATTTATTTTCATGATAAGATAACCATTCTTGTTATTTTTCAAATTCAATGCTTCTTATTTCTGTGATGTTCTCTATACAATATTATACTATAGTGATTCAATTTATTTTAATAAAAAATGATAAGTTTTGTAGTTTATCAATTTATATATTGATCTAAAAAACAATATATTTTAATTTTTATGTATTGTAAGTTAATATTTCAGAACATTATATTAGGTTTATTTGTGTATTATCTTATCATGTGTTAGAAATTTTGGTTTTAATAAATATAGTAATAATAATATTCAATAATTTTATACAAGTTATAGTCTATATTAAGTATATTATAATGATATTGACATTAAATTTCCATACTGACTTTGTATAGTAAAAGATTTGATAACTGTGAAAAAATTATTGAAAAGTACAACTAATGGATGAAATTTCATTTTTGGATTTGAAGAAAATCTAGAAAGTATATTTTATTGAGTTTTTAATCCTAATGGTAAAATAATTCCTCAACTATTATAAAAGTATCTGAAAATATAAATGAAATCATATTACCTTAATTATTATGAATTCTGGGTCATCTTAATAAATTATTGATTTTTGGTTTTATAGTCACCAAATTCTTACAGTCATTCAATTACATTTGATAAAATTTCTATATCACTAACTATCATTTTTTATACCCTAATTTTCTCTTATATATCATTCTTTTCACCTTCCTTTAATGTTATCATATTTTTACACCTAGTTTTTTGTTTTTCTAGTTTATCTTCCAAATTCCAAATGCATTTTACATGGGGTGCCAAACCCAGTGTGCAATAAGTCCGATTTTTGTGTAACAGGTTATGATCAAGTAAGACATGATTCTCCTTCTAGGAGTTGTTACACCTATGTATGTCTATGCCAGAGCCACATTCACTATTAGTATCTATAATGGGATGAATTTCATAGTAAAAAACCCACTCTAACTTTTCGAAAAATTCCGGTAAATTTTCATTTTATTTAACTCATCATTATACTTATCAATAAAGACATCAATATAAATATATTTAGAGACATCCCTATGGATATCATTAATGTATTCCCATACTAGTGTACAATGATTGAATAAAACGTTCCATTTATAACAACTATTGCACTCCAGGATTATCATACATAGATATTACATCAATATAGATGAATATTCATAATAATACACAATTACATGCCCATGGACAATAATAGTTTAGTTTATTTATAAACATAGAAAAAATAATTCTATCTTAGTGAAAAATCTTCAATGTTTCCCAAAACGATCTACCCCTTTGGAACATTAATTAAAACATTTTCTCGTAAATTGGGGAGGTGGTCATTATAAAAGAGTGATATTGAATTCTATGTAAGGGTAAATAAATTATCTATATAATAATAACATGAAAATTATGGTTTGAGAAATCGAGAATATCATTTGATGATCACACCCTAAATATTAAAGACCACAAATCATTAAACATGGCAGAAATATTAGAAGTTTATAAGACATGAATCATTAGGGAATTAATAGAATAATCCAGGAAATAATAATTGAGGAATAAGGGATATAATATTTTTAATCCACATAATCATAAAATATATTATGTCAATTTACCTACCAAGACCATCATGACATGTTAGGTATCTGCTATAACCAATATACCTAGTTCGGTCTTGGGATAACGACACTTGTACCCTCTTATTTTTAATCTTGGGATCCAACCCATGTATCTTCTTATTTTAAAAATTCATCTATAACCCTTGTAAACTCTTGTTTTTGGGATTGGGATACAACCATTCTACCCTTTTATATCATATACCACTTATCATTACTCAATGCATTGGAGAAAAATACAAGTCCCACCCATCTCACAATGAAATCATACATACATGTTCCAAACCATAATAATTAGTCACATCATAACCCATAAAATTAAATTGGGTTCATAATTATGTAATCAATTATTAACCTGTATAAAAGTTAGGTTTTAGAACTAGTTCATTAATGCATTACCCAAAAAATTTAGTATTTTTTATAATCACATAAGTCGTGAACGATAAATGAGTTTTACAAAACCATCCAATAAAAACATAAACCATTTAGAAAAATAATATGAATGGAACCTTTGGATAATTTACCAAGAATTTCATGATTAAAACCATTTTATGTTATCTTATATAGAAAATAATATTGAAATATATTTTAAAAAAATTTATTTAGAAATATTTATTTTCTTATTTAAAAATGTCTGTTTAAAAACATAAAACCATTCAAAAACCATTTTCATTGAAAATAAAACTGAATACTTATTAATTAAGTTAAAAATAATTTGTAAAAACATTTCCTTAAAAAAATAACATATTCTTAAACACACTTTGAAAACATTGAATAAAATAACGTAGATTCATCACCGAAAAGATAAATATACTTATTATTTCATAAAAAACTTTTCTTAATCATATTATGTAAGAACTAGTGTAAATATGTTACATAATACCTGAAGACATCATGAATAGTAATATTTGAAGAAATTTAATGAGTTTTATTTTTAGATGATTCATAATATTTCATCAATATAAGCATAATCATAAACAATCCAGATAAGAGATTAGATTTTTATAATAAAATATTACCACTTGGTAACTTTAAATCATATTCTCATGTAAGAAAATTAAATTAAATTAATATTAAAATATCATTAAATAAATTATATTAATGATATAACATGTAAAACGTAAGTATATTGACATGTTATAAGTATAGAAGTTTATATAGAAACATGTCTCTCAAAGAAAGAAAATTTATTCAAAACTGCCTTACTAATTTGGTAACTCTTGATATATAAAATCCAATTAAATAGATACCATAAAAATGATATGTAGATAAACCTAAATTTATTTATAATAATAATATAATACCTTCATTTGAATTATATACTACCCACAAGAGTAATAGGTGGTTATTAATGCATAAGTATCACCGAAATAAATGTTAAATTTGAAACCTCTTACTAAATGAGTAATTTTTAGATCATGATCCTCATGAAATAATAACATCAATTAAAATTTTTAATATAATTAATTAAATTATATTAATGATATAACATTATATAAGTAATTATATACACCACACAAATAAGGGAGTGGTTAATATGGCCCGAATGTCACAAAAATAAAAAGTGAGAAAGAATTCCATTACATTAATTATTGAGTTTATTCATACACATTCAAACCAGCAATATAATATATATAATTTTATTATACATCATCCAAAAAAATAATCTAATATCTAACACCATATTTTTTGGTTATGACTCTATATTAACGTTTTGCTGAAAACTCAATGTTAATGTTACATTTCAGTTAATATCTAGTATGTTTTCTTATAAGTTTTGAATTGTTTTTATTGATCCTATCACAAAGATCATGGTTTAATTATTAAAAGAAAACAAAAAAAATACATATATATCACATAAATTACTTATATAAATATTTATAATAACTTATATAATATAGATATATAAGATGGAGTAAAATGTTCATGGAGACGGTAGGTAGGTCGTATGTACACATGAAAGTTGCATCCATTTTCTTGTCATACAGAAAGAAATAAAGAAAATGAAATGTACATATTCATATAATATCATTAAATTATAATTATAATTTTATATATATCTCATATGTGCACTAAATCTACCCTTAATAAATTTCATATAAAGTGGGAATGAATCACATCGCTTTGTGGAGGTTGTAGTCCACACTTCCAAAATGAAGTTATCGTATATCCACAATATGGAAAGCATGAATGTATGTTTTAAATAAAAATTACAGAATAATAAATATTTTGTAAACATATATTATATTAAAATATGATTTTCATAATAATTTACAACCATGAGAGGCGATGATGTAAAATCATACAACATCGTTTCATGACGCGGTTTTTAACCACACACAAGAAATGTTAGTTCATTGCCCATTTGATGGAATTGCGTTTAAGTATAGGAATGAACCATGATATGACAACATATAAGTATATTTAGGATACTAAGATTATTATTTAATCATCTAATAAGAAAAATTACGATAGTGGTGATTGAAAATGAATGAATGGAGATCGAGGAATAATGGTACCTCTCTTTTGGGAAACTCCTTTAAATTTCATCAAAGGGATTCCTTGGATGGAATTTTTTACAAAGGGAAGATACTTGGAAAATGTTTTGGATTTTGAAATGTTATCTTATCTGATTATGTGTTACCCCAATGGATTTATATGGGTTAATAAGTTGTATGGTTGACTTCCTTTTTGTAGTGGCGAAGTGGTATTCCTGTAAATTTTTTAAAAGGGAATTCCACATCATTGATCCTATGAAAAGTGGTTACAATAGTAAAAAATTAGATATAAGAGAGGATAGGGTGTAAATATGGAAAAATATTGGATATCTTTAAATATTCTAGTTCAATGTAGACCTTATGTTTATGGTTTTGTCCTTTATTAATATAATATTAATCGTTATAACTAAAATTAACTTTTATCACTTTCTATAATATATTTTGTAAAAAACTACATTTACCTTATTAAAAATTATAAATTATAGTGATTCAAAATATTTAATCTTTTTTTTCTAAATTATAATCACTTAATTGGATGGAGTTAATTTAAATTTAATCTAGTAGATGGGACCACAAAGAGTGTTTTTAATGTTAAAATGTTCAAAAGTTATAAAAGTTATTATAACCAATTTCAATATGAAATTGATTTTAATGACCTAAATTGGATTAATTGTTTTATAATTTACGAAAATAAACATTAGAACCAATAAAAAATAAAATTTATACTTAAAAATATATTATATTATAATTATGTTTTGAATTAAACTTCATTATTCTTCACTATTCATCAAAAATTGAAATCTATCAAAAAATATTCAAAAAATCCAACAAAAGATAATTATAATTTTCATCATTTAACTTTAATTTTATTTTCCTAGATAATTTTTTTTATTTCTTAAAAATTATTATTTAAAAATGGAATTCCATTAAAAGTTAGTAAAATTACCTTTTAGAAAATTATATCTTTTGATTCATAAAATTAGAATAATTTTTTTTATTCTTATTAAATATATTGTTTAAAAATGAAAAAATTTTATTGGATATATAATATTAAAAAAAATAAGAAATAGTGTTTTTTATTTTATTTATGTAAAATGGTGTTTGTTCATCGAAAGATATTTTAAAAAATGATTTTTTTGTATATTTAAGTACATCATAATTTCATTTCTAGAGAAAAGGTTCATTTTATTAACATTTTTATATAATATTTTATTTTTAACATCCATCCTAATGTCTAGGTGGAAACAATAATAATTTCATAACAATAATTTTTAATTTATGTTATAGTTTGGTAAAAAAATTTCTTTCATGTAACGTAGGATATCAAAGTTAATCGACATTGATTGTAACACAAGCCAAACAATGTGTTGTGCATACCAAAATATAATATAACCATTATGTGTAGTGAATTATTAAAATTTATTTATTTTTAAATGCATGTATACATTAGTTATAAAATATAACACAATATATATTTAGGGTTTAATGAAATAAAAAATGATTAAATGAATTTGGAAAAATTTGAAAAAAAATCATTGTGATACACTTATTATGTTACATTTAGCCATGCTATAAACAATGATGTTAATAAAGATATTTCCAAAATGGTTTTTTGTATGAAAAAAAATAATACTTAATGTTTAATAATAAAACATAGGTGTCTTGGAAAATTGATCGCTTAAAAATATGTGAATTGTTATGAAGAGTTTATCTTAATTATCTAAACACTAAACATAAAAATTATATGAATATGCAAGATATTGAATATTTTTTTTTGATGATTTTATAGAAGAAAATTAGATTAAATTTATCATTATAAAATCTCGACGTCTAATGATTATGTTTTTAGTTTTGAATCAAGGATTGTTCATTCATGTCTATTATGTTGTTGGCAATGTCATGGGGATAGATCAGAACAATTAATAATGAATGTTTAATGAATGGATAAAATATAAACAAACTGTTTCAATGTATAAATGGAAATTAGTTTTATTAGAAATTTTAATTGATGTAACAATAAATATTTTGTTTTGAATACTGTAGTAAACAATTTTAATGCTATTGTATTTTTTCAAAAAAATGAATTCTTTATTCAAATCCTTTATTTATTAAAAAAGTGTTTTCAAAATTATATGTGTTTTGCAATGCCTTGACCCCAGAAGCTCGGATCCAGTGCATTAATTTAATACACTAGAATGATTATAAGGAATAAGATCCTAAATTACAGATCAATTTAGTAGTCTTGGAAAATATTTAAAATACATGAACATTACATTTCAATAAAAAATCATAATATTAAACTTAGATAATTCATTGATAACCCCATTATCCTCCTAGAATAACATGTCATATCAATCATAATACACTTATTCGTATCCTGGGAAAATAAAAAACATATGATATGGGTGAGCTCTACTACTCATTAATGTTAAACAATATAGAATAAACGTTCATAAATAACCATAAACCTTAAGTCAAGTATAAAATTGAAAGACAAGCCTTTTACACATATTCATCTTCATAATATGGCAATAATAAATCAAATAATTTCATTTAAACATTCATATGGATATTTTAGTAGTCTAATAATCATGTGAAATATCAAAAACTAATATCATAATGAAGTAATTCATATTGAAAAGCATCTAAAACATAATATCGAGGCCTCAGCCAAGATGTCTAAAAATAAATGGTTGATCCCTCGGCCAAATCCATATCTAAAATAAATGGTAAAGTCATCAACCAATTCCATATCAATTTTATCTCATGAGACCTACCGATATATTGAGAGGTTATAGAAGGCCCCACCAATAACTTACTCAGTCTAATGAATTCCTCTTATGAAATGATTAAAACATAACATAAACATTCATATTAAAAATAGAATAGTAAATTTTAACACATTAACCACTAACCATAAATGGTATCAAAATAGAACATCCAAATACAATCATATCATAAACCCTTTGATACAATATGGTATATTGTTTCACAAAAAATCAAAATCAATTAAGCATAAAATCCAAAAAGGTCGTCGATATATATGAAAAAAACTAATAAAGTAATTAAAATATCATAACCCAAATACCCATTTTTCATTGAAATTATTTATTCAAAAGTCACACACTTATAAAAGTGGACATTTAAAAAAAGATTTTTGAATCAAAGTGGCCAATATAAATTTTAATCATTTGAAAGGAATTAAAATTCTATAACATTAAATTTCATATAAATAAATTCTTAAAACTATTTTTAAAACATTGACATTAATATGAAATATTTAGAAGAATAAATATTTAAGACATTTAGAACTATGTTTTAGTAAAAGAGTCTTTTACATAATTCCTTAAAAATATTCCTTTTGAAGACATAACAGTAAAATTTAAAACCAAAATAAATTGTTCTTTATAATATTTTGTCTAAATATAAATAAATATGAATGATAATATGCGGAAAATTGAAATGGAGAAAGGATTCATTCGTTAATCATTGACAACATCCCATACCACTTTGAACCTTTAAATAATAATCCCAATATCAAAAAATGAATCTTTAAACAACATGAATTTAAATATATTCATGATATCAAATATTATATGGGAAATACATACACCACACACAAGAAATAGGTGTTGAACATGGCTTATATCTCACAAAAATTAAAAGTGAGATGAAAATTCCATTGCCTTAGATTGGATACACTTTGTACGTTTCAAAAACAACTTTATAATGGTTTAAAAAAAATTAAATTCTACCATTATCATAATAATATTTACGATGTCGTATACAATTCATTTATGACTTTATATAACCAGTTTATTAATCATTTCCAAGTTAAAGCAACATTTCGGATAATAATCGCATTCTGTATCACACGTGTTTTGAATTTGTATTCTTGATCATATTACTTAGATCATGATTTAATTACTTTAATAATTTTTAAAATGATTTATATCTCATATATATTATGAATATAAATATATGTAATGGAGATATATATGAAGTGGAATACACCGTTCGTGGAGATGGTAGGCCGCGCGTATGCATTAACGTTGTTTCTATTTTCTTATCTTTTTGAATGAAAGTAAGTTAATAAAATATATTTAAATAAACATATATATTATTAACATATCATTATTGAGTCATATATTTTCATTGTAATTAATAGTATATATTAATAAAACCATTCTTTAATTGTGAACATAGAAGATGAATCTCATCACGTCGTGGAGACGGTAAGCCGTACATACGCACAAGCAGTGATATATTTTCATTAATGGTTAAATTGTATCGAATTGGATTGAATATGAATTTTAAAGAAAAAAATAATTTTATATTTATTATTAACATCCTTTATATTTATCTTTATTCCCATATAAATAAATTATAAATGAAAAATAGTTTAAACCATAGAGTGGTGACGATAAGCCATACGTATGCAAGCGTGGTGATATTTTTTTTTCATTGGATGGGTACAAGGAGGAATATTGTAGTCACATAAAAAAATATATGAATATATTTTATTCCAATTTTATTACATTACTATTTAAACATCATATAATGAGAAAGTATAAGTGGAAAATAAATTTAATTGAGTTGGTAAAACTATTACCTCTTCTTCTAGTGTCTCATTTTGATTTTCACAAAGAAACTCATTAGAATGGATTTATACCATAAGTATGGAATAAAGGATTAATTGTGGGTGTTTTGGAGAGTAAATGGTAAGGTTTTTTTGATCCAAAGTGCAATGGTGGGGTGAATTACAGAGAAGGAGAAGTGTCCATTTATAAGAGAAGTGACTTTTGGAAGATCATAAAATATTAATTTATTATAAATTTATTTTCAGTTTCAAAATTCCCAAAAGTGTTTTATTTAGAGGATAATATGGATATGGGTCGAAATACCATTAAAATATGAATTTTATACATGTTTAGTTCAAAAAACTGACTTGACCTTTTGGATTTTACCCTAAGTTAAATAGTTTTTTCTTACCGTGTCTTCTAATATTTTTACACTATAGGGTTAATATAGTTACTATAAAATTCCAAAAAACCCCAATGGGATCATTTATGACATATTTGACATTAGACAAGATATTTTTCTGAATATTATATTTTATGTCATTTATATCATTTAATAAAATATTATTTATTTTAAAATATCATTTTTTCCAACTTAAATACTATTCAATATTTTCATTTTTAAAAATATCAAAACTATAGGCTAAATTCGACAAAATAATTCCAATATTTCACTAACATTCCTAATTATTATATAAAATATGTTGATGTAATTAACTTGGTCATATAATATTTACTTTAATAATTTTCATTTCATTTATTGGATATCTCAATTAATTAAAAAGTAATTGCATCATCATTGTGTCACCATTTAATTTAATTATATAATGTCTAAATATTATAAATAAATTATAATGATGTATAAAACATTCTTATATTTATAGTAAAAATTTATAGTATATCATATCAATTATATAACCTTATAATAAAAATAAAATTGTTATTAAAATTTGAATATGATATTTTTAATTATTCATTAAATAAAATGTAATAAATGTCCTAATCTTACAAAATTGGAAAAAAGAGAACATATTTATAACCTAAGGTTTATTTGGGTCTAAAAATACTTTTCCAATGAAATTAGGACATGTTTTTTGGTAATTTTATATTATTATGACATTATTATTACCTTTGATTACCATATTTATCTTTAACCGTGGTAAATATAATTCAAAAGGTACTATTCACCAAAAATTATTTTGTTCTTATTAGACAGTGTTTTTCATAATAATTACTTCAATATATGTCCTGTTTTATAAATTTAATTCATAGAAGTAGTGAAATTATGTTTACTGCTAATAAGAAAATGTCGATAGAAGGCGAGTAAAAGGACGTTAAAAATTTTCAATGATTTTTTACATCTAATTATATTATAAATATGATTCTAATTAACATAATCGGAATAATATATATATATATATATTATTTATCTATTGTTACATGAAAATAATTTTAATGTAATATAATTATTTAAATGAAAAATTTATTTTTTTAACAATAACGTAGTGTTTTTCATTATTCATCAAAAATTGAAATTTTTCATAAAAATTCTTAAAATTCAACATAAGATAATTTTTATATTTCAAATAAAAAAATGAACTATATTTTAACAACTTAAATATATAATATTATATAATATTAATTTCATTATTTTTCATAAAAGGACATAAAAAATAGTGCCTTTAAGAAAATAGTATTTCTAAACATATAACAATTTTACTGAAACATAAAAATTTCATTATAATTTTTTATTTATGTTAAAACACTATAATTAGCATTTAAAAATTACTTATTACAATTTATAATACAATATTTCATTCCTAATTTATGAATATACCATTTAAATAATTTTAACACTAATGTGTTATTTCATAGAGAATCAATCTTGTGTGTTATGACACACAAGTTGGTGTAACATGAAACAAAAGTTATTGAAGATAATGTAACATGAAATATCATGGTGTTACATTCTCCCTTTTTCAATATATTTCATCCTCACAATTTAAATTCCTTATCAAAAACTATGGGTTTGGATTTTCAAAATAACTTTATTGAAATCCCACATTAGAAATGGATTAATGAGATGTCTATTTTAACATAAATAACGGGAAGTTTGAATGTCACCATAGATAATAAATAATAATGTTCCCTATAGGAAAACATTTAAATAAATAAAAATTTACCATCATGTTCTGACGGATAGTGATAGAGAATATGATGAGGAGAATCATAACAATCACATAGATATAAATATGTGATGATCTAAGGGACCATTTGATTCATTAAAAAAAATGACTATGATATATTTCCTGGATTCAAGATCCTTTCCCTAAAGTTGAAGAATTATTTTAAAATTAAAAAAATCACCTAATTTATATCTTTCTATATCATAAGATTAATCACATTATTTGGTTGTACTTCGATCTATTTTAACTTCATCCTATATACATAGAAATGAATGTTCAAAACATGTTTTTCTTTCCTGAAGCACTTTTGATAAATCATAAGGCAAGAAATTATGTCATTAATCCTATAAATATTTAAAGAAATAAAAAACGATAGCCAAAAGTATCCAATTAATCATAATTTAACCACAATCAATTATATCCAGTGTTCAACTTACTCCATTCCAACCATAAGACTCGACCAAAATACATACATCTGAATCCACTGTCTAAAAATTCACTCAATTTCCAAAATCAATCTTAACATCAGATTCCCAAACAACAATATGTAGCTCTTATTGTCACATACCAAATATTTGATCACCTTTAAATCCATAAAGAAATCACTTATGCTTGAAAATCCTTAATGAATAAGTACTTTAGTAATATATATATATATATATATATATCTCATGAATATTGTAACCATAGAACCACTAATGTAATAATTCTTGAATCCAATTACAAAACAACCTAAATCATTCCACATCAATCTTAAACCATTAACAACAATTCACAGTTTTATTCCTTAAGAAATAATTCATCTCATTTATCATTTGTCACTTCTTTATTATCACTAGAATAACCATTCCATGTATAACCTTTCTGATTCAAACCATTGACCAAAACTCAAATAATAAAAGGAGAAACATTAATCATAGTGATTTGGTCATGAAGAACCAATTACAGGTTCTCTAAATAGTGTAATATTCTAAACAATCCATTTTTCAGAGGATTAACCTCGATTATCCATTACCAAATATAATGGATGATATCCTATACATAGACTTATCCTCAAAGTAATTCATAGGACTATGTTTTATATTTTATTTTTTCGAAATCTAATTTCCAATGTTTTTGGTAAACTCCCTCTGATACCAAATCTAACACCCTGACCCTAGAATCCCAGAGCGAGTAAATTATTTTAATACATTGGTATGATAATAGGGAATAAAATTATGAAGAAACAATATGATTGGTATTATAGGAAATTATATTACATTCATTAAATTTAAATTTCAATTCAAAACATAATATGAAACATATATAATTCGTTGATAACCACATTATTCTCCTATATTAACCCTACTTATGATGCATAATATACTTCTTCGTATCCAGGAAAATAAAACATAATAAATGGGTGAGATCAGATGATTAATAAGGTTAAAAAATAAAATATAAACTTTCATAAATAAGTATAAACATTAACTAAATTATAAAATTGAAACAAATGCCTTTCACAAATAATCTTCTGCATAATACAGAATGAATAAATCAAATAATTCCATTTAAACAATCACATGGATATTATAATAGTTAAATAATAACATTTAATATCTATAAATAATATCATAATGAAGGAATTATTAATTTCAGACATCTGAAACATACCATTGATGCCGCATCTAAGACATCGAAAATTAAACGGTTAAGTCCTTAGCCAAATCCATATCTGAAAAGAATGGTCAAGGCCTCAGCCAATTCGATATGTAGTTTTTCTCATGAGACATATCGATGCATCGAGGGGATATAGTTGGCCCACATGTCACTTATTAAGTCCAATGTATTCATATTATGAAATGGTTAAAACATAACATAAACATTTATATTAAAACTATCATATGAAATGTTAATACATTAACCACAATCCATGTATGGTATCAAAGTAGCATATCCATTGTCAAACATATCATAAAAACATTGATAAAATATGGTATATTGTATCAAAATAAATAAATTCAATTAATTATAAAATCCTACAAATGATTTTGATATACCTATAAATAATCTAACAATTTCATTAAAAATATCATGAGACTAATACCAATTTTTCATTGAAATAATTTTTTCAAAAGCCACACACTTATAAAAGGGTACTTTTAAAAAGTGATTTTCGAATCAAAGTGTCTCATAAAAATTTGATAATTTTGAAAGGAGTTAACATTTTAAAACATTTTTGTATATATAAATAAGTTATTAAAACCATTTTCAGACATGTACATTGATGTGAATTATTTTTAAGAATAAATCATTGAAACATTTAAAATGATGTTTTAGTTAAAGAGTCCTTTACATAAAAATATAAAAATGATCCTTTTTAAAACATTTGAATGAAATTATAAATATTAAAAAAAAAATTATTTATAATCCTTCATATATATATATAAATAAATATGTATGACAAAATCAAGAAAATTGAAATGGATAAAGGATTTATTCCTTAAACATTCAAAGCGTCCCATACCACATTGAGTATTTTAATAATAATCCCAATATCTTAAAATGAATCCTTAAATAAAAGGTATTTAAATATATTCATGATATCAAATATAATTGGGTCAGTACATAACCCACACACATGAAGTATCTTGGGAACATGGCATATATCTCACGAAAATTAAAAGTGAAATGAAAATTCCCTTATCTTTGGTCTGATATTATACCTACGTGTCTGAAACTCAAATATAATGTTTTTTAAAAAAATTATTATATTCTAAAAAAATTATAATATTATCATTATATCATATATGTTTCATTTAAGACTTTATATTACCCATTTATTAATCATTTTCAATTTAAACCAAAATTTTTGATAATGATCACTTTCTTATCGTACATGTTTCGACTTGTTATTCTTGATCGTATTAATTAGATGATGATTTAATTACTATAGAGTATATATAATTATTTTTATATAATATATATTCAAAATATAAATACACATAATATATAGATATACGAAATTGATGTCACCATTCATGGAGACGGTAGGTCCTATGTACGTATGAACGATGTTTTTGTTTTCTTATCATATAGAATTGAAGTAAGTGAATGAAATATATTAATATATATTTATATATAAGTTATTATAGTATAATTAATATTTAATAAATTTCATACTTATTAATAATATATATTTTTATAATCATTCTTGAACGATGAACATATAATACGAATTTCATCGCATCGTGGAGAGGATTACTCGTACGTACACACAAGCGATCATATCTTTTCTTTAATGGTTAAATTGTTCGGAATTGGATGGAATATTGATTTTAAAGATAAAATACCATGTTATATTTATTATTTAAATCCTTTATATTCATCTCTATACCCATATAAATAATATGTACATGAAAAGAAAATTACACCATGATGTGGTGATGGTTAGCTGTACCTATGCATGGTTGGTTATATTGTTTTTCATTGGATGGGTAATATGTGTAATATAGTTCTACCATAATTATAGAAACATATAATCATATATTATATTATAGTTTTATTAATTTATTATAGAAATAAAAGAGTAATATTAAGTAGAAGAATAAAAATAATTGAATTGAATGGTTAAAACAATTAACTCTTATTCGAGTGTATCATTTTCAATTGAACAAAAGGACCCCTTATTATGGATTTTTACCCAATGTATGAAATCTATAATTAAATAATTTCATTTGGGAGAGGAAAATTTTATGTTTTTGCCACTCAAAAGGGATTTGGAGGTGTGAATTAATTATAAGGAGATGTTCCCTTTTATAAGAGAGGTGATGGTCACTTTTGGAATATCTTTAAATATTAATTTATTATAAATTGATTTTCAGTTTCAAGAATCACAAAAGTGATTTATTTATAGTATATTATTAATATGGGTATAAATATCCTCGAACAATTAATTTTATATATCTTTATGTCATCAAATTAATCATATTTATTTGATTTTACACTTAGTTAAAAAGTTTAACACTTACCATGTCTTCTTGAATGTTTACACTATATGGTCAATATAGTTACAATAAAATTACAAAAAACACACCAATTGGATTATTTATCACATATTTGACATTATAAAAGATATTTGGACGAGCCTTATATTTTTTATGACATTTATATCATTTAATAAAATAGTATATATTTTAAAATGTCATTTATGTCAATTTTAATACTATTCAATACTTTGTTTTTTAAAAATATCAATGCATCCTAATAACTTCAAAAAAATAATTATAAATTATCAATAAAATGTAAAATATTTCTATTAAATTATTTTATTTAATTAATTATGAAAAATTATATATACTTTAATATTTTTCATGTCATTTATTTGATATCCCAATTAATTAAGCAATTACTACATCAACATTGTGTCACCATTTAATTTAATTATTTAATTTCTAAAAAATATAAATAAATTATGAAGACATAGGTAAGTTTCTAATTTTTATAAATACTATTTATATTATACCATATCACTTATATATCATCATATTAAAAATAAAATAGTTATTAAAATTGGAATAAAAAATTTTAACTATTCTTTAAATAAAATATAATAAATGTATGAATCTAACACAAGTGGCTTAAAAAGGATCCAATTTCTGAAATAAGGTTTATTTTTCTCTAAAATACTTATAAAATGAAATTAGGAAAACTTTTCGGGTAATTTTATATCATTATAATATTATTTTTTAATTACCCTATATTCCTGTAACTATGGTCAATAAAATTCAAAAGTTTCTATTCACCAAAAAATATTTTGATCCTATTAGGCCAAATTTTACAGAATAATTACAACCATGTATATCAATTTATTGAAATTCAATTCACAAAAGTGGTAAATTTACATTTAATGCTAATATGGAAATGTGGCTATAAGGCAAGTAAAAAGACGTTAAAATGCTTCAATTAATTTTTATATCAAATTATATTTTCAAAATGATTCTAATAACTCATATTGGGTAAATATATGTATTATTAATATATTGTGACATTAAATAATATTTACAGCAATGTAAATAATTAAATGAATAAATTGGTTTCTAACGATAATGCAATTTGTTTAAATATTTATCAAAATTGAATGTTTTTAGACCAATATTATAAATTAAATTTAAGCTAGTTTTGACAATCAAAAATAAAAAATTAAGTATATTCTACCAAATGAAATTTATAATAGTGTATAAAATAAATTTATTATTGTTCACAAAATGACATAAATAATAGTACCTTTAAAAAATAGTATTTCAAATTATATAACCATTCTACCAAAACATATACATTTCTTTATAAATATTATTTATTAATCTGAAAACATTATAAATAAAATTTTAAAAATATCTAATACTATATATATTATTATATTTAATGGATATGTTATGAATATATATTTTTGAATAATTTTAACACAAAAATGTTGTTTCACAATGACTTAATCTTCTATGTTACACAAGCCAGGTCGGTGTTGCATGTAACGTATATTATTGAAGATAATATACCATGAAATATTTTTTTGTTACATGATTCCCATAATTTGATCAAATTTTATGTTTCATGGTTTTCTATTTTTATCGTTGTATTATTTATATGTACTATTTAGTTACTATTAAGTGTATTAGATTGGGTATTTGGATACACTATAAATTTTTTAAGTATGTATTACCTTTTACAAAGTATGGTGGTTATAAAATATCGTATGACCCTAAATCTGTACACCCCTTATTATCTCATAGGATATGTGATTGTTCACTTACTACATATCATTATTCCTCAACACTAAGGGTATGATTCTTCCCTGAAATTGAATAAAAATATACCTATATGTGATGGGCCACAAGATTTCCCTACTTCCATATTGACATAGAAACTAGGCTGTATTAAATTTGGTTAAGTTAGTTTATATACCATACCATTATATAGAGTTACTTATTTTAGTCATCACTACTATAATTCAAGGTATTTCAATCATTTTATTTGATTTTTCAATCATTTAATCTAGAAATATACATTTTTTCACATGAAAATAGATTTATGATATGTAAGTAGAGGTGGGGTAGAGAATAAATTATAAGTTATTATACTCACACCCTATATGTGCCCCTATGGAGCAGATACAGAACATATTATACGTGATCATGGTAGAGGGAAAACGTCATATCCTAGGATATGTTACTATATATTGTAAGAAACATATATGACATATTTATCTCTATCGGGATGGTATATAGAGTGGTCATGTATGTGGTTTCCAAAATGATCTTCATGTTATTTTCCTTATGTGTGTGTATGGATTATGACCATTATCCCTTGTTTGGATTGTTGGAATTGTAAATAAAATTGTTTTCACTGTTTTTTCACTTTTTATGGGAATTGTAGATCACTTTGACCAATATTGAGTATATAATTCAAAATCATGTAGCTATTATATAAAAAAATTCAACATATTGGTGGCAAGTACCTTTATTAAAATAATCAAGAAAAAAAAATTTTAAAATTGCTTTAGGTGAACCAATTACATGAAAAATGACACAAACATGACCAGATTAACGATCCAAATATATGAAACCCATAAAATGATTCACTACTAAAATCTGTATATATACCCAATATTCAAAACTGTGTGTATATCCCAAAAAAACCATAGGTATAGGGTATAACCATGGTTCAATGAACCACAATATCTCTTGCTATAGGGATAAACCTATACCCATGGTTTAAGAAAATCGTTTATACGACACCAATACCAATAGTTCATAAAACATTGGAGTTGGAAATTTCAATGGAAATACCTATAACTATGGTTTAATCAAACTATGGGTATTATTCCTCGTTTAAAAAAGTCTTCCCCTTGGATTTGACCCAATTAACTTTAGTGGACACTCCAATAACTTTACCACTATCCAATGATAAATGTTTTGTTATTATATTCTATAATATATATGAATTTATTTAAAATTTTATTTATATTTATTTATTATTTATTATTATTTTGTAAAAATAATGAGAAAAAATATACTTATAGTTTGGTCGAACAATGGGTATATTCCAATATTGAAAAAATTACTCCATATGGATTTGATCCCATAACATGCAGTTGAACATCTAATGACATTACCACAATCCTACAACACATTTTATTATCTTGTTTTCCAAAATATTTATATGTATATATATATAAATTCAAATTAAATTATGTATTATTATTAGTATTATAGAAAACTAATTGGGAAACTTATACTAATAGTTTGGTCAAACTGTGAGTATAGGCTTTCCCATGGAATTCCAACAAAAAAAACTACACACATTGCAATTCCAAAGTTTACAAAAACCATGATTTTTTGGGTGACCTATAACCATAGTATTTTTTGATAATCGTGGAATTGTTCTTTCCTAAAAAAAGTCCCATGAAACATATTCACACATTAAAAAAATATTGTGGGTATTGGGGTGACCTATATTCATGGTTTTTGTAGTGATGTGGGTATAGGTCCATCCTGAAAAAATAATTTATCCCCTAAACTTATTACCATAGTGTAGAAAACAATATCTATAAGGATGCCTATACTAATGGTTATTTAGAGAACTGGGTGTATTTATGTGTTTTCCATTAGTTATTGTTTCTAGAAATCCCAATGGAAAAAGTGAAAATAATTTCTCAAACGTTAAAAAAACCAATTTTAGCATGTCACCAGATTTATGAATCACGACCAAATTTTTCTCAATACAACACTATTTAGTTAACTTTCATTAGACTTTGTTACTGTTCATCAATGAACATTTATCACCACCCTATGCTGGTCCAGAACCCACTGTGACACCATGTGAACCCATCTATCTTCTCACTACACCATCCAACAAGCCACCGAGTGGGTGCTACCTAAAACTATTCCAGCTAGCTAATTATCCAGTGATGATCATCCACTGAGAGTGGATATATCATGAGACCAATAGATAATTACAAATCAAATCTGAATCTGTGAACCTCAAATGTTTGTATGACCATTAAAAAATTTTAAACAAGTTAGATGAAGGTGAGAATATATGATATGAAGATATTCAAGATGAATCAAACCTATACGAGAAAACGGTGATGGAAAATTTGTTGAATGATGCCACGTGAAAAGGTTCACACCCACCATCCTTGGTTGAAATATTTAGTAAGGGATCCCAAATATGGAGAAATCTTAGCACATCAAAAATTATATATATATATATATATCATTTATCATTGATGTGATGTGTTAAATTGGTACTGTGATGTCCAAAACCTTGACTCCACTTTATATGTTCCATGAGCCTGGGGGTCCACATGGCCTCAAGCGTATATCCCAAAATGATAGAGGCTATCGAATAAAAGCAGGGGCCTATAGTGTGTTTGTGGTGAGACTATGCCCTCATTAAAAGAGTTTAGAAAAACAGATATATATATATATATATATATACATGAAAGTATATTGTGAAATATAGGTAAATAATAGAAGAGTAAAAAATTAATAAATAAACAAGGATAAGAAAAACCAAATCATCTTGAAAATTTGATGATGAATTGTGATGCCACTAGAAAACATGAAAACAAGTATACCAGATAGAAGTCGTAAAATTTTCCATAAAAGTAAAAATGAAATAAAAATATTATCCCAAGAATTCTAAGATCTAGCTTATCCATATTCTATCATGATCCATCCTAAACATCAAGAAATATTTTATTATTTTGTGTGCTTCCCTTTTTCAGCACCTGCACTCATTTAATCTTCCTTGGGTACCAAAAGCCACCCAGAGAGGGTGTGAGATAAGTCTTAGTGTTCCACCACCAATGGGGTATATGACATCTGGTTTGTGTAATAGAATATTAGAGTATGGAATCATGTATATATAATATAAAGAGGACCTATGTAACTAAATACCTAAGTTACTTTTTCATCCTTCAGCTGGTTTTTGAACATGTAAGCAGTCCATTATTTGGTCATTGCCATTTTGTAATTAGGTAAAATGTTTACAATAGTAAAAGTTATATTGTGCATCAAGTAAACCTATAATTATTTTTAATAATGGAGTTACAAGGTAATAACTAAGGAAACATATACCTCACAGTATGCCAACTTAATAATACTATAGTTTGGATAAGGTTAAGAGTGTAATGCAAGAAGAATAGTCCATGGTATTCCACAATGTGATGATTACCGAGTCCAACAATTTCATCGAATGTAAACATGGGCTAAAAATGACTTGGACTAATGGGCTTTAAAAATAAAAGCCACTTGTCAATGATGGATCCAAGAAGTTTCTTCAAGTCATCCTATAATAATATTTAAGGGATACATTAGGTTCATACTAGGGTTCCAATAATAGATAAGGATTGGGTTCCAGGTTTATTTCAACTAGGGAAAGAAGCATCCTTGAAATATAATTGGGTTCCCGAGTGCTCAAGGAATTCCCTATGGTTTCAAAGGAAATCCGGAGTCAGGACACTCCAATTTTTCTAATTATGTAATATATAATCTCAATAAGTTCAATCCTTTCATTTCATTAGTGTGACGATTCCATGTAGCCTGTAACCCTTTAGTGATGTCATAATTAATTGATGAATCCACTTGGTTCAAGAAATTACTTTCATTAGTGTAACAAGACCAAGTAGAAAGAATTTATTATTAAAACCATTTAAATAATATTCATTAATTAATATTCAATACATTTTATTCTATCAACATGGATGGGGTGATATGGACATGGGAACAAACATTCATTTATTTCTACTAAGGAAATGTCAAATACTTAATATACATTCTAGTTTCCATTTGACATTACTTTTTCAATTAAATCACTTAACGTAGGAAGGTCAAGTGGTGAAAATACATGGTACATTCTATTGTGTGATTCAAAATTTAAAATCAATCCATTTAATTTATAAACTATTACCCTTAGGAAGGTCAATCTAAGGCCCATCCTAATTGTTGTTCAAACACATCAAAACACTAAAATGACTATTATACCATAACATCCTACATGGGATGGATGGTGTTTTGGGTCTAACCACTAACAGCTAATCAAATATTTAGAAGATGATAACCATATGGTTATAATGAGTATAATCAAGGAATATAAATTCAATAAACGACTACTAATGAAATAAGTGTTCCCCACAAGTCCATTCAAAAATCGACGAACATGATAGATGATTTATAAACAAGCAAAATTTGGCTCAAAGAACTTCGTTCCTCTAGCACTAACCTCTTATTTGGGTTGGGTTAAAGTATATCATGAAAAAGGGGAAAACGCTAACACTAAGATAACTAGGTCGAGATCAAGAGAGATGAGGAATGAATCAAACAAAGTCGAGTAGATACTGTTTTTCACTCAATGTGAAGAACATAATATCAATCAGATCATAGATAAAGCATATATCATAATACCCACCTCAGCCATTAAAAATGATCTAAATTGATAGTAAATGAGGCTAATTCCTCTTGAAATCGGATTTGGGAGAAAGGAGGAGCTTAATTATATCATTAAGGGAAATGGGAAATTAGCTAAAATTTGGCATGTTCATAGTTTGTTCGCACAATTAGAAAAACAATGAACAAACTGTGCATACGTACCTAGAAAATAGGGGAACTAGAATTATTAGGACACATGATTAGGGAAATAAGTCTCCAACTGTGCAAGGTGTCCTTCCAAAAAATGTAGACTATTTTCATTGTAAAATCTAACCATACAACCCACCCACAAGGAATTATCTAACAATGGGATAAGATTAGTTTTCTCGAAAAGATGAGTTCTAGTATCTAATCAAGCCCAATACACCCTCATAACATTCTATAAATCCTTAGGCATCCATATTAGGTCCCCAATGAATAACTATACCTATATTTAAAATGATCCATACCAGAGTGAAAACCTGGGTTCTTATAGTATTTCCCTTAAAAGAACTCATCCCCAAGTTCACCTTCCACAGGTTGAGAAATACTATTTGAGAATAAATTCGGTAACTAGGCTCATACCATAGCCTCTCACTCACAATTTTTGTCCTACATGCGGTTGTTCTAAGATAACACATGTACTTGAGGGATAGACTAGCCTCCGAGAGACATTGAGCTCTTGTCAATGATGCGTACTTTATACTGCTCAAAGGTAGCATAGACACCTAACTTAACTTAATCGAGATCAATGGTAGGATAAGGGTCATCATGATATTTTCGAAGCTGTGAAACATGGAAAAGTTCATTCATGACATTGTACCTATGATTTACTAACAATAGATATGCTACCAGCCCAAATCTCCCTAGAATATAAAACGACCATATGTAATGAGGCGATAACTTCCCTTGTTTCTATAATAATATATTCCCTATCCTGGTCACTACACAATGGAAAACATGATCCATGACCTTGAACTCTAGTATATGTCAATGGTAGTAAACATAAGATTTATATCATGACTGAGTAGTTGTATTACACATTTGGATCAGATGACCTATTATGATGTCCCCAAAATGGTACAAGGACCAAGTAGGGATACCTCACCTACCTCAATCAAGAACATGGGTAAACATCACAGGATACCATACAAGGGTTTAAAAAGAGACATCTGAATTGTCACTTAGAATCTATTACTATAGGAAAACTCAATGGGAGGGATATTCATCACCCATGAACCACTAAAATCAAGGACACATGGTCAGATCATATCCACTAGAACCCGTATCATCTAATCCAAATTTTCAGTCAGCCTGAAGGTGTGCATATAAGAGCTAGTTTTTTCATCACTTTATGAAATCCCTAATAGAATAATGATGTGAACTAAAAATCCTTATCTTAAATGATAGTGCGTGGAAACTCATGTAATCATATCATTTCAAATAAATATATTATTCAAATCTCATCAACTAAGAATGTATCCAATATAGGAATAAAGTGGGATATTTTTGTTAGACTATAAATAACCACCCATAAAACATCACTACCCTTCAGCGACCTAGGTATGCTTATAATTAAATCCATATTAATATCTTCCCATTTCCATTCATGGATAGGATAATGATGTAACAAGCCTGAAGGTCTATGGTGCTCCACCTTCACTTGGTGACAGGTGGAAAAAACTAGTGATAATTACTACAGTTTGAAATTCCATTCCATGAAAAAAATATTAGTGGGGAATATCTCGATACATCATGGATATTCCATGATGAACTTCCCATTAAGAAGCATAAGAATCACATATAAACTCCACTCTAATATCATTGGGAACCCAGAAACACCCATGAATACGCAGAATGTCATCTCTATCCATAGACCAATCTAAAGGCAGGTAATCTCTGGATACACTATCATAGAGAACCAAGGCTTCAAGATCTATTTTTTTTTTCACATTCACCTTATCATGGAGGGAAGAAGTAAATATCATAGATGTGATGTCCAATTTATTTTTACAATCATGAAATTCTTGATGAAACTTAGAAAATAGGGCCATTAATTTCCATTCTTCCTTGTCGTCCCATATAAACTGTGTTTGAGTTTTACCACTCATCACATCTACAAGCAAATTTCCCTTTCCAGGAATATAGAAAAGATAAAACTAAAATAACAGTAGATATTCAACCCATCTCCATGGTTTGAGGTTCCTGGCGTGCCATGAAAAAAAATATATTTTAAGCTCTTATTAACCCATAGATAATGTATCTAGCAACTTATGTCATGGACAATAGCTGCTATCTCAAGGTCATTCATTGGATAGTTTACCACATGAGTCCTCAAATACCGATATCCATACACAACAACTATATCCTCCTACATAAGTACTTATCCTAGCCTGATACATAATGCATCATAGAAACTTGTATAACCTCTTCATGACTATGGAAGAGTTGGAACAGTTGTCGAGACAAGCCTCCCATTCAGGTCCTGAATGATTTTCTCACATTCTTTTTACCACCAGATCTCGACACCCTTATTTGAATGAACAATGAGAGTTAAAGAAAAGAGTGAGATGTCCTATATTAAACATATGTAATATCTAGCCATCCCCAATAAACACTATTTATAGAACATGTTCTTGGGATTCTCCCACAAAAATTCAGCACTAACCATTTCTATGTCAACAAATAAATCAGATTAAAATATTATTTGGCTCAAGAAGTGAACTTTATCTATATAAAAGTGGTACATAGAAAGAATTGGCATAAATATGATGCTATATCATTATATTCAGAATGATCTCATGGTGTTTGAATGGTCTCTACGAGTGTGAAAAATCTCCAAGATGTGGCCTAGAAAGACTAACACCAAAGGGTAAAATAGGTGTAAAATCCATATTCATCAGAGCCATGAAAATAGAGAGCACATTTGTAAGACCGAATGGCATAAAAATGAACTCATACAGATCATGACTGAAATGAAAAAATATATAAGGTATGTATAATGGCCTTACTCATTATTGGTGATATCCTTGTCTTAGGGAGATATTAGTTAAGACCCCAGATCCTCCGAGATGGTGATAGAGATCATCTATTCGTGGAAACAGATAATGTTTCTTGACTGTAATATGGTTTAACATTCAGTAATCAACACATGGACATAATGCTCTGTCAAACTTTTAAGTGAAGAGAACAAGCAAACCACCATAGGATGTACAAGGTCGTATAAATATCATGTCATGTAGATCATATAACTACAACATGAGATCCTGGATCATATTATTTTCCATCCTATAAGGAGTAATGGACATGGGAGATACTCATAAAACAACACTGATTGTAAAATATACCTCTCTATGAGGAGGTAAGCTATAACAATTATCAGAAAATAGATCCCTGAAATGATCCACTACTAGAGTGAAATCTTCTTGATGTAAAGAATGATCTTCCATGAATATATTTACTATATGGGCAGTCATTCTACCTAGACCATGATGCTCTGGTCTCACTCTATCATCCTGTAAAACCCTGTCACCAATATGTAGATAACTACTTCATTATGGTGATGTAAATGATACCCTGATGTGATATCAATCTACAAAAGAATGATACTAAATGAACCAATTCATCCGAAGAATGACATCGAGGCCTATCATCTCGACAACGAATAGGTTCCATAAGAATGGGTAACAAAAATCCATAAGAGTAAGGACCCTGCATTGGCGTATTCCCTCAGACCACACTTTAAATTTTGTATCCGGGGTCCTTACACCACAATAGTATTGTAACTTCATTCTGAGACATTCCACGATAAATAACGAGATAAAATATTTTGAAGATCCTCTATCAAATAAAGTGGATACTATGGTAGATTCCACAATAATGTTACCTCATAGTGTAGATGCTCTTGTAGCCTAATCCTGGGGTATCGAAAACAGTGAGTGTAACAGGACTAATCCATAGCCCTGAGAAATAGCTGGACTATAATGATAAAAATTTCTCTCTTGTCACTGCAGGTGTTCATGGGTTTGGCTACCATGGATATGACCTCCTCCTCATCCTGACCTACTGTTTTTATTACAACTCCCCGCATAACATGGTATAAAACAACTTCCTCTTGAGAGTGAAGATAATGATGATCCTTTCCCACTCGAAGCTAGTGGAAAGGTCCTACAGAAGCACTGAATATTCAACATATTGATACAATATCGTCACCCCATTGGGTCTCTATCTAAATTAGGATTCATGTTCCTTCATTTTCCAACTAACGACACATTGCGGAGCTATCAAAATGGGTACTCTATTTATCATAATCGTGATGAGAAACCTTAATGGAACATTACCTACCACTAGGAGAACTATTGTACTTACATGAAACTGATCATCTATACCTAGTACTATTTTCATCCCTCATGTTAAAATCAGTGATAATATCCTGATTGACTATTTTAGGAAGAGTAAGTAGGAGAAATACATACACTTGTGTATGGATAGATTACTAAATCCCATCCTCAGAATGTCTAAAAGGTGAAATCTCATCACTAACTAGAATTGGAGAAAAGTGGTAAAACTCTATGAAACACATTGAATATTCAATTAATAACATAAAACATGATATAGATGCATTAACTCATGAGATATAACATCTCTTATTGTCTGAGTAATGAACTAATCATAGAAGGATGTTTGGAAATCAACCCATAACAAGCCTTGATGGTGACCAGCATGTGTAATCACATACCAACATCATTTGGCCGAATCTCAATGCGTGTATGTGGAAATATTGAACCTCGAATCTAGGGGGTCTCTAGATGCTCAAAGATAAATAGTTTTACTGGTAACTAACACCCAATAACATATGGACTTCCATCCCATGGGAAATTACGCGGATGTCGATGCGGGAACTCATGAGTCAGATCAGCCATCGTAGGTGCATGCCGTAGAGAAAAATGCAAAGAATCCATTAGATGTATAAAACTATAAAAGACATGGGAATCTATTCCCAAATAAGGTATAATAGGTTGTGCATCAAGTGGAACTCATGGAGGTACTACTGGAAGCTCAAAGACCACTATTTCTAGAGTATGGCCATCACCACCTTCTTGGTGTAGGATACGAGGACATCATGGAAGCATTGGTCAAAAAAATCCATAAAAATGCATGAGAACAACTGTTATGAAGATATATTGCATTACTAGCGGATGATAAACAAGTAGAAACCCAATACCCAAGGTACACTACCCCAAATACCTACATAGATTGCTAGGTACTAGTAAGTTATCATGTATAAGTTTCATTTCAGTTTATATTTAATTACCAAGTTCACTCCATTAAATTTCATAAACATTAAAGGGTAGGATAATGACGTGAAACCTTTTGGTATTATAAGTCATGTTTATATTTAAAAGGGATATTAATTTAAATTGAATTAGTTCCCATAAATGTTATTAATAAAATATAAATCCATTTAATAATATAATAATGGAGAGATTTGGTAAACTACTCATCCCAACCCATGAGGGACCGTAACAGCACATGAATTTTTATAAGAAATCACTCAACCATAGCAAAGAGTAATATGAGAATAATATAACTATCATATAATCACTCAACAATCACAGACATATCAAGAAATTAAAATTAGTGAAATGAACCTATATGGAATGGTGTTGGTGCCAAAATATTGGGTGAAAAAAAAGTAAGAATAAAATAGAAGAAGAAGAAGAAGAAACTCACGCTCTTCCTCGCAAAGCCCCAGCGCGGAGACCCCCAAGCAACGCGGCCGCCGCGAAGCAGGGGAGGCGGTAATGCTCCACGAACGCACTGACGTTCGTGAGCCCTCCGCGAATCCCCAGAGGCGGTAATGCTCCATGAACTGCCTGACGTTCACGAGCCTGCTGCGAAGCCCCGGAGGCCGTAACGCTCCGCGAACGCCCTGACGTTCGCGAGACCATCGCGAAGTAGTAGAGGCGGTAACCCTCTGCGAACCCGTTTGACGTTTGCAACCCACCGCAGAGCAACTGCATCCCTTTCGCGCTGCGTGAGCTCTGCATCATGGCGCCCCTAGACAATAAATACCGGGCTCCCCCTAATCCCTGAGGGCGGACGATCTAACCTTTCGGCTTCTCAGCATCCGCATCATGAATCAGTCTTCACCCCCCTAGAATCATGAGCTCCGCGAGGTATTTTTGCTTCGCGAGATGCATTCTCCTTGTATCGTCTTGAGACCCTCTTCCTAGAGGGATGCCCTTCGCAAATCCTAAGGTAATTTTCAAAGGAAGGGGATCCCCAAGGGGACCCGGGCATTCACGGAGCGTTTATGCTTCACGAAGCACCCATCCTGTATATGTGATCTATATACCAAGGCAGGATCACTGTACTTTGCGAAGCACATTGCTGAGCGACACCTTGCATCGCGAGGCACTCCTACTTCGCGAGGCTATGCTCCGCGAACACCCTTCTACATCGTACAGCACCCCACATTCGCACCCCTGCCCCATGCTAAGGCCAATGCACTCCACCTTGTGAAGCACATCCCTTCGCAAGTGTTTTCCACTATGCAGAGAAACTGAGTCCTACACAGCCCCTACCTGTGGAACCCTCTGCTTGGCAATGCCTCTTCCTGTGTGGCCCTCCAGGATTGTACAATGTGGTTTCAAAGTCCCCTGGATGACACCACCAGTAGCGTTGATTTTCCTAATGCTTCTTTGCATATTCACGCTAATGGCTATTTCTCCTTCACATAGCCAAGCTAATGTGGGACCTTCGTTGGTTCGCTCTGCGCCCCCCCTTTACCACGGCCTTGCCAATGCCTTCCCTCCCACAAGGAGCAGAGGATACTGGTTATGTAAGTCCTATGGGTGTGGAGCCAACCCGCCCCATCTGAGCTACAAGACGTTAAACTGGAAAGCACTGTGTCCTCAACACATGACGTTAAACTATGAACCGACCCCGTGCTTCGCCTGTAGGGTGCCCCGGTCTCAGGAATTCTTTATGCTGCTCGTCTCCATGGGAATGGAATCTTTTTCACATGGAATTGGATCCACCCTTTTGGGGTGGATTTTTTCCATGGGGGAAGGGTTGCCATAGAGCGTAAGCCCATTGCCTCTCTTGCGGAAGGTTCCACCCATGTACCTCTGTACATCCCCACCGCCAAGGCCAGGGGAGGGTGTGATAGGGAACGAGGCATCTTATTTTTTCGGTCCCAAATCCCTCTCCCTCTGTGCCTTGTCGCACCCTAGGCCTCTATCCTAGAGTAAGTCCCAGCACGATGGGCTGCCTAACGCATACGCCCCTCTTCATTTACCATGGATGCTTCCTTCGCGACATGATCGTCAGGTCCCTGCAACATCTTGTTTCTCACACCGAGCATGAATCACATGAGCTTAGAGTAAGCACTGACCCTAACCCCCACCTCAAGAGAACTACGCGGACTTTGATCCACGTCAAGGAATGGTATGTAGGAATCCTCCATGAGGTTCAATCCCACCACGCGATTTTTTCTTCGTGTCGAGTTCCACCATCGTCCGACATGACGTTAAGCTGAATGCCCCTATCCAGCATGACGTTAAACTACACACCGGAACTACGTGGTCTTTGATCCGTGTTAAGGCATGGTATGTAGGAAGCCTCTTTGAGGTTCAAGCCCACCACTTGGGCCCTTGGTCCTCATTAACATCGGCCTTCCGGCATCCCACTTGAAATGCATGGTCTTTGATCCATGTTAAGGCATGGTACGTAGGAAGCCTCTCTGAGGTTCAATACCACCGCTCTTCGCTTCTTCACGTCAGGGTTCGCCTTCGCCTCTCATGACGTTAAACTGCATTCTAGTCTAGTGGTAAGACATTGTGACCATCTTGAACTATGAGGACTTTGATCCGTGTCAAGGCATGGTACGTAGGAAGCCTCCACAAGGATCATTCCCACCACCAGTGGACCCCCTCAGGTTCACATTCACGTCGGTTCGCCGACAATAACCTACCTGAACTACGTGGTCTTTGATCCATGTAAAGGCATGGTATGTAGGAAGCCTCCATGAGGTTAAAGCCCACCACTTGTTGGCCATGCCGACCTCGATCACGTCGGTTCACCAGCACATGGGAAGCCTTGGGTGTATGCCCCACACCATATGGACCAAGGCCCTTCTCCATGTTGGTTTCCTGACACTCCCCCGTCCCGCATGACGTTAAACTACATCTCAGTCCAGCGGTAACCTATTGCGACCTCACCTGAACTACATGGTATTTGATCTATGTCAAGGCATGGTATGTAGGAAGCCTCCATGAGGTTCAAGCACACCTGGACCCCTGGTCCCTTCACGTCTGCCTCCCAGCATCCAATTTGAACTATGTGGTCTTTGTTCCGTGCTAAGGCATGGTCCGTAGGACGCCTCAATGGGTTGAAATCCCACCTAGACCCCTGTTCCACTCACGTCGGTTCACCGAACCCATATTCTTGGGCCGCCTCAGTGTTTAACCCACATTCCATACCGAACTACGCAGACATTGATTCCCTACTATTGGGATATGTAGGAAGTCTCTTCAATACTCAAGCCCATCACCGCCGTCACCTCCATGATGGCCCGCATCTCAACAACCCAGATTCACACCCAGGGTGCAACATCCTGGTGAGATCATTCCACCCTATCCCCTTCCATAGCATTTGGGATGCCGCCCACATGCTGGCCCCAATATCAGTGTTCTCTCTAGGGGGTTCTTCAATCTGATCCACTCCAGTTAGTGTTCTGATCAGCCCTCATCCCCATTGGATGTTTAACATGTGGCATACACAGTGTTAAACATGGGAAGCTAAAGATAACCTCAGATACATGCTTATGGCATACAATTCCCCATGTTTGATGTGGGATGTATTGGGCTTCCGTGCCCTTGAGAATCTCTATAATAAGGGACCAACAATAGACATGACAATCCCCCAACGTTCAGTCACATTAATGATGCCTCAACGTGACTACTCCCCCAACTGAAGGTTGTTGCCCCGACCGGACCCTTTGGAATGTCCTGATAGAAGCAGTGAAATTAACCGGTGTCCATGAAAATATGGCACTGGTAAGAGATTCCTGAATCATGTATTAAATCTATGAGGGAGACCCAGACTAGGTGATGAGCTCTGAGGAGGAATCCACGGAAGGAAGAATCGGCATCCCATCATCCTGTTTCAATCAAGGAGCAGACATCCATGAACAAGGGGCAGATGCCACCAACCATTAGAAAGCGGGAACGTGGGGCCACAACCGCACGCCTTCTATAGGCAGATGCATGTGCCTCGGAGAAAGCGTTGGAAATAGAAATGGTGAACCTACCATGATGTTATTCTCCACAGTATGGAGATTAGTAGCGCTCAAGACATCAGTAGATGATGTGTTACCAGATTCAGATATCTGGCCCCGAGCCCCGCTAAGCAAATAGCGAGCCTAGCATGAAACTCACCGGAAGTTGGGACAGTAGAGCGAGGGGAATTCCGTTCTGCAATGTTGTTGGCGTGAATCCCTCTTACCCGCCACAGAAGACAGAATAACAATGGGGAATTGGTTGTTCATCTCTTTTCCTCGCAGTGATTTATGAGTTAACCTCCCGGCTTCTCAGGAATCAGGTTGCTGCTTTCGGAACACGATCACCCCCCACCCGCCTACATGAGGGCAGGGGAAACACCAGCATGGCTACTCCGCGTGGCTCCACTGTCTCCAACACGACATCTACATCTATGAATGCGGGACGCCCACGTCCCCTTTCTCCATAAGAGATTATCCAACGCAGGGTGATCAACGACCTTGTACGTAGGTACGAGGAGGAAGGGATCATCCCAACCTGGGATATGGCCCACCTGGACCTGGAGGCATCCAGGACCCGCCATCAACGCCGCCCTCAAGGGCCTCACAGGGAGCCCCTGCTCCCAATTCATATGTTCAATCATTTCCGGAGGCTATCCCCAGAACACCTTAATGTCTCCCTGCCTTCTGCCAACGAGATGGGTGATGTCCGGCTCCGCCCGATTAGGGCCCCGGTCCAAGGAATCCAAGTGAGGGCCCCCACCCGGCTACTTTGGCACCACCATCCAGTCTTTCCATATGAGCAGTTAAGCTATGCCCCTACACCGCCCGCACCAGCCCGCCTGACCCGACACCAGCGTCGGGCCCGAGCTGAGAACACCCGTTAAGGGGCGTCGACGTCGACAGTTAATGTGGCCCAAGACACCACCGACGTGCATCATGAAGCCCCTCCACGCACTGAGCATGGACACTCCTATGACCAACCAGGATCGAGGCCCCAACTGCCCCATGGGAAGGATTAGTTGACTCTCCAGGTCGCAGGCCCGTGTGATGAACGTCGTGAACCAATTCACGGTAACGTCACCCAGAACGGAGGCCCTCCCCATACCACCACTCCACAGAGAGTGGGTCCTCCCAGCTCTGAAGCTCGTAATGGATGTATGACTCATGCTACCCCCATTCTGAAAGAAGACCTGCACAGTAGCAGTGATACTTGGCGTGGAAGCCTCTCCCGTGCCCACCACACTCGGTATGGAGTTCCTCCTCCTGCCCCCGACCGTCGATGTGAAGGCATTTCCCATCTGGTCCCTCTCCAACATGGGGATCCTCCCTACATCCTCTCTGCAACTGGCGAAGTTCCTCCTCGCCCTGGCAACCCGAGGGGTGAAGGTCAGCCTCGCTCCACCAGCATCGAGCCTGGAGGTCCTCCCCATTCTCCTGCCGGTTCCAACAGAGGTTCCTCCAGCACGGGTGCTGTTCATGGAGGTCTTCCCCATGTACCCTTCGACATCTTCCCCAGTTCCCCTCACACCCCATACATCTCAAGTGGATGTCCTCTCTGCCATGGCACCAGCGCATCCCCGAGACTACATGTCGAAAATTATCCCTTTCTCGAAGAGCCATCCAGGGGCAGGAGAGCGGGTCGTCGCCCCCACAAGAAGAATCCTGGGAAGGACCTGGTGGAGATACAACCAGCCTACTTCTCATATTATGAAGCAAAATGTGGCTCAGCGATGGAACCTTCTCTCCACTCTTCTATGTCAAGGACCGGGGTAGGAACATGGCGTGTTAGCCTCATTCTCCCAGAATGCGAAGTCCACTGGATTCCCGCCTCTCTTCACAGGTATATCCAGGAAGAGGAAATTGTGGAAATCTCGTAGGTTCCGACCGAAAAATCACCACCATCATCACCAAAAGCACCCTATACCTCTACCAGAGATCACAGAGAGCTATTTTGGGGGCCAACGGCGGTTGAGCAATGGCATGACCCATCACCGGTGACCACAGTCCCTACACCAGAAGCTGTGACTGTCAGCCCGTCGTATTGTGACATTGTGGTTAGGTCACCTCACTCTTCAGAGGATGGCCTGGAGTTTGGTGGCCAGTCAGCTTTTTGACCGTATTCTCCGACTCATAGACTACTGTCCCAGGGGTCCGCCTTGGTACCGATACATGTTCCTCAGCAACCTTAAGTTGACGAGTGGGGAAATATGGGGACAGACCCTGAATCCGAGCCCAGAAGCTTCGGGAACATTCTCACAGAGAATCACTTCCTGGAGAAGTTCTGGCCGACGGCGGCATGAAACTTTTGTGTGCCGGAGTCCCTCACCCAAGAAGAAGTATGGTGCTTCTGCCAAACCCTATGGGTGACACACTTCCACCTTTTTTATAAGAGGGTAGCGTACCCCAGGAGCCGAGAGCACGTTCAATAAATCAGTGATCAATTCCGTCTAGTGGATTTGGCCACACTCCATGTGGCCCAGCACCCTGAGTCACTAGACCGCCAGAGCACCCTTCAATGAGAATGTGTTCATAGTTTCAAAGTACTCCGCAGAATCATCAGGTAAGCTACCCCCCATGTGAAAGTCCATGGTTGGGGACAGTATGCGTACATCCTCTTCATTCCTATCTGGTGGTAGCCCGATTCATTATGTGACCTTGAGGACATGCCCCCAAGAAGGTTTGCGGTCCATATGGCTGACATAGTGGAAAAAGAAGATGAGCTGGAGTTTCTCGATAGAGACTTACCCCCTGAGGGTGTACCACCACTGTTGGACCCATCAAGGAGGATTACCAAGAAGTAGAGGAACCTTCTAGGACTCCATGTACCCACCGAGTAACTAGTACCCAGTCATATGGCCGGTAAGGGTAAGGAGCACTTTGGAACTGTCAAGCACTCTAACCCGTCTGCCTTAGTGCAGAAGATGGACGAAGTCCCCGAAAAGGCTGCATTGCGCTAACATCTTCTTGAGCTAGAGGAGGTGGTCGACAAAATCCTGGTCAAGCATGCTATCAAGAGGTGACCCGAATATGGTGATCCCAAGCCGGGACAGTAGGGCCAGGAACAATTTCCCCCCGGCGGGATGCCGCCGGGCAACCCTGATCATGCTACTCCCACAGACAGGGCAGAATCTGGAACTCACGGCAAGAGGGCGCGATACGTCTCGCCAAACCCTCCTAAATGGCGAGGAAATATGATGAATATAGCCTGGGTTCCCCCATCCATCCCACAGGTCGTTCCTCTAGTCTCTCCACAAGCCGTAGAATTAGGCTACCATTCCAAAGAGCTCGAAAATTCCCTCGTGATTAGGGATCTCCGTCAGGAAAGGGACCCCCACATGGATGATCTTATAGCGGTACTCATCGCCCGTCTTGAGGTGTTGGAAATGCGATAGGTGGCAGTCCCACCAGATGGCAAGTCGTATCCCGCATGGGTGGATGATATGCCTGCACCTCTGGGTTTTGGGAACCCTACTTTCTCGCCCTTTAATGGGACATGGGACCCACCGTAGCACTTGGCCCACTTTTCGTCCAGGTTTGTCCCCATGTTGGGAACCCCGACACAGCAAGAGGCCTTCAAACTCCGATGTTTTGGGCAGACATTGGAGGGCCCTGCATTTGTGTGGTACAGCCAGATCCCTATTGGATTGGTGACCGGTTGGGAGGATCTCCACTGGTAGTTCCTATACCAGTTTAGCCCCACCACGCGAAATACTAGTATCGCAGACCTCTTCAAGTGAAAACAAAGGCATGTTGATCGAGTCGCAGACTTCATCGCCCGGTGGAAGGGGCTCACATACTCCCTCGACATGCCACTGAATCTGGAGAAATTATTGACGATGTGTGCAGGGAATGTTAATGCGGATCTAGTTCCTTCTCTGATCACCTAGAACTATCCTGGAGGGTTTCGATACTTCTCATATAAGGACCAGCACCTCGAGGAAGCTCTGCAACAGGCTAGTCAGGAACGTCTTCCACCCCCTCTGATCCTAGAGATAAGGGACAAAGTCGAGCCCACTGCGGTGGCCCAAGTAGAATCCCCCAGGTAGCTAGAGTTGCAACCAGTAATGCTGGATCTGAATCCTCGCAGAGGCCCTCCACCTCAGGCACAGCCTCTTACCCAGCAGCGACCACCTCAGAACTGACAGGTTCCCCCCGCGCAACGCGCCACCACCGCCTAGGCGGGACAATCAAGCTCCGCCTCCTCAGCATGCCCCTCGGGACACCCGTCATGGCCAGGCCCCAGGGCCCTCTTTCTGAAAATAAGGCAACATACTTACTCGTTCAATGAGAATCAGGTCCTTGGTTACTTCCGAAGTTCCCTAGATAAAGTGATCATACGCTTACCTGAGTGGAGAAGGCCTACAGCGGCGAATCTCACCGATCAACCCAACTACTGCCCCTATCACCGGATCCTGGGGAACACCCTCATGCAGTACATTTCGTTTAAAGACTGGCTCCAAGACCAGGTGAACAAAAACATAGCCAAGATGGGCACAGCCCCGACACAAGTAGTTGGCGTCTTTGTCAGATCAGAAAGCGGTAGTGATGATGTAGGCGAGTGGCAGCAGGTTTGAAGTCACGGGTCCTAGAAGTACGATGAATGGATGGCTCGTAAAATAGTCGCTCATGCCCATGGTATCATTCGGGCATGCCTGAATCAGTCGGAGCCTTCGGAAGAAGCAGCCAGTACCTCTGCGTCACCATTTTAGCCGGCCTCTTCTCAAAAGAGTAAGCAGCAGCGACGTAAGAAGAAGAACCGTGCTCCCCCACTACTGTCGTCATCCCGCACTCTTGGAAAATTCTGGCCCCCTGAGATGGGGATTCCTCCCAAAATCCTCCCAGTGGTGGATGATTCATCAAGCGACAGCGAGGGGTACGCTTCGATTAATACCATGGAGCTGGTAAATCCCTACATGACTACCGACGAGGGGGAATGGCGGGCGAGCCTCCCAAACGTCCCTGGGTGATGTCAAGATCGGCGGAACTACGAACACATGGGTCGTCAAGGTACATCAGAGGGTATATTCAGCCAATCCGTGCATGCTACTAAAACCAGACAGCAGGCCCAGCGCAGAGCTCAGCACGCGTAACCCCATCTGGGGCCCTCAGATCTACCTTCACCGCCGTTTGTGCTACTAGAGAAGGAAGAGCTGTCTCATCCTCACCCCGTCCAGCCTCGCCCTAATACAGGATATTATCAATTTTTTGGCCTTCATTTGACATCTTCCCTTTATGCCTTGACTAGCAGGCAGCGGGATGTACCCAGTACCAGCCAGCCGCGGGTCTAGCCAGTAGGGCCCGCCGTGCCTCTGATTGCAGAGCGACCTTATGTAGGCAGAAGCTCACGTCTGGCACAAAAGTATGACATTCTTGAAGCACCTTGTCGGTATTCCAGCAAGGCTTTCTATCCTTGAGGCTCTCTGCCTGTCGTCTGAAATGCGTGAGGTGCTTGCCATGGCCCTAAGGATACCCCTCCAGTTTGAGACGGAGGTAGCAGCTGCAGAAGCCTTCCATGATGAGGTAATTGACAATGTCGAATTCCAGGAAGTTATCTCATTCTCCAGTGGAGACGAAGAACCTCCTATATAGGGGCACATTCTCTAACTGTACATCACTGGTCAGTTCAACAGCGTGGAACTTCGCCGCTGCCTCATTGACACAGGTTCTGGGATTAACCTAATCCCGACCCGGACACTGCAGAAGCTGGGTCTTTCAAAGGATGATCTAACTCCCTCCGACTTCAGAATTCAGAGATATGATAGGATCGAGCAGAATCCAGTCGGCAAGATCCGTTTGAAGACCCGGTTCGGTGGTCTGATTACCAGCACCGAATTCATGGTTGTCTCCTAGGACACCACGTACAATGCATTGATGGGAAAACCATGGATCCATCTGCATGCAGCGGTCCCCTCATCATATCACCAATGCCTCAAATACTCCCTCAATGTTCGATTAAGCATGCTCTAAGGAGATGCATCTCATTTTTCCTCTTGTGAAGCCCGTTATCTAGATGCTGACTATTAAAAGTGCAAGGACAAGTAAATCCTAGAAAGCGAGGTCGAACCCACCCCGACCACAAGTGATCCCTGGGCAGGTCTGGATGACACCTACATCTTCCCAATCCATCGATTGTAAGCCACTACCCCCGAC
Source organism: Viscum album (assembly GCA_963277665.1). Taxonomy (NCBI): domain Eukaryota; kingdom Viridiplantae; phylum Streptophyta; class Magnoliopsida; order Santalales; family Viscaceae; genus Viscum; species Viscum album. Next base: position 1,592,128,725 of record OY728161.1, read on the forward strand.
ATGGGGTAGTGTTTTGTTGTTTCGGGTGCAAGAGGAGTACATATTCCCAGGTCCAAGAGATGACGGGAAATCACCTCGTACTCTTACACCAATCCGGATCAGGTGATCCTAGAACCTCCTACCCCCATGCAGTACCGAGACGTCAGGCTCATCGAAACGGTAGTACGTCATACGTGTCTCTTTCATCGGTTTGGGATCAACCGGATCAAGCTGACACACCACCACCGTTTTGATGTCATCAGGCATGGCCCCTTGGGGTGTGAAGGCCATATGGAATTGGATCAACCGCTTTCATCGCCATGGTCTCAGTAGCGCATGAGTCTCCTAACATGATGACCACTACTGCTCAGGCCGGAACCAATCTCCCATCAGAGCCGGGTGGTTCAGAAGAAACTCCCCTTGCGAAAGACCCATCCACAGGTGCGGAAGGGGACTTGGAGGATACTCCCCCGCATTTGAAGAAGGTGTTTCTACCACGGTCGATGAACTGGTACAGGTGAACCTTGGTATTGAAGCGGATCTGAAACCCACATAGATCAGTGCCGCCATATCCCTCGAAGAGAATAAACAGTACAAGGAATTTCTCAAATAGCACCGTGACGTGTTTTCCGGGTGTTATGGTGAGATTCCAGGATAAGATCCTCATGTAGACGTTCACCACCTTGGTCTCCCGACAAACCATTGTTGATTTAAGAAGCCTTCCAGAAAGATGCACCCTTCTCACGGTATAATTTTCATGGCTGAGGTTGACAAGATTATCAAAGCCAACTTCGTCAAGGAGTTCCAGTACCCCTAGTGGCTAGCCAACATCATGCCAGCTAGGAAGATGAACGGACATATTAGAGTCTGCATCGAATTCAACAATATCAATCGCCACTATCTGAAGGACGATTTTCCCCTCCCAGTGACAGAGTTGTTGATTGATGCCACGGACGGGTTCCAAGACCTCTCCATTGTAGATGGGTATTCTGGGTACAACCAGATCCGGATGGCCCCCAAAGATGAGGCGTCCACTACCATCAGGGCTCCCAAAGGTACTGTCTGTTACCAGGTCACATTGTTTAGCCAGAAAAATGAAGGTTCCACTTATCAGCGGACCATGAACCGCATATTCAAGCCAATTCTCATGAAATTGGGGGAATTCTACTTAGATGACCTGGTGGTCAAACGTCATCAACGTCAGGACCATCTCAAGGACCTTGAGAAAGTGTTCGACTTCCTCCGTCCCGCTACCTGAAGATGAACCCGTTACAGTGTGCCTTCGGGGTCACCTCTGGGAAATTTCTTGGCTTCATTGTCAGGTACCGAAGCATTGAGATTGGCCTGAAGAAGATCAAATCCATCAGCTAGATGCCTCCCTCGAGCAATATTCAGGAGATCTGAGGTATCCAAGGCCACTTAGCCTATATACGCCAATTCATTGCGAATCTGGATGGAAAGTGTGAGCCCTTTTCATGGCTCATGATGAAAGGCTCTACCTATGAGTGGGATAAAGAGTGCCAGATCTCCTTCGAGGAAATCAAGTAGTATCTTCTCCAAACTATGGGCTTGATGCCACCCATCCCTGGAAATCCGTTGGTCCTTTACATGACTGCCCTAGAACGGTCCCTCAGTGCACTTCAAGACCAGAATAACAATGAGGGTATGGAGAATAGTCTATACTACCTCAGCCGCATGCTCCTCGATACGGAGACCAGGTACTCCCCCATCGAGAATATCTGACTTGCGCTCATATTCGCCATCCAGAAATTGTGACATTACCTGCAGCACCATGAGGTACAGTTGGCCTCTCGGGTAGACCCACTGAATTTCATTCTGAACCGATCGATGTTGATTGGCCGACTAGCGTGGTGGGCGGTGATACTCCAACAGTTTGACATTAGGTTTGTACCCCAAAAGGCTGTCAAGGGATAGGAATTGGAAGACTTCGTAGATTCCCATCCAACATCCACGGATCAATCCCTAGACCTGGATTTTCATGAAGAGGCAATCCTCTTAGTTGATCATTCCTTCTCATGCTGGAAAATGCACTTCGACGGTGCCTCCTGGAGCCCCACCAGTAGGAGTCTCAATGATCCTTAGATCAACAGAGTGGGTCTGGGTGTCGCTATCATCACATCGGTGCAAGACATCCTACCTTAGTAATTCTTGTTTTTAGAAGGCTGCACCAACAATGTAGCAGAGTATCAGGCCCTCATCACCGGCATCGAGCTGGCCCTCGAGATCGATGTTCCCCATTTGCATGTAAAAGGGGATTCTGAACTGGTCATCAAGCATGTCAATGGCGATTTTTTCTTCAGGAAGCCAGAGCTCATGCCATTATTGGAGTGCACCTTCCATCTAATGGCCCAGTTTCCTTCTTGACCAGAGGTTACCCAGGTCCCTCAGTCACAGAACGGTCAAGCAGATGCTTTGGCCGTCTTAGCCTCATCACTCGTAGAACCCAAGCAGGATGATTTGATCATACATGTGTCACACCGGAGGGTCATTTTCCCCCGTCACCCTGAAGGAAGACGATGACCCACAGGTAAGCCATCTTACCACCAGATCCCCCACGCCAGGAGCCTTAGGTTCATCAGATGTAATGGTTGAGGCCACTTCCGACTGGAGGGCACCCTTTGTTGAGTATCTCCAAAATGGTTTCCTCCTGGATGATTGGGTCCAGCGCGAGCGAATTCGACGTCGCGCATTGATGTTTACCCTTCAGAGTGGTCCCAGTCTTGAGAAGATCCTCTATAAGTGGAGATTCGATGGTGTTATCCTTTGTTACATCCAAGGAGTCGAGATTTCTCAGGTCATGAAAGAGGTTCACGCCAGTTCCTACGGTGCCCACGAGGCTGGGCCAAAGATGTCCCATCAGATCCGGAGACTGGGGTACTACTGGCCCTCTTTTATCCATGATTATATTGAGTTTTCCAAGAGATTCCACGCATTCCAGGTTCATGCCAACTTCCTGCATCGGCCACCAGATCCTCTCCACTCCACTAAGTACTCTTGGCCATTTTCTGTGTGGGGACTCGATGTCGTGGGGCCATACCCATCGGCGATAGCTCGCCCATGCAGGTTCATCCTGACTTCTACAGATTTCTTCTCCAAGTGGGTGGAGGCAGTTCCAATCAAGGAAGTCAAGGCCCGTTCCATCGTTGACTTTCTGAGCTCCAATATCATCCACCTGTTTGGAGTCCCTCATGCTGTCCTCACCAATAATGGCACCAAATTCCGAGCAGCCAAGCTGAAGAAATTGTATGCCAAGTACAATATCCCTTCTAACCATACCTTTCATTATCATGCGTAGGAAAATGGATAGGTTGAGGCGTTCAAAAAAACCCTCTCTAACATTCTGCAGAAGATGGTGGGTAAAAACAAGAAAAGTTGTCCGGGCAAGCTCCCCAATTCCCTCTGGGCCTATCAGACAATGAATCGCAATTCCACCCAGGTGACTCCATATTACCTAATGTATGGGACTGAGGCTATCCTGCCCATTGAGATCCAGCTACCGCCATTACGCATTGTGGTCTATGACCAGCAGGTTCTAGATAAGGTGGTTGAAACCCATCTAGCTGAATTGGAAGCACTAGACGAGAACAGGCTGCATGCCCTGCACAGTCTGGAAAGGCATCAGAATAAGATAGCCAGAGCATTCAACAAGAAGGTTCACCTTCGCTCTTTTCTTCAAGACGACATGGTGTTGGCCCTCCAAGCACCAATTATCCTCGGTAGGAAACCATCCAAGCTGGAGCCCAAATGGGAAGGACCCTACTTCATTCATAAGGATTACCCGAATGGAGCATACTCCTTGGTGACAATGGATGGTGAGCGTATAACTCCTCCCACGAACACCAAGTTCCTCAAGCAATACTTTTCCTGAGCACCACAGTCCTGCACGACCTTAAACTACATGGTCCTGCATGACCTTAAACTTTATGGTCTCAAATGACCCTAAACTGCACATTATGGTCCTGCATGACCCTAAACTAAACACTCGTCATGCACGATGTTAAACTACAAGCCGGTCAGGCCTCCCTGACCAAGGCCTAGCCTCAGGCCTCTGACCCAGGCTCCCTCCTAGAGGATTGTATGGTGTGTCATAGGGTTATGACTTCATTCACGTTGCCCTAATCGTCACGCTGTACTCCTCCCATGTCCAGGGAATCCTACTTCCCCCCCACCTTTGTCCTCACTACAAGACGTTAAACTACAAGATGGATAGGTCTTCCTGACCGAGGCCCCTTCGCCTTTCATGACTCGAACTATCTCACAGTATTGTATGGTGTGGCGTGGGATTATGTACGCATTCACGTCGGGTTACCTGCCATACTGTATGTATCCTGCGACAAGATGTGTCCCCCATCCCGCATGATGTTAAACTGCATTTCATCCTGCATGATGTTAAACTGCACTTCTAGAACTATGTATGGCTTGATTCCCATCCTCATGGGATACGTAGGAACGCTCACACATCACGTCTTGATCCCAGCCCGAGCTCTTCCCTTTGACTGTCCCCCTTGGGTATAGTTTCCTCGGAGGGTCCTCGCATGGTGCGGAATAGTCTTCCTTAGCCCCACTCATAAGAGGATTATAATGGTCGCACCATGTGCTCACACCCATTATTATATTCTCCCACTTATTTAAGGCACGATGTTAAACTGCATGGCCTTCTAGAACTATGTATGGATTGATTCCCATCCTCATGGGATACGTAGGAACTCCCATACATTTCCTCCATTGGCCCTGCCCAAAATAAAAAAAATCTTCCCCTCAGGTCAAGACATATGGAAGGGTTTGCACTTTTTCCCCAATTTACGTCGAGTGAGACTCGACCTGGCAGTACGTCCCCCTCCCTAGAGATGTTCACCTCTTTCGTAGATGGGTACAGCTATGCATCACCCACTCTTTGACTGGGATTCCATCACCTTCCTTACCCGGAGGGACCCCCAAGAACTGCCTAGATACTACACACAAGGGCTCTCCTACCAATACGGGCCAATGCCCTCGAGGGATTCCGAGCAACAAGCTGATAAAAGTCCCGCATTTCGAATTTGGTCAATGGTCGATGCTCATTTTTTTCACCCATATCAGTTCACCATAAGAACAATGTGTTTCAAACATGGTCAACAGTGTCCTAGATCTTCAGGTCCACCCCAAGATGTCTCAAATATCGAGTGTAGTGATTTGTTCTTCCCCATCCCGAAGTGATGAACTTCCCTCCGTGTGGTGCCAACGATTGGGCGCACGGCCCCAATTATCCTATAAGGGACGTATGGTATGATGTGGGATCATGTCCCCATTCACGTTAGGTTGCTTTCCATGCTGTACGCACTCCCTTACCGAGGCTCAGCCTCAGGCCCCTTGGCCTTTTTAGGCCCCTGGCCCAGGTTCATATGAAGGGATTATACGGTGTGGTGTGGGATTACGTCTTTATTCACGTCAGGTAACTTGCCATGCTGTACACATCCCCGAATGAGATACAGTAGTCTCTCCCTCTTTATCCTTACTACAAGACGTCAAACTGCAAGCCGGTTAGGCCTTCCTGACCAAATCACAGAGGCCCAACCTCAGGCCCCTTGGCCTTCTCGGGCCCCTTAGCCCCAGCTTCATACCCAGAGTGTATGAGGTGGTGTATGATTATCTCCTCATTCACGTCGGTTTGTTCGTTTTACCATACACTTCCCTTGCATGGGGGTATCTTACTCCCTCCCCTCGTCCTGCATGACAGTAAACTACATCTTGAGAACTACGTGTGGCTTGATTCCCATCCTTATGGGATATGTAGGATCACCTAAACGTCTAAGATTCGCGTCCAGCACCATCTCTTGGGAGTCTCCATCGCACCTTGGCCCCTTGGCCTACCCTTCCTCTACAAGGGGAGTATATGACTTGGTATGGGATTATGTCCTCATTCATGTCAGTATTGTAATGACCAAACCATGTACCTCTCCCTCCCGAGCTATTTTGTTGACCCTTTTCGGCGGTTCACAAATGTGCCTAAGGGTACTCTGGTTTATTACATGGAATGTCAGACTTTACTTGGGCATGTCTGCACCTGTTTTTCAGGCTTTGTGTATCCCTTTATCAGGGCTTACATCATCTTTCACACCCGAAGAGACCCCCAAGAATGGCCTGGATACAACTCCTATGGGATCTCTTATCGATACAGTCCAACGCCACCAAGGGTTTTGGACCACAAATCGATAAAATCTCGCGTTGCGAATATGGTCAGCGGTCGATGCTCATTTCCTGTTCCCACTTCAGGCTAATGCGATATGGAGGCTATTTTTCCACCACGTTTAACAATTATCCACCATCGCCACGTTGACCCCACTAAGCTCAAGATGTCAGTTACACTATTCACACCTTCCTTCACTTCTTCAGGTCCATGTAGAGTTTTGAGACTCTAGATAATATTCCTTAGTGCGCATCTGCACATTACGGGGAACGAAGCCGTGTTAAAGGTGTCCTTCAGGGCAATGTCACTGACATCCCTTAGATGGACGTTCCAAGTATTGTGATAAGGATATTCCCTTATTGTTTCCCACACAGAGTTTAACTCACGTGGGCTTAGGGATCGGGTTGAGGTCTGCACTTACTCGGGAATTTATCATCCACCCACGGTCTGAGCTCTAAGACCATAAACTAAGATCTTCTCAGAACTCCGTATGGCTTGATTCCCATCTTCATTGGATACGTAGGACCACCCGAGTGTCTAGACATCAGGTCCAGCCCCACCTCTTAGAGATTCCCCCTTTTCCTGGGAATCCTCCATCTCTTGGTTACCCCCAAGTTGAGTCCCTCGACCCCTTGCAGTGGTTCACCCATGTGTTAAAAGTACCTTGGTTTATCACCAAGGGTGTCAGATTCAACTTGGTCAAGTTCCATCCACTTTTCAAGCTTCGTGTTTCCCTTCATTCAGGATTCCATCACATTCCTTAACCAGAGGGACCCCTAAGAACGACCTCGATACAATGCCCAAGGGCTCTCCTACCGATATGGGCCAATGCTCCTGAGGGTTTCGAACAACAAATCCATAAAATCCCTCGTTGTGAACATGGTCAGCAGTCGATGCTCGTTTGTTATTCCCATTCCAGTATAATGCGATATAGATGCTACTTTTCCGCCACGGTCAGTAGTAATCCTATGTCGTCATGCCAGCCACTTCAGTCCTCGAATGTTGGTTACATGATTCACATTATGTTCCACCCCCATCCTGTCCAGGTGGAACCTCGGAACTATTGGAGCTATCCCTCAGTGAACCTTTTCATGTCAGGGAGATGAAGCTGCAATACGGCGTCCTTCGGGGCACCCACGGTTCGTGCTCCGGGACCATAAACTAATACCTTCTCATAACTACATGTGTCTTGACTCCCATCCTAATGGGATACGTAGGACCGCTCTAATGCCTCATCTTCAGGTCCATACCATTTGGGGAGCTAGTATCTCCCCCCCTTTTCACCTCTTACCTCTATATAGGCCCCTCGGCCTGAGGTCTCCCTCTTGGAGTGGCGTATGATATGATGTGGGATCATGTCCCTATTAACGTCAGTTGTGTTTCATAACACCGTGCAGATTCCCCTCCTAGCATCACCTCTGCTACATCCATGCTGCATGACGTTAAAATGCATGTTTGGTCCCATCACATGACCCTAGACTATGACATTATCATCCTGGCCGCACGATGAAAAATGGAACTCCATTGTGATGACCACGTCATAGAGGACATCACATTGGGTATTGTTCATGTTCCATAACATTTTTCAACGCCTATTATGTCTTGATTCTTGTGGCGACACCAAGACTTTGTACCCTAGGTCTGTCGCTTCACACAAAAAACCACTCACCTTAAATGACAAACATGATCAATCAAATACTGCTTCTCTTGCTGTGAGGGCTAGTTCCTCATGCCCCTTCATCCTTCACACTGGTACCTTACCGTAGCGTTCCACCTTCTAGAACTACATATGGATTTATTCCCATCCTCATGAGATATGTAAGAGTGCTCGGGTACTCCCTGCGGGCCCATCCTGATTCTCGTGTTCGGTCCCTCGACTCGAACACTCCTACAAAGAATAAACAGTTATAGGGGATTATGTCCTTATTCACATCGGGTTTTATATCCACCTTACTGTGTTCCTCCTACTCTCCTATCCACGGTCTGAGATCTAAGACCATAAACTAATATCTGCATCAGAACTACGTGCAGCTTGATCCCCATCCCCATGGGGTACGTAGGAGCGCCTTTGCACTTTTCTCAGGCCCATCTCAACTCTCATTTTCGGTCCCTTGACCTAAAACCTCTCTCAAGGGGGTTGTGTGGAGTGGTGTGGGATTATGTCCTCATTCATGGCGTATTGTTTACCGCACCGTCCACACCCCCGATTCCCATCCACGTCGGGTTTTTCCTAATTACCCACTACGTGCCTCTTGTGTTTCCTCCCATCCCTGGTCTGAATTCTATGACCATAAACTAAGTTCTCTCTATGGGAAGGGACTCGAATCCCTTTTCCTAATACTCCCATTAATGTATCCATATGCATTTTGACAAATATCCCGGAGTGTGGAATTTTCATTGGGACATCCCCTTGTTCCATGTCCATGCTTCGTGTGCTCGCCATTTGGATCCTCATCGACTTCCATGTCTGAAGGGACCCCCTAACGGCCTGGTCCCATGCCGCATCATCTCACTTACCATCCTAGGCCAACACCCCGGAAGACTATTGGAGGCATTTGTGACATGGTCCCATGTTTCGAACATGGTCAATGGCCGACCCTCATTTGTCTGTCCCCATTCTAGGAAAATTCGATTTGGATGCTACATTTCTGCCAGGGTCAACAGCTATCCTCTATCATCACACTGTCATCATTTTGATCCAAATTATGAGTGTCATGATTCACACATTTCCACTTCCTCGTGTTCAAGTGGAATTCAATCATACTCGGCTCTACCTCATCGCATGTCTAGGTGCACCACATGGACGGGTTAGTGTCATTGGGCCGGTATTCACCGAACGCCCCTTCACCCTAAACATGCCCCTAATTTTGTCAGGAATGTTATCCATTACTTCTTGTTTTCCACACCGGGTATGACTCACATGGGATTAGTAGTTTTGGTAGGATATGTACCGATGCACCCAAGCTTCTTATTGTCCAAAATGGCCTTAAGCAGTGCCTTCATTAACTACGTATGACTTGATTCTCATATTTATGGGATTCATAGAGACACCCCGGAATTTTGTCTAGGGTCCTGCCCCCAAGAGTTATAAAACTTGTTCTTACCATTTCCCCCCCCCCTGGACAGAACAGTTATAGGAAAACGGATAACAAAAACTCTACCCTGAACAAGTTCAGGATGCCCCAAAAAAATATTGGGAAGCGACCGACTCTCTTGCCAGAGAGGCCCTGTCTGAAAGAAGGAAGGATCCATGATCAAACCAATGAACCCATCTAAGTGTACTCCTGCCATGGTGGCGTAATTTCATGTGGTGGATTCTATTAGAACATACCATCACTCCACATCCCAAGCTTCGTGTGCCCCTTATTCGGAATCTCGTCCCCTATCATGTCTGAGGAACCCACTAACAGTATGGATGCCGGACCTATGGTCTGCCTGCTATCCTCGGCCAACGTTCTGAAAGACTGGTCATGTTTGGAAGGACCCCCTAACAGTATATATGCCTGACCTATGGTCTACCTACTGTCCTGGGTCAATGTCCCCAGAGTTGATCGACAAAATTTGTGACATTGTCTCGTGTTTCGAACATGGTCAACGGTCGGCCCTAATTTTTTGTCCCCATTTCAGGTTAACACAGTAGGGATACCATTTCTCCGCCACATTTAACAATTGATCTTTGTTGTTGCACTCCCTCAAAATGTTCTGAATCTTGGGTATCGTGGTTCACACTTTGCATTACCATCTATTCGGACCGATTTCAGCGCCCCTAGCATTGCACTGTTCGTGCACAAGAGCACGCTAAAAAATGGTAATTTGGTTGTTCTGAGAACTTATTTTTCCAGTCAGGTCTCTTCTACTTCCCGGAAATCTGGACCGGTTATCCAAACCCTGGATGCTCGAAGCCCGGTTTGCACTCCTATGTTGAGTGGGTTGATGAAGAGACTATCCCTTATTTCTCGCATAGGGCTCGACCCACATGAGATTAGGGAACTATCGCTGGACATTTCGTAAACATTGTAAGGATGCAAGGAACTGGTGAAAACAGTGGAAATCGTTCATGCTATGACATTAGAAAGAAGAGGAAAAAAATCAAATCATGAATGTACCATTAAAGGGTTTGCAATTATTACAGCACCTAGGGATCAACTCCCCCCATGAACGGATTGACCCTGTCAAAAGAGTGTTGCAACTCAGCCACCCTTCGACTGGTGGAGTCTAGGGATTACTGTCATCAACCTATCTCCCGCTCCTCCTTAGCGGTGATGGGGCGCAATTCATTAGCCTCAGTTTGAGCTCGCTCCACGCCATCCTGCATGATGGTCACCTATTCAAAAGCCTGCATCAGGCCTTCTTCGGCCTCTGCTAGTTGGGCCTTCAGTTGCATGATCAGCTCAGATTGTGCATTGAGAGAGGTCGAATGCTCCTCCGCCCAGATCTATAGCCGTTGGACCTCACTTTCATCCTCCTGAAGCTTCTTGATATTTGTCTCTTTCCTCCGCTTCTATCCCATGATGAGCCCAAAATCATACTCTTGGATCTTCGTAGCCATGTGATCTTGGATGAGCATATGAGGACGTAGGGCATCTACTCCCCCAGCGCATAGTTCACACAGTCATGAGCGGAGTCTGTCTATTTCGTTCATCCATGACGCTTGGGGGGTGTCCTTGATGAAGAGCATGATTGGATTCCATGATCGGCGGTAGACTATGCTGTTGTCTTCTTCATCGGAGGTAGTTTCATCCCAGTCCGCACGATTGGCAGGCTTGTATACAGGATAAGCTTGTAGGAAGTCCTCGGTAGGATCTGCATATGGCATTGAATCCAGCATGACATCTAGCGTCGGAGCAGGCGTGGCGGGACTTGGGTCGACCAACTATTCATCACCATCGGATTTGACCTCGATAATCTCAGGCACGACCCTGGTGGTGGTCCCAATGATAGTAGGAAGTGCTACAGCTCGGGTAAGTGGGGTGACTATCTCCACGATCACCGACATGTCCCGAGGAGGGATGCCACAAGACATCCCGACCAACCTTGCTACAACAGCCAAGGACATTCGTAGAACTGTACATGGCAGGGAAGGGCATGGACGTCAGTTGGGATGATCTACATATAACAGCAATGAGTCAGTAGGAAAAAGCTTACGGAGATCGAACTCTTGGTGCTGCTTATGAGTTGATGCTGAGAGGACCTCGAGGCATGGCCCTACGTATACTGTTGGAAGGTCTGGGAATTCTGAAGGAGCCACCTCAGGTGCTACGGCCCCACCAGACAATGAACTGGATGCAGCCGCAGGCCACGGGTTCTGAAGGTCCTGCATCATCACCCGCCAAAGGGCGAGAGTGAGGTCCACGTACATGGTCCTCTTTCATGGTTCAGATGTTCTTGAGAGGTCTGTGATGGCCTGATAATGGACCCTAAGGAATGTTATTTGGAATGATACCTCGAGAGCCCTGGTGAAGTCGTCGAAATCCGAGTCCTGATCTCCGACATCACCCTCCTCCAACGGGCTCCCTCCGCTAGCCTCATTCCCCCGGGAGGATTCCTTTGATTCTTCCAGTAGGGGGAAGAGCTCCCTCAGATCGGTGGCCAATATATGTGGGGGAACCGTCCGATCCAGCAGTACCCTCACCCAATTTGTCATTGGGAATGGGACACCACTAGAGTGAACGTAGTTCTCCATCTCATCCATGTATTGCTCCGCCTCTACTGGAGACTCCATGAAGTTAGCCCGAACTGGGCCTATACGCAGTAACTCCATCCCAAGACGATTCAAGGGTGCCCACATCTCGGGTGGACTGAGGAATTTCCAATTGACATCGAAAATGTCCCAAGCCTCTGGGAATACAACATCCTCTGGCATGTCAATATGGCGCCACTACTTCCCCAGAGCCTTAGTGTATATCCTGTAAAATCCCCTTGGTGGACTCCCCTCTGGATTTCTTTTCTCTTTCAAGACCACTGGGTCCACCACCACTACGGGATTTTCCGTTGTTGCCTCATTCTGGGCTGGTGCAGGTCTCACCACCACGGCAGCCTCACCCCCGTGAGAGGCCCTTGTCACTCTTCGACCCCGACCTTGGGGTAGGGGAGGCCCGCCATCAAGGACTTGAATGGTAGGCTGCCTCTGCATCTCCCCAGGATAAAATGCCTCCCAGCTGATGGCGTACTCCTTCGCCAGTCTGAAGGCGACAGTCGATAAAGGCAATAACATTCGCATTTTCCCATCTTCCCGTGTGAACATGAGCCACAACATCCTCATTACACACGGGTGCTCCTCATGACGCACCTCCTAGTAGACCTGCAGCGTCAACCGCTGCAGGCACCGGAACTGCCTCATGAAAAGATTTAGGGTGTATGGTTCGCAGTGGCTCACGGTCCACCCACGCCACCAAGACTCTGCCTCAAAAGGATAGGAGATAGGCCTGGTGCTCTTCAGTTCCCTAACCTTGGTTAGTGAGCACTCTTGTCGGCAATGGGAACGGGTGGAATTTGAACTCATCCGCCTTCCATACCTAGTTTAGCACCATCGATACAGTTATTTTGAACGGGAATCTCCTGGCCACATTCAAAATTGAGGGTCTGAAGTTCGACTCCGGTGGAAAGATGGGGTTTGGATACTCATGAGCCCCCATAATGTGTGCTGCGATCTACTCGTACAAAAGGTGGAAGGGCCCTTATATCCTTGGCGGCTTCTTGCCCTCACTGACATGCCGCAGCATCATATACAGCCTAACAAGCATCGGGATCCCCAGATTGACCTGCCGTCCCATGGCCAACATGGATGCCATGATGAATGAGCTGGGCCGCACCCCCATGTTGGTATCCCTCACCAGTAGGATCCAAACGTAGATAAGGGCCGCGATAAATGCAGCCAGCCTGACTATCGGCTGTAGTACAATATATACACTAAAGCCCAAAGTCTTCCTTTGGATGTCCTCCATGATCCACCAGTATGAGTGATCTTTTCCCCATTGAGGCCCCTTCGGACATGTTTGAGGCCTCGGAGGGAACTTTCGGTTCACCATGAGGTTCAGGAAATGCTCGAACCACTTCTTGAAGTGGACATCCCTAACTACTTCCTTGTCCTCTCCAGGGACCAGTGCCATTAGTGCCGACCCCAATCGTAGAATCTTCTCCTGATCCTCCAACACACTCATGACGGGGAGGAACTAATCATACATGGGCCACAAGATCGGGACCCCCGAAATCTGATGGACATCCCACAGACTGATGCCCACCTCCCCATGGTGTAGGTGAAAAGTGTTTGTCCTAGACGACCATCTGCTCATCAGCTCCGGCATTAGCTGTTTTGGTTGATAAATGTCGAACTGGGAGGCCCATGCCGCCTCATACATACCCACCCTCCTCATCTCGTCCCTGAACTCCTCGCATGAGGTGTCTACCCTGTAGGCCCATGCACTGTCGTTTGTGAAATTTCTGCCCTGGCGCAGGTCCCACTCATCGGACCCCCCCTTCTTCAGATCCGGAAAATCCACCTTCAACATAGTGAGGTACAAAGGAGGGGACATCTCCGTTTGTAGTGGATTCCCGTAAATATTTTTCATGTGGTTGTATAGGTAGTGGGCGGTAACAGGTGTGAAGTCCTCCTACACATGACCACTAGCCGCCCTGAACCATTGGGGCTAGCATGGCATGCTCCTGAACCAGCAAGCTGGTTCATCCCTGCTCGCCTCAGGGATGAAGACGTCGTCCCGTAGCCCGAAGCAATACAAGGGAAGTTTCTTGCACAACAGATAGTTCTTCTGACTCTCTTACAAGAGTCACGTCAGGAAATTATGGTCTAAATGGCATCAGACCAGTTCCCCCAAGCCCCGGCTGTTGGGCAGCTCATCCCTCGGGGCAACATCTGCAAGGACCCCCAACACAACCTCTTGAAGGGCCATTGCGGTTTTAGAACTCGAAAAACATTTTTGGGTCAGCTGTTCAAGATGATTGCTCGCGAAGATCTTTCACAAATCCAAGATGTGGAGTTCTGCCTAGGATTGAAAGCCGACGTTTTCTAGGCGCAGTCATGGAGTCCGAGACTCGTGGTTCACCGTGATGCTTGAGTCGCGGTGAGGAGACGCGGAGTACGCAGAGCTTCGCGAAGTGAAGAGCACAAAATGAAAAAAGTCATGAGAGGACAAATGAGAGGTCATCCCCCTATTTATAGGTGGTGACCCTGGAGCTTCGCGGCGTGTCCCGACCGCACCGAGCATCATAGTGTGCCCGGACTACGCAGACGCTGTCTGCTACGCACACCCCCTTCGTGAGTTTGCTCAGCGAACTGTGGAGAATTTTTGTGACTTTCCCTCAGACTCCGACCCTTGATCGCTCCACGGCTCTGAGTCTGAGGGGGGGAATTTGATGGTGCCAAAATATTGGGCAAAAAGAAAGGAAGAAGAAAAAAGAAGAAGAAGAAGAAGCTGATGTGCTGCCTCATGAAGCCCCGGTGTGGAGCCCCCCAAGAAACGCGGCCGCCGCGAAGCAGGGGAGGCGGTAACGCTCCGATATCACCCTGACATTCGCGAGCCTGTCGCGAAGCCCCGAAGGTGGTAACGCTCTGCAAAATCCCTGACGTTCGCTAGCCCAATGCGAAGCCCTGACGGCAGTAATGCTCCATGAACACCCTGACGTTTGTGAGACCTTCGCGAAGCAGCGGAGGTGGTAACCCTCTGCGAACCTGGTTGACGTTCGCGACCCGCCGTGGAGAAACTGCAGCCCTTTTGCGCCATGTGATCTCTGTTTCACAGCGCCCCTAGCCTATAAATATCGGGCTCCCCCTGAGCCCTCGGGATGGATGATCTGACCTTTCATCTTCTTAGCTCCTGCATCGCGAAGAACTCTTCACCCCCCTGGAATCATGATCTCCGCAAGGTATTTTGGCTTCGCTATATGCATTCGCCTTGTCTCGTCTTGAGCCCCTCTTCCGAGAGGGATGCCCTTCACAAAGCCTAAGGGAATTCGCGAAAGAAGGGGATCCCTAAGGGGACCTGGGCAGTCACGGAGAATTTATGCTTTGTGAAGCACCCATCCTATACATGTGATCCATATTCCAAGGTAGGATCACTATACTTCGCGAAGCACATCGCTGAGCTGCAACTTGCTTCGCGAGGCACCCCTGCTTCGTGAGGCTATGCTCCACGAACACCCTTCCACTTCGTGAATCACCCCCCATCGGCACCCCTGCCCCATTCTAAGGCCAAGGCACTCCACTTTGCGAAGAACATCCCTTAACAAGTGTTTTCCACTATGCAGAGCAACAGAGTCCTACACGGCCCCTACCAGTGGTCCCCTCTGCTTTGCAATGCCTCTTTCCGTGTGGCCCTCTAGGCTTGCGTGATGTGATTTCAAAGTCCCCTAGACGACACCACCCATAGCATTTATTTTTTTAATTCTTCTTCTCATAGGCATGCTAATGGCTATTTCTCCTTCGCATAGCCACACTAACGTGGTACCATCATTGGTTCACTCTACGACCCCCCTTTACCACAGCCTAGCTGATGCCTTCCCTCCTAAAAGGAGCAGAGGGTACCGGTTATGTATGTCCTAGGGGTGTGGAGCCAACCCACCCCATCCAATATGCAGGACGTTAAACTGCCAAGAACCTCATCCACAACAAATGATGTTAAACTGTGAACCGACTCCATGCTTCGCGTGCAGGGTCCCCCCCATCTCGGACATTCTTTACGCCACTCGTCTCCATGGGAATGGAATCTTCCTCACATGGAATGAGATCCTCCATTTTGGGGTGGAGTTTGTCCACGGGGGAAGGGCTCCGTCAGAGCGTAATCCCCTAGCCTCTCTTGCGGAAAGTTTCACCCATGCACCTTCATACTTCCCCACCACCAAGGCCAGGGGAGGGTGTGATAGGGAACAAGGCATCTCATTTTTTCAGTCCCAAATCCCTCTCCCTCTGCGCCTTGTCACACCCTGGGCCTCCATCCTAGAGTAAGTCCCATAACCAAGGGCCACCTAATGCATAAGCACCTATTCATTTCACACGGACTCACCCTTCGCAACTTGGTTGTCAGGTCCCTTCAACCTCTTGTTTCTCACACCGAGCATGACTCACATGAGCTTAGAGTAAGCACTGACCCTGGCCCCCACCTCAAGAGAACTACGAGGACTTTGATCCATGTCAAGGCATGGTACGTAGGAAGCCACCATGATGTTCAAGCCTACCACTCGGTCGTTTCATCACGTCAAGTTCCACCCTCGTCCAGCATGACGCTAAACTGTATGCCCCCGTCTAGCATGACGTTAAACTGCAGACCAAAACTATGTGGTCTTTGATCCGTGCTAAGGCATTGTATGTAAGAAGCCTCTATAAGGTTCTATCCCACCACCTGGGCCTCTGGACCTCATTCATGTCGGCCTTCCGGCGTCCCACTTGTACTACGTGGTCTTTGATCCATGATAAGGCATGGTACATAGGAAGCCTCCACGAGGTTCAAGCCCACCTCCCGTCATTTCTTCACGTCAGGGTTTGCCTTCATCCCGCATACCGTTAAATCCATTCCAGTCCAGCGGTAAGCCGTTGTGACCATCTTGAACTACGAGGACTTTGATCTGTGTCAAGGCACGGTACATAGGAACCCTCCACAAGGTTCAAGCCCACCACCAGTGGACCCCCCGGGTTCACATTCACGTCAGTTCGCCGATGAAACCCTACCTGAACTATGTGGTCTTTGATATATGTCAAGGCATGGTACGTATGAAGCCTCCATGAGGTTCAAGCCCACCACTCGTTGGCCACCCCGACCTCGTTCACATCGGTTCACTAGCACTTGGGTAGCCTATGGTGTAATCCCCACACTATTTGGACCGAGGTCCTTCTCTATGTCGGTTTCCCGACACTCCCCCGTCCCACATGACGTTAAACTACATCCCAATCCAGCGGTAAGCCGTTGTGACCTCACCTAAACTACGTGGTCTTTGATCCATGTCAAGGAATGGTAAGTAGGAAGCCTCCATGAGGTTCAAGCTCACCTGGATCCCTGGTCCGTTCACGTCGGCCTCCCGATGTCCAATTTGAACTACGTGGTCTTTGATCCGTGCTAAGGCATGGTACGTAGGAAGCCTCCATGAGGTTCGAGCCCACCTGGACCCCTGGTCCCCTCACGTTGGTTCACCGACCCCATATCCTTGGGCCACCTCAGTGTGTAACCCCCCTTCCATACCGAACTACACAGACTTTGATTCCTTACCATGGGGATACGTAAGAAGTCTCTTTGAGACTCATGCCCATCACTTCCATCACCTCCATGATAGCCCCCATCCCATCCACCCTGATTCTCACCTGGGTCGCCACATCCCAGTGAGATCAGGCCACCCTATTCCGTTCCATAACATTCAGGAATACACCCACGTGTTTCCCCAAATATATGTGTTCCCTATTGGGGGTTCTTCAATCCGATCCACTCCAGCTAGTGTTCTGATTACCCCCATCCCCTTTGGATTTCAAACTTGTAGCATACCCCATGTAAAACATGGGAAGCTGAGGAAAACCTCAGATACATGCTTATGGAATACAATTGCCCGTATTTTATGTGGGATGCCTCAGGCTTCCGTGCCCTCAAGAAGACCTATAATAAGTGACCAACAACAGACACACCAATCCCCTAGCGTTCAGACACGTTAATGATGCCTTAACGTGACTACTCCCCCAACTGAAGGTTGCTGCCCTGACCGGACCCTTTGGAATGTTTTGATAGAAGCAGTGTAATTAACCGACATCCATGAAAATACGGAACTGGGAAGAGATTCACAAATCACATATTAAATCTATGAGGGAGACTCAGACTAGGTGATGAGCTCTGAGGAGGAGTCCACATAAGGAAGAACCGACATCCCATCATCCTTTTTCGATCAAGGAGCAGACGTCCCTGAACAAGGGGCAGATGACGCCCAACTTTGGAAAGCGGGAAGGCGGGGCCACAACCGCGCATCCTCCACAGACAGATGCACGCTCCCCAGTGAAATAATATGAAACACATGGAAATATGCATGAAATGATAATTCTAGGTGCCTAATATGATGTATCTAAAAATTCTCCTTGACCTCATATCATCAGGCCAAGGATGAATGAAATCATAAATCCAAGTAATAACCAACAACTCCACACAACATGTGTGTCACAAAAATGGTTAAATCATATCAACTGTGACAGAAAAAATATAACAATAATTATATATTGGGTAACATAGATTTTACCTTGAACCTAGGTTTGTGATGTCCAATAATGACTAAAGACCATGTCTCATAGCATTTCTAATCTCTAATCTATTGTCTCCAAACAGTAATAGAAGAGTAAATCCTCTTTTGATATGACATTGTAAAATCTCAAACCCATATTACACATAATAATTACCCCGTTCTAGGTGGTCCACATGGACTCAAGGGCAGCTGCCCAAATTCCATAGGCTGCTGACTAGTAGCGATGGCCCCAAGTGTGTCCATATGGAGAGTATTCCCCCTTTACCAAAGTGTAGAAAAGATGATAGTTATATATATAAGTAAATATTCGAATAAATATAAGTAAATATAAATCACAATGGAATGAGATAAAATTAATAAAAAAACAAGAATAACAATAGCTAAATCAATTGAAAAAAAGATGATGATATGTGATTTTAAAAGAAAATTTCAAAACCTGGATACAATTTAGTATGAATAACATGTTCCAGAAAAGTATAAATCAATTAAAAATATTATACCAAACATCTCGAGCACCTTCTCATTCATCTTCTTCCAACATCTATCCTGACCAATAGGAAATCATGTTTCTAAAGCCCTATTCTTTCCATTTTCAACAAATGAACAGATGTAATCTACCCAGGGAAGAAAATGGTGACCAGAGAGGGTGTGAGATAAATCTCATTGATCCACCACCACCGGTGTCTATAAAATTCATATTGTGTAATGGAATATAACATTGTTCCAGCACACATATACAAAATAATGCAGAATAATATATCTAAAACCCAAATTACTTTTTTTGGACCTCGTCTAGTGTCTGAACATGTAACAAGTCCTTTATTTGATCATTACTAGTTTGTAATTAAGTCACATGTTAACAATATTAATGGTTCCAAGATGTAACAAGGAACCCTATAAAGATATTTAAAAAATGTATTTCCAAGATAATAACCAAGTAAATATAGTCCTTAAGGGTCTCTATCTTCATAATATCTATAGACTAGATATGTGTAAGATTGTAATCCAACGATTATAGTCCAATTCGTTCTACAATGAGACACATATCAGGACCCTGGAGTTCATCCAAGGTAAAATGTGGAAAAGAAATTTGTGGGACTAATGAGATTTAACCATGGATCCTACTTTTTCAATTATAGAGCCAAGGAATGTATCCAAGTAATCATATAATAATATTTAAAGGATCATATGGGTTCATACAGGGAATCCAAAAATAGAAAAAGATTAGGATCCTGGTGGGTTTCAACCATGGAAAGTTGCATCTTTGAATTGGAATGGGGTTCCCATGTCCTTAATGAACTCCATATGGAATCTATGGAGTTCTTGAGTCAGGACACTCCAATTTTGATAATTAATCCATATATATCTACAATCATATCATGAATTTATTTTCATATTTGTGTCAAGGCAATGTAGCATGCAACCCTTTAGTGAAGTCATAATTAATTGACGAATACACTTGGATCAAGAAATGGATTTCATTAGTGTTACAAGTCCATATATTTGGAATCCATTTAAGGTATATTCAATAATTAAGGTTCAACTATTACATTTTGTCAACCTAGATGGGGTACTACAAACATAAAACAAACCATTCATTTCTATCTACTAAGGAAATGTTATATACTTAGGATACTTTCTAATTTCAATTTAAAATATATTTTTAAATTGATGAACGTACATAGGTGGGCCAAGTAGTGAGAATACATGGAGATTTCCATTATGTGATTCAAAATATAAAACCAACTAATTTAGTATAGAAAATCTTATCCTTAGGAAGTTCAATTCAGGGATCACCCAAACGGTGGTTCAAACGTGTCAAAACATTAAAATGACATTTATTCCATAACATCCTACATTGGATGGATTGAGTTCTGGGTGTTACAACAAATAAATAATCACATATTTGGAAAGTGTGTAACCATATAGATACAATGATTATCAGCATGGAATAAAAAATTCAATAAATGGAACCTGATGAAATTGACATGCCCAACACATCAATTCTAAAATCATTGAAATTGAAGGATGAATTATAGACCACCCACCATAGGATCATAGGACTCTCCTAATAACGTATTATAATTCTATTCGGATTTGATTAGAGTAGATGTATGACAATGGAGAATAATTCTCACACATCAATAACTCCGTCAAGAATAATATTGATAATGAAAGGATCTAATGGACTAGAGTACATACCATTGTGCATCCAATGTGGTGAATGGAAACTCAATCGGATCCCGAATGAAGGAGATCTCTTGATCCAGATGTTAGGCATTAAAAATGATCCATAATGATAGTAAAGCAGGATAATACAACTAGATTTTGGATTTTGGAGGAAGGGGGATCTTAATTAGATCATAAATGGAAAATATGTAAAATTACGCAAAATTTAGCATGTGCACGGTTTGTCCGCACTATTTGAAAAATCATATGAAAACCATGTATAAGTAATTAGATAATAGGGTAACTTGCATGGTTAGGATATACTATTAGGTAAATCATCCTCCAACTATATTAGATTAATCTGGGAAAAAATTCAGACCATCAGCATGGTTAGATCTAACCACACAGCCTACCTGAACAATTTTCTCTAACCAGGTGACATGCCCAGTTTTTCCCTAAAGATTGGTTCTAGAATCTAAAAAAGACACGGACACCATCATAACCTTCACTAACTCATTAGGTATACATATTAGGTAACAAATAAATAATTAAAATTAATTTTAAATGATCTATACATTAGTGAAAAATTAGTTTCTTATAGGTACCCATTATGGAAAATAGTTATTTTTTTCATAGCTGTCCATCAACCCTAAGGTCCATTAATGTTTTTAAATATATTATTCTTGTTTTTTTAGTTTTTTTGGAGTAAAACCATATCATGTGGATATTTTATGAAACCCAAGTCTTTTATGCCAATATCTGGTGTTTTGAAGGTGTGACTGATGTGTTGTAATGAGCCATCGTAGTATTGTTTTGGTGTTCTAGTCACAATTATAACATCCTAATGCATCATATTGGTGAAAAATTCAGGTGGTTGTTATAATAATTTATTTACATGATCAATTTATAGTAAAAAATGTTATTTTTAATCGATTTCATGAACCATATAACAATATTTTCAAAATATTAGATTTTCATGCATTGATTATTTTTAATCTAATTATAAAGAAGAAATATGAAATAAAAAACACATGTTTCATAATATAAATGTAGATATAAAATTATATATATTTTATATATACTGCATCAATATATCATGGATGTTTATGAACTTGTCCATATTAGATTACTTTATATCTCGAAAAGAGTCTCTAATCATTATATTCATACCATACTTTCACAATATATAGCAATATGTTATGATAATTAATTATAAGTACATGTTGTGTTTTAATTATATTGGTTTATTATAATATAATATCAATATTCAGAATTAAATAATTATAAATTAACTAAATAATAAATTTGAATTATTTAATACATGATGAAAATATTTTCTTAAGATAATATCTCATTGTTATATTCATGTAACTAACTCCATTAATATTCTAATATAAATAAATAAAATCAATTATCTGTCTAACACACAAATACATTAATTTTTAGTTATTATTTTATACTATAGTATTTTTATTAGGATAATTACATTGTCATTTTTTGGTTCAATAAAAACATGAAATAATATCTATAAATAATATTCATAAATAGATGGAACCAAGGAATAAAAGGTTCTATGTTATTGTGAGATTGTGTCTCCATAGATTTCGAAATTAATATACTAATGTAGTTAAATGAGATCCACTATATAAAAAAATCAAAAATTAATGATGGGATTCATAACAAAAATATCATAATTTATTAAATTTCATAAAAAAGTTATGATCAAATTAAATTCATAGAGTAAGCTATGGTTGAATAATTAAAAGCCTTACAACACACAGTCTATCCATTTATGATATGATTAGTTATATGATTCTAGTAATTTGTTGATGATCTTCCAGACAACTATATAGATCTTTTAGATATAAAGGAGATAGACTATTGATAGTAAACTATTATGAATCATATGAAATCACTACATCATAATTAGATATGATATCTAGTTATTCCTATAAAAGACAAGAAATTAGTTTCAAAAAAATTGGTGTTTTCAAATAAGTAAGACAACAATAGAAAGAACAGTATCAGGAATAAGGATATACTTTTTTCTATGGTCAATGTAGATAAGTAATGGATAATATAAATTGATATAATTTCTCCTATTGTTAAGAATGTATCTATATGAATTTTTTTAGCATTGGTGGCACAATTTGATTCGTAGTAAGATAAACATGATGCAAACACAAATTTTCATCATGGATCATTATATGAAGAGATATATATTCTGTAACATAGTGTGTTTAATATAATAGGATATCGGGATAATCCTCATTCATTAACTAATACTATGATATAAAAGGATTGGAACTATGACGATGAATAAAAAAAATATATGGATATATTCTGAACATTGTGTTTACATTAAAAAATTCATGATGATACAATTATTTACCTTCTTTTATTAATCAATTATATTTTCATTACATGTAACAAAGAGATGAAAATTTTAAAATTGAAATATCATCTTAGATCATAGTTTCTGATGAAGGATCTTATATAGTTCATGAAATTTATTGGGGTGGAGATCAGTCGAGACATAGCTAAGGGGGTTGTAACCCTTAGTAGGACAAAATATTTGATGAAACGTATATTATGGTTTGCAATTGATGATAAATCAAAACTAGTCAGCCCTTATTAACATAACATTTGAAACATAAGGAATAATTATCTTATATTAGGGATAAATAGATAAAATGGACTCATCATGTTCTATCTGTAAGATCACTGAGAGAATTTATGTATTTTAGGCTATTTATGATACCTTATATTTCACATGGAGTGAGTATATAAAATAAGTATATGAATGAAATATATAAAGTTCAATGGTAGGATATCCTATATATTATTTGGTTTATTTAATGTATAATAGATTTTATTTTTTTATTTTTATGGGACATACAAAGGATGGAAGATTTCTTGTAAGATATATTGATTCTAATTATTAAGGAGATATACTCTAGATTCAACAATGGTGTTATATATGATAGTGGAAGAGTATATTGTAGTGAATAAATATTTTAAGGAAGATATTTAGCTACATGTAATGATCAGATATATTTCGATCACCTATAAAAATGTACATATTTTTTTTTTGATAGATTGAATTGTTTTTGTATTTAAAATAATTAGGTTTATCACAGTCGAACAAAAAATTTTGATGCAAGGTTCTATTTCATCAGAGAGATTACCTATGAGAAATGTATCTCGATCATGGAAATAATTATAACTGATAACCCAATATATATTTTTAGTAAAGTGGTTACAAGGACCATGTTCCTACACATTTTTTACCTCATCAATATTTCTCATAGTTGAATATATTTATTGACATGCTGGAGATTTTCAGATTTGGAAAATAAAAAATTACTTTCTCACATTATTTTATTGAATGTTGGAGTCACCCAAATATGATTTGGAGACAGTTTTTCTAATAAAATATATTCACAAATATGTTTGGTGATGTCGAATAAGTAATTATTGTAAGGAGATGGTGACTGTCCATAAAAATTATTGAGTGGATATTTTATCCTTACCTAGTTCTAGTGTTAGCTCTTGTCTATATTTATGGATTATTTTCCTTTCCCACTAAGCTTAACATTTATGATGATTTAAATGGGGTTAGATTTATAATTATTATCTTTACATTCCAGTTTATATGATTACCTGATGATTTGGATCTTATGGTTTCATCCTCACCAATGATGATTCATGGTTTCTTCATTCATGTTTTGAATGATTTAACCTTTTGAGCTTTTCATATAATGGTAGAAATATTATGATAAAATGATATTTGAATATTGATGGTCTGTGATTCTCAGGAAGAGTTTAGTCCATGGTGTAGAGATCGAGGATTGTATTTGGTGTCTCATATATGTTTGTTCTGGTTTTTCTTCTTCTGGTTTGACTTTGGAATATATTCCAAATCTTGGTTATCATTGTGTCTTTAAATTTCCTCTATTTTATTTTGTATAAGTCCCCACTAATGTATTTACATATTATTTTAAATAATTAGTTATATGATAAATTATTTGAAACATGTCAAATATATTTTTTATAATTGACATTTTCAAGGTTTATGTTATATTAAATATGTAATATTTGTTATGTAAATTTTGTACATGATATATGTTTTTTTAATTAAATAAAATATATTCAAATAAACACTATAAAATAATTTAATACGAATTGGATTATGTTATAAATAAATTTTTTTTAAATTCATTTATGTTTTTATAGACTTTCAAAAATATATGTCAAATTATATGTTTTTTAAAATTACTTTTTTCATATCATGTTTATAAATGTTAATATACTATATAAATTTATGGAAAATTTATTTATTTATTTTATTCCATACTTATTCATAGGTATAGTGTTTTTGAACAATTAATTGTGATGTACATTGTAGTTTAAACTCATTTAATATCATTATTTAAATTAGCATTCATGAATTTATAAATAGTTAAAAGATTGGAATGATATTTGATTTCATTTCATTATACCTTGAATTTGAATTTTTCATGAGCTATAAGATTATGTTTATATTTAGTTAGATTTTATACATATTGGGTGTCAGAGTTATCATATAATTTTTTCATCTCTTGATATTTAACTAGACAGGTTTATAAAAATAGCAAGTACATAAATTTAGTTCAAGAAACCAATTAAAATATTTGATCTATCATAAATTATTAAATTATACATATGAAGAATATTAAATAATTATTTGTATTAGAAGTTCAGTAAGATCCATATTATGGGAGTATGATTGATGATGATCACTAAGAAAAAGCACTTAATATCTTACATATAATGGTAGTAAAAAGCCACTATAATCCACATACTCTATGAGATTTCCCCTTGACCTCTAAATAGTGTTGTAAAACCCTATCTTCAATTGTTAATTTATTATAGAGAAGAATATAGTTTTATCATGAATGTAGGGTCTACACTCCTCAAATAGAAAATATAATGTTATTTATATATGATCATTTCCAATTATGAGGAAGGATGAGCATTACAACTAATATTTGACCACCACTGAAAATTTACCATAATCATTACCCATTTGAAGTTATGATCATTGGAAATTAAAATTGTAAAAAAAATTATTCAAAAATAAATAAAAAAGATATATGATTTACACTACTTCATACATCAGTTTTAACAGTACTAAAAGTGGTTTTTATCCCTGCTAGAGAAGCACTGAATACTGGAGTGAGATTAAAATCCATTTTATTTTTTCATCACTTCTATAAGAACTGATAAAGTAGACCTATATCTGCAAAACTAGAATCATCTATAGAAGTAACATTTATCATCATATCAGAAAGAGATAATAAGTGATACCTTTATCTGTACTTACAAAAGTAATGATAATGGTGTTTTCATTAGCATTTTTAGAAGTGCTGATAAATGGGAATGATTCAATGTTTTATAATAGCACACTAAAATGACAAAGAAGTGTGTGGTAACGAGATACCACATCACTAAATACACCAAAATATCATTAAAATCATGGAAAAATATAAGATTCAAATGAAATGAAATTTACAAAAAAACAAAAGAAAACTATATTATAAAAAATTAAAATATTCATTTACATAATTATATAACTACAAATTCCTAAATAAATACATAAAAATATGTTTTCCTTTTTCTTCTAATCCTAAACCCTTATCACGAAAAAAGTCACCTGTATAAGGAAAAAATTCTTATATTAGTAATAATATAAATAAATAAATCAAATTTTTTTTGATTTTATACTAAACATTGATTCATTGTATGAAGATTATGTATCTTATTGAGTAGTAGTTGATTCTTGAATTTCACGCCATTTATTTTTCTTTATTAAGAATCTCTTTATTGGAAAGTTACTAAAACAATAAAAGACAAAAATTAGATGTAATTTGTGTTCTCAGTTTTCGAAATGTGATGCACATTTTAAATTAAAATGACACTTATATATTGATAATATGTACATGGAGTCATATCGATAACAATATGAAATATATTGGTGATTGGATGATTCATACACATCTCAAGTGTCATATGGATCATTTTTATGATTATAATTACAATCGAAATGTGTTTTGCATTGTATTGAGTATGTCGCCTGTCTTTTTTACTAAAATTTCATTCTAAACTAGAAACACACACTTTTTTATCATATATGTAACATTAGGTTTTAGTTTGACATCATTACAATTCCTACACATCAGAAAATAATTATGAATCATTTTCCTAAATTATAAATACAATCTGATCTTATTTTCATGGTTTTCATTGGGTCACACTTTCTGAACTAAATCATCAATTTTAAACTGATAAAAAACACATTATGTCATTCAAGTAACATCTTAAAAAATATTGGGGTTAAGTTGATTCCAACATGCTGAAAATTTCTAATGTATTTTTTCCCTAATTTTTCAAAATAATCGGAAAGTGTTTGGTTAGTTTTCGGTAGGTTAGTTATCCGGTTTTATGAAAATTGTTGTTAATTATAAATAAAAAGTTGAAAATGAAGTCATACTAGTCACACCGTGAATTGTATTGGGGTTTTGATGATTACAACATGTCAAAATTGATTTATTTCTTATTTTAATAAACAATCAAAACAATCTAAATGTCTTTTCTTGGTTTAGAGTAGGTCACTTTTCCTTTCAAATAAATTGATTTCAATTTTAAATAAAAACACGCACTTGAATTCATAGGAATCAAACTGTAAATCTTATTTATATTTGTATAATTACTACACATCCCAAATGACCAGTGGATAATTTTCCAAAAGTATTTGATTAACCCAAATAGACTTACAATGGTTTCAGTATGTCACTAGTCTTTTACAGTAAAATGTCATTTTAAAATTGGAACACACACTATGACTCATACCAATCACATAACGTACCAGTATTACATGATATGGATTCATAGTAATCAAAAATGAGTTTTGAAACAATATCCTAAATTATCACAAAATTCATATCATGTTTGATTGGTTTTCAGTGAGTAAAATTTTTTGAACTAAAGTGTCGATTTTAAACTGATAATAGACAAATTTAGTTATACCAGGCACATCATGTGTTAGATTCTTGTGAGGCTAATTTTTATATGTAAAAAATTACATATGGATCATTTTCCTAAAGTATCAAAATAGTATGAATGTTTCACTCGTTTTTTAGAAGGTTAGGTAACCTTTTTACAAAAATTGATGTTAATTTTAAATAAAAAGTCACACTTGGAGTCATATCGGTAAACAATATGCATCATATTAAGGAGATGATTATTCCTAAATATTTTAAATGACTTAAGGATCATTTTTAATTATTATTAAAACAATATGAATTTATTTCCTTGGTTTTGATGGGGTCAAGTTTTATTTTCACTAAAATTGATGTCAATTTTAAATAAAAAGAATCACTTTGAGTTATACTAGTCATATCATGCGTTGGATTAATTTTCAGTTAATTTCTACATATATCAAATGAATTGTGGATCATTTTCCTAATGTATCCTGAAAACCATGTTTTTTCCTCAGTTTTGAGTATGTATCTTTTTTTAATAAATTGTCATTTAAAACTAGAAACACACAAATTGACTTATACCAATCACATATTATATCAAATTGATGTAAGACTGATTAATTCACATCAAAACTATCTTTGAAACTATGTACTAAATTAACAATAATATTATGTTTTGTTTTCTCATTTTTTATGAGTGATGTATTTTTAAATAAACTATAAATTTTAAAATGATAATGGACTCATCAAGTCATACTAGGCACATCATGTACCAAATTATGGTAGGGCTAATTACAACACATAAAAAATGACATATGGATCATTTTCCAAATATATCAAAAAAATAATCATGATTTTTCTTGGTTTCCATTAGGTTTCTTTTGATTTTTCTTAAAATTGATGTCAATTTTAAATAAAAAGACACATTTGTAGTCATATCGATCACAATGTGCACTAGATTGTAGTATGAATGATTCCTAAACATCCCAATTGACATATGGATCATTTTCATTAAGTATCAATATAATACAAATATATTTTATCATTTTTTGTATGTCAGTTGATATTTTTACTAAAATTAATGTCAAATTTAATTAATAAGTAGAACATTGAGTCATACTGGACACACTCTGTCCCAGATTGATGTATGGTTGATTTATATAGAAACAAATTATTAATTATATCATAACTACCTGTGTTTTCACGATTTCCATTGCCTTTATTTTTTCAACTGCCAACACATCATATTGACTCGATGTTATTAGCTGAAAACCCTTTCTTGATGTTAATAGTCATAAGAGAAAAGGATGCTCATGTGACCACTATATCATGAGATGTTACCATAATCGGAACATGAGCTTCCTCTACTCTTATGGATTCTAACATTGGGAAAGGTTTTTTAGCTAAGAATAGTGAAGTAATATGCATTTTTGATATCTCATCAAATAAAGTAATGGAAATGGAAATGATGGAATCATTGGAAGAAAGAATCATTTTATCTCTTTTTTGGTTTGTTGGAGGTAGTTGAAAGAGAAATATGAATTCAAAATAGATCTATAAAAACAGTAAATATGTATTAGAAAAAAATGATAAGAAACTTTCGACTCAAATATTTGATACAAAGATGAAAAAATTAATTAAATAAGTAAAATGAATTCACCTTTTCAAACATGGGAGCTAAATAGACATCAATATAATTATCAAGTTTCATTGGTCCAAATATAATCATAGAAATCGTATGGTATTTGAGCTTCATTAATAGGCAGGGATAAAAGTTATAAATTTTAAAAATGATTGGACACTTACTATGAGTACTAATATATATAATAAAAGGATTTATTCCATCCGAAGATACGATAAGATGAGAGTATCACAAATTATTTCCAAATTTATGATTCTTATAATAAACTTCCATCCACTAAGGGGAATATTCTAGATGAAGTAGGTTCCCATAATTAATTATTGTATTCACATGAAATGTCAACTGTTTTATGAATTCCTAACATCTATATTGTCTTTTAATCATTGTAATTATAGGAATGTACCATATAAATTTCTAACGACATGATTTATTTTTCTTGTATCAATCTTTTCCAAAAGATAGGGGATCTAATGAGAGATTCATGATCATTTAGAAACAATATGTAATCATTTTAAATAGAATATATTTTTATATATTGTTCCCATTGAAGGTATAATTCGTTTTTCATCATTTGATCAACATGATAGTTTATTTGCTTTTCATAGCTATCATTTAGAAGACTAGGTACTTATGTATAGATAATGTCACTCCATTCACATACATCATTCAAATTATATAACATCAACATAGGTGAAAATATTGTGTATTTAGTACAAAAAGTATACAAAAGTTTCCAATAATATGTATTTAACTTCTCAAATAAATTTATAATCTTGAATTTATTATGCAATTTTCATTGTCAGTTATTTTAGGGGATATCAATCATCATTTGAATTGGTATTCATATTAAATTATCTATAAACCACAGTATCATCTCGATCTGTTCGAACATTTAGTTTTCCCCATGTTTAATGCAATATTAATAGATACATTATATTTTTTTGATAATTTTAAATTTCTTACAACTCTTTGGAACTAATTTGTCTTGAATAAAAATAATATAACCACCTAAAAATGATTTTAGAAGGGTCCTATGCATGATTTAATGAAAATTTAATGAAACCTTTAACTCTATCTTAATATTATTTTGTCAAATGGTTAGCATGAATCTATTTTTTATTCATATCCATCCTTTTGTGTTCGTAAAATATTAATTTTCTATAATAATTAAATAAATTCACATAAGATATTCATTACAAAAGGTTAATGTTAATGAAAATTATTATAAGGGAATCCAAACATTTGATTTTTTCAAATAATTTTACAGTTCCATGATGAAAATGGTAATTGAATTTAATAAAATAATTACTCTACTTTGGTAGGTATTATCATATGAATTAATTCAAAGGGGAAATTTATAGACAATTATCCTATTCATAAACTCATCTCTCGAACAAGTATATTTTGACACACACCCTCCATATCTTGTGGACATGAAACTATGTAACATGAAATAGTCAAAAAGGTTGTCATAAATGGGATGACTACTACTTAGAGTAGTAAAATCCACTTTAAAT
The DNA here is from genome assembly GCA_963277665.1 of Viscum album. Taxonomy (NCBI): domain Eukaryota; kingdom Viridiplantae; phylum Streptophyta; class Magnoliopsida; order Santalales; family Viscaceae; genus Viscum; species Viscum album. Next base: position 1,592,159,463 of record OY728161.1, read on the forward strand.
TGATAGGGGTGAGTCTCAAACAAAAAAATGTAATAATTGTTATGGAGATTAAATAGATGAGGATGGAAATTGTCTAAATGTTGTTAGGGGATGAGTCTCAAGGAAAAAAATTGCAATAATAACTATTATTTGACATACATAAAATCATTATTAAATCCACGCCACAAAAAAATATAATATTGTTAATTAATGATTAATAAGAAATATATATATAATACACAATAATAATAAACCCTCATTCAATCAACTAGAAGATATTAAAATGTACTGATTAAATAATTTAACAAATAAAGTTCTATTTCATATACATGCATGGTAATTGTAGATTACTAGGGGTGAAACCAATACATGTAAACCAAAAATGATGAATACAAAAAAAATATTTATTATATATTGAATTTGATATCCTCTATTATTGTTTTTGGAACAAGTGTTGTCACAAAATAAGGAATTATAACATTTAATATTAATGGTATATCAAATATTTGAAAAACTCTCAAGAATCTTGGGATGTCATATCAAAACTTCAACCCATCCCAGGGATTGTAGGGAGGTCCTAAGATCAGATCTACCCATATGAAGGATTCTAGAGAGAGAATATGATACACATTGACACATCCTTATGATTATACAGAGGTCCATAAATAATTTTGAACGAAGAAATAATACATATCAAGAAGGTATATCAAAAACAAGGGAGAAAAACACCAGCCATTGTAACATATTTTCCATATACACTGGCCTTTATTGAGATGGAACTACTCCCATGGGTCACATTTTTTAAGAGGAATAACCTTTCTTCACATAGAAATATATCTGGAATAACAAAAGTAAAATATCTATTAAAAACAACTCCCCATCTAAAGTATCTAGCAAAAAAGTACAACAATAACATGTTAGATAAATAAGATAGGAATTAGTCTTATAGGTTACCTAATAACTGTCTTAGAAATTGTTACATAAAAAGTAATATAGATGATGTAAAATCATTGGGATTTCATCCATATGGTTAATTACACTATTTATCCAATGAAAATAATGTGTGATTCATCCATAATTACACATAGATAAAAGTTTATCTTACAAATTCCCTACATTAATTCACTATTTCAATTAAGAAGGAATGAGATGCTTGTATGTTCTAGGAGTGAAGCTGGGAAGTATCATTTTATAGGTGTTTCACAGTATAAAAATTCAATGAACCAAAATCAAAAATCTCCATGGATGAATCAGCAAATTGTATAACTCAGCACACTCACCGTTGAAAAACTACCTCCACCATTCCTAGAACCATTGATATTTTACACCAAAGTTGCCATAACAGAAAGTAGAGAAAGACTTACATTCCAGACTGGGATTTGTTCAACCATTGAAGTGCTTGAGCCTTATATTTGAGCCTTGTAATTTTGAATCCTTGATTCGAGTCTTGATTTGACATTCGATACATCGTGGAGGAGGGAGGAAAAATGTTTTCTTACACAGAAAGCTTTAGATATCATGATGAGTTCATAAATTCTCAGTGTTTTTTAAATAGATCAGGACACATTAATCGATACTTCAAAAGAAGCACTTATAAAGATTACTTTTCTCATCGCTTAAGTAATAAGAACTGATAAAATTCATATTTATCATCCGTTTTTATGGATTAAAAATATAGATCTTCATCGGAAAAAACACTGATTAATCTATACTTTATAAGTGAAAAAAGTCATTGATAAATATGTCTTTTTGAGCATTTATTACTTAAGTGTTGATAAAGGATATATAATTATAATTATAAAAAATTTAAAAATAATTATATAATTATATATACACTAAAACAATTTATATAAATATAAGTATAGTAAATATATTTATTATAATTTTATAATTATTTATTTATAATTATAAAATAATTTTAATAATATATTATGTATATCAGTAGATATAATCATATATATATTAAATATATTCTTTAATTAAATAAATTTATTATAAATTTAATATTTATTTAAACATATATAATTATTTACTTATAATTATAAACCCACTTTTTGAAAAAATAACTTTAATTTATATATATTTATAAATATATATGTATATAAATATAGTAAAAGTACATTTATAAATACATGTATTTGTAAATAATTTTATACCAATACACATTTAACATTTTAATGAATATTTAAGCTTAAGTTCATGAATGATAAATATGAGTGGAATTGAATTAATTTAAAACGACTACATTTTAAAAATATTTAAAAATGGTTTTGTTTTGTTAATAACATATAAATTATTAAAAAAAATTATTGATATATATTGAAATAATGATGAATATATATTAAATATATTAAAAAATAGTTAATAAATACATATAATAAAAAAATTAATTAATTACATATATGTAAAATCAATATAACATGTTGATCTATGTAAAATTGAAAAATTAAATTCCATTCAATTATGTCGATCACTCGATATAATTAATCAGTATTTTTAATTCATATTAATTTCCAATTATAAACCATTTTCAATAAATACATGACTATTTAATATAAAGTATAAATGATTTTTATTATATAAATCATATTTATATACATTCATATATATCTATATATTTAATATATACGTTTTATTAATAATATCAACAATTATTTAATTAAGAAAATGTTTACTATTTTTCTCAATGTTATTATTTTTAGTTATTATTTTTTTAATTTTCATTTTTCATATATCTAATTATTAAATATATAATATTTATTAGTATTTTGAATATTTATAGATTATAATGGATTTAATCATTTTAATCAATAAATAATTAATAAATAAAAATTTTAATATATTTTTCATAATCCCAATTTTATTTTTTATTTTTTATTTTTTATTTTTTTAGTTATTTCATTTTATGTACACATTTATCATCCGTAAACAAGTTCTTGCAAATGATCCCTTTATGAGCACTAATAATATGTCATTGATAAACGGTACCATTTATGAGTGCAATAAATAAACCCCTGATAAAGGGTTCCATTTATCATTCCAAAAAATAACCTGCTGATAAAGGGTATCCCTTATCAGCACTTGAAAAAAAACCATAATATGATACCCCCTTTATCGGCACCAAAAAATAGAAGATAAAATATAATATTTACCAGTACTTGTTTTACTACTTATAAAGGTTCCCTTTATCAATTCTTTTTTCTTTCAGTGATAAATGCTAGTGTTGTTAAAGGTATATTTTGTAGTAGTGTTATAAAAGATGAGAAACTATTTCACTTATTTTGTAGGGCCCTATAAAACATGATATCATATTTCATAAACTATATATATTGTATATTGTGATTTAGGCAACTCATGCCTATAAAAAATGATATATTACCCAATCATAGCCTATGATATGTATCACATACAAGTCAGGGGTTATAAATATATGAATCGTAAAACCTAACTCAATTTTTTTCATATTAATAACACCCACTAGAACTAAAATTTTAATGATAATTTATGTAAATAATCAAAACTCTTTATGAATCCATCCAACATATTTTCATACAATTGATCAAACTATCTTAATTTGGAATACTTTTTTTCAAGTATTCAAACCTTATTCAATGTCATACCTATGTTACCCAACATTCCTTTCTATACATGAATAAAATTATGAACTCTATAATTCATAAATGTAAGCAATGATATGACTCTAGAAAAACATGATTTCTATATAAGTTACAACATTTCCTAGCATGATCTCTATTAAAAAAAATTCTGATATATTTTTCCACTTTTCCCCCATAATATATTTAAGATACATCATATATATATATACACACACTTATATAATCTCTTTGACAATAAAATATTGAGACCATTGTACATGGAACATTTCAATCAGTTAAATTCCATGTTAAAATTCATAGTTCTCAGTTTTTTTTAAAGAATTTGATTGAATAAAACACATGTCATAAATTTAATTAGTTAAAAAAACACATGTCACTACACTATTTATGGACATGTATTTCCTCATTTTAATTCAAAAACTGCCTTAAATGACATTATATTCATACTTTTAGAAAATCATATCATGGTTAAACTCACTAATTAATTTATCAAAAATATACTCTACCACCCATGATTAACTTACTATCAAGGATGGGAAAATAAGGTTTCAAAGTATGAAGGATAATGGTCTATCTATCTTATTAATATTTGGTAATGGGGATTCATATTTTCTATACTACACATACTATATCAATGAGAATTTTAAATTCTATTTGATATATTTTCATGGTTCATCCTAGATAATAAGTTTCTACTTATTTTTTGATGAGTCTAGATAGTTATATATATATGATTTATACTCATGTTAATATTAGAATATTATCACAAACTGTTATATTTCTATTATGGGTATTCGTAATTCCACTAATCATGTTTAATATATACAACACACATGAATTAATATTAAATGAGGATTATCATTATTATAAAACCATGACACATTTTACAAATAGTAAATCTACTCTATCATGTATCTTATACAGAAACAAAAAATATTCCTGTCATGCCTTTTCTATGGAAATGGTTTCATCAATGGATAGAACAAATATTCATCTATATAATCCCAATAAATCATATTTTTAAACCCCTAAATTATTTCTCAAATTATATAATATATTAAAATTATGTGTTTGGTACTTTGGTGAGAAATGGGTTTGTTGTATAGAGATGTACCTAAATTGTTTTCAATAAAAATCTCAATTAATTCTTGAATTATTGGATCTTACATAAGTTCAATGAAAATTATCATGATCCTAATATATTTATTTATAGAATCTAATGTAGAAATGTAAACATCAACTATTATATGGCCTTTCATCGATACATGATTGGTATAATTATAACTGATAAATCCACTATTTAATAAAATAAAAAACATTTGATTGAAATCTCGTATAATATTTTTATATTTGAATTCTAGAATCAGTGTAACATCTTAATGTGAGAACATACTCAATTATAATGACAATGAACATTCTTCACTTCTACTCAAGTAGTTAGGATGTTCTTAATATAAATTTAGTGAATCTATCTTGGATTTTATTTGCATCCACTTATTACGCTCAACAGATATAAAATGCTAGGTTGATTATAGTAAATGAAAAACATGATAGAACCTATGATATATGTATATTTAATATATACATATTCTCTAACACTTTACAAGAATCCAAAATCAATATATCATTTTAAAAATGAAACAGTTGTAGAACCCCATTATTGGACGTCACGAGGCTAATCTATTTTATCAGTCCACCAATATATATGCATTTATTTGGTATAGGAAACCTATGTAATCTATTTAAATAGATCTTAAAACCTATTATATAGGCTGACTTACCCAGTTATTTATTTGAGAAACATTTTCCATAAAAATATTTGGAAATTATTGTTTGGAAGATATTTTTTATAAGGATGATATTTTCCACATTCAATAACAAAAATATTACAATAGTGTAACTAAACTCTTTATTTACAGAATAATTAACTTTATTATTGATAAAAATAATCTTTCTGAATGAAACATCAACCCAAATTTTAAAACTCAAAGATTCTTTCTTCAATTAATAAATTTACCATTGTAACCTAAAAACTATTTCATGCACATTTAGAACATCAAAACATTTGTAGTGTGTTATATACACACCCTTACCTAAATTACCATTATAGACATTATATTTTATAACCTTTTGATTTATCTAAAAAACATACTGATATTTTTTGTTACCAAATATTTGAATAGACATTGTTATAGAAATAAGAGAAACTGAGTATTTTTAGGAAGCACCATATAATTGTTCGTAACATGTAACTACCATATGAGAAAAATATATAAAAAATATACCATTCATGTTTATTTTTACGTGAAACCACCCCATATAACCTATAGATCTCACACCTTTTAGTGAATTCACCATTTTTCAATATTTTTTAGTGTACATGGATCCAATTTCATTTTTACTAGAATTAATCAATTTCATAAAATCAGCACCCATATTGGATTCTTCTTAGGTATTGGGTCCATAATAAAAGAACATATTTCTATTATCAATATAAATAAGAAAAAATATATCTAAAACACTTAATGAATCCTAATAAAACATTTAAGTTATTTTATAACCTTTTTTGGATCTTTCTTAACAACCTCTCACATTATCATATCACCTTCCATCTAAATATCTATTTTTGTTTATTTTTATTAAACTTATCTAAGTCCAAAATTCCTCCCACAAAATCCTAAATTAATATATTTATCTCATGAAATGTATAAAATAGATAAATAAACACATTATTCTCATTAGGTTTATATATGTAACATCATTTTTATTCCTTGGGATAAAAAAATTATCCTTTCTAATTTAGGATCATGTTTATCATAAGAAGAACATTATATGTATATATTATAACCTCAAATACCCATAATAGTCAACCTAAAACATTTCCCATTCCATTTATTGCATGGTTTATTTATGAATTCTTTGGACAGAATCTAGTTATGTTTGAACAATTTTGTTTTACTCAATATACTAATAATAATATTGTTACCTCTCTTTGAGTCATCATTGATCGAATAATTTACAAAAATGTTTGATTCCTTCTTTTTGACACAGCACTCCATTATGGTATAATGGGAAGAGTGACTTGGGAAATAATTACACAATTTATTAGATAATTAGTAAATTCCAAGATCAACTATTCACCACCCTTATATTGTAACATCCCAAACCAAACCATTATGTATGATCTAGAGCACCACAAGACAACATGGATGAATTACTATATACAAGAGGTTGCAGACTATTAGAGAAGTTATAATTCTGTCACTTGGGAAGTCTATACACTTAGTATCATTTTACAAATTTTATAATAGTAAAATATAATATAATAAATAAATAACCATATTAAATGTCATGAAAATTAAATTCCCATAAACTCAGATGATATACATGTCAATAACTAAAAAAATAGGTATGCAATGTTGAAAAGAACAATGTAATCAATCTAGAATAAAAATAAATAAATAAATAGTGTTGTCCTTTAGATTACATCCTTGTACACTTCATATTCCATGCGCCTCTTCTCATCTATTTTCCACGAGTCCTTTTACCTAACATAGTTCTCTATATATCATGTTTTTATGTTTATTGAGATTCCCAAAAAGGGTGTGATTAGTAAAACCCATTAAGACACCACCAATGAATCCATATCATGATTTCACATATCTATGACAACATGCGGTGGTAATAAGTAATTATCAAAAATATTTTTGGGGACCATGTTTGTTGGTAGTGGTTTTGAATTTTCTAGTTATAAGATGTTTTCAAAGAGAATTTAATTTTATATACTTTTAAAAAATCACATCACATTGTACAAGTTTTCATCAATAGTGATCATATTGAGTTTGAAGCAGATGAATAGGATTCCAAAAGTTTTTGTTATCCAATTACATGATATTTAAAAATGTATTTAGATATTATAATGTATTTAAGGGTGTTTTCTATTTTGTAAGTGTATCTTCAAAAGGCTTAAAATATTAATGATAAAAAATTTAAATATCTGAATTCATTCTATAATAAAATTTTATATGTCCACAAGTTCTGTAAATCACATTTTACTAGCCTAAGAAAAAGGAGGAAAATTTTTCTTGAGATGAATAGTTTATATAATCTTATTAAGTATTAATAAGGTCGATTGTATGAACAAAGATATATTTAATTACATTTTGAATCTAGAAAGGATTTATTTGTTCTCAATTAGTTCAAAATCAGGATAAATTAAATTATATATAAAATCTTTATACAATTATGTTAGAGGAAGAAATATGAAAAATATATTCTTTTCTATTTCAAGAATTTTTTTGAACAAATTAATGTCACTGTGATCCCAATGTTTTGTTGCTAGGAATTTATCATTGGATGAAGTCCATATGATGAAAAAAATTTCATATTAAAATATAAGTGGATGTTTATCATAAAATATTTTTGGATGGTTTATGATGATTTCAGATCAATGATCTTATTTTATTAGGTTTTTTTGAAGGTAAGAAGATTGAGTAAATTGTGTCAAAGTCAAGAAATTCATGATTCTTAGGAATGTTGAAAGGTAAAAATTATACAGAAAAATACTACCAGAGAATTTCGTTGAATCAATTCCAATAAATAAGAATTATTAAAATCTCTATCAAGCATAAATGTATGATGTTTTAACATTGATTCTCCTATATGATATTTAGATGAAGTTAAGTGATAATTATTTTGGAAATATGAAATGTAGTTCTTGATGATAGGATGAATTTTTTGTATAAATGTTTTTTCTCGTAGAAGTTTCTAAATGAATGTTGTGGGTAGAGAGTTCTGATTTAATTCATCAGATGTATGGTGTTAGGAAATTTTTTTGAAATTTTATTACATAATTTATTATGTAATAATAAGATAGATATTCTATAGGCATAAAATATATTATAAATTCGTACCTGAAGGACTTTTAGTGATATAATCTTTTGTTGATTCAAGGGTTCTGTATTATGTTTCCATAATGATAAAAAAAGAGATTATGTTGAGACAGACTTTTGATGTTCCAAATATCATGGGAGAAATCATGATTATCACTGAGGTTTCACTACTACAAAAATGGGAAAGGTATGTGCTTCACTATTATCAGTGATAAAAAATGCGCTGATATAGGGGGACTTTATTAGTGCTGATAAAGGTTCACTTATATCAGCACTAAAAAGCGCTGATAAAGGCCCCCATTAACTATGCTTTTTTAGCACTAATAAAGGCCCCCCAATATTAGTGTTTTTTTAGCACTGATAAATGGGTGATTTATTAGCGTATTTTTCGAGCACTGATAAATGTTAATTTTCAAAAAAAAAATTCATGAAAAATAATATTTTGTTATATATGTATATTTATATTGATATAAATACAATATATATTTTTTAAATATGTTATAGATATGTATAAATAGAGTATTACATTTAATATATAAGAAATTTAGTGAAAATGTCATCATAATATTTTAAAATAATATTATTAATGAATAATTTTCTTATTACTATCGATTGAAAATCATTTAATAACAATTTAAGGACACAAAAAATCAAAAAAATTAATAAAAGATCTAAAATATGTTGAAAATGTAACTCAACCATCAAACGGCTATAACTTTTTATCCGGGTGTCCGTTTGAACTCTACAGCATATCAAATCGATGCCTCTGACGAGCTCTACGTTCTTGTGACTAGGGAAAATCCTTTGTCACATTTTCTTGGACTGAAAAAGTCCTAGAAGGCCTCAAAAACTGAGTTTTTTGTTGGGATACCCGGATTTTTCAACATTCAAACAAGTATAACTTCTGATCCGGATATCTGTTAGGCCTGTAACACATATCATATCAAATATTGTTTCATTTTCATAGATTTTACTTGTTGTGGAATTTAAATGAGACTTTAGATTATAATTTATGGTCGTTTTAACATTCTATGGATTTTCATATACACATATATATGTATTTATTCATAAATATATATGTTTCTGTGTGTGTGTGTGACTGTCTATGTGTGTGTTTGTCTGTTCTATATATGTATATATGTATGTATTTATTTATTTACTTATAAGCACACATCAAAAACATATTTTTTTAAAAATTTATTTAAAACTTATCTTATAAGTACACTCTATGGCTATTAAAATACATATATATATGTATTTATTCGTAAATTTATTTGTGTTTGTGTGTGTGTGTCTATGTGTGTGTCTGTGTGTTATATATATCTATTTATGTATGTATGCATTTATTTATTTATAAACACACATAAAAAATGTTTTTTCATAATTGTATTTAAAATTAATATTATATGTATATATTAATATAGAAATAAATATATGTATAAAAATTATAAATAAAAATATGTATATAAATATATTAATATATGAATTAATATATATATACTAATATATGAATAAATATATTTATATTAATATGAATCTATATCAATATATGAATAATTATAACTATATATATATCATTAAATAGAAAACAAAAAAATATGGGTTATTAGTATTGGTGCAGCCGTGAAAGGGGGGAGGTCCTAGGTTCCAGTTCGGGTGGAAGCAAAGGGGGTGCGCACGTATAAAGATGCGCGGGAAGGGAAGCGCATGGGAGACCTCCTAGCACTGATAAACGGGGTGTGAAGCGCTGATAAAAGAACTCCCCACATTATTTTGAATTTTATATATATATTTTTAATTTTTTGACCTTTATCAGCACTAAAAAAATCTCTCATAAAGGCCCCTTTTATCACCGTTAAAAAAAAGCGCTGATAAAGGGGTCATTTATCAGCGCTATTTTTAGTGCTGATAAAAGTGGCCTTTATCAGCGATTTTCAGAGCGCTGATAAATAGGAACCCCCAATATTAGCTCTGATCTTTACAGTTCTTTTTTAGCGCTGTTAAAGCCCTTTTTTAGTGCTGATATAGGTCGTTTTGGTAGTAGTTTTTAAATACATTTCAATAAATGTGATGTTTATAAAGAATCTCATATTGGATTATGACTGATCTACATTTATTAAGATTATTTCAATGAATTTTGTGAGTGGGAGATTTTAATTTCTAGATTTCATTAAGAGGGAAACAAAATTGTTTTTCATGCATGTGATTCCTTAAAGTATTCTATACAATGGGGCTTTAGTGAAATGTTTGTGTGTATTGTTCATACAGGCATATGTATTTGGGGATTTTAGTTTATGATGAAAATAACTATCATATATACAAATATAGAGTGTAGTAATTTCTTTTGAATCATTGTTATGATGTTATTTAAATTTTGATAGATGGTTTCCTTTATCATGCTAATAATGTTCCTATAACAACATCTGATAAGAAATTTTTTCATAATGATTAGAGATCTATATATTCTATATATTCCCCACTTAGTTAAAGTGATTTTCTCATAGTTAATGAATTTGGATTTTATTAAAGAATTTGGGATAAGATTAAAAAATATTTAAAAAAATATAATTATATGTTAAAAACTTAGAGTATAATGTATAAATATATAAAAATGGGTGATTTTAAATATATTTGTGAATTTTTTACAATGCTGAATGGCATTTTAGGTGCCATAATATATCTTCGTGTGATATTGGAATATTCTACTTTTGTGTAAATTATAGCATGAATTATTTATTATAATATTAGGAAAAAGTTTATTTATTTTAATTTATAGATCATAAAACCCTATATTTTGATAATCTGCACAACACTCTTATCAAAGAATAGATGAAATGAGTGAATTTTATAAAGATGAAATAGAATGATGATGAGGAAATTTATTTTAAATATGCTATGAAGGGAAAATATAAAAATATTCCAAATTATGAAGATGTTAGTGACTCAAACACTAAATATAATAATGGTAATTTTTTTAGGATTTTAGTTTTATGTCTTACAGGGATTTGAAAAATGGAAATTATTAGTGTAAGGGTAATTGAAATATAAAATTATTTATTTCTGAATAATTTAAGAAGATTTTCCATAATTTACCTAGAAAATTGTAGATGAAGAAACTAATGGAAATGAAAAAAAAAATCAAGAAGATATTTTATGAATATGTAAAAATTTCATTTAAAAAATAAACAGAATCCCTATGTGAAAAAAAATATTAATAAATAAGTAAATAATGGTGTTCTACAGAATCTATCACTATCTGCTAACTGTTCCATGGTCATCTGTCCATCTATCATCCTTGTTCCATTTTTCCTTAATTTTCTCCCTATCTATTATATTTTCATGTTCATAATGATTCACATATAGGTTTTAGGTAATTAAAACAAGTAGGACAGAAAAAATTCATCCTAAAAACAAGTTCACATATATTAGAGTATATGTTATGAAAATAAGAAGCATTCACACAAGTTATTGGGAATACAATGGCTGATGAAGGTTATAATGATGCAGGATGTAAGAAGTTTTTTTGAAGAATTTTATTTTTTACCTTAAAATACATCTCAATATATTAATATTTTAAATAATGGTTCATAGAAAGAGGTGTAACATGACAATGAGGATCAAGAAATGTTTCTATCATCCAACTACTTCAGATATAGAAAAATGGTAAGATTTATTAAATGATCAAATGAAGTATTTTTATTGGAATTGTATCTTCAAAAGTTTCAACCAAACAATATTCAGAAAATATATATCAAGTATTTCATTACAAAAGTTATGTTTCAACATTCTTGAGTTATATAATCCAAAATTTACTAGAATGGGTGAATGGTTGACAATTGAGTTTCATATGAAAAGTTATAGAATATTCTTATTTAGAAAGGAAGTTCAAATTTTTCTATGAACAAATATATATTCAATATAATTTTGAAGATATAGAGTTTATATTTTTCTTATGTTAGTTGAAAAAATGTATAAATATATTTAATATAAAATGTTTACAATAAGGACATTTGAGAAGAAATTAGAAAATAATGGTTAAAATTTGAAGAAGTTTGGTTAATTGGGGAATGTTGATAAAATCCAAAAGTAGATTTGATGAAGAATTTTCATCTCATGAAGTCCATCAGATGAAAAATTTCATTGTAAAAATATCATTCGAAGTTTGTCAGATATATTTTATGGATGATTTGTCAATTTTTTAGATCTGAATGTTTTTTTTATGTTTATTGAAGTATGGAAGATAAATAAACTACTGTCAAAGTCAAAAATGAAAAAAAATTAATGTTGTAACATACAAAGGATGCGAACAAAATCTATTAGGTAAAGACAATGTATTCTATTGGGAAAACATGTATTCTATTGTAAAAGTAAATTTTGTACATGATTTTTAGATGAAATTGTGAAATAATCTTTAGAGTAATGTAGAAATTTGGATTTGGATAATTGGATGAGTTTTTTATTATTTTCATCTGATATAATTTTCTGATGGAAGATAGTTGGTATATTGTTCTAATGCAATTCATTAGATGGAATATTTTTTGATAGTTTTTAGATGATTCTATCGAGTTTATTAAGGATGAATCAGAATGAAAATTCTAAGAAATAAAAGTTATTAAAAAATCATACTATAAAAACATAAATATTATAATTTGGGGCCAGTGATATGGTTATTTATTACATTATATTAAAGATAATAAATTTTTAAATGATGTGATAGAATTTTCATGTTCCAAATATCATTGAGGAATATCTTGATTCTCATTTAATATGGAATGAATTTTAAGAAGGTTGAAGTCATAAAAGGCTATCGTAATTAATTGAGAATATTTTGGATTTATAGAAAATATTTAATTGATTTTTTTGAGTGAGTATTTTAATTTTGTTCTCTCATTAAGTAGTAAACATAATGGGTTTTCCATATTTGATCCCTAAATTGTTCCTATATTAATGTGTTCATGTAAAAAGTATATAATTGAAATATTAACGCATACAAAAAAATTATCATGTTATAGCTTTGGATTAATACTAATCCATTATATGATATTATTCTAGTTAGAGTTTTGGATAACGATGTTTAATTCTAAGGAATAACATGGTTTAGAAAGACCAAGAATAATAAATTTTTATTGAGAAATGAAGTTAAAAACATGAACCATTAAAAAAACCCATTGAAGAAACATTTTTTTAATTACAATCTGAGGAAATTGTGTTAAATAACTTCTGTATATTTTAAGACTCCACCAAAAATCATTCAGGCCAATGAATCTTGAAAAACCCATCATATGGACAACCATATGAATTTTGAAATTAAAACAGACTAATTATTATAAATTTAAATATGATGTATTTTCTATAATAAAAAAGAATGTTTTGAAAAATTATAATAGTTACAATGTTTTGACCAAGTTGGAGATGTTTTCTAATGTTTTTTATGAAATCCTTATTACATGATTATTAGTGAATAAATAAAATAAACGATTTCTTTGATAAAAGTGAAATACAAGTTTTTGAGTTTTTCTTGATATTTGTAACCTCATAAATGGACTGTTTTATTAGGTATTGTGTGTTATTGAAATATTTCCATACCATTCTAAGGACTACATACTCTTGTTGAGTTTCAAACCTTATAAATACTTCTGAACCTGTGGATGTGTATTAATTCTTATGTTTTGTAAAATATAGAACTCGTTTACATAATGTGAATGATTATTTTTAATATTTTATAAATTGTAAAAATTAAAAGTTCATTAATTTTTCCTCTCCCCCACAGTGATCACATCTATCCATATTGGGAGTTCCAATTTGTATCAGATAGAGGTTCCCTTAATTAACTATTTACTGATTAGTTAAAAAATAGAGAAATTGTTATGGATTTTCATAATTATTAACATAGTTTACAGATTCCTACTTTTTTATAGAATGAACCATAATATATATAATTATTTAATGTTTCTATATATTTTTATGTTGGTTATAATGTTCTTATATATTTTATAAATGATTTACCTCCTTGTTTTGGGAATGTTATTATAATATATACTGATAAAAATATTTTTTATAATAATGGGTGAGCTATAAATGTTCTACATTCCAAACTATAATAATATGTGTTTTTCATTATTAAATGAGTTTGAACTACTAAATGAATTTGGGAGAAGTAGAAGAATATATATAGATGAAACAATAATGTTATATATGCTATGTTACAAATCTACACACTATATTATGAGTATCGGAAAAATTTTGATTATGATTCTATTATAGGCTTCTTGTCAATGTTAAATGACCTTATATTCAAAATAACATATCATGGTGATATTATTGACGATTTTACCAATATATAAACAATATCATGATTTATTCCATATAATTTGATGAAAAAATTTAATTATTGGAAAATATATATCCTAAAACTCTATAATTGGATGAACTACACCACACTCTAATCACATAGATAATAAAAATAGGGAAAGTTATAAATGTAAAAGAGATGTATTATAAGAAAATTTACTTCAATTATACTAAGAATGTAAAATAAAAAATTGTTCCCAATGATCAAGAAGTTAGTGATTCTAAAACTAAAGAACAAGTACATAATGTTTTTGATGAATTATGACCTTGTATTCTGATGTTTTTATTAATGGAATAATAAAGTACAAAGGGAATTTATATTTTAAATTTATTTGGCTACAAAGTTATTGGGGGACGTTATTTAAAATTACCATAGAAAAAGGGAATATGATGAAAATGATGGAGATTATAGATATTCTTGAAGATATTTTGAGAAGAATATAGGAAATAGAAAATCAAATCAAATAGAACTGATAAAAATAAAATAAATAGAAATGGATAATTATGTTTCTGAAGGTGAATAAGATGATAATAGATAAGAAGAAGATGAAAGTATCAGTGACGATGCTACTAAAAAAATCTTTTTTTCTAAAGTGAATAATGATAAGTTCACTAGAGATAAATTCATTCTTTATGCAGAAGAAAAAAATTAGTTAGAATTTCCATGGAAACGAGATTTTAATGAATGTCTTTGAAATATAGTAAGATTGGGAAAAGTGATCAAAAAATAAAAAAAGGAAAATACTACAATAAAAAATGATGAATTTACTCATGATGAAAAAATAAGTTCATATTAAAGATTGATAATCAAAATAAGTTGGTTAATGAGAAAAATAACTTTAATTTTCATATTAAAGAAAATTTAAATAGTAAATGATGAAGTATTAGATATTAATCAACAAAAACATTATAAATATGATAAAAGAATAAAAAATTTCAAAAACCCAATTATAGATGTTTGTGAAATTTTGAAATTTTGAAATCCAATGGAAGGAAAAAAATTAAAATAACATTTTTATAAGAATCATGGTGTTGTTAAAAAGAGAAATAATTTTGATACATTAATTTATGCAGCTAAAATCTACAAAGTGGAAAACCATATAGTTTCAATATTTCGATATATGAACCAAAAGCAGAAACATTTTTTGATTTCCATAAGGTTGGTAAGAATTTTAAGATGAAAAATAAAATTTATGAATTTAATATCAATTTTTATGAATAAGAGAGTTCCTAATTGATATAGAATTAAGAAGATGAAAAGTCGGTTAATTGCTCAAGATAATGTGGAAGTTATAGGGGAAAATATTTTTTCTTTTAATACAATTCGTATTGTAGTGGATTTGGAAATATAGAAATTATGTGTTGGATTAGTAAGAAACATTATAATAATCCCACGATAATCATAATGAATAGTTTGAGAGGGAGTTAACCCACTCAAATATGGAATCCTAAGATTTTTTTTTAAAATATAAAATATATTCTATGTATTTGAAACTATTTGTGAAAGATGTGAACAGCCTGGAAAACATGAAAAAGGAGGTCCTTTTGTATTACCGGAACAATTATTTTTACAAATTATCAGATGATGGATACAAATAATGGTAAAGGATATAAAAAATCCTTTTTCAATTTATCAAAAAGCTAAAAAAGGAGAACAATACAATATTATAGATATAGGGTACCCAACAAATTTTAGAGAATATTTTATGCAATCAAATAATGTAAAATATTTTAATCTCGTAACAATGACATTTGAAAGATTTGGGTTTCTTAGAATTAATGGTTTTTGAACTTATATCATTGGGAAACAAAAATATTAAATCCAAATGTTCTTTTTTTAATGGGATGGGAAAAAAATATATTAAGTTTTTTACAAAATTCTGATGAAGGAAATAAATTTTATTTAAGAAATTTGGGTTTTTAATAGATAAAAAGACATAATTGCTGTTAAAAAGACCAACGAACCCAGGGAAACATATTTCTGTTTTTAGTAATGAATGGTCATGAAATTTGATTATAATAGAAGAAAATTTGTTGGGGGATAAGGTTATGGGAAACATTTTTCAGTGGAATATGAGAAAAATAACAAATATGAATCGTATTTTTGAAATTGATAAAATTATCAAAAAAAGGAAGTGGTGTTGATACATTTTCTGTAATGTGGAGATTATAAACATTATACATAAGAATGATTAAATTCATTCAACTCCAACCTTAGAGATTATATATTCTGATATTTTTAGGTTTATAAGTAAATAATAAACCCACCAAGATAATCTCTTTATTTCTTTCCTTTATTATTTTACACTCATTAGAATTATTAGGGTTTTTAAAAATAAATCAGACTCTATTTAAATGATTAATAATGTAACAACCTAGGATTTTATGAGATATATTATTTTTAATTTCTGTGATGTGTTCTATTATACACTACACTAAGATTAGATTGTGTTATACACCGTATTATCTTACAATATACGAAACACTATTCTTGGATCGTGTTACACAAAATTTCAAGTTCGTCTGATAGAAGTCATTCTATGCAACATTGAGTGTATATATATATGTTCATTGTATAAATGAAATATGGTTGGATTCAGTTATACAAAACAACGAAGGATTATTTCATAACACACAACCCTGACTTGGCTTGCTTTACAGGCAATCACGACCTTCCTCGATAGCTTGCGTTGTACGCAATACCGAGTTTCACTAAACAATGATATGCTATTAAAATATTACTAAAACTAGCCATTACGAATAGTAATAACCACTTATTGAAATTTTCTAAATTTTATTTTTCAAAATGAACTTCATTTTTGGATTCGGAATATCGAAATTAGCATAGGGTGAAATTTTGGTATTTTTCTGAAAACTTTCAATTTTTGATGTATAGTGAAAACCCTGGGTTACTATTTAAAAACCGACTTTTTATTTAAATATTTTTTTTATTTAAATTTATTTTAGGTAAAAATTGATACATAATACCTATATAAGTTCAATGCAATTCATTTGAGTCATTTTATAATTATTTTAGATATATAAAAATTTTATTGAACTTTCACCGTCTTTTACCCGCCTCATAGGAGAATTTTCAAATTTACATTAAACTTATTTTTACTGCTTATGTTAGTGTAATTTCAAAAATCTAAGAGACACGATTGATGTTAGTAAGTAAAATGTGGTTCAATGTGATGAAAATAATTTTTTGTGAATAATAACTTTTAACTTTTATTTACCACTGTTAAAAGTAAATAGGGCAATTAAGGGAAAAATGATATTATTATTACCCTAACACATGTACTAATTCTATTGGATAAGTGTAATTCGACCAAAAACAAAATTAGGGATAAAATATTACCCATTAGGTCGACTTGGATTAGATTAGGACATTTAATATTATTTTATTTGAAGAATAGTTAAAATAGTTAAAATCAACGTTTAATAACTAAAACATTTTTAATATAAGATTTAACATAAGATAAATTAGACTATAAATATTCATTAGAAATATAAAACGATTTCCTACATAATGGTATTTTATTTTTAATTTTAAGGCTTTAAATAATTTGGTTTATTTATGACACAATGATGATGCAATAATTATATTATTAATTAAATATTGACATAAGTGATGTTATAAATACCCAAATAAATGAAATTTGGGAGTTTTTATAAATTCAAATTATTTAATATGTTAATATGACATGTTATTATTTATATAATTAACTTTTTTTGAACTAATATTTCTATTATGATTTTTAAAAAAATCAATTACCAAATAGTGTCAAAATTGACATAAAATAGTTTCCAAAAAAAATATTATATTATTAATTTTTATTTTATTACTAAAAATCTAAGTATCGGCCAAATGACTTATATAAGGTTATATATGTTAATCATAAACAACTTGGGGTTCTTTTGGCTTGTTATAGTAAGTTTATAAACCTTATAGTGTAAGAAAACAAGAAGACATGGTAAGAGAAAAATTAATTAACTTTAAGTTAAATCTAAATGATAAGGTCAAAATAGAAACCTAATCTGGTATAAATTCTATTGGATGAGAGGATTTCAACCCATACCCACCTTATCTTCTAAATAAATAAATTAGGAGATATTAAAAACCGAATATGACTTTATAATAAAATAATTGTTTTAGTTATTCCAAAGGTGCCCCTCTCCTCCCTTATAAAAGGGCACATCGTCCCTCTCTTCCTCACACAACATTGAGCCTTAAAACTCGGCCAAACCCTGAAAAATTATCTTCTCCACTTCCCTAGAAGAATACTAGAGGTCCTGGTCTTCTTCAAAGACCAATTTTAGTTCCCTAAAAGGAGGTCTCAAATAGGCGCTTCAAAGAAGAGGTAATGCCTGTTACTGATTCTTTCAACAATATTTCTTCTTCCACTTCTTCTTCTTTAGTTTTTTCATTATGAAGTAATAACATAAGTATAAATAATATAATTATATGTTATTATAAGTATTAGAAAACCATATTTAACCATCTATCCATCCTACAGAATACTAAATCACCACGCGTGCGTACGTACCGAATACCGTCTCCACGCTGTGGTGTAATCTATTTTCCACCACCACCTTACTTGGATGGGTATAATGGTGCAAATAAATAACTATATATGATTATTGTAAAGTGGTATTGATTCATAAAAAGTATACATACACTCCAATACAATTCCACGATCATGGTAATGTTATCATTGCTCGTGCGTACGTTTGGAATACGGTCTCCACGAATGCGATGAGATTCATTTTCCATGATTCCATGATTAACCATTCAAGAATGATTATAAAGTATATATAATGAATAATAATGAAATATATGACAAAATTAAGCTACTGGATTTATGTATACATACATATATATATATATATATATATATATATATATTTCATCTACTTACTTCCATTCAAGTCAATAAGGAATAGAAAACAACATTCATGCGTACGTACGACCTACCGTCTCCATGAACGGTGTATTTCATTTAAATTATCTATATATTATATATATTTATGTATAATGAATATATGATATATATATCATGATTTACATTCTGGATGTAATTAAATCATGATATAAGTAGTAATAATATCAAGAACAACAATGCCAAACACGTACGATAAATAAAACGTTTTACCCAAAATGCTGCTTTGACATGAAATTTACAAAATAACGGGTAATATAAAGTCATAAGTGTACTATATATGATATCATAACAATGAATATGATTCATTAATAATTCAATGACATTATTCAAATAATGATACAGGAGGTTCAGATATGTACGAATCATATCGGACCTAAGGTAACGGATAATTTTGCAAATCTCATTTTTTATATCCAAAATTGCTTATACGTAAGTATTTACTAGGGTTATTGTTCTCATCCATGTCCATGTTTCCTAAAAATGGTTTCATGTCTGTTTAATGTCATTTTTACACATTTTTTGACTTTTACTACATGGTATGTATGGAATCATTCTTTTACGAGGTACTTTTTGACTTTTCTGACAAAAGTACGAGAAGAATGTTTTTTAACTTATACGGCACGAACAGATTTTTTATGGTTTTATAAAGACTTATTTTAATAAAGATTCCTCCAAAAGATTTCATGAATATTTTCAATAAAATAATTTTCTTTTAAAATTTCATGACATTTTTTGAAAGGAGAATGATTTTGAAGAAAAAAAGATATTTTCCTCAAGAATTCATTTAAAGTGTTTTATCATAACCATTTTTCATCTAAGATGAAATTATTTCATATGTGTATGTTTCAAGTATCATGTCTCTATGATTTACATTTTTTCACTTTTCTTATTATGAAATCATTTCCATTTCTTTAATATGTATTATGTGATGATGGGATGATTTTTTTGAAACCCATTTTATTTATTGGGTTATTATGAATGATGTATGTTTATTTTGTGGAACAAGTAAGAATGATTTCATTATGAGATGGGTGGGACCTATATCTCCCTCTAATGAATTGGGAAAATATTTATATCTCATGAGATAGACATGGCCGGAATGGTAAGTTAATCCGGTTCAGTGTTACGGGACTGAAATGAGGAGTGAACTCGATTCTGAAAGGGACTTTGTCCACTAAGATGGTCATGGCAACAATGCCTTGGCTACCATGGAAATCATATCACGTGCTTAATGTTTTTCCACAATTACAAGTTTTATTCCCAAGTTATTTTATCATGATTTATGTTCTATTATGATCTATGCCTTATGTACTGCCATGTTTTATGTCATTGCTCAAGATTTCGATGTTTAAACATTATGTTCATGTTTTTATGTTCAAATGTATATGGTTTGTTTTATTTTCTCCATGATTACACTTACTGAGCATTTGAGCTCACCCTTTATATGTTTTCTTTTCCCCAGGATTTAACAAAAGGTTTTAGGTAAGAAAAAAATTGGATGATCTTTATGGGAGATGTTGAAGATATTTCACCACGATTAGAAGATTATTTTCTGAGTTTCCAAATACACCAAACTATTACGGTCCTTTGGTGCCTTTTTTTGTTATGTTTGAAGAATTCCACAAAATTATTTTAATATCTATATACGTCAGGCTTTGGGTCTCTATAGTTGGTATCAGAGGAAAGGTTTA
Source organism: Viscum album (assembly GCA_963277665.1). Lineage (NCBI taxonomy): Eukaryota > Viridiplantae > Streptophyta > Magnoliopsida > Santalales > Viscaceae > Viscum > Viscum album. The sequence goes on from OY728161.1 coordinate 1,592,180,939, forward strand.
GTCAACCATTGGAAACTAGGATGCAAGAACTTTAGTGAGATCCCTAGAGATATTTCTAAGGTATGTCTAGGAATGTCCCTAGGGTTAAGTATAACTATAGGTTATAGTCCTAGAATTACGATAAAGATCTTAGAATTAAACCTATGATGTTTGATATTAAAGGTACTCCCCCTTTATTATGTTGTTTTTTCAAGCATGATTTTTGCCTCTCACACTATTCTGTTTGGGTTTTAACCGATGGATGGAACCCAAAGGAATCGTGTTGATCAATGTAATGGAGAATGCCATGATTTTCCTCCTGAACAAACAAATGTTATGGGAGATGGAGTGCAAAATCTTATTTCTATACTTACACAAGCTATGAATCATTCTGGACTTCCAAATGAGCCGAGAAGGGAACAATATTCTATTGAGCCCTTCATGAGGCAACGTCCACCTTCATTCAGTGGGTCTTCTGATCCACTTGTTGTTGAAAAATGGATAAGTACCACTAAAAATATATTTTCAGTTCTTCAATGTTATGAACATGATAAAGTAATCTTAGCAGTATATAGTTTGGAAGGTGAAGTTGATCAATGGTGGAATATTATCAAAAATACGAGGCCAAGACATGAAATTGAGTCCATGGAATGGGACAAGTTCAAGAACTTATTTTTCAATAAGTACTTCCCTCATATCTTCAAACATAGATGGAGAAGGAGTTTCTTGAACCAAGGCAAAAGGATGACGAATCTGTTGGTATATACGAAGAGAATTTTACAAGGCTTGCAAGGTATGCATCTGGCTTTATCATCCAACCTGAAAGTAAAGTTGATCGATTCATTAGTGGCTTAAAAACAAATATTCGAAGGGAATTAGCTATAAGAGACTTCAGTAGGTATGAAGAAATTGTGCGTTGTTCTATCAAGGTAGAAATGGAATTTGGTGTTACATATCCATCTCATGGTTTTGACAAGAAACGAAAGATGGAGTTCAAGGAGAAATCTTAGAATAATGGTGAAAAGAAGATGAATGTTTCCTTATGCTTAAAGTGTTGAAAGAAGCATGGTAGATATTGTCTTAAAGGTACTAGAAAATGTTTTAAGTGTGGAAAAAAGGTCATCGAGCAGCTGAGTGTCGAAGTAATGGAAAAAGGGTTACTAATGATGTGAATAAAGAAAAGACTGCATAGAACGCACCACCAACACATCAATGCTTCAAGTGCAATGAAATGGGGAATTATGCTAATCAATTCCCTAATCCAAGGGTTAATGATGATCGAAATGAGAATCCAATTAAGGAAAAGGACAAAGGTAATTCACATGAAATCACTATTGGTGATGTTGAATATGACAACGATGTGGTGTAATGATCAAGTGTTTATGTAATGGGATTCCAAAATAATGTTGTATATAGTATCGTGGAATATTGGAATATTTATGTATTGGTCTATTGTGGTTTTCAATAATTTTATGGTACCGTTAACCCTGGAAAGTGATTGAGATATTTTTTGAAAGAACATTATATGTGCATAATGAAGGGATAAGGAGAAAATGAAATTTTTTATAGTATTCATGAGCTCATGTCTGATATAAGGAAATAGTTAGAAGATGGTTTGAGTATATAGAATTTTGGGGTTTTGGTATGTGGAAAGAGTTAACTTTTGATAGCACTCATGTTTTCACTAAGATTCAATGGGTATTCATTTTTCAAGAGAATACATTATTAAGGCCATTGAATGTTTGTAATGTGACTAACAATACATATCTTATGATATGTGGGGATCAATGATGGTATTAACATGCTTGTTATATGAAATCTCTGGTAATCGTTTTCACTATAATATGAGAGTGGACTGCAGTATTATGGATAATCCTAAAAATTGGAATGGATTATGTTGGACATAAGTTAGTATTGTTTAAGGATAGAAGTTTTTTCAATATTATTGATGGGATGTTATAGTAATGTAGTTTTAGAAAATGGACAACCTGCATGATGGGCAACAACCCATCGCGTCGGACAAGGCTGTGGGAATCGAACCCACAACCGAAGTGTGAGTGGCCTTTATCGCATACCACTGGCCTACAAGAAGTCCCTGGTTAGTAGAAACTAGTTTTATTTTATTAAGCGGTATGATATATGAAGAATAAGATCATTTTTGGAATCATATATGATTAACCTCACCATAGATAGACTTATTTATATTTGAGAACTTTTGCTAACCTTTTGTTTGAAACATATGGAATGACCCATCATTCTATCACAGGATCTGTTAACACTTCATGAATAACAAACTCAACTTCATTTCTTTAAGATGAAGTGGAAATTGTTCAAAGCATGAACAAAAGTGAGATTGTACCAAAATAAAGTAAGTATTTATTTTAATTCAAATTCTTCAACTTTAGGGAAATGATATTGAAAACCAAAAATGTTGTCCTAGTCCCCTTATATCCGATGAAGCAGATGGTACCCTAGATCTTCACAAATTTATGGCTTTGTGATTGTTGACGTTTTCATAACCATGTTCTCTACCATTCTCCATCAGAACATGACGGTTAGATTTATCTTCCATATCCATATTTTCACATATGTTCTCTTATGTGGAAACCCAGTGATTAGTTAATTCGGGTAACCGTTACGTTTCATACAATAGTTTTTAAATCCAAGTTTTGGTATTCCTTTTCCCAATGTGGGTTTCTATTAAAGAAACTTTGTAGTAATAAACCATTTATAACCCCGACGAATTTTGAGGGAAAAATTCATTTTAAGGGGGGTAGAATGTAACAACCTGAGATTTTATAAGATATATTATTTTTAATTTCGGTGATGCGTTCTATTATACACTATACTAAGATTATCTTGTTCTATACACCATATTAGCTTGCAGTATACGCAACACTATTCTTGGACCGTGTTACACAAAATTTCAAGTTCATTTGATAGAAGTCATTCTATGCAACATTGAGTGTATATATATATGTTCATTGTGTAAATGAAATATGGTTGGATTCAGTTATACAAAACAACAAAGGAGTATTTCATAACACGCAACCATAACTTGGCTTTCTTTACACGCAATCACGACCTTCCTCAATAGCTTGCATTGTACGCAATACCGAGTTTCACTAAACAACGATATGCTATTAAAATATTATTAAAACTAGCTGTTATGAATAGTAGTAACCACATATTTAAATTTTATAAATTCTATTTTTCAAAATGAACTTCATTTTTTGATTCGTAATATCGAAATTATCCTGGGTGAAATTTTGGTATTTTTCTGATAACATTCAATTTTTGATGAATAGTGAAAACACTTGGGTACTATTTAAAAACCGACTTTTTATTTAAATAATTATTTATTTTATTTAAATTTATTATAGGTAAAAATCAATACATAATACCTATATAAGTTCAATTAAATTCTGTGGAGTCATTTTATAATAATTTTAGATATATAAAAATTTTATTGAACTTTTCATCGTCTTTTACCCACCTCCTAGGAAAATTTTCAAATTTACATAAAACATAATTTTACCGCTTCTGTGAGTGGAATTTCAAAAATCTAAGAGACAGGGTTGATGTCAGTAAGTAAAATGTGGTTCAATGAGAAAAAAATAATTTATGGTGAATAGTAACTTTTTAATTTTATTTACCACAGTTAAAAGTAAATAGGGTAATTAAGGGGAAAAAGATATTATTATTACCCTAACACATGTCCTAATTCTATTGGATAAGTGTAATTCGACCAAAATCAAAATTAGGGATAAAAAATTACCCTTTAGCTCCACTTGGATTAGATTAGGACATTTAATATTATCTTATCTAAAGAATAGTTAAAATAGTTAAAATCAAAGTTTAATAACAAAAACATTTTTAATATAGGGTTGTACATGAGATAAATTCGACTATAAATATTCATTCAAAAGATAAAACGATTTAATACATAATGGTATTTTATTTATAATTTTTAGACTTTAGATATTATCGTTTATTTATCACACAATGATGATGCAGTAATTATATTATTAATGAAATATTGACATAATTGTTGTTATAAATACCCAAATAAATATAATTTGAGACTTTTAAAGAATTCCAATAATTTCATATGTTAATATGAAATGTTAGTATTTATTTAATAAACTTTTTTCTAACTAATCTCTCTTGTATGATTTTCACAAAATATCAATTACCAAATAGTGTCAAAATTGACATAAAATAGTTTTTAAAACAAATATTATATTATTAATGTTTATTTTATTTCTAAAAATCTAGGGTTCTACTAGATGACTTAGATAAGGTTATATATATTAATAATAAACAACTTGGGGTTTTTTTGGCTTGTTATAGTATGTTTATTAATCTTATAGTGTAAGAAAACAAGAAGACACAGTAAAAGAAAAATTAATTAACTTAAAGATAAATCTAAATGATAAGGTTAAAATAGAAACCTAAAATTGTATAAATTCTATTTAATTAAATTATTTTGACCCATCCTCACCATATCTTTGAAAAAACTCAATTTGGAGCTATTAAAAACCGAATATGTCTTTATAATAAAATAATATTTTTTGTTATTCCAAAGGTTCCCCTCTCCTCCCTTATAAAAGGGCATATCCTCCCTCTCTTCCTCACACAGCATTGAGCCTTCAAGCTCGGCCAAAACCTGAAATATTATCTTCTACACTTCACTATAAACATCCTAGAGGTTCTGGTCATCTTCAATGACCAATTTTAGTGCCCTAAAAGGAGGTATCATATAGGCGCTTCAGAGAATAGTTAATGTTCGTTACCGATTCTTTCAACATTATTTCTTCTTCCACTTCTTATTATTTAGTTGTTTCATTATGAAGTAAAAACATCAATATCAATCATATAATGATATGTTATTATAAGTATGAAACAACCCTATTTCACCCTCAATCCATCCTATGGAAAAAGAAATCATAGCGCGTGTGTACGTACAGAATACCATCTCCACGCCCTGGTGTAATCTATTTTCCACCACCACCTAACTTGGATGGGTATAATGGTGAAAATAAATAACTATATATGATTATTGTAAAGTGGTATTGATTCCTAAATAATATACATACACTCCAATACAATTCCACGATCATGGGAATGATATCATCGCTCGTGCGTACATACGGAATACCATCTCCATGAACGCGATGAGATGCATTTTCCATGATTCCATGATTAACCATTCAAGAATGATTATAAAGTATATATAATGAATAATAATGAAATATATGACATAATTAATCTAATGGATTTATTTATACATATACATATATATATATATATATATATCATCTACTTACTTCCATTCAAGTCAATAAGGAAAAGAAAACAGTGTTCATGCGTACATACGGCCTACTGTCTCCATGAATGGTGTATTTAATTTCATTTATCTATATGTTATATATATTTATTTATAATGAATATATGATATATATATCATGATTTAAATTCTGGAAGTAATTAAATCATGATATAGGTAGTAATGATATCAAGAACAACAATCCCAAACACATACGATAAATAAAACGTTTTACACAGAACGTTGCTTTGACATGATATTTACAAAATAAAGGGTAACATAAAGTCATAAGTTGACCATATATGATATCATAACAATGAATATGATTCTGTAATATTTCAATGACATTATTTAAATCATTATATAGGAGGTTCAGATACGTACGAAGCATATCAGACCTAAGGTAAGGGATAATTTTGCAAATCTCATTTTTTTTATCCGAGATTGCTTATATGTAAGTATTTATTAGGGTTACTGTTCTCATTCATGTCCATGTATCCTAAAAATGGTTTCATGTATTTTTAATGTCCTTTTCACCCATTTTTTACTTTTACTACATGGTATGTATGGAATCTTTCTTTTACGAGGTACTTTTTGACTTTTCCGACAAAAGTATGAGAAGAATGTTTTTTTAACTTATACGGCACGAACAAATTTTTTACGGTTTTATGAAGCCTTATTTACATAAAGCTTCCTAGAAAAGATTTCATGAATATTTTCAACAAAATCCTTTTCATTTAAAATTTCATGACATTTTGTGAAAAGAGAATGATTTTGATGAAGAAAGGATATTTTGATCAAGAATTCATTTCAAGTGTTTTATCAAAACCATTTTTCATTTAAGATGAAATTATTTAATATGTGTATGTTTCAAGTATCATGTCTCTATGATTTACGTGGTTTCACTTTTCTTATTATGAAATGATGTCAATTTCTTTTATTTGTATTATGTGATGAATGGATGATTTTTATGAAACCCATTTTATTTATTGGGTTATTATGAATTATGTATGTTTATTTTGTGGAACAAGTAATAATGATTTCATTATGAGATGGGTGGGACCTATATCTCCCTCCAATGCATTGGGTAAAGATTTATATCTCATGATATAGACATGGATCGAACGGTATTTTAATCCGGTTTAGTGTTACAGGACTGAGATGAGGAGTGAACTCGATTCTGAAAGGGACTTTGTCCACTAAGATAGTCTTTACAGCAATTCCTTGGCTACCATGGAAATCATATCATGTGCTTAATGTTTTTCCACAATTACATGTTTTATTACCAAGCTATTTTATCATGATTAACGTTCTATTATGATCTATGCCTTACGTACTGCCATGTTTTATGTCATTGCTCGAGATTTCGATGTTTAAACAATATGTTCTTTTTTTTATGTTCAAATGTATATGGTTTGTTTTATTTTCTCCATGCTTACCCTTACTGAGCATTTGAGATCACCCTTTATAGGTTTTCTTTTCCACAGGATTTAACAAAAGGTTTTAGGTAGGAAAAAAAGGGGATGATCTTTATGGAAGATGTTGAAGATCTTCCACCACGATTAGAAGATTATTTTCCGAGTTTCCAAAGACACTAAACTATTATAGTCCTATGGTGTCTTTTTTTGTTATGTATTAATCATTCCGCAAAAGTATTGTAATTTCCATGTACATCATAATTTGGGTCTCTATAAATAATTTCTGGAGAAGATCATGGAAAAATTTTAAATCTTCCGTGAAGAATTTATGATCAAATAATTGAGGAGAATAAAAAATCATGATTTGAGATATTATAATGAAAAACATGGTATTCATAGTGAGTGTAGTACATTGTACACACCCTAAAAAAATTATTTTTCTAGCTTATTTAGAAAATATTCGGTGGATATGGAATAAAAACTGTTTTACAAACATGATAATTATCATTATTTTTGGAGGTACACTATCTGCAGAATTTATTTGGAATCAATGTGTAAAATCAAAAAACTAGGATCCACAAGCTGGTCGTAAATCTGGTTTGATAAATGCGATAATTTGCACCTCCCCTTACACAACAAGCTAAAAACTAGCAGAAATGGACTAATCCAGGTCATAGAACAACTATACCCTCTTTATCAATGTATCTAAATAACAAAAATAAATAATAAATAGAAAAATGATATAAATACTAACAAAAACATTCAAATAAAATAGGATGAACAAAGCAATAATATACAATATCCAAAAATAAACATTAGTAATTTAATTCCAAATACATGTCAACTGTCAATATTAAAAACCAAAAATATATAAAGAGACTCCTAACTCCCATGTGGTTCTTGACACCAAGTCTGGTTCACTTATCCATTATCTATCCCGAATCATCCCTCTTGAGTGGTCCCTTTTCCATTATCCAATCCTAAAAAAGAGGAAGTATATTTGATTATCGATAAGGTATCCTAAGTAGGGTGTGATTATAACTCAGTATTTCACCACCAATGGTGTCGAAAAAAATATCTAGACAATAACAGTGTATTGAATTTTATAAAGAAATATTCCCAATGAAAGACTAAATAGTTACCAAAATTTTAATTATTCATTAAATAACCACAAAAACCCACATTCTCCTGAGGACACCCAACCCCTAATTCCTGCTTCATCCCGTTACCATGTCGAAACCATTTCAAATGTTTATTTCACAATTTATTACTAAACATTGGATTTCATTATCCATTTTTTAATTAATATTATATCCAATTGAAACCATACTCCAACCCCAACATTCTTTTCCTATACCTCTAGGCAGATGACCTCATGGGTATTTGAAGTACCAGTCCATGACCCACATATCATTTATCAAATAAATAACATAAGGGCGATATAGAAGTCGCCATTCTTTTCCCACACAGATTTATCAAACAATCACACATGTTTTATTTTGAAGAATATTTCAATGTCCCACGCTCATTTATCATATAATCACTGAAGTTTACTTTTGATTTAGAAGTTCCTTTCCCAGACTCATTTATCGCAATGGGATTTTGATTCAGCATATCATATCCCACACACGATTTATCACTATGGGATATTGATGCAGGATAACATCTACCAAACATGTATATCACATATATCACAATATCACATATATACCAGTATCACAAGTTCCAAAATATCACTTGTATCAAAATTTAATAAATGACAGGGTTATGCATTATTAATCATATTTTCAAACATTCTCATTAATATGTATCATTTCAATTTCTCAAAAAAATAAATTTCAACACTTTAAATCACAGTTAATAAAATGATAAATCAACATTACACAATTAACCATCATTTAATCATATAACCCTATGACATATTCATTAATTCATCAATTAATTAATTAAATTCAATAAGTTAATTTTCATGTAATTTGTATCATATTAATTGAACTATAAAAAACCCTTAATTAATCAAATCCATATTCAATTAATCAGTCAATTTGACAATAACCAATTCAATCAATTAATTTAATATATAATTAATTTCATTTCAAAATTACATAATCAAACCAATATATATATATTTTAATTAATTGATCATTTAATTAATCTAATTCAACATTCCAAATATCCCATCATTTTACAAATCAAACACTCCATTAATTAATTGAACAATTATTTAAACGAGTTCGTTGATTCCATAAATTATTTAATCAATTTATTGATTAAATTAATAAATCAATTGAAAGGTGAAGAAATTTAATTATAATAAGGAATACACATAATTTGAGTAAAGAAAATGGGAATTTAATTGAGTCCACTTACATAGAGATCATTAAAAATGATCACCATTTGAAATCCCTTATTTAAGAGGAATAAACAAGAATGTAAATAGGAAAAAGATCTATATTTGAATCCTAGATTCAAGATTAAAAATTTAATATCCACCAAATACTGGTCTAGATCCACAAAATAAAATTAAAATGGTCTTTTAAAATATGAGAGAAGAATGAGAGAAAGAAGTAAATCCAATGAGATTACATTATCTCGTAGGGAGAGGTGCATATCATTAATCTCGACATCAAATCATCATGAACATTTGTCAGAATGTCTTGAAATCCCTATAAGAGTATCAAAAAATGAGAGGAATCAAATATAGCAGATAAATTTCGAATTAGTGAAATGTATGGGTGGTTCGGGAATTCAAAATATAATTTTTTTTGTCTTAATTAAAATAGAATTCATGGTTTATTAGGTAGGGTAACCTAGTTTTACAAACAGTTCCCTCGAAACATTTCACCTCTTCGGGGGTGGGGGGGGTAAGGTTACTCCTAATTGGATTCATTGTTTCATAAATAATGATCCAACCATTTGAATCACCTCTTTTTAGGTTCCCATGGTTTACTACGTTGGGAATATGTTTTAGACAAATCATGCACTAACTGTACACAAGAAATTCTCCTTCTAAAAACATCCAAATTTCAGCCAAATCAACCCAAGGTAAAACCCAAAAAATATACTCACAATAATGAAAAACAGTACCTACAAATTAGTATGAAACACCTCCAAAACATTTCATAGTCTTACAATCTATGATACTTATAATAGCTCTTCCTTGACCTATACTCCATAGAATATCTAAGATTCCATGTTAAAAACATTAGGCCACAGAGCCTACATATCATCTTCTGTCTCCCACATTTCTTCTCGAATAACACCATGTTTCCAAAAAACAATAATCTATTAGCATAGAATATCCCCACAACACATTCTAATTCTGATCCAACAGACATGTCACATTTAATTCAAAGTAACTATCTTTCACATGTTAACCATCATCCACATCGATCACATGAGTTGTGTCGGGGTGATACCATCGATGCTTTGACACATTTAAAACCTCATTCATGGAATTGTACCTCTATAGAGGTGATGATTTGTATTCCACTGTCCCGATTCTCTCCAAAATATCAAAAGGTTCAACAAAATGGGTGCCAAAATTCCTTATATCTATATCCTATTGTGACCTACTCTAGATGACACCTGAAGGAATACCCGATAAACCTATGTAAAATCAAGGGGCAATATAATTCTATATGTATAATACTATTGTCTACTATGATTCATATCCATATGTTCCATAATCAATTGAACATTCAATGAGGCATCCTATATGAGACTCAGTCCAAACATCTCTAACACTCTCACATCCATCCAACATAGCGGTGATCTTCATCACCCAATATAAAGAGACTCATATGGTTCAAACTGAATAGTTTCATGGTAATTGTTTTTATAGGAGAACAAAAACAAACATATGTTCTTCTCCCAATACCCCACGATGTCCAGGGTCCATTTTTTCAGTATATCCATACGTTCTTGAATGTAAAATTCTAACTTCAAATATTTATGTGGGTGGAGTTACATACTCAATAATTTTTTTTACTAAGTACCTTCGTCATGACTACCTATAAGGGTGAATTCAATCACGAGTCATGTTCTATTTAATACACCGTGAAACCATATGTAGAAGGTATATCTCCCAAACATATGTGTCTCTCAACTAATCCACTATGAGTGTATTTTTTATTGGTAATAATTTTATACCTTTGTCAAGGGATCCAAAATCACCCAAATAGAGTCATTCTTCTATGGAATACTTAGTTGAATCACCACAACGACATTGGTATTGTTGTACCAAATCCATTCTATATTGGGAATTGAATTTAAGAAACTAATAAGTAATTTATTCTCATCCTTCATCTACTAATAGATGTAAAATTATATCATGAATTGTGCTGTGTAATTTTTCTTGCCTGAAAACAAAAATAATCATTATAGGTCATGGTAAATTTTGGTCACACCTAGATGTGCTTTCCACTTTGAGGATTTAAAATGCCACATAAGGTCCTCCTATACGATCATATGAACAATAAACTAATCCCTGAAATAAATTTTCTCTTCCTTATCTATGGTCTACTAGGAATGTAACTCCACATCTTTATGCATTTACCTAATGTCTAAACATTGAGTGCCTTTATAATTCCTATCTATTATCAATATAAAAGGTGTAGAATCTAATGAAATATATATGACCATCGTATTCTCTAGACTCTCCAGAACCACAATGCGTCTCGGCATGTAAATACATCATTTTACACAGAGCACTAGACTCTTCAACTACATGAGTCTATGTTTTCCTACTTCAAGTTTCAGCAACACTATTTCCTTTTAAATGTGTATTTCTAGATCAAAGTCAAATGACAACATATAATCAACACATATCTGATAATATAAATTCAAATCCCTCTATGAAAATATATACATTAATATCCTATGATCTGTATACATATTATAATTATCAACTAATAGACAATTCCACAAAAGAATCAATGAATAATCAACTATACCTATCTTGAGGTCTTGTGTAGGGTAGTTCGATTCAAATGGGAATAACTATTGAGACCCATATACAACTAAATATCCCTACATAAACACTTCCCCATGCACAGTTTCATAAGAATCAGAAAAAAAAATTTTACTCATCACCTCGCTCGACTGTGATCATGATTGGGGATGATGAAATATTATTCTTTAACTTCTAGAAGTAATTTCCACATGCTTTTGATAATTCAATCATTATCCATTTCTTTTCCTAGGATGATTGCGGTTATTAAAAATTGGAAATGTCCCGGATTAATCTCTTTTAATATCATGTTAAATCCAGAAATATATGGATATTGAAAATAAATTATTTATTTAATCCCAAAAAACAACTAACATTAAATTTACTAAGCACACTGAAACAACTTCCTCCACAATGATGTTCCCCAAGAAGTGTACCTAATCAATACAAAACAATCACTTAGATAGCATGTAATATATTCTATGCACTCTAAGTGTAATGAATACATTGTCGAGATGTTGTGCATGATCATCTTGAGTCCTAGAACACACCAAGAATTCATCCACAAAACAACCACAGACTGATCCATGTACAAATGGAAGTATCTATTAATAAAATCCAAGAATGTTTCTACTGATTTCATCAACCCAAAAAATCTTTATGATGAATTCATAATGGTCTTACATTATTTTTAATGTAGTACTCTTTATATAAGAAGGTAAAACTATTATATTATGACACCCAAATCTCATTTCAATCTTGGATAAAACACAAGATCCCCTAAACAGATCAAAATGATCATTAATATACGGAAAATGATACATTTTTATTTCAACCATCCAATTTAACTTCTGATAATCAACAAACAAGTTAAAAGTGTCATCACCATTCTTTGAAAACAAAACTGGTGAACCCCAAGGTGATGTAATTGAATAGATAAACCCTTTATCCATAAACTATAATAGTTGAGTATTAATCTATTAAATATTTTTTCACAGCATTATGTATGGTCGAATCGAAACTAGCCCAGCCACTAGAATGAGCACAGTTGTAAACTCTACATCTCTTTTAAGGGAAAACCCAAGTAAGTATTTAAGAAACAACTCCTAAAATAGGTCCACTATGGGTGAAAAAACATAACCCCACAACCCACCAACATCTAGAAAATGTCTATAATACTAGGATTTGAGTTCCCCTAGTTGTTTGTAAACCAACCCCAAATAGCCCACATAAATATCCCACTCTCTATGGTGAATATAATTTTCACCCTCAGGAGATGTAAAAGTAACTCTCCTATGGAAGAAATCATTATGGTCTTGGTATTATACTAACCAATCCCTATCCATAATTATGTCTATGCCTATCATAACATGTATGTAAAGATCCCAAATTAAACATGACTCCCCATCCTCAAGATAACACCCTTTTAACATTCATACATCTCTCGACCATACTCCAAATAGTGTATCGATAATCATTACTACATGCATGAACTAAAGTTCCTGTGCCAATCCATTCTGATTTATTGAAGATATGAATAACTGAGAGGCACCAATATCAAATAAGGAACTATAAAGAATATGCAGTATATGAATAGTACCTCTAACTTTTCAGAGTCTACCCTCTATATCTACCAGTGTTGGATGAATGGCGTGTAACAGTCCTACCCATATTCCCTATAATGATATCTAATTCCACTAAGATACAAAACATTGAAGATATGAATGCTCCTTCCCAAAAGAACCACATCCATTTCCTCTACTACCATAGCCAATAGAACTCCTTCCATTATTCTGATATGGTGAATAATATCCTCCAATCGTAATCTAGTTATTTCTATATTCCCCATCACTACCAATCTATTAGGGGTCCAACAAAATCATTATATATTTCCTAGCCTACCGCAACCTTGAAACTCTACCGGTGGTTTGGGGAACTATCTATGGATTTTTACCAACCTAACACATTTATTAAATATTAATCGATAATGGTTCTATGTAACTGAACCTTCCCCGAGTAAATCCACTTACTATCACCATGAATAACATTCTCATAAAAACTCTTCCTTATCCTGGAAGTCTAACATACTAAAAATATAAAATAAACCACTTTTCCTCCACTAGAATCCTTTTTCATGTTTCCACAATATATTAGAGACTAATTTAACAGTTCTAAAAACCACTTCAGCTGGAATATATTCACTTGGGACTTGCATTCCCATTTCATTCCATCCTGAAGTAAATTTTCTGATATAATGTCTTCTCCTAACAATATGGGAGAAAAGAACTGCAAACCTATAATGCATCATACATAGTCCATCATGATAATTCTTCCCTATGTCAAAATCATAAATTTTGATTCTCTCTCCTATATAAGTGCCTCTAGATAAAATAAATCTAGGAAATTATATTGAATTTCATTCCCCTCATTATCCTCTATTTTTCCATATTGAGTTCGGATATCCCAAAAATGCTTTCTCGGACCATGTAACACATAATTCACCAGCTTGAATATCTTATCAATAAGAGTCACCACGTGGTCATGTATTTTTTTGATGGATTCAATCTAAAACACACCCACATCAGTTAAACCCTCAATGTTTAAAGTTGGAGGGTTCTGCAACAAGAAATATCCTGTTATATTGGAAATGTTTTCACAACCCTTCATGTATCTCTTTCCATAAACTACATAAAGCAAGAAATGATCTGTAGGAACGTCTCTCCAACTTACTCAATAATTGATATTGATACCTAATATTCCACTGTTGGTGGATCACCACCATCTATAACCATTAGTTATATTATCAACAATTTTCATTGTGGACGAATATTTCTACAATGCCAAATACATATATTAAGACACATAACACAACATTTTAATATTTAGGCAAGAAGAAGTCTGAATAAGATACAAGATTTGTTTTCCCCAATCGTTAACAAATGATCATAACCAAGGTAAAATTAATACACTTAAGAATTTACATCTATGACATATTTAACAATGATAAACTCACTATTAATATTAAATATTTTCATTAGACACCAATTTATTCATATGTGACAACATTTTAAAATTTTCCAGTTCAAATAAGGTACCTTTTTATTTTATTCAGAGAATAAAATAAAATAAATTTCATTTATAAACTTTCCCAACATCATCTTTTCCCATTCGTTCATAAAATGAAGAACGTAAAGAACTAAATATGAGTTCCTGTATTGATTTATGCATACACAACTCTTGTTGTATTATGGGCCACAAGTCAATTCTCATAAAATCTTAGAAACATTAAAAAATCATACAATAGGTTCATCAGTCGATGTGAAATAGTATTAGCTTTAAAAATCCTCCTCAATATCAACAATCCCACCTATGGTACATTGATTTTACCGCATGCATTGGTCAGAGACTCCCATTATTGAGTCCTAACCAAAACATGACTCATCCTATTCTCTTATATACATTTACCAATTAATATGAAAATTTTAAATAGAATAAATGATTACCACCTTCGATACCACTTTCTAATGTCCCAACCTAGGTCCCACACACCAGTTCCCTGAGTCGTTAAATTACATAGCCTTAGGTGCACCTCCAAGTACACTAGAGGATACCGACTAGAATCAAGGGTCTAATATTGATCATTAGGACACTTTATCCTCTTAATAAAAGTATCACAACAATGGAATTAAAAAAAACAGAAAAATGAAATAACTAATAAATAAACCAATCTTATATCACATGATGACCACAACATGAAATAAAATATCCATAAGTTAATAGTACACATGTATTTCCAATACATGTATAGTGTCAATAAAAAAACCCAAAAATAAATAAAGACAGTAACACATCCCAAGATGGTCTCGACACTAATTATAGTTCCCTCATCCATGCTCCATCCGGTCATAGCTAACTAACATACATTTTTTTCCCTAATCATGTCCTATAAACATGAAGTCTATTCAGGTAATGATAAGGACACTTAAGTAGGGTGTGTGTAAAACTCAATAGGCCACCAACAATGTCATCTAAAATAAAATCCATTAAAAATTGTATGTAATTTAATAATTAATAAATTACAATGCATAAGTAGAAATTTATAAAATATTCTATTACTAATTAATTAACAACATAAAACCCCAGGTTTTGAGGAAACAAGATCCTCAATACCTAATTCACCTTATGATGAAGTCTGAACAATTTCTAAAGATCCATTCAAAATTCATTTCAACATATGGTCTTTCATTATATATTTCATTTTAATTAATATAAATGACAATATAAACCATAGTCTAATGGAATCATTTTGGACCAAGATATACATTCCTTGGATGATGTGGGTATTTGATGTAGATGTATTTGACCTGCAATTAATTTATCAAATCAACCACACAAGGGGAATTTTGAATCAGTGGTCTTTGACACACACTCATTTATAAAAAATGAACAAATAATGGGCTTTAAATGTAATTTGTTGTGTCATAAACTCATTTAAAAATCAATCACGCAAGTGGGATTTGGAAGTAGTAGTATATGTCCCACACTAATTTACCACTATGGTTTTTAGCATAGAGAACATATCACACACATGATCAATCACAAAATGGTTTTGATGTTGTAGTCCATTCCCCACACACATATATATCATATATCACAATATCACGTATATATCAATATCACATGTACCACAATATCACATTTATCTTGATATAAAAGATACCAAGGGTAAACATTATTAACAATCTATTCAAACAATACCATTAAAGTGTACCATTTAAATTTATGAAACAAAGTTAGACACTTTAATTTGTGTGGAATAATCTGATAAATAATCATTTAAAAATTTACTATCATTTATTTATTTAAACCTATGACATATTTATTAAATAATCAATTAATTTTCCAATTCGTCAATCTCATTTCCAATTAATTCTTATCACATTAATTGATTAATTACACAACCACTAAATAATCAAATCAATATTCAAATTAATAATTCTATTTCAAAATATCAAATTCCATTAATTAATTAATTTTTTTTAATTTTGGACCCAAATTTATTAATCTCAACATTTTCAATGAATTAATTAATTAATTAATTAATCCAATTAAATAATATAAATATCCCAACAAATTCTCTATCACACACTCTATTAACTAATTCAACATTTAATTAATCCAAATCCTTTTTCTATAAATTAAATAAAAAATTAATTTATTCAATTAAATTTTAAATTTCAAAATGTGCCAAATGAATTATGAAAATTCATACAAGAAATTGGAATTAGGACTATGTGAAATGAATTGATACCGTCTGCCTCAATATCATTGGAAAATAATCACCACCAGAAATCCCTAATTTATGCAAAGCAATAACAAACACGATAATGAATGAGATCAAGATCCAAATCAAAGATCTTGACTAAAAGAATCATGATCCTTGAAATATATGACTATATCTAGAAAATCATATGAAACCAACTCTTTATATAATGTGATAATATTGGGAGAAATATCAGAAGCCAATGGGGTGAGATTCTATTTCCAATAGAGGTGAAGATAATCAATCTGGGCATTAAATCATCATGAATAATGGTATGCAGGGCTTAGATTCTATCTAAAATCCAAAAAAATGAGACAAATAGATTATGGAAGATTTTGGTTAACTTAGGGTGAGTTATATTTTTTTTTGGTATTTATAATCTAATTTCAAATATAATTAAAAATGCATGCACAATTTCTTGGGTAGGGGAACACATTTTGTGAAAACATGAACCTAAACCTTGTAATTTTTCTCAATGGGGGGGAGGGGAGTTCGTGGTTACTTCTATGAGGTTTCATGATTTGAAAAAAGGTAATATAGTAATGTGGATTAAATATTTTTAGGTTTCTAGGGTTTCGTGGGTTTGGAACATGGTTTTGTAAAACTATACCCCAACCGAGCATAACCCCTCTTCCTTCCAAAAACATCCAAATTTCACCCATAAACCCCAATGTAAAACCCAAAAAAATATGCTAACATCATGGGAAAATAGTATATGTAAATAATCCCAAGACACCTCTAGAATTGTTTGGGATCATATACAGTGTTTCTCAATTATTATCATTAATATGCCTCACTACGAAATATATTTAAATAAAACTTCAATCTTCACACACTTAAGTTTTTTCAAATGTTTTTTATATTATTAAAATCAAGGGTTTTTATATTGTAATATTTTAACATGTAATAGTAGATAGGTTCCTTCTCGGTTATCCTCTAAAGGGATAAGAATACAAGTGTTATAATAATGAAATTTTAATGAATTAAGAGTCTATAGATTTCAATGTTATTAAAAAATATGATAAGAATGTTTAAAATGAGATCCAGATATGGATGATGAAGAAGATATGGAGGTTGTAGTTGAAAAAATTTAATAATTCTCTCAAAATAATGAATATTTCTCACCTATATATAGTGAAATGAACAAATATATACATCTAATAATAGGAAGAGAAATCATGTAGAAGGTACAAAAACCATTTCTCATTAAAAAATAGGTTCCAACCAGAATAATATCATGAATAGTTCCATATACATACTTTTAATAAAAAAAGGGACAAAATAGTAATAAATACTTTAAATATCAAGATTTTACTGATGTTATGAAGGAAGATATAAATCAAATTTATATGAACGATACTTTTGAACAAGGGTGATAATTAGTAATAAAATATTTATTTGTAAATAGGGGTGTTTCAAGAAAAATATGGTTGATTATGGGTGAAGGGATATGAAATAGGTCATCACTAGTTTGTAATGGTTACTCAAAAGTTGAATATATTGTTTTCCAGGAGGATTTTACAATAGTGAATAGATTAGAAACTGTCAAAATTTTTTTTTTAATTTTTTCATGACGAGATTATATATTTTTTATTAATGATATAATGTCATATTTTCTTAATGTGTAATATGATAAAGAAGTCTATACTAAAGAAACTATGTAGCAACATGATTGGAAATGATGAATGTTATTTCTTAATTTTCAAAAAGGAATTTTATAGGTTGAAGAAAAATCTGAGAGCATGGTTTTCCAAAATGGATACCTGCTTAAAGAAATTGAACTTTAAGAAAATGTGAGTTTATAATAATATATATATCATTGAAAATCCAGAGGCATACCTCATTGTGATTGTTTATGTTGATGATATTTTATTTTCAATAATATATGAAGAAAATTAAGAATTTTTTTATGAGAAGATAAAGATGTTATTTTAAATGTCCATTCTTAAATAAATGAAATAATTTCATTGGATACAAATTTAAAAAAATAAGAAACATATCTTTCTATATCAAGAAATGTATTATTATGAAATTTTAAGGATGCTTTGAATGTATGTTTCATTACTATATTCCAAACTAATTTAAGTGGGATTCAAGTCGTAGAAATATATATAAGGTAAGGATATTGATCAGGAGGAATTTAGGATATTTTTTAGAATTTTTATATATTTGACAACTTAAATTATATACATTGTACATTCCATTTCATTCAATGATTGATTAATGAGTGCTCTAAAATAATATCATCTCTTATTAAGAAAATAAAGTATCAAATATATTAGAGGAACAATTTTATTTCAATATAAAATATGAGAGATCAATTAAATGAGATTTTAATTGTTATACAGATGCTAATTGGATAAGACGTGTGGATTATAAAAGATCCACATTTGGTAAATTTTTCATTATAGGAAAAATATTTGTGAGTTGGCATAAAAAGGAATAAATACTTATTAACTATTAAAATGAATAAATTTAATTAAGTTACATACACTCAGGATACAAGGAAACTTATGTAGAGGAAAATTAAGTAGGGATATTTTTTGGTTGATTTGACGTTACCCCTACTCATTAGTTTTGATATTCAAAGTGATATAAGTCACACAAAAAACCAATTCAATATTTTCATTCAAATCATATTGATATAAAATACCAATTCATTACAGACCATGTTGTGAATAATGAACTAGATCTAGAATATTTTAATTCAATTGAGAATATTTTCCAAATACTGAAGAAACCATTACTAAATGAATAAATTCGTAAAATGATGTTGAACATGGGTGTGCACCCCCACCCCCATCTCTTTAATGATAAGGTAGCTGATTCAGTCCTCTCTTTCATCTTTTCATTTTAAAATGATTTCAAATGGGGATACAAATGATTTCACATAAAGGTGTCCATTTTTTGTTTATAACCCTTCATGTAAGGTATATAATTTAGGGGTGTTTTTAAAAGGGGGTAAGATTTGATTTCATCATGAGTGAACTTTTTTAACAATTTTTTGAAATTGAATATGGGATAATTTTTCTTGTAGGAAAATATTATTAATGTTTACAATTTAGGGAAATGGGTGTTAAGGTTTTGTAGAAGAATATATTTTATAAGTCTCTGTATATGAACAACATGTTTTTTTGAATAGACAATTATTGTTTCATACAACAAGTTCCCTCAAATTGGAATAGAATCCTTGTATAACTAATCCCTATCTTTATTTTTAATGATTTATGTCCCATTTATGACATTAATATCCAAAATTGAATATTTTTTCTACCATGTTTGTTGAAGGAGGTTATGATGTTATTGAATGTAATAACGTTTTTAAAACAATTATATTATTTTTTCTATAAAAAATCACATCACTTTGATAATGTTTTACACAATGGTGATCAGATACAGTAATAATTATTTGAATTGGATCAGATTGTGTTTCTCTTAACCATGTCCATTATTTATACAAATTTATCAGATTATGTTTTTGTTCTATATGTGTTTCATTAAAATGTTTATAAAAACAATGTTTTAACAATCTAAATATGGACAAAAATTACTAATATTAAGTTCTTACATTCTTATTTTCTTGATATATTATGTCACTATCTTGAGTGGAAGGATGATAATTATGGATGAGATGAAAATTGAGAGAAGTTTATTAAGTAGAATGTGGGAGAAAAATATCTTCATGAACAATGATCTATTAAAAAAACATATAAAGGTTCAATGTGTTTTCATTCTGTTAAAAACAGGGAGATATTCATTTTTATCTAAAATTTATATACAATTATGTTCTATGTATATAATTTAAAAAAAATTAATTTTTTATATTTTAAGATGTATTTTGAACAATGTATTATTGATGAAATCTAATAGTGGAGTTATTGTACATTTTTCATTGGGTGATTACCAAAGAATGACATGATCCCCATCCTATTTGGTGAGGACTCTACAAGTGAATACATGAGACCCAATTTCTAAATCTAGGTTGATACATATTTCGGGGTTACTATAGTAGTACTGTAGAAATACTGTAGCAAACCTTGTAGTAGTTACTATAGCAGGTACTGTAGTAGGTATTATTTGGTACTGTGACATCCAGAGCTATTCACCCATATGGTCCTTTGGTCCATCAAGGCCTTTGGGCCACCCAATACCTTCAGTTTAGTAAGGAGTTCAGGCCACCTCAAAAATATCATGACTCCTCAAGGATTCAGGCTACCTCAAGGCCTTTGGTAAACATGAAATGTATATAAAACTAGGAATATTTGAAAGGAACAAGGCTCTAGATGAGGATTTAGAGCAGATGCATTTACGAGAGTAGGGCTAACTAAAATTGGAATAATGAGAGGGTATGACATTTCCATCAGTACCAGGCCTATGAAACTCTACATAGGATAGCTTGATGTCCAACCTTCTGAATGTGGAGAGCTGACATAATGAATATTGATTGGGATGGGTAGTTCCATGTAGTCTTTTTATTATGAATTACTCCAAGTCAATTTGGTCATGTAAATTGTCTCCAAGCCTACGAGCCATGTAAGGCTTCAAATTCAACCCATAAAAGGGGAATTATCAGAAAAATCAATTAAAATTGTAGGCCTTCAGTTGATTTAGGTAGGATTACCATTGGATGCATGAAGTTCATTTTTGAATGATGTATGGAAGTTCATTTGACATAGTTTATGGATAATCTTATGAACTTATTATAACTATAAATATTGTGTTGAAGTTTTTTGATATATGGCTATGTAGGTAATGGTGTCAACGTTAAAACAAATATGAGGAATTGGGTATCAAAAAAGATCTATAGAAGGAATACATTATATAAAGAGTTCATAAGAAAGTCAAAAAACATAGGGTTTTTGAAATTCCATTTGAGAATTTTATTTGTTTTTTAATTAAAAATTTGATATAAATTTTAATGAAAGACCATGAAAATTTATTTTCACATAGACATTCACTAATATAATGCTTTTTTAGTTCAAGGGTTCTTTAGGATGTTTTAAGAAAATATATCAAAGGTGATGATGTTGAGAGGGTATTATAATTTTCTAAATATCATGGAGAAAGTTATTAATACTCACCAGGGTTTAATGAAATTTTAGAAACACTTAATTCATTGAAGACATTCATACTCATTCAAGAAGGTTCTAGATTTTATGAAATTATATCTGTGAATTGTTGAGGGGGATATATGATTTTTGAGTTTTTATTATGTTGGAAACTAATTTTTTTTCATGATTATTCTCCCTAATGTTTTTATTTATAAATGGTTAAAATATAAATTTATGTGGGTATTATTCATGCATGAACAAAATAGGAAGTGATGATGATTTTCCATCATATATAACCAATTGAAAAACATTTTTCGGTCAGTTTTTTGTTAAGGTATGTTTCTATGCAAGGAATATCTTGGTGGAAGAAGATAACATATAATATGTTTTCAATGAAAATAGATGTTGTGATAAAAAAATCATATGAATTCACCTAAAAATATTTTATATCATGTATAATTGGATGAAATGGTTTTAATGATGTCTTTTAGGTTTTTAGAATGCACCAGATGAACAATCCATAAAAATTTTATGGATGAAATTCTAATAAAAACCATTTGATGGATATACATCTTCTTGAAGTTTTTATCAAATGATTATATGTATGAAATTTAATAACAAGTGTTTATCATGATTAATTAAAATAATAATTATTCAATAATCATAGTGAAAATGTTCGGAGCCTTTTGGTGAAGGTTTAAAAAGTTTTTATGAAATATATATTAAATAATATATGTCTGAAAATATTATGAACTTTTATTTTGATAAATTTGAAATAAAATTATATGGGTCGTACCTTTTTGTTCATATAATATAATGGATTTATTTCTAGTTGATTTTATTTTATTGGATAATTTTCATGACCAAGACAAATTCTAGCTACCCTTATTTAGTAGTGAACATTGTAAATACTTTTGTTCCTATGGTTTTGTTTGGATGATTGTTTTTCTATATATTTGTAACTCACTAATAGTAGGTGAATGTTTTTTCAGAATAAAGAATAAATTTTGTAAAGATAAATAAATCTTATTTGACCCTCCCCCTCTCAGAGATAACATATATCCTTCTTATGGATTTCACAAGTAACAAATCATGTTGTGCATTCATGTGCTAACCAAGATTACACAAACCCTATTCGTACCTTTTTTAATCCCTTTATATATGATACATGAATATTCATAGATAAATTAAAAAATATATTTACACTCACATCTATATAATAGTCATACTATATGTAGGCCACATGGTCATGATAAAATAATCAATCATACCATGTTACTATATCTCATGTATGGTCACAAAGACTATCATTCACAACTATTTTCACATATTTTAGGTCAGATAAACCATCATACCCCACTATAAACTCATGAGTATAATCACATATTAACATTATTCCACTCGGTTAGTCAACATAAGGTCATTATACTCCACTTTCTATCTTTTTCATGTCATTATATTACATGAATAGTTTTAACTTCCTCCACCTATATGGAAACCACATGATAAAGTGTACATATTCTACATTAGTACACAATACAATACAACAATTAAATAGAATATACTGAAAATATAACAAGTAAATAGGGGAATCAAATCACAGAAAACATAGAATGTCGTCATTGTAAACAAAATACAAAAAACATACACATGTGAATAACCATAAATAGTATAAGAACATCAAAAAACATCATCATATGAATATAATGATCATATACATGTCCAATAAATTTTATGGAAAATACAACCTCATGTTTTTCAATGCCGACGTATAGGTTCACCGTGGAATCATCACACAAATCACATATATACACTTAGAAGTTCAAACCAGTTCCCATGGAGTCCTTGAAAAGATTCCTTCAATTTTATATCCAAAAGAAATAAAATATAATATTAAATAATAAATGTTAACTCGTGGATAATATATAACAAACATGACAATTCCATAGTATCCTTCGTGATAATCCCATATTTTTTGATTAAAAATTACTACAATTTCACATGTTTTAATAATATTCTATCACAATAATTAATCCATATAAAATAATAATATATCTTATTTTACAATTCCAAATTTCGGGTTCCTTATCATTTTAATAACACCATTCTTTTTTTGGAAATATTCAAGAAGATAAAATAAAAAACATATGTATGACATTTTTGATGGAATTATTACCTAAATTTTCATCCAAAACACAAAACCTAATATAAAATAAATTTTATAGGTTCTTCCACCCATGTAAACAAGATTAAGATATCAGGTCGGTCGAAGAAGGATTCAATAAACATGAAAAAAGGAACCCTAGACTATTTGACTTAATAGAACCACCAATAACCGAATGAATCATGGGTATGGGTATTTTGAGAATATTCCAAAATATTATGGTTCATAGTAACTGGAAACCCACCAATTAAATTAAAATTTAATTATTTCATAACATTAATATTGAAAATTATGCGATTAGAATATTTAAAACATGAGTTATGAATACTAAATGAGTTTAGGGAATTAATTCTCTTTCTTTTTTGGATTTTAAAAATAGTCAAAAACATTTTAAAAAATCAATCTGGGGAAGAAGGGAAAATGTGTTTTTAAAAGTAATTTTACAAAAAGGTAACTATGTAAGAGAAGCATGTTTTACCCTAATGAAGATCATGTGGGTCCTATAAGGGTGAGGATTTGTACCCAAACCAGGTTTCTAAATTCCAAAATACCCATAACCAAATCATATTTACCCATACTTAGACTTTAGAAACAAAGAGATATAGTTAAAAAGTTGTTGGAATATCCTTATAGGGTGTTAAGGATCAACAAAATACCCTTGTATTGTTTCTAATATACCCTTATGTAGTGGTAGGTTACCCTTACACACCCATTGGAAAACATATATTTCCATTATGTAGCCTATATAAATAACATTTACCCTTACCCAACATATATAATCCCCATCATACCCTTATCAACATAATTTTTACCCTTACATTACCCATGGTAAAGTGTCCTTACCCTTAAACAAATCATAGAAAACCACTTTACCATTATATATACTGTCTTCAAAACCCCCTACTATTATGAAAGTAATTTTTTTGTCTAAGGTTAATAATTCACAAGATTTATTTAATTTTTCATGAAAATTATTTTTATATTATACTCAAATGCGGTTTTTATGAAAATTTGAAACTTCATAGTATTATAAATCTCCCCTGATGACATCTTATAATCCATAAGAATTAATTCTTATGATCATTCTTGAAAAAAAATTCATCTATGATGGATCATTGGATTCTTTCTCCTACATATCCTATTAGATCTATTTATGAAAACATAGAACTCATACAAGGGGCACCATATTCTACTAATAAATTATTGATCAATCCTATAATCTACATCGAGTTGTCATTATAAGGAAAATATGAATCTATATAACGTAATTTCATTCTATAACATGAACAATATCAGACATATATTGGAAGATAGACAATTTGGAATGAATGATGCATGCCTCAATGATGTGGAGAAATTTATAAATGGTATGTCAACTCTCGAACACACTTTTGACCTTAAATCATCCAAAAATCCAAATTTACAACATCCTCTTCTTCTGGAAATGATGATACCCAATCAAGGTGACACTAACAAGAAAACACAGTCTCTAAATGTAAACTCAAAATTTCACTTCCCTCATTTTGGATATTAGTTTTTACTACTTTAAGATGTCACCAACTACTTCCTAACCATCTACACCCTCTTTGGGGTCTTGTATACCATAATAGGCCCAAAATTTTATAACTCACCCACATTATTCCAACACAGGGGTAAAGAGAATGATTTTTCATAAGGAGGCTCAATATATTCAATATATTAATATTCATGGAATATATGTTTGTAAATTGATTCTCATCCTAAGATCTATATATGTCTAGAAATAAATCTCAGAGCATATCCTCTAGTTTTTTAATCAATTTTTGTGACTGTCCATCGACCCGAGGATGGTATGTTTTTCTCAATCTCATCTAAGTCACTATAATTTTCTTCAAGACCTACCAAAAGTATGATGTGAAACATGAATCCCTATCAAAAACAACATAAAAAGGGACACCATATAACCATATGATCTCACGATCTTTCATGTTTCCCATATAATACATAGAGTGGGTATCTATGATTAGTAATAAGTGATAAACCATTTTTATTCCTTGGAAATCTCCTAGAAATCATAACAACTTCTCATAATCATATAAAACCCATAATAATGAATTATTAACCAACTCCCAATTCCACATGGGATCTATAATTGGATGGAGAAAACTAACTTGATAATGGGGCTCAACCATTACCCTATGGTAGGTAAGGCCTAATAGAATAAGCTCAGTGACGTCACTCTTCATCACTGGACACCAGAACAATCGCTTGGATTCAGATTATATCTTTTTCAAACTGGGATTTACATCACATATATTTGTATGAATGTTCCACATATGATACACTATTATGTAATTAGGGATTTCTACTCTCTCATGAACAAGTTTCGCGTCAGCCTCTCCCAATGAACACATGAATATCGATCCTCCTCTAGCTAGATATTCCCACATAAAAAACAATCTAGGTCCAAATAATATATTTCCATTACCTTCTATATGATATAACATGTTATCCCAAATGTGTTATAAATAAAAAATAATTGATACTTTGAATCATACATCCACTAATCATAGAATAATCTCATTAGTCGCCACTACTCATTAGACAGACACTCACCAAAACCCTTAATCGGAGATCACATCTCATTGTGTGAAGACATACAAGAGGGTCTTTTGGTATATATAAAAAAATAAATCATGAAAGAGATAGTGGTTACAATAATTTAGATAATGGACCATGGATCCTAACTTGAGGTCATTTGTGGGGTAGTTATTCTCATTTGGTCATAGATGACATGGCACAAAGGCTACTATTCTATCTCTCGGCATCAATAATTCTCTCGAAAACACACTTAATGAATCTTAGTATACTATATATCTATTACTATGATCATGGAGTATCACCTCTAGAGATTCAATAAACCTCATATTATGCTCAATAAATTCTTCATCAATGTTCTTCAAACACTAAAACCTTACTCCATTAGTCATCATCATATTCATGGTTACTAAAAATTAGGATAAGTACATGATTAATATTCAGTTATAGTTCCAAATTCCTAGAAGTATTCAGTTCTTGAACATGTATTTGGGAGATGTACAGGAAATCACTACTACTAATTTCTCTATCTAAATAGATTTTCCATTCTAAGATTAAACATTCCTTCATAACCTCAACTTCTAAATCCTGATGTTATTCACAAAAAGGTTAGTATAATGTTGAATGTTTAAACCATTCTCAATACTATCTGAAGGTGTCAGGCATGCTAGTCTAGTGACTATACGTATAAGATGTTTTGATCAAAAACAACCTGATGAGTGAATCTATATATGGATTAAAACCATATTAATGACATCCATGAATACTACCACTATGTTCATCAGTCTAAATGAAATATTAAAATACATGTACAACCCATAACAATACTGAAACACATTCTTCAAGATTTAACGTTATCTAAGAAGATTATTGTTATATCCTAATCAAAGATCAATCATGGAGAACCATGGGGTTACTTATAACTGATCAAAAAATTTATTGATCTTGGGAAATGAATTTTTTTCTTCATCATTGACTAGATATACTTTTCATAATTAACATCAAGTCAAAGACTACCATTTTCCTTCTTGTTAAACAATACAAGTTCACCCTTAGAATGACCGTCTCTCCTTAATAAATCCTTTCTGCTCCAATTCATTATGCTTTATGTTTATCTCTTTTATCTCTTCTCATACAATAAAACAGGTGGGTATTGATATGGTATGTGTAACCAGTACAAGATCTCTCTCAAAGTGAAATCATGTATCATGAGTAATTTTTATTAATTCATCCAAAATTAAATCATAATATAGATTCAAAATGGAAGGAAAATTCATGGTGATCATCCTCGATCCAGCTTAAAGAGAAAATCCCACCATTTATATCATGATCCTCATGAGTAGACTCAAGTGGACAACAAATCTACATCCTCCCAGTTCCAACTCTATATTTATCATGAAACTCTATCCTTTATGAGATTTTAAGGACATCCACCTCCAATAAAAATGAATTTGAGCTCATAGGGTGGTCACATAGTCCATGTTATAAATCACATTGAATCTAATCATCTCTATAATCATGAAATACCATAGTTCACTATAAAAAGTAATAACTATAAGAAACCCTAGGAATCATTGGATATAGTAAGAATTTCTTCCCAATTGTGTCTCATGGGAATGTAACTCAAGGTGTAACATGATCAGTAAGTCGTGTAAAGTAACTACAAGTGTATATATGATGGAATGAGTTTTGGCATTACAAAACATGGAATTAGATAAAGTAAACTTCATTAAAATCATACATTAAATAGTCTATGGTCTACCACCACTATCTTATTGAGTATTATAAAATGTAATGACATGGAATACCACCACTCAAGAACCCTATCCATTATAAGTATGGCACACCCAAGTCTTCATCATCTTGCAATACTACTGAGTACCCTGGAATATCCATTGGATTCATGCATTAGTCTATTACGAACAATCATGAGAACATGATTAGGATTCCATTGGGAATAATTACTATAGTTTCCTCATATTTAATCACAAAATACACATAATCAGAGTTTTTGTGCATGATATATGATATTTACCCACTACTTATAGATTTCGAATATGGACCTCCTTCCCTAGAAATAACGAGGAAGAGAACCTCCTCATATCTAGATAACTACCACTCCTATAACATCAGTCATCTACAATACTCTTCTTACCGCTAGAATAAATCACATATTTGGGAGATAAATATGGATCAATATACTACTATGGCTTGAGAGTAAACCTACTTCCCTATCCGTCTCTAGTGCTTTCTTAAATGTCATTTCCATGTAAATTACATGACTATTTCTAATTAGTTAAAATCTCAAAACTTAATTGATGGTATTTGGTTGAAGTTCCATATCAAACCTATGGTCAATCAACCCCACATTTCCAGCTAACAATGGATAAAAGGGATTTAAAACCCATATATGAGAAGAATAGACAAAGACACTCAAAGAACTTCTAGTCACAATCTATCTACATCATTCTAGGAATGTAATACTAAATAAAAATCACCTTAAAGGTCACCCAATTAACACCCTCTCATCTCCTATCATGAATCATGTATTTTCCCATCTCTTGGTAGGTCCAAGGAACATAATGTTTACTAGAATAAATCTCCCATATTTTAGAGTATATACCAAATTGAAAATGATATCTTTAAATTATCATCAATCCACTAGATCTTATGGGACACAAGTAACATAGAGATATTGAGGATTGTAACACCCCAATATTTCATAGTAAATTATTTTCTTTAAATTCAATAGCTTGCACCTCACACAACACCGAGTTCGAGCACACAACGACTTACCAAACTAGCTGTTCAAAAGCAGTTATGAATAGTATTAACTGAATTTTAAATTATATAAATTCCATATAATTTTAACATCCATATTATGTGTTTCTCAGGAATAATATAAGAACAAATTTATTTTTTCAGATAAAGGAAGTATTTTTCAAAAAATTCAATTTTACAACCTTTTTATCGTAAACCCATTTCTAAATCCAGTAATTGACAATTTTATATATTCAATTTGACAAAATAAACTTCTTATCTAGAATAGAGACATAAAAATTTTGTTTCGAAATTTTTTAGGCATTTTTCTGATAAATTTTATTTTTTGGTGAATAGTGAAAAAAATACTAAATTTTAATTGAAGAAAACATTTTAATAACAATATTTTATTGTGATAAATTATAAAAATGAATGGTTTGGAAGTATTATTATATTATATTTTTTCCATTTAATCCAATGTTGGTCATTGGAATTAATTTTACTTTTAAATTATACATAAACAACTGTCAATATTTTGAATGTTATTGTTTCTTATAAACACACTATTTGTTTTGACAACAGGAATTAATTTTAATTTATTTAATTAATATTCTATGTCTTGAATTTTGTAAAATAGACAAATTTCTGAATTCAGAATATCAAATTTATCTTAGGGTAAATTTTTTGTATTTTAATGAAAACTTTTTATTTTTGATGAATAGTGAAAAAACACTGAGTTATTGCTTAAAACCAACTTTAAATTTAAATAATTATTTATTTTATTTAAAATTATTTTTGGTAAAAATAGATACATAATACCTATAAAAATTAAATTAAATTCATTGTAGTCGGTTTATAATAGTTTTAGATATATAAAAATTGTATTTAACTTCTTACCGTCTTTTACCCACCTCATAGGAGCATTTACTAATTTACATAAAACTTAATTTTACTGCTTTTGTGAGTTGAATTTTGAAAATCTAAGAGGTAGAGTTAATATCAAGGAGTAAAATTTGGTTCAATAAGATAAATATAATTTTTTTTATGAATAGTAATTTATGACTTTTATTTACTATGGTTAAAGGTAAATAGGGTCATTCAAGGTAAAACAAATATTATAATAAAACAAAATTACATTAACACTAGTCATGAACTTATTTGATGAGTCATTGTCAACCATGGACATCCTTGGGTTGATTTTGGGACCCCATGGAGTCACTTAAGAATGATAATAACACTTTATTATAATTAACATAATGTAAAGACAAAAATGACATTAACAAATATATTTTAGTATATCAATTTTTTACATGGGGTTATATAAGTCATATTTTTTACTATAAATTATAATTGGAAATCTAAAAATATTTCCTAAATTATGGTAATTTTTTTATAATTTTTAGAAATAAAATAAAATACATTATTTATGATAAAAAAATGATGTAGTATTTACCTCATTAATAAATGATTTAAATAAATATGATTATTAATATTAAAATAATATAAACAACCAGTCCAATTATTATTGGATGATTTTATTTCAACCATGAGTCATCTTACCTTCGACATTAATAAGTTTATGACTGGTAGAAACCGAATATCACTATACAATAAAATAATATTTTCACACCTTCCTAAAGAGCCCCTACTCCCCCTTATAAAAGTACACCACTTCTAAACCTTTCCATATACCTCTCATGTCCCTTGGCTCGTCCAACCCCTACCCAAATAATCTCTCAATATCCCCCTATTACTCATAGAATCCTTATCTTAAGAAAAATGCACTTCAAGAAGTCCTTTTGGTTCAAACCAAAGGATGTTACCCAGATTAAAGGTAACACTTTCTCTTAAATTATTTTTTTTTAATTTGTTTTATTTTTCTTCTCCAACCCCCTAAAATATTTTTATTCCTTTATTTTATAACAACAACAACACCCTAAATATACTAGGATGTTTTTATGATATGTATTTTAACTACACTTACACACAACTCGATTTAATGGTTGAAGAACATATTGTTTCTGTGGATGGAAAACTAATTCCTCACAAAACGATGAATGTTCGATTATCTTCTATCGCCTCTCATGGTGGCCATTAAGATGTAAATGTATTTATATATGATATATATATATATATATATATATTATTTTTATTATTTATTTATTCTTCATTATTTTCCATTTATATCATTATTTTATGGTTTCTATTATGGTTAAAACACGGTAATTTCATTTAAGGAAATGCGGACTACCACCCCATAAAAATGATATGACTCATTAATTCCTTATGTGTGACATATGAAGGATGGATTTAAAGATATTATATATGATATTATATATGATATTTACTGGAATTATAATATATCTTTGTATCATTTTGTTTTAATTCCATTAAAATACAAAATAGAAATGTAAGTAGTGTTCATTCGTACGTACGACATACATTCTCCCTAAACGGTACATTTCATTTTTTATCTCCACATGTAATGTACTGTTATAAATAAATAAATATATATATATATATAATGGATATAATATATATATATATATGATATCTAAAACATGTATATCATTTTGGATATAATGGACTTTTGACCACAAGGAAAAATTGTAAGTATAACAAGTTTATTTTTTACTCAAGTTTCAAACATCGACAAAATATACAATATGAACTCAAATAGTTAACTATTTTATATAGAAAGGTAATAAGTGATATAAAAGGAATAATAAACTTGAAAAAATTTATTAATCAAGTAGAAATAAACTTATTTTTATTATTCAGGAAGAACAAGGAACATACAAGACAAGTCAGACTTGAGGTAAGGGGTTTCTTATCTCACTTGTAATTTCGTGATATTTCCATTTTCCACCAATTATTTTTCAAATGTGGTGTGTACGTCAAATGATTGTATTCCTTGGGTAATATAATTTAATTTATGGTTATTTAAATCATCATTGTATGATCCTTCTTTCTTGGGGGTATGTTTAATAAGTTACCAAATCGGTAAGGAAATTACAAATTTCATCTTCCACTCATTGGGCTTTACACATACATAATTGATTATTTTACTCCCAGATTATGTGTGAAATCACTATATATTATTTATGTAGTAATTTCCACTCCCCATTGTGTGGATATTCTTTTTTATACACATAATGACTCCATTGATAATTTTTCACGTCATTGATATGAATTTGATAAGAGTAACCTTAACTGAAGTTCAATTTATTGAGTTAAACATCCAAGTCATTGGTGTTGTTTTTAAAAGAATATGTGTGAATTTCTTTTGATTGATTTACACTGAATATCCAATCATATTGAATATATTTATATTTTTTACACATAATTATTTCATCGATTTATCCTTAAACTAAGGATGCATTCTTAACAAGGGACTTTATCTCAATTTACATTCCATTTAAAATTCTTTGTTGATATACACCAATTCACTTTTATATGATTTATATAATGTACATTGACATAGTATATCATCAATCCCATTATTTTCATGATATTATAATGTTTTTATTTCCTCAATTATTTGTATTAAAGCATCTCTCACTTGTTTAGGGACTATAACTAAAATATAAATTTAAATGTTTTCAAGATTTATTCTTTTAAATCTTTATTATTAATGTCCATGCTTTAAAAATGGGTTTAAGTATTTATTTATATGGACATTAATGTTTTAAAATTAAAATTCCTTTTAAATTTTTCATAGTTGTATGGGACACTTTGATTCAAAAATCTATTTTAAAAGACTTCTTAATAAATAGTGGGACTTTAATATGTTTTCATGAAAAAGGTGGATATTTCTCTCAAATAGTTTTGATGATTATTTTCATCAATGTCAATATCCATAATTATTCTCGATTGAGGTTAATCGATTATAATAAAATATTCCATAATGTATTGAGTGAGTTATTTTTGACTATGGATGTGATAGTTTTATACCATTCATGGTTTATGGATAAATTATTTACATTTTGTGTGCTATTTTTAATACGAATATTTAGATTATGATTCAGCCTTTTCATATGAGGAATGAATTGGACATAGTAAGTGATAGATGGAGCCCGCTATAGCTCCTCGGTGAATTGGTAGGTCTCATGAAATAAACTAGTGTCTTGGTACAAGGCCTTGAGAATATCTTATTTGTAGTCTTGGCACAAGTCCTTAACTATGTGGTTATGTAGTCTGGCATTATGCAATCCATCATTATGAAAGTAGCTATTGAAATTTCATGTTATTATTCGACTAGTAGACTATCCATGTGAATAATTAAATGTAATTATTTGATTTTGTATTTTCAATATTATGCTGATGTTCATGTTTAAAAGTCTTTTCACTCAGTCTTATGCATTGCCTTAAATTTTTATGCTTATTTAAGAAAGCCTCCTCTATATTTTTATCCTTACTGAGCTTCTAAGCTCACCCCTTTATATGTTTTATTTTTTTCGGTATGAAAAAAAGTATTTTATTACTAACCTATGGGGATAGTCTGAGGGGATATGAGGGTGGTATATGGAAACAATTTCGTTGTAGTTTTTTATTTTATAATGTAATGTAAAACTATGAATGTATCTAGTATTTCCAAGGAAACTAAAATGATCGGACTTTCAGGACATGATTTCCTTATATCAGGCTAATGTTTTGTAAAAATGAACCAAATCTGGGTAACTAGGTTCAGAGCATTATAGTTGGTGTTATAGGACGTTTAGTACAAACCTTGAAAACTAGATTTAGATAAACTCTGATTAGACCACCTTACCCTAAGATAGACTTGGAGAATTAGTATAGATGAAATTTAAAAAATCTTGTTAATATAGAAATTATATTTATTTTCCAAGCTGTACATCACTGTTAGGATACGAGTAGGTAGAGGTGACTCTGAAATAGATGTACCTAGGATTGAAAACGTTGACAAGGAGTTTCACGCTTGACTCAGGATATCCTGGTACACGACAAAGGGCCCTGCGTCAATCTTGGTTACGACACCACCGAGAGATATGATTTAGATAATTTACATTCTATTTGCAAACCTATTTCACGGATTTGAATATAACATTATAATAAATTACCTTGGTTAATACTATGGTGTTTAAAATTGAAAATAAGGGGTCATGATATTCTCTAAATGATATAATGACTATTATTACTCACACAATGCTTTCTGGTTTTAGTCAATGGTTTGATTCCAAGAATTTCATGGTAAATTTTTGCACGATGTACAAGGTATGAACGGTGGTGGAAATGAGCAAAAAAATTCAATGTTGATAGACGTAAATGATATCGTGTTCATGTCGAATCAGTTTTGAAAATTATGATAACAAATTATATTAACCAACTCCCGGACTCAACAAGGAAGAGAAAAGTGATGAATGATAAGATCTCCATCAGTGAAGACCATGGAGAAAAGAAATCTCCTTTTCCATCATGAGGGAAATGTGGAAGGAGACACCTAGGAAGGTGTCTTAATGGAATAACGAAATGCATTATGTGTGGGAAAGAAGGACATAATGTAATGAATTGCTGATGAAAAATGAAGATTACTATGGAAGAAAATAAAAATGGTCCCAAGAATCCATTTACAATCATTTTCTATAAATGTAGGGGACCTGGTAATTACCCGATTCAATTCCCTATTCTATAAGATATTCTTTTGGTCAAGGAAGAAGCTATGTGGAAATAAATGGATGCCTAAATGTTTAAAATGTATTAGTGATATTTGTTGATGGGATTACAGTGGAAGACATTCCTCTTGTATTTTTAAGACTGTAAATTTTCATGTGAAAATGATATTTGAGGAGAATTATATTTTCTATTGTGGACATCGTTATAAATAACCATTTGGTTTTATATGATCATTGAGTTTGAGGCAATTACAAGTTATTAAATTTTAGAATGAAAATCCAGAGTATGAGATAAAATTTGTGATGAAATTATGTTATATTTGTTTTGAGGAATCTATCTCATTTTAGGAATATTATAAATTTATATAATTTTTGAAAAAGGACAACATGCAGACCGTGTGACAACCCATCGCGTCGGACAAAGCTGCGGGAATCGAACCCACAACCATAGATTGATTGGGATTATCGGCTACCAATAGACTACATGAAGTCTCTGGTTAGGGTGATTAATTATTTTTGGTTAAATAACCTTATTGGTCAATAATAAGTTGATTTGGGATCTTATGTCTTATCAAATGGATTTCCTTAGTATAAGAAAATGATTTGATGACTAAGTGATAAATGTAATTTTGGAAGACGTTCACTCTATTGGAAATAATATATGCTTATAAATAATAGAATACTATGTGATTTCATTTGAGGAGTAATGGTGGGTTTTTACCGATGTTTTTATTGTGGATTTATAGTGATTTGTGTCATTTATGGAAATGATTAACCTTTCATAGATAATATGTGATTAGGGTAATTACTTTTACGTATGTGACCTTAAGAATAGTCCATATTATTTGGAGATACAATTTAACATGGAAAACCACTTAAGAAAATTCTTCTGATTTTTGGGTTTCAATATTAGTTAGGATTATATTAAATGATTTTATGGAAAAAAATTTATTGAATGGTATTTATTTAACTTTGGGTATTGTTGGTTTAATTTTAGAAATTAAGATTAATATATCTTTCTATAAATTATTATACTTTTTGGGGATCATCTGATCTTGTATTAAACATTTATTTTTTTTAATTTTTAAAGACTAGTTAAATATATATAGTTTATTCTTTGTAGATTATGTGATTCTAGCACTTCAGGTGTGACCAAGTCATCTTGACTACTCGTCATTTAAAAAAAATGAGTTAGTGGTAGAAATTTATTAAAGGATGAAACTCTACATAAAAATATTGTATATCTCTTAATGTTCATAGTCAATATCATAAATAAATTCCACAATTTTATGAAATGGAACTTAAAACAAAAAAAAGTTATCTGTTTACTTTTCTTACTAGGAAACTAATGACTATTTATCCCATCCCAAGTTTGGGGTTTTCTTATTTTTATCTTTCTACTGATCTTTTTTTCTATCACTCTCCAGCATAATTTGACACTTAATTTATTTTCCATATACATGTTTTCCTACATGGAATCCAAGTATGGGTTATCTCGGGTGACCTTTGTACTTTTATTTCTTTTTTTTAAAGAAATAGTTTTATTGACACTTTTTCCGATGTGGGACTTTCAATGATGTTCCCAAGCCCAATTTTAAAATTGATAGGAAGAAATTTCCCAAAGTGGGGAATAATGTAACACCCCATGATTTCAAAGTAAGTTATTTTATTTAAATTCAATAGCGTGCACCTCACACAACACCAAGTTCGAGCGCACAACGACATACCAAACTAGCTGTTCAAAAGTAGTTATGAAAATTATTAAATGAATTTTCAATTAAATATATTCCATATAATTTTAACACACGTATTATGTTATTCTTAGACATCATATAAGAACAAATTCATTTTTTCAGATAAATGAAGTATTTTTAAAAAAATGCAATTTTACCACCTTCTAATTGTAAACCCATTTTTAAATCCAATATTATTCAATTTTATATATTCAATTTTATAAAATAAAATATTATATAGAATCATGATATAAAAATTTATTTTCGATAATTTTTTGTATTTTTCTAATAACTTTCATTTTTGGGTGAATAGTAAAAAAATAATAAATTTTAATTGAAAACAACTTTTTTAATCCAAATTATTTATAGTTTTAAATTATAAATTTTAATGGTTTAGAAGTATATTTAGATTATACTTTTACCATTTAATCCAATGTTGGTCATTATAATTAATTTCACTTTGAAATTATAAATAAACAACTGTCAATCTTTTGATAGTTATAGTTTCTAAAAAAACAAGATATTTGTTTTGACAATGTGAATTAATTTTAAATTAATAAATACAACTAATATGTTTTGGATTTGGTAAAATAAACATTATTTTTGAATTCATAATATCAAATTTAGCTTAAGGTGAATTTTTGGTATTTTTCTGAAAACATTCAATTTTTGATGAATAATGAAAAAACACTATGTTATTGTTTAAAACCGATTTTTTATTAAAATAATTATTTATTTTAATTAAATTTATTTTAGGTCAAAATATATACATAACACATATATAAATATAATGTAATTCATTGGAGTCAGTTTATAATAATTTTAGATATATAAAAATTTTATTTATCTTTTTATCGTCTTTTACCCACCTCACACGAGCATTTACAAATGTACATAAAACATAATTTTACAACTACTGTGAGTTGAATATATAAAATCTGAGAGACCCGGTTAATATCAAGAAGTAAAATTTTGTTCAATAAGGTAAAAATAATTTTTGGTGAATAGTAACTTGTGACATTTATTTACCGCGGTTAAAGGTAAATAGTGTAATTTATGGTAAAAACAATATTATAATAATAAAAAATTAACTTAACCCTTGTCCTAACCTTATTGGATGAATCATGGTGGACCTTAGGAATCCTTGGGTTTATTTTTTGACCCCATGTAGCCACATAAGAATGATAATTACACTTTATTTTAATTAACAGAAAGTAAAGCCAAAAAATGACATTAACAAATATCTTTTAGTATATAAATTTTTACATGGGGTTATATAAATTATATTTTATACTATAAATAATCATTGGAAATATAAAATAATTTCATACATTACGGTAATTTTTTTATAATTTTTAGACATCAAATTAATTAAATTATTTATAACACAATAATGATGTAGTATTTACCACATAAAAAAATGATTTAAATAAATATGATTATTAATGTTAAAATAACTTCAAAATCATGTCCAATTCTTATTGGATGATTTTATTTAGACCCTGAGTCATCTTATATTCAACTTTTATTAGTTTTGGACCTTTAGAAGCTGAATATCATTATATAATAAGATAATATTTTCGAATCTTCCTAATGATCCCCTCCCCCACTTACAAAAGGACACCACTTCTAACCCTTTTCACACACCTATCAAGCCCCTTGTCTAGTCCAAACACTTCCTAAATAATCTCTCAAGATCCTTATCTTCCTCTTAGAAGCCTTACCTTAGGTAGAAGGCACTTCAAGAAGTCATTTTGGTTCCAACCAAAGGATGATACCCAAATTAAAGGTAACACTTTCTCTTAAATTCTTTTGTTTTAGTTTGTTTTATTTTACTCCTCCAACCCCCTAAAAACTATTTATTTCTTTATTTTATAACACCTAAAATTTCCTCAATATTCTAGGATGTTTTTATGAGAAGGATTCTATCTACACTTACACACCTTTCCATCTAATGGGTGAAGAACATACTGTTTCTGTAGATGGAAAACTAATGCCTCAAAAAACTATGATTGTTAGATTATCTCCTACCGCCTCACATTGTGGCCATTAAGATGTCAATATTTTTATATATGATATATATATCATGTTTATTCTTTCTTTATGATTCTGTATTTTCCATTTATATCATTATTATATGGTTTCCATTATTGGTTAAACGTAATAATTTCATTTGAGGAAGTACGGACTACTGCCCCCTCAAAATGATATGACTCGTTAATACCTTATGTGAGATGTATAAAAGATGTATTTAAGGATATTATATAGTATATTATACTGGAATTATAATATACCAATGTATTATTATGTTATAATTCCCTTAAAATACAAAATAGAAATGGAAGTAGCGTTCATGCGTATGTACAGCTTATTGTCTCCAGGAATAGAACATTTCATTTATTATCTCAAAATGTTATGTTCTATTATAAATACATATATATACTATATAATATATATATATATATATATGACATATAAATCATGTATATAATTCTAGAGATAATGGAATTTTTACCACATGGAAAAATTGTATTTATAACATGTTCATTTTTTACTCAAGTTCCAAACATCAATAAAATATAAAATATGAACTAAAATAATTAACTATTTGATATAGAAAGTTAATAAGTGATATAAAAGAATAATAAACTTTAGAAATTTTCTTAATCAACTATAAATTAACTTATGTATATTATTCAGGAAGAACAAGGAACATACAAGACACGTCAGACTTGAGGTAAGGGGTTTCATATCTCAATTTTAATTCCGTGAGATTTCCATTGTACACTAATTATTTATTTCATGTAGTGGGTACTGCCCAGGATTGTTTTTCTTGTGTAATATAATTTAATTTATGGGTATTTACATCATCATTTTATGATCCTTCTTTCATGGGGGTATGATTCATATGTTACCAAATTGGTAAGGAAATTTCAAATTTCAAATTCCACTCATTGGGATTTATGCATACATCATTAAATATTTTACTCCAATATTATGTGTGGAATCACTATTTATTATTTATGTAGTAATTTATACTCCCCTTTGTGTGGATATAATTTTGATTCACATAATCTCTCCATTGATATTTTCCCAACTCATTGATATAAACTTGATAAGAGTAATCTTAATTCAATTTCCATTCATTGAGTTAAACATCCTAGTCATTGGTGTTGTTTTTACAAGAATATGTGTGAATGTCCTATGATATTCTTACACAGAATATCAAATAATATTGAGTGTATTTATATTTTTCACACATAATAATTCAATTTATTTATCCTTAATCGAAGGATACAGTCGTTATAACGGACTTTATCTAAATTTACATTCCATTGAGACTTATTTGTTGATATATACCAATTCACTATTATATGGTGTATATACTGTAATTTGACAAGGTATATCATGAATCACATTATTCTCATGATATTATAACATTTTTATTTCTTCAATTATTTTTATTCAAGCGTCTCTCATTTGTTTAGGAACTCTAACTAAAATATCATTCTAAATTTTTAAAAGATTTATTCTTATAAATCATTCCCATTAATTTCCTTATTTTAAAAATGGTTTTAAGTATTAATTTATATGGACATTAATGTTTTAAATTTAAAATTACATTTAAAAGTTTCAAAGTGGTATGGGATACTTTGATTCAAAAATCTATTTTAAAAGTATTCTTAATAAATAGTGGGACTTTTAAATATTTTCAAGAAAAATGTGGATATTTCTCTCAAATAGTTTTGATGATTATGTTCAACAATGTCAATATTCTTAATTATTATAGATTGAGGTTAATCTATTATGGTATAATATTTTATATTGTATTTAATGAGTTATGTTTGACTATGGATGTGCTTTTTTTATACCATTCATGGTTTATGGATAACGTATTGACATTTCGTATGCTAGTTTTAATAAGAATGTTTAGATTATGTTTCATCCTTTTCATATAAGGAATGTATTGGACTTAGAAAGTGATCGAAAAAGCCCACTATAGCTCCTCGATGAATTGGTAGGTCTCATGAAATAGACTAGTTTCTTGGAATAAGGCCTTGACAAAATCTTATTTGAAGTCTTGGCACAAGGCCTTAACTATGTGGTTATGAAGTCTGGAATTATGCATTCCATCCTTATGAAAGTGGCTATTGATATTTCATGTGATTATTCAACTATTAGAATATCCATGTGAATCATTGAATGACATTATTTGATTTTAGATTTTCCATATTATATTGATGTTCAAGTTTAAAAGGTTGTTGTCTTAGTCTTGTACATTTCCTTAAATGTTTATGCCTATTTATGAAAGATTCCACTATATTGTTATCATTACTGATCATCTAAGGTCACCCCTTTCAATGTATTATTTTTTCCAGGATGTGAAGTATCATTTTATGACTGACCTGTAGGGATAGTCTGAGGGGATATGAGTGTAGTCTATGGAAACAATTTTGTTTTAGTTTTTAATTTTATAATGTAATGTAAAAAATTATGAATGTATCTAGTATTTCCATGGCTACTAAATTGATCGTTATTTTGGGACCTTATTTCATTGTATCATGCCAATGTTATGTAATTATTCACCGACTCAAGTTAACTGGGTTCAATGCGTTACAAGGATTATAGAGATACATATCGAAATGATGATAAATTAGGGTCTTTGGAATGGTCCATCACTAGAGGAAAATAATCAGAGGTACTCTTGCATGAACA
Source organism: Viscum album (assembly GCA_963277665.1). NCBI lineage: Eukaryota > Viridiplantae > Streptophyta > Magnoliopsida > Santalales > Viscaceae > Viscum > Viscum album. The sequence goes on from OY728161.1 coordinate 1,592,222,573, forward strand.
TGCTCTCGAGTCTAAATCATATATGTCAGTGTAGAATTGTTTTGTTGTGCATCCAACTGCAATATTGGTAATGGAACATGAGAATACTAGGGTACCTTATTTGGAGGTCATGTCAATCACCTCTGTAGTGGAATATCTAAAATGAAGAAAAATCATATAATATTTAATAGTGATTCAAATATGTATATGATATCACATAAGGATCTCACATTATTCCACATTCGAACCATATAATACCCATCATATAAATAAAAAGGGTCTCCACACCTACACATCAGTAATAGTCATATATATAAATACACAAAATCTTACTCAATTTCTATTTATTAATGAAATAATAGATATATAATAACAACATAAAGAATATCAATACTACAATAGATAATAAATTTCATATAGAATAGATAACAAAAATCGTACAATTAAATTAAAATAACTAATATGCAGCATAATAATATGAATATATATTCCATGTAGACTTATAGTCCTAATTAGGATGCATGAATACACTCAAATATATCGTAATACAATAATAAAAATATCATATATAGTAACATGAACGTCTTTTCCACATGTTTATCAATGAACATATAAACTATCCAACCTGATTCCTCCACATTTTTCTATTATATACAATGTCCTAGGATACTCCAAAAATATTAAGAAAACCAGTTCTCTATAAACATTTTCTAACATCCATACCGTACGCACTTGGTCTAATATAGAGCTCCAGATGACCTTATGCGTTCCTTAATATACAAAAGAGGATTTCTATTGTCAGTGATTGTTTATGTATATCAGTTGGAGGACTATACCGTCATTATCATTCCAAATGATAAATAATAATATAATAATTATAAAAAATAAACAACCATAGTAATCATGAAGAAAACTAAATAACCATAAAACAATATGGAATACATTTCCTACAATAAATAAAACTCTCCATGTTTTGAAATCCAAACATAGTAGTAAAATTTGTACATAAAGAAATAAATTAATATAGGGTTCCTATGAGTCTATTGTGGTCTGCCACATGCTCCATGCACCCCTACATAGCCATCATCCATGATCACCATTCTCATACTTGGGTCCCTACATATGATGTTTTAATGCGTATCAAGATTCTAATGAATGTTGTGTGTATGAAAACCCAATTGGATACCAGATAATCATCTTTAATATGATTTCACATAAATATAAGAGTGCATAACATGATAATACCTAATGGAAAGACATTTAAAAAATTATTTTGTTTAATATTGCACTAACCAATCTACTATATACCTTAGTTATACCTTCATTATCTTCTTTTCATGATGTATTTGAATGAAAATGCATAATTAACAACAAATGAGACAATATTAATGATTTTCAATAACCTTACATGCCCTTGGCCCCCCATGCTGGTCTACAACATAGAATCTCACCCTATCTTTATCTCTCAAGACATGTCACATATAACATCATTGCTGTGACACTAATTTCTTATACATAGAAATAAAATCATTTCTTAAGAATACTTAATACACTTCATAGGCGCACACCAAAAAAACATATTTGTTTAGTGTCGTTGAAAAAATGGAAACACAAAACACTTCAACATAAGAGAACTACTTCATCTTCCACTAGTTGTTCCACGAATATCACCCCCATTATATACATCTAAAATAATTTTTTTCTTGGTAACCTGGGGAAAAAAATATAAGAAAGGGAAATCATTGAAGCTATGTATGGGTAAACAATGGAGACATGTAATAATAATCATGATAATAAGGGTATGAAAATAATATAATATCATTTAAAGATCAAACACTATATATAAAATATTATAATAAAGAGTCTCAGAATAAATATTTGATGTTCATAATACATGAATCTTAAGGTATTATAAAATATAATCTATGATACTATAACATTAGAATAATACATGGATTTTTGGAATACATATAAACATTTTAAATGATTTATATAGTAGTAATGGATTACTTCTATGGACCTCTAATTGGAATTGTTATAATCCTTAAACCGTCAAGGTATTCATGGTTCACCACCTTGAAAATCTTAGTAGTCAGGGTTCACTCCCATGACCATTTTAGCTGAAAATGTCTGTTATTAAATTCAGTTCACTCCTCGTTCCATCCATGCATATCTCAAGAGATTTAAATAATTAACCAATGATTTGGATGGAGATTTAGGTCTCACCTGTCTCAAAATGAAATCATATATATGTAATCAAAAATATGAAAAAAAATAATCAGATCATAACCGATCAAATAAAATGTGTATCATAAATATGTTATCGAGTTATAAACTATAAAAAATCAAATGTTTCATACTCATTTCATCGAAGAATAATCTATTAAAATAGGTGGTATTCATAATAATTTTATAGTCGTATGACCCATGAATGAGAAATTGTTTTTTGAATAACATAACCTATGAATGTGAAATGAGTTTCATAAATATATAGATTATGAAAGAGAAATGGGTTTCATAAATATCATACCCTTAATACATAAACAATTAAGAGAATGAATATGAATGAATTCCATGGATAAAATACCCAAAAAATAATGAGTAAACCCAACTATCGTTATCTTAGATGGAAAAAAATTTTTATTGATCTTTTAATAATATTTCTAGAAGAACATATACTTTTTATATTGAATAATGTATTATTAAAACATAGAATATTTCTACAAAAAAATTTCATTACAAATATAATAGAAAATTTATAAATGAATATTTGAAAAGAAAAATGATTTTTTAAAACCAATTTTCCTTTAAAATTATATTCAAATATCATTTTAATTAGATTCTTCACAACAGATCTGAAAACAAGGTTTTCAAATAAGACAGATACAGACTGAAGAAAGAAATAAGGTAATATTTTATCATTTTATTTATTATATTAAATACTTAAAACTGTATAAATGGTAATAATACATAAATACATCCGGAATAATCATAGAAAAATAAATTTCATTATTTTTTGGAGATATAGATCATAATATTTCATAAATTGTAGAAAAATCATTAATAGTCTGGATAAGTGACGAGATTTTTGCAAGAAACTCATAAAATGTTTGTAAAATTGAATCAAACACCCAATGTAAGAATAAAATTACCTGAATATTAAAATATAAATAAATGGTTGAAATTAATGATATGAAATTTTAAAAGTTATTATATAAACCTCATAAAAGAATATAGGTGGATAATAAAATAGGTGTCTCAAAGAAGCGAAATTGAGACAAAATTACCTTACTGATTTGGTAACCTTTGAACTATAAGACCTCATGAAATAGAAATAATACAATTGATATGTAAATATTAATAAAAAATTACAATAACAATAGAATACATTCATGTGTATTATATACATGAAAATAGGGAATTGTTGGTGAATAAGCCATAAGTCTCACATTTATAAAAGTGAGACTCGAAATCCTAATACCTTATGCCTTACCTCTTATCGTACTCATTAAAACCTGATATATAATAAATATAATATTATTTTAAATATATTATTGAACCATATTAAATTATATCATAAAATATTTTATTCTATTATGACTATTTATTACCCATTAATTAACACTTCCTTATAAAAGTTACATTTCAATTAATAACAGTTTTTTGTATGGGTTTTGATTTGTTATATTTTTAATAATCTAAATTATAAAAATATTTAATTATATAAATATTTATAAACAAGGTGTAAATAGGATATATATATTTATTATATATATATTTATAATTATCTATGAAATATAGTAATGTGAAATTAAATTCACAGATCATAGAGATGAAAGGTCACATGTATGCATGAATATTGTTTTGACCTTCTTGTTTTATTGAAAGATACCAAAGTAAATGATATATTTAATTTTTTTAATTAAAAAATTATTTTTATTTCATATATAACAAATATTTTTTAAAATTCATCATTAATAAATTCCATGTAATGTGTGAATTAATCACATCACTTTGAGGAGGCGGTAATCCACACACCCGCAAATGATGTTATCATTTTCTAAAAAATTTAGAGAATAAATCTATGTGTTCAATAAAAATTCCATAAGAAAAAATAAATCATAAATATCATAAATATCATATTAAAAATTAATTATGTCATTATGAACAACCATGAATGGTTGTAGTGAAATAACAAATGGTATCTATTCGTGAGGCGGTAGTCTGTTGCACAGATGAATGATGATTGCATATCCAATTTTGTAAAAGTGTGTGTGACTATTTATTGTACAATTAAAAAATAAAACATTATAGTGAGGCTAATGAGGGTATTATATCAGCATGTAATATGAATAATTGATTGGGATAATGAAATAAAACAAAAGTTTTTTATGGAATGATGTTACCTCTTCTTGAGGTAACTCCTTTTGGTTTTCACAAAAGGATATCCTTGTATGGTTTTCAACCCAATGTGAGGCCTCTAAGATTAGGGGAGGTAATTTAGTAGGATATTTGGGAAATTTTTTTATGGAAAATGTATTCAGTGGAGAATGTAAATGAGGGGCTTGAGTGACCATTTATACGGGATGGGGTGTCACATTCTAGTAAATATAAGATGGTAAACACTATTGAGATGTATCACATACAAAATGTGCCACGAATAATGGTATATTGTTTATGAGTAGGTGGATGAAGAATTGATATGGATATAAAATAATTTTTGAAAACTTCTCTTAGTTATTTTCCCCTATGTTAAAGCATACCCACTATGAAAACTCATTCGTAGTTGAATCGTTTTAATTATTTTTAATTAATTTAACTATTGTTTCTTCAATAAATATGTATAACATTATTGAGATAATTAATTATGATTATTATAAATGTTTAATCCATTTTTCTATATTATAAACACATAAGTGGCATAAAATAGTTTAAAATTAATCCCATAGGGGGGATGAGATGACTTGTTATTAAAGTGAAATGTCTCAAATGATTGAAATGTATTTATCTCAAATTATAAGGTTAAATTAGTTCTAATATAATTAATTGGATTAATTTAATTTTAATTTATATAAATATAATTTAAAACCAAATTCTCATATAATTTATCTATATAAATAAATTATATGAAAAATTATTTTAGATTTAAAATAAAGTATTTTTCACTCTTTATCGACAAATGATATATTTCAAAAAAATCCCAAAAATTCATATGAAAATAATTTTTACATTATGAAATAAAAAAAGTAATTTTATTTTATCAAATTAAATTTATATAAGAGTCTAAGATTAATAATATTTTTTTTCTCTGAAGGACATAAAAATTGGTTCTTTTGAGTCAAACATATTTTTCAAAACATATAGATATTAAATGAAATTATATATATATTATTGTAAATAAATTTTGTATTTTTTTAATGGATTATATATAAAATTTGAAATTTATTTATTAATATTAATATTTTTATATTTAATGGATATCTTATCACTATCATATTTGATTAGTTATAATAAAAATGTGTTGTTTCTTAAAAATAAATGTTTCTTGTAAATCAATCTATGATGATGATGCATGTAATGAAAGAATCAGTTAGTGTATCATATAAAGAATGTTTGTAATGTTGTATAGTAATAATAATAAAACAAGGTAATTTAATTTATTAATTTTTTTTATAAAAACTTAGGGGGTCACATTATACCCCTCTTAAAAAGATTATCTCCGTCAAAATTTGTAATTTTGATACAAAAAAAGGAAGATATTTTTTTCTCCTCATATATTAAAGTTCATAAATAGATTCCTCTAACTAAAAATTTACCATGTCGGTTGTCTTGATTTTTCGTAATTTTTTTGTATGATCCATATTTGAAACTAGTTGTTCCACATAATAAAGATCATGCTCCAGTGATATCACTTATGAGTTTAGTGCATGTGAAAAGTCATGTATGTACTTCTTCATGAGTGATACATCGAAAAATCATGGTCTTGGGAGATATTTTCTGGTCATTCTATGTGATAGGATACCATCCTGATATGATGAATAATTTCAAATGGACCCATATACCTAGAGCTTAGTTTAGCTTTCTCCAAAAATCATGTAACCTTTTTATACGGAGAGATTTATAGAAATAACTTCTCACAAAATTCAATATCTATATCATGTTGATGATTAAAAAAATTTATTTTCCAAATTGCATCTTCCTTGATATTCCCCTGAATGATCCTAACCTTCTAATCCATGTCTTCAGCTATCTCATTCCCCAATAGCTGTATTTTTATAACTTCATTCCATCACATTATATCTGTATATTTATTTCTATAGATGGATTCATATGCATCCATCTGAATTTTTGAGTGGAATACATTTTTTATGAAAAATAATGTAGAATAACGCGTTTATCAAAACAAATAATTTATATATTTAGAACAAAATATAATAAATTCTCTAGTTTTTTAATTTCCCGTTCTAATTAAACATCTGTGTGAGGATGATAACTAGTGTTAAAACTCATTTATGTATCAATTTATTACTAAAAATCTATAAAACATTTATGTAAATCTTGTATCCTAATAATATACAATGGAATGTGGTACTACTGGAAACCTTACCACTTCATTAAGGTGTATTCTAGAAAAACGATCTAAAGGTATGCATTCTCTGATAGGGATAAATTTTGTTGAATTTGTATGCTGACTAACCACTACCCATATATCATTATTATCTTTATACATTTTAGGGATTCTAATGAAAAAACACAAAGTGATGATCTCCCATTTCTATTCTAGTATGGGTAATGTATGATGCATCCCCTTGTATTATTTTCATTTATCCTTGACAAGATGGCATACCAATCAATGAGATACACACTATGTGCAGTTTCCCTTCATGTAGTCCCACCATAAGTATTCTTTAAAATCATTTTTATCATAATACTTCCATGATGAATACATAATTAAGGACAATTCCATTCCTATAATAGCTCCTTATTTCTGTCTAGTATTGAAGGACCCCATACAATATTCTAGAACCTTATCAGTCCATTATGATAATGGTTAAACCAAGGAACACTTCCAACCTGCTTGTACAATACAACATCTTCTTTCGGATCCATTGTAATCATCACTTGGATAAAGGGTTGAACCTTAAAATGACCAGGATAATATTTTCTCCATACATAATTATTTATTAATCCATCCTTTAAAAATCCAAAAATATTGAATCTATTGTGATCCTCTTGTTGGGTAATCTAATATGATCCTTTTGACTAAAATAATCAATAACCATTTTCTCTTTCCTAGGGTGGTAATGTATTGTCATATCATAATCCTTTATCATCTCTATATATCTTATTTTTTTCATGTTAAACTCATTTTATGTGAATATATATTTCAAAGTTTTGTGATTATAATTTCTATCAATATTTTCTCCGTAAAGATAATGTGTCCATATCATTAGTGAAAATATTACCACATCTGACTCTAAATCAAGATTTTGGAAATTATACTCATGAATATTCTATTATCATTAGGAAAGTTATATATCCATGTTATTATTTATAAAAACATATCCCAATACCTTCATTAAATACTCATTATAATTTACAAACCCTTCATCACTACATGGTAATTTAATCACATGTTCATTGACTAACCTTCTCTTTAATTCCATGAAATTTTCCTTACATACATTTCTTGAGAAAAACATGGCACCCTTTTGAGTTAACATGTTCATGGGATCTGATATTCATGGGAAATTATCCACAAACCATCGATAATATCCAGATAAAACAATAAAACTATATATTTCTCACTATGGTTAGTGTATGACAATATTAAATATCTTTCATGTTTGATGGACCTACTAATATACTATCTCTCGATATTATTCAATAGGAAAATGAAAACATTTGTACCCAATAGTCACACTATATAAATTGAAAATATAGATTCACCTTCTCTTGGGTCTTTAGAAATATTTTCAAGTGGTATTCATGCTCTTCCTTTCTATTTGAATTTATAAGAATATAATTAAAAAAGACTACCACAAATTGATCAAGGTGATCTCTAAAAACTATATTAATAAAATCAATAAATATAATAAGATAATTTGTAAGTCCAAAAGACTAAAATATATAATTATAGTTTCCATACCTATTACAAAATTTCATCTATGGTATATCATCATTCTTGAACCTCCATTAATGATATCCATAACAAAGTTCAATCATGAAAATGTATTTATCTTGACACGGTTGACCAATCAAGTCCTCAATACATGGAATATGATCTCTATTCGTGACCATTATGTTGTTCAACTCCCAATAATCAATATATATTTTCATTGATTCATATTTATTTTTCACAAAAAGAGAAGATGTGGCCCAAAATGGAATATCACTTTTTCAAGATTCATGTCCAAATTAGGACAGTTTTAATTGAGGGATCTATGTGGTATTGTCATTTCATATGGTAAATCTAGACCATGATAGAATAATTATTGGTTAGAGAATAATATGAAATTAATATACATGGAATCATCCCATCAATCAAATTCTACGTTAAATTTTGTCCCTTAATAGATAAGTATCAATGGATTATCCCTATTTCATATAAAGGAGTCACTCATTCAACATGTAAGTAGTTTCCACTAAATGATTTTTGTTCAAACACATGATTTACTTTAGGTTCTCATTCTTTAATTTATATTCATTACAATTTAATATAGTAGTTTTGTTTTCATTATCCTAATTATCATATCTTCTACAAAATATTCTTCTATTTTTTTGTCTTCTTCCACAACTATGCCCCCTAAATTATCATTGGGGTGTGATCCTAGAGGGATTTTATGGTGTTCCTAAATGTCCATTCTCAATTTTCAATGTATTTTTTCCAAATATATTGGGGGATGTTGTGTAAGGATTTGTATCCCAGTCATCCATCATAAATCTATTTATCAAGGATTCATTTAATTCCATAAAAAATATATTTCCATCCCTTTTCATGGTTCATCTCTTATATTTTTCTAATGAGGGATAATGGTAAGTGAAAAATATATTATTGGGTTTGGTGGAGACTTTTGTCATTCTATGTACATGTAATTCTCATTATTCTCTAATGTTGAGATGCTAATATTGGTTGTGTCGAAGATATATCATTAGTTCACATAGTCCCATGACACTTTTAAGAGTGGAAGCTCAAATATAATGGGATGAGGTATCAAATTTAATTTATAAAATATGATTAGATGATAAAGTATCCCTTTAAACTAACAAACGAGTTATCCCAATTTATACTGACTTGTGATTTTCCCATTCATACATTTATTTAATTTTAAAAATTCTCACCAAAAAAACATCCAAATTTACCTATATTCAATATAAATAAAATCATAAAAGCATAAATTAATAAATATAATTTTTATTAATCAATAAATATCTCTTTTGTGAAATGGAACTTGTTAAAGATATACCATTATTCTGGGCTTATAAATATTAATTTATTTAGATGCTTTTTATTTACTTAGATCATGTTTACATCATTAGGTATAATACCAAATAATCCATTACCCCACTCAAATTTTCAATTAAATATTTTATTGGGATTTTTTCATAACAAATAATATTTTAAATTCTAAATTTATTCATAATAAAATTAGACCATAAATTTAACTCTATAGGGTTTTTTGATGTTTTCCTAATTTATATTCTCTACAAGGTAATGCTAAAGGAAAGTGGTATTTAAATCAACTATTACATTCTTAAAATTTATTTTTATAGATAATATTATATGAATCTATAATATAAAAACAATTCATCATATTTCTAATTGAATAAAACATTTTATTCATATATATATATAATAACTAATGTTATTATAATTGGTTTAAAATAATATTTTTTCCAAAAAATATATAGAAATTAAATTTATATTTATGTTCATTGAGTAGTTGTAAAATTTAAATTATATAACTAATCCACTATATATACATAGATCATAATTGTAAACCTCCAATATAGAATTTCATGCCCCCATTATAACAAGTAGATCTACATCTTATTTATTTCATTTGTATCATTTTTCTTGTTATGTTATCAAAAGAAAAAATATGTGTGGCACAAACCATCTATCTAATCCCACTAATTGAATATTTGAGAATTTTATTTCTATAAAAATAATACTGAAATTCATATACAGCTACACTTTTAGGAAACTTCAAAACCATAACTTCCATTATATTGTTTTATTACAGTTCATTCAAAAATGATATCTGAAAATGATAATCATAATGAATTCATTAATCTATAAAATACATATCTTTATATGTTTATAATGATTTATATATTTTCAATGAAAACTATTAATTAAATTACTCCCAAAAAAATGATAAACCGATACATCATTCCCTTTAGTGGTCAAATATCCATATTCCACTATGTAAGGAGTTTTCATTGAAACTCCATTAATCACATGGTTATTTAGGTAGGAAGGAATTCCAAAGTAATCACAAATGTTTATTGGATAATCAAATTAATAAAACATTATCCTAATCCATCATATATACAAACTCAACTATATTACTAGGGTATTTTGTCTTGTAGTAATGTTTATCTCATTATAATTATATCATTCTATGTTATTAACAGAGAAATATTTGGAATATATATATATATATATCCAAATACATTGCATGAATAATGTATAAGGAACAGTTAAATGGAAAGGATTACAATCACAATTAATCACAAACACCTTCAATAGTAAGACATAAATAGTAAGCATGGTGTGATAGGTAGGAAATAATAACTTTTCTAGATATACTATAAGCTCCCAACCTAGAGTGTAGTATGAACCAATGTATAACTACCAAAGATGTTCATAATTAAGATATTCCTTATTAATGTTTATTTTTAAACATCAGTATGTATCAAATATGGTCAAATTCTAAATCAGTATTATAACTATGTAAAAAACTATTGTCAATATAAAAGAAAACTAAATCATATTCTATTATATATAGAACATTCTGTATTTATAATGTTTTTATAAGAATCAATATTTTATAAAAAACTCATACATAATATTCATATAATATACATATTTTAATTATATGAATAATATAAGAATACATTAAATTAAGGAATATTTCACTTATATAGAAAGAATGATTGATTAATATGAACATATTATATATCATTTTAGAATAAAAATATTCCCATTACAATGCCTAACACTTATATTTTATATATGATTTATAAATTATAATATTTTTATATAATATTTTTTAGTATATCACATTTAATAACAGATACTGTGTCATATGTTGTGATTCAAATCACTGTATAATATTATTACTATGACTGGATTTTGACTATATTTTATAATATATAACATCATATTGCATAGTTTAATGTTTTAACTATATTATATCTAGTTACATATCATATATTTACCATATGACCTGAAAGAATGTTTTTAAGCACAAAGAAATACAATAAAAAATGAAACTTATTATATCTTATTATAATGTATTATATGAAATGCATCATTATGTCAAACCATATGATATAGAAATACACCAATATCATAATATAACTTATCATGTGTTTTATTTATTGAGATGGAAACCTAGTCTCTATAAATTTTAAACATCATATAATAGTTTTTTAAATTATTATTTTTAATATTATTAAAAATGAGGATATCTTTGTTCCAATAAGAATAGAGTCCCAGAGTGTCCATGATAAAACGTTCCACTACTCTCGAGGGGGAGGGATCCTAATGTAAAATACGCCATGAGGGTAAGATATTCAGTAGATTTAGAATATATGATGTTAGCCAAACAATTTTGTTCTCTCCATATATGTGGGAGTTTAATGTCACTGGAGAGGAGGGATTACACTTACATATTATGTGTGAGATTTTACACGGAGTAGAATAAAAACCATTAATGAATCTCTATGTGAATTTAAATTTTTCTTCCACTATAAATAAGTTTGTGTTCCTAGAGAATCAAAGATCAATACAACTAATCATGGAATTATCCTCCCCTATTAAAGAGTCTCATTCCCTATAACAAACACTAAATGTGACTAACAACAATCCAACATAGTCCCAGACCAAACCCCCTCCCAGCATGCCCACCTAGATGCATTCTCCATCGATATTGAGTGTGAGACCTCGTAGGGGGTACTGGTACACACCAAGGCCCATATGCATGGATTTTATTGATTTATGGGGGATTAGTTTGGTAATATAATTCCTAAGAGAGGGAGACTCCTTATACTATTATTGAAGGATCAAAATATCGGCAATGAGAAAAGTTCCTTTTTCCACAAAACCTCTCCATATAGGATGTAGCGATTGTGTCAAGACAAATTGTGTTCCTTTCAAGCACATTAATACCCTACTGCAAGGTGAATCAACTGATCCTTATCCTCATACTTGTTCTAGATACTAACTCCAAACCAGTTTTGAAATAACTACTCAAAGAATTACACTACCTCTAAAATATCAATGAACTCTTCTATCTCTCTCTAGAAACCATTTCCCCTTTAACATTGAAAAAGTAAGTGGATGGGGAAATCTTCCATAGTATCGAGACAAAAAGATCACTTTGATGATAAATTGACAACCTTACCCTTAACAACGACCTCAACTGAGATCACATGATAATGTATTCTACCAATAAAGAAGTTAAATGTGGATTATATAACGTTACACCAAAAGCAGTCACCCCATGTGATTCTAACAGGCTAAATGATAATCATCATCTAATAGGTCTTGGATCTGAACCTACATTATTGGGAGACCATGAAGATAAATAGGTCAATAGTCTCTTCCAACCATATGATGTTCAATATTCTCTACAGGGTGGGGTTGAAGGCTCTCCTATATGAAAGAAGGATGGTATATTTATTTATTTATGATCAATTCGGATAAAATACATATTTGAAAACCCAAGATCCCACCATCCTAGTTTCAATCCTAAAAGGTGATGTCTCCATGTACTAGGATTCGATGAGAGTGATCTCAGGGCATCGAGATTTTTCCACACAAGGAGTTCCACACAGAGAAAGGGTTCCTTCATTTCTCTCAATGGACATAACCATATTTACCTAAAATGAAGTGACTCTATAGGGACTAAAAGATAGTTATTTCCAATGATAATTTTCCCTATATAAAGTACATTTCCTCCCCCACATCACTTGTGTTGATGCCCCCGTGTTCCACTGGCCTCTCAAGTTTACTCCATTGGGACCAAAGGAATATACCCACACCTTGATCATCCCGGATAAAAGTGTTTATGTCATTCTCAATCTATATTTGAATAAACATGGGACCCGTGATTACTAAAATGATATTCATGTTCATGTATGATAACATTCAATTAATAAGGGTAATTATTCCACCAAACAATAGAAATTTGTTCTTCTAGTTGATGATATGATTGGTTATATTATTAAAAATATCATATAAATGACTAATTTAGACCCTACCGTGTGAAATAAGAGAACCTAAATATACCAGGGGAAATTATTACACTAGATAACCATGATGGATTCAAAATAGTTACTTAGCCTAACATAAAAAGAGTGTGATAAGAAGACCCATATCTCATCTCTTTTGATTAATTTACCGATCCATTTCATATAATCTCACAATATATTATCAAATACTCTAATGGTTGAGTTCTAAACATTTCAGAAGAAGTGTAAATCCATAGAAAAAATGAGGTGAGACACTGCAGAGATGTGTGCCTCACATTGGTAAGGATGTAGGAGACTTCACGCTATGAAAGAGTCAACATATCTACATATAGAATCCTATACCACGATGAAAATTCTTGGAGATAGGGGGTATCCTTTTCTAATCCCGCAAACCAATTTTTGGAAACCAAAATACCTTCTTATAAATATAATGTTGAACCATGGTGAGCTAAAAATACAAAACAACCCATCAAAATCCCATTAGAGAACATCATGCATCTCTTGGAAATGAGGATAAAATTACATTAAAAAACATATAATCCTTATTCATATATTACATACCAATAATATTTTATCACTTCATATTTTTGTTTATTTCTCTTAACATATAATGGAAAAATCTCATTTCCCATTGTATTGGCATACATTGAATAAATGTATATTTCTCTTCTAAGGACCAGTAATGGATAAACTAAGAGAGCATCTTGTGTATAATGGAATCCACCACCTTTTATTCAATGTTTCACAGGTTTATTAATCTATAATGGTTTATGGAGTAGAGAACCTTCACATTGAGGATCCCTTCATCTCCCAAAAGTGTGCTAGATCGTTATCATTTAATATGAATGGAGTATATAGGAGAAAAGAGTTTCATATTATCTTACAAATACACAATCATTAAATTGGAACATTTCATATACTTTATATAGGTTAAAATTAATTAATGAATTATTTCCATTATCCTTGATATTGAATGCATACTCACCTACATTACATAAAACATTTACCCATTTTATGTTTCTAATCATCGAGTATTTCAATGGTTATATTTTAATTATAAACCTATTAATAAATTAAATTCATTACTTATAACTAGTGATAAAACATTAATGATATATAAATTCACCCCATATAGTAATATTTTATATATTTAAAACCATAATTATATAATTTATTATTATATAGGAATCCTATGCCTATCATAACATATAATCCAACACCCTATCGCAACCTGATACATGAATCACATATATGTTTTGAGTTATGACATATATGAATAATATAATATGATTAAATACATGTTATTCACTATATATCAGAATTATAGATTTTGGGACTTATGGTCATATTTCTCACTCATATATGGTCCTACACATTGTATAAATATGTGGATCTTAGTTATATGTTGCATTATGATTTCAATAATGGTTAATTTTGTTTAATATGATCCAAATAATTTACATTAATGATTTTGGTATAAAATATTCATGTGACTCATTGAGAATTTTATAAATGTAACTAAATATAATTCAAGCATGTATCAAAAGATCTTATATATCTAAATACGTATAAGTTAATATAGTTCAACCATGTTAATTTAATAGAAGGAATATCTACCCGAAACTAAAAATATAGAATAATGAAAAATTTGTATTGAATACTTAAGATAATATGGTGATATATTTAAAACATTTAAAATAATAAGTCATAGAATCTATTTATTTTAATCACATGTCAATTACAGGATAATTTAATCTAGTTGGTTCCTAAAAATGTTGTGTGATGGTCAATTATTATTTGTAAGGAATGCTAGAAATGTCTAACCCTAAGAGTTAGTTAACCAAATCCTACAATGATTTTTGGCTTAAACTTTATTATGAAACCATATGAGATAAGATACCAATGAAATATATGTGATTAATATCAAAAGGATGAATTTGGGAATTTTTTTACACCTATCTATCCAAGAGTCACACAAGGTATGATTTACATGGTTTTTACAAAATAAATATGGGATAAGAGGACTAATAAATTCGACTCAATTCATAGTAAAGCATTGATCTTACCCTAATAATTAGTTTAATGAAAATTAAATGGTTCATTAGTTTAGAGTGATTAAATATAATAAATTTATTTATTAAATTAATGTAAAAATTAAATTTATCTAAAAATATCTATATAATAGCTAAAATGGAATCATCGTCCATAAACATGACTTTAAGATTAATGTTTGAGGAGAATTAATTGAATGATGAAACATTCTAAACCTTTTTAGAAACAAATGAAATATTCTTAGGTATGAAGGAATATTTCTAAAATTAGTGGAACCCCTTCCTAAGAATTTTTCTGGTTAAGTTGTTCAGTAAATGGATCCAAATTATTTTGATATGAATTTCAAGGTTTCTATAGATGTCTCTACTCTCATTATTCTATATATAGAAACTTGGTTATATAATAAAAATAAATAAAATAGATTCATTCTAGAGGATAGATAAAATTAATAGATCTATGAGAAACATGTTAGATGTAATATGTTTAAAAAAACATGATTCTTTACTCACTTATTCAATATTATTGGATATATAATTATCATTGAGAGGATGGGGACTTTTTTAAGACTTTATCTAAATACAAATATTTTCGTACTACCACTTTTAGAATGATTTGGAAAGATTATTTTGAATTATTACGTGAATTAGAGAAGTAATATTTTATTTTTTATCCTTAATATATTGAGTATTGATGACCCGGACATGGTGGGTCTATAATAAATTATTATATTGACTTTACGAGAGGGTAAATTTCAAAACACAAAGAATAAAAAATATATTGAAAGTAAAAAAATATGGTTCTTTAATTAGCTAGTTTCATTCCTTGAAACATATTAGATCATTTAGTAAGGAGGAAAAACTATTTCTTTTTTATAATCCTAGTCACTAGAGGAGAAATTGCATATCATACCTTAAGGGGAGTAATGAAATCTTTGGAGATCCCATAATATTTATAGAATTTATAAAATTCATATATTATATTTTTATCGTTATATGAAACCCCTTATACATTAAATATTTATTATAAAAATATATTAAATTTAAAAATTAATGATGAAATTTGAATATGGAATAAATGACATTTATTTTACCTAATTTATAATTTTTTATTTGATAATATATTTTAAAACAAAGTGTTTTTATGAATATAATGAGGTGTTATTAATATACAATATTTATTATTCATCAAATTATACGACATGACTGAAAATAATATAAGGATAAACGTGTTTTTATCAGTGATAAATGTGTTCATATAACATGATTATTAAAATATATAGGAAAATTTATTACCATGTATTAAAGGATTATTTTAAATAATAAATAATTTCTAAAAATATTACTCGAGGAGAAAAGAATATAATAATTGATTTAGTTTTTAGCAATTGTTTTTTCAAATATTCCCAATATTGTAAATGAATTTTTTACCAAACAAAACAAATAGTTTTTATAATCATGGTATTATATAAAAAATATAGTTTCATAGAGGCTTATAGGAGTATCTTTTATGTTATAAATGTTCAATGCATAAAAAAGATTATAAAAATCAAATTCACTTTAAGAGTCACATTATATCTTGCAAACTTTTAAAGTATATTGGTAATGAAATACAATGAATGAGTTTCATTTTGATGGAAAATTGATCTCCAATAAAATTTTTAGAAGAATGTTTCCAAGAGTGTTATGATGAAATAATTAATGGGTTTTCATTGGAATATGAAGCTTTTAACATTATAAAATTCTCTATTATGATGTAATGATGTTTGAATACTTATTCAAGGAGTGGAAAATTATTAATATAATTACTTATCAATATTATTCAAATAATATTATTTAATATTTTCGTGTAGAAAGGATTTTACATAGATGTTTTATAAAATTATTATATAAATAATTGAAATAAATTAGATATATGGGTAACAAGGTTATCAAAAACCCTAAAAGTGGAGAAAATATAATACCTCTCTAGAGTTCAATTATATAGTTTATAATTATGTGAGGGTTTATAAATAATTTTGATATTATTATTAATATATTTTAAGAATATAAAATATATCATGTTAAAAAATAAAAATAAACATTTTTATTCTTTTATATTGGATGTTTATAATCAAGAAGTTGAGAGATAGTTAACTTCTTACAGAATTAATTTTAGTTATAAGTACTGATTTTAATCATGACTTGTTATAGGTTTTGATGAAATATTATGTTTTGTGTGTGTAGGATCTCATATAGAGATATATAATATGGCTCATAGACAAAAATGAATTTTTTGTTGTGGATATCTATTAATGTACACTACATACAGTGTCATTTAATATATCATTAGTCTATAATAAGTGTATGTTTCATATTTAATCTGCATAGTTGTGGATATAAAATATATCTACCATGATAATCTTTATACTTTTTAACCATTCAAATTTGATGAATTATGTAATATAGGGATTGATAGGTGCGTCATGGGTCATGTCATTAGTTAAGGTTTAACCAAGATGGGACTTTTCTACATGTATGGATAGAATAATATTTGGTCTCTTGATTGAGATAGACTAAAGGAGGGTAAGATCATAACATGATATGTGTCCTGTGATGTGATTACATATTGGGTGAATGGTATGTGATATCTCATTCATTATAATAAATATCATTTGGTGTGTCCATCCATGAAGTTTGTCTATACTTGGAGAATCATGAATTTGTGTGTATCTATATAGGATTTAAATGATGCATGTTCTATGTTGAATAAATGTATTTTAAAAAGGAATTATATGTTTTTTAATAATTTTATATGATACGAATATTAGATATAAGAATCTATATACATGTGTAAGAATGATCATTCAATATCTATTTGTAACTAGAGTAGAATTTATTCTTTTCTATATGATGATATTCATTTATATTTATTGTTATGATAATTCATAGTTGTTTTCATTGCTAAAGTTGGTCATGGGGTCTAACATTTTGGTTGAATGGATGAGTATTATGTTTTACTAAACTATAGATCAACACTAAAAGTGTGTTAGATTTAATCTAAAAGGAATTTTTGATTGTTGTTCGCAATTTATTTCATATAATATGATACATGGTGAAATAAATAATTACATTCAAAAAGAGTTTTAATTTTTTTTAAAGATTATTTATATATGTTTTTATAAGTTATTATATAAAATACAATAAGATATCAAATGAAACAAATTCGATGATGCTTTAGTAAAAGCGGGATATTGTTAAATATTCTCAACGGAAAATATTACATATGATGGATTTTGGATATATATATATATATATATTATATTATATTGAGATTTTTTATGTTACAATATGCATGATACAATGGCATATTTTATTCCTTGATTGTGTATATCATTTTATATAGAATTCTGATATTTTATCACTGTGAGAACAAAAATAACTATTTTGAAATGTATGATATGATGATACCATAATATAGTGATATTAGTTAATCATATCCCCTAAAAACATATAAGTTATAGTTTATTTTAGGATTATATATCCTTAATTATTTATGTTTTATAAGATGAACCATTTAGTAGAATAAAATTAAATAATTTAAATTCTAAATGAATGAATAAACAACCGAGGGGTTAAAAAATGTTCATAAATGTTTACTATTCACTCAAACATTATAAATGTATGATTAAATTCATATAGTCTTTTTTGTATCCATTGGTCCAATATAAATAATTATATGTATTTTATAATCGTATATTATTACCTTTTTGTGTCTTGATCTATCTTACACAGATTATCTCTTCTATTTATTCCTTTATATTTGATGAATTTTCATGTTGTTGTCAAAATGAGGATGCAAACCAAGTATTCTATGATTGATTAAACCATGTATACGGTTGGAGGTTGTATACCTTTTGATTAGTATAAATTATATTCATCATTAATATGATTTAATAAAATAATATTGACAATATATGGTGTATTATTTGATCTTTGTTTAATATTTATGTATTGTTCCAGTTTGAAGTCTTAAATGACAATTATATGGTCTATTTTATCTTCCACTTCTAAAATTATTGTTTTTTATTTTTTTAAATACATAATATATATATATTATTATTATCATTATTGAAGTAAAATTTTATATTGATGACATGCATACCTATAAATGTGAATAATAAATCAATATCTTCTCATAAGTATATTACAATATTATTTAATTTCATCATACGAATCTTGTTTATATTTTATTGGTATATACTTTTATGATTATAGCATTAAAGAAATTAATCTATTTATACGACATGATATACTTTATAGACCTTATAGATGAACCATAATAAATATTTCCCTTTAATTACCTATCTAAATTCATAGAAGTCAATTGAGCCATTATAAAAATCATTCCATTTATAATTGGTAAATAAACATTCATAGAATTTTGTATTTTATAAAATTGTTCATTTTTTATAACATAAAGTCTCACAATAAACCAAATTACTGGGGTTGGGAATTTGGGTGATATAATTTTTTTTACCTTATATATACCCAAATAATATTGTCTTCATTTTCATGAAATATTTTTCATACGTATACCACTAACAACAGAGTCGAGCTACCAAAATGAAGAAATAGGGATGCATGTAAAAAAATATTTTTACATGTTTCACCTAAAATGGTATATATAATTGGATAACATAAACATATTTGGTTCATATTCGTTATATTCACTACTACAATATTCATTATTATAATCTTCAGAACAATATCACCACTTTTCCATGGATCAATCCCTCATTTTTTCTTCTAAATACAGTTTTCAATAGGATTACAAGAAGTGATAGTTTCAACATGTTTTATATTCACACAAGAATGATGATAGATTAAATAAAGCTAAATATACCATGTTGTTCTCCATGATTCTATGATCTCCACTAATCAATATCCCCAAGTATGGGAAAAACCTAATTAGTTCAAAAAAGTAATCCTCATTGGTGTAAGGATGAAAAATATATCACTCTCTCAAATCCATAATTTTTATTTATCTAAAAATTATATTATCTTATTGCTTGTTCTCCTTGAGTTGAAATATCTCTTTTCATCTATCTTATATGAAGAGATGTTATACTCTTTTTATTTCACTTATCTATATCCATTTTTAATGAAGTCATTTAAAATTCATATTCATATTCATAAAATTAACATCCTTAACCTTCCTCTACATAATAATCATCCCTTGGATCATTTTCAATTAAATATACACAGTTGAACTGCAATTAGGTTGATGAGGGTTTATAAATAACCAAATAATACTTAAAATTGTCAAAAAAATAGATTATGGGTGAAAACTATAGTTTTTAAAATTCCATGTAATAGATTATAATTGAAACAATTTTTTAAACTCTACATCAGACTCATGATGGTGTCATACTATATCTACTATGAAATATCACTTCAATATGAAAAATACCCCTTCTTAAGGGATTTCTCTATTCATGACTATTTTTTTCATCTTCATCTCCATAAATTATAATTATTAAAATTACCTTCACTATGGTGTATTGATCCTCCTATTTCCAATTTTGCCTATTAGTACTCACCAATATGTTTCTCAAATTTAAAGACTAATTAATACTATCATAGATCTCTAATAGCTTATATTTTTGTGGTTTTTCTATATAATGTTTTACCCAATGACTTTTTTATCAAAAAATACCAAGTTAAATGACATGGAATGAACAATATTATTTGTTTAGTTATGACATTGATAACCAGAGTCACTAAAATTAAAAATACAACATATTTAATTTAATTTTTTCTTCTCTTGAGATTTTACTTATTCACAACTCCAAAATGATCACTGAGATTTTATACTCACTATTTCACTTCTCTAAAATTTTATTGAATACATCGTTGTTAGTTAAAAGATTTTGAAAAATATTCATCTATATTGAAATGGGTACATAAATTACAACATATCCACCATGCATAAAATTTCTAGATCTACCATAAAAATACAATCTAATATGTCCTAGTCAGTTTATCCTTCACTAATGTTATACAACATACATCAATTTCTAATACCAAACACCAATTGACTAAAATTGGAAGAAAATACAACATTATCACATTTGGTCATATTATTTTATAAATTTATTCTTTTTATCACTAAAACAATATGTTTTATCAATGTTAATATTTGTTTTCATTATTGAAAAACCATCAGTCCCCCCCCCCCATGTAGTATAGATCTATAATTTTATTCAATATCTCCAACTGATAATAAACATAAAATGATTATTCCATTGCTAAATACAACCATTTTTGAGTAGTCTTGAAAATTTTCTATTTTACTATAAAAAAGTTAATAGACATTAACAAATTCTCTAAGAATAAGTGTTTCATGTTTTCTTGTAGAAAGTAATATATTGTATTAATTTCTAAAAAAAATTCTATATTTTTTTAAAGAATGATTAATTCTTCCTCTAGTTCCCTATGGATTGTGTATCTTCTTATATTTTTATACTAAAAAGTGATTAAATTCTATTGAAAAAAATAATATTTAATTGAATAATACAGTTTAAATTATGTATGGGTTATTTTTTAGACTCCATAAAATTAGGGAATTGGTTAAAATGTAAGGGTCAACCAATTATTCTTGATCATAATTGTTTCAAGTGGTTTAGAAAAACATATGGACCACTTAATGTTGACTTTTTATAAACTCTAATTTCATTTATTTTTATCCACCTTGTCATTTATGAATTGGTTAAATATCTCAATAAGTTAATTGCATGTCTCGATGGAACTCTTGTTTTCATTATGAATCAGGATCATTTGTGATACCACTTCTCCATGATATTCAAACAATTACTTCAGCAACAATAACTGAGTACATTCCTTGGTAAATAAAATAAATTTTTTATGCTTCTTACTCAATAATATTATCTGTTTATTCTTACTTATCTATCCAATACAATTCATTATAATAAATATAAAATTTCCAGTTGTGGATATTTGGCCCCAAAAATCTTGATTTTAATTTATATTTAAATATTCCCAGAAAAATAAATAATTTTATACTTTGAATTTTAAATCATAGTTTACTATTTCATAAATGTTCCTAATTAACCACTTTACCTACAAAATATATTTTTGGTTTTAGAAAAATATTAAATAATTCAGCAATGAATTTATAATTAAATAGATAAATTCTTCTTGTTGTGACATATAATAGTTTCCTATAAATATTTTTATAAAATATTGATTCAAATAATTTTCTATCTTGATGGTTTCTATGATTAATTCACACAACTAATGATATTTAATATAGTATTAAATATTTAATTCTAAAATGATTTAATATATATCTCTCATAATTCACTTGTTGTTATAAAAATTCCAATTTATTTTCTCTTATTCAAATATTTTTTAATATAAATATTTTCAATAATTTTATTTATATTAATTTTCAACACTTTGAACATCATGGATATCAACAATCTTATTTCTAATTTTATTAATGAATTTATATTATTTACTCTTTGATGAGTATCCCAAATATGATCATTCATCCATCGTATCACAATAATTTCTTTGATTTCACTCTTTCTTTGAAATCAAATATTTCTTTCTTATAATTATGAGATTTTTAAAAGATGGTTTCTAACCCTGAAATATTTCGTATGGTTCTTTATCTTCACTAGCACTATTAGATTATTTATTTTTAGAAAAAAAATAAATATTCATAACTTATTTCAGAAAATTTAATGTTATTTATCATAATAGTCCATGTAGTTTCACAAGAAATCATTTTAATTTCTTAAAAATATAAATTAGGAAAATATTATAGTGTCAATTTCATTATAAAAAAGCGATGTAAATTTCAAAT
The DNA here is from genome assembly GCA_963277665.1 of Viscum album. Taxonomy (NCBI): domain Eukaryota; kingdom Viridiplantae; phylum Streptophyta; class Magnoliopsida; order Santalales; family Viscaceae; genus Viscum; species Viscum album. Next base: position 1,592,245,958 of record OY728161.1, read on the forward strand.
AAAAAAGGAAGTAGTTTTTTTAAATCCATTCAAGAAAGGTAATATTTAAAAATTAAAATTTCAAATTATTGAATTTTAATTGGAAAATATAAATAGTTTTTTAATTGAGTATGTAAAAATTATATTATAATAATTTTTTGTGAATTTTCTAAAAATAAAATTTTAAATAATAGTTTATAATTATGATATTACTATTAAAAAATTTATTTACTTCTACGTATTTAAAATTTGTAAATATATTCATTGATTTTTAAACTTTCATTTATTCTTATAGGGTTTATGTAATATAATTATGTTTTCTTTTGAAAATTAATCTTTTAAATGAATTTATTATAAAAACTTTGGTACATTAAAAAGTTAATTTCTCTGAAAAACTTGTTTTTCAATGTGTTTTTCCTATTATATAAAAAATATAATTCTACATATTATTTGTTTTATTAATTGAAAAATGAATTCAATATTTGGAATCATTGTGTCCAATTTTGGTAAATATGACCCTTTTATTATTCATTAATATGAAAAGTAACCTGAGTAATATTTATTACCACGGTAAAGAGTATTTATAGGAATTAAATCTAAAAATAGACTGATAAGGATTATAAAATGGCCCTAAAATATACTTTAACATTAATTTATGAGTCATTTTAGATCATACTCATCCAATAATTAGTTGTATGGAAATTTTCCATTTAGATGTGATTATAACAATTATAATATTTTATTTTAGAAAACAACCATAAATGTCACGCTCTTCTTTTAAAAAACAATAATATTTTTAGCATAATCTTAATTAGTTTCCATGTTATGTTAGATGTATTTTTCAAAAACTAACATATTTATCATCATCATTATAAATCCTTAAGTTTTTTTGAAAAAATAAGTTACTAAAATGATTACACAACATAGGTGGAATACTTATTCAATTAATGGAAAATTAAAACAATGACACTGAAAATGTAAAAATTAATATAGTTTGTTTTAATTAATGTTATATAATAAGTTTATATAATAATATTATATTTTTGGGATGTATCAGTTTTTGAAAATTTTATTGGTTATCTAGATGTTTTTAAAATAAATGTAATGAGTACTTCTAAAAATTGAAATTAATGATACATTATAACAAATAATATTTTATTAAATGTTATAAAATTATTAATAAATTTATATTTATCCAGGAGATTAGTATATTACTTAATATATCATATATATTCAAGTTTTGGGCTATTCTTTATTAATAACCACTATATTGACCGTCAATGTATAAAAATAAAAGTTGTTAAAATAAGTGTGAAAGTTGTTAATAGGGGGATAAAACAAAATGATAAGGGTAAAAATATGATCCAAACTTGTATAATTATTATTTAATGATATTATTTTGAATCATAATTTTCCTATAATAGATATAAATTGGTTTATATACATTTTTTACCTAATTTATAACAATTTAATATTTTTGGGAAATTCCAAAAGTCCCCATCCCCACTCTTATAAAATAGAACAACCTCTCCTCATTTATTCAAAATTAAAACCCATTTTGGTTTTCAAATATCTTCTGAAATACCATCCTAATATTCATATCTGCATTATAGAAGCCTTAGTAAAACCAGAATATGAACATTGATGGTCTTAACGTGTTAATCAAAGGGGACATTCAAAACAAGTGGTATAGTTTTTAACCGTATCTTTTTTGTTTTATTTCTTCTTACACATCCAAAAAAAATTACATAACCATTATTTTATAATAAAATAATTATTATATATACTTATGTATTTTTATGTTAATTTCAAAACATATATACATCTTCTTTTCCGTTAAATGGGAAATGAAACCATAGTATGGTAGTACAGTGAACTACCTCCTCAGAAACTAATGTAATAAATTTTCCTTCAATATATATCATAGACAGATTTTAATGACGGAATTAATGTTTATATTTTATATACATGATTTTTTAATTTTAAAAATACTATACATAATTTAATTTCTTACCAATCTATGCACTAAAAAGTGATAACGTTATTTGTACGTACATAAGGATTAAAATCATAATGTAGAGATGTCATTCATTTTTTTGTCACATTATCATATAAGATATATTTAATTATTATTAAATAATACAAATGATATTAATGATATTACGATAATTCTATAAATATAAAATAATAAACACTATTATTCCATAATGATAATTGAAAAATGGTGATGCTAATCATGCGTACATACGACCTCCAAGCTACATGGTTGTTATGTAGGTTAGTTATCATAACCATATTTAACGGTTGGTTTTAAAAGTATAAATGATGCATAAAAGTGATAAATATGTAATTATTATTATTCTAATGATGGTGATGTAATGACCTATTTGAATATACTCACCCTACTGAATTCATTTTAACATATGGTCTGAATGGCATCAAAAATCCCGACATAATGATAATAAAATACACTTAAAAGATCATTTTCAATATAATAATGATAAATCTAGTTTAATGTCACTATAATATGTCATTTATAATAAATGGACCTTAAATTTGGTGTCTGAATGTTTTTAGATAACTTTTTTGGTTATCATTATGATAAAAAAATACCCTTAAAATATTTAACATAATGGTTATAGTGAAATTATATAGAATTTGAATATTCTCATGCTTCATTGACTAAAAAGTGTCTTCTATGAATGGTTTTACATAAATGAAACAGTAAGAAATAGTAGGATGGAACTAAGAGGGGGATAATATACAAAATAATTTACTAAAAATTGTATGAATTAGTACTGAGGAGATTGTTCCTATGAAGTATCAATTGTTGCAAGCTATAGATGGTGATGGAATCCATGATAGAGAGTATCTATAACAAGAATAAAGGAACATTATTATAGTTTATCATTTTATAATATATGATTCTATATAATTTAGTGGATATTCTGACCTAGTTGTATCCAAAGGATGAATCAATTACCTAAAGAATATATTTTAAGTCCTAGGTTGTTCAGAATGTCAAAAGGCAGCCTTTTCTATTTTTCATTTTCAAGGTTAAACTAAACAATGGTGGTATTTTATAAAGAATAAAAAATAGTTAGGTGATATTGACTAAATGGAATGGGACACATTTAAGAATCAATTAATTGATAAATATTTCCCTATGGGTATTTAACTCATTATAAAGAAACAATTCATGAAATTGAGGTAAAATGATGGAGATTCAGTAGGTGTGTATGGAGAAACATTTATTGGATTTTCTATGTATGTGACCAATTTTATCTTGGAATATGATAGTAATATTAATTTAATTTAATCAGGTTTGAAACAATGATATTAAATGAAATTAACTTCATGTATATTAAATAATTATGAGAAATAGTTTAGGTGTTCTTAGAGGCTTTACATAGACTTCACTAATGATCATGATTTCAATGAAATAAAGCAAAGAAAAAGTTCATTATGTTAGTAAATGGGGAAGCATACAGAAAACAATATTTTGGTAAGAATATTAATATAGAATCTTTTAAAAATATCAGAAACTCAACTTGTAGAATGATAAGTAAATTATATAAATTATTTCAATTGTGGTGTTTGGTCACAGAGCTCGTGATTGAAAATAAAAAAGTCTTTAATGGTCAATAAATGGGGTGACCTGTATCCATCAATTAGTGATATTTATTATATTTAATGAGTTTGGTTATTATGATAACATCTATCAAAATAATGTTACTCAGGATGAAAATCATCATGACCTAAAGAAGAAAGGTGTGGAAAATTCATTTTTTACTACTATGGTTTGTGAAGGGTTATCTAATGGAGTGGTGATAGTTATGTTCCTTATTTATTCTAATTCTAAAAATACCTTGGTTGAATTGGAATCTACACATTCATTAATTTAAGTGAAATATTTAACAATTTTTGTAATATCTTGTAATTAATGTATGATATAATTTTTTGTTGAAAATGACTAGTTTATGTATTAAAAAAACCTGATTTATAGAACTATTAATACTGTTATCTGTGGAATATTATTTCATAAAAATATTTTTGAACTACCCATGGAAGTGCATGATATAATTTTGGGTAAGGATTGTATTTTAATATACCATGTTAAGATAGATTTTTGATCCATGAATGTATTGTTTTATGATTTCATACCATCAAAAACCTACCATGAATCTGAGAAAATGATTAGAAATGTAAATAAATATTAAAAATATAAATTTCTTGAAATTAATGAAACTATATTGATTAGTGGTGTCCTGGTATTGAATATATATATATATGTGTGTGTGTGTGTGTGTTTTCCATATGATTTTTTGGGTGATATTTCTGATCCAAAGGTTGAGTTAACAATTGAATTACTAATTTATGATAATCCAATTTCAAAACCATCATACTGAATTTCTTAAGTAGAATTATTGTAACTAAAAAATAAAATTCAATTGTTTCTAGATAAAGGATTCATTCATCCATGAACATCACATTGGTTTTCTCCTATTATTTTATTAAAAAATATGTATGGTTCAATTAGGCTTTTCTATTATTATAGATCTTTGAATAAAATCACAGTTAGGAAAAATTATGTTTTTAGTTATATTGATGATTGTTATGATAGGTACCTAGAGTGAATCATTTTTTGATGATTTTTACCATATCATGATATTATCAGTTGATGATGAAGGAAAAATATATTCCAATGACTGCTGTAAGATCACAGGATTTCTATAGGTTATGAATCTTTTAAATTTCAGTTTATGGCTTCTATATATCATTATAAATCTTTGTATTAACTTAATTAAATAATAAATAGTGTTTGGAGCTTTTTCAAAGATAGGAACATCGAGTTATGAAGGAAATAAGTAAGTTCACAGTTTGAAAAAACAATGTTCTGGGGGCTTCATTGTTTGGAAAAAAAATTTAGATTGCTTCAAGGATCCAAAGTGGGAAGTTGATGGGATGAACATGTAGTATATTATTGTGTACTACAAGACATGGATTTTGTGCACCCTAGGAAGAGGGGGGACATGGGAGGGGCACATTTGGGTAAGTTGGCCTCCCATAACTATGTGGACAAATACTCTAGGACAGTGGTTGAAAAATGTTTTGTAAAACCATGTACACTTTTTATAATGGGAGAAAATACAATTTTGACCCACATACCTTATATACTTAAACATCATAATTTTTTTCCTTTTCTAGTAGACAACAACTGCATATTATCCCATTTGAATCTCCCCTCAAGCCTATGTTAGGATTTGATGTCTTTCATTAAGCTAACCTCCCAATCGATATTCTTCTGTCAAACTGCATACATATAGATTAGTTATTCCACCCCTTCATCATCATTCATCATTTTTCATTCTATTGATGATGTGATTTTTGTGTGATATCATATTCCCTATTTTCAAGGTTTTCATATTTTTTCTACTTTCTTCTGATCCCAACCATGTTAGGGGTTGATTCTATTTGGGAAATCTACTACATACATAAGGTACGTGGTCTATATAATTTCTGTAAAATTCATGTCATTTATATCCTGTTTTTGTTACCTGTGAAATAAATTTAAGGAAAATATTACTTGATTATTAAACTACAAAATTAAATTGTAAATACTAGTTTAAGATGTCTTATGACACCAATTTTAACGGTTGGAGGTTTTGTACCTCAACATGAACCACCCATGGGGTGGTTTCTTCCTTTTTAATTGGTGAAAACACACTTTGGTGTGTTCAACTCGCATTATATTAATTTGAATCGAATATGGTAATTTAATGGATTACTGAATGTCGTAACCACAATTAAAAAGTTAATAATTTATATTTTAAAGGTAGTGAATGGATAATCCATTTGATTTTGTATGATTATGATGGGAATAAGGTGATGATTAATTAAATTTGTTATGAAAGTATGATTTAATTTGGTATGATGATAATGGAGGTTATTTTATATTGCACTAATGACTCACTTAGAATCCTTGGACATTTCTACTCCATAGAACCGACCACCTACTAGGATTCCATGGATATTTATAATCCATGGACCCAAAGACCTACTATAATGATTTGGAATTTTTCAATCCTTGTATTTGATGAATTCATTGGATTCCCTGGTCAATTCATCTCCATGGATCCCACCTGCTAGGATTTCTTGGACATTATTACCCCTTAGATCTGACCCACTATCGTGCTTATAAAAAATCAACTACATGGATTCCATACTATGTTGGATGGATACTTGATTACGTGGAATATGACATTGATGATTCTTTCCATGATTTATAGTTATCCATTATAAATTATTTTCTCAATCATAGTGATCCTCAATATACTATACAATATAACTCCAAATTTTATCACTTGTATTTTTGATATACATGCACACTACAATATCTTATATATATATATATAAATTATTTCAGACACCATTGGAGATTCCCTAATAATTTTTATATCACATCCTATATGGGACACCATTTGGTACCTAAAGAGACTTCATCTATGTTGGTCGGGACATGGGAAAAACCCAATTGGTGACACTTGATTGATTGTTTCATAGGATTAGGGGAGCACAATACCGAGTTATGGATTGTGATGCTATCTGGGGATTTTTTATTTTTGGTATTCTTAAAATTTTGATATCTTTATTATACTAGATGATTTTTTTCCTTGTATTTAGTATATTTTTTTATAACTCCATGAAATAAATGTCATTTTTATATGATGATTCCATGGTCCTTGAATATTATTAATTTATTTTGGATGATTTATCTTATGTTTCTAGATATTATTATGCTTCTTAATTGTATTGATTTATCATACTATTGTGATACTTTAATCACGAGGATATAGTATTCCAAATGTACTATGATAGACCCTAACTACTAGTGAGTATACTCTAGAATATGGGGAGTATTTCTTGACGCCTTATATCTCACCTAGTCAAGGAAGCACTTCATTGACCCAGGGCTAGGACATTACAATGTTGAATCACAGCATGTTTTTTTTCATTCTATTTGGGATTGCTATATAGAATATTAGTAAAGATTTATGATTTTTAAATACTTATGCAATGGAATTTCTAACCTATATATAGGAAAAAATACAAATTTCTTTGCATGGGATGTAATGTTCTAGTTTGTTCTTATTATAGTTGATTTGATTCCACCATTGGGTGATCCATATGGTATATGATTTTATAATTATTATAATGTTTGATTATAATTTACCCATGGACATTCATGGAAAGGAAAAATTGATCATGTATTATTCTAGGAATGTAGTGAACTAATATGTCATGTATTATGTCATTCCATGTAGGATATAATTCTTGGAAACATGATATCTGTTGAATATTCCTTGAGTGATATAAATATTTTTTTGAATAACGTTTTTGTAGGAAACATAGAATAATAATTGGTTAATTAAATTCCATGAACCGATCTAACAATTATTTCTTACATCTATTGATGAAAACTCCTCATGTAGACAGTTATGGCATATTGAGTCATGAACCATTAGCTGCATGGGCTCGAATTTTATCTAGTTGTGATTAAAGGGATTCCATGATTAAATTTAAATTGTGTATGTGACTTTCTAAATTCAGAATGGTGGTATATATTATTTAATAAATTAAGAAAAATTTGAATGAATAATGTATTAACATTAATAACATTGAATTATAAAATGAAATAATTTCCATTAAATGGAGGTTGCAATTGAAACATAATGGGGCCATTCCTTGATAACAAGAAATTTAATATTTATATACATGAACCAGTAGCTTATATTATAAAACATTACATAAATACAACCTTACTACTAGGATTTAGGAATTATCTATTACATTTGTTTGGTCATCATGTCACACATACCTATCCTTATAACCTGGCCAAGCAGTGTAACTCATTTTTAGGTACGCTCATACCGGTATTTTTCATATGTCACTGATTGTTCTATTTCTAAATCTATTATTGGGTATGTTGTTTAAAACATTTATAGATACCCACAGAAAGGACTAGATATGTGTGTTAAGGGTGTGGTGATGACATTACTCTATAGTTTTTGTTCATTGTGACACTGATAAAACCTCTATTAGTGCCACTTGTAGCACCTATAGTTATACTCCATATGGGTGTTGATGCCTAGAATTTATATGGTTCCCTATTATTTAATCACACGTTTTAGGGATCACCATATCCTACCTTGAATATGAAATAGTTAATGCATGAGTTTTAGAAGCAGCATTAGCACACATTTTTGGGTGATGGAGAACCATAGGCTGTGTAGTTTTGGATTGAGGCCATGCTTTCAATTGTTTATAATCTTGAGACAAATAATGAGAGGAGAGTAAATATCCTTACTTATATTATTGGGGAGCCTTACCAAAGATGGAGGGACAATATTACTCAGATATATCATTATTGGTATATATCATGGATGGGTTTCCAGAAGACCTGTTATGATTTTTTTAATCCAAGATGTTGATGTATGATAGTGTTAGAGAGTTTACAAATGTGGAGTGTGGTGCCTTATCAGTAATGGAATATTCTGACCATTTCATATAGCTACATCATTTTAAATGATTATATTAGGTGATGAGTTATCTAATGATTGGAAATTTTGGGATGGTCTCACGCAGGACACCAAATCACAAGTGAATGTCTTTTGATTTATTAACATATCTAGAATAGTAAATCAGACCCTAATTACTAAATGTAAATTGAGTTATGTTGGTGGTATTGATAAGGGTAGATCTATATATAGAATTAGTATCATAGTTTTAGGTGGTAAGTATCAATTATTCTAGATCTCTTGTAAGGGGAATACTATCCAGATCATTAGTGTTTGTAGTTCTATTTTCTATCACCATTATGGGTGGAACAGACACATGATGAAACATTGTGATAGAAAACCATTTAACTGATGATACAATAGTATCGCACGACATGTAATGATTTTTAATAGGGAATTACCTATATAATACAAGGTTAGATTGTTTTAACCTAATCCATGTTCATGTGGGGGGTCAATAGCTTATTGTTAGGTAGGGTGATAGAGTGAGATCAGATGATCTATCCAAGATAGTTTTCTTGATGGGGGTACCTAGAAACCATAAATATACCACTAGTAAACTAGAATTTTTTCAGGTATCTAGTCAATATCTATGGGATGTGGATCATCCAGATGAATGTACTATAGTAGATACCCTATGATAAGAGTTCCACAACTTCTATAGTGAATGGTATATTCTAGTAGAATACACATTTTTTCTTTTTGTTTTTAATACATATACGTCTCATTCATTTAGATCTATTCTTATTCTGGATATCCATGGACTCATTGTTTAGTTTTATTGTGTCATTATAACACATAATACTCTATTGGGTATTAAATCAAAGATTGTACACCTATTCATGGTGTTCCCCTTTAAGATTGGTGGGAGTCACATTATATGGTGTGTCTTTATCCTTGAGATGATAGAGATTGATTTCATTATATGGATGGACTAGTGGTTTCCCCATACTTCTTATATTGACTTTAATTGCCTAAGATTGTACTTCACATCACCATAGGTTCATATTTTTTATTCATAATAGTGAATTAGATGTGCATGTGATCCATGCCAGACCAGAGAATTTTGGGATTGGTAGGATGACCTTCAAGATTGTTTCCAATATCTATATGACCAAGGAATGAATCCAAAAAATTTACTTCCAATGGTTGAACATTTTTGGATTATTTTCCAAGAATAAATATTTTTACAACATCCTAAGAGAGTTCAATATATTTCCATCAGGCTAGTTCCAGAACCTCCAATAGTTTCAATTATTCCTTATAGGATGGTTACTACTGAGTTGTAGGATATCATGGGTTTGATATGGAACATGGATGAAAAGGAGTTTATCACACCTAATACTTTTCCACTGGGTTTTTATATCCTTCTCAAAAAATTAATGGATGAGACCCATGGTTTATGAGTGTATTTTCGAAAATTAAATCAATTTATGGTTCAGAATCTGTATCCTTTTCCTTGTATATATTACCCCAATGACCAGCATTGCAGAGCAAAGGTTTTCTTGAACAAGTATTTGAGATATATTTCTCATCGGATTTTTTTTAAACTACAAGATATACCTTGTATAAAATTACATAGTAGATATTTATTTTGTGAATGTTTGGTCTTGTTTTTTTACAAATACACCAGTTGGTTTCATGGAACTGATGAGGCATGTATTCTATCCATATCTTGATTCATTTGTAGTGGTATTAATTGATGATATCATGGTGTATTATCACAATTGATATTCCCATGAAGACATATTGAGATAATATTAAATATACTGAGAGATAATCATTTATATTCTATGATAACAAATTATAATTTTTTTAGGCATAAGATTCACATTATTTGTAATATTATGTTAGAGATAAGAATATTATTTGACCTAAATAAGGTTATAGATATATTTTCTTTAGAGTATTATAATAAAATATTTAATATATATTGTTAATTAGGGATATATGGGTGTTACAGATGCTATATACATTTCTTAAAATTCTTAGAATAACATATTGCAGGATTGAATAAGGATGGTGTAATGTTTATATGGTAAGAGGCCTATGATACAACCTTTCTAGAGCTAAATGGGAGACCGAATTTAGTGTTATCATGATTTTCGTAGAGATGGGTAGGAGATATATGAACTATTATGATGCATTAGGTATTAGTCTAGGAGTAGTTTTCAGGAATTTTGATTCATGTCATATAGGTCTTGTCAGTTGAATTCAAATGATAGGAACCTATAAATGCACAATCAAAAGTTAGCCACTATAGTTCATGCCATTCGTTTTTTGAGGAATTATTTACTAAGAGAGAATTTTTTTGTGTATACATCCCAAAGATCATCATCTATATCTTTATATAGAGTGAATTGAATCTTAGTAAATTATGGTTAATGGAATACCTACATTATTTTGAAATTGAACTTCCTTATATGCTGGGAATTTGCAATGCATTTGATGAATCTATGGGTTGTATGAATTAAAAAGGCATATTTAGAGGCCAGAAGATAGTGGTAGCTTATGGACCTATTCTATTATATCAATATAAAGGATCATGACTACTATAGAAAATATTTAGATGTATCATTATTAGTGAATTATTCACTTTTGGAGAGAAAGAATATGTGGTAGCAATCAGATTCTAAGGGTTTTATCTTATGAGAGATCATTAGAGGTGAAGAACCACCACCTCACTAGATATTTGATTATAGAGAGATATTTCACATCCATAAAAGAGTATGGGTTCCTACCAATATCCATGATAATTTTATGTGATAGTCCCATACCTGTATATAATAAATACATTTGGGTCTAACCATAATGCATCATGGCTTCTTCCACCAATATTAATTGACATGGATGAAAAGAGAGATATATGGGTTTTTTACTCGGTGTTACACTTATTGGAAGGTGATCGAATAACGCCATTGACCAGTTGGGATTTTACATCTGTCACATGTTCATAATTAGAAGTGGGATGATGTTATAATGGAATTTGTGTCAGGAATTACTAAGTCACCTCAGGACATTGACGCCATATGGGTGATCGTAGATAGGTAGGAAAAGGTCTCTCACTTATTACCCATACATTAAAACATATTATTGGTTAATATTAAGAGCCTCTATATTTGTGAGAGTATATGCCTCTTCAGGGTTCAATGTTCTATCATATCATACATAGATTCTTGTCTGACATTGAATGTCTTGCTGTGGTTGCAGAGGGCACTGGGTCGATATGTAATTCTGAGTATAGACTACCACACCTATATCAATGGTTAGTATTAGTATATAATACTAGTTTTTAGTGAATTTTTTGAGAATGTGTCATTGATTTTTTGGGGTTATTTGGAGAAAACCCTACCACTCGCCAAGTTATTTTATAATAACAGCTTTCAGATGACCATTCAGTTGGCTCCTTATGAGGGCCTATATGTTAGGATGTGATGTTCATCCCTAAAATGGTTAGAGGTATGATAGGAAGATTTGTTTGGTCCATTTATCATTAAGGTTACTTTAGATATGGTCCTCCATATTAAGAAATATATGTCTGTAGATTGGTCTAGACAAAAATCATATGTCAATTTTTATCATCAACCAATATGGTTTGTGGTGTGGAGTCATGTTTACTTATGATTTTTTCTTAGAAAAGGGAATTGATTGATTCAGAAATAATGGAACTTGTCACTTACTATCTTCTGTACCTGAAAGAAGCAGTAGATAGTCTTGAATGCTGTCTAGATATTATAGCTACCTCATAGGTATTAGACCATGAATGAGATTTTCAAAATATATCATCTTCACCAATATCATTCTGATTGGTCATATACTCTTCTTGATGTGGATATTGTGGTCGATTTTTATTCATGCATTTATGATAATCCTATCTGAATTTTTGATCCTGACATAAAGGTTCCATGATGCTAGACATTTCCTCCCACACAGGTGTTATGGCAGCATAGTCATATATAAGAAGAGACATGTGAGTGGAAGTATGATGTATATTCTTAGTGGATGAATTTATTATCATAAGAGGATTTTAAGCCCTTTGAAATAAAATTTAGGGACAACATATTTTAAGGTTGATGATTACAATACAACCCATTTTTCAATGAGGTAAGTATCCTTAAAATTTCATTTTATGTCATTATTATTTTCTTTATAAATGTTCTTAATCACTTACAAAGGGAATTGGGAGTGTATGATTAATTTTTGGATCATAGAACTCTAATTTAGGGAGGAGATGTGTAGTAACATGGTTTTACCAATCCCAGAACATGATGTCACTTGGTCTGGAAAAACTATGTGTGGTGATTAAGGGCTCCAATGAGGGGAGCTTGTTGGATAAGATAGGGTTGTCTTCCCGTACATTGTAGGCTATGTAGAATGTGGACCATGATCATAGGTGGGATTCATGGGTATAGTACTGTTAGGTAAACTGTGATCCCCTAACTGTTCGTGTACTTACCCAACCCTAGATAGCCTAGATCCGGTGTATATTATCAATTACATTTTCATGATTATAAGGATTGAAGCCCTGAAGGAATGATCAGTTTAGTATTCTTGGTAAACCAAATACATATATGAGTATTGTATTACAAATTGATACACTAATTACATTATATTGTTTTCTTCTAAATGAAAAAATAGATTGAGGTTAACTTTAATCATTCTAGTATATTCCTGCAATTCTTTCATAGTATGCTTCTTGGATTCCTGGGGAAGGAAACATAATATGGGTGAGATTAAAATGATTATTAAGGGTAAAATATAGAAGAATAAATAATTATAATTTAGAATAGTCATTATGGAAAGGTAAATAACTTAACACCCATGACATGTAATCAATAAACGGAATGAATGTACATATGGAATATAGTAAGGTATTTACTAAAATCACATGAAATTCAAATACTAGAAAACTAAATATCAATATGTAATGGTAGTAAATTGAAACACATTCTTTTTATGTAATGAATTTAAAATTAAAAGTATCCATAGATGTGTCAATGCATTATCCCGTTGATGAATAATAACTAAATATTGAAAAAGAGATGCATCCATAGATATGTCGATGAAAAATCTCATTGTTGAATATTATCATCATATAAATGAAGGAAATTCTTAATTAATGGATGCGATGTTTCCTAGGTACATGGTAACTTTACCATCATGACATTTCACAATATGGTTTACAAAATATTGGTAAAACCCCTTATAAGGATGGTAGAAAAATTACTTGTCCCGTGAGACTACTGATTCATCGAGTGGCTATATATAACCGGCCCCTTCCCATGTAATACCAGTCAAAAACATTCCTCATATATCAAATAATTTATTTAAAATTGTTCCTTTTTAAATATCCATATGGAGTAGGAGATATAGATTCATCAATATTAACCCATATAAAAAAATAACTATTAATGTAGACATTGTATGTAAAATGGTATATGGTTTGGGAAATAATAATAACCATGATAAATGAAATGGATAATTTTTTTAGAAATCCAATGTTTAGTGATTATAATATATTCAATATTCCAAGGGGACTAATAAATAAATCAAGGAATTGAATGTGATTACCCCCATTGGCCTAATAAATCATAAACTATCCAGAGCAGGATTAATGATAGTATCAATAAAAAATCTCATGTTGAGTAAAAATAGAGGGTTTTTGTTATTGATGAAATAAAATAATTGATTTTAAAAATATTTATAGGAAAAATAACCTTTTATTTTGAAAAAAAATTTGAAAATATTTTTCATTAAAAATAATCCATTAACACATGAAAATTATGCTTCAAATAAATAATGGTGGATGATTCTGTACATGTATGATGTGTTAAAAATAATATTACTTTTATAATAAAAAAGGATAGAAAATGCCTCATTAGGAAAGTGACAAGAAGATTCCATTAAAACATTGGTAAAAGAAAAAAATAGTTAAAATTTATTTTCAAAATTATTTGAAAATCATTTTTGAAAACCTTTTAATAAAACATGTTTTTTATAAGAAAACATATTCTTCTACTAAAGAGAGAAATAATGGTGGGTTTTCCTAAAAAAAATCTAAAATACTTTGAGTAACAAAGAGTAGGAAAATTGTAATTATAATTGAAAATGGTCATGAAAAAACAGAGGATATGAAAGTGTTTATTTTACAATGGCAATGTAATTTCCTCAAATGGGAATTCCTTTGAAAGAGTATTTAGATTAGTCTTGAAGAAAATAATCTTTAAGCACTCCAAAATGTCCCTTACAACATTGAAACATTTTTAAATCACAAAACTCATGAAAGAATACTATTAAATGAAAGTATTAAATAAAATAACGATAATAAGGTTCATGATATTATATTTCAATACGGAAGTAAGTACAACATATATAAGAAATTATGTGTACAATAATTATGTATGCATCAAAGAATGGAAATGAGACACAAATTCCTTACTTTGCATTTAATTTTGGGTAAAAATCCTTTAAATTAATGTATAAAAAAAATTAATTTTTTAATTGATTAAAAACATTTTTCAAGTTTTTAATTCTTTTATTTCACTTAATATCATGTTTTTATAACTACTCACACAATTAAGTTGGCATTGCGTGTTTTTGACCAAATTTGGTTTTTGTGTCAAAACAACTAATGTTGGTTAACTATGGTCATAGGGTTCATTATATATCATCTCAAAAATAATAAACATGAAATAATTATAATATTTATACAACAATTATAATTCTTAAATCATTAATTAATTATGGTTATGAAAATTAGAATATGTTACAATCATGGAGATGTTATGCCATACATACACATTAGTTTCATTCCTATTTTTAATTGATCGTTGTTGAAAGGTAAGTAACACCATTTAATTCCAAAAATATAATTATATTATAAATGCCATATTATTTAATCATACATTCTTATAAAAACAATTATGTGGTGTAAAAGGAATCACATAATTTCAAGGAGGTTGTAGTCCATACATCCATGAATAATGTTATCGTTTTTTAAGTGTTAGAAAAGTTAATATAGAAAATGATATATATTTATATATATATAATTATAGAAAAATAATTATGTAATTAATATCATATATTTGTTTTTTATGTATCATATTTCTAATTATATTCATTAATTTTTACATTCCATGAATCATGCGAATGAATCACATCGCTTTGATGTGGCGATAGTCCACACTTTCTCAAATGAGATTATCATATTTACACAATTTAGAAGTAATAAATGTATGTTATAAATATAAAATTACCAATGATTAAAGCATTATAAATAATATATATATCATATAAAAATATATTTTCTATCATAATTTCCACCATGGGAGGAGATATTGAAAAAATTGGACAATCATTTTTTCATGAGGCAATAGTTCATCGTATCCAAAAACATTACGTTTGTTACCCATTATATTTTGGTGTCTATAAGTGTAATTAAAACTATCCAAATAAATAAATAGTAGTATATTTACGATACTGGTGTTTTTACAGAGGAACATAATAATGATATTTTAGGGGTTGAATAATGGAAATGAAACTAGAGAGATTGAGAAAAGACAATATCTTTTAGTCAGGTAACATCTTCTGGTTTAACCAAAAGGAATCCTTGGAAGTAATTTATTCCAAATTGAGAATTCTAGGTCTAGGTTTGGAATTATGGGAGGAAATTTTAGGAGATCATGAATAAACAAAATAGTTTGGAGAGGTGTGAGGAAAGGGTAGAGGTGGTCGCCTTTTATAAGGAAGGAAAAGGACTCACATAGTATTCTTGAAAAGAATCTAGGTGTACACATGTTATTACAAAAAAAATCATAAAAACACCAAAACTCATTAATTTAAGGTTTAGAGGGAATATATGGCTTGAAAATTTCTTTTTTTAAAAGTTTCTAGGTCATTTGGGCACTTAAAATTAGGGTTTATGTCCATTTTAAGTCAAATTACACCTCAATCATTGTAATTATTTTTAATCACATTCAGTAATAATTTTTCCCAATAATTAATTTGACATTTTTAAAACAAAAAATATTATCTCGATTACAATTTTGTATGTTTTATTTTCAAAATTTAAATCACAGAAGCAGAAAAATTAAGATTATAGCTAATCTCACAGACATGCAGATTAACTAGTTTTAATAAAAAAATGTTCAAAGATTGTTACGTCTCTATATTCAATTTAAAAGTTATATTGATTCTACTGGACTAAATTATATTAATATATATTTATATATATATATTATAAAATGTGACTTTAAAAAATTATAATATAATTTAACATTAATAATTATTTAATTAAAAAGGATGTTTTTAACAAAAATGTAGTATTTTTCATTATTGACTAAAAATGATTTTTCTTAGAAAAATCAAAAAAATTAATACGAAGCTAATTTTTAAATTATGAATTGAAAAATAAATTTTATATTCTAAAATTAAATTTTTTTATAGTTTTGAATTTAAGATTTAGAATTGATTCCACATTAAAAGGCTTTAAATTTACTATTCAGAAAATATAGTTTTTATATCAAATATTGGGTTTTCTATTACCTAAATAATAGAAAATATAATTGATGAATAAAAAAATATTTTATTGGTTGTCTAAAAAATATAATCCATTAAAATAATTAACTAATTTTGTTACATTTAATTGTTATGCTAAAACAGCTTCGTGAGCGTAAAAAATAGTTTTCTATAAAAATATGCTTTTAATATTCAATTGGTTCTTATATTCATTTCAAATTTATTTGCAACCAATTACATAGTTTTATAAAAACATGTATTTTAATAATTTAGTTAATAATATTCATAATGACTAGTTTATATATAATTATATTAAATAATAATTTTTTAATTATAGACTCTTTCTCAGTAAAACTCATTATTGCATATAGTGCAAGCCATCGATGAAGGTAGATTTTATGTGTAACTCAAGCTATAGGGTATTTTCATTGTTATATATGATGTACACATACCTAGTGTCATGTTTATTTCAATATAACTCCGTGTTTCATGCGTTGAAATATATAGAATCTATTTTAAATATTAAATACATTATAAAGTATACAAACATTATATGACCTTTTGCTCTTTTTGTCTTGTGTCATACATGATATTGAACACAAGGTCCATAATTTAGGTTTTTAGGGCATCACATTCTCCCAACCTTATTTAAATTTTATCCTCATAATTTAAACACAATCACAGAAAAAGATTTTTTTGATATTTCCTACATTGATGTCCCACATCATGAGAATAGTTCAATAAGAATCCACTTGAAAATATAGAATTAAATATAACATGGTCTCATGGAATACAATGTAACAAGGTCTCTATATAAGAGAACATCAGTGGATATTAGAGATACATACTTGGAGGAAAAGTGAAAATATTTTTTGGGAGTTAATGAGGACAAAATCACAAACAAGTGAATGATAAATTGAATGTTGAGGGCCTCAAATCAATAAATATGTGATGATTTAAAAGACCATAGGTTCCACAGAAATTAAGGTATAAAAACAAATTTTATTTCTAATTCATTTTCTTATATTTGGGTATTTCTTTTACAGACAAATAATATAATGAAATATTATTACTTGGTAGGATTCAATTTATTATGAAAAATATTAACTGGTGGTTGTACTTCAATCATTGTTTAAATCATTCCACTGCTAATAGAAATTAATTACCATTAATGAATTATTTTTATGCCAGAATCACTAAAATAATTTTTTAAATGATCGTCAGACTGACATGTCTAACTATTTGTCCTAAGATATCATCCAACCAAACATGGGATATTAGATTAATCCCAAATCCTCAAAAGTGATATTACTAGTTCATCCTTAACATTTATTCATCATATTTTTTAACTATAAATAATGAAAAGCATAATGGGGACATTGCATAGAAAAGTGGCTATCATGAAACCCTTATCGTCTTTCGGTAATTGGTTCAAGTCCCATAACCTTACCATTTTTGATTGGTTTTCACCTGACTTACATGTTCTCCTTTTCTAAAACAATATTAATATAACATCAAAATACAAATTTGACTGACATCCTTAAAATTAGGTTAATCTCTAAATAACATTTCAACTATGACTTTTAATACTACCTCAACAGAAAAATACCACATATATTTTATTTTCACATAGGTCATTCATTGGTCTAAGTATTATCTATAACATTATTCCTATGCTTCCTAATCCCGACACCTTATCTTCAATCTAAAACTCCATAGGTTTAACCTAGGTTACTTATTTTGTATCCAAATACCTCATAATGGGTTGTAACGAAAAATCAGATTATCCTATGAATATCCCCCAATAGTGTCAAACCATGTGCATAGTAAGGGATATTTGTTGTACATTGTTACCCTGTGTAAAGCATGGAACACCTTATTAGATTAGTTACTCCTAGGTAAATATGTTCCAGAACCACTAGTATCTAAACGAGTATTTATTTCTAGAAAGACCCACATAATTTATACTTTACCAAAATTAGAGGGTTTTCAAAAATAATTATTCAAATTAAACCTTAGTATTATGTATTATAATTTAGGTTTTCCAAAATTCCGTTCTCAAGGTTTTCAAAAAACTTATTTTGATTCCAAAAGTAGCATCACAACCCCAGATATCCCAGATTCAATGTCTAATACCGGTTACATTTTCATGATTATAAGGAATCAAGCCCCAAAGGACTTATCAATTAAGTAGTATTGGTAAACCAGATATATAAATGACTATGTAATTATAAATTGATACATTAATTAAAACTTATTTTATTTATTCAAACAAATTAACAACTTGAGGATAACTCTATTCCATCTAGTATATTCCTACGTTTCATTCATAGTACGCTTCTTGGAATCTTGGGGATGAAAACATAATAAAAGAGATCTCAAATTCTCAGTAAGGGAAAAATATATTAGATGAAATAATTAATCAATGAGAATCATCATTATGTAAACATAAATAAATGAACACACATTCTATGTAATCAATAAATAGAATGAAAGTACATAAGCAATATTTCACGGTAATAGCTGGAATCACATACCATTTAAATAACTAGACACGTAAATATAAATATGGAAATTTAGGAAACTAAAAAACATTCCATTTATTCAATGAACTAAAAATGAAAATTATCTATAGATATGTTGGCGCATTATCTCAAGGATGAAAAATAACTAAATCTAGAAAATGAAATGCATCCATAGATATGTCGACGAAAAATATCAAGGATAAGTAATATCAAAATATAAATGAAGGAAATACTTAATTATTGGATTCCATGTTTTGTAGGTACATGGTACCTTTACCTTGAATAACATTCACAAGACGGTTTACAAAATATAGGGTGAAAACCCATATAAGGCTTCTACCCAAATGAATCGTCTCATGAGACTACCGATGCATTAAGGGGATATCTATAACCGGGCCCCACCTATGTCATATCAATCCAAAACATTCGTTATCTATCAAATAATTGATTTATCAATGTGTCTTATAAAATATAAGTATGGAGTAAGAGATATGGGCTTATCAATGTTATCCCAGATATTCAAATAACTATGAAATTATACACCATATGTAAAATGGTATATGGTTTTGGTAATAGCAATATCCCTGATAAATGAAATGGATAATATTCAAGAAACCCATTGTTCAATGATTATAAGAGATTGAATATTTCAAGGGGACTAAAAAATAAATCAAGTAAGTTAATGTGAATACTATCCTTATCCAAATAAATAAAAAACCATCCAGATAATGATTATGTATAATATCAATACAAAAAATCCCACACGGATTAAAAATAGACGGTTGTTTCCACTGATGAAATAAAATAATATCTTTTATAAATAATCCTAAATAAAATAACCTTTTATTTTAGAAAACCTTTTGAAAAAAAATTTCTTTAAAAATAATCTCTTCAAACAGGAAAACAATGATTCAAAGAAATGATGGTGGATGAATCTGTACATGTCATATAAGAAAAAAAAAATTTCTTTTGTACATTAAAATGATATAAAATGATTTTTTTGGAAATATAACAGAAGATTACTTTGAAACATTCAAAAAATATTGAAAGGGTAAAAATAACTTTAAGGAATCCTTTTAAAATAAATTTTGAAAACCATTTAATAAAACTTGGTTTCACGAATAAAATAGGTTCTCCCACTAAAGAAAGAAATAATGTTGGGTTTTCTTAAAAACAATTTCTAAAATTCATTGAGTACTCTAGAGTGTAAAGTTTGTACTAATAATTAAAAATGAAAAAGATTAACCATAGAAAAATTAAAGTCTTTATTTAAAAATGGTTATGTAATTACCTCAAATTTGAATTCTATTGAAATATAATTAGGATTAGCATTAAAGAAAATAATCATTAAGAATTCTAAAGTTTCACATACCACATTGAAATATTTATAAATCATAAGCCTGATGAAATAATACTATTAAATTAAAGTCTTAAATAACATTAATATAACAGGGTTCATGATAATATATGTCAATATGCAATCAAGTACATCATATATAATAAATTGGTTGTATCAAAATTATGTATTCCTCACGGAATTAAAACGCAACAATGATCCATTACCTTGTGTTTCCATTCGGGTGAAAGTCCTTTAAATTCATATATAATAAACTTATGTTAATTTTTAACTTGATTCAGAACGTTTTTCATGTTTACAATTAATTTTATTTCATGCATTACCGTGTTATGTATAACTAATCAAACAATTATGCTTTCATTATGTGTTTTTTACCAAATTTGGTTTATGTGTTAAAACAACTGTTATTGCCCAACTATTGTCCTAGGTTTCATTATATAAAATCTCAAGAATAATAAAAAAATACATTATTATTATATTAATACATCAATTTTAATTTTAAAATAAATCATTAAATATGGTTATAAAAATGAGGTTATGTTACAATTATGGAGATGGTATGTCATACGCATTCATGAGTAACATTCCCATTTTGAAGTTATCAATATGGAAAGAAGGTAAGTGATACCATATCATTCCATAATGATCATTATATAACAAAAAAAACATATTATTTAATCATACATACTTATATAAATAATTATGTGGTTTAAAAGGAATCACATCATGTCGATGAGGTGGTAGTCCACACATCCAGGAATAAAGTTATCACGTTTTATGTTTGTGAAAGGGTAATAAAGAAAATGATATATATATATATATATTATTTCCATAAATATAATTATTTCATTAATATAATATATATTTTGTTTATTTCTCAAATTTTTATTTATGTCCATTCATTTATACATTTTATGTATCATGCGAACGAATCACATCACATGGAGGGGGCGGTGGTCCACACTTCCTCAAGTGAGATTGTCATATTTACACAACTTGGAAAGCATAAATGTATTTTATAATTAACTATTAGAGAATTTTAAAACATTATAACTACCATACATATCATATATAAATAGTGTTTCCATCATAATTTCCACAATGAGAGGGAGTGGGAAAAAATTGAACAATCATCGTTTCGTGAGGCAATAGTTATCCGTAGAAAAAAACATAATGTTCACTACCCATTAGATTGTGGTGTGTGTATGTGTAGGTAAAAATATCCGAATAATAAAATCCTAATATATTTAGTATATTGGTGTTGTTAAAAAATAATATAATAAAGATATTTTAGGGGTTAGTGAATGGAAATGGAACTATCGAGATTTAGAAAAAACATTACCTTTTAATCAGGAAACTTCTTTCTGTTTAACCAGAAGTCATCCATAGAAGGTTTTATTCCCAAAGTGAGGATTATAGGTATAGGTTAGGTATTATTTTAGTTAATATTTGTATAGGTTTTCCGAAATTAAGTGGTTGGAGAGGTGTGAGGATAGGGTAGTAGTGGTGTCCTTTTATAGGGAAGGAAAATGACTCATGTGGTAATCTTGAAAATAATTTATATGTACACATGTTCTTGTCTAAAAAAGTAATAAAAACCACAAAAAAATAATTAATATAAGGTTAATTGAATACATATGTCCTGAAAATGGGTTTTGGAAATGTGGATAGGTCATTTGGGCCCTTAAACACATGGTTTTAGTCCATTTTATGCTTAATTCAGCTTAATCACAATAATTAATCTTAATCACCTTAAATAATCATTTTTTAATAAAATTAAATTGATATTATTATAAACCGAATATTATCTTTATTAAAATAATTATGTTTGATTTTTAAAATTCAATTCACATAAGAGAAAAAATTAAGACTAATGCTAATCTCTCAGACAGACGGATTAACTAGTTTTAGTCGAAAAATGATCAAAAAATTGTTATGTTTGTAAATTCAATTTAACACTTATATAGATTATAATGAAAAGATTGAATTAATATATCTAATTAATACAATTTTATTTTTAAAAAATATAATATAATTTAACATTAATATGTTTTTAAATGAAAAGGCAGTTTTTAACTAAAACACAGTATTTTTTTACTATTCACTAAAAATGAAGTTTCCCGGAAAAATCCCAAAAAATTCATCCTAAGATAATTTTGAAATTATGAATTCAAAAATAAAATTTATTTTATAAAATTAAATTTATAAGAGTTCTAAAATTAAAATATAAAATGGATTCACCATTAAAAGGCTGTAAAATTGACTTTAGTAAAATGTAGGGTTTTATTTGAAATATTGGGTTTTCTCTTATCTTATGATTACCAAAACTAATGGATGAAATATAAAAAATATTTTATTTATTATATAACTTATGTATTCCCTTAAAAGGATTAAATAATTGTCATTAATTTTATTTATTATGGTAAAATAGCTTTGTGAGAACGAAAAACTGATTACTATAAAAATATGATTTTAATATTTAATTGGTTATTATATTAATTTTAAATTTATTTGTAACAAATGATTTAGTTTTATAAACCATATATTTTCATTAGTTAGTTAATAAAATTCGTAACAACGATTTTATATCTTTTTATATTAAATAATAATGTTTCAATTATAGATTGTTTCTCAGTAAGACTCAGTATTTTTTATAGTAGAAGACATCGAATAAGGTCACTTTCACTTGTAAAGAAAGATATAGAGGAAGGTTATTTTTGATTATGATGTATGATAACCCAGTTTTTCATGCATTAAAAGATAACTCCTGGTTTCACGAGTTGAAATATATAGAATATATTTTAAATAGTAAATAGATTATAATGTATATAGATATTATATTAGGTTACACGCTTGATTTTGCGTGTTATACACACTTTCGAACACAAGGTTATAACTTTTTAATTTTAGGGAACCACAGTTGAAGCCACTTATCTTAGATAGTGGTTAATTTAGGGTTGGCGAATGTTTTAGAAATCCATGAAGAAAAATTGTGTGCCTTTTAAAACCTGGAAGAAAAGTTTCTTTTTTTCTTGTTTGAATTATTAAAAAACTATTCACTTATTATTTTTTCCGTGTAAATCATATCCTCTATCTTTAATTTGAATCTCCCCTCAACCAAATATTTTCATTGGTTATATTTATTCATCTATCCACTGAGTCACCTTCCATCTATTGTGTCAGATAACTGTCGCTAAGTGCTCCACTCCTTAGACCCCATTCAACGTTTTTTATTTATTTCAATGATTATTTTTTTGTATGAACTCATATTCCCTATTTTCATGGTATTAATATTTTATTTATATTTCATACAATACATTATGTGTAAAGGGATGATACTAGATGAGGAATATTATACAAGCATTAGGTTAGCGGTCTATTCCTCTTCCCCTAATGTCCGGTTTTTTATACATTATTGTCGTTGTGATGCACCGTAGACCTTTTGTACATTGCATCTTGAATTAGTAAAACCCTAAGTAAAATGTTAAATACTATACTAATACATTACATGACTCCAATTTTCATGTTTTTTGGTTTTCATCCTCAACCCGAACCACCCATGGGGTGGGTTCTTCCTTTGAATTTGATTATTCCATCTGCAGGGTGTGTTGTGAATGAATTACATTATTGGTAATTTAATACTGTAATGAAATTGATGCTTAAATTTTATAAGTTATTTTAGTTATGTTACCATTTATATATGAAATAAATGAAATGGATAATCTATTAAATTATTTATCATTATGAAAGGATTAATGTGATGAATAATGAAATGGTTTATAAAATTATTATTTAGTAAGTTATGATGATGATGAATGATTCTTTGTATGAAACTGATGAGACACATGGATGTCTTGGACATTTTTACTACATTTATCTAACCATATGAAATGAAACATTCTACATTTATACTCCTAGGATCTATTGACCTTCTACGATTCCCTTTATATTTATACTTCTTGGATCTGATGACTTAAAATGACGCCAAAGACATTTCTACTCCATGGATCTCATGCACTAAGATTGCTTGGACATTTCTACTCCTTTTATTTGGCCCATTAGGATGACATGGAAATTTCTCTTCATTATCTCCTAAATTTTTTGGGACATATAAATTATTACTTGGTGTAGGCTATTCATGATCCTTACAATACTTTACATTTATCCATTATAATTTAGTTTCTTGAATAAAGTGAGCCTTGATAGACTAGATGGTATCATTTAAACTTTTATCCCATTTATTTCTATTATAAATGAACACTAATTGAGCTTATATTCACATAATGGATGTGATATTTACAACATTTGTGGTGGACTGCTATGTGTTATCCAACACTATTTTTGATATTCAATTTTTTAACCATACATATATATGTATGGAGGTATGGATAGGGGAAATCTTTTGCTTGGTTATACATGATTGATTGAATTATAGAAGAAGATGAGAATATGATAAGGATATGTATCCTGATGAAATATAAAGATGGTTTATTTTTTTTATTTTTTTATAACTGCATGACACACACATCATTTTGTATATGGCATTGCCCTTAGATTTGATTATTATTATTATTATTATTATTTTGATTAGTTGTCTTTTTTTCTAGTTTACATTATGATTCGTACTTATATTCATTTATAATATTTCTAAGTTACTATGATCAGGAGGGTATATTCTCTCCATTGTACCATCATAGACTACTATATCTGGTCAGAAACCTCTAGCATATGGGAAGTCATGCTTGAGGCCTTATTACCCAATGGATTGGGGCACTGTTTAATGACACAATAGTTATGATGTTACAATAGAATTTGATACTAAATATTGGAACTATTATATGTAGTTATGACAATTCGGTTATCAAATACACCCAAAATTTTTATGGATCTTATGAATAGATTCTTCCATGAATATTTGGATCAATGTTAGGTTGTGTTTATTGAAGATATATCAGTGTATTATAAAAATAATTATGATAATGTGAGACACCTAAGGTTTTCATTACAATACTAAATATTAAAGAAACTATTTTGAATGTTTATAAAGATTGAATTTTGTTGGAAAAAACTTTTTTTACATGGGTATATTGCTTTTAATGATTGTAAAATAGTTGATAATACTAAAAATATTGTTATTAAATTTATTTCTATAACTACCAATATTATATAAATTCAAAATATTTTTGGATTATAAGGTTACTAACAATGGTTATTTGAAAACATTTCCCATTCATCAAGCCATGTTACTATGTTAACTTGAAAAGAAGTTAACTCCATATAGAAAAAAGGATGTGATTACTATTTTCAGTAACTAAAAAGAAGATTGGTGAAGACCCCATTTTTTTCTTTCCCTATATAGATAGTGAATGTTTCATATAAAATTATACAGTCTTATAGAAATGGTTGTGTTATAAAGAAAATTGACAAGGTAATTATTTATGCTTCCGGCTATCCAAAACCTCATGATTAAATTATCCTAAACATGATATGGAATTTTTTCATATAGTTTTTTCTTTAATAATTAATTGTTAAAATTTATATGTAGAAATGA
Organism: Viscum album; assembly: GCA_963277665.1. NCBI lineage: Eukaryota > Viridiplantae > Streptophyta > Magnoliopsida > Santalales > Viscaceae > Viscum > Viscum album. Next base: position 1,592,272,466 of record OY728161.1, read on the forward strand.
TTAAAATATATATTTACTATAAAATTGTTATGTATATATCCACTCAAAAAGTGTCAAACCTGATATAGACATGGTAGATGAACTAATTATGGATTATAATTGCACATTTATTTTTCATCCTATAAAAGAAAAAAATGTAAATTCCAAATTGACTTATAAAAATAATGTTAAATTAACCATGTGACATTTGAAATACTAACCTTCGGTAAATGATTTGATGAATTTTGGCATATAATTTTTGGATGCCAGAATATCATCTATTTTGTATCAGGTTACAATATAGTAAGAATTCAAATATAAAATTAACCAAGCTATGAAAGAAGATGATATTATATAAGACAAGGTGGAATTGTTTATCAAGGGTATGTTTCATGAATCTAAAACTAAAAAATAAGGTTTTTTTGAGATATAAAAAGAAAGTATGCATGCCTTGTGATTCGCAGTTGAAGAAAGAACTTATGATTTATGTTCATAGTTTCCCATTTTATTTTCATCATAGCATTACTAAAATTGATAGATACATTCAATAGTATTACTGGTGGGATGGAATAAAAATATGATTTGTTGTTTTTACTATTTAATTTTTGAATTTTACATAGGTTAATGTAAAACAAATATGTCCAAATGGGATGCTACAGCCTTTTCCATTATCAAAGTGGAAATGGATATATTTATACATGGATTTCATAATGGGATTAGTAATGATATATCAAGGTAATAATTTGATTTGGTTTACTGTTTACCATTAAATAAATTTGATAATTTATTTAACATTTGAAATATTATGTATTTTCTTCAAAATTCATTACATTATCTCAAGGAGATAAGAATGTTACATGGATCTCTTCATTTCATTATATATGACAATGATCCCAAGTTCACATCAAATTTCAAGAATGATATCCTAAAGTAATTTTATCCTAAATTAAATTTCAATACGTCTTTTCATCTTTAATATGATTGAAATTCAAAACTATAATTTTAGTCCTCATAATACATGATTCACCCCTTCTTTGTGGATTTCCATGGTTTTTTGGACAACCAAATTTCTTTATTTGAAATGATTTTTACATGTATTCAATATATTTTTTCAAGGTTTTATTTCATGATATGGGGAATAGAATTTTTTTTATTAAGGGTTGAGCCTCATTATGACTCACGAGTGAGCTAAATACATCTTTTATAAAGGGTTCACCTATATAGTACTAGATTAGATCATTATAGATCATAAAATGGGTATGCTCAGATAGTAATCCAGTGAAATGGGTAATGAATATGATCTATAGATAATTTTATTTTAATTCATCCATATGGTTATTCCAATTATAAGGAATTATATAGGGGTATTTAAGGGTTTTATTATGATTATTTACCAAGGCACCCACATGAATATTATATTCTTATTAATGATTATTGATATAAATAATTTTAGTTTTAAAGGTAATATTTTGATCTATTAGATGAAAAAAGATTCATCTTTTTTATAAAACATTTTATTATTAAAAAATGGGTTTTCATGAATTTATATTTTTTATGATTGACTATTATATTTCTTCCTATTATATCCCTTACAATGATTTGATGGCCTATACCACATAATAATAAAATCAAGGGGATTAAGGATGAATAAGGTAATGGAATAATTCATATTTAAATTCATGAATACTATTCATTAAAATAAATCTTGTTTAATTCTAATGTTTTTATAGTGTGTGTGAAAAATTGATATTAATTAGATGTTTCCACTTTTTATATATTGTAACAACCCAATATATTGGAAATGGAATTTATCCCATATTATATTAAATCCACGTAGTATAAATCAAATAAGCTCTTTTAAAGACCAAAATAGAATATTTATAAATGGATAATTAATTGAATAAGAAGTATTTCTAGATTTTATGGAACCAATACTGATGTAAAAGTATCTTTTGATTAAGAATATTAATATGAACCTCCAAAATATTAAACCGGAAAAACAAATAGTTTTCTAACCCATGTACTTATAAATATTTTATTCATCATATAAATAAAATAATGGTATAATTATATGAGTGTCTAGGTAAGTGAATACTTTAAATATTATTAATTAAGTGTTAGTATTTTTGTAACTCATAAAATTTTATTTCAATTTTATGGTTAATTTTTTAATTTAAAATATATTTTATTTTCATAAAATATATTCATAAATTAATATTTTTTTTATCTTATTATTTTAACATAATTTCATGAGTCCTTGAGATATTTTTCAAATTATTGTAAATTCAGTTATAATTTTAAAATCTGTATTTTCTAAGATGATGTGGATCTAAAATTAAAAAAATAAAATTTTCTTATTAAAAAATTTATTTTCATAAAATAATGTCAATTTTTTAATTATAAATGTCGAAAAATGTTTACCTTGAATTGTTTGGATTTTTCTAAAACAAAAGATTTTTTATAAATAGTAAAATACAATAATTTATAATAAAAGCTAAATATAAGAATTATGGAATCATAGATGATGAAAGTCATATATAATCCAAAAATATACAACTACCCTTGACTATTTTTATATATTTCATGATAACTCTAAAAATTTATATATTCTTTATCAAGAATATTAAACTAATGATTAAAATATTGAGAAAACACCCATGTCATCTACTGTAAATAACACCCCTCTCACCCACTTCTCCCCACACCTATCGTGATTTGATCCATGACAAAATTCTGACCAATACTCTTCTATATACCCTTCAAAACATCCATGGTCTCTTGGTATCATCAAATTACAATGCCTAGTTTCCATGAGTAGGATATCAAGAGGAGAGATCAAGAGGTAAATCCCCTCTCTTTTTCTTTTAATTTCCCTTAAATTTAAATTTCTTTTATTATTCAATCCTAACCTAAATTGATAGAAATTGAATGGTTTCTATATTATAATTCATATAATATAGTTATAAAATTTTAATTTAACATACAACAATAAACTTCTCTATCTCTCTCTATTATCATAAAAATGGAGTCGTTGCCCGCAATGTGTCAGTTTACTGACAACCTGGGAAATGCACCTTCATTTTCCTTAAACACATTCAAGGGTATAAAACATACCATTAAATGGTTTAAAACATATTATGAATTGTATTTTATAATCCTTTTATATTCTATAAATAACTTATACTCATAATATGAAATGACAAAACTAAACAAGTTCGACATGATTGAAAAACGGTCTAAATTAACCTATAATGGTCAACATTAACTTATATCTAACGAATCATACTATTAGTATAAAAAATTAATTTTTATGATAATTTAATATTATTTAGAATTTTTAATAATATATAATAACAATTTTTTATTTTCATCCTCATTTTAAATGAACTTCCATTCATGTACAAAAAAGAATTGATCGTGAAAACGAATGCTCTAGAAGGATGAAACTAAACTGTCTAACTCTTATGAATACCCATAAATGGAACTAATAGTATTATAATGAATAAAATTCAGGTATAAATGTTTCTGGATTTGTTAATAAATTAATATAATTCAATTATACATGACATAAAATTAAAGAAAGCGTATAGAGACTGGGTAAGTGCGACTCTCAAACCCAACTCTCTTTTTTGGGGGTTTCCCTATTTCACTACATTTTATATATGAATATTCCTTAAATATAATTATTTTTATAATTATATTAACTTTTTTTTATATAAATTTTTTCTAATTGAGCTTAGGAAAAAATAATGTTTTCCAAGAGAACTCTTCTTTCAAAAAAATAAACCATTAACTTTTTGAGGTTGTTTTTTCATCATTCAAAGTTGACCATTCTTATATTAACTTTTTTATTTATAATCTTATTTAGGATCTCAAATTATGTTAATTTATGATTTATTAAATGAAACACATTCCTCTACATGGGTTATTTTATTTCAAATATTGATATATGTTCTATGTGGAATGCATGATAATTTAATTATTATGATGTGGTGGGTACACTAGGAATTATATAGAGAAAATTTAATATTAAGATGTGATGGGTGATCATAGAATTATATCATTCTCCAATTTATTGGTTAATGAGATTTATCTCGTCAGATATGTAAAATATTCTTAGACATTATGTTAACGTTTTTTTACTACTATGTGTGGTACATGACCACTAATACATAATGTTTCATTTTTATGAATTTCCACATTCCATGCCTTTATATAATGATTCCTCCCATGATGATGATGTTATGATTATTATCACCCCATGAAATATGGTTTTATGATCTTATATAAATCCTTACTATTCTCTTTATCTCGCCGATTTTTATGAATATCTTTAAGTGAATACATTTACTAATGATAACATAAGGTATAATAAGAAACCATAGAAGAAGGAATTAAATAAATTTTTGTGTTTTATTTTGTAAAAGTAATGTATGGTCCTTGTTTTCCTATGATTGTAATCCTTTGTATCCTCTTTTGTAACAATTTTATGTTATCTATTTAAAATCATATAATAGAAATGTATGAAAAAATAGGTTCTCTAAAGTTGGTTATATAGGATGGCTCATTTATTTTTGGAGTTGTGATTACAAAATATTAGTGAAACCCATAGTTTGAGATTTTGTATTTGTAAGCCGAAAATAATATTTTTTAAAAATAGGGATCCCATAAGATATGCCTTTAGAATTAATTTTAGAAAGAAATAAATTATTTATTCATGAATTTATGAATTTTTTTTGTTCTAATGTTTTCTTTTTTTAGAAAATATTGGGAACCTGGAGAATCTATGCAAAAAACCCATGTGAGGGACGTTGTAGCGATTTCCCTAATGATTTCCCCAATTCTTTGAGAGGTAGAGTTCAAAATTTTCTTGGTGATTCTTACCCATCTATCTTATCTTATGGACATTAACCAGAATAATGGTGAATGTGATCCTTCACCAAATAGGGAAAACTTTTTATCAGGTGTTTTATACCGAAAAGGCCACCAATGTTTTTGGATCTTCTGATCCACTAGTTGTGGAAAAGTGGGTTAACTCTCTGGAGAAGATAAATTCTGGGATTCACTATTCTGAGATGGAGAAAGTGACTCAGTATATTTATCATCTAGATTAAGAGGTTTACCAGTAGTGGGTGTTGATTAATAACACTAAGACGATGGAATAAATTGATGAGATTGAGTGGTAATACATTAAGATAATGTTAATTTTCAATTATTTCCCTCGAAATCTTCTTAAAATGATGGATAGAGAATTAATAAAGCTTTAGAAAAATTATGGAAAATCTATCACAGCTTATGAAGTTAATTATATGAGGCTTGTAAGGTATGATTCTTGTTTTATGATCAATAAAGATAAACAAATTGATGTATTATCTATTAGATTAAAACAACGCCTTCAAAAGGCTTTTATAATTCGAGACATTTGGAGTTATGAAGATGTTTATCAATGTGATCACAGAGTGGATATAGTGTTTGGAGAATGATACCATGGCTACTATGATATGAATATAGAGATATAGTTTCATGTCAGAGTATCTAATGAGAATGTTGGAAAGAAAACTCAGCCACCCACATGTCAATAATATAGAAAGAAACATCATGGGAACTACCTCAATGCAATGGGTAAATGATTCAAGTGTGGGAGAGAAGTCCCCAAGTGAATGAATATTGAAAATAAAAGAGTACACAATATAATGTGGTGGAGGAAAGGAGATCACCACCCATGGTTCAATATAATAACTATAGGGAGAAACGGAATTTTCCATTCCAGTGCACTAAACCTTGAGTTCTTGTGGGTAGTTATCATTTGAAGAAACCAAATTCAGAGGAGAAATGAAAGGTTTATGAAATCACTTCTACGAAAGTGGATCTAGAAAACAAATTCATAAAATGTAAACATTCTATTGACTCAATAATGGAAAATTTATTATTTGATTCTAGTTTTACACATTCCATTATATATTACAGTTTTTCTAGAACTATTGAATCGATGCCCTGAAACATTGAAGTAGAGATACCTGTAAAAACCCAAAGTTATGCAATCATTTAAACCAACTTGTTATACTCGTATCCTATCAGCATATGTGGGAAGATTCTTACAGTGAATCTCTTAATACTTACCTTGGGGGAATTAAATTAGATAATGGGAATGGATTTCTCTTGTTATATAGATCAAACATCATTTTTTGGGAAAAGGAAATATCATTTTATATTTCAAGCCATCCCATGCACCTCTATAATTGAATAGAAGACCATAAATCTCCTTTGAATGATCCTTCAATGGTGTGGGTTTCATTTCCCTACGAAGAAGCTTCTCCACTAAAATAGTTGAGTCAAAGAAGGTATCAACATAAGAGAAATTCCCATTGTGTGGGAATATAGTGATGTATTTCCTGAAGATTTGTCTGTACAACCCCCAGATTGTGAGGTGGGGTTCTCAATAGAACTCATACATGTTGATACTTCAATCTCAACATGTCCTTATAGGATGGATCCTATTGAACTTGAAGATTTAATGAAGCAGCTACAGGAGAACTTGGAAAAAGGTTTCATATGCCCTACTGAATCACCTTGGGGTGAACCAGTTCTCTTTGTCAAGAAAAGGATGGATCAATGTAGATGTGCATCAATTATTGGGAACTGAAAAATATCACCGTAAAGAACAAGCGTCCTATTTTAAGGATTGATGACTTTTTTGATCAGTTGAGAGGATCTCAGTACATCTCAAAGGTGGATCTCCATGCTATATATCATCAACTAAAGGTGAAGAGGTAAAATATTAATAGGACTTCATCCCATAAAAGGTTTGGGAACTATGAGATTATGTTCATTCTATTTGTAATTAGTAATTATCATGAAATATTCATTGATTTTATTAATAAAGTATTTACAATTTTTCTGAATTTTTTTTGAAGTGTTTGTTGATGACATTATCATCTACTCCAATATCAAGGAGGATCATAAAGAACATCTAATTCTTGTCTTAGTGAAATTACGATATGACAAGTTGTATGAAAATTTTATAAAGTGTAAATTTTGGATGAAATAAGTCACATTATTAGGACATATGATCACAAGTGAGGAAATTTATGTGGACCCCTAAAAGACAAAGGCAATTGAGGAATGGCCAAGACCCTCTAGTGTCACAAAAATATTTATTTTTCATGCCTTATTAGGGAACTAAATAATGTTTTTGATAAATTTATCATGATTTTCAAGCCGATTATCTATGTTAATAGTGAAAGGGGTAATGTATGTCTGGATAGAAGAATGTGAGGAATGATTCAAATACCTAAAGAGAATGCTGGTCACTGCACCTATACTCACATTAACAAATTTTGGAGAATGTTTTGTTATATACATTGATTCATCAAAGAAATATTTGGGATGTGTACTCATGAAAATGATAATGTGATATCTTAACCTCACAAAAGTTGAATATCCACAATAATAACTACCCTACACATGATATAGATTATCTATCTATGATTATTTCCTTCAAAATATGGAGGCACTACCAATATGGTGAGAATTGATAAATTTATACCGATCACAAGAGCTTAAAGAATATGTTTACACAAAAGGAGAAAAACATGCATCAAAGGAGATGGTTAGATATAATAAAAGACTATGATGTGTCTATTCAATATTATCCTAGAAAGGAAAATAATGTATCAGATGCTATTAGTAGAAATAACATGATACTCTATCCATGTTGTGGAATGAAAAGTCCATTTATTCATGGATTTGGAAATCATAATGGTAAGGAATAAATCCTACCTTTCTCAAATTATTTCCCAAACATATTTCCAAGATAAGATTAAGGATACACAAAGGGACTATACCAATTTGAAAAAGAGGGTGAATGTTGTATTGGAAGGGAAGCTACCAGAGTTCAATATCAATGATGATGGTGCGACTTGGTTTGGAATAAGGCTTTGTGTGTATAATGACCCAGCCTTAACAATACACAATCTTGAGTTATGTAAAGAATTCAAATTGAGGATAATTTTAGGTTTTTATTTTTAGATAATTAGGACATAAATATTAAATTACATCTCAAAAATTACAAAGTAAACACTTCAAATCAATTTTCATTATTTTATTTAAATAAAAACTCTAAAAAAAGAAACATGCCTAGTTCTATGTTTAGACAGCATGACATTACCTTGATCCCATACATGACCCTCTTAATATTTATGTACTATGAAAAATATTTCAAAATATATGATGAGCATAAAAGCTCATAAATATTTATAAAATAAGGAAAGTAATCATTAACCCATAAATAATTAAAAATCAATGAAACCATACTATTCAATCATAACATACCTCATGAAATCATAATATTCATGAATAACAAACACAAATCATATTTCATAAAGGTAAACTATGGAATACATAACATAAATACATTGTATATTTCATAAAAACATAGGGAGTTACATTTGGAATACCCATTTATTATATTCCCTAAATATCTTTGGAAATACATTAACTTTCACCTCCTTCACAATACCCAATGTATTAGATAGCTATCTCGAGCTCACCCACCATAGGATTATAATGGAACCACCCATATACGTAATCAATTCCCATGAACCATAACATAATCATAACATATAAAACAAGAATAAAATAAAGATAACATTTCCACGTTGCAATAACAATATATCATTTCATGATATTAAAAAATCAATGCTTTCTAAAACCATTTTCAAAACCATTTTCAACACCAAAATATGTAAAAAGGGAATATGGTATTTATTTTAATTTTAAAAACATTACGGATTGTTAAGGAAGCCTAATATCAAATAATGATCGCATCCTCAAGAATGGTCATTGTCACAACGTATGTTAAAAAGAAACATTCCTTTTGTCGTTTAGTAAAACTTCTCATTGACAAAGATTCCTTTTGAAAACCATTTAAAACATTTATTAAATATATTTTTGAATCAATGTGTACTATACCACTTAGAAAATATTATATGGATTAAAATTTTAATAAAATAATTTTTATATAAATAAATACTTAAAACCATTTTTAATACATGGACATTAATAACACTGATTTATAATATTAAATCCTTAAAACATTTTAAAGAATGTTTTAGTTAAAGAGTCTCTTTCCGCTTGAGAAAATACATGAATAAAAATAGTTAATAAATAACATTAAACAAAACTTATTATATCATGAGAATATGGATTTTCTTGACATAATTTATAAAATGGCTGTATATACACCCTATAGGATAATAAAGGTGCACAAGATAAAGATATGCCTCAACTGAAAGGAGATTGAGACATAGTCCCTTACGAAAATTCGGCATCCTAACGACGTCTCTTTAAAATTCAGAATATGAGTTGATGAGAGGAAAAAAGATATCTAATCACTTGTACCTAAAATTTAATGAAATAAGGATATAAAAGAACATATCCCAACATAATAATATGTAAATTAAAAGACACAACATAATGGAAGTCTTTGACTACAAATGAGGTTGAAAGGTTCCCTTACAAAGATCGTATCCTTAAAATAAGGATAAATCAATGAAATAATTATGTATGAAAAAAATAAACACACCCAATATAATTGAATATTACATGTAAAAAATAATAGGTAATTCACACATATATATAGCGAGAAATAATCACGAAGTTGATGTTCAACCCAAATAATTGAAATTGGGTGAAGAAGTTCCCATACCTCATGTCCAACTTTACTTTTTTGTTCCTTGTTATTCCTGAATAATAAACCAATGTTAATTTAACCATGATTAATAACCTTTATCAAGTGTATTATTCATTTTATATTACTTATTACCTTGAAATAACTGTTATTGAATTATTTGAGTTCATATCAGACATTTTTTTGATGATTGGAATTTTAGTTAAAAATGAACTTGTTATAATTATAATTTTTCCATGTTTTAAAAATTACATTATATCAAAAATTATATTCATGATTTAGATATCATATATATCATATATATCTGGTATATAGGTATTTATAATATTCCATAACATTTGGGCATAAGAAATGAAATGCACCGTTCATGGAGTTCGTAAGTCATACGTACACATGAACGCTACATTCATTTTTATCATTTTCAAATAAATGAAAACATAATGATACATATCTATATTATAATTCCAATATAATATAATATTTTATATACATTATATAATTTTATTAACACCATCACTTATATTTTCCTTGTATTGTATGAACGAGTCATTTCTCTTTGAGGGGGTGGTAGTCTGCACTTCCTCAAATGAAATTATCATATTTATACAACATGAAAAGCATAAATGTATTTTATAAATGGGAAATAAAGAATAATATTGATAAAATATAAAAATTATTTTATATAATTACATTTCCATCATAACAGACCTCATGACAGGTTGTCGAAGAGTATTAAATAATCATCATTTCGTGAGGTAGTAGTTCGCCGTCCACAGAAACAGTATGATTGTGTCCATTAGATGGAGGTGTGTGGGAGTGTAGTTTAATAAATTCACATAAAAAACATAGTATATTTAGGATACTATTTTTTATAAAATAATGTAATATAGAGAGTTTAGGTGGGTGGTGAAGTAAAATAAATGAAAAGAACTTAAGAAAAGATGTTACATTTAAATTGGGTATCTTTCTATGGTTTCAACCAAGCAGTTTACTTTAATTTCCTTCATCCAAGGTAAATAATTATATGAGGAAGATAGGGATGTGGGGATCTTAATTGGGAAGAGAATGGACGAGCCATGGGGCTTGAGATGTGTGAGTAATGGGTTAGAGTAGGTGTCCTTTTATAAAGGGGAGGAGTGGCTCTTTAGGAAAGTTTGAATGTATTTTTTTTAATTTTTTTTTTCAGTTCCAAAATGTCCAAATCTATTTAAATTGGAATATAAGATGACTATTGTTAGAAATAAAATCATAAAATAATAATTGGATATGTTTTGGATATTTATGTTAATTTTAATAATCTCATTTATTTAAATCATTAATTAATCGGGTAATCACTACATCATCATTGTGTCATAAATAATTTTATTTATTTGATGTCTAAAAATTATAAATAAACTATAATGATGTATTAAATATCTATATCATTGAAATTAATATATATAGTTAATGAGATAACTTATATAACCACATTTAAAAATTGGTTCACTAAAATATATCTGTTTATGTCAATTTTTCCCTTATTTAAAACTAATTAATATAAAGAGTCATTATTACTCCCATGTGGCTCCATGGGGTGCCATAATAGATTCAAGGATTTCCATGGTCAGAAATTTATCTAAAAATAGTATTATGACACATTTTAGGGTAAATCAATATTATTATAATAATATTTTTTTAGCCTTATATACCAGATTTACCCTTTAACCATGGTCAATAAAATATTCACTGAAGTAAATATTCATAATGTATAAAAATAAAAGTTACCTATTTAAAAAATTTGGACCCTTGGATTACAAATATAGAATAAATTTGTACAAATTCAAAAAATAGATGTTTTAGAAATTAATTTAAAACTAATTCCCGTTGTCAAAACACAAAAGCATTTTTTTAAGAAATAATAACTATCAAACGATTGACACTTGTTTATGTTCAATTCCAAAGTGAAATTACTTCCAATGACCATAATTTGATTAAATGGAAAAAATATAATCTAATTAAAATTTTAAACCAATATAAATAAATTAGATTAAAAGGCAGTTTTGTATTAAAATACAGTATTTTTCACTATTCATTAAAAAATGAATATTATCAGAAAAATACAACAATTTTATCCAAATAAAAATTTGATGTACTGATTCTAAATAATAATATTATTTTTTTACATATAATATATAATAGTTACCGAAACTAGATTTAAAAATGGCTCACAATCAAAAGGCGGTAAAATGACATTTCAAAGAATATTAGTGTTCTTCATGCATAAAATTAGATTCTTTCTTATTTTAAGAATCTAAAATTTATTAAATAAATGTAAATAAATTTATCAAATAAAAATAATAATATTTTAGTTAGTTCATTTCATTACCGCTAATACAACGACTATTTTTTAAATACCTTTTAAAATAATAATAATAATATATTATTTTTCATTATAACTCAATGTTGTGTTCAACATAAGGTTTCAATGAAACCCGTTGTTTTGTGTTTAGTAAGTAATCAGACATAAAATCCCCTTGTAATTAAAATTAATATGTAATTCACAAAAATTAATAAATATGAATATTTCATATTCTTTATTTACCTGGAATGTTACATCCTTCCCCCCTTTTGGGAACTGCATCCTCATAATTTTAAAATTGGTCTAAAAAACTTCATTAAATGTCCCACATCAGAAAAGAGTCAATAAAACTATCACTCTATAAGAAATAAGGGGTAGAAAAAAGGTCACCTAATATAACACATTCTAGGATTCCATGTAATAAATCATGGATATGGAAGAGAAACTGACTATCTTGTTTTGATGGAGAGTGATGGAAAACGTGATCAGTAGAAAGTTAACAACCAAAAATCCGAAACATGTGATGGGTTAAATGGTCTTTGATTCCCCGGTAAGAAATTTTAGCATAAATTTTTTTTCTTTTATGTTTCCTTTCCTAACGTTGAGGAATTTATTTATGAGATTGACTAAGAACATAAAGAAATATACTTAACTTTTACGTAGAGTTTCATCCTTTAATAATTTTCTACAAAAAACTTATCTTTTCTTCAAATGATGACTATTCAAGATGACTTGGTCACACCTTAAGTGCTATAATTAAATTCTATAGAATAAAATAATCCAAAAAAAATTAACCATATATTTGTCGTATCTTTACACTCTAATGAAAAAAATGGTAAGTAAGAGATCAGATAATCCCCAAGAAGGATAACCTTTTATAAATGGAAAAATTACTCTTAATCTCCAAAATTGAGAAAAAGGTACCCAAAGTTCTAGAAAGACCATTCAATACAAAAATGTACTTAAAATTATTCAAAATAATCAAAACTAAAATTGAAACCAAAAACTGAAATGGATTTGATCACAGAGGCATCCATAATAAATATTAACATTTAACTCTAAAAACATCGACTAGTATTAAAAGTCTCATAGTAAAGTGTAATTAACCTAATCACATATTCTCTATGATAGGTTAATAACATATAGAAATAACCCAATTCACTATATACCCACAATAAAATCATATATTCTATAAAAACTAAAATATCAACCATTACTCCAAAAATGAGATCTTATAGTATTCTATTTTCCTTAAGAATATAGTGTTCCCAAAAGAGAGAACATATTCCAAAATAACTTTTATCACTTAATCACCAAGTCATTTTCATATACTAAGGATATTCATTTGATAAAACATAATATCTCAAATGAACTTATTAATTATCAAAAAAATAATTTAACTAAAAATAATAATTCATACTAACTAGGGACTTCACGTAATCTAGTGGTATGCGATAAATCCCAATGGCACTTTGGTTGTGGGTTCGATTCCCACTGCTTTGCCTGACGTGACAGATTGTCACATAGTCTTCATGTTGTCCTTTTTATAAAACTCAAAAATAATCCTAACATGTTTTAACGTCAAATTTTTTCTTATACCATTCATTTTCATCATAATAAATTAAGAAATCAACATCTTATATATTGTCTTTTTTTCACCTCTATAAAAAAAATTCCTCACAATAGAACGAACATCATACCTTGATCATGGTGTCCATCTGGATTCATCATCGTCTTATTCACGTAGGTATAAGTTCCATGAATTGAAAAAAAAATTTAGAGATACTTCAAAATAATTTTCTTTATTCATCCAAATATACCTTTTACAACTTGTTTCATATGGGTTTTCATAGAAACTAGTTTTGTAAAATAATCATGTGTGACATATAATTTCAAAACAACTAATAAAACATGATTTTTATAAAAATTTTGGAACGAGATTGAGTTGAAAATTTTAATCAATTTTTATTTTAAAATACTATAAGTATGTTATGAGATACTATATTGTAAATCAAAATATAAATAGGTTTCTCAAGGTTCTCTATCTTCAGCTCCTTTTTAAAAACAAAATATGATTCAAAATCTTGTAATAAGGTATAATATTTGAAAATTTCTTAATAATATTTACCTTTCTTGAAAATATAAGAATATTTGAAAATATGATTTGATTAAATAAAACCCACAATTAACGTTGATATAGATGTATAGTAGAGGTTTTTTATATCTCAAACGACTGCTTTCAAGTGAGTTGTATGCTTGAAAAAGATTCACAATCATCAGAAAACAACTTTAAAATAATTATTACTAGCATTTAATTACGAAGAGAAAGGAATGTTGTTTGTGATACCCCTCATTCAATATGTAACATACTTTCCTTGATATAAGAAGGTTATAAAATAAGGATTTAAATAAAATAATAGACATAGGTACTAACCATGTGTTTAACGAAAACTCATAATCTCTAATTTTTTCTAAATCGACCTCTGATACCAACTATAAAGAACTGGTCCGAAACATTACATAATCTTGAGTTAAGTCAAGAATTCACATTGAGGATCTTTTCAATTTTATATTTTTAGAGAATTATGCCACCACTATTTCATTACATATAAAAAATAATAGAGTAGACACCTCAACTTAGTTTCCATTTTTTTGTAAAATAAAAACAGTAAAAAAAGAAATATGTCTAATACCATGTTTTAGACAGCATGACTTTTCCCTAATACAATCCCTGACCCTATTCATCTTTAAGTCATGTGAAAAACATTAAAAAACGTGGGATGATCATAAAAATCTCAGTAAGGGTTATAAAATAATAAAAGGAAACATTAACCTATCAATAAATACAAATAAATGAAACCATAATTTTCAATCGTAACATACCTCATGAAATAATAATTTTAGTGAATGACTCACATAAATCATAAATCATAATGGTAAATTATAGAATACATAACATACTTATGTGGTATCATTCACAACTACATAGAGAGATACATTTGAAATAACCATCACTGTATATTCCCTAAATCTATTAAGAGAAACATTAAGGTTAACCTCTATCACGTTACCCAATGCATTGGAGAGCTATCTCGAGCTCACCCACTAATGGATTATCACTGAACCACCCATATATATAAACAATACACAAGAAACCTAACATAATCATAACACATAAAACAATCATAAAATAAAGATAACATTTCCATATTATCATCACAATATATCATTTCAAGATATTAAAAATTCAATGCTTTCTAATGACTATTTTCAAAACCATTTTCAATACCAAAATACGTATAATGGTTATGTCGTATTTATTTTCCTTTTAAAAACATTACGATATTTCATGGAATCTATATATCAAATACTTATCCCATGGGTGGAATGTTTGTTTTCACCACGTATGTTAAAAATAAACATTCTTTTTTTTGGTTTAGTGAAACACTTCGTAGAAAATGATTTCTTTTAAAACTATTTAAAAAGACTAATGATAATTATTTTGATAAAAGTTTCCCATTCCACTTTGAAAATATTATCGGAATCAACATTTTAAAACATTAATTTCCATATAAATAAATCCTTAAAACCATTTTTAAAAAATGGACATTAATAATAATTATTGATAACATTAAATTATTAAAACATTTAAAAAAATGTTTTTGTTAAAGAGTCTCTTACCACTTGAGATAATATGTGAATTAAAATAGATAAAGAATAAATTTAAAAAACATATAATATCATGAGAATATTTAGATTCATTATATAATATTTAATAGGGAATTATATACATGCTATAGGATAATAATGGTTCACAATATCTATATATTCCTCAAATGAAAGGATATTGAGACATAGTCCATTAAAAAAATTCGTCAGGCTAACAATGTCAATTTAAAATCTAGAAAATGAGATGATGAGAGAAAAAAGGGTTCTCTCATCACTATGACATACAATTTACAGTAATAAAGATATATAATAACATATCCCAACATAATTAAATGTAAATTAAAATACAAAACATAAAGGAAGTGTTTGACTAAAAAGGGATGGTGATAGATTCCCTTACAAAGATTATATCATTAAATTAAGGATAAATAAATGGAATAATTATGTGTAAATAATATAAATACACCCAATATATGAGGATATTATTTTTAAAACAATCATATGTCATTCACACATATTTATAGCATGACATAATCATGAAGTAGAATTTCAACCCAAAGAATGTAAATTGGTTGAAGAAGTTCCCTTACCTTGTGTCTGACTTGAATCGTTCATTCCTAGTTATTCATGAATAATAAAAATAACTTAATTTCTACTTTATTAAGAACATTTTTCAACTATATTTTTCCTTTTATTTCACTTATTACCTTTCAATAACATTTATTGAATTATTTGAGTTCATATCGGACATTTTGTCGATGTTTGGAATTTGAGTTAAAAATGAACTTCTTATAATTACAATTTGTCCATGTGGTCAAAACTAAATTATCTACAGAATGATATTCATGATTTAGATATCATATATATCCAGAATATATGTATTTATAATATTACATAACATTTGGACATAATAAATGGAATTCATCCTTCATGGAGACTGTAAGCCATACGTACGAATGAACACTACTTTCATTTCTTTTTTTCATTTTTAATGAAATGAAAACATAATGATGGAAATTTATATTATAATTCCATTATAATATAATATTTTATTTGTGTTACATAATTTTATTAAAACCATAATTTATATGTTTCATTTATGGTATGAACGGGTCATATTACTTTGAGGGGCGGTAGTCCGAACATCCTCAAATGAAATTATCTAATTTATACAACATTAAAAGAACAATGGTATGTTATAAATGAGAAATACGTAATAATTTTGATAAAATAAAATAAAATATATATCTTATATAATTAAATTTCCATAATAATGGCCACCATGAGAGGTGGCATAAGAATATTAAGTAATCATCATTTCGTGAGACAGTTTTTAGTCGTCCATAGAAACATAATGTTCGGGTCCATTAGATGCAGGTGCGTGGTAGTGTATTTAGAATACTTCTCATAAAAAAAGTAATATATTGATTATACTAGTTATTTTATAAAATAAAGTACTAAGGATAGTTTATGTGGTTGGAGAAAGAAAATAAAATAAAAGAACAATAGATTAGGTGTTATCTTTAAATCGGGTATCTCTCTTTGGTGTGAACCATAAGGTTTACTTGAATTTACATCTACCTAGTAAAAGGATTCTATGAGGAAGATTGTTATGTGTGGAGCTTAATTGGTCAGAGTTTGGATGATACAAGTGGCTTGAGAGGTGTGAGTAATGGGTTAGAGTTGGTGTCCTTTTATAAGGGGGAAGAGGGGCTCTTTAAGAATGTTTGGAAGTATTGTTTTCTAATAAAATTATTTTCCATTTCAAAAGTTCAAAAACTCATTAAATTAGAATATAAGATAACTTCAGTTCGAACTAAAATCATAAAATAATAATTTTACAGGTTTGGAATATTTTTTTTAATTTTTATAATCTCATTTATTTACATAATTCATTAATAATGTAATCACTACATCATCATTGTGTCATAATGAATTTTATTTATTTGATGTATAAAATTTTTAAATAAAATACCATGATGTAGGAAATATTATTAGAATTTAAATTAATATTTATAGTCAAATAGATAACTTCTATAATACCATATAATGTTTTTTTACTAAAAGATATGTGTTTATGTCATTTTTGTCCTTATTTTAAATTAATTAATATAATGTGTCATCGTCACTCTGAAGTGGCTCCATGGAGTCCCAAAATCAACCCATGTATGCCCATGGTTGGAAATGTATCAACCAATAGGATTAGGACACATTTTAATGTAATTTTATATTATTATAATAAAATTTGTTTAACCTTATTTACCAGATTTACTTTTATCCATGGTAAATAAAATATTTAATGAAGTAAATATTCGTAATATATAAAAATAAAAGTTACCTTTTGACAAAATTTGGACCACATGATTCCAAATATGGAATAAAGTTTTTCAAATTCAAAAAATGGAATTTTTAGAAATTAATTTAAAATTAATTCTCATTGTGAAAACAAAAAACCGTGTTTTTTAAAAATAATAACTATCAAACGATTGGGAATTATTTATGTCAAATTTAAAACTAAAATTACTTCCAATGAAAAAAATGGATTATATGGTAAAATATAATCTAATTAAAATTTAAAACAAATTAAAAATATAATCTAACCATATAAATAAATTAGAATAAATTACAGTTTTACATTAAAATACAATATTTTTCACTATTCATTAAAAAATGAACATTGTCAGAAGAATACAAAAATTTCATCCAAAGTAAATTTTTATGACCCTTTTCTAAATAAGAATATTATTTTTTTCAAATAGAACATATAAAAGTGACAAAAAATTATTTAAAAATGGTTCTCCATCAAAAGGTGATAAAACGACCTTTTAAGAAATAATAGAGTATTTAATGCTTAAAATAAGATTTTTATTATTTTATGCATCTAAAATTTATTGGTTAAATGTAATGAAATTTAACAAACATGTATAATAAAATTTTAGTTAGTTATGTTCATTACTGCAAATACTATGACTATGTGTTATCTATAATTTAAAATAATAATATTATTATATTATTCTTCGATATACTACAAAGTTCTGTGCAACATAAGATTTCAAATAAACCCATTGTTTCATTTATAGTACACTTTTAGACATAGAATCCCCTTTATGTGAAAACTGATATTTAATTCAAAATTATTAATAAATATAAAAATTTCATATTCGTTATTTACCTGGGATGTTAAAACGGGGCTTCATCACCTAGTATAAATAAGGGTATGTTCGATAATTCAAATAACTTAACATTATCTATCAATATTGATTTCTCTATGATTTATAGTGATATCAGAGAACACTTATGGAGAGATAACATAAATAATGATATTGTGTAATATATCTCAAGGTGTTTTATATGTCAACAATATAATGTATAGGGATAGAAGTCCAAATGGATGATACAAACAATTCCTATTACCATCTAATAATGGTAGAATGTCACTATGGACATTGACAGGGATCTCACAAATACATATAGAGGAATGAATGAATATGGGTTGTGTTGGACAGACTCTCCAAGAATACCCACTTTATCGTTATTTGAGAAGATCTCTCAGTTTAACAACATAAAAAGATATATGTGAGGGAATTGGTTAGAGTACATGGGTTTCCAATATCAATTGTCTCTAATCATGATCCA
Source organism: Viscum album (assembly GCA_963277665.1). Lineage (NCBI taxonomy): Eukaryota > Viridiplantae > Streptophyta > Magnoliopsida > Santalales > Viscaceae > Viscum > Viscum album. The sequence goes on from OY728161.1 coordinate 1,592,291,776, forward strand.
AGGTTCACATTTAATTCGTTAGTGGTCCTAAACAATCTTTGAGTAATTAATTAAATTTCATCACGAACAATCACCCCCAAACTAATGTCCAATCTAAAAGGATTATTAAGACTCCCAAAGATATGATAAGATCCAACTATTTAGAATTCAAAGTTGAATGGGATCAGCATCTCTCATTGGTTGAGTTCTTGTAAAACAATTTCTTTCACTCAATATTCAGATGGCCCCATATGAAGCTCTGTATGGAAAGTTATCTAGAACTCCAACTTGTTGGGATGAAGTAGATGAAATAAATCTACTTGGACATGATATTTTATAAGATATGCAAGTGATAGTTCAATCCATCCAGCAACATATCAATGTTTCTTATTGTCAAAAAAATATCTATGATGAAAATCATCACATCGACTTGGATTTTGACATTGGAGATAAATTTATCCTTTAAATACCACCATGGAAGAGGGTTGTGCGGTTTGGAATGAATGGGAATCTAAACCCAAGGTATATTATCCCCTTGATAATCCTTGATCGTATAAGATCCATGAACTATGGGCTTTCACTTCCACTAAATATAGCTCAAGTTCATGATTTTTTGAATATATCACTCTTGAGAAATGACATACCAGATCCCTCACATGTACTGAAAACATAGGTGGTATAACTGGAAGATGATCTCTCTTATGAGGAACAACTAGTAATAACTATAGATCAGATAGATAAGGATATACACAATAAGAAAACACACCTTTAAATGTGTTGTGTAGGAAACATAATTATGAATAAGGAACTTGGGAACCAGAGGAGGTGACGAGGGAGAAGTACCCTCATATGTTTATGTAAAATGAAATTTCAAAGGTGAAATTCCAAAAGCGGGGAAGAATGTAATGACCCAAACAATTATCAATGAAATTTATCCCTTATTAATGTAATATCACATAGTATAAATCACATAAAATCACCTAGAGACCAAAATAAAATGTTTATAAGTGAATAATTAATTAAATTATAAGTATTTATTGAATTTAAGGAACCAATAATGATGAAATAGTAACATTATCTTAGAAATAGTAATATGACTCTTATGAATTGAATACTGGCCCAATGAATAGTATAATCACCCATGAAAGTATAAATAAAATTTAATCATATTATAAATAATATAGTTTTATAATTATATCATTATCTATATAAAAGAAAGATTTAAAAATTATTAATTAAGTGTTGGTATTCTTGTAATTCATAAAAAATTAAATAATATTTTATGATTATTTTAATAATTCAATTGAAAATTTATTTTAATAAAATGTATTATTAAATTAATATTTTTATGTCTTATTATTTTAAGATAATTCTATGAGACCTAAAAAAATTTCAAAGTGTTGTAAAATCATTTATAATTTTAAAATAGTATTTTCGATGTAAATGAGTATCTTAATTAAAAATTAAACTAATATTATTTAGAAAAATATTACCATAAAATGGAGTCCATTTTTTAATTCTACAGTTCAAAAAAAGGTTAGGGTGTATTTTTGGTATTTTCCTTAAATATTTGAATTTTTATAAATAATAAAATATGTAACTCTCAATAATAGCTAAATATGTGAATTATGGAATCATAGATGATGTAAGACTGATGTAAGCCCAATATATAGAACTATCCTTAATTATTTTAGTATTATTACTTATAATTCTCAAACTACTAATATTATTGATCCAAAATTATAAACTAATGATTAAAATATTGATAAAACACTCCTCTCCTCCACTATAAATACTACCCACCACCTCTTCTCCTCACACCTCTCAGGATTTTATCCTTACCTAAATTCTGTAAAGTACTTATCCCTTGACCCATCCTGATATATATGAACTCATGGTGTCAACAAAAGACCAAGCATAAGTGCGTTGAGGAGGATCTCAAGAGGAGAATCTTTGAGGTAAATCCTATCTCATTTTATTCTAAATTCCTTTCAATTTCAATCTCGTTTTTTATTCTTTATATAACTACCTTCATCAAAATGGAATGGAATATATGTTACCATAAATAAACTGTAATTATTTGATTTTAATTTAATATTTAACATTAAACTCCTCCTACTCTCTCTTTTATCTTAAAAATGAAATCGTCACATGTGATGTGTCAATTTACCGATATCGAGGGTGATACACATTCATTTTCATTAAAACCCATCATGAATGTTAATAAGAAAAATAAATGGTTTCAAAAATATTTAAAATATTATATTATAAGACCTCTTATTTTATATAAATAACTTCTACTCATAATACTAAATGATAAAACGAAAGTAGTTCACTATGATCAAAAAATCACAAAAATTAACCTAAAATGATCATCATTAACGTTTATCTAATAAATCATAATAAAGGTTTATAAATAATCCTTGGAAAGATCATTTAATCTTATGGAGGATCATTAATAACATATAATAACAATTAGGGTTGTTCAACCTGATTTTAAATGAACTTCCATTCATGTATACAAATGAACTGATCATGAAAACCATGAAAAAAAATGCTCTTGAATGATGAAATTAAAATATATAACTCATAAAAAGGCCCATAAATAAACATAATAAAACTATAATTAATATAATTAATGTATAAAAGGTAATTTATTTTTTAATTAATTAATATAAGGTGATTATATTTGACATAAAAATGAATAAAGTGTACAGTCACAAGGTAAGGGGAATTCTCGAACCCAACTCTCTTTCTTCAGGGTTTTTACCTATTTCAACACATTTTCAGAATGGATATTCGAAATATATAATTTAATAATCATTATCATATATTTTCTCCTATATAAATTTTTTTAATTGAGTTTATGTTGATCATAATGTTTTCCAATAAAACAATTCTCAAAAAAATACATGGCTTTTACTTCTTGAGGTTGTTTCTTCTTCACTCCAGGATGATGATTCTTATATCAAGTATATTCTTCCATATTTCAATTCGGTACCCAAAAGTTATGAATTTATTTTTTATGAAATTAAATCCATTCGTTTACATGTGTTATTTTAGGTCCCATATTGTTATATGTTCTATGTGGCAAGTGTTATAATGTAAATTTTCTGATGTGACGGGCGCACCTGAAATTATATTGCACAAAGTAAATGATAAGTTATGATGGGAGTGCTCAAAATTATATAGAGATTCAATTAATTGGGTAATGTTATGTATCTCATTAAGAGTGTGAAATGTATATGAACATGATGCTATCTTTTTTCATAACCATGTTTGGTAATCGACAACTAAGACTTAATTTTTCGTTTTTAGGCATTTACAAATTCCATGATTTTATCTAATGCTTCCTAACATGATGATAATCTTATGATTATTTTCACCACATGGCATATTGTTTCATGATCTTATATATCCTATTAAATGGATTTTTATCTCACCCCCTTTTAATGTATATCTCTAAGTGACTACCTGTACAAATGATAACACAAGTGACAATAAGAAGATATGGAATAAAGAATTAAATATAATTTTATGTTTTATGTTGTAAAATTTATGCATGGTATTATTTTTCCCAATAATTTAACCATTTGGATCGTAATTTTTTAATTTTTTTATGTTTTTTTCTTTAAAATGATGTAAAATCAATGTAAGAAAAAGTGGGTTCACAATATGTATATATAAAAATATTTATTTATTATGTAACAGTTGTGACCTAAATCTCTAATGAACTCAACCTAAAATGTCATTTGGAATGGACTAATGTTTTATCCAATATAATTTCATTATAATATATAACATTTAAGGTAAGGACCAAATAGATATTATCAATGCATGGTCTGAATGACTTTTTTGAACAGGGTAAATATAATTAAATAACCTCAAGAGATTTTAAATAATGTTTATGTTTAAATGATATAGATTTCAATGATTTCCATGATTCATTGACTAAATTATATTTTTTTAGAATATAATTTTAGTTTAAATAGGGAGTTTATAGTTTTAAGAAACAAATAAGATGATATCCTTCCACATTATCAACTCCTACTGGAAGCAATTGGTGTTGTGCACTGTTGTTTCTAGGATGGATTAGTACGTGAAAGATATAAATGATGGTGCAATCAAAGTTAGAGAGAAACCAAATATACCAAAGTAGAAGATGATAACAATAGATCATTTTATGAAACATTATCCTCTATAATTATGTTCATATTCTAACCAATTGTTTACTGATAGAAGGATTAATTTTTTGGAGATGATATTTAAAGTGATGGGTTATTTGAAACACGAAAGGGTAAACCATTACATTTATCATTTTTATTGTGGAGATAATAAATGGTGGTATTTAATTATGAATTCCAAAAATGATATATGATATTGATTCCCTACAATGAGACATGTTAACATATCCCATTCCTTTGAAATATTTCCCTATGGTTGTTTGACATATGGAAGAAAAATTATTCCTTCCATTTTTGAAATAAGTTGAAGATTATGATGTTGCATAAGATGAAAATTTTACAATATTGGTCAGGTATTTACCATATTTTTACCAAGATCCTGATATTATGATTAATTATTTTTAATCAAGTTTGAAAAAAAATATATGTAATGGCATTATATTTTGGTGATTTATTAAAATTTTAGAAACATTTTTGGTATAGTAAGAAGTTAAAATGCAGTAGGATGATGATCATATATCTCTGGACAACAAGTTGAAAAAAGTTCTAGATTGCATGAAGTGAAATACAATTCATCAAATAAATATTTAGGTATGAAAATTATATTCTCATTTTATGATAATTATGCTAAAAAGTATCCTAGTTAATTTCTGTAAAATTATAGAATTTTTTATCGGTGTCATATGATTTGTCACAAGGACCATAAATCTAAATAATATATTCCTGAAAAATTATAGAATATGGAAACTTATAGACATCCATAAGTGGTGTTTTCTAGACGGAAATAATTTGTTTATTATTCTAATATGTGTGTAAAGGTAGTTACTCAAGATGTAAATCATCAATTATGAAATAATAATGGTGGTGAAAATTATTTTTCTACTACAATGGGTTTTATAAGACCATCTAATAATGTAGTGATAAGTATGTTACTTATTTATTCTAATTACACCAATAACATGTTTGACAGAAGATATTCACATTCATTTATTTCAAATATATTTTGATGAGTAATGGTAATATCACATATTGAATGTATGATAGGTATTTTGGTGAAAACAATGTGCGGAAATTTTAAAGATTCTATGATTTATAGGAGTCATCCTATTTTTCTTAGTGGAATGGTATTTTCTAAGAACATTGTTTAACTACACATGGAATATTTTGATGTTATTTTGGATATGGATTGTCTTTCAGTATATCATGCTAATATAGATTTAATATCTAACAAGGTTTTTTTTAATGATTTCAACCATTGGAAACTAATCAAGAAGCTGAAAAATTGATTAGAAAGAGAAATAAATTCTACGTAACATATGATTTTGAAATGAAGGAAACCTCATAAATCAATGATGACACAGTAGTGAATTAATATAAATTTGTTTCTCAGGAGAATCTATCAAGTGTTATTAAAAATCCAATGATCGGGTTTACAGTTTTGTTAATACTTGATGTTAATAAAATTTCAAAACCACCTCATCAATTGGTTAATATATAACATTTGGAACTAAAAACATAATTGCAGTAGTTTCATGGTAATATTTTAATTTATAAAAGTACATAACCTTGGGGTGACCAAATTATTTTTTAGAAAATACAAATGGATCCATGTGGTTATCCATAGGTTATAGTGATCTGGATAACATAACTATTAGGAACAATTATTATTTCTCTCAATTTGATGATATCTTATATTATCTCTTGGGAGTGTAGTATTTTTGTATAATTATATGTAGTTAGTGTACAATTATTTGAAGGTGAAATAGGAAGATAAACTAAAAACTACATTTAAAACAATAAATAGGAACTATGAGTTTACAGTTATACACTTTAGAATATATAATACTCCAACTGTATTTCTAGATCTTATAAATTATATATTCCATTAATACATGGGAATGTTTTTGGCTGTGTTTATTAATGATATATTATAGTATACTAAATGTCCCATCGATCTCGAATGAAACATGAGGATTTTTTAGAAAACCGTAAAATAAAAAAACTACCCAGAATATTTAGTAACTGTGAATTTTTTATTTAAATTTTTTTTCCTAGGTATTATTTTATATAATGATAAAATCAGAATTGTCCCTTCAAAAACCAGTTTTTTTAAAGAGTGTAAAAGAAAAAAAATTAAAAAATATTCAAAGTTTTCTTGGTTTATTAGTGTACAAATGAGGTTATTTTTGAAAACTTTTCTTAGTTATCCAACCTAATTAATAAGTTAACTAAAAAATGAGGTAAATTCAACTAGATAGAATATTGTGATGATTGGTTTATTTAACTAAAAATAATACTGATGAATTTAATAATTCTGTATTTTACCTCTATATATTATTAATTTTTTAAAAGAAATTCCTCATTAAAAGTACATAGTTTTTTTATGAAAAATATTGATTAGGATATTTCTTATGCTATATGTAATGTAAAGCCTAATGAGTTATATTATCCCACAAATGATCTGGAATTTTCTATTGTAGGTTTTAAATTAAAATTTTTCGGAATTATTTAAATGAATCAAAGTGTGTGATATATAATCCAGATAAATGTTTGATGTGTATATTCACATATAAATATTTAAACATGTGATAGAGAATATTTCTTGAACCGAATAGGGATTTTTTACTGCCTGATTCTTAATCCTCCTAAAAAATAAAAAAAAATTGATGCTCCGAGTCAACAAAACAATGTAACATTAACTATGTTACATTTGTAACATGATGCTTTGGTTAAATATTTATTTAATTTTTTCCTATAAGTTATTCATGTATGATATTCCTCTATATTTTTTTAGGTTTCAGTATAGTCGACTTTGAAATGTAAAATTTTGAATGATCATAAGGAATAACATTGGTTATAGGAAAAGTTGTAATTTTTTTGAATGGTATGTTTCATTAAATTAATGTTGAAAAATAAGGTGTTTTGAGATTTTGAAACAGATTATATGTTCCTTGTGATTGGTATATAATGAATAGAATGATGTGTGAAGATCATTTGTCACATTTTTATGCTCATCCTATAAAACCTAATATGTATAGAGAACATTGTGAGTATTACTTATTGTATATAATGAAATGGGTTGTTATTGAATTTTCCATGAAATTTTTGAATTATAAATAGGATAATTTATAACCAAAATTACCAAAGTGGTGCTTTATTATTTTCTCATCCTGATGTGAAAATGATAGAATGTATTAATGGATTTTATAGTTATGATAACAAATAAATCTTGAGGTAATATAGTGATTTGGTTTATTATTGACTAATTAAATAAATATGGTTATTCCATTCCCCTTTTTGATACTATGTATTTAAATCAACGTTCTCGACTGTATTTGAAGGTGATAGTATAGATACATATAGTTTCTCCCTCCATTAATTTTGACTAGGATCCCATGTCTACGTTAAATTATGGGAGTGAAATTTAAAAATTATGGGGTATAGAAATAAATTTCTATAAAAAATTCATCCATAATCTACTAGATAGTCGAAATGAACAATTAGTACCAGAGATGACATTTATTGCTCTTGTTCAGCGGATTACTAGGGATTTTGGGATCTATATATATATTTTTTGATCTTTATTTATAATAATATTTTTCATTATAGTATATAGTTATAACACATTGAGGAATTATAAGGAAAGTGATGTTAGAGTTCAGCTTTATAGGATGACGAAGGAAATTGCAAATTTATGGGAGTATAGTAGGTAGAGGAAACGTTTTTGATGATAGAGGTCAATTCTTCAATATATGAGGACAGATCAGAGTCGAAAGGAGAGTTATGAGATTGATCAAAGGAAACATCTTCACTTCAAGGCAGGTGATCGTGATTTTCATATAGTATATCTATAGATAAGTGTTATGATTTTTTTTTAAATCGGAGGTTAAGTCCTTTGTTAATTGGCATATAATAAATCAAAGAAAAAGCTAGATTTGTTTCCAACCATGTAGCTTTGCCATTGAGTTTATCCTAGGTACATAATGTTTTTAATGTTTCAGGAATGAATAAAATTATTCAGTTATACAATCCAAATATAAGGGTTTATTTATTATAGACTAATATAAATTATACATATTTTATGTTTTTTTAAAATCAAAAAAGAAATAGATTTATTAAATCATTTTTATGAGCTTTTATTTTAAATAATAATTTTTCATTTATTGAATTTTAATTTGATAAAATTATTTTCAATTTACAATTAATCATGTCAAATCAACTTATGATTAATTTTTTAAAATGTTCTAAAAGTATCATTATTTTACTAAATTGTAGAAAAAATTTATTTTATTTATTATGATTGGAATTTATTTTCGAGTGTTGATGAATTCAAAATGTGTTTTGATTATATTTTTAAAAAAAGTATTTTACTTGTGTTTAAAATAATCTAATAATGTTTTTTTAAAATTAATTTTATTTCTGTATTTAGTATAAAAATATTTTTACATTAAAATGGAATTTTTCTAAAACAAACTCATCATATTTTTCCATTTTATTATTAAATTAAATTCTAAAAATTCTATGTTTTTAATTTTAAAATATTTATTCTATATTTGGAATAATTGGCTCAAAATTTTTTAAATATTTACCATTTTTTTCAAAAAGTATAGTTACCTTGTTATTATTTATTACCATGGTAATAGTTAAATATAGAAATTAATGTTATAAATTAAATTAAAATTATAATAAAATGAACATAATACATACCCTAAATTAATTATATGATTAAATGTCATCCATTATCATTAATTATTTGGTAATATAGATTTTTTATTTATGTTGATGTGAGTATAACATTTTTAATATTTTATTTAATGAAAATTAAAAAATGTCACAATCCTATTTTTAATAACTATATTATTTTTATATTATTGTAAACTATTTTTTATGTTTGGTTGTAACTTATATTATTAGATATAAATGATTTATTTTCATCATTTTAATTTATTATGATATTTTAGTGATGATATAAATACCCAAAACTCTACAACATGAAAAATTCATTAGTCATTCAATTTAATGGAAATGAAATAAATGATTATAGAGATGTAAAGGTAATATTATTTTTTATAATTTTTTTTATAATGGAATTTAATAGAAGTAAATGTTGTGGTATATCTTCATTAAACTTTTTTTTGGGTATTTTTCTTTTTTTATGATATTATTAAAATAAATGAAATGTATAATTCTAAAAATTGATATTAATGATATATCATAATAATTAATATTTTATTATGTGATAAAAATTACTAATAAAATTATATTTTTACATTTGATTATTATATGTTTGATTATATAAAACATTTTCCATTTATGGGCTGTTTTTATCATTTATAATAACTATGTTGACCCACAAAGATTAAATAACGTAGTTTTCATGTTATGTATGAAGTGTTTAACGAGTTGTTAAAGGAAAAATATAATAGAAAAAAGTGATAAAATATATTATATTTATAGTTTTTTGATAGTATTTAGGACCATCCTTATATTATATTCTAGATAAATTTGTTTTGGGACATTGGGGAATGAAAATTAATTTTTATTAATTTAAAATTTTGATAACTTACAAGAGTGCCCATATCCTCTCATATAAAATGTCACCACTTCTTCTATTATATCCAGAATTAAAAAAAAGGTTTATACAAACTCTAGAAATTACCTTCCAAAAATTCCTCTACACTTTCGTGATGCATTAATTAGGTCATAATACCGTATATGGTGGTCTTAAGGTGTTTATCAAAAAAGACTTTCAAAAGATGAGGTATCGTTTTTTATGTGTCTCTTAATTTTACTTCTTCTAATCCCTCCATCAAATATCAATTTACCATTATTATATAGTTAAAGAAGAATATTACATATAATATGGTGTTTTAATGTTAATATAAAAAATATTATCTTTCATATCTTCTATAAAATGTGAAACAAAAACATCATTTGTATGTACAGTAGACTATCGTCTCATGAACATATACAATTCATTTTCCATAACCATATATGCAACTGACCAACCCAGGTCAACCTTACCCTTTACCCAATTCATCCCATCAGAAAGTAGGGTAAAATAAAGACCTAAAAACAAGTTTCATATATAATAAACCAATACAAACCACCAGGGTACAAATAAGAAATAACAGAATATAAAACTGTGCCAAACATGTTAAACCCAAAAGAAATAAACAACTAGACAACAAGTATCTATGTGACTAAAAATCACCTCCAAACTATCCCAAAATGAAGCATCAGTGTAAATAGAAGAATTCATGCAACAAAATTCTCTACCCTTTACATGAATCCTAAAATATTCCTACAACCTCCTATTGTAATAAGTAGGGTCTGAGGAACCAGGCCCAGTAAAATACCAACTAAATAGCATTATATGTTCAAATAATAGAAATTCACATGTCTATGTATTAAATAAATATTGTTATAATATTTTTTTATAAATAAACAAATTTTAAGCATCTTTCTAACAATCTTTACGTTTTCAAAAATTTCATTACAGGTTTCCAAATACAAAAAACAAGTAGGTAAATATATAGAAATATAAATATATATGTGATTCACCATCCATGAAAAAAATAATCATGTAACAAAAAAATAGAAACCAAAATTCACCCACCCACTATGCTCTACCATATGGGAAAATATATACTAGACACTCAAAAGCCTAAAAATGCATAAGGTTTGATCCATCTAACATTAAGGCCTTCCATAGACCATGGACATATTAGATGTTTCCTCCTAGTAGTGTCACACACACGAAGGCTGCATCTTTCTCTATCTTAATATACCTAAGGTTTCCATTGTAAAATGTTTGAAAATTCATTTTTTAAAACCACCATCACATTTAAATAATTACATTTCAAATCCAAGGAAATCTACTTCATGGTTTGAAAATACATATCCCATTTTTAAATCGAGGGAATTTTTTTTCAAATTAAAACACATTTTCAGACATGAAAACATTCCCTTATCAATTTCAATATAGACCATTCCAATTAAAATATCATCAAATAAATATTTTCAACTACAAATTCATGAAATTAGAAGAATTTTACAGATCCGCCTACCACAAGAGCATAGAAAACCTCACCAACATTAGAAAAAAGGATTCAAAATCATTAGAACGCCTAGGTTATATGCTCTGGATGAGAGGATAATGATTAAAAAATGATAACTCAAGCACCAACATGACACTCTAAAAACAAGAACACATGGAATTACATAATGTGTAATATTTTACATTTCATTAATTCATTTTATTTTAAGATAAAATGATAAATGTGACTCTCCATTAATTAAAAATTATATTTCACATTACATTACATGTATCCATTAAATGATATGTAAATTCTCATGGTACTAATTCATCTCACGGGATACGTTTGCATAGAATTACCCATTGTGAAGCCCAGTTACATATCGGGTTACTGCCAATCTAATAGAATAAAATTCTAGGTAAAAGAATAAAATCCAAAAAAATAATGACTTCACCATTATAGGTATCCAACCAAATTAGTCCAAAAATACTCTCTTAAAAAAGAAAATTAAACCCTTAATCAAATATCATAACACACCAGACATAAAATTAATAGGGAGTTAAAATTTCCACTCTATAAATTATTTCTATATATAGAAATAGAAGATTTTCAATGATCCCAAAAAAGAGAAGGAAATTGGTGCCTCATCAACGAATCATTATCACACATATCATGGTGATCTTGTCTGCACTACCACATTACTCAAACCAAGGGAATAGTTTTAACACATAGTAACTTTTCCTTGAAATTCATAATCTGAATTTGTTGGTCAAAGAAAGAGGTATCGCGCTCTAGAACAACACCCCTAATGTAATTTCATGCGAAGAATCTAGTATATACAAAATCAACTAGAATACATGAAGCACATTGTGTATATAATTTTCACTCGATTGTAAAAAAACTGATAGTCCACCCTCCCCAGTCAATCCAAAATCTCAAAGGAGCCTATAATCCATGATTTCAACATACTCTGATTACCCAACCAATGATGTCCCATACAAGGTGAATGTCATAGCAAGACAAGATCCTCATCCTCAAACTCCATTAGCTGATGTGGATGGTTCATATAATATTATTGATTACTCAATGTCATGATCAAAAAACTCAGTATCAACTACACTACCTATGTAGTCTCCTCATTAATTCTTAGTCCAACCAAGGACCACTCTCTAATCTCTTCCCATCACAAGAGAGATCTACATGGACTCCCATAAAAATCTTCAATGGTTTCTATCAATATGGAAACCTGACAAATATTTCTATATGTGAACTCAAAAATATTAAAATTTATATCAAAAAATCAACACAAGTCAAGAATACGATCCAAAACCATACCCTCAAGAACCTAGATATCACAATCTATTTGTCTATCTGTCAATAGAATATAATTTTTTCAAAATATCAATTTGAAAAACATTTCCTTATACATAAATTTCCAGAATCTATATGTGAATCTCAAGTCCCTATTATAAATAACATCAAAGGGAACTCTATGACTAATCATTGTGTCTTGGACATAAAAGTCCCCCAGATTTTTTACATTAATATTTTATTTTATTAGAATGACATGTTCTCATTTAGTAAGAATGTCAAAAATATCCCAAATCAAATCCTTCCTAGACGGAGTGCATTAAAATCCAATAATGAAATAAATGTAAATATCATCCCCTTTCCATAATGAAATAGGTAAAGGTAGAATCAAACCTTAAGGCCTCTAGTGTTCTGTGTCAACTCTCTGAAAAGTGAAGCACCACGATACAAAATAATCACATGATCGCCTCATTCTTAGCCACCAATAGAGATATCTATAATCAGGGTACATATTTTTAGCTCCATGTTGTATAGACCAACCTTTCTATTGTATGTAGACTAAAAAATACTATCTCAAGGATAACAGAACAATCGACCAGCTAAGAAATCAAAACCCTCCACTGGGAGACTAAGAAAACTCACACAAGGTCTCCCTAACATTAATGATTATTCATAATATTCATCTCTTGGTGTCTGTCAAAATCTTAATATTAATTCACCGCTCAAAAGATGAGTCAAATTTTACCAATGAGAAGAACACCTTTCCACCAACCTCATTTTCCCCAAAGATCATCCCGCCAATCAAACTCATCAGACACCAATACTCAACTAATTTATTCATTACTTTTGTTAGAAATTTTCTTCACAATGAGTCGACTTCCCCATTTCTATTTCTAGGTGTATATAAGATATCAAAATCAAAAGTATGAAGATACTCATTGAAGTATCTCTATCTCATATTCATATCACATTGAGTGAAAATATATATAAGGATTTTGTGATTAGGATATTCCATAATCCTCTCTCTAAAGAGATAGTGACCCACATTTTTATATCATGAATAGTAGATACCAACTCATGATCATGGGTATTGTATTTCTTCTTGTGAGGGAATAATTGGAGTAAAATATATTCCATAAAATGATTCCCCTACATCAAGATACAACCCAATCCTATACGATAATTATCGGCTAAAACATCATAACTTGATCCTGGTTCCAGAAGAATAAAAATTAGTGATTAAATCAACCTCCTATTGAGATCCTCAAAATATTTATAACAAATGATTTCCATTCAAACATTTCACCCTTATGGTATAAATAATTCATCAAAGTTGTGATCTTGGAGAAGTCTTGTTGAAATAATCTATATTAACCTGCCAAACCTACAAATCTTCAGATCTCAAATACATTTTTGGACTGCTCTCAAGATATAACTATCTTCACTATTTTAGGCTCAGCTAAAACACCCCTCTTAGATATCAAATTCCCCAGAAACGTCACTTCCAATATCAAAAACTCACACATTGAAAGATATTCATATAGAAAATTTTCCATCAATGTTAGATGAATGGTATCTAAATGGTCTGCATGCACCTCATATGTCTTGGAGTACACCAAGGTATCATCAATATACACAACAAAAATTATTCCAAAACTGATGAATGATTCCATAAATTTGGGCCATAAACACTAGAGGAGTCATTATTATACCAAATGGAATAACCAAAAACACAAAATTCCCATATTGACTCATGAATACTATCTTCGGTGTATCCTCTTCTCAGAATCTAAACTAGTGGTACCGTGACCACATGTCAATCATTGAAAACTAATGAGACTCCCTCAACTAATAAGAGATATCTCCAATATTAGGTATAGACAAACTATTATTAATAGTCACTGGTTCAATGTTTGATATTTAGTAAAAAGTCTAAGAATTATTTTTTCCTTATTATCGATGAATATAGGAGAATCACATGGTGATATTCTAGAAAAAATAAATCCTAACACCTCCAATTAATCAAGATGGACTTTTAGTTACACCAACTCAGAAGGAATATAAATAGGAATCATTTTAGTTAACTGTTCAATAATAAAATGTACCTCTCTCTTTGGTATAATTTCCAAAAAAATAACTTGAAATACATCAGTGTATGAAAAAACAAAATCATGTAGATAAGATCCCATGCATATGCCAACTACAAAAAGAAACATTTCAGACAATTTTAATGAGATTAAAATGTCATTAGGAAAATTTGGCACTTCCCTCCTTGATCAGGAGTCCCAATCACCCTCAAAAACATGAGTGACTATATCTGGGGATAAGAACTCCATTTGATAGTGATAGGAATCTATCTCATCTATTATGATAATAATCTAATACATGACAATGATCATGTCAAATGTGTAATGATCAATCACTAAGAAGTCCCAAAAAAACTCATTATTTCCTATTGGAGATAGACACTAGGGGAATTAGAAACCTTTTTTATACATATTTCCCAATAGTGTGGTATGATTTAAAAATAATGGCACAAGTTATAAGTGAAATCCCAAAACATCCACCAACATTCATGAAATAATAGAATGATTAACACCCATATCAAAGAAAAATATCACAATAGAATATGATATAAATATTACACCTCTAACAGTATTTCTATTATTAATATATTCATAAGTTTTTTTTACTTCCATATAAATTTTTTTATGAAAGGATAATAATTTTTGTGAAATATTAATGTTTTGATATTGAATATAACTTTGATAACTATTCAGAATATTCCAAATTCAAGTCAGATTAATGTTTTAATCATAAACCTCATCCTGCTGATAAATATTGTGTGATTATTTTTTTATTATTCCCCATTTAATTTCCAATATATAATTATATGGATTCTTTGGCCTATTCGTCCTTGTAAATGGTCATATGGTCCACACAAGAAGGCCAAAATAATATGTTAATAAACTCGACTAGCCATAAAGAAAAAAATAATGGGATCAATACTAAAACCCAAATTTTATGAGACTCATGAATATGTTTGTGATTATCCAAAATGATCATGGATAAATATATCAAGTACCCACAACACAAAATAGATTCCCAATTGGTTCTATTAATTCCATCCCATCATTCTGTCTGGAAATTAAAACCATCACAGAACTATGGACTATCCACCTAATATAGACATCCATTCAAGTTAATATTTTGCAATCTGAAATATACGATTTAGGTGGGAAACTTTTTCTAAGAATTTTTTCGAATTTGGGGGCATCTTTCTATTCAAAAACCCATTCACATTGCAGCCATTTAAAAAGTATTGGTTAAAATTGAAAAATCAAAATTATATACTAAAATTTCCATTTCGTTGGCTCCAAAATCCCAATACACAGATGTTTTAGGGATAATAGTAAACATATATATATATAACATATGAGAAGACCATATCTTTTGAATTAGCTGTCTAAAAGGCCAAACTGGTGAGTCATTTAGAGGGGAATAATTGGAATGAAAACAATCCAATTTATTGTGCTATAAATGCATCTCACTCCTCTCCTTGATAGGGGTTGGATTTTTAGAAGATACAAGCACACATTGGAATGAACAAAGCCTTTATAAAGGCTTTTAACAAACATACATTCTCAGTTTTTCACTTTAGAGACTCTTCCTCCTCTCTTTGTTTCATATTCTTCTGTGTTCTTTTTATTCGTAATCATGTAATATTTTTTCATTTCAATTGAGTTTTAATGAAATTTTCTTCTCCTTTACCTATTATTCTAATATACCCTCTATTTAATAATATTAATTGACTTAAAATATTTTAAATCAATAAAAAATCCTTTCTTCTGTTGTTTTCTAATTGAATCCAATTCCATTTATTAACTTTCCTCACTGCTCGTGTGTGTGTTCGGTGCACAAATCTTTTCTTATACAGCTATTTTCATTATATTTATAATTCTTCACAATAAAGATGTCAATACATATTAAGATAATCCTAATAACATATTAAATATTCTATTTGATTAAGTCAAAATTTGGGGATATTAAGTGATTGAGAGATTTATCTCGATGAATATTCATTAGGTTAACATTATGTATTCTAAACATAAAATTTCACTGATTAATAACATGTTTTTTTAACATGAGGATTCCATGAACTACAATAAACATATATTAATTTATATTCAAACCCTAGTTATGTTAAGGCTTGTATTATTGCCTTAACACTAGGGTATTCTAGTTAAAATTATCTTTTGAAGTGGGTATTAATATAATGAAATATAAAGAAAGTCTCAATGATATCATAATCTTAAATCTCCATTAATGAACTCAACCTAATATTTATAAATCATTAAATAAAAAAAAAATCAATATTTTCATTATAACTCTACAAGAAAACACCAATTTAAAAAGAAAAATCATAAAAAACAAAAGGCTATTAAAAATTATCATCATCAAGAATTCTGCCTGAGTGCCGCTATAAACATTATAACACCACCTGACCCTTTAACGGTCGATAGGAAAAAATTGTATGCACTTCAAATGGATCCATTTCTGGGGATGGTGCATTAAATACTTGTGAGTTTTTTATTTTTTATAACAAAACTAACTAAAAATAAAAAATAATCCAAAAATCTATCTTGAACAAACCTAATGAAAAAATCACCTTCTAATAAAAATAAAAATAAAAGAATAAACCAAACATAAAACGGCATCTTAATCATCCTTTCCAAACATCCATTAATTCCCTATATCCTACCAAATAATCAATTAGAATTTTTTGACCCATAAATCAAGCGAAATATTCACTAACTTAGATGGTATATTAGGGATAATCAAATCACTCCAAAACCAATCATTATACAAGTAATTATTCTAGATACTTCCAATCATATGTAACAAAAACTTAATTAAATTGCTACCCTTGATATAAATTAACAAAACCATGGTTTTCAGTATCCAAATATTGAGGCTGATTTCGAATTCAAATCGGGTTTGATGCATCTTTAACCTTATTTCCAAGGGCTAGCCATAGAGGATCCACATCTTCATCTCAATTATTTACAATATTTTTACTCTACTGTGAAGTCTCAAGGGGTTTATGAAGAATGAATAAAACATTGACCATTCGCTTTATCCATAGCTCAATCTTCCAGGTCATGGATCTACAACCTCTCTCTGGGTTCCATATACACATGGACTCACATAAAGCATATCTATTTAGAAAAATTAATTCTTTCTTCTTTTATCGCTTCTATCAGAAAGGAAAAAACTATTATTCGTCAATTCCATAATAAATTACTCTCGGAGTACTGGGAGAGGTTCCAAAATCTAATGTAAACATATCAATTCCATACAATCCCTGAACAACTATTTATCCAATAATTATATTACGGGTTTTGGACTATGGATAGAACCCCCATTGATGCATCTAGTAGTAGAACTCTTATTTATAAAACTCAGGAAACTAAAGGAGAAAACGTAAGAAATATGGATAAAACATGCATAAACTATACACTTGATCCCATGATCAAATAAAAAAAGTCCATTAAAATC
The DNA here is from genome assembly GCA_963277665.1 of Viscum album. NCBI lineage: Eukaryota > Viridiplantae > Streptophyta > Magnoliopsida > Santalales > Viscaceae > Viscum > Viscum album. The sequence continues at coordinate 1,592,309,849 of OY728161.1, forward strand.
AATCCATATAACCTAACAAGATGACCAAGTGGATGATTGAACTTACATGTCTCATGAGAAAAATAATGGTGGAGGCCAAAGCCCAAACCTCATATTGTCCAAAATCTCTCTTCTCTACACATATCATGAATTATGGAATCTATAGCTCACCCACTCGTCTAATTTACACATGTCCATAATTTTAAGAGGAACAATTTGATTTATCTTAACCAAGGATCTTAGTGCAGCATATGGTTAGAGGAAGACCAACACTAAAAAATCAGGACTGTTAATTAGAAACTTCACCCAACCCCACTCCAAACCCTTCTATTCAACCATTAAATAAGGCTTTAGGTATGGAAAATCCATTTCTCATCCCCTCAATTCCATGCTCAAAACACAAACCAATTCTAATATGGTCAAGGTGTAGGAAAATTCAAACAACCTTAAATTCTTCCTTAACCTCAACGGATCAATCATATTCTTTCTCCTCCAAGATTCCACTATCCTAATGACTCTTCTCCATTCAAATTCCATTACATGCACCTTCCCAAGAACCAAAACTATTGTAATCACAATGAGGTACATGCCTCTTCTTCCAAGAAACCAGGGGAAATTTCTATTAAAGATCTTTCCTCCTTCACCCTTTATATACTTAAAAACATTGAAACCAAAAATGTCCGATTTTCATTCCACCTTATCCAACAGAAACCATATAATCCATCCCAACTAATAGCTCAATTGTTGACTAACCCCAAGTGTAATTTAAGGAAAATTTCACTTAGATCGAGAAATAAAATTTATATTACTCAACTTGAATCCTCCAACTTCCATTTAAATTTTGACATAAAAATGAAAATAAAAAGAAAACAGATATGGAACATGAAGCCATACCACACATCCTTCCATTCCACCTGGGAACCCATTTCCTTTTTTTTTCAAGTTGTTTCTATGCCAAAGAAATCCTTTGAACCAGATCCTGATATGAGCGACATGTTTGGACGTGTTGAACTCAAAAATCCACACATAGATTCCCTCAGAAAAATTATATTTATTCCATGATTCTTAATGAATTGTGAACTCATAATAGAGAATTTAAGATCATTCATAATGTCTCAACATGACATTTCATACCCATTAAGTGCAAAGTTCTTGGCACCATTACAATTCCATTGTGGATAGATGTTAAAACTTCGATGATGCACTCATAGACCTAGGAGCCTATATTAATATCATGACTAAGTCCATATTCTCCAACCGTGGTCTATGTCCTCTAAAACCAATATGTTTTTTTCATCTAGTTATCCAATCTAATCATATCTATTCCTAATGGAATAATTGAGTATTTTCTTATCCAAGTTATTGATCTTATCTTCCCAGTCGATTTTTATGTCCTTGACATGGAAGGTGAGATTACCTCTTCTATATATCCCCATATTCTAGGAATACCATTCCTTATAATAGTAAAAACTAATATTTATGTCCATAAAGTCATCCTATTAATGGAATTTTGTGACCAAATCGTCATTCTCAATATCATACATGCCATGTGATACCCATCATAGGATCACCCTGCATTCTGAATCCATCCTTTTGAGGAAACTTCTGAGAGTCAATTGAACCTCATTCCACCATGTTCATCATGTTCTATTGAGAGAGGTGCTTGCGATATATGTAACATGATTAACCAAGACAAAAATGGGGATGTTGATGTTGAAATCTCGTTTATAGACTATATTAATAAAGAGGATCATGAGAACTCTCTTGAATCCCACCTCAACTCTTATCTCTATTGTTCCACCTTGGACAATACTGAGGAAAATGAACCAAACACACTGAAAGACCATCCTCCATTCCTAAGTTTTCTATCACCCAACTAAAATATGATACTAATCTGAAACATCTTCTTATACACCTAAAATATGCATTCATTTTACATGATCACTCTTATCATGTCATTGTCGTTGCCACACTTACTAAAACCGAGGAGTCCAAACTTGTTCTCGTGTTAGAGGAAAACAAAAATTAATTAGGATGGAACCTAAATGACATGACATGAATCTAACCTAATATTTTCATTCATCACATCCATCACGAGGAGTCATCCAAACCAATCAGACAACCACAAAGAATACTCAATCCACTTATACTAGAGGTTTTTAGGAAATGGAATACCAAGATTCTTCAAGATGGTATTATCTACCCAATTTCTGATAGTTAATGGGTTAGTCCGACTAAATTTGTACCTATAAAGTGAGGAATAATTGATGTCACAAATGAATATTGGGAGCTGGTTACAACTCGAGTTACAAACAAATGGCGTGATGAGCGTTTTTGTGCATGCTCTCAAAAATATTTGTGATTTTACCAAGTGTAGAAGAGTGGCTGACCTAAGTAATTTTCCCAAGGAGTAAGTGCGTTAAAAAAATCTTAATAAGGTTCAACGAAATTAGAAAATAATAGATAACCAATGACACACAAGTTTGTGGGTTGGTTTTAGTGACTTTAGGACAATAGGTTACACAACAAAAGAGAAAAAACAATTAAAGACGCATTAAAAAAACACTTATATGAGAAGACATACTCGATCAAATATTCCCCATTAGTTGTAAATTTATCAATATCCTATATTATTATAATTCATTAAATTATGAACCCCTAACATTGTCAACCCCCGAACACCATGAAAATTAACGTGAACACAAATATTGGAAAAATTAACCTTATGTCAACTTTGGGACTTGCAATCGCAGCACACTGGTTTGATTATGATCTATAAGACAACATATGATCAATGGTCACTTAGGGAAGAATATCCTATCTAAATTTTAGAATTAATTTTTTATGAGACTTTAACCCTAAAATTATATCCCAAGTTGAATGTATTTTTCAATTAATGTTCCACTCACTCGAATTACACTAGCCCGACCACCTGGTCAAGTGAAAGCATATTGAATAACATAGAAATTAAAACTCAATAAATTTTTCCCAATTTATTAATTATATTACATTTATGGATTCAAAATAAATAAATGGTGGTATTAGGTATTAGATCAACTATGAACGAAATCACTCTTCCATGGGTGGAGTTGTAATCATGGAGACGTTTTGCATACGCAATGGATTGAAAGGGGAACCCCCAATCTCATATCTACCCTATCATTCCAGACCAAGAACAAATATAATAAAATAGAAAAGAAAAAAATAGAAGAATAATTGAAAAAAAATTAAAGATACAATCATGAATGAAAAGAAAGACCAAGAAGAGGTGGGAGAGGAGAGCCTTCATGGAAGAGACATGTCCACAATGTCTTACATCTTCCAAGAGTTGTTAGGGTCTCCCAAGAGACACCCTTTTAGAGAACCCTCCCCAATACTATTACCAACCCTCCCAAAGAGTGAAAATATCATTTAAATATACTTTGGGAGGGATATTGTTACAAGAATTATTTATGTGTGAAAGGGATATTCGGCCAAATTGTTTAATCCCACATGCACCACATAGTTGACCTCTAAAATATGTGAATTGGATGGAATTATAGAAAGATGATTTGTGATAATATTTTCCCCTATCCTCCCTAAACATTTGGGCGCAATACAATCCCGAATGAGGAATATAGGGCCGAAATGGTGAATTAATGTCTAATTTGGATTGATAAATCCATCTTTATCGTGATGTCACATTTACTCCACTCAAATGAATGATCTATATTTAATTTCCTAAATAGAATTTGTAGACCATTATGTCAGGAACACTGTTACAAAATTTTAAGTCAAAATAATTTATATAAAAATATTTATGCTCTAAAAACTACATTGAATTTTAAAAGGGTGAACTGAAATTTCCATCATATTTTCAAATGATAGATCTATTCCCAGATATTCAATAAATTACCATATTTATCACAATTTGAGGAAATTATTTCATTTTTTTCAATACAATTGTGTTTTATTATGGTGTGTGTGTATTGATTATCAAAAATTGAATGTTAAAACATGAAAAGATCACTACCCTTTTCCATTCCTTGATCAAATGCAAGAATGATTAGCTAGGAAGGCAAATTATTACTTTATATATTGATTCATTAGCTACTTCCAAATCCAAATAACACCTCATGACTAAGAAAAGAATAATTTCACATGCCCCTTTGAAACATATGAAAATATAAGAATGCCTTTTGGCATTTACAATGATCCTGTAACATTCTAGAGGTGTATGATGAGTATCTTTTCTAAATTTGTTGAACATTGTATTGAGTTATTAATGGATGACTATACCATTTATGGTGATTCATTTGAATCATTCTTGAATACAGTATCTCCAGTCCTTCAAACATTTATCCAATGTAACCTTCTGCTAAATTATGAAAAATGCCACTTCATTGTTACTAATGGGATTCTTCTAGGGCACAAAAGTTCACAAGATGGTATTCAGGTCGATCTTGGATAAATTGAGGTGATACAATCCCTTATTGAACCCACAACAATACAACATATCCATTAAATCCTTATTCATGCTGGTTTTTATCAGTGATTTATCCATAACTTCAGTAGAATTTCCCTCCCATTCACACAACTACTCCAAAATGAGGATTAATTAAATTTCTATGAAGCTTGTAAGAAATCTGTCATTGAACTCAAGACTATTCTTACAACTTCCCCAATAATACAACCCATAGATTGGTCTTTTACCTTTTAATTCAAGTGTGATACTTCTGATAGGTCCATTGGGGCCATTCTTGGTCAAATAAAAAAAATCCTCATTTCATATATTATGCATCAAAAAAATTATATGAAACTCAATCTCATTGCACTGTGACTGTAAAGTAACTTTTAGTAGTTTTTTTGTCCTTAGATAAATTCCACCCCTAAATCTTAGGTTTAAAATTTATCATCCTCACAGACCGTTCTTCTATTAAGTTATTACTCAAGAAATGTGATTCCAAACTAAGGCTAATAAGATGGATATTGATGCACCAAGAGTTTGAAGCTGTGATTAAAGATAGACCTGGAAAAGAAAATAATGTGGCTGATCACCTCATTAGAATTTCATGGTATTCTCATTATAAATAAATTGATCTGGAATTAACAATTGAGAACCTCTCATATATCACTTCAATGTTACCATGGTATGCCCCAATTGTAAACTACTTGGTTGTAAATATTTTTCCTAATTTTTTTTCAAAAAAAAAAAACTGAAGCTGAAAAGTGATTCAAAATTATATTTTTGGAAGACAATGAACATAGGAAAACTGGGGTTGACATGGTAATTAGGATAAATTTCAATTAATATATACATTCCCCATCTTGTAATTTTGTCACTCAATGCCTTGTGGTTTCCACTTTGGACAAAAAGGACCTCTCACAAGGTCTATAGCTCAGGATTCTTTTATGATTCACTCTTCAAGGACTCACATGAGTTCTGTTAATCAAGTCCCACTAGCCAAAATATTGGCACAATTTTAAAAATAAAACAAATTCCCCAAAAGAAGTTAATTTTATGTGAGATATTTGATGTTTAGGCCATCGATATTGTGGAAAAATTTCCACCATCGAATGCATTCTCATATATTCTTATAGCTATTGATTCTATTTCTAGGTGGTTGAAGGCTAAACCCACTGTAAATGATTATTCAGATAGTGTTAGTGAGTTGTTAAATACCAATACTTTCCACTGATTTGGAATATCACATTCCTTTATAAGTGACATAGGATCTCATTTCTGTAATCGGATCATGGAAAATATTTTGAAAAAGAATGGGGTTGTATATAAAACATCAATTTTTTATCACCCCCAAAAAAATGGCATGGCTAAGCTTTCTAATATAGAATTCAAAAAGAGTACATGAGAGAATTCTAAATCCCACCAGAAAAGACTGGCTTAAAAGACTAGGGGAAGCACTTTGGGATCATCAAACAACCTATAAAACACCAATCAGAATGACTCTATTTAGGAATATTTTTGGTAAATCATGTAATTCACCAGTTGAAATCCAACATAATTTTTTTGGACTGTGAAAACATCTAATTTTGACTATAAAAAATTTGGTGAAGAAATATTGTTGTAGTTGACTGAAATGCATGAGCAGCGACTTCATTTCTATGAGACTTCCAATCTCTACGAAAAAATGTCCAAGGTACACCATGATAAACACATCCAACGAATGGTATTTCTTGAAGGTGAAAAGGTAATGATATTCAATTCTAAATTTCAACATCACCCATGTCAGGTTAATTCATATTGTTAAGGTCCTTTTATTATTACTAATGATTACCCATTTGGTGTAGTTCAAGACCATGACCCATCTTCCAAAAGGAAATTCTCAGTAAAAAGACATTGGTTAAATCATCACCATAAGAGGACACACATTATGGGAACCACATCAACTTCCATAAAATCCACAACTTTTATAATAGACACACCACTAGATGGGGATGAAAACCCACCAAATCCAAACCAGGGTAACCTCATTCCCTTTAACTCACACTCTCATCCTCTCTCACCCTCTTTCTTATGCTTCCCCTCCATTTCATTTTTTACCACATCCTTCATAAAACCCTTTCTTTTTTCACTTTCTATTTTGTATGGGTGTGTATTTTAAAAACAGAAATAAAACTAAAAAAATGAAAAAATGATTCATCTTAAATCACCATCCACATTTGACATTTTGTCGAACCATTTTGGGGAGTTAAAAAGAAATGTTTTAAACTCAAAAAATTGTATTTTCATCATGAATTTGGATAATGAATCTTGTGTAAAAACCAAAAAAATGGATTTCTTAGTTTTAGAATTTGAAAAAGATTCTTTCCCAACAATTAGGAACAAAATTATCCTTCATTACAAGGTCACATATGACCAAATTTTAATTTTCTTTATATTTCACCCCTGGTTGTGTGTCTTCAGTTTGAGGAAATTCGAGTTGAATTTCCTACATTTGTTTTCTTGAATACGATAGAGTCATTTTCTAAACAACATGAGAATCACAATATCCAAATAGCCTCTTGTTAAACATACATTAATCATCCTTTTCAAATCCTATTCAATATTACAGGAATCCGTTTCATTAATATCCACATTAAAATCCCAACACCTTGTCTCACCCAACATCTACATGAAATTATGTTGCATCATTTATTGAAATTTATGTTTAGGGGGCATGGATTTCATCTTGGGTGTTATTTATATAATTTTTAATGTGTGGACATATTATTGGTGTAAGGAATAAGTTTTAGTGAGGGGAGAGGTTTTCTTTCAGTGAGTTTTTGGGAAATGGACTTTCATTTATGTAATTGTTTTAAATATTATAGATAAGTGTTCCAAAAATGAAAAAAATAAAAAAAATGAAAAAATGGGTTGTTTTATGGGAGGGTAAAAAATAAATCATCTTCAACCTTTTATATTGTTATAACTAATACAATTATTTTCATGAGGAGATGAAACATGGGTTCAAATATGAGTGTGATATCTTTTTAAAGTTCAGATTTCGAAAAAAAAAAAGAAAAAAAAGAAAAAAAAGAAAACTTGTTTTATTGGGAGATGTTTTTTGTTTTATAAATATTTCATCTTCTTATCCCCTATAAATTTTCTTCCTCCTTTGTTTGTTTTTTAACATAATCATTCCCTTATAAATATGTGTTTCCATTTCCTTCCATGTTTCATTTCAAAATAAAATTACATTGTTTTACCCATGTTGATGCCTTACCCCTCTTATCCTATCTCTTGGACATTAAATGCCTAACATCCCATATCCATAGAAAAACCCCTTAAAAGACCTCTTGATTCTTGTGAAATTTAGGGTAAATAATTGAAGATAAAATTTATTCCAAACTCAATTATTTTCATGATTGGTTAGTGAATGAGTGAACTTCCAAAAATAAATTTTTATCATCTTGAGAGGAGTGAGTTTTGAGTGCCCACATTTTCTATTTCCAAATTTGAGAATGAAAGATGAATTGTTTTTAGAATATTGATTCTGTAACCATTTTTTGTGGAACTAAATATGGATTAGTGAAGTAGTATAAACATCCCATGATTAGTGAAAATAGAATTTTACTATTTTTTGTTGAGTGAGAATGTTTTTGTTACGTTCTTATATTTGTTGTACATGAGGACATGTATAAAACTATGTGTGTAGGAGTTGATGTAATTAATATATTCATATCATTTTATTTACTCCCTTCAAATATTTTCAATGAAAAGTGCATAAATTTTGTAAAATATTCATATTTTAATATTAAATATAATTTTGATCACAATTCAGAATAATCTAAATTCAAGTTATTTTAATGTTTTAATCATAAAATTCTTCCAATATATCAAAATTTAATGAATTTTGTTTTATTTTATTTATAATTAAATTTAAAACTTATGATTAGAAGGACACATTTTCCAATTCATCCTTTTAAAGGCTAGTATGGTCCCCATAAGAAAACCCAAATAATCTGTCAATAAACAATACCATCCATGAAGATAGAATTTATGGGGTCAATATAGAAACCAAAATTTTCTGAAACTCATGAATATGTTCTCTATTGTCCAAATGAATCATGGATAAAAATTTCAGGGCCCAACTCCAAAAAAAGATTCCCAATTGGTTCTATTAAGTCCATCCCACCATTCTCTCTGGAAATTAAAACTATCACACAATTATGTAATGTTCTCCTAATATAGATATCCATTAAAGATGATATTTTTCAGTGATAAATATAATATTTAGTTGTAAAAATATTTTGAATAAAGTGTTTGAAATTGAGGGCATATTACTATTCAAAAACTCATTCACATTATGTCCTTCTAATAAGTACAGATTAAAATTGACAGATGTACATTATTTAGTAAAATAGCGATATAATTGGTTCTAAAAGTCCAATGGCCACTAAAATTTACGTATGGAAGAAAACATCGATATCTACAACTTGGAATAATATCATATACCATGATTCGGCTATCTGGAAGTCCAAACTAGTGATCCAAGTGGAGGAGAATAATTATAGTGGAAACTATCAAACTCCTTGGATGCCAAATGCATCCACCACATCTCCTTGTAAGGGGTTGGAGTTTCAGAAAATAATAGCATAAATTAGCATTAACAATGCCATTAAATAGGCTTGGTATGACCTTCTATTCTCAATTTTTCACTTGAGAGACTCTACCTCATATCTTTGGTTCACGTTCTTTTTTGTTCTTCTTATTTTTAATCATGTTAGTTTGTTTTCATTTCAATTGAAATTTAATGCATGTTTCTTATTATTCATCTATTTTTAACATCTACCTTCTATTTCATTATATTAATTGTCTTAAAATAGTTTAAATCAATAATAATAAACCCTTTCATCAGTTGTTTTCTAATTCAATACAAATTCCATATTCAACATTCTTTATGGCTTGTGTGTGTGTTCGACATACTACTCTTTTATTATCACATTATTTTAGTTGTATTTATAATTCCTCACTATAAACATGTTAATCCAAATTAATATCATCTCAATGTCTTTATAAATAATCTATCGGATTGAGTCATAATTTTGTAATATATATTGATTTAGAGTTTTTCATGGATTAATTTTTGTTAGGTTAACATTGTGTATACCTAACTAAAAATGCCATGTATTAATGAATTTTTTGATTAAAATGTGGATTAATTGGATTATGGGAACCATAAATACAATACCATAAACAAGTTTTTATTGATATTGGAACCCTATTTAATTTAAGTCTTGGATTAAAACCTTAACACATGGGTATTTTGATCAGAATTATCTTGTGATGTGGGTGTTAATTTAATTAAGTATAATTAAAAGCTAGATTATATCATAATATTAAATCCCTAGTAATGAACTCAACCAAATATTTAATTTTTTTTAAATTAATCATAATCAGTCAATAATTAAATTTTAGATATGAAATCCCCCCAATTAAAAAGACAAATCACAAAAAAAAAATAGACTATTACCAAGTATCATCATCGAGGATTTGACCCGAATTCCACTATACACATTATCACAGAAAAAACCCTTGATTGGTCGATAGATGATAATCATCAATGCTTTAGGTAACTATGCCTACTTCATATTCCTATAGCGCAAAATCAGATATGTAAATCCATATAAAAATGAGAACCTAGACACCCACTTAGCCTATGAATGAGACCCACCATGTTTGGAAACATAATCCTAAACATGAATCCCCTTGGTGAAATTAGATCCCCATTCTCTCCTTGGAACATTTTGTTATAGAAACACTTTAGATGGAAATATCTCCCACAATGTTGATATTTTCTCAAACACTCTAGTTGATGATGTATGATAAGACCACACCACCCACATTGGTAGCATATAAACTATTGATGCTCTATATATTCCCATGATTCTTGTTATTTAGAAAAATGACAGCTATTGAGATTTATTTTCTAACCAAAAGAGGCCCCTTGGATAACTTCTACACCCACTAAACCTCAGGATAAGCCAATCCTTATATCTATGTCTTCCATTGACAAGGCCTCTTTATCCACTACTTTAATAATGGTCAGAAGTAAAAAAAAAACACACACTGACCAAAATCATCCCTTATCCTCATATCTAAGGACATAACCATCAAGTAATCATAGTGTAAAGCTCAGGTTCTAGATGCACGAACTCTACAAAGCGGTTGATTACTCCAGAATAGTTTAATCGCCTTTCTCCACATTAATAAACTCCCAATTATTTTTCTTATGTAAATTCTTAGTATAAAAATGCTGATTAAATATAATGTGGAAATAATTCACAGTAAGAACTTGGTGAAATATAGCTTGCACTATAGAATCCCACCATTTTTATCCTAGCTCTTAAACAATATACATAGAAAACCCAACTAAGTAATCCTTTGGATTCATTAAGAAGGTGGTGATACTTTATATATATTAAATACACTCCCTAAACTCATGTGGTCCTTTTCCACCCTGGAATATAGGTGGATGGTACTTGGTATATTATAAAACATAATTTTCTGCCCATCCTGGGTTCACTACACCAAATAACACCTTTAACTGAGTGGTAATGATCGATGTTTCAACCGAAGAAGGTTAAATTGGAAGATCCTACTAGAAAACCTTTCTTGTGGATTTCTATATTGTATTTAGAATAGATCTTATCGGAAGAAATTTATATGAAATACAAGACAATGACCAATCATCCATGATATAATTCCAAAAAAAATAAAAACTAGAATCTGAAATAATTCATTCAAACTATAATATTTAAAGAAGTTATGAATCCTACATCAAGAAGGAAACCCCTTTTTGAAGAAAATGGTCCACCCAATAAACTCCCCAGATAGTTTATTCATATGACATTACACACACTATGTCCAAAAAAAATTTACATAGGTTAATTTAAATTAACATCCCATAAAATTTATTCAAAAAACCCTAAATACTAGGTCTTCAATCTAGTAATGATTTTCTGACCACCCATGATAACCTGGATTTAGTAGTGGGAGTGATCTGGCCATGCCCCTTTTCTACCCATACTATAAGAATACTGATTATCAAAATCTATTCTACCCAATATACAACACCAACATAATTAGTGATGAAAAACTATAGGATGAGTAACCCCACTGATACCAAATCCTAACTGATACATTTGGGTTAACTAGACCAGTTACCCAAGTTAACCCATCATGGGGTGGGGTAAAACAAATAAAACCAAAAATAATCTCATATATTAGAAAAATAGATAACCCAAAAAGGTTCATAAAAGAAAATGCAAAAATATACAAATGACCCAAAAAGGAGAAACCATAATTAATGATAATCATACACAGCAGGTACACATGTTACCAAACGTCACCTCCAAACTATCCCAAAACAAATCATCAATTTAAAGAGAATCCTTCATGATATAGAATGCACGTACCTTTACCTGTGTCATGTATAACATGTTCTAAAGATTCCCACTAGAATATTTAGGGTAACATGGCACTGTAGGATACCACCAAAATATTTATACATTTTCTCATAACAAAAATGAAGAAGTCTAATATTTAAAACAAAACAGTTTTATAATCATTTTTTTAAATAAAAAATTTGAAATACATTTTTCAACAAGACACGAGTTTTCAAAAACTGTGTAACATGTTGAAAAATCGAAGAACATGCATGAGAATATACAGATATATAAATAAACACGTCAGTTAACATCCATGAAATAAGATACAATGTAATAAAAAAAAATGAATCTACCAGTTGGGATCTATCCTATCTGATTATATATACTAGACCCTTACATTCCTAATAAGGAATAAGGTTTGATACAACTATTATCTAGGATTTACATATTCCATATACATAAAAGAGGTTACCTCATAGTGGTTTTACAACATCTAAGGATACCTATGTCTATATCTTGATATACCCAAGATCTACACTGTGTAATGTTTGTCAATTTCTATGTTAAATACAATGATATAATTTTTATAAAATCGTTTCAATGTCGAGAAAATATAAATAAGGGTTTGAAAATAAATTTTACATATTTAAATTAAATATATTTTACATTCAAAGTAAAACCCATTCTCAAAAATGAAACCCTTCCCTTCTCAATTTAAACCCTTTCAATCCCATTTTAAATCTCAATAAATCAATATTAACAACCATGTATTGAATAAATAATAATAAATTGAACAGATCCTCCTACATTAAGAGTATATATAACCTAACTACATTTGGAAATATGGATTAGAATCTATGAGAAATTCATTTGAAAGACAAGGAATAACCAAAGGTAGAAAAAGGATTTATCTAGAACATAATCCAATTACCAATTCCTACAAAAAATGGTCACACACCCAAAATAATGATGGAAACCAAGAGGAATGCATACATGGAGAGACTAAACACCTATAACTACTGATCAATTGTTGAACATATTGATCTATACTAAAGGAAGACAACCAAAATCCCATAATGTAAGATCTCCAGTAGAAAGGGGAATATTGAAAAAAATTCCCTCAAACACTCTCACTATTCTATAAAACAAAAACATGAGGAATTATCTGGAATCTAATATTGTAAACATCATGAATCCTTTTTTATGTTACAGTAAAATTTTCCTTTCCTTTTTAATTAAAAACTATATTTCAAATTGCATAATTTTTGAATTCCCAATATGTAAATTCAATGCATGGTATAATTCTAGCTGATATTATGCATTATGAAGCCCGGATAAACATCATGTGACCACCCGAAAAATATAAAAAAAATCAATGTAAAAGATAAAAATCCAAAAAATCCATGGCTTCAAAATTATAAGTGTCCACCCAATTCATGGATGCAAATACTTACCAAATGAAAAAAACTCAAAAACAAAGATAAGAACATACCTGACATAAAGGTAATGGGGAATTAAAATATTTCATGGTGAGAATAAAGTATTTAAGATAATGATTATATTTTATATTTGGGACATATTTATCATTATTAATATATTATATATAATTTACCTCCATTCCTTTCCATTCATTGAAATATGAAAATGTTGACCATGTATACGTCTGGACTACGACCTCTCTGAAGCGATGTGATCCATTTGTATTCACTACATCAAATGGATGATATATATAATAATATTAAAATAGGAAATTTGATATTTATTGTATAATGATAATTCTATAAAGATAAAAATATACTTACCTTATTCCCATAACGTCTTCCAAAAATTTGAAATGTTACTCATGTGTACGTATGACCTACATTCTCTATGATTATAAAACATTTCATCTTTTATAAACATATTTAATGATTGTATTTTAATATATAATTGATAAAGATAATAAATAACATATGAATTTTATTCTGTATATGCTCTAATAATGAAGAATCTGAACATAGAAATCTTTTAGAATTCATCTCAGACATATGATCTGAATAACACCAAAATTCCATATTTGAATTTAATTGATTAATTAATTATATATTTAAGGTATGAAATTAAATAACATAATAATGAAATGGAAAATGGTTACTAATAATGAATAAAATTAATATATGTTTTTAATATAGCAAGATAATGAGTGTATGTGATGATTCAGACTCAACATAAGTGACTTTCTTTTAAAAATAAAATTTTAAAGCTTCCCTTAAACCACAATTTTTCTTCCATATTCATATTTTTAATGTTATAGATATTTTTTATGGAAATAAAATATTTATAAATGAAAATTTATTTAACATTTTAATTTCATTAATTTTTTTTTTCAAAAATAATATTTTTTTAATAATTTTTTAATTTCATTACCAAAGAAAAAATGAATTCTCTATTTTTATGTATATGTAAACAAGGACTTATCCCTCAAGAATATACATTATTTAATGTTTTTATTACTCAAGATTATTTATTTTTTAAAAATAAACACCCAAATTCCCCTTTTATATAAATTTTTGTAATGATAATGGGTTTTAAAGAAGAAATATAATTTTGATATCCGAATGGTTTTTTCCATTTGTTCAAAATAGTTTTTCAAGGGTTTTATTCATGATACGGTCCCAGAGAATTTTTTACAAAGGTTTGATCCCCATTATAACACACATGTGATACTAATATAGATCATATTATGGTTTCACGTAGACAACATCAATTGATCCCATTATAGGTATTATGACTGCTGTGTCTAGATATCACTACCATGCATTGGGTAAAGGTTATTTTCTCTAAATAATTATTTTGTAACCCAGCCATATGATTATTGAAATTTTAAGGATTCATGTAAGGATTTTGTAATCATTTTATGATGATTATGTACCAAGGAACCAACATTACTTTTCTATTCACACTAATGAGTTCGTAAGGAAGTCATTTAATTTCAAATTGTCAAACAATGATATTTTTAAAAGAAAAAATGATTCCCTTTTCAAATGAAAAGGTCTGTTTCTATGAAATCATTTTAATGGGGTTTTATGTTTTAAAATGGAATAATAAATATCTTATTCTTATTTAACATACCAATAATTTTTTTTATCCCATGTTACAAATATGTGTATGGGTATGTAAAAAAGTGAGGTTGAAAATCCTAATGATTTTTCATGAAAAAAATTTATTTCTTTTAATAAAATAATATTTTGGGAACATTGATACTAATTAGATGTGTCCAATTTTTTTATATTTGAGATTTTCATTTAATTTTAAACCCTATATATCTAAATATCTAAACATAAAAGATCATTTATAATATATTAAGGTGTATTATTTGTTAAATTCAATAGAATATAAAATATTTAAACCTGAGTCCTTAAATTCCACATTCAATCAACAAGGTGTTAGGCATGTTATTAACCATGAAATTCAAATGTTCCACAACTAAATTATGTGGTGTAATTCCTAACACATTAATATCACAAATTGTCTCAATTTTTATAAATATATTTTAACGTCAATAGTAATATATATAGTTATATTATATAACTATAGGATATTTAATACTGTTATTGTTTCATTATCCACTCTTACTAAAAATCATTTTACATATTCCAACAGTTCCCTCTTTGACCTCATAAACAAATCACATCTTATCCTTTTTTAGTAATTGAAAAATTATAAGAAGTATTTCCCACCATGAGTATCAACATGATATATTTGACCACATACATCTGTGTGTGGATAATTAAAAAAATCCTCATTTATTATATGAATGATAGAGAATTCTCAACATCATTCCCATCAATCATGCATCCTAGGTCCTTTATGCATGACAATTTTGGAAATTAATATCCATAGTGGCATTTAACATTAATAAATTCTTTATATTCTATTGATTAATGTTTTTATGTTTTCAATACAATTCTTGGTTGGATTGGATACTCAAGAGGGGTGTGAATTGAGTTCCAATTAAAATTTCTGTTAAAATATTATCTATTAAAATCCCCCAATTTATAAAACAAGTTAAACTGCAGTGAATTTATACAGATTGTAAATGTTTACATAGCTTCTCAAAGATTAATTAGGTCTCAGTTAATTTACCCACAAGATTAAACTATCATTTGAAACTAACCTACTGATTTACAATAAGTGTAAAGACATTCTAATTTAACTATCAAAGTAACTTTAAAATGGTTTTGTATTTAAATTTAATAGTAGTGGAATATAAAAGTTATATGTAGTATACGTTAAAATTAAACTAAAAATGCATAGAAGATATAACAAGAGGTTCAGTCTCAAGCTGAGACTTAGTCCTCTCTAATTTATAAAAATTTGATCCACACCCTAAATCGGGGTTAGCAACAGTTTTCAAAACTGTCCAGGCCACGCAGGGACCTCTACCACAGTTCTTGGTGGGAAAAAAACAAAGACCGGGCCACACAAGGACCTCTTCTATAGTTGTCATGGGTAAACAAGAGTTAAGAGTTTGGAGTGAGGATTTTGATATCCTCTAGTACAGTGTAGGAGATAGTGTGTGTGTAAGATATAAATAGTACACCACACTACTCGAAAGTATATAAAAAATAACCTAAAGAGAACAGATAAGAGTTTAGGATGCTCTTGTGATTAGCAATGCAGCTTTGGACTCATTGGATTCCGCAGAAATGCTTCTGAGTCCTTCTCTGTTTTTTACTGTTGTAAAACCGGGTGTTGTTGTTCAGATTGTGTTCTACAAGAGTGAAGATGTTCTCTTGACATCAGTTCCTCTAGTAGTGTAGGATATCATGTGATGGAACTTCTTTGAGAATCATTCAATGTCTTCTTCATATTTGTGCTCAGGATTGTTCTTTTGTTCACTACAGATCACTTAACGTGTGTTGTAGAATGTATTTCGAGGCGACTTCTTCTTTTTACTAAAGCTGGGACTTCTTTTTATTCCATGAGCACCGAAAATAGAATTGAATACCTGTCCAAAAGTACGAGGTAAATTTTCCTGACATGACAACAGCTATCATTAAATAACATTAATTGCATTAAAACATCAAATATGACTATCAGAAATATTTAAATAATATTAACAAAAAGGTTAAGAAACGGTGTCATAGTTTGTTGTGTAAATGGTGTATTCTTCATGGTATGTACTTCATGGTGTATGAGTCACGGTGTTTCCTTTACGGTGTCTAAGGCACGGTTTCTCCTTCGCAGTGTCTGAGTCACGGTTTGTCCTTCAGGGTGTCTGAGTCACGGTTTGTCCTTCATGGTGTCTGATTCACGGTTTGTCCTTCACGGTGTGTTCTTCACGGTGTCAGGCTTACTGTCACGATGTATTGAGACTTAGACTTCACGGTGTCTGCTTCATTGTGTCCTTGTCTTTCACACAGACTGTCTTACTCTGTCAAACATCACGGTGTCTTAATACTTAGCAAAATAACTGTATTTAAACATAAACAGTAATATGCATAGTAGGAATTAAGCATAACCATTATAAGATAATATAACATGACACATAAATACAGAGGATTGATATGATATGTAAATAATAACGAGATTAATTAATATTAATAATATTTGTAAATATTAATGAGAGTAGTGAACAGTAATAAGATTTGTGAATATTAATCAGAGTAATGAACAATAATAAGATTTTTGAATATTAATGAGAGTAATGAACAGTAATAAGATTTGTGAATATTAATTAGAGTAATGAACAGTAATAAGATTTGTGATCATTAAATCATGATTAATACATGAGGAGTCTAACCATATCCCTCTTTTTATGATCACAAATCATATATAGATAAGAGATAAATGAGATGAAACTATATAGAATAATAATAAATAAAATAAGTTCAAAACTTATTAATTTTTCTCCCCCTTTTGGGATTATTAAAAAGTACATAGAATCGATAGAAACAATGCAGTTCTCATTAAAACACGTTCAGAATACATGATTCAAAATAAGGAGAAAAACAAAAACATCTCCATCAAAAATAAAGTAGTCACTTGACTCTTCAGGGATCGGCCTTTGACTTGCCTTTATCAGTAGCATGAGCTGATGTTGATGTAGAAGAAGGAATAGATGTGGTTGACCAACCTGGTAAGGGTAGACCTTCAAAATGGAATGAGCCAATGATGGGGCAGCAGAAGATCTAGTCTGTGGTTGGTCATGAATGACTGGCTGGATCGGAGATAGAGCATAACTGAATGACATGGAAGTTGAGGCTAAAGCAGGTAGACCAGGTCTGAGGGGTGTAGTAGTTGGAGAAAAGATAGTGGTACTCTACACATGAAGATACAGCTTTAAAATATTTATGAAATCAGTAATGATTTCCCCACCATATTGCAAAGCCTTCTCGAAATCTTTCTTATTCTCCAAGAATTTGTCTAATAATCTGGTGAACTCTATTTGATTTTGAAATTGAGCTTTAAAACCTTGAGTCACTGGAGGGATTCTAAAATTTTCAACAAGATATGTAAATTGATATGTCATATCACTTTTAGAAAAAATTTGGTTGAGATAGACATCAATCCTCTTGTTGATATCTTGTTGAGATTCAATGGAATTCTTTGAATGAATTCTAACCAAGTACAATGCTCGATCATTGTTCTTAACCACTTCTGACAAAGAAGGAAGATCTAGGCCACTGAAGGCATTCTAAAGTTCTTACTTGATTATGGATCTCAGCAGAGAATCATCCAAAGGAGGAACAGAAGGTTGACCAGAAGCAGGAAAAGCTTTTACAGCTATGGATAGAACATTGAGTTGTTTCAAAACTTTATGCAGGCATCCATTGAACTCATCTGTGAGCTTATTTAGGTTTTCCACAAGCTCTCTCACGCATTGCATCATCATGGTGTGTCTTGTTCCAATATTATCATCAAAAGATGGAAGATAAGGATGCACTTGATACAAAATATCTCTAGAAAGGGTTGAATCAGTTGGTTCAGGAGAAGTAGCAGCAGGTGCAGGGGCAGAAACCGGAGTATGTTCTGATCTCAAAGACAACTCATTCTGCAAGTCTGCTACCATACCTTTCAGGTTTGCAACATTAGAACATATTAGCTTATTTTCAACTCTGACTTCTTGACTTTCTCGAATCATCCTTGGTTGAATATGAAGAATAATATTTTCCAAGATAATCGATGCATCTTCTTGACTCAGTTGAGTCACTGGACGAGGTTGAGAGGATATAATCTTCTCAACTCCAGCTAAAATAGTCTCTCCAAAGACATTCAGATAATCTTTAGTTACAACATATTGTTGATTAGGTAAGGTATCAGGAAGAGGTATAGGTTCTGGTTGCGATCTAGGTTGAGTTTCAGGTTGGGGCTCTGGTTTTGGTTCAGGTTCTGGGAGAGCTACTGACTTCAGTTGAAACACAGAAGAGAGATCCATTACAGTTGTAGTCACTTTCTGTGACTCATTCACGTCATTACAGCATGGGAAAACATATCGAGTTTATAGAGAGTAGGACTCATCAATAAGTTCATATTCAGATTCAGATTCATCAGACTCAGCTGGACTAGTCTCAAGATTTTGTGGTTCCTCCCCCTCAAATTGTGCTTCCATTTCAGAGACTATAGGCTCAGCAACATGATTAAGATCCACATGATCAGTTCTGATCCCTTTAACCATTTATTTCCTTTCCAACTAGAAGGTGAGTTCCATCCTCTCTTCAGCGGAGGGAATTATCTCAGGAACCGATTGTTCTATAGGCAGTGCTTCCAGATTGGATTTCTTTTCAATAAGGAGTTCTTCTATACCAGCAGACTCTTCCATAGATTTTTGCCATGATTCTATTACTATAGAATCTATTACATCCTTAGATTGGATATCTATATTAACGACTTCTCTAAAATCAAGAGCTTCTTCCTCACTAAGAACAACTGAGGGATCTATAGTCCTTTCCATTTAATCAACAACTTCCTCACTATGAGGTAATTCAGCAGGGAAAAGAGCAGGGACAACAGTACATTCATTTTCACTAGGAGCTGCTTCCATTGTAGGTATTTTAGATTCTTCTCTAAGTGGTACATTAGCTGCCACTTCCTCTTCTTCTTCAGCATCTGAGTATTCAGCCACTTCATCTGTTTCCAAACCAGGACCATTAACATTCTTTTGACTTCTTGGATATTATCCTCAACCCATTGCTTCTTCCAGGGGTTCTAGTTATTTTTCATCCTTCTGATGGTAGGCTTGGATAGGCAGAACTTAAAATCCTCTAGCATCTCTTCATTCGGTCCAAAAATTCCTTTAACAACTAGAATAGCTGAAATCATCCTTGAGTAAAACAAGGAGGTGGATTTCGAGGTGACATTAATGAGCTCACATATATGGTTAATGACATACTTTCAAAGATTGATCTTATGGCCATTCATCAACAGGTGAATCAGGAACACATCTTGATACTTCATCACAACGAAATCACCTTTTCTTGGACTATTCAAATTCTGAACAAATTTGAATAGTAGTCTAGTTTCTCCATCTAGCTCTGTAGCTATAACCCTTTGCTTGGTGCTATTACAAGTTATGGTTTCCAAGGCATATTCCAGATCGAAGATGTCACCTGATGGAAGAGGGTATCTCTGGTAGTCATCACAAATTCCTTCATGACGAATCCTTAGGAATGCTGCCCATATCCTCGAATGAAAGAAGATTTCTGACCATTGATCCAGCTGGTCACCATGAAACTTTCTCCAGCATCAAAAGAAAACATTACAAATTGGTAAAACTGAGATACCAACCTCAGATAAATCGGTCTATCTTTTCTAGAGAACCATTCAAACTATATTTTTTCTCTTAATATTTTTAGGACCAAAGACATACTAGACATCATCCACTCAGGGAAAATATCTTTTTTCAGGTATAATAATACGGTTAAAAAGGTTTGGATTTAGAGGTCCTTCAGGATCTATCCTTGGAGATATCTTCTTCTTCGTGGAACTGTGCTTCTCAGGGGTAGATGAAGATGGATGCTTCATCCTTGACATCCACTGAAGGTTCAGGAGAGAGAGAAGAAGAGGTTCAAAAGGTAAGGAGGGTTCGAGAGAGAGAGAGTAGGAGAGAGTTAGGGTGAGATATCAGGTGAGAGATCGAGTGAAACCTTTATGCTTTATCATTTGGTAATGTCAAAAGTCATAAAACAAAAATGTGGGAAATCAAATAGTGGTGAAATAAAATTTACCATGATACGAGTTAAAAATAAATGCATAAATAATATTCACGGTGAGACCATGAGTAGGCGTTACGGTGTGATGAAAAATAGTCATCACAGTGAGATAGAAACCATTCTGTGAAGTCACGGTGAGATAGTTAAGTGACAGACCATGAACACAAGGTGTTAACGGTGAGACCGTAAGAATGAAATAGTAACTGTAAAACAGTTACCATGAAACCGTAAAGTAAAATATAGTAAGGTATTAAACATTAAGATTAGTAAGATATCTATTTATGATTAATCATACCAAGATCATGTATGATGTAGTATAATCTCTCAGAATTTAATGGTTTAGTGAATATATCAGTAAGTTGATATTCAGTACCAATGAATTCTAAAGTGATATCACCTTTTTGGTAATGATCCCGCAAAAAGTGATGTCTTACATCAATATGTTTTGTCTTAGAATGTGAAATATGATTATTTGAAATGTTAATATCACATCTGTTATCACCATTTATTGGGACATGTCTGAATTGATATCCATAGTCTAGTAATGTGTGTTTCATCCACAAAATATGTGCACAATAACTTCCAAAAGCAATGTATTTAGCTTCTTCATTAGATAATGCAACGGAATTTTGTTTCATACTATACCATGATACTAGTGACTTGCCTAAAAGATGACATGTTCAAGAGGATCTCTTTCTATCTAACTTACATCCAGCAAAATCAGCATCAGAATAACTAACTAATTCAAATGACTGTCCTTTGGGATAGAATAGTCCTAAATTGGGACTATGCTTGAGGTATTTGAAAATTCTTTTTAAAGCATTTAAAGGTGACTCTTTAGGGTTTTCTTGAAAACGAGCACCCATACACACAGTAAACATAATATCAGGATAACTAGTAGTCAAGTATATTAGACTTCCAATCATTCTTTTATAAGTTGTTTGCTCAACAGATTTACTATCCTAATCAAGATCCAACGTACAGGTGGTACTCATAGGAGTGTCACTACTTTTAGTGCTATACAATCCAAAACGTTTTAAAAGATATCTAGTATAATTACTTTGAGTTAAAATAATTCCATCTTCATTTTGAAAGATTTGAAATCAAAGAATGAATTAATGTTCACCCATTAAACTTATTTCAAATTCGTTTTTCATCTTTTTTGAAAAATCAGTACATAATTTAGTTTTTGAAGATCTAGAAATAATATCATCTACATAAATTTTTACAACTAAAAAATTATTAGAAATACATTTTATAAAATGATTTGGATCAGCTATAAATTGTGTAAAACCTTAGGAAATTAGAAAAGTACTTAATCTATAATACCAAAATCTTAGAGCTTGTTTTAAACCATATAAAGTATTTGATAATTTTAAAATATGATTTGGAAGATGAGGGTTTGAAAATCCACGAGGTTGTTCAACAAAAACATCCTCAGTAATATATCCATTTAAGAATGCACTCTTGACATCCATTTGATATAGTTTGAAATTTAGATGTTCAGCATAAGCAAATAAAATCCTAATGGATTCTTATCTAGCTACTAGAGAAAAAGTATCATCATAGTCAATTCCTTCTTCTAGACTATAGCCTTGTGAAAATAATCTAGCCTTTTTTCTAACTATATTTCTATATTCATCTACTTTATTTCTAAACACCCATTTAGTGCCTATGGTGAAAGTGTCCTTGGGTCATTCTACTAGTTTCCAAAATTTATTTCTTTCAAATTGATTGAGTTCTTCTTGCATAGTAATTACCCAATATTCTTCATTAATAGCATCATTAATGTTTTTAGGTTCAAGCAGTGACAAGAAGGCTTTATGTTCAACCTGATTTCTAAGAGAATCTCTAGTCTGTTTCCCACTATCAAGATTACCAACAACAACATCTAATGGATGATTCTTTATGATTCATAGTTGATCTAGTAAAGGTAGGACTAGAAATTTCATGTTCATCTATAGATTCGGGTTCATTAGGAGCAGATTTTGAAATATTTCTAGAACAGGTTGTCTTTACAGTAGGTTCATTGATTTTATCATTAAGGTTCAGAACTGATAAATCTTGTTCAAGATTTTCAAGAGATGACTTGGGCTGATGAGGATCAGTTTCATCAAATTTGATGTGAACAGATTCTTCCACACATTTGGTTCTTTTATTAAAGAATCTATAGGCTTTTCTAGTTAAGGAATAACCAAGAAAAATTCCTTCATCACTCTTAGAAGCAAACTTGTCAAGATTATCCTTTTTATTAAGAATAAAAACATTGCAGCCGAAGTCTCTAAAGTAACTAACTTTCGGTTTTCTATTGTTCCATAACTCATATAGGGTCTTCTTGAGAACAAGTCTTATCAAGACTCTATTAATAATATAACAAGCTGTATTCACAGCCTCAGCCCAAAAACAAATACGAAGGTCATATTCATTTAGCATGGTTCTAGCAATTTCTGGAAGGGTTATATTTCTTCATTCTACTACACCATTCTGTTGAGGTTTCCTAGGGGTAGAAGAGTTGTGACTATAGCCATTGTGTGAGCAATAAGATTCAAACTATTGATTTTCAAACTCACGGCCATGATCACTTCTCAGGGTCTTAATCTTATGTCCACTAAGGTTTTCTACAGACTTGGATTATTTAATAAATTAATAAAAAGCTTCACTTTTGTGAGCTAAGAAGTATACCCAAGTATGTCTAGAAAATTTAACTACTAAGACATAGACATAGTGATTTCAATTTAAACTGGAAACTCTAGAAGGTCCAAACAAGTCCATGTGAACCAAATCGATAGGTTGAGAAGTTGAAACTTCTTTCTATGATTGGAATGAGATTTTGTGTTGTTTTCCCTTTTAATAGGGATTACACACTTTGCCATTTGGAAACTATAGTTTGGGTAAGTCTCTAACTAAGTTCTTCCTAGTAAGTTCTCTAAGTGAGTTTATATTGCAGTTTCCTAATCTCCTATTCCATAACCAAGACTCTTTATGAGAAGCATTTAAATAAGTAATATTTTGTTTAGATAAAGAATTCAGATCAACAGCATAAATATTCTCATTTCTCAAAGTAGAAAATACTAAAACATTTTTAAAATTAAAAACAGTACAAGAATCACTTTCAAACATGACATTAAAACCATCATCACATAATTGGGAAACACTTAACCGATTATATTTAAGTCCATCAACAAATAAAACATTAGAAATTAAAACTGAGTTATTGTTACCAATTTGGCCAAGGCCGATGATCATTCCTTTAGAATTATCACCAAAGGTGACATAGACTCCATAATCCTTTATTATACTTTTAAATCATGATTAATCTCCAGCCATATGCCTTGAACATCCACTGTCCAAGTACCATATCTTATTATTGGAACTCTTCAAGCAGGTTTCCTACAAAACTAATTTAGATGGGAAATGATTTTTGTACCCAGATCTTCTTGGGTCCAGACATGATAGAAATCAATGATTTTGGTACCCAAATTGGTCTTATGGGTCTCATATAATTTGATTCAAAATATTTTTAAAGATAAACTCTATTTGATCTATAACAATGTGAGTGACTAGTCAAAGAAAATGAATTTACAGAACATAAACTTGCAGAATTTTGTCCAGATTTGGGAGTAAATTTAGTTTTAGTAAACTATCTTTTTCCATGTTGATAACCTATTCCAGTAGCATATTTTGGTGCCACATACTTTCCTAGAATTTGAGATAGAGTGTCTTCTCCATTTTTTAATTTCTCTATGTCCTTTCTAAGTTACTCATTTGACATTTTCAGTTCAGTGTTTTCCTCTAAAAGTTGAGCATTTTTCTCTTTTTCAATAGTAAGTTCAGTTTTAACAATTGTAGTGAGAGCATGTTGTTTCTTCAATGATTTGTATTTATCCTTATGTTCATTTCATGTCTCTTCCAGCATATTACAGTATTCAAATAATTCCTCACTATTCATGTTTTCAGAATCCGAATCAAATTCAGTTCTAGAATAATAGGAATTTAAAGAAGGAGTATCTAAGGTTACCTTAGATGTGTTTTTCATGAAACACATGTTGGAATAATTTTTTTCAGAATCAGACATTTCAGATTTACTTGTGCTATCTTCAGTAGCACTCTAGGTAGCCTTCATAGCTTTCTTGTAACTATTGTCCTTGTAATCATATTTCTTCTTGAATTTTAGCTTTGGGAAGTCTTCATTAATGTTTTCTTTTCTTTTTCACTCGTAGAAAACAACTTTATCACTTTTATCTGGATTTTTCCAGTCCTTCTTCCAATGTCCCTTATTTTCAAACTTTCCCTTGTAATTTTATTTTCTGAAAAATTTCTTCTTCCTATAAAATTTCTTAAACCTTTTGGCTATCTGATCCATTTCAGCATCACTATCAGAGTATGAACTTTCACTTGTTGAACTATCAGTTTGTATTTGAGCTTTTTCTTTGTCATTTCTCTTAGAAGCAGTAGTCTTGAAAGCCTCTGATTTCCTTTTTGGTTCATCATCTTCCACTTTATTCACCTTGAGTTATTCCATATACATCATAAGATTACCAATGAGTTCTTTGAAATGTAGAGAAACAATGTCACATGACTCTCTTATTGAAATAGATGTGCCTCTCCATCAATCTGGCAAACATCTCAGTATCCTCATAATTTTTTCCTTTGATGGAACAACCTTTCCAAGTGAATTCATTGTATTGACTATCTCATTGAACCTGATATACATATTGGAAATAGGTTTATCATTATTCATTTTAAAATTGTCATATTTAATAGTATATATATTCAATATCATTTCTTTAACATTGGATGTTCCATCATGAGAAACACCTAAATTATCCCAAATATCATAATCAGTTTTGCAAGCACATATTCTATTAAATTCCTCATCTCCTAATGCACAATAAAAATCATTCATAACTTTACAGTTATTATTGTAAGCTACTTTAGTAGGTTCATCCCAAATTGTTCTTTCAGTTTCTGGAATTTTATATTGAGATTCTATAGCAGTCCAGATATCAAAACCCATGCTTTCCAAATAAATTTTCCTTTTATGTTTCCACTGGGCATAGTTTGTACAATTAAAGAAAGGTGGATGGTTAGTAGCACCACCCTCTGGTCTATTTTCCATAGCTTGATTTTAGAAAGTAAAATAAAAGAGATAAAATTGAGAACTAATAGAAATTTAAGATCTTTAAATATGAAACTAAAATCAAAGTTTAAAAACAGTGTTTTAAAAACATCTATAAATAAAAACAACCTCTGATACCAAATTTTGGTCGGAGTTGATACTCACGAGGGGGTGAATTGAGTTCCAATTAAAATTTCTGTTAAAATATTTTCTATTAAAATCCCCCAATTTATAAAACAAGTTAAATTGTAGTGAATTTATACAGATTGTAATTGTTAACATAGCTTCTCAAATATTGATTGGGTCTCAGTTAATTTAACCATAAGATAAAACTATCTTTTGAAACTAACCTACTGATTTACAATAAGTGAAAACACTTGCTAATTTAACTATCAAAGTAACTTTAAAATGGTTTTTTATTTCAAAGTAACAGCAGCGTAATATAAAATATATATGTAGTATACTTTAAAATTAAACTAAAAAATGCACAGCATATATAACAAGAGGTTCAGTCTCAAGCCAAGACTTATTCCTCTCAAATTTATTAAAATTTGATCCACACCCTGGATCGGGGTTAAAAACAGTTTACAAAACTGTCAAGGCCACACTGGGACCTCTACCACAGTTCATCATGGGAAACAAAACAATGACCAGGCCACACTAGGACCTTTTCCACAGTTGTCATTGGTAAACAAGAGTTAAGAGTTTTGGAGTGAGGATTTTGATATCCTCTAGTTCAGTGCAGGAGACAGTGTGTGTGTAAGACATATAGAGTACACCAGACTACTCAAAAGTAAATAAATAAATCACTTATAGAGAACAGATAAGAGTTTAGAAAGATCTAGTTATTAGCAATGTAGCTCTGGACTCATTGGATTCAGCAGAAATTCTTTTCAGTCCTTCTCTTTTTTTTCTGTTGTAAAACAGAGTGTCATAGTTCAGCTTGTATTCTACAGGAGTGAAGATGTTCACTAGATTTCAGTTCCACTAGTAGTGTAGGATTGCATGTGTTGGAACATCTTTGAGGATCGTTCAATATATTCTTCACATTTGTGCTCAGGATTGTTCTATTGTTCAGTACAAATCACTTCGCATGTGTTGTAGAATGTATGTCTAGGCGACTTCTTCATTTTACTACAGTTGAGACTTATTTTTATTCCATGAGCACCGACAATAGAAATTAATACCTTTCCATAAGTCCGAGGTATGATTTCCTAACATGCCAATAACTATCATTAAATAAC
Source organism: Viscum album (assembly GCA_963277665.1). Lineage (NCBI taxonomy): Eukaryota > Viridiplantae > Streptophyta > Magnoliopsida > Santalales > Viscaceae > Viscum > Viscum album. Next base: position 1,592,337,256 of record OY728161.1, read on the forward strand.
ATTAATTTCATTAAAAACATCAAATATGACCGTTATCAATATTTAAATATTATTGAAAAAAGGTTATGAAACGGTGTCACGGTTTGTTGTGTAAACGGTGTCTTCTTCAAGGTGTGTACTTCATGGTGTCTGAGTCACGGTGTGTCCTTCACGGTGTCTGAGTCAGGGTTTGTCCTTCACGGTGTCTGAGTCACGGTTTGTCCTTCACGGTGTCTGAGTCACGGTTGGTCCTTCACGGTGTCTGAGTCACGATTTGTCCTTCATGGTGTGTTCTTCAAGGTTTCAGGCTTACTATCAGGGTGTGTTGAGACTTAGACTTCACGGTGTCTGCTTCAATGTGTCTGTGTCTTGGACACAGTCTGTCTTACTGTGTCAAACATCACGGTGTCTTGATACTTAGCCAGATAACTATATTTAAACATAAACAATAATATGCATAGTTGGAATTAAGCTTAACCATTACAAGATAATATAACTTGACACATAAATACATAGGATTGAAAAGATATTTAAATAATAATGAGATTAATTAACAGTAATTAGCTTTGTGAATATTAATGAGAGTAATGAATAGTAATAAGATTTGGGAATATTAATCAGAGTAATGAACAGTAATAAGATTTGTGAATATTAAAACATGATTAATACATGAAGAGTCCAACAATAATTTTTTATCCACTTCTTGAGTAATGAAATAAGTATTATCTATTTTTATTAGAAAGATTCTTCTATTCATTTTCATCCATTGTATAATATATTCCCTATAAGATTATGTAACTCCCATTTTAGATTAATGTGACTTATAACCTGGATTCTTATAATTGAATAATAGTAAAACAATTTTTTCAAGGACCATCAATATAAATAGTTTCAATATTTTTTAATTCATATACATCCAAATGATCTTTACCACGTCCATGAATTTTAGAGCTATATCATTTCCTATAACATTGGCCCATTGACTCCCCTTTAATATTTATGATATGATTTATGATTCCTATCTTGTAAGATGAATATCCACATTCACGAATACACTTAATACTATTATTAACAGTTTTATGCATATATTGACAATAATATCATTATACATTATCTTCACCTTCTGTGCATTTCATGAAAAACTAAGATGAGTTGAGATAATATGAATTTATCCTTATTTTATTTAGTAACATAAATTAATTTATATTCTCATTATTTTGAGTAAATATTTTTTCCTTCCATCTCCCCACATAACCCAGTTTTTATTATATCATTGTTTATAGATATTTTCATACTGATTGAGATATTACCCATGACTTATTCTTTTTCCTTATCTTTACATTTTCAATAATCGCATTTCATTCTTTTTTTATTGAACTAAAAACCAATTTTATCCAAGATATCATGATTTTGAGCACTCTATACATTCCTAGAGATTCTTATTCGTTGTTCAACCCATACCTTTACTACTATATCTAATAATTTTTATAATTGTACCTTCTTCCTTGATCCATTTAGTTTTATTTTATACTTGAGAATCCTTCTCAATGATAAAACTTACTCTTCATTTATTTCAATATTGTTTTCTTTCTCTTTAAGGGAAATATAAAGATAATTAATTTTCATAGCCTAATACACAATATTTAACCAATTTTTCATATCATCTTCATTCGTGACTATATCATTTTCACGTCCCTAAAAATATTATCTAGAAAATTAGTGTATTCTTCACAATCATCAACATAGCATGAGTATTCCTTCAACAATCCTATAATACATAGTTTATTCTTCCATTAAAAGTCGTGATTCACAATATCTACCTCTAATAAAAATTTTAGATCATAAAATAACATCGTATGATCATCTTATACTTGTTTTGTTTTTGATTACTCCAATATATCTATCTTAGTATCATTCATTAAGATGTTAGACATGATTTAGACATAATAGAAAAGGATATTATTTAGCATCATCTTTTTAAATAATTTAAAAACCTTTTATTGGAATGTTATTTCCCCTAACAGATAAATAATATAATTTTCTTCAAGGGGAACACTTCATTCGTTGGTTTTTAGTGAATTTAATTTCATTATCATATCAATAAAATATTTTGGAAAATATAGCTATTATGTAACCATCCACTCTATAATTAAATCATTCTAAATGTTTCTTATAATGAAATATTTTTTACCTATCATGATAGTTTGATTAGAAAAGTGATAATAAATCATCACTAATGTATCCTTCATCATTTTCGGCCATCTAAATCTCATTATTATCTATTGCAATAAAAACTACTTATTTTATTCAACATTGGGATGAGCTTTTAATCTTCATGTGTATTTCTTTTGTGATTAGATTATTGTGTTGGTCAATAAGTGATAATTCCAAAGGATTTAATTATTTATGATTTTGATGATATGATATAGTATGTTGGTGGTAATTTTTATATGATCTTAATTAATATATAAACATCAATAATTTTATGAACTATTATATGAATATATCCAACAATTTCAATAATAATAATGGAGAAACCATAAAAAATTCCTCTCAAATTTGACTTCAAAATACCATTATATTATAAATAACCTTCACCATTTTCACATTCACATGGATGTCACCATCATACATATTATAAATATTATAAAAAATTATTTTAGATAATTTTAAAATAATCACATTAATATATAAATGATTATTTAATTCTATATACATGTAAAATTGTTCTTTTAAATTATTTTTCAGAAATTTACAATACACTCCTACAATTGGAATTTCAATGTTATTCCATAACTAAAATTGATTAGATACATTAAACTAAAAATATTTCTAAAGTGATTTTAAATGATATCTCATTCTATTCTTTCATATCAGATAATTGTAATAATCAAATAAAGGGAACTCCCTTTGCATTCGGTGCAGAATCTATGGAAAACATATTTTTTATTATAATCACTATGTTTGAACTTGTGGAAATTATTTCAATTATTAGGATATGAGGTCTCACATTATAAATTTATAGGGGATGACCTGTGGTGATTTATAATTCCTAAATAGATATAAATATAATATATCTTTTCATCTATTTTATAAATAAGTTTTATACCTATCATACAAATTTTACAACATCATTATCAATTGGAAGAAATATATATACATAGATACCAAGGTTTTCTACATGGAATAGATATATTAGGATACATAAAAGATTCTCATAGATGAGATGCATTGATATTCATAATATTCACTATATAACTAATTTGTTATTACAATATTTTTGACATTGACACTACTCATCCATGTTTTATGACTCATTTCTCTATTCAAATAAATAATTTTAATAGTCTTATATGAATATATAGTTTTGAAATGAAAGTTGAACTTGTAAGAATAATTAAAGAATAAATATACAATATTTAAAAAAAATCATCATGAATATTTGATCTCTATTTCCTTCCATTCAATGTATGTAAAGTTACTATTCACTTAAAAAATAATATTTACTGTTAAAAATTACTTCAATAAATCACTCTCTCAAATTTTTAATTTTTTGACGACTCATACTTCCAATTATCATCTTCATTAAAATATTTTATAAGAACTATCTCTTCTTACCACTCTTCAAATATTTCTACCATCATGAAAATTTATCCCCTTTTTCTAACAATCGCCATCCATTTTAGTATAGATATTTTAAATTCAAATGAAAATTCAGGATATCAAATTCCATGAACTCACACACTTCAAATTCACCCCTTTTATTATCATTATGTATACCAAAACCATATAACTCTGCATATGATGATGAGTTTTGATCCAAAATAGTGAAACTATTAAAAGTGCTAAAACATAAATTCTAGGAAAACCCTATTTATTTTCAGACACTATAGCATTAATTCAACTCTAAAAACCCATATTAATTATGTCATTCTTGATTACCAAGTCACATATCATGTTTTATCTATAATTATTTATTTTATGATGATCATATTTTTACATTTTCATGTTCTGTATATGGTAAATTTCAATGAATATTTTAATGTATAAAAATTTAAAATAGTTCCCCACTATAGTGAGAATGGAGTGATATTATAAATATAATTATTAATTATACCCAGTGGTATAGATTAATTAATATGATAATATAAAATAGATTGATTTAAGAATAAGGTTCTAGGGGATTATACGTATTGAGACTCTTTTTTATAATGATCTCTCTCTTTGCTATTATCTATAGAAGATCCTAAGGACTGACCTACAAATAAAAACACAATACGTTTTCGGTTTCATTTGATGCTCTTATTTATGAGAATGTGTATTGGTCTCTTTATTTTAGATAATTATTAGTATATTATATTAATTTTACAATTTTATTCAAGATAAAATCAATGAGGGTTTATGTATTTTGGAATGGTCACTCATGTCAGGTGTTCTATAAATATAGTGAAATTAATATAATGATCAAGATTATATATATTTCTTATTAGTATGGGAATAATACATATTTCTTGTTTTTTACATTATTTGTAGTTCCATGGTTATATTTATATCTATGGTATAAAATGGAATGTTCATCAAGTATATTTAAATAAATAATAAATAAATCATGAATAATGGTAAAAATTATGAATCCTACATTTTGAGATATTTTTTGATGAAGAAATTCTATTACATAGTATATGGTTATAGTAATGGTTATTGTAGCTATGAGTTATACCTATCTCTTTAGGGTCTATAATTTGTTTCAATAAGTTGATCTTGGTTATTGAGTTCAAATCACTACTATATATCTACGGTCCTAGTTGATTTTATATAAGGTATATCTTGAGGTACTGACAATTTAAATGAAATAGAGTTTAGGATATAGTGGGTACAACACCATAGAAAAAAGAAAGTCTAGGTGAGAATTATAACAAGTAAAAAACCCAAAAATTAAATAATAAGTCTCTAATCTATATAATAATGTGAGTTTCATTTATTTCACAAGGTTATCACACGTTATATATGTTTTAAAATGTGAATAATAAATGAAATTATCTTCAAAAATTGTAATTTTTTAATGTTCATCAATCATTTTCTATTGAAATAATCCAAGTTATTCATTAGAGTATCATTATATAATAAAATGATGTATTATAAGTGTGAAATTTTAATAAATATTAGTAAAATTAGATATTTTATATGTGTAATCCTATGGAATTTTAGAATAAATATATCTTAAAATGAAATGAATGAAATTAAAAATATCTATTTAGTATGAAAATGATTATTTTGAATCAAATAGAGGTTGAAATATCATGAAAAACGTGGAATTACTTCCCTCAATACTATGATGTTTTAAATATCTAAATTAAAAATTCAATATTAATAATACCAATATATATATCCTTCATTATCATATCATATTCATAATGAAATGGTAATTATGATTATGTCTCAAAGAACTATGTTATATCATGATATCACATCAAAATTATTGAGTTAATCCTAAGAAACTGGGGGAATGATTTAGATAATCTATATATCTCTCTAATTATTTCCTATGAGATTTAATGAACTCAAAATTGCCTTAGAAAGACTGAATCGAGATGAAAAAGCAATGTAAATTTCAATAAGTTTACTTATTTTTAACTTTTACTATAATATCTATAGGAAAACATAGAAATTTATATATTAGATATAATATAATGTAAAAACTATAGTTACAAGAAGATAGAAAAATGTAGACAGATAATACTTCTATAATTCCAAAATTTACTCAGTATATATATAGATAATCTTCATTCTTGGGAAAAAAATTTATTAATATTTTTAAAAAATTAATCAAACACTGTTAATTTCTATATAATCTATCAATTTTTTATCTATAATTATACCTTTATCTACACCAATATGATCTTAAAAACCATTGGGTTATATCACATATATTTTCACAATAAAGATTCACCTTATGGAATAATGTTTTTATGTGTATTTTGTATGTATGAAAGTTATATAATATTGTTATATTTAGAAAAAATGAATATATTTATTCATAAAATTATTTTAAATGGTTTATTTATAGTCAATATAATTAATATATTTTTAAATTTGTTCTCACAAACATTTTTATAAGAATAATCATAACAATTAATTTAGTTTCATTTATTAATACCTACTTATAACCAATAAATCTAACCCCTTTATGTCGATTGACTGTGTTAAAAAATAATTAGGGTATATTTATTTCATATATTACATAATAGTTTTTAAAAATATCATAGATATGTATCGTATAACTAATTCTTGGTAGTTAGAAAATTTATCTTCTATAAATAGAATATCATAATTATCTACTATGAGAAATCCACACCCTTATCTTAAGATAAACTCCACTATAAAATCTTAGATCTTTTATATTAGGATATTATTCAATATCATAAAAATCATATAACACCCATTAATCTTCAATCATAGTTAAAATATATAATTATCGATATTTAACATCAATAAACTTATGAATAATCATACTAGTTACTTTTTAAATAATTTATTTTCACATACATATAATTGTGTTTATAAATAGATAAACTATTATTGGATGGTTAATAAAACAAAAAAACAAATTTTTTATTTAATATATCTATAAATATAGTCAGTGTTCCAATAATGTAACCTGATGTTGAATTTGGGAAATCTACTAAAATCATTATTATTCAAACTATGTAATAAAATGTTTAGTTGTATCTTTCATACATGTCATTGTATTATGGGGATTCAATATTATTTTTTAATCAAATACCGTCAAAATATATTAAAAAATCAAAAACAAATTGACTTCAGTTGTCATTGTCTTTATTTGATCAAAATATTTCAATAAACGATTTTGTGCATATAGACATGTACAAGGAATAATAATTCACTGCATCTTTGAAATTATCTGAGTTCAAGAATATTTTTTTTAATGATCAATACCTAAATATATCAAATAATTCATAATAAAATGATTATAAAATTATTTCTGTGTTAATTTTTCATATTTGTTACTCATTTTTATAATCTATAAAACAATAGTTGAAATATGTTATAAGGAAAATGTCTACTGAGAACCTGTTATTTCTAATATTGTATATAATATTACTGATTTATGAAATGTTAAATTCAATTATAATGTTCTTAAGAATAAAAAATATTTTATTCACACACACACACCCATAGAAAAAACTGCTTAAAATAGTAAAAAATGATAATAAACCATTTTTTGAATATGATATATATATATATATATATTAAATTTATATTTTTAATGAAAAACAATAGTTTAATAATTCAGTTAAGAATATATTTATTATGAATAGGCAATAAGTATTTATGTATAGTGAAGAAGTAACTTCTCCATTTCTAATATATTGATTCATTTATTCCTTTATAAATTCTTTTATATTTTAGAGTTCTTACACATTTTCATAGATTTTTAACACATAATTATTATATAATGTAAATGAATTAAAATAATTAAATATGGGATTCTATAAATAATAGTTGTTACTACACTATATTATTCATTTTAATATCTATCATGTACACATTACAATTTGAGATCTTATGGACTAAATTTGGGTAATAAAATAATTTCTCGTCCTTTTTAAAACTATATATTTCTTTTAAGGAAGACAGAGTTCCCACATAGTTTCCAATTAGTTTCATATTCTTCATACCCAATTCGTTTTCCTTTCCACTATAAATCATTAATAAGTTACTAGGGTAGATACCACTATGTTCTTGGGAAAAAATCCTCACCACTATGATGAGATTATGTAAATCAATGTTTGACTCATACAGAATATAATTAAATATTACGTTTTATATTTTTTCATAAATTTTATAAATATATCTTTAGTTACATTTTTGCTTAAATATAGACTGAAATATTACCTGTATACTTAATATACCCAATCTAATTGATCATATATATATAGAAATATATATATATATATATCCCTCTTCATTAATTCAAAATTAATACCATGACTTATATTCTTTATATAACACTTGTAACTTTTTATGTATGCTTTATAATTTCTATCATGTTGATATATATATATATATATCTCTCTCTTCATTTTTTCTATAAATATATTTATGTATTCTTTATATCCCTTTTTGGGAATTAGGATAAGGTGATTTAATGGTAATAGGTTTCTCTAGTATATAAAGCTTCAATGATTTCATTTAAATCATTGAAATCTTATAATATATGTATATCCCATAATATTATAATTTCCAAACATATTTAACAAATAAATTCAATGAACTTCCCACGTTGATTAAGGTTCTAGTATGTTAATGATATATTAATTTTGTGTACAATTGTTATAATGAATTTTAATGATAGTAAATATTTATATTAATTAATGATATTTATTTTTTGATGAATTTAGATAGTCATAAGTAAAATAATTAATTATAATTAGTTATAAGAAGTTTAAAAATGATAAAAACAATATCGAGTATTTTTTAATAAGGGAATATTTTTATTCGAACAAAATAAAATAAACCATGACAAATCACGGAGAATTGGACTATTTTCCCATGATTTTATAGAAAAATAATTTATTGAATGATGAAAAATGGTATTTTTTCTTATAACATTATGATTCAATGTTAGAATATGAAAAAATAATAATAAAAACAATTAAACACATATCATTAATTATGAAACATGATTTTTTATGACATGAAAAGATATAACTCATAATGCTATGTTATTTTTCATATAAATATATATAATTTTTAAATACCCTAATTTAGAAAACATACCTATTGAAAAATGGGATGTAAATTGATAAAAAAGATATATATAGAGACAACTAAAATAAAATACCATTTTGATTTCCACCACAACATGTTTGTTTATTTATTTACATAAAAATATTTATTTATTTTAATTTAGTATTTATTAGATTTTTCATAATTACACTGAAGTTTAAATATCATGATTCATCCTTTGGTTTTTTATTTATTCTTTAAAAAAATTGAAGCTATATGTTTTAAATGGTGATTTTTATATACCTTCAACGTGGTGATTTATTTTATTGATTCTAGTATGTATTTTTATACTATTATCATTTGAATAATAAATATTTTTAGCCTATTGATGATTGATATTAGAGTGATCATAAGTGATGAATCTTGTTAATTTGGTGATAATCATGATTCAAAAGACCCAAATCTCTTATTTTTTATAAATTTTATTTTTTAAAAAATAATTAATAATATAATATTAAATAATTCATATAGATCGTTATTTACAAGATATAATATTAATTATCTTTTAAGGATGGAAACCCAATATGTTAGAATGTATTAATGATATGACCTATCCTCAATAGTACCCCACCCATATTGAAAAATTGACATGTGTTCCTCCCCAATACCTCCATTAATAGTCCATTTGGTTAGGGAATAAGAAAGAGATGCACAAAATGGTTAGAATACATCCATGAACCTTTGATAGAAAAATAAATAAAATATCCCTTAGAAAATAACATATACAATTAGAATCCATGATGTAATGTAAAACACATGTACACATAATATTTCATCCATCAGGTGAGAAGTACATCGCATATCATAAACCATAATAAAATTTTCTTAAAAACCGATAACTTTTAAAAGCTATGAAACTGTCTATAGATTATAAAACCTGATGTAACACCTCAATGAAAAAATATATAATTAGTAACAAAAAAACCTTCAATGATTGCCAGTAATGTTCATCTATAAAATAGTATTATTAAATAAAAACCACAATTATATCCTTTGAAATTTTATTGTTGTAAAACATGCATACATGATTTCACAAGTACCTATGAAAGGATGATTAAAATGACACAATATGATATTCTAAGTACTAATTAACACTAAACACAAATATTCCCTTTGTAATAATCATTATAGACAAGAATAAAATCATATAGTGGTGACTACATGTATCTCTACAAATTAAAAATATCACAAATATTAACATGAAAAAAATCATGTATTAAATAACCACACACTTCACTATTAGATACCATCACCATTATACTAGGGAATCTAATATATTAGTTATCAAACCCCATCAGGGATGATCATGAATTCTAGATCCATAATGGATACCTAATAATACCCAAATTCAATGTAGTTTTTAGTGGAGTATCATGCTCCACTATGACTACACTAGATGAGGGAATACCTTGCTATACTAAATATATGTAGAGGTTCACTCGATATATGATAAATTTTATTATAGAGTCAGAAATTTTTCTAAGATAAATACTTAATAATTTTAAAGTTAAATAAATATAATAGAGTTACAAAATGTGTTTCCAAAAATAATAGTGTCTTTGTAAAATTAGAAACATTCATAACTTGCACAATATTAAAACATATACATTTATTAAAAATATTATTCTTTATACATTTAAGGATCATTATATACTTAGTACCTATAGTCACATAGGGATATAAATCAATGAAAGTTGTTGACCTAAAATCCTAGTAATAGGATAAATAATTACATGAATCAATGTATCATGGGTGAGAATAATCAACACTATTATAGCATAATCATAGTATCACCATTATAATCATGAAAGGATGAATTAGAAAAATTCATGGAATGTGAAAATGCATAAAAATAAATCATCATGGCTTAGTAGTCAAACACAACACATATTTTTCAACAAATCTAGAATCATGTTCACAAATAACATATGTGAGTAATCATAACCTCATCAATTTGATCAAATATAGCATCATGTTCTCTAATTTTTCACATTATCTCATGAAATGCATCATATTACCCAATATATTGGAGGTATATATAATTTTGGTCCCACCAGTCACATTATAACATTTACATAATCATGTATACCAAAAAGTACATTTATCAATTAAAAACATGAAACACAACTTGATAAATACTGGGTTTCATAAGGATTTATTAAATAAGACATTAATGAATTAAGTTTAGGGTTCCCAAATGAAAAATGGAGAAACATAATTGTTGTATAAATCATAACACTTTAGTTAAGAAGAAACAATCTCAAGAAGAGTCAATATGTGACATGGAAGGAAGATCTATTTCTAATAATCATTGTATTTTTTATAAAATAATATTATAAACATGTATATAACAAATACATAAAAGTAGGGAAAATGATTTTTTTAGGATTATTAAAAGTAAGACGCACATTGAAATTTGGTATGAAAATGGATTAGGCCAATATAAGGGAGTTGGGTTGTAGAATCGCTTTACTTTATATCTGAATGATTTTATCACTTTAATATCATGGATAATAAAATTTTATTAATTAATTACTAATTCAATAAACTACTCTAGATGTATTCAATTTTTTATAATATTAATTATTCTGTTTATGGAAATATTGATGTTTTATAGAGCTCCATTTTGTCATTACTATACTATTTTTTTATTGGTTCTCATGATAGGTTTTCTTGTATAAATGTATTCATGATAATGTAAAACGAAAATAATTCATCAAAAGTTAAATTATTGTTATTAATGAATATACATAAGTTTTAATGGCCTTATGTATCATTTTTCTATATGGTATTAGGATTATTCATTAGATAAAAGTGTAATGGAAATGATTTAATTTATCCTTGGAGTTCTTTTAACCATCACAAACATGTATCATTTTATTTAATATTTTGTTTGTATATTGGTTCCATAAAATTATAAAAATTAATATATATATTTTGAAATTATAATAAACCATAATAATTATTTTATTATCATTTTTTATGGTGGTAATGGAAATTAAAAACTCATCATCCATGAGGGTAGTTAGTCAACACCATAAGGAAGATGTCTTCATTTATATAATAAAAGAAGGAGTTAAGAGATTTTATGATGGAAGTTATAATATCCCAATATCATTCTTGTTTATATACGATATTATACTTATCATTCAAAATTGGATATGGGAGTTAAGGAGAGTACATTAAAATGAATGTAATTAAAAGATAAGGATTTTGGGTATTACCTCTGAGATTTTATCACCTTGGGTACCAAAATATTGAACATTGGATTGGTATTTTTTAAGACAATAAGTCTTATTATTTGTGCATTTGTCTTTGGGGAGGTAATTTGGAAACATTTAGAAAAGATAAAATGCTATGGAGTTGTGAAGAGAATTGATGCTGAGGGATGTATTTATAGGGCTGGAGGGGGTCCTTTTTAATTATATTATTTGTTAGATTAATATTATGGCTCAAAACTATAAATTGATTGGATTTTTGTGACTAAATAAAGTAAAATGTTTGGGATATGTTTGTGTTATTTACAATATAACACAATTATAAGAACTTATGATAAAAATTTTGGTCCTTACATTCATCCCCCAATTTTTATTTTCCCACCCAAAAATTTCTTTTACAAACTATGGTAAAAACATGTGAGGGTACATATCCTTATTTTCTTCCTCTGGTCCCCATGTCGTCTCTTCATACATATGATTCGTTCAAAATACTTTGATATGGTTTTTTCCTTGTCTCATAAGACTTTTTATCTATGGTCAAAGAATTTCACAGGATGATCCTCACATAATAGTTCATTTTCCAATTGTACCACCTCCAGATTCTATACATATAAGGGTTTAGGTATGTACTTTTTCAACATATGTACATTGAAAATGACCTGAAATTGAAACATATTTGGAGGATGTGAATGATGATAGGCCAGATTTTCTATGTGATTTAGTATTGCAAAGGGGCCAATAAACTATGGGAAATTCTTTTATTTCATTCCAAACCTCATGACTCCCATCTATTGTGATATTTAAATGAAGAAATTGCCTCCAAATATTGATCCCTTTGGTGGTTTTCAGAATAGATCATTTTTCAACTCTGAGTAGATTTTATGTGTTGTTATATAGATTTAACCTTCTCTATTATCTCTTTCACAAGATAAGGTCTATATAGCTTTCGTTCACCAACATAATTATAATAGGTTGGAGTTATACATTTCATTTCATATATAGCTTCATATAGTGCCAAAAAAATACTGAAGTTGATGTTTTTTGTTATATTAGAACTCTACCAATGTGATATTCTGAGCCCCTCTAATATTTTATTCTATTAAGAAGGATCGTAGAATGTCCTCGTGAGTCTGAACTGTCCTCTAATATTGTACATCAATTTGTGGATGTTAAGTCGTTCTAAAATTCAATTCAGCACTCAAATCATTTTTAATACTTCTAAAAAATTTCTATGTTAACCATGGATCATGATCATAGATAATTGAAAGTCTAACCCCATGAAGACTCACTGTATCCTTCACATTTATTGTGGCATATTGTTCAATCAACAAATCATCTAGAATAGTGATGAAATGGGATGTCTTGGTGAGTAGATCCACCATAGACCATATTTCATTATTTCTATTGGATATCATAGAGTGAACAGTTACAGGGTCCATAGTGGAATTGTAAGAGATATTTTTTTTACTAATAAGACGTTGAAATATTTCCAAATATTATTCTAGAGTCAAGCACTGAGAATGATTACAGTTCCAAGGACTAGTGTGCCTGGAAGAAATTTTTTTTAAAAATTAAATATATTTTATATTATGAAAAAATTGTTAATAAATGAAAATGGAATGACTCTTAAATGGTTGATTGGATAAGAAATCCCACACAACGGTTGGGTCTGGAATGTGGTGTTTACCCTAGGGGTGACATGATATGATTTGGATTGATATGTTCGGAACCCTCGCTCGTTGGTGGAGTGATTTAATTGAATTAATAAATTAATAAATTAATTTATTTTAATTCCCCTTAAAACATAATTTGTGGGTATAAATTCTCATTTTTGTGGAATCCTCTCATTAATGTGTTTTCCAATGGAGCCTCCCCTCTCCCATCCTTTACATTCTGTTAATGAACGATGAATGAAGAACGATGACAGATCATAGATTTTAGAAGGATCAAAGCACAGTGGATCCTCCTCCTTCATATTAAAGGATCTTCTGCATCAAAAAAGAGTAATGGAATCTATTTAGGACTTGTTCATTGTGTTTGAAGTCTTGAATTAAAAATTGAGCATGTTGAATCTTCTTCCTTTGACCTATGCCATTGGATTCGAACATTGCATGTGCCTGAGTGTCAGTATTCAATTCTCTATTGGTTGTTCTAACCTAAATTTTCAATGTGAATATCGTTCGGAAAAGAAGACTTGGAAAATGATCTAACCCTTTCGGTTTTGTTACTTTACCCCTCCTTTTATCGTGATTGTCACCGTCTCATACCTATGTATCACAGTTCAGCAAATTATCGTGAAACCAGAGATTATTCGGGCGCTTATGATGAGACAGATTCGATATGGATTCATTAAACGATGATGAAAACAAGATAAAGCCATTGTTTTGGAAACGAAATGACCTGATGATGAATAATATAAAGGTTTTATGATGATATTATGAGAAACGAACCTGCAAAATCACTCTAAAGATCTGAAAATACCCTAGGTTTCGACTAATGATGATTCGTGAGGAACAGTGAGTCGTCTTCATGTTCTTCAGCCAGATCTCTTAATTTCAGAGCGATTCCTGGCAATGTTTTCCATCTAGAAAGTAGATTCGAACAAATTGTTACAATATGGTATAGATCAGGATTTTCTGCAAAATTAATGACTACATGTCATGTTTAATGAAGAAAACATGGCATGTAGCCCTCCCTCTGTGATGGAACTAGGGTTTATGAAATGTTAAGGATGACACGACATGTACTTCCCTTTACACGCTGTGTACTACCTTCCCTTGTTAGGTGACTCATGTAAGGAACACATGGCCATGTGTCGAGAACATGGACACTGCTTTTCCATCTAAACAAAATTTGGTGTGAACCAATATGCTGTGTGCTGAAGTACACATACACAAAGTTCGGGTACACAAACACGACTAGCGGACATGGCCTAGTCCTGGATGGGTAGTGCACACCATGTATACCACCTACACAACATGTTCCCCTACAAGGGATGAGAACCGCATACCGACCAACATGTCCAGTCAGTGGAGAGGGACTACACTATGTGTGTCCACTTAACACGCCATATACATTGAAGCTCTTTTTGAGCGACTTTCAAACTATCGTATCTCTTTCTACTGAACTTGTATTTTGGCTTGTGACGTGCCTATCCTGAGATTTTTTTCACATAGAACGTGATGGTGCCCTATGAGGTGGATTTTGAGTTATGACATAGATGTTCTGGGTGAGCATGCATTGAGGAGACACTCGATGATGATAGTGGACAAAAAATTTCCCCAATGATGGTTTTGAGGTTACCCTCCAACAGAGTTGGGAAATGGCATTGCCCGAAGAAATTTCCAATCTTACCCTCCAGTGAGGCTAGGAAGTGTAATTCCTAAATAGTAGATCTTATTTTACCCTCCAACAGGGCTAGGAAGTGGTGTTCCCTTATGACTACTAGAGAAGAACCCTCGTCTATGAAGCATAATGACAATGAGCGATTTGGATTACCTAAGGACTCATGAGAATGAGAGGACCTTTACCCACTGAGACACATCCCTGTGACATGACCCAAAACCATGTGAGTGAGTCAGTGCATCCCCAATCAGAGAGTATCGATGTGTGTTGATTTGAGACCCTTTGACTTGTGCCTCATAATAAGTTACGGTGAAATGTGGGACATCATAGACGGTTCATACCTTAGAACTAATAGGATTCTCAATTTTCAATGGATGTGATATGGGATAGAGATCACCTTACACTCTCTTATCGGTTTACTCTAATGATCATATCTATTTTTTGGTGGAGGTGTACCCTTCTATTAAATTTTACTATACCTTGTTCCAACAATACTAATTTCCAGTTGTATCTCTTATAAATTCCCCCTACACATTTTAGGGTCATTCTACTAGTTATGTTTGTACTCACCCCACATGGTATTTTCCCAACAATATTCGTGTCATCTTCAGATGATAGACAGGATGATTGTGACTATAGAGTTTCATAAGGATATGGGATGTATTGACCACGTATGGTGGTCGGGGTTGGAATCTAGGAGGAGTTGGGCCCCCATAGTAGACTCTTTTACCCATTGTTTCCCATCAAACCTATTTCTAT
This sequence comes from Viscum album, assembly GCA_963277665.1. Taxonomy (NCBI): domain Eukaryota; kingdom Viridiplantae; phylum Streptophyta; class Magnoliopsida; order Santalales; family Viscaceae; genus Viscum; species Viscum album. The sequence goes on from OY728161.1 coordinate 1,592,353,368, forward strand.
TTTGGGCATCTGTTTTTCACTTTTTTAACCTGTAGTTTTTAATTAAGTACTTTTTACCATCTAAAGGTTCATGCATGTTTACTTTACATTATAGAACATGCATCTTTTATTTCTTTTCCCTATTCATTTTTTCATTGACTTGGGTGTGTGTGTGTGTGTGTGTTTGTATGTTTAGGAAAAGTCATCCCCGAGTTGTTATTACTTCGGATCTAGTCATAAACTCATGGAATATGGATGCAGGATTGTGTTAGTTTGGGCTCGAACCCGACTTGGGTCAGGTCATGACAAAGTTGTATTAATGGAGGTTAAACCCTTGGTTATTTGTTCATACATTTCCCTAAAATGTATTGGTTCAGTTTAAATACGAGGTTTCAATGTGTCTCAATAGTTTTACTCTTTCCAGGAATCCCCGTGGTTGTGCAGCGGCTGACATAGCCATTTACCAGGACCCAGATTTCCCACTTGTAAACTCCACATCCTTATACACATGTTGTGGGGAATAATGGTACATGCATCATATTGGATTTGAGTCTTGGATTGTACCTATTGTGTTAGATACCCACTCCTTTGTTGATATATATATATATATATATATATATATACGATCATGTAACTGCGGTACTCCTTGTCCATTTTTAGGATGCCTCCACGATATCATCCAACCATGATTCCTTCTCTGGTTCAGGAAGGTGACTTGATGAGTGATGAGGCCTCTATTCATGGCCCATTGTGTGACCACCTTCCTCTAGGTGTATAAGTAGAGATTCCTCCACTCATCTATAAGTAGTTGGTACCAGAAGGATAGGCTGAGTAGATGTATTGACTGAGAACACTTCACATGTTTCAGCAATAATGAAAATTGTGGTTTCGCGGTGAGTCGAATCCTTAGGTGGTAGAGGACACGCTGGAGTTAGTGGTCAGTGTGTTCAGACTGGTGAGGACTATAATGGACCAGAGGGTCAATTTATTAGTTATCCTTATTAATGGCGCAACTAACCGCTGGTGAAGTGTTGTTACTGAGACACATGATGAGGGGACACTCATGTGGGTTGACTTTAGTATGTCTTTCACTATGATTACTACCCTTTCTACTTGTGCTCAATTTAGATCTATGTGAAACTAGAATTGCAACATTGTGGGATGAAGTTGGTGGAGTATGCAGCGAGTTTTCGTTATCTTACCTGCTACACACTAGATATGACAAGAGACGACTACTTTAACAGACAGAAGTTCGAGCAGGGGATCCATAGAGAGATCTGAGCTGATGTAGTGTCTCTATGAATCCTCACGTATTCTAGGGTGATTAAGAGATCATTTTTTATATAGATCTATATGGTATATCTTCTTCATGTAGATGGATGTAGTAGTAGGCACGAAAAAGTTGAGACTTCATCAGCAGTAGGAAAGTGCCAGAGATCATGGGATAGGAGGACCTTACGTGAGAAGACTCAGGGGTCTGTCCATGCAAGTTTGAGACAGTGTAAATCCAAAGGGAATAATGGGGAGGGATGATGTTATACTTGTGACGGGTATAGTCACATGGCATGGGACTGCCCGACCAGGCGTACTGGGAATCCTAAGCAGGCATCCGAGGGACTGTCATGGTAGAGGAAGCGTTGTGACTAGGGGTGCCCCAGGTGGGGATAGGGTGGTCCCCAGGGAGGAAGAGAATTTATAGGATTGGGAGGAGCTACGGGTGGGGGATGAAATTATATTTTAATCCCACCACAACCACCATGAGGCCCATGCCAGGATCATGGAGCTAGTGGATGGGGGAACAGACAGCTGTTGTATATGGATGTTCACGATCTAGTGGAACACGAGATGGTTTAAGGTATGATTTGTGTTTACTATAATTATTCCTTAGTATAGGTAGAAACATGATCTAGACACTCATTTATCTCTAGATTCATTTTTTGGAAGGTGGAGATCCTTGTAGAGACCCTAGCACAACAGTTACACCTTGGGGTTCTTAAGGGAATTCTTCCTTTGTATCATCCATATTCCACCAGTGCAAGTCATTACATTGAGAAGATAGGTTCATGTGGGACCTATTGTTTATCACAATGGACCCCTATGATGTCATCTTGGGTATGGATTTTCTTTCCATGGTTAGATCCCAGATTTACTGTTACCATAGCTCAATCAGATGTCTTCGTACTGATGAGATGAGGTCCTCCTTTTTCGGAGAGAGATGCCTTGTAGAAAGACTAATGGACACTATGACCAAGATTTCACAACATATCACCCATAATCTAGCATTTATGACTCTTGGAGCAGCAGAATATTCAGGAATTTAGATCACATCATTTGTAGAGGAGTATATGGATTTATTTCCAGAAGACCTTCCAGGATGACCTTTGAGGTGGTATTTGGAGTTATGCATTGACTTATATCCAAGTAATGACCCAATATCTTCTACAGTATATCGGATGACACCCACTAAGCTTCGGAATATGAGGTTTCAGTTTGAGGACCTTCATGATAAAGGTTTCATCATACTCAGTGTGTCCCCCAAGGCAGCTCTGGTTTTTTTGTAATGATGAAAGATAGGATCTTACGACTCTATATAGATTATACTCACCTTAAAAAAGCCATGATAAAGAAAAAATACCCATTTACAAGGATATAAGACCTCTCTAAAAAGCGTCAAGTTGAAATATGGTTCTCTAATATCGATATCAGATATAGATACCACCAATTACGATTCCTTGATACTGATATCTCCAGTTGTCCTTTTTGTGTCACTATGGTCACTAAGAGTTTCTATTAATACCCTTAGGTGTGAAATATTAACCCATATCTTCATGGATTTGATGAAACAGATCTTCCATCCATACTTGGATCAGTTTTTCAATATTTTCATCGATGATGTACTCATCTACTCTACTAAAATGTAGGAACATGCAGATCACATGAGGAGGGTCCATGATTTTCATTGAGAGAACCACCTTTATGGAATGATCTAAAAATTCTATTTTTGGATACAAAAATTTCATTACCTTGGACATGTCATTTCTGATCAAGTTTTACCCATGGATCTAGTAATTTTTGAGGATGTCCTTTCTCAGGAACTGCCCAAAAATGCATTAGAGGTGCAGAAATTTATTAGCCTGGTAGGATACACCAGAAGATTTGTGGAAGATTTCTCCTAAACTATAGCCCCTCTAACTACCCTGATGTGGAAGGGGCATATGTTTCCTTGAAACGAGCAGTTCCATATGGACTTAGAGGTTTTGAGACATAGGCTTATCAGCAATCTAGTTGTGTGGATACTAAGGGAAGGAGTTGAGTTCATTGTTTATTGTGATGACTCAAGAGCTAGGCTCAATTTCTTGATGATGAAATGTAAGGCCATCATTGCATATGGTCTGAGGTAGTTAATACCCCATGAGAATAATTATGTGACACATGATCTAGAGTTGAAGGCGTTATTCTTCTCTTTAAGGATGTGGAGCCAAAACCTTTTGGGAGGGCACTTTGTGGTTTACTCAGACCACCAGAGTCTCAGGTACATCTTCACTCATAGAGATCTGAACATGAGACAATGAATATGGTTTGAGTTCTAATAAGACTATGAATTCAAAATAATTTATACTTCGAGGAAGGAAAATGTTGCAGTAGATTCTCTTCGAAATAAGTCCCAGGCTCTCCTTGTGTGGGAAGCTTCAGAATATTTGGCCTCCCTAGATCTGACCCTGGTGGAGTATGAGGGTACAATGATTCATCAATTGATGATGTATAATCCTATTCTCCACAAATGTGTGAAGGAGTATCAGATAGAAAACATTAACACCTAATTTCTTGGTGATCATATATCAATAGGAGACACACCTAATGTATATTCTAATGAAGTTAATCATAAGATCTGATTCCAGGGGAGGACATTAGTCCTATTGATTATGTGGGATGAAGTGATGCAGGAGTTCATTACCTCACCATTAGTTATACATACTGGTGTATGGAAGATGTACAAGGATATTGAGTGACATTTTTTATGGTCTAATAGGAGACAATGTGTATCGGAGTTCGTCCCCCAATTCCTTACATGTCAATAGGGGAAGGATGAGAATCATGTTTTGATAGGTTTTTTGTAGCCTATTGGTATAAAATAATGGATGTGGGATAATATATACATTGACATAATCACTAGGTTTCCACAAACAACGATGGGCCATGACTCCATCTGGGTAGTAGTTGACAGGATAAAAAATTCAGTGCATTTCATTTCCATTAGAGAGCGGAGTTTGGTGGAGAGTTTGGGGTAGTTTTACGTATGAGAGATCATCAAACTTCACTGGGTACCTTCGATGATTATCTCTAATAATAATGTGCAGTTCAAATCATGATTGTAGAGGGGCATGCAGGATATATTCGGAACCTAGAAGAAGATGAGTACACCATTCACCCACAGACTAATGGGTAGAACGAGCACACTAACCATGTTCTAGAGGACACGTTGGGAGCATGCGTTATAGATTTCAGCCAAATCTTGGAGGATCAAATACCTTTGCAGGAGTTTTTTACAATAATATCTCCCACTCCACAATCAGTATGACACCTTTTGAGGCCCTATACGGAAGACCCTACAGGTATCCCTTGTACTATATGGAGATAGGATAATCCTCTCTCATAGCCCTAGAGTTAGTCCATGTGACAATGGAGAGGGTTCATGTCATTAATGAGAGGATGAATACAGCCCAGAGGAGACAAAAATCAGATGAATACTATCATTATAGGTCATTAGAGTTCATGCAGGGAGACCATGAACTCTTGAGAGTCTCTCTATGATGTGGAATGGGAGTTTCATCTAGGGAAGACAGTTATCTCTGAGGTTCATTGTGGCGTTTGAGATCATGCAAAGAATCAGTGAGGTTTCCTACCACCCTTCTTTACCATAAAAACTAGAGCGGGTGCACAGCATCTACCACATGTCATAGTTAAGGAGATACGTGCATGAATACATGCACGTTATCGACTGGGGAGAGTTGGACATTGATGATGGAGCCACCATTGTGGAGTACCTAGTGGAGATTGTGGACCGATGGGAGTGGGCCTTGCGAGGAAGATCCATCCCTCTGGTGGGTGTTTTTTGGTGGCATGGGACATACAGGAGAGTTACTAGGAACGAGAGAGCTAGATTTGGTCTTAGTAACCATAGTTGTTTGTTTAGTTTTTCTTTGTGAGGATGGAAACATGAATTATGGGATGATGTAAAGACCATGTTTTTTCCAATTAATACATTGAAATACTAGAGCTAGGTGCTTAGACATCATTATGTTCTAAGGCTCAATATTCATGTAATTATTTTTTATGAAATATAAAATATATTCTATATTACGCATGAAAATATAATAAAGGAAAATGGGATAACACATAAATGATATTTTATATGGATTGTGTTATGATAGAATAATGTTTAGAAAACCCATTTTTTTCTTGGGTGATTCCATGATGAAGGATTTATGATTTTGTAGAATATGTAAGAATGATTTAATTATGACATGGGTGGTACTTATATATCCATTAAATTCATAGGGTAAAGATTTATATCTCATGAGATAAACATGATTGGAATGTCAAGAAAATCTCGTTCAGTAATACAGGGCTACACTGTCATATAAATCTGGTTAAGTAATACATGGCCGGAACGACAAGTAAACCTAGTTCGGTAATACATGGATGGAATGGAAAGTAATCTTGATTCATTGAGGTACTTTTTCCACTCTGACTGTCTTGGGGGAATTTCCTTGGATACTATTGAAATCATATTATGTGCTTATTTATTTTCCAAAATCCCATGTTTTATTCTATCCAAATTTTATCATGGTTAATGTTCCTTTACCATATATTCCATACATACTTCCAACATTTATTTCAGGACTCCTGATTTTGATATTCAAAATTTATGTTCATGTATTCACATTCTTATGTTTATTTTTTGTTTTATGTACTTTATTTTCACCCTTAATTAGCATTTTATCTCACCCTTTTTATGTTTTCTTTTCCCCGGATATAATGAAAGGTTTTAGGTCAGAAAACTAAACGGGAATATCTTAATGGGACATGTTGAAGATCTTTCACCAAGATAGAATATTATGTTCCAAGTTTCCCAATATAGTAAACTAATAAGTACTTTGGGTTTATATCTATGTAATGTATTATGTATTCTAAAAAATATTTTTAATGTTCCTGTATGTAAACCTTGGGTAGTTGCAATTATAACCCCATGAATGATTATAATTGAGTTGAAACGTTAATAAAAATAATTTCATATATGATATTGTTAAATACATCATTGGGAAATTATATACACTGTCACAACCTGAACCATGTCAGGGCTTGAGCCGCAAATACACCATGTTTTCTTCTATATGCTAGGGGCTGGGGATAGGCACCAAATGAATAACCATCTTGGAGAGGTATTTGACTAAGTACCTATACACACACACACACACTCAAATAACACAATGAAAATGTGAGGGGGGGAGGAAAATATACAATGCTAGTATAATTTAACAAAAAATATGCATCATCCTCTAAACATTAAAATTACATAGAATTAAACTGAATTGGAAAAGTGGGGAAAATACATCCCAACATAAAAAGTTCCACAACTCATCCACAAGTGGAAAATTAAAATAGTTGAAAGATATCAACACTTAGATCCTATGCTACAATATCCACACATGGTCCATACACCCCATTTCCCTAAGTTACTCTAATGTCATGATCAAAATGTCTGTTGTCTGCAAGGGAACACCACGTGCTGGGAAATCCCAAGAACGGGTGAGCAGAAAAATATTAATTATAATTCCCCAATGGAAGAAGGGAGAAGTAAAAGATGTGTCGAAGAGGGGATCCGTATATATAATGGGTTACAATAAAAGAGTATAGCTCAACCCAACAAGATAGTGAAGTAAACTCATCCAAAAAACAAAGAGCTAGAAATAGTGAGAAGATGGACTTCTCATAATGTATTTTCTACCTATAGTAGGGGAGTAGAATCTTCCAATTACATGAATATATACATGGAAATAATGTGGAATAACCCATGAATATTTTTCTCTCCTTGAAGGAGTGTAACCAAAACCCAAGGAGTTGTTACTGAAATAGGATACATATATATATAGGCTCAGTCAAAGAATCCCAAATAAAAGAGAGTATAGGGATCTCCATCTCACATATCAGCCATGGAATAAAGTCTACAATAGCTCTAGAAGTAACCACCGATGATATCCTTCATCCCTCACATATTCCCTAAAAACACAACTCAAAATTACTCAATCAGCACACCTTGATAATATTCTATTTGGGTGGGTCTGTCATGCCAGCATGGGTTTAGGCCGCGTCACGAGGTTGTCTTCTTATGGGGAAAGGTCCCCCATTACTCATGAGTCCAAAGTAACACCAAAGCATGTATCCCCACTGATATACATCTAGAAATAGTAAAAAAAATTATAGGACCCAAACCCTAGTTCATCAATGGGATTCCACTTAAAGTATTGTCATAGAGGACCCACACACTGATGTGTCAGAGGTATTCCACTCTTGTTCGTCGAGGACCCTCTCCCTATTAAGATAAGGTTATTTCACTAAGATGTTTCTGATAAAGGACCCATGCCCATCCCAATGGATTATTCGACTCTTTTTATCATAGAGGACCCATGCCCTAGTGCGTTGATGGGATTCCACTCTCATAGTAGTCATAGAGGACCCACACCCATGCTGATAGGGGATTCCACTCTAGGTCATTGAGGACACACACTCTACCTGATATAGGGATTTCACTTGAAATATATCTAGGAACTACATTGGCCAAACCTATAATATATTACCTCTCAGAATGTACTGATATGTTGGCGCCTGATCACTACCATCATCGGACATTGCCTGAATATGCATCACATTCCGAACATATCAAATTGTATCGTGAAATAAACTACAAAGAGGATCATTATGTGTACATGAAAAAACACTTATTATAGGATACTCGCATGCCAAAATATACGTCTAAAATAATGAGATACAAGAGGTTGAATTTTCATAGTGTGGTACCTGGAGTGTGTGGGGCCCACATGACTTGCGGACCCACCCTCTTGCCTGTCTGTGTACCCATACATACTCTATTAGTAAACTATGAAAAATTACCCCTCGTCATTCCAGTATACTCCCTGAGTATTTAGAACCTCTGGGCCAAAACTCTGATGAAATCCCAATGCATTTTGCTGGTCCAAAAGGGGAGAAAATTTAACTTTAATGATTTTCTTCCTCTAATGGCCTCAGATAACCAAAAAATTTACACCATCATGATCTTTGTGTTAAAACACTTGGGATGGACTATTAATTTACATTAATTGGACTCCTGGTGGTGAAATTTCATTTCAAAGCATTTCAAATGAATGTAACATCACGGGGCACATTCCTCAATCCCAAAAACATATCATACAGATTTTAGTATTAACATATTCATGAAAAAACACTTGGGATTAGCTATTCAATTTTCCAAAACAGACACCCGGTGAAAAGGTTTATTTTTACTACAAATTCCAAAACCCTACCTCATGGGGCCCACACCTCCATTTCAGTTCAAGTTCCCAAAATTAGTTATGAAAATCCCAACACAAAAACAGGGTCAGAGAACATCTAATGGTGAATTAATTGGACATCGTATGCAGACGGACGATTCGATACAAGTTTCTCATATAATTATAATTATATTATTATTTTTATAATTGGTCTTTTTATGCGACCGAGTCTTAATAATGAATTAAAAAAATCCCAATGAATTTTCAAAAGTTCCTCCTTGATGAAATGGCCTCATTTCTATAGATATCACACAAATCAGACATCCGGGTTGCAAGCTAGGTTCGATGTCAGATTTATCAAATGTAGTAAATATATTATTATTATTATACTCAAGTGTTTCATGGAACTGAGCCACTATACCAAACCATAAAAGTCCTAAATTGGCCTAAAAAGGTCTTTCTTGATGAGAGGAACATGTGTTCGTAGACGATAGAAAAAACAAATGATCTATTTATGAGTTAATTATGTTTGAAACTGCACCACCCCACTATGGCCCATTCCGGATGCTTCGACCTAGCCCAGCCGCCGCCGCCCGGCTTGCTATGTCAGGGCTTGACTCTCTCCTCCACAGGCCACCAGAAATTTTCCACCCCACCGTGCTAACGTTCTACGCCACCGCCTATGCACACCCATCCCACCACCTCCATGTCCCCTTGTCACTTCCTAAATTATCAGCTGCCGTGAGGCTCCGCAACCACCCCAAGGACCATCGCCACATCGGTGGACCTTCAACAGACCATCGAGAACTCCCTGGTTTCCCAAAATTTTGTATCCAACCAGATCTGGACTCAATGCAATGTAATCATCATTAACACAACCACCAATCAATGATCCATCAATGTTTCAACATATCAATAAGTTATTATCACTTCTTATTGTAGTGGCACCTCCTCCTATGCCTAGAACTCAAAACTAAGCATTGATCTGGACTCCTCAGATCGTTTGTTTCATAGATCTATTATTCTCCCCGCATTTCATTGACGTTTCAACTAAGTGATTATTTGAAAAAGAAGAATAAAAGAAGAATCTGAATAATGGGATATCCATAAATTAAACGGTCTATTACCATTTTTATTTTGGCGATCAACAAGGAGTATAATGGATGAAAAAATGACCTGAAGTCAAAAATTACAACAAATTATTCAACCAGGGAGGTGTTGTATCCGAAATAAAAATTCTAACTCTATTTTGGATCTATTATTTTGTTCGTTGTGCTATGATCTACTGGCACCTGCATTATTATTGTGGTCCGTCGATGTTCGAATGTGGAATCATTGTTAGAAACATATAGTCAGAGCTCTGTTATATATAGGAGAAATAAGCCCACTCTAGCTCATTTCACTAAACTCTTATTTATTGGATACATCTAGTGGTTGTGGAATCTTGAACTCCCGCCCCACACTCTTGAGTTCTCCCCTAGGGAAGACACCCCATTAAAAACTCAATTGATGTCTCATATTTCCAATCTAAGTACCCATTCAAGAGTTATTAAAATTAATTCCCAAGATAAAATAAAAAAATATAATTATTTTATTTACAGTTGTGTCCTATGTTTAATTTTCTATAGAAGTCCCACACCGAAAAAAGATATGTCCCTCCTATGATCTTTAGTCAACTGTGTCCTTATATTTCTAATCTGTGCTAATATTTGAGAGAAATACCATTTATGTCACATGAATAGTATAAAATATAATAAATAAATTTGTTTAATTTATTCCGATCACACCAGGTATCAGAATTTAACTCCATCTCAGCACCTAGATCTGAAAATATATTTCAAAATAATCCAAATTCGTACAAGGAAAAAACCGGGTCTCTACATCATATTCATGATTTTCGTCCCTGAAAAAGAAATATTGACAAACATTTCAGGTTTGGAGATCACACTTGGGTCTACCAATCCAAGGAAAACCTACACATTTCCATGTTGGTGCAACGTGTGAACCAAATGGATGGTCTTCCCTCATTAGGTCTACTCCTATCTATTACATGTGTATGATCATTTTTGTATCTCCTCCATTACGATAGGTTGAACATGTCATGCACCCATTCCAAATGTGGGGTTAGGGCAGGGTGGTAAGAAAACTCACCAACCCTTCCCACGATCTCAAAAAGGCCCGAGAATCCTTAGGGATATTGTGTATCCCAAACCAAAAACTAACAAGCAAGCCCTCATCATATCCTACATCTCTTGGATTGTGCGCTCCATCTACCCATCAGCCTAGGGGTGACAGGTTTTCTCATCTGTATTTAGGTCCCTAATGCCTACTATAGGGATATCCATAATCCTGATGTGAACCACACGTCACGATCAGAGGAAAACGCTGAGGTTACAAAATGAAGGTGGATCATCTCCTAGATATACTAATACCCCAAACACTCCACTAAACTATGTTCACTGAAAACATTAAAGTGAATTGACATCTTGAGACATTCTACTATCTCCTAGTTGGGGTCATGGTCCTTTGTGAGTGAAATACATATGAAGAAGTTCATGGATATACTTTCCCATTTCACTCAGGGATTTCAAGAGGCTACGATGAACGGATGTAACTCAGTTATCATCATTCACCTACTGATAGGTGGGGAAACATTCGACGAACATGGATACACTTAATCACATGTCGGACCACCAAAACATCCACTAGCGATCTATGTACATCTTCCCTACCAATAAGTAATACTAAGGGAGATTTGTGTAAGTCTTTCATCACCTCCTACCACATTGCAATTGGAATAAATTTTTCCCCTACAATAGGTTCTCATGATTTCCTCCATCAAAATACCCTTCTGGTGAAGAACCCAAGGATATCTGCTCATGATGGATTTCTCTGTCGATGTCTCACAATTGAGATTCTCTTAAACTCTATTGAATTTAAGATGTAAACACCATTGACTGAGAAACTGATACCCTCCTTCTCTACAAGGGCCGGCTCTAGGGAAGTTAACTACTTCAATGTATCCCATATTTGGAGTGCCTTGGACTCACTACTAAGATAATATGCTACAACCTTACCTCTTTCTAGATTATAGACTATCTCGAAGTCACGGTCCTGTAGAAATTTCCAACCAACGTCGATGTCCATGGTTCAAATATCTCTTGGTGAAGACATACCTAAGACTATGGTGGTCTGAGAAAACCACAAATCCTCCTCCTAGATGACAGAGTCTTCACATTCTTATGGAGAAGACTACATTGCTATCACTAGATAGTGAGTCATGTAGTTTAGTTCATGGGGTCTCCTTCAACACTATTTGTACTTGATAAATGTTGTATTCATGTTGATGATGATCACACAAGGTGTTAATGAATAGGGTAGGTGATTAAACTCATCCAACCCAAATAACATAGACATGAGAAGCACATGGCATACCCTATGTGTCTTTGCTTCCCTTAGAAGGCGAATAATCCCAAAACCAGATACATTGATAGACTCACTAGTGGCCTCTTAAGAAAAAAGTGGCAGAGAAGAAAAACTCCCCTAACAATACTGGTACATACTATTACACTTCCTTATACAACTCTTCCATGAACACACAAGTCATATTGACTCATCCACTACACCTTGATAGTAGCTACTTTGGTGGGCACATAATGTCCCTCAACGATTTTCTCATGCCACAAAAAAATGTCTCATTTGGGGAAGGACCCCTATTACTTATGAATTAAAATCTAATCTAACAAAACTAGTGAGGGTTACACCAACACAACATATCACCCGGATAAAACCATAAGAAATATGTAGGGATAAAAGGGTAACTCACCCAATGTCTAAACAGTTCTATAGTAAAAAGGTAAAATTCACCAGGCATATATCATATCATCTCATTAATTGTAAGATTATAGCATCCATAACGTGCATATTCCCACGACCCCGACTACCTAGTTGTGGTGGAAGGATCTCTTAGTGCCATCCACCAACCTCAACTCCTCCAACTTTTCTACCTACAATGCATCCCCAAGGACCACCCTTTCTTAGCCAGGGAGATCCCTGATTACGGAATTGTCTCTTTTGTGGTGGTTTGTTTACAATAATCCTGGAAATCTCATCACGTATGGTCATGGAATCTCATTCCATGTGACCTCACCCGCCACAAGAATTACCCCAAACCTCTTCAGGTTATCCCCTTTATCTACGATTCCTTGGCCTCATATGACTACATGCATGAGACCGATGATGTGGAGGCATCTTGTGTCTAGATATTATCTTTGGATGCCTACTAGCTATGGTATATGTCTCATCTTAATTTCACCCACTCCCACAACCAACAGTATGGAGCCCCTCTTCCAAGAAGCTCTCTTTCACTAGTGCCTTCTACAGTACCCCAACATATGTGGGGATTCACAAGGGTAATATGATAGCACATATATATCTACAGAGTCCCTACTCAAACATCTGTGCTCGAAAGTATTCATCATAGATCATGTCCATAGCATAGCATGAATGGTCTACAAAACTAGTCACGTACTCAACCACTATCATACCTCCTTATTGGAATTTAACGGAGCTCCTGAATCTGGATGGGGAATAAGAATAAGGGGAATAAATCCTCATAGAATATATGCTAGAATTCATTTTACGAGAGTATGGACTCATCAAATATTTGAGTAACCAGATTCCACCACCATCCAACTACTCCATAAAAAATCCTTGATGCTAAAGCCACCATCTGATGTATCAGTTTCTAAACAATCCAGAAGTGGTGAACCCCCAACTCTATCCAAATCTCCACTACTTGAGGGTATGGCTCACTATGGAACCTCAACATTCAATTGTGCTAGAGCTCGCAAATTTCACCCAACTTGTGCACATCCCCTGCCTACTCTATTGGGACTAAATTATACTCAACAACTAGAGGTGCAAAAACCTATCCACATAGAGGAATATGGATTGTATGATGGATCATGCACTGAGGCCTCCTCGCTCAAAGGGTATTCATCACAAAATAAAGCTATTATGATTGTTGTCTGTCATCCTAGAGGAAACTTGAAACTTATTAAGGAGTACCGCTCTAAAATGAGAAAATATATATATGAAAACCATAAAGGGGTTCAAAATCAAGAAATACAATAAATGAATCTATCCTATATAATTCATGTACCAATGTTCTATATAACAAATTTATCAGTATTCTGAGTTAACAAGTAGGTAATTAGGGTCCTGGTTAATGGATACGTCGGTCGACGCACCATCACAGGACTCCATGGACAATGATTCTCTCTTGAGACATGTTAACACTGTTTCCCTAAACCCAACTGGGACCATTCTAGGGAAATGTACAAACAACATCCCATGGATATAACCTTCATTGATACCACTTTTTCATGACCTAATCCATTCCAGTGATCAAGCCTCAACTACCAAATAGCCCACCTCCATAGTATACGAAATAGATACAAGAGACTAAGGAATAAAATATTAGGGAGGCCTTTGCATATGTACCTGTACACATGAACACAACCAAGTAATTGAAAAAGTGCAGTGGAAACAGAAAAGATACAATGCTTCTATAAATAAACAACAAATATGCTTCAACCTCTAAAAAGTACAAGTACCAAACAGTAAACTGAAAGGAAGTATGGGAAAAATACATTCTCAACTAGAAAAGTGCCACAACCCAGAAACAACTGGAAAAGAAAAAACAGGTGAGAGAGCCCATATCCTAGATCCCAAGCTATGACCACTACACGCGGTCCAATAACCCCATATCCTTAAGCTCCTTTGAAGTAAAGTTCAACCTATCTATCATCTTCATGGTCCAAACAACTGTAAGAAATTCCCAATAAGGCGTGAGTATAAAAACAATCGGTAGAATGCCTCGAATTCTCAATAGAGAGGTAAAAGATATACTAAAGAGGGGAGTTGTTGATAGAACAAGGTACAAAAAAATATTTCAGCTCAACCCAACAAGAGTATGAAGTAAACTAAACAAAAATAATAGGTGTTAGAAATGGTGAGAATACAAAATTATCATTGAGTCTTCCCTACTTATAGAAGGAGAGTAGAATCATCTAACCACAAGAAGCTAGACATAGAAATCACATGGCATGCCCCTCATGTCTTCACGTCTCTTGGATGCAGAGTAACCAAAAACCAAGGAGTGGGTACTGAAAAAGGATAAATATATATTCTTAGTCCATGAATCCCAAATGAAAAAGAGTAAGGGGATATCCATCTCATAGCACAATATAGGAAAAGTTTCGACGATCGTTCTAAAAATAACCACCAATGATGCCCATCATACCACACATCTGGCATGAACACGTATGTAAGAGGGACTCAATCACAATAGCTTGATACTATCCTCTTTGGGTTGGTATGTCTCATATACACAGTTTTTGGTCTCATCACAAGGATTTGTCTCGGTGGGGAATGTTGCCTACTTACTCGTGTTTCATAAGTAACGTCAATGTATGTCTCTCCACAGATCCAAATCCAAAAAGAGTAAACCCAAGTAGAGGATCCACACCATAGTGTGTTAGGGAGATTCCACTTTAATTGTTATTGTAGAGGACTTACACCTTTATGAATTAGAGTAATTCCACTATTATTCATTGAGGACACTATTCCTACTACATTAGGGGGATTCCACTAAGAGGTAGTTGATATCACACCCACACCTATGACGATGGGGGATTCCACACTTATTGTCTTAAAGAACCCACAACCTAAGGAAGAAGG
This sequence comes from Viscum album, assembly GCA_963277665.1. NCBI lineage: Eukaryota > Viridiplantae > Streptophyta > Magnoliopsida > Santalales > Viscaceae > Viscum > Viscum album. The sequence goes on from OY728161.1 coordinate 1,592,368,640, forward strand.
TGGATTCCATTCTCATAGTAGTCATAGAAGACCCAAACCCATGATGATGGGGGGATTACACTCTAGGTCATCGCGTACCCACACCCTATCATGTAGGGGGATTCCACTCAGAAGGTATCATGTAACTACACTAGAATTCCCTAGTGGATGGTACCTATCAAAAAGAAATGATATTACATCACATGCTTACTACTGTCGTCAAACATCTCCTGAATATTCATCACATCTATAAAATATTTCATTGTTTCTTTAAATCAACTACAGAGGGAACCATTGTGTTATATGTGTAAAAACACCCAGAATAGGCTAATAGCATGCCAAAATTAGTCTCCAGGAGAAGGAGATACGATAGGTAGAATATTCGTAGTGTCATACATAGATCATGTGGGGCCCACATTACATTTGTCCCCACCTCATATTCTGGTCATGTAACTAGCCATACTTGAGTACTAAATTGTGAAAAAGTACCCCTATGTGTGTTGACATACTCCCAGAGTAGATGGAACATCTGGCCTATAAGGTTGATGAGTGCATGATGCTCATCGCTGGTACAAATGGGGAGAAAATGTAACTTTTATGATTTTCCTCCCCTTATGTCCATGGATAACCAAATGATTCAAACCATAATGATCCTTTAAAAAAAAGGAACAATATCGACAATTCATTTTCCAAAATCGGACTGCTAGTGAAGAAACTCTATTTCACAACATTTCACTCAAACAATGCTTCATGGTGCCCACATCATGATCCTGAAACAAATAATAAGGATAAAACCATTATGATCCTCATTGTAAAATAAACAGTATCATCTGTTAATTCATCCAAAACATACACCTGGTGAAAAAGAAACATTTTACCAAAAATTACCAATCGGGACTCATGGGGCCCATACATCCATTTTAGTTTATGTGCCCAAAATCAATCATGAAAATTCATCTTTGACCCTAGGTTCATAATGCCTCTGATGGAACATCAATTGGACATCATATGCCGACATACGGTTCAATACAATTTTCCTGAACAATAATAATTATATTATTATTATCATTATCGGACTCATCATGACACCGAAACTCAACATTGAATTACAAATATCCAAAAAATAGCCTCAAAATTTCCTCCTCAAAGAAAGGGTGACGTTTCCATATATAGATCACAAATCAGATGTCCAGTTTTCAAACTAGTTCAGATACATGATTTTTGAATAATAATAATTGTATTATTATTATTAAACTCAGGCATTTCGTGGAACTGATCAATGAAACCATAACTTAATTGTCCCAAACTAGTATAAAAATTTCCTTCTCAATGAGAGGAATGTTTGGCCAAATATGAAATGAAAAACAGATGCTCTTTTAATCGGGGTTTGAAACTGCCCTGGCCCACTCATGCTCGGTTTGGCCGCTTTGGCCCGATCTAGTCGTCGCGACCCACAACGGCTCAGCTTCCAACATCACAGTACGCGTTGCTACCTCATGGATTGCTGGTGGAATCCACTGACACTTCCATGACAATGTTATGCCAGTGTTCATTCCGCAAAACCATTGTGAACACCCCGGTTTGCCAAATTTTAGTTCGAGACTATATCTACACTCCTAGAGATGATATCTTTGCTGAAAAAACTTATTTTAAAAGATCCATCATTGTTTCAGATTATCAAAGAGAATTAACCACTTCCTATCACTTTTTCACATCTTCCAATTCCTGATCCTCCAAAATAATCATCGATATGGACTCCTCAGATCGAGAGATTCATAGATCTATGATTTTCCCCACATTTTGTCAATGTTATGGCGAAGTGAAAAGTTGATGACAAAGAATGGATGAATAACGAAAATAATTGGAATATCAAAAAATTAAATGGTCGATGACCATTCTATGTTTTTCCATCTACAAGGAATATCAATGAAGGGAAAATAATCATAAGTCAAAAATGACAAAAAATTCTTCAATCAGTTAGTTGTGGAATTCAATAGAGAAATCCTTCCTTTATTTTGGATCTTTCACTATGTTCATTGCTTTGTGATCTACCAGTGCCAGCATTTTCATCACGATCTGATAAATTTTGGATGTCAAATCACTGTCATAAAAATATGGAAAGAGCTTCTCCATCAATGAAAAAATTGATCTAACTCTAGATCTTTTCTCAAAAAATCTATTTATAAGAGACTACCAGCAGTCGAAGAATCTAAACATCTCGTACCCTCTCACATGAGATTAATTGTAGGGAAAATATCCCATTACGAACTCAATGAAATTCTCATAATTCTTATCCGAGTACCCATTCAAAAATTATTCAAATTTACGTCTCAAATAAAATAAAATAATTTAATTATTTTCTTTACGGTTATGTCATCCATGAAGTTTTCTATAGAAGGCTCGCACCGACTAAATTTATGTCCTTCGTAGGGTAAATTCCACGATCCGGACTCAACTGTGGCTTCATATATCTTATCCGAACTATTTTTTGAGATATATCCCATTTCTATCACGTGCATAGTATAAAATATACTAAATATTTTTGAATAAATTATTTCGGGTTCACCGGGTCTCATAATTACATGTCTTCTTAGCTTCTAGATCTGGCATATATGTAGAAATATTATAAAATCTTAAAAATAGAAAAACACTTTACTGTATACATCTTATAAAAGATAATAATTTCCTAATATGAAATATTTTTCACTTGATTGAAAATTGAGACGACATCCCTTATAAAGATCAAATTGATGTTATTATTTTCCAATAAAGTGATTATTTATAAAAAAAATGTAAACACACAAAAAATGTTGAAATATACCTAAACACCCAAGGTTCTTTAACCCAAAATCATGGTGGGAAATAGTCAATAATGTTGATGTATAGCCAATTAATGGGAATATCTTTATGAAAAAACTTACATAAATTTTCACATATTTCGTAATTTATTTTAACCGTATGTATAATAAATTTTGATTTACTATAATTTCATAACCAAACCATATAAAAAATTTTAATATCATATATGATACACTAATAACATTTCAATAAATATTTATTAATAATTTATTTTTAAAATTTTCCATTTTATGTGGTAATAGTCTCATTTTCTTATGTAAGTTTTGGTTTTATGGGTTTGGTTAGAGCATAATTATAATGATTTAATCATATCCAAAACATTTATCAAGATATATATATTATATATATTCATAATATAAATATTTATTGTAATCCCTTAATGTGGGAAACGAAAAAAGGATCACATCACTTTAATGAGGTGGTGGTCCGCATATATGCACGAGTGACGTTATAATATTTTAACAAGTAGATGAATAAAAATTTATATAATATATAATATTTATATAATGATAATTATATAATAAATTAATTATATATGTTCATTATTTCTATTTTTCTAAACATCAATGAAAATTGGTTACGAAAAACGAATTACATCACTACATCAAGATGGAAAGACTTACTGAATATAGGTGTAAAATGGTTATCCCATAGTCATAGTTAAATATAGGTATATTTATGATAATTTTGTTATTATATTAGGATGGGTATAATATATTTTGACTTCTTATTATAATAAATAAATTTATTGGTACTCGATTAATATTTTTTCATCTTCATTGAGAAACCTCATTTAGCTTATAACTTGAACCTTGAATGGACGATATTTTGAGAATTATAAAATCTTAAGGAAACATGGATGGAATATAAATTGGTATTATGGGATATGTTTTCTGATATATATATGGCTAATGTAGTGTAAAAAAAGAGAGCAGATGTGGTATACTTTTGTAAGGGTGGAAAACGAAGTACTTCAAATTTATTAAAAGATTAAATAATATAGCCATCTTAATCATGTAAAGTGGAGGAATGGAATGGAAAATTAAATTAAAATTTTTTATAGTGTCTAAATAATAACATAAAAACAAATTTTTTAAAAATTTGGAAACATTTTATGATTTATATCTTACTTAAACCACATGAACAAATTTTAACCATAACTATGATAACTTAAATTATACCACAGTACCATAATTATATAACCAAAATTAAAAATATGAATTTTAACAAAATTTTTAAATGATAAATAAATAATTTGAATCCTTTTCTCAAATTAAATCTCTTGAGGTGGAAAATATTTCTTTTAATATAAGAATTAAAAATGCATGAAAATAGTTTTTAGGAAATTCAAAATTTATACATAAAATTAATTTCAACATGAATTAAATTAATAATATAGTATAAAATAATATTCTAGGTTATATAATAAAAATTTAATGATGTTTATAAGTTTTTAGTTTGAAAAAAATTAATTTAATCTTCCAACCATTCTATTAAATTCAGAGACCTAAAAATAGTATTTAATTTGAATAAAATAATATTTATCTTCACAAAATTCAGAACTGGGTTATAAAATTTAAAATAATGATTTTAAGTTCATTATTTTACGCCATATAAATATATTATATTGTATACTACCCATATGGTAGGATAAATTAATGTTTTATAGTTATTTTAAATTCTTACCCTATGGATTAACCCAATTTTTCCTCTTTTAGCAGGGGGATAAATATTTTCTATGGTTTCAATTCATAATGAGTAAAAATTTAGTTGAACATTTGAAATTAGTTTGATTTAAATTATTTTAAATATGGAATCCATTTTTTTAAAATCAATTCATAGATTTACGGAATTTAATTTAAATCGTTATAAGAAAAACAAGGGGAAATTGGTGTTAGATGAAAAAAATGTTTGTTTATGTATAAAATGATTTTATTACGAAATAAAGAATAATACAGATTCTATTTATCCTAATTTGGTTATTCATAATATAAATGATCAAATTTTGGATTGAATCCATTCTGCAATAGAATATAACTTTCTAAATTATTGAATCAAAAAGGCAGTTTTATATGAATATATATATATATATATATCTCTATTCTATAAAAAAACTTTTATGAAATTTATCTACAATAAATAATTTGTTTTTTTTTGATATTTTAGTTTCAAAATGATATCCTTTTTACCATATAAAATTATCAAACATGTTAGAAATTAATTATAATAACTTCTCAAAAAGAAGAAACAACCAACATTTTTTATGAGTGTACTTGGAAGCGTAAAATGTCTTTTCTTAAAATTATGTACTTATTGATTATAAATTAATAAATGAATTTTCATTATATAATAATTGTATGCAATTTTTTTTAATGTTTTTATTACTATTCATATATCCATGTGTAATTTCTCAGTTATATTGGAATACTTTTTTATGGATCATTTAGACTCAGAGTTATGGGTGTAAAAAAATATATATGATGTTTATGTTATTCAAAGAGGGATATGTCATAAAATAATTGGTTGTTACACATATAAAATGTTTCTATTTCTATATAAATATATATATATATATATACGTATTCAATTCATAATAGTACTAAGGAAAATTACCATTCTAAGGGCCAGTTACACTTCTATCTCACAATATACCAAATGAGAATTCTTATAGAAGGGATTAATTTCACATTCAATTCACAACGGACCAATGTGAATTCTCATGCTAGTTCATAACTAAATATTAAATTTACAAAATACTGAGGGTGGATTCCCATATTAGGGTAAAATTTAACATTCAATTCATAAGATACCAACAGGGAAATCACATTCTATAAAAAAATTACACATTTAATTCAAAACAGATGAAAGTAAAATTCCCATGCCCTAGGATAATTAAATATTCATTTAAAAACATCATGACTCTGTAAAAATCCAAATTCTAATGCATCAGAAAAAATTAAATAGTGAATTAATACTAATATCAAATAAATTTCTATGTATATTTCCAATATTTCATATCTTTCAATTCATGTAAATTATAAAGGTAAATGCCAGTTACGGTTTAATCGGGACAAAATGCGTTAATCAAAATAACAAATTATTACATTAGTTATTTAATATCATTATAATATTCTATATTATTGTCAAGATCACAAGTTTACTAATTTTTTTTAGTCAGCTTCAATTCCCTAGGTTGAAAATCATTTCCCAGGACTAATCCAAGGACAAGACTTTGGTTTTACAATATAGTTTCATGGAAATACGTTCACACATAATCATGTTAATCCTTGAATCATGTCTATAACACATTGAGTGTGGCCAAATGTCTAGGTTTTTATCAACCAATTGATCCAACTTGATACATAGATGGTAAATAAAAGGCAAAAGATTCATTGATGAGATTATAAGAAAAAATAAGTTGTTCACGTGATGTAATGAACCAGACACACATAGTATACACAATAAAAAACAAAACAAAACTTTAGGGAGAATATTTTTACCAAATAACCCAATACAGAGCCAACTTCCATCCCTAAAAATCCGGCATACTTTATCTGAGACTATAGAATTCCAATCTGTCTCTATCAGTTTCCTTAGGATTCGAGTATCGCCGCGTAGCCAGAACCATAACCAACCACCCATGTATTTTTAGTCACACATTTTGGTATAACAATTTATAATCCCATGCATCCACAATATAAATGGTAAATTTAATATAATTAAATTTTAAACTCAAGAAGAAACCTTCCGAGTGATGTTTTTTAGCTGCAGCATCCTTCAATGAAGTTTGTGTTGCTCCCAACAAACCGTCGAATCTATTTTATTCAAAATCCCAAATAAAATTATGTGATACAATATCCAATCCAATTTAATTTGACTAGTAACTATAGGAGAGATCCCTAAAGTATGTAAATTCAATGAAACTACAAATTATGGAACTTTTCTATCATCGTGTGACATCCTCATGCTATGTCAATCCAAATTCCCATCATTATCGGACAATTGTACCATGATATGGTGGAATTGTTTAATAATTCCTTATATTTGATAAAGATAAAGACCATAACGTATTAATATGATCAAGGGGAAGTGGATTTGTATAGAATTAGGATATATAAATATAACGAGGGAAAATAATTACCAAGAGGAATCATCTATAATGAACATTACATCAGTCCATAAACATGAGAGGGAGAGGGACTTAAGATCGATGAAGAATAGAACATATATCCTATATTCACCATTGGATCTAATATAGATCCATCACCACATGTAAATTGGGGAGTGAAGATCAATAAATTATAGAGTTGGTCACATAAATTACCCAAAATGTCTCACCTAGATCCATACAACCTCAAAGAGATCAAATAGAGGGATGATTCCAGTTGTGAATGGATGAATTAATCTTCAAAAATTAAGCTGAGGATATAAAAACCAAGGAAATAATGTTTCCAAAAAAAACCATTAATGAAAATCATACTCGTATTATCCACTAGAAATCTGATCTGGTCCATCTGTTAAATATTGAGCCATATGTGACCCTATACAGGATCACCTACTAGCTAGCGAGCCATGTTCTCTCATCATTTAGACAGTAGCACTCACCGGCTATCTAGTTTGGTGGAAAAAATTGGAGAATCTCGTATAGCATCACCGATAATATCATTTTTCATGGTCATCTACTAGACTACTTCTATCCATACCAGCTAGCTGGTGGGGGACACCAGCTACCCGATAGATTCAATAGTAACTCCAGATCATCTGAACCTCATTTGATGACTACTCAAGCATCAAGTGTAACATCCCAGGTAATTATAGAATAATAATTTTCATATTTATTAATATTTATGTATTATATATAAAATTTAATTTAAAATAATTATTCTTTTGATATCATACCTTATATGCAATAATAGGTTTCTCCAAAATCATATATCACACGTAAGACAGTGTTATAACAAAAAATAATAAATAATAATATTATTATTTAATATAGTATTTATTTCCAAGACATTAGAATGGATGAAATGAAGAGTGTTTACTAAATTATAAAAATATGGTTTATACAAGTGTTTATAATGATTCATTGGATATATAATTAATTTGAAATGAAAATAAAAAACCAATTGAATAGAGAGGATGTATTTTTATGGAAAACAATTTATGTGTGAATAATTGTGTTTATAAAATAATCAAATCACTTTTTTTGGATTATATTGATGAAATAAAAAATTAAATATTATGTATAAAATTTTTTTTATATTTTTTGTAGACATTATAAAAGAATAAATGCAATTTTACAGATAAAATGAGTGTTTTTCTAAAAATGTAGTTTTACCGCTTTTTATGGATAACCAAATTTTAATCTAGTTTTGACATTTTAAAATGTTATATGTAAAAACATAAAATAAATATTTGTAATAGAGGAATAAATTTAAACTTTTTATAATATTTTGTAATTTTTCTGATAATATTCATTTTTATGAATTATGAAAAATAATGCATTTTAATTTAAAACTTCATTTTCATCTATGTTATTTATATAGATAGATTTTACATTTAATTTATATTAAACTATATTTAAATTTTTTTATACAATTTAATCCAACATTTGTAAATGGAATCAATTTGACAATGAATTTGGATATAAAGACTATATGAAGTTATTACGTTTTACTTAAAAAATGTTTTCTTATTCTGTCGATGAGATTAATTTTTAATTAATTTATTCCAATTATTTTTTTTGAATTTGGAAAAATGGATTCCATATTTTTACCCAAAATTTTCAAAAAATTTAAATATTTCTCTTTTATTTTTTTAAAATTATTAATAATAACATTAGTAATTATTTTAATTACCACTATTTATGTTAAATCAAGTAATTAATGGAAGAAATAATATTATAATAATATAATAATACAATAATAATTATCCTAATTTATTTTAATTAGTATATTCTCATCATTAGAATCCTTAGATTGATTTTAGGACCACTTGGAGCCACATTCATGACTTTAATGCATTTATAATATTATATTAAATTATTTTTCTATTTTGTTGCACTTTTATTTTTAAAAAAGTAAAGTATTTTAGTATGGAGTAATACAGGGGATCGCTTCATCCATAATTAGTCATTGGAAATATAATATTATTTCTTGCATCATTAAAATTTATTTATAATTTTTATAAATTAAATAATTAAATATAATTATCTCACAAAGATGACGTAGTAATTTCTTAATTAATAAATGAATCAAATAAATGATACAATAATTATTAAAATAAATATTATATTATATAATTTATGCCATCCAAGAATTTTATGGATATATTTTACATTTTGTTTGATGATTTAATGAAGTTTTTTAGAACTTATCTTGTTGTTATAATATTTTTTTTAAGTTAACCACAGAACAGTGTAAGAATTGACGCTATTGGTATTTTAAAATAAAAAATAATTTATTAAAGGTTATAAAATTCCCAAGAACCTACGATTTGGAAAAAATGGTTATGATCAGTCCTAATATGTCATAAATGGAAAATTTTTGTGGTGCTTTGACATGTTATGGTAATTACATTATCCCACAAAGTCTGAATTACATGATATCAAACTAAGATTAAAAGGAGTAAAATAATTGTTAAAACAAAAGGTTAAGGATTACAAAATACTCAAAAAATTTATATTTTTAATTTTAAGATTTTTATTCAACCCAAAACAATATTATATTTGAAATAAATTTTCTTAGGATGATATCTAATCTATATTGAATTTATATTAATTTAATAATCATATGAATTTCAAGGGTGTCCCTCCCATCTCCTACAAAATGGCACGCATTCATATCTATTAATGACACATAAAAACAATTTGGTTCTGCCTATCAGTGATGGAAAACCTTCCTAGAATCCCTCCCCACATTATTTTTGCCCTATATTATTCATACAATCCTTATTATATGTTTTATGGAGTTAAAAAGGTGATCTTCCGAAAGAAAGGAAATGTTTTTATTTAAGTTTTTCCATTTTATTTCTTCTTCCACTACCTAGAAATATTATTCACCCATGATGAAATAATAACTCCAGTATAATAAATATAATTAGAATTTATTATTTTAATATCATCACTTAAATCCATCTCCACTTCCATTAAGTGGTAACAGAATTAATCAGTCGTCTGTACATGTCAACTATAACCTCCACGAACCAATGTAATTAATTTTCCATAACTTTCTATCAAGACTGGTCATAATGATGTAATTATTTTTTTTATTTTGATGACATATTCATAATTATTATTGAATAATAAATCAACTATATTCTTAATTTCCATGCATATAAAATTGATAACGAGGATTGTGCGTATGTGTGAAATATCACCTCCATGAAGCGATATGAATCATTTTTATTCACAAAATCACTTGTATTATAAAAATATAATTATATTTAATATATATTTATGTATATAATTATATTATGATAATTATATAAGTTAAAATAATAATTACCTTATTTTCCTAATGATCAATGAAAAATGGGAATATTACTCATGCCTATGTACAACCTACTATCTCAAAGATTACAATGTTATTTATTTTTCATACCATAAATGAATGGTTTCATTTAAAAGGTACAATTTATGTTAAACAAATATTATTATATCATTAATATTAAACTTAAGATGATTAAATTATGACCATATGGACTATTGACATCATACCAAATTCATTTTCGACTCAAGTATCGAATAACGAAAAAACATCATATACGAACTTAACAATTTATGTAATTGTTATAACATTGTAATAAGTGATATAAAAGGAATAATAAACCTAAAATATTATCTCATGAATATATAAATTAATCAATGTTTATTATTTAGTATTATAAATTTTATACGTAATGATTCAGACTGAAGGTTAGGGACTTTGTAACTCAAATCTTCGTTTTAATGTTTTGATGATTTATTAATATAATTATTTTTATTTAATGTCCATGTTTTCAAAATGGGTTTAAAAATTTATTTATATGAAAACTATTTTTTAAAAATTTTAATTCCTTTCACATTATTCAAAGTGGTATGAGGCACGTTGATTCAAAGATATTTTTGTTTAATGTTTTAATTGTGTTTCAAACATGGGTTTATTATTTCAATAATTTGGAATGTTTTATTAAAATATATTCCCTAAATTGAATTTTTTGATTTCATTTCATTATGATTTATTTATTTTTACTTTAAAATTTTACAATTATATTCTAAACAACGTGTTTTGATTTAGGAGTGTTCGACTTGTAAATAATAAATGTGATTTCAAATTGAAAATGTTATTTTTTACTTTATGTAAGTTTTATGTGTTATGATTATATTATGGTTCTTGGTAATTGTATAAGTATATAGGTGGTTCTAAGATAATCAAAGTACGGTTTTGCCCATTTTAACTCTCCAATTAATTGGGTAATAATATGGATTTAAAGGATAAGGTATCTACTAAGATATTTAGGGAATATACCATGATGGGTATTCCAAACATAACCATGAAGGTTAATCCCTACGAAGCTATGAAAGATAAAATGTATGTATGATATGGAAACCACAAGTTACCTTTAATTTTTATGATTTATATGATGTTTGATAGGAATATTATTATTTCATTAGGTAAGCTAATGTGTTTATGTTTTATGGGTGAAAATTATGAATTCGTTAAAATGTTTTCATGGTTTTAAAATTTTCACAGACTAATGGATTTATTCCTTATTTTATATCCAATACTAAGATATTTGTGATGATCCCATTTTTTTAAAATATTTTTCAGCGGATTAATGGGATAATAGATTCATGTATTGGATCATGGAAATGTTATGATGATTAAACATGAAAATAAACCATATTTCATTTTATAAGATTCTATTTCATGGAATAAATGGATACTATTGGAAGTGTCCACTTTATATTTATATTTTATTTTATTCATGAGTTATGGACTAATTATTTAGAGATCTGAACATGAAAATATCCTCATTTTGAAAAAAAATCATCCAATTGACTTAACTCAAGATTATGTAATTTTAAGGTTGGGACCTTATAGCTGGTATCAGAGGAAATTTGTAGATAGCTTTAGTGATTAAAAGTTTCAATTAAACATATGGTAAAATTCAATGTCTATTACTTTTGATAAATCTTGTTCTATATCTATTTCTAATCATGTAACATCAGTTACAAATTGAAGGAGGAGGATCTTAAACAACATTCTTATCACTTATTGATGACTTTCTTGCAATAATTATTATAAAATCATGTTCGGATGTTTATGAAACTTTATTTAACATACAAATGACTTGAAATTAGTTGTTTGAGATATCAAAAACATCCAGTATTCCTCGATACTGATGTATATCAAGATTTTTTATCAAATATTATTTTCTCAATATTCTCATATTTTCAAAAATGTTAAATATTATAAGGGAATTTTTTTATATTATAACATATCATAATACTATGAATCATATTATGATTTTGAAAAAGCATTAGAATAAGGAGACCCTTATGCAACCTATTTATATTTTCTGTCAAAATTTAGTCATTCAACACATACTTATGGTATTTTAAAAGGACCATCGATTGAATGTTTATACTCAAACTCCATTCAAATGTTTTATAAAAAAGAAAGTCTTATCTGATGTTTTGAATTTTAATTCATACAGGATTATTTTCCAAAACAAATTCTCTAAGAACTCCCATACGACCGAAGTTGTAAAAGGTATATTTGGACAAAGGAATAAAGTGATTTTGAAGAATCTCTACATCATTATTGTAATGCATGGACATTATATCTATGTGAACAAAATGATGGGGAAACCAAGTGGACACCATGATTAAGGTAAGAATTTATTTCTTTTGAGAATAATTTTATTAATTAATTTGGAGATAAAATTAAAAAACATATGTCAACATATATGATAATTTATTAATTAAGATATTGAGTTCATTATGAGTTGGGATGAGAAATTTAGGTATAAGACATCCTTTAAGGATAAAACATGTTATAGTTATTTTAAGGATTTTATCTCATATTGGGTGTATTTCATAAGAATGAAATAGTGTTAGAAAAAGGAAAAACCATTGGTTCAGTGAAAACTCCATGCATCCGACAAGGCCGGGGGGATTGAACCAAAAACTGAAGGGTGATAATGGTGCATCACCTACCAATGGCCTGTGTGAAGTCCCTAGTTAGTATGACTTCATTCATTTTAGTTAAATTATTTGAAAAGTTGATTTCGGGGCATTATGTTTTATCAAATAGATATCCTTGGTATTTGAAAAGGATTTAGGGATTAAGAGATAATTGTTATTTTGTAATATGTTCAGTATTTTGAGAACCCTATATGCTTATGGAAAATAGAATATTATGGGATTTTATTTGAGGAGTAATGAATAAATTTTTTTTATGAATGAATCAATGATTTTATTGTGAATATGTGTATAATTAGGTTATTTATGTAAATTATTTACCTATCTTAGAGAATATGAGATTAGGTTAATTAATTTTTGTTATGAGACTTTAATAGTGATTTATGATATTTTGAGATAAATTTTTAAACATATCCTTTAAGACTATGTGATCATACACTTCTGAATTTTGTGTTTCAATATCAGTTTAGATTATTTTAGGAATTATAAGGAAAGTTAATTTTCAAATAGCCTATGTTGGAAATGCGGTACTACATTTGAATTTTGGATATTAAATGTAGTTTTTCATCATACAATGGTTTATTATTTTGGGGAAGTCATCTGATTTTATCCTAACCATTCTGTTTTTGGTTAATGTTTCAAGACATAATGAATAAATAGTTAATTTTTTATGGATTAATTGATTCTCAAGAAGATGATTCAAGAGTTTCAGGCATAAAAAATAATCATAAATACACTCTATTTGGAGAAAAAAGATTATTTTGTTGTGGAATTTGAATACAGAATGAAACTCTACTTGTCAAGAAAGTGTATATCCTTATGATATTAGTCGAGGTGGTTAATTAATTCCAAATCTATATGAAAAGAATCATAGAACAAAAAAGTATTATGTTTAATTTTCCTACTATAAAATCAAATATAATTTTACCCATCACATGTTTTTGGTTTTCTGATTATGAACATTCTTCATATAATGTTTTCTATCACTCTTCGTTAGAAGATGATGGTTATTTTTTCTTCTATATCCACGTTTTATTACATGTAATCCTAATATGAGTTGTATCTAGTGACATTTGTACATCACTTTCTATATTTAAATGTGGAAATTTTTTTGACAACTTTTTCGGATGTGGGGTTTCAATGAAGTAATTTTGAAAAGTTAAACTTTCGTTACCGAGCCCAAATTTAAAATTGAGAGGACAACATTTCCAATGTGGGGAAGGATGTAACATCCTAGGTAATTATTGAATAATAAATTTTAATATTTATTAATATTTATGAATTATAAAGTAATTTTACTTTAAAATATATGTGATATCTGATAGTGTACCTGAGACACAACAATAGGCTTCTTCGAAATCTTACGTCACATGGAAGTTTATGTTATACTGAAAAGTAATAAATTATATTTTTTTATTTAATATGGTAGTTATCACCTAGAATTTATAATGGATGGAATTAAAAACGTTATTTTAATTATGAAAATATGATTTACACATGTTTATATAATGATTAATTGGTTATTAAATTAATTATAAATGAAAATAAAAACCAATTTAATATAAAGAATGCGTTTTTATAAAAAACTATTTAATTGAGAATAATTGTGTTTATAAAATAATTAAATAATTCATTTTGGATTATATTAATGAAATAAAAATTAAATATGATGTTCAAAATTCATATTATATGTTTTGTAGACATTTTATAAGAAAAAAATACAATTTTACATTTAAAATGAATGTTTTTCTAAATAAGCAATTTTACCACCTTATAATAGACAATCCATTTTTAATATAGTTTTTGAAACATTTATAAGTTATATTTGACAAAATAGACTTTTTATTTATATGTGGGGGATAAAATTTTCTTTTAGATATTTTTTTGGTATTTTTCGGATAATATTGATTTTTTGATAAATAGTAAAAATACTGCATTTTCGTTTAAAACTTCTTTTTCTTAGAAGTTATTTATATACATATATTGTAGATTTAATTTTTATTAAATTATATTTATACTATAATTTTTACTAGTTAATACAATTTTGGTCATTGGAATCATTTTCACATTAGAATTGGATCCAAAAACTATGAAAACATTTGAACGTTTTACATAAAAACATGTCTTCTTATTCCATCAACATGATTAATTATTAATTAATTTCATCCAATTATATGTTTTGAATTAGGAAAAATGGATTCCATATTTGGAATAAGAAGTTAAAAATTATATAAATATGACCCTTTTATATTTTGACATTATGAATAGTAACGTTAGTAATTATTTTAATTACCACGGTTAATGGTAAATCGAGTAATTAAATCTACAAATAATATTATAATAGTATAAAACTACAGTAACACTTTTCCTAGTTTAATTGGATTATTTTATTCCAACTATGATCTTCCTTGGGTTTATTTTAGGACCATGGAGCCACATAGAAGACATTAATTCATATATAATATTATATTCAATTAATAGTCATTTCTGTTACAATTTTGTTTTAAAAAATAATGTATTTTAATTTAGAGTTTTACATGGGATCTCTTAAAATATAAATAGTCATTGTAAATAATAAAATATTACATAGATCATGGTATTTTAAATATAATTTTTTTAAATTATATAATTAAATTTAATTTTGACACAAATGTGATGTATTAATTTCTTAATTAATGAAAGAATCGAATAAATTATATTATAAATATAAATAAAATACTCTTTGACATAATTTATCCCGTAAAAACTTTTATGGATTTATTTTTCATATTTTATATGATTTAAAAGAGTTTCTTTGAACTTTTATTACTGTAATGCTATTGTTTTAAAGTCAACATATGAATAGTGTCAGTTTTGACACTATTGGTATTTTAAAATATAAAATAGTTTTTAAATGTAATAAAATTCCTAAAAATATAATATTTTTCCAAATAGTTAATATAAGCACTAATATTTAATAAATAACACATTTTATTGGACTTTTTACATGATATGGTGGTTACATAAAATCAAAATGAATAATTTCATGATATCATGGTAGATTGAAAAGGTTAAAATAAGGGTTAAAACAAAACCATAAGTATTAAAAACTATTCAAAACATTACTAAATTTTATTTGAAGAAATTAATGCAGACCAAAATCATCTTATATTACAAATAAATTAGTTTGGGACTATTTTGAATTGAAGATGAATTTGTATTACTTTAATACTTTTTATAATTTCAAAGGTGCCCCTCCCCTCTCCTATAAAAATGTACACGTTCCTCTTTATTCCTCACACTACCAATATTTTTTGTTCTAGCCACAATCTTCTAAAACCCATTCATATAATCCATCCATAAATTTTTGAGGCTATATATTAGGCATAACACCATTCTTAGATGTGTTAAGGTTTTAAGAAATGTGATCATGTGAAGGAAATGTAATGTTTTTATTTATGTGTTATTATTTAATTTCTCCTTCCACTACATTCAACGATTATTCACCCATTATAAAATAATAAATCCATTATACTCAATATACGTAGATGTTATTATGTTAATTTAATTACCTAAATCCAATTGTACTTCCACTAAATGGGAATCGGATAAATGTTTCTTGTGTACGTGGGAACTATCACCTCCAAGAACCGATATAATTCATTTTCCATAACTGTCTCTAAATACTGGTCATCATAATGGAATTAATGTTTTTATTTAATTTTCATTATATATTTATATTTATAATATGATAATATATCAATTATGTTATTAATTTCCATGCACATAAAAATGATAACGTCTTGCATGCATACATGTGAACTATCTCCTCCATGAAGCAATGTGAATCATTTTTATTCACCACATCACTTGTATGATATATATAAGTATATTTAATCTATTATTATGATTTAAAAAATAATATTATCAATATATAATGATAAATTAATTACTGCCATATTTCCATAATGATCAATGAAAAACTGAAACATTACCCATGCGTACGTATGTAATGTCGTCTCCAAGATTATATTGTTAATCATTTTGCATACCATAAATGAAAGGTTTGATTTAAAAATTATAAATAATATAAAAACCTGATTATTATTTCATGAATTTTATTCTTAATATGATGTACATATGAACACAAGAACTGTTTACATCATACCAAGTTCTTTTTTGACTCATGTACAGAATGACGACAAACCATATGATGTAAACATAAATAAATATTAATTTGTAATATCTTTGTAATAAGTGTTATAATAGTAATAAAATACATGAAAAATCTTCACAATCATGTAAAAATTAACCTATGTTTGTTATTCAGGGTTATAAATATTGTTTTTAACGCGTAAGAATCAAGGTAAGGGACTTTTTAACTCAAAATGTCATTTTTAATGATTTGATGATTTATTCTTACAAATATTCCATTTAATGTCCTTGTTTTCAAAATTATTTTTAGGATTTATTTATATGCACATGATTTTTTTTAAAATTTTAATTCCTTTCAAATTTTTCAAAAAAGTGGTATTGGACACTTCAATTCAAAAGTCTTCTTTTTAAATGT
This sequence comes from Viscum album, assembly GCA_963277665.1. Taxonomy (NCBI): domain Eukaryota; kingdom Viridiplantae; phylum Streptophyta; class Magnoliopsida; order Santalales; family Viscaceae; genus Viscum; species Viscum album. The sequence continues at coordinate 1,592,386,213 of OY728161.1, forward strand.
ATTAATTGTTCTTGATAAATGGATTGATTATTTCAATAACTTTGGAATGTTTTTTTAATATACTACACAAATGGAATTTCTTAATTTAATGTTTCTATCATGTATTGATTTTTAATTAAAAATGTTACCATTTTATTTCAAAAAATTTATTTTCATTTATGATTTCATGGATTGTTGAGAAGAAATGTTGTTTCAAAGTGAAAATGTTATTTTTTTCTTTTAAGCATGCTTTTTGTGTTTTGATTATGTTATTGTTCTTGGGAATTATTTTAGTCTACAAGTGCTTATATTTTATAATGAGGGTGGGTGAGACTATTATAGCTCTCCAATTCATTAGATAATGATGCAGAATTAAATTATAAGTCCCCCCTAAGAGATTTAAAGAATATAATCTGATGGGTATTCCAAGTGTAACCGTGAAGGTTTCTCCCTATAAGGATGTGAAATCTATAATGTAAGTATGATATGCATTCCACATATTAACATTATGTGTTATGATATCAATTAATTCTATAGGAATAATATTATTTCATGAGGTAAGCTAATAGGTTTGTGTTTTTTGGGTGGAAATCATGATTATGTGAAAATGTTTTCCTGATTTTAAAATATTCATCGTCTAATAGTTTCATTCCGTATTTTATATTTGTTATTGAGATTTTTGTGATTGTCCAATGTTTATTTAAAAAAATTAATTGGATTTATGGGAGAATAAAGTCTAGGATAGGATCAGGGAAAAGTATTTATGATTAAACATGGAAATAAACCACATATTATTTTAAAAGATTCTGTTTTATATAAGAACTGGATATTGTTGGATGTGTCTAGTTTGTATTTATATGGTTTTTAATGTATGGGTTATGCCCAAATTATCTATATCTCTAAATTTGAAAATATCCTCAATGTTAAATAATTTAAATTATTTAATAACTCATGATTATGTAATGTTTAATTCTGGGGCCTTATATCAATTCCCCCACCATTGTTTCTTTTAGAACAAAAAAACTCCTCTTAAATATTTCTTATAAATATGATGTATCATGATTCAACACCAGCTCTTCCAAACACTCCATCTACTACATAAAAATTTGATATTCCCTCCAAAATTCATATCCCTTAACAACATAGGTTATTATAGTCTCCACACTATATAACATCTCACTAATTAGAATGTTTATATAAAATTTAAATCATGCCTCTAGACATGAGATGATATTCATTAATAAGGATTTATGAATGTTCTAACATTGAATTTTAACTCATCACCCCATGGTCACACACATCCCTAAATTTCCATCATAATATTTCATTATGAGTCTAATTATAACAATATGAAACTGATCTATAATCCAAAAATCATTGAAAATTGGGACCACAAACTCTAAAATCGTCCGACAAGATATTCCACAGTGTCTTAGACTGATTCCTATTTAAGAAACATGGTCCTCCATACTATAGGAACTATCTTATAGAACATGATTCAGGTAGTCCAATGAAACCCCCATCGTGGTACAATTCCATCACACATGATGACCTGATCACATGAAAACACAAATAACATTTGATACCATAAAAATTATACCATATTCTAAACAAAACTAATTGGCATCTAATAACAAATGTAATACTAACACACTAACCCTTTCAAAATTTCTCTTTTCGGTCCTTAAATGTTTCTCTAATAATAGATATGATGAGCACTCTCTTGTTCCAACCCACCATACTTTTTATGGGAAAACAATATTGGTAATCTTCAACATGACTCCCAACAAAGGAATCATGAATAAAAAATTCAAAAATTCATGGAAAACCACTCATGATACCTTAAACTTTAGTGTAGCTATTAAATTGATCAAATATCCTTACCAAAATATTAATAGACTTTATAAGAAGAGCCCTATTTGATTATCCAATAAATAGACCAACCATTAGTCTCTCATCCTTGTATCAACTCACTAATGATCAAAATCACTCTAGAATTGTGCATACATATCCTTGATTCTGATACCCACATAGTCGACATCTAGTTCCACATATAAATCCCACATCAGGAATTCATTATGGAACTAGATAATCTCAGCCAATTTAAAATTTTTATTTCAGATTTCACATGAATGTCCGATGATAATTTTTATGCAAATCCATGAACTTTTCCATGATAGGGTCCAACACTCATGACCTAATAGATTCTCCCAAATAGAAGAGTTCTCTTATTTAATCCTTTTAGAATGCTCATTATTTTACGAAACACTCTACTAGTCCATCACTATACATATTGACTTAACTTGACAATATATAAAAACATTATTCTATGAAAAAACACCTTGCACCTCTCACACATTAATTAACCATGATATAGTTCACTACATTAAATAACACAATATCATCATGGTAGAAACATACACCAATAAATAATATGGGGGTTACAATCTATATCCCAGTTGATTGTTGTTCCCTTATGAATGTTGATACATTTAATTCTAGAATATACCATAATGAAAATGTTATATTAATCGTACAATGATACCCCAATCCGTTATCAATGTTATCTCCTTCCATTGAGACACCTCTTCAGCACTGAATAATGGGATACCAATCCTACTAGATTCATGTTGAGCATGCTAATATCTAAATCCATGGTTGACCCAAAATAAAATTCATCAGTGACCTACTACCACTACAATTTCTATGTTCATCCATAGAACCTAAAACATTAAAAATTCTTAGATGATAACATTTTTCCACTAACTCGACTTACCCAACGAATAAGAACAACATAAACAATATCAAGTCAATTCATTATAACAAGTCGTGAAAATATCAATCCTTACATTATCAAAAACTGATTGGTCCACTAAACAGTAAACCCTTGGTGATCCTTTTTATAATTGTAATATCCTAAATATAAATATTCACCACACACCACCTATCACATGTGTATCTTTTCAATCCACAAAGTGTCCACCTATGCTCTAACCCTCCTAAGTCTGACCACATAGGTTTTATATATGGCCTACAATGTCAGTTTAATTATGAACTAATATGAAATCCATCCCCTAGTTTGATCCTTTATGCATTAAATAATAAAATAATAAAAAAACATAACCTTTTATTACAAGTGGTGTTACTTAATGTTATCCCTGATATAAGGTTTTAAGTGATTTTGAAATATGTTACTCTAAGAATTCCAAAGATTATGCACATGAACAGATAAATTTTAATAATGAAACATTCCAAAAAAAGACAAGACTTAATTATACCTTATCATGTAACCCCCCCCCCCCCCACTTAGGTTACCCTCATACATCATGAGGAATAAACTCACCAGTATCCACAAAGTCCAAAACATCCTACACATAGCCCAAAAAATTACATCACTATCAGTCGAAATAATGGATGATAATTTTTGCTATATCTCTATAGGCATCCTATGGTGGAACTATCTTAAAAAAACTATGTCAAGGTTCCATAATCATCTGTTTCAGTCAAAGATTATACCATATTGGAATTCATGGATAACTCCATATAGGATACTGTTGTGGCCTTAATTAACTAGACACATCTAATAGATACTTTAATAATATTTATTACTATATTTTTTAATATTCGATAACAATCTAGAATGGTTCAATGCCCAACCTATACATAGTGGGAATTCATTTTTAGTTTACTCATCATTATCATCATCCATGTGAACCAGACTATAGTCACTAATGACTTGTTATTTGAAGTGGACATGCATATTGGTTCATCCCAATAGAATTTAGTCATGAAATAATTTATTAATACATAACACAATTTTTTCAAACATATATAACTTAGGCCTCTATTATCAATGTAATCACACAAAAGAAAAAAAAATCTTGAGAATCCTATGTGACAAATTTTATGTACATAATACCACTTTATAATAAAGGATATAGTCAAATATATATGAAATCATAATCATAAAAATCCATTTGTGTCGTAAGAGGTGAAATAATATAATCATAATAGTATAAACCATCAATATTAATATCATGCCCTGGTAACCTAGACATACCTCAATAAGGGTGTCCACAAATTCATGTTTCATTATAAGATCTGACACATTACAATTTAACCAGTATTAAAACATCAATATTTATGTAAACAACCCTCCTCTGATACCGTTATATAAGACCCAACCCAACTCACTGATCCCGAGGCAATGTGTTCCATGACCTCAGTCATTCCTCCCAGTATTATAGATTCTTCCAAATAAAGGCAAGGGTCTCAAGAGAATCATGGGGAGAATATACCCTCAATTAGAGTGAATAGATGCAGATAAATAACCAAATGTGTATCAATATACAATCTCATTACATAAAAATCAATAACTATAATTGTAATCAATACATTTTTAAACAACATACATGAACAGTCATACATTAATACAAGATATTGATATCTCATGTGGAAAATTTGGTAAACAAGATAAAAATAAATAAAATATCAATGTGACACAACACCCAAATACACTCCAAAAGTAATCACAACATATAGACTTGATGTTATCTATTATGTTAATGATGAATATAAAACCTCGTCCAAACATATTCCAGGAACTAGTTATGTCTTCTTAGGTACCCACCTATCATGGTCACTTGAGTAGGGTGAAAGTAAAAATATTTGTTCCAACACTAATAGTGCATAAAAATATAAAAAATTATTAATAATAAATTTAATATTATTATAAACAAGTAATTAATTATAAATTATATGTAGAACACTAAATAATCCTTATGAACCTTGACCTCTAGGTTCACACCTAGGGTTATCCATATCTATTAGGTATTTATATTGTATGCCTCCATACAAACATATAAACTATTGAAGTATGAATATCTAGGAGATCCATATTGTCAATAGATATAATATTTTCCATGTATCACTATATATATATATATATATTCAATTCACAAAAAAACCGAGAAGCAATTTATGATTCTATTGGATAGTAAGACATCTAGTTCGCAATAGAACAAAGGTGACTTCAAATTAAAGGGGCTAATTAGTCACTTAATTAATTACAGAACCAAGTTCAATTCCCATACCTAGTAAAAATAAAATATTTGAGTCATAATATATTGATGGATAATTAATAATCCATGGGATAATTACACATTAAATTCAAAACATACCTAAGGGATATTCTTTTTCTAGGTGCCAATTACACCTTAAATTCATAACAAACCCAAGGGTAATTCCCATTCCTCAAGAAAATTAAATATTATATTACCAATTTTAGGCATATGTTTTAGTTCACATTAAGATGAATCATGAACAAAAAAAATCAATTCTTATTAATATTTCAAAACATGTTATGTATATTTCCATGACTCCATTTCAACCAATTCTTGTACAATGGAAATTTAAATTCTAATTAACATATAATCATTCTAAAGTTTTATTAATATAAATATTACATTACCATTATATTTTTTCAATATCAGTCCATTTTTAAATATTTATAGCCCAGTTCACAATTTAATTAATTATCATAACATATTATTCAATCCCTTTGATGAAAACATTTTCCCATGTTTAATACATGGATAAAAATATTGTTTTAAAATATTGTTCATAGAATAATGTTTACATATATTCAATGTCGAATCTAGGGTCATGGTTGTAACACCTTTAATATGGGAAAAATCTGGGTTCTTATCTTCCAATAGACCAGATAGGATCAAATGACTATCTATAAAAAAGAAATAATTCATAAAAAGGACTACTTGAAAAAATTGAACTTGAGAATGGTGTTTCAGTGTGACCTCAAAAAATCTCCAGACTAAAAAATCATAACATAGGGATATTGTCTAGGTCATGAACCTCAAAAAATAGATAATTCAATATATGTAAATCTAAGATACATTGTCCATGTCCATCCAAGTCTAGTCGGTCTCCATCAATCACCATGATTTTCAGGCATAACAGGCAAGGAAAGAACACAAATACCACACATGGAAGGTCCATAGAAATTTTTTTATATAATAATGAGAAAAATAAATACTAAATAGAAATAAAAAATGTTAATGTTAATATAATTAAATTTAAAGCACTATAATAAAGAAATCAAGTGAGTTACCTCGGTGGAATTACTATAAATTGAGTTTTGGCCACTCTTGGCACACTCCTGAATTTAGGGAACATAAACTCCCCACTTAAATTTTATTATACATTGGTTGATCCAACATAATTTGACCAGAAAACATATAATTTATTACCAAGGGATGTAATATCAATGAGTATCCAAATAATTTAATGCATTTTCCATCATTTGAAATCTTCTAGCCATGAAAATCCAATTACCCTTCATTCTTGGACTATACCACCAATATCTGATGGAAATGTCTCCCATTATTTATGCATCATCTATCCTAACACCAAATGATGATCAAAATTATCAATGAGAAGTTTATTAATATATATAATTTACACATAAAAAATATTTCAAGAGCTATGCATTAATAAATGGGATCATCGAAGATAAATGGTGTGTCAATCCATCACTACAAGTGGATGAAGGAGTCACGTTGGATGAAGAATAGAGGATCTCAACAAGAATCACTAACATATCTCACTATGATACATACATCTTAAAGGGAATCTCATGGATCTAGAATAGTATGAGCAGGTGACGGAATGGACCTCCAAAAATCAATATACGGATATAAAACTGAAGATAAGATCAATTCCTATGAAGTCCAAATTACCCTTTTTTAAATAATTCCCAGCATAACCAACCATCTAGCCAGCCATGGTCTATAGGTGAGCTATTTTTCCATAAAAACATGGTGTAGGATCACTGGTAGTCTGATGGATCATTCTATGATGTAGGTAAAACTCTTTCCCTACTAGCTAGTTTGTAGCTACAACATCATATCTGAGTACTTTTATCCTCCTTTGTTGTTTAACTGAGATTAAATTTTCCAAATGGTCTTTGTATTAAACAAAAAACACCTTTGAAATATTTTTAAACAATGTGTATATTGGTTTAATACTTTGATCTCCAAAGGATCCACCGATAAGGCAAAAAGTTATAATTCTCTTTTAAATATATTACCTATAACAAGATAAGTTATTGAACAACTAATCTCCCATTGTTTCTTTCACATAATGTAAATATATATATAGTTTTATAAAATACATAAAAATGATGATTTTTACATGATTAATTCACGAGAATAATAATATTATGAATGGATTGACAACTCATAGGTGCAAGAAAAAGAACATCATGATTCAAGAAATTCATAGTTGCATGAACTCAGTTAAGAAATGCAGGAGATAAAACAAAAAATGGGATTGATAGCTAACTTCCACAATGAATTTGGAAAATATTTATTGGATCTACAAAATTGCTGTTGAGACCCAAAGCATGATGTACAGGGACATTACATTACTTTTGCGGAATACTTAATACATAACAAAAATAGACACACAAGGACCGTAATAGTTTAGTGTCTTTGGAAACTCAGAATAAAATCTTCTAATCGTGGTGAAAGATCTTCCACATCTCCCATAAAGATCTTCCCTTTTTTTCTTACCTAAAACCTTTCTTTATATCCTGGGGAAAATAAAACATAAAATGGGTGAGCTCGAATTCTCATTAAGGGTAAGCATGGATAAAATAAAACATACTATATACATTTGGACTTAAAAACATGAACATAATGTTTAACCATCAAAAGCATGAGCAATAACATAAAACATGGAAGTACGTAAGGCATAGATCATAAAGAAAAATTTATAATGATAAAATAGCATGGGAATAAAACATGTAATTGTGGAACCATTAAGAACATGATATGATTTCCATATTATCCAAGGCATTGCTGCCAAGACCATCTTAGTGGAAAAAGTCCCTTTCTGAATCGAGTTCACTCCTCGTTCCAGTCCTGTATTACTGAACCGGTTTAACTTGCCATTCCAGCCATGTCTATATCATGAGATATAAATCTTTGCCCAATGCATTGGAGGGAGATATAGGTCCCATCCATATCATAGTGAAATCATTCATACTTGTGCCACAAAATAAACTTAAAACAATCATCATAACCCAATGAATAAAATGGGTTTCGTAAACATCATCCCATCATCACATAATCCATATAAAACAAATGGATATTTAATCATAAGAAAATTGAAACCATGTAAATCATAGAGACATTATACTTGAAATGTACACATTTGAAATAATGTCATCTTAGATAGAAAATGGTTTTGATAAAACACTTGAAATGAATTCTTGAGTAAAATATCCTTTCTTCTTCAAAATCAATTTCTTTTCACAAAACATCATGAAATTTTAAAAGAAAAGGATTTTGTTGAAAATAGTCATGAAATATTTTGTAGGAAGCTTCATGAAAATAAGGTATTATAAAACCGTAGAAATCTGTTCGTGCCTTATAAGTTAAAAAAATATTCTTCTCATACTTTTGCCAGAAAAGTCAAAAAGTACATCGTATGGTAAACAAAAGAAAGATTCCTTCCATATGATGTGGTAAAAGTAAGAAAAGATTAAAAATGTCTTAAAAATTCATGGAAGGAAAGTAATAATTCTATGAAAACATTTTGAGAGCATATGGACATGGATAATAAACATAACCCCCAGTAAATACTTACGAGTAAACAATCTCGGATAAGAATGAGATTGGAATATTTATCTCTTACCTTATGTCAGATATGATTCATATGTATCCGAAGCTCCTGAATAATGATTTAAATAATGTCATAAACTTATTACAGAATCATATTCATTGTTATGATATCATATATGGTTCACTTATGACTTTATATTACCCGTTCTTTTGTAAATTTCATGTTAAAGATAGTTTTAAGTAAATTCATTTCATTTGTCGTTCGTGTTTTGACTTATAACTATTCATATGATTAGTTAGATCATGATTAATTAATTCCAGAATATAAAACATGATTTATATATAATATATATTCAGAATATACATATATATAATAGATCGATAAATGGAATGAAATACACCGTTCATGGAGACGGTAGGCCGTACGTACGCATGAACGCTGTTTTCGTTTCCTTATTGAGTTGAATGGAATTAAGTAGATGAAATAAATATATATATATATATATATATAAATTCAGTAGCTTTATAATGTCATATATTTCATTATTATTGCTTATATATACTTTATAATCATTCTTAAATGTTTAACATGGAGAATGAATCTCATCGCGTCGTGGAGACGGTAGTCCGTACGTACGCACGAGAGATTATATCGTTTCCATAATTATTGAATTGAATTGGAGTGGAAGATACAGTATATCAGAATCATTATTATGGTATAACAACTATATATAGTTATCATTTTCACCATTATACACATCCATGTAAGTTGGTGTTGGAAAAACAGATTATACCACGGTGTGGAGACGGTATTCCGTATGTACGCATGTGCGGTGATTTTGTTTTCCGTAGGATGGATAGATGGTGAAATAAGGTTGTTTCATTATTATAATAACATATCAGTATATGAGTGATACTTATAATATTACTTCATAATGAAACAACCTAAGAAGAAGAAGTGGAAGAAGAAATAAAGTTGAAAGAATCGGTAACGCACATTACCTCTTCTTTGAAACGCCTCTTTGAGTCCTCCTCTTAGGGCACTAAAATTGGTCTTTGAAGAATACCAGGACATTTAGGATGTTTCTAGGGAAGTGTAGAAGAGAATTCGGTAGGGTTTTGATGAGCTTGAAGGCTCAAAGTGGTGTGAGGAAGAGAGGGAGGAGATTCCCTTTTATAAGGGAGGAGAGGGGCACCTTTGGAAAACTAAAAATATTATTTTATTATAAAGTCATATTCGGTTTTAAATAGATCCAAATTGATTTATTTTGAATCTAAGGTGGGGATGGGTCTAAATACTCTCATCCAATAGAATTTATACAAGTTTAGGTTCCTATTTTAACCTTATCATTTAACTTTAAGTTAGATAATTTTACTTTTACCGTGTCTTTTTGTGTTCTTACACTATAAGGATAATAAACTTAATATAACAAGTCAAAAAAATCCAAAGTTGTTTATTATTAATATATATAACCTTATCTAAGTCATTTTTCTGAACCTTAGATTTTTAGGAATAAAATATCAATTAATAATATAATATTTGTTTTAAAAACTATTTTATGTCAATTTTGACACTATTTAATAATTGATTTTTTTGAAAATCACAACAGAATGATTTGTTCGAAAGATTTTGATTAAATCAATAATAACATGTCATATTAACCTTGAAAATTAGTGTAATTCATAAAAAGTCTCAAATTACATTTATTTGGGTATTTATAACATCAATTATGTCAATATTTCATTAATAAGATAATTACTGCATCATCGATGTGTCATAAATAAATTAAATTATTTAATGTCTAAATTTTACAAATAAAATACCATTATGTATGATATCTTTTTATCTTTATAATTAATATTTATAGTCGAATTTATCTTATGTATAACCCTATATTAAAAATTATCTACTTATTAAACTTTGATTTTAACTATTTTAACCCTTCTTTAAATAAATTAATAATAAATGTCCTAATCTAAACCAAGTGGGCCTAAATGGTCATATTTTATTCCTAAGGTTGTTTTTGGTCGAATTACACTTATCCAATAGAATTAGGACATGTTTTAGGGTAATAATAATATCAATTTAACCCTTAATTACCATATTTACTTTTAACCGTGGTTAAAAAAAGTAAAAAGTTACTATTCACCAAAAATTATTTTCATCTCATTGAATGACATTTTACTTACTGACATCAATCGTGACTCTCGGATTTTTGAAATTCCACTCACAGAAGCGGTAAAATTATGTTTTATGAAAAATTCGTTTTTTTTTACTACCACTTAGTGGTTTCACTATTCATCAAAAAATGAATGTTTCCAGAAAAATACCAAAAATTACGCCTTAGCTATATTTGAAATTATGAACTCAAAAATTATTTCTATTTTACCAAATTAAAAACATATCATTTGAATTAATTAATTTAAAAATTAATTCCCGTCGTCAAAACAAATAGCGTGTTCTTAGGAGATAATAACTATCAAAAGATAGACACTTGTTTATGTCTGGTTTAAATGTGAAATTACATCCAATGACCAACATTGTATTAAATTGTAAAAATATATTATAAATATACTTTAAAACCACTCAAATTAATAATTTATCACTATTAATTATTTCGATTAAAAAGGTTGTTTTTAATTAAAATTTAGTAATTTTCACTATTCATCAGAAAATGAAAGTTATCCGAAATGTAACAAAATTTCACCCTAAGATAAATTTGATATTCCGAATAAAAAAATGAATTCCATTTTGAAAAATAAAATTTACAAAATTTCAAAAAGTGGTTATTACTATTCATAATGGCTAGTTTTAATAATATTTTAATAGCATATCGTTGTTTAGTGAAACTTGGTATTGCGTACTACACACGCTATCGAGGAAGGTCACAATTTTGTGTAATGCAAGGCAAGTCAAGGATGCGTGTTGTACAAGTTCCTTTTGGTGTATCGTACAACACAAGACATTAATGAAATTAAAAAGAATATTTTTCATAAAATCTCGGGGTGCTACAATTACGATTAAGGGGAATAATAGATTTTTATTCTCGAAATATAAGTTGATAAAATATGTGGCCTATAATGAAGAACATGCAAGTTTATTATCACACATATATCTACCACTTCTAGAAGATATCATAAAATTATAATTTCTAACTGATACAGATTTCATATATCAACCAAATTTTTATTTATTATAGAGTCACATTATATAATGTAATATTCATAATGATCCTACCATCTTCAAAGAAGTGCTATTAATACCATTGCACATATCTCATTATTTGTACAATGAAGACACCACTACTGTTGTGATATTTGATGATATTTTAGAGGAGAGTGACTACATTCACCAAACACTAACAATAAAACCTCAAAGAGTAAATGGTTAATGAAGTTGAAATTTTAAAAAAAGAAGATATAGGGATATAGTCTAATCTTGAGCATATATTTTTCAATTTTCATTGAAAATGAATTTAGAACTAACACTCATTTTAGATAATTTGTATATCCATATATCCAAATGAGTATCATAAAGGGTGATGATGAATAATAAGATTCACATCTAGATAATTATATGTATCTCTTAAATCCATTAGATATTTTTTAAACGGATTTAATAATGTGTTTATAATGTATTAATAAAGAGATAAAGTTATGTTATGACCATATTAAGTAGGGAGATTCTAACATAAATTTATTTTGTTTTCATTTTTAAAAAAATATTTCATCTTCCACTAGAAGAAATAGTGGCTTTAAATTCGAAGATATACCATTGGTTTTATATAAATCAATGAAAAATTTATGCACTAGATAATTTTGGCATCGGTTTTACTGAAAACTAATTCCATAAAAAATCAGCATCATTTCCATTGAATCCCAACATTTTAAATAATAAAACTTTGGGAATTTATTTTCTAAATATTATACAATGAATAGTTTTAAAAAAATATGTTCTTGTGAAACCCTAGATTTTAACGAAATTTGAAACCTTTCTTGACTAGAGACGAGCCTAACGATGGTGACCTGGTGATCCCAATGATGATTATTGTTTATTTGTACTGATATTTATCATTATTTCAAGATTTGTGGTCTCGATTTGTCATCCTCTTTCATTACTTCATCTTCTATGGATGTAATTATCTTCACAAACCATTTTCTGGCTAACCATCATCTGTGATTTGATTTTCTTTCTTTGATCTTATTTATTGTTCATTTCTACAAAAAAAATTAGATCATAGGATGTTTTCTTCAAACGAATTTGTGGATGAAATTTCAAATTATGGATATATTTTTGTTGATGAAATCCAAATTTTTTATGTTTTTTTCATTTTGAATTTAAATTATTTATCTATTATTTATATTTTTTATTTATAATTTATATTATTTGTATGTACTTGAATCTTATTTATAAATGTTATTTTTAAAGTTTTTTTACTTTTATAAATTTTTAATTTGATGAAATTATCAAATTGTCACGATGATATGTATTGATAATTTTTTTGAAGCGATGATATTTAAAATATATTTATTTCATATTTTTTGTTTTGACATTGTGATGTTTCTTAAATATGGGTTAATGTTTTCATGAAACATTTACAATATAGTGGAAAAACATGATCTACTATGATGGGTTTCTAGAAGAGGTTATGAATAAATGTACTATTTAATTATATTAGAAAAATAAGAAAAATAGAATGTTATTCAGCCGATGATGATGAATGTAGATGAACTTATAATCGGAAAAAAGAGAAAATAGTGTTAGTGGAATAAATTCACTTAAATCATGTGTTTTGAAGTTCATTATTGGTTTTTATATTCTATTAATAATTATGATATGAATAATTATAATGAAATTTTGAAATTATCTTATGACTTGATAAATAATATTTTGATAATTGTTTATGGGTGGTTGTTATGATTTTATATAATTATATTGTAAATAATTTTTTTAGAAGGTTATTCAATCATTGTCCAGATATTTTTAGTTAGATATATCTAATATATATAACTAAATTATATATTATTGATGTAATTATTATGGTATACCACATTTATGTTATATTTTGATATTTATGTGTTATGAAGGCATGTTGTATTCCTTGAGGGATGATGTATTCATTATTGGGGATGTTGTGAGAAGCAAGACATTAAAATTCTATTATCAATAATTTTTATTGAATGTGTTTCTTTAATATTTCTATATATATATATATATTTAAATGTTCATATGTGTTCTTATATTCACCATTCATGTTGTGATTTCATGTACTGAATGTATCATAATTTTATAAATTTATGAAGAACCACTAGTGAATATCAAAAATTACATGATGAATTCTTCAAATTTACTAAATGAAATCTTCAAGAGAGAGATTTTATTATCAATACAAGTCTGAAATATTTGAATATAATAGAGTTAAACTCCATAGAAATCAAGGATCATTTCATTTTCTATGGTTTAAACCTTAATTATACAAATTGGATTTGGAATGGTGAAAGAACATAAAATTCAATACCTAATGGTGATGAAAATATTTATAATGATGTAGTGGATTGTATTGAAAAATTAATTGATGATTTATGTGTTGAAACCATCGAAAATATAGCTACTATTGAATTATTTTATGGTGATTTTGAGAAAACATTATTCCAAGGTTACTATAAATATATTGTATTATCAGCAATTTTGAGATCAGTTAACTTGAATGCAAGAAATGGGTGGAGTGATAAAAAGGTTCTCCAACATACTTGAGCTTTTTAAATAGCTACTTATAGAAGGTAAGACACATCTAAATTCCAATTATGAGGTGAAGAAAATATTATTCCCAAAGGGATCCGGGTATAAAAAAGATACATGATTCCTATAATGATTGTGTGTTGTATTGGAAAGAATATGAATATTTATCATGTTTCCCACTATGTATAACAACAGGCTATAAGATGGGTGAAAATGCTAAATTAGATTAATTATTAGGTAATGACATATAAAGTCCTAAAAACTCAAATTTATACTATCTAATGAAATCGTCCAATAATTCATTCTGACAATTCTGATAGTTCTACTATGATATATTCTTAGGTACTAGAACCATGGATCAAGCTAAATCAAATTATCACCTTCCAATAATTCCTCATTTGAAGCATCTATTTCCAAATTCAATTTACACAAAAATTTTAAGAATGAATTTAGATGTGCCCATATCTGATGGTATCTTATGTCACCCTACTGATTCACTCCATTAGAAGAGATTTGATAAAACAATTTGTGATTTTGAAAGTGAAGTTAGACATTTCATAATGATATTTTTTTACCGATGGAATGAATCCATATCAGGTCCTATGTTTCCAACATATTTCATGGCCTATGTTTTTCTATTTTACCACTTGTACACAAATATATGTATGAAGAAAAATATGTTATGATGATGATCATGATTTCTAGACCAAAATAGATGGGAAATGATATTGATGTGTATCTTTAACCATTGACTGATGATTTGAAATTGATATGGTATATATGTTTTAATGTTTTCAATGTATACAGGAAATAGTATTTTATTTTCGTGTACTGTGATAATGTTTACTATAATCCACTTTCCCTCATATAGAAATACATATAGATACAGTATTAAGGGACATAAATAATACCTAATTTTTGAAGAAGAAAAATCATCTTATCAATTGTTGAATGACAGAAAGAAAAATTAGATGGGACATGAAAGATTTTTCTGAATTGATCATCTTATTATAAATTGAAAAATTATTTAACAATTTACATGAATTAAATCTTCCACATGACAATTGTTATTTTAATAATATTACGATATGGTGAAAAATAATAATTTGACATTTGGAAAGAAAATATGTTCGGGTCTTCAAAATATTATCAATAAGATATAATCTATCTTTTTTGAATGACCATATAGGATATTTTTAGAGATAAAACATAACATAAATGTTGTGCATGTTGAGAAAAATATATTTGAAAATTTCATTGGCCCATTTTTAATACATATTAGGAAAGACCAAAGATGGATTACATGATAGATTGGACTTGATATCAATGGGAATATGTTTCTAGTTAGTTCCTACTATGAATGGAAACATAACATATTTACCTTCACATTATCACAATTTAAATAAGATTGAGAAGAAGAATTTTTTTTGGTGTCTTCATGGTATTTTTGTACCCAATAGTTATTCTTAAAATGTGAATAATTTGGTTTCATTAAATGATTTTAAATTAGTAGGTATGAAATCCAATGATTTTTGTGTATCGATGAAACAACTTTTATTAGTCACATTGCATAGTATATTTCCGAAAACTATTATAAATACTGTCATTAGGTTATGTATTTTTTTCTCAAATCCATTTGTAGAAATTTACTTGATCCGGATTTTTTGGATGTGTTAGAGAATGAAGATTTTATTATTCATTGTTAAGTAGATATGTTTTCCCACCAACATTTTTTGATGAAATGGATCATATTGTGATTTAATTGGTGTGTGAGATAAGAATATGTTTCCCTTATATTTAATATGGATGAATCCTTTTGAAATATATATGAAAATTTTTAAGTGATATGTTAAAAATATTTATCTACCAGAGGCCTAGATATTCAAAAATATGTATCAAAAGATGTGATTGATTTTTTTGCTGATTATTTATATGATGTGGAAAAAATTGGTCTACCTATATCTCGAAATATGATAGTTGATAGCAAAGGTATAGGTATTTGAGGCCTAAAGTTAAAGTTCATTCCACGTGATGAATTGATGCAGACACATTTATACATTTTGTACAACATAAATGAGGTTTAATCACAAATAACATCATGTGTTGTAGAATTAATGTTACGATACCAAAAAAATGAAATTTAGATGATATTGAGAATAAAAAGACATTTTTTCATAGATTAAAGATAATTTTAACACATATATATCTGCATCAAAAACATTGAAATGCATAGAAAGGGTACTATCTCTTAATGTCATCACCTGGTCTGGTTTTGATATCAATGGTAAACATTTTGCAAAAAGAAGATGGGTGACAAGAGTACCATTCAAACTAGTTGTGTAATAGTCATCGTTGAAGTTCTGAATTTTTTTATTTCAAAACATAAAAACCCATTTTTTCATCAATTCTATATGTTTGATTTATTGAAGACATGTAAGAAATTCATTGTATTAAATTTAAAGTAATTATTATTAAGTATAATTGTGTTTCATGTAATAGTGGTGTGAAAAATGATGAATATGGGTTTAAACTAGTTGATTTGAATATATTTTGTTGCAACAAGGAACCATTTATCAATGCCACACATGAAAAGAGTATATTTTATTTCACTGATCTATTGAATAAATAGTTGTATATCATTTTTCATGGGAAATAATCCATTTGGATGATGAGGATGATAATGATATTACTGATTTATATGTGGCATATTCTTTTATTACATGATTTCCAGATGACAAGGAAAATTACATAGACATAGTGAATGTAATACAAAATGATCATCCTGAAGGGGTATGGGAAAACACTAAAGTACTCTTCTAATTAATCTTGTAATTATTTACATTATATTTATTTTTTAAAATTTTCAAGTGTAAAAACTGTATAATTTATTAACTAATTATTATTTAATTATATTTTTTTGATTATTTATTTCATTTTTTGTGTAAAATTTTTATATTTCATGGCTGTGGTTAAACATTTTCCATTTAAAGACCTGACATACAAAATTATATTTTAGTTTATTTTAAGAATATGTTAACACATTTTATAAATTAATATTTAAATTTTTTAATTTTTATCTATTTATAGATGTAATGTTTGTATTTTATAGTTCACCATAAATATTTTTTGGGTCAATAATCATAAAATATTTATTTTTTAAAAACATACAAATGCATGACACTTTTTTTACTGACATATTTATGTTTTCCTATTTTCAAATTAATAACATGTCTAATTATATTTCGGTTCACAATAATATCATTAGATTTTTATATTACAATAAAATATAATGATACAGAGGCAAAAGAACATCTATGGAGGTATTTTTTTTACATATTATTATATATCCAGTAATATAATTATTTAATGAAAAAAAATTAATCTAAAAAAATAATTACAGTAATACTGATGATACTTCATTAGGGGAGTATTCTACTTTTAGTATTCTAAAATTGAATTCTCGAGTTCATAAATGTGGCAATACACGTTTAACAAAAATATAAATTTCTCACGGAGATGAGCGATTATATATTAGTTTTAATGATAATAATAATGAATCTGGCCCAAATAAAATGCCTTTTATTAGAAATATTGTCATATAGATCTATTGTAGGATTATAATTTTATATCTTGATTGGATATCAGTTCACATGGTTGTGATAGATCTTCTTTGGGTGGCTGTAAAGGTAAAATATCACAATTAATTTATTTTATCTCATTTTTTCAAAAATATATATTTGTTAAATGACTAATATTTAAGTTATCCAATTAATGATGAAATTAAATTTAAAAGAAACAATAGTAGATAAGAAAAGATGTCTTAAATTAGTGGTGGTTTGATCGAGGGATTTCAAAACAATGATGAAAAAAATTATTTCTTTGGGAGGAGGAAAAATGAATGCCCATTCCTCGAGTATCTCTTATTAGATGAAGATATATGGAAGAAATTTGTTTCCACCCAACATGATGAACTATTTTAGTTATGAGAATTATATTATATTATATTGAAAATTTTCATATATACATACCTAATTACTTATTAGTTTAATTCTTATAAAACAATACTTGAGGATATCCCATCAAGACATCCAACTGCATATTGTATACCCTCATACTTTATCAGGTGAAGGGTATCATTCATTTGGGAAAAAGTATTGAGGAAATGTTTTAATCACTAAGTGATCACTCAATTAGTGGTTCTGATGTGGCTCAATTTGGTCCACTATCTCTACCCACCATCCCTTGGAAATAGAAAAGAGTTAGAATAATAAAAAATGAAGAGTATCTTATAGAGAAAGATAAAAAAGTAGCTAAATGAATTTTTAGTAGATAATTATAATTTTTCATTATTTTTTTAATATGTAAATTAACAACACTAATATACCCTTTTTATTTTTCATTTTAGGATGAACTTCAAGAATAATGGACACATGAAACTTTTATACCTGGGGCTAGGATTAACATATTATCCACTACTTTAGGAAAGACAGAACCACGCAGCATCATAAGAGGATATGAGATGGGTGTTAGTATTCTTAAGTTTTTGTTATCAAAGTAATCAATCAAGAGTCCCTAAAATTAAATCATTAATATCTCAGTTGAAATATTTGAAACATTCCATGGGTGATAAAATTCAAGAACATGTGCATCATGCTATGTTAGATCAATTGGCGAGACAATCATATTCTGTGCATCCTGCCCAGTCTTCCCAGTCTACCTAGCCTTCCTACATAGTTCCTCTGCCTCCTCACTTAGACCCAACCTTATAATTTGAGTTGTATGCAGAATATAATGATATACAAATTATTGCATTCAGATTCATGCATTTTTTGTTTATTATGATCATCACTATAATATTCAGATGGGTCTGGTAAGAGATTTGGTACCAGAAATTATTGATCCTACTACTCCACTACCATTCCCTACTATAGAGGTTACCAGAGTTAGGGATTATAAGGGTAAATTTTTTTGGCCATATACCTTCCTTCATAATATTTCATACAAGGCATGACTTTTTAAATTTTAATTAAAACTTATTGAAATTTACATATTATGTGTTTAGATATTTAACTTATATAGGTGTTTTTAAAATCCAAATAAATGATGGAAAGGAAACAAAAGGTTTAACACCAAATAACTGTAGATACTTCAGATATTTCTGATGGGGTAGAATGATTATCTCGTGTTTCTTCTTCCTTGGATTATATCTATGAGTTTTGGATGTCGTTTGATATATGTAGAAGATACTATCCATTGATAATATTTAGAAATGATATCAATAATCTAATTAATTTTAAATAGATCGGTGTTGTAGTGTTTCAATTATTTTTTATGCAAGTAAATAAATGCTTTTGTTTTCATTTTTAAAATGAAGATGGTTTAAATTGAATAACGATATTAATTTTGTTAATTTTATACCAACACATATTGATTGATCAAAATTAAACTATAAGAATTTATGTTTTTATAGATCTAAAATTCATTTAAATGGATTTCTTATATGTGTCAACTGTAAATAGAGAGGCATATATATGTGAGTGGTTATTAACAAAGGATATCATGTGTTGGTTTTTTACATTTCTTGATGGGTAATAACAGAAACATAATTATGCACTATTGTTATTTATAATGTCATTAAATGTGTAATTTTATTATTGTAGGGGGGATTATAGGTTAGGAATATCTTTTCCAAGTAAAAACACATTATATTGGGTTTTCTCTTTATTAGTTGGTGTTTGTAGAAAATTTTCCATCATATTAGACAATAATTTTATTTGTTTTGTATAATCTCATTATGATTAATTATCATTGTTTATACATGTAATATTAGTTTATATATATGAAAACACAGTTCATAGAAAAAATTAACAGAGATCACTTGTTACAAATGTATCCAAATACAATCAACTAGGTGAAAGTAAAGGTAATTTTTTTATGTAAGATATTATTTTGAGTTTTTGATATATATATATATATATGTGTGTGTGTGTGTGTGTGTGTGTGTCTGTGTGTGTGTTTGTGTAAATATTTGTATTCATTATCAAGTTAATATATTATTAACTAAAGTTTCATCATTAATAAAGATATTTCGAATGTTGTTATTATTGTCTATGACTCATGTATAAAATAATCACATCTGGGGTAACGACTAATTTTGAATAGGTTAGTCATATTAATTATTTTATATTTTCTGTCATTGTATTCTGTTATTTAATATTTTATCATTCAATGATATTGTATAAATTCAATGATGTCGATTCATACATGAATGTTGAACTAGATCATCTTTGATCTTTCTTTGCGAACTATTTGTTAAGTGTGATTACAATTTAACATATGTATATTCTAATGTTTTTGATTTGTATTACATTTTACAAATAACAAGTATTAAAAATGAATTATTTTTTTATAATAGGTGTTTAAACATAAATATATGAAAACAAATAATTTAACCATAACCAATAAAGATCACAATGTAAATTTTAGATATGTGTTTTTCTAATTCTATTTTATAATACAAAGTAATAGATAATTTTTTAATTAACTTGTTAAAATCATGAATGTTTTTATATATTTTTATTCAATGGTAATTGTTGTTTGATGGTTGTATACTTTTTTCCTATTAAATGGATTTATATTTTTTATAGTCTATAATATTTATTATTTTCATAAAAATAACAAAATTTCATTATACATTTCCAAGAAAATCAACACAGAATCATTTTGAAAATTTGAACAACTTTCATTGGATGTTTATTTATGAAACTCACACTAAAAACCCGTAGGTTCAAATTGTTGGCATCCGTTTTTATATAAACCAATGATGAAAATGTGAATAGTACTTTTTTCCGTCAATTTTTTAGATAAACTTACAAAAAAAATGAATCTTGTTAACATTTTTTTCATTGATGTTTACAAAACGTATTTCAAAAACCTTATTTTTAACATTAACATTGTATAAGTCATTAAAAAATGACGTTAAAATTAAATAAACTGACGTTAAATCTTATTTTTTCACAAGTTCCATACACTCCATTTAATTAAATTTTTTCAAAATATCATACTACCTAAAACATGGTTTTTGAAGAATAATTTATAATTGTAGTGTTAAAGGAAGAGGAACCATATCTTATTCCAACACTAAAATAAAATAAATCCTTCACAATTATGTGTGTGGAAAAAAGTACATTAATTATGTGAACCTCTAACAGAAGAATTAATTGAAATGGGGATCAATAATGATATAGTGGTCTCTTTTAATTAATCCCCATCATCTTATAGACTGTGGAAATCACAATATGTTCTAGATGTAGACAATATATACACAAAACCTCATGTAGGATTAACAAAATTTATTATTACTTTTCTATATTAGTTATGTTCATTATGATAAAAATAATTATTAATTCCAATGTTATATTTATGGGTTGTAGAAGATAGAATTTAAAAGAATTACTCAAGCCAGCATATGCAAAATAAATATCAGGTTTCATTTCATCAACTTATTAGGATAACTAAATAAATTATTATATTTTTCATTACATGGATGGGTGGTAAAAGTTTTGTTTTTGGGAATGAAATCATGAAAATGGATTTTGAGTTTTTTTCTTTCTTATCACAACTTAACATTTTTTTTATTTTTTATCATTTTTTCATAAATGAATATCAATTATCCTTATTCATTCTTGAGTTTATTTTCAAAAAAATTACATGATTTTTGAAGAGTATTATTTTTAAATAATATTTTACATGGATGTGTTTAACTGAGTTTTATTTTCAACACATATTAATTATATTGTGTAATTATTGGAATTCATGATGATGAACACTATAAAAAATCATTTTCCCATCATGTTAGAAAACCTAAAACCTTTTGACCTATTCCTATTAATTGTATATCATTATTTTTAAAAAATTGTATCTTTTTTGAAATATAAAACATGTTATTATTTTTTATTTTAAATATTTATAGCTAATGAGATATTTCTAATACTATTTATTCACTTCTTAAGTTATAATATTTTTCACTTATGCCCAAAATTTTACATCATCCCATATTATTCCCTTAGAAATCATTATTTTCCTTATAGGATTAATCCACATTAATATACGGTCACTCCTTACCTAACTTCGCTCTATGTAAATTTTCTTGATTATTTAGTACTTGAGTGTGGGTAACGAATATTTCATATGTGTTTCTTTTTTATGTAGAAAAATTCCAGGTGATGTGATAGATGCGTATCATTATAATCGGAATTTTACAGTGATGAATGGGAATAAGGAATTATTATATATTATATTTCATTATTCTCATCAAATTCTCCAATAAAAATGATAAAAAGAGGTATGATATTAAAAAATTCATTATTTTTAATTATCTTACACATTAACCTACTAATAAAATGGGTATGGATATTTACCCATTCCTTAAATTTTTTATTCCAATATTAATTAGAAAACAATATATTAAAAAATAATAAGAACTATAGATGAATAGGGATAAATCCATTTATTTAGTTTCATATTAAGGACTCATGGATCAATTATTTAAGAAAAGTGAGTGTGGTGTCCTGTCTTGTATAGGGAATTTATTGAGTAGTTTTTTAGCATTTTACATGAATATCAATGTGGTGTACATAAGAGTAAAATGAATACTTTTATACTATTAAATTTTTATAATTCCAACCACCATCACTAACCCCAAAAAAATAACTTTAAAAGAGTAATCCAAATTAAATACATTTTTTATTTCTCACTATGTGGAAAAGTTAAATATTTAATTA
The DNA here is from genome assembly GCA_963277665.1 of Viscum album. Classification (NCBI taxonomy): domain Eukaryota; kingdom Viridiplantae; phylum Streptophyta; class Magnoliopsida; order Santalales; family Viscaceae; genus Viscum; species Viscum album. The sequence continues at coordinate 1,592,409,357 of OY728161.1, forward strand.
ACATTTGTAAATGAATTCATTTTCATTGTATGACCATAAAATTGTATTAATTTTATAATGAGTGAAGAGTGACATGAATTTCGATATAAGGATGGTTATGATTAGATTATGGATTTATTATTGAGGTTAAATGAATTTAAATATGGGAATATAAATGAAATGGAAATGAATTTCTTGAATAAGGAATGATAAAGATGTATTTTGAAAAATATTATGGAAAATTATATAATTCAGGACTCAAGAGTGGATTTGATATGTATATTTTAATATTTTCATGAATATAATATTTATATTTTGGGTAATGGGAATAAAAAAATATTTAACTATTCTTCATTGTACTTAAGTTATTTAATCCAGATTAACATCCTAATATAATTTGAATCAAATTTAATTTATAAATGATTATTGGAGGATAAAGGTTAAATAGATCAAGAATTGGTTTTTCATTTAATATATTAATTTTTTAAAAGATGATAAAAAAATTATAGCTAAATTGAATTATGGTTAAGTGATCGAAATTTTTACGGTGTTTTTACTTTTTTATAAAAAGGTTATTATTAATTATTTATTTTCAATCTTATGTATGGATAATTTATATTACATATGAAGATGTTATTCACATGTATCAATATAAATCCATAATTTTTGAAAATTCATAAATATTTGTATCATTTAATACCTAGATATTTTAATGTGTTTATTATTCTATATTGGGGGATCTCTATATTTGATAACTTATTATAGATTCATATGATCTATCAATAATACATATTATTATGACCTGTTGAGATACCTCATGTTTGATACCACTCACCAGTGTCCTGACTAAAGGATAATATGACCTTAGGTGTGTCTATCCATATACTAGAGGCCAAGGATTAGTAGCGAGTTCCTATGTTTGTATCATGTAGAGGCTATATATTCGAATTATGGTGGACCAATACTAAAAATAACCAAACTATATCCGTTAAAACAATCATATTAATAAAAATAAATTAAAAATAGCCATAAAATAATTAATTAATAAGCATTAATATATGTAAGCATCCCAATGATTGTCTAATGGGATGATCATATAAACATAATAAAAAAATATGAAAGAAAAATCTTTCCCTACTACTATCCTTGAGCCTCATCAAATCCTAATATAAAAATACTTTTTTAGCTAATCTAACATAATCATGAAACACTATCCCTCTACCTAATTTGATGTTGGGAACATGAGGTCTTAAATAGTATCAAATTGGTGGGGATTCCCAATTGGGTTGTGAGTAAAACTCAATAATCCAACGCCAATAGTGTACCTATTATAATCATTAAATATACTGAATTTATTATATTATATTCTCATAATAATAAATATAGTGCGGAAGTGAAATAAAATAATTAATGTTTATACTCAATTTCTAAGTTGACACTCTTGGTCAACCATACATGAATCATCTGGTGTTGGATGTCCTTGGGAATAATAAATCAACCAAACAAGGGGAACCACATCTTACCTCAAAACCGATTTAAATACTCACATAGGGAAACCAATTCATACCTTTGAAATCCTAGCATATTATCATTCAATCAAGGATATTATCCTCTTCAACTCCTCATATCATATAAACCTATAGGAATTTTCATTCACAAAACCACATATTATTTACTCCCATGGGAATCATATTACCTAAAACCTCACATAAAATGAAACCAAGGGGAAACCAAATTTCATTGAATAGTTAAAATTCCATAATTACACATTAACCTATATACCACCTTAGTACCAGAAAACACATAGACATGGGGGATGCATCTCAATTATAATATTTTATATCATATCTTCTACCTGAGCAGTTTCATCACACACAAAAAATTGATACTAAGGCATCATTACTTAGGGGTTGATTCCTTGCTATGATATGACTTTCCATACATATATTCATACACCCATGGTAACACTCTTTCCCTAAGATCATCATGCAGCATACACCTAAAAATAGGATTGCTCTCAATATCAGTAGCTCAATAACTCATCGTTGATGTTCTATTTACTCTAGACCTAACCCCACATATCAAAAAACTACTCATCATGAAAATTTCATTGAATACTAATATTTTGATTATAATCACTATTACACATTCACAACTCATTAAACTTCTCAATATCACATCACTACAGAGCATCCACTAGTGACTTTTAGATCCAATCATATCTGTAATTATTAACATGAAGGCATATCTAATTCCCTATGGTTTCATCTCATCCTATAGACTCTTTACCGAAACTAACCTCAATAATTTTTCATAATCCCTACCGATTCTATGATATTATGATATTAGTTACCCTACACTATCCCTCCCTAGTGTTGATGAAAGATTGGGGAATACACTGAGGTCCCCTAAGATACATTATATCTCAGAAACCCAACAGGAGATCATCTATCTCATTTTTATCTCTTCATTCAATTCCATTTATCTGATATAATATCATACCTTAATGTGACTATGATCAAAAAATGACCTAATCATCCTCATTATAAATACCGTATTGGGATTACATATGAGATATGAGGTAATGACCATATTACCTATATAGTAAATCTAGTTTGGTGGTAATAACAAACCCTCGCGTTATTCTCTTTGATAATGAACCCTCTAGGGTATACCCATACTATTAGTGGAGGAAAATTCATCACACACTCGTATCAATTAGCCCAAAATTATATATAATCCCTCTAGAATAACGATTCCAATCAAATTTATATCTCTTATATGGAGGGGTATCTGGGGACCTATAAAATAGTCTTATTCATTCATCATTTTCATTTAAACCCCTTTGGGTTTTATATCTCATCGGCCACATGTATAATGTTGTCCTCAGTCATCAGTGGTCGAGGAATCTAGCTAGAGTTCAAGGGGCCATCATGGCCCTTGATACGTCCATTATATCCCCAACCATTTTAAGGGAAATAATTAATTTTAAATAACATTTCAATAAAACCTTGTGGTGGGGACACTTATAACATGATACATAAACACAATTCACATATCCTAGAGGGATATTGACCAACCATATACCTCATGCATAAAGTTATCCTAAATCATGAAAACTCGTTCCTAAGATCGTTAAACCATCATTCATTCCAATTTCAACTATTGAACCTAAATATCATACCACACATTTAAATAATTAATTATAACCATTTATAATTATTTTATCAATTAAATTTAAAGTGTTATATTTTCATAAAAATAACAAGTAGGTATCGACTTCTTAAAACCATGATTGGTGGAATTCTAATATCCTATGGAATGCTCCTAGAGTATCCACTCACAAAATCCCTATCACAAAACACTTTACCACTCCCTAATATATACAATTTAATAAAAACCCACAAAATTTCATTGTGAAAAATTCCCTGAACCAAGCACTGAAAAACTATATGTGTTCCTAAACAAGTGACATCCCCAGTCTAGCCTATGAAAAATACCCTTCATCCCCAACTAATTATGTGATGCTTTAGTATATATTGTGAATAAATATAGACATGAAACATCCTAATTTGTGTGATATAAAAGGGAAACAAGAATCGAGGGGTATTTAGTTAGTGAGTCACCTCAATAAAATATAAACTCTACTAAAAATTCCCCATGTTAAATAATAAAAGGTAACGATGGAAGGGGTATATCTTTTGAGATAATATTTTTTGGATATGTGAGGGTGGAATGGAAAATATAAGAGAAGTGTAAAAAAATTATGAGGGAATATTTTAAATTCAATTTTTATAATAAAAATGGATAAAAATATAGTTTGAATTAATAGTTTACAAAATAGTGTTCCAGCCATGCATCTCATACTAGTTCCAAGTTATACACCCACATGGTTTCTTTCAACTATTTTCTAGCATTGTTCCAATCGTGAAACTTCTACTACAACAAGATAGATCACTGCACATTGTTCTCTTGCATGGTTCTCCGTGTCCAAATGAAATAAATCTATCAATAACCCAAATAAAGTTTCTCCATTGTTGTTTTCTTTTAGTTTCTACATGATATCCTCTAACCATGTGGTAAAAGTTAAATCTCAAGAAAACTCCAATAATTTCATAATTAGATATCCAAACTCAAAAAAATGAAAAATAACCCAAGTTTTATATTTATTGGGCCCTGAAAAAAACAAGAAAAACACATCCTAAATATTATCCAATAATATAAGTTCTTATCAGTGTCTTGATTCACAAAATTTCCCTAGTTCTAGGATAAATGATTCAAATTCACCCTAAATTTCACAACTTGTAACAGTGTGGTTCATTAGAAACTACTCAAAATTATGGTTTTATCCCTAGGGATTTCATCATGGACCTCTTTAAATAATTCCCAACCATCCTCATTTATGAACTCAAAACTAACTAATGACCTTATATAATGTGACATAGAATGGGATTATTTTTCACAAATCTGCACTCCAAGGAACATTATTCATTAATGTTCAAGCAAACTATTAATAACTATATACAAAAATTATATGGGGAAAATTATACCCATGTGTCATGAGACCCTAATCCATGATCAACCAATTCATCATCGTTCTTATAGTTATCCACAATATTAGACTATGTCTATAATTTTAGATTATATTTAATAGTGCTCCCAACCCTTAAAATGACCTACCAAAATGTATTTCCCATGGTCTATTTACATGATTTATTATATTTCCATCTAACTTAAACAAATAAAACACAATACCACCAGTCAATCCTCCTATGGTTATCTTTTCCCCAAAATGACCAGCTGCACCCACTGACACGGTGTCACATCACCTGATCTCATCTTCTTATTCTTTGGAGGAATCAAGAGATAATCCATATGACCACACAAAACAATTTACCTAAAATATGGTTAAATTACATGGTTGAATAAACAATAACCTACACAATCCATCATACTCTCTCCATGATAATAAAAACACCTCCCATATGACTCACTATCTACTCACATTATCTTTCTCATGAGACTGATGTCGACACACAGACTCCATTAAATATAGTATATGAATCAAAATTCTAGTCCTCACCATTAAGACCAATTAAATATAATAAAATCTCTCCCATGAATCCAAATTTCATATCGATGGTCCTTTAACCAATATCATTACTTCCTCAACCCATCCAATATGAAAGTTGTACATCCATGACCAATATAATGATCCAATCAGCATATTTGTATCTTCATTACCACTATCCTAACAAAGATTCTAGATCTATATAGAACATATTCCATAAAACTCTTAATTTAATGAATATACTTTCTTTTCCTATATATAATTGAGTTCAAAAAATAAAAACCAGTCACTTTCTGTGCTCATATCACTTAAAATATTGAATGTAGTACAACTAAAATTCCATCCATAATGAATATCATACCCTCTTGGAACCAACGTTATGATTTCCACCATATGGATTCCCTCGTATTTCTCTTTTTTTATGACTACTGGTTAACCTAACTATACCCATGGTTTTAAACTATGTTTATAGCCTGTAAATATGTGGGTATTGGCTATAGCCTTGGTTTTAGGAGCTTTGAATGGTGGAGGTGTCGATATAAACCTATACCAATTATTTTTATACAATCCATGGATATAGGTCCTAGAGAATCTATCAAACCCACACTTTAGAAAATATGGGAGAAACATATAACCGAAGAGAATAAATAACGACATTTTGGAAAACCATGGGTAAAGGTATCTTTTAGAATTTTTCATTAAGAGCAGAAGCACCTCATCCACATACTCATGATCTTTTAAATCAAATAAAACAAACAGTATACTTTCAATATCATATGAATATTTTATATTTATCACTATAAAACTAAATTTAATAATTTTAAAACCATATACAATTCAGAATCATACATATACATCCATAAAAAATCAATTCATGTAATTAAACAACTTCAACAAATGTCCTTCCTGGAAAGTGACAAATTAAGGGGGCCAATATCTCCCATATTTCCAAAATCCTCATCATCATCACCACTAGTAGAATTAAAATCACTATTAGAAACATCCTCATCAACAACAACATAATTCGGAGCATTAACTAGATAACTGGGAGAATGAAAAACATTATAAACATCATCATCACCATCACCATCAACTCCACTAACATTATTACCCTCATTAAAATCAATCAATGAATCATTTCAAAAGCACATTGATTACACATATGAATTAATAGAAAATGTATCCTCTAATTAAAGGAATTTACAAGGGGCTAGAAAATAATTCATGAAGTGTTTAGTGATCACATTACTTCATTAACCATTTATTTTCTTATTTCACCCTCCTGTAAAGCTATTTTTCCCCTCAACTACTTCTGAATGAGTGCTTTGAATCTCAGTTTCCTGAGAGGTTTGAGTGGAGCCTGATTTGGACCAATACATATAGGGAATTATGTTTTTCTCTTTTCAACATTAGTCTCTTATATGGTGATCCCCACCTAATACCAAACTAACATGATTTTATGGCATGATTTTTTCATATTCGTTAAAATTGAGGGCCTCCAGGGAAGACTATTGAAAATATAAAAAAATATTTAATTATGAATTTCATATTATAATTTGAAATATAAATAAAAATACATACAATATTTTATTCTATTTTTCCATTTACTGCACTTCCATCCTTTTTCATCCAACTAAAAAAATCTCGAGGCATACGACCTTCAATACCCAATCCTTCTTGTTGAAAATTAAATTGATTAGTATAAACATATTTAGAAAATATAAATTTTATAATCTTTAGGAGGGGTGTTTTCTGGTGGGTTATGGTGTGACGTGTTATAGTATAAACATATTTAGAAAATATAAATTTTATAATCTTTAGGAGGGGTGTTTTCTGGTGAACATGAAATCTTCAATAATAAATAAATAAAATAACAAAAAATAACACATGATTAAAGGAGTATAAGATAGGTGGTATGAGGTGTTATAGTCTCCCAACCATAAATGCTAGATATCCCAAAAAAGTGTCAGATTAGTAGACACAAAATAATTGAATTCCATTTCTCCCACATTAATTATGTTGGAACCCACCTCTCATAGACATACTATGCATAGTACCATAATACCCATACCAAAGGAAGAATTTTACCAATTTTTTCCTTCTCCGAGAGATCCAAAATTTTAACTGAATTCTCAATAATGGTTGTATTAAGATTAAGATCACCATCCTCCCATTAAATAACATGGGAAGGATCTATTATATTTTTTCTAATATCGGAATCATAAAACATGTTGGGGATATATTTCAAACCAGATAGTAATTCCAACCGATAGGACACCTTTTCTAATCATCCAATGATCTCAAAGGGTCCAAAAAACCATGTTTCAAATATACCCTAGATACCAAATAGATAATGTCCCGTGAATTGTGAAACTCTTAGAAAAAACCAATAACCAACCTCAAACTCCATTTACCAATAAAAATGTTCTTCATAAAAATTATGATGAATCTGAACCAGGATTAATTTCCGCTAGACTAAGTATACCATCTTTTTCGTACCATCAATGGTACCCTACACAACCAAAGACTCTTCTCCCAACTCTTCCTAAAACAAGGAAAATATAAATTTTTACCCATAAAAATTTTAAAATGGAGTAATATTTTTCAAATCCAAATAACTATTATTAAAGTAATTTTTTACTAGTGGAAAATTCATTTCCCGAGATCCCCTGAAATCTAGTACACAATTACAATGTATATCCTCAAGATCAAGGATAGACCTCATATTTTTTCATATTTTTTTGGATGAATTTACATTGTAAATTTAATCTTGGATCCCATCGCCAACTATCATAATTTCTAGAACCTAGATGTGAACCTAGTGTCTTGGTTAGAAACCAACATAGAGGAAAACCCATGAATTCATACAATCTCTCATACATACAAGTCTCTAGGCTATTTAACATTCATAGTTTTCTTTTTGGGCATGTAATGAGACACTTTTTTAAATGGTTAGTGATTTAAAAATTCACATTCATCCCACTATGAGTCTATGGTAAACTTCCAATGAAGTAGATTGAAATATCAACCCATTTACTTACCATTATGGATAAGGGTTGTAATAAACCAAAATTTCTCTGGTCTTCCTCCCTATGTCATTAAAAATTAATACATTTCATTATTAAACCTGTAATCAACCATCTCATCTCCATCCACAAATAATGAAATTTGAAATCATAAAAAATCGTGGAATCTTTAGGGTTAATATACCATCATGGCCAATGTTCTCTTTACATAACCACCTACCTCATGGAAAAAAGAATAACCATCCTACTATAAAAGCATAAAATTCCACTGGGGCATCAAGACCCCTCACCCAAGGTCTCCCCATCATAAAGGATTTCACCCAAGAATTTTCACTCGATGTCTATCACCTACTCAAGCCAAAATATATAATCAACATATGCAAAAAATTTGATTTGAAGCTAATAACGCATTTACAGCAACCCCTTATACTCCAAATCCCATTTAAACAAATAATCTCATCAAAGACCACTACTGAACTAACTCCTTCAAGACTTGTATTGATAATTTTATGCTTAATGCATCAGAGACCACATTTCCATTCCCATGGTTGTACACAATATCGAAATAAACATTCTGAAGATACTCAATCAGGTTTTTATATCTCATGATTGGGTCTGTATGAATAAAAATATATCTATGTATCTTATGATGTCAATACACATTAAAACACTCCACAAAGAGATAGTTTTACATGATATTAGTGCTTGAATAACTGTTGAAAACTAAAATCATGGGTAGGGTAGTTCTTCTCATGAGGTATTAGCTGGCATGAAACATATTCCACGACATGATCCCTTTTCATCATGAAACATCCCAACCCTTTAATGAAAGAATCAATGAAAACATCATAAAAAAATTTTCTAAGATAAAAACATTTAATAAATACGACCTCATATTTATCTCATAAAAATATCTCTATAACTTGTCATTACACAAAAAATATATATCCTTACAATTTAATGTTCTCATCGGTGATGTGATCTTAGATAAATATTGAATAGTCCAACTATGTTAACAATCTAACCCAAGAATCCTCAATTCTACAAAACAATTCTGGGATTCCCCCAACTCATAAATTATTTTACAACTTTAGGATCCATTGATATTCTACTCTTAAAATATCACATGCCTAAGATATTTCATTTCAATGATCTAAAACGTGGATTTTAACAACCTACTAAATCAATGATATTCATTCAAGGTTTGATGAATGAAATCCGAATGGCCCATGTGCTCCTCAATTGTCATTTATTAAATAAAAATATCATCTAGATACTCAATAAAAAATATTCCAAGAGCTAAGGAAATATCTTCTTCAAAAAATCCATAAATACTATAGCATAATTTTTTGACCCTGATTACAAAACTAGGAAATCAAAATTACAATATTTCCTCCTAAACAGAGTCTTAGGTAAATCCTATTATAATACTCCCAACTTGTGTTACCCTGACTGTAGAGACCCGAAGCCTGACATACATTGACATTACATTACATTTGCGGAATACTTAGTACATAACAAAAACACACACACAAGGACCGTAATAGTTTAGTGTCTTTGGAAACTCGGAATATAATCTTCTAATCGTGGTGAAAGATCTTCAATATCTCCCATAAAGATCTTCCCTTTTTTACCTAAAACCTTTCTTTATATCATGGGGAAAATAAAACATAAAAGGGTGATCTCAAATGCTCAGTAAGGGTAATCAAAAGAAATATCAATCACATCATATTCATAAGAACATACCATTTTGGAAATCTTAACCTGCAAAAGAGATCATAATTTCATAACACGGAATAAATCATGGTAGTGAAATGTAATCACAATAATCATAACATAAAACATGAAACTTTGTGGCATACACACATAATCATAGAGAATCATTTCTTGTTAGTCAAGACTCATTTCCAAGACTATCTTAGTGGACAAAGTCCCTTTCTGAACCGAGTCACCCTCGTTTCAGTCATGTTTCACTGAACTGGTATAACCTACCATTCCAGCCATGTCTATCTCATGATATATAAAATCTTTACCCAATGAATTGGAGGGAGATATAGGTCCCACCAATCTCATAATGATACCATTCTTATGTGTGCCACAAAATCATAAATCATACTTCATTGCATAACTCATGTAATACAAATGGGAATCATAAACATCATGACATCATAAAACAATTCATATAAGATAAAGGAATTCATAAAAATAATTCCATCACAACATAATCAAATCAATTTAATAGTAGGGATAAAAACAGAACCCTTTATTATCATAGATGGAAAATAATTTTGATAAAACACTTTAACTCCATTCTTGAGGAAAATATCCTTTCTTCTTCAAAAACATTTTTCCTTTCTTAACATGTCATACAACTTTAAACTAAAATAATTTGATTAAAAATAATCTTGAAAACTTGTAAAGGAAGATTCTTGGAAATAATGTTTTAAAAATCCATTCATGTCGTATAAGTTAAAAAAACATTCTTCTCATACTTTTGTCGGAAAAGTCAAAAAGTACCTCGTACGAAAAAAAACGACAAAAGATTCCTTTCATATCCTTTACTAAAAACTCACCGAAGGGTAAAATTGGATTTAAACAATTGTAGGTGGATGGAAATAATATTACATATTGAGGAAACATGGATGTGGATGATAAAATACACCTCAGTAAATACCAAAGTATAAACAATCTCGGATAAAATGAGATTGTGATATATTCCCTTACCTTAGGTCCGATTTGCTTCGTAAGTGTCCTAACCTCCTGTATAATGATTTAAATAATTTCATTGACTTATTACAGAATCATATTCATTGTTATTATTTCATATACGGTTCACTTATGACTTTATATTACCCGTTCTTTTGTAAATTCATGTTAAAGTAGCGTTTTGGGTAAAATCGTCTCATTTTTCGTTCGTGTTTTAACTTGTAATTATTTATATGATTACTTAGATCATTATTACTTAATTATAGAATATAAAATATGATTTATATATAATATATATTCAGAATATACATATATATAATGGATCGATAAATGGAAAGAAATACACCGTTCATGGAGATGGTAGGCCGTACGTACGCATGAACGTTGTTTTCATTTCGTTATTGAATTGAGTGGAATTAAGTAGATGACATACATATATATACACATAAATCCAGTAGCTTTATAATGTCATATATTTCATTATTATTACTTATATATACTTTATAATCATTCTTAAATTGTTAACATGGAGAATGAATCTCATCGCGTCGTGGAGACGGTAGTCCGTATGTACGCACGAGCAATGATATCATTTCCATAATTATTTAATTGAATTGGAGTGGATTATACAATATATAAGAATCAATATTATGTTCTATTAACTATTTATAGTTATTATTTACACCATTATACCCATCCATGTAAGGTGGTGGTGGAAAATAGATTACACCACGGCGTGGAGACGGTATTCCGTACGTACGCACGTGCGGTGATTTCTTTTTCTGTAGGATGGATAAATGGTGAAATAGGGTTGTTTCATACTTATAATAACATATCAGTATATGAGTGATACTGATTTTATTACTTCATAATGAAACAACCTAAGAAGAAGAATTTGAAGAAGAAATAAAGATGAAAGAATCTGTAACGGACATTACCTCTTCTTTGAAGTGCTTCTTTGAGACCTCCTTTTAGGGCACTAAAATGGGTCATTGAAGAAGACCAGAACCTCTAGGATGATACTAGGGAAGTGGAGAAGAGATTTTGTCTGGGGTTGGCCGAGCATGAATGCTCAAATTGGTGTGAGGAGGAGAGGGAGGAGGTTCCCTTTTATAAGGGAGGAGAGGGGCACCTTTGGAATAACTAAAAATATTATTTTATTATAAAGTCATGTTCGGTTTTAAATAGCTATAAATTGATTTATTTCGTAGATAAGGTGGGTATGGGTCTAAATCCTCTCATCCAATAGAATTTATACAAGTTTAGGTTCCTATTTTAGCCTTATCATTTAGATTTAACATTAAGTTAAATAATTTTACTTTTACCGTGTCTTCTTGTGTTCTTACACTATAAGGTTAATAAACTTACTACAAGAATCCAAACGAACCCCAAATTGTTTATTATTAATATATATAACCTTATCTAAGTCATTTTGCCGATCCTTAGATTTTTAGGAATAAAATAACAATTAATAATATAATATTTGTTTGAAATACTATTTTATGTCAATTATGACACTATTTAGTAATTGATTTTTGGGAAAATCATAACAGAATGATACGTTCGAAAAAAGATAATTAAATCAATAATAACATGTCATATTAACCTAGAAAATTATTTTAATTCATAAAAAGTCTAAAATTACATTTATTTTGGTATTTATAACATCAATTATGTCAATATTTCATTAATAAAATAATTACTGCATCATCATTGTGTCATAAATAAATTAAATTATTTAATGTTTAAAAATTACAAATAAACTACCATTATGTAGTAAATCGTTTTAGCTTTCTAATGAATATTTATAGTCGAATTTATCTTATGTATAACCCCATATTAAAAATTATTTACTTATTAAACTTTGATTCTAACTATTTTAACCCTTCTTTAAATAAATTAATAATAAATGTCCTAATATAATCCAAGTGGGCCTAAATGGTCATATTTAATTCCTAAGTTTGTTTTTGGTCTAATTTCACTTATCCAATAGAATTAGGACATGTTTTAGGGTAATAATAATATCATCTTTACCCTTAATTACCCTATTTACTTTTAACCATCGTAAAAAAAGTAAAAAGTTACTATTCACCAAAAAATTATTTTCATCTCATTGAACCACATTTTACATACTGACATCAACCGTGTCTCTCGGGTTTTCGAAATTCCACTCACAGAAGCGGTGAAATTAAGTTTTATGAAAAATTCAGTTTTTTTAACTACCACTTAGTGGTTTCACTATTCATCAAAAATTGAAAGTTTTCAGAAAAATACCAAAAATTAGGCCTAAGCTATATTTGATATTATGAACTCAAAAATGATTTCTATTTTACCAAATTCTAATCATATCAGTTGCATTAATTAATTTAAAAATTAATTCCCGTCGTCAAAACAAATAGCGTGTTCTTAAGAGATAATAACTATCAAAAGATTGACACTTGTTTATGTCTGGTTTAAATGTGAAATTACATCCAATGACCATAATTGTATTAAATTGTAAAAATATATTCTAAATATACTTTAAAACCACTCAAATTAATAATTTATCACTATTAATTATTTCGATTGAAAAATTTGTTTTAATTAAAATATAGAAATTTTCACTATTCATCAAAATATGAAACTTATCCAAAAATCACCAAAATTTCACCCTAAGCTAATTTCGATATTAAGAATCCAAAAATGAATTCCATTTTGAAAATTAAAATTTAAAAAATTTCAAAAAGTGGTTATTACTATTCATAACGGCTAGTTTTAATAATATTTTAATAACATATTGTTGTTTTAGTGAAACTCGTTATTGCGTACTACACACGCTATCGAGGAAGGTCGCGATTGCGTCTAATGCAAGGCAAGTCAAGGATGCGTGTTGTGAAAGCTCCTTTTGGTGTAGCATACAACACAAGACATTAATGAAATTAAAAAGAATATTTTTCATAAAATCTCGGGGTGTTACATTCTACCCCCCATAAAATGAATTTCGCCCTCGAAATTCGTCGGGGTTATAAATGGTTTACTATTCGAAAGTTTCTTTAATAGAAACCCACATCGTAAAAAAGAATACCAAAACCAATCTTTAAAAACAAAAGTATGAAACGTAACGGTTACCCAAATAAACTAATTAATGGGTTTCCACATAGGTGAAAATATGGATATGGAAGAAAAATCTAACCATCGTGTTCTGATGGAGAGTGGTAGAAGACATGGCTATGGAAAAGCCAAAAATCACAAATCCATAAATTTGTGACGATCTAAGGTACCATCTGATTAATCAGATATAAGAGCACTAGGACAACATTTTTTGGTTTTCAAGATAATTTCCCTAAAGTTGAAGAATTTTAATTAGAATAAATACTTACTTTATTTTGGTACAATCTCACTGTTGTTTGTGCCTTGAACAATTTCCAATTCATCTATTAAATAAATGAAGTTGAATTTGTTATTCGTGAAGTGTTAGCAGATCATGTGATAGAATGACGGGTCATTCCATCTGTCTCAAACAAAAGGTTAGAAAAAGTTATTAAATATACATAAGTCATTCTATAGTGAGATTAATCATATATGATACCTAAAATGGACTTATACTTCATATATCATACTGCTTAATATAATAAAACTTGTTTCTACTAAACAGGGACTTCCTGTAGGCCAGTGGTAGGCGATAAAGGCCAGTCGCACTTCGGTTGTGGGTTCGATTCCCACAACCTTGTCTGACGCGATGGGTTGTCGCCCGTCCTACAGGTTGTCCTTTTTCTAAAGCTTTATTACTATAATATCCCATCAATAATATCGAAAAACGTTTTATCCCAACTTATGTCCAACATAATCCATTCTAATCTTTAGGCTTATATAAAATACTTCGGTCCAAGCTCATAGTATAAAGAAAATGATTATTTGAAATGTCACAGAATAATCACATGAATTCCATCATTTATCCCCCATATATCATAAGATATGTCAAATTACAAACATGTGAATACCTTAATCATGTATTCTATTGAAGAATGAATACCCATTGAACCTTAGTGAAAACATGAATGCAGTTAAAAGTTAACACTTTCCACATGCCAAAATCCTCAAAATTATTTATACTCAAACCATTATATCAATTAGTCTTTATATCAATCATGAGCTCATGAATAAAATCAAACATCTCATTATCTTCTTATCCCATCATTATGCGCATATCATCTGTTTACCAAAAATGTATCAATCACTTTTCATGGTTACCGGTACCATAAAATTATTGAAAACCACAATAGACCAAAACATAAATATTCCAATATTCCATGATACTATATACAACATTATTTTGGAATACCATTACATAAACACTTAATCATTCCACCACATCGTTGTCATATTCAACATCGCCAATAGTGATCGCATGTGACTTCCCTTTGTCCTTTGCCTTAAGTGTTTTCTCATGTTGATCATCACTAACCCTTGTATTAGGGCATTTATTAGCATAATGCCCCATTTCCTTGCACTTGAAGCATTGAAGTGTTGGTGGTTCGTTCTCTGCAGTGTTTGCTTTATTCACATCATTAGAACCCCTTTTTCCATTACCTCGACACTCAGCTGCTCGATGACCTTCTTTTCCACACTTAAAACATTTTCTAGTCCCTTTAAGACAATCTCCACCATGCTTCTTTCCACACTTTGAGCATAAGGAAACATTCATCTTCTTTTCACCATTATTCTGAGATTTCTCCTTGAACTCCATCTTTCGTTTCTTGTCAAAACCATGAGATGGATATATAACACCAACTTCCATTTCTACCTTGATAGCACAATGCACAATTTATTCATAGCTACTGAAGTCTCTTATAGCTAATTCCCTTCGAATACTTGGTTTTAAGCCACTAAAAAATCGATCAACTTTACTTTCAGGTTAGATGACAATGCCAGATGCATACCTTGCATGTCTTGTAAAATTCGCTTCGTATATACCAACAGATTCATCATCCTTTTGCTTTAGTTCAAGAAACTCCTTCTCCATCTTTGTTCGAAGAATACGAGGGAAGTACTAATTGAAAAATAAGTTCTTAACTCATCCCATTCCATGGACTCAATTTCATCCCTTTGCCTCGTATTCTTAATAAGATTCCACCATTGATCAGCATCACCTTCCAAACGATATACTGCTAAGATGACTTTATCATGTTCAGAACATTGAAGAACAGGAAATATCTTTTCCGTGGTACTAATCCATTGTTCAGCAACAAGTGGATCGGAAGTCCCACTAAATGAAGGTGGACGTTGCCTCATGAAGGACTCAATAGAATATTGTTCCCTTCTCTGCTCATTTAGAAGTCCAGAATGATTCATAGCTTGTGTAAGTATATCAATAAGACTTTTCACTCCATCTCCCATAACATTTGTTTGTTCAGGAGGACAATCATTGCATTGTCCATTTCATTGATCAACACGGTTCCTTTGGGTTCCAGCCATCATCTAAAACCCAAAAAGAATAGTGTGAGAGGCAAAAAATCATGCTAGGGAAAACAACATAATAAAGGGGGAGTACCTTCAATATCTAACATCTTAGGTTTAATTCTATGATCGTTAGAATAATTATAGTACTATAACCTATACGTATACTTAACCTTAGGGACATCCCTAGACATACCTTAGAAATATCTCTAGGGATTTCACTAACGTTTTCGCATCCTAGTTTCCAAAGGTTTACTAAACCTTTACTCTGATACCAACTGTAGAGACCCGAAGTCTGATGTACATTGACATTACATTACATTTGCGGAATACTTAGTACATAACAAAAACACACACACAAGGACTGTAATAGTTCAGTGTCTTTGGAAACTCAGAATATAATCTTCTAATCGTGGTGAAAGATCTTCAATATATCCCATAAAGATCTTCCTTTTTTTACCTAAAACCTTTCTTTTTATCCTGCGGAAAATAAAACATAAAAGGGTGAGCTCAAATGCTCAGTAAGGGTAAACAAAAGAAATATCAATCACATCATATTCATAAGAACATAACATTTTGGAAATCTTAACCTGCAAAAGAGATCATAATTTCATAAAATGGAATAAATCATGGCAGTGAAATGTAATCACAATAATAATAACTTAAAACATGAAGCTTTTTGGCATACACAAATAATCATAGAGAATCATTTGTTGTTAGTCAAGACTCATTGCCAAGACTATCTTAGTTGACAATGTCCCTTTCTGAACCGAGTCACCCTCGTTTCAGTCCTGTTTCACTAAACCGGTATAACCTACCATTCCAGCCATGTCTATCTAATGAGATATAAAATCTTTACCCAATGCATTGGAGAGATATATAGGTCCCACAAATCTCATAATGATACCATTCTTATGTGTGCTACAAAATCATAAATCATACATCATTGCATAACCCATGTAATACAAATGGGAATATTAAACATCATTACATTATAAAACAATTCATATAAGATAAAAGAATTCATAAAAATAATTCCATCACAACATAATCAAATAAATTTAATAATAGGGATAAAAACATAACCCCTTATTATATTAGATGTAAAATAATTTTGATAAAACACTGGAACTCCATTGTTGAGGAAAATATCCTTTCTTCTTCAAAAACATTTTTCCTTTCCTAACATGTCATACAACATTAAACTAATAGAAGTTGATTAAAAATAAACTTGAAAACTTGTAAAGGAAGCTTCTTGGAAATAATGTTTTAAAAATCCATTCATGTCATATAAGTTAAAAAAACATTCTTCTCATACTTTTGTTGGAAAAGTCAAAAAGTACCTCGAACGAAAAAAAACGACAAAAGATTCCTTTCATATCCTTTACTAAAAAGTCACCGAAGGGTAAAATTGGATTTAAACAATTGTAGGTGGATGGAAATAATATTACATATTGAGGAAACATGGACGTGGATGATAAAATACACCCCGGTAAATACCAAAGTATAAACAATCTCGGATAAAATAAGATTGTGATATATTCCCTTACCTTAGGTCCGATTTTCTTCGTAAGTGTCCGAACCTCCTGTATAATGATTTAAATAATGTCATTGACTTATTAAAGAATCATATTCATTGTTATTATATCATATACGGTTCACTTATGACTTTATATTACCCGTTCTTTTTTAAATTAATGTTAAAATAGCGTTTTGGGTAAAATCGTCTCATTTGTCATTCGTGTTTTAACTTGTAATTATTTATATGATTACTTAGATCATTATTACTTAATTATAGAATATAAAACATTATTTATATATAATATATATTCAGAATATACATATATATAATGGATCGATAAATGGAAAGAAATACACTGTTCATGGAGACGGTAGGCCGTACGTACGCATGACCGTTGTTTTCTTTTCAGTATTGAATTGAGTGGAATTAAGTAGATGACATACATATATATACACATAAATTCATTAGCATTATAATGTCATATATTTCATTAATATTGCTTATATATACTTTATAATCATTCTTAAATGGTTAACATGGAGAATGAATCTCATCGCGTCGTGGAGACGGTAGTCCGTACGTACGCACGAGCGATGATATCATTTCCATAATTATTGAAATGAATTGGAGTGGATGATACAATATATCAGAATCAATATGATGTTCTAATAACTATGTATAGTTATTATTTACACCATTATACCCATCCATGTAAGGTGGTGGTGGAAAATAGATTACACCACGGCGTGGAGACGGTATTCCGTAAGTACGCACGTGCGGTGATTTATTTTTCCGTAGGATGGATAGATGGTGAAATAGGGTTGTTTCATAATTATAATAGAATATCAGTATATGGGTGATACTGATTTTATTACTTCATAATGAAACAACCTAAGAAGAAGAAGTGGAAGAAGAAATAAAGATGAAAGAATCGGTAACAAACATTACCTCTTCTTTGAAGTGTTTCTTTGAGACCTCATTTTAGGGCTCTAAAATGGGTCTTTGAAGAAAACCAGAACCTCTAGGATGATACTAGGGAAGTGGAGAAGAGATTTTTTCTTGGGTTGGGCGAGCTTGAATGCTCAAATTGGTTTCATGAGGAGAGGGAGGAGGTTCCCTTTTATAAGGGAGGAGAGGGGCACCTTTGGAATAACTAAAAATATTATTTTATTATAAAGTCATGTTCGGTTTTAAATAGCTATAAATTGATTTATTTCTTGGCTAAGGTAGGTATGGGTATAAATCCTCTCATACAATAGAATTTATACAAGTTTATGTTCCTATTTTAACCTTATCATTTAGATTTAACATTAAGTTAAATAATTTTACTTTTACCGTGTCTTCTTGTGTTCTTACACTATAAGGTTAATAAACTTACTATAAGAAGCCAAACTAACCCCAATTTGTTTATTATTAATATATATAACCTTATATAAGTAATTTGGCCGATCCTTAGATTTTTAGGAATAAAAAAACAATTAATAATAAAATATTTGTTTTAAAAACTATTTTATATCAATTTTGACACTATTTAGTTATTGATTTTTGTGAAAATCATAACAGAATGATACGTTCGAAAAAAGTTAATTAAATAAATAATAACATGTCTTATTAACCTATAAAATTAGTTTAATTCATAAAAAGTCTAAAATTACATTTATTTTGGTATTTATAACATCAATTATGTCAATATTTCATTAATAAGATAATTACTTCATCATCCTTGTGTCATAAATAAATTAAATTATTTAATGTTAAAAAATTACAAATAAAATAAAATTATGTAGGAAATATTTTTATCTTTCTAATTAATATTTATAGTCGAATTTATCTTATGTATAACCCCATATTAAAAATTATTTACGTATTAAACTTTGATTTTAACTATTTAAACCCTTCTTTAAAAAAAATTAATAATAAATGTCATAATCTAATCCAAGTGGGCCTAAATGGTCATATTTAATTCCTAAGTTTGTTTTTGGTCGAATTTAACTTATCCAATAGAATTAGGACATGTGTTAGGGTAATAATAATATCATCATTACCCTTAATTACCCTATTTACTTTTAACCGTGGTAAAAAAACTAAAAAGTTACTATTCACAAAAAAAATATTTTCAACTCATTGAACCACATTTTACTTACTGACATCAACCGTGCCTCTCGGATTTTTGAAATTCCACTCACAGAAGCGTTGAAATTAAGTTTTATGAAAAATTCGGTTTTTTTAACTACCACTTAGTGGTTTCACTATTTATCAAAAATTGAAAGTTTTCAGAAAAATACCAAAAATTATGCCTAAGATATATTTGATATTATGAACTCAAAAATGATTTCTATTTTACCAAATTCAAATCATATCAGTTGCATTAATTAATTTAAAAATTAATTCCTGTCGTCAAAACAAATAGCGTGTTCTTAAGAGATAATAACTATCAAAAGATTGACACTTGTTTATGTTTGGTTTAAATGTGAAATTACATCCAATGACCATCATTGTATTAAATTGTAAAAATATATTCTAAATATACTTTAAAACCACTCAAATTAATAATTTATCACTATTAATTATTTCGATTGAAAAAGTTGTTTTAATTAAAATTTAGTAATTTTCACTATTCATCAAAATATGAAAGTTATCCGAAAATCACAAAAATTTCACCCTAAGCTAATTTTGATATTACGAATCCAAAAATGAATACCATTTTGAAAAATAAAATTTACAAAATTTCAAAAAGTGGTTATTACTATTCATAACAGCTAGTTTTAATAATATTTTAATATCATATTGTTGTTTTAGTGAAACTCGTTATTGCGTACTACACACGCTATCGAGGAAGGTCGTGATTGCGTGTAATTCAAGGAAAGTCAAGGATGCGTGTTGTGCGAGCTCCTTTTGGTGTAGGAGTCATTCAATTAGAAGGCATAAAATGGTAATAATACAAAGGAGCTATAAAATATTAATATCTACCTCTCATTATTGCTATAAACCAAAAAACATATATTAATACCTCAGGGTACTCGCACACCACTACAGCATGTCATCTACCCAAAAATGGTAAACTTTATTAAGAAACATCTCTAAAAATTAACACATGAATTTCACTGAAAAAGAACAATATGCCATTACCTTCCCAATATGAAGTTCCACTCACTATAAAAAATATGAGTGAACCCAATGGAAGATAATAAATGAAATTGATGTTGATATGAGTATATCTAGGCCGTAACCCAAATCAATAAATACATTCAGATAATTCACTCAAACATTTCAAGAGATAACACTAGAAATACCAACTCTACCTCAAAGTTAGTTGTCATCACGCAACATGTGGGGAACTTAAAGCCTTTTTTAGACCTATTTCTTAATTTTTTAGAATTATATAACATGTGAACCATAATAATAAATTCAATTCCAACACGTCAAATAACATTGAACATATTAAATAATGAATATCCCTTGTTTCAATCAAATCTATCACCATATAAGTCAAAATAAAGATCATTCATCAAACTATAGATGGATCTTATTTAGATTATTCTATTGTGAACTACACTATATAAATCCATCAATTCTCAAATCCTCCTTAAACATTCATAGCCACATGAACAACCCTCATGGTATTTGTATAAGATCCACCATTCTTGAAAGAATCATCAGGAACTTGTGATCCCTTTGTGAATGTGGATCTTTCCATACTACCATGGGATATCGAATCATAAATATGTTTTAGATGGCCAAATCATAAAAAAAATGGATAGTCTTGGGATCCTCCACATAGTTATGTTTTGTAAGAACTCACCACCCATAGTGGTAGTTGAAATCCTACTGCTTCCCTGATGAAGCCCTTAAAACTGGTCCTAAAGAAACTTACATGCCTTGTGCATCCTCTTATTTCCATGAGATACACCCTATCTAATAACAAAACCAACTGAAGATCCACCAAAACAAATATTTCTTGATATGTTTGCCTCATAAAATGACTCTTTGTCAACTAACTCTATTAAGGTATGGAGAAATATGATAATCAACTTTGACCAAATTTCTGACCTCATTAAAAATCAATCATCAGATCATTTAGGTATTCATTAGTGACAACTTCTTGTTCAAAATTCAAAATCTCAAAAAAAAATTAGGAAAAATACTTAAGAACGGTATGCTCTCCCTAATACAATCTCAAGAACTCTTTGGTGTTTTCTGCACATAACATCTCGTGATAAAGATTTAGGATGAATATTTTCTTGATGGAAGCCCATGTAATATCCTCATGCAACATACTTGGAAAATATTGTCAAACTATCTTATTTTTGGTCCCTCATTCAGGTATGTGGAACCCTCTTGAGTCTTCCAGAGTCCTCAAGATATTGAAAATCATACCAATATTCATAAGTAATTTTAATATTATTGGGGGTACATTGTCACTAAAATGTGGGTGGATTCTTCCTAGTGAATGTAGAGGGATGATCCACTGATGCCATGGGTTACTAACACCCACTTGACCAAGAGTACGAATGGTGTGAATTGTTACATCTATCAGTAAAGGGTTCACTCAAATATGTTTATGTGGGTCATATCTTGTAGCTTCCAATATCAGTCTTGGAACATATCTCATTGATGGAATGTATAATAAAAAATACAATAACCCATTTGATCATGAACACATTCCCAAATGATAGGTCAACATTCATAATTCAAACCAATTTGTTAAAACAATATTAATTTAATGAAATTATGAATTCTACCAATGAATGATATTTCATAAAAAGGAATATGAAAATTTCAATATGTTTCCCATTCATTTTATTTAAATGAACTCAAACCCCAAGTCTCAAATTTGGATAAATCTTCTAACCACCCCCGGTAACTTAGGTCTAGTCATGGAAGTGAGACACATAAGCCTGTTTTCCATACATACTAATTTAATTATGATGATCCATAATCTTATCAACCTAAGACATAGAACCAAACTCTGTTAGTGTTAACACACTTTTTAATGAGCTTTTCCACTTAAACCAAATTATAATTTCCAACCCAATTCAACTAGACAATCTTTTCGATATGGCAGATCAAAGTGAAGTATATCAAATATAACAATAAAAAGTCTTAAATATAAATAAAACAAGAAATACAATAATAATAAAAATTGTAAATTTGGGGGTATAACTAGATTATTACAACCAAATCCATAAAAAAACCCCATCATTGTATGAAAATATCACTAATCTACAAGTGAACAAATTCCTCACCAAAAAGAAAATGAATTGAAGTTAATAACATCTGTAGAATCTAGTAAGCTATAAGATTCCCTAACCATTACCTATATATAGAAATAAATAATCTAAAAATAGAGATATTAAAAATTATGGTATGAGAAAAAATCCTAATAACATCCCACTATAGTCTTTATAAGGTCTAAAATCAATAAAGTAACAGTTCTAGATTTTAAAACAAAAACAGTTTTGCAATGAATTTTCTTAAGTTGAAACCCATTTGAAATCAACTTCATTTATTTTTTCAAAAATTCCTTTCATATTATCAAAATAATAATATTAAAAGTAGAAGTGATAATATATGAAACCATATCCACTCATCATAAGTTATTTATGTAAACACATATCCATGAAATTCTATCACTTGAATCATTGTGATACAACCCCATATAAAAATATGTGAGAAAAAATATCATATAGAAAACCATTATGTGATAAAAAAGATAAATAAAATTTTTATTTTGTGTCTATCCAATATTAAAATATACTCTATACATTAATTTTCCTAAACCAATCCAAACACTGTATCCAACCGATATCGAGTCCCACTACATTCTATCATTATCAACAAAATAACTACTAGTGGTCCAGTAGAAAATAAGTTTTCTTATGTCTATATGTTCAGGAACCAAAGGTTCCCATGTAACATGATTGAAAAATTACATTTAAAAATCATAATCACCATTTATTAAATAGTTTTAAAAGGTAATAAAATCTAATTTAGTTTAAAAATATACAATTTCATAATAGAAATATATCTCTTTTTATATAAACATTATTTTAATTTTTTTTATAATTCTAGGAAATACATTAAAACTAATGATCATTTCATTTCAATGAAAAACGTTATAGTAATTATCATAATTGATAATCAATTCATTGAATTAACCCAGTGCATAAAAACAACTACCTTGAATTGTTGAAAACCATTCCACCTCGACAAAGGTGATTTGAAATTAATAGATGGTCCTTCAAATGACAAGGAACATCACGAAAATATAATGTACCGATAAGAGACATTATCATATCATGAATATAAATCATAAACATATCCAACATAGTGTCCACGAGCAATGGAACAAATAACCAGAAGGAATGCATACCTTTAGAGGTGCGCCACAAAACACCTGATGATCGATCACCAAATTAACGACTTAGAACAATAAAAGATATCCAAAATCACTATGGGTTTGATATGGGTTAAGTGAGAGAGTGTGAATAGTTTAATGAAATTAAACTCACTGATACGAATCCCCAAAAAAACAAATCACATGAATTACATATTGTGTAATCCACAAAACCCAAAAACTCTAAATAAAATTCCATTTTATTAAAATATTGTTTTTTCATTACATGAAATATAACCTTTACATAGTTTGTAATAAATTCACACCCTAGACCATATACATGGAATATACTTTATAGACATTACACATCTTGTAATCCCATCAAAGGGCACATAATCACCCAACTGACCTCAAACATGGTAGTTTTAATAGAAAACCTAAAACTAATAATGAAAAAAAACACATGAGAATTGGAGTACATTAAATCACAATGGGGAGGTAAATTATATATATGATTCCAAATATAAATGTTTTACCATTATCTGAAAGGAAAAAATGATATTCCTCTTTAATTTCAAAACCTATCACATTGTGGTTCATTGCACCCACTTCACAACGGGAAATTTAAGAATAAATGGTGTATACAAAGAGATATGAAAGAAAAAATCAGTCACTGAACTATTTTATTAGATTAAACACTCTAATATAAAATCCTATATAAAATTAAATGAATCTGATAAAGAATAAATTGATCGTATATAGCACTACATCAAGATAACTCCATACTTACCAAGACTATAAAAGATTAAATTCTTTCTAAAGATGATTATTCCATTCAAGACTGTCGAAACATCAAATTCACCTGAAATTACTTATTATTAAATCAAATACGGAAGGATCTATATACTAAAAATCAAATCCACACTATAGATTAATCTATATAATATTTTTATTTAATATATATATATATTTGAGCTTAGGTGAATAATATTGTTGCATGATGAGGTGATCCATTCCAAAATATTATTTTGTCTATGTAGGAATGAAAATAATGAATGTAGAAGGTGTTTTGGTACAAATTATAATAATAATAGTGTTGATTATTTTGATGAATTAGATAATAAATAAATGGGATGATTTTTTAGAGAATTGATGTGATATTTTAAGAGAAAATAAAATATATTTTATTAAAGGAGTGTTTGATTCCTCAAAAAGGTGATGATTTAATTGATATAGATTATGTAGTTTGAATTATAGGATATAACCTTAAAATTTTCTACATTGATCCAACCCCATGTAAATTGAATATTTTTGAAACGACTCATTTCTTATCTAAATATTTGATCACCCTCATTATAAAAGAATTTTATTTAAAATATTGCATATTGGGTGGGGAAATGAAGTATTGTAGGTTTTTATATGAAATATAATAAATTTTATATATTTATAATACTTTAATTTTTATCTTTATCATATCTATATTTTTTTGTTCCACCAATTTTAATCTATAAAACTCAATGATGGTGGAAAAGATAACACTAGGAGTAATCTAGGGGGTGTATTAATATTTTCAGAGAATCTGTATTCATTGTTTTTTAAATTTTCATTTACTTTTATGTTAAGCAATGAGGGTGTCAAGGATTGGTGTGGTGATTGTCCATTATTAAATAGAATTTTCCAAAGCTCCATTATATTCACATCCAAACATTCTCCCTCCCTTATCTTTGCCCACACATCATATAATGGAGTTGGTTCAGAAAAGGGATGAATCAAAATATTATGAATCTAGTATTAGAATGGTTATCCAAAATCAATTAATATGTAACTATAATTCTTATTATCATTGGAGGTGAGACAATGTGATCTAAAGAGATCTCCTAGGTGAACTATGCAACACAAACTAAATAATGGGTGGAAACTCATGTACTATGGGATGAGATATAAAATGAATTCTATAAAATTAAAATATATAATGAATGTAACCATGTTTTTTACCTAGGATCCACTTATTTATTAAAAACATTTTAAATTTTTTATATCATTTTCCATGTTAAAAATTATTAAAAAAAAATCCATCACTTACCAAAACAAAATTCCTTTTACCTTGTTTTAAATACATTTTAAAACACTAAAAAATATTAATACCTGATAAGAATAATGTGTGGCTGATAAATATTATCCCTGAGATATAGACTAGATCATCTACTAGTTTTCTCATGGAGTTTTATATTTTCATTTTTCACACCCAATATATGGGTGTTTCAAATGTGATTCATTATTTTATTGATTATAGTTTAGTTTTTTATTCATGGACTAAGGTTTTAAGAGTTATATTCTCAATAATATTTCTTGGCTTAGAATATTTATAGGACATTCATGTCTTTTCCTATGATTTTGACGATTAAATGTAATATGGGGTTCAATTACATAATGTTTTAACAACAACATTGTTGGTCGGAGTGGATACTCAAGAGGGGGTGAATTGAGTTACAATTAAAATTTATGTTAAAAACATTATGGTTAAGATAACCCTTAATTTTAAAATGGCCCAGTTAATTAAGTCATTAAAAATGTAAATGTTCAATTGGTCAACAGCTTTCTCAAAGGATGAATAATCCTCAGATGAATCATTGTATAACACCTATTAGATCTTTTGAAACATGTTTACTGAATTAAAAAAATACACACACTAGCCAAAACTAACTATCAAAGTGTCAAAAAATGATTTTATGTTTTAGAAAATATAAGGAGAAGATAGTATCAAAATAGAGTATAACTAAATAAATAACTTAGTGAAGTAAAATAAGAAGTTCAGTCTCAAGTCGAGGCTTAATCCCTTACACTTGGTGATCACCTGCCACCAAGAAGTTTATATTTACAATAAACTTGATACACATCCTGTATCGGGATTTACCACAGTTTTAACACACTCTCCAACATTCACACCCTCTTCCATAGTTCCTCATGGGAAAAACAAACAACACATAACACACACAGTCTCTTCCACAGTTATTTGTGGGAAACAAAAATCATGTGAATTTTTATGTGAGGATATTTAGTATCCTCCAGTTTCATCATAGGAGGTAGTGTTTGATACATACAGACACACACACATCTCAAAGATGTAAAAAAATAACATAATAGATCTAAGAAAGTAAGATTGAGTTTAGAAATCTCTTTGTGTTAGCAGATTAGCTCTTGATTCCTTAGAGTGAAGAATTTGATGATGAATTTTTTCTCTAAAACTTTTCTTCAAAACATAGTGTCGCAACTCGATGTTCTAACATTCAGTGTTTTTTTCTGTTGTTATAGTTTATACGACATAGTAGGGAGGAGTGAGTTTATCCTAGAATGATCTTCGTGATGATTGTAGATTTTAAATAGTGTTGGATGGTTATGCTTTGATTTAGGGAGTGATCTCTATCACACTTCTCATGAAACCATTTATTTGTATCCGAATATATTCCATGCACACTTCTTCTTTCTTCAGTGGTCTTCTATATTTTATGATTTTTGATCCGAAAATGGGAATGAGTAGATCACGTGAAATCTTTCTCATACCTCATAATGTCTCATGTATTGTCTCCTAAAATGTTTACAATCGGAATTAATTAGTGTCAGATGAATTTAATTTATCAAATATGACTGTTGGAATAATATTGGAAAATTGACAAAGCATGGAAGAATGAGTGTCGGTAGACTGGTAACAATAGCCTTCATATCGATAGGGTTCAACAGTAGGTGTACATCAGCAATCTCCAACTGTAACCTTGCAACGGTAGCCTTAAGCGATAACCTTTAACTATAGTCTTATACAGGTGACCATTTAATGGTGAGCTTGTAGCGGTAACCTTGTAACAGCAACCTTGTAACAGAAACTTTGTAGCGGTGACCTTGTAGTAGTGACCTTGTACGTAGATAATTTTTGCACTAAAAACTAAAACAATGAAGTAGTGAGATTGACAGTACTGTGAACGTTTACATTATACTGAAATATGATTATAAAAATATGAAAACATGATTATCATATAAATAAAACATGATTTGGGATTATTAAGATAGGTGAGTCCAATAATCTCCCCCTTTTTTATAATCACAAATTATGGCAATGAATCGGTGGGAATTTTGAATTAAGGTTAAACACATCTGCTAAATTCAGTGATGTGAGCATATACAAATATAAAAACTTCTCCCCCTATATATATGACAGCATATAAATCTTCTCCCCAATTGTGATTAACAAAAAGCATACAGAAGAAAAATAAATAAAGAAGAGGGTTTGTATTAATAAAACAGTAGTATAAGAGACAAAAAGTACACCAATCCCTATTAGTAATGACAGTCTACATTCAATCCACATCAGAGATGTACATAAAATCTTTTTATTTGGAGGCTAAGGATCCAGGTCCTAATGGTGGAGGGATGGGCCGAGGGATGGAAGTGAGTAGGTTAGGAGGAGTAGCAACTAAGTCATCACCATACCAATAATGAGTTGATATCTGAGTAATTGTGGGGGTCAAACTTATGATGGCCTATGCAGGAGTCATCAATGGAGCAGTACTGGTGGATCCTAATGCAGCTAAATAAGAAGGCAAAGTTGGATGGGACAATGGTTGGAGTGAAGTCCACATGATGGAAGGGTAATAGAAGATTCTTGAAATCCATAATGATTATTCCCCCTCTTTCCATAGTTGAGATGAAATCATCTTTGTTTTCCATTAATATTTCTGAGGTAAGATTCAATTCCCTTACCCTGCTAACCTGATCCCTAAATGCTTGAGTGACAGGTGGGAGCCTTAAGATCTCTAACAACAATTTAATGTTACCATTCATCTGATTCTTAGTGTATACTCATTTGTAATAGAAGTCAACTTGATCCATGATGTCCTCTGATCCTCAGCAGCTTCCCTGAGATAATCTCTCACAAGCTTGCTAATTTCCCTGGTAATGGAAAAAACCTAAGAGTCTGAGGAACTTCCACCATAAGACTTTTCCACTTCTTCTTTGTCAATGGTCTTGAAATATTTAAAGTCAACTAGAGGAGAAGCTGAAGTTGAAGAGGATGTAGCGAGAGAAGCCAGAGAGAAGTACAGTGTCTCCTTGAATGATTTAGTCAAGCCACTAATCGGCCTTTTGACATCATCATATTTCCCTTTCACACGTGTTTCCATATATTTCCTAAAATCCTCAATCACTATAACGATTTTCAGAACTAAACTTTTTACATTTGCAAGGTCTCTGTCCACCAGATTTCGTGAAGCCATATAAGCATCTATTTTGGAAATAGACTATTTCACTGAATCCATAGAACCTTCCAACACTATTACTTGATTCTGACATTCCATGACCTCATGTAACATAGCTTAGTGATAGGTAGAGTCAATACATTCCACTACAGATGCCATGAGTCCTTGATTGAATACTATTATTCTTGCCAATTTAGTGGCTTTCTCAACCATGTGTCTCTCCATGTCTGATTTCAAAAAATCACGGTCTGCCTTTATCACGCAGTCTTGAGGGAAAGTGGTTTCTGGAGGAAAAAAGTGAGGCTTGGAACTGAAGGTCTTCTTCTAGGACTTTTATCCTATGAGTCATCATATTTTAGACCCAACACCATAAATCCATTCTCTTCAGACCAGCCCTCAATCTCATTCAAAATAGCAAATGATCCTATGAAAAGAGGTTCATCCCCCTCAATTTGATCAAACTCTTAATCTGCCACATTAATCTTTTCCAGAACTCTTTGAGAAAATGCATTATTAGAAAGGTTCACTTCCACTTCCTCCTCAGAATCTTCAACCACATCCAAAATATGTCCAACATCAACTGAATTAGTAGCTTCTTTATCCCCACATTCTTCTCTTTCTGTATGTCATATTAAAGGACTGAGACTAAAGAAATCCTCTTCACTTTATTCAGAAGTTGTCTAATAGTCATCTTGACTTGAATCAGAATCCGCATCCTCATCTTAAGAATATCTAATGTCTCTTAAGTCATATTCATCCCCTTCTTCTTCACATGTTTCTTCATCACTGTCCCTTGGAATAGTCTCCCTTCGAGGTAGTCTCTTTGGTGGGCTTGGATCACTAAAAGATACAGTATTATCACGAGGTAGTGAGGGAAGGTAAGGATCATTCCTATCATCTATGGTAGAATCCTCTCTTTCTTATATAACAGTAACTTCTTCTTCTTCATCTAAAAAGGTAATATCTACTTCATCAGGCTTAAGACCAAGATCTATCTTATTTTTAGTCCTAGTAGAATGATCAATAGGGTTAAAATATTCATAAACCTTGGCTTCATCATTTCTCCATCTCCATAGCCATGTATTCCAGTTGATCTTCATAATCTTTCATATCACTTTAGTGATGCTGAAGGTATCTTTCAAAACAACAACCTCTTCCTTATCTCCAGCAACTCCTTTGACTTTTAACATAAGAGATATCAACTTAGAAAGAAAAGGGGAATTGGATTTGGAACTAGGTTTGGTCATGTCCTCAAGTTGAATCATCAAAATCCTACACAGGTTAATGTTTATATCATGCTTTGACAGATTAAAGAGAAAAATTTCCCGGAACTATAAAGTAGAAAAATCCACTCTTCTAGGACTTATAACATGCTGGGAAAATTTGAAAAGCAGCTTATCCTCTTGTTCCATTTCTACCGCAATAACTTTCCTGGGAACTCCACTCCTAGTAAAATCAGCTAAGGATTATTCATTTCAGACGAAATCACTAGTGAGAGGAACCACTTTTGAGTAATAATCATAAATTCCCTCATGTGGAATCCTCAAACAATCATCCCACTTAGCAGAGGAGAAATTTACATTTACTCCATTTACTCTAGAAGTCATTCAGTGATCATTATCAGACTGTCTGAACATCAGATACTCATAGAACTCCTTCAATAACTTTGAGTAATAAGGTCCATTGTTGTTTGAAAAACATTCAACCCAGCCCTGAGCTTTAAGTGCCTTCAATACTGATGATCGACTAGAAAGTAGTCACTATGAACTTAATTCCTTCCCCACCACTATTTCCCTCTATGATAAATGTGGGATAAGTATATTTTCCACTACCTGGATTTCATTACTGGTCTCGGCTCTACATCTCTTAGGATCTTCCACATCTCCTTCATCACTCTAAAGTTGCCTCTTCAATATAGACATCGAACTGGAGCAGTTCGAGGATTCAGTAGAGGTTTGTGTTCTAATATTTTGGATTAAAAGGTTTGGGAGAGGGTTTGATGTGGAACTAAATGTGGTCTGTGTTTTATTTGTATCATTTTGGGATCAAAAAATTAAAACAGATAAAATAAATAAGCAGAAAACGTTTCCGATTCCAGTTCAGAACACAAAAGATGCAAAGTCCCAAACATAGATGTCTATCATTAAGGAGGTATCGGTAAACTCTAATGGTGAGGTCCTATCAATAAGGTTTAACAGTGAGGTTTCATGGGTATGGTCTAAAGGTGAGGTTATATCAGTAAGGTCTAACGGTGAGGTTCTATTGGTAAGTTCTAATGGTGACATTATATCGGTAAGGTCTAACTATGAGGTTCTATCGGTATGGTCTAATGGTGAGGTATTATCGGTAAGGTCTAACAGTGAGGTTCACTCGATAAGGTCTAACAGTGAGGTTATATCGGTAAGGTCTATCTATGAGGTTCTATCGGTAGGGTCTAACAGTGAGGATCTATCGGTAAGGTCTAACCCTGAGGTTCTATCAGTAAAGTCTAACAGTAAGGTTCTATCAGTAAGTTCTAATGGTGAGGTTCTATCGGTAAGGTATAATAGTGAGGTTCTATTGGTAAGGTGTAACGGTGAGGTTCTATCGGTAAGTTCTAATGGTGAGGTTTTATCCTCAATAGTTTATCATACCTAACCTGTGTTTGGTGTAATTTAACCTCTCAGAAATCAAAGGATATTTGAATATATCAACCAATTGGTGTTCAGTATCAATGAATTCAAGAGTGATATTACCTTTTTGAAGATGATCTCTCATGAAGTGATGTCTTACATCAATATGATTTGTTCTGGAATGAGATAAAAGATTTTTAGAGAAGTTAATGGCACTTGTGTTGTCACAGTTTATAGAGACATGTTTGAATTGATATCCATAGTCTAGTAAAGTGTGTTGCATCCATAGAATTTGAGCACAAAAACTACCAGCTGCTATATATTCAGCCTATACCGTAGATAATGCATCAGAATTCTATTTCTTACTACACCATGATACTAGAGACTTGCCTAAAATGTGACATGTTCCAGAGGTTCTCTTTCGATCTAACATGCAACCAGCAAATTCAACATCCAAATAACTTATTAAATCATACGGCTCTCCTCTTGGATAAAATAGTCTTAAATTAATAGTATACTTGGGATATTTAAAATTCCATTTAAAATCATTTAAGTGACACTCTATGGGATTGGATTTAAATAGAGAACACATGCATACACTGAACATGATATCAGGTCTACTAGAATTAAGATAATAAAGACACCCAATCATACCTTAGCAATTGGTTTGATCCACTTATTTACCAATTTCATCAGCATCCAATTTGCAAGTGGTAATCATAGGTGTATCACTACCTTTACTACTATACAAACTAAAATGTTTTAAAATATCCATATTCTATTTCTTTGGATTTCAAATAATACCATCCTTGTTTTGAAAAATTTTTAATCAAAGGAAAAATTTTAATTCCCCCCTTAAACTCATTTCAAATTCATCTTGCATAATTGTTGGAGAATGAATTCATAAAGAAGTTTAAAAGATTGAAAAATTATATCATCCACATAAATTTGTAATTTTAAAACATATTTGGACTTCCTTTTAATAAAGAGAGTAGGATATGCTATCCCTTTTGTAAAACCTTTTGAAATAATAAAAGAACTAAATCTGTCATACCAAGATCTTGGAGCTTGATTTAGACCATATAAGGCTTTAGACAGTTTAGAAACACGATTTGGAAAATGGGGATTTGTAAATCTAGGGGTTTGTACAACAAATACATCTTCAATTACATATCCATTTTGACATGCACTTTTGACATCCATTTGATAATGTTTAAAATTAAGATGAGCTACATAAGCAAGTAGTATCCTAATAGCTTCTAGTCTAGCTATAGGAGAAACGGTTTCCTCATTGCCTATTCCTTATTCATGACTATACCATTGTGGAACTAGTCTATCCCTGTTTCTAACTATATTTTTAGACTCTTCAACCTTGTTCCTAAACACATATTTAGTGCTTATGGTCAAGGTGTCTTTAGGTCTGTCTACTAATTCCCAAACTTTTTTTCTTTCAAACTGATTCAATTCTTATTTCATAGCTATCACCCAAAATTCATCACTTATTGTATCATTGATATTTTTAGGTTCATGTTGTGAAATAAAATATTGATGTTCAACCTAGTTTCTCATAGAATCTCTAGTCTATGTCCCTCTATTTAGACTAAGGAATCTAAAGGATGATTCCTTAGAGTTTGAATACCTCTAGAAAGAGTTAAACTAGACTCCTTCTGATTTTTTGTAGGTTAAGATTAACCATGCACAGATTCTGGAAAGCTTTCATAATTAGTTGTTTTTACTAGTGGTTTTCTATTCTTATCATTAAAGTCCATAATTGACATATCTTCCTCAAGATATTCAAGAGAGTTTTTGGGTTCATGTGGATTAGTCTCATAAAATTTTACATGAACTGATTCTTCCACACATTTAGTTCTCTTATTGAACACTCTATACGCTTTACTTGATATTGAGTAACCTAGGAAAATTCCTTCAAAACTTTTTGAAGAAAATTTTTCAATATTATATTTAGTGTTAAGGATAAATACATTGCTACCAAAAACTATAATGTAATTAACCTTAGGATTTTTATTATTCCAAAGCTCATAAGGGGTATTCTTAAGAACATGTCTGATCAAGAATCTATTGATAATGAAACTAGATTCATTAACAGCTTCATCCCAAAAATAAAATGGTAAATAATATTCATTGAGAATTGTCCTAGAAATCTCTTTAAGTGTCCTATTTTTTCTTTCTACGACTCCATTCTATTGAGGTGTTCTAGGGGAAGAGAAGTTGGGACTATAAGCCATTGTGTGAGAAATAAGATTTAAACTCTTGATTTTCAAACCTACGGCCACGATCCCTTCTCAAGGTCTTAATTCTAAGTCCATTAATATTTTCTACAGACATGGATTATTTGATCAAATAAGAACAAGCTTCCCTTTTGTGAGCAAGAATGTATACCCAAGTGTACCTAGAGAAATCATCTACAATATCATAAACATAGTGCTTCTAGTTTGAATTGAAACTCTTGATGGTCTAAACTAATCCATGTGAACCAACTCAAGTGGTTGACATGTAGAAACTTATTTCATTGGTTTGAAAGAAAATTTCTGTTGTTTTCCCTTCTAACAAGGATTACACACTTTGTTAAGAGGGAATTCAAAATATGGTAAGTCTCTAACTAAGACATTCCTAGTTATGTTTTTAAGGGAGTTCACATTACAATGTCCTAGTCTTCTGTGCCACAACCAGGATTCCTTATGAAACATAGTTAAACAGGAATCATTTTTCTTAACTAAAGAATCTATATAAACAACATATACATTCTCTTTTCTGAGAGCACTAAATACTAAATCATTTTTAGAATTAATAACATTGAACGCATCATCTTCAAATTTGACATTAAAACCATAATCACACAACTAATAAATATTTTATTGATTGTATTTTAACCTATCAACAAAATGTACTTTTGAAATTAATAAAGTATTAGGGTAACCAATTTAGATAAGATGAAAATTTTCCCTTTAGAATTATCACCAAATGTGACATATCCACCATCAACAGTAATTTGACTTTTGAAACATGAATAGTATCCTATCTAATGTCTTGAACATCAATTGTCCATGTACCATAGAGTTTTACAGGAGCTCTTCAAACAATATTCCTACAAAACAGATTACGTGTGGGATAATTTTGGTACCCCGATTTTCATGGATCTAGAGAGGTTAGAAAGAAAAACTTTGGGAACCCATACTTGTCTAATAGGTTTTCTATTGTCAAGAAATATATTTTGAGACATGAAAACTTTTTTTGGTCCCTTAGATAGATGTTTTTAAAAAATATGGTCCAAAACTGGTAGTAGTAGTGAATTATCCAGATTTTGGAACAAATTTGTTTTTAATAAACCTTCTCTGTCCTGGTTGATATCCTAGAGCAGTTGTATATTTTGGGGCAATCTGTTGTCCTATAAACTGAGTCAAGGTTTCTCTACCAATAGTAAATTTTTTCAAATCTATTTTTAATTAATCATTTTATAATTTGAGTTTGGTATTTTATTTTAATAGCTGATCACATCTATCTTTATAAATATTTAGATAAGATTTTTAAAAATTATTTAAAGAATATTTTCTTTTCAATATATTATATTCATCCTTGAGTTCATTAAAATTATCCTCAAGCATTCCACAATACTCAAATAGTTCATCCTTAATCATATTTTCATCATTGTTTGATTCTCCTTCAGTCCCAAAGTAATAATCATTAGGAATAAGGGAAATGGGTATTACCTCAGATGCTTCAGTCATCAAACATAAATTGGCATGATTGTTCTATTCACTATTAGAAGCATCAGAACCACTGGAGCTGTCTTCTGAAGCACTCAATATAGCTTTCTTATCCTATTTATACCCCTTACCCTTATCTTCATATTTTTTCCTAAACTTAAACTAGGGGAAGTCTACCTTCACATGACCTTTTCGTTTTTTCTCATAACAGATTATTTCAATTGAGTTGTCATTCCATTTCCTGTATTTATTCTATTATCCATTACTATCAAATTTCCCATGTAGTTTTACTCCAAAAAGAATTTCTTCTATTGGTAAAATTCTTGGAATCTCCTAGAAATATGAGCCATCTCCTCATCACTTTCTAAGTCTTCACTTGTGTAATTATTCACATGAGATTGAACATTTTATTTATCCATGTTCTTTGAGGTAGTTTTCTTGAATGCTATAGATTTTTTATTGGTTTTCCATCTAATTCGTGATTCCCCTAAAGTTATTCTTCATACATCATAAGCTTTACAATTAGTTTTTTCACTGGTAGTTTTCCTATGTCACAAGATTCTAAGATAAAAACAGAAGTTCCTCTCCATCAATCAGGTATGCATCGAAGCAATCTCATAATTTGGTGCTTTCTGTCCACTGGTTTCCCAAGATGACTCATATTATTTATTATGTCATTAAACCTGATATACATATCAGAAATGAGTTCATCCGACTTCATTTTAAAATTATCATATTTATTAGTGTATGTATTTAATCTCATTTCTTTAACATTGGTTGTTCCCTCATGAGATATATCTAAAGTATCCCAAATTTCATATTCTTTTTTAAAATAATATATTCTACTGAATTCCTCATCACCTAGAGAACTGTACAAAGAATTAATTTCATTATAGTTATTATTATATGTGGCTTTATTCAAATTAGACCATGTGTCTTTAGAAGTATTAGGTAATATATGTTATTCTTCAATTGTGTCCCAGATTTCAGGTCCCATGCTCTCAAGATACATTTTCATTTTTAATTTCCACTGAGCATAGTTATTACTATTAAAAAGGTGGATTGTTAGTAGCAGCACACTCAACTCTATTTTCCATAGTTACATATAATTTAAATATGTGAAATTTAAGATATAACAGAAATATTAAGATCATTAATATACAACTAAAATAATAGTTAAAAATAATTTGAACACTGGATAAAAATCATATGATACCAATGTTGTTCTGATCACCTGCCACCAAGTAGTTTATATTAACAATAAACATGATATATAGACTATATCAGCCTTTACCACATTTTTCACAAACTTTCCAGGGTTCACACCCTCTTCCAAAATTATCCATGGAAAAAAATAGCACAGGCCACACACTGCATCTTCCATAGTTATTCGTGGGAAACAAAAATCAGGTGAATTTTGATGTGAGGATATTTATTATCTTCCAGTTTAAGCATAAAAGATAGTGTGTGATACGGAAATACACACACACTTATCAAATTTGTAAAATAAATAACACAATAGAGATATGAAAGTAAGATTGAGTTTAGAATGGTATATGTGTTATCAGATCAACTCTTGAATCCTCAGAGTGATGAATTTATTGATGAATTCTTTCTCTGAAACTTGTCTTCATAATAGAGTGTTGCAACTCCAAGTTCTAGAATTTAGTGTTCTACTTATGGTGTTAGAGTTTATACGACACAGAAGGTAGGAGTGAGTTTATCCTAGAATGATCTTCATGATGCTTGAGGGTTTTCTACAGTGTTGGATGGTTCTTCTTTGGTTTAGCGAGTGAGCTCTATCACACTTCTCATGAAACCCTTTCTTTGTATCCACATATATGTCACGCAAAATTCTTCTTTATTTGGTGGTATTCACATTTAATGATTTTTGATCTCACAATGGGAATGAGTAGATCACGTGAAATATTTCTCATACCTCGTACTGGCCCATGTATTGTCTTCTGAAATTTTTACAATCAGAATTAATTAATGATAGAGGTATTTAATTTATCAAATATGACCGTTAGAATAATATTGTAAATTTGAAAATGTATGGAAGAATAATCGTAGGTATACTGGTAATGGTATCCTTCATATCGGTAGGCTTGAACAGTATGTGCACTTCAGGAATCTATAATTTTAACCTTCAAACGGCAGCCTTCATTGGTAACCTTTAATAGTAGGCTTACACCGATGACCATGTAAAGATGATCTTGTAGAGGTAACCTTGTAACGATAACCTTGTAACTGTAACCTTGTAGCGGTGACCATGTAGTGGTGACCTTGTAATGGTAACCTTGTAACGGTAACCCTGTAACTGTAACCTTGTAGCGGTGACCTTGTCACGGTGACCATGTACTTAGATAATTTCTGTACTGTAAACTGAACCAATCAAATAGTGAGATTTAGAGTACTGTGAACAGTGACTTTGTAATGAAATATGATTATCATAAGATGAAAACATTATTATCATATAAATAAAATATGATTTGGGATTATCAAAACAGGTGATTCTAACAGACATATAAAAAAATTTATGACATAACTTATTGTTTTCATTCAAAATAACTTTGAACATTTTAAGGTTTTTATGTTGTTATTTTTTTTCATTAATGTAGATCCTATATAAACATTTCACCCTATGAGTGGGTATATAAGTCCATATAGTTTACTAGAGTTATTATATCCTTATAATATTTGGTGTTGGTATATATTAATGTTATTATGAGACTATTACTTTTTATTCAACATTAGGATACTCAAAATTAGGGAAAAAAATGTATTTTTATTCATGAATTTGGTATTTTAGTGACGTGATACTACAAGATGCTCTCTTGGAGTTCTAGGAGGTTGGTGATGATCATAACCCACTAATTTTTGTATGGGGAACCCCTACTATACTGGTACAGAATAAATATGATATATTATGAGAGATTCTACAAGAGGTTTTTTAGTATGTATATAGAGAGAGTATATGTGTTTGGGTTTCCATGATTGAGATAATTATTTAGTTCAATATATAATACCCACCCATATATGTAGCTGAGGGTGGACCATGAGCTACTGATCTCTAGTTGGAGTCAATGATAACTATTTTTATCATATCAATACACCCCTATAATGACATGTAAGACTAAACAAAAAAATCTCTAGGGGCCATTGTAGTGCTTCTGGAATTTCCTAGTTTAAGAAGACTGTTATATTAGTCTATCTTGGAATGAATTTCATATATCATTATATAAGAATTACATTCCTAAAACATTGACGGTCAATAGGTCTGGATAATTAATTCTTCCCAACTAAGGATAAATTTCATTTATGCATTACAGAGGTTGATTAATTTCAATTTTGTGTTTTTATATGATGTAGGATTTGGATGAGGAATATTTAGTTGGATACATTGAATATTGGATAAGGTATTTCATTTGAGTTTAGGTGAAAATATTTCACTTTAAAAAATTTCATATGTTGTGATTAAATCCCCCATATTTAAGAGGAATATGAATAGTGTTATGAGATTTGGTATGTTGGATTCTTTTTTAGGGACTAGTGATTCATCTTCTAGTATGTAACATAGATTCAATCATCCACACTAGGGTGATGATGGAAATAGTATCAAAATTATTGTTTTTTCTTTTCAACTATTGGAAGAGGTTATATAGAGTCATTGAATTATGGTAGGCCTCATCATGTGTATTATCGGTTAAAAAAACTACAACTGGACGATTTTTTGTCTATGAATGTGAGACACTTTTAATTGATTTCTATGATTTTTCCTTAGTTGTATATTTTTAGGGGATCCGATTCAACACATGGATCCAGATTATATATCAGTGAACCACAAAATATTTGTATATGGGGTTTTTAAATCCATTCAAGCCATTCATATGGATGGGGTGCTCAAGGGAAAGGGTTGTAGCGGTTGTATGGTGAGAGGACAATGAGAAGATAGGTTTCTGGAGCCCATGGATGAGGTTTGGGAATGTTTTATTCTATTGATAAAAATATAATTGATCATGATGTGAAATCATATATAATATCAGGTACAATATTAATATCATCCTCCCATTCATTATTTTTTCTTCAAACATTTTTATCGTACTCATTCAAATCTGGTCATTTTGGCGATGGTAAACATTTGAACATTGATTATCTGTATCAGGTGATTTCAATCAATGTATTCTTAAATGGTGTGATAAAAGAGTATTTTGAGACATACATAGTATGCCATAATTTTTAGTGGTAATTGGATTCATTAGGATTTATTTATGTTAGATATGTGAAACTTGGATTTGATCCTTTTGATGGATTGGTTTAATTTTTATTGAGAATACACCCACTCATTTCATCGATGTTTATCCTCCCCATTTTCTATGGCTGATATATATAACTTTTTTAGGGTTTCTGATTTATTGTATGTCCGTTATTGGACTAACTATCAATAGTTAGGGATGATTTGATCCTAGTTGGCTAGTGTTGTTAAGGATGATATGTAGAAACATCAGTTTGTATTTCCTCTTATTATTGACTACATGCATAAAATATAATCTAAAAAATTATTGGGGTTTCTATCCATGAAGGGTTTTGAGATTAAAATTGAGAAGACTCCATTTTATGGCCCATTTAGATTCTTCCATATAGGATGGCTCCTTTAGAGGATAGATTATTGAAGGCATTGAGAGAGGATCTTGATGTGAAAGAATTCATATACCCAAGAAAATCACATTCTGTTGATCATGTATTATTCTCAAATAATTATGATGTTTTTTTGTGATTATGTGTGGATTACTGCAGGATGAACTCAGTTTCATACAAGAAATAGTATCCATTTCATCATATAAACAACACGATTGACTAAATAATGAGGGATCCAAATGATTCTCCAGTATAGACTTGAGGTTGATTCCTTAACAGTTTTGGCTAAGGCCTTATGTTATTCTTCATGTTATATTAATGATTAGTTATTATTTGAATGAGTATATTTTGAATTTATCATGGATTCATTAATTCATCAATGGGGGTTATAGTCCTGATAAATTGTGTCTTTCGTCAAAATTTGGATCATTTTCTAATTGTGTTCATCAATATTATTTTTTTACTACAGGTTAATGAAGGATCATGAATTCCAATTATAGTATCTCTTCATTAAACTAGGGGAGAATCAGTTATATAATAATCTATCATAGTGTCTTTTATGAATTATATTATTTTACTTCAAGGTGAATGTGGAATAAAATTATTGTATATTAAAAAACCTAATAAGATAGAGGTTATAGGTTATTGGTAGAGGTTAGTTACACTTCTTCCTCATATGTATTTGAAATATATAAAGAAATATTTTAATAGTTATCCACTAAGATAGTCTGAGACTCTAAGGACCAGTGAACCATGAATATATATTACAAAACAATTAAATATATTAATATCGCACCAACATTGTTTTTAAAAAATACTAGAATATATCTCGATTAGAGTCTCATATTTGAAATATTAGACTCTAATTGTATGTATAATTTGGTGTTCATAACATCCCATACTTTACATATAGATTTTACATAAACATGGATTAATATTTATTACTTAACATAACAAAAACCACACCATGACCATATATTGTCTTTAGTAATTGGGAAACATAAACAATTCGTCCATAAAATATATACATTGTCTCACACTTATTTCTTCATAACTAGATTCATTTTTTGACATATCTTAATTAATACCCTTCTTAATTATACAGGAAAAAAGAAATATAAGAAAGGGTGAGCTCAAATTCTCATTAATTTTAACCGAGGGAAACTTCAATCATATCATAATCATAAGACCATATCATTTGAAAATCGTATCCTGCATATAAAAATCATAATAACATGTCAGGTGAGAAATTATAAAACTGAAATGTAATCCCAATATTCATAAAATAAGACATAAAATTTCTTGTAATACACACATATGCATAGAAAATCATTTCATATTAGTCAAGGATCACTACTAAGACAATCATAGTGGAGAAATTCTATTACTTAACTGAGTTCACTCCTTATTCTAGACCTGTATTACTAAACCATATTTACTTTCTGTTCAATTTATGTATATATCATGAGATATGAATTTTTACCCAATTCATTGTAGGGGGATATAGGTCCTACCCATATAATAATAACAACATTCTTACACGTTCCACCAAAAAAATAAAAACATTCACGATAGCATAAACAATAAAATAAAATGTGTTTCTTAAACATCATTCCACTATAATTGATATAAAAAAATGTATTTCCTAAATAACATTACATAATAAACAAAATATAATCATAGTAATAACAATGATATAAATATATCTACATTTAATATTTTTCACTTTAGATGGAAAATAATTTATAGAAAACACTTCAAATTAATTATTGAGGAAAATATTATTTTTTCT
Organism: Viscum album; assembly: GCA_963277665.1. Classification (NCBI taxonomy): domain Eukaryota; kingdom Viridiplantae; phylum Streptophyta; class Magnoliopsida; order Santalales; family Viscaceae; genus Viscum; species Viscum album. Next base: position 1,592,451,447 of record OY728161.1, read on the forward strand.
GAAAAAACATTTTACTTCCTCAAGATGCCACAAAATTTTAGAAGAAATTATTTTATATGAAAAGAACATTGAAATATTTTAGGGTAAGATTCACGTAAATAATTCATTATGTATGAGTAAAAATCTGTTCATGTCATACAAGTTAAATAAACATTCTTGTCATACTTTTTCTGGAAAAGTCAAAAATTACATCGTACTGAAAACCACAAAAGATTCCATCAAAATGATTTAGTAAAATTTCACCAATGAGTAAAATTTAGTTTTAGAAATTATATAATTACATAAAGAATATTTTTTATTAAATATTTAGGAGACATGTATCTGGATCATAAATATACCCTAGTAAATACGTAAGAATAAACAATCTTAGATAAAAATGATATTTGAAAAGTAATCCCTTACCTTAGGTACAATATACATCTTATGTATCAACAAAACCTGTATATTGATTTAAATAATGTTACTAATTTGTTTCAAAATCATAATCATTTTTATGAAAACAATTATGATCATATTTTCATCTATTTGTTATTAATATTTAATTTTTACTCGTTATTTGGGTATTAACTACTTTATGTTCTAATTCATGTTTTGTCAGATAAGTTCTTATTTAGGTTATAATTATATCATTTGTAAAATTGTACTCATATAATACATATCATATTTATTCATTAAATTCAATTATATAATCATTCTTTAATTAAGAATACGTAGAACGAATCATATCGCACCTTGGAGACGGTATGTCGTACGTACGCACGAGCGACGATATCATTCCCATAATTGATGAATGGTATTGAAATGGATGATGTATAATATCTCAAAATCAATATAATTTTATATTAAATATATATATATTTATATATATTCCTTCATTACACCCATCTATATAAGGTGGTGGTGGTAAACGGATTGCAGCATAGTGTGAAGATAGTAACCCATATGTACGTAAGCGTGGTGATTTCATTTTTAATATGATGGGTAGAAGGTAGAAAAAGGTGGTTTCATAGTCATAATAACCTATCAGTATATAAGTACTATTTTAGTTATTACTTTATAATGAATCAACTCATGAGGTGGAAGTAGATGTAGAAATAATTTTGAAAGAATCAGAAAATTATATTACCTCTTCTTCGACGTGCCTCCTCTAAATCTCCTCTTAGAGAAATATAGATGGTCTTTGAAGAAAACCAGGACCTTTAAAATGTTATCAGGGAAGTTAATAAGGTAAATGATAAGGTTTTGGTCGAGATTGAAGGCTAACAAATAAGTGACTAGTTGATGGAGTAAGTTCCCTTTTATAATTGAGGTGAGAAGAACATTTAGAAACCTAAAAGATATTAATTATTAATAAACTCAATTCCCATATTAAAACCTCCAAAATGTCCCAAGTTATAATATGAGATAATATAGGGTTTTATTCTCACAAAACAATAAATTTTAGTCATGTTTATATGTCAATTTATGTATTATAATATTAATTAACACGTACTTATTCTATTTAATGTTTAACTAGGGTAACAAATATTTCCATATTAAAAGGGTGAAATATTTACATATTTGAAGTCAATTAGATAATAAATGAATAATATAAATAAATATAAACCATATCATAATTATTATATATTTTTAAAAATGTTTTATAATTTTTTAAATAATTTAAGAAAACCATATTTTGACAAAATATAAATGGTGTCAATTTTGACACTATTTATTTCATGGACTTTTTAAATATAGAAATAAGAAGTGGACCTCAATAAAAATAATTTATTATATCCCTAAAATTTCAAGGTAATATATTAAATTCATTTCACATAATAATTATCCAAAATTATATTTATTAAAATATTATTAATAACATTGATTTGATCTCGTATTTAATAAAATAATTACTACCATAATTTTGTGTAATTTTTTATTGTACATATTTGTTGAATAAAAATTAAAAATAAATTTATATGATGAATATAAATCCATTATATTTTCTAATAATACTTTTAGTCTATTTTTTATTCTGGAAAACCCTACATTAAAAATCATATACTCTTTTAAAACATGAATGTGACAAAATTGTCATCAATTTAAATAAAATAATATTGGTGTCATAATCTCTCCTATAAGCCTAAAAATGGTAAAAAATCCATCCCCTAGATGATTATGGTGAATAAATACTCGACCAATAGATTTTTTTTCATGTTTTTGTGACATTTATGGTTATTAATATTTTATTAAAAAATGTTTTGTTGATTTCTCATCAATTAATTACTTTTTTCATCATCCATGTATAAGTCTTGAAGGTAATTATTTATTACCTAAAAAATACAAATAAATTATCATGATAAAGAAAATTATTTTAGATTTCAAATGAGTATTTATAATCGAGTTTATATTTTTTATAACCTTATATTAAAAATAACTTAATTTTTAGAGTTTGAGTGAGACATATTTCACTCTTCATTAAATAAATTAAATTAAATGTCATAATATTACCGAAGTGGGTTCTTATGGATTCCATTTCAACCAAATTATGTTTTATGAAATATTATAATAATAAAATTAAATTAATATAAGTGTTAAAATATTTTTATAATTTTATTTTAACCCTTAATTAAATGATTTACCCCTTTACCGTGTTAATAAAATTTTCCGAACTTACTATTCATATTGCCCAAAAATAAAATAAAGTTATTTACATAATTTGGAACTTATAATTAAAAATATGTAATCCATTACTAAAAATTCAAAACACATAATTTTCAGAAATTAATTTCAAATTAATCCTGTTGTTAAAATGAGAAAACGAGTTTTAAAGGCTAAAATATTGCAAAAGATTGAAATGTTTTTACTTTTGAATTTTATGTTAAATTAATTACAATGACCAATATTATATTAAATGGTAAAAATATATTCTATTTATACTTTGAAACCAATAAATACCACAATTTATCTACATAAATTATGTCAATGAAAAAAGTTATTTTCAATTAATATTTAGCGTATTCTTACTATTCATCAAAATATAAAAGTTATCATACTAATATTACAATTACATCCAAAGTAAATTCTTATATCTTGCTTCAAAATAAAATTTTTATGTTTTCAAATAGAAATTATTAATTTATCAAAATATTAATGTAAAAGGGGTTCTTCATTCAAAGGTGTAAAATTACCCTTTTAAAACAGGTTTTTATACATAAAATAGGGTTTTATTCATACCCTATGACTAAAATATCCATTGGATGAATATAAAAAACATTTTATTAAATATAAAACATATATATATCATTTACTTGTTTTCCAAAATTAATTCACTCAAAAAGAATATCTAATTGATTTATATTTTTCATAAATAATTGATAGTCAAGGAATTCACAATGCATTTTTTTAAGTTAGCTATAATTATTCCCACTAACATAATTGTTATGCTTTAATGGTGGCTTATCATGGTTCGTTTAAACTCACCATTGAGTTCAAATCAAGCAACCGATGAATAAAAATTATTTAAAGAAAAAATTTCATAAAAACGTTTTGGTGTTACATTCTACCCCCATTAAACTGAATTTCGCTCTCAAAATTCATCACATGGAAACAAATATATGAGGATACCTATCCCTCATCATATACTCAAGTTCCAATGTACCTTATTCTAATTGGTAGTTCCTCCATAAAACTTTAACCAAGTGAGTGGTCTTCTTTCATCGAATATTTTCAATATCATCCAGAATCTCTATAGATTATTCTTTAAAAGAAAGATCTCACTCCCATGGTATGACTTCGGAGCTTAGTACATGTGAAAGATTTGGTATGTACATTCTTATGAGAGATATATAGAACACATCATGTACTCGAGAGGGATTAATTGGAAGTTAAAATTGTTAAGATACCTTCCCAACAAGGAACATATTTTCAAACGGGCTGGTAGAGCTAAGGGTCAGCTTTCCCTACTTTCCAAATCCCATTACTCTCTTCCATGGAGATATTCTTAGAAACTCCTTATAACCCATTTCAAACTCTAGGACCTTTCTTTGGTTGTCAGTATAACGTTTTTGTCAAATCCGAGTTGGTATTTTTAGTTGTTAAATAGATCTAACCTTTTCGGCCATTTCATCAACAAGATCAAGTCCTAATATCTTTCTTTCTCAAAATTCATCCCAGAAATATGATGTTTTAAACTTATTTCCATGTAGGGTTACATAAGGAGATACTTTAATACTATAGTGAAATATATTGTTTTAAGAATATTCTACCAGGAATATATGTTGATCCCCGTAACCTTTTAAATCCATAGAGAAAGATCTCAACATGTCTTATAGAGTTTGAATTTTCCTCTTAGGCTATCTGTCTGCCTGAGGATGATAAGCAGTTCTGAAACATAACTCTGTATCCAGAGCCTACTAAAGACTTCGTTAGAACATTGAGGTAAACCGCATATCCAGATCATATATAATGGAAAGTGGTACTCCATGAAATCATACAACTTCATCTACGTATATCCTGGCATGATGATCAAGAGATAAATCCACTCTAATAGCTATGAAATTATCCTAATTCGTAACTTGATCAACTATAACCCAGATAGAATTATTGATTTTTTATTGTTTGGGAAGTCTGATGAAAAAGTCTATAGTAATGTTTTACCATTTCCATTATGGTATAGTTAATGGTTGTAACATCCCGTTATACTTCTGTCTCTCAACTTTAAATTGTTGACAAACCATGCATCGAGAGACATACTCTCTAACATCTCTTTTCATTTCATCCAACCATAAATACTCTTTCAGGTCCCTACACATATTTTTGTTTCTTATATGAATAAATAATGAATAAATATGAGACTCATATAATATATCATTCATTAATTTTGGTATCGGAGGAATAAAAACCCGATTTATGAAACTTATTATTTCATCAAAATCAAGGTTTAATTCTAGAACATTTCTCACCTTCTTATTTTTTTACTACATCATTCTTTTATAAATATTTAATATTCACTTGTACAAATGGTTGAACATTAATTTGGGAAATATAAGATTTATCCCCTTACATTAAAATTTCAATATTCATCGTTTATAAATCCCAAAATATTGTGTCTTTTTTTATCCTCATCACGGATTGGCTGGCATGGTCTGGTCAACTCGAAGCATATGAAACCTTGTTCACTTTCCCGTAGTAGAATTTATTGAGAAGCCATATTCTTTAATCAAGTCTAACCATATTATTTGGCACATATTCAGCTCCTAATTTGTGAAAATAAACATTATAATTTTATGATCAGTGTAAACATCCCACCTTTCACTATAAATATAAAGCCTTCATATCTTTAATGAAAATATTACCATAGGTAACTCCAAATCATGATTTGGGTAATTTTTCTCATGGATTTTCAACTATCGTAGGGCATAATCTATCCCACATATCATTTTTCATGGGAACACATCCCATCCCCTTCTTGGATGCATCACTGTAGATCATAAATCTTTCTCCACTATAAAGCAATGTGAGCATAGGTGCACTGGCTAACCTTCTTTTTAGCTCTTTTAAATTCTATTCGCATTCCTCCATCCAAAATAAACTTAACTCCATTCCAAGTGAACTTTGTGAGTGGATTATATAATTGTGAAAAATATTCCACAAAACATTGATAATATCCATCCAACCCAAGAAATATTTGGATCTCAGTTACCATTTTCGATCCCGTCCAAATTTCAACAACTTCTGATTTTAATAGATCCACATATATCCCTTCTCATTAGATTATGTAAACAAAAAATGAAACTTTCTTGAGAAAAAATTCAGACATGGAAAAATTTTCATAACTCTTCTCCTTTATTAGTGTGTTCAATACAATTCTCAATAGGTCTCTATGTTCTTCCTTTCCCTTTCTAATAGACATGAATATCATCTATAAATACTACCACAAACTGATCAAGGTATTCTCTAAAGAATATATTCATTAGATCCATGAAGATAGCATTGGAATTAGTATGACCAAAAGAAATAACTATAAATTAATAGTTTCCATACCTTTTATAGAATTACATCTTTGGTATATCCTCCTTTTTGACCCTTAATTTATGATATCCTAAATGAAGAACAATCTTTTAAAATTATTGAGTTCCGTGTACTTAATTAAATATGTCATAAACGTGGGGAAGGAGATATTTTTTCTTGATAGTGATATTGTCATGTTCTCAATAATCAATAAAGAGTAGCATTTATCAATATATATTTTTATCAAACCGAATAGGTGCTCCCCAATTTGATTCACTAGGGAGTATGAATCCCATATGAAGATTATCTTGGAGTTTCTCCTTCAACTCCTGCAACTCAATTGGGTCCATTATATTATGGGTGTTTGAAATAGGCATTGGACATGGTATGAGTTCTATTAAAGACTCAACTTCACTATAAGGTGTAAGAACTAGAAATTCTTCTAGAAAAACATCATAAAACTCCCATACAATGGGTGTATTATTAATCGTGAGTTTCTCCCCAACCATTTGAGATAAATAATATTTATTTATTGGAATCAAGACCCATTACATGGAAGAAATTTCTACTGAATGGTTATATTCATCCTTTCATCGATAGATGTTAATATATGGATTTGGAATATGAAATTTTAATTACCATCCTTGGAAATTGAAATTATATCCATATAGATAAATCTATTCAATTCATATAATAACATAAAATTACACTATTGGAAGGATCCCAAGATTTTTAGGAAGTAATTCCCCCACAAACATCAACCAGAGAATAATTATAAACTTTTGATGTTACCATTGTGCCATTTTTAATTGTCACATATAACTCAACATCTAATTTTTTAGGTAATATGATGATTCCCTTAGAAAATTATTCATAAATAAAAGAGTGGGTGTATACAGAATTAAATAAAACATTTTCTACATTAAAGTGGATGGTAAGTGTACCATTCACCACTTCATTATCTTACTCCACATCATTGATATTGATTTCATGTTACTTTCTTTTTTATATTTCATTAATAGTTTTCTGACATCGATAATCATCATTTACCCATGGATTATGGAATTTATTAGAATAATGCCTCATTTCATTGCACTTGTAGCATTGAAGTGTGGGAGGTGAATTCTCAATATCCATTTCATTGTTCGCATCATTAGACATCTTATTCCCATCAATTTGGCATTCAATGGCCTGATGAACTTCTTTTACACACTTAAAACATATACTAGTCCCTTTAAGACAATTCCCCCCACGTTTATGTTTACACATTGATCATAAGGGAAAACTCATCTTTTTAGTGTGGTCTTAAGATTTTCCATTGAATTCCATTTTTCTCTTATTATAAATCCCATATGACTGATGGATTACTCTAATCTGTATCTCAACCTTGAGAGCACATAGAATAACTTCCTTGTATTTATTGAAGTCCCATATGGATAATACCCTTTAGAGACGTGGTTATAATCCACTAAATAAATGATCAATTTTACTCTGAGGTTGGATGATAATTTTAAAATTGTACCTTGAATGTCTTCTAAACTTTTCTCCATAGGTACCAATGAATTCATCATCCATTTTCTTAATTCCAAGGAACTCCTTTTCCATATCAATTTAAATAATACAAGTAAAGTACTTATTGAAAAATAAGTTCATGAACTCTTCATATTCAATGGACTCAATTTAAAATCTTTTCCTTATATTCTTCATAAGATTCCACCATTTATAAGCTTCACCTTCTAAATGATATACTGCTAAGTTGAATTTATCATGTTCAGAACATTTTAGAACAAAAAATATCTTTTCCATTTTACTGATCCACTGTTCAACCACTAATGGATTCGAAGACCTAATGAATAAAATTTGACTCTACCTCATGAATTGTAACACCCCAAGCTTTTGTGGTATGCATCTCTTTGAATAATGCAATAGCATGTGTTGTACACAACATCGAGTTCTAACACACACCACAACCGATCAAACTAGTCGTTATGAATAGTAATAACTAATTTTTAAAATTATAGAAATTTTATCTCTCAAAATAGACTTCATTTTTTGATTCGTAGTATCGAATATAGCCTAAGGTGAAATTTTGGTACTTTTTGGATAACTTTAATATTTTTATGAATAGTGAAAATTACAAAATTTTAATTAAAAACAACTTTTTTAATAAAAATAATTAAAAGTTTTTGAGTGGTTTAAAAGTATATTTAGAATATATTTTTACCACTTAATAAAATTTTGGCCATTTTACAAAATTTCACAATTAAACCGAACAAAAACAAGTATCAATCTTTTGATAGTTATTATATCTTAAAAACATGCTTTTTGTTTGGTCAGTGGGAAATATTTTTAAATTAATTTCTGCCGCTTATGGGTTATGAATATGGAAAAATGGATTCCATATTTGGAATCAGTATTTTCAAATTGTGTAAATAGATAACTTTTATTTTTAGACAGTTTGAATAATTACTTCGGTAAATATTTTATTTACACTGATTAAAGGGTAAATCCGGTAAATAAGGGTTAAAAAATAATATTATTATAATAACAATTACCCTAAAACGTTCCCTAACCTTATTGGATGATACATTTACGACCATGGGCATCTTTGGGTCGATTTTGGGACCCCATGGTTCCACTTTTAATTGATAGGGACACTTTATTTTAATTATGTTAAAATGAATACAAAAATGACACAAGCATATATCTTTTAGAAAACCAATTTTTAATTAGGGTTATATATGTTGGATTTTAAACTATAAATATTAATTAGAAAGCTAAAAATATTTACTACATAATGGTATTTTATTTATAATTTTTTGACATTAAATAATTTAATTTATTTATGACACAATGGTTATGCAGTAATTACCATAATAGTGAAAAATTAAAATATTTAATATTTTAGATACCCAAATAAATATAATTTGAGACTTTTTATAAATTAAACTAATTTTATTATTTAATATTCCATGTTATAAAGTATTTAATTAACTCTTTTAGAAGTAATAAATTTGTTAAGATTTTTACAAAAATCAATTATTGAATAGTGTCAAAATTGATATAAAATAGTATTTAAAACAAATATTATATTATTGATTGATATTAAATTCCTAAAAATATAAGTATCAGAAAAGAGACTTATATCATGATAGTTGTATCATTAATGGACCCCTTTGGTGGTCTCTTATATGTATATAGTATGTTTATTAACCATATAATATAAAAATACAAAGACGCATTGTAAAAGTGAAACTAATTAACTAAGAGTTAATACTTAATGATAAGGATAATATAATGACCCAAACCTGTATAAATTAAATTTTTTGAGATGTTTTAGACCTATCCCCACCTTAAAATTTAAATAATACACTTTGGAGCCATTATAAACCGAATATGAATTTATTCTAAAATAATATTTATAGCTTTTCCAAAGGTGCCCCTCACCCCTCTTATAAAAGGGAACTCTCCCTTCTCTTTAATTCACACCGTCAAAGCCTTTTGGTTCCGCCAAAATCTACCCAAATACTCTCTCAACTTCCTTCACTTAATCCTAGATGCCTTACTTTAGTCATAAATCCAACCTAAGAGCCCTTTTAATCAAATCAAAAGGAAGAACCAGAAGAAGAGGTAATGATTTCACCACCCTTTTCCAAGTTCCTTTCTTCTTCCACTTCTTATTCATTTGTTATTACCATTCTAAAATAATAACTCCAGTATCTTATATATACTGTGATGTTATTATAAAAATGGTACAACTATATTAAGTATTCTATCCATCCTTGGAATAACATGTCACCATACGTGCGTACGTACGCCTTACCGTCTCCACGTCGTGGTGTAATTGTTATTCAATAAATTATTATTTGGATGGGTATAATAATGATTTATAATTCATGTAAATAATAAATATAACATGATAGTAATTCTTTATATATGATATATCATCCAATTATATATTATTATAATATCAAAATAATGATATCGCCGCTCGTGCGTACGTACGGACTACCGTCTCCACGAACGCGATGAGATTCATTCTCCATCGTATCCATTCAAGTATAATTATCATTTGATGATTTACAAATAATGTTTAAGGACTTGATATAATTCTGTATATGAATAAGATATGACCTATCCATTACAAACATGGCTTACGTAACAAAGCATATAAAAGAAAACGAGTCAGTTAACACACGAAACAACGATAATACTAAGATATTATTAACAAATCAATGTTAAAAGATCATAAATGATATCATATTAATGTATATGATTCTTGTATTATTTAATAACAATTATTTCACCATTATACAGGAGTTTAACCTACCCCCAACCAAGGAAAAGTACAAGTTAAGGGTTTATTTCGCAATCTTTTCATTATCCGAGGTTGTTTATACGTAATAATCTACTGGTATCTCTTTATCATCCACATCCATGTTTCTTAAAAATGTATTTCAAAAATAATTTACTATTTACAAGAATATGGGTTAAAGTAATTTATAACCTTGATTGACTTTTTATAAGAGGATTATAAAGGAATCTTCCCATCTTTTTTCAAACAATGTCCTTTTTAACCTTTTTGACAGAATTAAGGAAAGAATGTTTTTTTAACTTATACGGTGGGTGCGGCTATTTTCCGTCGTTATAAAATCATCGAAGCTTCCCTTAAAATCTTATAAGAATATTTTCAAATAAAATGTTTCATTTTATAAATATATTACTCTTAAATGATTTCAAAAATAGAAAGAGATATTTCTCTAAAAAGAGTTTTGATTTCATCTATGTCAACATCCTTTGATGGATTTTAAGCTTATTTGAAGTTTATTTATTAAGATACAAAACTTCTATAGTGTATTGATGGTTTTGTGATATGTTTGACTGTGGATGTGTTATTTTTATACCATTCATGGTTTATGGAGAAAGTATTGACATTTCGTATGCTAGTTTTAATACGAATGTTTTTGTTATGTTTAAACATGTTCATATGAGGAATGAATTAGACTTAATATGTGACGGGTAGAGCCCGCTATAGCTCCTAGATGCATCGATAGGTCTCATGAGACAAAATAGTGTCTTGTAACAAGGCCGTGGAAAAATCTTATTTGTAGTCTTAGCACGAGGCCTTGGCTATGTGGTTTTGATAGTCTGGAATTATGCATTCTATCATTATGAAAGTGGTTATTGATATTGCATGTGATTATTTGATTATTAGAATATCCATGTGAATATGTAAATGGAATTATTTCATTTTATTTTTTCCATACTATGTTGAAGTTCAAGTTTAAACGGCTTTTGTTTTAGTTATACACTGCCTTAAATGTTTATTCTTATTTATGAAAGTTTCTGCTATATTGTTATCCTTACTGGCCATTTGAGCTCACCCCTTTTCTATGTTTTATTTTTCCGAGGATGTGAAGAAGTAAATTATGAATGACCTGCAGGGATATTATGAGGGTATAATAGTGTGGACTATGGAGACAATATGTTGTTGTAGTAGTTTTTCACTTTACGATGTAATGTAAAACTTTATGAATATATCTAGTGTTTCCAAGGCTACTAAACCAATCGGTCATTCAAGATGTGATCTTTCTTGTGATCATGCCAATGTTATGTAATAATTCACCGACTCTAGGTAACTGGGGTCGGGGCATTACAGTTTTTATCAGATGAAGTTTATTACAAACCATGGAAGCTAGATTTAGATAAACTCTCATTAGATCATATAAACCTAAGATGGACTTTGTGGATTAGTATATAAGAACTTCCTAAAATTTTGGTAGTGTAGATATTTTGTGAGATTTCCAAGAAATACATCCCTGTCTGCATACGAGCAGGTATAGGCAGCTCTGGCACAGATGTACCTAGGGGTAAAACCCGAAAACACCACTTTGAGCTAGACTCGAACGGGAACTGGTGCACGACAACGGGCCTTGCTGCACTCTTGGTTACGACACTCCTGGGGCATATGCTTAGGATAACTCTCATTTTCTTTACAAATCACTATGAAGGGTTTATGAGTATATACTTCCTCAAAGAAATCATTTTTATGATTATGGATTATATCCATAAATATTTCAATTTGTTTTATGTGTTTTATAATTATGGAATTATGTATTTGGATTCATAAACTGATCTAGTTTATGCCATTGTTTAGAAATGGCTCCTAGTGGAAGAAATTGAAACCGATTCAATGCATGCACTCCATGTAGGGATTTCCCTCCTACTCAAGATAATTATAGTGGAGTTGGTGATGCAACTAGTGCCGATCAGCTAATCCCCATACTTGGACAACTCACTCAGGTTATGAATAACAACCTTACCCGTATGGAGCACCCTGATCCGCAGCGTGGAGGATCAATGTTAGATCGATTCATGAGGAAACAACCACCAACGTTCAATGGTATTACAAATCCCTTAGTAGCTGAGAAATGGATAATTTCCCTAGAGAAAATATTTCAGGCATTGGGGAGTAGTGAAAGGGAAAATGTTATCATTGCAGTTTACCGCCTCACTGGAGATCCTGATGAATGGTGGTCATTGATTCAAAACATGAAGGAAGATGATGAAGTATCAAATATGGAATGGAGGTAGTTCAAAGATCTGTTTTTAGAAAAATACTTTCCTCATGACCATCGAGCAGATATGGAAAGGAAATTTCTGAGTCTGAGACAAAAGGAGGATGAGAATGTCGCAAAGTATGAGGCTAACTTTACAAGGTTAGCAAGGTATACTGGAGATTATATACGTAACCCAAGAAGTATGATTGATCGTTTCTTTTATGGGTTAAAACCATTTCTCTGTTGAGCATTAGTCTCACAATCCTTCTCGTCGTATAAATACATTGTCTCATGTGCTATCAAGACAGAAAAGGAATTCTTCAAGTCTTATGACTTTAAAGAAAAGAAAGAGAAGAAGAGATCTACTAATCAACCTGGGAATAGAAATAAGGGGAAGAAGGGAAAGGTTGAATATCTATCCTATGGTAAATGTGGGAAGAAACACCCCGGTACTTGCTTGAAGGGAATGAGTGTCTGTTACAAATGTTGTGAAAAAGGCCACGAAGCTAGTGATTGCAAAGGGACGAATGAAGCTACCAATGTTCAGTGCTACAATTGCAGGGATATGGGACATTATGAAAATTAATTTCCTAATCGTCAGGGGAACATACCTCAAAAAATCCCAAGGGATCAAGGCCAAGATTATGCTATCACTAATGATGAGGTAGAAGATCCAAATGACGTGGTGGCAGGTAATTTAATGGTTTTCTCAAGTTTATCAAATGAATTATTTGATTCCGGATCATCGCATTGTTTCATATCGTCCCAGTTTTCTAATAAAATTAGATATTTCCAATTTGATTTAACAAGGTATTTGTCAATTAAAACTTCTAAGGGAAGTATCATTGCAACAAAGTTTTGTGAATCAGTCACCATTAGAGCACATAAATATTCTTTAGCTGCTGATATCATCGTCATACATATGTTGAGTTTGATATAATCCTCGGTATGGATTTGATATCAGAATATGATGTGAAGATTTATTTTAAGAAGAAGGAGGTTACGATTTTTGATGATGATGATAAGGAACACCTTATCTTTAGAGCAGAATCGTCACCACCTAATTCTTATCTAGATATACCCCCAGTAGCTCAACTAAATTCAATTATTGGGGAGGAAGAGAATTAAATGACTGTGGGTGAGGAAAATAATGTTCAAATAGAGGATGTACCTGTTGTGAATGAATATGTAGATGTATTTCCAGAATATTTACCTGGACATCCTCCCGAACGAGAAATTGAGTTTTCCATTGATTTAATTTCTAGATCAAGGCCTATATCGAATACCCCTTATAGAATGGCCAATGTAGAATTATTTGAACTAAATAAACAACAAGAGGAATTGAGTAATAAGGGATTTATTCACCCTAGTGTTTCTCCCTGGGGATCCCCTGTACTTTTTGTTAAAAAGACATATGGATCTATGCGGTTATGTATCGACTATAGGGAGATCAATGCTATAACAATAAAGAACAAGTATCCCCTACCTCACATTGATGATTTATTTGACCAACTGCATGGAGCTCAATACTTTTCAAAGATTGACCTTCGATCTGGATACCATCAGTTGTGTGTAAAGAAGGAAGACATTCCGAAGACAGCATTTCGAACCAGGTATGGGCATTACGAGTTTACTATAATGCCTTTTGGATTGACTAATGCACCCTCTGTATTCATGGATCTGATGAATAGAGTTTTCAAGTAATATCTCGATGAATTTGTGGTGGTATTTATTGATGATATCTTGGTATACTCTAAAAGCTACGAAGATCATGAAGGTCACTTACACATTATCCTGAAGACTCTGAGAAGATATGAATTATATGGGAAGTTTAGCAAGTGTGAATTCTGGCTTCATGAGATTTCTTTTCTTGGCCATATTATCTCTAAAGATGGAATATTTGTTGATCCTTTTAAGACCAAGGAAATACAAGAATGGCCAGCACCTACGAGTATAACCGAAGTACACCGTTTTATTGGTTTGGCAGGTTATTATCAACATTTCTTCCAGAATTTTTCCCGATTGGCTAACCCATTAATGAAGCTCACACGTAAAGGGGTTAAATTTGTTTGGACAAAAGACTGTGAGGAATGTTTCAAAGAACCGAAGAGAATATTAGGCAATGCTCCTATATTGTCTCTATCATCAGGGAATGATGGTTCGTTATTTATAGTAATGCATCGAAGAAAGGACATGGTTGTTTCCTTATGCAGAATGATAGGTTTATTTCCCATGCATCACGACAGTTGAAAATTCATGAGAAAAACTATCCTACTCATGATCTCGAGTTAGCAGATATGATCTTTTCTTTGAAGATATGGAGGCACTGCCTCTATGGTGAAAAATTTTAGATTTATACTGATCAAAAGAGTTTTAAGTATATTTTCTCACAAAAAGAACTCAACATGAGGCAAAGGAGATTTCTTGAATTACTCAAGGATTATGATTGCACGATACACTACCACCCGGGGAAGGCAAACAAGGTGGAAGATGCTTTGAGCAGAAAATACCATGGAGTTTTGAACAATATGAGAATTGAAAGGGATCCAATTTTCATGGATCTAGTAAAGATAGACATGGGAATAACCAGGGCAGGTGAAACATCAATTCTTTTTCAAATAGTTGCCAAACCATCTTTACTTGAAAAGATTAAGAGATCTCAGACCGATGATGAAGAATTTCAAAAGAAGATTAAAGCTGTGAATGATGGGAGATTGAGAGAATTTGTGTGTGAAGATGGAATTTTGAAATTTGGGAAGAGACTTTGTGCTCCCGATATACCTGATCTAAAAATGGAATTGCTGGATTATGCACATAGTTCCAATTTCTCTATACACCATAGGAGAACCAAAATGTATAGATATTTGAAGGAACATTTTTGGTGGGACAACATGAAGAGGGAGATTTCTGATTTTGTGTCAAGATGTATGGTTTTTCAACAAGTGAATGATGGAAGGTAACAGCCTGGAGGAGTCATGCAACCTCTTCCTATACCGGAGTGGAAATGGGACAATATTACGATGGAATTTTTCATAAGGCTACCAAAGACTCCTAGAAGGAATGATGAAATATGGGCCATTGGTGATCGTCTTACCATGTCAGCACATTTTCTTGCAATAAGAGAAGATCTACCACTGGAACATCTAGCAACACTATATATTGATGAAGTTGTGAGACTTCATGGAGTACCCCTATCAATTGTTTCTGATCGTGAACCCTGTTTTACATCAAGATTCTGGAAAATTCTTTAGAAAGCCTTGGATACTGAACTTCATTTGAGCACTGCCTACCACCCTCAAACAGATGGACAATCAGAATGAACTATTCAAACCTTAGAAGGCATGTTTAGATCCTGCTCACTTGACATTTAGGGTATGTGGGATCAATATTTTCTTCTAGTAGAATTTTCATATAACAATAGCTTCCATTAGAGTGTTCATATGGCACCATATGAAGAATTATATGGAAAGAGATGTTGCACACCAACCTGTTAGGATGACGTTGGTGAAAGAAAACTTGTAGGTCCAGAACTGGTGGAGGAAACGATGGAAAAGGTGAAGGTAATCCAAAATCACATCAAAGCAGATCAAAGTAGGCAGATGATCTATGCCAATCATTGAAGGAAGGATTTGGAATTTCAAGTCGGTGATCAAGATTTCCTGAAGGAATCTCCATGGAAGGGAGTCATACGTTTTGGTAAGAAAGGTAAATTGAGTCCCAGGTACATCAGACCTTTCGAAATTCTAGAACGAATTGGGGCTGTAGCTTACCGATTAGCAAAGCCGCCAAGTCTCTCCAAAGTTCACGATGTGTTCTACGTATCTCTATTGAGGAAATACATGCCCGACCCAACGCATGTACTCACCTATGAGGAATTGGAACTAGAACCCGATCTATCTTATTGCGAAGATCCCGTCAAGATCCTTGATAGAAGAGAACATGTACTGAGAAACCGGACGACACATCAGGTAAAAGTTTTGTGGAGAAACCATAAGATGGAAGAGGCAACGTGGGAACCCGATGAACTTATGATGAAGAACCACCTGATTATTTTCATGCGGTAGTATTATAGAAACTTCAAGGATGAAATTATTTGAAAGTGGGTAGAATGTAACACCCTAAGCTTCTGCGGTACTCTTTTCTTTGAATAATGCAATAGCGTGTGTTGTACGCAACATCGAGTTCTAACACTCACCACAACAGATCAAACTAGCCGTTATGAATTGTAATACCTACTTTTTAAAATTTTAGAAATTTTATCTCTCAAAATAGACTTCATTTTTGGATTCTTCATATCGAATTTAGCCGAAGGTGAAATTTTGGTAGTTTTCGGATAACTTTAATATTTTGATGAATAGTGAAAATTACTAAATTTTAATTAAAAACAACTTTTTTAATCAAAATAATTAATATTTCTGAGTGGTTTTAAATTATATTTAGAATATATTTTTACCATTTAATACAATTTTGGTCATTGGATATAATTTTACAATTAAACCGAACATAAACAAGCATCAATCTTTTGATAGTTATTATATCTTAAAAACGCGCTTTTTGTTTTGTCAGCGGGAATTAATTTTAAATTAATTTCTACCACTTATGTGTTTTGAATTTGGAAAAATGGATTCCATATTTTTAATCAGGATGTTCAAATTGTGTAAATAGATAACTTTTATTTTTAGACATTTTGAATAATTACTTCGGTAAATATTTTATTTACCATGGTTAAAAGGTAAATTCGGTAAATAAGGGTTAAAAAATAATATTATAATATTAAAAATTACCCTAAAACGTGTCATAAACTTATTGGCTGATACATTTACGACCATGGGAATCTTTTGGTGGATTTTGGGACCTCATGGTGCCACTTGTAAGTGATAGGGACACTTTATTTTAATTAAGTTAAAATGAATACAAAAATGACACAAGCATATATCTTTTAGAAAAACAATTTTTACATAGGGTTATGTATGTTTTATTTTAAACTATAAATATTCATTGGAAAGATAAAAATATTTCCTACATAATGATATTTTATATATAATTTTTAGACCTTATATAATTTAATTTATTTATGACACAATGGTGATGCATTAATTACCATAATAGTGAAAAATTAAAATGATTAATATTGTAGATACCCAAATAAATAAAATTTTACACTTTTTATGAATTACACTAATTTTATAGGTTAATATGACATTTTCTGAATTCTTTAATTATCTTTTTTCGAAGTAATCATTCTGTTATAATTTTTAAAAAAAATCAATTATTGAATATTGTCAAAATTGACATAAAAGAGTTTTTAAAAAAAATATTGTATTATTAATTGACATTAAATTCCTAAAATTCTAAGGTTCAGCCAAAAGACTTATATCATGATAGGTGAATCGTTAATGGAACACTTGGGGGTCTCTTAGATGTATATAGTATTTTTATTAACCATATAATATAAAAATACAAAGAGACATTGTAAAAGTGAAACTAATTAACTAAGAGTTAATACTTAAATATAAGGTTAGTATAATGACCCAAACCTGTATAAATTATATTGGTTGAGTGGTTTTAGACCTATACCCACCTTAAAATTTAAATAATCTACTTTGGAGCCATTATAAACCGAATATGAATTTATTATAAAATAATATTTCTAGCTTTTCCAAAGGTGCCCCTCACCCCTCTTATAAAAGGGAACTCCCCCTTCTCTTTAATTAACATGTTCAAAGCCTTTTGGTTCGTCCATAATCTGCCCAAATACTCTCTAAACTTCCCTCACTTCATCCTAGAGGCCTTACTTTAGTTAGAAAGAAAACCTAAGAGCAATTTTGATCAAATCAAAAGGAAGAACCTGAAGAAGAGGTAATGATTTCACCACCCATTTCCAAGTTCCTTTCTTCTTCCACTTCTTCATCCATTTTTATTACCATTATAAAATAATAACTCCAGTATATTATATATAATGTGATGTTATTATAAATATGGTACCACCATATTCAGTATTCTACCCATCCTTTGAATCACATGTCACCATACGTGCGTACGTACGGCTTACCGTCTCCACGTCGCGGTGTAATTGTTATTCAATAAATTATTATTTGGATGGGTATAATAATGATTTATAATTCATGTAAATAATAAATATAATAAGATAATAATTCTGTATATATGATATACCATCCAATTATATATTATTTTAATATCAAAAGAATGATATTGTCGCTCGTGCGTACGTACGGACTACCGTCTCCACGAACACGATGAGATTCATTCTCCATCATATCGATTCAAGTATAATTATCATTTGATGATTTAAAAATAATGTTTAAGGACTTGATATCATTTTGGATATGAATAAGATACAAACTATCCATTAAAAACATGGCTTACCTAACAAAACATATAAAAGAAAACGAGTAAGTTAACACCCGAAACAACGACAATACTAAGATATTATTAACAAATCAATGTTAAAAGATCATATATGATATCATATTAATGTATATGATTCTTGTATAATTTAATAACAATTATTTCACCATTATAAAGTAGGTTAACCTACCCCCAACCAAGTAAAAGTACATGGTAAGGGTTTATTTCACAATCTCTTCATTATCTGAGGTTGTTTATACGTAATAATCTACTGGGATCTCGTTATCATCAACATTCATGTTTCTTAAAAATGTATTTCAAATTTTTTTACTATTTACAAGAATATGGGTAAAAGTCATTTATACCCTTGATTGACTTTTTATAAGAGGTTTATAAATAAATCTTCTCGTCATTTTTCAAACAATGTCCTTTTTAACCTTTTCGATAGAATTAAAGTAAGAATGTTTTTTAACATATACGGCGGGTGCGTCTATTTTCCACCATTATAAAATCGCCAAAGCTTCCCTTACAAGATTATAAGAATATTTTCAAAGAAAATGATTCATTTTATAAATATATGACTCTTAAATGATTTCAAAAATATAAAGAGATATTTCTCTAAAAAGAGTTTGGATTTCATATATGTAAACATCCATTGATGGATTTTACGATTATTTGAAGTTGATTTATTATGATACAAAATTTATATAGTGTATTGAAGGTTTTGTGATATGTTTGACTGTGGATGTGTTATTTTGATACCATTCATGGTTTATGGCTAAGGTATTGACATTTCGTATTCTAGTTTTAATATAAATGTTTATGTTATGTTTAAACCTGTTCATTTGAGGAATGAATTGGACTTAATATGTGACGGGTGGAGCCCGCTATAGCTTATCGATGCAACTGTAGGATTCATGAGACAAACTAGTTTCTTGGCACAAGGCCTTGGGAAAATCTTATTTGTAGTCTTGGAACGAGGACTTGGATATGTGGTTATGATAGTCTGGCATTATGAATTCCATCATTATGAAAGTGGTTATTGATATTGCATGTGATTATTTGATTAGTAGAATATCCATGTCAATAAGTAAATGGAATTATTTCATTTTATTTTTTCCAAACTATGTTGAAGTTCAAGTTTAAAAGGCTTTTGTTTTATTTATAAACTGCCTTAAATGTTTATTCTTATTTATGAATGTTTTTTCTATATTGTAATCCTTATTGGGCATTTGAGCTCACCCCTTTTCTATGTTTTATTTTTCCCAGGATGTGAAGAAGTAAATTCTGAATGACCTGCAGGGATCTTATGAGGGGATAATAGTGTGGAATATAGAGATAATATGTTGTTTTAGTAGTTTTTCACTTATGATGTAATATAAAACTTTATAAATATATCTAGTGTTTCCAAGGATACTAAACGAATCGGTCTTTCAAGATTTTAACTTTCTTGTGATCATGACAATGTTATGTAATAATGCACCGACTCTAGGTAACTGGGGTCAGGGCGTTACATGAATGATTCAACAAAATTTTTCTCCCTCTTTTACTCGTTTGGATGTCTAGAAAAATTCATAGCTTGATCAATTTGTGTGATAATGGCTAAAATATTTTTTATTATAGCTCTCATAACATTTTGTTGCTCAAGGAAACAATCATTTAATTTCCTATCAAATTCAGCATTAATATAGTTCCTTCAGGTTCCATCTATTGACTAAAACCAAGAAGCATAGTGTGAGAAATGCTAATCATAATGGGAAAACAATATAATTCAAGAATAAAATTTCATTTTAGGAAAATTATGGTTTTATCATAGGTTATTCATGATCACCTCTAAAACACTAGGATATGATTGTAAACTATACTTAGACACAACGTTATGGTTCATAATATGGTTCTCTCATCCTTATTTCCAACTGTTAACTATAACTTTTATCTGATACCAACAATAACAGCTCATACATTACAAATAGATTTTACTTATACACTGAAGAATATTTATTACATAACATAATAAAAACCATGCTAGTACGGTAAGGGTTTAGTGTCTTTAGAAACTAGGAAACATAACCATCTTGTTAATAAAACATATGAATTTTCTCCCGCATATTTATTCATAACTAGACTCTTTTTTGACATATCTTTCTTAATACCCTTATACATTACCTGGGGAAAATAAACATATGAAATGGTGATCTCAAATTCCATGTATGGGTAAATAATGGAAATAACAATTTTATCACAATCATAAGAACATAACGTTTGAAAATCTGATCATGCATATAATGGTTCATAATATCATGTTATGGGATAAATAATAAAAATGAAATTTAATCCCAATAATCATAACAACAGACATGAAATTTAATTTCATTCAAATATAATCATAGAAATTCATTTCATATTATTCAAGGCTCATTTTCAATAACATCATAGAGGAAAAAGTCCACTACTGAACTGAGTTCACTCCTTGTTCCAACCTAGTATTGTTGAAATGGATTTACATTCCATTCCAATAATTTATATATCATGAGATATAAATATTTACCCAATACATTGGAGGTAGATATAGGTCCCATCCATCTCATAATGAAACCATTCTTAGGTGTTCCACCAAAAACATAAAAACATTCACCACAGTATAACCCATGAAATAAAATGGGTTTCTTAAATAGAATTGCATTTGAATTGATATAAAACAAATTAATTTCCTAAATAACATTACATCATAAACACAACAAAATTGATATTAATAATATGGAAATAAATCTATCCATTTTTAAATAGTGTCATCTTAGATGGAAAATAATTTTTAGAAAACACTAGAAATTAATTATCGAAGAAAATATCCTTTCTTCTTCAAAAAAACATCCTTCTTCAAAATGACACAAAATTTTAGAAGAAATAATTTAATTTGAAAATATAATTTTAATATTGTAGGGTAATCTTCATGTAAATAATTTATTATGAAATCGTAAAAAACCATTCATGTTGTTCAGGTTAAAAAAAAGTCTTCTCCTACTTTTGGTGGAAAAGTAAAAAAGTACCTCATACTGAAAACAGAAAAAATATTCCATTGAAACCATTTAGTAAATATTCACAAATGGTTAAAATTTACTTCAAAAAATTATATAAGGATATAAAGAAAAATTTTAAATATTTATTTAGGATACATAGATGTAGATGATAAATATACCCCAGCAAATACTTATGAATAAATAATCTCAAGTAAAAATAGGATTTGTAATGATATCCCTTACCATAGGTATGATATGATTCATATGTATCGAAAACTCATGAATAATGATTAAAATAATTTTACTGATTTATTCCATAATCATTATAATTTTATGAAAACATTTAAGATCCTATTTTATCCTTTTTATATTGAAATTTCATTATTCCTCGTTATTTGGATATAAACTATTTTATGTTCTTATGCTTGTTTTATCAGATAAGTTCTTATTTAGGTTATTGTTAGAACCCTTAAATAATGTTATTTTGATAATATAATTCACATTTATTCATTCATTTTAATTATATAATCATGATTTAATGAATATTATTTTCAAATAATCACATCGCACTGTGGAGACGATAAGTCGTACATATGCATGAGCGACGATATCATTCCCATATTTGTTAAATGGTATTGAAGGGTACAATGTATAGAATTTAAGAATCAATATAATTTTATATTAATCATGTATATATTTTTAATTCCATCATTATATGCATCCAAGTATGGTGGTGTTGAAAAACTGATTACACCACGACATGGAAACGGTAAGTCATGCGTAAGCACACATGGTGATTTCATTTTTCATAGGATTGTTAGAAGGTGGAATATGGTTGTTTCATAATCATAATAAACTCTCAGTATATATTTACTTCTGTATTTATAACTTTATATAGAAAAAACACATGAGGTGGATGTAGGATAAGAAATAAGTTTGAAAGAATCGGCAAATGATATTAACTCTTCTTTGATGTGCCTCCTCTAAATCTCTTATTAGAGAACTATATTTGGTATTTGATGATGAAAAGAACCTATATAATGTTTATATGGAATTTTAGAAAGTAAATTGTCAGGTTATGGTCAATCTTTAATGCTCAAAATGAAGTTAAGAGTTGAGATAAGAAGTTCCCTTTTATAATTGAGGTGAGGGGCACTTCTGGAAACCTCAAAAATATTAATTTATGATAAAATCAAACCCCATTAAAAACCTAAAAAATATTCCAATTTTGAATATGATATGGTATAGGGTTGTAATCTCATAAAAGAATAAATTTTAGACTACTTTTTAAGTCTATTTGAGCATTATCAATTCAATTAACACTTATTTATACTATTTAATTTTTTTCTAGGTTAACAAATATTTCAATATTAAATGGATGAAATGTTTATTTATTTGTTTTAAATTAGACAATAAATGAATATTTTAAAAAATTTGGATCATATAATAATTATTATATATTTTTAAAAATGTTTTATGATTTTTTAAATAATTTAAGAAAACCCTATTTTGTCAACATATCAATATCTTCAATTTGGACACTATTTATTTCATTGATTTTTAAAAATATAAAAAATAGAAGGGAACCTAGATAAAAATATTTTATTATATCTCTAAGAGTTAAAGTTAGTCTATAAAATTCATTTGACATGACAATTATCACAATTTTTTTATTAAAATATTTTTAATAGTATTTATTCTATATCTTAATTAATAAAATAAATGTTGCCAAAATTTTGTTTAATTATTTAATATACTTATTTTTTGAATAAAAATTGAAAATAAAATAATATGATGAATATAAATCCATTAGATTTCATAAAATACTTTTAGTAGATTTTATCTTCTAAAAAACCCAACATTAAAAATGTTAAACTATTTAAAAACATGAATGCGACATATTTATCATCATTTTAAATAAAATTATATATGTTTCATAATTTCTTCTAAAAGCCTTCAAATGGTAAACAATCCGCCATTTGCATACTTTTGGTCGATATATAATTGACCAATATTTTTTCTTCATGTTTTTGGGGATTTTTATGGATATTAATATTCTAATAAAAATTCTTTTATTGATTTCTCACCAATTAATTAATTTTTTCATCGTCCATGTATAAGTATTTAATGTTATTATTTATTTTGTAAAAATTAAAAATAAAGTTTCATGATAAATATAAAAATTAGGTTTCAAATTATTATTTTTAATATAATTTATATTGTGTATATCATTATATAAAAAATAATTTAATTATTCAAGTTTGAGTGAGACATATTTCAGTTTTCATTAAATAAAATAAATTAAATATCATAATATTATCTTATTTGGTTCCAATGGATATTTCTACCCAATTATGTTTTAGAGAAAATTATAATCATCCATTTATATTATGACAAGTTAGAGTAATTTTGTGATATTATTTTTAACCTTAATTACATGATTTACCCTTTTACCGTGTTAATAAAATTCACCAAATATACTTCTCATATGGACCAAAAATAAAATAAATACATTTATGTATTTTAAACCTACAGATTCAATATATTTAATACATTTTTCAAAATTCAAAACACAAAAGATGATAAAATTAATTTAAAGTTAATGTTTCTATTGAAATGAGAAAATGGGTTTTCAAAGTTAAAACATTTCAACAGATTGAAATTTATTTTCATCTGAATTTCATATAAATTTAATTAAAATGACCTAAATTCGTTTAAGTGTTAATAATATATTCATTTTTACTTTGAAGTAATTCAATAATAAAATGTAATGACATACATTATTTCAATGAAAAAAGTTTTTTCAATAAATATTTAGCATATTTTTTTCTTGTCATTAAAATATTAAAGTTATCAAATAAATATAAGAAATTCATTTGATGTAAATTTTTATATCCTAGTTCAAAATAACATGGTTATGATGTCATATAAAAATTAATAATTTGTCAAAATCTTAATTTCAAATGGGTTCTCCATTAAATGGTATAAAAGTAACCTTAAAATAGGTTTTTATATATCCAATAGGGTTTTTTTCATACCCTATGACTAAAATATCTATTATATTAATATAACAAAAATATTTTCTTAAGTATATAACACATATATATCTCATTAGTTTCACTACCAAAAGTAATTCACTCAAAAAAAATATCTAATTGAATTATATTTTTCATAAATAATTGATATCCAATGAATTAAAAATGCATTGTTATAAGTTAGTTATAATTATTCCCGCTAACCTAACAGCCAAGTTATAATATTAATTTTATAATAAGGACATCTCACAGATCGTTTAAGCTCACAATTTTGTGCCAATCAAGAAATTGAAGAATAAAAATTATGTAATGAAAATATTTCATAAAACATCCGAATGTTATAGGGTTTTTCCTGAGAGTGACCTAATATTAGTCATTGTTAGATATTCAACTGATGTATCCATTAGAGGGTGCCTTATGTTAATTAATTAATTAATTTAAAAAAAATTAACCTATCCCTCCCTCTATAAATACACTGTTAGGATGATTTTATATGGTTATCCACAAAACACTTTTTAAATTTGAGAAGAAGAGGAGATCGTTCATCATTGGTGTATAGACTTTTGATGAAAGATGGTGATTAGATTGAGGTGGGTCATGTGATAGAGAACCTAGGGGGCCTTCTCTATCATTTGGGAACACATTATATATAAATAATTAATCCAAAAACAAGTTTGGGATCATCAATTTATGTTTTCCCATTTATTAATTTTTTTGTTGAATTCATCATCATATTTATCTTTGATCTACATCTTCACAACATTCACATAATCCTACAGATATAATTGAGTTGTTTAATCAATTCAAATTGGTTATTCCATGCTATCTCCCCTTTATATTCATATTCTTCACTCTTATGTTGAGAACACTTGTCTAATGACATATTTATTTTTTTTATTTTTCATTTATCATATCCTTTCATCACAATCTTTTCTATTGGAATATGAGGTCGAGGTTCACTATTTTCTGGATGGGTTTCATGGATATGGAACCCTCAGATATAACAACCCTTCCCTTTATTTCACATTAATACATTTTTTATAATATAATATTACACTCAACAAAATCTAGAATATTGATATTTCTAATGTGTTAAGGAATTAGGTACATTACATAAAATCATAAAATTGAAAATACATCATCTTTATTGAAAACTACCTTCATATGATCATAATATTCCATCAAACTTAAAACAATATGGGATAACCGTGGGACATATATAAGAAATGGGCTAGCTATAAATCCCAATAAGGTAATAAACATGGAATAACATGAAGATAATAATTATTGTTATACAATAGTAATATATATGGGACATAGAAGGTTTGAATATCATAAACAAGAATAGAGATACATGATATAACATGACAACATAAAATAGTCATGGGAAATTCATCTATAACTTAAAACACTTCATCAGAATCATAGTTCGAGGATAACTTCCAAGACGTCATGAAGGAAAAATTCTTATAAAGGATTTTTTTTACTCAATATTCCAACATATCGTCTCATTAGGTTAAACATTACTCAATGCATTGAGTGGTATATAATTCCAAGCAGTCTCATCACATTCATTTCATTCTCATGATTAAGTGTTCCACATAGATCATAAAACATGAAATCATTTATCATTACATTTTATTACAATATTAATGTGTTAGAAATGAAAAAAAAATTCCCAGATAAATGATGTCTAAATGTATAAAGGTGACCACCATCAATAGGAAATGGGTATGGTATTCCCTATATAATTGTTTTTTCATTGAAAATTGTGGGAAAATATCATCATTATAAGGAAATCACATAAAATTTCATAAAATGGGGTGATTAGAGATAACGGTCATCTCACCTTTTTTACAAAAAATGGGAAGTAATAGAGACATGTAAAGACATATTCCATCTTTTTGAATTGGAATTGTTATGCATAAAATAATAAAAATACATTATTAAAGAGGATAATGAGGGGATCCCTTACCTTGATATTGTGACTGAAATTGATTAGGAGGAGATTCCTGATATATTGTGGTTCCTAGGGGGGACTCCAGAGTAGGGATTTAAGAGTAAGTATGTATCAAATGGATTTTTAGTGATGATAAATAAGAGATTGTGTGGGTTTATATATGATATGAGTGGGTAATTATTTAATATTTCTCAAACATAGGTACTATATTGGCCTTTATTGAGGGAAAATCCCACTAATTCTATCTCCCTCAAAAGCTATCAAAAAATGAGCTATAGAGGGTACGATCCTCCTTGTTGAGGCAATCACTTTCTTTGTTTGTTTCAAATAGATTTTTTAAAACCCTATATTTATACTAATCTGGTGGTCACTATTCAACAACTATATTATTCATGGTAATGATAATTAATGGTCTTTTAAATCAAATTAGATATAATAAAACTAAATACGTTCTTGTGTTCTCTATAACCATATTAGATAATAATACAATTATTTAAATTAGAAGGTATATTTTATTTATAAATGTTTGGGTAGTTACAATCATCCCCCTTCAAAAATTTCACCCTAGAGAAGTTCTTTCCCCATAATAAAACATATTAGGGTAATTATATTTCTTCACTTATTATAGTTAAAATTTAACTGCTTAAATCCATTGGATTCACCACCACACTTTGACACGGTTCGTTTTCTAATTTAATAGAAGATTGTATCTACAATTTAAGATCTACATTGGGTACTCCTCAAATGAGATATCATTGTCCAATGATATCGCCTTTTTATTTAGTACATGTTAGGGGTATGGTATTTACTTTCTCAAGATGTATAAATTAAATACTATTTTAAAAGGGGGTGTTATTCAATAGGCCGCCACTCTGATTAGACCAATGATATCAAAGAGGATGATGTAACTTGGATAATGATTTTCCTAACTTCCAAATATGTTGATCCTTTTCCTTTAAGATATGTAGAGTAATATCATGTCACTAATCGTAATCACCAGGTCTTGTTGATGATTATCTACATTTATCTTATGATGAATTTGGGATGCCTTGATGTGTTGCAGAATGGTTTTTACCTTGTCTTCCATTTCATCAACCATTTCAGATCCTAGAAGATTATGTTCACCAACATCATCCTAGTATACCATTGTTTTTTATATTTTCCCATAAAGGTATTCATATAGATCTATTTGGATGATTTTTTGGAAATTAGTATTGTATGGGAACTCAAACATAGGTAGATATTGGTATTATACTACTTTTATGTCCATAAAACATGATTTCAACATGTATTCAACTATTTTAATAGTTTTCATAGAGTCTATATCTGTTTGAGGAAGATAGAATACACTGATGTTCTGCTCTATTTGTAGATATTTTTTATAGTTTTCCAAAACATATATGTAAATATCTGATCTCAATCCGATGAAATCAATATTGGTTCCCCATTATGACTCACCACTTCATTGATGTATCTTTGTGAATGTTAGTGGAGTGATAATCCCTCTTAATGTTTCATTAAGTGGGTTGTATTTTTAATTTGACCCATAACAACTCATATAGAATTGTTTCCTCTGGTGTCTAAAAAGTCTAGTGAACCATTCCATGGTATTGTTATCCAATTTACAAGGTTTTTTGGGTAATGGTTGTATCTTTCCCATTGAATTTTTCTTCTCAACCATCACTTTCTGACATCCCTGTATAATTTATTTATATTTCGTAACATCCTTCTTCATATTGACACACCAATAGTTCTCACATATATCAATGTATCACTTTTTTCTCCCTAGGATTTATAGATAATGTAAAACTATGTGAATAATCCAATAACATCTTCATTTACTCAGAAGTTAACGGTACACATTTTTGTGACCCAAATCATACTACTCTTTCTTCATTAACATTGAACTCCAAGGATTCACATTTTCTTAAAGTTTCAAAATTATTTATAATTCCCATATTGTATTTTTGGTTTTATTTTTTTTTCTCCAGTAGGGACGATGAAACAATAATTTTTTAACGTATTGATGATTTTCATTCTGTTATGAATCCCATGTCCATCCTCTTCAAGTAAGAGTTGATTAGATCACTCAATTATCATCCATTATAGAATTACAAAATCCTTTCTACTTAGATAATCTTCCACTTTAATTATATTAACGTGATGATATTATATTGTGTAGTCATAATCCTTCATTATCTCTAACCATCATCACATGTGTGTATTGAAATCATTTAATGTGAATATATAATTGAGGCTTTTGGGATATATATATATATATATACTTCACTCTTCTCCCCAAATAGATATTTCCACCATATGTTCATCAAAATTTCACTATAACCAACTACAGATCAATTTTTCAGTAGTTTTGTTCCTGAGCATTCAAATTTCTTAGAGAATAGGCTATCACATTTTCATTTTTCTTTAACACATATCCCATGTCCTTCATCCAATAATTACTGAATACATCAAAAAGTTATCCACTTATGATTTGTGTGAGTAGAGGTGAAGTGATGAGCCTCCTTTTCAACTACTTGAATCTCTCTTCATATTCATCGTTCTACGAAAATATGACACACTTCATAGTTATCATGTTTATTGGATTTGAAATTAATGAGAAATTTCATAGAAATTGACAATAGTACCCAGCTAATTCAAGGAAACTATGGATAAATATCACAAAATGTGGACTCTAACATCCTCCAATTTTTTCTCCCTTTGAAGGGTAAAAAGATATACCATTTATTTTGATAATATTCATTAAGAAAGAGACATCCTTAAACCAGAACTCACATTCACTATACATGGCATAAGGCTTCTCCTTTCATAACATAATAAGCACAGTGCTCATATGATCCACATGATTCTCCTTTCTTTTGGTGTATATGAGAATGTCGACTATAAAAACTACCACAATTTTTTCATGGTATTATCAAAATAAAATAATAATCATTAATTATAATTCTTTTGTAGAATTAGTGACTCTGAATTAAGTTACTATGAAGTCATAGTGCACATACCTTGTACAACAAGTAGTCTTCAGGATATCCTCCTTCTTCACCCAAACATGGGAATATGTCGATGATAGATATGCATTAGAGAATTATTTTTTTCCACATTTCTCATTGAAAAATTCATAAATACATGGATGAGGATATATTTTATTTATTTTGATCTTGTTGAGGACAATATAATCAATTCAAAGGCTCATTGACCCATCATTATTCATGACGAAGAGGATTGGTTCACCCAATGGTGAAGCATTTGGGCATATGAACATTTTATCCAGACTCTAGGATATTTTTTTTGATATGCTAAAGTTCTAGAACATCCATTATATAATTAATATTGTATAATAGTAACTGCCCAAGTATAATCTCTAGGAAAAATTCAACCTCTTCGTTCAGATGAAGTCAGGGGAATTCCTCAGGAAACACACCAGTGTATTCCCTCATAATGGGAATGTTCCCAAGCAAGATTCTTTCCTTAGACTCAGTAATTTGAGAAATATATGATTGCTCTACTGAAATAATATCCATGATTAAGATGTTTTTGCTAAATATTATTCATCCTCCTCCTTGAAATAGTATTTAACCTCAATAAAATTCATTATATAGAGAGTTATTTCTTTCTCATATGTCATTATGTTGTCTTTATATAGGGAAAGTCAATCCAAGATGATAATTGAATCAAATTCCACCATAGAGAGTATGAAAATGTTTTATATACTGTTCAACCCAAAAAATTGTGACAGTGGAGGGGTTACATACATTGGATGAAATAATTTTACCATTTTTAATTTTCACTTACATCTTTACAACCATGATTTGTGGTTGTGTATGAATAGTTCTAATAAATATTCATGTTATATAGGAATGCATAGAACAATAATCAAAATTTATGTTCTCTATTCTTGAATGGATTACTAGAATACCTGTCATCGCATCATTTTCAAGATCCACCTCAATATTTCAAATGGAATATCCCACCCTTCTAACCTTGTAGGTTTTTGGCTATCTATGAAAATCCTTGGCTTAGTGAATTTGTTTAAAATGTTCCATGATTCCTTTAAGATAAATTATTTATCAGTTCATTTAGGGTAGACTAGATAATTCATTTCCGCCATCTCATTGGTGGGTTTATTTGGTTGGAAATCGCTAGTTGGGTTCCCCTCCTTCTGGCAGCTAAATAATATCCTCACCCCCTTACATAATTTCTTATATTCTAATCTCAAAACCTATATAATGTGAGATATTGAAATTTATTTACACTATTATATTTCACTATCAGTATGCTAGAATTAAAATCCACAGTTTTATTTTTATCCCCATGATACACGTGACATTCACTGATCTCTATTACTACTTTGAGGGAACATCAGAAAAATTCTTAATTGGAATCAAAGACATGGATCACCAATGAATTTCATAGACTAGGTTTTATTCCAATAAGTAAGTAGTCATCCTTGAATTAAGGGTTAATAAAAATCACATTGGTGTATTATTAACGTCTTGTGAAGTTTTCATCAAACTCCATCATAGATTCATCATCTCTTTTTTTTTTGAGGTAAAGGAAATCCCTTTTCAATTTAAAAAGGATTGTGGGAGGAAAATATTTATTAAAAACCCTTTTCAAGAATTATCTCAACTCCATCATTTTTATCTTTTCCTCTAGATTTATATTCTTGATCAATGTACACCATTGGTCATCTTCTCCCTCATTATGATAAAAACATAGTATAACCATATCTTTCTCATAACATGGAATGATGGATAATATATTATCAATGGAGTTGATCCATTTTTCAAAAACTGAGGGATCAAATGATCTATTGAAAGTCAGAGGCCATTGTCGCGTAAAGGTATCAATAGAGATATGTTATTTATTAGGGTATTTGGGTTGTCTTCATGATCATGATCTCTATTTAGAACCCGATTCAGCTGAGAGGGTACTGTAATAATTATTACGAAACTCTCTCCCATCTTGTTGGGTGTTTAATTGGGACTGTCAATTCATTTCTTATAACATTTATTTTTTACCTCATTCCTCATATTTTCATCCATTATCAAGAATAAATGGAAACTTATGGATGATTATTTTAAAACATAAAATGAATAAAAGGGAATCAAATTACAGTAAATGGATAATATATAAATTACATGTGTTTCCTAAACATAATAATTCTTATTCTTAAATCCATACCATACATGACCTATTTTTTAACATATATTATTATGTCCATTTTTTATCCCTTGACAGTGGTTTAGAAATAACATATAAATTTACTACTGATTACACCCTATGAGTTTCAAAAAAGGTGTGTATCAAGGATCATTATCGTGCACCAGTTTCTGATCGAGTCTAGATCGAAATGGTATTTTCAGTTTTTAAACCTACTTAAATCAATGAAAAATCTAAGTATAATTGTATTACACATAAAGGGATTTATATTATGGATAAAACTCATAATATATACGTAGAAAATTTTATGAATTTTTATCTTATACTTCATTTTAACCCCAATTATTTTGCTAGATTTTTCTATTCCTCGTCCCAAAAATAACTAAACTCTCCCTTTAATACAAACTATAAAACCCTTAAATTTATTTCACATTACTACATGATTTAGGTATTTCTTTCTATTCATAGATATAACCCCAAATCTTTCACAAGAGTTTTCTAATCCTAATCTAAAAAACAACTGAACGTTCCCTTTGATACAAACTATAACACCCCTACTCTTTATTTCAAATTAATACATGATTTATTACATAATAATATACTTAATACAACCCAGAAGATGAATAATATTAGTTTATTTTGGAATTAGGTACATTAAATAAAAAATTATAATATATTATACAATATCATTATTGAAAACAACTTTATCATGATCATAATATTCCATCGAACATAAAACTACACGGGACACCCTTGGGAAATACATAAGAAAGCGTTGTCTATAAATCCCACTAAGGGGATAAACATCAAATTACATTAATACAATATTAATTTTTATATAATAGGAATTTGTAATTGTACATAAAAGGGGATATTTTCATAGACATCAACATTGACGCATGATATAGAATTATAACATAATGAAAAATGGGATATATATAAACAACGTAAAACACTTCATCCTAAAAATAGGTCAAGGATAACTACTAAGAAGTCATGATTGAAAATTTTACATAATGGAATCAGGTTTACTCCATATTTCAACATGAAATATCTTGATAATAAACATTACCCAATGCATTGGAGCCCTATATAATTCTGGGTGGACCCATCACTTTCATTTCACTCTTTTCCTTAAGTATGGCACATCGATCATTAATCATGGAATTGTTTATCAACATATTGTATTCCATGATAAAAAAGTTTTTAATAAATATATTTAATTCCCCAATAAAATAAGTATAAGTGTATAAACATGAATAAACATGATTGTAAATGGTTATTCTATTCACTACACAATTGTTTTCGCATGAAAAATAATGGTGAAATTTCAGTAGCATAAATGTGCCACATAAAAATTCTAAAATTTGCTGATGAGATAATAAGGGGTATATGGTCATTTAGTAATGAAAAGGGAGGTATTGGGTACATGTAAATACATATCCCAGTATTATTAATTTGGATTGGAAGGCATAAGATTATAAAGAAACATTAATAAAGAGTAGAATGGGAGGATCTGTTACCTTGAGTGTATGACTCCAAATGCTTGGGGGAGAATCTTTAGAACATGGGGGAAACATGAAAGCACTCCATAGATGGGAGGGTTGATTAAATATGTTATCCAAGGATTTTTAGTGGATAGAAATGAGAACATGGGTGTGATTATATATTAAATTATTGATGAATTGTTTAATATTTCTCAAACAAGGGTTTTAGAATCTATCTGATAAGATAACAAAAACCCAAAAATTTCTAATGGAATTTTCCTATATACTACCAACATGGAGTATTTTTCATTATTTTTTAATTCCAACACCCTTAATTATAAAATATTACCCTTCATAACGTCGAATTGATCCATACTCTTAAAGAAATGATTTTATAACAACAAAATATAGTAATGGTTAAGGAGGATTCATGAAGGAAATATAAAATTAATCAAATAATAATAAAATAAAATTATTTTAAATTTATAACATATATTTGGTCTTTTATTCCATTTATATGATTTATTTAATCACTTTTGGGTCATTATGATGTCATAATACACACTGTCTATTTATATGGTATAAATTTTTTCCCCAAAAATTTGATTATCTTAGTAAATTATAAAAAATTCACTGTTGGATAATTTTAAATTTTTTATTAAAAATATAATATTCATTTTAAAAAAATTATTTTCTAAATATTTCTAGCTTAACTTTTTAAATTTGAACGCACATTTATTGTGAAATGATGGGTATTTTAAAAATGACAGTTTTTTAGCAATTATAGAAATTACATTTAACATCATAAATATTATATACCGTTTATATTTGATTAAAAAAATATTTAATAAAAATATTTTATTAAAATAATATTTATTTAATAAATCTATTAATTTAAGAAAATTAATGTCTTAACTAAAATTGTATACTGATTAAAAATACCATATGTGTTTTATGGTATAAAAATCAAAATCATTATAAATTAATGAGAAGAAGAAAATATAAACCTTATTCTATTGAAAAAATAAAATAAAAAAATGTTCATTTTATTATGGTCATGATTAATATCCATTTAATACACTAGAGAACGCCATAATTTAAAGTGAGTGATAGTGAGAAATTCATTGGGTTATTACAAATGAAATGTGCATTAACAGTCTGAATTTTAATCATGGAATGAATTTGGATTCAAGGGATACTTAAATGACCTAGGATATGGAGGGGATATGAGATCGTGTGGAATATGAATGTTGTGCTACAAGTTGTTTTGTGGGCATAGAGGCGATCATCAAAATCTGGTTTTTAAATATCTAAGATCTAGAATCGATGGTTGCAGTTGGTTTCCACAGATTATGAATGGTCAATATGTATGATTCATTGTAGGGTGGTCGGATCTAAAGATTGGGTAATGAATCCATACATTCAAAAAATAACTTAATGCATGGCTTGTACTGGGATGAACACCCTCTATGTATCCCCCTCACTGTAGTGGCTAGGGACTCATGGAAGATAAGGATCACACCCCATGTGGTTAGGACGCCATTCAATGTGGCCCCCATCAGGTGGATAATATGTCTTCTAGATACACACAAAAAGGACTCCGTGTAGGAGGAAATGTTGTGTACATTGAGATTACCTGGCCATGGACTGGTACCCATGAATTTCCATGTACACAGCCTCGTACAAGGGCATGGGATGATGAACACTGTCTCACATAAGAGCATACGGTGAGGTCATGAGTGGCTGCAAAATGTATTATGGTACCATTGATAGGATTTGTTTTTTGAAATGGCCTCTGATCAGTGTCAAGAGAAGAACCAATCTAGACAGTAGAGTAGGACCACACATTGTGTGGACACCATACATATAGTGCACCCTTAGGTGGATATTCCACCATTTGTATTTCCATTATCTAGAATCAAATTTTGACCCATGTGTATCTTATCATAAGAAATATTTCATGTATAATTTAGTGATAAACATCATAATATATTTTAAGATCGGATTTTAAATGTTTTTAATGTGATTATTTTTTAGGAGATGCTTGATGATTTATGTGATCAAGAGGGGTCCTCGGTATGAGAGGCTGGGGTTAGAAACCCCATATTGTACAGGGGTTTGGGTCCCCCATACTCCATATATTGGTTGGTTGGAATCCCTCTAACTTAATAGGGAATGTTTCTTCAATACATTAAGTGGATCCCCCAAGAAGCACTAGAGTGCGGGTCCTCATAACATTTACTAGACCCCCCCCCCCCCCCACACACACAAGAGCGTCGGTCCTCCATACTTTGAGCCGAATCCTACGGATCAATGTGGATTCGCGTCCTCCCTAATTTTAGTGGAACCACATGAAACACTAGGTAATGGTTTTTCCATTCATTGAGTTGAAACCCCTCATGAACTAGGAAATTGGTCCTTCATATTTTTAGTGGATCCCCATGATGCGCTTGTGTGTGGGTCAACTACCAATAACTACTGAGTGGAATCACCCTACCTCACCAAGGAATATATCATCTATATGTCTAATGAGTGGAATCCACCTAATATAATAGGGTGTGTCCCCAATATTAATTGGATTGTGAACCGCCTCAAGCTATAGATAAGTGTAGAGGTGTAGGTCTTGCTCATGAATTATTCAGAAAAAACATGTGAGATACTTGTGATCAATAATGGAAAATTTGATATGATGTAAGACTCACCCTAATAGGTTGGGATATGAGATAAAGATCCATTTTCTCTAAAATTTGGTTAACTATTGTATCACATATATATATTTTAGGGTTTATTTCCCTCTTTGATTTGGTGCAGATGACTACTTCTATATTATCATCTATTTCTCCATATTCAGTTTTTAGAGAATCCTACTAGGTATATATATAATCAACCACACATGAGATTTTCCCACATATGTTGTGTATTATATATTGGATGAATAGATCAATGATGATTTTGATGGATCATATCGATGACTG
Source organism: Viscum album (assembly GCA_963277665.1). NCBI lineage: Eukaryota > Viridiplantae > Streptophyta > Magnoliopsida > Santalales > Viscaceae > Viscum > Viscum album. The sequence continues at coordinate 1,592,488,025 of OY728161.1, forward strand.
AGTGAAATGATTTCATATCGTAGTCCAGTATGATGATTTGGATATAGGCTATCTAATCTATTTTTTATTCCATATGTTGATAGGTTGGTAATTCAATTATGGTAGGGTGTGTATTTTTTCCATTTTCACATTGGTTTTATTCTTCCATAATCTAATGTATTTCCCTAGAGGTTTATTCATGAATTATTTTAGTCTAGATGTTACACCATTTTATATTTTTAATGTTCATGGTTTCATTTAGATAGTGTGGTGTGTGCATATAGTAACACTGGGAAAAGTCCCCCCTTTTATATTATGTTTTTTAGGTGCTTGTATCTAGACTCTAGACAATTAGAGGTGGGATTTGGGTTATTGATGATTGGAATTCCATCGGCCAGGTAGACCATGGTGGGTCTGGTCATCATAGAGTGATTTTAGATATAGGTCATCCTTGGGTTGGAGTTGGAGTTATACTTATGGTGAGGGTTTGGATATGGCATAAGAAAATAGTTTCAAAGTGACTTGAGTGCATATTTTAGGATAGAGAGATTAGTTTTGGTGTGGTGGTGGATGTTTCCATTTACCATGACACTAACTACTAACTTCTTTACCTGAAATAATGATATATTAGTTGGGGGGAATAATGTTATGTGAATCGTAGATAATTGAGTCCTCATAATTTTCTTATATAGTTAGATCCCTATATATATAGTCAAATTACCATGGTACATATTCCCCTATTTCAGTATTCCTCCATGAAAATATCCAACAAGGTTACTTATTTGGGATCATGATGACAGTATGATATGTGTTGAGGCCTTGGTTCTGGGGCCATCCCATGAGGATCATCCTCTATGAGGGTAGATTTCATAACCACCTCCTATTGGTTAGTAGTTATTACCAGTAGGTAATGTTTAGGATATGTGTAGGATCATGTTTCTACATGAGTTATAACACAAAATGATGTTTTGGTTCTATATTGATATAGTTCTCGGGGTTTTATAGGATTGCATCAAGTCAGATATATGAGTCTTCTAGCTATTCTACAACCAGAATGGTTATATGGTTGCAATTGAAGTTTATCATCTCCATGAAGTTATTGGGAGATGCTGGAGTATAGTAATGTAGCCACATGATTAGATGACACTATCATAGACCAACATATAGAAGATATATCATGACGAGTATTATCCTTCGGTATTGAGTTGTATTTGGATTTAAAATATTCTAGAGCTTCAATAGGGTAGTATGATAGTTATTGATTATTTCATGAGGTTCACTGACCTTATGTGGTACTCACTTTCACGGTTTGTGATGGTTACTTCTAGGCATAGAATATTGAGGATGGTCTCTATAGATACATCCTTTCCAATGTGGTTCCACTTTTCATTTACATATATGAAGGACTAATAGAGAGGGTTTCGATTATAAAGATTTTCCTTCCATAAGGATTTCAAGATGTTGGAGATTTTAGGGAGCATCATGGAGATAATTCATATGTAAGAGCTAGCGACAGCTAGACAGTAGGGTTTCATTGTCGGATACCTCATTAGGAAGAGTCTCATTAATGTGGTCACATATCATAGGGTTATCATAGAGCACCAGGTATGACTATAGAGATGTGATTCTTTTCATCTGATAGGAATAGTCACATGACATGTTATTACTGGACATAAAATTTCATGCAGTGTAGGAAGGTAGTAGATGTACCACCAAGGTTGAGGCATCACTGTGATCAAGGTTATACCATGAATGGCCAAAATGTCCTCTAATGAGTTTAATATTGTAGAGGATCATGATGGGTTCAAAGATGAGTAACTACTATTGGGGGGAATCACTATGATATGCTTCAACAACCACCACCTTGTGGTCCACTCAAGGCCCAGGTAGTTTGTGGGTCAGGTCGTGAATAGGTGAAGCCCATTGAGGTTTTTAACCTGAAAGATAAAAAGATTATATGAGGTGAGATCTATACATATTATAAAAATTATTTGGTAATAGTTGACCCAAGTTCATGTAAAAAATTTTTTATACCTTTTTAAATATGAATAGAATCATATTTAGGACTTATCGTAGTAGGTTTTCTAAGAGATCCTAACAAAATACAATTTTTAGATATCTCTTATCTACCTGCAGTTAAATGTATCTCTTGGTGGAGAGATTTTCACTTGATACATTTTTTTCAACACATTGAACACTAATGACGACATCATGGGTATGGATTGGTTGTACATGATTTGATCATAGATAGATTGTCATTATAGACAAGTCAGATACCTTCAGATATATTGGATGATATTTTCTCTTTCGGGAACAAGATATCTCATGGCTGATCATGTGGGACTTTTGAATAGGTGGATATATCCCATAACCCATCATGTTGTGGGAATATCCATTAGAAAATTGGGCCCATATGCATTGTATTATCTTTTTCAGTGGAGGAATTTATAGACCTTTTCCATGAGGATGTCTCATGACTACCTCTAAGGTGGAAGATGGACCATAACATTGACATGAACCATATGACCCTAGTGAAATCATTTATGGAATATTGAATGGATATTAACATGATCTAGTTTTAAAGGGATATGATGAATGATCTTTGAGAGAAGGGTTCTATTAGACCAAGTGTGTCACCCATGGAAGCTCCAGTTATTTCATGAAAAATAGAGATAGGGGCATAAGGATTTGTGGTGATTATCATCACCTAAACTAGTAAATGATCATGAAAAAGTACCATTTTCCAATGATTCTTGACCTATTTTATCATCATCAGTATTCTACATGGTTCTCAAAGATAAATCTCAGATGTGGATACCACCAGTTGAGGGTTCTTGAGGCTAATATTGAAAAGAAGGCGTTACAATGTTGTTATGTTTACTATGATTTCATGGGGATTATTTTCGGGGTGAAAAATAACCCTCTCTATGTTTACGGGTTTAATGAGGTAAATTTCAAAGAAATACATGGATTGATTTGTGGTTTTCATCATTAATGGAATACTCATCTTAGTAATATAGAAGGATCATGCAGAGTATCTTAGAATAGTCCTCGACTTACTAATGGAGCACTAACACTATTGTAAGAACTAAAAGAGAAAATTTTATATCATATAGGTTCTCTTCTTGGGGTATTTCTTTTATATGTTCTATTTATATATGGAATGGTTGATGATTTATTTGGTGATTTCATTGGATCCAACAAAGATTTAGTCAGAGGTACATAGTTTCCATGTCTTGGTGGGGTAATATATGAGGTTTGTGATGTAATTATATAGGACTTCATCCCATTTTACCTACCTATCATATAAATGGATGATTATTAACATGACCAGGAATTTTCACAGTGCCTTTGAGTAGTTGAGGCCAAGGTTGACTGATTCTCCTCTGTTGAGACAACTAGAGGATTCCATTGAGAAAATAGTGTATTGGGATTCTTATTTTACAGTTTTGATGAAAATGTATGAATTGATAACATATGGGTTTAAGAATTTATTACCCTACAATTAGAATAATTTGAATTATGACATGGAGTTGGTTGTGGTAGTCTTCTCTCTAGATAAGTGGAAGCGCTATCTTCTAGGAGAGTTTATTATTGTTTACTCAGATTCTCATGAATATCTTCCCAAAATTATATCTGAATATGATACAGTTGAAATGATTGGATTTCCTCCAATAATATAACTTCGATATATTCTATACACCTCAAAATGGAAATTTGGTGGAATTTTACCTTAGTTTGAGTCCCATTATAATTTGGTGGAGGAAGAAACTATGAAGTTAGATTCATTACAAATGAAATTAGTGGAAGATATGGGTGAACATATATTAAATTGAAGGTTTTTGTTCCTCCACCTCTTCAATGTGTAAGGGTTGATCATTTGGGAGACGGGGCTTTATGGTTCCCCATGGTCATATATCTTTATAAAATTCAATAGATTGATTTTCTAAATGTGGGGAGCATTCCACACATTATAAGAGAAAAATGGTGGTTTCAATTGTTATTTGAGAGGAGGTGATAATGGATTATCACAACTCCCATTTGTAAAAACATCATATGGTGGTGGATATGTACATGGGACTTTAAAGTCTATCTTAGTGGGTTTCCATGTGCAGACCATATATGAGTTCATCTCATAGTATCTCACATCACTGTAGGTGAAGGATGAGCAATAGGTTTTGGTAGGGTTGTAACAGACTCCTTGTATACCATAATAAAAATGGGATTACATATCAATTGAATTTTTTATAGGGATTATGCAAATTGTGAGAGTCTCCGATCTTATCTAGGTTGTTAGGGACTAACTCAAAATGTCGGAACACATTCTTTACATCATGGATAATAGGTTTTTAGAGATTCTAGTAATGTTGTGTGTGTGGGAGATCATTCGACTCCCTGAGGTACCCTTAAATATCATATTTTACCATGATTTATTGTTTATTTCCAGGTTGTTGAGAATCCTATTGTAGGCATTTGGGACCCATTTGACGATGATTACATTATTCCACCACAAGATGGAGTGGTATTCTATGAGAACCATCCATGTGTTAGATGATATGTTGAGATATTAACTTTTGGGATTTGGTTTCATTTGGTAGGATCACTTTCCATTGGTATTGTTCTCTTACAACAATTGCTATAACTCTCAGATCGTAATGAAAATTCTTGGTGCCCTATTTGAGATACCATACAAGTCACCAATATGTCAGAATGAGATTGGTGAGACATATCTTATCAGGATACATATGTTGTAGAAGATAATAAATAAGCTATATAGGATTTTCTATCAGATAAAGATAGGCTTGATATAAGAGAAATCATATGAATATAAACATTATTGGACCTCAGAGTTCAAGAAGGCAGATCATGTTTCCCTAAGAGTCTATCCACGATGAAAATTTCATAGATTTTTTCAAGGAGGAAACCTATACCTGATGTCCATTGAACACTTTTTCATCTTATAGAGGGTTGGAGAGGTTATTTATAACCTATAATTAGCCCTAAAATTGAAGTGGTTACATGCAGTCTTCCAGGATCCATAGTTGAGGAGATACGTGCATGGTCTTACACATGACATTGACTGGGGTGAGCTGGAAATTGAGGATGCGTACATGCTTTCATAGTATCATTTCTAGATTGAGGATCAACCATAGAGGATACTATAAGGGTAGAACATTCCTTTGGTTTTTACCCTATGGAAGCATTGGAGAAATCATGATATCTTTTTGGGGTGGGAAAGCTAGATGCATTTTTCGATTCCTTACATTTTTATCTTGTGTTTTTTAGCGATGAAAGTCCATGAAGGGTGAAATAATATTATGGCCCTTTTTTTCATGTAATATATTTAAGAATATTATGAAATATGTTTCTCACTATGTACTAGGACGACTTGAGATTACGAGCCTCTATTAGCCTAGAATTTATATTACACATATATTTAATTAATTAATGTCCAATAAATATAGTTTTTCATAAATAGTGTAACAACTCTTATATGTAGTCCTAGATCATAAATTTGAGACCAAATTTTTATCTAAAATGCATTTTTTTCTCAATGGAGAAGATAATATTAGTTAGTGCGGATGTTCGACTGAGGTAGCCATTGGCTGGTGCATTATGTTGATTATTTAATTTTATTTATTTAATTAATTAAAAAAACCTAACGTAAAAACCCCTCTAAAAATATATCATTATGATTATTTTATAGTATTATCCTTATAACCACTTATATATCTGAGATGAGGATGATGGATTTATTCAATGGTGGATAAACATCTAATGATGAATTTTGTTAAGATCAATGTGGATCGAGAGGTAGTGAACACATCGGGTCTTATCCATTACTGTCAAATATATTCTTCAATAAAAATTAATCTAAAATAGATATAGCGATCATCAATTTTATTTTCCGTCCTTGTTTAAATGTTTTATAATGGATTCATTACCTTTTATATCATTTATTTTCATCTTTGCAATCTTCTCATGATTCTGTTCAGATAATTGAGTTGTTAAATCAAAGTAAAGTTTTCATGTTATTCTATTTTCCTCATTTATAACCATTGTGTAATTTTTGTATAATAATAATTTTAAAAAGAATTATTTATTTTTCCTCTACATTTCCTATCCCATTTCATCATGTTTTCCATCATTGGCCAATGAGGTCACATTTTAACATTTTTTGGGCTCGTTCAATTATGATAGAACCCCCGAATTCATTATGGTAGTATGGATGAAATGGGTATCAATTATTTGAGGATGGATTAATGAATTAAATGGGATGAATGTGATAGATCATATATCTAGGATTTTGAGCATCTCCAAGATCATGTAATATGTGGTTAAAGGAATCACACATGACATTGTGGGCTTCGGGGATATCTCTGGAATCTAATTTCCCTCCATAATAAGTAGGGAATTGACTGTTATAGGTGGTTTCCCCCGATTATGGTTTGACAATCTCCACAATTTTTGTTGGATAGTCCAAATATATCGAATTTGTGGATAATCTGGACTTTCTATGAAAAACCATAACATACGTTGTGTTCTAGGATGAACACACACTGTATAAACCCCGTTGTTTTCGTCGATTTGGATTTAGGGAAGATAAGGTGCATGAACTATATGGCTAGGCACATACACTATTTGACCATCCCATGGTGGAGTATCCATGTACCAGATACACAAAAATAGTATATCTTGAAGGTGGAAACACCCTGTACTATTATAGAAGAAGGGATGGGGTCATACATGGGCATGACCATGTAAATGGATAGGTATATGGGAACAAAATTACTAACATGATCCTGAGTTGGAGAACACTAGATGGTCATTGTTGGATGATACATATTGTATGAGCCCCATTACACTCCATGTATGGTGAAATGGACACCAACCTGTGTCTAGATGAGAACATGGACAGGAAGTGGAGTGAGACCACACACTATGTGGACCCTGTACAAACCGTATACCCATATAATAATCTTCCACCTTTTTTATCGCATTCGTATGAACTCATATTATGTACCATGAGTATCTTATCGTGAATTATTTTCCATATATACCAATATGGTAGAATTTATAGTGGCATTCAATATATGACATGTAATGTTATAAGCATTACTATATTTAGGGGATTCTTAGTAATGGATGTGATTAGGTTGGACCATTATTGCGAGAGGTCATTGGTTGAAACCCCCAAACATACAAGGGAATGGGTCCCTCATTCTACATAAAATCATTGATTTGTACCGACATAATTTACTAGGGTGTGTGACTTCAGTAATAAAAATTGGTGTTTTCCCAACGATACTATAACAATGGTTTGAGGAAACTGTTTATATTGTGTAAAAGAAGCAACATTTGCCAACGGTTTGTTCAAACTGTAGGCATTGTGTATATATTTCTAATGTTTCCCAATAGTTTACTAAAACCATTGGAAAAAACATTTTTTCTAATGTATACCAACAGTTTTGATAAATCATTGATAAAGAGAAGCATTCCAAATGGTTTTTAAAAACTGTTGGGAATGTTTTCCCCCAAATAGCCAGCGCCCCAGCTCCCAATCAGCCGGATTGTAGACCTAATCCAGACCCCCTTCTGAGGTATTCTTGGCCGCAAAACACATTCCAACCGAAGATCCTTCTTCAATCAAACAAATTTTTATTTCTAAACATCAAATTAGTAAGTGATACCTTAGTTTTAGTGTTATTCCTCTTTTTATTTTATGTATGATGTTTTGATTTTGGCTAAATTAGAGTTATTGTTGTTGGGGTACCGAACCCTTTGTTTGTTTTATTTTTTTTGTTCTACACTTCATACATCATAAATGGTCTTTTTAGTGGGGTTTGTTTAGTGCATGGGTAAAGGGTTTGTTTTATGTTTTTTTGTATTGTGGGGTAAAGGGTTTGTTTTATTTTTTTATTTTATTTTTATGTTTTTTGTTTAGTGGGATTTTATGTATTATGTTTAGTGGGGTTTTATGTTTTTTGTTTAGTGAAATGGATAATACATGATAGTTTGGATTTTGTAATGAATAAAATTATTTTAAATATAAATACTCTAAGGGGGGATACAAAAGGGGTAGGTGTTGTCCAGGTGTGGGGGGCTGTCTAGGTGGGGGTGGGTTGTCCAGGGGTTGGGGGTCTGCAAGTGGGGTATGGGGTCTATAGGGGTGTGGGGGAGCGGGTGTGGGTGTGGGTGGGCTATTTAGGGGGGTCAGACTAGGGTTTCCATGGGGGAGGAGGGTGTGGGGTGTCCAGGGAGGGGTTGGGCTATCCAGGTGGGGGTGGTGGCTATCCAGGTGGGGGGGGGTGTTCATGTGGGGGGATGGCTATCTAGGTGGGGGATGTCCAGGTGGGGGGGGGGCTATAGCAGAGGGGGAGGGATATCCTGGTGGGGGGGGGGGGGTATCCAGGTGGGGGAGGGGTATAGGCTATCCAAAGTGGGGGGGTGTCCTGTTGGGGGTGCGCTATCCAAGGGGGCTGTAGGGGAGGGGGTGTGGGCTATCCAGGGAGGGGTGGGTTGTGTAGGGGTGGTGGTCAGTGGACTATCCAGGTGGGGGGGTGTGAAATTCCAAGGGGGTGGGGTGGGCTTTCTAGGTGGGGGAGGGGGTGTTGGTTGTCTAGGGAGGTGGGAGGTGGGGGTGTGGGCTGTCAAGGGGGTGTGGTCTGTCTGGGGGGTGGGGTGTCCAAGGGTGTGGGGGAGGGTTGTCCAGGTGGGGGAGGGGGTGTTGGTTGTCTAAGAGGGTGGGGGTGGGTTGTCTAGGTGGGAATTTGGGTTGTCCAAGGGGGTGGGGTGGGTTTTCCTAGACACCTCGTACCCCCTGGACAGCCCCCCACCCCTGGACTCCCCGACCCCACCTCGACTGCCCCGCCGCCCTTATGGATAGCCCGCCCACCCCCATGGACACCCCATTCTTCATGGACAACCCCCCCCCCTGTGGACAGCCATCCCACCCCTTGGACACCTCGTACCCCCTGTACAGCACTACCACCCTCGTGGACATCCCACCCACCCACCCCGTACCCCCTAGATAGCCCCACCCACCCCCTTGGACACCCCGTACCCCCTGGACAGCCCAGTGACCCCTGCCACCCCCTGGATAGTCTGCCCACTCCCTGGACACCTCGTACCCCCTGGAAAAACCCCACCCCGTAGAAAGCCCCCCCCCCCCCCCATCCCTCTAAACACCTCTGAACCCCCTATATAGCCCTGTCACTCCTGTGGACAGCCCTACCACCCCCCTGTATAGACCATACCCCCTGGATAGCCCCCCAAACTCATGGATAGCCCACCCCATCGGACACCCGCCCACCACCCTGTGACCCCCCCCCCCCCAATCCCCTCAGATTCACCCACCCCTGATAACCCCCCGACCCCCTTGACACCCCCAACCCCACTGGATAGCCCCGCCACCCCCATGGACAGCCTGACCACCCCCCTTGGACAGCCCGCCCACCCCCCTGGACAGCCCCCCCTGGACACCTCGTACCACCCTGGGCAGCCCTACCACCCCCATGGATAGCTCAACCACCCCTGAACACCTCGTACCCCCTGGAAAGCCCCTCCCACCCCCTAGACACCCCTCTCACCACCTTTGAGTTCCAACCAACCCCCTGGACACCCCCTACCCCCTGGACAGCCCGACCACCCCCTTGGACAGCCCACCCATCTGGACACCCCGACAACCTAGACAACCCCCCACCCCTGCACACCTCCGACCCCCCTGGACAGCCCCGCCACCCCCTTGGACACCCTGAACCCCCTAGACACTCCCTCCCTCTTGGGTAATGTATGTACCACTCAAATTATCTACTAAAATATAAAATTTCTTCGATCTAAATTTTAGTCAACTCATGAATAATTCTCCTCCACAAGTGTACATGATCTTGTACACTCATGTATAGTTCTTCAAAGATATTTTTTTATAAATATAGTATTTTGTTGCCTTTTATATTGTGATTCTCATATAGAGTAGTGTGTGAGTTATGGTTTCATATTAAGTGAACAATTCTCATTTAATTAAATATATTTTCGATGAAACTTATATCTTATTGAATTTCTTTTGATGAAATTTCTTATAACAATTAATTTTTTATAGAATGGATATAATTTGGTTGTATGAAACTGATCTGATCTCATGCGATTTTCAAAACAATTTGGAGAGCTTTTTAGATTTTTCATTTCACAATGCTTCAGATAGTGGTCGCATACGCTGACAATGTTCTAATTTTGTTGGAAGTCCTTGGTTGAGACATGAAGAAGTCAGCTACCACATAACCAAATATGGTTTTCAAGAAAACTACTATGTGTGGTATCAAAATGGGGAGAAAATCAAATATAAAATTGCTGATGATCCAAATGAGAGGACTGGAGTAAAGAATTTGGTATATGACTGGTTTCTGTTTATTAATCATCATGAAAAATAAAGGATTACGACCTAATAAGACTTCAATATGAGCACACATGATGTGTCTAATGAAAATTATGATGTTGTAAGGGTGATAAAATTGATCGATGCTGCCACGACTCTAGTATATCGACAGTGAGATAAAATAAAAAAGCTGTAATTTTTATTCTTATTATTTCATGGGAAAACTATATACGGGCTTTATAATACAGAAATCGATTAAATTCTTACCTTCATGAAGGATTTACTTTCATATGATGTAGATATTCCCTCAAACTACTATATGGAATGGAAGTTAGTTGAGAAAATTGGATTTTCAAGAATCAAAATTCATGATTTCCGAAAAGATTGAAATTTATTTGGGGAGGAAACCGCTGAATGAAGTGACTGTATAAAATGTGGAACATCCTGCTGGAAGTCAAAATCTGATGGAACACCAACCCGTGTGCCACAGAAAGTAATGTGGCACTTTCCATTGATCCCCAAACTCCATAATCATTTTATGTCTGATGAAATATCAATAAAAATGAGATGGCATGATACCCATAGAAAGAAGACTAATGATGAGTTTTATCACCCTACAAATAGATTTTCATTGCATAGATATGATGCTCGATATCCTGATTTTGCAACAGATGTGTGTAATGTGGGGCTGGGTATTTCATGTGATGGTTCTAATCTATTTGGGAAGATTATTACTTCGCACAGCACATGGCCAGTTTTTATACACATTTATAATCATCCCCCATGGTTGTGTATGAAAAAACCTTTCACTTTAATGAGTATACTTATATCTAGACCTTATGATCCTGCCATTGATATTGAAGTATACATGAAAACTTTAATAAAATATTTGGAACTTATTTGGGATGTGGGTGTGTGCACATACAATCCATATTTGAAAGAAATATTTCAGATGTTAGCTACGGTTATGTGGACGATCAATGATTTTCCAGCGTATGCAACGATGTCTGGATGGAGCACGAAGGGAAAACTGTCATGTCCTGTTTTTACGATGAATACAAGAGCCAGAAGTCTGAAAAATCATTTCAGTTTAAGTTTTATGGGACATCAATGATTATTTCCTATGGACCATCCATATAGAAATAATCGTCGAATATTTGATAATGCCATAGAGAAAGATGATCCACCTTAGTGTCTGTCTTGAAATTATGCGCATAATGAATTTAAAGATTTGATTTTTTCATTCACGAAAGGACAAAGGAAGTCTAGAAAGATAAATAATGTTTCCACTGAAACCTGTTAGAATTGGAATAAGTGGAGTATATTTTTTGATTTTCTTTATTGGTCAACCAATTTGATACTTCATTTGTTAGACATAATGCACATTGAAAATAATATATTTAAAATGATGTGTTTGATACTTATAAATGTTATGTTAAAGACAAAAGATGATTTACAGTCTCAGTGTGACTTTGTGGATTGGGTCATCAAACCAAAATTGCATCCTATGCATATCAGTGACAATAAATGGAACGTTCCATGTGCTTGTGATGTGACGACCCCTAAGAGAAAAAAATTCTGGAAGTATTAGAGACTATTAGAGTTACTAATGGATATTCACGCAATATATCTAAATGGTTCAATAGAAGAGATCAGAAGCTAAAATCATTAAGGTCTCATGATTATCACATTATTCTACATGAGTTGGTTTTAATAGAAATCAGTCGTATTTTGTCCAATAATGTAAGGGTTACTGTTATTTGGTTGTGACATTTTTTAGAGATCGTTCTTCTAAGAATTTGTACAAGCCTTTCTTATAAAAATATGTTGATAGATGCCCCATTAATATTCTGTGAGTTGGAGAAAATATTTCCTCCATCATTTTTCAAATGCATGCTGCATCTGACTGTTCATATTCCCACTGAAATACTTCTCGGAGGACTTGTTTCTTTTCATTGAATTTATTCAAATGAAAGAAATATGTACACATTAAAGTCTTATGTTCGAAATAGCAATCATCCTGAAGGTTCTATCTAGAACGGTTACTTGGCTCAAGAATGTATGTATTTCTTCTCAATGTATTTGGATGATCATACTACAAGAATGAATAGAACAATGAGAAATGAAGAAATACAGTATGAGAAAATTGAACCCAGTTTTCCATCACATCCTCAAATAGGAGGAATTCTTGGATTATATACATTGAATACATTCAGCCATGAAGAGTGGGAGATGGTGCATCACATAGTTTTGTTCAACTGTGATTTGTTCAATGACTACATCATGTAACTAAATTGAATATGTATATCTTACATATGTATCGGTTAAACTAATCATATTTTTTATCAACAGGGAACATAAAACAATGATAAATAGAAATAAGCATTCTTTGTCTTTGAGAAGGAGAGAAACTTTGCATAGAAAAACTGTTTTCTTCTTGGTTTAAATTGAAGGAAAAAATATTACTGTTCAAAATAACTAAATCAATATTTAATAGAGTTTAATATTCATATATATTGAAGGTATTGAGTTTTCCTACTGACTCTATCTCTGAGGAAATAAGAGATTTTGTTTTTTGTCCTAATATCATGGTTTGTGACTGTAAATCAATTGTTATCAATGGGTACAAATTTATTGTTATTGAATGAGCAATGAACATGTGGACACAACATGATGGTGTTATGGTTACTACCACAATAGATTATTATTCCAGTGCATTAGATAGTAGACCGCGATTCGAAAATGTGGGTTATTAGGGAGTCGTTGAAAAAATAATAATGTTGGATTATTACTCTCATGGACGAGTCATAATGATAAAATGTAATTGGTTTGATTTGATGATGATACAGGGCACATTTATTGATGATTGTGGATTTCGAGTAATTAATATTACTCTCACTCTTGCTACCGAAGAATCATATTTATTGGCATCAATTTCAAAACAAGTTCTTTATATCAAAGACCAACTTCGACCTGAATTTGGTGTCATAGTTGAAGTAATTCCAATAAATATTTTTGATGATAGTGATGATGGAATTGACACCATCCATACAGCCATTTAAACCAATCCATTTATTTCGTTGGATGAATCCAATAGCTCAATTTTGAGATTTTACTATGAACCTGAAGTTGTGTTGGGAAATATATAAAATCATCCATTCATGTTCTCATTTCATTTGGTTTACCTCGAGTTGGATTGTTAAGGCTATTTCTATTCAAATTTTTCAATATTGATTACAAAAATGTTGTATCCGACTTGACTATTATGTGAATTTTAAATGTTTATTGGTTGAAATTTTTATTTCAATTACATTTTATAATTTGGAATTGAACAGTATTTAATCCTATAAAACAATCATTTATAACATGGTGAGTATTTCAATACTTCAATGGTGATTTATATGAAATTTGTATGACTCTAAGACCTTTCTTTGACATTTTACCAGGTAATAAACATGATGGTTAGTATTCTTCTGCAAAACATTAATTGAAACCTGCATCATCTACCTGAGCTAATGAAACTAAATTTTTCCATAATTTTTACAATTTATTTTCCACATATGAAATTAGTAGAATCAATGTTCCTTTATTTTAATAGACTGATGACACATAGTAAATAACCGTCCTACTAAAAATTAAATTTCTTTATTACATCTTGTATGATTTATTGACTTCATTATATATTTGTTCAAGAACATCTAAAATAATGGTTAGTTAAATTATCCATGAATCCCCCTATTCCCTCTCATTTTTTTGGGTTACACATTAGTTATCATTTTCAATTTACTACCATATTTGTATTCAAATACTGTAAATGAAACCAATTGAAGAGAGGTGATGAAAATAGATTATGGACAATAATCGTTCCATGACTAAGATGGGCATTCCACTACTAGTGCCTATAGTGAGTATTTTTTTAATATATTTATTTAAATTATATATAATGTCGTGTGATTAATTTTTTTAAAAAAGTTATCATCCATCTATTATGCGATGGTTATTTGATGAGCAGCCTTGTAGTGGTACTAGTACTCAGGGTGTTCATACGAGGGGGGTGGAACGTGATTTAGACGATGTGGTTGGCGTACCCGATTAGACCGCACCCCTCCCACTGACATACCATCCATCCCAAATTCTAATCCCAGTGTATTGTTAGGGACAAACAGGATATTTAGGCCTCCCATGTTTTCACCACTATTTACATCTAACCCTCCTCAACCATCTATACCATATCTGATGAAGATTCCCACTCCCCATCCAGAATCTGGCTATCCATCCATGTCATCTTCTTCTACTACTTCTTCGATATCTCTTGGCATTTATCTTGCATCTTCTTCGAATCCGGCTCTGATAGAGTTTGTCCCTACATAGCATACATTTGGACTCACTCCATCTATATAGGATGTTCCTTCAGTTTCTGCGAATCCAGCTGCGCCCATTGATCAGAATACCACATGTGTAATAATATAACCCAAAAAAATTGTTAGACCATTCTCTATTTTCATTAAACATATATTGATAAAATATATTTTTTCTTTAATAAAAGATACAACTACTGATAGGAGGCGGGGTGGGGGTGTACAATCATGTGTGTGATGTGGAACCGTTGTACGCAGTTGATTGTGGACTACAATAAAGATAGTAAGATGATTGAAAAATCAAGGTAGCAATGTCGGAGTTTTTTGAAGATGCTTGCCAAATACTCTGACATCATTCTTGTCAGCCTGCTCTCATGGAGACAGCTATAAAATAAAGTCAAGAATAAAGCCTGTGTAGAGATATGTGTACAAAAATCTGTTTTATTTAATGAAATATATTAATTTTTAAATTATATGAATTAGTATTTTGGTGTCAGCTATGGTTTGATTTCCCCGAGGGTGAGGGTTCACGTCTAACACGTCTAAAGGATTTAGGCAAGATTTGGAGGGCATATTATCATGATTTGTACATTTTCTAGCATGTTAGAGTGGGAAAAGAGTTAGAGGTGTTCCCTGTCATGGATTATTATCCGTTAGAATAGTACTGAAAAATGATTACTCATTGTATAAATAGCCAATTTACGGTATTAATCAGATTATAGGTATTTAAATGAAAATTTTCATGTTTTTTGTTAATACTAATTATTGAATTTTATTTATGGTGCATCTGGATGAAATAAAAAATCATTGATGCTAAGAAATACATCCACAAATTGGGATGTACTATGATGCCATGTCATGAGAGACAGCAGGTATGACAATTTATAATCATTCTTTATGACTTTCACATTCTATTGCTTCCTCCATAATTTATTTAATTACTAAAGTTATTATATAATTTTAGTTATGAAATTACTATTTTTTCTGTATACTGTTTTTAATTATGGTTTCCTACATTCAATGTCATAGTGAAGGAATAAAATGAATATAGAAAGATGTGTGCCTCAATCAAAACTATTTCTCTTGAGTAGAAAGATGAAAGATGGAAGTACGGTTAATGAACCGACTCAGCAGCCGATTGTGTGTTTTATATTGTAGATTTAACATTTTAATCTCTATTTAGTAACTTAACGATCTATTTATATTTGTAACAGGCTTCTTTAGAGGCCCTTGATGCCCAAGAACCTAACAATTTTGGTCCAAAGGATCACTTACATCAGGTGTTGGGAGATGAGCACCATAGTAGAGTACGATATTGACATGGGAAGTGTATAGTTCCGATGAGGTATTGGACCTCCTCAGGTATGAGTTGTAGTGCCAACGAGTTGCCAAAGGTAAAGGAACAAGAATATCATGATGAAAAAAGGGCTAGAGAGATAGAAGAACAATTTTCTATGGCAAACACTGCATTTATAAAACTGATTGAATCCTTACGTCCAACACTTCAACCAGAGGAAAGCACTACTTGTGATGAATATATGTCATCGATGCGTTCTATATATGGTGCTCCTAGTGAAAGTTCTAGTGGGGGTTGATATGATGGCAAGGAGCAGGCCGAGCTGGAGGACGAGGATGGAGAGGAGGAGGCCAAGGTGGAGGAGGAGGGCGAGGAGGAGGCTGAGGTAGAGGAGGAGGGCGATGAGGAGGCCAGGATGAGTACGAGGGTGAGGAGGAGGGCGGGGATGATGATGGGGATGAAGATGAGGATGAGGGTGAGGGTGAAGAAGATTATGAAGATAGTGATGGTAATAAGGGACAGATTGATCCATTACATTTGTTACTGATATTACTGACCTTTGATGTTTATTGATTTGTTGTGCCTGAATATATGTCTGATTAGGTAGGTCACAGTATCTTTATTTTTTATCTATAAATAATGAAATATGATTGGATGATTTGATGTGAAATCCCCCAGTTTTAGTGAAATTGTATTTTTTTAGTGGAATTTAGAAAATTGGTGGTCTGATTAGAACTTGATATAATGAAATTATTTTTTTAACGTTGAAATAATTTTCACAGAAAATATGTAAATACCATCCCATGAACCCAGGAAAGCCCCACGGATAGCCCCAAATACAGCCCCCCGGACAGCCCCAATCCTTCTCCTAGGACCCCAGACAGCCCTCCGGACAGCCCCCTAGACAGCCCCCCACCCCACCCTCCTCCTTGGACCCCAAACATCCCCCAGACAGCCTCCCCACCCACCTTCCTTGACTCTAGACAGCCCCCTGGGCAGCCCGCCCCCACCATCCTCCCTGGACCCCAGACAACCCCCCGAACAGCCACCCCACCCTCCTTCCTAGGGCTTAGATAGCCCCCAACCTCCTCTTGGACCCCAAACACCCCCCCTCCTAGACCTGGGACAACCCCCCTCCCCCCCCCCCACACACACACACAACATCCTTCTGGGACCACAGACACCCCCCCCCCTTCCACCCTCCTCCGTGGACCTCAAATAGCCCCACCCCCCAAACAGCCCCCACCCTCCTCCCTGGACCACAGAAAGCCTCCCAACCCTCATTCCTAGACCCCGGACAGCCCCCTGCCCTCCTCCCTTGACCCCGGATATCCCCCCCTTCATGGACCCCTAAAATCCTGCCACCCTCCTCCCTCGACCCTGGAAATCCCCCCCACCCTCCTCTCTAGACCCCGGACAACCCCCGGACAACCCCCCAAACAGCCCTAGGACACCCCCCCCCCCCCCACCCTCCTCTTGGGACCCCGGACAGCCCCCATCCTCCACCCTAGACCCCAGACAGCCCCCCCCCCCCCCTCTTTCATGGACCCTGGACACCCCCTCCTTCCTGGACCCCGGACAACCCCCACCCTCTTCCCTGAACATCAGACATCCCCTGGAGAGCCTCCCCACCCTCCTTCCTGGACCCCGAACATCCCCCAAGATAGCCCCCAGACAGCCCCCCCCCCCCCCCACCTCCTCACTTGACCCTGTACATCCCCCCCCCCAGATAGCCCCCCATACATCCCCCTACCCTCATCCCTGGACCTCGTACAACCCCCCTCCTTCCTAGACCCCGGACAGCCCCCCCCCCCCCCCGACCTCCTACAATGCATAATCCCAGCCACATATATCCTCATCCTCCACTGGGTACCTCACAAAACTATGTATCACTAACATCATCACACCAATCAATACATGATATGCTCACGGAGCCGAATCTAAGATCACTTCAAGATTCACCCAAAATACCAATCTAATTAACATTCCATTACTATTACTTCAGTACCAAACACTGACCCCTAACCTTTATTCTGGAGACAATCACACTCTTAATTTAGAGTCTCGAATCCCAATATAATCTATCGTCAATATTCACCATAAATCCCAATGAAAAATAGTGTTTTAGAGATTAGGACGAATATGAGAGAAGATTGAAAACACTATTCGAAAATAGAAAGAAATAATAGGATTAGACTCACCCGGATCATCAATCCACACATGACGGCACTCAAAACGCCCAAGTATCGAAGGAGATCCACCCTTAAGAGCTCTTGGGAGCTTTGGAATGTTTTGATACTATAGAACAAGGATCCATGGTTCATTTCTGACGTTTATGAGTCAGACCTACTTCAATCTATGTCACGGTGTGGTCGGTACCACTCAAAGTGTCTCACTATTATTTCAAATGGACAACATTTTAAGTGAAAACAACAACTAGCATACGGAAATCCAAGAAAACATTTTTTTTATTGTGTTGATACTTTAGAACAATGATCCATGGGTCATTTTTTATGTGTACGAGTCAACCCCACCTCAATATGAGGCACGTTGTGGCCGGTACCACTCAATGTGTCTCACCTTTATTTGAAATGGACAACATTTTATGTGAAAACAAAAACTGGAATATGGAAAACTGACCAAACACATTCGTATTGTGTTGATACTTTAGTAAAACGATCCATGGGTAATTTTGGACGTTTATGAGTCAACCCTGCATCAATCCAAGATACGGTGTGGCCGGTATCACTCAATGAGTCTTCCTTTTGTTTAAAATGGACACCCTTTTATGTAAAAACATCTTGCATTCATAAAACTGACCAATCGTATTTGGATTGAGTTGATACTTTATCACAAGGATCCATGGTTTATTTTTTACGTGTACGAGTCAAAAAATCCTCAATCCAAGGCATGTTGTGTCCAGTACTACTCAAAGTGTCTCACTTTTATTTGAATTGGACAACATTTTAAGTGAAAACAACAACTGGCATACACGAAACTGACCAAACACATTCGGATTCTATTGATACATTAGTACAATGATCCTTTGGTCATTTTTGATGTGTAAAAGTCAAAATCCCCTCAATATGAGTCATGGTGTGGCTGGTACCACTCAAACTATCTCACTTTTATTTGAAATGGACTGGATTTTAAGTGAAAACAACAACTTGCATATGAAAAACTAACCAAACACATTCGGATACTACTAATACAATAGGAAAACAATTCATGTGTCATTTTTGATATGTACGAGTCAATCCTACCTCAATCTGAGGCACGGTGTGGCTAGTACCACTCAAACTGTCTCACTTTTATTTGAAATGGACAAGATTTAATGTGAATACAACAACTTGCATACGGAAAACTGACCAAACTACTTTTGATTGTATTGATACTTCTAAAAAACTATAAACATGTCATTTTTGACGTGTACGAGTCAACCTTGCCTTTATCTGAGGCACGGTGTGGTCAGTATCACTCAAAGTGTCTCTCTTTTGATTAAAATGGACACTATTTTATGTAAAAAAACATACATATAGAAAACCAACCAAACATATTCTGATTGTGTTGATACATTAGCACAGGGATCCATCGGTCATTTTTGGCATGTAAGAATCAATCCAGTCTCAATTCGAGGCATGGTGTGTCCGGTACCACACAAAGTGTCTCACTTTTATTTGAAATGGACAACATTTTACGTGAAGAGAACAACTATCATACATAAAGCTGATCAAATGCATTCGGAATCTATTTATACTTTATTAAAATGATTCATGGGTCATTTTTGATGTGTATGATTCCACCCTGCATCAATCAAAGTCACACTGTGGCCGGTACCACTCAAACTATATCACTTTTATTTGAAATGGACATGATTTTAAGTGAAAACAACAACTTGTATACAGAAACTGACCAAACGTATTCGAATTGTGTTGATACTTTAGCACATGTATCCATTTTCCAACCTCATACAATATAATTCTCATGTGAGGAAATCCTACGACTATTCTAAAACACCTGACATTTAATACGCCATTACCATCCTCAAACAGTGGGTTCTAGGACCAAACCAAAGTCCCTTTGGGAACCCAATACTAAAGCCATAAATGAATATTCATACCCACTACCCAAAATGGAGATTCATCTCACATCACACCCAGGAGACCAAATTAAGATTAGATATACCCCATTATTCCAATTTAAAAGTCTCTTAAAAACATGTAGGCTATTCTGGTAACCCATCTCATATGTTGAGTTGTCTAGTCTTTCCCACTAACACATCAAGAACCATTTATACATGGATATGTAGTAATTATAGGAATATAAATATTCTATTTGATTCCTATAACTCATCCTATGTCTAAGAACATGACCACTACCATTGTCTATCTTGTGGGTATCATGATCCTTTTCCACTCTACCCATGTTTTTCTATTGGTTTTAAGATAGTCAACCCAATACCATGAGTAAAAATCTCATGTGCTTCCTATAACATGTAAGATTTTTTGCTTGTGTTTATTAGTGTTGTGGTTTGAGTTAGGAGTGAATTCTAAATTTTGAATACTCTTATGGGTGTTATTTATTTTCAATTCTAAATTTCCGAATTTTGGATGTATTGGATTCTATGTGTATTGGAAATTAATTATAAATTTTGAATACTGTTATGTGTATTGGATTCTGGATTTATTGGATTTTAATTTTTTATTGGTGTTATGTGTGATATTGAATTTCAATTCTAGATGTATTGGATTGTGGATGTATTGGATTCTTTATTTTTCTCTTGTGTTGTGGTTTGAGTGATGAATGAATTTTAAATTTCTATATTTTTGAATTCTGGATGATTTTTAAACATCCCATGTAGGATTTTAGATTTTGGTTGTATATTTTCTTGCAGGTCATGGAGAGTTGTAGGATGGAGGTGGTTGCTGGCTGCTGTGGAGCTGCAACATATGTATACCAATGGTTTTCAAAACCATTGGTATAGCATTTGATGTATATTATACCAACAGTTTTTTTATAACCGTTGGTATAAAAGACTAACAACGGTTTACAAAAACGTTGGTATATCCTTTGGAAATATATTGTACACTATTTACCAACAGTTCTAAACTATTGTTATAATGGTAACATATACCAATAGTTTCGCAAACCGTTGGTATATCTCTTAATTTAGCACCTATGCCAACAATTTACATAGAACCGTTGGTATAATCCTATACCCACGAATTACTTGGCCACAGTTTGGGAAACTGTTGGTATATAATATAACAACAGGTTCCCAGCCTTTACCAACGGTTCTGAACTATTGGTAAAGGGTAAAATTCTAGTTTTGCTTCCATACATTTAGTTTAACCCCTTAGATGAAATAGGGAATTTCCCCCCCCCCAACATTGAGTGGAACCCCTTGACACACAAGGGTGTCGGTCCTGATAGATAGTGTAGATCCCCTTGAAACTCTAGGGTGAGGGTCTTACAAAATGTTATTGGAAACCTCTAATGAATTAGATACTGGATTCTACATTAATTGAGTGGAACCCTCCTAACAAACTAGGGCATGGGTCCTCCATAGTTTGAGTTGAACCCCCATGATGCATTATAACATTTATCTTCTATTAATACCTACTATATGACATCCCCATATCAAAACAAGTAAATTTTCCTCTGTAAATATACTTAGTGGAATTTTATTAAAGTTCTAGGGAATGAGTCCACTTTCTATTAGAGATGAAACCCCGTCAGGATGTGTAGAATTGGAAAGGTGTGGGTCCTCCTCATGACTTATTCGAGAAGACACATGAGTTACTCAGAATTGATGATGAACCATTGAATCTACAATGAGTCTCAACAAATTGGTATTGGCTGTGAGATATTAACCCCATATATCTCATATGGGTTTCTTTTTTAAAATATATTTATGTCTATGGGTTTCATTTCCATCTTTCTTTGGTTTGAGCTAAGTAATTTTCTCATATCCTCTACTCCGCCCTATTTGGATTTTACGGAATCATACTAGTTATGTATATAATCTCCCTTTTATGTGATTTATCAACATGTTTTGTATATTATAAAAAAAATATAATGATTGGTGGAATATAGGGATACATGGTCAAATAGGATATGTACGGTGATCAATATTGGAGATCATGTGTCGAGCTCTCTCAGTTATTTTATATTCTAGTTTTTATTAGTTTGTCGCTTAATTTATTGTTGGGAGTGTATTTTTAAAAATTTCACTTTGTTTTTTCTATTAAACTCTAATGTATTTCAATTAATTTTATCAAGATCATTATTTTACTCTAGAATTTTCACAAGTTCTAATCATTCCTATACATGGTTGCATGGAGATGGTATGGTGAATGCATATAGGTACACTCGGAAAATCCTCTAATTTATATTATTACCTCTTAGTTCATATCCCAAGACCGATATTATTGGATATAGGCTCGGGGTAGTGGAAGCCTGACCTTCCACCAAATTAGATGGCCTCGTTGGTTCCAGACATTATAGAGTGGCCCAATAATGTTTTTAAAAATCATAGTTCCCTCTAATTTACATGTCACTATTTTATGTTTTTTTATGACTTATCCTAATTTCCAATGTTGATAACTTCCCTGAAAAAATGGTAGTTATTTTGATTTGTAATATTAATTCAATAGGAATTTTTACTATTTGATGTGATGGATGAAATTTATACAAATAATTACCTTACATGATCTTGTTATGGAGTACACCATGTATTCTAATTATGGACAGGTTTAAATTCATCAGGCTTTGATGTCATGATGGTTTTTATTTTTTATAGATCCAAGTAGTTGATGTCACTTGGGTAGAATTAGGTTCCTCAAAATCTAGATTTTTATGTGATAGTGCCAACATAGAGGTGTTGGATTCACTACTTGTTAATCAATATTTTCATGGTCTATTCTAACTATAGGATCTCCATATATATTCTCTCACATCATTAATTGAACCTCCAACCATAGTGGTAGGTCATGTATCCTCAGTCATTTTATTTTTATACACAATATAACCATGGGAATAGAAATTTCTTAGCAGAGTGATGATGAATATTGTGTGAGTAATAGGTGGTTAAGAAGGAGAGTGACGAGTGGTAATTGATGGGCCACTTCATTACGATTCCCCTTGTAACGACCCGAACTTTTATCATTGAAATTTTTTTATTGATGCAATTAAATTTATTATTATATAAAATAGTTATATAAAACATATGATCTTCTTTGGTTTAATGATTTTGGATTTCAAAATACTGTTATAAATTGTTATTGTTGCTAATATAGGTGTTGAAAAGTTATCACATGATTTTTATAAATAATAGGCTTTAACAAATCCAATTTACTGAGTCAATGGAAGAAATGGCCTCATCCAGTAGAATTTCTCCATAAAAATCCCATTTGAGGGATCTTTGAATAGATGTGAGATCATTGGGATTCTCTCTTGACCAAGCTCAATCTCATATTCAACAAGTTAAGCTCGAATGGAACCGCCTACAGGAGAAGTGTAAGTTGATAGAGATTACCACCTGAGTGATGTTATCTGATCCACCCTAAGAGTCTATCAACATCTCAAACCTTACCCTTAGGTATTATGTGGGTTTTATAAGGGGTTTTGTAACAAGACCACATCACTGTGATTATGTGCATTTTTTTTATAGAATAAAGAATATAAATTCTTTTTTTTATTTTTACTTTGTAATTGGTTTTGAAATCACAAATAGTATTTTTAGTTAATATTCTATTAAGAAATATATTTCGATAAATAAATGGATTTCTGAATGAAATACTATTTTAATAAAAACATTGCTAATAAAATACTTTTTAAATATAAATGATCGTGTACTTTTTAGGAATAAAATTGTAATTTTTATTGATGTTTGAAATTAGTTTTTGTCAAACACCCATGAATTTCTATAAATATAAGTATTTATTTTAAAAGAAAAAAATTCAATATTTTAGAAAATTATTTAGATAAGTGGATATTATTTTTAGAATTAGGATTTTGAAATTATCCAATGGTGAAGTTTTCATAATTTTCTAAGTCATCCAATTTTTTGGGTAAAAATTATATACCGTTTAATTATATGATGTGTTTTATGACATCATAATGAACTAATAGTGATTTAATAAAATAATATAAATGGGATTTTTGTCCAATATATTTTTTACCATTAAAATTATGTATTTTTAGGTTTTTTTTTGATTTATTTTACAAATATTTAGTGGACCCTCCAAGCTTATAAAATATTTTAGCCTTTTCAAATGTTTTCCTTAAGAGTGTGACTCACCTCCACCTAAAAAATAATAATATTATATGAAGAACGTCCATTGGACTTATAAAATAAGTTCTTCCACTCCACTTTAGAAAAACCCATTGGCAAACACGATTGGTTGGCTTCTGATTTGGATTAGTTTAATGTGTGGTGTCCAAAACCTAAAAAATATAGAATTTCCCTCTATTTTCTTATATAACCCCACCCAAACTCGCACTTCCTCTTCACTCAAATAATTTTTAGATCAACCAAACCCTTCCATAAAATCCCTAATATACTCCCAAGGAACCCCAAGATCCAAAGAAACTACTCTCACGTCAATCCCAAGCCCTTGGAATCACACTTCCCAGTAAGAGATTTCTTCCTCTTTCATTTTTTGTCTATATTTTTTTATATTTCTATACCCTTGTATTTTCAATTAAAAATGTTTGGGTATGATTTATCACCTATCCTATACTTCCCTCCTTATGTTTTAATGATTATATACACCTTTCGCTCCCATTAATGACTCCCATGTAAACCTGTTACCATGCCGAAATTCTGTAAGATATTTTTCTCTCCTTATTTACGTTCAAACAATTATTTTCTTTTATAAATCTAAATTACATTACATATGTTGGGAAATGTATATATATTACACCCTTACTGTCCATTTCATGTAAATATGATGAAACCCCCTTTTCTTGATCATCAACAATTTTTATGAATTCGTATGTCACGGCGTTATGTTGTCGAAATTGCACTGCGATTTTCCAAGCCAAGGTCATTGTGTAGTGAATACCATACCCATATCTCGATCAAGGGTGTTCACCATAATGGAAATTTACTTATTTATTATATAGTTTCATGTATGAATAACACATTCCATTATCAAGGAATAAATTATGATGTTTAATGAATCCATTTTATATGATCCATGTGGAAAACATATGCAGGAAATGAAATGATTAAGAGAGGTATGCCCTGATAGCACTCCAATGAATTTGGTAAAGATTAGAATCATGATATGTCAAGTGAATGAGGGGTTTCAAAAGATAATTTAAGTTCATTTAGGGTTTTTATATGCTGAAAAATGCTCAAGGGATGAAAGAGGTTTTGGAGCGACAAAGTGAAGCCATATTTGGACCCAGTGATCCATTATGGGGGGCCCGGAGGTGAAGCGTGAAATAATTCATAGGTGCATGAAAAACACTTTTCTAGTGAAAAATGGCAGGATCCATGAAATTTTTCCATGCAGGAGCTAACATTTGGGTGCTGCCACCCCATGTGGATGAACTTTCGTGCTACCGATGTCGGCCTGCAATCTTTCATGTGAGCCTGGATTCTGTGCGGTTCTGGAAACCCCAAGCACCTATAAATAGAAGGTTTCACTTTAGACTTCTGATGGAAGAAGAATCTGAACCGTCGCTCTTGCACAAAATTGACCTCTCGTGCGCGCAAAATATGGTTTTCAATTACCCTATTTTTCTCCCATGATCGCATCAGGGTCTCCCGTCGCGTGAGACCCCTTGGGGTTAAACTACGACCCAATCCATTTGAGTTCCATCCTCTACATGCAATCCGTTTCAATTTTGCAAAACCCCGGTCCTTGGACGCAATCCTTCCCAATTGCGTACAACCCCGATCTTTGCAAGAAATCCATCCCCATTGTGTGCAATTATTTCCAGTTGCAGGCAAAGCCTTGGATCCAATTTTCGCGCCAACCTCCACAATTTAGTGCCAACTCGGTTTTTTTTTGTGCAACCCTACCTATTGTGCACCAATTGCGCACAAACCTCCAGGATTGCGTGCAACCCAGCCTATTGTGCGCCAATTGCGTGAAAACCTCCACAATTGTGCCCAACCCTCCGGGACCCCTCACCCCGACTGTTTCCCCGCTACCGTTCCATTTGCGCGCACTCTATCCTCGGGTGTGTTCTTTCGTATGTGTCTAATGTCCTTCTTTCGGACATCATATTTGGGTGCCTCTTACGCCCTAAACACCTACATCATTCACCATTTCTAGTGTGACATTCTAGTCTTGTACGAGGTAACTTCAAAGTCCCTTGGGCGATGTTTCACATTGTGTTGCATTGCCTCATTGTAACGCCCTGACCCCAGTTACCCAGAGTCGGTGCATTATTACATAACATTGGCATGATCACAAGAAAGATCAAGTCTCGAAAGACCAATTAGTTTAGTAGCCTTGGAAACACTAGATAGAATCATAAAGTTTTACATTACATAAAAAAACATCTTGTCTTTATATCCCCTCATACTATCCCTGCAGGTCATTCATAAATTATTTCTTCATAATCCTGGGAAAAATAAAACATTGAAAGGGGTGAGCTCAGATGCTCAGTAAGGATAACATTATAGCAGAAGCTTTCATAGAAAGTATAAACACTTAAGGGAATTTATAATTAAAACAAAAGCCTTTTAAACTTGAACTTCAGCATAATATGGAAAAGATAAAATGAAATAATGCCATTTACTTATTCACATGTATATTCTACTAGTCGAACAATCACATGCAATATCAATAACCACTTTCATAATGATTGAATGCATAATACCATACTATTATAACCACATAGCCAAGGCCTCATGCTAAGACTACAAATAAGATTTTGCCAAGGCCTTGTGCCAAGACACTAGTTTGTCTCATGAGACCTATTGATGCATCGAGAAGCTATAGCGGGCTCCACCCGTCACTCATTAAGTCCAATGCATTCCTCATATGAACAGTTCTAAACATAACATAATCATTCATATTAAAACTAGCATACGAAATGTCAATACTTTAACCACAAACCATGAATATTATAAAAAGAGCACATCCATAGTCAAACATAACTCATTTGATAAAATATGGAAGATTGTATTTTTTCACATTATCCTCAATCATGAACAATTAAGGATGTTGACATAGATGAAATTAATTATCAAAACTATTTGAGAGAAATATCCCCCTTTTCTTGAAAACATTTTAAAGTCACGCTATTTGTCAAGAACCCATTTGAAAATATATTTTTGAATCAAAGTGTCCCATACCACTTTAAAACTTTTTAAAAGGAGTTTTAATTTTAAAACATTAATGTCCATATAAATAAATCCTTACAAACATTTTTAAAACATGGACATTAATGAGAAAGATTTAGATGAATAAGTCTTTAAAACATTTAAAAATGGTATTTTAGTTAGACATTCTAACCAAAAGAGAGACAATTGAATACAAATAATTAAGGTAATCAAAACTTTGTAATATCATGAGAATAAATGGATTCATGATATACTATGTCAAAGTATATTATATACACCACATAAAAGTGATTTGGTGTATAACAACAAATAAGTCTCAATGGAATTTAAGTTGAGATGAAATCTCTCATAAAGGCAGTATCCTTAGGTTAAGGATAAATCAATGACATATTTATGTGTGACAAATATAAATACACTAAATATGATTGGATATTCATTGTAAAACAATAAAAGTATATTCACACATAATCTTGTAAAAACAACACCAATGAATTTGATGTTTAACTCAACAAATGGAGAATGAGTTAAAATTACTCTCATCAAATTCATATCGATGACTTGAGAAATTATCAATGGAGTGATTATGTGTATCAATAGTATATCCACAGGAAGGGGAGTGGAAATTATGACATAATCAAATGAATAGTGATTCCACACATAATCTCGGAGTAAAATTATCAATGAAGTATGCGTAAAGCCGAATGAGTGGAAATTGAAATCTCAAATTCCCTTATCGATTTGGTAACTTATGAAACATGCACCCATGAAAGAAGGATCATACAATGATGATGTAAATACCCATAAATAAAATTATATTACACAATGAATACAATCATGGGAAGTACACATACACCACATGCAATAAATAAGTGGTGAACAATGGAATTCTCACGAAATTAAGAGTGAGATAAGAAACCCCTTACTTTGTACCCTTTCCTCGGTAGAAGGTAGGTTAACCTCTTTTATAATGGTGAAATAATTGTTATTTAATTAAACAAGAATTATATGAATTAATATGATATCATATACGATATTTTAACGTTGATTTGTTAATAATATCTTAGAATTATCGTCATTTCGGGTGTTAACTAGTTCATTTTACTTTATATTCATTATTATGTGAGCCATATTTTTTATTAATGGGATGTATATTATTCAAATACAGAATTATATCAAGTACTTAAATATTTTTTTTAATCATAAAATGAGAATTATACTTGAATGGATATGATGCAGAATGAATCTTATCGCGTTCGTGGAGACGGTAGTCCGTACGTACGCATGAGCGACAATATAATTCTTTTGATATTAAAATAAGATATAATTGGATGGTATATCATATATACAGAATCATTATCATTCTATATTTATTATCTACATGAGTTACACATCATTATTATACCCATCCAAAATAAAAATATATTGAATAACAATTGCACCACGACGTGGAGACGGTAAGCCGTACGTACGCACGTATGGTGACATGTTATTCCAAGGGTGGATATAATACTGAATATGGTTGTACCATATTTATAATAAAATCACATTATATATATGATTCTGGAGTTATTATTTTAAAATGGTAATAACAAATTAAGAAGAAGTGGAAGAAGAATGGAACTTGGAAAAGGGTGGTGAAATCATTACCTCTTCTTCAGGTTCTTCCTTTTGATTTGATCAAAAGGGCTCCTTAGGTTGGCTTTCTGATAAAACTAAGTCCTCTAGGTTGTAGTGAGGGAAGTTTGGAGAGTATTTGGGAAGGGTTTGGCCGAACCAAAAGGCTTTTAAGGTGTGAAGAAATGAGAAGGAGTAGTTCCCTTTCATAAGAGGGGTGAGGGGCATCTTTGGAAAAGCTAGAAATATTAATTTACAATAAATTCATATTCAGTTTTTAATGGCTCTAAAGTTTATTATTTAGAGGTTAAAGTGGGTATGGGTCGAAAAACACTCAACCAATAGAATTTATACTGGTTTGGGTCATTATATTAACCTTCTCTTTAAGTATTTACTCTTAGTTAATTAGTTTCACTTTTACAATGTCTCTTTGTATTTTTATATTATATGGTTAATAAACTTACCATATACATCCAAGAGACCCCCAAGTGGTTCATTAATGATACACCTATAATGATATAAGTCTCTTTTAAGAAACTTATATTTTTAGGAATATAATATCAATTAATAATATAATATGTTTTTTAAAAACTCTTTTCTGTCAATTTTAACAATATTCAATAGTTGATTTTTGTGAAACACATAAAAGAATTATTACTTCGAAAAAAGTTAATTAAATCACTCCTAATATGCCATATTAACTTATAAAATTAGTTTAATTCAATAAAAGTCTCAAATTATATTTATTTGGGTATTTATAATATGAATTATTCTAATTTTTCACTATTATGGTAATTACTGCATCACCATTGTGTCATAAATAAATTAAACTATTTAATGTCTAAAAATTATAAATAAAATTTCATTATTTAGGAAAGGTTTTTAGAGTTCTATTGAATATATATAGTCTAAAATCCAACATATATAACCCTACGTAACAATTGTTTTTCTAAAATATATATGCTTGTGTCATTTTTGTATTCATTTTATCTTCATTAAAATAAAGTGTCCCTATCACTTACAAGTGGATCCATGGGGTCCCAAAATCGACCCAAAGATTCCCATGGTCGTCCATGTATCATAAAATAGGGTTAAGACACGTTTAGGGTAATTTAGTATTATTATAATATTATTTTTTAACCCTTGTTTACCGGTTTACCCTTTAACCATGGTAAATAAAATATTTACCGAAATAATTATCCAAAATGTCTAAAAATAAAAGTTACCTATTTACACAATTTGAAAATCCTGATTCCAAATATGGAATCCATTTTTCCAAATTCAAAACACAGAAGTGGAAGAAATTAATTTAAAATTAATTCCCGTTGTTAAAACAAAAGGCGTGTTTTTAAGAGATAATAACTATCAAAAGATTGGCACTTGTTTATGTTTGGTTTAATTGTGAAATTATGTCCAATGATAAAAATTTAATTAAATGGTAAAAATATATTCTAAATATACTTTAAAACTACTAAAATACATAATTTCTCCATATTAATTATTTTGATTAAAAAAGTTTTTTTTTAATTAAAATTTAGTAATTTTCACTATTTATCAAAATATGAAAGTTATCCGAAAAGTACCAAAAAATCACCCTAGGCTTATTTTTATATTATGAATCCAAAAATGAAGTCCATTTTGAGAGATAAAATTTATAAAATTTAAAAAATTTGGTATTACTATTCATAACGGTTAGTGTGATTGGTTATGGAGTGTTAGAACTCGGTGTTGCATGCAACACACGCTATCACATTATTCAAAAAGAAGCGTACTGTAGAAGCTTGGGGTGTTACATTCTCCCTTCCTTCAATAAATTGCATCCTCGCAATTTTTAAAATTGTGCTTGGGAATATAATGGAAATTCCCACATCGGAAAAAGAGTCAATAAAACTATCACTTTAAAAGAAAGAAAGAGAGGTATAATGGTCAACCATGATAACCCATGATCGGATTCCATGTAGGAAAACATGGATATAGATGATAAATAAGTGTCATGTTCTGATGGAGAGGGATAGAAATCATGATCAGGAGAAAATTAACAATAAGAAAGCCATAAACTTGTGTTGGGACAAATGACCATTAGTCTCCTAGTAGGAAAGTAAACAGAAAACATTTATTTGTTTTAAGTTACATTCATTTATGATATTGATTAAGAATATAAAGATATATACTTACATTTTAGGTAGAGTTTCATTATTTAATAAATTTCCACCACAAACTCTTTTTTTTAAACGATGAGTATTCAAGAAGACTTGGTCACACTAGAAGAGCTAGAATAAACATCTATAGAATCACCCGATCCATGCGGGATGAACTATATATTTACATTGTCTTTAGAGATTAATCAAAACCAAAATGGTTAGTACAAGATCTAATGATCCCCCAAAAGGATATTCCTTGAGAGAAATAAACACTAATCTTAATTTCCAAAATCAAACCAACAATACCCAAAAGTCAAATAAATACCATTCAATAATCAATTGTCCTTAGAATCCTTTAATATAATCAAAACTAATATTGAAAACCAAAACGTATTATAAATGTAGTCTTCCACGTTAAATTTTATCTCCAAATGACATTAATTACTCTTTAAGTGACATAATTAAAAGTAATTAACCTAATAATTTCCATAAAAAACCCAAATCATTATAAATCCACTATAAAAACATAGATAAAAATCCACCATTACTTCTCAAATGAAATCCCATACTACTCTATTTTCCTTTGGCATATATTGTTCTCAACAAAGTGGACAACTTCCAAAATAACATTTATCACTTAATCACCAAATCATTTACCTATATTAAGGGTATTCATTTGATAAGACATAAGATCCCAAATCAAATTATTATTGATCAATAAAATCATTTAACTAAAAATAATAGTCACACTAACTAGGGACTTCACATAGTCCAGTGGTAGGTGATAAATCCCAATCGCACTTTGGTTCTGGGTTCGATTCCCACAGCTTTGTCCGACGCAACGGGTTGTCACACGGTCTACGTGTTGTCCTTTTTCAAAAACAATATTTTATAATATTACCAAAATGAGATAAATTCATCAAAATACCATAACATAATTTAACCACAAATCTTATCTCATACCTTTCATTTTCCTCCCAAATTATAATAACTTATAATTTCTTCAAACCCAATGATCATATAAGACCAAATGCTTATTTATAACTATATCCGCAACAGAAAAGATAATTCTTCATCAAATATCATTTTCACATGATAAATTGCAGGTTTACAGATATAAGATAAAATATTCCAAAGTAATCCCATCAATAAAGAGCACAAACACTTTTAAACATTTTACTATCCATTTATTTCCACATAGGTTCTTCATCATATGTTCCTCGGGCTCCCACATTGCCTCTTCCATCTTATGATTTCTCCATAGATCTTTTACCAGACGAGTCATCTGGATTCTCAACACTTGATCTTTGGTATGAAAAATTCTGATAGGCTCTCCACAATAAGATAGATTGGGTTCCAGTTATAATTCTTCATAGGTGAGTACATCCGTTGGGTCAGGAATGTATTTTGTCACTAGGGATATGTGGATCACAACATGAACTCTGGAGAGACTAGGTAGATTTGTCTTTTGGAAGAATGCGTTCATGTGTCACAATGGTACCTCAGGAATTTTTCAAAATCATCTACTTCCTTTACCCAAAAACTCCTCATCCATTTTGGATTATATCGATGGAAGCATCGATGCATCATAAAAAAATAGGTATTTCTTGTATATAATTTTGAGACATCGTCTTTAACATGTTTTTTTAGAAAAATTCTCACTGATTCATCTTCAAATATTTCAAAATAAGGTTTTGGTACATCAGTATTCGTATATCCCAAAAGACATAAATATATAATTTGATACATATAGGCTGCTCGAAAGTCTCCCTCTTCTACAGAATCTAGAAAATCATTTAGTGCATCAAAATTTTGAGATAAAGTGAATAATTTGAAAAGACCCTAATGGTACTTCCCACGCTTAGCGTGGTAAGAAAGTCGAGAGCGCAACATTATCCCATAGTCGGTACATGATCTTTGAAAGAATCATGAAATGCTAGAGGTATTGGATGTCTCATAAAGTTGTTTTCATGTAACATGGACATTTGAAAAAGTTTCAACATCGTCTGCGCATGACTTCTGGATAATAATTGTAAGTAGTTCTTCAGGAAGAGAGAGAAGAGTTTTTCGTGATCTTACTCCCTCCATGTTCCAACTAACAAAAGAAAATACAATTAGGGTTTTTGAATACTTATCTAATAAGAATGTAAAAAAAATAGACATAATATGATAATCTTGTAATTGAAAAATATATCCTAACTTGGGGTACCCTATGTTAAAATCTAGGTTATCCACTATCTATTTGCCGACATATATTCTTAGGGGCATTTTTTTTTATTCCCTTAATAATGGTTTATACTAATCATGTGAATTTACCAAATCATATCCCCCGGGAGTGTCGTAACCAAGAGTGCAGCAAGGCTCGTAGTCGTGCACCAGTTCTCATTCGAGTCTAGCTTAAAGCGGTGTTTTCGGGTTTTACCCCTAGGTGCATCTGTGCCAGAGCCACCTCTACCTGCTCGTATCCAGACAGGTATGTATTGCTCGGAAAACTCACAAAATCTTCTACAATACCAAAATTCTAGGAATTTGTTCTATACTAATCCTCAAAGTTCATCTTAGGTCTGCGTGTTCTAATCAATGTTTATCTAAATCTAGCTTCCAAGGTTTGTACTAAACCTTCCTCTGATACCAACTGTAATGCCCCGACCCTAGCTACCCAGAGTCGGTGCATTATTAAATAACATTGGCATGATCACAAGAAAGATCAAGTCTCTAAAGACCGATTAGTGTAGTAGCCTTGGAAACACTATATACAATCATAAAGTTTTACATTACATAAAAAAACATCTTGTCTTCATATCCCCTAATACTATCCCTATAGGTCATTCATAAATTACTTCTTAATAATCCTGGGAAAAAATAAAACATTGAAAGGGGTGAGCTCAGATGCTCATTAAGGATAACATTATAGCAGAAGCTTTCATAGATAAGCATAAACACTTAAGGCAATTTGTAATTAAAACAAAAGCCTTTTAAACTTGAACTTCAGCATAATATGGAAAAGATAAAATGAAATAACTTCATTTACTTATTCGCATGTATATTCTACTAGTCGAACAATCACATGCAATATCAATAACCACTTTCATAATGATGGAATGCATAATGCCAGACGATCATAACCACATATCCAAGGCCGCGTGCCAAAACTACAAATAAGATTTTGCCAAGGCCTTATGCCAAGACACTAGTTTGTCTCATGAGACCTACAGATGCATCGAGGAGCTATAGCGGGATCCACCTGTAACTTATTAAGTCCAATGCATTCTTCATATGAACAGGTTTAAACATAACATAAAAATTCGTATTAAAACTAGCATACGAAATGTCAATACTTTAACCACAAACAATGAATGGTATAAAAAGAGCACATACATAGTCAAACATAACTCATTTGATACAATATGGAAGATTGAATTGTATCACATTATCCTCAATCAAGAACAATTAATGTTGTTGACATAGATGAAATTAATTATCAAAACTATTTGAGAGAAATATCACCCTTTTTCTTGAAAACATTTAAAAGTCACACTATTTGTCAAGAAGCCATTGAAAAATAGATTTTTGAATCAAATTGTCCCATACCACCTTGAAACTTTTTGAAAGGAGTTTTAATTTTAAAACTTTAATGTCCATATAAATAAATCCTTAAAAACATTTTTAAAACACGGACATTAATGAGAAAGATTTAGATGAATAAGTCTTCAAAACATTTAAAAATGGTATTTTAGTTAGAGATTCTATCCAAAAGAGAGACACTTGACTAAAAATAATTGAGGTAATAAAAACATTGTAATATCATGAGAATAAATGGATTCATGATATACTATGTCAAAGTACATTATATACACCACATAAAAGTGATTTGGTGTATAACAACAAAGAAGTCTCAATGGAATTTAAGTTGAGATGAAACCTCTCATAAAGGCCGTATCCTTAGGTTAAGGATAACTCAACGACATATTTATGTGTGACAAATATAAATACACTAAATATGATTGGATATTCAGTGTAAAACAATCAAAGTATATTCACACATAATATTGTAAAAACAACACCAATGAATTTGATGTTTAACTCAACAAATGGAGAATGAGTTAAAATTACTCTCATCAAATTCATATAGATGACTTGAGAAATTATCAATGGAGTGATTATGTGTATCAATAGTATATCCACTGGAAGGGGAGTGGAAATAATGACATAATCAAATGAATAGTGATTCCACATATAATCTCGCAGTAAAATAATCAATGAAGTATGCGTAAAGACGAAGGAGTGGAAATTGAAATCTCAAATTCCCTTATCGATTTGGTAACTTATGATACATGCACCCATAAAGAAGGATCATATAATGATGATGTAAATACCCATAAATAAAATTATATTACACAATTAATACAATCATGGGCAGTACACATACACCACATGCAATAAATGAGTGGTGAACAATGGAATTCTCACGAAATTAAGAGTAAGATAAGAAACCCCTTACTTTGTACTTTTTCATTGGTCGACGGTAGATTAACCTCATGTATAATGGTGGAATAATTTTAATTTAATTATACAAGAATCATATGAATTAATTATGATATCATATATGATCATTTAACATTGATTTGTTAATAATATCTTAGAATTATCGTCATTTCGGGTGTTAACGGGTTCATTTTACTTTATATTCATTATTATGTGAGCCATATTTGTTATTAATGGGATGTAAATTATTCATATCCAGAATTATATCAAGTCCTTAAATATTATTTTTAATCATAAATTTATAGTTATACTTGAATGGATATGATGGAGAATTAATCTTATCGCGTTCGTGGAGACAGTAGTCCGTACGTACGCACGAGCGACAATATCATTCTTTTGATATTAAAATAATATATAATTGGATGGTATATCATATATACAGAATCATTATCCTGCTATATTTATTATTTACATGAGTTACACATTATTATTATACCCATCCAAAATAATAATATATTGACTAACAATTACACCACGACGTGGAGACGGTAAGCCGTACGTACCCACGTATGGTGACATGTTATTCAAAGGGTGGATAGAATACTGAATATGGTTGTACCATATTTATAATAACATCATTGTATATATATGATACTTGAGTTATTATTTTAAAATGGTAATAACAAAGTAAGAATAAGTGGAAGAAGAAAGGAACTTGGAAAAGGGTGGTGAAATCATTACCTCTTCTTCGGGTTCTTCCTTTTGATTTGATCAAATGGGCTCCTTAGGTTGGATTTCGGATCAAACTAAGGCCTCTAGGTTGCAGTGAGGGAAGTTGGGAGAGTATTTGGTCAGGTTTTGGCCGAACCAAAAGGCTTTGAAGGTGTGAAGAAATGGGAAGGAGGAGTGCCCTTTGATAAGAGGGGTGAGAGGCATCTTTGGAAAAGCTAGAAATAAAAATTTATAATAAATTCATATTCGGTTTATAATGGCAAAAAGTTTATTATTTAAAGTTTAATGTGGTTATGGGTAGAAAAACACTCAACCAATAGAATTTAGACAGGTTTGGGTCATTATATTAACCTTATCATTAAGTATTAACTCATAGTTAATTAGTTTCACTTTTAGAATGTATCTTTGTATTTTTATATTATATGGTTAATAAACATATCATATACAACCAAGATACCCCCAAGTGGTTCATTAATGATACACTTATCATGATATATGTCTCTTGGCCGAACCTTAGTTTTTTATGAATTTAATATCAATTAATAATATAATATTTGTTTTAAATACTCTTTTATGTAAATTTTTACACTATTCAATAGTTGAATTTTTTTGAAACCCATAACAGAATGATTACTTAGAAAAAAGTTATTTAAATCAATCCTAATATGTCATATTAACTTATAAAATTAGTGTAATTCATTAAAAGTCTCAAATTATATTTATTTGGGTATTTATAATATCAATTATTCTAATTTTTCACTAATATGGTAATTACTGCATCACCATTATGTCATAAATAAATTAAATTATTTAATGTCTAAAAATTATAAATAAAATATAATTATATAGGAAATCTTTTTAGAGTTATATTTAATATTTATAGTCTAAAATACAACATATATAACCCTATGTAACAATTGTTTTTCTAAAAGATATATGTTTATGTCATTTTTGTATTCATTTTAACTTAATTAAAATAAAGTGTCCCTATCACTTACAAGTGGATCCATGGGGTCCCAAAATCGACCCAAAGATGCCCATGGTCGACCATGTATCAACGAATAGGGTTAAGACACATTTTAGGGTAATTTAGTATTATTATAATATTATTTCTTAACCCTTGTTTACCGGATTTACCCTTTAACCATGGTAAATAAAATATTTACCGAAATAATTATCCAAAATGTGTAAAAATAAAAGTTACCTATTTACACAATTTGAACATACTGATTCCAAATATGGAATCCATTTTTTTAAATTCAAAACACAGATGTGGCAGAAATTAATTTAAAATTAATTCCCGTTGTTAAAACAAAAAGTGTGTTTTTAAGAGATAATAATTATCAAAAGATTGGCACTTATTTATGTCTGGTTTAATTGTGAAATTATGTCCAATGACAAAAATTGAATTAAATGGTAAAAATATATTCTAAATATACTTTAAAACTACTCAAATTCATAATTTATCAATATTAATTATTTTTATTAAAAAATTTGTTTTTAATTAAAATTTAGTAATTTTCACTATTCATCAAAATATGAAAGTTATCCGAAAAGTACCAAAATTTCACACTAGGATAATTTCAATATTCCAAATCCAAAAATGAAGTCCATTTTGAGAGATAGAATTTATAAAATTTCAAAAAGTACGTATTACTATTCATAACGGCTAGTGTCATCTGGTTATGGTGTGTTAGAACTCGGTGTTGCGTACAACACACGCTATCACATTATTCAAAAAAAAGCATACCGTAGAATCTTGGGGTGTTACACTCATGATTCTTTACATAGGAATGCTAATGGATATTGATTCTTCGCATAGCCACACTAACTTAGACCCCTAATGGGATCACCTCACGACACCCCCTAGTCATGGAGCGACATTCCCTTCTCTTCACCAATGTGCAGAGGGTACCAGTTATATAAGTCTTAGGGTGCGGAGCGAACCCACCACATCAGAGCTACTGGGTGTTAAACTTCCAAGCACACTCATCCATAGCACATGACATTAAACTGTGACCTTCCCCCCATGCATGATATGAGGGTTCCCCCACCATAGACATTCTTCATACCCACTAGTCTCCACGGCAGTGTGACCATTCCCAACATGGAATGAGATCCTCTTTATCGAAGCGGTGTCTATTTGTGGGGAAAGGGAAAAAATCTTGGTGTAATCCCCTAGCATTTCTTTCATGAGGTAGCATCCTTTCTCCTCCTCTCTTCCTCGGTGCCAAAGGATAACGAAGGGAGGTATGGGCATCGATACCCTCTTATATTCTTCCTTGCCAAATCCTTCTCCCGTTTGGATTTTTCACCATCCGGGCCTCCAACACCGGATAAGTCTCAATATCTATCTCCCTGGGCCACTAACCACACATAAACCCCTATTTCCTCTTTGGAACGCAAACCACGTGTAAGCCCCATTCCGCTTCCCACAGGCGCTCCTTTCGCGATGTGATCATCATGTCATTTCTGCCTCTTGGTTCTCACATCAAGCATGACAAACATGGTGCTAGAGTAAGCATTGACCATGACATCCTATCTAGCCATCCTAGAGTGTAATCCCAACACCATACCTGAACTACATGGACTTTGATCCTTGCCAAGGAATTGTACGTAGAAATCCACCCTGAGGTTCAAGCCCAACATTTATTTGTTCCGACCCACTTCCCCCATCACATTGGACCACCACTGCCCTGCATGACGTTAAACTACAAGCCCCATTTTCATCCTACACGACATTAAATTACACCCCCCATCTGAACTACATGAACTTTGATCCTTTCCAAGTCATGGTACATAGAAAGCCTCCTTGAGGTTCACGCCCAACAACCATTGATCCCAGCCTCCTTTATGTCGTCTCACCAATGCCCCATACCTGAACTACAATGAATTTGATCCTTCCCAAGGAAAGGTACGTTTGAAGCCTCCCCGAGGTTCAAGCCGACCATCCACTTGGACCCCAAGTCCTTTTTCACGTCGCTACACCGACCCCATTACTGAACTATGTGGACTCTGATCCTTGTCGAGGTGATATACATAGGAAGCCTCCCCGAGGATCAACCCCACACCCAGTCACTTCGACCATCTTCATGTCGGTTCACAAACACATTGGGCTACCTCAAAGCATAGCCCCAAATGCCCATCCATCTGAACTACGTGGACTTTGATCCATGCCATGGCATGGTATGTAGGAAGCCTTCCTGAGGTTCTATCCCACCATCCATCTGGACTAGAGGTCCTTATTCATGCATGTTCCCATCATCTTAAACTAGGCAGGATTCTATCCATGTCTCAAAGACATGGTTCTTAGGACAACTCACCAAGGTTCAACCCCTTTCTAGGGTATGCCGCTATCATCCCCATTCAGTGGTAAGCTGTTGTCACCCCATTCAGCAGTAATTCATTGTGAACCCCAACTAGCAGTAAGTTGTTGTCAAGATGAACTAAGCTCTCCGAACTATGCAGACATTGATTCCCTGCCATGAGGATATGTAGGAAGTCTCTTCGAGGCTCAAGCCCACCATCATCGTCGCCCCGAGTCGACCCCATCACATTCTCTGTCCGCTTCACGTAACCACACACCATCCATCCTAATTCTTACCCAGCCCACCACATTCCGGTGAGATTATGCCAATTCACATCTTCGTTTCTCCTAGCAGTAACCGGGTAACTAACCATGCGTTAGCCCCGAAATCAGTGTATCATCAAGGTGTTACACCTATCTGATCCACTCTAGTGAGTGTTCTGATTATTATGATCCATCTCCGCTAGATGTTAAACTGGCAGAATACCTTTTTTTAAACTTGGGAAGCTAGGGAAAACCTCATATACGTGCCTATGGAATATAATTCCCCACATTCGATGTGGGATTCCTTGGCCATCCTCCCCCTAGAGAAGCTCTATAATAAGGAGAAGAAACCTAGACGTGCTAGTGTTCCAGCATCCAGACACATCAGTGATGTCCAACGTGACTACTCCCCTGACCGAAGGTTGCTGACCTGGTTTGACCCCTTGGAATGTCTTGACAGAAGTAGGGTAATTAACCGGCATCCATGTAGATATGGCACTGGGAAGAGCTTCATAAAAACGTATTAAATCTATAAAGGTGACCCGTACTAGGTGATGAGTTTTGAGGAGGAAACCATGGAAGGAAGAACTGACATCCCATCATCCCATTTTGATCAAGGAGAAAACGTCCCTAAATAAGTGGCAGATGTCGCTCGCCTTTGGAAAAAAGGAATGCAGGGAAAAAAACAGCACCCTTTCGTACCCATTTAGACTAACGTGGGCACCTCAGTGAATGTGTGAGAACCAAAAATACTGAACCCGATGCGAAATTATTATCCTCAACATTGAGTGTTGTATCGTTTGAGGCATCAATGGATTACTATGTCACTGAATCCAATTTTCTGGGGTTGGCTCCCACCACGCAAATAGCGAGCCAGACGTGGAACTCACCAGAAGTTGGGGTAGTCTAAATGTTGGGCATCTCAGTCTATGACGTTGTCAGCGTGGATCTCTCTTACTAGTCATGGGAGATGGAATGGTGTTGGGTAATTGGTCGTCGATTCCTATTTATTTCAGCACTATTGAGTTAATGTCCCTGCTTTCAACAACCAAGTTGTTGTATCCGGGACTCGATCACCGCCTTCCCACTGATGCAGGGGTATGGATAATACCAATGTAAAAATCCCACACAGTTCTACCTCTCCCACGATGGTCTCAATGTACATGAACAATGGGCACCCACACCCCATCTCCTCATCAGAAGTTATCCAACGAAGCGTAATTAACAACCTTGTATGCCGGTACAAGGGGAAGGGGAACACCCCTAGGAGGGATATGGCCCTCCTAGATTTTGAGGCATTTGCGCCTCACCATCAATGTTGCCCCCAAGGGATGCCCAATGAGCCACTCCTCCCTTCCCCAACCTATAAATGTTTTGATAGCCTGTCCCTAGAATGCCTCGATGATTCCCAACCCTACGGCGACGAGGTAGGACATGTCCGGGCCAGCCCGGTTAGAGACCCATTCCAGATTCTCCTAGCGAGGGACCCCACCAGGCCACGCCAACGCTGCCGCCCAGTTTTATTGGCTGAGAAACAAGTAAGATATGTACATGCTCCACCAACTACAGTCCATCCAACCTGACTCCAGTGTCGGGTGCGAATTGAAGAGGATGCCCGCCATGGGGCGTCAACGTCCACGTCTACTATGGCCCGAGCCATCGCTGACGCATATCACCAAATCCATGTATATTCTGATCAATGGAAGTAATACTCCTGACCTCGATTGAGGCCCTAACCACCCCATGGGAATGCTGGTTCGACTCTCTTGGTCATTGGGACAAGCAGTGGATGTTGCGGACTAACCCGTAGTGATGCCAACCAATATGGAGGGCCTCCCCGCACCACTAACATGGAGAACACGGGTCTTCCACACTACCAATATTGCCATGGAGGTCTGCCTCATGCCACCTTCAACCTAGATGGTGGTCCTCACCATTATGGAAACACTCAATACAGGAGTCTCTCCCGTGCTCACTACACCAGGTACAGAGTCAATCCTCCTATTGAGGACCACATGTATGGAGACGTTGCACGTCTGGTCCCTCACCGATGTGGGGGTCCTCCCCATGTCG
Source organism: Viscum album (assembly GCA_963277665.1). Taxonomy (NCBI): domain Eukaryota; kingdom Viridiplantae; phylum Streptophyta; class Magnoliopsida; order Santalales; family Viscaceae; genus Viscum; species Viscum album. The sequence goes on from OY728161.1 coordinate 1,592,529,955, forward strand.
TCGTAGTAGCTGGAGAGATTCCTCCTTTCCCCAATGATCGGAGGAGTGGAGGCCAACTTCACTTCACCAACACCCAGCATGGAGGTCCTATCTATGTTCAGCTTGACCGATATGAGGACCTTCCTCACACTGATGTAACCACTATAAGTAAGGGTGGAGGACCTTCATGTGCTCTTGTCAACTCTAGTGGAGGTCCTACCCTCTCCAGAACTTCTCATGGAGGTCCTCCTCGTGTCCCATTTGATATTTCCCCAGTACTCCTCGCACCCTGGCCTACTCTGGCGGAAATTCTCTACGCCCATACACCAGTACAGCTGAAGGTCCTCCTCATGTTATAAACCTAACCTGTCATGAAAAACCATCCTGGGGATGGAGGTACGGTCGTCGTCGCCACAAGATGAATTTTGGGAAGGTCCATACAGAGATCAGACCAATCTGCTTCTTAGACTCCGAGGTAGAGTACGACTCCGCACGGGAACCCTCCCATCAGTCCACTGAGTCAACGTATGGGGCATGAACGAGGAGCACTAACCTCGTACTCCTGGAATATGAGGTCCATAGGATCCATACCTCCCTATGTAGGTATATCCAAGATGATGAAAATCTGGTATATCTCGAGGGACCGACCATGTCGTCGCCACCACCATCACCAGAAGTGCCCTCTACCTCGACTAGAGATCATGGAGAACTATTTTGAGGATCATTGGTGAAAGAGATACAGTGTAGACCACCCTCAGTGGATGTTGATGCTATGTCTGAAACCCTAGTCTCCAGTCCATCTTATCCTGACGTTGCGGCCAGGTCACTACACTCCTCATAGGACAGCCCCAGATTCAGCGTCCAGTCAGCCTGCTTTTCGTATTCTCCATGGCCTAGCCTACATTCCCAGCGGTCTTCTTTAGTACCACTACCAGTTCATCAACCACCCCCGATCAACGAGTGGGGAAATTAAGGGTCATACCCTGAATCAGATCCAAGAAACATATGTGATATCCTCGTACCAGACCACTTCTTGGAGATATTCTCGCTCGTTGCAGCACCAGATTTCAGTGTGCTGGAATCCCTCACCAAAGATGAGTTTTAGTGTTTCCGTCAGACCCTTTGGGAAATGCACTTTTTCCTTTTTCGTCAGTGAGTGGCTTATCCCAGGATCCAAGCGTATTTGGAAGTCTTAGACAAGCAATGTTGTTTGGTTGATCTGGTTGTGCTCCCTGTGACTCAGCGCCCTGAGTCACCAGGTCACCGTAGAGCCCTCCAATAGCAATGTGTTCAGAGTTTCCAAGTACTTCGCAAGATTATCAAGGAGGCTTCTCCCCATGTTCAAGTCTGTGGATGGGGGCAGTACTCTTCCCTCCTCTACAGTTCTATCTGACGGCAGCAAGACTCGTTAGGCGACATTGAGTACATGCCCCTGAGAAGAGTCATAGTAAACATGGTCAATCTGTCGGAAGGGGATAATGAGTTGGAGCTTCATGATGGGAACTTCCCCCTAAGGGTGTGCCACCGTGACTGGATCTATTGGGAAGAGTTACTCGCCAATATAGAAATATGTTGGGTCTCCCTCCACCCACCAAGGTGCTAGTCCTAATCTGGAATCTTGTTAAGGGTAAAGAGAACCTCGGAGCCACCAAACACTCCAACCCATCCACATCAATGGATAAGATAGAGGAAGTCCCTAAAAATGCCTCATTGTTTCAGAAACATGACGAATAGAAAAATTAGTCGACGAACTCCTGGACGAACATGATGAGGAACAACGGCCAGACTACGATGATCCTCGGAAAGCACAGTAGGGGCAGACACAACTCCCCCTGGTGAATTGCCTTTGGGTTACCCCGATCATCCTGCTCATGCATATAGGGTTAAATATAAAGCTCATGATGAGAGAGCGCAATATATATCTCCAAATCCTCCTGAGCATCGTAACAACCCTCAGGACTGAGCTCTGGCTCCCCTAGCTACCCCACGGGTCATTCTACCAGCTACTCCATAAGCTGTTGGGTCTGCCTACCATGTTGAAGATCCCAACAATGCACTAGTGGTTAGGGACCCTCTTCAATACAAAGACCCCTATGCAGATGATCTAATGGCGGCACTCATTGCCCGGCTTGAGGTGTTGGAAACGCGACAAGTGGCACTCCCACTTGATGACAAGCCATATCTGGCATGGGTACATTCCATGCCAGCACCCCTTGAGTTTCGGAAATCCAAAATTCTCCCCCTTTAATCGGATGAGTGACCCCCTGAAGCATCTAGCCCACTTTTTTTCAAGGTGTGGACCCATTTTGGGAACTCCGGAACAACAACAAGTCGCCATGCTCCGATGTTTTGTACAAACATTGGAAGGGAATCCATTCGTTTGGTATAGAAAACTCCCCATCGGGTCAATAGTGGGGTGGGAGGATCTTTGCAGATAGTTTCTGTTCAATTTTAGTTCCACCACAAGGAAGACAAGCATTTCATACCTCTTCAAGTGAAAACAGAGTCATGATGAGCGTGTCACGAACTTCATCACTCGGTGGAAAGGGCTCACCTACTCCCTTAACATGTAAATAACTCATTAAAAAAATTTGACGATGTGTGTATGAAATGTTAAGACAGAACCGGTTCCCTCTATGTTCACCTAGAACTACCCTGGAGGATTATGATACTTCTCTGATAAGCCCCAGCACCTAAAAGAAGCACTGCAATAAGCCATCCAGGCACATATGTTGCCTCTTGTAATTCTCGGAAGGAGGGCCGCCAGTGCCGAACCCGTCACAGTGGCCCAAATAGATGCCTTTAGGAAACTGTAATTACTACCAATGGACAAGCCTCTATAACCTCATAGTGGTCCACCACCATAGGAACAGATACTGGGCCAGCAGTGGCTGCCTCAAAATTGGCAGGCGCTTCCTCATAATGCGCCGCAACCGCCTGAGTGAGATAATCAGGATCCGCCTCCTCGGAAGGCTCCTCTATCCCCCTACCAGGGTCAGGCTCCAAGGGCCCCCTTTCCGGATAAGAGAAATGAGATGTACTATTTCAGCGAGGCACAGGTCCCCGATTACTTTAGTAACACCTTAGAGCAGGGTGTTGTACATTTTCCTGAGTGTAGAAGACTAGAAGAGGTGAATCTCACTGATCGACCAAATTACTGCCCTTATCACTGGATCCTGGGACACTCTCAAGAAATGCAATGTGTTCATGGACTAGCTCCATGACTAGGTTGACATCAACATAATCAGGTTGGGCCCAACCCCGACACAGGTGGTGTGTGTCTGCGTAAGGCTAGATAGCAGCAGTGATAGCGAGGGTGAGTGGAAGCTGGATTCTATCTACGAGTCCCAAAAGTATGATGACTGGATGGCCTGAAAAACAATGTATCGTGCCCATGGTATCATCCGTGCATTTCTGAGTCCATCGGAGCATTCATAAGTCAGTGCTACTACTTCTGCAGTGTCATTCCAGTCATCCTCTTTCTAGAAGAGCAAGCGTCGGCGGAGCAATGGAAAAAAATGCACCCGGCCGATGCCATTGTCGTCCCGTACTCTGGGGGACTTAATGCCCCCAGAGATGGTGATTCCTCCTATTATTCTCCAAATAGAGAATGACTCTTCGAGTGACAGTCAATGGTATGCTTTGGTTAACACTGCAGAGCTGGTTAACCCCTTTATGATTCCCGATGACAGGGAGCGCCAAGCTGACCTCCCTAATGTCCATGGCTGACGCCAGTGTCAGTGTAGCCACTGTTATCTGGGTCATTGAGGAACATTAGTTGGCGCCTCCATCTAGACTGTGCATGCCACTGAAACAAGACAGCAGGCCCATCGTAGGGCTCTGCATGCACGGCCTCCTTATTCGGTGTTGTTAGGTCTGCATGCTCCGTTGTTTGTGCTATTGGACCAAGGAGAGTCACCATTACCTCAACGTGATCAGTTACGCTCTATTGCAGACCGGTCCCAGTCATCTGGACCCTGCATGGTAGTCACTTCGTATGCATTGACTAGTGAGAAACGAGACATTACCACTAACATTCATCCACCGATCCAGCCTACAGGGCCCACCATACCTCCTGTCACAAGGAGACCTCCTGCAAGAAGAAGCTCACTCCTGGAATGGAAGTATGATGTCCTCAAGCATCATTCCAGCATTCCAACAAGACTCTCTATCCTCGGGGCTCTTCAACTATCGCCAGATGTGCGTCAGTCCCACGTCGAGGTTTTAGAAAGCCCCATCTAGTTCGAGACAGAGGTCGTAGCTATAGAGGCCTTTCATGTAGAGGCTCTTGAGAACACTGAATGTTAGTCCATCATCACTTTCTCCAGATAAGGCGAAGGTTCTACTATACAGTGTCACATTCTCCAATTGTATATCACCGTCCACTTCAACAACATGGATATTCGTCGCTTCCTGGTTGACATAGGCTCCGGGATCAACCTTATCCAGACGAGGACACTCCAAAAGATTGGATTATATGAGGATGATCTGACTCATTCTGACCTAAAAATACAAGGATACGACATGAAGGAACTGACCCCAGTCAACAATATTTGTTTGAATACCCAGTTCGGTGGGCATTTTTCCAACACCGGGTTTATGGTTGTATCATAGGACACTGTATACAATGCACTGATGGGTAGGCCATGGCTTCACCTGCATGTGGCGGTCCCTTCATCTTGTCACCAATGCCTCATGTACTCTCTTAATGGTCGATTGGGTGTAATCCAAGGTGAATAATATCCTTTTACCTCTTGTGAAGCCCACTTTCTGGACACAGACTATTACCAGTCCAAGGATAAACAAATACAGGAAAGTGAAGTTGAGCCCGTTGTCGTTGTGACCGACCATTTGGGAGGCTTTAATGATGCCTACATCTTCCCAAACCATCGGTTGAATTCCATGACCCCCAATATGGGTACATGTTTTGTTATCTCTGAGACAACGGGTAACCACATTCCCAAGTCCAGGTAGCGTTGGAAGATCACTTCGTATTCTTACATGAATCAGGCCTCAGTGATCCCAGAGCCTCCTACTACTATAAGGTATCAGGACGTCTGCCGCATGGCAATGGCAGTACGTCATAATTTCTTGTTCCGCAGGGCTGGAATAAGATGGATCAAGATGATGTACCACTATTTCATTGATATTATCATGTATGGCCCCTTGGGCTGAATACCATATGGGATCGGGTTGACAAACATCATTTCTATGGTTTCGGCAGTGCCAGAATCTCCCAATTCATTAACCACTACCACTCAGGCTGGTTCTAACATCCCTTCGGGATCTGTAAACTCATAGGAGTCTTCCCCCGCCTGGTATCCCTTCACCATAAGGGAATAATAAGACCAAGAAGATGCTCCCCCTTCCTTTGAAGAGGGAATTTTTTCCACGGTCGATGCGTTGGTCCTGGTGAACCTCAGTAGCAAGGCAGATCCGGGAACCACATTAATCTGTACCACCATGCCCCTCGAAGAGCAGCAACAATACATAGAATTCCTAAAATAGCATCATGATGTTTTTTCCAGGAGCTACGATGAGATGTCAAGACTAGATCCTCAGGTAGCCATCCACCGCCTCAGTATTCCGACAAATCACCATGGGTTCAAGCAGCCTCCCAGAAAAATGCACCCTTCTCACGGTGCCATGGTCAATGCTGATGTTGATATTCTCATCAGGTCCAATTTCATTAAGGAGGGCCAGTACCCCAAATGGCTGGCCAACATTGTGCATGTGAGGAAGAATAACTGACATATTAGAGTTTTCATCGACTTCTCATATCTCAACCACCACTGTTTGAAGGGTGATTTTCCACTTCCTATGACGGAACTCTTGATTGATGCCATGGCGGGGTTCCAAGACATTTCCTTCATGGACAGGTACTCCTGTTATAATCAAATATGAATGGCCCCCACGGATGAGGAGTATACAGCCTTCAGGGAACTACAAGGTACTTTTTGTTACCAAGTCATGCCCTTCAGTTTAAATAATTCAAGTGTCACCTCTCAATGGGCCATGCATCACATATTTAGGACAATCCTCATGACATTGGGGGAATGTTATGTGGAAGACCTAGTTTTCAAATCCCTCCAGCGCTAGGACCATCTCAAGGATCTTGAGGAAGTTTTCATCTTTCTCTGTTGTCATCACCTGAAGATGAACTCATTGAAGTGTGATTTCGAAGTCACCTCTGGTAAGTTTCTCGACTTCTTTGTCAGATACCGGGGCATCTAGACTGAACCGGAGAAGTTCACGGCCATATTCCATATGTCTCCCCTGAGAAATATATGGGAGCTTCGAGGATTTCAAGTCCACTTGGCATATATATGCCGATTCATTGAGAATTTGTCTGGAAAGTGTAAGCCCTTTTCTCGGCTCATGAAGGAAGGCACTACCAACGAATAGGACGAAGGGTGAAAGATCACATTTGAGGAAATCAAGCAGTGTCTGCTCCAGCCTCCGGTCTCAAGAAAACCATTGGTCCTTTATGTGACTGCCCTAGAACGACCCTTGACACCCTTATCTCCCAAAAGAACAATGAGGGGACAAATAATAGCCTCTGCTACCTCAGCCGCATGCTCCTCGATACGGAGACCCGATACTCACTCATCGAGAAGAGCGTCATTGTGATAATATTTTCCATGCCCAAATTACGCATTACTTGTGGCACCACGAGATACAGTTGGTGTCCCAAGTAGACCTGCTGATGTATATCCTTAACCGTCCCATGCTGACAGACCAACTAGCACGGTGTGTAGTAATCCTCAAGCAGTTTGACATCAGGCTCATTCCTTAGAAGGCTATCAGGGGACAAGCATTGGCAGACTTCCTTTCTACCCATCCAACCCCCACAAGCCAATATCTCAACCTAGATTTTACTGATGAGGCAATCCTCTCAGAAGATCGGGCCATCCAGTGTTGGAAAATTCACTTCGATGGTGACTCCCAAAGCCCCACCATCAGGAGGGTTAATGATCCTAGACTCAACAGGGCAGGCTTGGGTATAGTCTTCATTACCACCGGTGCAAGACATTTTTTCATACTAATTGCTATTGTCATAAGGTTTCACCAACAATGAGGAGGAGTATCAGGCTCTCATCACTAGTCTTGAGCTGGCCCTCGTGATCGACCTGCACCATTTTAATCTGAAAGGGGACTCTGAGTTAGTCATCACGAAAATAAATGGTGACTATATTCTCAGCAAGATAGAGTTCGTACAATTGTTGTAACGTACTCTCCAGGTAATGGCCTAATTCCCATCCTTTCCAGAGGTCACCCATGTCCCTCTATCATAGAATGGTAGAGTAGATGCTTTGCCCAGCTTAGCTACATCAGTTGCCGAGCCTGAACAAGATGATCTGACTCTCTAGGTGGCACACTAGAGATTCATTTCCCCGTCACTCCAGATGGTGATAACAGCCCACAAATATCCATCTTACTACCAGATCCTCCGCGTTAGGACCCCCGGGTCCCCCGGATGCAGGGATTGAAGTGATTCCTGATTGGAGGATACCCTTAGTTGAATACCTCCATCATGGTAATCTCTCGAAATATCGGGCCGAGCGTGAGCAAATTTGACACCGCACACTGCTGTATACCCTCCAAAGTGGTCCCAGTCTATAGAAGATCCTCTACATGAGCGGGTTTGATGGTGTTATCCTCTGTTAAATTCAAGGAGTCGATATTTCATAGGTAATTTGGAGGTTCATTGTGGTTCTTACGGTTCCCATTTGGTTGGGCAGAAACTATCGCACCAGACCCAGAGATTGGGTTATTTTTGGCCCTCCATGATCCATGACTACATCGAGTTTGCAAAAAGGTGTCATGCGTGTCATGTTCATGCCAACTTCATACATTGTAACCCATATCCTCTCCACACTACCAAGTAATCTTTTCCCTTTGCAGTCTGGGGACTACATTTTGTGGGACCATATCCACCAGTGACAACTCACCAATGCTGGTTCATCCCGACCGCTACAGATTTCTTTTCCAAGTGGGAAAAGGCAATTCGTTTCAAAGAGGTCAAGGCCCATTATATCGTTTCCTTCGTGAGCTCCAATATCATCTATAGTTTTGGTGTCCCTCATTCCTTCCTCACCGATAACGGCACCAACATCTGAGAAGTCGAGTTGAAGAAGTTGTATGCAAAGTACAACATCCTTTCTAACCATACCTCGCACTTCCACACACAATAAAATACGTAGATCGAGGCATTCAGTAAGAACTTATCTAACATCTTGCAGAAAATGGTTGGTGAGAACAAAAAGAGTTGGCCGGACAAGCTCCCCAACGCCCTCTAGGCTTATTGGACGATGACTCATAGTTCTACATAGGTGACCCCATATTCATTGGTGTATGGAACAAAGGTCATCCTGTCTACTGAGATTCAGTTGCCTTCATTATGTACAATGGCCTATGATCAGAGGGTGCCAGATAAAGACATAGAAATTCGTCTGGCGGAATTGGAAGAACATGATGAGAACATGCTTCATGCCCTGCATAATCTGGAAAGTCATCAGAATAAGATAGTTGGAGCCTTCAACAAGAAGGTTCGTCTCTGCTCATTCTTGAAAGGAGACTTAGTGCTGGCCCTCAGGACACCAATTATACATGGAAGGAAACCACCCAAGTTGGAGACCAAATGGGAAGGACCATTCATTGTTCACAAGTTTTACCCCAATGGTGTATACTCACTAGTGAGCATGGATGGTGAGCGTATAAATCATCACACCATTTCCATGTTCCTCAAGTAGTATTTTTTTTGAGCCACTAGGTCCAGCATGACCCTAAACTATTGGGTCTGGCACAACCCTAAAACTGAACCCGGTACAATATGAATTTAAACTACATAGTATGGTCCCACAAGACCTTAAACTACCATGTCCTGCATGAAATTAAACTATGCATCATCCTGCAAGACGTTAAACATAACCTTCAAGAACTATATGTGGTTTGATTCCCATCCGCATGGTATACATAAGAATGCTCAGATGTTGCATCTTGAGTCGAACCCCTAAACCCTTTTCTTTGACTATTCCCCCTATATATAGTTCTCCTAGAAGACTATGGTGTAGTGCGGGTTTCTTCGGTTCCTACTCATTCCAGGAATATGTTGGTTGCACCATGCTCTCCCTTCTTGTTCTTCTATTCTCCCATGTCCTTAATACACGACTCTAAAATACATGGCCTCCTAGAACTACATGTTGCTTGATTCGCATCCTTATGGAATATGTAAGACCATCTAGACATTTTTTCTTTTTTCCCAGCCCAAACTTCAGAATCTCCCCATGGGTCCCTCGACCCCCAGGAACCTCAACTCTTTTTGGTTCCTTGACCCTTCTGGCCCCTCAGACCTAATCCTCATTCGAGAGTGTGCATTTTGGTTTGAACTCACATCCTCATTCATGTAGGGCCATTTTTCCACACCCTACACATCCCTATGAGACATTCGTCCCACCATATCTTCCCTTCCATGAACATAGGCCGCGCCATATTTCGTGATCCCCATCATTTGGGTTTTCCATTATATTTCATATCCAAAGGACCCCCTGATGGCATGGATACTCGGCCCAAAGGTCTCTCATACCATTACGGGCCAACATCCTCAAGGATTTCGAACAACAAATTGACATGAGCCCCGTTTTGTGAATGTGGTTACCGGTCGATCCTCATTTGTTGTTCCCATTCCAGGTCACATGATATGGACGTTGTATTTCAAACATGGTCAACATCTATCCTTTGTCATCATTTCCACCCCATTGGTCCTACGTATTGAGTGTATTGGTTCGTTCTTCCCTTCTTTCCTTTAAGTTACAGTCTCCCTCAGTTGATTCTAGCTATTTGAGCCTTATATAATGGGAGAGCTAAGTCCTACTCTATGTTTCCCACACTAAGCACTAATCCTGTGGGCTCAAGAGCTATGATGAAGTAGTGCATGGATAAGGGTTCATATGACAATTGTTGTCTAGGACGTCTAATTTAAGGTCCCCTGACCTTTTTGGGCCCCTGGCCCGAGTTGCCACTTTGTATTGTATGGTGTGGTATGGGATTATGTCCTAATTCACGTCGGGTTACTCGTTGCACCTTACATAACCCACGTTGGGGTATCTTACCCATTTTCATCCATACTTCATGATTATAAACTTCACATTTCCCTATCAGTAACTACGTATGGTTTGATTCCCATCCAAATGGGATACGTAGGACCACACAGATGACTAATATTCAGTTCCAACCTCATCTTGGCCCCTTGGCCTGCATTCCCTCAGGGAGAGGAATGTGTTGTGTGGTATGGTCTCATGGCCTCATGCATGGCGGGTTTTGTAACAACCACATCATGTACATATTTCTTATATGGGTTCTCCATCCCCTTGTTCTATGATCGTCTTTTCAAATCAGTCGTTCTCAGGTTGATCCCCTCAACCCTTTTCGGCAATTCACCAATGTTCCCAAGGGTACTCTAGTTCATCACCTAGAGTGTCAGATTATACCTGGACATAATTTCACCCATTTCTCAAGCTTCATTTTCCCCTTCATTAGGGAATCCATCACCTTTCACACCCAAATAGACCGCTGAATGGCATGGATTCTTGGTTCAAGGTCCCTCCTACCATCTCGCACCAATGTCCCCAAGGGTTTTGAGAAATGAATTGATACAAGTCCCGCATTGAGAATACAGTCAGTGGTAGATGCATGTTTATTGCACCCATTTCAGGTCTCACGATGTGGATGTTGTGTTTCGAACATGGTCAACAGTTTTCCTTCATCGTCATGCCTACCCCATAAATCCCCAAAATGTTGGTTACATGATTCACATCCTTTTCCACTTCATCATGTCCGAGTAGAGATTCGAAACTCTATTTACTATTCCTTAGTGTGCATCCACACGTTAGGAGGAGAAAGACGTGACAAGGCATCATTCAGGGCTCAGCACGGATTTCCCCTTTTACATGTATTTCACATATTTTCAAGTACCTTATCCACCCTTGATTCCTACACCGAGTTTGACTCACGTAGGCTTTGGGATTGTATTGAGGTCCATGCTTACTTGGAATAGTCCCACTTCCCCATGGTCCAAGGGTTAAGACCTTTAACTGAGACCACCTACAAGAACTATCTATAGCATGATTCTCGTTCCCATGGGATACGTAGGAACACCCGTTGCTCTTATCTTCGGATCCAGCTCAATTGGGAGATAGTTTCTCCTACCCCCTTATAATCTAATCTCTCCCAGCCCATGACCGAGGTTTCTTTTACAAAATCGTGCATGGAATGGTGTGGACCTCATCCCCATTCACGTCAGGTATGCTTTATCATGCCGCGAACATTCCATTTAGAACCTCATCATTATTATATATGTCTGATCCATTCAACTCTATACTATGTTTCCTAGTCCCACATGACTCTAAACTGTTACATATATACCATACAACGTTAAAATGAATGGTTGGTCCCATCACATGACCCTAAACTATGACAATATCATCCTGGCCGCATGACGAAAAATGGAACTGCATCATGATTCCCTCACTCGAGGGGACATCATGTTTTGTATCGGTCACTCACAATACCATTTTTCAATGCCCTAATACAGCTTGATTCTTGTTGCGATTATTGGACTTTTTATCCTAGGTCCATCACTTCAAAAAAAAAAAGAACACCCATTCACCCTAAACGATAGAAAAGATCTATCAAATATCTCTTATTTTGGTGTAAGGTCCATACCCACACAACCTTAATATCCCTGGAACTGGTATCTCACCATGACATATTTTAGAACTATGTATGGCTTGATTCTCATTCTCATGGGATACGTAAGAATGCCCGTGCACTTTCCCATGAGGCTAGCCTAAATTTTGTGCTTGGTCCCTTGACCTAAACGCTTCCCCAAGGAAAACATGGTGATATGGACTCCGGTCCCTTATTCACGTCGAGTTTCATAATTACCTTACCATGTGACTCCCACATTCCTTACCGATCCTTGGTCCGAGTTCTATGACCATAAACTAAGATCACTCCGCATCCTTTCCGCAAGACGTTAAACTGCACGACATCTTCCAGAACTGCATATTGATTGATTCCCATCCTCATGGGGTACGTAGAGACACCCAAGCATTTCACCTTGGGTGTAGCCCCAGGAATCATAAATCACGTGCCTTCTCATTTTTGGCATCTTTTCCTGACCCCTTGTGGGGTAACTATGTGACTACAGCTTTTCCCAGAACAAGTTCGGGATGCCCCATGGTGACATTGGGGAGCGAGAAATTCCCCACCAGAGAGGTCTGGTCTAAAAGTAGGAATGATCCATGATCAAACTGATATGACCACCTAATGCGTTTCTACCAAAGTGGTGTAATTTCAAGAGTGTTGGATTCTGTTCGAACACACCACCACTCCTCCTTCCACGCCATGAGGTCCCTTTATTTGGACCCTAGTCCTTTTTCATCCAAAGGAACCCCCAAACAGTATGGATGCTCGTCCAATGGCTTGCCTACTTTTCTAGACCAACGTTCTGGAAGACTAATGGATGACATTTTGAGGCTGGCCCCATGTTTCAAACATGGTCAGTGGTTGGCCCTCATTTTCCATCCCCATATCAGGATAACACAATAGGGATACTGTGTTTAAAACATATTCAATAGTTATACTATATTTCCACGCCACCCCCACAGTGTTCCGAATCAGGGGTATCGTGATTCGCATTTTCCATTCCCCTATATTCGTATTGATTCTAATTCCACTAGATTTACCCAGCACATGCACTAGAGCACATTGGGAAGACGATATGTTGATTTTTCTGAGGTAATCTTCCTTTAATCGTTCCTCCCTCTTCTCTAATCAGAAATCTGGATTGGCGATTCAAATCACAGATGCCTAAAGATTGATTGTTGCTCCCACATTCAAACAAAGTAATAGTACAAACATCCCTTGTTTCTCAAATTGGGTGTGACCCGCATGAGCTTTGTAATATATTGATATTTTATTTAATATTGTGTTTGAATGCATTAAACCATAATAACAAGTAAATAACTTTATCCATACATGAAGTTCAGAATATAAGGCAGTATAGAGAAATGAGTTTAAGAGTTCAGCCAAAATAGTCCCCTTAAGGATTGAAATCTCAGAGTGATTGTTCCAGTGCTGCTACCTTTTGGCTTGTGGCCTCCAGGATTGCTTCCCGCCTCTTGAGGGCGCTATATTCATCAGTGTCCGCAGAGCACAGTCCACTAACCCAAGCACATTCTTGCGCCTATTCAGTTTCAAGTTCAGTCTTTTGGTGACCCACTTCCACTAGTTGCTCTTGGGAATCCTCCAGCTGGGATCTCAACTGCTCCACAAGATCAGAATAGTTAGTAATTAATATCTCCTTTTTTTTACTATTCTTCAAGGCTTAAGACCTCTTGTTCTGCCTTTAGAAATGCTGGGATACTCCCTAAATCCTCCTGAAATTGGGCAATGTCTGAGCGTTGGCTTCTCTCACGCAGCTTCTCGGTAATGTAGTCGTGGACCATCGAGTGAAGACGTTGAGCATCCACCCCTCCATCATAGAGAAAGCTTAGCCAGTTGTGGAGTGATCCCATCCTTTTTAGCCATTCCATCTAAGGCTTACCGAGAAAGCGCTTGATACACTTCCACCCTTTGTGTCGCATCATCTAGCTCTCCTCGGCCACCTCCGAGTCTGAATCATCAATATCCTTGGGATCTGTGGGCCGATAGTCATGGAAAGCATCCAATAGGCTAGTAGTAAGGTCCACTTCGAGTGTTCCTACCAAAGGGTTTGGATCTTCAATGCCTGGGTGACCATCCTCTCTCACCTCGATCCGGATAGCTTCTTTTTCATCTTCCAGCCCCGCCCTGACATTAGTGCCGCTGACATCCGAATCTCTTTGCTCATTGAGCGCCATGGCTGACTCGGTTTGGGAAGGGTTCCCTGAATGGGACGACATGTTTTCCATTGAATCAGGTGCAGATAACCTGGGTTCAATAGCCCGAAGAGCCTCCAAGGCTATGATTACTGCAGAAGCAATGAACACCCTGATCAATTGAGCTCTCTGACGGTAAATACCGGTGTGGAAATAATGAACTTAAAAGATCCCAAAGCATTAACCTATGGTGTTCTAGCTTCTACTGGAGCTTTCATTGTAGGGGATCCCTCAGCAATTGTCTGCACAATAATAGGCATCGGCTCCCCACCTCGTCATATCAGTGCCTACTCCTCCACTTCGGATGGAGACTCTGGGTCAGAACCAACATGCCCCTGGACAGGATAGGGATATTTGATTTAGTGTTACAAAAAAGGGGGGAGGATAGATAAGGGATTAGACATACCTCATGTAACTCATTTATATCTACATCTGAGCTAATGATCTCACCACTCTCCCGAAGACTCCCTTGGTGGGACGCCCCTTGATATCCTGCACCTTTAAGATCCTCTTATAGTGTCCCCCTCCTTGAACATCTCCTTCTGCCTCCTCCTCTTCTGTCTCACTACCCTTTGACTCCTCATCACCGTCATCATCCTCAGACGACATCTCATATGGATCATCTATTTTCCAAGCATTACCTTCACCAATAAAGGAGGTTCTTCAAGTCGAACGTGTTGGAGTGCATACGCGTCCATAGCTGTCTGATATGTGTGACGATGATGGAATTTCACCCAATCAACAACCCGAATAAGTCTGACCTCTGGCAGCGGGATTGTTTCTTGTACTATCTTTTTCCAAAGGGCTTTAGTACCCTTCAACTATCGTAGGGTCATCCAGGCCAACCACAGGGCTGGGAAGATAGCGACTTCAGAAGGTTTAAGCAGACACATTACCTGCTTCCTAATAATTTCCATGGCCACTCTATGATCTCCCTTTCCCCTAGGCGATGAGGGCACGACCACGCCAAGCGACCCCCCCAGCTACTGATTTCCTGGCCGATGTGGGCCCTGGTGCCTGAAGATTTTCCGACCTTTCCTCCCCAATAGTACCATGTCGTCCCTATCTCCATCTAGGTTCTACGTTGGCTACCTTGATTTTCCAAACTCTCTTCCGCAAAAGTCCCTTAGGGTATGCTATGGACCAATTTTTGGCATATTCTGTTGAGATGCCAACATCATCTATGGTGGGGGGAAAGGTAATGACGCTTCCAGAGCCGTGGGTTGTGAAAATCATCCACATTTGGCGAAGAATGCAGGGGCGCCTTTCCTCCTGGACATCTGTGTTTAATTTTTTCAGCATCCGCTGGAGGCACCAAAACTGCCTAGGAAATCGTGACATCCCGTAAGGCTCACAAAAGATCTTCCCATCATTCCGGGATGCGTTCACCCCACATCTTATTCTCTATAAGTATTCCTTTTTCTCCAGTGAGCCTTTCTCGTTGTCTATCATCGGTCCAGTCTGGGTGTGGAATGGGCTAAAAGTGAATTTGGAATGACTGCCAATTCTGATCCTTACTCCCTATTCATAGAGAATCAATGACATAACCCTGACAATATTCACCAATGAAGGTCTCATACCATTACCTGGAGGACGAATGGCATTTGGAAAGGTATATCCACCACAATGAGGCGCAATCCATCCATGAATGATCTGGAAGGGACCACATATCCTCCTCATTAATCCCCCTCTCGAAATGTGCCCCAAAATGGCGTACAAATGGGCTAACAAGGGTAATCCTTGATTGGACCTCTGATTCACAGCCATGATTTCATCCATCACTAATGCAGCTGGAAGAACTCCCATCCTTGCATCCTGCACTGGTAGAAGCCAACTGCTCAGGATGGTTGCATGAAATCCAGAGTATCATAAATTTGGATCCCAAATCTCATCTATACTGAAGCCCAATGATTGATATTCTCCTACCTCCAGGATCCTCCAATACAATCCTCTTTTGATCCTCTATGCCACGATCGGACACCATCTCCCTCACCCCGACATCTTGACTTCTAGATCTTTTTTCAGAAACAAGATAACCTATTTTCTGTAGGCAATGTCCTTCAAAAATTCAATGACCCCCAACCACTCTTTAGAGAGCTCCAACAGATTCTATGTTAGGATGGAAGTTCGTGATCTCCCCTAGATGTTCCTTGTCGGGAGGAATTCATCGTATTGGTTCCCATCCAAAGGGATACCCCTTGATGTAATAAACATCATAGAGACTGATACCAACTTTCAGATTGTGAAGATGGAAGGTATTGGTATTGGGGGACCATCAGGTAAATAGCTCTGGACCAAGCTCATGTAGACGGTAGAAATGAAACTGTGACATCCATACCACCTCGAACAAGCCAATGTGCCGTAGTTCGGCCCCAAACTAGTCACACGTCTGGAATACCCATTACGACGTGGCCCATTCACTCATGAAATTTCTTCCATAGCGTAGGTCCCAATCCTTCATCCATCCCTTGGTTTCTTCAGTAACACTCTAATGAAAGTTACTTTCATAAAGGGTTGGATGATTCTCCACATCTCGGTTACCCCCCCCCCCCCAATGGTCCTGGTCCTGGGATTCCTGACGTAAACATCCATATGTCTAGTTTCTCAAGACGGATGGCCAGTTTTTGTGATATCATATCGAGAGAGGTCATCCTCATCGGTCACCCATGACTGCGGTGTGTCGACTTCAAAACATAGCACGAGTAACTCTTCCAAGATACTAAATTCCCATATAGGAAGGTTGGAAGAAAGTGCATACACCTTCTGGGTTGGGGTCAACATATTGAAGAGAGTATGGTTGTTAGATAAGATCCTTCAAGACCTGTAAACCTCAAGTTTGGTGACCATCTCAGCCCTTCAAGAAGTGAACACAGCTTCTCTCTCTGCATCAGCCTGATTGGTGGTCATCTTCTTCTGGTGAGGTCTCAAGGATTTGGCATGGAAAATAAGAAGCTAGCACAAAAAATCAGAAGTTGGAATTAAAAAAATAGGGGATGGCATGAAAACCCCAAGTTTGCGTGTAAAATGATGGCTAACCTCGGGGAATTACGTGCAACCGAATCATTTTCTCGCGCAGGGTGGAGAAATGTTTTGGTGCACGAGAGATCCTAACTTATCACACGAGAAAATCTGTATGGAATGAGGGACCCATGGGGATTTTATAGGTGAAATGATGGGTTTCCACACATGTGTGAAAAAAGAGGATTGTGCGCCCTATATCAGTTTTATGTGCCACTCTAGTTTTGACCATGCGCATGCCCTATGGAGTTCTGCATCTGAGTGTGTCCCTTGGAATCCAAACATTGCATCCACTTACCGATCTAATTCCGAGGGCGGGCATTTTTAGATGATGAAAAATGCTCAATGGATGAAGGAGGTTTGGGCACGACAGAGCGAACTAGATATTGACCTGGTGATCCATTTTGATGGGATCAAAGGAGCAGCGTGACATAATTCAGAGGTGAGAGAAAAAACACTTTTCCATGCGAAAAACGGTAGGATCCACAAAAGTTTTCCATGTGGGAGCTAAAATTTTCATGTCGTCGCCTCGTGCAGATGAACTTCTGTGCTACTGATGCCGGTGCGCAAAATTATACCCGAGCCTGGCTTTTGTGCGGATCTAACGACCCCAAGCGCCTATAAATATAAGGTCTCCCCTTCAACTTCTAATGGCTGAAGAATCTGAACTGTCTCTCTTGCACGAAATTCCCCTCTTGTGCATACAAAAGATGGCTTTTAGGTACCCTACGTTTCACGCAAGGTCTCCTCAGGGTCCGCCTTTGCCCAAGACACCTTTTGGTTAAACCGTGGCTCAATCATGTTGAGTTCCATCCCCTGCGCGTAATCCCTTTGAATTGTGTGCAACGCCAATCGTTGTGAGGAATCTATCCCAATTGCTCGAAACCCTGGTCCTTGCGCACAATCCTTTCCAGTTTCGTGCAAATCCTCGACTCCAATTTTCACGCAAATCTCCTCAATTTCACACCAACCTAGTGTTTTTCGTGAAACCCTGCCTATTGCATGCCAATTGTGCGCAAACCTCCACGATTTCATGCAACCCTCTGGGACCCTTCACCCTGGCTGTTTCGCCGCTACCGTTCCATTTGTGTGAACTCCATCCTCAGGCATGCTCTTCAGTATGTGTTTGATATCCTTCTTTCGGACATAATTTCCGGGACCCTCTTATGCCCTAAACACCTATGTCATACACCATTTTTTCATACGACCTTCTAGGATCGTACGAGATACCTTTAAATACCCTTGGATGATGTTTCACATTGTGTTACTTCGCCTCATGCTTCTTCTCATAGGCACGCTAATGACTATTGTGTCTTCTCATAGCCACGCTAACGTGGACCCCCAATGGGATCACCTCACAAAACTCCCTAGTCACGGCGTTTCCTAGCCCTTCCCTTCACTAATTTGCAGATGGTACCAGTTATGTAAGTCCTAAGGGTGTGGAGAGAACCCACCTCATCCAAGCTGCAGGATGTTAAACTACCAAGAACCCTCATCCTCAGCAGATGACATTAAACTGTGACCTTCCCACCATGTATCCTATGCAGGGTCCCCCAACTTGGACATTCTACGTGCCCACTGGTCTCCACGGGAGTGTGACCGTTCCCACATGGAATGAGTTCCTCCTTATCGAAGTGACATCTATCCATGAAGAAAGGGAAATAATCTTGGTGTAAGCACATATATTTTGTTGCAGGAGGTAGCATCCCTTCTCCTCCTCTATTCCTCGATGCAAAAGGCTAATGAAGAGAGGGATGGGAATCGGTACCCTCAAATATTCTTCCTTTACAAATCCCTCTCCCGATGGAATTTTTCTCCATCTGGGCCTTTATATTGGAGTAAGTCCCAATCTCTATATCCTTGGACCGCTAACCATGCATAAGCCCTTATTTCCACTTTGGGCTATTTACCACGTGTAAGCCCCAATCCACTTCCCACGGATTCTCCTTTCATGACGCGATCATCATGTCTTTTTTAACTCTTGTTTCTCACACTAATCACGAGTCACGTGGCCATAGAGTAAGCATCGACCATGAAATTCTATCTGGGCAGCCTAGAGTGTAATCCCCACATCATACCCTAACTACGTGGACTTTGATCTTTTCCAAGGCATGGTATGTAGGATGATTTCCTGAGGTTCGAGCCCAACATCTATTGGTTCCGACCCCCTTCACGTTGGACCACCACCATCCCACATGATGTTAAATAGCAATCCCCATTTTAGTTCTGCAAGGCTTTAAACTTCATCGACCAACTGAACTACGTGGACTTTGATCATTTCTAAGGCATGGTACGTAGGAAGCCTCGCTGAGGTTCAAGCCCAACAACCATTGATCCCGACTTCCTTTACGGTGGCTCACCAATGCCTCATACTAGAACTAGGAGGACTTTGATGCTTTACAAGGCAAGGTACGTAGGAAGCCTCCCAGAGGTTCAAGTCCACCATCAACTTGGACCCTAGGTCCTTTTTCACATCGGTTCACTAACCCCATTCCTGAACTACATGGAATTTTATCCTTGCCATGGTAGGGTACGTAAGAAGCCTCCCTGAGGTTCAAGCCCAACACTCGGTCCCTCCGACCATCTTCACGTCGGTTCACAAACAATTTGGGCTACCTTAGAGTGTAAACCCTAAATGCCCCTCCATCTGAACTATGTGGACTTTGATCCATGCCAAGGCAAGGTACGTAGGAAGCCTCCCTGGGGTTCAATCCCATCATCCATCTGGACCCTAGGTCCTTATTCACGTCGGTTCCCATCATCAGGAACTACATGGGATTTTATCCCTATCTCTTAGAAGGGGCACATAGGAAACCTCCCCGAGGTTCATCCCCTTTCATCCATAAGCCGTTGTCAGCCCCATTCAACAGTAATTCATTGTCACCCCATTCATCAGTATGCCTTTGTGAACCCCAACCAGTGGTAATCCGTTGTCAATATGAACTACGCTCACAGAACTAAGTGGACTTTGATTCCATGCCATGTGGATACATAGGAATTATCTTCAAGGCTCAATCCCACCATCATCGTCACCCTGAATCGACTCCATCACATTCACCATCCGCATTACATAACCTCCCACCATCCATCATGATTCATACCTGGGATGCCACATTCCAGTGAGATCATTCCAATTCACCTCTTCGCTGCTCCTAGCAGCAATTGGGTAACTAACCACACGTTATCCCCGAAATCAATGTGTCCTCAAGGGGTTACACCTATCTGATCCACTCTAGTTAGTGTTTTGTTCTGTCTAATCTTTCTCTGCTAGATGTTAAACTCGCGACATACCATGTGTTAAACAAGGGAAGATGAGGAAAACCTCAGATACATTCCCATGGCATATAATTCCCCGCATTCGACATGGGATACCTCACGCTTATGATCCCTTGAGAAGGAATATAATAAGGGGATGAAACCCAAAATTTCTAGTGTTCCTGTGTCTAGACACGCTAGTGATGCCCAATCTGACTACTCCCCTGATCGAAGGTTGCTGCCTTGGCTTAACCCCTTGGAATGTCTTGATAGAAGCTGCATAATTAACCTGTTTCCATGAAGATATGGTACTATGAAGAGAATTACGAACAAAGTATTAAATCTATAAGGGAGACCCGGACTAGGTGACGAGTTTCGAGGAGGAATCCAATCAAGGAAGAACCAACATCCCATCATCCCGTTTCAATCAAGGAGTAAATGTCCTTGAACAAGTGGCGGATGCCACCCACATTTGGAAAGAGGGAATGCGGGGAAACAAACAACACCCTTTCGTATCCAAACAGACAAACGTGCACGCCCCGACAAAATCATCGAAAATATGGTTTACTCATGATCCATGTGAAATGACCCTTCTCTCATGATAAAATCATGTTAAATATTGTTTCCATATGTCCATGTTATGATAATTGTGTTATATCATGCGTTTATGGTCATGTTTCTCTTTTTCTCCATTGATATGTCTATTTCTTAAAATGTATTGTATTCTTAATTTTATTAATTTTTATACTCCCTTAATGGGGTTTATAGATCACCATTTTCTTATGCATGTTGTCATGTTATACCATGCAATGTTTAGTAGGAAGAAATGTTTATGGTCATGTTAAAGAAGTTTTCTATAAATATGTGTATTTCATGTTTTTAGTTGTTATGTAATGTTCGTAAGACCCAAATACACTATAACTCTTGATCATATTTGTTGTATCAAATAAATATTTTATGTAATAAATTATTTTTAATTGTGAAATAAAGAGAAGGGTTGTTATATTTGGTATCAGAGTATAGATTTAGATATTTTTGGGATTAGGATTAGAAAACCCTAGTGAATGCCTTAGGAATAAGAATAAGTATAATAAAAACATCGCATGATTTTGTATTGTATTTAGTATGTGTTTTATCAAGAAAATACATCCCTATCTAGATACGAGTAGTTAGAGAAGGCTCTGGCATAGATGTATCTAGGGGTAAAACCCAAAAACACTGCTTTGAGGAAGAATCGAAGGGGAAGAGGTGCACGACAACGGGAATTTCCGTACTCTTGGTTACAATATTCATGGGGGATCTTCTTTGCTAAATTCATAATCTTAGTATAAACCATTATTAATGGAATAAAAAATTCATCTAAGAATATATGTTGGGATGTAGATCATGGATAACATAGATTGAATCCTATAAATTAATAATTTAAGGAAATAAAATTAATATATAAATCATCCATTTTTGTATATGGATTACCCTTTATGTGTTACCCCTAACATTCCTATATTCCAGCCAACGGCCGGTAATAGGAGGACTCGGTCTAACAACCAATGTGAAGATCATTGTGATGACTATTATAATTAGACCTCTAATCTGATTGGAGCAGGAATCGTAATATTTGTCCCGATACTCTCTCAGTTAACTATAGTTTTGAATAGAAACATGGGTCAAGAGGAACATTCAACACCCTAAGAAGGAACAAGTCTCCATTGAGATCTTCTTGAGACAAAGGTATCCTATTTTAATGGATCATCTGATCCCTCAATCATCGAAAAATGGGTCAACTCCATTGATAAAATATTCTAGATCCTTAAATGTTATGAACTAGAGAATTTACTTCTATATACTTATCATATGAAGTATGAAACTGATCAATGGTGGAAACTGGTAAAAAATATGAAGCCTGAGTAGGAGATTTAGCCATTAGAATGGAAGGATTTCTGGAAAATATTTTTTGACAAATATTTTCCTCAAAACCATGGACTTAAGATGGAAAGGTACTTCCTTTCCCTCAAGATGAATGAAAATGAAACCATCAGAGCATAGGAGTCAAACTTCACAGGTCTTGCAAGATATGCCTCCAGCTTTTTCATTATCCCCGAATGAAAGGTTGACAACTTCTTTGGTGGGATAAAACCTAGCCTATGTAAATCCCTAGTGATCTGTGATTTCGAGAGCTATGTGGAAATTGTTTGAGGAACCCTCAAGGTCAAAATGGAGATTGGAGACTCTCAGGGGTATCATATGAATAAGAAAAAAAAGGAGGAATTTAATTCTAGTGGTCCGATGGATAAATAAAACGGTTCTAGGAAAATACATCACCCCATTTTTCAAATGTGTGGAAAGAAGATCCCCGAAAATTGACTGAAGCGGATGATGAAATGCTTTAGGTGTGGAAGAGAAGGGAAGCTAGTCATTAACTGCCAACAAGAAAATCATTTGGCTGTGACAGAGGAGAGGAACACTCCATTTGAATCTCAAAACATTGTTCATTTCTTCAACTATAATGAACCAAGGAACTTTTCAAGAAAGTTTCCAAAGCCAAGGGTTTTCACAGGAAACCAACAACCTCCAAGGTAGCAAGGGAAAGATTTATCCATCACTACCGCCGAAGTGAACCCCTAAAATGAAGTTGTTATAGGTACTCTAGTAATTCATTTAATAATAGACAACGTAATGTTTCATTCTAGTTCTACAAATTCTTTTATATCCCGAAAGTATAGTAGAACTATCCAATCACCACCACAAATCATGGAAGTAAATATATAGGTGAAAATGGAAATTGGGGAAACCATTGAATCCCATAAATATAACTCCTCCACTATCATAATTTGTGGATTTAACTTCCCGAACAACATATTTATAGTACCTATGGTGGAATTTGAGTCAATTCTTGGAATGGATTGGATTTACTTATATAGAGCCAACATAAATTGCTGTAAGATGGGAATCCCTCTCTATATGGTGAATTGACCCCTGATTCTGTAAAATATGATGGATGATGATAAATCTTCACTAGAACCATCATCTCATGTGTGGATATTACTGCACTATGAGCATGTGTATCTGGCTCATTAGACAAAGTCTAAGGAAGGAACCATCCTTGATGACATGCCTATTGGGAGGGAAATCACTGAAGTGTCTCCAATGGAATTTCTTGGTCTTCCTCCAAGAATAGATGTTTAATTCTCAATTGATCTTATACCTGGGGGATTGATAATATCCATGAATCCATATATAATGGATGTTTTGGAGCTTTAGGAGTTTAGGAAACAACTACATGAGAATATGGATAAATGGTATATACACCCAAGTGCTTTAACATGGGGTGAACCAGTCCTCTTCATCAAGAATAATGATGGGTAAATTCACCTTTTCATTGATTATCGTGAGCTCAAAAAAATCACGATAATGAAAAATTATTATATTCCCTGAATTTATGACTTATTCGATTAGCTAGTGGAGAAAAATACTTCTCCAAAAAGGATTTTTGGTTTGAATATTACCAAGTAAGGGTGAAGAAGGGGGATATCCCAAATATTGATTTTCATACATGTTATGGGAACTATGAATTCATAGTAATTCCTTTCACACTCACTAATGCCTTGGAAATATTCAAGGACTTGTTGAATAGAATATTTAGATATTACCTCAAATTTTTTGTGCTATTCTTTATAGACGATATTCTAATATACTCCAAAACCAAGGAGGAGGATGAGGATCATTTAAGAACTTTACTAGAGATCTTGTGAATGGATAATCTCTATGAAAAGTATAGGAAGTGTGAGTTCTAGTTGAAGGATGAATTATTCTTGGGTCATATCATGACAATAAATGGGATATCTATGGAACCCCCCAAGATAGATGGAATTGATGGATGGACATGGACAACATCAGTAATAGATATCTGTAGCTTCCTGGGGTTATCTAGATATTATCGCTGATTTGTAAGAAATTTCTCACAATTGTCCAACCCTCCCACCAAGCTAATTCGGAAGGGAGTAAATTTTTCTTGTACTGGTGAATCCGAAGAGAGATTCAAGGAGTTGAAAATGAGGCTTATCATTGCGCTCTTTCTCACACTACTCACAAGTGGATAAATTATTGTGGTACTTAGTGGTGCTTCAAAGAAGGGCCTAGGTTGTGTGGTGATGAAAAATGATATACTAATTGCCTATTATTCAAGGAAATTGAAAGATCATGATTAAAACTATCCAACACATGATCTGGAATTGGATGTACTTATCTTTTCTTTAAAAACATGGTGGAATTACCTCTTTGGGGAGAAGAGTGAAATATAAACAGATCACAAAAGACTCAAGTATATATTCACACAAAAAGAGTTGAACATACACCAATGAAGATGGTTATATCCAATCATGGACTATGACTGCTCAATCCATTACCACCCTGGGAACGAGAACAAGGTGGAAGATGATCTAAGTAGAAATAACTAAGTGATTCTATCAGTGATTAGAATTTAAAAGGATCCAATCATCTTAGACTTTATGAAGATGAACATGGGAATCATAAATAAGGGAAAAAATCAATCCTTTCATAGATTATTTCTCCACCGTTTATTTTGGAATGGTTAAAGGATGCTCAAAAGGTTGATGTCAGAATTCCGAAGAAAGTGGAAATTGTCCGAAAAGGGAAATCCTCTGAGTAAAATTTTAATAAAGGAATTGTGAGATTTGAGATACGAATATGTGTCCCATAAATTACAATGATAAATAATGAAATTTTGGATGATGCAGGTTGTTAGAATTTATCCATTCAAAAAGGAATCCCAAAGATGATCTGAGATCTATAAGAGAATTATTTGTGGGATAACATGATGAAGGAGATCTCTAAGTATACATAAAATTTCTTGGTATGTCAAAAAGTGAAGGATGAGAGATAGAAGTATAAGGGAATGATACAACCATTACCCATTCCATCATCGAAATGGGATAACATCACCATCGACTTTTTCACCCGACTTTTGAAGATATCCAAAGAAAATAATGCTCTCTGGATTATTGTAGATCGTCATATAATGAAAACACACTTCATTACAATTAGAGTGGATTTCTCCATGGATCAACTGGAATGGATATACATAAATGTAGTGGTAATAATGCATGTATTACCACTATCTATTGTATCTGATAGAGATCCAAAATACACCTCTATGTTCTGGAATAGTCTTCATCATGCTCTGAATACTAAGATAAACTTCAATACAACTTATCATCCTCAAACTAGTGGGAAATCTGAACAAACAATCCAAACACATGAGGACATGATGAGAAAATTCTAAATGGACTTCAAATGAGGATGGGATCAACATCTTATTCTTGCTGAGTTCTCTTAAAATAACAATTTACACTCAATCATCTGAATGGCTCCTTATGAATCCTTTTATGGGAAGAGGTGCAGAACACCAGCATGTTGGGATGTAGTTGGGGAGGGAAAACTCATAGGTCTAGAAATTATACAAGAAATAGTGGAGAAGGTTAAGACCATCCGGCAACACATTAATGTTTCTCATAACCAATAAAAGTTTTATGCTAATAATCATCGAAGAGACCTAGAGGTTGATGTCAAAGACATGGTATTCCTCTTCATATCCCCATGTAAGAGATTTATGATATTTGGGAAGAATGGAAACCTTAGTCCAAGGTACATATGCCCTTTTGAGATTTTTGATCGCATTGGTGTAGTGTCCTATCAACTATCACTCCAACCGAACCTATATCAATTATATGATGTATTCCATGTATCAATCTTGAGGAATTACATACCTGGACCATCACATGTACTAAATCCAGAGGTGGTACCATTGGATAATGACATATCCTATGAAAACAATCTGGTGAATATCATAGATCATAGGGAAAAAGTTTATGAAATAAGACAATTCACCTCGTCAAGGTGTTGTGGCGAAACCACAAGATTTAAGAAGAAACATGTGAATTGGTGGAATTGAAGAATAAGTGATACCCACATCTCTTTTAGTGTAGGAAAAAGAAATTTCGAGGGTAAAATTTCTTAAGAGGTAATATTGTAATGACCCAAACCATTATCAATGAAAATTCCTCGTTATATAATTAAATGTCTTATTATATAAAGTGGTTATATAAAATATATTAAATTCTTTTGTTTTATGATTTTGGATTTCAAAATATTGTTAATAATGTTTAACTATTTCTAATATAGTCATTGAAAAGTGATCACATGATTAGTATAAATATTTGGCCTTAACAAATCCAATTTACTCAAACAAAGGAAGCGATGGCCTCATCCAGTAGAATTTCTTCATAATAATAACATTTTTAAGAGCTCATAAAGTAGTTGGCACCATAGGGCTTCACTCTTGAAAAATCCCAATCCTAGCTTCAACAAGTTAAGATCAAACAAAACAACCTATCAGAGAAGTGGAAGTTGATATTGTTTACCACCCGAGTGATGTTATCTGAGCCACCCTAAGAGATTTTCACCATCGCACACCGTACCTGTAGGTATTATGTGCGTGTTATAAGGGGTTATTTAACAAGAACTTAGCACTATGATTATGTGCATTATTGTTTTCCTAGAATATGTAATATACATCAATTCTATTATTTTTACTTTGTAAATGTTTTTTAAAGCACAAATAGTATTTTTATTTAATATTCAATTTAAGAAATATATTTTGATGAATTAATGTATTTTTAATAAAATAATATTTTAATAAAAATACTATTAGTAAATTTTTTTTCAAATATTAATGATCTTATAATTTTTAGGAGTAAAATTTTAATTTTTATTAAGGTTTGAAAGCATTTATTGTCAAAACCCATGAATTTTCAAAAAATGTCGGTTTTTATTTTAAAAGAAAAAATTCACATATTTAGAAAATTATTTAGAAAAAATGAATATTATTTTTGGAATCATGATGTCAAAATTATGTAATAGTTAATTTTTCATAATTTTCTGAGATAGTTGAATTTTTCGTTAAAAATTATATACTGTTTAATTTTATAATGTCTTTTATGCCGTCATAATTACCTCGTAGTGATGTAATAAAATATTATAAATCTTTTTTTTGAAAAATATATGTTTTCACATTTAAGTCATATGATTTTAGGTCTGTTTTATTTATTTTACAAGGCTTTAGTGGACCCTCCAAGGATAATAAAATATATTTAAAAAATTAAAATGTTTTCCATGAGATTGTGACTCACCTCCACATAATAAAAGACTAATAATTTAAGAAGTTCTAAAATTGGATTTATAAAATAATGTTTTCGACCCTTATTTTGAAAAAACCATAGGAAAAAACTATGGGTTGGTTTGTGGTTTAGATTAGTTTAATGTGTGGTGTCCTAAACCTATATAATATAGAATTCCCTCACTTTTCCATTATAAACCCAACCAAGCTCCCACTTCCTCTTCACTAAAATCCTTTTTAGCTTCACTAAAACCTTCCAAAATCTCTCTAAAATTCTCCCAAGGTTCCCATATCTCTCAAGAATCCTCTCTCAAGCCCCTCTTAAGTCTTTGGGATCACACTTCCTAGTAAGTTATTTCTTCCACTCTCATTTTTTCCAATGATTACTTATGTTTCTATACACTTTTATTTTCAATTAAAAATGTGTGGGTATGAATTTTAATATCCCCTATACTTACCTCCCTATTTTTTAATGATTAAGACCCCTTTCTCTCTCATTAATGCCTCCCATGTACACCAGTTACCATGCCAAAATATTGTAAGGGATTTCTCTCTCCTCATTTACATTCAAGTAATTCTTTTGTTTTTTGAATCTAGATTCCATTAAAATTGATGGAAAAGGTATATATATGACCCCCTTACTGTCCATTTCATGTAAATATGATTATAAATACCTTTCTCGCTCATCAACAATTTTTATGAATTCTTCTGTCACGTCGTTATGCTGTCGAAATTTCACCGCGATTTCCATGCCAAATCCATTGTGTAGTGAATACCTTACCCATTACTCTATCAAGTGTGTTAACCTTTATGAACATTTACTTAATGATTATATAGTTTCATGTATTAATTCCACATTCCTTTATCGTGGAATAAATGATTATGATTAATCAATCAGTGTTATAGGATCCATGTGGCATAATTATCCATGAAATGAAATGATTAAGAATTGTGTGCCCTGATAGCGCTCTAATGCATTTTGTAAAGATTAGTATCATGATTCAAAAATTTCAATGAGGGATTACTCATGATAATTCAAGTTTAATGACTGTTTAATAAATATCCATGTTCAATGATACTTGGATCAGGCTATAATAATGTTAAATTTTTTTCCACATTTCCATGTTATGATAATTATGTTATATCATGCCTTTATGTTCATGTTTCTATTATGCTCCATTGATATTTCCCTTTCTTAATATATACTATATTCTTCATGTTATGTCTTTTTTACTCCCTTACTGGGCTTTATATCTCACCCTTTTCTTGATGTATTTCCTTAGGTTATCCCATGCAATGCTAAGAATGAAGAAATGTGTATGGTCATGTAAAAGAAGTTTTCAATAAAAATGTCTATTTCATGTTTTAAGTTGATATGTAATGTTCCTAAGCCAAAAATACACTATACCTCTCAATATTTTATGTTGTATCAAGTGAATATTTTTTTAAATAAATTATGATTAAGTGTAAAATAAAGAGTAGGGTTGTCATACCCCTTGCTATATAATATTGTCAAAGGAGAGTGTCCCTAAAATCCTTGATTCATATATCTCCACACCATGAGATCATGGATTACATTTAGAAATTTTACTCAGAATTTATGGTCCTATGGATAAATTTATACGGATTTGAGTCTTCACTTGATTTGTCCTTCGATTATGATGATGTTTTTTATGTTTTAGATCCAGTTGTAGTCTTCATGATCATGTTTGAGGAGGTGATATGAGACTTAAAATCCTAAATATGGGTTGTACATTGGTGGGATTCCATGATTTATCATCATACATGTATAATATAGTGGTTTCCTAGGATAAAGGATATTGAAGGGTTCATTTTAAAATTCCTCTACTACCATAATTAGAGGTTTGAGAACCTACAATACACAAGTCTTCTTTTTTCATTACACATTCCCATGTGGAAGTTTATTATTATGGATATGGACTGCATAGTTAGATTAACAAGGGTATATCATGGTGGTGATGTTGTATTGGGTATCATTGACCAGTTGGTGTTGTTCCCTCAATTCCTATCAATCATAGAGACCTTTTTTGATGAGGTGGTATTTGTCTATGTTCAGTAGATAACTAATCTTAATAGGTTTCCTAGGAGAGTCATTTCATATCAGATAATGATTTTATATTATGCATTTTTCAAGGTCAGTTGAAGGCACAAGATATTTATGTACATTTTTTGGAATGTGATACTGATATAAAGTACTTATTTCTCCTACATTATATAGAAATTCAATATGATATGTTGTTCATAGATTTAAAAAAAATTGGGTTCTTTAGTGGGTGACAATTTTATTTGGAGGGTTGTTTTGTCTGATGGGAATTTTTAGTGGTAAATCTCAACGATCTTGATACTAATAATTTTAAATTATTGTGGAGTCGTTGTATTTTGTTGGAAATGGCTAAAAAATATTCTCTATTCATAGACTATAAAAATTACAAACCTTTTACTATAAGAAACTAGTATTCACCATGTAACTATAGTGGGTCATCCATAGATCTCATATGGATGTTATTCTCTATTTATTATCCAATAATTCTTAAAATAAATGGGATTATCTACCTGATGAGATAATTGGATATGAAAATATCATGGATGCGACTGGGTATTAAATGAAATTTCTTATTGATGTTCTACAATTCCAATGTGACTATAATTATTTTATCATCTAATAGAAATAGAATGAAGATATGACTCAACCAGGGATGAAGGGTATATATTTTAAACAATATAAAACCATGTTTTATTATTTTTCACTATCATTTTAATTTTATCTTTATTTTTTCCATTTAATGTTTTCTATAGTATTTGTGAGGTCTACATTGTGTGGTGAGTATAGTATGAAGACTTCATATCTTTTGGTACATTATGTTGAAGGATTATTTTGGATGATATCATTCCATTAATTGTATCATTGGGTAGATATAATCCATGATTCTGGTAGAGAGGTATATTGAAATACTATTGTAAAAATGATAGTGTTTTATTTCTGAATCATCATCACGTGATAAGGAAAATTAAGTAGTAGTCACACATACCTTGACCTATTGTTATCATTTTTTTAAAAGATTAATATTATTGGATATAATTTCATTTGATGTAGGTAAGCCATGGATCAAAAATTTTGACCTAAAATATTTTTTCTTCAATATAAAAATGTTATTGAACCATATTATTGAAAAATAACTACATTATTTGTTAAAGATTTTCTCACGGAGATAATGAAAAAGAAATAGTGGGAATGATAACATATGAAGGCACTAAATGTGATCATAATTTCACTAACATAGGACATAACCATTAAGACTCAGTAAGTGAAACAATTGATGAATATAATGATGAACTAATAATATATGTTTGTTAATCATATAGTACATATTAATGTGGTCATTGTTTAATGATTTTTCAGAATGTTTTTTAAGAAGGAATACTAGTAGTATATCTTATAAATTATTTTGATATGATTTAATTGATGATTAAATATATTAATTTTACATTCATTTACAATATATGGGAACTTCAAATATTTTCATCACTATGAGAGTATCAAGATGATATTGTAACAGTAAGGATAAAATTTTATGGAAATATAATTTAGTGCATGAGGAGATCATGAATTTGAAACTGAAATATTTACTTAGATGATAACTCCTGAGATATAACCTATTAAAATATCCAATTTAGGTCATGAATGTTGGAAGTATGTAAAAATCATACATCATTGGCAGAACTAAAAAAATATAAAATATGTTTCTAGATGGTAGTCAACTTTTGATGTTCAACATATATAAACAAATATAAGGGATGTAATTTGTTGATACTAATGGTCATTATTTTAGTGGAGTCATGGTAATTAACTCAAGAACACATTTAGATTCAATATAAGATCCCATAATCATGGACAATTATGTGTCTATATGATTTGGTTATGTATATTTGGTGGATTTTGAATATCAATAAGTCATATGAAAGGGAAATGTCAATTTCCAAAAGTAAAATGCATTATTCTTGCTGCTAAAAAAAGATACACATGTCCTTGGGATATGGATGAAATTAATATCCTTATAGAAACGTGATGAGGTAGAATATGTAATCTGATTTATTGATGGAGTTTAGAAGGTATTTGGATATTCTATTGAAGTTACATGATTAGTAAGTAAAGAGATGATGAATCTAACTTGAAGACTATATTTGGTTTTATTAATTAATGTTTTAAATTTTACAGTCTAGAGTTATTGAATTGTGGGGCTGTAGATTTATGTAATGGGTACATGAATGTTATTACTATGAATGGTTTTTTGAAGGTTTAGCACACTAAGTGTATAATTTTTGAGAGTTTTGTGATTGATAATATAATAGTGCATCATTTATATTCAATGAATTGAATCCCAATACATAAAATTATGAACCGGTTCACTCAAAATTTTTGCCACCTTCTCATATATGATCTCACAATAGGTCACCCTCTGTTGTAAAGTTTATGGTTGATCCTACAACTTAAGTACGTGTTTAATCTATGTTTCATAATTTTAATGTTTTGTCCTCATTCATTCACTATATGGACTTAAAGCAGTGGGAAACACGTTGAACGATAAAATTCACAGGGTCTGATAGTGGTAGTGAATACAATGGAAGAAAATTCTAGTGATTATATTGGATTAAGGGGGTTGATATATAGAGAACTATTCATAGAACTAAAAATAGAATATTGTGGAGGAAAATATGAACCATAAATTTATAGACAACGAATTAATTTTACAACAGAACAGTATAACATAAAATGAAATTGGGACAGAAGTAGTGAATATGGTTGGATAGTAATTGAAACAATGTCAATATAATCATATGAGATTGGATGATACGAATTAACTATAGTCCGGTAAACAAATAGATGTTTTCCACATAAAAATCTAAAAAAAAGTATTTATTATTTCCATGTTGGTTATGGGGATATATATAATTTTAATGAATATTCCAAGTAATTATTCCTTATTAGATATGGAAATGATGATTTTGGATTCCTTCTATCGGATGCTGATAATAAATATGTCATTATTTGATGAGTTGTTCTCTTTAATGAGAAGGTCTCATGGAATCACTGGAACCTGGATTAGATGGAAGTTGAGATCAAGTAATCAATAGACCATATCTATGATGATAATAATGGGAGATCTAGAAGTCAAAAAATTCTCGTTTATTCTAATGAATGCACCAAAATTCTATTTGTTAGATTATTGGAAGTTGATCCAAAAAATCCTATAGTTTTTGAGGCTTAAATAATGTGTAAAAAATTTAATTCACCAAATAATTGTGTGATAAAAAAGTAGTAAAAAAATATAATGTATAGATATCTACAAGATTATAGAAACTAGTAATGTGTTTCGTGTATGAAATGAACATCCTACATCTAATCTATGAAGTTAAACCCAAAATCCTAGAATAATTTGTGACTCTCGGTGACTTTGGATAGTGGTTCTCAATGATGAAATAATAAATTTCTTCATTGTTATACAATGAAAAATGGGAGCTAAATGATATAATATATGGTAAATAGTTACTTCATAATAAATGAGTGTTCTATTTAAATAATGAAGATAATGGATTTATAAGTTACAAGGCATGGATCTAGGTTAAGGGATTTCAATATAACGAATAAATTTATTTCTGAGAAATTTTAACACTAGTAGTTAGTAATGATACCATTAGAATAGTTCTGAGGATGGATGCATATAATAATATGTAATAAAAATAAATATGTAATGATGGAAATATTTCATGTATATTATTAGGAAGATATTTATATAATGTGGATGATGGGTTTTGCAGAATATCAGAACAGTATCATGGTGTGTAATTGTTAGAAAATAATATTTAATTGATGCATGTTCTGAGGAATTGAATTCATATATTTGATGCATTCATGGTAGGTGGATGATTTAAAATTAAAAAATAAATCCATTATAGATACTAAATGGTATTGAATGATGATTCCTTCATCAAACCAGTCAATTATGTAGAATAAATATTGTAAGATGGACCATTCTATAAGTGGATTCCAAATCTGAATCAGTATTTTTTTTCTAATGTTTGTGATTATTAAATGTGGTTAATCCAACAATATTGTGAGAATAAATATTTAGATATGTATGAAATCTTGGATATTGTGGATATCTCAAATTTATTACATCTAAATTGTTATCAAAATAATTTGACTGAATGGATGTAAGATGATCTTTGTTCCATTGGACAGAAATTTATAATCTTCCGAGAAGAATGCACTTAAAATGAAGGATAAAGTCACAGGCATGGATCAAGTTCCATTTTCATCCGTAGTAGTATGGTTGATGTATTACATTATATGTACACAACCATAAATTTCATTCCTTATGGGAGTTATAAATTGGTTCATATCAAATCCGTTAAGGGAACATATTGAGGCTATAAAAAGCATAATCTAATAAATGAAAGGGATATAAGATATAAACTTATACAATAAAATAGATGATAAATTTTATATGGTACACTAATGATGACATCATTGGTGATTCAGAAAATCATTAGAGCATCCTAATGTGTTTGTTCACTTATGAAGGAATGATGGTCAGTTGGATGTTGCAACTATAATGGATTATCAATCTTTTTAAAAGTAATAAGAATAAAAGTTAGAAAAAATATTATGAATTGATATGGTGTGTTCTATGTTCTTTATTAAGTATCATAGAATAATCCATGATGGTATATCATAATTCTATAACAATCAAAGAGAGATTCATTTATTTTTGAATAAAATAATTCACTCATAGATGAAGCATGTTGACCTCAATTTCCATTTCACCATGATAATTCTTGGACATAGAGTTATAAAAATTCATACAATAGAAACAATCCAAAATAGAGACAACATGTTCCACAATACATTAGTCAAAGAATTTATAAGGAAACACATTATATCAGTGTGATAGGGTTGAATGAATAAAAAGGAGAATACTGACTATTGTTTTTGTGAAAGTAGAATAGTCGTTTTTAAAAAATATATTGAGATATTTAGAGAGATACGCGAAGTGGAGTTCAAGTGGGATATTACTGGATGGTTTAATCTAATTTAAATTAATTATTACTTCTAACATACAAATGAAATATGAAACAATATATCGGCCTTGTAGTTCATGTTGCGACAATGAGATCTTTACCTGGAGGCATTTTTTCCAATTGTTTCTTTTCTATAGTATTATATAATAATCTATATTCCTGATATATAAATCATTCAATATAGGTTACTAATAATTCATTATGGATTATGTAATAGGATTATATATCTTTATTTTCTCTCCATCTAAAATGGTAAAATGTCAATATTTATAAGATATTAACAATTAAAATTCATTTATGTTGATTAATCTTTAGTCTCATATATTAATTATCCCGTTTTTATTAACTAATAATTTATATAAAAAATTGGGACCAATTTCACACAAGTTAATATTATGGATGAAATTAGATATTTACTTATAATTATCTATCTATTTTCTATCTTTCCAAATTGATTTTAATTATTGAATCTTATTATTAAAATTAATTCCAACAACCAATTGTTGCATAAAATATTTTCTATCCAACTTAAACCCATGTTTTCATTATTTATCTATTTCATTTTCTTATTACCTTGATTTATGTGTGTATATAGAGTTTCTTGAGTGTGCATAATTGATACTTAGTATTCTGAGCAGGGTTCAAAAATTTCAAATATAATGATACATCTAATGAAAAGGTATATAATTATGATGTGTATATAATTCAAAGGATAGGATCTAATAATATATCTATAATTTATATTACGACCAAATTTCAGTACCTGCAACCATCGTGACACATATAGGCTATCTGAGAAGACCATTTGGGTGATAGAGGGCTTATTATGAGTGTGTGTCCATGATTATCATGGTAATTGGCAGAACCGTATCATTATTTTGGATTTTCCCTATAACAACTATTTTCAGAAATTAATTCAATGTGAACCATTTGAGGGCTTTTATGGCTGGTCATGCATGTTAGATATAGATTTGTCATCTTTTATCAGGTCGAGTCTCGTATAAGAGATATCAGAGCATATGGTTTTGATCAAGAAGTGCCAAGTGATAGATCATAATATATAGATATCATATTCTTATTAGTGAAACCTTCATTGGGATTATGAAGTGGGTGATTAAGTATTTTTGGTGTTTCCTCATTTTGGGAACCAACATATTTAATGGTACAAAAAGTTTTTTCCTAGATGTGTTGAGTCCTTCATGCTTGTTGAAAGGATTAGAATATTATTATAGTTTGTATAACTTCATCAAATATATAATACTATTTTTGATGTATTTCACATATCTTGACATCAGATATACTACCTCTCCCATTCTCATATGACTAGTAATAATCAGGTCGACCTATAGCTCGAGACAACATTTGAAGAATGACTAGATTTTTATTATATATTAGAGAAGTAATACCCTTAATTATATGATAATCCTTCCTCTACATATTAATTGTAAACATAGGATATCCCAATAAGTTGTTTTGTATTCGGAGTCTAATATGTTATCTTAGTGGTCATATATTTTAACAAAAAGGATTATGTGAGTATCAATAGTTCGAAATGGGTATGAGATCATATATAGTTGGGAAATTTTACAACCATATTCTTTTAGAGGTTTATTTTATTTAATTTCTTCAGAAAATATTTATTTTGGTTCTTTTGAGGTGAATTGGGGGTTCATTTACTTGTTTTGGGGAGAAAGACCAAGTGTTGGGTTTGTCTTCATAACAAAAAAATCCAATATGTACTTGAAGGTATATTACTCAATACCTGATGGAATATCGGTTAGATGTGGTGGTTATTATAGGGACACCATAGGTAAATTTATATTAGAAAATTTACCCAATAATATTTCGAGATGTTCCGAGTGGTTACCTCATTTTTTTAAATTTTGATTAATTAAATTAAATGAAAATATTCCTTCAAAACATACTACAACCCCTCCCTTAATGGTTCCATCAAACTCCCTCCATAATTATCTCCCATTTTATCACCTTCTTCATTGTGGGATCACCCTCGTTTGTGATCCAATATTCTTACAATCTATAAAAAAATATCACATGTGAAATGAATAAAAATCCACTTCATACTAATATCATATCTTCCCTTTGTTTCATCATATTTCATAAAAATTACCTTACTCTAGAAATCTATTAATATTTTTGGGAAACCACTCACAAAATCCATTTATTCTATCAATTATAATATTGCATGATTTTATTATACTGAGAGTGGTTATTTCTTACATTTCTATATGGTTTATAAATGGTGGTATGTGGGTTCTGTTATGATCATTACACTAGTAATGTAATAATTCCATGGAATGGAAAATATGTGGTTTGATAGATTATAATAAATTTAATAACATGTAATAATGATATATTTATTTCACTTATGTGTTATTTTACACTTTGGTCATTAATGAAGATTCTTTTGATAAAGATTACATTTAATATACCAAGGAAACCCATGAGATGTGTCCCTAAACATGATGTGATCTTATATACCTTGATGGGTTAATAATACTTTTCTTTTATTACTATGGTATAGTAATTTAAGAAGAATATAATGTTTTACATGAGTGATATGGAAACAGAGAAGTTATTAAGAGTGATTAACTGACGAAAAATAGCGTCTAAAAATTGTTGGGTAGGTTGTCACCCCAAATTTCCCCTACTATAGAGTTTTGGTTTAGTTGTATCTTTTATTATTCCTATAATCTGAAAAAAAAATATGGAATTGATTTCTTATTCAATTTTTTTATGTTCAATGGTTATGAAAATTGATAGGGGTTTTTTGTTATTCCAACCTAGGTATCTAGGTAAGACATTGTTGGGTGTAATGTCAACCTTTGGTGGTTATGTAACATGGGATGGGCGTAATACCAACCATGTATAGGTATATGACTTATTAATTATTTAATACCTACTATGAATATATTTGTTATGTGGGATTTCAGTAATTCCAACCACTCACATTAATTATATAAGTGTTGGTTGTAATTGCAACCATTAATGGGTTATATGACTCAGATTGGGTGTAATTCCAATCATAGACATATTGGAGTGGTGATTTGTTAGTACTATTGACTATGGATGAACTTATGATTCATGTTCGGGGTAACAAAAAACGTAGATGGATGAGTGATTTAGGTCGGATTTTTCTTCTAACATGATATGTGAGGAAACAATGAGTATTTATTTGGATATTACTTCTTTTGATAATCATGTGACACTTTAATGTGAGTTTATTTACTAGATATGTTTAGGGATTCCATTGGATGTGTCAAGACTCAAGTAAGGGAGGTGGCCCTAATAATATAGATGGATGAGATACTGGATCATGGTTAAAGTAAAGAAATGGGAATAGGCTGTGATTGGAAACTAGTTTTCTGTTTGTCTTTGGTTTTGTTTATATTTGAACCACGATGTTCATGTCCACCCTATAATAAGTAATGTTTATTTTGAAATAGCTACATAACTTGTATGATATTTCATTTTATTGTAGTAAGTGGGATTTTATTTTCACTTGACTAGAACATAGTTGTGTTAATTACCCTTATGTTTTTGTTATTATATGATGTATTTTTTCCATATTTCATTAACTTTTATTGATAGTTTTCAATCATATATGTTATATTATCTCCATGATCATTAGTATTCCCTTACCACTACTCAAAAACATTTTATTTAAGAGGAATCATACCAAAGGTGTGTAATTATTCAGTTTTCTTAGGGATAAGGTGAACAAAATAAGAAAGGATGCAATGGTATAAATTAATAATGGTGAGCCACATTATTGAAAAATATATTGGAGTTAGGGGATATGATTTATTTACAAAAAATACATCGAGGTGTGTATGTGTTGTTTCATGGCTCACACATGTATTTGTGCTACATAATTTTGGTCAACAATATCCGTAATAGTCGAGTACTGTCTAATTAGTTAGCACATTGGGCATACCATTTAGGTAATCTCACTATCTTTGGAAATGTGTCATGTAATTATCCCATATACATTTTCATCCCATCCAATATTTTCCATTGTAGCTCCTTCCTAAACCATTATCACATGTAAATGATTATGATCTGCCCTTTTAATTAATATGATAGACATGAATAATAATCTATAATTGGAAAAATACTTACCATCTGTATTGGAAACACTACGTATTCTTGAAGATCTCATAAGTTTCAAACACCTCATATCGTTGACAAACACCACCTCTCTAATTTTACCTCAACACTCTAAATTACCTCTATCGATAGTGATAGTGGGACATAAAGAAAAATACCCCCTATCCCTTTATCAACTCACTAAGGTCATCAATCTCCATCTCAATTAATGTTTCACATTATACCAAAAAATCCAGATCTCATATTGAATAAATAAGGTTGCATGGATCTCAATCATCATGGCTAATTTGATCACAGTAAACACTGTAAGTCTAGGATACAATGTATATGAAGGAGATGTAAATTATTTACTCATCATGAATTTATTTCAAGAAGTTCATAGGATAAAAGGAAGTTCAAATTCATACTTAAAAAATAGAACTCCATTTATTATACATTTTTTTATGAAATATAATAATTAATTATTCAATCTTATAACTATAATATAACCTCTAAAGTATTATATGATTGAGTGATAATCCATGCAATAGAAAATTATCAATACTCACATGATACTCATAGAAATACAATTATACTAAAGATATTCTATGAATATATATATATATATATCCATGAATATAAAAAGTAATTGGAAATATTTATCATTAAATCTTAATAAACCTGCATAGAAGAATATTGAGTGAAATACTTGAAATTACTACACCTGACATTATCTATCATAACATTGTTTTCTATTATAAGTAATATCAAATGAGGGAAACATATATTATTTTTGTATCAATTAAAAATGGGTTTGATATAGTTTTGGGGACTTGTACTTGATAATACGACTCTTGGATAAAATCAATTACCACATATAATACTTCATGATAGATATTCTATATATGGAATAATTTTTAAGTTAATAACATATTTATCAATGGGAGTTTTTTAGGAATACATTTTTCATATTAACATTATTAAATTAATGTGGTTATCAGTTAAACAATCAAGTGAATAATTCAATAGTTATAAATAGCAATTAATCTTATAGAATTAAAAAATATTAATAACATGTATATGATAGGTATTAGTTGAAGAAAAATATAATACATTACATTATCCCATTCTTTAAATATTTTTTCCCATAAAATAAAAACACAATCATTTTATTAGTTATTAAATCTCTGGTTTAATTTATTCTCCCTTTTTCGTATTGAATATAGTCACACCATTATGGATGTTGTATGAGGTAGGTTGTACCCATTTGATAAAACATTCCCAATTTGACACTCTAATATAATTTAATGATTAATGATTACATAAATGGGTTTTTTACTTCTAAATCATATCATCTAATGATTTTTTTTCTTGCCTCACATGAACCTCCTATGCTATAAACAACATCTCCAAGACCACTACTTTCACTAGAAAAATTCAGGATGTTAAGATATGAAAAATCAAGTCACTATACAGGTTTCCATACTGTACTATGTGTGGTGACTTGCTAGAACATAGAACTAAAAAATACTAAATATAAATAGATAATTAAATGAAATCAATATAGATGAAAATCATATGATATATTCATGATCTCAAATCTTAAAAAACCTAAGGGAAAACTAGTGAAACTATCATATAAGAGAGTATCATACCCCTTACAATCTCACTATGAATGAAAAATATACTATTCAAATTAATTTAAAGTAATTATTCCTAATATCACTACAACCGAATCCACATGATTAAAAATTTCTATTGTGCTACACACACACACACTAATTAATAATCTCAATTAACAACATGTTTGGTGATAAAGAAATATTTTATAATTATTATTGGTTCACCCAACATTAGATATTTGATTCTAATGAAATAATATCCAGACCCATAATGATTTATCACTCTTTAATAAGCCTTAGTGTAAGAAATTGAATACCAAAATAACATTTGTCAGTCCTTGATGGATCACAAATTTTCATTGGTATAAAAAAGGATTAAATTATGAACTCTACTAAAGATTTATAGATGATATCCAAATGTAAAAAACC
Source organism: Viscum album (assembly GCA_963277665.1). NCBI lineage: Eukaryota > Viridiplantae > Streptophyta > Magnoliopsida > Santalales > Viscaceae > Viscum > Viscum album. Next base: position 1,592,570,580 of record OY728161.1, read on the forward strand.
ATGTATACTTTAGGTTAGACCAGTCTATATTTATAAATTATGAAAGAATATCTAGTATAAGTATCATCCCAGAGTTAGGGTCTTAATAATAAGATCCATATGTGTTTTATAATGTAGTAATATAATTAAAATAACGAAAAACAATCAAGCATCACACATCAACCCATTTAAAATTTTTTCCCCAAGATAAATATCCCTAAATAACATCTCCATGAACCTCCAAAATAAATAATTAAACTTTTATAATCAACACCATCACTATTAAAAATACAAACTATAGTAGGTACATATGTTATCATTGTAATAGTTTCTAATGATATTTCTCACTTCGTTGACATCTTCCACAAATTATGTTGATAAAAAGAACAATACTATAAGTTATTTCCATTTATACTCTAGTTATTTAATAATAGTGGGTAGAAAACCATTTGATTACTCACAACTATAAAATACTAAACTCTAAATAATTTTCCTCATATAGTATAAATATTAAGTATCTTGAAAATTTCATTATAAGAAATAAAAACTATTTGAGATCACAAGTTTTTTTAGAAAATACTTATAAATCTTCAATTAATTATACTTTTTATGTGATTATACATCATCAAAACACTAAAGGTTTGTTTCCATCACCATCAAAAAAATTAAAATTAATTCCTCATGTCTTTATAAATCACCATTGGTTGAAATTATACATATTTATAGTTATAATATTGTGTTTAATTAAAAGGTAATCATATACTATGAATTATAAAAATATTATATGACAAAATATATTCAAAACCATATCCAAAAGATCATTTCACTTAAAATGCCATCATGGGACCTCCAAATAACCAAATAAAAGACAAATTTTTTTAATCAAGAAAATAAAAAATATAGTTCTCTTGTAATTTCCTCATTTTGAGTCACCATAAAATTGTACATTAAAATCTCTATATATATTAATTATCATTAAAATTTACTAATATAACAATAAAATTTTAACTATCATATTCAAAATAGAAAAATTAATAGAATGGATTATTAAAAAATCAATTTTGGACATTAGATATAATTTAAAAAAATTTACCAATATTTTGAACGAGTGGAAGTTCTATATATTATCTATCAAGGAAAAATCATGCGGAAGATATATTTATAGAAGTATGGGGATGTTAAATTTATAAATCATTTATCTAGATGTGTGTGGTAAGTTTCTAAATTTGGGCATGTAATCAATTCTAATAATACTAATCATCCAAACACTTGGTAGATGGTCTTGGTAAAAGGGGTTATCCTATATGTTAAACTATATAGTGAAGACAATATGGTTTTCATAGTTGAAACAATAGTGTACCAAAAAATATTTTTACACACCTTGACTTTTCTATGGTTAATTTTCCCAATTTTTTGAACATGTGTATTATCATGAATTCCTCACTCTTATGATCTAATGATTATGAATGATCTTCTTAAATGGGAAAAAAACTCTACCCTATCCACACATGAAAACCCCACTACTACTGCTAAAAATTACAAAGTAGATGGCTTCCACCCCATTCATTATACTTCCTCACACTGAATCACCATAATCGATTTATCACATTTTGTTTCAAGGCACAAAACTAATCACTATTTAACAACATTGATATACCTGATTGATTTTGAGACGAGTTTTTAGGTGGAAAATATATTGTTATATATCTATGACCACCACATATCATGTAGTGGTGTATTGGTTATCCAGTAATCAAGAAATTGGATCATGAAATCTTTCGGTTTGATGAACATGTGTCAAGTGGCTACTAGCTTGGGAGTGGAGGTACACTAGGCACTCAGTTTTATATTTATCCTCTAATTAATAAGGATAGTTTCTATATTTTCCTAGTAATTAAATTTTAGAATTTAAAATACTATTCAACATCTAGTAAAAAGTGTAACACCCAAGGTAAAAACGAATATGACATATTCATATTTATCCATATTTGTGAATAAAATATTAATATTACTTTAAAGGGGACACTATGCTCGATGGCGTACCCAATACACAACAACGAGTTTCTTGGAAATCTTACGTTGCACTCTAATAATAAAATAATATTATTGTAGTGAACGACTAGCCATTGTAATGGCGGGAATGAACAGAACTAACTACAAAATGATTATATATGTTTTTAAAATATTTTTACTTTTTAAAATAAATGTTAAAATGTGAATGAATCCAATTTTAAGCGTAAATATTCTAATATTCTTTAAAAGGTCGATTAACCGCCTTTTGATGGAGAGCCCCTTTTAAATAATTTTTTTTGACAATTTTATATGTTATATTTGACAAAATAAAATTCTTTTTAGAAATAGGACATCAAAATTTACTTTGTATAAATTTTTGGTATTTTCCAATAAAGTTCATTTTTTAATGAATATTGTAAAATGCTGTATTTTAATTCAAAACCTCCTTTTAATCAAATTTTATATATGAATATATTATCTTTTTAATTTGTTTTAATGTGAAATTAGATTATATTTTTACCATTTAATCCAATGGTGGTCATTGGATTTTATTTCACTTTTAAATTGGACTTAAACTAGTCTCAATCTTTTAATAGATATTGTTTCTTAAAAACACGCTATTTGTTTTGGCAGCGGGAATTAAGTATTAAATTAATTAATGAAACATATATGTTTTGAATTTTTTAAAATAGACATCATTTGTGAATTCAGAATATCAAAAATTTCTTAGGGTGAATTTTTGTTATTTTTCTGAAAAACATCAAATTTTGATGAATAGTGAAACCACTAAGTGGTAGTTAATGAAACTGATTTTTCGTTTAAATGAAACTTTACCACTACTGTGATTTTATTTTCAAAAATCCAACATACATGGTTGTAATTAGGAAGAAAAATGCGGTTCAATGTGATTAAAATAATTTTTTGGTGAATAGTAACTTTTAGGTTTTATTAATCGCGATTAAAGGTAATTAGTGTAATTTAAGGTAAAGATAGTGTTATAATAATATTAAATGACCATGAAACATGTCCTGCCATTATTTGATGAGTCATGGCCCACCAATACAATACATGGGTCAAGTTTGGGACCTTATGGAGCCACTTTGGTAGAAATATGACATTATTAACTTTTTATTTAAAGTTAAAATTAAAATGTCACAAACATGTTTTGTTTTACTAAAACAGTTTTTACATGGGGTTATACATGTCATTTTTTTACTATAAATATTCATTACAAATCTAAAGATATTTCCTACATCATGATTTTTTTTTTAATTTTTATAAATTAAATAAATTAATTTATTTATGACACCTTGATAATGAAGTGATTACCTCATAAATGAACGATTTAAATAAAATAAAAAGATAGGGTAAAATATAAGTCTTACACTTGTCACAAACCTATTGGATGGTTGTATTTATAAACCTTATCACATTATCCTCGAAATATATCCTTTTGGGTCCTTTAAAATCAGAAAAGCATTTTATAATAAAGTAATATTTTATAATGTTCCAAGAGTGCCCCTCCTCTTCTCTTATAAAAGGCCCCCACCTCTACCACCTTACCCACACCTCTCAAGCCTTTGGCTCGGCCAAAACCTGCCCATTTTGTCTCTAAAAATCCCTCTATTACTCCCAGAATCCTAAATTTGGAAAAATCCTTTCCAAGGAAGCCTTTGAGCTCAAATGAAAAAGAGTTACCCGATTTAATGGTAATGACTTCCCTAGTGTTCTTTTGTTTTATTTTGCTTATTCAACCCCATAAACTCTTTTATTTATTTATTTTGTTACAGAAAGAGTATCTTTAATATACTAGGATGTTTTTATGAGTATTATTCGAGCTAAACTAACGCAAACCTCCATCTAATGGTTAAAGAACATACTTTTTCTCTGGATGGTGAATTACTGCCTCACGAAAAGATGAGTGTTCTATCTTCTCATACCACCTCTCATGGTAGAAATTATGATGGAACTATTTTTATTTATGATATATATATTATATTTTTTTCCTCTCTATGCTTTTGTATTTTATATTTAATACATACCTTTATGATTTTCATGTGGTGAAAATGCGACAATTTCATTTGAGGAAGTGTGGACTACCGCCCCCTTAGGTGATGTGACTCGTTCATGCAATACATAAAATGTATAAAGAATGAAATTGATGAAATTTTGTGATCTATATAACATATATATTATACTAGAATTATAATATATATATATATATCATCTAGTTTAATTCCATTAATGTTCCAAAAAAATGAAAGTAGCGTTCATGCGTACGTATGGCTTACCATCTCCATGAACGGTACATTTCATTTCTTATCTCCAAAAGTTATGTACTATTATAAGTACATATATATAATAGATATATATATCATATATTAAATCTAAGTTATGGATATAATTCTGTAATTATAATATATATATCTCTCATTTAGTTTTAATTCCATTAATTTGACAAAAAAATGAAAGTAGCGTTCATGCGTACGTACAGCCTACCATCTCCGTGAACGGTGAATTTAATTTTTATTATCTCCAAATGTTATTTAATAGTATAAAATTAATATATACTGGATATATATGATATTTAAATCATAAATACTATTCTTGAGATTATTTACTTATAACTACATGGAAAATTCTTTTCCAACAAGTTCGATTTTTACTCATGTACCGAACATCGACAAAAACGTTTGATATGAACTCACATTATTAACCAATTATTATAACACTATAATGTGTTATATGAACTGAATGATAATATTTAAAGTATTTCCTTAAGAAATTATAAATTTACCAAATTTTATTATTCAGGAGATTAAAGAACGATCGAGTCATGTCGGGCACAAGGTAAGGGATCCTACCTCTCTCTTTCTTTTTAAGTACTCTCTTTTATTTAATTTTCTTTAAGCTCATCTATATTATGTTTTGGGATGTTGTTTTATATTCCTCATACTGTAATTTTTATTTTCATATTATGAGAGACCCTATTTGATCTCATAAAACCATTTTTGGAAGTTTTAAGTGGCGTTGTTAGGCTGCAGAGTTTTCGTAAGGGATTTTTAATCTCACTTTTATTCCCGAGACATTTATGCTACGTTTTCCACAATTTTCATTGATTGGTGTATGTAGATACCATTATTATACTCTTTGTATAGTATAATTTCAATTATGGGAATTTACATCTTCATTGTATGAACCTTCTTCCATGGGGTGTATGTTTCGAAAGTTACCCAAGTCGGTAAGGGAACCTTTCACCCTCCTCTTTTTAAAAGACTTTGTTTGTTATGTCTTTTAATTCACATACTAATATACTGGGATATGTTCTTATATATCATTGTTGATGTAAATATTATGTACAAGTGATGAGATACCATTTTCTATCTCATCAACACATTTTCGGAATTTTAAATTGACGTCGTTAGGCTGTCTAATTTTTGTAAGGGAACTTCTTAACCCACTTTCAATTCTTTGGGTTAAACCTCTACATCTTGATTTTATTATGCCAAGATTATGTGTGGAATCACTGTGTTGTAATTTCCACAAACCTTTGTGTGGATATACTATTTCTACACATAATCATCTAATTGATAAATTCTTACGTCATTTAGAAGAACTTGTATGGGAAATCATAAGTCGATCTCATTTCATTGAGTTAAATATCTATGTCATTGGTTTTGTTTTTCCATGATTATGTGTGAATGAAATATGATTGTTTTACACTTAATATCCACTTATATTTGGAGTATTCATATTTGTCACACATAATCATTTAATTTATTTATACTTAATCTAAGGATACTGACTTTATAAGGGACTTTGTCTCAATCTCCTTTCATTGAGGAAAATTTTGTTTTATACACAACATTATTTTATACGGTGTATAAACCCCTTTGACTTCTACTTTTATTCTAAAGGAACCTTTTTTATATGAATATTTTTACTAAATGACAAAAAGTATGTTTTTTTTAACGTACGCGGTGACAACGACCTTTCCTCCACCGCGAGTATTATTTGATCTTTGGCTTCCTCAACAAGCTGTTATATTTTAAAAAGTAAATAAATACCATATAATATTTTTGGTATTGAAAATGGTTTTGATAATGGATTTTTTATGTCAATATATTTAAGTGATATATTTTTCTTGAAATGAGGAAATGTTTCCTTTCTTTTATAATTGTTTTATGTGTTATGATTTTTAATGGTACTTGGACATTTGACGGATGGTTACGTGATAAACCATATGACGGGTGGTGCCATGAATACTAGGACGGGTGGTAACGTTATAACCTCCAATGCATTGGGTATGTAAGTCGGCCGTATGGCTATTCGATTAAGTGATATGTGTGGAAGTCGACTGTATTGTTATTCCATTTAAGTATGTTTATGTCTCAAGTTACCTTTATATGTTATGTGTTCTTTATGTGGGTTTTATGGTAATATTTTTGTTACAAAAGGGTACATAATGATCTTTTATTTAGTGAAGAGTATATAATACTTCATAAAGATGAAAAGTATTACATTTATAAAGTCTTCATGTTATACTTGTTGTTTTGAAAAACTATCATTTTTCCTTCATTGTGTATACTTTACTGGTCTTTTTATGCTCATCCCAAGTTTTTGATATGTTTTCCACATGACTTAAAGATGAATAGGGTCAAGGATGGGATCAAGGAAAGACATGTTATCTAAAACATAGAACTAGACATCTTTCTTTTTAAGAGTTTTTATTTTATGGAAACATAATAGAAGTGTATACTTTGTAATCTTTTGAGATGTAACAGTTATGTACGAATTCTCCAAAACTCTAAACCTAAAAAGATAATCTATGTGAATTATTCATTTAATTCAATATTAAGTAATTTTTTAAGGTTGGGGCCTTATATTTGGTATCAGAGATAGGTTTAGATAACTTTAGAGGTTAGGGTATTCTCTAAGCATAAGTAGCATTACCATAATGGCTAGGATTTTAGAAAGAGTCATAGTTTTTAGATAAAGTGAATGAGTAAGTATATCTTTGTGTTTATCTTCCTCATAATTACATGATAATTTTGTTGATATACTCACACTGACATTTCTGGTTTTAGTAAATGGATGGATCTAGCAGGCACCAAATTGACAATGGGTTTGAAGGAAACTGTGGTGGTTCTCTGATTAAGAGACTGGATGAAATGGGGGATTCAATGAGGAAACTCGTGGTTTTTCTAAACCAACTATCAAGAAGTCATGATCAACCACTTGAACCTTGGTAAGTTCTCTAATGCATCATGTACGGGATGACCAATCGATGTGGAAGTTCAGGTAATAATTATAAAGGTAACCATTAGTGTTTATATGATCCTTACTTTTGCGGTAATTATGGGTTACTATATGTTATGATGGAAAATTAAAACCATGAGATAAAAATGATGTTAAAATATGTTATGATTATTTTTTTTAGATTTTATCTCATTTTGTGGAATGTTTTAAGAATTATATAGTTTTGGAAAAATGACAACACACAGTCCGTGTGACAACTCGTCGGGTCGGACAAAGCTGTGGGAATCAAACCCACAACCAAAGTGCGACTGGTATTTATCACCTACCCCTGGACTACGTGAATTCCCTAGTTAGTTGGACTAATTCTTTTTAGTTATATAATTTTAGGAATCAAGAGTAAGTTTATTTTTGGTTATCTATGGAAATGATTAACCTATCATGGAGGATATGTGATTAGGTTAATTACTTTTCAATATGAGACTTTAACAGAAACTAATGTTATTTGAAGATAAATGTTAATTTGTACCTTGGAAGACTATGTGATTAAATCCTTAAAATATTTGGGTTCCAATATTAGTTTGGTTTACATTGAAGAATTTTATGGACAATTGTTTATCGAATGGTCTTCGTTGAACTTTGGGTTTTGTTGGACAAATTATTGAGATTAAGAATAGATTTTCTTTTTATAAAGGATTATCCTTTTGTGGATTTTCTGATCTCATACTAACAATTTTGGTTTTGGTTTTTGTTTAAAGACATGGGACATATATATTTCTCTTTTTTGGATTAGGTGATTCTCTATAAGTTGATTATAGCGCTCTTAATGTGAACAAGTCATCCTAAATTCTCATCTTTTGGAGAAATATGAGTTTTTGTAAGAAATATAGTAAAATTTGAAAGTCAACAATACAAGTAAGTATGTTTCATTATGTTTTACTTATGCTCATAAATAAATTCATCAATGAAAAGTAACTTAAAAACAAAAATGGTGTCTGTTAACTTTTCCTATTGGAGAATCAAATACCGTTTAACCCATCACCAGTTTATGATTTTCTAGTGGTCAACTTTCTCCTAAACATGTTTTCTATCACTCTCCCTCAGAACATGACCCTCTATTTTTTCCTCCATATCCATGTTTTCATACATGGAATCCTAGTATGGGTGAACTCGGGTGACCTTTTTACTTCCCTTTCTTTATTTTAAAGTGATAGTTTTACTGACTATTGTTCCGATGTGGGATTTTCAATGAAGTTTCCAAGCCCAATTTTTAAATTACGACGATGCAATTCCCAAAAGGGGGGAAGGATGTAACACCCCAGGTAAATAAATAATTTGTCATTTTCATATTTATCCCAATTTGTGAATAAAATATTAATATTACATTAAAGGGGACGCTATGCTCGATGGTGTACCCAATACGCAACAACGAGTTTCTTAGGAATCTTACGTTGCACTCTAACAATAAAATAATATTATGTTAGTTAACACCTAGCTGTTTTAATGGAGGGAATAAACAGAACTAACTAAATAATGATTATATATGTTTGTCAAATATTTTTACTTTTTAAAATTAATGTTAAAATGTGAATGAATCCAATTTTAAGCGTAAATATTCTAATATTCTTTAAAAGGTCGATTAACCTCCTTTTGATGGAGAACCCATTTTAAATCCATTTTTTGACAATTTTATATGTTATATTTGACAAAATAAAATAATTTTTGGAATCGGGACATCAAAATTTACTTTGTATAAATTTTTTGTATTTTTCCGATAAAGATCATTTTCTTAATGAATAGTGTAAAATGTTGTATTTTAATTCAAAACCTCCTTTTAATCTAATTTATTTATATGATTATATTATCTTTTGAATTTATTTTAATTTTAATTTAGATTATATTTTTACCATTTAATCTAATGGTGGTCATTTGAATTAATTTCACTTTGAAATTGGACTTAAACTATTGTCAATCTTTTAATAGATATTGTTTCTTAAAAACACGCTATTTGTTTTGACAGCGGGAATTAAGTATTAAATTAATTATAGCATCATATATGTTTTGAATTTTTTAAAATAGACATCATTTTTGAATTCAGAATATCAAAAATAGATTAGGGTGGATTTTTGGTATTTTTCTGAAAAACTTCAAATTTTGATGAATAGTGAAACCACTAAGTGGTAGTTAAAGGAACTGATTTTTCATTTAAAGGAAACTTTACCACTAATGTGATTTTATTTTCAAAAATCCGACATACATTGTTGTAATTAGGAAGTAAAATTTGGTTCAATGAGATTAAAATATTTTTTGGTGAATATTAACTTTTAAGTTTTATGAATCGCGATTAAAGGTAATTAGTGTAATTTAAGGTAAAGATAATGTTATAATAATATGAAATGACCTTGAAACATGTCCTACCATTATTTTATGATTCATGGAATGCCAATACAATCCATGGGTCAACTTGGGTACCCCATGAAGCCACTTTGGTAGAAAAATGACGTTAAAAACGTTTTATTTAAAGTTAAAATTAAAATGTCACAAACATGTTTTGTTTTACTAAAACAGTTTTTACATTGGGTTATACAGGTCATATTTTTTACTATAAATATTAATTAGAAATATAAAAATATTTCCTACATCATGATATATTTTTATAATTTTTATACATTAAATAATTTTATTTATTTATGAGACCGTGATGATGCAGTGATTACCTCATAAATGAACGATTCAAATAAAATGAGAAGATAGGGTAAAATATAAGTCTTACACTTTTCACAAACCTATTGTATGGGTGGATTTCTAATTCTTATCACATTATCCTCTAAATATTTCCTTTTGGGTCCTTTAAAATCCGAAAAGCATTTTATAATAATGTAATAGTTTATAACTTTCCAAGAGTGCCCCCCCTCTTCTCTTATAAATGGCCCCCACCTCTACCACCTTACCCATACATCTCAAGCCTTTGGATCGGCCAACCCCTACCCATTTTGTCGCTCCAAATCCCTTTATTACTCTTAGAAGCCTCACTTTTTGCAGAATCCTTTCCAAGGAAGCTTTTGATCTCAAATCAACAAGAGTTACACGATTTAAAGGTAATGTCTTCCCTAGTGTTCTTTTGTTTTATTTTGCTTCTCCAACCCCATAAACTCTTTTTATTTATTTCTTCTATAACAAAAAAAGTATCCTAAATATACTAGGATGATATTATGATGTGTATTCGAGCTAAACTAACACACACCTCCATCTAATGGTTAAAGAACATATTGTTTCTGTGGATGGTGAATTACTGCCTCACGAAACGACGATTCTTCTATCTTCTCATACCACCTCCCATGGTGGAAATTATGATGGAAATATATTTATTTATGATATATTTTATATTTATTTCATCTCTATTCTTTTGTATTTTATATTTAATAAATACCTTTATGCATTGCATGTTGTGCAAATGCGATAATTTCATTTGAGGAAGTGTGGACTACCGCCCCCTCAAGTGATGTGACCCATTCATGCAATACATGGAATGTATAAAGAATGAAATTAATGAACTTATGTGATCTATATAACATATATATTATACTATAATTATAATATATATATATATATATATATCTCATCTAGTTTAATTCCATTAATGTACCAAAAAAATGACAGTAGCGTTCATGCGTACGTATGACTTACCGTCTCCATGAACGGTACATTTCATTTCATATCTCCAAATGTTATGTACTATTATAAGTAAATATATATAATGGATATATATGCCATATATTAAATCTAAATTATGGATAAAATTCTTGAATTATAATATATATATATCTCATTTATTTTTAATCCCATTAATATGAATAAAAAATGAAAGTAGCGTTCATGCGTACATACGGCCTACCGTCTCCATGAATGGTGAATTTCATTTTTATTATCTCAAAATGTTATGTAATAGTATAAAATGAATATATACTGGATATATATGATATTTATATCATTAATACTATTCTGGAGATGATCTACTTATAACTACATGGAAAATTCTTTTCCAACAAGTTCAATTTTTACTCATGTACCGAACATCGACACAAACGTTTGATATGAACTCACATTATTAACCAATTATTATAACACTATAATATGTGATATTAACTGTATAATAATATTTAAAGGAGGTCCTTATGAAATTATAAATTGACCAAATTTTATTATTCAGGAGATTAAAGAACAGTCGAGTCATGTCGGACACGAGGTAAGGGATCCTACCTCTCTCTTTCTTTTTAAGTACTCTATTTTATTCCATTTCTTTTAATATCATATTTATTATGTTTGGGGATGTTATTTTATATTCATAATACTTTACTTTTTATGTTCATATTATGAGAGACCCTATTTGATCTCATAAATCCATTTTTGGAAGTTTTAAGTGGCGTCGTTAGGCTCCGAGTTTTCGTAAGGGATTTTTCATCTCACTTTTATTCCTGTGACATTTATACTACGTTTACCACCATTTCCTTTGAGTGGTGTATGTACGTCCCATTATTATACTCTTTGTATAGTATAATTTCAATTATGGGTATTTACAGCTTCATTGTATGACCCTTCTTCCATGGGGTGTACGTTTCAAAAGTTACCCAAGTCGGTAAGGGAACCCTTCACCCTCCCCTTTTTAAAAGACTTCTTTTGTTATGTCTTTTAATTCACTTAATAATATGTTGGGATATGTTCTTCTATATCCTTATTGAGGTAGATTTTATGTCCAAGTGATGAGATACCATTTTCTCTCTCATCAACTCATTTTCTAAATTTTAAAGTGATGTCGTTAGGCTGTCAGATTTCTTTAAGGGAACATCTTAACCCACTTTCAATTCTTTGGGTTAAACCTCTTATTCTTGATTTTATTATGCTTAGATTATGTGTGGAATCACTATGTTGTAATTTCCACAATCCTTTGTATGGATATACTATTTATACACATAATCATCTATTTGATAAATTCTTACATCATTTAGACGAACTTGTATGGGAAATCATAACTCAATCTCATTTCATTGAGTTAAATATCTATATCATTGGTTTTGTTTTTCAAAGATTATGTGTGAATGACATATGATTTTTTTACAAATAATATCCACTTATATTTGGAGTATTCATATTTGTAACACATTAACATGTAATTGATTTATCCTTAATCTAAGGATACCAACTTTATAAGGGACTTCATCTCAATCTCCTTTCATTGAGGAATATTTGATTTTATACACAACTTTCTTTTATACGGTGTATAAACCCCTTTGAATTCTAATTTTATTCGAAAGTAATCTTTTCTATACGAAGCGTTTTACTAAATGTCAAAAAAGTATGTTTCTTTTTAATGTACACGGTGACAATGACCTTTCTGCCGCTGCGAGTATTATTCAATCTTTGGCTTCCTCAACAAGCTGATATATTTTTAAAAGAGAATAAATACCATATAATATTTTTGGTATTGAAAATGGTTTTGATAATGGTTTTTTTATGTCAATATATTTAAGTGATATATTTTACTTGAAATGTGGAAATGTTTTCTTTCCTTTATAATTGTTTTATGTGTTATGATTTTATAATGGTACTTGCACATTTGATGGGTGGTTACGTGATAAACCATATGACGGGTGGTGCCTTGAATACCAGGATGGGTGGTTATGTTATAACCTCCAATGCATTGGGTATGGAATTCGTCCGTATGTCTATTCCATTAAGTGATATGTGTGGAAGTCGACCGTATGGTTATTCCATTTAAGTATGTTTATGTCCCAAGTTACCTTTAAATGTTATGTGTTCTTTATGTGGGTTTTATGGTAATATTTAGGCTACAAAAGGGTAAGTAATGATCTTTTATTCAGTGAATAATATTTACTACTTCATAAAGGTGAAAAGTGTTACTTTGATAAAGTATTCATGGTTTAATTGTTGTTTTGAAAAAATAAAATTTTTCCGTATTTGTGTATCCTTTACTAGGATTTTTATGCTCATCCCAAGTTTTTCAAATGTTTTCCACAGGACTTAAAGATGAATAGGGTCAAGGATGAGATCATGGAAAGAACTGCTATCTAAAACATGGAACTAGACATGTTTCTTTTTAAGAGTTTTTATTTTATGGAAACTTAGTAGAAGTTTTTACTTTGTAATCATTTGATATGTAAAAGTTATGTCCTAATTCTCTAAAACTCTAAACCTGAAAAGATCCTATATGTGAATTATTCATTTAATTCAGTATTAAGTAATTTTTTAAGGTCGGGGCCTTATAAAACGTTCCACATAATTAATTCCATCCCAAATGATCTATATTCAATTAAATCATTCTCTAATGACATCTTACACATTCTATGATAAAATTTAAAAACTTTTGTTGTATTAAGATCATGATTATTTTTTTAATACTTGACCTATTATTTTTTGATATAAATGATTTTTATATCCTTCTATGGTAAAATCCAACAATTATATTTTAAATTGATTAATGTTTGATTCTATATAACTGAGGAGGGATTTTTTATTCATATTTAGTTTAGAGTTATCATTGATTGATATTTATATATTCTATATCAATTACCTGAGGTTTAAATTAGTATTTTCATATTATCCATGTGTATTTTATGAATTATTTTGATATAATGTTTAATAAAAGTAATGGTCATGAAATTAATTTGATCATTAATTAAATTTATATATTGAAATAATTAATCTAATATTTCACACTTTAATAACAATGGTTAATAATTTATATAATGATTTCTGTGATGGTGTTTTTTGAACTAAAATTGAGTATTTATATTTATTTAATCCCTTAGAGGGTACAGGTAAAGGAAGAAAACATACCATTGGCCTAAAAGATTTTACATTGGTCTTCATCCCTATATTTTTCACTCTTGTATCACTTCCTTGCATCATCACATGCAACACCACCTGCTTGAATCACCCCTTGTGTCATAAGTCCCACCAATGGGGCTTCCAAGATTCAAACATAATCTTATTGGATGTGTGGGCCAGTGGTGAGTACCACTAGAATAATGATCTGACCACTTATGTAGTATATTATCTTTAATTAATAAAACAGACGTAGTTTTTTTATAACTTTTATTTTCCATGTATTTTTCTTCTACAATATCACCGATTAAGATTTTTAATTAATTAATTTTACATTAATTTAATTAAATAGAGTAATAATGTAATGTGAATTAAATAGCACTAAACTTAAATATTTTTTATTTTCTTTTGGTAATGGGAAGAATATAATATTGTAGTAATTTCTTTTGATATAATTAAAGTCAATATTTTTTAAAAGATATGGTATTAATTAGGATGAATCATTAAGTATAAAATAGAAAAATTAACAAGATTTTACATGTTGAAAAGTAATATAAAGTATCATATGGTGACCCAAGCATAATATACCAAAATGTTTCATCATTTTACATGAATATTCATTACATATCAGAATAAATCACTCCTTAAAACCTAATGGTTTAATGTCATTATATATCAAATAGATAACCAACTTATTTTTAATCATTTAAACATATCCTACAAATATTCTTCCCACATGATTCACTTTTAGGAATTTTATTTGTAATACTCTTCTTCATAACCTACGGAAATTAAACAGAAGTGAGTCAGATGTAAGATTATATGTATTGGTAAACATATAAGATATAAATCAAAAATAATAAGTTGGCATAATATGAACATATGAGTGTGATAACCTAATAATACTAAATAGTCATATCACAAGAGAATCGTAACCAATAAAACATATGCCATAAATTTTTATACAAGGAATAAGTATTTTGTAAAACATAATACATGAGGATCAACAATAAAAAAATGAACTGATAGTCAAAATCTAACAGAATATAACATATGGATAAGAATGTGGAATAAAAATAAAGAACGTGGATAAAAAAATTCAAGGATAAAAAAATGACATTCTTATCCTAAAGGAATTGGCCAACTTCTATCTCATTACATAATAGACTTTGGTTAACCACCTATGACCCATCACCATTTGGATATTTTCAGAAAACACCCCACGTCCAATTATAATATAATTAAATATAAAAATTTTCTAAAATTATTAGATATCTATATTATAAAAATATATAATTATAAGCCATGTATATTTTTGTTGAATGATCATGGAAACATTAATAATTCCATCATATCATAATTTACCTGTGATAAAAATGTGTATCGTGAAAAATTTACCATAACATGATCGTAAAATATAAAAATAATTTAGGTGAATTTTATTATTAGATAAAATCACAATTGAATCATTTTAATAATTAATGTATGTTTACATAGATGAAAACCCATTTTTATAAGAGAATATTAATATTAATTTGTATAATTAGAAGAGATAACTTTTTCATTTGACAAAATTTATTGATAATTTTGAAAAATTAAATAGATATCACATTTAAAAATCATACAAATATAGAGTGTAATATTAATTATGAGAAAAAGTTATAAAATATGGAAAATTTGTTCAAATGGAAACCCTTAAAAATTAATTATGTTTTCCCACTTTTATAATAATGTTAAAATGTTGAAGGAAAGAAACATACTAAAAACATTAAAATAAGATTAGTTATCGAACAAAATTATGGTACATTGTAAAACAAATAATGAAATAATTTTACTATGGAAAAAAAATACAAATAAAAATATAAATAATAAGGACCTGGAATAGAATGATTCTTGACTAAAACAATAGACAAGTTATGGTCCACTTACAAACATCCTTTGAGTCTAATCTTTAAACAAAGTTGGATAAAATTATAAGAATGAATGTAACCCCAAAAATAAATAAATAAAGATAAAATATAAGGGGTTTAATAATGAAAAAAAAATTAATCCCTATATGGGAATTCAAAAATAAACAATCTCGATTACAAAATGATATTGAAAAATAAAAATTTACCTTTACTCTTGAATTCCACGGAAGTGGTTTTTCCTCATAATAATAAAAAAAATTATTAGTCATATATTTTAGAAACTTATTAATATTTATTTAATGTTTTACTATTGTCAATGAGCCTTTAATCTAGTGGTACATGATCCTTCTTGACATCCAAAAGACCCATGATCAAATCCGGGTAGGGGTGAAATTCTTGGGTTACTGTAGCAGTACATTAGCAGTATTGTAGGAGTGGCAGAACTATAGTAGCAGTGGCACTGTAGCGACAGAGGGAATATAGTAGGGACTATAGAAATGGTTGTACTATAGAGGGTACTATAGCAGTGTGGGGACTATAGCAGTATTGTTCACCGAGGGGTCCTTTGGGCCAAAAAATGGGCTTCCAAGCCTTGTATTTAGGTCACTTAGACTTGGACCTTCGAGCTATCTAATAAGTCTCCCTCTACCCAGTCTAAATAGGTATTTGATTTTAATTATAAATTGAGGCTTCGACCCCATCCTTTAAAAAAAATTAAATTGTGTTCTATTAAATTATATTCATTGTACACAGAAAAATCATATAGTTATTTTTTAGTTTCATCATTTGATGTTAGAAAATATGGTCATTACATACATGTTTTGTAATGGAAATATTGGTTCCCATTCCTTGATTCCAAGTCTATAATTTCAAAATTGTTCAATGTAAGGGAAGAATTGTGTTAAAATTATTTATGTTCTCCCTTTCTCATTTTATTGAACATATGGGTGTGGTTTTGATAATAGAATCCAAGAAGAATTTTTTTTCATAAAATACTAATAAGCACAAGTTAAATTATAATGTTTGTCCATTTTTATGACATCATTGAAAATATATATTGATGAGAGTGGTTTTTCGTGAACCACAATTCAATTAAATTCTTATTTACATAAAAATTCACCATAGTGGCACACCATAGGGTCGATCACAAGGAGGCCGCTCACACGCACTAATTCTCTATTGTCACTATTAAAAAAATAACTAATATAAAAATGTAATACTAATATAAATGGGGGGAAATAATATCAAATGCATAAAAAATAAATATAATATAGAATCATGAAATGCAATACAGAATGAATTTAGAAGAAAAAAAGAAGGCAGTTGTTCTTAGGAGGTCACAGTGGTTGATATCATTGTTTAAAAAGAATCTCAAAATTCAATTCAATAAGGTGATCAAGACCTATCACACCTCACCTTCTCATTTTAATTGTCATTACCCCAAACCGAGACCTCTACATATAGGGTAATTCTCTTCCTAAAGTCAGCTAGGAGACCTCTTCGCTGACCATAACTACTCATGCCATACTCCACCGTATGCACGACACAAATAGCGAAGGGAAGGAAAATTTATAAACGAGAAGAAGATATTGGTGGTAGAGAAAATCGGGCGACCGCTTACCGTATTCGATTAAACCACCACTAAAATTATTAGAATTGAATAAATGGATTAGAAATTAATTTACAATAAACTCAATCAAACCACCATTCCCTCCCTCGAATAAGCACCGAGGTTAGTTCCCCATTTTTAATGGAGTTGAGAATGGAATAACGGAGGGAGAATACATAAAATAAAATAAATGGGAGAAAGGAGATATGAAGAAGAAAGCTAAACAAATATATATTAAAAATAAAAAAAACTATTACAACAAAAATACTCAACCTTTCCCCCTTTAAAATGGTGATCCTTTCAAATTGGAGAAGAGATACATATTAATAGGGAAAATGGGTGAGGAAAACTCGCTCAAATTATGTCCTACGGATGTCATAGACTTTTAGGCCCATTAAATGGAAGAATAGGTAAATGGAACCTTCTTGAAAGTTGTTTCACATCATCATTCGTGTCCCTAATCAAACTTTCAGCCAGATTGGTCCTCGTATGATCGAGTTATGACTGTTTTGGTGTGGAAAATTAAATCTATTTAGGTGACTCTTCATCTTCCACAACTCCAACTTCCCATGCATTAAAGACATTGTAATAAGAAGATTCAGACGTTGACTCCTTAATGAAAGATGTTTAGTAATTATTCTTACAGCACCTTATTACATTTCAGCTCCAATGGACCTGTCAGCTTCGAGATACAAGCTCATTTTTAAAACATTCTAAATCTACACACAGTTTTTGAGGTCCGGATTGTGAGGTTAGTTTGGGCCTCCAAATGATTGATTGAACTAGGACTCCAGAATTATTAAATTCTTCCAATGATGTAAGAAATCCTATAAAAAACTAATTTCACAATTTGGTTTAGTTTAGAAAATGTTATGGCCAAAATACAGAAGAAAAATAAAACAGTTAAACACCGAAATTAAGCCATTTTTGCATTTGAGCTCAAAATACCACTAAAACATAAATATGTGACAATTTCCCACAAACTAACACTATGGTGGGATTTAGAACATTGACATTCAGTATATAATATGTGAAAATTCTAGATTCATCACTCCCCCACACTTAACCATTTCACTCCCGAGCAAACATCATATATCCAAATCAAAATTCACACAAAAATCAACAATGAGAAAACATCAATTATCTATTCAAAAATGAAATTCAATCATATCACCTCCGTGAAAAACAATTCCCAATCATTTTAATTCCTCACAGTTAAATTTATTCAGCCTCATGAATCCATCCTTGGCCCAATCACAACCTACCTCGCCTTGATATTTTTGCCACTCTTCACTCAATAGAAATTAAATATGAAGTAATGCTCATACTTGGAAAGTGCATGTATCACAATAGGCTTGTGAAAATTCACATATCTCCATAGCGTGAAACATGAAAATTAATTTAATCATGAGGATTTTTTCTAAGTGAATTCTGTGTCTTAGGTTTGGTGGGAAAATGATTGAAAAATTAAGGCTAGAAAGAGGAGTTGGTCTCTTAAGCACAATGCATGAATAATCAATTGAAAACACAGGATGAACCTCACTCAATCCCCTTTACGAATGTGATACACAACACTGCCCATTTTTTATAACATAGGACATGATCCAGGAAATGAATCCAATGGATGATTTCATCCAAGTTCTCCTCTTTTTTTTCTTTTTTTTTCATTTTTTTGTAATGCTCCAAAAAGGAACAAATTTATTTTCTTTTTTTTTTTGATTTTTTTTCATGGAGAATGAGATGGAAATTGTATACAACGAAATAATTACCATCATGACCTTGAATTTAGATAGGTACATGAGTTCTAAAGGGAATTACAATGATAAATTCAAGCTCATCTCCATTTTTGCTATTTTTTTCTTTTTTTAAGGAGAACCAGATGATACAAATAAAGCACAATGAAAGGATTACCCATGCCCAATTTGATCTTTATCATCCACTACCCAAAAATTTCACACACACCTCACATCACCCACAAATTAAACACATCCCAAATAACACACACGAAAGGCCCTTCCCCCACACTCAAACTTGATATATCCACACAAAAATACCAAGAGTGCGGGTAGGTAAGGAAAAATCGTCTTGTAATGTGGCTTAAACCTATAAGGAAATTCATGGAATCTAAGGGCTAATGAAAGATAGATGTAAAGGTTGGTATCAAGATAAAATATGGCTAGCCAAACAAATGCCTCAATCATATAAAAAAAATTCCATGAAATCCAAAGCTTCAAAATAGAACAATCACAAGTTCTGGTTCTCACACAAAATCCAAGTTTCTCTCAAGAAAGTGTGGGTATTAGAAAAAATATTTCAAAGTGGTTTAGAATACCTCATAGGTCTGGAAAAATATTTGAGTCAGTGTTTCATGGGAATGGATTTCAAAAATTGGTCAAACTCATAAAAATGCTTGAAAATCCAATTCAGAAGGCACTTTCTCACATCTACAATCATATAAAATAAATTTTATCAAAAATAATTTCAATCATCTCAAAATCAATTACTGTGTCAAAAATGATTAGAATATTCATTTAATCTCAAGGATCATAAAAAGATGAAAAATAAAAATAAAAATAAAGCACACAAAACATCCAAGTAGGTTTTCACTCCCCCCACACCTAGATTTTACTACCCCCATTGTAGCTCAACAAAATAATGATAAGGGCAGAAAAATAAAAGGAAGGAATGATACAACATGACTTTATTTTACAATGTAATCCTTGAGTTAAGCTCCTAGATACTGCCACTTAACCTAAAAATCATGAAATAAAGAAAACATAAGAAAAATAAATAAAGATAAAGAGTAATGGAAAAGAAAGAGGAATGGAAAAGAAAACGGATAAGGCTTGGTTTGACCCCCAAGCAGGTGCTAGGTTTTTACTACCCCTAGTCCAGCAGTTTTAGCAGTTTAACCCCAATCCGATGGTGGGAAGGGTGTCTTGATCAAAAACCACCAAAACTTCTTTCTCCCAATGATCTTCAACTGATGCAGGTCTTGGAGGAACCCACATAACGAGTACATCAGCTCCTCCCCCTTTTACATGTGGTACATGTTAAAATATGGGGGGAGGATAAAGAAAGGGTCCTCCACTTCTTCAGCCATGACTTCTTTGGACTCTTCAACTATAACATTCAGGGATTGCTCATATCATGCTGATTCAAAAAATTCAGAAGGTAAGTTAGAAAATAATTCCACTTGAATATGATTAAAACATGAACAATCAATATAAAAACCATCCCTTTCGTGTAGGTCAGCTTGAAATACGATCTCTTCAGGCAAGTCCCCTGGGAATTTATTTTCAGCGGGGACTTCTTCATCTTCTTCCAAATAAAGATAGAGGTATAGAGGTACTGATTCTTTTATGAAAATGTTTGGAGGATCACTTACCTTTTGGTCTTTGACAAAATCTAACCAATGTTTATCCAAAACATGTTGACCTCCCATAGTTGTATCAGCTGACTTGTCATCTTCAAGAACCTTTTCTTCTTCATCTTGGTTCTGTTGTTTTTGTCGTTCCATCCAAAGAGCTTTAACTTCTTCAACTTCAGCCGCCAACAATGCTATCATCTTGCTTGTTTGTTAAATGATTATGAAATTATTTTGAATCATTGCGGCAACTTGTTCCATATGTAGCATAAAAGACTCTTCCCTACTAGAAAACTCAGTACTATGCAAAGAATATTAAAAATTACTAAAACAATCCATCTCGAGCAAAAAAAAATATTGATATTCAATGAACCAATTTTTTTTAGTTTTTGAAATTTTTAATTTTTTTGGATTTTTATGAAAAATATAGTATGAGAGAAATTGACCTCCCCAGAAACGGTGCCAAATTGATGAGAGTGGATTGTCACAAACCAAAATTCAATTAAATTCTTATTTATCTAAAAATGCACCATAGTGGCACACCCTAGGGTCAATCACAAGGAGGCCGCTCACACGCACTAATTTTCTATTGTCACTATTAAAAAAATAACTAATCTAAAAATTTAATACTAATATAAATGGGGGAAAATAATATCTAATGCATAAAAATGAATATAATATATAATAATGAAATGCAATACAGAATGAAGTTAGAAGAAAAAAAGAAGGCAGTTGTTCTTAGGAGGTCATGGTGGTTGATATCATTGTTTAAATAGAATCTCGAAACTCAATTCAATAAGGTGATCAAGACCTATCAAACCTCACCTTCTCATTTGAATTGTCATTACCCCATACTGAGACCTCTGCATATAGGGTAATTATCTTCCTAAATTAAGATAGTATACCTCTTCGCTAACCATCACTACTCATGCCATACTCCACCGTATGCACGACACAAATAGCGAAGGGAAGGAAAATTTATAAACGAGAAGAAGATATTGGTGGTAGAGAAAATAGGGAGACCGCTCACCATAATGGATTTAACAACCACCAAAAATATTAGAATTGAATAAATTGATTAGAAATTAATGTACAATAAACTCAATCAAACCACCATTCCCTCCCTCGAACAAGTGCCGAGGTTAGTTCTCCATTATTAGTGGAGTTGAGAAGGGAATAATAGAGGGAGAATAAAAAAAATAAAATAAATGAGAGAAATGAGGTATGAAGAGGAAAGCCAAAATAATATATATTAAAAATAAAATAAACCATTATAACAAAAATACTCAACCTATCCCCCTTGAAAATGTCTATCCTTGTAAAAGGGAGAAGAGATACATATTTATAGGGAAAATGGGTGAAGAAAACTCGCTCAAATTCTTTCCTCTGGATGTCATCGACATTTAGGCCCATTAAATGGACTAATTGGTAAATGGACCCTGCTTGAAAGTTGTGTCACATCATCATCTGAGTCCCTCTTAAAAAGTTCAGCCATATTGGGCCTCGTAAGATCGAGTTATGACTATTTTGGTGCGGCAAATTAAATCTGTCTAGGTGGCTCTTTGTCTTCCAAAACTCCAAATACCCATGAATTAAATACCATGTAATGAGCCGATTCAGACGTGTAATCCTTAATGAAATATGTTCACTAATTATACTTCCATAACCATGTCAAATTTCAGAACCAATGGACCCGTCAGCTTCGAGATACAAGCTCATATTTAAAACATTCCAAATCTGCGCACAATTTTTGAGGTCCGGATTGTGAGCTTAGTTTGGGCCTCCGAATGATTGATTGAGCTGGGACTCCAAGAGGATAAAATTCATAAAATTATGTAAGAAAGCCTATAAAAAATTATTTCACAATTTGGTTCGTTTTAGAAAATGTTATGGCCAAAATACAGAAGACAAATAAAATAGTTAAACACCGAAATTAAGCCATTTTTGCATTTGAGCTCAAAATACCACTAAAACATAAAAATGTGACAATTGCTCATAAACTAACACCATGGTGGGATTTATAACATTGAAATTCAGTATATAATATGTGATAATTCTATCTTCATCATATATTAATTACATATATTTTTTATTTTTCATGGTGAATATGGTGGTGTTGGTATAACATATTTCATGTATGTGGGGGAATTAACAGAAATAAAAAAATGTTATACTTATGATTTACTGAGAAATAAGAGAAATATAATAACAATTTCAATTTTTTATAATCGTAATGTTTTTATTATAACAACATTATAGTGGATAATTATATATACAAATAATGGATATGAGAAGGTAATTGAATAATATAGAGAAGAACTTAGATACATACTCAATGATTTTTCTCCTTCTCGACATGCATTCCAACATAATAAATGATTTAATATTTATTCATGTAATAAAAATCTATGAAAAGTATAATTATGGTTTTTTATAGGATAAATGGTAATGTATTCTATAGATAATTGATTCGTTATAGTTTTTTGGAATGGGTATAGGAGGGGTCTTATTATATCTTAGTTTTGTTTGGGGTTTTTCACAAATTCTATTTTTTATGGTGTAAGGTTGTAATTTTAAATGAAAAATTTTTGAATAATACAAAATAATGGAAGTCGGTAATTAATAACATCATACACACTATAAAGAAATAATTTTTCCTAACAATTTTATCATTTATCACGTCTTTTAACCGTTTTTACCTTATTTTTATTTTACTGTGGTTACTCAATTTTTACTTTGGTAACATTTTTAGGGTCACCATTTTTAATAAACTAATAAAAAAAATTTAATAATTTTTACAAATTTTTAATCCACGTTTTCCATTTTAATATAAAAAATTTTCAATTTTTTTTTAATTGAAAAATATATATATATAAATTTTCTTTTTATAGAAAATTTTGTTTTATAAATTTTACCCCTCTAAATAAAATTTCATTTTAATTGCTAATGAAATAAGATTTAATATACTTTTTCATAGAAACATTATATTGTATTTATCATTTAAGGTTGATAAATTTATTTTGATAAAATTTTCCTATATTGAAGAAAAATAGTTCATTGAGAAATATTTTTTAAACAGGAAAAATTTATAACTACAACCAATTAAAATTATTTTTTCATTTTATTGACATTTAATTTTATAAATATACATGTGTGATAATATTTATTTGAATCTTATAAATAAATAATTAATTCCTTATTAATAATACTATGGTGAATGGTAGACACATTATTTTTTATAATAAAATATTTAATTAAATGTTTTCTATTTTTTAATTATATATTATTGTATATTATTTTCAATTACACAACATAAACATTGGATATACCCAGTGATAATATTTTAAATGATCATATTTATAAAAAAATCCAAAATCTATATTTTCAATAGCCATATATATAAAAATTATATTTCACTCATGTATATTACATTACATACATTACTAAAATCATTCATTGAATTAATTTACATCTCTTTAAAAATGTTTATTATATTTATAATTATCTTCCATATTTACAATGTAGTTATTGGGGGATGATAATCAAGTAAAACCATGTGGATAATTTTCTTATGTTCATCATATCTTTAATTACTTGTGGAATTATTCCACTTATACTTTTATTTAGAATATTTTGTATTATATTGTCATAATTTATTAATGTTTTAAGATCATTATAAAGTTTTATCTCAATAATATTTATAATGGTTATTTTTATTTCCATGATTTGTTTCAAATAATCATCTGAAAATAATATTTATTATAAAGGAATATACATATTAAAATCACAGATTCTAAATTTATAAAAAACTTAAAATAATATTTCCCTCAATATTTTATTACATTGATCATAATATATAAGGGTACTTTTGTCTCATTAAATCTATGAGTTACCACATATCTTCCTCTAGCTAATCCTTCCTCTATAAAACATTAACTGAGTTACAATTCTTGTTTTACAGTAATTTATATCTACAATCCAAAATTTATACCCATTTCTCCTCATAAGAAAGATATTATTCCAATTCTAAAAACATCATGGTTTGAACATTTTATAGATTAAGTATGTATATCCATAAAATTAATACATGGAATACATCATTCACATAAGAGAGGTTTGGTTGAATTGCAATATCAGAAGATATTATTATAACATGATTAAGGATTAAAAATGGTCCAATGTACCTATGGATAAAATTTTTATTCATCCCAAAACATATAACCATATTCTATTTTGATATTTATGTATTATGTTTTCTCTGACATCATACTCATGATCCTATTGAAGATTATTTACAAAAAGTTTTATCAAACTTTCGAAAGTTCAAATAATTCATTGAACAGTTGGAATATTCTCTTCCATTTCATTATTAGTATTTGTACCAATAGTTTATTATCTCTAAATTCATCCCAAAGAATTCGAGTTTTAATCCTCTTCTAATAAAATGCCTCATATGGTCCTATTTTAATGTGGGATTGAATATTTTGTGTACAGGAGAATATTACCATGCGAAGGTGTTGATCAAAACCTCCTTTGAATTCAACTACAATGAACTTATCATATCATCTATAGTTTTAATAGTCCATTAGTGTTGAAAACCATTTTAAGGATGATAATGGTGCAGAATATCAAATATGTATCATGTTCTTGTTAAATACATATCTAGGACATCGAGGTAAACATTTGATATCAGGTAGATACAAGTGATTGTGTAACTCCCTAACAAAATACCACATACTTTGTATATATCATTTAAAGTTGATCAGTTGATAAATATTTATGAATAGAAATGATATGGGATGCCTTTATTAAGAGATAAACCATAATCTAAATGAAGTTATAACATTTAGAATTATTGGGAATATCCACCTCAAAATCCAAGGAGAATTTATCTAATTTGCATAATTTTATAGGTGATGGTTACACAATCCCCATTATTTTATGATGTTTAAACATTACTTTATAGAATACCAAGCATTGAGATACATACTCTATAATATCTCTATTTATATTGTCCAATTAGAAATGGTTTTTGAGATCCATAATTATCATTTTTCTTTGAGGATGAATATATAATGACAAGGCATGTGCATCCAGAAATAGTCCCTTAATAAATTATGGCATCAATACAACACATTTTCATTTCTTATATCTTATAATTCCATCATGATCATTTTTATGTCAATAAAATTACATATATTCATCGGTAGATCTATATCCTCCATTTCCCTCATTAATCATTGTATGGATGTATAGTTGAGTATTCATTTGGGAAGGATAGGATTACTCCCCTTATTAAATTATTTTAAGCTCCATTGTTTTCTAATACATGAGTATTTGGTCTCCTTGAATCTTCATCATGGATAAGGCAGTATGATCCTTCCTACTCAAACCATCATGCACATTTTTTTTCCATACCTGGGTTAAAATTTCTTGAGTGGTTATAGTTTGTGATCAACTCCAATCATCTGCTCTGGATTGTGTTAAAATAATTTTGATTTAAAATATAACTTAATGTATTTGGATTAGTATATATTTCAAACATTTCACCATTAGGATAATTCCTCCAATTCTTCAATGAATATATAACCAGTCCTATCCTCAAATCATGAATAGGGTAAATTTTTTGGTAATATTTTATTGATGTGAGGAATAATATATCCCCATATAAATCTATTTGAATAAAAAAACAAATTCATTCCTTGATGAATCAATGAATAATAAAATACCATTCTATACATCAATGTTGGATGAGTAATTTTTTCTAAAAAATATACACTTTAACTCCATGAATGTTTTCTCAGATTAATCTATCTAGAGGGTCTTCAATAAATTCTATGTTGACCTTGATAGTGGATTTAATAATCCTGAGAAATTTATCAGGAACCATTGATGATATCCATTCAATCCAAGAAACTATAAATCAATTTTATATTGGTTAGTTTGGTCCAATCCTCAATCAACTCCACCGTTGAATAATCCACTAATATACCTTCTATTGTGATTGTATGACCCAATATTGATAATTTATATATTCATGATTTAGAAATTGTAAATTTCTAATAAACTTTATCCTTTATAAATACATAATAACATTCCATATGTGATATTCATGATCTTAAATTCCCTTGTAATATAAAATAATATCATGTATATAGAGTACAAAAATTAATCAAGTTAATTTGTGTAGAT
Source organism: Viscum album (assembly GCA_963277665.1). NCBI lineage: Eukaryota > Viridiplantae > Streptophyta > Magnoliopsida > Santalales > Viscaceae > Viscum > Viscum album. The sequence goes on from OY728161.1 coordinate 1,592,597,749, forward strand.
TATATTCATCTGATCCATAATGATAGTAGTGGTCCTTATAAGTTTCAACAGAATCATGAGGAATTCATAGTGCCTATATCTTGTATCAAATGTTATCCTCAGGGAATCCTCTAATTTAACACATAATTTATGATATCTATATTGAAGGAAAATTTTTGAGAAGTATTAATACCTATACAGTTGGTCATAGAATTCATGAATATAGTGTGAATGGTACATGTTATTGATCATGTTTTTATTAAATTCATGATAGTAAAAACAATGATGTTTTGATCTATATATATTTGTAATAAATAATATTTTTTTACCATATGGTGAAACACCTATGTATGTAAAACCATTATCCATATTCTCTTATATAAATTTATATAATTACATATTTTCAATTGGGTATATTTTATATGGTGTCTTTCATATATTCATAACAAGTGGTATGATTTATATATAAAAGTCTTCGTTTTGATTTAGTGGGAGATACTATGAAACACTTTTCAAAAAATATTAATGTACTTCCAAAAGATAGGAATACATTCAATATATTTCCACCAACCATTAAATATAAATACCCCTTGTGATTTGGTGTTAAGACCCATATAATGGGAAGTAATTCCTATAGTGATTTCATGATCAACCAATCATTGATATTTATTCATTTGTTGATTTAGGATATGAAATATGAATTACCTATCCTAAATAATTACACAGGTTTAATGTAGCGTGATCCGACCGATGCTGAAAATAAAATCAAATTACACTAAAATGAGAATAATAGTATTTTTAGGAAACTCATTCCAAAAATATTCAATAAAATAATTGTTATATATGTGGAAATATAGCTATCATACAAATATAAATTTCATTGATTATTTGAAATATATAAATTAAGGCGGTGATTCAATTTTTTGAGAAACATTTATATATATAAGGTAGTGGGTATAAAAATAATCAAATAATTCATTTAATTTAATTGAGTTGATGATGAGTGTGCCTTTCGCCACATTGTTTTCCTATCCTACTTTAATAGTTGTGACTATATTGTATTTCCCATTTTGAATTTTCTTTCAGTGTTAATGACATTAATTTTCTTCATTAACCATGGGTTTGGGGAACATCATTGAGTAATATAAAAACCCTTATAATTAAAGCTTCGGAGTGTTGATCATGCATTTAGCTGATCTCTCTATCTATCCATTTAATTAGTTGGTTGTTTCCTATAAATTCAATTTTCAGGTTCTTTATGGTCTTCTCTTCAACACATAATGAATTTACGTGTTTACTTGATACAATTCCCACTAATATTATTTAAACATTTTATGCATGTTGGAATATTAAATAACATTCATTTATTTTTTTAGCAATTAATTTTTATTTAAAATCCATGTTTTATGTCGTATCCCCCAAATTTTTAGATTTATGGGAATCTACGATCCCCATATTCATCGTAAAAGAACATATTTATTTTTCATCGGTACTAATTACCATTATAGAAAAATACTTTTACATACATGTTTTTAATCCACTAAATAAACTACTTATTTAACATTCATGTTCAATGATGAAACTGGTATCATAACTTCAATTTCTTGTGAATTATTCTTAATAGGTACTAAGAAATTTGTCCACCATTTATTTCAAATCCAAAAACCCTATGTATTATTTTGTGATGAGTTATAGGAATATATTTGATGAAGAATATTATATTATACTCTACAAAATTTATATATTAATCTCCTTAGTTTTTGCGTTTTACTCATAATGATATTATAACATTGATGTAAATCACCTTCCAAATTATAAATGGTTTAAAAAATATTTTCAATTTTGAAGATGAAAATAGGGATTCCTAGAATTTTTTGTTCATATATTGCTCAAATATTAGTTGATTGGAATGCCTATTAATAGTTTCAATGTTTTTCCACATAAAAGAATCAATGGATTGATGTTATATACGAGGTGTATTTATGAGTTCAGAAATATTTATATTGTTTTTCATAGATTATGAATGTTGGGAGATCTTTAAAATGGTGTTTTTGCTCTAGATCCCATCCTGTTTGGTTTATCATTGGGATAGTAATTTCATTATCCATTTCAATCATTGTTAATTAAATTATTCCTACACTGAAACAATGGGATATATAAGGGGTAATTAATTGAATTTTATTTTTATAACAACTAGTTATTAGAGAATTCAAAATTTTCATAAATTAATTAGAATTGGTCATGATAAAACTTCTTGATAATTTATTATTGGGGTATGTTTTATAAAAAACAATTAGAAATTAACTATTTTGATGTAGTTTTAGGAAACCTCTTGAAATAAAAGGTGAATAAATTTTATGTGGACCCTTTCTTCCTCCTCTACTAGTTCAATCCTTAATCCATTCCCCCTTCACAAAATCCCTCATAGTGACAACTTGTAACTCCCCCAATGAAGTTCTCCCCTCAGAGATACCCTCTTGTGCATCCTCTCCTCTATGAATTCCTCCCCTTATGAATTCCCTCAGAGAACTTCATCCCCTCCCTCTGACTCTCTAATAACATCATCCATTATTATAATCCCTCCAATGATATTCTCCCTTCAACAACTTCCTCTTCTCCGTGACACTATGAGGAAATCCTCCAAATTCATTAAGTAAACATTTTTTAATTTCACTTACACAAATGAGTATTTATATGTTCATAATTGAATACATACACTCTAGAAAACTATATTCATTTTTGAATACTATTGAAATGAAACTAGAAAAATGAAATATGGTATAAGTAATAGAAAAATTGATTTATCACAGTCATTCTTTATTTACATTCATAAAATATTCGTTTATATAATCATTATTTATATATTGAATATAAACATGAATATAATAATTATTTAAATACTTGTGATAAAAATATATGTATATTTATTAAAAAATATTTAAATACAAAAGATATATAAGTATATGTAACATTTATAAATTTTGTTTATATATAGAATATATATAAACATATTTAAAATATAATATATATATATATATATAACATAATAATTCACATCATTCATTAATAATTATGTGATTTTTGAATGACACTTATTTATATTAATCAATGATTTAGTGTTCATTTATGATCATAGTATATTTAGTTTGGTATTTTTTAGTTTTCACACATTATATAGTTTTTGTTTATTTATAACATCTATTGTTAATGTTTTCTAAAATGTAAGAGATAATAATGTGGCATACTATAGAAAGAAACAATACTGGTTTTATATGAAATCGGGAATATTAGAATGCATTAAAGTCATTTTATTATTTTTTTTATAAATTTAAATTTACATCATAGGAGATTGAGTTCTTAATTTTATACTGGTGAATTTAATCAATTCTAGACTCTAATTAAATTTTATATCATATGACCAGTTATTTTAAGTCATCACAATATACCATTATTGATGAATATGAAAAAAATGATATTAATTATTTATATGAACATCTCATGGAATAAAATTACAAGAAATGACATTTATATATACAATTATCTTGTTATATAGGTATTTTAAAAATCATGTGACAATGATGTAGATAAATATGATGTACCACCATATAAAATGTTTGGAATCTGTGTTTCTCTAACATGGATGATTAGAGATTTCTCTCCATAATAAACATTTTTGTTTGAAAAAATCATGTTGGGTATGTATGGAATGTTTATAACATTTAATTTTAGCTAATAAGACTACCATATAATTGAACATATCATTTCACATTTCATCATTGATTATTTGCTGCCTCTCATAGATATTGTTTTCAAAAATCAGTAATTAATTTAGAAAATGAGATGATACCATGATTAAAGTTGTAATTAGGTTCCAAAATCATGTCATAATTATAATGTATTGATGAATAATATGATAATGAGTATCAATTTAAGGTTTATAGGAAAAATTTTCAAATACCAAATTTTTAGTTTGGACAGAAAATGAAAGAAAAGTAGTATTTTTTCATATTTATTTATGGGTAACATATATTTTCATGAAACAATTTTAAATTTATGTATATTGAAAATAATTATTCTGGAAATTTGGTTTTTTTAACATTAAATTATTAGGGAAAATATAGATATAATCTTCATGATAATAAGGTCTTGTAAAAATAAATATGAATCATGATATATGAAGAAATATAACAGAAATTTTCCTATATTGGTTTCTTCATGGAAAATTTAAAAAAAATCCTATGAATGTTAAAAAATGTGAATGTTAATAATGGATATTCTAGTAACATTTAAAGAAGTTTTTACATGAAATATCATCAGTTAAATGCACATATATTCCAGAGATCACATAGTCGGTTGGGGCAATTGATATGTTTAGCATTGTGTGAAATATTACCTCATAAAATATTGTCCTTTTTAATTGAATTCAGGAAATTATTAACATATTATTAAGAGAAAAATTTAATCAAAATTGATGTTGAAAAAAACATGAATGAATTTTAATGGCACATTTCCAATTGGATTTGATATTTCCCCCGTCATTTTTCATTATGATGACTCATCTAATAGTGTATTTGACCAAGGAACATAAATTTGGTGGTCCCATACATTATCGATAGATATTTACCTTAGAGTGATATTATCAATATAATTTTTAATGATTACTAAATTAAAATGTTGAAAATAATTACATATATGGATACATGTGTTCTGTTACATTTTTTCATTAAATATCAAGGTATTTTGAGATCTCTTATGAGAAATAAAGCTAAACTAGAGTGATCTATTACTAAAAATTTTACAATAGATTATTCGGTCCCTTTTTCTAAGGTATAAAGACAATATTGAGAAATGATGCAACAAAGTTGTACATATTCATTATATCTCAAAACAATTTCATTCCTAAATTAAATAATAATTATTTTACATTAGGTTTTCATGTTTGAAATATAAATCATTAGTTTCATTTAAACAAAAATAGTTCATAGAAGAATATACATATGTGATAATGAAATCAGATATTTCATACCATTGTTTTGATTAATTAATTATGAAAACATATTTATGGATTCATAGTCTAATACAATTATAGATATATATAACAAAATTCATTAAAAAATACATTATTGATTGGTCCTCCCATCACCTATGATCATAATAAATTTAAATTTCATTATATGTTGATATAATTATCTTATGTAACTAGTTATGTTTTCTATATCTATGTATAGATCATGAATATCGATAATTAATTTTGAGTGTTAAATTAAATAAAATATTTGGATCAAGTAATAATGAATTTGTTTAGCAGAATCAATGTTTATTATGTTTATAGCTTTTTTACTTCATACTATTTTTCTTGAATAAGGGTTAAAAACAAATAATATTGGATTTATTAAAAAATTCATAGACTTTTGATACATTAAATTGATTATTTACACTATCAAATTAAATTATATTAGATAATTTCCATTTTCATTTAAATTCATGTGGGTCGGTATTTATAGGGGAATAAAAAAATATTTTTTATAATATAATAATGTTAATATACATCGGTTTATTGATATTAGTGGGTGTAAACTATAAAAATATTCTGTTTCATTTTCACAAGCTAAAATGGATCATTTTTTATGATAGAGTTTATGAAGGGTTGAGTGTTATTTTCCATGTAAAACCAAAATACATATATGAAATGATTTATGAAGTTGAATAATTATTTTGTGTTATCAATATTCATAATAAATAAGAGATTTATTAATCTCTCATTGATGATATTGATGTACTTTTTCTTATATGTGGTGTACATTTGATAAAGTATTCACAATGGTAGAGGATGAAATTGAAAAATTCAATGATGAATTAATTGATTCTATGTTGATTCCTCTTTTAATTTGATTTTTTTATTTAGAATACATGAATTAAAAAAATATATGTACACATTTTAAAAATGTTTCCTTGTTATATATTTTATATCATGTTATAAATTTTATTATTTTATTTTTAGATATAGGTTTCTTGAGAGAAGAAATTAATTATATGAATCAATCTTCCACATCTCTTTTGATATTGGATGACCCATCTGATACTCTCCCATACACATCATGTTTTCACCCTTCTTTTTGTGTGTTCCCCTTTCTATTATTTGATTCTATCCAATAAGATCACATATTGATCTGCCATATTCCCGAATTCTAGTGACTATCCTTATACTCTAGGCATGTTAGAGGAATCAAATAGAGGAACATATGATAATAAATTTTCATGTAATATAGTTACATAGATACCATCACAAGGATATTATAGTGCATCCATTATTTTCAAGTAATTTTTCATTTAAAAAAATAAGTTATTTCATATATTTACTAATTGTTGAAAATATTTAATTAATTGATTCAGATAATAATAAGATAGAAATGAACATGAATACATACGATGTTTGTAAGTTGAGAAATATTAAAGTTGTTATGAAAATTAAAATGCTTCATGTACATGTGGATGATATTGGAGGCCTATATGGGTACATAATAGCCTATTTTGAATGTGAAAAACAACTCATCCCATACGGAATCTGGAAAAATGATAAAGTACCATCAATTGGAAGAATGATATTATTTATTAAAAACTAATTTTTTAGTGAAAAATAAATATTTTTTATTTTTTACATGATATTCTTATCAAATGTAATTCAAATTATTTTTACACATTTAATATAAAGATTATATTACACTATGATTTGAATGAAATTATTTTAGGTTAGTGGACGTTGAAAAATTTTAGGAAAAGGTGGGATGAAATTATGTAAACAAAGTAGTGTGGATTTAATGGAACAACCTTTAGTCTCTATCAGATGTAGGAAAAGGTACCTGAAGGAATTCCTAATGATTAAGGGAATTACTATATGGATAGACATCATTATGATTTCCAAAAGTAATATTATACAATCCAAAACATTGAAATTAATTTATTAAAGTTAACACATTTTTAAAAATATTAATAATATTTTATTTCATAAATATTAAAAAAAAGTCCCCAAAATGGGGAAACATGCCATCTCGCACACAACTGGTTCTAAAAGTTTTTCATGAGAAGATCGAATAATGTAACATTCAAGTAGTTTATTAAATATTCTTTCATTTATTTTTCAGAAAAAAATATTGTTTTTACTTTTGTTCCATGATGATATAGGAGAAAAAACATGTTTACTAGGTCAGTAAAACCATGTTTTTATTTGATTTGATAATGAAATCTAAGAGAAATTACATAAATAAACCCACTAAAACATTGGTAAAATAATATAATTCCAATTAATTTTTTTTGATTAAATATATTTTGTAAAAAATGATCTATTTACATTGAATAAATTAATGAGGCATCATACATAGATTCATCATTGGCCTCATCATTATCCAATATTGCTTCCATTAAATATGATCTAGGTTTATAGAATGTTGGTAATCTTCCTGCATTTGAATCTTGATTATTCCCTTCATGATTATTTGGGAGTATCTCAAACTTGTTTTCTATTATGTAAACTATAATGGGTTTTACTAGTGTTTTTGTTCTAGATCAACTTGAATCAAAATAGAAAACTTTGATCCTAAAGAACATATTATAGGAGTGGGATAGATAATAGATAGTTTTAGATGAATAGATTTCTACATAAGGAGTGAATTAGATATCAAATTTTTGGAATCAATAGTAGATTTCAAACATTTATTTAATCCTTGATATGAGAAACTCTAATTGTAATAAATATATTATTTTCATTTAAATATTTTTTTATTATTAAAAAAAATTGAAATATTTTGTATAAACTATATAATTAAAACAAAATTATATTCTGAAGTCTATTTTATTTAGATAATGTATGATGAAAAGGATAGTAACTAAAAGAAAAATTAAGAGGATGGATAATTTAGTGGAATATATCCCCACATAGAGGTGTAAAATTGACGATGGATTCCCCTATTATTGTGTTATATTTGTAATGAGAACTTATATATTATTATTTTCATTTTTTTAATGAAACAAATATATTCAAGGAATAAAAAATATTCTGATATAATATATGTAACTATAATAATATTTTGAGTACTAAAATTATTATATTATTTACCATGTAGATATATTTTTATTTTATATTATAGGTGTTGTGATATTCATATAGTTAATGTTACATGGTGATTGTTTTTTTATTAGTGTTGGTTTAAATTGAGAATAATTAATTAAATTTATAAAATTTAATTTGAATTTTATTTAAAAATATGTACACACAAAAAATCTATTATTATATACGGCTAAATGTCCAAAAAAATTATTATCCATTGTTTTAATGTCTTTTAGTTTAATAATAAATATAAAATACAAATGAATTTCCACTATTTTAGGGGGTGGGTGTTATAAACACCACTACATTATTAATATTTATTTAGAGAAAAAATCTTATTAATTAAAGTATCATTTTCACAACCACTTACAATCATATAATGATAGTAGTTTTATTGGATAATCACTAATAAAAATAATTCTTAAATTAACTGGAAACTCTTTAAAACATAATGTCTTATAAAACCACCATGAATGAATGGTAAACCCAAAAAACCACTTTATATTTTGATGAAGACCATCGATAATACATATTTTCATTCTAGATATAGTATAATTCATTGGATAAAAATAATTTAGTGTAAGTATCAAGTAATTATTTCATACATACATGTTAAATTATTTTAGTTTCATTAGAGATTATATACATACCCATATTATTTAACAAAATTATCAAAATTTCCAACAAATAGTTCCCCACATGATACCCTTTTAGATATAATAAATATAATAATACTTTCATGTATCAGACCTACTGTTCACCCATGTGACTGAGCCGGGTTGGGTATCTGACCACAATCATGCATCATTGTATGTTATAGGATGTTGATTAGAAGTGAGGTTGTAAGGAATAGAGTGATGAGATAAGACCCTCTAGAAAAGATTAATAGTAATGGAGAAAATAATAATAGGGAAAATAATAATTTAGAAACAAATATAAATAAACAGTGAAAAAAATACATGCATCCATAATATAATAATGAGAAACTCTATAGACTCAACAATAATAGAATTATGTTTTAATGGATAAAATATAAATAAATAATGTGTTGAATGTCAAAAAAATAGGTGACTAAGAAGACTAAAATAAATACTCCAATATCCAAGTCTAGTGCCCCATGTGGGTCATATTTCAAATCACCCAATAATCATGCATGAATAAATCAACAACATGATCCATTTACCTTATCCATACCTACACCAATGGAATCATTCCAGGTAGTAAATAAAGTCCCATCCACACTGTGAGTACAATTAAATATGATCACACTAAAATGTACAAAAAATCTAATCGAAGATATTTATTTCATAAAATAATAGATATATAGGGTATTAATTAAATAAATTAATACATATCATGAAATAAATCCACAGAACCTCATGTTATGGTTTTGCACTGAGGGTCACCCAAAACCTTCTTCAGAAGTAATATGGTTATTTCTGAGCATGTTATGGAACCATGGCTTCAATTTACATAACCCTCCTAGGTTATATCCAATAAATAATAATAGTAATATTCATAATATCCTTATAAAAATTAAAAAATAATCATTTCAAGCCCCATAAGCATTAAAAATAACCAGATTAAGGCTTATAATAATTATAGCATAACCAGGCTATTCCCAATAAGAATTTATTCATAACTAGGTGATTCCCTATAAGAATTTTAGTATAACTGGGAATAATAATAGCATAGTTCATTACATGCCATTATAGTCAAATCATCAAATTACCATTATCTTGGCATTTACACTCTATAAGTTACATATCCAAATTATCATCATAATTATATCAAATCCTAGTATATTATCCTTTAAACCCCCATAGTATTTACAATGATAATTAAACAAATGTTTGTTCATGTGGTCCCATATTAAGAAATAAAAACCATTTCATAGGTTATTCCAATTAATAATAATATCAAAAAAAATTAAACAAAACAAAACATTAAGGGGAATAGTGTTCAATCTAACAAAGTGTCATTTAATGTCAAAAGGTGGGTACACCTGCCAATTGATGAATATATTTATATAAACAGTCAACGACCAAACATGATCTAATGGAAGGTATATATGTGTGAAACTCATCAAAAATAGGATAATTTAATTCATTATTTCATTTACACATTGTTCTATCACAGACATTAATATTTTATATACTCGAATAAATTTAAATTGATAAATAGTGATATGTTCTAGACCACCTGCCTTAAAACTAAAGAATAAATGGAAAAAATACTGACTTGCAAGGTGATGTTTTGTTACATATCCTTTCCCCTTGTTAATGATAAGGGAAATTATAAAAAATTGTTCACCAAGATGAAATCGATGAAAAGGATATATAATATTAATAATAAGTATTACATTGAAACACTTGGGTAGGAATACCAATATTGGACAACTCTGGTTACCCTAAATTAATAAATAGAGGGAGGGGGTTGTATCCAATTAAATGTAGGTCTAAATTCATCTGAAATATATTTTGTGTATCTAGGGTTATAGAATAAAATATTAGATGAAAATGAGTTTAGAGGGTTTCGAGTGTATTTATAGGCAAGCAAACAAAAATATGACTCTGGAAATCCCCCTTAGGACATGCCATAGAACACCCAAACTTATGGTACTCTATAGAATAACCAAAGAAACCTAATTTTTGCCTTCTTTGGTCAAAAATCTCAAAATATCACTATCAATGTTCAATACATATATCTTCTTTACTCGGTGATAGACTGTGTTACAGTTGATGATACAACATACTAAACATTCCCTTTCTATGGTTGGTGTGGTATTACATCCCTAAACTACACCTTTGGGGAACCATATTTGGTAGAATAAACAAAATCCCACACCAGGACCCTTATGTTGTGTCCACCATCTCCACACAAAAAACACTCAATGACTAAGGTTGGTCATAAAATATAGAAAACCTCGATGGTTTAGTTTTTCGTAATTATAATTAAATATAAAAATACTCCCTCTGTGACAATATTCTATAGCATTAATTTATACACTGTATAAAACCACACTATAGCACAACCCCGAGTTCCAATCCATAGTCTACTATGTGGTTGAGGATTTTCCAACTACCCATTCCAAATTTCTTCCTCTGATCAACTCATCCCAAATAAGTCTCGATAACATGGTTCTTGTAGAAAAACAATAGCCTCAAAGAGTCTTAAAACATTCAAAATGGACACACCTACAGAAATATAGGATCTTAGAACACTTATTTATTACATGGTGTATGGAAACATAAGAAATAGTGAGGTTTGATGCTTAGTAAGGGTAAATGTAAGATATATCATTAAAATGTCATAATCGACCCTAAGATAATCATGTGGTTATGAGAATATAATTATGGTAAATTTTATAACATAATAAAATTTTACCCAATAAAATATTATTCTTATGTCATGAGTCATAAAATAAGGGCATTTAAAGACAAAATAATTCAGAAAAAAAGAGTTTGAAAACATAAGAAGATAATCATGAATTATGAAAACCTTTCATAGGTATAAGAATTTGGCATAAACATAAACAAGAAAAAATAACTATTTTCTAGGATTAATACCAAAAAAACTCATTTTACATTAGACGAGGCTAACAACATACCCATAAAATAGAATACATGTTCTTACCACCCATGAAATATAACTATTTTGGAATTGTACTAAGCATCATTTCCTTATCCTGGTCACTTGAGAAATAAAAAAATTGTTGAATTAATTAGAGGGATATATCACACCCACCCAACGCATAATGAAAACCCATATATATTTGAGAAACATGATTATGAAATATTTAATAAATCCATCATAGGTTATTTAACCCATGAATAAATAAATTAATATGAGGAAAACATTTACATACCAACACTAAAAAATGCATTTAGCCATGATTTTTAGCTTTAAGTTCTAAAAATATTATTAATTTTTCAGTGTTTTTCATATATGTTTTAAAACATACCAATTTATCCACATTTAAAAACATGTCTCATGCATGAAATTATAATTTTATCTGTGTTTTAACTGTGATAAATAGTGAATCAAATTTAAAATTCCATAAATGAATATATATTAATAATCGTATTATTGTTAATAAATAATAACTAAAAAACTATTTAAAATATATATGTAATAATATTAGAAAATAATAATTTTGTAAATATTATATATATATATATATATTTATATGGACATACAAATAAATATATATGTGCATGTCTTTCTGTATGTATATATGTATTTATATATGTATATATATTTAATGATAAAATAAGGGGTTAAAGCCTATTTTTTATTATTAAAGGAAATATCTCTTTCTATCTGGGTAGAGGGATACCCATTACATATCCCATAGTCCCATGTCCATGTGGCCCATGTACATAACCCAATGTCCTAGTGAAACATTAGGCATGCATCGTCCTTCTTGTGTGACGATTCCTTTCTTTATGTATGCATCACTGCCAACCAAGTCATGCTTGCGTCCCTACATATGTTATAAATCCCCCAAGGGGGCCTTTAGGATTTGAACCCTCGTTTTTTGGAAGAAAAATTAAGTGGTTTACCCTACAATTTCCACCCCAACCTCTATACATATATAATAACTTATAATATATATATATACATATTAAATTATATATATACATAAACAAATGTAAATTTACAATTAATTATCTAAATTAACCATGATATGTGTGTGTGTGTGTGTGTCTGCGTGTATTAAATTAATATATATATATATAACTAAACTAATATTATCACACATAAAGAGATATATGAACATATTATTTTCAATATATTCAAACAAATATGATAAAATAAAATAAATATAACAAACACACACACATAGATATATATACATATATATAAACACACACATATACAAACATATATACATACAAACTCATGGACATATAAGTAATAACTTAATTATAATTAACTAATAATAACTAAATTTATGATCATTATTAGTATAATAATTTATATATATATATATATAAGTATATTTCCATTAATTTAAATATAGATACATAGATTGAATAATTTCTATTTATTAATCATAAAATAATAAATGATCAAAAAAATAAATTAATATATACAAAGACACGGACACAAATATACATATTAAAATATAAAAATATATTTAGATAAATTTATATGCAAAGAAAAAATAGTGAATAAAATTATAATTAATCAATAATAACTAACTATTTGATCGTTAAAATAAATATTTATTTATTTATTTCAAAGTGTATTTAATATATATTTATATATGTGTGTGTATATATAGATTGATATATATATATATATATCTATGTGTGTGTGTGAATAATAACTAAATAAATGATTATTATTGTAGAAATTGATAATATCTTTTTAAATTTATACTTATGTATTGGAATTTGTATGTATATTTATATATCAAGTTACACACACCGAGATATATTTATATTGGTTCATATAAAATACATTAGATATAAACATATATATATATATTATATTAGTATATATATAGGTGTTTTCCATATAAATTAATATATAAATATATATATATATATTAATGTAATAATTAATATATAAATTTATATGTATAAATATATTAACAAAAACAGGGATATAATAATATATGATTATTATATTATGAAGAATATACATATCTACATACATGAATATATATACTTGAAGAGGACTTGTAGTGTTTAATATATATCAATGATTGAATAATTGATATATTAATTTACATATATTAGTTTCCACACACACTAGTGTGTGTATTGATATATATATATATGTGTGTGTGTGTGTGTGTGTGAGTTTATGTATGTATATGTTTATATATATATGTGTGTGTATAAATATATATGTATATTTATATATATGAATGTAAGTATTATGTATTATATAATTTATATTTATTAATATATATTTTATATATACGATAATATATATTAATAAATTAATTTATATATAATTGTTTAATTTGAATTTATATATAAATTTATAAATCTAAATTAATATATGAGTGTATATATATATATATATCAATATTTATATATATATATATATAATATAACATAGTATTTGGATAGAAATGGGCACCTCGAATAGTGGTATGGGTTCTTTCCTTCTATCCCCACTACCAGGATCTAAATCTCGTGCTGCAAAAAATAAATATCCTTTGTAATGCACACATGGGGGCCTTTCTCACAGTTATGGTGGAAGGGTCTAGGGGTGGGATATTGGAGAGGAGTGTAGGTCTACGTGGCTTCAGAAATTGTGGGTGGGGTTGTATGATGATGTTGAAAGTCTATGGGGTGTGGATCGGGTAGTGACATGTCGGTACGATAATGGTGATGCAACAGAGGGCAGTTGGAATAATGTTTGAAAATAATAATTAAAAAATTATGAAATTTAAAAAAATCTAATTGAAAAATTATTAATATATAGAAGTAAACATTACTCTTGTTTACATGACATGTGCATAATTTATAACTCATTTACCAGTATTTCATTTACACATGTTTGAAAAAAACAATAGTAAATAGGGCGTGGATAATTAATAGATTTTATAAAAATGGATAATTCAGTGACATTAATAAATGTGGGTAACTATATATTTTTTTGAGAAAATTATTTATATTTATAAAGGATTGTAAAATACCAACACACTATTTCATGACATTTTTTATGAAATGTCAATAAAGGATTCATCCCTATTAATAAACGTAGTTAAAAAGAAAACCAAACATTGAAAAATTCAGATTATCTTATAGATCATGCTCAAAAGACATACATATAATGAATATGGATCACATAACAAATTCATATCCCTAGTGGAGTATAATAAACTTGAAAAGTTTTGGACCTAGATGAAAACCCATTTAATAAGAACTTTATTAAATTTTATTGAAAAATAAGAAAAAATATCATTTTCTTTTGATTTTTTTTTTGAGAAATTAAAAAAAAATAGGATATATATTTTTTTGGAAACCTAAGAAAACATAAAGAATAATTATAATTATGAAAAATATTTATTAAAACATAAAAGGTGGGTGAGGGTTGCATGATGATAGTGAAAGTCTGTGGGGTGTAGCTCGAGCGGCGACATGTGGGTACGACAATGGTAGTGTTGGAGAGGGTGGTTTGATTGATATTTAAAAAAAATAAATTGAAAAAATTATCCAATTAAAAAAAATTAACTGAAAATTTATTAAAATATATAAATAGAAATTTCCCCCATTTTAATGACATTTGCATAATTTATAAGTCATTTAACAAGATTTAATTTACTTATGTTTGTAAAAACATAAGTAAACATTTCATGGTTAATTAAATTATTTTATAAACCTGGATAATTTAGTGACATTTACAGACACGGATAATTAGAGATGTTTATATATATGGATAAAACACTAAAATTTATAAGTTATGATAGATTATAAACATACATTTTCATGATGTTTTTTATGAAACATCGGCAAATGGTTTAGTCCAATTTATAAACATAGGAAAACACAAAAGGAAAGATGGATAAATTAAATTTTATTTTTGATAATAATGATAAGACCTACATAGAATTAATTTTGATCATATCATTAATTCATATCCCTAATGAATAATAAGAAACATAAACAGATTTTTGATATAGATAAAAAAGGTATATAATGATATTTTTAAGAAATTTTATTGAGAAATAAGAATAAAGTCCATGTTATATTGATAAAATTTATTGATACATTCATAAAATAATGGGATTATATATTTTATTATAAACCCATGAAAACATGGGGATGAATATTTTTTATGAAAAATATTTATTAAAGTATAAAACTATGTTCATGTAAAAAGAGATAAATTAGAATATTTTTTACTCGCTTTTGTAAATATAGTAAGTTTTTTGTGAAAAAAATCATACCAAAAACATTAAAATATGATTTATTGAACATAGTTTAATTTCTATTGAGAAATAACATAATAAATCATAAAATTAAACAATTTTCCATCTATAAAATAATAAAATTATATTGACTTAGAGGAAAAGGATTCAAAACCAAAAATAATATATATGGTTGACTAAACATAAAAACGTACTTTTGGTGAAATTTTTATCCAAAGGAAGATATAATGGTAATGAAACTTTTAAACCCAAGAAATAACTATTTTATAATAAAATATATATTGTTTATTAGAGAAAATATTATTTCTTCTATATGTAAATTCTATAATATATAATCTCAATTTCAAAATGAGATTTGAAAATAATGCCTTCCCTTTACTCAAAACTTCATGGAAAGGGGTTTATCCTCTAATATAATGAACAAAACATTATAAAACACATATTGGATAAAATTTCTCATTATATAGTTTTTAATACCCTTAAATTATAATAATTCATTACATATATATTGTTTATTGTTTATTTTCGGCATCAGATGTTTTTAATTTTAATTAATTCATACAAGTTTCATAATGGTGATATTGGTCTCCATCCATTTCTACAATATTCATCATTGCAAAATTATTTAATGTAAAGGAATAATATTTTTCCATTGATTTTCTTAGTTAGTTATACATTCTGATGAATTCATTCTTATGAACTGTGAGAATGGAATCCCTGATGAACATTTTTTGGGTAATTTACCGAAAACCTAGAGTTACATTATAATAATAATTAATTTCAACGTAAACCATCCAAAACCAAATTCATATCATATATTAACCCTTAATATAATATATTACTAGTAATAATGTCTTCATTATTCTTTATGATTAAATTTTGATCTTTTAAACACCCCATGCTTTCGCAGTATGTTTCCCTTTGAATAATTCCATAGCTTGAATTATACGCAACTTCGAGACTCTAACACACCGTGATCAATCAAAGTAGCAGTTATGAATAGTATTACACATTTTTTAAATTATATAAATTTATAATTCAAAATGGACTTCATTTTTGGATTCTAATTATCGAAACTAGCCTAGGGTGAATTTTTGCTATTTTTCTGAGAACTTCCAATTTTTGATGAATAGTGACAAATACTGAACATTAATTAAAAACAACATTTTTAATAAAAATAATTTATCATGCTAAATTATACTATTGAGTGGTTTAAAAGTAAAATTAGAATATATTTTTACCATTTAATCCATTATTGGTCATTTGACGTAATTTCTCATTTAAACTAGACATAAACAAGTGTTAATCTTTTGATAGTTATTATTTCTTAAAAACACGCTTTTTGTTTTGATAGCGGTAATTAATTATAAATTAATTTCTGCCACTTCTATGTTTTGAATTTGGAAAAATGGATTCCATATTTGGAATCCAGATTTCTATATTTTATAAATAGGTAACTTTTATTTTTAGACATTTTGAATAATTATTTCGGAAAATATTTTATTTACAATGGTTAAAGGGTAAATCCTGTAACGAGGGGTAAAAAAATAATACTATAATGATATTAAATTACCCTAAAACGTGTCCTAACCCTATTTTCTGATACATTTCCGACCATGGTCATCCTTGTATTGATTTTGGGACCCCATGGATCCACTTGTAAGTGAAAATGACACTTTATATTAGTTAAGTTAAAATGAATACAAAAATGACATAAGCATATATCGTTTAGTAAAACAATTTTTACATGGTGTTATATAAGTTATATTTTATAATATAAATATTAATTATAAAGATAAAAATATTTCCTACATAATTATATTTTATTTATAAATTTTATACATTTAATAATAAATTTTATTTATGACACAGTGATGATGCAATATTTTCATTATTAATGAAAGAATCAAATAAGTGGTATTATGAATGTAAAAATAAATATAATTTGATATTTTTAATGCCATCAACGAATTTTATAGGTCAATATGAAATTTTATTATTGATAAAATGAGTTTATTTCTAATTAATAATGTATTTAGGAATTTAACAAAAATAAATTACCAAATAGTTTCAAAATTGACATAAAAGAGTTTTTAAAACAAATATTATATTATTAATTGATATTATATTCCTAAAAATATATGGTTCGGCCAAGACACTTATATAATTATAGTTGTATCATTAATGAACAACTTGGGGTTCGCTTGGAAGTTTATTGTATGTTTATTAACCATATAATATAAAAATACAAAGAGATATAGCAAAATGTCAAACTTATTAACTAAGAGTTAAAACTAAATGATAAGGTTAATATAGTGACCCAAGCCTGTCTAAAACCTATTTTTTGGATGGTTTTCAACCCATACCTACATAGAGTTTAAATAAATCATCTTGGAGACATTATAAACTGAAAATGAATTTATTATAAAATAATATTTCTAGCTTTTCCTAAGGAGCCCCTCACCCCTCTTATAAAAGCGAACTCCCCCTTCTCTATAATTCACACCTTCAAAGCCATTTGACTTGGCCAAACCCTACCAAAATTTCCTCTTAGCTTCCCTCACTTCAACCAAGAATACATATTCTTCTCAGAAACCCAACCTAAGGATCCCTTTTTATCAAATCAAATGGAAGAACCCGAAGAAGAGATAGTGATTTCACCACCCTCTTTCAAGTTCCTTTCTTCTTCCACTTCTTCTTTCTTTGTTATTTTCATTATAAACTAATAACTCTAGTATATTCTATATAATGTGATTTTATTATAAATATTTTACAACCATATTCAGTATTCTATCCATCCTTTGAATTACATGTCACCATATGTGCGTAAGTACGGCTTACCGTCTCCACGTCGTGGTGTAATTGTGATTCAAAATATTATTATTTGGATGGGTATGATAATGATGTGTAATTGATTTAAATAATAAATAAAACATGATTGAGATTCTTTATATATGATATACCATCCAATTATATATTATTTTAATAATAAAAGAATGATATTTTCGCTCGTGCATACGTACGGACTACCGTCTCCACGAACGTGATTAGATTCATTCCCCATCGTATCCATTCAAAATTAATTTTCCTTTGATGATTAAAAGTAATATTTGAGGACTTGATATCAGTCTGGATATGAATAATATACAACCTATCCATAACAAGCATGGCTTATGTAACAAAACATATAGAAGAAAATGAGTAAGTTAACACCTGAAACGACGATAATACTAAGATATAATTAACAAAGAAATATTATAAGATCATATATGATATCATACTTATTAATATGTTTCCTTAATAATTTAATAACAATGATTTAACTATTATATAAGAGTTTAGCCGATCCTCGACCAAGGAAAATTACAAGGTAAGGGTTAATTTCACAATCTCTTTATTATCCGAGATTGTTTTTATGTAAGTATCTACTGGGACATCTTTATTATCAATGTCCATATTTCATAAAAGAGTTTTCAAAGGAATTATTATTAAGGGAATATTTACTAAAACATCATTCTAAAATTTTTAAATATTTATTCTTTAAACCATTCTCATTATTGTCCATGTTTACAAAATGGTTTTAAGGATTTATTTAAATGGACATTAATGTTTTAATATTTTAATTACATTCAAAAGTTTCAAAGTGGTATAGGACACTTTGATTCAATAATTCCTTTAAATGTATTCCTTTCTAAATTGTGTTACTTTTAAATGTTTTCATCAAAAAGGGATATTTCTCTCTAATAGTTTTACAAATAATTTTCATCTATGTCAAAATCCTTTAATGGATTTTAATCTTATTTGAAGTTGATTTATTATGATACAAATCATCCATATTGTGTTGAAGGTTTTGTAATTTTTTATACTGTAGATGTGTTATTTTTATACCA
Organism: Viscum album; assembly: GCA_963277665.1. Taxonomy (NCBI): domain Eukaryota; kingdom Viridiplantae; phylum Streptophyta; class Magnoliopsida; order Santalales; family Viscaceae; genus Viscum; species Viscum album. The sequence goes on from OY728161.1 coordinate 1,592,617,619, forward strand.
TTCATGGTTTATGGGTAAATTATTGAAATTTCATATGCCAGTTTTAGTATGAATGTTTATGTTATGTTTAAGCCTTTTCATATGAGAAATGCATTGGACTTAGTAAGTGATAGGTGGAGACCGCTATAGCACCTAGATGCAACGGCAGGTCTAATGAGACAAACTAGTGTCTTGGAACAAGACCTTGAAAAAATCTTATTTGTAGTCTTGGAACAAGGCCTTGACTATGCAGATATGATAGTCTAGCATTATGCATTCCATCATTATAAAATTGGTTATTGATAATTCATGTGATTATTCAACGAGTAGAACATCCATGTGAATAATTAAATGGAATTATTTCAATCTATTTTTTCCATATTATGCTCAAGTTCAAGTTTAAAAGGCTTTTTTTTAGTTATACATTGCCTTAAATGTTTATGATAATTTATGACAGTTTCTGCTATATGGTTATCCTTACTAAGCATCTGATCTCACCAATTTTTATGTTTTATTTTTTCCAGGATGTGATGAAGTATTTTATGAACGACCTGCAGAGATAGTCTAGGGGGATATGAGTTTGGACTATGGAGACTATGTTGTTGTAGTTTTTCACTTTATGATGTAATGTAAGACTTGTGAATGTATCTAGTGTTTCCAAGGCTACTAAACTAATCGGTCTTTCGAGACTTGATCTTTTGTGATCATGCCAATGTAATGTAATAATGCACTGACTTTGGGAAACTGGGGTCGGGGCATTACAGTAGGTATCATATTAAGTTTAGTACAAACCTTGGAAACTAGATTTAGATAAACTCTAAATATAGCACATAGCCATAAGATAAAGTTTGAGGATTAGTATAGAAGAACTTCCTAGAATTTTGGTATTGTAGAAATTTTTTGAGCTTTCTGAGAAATACATCCCTATCAAGATATGAGCAGGTAGAGGTGGCTCTTGCACAGATGTACCTAGGGGTAAAACCCGAAAACACCACTTTGAGCTAGACTCGAACGAGAACTGGTGCACGGAAATGGGCCTTACTGCACTATTGGTTACGACACTCCCAGGGGATATATACTTAGGATAATTCTCATTTTCATTGCAAACAATTATGAAAGGTAAATGAGTATATACTTCCTAAAAAACATTTTTATGATTATGGATTATATCTATAAACTATTCAATTTATGTTAAGTGTTTTACAAGTATGGAATTATGTATTTCGATTCATAAACTAATATAGATTATGCCATTATTTAGAAATGGAGCCTAGTGGAAGGAATGGAAACTGTATCAATGTGTGTAATCCATATAGGGATTTCCCTCCTACTCGAGATAATTATAGCGGAGCTGGTGATGCAACTGGTTCTGAACAGCTTATCACCATACTGGGACAACTCAATCTAGTTATGAATAATAACCTTACCAATATAGAGCACACTGATCCACAATGAAGATGATGAATGTTAGACCACATCATGAGGAAAAAACCACCAACATTCAGTGGTAGTACAAATAAATTGGTAGCTGAGCAAAGGATAAGTTCATTAGAGAAAATATTTCAGGATTTAGGGAGTAGAGAAAGGGAAAAAGTTGTCATAGCAGTTTATTGCCTCACTAGAGATGCTGATCAATGGTGGTCATTGATTAAAAACCCAAAGGAGGATGAAGAAGTATCAAGTATGGAATGGAGAGAGTTTAAAGTGATTTTATTGGAAAAATACTTTCCTAATGACCATCGAGAGGATATGGAAAGACAATTTCTGAGTCTGAGGCAAAAAGAGGATTAGAATGTCAAAAAGTGTGAGGCTAACTTTACAAGGTTATCAAGGCATGCAATAGATTATATATGTAACCCAAGGAGTAAGATTTACTGATTATTTGATGGGTTAAAACCATTTCTACATCGATCATTAGTCTCACAGTCTTTCTCAATGTATGAAGATATAGTCTCATGTGCTATTAAGACAGAAAAAGAATTCTCAAAATCATATGACAATAAAGGAAAGCAAGAGAAGAAGAGAACGATGGGGAAAGAGACAGATAAAGGGAAAAAGGGAATGAAGGATTTTCTATTATATGATAATTGTGGGAAGAAACACCTCGGTACTTTCCTAAAAGGAATGGTATTTTGTTACAAATGTGGAGAAAAAGGTCACCAGGCTCAAGATTACAAGGGAAAGAAAGAGGCTATCAATGTTGAATGATAAAATTATAGAGAAATGGGGCATTATGCAACTGAATTTCCTAAGATTTAGAGAAACATACTTCATAAAATTCCCAGGGATCAAGGCCAATCTTATTCTATTACTACAGTTGAAGTGAAATAATTAATGTATTTGTGTTTTTGGACTCAAGGATTATATTCTTGTTATAATAATTATTTGAACTATATAAGGATTGTACTGCAGTACTTGTTGTTTTCATAAAGGTTTTAATATGAATAAGTTAATCATACTTTTAGTATGTGACAATAATAGAAACATTACTTTGTTTGGGGAATCTGATGTTACAATTGATTTTGGAATTTAGATACCTTTTACAGAGAGTCTGGACAGAGGTACTTTGGATAACTATAATGTTTGGAATGGATTAAATAGAACTTTGGATAGTATTGTTTAATGTTAGTACATTTCTTTTGATTATTTTTTGAATATTATGAAACTATAGTTTTAGGAAAAGTAAAACATGTAGGTCGGGAGATAACTCATCACGTCGGACAAAGCTGTAGGAATCGAACCCACAACCATAGTGCAACAGGCCTTTAATACCTACCACTAGCCAACAAGAAGTCCCTGGTTATTAAAAAATATTTATCTTCATTTTAATGGTATGTTTTTATATTTGTAACATTATACGATTAAGATATATATAATATTTTTGAGTTCTATTATCTTTTGGAGTGAAAGATGAGTTTTTTGTAGAAATTAGTTTATGGATGAAACTATACTTGTCAAGTATGTATATATATATATATATATCTTATTCTATGAAGAAATTAATTCTTAAACTTTATGGAAGGTATATTAAAACCAAAACTGTGTTATCCTAATACCTTATGTTTTGTTCAACAGATGATATTTTCAATCATTATAGATTAATGGATTTGAGGGCTTCAATTGTGCACTTGTTTGTGATTGATGACCTCAATCACTCCCTATAAATATTTACGTTTCCTCTAATTATGTGTCAATAATTTCCACAAATGTTCTCTTATGCGAAACCATAATTTAGTAGTAACATTCTGATTTCCCTTTCCCTCTTATTAAAACTAAATTTTATTAACCCTATTTCTGATAGGAGTTTTCCACAAGGATATTTTCTATTTTCAACATTTTATTTTTCAAGATAAATTTAAAAATTTTAGGATGTAATTTATTGAAGGAGAGGATAATGTAACACCCCAATCTTTCATGGCACGTTTCCCTTTGAATAATGCAATAGCTTGCATTATACGCAACATTGAGATTCTAACACACTACAATCAATCAAAGTAGCTGTTATGAATATTAATACCCATATTTTGAAATTATATAAATTTATCATTCAAAATTGACTTCATTTTTGGATTCTAAATATCAAAATTAACTTAGGATGAATATTTGGTATTTTTCTGAGAATTTCCAATTTTTTATGAATAGTAAAAAATACTAAACTTTAATTAAAAATGACTTTAAATAAAAATAATTTATAATGAAAAATTATTCTATTGAGTGTTTTTAAAGTATAATTAGAATATATTTTTACCATTTAATCCAATTTTGGTAGTTGGACGTAATTTAACATTTGAACTGGACATAAACAAGTGTCAATCTTTTGATAGTTATTATTTCTTAAAAACGTGCTTTTTGTTTTAACAGTGAGAATTAATTTTAAATTAATTTATGACACTTCTGTGTTCTGAATGTGGAAAAATGGATTCCATATTTTGAATTAGGATGTCCAAATTGTTTAAATAGGTAACTTTTATTTTTAAAAATTTTGAATAATTACTTCGGTAAATATTTTATTTACCATGGTTAAAGGGTAAATCCTGTAACGAAGTGCAAAAAAATAATACTATAATAATATTAAATTTCCCTAAAAAGTGTCCTAAACCTATTGGATGATATATATCCGACCATGGGTATCCTTGGGTCGATTTGTGGACCCCATGGATCCACTTGTAAGTGAAAATGACACTTTATATAAATTAAGATAAAATGAATACAAAATTGATATCAGCATATATCGTTTGGTAAAAGAATTTTTACATGGTGTTATATAAGTTATATTTTCAACTATAAATATTAATTAGAAATATAAAACTATTTACTAAATTATTTTATTTTATTTATAATTTTTAGATATTTAATTATTAAATTTATTTATGAAACAATGATGATATAGTATTTCATTTATTAACAAAAAATCAAATAAATGGTATTATAAATGTTAAAATAAATATAATTTGAAAGTTTTGATGAAATAAACTAATTTTATAGGATAATATGACATGTTAGGAGTGATAAAATGAGTTTATTATGAATTAATAATGTTTTTAGGAATTTAACAAAAATCAATTACCAAATAGTGTCAAAATTGACATAAAAGAGTTTCTAAAACAAATATTATATTATTAATTGATAATCTATTCCTAAAAATATAAGGTTTGGAAAAGATACTTATATAATTATATGTGTTTCATTAATGAACCACTTGGGGTTCTCTTTTAATTTTATAGTATGTTTATTAACCATATAATATAAAAATAAAAAGAGACATAGTAAAATGTCGAACAAATTAACTAAGAGTTAAAACCAAAAGATAAGGTTAATATAGTGACCCAAACCTATCTAAAACCAATTGGTTGGGTGTATTTAGACCCATAACAACCTCATCTTAGAATTAAACTAGTTTTTATACATTATAAACCGAAAATGAATTTATTATAAAATAATATTTGTAGTTTTTCTTAAGGTTCACCTCACCCCTCTTATAAAAGGGCACGCCCCCTTCTCTCTAATTAACACCTTCAAAGTCATTTGGATTGGCCAAACCCTACCCAAATATCCTCTTATATTCCCTCACTTAAACCTAGAAGCCTTAGTCCGATCATAAATTCAACCTATGGATCCCTTTTGATCAAATCAAAATGAAGAATCCCAAGAAGATGTAGTGATTTCACCACCCTCTTTAAAGATCCTTTCTTCTTCCACTTCTTCTTTCTTGTTTATTTCCATTATAAAATAATAACTCCAGTATCTTATATATACTGTGATTTTATTATAAATATCGTACTATCATATTCATTATTCTATCCATCCTTTGAATGACATGTCACCATACTTGTGTACGTACGGCTTACCGTCTCCACGTCGGGGTATAATTGTGATTCAAAACATTATTATTTGTATTGGTATGATAATGATGTGTAATTGATTTAAATAATAAATATAAAATTATTAAAATTATGTATATATGATATACCATCCAATTATATATTATTTTAATAACAAAATAATGATATAGTCGCTCGTGCATACGTACAGACTACTGTCTCCACGAACGCGACGAGATTCATTCCCCATCGTATCCATTCAAGAATAAATTTCATTTGATGATTAAAAATAATGTTTAAGGACTTGATATAATTTTGGATATGAATAATATAAAACCTATCCATAAAAAAGGTGTCTTATGTAACAAAACATATAAAAGAAAATGAGTAAGTTAACACCCAAAACGACGATAATACTAAGATATTATTAACAAAGAAATATTAGAATATCATATATGATATCATACTTATGTATATGATTCATGTATAATTTCATAACAATGATTTAACTATTATATAGGACGTTAACCTACCCTTGACCAAGGAAAATTAGAAGTTAAGGGTTAATTTCACAATCTTTTTATTATCCAAGATTGTTTTTACGTAAGTATATACTGGGACATCTTTATTATCCATGTCCATGTTTCATAAAAGAGTTTTAAAAGGCATTTTTTTTAATGTAATATTTACTTAAACATAATTCTAAATGTTTTAAAGGCTTATTCTTCTAAACCCGTTTCATTAATTTCCATGTTTTTAAAATTGTTTTAATGATTTATTTAAATGGACATTAATGTTTTAAAATGTTAATTACTTTCAAAAGATTCAAAGTGGTATGTGAAACTTTGATTAAAATATGTATTTAAATGTCTTCCTTTCAAAATTGTGTGACTTTTAAAAGTTTTCACGAAAAAGGGATATTTCTCTCAAAGAGTTTTACAAATCATTTTCATTTATGTCAAAATCCTTTAATGGATTTTAAAGTTATTTGAAGTTGATTTATTATGATACAAATCTTCCATATTGTGTTGAAGGTTTTGTGATATGTTTGATTGTGGATGTGTTATTTTTATACCATTCATGGTTTATGGGTAAATTATTGACATTTCATATGCCAGATTTAATACGAATGTTTATGTTATGTTTAATCCTTTTCATTTTATGAATTCATTGGACTTAGTAAGTGACGGGTGGAGCCAACTATAGCTCCTTGATACATCGGCAGGTCTCATGAGACACACTAGTGTCTTGGAACAAGGCCTTGAAAAAATATTATTTGTAGTCTTCGAACAAGGCCTTGACTATGTGGTTATGATAGTCTAGCATTATGAATTCCATCATTATGAAAGTGGTTATTGATATTGCGGGTGATTATTTGACTATTAAAACATCCACGTGAATATGTAATTGTCATTATTTCTCTCTATTTTTACCATATTATGCTGAAGTTCATGTTTAAAAGGCTTTTGTTATATTTATACATTGCCTTAAATTTCTATGCTTATTTATGAATGTTTTCGCTATATTTTTTTCCTTATTGGGCATCTGAGCTCACACATTTCTATGTTTTATTTTTACCTGGATGTGAAGAAGTATTTTATGACTGACCTGTAGGGATAGTCTGGGGGGATATGAGTGTGGACTATGGAGACTATTTTTTTTATGTTTTCACTTTATGATATAATGTAAGACTTATGAATATATCTAGTGTATTCAAGGCTACTGAACTAATCGATCTTTCGAGAATTGATATTTGTGATCATGCCAATGTTACATAATAATGCACCGAATCTGGTTAACTGGGGTCGAGGCGTTACAATCTTGGTACAACATCATTTATGTAGGTGTTTGAACCGACCAACAAAAGAAAGTGGAGTAATAAAGAATTATTAAGAGTTTATAGTAATATTATATAAATATAATATTAACAAATGAATAATGATGTTAATAAAACATAATTATAATGGATAATGATCATTATAAGTAGATAATTTGAAAAGGCAATATAAAATGTTATAAAATAACATAGATATTTAGTTGATGAATTTTTTGATTATCGACATGGGTTCATTTGAAATAAAGGATTCAGGATTCCTTATTTGAAAAAAAAGTAAAACCCAATTTGGAAGTATTTGTGAGAGGATAAATAGTAATGTATTGAAGAGAGATCCAAATGGTTTGATTTGTTTTGAAGAGGTACATGAGGTTCCTTTAATAGCTATGTTTTGAGTGGTGTTTCTGAAAATACTCATTTTTTAAGGTGTATGGTTGTCACATTAAAAGTAATGTGGACGAAATTGAAATATTAATGAATACGGTTAATGAATACTATAATCCAGACAAATTATATATAATGGTTCCTGATATTTTATTTCTCCATCACATAGTTTCACAAGTTTTACCTTATTTTACATTTTCCAGGTCTACTCAATTTTCACATTAGTAAATATTTTTATTCACAAAAATGAAATTAAAATATTAAAATAATTTTGATGTTTTGATTAAAAATTGAGTCTCTTATTAATATAATATAATTTATTTTTTAAAATAATAAAACCATTAAATGGATACATTAAATATATATATATTACCATTTTTAGAATAATGGGTTCTTAATCTTTTAGTGTTCAAAATGTATTTTCAAATAAATTTATAATTAAATGAGAGTTACCATATTATTTGAATCATTAAAAAATTACCTATGGATTATCATTTATATGGTATCAATTTATAAAGATAAAAATAGTCAACACAGAATAAAAATAGTTATTTGAGAAAATTAATTTTATAACATATAATTATTTTTACCTAAACATTTTCAATTTAATTATTCATCAAATAAAATTTAAAATTTATAAATAAAATGGTATGAAAATATTTGTTTGATTTTAATAAATTCTTCCTATAATTATTTAATAACAATTATTATATTATTTAACACACATATATATATAATAATAATAATTTTTTCAACAAAATATTTTATTCTATTTATTCATTTATTATTTCTGTATTACATTTTTTAAATTAATAAAAATAACCATTGGATATACCTAATGACTATATATTCCATGGACACATTCTCGATAGCTATATATCCATCAACCATATTTCAAATGACCTTATCTGACTATCATATTTCATTCCAATATCATTCCTTAAATACATTACTTATATCATTCATTATATTCATTCACATCTCTCTCAACATGTCTAATTTATTCCATATTATTTGAATTATTTATATAGATTCAATCGTGGTGATGATCTGGATGGAAAACCATGATGATAAATATTTTATATTCTTTGTTTTTAATTACTTTAAAATTTATTCCACTTATTCTTTTTTAATTATGGTCCATATTTTATTAGAAAAAGCTATTAATGATTGTATTGAATTGTAATATTCAATCTCAATAAAATGAATGATGGTTTGTTTTTTTTTGTTTCATTTGAAATAATATAATCAATAGGAGAATTATATTGAATTAAAATAGATAGTAAAAACATGGGGTATTACAAAAAAAATATTTCTACTAATTATTTTAATTTATAATGTAGTAAAGTATTTGATTTTTGAAATAGTTATTTGGGTTTGGACTGTTAAATTGTGAATTTTTAATTGGAAATATTTATTTTTAAAATATTTTTTGAGTGAGTTTTGATACTAAATATTCTCGTAAAATGGGTATTGGTGAAATTATATATTTTTTGTTTTGAGTGATAATTATTTTTTTATTATAATGTTGTCTTTATTAATATTCTGATTATTGAATATATGAAATGTAAATTTACATAATTTAAATTGATCATCTAAATTCTCGAATTTATATACGTATATTATAATGGGAAAAAGAAAAAAATTTTATATTAAATTTAAAGAAATGTGTTAATAAATTTTGAGAAGATGAAATGTAGATTAAAATGGGAAGGGATGATTGATGATGTTTTTGAAGGAAAATATTATGAGAATTGAATTAGATGGTTTTATATAAAATGAAAAGGTAAATAAATGATTTTTGGTAACTAAAATTTTAATTATAGTCTGAATTTTTATTCTAAATTTAATTGTCTAAATTAATGAATTGAAATTATATGTTAAAAACAATGGTTATTATTTCAAATAAAAAATTGAATATATAGATAAAAAAGTATATTGATTAAGAAACAATTAGAGTAATGAAATTTGTAATTTTCAATCATATAATGTTGTGATAAAATTAATAATTGGATAAACATAGGATTTTTTTTGGCATTACAACTGATCATTTATTAAATGAAATAATATAATAAATAACTGATATTTCCATATATACATTTCTTTATATTGAAATATAATTTTAATTAACTTTTTAATCATTATATTGGGTTTAACTATTCACTGATGTCATAATATAATAAGAGATATTATTATGGTTTACATTCAACTATGTTTCACCTTGGTGATGACCACTTATAGTGGCTGTGATGTGATATATAATACTGTCAAGGGATGACCTTGTAGCATTTCTTCAATATTTCATAGAATTTTGTAAAGGTGTTAATGTTAAATTATAGTTTTGATCATGAGAATATTCCATAATCCATGATTTGATAGTGACGTACTAAGACATTTGTGATAAATTATTGATATCCTCACATGCATCATTAATCCTCATAGGGTTATCAACTTTAGAAATGTAAAAAATAAATAGCTCTCAAAACTAAAGGGTAGTATAGGATGTGAATGTCTATAATTGAACCCACATACATAGGTTTGCATAAAATATTATTTTATTAAATAATATAAACCTAAAATATTTTTAGAATGAATCCAAAACTTACTCTTTGGAACAAGGAATGATGTATGTTTTTATATTGAAGGAAATTTAAAGCATACTCGATAATTTAAAATATATATTTATTGTTGATTAGGGAGTAATATATTGAAATAGAAATCATTTTTTTGAGAACCTACTTCAGGAGAATCAAATAGTCAGGATAAAATACTCCAAAATCACTATTTTACTACTTTTACAATAATCATGTTACTTCACATGTTTGATGGTTTGGATACTCATTACACTATTTAAGCCTAGTGGGTAGTCTACCCAATGTCAATGGGGATGTTATTCCACTATTCAATGCATTAAAAGTACCACTCCTCCATCGAACACATACTTGTCATGTATGACTGAAGAGACTAATGAATTTAAGAATTTAAGGTTGTAGATAAAGGAACAACTTGATTTCATTAAATAAATTAAATACCTCAAAAAATAAATCCCACATCATTAAATATTAATTTCACAAGATCTACCACCTTAGTATAACAATGAGGTGGTATGAAAAGAAATATATTATTACACTCGTCATGATTGTGGTAGTCTACAATCTGAGTTGTGACGCCTCCCAATGAAATAATCCTAGCATGGATCCCAGAACCTCTTATTTATTTGAATTAGGGATGATTAGGGTAGGATTTCATTATCCATAAATGAGTTAAAATATTCCCTAAATACTATCATTCTATTAAATGACTATTCAGTAATTAAATGGGAGTCCTCTATTGAAATTCCAGCTCATAGAAGCAAAAACTAGGACTGTCCAATATGTTTCACAACATGAAAGTTAGTTTTATGCAATGAAAATGTATACCCCTAAACTGAAGGTTTTTTATTCACTTAACATCTTGTATATTCTTCATCAATTATATTATTTTTATGTTCTATGATGTTTTTATGATGCGGATATTCAATTTCTAGAATTGTGACCTCCATTTAACCTTGGGTCATCAGTATTATCCCTGAGAAGCATTCAATATAAAAAAAACATCATGGTAATCCTTCATTTAGTTGAAATATATATCATTTTTATCCTCTTACCCACCACATAAATTGATGAATCTTGTAAATTGAGAGAAAATTAATTAAATATTAGGGTAAAAATTATTCATTTTAACCAAAAAGTATATTATTGATAAAAAAATGTATGCATGGATTGGAGGTATCAAATCCAACACACATGAATTTTTAATTTCCCTCAATGATAGTATATAAACATTTTACAAAAAACTTTATCCTTACCCTATTTTAATTTAAAATTATATATAATCAATTGACTATACGATAAAATAAACATTCACGTATCATATAGGAAATTTCTTCAATGTGTCATTTTTAAAGGAAAAAATCATCAGCATATTTTACTTTTAAAATTTTGAATTATCCAAGCCTTTTTATTTATCCTTTTAATTTTAAAATTTATAATTAATATTCACTACATTTCAAATTTTCCACACTTTAGTTTTCCTACTCATTATCAATGTATAATTGTAAAAATATTTCACCACATACATCAAGAACATATCATTAACCATAAGATTATAAGTCATCTAGAATCTCCACATTATAAATAAAAAAACATCAACAAACATGAGGGATTCACCATTTTGGATCAAATTACTTTGATTCATAGGGAAGTTTGGTAAATCATGTAAAATATATAATCTTAAAAAATAGGTTTCACTCGAAATCATAGTAAATCACATAAAAAGATATGTTCAATGGAAACCCCCATTTATAGCTTTAATCTCCCTCTTCCCCTAAAAATGCTCAAATTTGGATCATTAAAAAATATAAGAATGAATACATCATAATATCTTTCACTTTTTTCAAAATTTATGTTTAAAAAATGTCACATCCACAACCGAACCATATATGATAAAAATATCAATGGTTTGGAAGTAGTAATTTTTTATCCACCAAAGACAATACCCATATTTATTTATTTATTTTTCTATTTTGTTTTTTTTCATATTTTTTGCAAGATGGTTGAATAATATTGTACAATAAATAACACCTTGCCTCTCCCAAAAATCTCATGAAAATCCTAAAAAAATATCTTCAATGATATACAACCCCATACACCATGGAAATTCAACACCCTTTACTAATTCATGTAAATATCATGATAAATATTTAGAGGAAGGCTGTGATGGATAAAATAGGATTGTAACTCAGTTTATATCCTAACAAGGTTGTCCATGGATTCTATGGTCTTAGCAAAGAATAGTTTATAGTGGGTATAATGATAATGTGAAAAATAAAAGAATGTATAGATCATATTTAATGTGAATCTATTATATAATATATTTGATAAGATTCCAAGAATTTTCTAGAAGAGAACATGCCCAAGTATCTCAATTAATATAATCTCTAAAATAATCAGAACTATTAGGCTCATTTGATGTATTGGGAATGAGAATTAACAGTTAAGAAAACTACTCATGTTAATGAATATGAATAATGAAATAAAAAAATATCAGAAATTCAAGGAATGAACAAATCATGGAAATAATTCATTTAAAAAAATTATAATGCTCATGAATTCATGAATTTATAAATACAAAACCTCATTCTTATCACAAAAAATTATTTTCCCCATTTTTATCATTCAAATTTATGAATAAATGTATTTAAAATCATAATAAGTAAGGAATCCTAAGATGTTTATATCCTCTTTTTCATTTTAATAATGAAAGAATTAAATAGACGGAAGAAATATGCAGTTAAAATATTTAAATAAATTAAATGTGAGGAACACATTACAAAAATTACACAATTGATATAAATACTCTTATTTAAATGATTCATTGATGTTGGATATGCAGGTTCATACTTATCTATATTCATGATGTTAATTGGTTTCAAGAAGTGTGTTCTCTGGATTTCACAATGTAAATGTGATTCACGGTTTGAGTTAAACCTGTAAATTATTTTTATTCCTCCAAATTCTTTCTTCCTCCCAGGGTCATGATGGTCAAGAAAAGTACAAATAATTAGTGTGAAGTCACATATCAATCATTAATGATCAAAACTATACAAGGGATTGAAATTAAATCTTAATATTAAATTATATTCTAATAACGTGATAGATTTTAATTCATAAATAGAGATAAAATAATTGGATCTCCACCTAAAATATTCTCATTATTAAGGGTTATTATAGTCTACCACTCCTGGGTAAGCTTATTAGAGTGTGTTATAAGGATAATAATATTTTATTAACCCAATTTCAACCTTCTCACATCTAGATCTGATCTTATCCTCCTTAACGTGACTGGAATGAAAATTTTTGGAGGCAAAGAAAATATAGATTATTAGATATTTACTAAGATGAAGTCTGAATATTTATAGATTTGGTAGAATGATTCTTCTTAAATGGGTAACTACATTTTCTTGACATTGGCAAGGAGCCCTTCATTTACATTATCCATATCTTAGACCACTTAATCTATTGATACTTCTCTGTATTTTGAGCAGTCATCACAAGGTACAATTGGTTCTTCTTCTTCTTCTTGTTGCACACTTAAACACTCAAAAACAATATTAACAAACATGGTAGTAAAATTATCCTATTCTTCAACTTTATCATCATCATCATCATCTTATTCTTCTTCTTCTTATTCCACCATCTATAATCCCAATTTTAAAAGAAATATTTGAATGAACATAACTAACATGTGAAATTATTCATCTAGTTATCTCTCTAATTATCACTATAGTTTTCTAAATTTTTCATTTCCTCATTCATGTATAGTGTCCATATCACCTTTTTCTTTTTCCTCTGATCTTTCAAATCCGAGGGAACTGGGGTAAGGATCAATTTCTTCTTCAAGGATACATATTACATATTATTCATTTTCTATTTATTTTTTTCATTTAAAACATTATTAGAATTCCTTAACATGATATGGAGTGTTGGGTTTTCATATATGGGGTATTTTTATGGGTTACCATTGAATTGAATGTTCATTATTTTAATTTTTTCACTTTTTTAGATTAAATGATTAAGCAAGAAGGTGAACATATCCTTGGTAGTAATTTTTCTCTTCTGCACTGCTATCACGACCAAAAATACCAATTTTCTATAAAATGTGATAGAAATTAAAAAATTAAAAATACCACAATAAATTAAGAAAATATAAAACATAATAAAATAGTTCTATGAAATTATTAAACTAACAAATTTTTTTTTCCTATCATTGAAAATGATGGAAAAAATTGAAATCCCACTAGAATCATTAATTATAATAATGTTTGAAAATTAATAAATATAAAAACAAATATCACTAAACAAGAATTTATTATTTGAATTTATTGTATGAGATCAAACCCATAGAGATATAGTTTGATAAAATATTCACTTTTAAATAATAATGACCAATAATATTTTCTGAATGAATTCAAATATAATTAATTTGAAACGATAATGATATTTGTTTTGAGATTTAAGAAAATGGTAAATGTGATTGGGAATTATAAATTAGGGTTTATGGTTGATTACTGAATAATATAACTAAATGGAAATCATAGTATTTTTTATCTAGGTGTTAGTGAATCCAATGTTCATCGTAATGAACCAAAAAATCCTCAACTTCCACTTTTCAAAATAATCACATTACATTGGGTGTTCGATGGTTTGGTAATTCAAAACCTGATTTAAACATATAGTATATTCTACTCGATGCTCATATTGAGTACTTTACACTAGTAAATGCATTAAAATTATCACTCCTTCATTGACCAAAAAAATTTCATGTGTGACTAAATCAAACAGGATGATTTTTAAATTTAGGGTCATAAGAAAAATACCCAATGTAATTGAATAAAATACATAAAATAACACTATAAATAAATACCCTTCCATTATACATTCATTACACGATTTTTATCCCCTCGTGCTTACCACATGGGTGTACGAAAATAGAGAAGCTAATATACTCATCACGGCTGTGGCCGTTTTAAATACAAGAAATGACACCTCCTGGTCGATGAATCCAAGAGTGGAGCCACATCCCTATTATTTATATAGATTAAGGATGCTCAGGGAATGATTTATTATCCACAAATATTTCATATTTATACTTTTGAGTCAATTCAGGTCTTAAATTAAAAATTAGGAATTAAATGGGAGTTATTATTTGAAATTTCACATAGAAGTGGGTATATCTTGGTTTTTTAGTAATATTCATTGCATTAAATATAGTTTCACATCATAAAAATATTTTAACCTACTCTGAAGGTGCTTTATTCTCTTCATGTATTTTCTAAAATGCAAGACATGGAGTGTTTTCATTTCGGGTAAATGTTTCACTATGTGACTCTTCAATTTCCAAAAATGGAACCTCTATTCCACCTCTAATCCTTTCTTTTAAAACATGGGAGCATCCCATATGTTTCATATGTTGCGGGAATCCTTTTTTTAGAGAGAATATCGATTGTTTTTTCTTCTTTTATCTTTTTTCATAAATTTTTTCATTCTTCAAAACATAAAAAACTATTCAATAAATTATAAATAATTTTAACAAAAAATTGATTTATTTTAATATTAAAATGTATATATGAAATGGGAGTATAAATTATGATACAATGATTAAAATATTTAACATATTCTGCTATCGATTCGTATAAGAAGTCCTTCTATCAAGGTCAATTTTTTAGTTATCTGTGGTTTATACAATGTGTTATTAATTATCATTATATTTTTAATTTTAATTTCATAATAACACATAATACATAAAAGATTATATTTATATATAATTGATTCTTGGGGTTATGATGGTTCTTAATAATATTTCTTTCACACAATTTTCATACACATATTAATAAATTAAAATTTTCTTGAATTTTGATATATATAAGGGACAAGAAAAATTTATTGCTGTATCATTGTAGATAAATCGGTCAAAGTTATGATTCAATAGTGAGAATAGATTTTGTTTTGCATGTCGTATTCATCATTTTATTTCTAATTAAGTTTAGTAAAATTTTTATATATTTCATATACATTGGTTATGGATTTTGTAAGATTGAAATAGAATATATAGATTCTCAAATACAAGAGTGGCTGAATTAAAAGTTTAAAATTTTCTCTTTTAACCATTATGAAATATATTTTTAATAAAGTTAAACATGGTAAATTCACAAACTCTCTTTAGTTATTACTTGAAGGGATAATTGGAAGGGACCATATACAATAATAAGAAACCTAAACTTAATCATGTCAAATATTACTAAATATTAAAATATTTTAGTTAGAGAATTATTGTACATTAAATCGTATAGAGTATTATTTATATCTGAGTTAACCAAGTATATGAAAGTATAAGAAAGTTATAGTTTCTTTATTTAACAAAATATAGTGTAAATAAAACAAGAAACAACAATCAATTAAACAAGAATAAAATATTTTAACACAAAGAAAAGTGTATCCAAAAAACATGGATAAAGGTCCCTTGATTTATACTTTCAAAGAAAGTATGTCTTACCTACACCAAGGTAATCGATCTATATTAATATTGGAGTCTATCTTGCTATCCTCACAGGCCCTAGAACATTAAAGTAGTCGGAAACTTTATCTTCATATCCCCATAATCCCGCAACTGTACATAATAATAATCAGAGTCATACAAAGAAAGATGAATAGGTTTTTTACAATAGAAAAAGATGTTCACAAATTTCATAAGGCACGAGAGTCTTTCTCTATCTAGAAATCACTTCATAGCATGTAATCTCTAAGATCATCAATCTATGTGTGTATTTTTGAGCTTGGTCAAATGATATGTTATTTATAGTTAAGGATTCCAATGGTCATCTCCCTCCTCCAATGGTCATATTTTTCATTGAATCTCATGGGCACCTATACACATGTCACTCAGCCAATGGTTAGTTAGAAAAAAATTGTATGGCATCGTTTCATCGTAACAAAAACATGTATAAGGAAATTTTATCATGTTAGAAAAAAGTTATTAAGTTTAAGAAACTAAAGTAAAATAGGATCCAATAATTTTGGAAAAATATGTTTGGAATGTAAAGTATCCTAAACAAATATAAATAATCAGAATCCTCGAAATATAGAATTTGGAGTCTAAATATATGAACATTCGGATTATAGAAATTAATGGATATTAGGATTCTATTTTATAATGAATTCAGAGTATGAATTCTATAGATTTTGTAGCAGAATTATATGAAATTTAGAGATTGATTTCTAAGGAGTTTGGAGTCTGAATTCGGTGAAATTTAGAGTCTGAATTATAAGAAATTGAGAGTCTGAATTCTAAGAAATTGAGAGTTTTAATTAGGAGGAATTCAAAGTCTGAATACTATGGAATTCGGAGTTTGGATTCTGAGGAATTCCGAGTCTGAATTCTGAGAAATTCAGATTACAAATTATGAGGAATTTGGATTCTGAATTAGGATTAATTTAAAGTCTAAATTTCAGAGAATTTTGAATCGTAATTTCATAGAATTTAGAGTATCAATATCATATAATTTGGAGTCTTAAAAATAGTAAGACTCGGTAGCTAAGGAATTATAAGATTATGATGTTTTTTATAAGGATCTGAATTTTTTTATTATGGAAAAAAACTTTTAGACTTGGTTTTGAGAAAACATTAAATAATACATTGAAATAAAAGATATGGATAAAATTATTATTAGAGAAAAAAAATTTCCTTAAGAAATTAATTCATAGAGAAAGGTAATTTTCATTAATAAAACGTGTTTATGATTTTCAAAATATAGAGGAATGGAAAAGTCAAAGGAAACCTTATTGACTCAAAAATATCCCTATATTTTTTAAAGCAGAAAAAACCTTTCGAAAAAGAATACAAGGAATAATTATTTTTCTTTTATTAATTTAAATGAAAAACTTATATCCCTTTTCTTACGTATCATGATAATTAAGACTAACTCCCCCTTAGGTTTTGAAATCCATATGGACCATATTCTTTTATTTCTTATACAAGTTACTTTTTCTCGTATAAGAATATTCTTCTTTAGGTAGACTCTCCCTTAATCAATATTATTCTGTCTTAGGGAATTATCTTCTTTTTAGTTAATATTATTTTTATCATTCTTTTCTACCCCTTTGTTATTTTAAAAAATGGAAGGTTGGAATAAAAAAATTATACCTCAAATATTAGAAATATAAAAGATAAAATAATGGAATAAAAAATTAATTTTAATAGGAAAAATTGTTATAGGGAAAAAATACAACAAAATATTGAAATCTCAAGAAAATCATTGATCCTTATTTTTCTTCGACGTGATATTTCTCAAGGTTTCATATAATTTCTTCAGTTCTCTGTGAAGATACTCAATTCTTTTGGGAAACTGATCGTGATCCTGATTCTTCTTTTTGAGTGACTTGATTTTTTCTTCTTGAGACTTTAAAATTTCTACCTAAGGCTTTACTACTTCATCTGTATCTTATAATATTAATTTTCAATTAATTTATAAAATCTCGAAACTTCTTCAATTGAAGGTAATGTATCATCCTCTGATTAAAGTGATTCTTCATCTGAAGATTCATATTACTCTTCATTGGGAAAATTAGAATTTAAGGAAATATGTGTAAAGGATTAGTCATTATGTACCTTATCTATAAGATAATGATTTTATATGGGTAATTTGGGTAAAAGACCAAGATTACATCAACCAGAAGATTCATATTCTGATGATTCACTTGATGTGTCACCACCACTGGCACTCCAGGTGTCCTTATCTTTTAAGACTTTGTTATCCTTATACTTTTTGTAATTTTTTATATTCCTTTCAGAATGTTTTTTCTTTTCTATATTTTTTATTAAGAAATGGACAATTAGGTCTTTTATATACATCTCTTTTTCATTCATAACAAGTTAATTAAAAATATATTTTCCATTTATATATATCTTCTTATATCTATACTGAAAATCTTTCTTTCCTATAATCCTTTTCATCCTTCAAGAAATATTGGCTAATTATTTATCAAATTGATCATTATCACTTGATTAATATTTAACAACTTCTTTCATAGATTTTGATCCAGTTTCCCTTTCTAGAGTCATGTATTTAGATGTAGTAGTAAAAGAAATGCTTCTAATACTGCTCTTCTTATTATTAAATCAACATTTCTCTTTATTATTGTTTCATGCTACATAAGATTTCCAAATAACTCATCATGATTAATGTTAGATACTTTTATGTTCTCATCAATATATTTCATTTTGGATTACCACTCAATGGGTTTGACATCAATTATCTTTTCCGCAAGAAATTCATCATCAAAACCCTTCTCTCCCATAGACTGAATATTTTTTTCAATATTTATTAATCTTTGAAGTACTTTGCAAACAGTTTCTCCATAAGGAAATAATAATCCATGATATTCAACTCTCAAAATAGCTCTTCTAGTTTCTATCACTATAAAAGTTCATATGTTTGTGTCTTCAAGTTTCTTCTAAATACAGTTGGAATATTCCCAAGAAGATATCTGACTATAGATATTCCTTGTCATAGAACACATCAAAGTATTTCATAACATGTAATTTAATTGATATTATATCTTTTATTGTTTGGTAAATGTTATGACTTCTTTGTCTATAATTTTTTAATCACCAGTGAGAATGAAAATTTTGTCCACTCCAGTATTAAATACAAAAGAACTAATCATATATCTCTAGTAATCATAATCATTACCATCAAAGATAGGTTGTCTGGTAGGATTAAGGTTGTCTATGGAACCGACATTTATATATTCTGTTCACTAAGAAAAATATCTTTTTCACAAAACATGTTAGAATAAAAACTTTATAAACAATGATAAAATACTTAAGATAAACATGAGTAAGAAAAGATAAGAAATAAAATGTACATCAATAAAACATGAGCAAGAAAACTTATATGTGAGTATAAATATTTCAGATACCTCATTTGATACCAATTTTAGGATTGAAATAGAATATGTAGATGCTCAATAACAACAAGGGGTGAATTGTAGGTTTAAAGTTTTCGCTTGTAACCTTAAGAAAATAAATTTTTAACAAAGATAATCATAGCTAATTCACAAACCCTATTTGGTTCTAACATAAAGGGATAATTAGAAGGGCCCCAATCCAATTATAATAAACCGAATCTTTATCAAGTTATACTTAAGTAAACTTGAGAAGGTTTTAAATAGAGAAGGATTATACATTAAATATTATAGAATCTTATTTATATCAGAGATAAAAAATATATGAATGTTTAATAAAATTATACTTTATTTATTTAAAAAAATGCAGTGGAAATAAAAAATTAAATAACAATCAAATAAACAAGAAGTA
Source organism: Viscum album (assembly GCA_963277665.1). Taxonomy (NCBI): domain Eukaryota; kingdom Viridiplantae; phylum Streptophyta; class Magnoliopsida; order Santalales; family Viscaceae; genus Viscum; species Viscum album. The sequence goes on from OY728161.1 coordinate 1,592,638,052, forward strand.
AATATTTTAAGCCAAAGACAAGGGTATCCAACACCCTGGAAAAAAGTTACCTTGATTTATACATTTAAGAAATATTTTATTAACCTCACTAGGGTCATACCTCGATAAGAATATCGGAGTATTTCTTGTCATCCCTAAAATCCCTCTAACATTATGGTATTTGGCACCTCTATAATCTTATCACCTTAATCCCTCAATTGTACCCCACCACAATTGGAGTCGCACAAATAAAGATGAAGGAGTTTTTCATGGTTGAAGAAGATGTTCACAAATTTCATAATCCACGAGAGTCTTTATCTATCTAAAAATCACTTCAGAACATGTAATCTCTAGAATCATAAATAGGTATGTGTATGTTGAGCTTGTTCAAATGAGATCCTATTTATAGGCAAGGAATCCAACGGTCGGGTCCCTCTTACAACAGTCATATTTTTAATTGAATCTTAGAGGGACCTGTACACCTGTCAATCAACCAATAGTTAGTTACAAACAAATTTTATGACATCGAATCATTGTAACAAAAACATGTCTAATGAAATTTTATGATTTAATAAAAACATGTAAATGTTTAATAAACATAATTAAAATAGGATCTGATAAAGTTGGAAAAATATGTAAGGAATGTAATGTAGCTTAAAAAAATATGAATAATAAGAATCTAGGAAATATAGAATTTAGAGCCTAAATATATTAACAATAATATTTTAGAAAATAATGGATATTCAGATTCAATTTTACAATGAATTAAAAGTACGAATTATATATATTTTGGATTCTTAATTCCATTAAAATTTGAGTCTAAATTTATAGGAATTCAGAGTTTGAATTTTAAAGAATTCAAAGTCTGAATTCTAAGGAATTCATAGTCTGATTTCTATGGAATTCAGAATCTAGATTCTGAGGAATTTTTAGTTTTAATTCTGAGTAATTATATGTCTAAATTTAAAAGAATTCAGAGTTTGAATTTTATAGAATTTGGAGTCATAATTTCATAGAAATGAGAGTCTGAAAAATAGTAAAACTCGGTAGCTAAGGAACTATAACATTTCGAGGGTTTTTTAAGGATCTGAAATTTTGGCATAAGAAAAAAGTGTCTAGCCTTGGTTTTTAGGAGACATTGGATAATACATTTAAAACCAATGTAAGGGTAAAAAATTTCATAGAGAAAGAAAATTTTCCTTAAGAAAATTATTATTAAAGAAAGCTAATTTTCTATAAGAAAGTGTGTTCTTGATTTTAAAAAATAGTGGAATAGAAAAGTTATAAGGAAACATTATTGAATCAACATATTTGTGTTGTTTATTTTCATGATATAATTAGAGTTAGTTGAATTTAACTCAGAAGATTATTTTTGATTATTTTTACTTTAACCTATTATGTATGATTATCTAGATCAATTATTTTTTTTATCATGTAAGGATTACTTTAAGGGTAAATCTATCACTAACTAATGCATTTAGACTAGAAATTCTGGTCGTTGGATTCTTCTAATGAGAGAGAACACTTGAGGTTATATGATATGTCATTTTGGTGACATGGTGGTTCATGAGTGGGAAGTTACAAAATGGTGTCATAGTGGATTTAATTTATATGATTTTAATAATTTTGATAATAGTTAAAATAATATTAGATGTTCATACATGGTATAAAAACTAAATTTTTATTCTTGGCCATCTCAACCACATAGGATGTCAAAATCCATTTGGTTGTTTTAAATTATATAGGTTAATTTTAAATAATATTATCGGTTGTTATACTCATTTGTATTGAGGGGAAATAGTTTGGGTTTTATACATTATTACATTGTTAGAACATGATCTTTTCATTTCAATATAATTAAATCTAAGAAATTGATTTTTTCTATAATCATTTAATGATAAATAAAATATTTTTTCTTTATATAAATAGGTTATTGATAATGAATTGTTTAATTAAAATCAATGCAATAATTTTTTTTTTTAGTGTTATTTATCTAATTTGATTGATTATTTTTTCCATGGGAAATACAAGAGTTATTTTATTTATAATTTGAGGTGAAATTGTGATTTTTGATTTCTAATTAGTGGTTTTATATTATAGATACGTGAAAATTATAAAAATATATTTTCTATCCTCATAGCGAAGAGGGGAATTGGAAGTGTCATATTAAGGACCTCCTGGTGGGGTTGGATATACATAAATTACCGTTAGAAATACCTAATTCTCCTATAAATTTAAAATAACCATTTTTTAAGGTGACTGATAATTTTTAGGGGAAACCATCTCAATGGTAGTGACATTTATTGATGATGTAAATTTTTTCATAGTACAACATCGCTCAACTTTTAGGGGGGTTGTTGGTTCATGAGGTGTCAAATAATGGGATCATGTTATGAGAAAGAATATTTTAAACTAATTTAGGTTTTATAAATTAAGTATGAGAACAATTATATATTTATTCTAGAGGTATAATTATATAATTATAGGAAAATACTTAATTATAAGGGAAAAGAATCATTATTGGGATGATTTTTTATCTATTTCTTAAGGTTTTTTCCCAAAGAAACTATTAATGGGAAAGGTATTTAGTTTAAATAGATGAAAATGAGTGATATATTTGTTGTATACTATACGACTACATTCAATATGTTCCATTACAGATTATGGGTCCAAAAAAATTTAATTCCATGTTTGGATTATGACGGGAAGTTTTTTTCTAGGTGACGCTTTGGTTTTTACAACTTTTATTGAGGTGGTAAAAATATACTTGATTAATGAGAAATATTTGGATGATGAATAAAGGAATGTACTAATTAATAAAACACTAATAACATGATTTTAGTTTTTTATGGATATTATTTAAAACATTATTCACTTAAAAATAATTTACCACGTATTTAATTGGGTTTAATGAAAGGGAGAAGGGTTTTGAAGGTTATGAAGAATAAATAATATGATATGTGATTTTAAATATAATCAAATAATAAGGAAAAATGGTAAAAAATAGTTTTCACTATAATATTAAGGATAGATTCCCTAGATAATGAAACCTAATATTATTTGGTATATTTTTTCCCAACATATCATGTTCCCCTCTTTGAGGGTATGTCAGTGCCACTTCTATCTCAAATAAATTCCCGAGAATACGTTGACACCACAATAAAAATTTTCATTTTTCACCATAATATTTTTTCTATTTTGTAATAGAGAAATTTTATCAATTAATATAATGGTAGATTTAACATAATTTAGGGAATACACTTGATAAAACTCTTTCTTAAACATGATTTTTTATTATGCCTAAGACTAAATTCTCAAATTAGTGTAATCTCAACCCGAAACTTATGAAAAGATTCTCATGATAACACATCAATCATTGTGATACCATGTATTATTGTAATTTAAAAAAAATTAACTTAATAATACATCAACCCAACCAATGTTTTAATTTAAACACTTAAAGAAACATAATGAAAATGTAATGTGTGTAATTATAAGAGGTTTTCTATATATACATATAAAATTAAGAAACTAATCAAAAGATCCATTGGTAGTTCAATTGTACTTATAAGAATCTATTTTCTCTATACCACCAATTAAATATATAATGGGCATGCTACATATACTATATTGGAACCTACAAAAACATAGGGATATAAATTTAGAAATTGTTTAGATTGAATTTTTTCATACACAATATTATTTTTAAAAGCTATTATATCCCAGATATATTTGATAATAATAATAAATTATATCATGAAAATAACTCAAGGGATAATGGAAATTTGTATTTATTTATTAACTGTGATGTGATTTTCCATACCTTTTTGTCCATTTACATATTTTAGGTGTTTTTGGATTTAGGGTAAGGTTGGAGAAAGGAATGTCTTCCAGGTTATAAGAATTTAGATAGATAAGAGACTCCCTGGTATGGGAATGGGTATCAAACAATGAGAATATGACTATAAGATTGGTAATATATTTTTTCTAGTGTGTTTTATCACGATGTATTGAGTCCGGGTGTGGTTGCATGCTATGATAGTTAGGTTCCATGATAATCTTATGAGGAATCCAATTCATGAAATTATTATATTATATATCCAAATTAAGGGTTATAAAGAGGATTTTGTAAATTGAAAAACCCTTTATTTTAGAAAAAAACCTTAAGTATGTATTTATTATTCTTTCATATTCCCTTTTACACCATTGTGATCATTTAATGGGTGGAATCATTCATAAAATTAAGAGAATTAGGAGAGTTTGTTTAATTTTCTATGTGTGTACAATGTAGTATGGACATAGAGGTTACTTCATAAATCTATTAGTGGATAATTATGGTGTTTTACCTTTTGGGTATCATTTCTCCATGGAACCTGTGTTGTGTTGCGGTTTATTTCAAGGTTCTCACCTTGATGTATGGTAATTATGACTTTATGGTGTGGTGATAGTAATAATTCCATGACCTTCCTTGTTCCTTCCCAATTAATATATTTGGATTTTTTTAGATGGGGATATAAGAAATATCAGGGAATTAGTTATGGATATTCTAATGAATTGTCTCTAATAGGACATAACCATAACATACCATATAGTGACTCCTTATGTTTATAGTTTTCAGATAAATTTGGATGAAAATAAGAATATCATGTGTTCCCATATTTTTTGTAATTCTTGGGGAACTATAGATGTGTTCATGGAAACATGTGAGTGAACTATGATTTTTCATTGGATTTTCGAATTAGGAGATAAAAATCATTATGTTATGAGGTGATTTTCTATTTGTTTTTCTGGGATTCATCTATTTTGTTATCATTTCATAGGTTTTGAAATTGGTATTACATATATTTTATCATCCTTGTTTAATGTTTTGATAAAGGTTTTAATTATTTATTTTCTTGAGGTTTTCCCCACACGTTGTTATCCATGTGATGAAATCTTTCCCCTTGTTCATTATCGAATCCTTATTTGACGCAGGGAATTCTAGAACTATCCTTCATTGTTTTTTATAAATTTTAGAAGTAATATTATTTTTCATTCCTATTATGGGTGATAAGTATTAAAAAAATGAATATATTGAAATGTACGAATGCAATTTTATGTGGAGTGGTAACTAAAATAGGTTTTATAAGAATCTATGATATTGCATCTGATTGAAAAAATTTTATTGTTATTTATATATAGATTTTGTTTACTATTATTGAAATGATTGTATCACTTTTAATATAAAGTTTGATAACTTAAATATGGTAATAAATTAATTGTGTTAATTTATAATTGAAGTTATGGTTCCTATATAAGATATGTTGAGTTAAAATAAAGTATGTCCTAAAAAAGAAAATTATAAAATTGTTTAATTGATGATTTTTATATTGTTACTGAAGGTATATTTTTATAAATGTTTATGGATAGTGTAACCATGGTTTTATTTTTTTTGGATGGTATTTGGTTATTGTAATTATTTTTAACTTTCTTATTATAGAGGTTTTCCATTGTTTTCATAGGGAGATATGGTTGTCTATGTAGTGATTCCGGATAGGTTATTATGTGGTGTGGAAGTGTTGGAAGGTCTTGTAAAATCTCATGATTTTAATAATTATATTCTATAAATTTAATTTAAATTCTTTGATATTTTTTTACATGAAATTAAATTGTTACCTTTCACTGTAAAAAAGCCTAATTTTACCTTTCATTGCACATATCATTTATTTTCTTCGATAAATTATGTCTCGTGCAAATCCCTAATGTAAGTATTACTTTCCATTTAAATTACTTTCCTTATCATTATCATACAACATACTCCAAACCCATTATAACAATATTTATATAATTTAACAATATTAAATACAATACTAATTTTTTTATTAATGTTATAAAAAATTATAAATTCCCTCTCAATCAACCAAAAACATTGAAAAGGTTTCTTATGCATGTGGGCGGAATACCACCTCCATGAATGATATGTTTTTTTCATCGCTAACTTTATAATATAGATTCATAAATTGGATTAGTAAATATGTATTTTTTATATAATGATTTGTATTCTTTAAATATAAATTATGCATTATAAAATTAACGTTAGCAATAAGCGATCATTGTAATATTATCCCCCTAAAACTGACATTTAAGAAGAAGAAAAATTATTTATATATGAAAAGTTATTTTAATTTATGATCTTATTAAATTTATTCCCAATTATTATTAGTAATATTAATATAATAATAATCATGCCATTATAATTTTCTATTATTGATACCATAACATAATAATCTCATCAATATCCATACTCATGAAAATATTTTAGCATGTTTCTATTGTGTCAGTTTACCAGCCTATATGGAGAATGCTATAAATTTATATCATGTATGGATTTAGAATATTAATATTTGAAAATAATAAGAAAATTATTGTTTTATTTTTTTTTCGATTTTTAATATAAACATTTAACACATTAATTAATACAACATCATTTATTCAATATAAAATAATAGAACAAGATCACTGCCAACTTCATAATCATGAATAATAAATAAAGAATATAAGAAATGAAATTATAAGATTATTAATAATTATAAAATATTAATTCCAGTACCGTGATTTATCTTTTAATATTGAAATTTGGGATAATAATGATGATTAATACAACTATTTGACAACTAGTTTAATAAAATCACGATAACTCACACTTAATAAAAAAAAAAAAAAAAAACGGCCTATTATAAATGAATAGAATAATTGGAAATGATTTTTATAATAGGAAATAGATATGAACTAGGTTATTGGATTTTATAATATGAAATTTATTTTTCTAATATAGGATAGTAAAGTTTATTCAACTAGCAAGGGAAATACTGACACATTTTATATGTCAAATTTTCAGCCGTTGAGACATATTTTTTATTATAGTCCTTTTTAATTGGAATGGTGTATCTAATACCCATTTATTATTTTTTCCATGACCTAATGATTATTAATTTTATTTACTTTTTTATTTTTACTCACATCTTTTATGAGGTTTTAACTGGAAATTTTCTAAGACTATAAATGGTTTGTTGTCTCAAATTTATATTTATTGGGACATGTTTCATATTTTGGACCATAGTTTTTTTAATATTATGATAACTACCAAATTTACATAATATTTAAACATTTCCTTTCATATCATGATATTTTAATGTTCATTTCATGATAATTTTCTTTCTTATTCTTTTTTATTATTATGTTACCATTTCTATAATGATTTTTTTAACTCAACACCCTTCATTGATTTAAACTGATACTTATTAAAATGATTTCATCCAATATTGTTTTGTTTAATTATATATATTCTATTATATGGTTATTTATCTTCCTTCATGGTGTAAAATTAACAATTAATTCAAATATTTTACCTTCATAAAATTTATTTTTCAGAAAGTATGTCATTATTGATAATAATTCGCATTTTCTTTAATGGAGGTTTCCCCTCCATATATATAATTTAGTTTCCCTCCAATTAAATATTTTTTAAATAGAAACATAGTTTTTTGTAATCTTATGTTACCTCTATATTTTTGTTCTCCTCTTAAAAATTAAATTTTTTACTCTTTTTACAACGTCAATTTTCCAAAATGGTCTTTTAAAATATTAATAAGGTTTTCTATCCTTTAAAAAGAAAATATTTCATTTATCAATCCATATTTCATTTTTATAATGTTATAACCATTTAAAAGAACCAATATTGAATATTATTTCTAAATGTAATTTTTTTTCAATGTTTTCACATTACCTTTTTTAAATCATTATCCCTTTTTGAAGGATATATTATTGATTTTTTTAGTAAACGTTTTTAAATGTTTTTACTTCTACTTTCTAAATGATTTATAACTTTTTCCGGTATTAATTATTCTAATTTATTTAAAAATATTTATTTTTTAAATTATTTATTTAAAAATTTAATATTTTAATTTTATCAATAGTGAAATTTCTAATAATGAAATTTCAAGATGATTCATAACTTCGCCTTTTTTAAAAATATTAAAAAATTTGTCTAAAAAATGTTAGGGTTTCTCATAAATTATCATATTTGTCTCTAAATAACTTATTTAACATATTTTTTTACATAAACCACCCTATAAATTATCTTATGAAAAATTATTTTGGGGAAATTAAATTTTTAGGTATCAACTATGTGCATTGTTGAGGTCAATTTTCATTGTTCCATCTAGAAATGATATGAAACCTATTATTATTTCGATAGGATCAATTTGACTTTGTGAATGATTGAATTCATGTGGAAAAGATATATATATATATATATATATATATATATATATGAATGTTTAAATATTGAGGTCCAATAACACATTATAATGAATTTTTTATGGTTTTATATTTTTGTGATATATTGATTTCTTTTATAGGTATAATTAAGATTTAGCTATGTTCATAAAAATTTGGGTAAGTATAATTTTAGTTAAGATACACTCATATAGTTTTTCATGATTATATATTTTTTACAATATATTAACACAATATTGGGATTTAGAATAATTATGGTTAATCTATTATCAAAACAGTGTTCATTGAAATAATTGATTTTAATCAATATTGACAATAATATATTGTTTTATGCTTTTGTTTATTCCACACTCTTATTCAAATTCTTTTCTTATATTATGCTATCAAAGATTATTGTAAAGACTAATGTTTCAAAATTATTGAATTACTTCTTATTATATAAATAAACATATGGCATGAATCATTATTTATTATCTATACTTTGTTGTGCTTTATTTTCGTATGTATCTTGATCATATCCAAATGCTAATATTATTATCACTTATAATATTGATTTATTATTTCTTTTGTCTACACTAACTAATAATATATTATCATCCCTTAATTATGATTACATCCACTTCGTTACAAATTGGTTTCTAAATTTTTTGTTATAAAAATAGTTTATTGTTGTTTAATTATAAACAAATATCCACAAAACATGTAAAATAATTTTCCTATGAAATGGGTCATTAATGAAATTAAACCTTCTGTGGGGGATATTGTGTGATTGTTTGTGAGATTTTATTTTTAACTTATAAAAATGTCCTAAAATTAATATGTTTTAGGAAAGGTCATTATAATTAATATCTCTTCTGCGTGGACTATATAGTATATATTGTACATGTTTTTCATCCTTAAAATGGTTCTTCCATAAAAAATTTATCTTATTTTTTAACAAAGTTAAATTAAAACCTTACATTTTAGGGAGATATTTAGTGTTTCCCTAAACTTTTGAAAGAATTAGGTTGTGAAAAAAAAAACATTTAGTAATATTTTTTGGGTACCACTTGACTGGGTGTGATACTAATTATTACTTCATATGGCATGTGTGGGGCCAGATCTATTATTATATTGGTTTTCTAGTATAGGTAAATTTTGGTGCCTAATTTTTATTTGATCATGAAATAAGTTATATCTTAGGTTATCTTGGGATATACTTTGTTCTATTTATTTATTGGTAAAATTTGAATCATCTTGCCCCTCTCATTAATTAGGGAAATTTAGTTATTATTTCCAATATTATATTTTTATTCCACTAAATTCACTAATGAAAATATATGGATATAAAGTGGAATGGTGTAAAGTATTTTTACACTCCATATTCATTTTTATGTCTGTATACTTATACAATAAATTTCACCCTAAATTATTAATTGTTTGGGTTTATATTTTGTTTATTTTTGGGATCTTTTTCATGGTTGCATAGTGACAACACGATTTCTTCATGGTTTAGTAAACCATGTAGGTAAATCATGTAGACTACTTAAGGAGGAGTATTTGTGTATTTTTGGATATCTTAATTGGGGGACCCCCGTTTCATTCTCCTCTTTTAACAGATTATCTAAGGTAATTTTTATATGATATACACCACCTTCCCTTGGTTCCATGATGTATTTTTTCAAGATTATTCTTGGTAAGTATTTATATTTCTATTATTATTCACTTCCTGTAATTATTCCTTTAATTTCTTATAATTTTTATCTATCTCCAATTCCATAATATTCAATTTATAAACTAATGTTATAGATTATAGTGGCCCATACTTCTCATACATTAATATTAAGTCACTTTTGATTAATATTCAAAATATTTCCTAATAAAACATAACTGAGGACTCGAGAGATTTATGACCATTAGAATGTTTGATACATAAACATATGGGGCGTAAAAGATCTATAATATTTCTGATTATGTTCTTCAAAACTAATACCCTTATAAGACATATCATACTTAAGACCTTTCATTATAACCTGGGTATTTCATACATAGGAATGGGTGTGCTCATATTCTCAGTAAGGGTAACCAAAAGAGATGTAAATAAATGATATAAAAAGGTAGTAAGATATGTACAATGGTATAAGAACATGGTCAAGACATATAATAGTCATACCCAATCAGTGAAAGATTATTAAAAATAATACATGGAATATGGTTTTTTAAAAAATGACATAAGAGTTTTGTGTTTATAATCATAAATAATCAATCATTAGCCTTCCAAACATATCATAAGAATAATTTATAGATTTTTGGCATTCAAATAATCCAAAAAATCATTTCCTTTTCAAGGATCACTAAAAAAATCATATTGGATTGAGTTAACTCTCCATTCTATCATTTCATTAATCAAGGTTCACTGTAAAGACTTTCTTGTTGAAAACATTCACTAACTAAATTATTTTCACTCTCCATTATAGTCCCTGTTTAACTCATAAGATATCATTCTTTACCTAATTAATTGGATGGAAATATTTTTATGGTCCCACCGATCACATAATTAAAAACCACGAATATGTGTACAATCACATAAAAAACATATATCTTGTCATCGAATAATAACTCATTAAAAGGATATAAGTTTCATAAAAAAGTTTTCTTAATAACCATAAAATATCTAGATAAAAAATAAATATATTATCATGGGATAATATACACATTAAATCATATGAAACATGGATGTTGTTAAAAATAAAAATACCATCAAAATATGAACAAAACTTCCTGGAGGGAGATACCCTTTTTATTTGAAATCACTTGTTTAAAATCTATAAATTTCCAAAATATTAATTATCAATTTTTTTTTCAAAAGAAAGAAGTTATTTTAAAATTAATATTCAATGGAAGTATTTTTCCTGATAATATAGATATTCATTCATAAGTTTTAAATTTAAAAAAAATCATTTCACATTTCCATTAAAAAGTACATATCCCCTATCAAGAAAAATGAGAGGAAAATTCATTTTAAAAAATAATTGAAACTGAATCTTGGGTAATAATGACATAAATAAATCATTGGAAAATAGTAAAAATCCTAATTAAATAATTTTTTATGAAACATGTACATGGATGAAATGATTACTGAATGAAAAGAAAAACATGGTTGGTTTTCCTAAAAACACTATTTCAACCTATTTAGTACTTAAAGAGAATAAAATTAGAGAGAAAAAATGAAATATTAATAAATAAAAAGTTTTAAATAAAATGAAAATTACTTTTAATAGATATAATATATAATTTAATCTTTATAAAATTTAATCATAACCAGTCCTAGTAAAAATGAGATTGTAACATAAAATCCTTATAGATTTAGTAATCATTAAATAAAAAGTAATTACATTAAAAATTTTCATATGTATATGTAAATAACATGAATTAAATCATATATTTTATAAAATATATTCTCTAGTAGGAATATACACCATATAGGTAAGAAACTGGTGCATAACATTAGAAAATATCACAATGAAGAAAAATTGAGATGAAAACCCCAAACCTTAAGTTTTTTTCTTCATAAGTACTATGAAATACTATATAATACATTTAAATTTATTATAATTCTATTAAATAACCATAATAATATCTATAATATCATACATGGTTTACTTATAACAACTTTCCACCGGATCGTTAACAATTATTCACTATCATCATAATTTCAGAGCATAAATGCTTTATTCTTCATATATGTTTTTGTTTGGAAGTTATGGTCATTTCACTTTGATCATTGTTACATCAAATATAGATTTTAATTTGGTAATAAATTTATTATATGTTTATTATATATATATTTATGACCATTCATTGAAATTAGTGATGAAAAATTAATTATATCATTATGTGGTGATTGTAGTCTATACATACGCACGAGTGTCATTTTTATTTTTTGATGGATGGAATGAATGAAATGTAATTACAAATTCACCATTACATAATAATAATTTTAAAACAATTATAATATATAAAATTATATCTATATTAAAACCCATACAATAATGATGGTGGGGTAAATTGAGTCATAGTGATGCGTTGAGGTTGTCGTCCACTAATATACCTGATGGATAACTTTATATAAAATTGGATTGAGAAGCGTTGTTTATTGATTTTAAAGTAATCATAATAAAACATGAATAATTTTATGATACTATATTCATAATTTTCTAATGTATAAAATAGTTTTAAAGTATGTATATTAAAAAATGGAATTGGAAGAGGTTGTTGAAGGTCTGTACCTCTTCTTTGAGAGACCCTTTTTCTTTCTCCATAATCCATGAAGGATTGCTCATACAAGAATAATAGAAACTCTAAAATGAAGGGAAATTTTACAAAATGTTTCTTCAGTATGTAGTTTTCTATCTACGGGACTTAAATTCTGTGAATAATGTCCGATAATAGGTTTCTTTCTAAAATTTATGGTACGGACACACATGAAATTTCATAAAATATTTCTATGATTTAATGTCACAATCATAGGAATATTAATCCAAATGGCCTGTTATTTGAAATAAGGAAATATAAGGATGAGATAAAATAAAAAATACGTATTTTAAAATTTTGGGTTGGTTCTTACACTTATATCGTGTTCGAAGCACCCCAGGTTAAATTGTTTTAACATTAACCATAGTAATATAATTTTACTATTTTTAATTTTCAATATGAGATAAAAATAAGTTTTCATTATTACATTATCTAATTTATGATTATTCGATATATGCAATAACATTTATTATATTAAATTTATATAAGTGGTTGAATTTAATTTTAACTGATCATGTAAACCACAATAAAATACCATTTTTGGTAAATGAATTTTTAATCAAAAAAACATTATTTACATCAGTTCCGTTCATTTTAAAATCCATAAAATGAATGTTAAAATGATAAATTTAATAATAAATATATAAATTTAATTAAAAACAATTATAAATATATATTGAATTATTTTAATAACATAAAAACACATTGCGTGCAAAAAAGGTTTCTTAGATATATATATGTTTTTAATCAAAAAAATAACTAATTACGAATTATTGTATAATTTTGATTCTTATGTAATTAATTGTATTATTTCTTATTAAATTACACTTAAGTTATTATAATTTCAAATTAATAACTAAATTTTCCATTTACTATAAATGGAATGTCATTTTTTTATAAAAAATTGTATTTTTCACTATTCACATAAAATAAATAATTTTTAAAAAATATAAAAAATTCAACCTATGAAAAAATAGAGATTATTATCTAAAAAATGATAGTTATTTAATCAAACAAAATTTTTAAAAAATGGTATTTAATAATTATAATTTTCATATATAAAAAATATGATAATAGACATTGTTGAAGAAAAAATAATTTTTAAGAGTAAAATAACCTTACAAAATTTTAGTACATAATTATTGTGTATTTATAACATAAATTTTTATTATTGGAAAACCTACATAATTTTTTATATTTTCTTTATAATATTTATTCATCTAATTTTAAGGTCAGGTTACAATGGTTTACTATATCACTGTTCAAATAGACTCTAGGTTGTGTTCCAAGAAAGATATTGAATAAAAATAGTTTTCTTTCAAAGATAATATAATTAAAATATTGGTATGTCATAATATACCTCCCAAAAAATGAATCTCTACATCAAAAATCCATCACTCTGTTATAAATAATTAAATTCAGCACTTATTCCTCACATATTTGGGTTCCCATATAACATCATCAAAGTTTTGATTCATCTAAAGTTGTTTAACCAAGGGTGTGATCATGTTTCATTAAAGAGTTTCTATAGGATCCATGATTTTATCCTATTTTTATTTATAAAAAATATCATCCAATGGTGGTAAAACCATTGATTTATTTACTTTTGAATGATCATGTCTGTATTTCCTCACCAGATATACATAGACACATCAAAATCATTATAGATGTTTACTAGAAGTGCCAAGAGATATTTTTTATTCCCAACATGATCAAGAATAATGATGAGACCAATATTCCAAGGGATAAAGATTCACTTGTTTCTAAATCTCTTAACATTATATTATAGATAATTCAAAATAAAAAATTGACATAAGAATCAACATTATATCTCACTAACATTTGTCAGTATAAATATTCTATCGAATCTAATATTCCTTGATATGATGAAAAATTTATCTAACCATATCTGTTACTCTACGACTATCCTAGTTCCTTATAATATTATTTCTCTGATTACATCATACTGTTACATAGTTCTATACTTATTTTTGTATAAGGATTCATAGGTATTCATTTTAATACTCGATTTAATTATATTGTCCTAATAACACTAAATTAGAGAAAGGTTTTGATCTCAAAAACCATTGAAATATGGAGAAATAGATCCCTAAATATCCTCTAGTATTCAAATGGTTCTCTCATTCTAAAAATATTTCAATGAATTATAATTAATACTGAAAAAATTTCTATATATAGATATTGAAGAATATTGATATAGAACATATAGGAAAAACTTATATCCCAATCAGATATAAGGGAATGTTATACCACATGTAACCCTACCACTACCTTAATTTATATCGCTAAAATCTAATCAGGGGATAAATTTTCTCTAATTAGAATGAGTTTTGTTTTCTTTGTTTGACAATAAACTATAATCTAAATAGAATTATGACATATAGATGTTTTGGAGAGTAATAAATATATATATGGTTATATTTTCTAATATTAATTTTGGTATAATAAATGTTTGTAACATCCATGTTATAATTTCATTATCATACTTAACATCCAAACATACCAAGCACCTAGATTCAAACTCTACAATATCCCTCTTTCTATTATACCATCAAAAATAAACTTTTGTATTTCTATAAATCTTTATACATATAAGATGAATATGAAATTATGAGATATAAGACCATTCCAATAAATCCTTCTTTAGGTTCAGTATTGGTAGGAAAAAAATATGGATTTGTAACCATATAATTCAACCATAGTCAAGGATGGCTCAGGAACATTTCTCATATTCTTTTGGAGCCCCACTTCCTCCTTTTTTAGAACAATAAAATTTATGTGGATATTTGGCTAAAAAATCATTTTGTATATAAAATATTTCTCCAATTATTTATTTATATAAAGATCCATCATTGTTAAATCTATAAATAGTATATATTTTCTATCCTTATTACAAATAATACAACATTATCCCTTCAAATCAATAAATTGGCCACCTTTTTTATTTCTTGGGGTGGTCATGTACTGATTAGTCATAATATTTAATCAACCCCAACCATATTATTTAAATTATATTTAAATATTTATGGGTGAATATATAAAATAAATTATTATGATTACTATATATGTCACATGACTCTCTATAAAATATTTCCTCTATATATTTAATGAAATAATTTCCACATGTAACTCTGAAGAATGAGTCGGGTAAATTTTCTAATGAACCACAATTGGAAATAGGAATAAGTTGTCATTGTATGCTTCTACATGATAGCACATCACATCCATTTATTTGATGCATCACTATAAATCACAAACCCTTCTCCATAATAGGGTAGTGTGAGCACAGGTGTACTGAACATCCTTATCATTAGTTTGTTGAAATTTTGTCCACACTCATAAATCTAAAATAAGTTACCTATATTCTATGTTAATTGGTTGAGTGGATAAGATACTTATGTTAAAAAATTCACAAATCATTTATAATATCCATACAATCTAAGAAAACAGTGGATTTTATTCTTAGTGGATTGTATTTTCCAAATAGTAATAATTTATATCATTGATGGATCTAATGATATGACCTCTCTTAAGATTATATAACTAAAAAATGAATTGTTCTATAGTTGAAATTAATAATTCCTAAAATATTAATAAATATTATCTTTATGTAGGGCCTTTATAGAAATTATCAAGTGATCGTCATGATCTTCCTTTGTCATGGAAAATATAAGAACGTATTCTATAAAGACTACCATAATAAGATTATGGAAATCTTGAAATTTTCTATTCATTAAATCCATGTATATATTTGGATGATTAATACAACCTATTAGAATCACTATAATGTTTTTGTGTCCAAACATCGAATGTAAAAATTTAGTTTTTATGTATTCTCTTTCGAAATAAAAATAATAGTATCGAGATAAATGATAAGTCTTTGAAATATATATAGATCCTCATAATTGATCAAATAAATCATAAATAAATAGAAAATGATATTTATACTTGATCATGAAATTTTTATGTTTCTGATAAACATGTTGGGTCACATTAATCCATATTTCTTATTAATATAAAAAATACAAGTGTTCCCTATAGTATTGCAATTGGCCGAATGAGTCCCTTATAAATATTAACCCATATTTTCTTCTCCCATTCATGTAAATCAATTAGATCGATTCTATATGGAGTATATCAAATTTTTGTAGTGCCTTGTATAATTTAATTAGAAAACTAAACATCATCATTTGGAGGAAAATTAGGAAATTTTTTAAAAAAGACATTAGAAAACTCCCATAAATTAGGCATGTCATATATGTTGAGTATATCTATAACCATCATAGATAAATACCCATCTTGAATAGGAGTTAATACCCTTTAAATGTATTTAATTTCTATTAGAAGTTCAAATTTATAATCACTTATAGACAATGGTATATTTTTTCAAAATATCAAATATGACTTCCATTTGTCTATAATATATATGGGTTTTATATAAATAAGGCCAATATAAGCCAAAAATAACATCAAATTGAACTCTATAAAGAAATAATGTATTAATAGGGAGAACCTTCCCACAGACATCATATAACACCCGAAACATTTTTTGGTATGCTTCTCTTAAATACATTCTATTCATAACCTATATTTCATAAAGAATTGTGTTCCTTTGAATCAAAACATGGTTATTTAAGAGATAGTCATAACCTAGCCATTAAAATAAATTTTCCACTTCTATATTTTGAATTTCAAAAAATGGTCATCAAGGGTTGTGACTAGTAAGTCATTTGGAGTTTGATAGAACCAACTTTATTTTTTTATGAATAGTGAAAACCCATTATGAATTGTAATATGAATATTAATATGACCCTTGTGAATTCTAAATTATGATAATATTTTATTTTCTTAAGGTAATAAGATAATGAGATCTTAATTAATTTTTCAATATGATATAAAACTAATTATACCTTTAAAAATGTTATTTTTCAAATTAATTATGATTTTCTTTAAAAATTAAATTAAAAATACATTTAAAATTATTTAAAAAATGGAGTTCATTTATGAATTCTACACATCATAAAAAGGTTAGGGTGAAATTTTGGGATTTTTCTAAATTACTTGAATTTCTGTGAATAGTAAAAATACAGTTCTGAGTTTTTGGTAGTTTAATGACAACATAATGACATAATAATTAATATATAAGTTTGGTCCACTTTTTCATAGTAACATAAGACATGAGGTTTCCCAATTGTCTGAAACCATGGAAAAATACCATCAGAAAACATATAGTTTTTCAAAAACCACTAATGAGGTGTCCCTTTTAATTAATAAAAAACTCCCTCTTAATTACTATAAATACTCACTCACCCCCTTATTTTTATTTAATTAAAAACTCATTATCCTCGATTATCTAGTAGTATTACCTTCCTAGGAGTCCTACCATGGTGTCCTCAAACCCCCAAGGTCCCAAACGTTATGTTTTTGGAGTTACTCTACAAGGTAAGAGAATCTATCACCCTTCTATTTTCTTAAAGATTTCATTTTATGTTTTCTATTTTATTTTCAATTAGATTATGTTTGGATATTTCATTACATGTTCACCATTATATATATATATATATATATATTATTTTTTAGTAATTAAATACCCCATTTCCCTCATCTAACAATTTTGTGAAATTTTAACTGACGTTGTTAGGCTGCCGAGTTTTCGTCAGAGATTTCTCAATTTTCTTCTTTTTTGAGTTCCTTTATTTTATAATTATTTAATCATACCCCCTCATCCAAATTCTATGATAATTAAATTACCTTATGTGAATAATAATTATATTATTCTAATGTAATATTTCATCAACATCTCTCTTTCCCCCTCCTCTTATACTAAAAATGAAAACATTGTCTGAGATGTGTTAATTTATCACATTCAAGGACGACGGGTTCTGAAATTTCATTACCATGTTAAATTATGGTCATAAAACCATTTTTATGGTTGAAACAGATCTGAATATATTAATTTAATCCCATTAATTTTCTGTAATCCTTACACACTCATAATATAAAATAATAATACAAAACAAGTTCATTGTGCCCAAATCCGCCAAGCAATATCCAAACGTTTATCAATGAATTTTAACTAATGATTCATCCTCAAGTATATCACACAGAATCATTATAAGGTAATTTATATATATCTAATTTCACTAATAAAATATATTAACAATTTGGTATGTTTAACACATTTCAAATGAACGTCTATTCATGAATACAAGTAAACGAATCATGAAAACCAATGAAGAAAATGCTTCCAAAACAATAAAAATGAACCTCTTAAACCATTAAATAAGGTCATTAATGACCCTAAAAAGGTAATACTAAATAAATTACATGTATATTAGGATCATTAATTTTTAATCAATGAAGATAAATTTTATTATTCTGGTCATTAAAACAAACTAAAACACACTCGACCATACGGTAAGGGGATTCTCGTCTCACTTTTAATTCAGTGAGATTTCCATTGTTGGACACATATTTATTGTATGTGGTATATTTTTACTAAAATTTGATATATAATATCATTATTCTCATTATATTCATGGTAATTTTTTAATTATTTATTGATTATTGACTTTTGGTCATATGATTCAATTTATTACAATATGGTAACTGAGTTTATCTGAATTTCCATTTCATTTTGACCTACTTGGTATTGTAAACCTAATATTTCTTATATGGTGTATCTAGTGGCCATTTCAGATAATATTTCACTTGAAATAATAATTTTGTAAATATACATTTTCTTGTAGCATGGATATTACTATTTCCTTAAATTATATATCATTTCACAAACAATGTTAATTTGGAAAGATGTTTTAAATATGGTAATATTGAGGAATCCTTATTCTATAATATATATGGATATTGAAAATGAATATTTCTCTTGTACTAAATCAATGTATAAAGAATTATTTGGACTTGAAGTAGTGGGTGGTGTCTGTTATATCCCTTCAATGCATCGGTAGATCTCATGAGAGAAATTAGTTGGAGACAAACCCTTCGAGTTTGTTTCCCAAAATCCGATGGCTTTCTACACACAAAACTAAACCATTTTAATTGTATTATGGTATCATGTGACAGATACATGCCATCCATTTAATAATAATTCTATTTATTCATTATCAGTTATTACTATCCATGATGTTTTCACTATGACAATATCTATGTATGCTGTTTTATTTTTAGTTTATTAATGGCGTGTGTTTTTCATTTATTCACTATGCCATTTTGATTATGTCAAGTTTTTTATGATCCACTTATTATTTAATTCATGATTCTTCTATGTGTAACCCTTACTAAGCATTTGAGGTCACCCCTTTCATTTTTTACCTTCAACAAGTGATTATGAGGACATCATTTATTGAGTTCCTAAGGATGCAATTTTTTGTTTTTGTTATGTATTGTATTTTATAACCTTTTCCAGCATAATTTGAGTTACATATATGTATCTAGTTTCTTAAAAACTACTAAAATGATCATTTTATTCGGATTTTCATTCCTTCTAACCATGCCAATATAACATGTAATGCAATGGCTCTATTCTACAGGGGTCTGGGTGTTACAGTTGGTATCAAAGAAAGTTTAGTAGAAAATTTGGAAACTTGATTTAGAAGATGTAGATTATCGAAGAGTCCCTATGATATTATTTGAGGATAAACATACAGAAACACCCCTATTTTTTGGAAAGTAATTTATTATGTGGATATTTCAATAAATACATCCCTATCTAGATATGATCAGGTAGAGGTGGCTCTGGAACATATGTAACTATGAGTGAAAGCTCTGACAAGGAGTTTTGGGATTGACCCGGGATATCCTGGTACACGACAATGGGCCTTGCTGCACTCTTAGTTATGAAAATCTTGGGGGATATGCTTAGGATAATTCTAATTTTCTTAAAATCCATTATGAAGGATTTTAATGTAAATTATTCCTCATTGAAGCCATGTTTATGAGATTAGTTATGCATAGAATTGCAATCTATGTTTAGTGATTTTCTATTTCATATTCACAACCTAATATTTTTTATGAAATTATTTAGAAATGGAATCTAATGGAAGAATTGGAATCAATACCCATTGGAAATTTAGGGATATCTCCACTAAACAAGTCAACACATTCAATTTTGGAGCAGATTAGATCATGGCCATATTAGAACAACTTACTCAGGTTGTAATGAATAACCGTTCCAAATCTATGTTGGATCAATACATTCGGTAAGAAGCCCCCATATTTCAGCAGGACTACTAATCTAGTGGTTTTTGAGAAATGTGTCAAGTCCCTTGAAAATATATTAATGGAATTAAGATACAATGAAATTGAAAAGGTAGTACTGGCAGTATATTGTCTCAAGGGTGACGGTGATCAATGGGGGCCCTTGATTCAGAATATCACGGAGCAAGAACAAATATAAGATATGAAATGGAGTACTTTTAAGGAAATATTCTTCTAAAAATATCTCCATCATGGTCAATGAAATGAAATGAAGATGAAATTCTTTGGCTTAAAGAAAAGGGAAGAAAACAGCATTGCAGAGTATGAGGCTACATTCACTAGGCTAGTCAGGTATGTCTGTAACATCCCAGGTAAATGAAGAATAAGAAATTTTCATATTTATTAATATTTTCGAATTAAATATTAATTTTACTTTAAACGGGTTTCTATATTTGATAGTATACCCAATATGCAATAAAGAGTTTCTATGAAATCTTACGTTACACACTAATAATATTATATTATTATTTTAAATGGTAGTTAACTCCTAGTCGTTGTATTGGAGGGAATGAACAAAACTAACTACAATATGATTATAAATGGTTTTTAAATGTTTTTACATTTATCCAATAAATGATAGAGGCTTAAAATGAGAATGAATCTAATTTTAAGCAAAAATACTCTAATATTCTTTAAAAGGTCGATTTACCACCTTTTGATGGGGAACCATCTTTAAATATATTTTTTCCACTCTTATATGTTTTATTTGAAAAAATACAATTTTTCTTTAGATTTGGGAGATCAAAATTTACTTTCTGTAAATTTTTAAATTTTTCTGATTAATTTAATTTTTTAATGAATAGTGAAAAATTGTGTATTTTAATTCAAAAGTGCCTTTTAATATAATTTATTAATATGGATAGATTATCTTTTTAATTGATTTTAAAGTTTAATTAAAATATATTTTTACCATTTAATCCAATGGTGGTCATTTGATTTAATATCATTTTTAAATTGGACATAAACAAGTGTTAATATTTTGATAGTTATTATTTCTTAAAAAACACGTTATTTGTTTTGACAACGGGAATTAATTATAAAATTAATTAATGCCACTTCTATGTTTTGAATTTATAAAAATATACATAATTTTTGAATTTGTTATATAAAATTATTATTAGAATGAATTTTTGGTAGTTTTCTGAAAAACATCAATTTTTGATGAATAGTGAAACCACTTAGTAGTAGTTAAAAAATGAATTTCTCATTTAAATGAAATTTTACCTCTTTTCTGAGTTGAATTTTAAAAATCTGAGACACTCATTTAATATGAACAAGTAAAATGTGGATTAATAAGATGAAAAACATTTTAGTGAATAGGAACTTTTGACTTTTATTTTCCACGGTTATAGGTAAATAGGGTCATTCAAGGTAAAAAGAGTATTATATTTATTCAAATTTACCTTACCACTTGTCATAACCATATTTTACAAGTAATGTCCGACCATGGGAATCCTTTGGTCTATTTTGGGAACCCATGGAGCCACTTGTGAGTGATAATGACATTTTTTATTAATTACTTTAAAGTAAAGGAAAAAATGACATAAAAAATATCTTTTTATAAATTAATTTTTACATGGTGTTATATAAGTCATATTTCCAACTATAAATATTCATTGGAAATATAAAAATATTTTCTACATCATGTAATTTTTTTATACTTTTTAGACATGGAATAAATTAAATTAGTTATGACACAATAATAATGCAGTGTTTACTTCATTAATAAATCATTTAAATAAATAAGATTATAAATATTTAAATTTCATTAAAAACCTGTCCAATTCTTATTAGATGATTTTATTTCGACCATGAGTCATCTTATCTTGGATTGTAATTATTTTTTGGACCATTATAAACTGAATATCATTATATAATAAAATAATCTTTTCACACTTTCCTAAAGAGCCCCTCCTACCACTTATAAAAATAGATCACTTCTAACCAATTACTCACACCTAACAGGCATTGGATCATCCATCCTCTGACCAATTAAAATCCCTACATCCCTCTCCTCTTCCTAGAAGCCTTACCTTAGGTAGAAGTCACTTCAATAAGTCCGTTTGGTTCAAACCAAAGGAAGTTACCCAAATTAAAGGTAATGATTTCTCTTAAATTGTTTTCTATTATTTTACTTCTCCAACCGCTAAACTCTTTTTAGTCCTTTATTTTGTAAAAAAACCAATATACTCAATATACTACGATGTTTTTATGATAGGTATTCGAACTATACTTACACATACATACATCTAATAGGTGAAGAACATAATGGTACTGTGGATGGAAAAATAACGCCTCACTAAACAATGATTGTTCAATTACATCCCACCGCCTCTCATGATGGCCATTATGATGGAAATATATTTATAAATGATATATATTATGTTTAATTTTTATTTATTCTTCTGTATTTTCCATTTATGCCATACCTTTATGGTTTCCATTATGGGTAAACACGATAATCTCATTAGAGGAAGTGTGGAATACCGCCCCCTCAAAGTGATATGACTCGTTCATACCATATGTGGTACATATAAAGGATGGAGTTTGTGATATTATATATTATAATATACAAGAATTATAATATAACTCTGTATCATTATGTTTTAATTACATTAAAATAAGAAGTAGAAATTGAAGTAGCGTTCATGCGTACGTACGGCTTACCGTCTCTATAAACAGTGTATTTCATTTCATACCTCAAAATGATATGTACTGTAATAAATATATATATATTGGATATATATATGATATATATGATATAATATCATTCTGTATATAATGAACTTTTTACCACATGAATAACTTGTAATTATAAGGTGTTCATTTTTTACTCAAGTACCAAATATCTACAAAATGACCGCTATTAACATAAATGACTATGCAATGTTTATAACATGGTAATAAGTGATATAAGAGTAATAATATACTTGAAAAAGGTTTTGAAGCAAGTATAAATTAACTTTAGTCTATTATTCAGGACGTTAATGAATGAACGGGTCAAGTTTGACACGAGGTAAGGGAACTTCTTAACCCAATTTTCATTCTTTGGGTTGATCTTATCTTTATTGTTTATGTCATTATTTGATTTTGTGAGATATGATTTTTTATGTATTTATACTTTATTTATGTGTTCTTAGATTGAATACACATAATAGATCTATTTTATTTACAAAATGATCTTTGTACGGGACTTCGTCTCAATCTCTTTTCGTTGAGGCATATTTTCTTTTAATATATGACTTTCTTTTATACATTGTATAAACAACCTTGAACTTTCAAAGGAGATATTTTTGGATGAAACGTTTTACAAAAGACAAAAAGGAATGTTTATTTTAATGTAAGCAGGGAGAATGACCTTTTCAGCTGCCGTGAGTACTATTTGATCTTTGGCTTCCTCAACAAGCCGTAATGTTTTTAAAAGAAAATAAAAACTATATATTCTTTGATGTATTTTGGTATTGAAAACGGTTTTGATAAAAGAATTGTTTTATGTCAATATATTTAAATGATATATTTTGATTGAAATGTGGAAATTTTATCATTCATTTATATTGGTTTTATGTGTTATGATTTTATACTGGTACTTAGACATTTGACGGGTGGTTATATGATAAAATAAATGATGGGTGGTGTCGTGAATACCAGGATGGGTGGTTATGTTATAACCTCCAATGCATTGGGTATGGAAGTCAGCCGTATGGCTATCCCATTTAAGTGATATGTGTGGAATTCAACTGTATGGTTATTCTATTTAAGTATGTTTATATCCCAAGTTACCTTTATATGTTATGTGTTCTTAATATGGGTTTTATGGTAATCCTTTGGTTACAAAAGGGTAAGTAATGATTTTTTATTCAGTTAATAGTATTTAGTACTTCATAAAGGTGAAAATTATTACCTACGATAAAGTATTCATGGTTTACTTGTTGTTTTTAAAAACAAGTTGGTTTCCTCCTTAGTGTATCCCTTACTGGTGTTTTTAGGCTCATCCCAAGTTTTGAAATGTTTTTCATAGGACATAAAGAGGAATATCGTCAAGGATGGGATCAAGGAAATGTCATACCGTCTAAAACATGGAACTAGACATGACACTTTTGTTCAAGAGTTTTTATTTTGTGGAAAAAATGGAAACTGAGTAGATGTGTCTACTTGTAATTTTTATGTCGTCATGTATATGGTATGGCCTAATTCTCTAAAACTCTAAACTTGAATAGATCCTTAATGTGAATTATTCACTTAATTCATGATTATGTAATGTTTTATGGCTGGTTCCTTATAGTTGGCATCAGAGGTTGGATTAGATAACTTTAAGAGTTATAGTATTGTTAAATAAATCTCCATAAATTAATTTATGGTAATATTGAAACGATATAGCATTTACATATTACCATGTTGCTTCGCCTAAGATATTTCTGTGTTTAGAATGGTTTTCCAAAGAGGAAATAGGACAGCTATGTTGGGACGACATCAGGAGGAAGAAAACCTTCCAAATCATCAACCTGAGATGGTCAGAATCGGAACTGAACAGTTTTTTGCAGTGATGACCCAGTTGACTCTGGCTATAAATGGTGGTGGTATCCATGCACGAGATCAGCCAGATCAACCACAGAGGAACATGTCAGTAGTGGATCAATTCATGAGGCAACATCCTCCATAATTCAGAGGATCATCTGACCTTGTGCTAGCATAAGGGTGGATTAAAGCACTGGAGAATATTTTTGATGTCATGGGGTGTTCAGAACATCAAAAGGTTAGTCTTGTTATTTACAGTTTTTAAGGTAAAGCTGATCAGTGGAGGTTGATGGTAAAAAATATCAGGGATAGTGAGGAGATTGATTTTC
This sequence comes from Viscum album, assembly GCA_963277665.1. Classification (NCBI taxonomy): domain Eukaryota; kingdom Viridiplantae; phylum Streptophyta; class Magnoliopsida; order Santalales; family Viscaceae; genus Viscum; species Viscum album. The sequence continues at coordinate 1,592,663,740 of OY728161.1, forward strand.
TTTATTAGGATGAATTCAGACGTTTGTTCCTTGAGAAATAGTTTCCTAAAGTGGTTTGACTTAGGATGGAAGAACAATTCTTTTAATTGAGGAAGGAGGATGACTCAGTGGCTGCTTATGAAGAAAAGTTCACTTGACTGGAAAGGTATGCACCAAATTTCATCCGAGATGTTGATAGTAAGATAAATCTATTTTATTCGAGACTGGAGAGATGATATCGAAGTGTGTTAGCCTCTCATGATTTAAATAGTTATGAAGAACTTGTTTGACATGATGATAAGGTGGAATTGGATTTTTCTGATGATCAAGTGTTCTTTGACAAACAACAGAATAAGAGGTCCAGTTGGCAGGAAAAGGGGAATAATTCATCAAACAAGCCTGGAGGTAAGAAAATTAAATATCCAACTTGTGAGAAGTGTGGTAAAAAGAATCCTCAAGATTGTTTATCAAAGTCTGGAAATTGATTCTGTTGTGGGATGTCTGGTTATAATTCTCATAATTGTAAGGAAGATGAACAAGCAGGCAATGAAAAGCCATCTATAAGATGTTGTAAGTGTAATGAAATGGTTCATTATGAAAATTAGTGTCTAGAGAAGGACCCAACTGAGGGAAATCAGCCGGACTATAAGAAGAAAGGGGTGGTGAAATCCTTTGCAACTAATTCAGCAGATGTTGGTCCATCGAATGAAATACTATCAGGTACACTATTTGTTTGTTCATATTATGCCAATGTGTTGTTTGATTTAGGGTCTACCAACTCTTTCATTTCTAAAAATTTTTCTAGTAAATTGGGAATTCCATCTCAAGATATGAATAAAGAACTTATGGTAAAAACACTTGGAGGAAATTTTGAGACAAAAAGATATTATAAGAACCTTCATGTCCTTTTGTGCGGAAAGAATCTACCTGCAAACCTTGTTGTTTTTCCTCTAGTAGAGTTTTATGTTATTGTGGGTATGGATTGGTTTTCTGTTTATCATGCTAAGATTGACTACAAAGATAAATAGGTTTCTTTTCAGAATGCTTTTCAGTTTTTATACAAGAATGAACCCTTACTTTTGATAACATATCAGGAAGCTGAGAAACTAGTAAAAGATGAAAATGAATGTTACCTTGCACATATTGTTGAAAACAAAGGAATTGTTCAGATTAATTATGTGCCAGTGGTAAATGAGCACCTTGAGGTTTTTTCTAATGAGTATCCTGCTATTATATGTGATAGAGAAGTTGAGTTTACTGTTGACTTAGTTCCTGATGCTAAGCCAATTTCAAAACCCCCTTATCGAATGGCTCAAATTGAACTTTTAGAGTTAAAGAAGAAATTGTAGGAGTTATTAGATAAAGGATTAATTTGACCTAGAACATCACCATGGGTTTCTCTTGTCTTGTTTGTTAAAAAGAAATATGGTTCAATGAGACTTTTCATTGATTATAGAGCATTGAATAACATCACTGTTAAGTACAAGTATCCATTGCCTCATATTGATGATTTGTTTGATCAGCTCTAGGGAGCTCAGTATTTTTCGAAGATTGACTTGAGGTCGGGGTACCATCAGTATAAAGTAAAAGAAGCAGATTTTCCGAAGACCGCTTTTCATACTAGATATGGCCATTATGAATTTGGAGTTATGACTTTTGGGTTAACCAATGCACCTGCAATATTCATGGATCTTATGAATATAATTTTCCGTGAGTTCTTAGATATGTTTGTGGTTGTGTTCATTGATGATATTTTGGTTTATTCAAAAAGTAAAGAGGATCATGAAAATCATTTAAGGGTTGTATTGAAAACCTTAAAATAAAGAAAACTATTTGGGAAATTCCTCATGTGTGAGTTATGGTTACAACAAATTTCATTCCCTGGTCACATTGTTTCAAAAAATGGCATAAATTTTGATCATTCTAAAACAAAAGTTGTTGAATAATGGACAAGACCCACAAATATAACCGAGATCCGTAGTTTTCTGGGTTTAGCAGGTTATTACTGGAGGTTTTTTGAACATTTTGCATAGTTATATAGTCTAATGAATATGTTAACTCGAAAAGGTGTAATGTTTATCTTGAAAAAAGAATGTGATGATTGTTTTTATGAATTGAAAGGAATATTGGTGAATGATATAGTTTTGGCAATGCCTTCTAGAGTTGGTTAATTTTTCATCTATAGTGATGCTTCATTGAAAGGTATTGGTTGTGTCCTTATGTAGAATGATCAAGTAATTGGTTATGCTTCACGTCAGTTGAAACCTCGTGAGTTAAATTACCCTACACATGATTTGGAATTAGCTTCTGTTGATTTTGCTTTAAAAATTTGGAGGGATCATTTTTATGGATTCACTACCACAAAACTGGGCAAGGTATGCGCCTGCCTTTATTAGCGCTAATGGAAAAGCGCTGATAAAGGGCACATTTATCAGCGCTTTAAATATCCCTTTATCAGCGCTTTTATTAGCACTGATAAATGTAACATTTATCAGCAATTTTCTCAGCACTGATAATCTTTATTTTATACATTAAATAAAAAACACATGTTATAACTAAATATATATATATATATATATATATTAAATAATTACTAGATTAACCCTAAATATATTTATTAGATTTATTAATTCAATATATATTTATTAGATTTATTAATTCATTATATATTTATTAGATTTATTAATTCATTATATTTATTATATATTTATTATATTTATTTATATTTAATGTATTTGTTTTATTTATAAATATATAATGTGTTCTAATATATATGTATAATTTAAATTATTGAATATATGTGTGTTTTCCAATGAATTGGGGTCAATGAATATATCATACATGCGTATATATATGTGCATATTGAATAATGTTCATTTATATATTATAATTCGTTATGTTACCCATTTAATATATATATATATATTAATTAAATCTACACTTATAATTAAATTATATTTAAAAAATATATATATATTATTATATTTTCAATGATAAAGATATAAATATACCATTCAAATACATTTATTAGTATAAATAGAGATATAAATATTTAGAGTTAAATAAATATATAATAATATATAGAAGTTCTTAAATTTATACATTTTTCAGCGCTTTTATTAGCGATGATAAACTATGTATTTATATATATAATTAAATAATTATATACATATATATATATAATTAAATAATTATAAGATTAATAATAAATATAACTATTAGATTTATTAATTCATAATATATTTATTAGATTTATTAAGTCATTATATATTAATTTATAAGATTTATTAATTCATTATATTTATTAGATTTATCAATTCATTATATTTAATATATATTTTTTATATGTATTTATATTTAATGTATTTGTTTTATTTATAAATATATAATGTGTTCTAATATATATGTACTATAATTGAAATTATTGAATATATATGTGTGTTTTCCAGTGAATTGGGGTCAATGAATATCATACATGCGTGTATATATATGTGTTTTCCAATGAATATATCATACAAGGGTATACATATGTGCATATTGAATAATGTTAATTTATAGATATTAAAATTCATTATGTTACCCATATAATATATATGTTATAAAAAATGTACACTTATAATTAAAATTAAATTATATTTAAAAAATATCTATATTTTTTACTATATTTTTAATGATATATATATATAAATATACTTTTCGAATAATTATATAAGTATAAATAGAGATATATATTTAGAGCTAAATAAATATATAATAATTTAAAGAAACTCTTAAATTGATACATTTATCAGCGCTTTTATTAGCGCAGATAAACTACATATTTATCAGTGCTTTAATGAAAATCGCTGATAAAGTCTGGCCTTTATCTGTGCTGAAAAACCGCTGATAAAGGTTGTATTTAGCAGCGCTTTTCATTTTAGCGCTGATAAATACACCCTTTATCAGCGCTTTTTACTAGCGCTGATAAAGGTCCACGCAGGATTGATTAAATCCCGCAGGTCCTCTTCTTCCTCCCCGCACCCTATCAAGCTCTCGCAGAAGCCTTCCTCGGTACCACTGCTGCCGCTACCACCACCTCCTTCTTCTCCTCCTCTTTCGTGGCCGCCGCCTCCTCCATCTCCTCCTCCTCCGGCCGCCGCCTCTGCCTCCTCCGGTCGCCGCCTCCTCCTCCTCCTATGCACCTACTCCTCCGCCTCCTCCACCTCCTCCTCCACCGCAACCTTGTCCTCCTCCTCCTATTGGTGCCTCCTCCTACTCCTCCTCCTCCGCCTACTCCGCTGCCTCCTCTCCAATGTGGGTCCTCCACCGCGGCCTCCTCCTCCTCATCCTCCTCCTCCTCCTCTTCCTCCTTCGCTGCCTCTGAGCTGCTTCCACGGCCTCCGCTGCCTCCGCCCTGCCTTCGTGCTGCCTCCGCGCTGCCTCTGCTGCCTCTGGGGCCTCCGCTGTCGACACCTCCTTGTCCTCCGCCACTGGGTCCTCCTCTTTAAGGTGAGTAAAATTTAATTAGCATGAATTAATTATGTTTTCATTTATTTTCAATATTGAGATTAATTATGTTTGGCTTCTTGAGGTGTGGTTTGGTTTCTAAATGGAATAAAGGCCCGTTTGGAATCTTCAGAGCTTACATGGTGTTTTCCCTTGGTTTTGAAAATGGAATATGATTTGTAAATTGGAAAGATTTATTGGTATTTTGTGGTGTTTGGGAAATTGTTTTTGAAACTCATGTGATGTATAGGCCCGGTTGGCACTTCTGTGCTATTGGTTTTTATCGTGCATGTGATGGCCTCTTCATTCTCTGGTATACTACTATAATGGAGCATCAATGTTGGTTGTTCACTATGGAGGTACACCATATGTCGGCTGCTGAGTCTAAACCTAGTAAGTCCCGGGATTTCTTCAAGGTAAGTTTAGGTAATTCTAATGATTACCTATCTATATGTTCTTCTTTATTTTTCTACACTTTGGTTATATAGTTTTCCAGTTACTTTCTACTTTTATTATTTCAATTAATTTTATCATGGCTATGCGATCACCTTGTTTGTATTATTATATTGAATTTTGAATTCATTTTTAAAACTAGATATCTATTTTAAAAAGGGAAGTCGGGATTTTTTTTGAAAATTGATTTTCTAAAAAATATGTTTTGGTTCTTTAAATGATAAAAACCTATTTTATAAATGTATTTCAAACTAGTGTTTTTGTATTCTTCTAGGAAAGGTAATGTATGGATTCTGTGGTGCATACCTACTAAGTTGTTTTATGCTCACACCCTACTTGTGAAACTCGGCATCAGTAGAGCCATGTTATTTTTAGGTTTGGGTTTCTTGTTTAGGTTTCCTTTAAAGCAGGTTGGTCTTATAGTTAGTGGTATCCCAAAGGTCACGAGGATATCTGGTCGGGTTCTGATTTATTCTATCTCTATTTTTAGTTTATTTTTTGTTTAGTTGATGCTGTATTTGGATCATGTTTATGTATTATTTATGTTCTATGCTTATGGATCATCATGGTTTTGTTGTGTGCTCTATTTGGTTTATATATATCCCCATTTCTATATCTCACATAATATTATCACACCATGACTCTTATATATCCTTAATAGGGTGTTCCTCATCATACGTGATATATAAAACTATATGATCCATCTTCTTTAGGCCTAATACTCTAATCAAATATCCTTAAAAAACCTAACTAGGCTATACATAACTCATAACAAACCCGATCCTTTCATATACACAACTACTCCATGGAGACATAATATCTGGATGATCACAAAATCACAAACATTCAATAGAACCCTCACTCTATCTCTCTAAAACACCCTATTAATTTTCCTTGGTTGCTCTTTATTTATATCCCTTTCACTCGAACACATATACTCATGCATGAATGCACAATCATGCATAAATTGGAACATGTTTTTGTATTATAGGGTCCACCAACCTCACAAAACATGGTGCGTTCATCATACAAGGATAACCTCTAGCCAATAGAATAAAAATCTACATCATCTAAATTGATTTGAAGATGATATAGTGAAATCATCACACAAATCCTAGTTAAAATCATCCCAAATCATTGGAAAATAAATGATATTAGTAATGGAGGAAGTATGACAGGAAAACGCACTAACACACTATAAAAAACTCCCACGAACCACCCCTCATCAGGGGTGATCAAAGAGAGGAAGAGATAGGGTGAATCCCAAGTACCACCCAAAATTTTCTATTAATGAACACGCCCCCTACCTTTTTTGAAGTATCTATTTTTTTGTCTAAATTATACTCATATTCATTCTCCCCTAACCTATATAATCATCCTATGGATTTCAAATAGGATGAATATAAATAAAGAATGGATGAATTCCAATCGGTTGACAAAATAGTATGAAGATGGTGTGAAAGAGTTTATCAAGTTTTCAAAAGATCATGCATGTGACTCTTCTCAAGTCCTTTGTCCTTGTTTAATCTGTTTTTATTCAAAACAAATTATTCTAGAGGAGTTGGAATAACACTTGATCTATCACGGAATAGATCAGAGTTATACATGTTGGAATAAACACGGGGAAACAACGAATGTAGGGAGTGACTGGGATGACACTGCGTTTTATGGATCATCTGATATGATTACAAACATGAACAATGAAGATGACTGTATAGAGGATGTGATTACAGATGAGAATTATGATGAAGATCGTATTGAGAAAATGATAAGGACCATCGAAGATGAACTCCGTGATTGCCCAAAATTGTTTGAGAATTTAAAAATTTGTGCAAAGACGCCATTGTATGCTGGTTGCACTAAATATACAGCATTGTCAGCTCTATTGAAGCTGTATAATTTGAAAGTAGACAACGGGTGGAGTGATGACAGTTTTATGAAACTATATTCTCTCATGAATGACATGCTCCCAGAAGATAATGAGCTCTTAAGCTGAACATACAATGCCAAATGAATGCTACGCTCTATGGGTATGATCTCTGAAAGAATACACACCTACCCAAATGACTGTATACTATTTCTCAAGGACCAAAAATAACGTAATGAATTCACTAAGTGTGGTGCTTCTCGATACAAGAAAGATGAATCCAGTCCTACTAATGTTGTATGGTACTTTCTAATCATTACAAGGTTTAGAAGCCTATATGGAAGTGAGGATACTGCAGAACAATTAACATGGCATGAAGATACAAGAATTAAAGATGGGATACTACGTCACCTGGAAGACTCTCCTCAGTGGAAGAGAATCGATCATGAGTATCCTGAATTTGGAAACGAGTCGAGAAACCTTCTTCTTGTGTTATCTATAGATGGAGTGAATCATTTTTCTTTTCAAAGCAACAATCACAGTACATGGCCGGTTATGTTGATAAATTATAACTTACCATCGTGGTTATGCATGAAATGAAAATACATTATGTTATCTATGCTTATATCAGGACCAAAACAATCGGGTAATGATATTGATGTTTATTTAGCTCCATTGATTGAAGATTTGAAATTATTATGGGATTCAGGTGTTACATTGTATGATGCTTTTAGAAAGGAAGATTTCACTTTGAGAGTCATGTTGTACAAGACAATAAATTACTTCTCTGTTTATGGAAATTTGTCAGGATATAGCATTAGAGGAACTCAAGGATGTCCCATTTGAAAAGAAGGTACACAATCAATTAGGTTGAAATATTCATCGAAAACCGTGTTTCTAGGACATCATAGATTTCTACCGCAACGACATAAGTACCGTTCTTGGACGACATCATTCGATGTAAGTTCAGAAGAATGTACAACACCATCTCCACTAACAGGCGATCAATTGTTTGAGTAAGTTAAATATGTGGACACTACTTTTGGTAAACCGGCATTGAAAAGACTTACGAAAATCAGTTGGAAAAAGAGATTAGTTTTTTTTTTGAATTACAATACTGGAATTTTCTGTATGTAAGACATTTTATTGATGTTATGCACGTAGAAAAAATGTATTTCATAGTGTTATCGGCGCGTTTCTAAATACATCTAGAAAAACAAAAGATGGAATTAAGGCTAGGTTGGACATGGTTGAGATGGGAATACGAGAAGAGTTGGCACCAGTGATGGGTGAAAAAAAACATTTCTTTCTCCTACTGCTTACACTCTTTCCAGGTAGGAGAGATATCAGTTTTGCAACTTTTGGAATGACGTAATGGTTCCCGAGGGGTATTCGTCAAATATCAGTAACCTCGTGTCAATGAACAACTTCATGTTAAAAGGTCTGAAATCACATGACTGTCATGTTTTGATGCAAGATCTCATTCCAATTGATTTAAGTTTCATTTTTTCCAAGAAAGTCTGCCATACATTAAAGAAACTGTGTTTCTTATTCAAATCTATATGCAGCAATGTTATAAACCCGGAGAAATTACCAGCTATGAAAAAAGAAATTGCCGTCATATTATGTGAATCATAAATGTACTTCCTACCTTAATTTTTTGATATGATGTTTCATTTGATGGTCCAAGTGATGAGAGAGATTAGACTATGTGGTCATGTACATTACAGATGGATGTACACCATTGAACGGTATATGAATATGTTGAAAGGCTATGTCAAAAATTGAATTTGGCTAGAGGGTTGTATTGCAGAGCGATATATTGTTGTAGAAGCCGTTGAATTCTGTACTGAATACTTGTCTGGTGTGGAAAGCATTGGCTTACCAAAATCTAGTCAGACTGGGCGGCTTGAAGGTGAAGGAATTTTTAGAAGATAGGTTGTCACAATCAATATTAAAGATTGGGAGTAGGCCCACCTTTATGTTTTTTATAACAGTTTTGACGTTGACCCATATGTTGAAATCCACAAAGAAATTCATAGGCATTTGAATCCATCTAGAGCTGAAAAGTGGATATCAGATACACATAATCGACAGTTTGTAGGATGGTTTCGAGATCATATTTTTAAGAAGTCAGATGAAAATCCGGAGTCAATTTCGGAATGACATTGATGGATAGTCGGAGGACCCAGTGTGTATGCATTATCTTACAATGCTTATGTAGTTAGTGGTTATACATTTTATACTAATGAACATGATGAAGACAATACCATGCAGAATAGTGGGGTTACACTTGTGGCTGAAGCGATCCATATTTCTGGTGCTAAGGATCGAAATCCAATTTATGCAAATATGTCATACTTTGGCGTCATCAAACAAATATGAGTGTTGGATTATACAGAATTTCATGTTCTGATATTTCAATACAAGTGGGTTAATAACAGGAGTGCTATTAAAATAGATGATTTGGGATTCGTGAAAGTTGATTTCAGTAAGGAAGGGGAGAAAGATGAACTATTTATAATGGCATCACAGGCAGTGCAAGTATTTTATGTTTCAGATCCCGCAAACCGAAACTGGTCAATCGTTCTATTATCGACCAAAACAGCTGAAGGGTCAGATGAAAAATCAATGGAAGATGACCCTTTAATTGGGACTTCGCAATCATTTCAAAGTGGTCCCAATGTAGACGAAGTTTTGTATGTCAGAGAAGACCACAATAAAGGGACATGGATAGTTGATAGAGGGTTCAAATTCCTTCAGCCTTTAAAAGAAAGAGAGAGTTCAATAATCAGGTTTTTCTAATTTTAATATAGATTGTGTTAAATTATGTTATTATTTGTTTACTGCTGCTTTTATGTGATCTAAATTAAATGTTAAACCAGTTCTGCAGATAATGACTTCTTCACCTACTGATGCACCCAATCCCGAGACACAACAGGTCTCAACCTGTTGCACCAGGTCCCACTACTGAGAGACAACATGTCTCTCAACATGTTGCAGTCGGTCCACTACTGAGGTACAAAAAGTCTCTCAACCTGTTGCAGTTGGTCCCAGTGCAGATGCTAGTGCTTCGGAGAAACATAATAATGATGCAAAAACCGAGGAAATGGTAGGCGATGAAACCCCAACGACACAAAAAAATATGTGCATTTTCCATTGACAGTTTTAGCCAAAATCCTTAAGGAAAAAAGAAAAATGCATCAAATATGAGGTGGGATGGAATAAACGGGGCTAGCATGTAAACCCCAATAAAGCCATGTTTAGTAGCTACATTGGAATCGTCACTCGACAACGCGTGCCGATTGATGTAGAGTCGTGGAACCATGTTGGCAGCAGGTTGAAAAAATTAATGTGGGAAGATATTACATTAACATTATGATATCATCTATTTAATTTATTAAAATAAAATAAAATAAAATACTGAAATATTGACTAACTCTTCATCATCTTTTGCAGAGTGTATTTATAGTAGATGTTTCGCACAAAGAATATGGTTTAAGACTGGCAGGAAGGATTCATAGAGGCTTTCACACCATTTTAATGAAACATCATCTGAAAGATGATGAAGGGAAAATCAAGCCGCACCCGCCTCCTCTTTATGCACACTTGCTATCCCAAGGAACGTGAGATGCATTTTGCAACCGTCGTGCGGAACAAAATTTTTAGGTACATTTTGTTTGGTTACATGTTATGTAACGTTTCTTGTATTCATCACGTTGATTGACATGTTTTATTTATGAAACAGCAACTGAGTGCTGAAAATAAAGAACGGGTAGCAAAACCAGCATACCCCTACCGTAAAGAAAGGCTAGGGTACGCTTCAATTGAAAAACAATTGGTGCATATTTTAAAAGGACGGTAATAATTTTATGTGACATAAAACAACACTTTAATCATGTTTCTCAGTCTATATTCAGATTGATGAAGCAAAATCTCAAGCCACTTCCATTCCATGCCATGTTTTATGGAAGGAGGCTCGTGTTCATAAAGAGGAGAAACTAGTAGATGAAAACACACAAAAAGTGTGGGAAACATGTGTAAGTATGACATAATATAAACTTGTTTTGCTTTAAATCACTATTACATAATGATGATTACTTATTTTTCCATATTTTCTATTTGACATAGTCACAGGAATCAACAACACCCACACCATATGCAGACATACTTTCAGCGGCCTTGAAATAGCCAGAACAGTATGGCCGCGTCAGAGGTGTGGGTTTTGGTGTGTCACCCCGGGAATATTTTCAGAAAAAAAAACAAAAGGATGAAAAAATTAAAGAATTGCATGTAATTATAGATAGAGTAGCTACCCTTGAAGAAAAATTCCATCCTCAGAGATAGATGCTAAAGTGTTTGATGGAGGAGAGGCGAAGAGAACAAACAACTCAAGAACAACCCGCGCGAGAAGATCCCGCCCTACCCCCCACCAGCTTTGAGATGAGCCATTCGCCTCAAAGACCTGACTTAACTGAGGCAATAAATGTTCTAATATTTGTTTCTGTGAAATGTGAATCACATAGACACTGATACCTTTCATGTAATGATATTCTACAGGGTGAAAATGACTGTGATTTATATTTGTCAACTCCCACCCATCACCTTGTAACGAGGGCTACGATGTTCAATATACAGAATGACACGCTACACTCTAGTCCACATCAAACCGGTCTTTTCAAAGTGTCGATTAACATAGCTCATGAGCCGAGCTCTGAGCTACCCATGCCAAATGGCGATGACAACATTCATACTGTGTAAAAATCTGTTATAATATTCGTTGCATGGCTATCGAATCTTGTAAAAAAACATGTCGACCAGGAGGTATTAATTTCCAATTCATTTTTCAAGCAGAATATTTAATATTAAATTAGAAAATGGCTGAACTGATGAATTTTATTTCAGAAGGACAAATGGAGGAGCTAAAATGAAAGAGTGGCTCCAAAAGATCTACCAACCGATCAAAACGATCTACTGAGAGCGCGTTCACCCCGCCCGTTCTATATCCACATTTAATATCATTGCAAGATCATGTGGATACAAAAATGATAGGTGACAAGATTCATAAAATTTTTTGTGAAAAAGATATGTACGGAGGGGAAACATTAGATTTCGTTAGTGCAGATGTTGTTTCTGAGATCATCACATACGACTGTCTAGGCCCCTCAGTTATAAATGTATACATGAGGTATGTTTTCATTATTTGATTTAACAGAAGCTGATATACGTTGATAAATATGGCTAAATACATCTAATATTTTTCACAAGCATATATATGAGAACAAATTTAAGGTATTTTTCCATGAATACAAATTTGGGCTCGTTAGTCCTCACACCATTTCTACACAACGAGAAGAAATAGATTCTGATTTTCAGGCTGAATTAATGTCAAATCTATTCAGAACGTTTCACAGCAGAATTACGACTGACAGACTCTTTTTAATACCAACATTGCAGGGGTAAAACTATACATTTTAATCATATCAATTATATTTTCATTTCTATCAGTACTTATTTCTTTTTGTGTTTTTAGGGATCATTGGATGCTCATTGCAGTCAATTTGGATACTCCAAAGATTTATTTTATGGATTCACTGCATTGATATCCAATAAACCAACCACACATGATGGAGATTGTCAATTTGTAATACACTAGATCCAAAATTTGTGTCGTGTACGAATCAACCGCACCTCAATCTGACACACGATGTGACCGGTATGTCTAAAAGTGTCTGATATCAATTTCAAATTGACATAATCTTTAGAAAACAACACAAGTGACATACGACAAACCGAGAAAACGCATTCAGATTGTTTTGATACTTTAGTAAAATTATCCATGAGTCATTTATGACGTGTAAGAATCGACCAGACCTCAATCCAATGCCCGGTGTGACCGGTATGGCTAAAAGTGTCTGATATCAGTTTCAAATTGAGATAAACTCTAGAAAACAAGACTACTGACATACGGAATACTGAGGAAACGCATTCATATTGTTTTATTAATTTTGGAAAAAGATCTATGAGTCATTTGTGACATGTGCAAATCGCCCTCACCTCAATCTAACACATGATGTGACCGGTATGGCTAAAAGTGTCTGATATCTATTTGAAAATGACATAAACTTTAGAAAACAACACTACTGATATACGAAATGCAGAGAAAACGTGTTCGGATTTTTTTAAAACCTTAGGACAATGATCCATGATTCATTTGTGATGTTTGAGAATTGACTTCACCTCAATCTGATGCATAGTGTGACCGTTATGTCTAAAAGTTTCTGATATCAGTTTCAAATTGAGATAAACTTTAGAAAACAGCACTACTGACATACGGAATGCCAAGAAAACGCATTCGGATTGTTTTGATACTTTAGGAAAACGATCCATCCGTCATTTTGGATGTGTAATAATTGACCGCACCTCAATCGGACACACAGTCTAACAGTTATGTCAAAAATTGTCTGATATCAATTTCAAATTGAGATAATCTTTAAAAAACAACCCAAGTGACATGTGTAAAACTGAGAAAATGCATTCAGATTGTTTTGATACTTTATGAATATGATACCTATGTCATTTTTGATGTGTACGAATTGACCTCACCTCAATCTAACGCACGGTGTGACCGGTATGGCTAAAAGTGTCTGATATCAGTTTCAAATTGAGATAAACTTTGGAAAACAACACTACTAACATACGGAATACCAAGAAAATGCATTCGGATAGTTTTTATACTTTAGTAAAATGATCCCTGATTCATTTTTTGTGTGTATCAATCTACCCCACCTCAATATGATGCACGGTGTGACCGGTATCGCTAAAAGAGTCTGATATCAGTTTCAAATTGAGATAAACTTTAGAAAACAACACCAATGACATAAGGAATAACGATCAAACACATTCGGATTGTTTTGATACTTTAGGAAAAAGATCCATGAGTCATTTTTGATGTTCACAAATCGATCGCACCTCAATCTGACGCACAGTGTGACCGATATGGCTAATAGTGTCTGCTATCAGTTTCAAATTGATATAAACATTAGAAAACAACACTACTGACATACGGAATACCAATAAAACGTGTTCGTATTGTTTGGATACTTTAGTAAAATTATCCATGAGTCATTTGTGACGTGTAAGAATCGACCACACCTCAATCTGACACACGGTGTGACCGGTATGGATAATAGTGTCTGATATCAGTTTCAAATTTACATAAACTTTTGAAAACAACAGTACTGACATACGGAATACCAAGAAAACGCTTTCAGATTGTTTTGATACTTTAGTAAAACGATCCATTAGTCATTTGCGACGTGTAAGAATTGACCACACCTCAATCCGATGCACGGTGTGATTGGTATGGCTAAAAGTGTCTGATATCAGTTTCAAATTGAGATAAACTTTAGAAAACAACATAAGTGACATATTGAAAACCTAGCAAACACATTTGGATTGTTTTGATACTTTAGTAAAACGATCCCTGAGTCATTTGTGACATGTACGAATCGACCGCACCTCAATCCGATGCACGATGTGACCGGTATGGCTAAACATGTCTGATATCAGTTTCAAATTGAGATAAACTTTGGAAAACAACACTAATGACATACAGAAGACCAATAAAACGCGTTTGGATTGTTTTGATACTTTAGTAAAATGATCCATGACTCATTTGTGATGTGTACGAATTGACCGCACCTCAATCCAATGCACGGTGTGATCGGTATGACTAAAAGTGTCTGATATCAGTTTCAAATTGAGATAAACTTTAGAAAACAACACTAATGACATAAGGAATACCAAACAAATGCATTCGTATTGTTTTGATACTTTTGAACAATGACCCATGAGTCATTTGTGACGTGTGAGAATTGACCACACCTCAATCCGACACACGGTGTGACCGGTATGGCTAAAGGTGTCTGATATCAGTTTGAAAATGACATAAACTTTAGAAAACAACACTACTAACATACGGAATACCGAGAAAACGTGTTCAGATTGTTTTGAAACATTAGTAAAATGATCCATGAGTCATTTTTGATGTGTATGAATCGACCGCACATCAATTCGATGCATAGTGTGACCGGTAAATCTTTTCATTTGATAAAGAATCAGTATTTATTAAATGAGATAAATCAATAAAAAACATATGGATTTTACATTATTCCCTTTCATTGTTATGAGAATGAAAAAATTTGAGTTTACAATTTCATATTTTAGTTTCACATTTCCATATTAATGTGTTCTTTCATATTACTGTTTTAATTTATTTAATAATTTCATTACTAACATAATATTTTTTTTCTTATATAGGTGATTTTTTTTCCTTGAGTTCGGATGCTTTGTTAAGCAACAAATACCATGAACGAAAATTTTTGAGAGCGGATCATGGATATCAAAGGATGAAACATGAATGTTTATAACTGTTGTTGAATAATTGTAATTGTAACCATGTAAAACAATGTTTGAAATGTATATAGCAATGTGTTTTTTTGTATTCATGATGTTAAGTAAATGTATATACCATTGTCGGTTAAAATATTGTGTACGGGTGATATTTTGTGCAGGTGTTCATGTGATACTTTTTGCAGGCATTCGGGTGTGCAGGTGTGTAGGTTCTGTTTTGCAGGTGCAGGTGATGGTGCCTTTATCTGCCCTTTTTTTAGCGCTGATAAAGGATACCTTTAAGCGCTAGAGGAGCGCTGATAAAGGAACCCTTTATCAATGCTCCGGAAAGCGCTGATATATGAGACCTTTATCAATGCAAAAAAAGCACTGATAAAGGGGTTGCTTTATCGGCGCTTTTTTTAGTGCTGATAAAGGTCACCTATATCAGCGCTTCTCCGAGCATTGATAAAGGGGACCCCCCCCCCCCCCCCCACTTTATCTACGCCAGCATTAACAGCGCTTTTCTAGCGCTGTTAAAGCCAGTTTTTAGCGCTGATAAAGGGCCAAGTTGTAGTAGTGAGTAAAGAGTGAAATATATACTGATCACAAATATTTGAATTATATATTCACTCAGAAAGAATTGAACATGAGACATAGGAGATGTTTGGAATTAATCAAGGATTATGATTGCACGATCCATTACCATCCGGGAAAAGCAAATAAAATGGCTGATGCTTTGAGTTGAAAAAGTAAAGCTTTATTAACCATGCGATGTTCGGAACGAGATCCTTTGGTTTTGGATTTGATGAACATTGGTATAGAAGTTTTTGGTGTGGGAAATTATTCTATTTTGTTTCAGGTGTCAGTGAAATCATCTCTCTCAGACAAAATTAAACAAGTGAAGAAGGAAGACAGTGAGTTGTAGAAAAAGGTTGAGTTGGTTCAGAAGGGTAATTTGCATGATTTTATTGTTGATAATGATTTTGTTTTGAGGTTTTGGAATAGATTTTGTGTTCCTTGTGATTCACAGTTGAAGAATGAGTTGTTATGTGAAGCTCATAGTTCTCCATTTTCAGTTCATCATGTTATTACAAAGATGTACAGAGATCTTCGGGAGTATTTCTGGGGGGGATGGAATGAAAAGTGATATTCCTGATTTTACTATGAAGTGTTTCACTTGTCAACAGGTTAAAGCATAGCAGCAGTTACCAAAAGGGATGTTTTAGTATTTACCAGTTCTAGAGTGGAACTGGGAAAATATTTCCATGGACTTCATTGTGGGATTACCGAAGACATATCGAGGTAATAATTCAATCTGGGTTATAGTTGATCGGTTGACTAAATCTGCTCATTTCCTTCATATTCGAGATACTTTGTCTCTAGTTCAACTTTCTCGATTGTATGTTAAAGAGATAGTCAGTTTGCATGGAGTTCCTCTCTCCATTGTATCTGATCGTGATCCCAGGTTTACTTCCATCTTTTCGAAAGGCCTTCAGAAGTTGTTGGGTAATGAATTAAATTTTAGTATATCTTTTGATCCGCAATCAGATGGGTAGTCAGAACGAACAATTCAGACACTGGAGGATATGCTACGTGCATGTTCACTAGATTGTCAGGTAAGTTGGCACCAACATCTTTATTTGGTTGAATTTTCTTGTAATAACAGTTTTCATTCCAGTTTACAAATGGCCCCATTTGAGGCATTATATGGAAAACATTGTCAAAATCCATCTTTTAGGGATGAAGTAGGTGAAAGGAAGCTGATGGGACCAGAATTGGAAGAAGAGATGGCAGAGAAAGTTCTGTTGATTCAGAAGAACATGATAACAGCTCAGATCAGACATAAAAGTTATGCAGATAACCGGAGGAAGGATATCTCTTTTGAGGTATGTGATCATGTCTTTCTCAACGTTTATCCATGAAAAAGTGTGATGTGTTTTGGTAAGAAAGTAAAGTTGAGTTCGAGGTTCATTGGACCTTATGAAATCCTAGAGAAAGTTTGATGAGTTGCTTACATATTGGCTTTACCTCCCTGTTTATCCCAGGTACACAATGTTTTTCATGTTTCTATGTTGAGAAAGTATATTCCAGATCCATCTCATGTTTTGAGCCTAAAGGTAGTTCGGTTGGAAGAGAATCTCTCTTATGAAGAAAAACCAGTCCAAATTCATGACTGAAAAGAGCAAGTGTTGTGGAACAAGGTAATTCACCAAGAAAAGGTTTTGAGTAAAAACCATATGTTTGAAGAGGAAATTTAGGAATTTTAAAATGCTATGAGGGATAAATACCCGCATTAATTTGATAAGTGAATTAAATTGCGAGGACGCAATTTCCAAAAAGGGCGGAAGGATGTAACATACCAAGTAAATGAAGAATAAGATATTTTCATATTTATTAATATTTGTGAATTAATTATTATTTTTATTTTTAGGGGGTGTCTATGTTTGATAGCGTACCCGATACGCAACAATGAGTTTCTTTGAAATCTTTCCTTACACACTAATAATAAAATATAATTATTTTAAACGGTAGTTAACTCCTAGCCGCTGTATTGGTAGGAATGGTCAAAACTAACAATAATATGATTATACATGTTCGTTAAATGTTTTTACACTTATCTAATAAATGTTAGAGGCTTAAAATATGAATGAATCTAATTTTAAGAAAAAATTCTCTAATATTCTTTAAAATGTTGATTTACTGCCTTTTGATGGTGAACCATATTTAAATATATTTTTTTCACTATTATATGTTCTATTTGACCAAATAAAATTCTTCTTTATATTTGTGACATCAAAATTTACTATGTGTAAATTTTTGAAGTTTTTCTCATAAAATTCATTTTTAATGAATAGTGAAAAGTAGTGTATTTTATTTCAAAAGTGCCTTTTAATATAATTCATTTATATGGATATATTATCTTTTTAATTGACTTTAAAATTTAATTAGAATATATTTTTACCATTTAATCCAATGGTGGTCATTGGATTGAATTTCATTTTGAAATTGGACATAAACTTTTGTCAATCATTTGATATTTATTATTTCTTAAAAAAGACTCTATTTTTTGGCAATGGGAATTAATTATAAAATTAATTAATTCCACTTATATGTTTTGAATTTATTAAAATAGACATCATTTTTTGAATTCAGAAAATCAAATAATTCTTAGGCTGAATTTTTGGTAGTTTTTTGAAAATCTTCAATTTTTGGTGAATAGTGAAACCACTTAGTTGTAGTTAAAAAACTGACTTTTTCATTTAAATGAAATTTTACCACTTCTATGAGTTAAATTTAAAAATTCTTAGAGACATGGTTAATATCAAAAAGTAAAATTTGGTTAATAAAATGAAAATAATTTTTGTTGAATAGTAACTTTTGACTTTTATTTACCACGATTAAAGGTAAATAGGGCAATTCAAGGTATAAAGAATATTATAAATATTCAAATTTACCTTAACACTTGTCCTAAACTTCTTGGATGAGTAATGTCTAACCATGGGCATCCCTGGGTTGATTTTTCGATCCCATGGAGCCACTTTTGAGTGATAATGAAATTTTAGATTAATTAATTTAATGTAAAGGAAGAAATGACATAAACAAATATCTGTTTGTCAATTAATTTTTACATGGTGTTATATTAGTCATATTTTCGACTAAAAATATTCATTAAAAATATAAAAATATTTCCTACATCATGGTATTTTTTTATAATTTTATTCATCGAATAAATTAAATTGGTTATGACACAATAATGATGTAGTGTTTAACTCATTAATAAATCATTTAAATAAATAAGATTATAAATATTAAAATATCATCCAAAACCTATCCAATTCTTATTGTCTGATTTTATTTCGATCATTAGTCATCTTTTATTCGATTAAAATTATTTTTTGACCATTAGAAACCAAATATCATTATATAATAAAATAATCTTTTCACACTTTCTTAAAGATCCCCTCCTTCAACTTATAAAAGGAGACCACTTGTAACCAATTACTCACACCTCTTAAGCCTTTTGGCCCATCCAAACTATTCCCAATTAAGCTCCTTACATCCCTCTCCTACTTCTAGAGGCCTTACCTTAGGCATAACGCACTTAAAAAATTCCTTTTGGTTCAAACCAAAGGAAGTTACCCAAATTAAAGGTAACGATTTCTCTTAAATTGTATTCTTTTATTTTACTTATCCAACCCCTAAAATATTTTTATTACTTCATTTTGTAACAACACAAGTATCATAAATATACTAGGATGTTTTTATAAGAATAATTAGAAATATACTTACACAAACCTCCATCTAATGGGTGAATAACATAATGTTTCTATGGATGGAAAACTAACGCCTCATGAAATGATGATTGTTCAATTACATCCTACCACCTCTCATGGTGTCTATTATGATTGCACTATATTTATATATGATATATATTATGTTTATGTTTTATTTATGCTTCTGTACTTTCCATTTATATCATACCTTTATGGTTTCTATTACTGGTAAACACGATAATCTAATTAGAGGAAGTGGGGACTACCGCCCCCTCAAAGTCATATGACTCGTTCATACCATATGCAGTACATATAAATGATTGGGTTAATGATATTATATATTATGATATACTAGAATTATAATATAAATATGTATAATTATGTTTTAATTGCATTAAAATAATAAGTAGAAATGAAAGTAGCGTTCATGCGTACGTACGACTTACCATCTCCATGAACTGTGCATTTCATTTCTTACCTCCAAATGATATGTAATATTATAAATATATTTATACTGGATATATATATGATATATATAATAGAATATAATTTGTTATATAATTAAATTTTTACCACAGGAACAACTTATAATTATAAGGTGTTCATTTTTGACTCAAGTACCAAATATCGACAAAACGACTGTTATTAACATAAATGACTATGTAATGTTTATAACATAGTAATAAGAGATATAAGAGGAATAATAAACGTGAAAAATATTTTTAAGCAAGTATAAATTAACTTTAGTTTATTATTCAGGACGTTAAAGAACGAATGGGTCAAGTCGGACCCAAGGTAAGAGAACTTCTAAACCCAGTTTTCGTTCTTTGGGTTGATATTCTCTTTCTTGTTTATGCCATTCTTTGATTATGTGAGAAATGATTTTTTATGTATTTATACATTCTTTATTTGTGTTTATATTAAATACACATAATAGATCTATTTTATTTACAAATTGATTTTTTTAAGGGACTTCGTCTCAATTTCCTTTCATTGAGGCATATTTTGTTTTAATACACGACTTTCTTTTATACGTTGAATAATCACCCTTGACCTTTCAAAGGGAATATTTTTCTACGAAGAGTTTTAATAAAGGAAAAAAGGAATGTTTCTTTTAATGAAAGCAGTTACAATGATCTTTTCCACCATCTCGAATATTATTTGATCTTTGGCTTCCTCAACAAGCCGTAATGTTTTTAAAAGAAAATAAATACCATATACTCTTTTATGTATATTGGTATTGAAAATGGTTTTGATAAAGGATTATTTTATATCAATATATTTAAATGATATATTGTGATTGAAATGTGGAAATTTTATCATTCCTTTATATTGGTTTTATGTGTTATGATTTTATAATACTACTTGTACATTTGACGGGTTGTTTCGTGATAAACCAAATGACGGGTGGTGTCGTGAATACCATGATGGGTGGTTATGTTTTAACCTCCTATGCATTTGGTATGGAATTAGGCTGTATGGATATTCCATTTAAGTGATATGTGTGGATGTCGACCATATGGCTATTCCATTTAAGTATGTTTATGTGCCAAGTTACCTTTATATGTTATGTGTTCTTCATATGGGTTTTATGGTAATATTTTGGTTAAAAAAGGGTAAGTAATGATCTTTTATTCAGTGAAGAGTATTTACTAATTCCTAAAGGAAAAAATTATTACTTATGATAATGTATTCATGGTTTACTTATTATTTTGAAAAAATAACAGTTTTCCTCCTTTGTGTATCCCTTACTGAGCTTTTTATGCTCATCCCAAGTTTTGAAATGTTTTTCACAGGACATAAAGAGGAATAGGGTCAAGGATGGGATCAATGAAATGACATTCCATCTAAAACATGGAACTAGAAATGACTCTTTGGTTCAAGAGTTATTATTTTATGAAAAAATGGAAACTTAGTAGATGTGTCTACATGTAATTTTCAGGTTGTCATGTATATGTTATGTCCTAATTCTCTAAAACTCTAAACCTGAAAACATCCTTAATGTGAATTATTCATTTAATTCATGGTTATATAATGTTTTAATGTCAGGTCCTTATAATGTCATAGATTACGTACATGACTTGCCAAACCAAATTGATTGTTTCTTTGAAGGTCTTAAGCCAAGCCTTCGAAAGGGCACTGGATTCTCAGACATTTTCATCATATGATTAATTTGTATCAAGTGCCATCAAAACAGAGAAGGAATTTTCTATATGAAACTTTTTCAAGGGAGACAAAGATAAAAATCAGTACAATTATAACCAAGGGAAAGGTGAAGTGCCAAAGAAGAACAGGGGAATGATGAAATTCCCATTATCCGAGAACTGTGGAAAGAACCATCTCAAGAAATGCTTGAAAGGCATGGTAGCCTGCTATAAGTATGGAGAAAAGGATCATCTATCTAATGAATTCATGGGGAAGAAAAAAGTTGATGATGTTTAATGATACCATTGTAGAGAGATGGGACACTATTCAAATGAGTGTCCTAAGTGTAAAGGAATCATTCCTCGGAAAAGGCCAAGAAATAAAGGGAGAGATTATGAGATTACAAAATCAGAAGTTGAAGTTTCTAATGATGTGGTGGAAGGTACTTTAATTGTTTCCTCAAACCTATCCAACACATTATTTGATTCTTGATCATTTCATTCATTTATATCTTCCCAGTTTTCCAAAAAATAGACATGTTCAATTTGTTTCAATAAACAAGTTATCAATCAAAAATACTAGGGGATGAATCGTTACAACAAGTGGATATCAACTAGTCCCCCTCATGACACATAAACGTTATTTAGTTGCTAACCTTATCATCATACCAATGACTGACTTTGATATAATTCTCAGTATGAATTTCTTTCAAACTATGATTCGAAGATTTTTTTGCAAGAACAAGGAAGATAAATTTTTTAAAAATGGTGTAGAATCCCTTATCATTAGAGAAGAAATCTTGCCACATTATTCATATCTAGATCCACCCCAAGTATCTCTGCTGAATGTAATAATTGGAGAAGAAGATAAATCAATATATGTGTGTAAGGAATGAAATATTCAAATTGAATATGTGCATATAGTGGAGGAATACATTGATGTATTTCTGGAGGATTTACCTTGACATCATCCAAAGTAGGAAGTTGGGTTCTCTATTGACTTAATTCCTGGTGAAAGACCTATATCAAATACTCCCTATAGAATGTCCACTATGGATTTAGTGGATCTAATGAAACCACTTTAGTATTTGAGTGAAAAAGGATTTATTTGACCTAGTGTTTCTCCATGGAGAGCTCCGGTCTTGATTATTAAGAAGAAAGATGCATCCATGAGGCTATGAATTGATTACAAGAAAATCAATGCTATTACAATAAATAATAAGTATCCTCTACCTCAGATTGATGATTTATTTGATCATGTTCATGGATCTCAATACATTTCAAATATTTATTTTCAATCTGGATATCTTCAGCTATGTGTGAGGAAGGAAGACATTCCTAAGACCGTGTTTCAAACCAGGTATGTGCATTGTGAGTTTATAGTGATGCCTTTTATACTGATTGATGCACCATCTGTTTTCATGGATTTAATGAATACATTTTTAAAGGAATATCCTGATAAATTTTTTGTGGTATTCAACGATGGTATCCTGATATAGTACAAAATCTATGAAAACCATGAGAATCAGTTGTGGATTATTTTGAAAAATCATTGAATAAATGAATTATATGGGGTGTTTTGAAAGTGTGAATTTTGTATTCAATGGGTTTCTTTCATAGGCCATATTTTCTCTAAAGATGGAATCCTAGATTATCCTACAAAGACAAAGGCAATCCAAGATTGTCCCACATCCACAAGTATAACCGATGTACCCAATTCTATTGGCTTAGCAAGTTACTATCGGTGTTTCGTTCATAATTTCACCCAATAGGCTAACCCATTAACCAAGATCGCATGTAAAGGGGTTAAGTTTGTATGGATGAAAGAATGTATAGATTTTTTTTATGAATTGAATAGAAGACAAGTTAATGCTCAAATTTTGGCTCCTCCATCTGGAAATGAGGGATTTGTGATATACAGCAATTCCTCAAAGAATGTATTGGGTTGCATCATTTTGAAAAATGATAAATTTATTTCTTATGCATCAGGGCAGCTGAAGACTCATGAGAAAAATTATCCAACACATGATCTTGAGTAATCATTTTTAATATTTTCTTTGAAAATATGGAGACATTATCTTTATGGTGAAAAATGTGACATATACACAGATCACAAGAGTTTGAAATACATTTTCACAGAAAAATAAATCAACATGAGGAAAATTATATGGCTCGAGTTACTCAAAGATTACGATTGTTCAATACACTAACACCCAAGAAAGGAAAATAAGGTGGAAGATGCATTAAATAGGAATGATCATGGACATATGACTCAAATGAGGATTGAGATAGATACTATATTCATGGATCTAGTAAATATAGATATGGTAATTGTTAAGGTAGGGGAAACATCTTTACTCTTTCAAATGATTTCTAAACCATCTTTACTAGAGAAGATAAAAATATCTCAATCTGATGATGAAAATATACACAAGAAAATTATTGTTGTTATGGATGGGAGATTGGAATACATTGTGTATGATAAAGATTTCTGAAGGTTGAGAAGAGGTTATGTGTCCCATCAGTACCTGTGCTAAAATGGGAACTATTAGATGATGCACATAGTTCAAATTTCTCTATACATCAGGGTATCACAAAGATTTATAGAGATCTGAAGGAATATTTTTGGTGGGATAATATGATGTGGGAAATTGCTGACTATGTGTCAAGGTGTCTAGTTTGTCAACAAGTGAAGGTAGAGAGAAAACATCCTAGAGAAGTGATGCCACCTCTTCCAATTCCTCTGTGGAATTGGGATAATATTATGATGTATTTTTTCACTAGACTACTTAATACACATTGACGGAACGATTCAATATGGGTAATTTTTGATAGTCTCACAAAATCAGTACATTTCCTTCTTATAATAGAGGATTTACCAATTGATCACCTTGGAAGTCTTTATATTAATGAATATTTAAGACTTCATGGTGCACCTCTATCTATTGTGTTTGATCTAGATCCCTGGTTTATATCAAAATTCTAGAAAAGTCACCAGAAGATTTTGAATACTGAGCTTTGTATGAGTACAGCTTATCACCCCAAACCGACGGACAACCTGAAAGGACTACTGAAACTCTTTAAGACATGATAAGATCAATCTATCTTGAAATTCAAGGTATGTGGGATCAATACGTTCCTTTGGTGGAATTTTCCTGAAACAATAGTTTTCATTCTAGTATTCAAATGGCTCTATATGAAGCATTATATGGAAAGAGATATCGAACTCCAAATTTTTGGGACGAAGTTGGCGAGAGGAAACTTATAGGCCAAAAACTTATTGAAGAGTCCTCAGTAAAGGTGAATTCAATAAAAGATTATATTAAAGAATCCCAAAGTAGGTAGAAGAGTTATGTTAACAAATGGAGAAAGGATTTTGAATTCCAAGTGGGAGATCATGTCTTTCTCAAAGTATCTCCATGGAAGGGTGTCTTAAGGTTTGGTAAGAAAGGGAATGTGAGCCCTAGGTATATCAGACCTTTTGAAATTATGGAATGAATTAGAGGTGTAGCATACCATTTATAAATACCTCCATGTCTCTTCAAATTCTATTATGTGTTCCATGTTTCATTGTTGAAGAAATGCATGCCAGAACCAATGCATGTAATCACCTATGAAGAAATTGAACTGGAACGTGATTTGTCTTATTGTGAAGAGCCTCTCGGGATTCATGACACAAGGGAGCAGGTATTGAGAAATCAAACAACTCATTTAGTAAATGATTTTGTAGAAACTAGAATTTAGAGAAAGAAACATGGGAACCTGAGGATTTTATGAAGAAGAACAACCAACATCTTTTTGGTGGAATTTATAGAAAAAAATTCTTGGATGAAATTTACGAAGGAGAGAATAATATAACACCCCAAACATTTTATGGTATGCTTCTCTTAAATACATTCTACTCATATCCAATATTTCATAAAGAAATGAGTTCTATTGAAAAAACACTTTTTTATTTAGGAGATAGTTATAACCTAGCCATTAAATTTAAATTTTAGACTTCTATATTTTGAATTAAAAAAAACGGCCATCTAGAGTTGTGACTAGTATGTCATTTGGAGTCTGATAGAACCAACATTATTTTTTGATTAATAGTAAAATACCCTTATTATTAGTAATATGAATATTAATATGACCATTATGAATAGTAAATAATGATAATATTTTATTTGTTTAAGGTAATAAGATAATCATATCCTAATTAATTTTTCAATATGATATAAAACTAATTATACCTTTAAAATTTTTATTTTTTGAATTAATTATGATTTTATTTAAAAATAAAATTAAAAATATATTAAAAATTATTTTCAAAAAATGGAGTTCATTTTTTAATTCTACACATCGAAAAAAATTTGGGGTGAGTTTTTGGTATTTTTCTAAAACACTTGAATTTTTCGGGAATAGTAGAAAAACATTTTGAGTTTTCGGTAGTTTAATGACTTCATAATGATGTAGTAATTAATATAAATGTCTGATATACTTATTTACAGTAACATATGACATGACGTGTACCATGTGGCTGAAACCATGGAAAAATACAATGGGAAAGCCTACGGTTTTGAAAAAACCACTAATGAGGTGTCCCTTTTAATTATTAAAAAAGTCATTCTTAATTACTATAAATACCCACTCTCCCCCTTCATTTTCATTAATTCCAAACACATTATCCTAGAATATATAGTATTATTACTTCCATAGTATTCCTCCCAAGGTTTCCACAAACCCCCAAGGTCCCAACCTTCATGTTTTTGAAGTTACTCTATAAGGTAAGAGAATCTACCACCCTTCTCTTTTTTTCAAGCTTTCATTTTATGTTTTCTCGGTTATTTTCAATTGGATTATGTTGGGATATGTAATTCCATAATAATTTTTATTTATATATTATTTATGATGGATTAGAGATCCCCTTTCTCTCATCAATCTATTTTGTGACATTTTTAGTGATGTTGTTAGGTTGCCGATTTTTCGTGAGAGATTTCTCAGTTTTCCTTCAATTTTGAGTTCCATTCTTTTGTAATTATTTATTCATACCCCCATCAAAATTCAATGATAATTATAGTACCATACATGAAATATAATTATATTATGCTAATTTAATATTTCTTCATCCTGTCACTTTCCCCCTCCTCTTATACTGAAAAAATGAAAACACCGTCTAAGATGTGTTAATTTATCACATTCATGAATGATGGGTTCTCAATTTTCATTGCCATGTTCAAATATGGTCATGAAACCATTTTTATGGATGAACTAGATCAGAAGATATGAATTTAATCTCATTAAATTTCTGTAATCATTACGCTCTCGTAATATAAATAATATTTCAAAACAAGTTTATTGTGCACAAAACCTCCACACTAAATCCAAGCATTTATCAATGACTTTTAAATAATGGTTCATCTTCAAGTATATAACCAGAATAATTATAAGATAATTTATATCTCTTTAAGATCACTAATAATATATATTAACAATTCTGGATGTTTAACTTCATCTCAAACGAGTGTCCATTCATGAATACAAGTAAACGAATCATGAAAACCACAAAATAAAATGCTTCCTAAAAAATAAAATTGAACCTCTAAAACCAATAAAAAGGGTCATGAATGAACCTAATAAGGTTATAATAAATCAATTAAATTTATATAAGGTTATTCAATTTTTTATTAATGAATCTATATTTTATTATTCAACTCCCTAAAACAAATAAAGAACACACTCGAGCATAAGGTAAGGGGTTTCTCATCTCACTTTAAATTATGTGAAATTTCCATTGTTCACCACTCATTTCTTGTATGTGGTATATGTGTACTACCATTAAATATATAATATCATGGTTATCTTTATATTCATGGTACTCTGTTAATAATATTTTGATTCTTGACTTTTGGTCATATGATTCAATTTATTACAATATGGTATGTGACTTTGTTTGAATTTCTATTTCATTGTGACCTAATTTGCATTGTGCTCCTAATATTTTTTATGTGTTGTATCTACATCCCATTTGAGATAATTTTTTACATGAAATTATAATTCAGTTAAATATCTATTTTTTATCATGGATATTAATATTTCTTTATGTTTTATACTATTTCACAAATGGTGTAAATTTGGAAGGATGTTTTAACTATGGAAATATTGATGAATCTGTTTTCTATACTCTATACGGATATTTAAAAGGCATATTGATTTTGTATTAAATAAATTTATAATAAAGGTGATGGACATTAAGTGGAGGATGGGGACGCTATAGCCCCTCGATGAAATGATATGTTTCATGGAACAAATCAGTTGGCGACAAACCCTTCGAGTTTGTTTCCAAAAATCAGACAAGTTTCTACCCACAGAACTAAACAGTTTTGACAATATTATGTTATCATGTTCTAGATACATGAAATCCAATTAATAATCACTATCTTTATTAATTATCATTTATTACTGTCAATAAGGTTTTCACTGTGACAAAATCTATGGATGCAGTTTCATCCTCAGTTTATTAATGGTGTGAGTTTTTCAATTATTCAGTATGCCATATTGATTATGTCACGTTCTTTATGATACACATGTCATGAAATTCATGATTCTTCTATTTTTAACCCTTACTGATCATTTGATCTCACCCCTGTCATTATTTACCTTCAACAGGTGATGAATAAGGGATCATTTATTGAGTTTCTATGGATGCAGTTTTTAGTTTTTGATATGTATTTTATTTTGTATCATTTTATAATGTAATTTCAGTTACATCTATGTATCAAAATTCTTCAAAACTACTAAAATAATCATTACTTCGGGATTTATATTCCTTCTAAACATTATAATATAACTATTAATGCACCGGATCAGGTCTAGAGGGGTCGAGGCATTACACATCAGTCAAAAAAGATTCATTTACTAGATATGTGATCATATTTCCATTATGAGTTTTTACTTCAATTTAAAATTCTATTCATCGAGGTGGTAATGTGATACCCTTAGAAAATTATTTTGATATAATATAGTGGGTATAATAATAATCAAATAATAAATTATAAGTTATAGTGTTTATATTATGTACACATTCCACCACTTTATTAAGTCACCCCCAAATCGATAATAGTGATCACATGATATTTCTCTATGTCTATAGGATTAATAGGTAGTTAACATTAATGATATTCATTAACCCTTATAAATGATAACTAGTTATCATAATTTAAATACTCCTTGAAATTTTAGTTCTAGAGTGTGGGTGGGTAATTCTTTGTATATTTCCCTCCATTTATATCATTAGATAACTTCTTCCCATAACTACATAATTCGGTTCCCCAATGTAATTCTTGACCACACTTAAAAAAAATTTCAGTTCCATTTTTTTAATTTCCTCATTCCTTTTTTCCACACTTATGGAATAATTAAAAACTCATAATATTCTCTCTATGTTTTTATTATAATTTCCCTTGAGTTACATCTTTATTTTCATATAAAATCCATGATATTTATGGGTGACTCAGATATCCATTTCCACCTTCATTTCACATCAAAGGGTATCTTCCTATCAACTGATGACACTTATAGATTACCCCCTTTGTAGACATGGTTTTAAACACATTAAGAATCGATCAATATTAAAATCAAAATAAATAAAAATACAATAATCCAAATCAAAATTCATGTGAAATTTTCCTCATAGGAACTTATATTTTCGTCAACCTTTTTCTTAATCTCACAATACTCATTATCTATCATCATATGAATAATATTTTGAATTTAATTTCTGAAAATTAAACCATGAAACTCAACCCAAACCATGGATAAAATTTCTTCTCGTTACCTCATATTATTTATAAGATTTTACCATTAACCTACTTCACCTTCCAAGTGATAAACAACTAATATATCCTTTTCATGTTCTAAGGTGGATCCATTGTTAGAAAATTAGTGTAATTTAATACACACAAAAATACGGTGGATGTTTCCTCATGAAAGAATAAAGAATACAATGTTCCATAATTTACTCATTTAGAAGATAAACATTGTTAATGGGTTGATAAGTTTATATAAACATAATAATAATATTTTCTAATCTATCTCTAATGAAATTCAGTTACTCAATGGTATAATCGATGCATTGTCCTTAAAATTTATAGTTAACTCGTTTTATTTTGGTATTTGATATTTTATGAAACTATATATTATAATATGAAAAAAATAATCAAAGTGGAATATCATATAATAACAAAATTAATTTATTAAATGTATAAATCATGACACGTTTTTTTTAATCTATGAAACATTAGGTACATACTATGTAATACATAGTAATAAGATTTTTTAAAAATTCAGAATGTATCTTAATGAAAATGTGAATTAAGAAAATAATATCCGAAGGAAGCGTCAAACCAGGTGTGAAATAAGTTCCAATTCCCCATACAAATAAATTGTTCCAAACATATACTCAAAAAAATATTTTTACATTTATTACTACTAGAATATTCTGTACCAAAACCACATCAACTTGTAGTTCCTAGAAATTGATGTATTTTTTAAGGGAAACCACAATCATTTCTTTAGAATATATTAGGATATTCATATATTCTTAGGCTTTTCCTGTGGATTCTCACTAAATTTTTCTTCATCATAGTTTCCATAAGTTACTACACATTTTCTATAAAACCAACTATTTTTTAATATAAATTTCGTACAAAAATAATACATCATTTTACTTGAATATTAAATATATTTCATAATAGTACATGCTAGTGAAATATACAAGATTAGTTCCTTTTGAAATTGATACATATAAACAACTAGTACATATAATATATATGTTATTTATGAATTTTGTCATCACAATTATCTCTCTTCGTAGAAGTATCATACTTAAAACATTTTATCTTAACCTAGATATGGAAAACATAAGAATGGGTGAGATCAGATTCTCAGTGAGGGTAAACAAAAGATATATAAATAACTGATCAAAAGTTGTAATAAGATATGCATAAGGGTATGAGAACATGATCAAGACTTATAATAATAATACCCAATAATTCATTGATATTTAATAATTAAACATGGAGTGATTTTCATCAAAAAAATTACATAAGACATAAGAGTGAGAAATCAACAATAATTATCCATAATCCAAGAAAAAATATCATAAGTATAGTAATTTTTTTTTCTTACACATAATCCTAGAATTTAATTTCCTTATTCAAGGATTTATATTTAAACTATCTAAAAGGATTGGGTTTACTCCCCATTCTATTATTTCCTTAGTTAAGGTTTACTCCAAATACTATATTACTAGAAATATTGCCTTACAAAATGAGATTCAATCCCCATTTTCATAATTTTTATCTCATGATATGTATTTATTTACCCAATTCATTATAGAGATATATATTTATGATCCCACCAATCACATATTGAAAATAATATATATTCTTGAAATATTATTATAATACGCTCATCATATCAACAAATCGTAACCCGTGGAAAAGATACATGTTTCATAATCATTTCATCCTCATAATCAGAAATCATAAAGGAATGTAATAAATAATGAAAAATCATATCATATCCTAAATAAATCATTATAAAAATTAATGTACGTAGTGATAGATATAAATACCTTCAGAATATCACTAGAACTTTTATCGAGGAAAATATCCCTTTTATTTGAAAAATAAATTAGAATGAAAATATAGATAAAATAATAATTTATTTTTTTTAAAATAACCATTGAAAATTTTAAATGAATATTATAATAAATTTTTATTCATGATGGTGGAGAATGTCGTTCATGTGACGTACATTAAAGAAAAAAATTCTTTCGCGTTTTTAGTAAAATTTTTGAAGCACCTTGTTCTAAAAAGGATAATATTATTCCATTAAAATTTTTATATAGAAAGTAAAACCAAAGTAAAATATATTATAAAAAATTATTATTAAAAATTTTCTTGAAATAATCTTAAATAAAATATCAAAATAGAAGAAATGATTCCCAAAAAAATAGGAAAACATGACCAATTTTCTTAAAAACCTTCTTTCTATCTGTTGATTACTTAAAAAGATAGAAATGAAAGGAAAAATTAAATTCATATAAATGAATAAATTTTAATAAAATAATTAATAAATTAGAAATATATATCATATAAGTTCATCATCAAAAAAAATTTATCATAAACATTCTCGATAAAATGAGATTGTAACATAAAAACCTTATTGATTTAGTAATCATAAAATATAAAGTAAATGGATTCATGAAAATAATATATATATATATATATATATCATAAGAATTAAATACCATATTATGAAGAAATACATTATTGGGAATTATATACACTATATATATAACAAATTCGTGCAAAACATTAACATATGTTTCAATGAAGAGAAATTGATGTGAAAAAACCCTTACATAAAGTTCATATTTGTTACTAAGAAATCTATCCCAATATATAATAACTATAAATTTATTATACTTATTTAAAAGACCCATAATCTTATCTATATTATTGTATATTTTTTACTCATATCTTCATATCATATGTTAATTTAAAATCTTTCATTATCATCATTAATTTGGGGGTAAATTGCTTTTTTTATTTTCTATTTGGGTTCAGTGGTAATGGCCTTTGAAAATTGATCATGGTTCCTCAATATAAAAAATACCAATAAAAATATTAATATCATATATATTCATTATATAAACATTTATAACAATTGATATAAAGTAGTGAGGAAAATATAATTACATCACTATGTAGAGATTATATTTTATACTTATGCATGAGTGATAGTTCTTTTTTATGATGGATGGAAAAAAATATAAATATAAGTACAAATTACAGAATGATAATTATAACATAAATATCATATATAAAAATTTAATAATCATAATTTATGACTATAAATTTAGGTGGTGTAAAATGAGTCATATCACTATATGGAGGTGATAGTCCACACTTACATAGGAGCGATATATTCATCTCCAAATGGACTAAGAAGAGGTGGTAAATAGTTATTACATCATCAAAATAACTTATAATTATATTTATGATTCTTTATCTATCATTTTTTTATGGATCTAAAACTTTTATATTATGTAGAAGAAGAAATAGAATTGAAAGATAATGGTTAAGATCTATACCTCCTATTTGAGAGAACTCATTTGGATACTTCATACGACATGATTTATTTTTCATAGTAAAATAATATAATCTCTAATATGAAGGTAAGGATTATAATAAATTCATATAGTAATTAATTTTGGACATATAATGGTAAAATGATGCAAATAAGGGATTATAATAGGTTCTCTTTTATATGTTGGGGGAGGGAAACACATTGAATTTCTTAAATGATATTAATGATTTAATGCCAAATCCTTAGGTCAGTGCATCAAAATGGATATGGAGTCGTGATTTTGATAATATATGGTAGAAATATCTTCAAACAAATAAAATTTTAGATGTTTTTCTTGTAATCATACCCATATCTCATTGTTTAACCCCTTAGGTAACCCTATTTTAACCTTAACCGCAGGAAAAAAACTTTTTGTTTTTATGCTATTACTTAGTTTAAGAAATATTGAAAAAACTATTAAATTATATTAATAATTATAATTATAAATATGTAATCCATTTTTTAATAATCATATTATATAAGAGAAAAAAAAAAATTAATTGAGTAGGAAGACCCCACAAAAAAATGTTTCAAAAAATGAAATATTTAAAATTGAAACATAATTTATTTCCATTGGTTTACTTGTAAAAAAAGTAAAATGAATTTGAAAATATAATATTTAGCATAAAATCTATATATTTATTTAAACCAATTAATAAATAGATATTAAATTAATTTATTATGTTACAAACACATCCATGTATAAAATTGAGTTATTTGAAAAAGGTTTTTCAAAACGAAATATTTTGTTATAAAAAATTCATTATAATGATGATTTTGATGTATTTAATTAGCCTAATTCAAATAAAATATTTCTTAGATTATCTTAGGATCAAATTCAAAACATAATCAGTCATTGACATGAAAATAAATGAAAATTTTTACTAAATGGTTTTTTCACTATTCATAGAAAAAATATATTTATAAAATCCAAAAAACACGCCATTAGATAATATTGACATGATTATTTAAAAATTAATTAATTTTCATAAATAAAATTTCTAGAAATGGTAAAAAATATATAATATTCTTTACGTTCAAAAATATGATAAAATACCTTTTTGAAGAAAACATATTTCTCCAGCAAAAAATGACGTTACAGAAAACCTAGTACTTAACTATTTGTTCTTAATCATTATATTTTCATTATTAAAATTATTTAAATTTTATTTTAAAAATATTTATTACTATAAATACATACCTATTTAATGGATAGTTTCAGATAGTTTACTCTAACATGGTTCACATAGACGTGGATTTTTGTGTAATGTAGGCCAATAAATACTTAATGTTTATTTAAAATTAAATTCATAAAAATGATAGGGTGTTACATATGATTTCACTAAATATAGCGATATTGTTTTTTAGGGTATTTTGATCATATCTTGAAACATATTCTATTATCTTTTTTCAAAGGTGGCATGATTTATAGGGATTAAGGTTTTTTATGCCAGATTGTTTATTTGGAATCTCATTAGTGCTATAATTTTATAAACACAATTATAAACTATAATATAATTTCAAACGCTAGTTTTAATGAGCATATATTTGTTGTATTTCATCGGTGATTTCTAAAAATTATATAAAATGGTTTTTAATTTGATTAATTGTCATAAAAACAAGTATGAACTTTAATTCCCTCTATAAATTGTTTAAAATTTCTAAAATGATCCTATTAAAAATGTTTGTGATTAAAGTGTGTTTTTTTATTTTCAAATGATTTTCAATGTCATAGTTTATGGATTTATGTAATTTTTAAATTCATTAGGTTATTTCTTATATGTAAGTATAATTTTTATTGTGATTATGGAATTAATTTGTTATGTTATAGGGTTTCATAAATAGTGAGTTATGATTATGTTCGTTATATATAGTTAGTTTGATGTTTGATAACAATTGATATATCTTTTTCATGCTTATTCAAATTTTTAGCTTATTTTATCCAATTTAAAAAGGGTTTCAAATTGGATTCCAAAGGTGGTATTGTAACACCCCAAGATTTTACAAAAAATATTCTTTTTTATTTCATTAATGTCTTGTGTTGTACGCTACACCAAAAGGAGCTTTCACAATAGGCATCCCAGACTTGGCTTGCATTACATGCAAGCGCGGCCTTCCATGATAGCGTGTGTTTTACGCAATACCGAGTTTCGCTAAACAACGATATACTATTAAAATATTACTAAAACTAGCCGTTATGAATAGTAATACCGAATTTTTAAAATTTTATAAATTTTATTTTTTAAAATGGACTTCATTTTTGGATTCAGAATATCGAAATTAGCTTAAGGTGGAATTTTAGTATTTTCCTGAAAACTTTCAATTTTTGATGAATAGTGAAAACACTGAGTTACTATTTAAAACCTGAAATTTTATTTAAATAATTATTTATTTTATTTAAATTTATTTTAGGTCAAAATTGATACATAATACATATATAAGTCCAATGTAATTCATTGGAATCATTTTTTAATAATTTTAGATATATAAAAATTTTATTGAACTTTTGATCGTCTTTTACCCACCTCCTAGGATAATTTACAAATTTACATAAAACATAATTTTACTTCTTTTGTGAATGGAATTTCAAAAATCTGAGAAACACGATTGATGAGAGTCGGTAAAATGTGGTTCATTGAGATGAAAATAATTTTTGGTGAATAGTAACTTTTTACTTTTATTTATCACTGTTAAAAGTAAATAGGGTAATTAAGGGTAAAAATGATATTATTATTACCCTAACACATGTCCTAATTCTATTAGATAAGTGTAATTCGACCAAAAACAACCTAGGAATAAAATATGACCATTTAGGCCCACTTGGATTAGATTAGGACATTTATTATTAATTTATTTAAAGAAGGGTTAAAATAGTTAAAATCAAAGTTTAATAAGTAAATAATTTTTAATATAGGGTTATACATAAGAAAAATTCGACTATAAATATTAATTAGAAAGCTAAAAATATTTCCTACATAATGATATTTTATTTTTAATTTTTATACTTTAATTAATTTAATTTATTTATGACACAATGATGATGTAGTAATAATCTTATTAATGAAATATTGATATAATTGTTGTTATAAATACCCAAATAAATGTAATTTGAGACTTTTTATGAATTAAAAAAAATTTATATGTTAATATTACATGTTATTGTTGATGTAAATAACTTTTTTTGAACTAATCATTCTGTTATGATTTTCACAATAATCAATTACCAAATAGTGTAAAAATTGACCTAAAATTGTTTTTAAAACAAATATTATATTATTAATTGTTATTATATTCCTAAAAATCTAAGGTTCGGTAAAATTACTTAGATAAGGATATATATATATATATATTAATAATACACAACTTGGGGTTAGTTTGTCTTGTTAAAGTAAGTTTATTAACCTTATAGTGTAAGAACACAAAAAGACACGGTAAAAGTAAAATTATCTAACTTAAATTTAAATCTAAATGATAAGGTTAAAATAGGAACATAAACTTGTCTAAATTCTATTGGATGAGATTATTTCGACCCATCCCCACCTTATATTTGAAATAAATAAATTTGGAGCTATTTAAAATCGAATATGACTTTATAATAAAATAATATTTTTTGTTTTTCCAATGGTGTCCCTCTCCTCCCTTATAAAAGGGAACCTCCTCGCTATCTTCCTCACACCACTTTGAGCCTTCAAGCTCGGCCAACCCCTGACAATTTATCTTCTCCACTTCCCAAGAAACATCCTAGAGGTTCTGGGATTCTCCAAAGACCAATATTAGGGCCCTAAGAGGAGGTTTCAAAAAGGTGCTTCAAAGAAGAGGTAATGTCCGTTACCGATTCTTTCAACTTTATTTCTTCTTCCACTTCTTCTTCTTTAGTTGTTTCATTATTAAGTAATAACATAAGTATCACTAATATACTGATATGTTATTATAATTATGAAATAACACTATTTCACCATCTATCCATCTTACGGAAAACGAAATCACCATGCGTGCGTACGTACAGAATACCATCTCCACACCGTGGTGTAATCTGTTTTTCCACCACGACCTTACATGGATGGTTATAATGGTGTAAATAAATAACTATATATGATTATTTTAAAGTGATATTTATTCTTAAATAGTATACATACACTCCAACCCAATTCCACAATCATGGGAATGATATCATCGCTCATGCGTACGTACGGACTACCGTCTCCACGAACGTGATGAGATTCATTTTCAATGATTAACCATTCAAGAATGATTATAAAGTATATATAATGAATAATAATGAAATATATGGCATAATAATTCTACTGGATTTATGTTTATATATATATGTATGTCATATACTCAATTCCATTCAATTCAATAATGAAACTAAAACAGCATTCATGCGTACGTACGGCCTACCGTCTCCATGAACGGTGTATTTAATTCCTTTTATCGATCTAGAATATATATGTATATAATGAATATATATTATATATAAATCATGTTTTATTGTCTGGAATTATATAAATCAAGATATAAGTAATAATATCAAGAACGAAGAGTCAAAACACATACGATAAATGAAATGATTTTACCCAAAACGCTCTTTAACATGGAATTTACAAAAGAACAGGTAATATAAAGTCATAAGTGAACCATATATGACATCATAACAATGAATATGATTCTGTAATAAGTCAATGACATTATTTAAATCATTATAGTGGATGTTCAGATACATACAAACATATCATACATAAGGTAAGGGATAATTTTTCGAATCTCATTTTTTTCTGAGATTGCTTATTCGTAAGTATTTACTGGGGTTATTTATATCATCCATGTCTATGTTTTATAAAAGTTTTTTCATGTATTTTTAAATTCATTTTTACCCATTTTTTACTTTTACTACATGGTATGTAAGGAATCTTTATTTTGTTTACGTTACGAGGTACTTTTTTGACTTTTCCGACAAAAGTACGAGGAGAATGTTATTTTTAACTTATACGGCGTGAATGGATTTTTACGGTTTCATAACGCCTCATTTTCATGAAGCTTACTCTACATTATTTTATGACTATTTTTAACAAAATACATTTATTTTGAAATTGCATAGAATTTTTTGAAAAGAAAATGATTTTGACGAAGAAAGGATATTTTCATCAAGAATTCCTTTCAAATGTTTTATCAAAACCATTTTCCATCTAAGATGACATTATTTGATATGTGTATGTTTCATGTTTAATGTCTCTATTATTTACATGGTTTACTTTTCTTATGATGAAATGTCCATTTGTTTTATATGGGTTATGAAATGATGGGATGATGTTTATGAAACACATTTTATTCTTTGGGTTATGATGAATGTTTTAAGTTTATTTTGTGGCACAAGTAAGAATGATTTCACTATGAGATGGGTGGGACCTATATATCCCTCCAATGCATTGGGTAAAGATTTATATCTCATGAGATAGACATGGATGGAACGGTAAGTTAATCCGGTTTAGTGTTACAGGACTGAAATAAGGAGCGAACTCGTTTCAGAAAGGGACTTTGTCCACTAAGATGGTCTTGGCAGCAATGCCTTAGCTACTATGGAAATCATGACATTTGCTGAATGGTTGCCAAAATTACATGTTTTATTCCCATTTTATCATGGTTGATGTTCTATTATGATATATTCCTTACGTACTTCCATGATTTATGTCTTTGCTCAAGATTTTTATGTTTAAATTTCATGTTCATGTTTTTGCTTCCAAATGTTTATTGATTGTTTTATTTAATCTATGTTTTATATTACTGAGCATTTGAGCTCACCCTTTTTATGTTTTATTTTCCCCAGGAAGTAAAGAAAGTTTTTAGGTAAGGAAACAAAAAGGGGAAGATCGTTATGGGAGTTGTTGAAGATATTTCAACATGATTAGAAGTTTAAATTCTGAGTTTCCAAAGACACTAAACTATCACAGTCCTTGTGTGTCTATTTTTGTTATGTATTAAGTATTCCGCAAAAGTAATGTAATGTCCATGTACGTCAAGCTTCGGGTCTCTACAGTTGGTATCAGAGGAAAGGTTTAGTCAACCTTTAAAAACTAGGATGCGAAAATGTTAGTGAGATCCCTAGAGATATTTCTATGGTATGTCGAGGGATGTCCCTAAGGATAAGTATACATATAGGATATAGTCCTAGAACTACGGTAACGATATTATAATTTAACCTAAGATGTTAGATATTGAAAGTACTCCCCCTTTATTATGTTGTTTTCCTTAGCATGATTTTTTCCTCTCACACTATTCTTTTTGGTTTTTAGATGATGGCTAGAACCCGAAGGAACCATGTTGATCAATGTAATGGACAATGCAATGATTGTCCTCCTGAACAAACAAAAGTTATGGGAGATGGAGTGAAAAATATTATTTCTATACATACACAAGCTATAAATCATTCTAGACTTACAAATGAGAAGAGAAGGGAACAATATTCTATTGAGTAATTCATGAGGCAACGTCCACCTTCTTTCAGTGGGTCTTCTGATCGAATTTTTGCTGAACAATGGATCAGTACCACTGAAATGATATTTTCAGTTCTTCAATGTTCTGAACATGATAAAGTCATCTTAGCAGTATACCATTTTTAAGGTGAAGCTGATCAATGGTGGAATCTTATCATGAATATGAGGCCAAGAGATGAAATTGAGTCCATGGAATGGGACGAGTTCAAGAACTTATTTTTCAATAAGTACTTTACTCGTATTCTTTGAACAAATATGGAGAAGGAGTTTCTTGAACTAAAGCAAAAGGATGATGAATCTGTTGGTATATATGAAGATAATTTTACGAGGCTTGCAAGGTATACATCTAGCTTTATCATCCAACCTGAAAGTAAAATTGATCGATTCTTCAGTGGCTTAAAACCAAATCTTCGAAGGGAATTAGCTATAAGAGACTTCACTAGCTATTAAGAAATTGTGTGTTGTGCTATCAAGGTAGAAATGGAAGTTGGTGTTACATATCCATCTCATGGTTTTGACAAGAAACGAAAGATGGAGTTCAAGGATAAATCTCAGAATAATGGTGAAAAGAAGATGAATGTTTCCTTATGCTCAAAGTGTGGAAAGAAGCATGGTGGAGATTGTCTTAAAGGAACTAGAAAATGTTTTAAGTGTGTAAATGAAGGTCATCGAGCAGGTGAGTGTTGAAGTAATAGAAAAAGGTTTGCTAATGGTGTAAATAAAGAAAATACTGCATAGAAATCACCAACAACACTTCAATGCTTCAAGTGCAATGAAATGGGGTATTATGCTAATGAATTCCCTAATCCAAGGGTTAATGATGATCGACATGAGCAACCACTTAAGGCAAAGGACAAAGGGAAGTCACATGTGATCACTATTGGCGATGTTGAATATGACAATGATGTGGTGGAATGATTAAGTGTTTATGTAATGGGATTCCAAAATAATGTTGTATATAGTATCGTGGAATATTGGAATATTTATGTATTGGTCTATTGTGGTTTTCAATAATTATATGGTACTGGTAACCATGGAAAGTGATTGAGTAATTTAGGTAATCAGATGATATGCGCATAATGAAGGGATAAGAAGATAATGAGATGTTTGATTGTATTCATGAGCTCATGATTGATATAAGGACTAAGTGATATCATGGTTTGAGTATAAAGAATTTTGAGGATTTTGGTATCTGGAAAGTGTTAATTTTTAACTACATTCATGTTTTCACTAAGGTTCAATGAGTATTCATTATTCAATAGAATACATGATTAAGGTATTCACATGTTTGTAATTTGACCAACAAGATATATCTTATGATATATGGGGGATAAATGATGGCATTCACGTGATTGTTATGTGACATTTCAAGTAATCGTTTTCTTTATACTATGAGCTTGGACCGAAGTATTTTAGATAAGCCTAAATATTAGAATAGATTATGTTGGACATAAGTTAGTATTGTTTAAGGATAGAAGTTTTTTCGATATTATTGACGGGATTTTATAGTAATATAGTTTTAGAAAAAGGACAATCTGCAGGATGGGTGACAGCCCATTGCGTCAGACAAGGCTGTGGGAATCGAACCCACAACCGAAGTGTGACTGGACTTTATCACCTACCACTGGCCTACAGGAAGTCCCTAGTTAGTAGAAACTAGTTTTATTTTATTAAGCGGTATGATATATGAATTATAAGTTCATTTTTTGAATTGTATACGATTAACCTCACCATAGATGGAATTATGTATATTTGATAACTTTTGCTAACCTTTTGTTTGAAACAGATGGAATGACCCATCATTATATCACATGATCTGTTAACGCTTCATGAATAACAAATTCAATTTCATCTATTCAAGAGATGAAATGGAAATTGTTCAAAGCACGAACTATAGTGAGATTGTACCAAAATAAAGTAAGTATTTATTCTAATTCAAATTCCTCAACTTTAGGGAAATGATCTTGAAAACCAAAAATGTTGTCCTAGTGAATCAGATGGTACCCTAGATCATAACAAATCTATGGCTTTGTGATTATTGGATTTTTCATAGCCATGTTCTCAACCACTCTCCATCAGAACATGATGGTTAGATTTCTCTTCCATATCCATATTTTCACATATGTTCTCCTATGTGGAAACATAGTGATTAGTTAATTTGTTTAGCCATTACGTTTCATACGTTATTTTTTAAATCCATTTTTTGGTATTCCTTTTTACGATGTGGGTTTATATTAAATAAAATTTTGATTAGTAAACAATTTATAACCCCGACGAATTTCGAGGGTGAAATTCATTTTAAGGGGGGTAGAATTTAACACCCCAAGATTTTACGAAAAATATTCTTTTTTATTTCATTAATGTCTTTTGTTTTACACTACACCAAAATAAGATTTCACAACAGGCATCCCTGACTTGGATTGTATTACACGCAAGCACGACCTTCCACAATAGCATGTGTTGTATGCAATACCGAGTTTTGCAAAACAACAATATGCTATTAAAATATTATTAAAACAAGCCGTTATGAATAGTAATACCGACTTTTTGAAATTTTATAAATTTTATTTTTGAAAACGGACTCCATTTTTGGATTCGTAATATCGAAATTATCCTAGGGTGAAATTTTTTTATTTTTCTGAAAACTTTCAATTTTTGATGAATAGTGAAAACACTAAGTTACTATTTAAAACCCGACTTTTTATTTAAATAATTATTTATTTTATTTAAATTTATTTTAGGTAAAAATTGATACATGATACCTATATAAGTTCAATATAATTCATTGGAGTCATTTTTTAATAATTTTAGATATATAAAAATTTTATTGAACTTTTGACCATCTTTTTCCCACCTCCTAGGTGAATTTACAAATTTACATAAAACTTAATTTTACCACTTTTTTGAATGGAATTTAAAAAATCCTAGAGACACGGTTGATGTAAGTATGTAAAATGTGGTTCAATGAGATGAAAATAATTTTTGGTGAATAGTAACTTTTTACTTTTATTTACCACGGTTAAAAGTAAATAGGGTAATTAAGGGTAAAAATCATATTATTATTACCCTAAAACATGTTCTAATTCTATTAGATAAGTGTAATTAGACCAAAAACAACATTAAGAATAAAATATGACCATTTAGGCACACTTGGATTAGATTAGGACATTTATTATTAATTTATTTAAAAAAGGGTTAAAATAGTTAAAATCAATGTTTAATAAGTAAATAATTTTAAATATTAGGTTATACATAAGATAAATTCGACTATAAATATTAATTAGAAAGCTAAAAATATTTCCTACATAATGATATTTTATTTCTAATTTTTAGACTTTAAATTAATTAATTTATTTATGACACAATGATGATGTAGTAATTATCTTATTAATGAAATATTGACATAATTGATGTTATAAATACCCAAATAAATGTAATTTGAGACTTTTTATGAATTAAAAAAAATATATGTTAATATGACTCTTGACGCTCCTTTCGTCACAGAATCTAAAGTTCGGAAAAGGGAATATCTGAGCTCAAAGTGATTAATCCTTTGAAGAAACATCAAAAATCGACAAAGGGATGGAAAAGGAGAACATTGCCCATAGGTCGCGCAAGTTCCCTCTTGGTCGCGCAAGTACACTTGCGCGCCGCCTCAACACTTGCGCGACCACTCATGGTCGTGCAAGGGACTTGCGCGACATATCTGGTAACCGCCCAGTAACCGCCCGGGGTCTTCTTTTGCCTATAAATAGACCCTGTGGGCCCCCCATTCGGGAGGATCTTTTTCCAGAAACTCGGATTGAAGCTCCCGACGCCCAAGTCTCTTCTCAAAGCTTCCAGAACACTTCTAAGGTAATTTCTTACCTAGAATGGAAGATCTAAAGGGAAGAAGGAAGGCCAAGTGTTGAAACTTATCAAACACTTGCACGCCGACTTAATTCCTTCAATATAACTTGTGCGTCCTCTCTCTGGAAGAACCTCAAGAGGATTATAAAGGGTTTAATAAAGAATCGCTCAAGTATTTCAACTCTGGTTGTAAATCGCGCAAGTATCCCTCATGTCGCGCAAGTATACTTGCGCGACCAATACTTGCGCGCCGCCGCAGGACTTGCGCGACTTTTAATACTTGCGCGCCCCTATCTTTTTGGGTGCCCATCTTGCCCATTTTACCCCTCTTAAGCCATTTCACCTTTCCTATTCAAGA
The DNA here is from genome assembly GCA_963277665.1 of Viscum album. NCBI lineage: Eukaryota > Viridiplantae > Streptophyta > Magnoliopsida > Santalales > Viscaceae > Viscum > Viscum album. Next base: position 1,592,707,215 of record OY728161.1, read on the forward strand.
TTCAGCCTTCAAGATACTCTTCAAAGCCATTTATGGCATGATTTCTTGATTTTACATCCTTGTATGAAAGGAATTCTGTGAAATATCTCTCAAAACCTAGTGATTTAAACATCTTTATGTCACCAAAAATTGAGAGTTCATTCATTCAACCTCATCCTTTAAAGATGAGAGAATCCTAACTCGGGCATCTTCCTCAGGAGTAAGCCCCAATCAAGTCCTCTAAATCTTGAGCATCTTTCTTAAGAGTAAGCCTCAACCCCAACTTTGGGCATCCTCCTCAGGAGTAAGCCCCAAATTCTTAAAAGTTCCCAAACTTGGGCATCCTCCTCAGGAGTAAGCCCCAAACCTTAATCCCTAACCTGGGTCTCCTTTTCAGGAATAAGACTCAGTCATAACCTTGGGCTTCCTTTTCAGGAGTAAGCCCCAAGTCCCCTAACCTGGGTCTCCTTTTCAGGAATAAGACTCAGTCATAACCTTGGGCTTCCTTTTCAGGAGTAAGCCCCAAGTCCCCTAAACCTAGGCTTCCTTCTCAGGAATAAGTCCTAGTCATAAATCTTGGGCATCCTTCTTAAGAGTAAGCCCCAAGTCTCTTAAAATTTCTCTTAACCAGTCATAAATTACCTTTGATTTGGGTTTCCTTTTCAGGAATAAAACCTAATCATAAGTCCCCTCCTAACTCGGGCATCCTCCTTAGGAATAAGCCCCAAGATTAGAGTATTCAAATCTCCATGAAGCACATATAACTTTGTGGACTCTGTTCTTGGATTTTCTCCCTAAAAGTAAATCCTAAACTTTCGTCTATCTGGGCAGTCATCTATACATAATCCCCAAAACAAATTCTTATGATTGCATCTTTTATGGCACAATTGTCTGAATTTTACCAATACCTCTTGTTTCTCACACCGAGCATGACTCACGTGAGCTTAGAGTGTAAAAGTAATTATGAAATTCATCTTTGAGCCATCAATCATAAAACATCATATCCCATTCCTCGAACTACGTGGGTTCTGATTCCTTTTTTCAAAACAAAGGAGACGTAGGTAGCCCATTCATGGGTTCGATCCCAACATTGAAATAATCTCTGTCCTTCTGAATGATGATAAACTTCAAGTGCCCCACTGAGTGGCTTTAAAACCAGCCTGGTCATCAAAATGACCAAGAGACTTTTATATAAATGTTTTGAAGGATACCATTGAACAAGAATCTCTAAACAAATATAGATGATTCTATATTGATGAAGAACCTCGAATACATATAAAAGATTCTCTAAATTTCTTGCATATTTAATCATTGATTGTTAAAACTAAAGGAAAGCTCATTTTATACTTGGTAATGTAATAAGGATTCACGAACTTAACTTAAATCTATAAAGAGAGTCCCGGAGTAGACAATAATTCCCCTCAAAAAGGTGTGATGAGTCCAACCTCCCATCCTCTCGACCAATGCAAATTCCTAAGCCTCATTAGCCCACAAGCTAATGAGCGCCTGCCTTTGGAAAGTAGGTCCAAACGGATGTGGAATCATTGGATGTTTCCGGTTCTACGAACAAACCCGTTAGAAACCGATCGGAACGTTTGAATCTCCCGTCCAGGAGGTCATCCCCGGATTCCGCGCAAAACAAAAATGGTGAACCCGACGTGAATCCTTAACCAAGTTAAAGTGATGTTCTTCTTATCTGTTAGGCCCTTTGGGCCAACAATGCAATCATTGACATATGATCATCCAAAAGATGCAGTAGCCGGATTCATCTTGATTATGTCTGTTACATGGAACAGGCACTCTTTTTTCAAGATTTTCTACAAAAAATGGATTTCCTTAAATTCACCCCTGTGAATACTGCTGCTGGGAACACCTCTACTGTGAGGTCTGCTTCTGTGAAAACCAATGCTGCTACTCCTGCTGGAACGTCATCCGCTCTGAGGATGACATCACCAACTCAGCGTCTTCAACGTTGTGTTTCTAATGCACTGGTTAAGGAGTACCGTCGCAACGGTACTATCCCAACTCTGGAGGCCGCTCGTCAAGCCCTCCAAGTTAACAATTCTACCTGGTCGTCTGGACAAAGGCGACCAGCAATCAAGAAGCAGGCGGTGCTGACTACCGTCTCCAACCGTTTCGGGTCGTTATCCCCGGAACGCAATTTCCATTCACTCCCTTACTCCGAGGAAGTGAATGAGCAGGTCCCGCAGGACCTTAATTCAAAGAGACAGGAGTCCTTCTCAAGGGCTCCCATCAACAATCGCCGCCAGACTCGTGCGGTAGTGCGCCCTCAACATGATGAGGGTACCGACTCCAGGCGTTCAGCTCAGGTTCCTCGAACCCGAGCAGGCAAGATGAATCGCCAGAGACGGAATCCGGTTAATAATAGGCAGGTTGTCATCCCTGTCATCTCCGGAGAAGTCCACCAACCTAACATGGTGGAAAACAACGAGCAGGCATACACACCTGTTCGTTTTAATCCCGCTGTCCAGCAGACTCGTCTGGCAGCATCAAGCCGATCCCGCCAGGCAATTCCGGCGGAGTACCATAGGCAGGAACATACACCTGCTTATACATCAGCAGTTAGTCAGCAGGCTCGTCTAACTACATATGATGGATCTCGTCAACAGCGTTTGGCGAAGTGTAATCAGCAGGCACATACACCTGCTAATACTAATCAAGCCTACCAACAGTCTCGTTTGGTAGCGCACGGAGAAGTCAGTCGGAAAGCCCCGACGACAAACAGGAGACAGACTAAACTCTCTGCCTCCACACTTGAGTACTGTCAGGATTCACTGACAGGAAAAGGAGGACAGGAGCAGGCACATACACCTACTCCAAGCCCGGAATGAACGTATATCCCTGTTCCGGCGGCTGAAGTCACCAAACATATTTTGTCAATGGTGAAAGAGCAGAAGCAAATTCCTGCTCATATTCTGGATGCTTGCCAGGATATCATAACAGTTTCAGCATCATCTCAGGGACAGACACATAAATCTATCCCTAACGGTGGAGTGACACATCAACAATTCACTCCGGAACAGACACACACATCTGTTCCAGTCCAAGAGGGTTGTGGGGCCTACTCCCCCATATCATATGGACAACCAAGTCAGGCACATACACCTGATTTGAGCGATGATCGTCAGCCTCACCTGACCATCTTTCCTGATCAGGCACATACACCTGCTCAGAGCAATCACTTTCGTCATCAAGTTATTTCTAAAGCGAGTAAGAAGGCATCTAAGAAAAAGATCCGCCCAGCACAGTCAGGAGATCAAAGGCCAATCTGCAACAAGGCCTTGCTCGATGCTGGAGTTCTTGAAGCCCTCAGACATTTATCTGTCGGAATTCAAGATTCTACTCCCTCAGTTCCCAATAACAGGAACATTAATCCCGAAGGTCTTCAACAGACACTTCCTCATGAAGACTTGCTTCATGAAAATTTGGTCAATCTTGAAGTTTCTTCTTCAGATGAGAGCCACAGGAACCCTCTATGTGGTCAGAAGGCCAAGGAGCAAGAGATTTCATCTTTTACTGTAACCCATCATGATGGTCCTCCTCATGGTGATGAACTTCGCTGCGAAAGTCCTCTCCGCAGTAGTGATTCACATTGTCTCGAAAATTCTTCAGAAGGCAATGTAGTGACAAGAAAGCCCTCCTATCTCGAGGCACTTGAAAACGTAAAACCAGTCATGTCTGAAGTTTTACTATCGGCAGGTGAAACTCTTTCTCCATCAGAAGATAGCTTGGGGTTCAGGTTATTCTCCGAACCTTCCCTGGGTCATTCATCTTCCAGCATGAATAGTGATTCCTCTACCAATCTTGTTGAATCCGATGAAGCAACAAGGAAACACCAACTCTGGTCCAAACAGGTAGAAGAATCTTCATTTAATGATAAAGAGGAAATGCTGAACATGAGGAAAAAACTGGCAAAAGGTGAAGTACCAGTCATGTTTTGGCCTTTGGCTGACTCACAGTATGACATTCCAAAGATGTTAACGGATGATGGAATCCATGATATTCGTCTCAACATATGGAAAACTCTTTGTCAATTAAAGAAGAAGGTATTATCTTACGATGAATATGAAAATCATCTTAAGATAATAGAAGGGTTACAACGCCAGATTGATTTGGCATCTCTATCAGTCTCTCGGTATCCGAAGGCTGAAAAGCAACAGAGAACCCTTCAACGTTCATGCCTTGGCGCACTAAGAAGATTGCGTCAGTTAATTTCCAATGCTCCATCTAATGTTCATATCAGAGGATGGGGTATTCATGGAGCACTACATTTCACAGTGCTTTCCGGTCAGCAAAGCCCGCCGAAAATGGTCTCATGCAATGTTATTGCCCATGGCCGGCCACAGTCAATGGGCTTTGTTCATAATCAAAATCTTGCTCGAGATCAAGCTTCAACTAGTTCCTCTCAAAATCAAGTATATAGAGAGCAGGTTGTTGAATTGCTCCTACACCAAGCAGGCGAGAATATTGCACAAGCCTCTCGTCTGGAGCAAACACGTCATCAAATGACAGAAGTTTCGGAAATCATCCAACGGTCTGTTGAACCAGGTGATAAAAGTGGATACAGGTTAATGCATCCAGCTAATTTCCGAACTAAGATTCGCAAGATCAAGAGAGATTTTAAAAAGATCTCAGACATAGCATGTCAAGAGACACCCCAGCTTGCCAGACTGGGGACTTCTCTAACCCAACCCTCAGAATCAACGAATGGGATTCGAGGAGTTGAGCGGAAGCAACAGGAACACCCCCAGTCCACCGGACTGGGGACTTTTTCAAATCTTCAATCCCTCCCTCAGAGAAAGTCAGTATTCTCTTGATTAGGGAATAAGCCTCAAGAGGAACGAAGAGCCAAGATGTCAGGAGATTCTCTCCAAGTGACGGTTCTCCAAGAAATTCCTGAGGGATCAAGTCAACGGAATGCCATGTCTTATCATGGACATAAAAGGAGACAATATCACAGAAATGCTGATAGAAAGGATTCCATGAAATATGCATCCATTAATGTCATCACTGCCGTTGCTGCTGATTCACCAGATGAGGCTCAATCAGAGGGATCAGACGAAGAGGTTCCTGCTCAAGAAGTTGCGCACACAGACCTAAATGAAGAAGGTGTGCGCACACGTAATCAAAGGCTTACCCAAAATCTGGGTATTCCTTCAAGTAACCCACTTCCCCCTCTCCGAAAAGGATCCAATAAGGGGAAAGGAAAGAATCAGGTTACTTCTCACCCTTCCTCTGAAGGAGGTCAATCGCTCTCATTAGAGCAAAGGCTTGCACAATAGGAGGAAGAAATGAAAGAATTAAGAAGGTTGAATGCAGAACTACTTCAGAGTAGTCTTCTTCTTAAGAATGCTGAAGTCCGACAGCCGAAGGAATTTGTTGTAACTACTGAGATGGATCAGGAATATCCTCCTTTATCAGTACACCCACAGAGGTCTAATCCTACGGGTCAAACGCAACAACGGTTGGCAGCACTACCATTAGTTGCAGCACCAACCTCCACGGCTGTCCAAGCTCCATTCATTGCACCTACCCAAAACCAAGTTCAACCTGACGTTTCTCAAAAGTTAATAACTACTATTGAGTCATTAACAGCTCGGTTAGAAACTATGGAAGGGAAACGGGCGCAAGTTCAACCTGAAAAGAAAGTTTACCCTGAATGGGTAGATTCAATTTCTCCTCCATCCAGTTTTGGAAACCCTATTTTCCCTACTTTCAATGGATCAGGCGACCCTGAACAACATTTGACGCATTACGTGTCTTGTTGTGATCCTATGATGGGAACTCCAGAACAACAAGAAGCAGTGAAACTCAGATGCTTCGTGCGAACCTTGCAAGGACCAGCTTTTGTCTGGTATACAAGATTGAAATCTCGGTCAGTCATCAGATGGGAGGATCTTCGTCAAAAATTCCTTCTTCAGTTCAGCTCAACTTTGCCAAAAACGACAGTTTTCGATCTTACAAACTGCAAGCAAAGGGAGAATGAAAGAGTCTCTGATTTCATTGCTCGTTGGAAGGGATTAACATATTCCTTGAGTTTATCACTCCCTCAGGAGGAATTGTTGCCAATCTGTGTGGCAAATTTGCGTGACGAATTACGCACGCCATTGATCCCTGTGAAATACACAGGAGGGTTTCGAGACCTTACTTCAATCGCTCAACAGATTGAAGATTCCCTTATGCAGGCTAAGGTTAAATCTCGTGTAATTCCATCAGCTCCAGGAAGAAGAATGGGTAAAGCAGAAACTGCTACAGTTATGCTTAAACAGGCACCTGTACCTATTTCTACTTCAAAACCTTCATCTTCTCGAAGGGCTCCACCTCCTGAACGCCAACAACAAAGGCTGTTTCGTCCAAATGATCAAAAAGATCAACGACGAAAACAATTTGAGGATATGAAGAGTAAAACATACTCTTTCCGAAGTGAGCAAGTTCCTGGTTACTTCATTTCAGCTCTGGAAAATAATTTGGTTCAATTACCAGTGCCGAAGAGACCAAACAAGGAAGGAGATGAAGACCGTCCCAATTATTGTCCCTTTCATCAAATGTTGGGACATCCCATCCAGGAGTGTTTTGTCTTTAAAGACCTCCTACAAAAGATGGTTGACTTGGGACAAGTCAAATTGAAGGGTTCTTCAGCTCATGTAGCGTGTATTACCGCTACAGATCCAGAGGAAGGAGGCGAGTGGCAGGAAGTCAAAAGCAAAACTGCGAAAAAATATGATGATTGGATGGTCAGAAAGACAATCAATCGGACCCATTCCATTTTGCGAACACAATTGAAGAAGCCAATTGTGTCTCCTACAAAAGCTGCAGTAAAGCCTCCATCAAAGGACAAATTCTCAAAAGGGCAGCGCAATTCAAAGAAGAAAGAGGAATCAGGAGAAGATGAGTATGTATCAAAGCCTAAATTGTCTTTGACTCTGGCAGATTTCATGCCATCTACTTCAAAGCAACGGGCACCATCCCACCAAACGGCACAGCCTAAACAGGCTAACTTGGCAGAGTCTTTATCAGACGAAGAATTGATCTTTGGTTCTGTTAATATGATTCAATTAACAGATTCATATTCCAGTCTTGATGAGCCTGAATTCCCTGTATCAAATAAAGGAACCCGAGGAAGTTCTATAGGTTCAGGATATAGGGGAAGACGTGGATCTTTCCGAAGCCACTACTCTAATTCTACCCTTGCTAGCACTGTATATGCAGCAGAAACTCGTGGTAGAGCCCTTCAGCGAGCTCAAAATGAACAAGCAAGTTCTTCTGCCAATGGCCAACTCAGCTTCGGCACAGTTATTTTGGAAGACCGATTAAATGTTCCATCTTCTTTATCTCAGCAAGTAAATGGATCTAATCAGTCTAATTTTCCAAAACCAAAGATGTTGCCAACTTCAATACAAGAGGCATCAGCTTCCAAAGCATCTGCTTCCAAGATACCTGCTAAACCGCATATTCCTATTGGAAAACGCAGGCCTCTAGATCAAAAGTATGATATATTGAAACACTTGGCCCAAGTACCAGCCAAATTATCAATTTTGGATGCTTTGAATCTATCAAAAGATCTTCGGGAAGCACTCATCGAAGCTTTGTCAAGTCCTCAGGAATTTGAAGCTGAAATTGCTGCAGCTGAAATTTATCACATAGAGAATAATCCTGCAGAATGCCATGCAGTGATATCTTTTACTGATAAAGATGAAGATGATGTTGTGCATGGGCACATAAAACCTTTGTACCTATCTGGCAAAGTCAATGGTATAGATGTTCGAAGAGCTTTTATTGACAATGGTTCAGGAGTCAACCTCATGCCCATTCGCACACTTCGTCGATTGGGCCTCACGGAATCTGATTTATCTCCTTCTACCATGATGTTGCAAGGATATGATAAAAATGAACAAGAACCACTGGGAGAAGTTACGCTCAGAACTCAGTTTGGAGATCTTGTTTCCAATTCAGATTTCATGATTGTTGATCAAGACTCAGCTTTCAATATCTTGCTTAGAAGACCCTGGTTACATCAGCATGCAGCTATTCCGTCATCATACCATCAATGTCTCAAATACTGTTTCGATGGTCAAGTTGGAACATTGTATGGTGATAAGGCCCCATTCAAAACATGTGAGTCTCAATACATTGAGGCGGAATTTTATCACATGAAGGGAAGAGAAAAATCTACAATGAAGGAAATTACCAAAGTTAATGCTCCATATGGTTTGGAAAAAATTCCAATAAATCCATTTTCACATGTGAGTACAGATTATGTGTTACCTATCAGTCAAATTGACAAAATAGGCCCAAATCAAAATACTCTTATGGAAAGATCCATAATGTCAATTACGGCAATCGAGCCAGACAACATGGGAGAAATTGGTAACTTACCAAGCAGTGATGAAAGCATAAGTGGTGACGTTTTCATTTCGTCTGCTGAAATCCAACAAGTCTATACTTCGCTAATCAGGCCAGAAGAAGTTATAGCAACACCAGAGGTGAATGTTGATGTCGATTCTCAATCCATCATCTCCTCTTTATTTCCCAAAGAAGACCCTTTTTCATCAATAGGGTCGGAAATGGAAGCTTCTTCTTCAAAATGTGAAAATTTTGACATCTCTTATGATCATGAGAATTTCGTTTTTTCATCTACTTTGCAAGTAGAAACGGAAGATATAACACATGATGAAGAGGAAGAGGAAGATCTTAGAGATGCTCCTCCAGCATTTGAAGAGGGTATCTCTACCACTGTGGATGAACTCAGAGAAGTAAATCTGGGTACAGAGAAAGATCCACGCCCCACTTTAATTAGTGCAGCCATGACCCTTGAAGAACAAGAGATGTATATTTCTTTTCTAAAGAAAAATAAAGATATCTTTGCTTGGAATTATACAGAGATTCCTGGCCTTGATCCTGATGTTGCCACCCATCATTTGGGTTTGCCAAAAGAACATCGAGGATTCAAGCAAGCCGCGAGAAGAACACATCCAACCTATGCTTCCAAAATCGAGGCTGAAGTGGATAAGCTTATCAAAGCTAACTTCGTCAGAGAAGTTCAATATCCCAAGTGGTTGGCTAATATTGTCCCAGTAAAGAAAAAGAACGGACAAATTAGGGTTTGCATCGATTTCAGAGATCTTAATCGGTATTGTCCCAAAGATGATTTTCCAGTTCCGATTACAGAACTCTTAATTGATGCGACGACTGGCTATGAAGTACTTTCTTTCATGGATGGATATTCTGGATATAATCAGATCCGAATGTCCCCAGAAGATGAGGAATATAAAGCCTTCAGAGCACCTCAAGGTGTGTTTTGTTACCGGGTGATGCCCTTTGGTTTAAAGAATGCAGGTGCAACATATCAACGCGCCATGCATCGTATCTTCAAACCTTTTCTAGGGAAATTTGTTGAATGCTATGTAGATGATTTGGTGGTTAAATCCAAACAACGTTTTGATCACTTGGCTGATTTGGAAATCATATTCCACAAGCTTCGACAACATAATTTGAAGATGAACCCCTTAAAATGTGCTTTTGGGGTAACCTCAGGAAAATTCCTCGGCTTTGTTGTACGCCATCGTGGTATTGAAGTCGACCCTGAGAAGACCAAATCAATCCTTGGTATGTCACCTCCTCAGAATTTGAAAGAATTAAGAGGACTTCAAGGACACTTAGCCTATATTCTGCGTTTCATCGCCAATTTGGCAGGCAAAAGTTTACCTTTTACCAAATTATTGAAGAAAGGAGTCACTTACCAGTGGACTAAAGAATGTCAAGAAGCATTTTATGTTCTCAAGAAATAGCTCTTAAGTCCACCAGTACTCATGCCACCTGTTGAGGGTAGACCTCTTATCCTCTATGTGACAGCTTTAGAGCGATCATTGGGTGCCTTTCTCGCTCAAAAGAATGATGCTGGGAATGAAAATAGTCTCTACTATCTCAGTAGAACTATGCTTGAAGCAGAAACCCGGTATTCGAGTATTGAAAAATGCTGCCTAGCATTAATCTTTGCAGTTCAGAAACTGAGACACTACCTGCAACATCACGAGGTCCAATTGGTATCTCGTAATAATCCACTCAAATTCATCCTTAGTCGTCCAATGCTTACAGGACGTCTGGCAAGGTGGGCGGTTATTTTACAGCAGTTCGACATCCAGTATGTGTCTCAAAAGGCAATTAAGGGCCAAGCTCTGGCTGATTTTCTGGCTGAACACCCTTCAGTGGAAGACACGTATTCAGATATCGAACTCCCTGATGAGGAAGTTTTTTCTATTCAAGAGAATCCTCAAACATGGGAAATGTATTTTGATGGTGCTTCTAGAAGTCCAACAGGGAAGAAAATGGAAAATCCTAAATTCAACAAAGTTGGTTTAGGAATTGTGCTCATTTCTCCAGATAAGGCAGTGTTACCTTATTCCTTTTTGTTGTGGGAAGGTGGTACCAATAATGAATCTGAATACCAAGCTCTCATTGCAGGCTTGGAGTTAGCGCTTCAAGCACAAGTGAATCACTTAAAGGTAAAAGGTGATTCAGACCTGGTAATCAAACAAGTCAATGGGGATTATGCCATCAGAAAAGAAGAATTAATCCCTTTGTATGATTACGTCAGAGAGTTGATGTCGGAATTCCCTTCAGAACCGACATTTTCTTATGTCCCAAGATCACAAAATGCTCAAGTTGATGCACTGGCTAATATAGCCACAGCTTTAGCAGATCCAAATCGGGACGAGACAACCATCGGTATTGCCCACCGTCGTGCAATTTCACCTTATGTTCAAGTCAGAACAGAGGAAATTAATGAAATTAGTCCCATTCCTGAACCATATGGTCATACTACAGGATGGATGTCACCTATCAGGGAATACCTTCAAAATGGAACACTTCCACCTGATAGAGCCGAGAGAGAACAAATTCGGCGACGTGTGGTCAATTTTACTCTTTATGATGGTCCAAACCATCTCGAGAAAATTCTCTACAAACGTGGTTTTGATGGAGTTCTCTTCAGATGTATTGATGGTGAAGAGACAATGGCTGTCATAAAAGAAGTGCATGCAGGAGTCTGTGGTGCCCACCAGTCTGGACATAGATTGTCTGATCAAATTCGAAGGCTTGGATACTTCTGGCCTTCAATGATACAAGATTGTGTTAATTTCACAAAGAAGTGTCATTCATGCCAAGTATATGCCAATTTCATTCATCAACCCCTAGAGTTGCTTCATACAGCTAAATACTCATGGCCATTTTCCACATGGGGAATGGATGTGGTGGGACCTTACCCTTCAGCTACGGCCAAGCAGTTTAAGTACATTCTTACTGCTACTGATTTCTTTTCCAAATGGGCAGAGGCAGTACCTCTCAAAGAAGTCAGTTCTAAATGCATTGTTAGCTTCATCAAGTCTAACATCATTACTAGATTTGGTGTCCCTCATACCATATTGACAGACAACGGCACCAACTTCTGTTCTTCTGAGGTAAAGAGATTGTATCAAGAATACAACATTAAGTCCAACCATTCATCTCGATATCATGCAGCGGCTAATGGCCAGATAGAGGCCTTCAACAAGACTCTTTCAAATATACTGCAAAAGATGGTGGATAAAGATAAGAGGTCATGGCCTGATAAACTCTATCATGCTTTATGGGCTTATCGGACTACCACTCGCAATGCAACGCGGTCTACTCCATATTCATTGGTATATGGAACAGAAGCAGTCTTGCCAATTGAAGTTCAATTGCCCTCACTCAGAATAGCCATTTGTGATCAGTTATCAACAGATGAGCAATCCCAAAAGCGTTTGAATGAATTGGAACAGTTAGATGAGAAAAGATTGTGCACTTTGCACCACTTGGAAATCTATCAGAATCGAATAGCACGAGCTTTTAAAAAAAAAGTTCGTCTTCGTTCATTCATTCAGGGAGAATTGGTATTGGTTCTTAAAGCACCAATGATACCAGGAAAGAAACCTCCCAAGCTTGAACCAAAATGGGAAGGACCTTATTCCATACATAAGGTCTACTCCAATGGAGCGTATTCTCTAATCTCAATGGATGGAGAACACATCACGACTCCAACTAATGCCAGATTTCTGAAGAAGTATTTTGTATAAACCCAAAATATTGTTCCCAGAACCAAGACTCTTACATTTGGTTCATACAAAAAGGTCTGGTATGACCTTAAACTACACAATGGTCCAGTATGACCTTAAACTACAACTTCGTCCAACATGACATTAAACTGTGTCACACTTTTGTCCGAGATGACATTAAACTATAATACGTCCAGCATGACGATAAACTGTACGGTCCATGCATATGACCTTAAAACTATTCGCACTTATGTCCCTGCAACATGACACTAAACTGTGCAGCACCAATAGTCCTAACTACAAGACTTTAAACTGCATAGTCCCTAATTTTGTCTTACATGACAATAAACTGTATATAAGTTCCTATATTTTGTCCGAGATGACATTAAACTATATTGTGTCCTAGCAACATGACATTAAACTGTGTGGCACTTTCATCGTCCAACATGACGTTAAACTGTGTCAGTTCCCTTATCGTCCAGCATGACGTTAAAATGTCACATAAGTCCTTAATATGTCCTACATGACACTAAACTGTATATGTCCGAGATGACATTAAACTATATTTTGTCCTAGCAACATGACATTAAAACTGTGTGGCGCTTTCATTGTCCAGCATGACATTAAACTGTAAAAAAATCCCCAGAACTGATATCCACATATTGGTTCACCTTAGTCCTAGCTACATGACTTTAAACTGTACAGCACCAGTTCGTCCTTGCTATATGACGTTAAACTATACAGCAATGGTCCCGTATGACCCTAAACTGCATCATCCGTGGTCCATGTATATGACCATAAACTATTTACAAATATGTCCAGCAAGACGTTAAACTGTGACGTCCTAACTACATGACGCTAAACTGTATAAAAGTCCCTCACGTTCGGAAAGACGTTAAACTATATAATCATCAAAAGTCCAGCATGACATTAAAACTGCACAATCCCCCTTTCGTCCAATATGACGTTAAACTGTATTGTCCCCATCGTCCTAACTACATGACGCTAAACTGTACAGAAAGTCCTTGATATGTCCTACATGACATTAAACCGTGCATCGTTAAGGTTGTTATTACCTCTTGTTTCTCACACCGAGTATGACTCACGTGAGCTTAGAGAGAACATCAACCATAACACTCCCTTTGGGCCACTAACCATGTGTAAGTCCCAACAACATTTATTAGATCATTGTCCACAAGAACAACTTGATCATTGATTCATTCTTTAATTGAACTACACGGACTTTGATCCTTGCCCTCTAGGCTGGGTATGTAGGCAACCTCCCAAAGGTTCAAGCCCAAAAACAATCTCTTCACATTGGTTCACCACCATCTCATAGATGATGATTTGTGAAACCACCCCTGGAATCAATATCTTTACATTGATTCACTTTCGTCCTTGTTATATGACGTTAAACTATACAACACTTTTGTCCGGTACGACAATAAACTAGAATATTCTTTGATTTCCTCATTTGAGAAGGAACCATTATTAACATTGATTCTTTTTCAATCATGGTTTTCATTTTCAAAATACTACGTACATACATGGTAATGCCTAAACTTTTTATCTTAGGTTAAAACCATCATTGCACTAAAGTCTCTTTTCACCCTTCACATGTACGAACCAAATTTGTACAAAGGGTAGCTCTAGAACTACGTGGACTTGATTCCCATCCTTATGGGATACGTAGGAACATTCGAGTGTCCCTCGAATCCAGTCCCAAGTCTTTGGGGCCTAACCCCAAATTTCACTTTCAGTCCCTTGGCTGAAAAGTCTTCATGAAAACACACACTGTGTATTCATTATTATGGTCCGAATTCTATGACCTTAAACTAAGATTACTCATACTTTCGTCCTGCACGACGTTAAAACTACATTTCAAGAACTACGTGTGGCTTGATTCTCATTCTTATGAGATACGTAGTGAAGTCCAAGTTTCAATTCAGGACCCAGCCACAACATGATTATGGTTTTCATTGACCTATGTATCTCTATATACATTGGAAAATACCCATCTTTATGTATTATAATCCTAACCTTAAATATTTTCAGATCTTCATAACCCTTTTCATGACTTATAGTCACAAAAATGTCAAACTTCTGAGAATTATTTTGCCTGACTATGCAGCACGTGCCCATAGGTGGCCTTGCATAAACAGTCCACATAACAGACTTGTCAGCCAAGAGATGCTATTTATTTGACCATGCAGCCAATGCCCATAGGTGGCCCTGCATGTTTTCAACCCCCTAACGGGTTTGTTAAATAATAGTAACTTCATTCTTGGGAAGAATGCCTCTTTTGTCCTTATTTGTCTTAAACGACAGTATGTAGGGATCCGCAAAAATAGCCATCCTTAACATATTTGTCCCATATCCTTTTTCATGATCTGAAAGTATTCAAGTCTATGGTTTATTCTTCTTCCCTACGTTTGGGTCAGACCTTCGTAGGAGTGATATTCATCCAGTTCTTCGATATTCTTGTTTGGAAATATCTTCTCCATATTCAAGTACCTCTTTCCATACAACAAACTCTATGCTTTAGAAAATTTGAATCTCCATAAACTTTCACTGGCTTTTAGCACTAGGAAAGTAAATTTCTAAGAGTTCTTTTGCCTAACTATGCAGCACGTGCCCATAGGTGGCCTTGCATAAACAGTCCACATAACAGACTTGTCAGCCAAAAGATGCTATTTTATTTGACTATGCAGCCAATGCCCATAGGTGGCCCTTCATATTTCAACCCCCTAACGGGTTTTGTTAAATAATAGTAACTTCATTCTTGGAAACTACTTCTTCTAATGCTATTTAGCTCTTTTTCATATCATTCCTCAGATTCAAATATTCTTAAAGCCATAGTTTACATTTTTTCCCTCATACTTGAGTATGGTAAATATGTTTTCAGATAAATTGTCAAGGAATTGAATCCATTTTAATCCATTTTCGGTCAAAGCTATTTCGACCTTAAACATTAGCCCCTTTATGTCCGGCTTGCATGACTTTAAACTGCCCACACAAAAGACAAAGGAACTCTGAATAAAAGTCAAGTTCCAGCTCACTAAATATACATTTTTTGTATGATTTAGGTAATATTGAGCAGTTAAAAGGTTCAAAGTTTGTAGGGTTATTTGTAATAATCCTAGTAAAAATCAAACTATGCTTACTAAGCCCATTGGCTTAAGTAAATTTGAAACAGGTAATGGAAGAATGCAAGTACAAATGATTGAAGACAAAAGTGTTTTTCATTGATACACAAGAGTTAGAAGGACATCCACAGACTGGAGTCTCTTCTCTTCTTTCAAGAATTACAAGAGGCTTTCAACATAACACTTCATTTGATTTACGGCATCCCGATCTTCATTAGAAACCACCTAGAATTCATTCATTCAACTGGATACGATAAGAGATGCAGTGATACCAGCTCTTCTTGGAACAATTGTAAAAGGATGTTCTTGAGTGCGGTTTGAGAAAATTTTCTGCTGATCAAACAGTGACTCTGTTTCTGTCCAAGATACTTGGAAGATGGATACGTGGATTTGAGAATGGAGCATTGGAAGTAAAGAGCCATTTGGAGAGAGTACTCTTTTCAGATATTGCTCTAATACCATGTTTGTCTTCTCTCCACCAACCGGCAGTGGAAAACATTTCAGCCCATGGGTTTGCCATTTTCATATCTGCAAAGGAATGACATGGAGGAAGAATTTGAAAGTTCACACCATTGTTGTTACTCTTAATGCACAGCATAACCGAAATAGAGAAGTAGCAGTGAAGCTGCATCTCAGGTGTATAATTGTTTGCATTTGGAACATTGACTCCTTGCAGATGACCATGAACACACAGAGACAGGTAGATGCTCTGTGGGAAATTAAGATGATATTTCTTCAAATACTTATCCAAATTTGGGAAAGTGCTGTCGCAGATATCATAGTAATCATGGCCAATAATGTTCATCATGTCATCAATCCGCTTACTAGCAAGTTCATCAGCCGTTTCAATTCCCTTGGGAACCACTGAATCTGCACAAAAGATGAATAAACTAACTCTTAAATGGGTTTATTTTCATAAAATTTGTAAAGAAATTTGGAAAAATGGCTAAGGCATTTAAGTCGCGCAAGTCTAAACATGGCGCGCAAGTATTTGTGTGGCGCGCTAGTTTTTGACGCGCAAGTATAAACCGCGCAAGTACAAATACCTTTACAGTGGCGCGACATTGAGGAAACCCTAGAAAACAGAGAAACCTGCGCGGTCAAGGTGACCTGCGCGGCGAGAGCTCGAGAAGGGATGATGTCCGGAAATCCGGATACTTGTACGGAGGTGAGGCCTTGTATTTATAGGCTCGGAAGCCTACCTGCGCGCCGTACCCAGAGCAATTAAGGCCTGCGCGACGCACACTTGAGCGCCGCCCTGTGCGTACTGAAAAATTGCGCGCCTCCCTTTTCCTTTTAAGGAATTCAATTTCCTCAGAGTCAAATCCTCATTTTCTCTCCGGATCCAACTCTGAGGGGGGACTTTTGTTGACGCTCCTTTCGTCACGGAATCTAAAGTTCGGAAAAGGGAATATCTGAGCTCAAAGTGATTAATCCTTTGAAGAAACATCAAAAATCGACAAAGGGATGGAAAAGGAGAACATTGCCCATAGGTCGCGCAAGTTCCCTCTTGGTCGCGCAAGTACACTTGTGCGCCGCCTCAACACTTGCGCGACCACTCATGGTCGTGCAAGGGACTTGCGCGACATATCTGGTAACCGCCCAGTAACCGCCCGGGGTCTTCTTTTGCCTATAAATAGACCCTGTGGGCCCCCCATTCGGGAGGATCTTTTTCCAGAAACTCGGATTGAAGCTCCCGACGCCCAAGTCTCTTCTCAAAGCTTCCAGAACACTTCTAAGGTAATTTCTTACCTAGAATGGAAGATCTAAAGGGAAGAAGGAAGGCCAAGTGTTGAAACTTATCAAACACTTGCACGCCGACTTAATTCCGTCAATATAACTTGCGCGTCCCCTCTCTGGAAGAACCTCAAGAGGATTATAAAGGGTTTAATAAAGAATCGCTCAAGTATTTCAACTCTGGTTGTAAATCGCGCAAGTATCCCTCATGTCGCGCAAGTATACTTGCGCGACCAATACTTGCGCGCCGCCGCAGGACTTGCGCGACTTTTAATACTTGCACGCCCCTATCTTTTTGGGTGCCCATCTTGCCCATTTTACCCCTCTTAAGCCATTTCACCTTTCCTATTCAAGATTCAGCCTTCAAGATACTCTTCAAAGCCATTTATGGCATGATTTCTTGATTTGACATCCTTGTCTGAAAGGAATTCTGTGAAATATCTCTCAAAACCTAGTGATTTGAACATCTTTATGTCACCAAAAATTGAGAGTTCATTCATTCAACCTCATCCTTTAAAGATGAGAGAATCCTAACTTGGGCATCTTCCTCAGGAGTAAGCCCCAATCAAGTCCTCTAAATCTTGAGCATCTTTCTTAAGAGTAAGCCTCAACCCCAACTTTGGGCATCCTCCTCAGGAGTAAGCCCCAAACCTTAATCCCTAACCTGGGTCTCCTTTTCAGGAATAAGACTCAGTCATAACCTTGGGCTTCCTTTTCAGGAGTAAGCCCCAAGTCCCCTAACCTGGGTCTCCTTTTCAGGAATAAGACTCAGTCATAACCTTGGGCTTCCTTTTCAGGAGTAAGCCCCAAGTCCCCTAAACCTAGGCTTCCTTCTCAGGAATAAGTCCTAGTCATAAATCTTGGGCATCCTTCTTAAGAGTAAGCCCCAAGTCTCTTAAAATTTCTCTTAACCAGTCATAAATTACCTTTGATTTGGGTTTCCTTTTCAGGAATAAAACCTAATCATAAGTCCCCTCCTAACTCGGGCATCCTCCTTAGGAATAAGCCCCAAGATTAGAGTATTCAAATCTCCATGAAGCACATATAACTTTGTGGACCCTGTTCTTGGATTTTCTCCCTAAAAGTAAATCCTAAACTTTCGTCTATCTGGGCAGTCATCTATACATAAGCCCCAAAACAAATTCTTATGATTGCATCTTTTATGGCACAATTGTCTGAATTTTACCAATACCTCTTGTTTCTCACACCGAGCATGACTCACGTGAGCTTAGAGTGTAAAAGTAATTATGACATTCATCTTTGAGCCATCAATCATAAAACATCATATCCCATTCCTCGAACTACGTGGGTTCTGATTCCTTTTTTCAAAACAAAGGATACGTAGGTAGCCCATTCATGGGTTCGATCCCAACATTGAAATAATCTCTGTCCTTCTGAATGACGATAAACTTCAAGTGCCCCACTGAGTGGCTTTAAAACCAGCCTGGTCATCAAAATGACCAAGAGACTTTTATATAAATGTTTTGAAGGATACCATTGACCAAGAATCTCTAAACAAATATAGATGATTCTATATTGATGAAGAACCTCGAATACATATAAAAGATTCTCTAAATTTCTTGCATATTTAATCATTTATTGTTAAAACTAAAGGAAAGCTCATTTTATACTTGGTAATGTAATAAGGATTCACGAACTTAACTTAAATCTATAAAGAGAGTCCCGGAGTAGACTATAATTCCCCTCAAAAAGGTGTGATGAGTCCGACCTCCCATCCTCTCGACCAATGCAAATTCCTAAGCCTCATTAGCCCACAAGCTAATGAGCGCCTGCCTTTGGAAAGTAGGTCCAAACGGATGTGGAATCATTGGATGTTTCCGGTTCTACGAACAAACCCGTTAGAAACCGATCGGAACGTTTGAATCTCCCGTCCAGGAGGTCATCCCCGGATTCCGCGTGAAACAATGACATTTTAGTGTTTATTTAATTAACTTTTTTCAACCTAATCATTTTATTATGATTTTCAAAAAAATCAATTACCAAATAGTGTCAAAATTGACATAAAATAGTTTTTAAAACAAATATTATATTATTAATTTTTATTATTTTCCTAAAAATCTAAGGTTCATCCAAATGACTTAGATAAGGTTATATATATTAATAATAAACAACTTGTGGTTCCTTTGGCTTGTTATAGTAAGTTTATTAACCTTATAGTTTAAGAACACAAAAAGACACGGTAAAAGTAAAATTATCTAACTTAAAGTTAAATCTAAATGATAAGGTTAAAATAGGAACCTAAACATGTATAAATTCTATTGGATGAGATTATTTCAACCCCTCCCCACCTAATCTTTGAAATAAATTAATTTGAGGCTATTTAAAACCGAATATGACTTTATAATAAAATAATATTTTTTGTTTTTCCAAAGGTGCCCCTCTCCTCCCTTATAAAAGGGCACCTCCTCCCTCTCTTCCTCACACCACGTTGAGCCTTAAAGATCAGCCAACCCCTGCCGATTTCTCTTCTCCATTTCCCTATAAACATCCTAGAGGTTCTCGTCTTCTCTAAAGACCAATATTAGTGCCCTAAGAGGAGGATTCAAAAAGGCGCTTCAAAGAAGAGGTAATGTCTGTTACCGATTCTTTCAACTTTATTTCTACTTTCACTTCTTCTTCTTTAGTTGTTTCATTATGAAGTAATAACATCAGTATCACTCATATAATGATATGTTATTATAATTATGAAACAACCATATTTCACCATCTATCCATCCTATGGAAAACGAAATCACCACGCGTGCGTACGTACGGAATACCGTCTCCACGACGTGGTGTAATCTGTTTTTCCACCACCACCTTACATGGATGGGTATAATCGTAACACCCAAGGTAAATAAAGAATATGACATTTTTATATTTATCCATATTTTTGAATAAAATATTAATATTACTTTAAATGGGATGCTATGCTTGATGGCGTACCCAATACGCAACCACGAGTTTCTTGGGAATCTTACGTTGCACTCTAATAATAAAATAATATTATTTTAAATGGTAGTTAATGCCAAGCCGTTGTAATGGCGGGAATGAACATAACTAACTACAAAATGATTATATATGTTTGTCAAATATTTTTACTCTTTAAAATAAATTATAGAGGATTAAAAATGCAAATGAATCCAATTTTAATCTAGACAATCTAATATTTTTTTAAAGGTCAATTAACCGCCTTTTGATGGGGAACCTCTTTTAAATCCACTTTTTGACAATTTTATGTGTTATATTTGACAAAATAAAATTCTTCTTTGTAATTAGAACATCAAAATTTACTTTTTGTAAATTTTTGGTATTTTTCCGAAAAAGATCAATTTTTAATGAATAGTGAAAAATGTTGTATTTTAATTCAAAACCTCTTTTTAATCTAATTTATTTATATGATTAGATTATCATTTTAATTGGTTTTAAAGTGTAAATAGAATATATTTTCACCATTTAATCCAATGGTGGTCATTGTAATTAATATCACTTTAAGATTGGACATAAACGAGTGTCAATCTTTTGAAAGATATTGTTTCATAAAAACACGCTATTTGTTTTAACAGCGGGATTTAATTATAAAATTAATTAATGAAACTTATATGTTATGAATTTGGTAAAATAGAAATAATTTTTGAATTCGGAATATCAAATATAGCTTAGGGTGAATTTTTGGTATTTTTCTGAAAAACATCAATTTTTGATGAATAGTGAAACCACAAAGTGGTGGTTACCAAATTTGATTTTTCGTTTAAATGGGACTTTACCACTTCTGTGATTTGAATTTCAAAAATACAATATAAATGATTTTAATTGTTAAGTAAAATGTGGTTCAATGGGATGAAAATAATTTTTGATGAAAAGTAACTTTTAAGTTTTATTAATCGCGATTAAAGGTAATTAGTGTGATTTAAGGTAAAAATAATATTATAATAAAATCAAAATATCTTGACACTTGTCCTAACCCTATTGGATGAGTTATGGCCGACCAAGACAACCAATGGGTCTATTTTTTGTACCCCATGGAGCCACTTGGGTTTGATAATGACATTTATGCCTTTTATTTAAAGTTAAAATAAAAATGTCACAAACATGATTTGTTTTACTAAAAAAAACTTTTACATGTGGATATACAAGTCATATTTTTGACTATAAATATTCATTGAAAATCTAAAAATAATTCCTACATCATAGTATTTTTTTTATAATTTTTAGACATTAAATAAATTAAATTATTTATGACACCATGATGATGCAGCGATTACCTCATTATTTAACGATTTAAATAAAATGGAAAGATAATGTACAATCTAAAACCAAAAAATGTCCAAAAACTATTTTATGGGTATATTTTGAACCCTTATCACCTTATCCTATACTTATATCAATGTGGGACCTTTTAAATCCGAAACTCATTTTAAAATAATGGAACATTTCTTTACTTTCCAAGAGTGCCCCTCCTCTCCTCTTATAAAAGGCCCCCACCTCTACCACCTTACCCACACCTCTCAAACCTTTTGTTAGGCCATGATCTGATCATTTTATCTCTCCAAATCCCTTTACTCATCCTAGAATCCTTAAATTAGACAATAAGTATAACGTCCCATACTTTACATACATTGTTAATACTTCAAAATTGAAGCACACTTATTACAACATATGACAAAACCACAAAGGACCGTATAGGTATAGTGTCTTTAGAAACTGGGAAACATAAACAACTGGTTCATAAATCTTCTACAGTGTCTCCCATTTATTTCATCAAATCTAGGGTCCCTTTAGCATATTCTACTTAATATCCATCTTCCTGACCTGGGGAAAAGAAAACATAAAAGGGTGAGCTCAAATGCTCAGCAAGGGAAAATAAAGGAAATAAAAATCATATCATATCTTTTTGAAAATCATAACCTGCAAAAGAGATCATAATATCTTAACATGGAACAAATCATAGAAGTGAAAATGAGATCCCCATAATCATAAAACTTGAATCTTTGTGGCATGCACACATAATCATGGAAAATCATTTCTTGTTAGTCATGACTCATTGCCAAGACTATCTTAGTGGACAATGTCCCTTTCTGAACCGAGTCACCCTCGTTCCAGTCATGTTTCACTGAACCGGTATAACCTACCGTTCCAGCCATGTCTATCTCATGAGATATAAAATCTTTACCCAATGCATTGGAGGGAGATATAGGTCCCACCCATCTTATAATGAATCCTTTCTTATGTGTGCCACATAATCATAAACCATACATCATAGTGTAACCCATGTAATAAAAATGGAATTCTTAAACAACATGACATCATAAAACAATTCATATAAGATAAAGGAATTCATAAAAATATTTCCATCACAACATAATCAAACCAATGTAGTATTAGGGATAAAAACAGAACCCTTTTATTATCATAGATGGAAAATAATTTTGATAAAATACTTGAACTCCATTCTTGAGGAAAATATTCTTTCTACTTCAAAAACATTTTTCCTTTCATAACATGTCATACGAAATTAAAATAAAAGAAGTTGATTAAAAATAAACTTGAAAACTTGTAAAGGAAGTTTCTTGGAAATAATGTTTTAAAAATCCATTCATGTCGTATAAGTTAAAAAACATTCTTCGTACTTTTGTCGGAAAAGTCAAAAAGTACATCGTACGAAAAACGACAAAAGATTCCTTTCATACATATTATTAAAAACTCACCGAAGGGTAAAAATGGATTTAAACAATTGTAGGTGGATGGAAATAATATTACATATTGATGAAACATGGATGTGGATGATAAAATACACCCCAGTAAATACTTACGAATAAACAATCTCGGATAAAAATGAGATTGTGATATTTCCCTTACCTTAGGTCCGATTTGCTTTGTATGTGTCTGAAGCTCCTGTATAATGGTTTAAATAATTTTATTGAATTATTAAAGAATCATACATATTGATATGATATCATATATGGTCATATTCTTAGCTTCTTTTTAGTAATATTTCATCGTTACTTGTTACTCGGGTCTTTATTGCCTTTTGTTCTTATGCGTGTTTTGTCGAATAAATTATTATTCTTATTTTAAGGTTATAGATACCTTATATCAATAATGGTATTAGTGTAACAAATATCATATTTATTCATTCAATTCATTTATATAATTACTATGTAATGATGATCATGTTGAACGAGTCGCATCACATCGTGGAGACGGTATTCCGTACGTACGCACGAGTGATGATATTGTTCCTATGATCGTGGAATTGTATTGGAGTATATATATATATTATTTCAGTATCAATATTACTTAATAATAATCATAAATAGTTACTCATTACACCATTATACCCATCCTTGTAAAGTGATGGTGGAAAATAGATTACACCACGGCGTGGAGACGGTATTCCGTACGTACGCACGCGCGGTGATTTCATTTTTCCGTAGGATGGATAAAAGGTGAATTAGGGTTGTTTCATATTTATAATAACATATCAGTATGTAATTAATACTTATGTTATTACTTTATCATGAAGAAACTAAAGAAGAAGAAGTTGAAGAAGAAAGAAATTGAAAAGATCGGTAATGGATATTACCTCTTCTTTGGAACGCTTCTTTGAATCCTCCACTTAGGGAACTAAGATTGGTCTTTGAAGAATACCAGGACCTCTAGGATTATTCTAGGTAAGTGTAGAGGAGAAAATGGAAGGGTTTGTCCGAGCTTGAGTGCTCAAATTGGTGTGAGGAGGAGGGGGAGGAGGTGCCCTTTTATAAGGGAGGAGAGGGGCACCTTAGGAATATCTCAAAATATTATTTTATATTAAAGTCAAAATCGGTTTATAATGGTTCCAAAGGGTCTTATTTCGAAGCTAAAGTGGGTATCGGTCGAAATAAGATCAACCAATAGGATCTAGACAAGTTTAGGGTAGTATTTTAACCTTATCAATTAGATTTAACTCTAAGTTAAATAATTTAACTTTTACCGTGTCTTTTTGTTTTCTTTCACTATATGGTTAATACACTTACTATAACATGCCAAAAGAACCCCAAATTGTTTATTATTAATATATATATCCTTATGTAAGTCATTTGGCCAAACCATAGATTTTTAGGAATAAAATAACAATTAATAATATAATATTTGATTTAAAAACTATTTTGTGTCAATTTTGACACTATTTGATATATTATTTTTGTGAAAGTTATAACAGAATTATATGTTCAAACCAAGTTGATTAAATCAACACTAATATATCATAGTAACCTAGAAAATTAGTTTAATTCATAAAAAGTCTCAAATTACATTTATTTTGGTGTTTATAACATCAATTATGTCAATATTTCATAAATAAGATAATTACTGCATCATCGTTGTGTCATAATTAAATTAAATTATTTAATGTCTAAAAATTATAAATAAAATACCATTATGTAGGAAATATTTTTATCTTTCTAATTAATATTTATTGTCGAATTTATCTTATGTATAACCCCATATGAAATATGATTTACTTATTAAACTTTGATTTTAACTATTTTAACCCTTCTTTAAATAAATTAATAATAAATGTCCTAATCTAACCCAAGTGGGCCTAAATGGTCATATTTTATTCATAAGGTTGTTTTTGGTCGAATTACACTTATCCAATAGAATTAGTACATGTGTTAGGGTAATAGTAATATCATATTTACCCTTAGTTACCCTATTTACTATTAACCGCGGTAAAAAAAAGTAAAAAGTTACTATTCACCAAAAAATTATTTTTATCTCATTGAACCACATTTTACTTACTGATATCAACCGTGTCTATCGGATTTTCGAAATTCCATTCACAGAAGCGGTAAAATTATGTTTTATGCAAAATTCAGTTTTTAACCTACCACTTAGTGGTTTCGCTATTCATCAAAAATTGAAAGTTTTCAGAAAAATACCAAAATTTCACCCTAGGCTAATTTCGGTATTCCGAATCCAAAAATGAAGTCCATTTTGAAAAATAAAATTTATAAAATTTCAAAAAGTGGTTATTACTATTCATAACGGCTAGTTTTAATAATATTTTAATAGCATATCGTTGTTTAGTGAAACTCGGTATTGCGTACGACGCAAGCTATCGAGGAAGGTCGTGATTGCGTGTAAAGTAAGCCAAGATAGTATGTAGTGAATGATTCCTTTTATGATATATAAAAACAAAATATTACTCATAAAAATCTCGGGTGTTACATTCTAACCCCCTTAAAAATAATTTCGCCCTCGAAATCCGTCACTTTGTAACAAACAGATGAGGATACTTCTCCCTCATCATATCCTCAAGCTCCCATGTAGCTTCTTCTAATTGGTGGTTCCTCCATAAAACTTTCACCAATCGAGTGGTCTTGTTTCGAAGGACTTTTTCGCTACGATCCAGAATCTCTATCGGCTGTTCTTCATAAGAAAGATCTTGCTCCAGCGGTACAACTTCTGAGCTGAGTACATGTGAAGGATCAGGTATGTACTTTCTCAGGAGAGATACATGGAACACATCGTGAACTTGAGAGAGATTCGGTGGAAGCACCAATCGGTAATCTACCTTCCCAACATTATCCAGTATTTCGAAAGGACCGATATATCTAGGGCTCAACTTCCCCTTCTTTCCAAATCTCAGAACCCTCTTCCAGGGAGATATTCATAAGAACACTTTATCACCCACTTCAAACTCTAGGTCTTTTCTTCAGTTGTCAGCATAACTTTTCTGTCGACTCTGAGATGCTCTTATGTGTTGTTGAATAGATCTGACCTTTTCTGCCATTTCATCAACGAGATCAGGTCCTAATAGCTTTCTTTCCCCAACTTCATCCCAGTAAGTTGGAGTCCTGCATTTCTTTCCATAGAGAGCTTCATAAGGAGCCATCTGAATACTGGAGTGAAAGCTATTATTATAAGAAAATTCCACCAAAGGTAGGTGTTGATCCCAACCTCCTTTGGAATCCATAGAGCAAGCTCTCAACATATCTTCTAGGGTTTGAATTGTTCTTTCAGACTGACCGTCTGTCTGGGGATGATAAGCAGTGCTGAAACTCAACTCTGTATCCAGAGTATGCTGAAGACTTCGCCAGAACTTCGAGGTAAATCTCGGATCCCGATCAGATATAATAGAAAGTGGTACTCCATGCAATATTACCACTTCCTTTACATATATCCTGGAAAGCTGATCTAGAGAGAAATCCTCTCTAATAGCAATGAAGTGTGCAGCCTTTGTAAGACGATCAACTATGACCCAAATAGCATTATTGCCTTTGGATGTTTTAGGAAGTCTTGTGACAAAGTCCATAGTGATGTTTTCCCATTTCCATTCGGGTATGGGCAATGGTTGTAACATCCCCTTAGACTTTTGTCTCTCAGCTTTAAATTGTTGACAAACCAAGCATCGAGAGACATATTCAGCAACATCTCTTTTCATGCCATCCCACCAGAATTACTCTTTCAGGTCCCTATACATCTTTGTGCTTCCAGGATGAATAGAGAATGATGAACTATGAGCCTCATCCAGCAGCTCCTTCTTTAATTCAGGGATGGGAGGAACACAAACCCGATTCCTAAACATTATTATCCCATCACAATCAAGGTTGAATTCCGGAACATTTCTCACCTTCTTTTGTAACTCTACATCTTCTTTCTGTTCCTCTTTAGTCTTCACATGTATAGATGGTTGAACATTCATTTGAGAAAGATACGATTTTTCCCCTTCCATTATAATTCCAAGATCCATCCTTTGTAAATCCATAAATATTGGATCTTTTGTGATCCTCATCATGGATAAACTAGCATGGTCTTGTCGACTTAATGCATCTGCCACCTTGTTTGCTTTCCCAGGGTGGTAATGGATTGAGCAGTCATAATCCTTAATCATCTCCAACCATCTTCTTTGACGCATATTCAGATCCTTTTGTGTGAAAATATACTTTAAACTTTTATGATCAGTATATTTATCACACCTTTCACCATAAAGGTAATGCCTCCAAATCTTTAATGCAAAGATTACCGCAGCCAACTCTAAATCATGTGTTGGGTAATTTTGCTCATGGATTTTCAACTGTCGTGAGGCATAAGCTATCACCATATCATTTTGCATAAGAACACACCCCAATCCCTTCTTGGATGCATCACTGTATATCACAATCCTTTCTCCACTACAAGGTAGTGTGAGCACAGGTGCACTGGATAACCTTCTTTTCAACTCCTTGAAATTCTTTTCACATTCTTCCGTCCAGACAAACATAACTCCTTTCCGAGTCAACTTGGTGAGTGGATTAGATAATCGTCAAAAATCCTTTACAAAACGTCAATATTATCCAGCCAAACCAAGAAAACTTCGGATCTCAGTTACTGTTGTTGGTCTTGACCATCTTTTGATAACCTCTGTTTTTGCTGGATCCACAGATATGCCCTCTTTTGAGATTATGTGACCCAAAAATGCAACTTTTTGAAGCCAAAAATCACACTTGGTAAATTTTGCATAAAGCTTCTCCTTTCTCAGGGTTTTCAATATAATTCTCAAGTGATCTTCATGGTCTTCCTTTCTCTTTGAATAGACAAGAATATCGTCTATAAAGACTACCACAAATTGATCAAGATAGTCTCTAAAGACTCTATTCATTAGATCCATGAAGATAGCAGGGGAATTAGTAAGACCAAATGGCATCACTATAAATTCATAGTGTCCATACCTTGTACGGAAAGCCGTCTTTGGTATATCCTCCCTTTTGACCCTCAATTAATGATACCCTGAACGAAGATCAATCTTGGAAAAGTATTGAGCTCCGCGTAGTTGGTCAAATAAGTCATCAATGCGTGGGAGAGGATATTTGTTCTTGATAGTGATCTTGTTAAGTTCTCGATAATCAATGAAGAGTCTCATTGATCCATCTTTCTTCTTAACAAAAAGAACAGGTTCTCCCCAAGGTGATGCACTAGGGCGTATGAATCCCTTATCAAGATTCTCTTGGAGTTGCTTCTTCAATTCCTGCAACTCAATTGGGGCCATTCTATAAGGTGTCTTTGAAATAGGCAAAGCACCCGGTACGAGTTCTATTGGAAACTCAACTTCACGTTTTGGTGGAAGACCTGGTAATTCCTCCAGAAAGACATCATCAAACTCCCGTACGATGGGCATATTATTAATCGTAAGTTTCTCACCAACCATTTGAGATAAATAAACTTCATTTAGTGGTATCAAGACCCATAAGATGGAAGGAATTTCCACTGTAAGGTTATGTTCATCCTTGCATCGATAGACGATCGTAGATTGATCTGGAATATGAAATGTGACTTCCCTTCTTTGGCAATTGATATGAGTTCCATGTAGAGAAATCCAATCCATGCCAAGAATCACATAAAATTCCACTAAAGGAAGGATCACAAGATTTTCAGGAATCACTTTCCCACAAACTTCGATCGGAGAAGAATTATAAACTTTTGATGCGACTGTTGTGCCATTAGGTGTTGTCACAGCTAACACAACATCTAATTGTTGAGGTAATACGGTGATACCCTTAGAAAATTTTTCAGAAATAAAAGAGTGGGTGGATCCAGAATCAAATAAAACATTTTCTACTTTAGAGTGGATGGTAAGTGTACCTTTCACCACTTCGTTATCGTATTCCACATCGCTGATAGAAATTGCATGTGACTTTCCTTTGTCTTTAGCCTTATGATTTTGTTGACGTCGACCATCATCATCAACCCTTGGATTTGGGCATTTATTGGCATAATGCCCCATCTCCTTGAACTTGAAACATTGAAGTGTAATAGGTTCATTCTGTGTATCCCTTCCTTTTTTTGCATCATTAGACATCTTCTTACCATTATCGCGGCATTCAAATGCCCGATGACCTTCCTTTCCACATTTGAAACATTTACTTGTCCCTTTAAGACAACTCCCTCCATGTTTCTTTCCACACTTTGAGAATAAGGAAAAGCTCATCTTCTTTTCAGTGTGCTCTTTAGATTTTCCTTTGAATTCCATCTTCCTCTTCTTATCAAACCCATGTGACTGATGGGTTACTCCAATCTCCATCTCGACTTTGAGAGCACATCGAACGATTTCCTCATAGCTATTGAAGTCCCTTATGGATAACGCCCTTCGAAGACTTGGTTTTAAGCCACTAAAGAATCGATCGATCTTACTCTCAGGTTGGATAATAATACCAGAAGCGTACCTTGAAAGTCTTGTAAAATTTGCTTTATAGGTACCAACAGATTCATCATCCCTCTGCTTCAGTTCAAGAAACTTTTTCTCCATCTTTGTTCGGAGAATACAAGGGAAGTACTTATTGAAAATAAGTTCTTAAACTCGTCCCATTCCATAGACTCAATTTCATCCCTTTGCCTCGTATTCTTAATAATATTCCACCATTGATCAGCATCTCCTTCCAAACGATACACTACTAGGATGACTTTATCATGTTCAGAACATTGAAGAACTGAAAATATCTTTTCAGTAGTACTAATCCATTGTTCAGCAACTAACGGATCAGTAGACCCACTGAAAGAAGGCGGACGCTGCCTCATGAAGGATTCAACAGAATGTTGCTCCTTCCTTTGCTCGTTTGGAAGTCCTGCATGATTCATAGCTTGAGAAAGTTTTGTGAGCATGGCTACAAGATTTTTCATTCCATCTCCCATATCGTTTGGTTGCTCAGGGGGACAATCATTGCATTGCCCATCACATTCTGCATTAACACGGTTCCTTCGGGTTCCAGCCATTGACTAAAACCAAGAAGAATAGTGTGAGAAACACTAATTATAATAGGAAAACCACATAATCAAGAATAAAATTTCACACTTAAGGTCTTATCCTAGGGTATTCATGGCCATTTCTAAAACACTAAGATTGTGTTCTATGCTTAGACTTATCCTTAGGGTTCTTACCAAGGCTTTCACATCCTAGTTTCCAAAGGTTGACTATACCTTTCCTCTGATACCAACTATAACATCCCATACTTTACATACATTGTTAATACTTCAAAATTGAAGCACACTTATTAGAACATATGACAAAACCACAAAGGACCGTATAGGTATAGTGTCTTTAGAAACTAGGAAACATAAACAACTAGTTCATAAATCTTCAACAGTGTCTCCCATTTATTTCATCATATCTAGGGTCCCTTTAGCATATTCTACTTAATATCCATCTTCCTGACCTGGGGAAAAGAAAACATAAAAGGGTGAGCTCAAATGCTCAGCAAGGGCAAATAAAGGAAATAAATATCATATCATATCTTTTTGAAAATCATAACCTGCAAAAGAGATCATAATATCTTAACATGGAACAAATCATAGAAGTGAAAATGAGATCCCCATAATCATAAAACTTGAAACTTTGTGGAATGCACACATAATCATGTAAAATCATTTCTTGTTAGTCATGACTCATTTCCAAGACTATCTTAGTGGACAAAGTCCCTTTCTGAACCGAGTCACCCTCGTTCCAGTCCTGTTTCACTGAACCGGTATAACCTACCGTTCCAGCCATGTCTATCTCATGAGATATAAAATCTTTACCCAATGCATTGGAGGGATATATAGGTCCCACCCATCTTATAATGAATCTTTTCTTATGTGTGCCACATAATCATAAACCATACATCATAGCGTAACCCATGTAATAAAAATGGAATTCTTAAACAACATGATATCATAAAACAATTCATATAAGATAAAGGAATTCATAAAACTATTTCCATCACAACATAATCAAACAAATGTAATAATAGGGATAAAAACATAGCCCTTTTATTATCTTAGATGGAAAATAATTTTGATAAAATACTTGAACTCCATTCTTGAGAAAAATGTCCTTTCTACTTCAAAAACATTTTTCCTTTCATAACATGTAATACGAATTTAAAATAAAATAAGTTGATTAAAAATAAACTTGAAAACTTGTAAAGGAAGTTTCTTGGAAATAATGTTTTAAAAATCCATTCATGACGTATAAGTTAAAAAAACATTCTTCGTACTTTTGTCGGAAAAGTCAAAAAGTACCTCGTACGAAAAACGACAAAAGATTCCTTTCATACATATTACTAAAAACTCACCAAAGGGTAAAAATGGATTTAAACAATTGTAGGTGGATGGAAATAATATTACATATTGATGAAACATGGATGTGGATGATAAAATACACCCCAGTAAATACTTACGAATAAACAATCTCGGATAAAAATGAGATTGTGATATTTCCCTTACCATAGGTCCGGTTTTCTTTGTACGGGTCCGAAGCTCCTGTATAATGGTTTAAATAATGTTATTGACTTATTCCAGAATCATAAATATTGATATGATATCATATATGGTCATATTCTTAGCTTCTTATTAGTAATATTTCATCGTTACTTGTTACTCGGGTCTTTATTGCCTTTTGTTCTTATGCGTGTTTTGTCGAATAAATTCTTATTCTTATTTTAAGGTTATAGATAACTTATATCCAGAATGGTATTAGTGTAACATATATCATATTTATTCATTCAATTCATTTATATAATTACTATGTAATGATGATCATGTAGAACGAGTCGCATCACATCGTGGAGACGGTATTCCGTACGTACGCACGAGTGATTATATCGTTCCTATGATCGTGGAATTGTATTGGAGTATATATATATATATATTATTTCTGTATCAATATTACTTAATAATAATCATAAATAGTTACTCATTACACCATTATACCCATCCTTTTAAAGTGATGGTGGAAAATAGATTACACCACGGCGTGGAGACGGTATTCCGTACGTACGCACGCGCGGTGATTTCATTTTTCTGTAGGATGGATAGAAGGTGAATTAGGGTTGTTTCATATTTATAATAACATATCAGTATGTAAGTAATACTGATGTTATTACTTTATCATGAAACAACTAAAGAAGAATAAGTTGAAGAAGAAAGAAATTGAAAAGATCGGTAATGGATATTACCTCTTCTTTGGAACGCTTCTTTGAATCCTCCACTTAGGGAACTAAGATTGGTCTTTGAAGAAGACCAGGACCTCTAGGATTATTATAGGGAAGTGGAGAGGAGAAAATGTCAGGGGTTTGCCGAGCTTGAGTTCTCAAATTGGTGTGAGGAGGAGGGGGAGGAGGTGCCCTTTTATAAGGGAGGAGATGGGCACCTTAGGAATATCTCAAAATATTATTTTATATTAAAGTCAAAATCGGTTTATAATGGTTCCAAAGGGTATTATTTCGAAACTAAAGTGGGGATGGGTCGAAATCCTATCAAACAATAGGATTTATACAAGTTTAGGGTATTATTTTAACATTATCAATTAGATTTAACTCTAAGTTAAATAATTTAACTTTTACCGTGTCTTTTTGTTTTCTTTCACTATATGGTTAATACACTTACTATAACATGCCAAACGAACCCCAAATTGTTTATTATTAATATATATGTATCCTTATCTAAGTTATTTGGCTGAACCTTAGATTTTTAGGAATAAAATAACAATTAATAATATAATATTTGATTTAAAAACTATTTTGTGTCAATTTTAACACTATTTGATATATGATTTTTGTGAAAGTTATAATAGAATTATATGTTCGAACCAAGTTGATTAAATCAACACTAATATATCATAGTAACCTAGAAAATTATTTTAATTCATAAAAAGTCTCAAATTACATTTATTTTGGTGTTTATAACATCAATTATGTCAATATTTAACAAATAAGATAATTACTGCATCATCGTTGTGTCATAATTAAATTAAATTATTTAATGTCTAAAAATTATAAATAAAATACCATTATGTAGGAAATCTGTTTATATTTCTAATGAATATTTATTGTCGAATTTATCTTATGTATAACCCCATATTAAAAATGATTTACTTATTAAACTTTGATTTTAACTATTTTAACCCTTCTTTAAATAAATTAATAATAAATGTCCTAATCTAACCCAAGTGGGCCTATATGGTCATATTTTATTCATAAGGTTGTTTTTGGTCGAATTACACTTATCCAATAGAATTAGGACATGTGTTAGGGTAATAGTAATATAATATTTACCCTTAGTTACCCTATTTACTATTAACCGCGGTAAAAAAAAGTAAAAAGTTACTATTCACCAAAAAATTATTTTTATCTCATTGAACAACATTTTACTTACTGATATCAACCGTGTCTGTCAGATTTTCGAAATTCCATTCACAGAAGTGGTAAAATTAAGTTTTATGCAAAATTCAGTTTTTAACCTACCACTTAGTGGTTTCACTATTCCTCAAAAATTGAAAGTTTTCAGAAAAATACCAAAATTTCACCCTAGGCTAATTTCGGAATTCCGAATCCAAAAATGAATTCCATTTTGAAAAATAAAATTTATAAAATTTCAAAAAGTGGTTATTACTATTCATAACGGCTAGTTTTAAAAATATTTTAATAGCATATCGTTGTTTAGTGAAACTCGGTATTGCGTACGACGCAAGCTATCGAGGAAGGTCGTGATTGCGTGTAAAGTAAGCCAAGCTAGTATGTAGTGAAATATTAATTTGATGATATATAAAAACAAAATATTACTTATAAAAATCTCGGGTGTTACAGGAAGCTCTTCAAGAAAACTTTTTGGTTCAAACCAAAGGGAGTTACCCTATTTTAAGGTAACGTCTTCAATTGTGCTCTTTTGTTTTATTTTGCTTCTCCAACCCCCTAAACTCTTTTTATTCATTTCTTTTGTAACAAATACAGTATATTCAATATACTAGGATGTTATTATAAGAAGGATTTGAGCTACACTTACACACACCTTCATATAATGGATAAAGAACATATTTTTTCTGTGGATGGCGAATTTCTGCCTCACGAAACGATGATTGTTCAACACTCATATAACACCTTCAAAGGTGGCCATTAAGATGTCACTATGTTTATATATGATATAAAATATTTTTATGTTTTACATAAGCTTATGTATTTTTCATTTGTGGAATACCTTTATGGCTTACATTATGGTTATACGCGATATCTTCATTTTAGGAAGTGTGGACTACCGCCCCCTCAAAGTGATTTGATTCGTCAATGCCATATGTGGGATGTATAAAGGATGGATTTAAAGTTATTATATATGATGTTATACTGGAATAATAATATACCTTTATATCATTATTTTTTTTCTTTCCATTAAAGTATGATATAGAAATGAATGTAGCGTTCATGCGTACGTACGGCTTTCCGTCTCCATGAACGGTGCATTTCATTTCTTTTCCTCAAATGTAATGTACTATTATAAGTATATATAATGGATATATATGATGTATGATACATCTAAAGGATTAATATAATTCTTTAATTAAAAATATACACATCTCTCATTTATTTTTAATTCCATTAATATGACATAGAAATGAAAGTAGCGTTCATGCGTACGTACGGCTTACCGTCTCCATGAACGGTGCATTTCATTTCTTACCTCTAAATGATTATGTAATATTATAAATACATGTATATTCTGGATATATATGATATATATGATATCCAAATCATGAATTTCATTCTGGATATAAAGAACCTTTGACCACATGAACAACATGTAATTGTAATAAGTCCACTTTTGACTTAAGGACCAAATATCGACAAAAAAAAACATTATTTGATTACATAATGTTTATAACATGTAAATAATTGATATAAAAGGAATAATGAACTTGAAAATTTTTATTAATCAAGTATAAATTAACTCAAGTTTATTATTCAGGACGTTAAAGAACGATCGAGTCAAGTCAGACCCGAGGTAAGGGATCCTACTCCTCTCTTTCTTTTTAAGTACGCTCTTTTATGTCTTTCCTTTTAAAGATCATATTTCTTGTTATTGGGATGTTATTTTATATTACTCTTACTGTAAATTTTATGTTCATATTATGAGAGACCCTATTCTCTCTCATCAATCCATTTTGAAAGTATTGAGTGGCGCCGTTAGGCTGCCGAATTTTCGTAAGAGATCTAACCTCTCTCTTTCTTTTTAAGTACTCTACTTTATGTCACTTATTTTAATCCCCTATTTGTTATGTTGGGGGATGTTATTTTATATTCCTCTTTCTATGAACTTTATGTTAATATGATGAGATACCCTATTTGATCTCATCAATCCATTTTTGTATGTTTTATGTGGCATTGTTAGGCTACCGAGTTTTCGTAAGGGATTTTTCATCTCACTTTTATTCCTGTGAGATTTATGCTACATTTGCCACAATTTCCTTTGAGTGGTGTATGTACTGCCCATTATTTTACTCATTGTGTAATATAGTTTCATTTATGAGTATTTACAACAATGTTGTATTGTCCTTCTTTCACAGGGTGAATGTTTCGAAAGATACCCATGTCGGTAAGGGAACCTTTCACTGTCCCCTTTTTAAAAGACTTCTTTTGTCATGTCTATTAATTCACATACTATTATGTTGGGATATGTTCTTATATATCTTTATTGATTTAAATTTTATTTCCATGTGATGAGATACCCTTTTATCTCTCATCAACTCATTTTCTGAATTTTTTAATGATGTCATTAGGCTGTCAAATTGTTGCAAGGGAACTTCTTAACCCAAATTTGATTCTTTGGGATAAACTTATACTCCTTGAATATGTAGTTCTATGAATATGTGTGAATATCCTCTGATTTTTTTACACTTAATATCCACTTATATTTGGTGTATTCGTTTGTCACACATAATTATGTAATTGATTTATCCTTAAACCAAGGATATCGTCTTTGTAAGGGACTTCATCTCAATCTCCTTTCATTGATGCATATTTCGTTTTATACACAACTTTCTTTTATACGGTGTATAAACCCCTTTGATTTTTACTTTTATACAAAAGGAATCTTTTTCTACAATGCATTTTACTAAACAACAAAAAGGTATGTTTCTTTTATCGTACGCGGTGACAACGACCTTTTCCACCACCGTGAGTATTATTTGATCTCTGGCTTCCTCAACAAGCCGTAATGTTTTTAAAATAAAATAAATACCATATACTCTTTTATGTATTTTGGTATTGAAAATGGTTTTGATAAAAGATTCTATTTTGTCAATATATTTAAATGATATATTGTGATTGAAATGTGGAAATGTTATCATTCCTTTATATTGGTTTTATGTGTTATAATTTTATAATGTTACTTGGACATTTTACGGGTGGTTACGTGATAAACCATATGACGGGTGGTGCCGTGAATACCAGGACGGGTGGTTACATTATAACCTCCAATGCATTAGGTATGGAAGTCGGTCGTATGGCTATTGAATTTAGTATGTATGGAAGTTTGTCGAATGGCTATTCCATTAAGTGATATGTGTGGAAGTCTACCTTATGGTTATTCCACTTAAGTATGTTTATGTCCCAAGTTACCATTATATGTTATGTGATCTTTATATGGGTTTTATGGTAATCTTTTGGTTACAAAAGGGTAAATAATGAACTTTTTTTCAGTGAAGAGTTTTTACTACTTCGAAAAGGTGAAAATTATTACTTTGATGAAGTATACATGGTCTACTTTTTGTTTTGAAAAACTAACAGTTTTCATTCTTTGTGTATCCCTTACTGAGCTTTTTATGATCATACCATGTTTTAGAAATTTTTTTCACAAGACTTAACGTGGAATAGGGTCAAGGATGGGATCAAGGGAAAGTCGTGCAACCTAAAACATGAAACTAGACATGTTTCTTTTTAAGAGTTTTTATTTTATGGAAACCTAGTAAAAGTTTCTACTTTTAAATCTTTTGAGATGTAATAGTAATGTTATAATTCTCTAAAACTCTAAACCTAAAAAGATCCTCAATGTGAATTATTCATTTAATTCAATATTATGTAAGGTTTCAGGTTGGGGCCTTATAATAATGGTGTAAATAAATAACTATATATGATTATTTTAAAGTGATATTTATTCTGAAATAGTATACATACACTCCAACACAATTCCACAATCATGGGAATTATATCATCGCTCGTGCGTACGTACGGACTGCAGTCTCCACGAACGCGATGAGATTCATTTTCCATGATTAACCATTCAAGAATGATTATAATGTATATATAATAAATATAATGAAATATATGACATAATAATGCTACTGAATTTATGTATATATATATATGTATGTCATATACTCAATTCCATTCAATTCAATAAGGAAACGAAAACATCGTTCATGCGTACGTACGGCCTACCATCTCCATGAACGGTGCATTTCATTCCTTTTATCGATCTATAATATATATGTATATAATGAATATATATTATATATAAATCATGTTTTACATTCTGGAATTATCTAAATAAAGATATAAGTAATAATATCAAGAATGACGAGTCAAAACACATACGATAAATGAAACGATTTTACCCAAAACGCTCTTTAACATGGAATTTACAAAAGAACAGGTAATATAAAGTCATAAGTGAACCATATATGATATCATAAAAACGAATATGATTCTTTAATAAGTCAATTACATTATTTAAATCATTATACATGAGGTTCAAATACCTATGAAGCATATTGGACATAAGGTAAGCGATAATTTTGCGAATATCATTTTTATCCGAGATTGATTATTCGTAAGTATTTACTGGGGTTATTTATATCATCCATTTCCATGGTTTATAAAAGTGTTTTCATGTATGTTTAATGTCCCTTTTACACATTTTTTACTTTTACTACATGGTATTTAAGGAATCTTTCTTTTTTTTATCTACGAGGTAGTTTTTTGACTTTTCTGACAAAAGTACGAGGAGAATGTTATTTTTAACTTATATGGCATGAATGGATTATTACGGTTTCATAACGCCTCATTTTCATGAAGCTTAATCTACATTATATTATGAATATTTTCAACAAAATACATTTATTTTAAAAGTGCATGGCATTTTTTGAAAAGAAATTTATTTTGACGAAGAAAGGATATTTTCCTCAACAATTCATTTCAAATGTTTTATCAAAACCATTTTCCATCTAGGATGACATTATTTGATATGTGTATGTTTAAAGTTTAATGTCTCTATTATTTACATGGTTCAATTTTCATA
Organism: Viscum album; assembly: GCA_963277665.1. Lineage (NCBI taxonomy): Eukaryota > Viridiplantae > Streptophyta > Magnoliopsida > Santalales > Viscaceae > Viscum > Viscum album. The sequence continues at coordinate 1,592,745,229 of OY728161.1, forward strand.
TGATGAAATGTCTATTTGTTTTATATGGATTATGAAATGATGGGATGATGTTTATGAAACCCATTTTATTCTTTGGGTTATGATGAATGTTTTAAGTTTATTTTGTGGAACAAGTAAGAATGATTTCACTATGAGATGGGTGGGACCTATATATCCCTCCAATGAATTGGGTAATGATTTATATCTCATGAGATAGACATGGCTGGAATGGTAAGTTAATCCGGTTCAGTGTTACAGGACTGAAACGAGGAGTGAACTCGATTCAGAAAGGGACTTTGTCCACTAAGATAGTCTTGGAAGCAATGCCTTGGCTACTATGGAAATCATGACATGTGCTGAATGGTTGCCACAATTACAAGTTTTATTCCCATTTTATCATGGTTGATTTTATATTATGATATATTCCTTACTTAATTCCAAGATTTATGTCTTTTCTCAGGATTTTGATGTTTAAATTTCATGTTCATGTTTTTGCTTCCAAATGTTTATTGATTGTTTTATTTAATCTATGTTTGCCCTTACTGAAAATTTGAGCTCACCATTTTTATGTTTTATTTTTCCCAGGAAGTAAAGAAAGGTTTTAGGTAAGGAAAAAAAGGAATATTGTTATGGTAGTTTTTGAAGATATTTCAACATGATTAGAAGTTTATATTCCGATTTTCGAAAGACCCTAAACTATCACGGTCCTTCTGTGTCTGTTTTTATTATGTATTAAGTATACCGGAAAAGTAATCTAATTTCCATGTACGTCAAGCTTCGGGTATCTACAGGTTTCCATGTATTCAAAGATTTTATTAACATCGAGGGCTCATTTTTCACCTTGCATTAATGGTTTCTTTGACAACTAGTACATCCATAGTTTTAACCCCTACCCCACTCTTTTTGTTTTATGTGAGGTTTTGAAAATATTGAGAAGAATTAAATTGTGATTTAATAATTATTTGGTTAATTATGGGTTTCCTAATAAATTTTGGGGGGTGAGATGAGGGGATGATGTTTTGAAAATTGTATTGGGTGATTTTTTTGGTATTTTTGGAATGATTGGTGATAAAAAGTTTCCTCACAACCCTTAGCATTCTCATGGGAATATCAGTTTCTTATCAAGGTTCTATGTTATATAAAAATTTTAATTTATGATACTCTCTATATCTTTGGATTTCTCCATCAAATATAGAATTAATAATGAATTATGACACATATATGGGAATCTATGTTTTAGAGTCACCACACTACTGCACACATGAAGATTCTCTCCCTAATAACTATATACACTATGATAGTATTTTATTTATCATCCTGATGTTAAAAGGATTCTATGGTACCCTTGACATTTGATACCTTAGGGTCTCCTCATGCAACTTGATCAAATTGTCTATTTTCATGATTTTTCATTATTGTATAAATTATCAAAAACCATGATTTCATATAACAAATTGGAATTTATATGTTTTTATTCCTTGAGTATGTTCTTTGTTTTGGCCATAATTGTCAATAATATTCGCTATTATGTTATCAATTTATAGACTTTGATCCATCCCATTTTAGATATTATTAATCATTTATTATTTACTTTTATATTTCTTACATTCCCTCATCTACTATTATTCCTATTAAATTTACATTATTATCATATGGATAATACTTTTAATTTTTAGTCGAAACATCAAATTATTTTTGGAAACTAATTGCAATGAAATAAATTTTCACTCAACTCAAATTATTTGTACTAATGTAATGGTGTTCATTTAATTATTTTGTATATGTATTTCAAATGTATTTATGAGCACAAAGCACCATTATTTAAATAAAATATATTTTTTTAAGAAACTGATGATTAAATTTTTAGGTGTTGTTTCAATTCAATACTGTTAAAAATTTATTTTTCATAAATTTTAATTCATAATAAAATTGATGGAATTTATTATTAAAGTATTTTATAAAATCATTGGTAAAGTTCTTTCGGGAAATTTTATCTAAAACCCTATATAAAAACATATCTATTTATAAATCTCTTATGTATTTTAAAGGTTCTGTAATACTGATCTCATGATGGTGTCTGATTTATTATTGAGATTTGGAGGTAACCAGGGGTCGTATATTGTTTATCATATTGTTTCTCATGTTTATGGATTGTCACGAACCTAATCTGGTTTCCATCAAAACTGTCATGAAACTCATCCCATGAAAAGTCTCAAAGGGTATTCCCGATCCCCATGGGTTGTAACAAGGGCCTGGGTATCATAAAATAATGTTTTGGAATGATTTACCCGATTTTATAACCACTAAACAACAAATAAACTCAATAAAACAAATCTGGATTTTTTAACTAAAACCATCTTTTACAAAATTTCAAAACATAATTACATGATTTGAAACAATTTCAAAAGGCCATTAAAAAGGTAAAAAAGCAAAACGGATATCCAAGAACCACCTCATGTGAAGGGGTAATCACCCTCAAGCCATATCCACAAGACATCACAACCAAAGACATGCTAGAAACCCAAACCACTGGAACTAAGAAAATGTATCTAACATGAGACAATAAAAAATTACCAATTATACATACACCCAAGATTGTAAGTAGGGTGTGAGACAATACCTAGTAGGATACCACCACTAATATATTTCATTCGATAAACATTCAAAGACGAAAAGCATGCAAGTTTTCAAAAACATGTAATTTCTAGTTACAGTTTCTAAAAGATGAAACTTAAAAAATAAGTTTTCCAGTGGGTTAATTTAAGGAATCAACACTTTTATAAAAAATTCCAAATATAATGAATTTTCCCGCCAAATATACTATATGATGATGATGATTATAAAGTATTTAATGAGCACAAGGAAAATTAAAATCACCACTAGGCACTAGCTCGTTGTGGGTCCTAGGTACCTCGTATCTCAGTGAGAGTAACCATCACAAATATCTGTTCTCATACACAATCCACTAGTAGGGAACATACCCATAAAATATTGATCCCCAATCATCATCATCATAGTTTAGTTAGAGTTTTAAGCATCAATCATGCTAAGTGAATTTGAGGCCAAACCACACGGTTTCACAAGCATACTAGTACACATCCACCCACCTAGATACCCGAGTGTTACCTTTGTTCTCAAACAAGTTCAACAAGTCACGAAGTATAATTTTCACATGAAAATATAATTTCCACATCAAATATTCACCAAAAAGAACACATGTACATCACACAAGTCAATAAATCCACTTTTCATTCAAATCCATTTTGAAATCATACACACACCAAAAAAGCCCCCATCACTTTTCACATCACATCAACACTTCAACACATCCATTAAACATTTTTATAAACCATTTACAAGTTGATACACATAACATAACATTACACACACACATGCCACATAATACCCTTTTTACCTTCAAAATCATTTTATCATCAAACATACACAAAACAGCCCACAAACAAGTTTCCCTCCAACATCAAAATTTAATAAAACATTTCAAATTTTTACAAAACATTATAAAAATGCATGAAAAATTAAAAAGTCACTGAACCATTAAAAAACCCATGATATGTGAACACCTAGACCAAACATTACATATACACCCTTTTCCCACTTTGTTAAACCAACTAAAACATTTACAATTTTCATAAAAAGTACCCAAGTGGTGTAAATGTGTCTAGAACACAAAACCTATTTCAAAAAAATCATTTAAGACCAAAAACATACCAATTCCTATCCAAAATAAAATTTTATGCCCTAGATACATTTATAAAACCACCTTCAAGTGTTATAATATCACCTTAAATAGTACCACAAAAAATACAAATGAAAACACACATTTTCATAAAATTCTCTAAAGAAGTATAACAATGTTTTAGACTTCAAACCTATTCAAACCCCCAATTTTTAGGCATAAATAACACTAATACATTACCAAACCTGAATTGGTAGGCCAGACATGATTTATAAAACACATTACATAAGTTATAAAATACACCAAAACAATACCCCATGAGTTACACATTAAAACACCCAATTTCAAGTTAAAATTAAACTGTAAAAGTACACACATAACCAAATAAATCATAAACAGTTTTCAAACCACACCCAACATATGAGGAATATGAAAAATTAGTAAATAAATAAATCTAACCCATAAATAATGGTTTACACATGGAACCACCTACCTTTTATGTTTAAACCCTCAAAACATAGTGAGAAACATAAACCCCACCACCTCCACACCTCATGGAAGTATAATCCAACCTAAAACCACAAGATCTCACCCAAAATTCATGAAATAAAACCCTAGGTTTGAACCCTATCTTCTGGACATTAGAACCTCAAGGATAAGTTACGAGACCCTAATCACATTGAATGTAACCCTAAGAAAATTGAAAGAATAATGAAGAATACCAACTTACTTAAGGGATCTTGATGAAATATCCCCAAATACACCGGTATCTGAATTTGAAAACATCCGAAAATTAAAGGGAGGTTCTAAAAAGGATAAGGATACCATTTATGAATTTTAATGGGGAAAAAAGAGTTATAAATGAAGGAGTTATGAAGGAAACAATTTACCTTTATAAATTTTCTCGAATTGAGGAAGTCTAAGAAGTTTTCACTTGTTCTGAAAAGAAAACGGGCTCAAAAGAGGGAGAGAAGAGATTGTGGAGCTCCTAGTTTCAGTGGTCTTGGGTTAGAGGTGGAATCACCGAAAAATAGTTAAAAATAAATATGTTATTAAATAAAAATAATAATTTTTAAAATTGGAAATGGTCTTTCGGGGTGGCCCAACTCCTTAAATAAAAACACAAATGCACCATGATTATGGATATATAAAAGCTCCAAATTTAAATGGTGGTGTTAATAGGTTAAGGGTGGAAAATTAAGAATTGTAATGGATGAATTTTTTTGAAAAATGAATGATTTATAGAAGATACAAAATTAATTTTTAAATATGGAATTGGGCTCACGGTTTGTCCAAATTCATGAAAACCCACTCATTCCTCCATAAATTCTGGGGAAACCCCCAAAACAAAGCATGAATAGAAAATAAATTAAACATAACTTTAAAATAAGTTATTTATGTAAAACTTATCCCCACCATGAAAACTTTCTACCCAAAAAAGTCACAACAAGGTCAAAGAAACAACCAAACCCAACCGAGAAACCAAGAGGTACTCCCTTGCCAGCTTTCACCCCCAAAGGCCAAAACTCTTCTAGTGTTTAATTATGTAAGGATTAATCACACAACCAAAACTTACACAACTTTCCTGAAAAGATCAATCGCATTCATACTTTATCGCGAAATAAAACTCATCAAACACTATGCGAACAATACTCAAGCAATTCACCCAAATGACAAAAACTTTGAACAAGGTTACACCTACCTTACTTTAACTAAACCACTGGGTGCTCTCCAATCCCAATGTTTACTCAAGGAAGAAGTTGGTAGCTATATAGCTCTGAACGAGACAATATATGCCAATCCAAGACCATGGATATATCTAATTTACTTGTATGGGGGGACACAAATACGCTCCCCGCTATAAGACACAACTGATATTTTTTTCTGAGACAGAATCAGGACACTAATAGGGGGAGACCTGAATGGACTCCCTGGTACATAGGGTATAATTTCATTCAAAATTTACGAATGAACATACATGAGAATCATAGTGGGTATCCCCATAATAAGAACCAACCATCTTAACCAACCAGCATAGGCCGACACAGAAAGACCCAAAAATTTCAAGATTTCATAAGGTCGCACAGTTAGTCCGCAATGTTGGTGAAACCGTGAACTAATTGTGTAGATAAATATTCTCGCATGGCTTCCTGGCACATGATCACTCCTAATCATGAAAAAACCATGTGCTAAGCTTGTCTATCCAAATTTCCAACCATTATCCAAGGACACAATGGAATCCCAAGGGGGTGGGAATGACATAGGGTGATGACATGGGTACAAGGCCCTCCACCTATTTCCACCAAATGTGAACAACAGAAGAGAGATGATGATACCAGACATTTAAACTCTTCCTATATTTCATATATAGGATATGACATTGTACAAAAGTTTAAATGACCTTGGGATTCCCCCGGACTATGAGCCATCTTTCCTCCGAGACCTATGGTTAGAGCTCAAATGTTTGAAGCATCTTCGGCCTCGCAGTTATTCTTTTGAAACCCACTGAATGAGAATTCTTCTTTCGGTTCCACCAACTACTACACTACAATCCTAGATGAGTTTTCTAGACATAACACATTCCAAACTAACTTTTCCCTATCCAATTATTTCACTAAAAAAGGTATTAAAATATGCACACACATCACACCTTGTTTCTCCGGGTGAGAAACAATAGAAGTAAACAACACATGTACTCACCTTCCTCTAAAATGGAAGATTTTGGAGTTTTTTCAAGGGAGACATTCTCCCAACATAATAGGGACTCTCATAGGATTTCATGTCTTTCACCTTTACAGTCAATTGAGCACATGACATCACAAGGTGTCGCTGAACATGACCATGGTGACAGATATAAACAATGCATGGAGAATGGCCTTATACAACATCCCCAAACAACATGAAATTGTAGAAAGTGGCCACTATATCCTATCGTGACAAGATTTACCACACTGGTAGTTTTAACGTGAATTCTATATTCCAAGAGACTGCGAAGGACTAAGAGGACCCCTTAGACACCATCTACATACTCATCCATGCTAACAACCCCAGACCACATCCTCCTTCGGCAAACCATGAAACTTAAGAAGCTATGGTCTCTTTCAACCTTCCATGATCACTCTCCCACTACAAGAGGATACAAAAAAAACCAATAACGTAAAGGGTGTAGACTCAATCTAAAAATATCAAGAAAAATATTCATTATATTGATCAAATGTAGGGTCCTAAAACAATAAAACAATCCGGGTTGCAATTCAGTTGTGCACTAACCCTTAATGGAGAGTAAATTATCCAACGATTGAACCCAAGGACCCAAAAAATATGGTACATTGGTCAAAATATTCCACAAAACAAATCCAAATACATGAAAGGAACCACCTTGAAGGCATCCCAAAACATTTCTTAGAATAGACCACTAATCGGCCCTTCAACACAGCTTACCGACCAAACAAAAACCAAAAACATAGTTCAAACAGGAGGGGTTCTTAGACTCAAAACATCCCACAACATCAAAATTTTCAAAAACAAATTATACAAACCATAAAAAACTAGTTTTCAAGACATCAATTTGTTTCTTTTAAATGCACCTTAAGGAAAATAAATGGTTCATCTGTTAGCGTATCCACCAATGGTAGCCTATGGGCCTTACACATGCATGTTTCTGTGCCACACTGGGAACCCTCCTCATATCCATCCCAGAACTCATCCAACCATGACATCAACCATCCATAATCCCATATAACCCCATTCATATGGTCACTCATGGAAATACCAATGGTTAAAAAATAAATCTTTCCACTTTTCATAGCCAAAACAATTAACCAACATATCCTTTTAGTCAAAACTGCTAACCACGAGATCAAAATCCAAATTCACATCTTACAAAAACTTTCATAAAGTAACAAACATTTATAAAATAACTCACATTAAAGTTATTCGCATCAATTTCAAAACATCTCATCCCATTAAAACACCCTTGGATTGTTTAGAAAACTCTATTGAAAACACTTTTTCAAAACAAATGTCAATATAGTCCCTACATTCAAAAGATATGTAAGAACACCATTTTCTATTTAAAAACAATAATGAAAATTCAGTTCCACTGTTTCATAAATCAAACCATCCTGCCTTTATTTTAAAATAATTTCACTAAAACTTTACGCTTCTTATAACCAAGTCACTTTAAAACCAAAGTTCCAAGATTTTAAAACTAATGCACAGAACAATTCGAGCGGAAACTAGTTTCAGTGGGTGACTTAGACATATAGTTGGAAGCCATATTATAATCACTCCACCATCATAGAGAGTGTTCTAGGGAATATCCTTATCTCCACATGGATTTCCAGGCCCTGTGAGATCACTGAGAACATTAACCCAACTCTCTTTTCATTTCCCGTAATCATCATAAAACCAATAAAAAAGGACTTAGATAAAACCTGACATCCCCTGTGAACATTAATCCTGTCATGAGGTGTGGTGATCAGGCACACTACCCATAACAGGAATACCAAGTCCATTTGATCCTAACTCTAGACTATCCTGACTCTTCCCCAAATAATATGACCCAAAGAGTTAACCTGAACCTCTTTTGATACCATTTTGTCACGAACCAAATTCGGTCGCCATCAAAACTGACACCAAACTTGGCCCATGAAAAGGCCCAAAGGGCGATCCCAATCCCCATGGGCTCTAACAAGTTCCCGAGTATCATAAAATAATTTTTGGGGACGATTTACCTGATTTTATAAACACTAAACAACAAACGACCTCAATAAAACAAATCATGATTTTTCAACAAAAACCATCTTTTACAAAATTTCCGAACTGAATTACAGGATTAAAAACAATGTAAAAAGGACATAAAAATGTAAAAAAGAAAAATTAATATCCAAGAACCACCTCAAGTAAAGGGTTAATCACCCTCAAGCCATATCCACAAGACTTCACCACCAAGGACCTGCTAGAAACCCGAACAACTGGCACTAAGAAAATGTACCAAACCTGCGACAATAAAAAATTACCAAGTATACTTACACTGAAGGGTGTGAGTATGGTGTGATCAAATTCCCAGTAAGATACCACCACTAAGAGATTCCATGAGATAAACATTCAAAGGTGAAAAGAATGCATGTTTTCAAAAACATGTAATTTCTAGTTACAATTTCTAAAAGATGAAACTTTAAAAAAAACAAGTTATCAAGTGGGATAATTTAAAGAATCAACACTTTTAAAATAAATGAAAAATATAATTAATATTTCATCCAAATATACCATCTGCTGATGATAATTATAATGTATTTAATTATCACAACCAATAGGAAAATAACCCCTAGGAACTAGATCATTGTGGGTCCCAGGTACCCCATATCTCCGTGAGAGTAACCATCTCAAATATTCATTCTTGTTCATGATCCACTAGTAGGGAACATACCCATAACCTAGTGGTCCACAATCATCATCATTTTAGTTTATTTAGAGTTTTAAGCGTCAATCTTTCTAAGTTAAATTGAGGCCAAACCCCACAGATTCTATAGCATACTAGTACACATCCACCCACCTAGATACCCTGGTTTTCCCCTTGTGCTCAATCAAGTTCAACAAGTCAAGAAATATAATTTGCACATGAAAATATAATTTCCACATCAAATATTCACCAAAAAGAACACATGTACATCACAAAAGTCACAAAATACACTTTTTCATTCAAATGCATTTTGAAATCATACACACACCAAAATAGCCCCCAACACTTTTCACATCACATCAACACATCAACACATCCATTAAAAAAAATTAAAAAACATTTAAAAGGTGATACACATCACATAACATCCCACACACACATGCCACATAATACCCTTTTTACCTTCAAAATCATTTTATCATTAAACTTACACGAAATAGCCCACACACGTGTTTCTCTCCAACATCACAATTTAATACAACATTTCAAAATTCTAAAAAACATTCTAAAAATATCAGACATCTCAAAACATCACTTAACATTTCAAAAACCCATGATAGGTGAACACACACACCAAACATTACACATTCAACCTTTTCCCACTTTTTTAAACCAACTAAAACATTTACAATTTTCATAAAAAGAACCCCAAGTGGTGTAAATATGTCTTTCACACAAAACCCATCTCAAAACAACCATTTAAGACAAAAACCATACCAATTACTATCCAAAATATAATTGGAATCCCTAGATACATTTATAAAACCACCTTCAAGTGTTATAAAATCACCTTAAATAATACCACAATATATACAAATGAAAACACACATTTTCATAAAATGCTCTCAAGAATTATAACAATGTTTTACACTTATAACTAATTCAAAAACCCTATTTTTAGGCCTAAATGACACTAATACATTACCAAACCATAATTGGAAAGCCAAAAAATATTTATTAAACCAGATCCATAAGTTATAAAATACACCAAATTAATAGCCCATGAGTTGCACTTGAAAACACCCAATTTCAAGATAAAATTCAACTATAAAAGTAAACACATAACCAAATCAATCATAAATAGTTTTCACACCACACCCAACATATGGGGAATATAAAAAATGAGTAAATACATTAATCTAACTCATGAATAATTGTTTACATATGGAACCACCTATGTTTTATGTCAAAACCCTCAAAACATAGTGTGAAACATAAACTGCACCACCGCCGCACCTCAAGGAAGTAAAATCCAACCTAAAACCAAAAGATTTTACCCTATTGAAAAGAAATCAAAACCTAGGTTTGAAACTAAACTTTTGGACATTACAACCTCAAGGATAATGGATGAAACCCAAATCACATTAAATATAACCCTTGCAAATTGAAAGAAGAATGAAGAAGACAAACTTACATGAGGGATGTTGTAGAAATATCCCCAAATACACCAGTATATAAATTTTCAAACACCCAAAAATTCAATGTTGGTTATAATAAGGACAAGGATACCATGTATGAATTTGAATGGGGAGAAAATAGTGATAAATGTAGTTATGAAGAAAACAAATTACCTTTATAAATCTTCTCTAATTGAGGAAGTATAAGAAGTTTTGACTTGTTATGTGAATAAAACGAGATTCAAAGTGGGCGAGAAGATATTGGGGGCGTTCCTAGGTTCTGTAGTCTCGGGTTAGAGGTGGAATCACAGAAAAATAGTTAAAATTGAATATGTTATTAAATAAATTTTTTTTAAACTGGAAATGGGCTTTTGTGGTAGCCCAACTCCTTAAATAAATACCCAAATACACCATGATTAAGTATTTATAAAAGCTCTAAATTTAAATTTTAGTGTTAATAGGTCAGGGAATGCCAATTAGGAATTATAATGGATGAAAATTTTTGAAAAATTAATGATTTATAAAAGAAACAAAATTTATTTTTAAATCAAGAATTGGGCTCACGGTTTGGCCCAACTTATGAAAACTCAATCATTCCTCCATAAAAGCTTCGGAAACCCCCAAAGCAAAGAATGAATGGAAAATAAATTCAAAATAACATTAAAATAATTTATGTGTGTGACATGGATCATTTGTGTTATTCTTCAAATTGAAAACTGAAACATATTTTTATTTTTGTTTCATTTTACATGAATTATTTTTTATACATGTTAGTTTGTAGATATATTTAAAATTGTGTGTTTCAATTTATAGTAATTATTATTTTATTATTTATGTTTTAATTAAAAATTTTCATTTTATGTCTTCTATTATTCCCACTTATAGCCACACCATGCTAGATTTTTGGAAAAAACATATCAATTAGTAATTATATTTTACAGGGAAAAATGATTCCAATGTGGTCATTTTCACTTCCCATGGTACTAGTTTCTTTATAAATGGGGCCAAGAATGTTCCTCAGGCCTTATAGCTAGCTAACCCAGTGGATGTGTTAGGTTATCCCATGTTATTTTTTGACAGTACACATCTATTTTATATTCTTAGAGTATAATCTAACTGGGATAATAAATACATAACTTGTCATTCACCCAAATATATGATCACATCACGTACCCCAAAACAAATATATAAGTTCATAATATGTATTATATTATTATGAATATACACTCCTTTATTCACATTTAGTCAATAACTGAAATTTCATAATTTTCTTATGATATGACATGTCCTTTCATGGCTAAGACTCTTAGATGAAATGATCACTAACATACCCAAATACTCTTTTATTAACTAAGACAAAAGGATTTGATATGAAAGGCATAAATGTATAAAGTTTATCAAAATAGGAAACAGTCCAAACATAGGAATGGTGAAATCCAAATATGAAACAAACACCCCAAATATATCTACAGAAAGGTATATGACACTTCATGTGGTGTACATGGGGGATCATCAAGTGAAAACCCCCTCCAGTGCCTTATGAGTATATTCTATATCTTTATATGATATCCTACAGAGGATAAAAATACAATTTCATCCAAAACTATAATACTCAGTTCCAAAAATCATTTTTGGATAACACAAAGTCTTTCATTGATAGGTTTTTTATCTTTTACCATCACATTAAATATATATTGCTTACTTCAATGAATTAAAAAGTGTATTGTGACATTTTTATAACATGATATATTTTGTATTCCTGAACTTTTTTAATAATATTAAAAAACTAAACATAAGAACATATCAAATATTATCCCATTTGATAGACCATGAGATCACCCTTCTATATTATATTTTTTAGGGTTCCAGTGAACTCATTACATCCCTATGTAATTCCAAATATATCTCTATGTTGTTATATAATAAAATTATCCCATTATATCATTTTTAAGGAGTGACATATGTGTGTCTAGTATGACATGAGAATTATGAGACATAGGAATCATATCTCAAATTTTGAACTCCTTAAATAAAATATTCAAACAAATTAATATAAAAACATTTAATTTTATAATGTTAAATAATTATTTTTTCACATGTAAAATTTATATTCAACGTGATGAATTCTTAATGTATTATATTTATAATTGATGTGAAAAAATATTTTTCTAGCCAGTCATTGTACAAATCACATGATATTACTAATAGGTTTTTTATCTACATCATTTATCTATAAACCAATGTAATATATTAATTTTATTATATTAGTTTATAAATAACCAAATTTGGAATTCATTTCATAAAATCAGTTATGTTTTACCAATATAAAAAATTGGTTTTCAAACTAGTTATTAAATAACTTATATGATATACCTTTTAAATTCATCATTCTCATCACAGATTTTATTCTCTCATAATTTTTTCACTATTTCAACATTATTTAAAACATGGACCTCCCATGTATCATTCCCCTTTTATTCCCTAACTCTTAATCTCAAAAAATTACCCAGCTTCAACACCTCTGCCTCCCAAACTCTGGTTTCCCAAATTCCTGCACACACCTCTGTCCTAGGGTTTACATCATGGTGATTCCTCTTTTCCAAATATATTATATGTTTCCTTTAACTCATTATCCTTCTGTAATTCCTTCTTTTTGGGTTCTCCCATACACCCATATTAAACCTTGCAACTAGATGATACCTCACATCAATTTCGTTTGTTTTTTTTATTATTAACAATATCTCATCCATCATTAAATAATACCATATAATTTTTCGTGATTCTTACTCTTTAAATCCCAGTGAATAGAATAATCAGGTTATTTTATATTATATTTTTTCACATTCCTTAATTTTTTTGGCTCATTAAATTTCTTTTCTTCAATTCTCAAATCTGATCATTTACACTAACAAATTTTACACTTTGTCTCTTATGTTAAATTGAAAAACATGTTCTAAAAAATTATCACATCGTCATGAATTGTATATATGAATTTCAAAAAACTGATCATCAACATTTTCTAATATTCTTAATTTTATAATAATATTGGTTTTAGGTTTTTTACTCGAGTTAACTTTTTATTATGATTAATTTTTCTCCCATTATAATCATTTTATAATAATGATTCGATTATCATGTAGAACTTTAATGTGTATTTTATTCTCAAATATGATCCTAATTTATTTAAATTTGTGTATCCATAATTCATAAATATTTTCTTTAATCACCTAATATTTTTAAAACATGCACTGAAAATAATACTAGAATTGGTATTAATTAACCTTTACATAGTATATTTTTCAGTATTTCTATGTACTCTGAATATGCATGATTATGCATTATTTTTACCTCCCCTAACTTCTGATATTATTTCACTCAATTATCAATAGTATTCCCCTAACATGTCATCTATTTATTTCGCTTCTAACAATACTACTAATTTAATACATTTCACCTACTCTAGTTATACTTCTACTATTATCCTACAATTGAAATCATTATTGTTTTAGATATAAAGAAATTATTTACAGACTTATATTTACATTTAAATATAAATTTATATTGATTTTTCATGTTGATTATTTATTACATTAACATGTTTTTGACTTTTAATTAAATATTATTTTCAAAAAATAATTTATACTATATAACACTTTTTTGTACTCCATTGCCAAGGTTATTGTTCTATTGAATGAAAATTATCTTTGGTTTATTTACTATTTAATTTTTTTCATTCCTTTTAAAATTATTTAATTTATTAAATATCTAATTTTCAAATATAATTCGTCAAATAATTCATTTATAAAAAATTTAATTTAATTTAATACTAGTCTTATATACTTAGCATGAATTTTGTATAATGTAACTATTTCATTTTTATGTATAAGATTAGTAATCTCTTTGAATTACTTAATTTTTACATTCTTATTTTCTTAAATTGAAATTTGAATTATATCTCCCCAACTTTTGTAAGCTAGGAGAAAGTGTATACTATTATTATATTGTCCTGATTATAAATAAATTCAACCCGATTTAATAAATAGTTCAGTATTATTGGTATGATAGATACATACATGAATCTTGTATTATAAATAAATATACTAATTACAACATAATTTTTTTCATTCATTGATAATAACTTTATTCCATCTAGCATTTACTTGAATATCATTCATTGTATACTTCTTGAATTATTGTGGAATTGAAATAAAATATGGGTGTACTCAACTTCTATATAATGGTCAAGCATAGAATTGTAAATAATAAATCCAAGAGAATAATAATTATGGAAATGTAAATAATTAAACACGCATTCCATGTGATCAATAAACTGAATGGATGAAAAATATGGAATGGTAATAAATAAAAACAAATTCCATTTAAATAATTGTATAAGGAATAATCAATATGGAAAGGTTATTAATGTTAAAAGATTCCATTAAATCAATAAATGATATTAAAATGAATCCGAATATATTGTCAGAATGAAAATATCATGGAAAATAAATAATGAATCAAAATTAGAGAAATGCTTAATTATTTGATGTCATATCTCAAAAACATTAAAACATATACTATAAATATCTATCAATTAGAGAGTTTAAAACAATAGGTAGAAACCTATTTAATTTTAAAAAGTAATTTATTTGATTAGAATCAGTTGATGCATTGAGGGGATATATGATTTTTGTATTCCACATATCACTACAAGTCCAAATAAATATGCATATTGATTAATATATTTAATTAATAACTATATGCCTTATCAAATAACCATATTGGATAAAGAAAACCGATTTAAAAATATTTCTATAGATAATCAAATAGTTATCAAAGTAAACACCGTTTGTAAAAATTAAATTTGGTTTAGGAAATAAACATATCCATGATGAATGATATGGATAATGAGGGGAAATTATATGTATAATGATCATAATAAAGGGGTTTTGTTGTTTATAAATGAAAACAAAAATATATCTAAAAAATATTCTTGAGGAATTCTTCATTTTCATTTTGAAAAAAAATAGAAAATACTTTTCTCTTTGAAAATCACTTTTAAAAAAAATTAAAAAATAGACTATTTAAAAATAAAAGGAGGGTTCAAAGAAAATATGGAGCGTAATTTTTTATATTTTGTACAACATAACAATAATTTTCCTTTAAAAAGATAAAATGCTCAGAAAAGTTCCTTATTCAGAAAGATACTAGAAGATTCATTGAAAACTTTTGTAAAATAAATAAAGGTTAAAATTTTCATTAATAAATAATTTTGAAAAGTTCAAAACATTTTGTAAAACCATTTTAAAAAACATGTTTGTTAGAATAAAATAAGTTCTCTAACTAAAGAGATAATTGATGTCGGGTTTTCTTTAAAACATTTTCTAAAACTATTTTAGTAATAAATAGTAAATAAGATGTACTTTTACTTGAAAAGGTTCATAAAAACTAGAGTAGGATAAAATTAATAGTTTTATGTCATAATGGTCATATAAATTTCATAATTTTAATTTCAAGAATAAAAAATATCTATTAGAATGAGATTCTAAAATAAACACATAAAATATTTATAATGTTTAAGTGGGAATTATCATTGAATTGATTATTTTTATCAACTATAAATCTACATAAAATAATTTTTAATATATTAATATATATTAAAACTATATATATACATAATCATATAATATTAATAATAATGAGGAGGAAATATAACCCAAATAATTTTAATTAGGTTATTACATTGAATAACACTTAGTAACATTTAATTCAGTTTCATATAGAAGAAATATTTTAAAATGAAACTAAAAATACCATGAATAATGAATGAATAATGATATAATATTTTAATGTGGAATAATTTATGCTATATATAAGGAATGCGGTGAATAATAATATTGTATTCCTAAATGAATTTAAATTGAGAAAAATTCCCTTATAACTTCATAACATATGAATTATAATCCCCATGAAAAAAATAATTTCATATGAAAATATAAATAGAATGTAGATAAATTTATAAATTATATAAAATACTATAGAGGATGTGTATACACTGCATAAAATAAATAAGTTGTTAAAATGGAGTATAACTGATAGAATATAATCTGAGGCAAGAATTGTAACACCCCAAGATTTCATAGTAAGTTATTTTCTTTAAATTCAATATCTTGCACCTCACACAACACCGAGTTTGAGCGCACGATGACTTACCAAACTAGACATTCAAAAGAAGTTATGAATAGTATTAACTAAATTTTGATTTATATATATTCCATATAATTTTAACATCCATATTATGTGTTTCTTAGACCTAATATAGGAACAAATTCATTTTTTCAGATAAAGGAAGTGTTTTTCAAAAAAATGCAATTTTACCACCTTTTAATGGTAAAACCCTTTTAAATCCAATATTTAACACTTTTATATATTCAATTTGACATAATAAACTTATTATATATAATTGGGACATAAAAATTTATTTCCGATAATTTTTTGGTGTTTGTTGGATAACTTTCATTTTTTGGTGAATAGTGAAAAAATAATAAATTTTAATTGAAAAAAACATTTTTAATCAAAATAATTTATAGTGGTCAATTATAAATTTGAATGGTTTGGAAGTATAATTATATTATATTTTTACCATTTAATCCAATGTTGGTCATTGGAATTAATTTCACTTTGAAATTATACATAAACAACTATCAATCTTTTGATAGTTATTGTTTCTTAAAAACACACTATTTATTTCGACAATGAGATTTAATTATAAATTAATTAATTAAACTTCTATGTTTTGAATTTTGTAAAATATAAAACATTTTTGAATTTGTAATATCAAATTTATCTTACGGTGAATTTTTGGTATTTTTCTGAAAACAATCGATTTTTGATGAATAGTGAAAAAACACTAAGTTATTGTTTAAAACTGAATTTTTATTTATATAATTATATATTTTATTTAAATTTATTGTAGGTCAAAATAGATAAATAATATCTATATAAATTCAATTTAATTCATTAGAGTTAGTTTATAATAATTTTAGATACATAAAAAATTTATTTTAATTTTTATCGTCTTTTACCCACCTCCTAGGAGCATTTACAAATTTATATAAAACATAATTTTACCACTTATAAGAGTTTAATTTAAAAATTCCAAGAAACATGGTTATTATAAAGAAGTATAATTTGGTTCAATAAGATAAAAATAGTTTTTTTTTGAATACTGACTTTTGACTTTTATTTACCACGGTTAAAGGTAAATTGGGTAATTCAAGTTAAAGAGAATAATATAATAATACAAAATTACCATAACACTTGTCCAAGACTTATTGGATGAGTATTTTCCGAGCATATAAATCCTTGGGTTGATTTTTTGACCCCATGGATCCACTTAAAAATGATAATGACACTTTATTTTAATTAACTTAAAGTAAAGAAAAAAATGACATTAACAAATATCTTTTAGTATCAATTTCTACATGGGGTTATATAAGTCATATTTTAGACGATAAATAATCATTGGAGAGATAAAAATATTTCATACATCACGGTATTTTTTTATAATTTTTAGATATCATATAAATTAAATTATTTATGACACAATAATAATTTAGTATTTACCTCATTAATAAATGATTTAAATAAATATGATTATTAATATTAAAATAATATCCAAAACCTATCAAATTATTATTGGATGATTTCATATCGACTATGAGTCATCTTATATTCTACTTTAATTAGTTTTGGACCTTTAGAAAATGAATATCACTATATAATAAAATAATATTTTCACACCATCCTAAAGAGCCCCTCCTCCCCCTTATAAAATGACACCACTTATAACCCTTTCCACACACCTCTCAACACCCTTGTCTCACCCAAACCCTACCAAAATAATCTCTCAAGATCCCCCTATTCCTCATAGAAGCCTTACCTTAGGCAGAAGTAACTTCAAGAAGACTTTTTGGTTTAAACCAAAGGAAGTTACCCAAATTAAAGGTAACGCTTTCTCTTAAATTATTTTGTTTTATTTTGATTTACTTTACTTCTCATACCCACTAAAATCTTTTTATTCCTTTATTTTATAATAACACTAGTACCCTTAATATACTTGGATTATTTTATGAGAATTATTCTAACTACACTTACACACACCTCCATCTAATGGGTGAAGAACATACTATTTCCGTGGATGGAAAACTAACGCCTCACGAAATGATGATGGTTCGATTATCTCCTACCGCCTCTCATGGTGGACATTAAGAGGTCATTGTATTTATATATGAAATATATATTAGGTTTATTCTTTCTTTATGCTTCTGTATTTTCCATTTATATCATTATTTTATGGTTTCCATTATGGGTAAAAACAAGATAATTTCATTTGGGGAAGTGTGGACTACCGCCCCCTCAAAATGATATGACCCGTTAATTCCATATGTGAGACATATAAAGGATTGATTTGATGATATTATATATGATATTATACTGGAATTATAATATACATATGTATCATTATGTTTTAATTCCATTAAAATTCAAAATAGAAATAGAAGTAGTGTTCATGCATATGTACGGCTTACCGTCTCCATGAACGGTACATTTCATTTATTATATCCAAATGTTATGTACTATTATAAATACATATATACACTAGATATATAATATATATATATGATATCTAAATCATTTATATCATTCTGTATATAATAGACTTTTGACCACATGGAAAAATTGTAATTATAACAAGTTCATTTTTGACTCATGTTCCGAACATCGATAAAATATCCAATATGAACTGAAATAATTATCTATATGATATAGAAAGGTAATAAGTTATATAAAAATAATAATAAAACTGAAAAATGTTATTAATCATGTATAAATTAACTTCTGTTTATTAATCAGGAAAAACAAGGAACATACAAGATAAGTCGGACTTTAGGTAAGGGGTTTCTTATCTCACTTTTAATTCCATGAGATTTACATTGTTCACCACTTATTTATTGAATGTGGTGTGTCCTACCCATGATTGTATTACTTGTGTAATATAATTTAATTTATGAGTATTTAAATCATCATTGTATCATCCTTATTTAATGGGGTTGTGTTTCATAAGTTACCAAATCAGTAAGGGAATTTCAAATTTCAACTTCCACTCATTCAGATTTACACATACATCATTGATTATTTTACTCCAAGATATTGTGTGGAATAACTATTTATTATTTATGTAGTAATTTACACTCCCCTTTGTGTTGATATAATTTTGATAATCATAATCACTCCATTGATAATTTCTCAATTCATTGATATGAACTTGATAAGAGTAATCATAACTCAATTTCCATTCATTGAGTTAAAAATCCAATTCATTGGTGTTGTTTTTACAAGAATATGTATGAATGTCCATTGATGGATTTACACTGAATATCCAAATATATTGAGTTTATTTATATTTTCACACATAATAATGTCATTTATTTATCCTTAACCAAATGATATAGTCTTTATAAGGGACTTTATCTCAATTTACAATCCATTGAGACCTCTTTGTTGATATACACCAATTCACTTTTATATGGTGTATATACTGCCCTTTGACATAGTATATCATGAATCCCTTTATTCTCATGAAATTATAATTTTTTTATTTCCTCTATTATTTGTATTCAAGCATCTCTCATTTGGTTTGGAAGTCTATAAAAATATCATTTTAAATGTTTTAATGATTTATTCTTCTAAATCTTTCTCATTAATGTCCACGTTTTTAAAACCGTTTTAAGGATTTATTTATATAAACATTAATGTTTTAAAATTAAAATTCCATTTAAAATTTTCATAGTGGTATGGGACACTTTGATTCAAAAATATATTTTAAAAGTATTCTTAATAAATAGTGGGACTTTTAAATGTTTTCACGAAAAAGGGGGATATTTCTCTCAAATAGTTTTGATAATTATTTTCATCTATGTCAATATCCTTCATTATTCTCGATTGAGGTTAATCTATTATAATAAAATATTCCATATTGTATTGAATTAGTTATGTTTGACTATGGATGTGATATTTTTATACCATTAATGTTTTATAAATAATGTATTGACATTTATTATGCTAGTTTTAATACAAATGTTTAGGTTATGTTTCATCCTTTTTATACGAGGAATTAATTGGACATAGTAAGTGACGGGTGGAGACCGCTATAGCTCCTCGATGCATTGGTAGGTATCATTAGACAAACTAGTTTCTTGGAACAAGGCATTGACAAAATAATGTCTTTAGTCTTTGCAGAAGGCCTTGACTATGTGGTTATGAATTCTGGAATTATACATTCCATCATTATGAAAGTGTCTATTGATAAATCATGTGATTATTCGACTAGTAGAATATCCATGTGAATAAGTAAATGGAATTATTTGATATTATTTTTCCATATTATGCTGATGTTAAATTTTAAAAGTCTTTTGTCTTATTCATATATGTTTCCTTAAATGTTTATTCTTATTTATGAAAGCTTCCGCTATATTGTTATCTTTATAGAGAATCTGAGCTCACCCCTTTCTATGTTTTATTTTCCCCAGGATGCAAAGAAGTATTTTATGACTAACTTCCAGGGATAGTATGTGGGGATATGAGTGTGGTCTATAGAAATAATTTTGTTGAAGTTATTAATTTTATAATGTAATGTAAAAATTATGAATGTATCTTCTATTTTCAAGGCTACTAAACTGATCGGTCTTTCAGGAGATGATTTCGTTGTATCATGACAATGTTATGTAATAATGCACCAACTCTGCGTAATTGGGTTTGGGGCGTTACAAGAATCCATTACCTTGTGTATCTTTTGGGGTTAACATCCTTTAATAACATTCATAATGTTTTAAACGTGTCACTAACTAATTAAAGACCCATAATAATATTTAAAATATAATATATCATCTTATTTATGTTATCTTATTACCTATTTGTTAGAAATCATTCATTTCTTTCACAATTTTGAGTGTTAATTTCTTAGTTTCTTGAGTATGATTTGGCCAATTATTTATTTATCTAATTACATATATCATGATGTAACCATATCAATAATTTATAAAATGATTTAAATTATATATAAATTAATTATTTATCTATTTATAATAATCCATAATATTATTTTTATAGAATGTAGTGTCCCATTCATGGAGACGGTAGGTCATATTTATGCATGAATGCAACTTTTAATTCTTTGAAATATTAAAATAATGAAAATTAAATTATATATATGTTAATTATAGTTACAGTATCATATTTATTTCATATATTTCATATAGCTTTATTGAAATCATATTTTTTATTTTCCATGTATCGCATGACTGAATCACATTGCTTTCAGTGGCAGGTAGTCCACAATTCCATAAATGATGCTACTGTATCTATTAAAAATGGGAATCATGAAGGTATGTGTAAGAAAAAAAATAATATAATTATTAAGACAACACAAATATTTTATATATTTTATATAAAATACATTTCCATCATAATTCCAAACCATGAGATGTGGTAAATGAAAAATGAATGACAATGTTTTTTGAGGCGGTAGTTCGTTGTACAAGAATGATAAGTTTGTTACCCATTTGATGGAAGTGCGTGCACATGTAGGTAAAACCCTTAACATAAAACATATTATAATATTTATTTTAATATGGTTATTATATTACAATTTAATATTTATAATTTAAGGAGTGGATAAATAAAATAAAATAAAATAAATAAGCATGGGGAAGAATATTACCTCTTCTTTGGGTACCTCCTTTTTCTTTTCACCAATGGGATTATTTGGCTGTAATTCCACCCAATGGGAGTCTTATAAATTGAGGTTAGATATTTTTGGTTCTTATTTGATAATAATTTGGTCATGCCAATTTGGATTGACAGTTTTTGTGAAGTGGGAGGTGTGAGTTCTTTTTTATAGTATATGAGATTTATCATTCTTGTAAATCTCAGAAAAGGGAATTACATCCATATTTTTTCCATAAAATATGTCTCCAATAATAAAAAATTATATAAAATGGAGTTTAGGGTCAAAATATGAATATCTAATGTATTTTGGACAATGTTTTAGTACATTGTTGGCCTTAAGATTATGGTTTCGTCCCTTGCTAGGATAATTTTCCACTTAATTGCTATAATTAATTGTAATCACATTACCTAATATTTTTGGTGAATGAGTAAGTTAAAATTACTGTAAATTATAAATTATTCTGATTAAAAATATGAATTAAATATTTCTAAATAATTATCATAGTAGTGGAATAAATTAAATTAAAACTAATCCCATAGTGGGAAGGACAATTTATGTTTATAATTTATACATTTTCAGTGGTTTTCTACGTTTTTATATCAATTATCATTGCGAATTTGATTTAAATAACATAATTTTGATTAATAAATGTATAATTTATCTATTTTTTCCTTATAAACAATTAAATATACAATTAAATATATAAATAAATTGGAAGAAAAACAAATTTATAATTAAAATATAGTATTTTTAATCTTCATTAAAAAAATAATTTCACATAAAAATTCCAAATAATCACCCTAACCTAATTTTTATGTTTCTACTTAGAAAAATAAAAAATATTCTGACATATAAAATTTATAATTTTTCAAAAAAATGGATTTAAAATATGTAATCCATTAAAATACTATAAAATTTCCTTTATAAAAATTCTAATTTTTATGTGAAATATTAGGTTGGTTATTGTCTTATGATTATCAAATAAAATTTATTAATGCCAAAAAAATTATTGAATATTATATATATATATAATAAATTAATATCACTTTCTAATTATAACTACATTACTTTATTAGGATCATATTTCCTTATGAACATAAAAACAATTTTCTATAAAAAAACATTCCCTTTATATTCAATTGGTTATCATATTAATTCTATTGTAAGACTATAACCAATGATTTTTTTATATTTTTTTAAACCATATATTTTCATAAAACATTAAATAATATTTATAACCTCTAATTTAACAGATAAATTATGTCTTGTTATATTAAATAATTGTGTTTGGATAATATATTCTTGTTTGGTAAAACTCAATCTTGTGTGTAATGAAAAAAATTAAAAACAACTTATTGTTTTCTGTGAAGAAAGATAAATAAATATTTCATGAATTTAAATTTATATCATAGATTGAATTTATTTAATATAGTAATTATATTTTCATACCCTGAGATATTATATTCCCTTATGTGCTTGGTGTTGCATGTCATACATGTTATCGAATAAAATGGTCATACATTAGAAATTCAGGGAGTTACATTAGTACTAAAATTTTATTCATGAGTGGAGTAATAATTATATCAAAAGTAAGTTATAATAATGTTAGGTCCTTTGTTTCAAACAAAAATAGCCTTTTTCTCTTATTTTGAAGCCCTAACCCTTCATTTCTTCACTCTAGTGGACTCTAGTATTACATGACCATCTTCATCCACCATCAAGTATCATCATTCACTACATTAAATCTATCTTCAATGTATTTCCATTGTCGTATTCTCCTCATTCTTCACCCATAATATATATATTTTCATTTGGAGTTTATTTTAGTTATTATCCATTCAAAAAGGTATGCTTTAATTGATCAATGTTGATTTTAGCTTGTTTCTTCAATCATGCCCTCCATAACCAATACTTTTTTTCATATCTTTTATATTTATATTTTTTCACTTATTCACATGTGTGATATTTTTTTAATTGATGTATATTTGTTTTCGGGTTTGATTAAATGATTATTTGATAAAATATTTTTTAAAAAAAATTAATCCAATAATTATTATGTATCATATCTGTGTTCTTTTTTAATTAGTACAATTTATTTTTATTTAATAAAGGATTGTGATGATTTAATATATTTAGGTGATCAGGCTAATTACATGACACATTTTGATTTTTATAATGAAATAATGACAATTAAACATTTTCAAAAGTGATATTGTTTTGTCAAATATGTTATAATTATTTTATTTGTGAAAAAATTTAGGATATTGTTTTATTGTTAATTATAATAGTAATTTAGTAATTGTAATAACTTATTTTAAAAATATTATATTTATAATTGATACTAATAAGTTGAATTTTTACTAATTCACATCAAATAAGTGATGAATATGAGGAAGTTTTCAATTATTAATTCCAATTTGATAAAAAAAATGTTCAAAATAATGACATATTTTTATTTCCATAAATTAAATTTTGAAATTATAATACGTATAAAATAATTGATATTAATTATCATTTAATATTTCATAGTTTTAATTTGAGTTATAGACCTCTAATTTGGGATGGTGAAACTAGGCCTAATTTTTGATCTATTAATGACAATGTGTTCCAAGATGATAAGTATGTTCAAATTATAGAAATGATTCATGATATTAAAGGAGAGAAAATTGAGAACGAATATAAAATTGAGAATCTATATGGTGATACTAAAAAACCATTATATCCTGGTTGTATAGAATTTGTGATTTGATGAACACTGTTAATATTGATTAACTTGAATGAGATAAATGGATGAAGAATCGATAGTTTTACAAGGTTGCTATTATTTTTTAAATAAACTCATCATAAATATGATTAACCATAAATATTCACATAATAATGTGAAAAAATATTATTCTCAATGGGATTGGGGTATAAACAAATACTTGCCTTCCCAAATAATTGTGTGCTATATAGGAAGGAATATGAATTTCTATTTGGGTTTATTAAATGTGGGACATCACTGTATAAGTTGAATAAAAATTCAATGGATGATATAGTAGCTATAGATACCTACGATGGTATCTTGATATCTAACTATAATTACTCATCTGAAACATTTCTTTAAAAATCAAAATGATGAAAAAAGATAAATATGACTTCTAGATGAGAATATTTTTGATATAAGATTGAATCATCCTACTAACTATCTACAGTGGAAGAAAATTAATAAAAAAATTTCTACATTCAAAAACTAATTTGTAAATCTTATAATAGGACTATGCATAGATATAATGAATTCATATAGAAGCATTAGTAGTGTATGTAGTTCATGTTCTATTTTATTGGTAATTTAAAACCTTTCCCCTTAATTTTTTTAGAAGAAGAAATATTCCATGTTGAGTTTAATGATATCCGGACCAAAACATACCTCAAATGATATTAATATTATATTTTCACCATTAAATGATGATATGATACTTTTATAAGAGGAATCTATTAGGGTGTATGATTTTTAAAAAATGTAATATTTTCATCTACATATAATGATTATGTTGGATGTAAATTTTACCCCAATATGTCAAAAAATTTCATGGTACAGTGTTAAGGGGAGTAAGTATTTTCCAATATGTGAACAAAATACTTCATAATATCAACTAAAAAATAGTATAAAAATATTATATATACGCCATAAATTGTGTTTGTCTATGGATAACTCTTATAAGAGATTAAAATAGGTATTCAACAGCTCACGAGAATATAATATTTCTCCCAAAAAAAATTCACTGATCTTTATTTTGAGTGGGTGAAAAATATTGATGTTCTATTTAGAATGAATCAGATATATTATAATGATAGAAATATTTGGAAGAAACATTCAAGGTTTTTTTGTCTACATTATTAGAGATATCGATAGGTCAAACATAACATTGATGGCATGCATGTTGAGAAGAACATTTCGGATATATTTATTGAAATATTTTTATATATTAAAGGAATGAATGATGATGTGTTGAATTCATGATTGAATGTGATCATAATGGGAATAAGTTTGAAGTTAGCACCCACTCCTCATAGAAAGAAAAAATTCATTCCACCATCTTGTCAGACATTATCTAAGAGGTAGAAAATTATATGTTTTCAGTGTCTTCATGATATCAATGTCCATAGGGTAATTCTTTAAAATATGAAACAAAATCGTGTCTTTAATTGATTTGAAGTTGAAAAATATGAAATCTCATAATTTTAACATCATTATGTAACCTTTCAAATCAGTTCCATTTCATGGAATAATTCCCATCCATGAAATAATTACTATCATTAAGGTGTGTTATTTTTTAATTTCATTTTGTTATAAGTTGATTGTTTATAATTATTTGAAAAAATTGGATAATGAAGTAGTTTCTATATTTTTAAGTTAAAATTTATTTTCCTCTATATTTTTTTTGATATTTTGGTGAATTTGATGGTTCATCTAGTGCAATAAATATTTCTTTTTATAAAAATATTTATACATTGTATGTATCCTTTTGAAAGTTATATGACGATATTTAAGGGGTATGTTAAGAATTTATATCAACCACATGTCTCAATTGTGTAGAATTATATTTTTTAAGAGGTTTCACAGTTTTTTAAAATATTATTGTCTATATTATGCCACATCGGTTTGGATTCATCTCACTATGAAAGGGTAAATTATAGTGGGAAGGGGGTATTTGGTTTGAATATAAAATATTTGATATATGAATAGTTAAATAAGGAAAATGTATACATCTTTAATTACAAATATGATTGTAACACCCCAAGGTTTTTAAAAATAAATTGAAATTCACAAAACTTTGTTTTAATTGGATAGTTATAAACTAGTCGTAAAACAAAAAAATTCCAATTCTATGATTTGAATATCAAAAAACCCGTTATCTATGATTGTGATGAGTAAGTTTCCTGGAGTATGATAAAACTAACTTGTTTTTTTTTGGGAATTGGAAAAAACCATTAAGAAATGTTATATGATTTTTAATATGACCCTTATGAATAGTAAATCATATTATTATTTTACTTTCTTAAGGTTATAAAATAATTAAATCTTGATTAATTTTTCAGGTTAATATAAAATAAGTTGCAGTTTTAAAATTATTATTTTTTGATAAAATATGATTTTTTAACATTAATATACTCATATTAATAATATTATTTTCAAAAAATTGTGTTCATTTTTTAATTATACACATCGAAAAAAATTTAGGGTGAATTTTGGGTATTTTTCTGAAATATTTGAATCATTAGTGAATATTGAAATTTGATAGTTACGAATTATGATAAACAAATGAATTTATCCATCAAGATTGAGTCATGGATTATTTAAATGAAAACTCATTTGAAATCACATGCACTTATTACTATTTTTTACACATTAATCAAGACAATTCATAGTCTTAAGAAACAATATTAATCAAATGGTTATAAAAATGTAAAGCCCCTCCTCTCCTCCACCATAAAAGCAACCCTCACCCCCACTTCCTCTCACCCAAATATAAAATTTTTCGTTATCTATGATTTTAATCATAATATTTCCAAGGCTCTTTTCCACTCACAATACCTTATAGTCTAACAAAAAGTCCAAATCCAAAGGCCTTAAAGAGGATATCAAGGAGAAGAGATCAAGAGGTAAAATTCCTCTTTTATTTTCTTGTGTTTTCCGTTAAATTCTTTTATTTTCATATAATCTCTTATTATCTGCTTATCCAAGAGGCATGAAATATCCAATAATATATATATTTTGTTTTTTATCATGTTAATGGAAAAATTCCTCAACTTACTTCATCTCCTCCCCATATAAAAAATAGATCATCCTAGTTTTTCTGATTTACCAAAATCATGGATGATGTGTTTACAATTTCAGTTACTACCGTAAAAACTGGTTATAAAACCATATTAATGGTTGAAAAAGAATTTAATGTGTATTATGTAACCCATTTTATGTTCTGTAGTTTCATTTACCTACAAAAAAAATTAATTACAAACCGACCATGGAAATCATGTAAAGGACACACCCGAATGAATGGATGGAACAAAATACTAATAATTAAAGGGTGAAATGAAGTTATTAAATGATCATAAAATGTGTTATAAACATGAATATGTTTCATTATGATATTAATTACACTCTTTTAACCATTATGAATTCTTTTTAAACACATTTTTAAGAAAGATGAACCCCATGTTAAGGAATTTTTAACCCAATTTCCATTCATTGGGTTATCCTTATACTTCCTTAATTATGTGGTATTAAAATTTCATGTGTTATGAATTTTGTTTATATTATGTTTAAATATTTGTATTTAAAATTTATATCAATATTACATACACTCTAATAAGTCTCACTACAATTATACAGTATTTATAAGGGGGTGTTCTTTTAAAGTCCTCTTTTCAAATTCGGTTTTAATAAATTATAAATAAATGTTTTCATGAAATTATTCAGGTTTTATGATTACGTTATAGGTATTGGGAATTATTTATTATGAAGTTTTTGACCTTTATATACCTCTAATTCATTTGTTATGTGTATCTTGGAGGTCGGTCGTATGGTTACTCCAAGTGTAACAGCGATGGTTACACAATAAGGTAGACCTGAGGGTGACATTGTAAGGTTTCTTTGAGGGCTACAAATCATAAGGTTTCCAAGAAGTTTATAGGATTATGTAATTAATTTTCGAAGATAAATTTATGGTTCTATTTATTTTATTTAAGTATTTTTAAATATCATGGAAATCTCCAATTTCATAAAGTATGAATATGTGGGTGAAAAGTATGTCTATTTTAAAATGATTTCATGTGTTTACAAGAATTCTTGTAATAATGTTTAATTTACTTATATTTATATCCCATACTATGATTTTTGTTCTTATAACATGGATTTAAATGATTTTCATAGTTTATAAGGATGTGTAAGACAAAGAATTATTCCAAGTTAAATGTTATGAATATTTGTCAAGGAAAACATGTTTTATTTGAAATGTTTTATATTTTGGATGAAATGGATACTATTTTTGTGGTATATTATATGTATAAATATGGAATGTTATGTATGTATTATATCCTAATTATCTAAAAATATAAACATAATAATATCCTCAATGTGAAAGGAAGTGAAGTCTTGACTAAAATTCAGGATTATGTAATGTAATAAGGTGGGGACCTTATAGTTGGTATTAGAAGATGGTTTAGATAAATTTATGGGTTCTTGTGATTTTAAAAGAATTAAATAAATGATATTTACTCTATGGTTAATTTGAAATGTTATAGGATTTAAATATTTCCATTTTGCTTCAACTAAGATATGTTTGTTTAAAATGGTTTTCTATAGAAGAAATAGGGAAGATGAAGTTGAAAGGCACTAAAAGAATGATATAATTTTTAATATGTATCCTATAATGATAGGGATTGTATATGAATAGTTTGTGATAGTAATGGATCAACTGACACAGGTAATAAATGGTAGTGGTGTAGAGACCCTAAGCTTAACGTACATGGACATTACATTACATTTGCGGAATACTTAGTACATAACAAAAACACACACACAAGGATCGTAATAGTTTAGTGTATTTGGAAACTCGGAACGTAATCTTCTAATCGTGGTGAAAGATCTTCAATATCTCCCATAAAGATCTTCCCCTTTTTTTTTACCTAGAACCTTTCTTTATATCCTGGGGAAAAGAAAACATAAAAGGGTGAGCTCAAATGCTCAGTAAGGGTAAATAAAAGAAAAATCTATCACATCATATTCATAAGAACATAACTTTTGGAAATCTTAACCTGCAAAAGAGAGCATAATTTCATAACATGGGATAAATCATAGTAGTGAAATGAAATCACAATAATCATAACATAAAACATGAAACTTTGTGGCATTCACACATAATCATAGAGAATCATTTCTTGTTAGTCAAGACTCATTGCCAAGACTATCTTAGTGGACAAAGTCCCTTTCTGAATCGAGTAGCCCTCGTTTCAGTCCTGTTTCACTGAACCGGTATAACCTACCATTTCATCCATGTCTATCTCATGAGATATAAAATCTTTACCCAATGCATTGGAGGGAGATATAGGTCCCACCCATCTTATAAGGAATCCTTTCTTATGTGTGCCACATAATCATAAATCATACATCATCGCATAACCCATGTAATAAAAATGGGATTCTTAAACAACATGACATCATAAAACAATTCATATAAGATAAAGGAATTCATAAAAATGTTTCCATCACAAAATAATCAAATCCATGTAATAATAGGGATAAAAACAGAACCCTTTTATTATCTTAGATGGAAAATAATTTTGATAAAATACTTGAAATCCATTCTTGAGGAAAATATCCTTTCTACTTCAAAAACACTTTTCCTTTCTTAACATGTCGTACAATTATAAACTAAAAGAAGTTGATTAAAAATAAACTTGAAAACTTGTAAAGGATGCTTCTTGTAAATAATGTTTTATAAATCCATTCATGCCGTATAAGTAAAAAAAACATTCTTCGTACTTTTGTTGGAAAAGTCAAAAAGTACCTCGTACGACAAAAGATTCCTTTCATACATATTACTAAAAACTCACCGAAGGGTAAAAATGGATTTAAACAATTGTAGGTGGATGGAAATAATATTACATATTGATGAAACATGGATGTGGATGATAAAATACACCCCAGTAAATACTTATGAATAAACAATCTCGGATAAAAATGAGATTGTGATATTTCTCTTACCTTAGGTCCGATTTGCTTCGTAAGTGTCCGAAACTCCTGTATAATGATTTAAATAATGTCATTTACTTATTACAGAATCATATTCATTGTTATGATATCATATATGGTTCACTTATGACATTATATTACCCGTTCTTTTGTAAATTCCATGTTAAAGAAGCGTTTTGGGTAAAATCGTTTCATTTATCGTAGGTGTTCTGACTTGTTGTTCTTGACATTATTATTACTTATATCATGATTTACTTACTTCCAGAATATAAAATATGATTTATATATCATATATATTCAGTATATATATATATATAATAGATAGATAAATGAAATGAAAAACACCGTTCATGGAGACGGTAGTCCGTACGTACGCATGAACGATGTTTTCCTTTCCTTATTGTCTTGAATGGAAGTAAGTAGATGACATACATATATATACATAAATCCAGTAGCTTTATAATGTCATATATTTCATTATTATTTCTTATATATACTTTATAATCATTCTTAAATGGTTAACATGGAGAATGAATCTCATCGCGTCGTGGAGACGGTAGTCCGTACGTACGCACGAGCGATGATATCATTTCCATAAATATTGAATTGAATTGGAGTGGATTATACAATATATCAGAATCAATATGATGTTGTAATAACTATGTATAGTTATTCTTTACACCATTATACCCATCCATGTAAGGTGGTGGTGGAAAATAGATTACACCACGGCGTGGAGACGGTATTCCGTACGTATGCACGCGCGGTGATTTCTTTTTCCGTAGGATGGATAGATGGTGAAATAGGGTTGTTTCATACTTATAATAACATATCAGTATATGAGTGATACTGATGTTATTACTTCATAATGAAACAACCTAAGAAGAATAAATGGAAGAAGAAATAAAGATGAAAGAATTGGTAACGGTAATTACCTCTTCTTTGAAGCGCCTTTTGGAGACCTCCTCTTAGGGAACTAAAATTGGTCTTTGAGGAAGACCAGAACCTCTAGGATGTTTCTAGGGAAGTGAAGAAGAGATTTTGGCAGAGGTTGGCCGAGCTTGAGTGCTCAAATTGGTGTGAGGAGGAGGGGGAGAAGGTGTCCTTTTATAAGGGAGGAGAGGAGCACCTTAGGAATATCTCAAAATATTATTTTATATTAAAGTCAAAATCGGTTTATAATGGTTCCAAAGGGTCTTATTTCGAAGCTAAAGTGGGGATGGGTCGAAATCCTATCAACCAATAAGATTTAGACAAGTTTAGGGTATTATTTTAACCTTATCAATTAGATTTAACTCTAAGTTAAATAATTTAACTTTTACCGTGTCTTTTTGTTTTCTTTCACTATATGGTTAATACACTTACTATAACATGCCAAAAGAACCCCAAATTGTTTATTATTAATATATATATATCCTTATCTAAGTCATTTGTCCGAACCGTAGATTTTTAGGAATAAAATAACAATTAATAATATAATATTTGATTTAAAAACTATTTTGTGTCAATTTTGACACTATTTGATATATGATTTTTGTGAAAGTCATAAAAGAATTATATGTTCGAACCAAGTTGCTTAAATCAACACTAATATATCATAGTAACCTAGAAAATTAGTGGAATTCATAAAAAGTCTCAAATTATTTTTAGTTTGGTGTTTATAACATCAATTATGTCAATATTTCATTAATAAGATAATTACTGCATCATCTTTGTGTCATAAATAAATTAACTTATTTGATGTCTAAAAATTACAAATAAAATACCATCATGTAGGAAATCGTTTTAGCTTTCTAATGAATATTTACAATCGAATTTATCTTATGTAAAACCCTATATTATAAATGTTTTAGTAAATAAACTTTGATTTTGACTCTTTTAACTCTTCTTTGAATTAAATAATAATAAATGTCCTAATCTAATCCAAGTGGGCCTAAATGGTCATATTTTATTTCTAAGCTTGTTTTTGGTCGAATTACACTTGTCCAATAGAATTAGGACATGTGTTAGGGTAATAATAATATCATTTTTACCCTTAATTACCCTATTTACTTTTAACCGTGGTAAATAAAAGTAAAAAGTTACTATTCACCAAAAATTATTTTCATCTCATTGAACCACATTTTACTTACTGACATCAACCGTGTCTCTCGGATTTTTGAAATTCCATTCACAGAAGCGGTAAAATTAAGTTTTATGAAAAATTCAGTTTTTTTAACTACCACTTAGTAGTTTCACTATTCATCAAAAATTGATGGTTTTCAGAACAATGCCAAAATTTCATCCTAAGCTATATTTCATATTCCGAACTCAAAAATGAAGTCTATTTTTTCAAATTCATAACATATAAGTTGCATTAATTAATTTTATAATTAAATCCCGCTGTTAAAACAAATAGCGTGTTTTTAAGAAACAATATCTATCAAAAGATTGACACTAGTTTATAACTGGTTTAAATGTGAAATTACATCCAATGACCAACATTGTATTAAATTGTAAAAATATATTATAAATACACTTTAAAACCACTCAAATTAATAATTTATCAATATTAATTATTTCGATTAAAAAAGTTGTTTTTAATTAAAATTTAGTAATTTTCACTATTCATCAGAATATGAAAGTTATCCGAAATGTACCAAAATTTCACCTTAGGCTAAATTCAACATTACGAATCCAAAAATGAAATTCATTTTGAAAAATAAAATTTACAAAATTTCAAAAAGTGGTTATTACTATTCATAACGGCTAGTTTTAATAACATTTTAATAGCATATCGCTGTTTAGTGAAACTCGTTATTGCGTACTACACACGCTATCGAGGAAGGTCGCGATTGTGTGTAATGCAAGGCAAGTCAAGGATGCGTGTTGTGCAAGATCCTTTTCGTGTAGCGTACAACACAAGACATTAGTGAAATAAAAAGAATATTTTTCATAAAATCTCGGGCTGTTACATTCTACCCCCCTTAAAATGAATTTCGCCCTCGAAATTCGTCGGGGTTATAAATGGTTTACTATTCGAAAGTTTCTTTAATAGAATCCCACATCGTAAAAAGGAATACCAAAACCAATCTTTAAAAACAAAAGTATGAAACCTAACGGTTACCCAAATAAACTAATCACTGGGTTTCCACATAGGTGAAAATATGGATATGGAAGAAAAATCTAACCATCATGTTCTGATGGAGAGTGGTAGAGAACATGGCTATGGAAAAGCCAGTAATCACAAAGCCATAAATTTGTGACGATCTAAGGTACCATCTGATTCATCAGATATAAGATCACTAGGACAACATTTTTGGTTTTCAAGATCGTTTCCCTAAAGTTAAAGAATTTGAATTAGAATAAATACTTACTTTATGTTGGTACAACCTCATTGTTGTTCGTTCCTTTAACAATTTCAACTTCATCTCTTAAATAAATGAAGTTTAATTTGTTATTTGTGAAGTGTTAGCAGATCATGTGATAGAATGACGGGTCATTCCATCTGTCTCAAACAAAAGGTTAGCAAAAATTATATACATAAGTCGATCTATAGTGAGATTAATCATATATTGTTCCTAAAATGGACTTATACTTCATATATCATACGGCTTAATATAATAAAACTAGTTTCTACTAAACAGGGACTTCCTGTAGGCCAGTGGTAGGCGATAAAGGCCAGTCGCACTTCGGTTGTGGGTTCGATTCCTACGACCTTGTCCGACGCGATGGGCTGTCGCCCGTCCTGCAGATTGTCCCTTTTTCTAAAACTATATTACTATAACATCCCATCGATAATATCGAAAAACAAACAATACTAACTTATGTCCAACATAATCCATTCCAATCTTTATGCTTATCCATAATACTGGAGTCCACTCTCATAGTGAAAACGATTACCAAAGATTTAATACCATCGTTGAACCCCATATATCATAAGATATGTTTTGTTGGTCACATTCCAAACATTGAAAGTCCTTAATCATGTATTCTCTTGAATACCTTAGTGAAAACATGAATGCAGTTAAAAGTTAACACTTTCCACATACCAAAATCCTCAAAATTCTATATACTCAAACCATGATATCACTTAGTCCTTATATAAATCAGGAGCTCATGAATACTATCAAACATATTAGATTCTCTTTATCCCTTCATTATGCGCATATCATCCACTTTCCTAAAAAATATCTGAATAACCTTTCATTGTTACTCATACCATTCATCATAAACTTTCAAAACTTAAGGAAAGACAACAGTGTAACAATCCTTAGATGTCTTTTTATTCTATAGTACAACATTACACTTGATAAACATGTAATCATTCCACTACCTTCTTAAACCATTGACCGAGCTTCAATAATTCATTCATCTCACATATCATTTGTAGTCTCTTCATCATCATCAACATAAATACTTCCCATACGACCATACTGATTATCTTCATGAGACTTTCCCTTAGGGCATTGGTTTGCATAATGCCCGTACATTCCACATTTAAAACATTTAACCATTGTTGATGTCGTAGCAATACCATTATCCTCATTCATGGTGTTAACTAAACCTTTTCCTTTGCACTTACTTGCTTTGTGTCCTTCTTTTCCACACCCAAAGCATCTTCCAGTTCCTTTGAAACATTCTCCTTGATGCCTCTTCCCACATGATTTACATAGGGGAAATTGAACTTTCTTTCCTCTATGATCATCATAAAACTCCATCTTTCTCTTATTAGCCGAGTCAGGAAACTTACCCAATTTTACATTATTGATCATATTATGAGATTGATGATTCGGCATAATAATGATGTTTGGACTTCCAAATCCCATTTCACTATGAAGAATATCATTCCATTGTCCATCATATCCTCCATTATCGTGAATCATCTTGTTTCCAGCCATTTTCTAAAACCCAAAAAAGAATAGTGTGAGAGGCAAAAATCATGCTAGGGAAAACAACATAATAAAGGGGGAGTACCTTCAATATCTAACATCTTAGGTTTAATTCTATGATCGTTAGCGTAGTTCTAGTACTATAACCTATACGTATACTTAACCTTAGGTACATCCCTAGACATACCGTAGAAATATCTCTAGGGATCTCACTAACGTTTTCACATCCTAGTTTCCAAAGGTTTACTAAACCTTTCCTCTGATACCAACTGTAGAGACCCTAAGCTTAACGTACATGGACATTACATTACATTTGCGGAATACTTAGTACATAACAAAAACACACACACAAGGATCGTAATAGTTTAGTGTCTTTGGAAACTCGGAACGTAATCTTCTAATCGTGGTGAAAGATCTTCAATATCTCCCATAAAGATCTTCCCCTTTTTTTTTACCTAGAACCTTTCTTTATATCCTGGGGAAAAGAAAACATAAAAGGGTGAGCTCAAATGCTCAGTAAGGGTAAATAAAAGAAAAATCAATCACATCATATTCATAAGAACATAACTTTTGGAAATCTTAACCTGCAAAAGAGAGCATAATTTCATAACATGGGATAAATCATAGTAGTGAAATGAAATCACAATAATCATAACATAAAACATGAAACTTTGTGGCATTCACACATAATCGTAGAGAATCATTTCTTGTTAGTCAAGACTCATTGCCAAGACTATCTTAGTGGACAAAGTCCCTTTCTGAATCGAGTAGCCCTCGTTTCAGTCCTGTTTCACTGAACCGGTATAACCTACCATTTCAGCCATGTCTATCTCATGAGATATAAAATCTTTACCCAATGCATTGGAGGGAGATATAGGTCCCACCCATCTTATAATGAATCCTTTCTTATGTGTTCCACATAATCATAAATCATACATCATCGCATAACCCATGTAATAAAAATGGGATTCTTAAACAACATGACATCATAAAACAATTCATATAAGATAAAGGAATTCATAAAAATGTTCCCATCACAACATAATCAAATCCATGTAATAATAGGGATAAAAACAGAACCCTTTTATTATCTTAGATGGAAAATAATTTTGATAAAATACTTGAACTCCATTCTTGAGGAAAATATCCTTTCTACTTCAAAAACACTTTTCCTTTCTTAACATGTCGTACAATTATAAACTAAAAGAAGTTGATTAAAAATAAACTTGAAAACTTGTAAAGTAAGCTTCTTTTAAATAATGTTTTAGAAATCCATTCATGCCGTATAAGTAAGAAAAACATTCTTCGTACTTTTGTTGGAAAAGTCAAAAAGTACCTCGTACGAAAAAAGATTCCTTTCATACATATTACTAAAAACTCACCGAAGGGTAAAAATGGATTTAAACAATTGTAGGTGGATGGAAATAATATTACATATTGATGAAACATGGATGTGGATGATAAAATACACCCCAGTAAATACTTATGAATAAACAATCTCGGATAAAAATGAGATTGTGATATTTCTCTTACCTTGGATCCGATTTGCTTCATAAGTGTCCGAACCTCCTGTATAATGATTTAAATAATGTCATTTACTTATTACAGAATCATATTCATTGTTATGATATCATATATGGTTCACTTATGACATTATATTACCCGTTCTTTTGTAAATTCCATGTTAAAGAAGCGTTTTGGGTAAAATCGTTTCATTTATCGTAGGTGTTCTGACTTGTTGTTCTTGACATTATTATTACTTATATCATGATTTACTTACTTCCAGAATATAAAATATGATTTATATATCATATATATTCAGTATATATATATATATATAATAGATAGATAAATGAAATGAAAAACACCGTTCATGGAGACGGTAGTCCGTACGTACGCATGAACGCTGTTTTCCTTTCCTTATTGTCTTGAATGGAAGTAAGTAGATGACATACATATATATACATAAATCCAGTAGCTTTATAATGTCATATATTTCATTATTATTTCTTATATATACTTTATAATCATTCTTAAATGGTTAACATGGAGAATGAATCTCATCGCGTCGTGGAGACGGTAGTCCGTACGTACGCACGAGCGATGATATCATTTCCATAAATATTGAATTGAATTGGAGTGGATTATACAATATATCAGAATCAATATGATGTTTTAATAACTATGTATAGTTATTCTTTACACCATTATACCCATCCATGTAAGGTGGTGGTGGAAAATAGATTACACCACGGCGTGGAGACGGTATTCCGTACGTACGCACGCGCGGTGATTTCTTTTTCCGTAGGATGGATAGATGGTGAAATAGGGTTGTTTCATACTTATAATAACATATCATTATATGAGTGATACTGATGTTATTACTTCATAATGAAACAACCTAAGAAGAAGAAGTGGAAGAAGAAATAAAGATGAAAGAATTGGTAACGGTAATTACCTCTTCTTTGAAGCGCCTTTTGGAGACCTCCTCTTAGGGAACTAAAATTGGTCTTTGAGGAAGACCAGAACCTCTAGGATATTTCTAGGGAAGTGAAGAAGAGATTTTTTCAGAGGTTGGCCGAGCTTGAGTGCTCAAATTGGTGTGAGGAGGAGGGGGAGTAGGTGTCCTTTTATAAGGGAGGAGAGGGGCACCTTAGGAATATCTCAAAATATTATTTTATATTAAAGTCAAAATCGGTTTATAATGGTTCCAAAGGGTCTTATTTCGAAGCTAAAGTGGGGATGGGTCGAAATACTATCAACCAATAAGATTTAGACAAGTTTAGGGTATTATTTTAACCTTATCAATTAGATTTAACTCTAAGTTAAATAATTTAACTTTTACCGTGTCTTTTTGTTTTCTTTCACTATATGGTTAATATACTTACTATAACATGCCAAAAGAACCCCAAATTGTTTATTATTAATATATATATCCTTATCTAAGTCATTTGGCCGAACCTTATATTTTTAGGAATAAAATAACAATTAATAATATAATATTTGATTTAAAAACTATTTTGTGTCAATTTTGACACTATTTGATATATGATTTTTGTGAAAGTCATAACAGAATTATATGTTCGAACCAAGTTGATTAAATCAACAATAATATATCATAGTAACCTAGAAAATTAGTGGAATTCATAAAAAGTCTCAAATTATATTTAGTTTGGTGTTTATAACATCAATTATGTCAATATTTCATTAATAAGATAATTACTGCATCATCTTTGTGTCATAAATAAATTAACTTATCTGATGTCTAAAAATTACAAATAAAATACCATCATGTAGGAAATCGTTTTAGCTTTCTAATGAATATTTACAATCGAATTTATCTTATGTAAAACCCTATATTAAAAATGTTTTAGTAAATAAACTTTGATTTTGACTCTTTTAACTCTTCTTTGAATTAAATTATAATAAATGTCCTAATCTAATCCAAGTGGGCCTAAATGGTCATATTTTATTTCTAAGCTTGTTTTTGGTCGAATTACACTTGTCCAATAGAATTAGGACATGTGTTAGGGTCATAATAATATCATTTTTACCCTTAATTACCCTATTTACTTTTAACCGTGGTAAATAAAAGTAAAAAGTTACTATTCACCAAAAATTATTTTCATCTCATTGAACCACATTTTACTTACTGACATCAACCGTGTCTCTCGGATTTTTGAAATTCCATTCACAGAAGCGGTAAAATTAAGTTTTATGAAAAATTCAGTTTTTTTAACTACCACTTAGTAGTTTCACTATTCATCAAAAATTGATGGTTTTCAGAACAATGCCAAAATTTCATCCTAAGCTATATTTCATATTCCGAACTCAAAAATGAAGTCTATTTTTCCAAATTCATAACATAGAAGTTGCATTAATTAATTTTATAATTAAATCCCGCTGTTAAAACAAATAGCGTGTTTTTAAGAAACAATATCTATCAAAAGATTGACACTAGTTTATAACTGGTTTAAATGTGAAATTACATCCAATGACCAACATTGTATTAAATTGTAAAAATATATTCTAAATACACTTTAAAACCACTCAAATTAATAATTTATCAATATTAATTATTTCGATTAAAAAAGTTGTTTTTAATTAAAATTTAGTAATTTTCACTATTCATCAGAATATGAAAGTTATCCGAAATGTACCAAAATTTCACCTTAGGATAAATTCGATATTCCAAATCCAAAAATGAAATCCATTTTGAAAAATAAAATTTAACAAATTCCAAAAAGTGGTTATTACTATTCATAACGGCTAGTTTTAATAACATTTTAATAGCATATCGCTGTTTAGTGAAACTCGTTTTTGCGTACTACACACGCTATCGAGGAAGGTCGCGATTGCGTGTAATGCAAGGCAAGTCAAGGATACGTGTTGTGCAAGATCCTTTTCGTGTAGCGTACAACAAAAGACATTAGTGAAATAAAAAGAATATTTTTCATAAAATCTCAGGCTGTTACAAGTGGCATCCATGCAAGATAAAAACTATAGCTACCACAAAGTAATATGATGATAGTACAACATTTCATGAGGCAACACCCTACTTCATTTATTGGATCTTCTGGCCCAGTTGAGGTTGATGGATATATTAAATCCCTTGAATAGATATTTGATGTTATGGTGTATTCATATAATCAAAAGGAATATATTTCCATTTATTTTTTCTAAGGTGAAGTAGATCAGTGGTGGTCATTGGTCAAGAATATCAAGGATAGAGAGGAGATTGATACCTTAGAGTAGGATGAATTAAAGATTATCTTCC
The DNA here is from genome assembly GCA_963277665.1 of Viscum album. NCBI lineage: Eukaryota > Viridiplantae > Streptophyta > Magnoliopsida > Santalales > Viscaceae > Viscum > Viscum album. The sequence goes on from OY728161.1 coordinate 1,592,785,939, forward strand.
TTGAAAAATATTTTCCAAGGGTGGTTTGAAATAGGATGGAGAAGAAATTTCTTGAATTTGGGAAAAATGAAGAATATTCATTGGTCATGTATAAAGAAAACTTCACCTAACTAGTGAGGTATGATCCAAATATTATTCTATATCTTAATAGAAAAATCAACCATTTTCCCAAGATTTAATCCAAGATATCAAAGGGAATTGGCTTCCTATGAGTTCAAAAGTTATGAAAATGTTTTCCAACATGATGAGAGGGTATAAATTATGTTCTCTTATTACCATGTTTACCTTGACAACAAACAGAATAAGGGGTACATAGGGAAAGCGATAGATAAGAATCAATTAAAGAAATATTATGGTAATAAAGTACAATTTATTGTTTTTGAAAAATGTTGGAAAAAACCCTAGGGAATGCCTTACCAAAACTAGGAAGTGTTTTTGATGTGGTATGTTTGGACATATTACCTGATATTGTGATGAATAATGATCCTAAGACTAATCTGTATAAGAAAACTATAAACTCTTTCAAATGTGGTGAGATGGGTCATTATGAAATTATTTGTCCAAAGAGAGATCTGAACGATAAAAATAAGACAGACTATAAGCATAAATGTGTAGTTCCATCCTTTGCGACTATTTCAGAAGATGTCAGGACATCCAATGAAGTTTTATCAGGTATGTTTTTTTCTTAGATTTTTCTAATTTTTTTTTGTACGGGGTATACACATTCTGTTATTTATGATAAATTCTATGGTAGATTGAAAATATCCAATCAAAAAAAGAGACCAAAACATATTGTTAAAACACCAGGAGGAAATAATATATCAAATAGAAATTATAAGAATATTTATATTATGGTCTGTGGAAATACATTACCAGAAATAATTTTTGGTTTTTCCTTAGTAGAGTTTTATTTCATTCTGGGTATGGATTGGATTTTGGTTTATCATTCTAATATTTATTGTAGAGATAATAAAGTTTTCTTTAGAAAGAGTTCTATTTTTTATAAAATAATTAACCCATATGATTGATAAAATATCAAGAATCCTCAAAAATATTGAATGATGGAAATGAAATTTATCTTGCATATAATATTAAAAACCAGGGAACTGTTAAAATTAATTATGTGCTAGTGGTAAATTAATATCTTGATGTTTTTCTTAATGAGTTACCTTGTTTTATACAGGATGAGGAAGTTTAATTCCAAATTTACCTAGTTCCTGATGTTAATCCAATTTAAAACCTGACATATTGAACTGATAAAATGGAACTTGTTTTATTGAAAAATCAGTATCAAGAGATTCTTGATGAAGTCTTAATTCATCCTAGAACATCACTATGGGGTGATATTTTTTTGTTAAAAATAAATATTGCTCCATGAGACACTGCATTGATTATGGATCCTTGAATAACATCACTATTAAAAACAAGTATCATTTGCCTCAATTGTTGACTTGTTTGATCACTTCCATGGAGCATAGTATATTTCAAAGTTTGACCTGAGGTCGGGTTACCATCAGTTGGAAGTTAAAGAAGTATACAACCCAAATAATATGTTCCATTCTAGATATGGGCATTATGATTTTTTTTTATGACGTTTGGGTTAACTAATGCAACAATTGTATTCTTCGATCTTATGAATATAATATTTTATGAGTTCTTGGATAAGTTTTTATTTGTGTTTATTAATGAAATTATTGTATTTTATAAAATTACAATGATAAGGAAACAAATATAAGGGTTATTATTTCAAAACATAATGGAAATGAAACTATATGAAAAATTCAGCATGTCTGTTTTTTGGTTGCAATAGATTTATTTTCTAGGGAACATTGTAAATAAGGATGGAATAATAGTTCATCTTGCCAAAACAAAAGTGGTTGATTAATGTCCCAGACCTAAAAATGTTAGAAAAATTCCTAGTTTTCTTGGATTAGTAGGTTATTACCAATAGTTTGATAAAATCATTGCATGTTTATCTATCCCTCTAACTAAGTTAAAAAGAAAAGGGGTAAAAAAAATTGGATAAAATAAATTGATGTTCGTCTTTAGGAACTAAAGAAGATATTAGTGAACGCTCCAATTTTGGATCTACCTTCAAGAAATGGTGATTTTTTTCATATACAGTGATGATTCATAGAAGATACTTGTTTGTGTTCTGAAGCATAATTCTTAGGTAAATTCTTATCCTTCAAGAAAATTAAAACCTCATGAGGTAAATTATCCCAGACATGATTTGGAATTTTTAGCTGTGGTTTTTTCTTTGAACTTTTGGAGGCATAATTTATAGGGATCCAAATTTTAAATATATACTGACCATAAAAGTCAAAATTCTATATTCACTAAAAAGGAATTAAATATGAAGTAGAGAAGATACATTGAACTGATAAGGATTATTATTTCATGATCAACTAATATCCTATAAAATCAACAAAAGTGGAAGATGACTTCAGTGGGAATCATCATGTATCATTAACCATGTTACATTTGGAAAATAATCCCTTGATTAATGATTTAATGACTTTTTTCTTGAAGTATTTGGTGCAATAAATACCTCTATTATGTTTTGGGTTTTTGTGCCGACAACATTATCAAATATAATTAAGAAAGTGCAGAAGTAAGATCATGACCTATAAAAAAGGTAGAATTGGGTAAAATGGGTATGTTTCCAGAATATAAATTTAATAAGGATTATGTTTTATGATATGGAAAAAGATTGTGTGTGCTTTTAGATTCCATATTGAAGAAATAATTATTGTCAGAAGCTCATAATTCTCCATTTCAGTTCGTCCTAGAAGCACAATGATGTACAGAGACCTTCAGAAGTATTATTGGTGGGACAGAATGAAAATATATATTATATATTTTACCCTGAAAAGATTGAAATGTCAAAAGGTTAAATAAAAGTAGAATTTAGCCAAGGGTATGCTTCAGCCTTTACCAATTCTATAGTAGAAATGGGAAAATATCTCCATAGAGTTTTTTTGGGACTATAAAATACTTCTCTAGGTAACAATGAAATCTATGTCCTTATTGATCGACTAACTAAATCTGATCATTTCTTTCATATTCAATAAAAAATATCATTGGTTCATATTTTTCTATTGTACCTCAATGATATTGTTAGGTTACATGGAGTGCATCTTTCAATTGTATCTGACTAGGATAATAGCTTCACAACTCATTTTTGGAAGGACTTCAAAAAACCATTGGGAACTAAATTAAATTTCAGTATAGACTTTCATCCCCAATTAGATCAGTAGTCAGAATGAATGATTCATACACTAGGGGACACATCAAGAATGTTCAATTGACTACCATGCATGTTGGGATCATCAACTTTCATTAGTTTCTTTTATAATAATAGTATTTATTCAAATATACAGATGGAACATTTTGAGGAATTGTATGGGAATCAGTGTCAGACTCTAGATCTTTTTTGATAAAGTAGGGGAAAGGAATTTTATGGAACCATATTTCATAGAGTAATTGGCTGACAAAGTGGAGATGATCCAGTAACATATGGGGACTGCTCAGATTAGGTATAAACGTTATGCCGACAACTGGAGGAAATACTATTCTTTTGAGATAGGTGATCATGTTTTTCTTATAATCTCACCATGGAAAAGTGTTATGTGTTTTGGTAAGAAAGGAAAGATAAGTCCATGGTTCCTTGAAATTTATGAAATCTTGGAGAATGTTGGACCAACCACCTACTGAGTAGATTTTTTCCCAATTAAATCTTAGGTACATAATGTTTTTCATGTTTTGATGTTGATAAGGTTTCTGCCATATTCATATCTTATCTTAATCCTAGAAGCATTTGAGCTGTAAGAGATTCTTTCTTATGAAGAGATTCCTATTCAGATTCTTGATCATAGAGAGAAAGTTTTTTGGAATAAGGTAATATGCCCATAAATAATTTTTTTCAGAAACTACATGGTTGAAGAAGAAACATGGGAATCTGAAAATGTTATGAGGGAAAGGTACCCTCATTTGTTTAATAAGTAAATAAAAAAATGTGAGGATGAAATTTACAGAAGATGAGGAGAGTGTAACATCCCAAGGTTTTAAAAATAAATTAAAATCCATGAAATTTTTCTTTATGTGGACAGTTATAAATTATCTATCAAACAATATTTTTCAGCTTCTATAATTTGAATTTCGAAAAAGGGTCATCTATTGTTGGGATCAATATGTTATTTCGAGTCTAATAGAACAAACTTATTTTTTTTAGAATTGTAACATACCCTTATATATATTAATATTAATAGTAATATGACCCTTATGAATATTAAATAATAATATTATTTTATTTTCATTACGGTATATGATAATAATATATTTATAAATTTTTCTTGGTGACATTAAATCAGTTATAGTTTTAAAATTGTTATTTTTGGAATAAAATATGATTTTATTTAAAATTAAATCTACTCATATTTATAAAAATAATTTCCAAAAATTGATTTAATTTTTTAATCTACAGGTCATAAAATAGTTAGGGTGAATTATTATAATTTTTCGGAAATATTAGAATTTTTGTGAATAGTGAAATTCGATAATTATGAAATATGATAAATAAATTTATTTCTGCATCATGCTTGAGTCATGGATGATGTAAATGACCATGGTTTTGAACTAAATTGACTTTATTACTATTTTTGGTCACAAGAATCAAGACTATTCATAGTCTTGAGATAAAATATTAAGCTAGTGATTACAATGATGTAAAACCCCTCCTCTCCTCCACTATAAATACCACCCTAACCCCCTCTTCCTCTCACAACACTCAAGAATTGATCTGTATCTATGTTCTACCAAATAATCTTTACAAGGATCTTCCCCATGTACAATAAATTTTTTCTCACAAATATTCCAAAACCAATGTCCTTAAGAAGGATATCAAAGAGAAGAGATCACGATGTAAAAATCCTCTTTTATTTTCTTGTGTCTTCTTTTCAATTATTTCCTTTTCTGATAATATATTATACTACCCCTATAAAAGAGGTATGAAATATAATTTATTATATATATTCAATATTTTTATCATGATAATGGAAAAATTCCTCAACTTAATTTATCTTCTAACCCTCTCATAAATACACAATTTGTGTTGTTTCAATTTACCAAAATCATGGACGATGTGTTTACAATTTCTTTCACTTCCTTCAAAACTAGTTGTAAAAACATTTTTATGGTTTAAATAGAATTTAATTTTTATTATGTAATCCATTTTATGTTCTATACTTTCATTTCTATATGAAAAGAAAATCAATTACAAACCGGCCATGGAAATCATGTAAAGGATGCACCTGAAATAATGGAAGGAACAAAATACTAATAATTAAAGGGTGAAATGATGTTATGAAATGATCATAAAAGGTGTTATAAAGATGAATATGTTTCTTTATTATATTAATAAAACTATTTTAACCATTATAAAATATTTTTAAATTTATTTTTAAGTAAGAAGAACCCGAGGTAAGGGAATTCTTAACCCAATTTCTATTCTTTGGGTTACCCTTTAACATCATTAATTATGTCATATTAAAATTCTTTATTTGGTGAAATTTGTTTATATTATGTTGAATTATGGGAGTTTACAGTGTATATACATATTCCATCCACAATGATAAGTCTCAATATAATTATATGATATTTTTATAAGGATTTTTTTAAATCCTCTTTTAAAATTATGTTTTACAAAATTCTTAGGAAATATTTTTATTCAATTATTCATATTGTATGATAATGTTTTGGTGCATAGGAATGTTTTTTGATGAAGTATTGTACCTATATATCCCTAAAATTAATTGGGTATTTGTAAGTTAGAGGTTGGTAATAAAGTTACTCCAAGTTTAACTGTGATGGTTACACAATAAGGTAGCCATGAGGGTTACATTGTAAGGTAGTTGTGAGGGTTACAAATCATAAGGTAACCGAGAGGGTGAAAATATTATGTAAATAATTCCCCAAGATACCTTTATGGATTTAATTATGTTATTTATGTTTTGTGTAAATCTTGTGGAAATCTAAAGATCAATAGAGTAAGTATATATTGATGACAGTTATGTCTTTTTTAAAATGATTTCATATATTTACAAGTATTTTGGGAATAATGTTTCATTTCCTTCTTTTTATACCACTTACCTAGATTTTTGTTATCATACCATGTTTTTATATGATTTTCATAGGTTATAAGGGTTCTTAAAACAATTATGGAATCCAAGTTAAATGTTATGATGATTTTTCAAAGAAAACATGTTTTATTTAAAATGTTTTTTATTTTTGAAAAAATGGATACTGTTTTTGTGGTATTTTCTCTATTTAAATTTCAAATGTTAATTATGTTTTATGTTCTAATTATATAAAAATAAAAACATGAATAGATACCTAAATTGAAAAGAAGTGAGTTCTTGTCTAAAATTCAATATTATGTAATGTAATAATATGGGGTCCTTATAATGATTTTCATCCATATATAGAATTTCATATTAGTTTTTTCTATCAATTTAATACAATGTATAATTATATGAGAATTTTTAATGACCATGAGTTTTTTATACAGCATAAAGAGGCCATTCATGGTAGATCAGAAGCATCAAAAAAATTGATATTCTTATTTGGCGGTCAATGTTGAAATTTAACAACTTATAGTTATGACATTAATGACTATAAATTTCAAAAAAAAAAGATTGAGAAAATAAACATATAGTTCATAATAAAATTGTATTGTTGTTTTCAGAAGAAATGAATTTTTCATGGGAAAATAATAAACCCAAGTATCTACATAAAGTGTATATTATGGAGTCATTGATTAAATATGATAGGCTGGTTAATTTAATTTTCATGTTATATGGTATAACTATTAATGGCATATCAATAAAATTAGTGTCATAGAAGATAAATTTGGAATTAAATTATTCAATTTGAATAGATTAGAATATAAAGAGTATCTGTTTATTATGAAAACACATGAATATAAAATTTTTATATTATTGATCAATTTGATATTCAGTGGTCTATTGTTTTATAGGAAAAAATTAATTATGTTGGTGATGATAAACATGAAAAATATTCTAATTTATGCTAGATCCATACTTCTATGAAAAAATTAATAGATAATATTGATGACAACGTCATAGAAATTTTTTGTTCCATGCGTAATGATCGTGATGAATGCTTCTAGGAAAACAATACATCAGTACATTCCTAATACTATAGGTAACATATGTTTATTTATGGTTTAATTTATAAAATATAATATATTTTACCTATTATAGTTTTATTTTATTTATTAAAACAATAATTATATCTATTATGTTAAATTATTTGTTTATATTATTCTAATTTTGTTTATTTTATCATTATTACCCTTATGTAACTTATATATTATTTTTTTTTCAAAAAAAATGTAATTCGAATATGAGAAATAAATATAAAAAAATTGCATAAAAGAGTATATTAAAAAATAATTTTTGGTGTAAAAAATGATTTATTAGTTTAGAGAATTATTACTATTCACAAAACATTTTTTGATTTCGTTCATTATTTTATTTCCATTCATGTCCCATTAATTTTTTTAGAATTTTAGTTAACTACTCTAAAAAATATTAAGAAAAATATGGCCATTTTATTTTACCTTTTTGGGATAATGTTTCATATATTCAGTGAATATTGTTATTGTTTTATAAAATTGTGTCATATATTGAATGTTTTTTATTATTCATGCATAGTTTTTGGATTTACTTTCATTTATTTATCTAATTTCATCTCTAAATTATTTTTTTCACTTTTTTTAATGATAACAAATAGGAATAACAAATTTAGTTTTGTTTAATTTTTTTGATAATTTATCAATTTTTATTTACATTTTTATGTAATAGGTGGATTTTTATATTTTTGTTAAAAAAAATTTATACTTTGATTTATAGGATAATGAAATATCGATGGTCTGATCAACTAAAAAATATAGAAAGGATCTTATACATACCACTGGGTATGGACATATCCATGCTCATATTGATGAGCCTACTCGTCCATCTTTATAAGATACATCTACTTCCCTAGAAGAAAAAAAATATTTTGAGGGTTAGTAAAAATGGATCCACATGTTAACCAAAGTTATTAGTTTCCTATATCCAGGGTCAAAAGTTAAGATAAGACATTGATGATAATAATATTCCAAGAGGAAGAAAATTAAAAACAATTCAAGACATTTATAGCAGTGAAGAATAAATCCAAATTTATAATTTAGATTTTTGATTGGAGAAGTATTGAAGAAATAAAAACATCTCAACATTGGGAGAACATTTTGATATGCTAATTTCTTATTATTTTACCCATCATAAAATGTTTATAGTAATATATTTTTCCACCTTATTATTAGATGACATATGATATACCTGATATTGTAGGAGTTAAGAGGATATATTTATCATTAGATTATAAGATGTATGAGGATAATATATTTATCATATATAATTATCAAGTAACATATCATGAATAAAAGATATATTAATTTACCTTATCATCAAAAAACCTTTGAAAATATCTTATGGAGCTACATAAAAAACACTTTTAGATATCAAAATATCATTTTCCATTAAAACCCCATTTTATATACCAAAATTCCTATAAAATGAAACTATATTTTTAATTTTAGGAAAACATAAAATATTATAAATTATTTCATACTTTAAATAATGTATGGTGTGATGGGAAAAGAATTTTATGTCATGTATGTTAAAATATAATATTCCTTCTGTGTTTTTTGTAAATAACATCAATAAATTTTGTAAAATGATTCTATTAAAAACCATTGAATGAACTTAAAAAAGACATAAAATATTCTTCATTGTTATTTTTTTGTAGATAAATACATTCTTGAATTAATTTTGAAAAATAAGGACATCGAAGAAAAATAGAGTTTTAAGGAAAATGTTTAAAAAAAATTTAAAATATATTCTCTTACCTCGAGTATGAAATTTCATTTACATTAATTAGATTATAGAATAATAAAAATTGGATAATTATTTAAACTTTTTAGATAATTTTTCATGTTTACCATTCATTTTATTTTATCCCATATCATGTTATATACAATTACATTATCACTGAAGTTCTTATGGGCCATTTTGATAATATTGATTTCGTAATTGGAAAATGACTTAGGTCCATTAAATATGGTTAAAGAGTTGATTTTTAAATAATATCATGAATAGTAACCATTAAATAATTATAATTTATAAAAATAATTAATACTCTTAAAACTAATCATGAAATATGGTTATGAAAAAATGAAATGCCTTACAATCAGGGAGATAAATCATCGTACATATGTATGAGTAATGATTCCATTCTTAAAAGATCTTTATGAAAGTAAGGAAAGTATTATTTAATGTTTAAATGACTATAATAATATAATATATATAATATTTCTTCATTAAATACATTTATATATATTTATATTTCATGATATGTGGTGGTGAAAAATGAAGCACATTTTTTCATGGTGGTGGTACCCCACACGTACGCATGAATGAAATTTCATTTTTTTAGTGAATGGATAGGTAAAAAGGTAAAGGATATAATAAATGTTAAGAATGATTTTTTTTCATTAATTTCATATATAAAAAATAATTTAATCATTATATCCAATTGTGATATATGTTGTTGTTAAATGAATTATATTAGTCTTCAAGGAGGTAGTCTATTTTAGACATGAACAATGGGACCCTTTACCATTTGATGATATTGGGAGATATATATATGTTATATAACTAAAATAATAATATCTTAGTATATTTATAATAAATATTTTATTATATCATCATGTATAGAGAATATTTTAAGAATTTTTATGAAGAAATAAAACAAAAATGTTCGATTAAGAAATAGACCTCTTCTTTGGTCAAAAATTTTTTCTTTAAACAATAAAACCACTCAAGATGGAATTGTTCACAAAATAAGACTTATAGAATGTGGTAGGTATTTATAGATGGTATTATATCTAAAAAATGGGTTTCTATGTGAGATTAAATGGGATGAGTGGTTCATTTTTATAAGAGAGGGGACATGAACTTTTAGAATTTCATTTAATATTAAATTAATATAAATTAACTATGATGTAAAAAATGGATCCAAATTGATAATATTAAAATATAACGTTATTATTTTTATAAATTATCTTGTATAATAAAATGATAATAACTTTGGATCACATTTATACCCATATCTTTCTAATTTAACACCTCATTAACCCTTTTGACACTGACCACGATGATGTTATTAATATTTTCATGACTTATTAAATACTCCCTTTACTGATTTATATGAAATGTGCATAATTTGTGTTAAATATTAATGTTTTAATACTAAGTATTATTTTTGAGCATTTTCTAGAATTACTCTAATTGAGTCAGTTTACTATTTTAGTTATAACTATCACAATACTAATCCAAATTGTGTGGTTATTGTTTTTTAGGATTTATAATACAATATAAAACATTTCATTAGAAAGGATCATGGGCCAATTCTACCATTTTAAGGCCCATATGGACCACACAAGGAGACCTATAGAATCTGTGAAGAAACTGGACCAGCCATGAAGATTTAATTTATGGGCTCAATCAGGAAGTCCAAATTATTTTATTCTCCTCTATAGTTTTGGGGATAATGAAAGTAGTATTGGATTAAAATTTCAAGGCCCAACGCCAAATAAAAGGGGCCCAATTAATGCTTTGATGTATATCCCACCATTTTGGTCGAGGATTAAAATCAGTATAGTATTCATGACATATCTTCTAATCTAGTCATCAAATCAAGCTGAAATTTTGCAGTATGAAAGAGTAGATATAGGAGGACTATTTTTTTGAAGAAATAATTCCGATTTGAAGGAATATTACTATTCCAAAATCCAGTCACATTTTGGCCATTGAAAAATCATGGATTGAAATGGACAATTTAACTTTGTTTAATAAACTGGCCTTAACATTGGATCCTTATATCCAAATGACTCCAAATTTTGAGAGAGTTAATCCAACATTATTATCCCCAACTTTAAAGAAGGATATATCTTGAGATTCAGCTGCCTAAATAGCCAACTAGGCGATTAAAAATGGACGTACATATTAGGGATGAAAACAGTCCACTTCCTTGGGCTATAAATGCATCCCCCTCCTCTCCTTCAAAGGGGTTGGCATTTCCAAAGATAAAAGAATCAATTGGAACCACCAAATCCATTAAAAAGTCTTGTGAGTACCCAAAATACTCATGTTTTTACTTGAGAGACCTTTCCTTCTCTCTTTGTTTTCATTTACTTTTATGTTCTTCATTGTTGTAATTTTGTAAGTCCTTTCATTTAAAATTATGTTTTATTGCATGTTTGTTATTCAATATCTCTTATTATCATCCATAATCTGTATTTTAATATTAATTTTCTTCAAATAGTTTAAATAAAATTGAATCCCCTTCCCTTCTTCTGCTTCCTCATTCAATCAAATGTCATTTTTAACTCTCTTCAACGATCGTGTGTGTTTGATGCACTACTCTTTTCTTATACCTTTATTTTTCTTATTTTCTTAATTTGTCATCATAATAATTATAAAAAAATTACTAATAATTTTAATGTCTGATTAAATCTATTATTGGGGTGTGTCAAAATTTAAGGATGTTAAGTGATTGAGAATATTTTCTAGATGAGTATTCATTAATTTAACATTGTGTATGTTGGACTAAACATGTCATGGATTAATGAAATATTTTGTTTAACATGTGGTTTACATGAATTATTGGAACCATAAATACACTACCTAAAACAAGTAATTGTAATGATTATAATCCTAATTTAATTTAAGGCTTGGATTAAAGCCTTAACACTTAGGAATTCCAAATAACGTTATCTTGTGAAGTGGGTGTTAGTTTAAATGCAATATAAAGCAATGCTCAAGGATATCACAAGCTTAACTGCCTAATGATGAACTCACCCCAGTCATTATAAATTTGTAAAATCAATTATATTCAATCAATAATTTCAATTAATCTCTACAAACAAACCCCACTAATAAAAATACAATCAACTAAAAACAATTGACTATTTAAAAAGCATCATCACCGAGGATTTGACCCGAGTGCTGCTATACACATTAGCTGAGCATATGAACTTTGACCAGTCGATAGGAAACAATTGGCCACACATTTCAAATGGATCCATTTCCGAGGATGGTGCAATTTACGTAGTCATTATTTTTTGGTTGTTGTAAAAAAACCCAAAAAACAATATTTAAAAAAAATGAAAACAAAACACAAAGAAAAACCCTCCTTTCTCATCAAAATCATAAACAGAAAATAGAAAGAAAACAACTCTCTTCATCATTCCTCTAAATCTCTCTGAATTCATAGTAGCCTCCTAAACAATCCCTCAGATTTGTTTGACCCTGAAATTGAGCAAACACATCACCATCTTAGGAGGAACATAAGAGATAATCAACTCATTCAAGAACCTGCCATTGTCCAAGAAATTTAATTAGATATGGCAAATCCTAGGGAACAAACACGTAAATAACATGCTGCCCCTGATCTGAATTACCAACCTCTTGGTATTCAATATCCAAACATAAGGGCGGATTTTGAACTCAAATCAGGTTTGATTCATCTTCCTCGTCATTTCTGCGGGCTAGCCTGTGAGGATCCACATCTCCACCTTAAGAGTTCCAAGTGGTGTGCTTACCATGAAGCCTCAATGGGTTTCTGAGAAACAAATCAAACTCCAAGCATTCCCTTTCTCCCTAGCTGAAAAATCCATGTCATGGCTTTACTACCTCCCTCCTGGTTCCATAACCACATGGAATGACATGTAGTGACTTTTCTTAGAAAAATTCTTTCCTGCTTCTCGTACTGCTTCTATCCGAAATGAAGTAAGTGGTATTCGTCAATTCCCAAGTGAATCACTCCATTATTACTTGGAGAGGTTCAAAGGGATTTTTTCAACCTTCCCACACCACCAAATCCCTGACTAAATATTGATTCAATACTTCTATGACGGGTTATTGGCTATGGAGAGAACTCTCATTGATGCTGCAACTGGCGGTGCTCTTATTGATAAAACTCATGCAGCTGTAAGAGGCCTCATAAGCAACATGGTTGCACACACAAAACAATTCCATACTCAAGCACATGCTCAAGTCAGAAAATCCCAAGATAATCAATCAATTGAACTGAAAAAGATGAATGAGTGGATGAGTGAACTTACAGGTCTTGTGAGACAACTTGTTGTGGCTACCAAATCCCCAACCTTGTCCTCTCCCTAATCAATGTATCCTGGGCCTATAAAGAACTGTGGAATCTGAAACTCTTCATCTCATCCAACTGACACATGTCCACAACTTCAAGATGATCAATACAATTCATCTAGACCAATAGAGATCAATGCAACATATGCTCAGTGGAACACCAACCCTCAACAATCAGTTCAGTTTGTTAGAAACTTCAACCAACCTCACTCTGAGCTCTTCTCTTCTTCCTATAACCAAGGCCTGAGGTATGGTAATTCTGTATCTCATCCCCCTCAATTCCCCCCTCAAAACCCAAAATAGTTTCAATATGGTCAAGGTGTTGGTAACTTCCAAAAAACTTATCCTTTTTTTCCTCAACAACAAAGGAACAATCCTCCTCCGGGATTCCACTATCCTAATGAGCCTTACCAATTCCCAAACAAATATAATCACTTTGCTAAGAACCAAAATCATGGCAATCCCAATTCAAAAAAATCATATTCTTCCAAGAAGCCATGGGAAAGTGAAGTTGAAGATCTTGCCTCCTTCACCTATTACAGCCTCAAAAACATTGAAACCCAAATTTGTCAACTTGCATCCCAATTTAGTCAGCAGCAACCATCTAATTCTTCCCAACTCCCAACTCAACCATTACCCAACCCCAACGGTAATGTAAGTGAAATTGCACTTAGATAAGGAACAAAAATTTTTATTCCTCAAGATAAGTCCTCCAAACCCCCTTTGAATATTGACCTAGAAAATGAAATGAAAAATAAACTTGAAAAGGAACCTGAAACCATTCCCTCACCTCCTTCTATTCCACATAGGAACCAAATTCCTTTTCCTCAAGTCGTTTCTACGCCAAAGAGGTCATTTAATCCAGATCCTGAAATTCTCGACATGTTTAGATGTGTTGAAGTCAAAATTCCCCTCTTAGATTCCATAAAACAAATCCCTAAGTATGCCAAGTTTCTTAGGGAATTGTACACCCACAATAGGAAACATAGTACCTTCAAAATGTTTCCACCCAGTAGTCTATTCCCATACAGTGCAAATATTTAGGAACCTTTACTGTTCCATGCTAAATTAGATGTTCCAACTTCGATTATTTACTCATAGACCTGTGATCCTCAATTAATGTCATGCCCAACTCAATCTTCTACAAGCTTGGTCTAGGTCCCTTACATCCAATGGGTATTGTCATTCAGTTATCCAATAAAATCATAGGAAGTCTTGAGGTAATAATTGAAGATGTCCTTGTTCGTGTGAATGATCTTATCTTCCTTGCTGATTTCTATGTCCTTGACATGGAAGGCGAGACAAACTCTTCTCAATCTCCCATAATTCTAGGAATACCATTCCTCGTGACTGCTAGAAGTAAGATTTATTTCCATTCAGGCATCTAATCAATGGAATTTGGTGACCAACTGGTAAAATTCATCATTTTCCAAGCCATGTGATACCCATCTGAGGATCTCTCTACATTCTCAATCCATGTTTCTAAGGAAACTTCTAAGAGTTAATCAAACCCCAATCCACCATGTTCTTTGTGTTCTAATGACAAAGGATCTCGAGAAATATGCACCATGATTAACCAAGTCATTAATGGTGAAGTTGATGTGGACCTCTCATTCATAGATTCTATCAATCTAGAGGAACTTGAAAACTCTCTTGAATCCCATATCAAATCTGATCTCTACTACTCCACCTTGGACAGTATTAAGGAGAATGAATCTAAATAAACTGATGTCCCTTCCTCTATTCCTGAGTTTTCTAACCCAAAAATGAAATATGATACTGATCTAAAACATCTTCCTGAACACCTTCAAAATGAATTCCTATTCCATGATCACTTTTATCCTGTTATTATCTCTTCTTCACTTACCGAAATAGAGGAGTCCAAACTTTTTCAAGTGTTAGAGGAAAAAAAATGGCCTTAGGTTGGAGCCTAGATGACATACCAGGAATCAACCCTTCTCTTTGCATGCATCACATCCATCTTGAGGAATCATCAAACCCAATTAGACAACCACAAAGAAGATTCAATCCACTCATCCTTGAGGCAGCTAGGGAATAGATTACCAAGCTTCTTCAAGCTGGTATTATCTATCTAACTTATGATAGTGAATGGGTTAGTCCAATTCATGTTGTACCTAAGAAGGATGGGATAAAAATTGTCAAAAATGAACATGGAGAGATAGTCATAACTCGAGTGATGAAAAAATGGCATGTGTGTATCGACTATAAGAAATTGAATATTGAAACAATAAAAGATCACTACACTCTTCCATTCCTTGATCAAATGCTGGAATGATTAGCTAGAAATTCACACTATTTCTTTCTTGATGGATACACCAACTACTTCGAAATCCCAATCACACCTTAGGACCAAGAAAATACAAATTTCACATACCCCTTTGGATAATATGCATATATGAGAATTCCTTTTGGCCCTTTCAATGCTCTTGCAACATTACAGAGGTGTATGATGAGTATGTTTTCTGAATTCATTGAACAATGCATGGAAGTCTTCATGGATGACTTTACCATTTATGGTGAGTCATTTGAATCTTGTTTTAATTCACTCTCTCTAGTCCTCCAAAAGTGTGTCAACTGTAACCTTGTGTTAAATTTTGAAAAAAGTCACTTCATGGTTTAAAATGGGATTGTTCTAGGGAACATAGTTTCAAAATATGGTATTAAAGTTGATCCTGCCAAAATTGATGTGATCCAATATCTTCCTAAACCCACTTCTATTCAATACATCTGTTCATTCTTTGTACGTGAAGGTTTATATCATCAATTCATACATAAATTTAGTAGAAGTTCCCTCCCACTCACTCAATTTCTCCAAAATGATGTCACCTTCCATTTTGATGAGGTTTTCAAGAGAGCCTTCATTGAACTCAAAACTACTCTTATATCTACCTTGATAATCCAACCCCCAGATTGGTCCTTACCATTTGAGTTGATGTGTGATGCTTCTGATAGAGCCATTGGAGCTATTTTTGGTCAAAGATGAGAAAAAATTCCTTGTGTCATCTATTATGCCTCAAAAATATTGGAAGAAACTCAATATCACAACACCGTCACTGAAAAAGAACTTTTAGCAGTGGTTTCGTCCTTAGATAAATTCTGTCCCTATATCTTAGGTGCCAAAATAGTCATCTTCATAGACCATTATGCTATTAAGGACTTACATAAGAAAATTGATTCCAAACTGAGGCTAATAAGATATATTCTAATTCTCCAAGAGTTTCACCTTGAAATAAAAGATAGACCGGGAAAAGAAAACCCTCTGGTTGATCAATTGAGTAGAATTTATAAATCTTCTCATTATGAAATCATCTATCCTGAATTACCCACTAAATGTCTTTCATCTCTCACTCCAAAAATACCATGGTATGCACCAATTGTAAATTACTTGGTTTCTGGTGTTTTTCCTGAAAATTTTTCAAAAGAACAAAAAATGAAGTTGAAAAGTGATTCAAAATACTATTTTTGGGAAGAAAATAAACATTGGAAAACTTGGGTAGACATGGTAATTAAGAGATGTGTGGATGAAGATGAACATTCCTCCATCTTATAATTTTGTCACTCATTTCCCGGAGGTGGCCACTTTGGACCACAAAGGACCTCCCGAAAGGTCCTAGACTTTGGATTCTTCTAGACTACACTCTTCAAGGACTCACATAAGTTCTTTCAATCATGTCCCACTTGCCAAAAATTTGGCACAATTTCAAAGAGAAATGAAATTCCCTAAAATCCATTAATTTTATGTGTGATCTTCGATGTTTGGGGCATCGATTTCATGGGACCATTTCTCCCTTCCAATGAATTTTTATACATCCGTCTTGCGGTTGATTATTTTTCTAGGTGGGTCGAGGCCAAACCCACTAGAAAGGATGATTCACATACTATTAGTGAGTTTCTAAAGACACACCTCTTCCATCGATTTGGCACACCACGTGCCTTGATTAGTGATTTAGGAACCCATTTTCTTAATAAAACTATGGAATATATTTTGAAAATGAATCAGGTTGTACCTAAAACTTCAACTGCATATCACCCCCAAACAAATGGAATGGCTGAACTTTCTAATAGAGAAGTGAAAAGAGTTCTTGATATAATTGTAAAACCCATCAGAAAAAACTTTCCTGAAAGACACGGTGAAGCACATTGGGCTTATCAAACTGCCTATAAAACAACCATTGGGATGTCTCCTTTTAAGCTAGTTTTTGGTAAATCATGTCATCTACCTGTTTAATTACAGTATAATTATTTTTGGGCTATGAAAACCTTTAATATTGATTTTAAAAAATCTGGTGAAGAAATATTGTTACAATTGGCTAAACTGGAGGAGATTCAACTTGAATCAAATGAGAATTCCAATCTGTACAAAGAAAAGGCTAAGGTACTCCATGACAAACACATCCTAAGAAATTTATTCCATGAAGTTGAAAAGGTAATTATCTTCAATTCTCGATTTTGGATTCACCTAGGTAAGATTAATTCTCATTAGGAAGGTCCTTTTTTTATTACTAATGTTTACCCATTTGGTGCAGTACATGTCCAAGACCCCTCTTCCAAAAGGACATTTACGGTTAATGGACATCTTTTAAAGGATCACCATGAGAGGATGCACAATCCTGGATCAACATCGTCTTCCACTAGATCCCCAACTTCTCCAGTCGACCTACCACTAGATGGAGATGGAAACTCGCCAAATCCAAAAAAAGGGAACCTATTTCCCTTTAACTCTCTCTCTATCTCTTCCTCTCTCTACATCTTTCTTCTTCCTCCTCTATATTTCATTTATTACCACTTTCTTTATCAAAACCTTTATTTTTTACTTTCTTTTTTGTGTGGGTGTATCTTTATTAAAAACTCAAAAAAAAACCTACACAAAAACAAAACAAAAAAAATCATCATATCAAAAAAAATACAAAAAAACTCAAGACTCATGATTACTCACCTTCCAATTTTAAAATTTTGTCCACCCATTTTGGAGAGTTAACAGACATGTTTTCACCTAAATTTTTTTCTCATTATGACCTTGGATAACAAATTTGGTTTCCAAATTAACAAATTTTTAATGCTCAGTTTTTTATTTGGAAAATGATTTTCCCAAACTGTGAGGAACAAAATTTTCTTTCATGCCATGTCCACCTATGGAAATATTTTCAAAAGGGGTGTTTTCACACCCATTTGTGAGTCTTGAGATTGTGGACCTTCAAGCTGAATTTCCTACTTTAGTGTGCATTAATATGATAGAGGCATTTTTTGAACACATGAGAATCACAATAGCCAAATAGCCTCCCATTTCCATTAAATTAATCCTCCTTTTGAAATCCCCTTCGAGCCTATGAAAACCTTTTCATTAATAGACACATTACAAGACCAGTACCTTTTCCCACCCAATATCAAAATGGATTTTCATTGCATAATTTTTTGAAATTTATGTGTGGGGGGGATGGATTTCATAATGGGTACCCTTAGTTGATTTTACCGTGTTATTATATGTTTAAGGTAAAGCATCCATTTCAGTGTGTGGGAGAGGTTATCATTCAGTGTGTTTTGGGGAATGTAATGTACTTTCATTTATGTATTTTTGTAAATGTTATTGAAAAGTGTTCAAAAAAATCCAAAAAAATAAAAAAAAATTAAAAAGAAAACAGAACAAAAAAATGATTGGGTTGTTTCATGGGTATGTCAAAAATCACTCTTCATCAACCATTGATCTTGTTATAACTATTACAATTAGTGTCGTGAGGAGATCAATCATGGGTTGGGATATGAGTGTGAGATCTTTTCCAAGTTCAACTTTTGAAAAAAAGAAGAAAAAAATAAAAAAAACACTTGCATTATATTTTTATGTCATTGGGAGAAGTTTTGTGGTTTGTAAATATTTCAACTTCTCATCCCCTTCAAATTTGTTTCCTCTATTGTGTATTTTTTTACACAATAATTCCCTTGTAAATATGTTTTTTCATTTCCTTTCATGTTTTATTTCAAAAAAAATGTGTATTTGCTTTTTCTATATTGGTGTTTTAACCCTATTATTCTCTCTCTTGGACATTATATTCCTACCGTACCATAGACACAGAAAAACCCCTTAAAAATACCTCTTGATTCTTGTTCACTTTTTATAGGGATTGGAAGCTGAAATCTCTTTCTAACTTAAATATTTTCACTTTCGGTTAGTGAAAGTTTGAACCTCCTCAAATGAATTTTATCATATTTAGATGAGTGTGTTTTGAGTGTCCACATTTTCAACTTATAAATTTGAGCATGAAAAAATTGATTTAGTTTTGTAACATTGTTTCTATAACAACATGTGGTGTAATTATAAATGGATGAGTGAAATAGTCCAAACCTCCCCTAATTAGTGAAAACAAAATTTTAATATCTATTGGTGAGGGAAAATGGTTTTGTTATGTTTTTATATTTGTTACACATGAGGAAATGAACAAGACTAAGTGTGGGGGAGTTGATTTTATTAATATTTTCATGACTTATTAAATACTCCCTTTTCTGATTTTATATGAAATGTGCATAATTTGTGTGAAATGTTAATGTTTAAATACTAAGTATAATTTTTGAGCATTTTTAGAAGTAGTCCAATTGAGTCAGTTTACTATTTTCTTTATATCTCTAACATTACTAATCTAAATTCTGTTGTTATTGTTTCTTAGAATTCCTAATTCCATATCCAACATTTCATTAGAAGAGATCATGGGCCAATTCTTCCATTTTAAGCCCATAGGGACCACACAAGGAAGCCTATAGAATCTGTGAAGAAACTAGACCAGCCATGAGGCTTTAATTTCTAGGCTCAATTAGGATGTCCAAATTCTTTTATTCTCCTCCAAAGTAATGGGGATAATTAAAGGAGTACTGGATAAAAAATTTAAGGCCCAACTCCAAATACAAGGGGCCCAAATAATTCTTTGAAGCCCATCCCACCATTCTAGTCGGGAATTGAAATCAGTATAGTATTCATGACATATATTCTAATATAATAATCTAATCAAGATGAGATTTTTCAGTGTGAAATATCAGATATAGGTGGAAGAATTTTTTGGATAAAGAAATTTTATTTGAATACATATTACTATTACAAAATCCATTCACATTTTGGTCATTGAAAAATCATGGATTGAAATGGATAGTTTAACTTTGTTTAATCAACTGGCCATAACTTTGGCTCCTTAAGTCCAAATGATTCCATATTTTTAAAGAGTTATGAAAACATTATTATATTCATCTTTTAAGAAGTAGATATCTTGAGATTCGGATTTCTGAATAGCCAACATGGAGATTAAATTGGAGGGAAATATTTCGGATGAAAACAATCCACTTCCTTGGGCTATAAATGCATCCCCCACCTCTCCTTCAAAAGGGTTGGCATTTCAGAAGAAAGGATCATCGACTGTCATGACCAAATCCTTCCCAAATTCTTGGTAGGACCTTCCATAATCATGTTTTCACTTGAGGGACCTTTCCTCCTCTATTTTCTTCATTCAATTTTATGTTCTTAATTATTGTAATTTTCTAAGTCCTTTATTTTGTAATTCTGTTTTAATGTATGTTTTGTTATTCAATATCTCTTATTCTCATCCATATTATTTATTTTGATATTAATGTTCTTAAAATAGACTAAATATAGTTGAATCCCCAAGATGAGTTCCACTAAGGAAACTACCCATCAAGAGGTGATAAAACCTACTTTAGAAAGACCAACGTCTATGAAACTGTTCTTGAATTTTACATTAGCCAATGTGATAGAACATACTCCTAGAGGATGCTCAATATATTATCTTATTAGTGGATCAGATCATTTTCATAAGGAGGAGGATGATCATGTCACTCGGGTGTATATATAGTTTCTAAAGTGTCTTGGGGGACTGGGTGTCTCTCCAGTAAAACAGTTGGTGTATCTAACCAACTCAGGGTGAAATATTGTATTTCTCAGTGGTATAACTATTATAAACTGGAGGATTGACTATTGGGGTGTATAACAAGGTTTTTGATGACCCATTTTAATTTATAACAATATTATAGTTGATAGTCTATATTGGGAGGTCTAACAAACATGCAAAGGAGTGGGTATTGTTAACGAAAATTCAATAAATACTATCTAGTGTGTTTCATTTACTTTATTAATTTCATATAGTATAAACTCTTCTTAACGTATGATAGAAATTTATATTAAAAGGTAAAAATAATTTAGTATAACCAATCACACCTGACCCACCCCTACCTCATTGTGAAGAGAAAATTCATTGAACACTTAAATTGGTATCAGACTAAAGGGAATCTTTGATTTGATATGTTTTACTTGTATAGTTGTTTATATCATAAGTATATCAAGTGAATATTAGATTTTTAATTATTTATAGAATATCTCTATATGTTAAATCCTACCTCAACTCCTAGTTTTATAAATGTTGATTTTTTTGTCTAGACATAGAAAAATAGAATGAAAATAGTGGAAAAGAAACTGAATATGAACTCGAAGTTTAATAAAAATCAAATACAAAATGGAGGCACTTAAAGTGGTAATTTTTCACTAAGGTCACATGATTATAATTATGTTGAATCATTTTCAACTGATGACGAATATATGTTTAATTATTAAATTATATAGAATATAAAGAAAGTTCCCAACGAAGTGGTCACATGTACGATCGGTGCTATCAATGAACATCAGGATGAAAAATTACAGCTAGAAAAAGAGGATAATGTTATAGAAGAATCATTTGTTAAATATGATGGAATATCCAACACTCTCATAAAAATTATGAAATAAAAGTAATAGTAAATATTTATTCGCAAAAAAAAATTATTATAAAGCTATTGAATAATCTCAATGTAATGTTTATGAGAAATCCTTTTTTGAAATGGTCCTTATAGAAGTTTTCCATGCACTAGAAATGTTGTCTGATACATTAATAAATATTAATAATTCTCTGTTGTATGTTAAATAATAGGTAATCAAGGATCATGATAGTTTGATACTGATGAAAAATCAGATGCAGGAATAGGAAAATCATAATATGAAAATTTCGAGGGAAGAAAGCATAAAATTACTTAAAGATGAGAGGAGTTCCTTCATTTTAAAATTTATTGAACTGGAAGTGAAATTGTGGAATATAGAAGAGACATAATATGATATATCCCATTTTAATGAAAAAATATTTATTACCAATGATCCATTTTAAAATAGTATTATTTCTAAAAAAGACATAATCTAGAGTTCGTAAGAGCATGATATGATCTAAGGATAAATATACTATAAAATCATTAAAGACGGAACGCTTTTGTTCAGATAAATCCATATATTCAAATAAAATTTTTATGACTAGGGTACATTCAACATTAAAATATGGAAAAATTTTGGTGAATAAAAATTCTACAGAGTTCATAAAATCTGTAAATATAGTTATGATGTTGTTTACAAATTCTATTTCCCCAATGAAATAAAAAAAGAAAAAATGTGATACACAAAAGCAGAAAAATTTAAAAGATAATCATAATGTGTCATAGAATAAGAAATAAATATTTTTTTCTATTTTTTGTGTTATTAGATTTTTGAGCATAAGGAAATTAGTCATTGTCAAAATATCCCATTTTATAAAAATTTTGAATTAATGTATTTAGGGTGTGGGAAGCTATAGAAATTATGAAACCTTCACAACAGAATTTTAACTCCCTAAAATAGATTATATATATCAAGAACATATATTAATAATTTTATAATTTATGTTAATATTTTAATAGAAGTGGTAATCATTATGATGTGTACTAATATATACCAATCATGCAAAAATCATATTTTCATATGAATAGAATACCCCAAAAAATGATGTAGGTAAGAAAAACAAGTATTAATTCCATATTTATTTTCTAAAAGAAAATAAGAATGTTATTAAATAAAAAAATACCAATAAGTTTGTGCAAAATAATGTGAATATTTTCTCACAAATGAAAAATATGCATCTATTATGGTAGAAAAGGTCACATTGTATACCATTGTGGTTGGAAAAAAAATAGAAATACTAATGGAATCAATATGTAATCAATGAAAGAATCAATAAAAAATAAAAACCATAGGATTTAGTTGGAGAAAGAAATATCTGAAGAATAATTAGAAAATATTCTTATAAAAGGATAACTCGATAAATTTCAATGTTATGTGTAAACTTTTTAATATGTCTGGACATTGAGGTAAAAAAATAATATGGTCTCATGGAAAATAATAATTCATTAAGAAGAAAGTGAAAGAACATATGACTTCTAGTGTTTATAAAAAGGATTCTACACACAATATTAATATTGAGTATCTTCCTAAATAATTTCTGATTATATGGGTAGAATTTTTGGATGAGGCAAGAAATATGGATAAATCACAAGATTCTGATTTTCGAGATAATTTGAAGAAACCATTTTCATTTAAGAATATTGATCAGTTGAGAAATAGCCATCATCCTTGATTTTCTAATTAAGGAGAATTGAAGAGGCACCTTATTCCCATTTGTACATTGTGTCAATTTTTCATGAAGGGAGTTGAATGTTAACCATATATTGAATGGGAGGCCTGAATTTGATTAAATATCTGAATATATTATGAAATGAAATTTTTCCATAATGGAATACTATTAATATCATGTTTTTTTAAAACATTTAAAATAATATCATAAGATTATTCGATATTTTTACAAAAGAGATCCAATCAAAAAGAAAAAACATTTAGTTCTTCTCTTGAAAGAGAGAATATAACAGATGAAACCTAATATTTCAATCTCATTTGATATCATATAAATATCATAAGTTCTGGTGAGCAGGGAATATAAAAATAATAGATGTTAAAAATATTGTGATCGAAGCTTCTCATCAATGAGTAATGTTGATGAAACCATTATATTCATGCTTAAAATTCAATTTTAAAACGTAGATATTTATTTCATAATAAAAACGTGAATGTAAATTTCAAAGTGGGAATAAAATATTTCACATGAAAAAAATTTAATCATTTTATTGAAGTGAATGGATGAGTTTGGTTGAAAATATCTTCAACAATCCCTGATATAAGGTTTAAATCTTATTATGACATGATGAAAATTTATTGATATAATTAATGTTATTTTCAATAATTCTTTCTTTATATATGGAGTATAGATCAATTAGAGTTAGAATTTGTAAATTTTATCTCATTTATAAGTTAACGGTGATTATATCTATCTATGAAGTAAATTAGACTACAAGTGTAAGAAGATAAAAAGTTCGTAAAATTTTAATTATGGAGATGATAATTCATTACCATATCTATATCCTTGGTTTTATTTCAAATAAGTGGGAGAAGGAAACATTGTATTTTAAAATTAAGTGTTAATTGATAATAAACCCCAAGGGGAGATTGAATAATGCATGTGGTTATTTGTATTTGGAAATGTTTCCAATGAGTTGAGAATATGATAACTCAATGACATATAATTATGATGATTGATGTGGTGTTCTTAATGAAACAGACTTCTGTCTATGAGGACATAATGTATATAATATATAGAGGAGGAAGATATTTGAGAGTATTTTTAGTGAGTGTTGTGGAATGAAATTCGATAAGTCTTTTTTGAAAGAGTATTCCAAAAAATTACTCCTAGAATACAATAGTTAGCCTAGGGAACCACAATCACTGCCTAGGTGGGAAGTAAACCCCTATCCAGCCACCTTTGGTGGAATAGGAAGAGTACATGTGAGTATTCACATTGAGGGAAGGTTCAAGTGTGCTTATAATATCCACTATCTAGGGAAGCATATAGGTGGAAGATTCTGGCATGGGGTGGTTCCAGCGGGTGGTGAGGAGCATACCCCATACTCACAACTAGCTTCTTCAAGTCACAATTTTTTATAAAATAAAAATCTGTTGTGGATAATAGATTAATGTGGTATAAGAAAAATGTGGTTATTATAGCCCTATTTTTATAAATACATTATTAAATGTGGCCTTATGATGAGGTTGATCATGGATGTCTGATCTTCATCTATTTTTTATTCTTCATCATGCTTCATTTGAGGAATTATGTATACTAGGATCTACCTTCCATGATGTTTGGGAGATCAGACCAAATCTCTAGAGAAAAAAATTACTTTTATGATCAATCTAAAATGATTGAATCATCTGGAAGCATTATTTTCATAATTTAATGAAGATCAAACCAGTATCACCCCTATTTTAAGTAACTCGTTCATTATTCTTTTTATGTATTTAAATTATATGGGTGATGGTTGGGAGACTCTGGATAATTTTTGGAGTTTTTGGGTGATTTTTTGTACTTTCATGGTTGGTGAATTATTCGAAAAACCCATTTAACATGTACAAGAAACTGTGCATAGTGAAGCAGGGCCAAAAGGGAAGATTCATAAGAAGCGCATGATTTTCCCAAACCATGGAAAAGCCTCGAAAAAACTATGTTATATTGGATAGTTGTATTTTTAATGGTTGGTATGACCTTTCTAACCTTGATATCCAAGCATGGATGGTCCATCCTTGATGTAGTGTCTAGCGCACGGTTTGCAAACGGTTTTCCAAAACTGTGCAATAAAACCATCCACGGTTAGAAAAATATATTTTAAACAAGTGGATCTAGGTCATTATTGCATTTTAATTCATTTTTTGCCCCAAAAACGGCCTTAACATTTATTTTTCCCTCTCAAAGGTTGGAAAACCTCTCCCCATATATTTTTAAGAAACTATGTGGGAACTCTTGGTGATTTGAAGTCAGAATATCTCAGTAAGCGAATGTTTTTGTGGTTCTTGGTACTTTTTCTTAGATCTATTTATATATCTCTCATAGTTTCTTGTATAAATATATACTATATAGTCAAATATAAGATATTTTATTCCAAATATGATTATAATTGGCATCTTTTATGATATTTGAAGATATATAAGGAGGGTTTATAGAGATTTAACCTGGATTTGTTGGTGTTTTTTTGTATTGTTTATCATTTTCACCAATTTATTAAGGTAGGTGGATTCACTAGAAATTCCCATATTTAGAGCATGAAGTATTAGTATCAAATTTATTAAATTTATCTAAATTTATATTGAAATTGGTTTGAAAAGTATAGTATAAACCAATTTAGTGATGGTTTGAGGATTTTTGTGGAATTGTGGAATTTCTCTAAATTTTTATCTATGAATGATTTTAAAATAATGATTTTAAAATAATTTCTTGGATTTATTTATGTAAAAAGTTTTTTCAAAGGAAATTTTGTTTTATTGAAATGGTTTTTGCGTTGATATTTTTTTGGAAATTGAAATTTCTTTGGCATGATTTTATTGAATTGGTTTTCGGGCATACTTAGTAGAGTGTGATCATATTTCATTATGAGGATTAGTTGAAATATGACCTTATTCTAGGTAATAAAGGTGTAATGGAACATGGTATTTAATTACTTTGTGATGACTTGGTGGATTAATGAGAAACCACTCATGAGTTTGGAACTTTCATAATGAAGCATGCGTTTGTATATGTGTGGATATGTAGATATGTGGATTAGAATAGGATATACCAAAAATGGTAACATGGAATGATTTTGAATAACTTTCTCAGTTTCCTTCTTGAAAATAGTTTTAATATGTAACAATATTTTGTTAAAATATTATTGGTTTTGTGATAAATTATTTCATGTTGTTTTATATAAATTCATTTATATAAATTGTTTTGTAAAATGTGATAATAAATTTTATCCTTGTTGTATGTGTAAGAAATTTGTTGGGGAAAATATTATGAGTTTTATTACACACCCATTATATGTAACTTTTTTTCATTCCAAGATGTTTTTTATTGGGAAATGAATAATGGTAATGTATCACTCTTCTCTAGTTGTGATTTATGACACCTAGGTGGTTTTATGGAGTGGGATCATGGAGCATGTATAGTGATTTTGAGTTTGTCGTTGGAGTCTTTGAATTTTTTCTTCTTCTTTGTATTTTGACATTGTTTCTTCTACTATAGTACTTGGTTTTATTTTTAGTTAATATTAATGGTTTGATTTTACTTTTATTTCATTGATATCATGCATCATATATTGGGGTATTTGTTTATGGATTGTTTGGTTGGTTGTTTTATATTCAATGGAAAATCATCCCACATGTATATTAAATCCCTTAGGTATTTATTTCCTACCTTTGAAATCTTTTGGATGTCACTAAATTCCACGTAAAGTCTTCTTTCCTCCTCAATCCATTGAGACTAAGGGGGGTGTTACAAGTGGTATCAAATTGGTCCTTTAAGATCTATTTCTAAAATAAGTGGTATTTCACTTAGTATTGGTTTTTTGTCTTGGATTGGAAATAATTTTGGTTTATTCCTTGAGTTGGGATTGTATAAAGGAGTAGGATTTTCATGACATGAAATGTATTGCATAAAAATAAGTAGCTACTTTTTTAAGCATAAAGTTACCATGGAGGTGGGTACATAAATGTTTTGGAGACACTTGTAGTATTTGGAATCTCAATGTCATGGGATTAGCCAACAAGATGACAATGGAATGAATTAGAGTAATTAATTCCCACTGGGAGGGAATTTTTCATTTTGAGTAACGATATACTATTTTGTGATAAATGAGTTAATTATTGAAAATGGATAAAGTTTATTTCAAATATGAGATCATGAAAAAGACCAGGATTGTGGTATTTTGAAAATAGGTTTATTTTCAAAAACATGGTCAAATTTTAAAAGATGGTTGAATTTTGAAAATGTAAATTTTGGAAAGCACTATTGTAATAGAATGATATCGTAGAATTGGAATTGTTAAGCCTTCAGTTAATAGAAAGAGAGACATAATAAATTCATTATGTTTCTGGAAAATGGAACCTATTTGGCATTGTAGAAACAAACTAGAAGAAGGTGTTGAGAATTTTGTTTCACTTTATACATAAGTAAACAAATTGTTGGTTTAGAGTATCACATAGGTATTTCAGGTTTTTGATAGTTGGAAAAGGAGTTATGAACAAAGGCATGTGGATCATTCCATCCTATTATAGAAGTAGAATCCATCAATATTTTGTGGTGATTTAGAACTAGAGAATGTGGAAGTATGGATGAACTAGATGAATCATATATTTGATTTCATCTATACACCAGAATAGATGAAAGTAAATATGGTGACTTATATGCTAGAAAATATTCCATGTTAGTGGTGGGATTTAGCTATTCAGGATAAATTAGACCACGACCTTGTAGGATAGGATTTTGAGAAATTTTTTAACAAACAATTCTATCCACATAGATATATATTTCAATGAACATTGGAATTATTCATATTCAAGTAGTAAAATCCTTCCATCACAGAGAATGTAGCTAAACATATGAATTTAGTACACTTTTCACCCAAGGTTTCTACTAGTGTGTCCTTAAAAGAATGCATCTTTGAATCACGGATGAGACAGGATATTCACTCAAAGATTACATTTGTTTTTATTATAAACTATACAATGATGGTAAATAGAGCATCAGTAGCTGAAATGGATATATAAGGATCTATTGGATGATTAAGTATGTATCTACTTACGAGTAATAGTGGGAACTCTAACATGGGGACAAAGTGGAAGAGGGACACATATTTCCATGTCTAGGAAATGAACCAAAATTATACCACTAGATTAGTTAACCTTTATCTATGACCGAAAAGACAATATCTATGTTTAAAATGTGGTTCATTAGACCACATTAAGCAAGAGTGTACTAAAACTCCTTGAAAATCACATAATTTTTGAAAAATGGGACAATAATAGCGCTTTTGTCGCAATGCTCTAAGGTCAAGTGTTTAGGACACTTCTCAGGTGTCGTAGACATCGTATGCAATGATGAGGGGATGGTATCAGAACCAATATCATTATTATAATGGATTTATCCATGGTGATTCCAGGAGTACCATGACTCCTTGCGTAGTGAAATATCAATGGAATAATTAGGAGAAATGTTTAGTGACAAAGGCATTATAAGGGTACAAATAGATTATTGTAGATAATAATCTAGGACCATTTTTTATGCGAGGTACAATTATTTTGAGTTTTACCATTATGAATGATTTTATTGTTATGTGTATATACCATTCCTTTATTTATTATCATTTTTTATTTATTTAGTTTAAAATTTGATATGATGCCTTCTGTTATAGAACCTGAAAATCCTCTTTGCTAAGAAGATAATTAAGCCTTTTTGTCTAGAGAATGTTCTCTAATCATTAATGAAGCTAAGAAAAAATGGGATTTCTATATTCTTGAGTTGGATGTTTTTTATATAGTCTTGGGGATTAATTGGTTGATAATGTTCATGTCTTTCATTGAATATTATATTAGAAAGGATATTTTTACAACTTAAGATGGTGTCAAGCATCTCTTTTGAGGGGACTACAATGTAAAGGTGAGTGCAACAGTCATGTTAGAACTAGTGGTTGTAATGATATAATACTATTTGTAATATTTCAATTTGAAATTGTTGAATGATATCAATAAGAATAGTTTTCTATTAGTGTTGGATCATTTTACAGATGTCTTTCCCAAAACATTCTCATAGATACCACTAATAAGGTATGTTGAGTTTACAAGTGACCTCCCTCTGGAGAATAGTCCAATTTACCTTCAATACAATCATATGGAACCAATATAATTAATGGATATGGAATTGATTTTTTAAGAGTTGTAAAAAAATGTTCATTTATTCTAGCACATCTTTGTGGGCAGCACCGATCTTGTTTTTTAAAAAGCGGATTTAACTCTTCCACTGTGTGTGGAATATAATAAGCTTTTCCATGTCATGATAAAGAAATGGTATCCACATCCTTGAATTTATGGACTATTTGATCAATTGATAGGATATCATTAGTTCTCCAAGATTGAATTTCGATCAGGATATCATCAATTGCGAGTTCAGAAGAAACATATTCTGAAGAAATATTTCAAAAGAAGATATGCACATTATGAGTTTGTTATTGTTCATTTTGGTCGTATGAATGCACCTGTAGTCTTAATATAATTGATTAATTGGATATTTTAGAGATATCTAGATTCTTTTGTGGAAGTGTTTTTGGATGACATATTGGTCTATTCAAAGACAAATGATGAGCATGAGAAACACATAGCGACAATATTGGGAATTTTTAGGGGTAATAATTTGTATGCCAAATTTTTAAAATGTGGTTTATGGATATAAGAGGTACGCATTATTTTCCATGTAATTTCTAAAATATTTTTCTTTATATAGAAAATATAGAGGATGTTATCTCTTAGCAACAACTAAAGAACATATTCGAGATACACAACATTCTCAGATTTTATGGCTATTATCAACACCTTTTTCATGACTTATCATGAATAAATTTTCCTATGAATGGTTTTAATAAGAATAAATTTCCATGCCAATGGGATGAGGAATTTCAAATTTATTTTCAAGTACTAATCTTTCTCCTTACATTTTCATTGATCTTGATTTTTTTGAAATCAAAATAGGGGTATGTGGTGTATTGTGATGCTTCAAGATCTAGGTTGGGATGTGTTCTCTGGTAGAGATATCATGATATTTCCTATGGATCATGAAATTATGGTTTCATGATAATAAATACCAAAAATATGATTTGGATTTAGTTTTTATAGTCCTTGTTTTGAATACGTGGAATCATTAAATCTTTAGTGAGAAATTAACTATGTCTAAAAATCATAAGATTTTGAAGAATATTTTCTCATAATGGGATTTGAACCTAATACAAAGAAGATAGATATTGCATCTCAAAATTTTTGATTTTTACATAATATATACACCGAATAAGGAACAGTCGGTGGTATAATAATTAAATAGGATGTGATATTCTCATATAAAAAAATATTTTTCATACAAATAGTTATTGATGTTAGTGATAGTATAAATGAACTTGGAATGTTAAGAATGAGGTGATTTTGTGGTTTTATTTAGACTTTAATTGGTTTATAATTTACTAAATATGGTTAAAGAGGAACAAATATCCAATGTAGAATGTGTGGAGATGATTTCAAAACTCAATGGTGGGGATACCATTAAGGGATGGAAAGTGGATGGGAGTTAAATGTTGTGGTTCATAAATCAGATGGTCATACCTATGAATTTTCAAGAACAACTCCTTAATACTTACCATCACTCAAGATGGGTTGTTCATCTTGGATTAAAAATAAAATATTATAATGTGTTGAATGTATAATTCTAGTGTAATGGGATGAAATGGAAGGTGGATGAGATTCCTTCGAGTTGCTTAAATTGTCATCAAGTTAAGGCAGAGCATTAACAACCATCATGTTTCATTCAGTCATTACCTATCCCTATTTTTAAGTTCAATTAGATAGAAATGGGTTTTTTAATAGGTCTACCAAGTGAAATTTATAAACACAATTATATATGGGTGATAGTGCATCATATCACAAAGTTGGCCCATTGCATTCCTATTCCTGATTCTTAAATGGTGTAGGACATGACAATGATCTATATCTGATAAGTGGTATAGAATAATTTAATAATAATTTCAACCATGTCAGAAAGATATCAGAGGTTTACATATTGTTTCTACAAATCATTAAATAAATACCTTGGGACCCAGCTGACAATGTGTATGGTGTATCATCCTCAGATGTAAAAACAATCCAAATGGAGGGTATAAACATTGTAAGACATGTTGCAGGCTTGTATAATTGATTTTGGTGTCTTGTGAGAAGATCATGTACTATTAGTGGAGTTATCATGTACAAAAGTTTATAAGGTATCGATAAAAATCACTCTATTTGAATCATTGTATGGTAATACTTTTCGTTATATTATTTTTTGGGTGGAAACATGTGAGACATCACTAGGTTGGCTGAGCCTCATCCAAGAAATAATAGATAAGATTCATTTTATAATGAAAGGGATAGAGACTACATATAGTCATCATAAATCATATGTGGATCATTATAGATGGTAATTGTTGTTTACAATGAGTGATCATGTGTTCTTGAGGATCTCTCTAAGGATTGAAAAACATTATTGTGGGAATATGGTCAAGTTATCTCTTCATTACATATGCCCTTTTGAGATATTATAACAGGTTTATGAGGTTGCATATCGGTTGGAATTACCACCATAGTTTAGTGCGCTGCATAATTTGTTTCATGTATCTTAGTTGATAAAGTTTCATCCTAATCATGACCATGTTATTCGATGGGATCATGTTGAACTAGATCTGGATGATTCGTTGGTACATATCCCAATCTGGATTGTGGATATTCTAGAGAAATTATTTCATGATAAAAACATTAGTCTAGTATGGGTTTTATGGAAACAAGTTCAAATTAATTAAGTGAATTGGGAATGTTAAATGTAAATTAAAGAGTGGTTCGAAGAAATATTTTAGAAATATATTGGTTTTCTACTTTCTAGGTACGGAGAGGCCAATTATGGGGATAAATTTTTTCTACTAGCTTCAAGTAAGTAACCCATTCTTTATTTTTTTAGAATTTAATATGTATGGGTGATGTTTGGGATATTTTCGTAAACATTTGGATGGTTTTAGGTTTTTTATAAAGGTGAAAAGTTTGTAAATGGTATGGGTAAAACATGAAACACCTATAGAAAACCATGTACAATGAATCATGGGTTAATGGGAAAGCACATGAGTGGTACATGATTTTACCAAACTGGTCATAGGCATGGATGAAATTGTTCCATGTTGGATAGTGGTATTTTTCATGCTTAGAACATGGTTTGAAAACTGTGTGATCCAACTGTGTGAGTTTCAACCTTTAGATGGTGGCTGGAACATAGTTTGTGTACGGTTTTCCTAACGTGGTGACTAAACCATTCGCAGTTTAAAAATTCTGTCTTCAAAAAGTGGATCTAGATAATCTCTGTTTTTGTTGCCTTGCTTTCATGAAAACATACCTAACTTAGTATTTTTCCATTTCAATGGTTGGAGAGGCTCTCCCCATATATTTGGAAGAAATATAGAGGCTTCTCTTAGTGATCTGATGATAGATTCTCATGGTAAGTGATCGTCATTGGTTGTTCTGCGTGCTTTTTCTTATATCTACTTCTCTATATCTCTCGTTTTCATATATCTAAATCTTCTATGGTTATATATAAGATATTAGATTCCATATATGATTATATTTTTCTTGTTTTATGATATTAGAAGAGATTTAAGGTGGGTTTGTGAATAATTAACCATGTTTCATTGGAGTTTTTCTTTCCATTTATCATGGTCTCCAATTTCTCAAGGTAGGTGGATTCAATCTTGACTCATCTATTTAAAACATAATGTTTTAGTTTATAATTAATTAAATTAATTGAAATGTATTTTAATTTTTTTTGGAAAGCCTGGTAGAAACATTCTTTAGTAATGGTTTGAGGATTTTTGTGGAATTGGGGAATTTTTGTGAATGTGCTTTGATAAATGATTTTAAAATAGTTGATTTGATCAATTTATGGAGAAATATATTTTAAATTAAAATTTATTTTATTGAATTGTTTTTGTCATTGAAATGGATTTGGAATTTGTAATGGTTTTTTCATGATTTTGTTTTTTTTTGGACATACTTGGTGGTGTGTGTTCATATTGCATTATGAGTCGTAGTTTAATTATAACCATCTAATCATTTCCGAAGGTGTAATTTAATATGTTATTTTATTACATTTAAAATAATTGGTAAATCTATGAGAAATCTCTCATGATTATGGAACTCTCATAACAAAACATGCATGTGAAAATGTGTGGATATATGGATATGTGAATTAGAATGGGATATTCCAAAAAAATGTAATCTTGGAAGGGTTTTACAGAACCTTTTTTTGTAAATTCATGGAAAATGTGTTTAGTTTGGAAAAATATTTTGTTAAAATATTTTTAGTTTTGTGATAAATTTTTTCATGTTGTTATATATAATTTTTTTTTAAAATGTGTTAACGAGCTATATCTTAGTGTCATGGGTAGGGAATTCACTAGGGAAAATATACTAAGTTTCATTACTCACCAAGGATTTTTCATTTTGGTGAATTTTTAGGTTTTTACTAGGACAAGGAAAAAATAAATGTATCACACTTCTCTAATTTTCCTTCATGATACTTTTTTGTTTTTATAAAGTTGGAGCATAGAGCATGTTTGGAGCTCTTAAGTTTTTTGTTGGAGTCTCTGAGTTTTTTCTTCAACTATGTGCTTTGATATTTCTATCTTCTATTATAGTACTTGTTTTATTTTGATATTAATATCAATGGGTGATTTGAGTTTTCTTTAATTGCTATCATGCATCGTGTAGTGTGTGATTTGGTTACGTCTTGTTGGGTTGGTTGTTTTATCTTCAAGGTAAAACTGTCTCCCACATATACTGAATCCCTTTGGCATTTATTTCTGGCCATTTTAATCTTATGGATGTCAATTAAGCCCAAGTAACATCCTCCCACCTTCTTAATCAAATGAGAAGAAGAGGGATGTTACAAAACAAAATAAAAATGTAATTGGGTTAATTGGTTTTCCAATGACGGTGAATCTCATTATAGCATAAATTATGGTAATTCAGTGTAATTAATGTGAGGTGGTGAAAATGTGCTAAGTCGGTTGAGTGTGTTTTATATATACCCCAAAACATGTTAATTTTCAATATGAGTTAATTTCATATTTGATTGATTTTTTCTATAGAAATTCAATTGATAAATATAGTGGTTGAAGAACTCCCAATTCACGTATGGTTTCCATATGCTCGTTTTATGTGTATCTATATATTCATGTTTTCATGATGTCATTTTAATTTATATGAACCAGTTTCAACAATCATAATTTGTTTTTTGATGTAAAAATAAGAACATTCATATATAACCACGTGAATAAGAAAGAGTCAATGCATATCTTGATTACACTAAGAGCTTTAAAAAATTTCATAAAATTATATCCATTAATGTATGATTTTAACATGAATGACATGAGTTTGAGGGAAGTATTTTAGTTCCTTTAAATAAGGTATTATACAATGTACAATATAATTTTATGGTAGAATTTTCATAAAGTAGTAGTGAGGTTTTGGTGAATGATGTCCCTAATATATTCAATATTCATGCATGATAATAATGTGCATATAAAGTGGGATACACATGTGTTATTTTATTTTGTGAAGGAAATATGAATGTGCCAATGAAAAATTCACTACATGTATAGTAGGTGTAAATATTTTTATACACATGTAATAAACCATAATGAATTTGAGAAGACCACACATTATTCCATATATTCATATGGAATTTGTTTAATGATTTCAAGAAGATAAGTGATGAAGATGAAATATATTTTTCATAAATTTTCGATGTTTTTTTACTAAAGCTAGAAAATTATGTCTGAATATATTTATATCTATGTTACTCAATTTTTAGGGAGGTTGATACTTCATCATATAGAATAATGAATATCTTGAGTAGTATTTCCCTAAGAAAACTGACCATCAATAGGTGATCCGATACAATTGATCAAGAAAACAATGTTCAAAGATTCAAAAATTGTACACGATCCAATGTGATCCATAAAGATATTTTAGGAAGATCAAGATATAATCATATCATTGGATAGAGTACTCTTAAGAATAATAAGGAGGAGGATCATGTGACCAGGGGGTCTAACTATTTACTTAAGAGGCCTGATAGACTAGGTGATCTAATCGGACGAACGATTGGGGTGCATAACCAATTGAGGTTGAAGAGTTAGATTACTAGAGGTATAAATTGTATCAATGTGAGGATCGACTATCAGGGTGTATAAATAGGTACTTTATAAACCAATGTAATTTATAACAAGATTATAGTGGATAATCCATGTTGGGGCATCTAACCAACATGGAAAAGAGTAGGTCTAAATTTGAAACCTTTTAAAAATATTATGTTTCATGCTGTATTTACTTTATGGATTATATACAATATCCACTCAACTTAATACATTATAAAGGTTTTAATTAAAATGTAAAAAATAATTCAAAAAAGCATGTCTAACCTAAATCACCCCCACCTCTCAGTGTGACTACCTGATCCATTAGACACTTTAATTCTAAAATCCAACATAAAGTTGATCTAAAAGTAATTATAAGAGTTATATAAGAATAAATAATAATTATTTTAGTTAAAATCATATTCAAAATATATTATTACTTTAAAAATCTATACTTCATTTAAAATAAAATACTTTTCAAGAAATATTTTTATTTTTCACTATTCATTTAAAAATCAACATTTTTCAAAAAAAATTGAAAAATTTAACCCTAATATAGTTTTTATATTATGATTTCAATAATAATAATAATAATTTTTTAAAATTCACATTATATAATTTAGAACCAAGATTTTAAATAAAAAAATTTTAAAAAATTTCTAATTACAACTAATTACTTTATAATTTAAAATTTTATTTAAAATTTTTATAATGAATATAAATATACTAATAAACATGAAGGTAATTTTTTATATCATTACCTAGGTTTTTACAGCTCCAAAATGTGGGTCACAATTAGAACATGAGGATGTTTATACCCAAATACTTGGGAGACCATCACATAGTAATCATGGAAGGAAACACAACTAGGTGGAATCCATAGCCCTACCAAAAACAAAACTACACTAATATTTTCTAATAATGTACCCCTAGTAATACCCATTCTATACCCCTAATATCCAAGATATAATAATAAAAGAGAATTAACATGGAATTTATATATCAATATATTAATATGTAGGGTCAAAATCCATTTCATCCATTTAAGATAATGAAACTATATAAATGAATGATGATACAAACCCTAAACAAAAATAAAAATTACATAGTAGGATACTCCCAAAATAATACTGAATATATAACTATAAAAAAGTCGAAACAACAAAAACACTATCAATAACCAAAATAGGCAAGATATTTACTCTTTTTATTTTCTCTAATCTCACAAATCCTTGGAATGGGACAATATATTTTATAGAGAAGATAGTTCTTCATTGTGGACTTATAAGATGACCAAATGTGACAAAATATCCCATATTGTAAACACACATAGGGATTCGTCTTTTCTAAAATTGGAATGTATGGTTTTGAATATGGCTTCCAAACACCACCACCTCCCTAATTCCCCTTATTTAAAGTTGAATAAACCCTAAAAGATCTATTTTTAATCAATGAATCACCCATTAGAAGATTCCTTTCTATGATTGTGTCAAGAGCAGTGGCCTCATAAAATTATTCCATTGTAACAACCTTTTATTTTTAAAGAAGAAAATAATATTAAATGTCATAAAGGAAATGAAAAATTGTATTAAAATTTAGTTACATGAAACTCCCAATTTATCTTTTGTTACATTCAGAACAAATATTTTTTCTGTTTGATAGTGCATTCAACATACAACACCAAACATGAATGACCCATGATATATATTGCGATTATAACAATCCATTATAAAGGAGGGTATAAATAGGATTAATGGATTAATTAAAATACATTATACACACACCAATACACACACACAAATATATATATATAGTGAATTATTTAATAAGAAATTAATTATAAATGAAAATAAAACCCATTTTAAAATAAAAGAAAATTGTTTTTCAAAAAACTTTTTAAATGCACACATGTTTTTTTATAAAAATAAATTTAACAATAAATATTTTTGGATTATATTAATGAAATTTAAAAATTCTAAATAATTTTCAACCTTCATTCTATTTTTTATACACGATATAAAAAAATATAATTTAATGCTTAAATATGTAATTTTTTCAAAAAAGTATTTTTTCAACATTTAGTGGCGCACTTACCTAAAAAAATTAACACTTTTATAAACTTTATTTCCCAAAATAAGATTGATTTTTTTAATTTAAATATAAAATTTTTCTTATGGTAAAATTTAGTGATTTGTTTGGGAAATATTTATTTTTCTTTGAATAGTGAAAGTTACAAGTTTTGGTAAATAATTATTTTATTTTCATTAAATTATGTACATTATATGTCCAAATGTGTTTTGAATATGTTTTAAAGTAATATTTTTTATTTTTGATCCACTAAATTACTTTGAACCAACATTATATAATTTTTTACTATAAGTTTTTTTTGGGTTTCAAAAGGGGTTTTTCTAAAAACTGTTTTAAAATGCATAATGTTTCTCATTTTTAATTAATTAAAATAATCCCCAATGGGGAGTATTTTAATTTTAATTTATATATTATATAAAATTAAATATTAATTTAGTTTCATAAAATTTTAATTACTTGTTATGAAGTTAATATCGAATCATCATTTTTTGAAGATATGTCATTTTTAAAAACCAATTGTCTCATGGCTTCTACAAGATTAATAATAAATAAAACATTCCCACTTATACGAATTGAATTTGATAAAAAGGGATTTAGTATTTTTAATTATCATAATTTATAATTTATGATTATTTTAAATTTATTTTTTTACCAAATTGTTAATGGAAAATAATTAAAATTAATTACAATGATTAAGGTAAAAATTACTTTACTTAGTAATTAAATTTAACCCTAGGGGTAAAAAATATAGAAACTTGTCAAAAACCCATTGGATGGACATATTTCAAAAATATCCATTAGTTTATCAAGTTTGGTTCATTATTGAGTCAAGGTGAAATGAGAAAAATGTGGGTGGACTTTGCCCTTTCAAGAAGTTTACAAGTGTGTCACTCACATCACTTATAAAAGGGAACAACCTCTCCTCTACGATACACACCTATCCAGATGTTTTTCATGTCTAATAACTAAAAAATTAACTTCTGAAATTTCATAATATCATCCCATAAGAATTATTTTTTGAAAAAATACTTCAAAGGATGGACTTTGTGGAAAACTAAAAGGAGTTACCTGAAAAAGAGGTAACATTTATCGACAAGCATTTTTGTTTTAATTCTTTATTCACCCTTTCAATTATTATTATGCAGTAATCATATTATGAAATAATTGTATTACATATAATGTAATTTTTTATGTTATTTTTAATACCTACACTCACACATACTTCCATCGACAAGGTTATGAAATCATTGTTTGTGTGTAGGGCAGACTACCGCCACACAAACCAATGTCATTCATTTCTCTATTACCACAACTCATGCTTCGTAATAATGATGTAAATACAAATTATATATTATATTTATGATATTTATGAAATTATTATGATACTTTAAATATAATATCACACATACCTTCATGATTTATATTTTTTTTGGAATATGATGACATCATTCCTATATACGGCAGACAACCACCTCACAAAGAGATGTGGTTCATTCACACTTTAAATGGAATGTATTAAGGATGATATTTTTGATAATATTTAATATAATTGAAATAAAAATTAATTCACTGACATTTATTTAATTATTAAAATATAATATATAATCTAACTTTTACACTAAAAAATGAAGACATTGTTCTTGTATGTGTTGACTACCTCCTTCACGAAGCGATGTGACTCAATTTTCATTACCACATCAAATGGATGATATATGTAAGTAATTTTAAAGAAATAATATTTTATAAAATATATTATGATAATTATTAAAATAATACATATTACTTACCTACCTTCCATAGTGATCATTGAAAAATGGAAACGTTGATCATGGTTACATACGACCTACTGTCTCCATGATTGTAATGTAGTTTATTTTTTATAAACATATTTCATGATTTGATTAAAAAGAATAATTGATGAAGAAATATGATAATTTATTCATAATTATTATTCTTGATATGATATAACAATATTATATGCAACAAAATGACAACTTTTATAATAAAGTACGAATGAGAAGACAAGGCGATTAACACCTGAAATATTGAAAATAATGAAATATTACTAATTAATGGGTGACAAGATGTTATAAAAGGTTCATATATGATATTAAAAATATTAATATGGGTATATAAATTTGAATAACAAGTTTAAAACTACTATACATGAAGTTAAAATATGTTCAACCTAAATGTTGCATGAGGTAAGGGTTTTTCTCATATCACTTTTATTTCAGTGAGATATATTCTATATTCACGAATTATTTTTTTATGGTGTATATAATCGACATGAATGTATTTTATTATTATTAAAATTATATATATATGGATTTACATATCTATTTTAGGATCTATATTTCATGGGATTTATTGTTTCAGAGTTACCATACTAGTAAGGTTTTTTGCCTCAAATGTCTTTCATTGAGATGTATGTTATACTATAAACTAATGTTCTTTTATGAGGTGTATATAATGATCCTTTTACATGTTAAATCAAGAATATATTTATTTTATTTATATTATATGTTTTTTTCTTTTCATTATTATAGGGGGATTACGATTCAATGTTACCAATGTGGTATGAGTCTTTGGTTACAATCTCATTATTTATAAATATTGTGTA
This sequence comes from Viscum album, assembly GCA_963277665.1. Taxonomy (NCBI): domain Eukaryota; kingdom Viridiplantae; phylum Streptophyta; class Magnoliopsida; order Santalales; family Viscaceae; genus Viscum; species Viscum album. Next base: position 1,592,826,676 of record OY728161.1, read on the forward strand.
TGACTAAGTATCAGATGGATAAATATTATAATTCTCATAAATTCTATTATCCTTTCATTATTATTGATTTTTTCAAGTAATTATAACTTGTTTGGACTCTTATAATTAAAATGTTTTATAATTTTTTTAAATGAAATATGACTCAATTTCTCTATTCGATCAAAAATCTTTTTGAATACAAAAAAATGTTTTAAAAAAAAAATTTATCCATTTAAAAATTCATTACTAAAGAATTATTCACTCATTTTTTACTGTATTCAAAGGAATATTCTTTTGTATTTCAGAAAAAAGAAATATTCTAACCTTTTTATGGTGAAAAAGGAATGTTCTTTACAGAATGTATTAAATTACTCAACGACAAGAACAACATTTCATTAAAGCTTCCTAGTAGAGTTTACAATACTATTTTTAAATAAAATTTAATAATTTTTTAAAAAACTAATTTTTAATATTACATGAATTATTTCAAATAAAATGATTTTAAAAATGTTTTCTATTTTCAAATTTAATTTTCAAAAAAAATAAGTCATTATTTCAAAAATGTATATAATGATATTTTAATGGTAGTTCTACTATTCAAAATTAACAACCCTTTTTTTACATATTACCCAATGGGGATATTTTGTAATGAAACCGTTGACCTCACATGTTTTGATAATCCCAATCATTCTTTAATATGTGTTTATAATCCTATATATATGTATTAATTTATATTGAAAAAAATATCAAAATAATAATTGGAATATGTTAATCAATGTTTATCAATTTTTATAAATACCTTGAAATAATTCTAACTCAATATGGGTATGTTTTTCATAGAACAGATAAGTGTTAAGTCCATCGGTATGCACATAGAAACTGATACAGACAGAATAAGTCTACCTATACAAACAGATGCACAGCTACTGATAAGGCTAAGTACACCGGTATAGAAGTCTACTGATATGGATAAGGTTACTGGTATGCATAAAATCTACTGATAGAAGAAGATCTACCGATAGAACAATTCTACCGGTATGCACAAGTTGACCGATACAGACCTACCGGTACATATTCTACTGATAGGTAAAGGTCACTGATAGACCAAGCTTCCTGTGACACAAGGTCGTTGGTACATAGTTACCAATACAAGCTACTGATACAAACAGGCAGATAGACAGCTACTGATAGGAATTTCACCGATACAAATCTAAAGTCTACCGATAAAAGGAGCTACTAATAGAAAGTGATACTGATACAAAGAGATGTTGTTATAAAGGATAACAGGTACTGATACAGAAGATCTACCAATACAAGTTCACTGATAATAAGAGCTATCGATGGAAACCAGTCATCATATCTCTAAACTCTATTTCTATTTGTTTATTTAGCAACGGTAATATTCGAGGTTTTTAATGCACCTGCTATTAATTAATGATAGTGGTTGGCATTTCAAGAACTGTACCTCATACCTGCCATAAATTAATAACTCCCTTTTCTAGATCTGAAGGAATATAAGGAAGACCAAGTTGCAGTGAGAAATATACAATAGAGAGGTTACATCCATACACACATTTACTTGAAGAACACTAGACATACACGAGGCCATTCATTAAATAAGAGAACATAAGATAAACCTTAGTCAAAGAGTAAAGAACTAAAATGATCTCATAATACACTCAAGCTAATCAAAATGAACCTGAAAATCAAGGAAGAAGATAACAGTCTATTTTCAATACAAAAACTAGAGAAGGGATCAGAAGCAATTTTGTTTAATCAAAAGGAGTCCAAAGCTGAACTTCAAATCACTAGAGCATTCTAAACTCATATCTACTCTCTCTCAGTGATTCTTTTACTTACATTTTAAGCATCGTGTTTACCATGTATATTCCATATACACACTGAATCCTATGCTAAACTAGATGATTTCTAATTCCTCACACAAAACCTCCATAAATTTCTTGTATCCCACTCTAGATAGTGGTAGAGGTCAAGTAGGACCTGGATAGTATTGTTGCTATTGTTTTTTTCCCACAAAGAACTATGGTAGAGGTCATAGGACCTGAACAGTCTTTATAATATTGTTAACCCCGATCCAAGGTGTGGATCAAAATTTATATAAATTGTTTGAGAGGACTAAGTCTTAGCTTTAGACTGAACCTCTTGATTAAAACTACTGTGTTTTATTTATTTTGTTTTTAAACTATATTGAATATTTCGCTGCTAGGTACTTTGAAATATATAACTATTTTGAATTCACTCTGATAGTTAAACTAGAAAGTGTTTGTATTTATTGTAAAGCATTAGGTTAGTTTTAAAAGTTAATTAATCTTCAGATTAGATTAACTAAGAACTATTCAACCCCTTGAAAACCTAACTGACCCTTTATTGTATTACAAATTCTCTATAATTTAGATTGTTATTTAAATTGGGGGATTTTAATAGAAACATTTTTAACAGAAATTTTTAATTAGTACTCAATTCACCCCCCCCCCCCCCTCCCCCCACCCCCCTCCCCCTGAGTATCCACTCCAACCAACATTTGGTATCAGATGTTGTTTGTTATTTATAAAGCATTTCCAAATACTCTGTTTATGAACTGTGATTTTAGTTGTATATTAATGATATTAAATTTCTGTTAGTTCTAAATTTTATCTCTTTAAATATATTTTCTAAAATCTACTTATGGATAATAGACTAGAAGGTGTTTCTACCAGCATGCCACCCTTCATTAATGGTATTAATTATGCCCAATGGAAACTGAAAATGAAAATTCATTTTGAAAGTATGGGATTTGACATCTGGACTGCTATAGAGACTCAATATAAGATTCTAGAAATAGAAATAACTACTTGGGATGAACCTACTAAAACTGCTTACAATAATAATTGTAGAGTAATAAATTCTTTGTATTGTGCTTTAAGTGATGATGAATTTAATCTAATATCTTCTTGTAAAACTACTTATGAAATATGGGATACTTTGGGTGTTTCTCATGAAGGAACAACCAATGTTAAGGAAATGAGATTGAATACCTACACCATTAAGTATGATAATTTTAAAATGAAGCCTGATGAACCTATTTCTGAAATGGATCTTATGTTCAACGAAAATGTAAATACAATGAGCTCACTTTGAAAAGGTCTTCCTGCAAATGAACAAATCATGAAGATACTAAGATATCTTCCAGACAGATGGAGAGGCACATCAGTTTCAATAATAGAATCACGTGATATTGATGATTTAACTATTAAGGAGATGATTGGTAAGTTAATGATTTATGAAGAAGAATTGGAAGTAAACAAGGAAGAATTTGATGAACCAAAGAGAATGTCAGTGTAATTTAAGTTTACTTCCTCAAAGAGAAAGGACTTGGATAATGTTCACATACCTACTAAAAGTTCAACAAGTAAAGGTTCAGATTTTGACAGTGATACTGAGGTGGCTCAAATAGCCAGGAGATTCAAGAAATTCTACAGGAAGAAGAAATTATTATGAAAATCAAACTACAAAAGAAAATATGACAACAAAGGTCATTGGAAGAAGGATTTGAAAAAGTTTGATAAGAGTGATGAAATTGTCTGTTATGAATGCAAAAGGAAAGGACATGTAAAAGCAGACTGCTCGAAGTTAGAGTTCAAGAAGAAATATGATTATAAGGAAAATCAATATAAGAAAGATATGAAAGAAACTTGGATTGATTCAGAATATAGTTCAAGTGATTCTAATTCTTCTCAGAATGATAAATCTCAAAAAGCTAATCTGTGTTTCATGACAAACACATCTGAGTTAACATTGGATACTCCTGCTTTAAATTATTATTATTTTGGAGTTGATTCTATTTTTGAATATGAAAATATTACTAGTGAATAATTATTTGAATATTGTAATATTCTAGAAGAAACCTATAATGAATTAAAGAACAAGTATTGGACCTTGAAGAAATAGCTTGCTTTGACCAGCTCTATTAACTTTACACTTGATATAGAAAAGGGAAATAATGCTTAGCTATTAAAGGAAAGTACCCAACATAAATTTTCCAATGAGAAACTTAGAAAATATTTAGAGAAGTTCACAAATGGAATGAATACTCTAACTCAAATTCTAGAAAAATAAGTGGCACCAAAATATACCACTTGAATAGGCTATCAGCCTAGACAAAGACAGATTACTAAAAATAGATTTATTCCCAAATCTGAACAGAATGCTGCTAGTTCTAGCTTTGTAAATTTATATTCTTCAACTATTTATAATCATGGTTATATATCAAACAAAGTTTATCTTTCAAAATATTTTTAATCTATTGATTTTATGTGACCCATTTGAAAAATCTAGGTACCAAAAGTTTTTCATTCTAACCTGTCTGGGCCCAAGAAAATATGGGTACCAAAATCATTTTCTGTTTAAACCTGTCTTGTAGGAGACCTGCTTGAAGAGTTCCCATAAGAAGATATAGTACATGGTCAGTGGATGTTCAAGGCACATGATAGGATACTTCTCATGTTTCAAATGTTTAATCAAAGTTGATGGAGTACATGTCACCTTTGGTGATAATTAAAAATAAAAAATCATCGGCTTAGGACAGATTGGTAACATTGATTCGGTTTTAATTTCTAAAGTTTTACTTATTGATGGATTAAAATACAACCTGTTAAGTATTTCACAGTTGTGTGATTATGCTTTCAATGTTAAATTTGAAAATAACTCTTGTAATGTTTTTAATTCTAAAAATATTTTAGTATTTTCTTCTTTGAGAAATGAAAATGTTTGTGCAATTGATTTTAATTCTTTAGCTAAACAGAATATTAATTGCTTAAATGATTATCATAAGGAGTCTTGGCTAGGGCATGGAATATTAGGACACTAAAATTTTCATTCACTTAGGAAACTGACTAGGAAGAACTTAGTTAGAGACCTACCTCAACTAAAAGTCCCAACTGACGAAGTTTGTAATCCCTGTCAAAATGGAAAGCAACATAAAGTTTCTTTTAAACCAAAGAAAGAAGTTTCAACTTCTCAACCTCTCGAGTAGGTTCACATGGACTTGTTTGGACCTTATAGAGTTTCTTTTATAAATGGGAAGCACTATGTCTATGTCTTAGTAGATGACTTTTAAAGATACACTTGGGTATATTTTCTTTCTCACAAAAGTGAAGCTTGCTCTTATTTTATGAAATATTCCAAGTCTATAGAGAACCTTAGTGGACATAAAATTAAGTCCTTGAAAAGTGATAATGGTCGTGAGTTTGAAAATCATGAGTTTGAATCTTACTGCTCACAAAATGGCTATAGTCACAACTTATCTTCCCCTAGGACACCTCCATAGAATGGTGTAGTTAAAATAAGAAATAAAACCCTTCAAGAAAGTGTAAGAACTATTCTGAATGAGTATGATGTACCTATTTTTTTCTTGGCTGAAGCTTTGAATACATCCTGTTATATTATAAATAGAGTCTTAATTAGACCTATTCTTAAGAGGACCCCTTATGAACTATGGAATAATAGGAAGCCTAAAGTTAGTTACTTCATATTTTTTGATTTCAAATTCTTTATTCTCAATACTAAGGATAATCTTGACATGTTTTCTTCTAAAAGTGATTTGGTAATATTTCTAGGTTACTCTATAACTAGTAAGTCTTATAGAGTTTTTAATCAAAGAAGAAAATGTGTGGAAGAATCTGTTCACATCAAATTTAATGAAACTGATCCTCATGAACCTAAGTATTCTCTTGAAAATCATGAAGAATATCTTTCTATTCTGTACCTTAATGATAAAATCAATGAACCTGTTGTAAAGATAATAATTTCTGGAAATATTCTAGAATCTACTTCTGGTGAACCTGAATCTAGAGAAGAAACTGAAATTTAAATTCCTACCTTTACTAGATCAACTAGGATTCAATAGAATCATCCTTTAGATGATGGTGTTGTTAATCTTTATAGAGGGACACAGACTAGAGATTCTCTAAGAAATCACGTTGAACATCAAGCCTTTATTTCATATTTAGAACCTAAAAATATCAATGATAAAATCAATTATGAATTTTGGGTAATGGCTATGGAAGAAGAATTATATCAATTTGAATGAAATAAAGTCTGGGAATTAGTTGACAAACCTAAGGACACTTTGACCATAGGCACTAAATGGGTTTTTAGAAAAAAATTTGATGAATCAAGAAATGTCATTAGAAACAAAGTAAGGCTACTTGCACAAGGGTATAGTCAAGAGAAAGGAATATACTATGAGGAAACCATTGCACCTATAGCTAGATTAGAAGCTATTAGGATTCTACATGCCTATGTTGCTCATATAAATTTCAAGTTATATCAAATGGATGTTAAAAGTGCTTTTCGAAATGGTTTTATAATTAAAGATGTTTTTTTGGAATAACCACATGGATTTACTAATCCTCATTTTCCAAATCGAGTTTTTAAACTTTCTAAAGCTTTATATGGTTTAAAACAATCCCCATGAGCTTGGTATGATAGACTTTAATTTTCTTATTTCGAATGGTTTTTCTAAAGGGATTGATGATCCAACTCCCTTTATTAAAATAATTTCTAAAGATGTTTTGATAGTGAAAATCTATGTTGATGATATTATTTTTGGATATTCTAAAAATACTTTGTGTATTTATTTTTCAAGGAGTATGAAAAATGAATTTCAAATGAGTTTAATGGGAGAACTAAAATACTTTCTTAGATTTCAAGTTTTTCAAATTGAAAATGGTTCTATTTTAAATCAAAGTAAATATACAAAGTATATTTTAAATGTTTTTGGTTTAGAGAGTATTAAAGAAGGTGATACACCTATGAGTACTATTTTTAAGTTGGATGCTGATGAAACTAGAAAAATAGTGGATCAAACCAACTACAGAGGTATGATTGGGAGCCTACTTTACCTTACTTCTAGTCAACCAGACATTATGTTTAGTGTGTGTATGTGTGCAATATTTCAAGCTAATCCTATAGAATCCCATTTTCTTGATATTAAAATAATTTTCAAATATCTTAAACATACTACAAAACATAGGATTATTCTATCCAAAAGGAAAATCCTTTGACATAATGAATTATTCAGATGCTGACTATGCTGTTTTTAAGTTAGATAGAAAACAAAAATTCGGAACATGTCATTTATTGGGAAAGTCCTTAGTATCGTGGTGTAGTAAAAAGAAGAACTCGGTTGCATTGTCTACTACTGAGGCAGAGTACATTGCTGCTGGTAGTTTCTATGTACAAATTCTGTGGATGAAACACTCTTTGTTGGACTATGGATATCAGTTTAGACATGTATCTATAATATATGATAACACTAGTGTGATTAATATCTCTACGAATCTCGTGTCTCACTCTAGGACCAAACAAATTGATGTAAGGCGCCACTTTCTCAGAGATCATTACCAAAAAGGTGATATTACTCTTGAATTTATAGATACTAAACATCAATTAGCTAACATTTTCACTAAGCCTTTAAGTTCAGAGAGGTTAAGTTACATTATACATGAGTTAGGAATGATAGAATCTGTAGGTTAGAAACCTCACCATTAGAAACCTCGCCGTTAGAAACCTCACCATTAGAAAAGTCACTGTTAGAATCATCACCATTAGAAACCTCACTGTTAGAAACCTCACCATTAGAAACCTCACTGTTAGAATCCTCACCGTTAGGAGCCACACTTTTAAAAACCTCACCGTTAGAAACCTCACCGTTAGAAACCTCACCATTAGGAATACCACACCGGTATAAACCTCACTATTATACCGCATCAGTATAAACCTCACTATTATACCTCACTGGTATGAACCTCACTGATATACCTCACCAGTAGAAATTATCACCCGTATGTGTTACGATTAGGTTGCGCTGTTTTCAAACTTCTGTATCTTTATCCACCGTCGTTTATACTAAACTAATTATGTTTTTATTTTGTGATTCCTAAATGATAAAACATAAGTTTTGACCTCATATCGATCCACCTCAAACCCTTTACCTTCAAGCCTTAGCTCCCGAATCTTCAAACCCCAAGCCTCGTGATTCCCAGAATGGCAAGAGTGAAGACACCATCTGTCAGCAAAAAGGATGATGAGCCGAATGCAAAGCGACTCAAAGGAGATTCTAGTGGTGGAAGTGAAGTGAATAAACCTACTAATTCGCATCTCGTTCAAAGGTAGATAGTAATTGAGAAAGATCTATGCGTGGAATGGTTGATATGTAGCAAATCTTTAGTTCTAGAGGTTCTAGAAGATTAGAAATGGGTAGAATGATTCTCGAATAACAATGGACCCTATTATCTGAAGCTAGTAAAATAATTCTATGAGTTTATTTGTATTGAAAAATCATAAGTTGAGAACCAAATGGTTTCAGTTGTGAATGGAAAGGAAATATCTTTTTCCTCTATTGAGAGGGATGGATGATTGAAAGTCACACATTAAGGTGTTTTTGAATATTTATCAAAATAAGTACCTCCTACCAGTAACATATTTGAGTATGATGCTTCTTTGGAAGAATTAACAGGAGATGTCAAACCAAGAAAGGTTGTTTCTACAGAAATGGGTGGAGAGAACCGGTTGTTTTTCAATTTCATTCAACCTGTGATAAGTCCAAGAAGAGGGGAATTTTAAAATCTGAAATACCAAGATATTTATTTTCTACATCTGTTAAGAAATGGTGTTAAGGTGAATCTGTGTAGACTGTTAATGATTCAGATTGAGGATATGACTAGGCCAAAGTCAAAAACTAATGTTTTATTCTTTTCAAAGCCAATCTCTATGATGATCAAGTTAAGAGGTGTGTCTTAATGTTAGGATGAGACAGTGGTTTTGAAAGACAATTTTTATATTACCAAAACCATCTGTAAGTTCATGAAGATCAATTGGAATCCGTGGAGAAGAGAATGGGTTAGTGATGATGAGAAACTCTATGATAAGTTTAATCTTGTGGATCATCCATCTAGGCTTAAGGATGTGAGGGATCCAGGTCTAGGACCTGATGAAGAGGAACCTCAGTATAGTGATGATACTGATGAAGAAGATACCTCTATAGCTGATGGAAGGGATCCAGACTTGCCTCCAAGTCATGTTGCTGAAATTGTATCATCTAGAAAGGAAACCGTCTTGGAAGAGAGAAATGAAGAAACACCTAGTGATGAGGAAGACCAGCCTGCCCCAGAGAATGAGGAAGAAGAAAGAGAATCTGAAATTGAACCATCTGATTTTGCCACCTTGAGTTTGAGTCCATTGATTTGATGTACTATTGTTCCTATAGAGGTTGTTCTTGTTGAAGTAGATAGACATGCACCTATTCCTGAGGAGCCTCCTGCTATTGGAGAAATGGATATGGTTTTTTCAAGATTCTTTTGAGGAAGACCGAGCAATTGAGGGTGTTGTTTCTATACATATAAAGGAGAATGCACCAGTTGATGGGGAGCATCCAACTAGACTTGGAAATGTTTCAGTAGCTGATGGAATTGAAGACTGGTCAGAAGACCCAGGTTTTTTGGTTTGTGGGTTGGACTACCCTAATTCTGATGATGAGACACCCATCACTAGACCACAAGTGAACTATAACATTTCTTATGATTTTTTACCTGAGGATGTTGTAAGAAAACCTGATTTGGGGCAGTTGAAGTATGATCTTAAGGCCTCATTTGTGGAAGAGATAATAATAATGGAATCCTCATTGATATCATCCATTCAATATTTTATGAATGAATCTGTGGCTAGTATTGTATCTGAAAGAGAACCTGTAGTTGTGCCTGAAAATCTAGTCACTAAGGCTGATCTTGAGTCTTTAATGGCTGAGATGAATGATTCCATGAATGCATTTGTTGTAGAATTAAAGAGTTACCTTGATGAAGAAGTGATAAATATGGAAAAATCTTTAGAACTCTCTTGGGTGTATGGTATCAGGACCCGTGACTAAGATGATGAATGAGATAAGAGTATGCCATTCTCATATTGAGAGGTGGATAGGAGTTGTTTTTTCCCTGAAGCAGTATGTTGCTTCTCTAACTACCTTGAGTTGTTCTCAAGTTCAAATGAGTGGTGATATTAATTTCATTAAAGGTGTAGTAAGGAAATTTTTTGACATTTTGAGGGTTTTAAGAAATCCATGGAGAAGGATGTCAGCACTCAGGAGTCTCTTGTTAAAAATCATATTAGTGGACTAACTAAAAGTTTCAAGGAAACTGTGGCTTTTTCTCTTGGTTCTCTAGCTTCCAAACATTCAGTAAAGTTGGATCAGATTCGAGATTTGATGAAAGAGGAGTTTGGTTCAGCATCAACTAGTGGATCTGTAGACTCTGCTACCTTGACCCAGGTGATGACTACCACAAGGGATATAGGGAAAATTGTTCATAATTTTATGAGAGAAGCCGCTGCTTCTCAGAAAGAGGTAGAAGATAAAGTTTATTACTATTTCCAAAGAGTATATAACAAGAATCAGCTCAAAAACCATTTTAATCTTATGTTAGAGAATATGAAACTACCCCCAGTCACTCATGATTTCAAAGAACAAGTGAGCTAGATCAGGGAGTTGACACCTTCTCTATAAAAATTTGTGGAGAACAAGGATGAATTCATTTCTGCTATGAAAAGAGGAGAAGGAATCATTATGGAATTTAGGAATCTGTTGCTGCCATTTTTTCATGTGGACAGTACTCCAATTATTGCACCTCCAGCTCTACCTGCCTCTTTTCAGTCTGCCTCCATTCCTTAGATGACTCACGTCCAAGCAATCTAAAGACTCACTCCTATGATCACATAGAGGGATACCCACTACAGGTCAGGAACAGTTTATGTTGCTCAACCTCCAGTAGTGCTTTCTGGAATTCCCGAGCCTTCTTCTGAAGCTACCCAGCCTGAATCTAGCTCTGAACCCAAAGCCAAATCCAATGTTTACATTAAGGAGGTTGATTTATTAGTGGCTAGGATCGTTGATAGGAATCACTTGTATTCTTTTTGGTTTATTTCTGTATTTCTATGTATTTTTACCTCAAGTAATCTATAAATTATTTCCTTCTCTCTTACTTTCTATTCCTTTTATCATCTTTGTTTCCTTCTTATTTCTAATCAAAAAGGGGGAGAAATATTATAATGGGAAATGGGGAGAAATGATATAACAGGGGAAGACTATGATATGAAGAACTATTCTATTTTTCCTCTGATATATTTGTTCTATAATTCAAGTACATTGTTTTTATTATTACCTCTGATAAAATTGCATTTAATACTATTTATCCTCTGATACATTTAAATTTTCATTACTCACACTGAGAAATAAAACCCATTGTATTTTATACTAATACATTACTGATTATTTTGGATTATAATATCCTAATTTGTGATCATCAAAAGGGGGAGATTGTTGATCGCACCTGTTTTGATAATCCCAATCATGCTTTAATATATGTTTATAATCCTATATATATATATGTTAATTTATGTTGAAACAAATATCAAAATAATAATTGTAATATGTTAATCAATGTTTATCTATGTTTATACATACCTTGAAATAATTCTAACTCAATCAGGATAAGTTTTACATAAGAAAAAATAAGTTTTAATTCCACCGGTATGAACAAAGCTACTGATATAGACATAATAAGTCTACCGATACAAACTGATACACAGCTACTGATAAGTCTATGTACACCGGTATAGAATTCTACTGTTATGGATAAGGTTACCGATATGTATAATATCTACTGATAGAAGAATATCTACCGATAGAACAAGTCTACTGGTATGCACAAGTTGACTTATACAGACCTACTGGTACATAGTCTACCGATAGGTAAAGGTCACTGATAGACCAAGCTTCCTATGACACAAGGTCACTGGTACATAGTTAGAGATACAAGCTACCGATACAAACAGACAGACAGACAACTACCTATATGAAGCTCACCAATACAAATACAAAGTCTACCGATAAAAGGAGCTACCGATAGAAAGAGATACTAATACATAGAGATACTGTTATAAAGGATATCAACTACTGATACAGAAGAGCTACCGATACAAGCTCACTGATACTAAGAACTACCGATGGAAACCAGTCATCATATCTCTAAACTCTATTTCTATTTGTTTATTTAGCAACGATCATATTTGATGTTTTTAATCAACCTGCTATTAATTAATAATATTGGTTGGCATTTTAGGAACCGTACCTCGTACCTGCCATAATGTAATCATTCCCTTTTCTAGATCTGATGAAATATAAGGAATATTGAGCTGCAGTGAGAAATATACAATATAGAGGCGATATCCATACAGAAAATTACTTGAAGAACACTGGACATACACGATTTCATTCATACAAGAAGAGAACACAATCTGAACCTTATTCAAGGAGTGAAGAACTAAAATGATCTCATCATACACTCAAGCTAATCAAACTGAAAATGAAAATCATTGAAGCAGAAGACACTCTGTTTTTAATAAAAAAAACCAGATAAGGGCTCAGAAGCATTTCTTTTTAATCAAAAGGAGTCCAGAGCTGCACTTCAAATCACTAGAGCATTCTAAACTCATATCTACTCACTCTCATTGATTCCTTTACTTACATTTTGAGCAGTGTGTTTACCCCGTATATTCCATATACACACTGAATCCTGTGCTAAACTGGAGGATTTCTATATCCTCACACAAAACCTCCATAATTCTCTTGTATCCCACTATTGATAGTGGAATAGGTCAAGTAGGACCTAGACAGTCTTTGTGATGTTTTTTTTGTTTTCCCGCAATGAACTGTGGAAGAAGTCATAGGACCTGAATAGTCTTTGTACTGTTGTTAACCTCGATTCAGGGTATGGATCAAAATTTATATAAATTGTTTGAGAGGACTAAGTCTCATCTTGAGACTGAACCACTTGATTAAAACTGTTGTGCAATTTTTTTTAAAACTATATTGAATATTCTGCTACTAGGTACTTTGAAATATAAAACAATTTTAAAGTTACTCTTATAGTTAAACTAGAAAGTGTTTGTATTTATTGTAAATCATTAGGTTGGTTTCAAAAGTAAGTTAATCTTATTATTAGATTAACTAAGAACTAATCAATCTCTTTATAACCTAACTAACCCTTTACTATATTTCAAATTCACTATAGTTTAGCTTGTTATTTAAATTGGGGGATTTTAATAGAAACCTTTTTAAAAGAAATTTTCTATTGGTAGTCAATTCACCCACCCCCCCCCCCCCTCTTGAGTATCAAATCCGACTAAAAAAACCATATACATTATTTCTTTGGATGGGTTATGATTGTTTGAAATAGATTATTATGGAACCTGTTTCTTTTCCATGGGTTAATCACATTTCATTGATAATGTTATATAACCAATTTCATTTACATAAGTTAACCTTGTTTCAATGATATTATTATGGAAAATGTTTATTTACAATTATTTAATATTGCATCAACATAATTTAAAGGAAATCCATTTCTTTTCCATGGGTTACTCAAGTTATTAAATGAATAATTAATCTTTTATGACATTTTTGATGAAATGAATATGATTTATACTTTATTCAAGTTGTGGTTCTTGAAAATTACTTATACGATGGGGATGCCTATATATAATTTTTTTAACCTAATAAATATTATAATATGGGTAATAACAGATATCATTTGGTGATCTTGTTACAGATTATAAGATGGGGCATCCCATATAGCACTTTTTGATTTCATCACATCTTACACAATGGGGTGGCTTGATAGCATCGGGTGATCCCCTTATAGATTAAATTATTAGTGTCCCCAAATATCTATTTTATAAAATAGTTAATGATTCTTTTTTGATAGTAATTAAAGATAGATTTACATGGTGTTTTCTCATATAGATTTTACCGGGCTGTGATTATTTTTAAAATGGGATTAAAAAGATTTTTGAAGAAAGAATAGATGAGATACAAACACATTTTTGTTATACATTCTATGGGATTATAATGTTTCTCATGATCAATATTGATATCTAATGGATTTTAATTATCAATTATGATGAATCTTTACTTTACCATGTTATTATATTTGGTTATCACAGTATTGATGAGTATGAGTTATTTTATGATGCTCTCATGCACGTTGACTATGTTTTCATACCCTTATAATCTTCTTATGGTTATTGATGAGATTAAATTTCTAATGGTTATGTTTACCCTTAATGATTATTTTGTACCACTATTATTATGTTTCCTTTTCCCCTAAATTCTAAGTAATGATTTTTAATGAAATAATTCTTGAAATTATTTCATAAGGATGATGATGATGATTTAATGTGGAATATGAAAAATTAGGTTATGTTGGAGAAATAATCATTTAACAACATTGGTATTGATTTCTTAAGAGTTTTTATATATTCTATCAAACTATAAACCTAAAAAGTCCTTGAGAATAAAATTTATCATAATTTTCCTTTTGATGTTTTAATGTTTTTAAGGTTATAAATTTGGTTATAATTATAGATATCAAATACGAAAATGAATTTTTTTTATTTAATCAAATGATCTAGGAGTGCAGGTCTTGGGTTGTTATAGATGGAATAATAAGTCATTTTAGATAACTATGGATTTTAGGATGCATTCATGAGGGGTTATAATAAGAGTTATGGACACATTCATAGGTCCATAACATTAAGAATGATCATATTTTCATTATCATAGAAACCACCTGAAGGTTTTAAGAGATGAGATCATAATGTGACTAGTGAAATTTTTAGAGATGTTTTATTGGGTCGATGTATATTTAAAGCTTTTTTATAATGTAAATTATTCCTTTACACATTATAGAAATATTTTTTTGGGTATTATAGTTTAATGTATGTTACGAAGTATTATTAATTTCGTAAATTATATTTCCATAATGTAACCATTTTAGTTTTTGTTAATTTCTCAATTAAAGTGAAATATATTTTTATGCTTCTGAGGATTATATGTCCCTTTAAAAAAATTATTCTTCATCTATTAAAAACTCATCTTGAATACATATATATTGGGAAAGAAATGATATTGTGTTGGAAATTTATTGAAGTATAAAATTCTTCTCCACAAGTAAGCATATTTCCATATTCTCATAGTATATATGGTGAGATAATTCCTAAACACTATGAAATGGATTGTGAAAAAAATTATTATCCTAGTACCATAAATTATGGTGAATTAATAGCCTTTTATATTATCACAAATTTATGGTTTTTATGCCATTAACATTCCATTGATCATTCACGTTCTTGTGATCAATGACCTCAATCACTCTCTATAATTATTTTCCTTTACTACATTCCCACCTATGATCTTATATTTGGAACACTATTTATGTGTTATTATGGATAACCTTAACATGTTATTTTCTTATTTATTAATAGTATTTCTTGTTAACCATTTGTTTAGTTGGTTTTTCAATAAAATTAATTTCTATGTCAAACCATTGATTTCGGAGAAAAAGTAAAAATTGCTCAGACATAATTTATTAAATTGGTGGAGGATGTAAGACCCTAGGGTTTTAAAATAGGAAAAATTTATTAAAATGTGTAAAGTACATGATAAACTATATTAATAATTTTTTATTATAATCAATCATTTTATATTGTGTTAAATACAACCCTAATATTTGTTATTTTCGATATTGTATTCAACATAAACCACAAAACATAAAAGACCTATGATATATATTAATGTTATAACCTAGTTATTAGAATGTAGGGTATGAAAAGAATTAAAATAATTATTAGAATATTGTCTATATATATATAATTCATTAGTGATAAATTAATTAGAAATAAAAATAAATCCTTTTGAAATTTAAAGGAAATGATTTCTTGAAAAACCATTATAATGTACAATGGTGTTATATACTAATAAATTAAACAAATAACCCCTTATAGAATATATAATTTAAATTTATATATTGAATATAATTTTCAACATCTAGAATTTTTTATTTTCTAGAAATTAATTAAAAATAAATCAAATATTATGCTTAAAACATTATATTTTTCAAAAAATAGTTTTTCCACCTTTTTATAGTACACATTTCTTAAATCTGATTTTTAAAAATTTTATAAAATTTATCATAAAAAATATACTTCATTTTTTGAACTACAATACCAAAATTTAGTTTTGGTGAAATTTTGGGATTTTTCGGAATATATTAGTTTTTTGATGAATAGTGATCATTTCCATTTTTTTCTAAAATCATATTTTATATTAAATAAATTAAGTGATTTAAAAGTAAAAATATTTTATGAATGTGTTTTCATGTAACCTATGTTATATTTAATCCACAAAATTAATTTTAATCGACTTTATTATAATTTTTTGTATACATTCTTTTTTGGGTTTAAAACGGTTGTATTCCAAAAACCCACATTACAATGTATAATGTTTATCATTTTTAATTATCTGAAATCATCCCTAGTTGGGAATATTTAATGATAATTTTATATATTATATATAATTACATATTAATTTAGTTTCATATAATTATTAATATAATCCATAGATTTAATATAGAATCATCTTTCTCAAAAAAAATCACTCATTTTAAAAACTTATTGTCTTATTATGTCTATGAGATTAATATTAAATAAAATTTTTCAAATTATATGAATTGAATTCTAATAAATGGATTAAATATTTTTAATAAACATAATTTATTATTTATAACTATTTTAAGTTAATATTTGCTCAAAGTGATTACTGAAAACAGTTAAAATTAATTATAGAAATTATTGTAAAAATGAGTTTACTTAGTGGTTAAATAGAAAACCTAAGTGGAAAAATGACCTATAAAATTATCCAAAACACATTATATGGACATATGTATACATTATCCACTCTATTATCTAGGTGGGTATATTATTGGGGACTTGATACATGAATAAAATATTGGTATAATCCACTCTTTCAAAAAAAGTACAAGCGTGACACTCACCTCACTTACAAAAGGCCACCATCTCTCCTAATCTATTCAAACCTCTAAAGACATTTCTATATAACAATACCTTCCAAAAATAACGTTCAAACATCCCTACACACATTTTTTATTTATTATTTTGGGTACAAAACCAACCAGGTAGGCCTTTGGTTCAAACCAAAAGGAGTTACCTAAAGAAGTGGTAACTTTCATCAATAAGAACTTTTGTTTTATTTATTTATACACCAATTAAATTATTCTTATTACTTGATAATATAATAAATTAATATTTCAAATATACTTATATATTATTTATGTTAATACTATGAACTAAAACAGCACACACTTCTATAAAATGGGTTACAAAATCATATGTCACGTGTATATCGGACTACCACCTCTCAAACCGATGTCATTTGATTTTCTATTACCACCCCAAAATGTTGGGAAATGATGTAAATACTATTTATTTATTATATTAAATAAATTTAGGATATTATTATGCTTGTATAACTGTTATATAACACATAAATTCATACATTCAATTTTTATGGAATGTTATAATGTCATTCGTGTGCATGAAGGAATATCACCTAGCGAAGTGATGTGACTCATTAATTATTTACATGGAATTTAGTAAGGATGGGTTTAATAATTATATTTAATATAAATAAAATAATTATTGTAATCAAGAAAATATTTATTATTGTGAAATGATAATATATCATTTTTGTTTTATACAAAAATGATAACATCGTTGTTGTATGTCTGGACTACTGGCTTCATGAAGCGATGTGACTCTATTTTTATCACCACACCACATCGATGATATATATATATGTATATTTAATGAAATAATATTTTATATAATAAATTATTATCATTATGTAAGGAATAAATATTACTTACATTATTTATATAATGATCCTTGAATAATTGAAACGTTACACATGCGTATGTATGTCCTACTGTATCCGTGATCCTGAAAGAATTAAAATAATGAATTATTATTAATGAGTGGGTGAAAAGATGTTGAATATTATTATATATGATATTATAAATATTAATATGGTTATTTAATAATTTAATAACATGTTTGAAACCACTATATGTAAGGATATATCACGTTCAATCAAAAGGAAGCACAAGGAATGGGTTTTTCTCATATCACTTTTATTTTTATGAGACACAAACCCAATTCATCACTTATTTTTCATGTATAGTTTCTATACTTACAATGATTTTATTTTATGATTATTATCCTTATAAATAATTGGATTTAAACATCCATTTTACTATTTCACTTTCATGGGTTATATAGTTTCAATGTAACCAAAGTGTAAGTGTTTTTGTCCTTGATTTCCCTCTTTTGAGATATATGTTACTTTATACATCAAACTTAATTTATGATGTGTATGTAATTATCATTTGAAAATTAAAATACTGAATCTTCTTATATAAATTATATTCTATGTTTCACTTTTGGTTATTATTTAATGGGTATTATCATTCTCTGTTAGGAAATAGGTAAGAGTCTTTTATTACAATCTAATCATTTATCGTGATTGTATATGAATAAGTATATGATACTGAAATCTCATTATTCACATTAAATCTATTATCCTCTTGTTTTTCATGAAATTTTCAATTATTTTTACCATTTTTTACACATTTGTTATTAAAAAAGTATATTTTTTAAGAAAATATGACTTCATTTCTCTCTAGTGTCGGAAATCTGTTTTGTTAATAAAATAATATCTTTTAAATATATTTTAAAAAATGTTTTAAACATTTAAAAATGGTTTATTAACAAAAATTAAAAAATATCCATTCTTTAATAAAATTTTTTAAAACAAATGTTTGTGTCTCTTTCTAAATAATAATCATTCTAATACTTTTTACCATGCAAAGGGAATTATCTTTAGGACTTGTATAGAATCACCTATATACATGACCGTCATTTCATGGAATCTTCCTTGGAATGTAAAAAATATAATTTTTAATGATTATTTTTTAAATTATTTTAAAGATATTAATTTATAATATATAAAATATAATTTAAAATGAAATTATTTTAAAAATGATTTATGTTTTAAAAAGTGGTTTTAAATATGAGAAGGTTATTTTTTATAAAATGTATTTAATAGTATTTTAATACTATTTCCATTCTTCAATGTCAAAACACTTTATTGTTATATAAACATAAATGGGGTTATTTTGTAATAATACCATCTCAATTCTTCATCTATATGGATTAATATTGATTCAAATATATTGTTATGGAACCTATTTTTTTTCCACAGGTTGACCATGATTCAAATATTATATTATGGATCAAATTTATTTTACATGGGTTAATCTTAGTTCAAATATTGAATTTGAAACCAATTTCTTTTCCATGGGTTATTCATGTTTTGAACTGAATAATGATTGTTTTTATGAGTTTTATGATGAAACTCAATCTCTTTGTACTTTATTCATGTTTTGATTCTTATAAATTACATATATAATGGGGAATCATAGATAGTAAAAAGTGAGGTCAATAAAAATTATATGAAATGGTGCAAAAGATAGGTATAGGTGAGCCTATTACACCTTAAATTATGGGGTGTTCCATATCGCGTTGGTTGATCCTGTTATATCTTATTTGATAGGATGGAACATATAGAATAGGGTGAGCCTATTATAGATTAAATTATCAGAACACACAGATATAACTCCAATTACTTAGTTCATGTATCTTCTATTGAGATAAAATAAGGAGTGACATGCTTGAAGGTTTCGAATATCTATTCAACTGGGATCCAATTATTTCTTACATAGGTTTAGAATGAGTTATGAAAAAACTTATCAATGATACCAAAACATTTTTTTTATTTTTTTTATAGTTTTATAATGATTCCCATGATAAATATTTATATCACATGAGTTATGATTACTGATTCTAATGAAACATTCATTTCTATATTTTTATATTTGATTATCCATTTTTTATGTGTATGTTTTATTTTATGATTATTTCATGCATTTTGATTATGTTCTCATACACTAATGAATATATTATTCTTATTTATTACATTGAATTACAAATTCTTATGTTTACACTTCAATAGAATTTTACCTCACCCTTATTATGTTTTATTATCTACTAGTTTATAAATAATGAGTTTGAATGAAATATTTATACAATAGATTTCATATGAGTGATGATTATGACATAATATGGATTATTAAAATCTTGGTTAAGTGAGAAAAAATATTATTTGGCGACATGGGTATTGTTTTTGAAGGATTTTATCATAATTATCAAAAATCTAATCCTAAAAGGTGCTTTACAATTTAAGTGGTTGTATCATTCTTTTAGATGTTGTAATATTTATGAGGGAAAGAATTTTGTCACAATTATCAGGATCCAAGATGAAAATATAATTTTTATGATTTCTGTATAGGATCAAGGTATTTGAGTTCTAGGTTGTTGTATTCATAATAGTTGTCAATCCAAACTAAATCACTGATGAATTTAGTTCCAAACAAAGGACCTAAAAAAATCCAATCCCGATTTAAATATTCATTAGAAAACTCTATATATAATGGTATCATGGCTGAAAAACATTCAACATAGTCTTTCATGGACTGATCTCATTGTATGATACCCAAAAAACCCAACACATTCTCAATTATCACTTCTTCATGATAAAACATAGGAATGAAGGTGGCCTTAAAATATTCCAAAGAAAATTCCATGAATGGTTAATAAAGAACATTAACCTTCCTCCATTCCAATCCCAAACCATCAAACAAATTAATGATACACTTCAACCTAAAGACTTTTAAAGTTCGTAGAATTTGAAAAATCTCCTCGACCATGTCTAGGCATTAAATTTCCAATCAGGATCCTGAGTCACCATATAAAATAATGTAAAATGATTCAAAAAATATCATTCATGAACCATGAGATGAGAAGAGAACATAACAGCTACTCCATCATGAGTTTGGGCAGAGTCAAAGACTACAAGGAAAACTCATGGTTCTCTTGGAAAACTACCAGAGGCATTACCTTATTAAATCATTTTTTCTTTTCTTGGGGACTCACTCTAAAAAATCACAGAACAAATTACTCAATAAAAATACCATTAAAATATATCAACATAAGGAGAAAAATAATGAATATTCTTAAAAAATCCATAAAAGGATATAAAATCTCAAATAAATCATTCCCAAGTCATAAAAACCCCTTCCAAAATTTTTGGAACATTTTTAACACAATACACTCCACAATTTTTGAAATGGAATACCCCAAAAATCAAATTATTTACTCTAATTGAAATCACTGAGGTTGAAATAATTTCATTACAATAAGACACCCAAACAAACACAAAATATTTTAAATGATCCATTACTTAAGAACCTATGATATTCCCTCTTCAAAAACTAATAGAGCCCATAATACTTTTCTATATTTCATTAACATTTTAAAAAAAAGAAACTATGAAACCTAACCACAATTTTAAAATAAATATCAATACCAAATGCATAACAAAATTAAAAAAAATATTCAAAATATAAAAAACATCAATTAAACATTCCAAAATAATCCCAATAAACACAATAAGTGATGAAACCAAAAAAGGATGGAAATAAAAAAACCAACCTTATTCTATAACACTAGAAGATTTTTTGAAATATTTTTTCTAATAAATATTTTCATTTAAATATTTTTCATTACACAAAAAATTGAATTTGTCTTTAATTACATTAAACACTAAGTGTTTCTTTCATTAAATTAAATAATAAGTTTATCTATCATTACATGGAACACGGATTATAAAAAAATGTTACACACTATTAAAATAAGAACCATCTAAAAATAAAAGAAATATATTTTTTGAAAAGGTCCCATTTTTTTGCCTTATGGAATGTGTAAAATATGGGTACACCATTTTTTTCAACGCTTACAAGTGTGACACTCACCTCACATATAAAATTACACCCCCTCCCCTCTAATTTAGAGTTCTAAAACCCATTGATTTAGCCACTCCCGAAAGAAATGAAATTCATTATTCCCTAATATCGCCATATAATACATATTTTGGTCATCAATACTGCTTATGAATCCTTTTGTAGGAAACTAAAAGATAATATTCAAAGAATATGTAACGCCCCAAACCGAGTGTTTTATTTTTTTTCTTCCTTCACCTATTCCAATTATTATTAAAAATTGATAATTTAATCACATCATTATCATATATATATAATATGGATATGTTATTATGTTAATTTAAAAATGTATATCCATCTTTTATTTCATCAAATGGGATGTGAAATCATTATTCGTGTGTATGGAAAACTATGGCCACGTAAGACGATGTTATTCATTTTCCATCACAACCTTTCACAAAAGGATATAACGGTGATTTTTTTATTATAAATGATATTTATGATACTATTATATATATTTAATTATAATACACATCTAACTTATCAACTATAAACTTGTTCAAAGATAATAACATTGCTTGTGTTTACGGTGGACTATCGTCTCGCGAACCGATGTGCTGTGTTTTTTATTTATTTTGTACATGGATGTTAATTATGATAGATGGAGTTAATATATATTATATTTTTAACATTTTTATAATTATGAAGTTTTAATATAACATATACCACCTAACTACACATTCAGTGCGAATACAATAATGGAACTCATGTGTATGGAGGACTACAACCTCATGAAGCGATGTGATTAATTATTCACATATTATTTGAATGAAAGGAAATATTGATATGTTTAAAAAATGAGAGATATATATATATATATTTAAAATTATCCTATAATTTTAATATATTATTTAACATTATTTCATTCAATCTGTTGAGAAAATTAGAATATCATTCATGCCTACGTATGGCCTACCGTCTCCTCGAATGGTGTATTTATTTTTCTACCTCCAACATTTTTTTATTAATATAAATAAATATATAATGAATGGTTATTATAATTATATCATTTTTACCTTTATATAGATTAAGAAACCATTATCAAATTAATAGTAACAAAATTAAAAAAGAAAAACCTATAAAAAATCACTTATTATCCAAATATTTATTCTGATAAGAAATTATTAATAAGTAGGTAATAAAATTTTATATGTAAATAATATATGGTATGATATTTTTAAGTATTTTTATGCATGATATTTATGGAAAAAAATATATTTACGATAGGTGAGGTTCAAACATGTATGAATGAAGTTGATACTTAAGGTAATGGATTGTCATCTCACTTTTATTTTTTGAAAGAGGCATGCCATATTCACTATGTTTTTATTTTATATAGTTTACACAATGCCAATGATTGTATTTTCCGATTATTATCATTATAATTATAGAGATTAACATTGTAACACCCCGATATTTTATGAAAAATATTCTTAATTTCATTAATGTCTTGTGTTGTACGCTACACCAAATGGACCTTTCACAACACGCATCCTTTAATTGCCTTGCATTACACGCAATCGCGACCTTCCTCGATAGCGTGTGTAGTACGCAATATCGAGTTTCACTAAACAACGATATACTATTAAAATATTATTAAAACTAGCTGTTATGAACAGTAATAACCACTTTTTGAAATTTTGTAAATTTTATTTTTCAAAATTTACTTCCTTTTTGGATTCGGAATATCGAAATTAGCTTAAGGTGAAATTTTGGTACTTTTCGGATAACTTTCATATTCTGATGAATAGTGAAAATTAAGAAATTTTAACTAAAAACAACTTTTTTAATCGAAATAATTAATAGTGATAAATTATTAATTTGAGTGGTTTTAAAGTATATTTAGAATATATTTTTACAATTTAATACAATGTTGTTCATTGGATGTAATTGCACATTTAAACCAGACATAAACAAGTGTCAATCTTTTGATAGTTATTATCTTTTAAAAACACGCTATTTGTTTTGACGATGGGAATTAATTTTTAAATTAGTTAATGTAACTGATATGTTTTGAATTTGGTAAAATAGACATCATTTTTTAATTCATAATATCAAATATAGCTTCGGCCTAATTTTTGGTATTTTTCTGGAAACTTTCATTTTTTGATGAATAGTGAAACCACTAAGTGGTAGTTAAAAAACTGAATTTTTTATAAAACTTAATTTTACCACTTCTGTGAGCAGAATTTCGAAAATATGAGAGACACGGTTAATATCAAGGACTAAAATGTGGTTCAATGAGATGAAAATAATTTTTGGTGAATAGTAATTTTTTTACTTTTTTTACCACGGTTAAAAGTAAATGGGGTAGTTAATTGTAAAAATGATATTATTATTACCCTAACACATGTCCTAATACAATTGGATAAGTTTAATTCGTCCAAAAACAACCTTAAAAATAAAATATGACCATTTAGGCCCACATGGATTAGATTAGAACATTTATTATTAATTTATTTAAAGAAGGGTTAAAATAGTTAAAATCATAGTTTAATAAATAAATCATTTTTAATATAGGGTTATACATAAGATAAATTCGACTATAAATATTAATTACAAATCTAGAAATATTTCCAACATAATTGTATTTTATTTATAATTTTTAGACATTAAATAATTTAATTTATTTCTGACACAATGATGATGCAGTAATTATCTTATTAATGAAATGTTAACATAATTGATGTTATAAATGCCCAAATAAAAGTAATCTGATACTTTTTATTAATTAAAATAATTTTATATGTTAATATGACATGTTATTATTGATTTAATTAACTTTTTTTGAACTAATATTTCTGTTATGATTTTCACAAAAATCAATTACCAAATAGTGTCAAAATTGAAATAAAATTGTTTTTAAAACAAATATTATATTATTAATTGTTATTTTATTCCTAAAAATATAAGGTTTGGCCAAATGAATTAGATAAGGTTATATATATTAATAATAAACAACTTGGGGTTCGTTTGGCTTGTTATAGTAAGTTTATTAACCTTATAGTGTAAGAAAACAAGAAGACATGGTAAAAGTTAAATTATCTAACTTAAAGTAAAATCTAAATGATAAGGTTAAAATTGATACCTAAACTTGTCTAAATTATATTGGATGAGAGGATTTAGACCCATACCCACCTTATCTTCAGAATAAATCAATTTGGAGCTATTTAAAACCGAATATGACTTTATAATAAAATAATATTTTTAGTTTTTCCAAAGATGCCCCTCTCCTCCCTTATAAAAGGGCACCTCCTCCCTCTCTTCCTCACACCACTTTGAGCCTTAAAGCTCAGCCAAACCCTGCCAAACTATCTTATAAACTTCCTTAGAAACATCTTAGAGGTCCTGTACTTCTTCAAAGACCAATTTTAGTGCCCTGAGAGGAGGACTCAAAGAGGCACTTCAAAGAAGAGGTAATGTCTGTTACCAATTCTTTCAACTTTATTTCTTCTTCCACTTCTTCTTCTTAGGTTGTTTCATTATTAATTAATAACATCAGTATCACTACTATACTGATATGTTATTATAAGTATTAAACAACCCTATTTCACCATCTATCCATCCTATGGAAAACGAAATCACTGCGCGTGCGTACGTACGGAATACCGTCTCCACGCCGTGGTGTAATCTATTTTCGACCACCACCTTACTTGGATGGATATAATGGTGTAAAAAATAAATATATATGTTTATTGTAAAGTGATATTGATTCTGAAATAGTATACATACACTCCAATACAATTCCATGATCATGAGAACGATATCATCACTCGTGCGTACGTACGGAATACCGTCTCCACGACGCGATGAGATTCACTCTCCATGATAACCATTCAAGAATGATTATAAAGTATATATAATAAGTAACCATGAAATAGATGACATAATAATGCTACTATATTTATGTATATATTTATTTATGTCATCTACTTAATTTCATTCAATTCAATAAGGAAACGAAAACAGCGTTCATGCGTACGTACGGCCTACCGTCTCCATGAATAATGTATTTCTTTCCACTTGTCGAACTATTATATATATGTATATTCTGAATATATATTATATATAAATCATGTTTTATATTCTGGAATTAAGTAATCATGATTTAAGTAATCATATGAATAATTACAAGTCAAAACACGGACGACAAATGAAACGATTTTACCAAAAACGCTACTTTAACATGAATTTACAAAAGAACGGGTAATATAAAGTCATAAGTGAACCATATATACGAATATGATTCTGTAATAAGTCAATGATATTACTTAAAACATTATACAGGAGGTTTTTATACGTACTAAGCATATTGGACCTAAGGTAAGGGAAATATCACAATCTCATTTTTATCCGAGATTGTTTATACTTTGGTATTTACTGGGGTGTATTTTATCATCCACATCTATGTTTCCTCAATATGTAATTTTATTTCCATCCACCTAAAATTTTTTAAATCCATTTTTACCCTTTGGTGAGTTTATAGTAAAAGATATGAAATGAATCTTTTGTCGTTTTTCATACGATGTACTTTTTGACTTTTCCGAAAAAAGTACGAGAAGAATGTTTTTTTTAACTTATACGGCACGAACGGATTTTTACGGTTTTATAAAGCCTTATTTTCATGAAGCTTCCTCCAAAATATTTCATGACTATTTTCAACAAAATCCTTTTCTTTTAAAATTTAATGACATTTTGTGAAAATAAAATGATTTTGAAGAAGAAAGGATATTTTCCTCAAGAGTTCATTTCAAGTGTTTTATCAAAACCATTTTTCATGTAAGATGACATTATTTCATATGTGTATGTTTCAAGTATCATTTCTATATGATTTACATGGCTTCACTTTTCTTATTATGAAATGATATCCATTTCTTTTATATGGATTATGTGATGATGGGATGATGTTTATGAAACCCATTTTATTCTTCGGGTCATGATGAATGATTTATGTTTATGTTGTGGCACAAGTAAGAATGATTTCATTATGAGATGGGTGGGACCTATATATCCCTCCAATGCATTGGGTAAAGATTTATATCTCATTATATAGACATGGCTAGAACGGTAAGTTAATCTGGTTCAGTATTACAGGACTGGAACGAGGAGTGAACTCGATTCAGAAAGGGACGTTGTCCACTAAGATGGTCTTGGCAGCAATGCCTTGGCTACTATGGAAATCATTACATGTTATTAATGGATGCCACAATTACATTTTTTATTCCCATGATATTTTATCAGGATTGATGTTCCCTTATGATATATTCCTTACGTACTTCCAAGATTCATGTCTTTGCTCAAGATTTTGATGTTTAGAATTTATGTTCAAGTTTTTGCATTCAAATGTTTATGGATTGTTTTTTGTTCTCTATGTTTACCATTACTAAGCATTTGGGATCACCCCTTTAATGTTTTCTTTTCCCCAAGATATAAATAAAGGTTTTAGGTAAGGAAAAAAATGGAAGATCTTTATTGGGAGATGTTGAAGATCTTTCACCACGATTAGAAGATTTTATTCCGATTTTCCAGAGACACTAAACTATTACGGTCCTTGTGTGTCTGTTTTTATTATGTATTAAGTATTCCGAAAAAGTAATGTAATGTCCATGTACGTCAAGCTTCAAGTCTCTACAAACATATCCATTTTATGATCTCTCTTTCATGGGATATATGATTCTAAAGATACAGAAATGGTAAGGAATTTTTATCTCAATTATATTCTTTAGGACATTAGTTTTTTTATCCACCCACCATCTTTTATGAGGTGTATACACTTATTCATTGAATGTTATATAGTTTTAATACTTTTTTTAAGGATATTTAAAGGATTTGTTTGATCTTATTCATACATAGAGCATATGATTCAAATGTTACCTTAGTGGTAAATATTTTATGTTACAATCTAATCGTTTATTTGAATTGATTATTATTGGGCATACAATGATAAAATATTAGTCGGAATATCTCATGAAAATAATTTATTTTCTTCTCCTAAGGCTATTAATGAAATATTCCATCCATATAATAATTTTTACTCTCTTTTGTAATTATGATGATAAGAAAAATGTTTTAATGGAAAATATACTTTATCTCTCTATTCGATAAAATTCCATTTCTAATACATGATCATGGTTTCTAAAAAAATTTCCCAAAAATTTGTTCTCTTATGATTGTTAAAAAAATATTTTACAATTTTTTAATTTTTTTTTTAAAAAATTTAAATGAATCATTATCTTTTTTTCAAATAAAAGTCTTTTTTGACTTTTATCTAAAATGTAAAAGTAATATTTGTTTTAACCCATATGACATGAATAGTATTTTCAACAACAATGACAACTAAAATTTTTAATTATTCCTTTATTTGTTTAAAATTTAATTTTCAATGTAAAGTATTTTGAAAATATTTCATTTGAAAAAAAAATCAAAGTTGAAAAGATATTTTCCACAAGTATTTTCAATATGATATTTAAATAATCCATAGTAATATTAATAGTTTATTTTATAATAAATGTATTTCTAAAATGTTTAATGAATATTTAGTTTCAAATAGTGGTTTTCAAAATAGAAACTATAATTTCCAAAAGAAATGTTTTGAATTATTTTTAAATATTCCATTATTAGTTTCCAAAGTTATTTTAAAAAATATGATTCTACAAGTATTTTATGTATTAAAATTATTTTTTAAATTTGAAATAATATTTTTATAAGTAAATGATTTAAATTTTTGTTAATGATTAATTTATCAAATTCTAATTTTATTTTCAAATAAATTCATTTTTTATTTTTTATGATTTAAAAAATATGATTTTCAAAGTGAAAAGGATATTTTACTCAAGGAATGTTCCATGAAATCTTTCAATGTCAATTTACCTATATGATGGAATCTTTTTATGTTACTTCTTATTTACTAGGGATATTATCTAAGGATACCATTAATATTATTTATGTAAATTTTTTATGCTTATAGAGATTAGATGTTTATGAAACATGTTTCCCTCTCATAGTTACTAACATAATAAAAGGTTTACGAAACCCAATTCATTTTCCACTATTTATGATATGATGTAATGTATTTATTTTCTAAAGTTATTATATGTTGAGTGATGTATGATCATGTGGCACATAGATGTATGGATTATGTGAAGGGTGGTATATAGATCAACATCCAATGAAATGGATAATGATTATTATTATATTAGCTCAAATGGATAATTATAGATTATCCCAAGACTAAAAGAGTTATCCTAAGAAAAAAAATATGATACATGAGAGGTTATCCAAATCCCAAAAGGGGGTAAAAAATAGTTTATCCAAAGCCCAATGTAGGTACATGGGTGGTTATCTAAATCCTAACAAGTTATGAATGTCTTTTTGGGTATCCCTAACATAAGATTTTCTATGCTTATGTATATACCAAAAATAAATGTTTTATACAGATGTTATCTTATCATGGATCATGTTATTTTATTACATTATTTTTCTTGTCTTATGAAATTTCAATATTTATACCATAACATAGGATTTTGATCTTTTAAATGTATGGTATGGTTTTTTTATATTATTCTTTTTTTATCATACCCATATTCTCTTACTATATTGATATCTCCCTTTTACACTTACTAATCATTTGATCACATTCTTTCTTATGTTTATTTTTCCTATGAAATAAAGAAATATATTATACATGATATTTCTAAGAAGGGTTCTAGTTAATAATATCATATTGGGAGATGATTTAACATTATTAAGTATTTGTTTTTTATGTTCCTATTTTTCCAAACTCACTGGGCCTAAATGATTATATCATGGATCATTATTTAATATTTTTAATATTATTATTCCAGGATGTAGTATATATGAATGAGAAGTTTTGGAATCTATAGCTAGTAACAAATAGGGAAAGTAGTTTCTGAGAAATTGCATCCCTACCTAGATACTAAAAGTGGATGTGACTCTAGAAGAGATAAACCTATAAGGATCTGACCTTAAAATGCTACTTAATCATTAATTTTACACAAGAACATACATTAATAATCATTGAGGATCTTTTCAGGTATGGCTTTTTAATGAATTATGACTTCTTAAATACATGTCATACCACTTTCATACAGGAGGATGCTACTAAAATAGTATGCATTTTTTAAAAATTTAAACCTTTAAAACATAAAACATGATTACTTTAACAATACATCATATAAAACATAACAAATACCTTATTTCTCTTAACCATCCGTATATCCAATGAAAAACATTTGAAAAACTTGGGTTGAGTATAAAACTCAGAAAGCGATATAAAGAAAGAAATCATTAGTCAAGTGATTATATACAAACCAATAAAACCCATAATCATAAAAACTCATATGAATAGAAACATAATGTAGTTTCCTTGGGACTTATTTACCATATCACTCATACATTAACCCTTACATATGGAATAAAATTTTGGTAAACTTATATCTCTGGAGTACCCAATGAATTAGAGAGATATAATGGGGGGTCACCCATCATATATTGATCTATAACGGGCTCACCCCAACATATCTTGAGCTATAATGGGCCCAACCCAACATATCATGAGTTATAATGGGATCAAACCAACATAAATAATGTACAAGGAACATATAATGGTAATAAAGTATCTTGAAATTAGGAGAAACCAGTCATGACATATATATATATATATAAAAAAACAATCCTTTTTAAATTCATTAAAGAGATTATTAAAAGTAGTTTTAAAAGGAAAGTCCCTTTAAATATAATTAGAGTGATAATTTATATAATTGAATGGATATGATAATACACTGTAAATACACATAGTGTAACATAATATAAAAAAACCAATACACCAATGATCTTAATACCACATAGTGATTATAGAAGAAGGTTAACACAAAGAATGGAAATTGGGATAAGAATTCTCTTACCTCAGCTGATTCGTACTTAAAATGTGTTTGAACCTCACGTATAATGGTTAAAAGTGTGTTATTAATATATTAATCAAACATATTAATGTTTATAAAACCTTTTATGATCACTTTACAACCTCATTCGACACATTTATTATTATATTATGTTATTTACATTGTGTAGGGTGCATTCTTTACATGGTTTCCATGATCGGTTCATGGAGGATATTATTGTCGATATGAAGTGAAACACAAGAATTGGAATGGAATGGTAGTTAAATATTTCCAAAACCACAAATTATACTATTTTTTATTTTTAATTCCTAAAAGATGGTGATTCATAAGATAAAACATTAATGATGTTTGTTTAGATCATTTTAGTGGTTCTTTGATAATAATGACCTCATTTTGTTTTATAAATTAAAACCATCTGAAAAAAAGAGTTCTAGAACCATGGATGAGACATAATAAATTTATTATAACCTGTTTCAACCATAAAAATGTTTCCATGACCATAATTGAAATGATCAAGGAAAATTGAAATCACATCGTCCACGATGTCGGTAATTCGACACATCACATACAATGTTTTTATTATTTGAAAGTGGGAGAGGAGAAAAAGAATGATGATGAATTTTTTGTGAACATGAGAAAATCACAAATATACAAGATTTATCGATATTTTATTCCTCTTTGATAATATCAGGTGATGAAATAAAAATAAAATAATGGAATCTCAAAATAAAAGAAAATATGAGAAATCCCTTATGGAAATTTGGCAGCCTAACGACATCGCTTAAAATTTCATAAAATATTTTGATGAAAGAAAAGGGGTATATCATCATTCTTATATAATATGGGAAATTATGGGGATATGGAATGACCTATTCCAACATAATACAAAGGATATTAAATATATTAACATAAAATGAAATAAAATAAAGAAAACAAAAGAGGATGTTTATCTCTTGATCTCTTCTCCTTGAGATCCTTCTTAAGGCCTTTGGTTTTGAGATTTTAGTGAGACTAAAAGATCTAGGACATGGGGAAGAGTATTGGGAGGATTATTGGGTAGAAATTAGGTAATGTTAAAGGAATGACATGTTTGGGAGGAATATGGGAATGGGGGTGGTATTTATAGTAGAGGAGAGGAGGTATTTAACATTATTTTAATCATTATTATAATATTTGTTCCTACAAACTATGAATAGTATTAATTAATGTGACCCCAGATTGTAATAATGGAATTTCAGTTCGAACTATATGGTCTTACATGACTTATGATGTTATAAATAGTGTATTTTACTCAAAATTTTAATATACGGCATTTTACTGTATTACACTATTCATCCAAAATTCAAGAATTTCAGAAAAAATCCCAAAAATTCACCCAGCCATTTTTCGATGTGTAGAATTAATAAATTAAATCCATTTTATGAAAATAATTTACTAAATATTATTAATTTAATTTTTAAATAAGATCATAATTAATTCAAAAATTAACAATTTTTATTCTATAGTTTCTTTTAAATCACATTGAAAAATTAACCAAGATGTCAATATCATAAATTGTTAAGAAAATAAAACATTAATAAAATCTTCTATTCATTATGGTCATATTACAATTCATATGGTTATGAAACTATTCACCAAAAACCAATTTGGTTCTATCAAACTCCAAATAACTTACTTAACATAATTGTAAATGACTGTTTTTTGAAATTAAAAATATAGAAGTCGCAAAATTATGTTTAAAAGTTAGTTATAAATATCTACCTAAAAAAAGTTTCATGAATTTTATTTATTTTTTAAAAATATTGGGGTGTTACATTTTCCCCACCTTCTTGAAATTTCACCCTCATAATTTTATTTACTCATTAAAGATGTGAGGGTACCTTTCCCTCTTATCATTTTCATATTCCCATGTTGCTTCTTCAACCATGTGGTTTCTTCACAAAACATTTTCCTCGTAGATTACCTTATTCAACAATACATGTTCCCTTTGATCAAGAATCTGAACTGGTCTCTCTTCATAAAACAGGTTCTCTTTCAGCTGAACTGCTTCTGGACTCAAGACTTGTGATAAATCTTGCACATACATTCTCAACATAGAAACATAAAAAACATTATCAACCGGAGATAAACTAGGAGGCAAATCTACTCAGTACGAAATTGGTCCATCTTTCTCCAGAATTTAAAAAGGACCAGTGAATTGCATACTTATCTTTCATTTCTTAACCAAAGGAATCAAACTTTTCCAGGGATATATATTAAGGAAAACATGGTCACATACCTCTAAAGATAAGTCTTTCCTTCTATTATAAGTGTAACTTTTCTGCCTGCTCTGAATTTTCCTCATGTACTGCTAGATTATATTCACTTTCTCATCCACTTCCTCTACTAATTCTGGCCCCATCAACTTTCTTTCACAGACTTCATCCCAAAACGCTAGAGTCTAACACTGCTTCCCAAACAATGCCTTAAAAGGTGCCATATGTATACTAGAATGAAAACTATTATTATAAGTAAACTCGACTAAAGAAATATTTTGATCCCAACATCCCTTATAGTCCATTGAACAAGTTCAAAGCATATCCTTCAAGGTTTGAATCATTCATTCTTACTGCCCATCTGATTGAGGATGAAAATTCATACTTAAATTTAATCATGTGCCCAATGACTTCTAAAGCCCCTTCCAAAAGTTAGAATTGAACCTATGATCTAGATCAGATACAATGTAAATAGGAACTCCATATGACCTGACAATATCTTTGAGGTACCGTCGAGAAAGATGATTTAACAACAATATATCTTGAATAAAAAATAAATGTGTAGATTTTTCCAGTCGATCAACAATAACCCAAATCTCATTGTTACCTCAAGAATTCTTAGGTAGTCCCACCATGAAGTCCATGGATATATTCTCAAATTTCTACTCTGTAACTGTAAAAGGATGAATCATCCCCTTCGGTTACTATCTCTCTGCTCTAACCTGTTGACAAGTCAAACATTTCAGAGTAAAATCATAAAAATCTATTTTTATTTCGTCCCACCAATAATAATCCTAATGGTCTATTTACATCTTTGTACTTCTAGGATGAACTGAAAATAGAGAAACATGATCATTACATAATAAATATTTCTTCAAATGTGAATCACAAGGCACACACAACATTTTTCCAGATCTTAAAACACAATCTTTATCAAGGATATGTTCTGGAAAGTTATCCATTTTAACCAATTATACCTTTTTCTGTAGCACATGGTATTCCTTATGGGATTTATTAATTTTGGCTGATAACAATGACTTCACTGAAACCTGAAAAAAACAGATGTATTCCCTACACCAAAAACGTATAAGCCAAAATTCATCAAATCATTAATCAATGGATCATGTTCCAAACGTAACATGGTTAATGATGCATGATATTTTTGACTCAATGAATCTGCCAATTTCTTTTCTTTTCTTGGATGGTAATTGATCGTTCAATCATAATCTTTTATCAGTTCAATCCATCTTCTATGCCTCATGTTTAATTCCTTTTGAGTGAATATATACTTTAGACATTTATTTTTTGTATATATTTGACATTTGGATCTGTATAAAAGATTCCTCCAAATTTTCAAAGCAAAAAAACACAGTTGTCGATTCCAAGTCATGTGTGGAATAATTTAACTCATGAGGTTTTAGTTTTCTTGAAGCATAAGCAATTACTCGATCATTATTCATTAGAACACAACCAAGTCCCTTCAATGAAACATTATTGTAGATGAAAAACTCACCATTTCGAGAACTCAAGGCCAAAATAAGATAATTCACCAATATCTTCATCAGTTCCTGAAGACAAACATCAAATTATTCTTTCCATATAAATTTAACCCCTTTTCATTTTAACTTAGATTTTAGGATAGATAACCGTGTAATTTTTTTAACAAACCATCGGTAATAACCTACTAATAGAAGAAAACTAAGACTCATTGTAATATTTGTAGGTCTTTTCCATTCATCAACCACTTTTTATGGTATTATAAACTATTATTCCATCCTTAATTACAATGTGGCCAAGAAAAGAAATCTGATGCAACCAAAAATCACACATGCTGAATTTTCCATATAGTTTCTTTTTATTTAAGGTTTTCAAAAAACCCCTTATATTTTTTTCATTCCCATCTTTAATTATAGAATATACCATAATTTCATCAATAAACACAACTTGAAACTTATCCAAGAACCCATGAAATATTATATTCAAAAGATCCATGAATACATAAAGTAAATTATTTAACCCAAATGGCATAACTAAAAATTCATAATGACCATATCTAGTATCGAACGTAGTCTTCAGGATGTCTTCAACCTTTACTTTAAAATGATGGTACCCAGACCTTAGGTCAACCTTCAAAAAATATTTTTCTCCCTGGAGTTGATCAAACAAATCTTTGATATGAGGAAAATAATACTTGTTCTTAATAGTAATTTTCTTCAATGTTCTACAATTGATGTAAAGTCTCGTTGAACTATATTTTTTCTAAGAAAAAAACACACAAGCGCACCATAGTGATGTGCTGGGGCAGATAAAGCCTTTATCTAATAATTCTTGCAACTGATTTTTTAATTCAAGAAGTTCCATTTACGCCATTCGATGAGGAGGATTAGAAATTGTCTTAGCATCGGGATATAATTCAATATTAAACTCAACCTCTTGATTAGGAATAACATTGGGAAAATCATCATGAAATACATCTAGGTATTCATTTACCACTGGTACTTCATTAATCTTAATAGTACCCTTATCTTAAAAAATACAAGAAAGATAACTTTCATTTCCATTCTTTATTAGTTTCATTGCTTCTTAATATTTTATTAATGGTATGGGTTCATTCTTTTACACAAAGTGGAATTATTTCTGAAAAAAAACTTTTTCTTCTTTGTAATCTATCTTAGAATGATAAAAAAAGCCAGTTCATAACTAGAATAACATTAAACTCTACTATAGGAAAAATAACAAGGTTTACAGGTAAAATCATTCAATAGATGAGGATAGGAATATTATTATAATTTCTTTTTTCCATCATATTTCCTCCATGTGTTTTTACCATGAGATCTGGTTTCATTTCATGAGGTCGAATTCCCATTTTTTTGAAAAAATCTCAAAAATGACTGAATTTGTAGACCTTGAATCAAACAACACATTTTTAAAATCATAAAAAATAAGCAATGTACATGATAATACCTCATTTTATGGATCAACATCTACAGAATTGGTTGAAAATGATTTTACCAAACCCTTCTGCTTCCAATATTATTGATTCCCTACTTGAGTAACTAGATTCGGACAAACATTAGAAAAATGACCCAATTCCGTACAGTTAAAGTATCTCACCATCAGATTCCCATTATTTTTTGGATCATTTTCCTTGCACTCCTGAGATATGTTTCCAAACATTCCACATTGGTAGTATTTCCCAGAATTTATAAAACATTCACTAGAATGCCTTTTACCACACTTTTCACAAGAATGTAAATTCATTTTCATATCTCTAGAATTCATTGACGAGTTCATACCCATTACCATCCAACCTAATTGCTTCTTATTATTTTCATCACGAGAAAAATATGTTTTATCAAACTCCATATCAACGGTTTCACCACAAAGAACATGCTTCTCATAGATTTTAAACTCTCGTGAAACCAAATCTCTTCGCAAAAATGGTTTCATCCCAGAGTAAAATCTATTAATTTTACTTTCAGAATCCTGAGTAAAATCCAGTACATACCTTGATAGTCTTGTAAAATTGGGTACATATGATTCCACAAAATCATCATATTTCTGCTTCAGTTCCATGAATTGTTTCTCTCTTCTAAGTTGAATAGTGTTGGGGGAAAATTCCTGAAAAAACTCTTAAAATCATTCCATTCAAGACTGTCAAGAACATCTATTTATCTCATATTATTAACCAAATACCACCATTTATTAGTTTCAAATTTCAAATGATGAATGTATCATATTACGTTTTGACATTCCGAACATCCCATGACATCAAATATATTTTCTAGAGCATTGATCTATCCTTCAGCAATCACTGGATCTGCAGTCCCATTGAATGCTAGAAAATTTTACCTCATAAAATGCACCACCCAAGATATATTTCTTCATGGTATATCATGTTTCTATATAGCATGGATACACCCCCTGTTTATTTATTAATTAAACTGATCCATTGTTGTCATGAACAGTTCAGTTACGATTCCAACCATTTCGGGCTACAAATTCAGGTAAACATCATCCACTTAGTTCCTTCCTACTTCAGATTCCCTATTTATTCTATGAAAACCCATTCTATAAAAACATAAATAAGAATCAATATGGTAATCCTTAAATTCTATAACATTTAAAATTACAATAGAGTAAAAATCATTTATGTAATTCTTTTAATATCATCTCAACCCCAATAGTTATCTAAACCATTATATGATACCAACTATAATGACCCAGCCTTAAAAAGTTATTTAATCTTGAATTTTACACAAGAACATAAATTAATACACATTGAAGATCTTTTAGGTTTTACAGTTTTAATTAATTGAGATATCTTACATATATGTTATAACACTTTCATAAAAGATGATACTACTAAAATAGTATCCATTTTTTAAAAAATATAAAACATTAAAACCTAATACATGATTTCTTTAACAAAACTCCATATAAAACATCATGAACCCATTATTTCTATTAAACATCCTTATATAATGTGAAAAAAATTTAAAAACTTTGGATGAGTATAAAACTCAGTAAGGGATATAAATAAAGAATGTGTTATTCAAGTTATAACATAAAAACCCATAAAACCCATAATCATAAAAACTCATATGCAGAGAAACATCATGTAGTTTCCTTAATAAATATTTACTATATCACTCTTACATTCACCCTTACACATGGAATAACCTTTTGGTTGACTTTCATATCTGGATTACACAATCCATTGGATAGATATAATGGGGCTCACCCGTCATATCTTGAGCTATAATGGGATCAACCCAACATATCATGAGTCACAATGGGCCCAACCCAACATATCTTGAGCTATAATGGTCTGAAACCTACATAAATAATATCCAAGGAACATATAATGGTAATAAAGTATCCTGAAATTAGGAGAAACCACTCATTCAATATATATATATATATATATATATATATAATCCTTTTCAAATGCATTAAAGAGATTATTAAAAGGATTTTAAAAGGAAATTCCATTAAAATATAATTGGATAGAGAACTATTAGATTGGAATGAATATTTGTATACAATGTAAATACACACAGTGAAACATAATATAAAAAAATCATCACACTAATAATATTAACACCACATAATGATTATAGAATAAGGTTAACCCAAAGAATGGAAATTTGGTTAATAATTCACTTACTTAAGCTTCTTCATACTTGAAATGTGTTTAAACCTCATTTATAATGGTTAAAATAGTGTTATTAATAACTTAATGAAACTTATTAATGTTTATAACACCTTATATGATCATATTACAACATCATTTGACACATTTATTAGTAATATTTTGTTATTTACATTGTGTTGGGTGCGTTATTTACATGGTTTCCATGATCGGTTCAAGACGGATATTCATTTCGATTGGATGTGAAATTACAGAATTGGAATGGAATGGTAGTTACATATTTACATAACCAAAAATTATAGCATTTATAATTTTTAATTCTAATATGAGGATGATTCATAAGTTAAGACATTAATGATGTTCATTTAGATCATTTTAGTGGTTCTTTGATAATAACCACCTCATTTTGTTTTATAAATTAAAACCATGTGGAAAAAAGAGTTCTAAAACCATGGAAAAGACATAATTCATATATTATAACTTGGTTCAATCATAAATATTTATTCACGACTAGAATTGAAATAATTAAGGAAAATTGAAATCACATCATCTATGATGTCGGTAATTCAACACATCACGGACAATGTTTTTATACCTTGAAAGCTAAAGAGGATAATAAGAATGATGATGAATTTTGAATGAAAATGGTAACATCTAGAATATAAAATAATTTTGAATCTCTATTTCCTCTTGGATAAGACGAGGTTTGTAAATAAAAATAAAATAAGGCAATCTCTAAATAAAAGAAAAGTTGAGAAATCCCTTACGAAAATTCAGCATCCTAAGAGCATCGCTTAAAATTTCATAATATATTTTGATGAGATAAAAGGGTTATCCCATAATTATTAAATAATATTGGCTATAATGGGGATATGGAATGACATATCCCAACATAATCAAAAGAAAATTAAATATAAAAACATAAAGTGAATGTAAATAGAGAAAACAATAGTGGATGTTTACCTCTTGATATCTTCTCCTTGAGATCCTTCTTAAGGCCTTTGGTTTTGGACTTTTGGTAAAACAAGAAGATCTATAACCTTGGGAAGAGTCTTGGTAGGAGTATTGGGTAGATATTTGGTAAGGATAAAGTCATTATAAGTGTGGTAGGAAGAGGGTAATGAGGGTTGTATTTAAAGTGTAAAAGAGGAGGTATTTAACATTATTTTAATCATTATTATAATATTTTTTATCAAGACTATGAATAGTCTTAATTCATATGACCCAAAATAGTAATAATGGAATGTGAGTTCGAACCAAGTGGCCTTACATCACTTATTATATCATAAATAGTGTATTTTGCCGATAATTTAAACATATGGTGTTTTACCGTATTTCACTATTCATAAAAAATTCAAGCATCTCAGAAAACAAATCCAAAAAATTAACCGTAACTATTTTATGATGTGTAGAGTTCAAAAATAAAGTCAATTTTTTTAAAATATTTTTCTATGTTTTTTATTATTTTAATTTCTAACTAAAATCATACTTAATTCAAAAATTAAAAAATTTAATTCAATAACAGCTTTTAAATCACATTAAAAAATTAACCAAGATGTCAATATCTTAAATAATTAAGAAAATTAAATAATAATAAAATATACTATTCATTATGATTATATTACTATTCATATTACTATTCATATAGGTATGTTACTATTAATCATAAAACATGTTGGTTCCATCAAACTCTAAATAACTTACTGAACACAATTGTAGATGACCTTTTTTCGAAATTCAAAACCTAGAAGTAGAAATATTATGTTTAAATGTTATTTATAAATATATACATAAAAAAAATTCATGCATTTAATTTATTTTTTTTAAATATTGGGTTGTTAGAAAACCTATGTATAATGACTCTAAAAATGGTGCATTGGGCTTTACTCAATCGTCACATGTTTCATGAAAACTAGCTTTATTGTGCTCTGTTTTAGAAACTCTCCAGGGGTATGATTTTGAAATTCATAAAATCTTGAGAAATCATTATTATGGATATGAATAATGAAAATATATAAACAAAGTTAAACCCAGATACATCCTATAAGTTATTAACTTGACTATGTGGTTTACTAATATAAAGCTTTCTCACAATATGATTTTTTGTTTTAGTAAATGGAAGGAACTAGAAGGATCTGGACAAATGTGGAATGTGATAGAAATTTCCTTAATGAGAAAACAAAAGGGATGAAGACTAGAGTGAGGTATATTATGATTATTAGTATGATGATATCACGATACCTGACTAACAATATGAACCTTAATGATCCTTTGAACTCACCAAAGAAGATAAGGGTAGAGATCATTGAGAGTTCAGGTTGTGGAGACCATAGAGGAAAGAAGATTCAGTTTCCTATATGTTGAGAATCTAGGAAGAATTACCCAAGTGGATGTATTAGAATAATGGGTTGATATTTTAGTGTGGAAAAGAGGGACATAAAGAATCTAATTAGAGAGAAAAATGAAATTTTTGGTTAACTCAATGGATGATAATAATGGAATCCTTAATATTAAATCAATGTAAAAATGTTTAAAATGTGAAAAGTATGTGAATTATGTAAATTGATGTCCTATGGGGTAATCAAATTAAGAGAATCAGAAGTTTTGTGTAATTAATGGTTATATTTATGATGATTAAGAGACTAAAAATTAATTCCGAAAGTAATTATGTGTCAAGAAATATGGTGATGAAGTATGGTTAATTGTTCATAATGAAACTGGAATGATTGAAGTGTTTATGTTTTGGGATTCAAATAATAATATCTTTATTAGTGTTATTTTGGTTATTAGATACGTGAAACAACAAGGGATTATTCCATAATAGTATTTTATTAACGAGTTCCAAGAATATTTTAAATGGTGGCGATGGACAAGAAAAGTTAATTAATGGATAAGTTCAACCTTTATTAAGTGTAGATAACACATAATATTTTCTTGGTGTTTATATAAGGATGTTTAGTTTGGATATGTATATTATTAATATGGATAAACTAAATTGGATATTATTTTTTCCTTTAAACTAATTAATGATTTGATGATACTTTTTTTTGGTTATCATTAATGGAGTTTACAACATTCTTAGTTTTATCGAACATTTTCAATATTTTTTGATTTTATATAAGTAATTAGGAATGAGTTGATTTTTCAAGGATGATATATTTTCATTAAGTTTTTATGGTAAATTAAGATATTACAATGTATGAAAAGAACATATGATCAATGTATTCACATATTTTTTATGTGATATTTACATATACTTTATGTTGTATTAGGAATTAATGATAAGTTAATTTTAAAATTTTAGATACCTTATAAATTATTCTTTAAAATACAAATTCTTACAAACATAGAAGAGTCTTAAGGTTAACTATTCATGGAATGGATTAAGTATAAATTTTAATGTTACTAGACAACCTGTGTTAAAATTTTCATTTTTAATAATAAATAGAGAAATAAATAATTATTTATAATTCTCTTATAGATTCTATGATCAACTATTACTTAAAGAATAAGAGAATTAATCTTCATTTTTTGGAGTAACATATGAAGTGTAAAATTATTGAAGTGAAACTATGGGATAAGATTGTTCATATGGAATGGAATGAAATCATGTAAGTATATTTACTCATGAAAATTATTCAAAATTAGGAAAATAAACATGAAATAACATATTTTCCTACTACTATAATATATGATTATATCGATGACCTTTTTTAAAAATCATTGGTTTAAGGTTTTTGGGTTGCTAATTTTCACATGATCATTCAATTTCTTGTGATCTTCTATGTCTCTCTCTCTCCATCATTATTTTGACATTACAATTATCACCCATCCATATCATCACTTACAAATATATTATCCTATTGAGAAACCTTCTTTTCAAATGACCTCTTCACATCCCTTTATCTCATATAAATATAATGTTTTATTAACTAGTTTAATTATGTGGGTTACAAACAAAGTTATTCTCAAATATTAAACCCTTGTGGACTAAGAACAAGTCCAAATTATAATGGTGTAATTTATATAAAGGGGTAGAATCTAACATAATGATACTTCGTAAAATATAATTTTTCAAATATATCTAATACTATAGATATTTTATATTTCACATAACACTAAGTTAAAATTTTTTTAAATTCAATATCAATTTTTCTTGTGTTAGACAAAATGATGAGTTTGTCTTGTGTTACATGCAACACTGAGTTTAAATGAAACACAACATACTATTAAAATAATATTATATAATATGAATGTTATCACTAAGCCATTGGGTTGGTTGGTATGAATA
This sequence comes from Viscum album, assembly GCA_963277665.1. Classification (NCBI taxonomy): domain Eukaryota; kingdom Viridiplantae; phylum Streptophyta; class Magnoliopsida; order Santalales; family Viscaceae; genus Viscum; species Viscum album. Next base: position 1,592,869,197 of record OY728161.1, read on the forward strand.
ATATTTAATAATTTTTTAAAATATATTCTTGTGAAATTAGGAAAATTAATTCCTTGGTTGCCAATAATTAGAAATGAAAATAAGAATCATTTGAAAATAAAGGGAACCTTTTTATATAAAAAAATTTTTATGCACACAAGTGCCTTTATATAAATTAATTAAAAAAATAATTTTTGGTGAATGATATAAATGAAATGTATATATTATATATTAAATATAATATTAAACATTCAGCATATTTGTTTTAGGTATTGCATAAAATAAATCTTATATTAGGATTAAAACATTATTTTTATAAAAAGAAATTTTGTCACATTTTGAACATTTATTTTAAAAATATTTTTCTCTACTTTTATAAAATTTATATATAAAAATTAGATTAATTTCTAAAATATGTATGTTGAAATTATCTTACATTTATTTTTTGATAATTTTTAGAGAAGATAAATGATTTGATGACTAATGAAAAATACTAGTTTTTATTAAGAATTATAATTTATTTCAAAGAATATAAAAACATAAAAAAAATATTGTCATAAAAATAAAATTAGAATAATTATTTACATATTAATCCAATTTATGCAATTTTAATTATTATAATATTGAATTCTGATGCATAAACGTTTTAAAATTTTGAACATTTTCTCATTGAAAACTTTCTTTCTTGTCGCATCTGTGGGTTAAATTTTAAATTATATTTATCGAAATTTTTTAATAGCATTTGTAAAATGAATTTTATATTTGGAATCATAATAATTTATATTTTATAAAAATTTCAATTTAATTCTTTACTATTATGAATATTAAAAGGATAAACTATTAATTACCGCAGTTAAGGGAAATGGGTTTACCAAGGGTTTAACTAAAAATTGCTTGCTTAAAAATGACCCAATACATTTCAAATACCATTTTAGAGGAAATAATTTGATGTTTTAACTTTTATTTTAGATAATTTACTATTTTTGAGCCTTGGTTTCAGGTAAAATATTTGGTTACACCTTCTTATTTTCAAAACATTCAAGTGTGATACTCACCTCACTTGTAAAAGGTCACCCCCTCTCCTCTCCACTTAAAACATATCTAAAATATTGGATTGGAAAAGACCCAAATAAATAAATAACTAATTTACCTCATGTCATCCTATAAGACTTATTTTTATCAGAAAGATATCCTATGATGCCTTTGTGGAAAACCAAAAGAAGTTGTCTAGAGAATAGTTAACATCCATAACTAATGGTTTTATTTTATTTCCTCCTCAAAATCATTGATTTATTAGTAAACCAAAAATATATAATAAAAAATTTACCTAATATATAATTATATTTTGTTATGTAAACGTTATAACCTAATTTCATCTCCACTTCCATCAAATAGGATATTAAATCCTCATTCTTGTTTACAGAGAACTACCCCCTCGCGAACCGATGGAATGTGTTTTCTATCACCACATCTCACTGATGGATATAATATAATTTTTAATATATATATATATGATTTATATTATATTATTATTCCTATGAAATTATAATAACACATCTACCTTCTTAAATCAAAACACATTGGAAAAATTATTTTCGCTTGTGTGTACAGTAGACTACCGCCTCATGAACCGATGTGATGTGTTTTTCATTTATATTATAGTTGAATGGTAATAATGTTAGATTGATTAAATATATATTATATTGGTAAAATATTTATACACATAAAATTATGATATCACTTATACCTCCTTATAAACCATTCCATGGGAATGTGATAGAGTTTCTCATGTGTGCGGCAGACTGTTGTCTTGTGAAGCGATGTGATACTTTCTTCACATATGATTTACTTGGAAGGTAACAAGGATAGGCTAAAATAAATATATATATATATATATATATATATTATTCTAAATTTATAAAATCTAATTTACCTTTATATAATTCAATCCGTTTAAAAATGGAAATAACGTTGATGCGTACGTACGACCTATCATCTCCATTAATGGTTAATGTCATTTTATAAATATATTTTTTATGGATTTATTTCAAAACATATATAATAAATATATTCAATATTTTTATCATGGTTAAAATTATTGATATTAATTAACCATGATAAAATTATGAGGACCAAAAATAAAAAATCAAAACATATAAGAAAAACAAAGCAGTTATTACCCTAAATTTTATTTTAACAAGGAATTATTAATAAACATGTAATAAAATGTCATAAGTAAATAATATATGGTGTGGTATATATAAATATGGTCCTATTATAGATTAGTAAAATTTTATATTAATTCTACATTTGTTTTGAACATGTAAGAAAGAAGTTGACGGTTATGGTAAGGGGTTTCCATCTCAATTTTATTTTCTAAGAGACACATGAAATATTCACCACATGTTGCTTTTATTTGTTCAATATACATCACATTAATTTAATATATTATTATTATACAGAAATTTAATTTGGTTTAAATATCCATTTTATGATCTTTGCTTTAGAGTGTTTATGATTTGGAAGATACCAATGTGGTAGGGATTTTTGTGTCAATTTGTCTTCATTGGGATGTTAGTTGTGCTATGCACATGTTACACTCTGAGAATTTGTGAAATATTTTCTTTCAAATTAATTTATTATTATAAATATTATATTTTAAATTAAACACAAATTTAATTTTGTGTTACACAAAAAAATGAGTTTCTCCGAAAGTGATCCCAACATGTGACACTGAACTTCAATGAACCGTGAAATAATGTTATTTTAAATATGTTTTTTATGACCTAGCCCTTAAATAGAAGGGTAAGATTAAAATTATCTAATTTACAGAATAATTATTTAAATTCCACAGTCAATATAAATTTATTTATAATCTCTTATAAAATAATCAATCACTTTTTAGAAATGTAATTATATTCATGAGAAATAAGTTTTCATCAAAAAAATTATTTATTTATTTGAGAAATTAATAAAATTTATTTTTAGAAAATTTTAGAAAATTTATTTAATAAAATGAACTTAATTTTTTAGTCAATGTATTGAAATTAACTTATGGTGACATTATGGAACTTTTCATAAAAATTATTTTCTAATGAATAGTATAATATACTAATTTTTAAAACACTATAATTTATTTCCAAAAAATTATGTAATTTAAATGAAAATTATTTTTTAATGTTAAACCAGTATTATTTATTATTATTTAATATTTTTAATTCCCTTTTAATCAACATTATTTAGTATTTTACTACAAATTTATTATTGGTACCAAAAAAAGGTTTTTTCATAAAATTGCCTTAAAGTGTATATTATTTCTCTGTTCTACTTAATTAAAATAATCCCCAATGAAAAATATTTTAAATGAAATATATTTATTATATATAAATAAATATTAATTTAGATTCATAAAATAATTCTTTTTATACGTATAGTTAATGTAAAATCATCTTTATTTTGTAAAAATACACTTCTCGAATAAACTCATGTTTTCAACAAGCCAGTAGGTTTTTTAATTTAATTTTTTTAAATTTTAGAATATTTATTTTAAAAATTAAAATCAATCTTTTTAATCAAAATATAAAAATTATGTTATTTTAATTTATTTTTAATTTTATGAAAGGAGTAATTTTTCATGAATAATGAAAATACTGAAATTTAATGGAAAACTATCATTTTTTTTAATTATTTATAAATTTTAATTTTAAATCAATTTTTTCTAAATTTAAAATTAGTTCAATGGTATATTTATTTGCCCAATATATTAAATTTTAGTCAATTTCATATTGTAATTAGAAATAAAAACATTGTAAGCATTTTAAAAAAAATTCTTTGAAACCCCACTTTCTCATCGCATATGTGATATTAATTTTATATTAAAAATTTCCACTTTAGATAATGAAATTTAGAAAAATGTATTCCATATTTTTAATTATAATATTATATATTTTATAATAAATTAAACATAATTTTGTACAAAATTTAAACATTAAAACGGTAAAAATTATTTACCATGTTTAATGTATAAATGTATTTGTCGAGGGTTGAGTTGAAAAGGTATGGGTTAAAAATAAAAAAAAACTTATCAAAACCCCATTTCATGGACATACATATACATTATCACTTCTATTCTCCATAATTAACTACTATTGGATCATTGTGACATGAAAAATACATGTTTGAAATTCTTTCTATTATAAAATTACAATTTTAGCACTTGCCTCAATTATAAAAGGCCACCCATTCTCCTCTCCTCTTCACACCATCAACCCATTTTGGTTCATCCATGACCTGCCCAAATTTTTTTCCCAAATTCCATCATATCATTCTAAAAGACTTTTTTTGGATTTAAATCCATCCTAGGAATGATTTTGGTGAAAACCTATGGTGGATACCCAAAAAAGATGTAATGTTTATCAACGACTGTTTTATTTCATTTCCTTCTCAACCTCCTTCAATTACGATTAATGAATTATGAATTATTAACCTTAGTATATTAAATATACTGATATTTTTTGGGATAATTTCATTACCTACAACCATCTCCAGTTCCATAAATTTTTTTGAAATCATTATTCATGTGTACCACATAGTACCACCTCTTGAACCAATGTTTTTCCGTTTTCCATTACCACCTCTCATGCATGGTTATAATGCTGTATTAAGAGTATATGTATGATATTTATGATATTATTATATTTATTTAATTATTAGATCACAAATAACTTCATACTACCAATTTTTTCGAAAATATGTTAATGTTGATCATGTATATGAAGGACTACCACCTCACAAAGTGTTGTGATTCGTTCACACTCTACATGGAAAGTAATAAGTATAGTTTAATGAAAATATGTGATAAATATGAAATAAAATTTATATATTACTAAAAAATATATATTGAATATATATGATAATTTTATCATTTTTATAATTTATGATATAATTAAATCATGATCAATTAAAGAGGACTAAAAATAATTAATCATGGCATATATAAATAACAAAGTGGTTGTTACACGAAACATAACTTTAAAATTGAATTGTTTATAGACACATAATAATAGGTCATGATAAACTAATATATGGTATTATATATATAATAATTTTTTTCTAATATATTTATAACAATATTTTATTTATTATATAGGATTTGTGAACTTGTACGATATAATTCAAAACAAAAGGTAAGGGATTTCTAGTTTCCCTTTTATTTCTGGGATTCATATGAAAATTCACCATTTGTTTATTTTTGTGTGTTGTATATAATACACCTTTGTAATGTTATATCATTAAAATCCTCCTTATAATGATATTAAATGTTTCAGTTTATGTTATTCTTTATTGGAGATTTTGATTCAAAAGATTAATAAATTGGTAAGGGACTTTCCCCTCACGTTTTACATCAATGAGACATGTTTCATATTCACCGCACATTTTGTTTTAGTGTTGTATATACTGACCATGAATGTATTTTATGATATTATCCTTAAAATTATTCATATTTATATATACATTTTATGATCTATCATTCATGGGTTTTATAGTTAAAAAGTAAAAAGCAATGAAGGATTTGTGTCTATATTATCATTCATTAAAATGTATTGTAATTTTATGCACCTATTATCAATTAAAAGGTGTATATATAGTCCCTTATACATTTAATATCATGAATTTGTTCATCCTCATTAAAATTTAAGTTTATAGTATTGATATTGTTTCATGGGGATTAGGTTTCAAAGTTACCAACGTGGTAAAAATTTCATGTTACAATCTCATTGTTTATCATGATTACTTATGACTATGTTTTTGATGATCAAGTATTATGATCCATCTCTGAATAAATGAATTAATTTTTCCCCACAATCTTTTTCATCATAAGAAATATTTTCCCTTAATTTTCATCTCTTTATGTATTAAAGAGTTCAGAATTAATTTATATAAGAAAAATCATATTTTCGATCAAAAAACCTTTTTCTTCCAAGACTATGTGTTCAAAAAAAATGTAAAGACCCGTAAATTCCAAGGACATTTTTTTCTTAATTTTCTTTGAAATTTTACAAGAACGCAGTTTCTGACGGCGCCTGATTCTGAGGCCCGGTGTGCCCGGAATCAATTTCCGAAGTTTGGCTCGGGTACGTTCAGCGAACGGATGAGCGGGTTTTTCTAACTTTTGAACCGGTGCTCGGAATTGAATTATGAGGGCACCGATTGAATCGCAGTGCCGGTAATTGCTTAGAAACGCCTCTTCCGGAGTTGCGTTTGCTTGGGTGTGGTTTTTAATTTTCAGGCTTAAAGTTAAGAAACAAATTAATTGTACGACAAACTTTATTTTATTTCACTTAAGCCACTTTGAAGCCACCTGAAAGCCACTTAAAGCTTCTTAAGTGGAGTTTTTACGGATATGGTGCTATCCAAAAATATCATACCCTCTTGGTAGGATATTTGTGAGGTGGGACCAACATGAGCCCCACCGTTTCTTTTACGCTAAGTAACGCACCCGCAAAAACCCGTCATTATGAAAGTCAACTGACGCATTTTCTTAATTTCTTAACGCACCAATTAATTGGGCGGTTTTCTTCATTGAATTAATTGGGCGGTTTATTTCATTGAATTAATTCTACGATTTAATGGGTCGTTACTTATCTCTTTAATGGTTTCTTAACCGGTTTGAAATCTGTTGGCGTAGTAATAAAATAATACCAAAGCCACATCTTGAGGATTACACGTTGGGAGACCTTTGACAGAATTCTTGTGCCTTCACCCTTCTTCGCGAAGAACGCGAAGAACGCCGGCCTCCGACGAAGAACGCCGAAACCGCGGAAATCAACGACGTGATGTCGTGTGCCGCGACGCCGACGTTTCATCTTCTGCGACGTTCCTTCCTCCACAAGGAAATCTTCAATCATCTGTTAGAGGTAAGAGATTTCGGGTTCCTTTTAGAACTCCTTTGTGGTTTTTATCAACGCACGGATTTAATTATTATTAATTAAATCTTTTTGTTCTTGAACCTCGGAGTTCGACGACGCGACGCCCTTCCGCGACGACGCGACGCCTTCTGCAACGCGACGATCGCCTCCTTCCACGGCGATCAAATCCGCGAAGAACCCAGGTGCGACGACTTGACGAGGTGGGGATTATATTTTGGAAATACCTTTATATTCCCGTGAACGTTTCTTTAAAATTAAAGAACCAGTTTCATATGAACAATTTTAATTTATTAAAATTTTTGTTTCATGTGTTGAATAATTCTCCCGTTATTATTATATAACACAGAGGGTGAGGGCCAAACGAACACGGGCCAACAACCCTCCGCAGATTTTTTATTGATGTGTGGATCGACGAGCGACGACAAACGAAGCCGCAAGGTGATTTTGAGGCATCCGCAGTGAAGGTCGGTTCCCGGGAGGATCATAGGCGAAGATGGCAGGAGAATTGGACCACCGGAGCGCGTCTGGTGGTCTGTGGATGGCGGTAGCGGCGAGCCACGCCGGCGCGGCAGTGCCGGCGACCGGTGGCGGCGGTGCGCCGCCGGAAGGGAGGCGGATGGCGGTTCGCCGCTGGCCTCAATCAGCGGCGAAGGGCGGGGGAGCCACGCACCCCGCCCGCGGTGTCCGCTCGGCCGCGTTGGCCGAGCCGCTGCCGGCCGGTCGGGCCGGACCGAACTGGACCGCGCCGGACCGCACCGGGCCAGGCCGGGCCCAGCCGGGTCAGACCCGGGTCGGGTGGACCCAGTTCGGGCCGACCCAGGGGGGGTCGTGCTGGGTCGGCCCGGGCCCAGACCCCCGTTGTCAGACCACTTTCGGTCAAATGCCCGTAACTTGAGCTACGGGCCTCCAAACGACTCGCCGTCTTCGGAAACATGATCCTTGGATCGAGACGGTCGTTTCGGTATATCGTACTCAATGTTTCGGATTACTTTGGGTTCGGCCGGGTTGGTTAGGATACGAAACCAACCGGGCCCTCGGAGCGGAAACGCTTATATCTTAAGCTCCGGACGTCCGATTGACGTGCCGTCAACTTTAATGGATTTCTCTAAGTGAGACGGATCTTTTGGCTTACTCCGCTCGAGGTTCGGATGTCGTCGGAGTGCGGTCGGGTTGGTTCGCTCACGAAACCAACCGGGCCCCTGGAACGAAAAAGCCAATAACTCACAGACCGGGCGTCCGATTGACGCGCCGTCTATCTCGTTGTGTTCCTGTCGACGATACGGAACTTTTGGCATCCTCCGCCCGAGTTTTGGATGCAGTTGGGTTATAGCCGGGTTGGATTGTACATGAAATCCAACCGGGCCCCTGAAACGGAAAAAGATGATATCTTTCAGACAGGACGTCCGTTTGACGAACCGTCAGTGGCGTTGTTGATCTCATCGAGAAACGGTCCCTATGAGTATACTCTATGATATTTCGGGGTACAGTTGAGATACGGCCGGGTTGGTTCGCTTACGAAACCAACCGGGCCCCTGGGACGAAAATGCTAATAACTCACAGACCTAGCGTCCGATTGACGCGCCGTCTGTTGCGTTGAGACCTCTATGACGAGGAGGTCCTTTGAGAAACTTCGTGGGACTTTGAGATACTTAGAGTATAGACTTGTAGCTCGTGGAGCGGACCCTCCCAGAGACGAGCGTACAGAGTACAGAGACCGTGTAGCCGGCGGAGACCTGAAGACTGCTTGTCCGATTCGATTCGGAGTGACATACGTAGCCCAGTGGGGAGCACTACTTTGTGAGGTGGCAGACCCACAGTGAAGGAGCACTACTATGTGAAGTGGCAGACCCGCGGTACTCGACAGGAGGAGTACCTCTGTAGGCTATGAGGGGGGAGCACTATTGTGTTTGGGTGGCAGACCCCGGTAGGAAGCACTACTGTGTGAGGTGGCAGACCTGTGGTACTCGACAGGAGGAGTACCTTAGCAATCTTAGGTTAGTGAGCAGTACCTCGGAGTCGTGACAGGACCACTGTACACTCTAGAGATGTAGCTCTTCAGCAGTTACGGTTTCGATAATGAAAATCCTGGTTGAGCTGAGACTTTTGACCTTTGTGTTTACCTCATGATTGAGATGGGTCACTTGATAACTTAGGTATATGTATGGCCATATACCTGGGTAGTGGTTATCCATTGATTTCATAATCCTTGTGTTTCCTCATGATTGAGATGGGTTACTTGATAACTTAGGTATATGTATTGGAATATATCTAAGTAGAGGTTATCTGTTGAGATCTTCTTGTGGTTATCCTTGTTGGTTTAGTAAGACCTTGAGGGTCTCGGGGTCCCTACTGAGTATCGTTATACTCACCCCTGCACGGGCTATGCCCGCACCTCGTTGTGTTGGTTGCATACGACGGGCAGTGTTGACGGAGGCCGAGTGTTCGAGGACTGGTCGGTACCCGGTGGTGGACTACACGATGAGTCAGTACCCAGAGGTGGACTACACGACGAGTCAGTACCAGGAGGTGGACTACACGACGAGACAACACACAGAGGAGGTTGACGAACGAGAGTGTGGAGGAGGATATCTGTACCTAACCTTCAGGTAGGATCCGTGGTGGACGACCAGGAGCTGCGTTATCTGTACCTACCCTTCAGGTAGGATCCAAGGAGGATGACCCAGGAGCTGCTTCCTTCTTCCAACTGTTTGTCTTTTTGCGGTTGTACCTTGTTCAGCTGTAGTTGTACTTTCTTTTGGGTTTGTATTCTGGCCCATTTACTTTTCTGCATTTGTTTTGTACTTAGTGTTTTGCTTCCGCTTGTACTCTGTGGTGCTTGTTTTCTTTTATAAAGGCAATGCCTTCCCAGTTATCGGGATTTTACGCCTTTGGTGCTAGTCGCCAGCCCCTGGCCTATGGAAGGTGGGCTTGGGGTAGTCACGGCACAGGCCCCGAGGACGGGTCGTGACAAAAAATATATTCAAATAAGTTTTTAACATTTTTAAAATGATATATTAATTAAAATTTTACCTATGTATGGAATTTTACAAAAATATTTTAAATGAATTTTTAAACCATTTTCCAAAAAATGCATGTTTTTCTTTTGTCGTAAATGCGAAATAAATCATTCTTTTTACATTCACATAATGAACATAGTATTTACCACTTTCATTAAAAAACAACTATTTCAATCTTACCTTAAATTTTTTCAAATAAATTTCTAATGAAAGTTTTTTCCTTAATGTTTTGTTAATTCTTCTAGATTTTAAATTAATGATTTCAAATTGAAAATGATTTTGAAAATGATTTATGTTTTAAAAAGTATTTTTTAATGTGGAATTGATAATTTCATAAAGATATTTTAAAAATTATTTCTAAATATTACTTTATAAATTTCCATTTTTATTTTAAAATAAAATTATTTACAAAAAATGTTTTTTAAAATGTTATTTTTAATGAAACGTTTTCTTCCTTGAGAAACATTACAAATAATATTATAAAATAAATTTCCATAAAAAAGGACATCCTTTTTTGTTACTTATAATTCTTTAGGGATGTAATCTAAGGATAGAATACATATTATTTATCTGAATTGTATATATTTATGATGAAAATATTTTTATGAAACCCATTTCTCTTCAATTGGTTATACTATGATAAACTTTTTATGAAATCTGCTTCTTAATGATTGTTATGCTATGATGAATTGATGAAATGTCTATGAAACATGTCTCTTACCCACTAGTTATGACATGGTGAAATTTTTATGAAACCCATTTCATATTAGGTGTTATGATTTTCTGAATTGTATAATATTGTGGAGAATATATGTATGATTTTCATTTTATGAGAGGTTGGACTCATATATCTATCCAATGTAATGGGTAATGATTGGTTTTTTATAAGAGGAAAGGGTACAAAGGTGGTTATCCCAATTATGAAAAAAGGGTACACGATAGGTAATCTCAATCCCAATATTGGTACATGGGTGGTTATCCCATGCTTAACATGTTATGAAAGTCGTGGTGGATATCCTAGACATAAGATTTTATATACTTATATATATTCTAAAAAATTATGTGTTATGATAATGTTATGTTCCCATGGATCATTTATTTTTTCTTTATTATAATTCATGTCCTATAAACATCCTATATTTATGCCACAACTCAATATTATTATCTTTAACATGAAGGGTATGGTTTTCAACTATTATGTTCATGTTCTCGTACCCTTATATTAGTGTTATGCTTATTTTTCTCCCTTTTTACCATAAATGAGAAAATTATCTCATTATTTCTTATGTTTCCTTTCCCCGGGTTATAGAGAAAGGTTTTATGTTGGTTACTTCTATGAAGAGTTAATAAAGGGTTGATCATTATGGGATATTTTGAATACAATTCACCAAATAATGTGAATGTGTTTATAGTCTCCAAATACACTAAACTATTAAGATCCATGGGAGTGTGATTCTATAATGTATTGATTACTCATCTAAAAATATATAACATCAATATATTAAAAATCATGGGTCGTTGGAGTTGGTATAATAGGAAAGGCTTGGTTAACATTTGGAAACTATGATAAAAAAACATTACAAACATCCCTAGGTATATTTATAAAGATATATCTAGGGATGTATCTAATAATAAGTCTAATGATGATTCAATGTACATGAAAATTTCGTGGAATTTCAGAAAAAGATATAGTGAGTGGCTTTTGAGAAATTAAAACTGTGTCTAGATACAAAAAATGGATGTGGCTATAGAACAGAGGTACCTAGGGGTAATAACTCCAAAAGGAACATTGATATAAACTCTATCATCACTTGGTGCTTGAAAATGGGCCTTAATACACAACTGGTTTGGAATTCTTGGGGAATATGATTTTCAAATTCACAAACTCATTATAAAACATCATGAAGGATTTAAATATATTATGACTAAGAATGACATATGATTAAAATAAAGTGTAATATAACAAATAAAGTGCCATGATTTAGAAACTATATTAGTTATTTTTTATTATTATATCATTCTATATCCTTATTATTGTTTCTTACTTTATTTCTTTTGTTTTTAGTAAATAGTTCGAACCAGAAGGAATCGTGTTAAAACCGAATCTAATAGAAAATTTGGTTTCTTTGAGAAACCAAAATACCTGATTACTATACTAATTATATTATGATTATGTCTAATCATATAGCACTATATTTGACTAAAAATGTGAACTATAGTGAGAATACTAAAGTATAAAATAAAAAGTAGTTGAACATTTATGATTGTTTGTGTGGTATTGAACATAGAGGAAAGCATATTTGGCTTCCTATTTCCCAATAATTTGGGAATATAGACTTAGAAGAATATCTAAAATGGTAGAGAAGATATTATATATGTTTAAAATAAGTTAATAGAATGAAAATTCATCAAGGAGTTCAATTTATTATGTTTTGGGAACATGGGAATTATCCAACTCAATTCCATAACATAAGAATTAACATATATACCATGTAAGAACAGGTTACATGTCAATAATTTAAGTGGAAGGTTTTAAGTATTTATATATTTTTATTCAAGGATTATGTTGTTGAATTTTTTTATAATGGTATTTGGTTTTTATGAATCATCAAACATCTAGGATTATGTTATTTCTATAAGAATATATGGCTCTATGAAAGATTATATAAAGACTTATGGATTCCAAAATGGGTTTATAATTTTTAGATTGACCATAAACTCAGAGTCGAAGGAACCACACATGAGGTTTTACATGATGATAATTTATCAATATAAAGGGTATTTTAGGAAATGTTTTTTGAAATACAAAACTTTAGTTTTTAGGTTGAATTCCATTACACTTTTTGATCATATAATTAATGGTATCAGAAACATTTATAAGCTTTTCATTTCTATAATGGTAATAAAATGGTGTTATTTTGGATAAATAGATTATTTATATAAATAAATAAATAATGGATAGTATTGATTACCTTGAAATTGATTAACCATTTTTGGAAAAGGTTGTTTATATTATCATTGATGGAGTTTACAATATTGTTGGATTTATAGAATATATTTAATAATATATATTTTTAGTCAAATAATAAGGAATATTGTATGTTTTAAATAAGTTTTTACGGTAGTTCAGGTAATTAGAATGTTTTAATAGTGTAAATAATGAAGGTATTCACATTTTCAGTGTATGGAAATTCAGATCTTCTTTATGTTTTTTCAGGGGATAACATTAAGTTGATTTTTGGAAAATTTAGTGACTTTCGTTATAAATTTTTAATTTTGTAATGGTTATAAGGTTAACCATATATGTAATGGTTTAATTTTATCTTTGGATGTGGTTTTAGATATTAATAAATTATTTCACCCTGTGAATATTTATTCACAACTAGTGAAAACTATTTTTTTCTGATGATAAAAAAAATAGATGAAATTAATTATCATTATATTTATGGATCATATGCTCTATTAGTGAGTAAATCAAAAAAAAATTCCCTTTCATTTCATATTGTAATTTATGAATTTAAAATTGATCAGGGCACAAAAAATTTATGAAAAAGTTATTTAAAATAGAATGATTTCAATTAAGTACAGTATCATGTGTTCTCAGACTATATTGAAAAAGAATTACCCAACATTATGACATGGATATTGAAGTAAAATATTGTCCTATTATCATAATTTTTGTTGATATCACTAGAATTTTCACACCACATTGTTTTATGGTTTTGTGGACACTAACCTTCTTTAGATCCCCCACTTTCTTATGATCAATTATCTCTATCACTCTCTTAATTATTTATGCATTTCTTCCATGTATATTTTTTCACTCCCACCGATGTTATCCTACGTCGAAACCTGGTAATGATTTACCTTTAGTAAGAATTATGTTTATAAAATTACCTTTATAATGGATGTTTTTTTATTTATTTATAATATGTGTGTTTATATGGAGTAATATTATAATTTTAAACCTTTTATTACGGGGATGAATTTCATGGGAGAAATTCATTTTAATGGGGTAGAATTGAACACCATGAAATTTTGTGAAATATTTTTTATAAAATGAATTTAATATTTTTTATAAAATGTGTTTCCCAAAACAAAATTTTTAACTTATGTTACACCAAACAATGATTTTCTCCAGAAGTGTTCAAGACACGTAACATCGAGCTTCAGAAAACCATGAAACAATAATATTTTAATTTTGTCTCTTATAAAATAGATGTTAAACAGGATTGAAAGAATAATATTAAAAAAAATTGAAATTTTTATAAAAATTTCCTACTGAATTTTTATTTAATTACAAATATTTATTAAATAATTAATCATTTATTAGTAAAGTAATTTTATTTATCAAAATATGGTTTTTTAGAAAAAAAAATTCATTATTTTTATGAGAAATTATTATAATTATTTTAAAGATAATTTATAAAATGAATTTGATAACATGAACTTCATTTTTCAAATCACCATATAAAAATTATGTTATGGTGAAATTTTCATATTTTTTAGAAAAAATGATTTTTCATTATATAGTGAAATATTTTGATTTTTTAAAACTATCATTTATTTTCAATACATTAAGTAATATAAATTCACAATTATGTTTTAAATTAATTTAAGTATTATTTTTTAATACTTAAACAACTTAATTACCTTTGAATCAACTTTATTTTTTATTTTAGTATATTTTTATTTTTTAGGCTAAAAATGGTTTTTTTCTAAAAGAGTTTTAATCAGTATAATGGTCTTGGTTTTTTTATTAAAATAATCCATATTTATTATTATTTTAAAATAAATAAATATATATTAAATACAAATAAAAATTAATTTTATTCATAAAATTATTATAATTTGAAAAATATTTAATATAAATTCATCTTGTTCTTGAAAATGTACACTTCTCGAAAACCAATTTTTTTATCGCTTTACTGGGTTTTTAAATTTAATTGTATCTGTTTTTAGTAAATTTTTTTTATAAAATAAAATTAATTTATTAAATAGCCATTTAAAAATTATATTATGGTGAATTTAATTAGATTTTTAAAAATAATATTTTTTTGATAAATAGTGATAAATATTGAATTTTAATTGAAAATAACTTTTTATTTATAATGTTTCTAAAGTGAAATAATATTTTAAATATTTTTTTTAAAAAACATATTTCGATTATATATATATATATTATTCTAATTTAGGTCATTTTAAACAATTTAATTTTGAAAATTGATATAAAAACATCATAAACATTTGAACATTTTCTCCCTAAAAACCAGCTTTCTTGTGATAAGTAAGGAATTAATTTTAAATTAAAATTTCTCACTTGTCTGATTGAAATTTGGAAAATTGGATTCCTTATTTTAAATCATATTAATTTACACTATATTATAAGGTTTAATTAAATTTAGATAAAATTTAATACTAAAATATGTAAAAATTATTTACCATGATTAAGGTAAAAATTGGTTGTCCATTGTGTTAAACTAAAGATTTATGGGTTAAAAATAACCCAAAAATTTTCCAAAACCTAATTTAAGTAAATATATAGACCATATCTCTTCTATTATATATAATAGTCTATTATTAGAGCCTTGTGACAAGAATTAAACATCGATTGAATTCTTTATTTCAAATAATTGCAATTGTGGAACTTGCCTCACTTATAAGGCCACCCATTATCCTCTCCTAATCTCACATTAAAACCCTTTTTTTTTTGAAAAAAACTTCAAAAATATATTATAAAATTACATCCTATCATCTTAGAATACTTGTTTATGAAATAAATCCATCCTAGGAATGATTTTGTTGAAAACCTAAATAGGATACCCAAAAAAGAGGCAATTCTCATCAATGACCATTTTTGTTTTATTTCATCCTCCACCTCATTAAATTATTATTAAAAGATTATTATATAAAAATATGAGTATCAAAAAAAATTATATGTTATTATGTTATGTTAAATACCAACAATGACCTCCAATTCCATAAAATGGGTTGAGAAATCCCCATTCGTATGTATGACGGCCTACCACCTCACAAACTACTGTCATTAACTATTCAATTACCACATCTCGATGTTGTAAAAAATGATGTATTAAATATTTATATATTATATTTATTATTTAATTATAATTTCCTAATTATTATATCACATATACCTTCATACTCACCATTTTTTGGGAATACGATAATGTTACTCGTGTGTACATTGGACTGCTACCTCGCGAAGCAATGTATTCATAATTTACATGGGAAGTAATAATGATTGGTTTTATTAAAATAAGTGATATATATGAAATAAAAATTATTCTATAATTATAATATATATTTGACCTCTATTTATTTCAATCTAACAAGAAAATAGAAATAGTGTTTATGCATACGTATGACCTGCTCCCTCCATGAATGATGTATTTAATTTTCTATCACTATATTCTATGGATTAATATAAATACATATGTACTAAATATATAATATATTAATATCATGGTTAAAACTATTGATATAATATAATCGTGATCAAATTATGTGGACAAAAAATAAGAAATCAAAAAATATATAAAAAATAAAACAGTTATTTACTGAAACCTAACTATAACATGAAATTGTTAATAAATTGGTAATAAAAGGTCATAAGTAAAAAAATATGTTATGATATATTTAATTATTTTCATTTAACATATGTACAATAAACTTTAATTTATTATACATGAAGTTTTATCATGTAAAATAAATGTCAATACTTAAGGTAAGGGATGTATAGTCTCATTTATTTCTTGGAGAAATATTAAAATAAATAAATTTATTTTTTGTGTTGTGTATATACCACCCCTTTGACATGTTGTATCATAAATATCCTAATTTTATGGATATTAAATGCTTCCTTTTATTTTATTATTTATTTTGGCCTATTATTCAAATGATTACTAAAGTGGTAGGATATTTTTATCTTACCTTACAGTTATATGAGACACATTCCATATTCACCAACTATTTTTTCTATGTGGTGAATATAATTCCCACAAATTTATTTTACGAATATTATACTGAAAATTGTGTGTATTTTCATATCCATTTTGGGATATCTATTTCAGGGTTCTTATAGTTCAAAATTTTCCAAATTGGTAAGGTATTTTATGTCTTAATTTTTCTCCACTAAGACATATGGTTGTGTTATGCTCTTGAATTCATTTAAAATTTGTATATAAATATAATTTATTATTTAGTATCATGAATTTATTTATAAACATGATTTTTTATGTTTATTTTAATATTATTATTTCATGTGGCTCACATTTCAAAGTTACCAAAGTGGTAAATATTTTATGTTACAGTCTCATCATTTAGTCGGATTGTTTATGAAAAGGTTTCTTAAGAATAAATATTATGATAAATCTATCATAAAATTCATAAATTTCTATATCCTCTAGTAATTTCATGAGAATTATTTTTTTCTTTCATTTGTGTCTCTTAATGTACTCAAGAGTACAAAAAAATGTTTTTATAAAAATTTAACTTTTCATTAAAAATCGCGTTTTCTTCCAAAACCATGTTTCCAAAAAAAAAATTTTAAAATTGTTTTCAAAATTTATTATATCACTTATTAATGACCATTTTACCCATGTTTTAAATTTTAAAAAATAAATAAATAAATCATCATTTTCTTTACCAAAAAAATATTTTTTGGATTTTATCGTAAATGTTAAGAGAATATGTGTTTTTACATGTATAGCATGAATAATATTTCATGCTATAATGATCACTAAATTATTTCATTCTTATATTACATGTCCTCAATTATATTTTAAAAGAAAATTTTTTCCATAATTTTTGGGAAAAAATTCCATTTTCAATGAATGATTTCATATTGGAAATAATTCTAAAAATGATTTATATTTTGGAAGGTTTTTTAATCAAAAATATTTTTCTATGATTAAGAAAATATTTAAATTATTTCTAAATATTAATTTATAATTTTTTATGTTTATTTTCAGGGAGAATGATCACCAAATTGTTTTCTATTTTCAAAAGTGATTTTCAATGAAAATTTACCTTCCTTAATAAATATTCCATGGAATTTTTCAAACTCATTATCTATATAATATGAAATACATTGGTGTTACATATTAGTTACTAAGTATAAGATCAAATGATATGATTCTTCTTCTTTCTCTGAATGGTTTATATTTATAATGAAAAGGTTTTTATGAAACTTGTTTCTCTTCCATGGGTTATACCAAGATAAAATGATTATGAAACCTACTTCTTTTAAAAAGTTATTCCACGATTAATTGATGAAATTATTATGAAACGTGAATCTTTTACATTGGTTATATATGATGAAATATTTATAAAACACATTTTATTTCACGGTTTATGATATATTGAATTTTTATTATCATTTGTAACACATATGTATGATTTTCATTTTGTGATGGGTTGAACATATATCACCCTTCATTAATTTTGAAGTGATTGAGGTTATATTATAAAAAGGGTATATAGATGTTTTTACCAAGCCTAAAAAATGTGTACAAGGGAGGTCATCCTAAGCCCAAAGTATCTACATAGGTGACTTTATTAATAAAAGCATGTTATGAATGTCTTGTTGTGTATCATTGACATAAGATTTTAAATTCATATATGTAATCTATAATATTATTTTTTATGATAATATTTCCTCCCACTGACTATGTTCTTTTATTTCCTTAAGATTCGTGTCTAGTGAACTTCCAATATTTATTTTGTGACTTAATATTATGATCTTTCAAATGCAGGGTATGGTTTCTATCGGTATTTTTATGATCTCATACCCTTATATTCATGTTATTATTATATATCTCATTTTTTTACCCTTAATACAAATATGAGATCACTATTTCTTATGTTTCCTTTCCCCATGTTATTAAAAAAATGCTTTAAATAGGATATATCTATAAAGATTACTTAATGGAAAGATCATTTTGGGATTCAATGAATATATTTCACCAAATTTGATGATTGTGTTCCTACTATCTAAAGAAACTATACTATTATTATCCTTGTTCTTGTTATTATATAATAAATTTAATATTGATGTAAAAAGATGTAATATACATGTATAAAATTTATGGGTTATTATATCACCTACCTTTTTTTACGAGTTGTATATAATACCCAATTAACATCTTATATATTGAATATATTTCTTTTCATGATATTTAAAAGTTTCATTTGTTCTTATTTTGTCATGGATATTATGATTAAAATGTAACCAAAGAAGTAATTATTTTATGTTAAATCTATTTATTTATCAGGAGTGTTTGTTTCCAATGATGAAATATTATAATAAATCGATGAATAAACTCAAGTATTTTATTCCCCTTTGGTTATTAATTAACATTTCAATTAATAGTATCATTTTTCCTAACATTGGAATTAAAAATTATTAACAAAATATCTATAAAATAAATATTCGTTATCCTTATAATCGGTATATAATCCATTATATTCCATGTTTATGTTTTCCAAAATAAATTAGAAAAAAATTTCTCATAGGCTTGTTAAATGACATATTTACACATTCTTTATTTTTAAAAAAATTTATCTTTATGTCATTTTCAAAAATAAGTCCAATTTCATTTTTATAAAATATGAAATCTTGGTTTTAACCCGTATGATATGAAAAAAAATTTCATCATGAGTACTAAATGATTTGAATATTACTTTATATTAGTCAATGATTATTCTTAAATAAAATTAACTTTGAAAATGTTTTATGTTTTAATTTTTTTCAAATTAAAAATGATATTTTCCTCCAGAAATTTATAAAAAATGATTTTTAAATTTTTTTATCAATTTAGAATTTTAATAAGTTATTATAAAAATAAAAAAATGAACTTTTTCCTGAGGAAATGTTTTAAATTTTTTTAATTCGTCTGTTTTATGTTCCCAAGGATACATTTATGGAATAGAATTATGAAAATGTTTAATGCTTTAAAAGAAGTGCAATGTATAAAGTTTATTTTCCTCAACAAATTGTTTAAATGAATTTTGATTCTTCCTTTATAAGTTTCCATAGTAATTTTCGCTAACAAGTTTTTTGGAAATCATTTATTATTGAAAAAATTATTTTTATGTTGAAAAGATTTTTCCTCAAGAAAGGTTCCAATTGATATTTCAAAAACCATTTTCCATCTATGATGAGATTATTAGATGTGTTTTATTATTTTATGATGATATAATCCAAGGATACCATTCTTATTCTCTCTCTTAATGGTGTATGTTTATGAAGAAATTTTTTTTGTGAAAATAATTTCTCTTCCATAGTTTATACTATGATAAAATTCATGTAAAACCTCTTAATTGTTTTTGGTTATGCTATGATGAAACATTTATTAAACCAATTTATTTTTACAGGTTGTGGTATGATAAATATATTATGATCTTCTACAAAATATATGTAAGGATTATGTGATTGTTGGTATCTATATCTCCAGTTAATGGATTAGGAAATGATTAATGTTATATGATCTCAAAGGGTACATTTGAGGTTATCCCAAGTTTTAAAGAAGGTAAAATGGAGGTTAAATGAAACAAATAAGAGGGTTAATAAGAGGTTATCCTAAGACAAAGTAGGGTATAGAGTTTCTTATCCCATACCTGATGTAGCTACACAGGTGTATAGTCAAATCCTAACAAGCGTTGAATGTCTTGGTAGGTTTCCATGACATAAAATTGTATATGATTATGTATATTCCATGGATCTATGTCTTATTCCAATGTTATGTTCTCACGTATCTTGTTCTTTGATTCCATTATGACTCGTGTTTTTTTAACTGCCAAAATTTATGTCATGAAACCATATTTTGATCATTGATATGTAGGGTATGGTTTTCATATGTTATTCTTATATTCTCTTACCCATATTATAATGAAATATTGATATCTCCTATGTATTACCTTCCAGAGAATATGTGATCACCCTATCTTCTTTTGCATTTTCCCTAGTATTTGAAGAAAGGTTTTATTTATGATATATCTAAGTAAGGTGCTAGTTATGAAGGAAATAATATGAGATTATATAATTAACTTATAAAAAGAATTATGATTCCAAGGTCTCAGAGGAACTAGACGTAAATGATTCTATCATGGATCAATATGTCATTTAATGAATATTTATATTTTAAGATGTTATATTTTTTAATGAGAAGATTGGGACTCTATAGTTTCTATCATAGAGAGATTTATTTAACTATTATAAACTAGGATAAAAACATTAATGATATCCCTATGAATATTTTAATGGATATGTTTAGGGATACATCTAATTATAAGCCTAAGGATGAGTCATTTTATTTGCTAATTGTTGATAATATCTGTAAAGGATTGAGTCAGTGGATTCCATGAAATTACATTCATGTATACATACTAAAAGTGGATGTGGCTCTAGAAAGAGGTACCAAGGGTCAATAACTCAAAAAGGGAGCTCTGATCTAGACTATATCATCACCTAGTTCATGGAAATGGTCTTTTATACATATATGGTTTGATATTCTCGGGGGATATGATTTGTAAATAAAAAACTCTTTACAAACCATCATGAAGGATTTAAATAGTGACCATTGATGAACTAGGTTAAACCCTAGTTACCATGTATTGTAAATATGGTGTCATGATATAGATATATTAAATTTTATTTAAATGATTATGTGGTTTCCCAATATGATTATTATTTCTCACACTATTTTGTTGGATTTAGTTAATGGAAGGAACCAAAATGATCTAGATTAATGTTGAATGTGATAAACAATGTGTTGATGTGAAACAAAATGGGAAGATTACTGATGTAAAATATATTATCATTATTACTAATTAGTTATCATGATATATTATTAACAACATTCACCTTAACCAACTCTCAAACTCACCAAAGTATATAATGATAGAGTCTTTTGATATTTTGGTTGGGGGAGACAATGGTGTAATGATTATTTAGTTTCCTATGAGTCATGATTGTGGAAAAAAGAACCAAATATGATTTCTAAAATGAATGGTAATATTTTTTTATCTTTGTAATTAATGAAAAAAATAATATTATTTCATTGGAAAAATGAACTGTTCGGATAATTCAATTGATGAGAATAAGGGTATCCCTAAGTTATCATTGATGGTTGAATTTTTGAAATATAGAATGGATGGTCATTATGAAAATTAACATCCTATAGGAAAGGCTCGTGAAGATAATCAAAAAAAAATTATGAGTAATAGTTATATTGTTAATAATGAAGTGGGTAAAAATAAATTATTAAAGTAAATAAGTGGTAAGGAATAAGTTTCCAATGGGTGGTTAATTGTGTATGATGAAAGTGTAATTATTGATGTTTTTATGTATTGGGATTCAAATAATTATATATTTATAATTTCTAATTCGGTTATTATAACCATTTAACATCATTGGACTATTCCATGATAGTTTTTCAATAAAGAGTTAAAAGAATATGGTAAATGGAAGAGAAGGGCTAAAAATTTATTAAATTACCAAGAAAGCTAGGAGACAGGTGAACCTGCTCCTGAGGAAATAAAATAAAATAAGAGTAAAATACAAGGTATCATGGAGTTACTCTATAAATATAAGAATAAACCTCACCACAATAATTTTCCTGAACAAGACAATCACAGTAATCAGGTGTCACAAAAGACCAAAAGGAGGTGACCTCATTAATTTCCCTTTTCGCAAGAGAATCTACCACTTGGATGGCTTCACGATAAACATGTTTCACTTCAATGGAGAGTGATCCAAGAAGCCTAATACAATCAATCCAAACCGGGAGAATCCTCCATGGCACATTCCTTGAGCACTCTTTAAAAATTTGAACTCCAACATACATGCCTGACTCCATCCATAATTCATTCCAACCAAAGTGGAAAGCATAATAGATCGCTTTCATTATTTCCTAGAGATCAGCTTCAATAGCATATTTGTTGCCAATAAAATGAATAAAGTACCCTTTGACAAACCCCCGAGAAGTACGAAAAACACCACCGCATCTGGAGGGCCTTGGAGAACTAGAGGCGGCCCAATCAACGTTGACCTTAATCCACCGTGGAAGAGGTGGAATCCATCGGATGTATTTCACCATCAATGGATTCTTCGTCCTGCCAGTAATACCAAGAGATCTCAACAAAACCAGGTCAGAAACATCATTTCTCAAACAACCTTCTTGGATGTTGGAAGCCATGCAAATGGCACGATGTATTGTTAAGACACCATTGTGAAACCACGGTTGAAATTTTTGAACAACAGGTCATTTCTAGACTTCCAAATAAATTCAATAATAGTCGCAATTGCATCCAAAAAAAGAGCATGAACTTGATCACTAAAATTGGCCTTGCCAATGGCCTGCATAAATTCTTCAACCGAGTAAAAACGAAGGCGGTGCTGAAAAATAAGATGCATGTAACACCCTATCTTGCGAGAAAAAATACAGGAGAAGAAAACATGGGAGATGGATTCATCTGCTGCTAGGAAGACATGGAAATCGGGGCAAGATGCAGCCCAGTTCGCTGCAGCAAGAACTACAAGGGCAACCTATTTTTCCAAATTTTCCATATGAGCAGTGACCGCGCAGGAGGAATAAAAGGATTTATGAAATCCATAACCCATCTAGGGGGTGAGACGAGGTACCATAAAGATACTTGTAGCATTAACTTGTGCTGAAAATACCATCCAGATTCGGAGTCCAAACCAGAATATCATAGTGAGTGAAGAAATATTGTATGACTTCGATTCTTATATGGCTGGGCAGAATTTCAAGATGGCTCGGATATGCACCAAGATCAGTAATGGATTTATGCTTAAGAGATTTGTAATGATGACATCATCACAAATGGGTCTTGAAAACTAAGAGGCTTTCCAGCAATTCAGGTTGGACTGCTTGCAGACCAACCATTTTGAGCGAGTCATCAGATCAGAATAGGCCTACTTTATAGCAGACCAGGTAGAGGATCTCATATAGTTGGAATATCCATTCTGAAATTTTCTAATAAATCTAATTTCCATAAACTCTATGGAGGGATGAAGAATAGAAAAAATCTTCTAGACAAACTTTTCAATCAGAGTGTTGTTGAAGATCCGAATGTCTTTATTGCCCAATCCTCTCACTTGATATTATTTAATGCAGTCTTTCCAAGAAAATGTGACCAGTTTCTTCTCGTTAATTGAGCCAGTCCAAAAAAAATTTCTAATTTTGGAACTCAATTATTTCATCAATGATCTCGGCCACTTGTATAGAGAGAAGGAATAAATTAACATTGAGGTAATCACTGAATTAAGAAGACATATTCTCCCAGATTGGGACATATTTTTCCCATTCCATCCCAATAATTGATTGATTATTCGCATCACAATATTATCTAATTGACATCTTTTAACCCTGCCCCAAAAGATAGGTACACCAAGATAAATGAGGGGGAGAGATCCCCTTTTAACACCCAGCTTCACCGCAGTTCTGTTTTGCCTTTAAGTATTAATTCCATACCCAAAAAACACATAGGACTTTCTCCAATTAATTACATGACCAGAAACCCCTTCATAGTGAGAGAAGATTCCTTTTATACAAGAAATGGTAGAATCACTTGCCTTCCCAAATAGTAGAATATCATCAGCATAAAATAAATGTAAAGGGGAACTCAACTCCCTTCTGATTCTTATAGGTTAATACCATCCAAAATTAGCAAGATCTGTGAGGCACCAGCTTAGATAGTCTTCAGTAATAGAAAACAATATACTAGAAAGGGGATCACCCTGCCTGACACCTCTTGAGCATTGAAAAAAGCCTCAAGGATATCCATTGACCAAGATGGATAGACTTGAACTGGATAAAATGTATCCAATTAGATCAATAAATCTCTTTGAGAAGCCATGCATCTATAGAATAGTAAATAGAAAGCTCCATATTATGGTGTCAAAAGCTTTTGAAATATCAATCTTAATAGCCATATTTCCATCCTTCACCTTTCTTTTCATAGAATTTACACATTCAGAAGCAGTAAAAAGGTAGTCTTGGATGTTTCTGCGAGGTACAAATCCAAGCTGATTCTGAGAGATGAGCCCATTGGCAATTTCACCCAACCGCTAATCCATATGTTCTTGATGATGAGAAAATTGTTTTTTTGGATAAAGTGATGATTTATATGGATACAGAAAATTAGATAGTATTGATTACCTTTTTATTGATTAATGATTTGATGAAAAATTGTTTTTATATTATAATTAATGGAGCTTAGAATAAATTTTCATTTGTTGAATATATTAAATAATCTGTTTTTTTATTAGTAATGAGGAAATATATAATTTTTTAAAGAAGGTATTTTTTTCATTAAGGTTTCATGGTAATTCAATGTATTACCATGTTTTAGGGGAATATATGATCAATATACTCACATATTTGGTATTTGAAATTAATAGTTACTTCATGTTGTTTGGGGTATTGATGTTGTGTTTAATTTGGAAATTTAGTGACCTTATTTCTAAATATTGGATTTCAATTTTGGATAGTCATGGAGGATCCATAATGTTAACTATTTATGGAATGTATTATGTTGATATTTATATGCTATTAGGTAATCTTTCTTGACAATTCTATTTTTGATAAATACTAGAGAATAGAATAATGATATATCATTATTTTATTGATCTTATTATTCACTCATGCATCAGCCATAAAAAATCATCATCATTTCATGGGGTAATATATGAAGTGAAAAATGATCGAATAAAAACAAAAGGATGAGGCTATGCTTATTCAATAGACTGAAATCAAGTATGTATATCTTCTCATGAAAATTCACCAATTTTATAAAAATAATCATAATAGAAAATGGTGTCCAATTACTATGATTTCTAGTGATATCAGTAACCGTTTTAATACTTGTTTAGTTTATGGTTTTTTGGTTTTCTATTTTCAGATGAATGTGTAATTTTGTGTGAACAACTATCTCTATCACTCTACATCATTATTTGGGAATTATGTATTTTTTCGGGTTTAATATTTCACTTTCCACTAATGTTCTCATATTTTTAAACCTATTATGTATTTTTCCTGTTAACATTTTCCCATCTCTTTCTCCCTTTTCAATTGGATAATTTCTTAACCACTTTTAAAATGTTGGATTCCCAAAAATGGATTTTGAAATGTTAAACCCTTGTTTACTAAGGATAAGTTAAAATTGTAACGATGCAATTTATTAAAGAGGGTAGAATGTAGTACCCCTATATTTTATGAATTTTTTTAATAATATTTTGATAAATTATTATAAATTAACAGCTAAGTCTATCTTTCATTATATTCAAAACCTAGTTTGGATTACATTATATGAAACACTTATTTAAGATTTTGTTAAATGAAATGTTGTGTTTGAATGAAAATTGGCATACTATTAAAATATTTTTTTTAAAATGAAAATTTTCGCCTATCTATTGGAATTTTATATATGTTTAAAATTACATAAATTATGAAAAAAATTTCATTAAAATTTTATATTTAACTAATTCTTTGGGTACTAATTAATTATAAATTAAAATTAAAATACATTTCAAATAAAAGAAAAGTTTTTCTGAAAAAATATATTTATACATGAAAGTGTGTTTTAATTCAATAAATTGAAAATAAATTTTTGTCAAGGATATAAATTGAAATTATATATTAAATATTCAATATAATACTTAACATTCATCTGTTGTGTTTTCTATTCATTATATTTTTTAAATCAAATTTCATTTTTAAAATAATATTTAAGAAATCTATTTTTTCACATTTTTGAGATTATATTAATAATTATTTTTTTATACTTATATATATATTATTTGAGGAAATGAAATTATTTTTTGAAATAACCATTTGTATTTTATATTAGGGTGATTGTTTTTATAATTTTTTGAGATGATAAATTTTTTGATTAATACTGTAAAAATACTAGTTTTTGAAAGGAAATGTAATTTATTTTAATTCTTTTATAAAGATAGAAATTGTTCTAATATTATTTTAAAAGTAAAATTAGCACAATTATAATAAATATTAATTTAATTTAGGTCATTTCAATCAATTAAATATTTAATATTGAAATAAAATAATTTAAACATTAGAAAATTTTCTGTTTTAAAACATGTTTTCCTGTAAATCTATGGGTTTTATTTTAAATTAAATTTTTTTAATTATATTAATTTTATTTGGAAATATGTATTCAATATTTATAATCAAACTAATTTTTTATTTTCTAATTTGTTTCATCAATATTTTTTACCATTATTAATATGAAAAACAATAAAAATTAATTACCAAATTTAAGGTAAAATGGGTTTACCGGGCAGTTAAAATAAAAAGATAAGGGTTAAAATGACCCAAAAACATTTAAAACTATATTTAGTGTCTATATTTAGACCTTATATCTTTCATTATCAATAATTTCCCACATGGGAGCCTTGTGTAATGTGAAAAACAAGGGCACACCTTATTCTTTTCTAAACATACAATTGTGCCACTCACCTCACTTATAAAAGGTCACCCCCTCTCCTCTCTCATTAACACTTATAAAACCCATTATTTAATACAATTATGGTCCAAATAACTTCCTTAATTCTCTCATCTAATCCTATAATACTTATTATGGTCAATAATTCAACTTATGAAGCCTTTTGGTGCAAACCAAAAAAAGTTGTCTCAGAAGAGGTAACATCCATAGTCGAATGTTTTATTTTTATATTATTCCACATAATTAAATTATTTTTAAAAAATGATGATATATTTATGTTATGATATTAAATATATATGTATTATTTTAATATAAAATCCTAAATATTTATTCTATACCATTAAATGGGTTCTGAGATCATCAATCATGTGTACGGTTGACTGCCGCCTCAACAACCGATGTTATTTGTTTTCCATCAACACCGTTCATGGATAGATATATAGGAATATTTAATGTTATATTTTATATTAATGATAATATTATACATATTTAGTTATAATAACACATCTACCTTCTTACTTCAAAAACAATTATTGAAAAATAACATCGCTCTTTTGTAAGATAGACTACCACATCGCGAAGCGATTTGATGTGTTTCTTATTTTCTTTAAATGGATGATAATATGGATAGATTGAATAAATATATATGATATTTTTTAAAATATTTTTATTGTTTAAATTATTATATCACAAATACCTCTTTTAAATCCATTCTGTTGGAATAGGATAATGTCACTCATTTGTACAGCGAATAACTACCTCGTGAAGTGAGGTTATTTGTTCTCCATGTAGTCTTTATATTTAAGGTAATTATATGTTTAAATAAGAATATGTGATATGTGTATTATAATAATTATCTGGGAATTGAAATATATTATTTACCTTTCTTTCTTTCAATTTTTTCAGAAAATTTAAAAAACATTTCTACATATGGAAAACCAACCATTTATATGAATGTTGCATTTCATTTTCAATATCTAACATTTACATATTACTCAAAAGACATATATATATATGGAATATATATGAAAATTATATCATTTATAAAATTATTTTTTTTATGTAATCATGATCAATGTAATAGGAATGAAAATAAAAAATCAAAACATGCATGAAAAACAGAGCATTTATCATTTGAAATGTAATTTTAGCAAGGAATTATTAATAAAAAGGGAATAAAAGATCATAAATAAGTAATATATTGTATTATATATATAATTATTTTTTTCAAATATTCTTATAATACATATATGTATATATATATTATACTATAGATTCAAAGGTGTACAAAAGTAGTGGAGACTTAATGTAATGGATTTTTTTCCCACTTTTATTTTCTGTGAGACAAATCCCATATTGACCACATGTTTATCTAATGTGGTATATATATTTCCCATGAATGTATTTAATGGTTATTATACTAAAAAATATGGGTAATTAAATATCCATTTTATGATCTCTCTTTCATATGGTTTATAATTAAAAAGATACTAAAGTGGTAATTTATTCCTGTCTCAATTATTATTCTTTCAACATTAGTTATGTTATATACCTATCATCTATTATGAGGTTTATATACTGACTCTTTGACATTTTTTTCTAGAATATAATTTTTTTAATGATATTATAATGTTTACATTGATTTAATTGTTTCATGGGAATCTCGATACAAATTTTACTAAAGTGGTAAATATTTTTTGTTACAATCTCATTATTTATGGGGGTTTTTTATGCTTGTGATTCCAATGAGAAAATATTCTGATCTATATATAAAGAATCAAATTTATTTTCATAAAATATTTTAATTCAATAAATATTCAATTAATATTTCTGTTTTTCCTCTATTTGGTACTTATAATTAGTGAGAAATTTTTCTATTGAAAATATACATTATATCTCTCCATTAGAAAACCATTTATCTATCATGTTCATGATTTTTAAAAGAAAATTAATAAAATGTTTTCTTTCATGATTGTTAAAATAAATTTTTACCCATGTTTTACATTTTTCAAAATGTTTTAAATTGAATCTTAATTTTATTTTAATAAAAAATTCAATGATTTTACCAAAAATATCAAAAGAATAGTTTTTTTAACCCATACAACAGGATTGGTATTTTCCTTTGTCATGACACTCAATTTTTAGAAGATTAATATATTAGTTTAAAATTTTATTTTCAATGAAGATTTATATTGAAATATTTTATTTTTTATTTTTTTCAAATTGGAAAGTAAATTGTCCTCAATAAATGTTTTAATTGTTTTTAATGCTTCCTTTATAAGTTTTAAAGTTTAGTTTCAAAGAGAATAATTTCCAAAAAAATATGAATATCTTATTTTAAAAAGTTATTTTTAAAATAGAATGGATATTTTACTCAAGAAATTTTTTAACTGATTTTAATTATTCCTTTATCAGTTTTCAAGGAATTTTTAAAAAAATGATTTTAAAATGGTTTATGGTTTAAAAATTATTTTTTAAAGTGGAATAGATATTTTACTCAAGAAATTTTTTAGTTTATTTTTAAATCATCTTTTATATGGTCACATGGTTATTTTCAAAGAAATTTTTTTTAAAATTTTTTTATGCTTTAAAAAATGGGTTTTCAAAGTGGAAAAGTTATTTTCCTTATAAATTTTCCAACTGATATTTTAAAATCATTCTTCATATAATATGAAATCCTTGATTTTATGTATTCATTGCTAGGGATATGATACAAGTGCACCATTATAATATCTTTTATTAGTTGTTATATTTATGATGAAAAGATGTTTATGAAACTGGTTTCTCTTCCATGGGTTATAGCATGATAGAATTATTTTGCATCCTACTTTTTTATGGGTAATTATATGATTAAAAGATTATGAAAGACATTTATTTTCATATGTTATGACATGAATAATTTTTTATGATCTTTTTTTACACACATGTTTTTATTATATGTTTAGTGGGACCTATATCTATCTCTAATGAATTCTCTATTGGTTATTGTTATATGAGATCAAAGTGTACATGGGAGGTTATCCTAGCCTAAAAGAGGGGACATGGGAGGTTATTCTAAGCCTAGAAGATTGTAAATGGGAGTTTATCCCAACCACAAAATAGTTTAGGATGGATGTTATCCCATGCCTGAAGTGGGTAAATGTGTGTTTATCCTAAGAATAATATGTTACGAATTTCTTAGTGGGAATCCAAGAC
Source organism: Viscum album (assembly GCA_963277665.1). NCBI lineage: Eukaryota > Viridiplantae > Streptophyta > Magnoliopsida > Santalales > Viscaceae > Viscum > Viscum album. The sequence continues at coordinate 1,592,899,825 of OY728161.1, forward strand.
ATGTGATTTTTTATGTTTATGTATATTCCAAAAATATAAGTGTTATAGCACTTTTATGACTCTTGGATCAATTTACATAATTCCATTATGATTCGTGTCTTATAAAATTCAAATATTTATTCCATGACATAATATTTTAAACGTTGACAATAAGAGTTTGGTTTTCATATGTTATTATTATGTTCCCATACCCGTATTATCATTTTATATTGATATATATCTTGTTATAACATACTAAGAATATGAACTCAAAAATTAATATGTTTCTGTTTATCATGATATGAATAATTGTATAATTATGTTAAGTCTAATAAGGTTGGATATTATAATGAACATCCTAGGAGATTAGATAGATCACTTATAGAATAGTTGTTTATGTGGCCATGTTTCTAAAGGAATAATACCTAACAAATTCTATAATGGACCAATATTTTATGAATTGAATATTAATCTTTTAATATGTAATATTTATTTTTTCAATTTTTGGAACTATATATCTCCACTAAAAAAAGTTTGTACACATGTTTTATCGGACCATACGAGTGCTACTTGATGTTTTTTTCGATTGGTCCACATGGATTATTCACAATTTGATAGAACATGCACCATAAATGTGAACCCCCCACCCCCTTTAAACCATTGAAATTTCACTCTGAAATAATTAATTTTGGAAGATGTCTACTAAGGTATTCCTATAACATTGACTCATATCACCTAACACACAAAAAATTCAAGAAATGTCCACCATTAGCTCAAAAAATATTAATATATAACTCTCAACCACCCATGAAAACTCTAAATATGACATAAGGAAGAGCTTTTCAAATATATACCTAGACCTACCACCTGTGTCCCGATCATCATATCCCATTTCTATCATTGACCATGAAGTAATAGGAAGGTTATTCTCAAGAATCTATACCCCTTTTAGAACTTAGGCTTGAATACAATTTTTATCTAACCAACCTGGAACATATGTCAATCAGATTCCTATGTCAGATATTCATATACCTATTGAGTATACATGATCACCTTGTTTTTAACGAAAAGTGCCAAGGGTACCAAACATAACTATTGGGTATGGTTTCATAATCACAAATGAAACAAAAAACATCCAAACAGGTAATATTAATAAAGAGTCAAAAAAAACATTCCAAGTTACATATCATATAAAAAAGCTTCTAAAGTTAAGCTACACAACTATAATGGAAGATAAAATAAACAAAAAAAGGAATACAAAAGATTCCCAAACTAACTCTATCCATCTGTTTCCTTGAAACTAATGATCAATCACCACTCACATGTGACTCTCCCTTTACCACCGTCATCCAAACAACACCCACTTCCCAAAAAAGTGTGATCACAAGATAATTTGAAGAGTCCTACACAAAACATAAGGACTATATACCCACCAACACAATTATATAGGGTGTGAGACAAAGCTAGTATCATACCACCATGATTACATTTTATTTCCTTTATAAAATAAACCAATTGTTCTCATTTAAAAATAAGGTATGGTAATTTTGGTTTTCATTTTCAACCAACAACATGGGAATAAGATTAGGATGTATAATTAACTTCCTTAAAGTATCCCATTTTAAAAATAATTTCAAAAGGATGATTATTTTCAAAAAATAATTCAAATTCCAAAGGAAACAATGAAATTATTCCTCAAAAAACACACCCCTTTTTAAATCAAACCATTCCATAGTTTAAAATATTTCAGTTTCATTTTTACTAAAGGTTTTCACATTGAAACCCACATATGCCTTTTCCTTTAAAAGCTATAACAAAACCAAAATAAAAAATGGTAAAGAAACAAGGATAAATAAGTGATAAGAAACAAGATAACTAAATGGGTTGAATAACATTATCAGAAAACAAAAATAACCCATATGGGAATCTATGTTTTAAGAATAGTCCATGAAGGTAATATGAGACACACAAAAAAATACTTATAAATAAAATAATGACATATGATATATATAATAATACAACACCATGTAGACTAATGTGATGGTATAAGACATGCATAGGTGTACACACTTATGTTAGTATAATGGTTACACATCTATTATCCAAATCACTCTCATAAGTCTCCCCTATGAAAATCCCCCAATCCAGGTGTTACATGTGAGTATTGGGGGTCATCAATTTCTAAATGAAACTATCCAAACAATGTTCCACTACATCTGACAAAGCATCCATAGTCTCCCCATGGAATAATAATGTATGATGGCCCTAAATATTCACCATTACACCATGAAAATATCAATACCTATAGGATAAAACCACAATCCCATCCTTCCCACCTCCTGGACTACCCATTAAATGATCCCCAACAGATAATCATGTCATGAATCACATCATATATTCCACCACATGGATAAAAAACATCATCAACAAATCAAATGGAGTAAAAAGGGGAACAAACACATAACCTCACTAGGGCCTACCAGAACTTTAATTTCATACATGTATATCACATATACATCTGTAATTACCTTTTTAAAACAATTTGGAAACAAAAAGTAAAACCAAGGGGAAAAAAACCATTAAGGCACACCGTAACCAAAATAACAAAAGCACCTTTTCATTTATTAAACATGATGATCATTAAAATCTAAAAACCCCTTCAAAACAAGTAATCCCTATTTTTAAATAAATGGAATATATAATTTGAAATTATATTATTATTTCAAAAAAACCCAATCCAAAATTTATTATCAATGAAAACCAACAATGAAATTTTATCAAATTTTTAGATTAAAAAATATCATTTCAAATCAATGAATCAATTGATATAGTGAGGTCGAGTGATTTTCCACTTCAAACCCAAACCAAGTTAATAAAATATTTAACAAATAACTCTTACATAACCAACACAATAAATATCTAGGGAAATAATGAAATTATAAATTTCAATAATTAATAGAACTCTTACATAAAATCTAGTGAAATGTAAAATCCTACCTCAGGTAGTGGAAGCTCATTGCCTTCGACAAGACCCACTAGATGAAACTCATACTATGGATCAGAATATTTTACAGCCCAATATCCCCAATTCCTACAAACCCAAACCTAGAAAATATAACAATAATTACCTATAGGGTCAAAGGAGTTGGAGAAAAAGTTACCATACAAGTGGGAGTGGAAAGAGGAGCTCATAACTCTTAAACAGTGTAGGAAACCACCATGAAAATACATAAGAACCACCATAGAGGAGATTAGATTTAGGGTAAAACCCCATGGGAGATTTGGGGTTATTATGTTTGAGTGGGGAGTCCTATGGGATAAACTACAACTACAAATAAAGATTAACGAATAAAATACACCCAACCTAGACAGTCTACACAGTTATCTCACATGGTTTTCCAAACTGTGTGTATACCATTCATTTTCTATTGACCATGGACGAATGATTACCCCTAGTAGTCTCAAGGAATAAATAACAATTTTCAAACGGTGAAAATGTCTACTTCCACTTATTATAGCTGCTTCAAATGGATTTCACATGGTTTCCATAATTGTGCCCCCTTAATAGTTTTCCCATATAGAACCCTCCAAAATTAAAAAATTTAACCTGAAACACCAAAAATGAAAGAAAAAAAAGAACCATAAGAAAATTACAAAAAAATATATGTTCGGGTGTCACAGAAACACATATCAGTCTTTTTTATTCTTGACCAAATACTATTGTCAATAATATTCCCCTTCAAAATTATAAATGGAAATAGTTACATTTTATTAATCTGAACAACCCAAGACCTTGAGTATCTTTTTTAGAACATTAATCTTCCCCACAACTACCACTGGGTAGAAATATACACTAAATATAAAACTTTGTTTTCTTATAAAATGATCGATAATAAACAATTTCCCTTATAGTATATTTGGTTTCTCTCTCACATAGATACCACCACCATTTTTATATTGTGTCAATTGATCCATCATAGCAATAAACTAAATGATTCCATTTATAACCATTTTATGTTTTTGATTTGGAATGATATTATCCTATTAATTCCCTCCAACTATAATTTTTCTATTTCCCATATGGAAAACCATTCCAAAAAAATATAATTTAGATGAATAAACATGGTAATATTCAAATGAAATTTCAATTAAACTTCACCATAATGTAGAATGTTATAAAGATATGTTATTAACATTATCCTAAACTATAATGTTATCTAAACCTTTATATTAAATAAACTATGAGTACCAAAACATAAATATTACATATTATACAGAATATAAACAATAATTCAATTTCTTAGATTCCTAGTGATCATTTATTTTTAGTGTTTTAGTGAATGTGTTCTTGAATTTTACATAACCTATATATCACAAGGGGGAAACTTCTACCTAGTATCCTTTTTCCTATAAAATAATTTTTTTGAAAAAATTTAATTTATTTTCATGAAAACTATTCAAAACATTAAACGTTAATTACTAAATTCTCTTAATCATCTTCAAACCCAATGAATAACTTTTTAACATGCAGGATGAGCATGAAAATCGTAATAAGATACATAAAAAAGAAAAAACTTGGTTATTCAATTAAATAACATGAAAACTCTTGAAAGTTATACTGTTATCTATAATTTATATGAGATGACATAAAAACACATTTTATAAGAAAATCACAAACATATTTTTTTCAAATAAAACCTTCACACCCATAGAAATTCTTTTTAAAAGGTTGGGGCTGGAGCCTAATTTTATTATTAAAGAAAATAAAATACCTATTTTGACTAGGTAAAGGTAGATCCATTACATATCCTGAAGGCCTAGTGGGAATATATCCCATTACATGGCCTGTATCCTTGAATTTTGTGGCCCAAGGCCCATTATATGAATAGTACCATGACTGTACCCTCACAATACCCGCTGCTTCTATAGTGTTTGGTACCCCTACAGTGTATGTCATTTTTACAGTTACTCTATTGCTACAGTACCACTAAATTACTGCTAGAATAACCTACTCCCAATGGGTTTTAAAACCCCATTTTGATGTTGGATTATGGGGTGCTTACCACTAATCCAAACTCCAACTATACCCATAAAAATCAGTGGTAATAATATACGAAATTGTGGTCATCATTTTCATATCACTATTATATAGAGAGTATAACTCATTAAACATATAGAAGAAACATCCTATTATATTTGGAGTAACCAGCACATTTACACTTAAAATGACCATTATTTTTATACATTTAATGGACCTCATGGTCAACTTCCATACATAAATATTACCCAATTAATTAAGTAGTTATAATAGGGATCACCCTTCTTGTAAGATATATCAGGCTCATTAATTTTTCTTGATCAATAATGGGGTCCAACCCATCACATAATATCTATCAGGATAACCCATTTAACTTATATAATTATCAATTACCATATCATTAATAAAACATCTTATTGTTTCACCTTTCATCTTAAAACCTTTGAAAAACACTTTTGGATCCATATACAAAACACTCTTTGAAATCAGAATATCATTCTAACTTAAAAAATTATTTTTTATACCAAAACAATAGAAACTGGATTGTGGGTTTTTGTTTTAAGAAAACATGAATCCTTTTAAAGGAATCCAAACATCAAATAGTGTATTTTGTGGTGGGAAAAGGCATTGGTGCCATATATGTTAAAATAGAACATTTATTTTTTCTTTTGTAAAGAAAGTCAAAAAAATATATAAACATATTCCTATCTAAAACCATTTAAAGGATGTAAAAAAGAGATATAAAATTTCTGTGAAATTTTTTTTAACTTCATATAAAAATATTTTTAAATTAATTTTAAAAATATAGACATGGGATAAAAAGAGAGTTTTAAGAAATGTTGTTTTAAAACATTTTTTAAAAACAATAACTCATACCTCAAGTATAACTCATTACATGTCACCAATAATAATAAAATCCTATTAATTATTTAATTTATTAATATAATTTATCATGTTTTTTCATTACATTTATTATATCTATTACCATGTTATACAAAATTACTTAATCAGTTAAGGTCATATCGTACATTTTCATGATATTTGGTTCATAAGTCCAAAATGACATTGGTTAGTTGAATATGTTTAAATATACCATTATTAAATGATAACTAGAATAATAATAATGATATAATTTTCATTTTTTCATACATCAATTATAATTTTAAAACTAAACAGGAAATATTATTATTAAAAATGAACTAAATTATAATTTTGGAGACACTAGGTTGTACGTACGTATGAGTAACATTTCCATTTTTCAAGGATAATTATGGAAATAAGGTACTTATTATTTTAACTTTATAAAATGATAATAATATAACAAATATAACATTACTTATTTAAATATAATTATATTTATTATTCATTTGATGTGGTAATGATAAATGAATCGAATTATTTTCTGGAGGTGGTAGTTCACATGTAAGCATAAAAAACATTATCATATTTACATGAATAGAAATGTAATAAATTAAAAAATATATTATATTTTAAGGTTGATAATATTTCATGAATATAATATATATATATATATATATAAATTAATTCCATCACTATTACCACCCTTTGATATGGTGATAGAAAATGAATTACATTGGTCTACGAGGTGGTAGGCCTCCATGCACACGAATGATGGGTTCCTTTCCAATTTTATAGTTGTAGTGAAAAAAATTCAAACATTTTATTACATGTATCAAACTTATGTTTTTACCTCAGCATGATATTTGAATATTTTAAAGATGTGGAAGATGAAATAAAACAAAACACTAGGTTTAGAACTTTATGTCTTCTTTGGAAAACCACTTATTCTTTAAACCTTATACCTATAATGTTTTTATTCAACCCAATATAATACCAATAAAACATGAATATGGACATTAAAAGTAATTTGGAATTATATTTGATAAATAAATGGGTTTTAAGTGTGAATAAATAGGAAAATTGGTTCCCTTTTATAATAGATGGGATAGGGACATTAGAAATTTCATAAAATATTAAATTTATATAAATTAATTGTGACCTAAAAATAGAACCAAATTGATAATATTATAATATAAGATGATTGGGAGACGAAATAATCTCATTAAATAAAATTTGGATATGTTTTGATCTCATTTTTATCCATATCATTTTTTGAACCTCATTTCACTGTGATCACACATACTATAATAAAAGTTTTTTTACTCCTTGAGAGTTAAGATAGTTTTCATAAATTACCAAATGGCCCATAAATGGACCATGACTGATATTTTTAACAATATATTAAAAACACTTCTAATGATATTATTTATAGTAATTTTATATCATTTAATAAAATATTATTTTCATAAAATATCAATAATGTAAATTTTAGATCTACTCGCCTACATTGAGTTAAATAACATCATGACAACAAATTAAATTGAATTAAAAAAATAAAAACATCCTTAAAATGTAATATTTATCTTGAAAATTTTCGGATCACATTATTAGTTTTTCAAATAATATTACTTAAATATGTTTATTATCATTACTTTTATTTTTTTATTTTTTTGAATAATTATTTTGTCAACATTTTGTATGAATTAAATTTAATTATTTATGGAAATAAAATTAAACATAAATTATACTGATTAAGTTCAATAATTTATATTCGAAAATAAAATTTATAAGGAAACATGTTGTCTGATTATCCCCATGTTTAAAATATTACATTTTTTAAAAATAAGTGTATGATATTTTTATAATTTTCTTTATACAAAATATTATAATTTTCTTAATCATTTAAAAATGGAAAATTTACCACATATTCTGTATTTTTTAATAAAGTGTTACATTAATTTTTTATTCATTCTCATTTTATTTTTAACTTTAATTAGTTTATTTAAACTTTATTAGGGTAACAAATATTACTACGGTTTCTATTCATATTGACCAAAAATAAAGGGGAATATTTACTAAATTTGGACATCTTGATTCCAAATATATAATACTTTTTTGACATTAAAATCATAAAATTTCCATTAATTTATTTAAAATTAAATGGACAATAACTGATAAAAACATGTTTTTTAGGAAAATACCTTATTTAGTAGGAAATTGTCTTTATACTAAATTTAATATCAAAATAAATTCTATATACTATATTAGTATTTAATTTAATTAAATACTAATTTAATTTTAAAACTAATAAAAAATATAATTTTAATTTCTAAATAATTGATAATAAAATACAATAATAATAAAAATTGAATGTTTCACTATTTATTGAATAATTAATATTTTCATAAAACTATCAAAAAATCATCGTAAGATAATTTTTAAATGCAAGATTAAAATTGAAATTTATTTTTTCAAATCAATATTCTATTATATGGAAGTAAATATTTTTAATAAAACCATATAATTCATAAAAACCTTATTTCTATTTAAATAAATCATTTTAGTTTTGTCTAAAAAATTACCTAATATAGTTATAATGAATATAAATATATAAAAAATATATATATATTTATTTATTATAATATTACCTAGGTTTATACGAAAACCATTTCATAAAAAAACTCATATCTTTCTCTTGCAGAGGGGATTTTTTCTACTATACCCATATTTTCTTATTCTATAACATCACTTCATCAACTCCCAAAACATTATCCACACAAGAAACCCCTATATACATATCTTACAAAATATCATTTATCATAATCTAGGTGAATGAATAAATAATAATGGTGAGCTCAAATTCACATTTAGGGAAATAATATATAGAAATATATCAAAAATTAAACTAATCATGCTAAATTTGGAATAATTAAGTAAAAAAATAAAATTTTTATTTGAAATACAATAAGATGATTAATTATTTTCATGGATAATATAGACAAACAAATGTAAGCATAAAAACAATAAGTGATTTTATAACGAAGAAATGGATAATATCATACATCAATTTTTATAATAAAATACTTATGAAAATACACTAAAAATAATTAAGTAGGCCCACACCAACTACCCTAGAAATGTTTCCTCATAAAACCATTAAATTCATTGAGTAGATGACTATAAACAGTCCCCAAACATCACATACATATTTTCAATGCAATACTCATATACCGAATCAACAATATAATTCAAATCAATATGTTCTATCAATATATAAATACCATATTGAATAAATAATAAATAATATCATTATCTCCCTAGAAAGTTGTGACATATATATTTAATGTACTCGTATTTTCAAATTTTACATATATTTTTTAGAATTTTTTATCCTTAGGGGGGTTTTAGAGTCTTTCGGGAGGTCAGAACCATATTCAGATAAATATAGGGGACTTGTTGTAGCTTTTTTAGACATGGTGGTCCCACAAATTCCCTTGTGAGGATCCTAGTTATAAGTGATGCTTCCCATAAGCCAATTTCTAGAACGTGGTGATCCTAGTTAGGACGAAATCTACCCAGTCAAAAATGTGTAGATGAGAGGCCATCTAAAAGCTAATGGTGTCGAATGAAGCCTAGTGGGTGTCCCATGATTATAGGAATTATTTTTTAAGACCCACCTTTTTATAAATTTCTCACATTCTTGATTCCTCCTTCGATCCCTATCACCTGTTGATAATTATTCTTGAAATTTTGGGACCTCATATCCACTTTCATATCCCCAATTTGATTCATTAAAAAATATCCAATCTTATGTTCTTGATATAGTGATTTGTTTCTAAATATAAATCTCTTCCATTATCATCTAATTCATCAAACCTATTTAGATATTTCATGTAATGATTAAATATAAGTAATTTGGATTTATTTTAAAAGGTATCAATCGATCAATGATAGAATTGGAACTTGAATTCATTAATTTATAGATTTCTCACCCTTTGGACTAATATCATTATTGTAAGGGGATCATCTCGGAATTATTTAATATACATATTCCATTAGGGTGTTGTTTCCTCTCATCCTTGATCATAGGATTCAAAATCATTGTGATTCAGTATTGTTTCTCGAATCTAGTGGAAAATCTATACATTAACAGTGAAAATTTATTCTAAATTTTTATTTTACATAAGATATGAACCCCATGACTTTATTACCTATTTTATAAAAATTCTTTATAGGTTTATTGGCGTGCTTTTATAGTTTCATGATGCCGATATTTATTGCTTGATCACATAAGGTGTGAAATTGTATCTTTAATACCTATGCTTGAATTTATTTTATTTTATTTGTGATTTTTAGGATACATTCATGATTTTACATGATATTGGGTCTATATTTTGTATCTTGTATCATATGTTATATTATTTTTAATACTATAGTTGAATGTGAAGATCAAGCATAAAGAAATATGCCCATATAGGTATGTGTCATACAATAGTATGAAATGAATTATGTTATCCTATTAAGGGGGTGTTTTAACCATGTTTTTAGACTATTCCATCATTTGTAATATGTTAGGATATTGGTTGGCATTCCTTCTAGCATGGTGTCAATGTAGGTAGAGTTAGTCTCTACGGATCAAACCTTATTTATTGTGCTTGTGTGTTTTACTTTCTTCTTGTGTCAATTTTATTAGATTTCCTGGAATGCACTAGTATATATTATTCAATAATGTCAAGGGTCATTGGTGGTGTCCTATTGAGTCTTATTCTTGAACCCTAATCAGGAATTTCAATGCGCTTATAGATTTTATGGTTCGGTATTAGGTGAAGGGAATGTGAATTACTGTGGATGGTTAATAAACTATAGTAGGAGGATGTGGTCATTTATGGATATAATTTGGGTGGTATGTTATTTACTACTTTAATTAAGAGTAATTACCTCACACATATAACTTTTGTTTAGTTTTTTATGTGTCTCACTTTCCATATTGATACTTCATGTGTTGGTTTTGTTTATATATAGTGCCACAATAATTATTATTTATTTACTCATTATATATTTAATGTTGTTATAAATTCCTTTATCATACTATGATGTTAACCTAGTACTATGGTCATAGAATCCTAGTGATATTTGGTGGGTCCTAACCACTAATCGGAAACCAATTGCATGTAGGGAGGCACATGTGAGGTTATGTGGCACTCTGGTTCAGACTTTAGTAGTTCATGTTGGGGTGTTACATTATGGTTTTAGGGAACCAAGTTCACTGACATGTTTCTTTTATTTTACATTATTTTATGCATGTTAGAAAAGAGTTAGGATATTTGGGACATGGAAAAGATAACTATGTCAGTGTCTAGCCAGTATTGTATCGTGGACCACCATGTTAACATAAAATGTTATTTTATATTCCAAATGCTGATATTACCTTTCATTCAAATTTACCTTGAGTGATGCACATGATTTTGTTGTACCGATTTATTAGATTTTATTTGAATTCACAAACCATGATCGGAATGTAGGATCACGTTATATGTACCAATTTATTATATTACACAAACACTAAATAATTAAATGCCTATAGAACTTCTGATATGTTATTTGGTGCATTATTTACTTCATTCTTTAATTTTGAAGATTTTATCTTATATTTGAGTGTATATATGTGGTTGTGAAAAGAATTTAGGTACTAGTGGCTTGGATTTTGTTTTATATTGTACATAGGGTGTTATTTCATATTCTTGAGGGTCGACCATTAGGTTAAACCGCGTTTTTAATCTTTGTGTGTGCTATGTTTTTTTAGGAATTTATTTCATTAAGATTTTGTTTTCTCTATGGTTTTCTCTAAAACTTTAGGAAATATTTCTCTATAGATTTACCATGTATCCGGTTACACTCCTTTTCTTGGATAAGGATACAACCAAGTGTGTTCCTATCATTTCACTAGATGGTCAGGCTATAAAATTGTTCAATATGAGACTCTAACTACTAGTTCCTATTCAATAGGGAGGAATCCATAGGGGAGGGTCGAAAATGGATGATTATGCTTGTGAATTCCATCTCCAGCACCCAGTATCATTCATATAAGACATTATGGCCTCATGATTCATAGTAGTGAATATGGTTATTTTATAGGATGTTGGACCTAGTAGTGACACCAAACGATTTGAAAGTGAATTTGGAGACATTTATAATTTACTGAGAAGCTGGAATATGTTGGGATATCATATTGTATGCTTTTAAATGTGAATATATTTCATGGGTAACAATTATAGACATCTTATTAAATAATTTCTTCAACAATTCAATTTATCTAGATCATGCTTGATAGTTCTTGTAACTATAGCATGGGATGATGAAACTTTCCTCGATTTTAGTATGATTCACTAAGCTGATTCTTGTTTTCCCTCTTCTAGAGAAGAATAAAGAATAGAAGTCTAGAGATATTGTGATTTATCTGCACCCAATATTGAAACAAACACTAATGAACTTTGATCTAATGGACTATACTATTTTTCATTGTATGGAACGGGTGAATAGGAAGCGAATCATGAATAAAAGAATGAAAAGTATTCAATTAGTTGTCAGTGGATCGATTGGTACTTTCTCTAGAACTATCTCTATTACTTATTATAGTAGTAAGAAAAAATTATATGATGGAATCCGGGGAAGTGGTTAATAGTAAGTGCATTTATGGGTTTCCTCAACACCCTCTATGGAGGATGATCATGCTAATTGCTACAACTATGGGAGGATGGGATAATTTCCCAAGGGTTGTACCAATTCTCTCCTGACATGTCCCTATGGTTTAATGATAGGGAATATAAAGTGGTTTTCTACTATATATTTGATGATGTGAATATTATGGGTAAGAATAAGGCCCCAGTAGCTAGTGCATAGCCCACAAGGGTCGGTTGCTCAAGTGACGCATGAGCCTCTATGGAATCATTATATGGTGGCTGGAAAGTCTTATGTATTTGATTAAACCACAGAAGATGGTGGATAGGGACCTTTCATAGTTTGAGGTATGAACCTATTTTCCTCTACTCTATTTATTTTTATATTTTACGGAGTTTCATCACATTCAATTTTATTGTCAAAATTGGTTACCATGATAGATTTACAGGTTAAACTCTCTTCTGAGTTTTTGTCTACCGATACACTCTGGGGGGAAAAGTTTATTGACTTCAAATCCATCCATATTATATGATGGTTTTTTCTATCTTTAAACATGTTTTAAGTATCATAAATCTACAGATTACATTTTTCAACAAGAAAATTTGATGGACTCGTTTAACTACTACCATTCCCACATCGATTTTTATTATAGAGAAGTGACCTTTTATCACCTATGTGGGAAATGGAAATTTTGACTGGTAAATGAGACATCAATGTTGGTAGAGTAGGGACAAACACTCTTAAGAGGAAATTATTTTCATCATAGGTAGCTATAATAAATCTTTTATTTGAATAGGTTATGACTCTCTCCTATTTCCCCTAGTGGTGGACATGTATCGAGATTTCTTTCCATGGGATTTATCATCATTTCATCCATATAGGGAAGTTGATTTTGAGATCAATTTGCTGTATTTCATGTGACCCATATCAATTCCACCATATTATACGACCCCAAATGAGTTAAAAGACCTAAAGGTGTAGATTTATTATCTTGATGTGAAAAAATTCATCAGACTAAGAACTTTACTATGTGTTTCTCCAGTATTGTTTGTCAATACAGTGGATGGTAATCTTTTCTTTCTATAAAAAACCAGAAGTTGAATAAAAACATTGTGAAAATAGGCACCCATTTCCAATATTTGATTATTTTTTAATTGATTGGTCCTATTTTGTTTATAATATTGATCTACAATCATCTTTCCATTAGATTTTTGTGATATATGAAGTCATATTGAAGGAAACATTTATGATTACATAAATGTTATTTGAGTATGTAATTATTCCTTTTAGACTAATGAATACTTTTGTAGAGTTCATGGCCCTCATTAATATTATCTATCACCAAAACATAGAGTATTTTTTAGTATTTTTAATTGATGGAGTCCTTATATATTCCAATATCTCATAATTTCATGCTAGACACCTTGATTTCGTTTTGAGTAAATTTTACGACCATTGGACGTATGGAAAGTATTTGAGGTGACACTTTTGGATACGGGATCCACACTTTCAGATGCATGTGGTTTCTAATGTGGGAATTTGATTTGATCCATAGAAGGATTTTTTAGGTATAACTTGGGAATGGATGAGTAATATGTTTGAGATTCAGAGTTTTCTCAGGTTTATTGGGTAATATAAGATGAACATCAAGGACTTTTCTCACCTACATTCTCCCATGATCATGAATATGAAGAAGGGGGTTGTGTTTGAATATAAAAACTAGAGTGGAGAGGTATTATTATAGATTATGAAGATGATGATGTTGGTTATGATCCTGGTTCTTGATACTAAATTTTGGTATATAGTGTATTGCAACATCTCCAGTGTTCTCTTGGGAGATGTTTTGATGTTGGGAAATAATGTATTTTCTTATAAATCTCATCATCTATGACCCCATGAGGGGAACTATTGTACTGATGATGTAGAGTTTTATATTATTTTCCGTAGATTGAAATATTAGTTACAATGTATTTTTACTAAGATATTTCTCATATATACATACCACAAGAGTCTATCGTATATCTTCTTCAAAAATGATTCAAATCTATTTCAAAGTAATTAGGTAGAGTACTAGTATATGTTCTACTTTGAGATATATAATTCTCCTAGGAAATGAACCGAGGTTATAGATTTTTTGTGTGGTAAGTGAATGGTTTTAATAGATAAAACACCAAATGTAGTGTGGAAACTCATTTCTTTGTTAGAAAATTTGGAAGTTATTGTGGAAAATGATTTAGAATCACTAGTTTATGATTACCTTATAACCACATCCTAACTATTTGAAAGAGTGAGGACTAGTCATGATCTTGATCTGTAGTGTGTATTAATGTGTGATAGGTAAGAAATGGATTGTTATGTTTTAGGTTAGACCTTAGATAGATGTGGAGTCCTTGTTGTTTATGGTTGGGTGATAGTTCCATATTCAATGAGAGAAGAGTTGATGAATGCCACTCATGCTTTACAATGGGCAGTGCACCCATAGTAGACCAAGATGTATCATGAAATCATGTAGCAATTCTAGTGTCTTGACATGAATATATATATTATAGGATTCATGTCCCATTTTATGTAATTTAATAGTATTAATGATGATAATTATTTTATGGAAGGGTAGAGGATGATAATAACATGAACTCATTCCATTAGAATCAAAAATGGATAAGTGTAAATCAACTAAAAGCTTCAATGATCGATTGAATCATCCAATACAAACTAGGGAATATATTTTAAACATCCAATGAATGATACCAGAACATGGATTGAATCCCTCATTGGAGAATGAAATGGTAACAATTATTTGGAATCCCTTGATGGATCTATGAGATCTTCTAGCATTCCAAATAGATCTCCCATCACAAATCGATTGGATCATGGCATAATCGAAGTGGTTACTGATCCAAATGTGTTTCAAAAAAGGATGAATCTCTGTAAGTTCTCGTTGATTTGTTGCATATCTTCTAATAAATGCATCAATCCTTGGTCCTATATAGATCTCAAGAACCAAATCCCACAATTTGTTTACATTTCCAAATTGAGGCTTATTTTAATCAGGAAAGGATAATCTTATGCCATTCTTTAGAGGCAGGAATATGTTAATGTGGTCTGGAAATCAAGGAACATCAGCTTGAAACCTATAATTTTTCTCATGTTTTAATAGAATCCTTAATTCAACCCCTTCAATCAAAATAATTCAAATGATCAGGTGTGGACCAAAATTCATGGGTATCCAAGGGTATATTGGCATTGAAAAAAACTTAATGAATTAGCCTTTAGCTTTTCCCATACACTTAAAATTGATCAATTCACTATCAATTGGGATCTTGGCCTTTATTCAAGGGTTCTTGTCAGGAACAATACGATGTCACTCCCACCAGATAAAATCTCGCTTATTGAAAATTGTCACAAAATGGTTGTCAGGATAGAATTTTATCATTTTCCCTAGTATTGTGAGAACTATAAAATAGTGGGGAATGTGATCATGAAATTCAGAGTGGTGAAAAATATGGTAAAACTAAATCCCAGTACTTCGACCATGAAAGAAGTTCGAAAAGTAAATAAGAACAATTCAGTAGACACTGTGACATCTGAATTACCTATTCTATTTTAATGTCTTTAATGGATATAGTCATCTAGTACAAGAGACTTATGGGTATCCTTGGTTTAGGAAGAGGAAGAGACACCCCTTCATCCATTTAAAAATTCTGATACCTCAAACACTAAACCTAATAATGACAAACAATTTTCTAACAAGGATCTTTATAGTGATCAACTTTTAATCTTTTCATCATAAATCTTCCCCATTTATCCTCTTAGAAAACTGAGGACATCCTCCTTGAAGTCATATTATTTGATATTAATGGATCTATCTAGTTGGATCCATAATTTTTAGTTGGAGATTAAAATATGTAGTCCACTGAGCCGGTGCCTAACCTCCTTCATGATCAACATGTGTGCGATACTTCTTTAGGTGTTACAATAGTAAAGAGTTTCATGAAGGAAAAAGTCATAGTCACAATTCATTCAGATAAAAAAGAAAACTCCAAATGGACTCTGGTCTCAAAACCTAAGAATATAACATTGATCAAAAAATTAGAAAGACACAAAAATGGGGCAAAAGAAAAGGGGGAATTTACACCCAGAATAGGATCAAAATGAACATTGTATTCTGGAACTTCTCAGGCATAGACAACCTTAACATTGAAAGTTCTTTAATGCTACGTGCAGGTAAATATAAACCTGATTTAATCAGTGTGGCTAATCCAAATAAAATATTCTCCAATAAATTCAATCATATATTAAATAGTGGGTATCATATTCTAATAAAATCGCAAGTCTCCTCCAATCATGATAGACTAAGATTTCAAGTTCACGCCTCTATGGAAGATACCACAATTTTCTAGGAATATAATCATCTCGTCGCCTACTTATTCTCCAAGTACAGTATGAAATTTTTCTGCACAGTCATATATTAATTCACCAATTATATAAACATGAAATATCTCTTGGTTTAAATTAAGTATGTATCCTCTATTATCATTGATTATTAGTCCATTATTCGAGACATTAACTATAGTCTACATGAAGATGAGAAAATGGGACCTATTTTCACCTCGGCCTGCATGAAAGAGTTTTTCACCAGTGTTGAGGGTGCTAATTTAACTAATTTTAATCTCATTGGATACAAATTCACTTGGTACAATACACATATTAATGGAATGAGAGCTACCAGAATTTACAAAGCTTTTGTTAATGATTCATCCCTTGGATTTTGGAGATCCATTTCCGGATCCACCATTGATAAACAAATCTCTCACCATCATCCCATTTTTCTGATATTTCTTACTAATGATAAGAGACAACCCATTCTTTTTAGGTTCGATAATTCTTGGACTAACCTTCAAGAATGAAACCAAGTTGTTCAAGACACGTAAGACTTGGATGAATTTAATGACAATACACTTGATTGCATCTCCTAACTAAAAATTCTTAGGACTAAAATGATGGATTTGAGTAGGAAAATTTTTAGCCACATTGATGAGGAGATTAATTATATTGAATTATATTTAAATTAGATTCAAGAAAACATCACTATGAATAACTTCCCTGGAGGAATCAAACAAGAATAAAATATGTCCTCCAAGCTTAAAAATATTATTATTCTCTAAGAAAATATTCCAAATGATATTTTCAATGTCAGGTGGCTTAATGATGGGGATATAAACTATACGTTCTTCAATGATATTCAAAGGTTAATAAGGGATAATAATCCTTTTTTCCTCCTGAGGATGGTGACCAAATTCTTAATGATAGATAGACACTTTCTAACCGCATTATCTCTTTTTATGAGAACATTTTCAATGGACCTCCCATGAATGCCGAAATATGGAAAGGTATCAATACTAAAATGATTATTGAATAATATAATTCACTTATCACCTCCACTACCTTGGATATTGAAATTAGGGAATCTATATTTGGTCTCAACAAGGTAATATCACCTAATATTGATATATTTAACTATTATCACTTCCAAAAATTCTAGATGATCATACAGATTGATGTTTGTAAACTCGTAAAATATTTATTTATGGGTGCATCCTACACTAAATGTTTTAATGATAAATTAATTTGCCTCACCCCAAAGGTAGATAAGTCTAGTGACATTATTCAATTCATTCTAGTGGATCTTGTCAACAAAATTCATAAAATTGTTACAAAAATTCTTTCCAACAGGCTTGATCTAATTTCGAACCAAGTAATTTCTTAGAATAAATTTGGATTTTTTAAATGTATGAGCATCTAGGATTTCATGATATCAACCTTGGAGTCTGTGAATATTTTATTTTAAGACCACAATCTTATGAAACATTGTTCTCAATATTTACATTAAAAAGGCCTTTGATACTATGGACTGGGGATTTATTAGTAAGGTCCTTTCAATTGTTGTCTTCAACAAAAGATTCATATGCTAGATCAAATAATTTATCGAGCCTTCTCAAGTATCAATTTTAGTTAATGGATCTCCATATGGATATTTAAAGTTCTCAAAAGGGGTTATATAAGGGGATCTTTTCTCTTCTATAATTTTTTGTTATTACAGAGGATTACTTAGCAGGCTTTCCCTTTATGTGGTGAACAATGGTGACTTGAAAACTATCAGGGTGAAACGAGGTATCTCTTGTCCCTGTCACATATTTATTTGTATTATATTTTTATATTTACTTAGGGATACAAGAGTAATATCAAAAAAAACAATAAGGACCTTTAGTATTACGAAAGGGTTTTATGTTAGGAAGTTACTTGGAGTAAGTCATTTATTTACTTTGGCAAGAATATTCCATCCTCCAAAAAAAATGGTATGATCAATGACTTGGGAATAATGGAGGGTTCCATACCCATTATCTAAATTAGTATCCCCATGGTTTGGGGAAGACCTCATTCATCATACTTTACCAACACTTTGATATAGGTTGGAATAATTATTTCTTCTAGGAAAGTAAAATCTCTTTCTATGGAGGGAAGTTCTTTCCTTATCAATAATTTGATTGTTTCAAAACCAGTCGACTCATTCATGGTGAACATATGGCCTATCTATATTATTAAATCTATTAACACCATGATTATGAACTTTTTTGTAGTGGTATCATGCTATAATGAAATATTGGTATAGTCTCTTGGAATAAATGTTACAAGCCCTTTGATCTTGGAGGTCTCGGTATCAGAAACCTAATCTTTTTCAATCAGTACCTTCATGATCAGATCATTTAGATACTTCTAAATAATAATTAAGATTCTTTGGTATTTTTCATATATAGTTTCTTTGATAAAATAAAAATATGAAACACTTTCTGCATGGATTCCTCAATATTGAATGTTATTAAAGTAGTTTTTCACAAAATTCATGCTCAGTCCCACTAGCTGGTCAGTGCAACTTCCTTACTCAAGTTTTTGATATCCAAATGCATTGGAGTCCCTCTTATGGATTTTCATGGTTATAATGAATAATATATTGAATACAAAATTTCAATCAATGATCAAATTTCCATCTTTGATGCACTACCAGATGACATAAATTTGGTTGTTTCAAATTGTGAATTTATCATGAAACATGACATGCTCATAAGGGAATTGGACTCAAATGGGATTCTCAATTACAAGGCCTTCTACAAGCATCTGATCCAGGGCTCTTATAAATGGATTGGTGATCTTAGTAGAAATAATGGTTATCTCCGTCCATATTTACCTTCATTTGGAGGCTCTCTCTCAATGGAGTTCTCTTTTATGCTACACTATAAAGTGATGATATTTCTCTTTTATCACGATATGTTATTTGTCATCAAAATCATGAGGATATAGATCATTTATTTCATAGCTATCACACTAAATACACACTTTGGAAATTTGTCTTTGATATCTTTGAGGCCCATCCACCACAGGAAGATTCTATTTAGGCACTTCCTGCCTTATCTCCTTAAGATTCCAATGTCCAAACAGGTAACTGATCTCTTCAGGATAGCCTATGTAGAGCTAATTTATGTCATATGGACACTAAAGAAAAAATATATTCATGAACAGTCACACGTCAACAAAAATTACACACTTTATAATATAGTTATGTTTGTATCGAATTCTATCATGCTACAAAGGGACTGCTGCAACAATTTTTGGAAGGACCTATTGGTGTCTAGGCATCTAAAGGTCTTGGATAATTATACTCCATCATGTGGTACTCTTCATGTATTCTAGTTTCGTGCATTTACAAGATGGATTATTTGAATATATGATGGGGATTTGAGGGTAAATCTAGGGTGATCAGGGTATGGTGTGGTATTTAGGGACCTTAACAGGGATGTTACTAAATTCAATCATGGATCTTGTGACTTTTATATGGCCTTGGAAGTTGATATGAATAGGCTGATAAATGTTTTCTCCATTTACAACCAAATGAGGTAGAATAATATCTGTATCAAATGTGATTCCACAATTATTTTTCAAGATTTCAGAACTAGAAACACATAACTTTTTTGGAAACTAGAAATGAAATGGATCAATTTCCTTGATAATCTTTTATCAATGAACTATATCATCGGGTATTCATTTCTTGAAACCAATGTCATTTCATATTCCCTAAAAAATAAGGGAGAAGATGAGGAGTTTTTCATTTCTTCTAAAGTTATTCTTGTTGATCTTTTACATATTTTACAAAGGGAAAAATGTAAAAAAAACCTCCTACACACTATTTTATATTTTCCATGCAATTGTAAGAGCCTTTGAGCTCATTTTTTTTAATAAATTTATATTGTGGGAAATTTACTTAATCCACTTCTAGTTCTAGTAAGGAAGTCAGTTTAGGATATGATGGAATTTATGAAATGGTAACCCCAGTCCCCAAAAGGTCAAGTCATTTTGTGTGTGTTAGTGGATCTTTTGACTAAGGTGGGTAACATTATACCAATATAAGAGGTTAACTTAGTGGTTGACCTATGAAATATATATTTTTTACAGATCATTCAAATTCACATATTTCCATCAAGAATGGTATCTAACAGATTGTCCAGTTTACAACAAGTTTTTTTAAAGTCTTACGTATGGTTATCAGCACCTAGTTGAAACAATATATGAAATTTTATCCTTATACTGATGGTAAGTTAGAATGAATGATCCAAAATTTATAGTAATTTTTTGAGCATTAATTTTGGATTTTAAAAAAGATTTGGATACTCAATTGGATTTGGGAAATTTATACTATAAATAAAAAATCATTACATGATTTATATGCCTCTATTTGAGGCTCTATATGGGTGTCCATTTTTTCACCATAATGATTCAATGAGTAAGGTGAATCTTAAGTCATTAGTATGAATATAGAATTGGATATCTCTTATTAGGTTAATTTGATTCTTCAATTTCTGGTTACATATCTAAATAGGAAAAATTATTATATTGTATCAGGTAAATAACCCTTTGATTTTACTATGGTTAAGAATGTTTCTTATCTCGGGTCCCCTCTATTAGTGAATAGGATTTGAGGAAAAATGGAATGATGGTGTTATGGTAAATTAGGTCATTCAAGATTTTTGATAGCATTAAGATGTGGCATATTGATGGGATCTTCCTATATGGTATCATTGAATTCACAATTCATTACATGTTTCTCATATTCAAAATCATGATCCTCATCATGTTCATGTTCTCAATGGTCATGATATTGAGATGGATCTAAATGAATCTTTTGTGGAGAGGACTATTTTAATAGAGCACTGAAGTGAGAAGGTTCTATGAGGGAATAATATTCCTCATTTTTGGGGTTTTGTACTATCACATTCATGTTTTGGAGGATACCTGGGTTTATGAAATAGAAATTCAAGCATTCTGGTCTAAGATATTTGAGTAGGCCTATGGGTATACATATCAAGGAAAAAATATTAGCTGGGGGATAATTCTAACCCAATAATTTATGTATGACATTTATAAACATTTAAATATATTTTTGAGATTTTTTTTAAAATATTTAGTGTAGGTTGAATGAATTTAGTATGTTACAACCATGATGAGACAGGTTAGTCCCACCAGCTCACTGGGGTGGATATCAAGATGAAGTTATTTTTCCTATCATCCACTATCTAGTTGTTGGTGCTCCTTGGTAGAACTAGATCTTTCTAATGTATATTTTGTAGCTAATGGATACCACTGACTAGCTGGTGGCATCCAAAAAATCCCATTGGGACACCAATAATATATATATTTTTAAAAATCCCTCATTACACTCACTTTATATTATTATTTTGACCTCGTATGATGACCAAAAACCTATTATCCTTATCGCAATGATTTTGGGTTCTCCATGCCCTTGATAACTCCTCATTTTCATGTACAAACAATTATTTGATCCTACATTCTTGATCTATTGACTTCATTTATATTCAAAATCATTTTTTTATCTTATCCTTGATAAAAATAAACTATATTCTTAATTTATTTGTTGAATATAAGGGTTTTTGTGATTTATAATGTTATTCATGTATCACTGTAAGAATTAGAACTTAGAATAAAGGATTTGGTGTCTACACAACCTTTGGGACATGATCATTGTGGGAAGAAGATCTTTACTTTCATGTTTAATATTAACATACCTTTGGGGTGTGTTTTATTCTCAACCATGATCCTAGGATTCTTAATTGGGTTGATTTGGGATCAGTTCTTGGATCTGGTTCAAAGTCAAATCTATGATGGTAACCCTTTCTTCTGAATAATTATTTCACCTAAGGTATATATCCCTTATCTTTAGTATATATTTTATAATGGTTCTTGGAAATATTATTTGAATGCATGTTTTGACCTAGGGGACCAATTTTTAAAGTATAATCACATGAATTTGGTATGTGTATCTATGAGACATGTGCCCTTATTTATTTGACATGGATTTTTATGTTTATGATACTTTATCTATTTTACACAATGTTTCATCTATCATTTGTTTCATATATCATTTTCTTTATTTAGAGTCTTCTATATTTTAGACTCTAGGTTAATCCTAGTGGACTATCCATTAAGAGGGGTGTTTCAAATAAGATGTCACATGAATTGGAATATCCCATCAAGGGTGACGTTTCATTCATGTTTTTGGAATATCCCATCAAGGGGGATGAGTCAAGTTATCAGTTGAGGTTCCTTCTAGAATGGAATTGAAGAGAGTTGATCCTTTCTATGAAAACCTAGTGTTACATATTTTTCATGTGTATAATTATTATTTCTTGTATCTATTCTACATACATTCATGGAATGCACTGTTATATATATATGTATATATATATAATTCACTTATGTTAAGGGATTTTGGTGATGTCCTAAAGATTCTTGTACTGACCCCATAATTGTTAATATTAGTGTGATTTTAGATTTTATGGCTAGGTATCTGATGAAGGGTAAGGGCTCTATAGGGTAATATTGAGTAGGATTATTAAGAGGTTGTAGTCATTATTGGATGAATTTAGACTTGATATCTATTGTAGGTGTTATAATTATGATTTACCACCTACTAGGATATTTTCTTAGTTTTGTTTCAGATATCTACCATGTGATAATGACACTACATGGTATGGTTTTTTATATATTTCTACTCTAATGCTTATTTATTAGTTCATTATTTGATGATTTTTTATCGGTTAAATTCTCGTGCTCTAAATTTACTCAGTATTGATGGTATAACCTCTCTATGATGTTCTATAATCTCTCTACACTATTTTATTTCCTCTTAAGTATGGGGATAAATTCTTGAGGTTGTTTGTAATATAGTCACGGACCCCATTGGTACAGGTTTAGGTACTAAAAAACTTAATAAAATTCTTAACAACATTCCTTTATCTAAAACCATATATTAAAATGGTATATGGTTAAGACAATATAAAAGTGGAAGAATAGATACTAAATGTATCCATTATAAATAAAAATATTAATATGATAGAGAAAAATAATTTCCAAAAAATAATTTATAGTGATTTAAAACATGGTCAAAAGAATGTGAATGATTAAAAAATAAGATATAATCTATAAATAAGTAAAGGATGATAGAATAACATAAATTCATTAGAACGTAATATAGAAAATAAAGGAATTGATTTTGGTAATTATAGTGGAAAATTTTAGTGAACCATTAAAATATAACACTCCATCAATATTTCAATACTTTTTTAATAATAATTTTATAAAATATTTTCAAATTTATTTTCAAACTTTTAGAAAATAATTCATTTTAATTTTAATATAAAACCAAAAAAAATTATAAAACAATTAAAAGATAATATTTTTTAAAAACTATCTATAATTTTATTAGATTACTGATAATGAATAATGGATTTGATGGTGGTAAAATCTATTCATTCCATATATGTTTAAAACAATATTCCTTTCAAACTGTTGAAGAAAAAGATAAAACCAACCCATTTAAAAATATTAAAAAATTTATTTTATAAAACATTAAAATGAAATTGATGTGTGGATGAAAATGGATTTAAATATTTTTTGGGGAATGTAAAATAACATTTATGATGAATTTTATAAAATCTCCATATGTAAGAAGAATATTCCCCACCCAAAAAAATAAGTTTTGTTCTGATTAAAAATATGCATTCAGTCCTTCTATACTAAAGGGAGAAAACGTTGGATGAAAATATGGGAATACTATAATTATTCATATTAGAAGAATATAAATTGGTTTTATGAGATAAATAGTATATAACCACTTTAATTTAAATTTAATCATAAATATGGGGAATAAAAATAAGTCTATAGAATAAACCCTTATCAATTTGGTAACATTAAAATCGAAGGACATCAAAAATTATAACATGATACGGTTCTATATACCACATTAATTATAAAAAAATATTATTTAAAAATATATTAATTGGGTAGTAATCACAAGATATATTAAAAATATGTTATGCAATATGAAAAATTTCTCAAGGAATAAAAATTTCGACCAAGCACCCTTATAGATTTTACAACATTTGACTGAAAACATATTGAAATAGAAAACTTGAAATGGATCATTAATTACTATTTTTAAAAATTGGATCATTATATCATATTTTAAAGATGCATTATATACACCAAGTTATGGAAATTTTTGTGTAATTAAAAACTTGTCTCAAAGAGGGAAATTTTAGACAAGAAACCCTTACCTTGGATTGTGGCTTGTTCAGAATCTTTCAAACCTCCTATTTAATAAATTTATATTTATTATTCATCTATATAATAAAAATATTTATATATATATATATCCTTATTCCATTCATTAATAACTTATTTTTACCCAATTCCTCATTATGAATTATGAAAATCAATTTTTTAGGTAAAACTTATTCTATTTTCCACACATGATTTGATTGGAAATTTTTTATCCCTGAACATTGGTCATAGATTCATCATCTATAGAATATTAGATAATTATTATAATCAAAATAATTGTGATCTAGTCAAGAATAGTCTTAAAATTTACTTACAACATTATAATAAGAAACTCAGGTAGTGGAATGGTTTTTAAAAATTCATGAGTGAGTCACGCCCCTTATAACCTTGTCAACCAAAGAGAATAAATTTTCAAGAATCCCAAAATAAATAATTGATGTCACCTCAATAAATGACTTTTATTATAATGGATCCTCCACTTATTAAAAATATCTATAAGATTTTGAAGTTACTACATTAATAAGTTTATATTGTTGAATACATGTAAGCCAGTATGGGTGAAATCCCCATGGAACATCCCTTATTCATATACTGAAGGATTCAAAAGAAAGTGTTGAGTTATAATCAATCTGTAGTTTATCCCTACCATGGTAAATATCATGTTTGATAGCTTTTAACATGGTCCCTAGTTCTTCCTCATAATTAGTACTATTTCCAACATTGTGGAAGAAGAACCATTTAACAAAGAAATGATATATATCAAAAAAACCTTCACCCCCCAAGGGGCCTGGCTCACCAGAAGCCCCACCATAAAAATTGTCTTTGATCCACATGATTATAAGTTTTATTCAACTTATTTACATAAAAATTAGTGATCTTTCATCCCTTATATACACACCAATAAACAGGACTATGTTAATATCATAGAAAGATTTATCCATAGAACCTCTTTTTATTTTAGATATATTGAACACATCATGATTCATGGAAATGATTTCCTCGTGAGTGGATGGAGGTTGTTTGATGAATATCATATCATTATTGGATTATCTTATGTATAAAATTTTAGCTGAGGAAGGAATGGTTAGTAGGTAGTAGATCTTCTCATTGTAGGAAGCATCATTAATAGACATGAACATGTCTCGAATATGGTTATTCTTAAAAAGTGTTATGCCAAAAATATTCATCAATTAGTCTCATATAATTAATATGAATCCCAATAATATAAAGAGTTGATGAGTTCATTATTCCTCCTTCATAAATAGAAGAAAAATCAAAGTAAGATGAATGCCAAAACACTAAATTTCATCTTATGTGGGTAGCTTTCATTTCCAAACATTCTACAATATAAAAAACGACAATGTCTATATAAAAGGAACTCTACATTTGGACAGAAAAGAATGAGTACAAGTAGTTATTTGGAATTAAATTATATATATGTCCTTGTTACTGAAAAGGCCATTTCTATTTGGGGTTCAAATAATAGTGTCTCTATCTATAAAGTTGTAACGTTGTATTTTAATATAAACATGGGGAGGTATAGTCATTCCATATCTTGGAGTAGAGTTAAAGGAATTCGTAATGGAAATTTGATTCCTATTGATAGGACTAGCCATAATTTCTTCAATAGGTTTATCAAGCTATGGTGTACTCCATAAGTTCATATTTGAATGTATGCTCACATTCCATATAGATCATCTAATCATAACATTGTATTTATACCTTAGTATAGTCCATGTATAAGAGGAATGATAATATAGACACTTATTCAACAACCTTACATTGAATAGATTGTTTAGGAACTCGAGAGAAGCATCATTACATGTCATAAGGTCTTAAGTGAATTTAGTAATAAGTGAATAATTAAATATTTTGATATCATTTATGAAAATTCACCCTATCACAATGGTCTTAATGCAGTATTTATAGACCACAATAATTAATTTCCTATCATGAATAGAGACATTCCAAATAAAATTCATGATCATGCATTAGAGATCCATGATAATTATTCTTGGATATCTATACATGGAGAAATCATAAACAAATTTTTATGATATGAATATATTAACTAGACACACTCTTTCATCTTATGACATATCTTATCCCTTCTATTTTGAAAGCTAACTGAAGATGCCAAAACAAATATTTTCCAGATGGAATTTTCTAATTTCCCCCCATAAAAGTTGTACACTAAGGTAAGTGAACGGTATTGTCCCAGTTTTAACTCCCAGTATTCTTATAATCCTATTCCATTATGTTACATGGACCCCTTCCCCAAATATAATAAAATATACATGTTAGTTGATAGCTTTCCCAGCTACTTCCTCATAACAACCAAAAGTGGATCTGAGGATGGATAAATTTTTCTGTAGGACTTCCAAAAAAAATGATATCATCAGTATAAAAGAGATGGGAGGGATAAAATTGAAATTTCCCAACATTTATATAATTAAAATATCAAATGTTTGTATGATCATTAAGACAACTACTCATGTAGTCTTATATAATGGAAAATCGAAATCATAAGAGACGGTATCCATGCACGGACCTCTCAAACAATAAAAGAAACTTCTATGACCTCCAATAATGAGAATAGAAAACCTCATTGTACCAATAATTGTACTGATTAGTTTGATCAAATCATTATATAATCCATATCTTTTGAGATATAAAAAATTACAACTCAAATTTTTAGTATCAAAATCTTTTGAGATGTATATTTTAGGAGAAAATTAACACGCTTTGATCTCTTCTTAATTAAGTTGATACTTTACGAGTTACCGATGATAAATTTTTTAATAAAACTTCTATGAAAAAAACCAAACTATTTTGTTGTGATGATATCGCAAACCAAACATCCCATCCTATTTCAAATTACATAACAAATAATCTTTATAATAGTGTTCCCAATTGCAACTTTCCCAAAATCCATGATATCAATATAATTCTCCATCTTGGGAATTAGAGGGATTAATCTATAGTTGATAATATAATTCATAAAGGTATGAATACACAACATTCTTCACTTCCACAATAATGATATCCTAGAACAACAAATAGAACTTATTGGTAAACCCATCAGGTCTAGGAAAACTATCAATATTATGAGAGAAGAGATCATTCCTAACTTCATCCTTAGAGGATGGAAAAGTGAGTCCCTGGTACTGATGATCATCAATTTAGACTGGTATATTTTCAATAATTTTTGGATTATTTTAATTTACGTTATCACAATAGATCTATTTAAATTAATCAATAGCTACCTTAGAGATAATATTATCATAATTTAATTGACTCCCTTTATTTTTTAAATCATTAATTCCTATATTTTTTCTTTTATAATTTTGTATATGATGAAAGATATTTGTGTTATTATCACGGTATCTTACCCCTATGACATTAGGATAATTTCTGTCCAGCCTCCATTTAATGGCTAAGACCACTTACACTCTAGAAGTATCATGAAATCATTCCCTACAGTGATTATTTTGATTCTTATTTTTAACATGGATAGAGGAAATTTTCTCTTCAACATCATAAATATTAATTTTATTCAGTGAGAAATATTTCTTTCTACAATATGTTAAGATGACCTTGAGTATATTTATATTCCTAACTAATCTTTGAAGAGGTCTACCAAGTGAAGCTATATTTGAAGCTACTATAAAAATTTCCATGCATCAAGGTGGGATAATCCAATAATTATTTAATATTAAGAGAATATGGGTTGACCTAGGAAGATTTATGTGAATTTACATCGGGATAGTATTCTTATCAGAGTGGAATTTTGATAAGTTAATTCTATATATTTCATGGGAAGAACACCTATCATCAACATGAACAATGAATATGTCATGATTATTTATTTACTACCATTAATAGTATATATGATCCCTTTGAACTCAACTCTAGATATTGAAACCTCCAAAATATTTCAATTATCAATAAATAAAGGGAACTCATGTGACGATATCATGAATATGTTGGATCATGTTTTATAATCTAGTTTTAGTATAGTATTAAAGTAACCAATAATAATCTATTTATTCCTCGTGTTATTAACGGTTTCTCCCAGCACACTCTAAATATCCCTTCTCTTGATATAGGATGTGGAGGTATTGATGAAGGAAACACTGAAATAAAATATGAGTATGGAGTGGGAAAACAAGACATTCTAGTCACCCTTATTATATGAGTAAATATTAATTATTTCATGTTTTTACACCCATATATGATCCCTATCATTGTTATGTAAATTCTATTAGATAAAAGTGTATCCAAGATAGACCTAATTAATTTCTCTCAACTTGTGAAACACCTTCATTGGTTCATCTATCCCAAATGGGGGGTTATGGGCCAAAATAAGGTGTCTAAGTGATGTGACCATTGGGGAGTTCACAATACCTTGAAAATTATAGAATAGGAATCACGCTGTCTAAGATCATTACCTTTTGTTTGAGGACCTTCTAATTATGGCATCTCTATATTTCCTTTGTTTTATCTTTTTCTATTTTTCTATCTTAACTTTTTGGTAGAGATCCACACTATGTCCTCATTTTCTATATACAACTTGTCCCCATCATAGTTTCATTTAAGAGAATTTATATCCTCATCATGATTGCCCGTAAAATTAAATTAAGATGAGTAAACATGTTGATAGATAATACTAATTCAGGTGGAGCATCATATGGATTACTCCTTATCACAACCTTGGAGGAGTACACCAGTATGAAGGGGGTCTCCAAATAAGGTTATTACTGAGGGTTTCTATAGAAATATTTTTTATCTATTGTGTTTTTCCTATGGAAAATTTCCAAACTTGATGGGACACTATCCCTAGAAAATTGACTTGAATCAACGCTATGGATATTGGACTTCGTATGTATGCATGAGAGACATTTTGATTTTTTTAAATTGATGAAATTGAAAAAAAAATAGAAAAATTAATGATTTAACATATTAATAAAAATAAAAATAATATATGTATCGTATTTATTTATTAAATTAATCCTTATGGCCATCCTTGTAGTCCCGAAATAAAAAATGAATCACATTACATTGTGGAGGAGGTATACCACACGTATGCACAAGGGATGTTATCATTTTACAATGAATTAAACAGAAAGTAGGTAGATGATATATAATATTTATATAATTATAGTTTCTTCATAAATATCATATATATTCATTAATTCAGTATTTATAAAAATCCAAGTGAGTTGGGGATGAAAAATAAAATGCATCACTTCAAGGGAACTATTGTTCAAATGTACACATGAGCGATGCTTTCATTAACCATTTAATTGAATTAAGAATAAAAATGGTTGTTACATAAAATTAAAAAATATATGTAAAATGCCAGTTTTATTATATCAACATGGTTATATAGTATTTATATGAGGATGAATAATAAATAAACATTGAAACACTCAGTTAATAGTTTCACCTATATTTTGGAAAACCACCTTTTATATAAACCTTATAACTTCAATGGATAATATTTGGGGAATACTAGAACTTATAGGATGTGGTTAATGAATTTAAGAATGTATTTAGTCTATTATTTTCCATCATAAGTGTCTTAAATAATATGAGTAAAAAGGAGAAGGCATTCCCATTTATATGTCTGGTTAGGGAAAATCTTCTAAATAATTGAACCATTAATATATAAAATATGTATTACTCATTTAAAATTACTCTAAAAAAATATTATTAGACTATAATGACTATATGGTCTAAATAAAATCCACCAATAAAATTTAAAAAAGGGTAGGTGTCATTTTAAGACATGCCTTTTGGGTTGATCCCCTCGTTAACCCTATTTAATAGTTACCGTTTTAAAAAATACAACAGTAAGGGTCATGAAAGTAAATTTAAAATTATCGAGTGAAAAATAAATAAACACTAAAATATAGGATAAATAATTTCCCATTTATTTTATTTAATATATTATTTTTATTATTTTTAATGATTTCAAAAAAAAATAAACATTAATTATCAATTTAAATCATTTTCATGAATGTTAATATATTTCAACTTCAACGGAATAACAATAACAATTTTATTCAAATTTAAATATTTAAAATAATAAATTATTATACTTCTGAACCATATAATTCATTCAATAAAAAAATTCAGAAGTAGATAGCATTTGATATTTTTTAAACTATTTACTTTGATTTTCACCATCTTGCACAAACACTTCATCAGTTATGTGTAATATTTCTAGGTAATTATACAATAAAAATTTAAAATTAAAATTAATATCATAAATATATTATATTTATATTTAGTTTTTTCATCATAATTAATCTATATAATACTTATATATACATCTTTATCGTGATAAAATAATAATTCAGAGAGATGGACATTTTTTGGAAATATAATTCTATTAATATATATGGGAAGTCAGATTCATTTAAAGTGGCTCTATATTCGACCATTAATGAATATAATATCAATTTATATTTTTAATAACCTCATTTACCCATTTAATGATGATATTATTTTATGTTTTAATGCTTTAACCCTCAATTTATCACTTTTACACTATTTTCCCCTTTATTATAGTGATAAATTTATAACATGGTTACTATTCATTATGGATAAAAATAAAATCATACTTATAAAAAATTAATATATAAAAATCCTAAATATTGAATCCATTTTATATGATTCAATTTCAATAATTGGGAAAAATTACTTTTGAAATATGTTTTTAAAACTCAATGCAAACCATTTTTAGAAAAAGGCTTATTATAAGAATAAAAATGATTTTACACCAAAATAAAGAATAATTTTTATTAAAATTGAATTTATAGGATAAATTTTAATCAATTATATTTATTTTACTTTTAGAATAACTCAACACATAATGTTACCTTGTTAAAAAATTATTAAAATATAAGTACTTAAAATAGTTTTTATTTGAATAAAATCATTACATATTTTATTACATATTATTCCTTTAAATCATAATTATATATTTAAATATTGCAGCATTTCATTCTCCCTCTCTTATAAAACAATTTCCTCAGAATTTGATTTTTTATCACTAAAATGCATGTATTGTGACATAGGTATGACATTAAATATATATTTTATCATGATAAAGAATTTTTTATACAACTATTTTGATACATAGTATCTTATAAAAACGTATGAACCATGTGTGCACCATTATAATAATTGTACCATTAAATCTGTTTCCAACATCACACCATAATAGTTGGGTGTTGTTCTCCACATAAGTATTGACATATAGATTTATTTTAATCTTATTTTAGTTGAGTAATTACATTTAAATTATGATATAGAATGATTAAACTTACTTATTATATTTTTTTTCGATTCTATAATCATAACATGACCTTTGGATGTGTTTCGACCAATTTTACAGCTCTATCTTCTCTTGTATTCTAAATTATACATAACATGATGAATTTTTCATGTTTGAAGTACTAAGGGTAACATTTAATTAATTATAATATCCAAAATAATTGGTTAACATTTACTTCTCATGTCTCTTGAAATTAACTGACACTAAAAAAAATTAAAATAATTTAATATAATACATAATAAAAATAATACTTTGTGTGAATAAATAATAAATTAATCTCAAATAACCCCCAAATTCCACTAAAATCATTTCTTAATTTACCAAACCCAAATCATACATAATATGACTTCTCAGACTAAAAACCTAATAATTAAAATGATTTTATCACATAATATTCCAATATAAACATAAAATTTTACTCATAACAACAGTAATCACTCTAAAAGTCATGCTCCTAAAATATGTATCCCCTAAACATTAATTATCTAAAATATACAAAAAATTCTCCAAAGTAACATGATTCACCATGATATATAACCACCATAACATTATGTATTCTTCAAAAAGATAATTGATTCATCATTATTCAAATAATATCAACCACCTTGACATATAGTCTAATTTTGGCCCATAATTTCTCATTTATCATGATACCAATAAATTTCACATAAATATAGTAACACTTTGTCCATAGTTTCCTCGATATTAAAGATCATATTAATCGTAAAGGATATATTTACATTACTATTTTTATCCAAAGTATAATTACTTTCATTCCAAATAACCCAAATAGTAAATAACATGTTATATAGAAGTGTTATATATACTCTAATCATGTATTTGTTATAAAAAAACTAATGTTTCCCATAATATAATTAACCATAAAAAATAACCATCATATAAATCTCAAAATTTTATATATTAATTTAAAAATATTATCAAAATTAAACTTATTTACACAATATTATACCTAAAACAATTAAACTATCCACATTTGATAAATTCATCACATTTAAAGTTATTTAAACCCTACTCGTATACCTGCTATAGTATCTCAGACCCACACACCATGATACATTTCTAAAAAAATAATCTTTAAATACTATTTTTTATACCAATATAATTTTCAACATCAAAAGATTTTAAAAGGAAATGTTATGTTCAATTTCTTATAGGATATGTAACACCAAGCTTAAAAACAATGAAATCTTTTTATTTAAATAAAACCATTATAATCTATCCGTTAAATTAGAGAATATAAATAATAACAATTAAAATTATGAAATATATAATAGGAATAATCATTTCTATTGTATTAATAAATTCTTTTTTAATATTCACTAAAAATTTTAGTAAAGTCATTTTATTCTTTATAAATATATTTTCTCTAAAACAATGGGTTTTCTTTCATTTTATTAGGGAATAATATAATTAATTTAGAACATATGAAAATTTATTTTCATAAAATTGACTTCATTTTTGAAAAAATATTATCAAGTTAAACTTTAGATGAATTTTTTGAATTTTTCAAAAAATACTCGGTTTTTAGTGAATAATGAGAAATATCATTTTTTTTAAATGACATATATTTTTAATAAATTAATATTTTTAGATGTACAATAATGTTTTCAATTGGGTATCATGTAACATAATTATTGGTTAGTTATATTTCATCCACCTAAGTTATTTTTAAATCAAATTTATATTTTATTTTAAAATAAGTTTATTTTTTAGATTAAAATGGGAGGTTTATAAAACTTGTTTCAAAGGACATAATGTTTTTCCTTTTTAATTAATTTGTATAATCCCTAATGGGGAATGGTTTAAATGAAATATATATATATATATATTAATTTATTCTCATATAATTATTATTACAAGTCATGGATTTATCATAAAATCATATTTTTCTTGAAAACTAAACTTCTTTAACCCCCCCCCCCCCTTCTTTGTGTTTGTAAGTTTTGATTTTAATTATTCCAATCCTATTAATTTGATTTGATAAGTTGTATTAAATATATAGAATCATAAGTTAAAAATAAAGTATTATGTTCATTTTTATTTTTGTTCATACAAAAGTTAACATGGTAAAAAAAAGATTTATAATCATAACGGTAAAATAATCCAATGGGTTAGAGTTAAAAAGTAAAAGAAAAAATACCTAAAAACTAAAAACTAAAAATTTTAAATGGTTGGTTGATTTATTTATCAACTATAGCCAAAATTTAAAAAATTAATTATAAATTTAATTAATTAGAACTAATTATACACAAATTTTTTGGCTCTAAATATAAAATAGTCATTATTTAGTCACTTAAAACCATCTCACATCAAGTATAAATACCACCCCTCGCCACCCAATTTCTACTCAAAAGAAATGAAACTATTAAAATATATTATAAACCTTATATTACCCACTATAACAACATATATGTTCTACTATTATCACCCTATGAAAAATTCCCTGGTCTTTAGGTAATCCTTAAAGAAGGTGATATTCAAGAAGTAATTTTCTCAAACAACCTCTCTTAATTTTTTTTTATTTTCCCTCCTCATATCCTTCATCCATAAATGAATAATAACTATATTATCCTATATATATTTTCATTTTATGTTTCTAATTTAATAACTTATATCTATCTCTTTTATTACCTCCAATTATTCAATGAAACGAAAACATTGTCCAAATTATCATGGTTAATCATTTTCATGAATAAAGATTTTTCTTTTTCCATTAATGCCTTTAAGGATGGTCATAAAATCATTTATATGGTTAAATAATATTTTAAAAGTTATATTATAACCAATTTCATGTTATGAAACTAATATATATATATATTAATTAAATAATACAATATTAGTTCATGATGGTCTGAAAAATTGCCAAAATAAATGAAACATTTATCACTAACATTTTTATCAAACAAATCATCATCATGTAAGAAATAAAAAATGATTTATGGTACTATTTATAATTATGGATGTTCATAAATACTATTTCATTTAACTTTTGGTGTTTTATTTCCATTTAAAAGAAAATCCATAGTTATACCCAAATGAACTGACCACGAAACCCTAAAAGAAACTAACAAAAAAAATGAGAATAATGAAATATTTTTAATGAATGGGTGATAAGATTTTATTCAAAGAAAATATATGGTATTATAAATGTTAATATAGTTATTTAATAAGTTAAAAATACTCATTAAACCTTTATACATGAGGTTAAATTATTCAATACTAAGAAGAAGTGTGACGTAAGGGTTTCTTGTCTCAATATTAATTATGTGAGATATATGCCTTATTCAACACTTATTTGTTATATGTGATTTATATATTGAACTTTGTTATATTTTGTTATGAATATTATTATATTCATGGTGTACAATGTTTCAATTAAAAATTAATACTTTGATGGGGCATGTGATTGGACTGATTATAAATTGGTATGGGATTTCTTAACTTAATGTCCATTCATTGGGTTAAACATCTTCATAATTGATTTTTTTCATCCTAATATTATATGATAATTGAATTTTTATTACCTAATTTTTTATTTCCACTTGTTTTATGTTTATTTATATAGGATAAACATAATTGATTCATTGATTCTCACTTCAATGATATAATATTTGTATGGGAATCTTTAATTAAAAAACACTTTTAAATGCTTTAAGTATTTATTTTCTAACAAATTATCTATAATTTCCATGTTTATAAAATGTTTTTTATGAATTTATTTATATTAAAATAAATTTATCAATAAGTTTATTTTAAAATCTCTTTTATATAAATTCAAAATTTAATCATTTTATGGTTGTATGAAAGGTTCTTTTTAATAAAAAAAAATATATTTTTAATGGTTCTTTTAAAAAAATCATTAGTATAGTATTTTTAACTTATACAGTATGATAGAAATTTCTTGGATTCATTACACCTTAATTATTTGAAGATTCATCTAAAATATTAAACAGTTATTTTTAGTGAACTTTTTTCATTTATATGTTCAAAATATTATATTAAAAATATGATAATTTCCTTAAGGAATGTTTTTATGATTCAAGAATTCATGTATTATGATTATGTTATAGTTATTTTGAATTGTTTATGTGGAAGTGTTGTTATTATATAAACAAAATAAAATTTGGTATGTGATATCACTTCAATTAATTGGGTATGTTGGAAGCTGACCATAATGGTTATTCCAAGTGCCATTGTGATTATTACATCATAAGGTAGTTATGAGGGTTAAATCATAAGGTATTCATGAGGAATAAATCATTAATTAGCTGTTAGGGTCATATTATAAGAAAGTAATAAAATGATTCCCCAAGTATCCTATATATTTTATTTAGGATTGAAAAGTAAATTTATAAATCTCATTTTTTCACAAGGTATGTTTTTAAGTTTATGTTCAAATAAATTTTTTTATAAGAATTTATGGACTATTTATTTTGTTATATCTTTTCATTTCATTTATTTATATTTTTGTTCCCATACAAAGTTTTAAAATAATCATATTATTTAAGAGAAAATAGAGATAATTATGAGATCAAGGTAAATATTTTGAAGATTATCCATGATAAGAAACTATGTTTTTATTTTAAAAGGGTTTCCATTAGTGAAAAAAAATAACAACTAAGTATAAATTTCCAACTAAAATGTATTAGTTGACTATGTATTATTTTTTCATAATAAAATAACAATCTAAACCTAAAACATCATTTGGAAGAGAATTTTATTTCATATTTTAAAATATAATATGTATCGTTTATGGCCAATTCCTTACTGTATCTATGAGAGGATGATTTATACAACTTTAGAGATTAAGTTGTTTATGTACTGTTCAAAAACTGGAGTCCACTAAACTAGTTCCTTGAGTTGAGTATCCACATGACCTCATATGTGACTTCCCATAATCTAGAGGTTTCTGACTACCAGTGACGGTATAATAGATGACATGGGGTATCTATACCCTATTTTTCATAGTAAACTATAATAGATAGGCACTAAATAATGGAAGAAACCACCAATAAACAATGAACATGAATTAATAACATTTCCAAAAACAATTTACAATCCTACAACCAAAAAAATATATTATATACAATAAATACTATGTCAAGTGTAACAAAATACCAAAATAAAGACAAAGTGAAGAATCCCAATGGGTCCCAAATCCAGGTTTGGACCCCTCATCCATGTACAAACCATTCTCAAATAAACTATTCAACTCTATGCCTTTTACCTTTCCCTGACCAACAACTGTGAAATCTACTTGGGCAACCAGTGGCATCATGATCTGGGTATGACTACAACTCAGGAGGCCACCACCACTAGTCTCTATAAAATATCCAATATAAACAGATAGTGTATTCATGTTCTAAAACAGTAAAAAGATTGATATAATTCAACCACATGCCATTAATTAAAAATTTATAATTGGATAAATAACATCATTTATTCCATGGGTAGTGCAATTAATTTATCAAATAAAATCATATGTCGTTCGACCACTATACATAGGTGGATAAGTTAATTTAATTATCTCACTAGGGAAAACCAATTCCCAATCAATTTCATCACAAAAACCATGGAGTCTCGATCCAGGTAGTCTCAGATAATGGAAGCATTAGGGGCATAGAGCCTCAGTCATACTCCATAAACCATGAATTTTATGGTTATGGTTTAGATCCACATTCCAACCAAACCTGCAAGCACAAAACCTCAAGTTAATGCCCACAAACCACCAGGACATGTTCACATGCTATATTAACCACACATCACATAAACCATTTCAATAAACCAAAATCAAACAATACCCATAACATTCACAATTCATAGTTCATTAAATATAGTAAACATATTCACTCATTAACCCATTTACACATTCTCATTTACTTGCCTTATCTCATTTACTAACTTCCATTACGAAACTTAAGTCATTTAACACATTCATATTATTTCATTTATCCATTTTACAATATTCCAAATAATCCCTTTTTCCATGGAAATATATAGATAGAACTAACGTGAGTTCTATTTCATACCAAAGAAAACTTATCGACAAATTTATTATGGTATATACATCATAACAATTTGTTTCTACAATAACCTTTTTAATTTCCATGTTTATGAAGAAACAACCACTTGGGTAGACACTAACCCATCCAAAAAAAACTTCACCGCATCCCAAGGGGTCTTGATGGGTAAAATTAAATATTTACCCTTTCAATCTATAGTTTATACCAAGGACAACCAAATGGGAAACACAAAAATACCAAGTCACAACGACATTCACTTAAATAACCAACAAGACTATAGGATATAACTTATAGTGCACCCACCGTGATTCTGAAGGAAATGATATATTGACCCTAGCCTTTGATTCAAATCATAACCCTATTCAAATAACCAAAATAAGATCAAATTTAAATATAATTCCCCAATATTTTTATGACATAGAGTTTTCTTAAATTTCTTTAATGTCTTGTGTTGTACGTTACACCAAGATAAGATTTCACAATATGTAACATTGTCTTATCTTGAGGTATACTCAATGTTATGCTTCGATTATTTTACAAAAAAATCGAGTTCTTTTGATATAATTCATTTCATGTAAGACTTATTATAATTGAACAACTAAATATTATTATGTTCATGGTTCGTCGATATGGTTCCTCTATATTGTTGGAGGTTTCTTATTCGGATTTCTTGAAGACTTTAGAGGATCTCAAGTGGACTCTCATGGCTCACTTTAGGTCAGCTCTCATGCCCCTCACGGCCTTCAGGCAGTTCGTGGAGTCATAGGGGCTTCAATCGCCGGCTCTCATCTCTATCCTCCAACATCAATCCTTCTGCCTTAGTTTTGGGTTTGAACCGGACTACATCCTGGCAAGGTGCAAGGCTCATCGCTATTGGGGTCAGAGGAATTTTAGTTTGTCCAGATGGTCCATGGAGGCTCACAGGGGAAAGGAATATCCCCAAGCAGCAGTGTGGATCTTCCTGCCGGGTCTCCATCTTCCTTTTTAGTCTGATGCTTTCCTCAAATCCATTGGCAACTCGCTTGGGGTGTTTCTCTGCTCAGACGATCGTACTAGTAGGAGTGAAGCAGTCGTGGTGGACAGAATTTGTGTCAAGATAGATCTTTCTCATCCCGTCCCGGAGAAGCTGGCTCTAAAGGTGTAGGGTTCTTTTGAATGGACATAGGAGATCTCTTACCCGGTGTTTCTCAGGTACTGCTTAGCTTGTCTTCTTCAAGGGAACTCTTTGTAGGCCTGCAGGAAATTTCACTTGGAGTCTTGTCATCGCACCCATCATGGGTGGCCCGAGTCTATTCCCCCAGCGGCCAAGCCGTATTATTCATGCATCTCTCCTGCGATGCATGAGAAGGGTCCCGTGCATGAAAAAAATGGTTCTGTCTCCCCTTCTGATAGATCTTTAGTTATGTTTTCTGATCCCCAAGCATTTTTTTCATACCTGCCTTGAGCCCAGTGTAGCAGCTCCCTTCTGGTCTATTTGTTTCACACTAGTTTTCTCCTGGTGCTTTTGGATTATAACTGGCTATGAGAAAGAATTATTCTTGAGAGTTTTATCAAACCATCCAGAGAGATTCAGGCTCACACTATCTCTGTTCCCCTGCTTTCAGAACTTCATTCTTGCCCAGGAAAATAGGAGCAGTCATTCTCAGGTGCTTTGGTGTAGGATCAAGCTGTGGGGGGGGCAGTTCTCAAGATGTTTTTTTGCGACCTCCGGATGCTGGGGAGGTAAGTCCTCCAGTCTTGGTGCCCGATCCCCCTCCAAATGCAGTCGAAGATAGATTCTCACTTTCTTCTCATCATTTGCATCATCCTCCCTCTACGTCACCAGACCATAGCCGGGGGATGTGTATAGGTTTCTCTAGAAGTTGAAACAACTGCAGGACCAATTCCACCATATTCTTCTCTCTAAAAGTGCCTTTCGTCTGGGGACAAAGCCAGACGTTTTCATCTCAATGTTTAAGGTCCTTATTTGGAACTCTCGGGGTCTATGGGCCTGATCCAAATCTGATTTTCTGGCCAATGAAATCCTCAGCTACCCGGTGTCCTTGCTGGAAATCCTTGAACCCTTATTGTCTTTGAACAAAATCCAGTAGTATGCTCTTTACCTCAGAACTC
Organism: Viscum album; assembly: GCA_963277665.1. Lineage (NCBI taxonomy): Eukaryota > Viridiplantae > Streptophyta > Magnoliopsida > Santalales > Viscaceae > Viscum > Viscum album. Next base: position 1,592,940,572 of record OY728161.1, read on the forward strand.
GTAGCTACATGCATGAGAATCCTCCGAACACTCAAATCTGGATTTTTTAGAAGGATCATACCAAAGTCGATCTGCTTAGTGAATCAGACCAATACCTGGCTACAAAAATCTCCTTTGGTTCCTATGAGGTCTCTTTTTCATTCATCTATGCCAAGTGCAATGCAATGGAAAGAGAAAAAATATGGCGGGACTTGGTGGATCTCATCTCTAATAACATTACATGGGTCGTCGGGGGTGAATTTTAACATTATGGATAACCCAGAGGAAAAGTAGGGAGGAGGTGCGTTCACACGGAGTTCCAGTCAATCCTTTACTTCGTTTATGGATAGAAGCAACCTCCTGGATGTGGGCTTCAAAGGATATTGTTTCACTTGGTGTAATGACCAATGGGGGGAAGGCACACTGGGTACTGTCTTGACAGGTGCTTGATTAACAAAGCAGTCATTTCCATTTTCTCCATAACTAAAGTTTCCCACCATTTTGGTGGCTCTCGGATCATTCCCCACTTATCCTCAGTATGGGGTCCGGCTCCTTACAGGATGATCATCCCCAATTCTTGAATACATGGGTCGAGGACTCTGGTTTCTTCGACCTGTTCTGTGAAATTTAGTCACTCACTTACATAGGGAACCAGTGGATCACCCTCTTTAAGAAACTCAAGTGGCTTAAGACTCAACTTAGTAGCTAGAGGAGATCCATATCTGGTCACGATTAGGTTATCCACAGGTTTAGTGGGGAGGTGGAGTGCATGGAGTCCTCCCTTGAACATGGATGGGATGAAGCTCTGTTTAATGAGATTATATCAATGAAATATCGCCTATCTGAGATCCTCATGAGTTAAGAGCAGTTGGCCAGAGAGAGTGCCAGGGTTTGTTGGCTCCATGAAGGTGATAGGAACACAGGTTTTTTTCATGCTTGTATCCAAGAAAGAAGAAGAGGTCATATTCCTAATATTTTCATAGGGGTCGGTGCCTTCTCCAATGATCGGGATGTAATAGGAAGAATGATTCATGATAATCTCAAAGAGATTCTAGATGGACCTAACTCTGTATTCCATGCAGGCTATCCAAGGGGGCCAGTGGAGTTTTTTGGGTATATCCCTATCTGTGTTTCCTGGGAGAATGATGAGAGCTTGAGAAGAATTCCTGATGATGATGAGGTGCACGAGGTGGTTAGGTCATTGAACTAGGATAGAGCTCCAGGGATGGATGTCTTTCCAGGTTTGTTTTACAGGCTGGCATGGGACAATGTAAAATGTGGAGTGATTCATGCACTTCAGGACTATTTTAGGGGAGGGAACCTACCGCGTGTATCATGTTCCATCAAGATGGTTTTCCTACCAAAATTTGGCAATCCTCAATCCATTGACCAGTATTAGCCAATAAACAAGTGTAACTTCCCTTATAATGTCCTCACTAGTATCATCAACAAGAGGATGTCTATGTTCTTGGACTCTTTGTTGGCCCCATTGCAGCATGGTTTTATCAAAATTCAGTCCATTAAGGGGGAAATTGGCCTCACGGATGAAATGACTAGTGACATCAACAATGAGATCTTTGGCGGTAACCTGATTTTGAAATTGTACAAGAGCAAGGCCTTTAACCCAATGGAATGGAGCTTTTTTCTTAGGGTTTTGGCCAGCATGGGTTTCTCTCACTGGACTAGAGATATCTTGTTATGCTACTTCTGTTCGGCTTGGATCTCATCCTCATTCATGGGGAAACAGTTTGGCTTCTTCAAGGCATTCTGTGGCCTTAGATAAGGTGACCCCCTCTCCCTCACCATCTTCATCATCTCCCAAAATTCTTTTAGTCTCTCTATCAACCGGGGTATCCGTGATGGCAAGGTCACCCCTACAAGAACCGCTATAATTCCTTGAATATTTCGCACCTGATATTTTCCTATGACTCCATCTTATTCTAAAGTGGTATTAAGAGATCGGTGCAAGGATTTTACAATGTCATTGAGGAGTAATGTTGGTAGAGTGTACATAATGTGAACAGGGATAAAATCTTGTATTATACTTCCAAGAAGATATTTGGAATGAGGGAACTAAATCTTGATGTCGGTCTGAACATGAAGAGGGGGAAATTTCCCATGGAGTATCTTGGAGCTTTGGTCAGTCCTTACTCTCCTAGATTCCATCATTTTGATAAGATTTCCAATAAGATCATGGGTTGTATCTACAACTGGAAGAATAAACTTCTTTCCTTTGATGGACATATTTTGCTTGTGAATCATTTTCTTGTTTCCATCCCCATGCATGTTCTCTATACCTTGAAGGTTCCTAAAGCAATTATTTCCAATCTAGAAAGAATCATGATTTACTTTTTTTGGTATGGAAAAATGGAGGGTCATTTCCAGTAGGCTTCCAGGGACCTCATGTCGATATATATCCAGGAAGGCGGCATCAACATGAGGAGTGTTCAGAAGACAATGCAAGGGATTTATTCCAAGTTCGTGTGGGATGATTTGGTTGGCAGTTCTTTATGGTGAAGGTCCATGCATGCTCATTACGGCTGTGTCATGAATTTTCAGAGGCCTAACCCTTCCGTGCTTTGGAAGTTGGTTAACCCTCACATCGATATGTTGTGTTTCCACTCTAAGTGGATCGTGGGTAGAGGTGATCTGAACTTCTGGATCCGTGATTGGGGTGTCGGACGACTATGGTTCCAAGGATGCCCTGTTCCTTTAATTTCTTTTCATGAGGAAGTTCAATACCCTCCTTTTCTCCAGGCAGTTCTGAATTAAATCCAGTGTGAATCGTACAATAATATAGTGCCCAGCGAGGTGCTGGATGACCTAATCTTCACTACTTCACCTTCAGGATTATTTTTTGTTAAGGACTTCTGGTGAAAGATAGCGGTTCTAAACATGGAATATCATTTGGGGAGATGTTGTGGTGCAAGGAGGTGTCATCAGAGATGAATTTTTTGCTTTTTTGGGTGCATCATGAAGCCTTGCCCACTAACAGTAAGATTCAATGCCTCAGCATTAGCCTGGCCTCGCGGTGTTGGTGTTGCAACCATCCTCAACTTGAATCGGTCAGTCATCTTTTTATGGGAAGTGACTGGGCATGGAAAATCTTGCATTTTTTGGGCTCCCTTCTAGTGAACATCGTGACAATGATGTGCTCGACAACACTCTCTCCTCTTTGCTCATGGGTTCGAGTGTGCAAGGGTCGGAGAGGCTTGTATGAGTGTTGATTATTCTGGTAGGGTGTTGGACAATAAAGAAGGCAAGGAGTGATTCTCATTATAGAAACTTTCCAGGAACGCTCACCAATATTGTTTTCAAGATGAGTAACAACCTTCTGGACTTGGTTAGCCTGTGTATGTGTTTCATGGATGCAACATTAATCAGGAGGTTTAGGACTACTCCAATCATTTCCAACCAGGTTAGCACGCAGGGGCAGAGGCATTGGGTGCGCTGGATTCCTCCAAGAAAAGGTTTGAAACTCAATACGGATGGATCTATTCTTAACATAATGATGAGATGAGGAGGGGTTGTTTGGGATAGGAGTGGTTCCATCATTGCTGCATTCTCGGCCTGCTTTGGTGAGGGTGATGTTCTTCAGGCTGAAACAATGGCCATGGTCACTGGGATTGAATTATATGAGCAACGGAGCATCGGCCTAGAATAGGTGGAGGCTGAATCCCTTACCCTATATAATTTTCTATTACGAAAGGTCAAGGTCCCATGGAATATCACTTATTGCATCAAAAAATTCAACCTTCTCTTGGGCGCAAGGACCGGCATTTCTCACACGTGGAAGGAGGGGAACATGGTGGCAGACTTCTTAGCCTCTAAGGCACCTCCGGATCAAGACACTTCCTACGTCTTAAGTCTGGTTTCCTTTCCCCTTGAGGGGGTCCATTTTGGGGTTAATTATGCTCTCAGCCTCCATTACTTTCGGCCCCTATGACTCTTATTTTGTCTCTCCTTTAGGTCTATTAATAATCAAAAAAAATGGTTATTTTCAGGTTAGGTGTTAAGGTATTTACATGGTCAAATTATGTTTTGGATTAGTTTTAAATTTTAATTAGTTAATTTTTATCCAATTTTGGTTTTTTGACATGTATTTTATACACGAATTTATTATAAAAACAATTTGGTTTTAAAAGGGTAATTTTCTGAAAAAAACTGCTTTTCATTACATTTTACCAATTTTATTTTAACCTTAATTCTATAAATTATGTGTATTGAATTCTGAAAAATGGATGTAAAATTTGGATTCAGTAGGTCTAAATTTGTTAAATAGCTTCCTTTTATATTTTCCAATATAAATATTAACCATGGTAAATTTTATTACAACGTTAAAGGGTAATTTAGGTAATTTAGGTTAAAAATAAAATTGTAAATTCTATAAAATGAGCCTAAAAATTGGTAAAATTTTATTTTATTAATGAAAATATACCATTTATAATTTAGGTTCTAAATTATTTCATTTAATAGACACTTTACAAGTAAAATAACTTAAGTAATATTTAAATCAAAGAAAGACACAAAGTGACATTTTCTTGGTCTGTAATATCTATTATGTGTCCACTTGGAGAAAAATTTCTATGATGAAAAAATATAAATGAAAAATTTTAACTGAAGGAACATATCTTCATGTTAAAATTTAATTTTTGTTGTTTTGGGACACTTTTGTGGAATTATGATATATATATTGTTTTATTTATTATAATTTTAAATATTTCAAATTCATGTTTTAATAAACATATAATTTTTAATATATGGTAATAAAGAAGAAAGATTTAACCATAAATACTCATTATAAATATAAAATGTATTTATTTATCATGGTAATTTATTTTTAATATTTAATAAATAAATAATTACTTTAATAGCTTGTACATTGATGATGTAGAAATTATTTACTTGATGAAAAATCAATAAAATATTTTTTACTAAATTTATAATAAATATGAAAAGAACAAAACACTTTACCCAATATTATCAGTCGGGTATATATCAGCTATAAAAATCTAAAGGTCGAATAATTTTCTATTTAGAGCCACATAGAATATATTATGTCATTTATAATATTTTATCTAAAGTAATGTTAATGTTCTCATATTCATGTTTTAATAAATATAAAATTTTTAATGTATGGTTTTCCAAAGACTAATTTAAACTATAAGTATTATTATGAAATATAGTAGATTTATCTTCATAATAATATTTAAGTATCTTAAATATTTACACATAACTGATATAGGAATTATTTTATTAATAGAAATATAAAATAAATGTTACTAAAAATATTAAAATAAATATAATTTGGGATAATTTATATATCCAATAAATTTAATAAAATTACATGATTGTACAATTATATAGTGAAATATTATTTTCAGGTATAAAATTTTATCTTGATATTTTTAAAATCAATAAATATAATAGTGTCAAAATTGACATTATTGACAGTTTTTCAAAACCATGTATTATTAAATAATTTGAAAATCATAGAACATTTTTAAAAATAAAAATTAATTATTATATTGGCCAAAATATTATAAATTATTCATTTATGGTCTAATTGAAATCAAATAATTTGATATTACAATATTTTAATATTGAATAATTTGTTACCTTTGTTAAAATTAAAATCGAATAACTAAGGGTTAACTGGAATGATAAGGTTTAAATTCAAATAAAAACTGGTCTAAAATTTGTTGGTTGATTATATTAAAACCTTATCTCATTTTATATTTTAATAAAATACATTTTCATGGTAGTTTTATTAGAAAATATTTTATTATAATTTAATATTTTTTGTAGATTCCAAAAGTTCCCCTCACTTAAATTAAAAAAAGGAACCTCTTAACTCACTTATTCACTTCACTTTGAGCATTTATGTTCATCCATCCCATTTATATTTACCTTATAAATTTAATTTTTCAAATTATAGAGTTTTTTTTCTTCTCAAAATACCTTCTTTAGTTCCTTTAAGAGAATATCTAGGGGGACCTCACCGAAGAAGATGTAATCTTTTTTAGTGGTTCTCTCAAGATCATTTCTTCTCCTACTTTATCATCCTTTTTTGTTAAAATTATTAAGTAATAAACACATTATTAACAATATAATGATATGATATTATGGTTGTGGAACAACCTCATTCCACCTTCTATCCATCCTATAAAAAACAAATTCACCAAGGGTGTGTATGTACGTACTACTGTCTCCACACCATGGTGTAATCTGTTTTCACCACCACCTTACTAGGATGGGTATAATGATGTAAATAATAACCATATGTGATTATTAAAACATTATATTTATTCTTTATAAAATTAAATACCATTCACTTCCATACCATTTCAAAATTATGGGAATGATATTGTCACTCGTGTGTACGTACAGTCTACCATCTCCACGATGTAATGTGATTAATTATATATGATATCCATTAAACCATGATCATATAAATGTATTGAAAGAAAAAAAAATATGATATATACTATATTAATTTCTTTCTTTAAATCATATAACTCTAATCTAAGAATAGGAGCAAGATCTTTTCCACCGAAACATGTGAAACAAAATAAAGCATTTTATACTTGATGGATGAGTAATAATGTTATTAAAAAACTAAGGATAATATCATCATATATTATATCATAAAGATTATTATGATTATGGAATAAAAAAATTAACTTATTTAAATCATTATATAGTGGTTTCAGATACATACAAAGGATATTATACCTAAGGTAAGGGATTATTTTGACTCACATTTATTTATATGGGACATATTCCTTATACACCACCTATTTATTTTGGGTGTTGTTTATGATAAAAATGAATGTTTTTATGATTATCATTTTTAAGGTTATCATATTTAAATTTTCATATAATTTTATTTATTTTATGAGGGATATGATTTAACTAATTTTAAAATTTTGAGGGATAATTTTAGGATCTCATTTTTATCTGATATTATTTAGACATAAGTATTTATTGGGGTACATTTATCATCCACATCCATTTTTTATAAAAAATGTTTTTATAAAATTTTTACTATTATCTTATGGATTTTTAAAGTCATTTATACCCATTTTTTAAATTTCTACTATATGGTTTTAAATGAATCATTCTGTGGTTTTCCAAATGATGTAATTTTTGACTTTTACAGTGCAATTTTGAGAAGAATGTTTTATTTTAACTTAAATAGAATGAATATATTTTACACTTTCATAACGCATTCTTTTCTTGAATATTACCTTAAAATTTTTAAATTATATTTTCAAATAAATTCATTTATTTTAAAATTGTATGGTGTTTTAAGAAAAGAAATGTTTTTTGAAGAATAAATAATGTTTTCTTATATTGTTAATTTCAGGTGTTTTATCAAAATTATTTTCCATCTAAGGTGAAATTATTTAATATGGTTATGTTATAGGTATATTATCTCTACTATCACTATGGTTGGATTATGTTTATGATGGAATTCAATTTAATATATCTATTAGTTTTATATGGAATATGTTATGATCTAATAATGTTTAAGAAACCAATTTTTATTCTTGTGTTATGCTATGATGAATGATTTATGTTTTGTGGAAAAAAAGAATGATTCAATTATGAGATGCATGGGACCTATATATCCGTCCAATTCATTGGGTAAATATTTATATCTCATGAGATCGACCTGAATTGAACCTCAAGTAAATATTTTTTAGTAATATAGGGCTGGAATGGTATGTAAATATGGTTTAGTAATACAGGGCTAGAATGAGGAGTGAAATCAGTTCAGTAATGGACTTTTTCCGCTATGATGGTCTTGGTAATATGCCTTGGCTAATATAGATATGATTTTAAATTATTATATGTTTTCCACAATTCCATGTTTTTCCCAATCCTATTTTATCATGGTTTGGGTTCCTTTATGATTTATGCATTATAAACATCCAAGATTTATTTCATGACTCAAGATTTTGATATTAAAAATTTATTTTCATGTTTTTATATTCTTATGTTTATGTTTTATATGATATTTTTCTTTTATACACTTATTTTGAAGTTGAACTCAACATTTTATATGTTTTATTTTCCCCAGGATATAAAGAAAGGTTTTTTGTAGGAAAACTAAAGGGGAAGGTTTTTACGGGAGATTTTTCAGATCTTTCACCAAGTTAGTATAATGTGTTCCTAGTTTTGAAATACCCCAAACTAATACGGTATTTGGATATATTTCTATGTAATTTATTAATTATTCTAAAAAATTAATGTAATATTCATGTACACCAAGATCAGATCATTGTAGTTGGTATTAGAGTGATGGTCTAGTCAACCTTTGGAAATTAGGATGTGAAAACTTTAGTGATATCCCTAGAGATATTTCTAAGGTATATTTGGAAATATAATAATGATAAGTCTTATTATATATTAAAATTATAAAATTATTGTAACCATCATGAATAACCTAGGATTAAACCTATTATATTAGAGATTGAATGTACTTTCCCTTGATTATGTGTTTTTTCCAGTATGATTATTGTTGCGGCCACTTTTCTTTTTTAGGTTTTATAAATTGGATGGAAACATTATGATACATGTTAAAGAATAAATTTATGGATAGTGGAATGATATTACTTAAAATAATCCAAATGAAATGGGATCTAGAAGGTGAAACATCATTATTATTCCTATTCAGAAATCTCATTATATGATCAATAATATCAACTTTGGTTAGTTTAATGACCCACCTAATAAGAGAAACATGGAGTTCCATGGTGACCAGAGAGGAAAGAAAATTCAATTTTCTTAATGTAAATCTTGTGGGAAGAGTAATAAATTATAATATTTCAAAATAATTGGAATATTATTTGGGTTTGTAAAATAAGGAATCAAATCCAATAATTACAAAGGAAAAGATTCTATTAAGGATAATGGTACTGCTAAGGCATCATCGTTGGTTAAATGTTATAAATGTGGAATTTATGGGCATTATGAAAATGGATACCCAAGGGGAAAATCTCATAAAGAGAATCGTAATGGTAATATGATTATTATTTATGTTGATGATGATGAAGAGACTATGAATGACATATAAGATGAAAAAAGTGGTAAGACATAGAATAATGAAGCTTGGTCAGTGGTTTGAGTAGAAAGTGGAATGACTACATGTTTATCATCAATAATGTTGTATAAGTAATTTTATGGCGTTATGGAATAATGCAAACTCTATGGATTGTTACACTATAGTTTTTCTTTATGTATTTGAAAGAATATTTTGAATGGTACTGACAACCATGAAAAGTGATTGTGGTAATAAGTTGAAAAGGAAATGATTAAGGGAAGGATACTCCTTGATATAAACATGATGATGAGATAATGATATTTTTGTTATGAATAAGTCAATTATATGGGGATTATTTCCTTATAATTGACTAAGGATTTGTTGAAAATTATTTTATTATATCATAGATTAAGTGTATAGCCTTTTTGAATTAAAAATAAGAAAACATTCAAGTTTTCAATATGTATATATGGTAATTCAGGTTATTATCAATAGAATACATGATAAAGGTGTTCAAATGTTTATAATGTGACCAGCAAGATATACCTTATGATATTTGGGAGATAAATGTTAAAGCAATTTAGTTCACCTCTTTCTAATGTTTTATATTTTCATCTTTCAAAAGGATTGTAAGGTTATTCATTTATAGAAAGTATAATTTAAACCTTGGATAAAGTTTGTTAGATTATAGTATTGTCTCTCTATAGGTGTACTTAGGAATATTTTATGTCTTGTGGTAACATTTTGTTGTGATAGAGATAGGTGTAATGCACTATCCTTCTATTTATGGATATCATGATCTATTAACGCTTCTAGAATGAAAAAGTCAACTTCATTTCATATAATAAGAGATGAAGTGGAAATTAATCAAGGAATAATGAATGGATGATATTATAATTAATAAAGTGATTATTTCTTCTCATTATAAAACTACAGGAAAAGGGTATTAAAAACAATAATGTTACCCTATTACCTTCATTTCTAGAGAATCAAATGGACCCAAAAATCATTGCATGGTTATGGATTTCTGATTATTAAATTTATTCGAACCTTGTTCTCTATCACTCTCCATCAAAAATTGATAGTTATATTTTTCTTCAATATCCATATTTTCACTACCAAAATAGGTTCTTATATGTGTAAATCTAGTGAGGACTTACTTTTGGTAACCATTATGTTTCTAAAATTCCATTTTTAAAATGAAGTTTTAGTATTCCTTTTTACGATGTGGGTTTCTATGAAAGAAACATTCAAGTAGTAAAAATATTATAACCCTAATGAATTTTGTGGGTGAAATTAATTTTAAGTGGGTAGGATGTAAATCCCCAATTTTTTTAGAAAAATTATTTTTTAATTTCTTTTATGTCTTGTGTTGTAAGTTACGCCACGATAAGTTTGTGCAATACGCAACACCGGATTAGCTTGTGGTATATGCAACATTATGATTGGATTTTATTATAAAACATTTCAAGTTATTTTTATATAATTAATTTCATGAAAAAAAATTTATAAGTGAATAACTAGATATTTTTATGTTACCTTATAACCTAGTCATCATAATAGCAAGTATGAATAGTATTAACTTTTTTCTGAAAAAACTATTTAAATGAAAATAAGTGAGTTTATAAAATAATAAAATCACTATTTATGGATTTTATTAATGAAATATATGTTTAATATATTTAATCTAATGTTTAAAATTCATCTTATATTTATTCTATATATTATGTAAGATAAATTAAATTTTTTGGATAAAAGAAGTGTTTTTCAAAAAAAATGCAATTTTTCCACCTTTTGATGGATCACCCATCTTAAATCTAATTTTTGATACATTTTTATATTATATTTCAAAAAATAAACTTCTTCATTGAAATATTAGTATAAAATTTTACTTTGGTCGAATATTTTTTATTTTTATAATATTTTTTATTTTTTATTTTTTTGATATATAGTAAAATGCATTTTTTATTAAAAACTATATTTTTGGTTAAGGTATTTACAAGGTAAAATTATGTTCTACATTATTTTTTAATTTTAATTAGTTAATTTTGATCAAATTAATATTTTTTAAACATATTTTATACACGAATTTATTATAAAAACACTTTTCATTTTAAAAGGTCAAATTTCCCAAAAACAACTTTTAATGACATTTTTTTGATTTTATTTTAAATTTAATTCTAAAACTTCTATGTATAGAATTTTGAAAAATGGATGAAAATTTTGAATTCATGAGATCTAAATTTGGTAATTATTTCCCTTTTATTTTTTGCCAATATGAATAGTAACCCTAGTAAATGTTGTTACTGCGGTAAAGGGTAAATTAGGTCATTTATGTTAAAAATAAAATTATAGTCTGTAAAATGACCCTAAAATGGTTAAATTTTATTTTTTTGAATGAAACTAAAACTTTAACAATTTAGGTTCAAAATTATGTCATTTAATGGACATCTTCCAATGAAAATTACTTAAATAATATTTAAATCAAAGAAAGACATAAAGTGTCATTTTCTTTGTCTTTAATATCTATTATGTGTCCACGAGGGGAAAAATTTCTATTATGAATGAATATAAATGGAAATTTTTAACTTAAAAAACATATATTAGGGTGAAAATTTATTTTTTGGAATTTTTTTCCACATTGGAGGAATTATGATATTTATATTATTTTATTTATTATAATTTTAAAGATGACACATTCATGTTTTAATAAATATATAAATTTTAATATATAATAATACATAAGATAAATTTGACTATAAATATTAATTATAAATATAAAGACATTTTATTTGTCAAGGTAATTTATTTGTAATTTTTAAGAAATAAATAATTACTGTAATGGCATATACATTAATGATTCATAAATTATTTAATTGAAGAAAAATCAATAAAATAATTTTTATTAAAATGATACTAAATAATAAAAGACTGAAAAAATTTACCCAATATTATGAGTCAAGTATATATTGACCATAATCATCTAAGGTTATAATTATTGACCATTGTGAGCCACATGGAATGGATTATGACATTTATAATATTTTATCTCAAGTAATGTTAATGTTTTCATATTCATGTTTTAATAAATATAACCTTTTTAATGTAAGATTTTCCAGAATATATATTCAAATATAAGTATTATTATAAAATCAAGTAGATTTATCTTCATTTTAGTATTTTATTTTTAATTTTTACCCAAAAAATAAGTATATTTTATAATTACACAAAACTGATGTAGTAGTCATTTTATTAATTTAAATATCAAATAAATGTCACAAAAAATATTAAAATAAATATAATTTGGGATAATTAATATATAAAATGAATATTATAGAATTAATTTACCCCATAGGGATATATTAAAATATTTTTCTCAGGGATAAAATCTTATCATGATATTTTTAAAAATCAATAAATTGAATAGTATCAAAATTGATGCTATTGATTTGTTATCAAAATTATGTATTATTAAATTATTTAAAAAACATAGAACATTTATATAACAATATAATAATTATTATATGGTCTAAAATGTTCTAAATTATTCATTTATGGTCTAATTGAAATAAAATAAATAAATATTACACTAATTTAATATTGAATAATTTGTTACCCTAGTTAAAATTAAAGTAGATTTATTAAGGGTTCATTGGATTGATAAGGTTTAAAATGATATAAAAAATTGTATAAAATTTATTACAAAATGATATTACGACATTATATCATTATGTATTCTAATAAATTGCATTTTGGTTGTATTTATATTGATATATATTTTATTATAATTTAATATTTTTGGATATTCAAAAAGATCCCCTAACCTAAATTATAAAAAGTTGACACCTCCCTCACTTATTCAAATAAATATGAGCCTTATAGTTCCTACATCTCCTACCCATTACCCTTATCAACTTACTTATTCACATTATAGAGGTTTTTTTCTTCTCAAAAGACTAACCTTAGTGACTTTAAGAGGAGATATAGAGGGAGCTCGCCGAAGAAGAGGTAATCTCCTTTACCGAATCTATTGAGATAATTTATTCTTTTAATTACTATTGATTTGATTTTTCAATTTTTATGTAATAAATAAAATATCTAATATATAATTATATGTTATTATGGTCATATAATAACCTTATTCCACCTTCTATCCATCCTATGAAAAACAAATTCACTATGCGTGCGTACGTACGACCTACCGTCTCCAGGTCGTGGTGTAATATGTTTTTCACCACCACATTATTTGGATGGTTATAATGATACAAATATTAACTATATTTTATAATTATAAAATTAAATGGTTTCTTTAATATATTATATATCATTAACTTCCATACAATTTTAAATTTATGGGAATGATATCGTCCCTCATCTGTCCCTACGACCTACCATCTCCATGGTGTGATGCGATTCATTCTACATTATATCCATTAAAGAATGATTATATAATTGTTTTGAAAGAAAAAATATGATATAGAATATATTAATATAATTCTAGAAATGATATAACTATAATCTAATAAGAGGAACAAGAGATTATTAGATGAAACATGTATAACAAAAGAAAGAAAATAATACTCGATGGATGAGTAATAATGTTATTAAAACATTGATGATAATATGATCATATATTATATCATAAAGATGACTATGATTTTTTAATGAATAAATCACATTATTTAAATCATTATAAATTAGATTCGGATATATTCAAAGGATTTGAGACCTAAGGTAAGGGATTATTTTGTCTTAATTTTATTTTTGTGGGAAATATTCCTTATACACCACCTATTTCTTTTGTGTGGTGTTTATGTTAACCATTAATGTTTTCATGATTATTATTATGAAGGTTATTATATTTACATTTGAAAATATTATTATTTATTTTATTATTCTTACAATTCAATAGATTGTAAATTTTTAAGTGATAATTTTACAATCTCATTTTTATCTGAGACTGTTTACACATAAGTATTTACTGCGGTATATTTATCATCCACATACATGTTTTATAATGAAAATTCATAAAATTGTTAGTATTATCCTCTGTATTTTTATAAATATTTTTATCCATTTATTAATTTTCACTATATATAATATTTATTTCTTTTTGAAATTTAAGTACATATTGACTTTCCTGGTACAAGTTCGAGAAGAATGTTTTATTTTAACTTATATGGAATGAATGGAATTTACACTTTCATAATTTCTTATTTACATGAAGATTCCCTTATAATTTATCAAGGTAATTTTCAAATAAGTTATTTTATTTCAAAATTTTGTGGCATTTTAATAAAATCAAATGTTTTTGAAAAAGAAAGGATATTTTCCTCAAGAATTAATTTCAATTGTTATAACAAAATTATTTTCCATCTAAGATGAAAGTATTTAATCGGGTTATATTTCAAGTATACTATCCATACTATCCCTATGGTTTTATTATTTTTATAATGGAATACTATTTGTGAGATATATTTGTTATATATGGATTATGTTATGATGGAATAATGTTTTAGAAACACATTGTTATTCCTTGGGTCATGAAATCACGACTGATTTATGTTTTTTGGAACACGTAATAATTATTTCATCATGAGATGGGTGAGACATATATCACTCTCCAATGCATTGGATAAAGATTTATATTTCATGATATACAAATGAATGTAATGTCAAGTAAATCCATTTCAATAATATAGGGCTAGAATGGTAAGTAAATCTGGTTCAGTAATACATGGATGGAATGAGGATTGAACTCAGTTCAGTAATGGATTTTTTCCTCTATCATGGTCTTAGAAATGAGCCTTAGATAATATGGAAATGATTTTCTATTATTATGTTTTTTTCAAAACTCAATGTTTTTTTAAAATCTATTTTATCATGGTTCATGTTCCATTATGATTTATGCCTACTCAAGATTTTGATATTCCAAATTTATGTTAATGTTTTTACATTATTATGTTTATGTTTTGTGGGATATTTTCCATTCTTAACCTTACTAAGAATTATATGTTTTATTTTCCCTAGGATATAAATAAATATTATAGGAATGAAAAGAAAAGGGGAAGGTTTTTATGGGATATGTTGAAGATCTTTCACCAAGTTAGCAGCATGTGTTCCCAGTTTCAAAAGACATAAATTAATATGGTCTTTGGGAATATTTTTGTGTAATGTATCAAGTATTTTTTAAAATTAATGAAATGTACATTTAGTTAAAGCTTGTTTATCTAAAGTAAAAAAATAGGTTTTTAGGGTTTCATAAGAAGAAAAGGAATTATACAAACCCTAATCTAAAAAAGACAAAGAAGTGGGATGTTAGACTCACTCAGAGGATTGATTCGCACACAAAGGTGCTCCAAAATTCCTAGAATCAGAGTATATTGATCCTTGGAAAGCCTTGGTATTTTTGGTTCATCAATTGGGTTATAGGAAAAATAAATGAGAGAAATCCCAAGTTATAAAATTTACAGTTTTAGAGGGAAATGTGGTAAATTCCCACATCTAATGGGGTGCATGTTTTAGATGCAAAGTTGTCCAAACCATGGACCCACCATGTGCCACCCTCTGTTCAATAAGGGCCTAAGATGCATGGTTATCTGGAGATCTCACACAGATTAATAAAACGTGTGCCAATTGTGTGAAATGGATATATCCAAACTTGCATGGTTTGGAATCCCCCTTGCACATTTTACATAATAGTACACCCCTCCTCCTGGCTAGCATGCTTTGGGAACATGGTTACTCCTAATCATGCTCCAACCCTGAAACATGAAATGGGTGGTCGTTTTTTCCTTTCTTACTTGTCTCAAACTCTCAGAACACCCCCCTGAACCTCCTCGTACACCCAGTAAACATTTAATTAACCAAAAATAGGGTATTTAAACCAGAAAATAGACAAGAACATACCCCAAGAATGTTTGGGATCTTACAACATCCCCCTATAATGGCTCATCCTTGAGCCTCTCTTTCCAAGTTACACATATCGTATAAAGAAAATAAGTCAGGCCACTAGGCCCGCATATACATCTCCCTCTCCCATGTTTCTTTCAAAACATTTCTATGTATCCATAATACCTGAACCAAAGGTATAGTATTTCCTTGTAATACATTCTCTTTATGATCTACAACATGAACTAAATTATCCTCAAATGACACATCTGTATGAAACTCAATTTCATCAACATCATTCACATGGGATAGTTTTGGGGGATTCTAATGATGTTGTGACATATGAAAAACATTGATCAAGCCACTATACCACTATGGAACATCCAATTGGTACAACACCGTTCTATTCCTCTCCTTTAATTTCGAACAATCCCACATACCTGGGATCCAACTTTCCATGTTTCCAAATCCAATGGTGATCTAACCTTGGTGACACCCAAAGAACCAAATGATCACCCACCATAAACTCAATAGTTCGATGATGTTAATCTATGTATGAATTTGTCCTACATTGAGCTGTAGAAATATGCTTATGGTTTAATTAAACCTGATCTCATGTCACCATCGTGAGATTCATCCCCAATAACAATGATTATTTAGCCTCTGTCCAACATAATGGTGGCCCAAATTGTCTTCCATAATGTGCATTATATGGTTCTATTTGAATTGTCTCTTGAAAACTATTGTTATATGAGAACTCATCAAGAACAAATTTCTTCTTCGAAAACCCACCAAAGTCTTGGACATAACCACTGAACATTTCTTCTATAACTTGAATAGTATGCTCATGTTTCCCATCAATTTATGGGTGGAAATTAATACTCAAAAAATCCTTGGTACCAAGTAATTTATGTAAACCCTATCAGAATCATGAATTAACCCTCATATAATGGTCTAAAATTATTATTTGTGGAACCCTATACACCCATAATATCTCTTGAACACACAACACTCCCAACTATTCAATGGTAAAGGTATCTCAAATTATTAATAAATGTTCAAAATTGGTAAAATGATCCACAACTTCCCAAATTACTTCATTATTTTTAGTCATCATCATAATATCCACCACAAAATTCATCATTGTGTCAAACAATTTCCATTTAGGAATGGTAAATGGTTGTAACAAACATCCATGTTTCTAATTATTAGTCTTCACATGCTAATGGGTGTCGAATCGTGTCATGAAACATGTAACCTCCTTCTTCATCCCTAGACACCAATTCATCCAATAATGATCACGAAACATTTTTTTCATTGCAGGATGCACTTCCCACTTCGATCCATGAAAATCACAAATCAATTATTCTTAAAAACATGTAGGCATGACAACATGACCATGAACATAAATTATTTCATCATCCCTAATAGTCTAACCAGAAGGTGACACCCTACCTTCTAGACATTCCCTTAAAGCCCAACACTATGGATCCTCATACTACCTCTTGTTGGTCAGAACCAGAAGTGTGGAACCACTTCCAATGATGAAAGGGTAATTTTTACATGCCCATATTGTACCTCTAGATTCATCTTAGAAAACAATTCCATCATTGTCCACTTGGAACTCGATTCCTAAAATTCCTAATTTTTATTTCTCTAACTCAATGCATCTACAACACTATTTCCCTTTCCCAATGTGTAAACCATCTCAATGTCAAATTACATAATGTATTAAACCCATCTTCTCTTCCTAAGATTCAAATAATAGGGGAATAAAATTTACTTATGTCCCTTATGATCAGTACATACTATAATCCTCTATCCCAACAATTAGTTTCAAAAACACTTTCAACAATAGACAACTTCTACCAATTCATGAGCATGCGTGGGGAAATTTCATTCACGATTCCTCAACTGCTGAGACACATACACCATAACCTTTTCATCCTGTATTAACACTCCCCAAAACCCAATACTATATGCACTAAAAAACATGGTCTACTCCGTACCTGGCTTGGGTAGCATTAAAACGGTGCAGTGGTTAGCCTATTATTCAACTCTTGGAAGGAATTCTCACATGATTCAGGACATTTAAACTTGATTCCTTCCTAGGAAAAAATAAAAAGTGGAACATATAAGAAGGATAAATCCTTGATAAACCTTTAATAATATCCTGCTAACCCCAAAAATCTGTGTACATCAAAAACATTATTGGGTAATCCCCAAGATACAACAGCTTTCATTTTCTCTGGATCTACTAACAGAAATTACTTAGCGATACTGTGACCCCTGAAATATACCTTTTACATCAAGAAATGACACTTAGATATACTGAATTATACCCTAGTCTTTCTTATTGTACCCAAGATGATTTCAATGTGTTTGGAATGATCTTCATGATCCTTTTAGTACCCAAATATTTCACCCACAAAGACAACCATAAACTGCTCTAGGTATGGTGAAATATTATGTTCAATGATTCTATAAATACTTTTGGCACATTGGTCTACCTGAAAAACAACACAAAAACATATTAAAATCTATATTTTCTCCAAAAGGAAGTTCATGATATATCAAAAGATCTTTCCCTCATCTGATGATACCCTGATGTCAAATCAATTTTAGAGAAAACTGAAGCACCTATTAGTTGTTCAAAAATATCATTGATTCGAGGAAGAGGGTACAGATTCTTAAATTTAATTTGATTCATTGTCCTATAATCAACACACAACCATAAGGACCCATCATCATACATTGAAAACAATAATGGATATCCACAAGGATATGTACTCAGATGAACAAGCCTCTTATTCTCTAGTTCCTCCAACTGGTTTTTATGTACCTGGAGATATTTTGGTTCCATTATTTATGGAATAATGGAAACTGGATTTTCATTTGATAGTAACACTGTTGTAAACTTAACATCCCCATAGGGTGTAATCCTTAAGATTTCATCAGGAAACATATCCTAAAACTAATCCACCAATGTAGTAAATAAAATATTCTTTAGTTCTCCATCATCAAGATTAAGACAATCTACTTGGGTTGTGAGTTCACCCAACTAGTGTCAAACTACCCCTACAGAGCATGGTTGGATATCCCATTCCCCATGATGAACATAATTATTCCCTTTAAAAGATATAAATGTTAACCTATAGAGGTATCAATCAACATGGTCTTTCTACATCACTAGTAAATCCACACACAAAACCAGATCAGAACCTAACATCTCTAGCACAAAAAAAGTCCCAAAAAAATGGTACACACCAACATCAAGGTCACCCATTAAATTTTCATTTATTTTCTACATGAACTCCAAAAATTTTATCAATAAACAGAACACTACACACATATTTCACCACTTGGTCAAACACACACACAAAATGAGAAGAGATAAAACAAATATGTGGGACTTGTGTCAAATAAATCACTAGAAAGGGAGAAAGCTACACGAATCATACCTCGAAATGTTTATGTACTAGCCCTGCCGCCTCCAGGTGCAGACAGGACTGCATGAAGTAGGTGGTTCCCTCCACTCTAGGCTCTAGCCTCAGTTCTTAGCATTGCAAGACCATGTTAATAAGGATTACCTTGTCTTGGAGTACCACGTCCCCTAAATTGATTGGTATGGCTTGTGGAGCTCCATCTTCCTGCCTGTTCTGGGGTATCCAACCACCTAACATCACTCTCCAATGTCCTTGTTCCACCATCATTACCCAACTATTGATGATTCATAAAAACCTATTCACATGCCCCAATCATTAATATGATTAGCACTCAACTGGTGGTCCTAGACACTGACATTACATGTTTCCTAACCTACCACACTGATATTAAAAGAATTTATCACTAAATTGATATATTGTTTCTCTTTTTTGGATAATCTATCTACCACCGCCCTGATGAAAACTCTCAAAACGGTGATTCTTTCCATTGGAAGTCATGACCCTTGATCACCCAACTATAACTGCATGCCCATCACCATAATCCTCCTTAAGATACCCATCTAAAATAAGTACCAATACACCACTTCATAAAACCACTTCATGAAATATATATTCACTTAGTAATTAATCTCATTTCTATGTCCATCCTAGAAGCATATTGTCATAGATTCCTAATCTCCTACAAAAGCTGGGGGAAATCTTTACAGATCAGTAAAGCGTCTAGTATAATCTATCACTTTCATAGTCCCCTGAGTCAAAATAATAAAATTGGTATCCTTCTACATCATCATGTTCTCTAGAAATAAATTTTCAAGGAACATCCCCAAGAAACCCTTACACAACATACCCTCTTCCTACTCAGTATGAACTATTATATCCCACCATCACTTTTCGTGCCCTTGTAACATGTATGCCGCAAACATGAATCCATTATTAGGAGGAGTATCTACATGATCCAATATCATCTATATGTAATCTTTCAAAAACTCCACTACCCTCGGTCAACCCTCTCTAGAAGAAGTCATATGATGTTATAGCCAAAAATATCTAGTTAGCTCGAGCATTCTTTACACAACCAATATTGGGAATCATTCCATTATTTTAATAAAACAGGAAAATTTCTAATGGAACTGCTCATCTCCTCTGTTACCCTGGGTCTCTGGTGTTTCTTTCTACACTTACAAAGGAGTGTTTTTAGAGGATTTCTCTAGTATCACAAACAGAACATGTCACCATGGGGTCATTTCCCTATAATACTATACACACATATCAAAACACTTAACATAAAAATCCACATTTTTTAAAAAAATTATTCTCTCCACTTGACATAAACAACCCATTTTAGATAAACTATCCCAAAGGATATCATTACACCAATATCACTTCCCCCGGACATCCTTAACACATTTCATGGTAAACCTGGGTAAAACAACTCACACAACTACATACCCTTTTCATTTACATCCATTGTAATCATTCTCACTTTAAAAACATAAATCCTTCTCTTATAGGCATCTTTGATATTTTTAAATTTTCAAAACCAGTAGTTTAACCCATTTATGGCTTTTTATTAATAATTATTCATTAAAATTTCTTTCTCATTATTTCCATTTACCCATTTACACCATATTTATTAGACATCACTTCATTAAAATTTTCAAAAAAATTAAAGTAAAATCTATTTTTGATTTCCCACACACCCTCTATATGTGTGCCTAACATGATTCATTCTATATATATTCATAGGCGATTAAAATGACACATTATTTCCAAAACCTTATACCGTTTCAGACATAACAAAAATATCATAAAATAGTAACATCACACAATTAGTGAAGAAACCAATGGTGAAATATCTTATAACTAAAACAGTACACATAGAGAACAAAAATCCCACCCTGGGCACTTTGTTTTTCCACCATACATGGGTTATCTACTATGAAGAATGATCTAACTTCCAAGACCTAAATCATCCTAATCTCATTTATACCACCACCCAAATAATAAACCGTAGAAAATAATTCTATGATACAACTTTATAATGTCCTCAACCTGTAGGACACTAAAATGTTGCCCAGATTCAAGTCGATAAATGACCTCAGGTGCACCTACCCATAAGCTATAGGTTTTCATTTAGAAGTGATGTTCTAACAAATAAAATAATGATACTATAACCTCCTTTTAAAAGTAATCCATGCAAGATAAAAACTAAATAATGGAAGAAACCACCAATAAATAATGAACATGCATGACTCACATTTCCTAAAACTAAGTACAATCCCATAACAAAAAGTAAACATGCTATAGAATGTCAATATAGTTTCAAGTGTAAGAAAATACCAAAATAAAGAATCCCCAAAATGGGTCCTGACTCCAAGTCGGGATCATTCATCCATGCACAACCCATTCACAAATAATCCCTCTAGCACTGATCCCTTTCTCTTATTCTATATAAAAATTGTTAAATATTCTTAGGTACCCATTGGCGGCCCAAGTAGGGTGTGAGTACAACTTAGTATCCCTCTCCAATGGTTCCTACAAAATACTAGTCTAAATAGATAGTGTATTCAAGTGTTAAAATAGTAATAAGATAAAGAGATTGTGACTAGGTTCCATTGGTTAATAATGTTTAAATAAATAATTAACATCATTTATTCCATGGGATAGTAAATTCATTCATCACACAACAGCCTTTTTTAGTCAACTACTATGCATAAGAGAATTAGTAAAGTTCTATATCTCACTAGGGAAAATGAATTCACAAAAAAATTTATCACACTTACCATGGAGCCTCATTCCATGTAGTATAATCCCTTGAGAATATTAGGGGAATAGAGACTCGGGCTGACTCCCTAACCTATTCATTCTTAGTGAGGTGTTTAGAGCCATAACCCAAACTGACCCATGGGTACAAGCCCTCGGGTTAATTCCCCAAAAACTAACAACACATATGCATATGCTTTATTAACAACTCCTCATACAAAGAATTTTAATAAATCCAAATTGAATTATCCCCATAACATTCAAAATTCAAAGTTTATTCAATATAGTAATCATCCTCACACCTTAACACATTTACACATTCTCATTTACATACCATAACTCGTGTACTTATTTCTACTAGGACACATTTGTCATTTAACACATTCACGT
This sequence comes from Viscum album, assembly GCA_963277665.1. NCBI lineage: Eukaryota > Viridiplantae > Streptophyta > Magnoliopsida > Santalales > Viscaceae > Viscum > Viscum album. Next base: position 1,592,963,090 of record OY728161.1, read on the forward strand.
TATTTCATTAACCCTTTCACAATATTTCAACCAACCACGTATTTCATTATAATTACTAGATACAACTACCATGAGTTTTATTTTATACCCAAGAAGACATGTCAATATATTTACTATGGGATCTACATCATAACAACTTAATTCTATACATAACATTAAAAATTCCATGTTTAAGAATAGGTACACCCTTGAGTATCCCTTAACCTAGCCAAAATAACCTTAATACATCATGATGGGTCATGAGTGGTTCAATTAAATATTTACCCATTCAATTTATCAATTCTACCAAGGATAACCAAATGGAAAATACAAAAGCACAAAGGTACAACTATAAAAAAAATTAAATAACCATTGAGTCTATAAGATATAACTTATAGACCACCTACCCTATTTCTGATGTCAAATTCTCACTTAAACCTAGCCTTAAATTCAGATCTAAACACCCTTTACAACCCCAACATAATATTTGTTATAAAAGTGGGTTTTAGGGATTTATAAGAATAATAAGTGACATATAAACTATAATATGAAAAAGATAAGGAAAAGGGATGTTACACTCACCCAAAGCTTCGACTCTGACCCAAAGGAGATCCAAATGACTTTTAATTGATGAAGATTGATACTTGGGAACACTTAGGGATTTTGGTTCATCACTAGGGATGTATAAGGATGAAATGAGGGAAATCCTAAGTTAAAACATTTAAGGATAAAGAGGGAAAAGTGGTAAATTCCCACTTTTAAAGGGGTTCACAGTTTTTCTACATGGTTATCCAAACCATACATCAAATGTAAAGCACCCCTATCTATGAGGGTTATAAGCCACAAAGTTACTTTTGGATCCTATTGATTTTAAAAAACTATGTGATAACCCTATGGAAAAGCTCTATCCAAACCCAAACTGTTTGGCATCCCCCTTGCATGGTTTACATAACCATGCTCCCCTCTTATATAGCATGGTGTGGGATCATTGTAACTCCTAACAGTGTTCCAACCATGCAACTTGCACTAGATGGTCGTTTTTCCTTTTTATATGTGTCTCGAACCCCCAAAACCCCACATGAACATCCTCATACACCCAATACACATTTCATTAAACATAAATATGGTATTTAATCCAGAACATAAACAAGAAGGTACCTAAATAATGTTTGGGATCTTATAGTTTTCTTGTAAGTATTTTTTAAGAGTTATATATGTCATCATTGGTTTATAAGTTTAATTATGATTGTATGTTCAATGTCTTATACATCCCTTTAGTGGTTTATATTGATGCATTTGTAGGATATTATCTGTTTTTCATAGATTTTATTTATAAAGTTAATTGATTTGTGTATAAATTATAAGATGGTTGAAGTATTATAGAATTATTTTGGGTTTCGTATTTAAAAAAATTAATTTTAATATAAAATAATTCATTTTGTGTTTTCATGATGTTATTTTATATAAATTAACAATCATTTATCATGATACATGGAATGAAATCTTTCACAAAATTCTTATCCCTTCAAGATGATTTTATTTTCATTATTTTTGAAAAAAATTATTTAAAGGATTTTGATAGATTTATGAGCACTCAAATCCCCAAATTAAAACTATTTAAATAATCAAAAATGTTTTCTTTTCTAAAAAACTTTATGTTTCATGGAATCTTTTAGATTTTTTTTAAAAATATCTACTTTACCAACTCTCTCAAATAAGGAAATTCCAAAAAAAGGATATTACCATTTACTTTTGGGAAATTGTAAATCATGTCATAAGATAAACGGGGTGTCAAATAAATCCCAATGTCTGGATTTAGCATATGATTAATCTTATTATTTTCAAATTAAGCCTCATTTTTTTATTGATATTGACGAATTAGGAAGATATAATTAAAATATTTTTTTATAAAGATTAAGAATAAAGGAATAAGATAAAGATACATGGTTAATGTATTAAAAAGGAAGAATAATGAAGGGTGTGTTTATTTATTAACTTTTAAAATTCATGATATAGTGTTATTTCATAAATATTACAGGAATAATATAATATATAATGACTTTTCTATTTTAGGTTTTTTTCATGACTTTAGAAACATATGTAAGATAGAATCAATACCTTTGAAAATTGGTAAAAACAGGATAATTTTTTAGGTACACGTAACCCATAATTTTATTATATAAAAAACTTTATTTTAGAAAAAGTGAATTTACTTTTGTGCAACTTATGTTTAAAGGTATTGGTAGTAATTTAGATTTTTTGATCTCATAATTTGAGGTGATTAGGGGTTCTCAATTTTTCAGATGAAAAATGAAGGGTACAAGAAAAATTTTGAAGTTAAATATAATAAATTAATTTTTAGGATGTTTCTCACATTTATGGAATTTTATATATTAATATAGGTTTATAAAAAGGAAAACTATAAGGATGGGTGAAAAATAATCCCATCTGAAAAGGCCACAATGATTAAACCAACAGACAAAGGGTGCAAAGGGCTTATCTCCTACCACTAGCCCATGTGATAACCTAGTTGGAATGAAATTTATTTAAATTCTTTAAACTATCTTTTGGATTATGGTTATATTCATTTTTATATAATATGTTTTATCATATTTTAATTTATTTAGAGATTAAGTGATTAATTTTATTTTAGAGTATGTTCACTATTTTGGTAACCATATATGATTATGTCAAATAGAATACTATGGGATTTTACTTGATAAGTATATGATAAATAATCTTTTGGAAACATATTTAGTTTATAGTGATTCAGATTATTTATGGAAATAATTATATTAATAGATAAATTAAATTTATGTATAGGACATTAAGAGAGATTGATATTATTTGATGATAAATATCAAATTTATCTTGGAAGATTATGTTATCAAATACTTTTAATTTTTGTTCCAAATTTCAGTATATAATATTTCGAAGAATTTTAAAGATATTTATTTTTTGAAAGATCTATGCTTAACATTGGGTATTATTGTTGAATTTTGGAGATTAAAGCATATTTATGGAGAATTAAATTATTTTTTACTAAACATTTGGTTTTGGTTACTTTTAATATATAGGAGGAATATATAGTTATACTTTTATGGATTTTTTGTTTCCTAGAAGTTGACTGTGATGCTTCGGGTATAAAAAATTATCTTGAATACTCCTAGTTTTAAAAAAATAGAAGGATGAAATTATAATTTATAGGGAAGTATATATACTTATGTTTATATTTTATATGGTAAAATAAATCCTAAACTCTAGGAAATGTTTTTTAAAACAAAAACATTCTTTGTTTACTCTTCTTACTAAGAAAACAATATAATTTTAACATGTCATTGATATAAAATTTTTTGATAGTTAACTTTATCATGAACATGTTTTATATCACTCTCTATAATTCCTTGATTATTTTATTTTCTCTTCCATGTCAACTTTTTCCTACATGGAAACCAATTATGTGTTATTATAGATGAATTTCTTACATTCCTTTCTCACTTCTCAAGTGAAATCTTTGTTGATAATTTTTATGATGTGGACTTTCAGAAGAGTTATTTTGAAAATTAAAACCACAAGTATTCAATCCCATGTTCAAATTTAAATAATGAAATTTACTCAAGGGGGAAAATATATAATCACAAAATTTTAAAAAGAAATTATATGTTCAATGTCATATAAGATGCGTAACATAGATCTTAAACGAACACCAGAATCATATTATTTAAATATAAACATTAAAATATAGTCATTAAAATGGTGACTATGAATAATATTAATGAATTTATTAAATATTTTATGGTAAAACTCATGTATAAAGTAATAATAAATTTTTTTCAAAAAATCACTCAAATTTTTAGGACGGTCATTTTATTCTTAAAATATATATTTCCATCAAAAAAATGTTTTTTCTTTCATTTTATGACTAAATATTATAGTTAATTTTCCTAACATAAAAAAATTCAAAAATTAACCTCATTTTATGAAATTATAATATCATGTCTTACTTTGGGTGAATTTTTTGGATTATTCAGAAAATATTGTGTTTTCAGTGAATAGTGAAAATACCGATTTTTTTTAAATTTTAATTTATTTTCAAGAAAGTATGAATTTTAAAAGTAAAATAATTCTTTAAATATGGACTCATGTAACATTATTATTATTATTTATATTTATTTTAAATAAATAAATTATTTTCAATTCAACTATATTTTTTGTTTTAGAATAAGATAATTTTTTGGTTTAAAAATTGGATTCTTAAAAATTGTATTTCAAAATAAAAAGGATTATAATATTAAATTGGATAATATAATACTTAATTTGGAATTTATTAAATAAAATATATATACTATATATATTTAAATTTTCATTTACTTTCATACAATGATTATAATTTTTCATAGTGTTGATATAAAATCCTCTTTTTCTTGAAAAATATACTTCTTAAAAACCATCTTTTTCAATGCATATGTGCGTATTATTTCGAATTTTGAAAGTCCATTGAAATAAATTTTGTAAAATGGATTTAATATTAGGGATAAAAATGTATAAATTAGGTTGTAAGGTCATTTTTTTATTTATGAAAAAATTACTATAGTAAAAAAAAAGATGTGAAGATCTATAGGTAAAATAATGAAATGGGATAAAGTTAGTGGGTAAAATCATAAAATACTAAAAAATAATAAATTAAATTTTTGTTTTATGCATTTAAATACCATAAATAGACATTAAATTTGTAATTATAAATTTAATTATTAGCAATTAATACCACCAAAATGTGGTTGGCTTTTAATATAAAATAATCATTATTTAATCACTTGAAACCACCCTTCCTTGTGTATAAATACCACCCCTCACCACAAAATTTCTACTTTAAATGCATGAATCTATTAAAATATCTACCAAATCCACTCCTCACCACTCTAACCATATTCAGTTCCTAATTTTATCACCAAATACCAATTCCAACTTATTTAAGGGATCCTTCAAGGAGGTTATATTCAAGAGTTAATTTCCTCAAACAACCTCCCGTATTTTCTTTTCTTTTTTTACCTAATCTTCACCTCTTTCATTAATCAAAGAATAATAATTCATTTATCATTTATATACATGAATTTTATGTTTCTTATATAATATCTTATATTTATAACTTTAATTACCTCCTCCTACTCAATGAAAAGAAACCATTATCTTAATTATGGAGGTTAATCGTCTCCATGAATATTGGTTTTACATTTTCTATTAAGGAATTAAAGGACAAAAATAAAAGTATTAATCTGGTTAAATAATATTTTAAAAGTTATATTACAACCTATTTTATATTCATGATTTAATATATATAAATAAAATTAAATAAGTTCATGATGGTCAGAAAACCCGCAAAAATAAACAAACAAATATTATCATTAACATTTTTATCAAATGAATCATCCCCATGTAATAAATTAAAATGATTAAAGGTTAATTTATTATTATTACTATTCATTAATTCCATTTCATTTCACTTATATTATTTTATTCCCATTCTACAAGAAAATATATATTTATTCTTAAATGAACCAACCATGAAACTGTGAAACAAACGCACCCAAAACTATGAAAATAAAAAAAATTGTTAATAAAATGGTGGTAATATGTTATTAAAAGTTTCTAAAAGTTATTATAAATAATAATATAGTTCTAGAATATATTAATAAAAAATTTAAAAACATTATACAAGAGTTTTATGTATTCATTGCTAATGGTAATTCAGAGTTAATAGTTTCTCATCTCACTTTATTTTGATGAGGTATATACTTTATTCACCACTATTTTATTTTTTGTTTTGTATATACTAAAATTTGAAATATTATATCATTAATCTAAATATATTTATGGTATAAAATTATTCATTTGATAATTATTACTTTTATGGGGAATTCTATTTGACTTATTATAAGTGGTAAGGGTTTTCTTAACTCAATTTCCATTTAATGGTTTAAACTTATACTTCATTGATTTTTTCATACTAAGATTATGTGAGAAATTAATTTGGAATATGTTATGTTTTATTTTAACTAGTTTTATTTGGATTTATAGTGGATACACATATTTGACTCATTTATGATCAGTTCAATGATATGATATTGGTAAGGGACTCTTTATCTAAAAACATTGTTTAAATGTTTTAAATATTTTTTATATAAATATTAATATTTCATGTACATGTTTTTAAAATGATTTTTATTAATTTATTTATATGGAATATGATATTTTAAAAGGTTAATTTTCTAATTTCTTGTAAATTTTTTCGAAAAGGAATCTTTTTAAGGTTTTAGGAAAGGTGATTTTATTTAAAAAAATTTATTTTTTAATGATTATTTTTAAAAAAAAGAAAAAAATGAATGTTTTTTACCTTATATGGAATGAGTTAACTTTCCTGATTTTAAGATGAATAAATTCATTGAAGTTTCATATACAAGATTAAATGGTTACTTTCAAATGAAGTTTTTCTTTTGTTTGTCAGCATTATTTCATCGAAAATAATTTAATTTCCTCGATGAATGTTTTTATGATATAATTATTCATGTATTGTGATAATTTTATGGTTCTCGGAAGTTTGTTATGATTACCGGTGGTTCCATTATAAACCAAATAGCAGTGGTTCCATGATATCCCTATAATACATTGGGTATGTTGAATGTTGACTGAAATAGTTATTCCAAGTGTATGGGGACGATTACATCCTAAGTTAGCTATGAAGGTTACGTCATAGAGTGGCCATGAGGGTTAAATCATAAGGTATTAATTATGATTACATCATAATTAAAAAATAAAATAAATCCCCAAGTTACCTATATGTTTTATTTATTCTTGCACTTTTTTGTTGAAATATCACGTTTTCACAAGTTAAATTATTATGTTTATGCTCTAAGGAATATTTTATAATTAATTATAGAATAATTATTTCATTTTTTGTTTTTTACATCTGTTACTAAGAAATTTGTGCTCATCCCATGTTTTATAATTTTTTTCAAAGGGTTTATGGAATAATAAAGATAGTTATGAGATCAAAGGGAAAATTATGAAGATCAATCATAAAGAGAAACATTTTTAAAGGGTTCCTTTAGTTGAAGAAACACTACTAATTATAAGTTTCCACTTATAATTTATGGGTTAACTATGTCGGAGTTTTTCATAATTCACTAAAACACTAAACCTAAAATATCATTAGGAAAATAAATTGGTTTATAGTTTTAAAATAGAATATATAATTTTTATGTCTACGTATATATAGTTGGTATAGGAGTAGGGTTTAGAAAACATTAGATATTATGATGTTTCCTTGTAACGTTTTCTTAAGAGTTATAGATATCATCTTGGGTTTATAAGTCTAGGGATGATTATATTTTCAATGTCTTGGAGACCCCTTTAGTGGTTTAAAGTGATTTATTACTTAGATATTAATGATAATTATAGATATTGGATTTATAATGGTAATCTATTTAGGTATAAATGATAATAAACTTAAAGTACTATAGAGTTTATATGGGTATCCCAATTAAAAAGACCATTTTCATTTGAACATGTAATAATATATTTCGTGGTTTATTGATTTTCTTTTATACAGATTATTGATTATTTATTAGGATGGAAAGAAATAGATCTTTCACAACCATCTTATCCCTTATAGATTATTTTATTATTACTATTTTAGAAAAATATTGTTAAAATGACTTCAATATATTTTTGAAAACTCAAATCAACTTCAAAAAAATAATTTTAATTTTAAAAAAAATAGTTTCTTTAAAAATTATATTGATTATGGTATCTTCTTAATTTTGTTTCAAAATTTCATCTTTTCTACTAATTATAAAAGTAAAATACCATAAATATATTGATTTTTTACAGTTTAGAAGATGGGAATCATGTTAGGGGAAAATAGAATATCAAAGAAATTTGAATATTTGAATTTAAGGTATGAATAATTTTATTATTTTTTAATTATGAACCATTTTGGGATGATATTTGATGAATAAAAATGATATAATTCACATATTGGATTTTATGAATAATGTATAAAGGAATAATGTTGTGAATCATGGTTAATGGTTTTGGATGGAAGTTGATTGAAGGATGTTTTTATGTATTGAGTTTTCAAATTTATGATATCATGGTATTTTGAAAATATTAATGGGATAATTTAATTCCTAAGGATTTTTTATATATTATTTTTTTCATTAATTTGGAAACCTATTTTTTTATGGAATATATACCCTTGATAAGTTGTAATAACGTGATAATTTTAAATGTACATTTAAACCTAAATTTTATTATATGAAAAATATTATTTAAGGGAAAATTCCTTTACTTTTATGGAAAATAAGTTTAATGTCATTGGAACTCTTTTAGTTTGAAGGATGTCATAATTTGAGGTAATTATGAGTTATTAAATTTTAGTATGAAAAGTTAAAGTTATGAGATTTCTTTTTAATTTAAATATATTATGGTTATTTTTTTAGTATTTTAATAACATTTCAAAAATTAAATATATATTTAGGAAAAGGATAACTCATAGGACGGTAGATGACCTGTCACATCTAGAAATATCGTGGGGATTGAACCCACAATCGAAGGGTGGTAAGGGTTTATTTATTACTATTGGAATATTTGATGTCCTAGTTTGTGTGCAATTTATTTTCATTATTTAAACTATATGATGGATAAAGTGTAGGTTAATTTTAGGATCATATGTTATATCATATTGGAAATGATTTGGTGATTAAATGATTTATTTTGTTTATGAATTTGTTCACTATTTTGGGAATCTTATATGATTAAGTTAAATTTATTACTATGGTATTTTATTTTTGTTATATAATATGAACAATATTTCAGAAACATATATGATTTATGGTGATTCGGGTTATTTAGATAAATCTTTATGTTAGTAGGGAAGATAAATTCATGTTTTACACTTTAAGATAGATTGATATTATTTAAAGATAAATATCAATTTTAACATTGATGCTTATGTGATCAAATCAATAATTTTTGGGGACTCATGTTTTGGTTTATAATATTTTGATGAATTATAAGGATAGTTATTTACTGAATGATCTATATTGAACTTTGGATATTAGGGTTTAATTTTTGTGATTAAATCAATTTTTCATATAATTAATTTATCTTGTAAAAAAAATTTCTTTTGGTTAATTACTAAATATAGAAGGAGTATATAGTTATCCTTTTAGGGATTTTTTGATATATAGAAGTTCACTTTGATTCTTCTGGTACGAAAAATTCATCTTGAATAGTCGTTGTTTAGAGAAAATATGAGGTTGAAATTATACCTATCAATGAAGACTATTTAATTATATTTATATTCTTGGTATTAAAATAATTCCTCAACTCTAGTAAATGATTTTTTTTAAACATAAATGGTATATTTTATACTTTATAAACTGATAAACCAATGGCCTTTTAAACATCACAGACTTATAATTTTGTGCTTGTAAAGTTTATCGTGACAATGTTTTATATCAATCTCTATCAATACTTGAGAATTTTATTTTCTCTTTAGTGTCCCTATTTTAATACATATAAACCAATTATGTGTTACTCTATATGACCTTATTAGATTTCTTCCTCACATTTCAAGTGAAATTTTTATTGATAGTTTTTAAGATCTAGGATTTCAAAAAAATGTATTTTAAAATGTCAAACCCCTAGTTTTCAATCCCTAGTTAAAAATTAGTGGTTGAAATTTATTAAAGTGAGGATTATTTAACATATTAATATTTTAAAAGGAAATAATATGTTAAATAGCCTACAAGATAGGTAAAAACGAGCATAAACGAACAACAAAATCTTATTATTTTAATATAACTATAATAATATAGATATTAAATTGGTGAATTTTAATAGTATTAATGAAATTATAAATTATATAATTCTCATAATAATTTACAATTTATTAATAAATTATCTTTAAATAATCACTCAAATTTTTAGTAATTTCATTTTATTCATCAAACATATATTTTCATCAAAAAATGGCTTTTCTTCAATTTTATGAATAAATATTATAATAAATTTTTAGAAAATAAAAAAATGATTTTTAAAAAATGAAATTCATTATTTAAATAAGAATATAAATTTTTTCATTGATTGATATTTTGTGATTTTTTGGAAAATGATGGGTTTTAAGTGAATAGTGAAAAATACTGGTTTTGTATAAATGTCACTTCTATTCAATAAATTAAGAATTTTAAATTTCCCATTATGTTATAAATGTGGTATAAAAAAATATTTACATTTAGTTACATTTCATCCAATTAAAATATTTTTTAAAAAAATTATTGTAACGACCTGAATCCGGAGCCCCTCCACTGGTGCCCCATACTCAGTTCGCCACATGACCTCAAGCGCATTTTCCCAAATGCCAGAGGCTGATGAATAGTAGCGAGGGCCTTGGTAAGTTAGTGGGGAAACTATTCCCTCATTTGGTAAGGTATACAAGGTAAGGAAAAGAACAATAAATAGCGGAAGCAGTAAGAACATACATAACTATAACCATACAGTGGAAGAATAAATATATAGCTAGGGTGATAATGATGTAGCTGGTACAAGTATCTAAGTAAAGTAGAAAACACAACAACGTGCTGAAATAAAACTAAACACAAAGTACTAAAGCAATAGCAACTCCAGTAGCATCGCAATCTGTAGCTTGGTCCCATTCTCTCCAACTCCATAACACGTCAAACACCTGAAGTAGAACGGAACTTGCCCTTATCTATACCTGCAACAACATAGTATGCTTTGTCCCTAAAGCATGGCCCAAACAGGGTGTGAGAAAAATTCCCAATATGCAACCACCCCAAGATATGTGCCTAACAGTCAATGAATACATGGAAAGTAATGTACAAGAACATAAACAGGAAAATACACAGCAGCTAGAATTTACAGTCTAGCATATAAACTACACAAGTATATAAAAATCAACAAGTAAAACAAAGGTAACCCCATGGGTATTTCTCACAGCCTAACCCTTATGGTTCAACCTATAATTACTAGAAAACCCTTGAGAGGCACACACAGTCTCACCCCTCTGGTTTAGCTAAAGAATAGACTCTCTGGGGAAGCACTCACCTTCAATTCCCCATATAGTCTCGTATCGTACTAAAGGCTCTCTGGTGAAGCACTCAACGTCAATTCCCCATGTGGCCCGCATCGAGGAAATACAGACTCTCTGAGGAAGCACTCAACGTCAATTCCCCCTTTGGTCTCGCATCGTAAATTAAAGACACTCTGGAGAAGCCCTTACATCCATTCTCCCTTTGGTCCATACACTAGGTTCTCTCAGCCCTGTGTAATATAAAAATGCATAGCGCGCGTGTATCTTCCAAGTAAACCTCAAGAACTACTTATCTATCATTCTAAGGCTTAGTAGCAAAACAGCACAATAGTTCCATTATCCTACAACTAGGCATGGAAACTGGCATAACGCCTAACAGGCAATGTAAGTATGGAATACATCCATAGTACAGCAAAAACTACTCTATTCGCAAAGGTAAACCTCTACTATAGCAATCACGAAAGCAGGCAATCAGTCAAGGGAGAAACAGGAAAACGCACAATTCTCGTTCAAAGGACTTGGTGAAATTGCACAAAATATTCAAGGACTTCCTACAAAAAGGCACAATCCACCTACCTCGATCCTAGGAGATCGATATATGTGAACCTCGATGACAGATCCTCCTTAGAACGATGAAGATCTGAGAAAACATCAAACACACTCAACCCATGATAACTTGAGAAAAAGGAGGAATTGGAAAACAAGTCTCAAGGAGAAGGGAGAACTCATTGTTTTGATTCTAATGCAATCGACGACGATCAATTAGAAGAACATATGGAGGAATGGGGGCTCGTCGAAGATCCATGGATTCCCGGCGCTCTCGTACGAAGAAGCTGGAGAAGAAGACCTTTCTGTCGATTAGGCGCGACCCTGGTCTGTTTAATGAAAAAAAAGTACACGGCGTGTGCTTTTAGAGTACACAGGGTGTACTAGGATTTTATGTAGTCCGCTTTAATCGGCCTCCACCTCACCCCTACACACCGTGTGTGTGACCCAGACACAGCCAGCACACGGCTTAGAGTGGGAAAAGAGTACACGGCATGTACTTCAAAAATTTCCAGAAACTCCATTTTTCTAAAAAACTCGCAAAAAAGGAAAGACATACCAGAGACAAAGATCTGGGTTCTTACAAATTTCCCCCCTTAAAGAAATTCTTCCCCGAATTTCCTTAACGAGGCGGAGAAGGAGAAACCCCGAACAGATCCAGCCACAATGTTCGTACATCGACCTCCCTCTCCCAGGTCTTGTCATGTACTCGCTTGTGCTGCCATAGCACCCATACCAAAGGAACAGACCACCCATGGAGAAACTTCATACAGCGATCGATAATCTAGATGGGATGCTCATAAAATGATACATCCTCTTCGAGCTCAACTTCCTCAGGCTGAAATATATGAGACGGGTCTGAAAAGTAATGTCAGAGCTAAGAGATGTGGAATACATCGTGCATGGCCCGGTACGTCTGAGGTAACTGCAATCGATAGGCAACTGGCCCAACTCTCTTCAATACCTCAAACGGCCCGACATACCGAGGTGAAGGCTTACCCTGTCTCTGAATCCTCTTGTGCCCCAACTTTGGTGCGACACGCAGGAAGACCTGATACCCAACCTCAAACTCCAGAGGTCGTCTCCACTGATCAGCATAAGACTTCTATCGAGACTGTGTTGTATCCATCCTCTTCCAAATCAACTCTATCTTCTCTGAGGTCTTTTGAACAATATGATGTCCCAGAAAAACTACCACTCCTACCTCCAGCCAGCATAAAGGTGATCAGCATGGCCTACCATACAATTCCTTGTAAGGTTCCATCTGTATAGTTGCCTGAAAACTATTTTTCTATGAGAATTCCACCAGAGGAATATGATTCTCCCAAGAACCACCAAAGTCTAGAATACAAGCTCGGATCATATCCTCAAGCACCTGGATCGTACGCTCAGACTGGCCATTTGTCTGGGGATGGTATGTCGTACTCAGATGTACCTGGGTACCCAAACCCTTCTAAAGTCCCTGCCAGAACCGAGAAGTAAAGTGTGCATCTCTATCTGAAACAATGGAGTGTGGAACTCCATACAGACGCAAAATCTCTTGGATGTAAATTCATCCCAGATCATCGACATTGAAGGTCTCCTTGATTGGAAAGAAGTAAGAGACCTTCGTAAGTCTGTCGACGACCACCCAAACAGCATCGTTCCCTCGAGGAAACCTCGGCAATCCGGTCACGAAGTCTATCGCGACATCGTTCCACATCCACTCAGGAATGGGTAACTGTTGTAGAAGGCCTGCTGGTCGATCATGCTATGCCTTCACCTACAGACAAGTAGAACATCTCAAGATGAAACCAGCAACATCTTCATAACTGGCCACCAGTACTAGCGATGAAGATCCCGATACATCTTGGTGACACCAGGATGAACTGCCCAAACTAAGGAATGAAAATCTCACATCATCTCCTCATGTATTTCTGCTGGCACCCAAACGCGTCCCTAGAAATGCAAGATCCCATCCTCGCCCATTGTCCATCCAGGAAGAGTGTCCTCTCTTGAGACACTTTCCCTCAGGACTAAGCCTTATGAGTATGATAACTGCCTCATCCGTACCTGATCAAGTAGTGTAGAGGTAACAACTATAGAATATAGGAAGGTATGTCCCTGTCTGTCGTGCACCTCCAGATGCATCTCGGAGAATAGAGCCATAAGCTTCTACTCACTGTTGGCCTCCTGAACTGCCTGAATCTAATTTCTCCTGCACAACGCATCTACCACTGCGTTTCCCTTTCCCGGCGTATAGGCAATCTCGAAATCAAAAGACTGAAGATACTCGACACACCTGCGCTGCCTCAGATTCAGATCAAGTTGAGTAAAGATATACTTGAGACTCGTGTGGTCGGTGAAGACCACAAAGTGCTCTCCCAGAAGATAGTTTCTCCAAATGCGTAAGGCATGAAAAATAGCTACCAACTCCAGATCGTGCGTCGGGTAGTTCCTCTCATGTGGCCTCAATTACCGAGACCCGTATGGAATGACTCCATCTCGATGCATAAGCACATCACCCAGACCGATACCTGAAGCATCACAATAGATTGTATAGCTCTTTCCTGGCTCTGGAAAGACAAGTATCGGTGCCGACGTCAATCTTCCCTTCATCTCTTGAAAGGCTAACTTACAATAATCTGACCATACGAATATCACCCCCTTCTTGTTCAGAACTATCAAGGGTGCTTCTAGTGGTGAGAAGTCCTGAATGAAGTGTCTATAGTATCCAGCCAGCCCTAGGAAACTCCGTACCTCAAAAACGTTCTTCAGCTGCTCCCAGGAGACTACAACTCTCACTTTCTGTGGGTCCATAGATACTCCTACCTCTGAGATGACGTGACCCAAGAAGTGAATCTGTTCCATCCAAAAGTGGCACTTAGAGAGTTTAGAATAAAGCCGACGCTCTCTCAGTGTACTCAGAATGATCTCAAGATGTGTGTCATGGGCGTGTCGAGTGTGAGAGTACACCAAAATATCGTCCACGAAGACAATGACGAAGGAGTCCAAGTAAGAATGGAACACTTGGTTCATCAGTGCCATGAAAACTGCAGGCGCGTTCGTGAGACTGAACGGCATGACAGTATACCCGTATAGGCCATACCTGCTCCCGAAGGTTGTTAGAGGTATATCTGATGGTCTAATGCGCAACTGATGATAACCGGATCTCAAATCGATATTTGAGAACACCCGGGCTCCCCGAAGCGGATCAAAGAGGTCATCAATCCTCAGCAAGGGATATCGGTTCTTGACTGTTAACTGGTTCAGCTTCTGATAATCCACACAAAGCCGAAGGGTACCGTCTGCCTTCTTCACAAACAGGACAGGCGAACCCCAAGGAGAAGTACAGGGCTGGATGAAACCCTTTGCCTGGAACTCCTCCAACTTCTTCTTGAGCTCCTGAAACTCAGGTGTCACCATCCTATAAGGAGTAAAGGACACCGGTGCTGCTCCTGGAATGATCTCAATAGAAAATTCTACCTCACGATTCAGAGGAAAACCTGAAAAGTCCTCTGGAAAGACATCCTTGAAACGATCCACCACTGGAGGAAATTCCAACTGCGATGTCCCCTAATCATCTAGATAAAGTCTTGAAATATGGTTTCTCACCCTTCCTAGCCCATGATGCTCGAGTCCTGGTCGACTCGCCTGAATATCCTATTCGCCTCTATGAAGAAAAGACTCACCCTATGGTGAAACAAAACTCACTCTGCAGCGATAACAGTCGACAAATTCCTGGAAGGGAACCAACCATTACATCCCGAGGATGACATCATAGCCTGTCATCTCTAGGACATAGAGATCCCATAAGAAACGATACCCTGCAACCTCGAGAGGGCACTCTCTACACTAGTGTACACTAGATGTCCTAGTCCCCAATGGTGTTTCTAGTGTCAAAGAGTTAGAAGAAGAAAAGGCACAAAGCCCAAGGCTCTCCACAATAGAAATAGAGATAAAGCTATGCATATCACCAGTATCAAAAAGAGATGAAGATAAAACTGAGGCTACTAAAATCATACCTTAAACTATAGAAGGCATGTGATCCTTCTCCTGATAGGTCTGCTCTACCTCAAAATTCTGGCCTTCCCCGCGGCCCTGTGACCCTACGTGACCACTTTGAGCTGAACCGCCCTGTTGGAAATGAATGACAAGTGACTGACTGCCACGTCCTCGACCTCCACCTCAGCCCGAATGGCCGGAAGAACTCCAATTCCCCGACTAGTGTGAAACTGGTGGTGCTGCTCCTGAACGAGGAGTCATGGAAGAACCCCCGTCACCAGCAACTGGTGAGAAAACCTAGAAGAAATGTTGAAGGTGACCCATCTTTCCGCAAGATCGGCACTCCACTAGATCTCTCTGGAACTGCAGCCTTGTGTGCCCTGCCCTTCCACACTGGTAGCATACGACATGGCTACCTAAAGATGTATCTCGCCTCCTCGGATCACTGCGCATAGGCTCCCTATGGCACTTCCTTCTATTAACTGGAGGAACACTAGCTCTGTAAGCATAACTGCCCTGACTCGTAGCTCTGGATTCTCTCAAATTGCGCTCCACAATCAGTGCCTGGTTGATGATGGAAGTGATGGAAGTCAACAGGAAGATATTTACCTATGAGCGGATCTCCTTCCTGAGACCATCCTCAAAATTCCTTACTAAGAACACCCCACTTCCATCCCGTAGGGGTGTGAAATGCTGCAGCATGGTGAAACGAGAGGAATAATCCATAATAGAAATAGTACCCTACTCTAGACTCAAGAACTCCCGGGATTGATCGGCCCTCAGGGTCTCCGGGTGGAAGTAGTCGTAAAACACACGTTGGAACTCCTCCCAAGCCATAACCTACTAATGAACCTCCTGTGAGATCACGTCCCACCACCTATTGGCAGAATCTCAGAGAATGTATGTAGCGATCTTGACCCGCCTCTCTGGAGGCGTCTCCAAATGCTCGAAGATAGTCAGCATGGCTTCCAGCCATGACTTTGCAGCCCGTGGTCCTCATTCCCCTGAGAAATTAAGAGGATGTTGCTGCTGGAAAACCTGAATCAAGTATACCATAGACGTGGTAGGAGGCGGTGTTCCCTGAAAGGTATGTATCATCCTCATAAATCCTTCCCGAAACTATGCATCAGTGCCTGTAATGGGTATAACTGATGGTGCCAAGGCTGGCATAGCAGGAGGATCTACAGGAGGTCCATGATCAGCCATATCCGGTGTTTGATCACCATCTGGAAACTGATGAACAACCAGAGGAAATCATAGAGGCATACCTCTGAATGATCAAAATCACACTTTAGATCAGGATTAACAAGGACTGAGAACACAAGAGTACAAAATGGGAACCGGGAAAGGAAAACACACAAGTTTACAAAACACGGCTACACGGCGTGTATAAAAACTATACGGCGTGTCTTCTTAAGCCACTGACATGGGAGTGTACCCCTACCCTACAGGTCGTGTAACACCTCAAACTACACTGCGTGTTAACCCCACACATGGAGTGTACTTGAAAACTATTCCCCTACTCGAGTCTCTTTACACTGCTAACCCACACGGTCCGACATAACCTGATACAACACAACGTGTTCTGAACAAACACGGTGTGTACTAGACAAGGCTTCGGTGGCTCATGTTGTTAAATACACGGTCGTCTACATGGCTGAACCTTACATGGAATGTTCCGAACAAACCTGGCGTGTATAGGTGAAGGTGACACCATCCCGTGTTGTTCGTGACACGGCCGGGTACCTGAACAAGACTACACGGTGTGTTCTGAAAAGAACACGACCTGTCTAAGAGAAGGTAATGTCGACCTGTGGTGTTCGTGACATGGACGGGTACCTGGACAGAACTACAAGGCGTGTTCCTTTAGAACATAGCGTGTTCTACTTGATCTTTCCCGACCCGTGCTGTTAGTGACACGGATAGGTACACAGCTTCGAACTACACAGCATGTACCTACCGTACACGGCGTGTTCATGAAGTTATTTCTACAACAGCGTGTCCCTACTCACATGGTCAGTGAGACAGTCTAAAAAATACATGGCATGTAGTCAAAAAGTACATGTTGTGTATTCTGGGTTTTTCTGGGCAGTAGCTCAGAAACTGCACAGAAGCCTAGAAAACACAGAAAACAAGGCAAGGAGGTTCCAAATTCCTATTCTTGAGGGCCCATACTCCCCGCAAATAAAAACTTAGCATTCATTTAAGAAAAGTAGAATAAAAACAATCCTCTATTAAGGCCGCAGAGATTCTATCAAGCATCTATCACAACATCATGCATAATATACATAAAGTCTATCACAACACCATGCAATCGCTAATGCACCCTAGATGGCATGGAAAGAATGCATGGCATGTGATGTCTACAAGTTCTTATATGATGCATGAGATGGAATACCCGCATCGCATCGGGTTGCGATAGAAATAAAAGCGCAATAGTCAAGACAATAACAACACAAGTCATGTGAATCACTCTAGGTGAAATCATATCAACCGTAAAATCTCAAAACCAGCAAACTACAATTAATGAGGTAGTATGGATTTTCCCTATACACGGGTTAGCTACTCCCGAGAACATCTTAATACCAAGTACCAAATCCATCCTATCCCTGGATAAAGGCTCCAAACAGTAAATCGAGAGAAAAGAAACCCTCTGATATAACTTTGTAACGACCCAAATCTGGAGCCCCTCTACTGGGTTCGCCACATGACCTCAAGCACATTTCCCTAAGCACCATAGGCTGTCGACTATCAATGAGGGCCTTTGGAAGTTATTGGGGAAACTATTCCCTCATTTGGTAAGGTATAAAAGGTAAGGAAAAAAATATTAAATAGAGGAATCAGTAACAACATACATAACTGTAACCATACAGTGGAAGAATAAATATATAACAATGATGATAATGATGCAGCAGGTACAAGTATCAAAATAAAGAAGCAAACACAAGAATGTGTTGAAATACAACTGAACCCAAAGTACTAAAGAAACAGAAACTCCATCAGCATCGCAAGCCATAGTTTGGTCCCATGCTCTCCAACTCCATAGCACGTCAAAAACCTGAAGTAGAAGGGTGCTTGACCTTATCTATACCTGCAACAACATAGTCTTCTTGGGCCCAAAATCATGGCCCAAACAGGGTGTGAGACCAAGTCCCAGGAGGCAACCTCCCAAATATCTATGTGTAATAGTCAATGAATACATGGAAATTAAAGTACAGGAATAGAAACAAGAAAATACACAACAGCTACAATTTACAGTCTATCATATAAACTACACAAGTATAAAACAATAAACAAGTAAAAAAAAGGTAACCCCCTGGGTAGTTCTCATAGCCTAACCCTTATGGTTCAACCTATAATTACTAGAAACCCTCTGGGAGTCACACGCAGTCTCACCCCTCTGGTTCAGCTAAATAATAGACTCTCTGGGGAATCACTCACCGAAAATTTCCCTTATAGTCTCGTATCATACTAAAGGCTCTCTGGGGAAGCACTCAACGTCAATTCCCCCTGTGGCCCATGTAGAGGAACTACAGACTCTCTGAGGAAGCAATCAATAACAATTCTTCATGTGGTCTCCCATCGTAAATGAAAGACACTCTATAAAATCCCTTACGTCCATTCTCCATTTGGTCCATACACTAGGTTCTCTCATCCCTATGTAATATAAACAAGCATAGCACGCATGTATCGCCCAAGTAAACCTCAAGAACTACTTGGCTATTATTTTAAGGCTCAGCAGCAAAACAGCACAACACTTCCACTATCCTAAAACTAGGCATAGAAACTTGAATAATTCCTAAAAGTAAAAGCAAGTACGGTAAACATCCATAGTACAGCAAATAGTACTCTATTCACAATGGTAAACCTCTACTATAGCAATCAAGAAAGCAGGCAATCAATCAAGGGGAAAATAGGAAAACGCACAATTCTCATTTAAGGGAATTGGTGAAATTGCACAAAATATTCATGGACTTCCTACAGAAAGGCACAAACCACCTAAATTAATCCTAGGAGATCGATATATGTGAACCCCGATGACAGATTCTCCTTAGAATGACAAAGATCTGAGAAAATGTAAATATCGCTCAAACCACGATAACTTGAGAAAAAGGAGGAATTGGAAAATAAGGGTAAAAGAGAGGGGACAACTCACCATTGGTATTCCAAGGCAATCGACAACAATTGATTCAGAGAACAGATGGAGGAACAGGGCCTCATCGAAGATCCGCAGATTCTCGGTGCTCTCGGACCAAGAAGCTGGAGAAGAAGACCTTTCTGTAGATTAGGCGTGATCCGGTCCATTTTATGAAACAAAAAGTACACAGTGTGTACTTGTAGAGTACATGAAGTGTACTAGGTTTTTCTATACTCTACTTTAACCGGCCTCCACCTCACCCCTACACAATGTGTGTGTGGCCCGGACACGGCCAGCACATGGCTTTGAGTGGGAAAAGGGTACACGGTGTGTACTCAGAAAGTACACGGCGTGTACTTAAAAAGTTTCCAAAAACTCCATTTTTTTTAAAAACTCTAGAAAAAAGAAATACATAACTAAAACGAAGATCTGGGTTCTTACAATTATATATTATTTTTGAATATGTCTAATTTTTGTTTAAAAATAGAATTTTTCCAAAAACTTTTTCAATATAAAAAATGTTTCTCCTTTTTAATTAATTAATGATCCCTAATGAAAAGTTTTTTAAATGGAATTTTTATATTTTATATCCATAAATATTAAAATATTTTCATACAATGGTTATTATTAGTCATACATTTAATTTCAATCATCTTTTTCTAGAAAAATGCACTTCTTGAAAACCAATTTTTTTCTAGCGTCTAGGTTTTAATTTTTAATTTTTTTTATTACTGTGAATAATATTTATTAAAATAAATTCCATTTTTGGTATTTTAAGGTAAAAATTATGTTGTAAGTATATTTTAATTTTTAGGCCAAATGAATTTTAATATCGTGTGCTTAAAGTAATGAAACGGTTTAAAGTTAAAAGATAAAAGCTTAAAATAACTAAAAATATAAATTTAAGTGGGTGTTTGATGTGTTTATATACCCTAAACATAATTTAATAAATTAATTATAAATCTAATTGGATGAAATTATTTCCACAAAATTTTGGTGGGCTTTAAAGACAAAATAATCATTATTTAATCATTTAAAACCACTCACCCTCAAGTATAAATTCCAACCATCACCTACATATTTAAACAAAAAATCCTTGAATATATTAAATAGTATATTAAAAACATATCCTCCATAGGCTACCCATGTAAAACTATTGAGGGTCTCACCCAAATATCAATTACAATGTCTTTATATGATATTCAAGAGGTAATTTTCTCAAACAACTTCTCCTTGTTTCTTTTATTTTTATACCTTATCCTCGCCACCATCATCAATCAAAGGATTAATACTAATTTATATAATATATAATATATTTTTATGTTTATAATATAATAAATTATATCCATATTTTTATTACCTCTTCTATTTTAAAGATAATAAACCACATCCCAAATTATGGCGGTTAATCATCTCTATGAATAATGATTTTTCTTTTCCCATAACTGCATTCAAGGATGATCATAAAAATATTATTCCAATTAAATAATATTTTAAATTTTATATTATAAACTATTTCATATTCTGGATTTAATATATATACATAAAAATAAATAAAATGAAACTAGTTTGTGATGGTCTGAAAACCCACCAAAATAAAGTACACATTTGTCTACAGCATTTTTCTCAAATGAATCATCAAAATGTATGAATAAAAAATGATATATGGTATAATTTATAATTATTTAATTTCATTAATAATGTTTCATTAACACAATTTCATTTCAATTCTATAGTTTTATTTCCATTTGAAAATAAAATCCCTAGTTATACACAAATGATCAGACTATGAAACTGTGAAACAAACGCACCCAAAACAATGAAAATAATGAAATATTATTAATTAAATGGTGGAAAGATGTTATTAAAATATCATATAATTTATTTCAAATATGAATATAGTTCTTGAATAAATTAATAACTTTATTTTAACTTTCATACATGAGTTAAAATATGGAAAACTAACAGGAATCATGAGGTGAGCATTTCTCATCTCACTTTTACATTAGTGAAGTATATGCCTTATTCACCACTTATGTCTCAGTTTGGGTGGATATAATGAAATTTAATATGTCATATAATGAAACTCATTATATTTATTGAATAAAATGTTTCATTTGATAATTATTATATTAATGGTGCATAAAATTAAACAGATTACAATGTGGTAATGGGTTTCTTAACTCAATTTAGATTCATTAAGTTAAACTTCTACATCGTTATTTTTTTCATCCTAATATTATGTGATAAATTACTTTTCATTACCTTTATTATATTTAAAATTGTTTTATGTGGATTTACATTATATACACTTAATTTATTCATTGATTTTCACTTAAATGATATGATATTTGTAGGTGACTCTTTATCTAAAAACCTAATTTAAATGTTTTGATGATATATTTTCTAAATATTCCTCTATCATGTCAATGTTTTAAAAAAATTGTTTATTTATATTTAAATTAATGTTATAAAATTTTAATTTTTTAATTTATCTCAAATTTTTCAAAATGTATTCTTTTTAAGGTTTCATGAAAGGGTATTTCCGTTCAAAATCTATTTTTAATGCTCATTTTTACAAAAAAAAAATAAAAAGGAATGTTTGTTTGAGTTATACAGAAAACATGGATTTTATCTCTCTCATGATTTCTTGATTATTTGGATCATATTCTATAAGAAAAAATGGTTATTCTCAAATAATATGATTTCCTTTATAAGCGTTAATTATTGCATTAAAAATAAGTGAATTTCATCAATGAATATTTTTTTGACACAAGTATTCATGTATTATGATCATGTTCTGATTCATTAAAATTGTTTATAATTATGGCTTGTTAAACTATAAACCAAACATGGGTTATTTTGTGATAGTTCTCTAAGGAATTGTTAATATTAGAATTTGACCTTAATGGTTATTACAAGTGTAACTACGATGGTTACATCATGAGGTAGCTGTAATGATCACATAAAAAGGTAATCATTAGGGTTACATCCTAAGGGATCCATGAAGGTTATATCATAACTAATTAATAAAATTATTCCCCAATTTACCTATATGATTAATTTATTCTTGTAATTTTTTATAGAAATCACATGTTTTCCCAAGGTAATTTATTAAGTTTATGATTGAAGGAAAAATTTTATAATTATGTATTGACTAATGATTTCATGTTTTATTTTTATGTACCTTTCTGATATTTTTGTACCCATCCATGTTTTGAAATTATTTTTATAGGATTTATGGGATAATAGAGACAATGATTAAATCAAGGGGAATTTTGTGGATATCTAACATGAAAATAAACTATGCCTTTATTTTAATAGTCTTTCATTAAGTGGAAAAATGAGTAATATTTATAAGTAACCAATTTTAATGTATGGGTTGATTTTTTTATAGTTTCTCCTAATAATCTAAAATTTTAAACCTAGAATATATTGGGGAAAAGAAACAGATTTCTATTTTTAATATAGAATATGTAATGTTTAGTGTTGGGTCCTTACACTATTGACCAAATTTTGACCTTCAATAATTACAGAATCAATGAAATAATAGATTCTCTTACACACCCAAGATATTTTTAGGATTATATCTTTATGTAATTACAATGAAATCACTACATAAAAAAAACTCATATCTTTCTCATCAAATGAAAATTTGTCCATTACACCCATATTTCATTATTCTATAATAACTATTTAACATCTACCACAAAATTAATAAAACATGACTCCATTATAGACATACATTATATAATGTCATTATTCATAACCTAGGGAAATAGAAACATAAGAAGGGTGAGAACAAATTCTTTATAAGGTAAATTATATAGTGAAATTCATAATAGATTAGATAAGGAATGATCAAAATGGAAGAATTAAGTAATTATCAAATGATATTTTTTACTTATAACATGGGAAAATTATTTATATGGATAACAAATTAACCAAAAAGATCACATGGAAAACAATAATTAATTTCATAATGATAAAATTCAAAATTTTGGACATCATAAATAATTGTTCAGGCATACAATAAATACCCAGGATACTTTTCTCATAAGTACAATTGATGCATCAATGTGATATCAATAACTAGACCGAACCCATCCCTTAAAAATATTTAATTCATTTCATGTGTATTTAATCAACAATATAATTCAAAATCAACATAACCTATCAATATATAATTATATTTATTGAATTAATAATGTGAAACATCAATATTGCTCTATTAAATGAAACTAGTTTCTTAATAATCTTACATAAACTTACACCATATATTGAAATGATATATAGTTAAGAAAATATAAATATAGTAGAAATGATACCCGATATAACCATGATACTAAAATTCATTACATGAATGAAATAAAAATAATTTCCATTGAATAATGGATAATGATAGAAAACATATTCATAACAAATTTAATGATTACAAAATAAGGTGAAATTAATAAATCTATAAATTAATGTAAATAACCATTAAACTCATTAAAATTTATAGTTTTAAATAAATTAAATTGTTTTTAGAACTAGAGTAATGAAATGGAATCAAAACATAAACAACAAACTTTTATTAATTTTTTTTAAATAAAATTATAAGTGAGAAGATATAAATTAGTTACAAATTTCATTTTATCTTTTTTGAAAAATAATCATATTTTATTTTAATATTTAAAGAAATTTTCGTTGAATAGTGGGAAAATTATTCTTATTGAAAGGAAATGGAAAATTATAGGGTAATAATGATAATAAATGGAGTATATAATAGCATAAAGATCTCTTCACACCATATACATTAAAAATAACATTCCTTTAAAACTTTTGTAAATAATGTCAATAACAACCCATTTGGAAAACATTAAAAATATTATTTTATAAATAATAAAAAAATATTTATTTATTATATAAAATTAATTTAAAAAAATCATAGTAGAATTGAAAATTACATTCTATAAATATTTTTTAAAATCTAGACATGGGAGAAAAATATTATCAGCCTAAATGAAGAAATATGGTCAATATCGATTAAAAAAATTTATTCAATTTTTGCGAACCAAAGGGAGGGATTATTTTTTGGAAAAATATAAAACTCATAATTAACTATAGGAGAACGAAATATATGTATTTTTGGAGAAAAATATTTTTGAAACTCCCTCTCTGGAAAGTTAAATATAAAATATCCCAATGAAAAATGAGATTATAGAGTAAGCCCTTATAGATTTAGTAACTATAAAATTAAAGGTTGTTAAAAGTTATAACAAGTAAAGGTTATGTAAATACAATTAATTATGTAAAAAATTATGTTCAAATAAATTTATTTTGAAGTATGTACACTATATAAATTAGAACATGATGTATAATATGAAACATGTCTCAGGGAATCTAAATTGAGAACAAGAACCCTTAAAAATATAATTACACTTGTATCAAGTCCTATAGAAAAATGATATCTTTAAATTGAACATTAAATACTATTATTTAAAAGAGAAAAATGATATAATATTTCCAATATGAATCATAAAATTTATGTAATGGATATAGATGTATAATTCAAAACATGTATCAAAGAATGAAATTTGATATGTGAAACCCTTACCTTGGATTACTAGTAAGTCAGACACATTTCTACCTACTATATTATAAATTAATATTTATTAATAAACTATATAAAATTCATATTAATATTTATCATACTTTATATCATTTATTGATAACTTATTTTAACTTGTTTTCACTCAATTCGTTGTTAAAATCATTCATTTTGGTGTTAAATTTTTGGTTTTCCATACATGTTTCAGTTCGATGATTTCAATCCATTCACTATGATCATGGATTTATACTATATATAATCTTAAAATATTTATTATTATTATCATGTTTATAAATATAATATAGTTTTTAAATATCCATTAAAAATACAATTGAAAAATAAAATATATCATTTTATAAAGATGGTTGTTCGTATGTACGCATGAGTAATGATTTTATTATTTTAATGGATAAAAAAATATTTTGTTTTGTTTTTATATAATTATAATCATAATATAAATTTCATATTTATTCATTAAATCTATCCTTATGGTCGTCTTTATAGAGTGTAAATGAAAAATGTATCATCTCTCTTTATTGAGGAGGTAGTCTACATGTACGCGCGAGTGGTATTTTTATTTTAGAATTGGTGGAAGGGTAAGAAGGTGATTGATATATTATATTTAAATTATAATTATTATTTCTTAAATATCTTATATATTAATTAAATCAATATTTATAACCATATGTGGGGGCAGTGATGAACAATAACATACATCTCTTTACGGATGTAGCAGTCTCTGTATACGCATGAGAAACGCATTGATTTCTCATTTGTTAGAATGCATATGAAAAAGGGTTATTATAGAAATATAATAACATTTAATTATATTTAAGAAACTGATGTTATTATATTAGTATGTTTATAAAATATTTATAATATGAATAATAATAATAAAACATGGTAACTCTTAGTTAAGAATTATACTAATTCTTTGGAAAACCTACTTTGAATTACACCAAATAACACAAAATGGTGGTCCTTGGGAATATAATCACCTATAATATGTTGTTAAATAATATTTTAAGGTATTCTAGTGGGTATTTTATGATCTAATTGGTTTAAAATGTGTGAGGAATAGAGGAGAAGAGGTTCCATTTTCTAAGTTTGGTGGGTGGTTAATCATTTAAAATAGATCAAAATTCATTTGTTATATAATATAAGGTGTATAAGGTTGAAATATAATCAAAAAATAAAATTTATAAATATTTATGTTTCATTTGAAACATTAAATTTTTGTTTAACCTCTTGTTAATCATGTTTAACCCTAAAAATTTTATCAAATTATTCAATTTTTATGCATAATGAAGGAAATTATAAAAATTCTAAGTGGTGCATACATGAAATATGCATGATAGGATCTCAAATTTCTATTCTATTTTTTAAAATATTATTTTTATTATTTTATAATGATTTAAAATTAATTTTTAAAATTTATATATTAATTAAAGTCATATTCATGACTATTTAAATATTATTACTTTAAAGTAATTATGATAAAAATGGAATTTGAATTTGAATATTTAAAAAAAGGACAATAAAATTGGATTTATATAAAAAAACATGATGACTATAACTTATCTAGAGTATATATTCATTAATATTTTTATTAATATTTACTCGGCCTTTGCACCTGCTTGAACAATCATTTCACTAGTGTTGTATAAACATTCTAGGTAGTTTTAAAATCACCAAAAATTAAAAAAAAATCTAATAATATATTTTTTTATTTATCATCACTATTATCTTATATATTCATACATATAGTGTTTTTATATATATCATTATCATTATAATATATTAATTGATAGAGAGTGACATTTTTTGGAATATAATTTTATTAATATAAATGGGAAGTCATATTCACGGATAGTGGATCCAACATTTACTATTAATGATTATAATTTAAAGTAAGGAGATTCATAACCTCATAAATACATTTGAATATGAGTTCTAGGGATATTATAAGTCCTTAACTATCGATTTATCACTATTACCTTATTTTAGCATTTATAGTGGTGATAAATTTTTTACATGGTTTCTATTCATTATGACTAAAAAAGAAATTTACCATAACAAAAAATTAGTATATTATGATCCAAAATATATAATCCAATTTATAATATTCAAGTTATATAAGTGTTAAAAACTAATTTTAAAGTTACTTTGAAAAATCTAATGACAATAATTTTTAGAAAAATTATTATTTTAAGAAAAAAAAAATTTCACATAAAAAACAGTTATAATTTTTATTTTAATTGAATTAAATGAATTTTATTTAATAAAGGAAAAAAATTACTTCAAAAATAATCAAAATATAATGTTTCTTTGTGAAAACTATATTAAATAAAAATTAGTAGAAATATATTTCATTTTCATAAAAATAATATTTAGATTAAAGAAATAAAAAATATATATTTAGAATCCCAAAAATATATTTTTAAAATAAAAATAATTAATATAAAATATATATCTGGTACATTAAAAAGGTTTCATGAATATATAAGTCATTATCATTTCATAATAACATCTTAAAATTGACATTATTTTTAAAATTGGTATTCCTTCCTATGAACCCAAAAATAAACTATGTTATAAAAATAAAAGAAAATCTTCATTAATATAATTTTCATGATTTGAGACAAAATTGAAATTATTTTATCAAATTCAATTTAAAATGTATACAAATTTATCTTTTATATAAAAATAAAAAATTTACTACAAAACCCCTTTTATAGAAAAATAACCCGTTAAAACATTAACTATTCATAACCTTATATGATTCCATTATTATCATTAAAAATTGATTAAATAATTCCAAATATTTAATAGATAAATTTTAAAATTGTGAACTTTTTCATATATATTTTATAATGTGGGAACTTTTATTCCTACCCACTAATCTAATGGATATTTTATAATGTAAATATTTCAAAAATATTATTTCTATAATATAATATAGATCGTTTAACCATGGTTTTTCATGTGGTACACATATTCAAACATATAATATGATTAAAAGAGAAGTATATATTTAAATATCGGTTTGTTATGTTAGTACGTACATTTATTGTAACACCCCAGGTAAATAAAGAATATGAAATTTTCATATTTATCCATATTTGTGAATAAAATATTAAAATGACTTTAAAGGGGACGCTATGCTTGATGGTGTACCCAACACGCAACAACGAGTTTCTTGGAAATCTTACATTGCACTCTAATAATAAAATAATATTATTTTAAATGGTAGTTAACATGTATCCGTTGTATTGTTGTGAATGGATATAAATAACTAAAATATGATTATATATGTTTTTAAATTTTTTTACATTTATCCAAAAAAAGATAAAGGCATAAAATACGGAAATAATTCAATTTTAGGCGTATATGCCCTAGTTTTCACTAAAGGTTCACTTATCGCCTTTTGATGGAGAACCGTAATTAAATATAGTTTTGTTCACTCTTATAAATCCTTTTGGACCAAATAAAACTCTTCTTAAGAATTGGGACATCAAAATTTACTTTGTGTAAATTTTTGGTATCTTTCTGATAAAGTTCATTTTTTTAATGAATAGTGTTAAATGTTGTATTTTAATTCAAAACATTTTTTTAATCTAATTTATTTATATGATTATATTATCTTTTTAATTGGGTTTAAAGTGAAATTAGAATATATTTTTACCATTAAGTCCAATAGTGTTCGTTGGAATTAATTTCACTTTGAAAACAGACTTAACCTAGTGTCAATCTTTTGATACTTATTGTTTCATAAAAACACGCTATTTGTTCTGATAGTGTGAATTAATTATTAAATTAATTAATGTGACTTATATGTATTGAATTGTTTAAAATAGACTTCATTTTTGAATTCGGAATATCAAATATATCTTAGGGTGAATTTTTTAGATTTTTCTGAAAAACTTCAATTTTGATGAATAGTGAAACCACTAAGTGGTACTTATAAAAACTGATCTTTCCATTTAAATGAAATTTTTCCATCTTTGTGTTTTGAATTTAAAAAATCCGACATACATGGTTGTAATTAATAAGTAAAATGTGGTTCAATGGGATAAAAATAATTTTTTGGTGAATAGTAACTTATTAAGTTTTTAATCGCGATTAGAGGTAATTAGTGTAGTTTAAGGTAAAAATAATGTTTTAATAATATGAAATAAACTTAACACATGTCCTAACCTCATTTTATGTGTCATGGCCGACCAAGAAAACCCATGGGTCAACTTGGGGACCCCATGAAGCCACTTTGGTTGGAAAATGACATTAATATCTTTTTATTTAAAGTTAAAGTAAAAATGAGACAAACATGAAATGTTTTACTAAAACAATTTTTACATGAGGTTATACAAATTAGATATTTGACTATAAATATTCATTGGAAAGATAAAAATATTTCCTACATTATAGTATTTTTTTTATAATTTTTAGACATTAAATAAATTAAATTATATATGACATCATGATAATGCAACGATGACCTCATTATTTAACGATTTAAATAAAATGGAAAGATAATGTAATATCTAAGACCTACACATGTCAAAAACCAATTGGATGAGTGTATTTATAACCCTTATCACCTTATCCTCGAAACAAATCAAGGTGGGACCTCTTAAATCCGAATAAAATTTTAAAATAAAGTGACTTTTCTTTACCTTCCAAGAGTGCCCCTCCTCTCCTCTTATAAAAGGCCCCCACCTCTACCTCCTTACCCACACTCCCAAAGCCTTTGGCTCGGCCAACCTCTTCCCATTTTATCTCTCCACTTATCTCTCTTACTCCTTGAAGCCTCACTTTGGTCAGAAGTCTTCCCAAGGAAGCCTTTGAGCTCAAACCAAATAGAGTTACCCGATTTTAATGTAATGTCTTCACTTGAGTCCTTTTGTTTTATTTTGCTTCTCCAACCCCCAAAACTCTTTTTATTCATTTCTTTTGAAAAAACTCTAGTATAATAAATATAATAGGATTTTTTTATAAGAATGATTCGAGCTACACTTTCACACACATACATCTAATGGTTAAAGAACATATTGTTTCTGTGGATGGTGAATTTCTGCCTCCCGAAACGATGATTGTTCAACATTATTCTAACACCTTCAAAGGTGGCCATTAATATGACACTATATTTATATATGATATATAATATGTTTATGTTTTCCTTATGCTTATGTATTTTTTATTTTGGGCATACCTTTATGGTTTCCATTATGGGTAAACGCGATATCTTCATTTAAGGAAGTGCGGACTACCGCCCCCTCAAAGTGATTTGATTCGTTAATACCATATGTGGTAGGTATAAAGGATATATTTAATGATATTATATATGATACCATACTGGAATTAAAATACTATTATTTATAATTATGTTTTAATTCCATTAAATATGAAATTGAAATGGAAGTAGCGTTCATGCGTACGTACGGCTTACCGTCTCCATGAACGGTACATTTCATTTCTTATCTCAAAATGTTATGTAATATTATAAGTACATATATATAATGGATATATATGTAATATATTACATAAAAATTATGGATATCATTCTAGAATTATAACATATATATATCTCTCTCATTTTGTTTTAATTCCATTAATATGAAAAAAATGAAAGTAGCGTTCATCCGTACGTACGGCCTACCGTCTCCATGAACGGTGCTTTTCATTTTTTATCTCCAAATGATATGGAATAGTATGAAATGAATATTTAATGGATATATATGATATTTTAATCATTAATACTATTCTGGAAATTATTTACTTATAACTACATAGGCAATCTTTTTTCAAACTAGTTCATTTTTGACTCATGTACCAAACATCGGAAAAAACGTCTGATATGAACTAACATTATTAAACAATTATTATAACATTATAATATGTGATATGAACTGAACAATAATCCTTAAAGGAGGTACTTAGGCAATTATTAATTGACCAAAGTTTATTATTCAAAAATATAAAGAAACGAACAAGACAAGTTGGACTTGAGGTAAGGGATCCGACTCCTCTCTTTCTTTTAAAGTACACTCTTTTATGTCATTCCTTTTAAATCTCATATTTCTTGTTATTGGGATATTATTTTATATTAATATTACTGTAATTTTTATGTTCATGTGATGAGAGACCCTATTCTCTCTCATCAATCCATTTTGGAAGTTTTGAGTGGTGTCGTTAGGCTGCCGAATTTTCGTAAGAGATCTAACCTTTCTCTTTCTTTTTAAGTACTCTCCTTTATGTCACTTATTTTAATCATCTATTTTTTATGTTGGGGTATGTTCTTTTATATTACTCTTTCTATAAACATTATGTTAATATGATTAGATACCCTATTTTATCTCATCAATCCATTTTTGTAAGTTTTATGTGGCGTCGTTAGGCTGCTGAGTTTTCGTAAGGGATTTTTCATCTCACTTTTATTCCCGTGAGATTTATGCTACATTTTCCACAATTTACTTTGAGTGGTGTATGTACTGCCCATTATTTTAATCACTGTGTAATATACTTTCTTTTATGAGTATTTACATCAATGTTGTATTGTCCTTCTTTCACGAGGTGTATGTTTCGAAAGATACCCATGTCGGTAAGGGAACCTTTCACCCTCCTCTTTTTAAAAGACTTCTTTTGATGGGTCTTTTAATTTACATATTGTTATGTTGGTATATGTTCTCATATATCCTTATTGATGTAAATTTTATGTCCAAGTGATGAGATACCCTTTTTTATCTCTCATCAACTCATTTTGATTTGACGCTGTTAGGCTGTCAAGGGAACTTCTTAACCCAATTTCGATTTCTTTGGGTTAAACATGTAGTTATTGAATATGTCATCCTTTGAATATGTGTGAATGACCTTTGATTATTTTACACATAATATCCACTTATATTTGGTGTATTCGTTTGTCACACATAATTATGTAATTGATTTATCCTTAAACCAAGGTTACCGTCTTTGTAAGGGACTTCCTCTCAATCTCCATTCATTGAGGCATATTTTGTTTTATACACAACCTTATTTTATACGGTGTATAAACCCCTTTTACTTTTACGTTTATCCAAAAAGTAATCTTTTTTATACGAACTGTTTTACTAAACAACAAAAGGGAATGTTTTTGTCATACGTATGCGGCGACAACGACTTCTCCGCCTTCGTGACCATTATTTGAGTTTCGGCTTCTTCTACAAGCTATACCTTCTTTTTAAAAGAAAAATAAATACCATGTTTTACTTTTCTTTTATTTTGGTATTGAAAATGGTTTTCATAATGTTTTTGTATCAACGTGTTGTATTGATATCTTGTTATTAAAGGGTGGAAATGTTATGTTTCCTTTATGCATGTTTTATGTGATAATATTATGTTATGGTTATTCGGCATTGTTATGAAGACGGGTGGTTCAGTGATTAACTAAGGGCAGGTGAGCCCGATACAGCTCTCCAATGCATTGGGTAACGTGAAGGAGTGAAACGTTAAGTTTTCTCTGAAGAGATTTAGGGAATATACTGTGATGGGTATTCTAAACGTAACCAAGAGGGTTACTCCCTACGTAAGAATGTTATGAATGCCTCAAGTTACCTTTATGTCTTATGATTTCTATGATTTATTCATGGGTTGATGAGGTATGTTAAAGTGCCTATGTTTTATGGGTAAAGTATGATTTCATTCTTATGTATATATGAACTCATGTTTCCTTTCCATATTTTTATAACCCTTACTGAGCTTCTTATGCTCATCCCAAGTTTTTGAAATGTTTTTCACAGGTCAAGGGAAAGGTATAAGATGTGATGATAGTGTCAAGGCTGTGTCAAGAAAGAATCCATGTTTTATTTTAAATATGTTTCTGTTGATGGGAAAAATGAATACTGTCTTTTATGTAACCACTTTGTTTAAATGTGGAATGTACTGCAAGTTTCATGATCTAATTCTCTAAAACTCTAAACCTGAAAAGATCCTCAATGTGTAATCTTGTAATAACTCAAGATTAAGTAAGGTTTAAGGATGGGGCCTTATAGTTGGTATCAGAGGTTGGTTTAGATAAATTTAGAGGTTAGGGTATTCTTTAAGCATAAGTGGCATTACCACAATGGTTAAGATTTCAGAAAGTGTCCTAGTTTTAGATAAAGTGAATGAGTAAGTATATCTTAGTGTTTAACTTCCTCATTAGTACATGATGGTTTTTTTTTGAGATACTCACACTGACCTTTTTGGTTTTAGTAAATGGCTGGATCTAGTAGGCACCAAAGTAACAGTGGATGTGAAGGAAACTGTGACAGTTTTTTGAGCAAGCAACTGAATGCTATGGGAGCTGCAATGAGAACTCTTCTGATTATCCTCAAGCAACTATCTGGAGTCATGATTGACCACCTAAACCTTGGTGATTTCTCTAAGTAATCATATATGCAAGAAACAAATCCCTACGGAAGTACAGGTAATAATCATAAAGGTAAGTGTGTTCAAAAACCTATGTGTCAAAGAAGTGGAAAGAACCACCTAGGAAAATGTTTCAAAGGGACAGAAATATGCTATAGATGTGGAAATGAAGGTCATAAAGCAATAACCTGCCATGGAAAAAGGAAGCATCCAGTTGACTTGAGGAAAGGGAAAGAAGTTATTTATGAGGGATCAGTTAAATGTTTTAAATGTGCTGTGCATGGTCATTATGCAAACACATGTCCTATGAAGAAGTTTCGTGAATGGGGTCACCAAGAGCGTAAAAATGTTCGTTTACCAATACCTAATGCCATTACGATTGAGGATGAAGAAACTGACAATGACCAATCAAAGGTATGTATTATTTCATGACTATTGTTTTCCTATTTTGGAATCTTAGGATATGATTCATGATTTTGTTTGTAGGAAAGAGGTATTTCCGAATAAGTTGGAAAGGAATGGTTAATGGATCATGAAGAATGTTGAATGAGTAAGATGTCAACATATAAGGGCTTCAAGAGTTATGGTGATATTATTAAGAGTATTAAGTCTATTTTGATGATGTGTTTACATTAGAAGACTTTTTATATTATGTGTAACCCTGATGTTTAATATAGGCAAATTTTATTCAAGGAATAGTTATCTTTTCTTTTGTGGACATAGTTATAAAGAACCATTTGGGTTTATATGATCCTTACTTTTGAGGTAATTATGGGTTAATATATGTTATGATTGAAGTGAAAGGCATGAGATAAAATTGAGGTTAAATTATGTTATGGTTATTTTTGATGATTTTATCCCTTTTGGGGAATGATTTGAGAATTATGTAGTTTTGGAAAAAGGACAACACGCAGACCTTGTGACAACCCGTCGTGTCGGAAAAAGCTGCGGGAATCGAACCCCCAACCAAAGTGCGACTGGTATTTATCGCCTACCACTGGACTATGTGAAGTCCCTGGTTAGTTTGATTGATTATTTTTAGTTAGATGATTTTATGAATTAAGAATAAGTTGATTTTGGGTTATCTATGGAAATTTATTAAACCATCATGGAGGATATGTGATTAGGATAATTACTTTTCAATACGAGACTTTAGGAGCAACTGATGTTGTTTGGATATAAATGTTGTGATTTAACTTGGAAGACAATGTGACTAAAACCTTCAAATATTTGGGTTTCCATATTATTTTAGTTTACTTTGAAGGATTTTATGGACAAATTGTTTATCGAATGGTCCTCGTTGAACTTTGGGTTTGTTGGACAAATTTTGGAGATTAAGAATAGATTTTCTTTTTATAAAGGGTTATCCTTTTCTGGATTTTCTAATCTGGTACTAACATTTTTTGGTTTTGGTTTTGGTTAAAGTCTAAAGACAAGGGAAGTATATAGTTGTCTTTTGTGGATTATGTGATTCTCTAGAAGTTGATTATAGTACTCTTAATGCGAACAAGTCTCCCTAAATACTCGTCTTTTGGAAAAAAAATATGAGTTTGATTAAGGAATCTAGAAAAAGTTGAAAGTCAACATGATAAGTGATTATGTTTCCTTATGAATAAATTCCTCAATAAAAAGTAACTTAAATCAAAAATGTTGTCTATTAACTTTTCCTACTGGGGAATCGAATACCGTTTAACCCATCACAAGTTTGTGATTTTCTTATGGTTAACTTTCTCCTAGACATGTTTACTATCACTCTCCATCAAAACATGACCCTTTGTTTTATCCTCTATATCCATATTTTCATACTTGGAATCCTAGTATGGGTTAAATAGGGTGACATTTGTACTTCTCTCCCATTATTTTAAAGTGATTGTTTTACCGACTCTTGTTCCGATGTTGGACTTTCAAGGATGTTTCCAAGCTCAATTTTAAAAATTGCGAGGACGCAATTCCCAAAAGGGGGAAGGATGTAACACCCCAGGTAAATAAAGAATATGACATTTTCATATTTATCCATATTTGTGAATAAAATATTAATATGACTTTAAAGGGGATGCTATGCTCGATGGCGTACCCAACACGCAACAACGAGTTTCTTGGGAATCTTACGTTGCACTCTAATAAAAAAATAATATTAT
This sequence comes from Viscum album, assembly GCA_963277665.1. Taxonomy (NCBI): domain Eukaryota; kingdom Viridiplantae; phylum Streptophyta; class Magnoliopsida; order Santalales; family Viscaceae; genus Viscum; species Viscum album. The sequence continues at coordinate 1,592,998,963 of OY728161.1, forward strand.
TTTAAATGGTAGTTAACATGTAGTTGTTTTATTGGCGGTAATGGATAGAAATAACTAAAAATATGATTATATATGTTTTTAAATGTTTTTACATTTATCCAATAAAAGATAAAGGCATAAAATACGGAAATAATTCAATTTTAGGCGTATATGCCCTAGTTTTCACTAAAGGTTTGCTTATCGCCTTTTGATGGAGAACCGTCATTAAATATAGTTTTGTTCACTCTTATACATCCTTTTGGACCAAATAAAACTCTTCTTCAGAATTGGGACATCAAAATTTACTTTGTGTAAATTTTTGGTATCTTTCTGATAAAGTTCATTTTTTTAATGAGTAGTGTAAAATGTTGTATTTTAATTCAAAACCTCTATTTAATCTAATTTATTTATATGATTAGATTATCTTTTGAATTGGGTTTAAAGTGAAATTAGAATATATTTTTACCATTAAATCCAATAGTGGTTGTTATAATTAATTTCACATTATAAACAGACTTAAACTAGTGTCAATCTTTTGATACTTATTGTTTCATAAAAACATGCTACTTGCTCTGACAGCGGGAATTAATTATTAAATTAATTAATGTGACTTATATGTTTTTAATTTTGTAAAATAGACTTCATTTTTGAATTCAGAATATCAAATATACCTTAGAGTGAATTTTTGGGATTTTTCTGAAAAACTTCAATTTTTGATGAATAGTGAAACCACTAAGTGGTACTTATAAAAACTGATTTTTCCGTTTAAATGAAATTTTTCCATCTTTGTGTTTTGAATTTAAAAAATCTGACATACATGGTTGTCATTAAGAAGTAAAATGTGGTTCAATGGGATAAAAATAATTTTTTGGTGAATAGTAACTTATTAAGTTTTTAATCGCGATTAGAGGTAATTAGTGTAGTTTAAGGTAAAAATAATGTTTTAATAATATGAAATGAACTTGAAACATGTCCTAACCTCATTGGATGTGTCATGGACGACCAAGACAACCCATGGGTCAACTTGTGGACCCCATGAAGCCACTTTGGTTGGAAAATGACATTAATATCTTTTTATTTAAAGTTAAAGTAAAAATGATACAAACATGAAATGTTTTACTAAAAAAAATTATATGGGGTTATACAAATCAGATATTTGACTATAAATATTCATTGGAAAGCTAAAAATATTTCCTACATTATAGTATTTTTTTATAATTTTTAGACAGTAAATAAATTAAATTATATATGACATCATGATGATGCAACGATGACCTCATTATTTAACGATTTAAATAAAATGGAAAGATAATGTAATATCTAAGACCTACACATGTCCAAAACCTATTGGATGAGTGGATTTAGAACCCTTATCACCTTTTCGTAGAAACACATCAATGTGGGACCTCTTAAATCAGAATACCATTTTAAAATAAAGTGACTTTTCTTTACCTACCAAGAGTGACCCTCCTCTCCTCTTATAAAAGGCCCCCAACTCTACCTCCTTACCCACACTCCCAAAGCCTTTGGCTCGGCCAAACTCTGCCCATTTTATCTCCCCACTTACCTCTATTACTCCTTGAAGCCTCACTTTGGGCATAAGTCTTCCCAAGGAATCCTTTTATCTCAAACCAAAGGGAGTTACCCGATTTTAAGGTAATGTCTTCACTTGAGTCCTTTTGTTTTATTTTGCTTCTCCAACCCCCTAAACTCATTTTATTAATTAATTTTGTAAAAAATCCAGTATAATAAATATACTAGGATGTTGTTATAAGAATTATTCGAGCTACACTTTCACACACCTACATCTAATGGTTAAAGAACATACTGTTTCTGTGGATGACAAATTTCTGCCTCCCGAAACGATGATTGTTCAAAATTCTTCTAACACCTTCAAAGGTGGCCATTAAGATGACACTATATTTATATATGATATATAATATGTTTATGTTTTCCTTAAGCTTATGTATTTTTTATTTTTGGCATACCTTTATGGTTTCCATTATGGGTAAACGCGATATCATCATTTAAGGAAGTGCGGACTACCGCCCCCTCAAAGTGATTTGATTTGTTAATACCATATGTGGTACGTATAAAGGATATATTTAATGATATTATATATGATACCATACTGGAATTAAAATACTATTATGTATCATTATGTTTTAATTCCATTAAATATGAAATAGAAATGAAAGTAGCGTTCATGCGTACGTACGGCTTACCGTCTCCATGAATGGTACATTTCATTTCTTATCTCAAAATGTTATGTAATATTATAAGTACATATATATAATGGATATATATGTAATATATTACATCAAAATTATAGATATCATTCTGGAATTATAACATATATATATATATATATCTCATTTTGTTTTAATTCCATTAATATGACAAGAAATGAAAGTAGCGTTCATGCGTACGTACGGCCTACCGTCTCCATGAACGGTGCTTTTCATTTTTTATCTCCAAATGATATGGAATAGTATGAAATGAATATTTACTGGATATATATGATATTTTAATCATTAATACTATTCTGGAAATTATTTACTTATAACTACATGGGCAATCTTTTTTCAAACAAGTTCATTTTTGACTCATGTACCAAACATCAGAAAAAACGTCTGATATGAACTAACATTATTAAAGAATTATTATAACATTATAATATGTGATATGAACTGAATAATAATCTCTAAATGAGTTAATTAGGCAATTATTAATTTACCAAAGTTTATTATTCAGGAATATAAAGAAACGAACAAGACAAGTTGGACTTGAGGTAAGGGATCCGACTCCTCTCTTTCTTTTAAAGTACACTCTTTTATGTCATTCCTTTTAAATCTAATCTTTCTTGTTATTGGGATATTATTTTATATTAATATTACTGTAATTTTTATGTTCATGTGATGAGAGACCCTATTCACTCTCATCAATCCATTTTGGAAGTTTTGAGTGGCGCCGTTAGGCTGCCGAATTTTCGTAAGAGATCTAACCTCTCTCTTTCTTTTTAAGTACTCTCCTTTATGTAACTTCTTTTAAGATCCTCTTTGTTATGTTGGGGGATGTTATTTTATATTCCTCTTTCTATAAACATTATGTTAATATGATGAGATACCCTATTTGATCTCATCAATCCATTTTTGTAAGTTTTATGTGGCGTCGTTAGGCTGCCGAGTTTTCGTAAGGGATTTTTCATCTCACTTTTATTCCCGTGAGATTTATGCTACATTTGCCACAATTTACTTTGAGTGGTGTATGTACTGCCCATTATTTTACTCACTATGTAATATACTTTCTTTTATGAGTATTTACATCAATGTTGTATTGTCCTTCTTTCACGAGGTGTATGTTTCGAAAGATACCCATGTCGGTAAGGGAACCTTTCACCCTCCTCTTTTTAAAAGAATTCTTTTGTTGGGTCTTTTAATTTACATATTGCTATGTTGGTATATCTTCTCATATATCCTTATTGATGTAAATTTTATGTCCAAGTGATGAGATACCATTTTTTATCTATCATCAACTCATTTTGATGTGACGTCGTTAGGCTTTCAAGGGAACTTCTTAACCCAATTTCGATTTCTTTGGGTTCATCATGTAGTTATTGAATATGTCATCCTTTGAATATGTGTGAATGACCTTTTATTATTTTACACTTAATATCCACTTATATTTTGTGTATTCGTTTGTCACACATAATTATGTAATTGATTTATCCTTAAACCAAGGATATCGTCTTTGTAAGGGACTTCGTCTCAATCTCCATTCATTGAGGCATATTTTGTTTTATACACAACCTTCTCTTATACGGTGTATAAACCCCTTTGACTTTTACATTTATCCAAAAAATAATCTTTTTTATACGAAGCGTTTTACTAAATGACAAAAGGGAATGTTTTTTTCGTACGTATGCGGCGACACGACTTCTCCGCCTCCGTGACCATTATTTGAGTTTCGGCTTCTTCTACAAGCCATACCTTCTTTTTAAAAGAAAAATAAATACCATGTTTTACTTTCTTTTATTTTGGTATTGAAAATGGTTTTCATAATGTTTTTGTATCAATGTGTTGTATTGATATCTTGTTATTGAAAGGTGGAAATGTTATGTTTCCTTTATGCATGTTTTATGTGATAAGATTATGTTATGGTTCTTCGACATTGTTATGAAGACAGGTGGTTCCGTGATTAACTAAGGGCGGGTGAGCCCGATATATCTCTCCAATGCATTGGGTAACGCGAAGGAGTGAAATGTTAAAGTTTCTCCGAAGAGATTTAGGGAATATACTGTGATGGGTATTCTAAACGTAACCAAGAGGGTTACTCCCTACGTAAGAATGTTATGAATGCCTAAAGTTACCTTTATGTCTTATGATTTCTATGATTTATTCATGGTTTGATGAGGTATGTTAAAGTGCCTATGTTTTATGGGTAAAGTATGATTTCATTCTTATGTATATATGAACTCATGTTTCCTTTCAATATTTTTATAACCCTTACTGAGCTTTTTATACTCATCCCAAGTTTTTGAAATGTTTTTCACAGGTCAAGGGAAAGGTACAAGATGGGATGATATTGTAAAAGATGTGTCAAGAAAGAATCCATGTTTTATTTTCAATATGTTTTCGTTGATGGGAAGAATGAATACTGTCTTTTATGTAACCACTTTGTTTAAATGTGGAATGTAATGCAAGTTTCATGATCTAATTCTCTAAAAATCTAAACCTGAAAACATCCTCAATGTGTAATCTTGTAATAACTCAAGATTAAGTAAGGTTTAAGGTTGGGGCCTTATAGTTGGTATCAGAGGTCGGTTTAGATAACTTTAGAGGTTAGGGTATTCTTTAAGCATAAGTGGCATTACCATAATGGTTAAGATTTCAGAAAGAGTCCTAGTTTTAGATAAAGTGAATGAGTAATTATATCTTAGTGTTTAACTTCCTCATTAGTACATGATGGTTTTTTTTGAGATACTCACAATAACCTTTTTGGTTTTAGTAAATGGCTGGATCTAGCAGGCACCAAAGTAACAGTGGATGTGAAGGAAACTGTGAAGGTTTTTTGAGCAAGCAACTGAATGTTATGGGAGCTGCAATGATAACTCTTGTGATTATCCCCAACCAACTATCTGGAGTCATGATTGACCACCTAAACCTTGGTGATTTCTCTAAGGCATCATATATGCAAGAAAAAAATCCCTACGGAAGTACAGGTAATAATCATAAAGGTAAGTGTGTTCAAAAACCTATGTGTCAAAGATGTGGAAAGAAACACCTAGGAAAATGTTTCAAAGGGATAGAAATATGCTATAGATGTGGAAATTAAGGTCATAAAGCAAGAACCTTCCATGGAAAAAGGAAGCATTCAGTTGACTCGAGGAAAGGGAAAGAAGTTATTTATGAGGGATCAATTGAATGTTTTAAATGTGGTGTGCATGGTCATTATACAAACACATGTCCTATGAATAAGTTCCGTGAATGGGGTCACCAAGATCGTACAAATGTTCGTTTACCAATACCTAATGCCATTCCGATTGAGGATGAAGAAACTGAAAATGACCAATCAAAGGTATGTATTATTTCATGACTATTGTTTTCCTATTTTCGAATCTTAGGATATGATTCATGATTTTGTTTGTAGGAAAGAGGTATTTCCGAATAAGTTGGAAAGGAATGGTTAATGGATCATGAAGAATGTTGAATGAGTAAGATGTCAACATATAAGGGCTTCAAGAGTTATGATGATATTCTTAAGAGTATTAAGTCTCTTTTGATGATAGGGTTACATTAGAAGACTTTTTATATTATGTGTAACCCTGATGTTTAATATAGGAAAATTTTATTCAAGGAATAGTTATCTTTTCTTTTGTGGACATAGTTATAAAGAACCATTTGGGATTATATGATCCTTACTTTTGAGGTAATTATGGGTTACTATATGTTATGATTGAAGTGAAATGCATGAGATAAAATTGAGGTTAAATAATGTTATGGTTATTTTTGATGATTTTATCCCTTTTTGGGGAATGATTTTAGAATTATGTAGTTTTTGAAAAAGGACAACAAGGAAACCGTGTGACAACCTGTCGCGTCAGACAAAGCTATGGGAATCGAACCCACAACCAAAGTGCGACTGGTATTTATCGCCTACCACTGGACTATGTGAAGTCCCTGGTTAGTTTGATTGATTATTTTTAGTTAGATGATTTTATGAATTAAGAATAAGTTGATTTTGGGTTATCTATGGAAATTTATTAACCCATTGTGGAGGATATGTGATTACAATAATTACTTTTCAATATGAGACTTTAGGAGAAACTGATGTTGTTTGGATATAAATGTTGAGATTTAACTTGGAAGACTATGTGACTAAAACCTTCAAATATTTGGGTTTCCGTATTATTTTAGTTTACTTTTAAGGAATTTATGGACAAGTTGTTTATCGAATGGTCCTCATTGAACTTTGGGTTTTTTGGAAAAATTTCAGAGATTAAGAATAGATTTTCTTTTTATAAAGGGTTATCCTTTTCTGGATTTTCTAATCTTGTACTAACCTTTTTTGGTTTTGGTTTTGGTTAAATTCTAAAGACATGGGAAGTATATAGTTCTCTTTTGTGGATTAGGTGATTCTCTAGAAGTTGATTATAGTACTCTTAATGCGAACAAGTCTCCCTAAATAGTCGTCTTTTGGAAAAAAAATATGAGTTTGATTAAAGAATCTAGAAAAAGTTGAAAGTCAACATGATAAGTGATTATGTTTCCTTATGAATAAATTCCTCAATAAAAAGTAACTTAAATCAAAAATGTTGTCTATTAACTTTTCCTACTGGGGAATCGAATACCGTTTAACCCATCACAAGTTTGTGATTTTCTTATGGTTAACTTTCTCCTAGACATGTTTACTATCACTCTCCATCAGAACATGACCCTTTGTTTTCTCCTCCATATCCATATTTTCATACTTGGAATCCTAGTATGGGTTCAATCGGGTGACATTTGTACTTCTCTTCCATTATTTTAAAGTGATTGTTTTACCGACTCTTGTTCCGATGTGAGACTTTCAAGGATGTTTCCAAGCTCAATTTTAAAAACTGCGAGGACGCAATTCCCAAAAGGGGGAAAGGATGTAACACCCTAGGTAAATAAAGAATATGACATTTTCATATTTATCTATATTTTTGAATAAAATATTAATATGACTTTAAAGGGGACACTATGCTCGATGGCGTACCCAACACGCAACAACGAGTTTCTTGGGAATCTTACGTTGCACTCTAATAATAAAATAATATTATTTTAAATGGTAGTTAACATGTAGCCATTGTATTGGCGGGAATGGATATAAATAACTAAAATATTATTATATATGTTTTTAAATGTTTTTACATTTATCCAATAAAAGATAAAGGCATAAAATACGGAAATAATTCAATTTTAGGCGTATATGCCCTAGTTTTCACTAAAGGTTAACTTATCGCCTTTTGATGGAGAACCATCATTAAATATAGTTTTGTTCACTCTTATATATCCTTTTTACCAAATAAAACTCTTCTTAAGAATTGGGACATCAAAATTTACTTTGTGTAAATTTTTGTTATCTTTCTGATAAAGTTTATTTTTTTAATGAATAGTGTAAAATGTTATATTTTAATTCAAAACCTCTTTTTAATCTAATTTATTTATATTATTAGATTATCTTTTGAATTGGGTTTAAAGTGAAATTAGAATATATTTTTACCATTAAGTTCAATAGTGGGTGTTGAAATTAATTTCACTTTGAAAACAGACTTAAACTAGTGTCAATCTTTTGATACTTATTGTTTCATAAAAACACTCTATTTGCTCTGACAGTGGGAATTAATTATTAAATTAATTAATGTGACTTATATGTTTTTAATTTTGTAAAATAGACTTCATTTTTGAATTCGGAATATCAAATATAGCTTAGGGTGAATTTTTGGGATTTTTCGGAAAAACTTCAATTTTTGATGAATAGTGAAACCACTAAGTGGTACTTATAAAAACTGATTTTTCCATTTAAATGAAATTTTTCCATCTTTGTGTTTTGAATTTAAAAAATCCGACATAAATTTTTGTCATTAAGAACTAAAATTTGGTTCAATGGGATAAAAATAGTTTTTCGTGAATAGTAACTTATTAAGTTTTTAATCGCGATTAGAGGTAATTAGTATAGTTTAAGGTAAAAATAATGTTTTAATAATATGAAATGAACTTGACACATGTACTAACCTCATTGGATGTGTCATGGCCGACCAATACAACTCATGGGTCAACTTGGGGACCCCATGAAGCCACTTTGGTTGGAAAATGACATTAATATCTTTTTATTTAAAGTTAAAGTAAAAATGAGACAAACATGAAATGTTTTACTAAAACAATTGTTATATGGGGTTATACAAATAAGATATTTGACTATAAATATTCCTTGGAAATCTAAAACTATTTCCTACATTATAGGATTTTTTTATAATTTTTAGACATTAAATAAATTAAATTATATATGACATCATGATGATGCAACGATGACCTCATTATTTAACGATTTAAATAAAATGGAAAGATAATGTAATATCTATAACCTACACATGTCAAAAACCTATTGTATGAGTGGATTTCTAACCCTTATCACCTTATCCTCTAAACACAGCAATTTTGGACCTCATAAATCCGAGTACCATTTTAAAATAAAGTGACTTTTCTTTACCTTCCAAGAGTGCCCCTCCTCTCCTCTTATAAAAGGCCCCCACCTCTACCTCCTTACCCACACTCCCAAAGCCTTTGGCTCGGACAACCTCTTCCCATTTTGTCTCTCCACTTACCTCTATTACTCCTTGAAGCCTCACTTTGGGCAGAAGTTATTCCATGGAAGCCTTTGAGCTCAAACCAAAGAGAGTTACCCGATTTTAAGGTAATGTCTTCACTTGAGTCCTTTTGTTTTATTTTGCTTCTCCAACCCCCTAAACTCTTTTTATTCATTTATTTTGTAACAACTCCAGTATAATCAATATACTATTATGTTTTTATAAGAAGGATTCGAGCTACACCTTCACACACCTACATCTAGTGGTTAAAGTACATATTGTTTCTGTGTTTGGCGAATTTCTGCCTCCCGAAACGATGATTGTTCAACATTCTTCTAACACCATAAAAGGTGGCCATTAAGATGACACTATATTTATATATGATATATAATATGTTTATGTTTTCCTTAAGCTTATGTATTTTTTATTTTGGGCATACCTTTATGGTTTCCATTATGGGTAAACGCGATATCTTCATTTAAGGAAGTGCGGACTACCGCCCCCTCAAAGTGATTTGATTCGTTAATACCATATGTGGTACGTATAAAGGATATATTTAATGATATTATATATGATACCATACTGGAATTAAAATACTATTATGTATCATTATGTTTTAATTCCATTAAATATGAAATAGAAATGGAAGTAGCGTTCATGCGTACGTACGGCTTACCGTCTCCACGAACGGTACATTTCATTTCTTATCTCAAAATCTTATGTAATATTATAAGTACATATATATAATGGATATATATGTAATATATTACATCAAAATTATGGATATCATTCTGGAATTATAACATATATATATCTCTCTCATTTTGTTTTAATTCCATTAATATGACAAAAAATGAAAGTAGCGTTCATGCGTACGTACGGCCTACCGTCTCCATGAATGGTGCTTTTCGTTTTTTATCTCCAAATGATATGGAATAGTATGAAATGAATATTTACTAGATATATATGATATTTTAATCATTAATACTATTCTGTAAATTATTTACTTATAACTACATGGGCAATCTTTTTTCAAACAAGTTCATTTTTGACTCATTTACCAAACATCGGAAAAAACGTCTGATATGAACTAACATTATTAAACAATTATTATAACATTATAATATGTGATATGAACTGAATAATAATCTCTAAAGGAGTTACTTAGGCAATTATTAATTGACCAAAGTTTATTATTCAGGAAAATAAAGAAACGAACAAGACAAGTTGGACTTGAGGTAAGGGATCTGACTCCTCTCTTTCTTTTAAAGTACACACTTTTATGTCATTCATTTTAAATATCATATTTCTTATTATTGGGATATTATTTTATATTAATATTACTGTAATTTTTATTTTCATGTGATGAGAGACCCTATTCTCTCTCATCAATCCATTTTGGAAGTTTTGAGTGGCGCCGTTAGGCTGCTGAATTTTCGTAAGAGATCTAACCTCTCTCTTTCTTTTTAAGTACTCTCCTTTATGTAACTTCTTTTAATATCCTCTTTGTTATGTTGGGGGATTTTCTTTTATATTAATCTTTCTATAATGATTATGTTAATATGATGAGATACCCTATTTGATCTCATCAATCCATTTTTGTAAGTTTTATGTGTCGTCGTTAGGCTGTCGAGTTTTCGTAAGGGATTTTTCATCTCACTTTTATTCCCGTGAGATTTATGCAACATTTGACACAATTTACTTTCAGTGGTGTATGTACTGCCCATTATTTTACTCACTATGTAATATAATTTCTTTTATGAGTATTTAAATCAATGTTGTATTGTCCTTCTTTCACGAGGTGTATGTTTCAAAAGATACCCATGTCGGTAAGGGAACCTTTCACCCTCCTCTTTTTAAAAGACTTCTTTTGTTGGGTATTTTAATTTATATATTGTTATGTTGGTATATGTTCTCATATATCCTTATTGATGTAAATTTTATGTCCAAGTGATTAGATACCTTTTTTTTATCTCTCATAAACTCATTTTGATGTGACGCCGTTAGGCTGTCAAGGGAACTTCTTAACCCAATTTTGATTTCTTTGGGTTCAACATGTAGTTATTGAATATGACATCCTTTGAATATGTGTGAATGACCTTTGATGATTTACACTTAATATCCACTTATATTTGGTGTATTCATTTGTCACACATAATTATGTAATTGATTTATCCTTAAACCAAGGATACTGTCTTTGTAAGGGACTTCGTCTCAATCTCCATTCATTGAGGCATATTTTGTTTTATACACAACCTTCTTTTATACGATGTATAAACCCGTTTTACTTTTATGTTTATCCAAAAAGGAATATTTTTTATACGAAGCGTTTTACTAAATGAAAAAAGGGAATGTTTTTGTCGTACGTCTGCGGTGACAACGACTTCTCCGCCTCGGTGACCATTATTTGAGTTTCGGCTTCTTCTACAAGCTATATCTTCTTTTTAAGAGAAAAATAAATACCATGTTTTACTTTTCTTTTATTTTGGTATTAAAAATGGTTTTCATAATGTTTTTGTATCAATGTGTTGTATTGATATCTTGTTATTGAAAGGTGGAAATGTTATGTTTCCTTTATGCATGTTTTATGTGATAAGATTATGTTATAGTTCTTTGGCATTGTTATGAAGACGGGTGGCTCCGTGATTAACTAAGGGCGGGTGAGCCCGATATAGCTCTCCAATGCATTGGGTAACGCGAAGGAGTGAAACGTTAAGGTTTATCTGAAGAGATTTAGGGAATATACTGTGATGGGTATTCCAAACGTAACCAAGAGGGTTACTCCCTACGTAAGAATGTTATGAATACCTCAAGTTACCTTTATGCCTTATGATTTCTATGATTTATTCATGGTTTGATGAGGTATGTTAAAGTGCCTATGTTTTATGGTTAAAGTATGATTTCATTCTTATGTATATATGAACTCATGTTTCCTTGCCATATTTTTATAACCCTTACTGAGCTTTTTATGCTCGTCCCATGTTTTTGAAATTTTTTTCACAGGTCAAGGGAAAGGTACAAGATGTGATGATATTGTCAAGGATATGTCAAGAAAGAATCCATGTTTTATTTTCAATATGTTTCCGTTGATGGGAAGAATGAATACTGTCTTTTATGTAACCACTTTGTTTAAATGTGGAATGTAATGCAAGTTTCATGATCTAATTCTCTAAAACTCTAAACCTGAAAAGATCCTCAATGTGTAATCTTGTAATAACTCAATATTAAGTAAGGTTTAAGGCTGGGGCCTTATATTTATACATATATTGGGTTTTATTAGGGACACCATTGGTGATTGACTATTGACTTTTATTCTAAAACCCAACAGGTGAACATTGGTGGATATGAAAAACATATGGTTAGAATATAGGTCAAGAATTGACCCTAGAATATATTGTTTTTCTATATTATTTTTATGAGGATTTATGTAATATTTCAATGGTTAATTTTTGTGTCTCCTTATAATTTTATTTTTTAGTTTTTTCTCAATATTTTATGTGATCGAACCACCAAGAAATATCTATTTGAATGTATGAATGTTTATCCAATATGTATATCACTTGAAATAGAAAAGTGTTTATCATTTTCAAGGGTATGATTTCCATTATAATTATTGGACTCTTATAATGTTTGTATTTAATTTTTTTTATTTAACTATAATTTCATGTGTTGATACTCGGGTTTTAATCTTATCATGGGGTTTTATTCGAAACAAAATGTTAATTAGTAGCCTCTAGAATATAAGGAGGCATGCCTGAGGTAATATGGTGACTAGTATCGGTTAGTGTTTAGGTAAACTTGGAATTCAATGTTATAAAGTAGTGTTAAATTATTATATTTGGTTGTATTATTATATAGTATAAAATAGATATAAATAATATTGGTCCTAGATTGAGGTTGGAATCTATATTTTTTCCCCTTACAGAATAAGCATGGGCATAAACCAATTTTATAGGGAGTTTGAATTGTGACTATTACTTTTCATTGAAACTATTAATCTATTATTGACAAGGTATGGTCTTTATTTTTGTAGTTTATAGTTTCCATATTTTAATGGGGTGGAAATAGGCATGCTTTAATTCATTATAATTGGATAGTTGAATCTCATTACATATTCATTCTTGTGTGTAATTGAATAAAAACGTTTCATTAAAATAATTTAGGCTTTAATTATTTTAAGTGTCAAAAATACATATTCTGTATTTTTTCAAATTATTCATTCATGGTGCTCTACTTAACAAAACATGATTGTTAATAACTATCGGATGTCGATTATTGAATTTTATATCATTAAAATATACATTAATATGATGGAAATGACATAATATTTTTTAGTATGGGTATAAAGATACCCGATATCGATGATATATCCAGGATGGGTGTGAAAGAATATGAAATACACTCTGTTATTTGAGATAGAATAAATAGTTTTTATTCATGATTTTTCACTTGCAAGGGGTTTATGACCATTAAATAAGGTAAGGTACTGCATAAGATGATTTTAAAATCATGAAATAAGTATACAACGTTTAATTATAGAGTATCATGGTGTTTTCCCAACTCTAATTTAGTTTTGTTTAGATATATGATGGTACATAGAGAGTGAGTGGGATATTTATAATAAACCATATAAAGAGAAACATCTTAGATACATTATTATTAAATAATTTTTAATATAAACCTTAAAAATAATAAAAATTCTAAAATTGAGGGGATTAGTATCTTCAAAAATATTTATTATTACAAAATGAATATATATTGATCATTAAAAATTAATTAAATCCTTATTTATAGTACTCATGTATTATTTCATAATCTCTTTAGTATAAGTAATTACTTGTGAACTTACATCAAAGAAAGGGTGAGGAAAAATCCTAGTATAGGGAGGGAAAATATGAAAGGAACATGAGATCTATATTAGTACAGTACATGGGCTGGAAAGATCAACGTCATCATATTAAAATAATAGGATCATCATCATAAATGTGAAGAAATACTTTTTTGGAGACATATAATGTTTCCCAATTACAATAATGTAACATTAAACAATTATCGACAAATCCCACCCTTATAATATGAACAATTCTTGAATACTTTTTGTTCATTGCATATGTGAATAAATTTATCATCGCATTTACACATAACATATATAATATCCTGATATAATTCACTTTGACTACTGAATTTTATTTATATATAGTTATTGGAACACTTCTCACATTAAAATATTATAATAATATTTCATTATATATAGAAATGGGACATATAGAAATCACAAAAATAGAATAAACCCATGAAAAAATGGTTTCATAATGATGTTTTATGTAACATGTCAATAAATAATAATGGAGTTTCCCAAAAGAATAATAGAGTATATCATTATTTTTATTCAAAATTTTCATTCATAATTAAAATATCATAGTTTAAGAGGAGGAGATAAATGATAATAATAATTATCAATGAACGATATTGAGAATAAATACATTATAAAAAAATCATGAAGATGGATAATAATGCATCTCAATGATGTGTAAACATGGATATTTCTATAAGAATAAATGGAAATAAAATATTAAAACCCTTAAAAGTTATTTAAGATGAATTATTGTGGGGATATAGAGGAAGAAATGATAGACCCAAAAGAATAAATTAGATTTTAGAGTCCCCATACCTTAGGTCTCATCTCCCTTCATTCTCTTTATACCTCATTAATATTTTAATTTTTTTTATAAAAACAGGAATCCATAATTTCTTCAAAAAAATAGTTTATTCATCATAAATTATAATCATTTTACTTTATCTATTTATTCATTTCTTAAAGATGAAATTGTTGATGCCATGTTTCCTTGAATTATTATGTTTTGATTTTATTTTTGGGGTTTAATTTTGTTTTTATTTATGCATTTGTATAATTGCCTAAAAGGCTTAAAAATACATAAACTGAAATATTTTTACATCATAAATAATGTATACAAACCATCTATGGGATTGGTGAAAAATATATAATTTACATCATCCTCGTGGGTGGATAAAATCAACCATTAATGATACTTTGTCAAAGGGGAAGTATATATATTTTAAATTAATTAAGATATTAATATCATATAATAATAACATTTAATTGTTATATTCTTTTAAATTAAATATTTTAGTATGGTAAAAAGTAAAGAAGAATATGGGAGTTGAAAGGGAAAAGGAAAAAAGAAAAATAGACATCGTAAGGTTGCCTCTTTGTTGATGCTTACTCCTTTGTTATGGAACAAAATCCTTTAGTTATTGGAGCATAATTACACAATAATATCCCTATTCTTATAAAAAGGATTTGAATAAGATAATTTGGGAGATCTCGGTCAATTAAAAGTTTTTGCGAAGTGTTTTTCCAAATAGATGGAGGGTTATTCGTACTTTATGTGAGAGGTATTTTATTGTTAAAATATAAATCCCAAAGTTACAATACTATATTAATTATCATAGTTGGAATTAAAAAAAATAAATAATATTACGTTATTTATTTACTTTTAAATTCTTCCAAAACTAAATTTATTAGTATATATAAAATATGGATGAAAATTTAAAAAATAATTATCATATACATTATCATTTTAGATTTAAAAAAAAGTTTTTATTGTTTTTAAATGAATTATATATCCTATTAAAACTATATTTGGTGGAACCAAAAATTTGAGTATTAATTATGGAATTACTACATTCACACTAAATTTTAAAAAACTAGTATTTTTAAATTGTATTTTAATATTGACAAAATTAAATTTTTTCAAAAAAAACAATTAACCTTAGATAATTTCAACATACTCATAAAATTAATAAATTAATTATATAAAATTAATTTTATATGTTATGTTATTTCAATATTTAACATAATAATTTATGTTTTATTAAATTTGTTAGTATATACATTATTAAAAATGAAGTTATAATTTATTTTGATTTTTTAAATTGGGATATTTATTTTGTAGGATTAATATATTTATATTTATTGTTTTATTTATATTAAATATTATTTAAAAGTTATTTTTATTTTAATGGTCATGTTACTATTATAAGGGTCTGATTATTACACTAACAATCAGACTATTATTCCAATGGTTATTTTACTTTTTAAATGGTCACATTGCCATCATATTTCATATAATTACATCTCATTCCATTATTCCATCATTCACATTTTTTTATCAATTTTTTATATATCCTTTTCAAAATTATAATCATATTCCTATTATTATTTTATTATTTACATGGTTGTTCATGATCATGAAAATTATATGGGATCATGATGCACTAGAATTTAAAATTATTGTTATATTATTTTTTGGTTTCTATTGTCCCATTATACTATTTAAAATTTTATGGAGTATATTTATTATCCATTTATAAAATTCCTTATTTTTTAAATAAAATATTATTGGTTTTTATTATGGTTCTCATATGTTTTATAATAATCATTATTATAAAATATGACAAATATGTATATTCAGAATGAAAATTTTATATATAACTATTCATGTCATTATAATATTACCCTCTTTATAAATTTTCTCCTTGAAATTTAGACTCGAATCATTGGTTGAGAATAGATAATGGTACTTTAATTTCATTTTAACATTATGATCCCATGTTCCCTAGTAAATCATATAGCTTTTAAAATTAATTTGATAATGTGGTTTTTTATTTTATAGAACTTTTCCTATATGGTTCATGATATTTACCAATTTCTCCTCATATAAGATGTTGTTCTTCAGTTATAACACTATTGGATTCAGCACATTTTATGTTTTAGATATTTAATTCCTCGTGAGACATATATGGAAGACATTATACACTTAGGATAGGTTTATTATAAGTTCTAATCAATATTACACATATCCTATGTAATAAAGGATCTCAAAGGGGATAATGTACATAGGGTAGAGCATTCAATTCCTTACAAACCCAATGAACTTATTCAGATGTGATATTCAAAGAAATGATTTTTCTCCAAATCTAGACAATATGTTTATTTAATTATTTTGATTTTATCTTCTTTTCGACTCTAAGTGGCATTAAGGTATTTCAAGATGGATTAAATAATCTATTTCACCTATTTTTATGGGTCATAATTACTTAAATTTACAAACATCATCCCAATATGTCGGATCTCTACATATCTTCCCATATAAAGATTCATATGGTTCCATATGAATACTCAAGTTAAAGATGTTATTTTATGAGAATCGGACTAGGGGATGATGTCAATCCCATCATCTTTTGAAATCCATCATGAATGATCTTATTATGTCATTATGTGTATAAATAGTCTTTTCATATAAGCTATCATTTTGAGGGTGATATGTTATACTAAAGTTAAACTCAATATTCATGTCATATTGAAGACTTCTCCAAATCATAAAATTAAACCTTTGATCTTCATTAGATATGATAAGATGTGGATACCAATGCATACTTACCACTTTTTTAATATATGTATTCGTAATATGGACGACTAATAAATTTTCATGAATAGATATGAAATCAAATATCTTGGTGATTCTACCCAATATAATACATATATAATTGATTCCATTCAATATCTTTGAAATACACAAGAAAAATTCCATGGTTATATTATTCTTTTTAATGTTTGTTGAATAATGGTTTCACCATCCCCATGGACTCGTGATGGTGTGCCTTAACATGTTGGAATACTAATCACATTTTTGTACACTCAATAATATTCGTATTCATGTGGTGATACTAGAAATGATATTAAAGATCTTGAAATATCTTAGTACTTCATAGTTTTATGGATAAAGGTTAGTTATATACATTATCAAATATCTCATTATTTATTTCTAGTTTTCATATAAGACAATGTCTTTTTCTCAATATTGTAAAACTATCATGGTCATCGTTTAATTCATTATTAATCCATTCCTTTATTGATATCATCATCTTATAAATATCTAAATCATCCCATTGTGCCCCATTGATTTTATCATGGATAGATTGTTGGGATGTAAATTTGGAATGGTTGGCTGTCTTTCATGCCTTTATGATTTTAAGATCGATACTTTTCTTATCAATGAAAAGATGTATCTTTTTCAATCATCATCATGAATAGGGTAGACGGTTAATTTATTCTAAGAAATTCAACTACTTTATTTTCTTTTTATGTATGGTATTGAGTTGAACAACCATACTTAATGATTATATATAATCATATTTATTAATTAATGTTAAGATTATTCAATTTTTATATATTCTTTAAAATTTTCTGTTAGTATATATGTTTCACTTTTTTCTAAAAAGGTAGTACCTTTAAATATTCAATGTAAATATCATAGATGAGAACTCCAAATTATGTGTTTGGTGTTTATTCACATAAATACTCAATTACTAAGAGTAATATGCTATCATCTCATCATTTTTAATGAGTGAACAATCTATTTCATTCATTTAAGTATCACTATATATCACAAAACCTTTTCCACTTGAGGGTAGTTTGAGTACATGAGAAGTATAATAGCCCATACATTTCAAACATATATATTACATTTGAATTGAATAATATGAATTAAAAACATAAAAACCCATGCCATTACCATATATGTTTAGTTTATTTGGAAACAAGAAGTCATAAACAACTTATTAATAAAACATCTACATCCTCTCCCTCTTATTCTTTCATAACTAGATCCTTTTTTGACACATCTTACTTAAAACAATTATTCATATCCTTGGGTAAATAAACATAATTAAGGGTGATATTAGATTCTCATTAAGGGTAAAAATGGAGATATTAATCATATCCTAATCATAATACATAATAACATAAAATCATTAGAAAATTATATCATTAATATCACATATCATGATATCATGTCATGAGATAAATCATAAAATTTCATAAATAATCAAAATAACATATTACATGAGACCATAACATAAGAAAATATATTTTTTCATACAAATAACCATATAAAATAATTTCTATATTAGTCGTACTTGTTTCCAATACTATCATAGTGGAAAACGAACTTTACTAAACAGGGTTTATTCCCCATTCTAGTTTTGTCTATCTCAAGAGATATAATTATTTACCCAATGCATTGGAGTGAGATATAGGTCCCAACCATCACATAAGGAAAAACATACATATTTTTTACATTATAACATAATCCATTCATCATATTATAACCCACAAAAAGAAATTGGTTTCATAAACAACATTCCATCATAACATAACCCATGTAAAAGAAATAGGGTTCATATGTATCATTCTATCATAAAAGTAAACCAAACATTAAAATAATATGGATAATATCCTTATAAAACATACCAAATAAATCATATTTAACATCAAATAATTTTATCATAAATTGAAAATAATTTTGAGATATCACTTGAAAATAATTCATCGGGAAGATTTCCTTTTTTACTTTGTAAACAATTTCTTTTCTTAAAATTCTGAGCAATTTTAAAAGGAAATTTTTTTTGGAAATAACATTATGATCCTACAATGGTTGATTCAGGTCATTAAGGAGTCATCAAATCTGAAAAATCTATTCATGTCATATATGTTAAAAATGATCCTTTTTTAGTTTTTATGAAAAAGTCCCAAATTACCCATTTTGGAAAAAGATACAAGGATTCATTTTAAACCATTTATAAAAAAATACCCATGGGTAAAAATGAACATAAAAAAATTCTATAATAATAGTAAAAAAAATTGAAATATTTTTTAATAAAATTTCACATGGAAGATAAATATTCCCATGTATATACTTACGTATAAAAAATCACGAATAATAATGAGATTGTGGAATTAACCCTTACATTTGTTCTAATTTAACCATGTGTATGTAAACCTCATGTATAATGGTTTAAATAAGTTTATTAATTTTTATTAGAACAATATTTAAATTTATGATATTATATATGATCCTCTTGTATCATCTTATTACTTGTTTTTTAAAAGCGTTACATTATTACCCTTCTCTTGCGTTTTAACTACTTCATTTTATATCACATACATTACTTATTTTAATTGTATTTTTCATTTAATTTATTTTATTTCTTTGTTTTCTGGGGTTCCTTAGGCATTTTTTGAAAAAATGGTGGTTACTTTAAGATTTGGTCCAAACCGTGATCCAGATTCCAGATTTAAAAACTAAGTTTGTTTCTTTAATAACACCTTTTTTCAACATTTTTCACCCATTCCACGTCCCAAATGGGCTCCCCAGACCTATTGAAACCACCATATCCATTTGGACCACTTAGGAACTCATAATCATGGTAGATTTAAGTCATTTATTCAGGTATTGGCCCAACCCGTGAGCACATTTCCATATTTATTGAAATAATTTATTTCTTTTATATATCTTTAATTTTTTAACAAATTTCAGTCATTCCACCTCTCACTCGATACCACAATCCCTAGGAACACCCCATTTTCCATTTTCCCTCTTTGGATCTCATATCTATCTTGTATTAGGGAGAATTTCCCCAATATTTCTTAAACTATATAAATTTGTAAAGGGAATTTGTTTCTTTCATAAATCATTCATTTTTTATTATTTCTCACCCATTTTAGTCCCCACTTGACCTCCCCAACCTTATTCAAATCTAAATTTAAATTTTCTCTTCTTTTAGATTCAACTATTTGTGTATTTGGGGATATTTACTCAAATTTTTCCATGTAAGTTAAATACTCTCTTATTCCATCCATTTCCTTAGGGTCTCTCATTATTCATCATTCGAATTCAATTATTTATTGGTTATATAATATCCCCTAGTCATTAAAGACATATATTTCCATTATCCCATGATTATTTATGGGGTTTTGTATTGTTTGGGGCAGTTTTTCATAGTTTTAGTGTAAAACCCTTGGATGGTGATATCAGGTGTGAATTTCCATTATGCCAAGGATTTAAGGGAGGTTTCCCATTGTATTAATCCTTTTTAATCAATATTAATATTTTTAATGGTATTTTCACCCTCTAAAAAATCTTATTATTATTTTGTAAGACTTCAATGACTTTATTTTGGGTGTAAGTTGTTGTTTATGCCTTGTGTTGTGAAAAGTAGTGTTATTTTATTATAAAAGTGCACACCAATTATTTGTTTAAATGTTTTTTTTTATTTTTAGAACCTATTTTGTGATTTTTATAACCATTTTTATCAGTTTAAATGTATTTTTGGAATGAAAATTCTATTTTATAACCTTTTAGTGTTAAATATAATTTGTTTCATCAAATGTTCATGCCACGTTTTCGGGAAAGCGCCTGGTTGGATTTTGTGTACTCAAGGTGATATAAAATAATTGGTTTGGCCTATGAAAATTATTATAAAAATTTTAATCAATTTATTTGGGTTTCTTATGTGGGTTCCAATCAGGTTTTGGGTTTTATAATGAAATGAGTACGGGTATTTAGGGTGGTTTGTCATGTGTTCTTGATAAATGGACCATTTGGAATCTCTATAGAAATGGATGGGTTTTGATTGTGTAACCTGAATTTTTAAGGGTTTTGGGTAAATTTATTTATCTTTTAATGGTGTGTTTAAACCTCTTTATGAATATTTTACTTTTTTCTTTTGATAAATGTTGTTTTTGTGAATAATTCTAAAGTCTCATTTGGCATTTTTCTTATAAAATTGGTTTTCATGTGTATTTCATGTTGTATCATTGGGATTATTTTATGATTCATTAAATTGAAATATTAAATATTTTTGGGGCTATTAAATCTGGTTTTAGATGGTATTGGTGAGTTTTTCCTTAAATGATTATTTTTTAATGAATTTTATGGGCAAATCCTCATTATAATTCTTGAAAAAAAAATTTGAAAATTTTATAAGGTTTATTGACCCATGAAGGATATGTGAAAAGTGGTTGAGGAATATTTGGTTCTGTGATAACATGTGGAACATTATTGAGAATACAAAGAGAACCCTGGGTATCTAGTTGGGCGGATGTGTACTAGTATTCTAGTGATACGGAGTGGTTTTATCCCTATTTCACGTAGTAATTTTGATGATGAAAAGACTAACTAAACCAGGATGATGATGTTAGGGACCACTAGGTTATGGGTATTGTTCCCTACTAGTGTCTCATGAATGATAAAATATATTTTTTAGGGTTACATTTCACCGATATACAAGGTACCTGGGGCCCACAATAAGCTAGTTCCTGGGGATGTTCTTGTGACTAGTGCTCATTAGATATATTGTATTCACCATCAGCACATGGTGTGTTTGGCTAAAAAAGTCTTAATCATGTGTTTTTTATTTAAATGTTCATATTCCTTAAATCAACCCTCTTGAAAAAAAATCATATTGAACTTGCATCCCTCTGAAATTGGTTACTATCATTTTCTATTTATGAAAAGTTACAAGAATTTTATTTTATAGTGTTTATAGAATAGAACCTTGTATGGAAATATTAATTTTATATATTTTACTTCAAACATAAAATTTATTTTTCTTTTATTTTAAAGTAACTGCATTGGGGATAGAATATTGGGCTAATATATAAAGTTTTAATACTCATTCATATAGTTTTCTTATTTTTTTTATCCCTTGTGTAGGTTTCAGCTCAAGTTCGATCACCTTGGGACATGTTTGATCTATATGTTAAGGAGTGACCAGTGGGGTTTTCTGGAGTTAATTGGTTGTCAGGTTTTGTTGGTTGAGTTTTTTGGTTTAGTTGTACTTTAAATTTCATGTACAATTAATATTTAGTTAAACTTTTATGTAAATATATGTTGGGTTTTCCGTTTCTTTCTTCTGCTTAGTTATTTTTTATATTTGGGAGAAAATGTTCCCTTATCACTCTAACTAATTCCCTCCGTTATTTACTCCATCTGAGGAGGATTGGGAATTCCTCTCTGGAATTTATGTGGAGTGGCCTAGGTGACCGGTTCAGGGTCGACCCAGACTGGTTCGTGAAAAAGAGGTATCAAAGGAGTTTGTCTCTTAGCAGACATTTATTTTAGGAGCGCCATTATTATTTGGGGGATTTCATGGTAGATGGAGTAGTACTGTCTAAACCTTTGGGGTAGGTTTGGGAATTGATTCATAAACTCTTTCTCGTTATGATCCTCAAGTGTCCATGGGAAGTATGGTTTTATTAGTTTCTTTGGTTCTTAGGGAATTTTTTGTGATTGGGATACGACAAAGGGAGGTTAACTAATGAAATTCATGAGATCACTGGGTCTGGAAATCCATGTGGATTCAGGGAATAGTCCTAAGAAGGCTCTATGTGTTGGTGGTATGTTTGAAATATGGCTTCCAACTATATGGTCATATCACCCACTAACCCTAGTTCCCTTTAGTGGGTATCTTAGACCTTTATTGAATTCTGAATTTTATTTTGAAAATCATCATGTGAGAATTTTGGAAATGGGTTTTCGTGGAATGGTGGGATTTTAAAAAGTGTAATTTAGGTTTTCAATGCATAATATAAGAATGGTTTTGGGAATGTTTGGTTTTTTTGAATCAAATTTTGGGTAGAAAGTGTAAATGATTTAAAAGGATTTAATTTCCTTAATCTAAACTTATAGTTTTCTGAAATATGATTTCTGGAAATCTTGGACTATTATAATGAGATTTTGAAAACATTGTTTTAAATAGGATGTGTTGTTCTGTCGAAAAGTGTTTGAATCTGATGAATTGGGTTTGGGAATTGGTTTTGAACAGTTGGTGTTTTATTTAAAATGTGTTTTGTCCTTGTGGTTGTTGGATTATGAAATGACACCACTATGAATTTTTGAAATGTGAAAGGGTTTTTTGGAATACCATGTTTTTTTGGAATTTGTACTAAATAAATTGGAATGTGTTTTAAATTAAATTTTTCTTGAAAAAGTGTGGTTTGTTAAGATGTTGAAAAAAAATTTAATAAAGGGAGAGGATTTTGATGGATACCTCTGGGGTTTCATTTCCAAGCTTGGTAAAATGGTTTGTTGTGTGGAAATATTAAAATAGTTTTTAAATTTGTATTTAGTGTTCCAATGGAAGGTGCATGATTTTCAAATGTGTTAAATGTTATGGATTTTAAAATAAGGTTGTTTGTTTTATCCTTTGGTATTTTCATGCGTGCTCACATGAATGGTTTTGTATTGATATGTTGATAGATTCTTGGCATGGAATAGTGGTTGGGTGCCCAGGGTGGCACAGGAATGTGCATGTGAGTGATAATTGATGAAACACCATTGGTTAATGTGAAAAACTACCAAGTTGGTTTGTTTTTCAAAAAAAATAAGTTGAATATTTTTTTAACCAGTGTTTATGTTGGTTTATTTTTCATGTTTTAGAAGTGTGGTTTATTTGGTAAGCTTCCTCGTGATCTGTAAGTGATACTCTTTGTGCGTCTTGAAATGGGATCTTATTGGTGGATCGGTTTTGGTGCAATGTTCAGTGGGTTTCTAACTATATGATGTATATTGTGATGTGTCCATGTATGGTTCTCTATTGGCATGAATTCCAATTTATCAGCCTAAATATCCATTTCAAACATTAAATCCACCTCTTTTGATGATGCCTCAACTTGTTTGGTGGAATAGAGATCTTTATGTGATTTATTTAAAGTGTTTCCCTATTGTGATAATTCTTTTGGACATAGAAGTTGTGTTTGGTGATGTTGATGTGTTTTGTCATATTCTTTGACCATTATGTTCCTCATTGATGTAAGATAGAATGGTATTATGTATCTATGGGTCACTATTTAGATGAAGGTTTATTATTGAGAAAGTGTGTTTCATTGGGTGTTGTGATCTTTAGCTTCTATATGCAGCGCAGTAGATGTTTCAAACATCAGGGCTCTAGCCATAGGCCTCAGAGTGAATCTTTTCATGCTGTCAGGAAATATCTAGAGGTCTAGTTTCTCAACTAAGATCCTTCATTATCCATTGTGGTAAGGCAGTTTCTATGTTTTTATTGTGTTTTATCATCACTGTGATTTTCCATTTTTTTCAAAGAGCATGGTGGATTTACCCCTCACACAGTTTCTATGATTATGCCTTTATGAATGTGGGTTTCTAATCAATTTCTATGTGTGAACTTCCGATGTGAATTGGGTGTGGTAGTTATTTTACTTATTCGAATGTGGATAGTGTTTGGTGGTTACTCTATTTATTTATTTTTTTGGTTTTAATGGCCAAAACACTGGGTCCCCTTCCCTCCTCATCCCGATTATAGGGTGTATGATCCATGCAGAACGTGTTAGACCAGTTCTTGTCTCGTTAATTCAGGAGTGGGTGGTGTAAATTTTCATGTTGTAACCCTCTTAAATTTGGTTTTTAGATTGTTGCGGGATAGTTTTGGTGGGCATGTGTGGGTGAGGCCTGATTCTTATTCATGTTAAATTCTGGTTTGTTCATTATTAGTTTGTCTATAATGGTGGTTAAAACCACTACAGATCATGAAGTTCTTTTATTTGAGTATTTTTCAAATGGTAGTTGTGATTTTATGGTTGGGATCATATTCCACCCCCCCCCCCCCCAATTTGTTTTATTTTGTGAGTGCACTTTGGTTTGGGTGATTATTGGGTTCATTGAGAGAAGGCCCAACAATCTGGTTCATGGATTGGTTTTAGAGGTGGTGTATTGATATTTCCATTAATTATTAGGAAGTGGTTGTGAGTAGGTGAATTTTATTGGCAAGAGTCTTAAGTTCTATTGATGTTGGATGATATTTCCTTGGCTTGAGAGGCTGGACCATGTTGATAAAGAATCCTTAGGTGTTGATCTTTTAATTAGAAAGTGTTAAATAATTCTAGGGATGGAAAGTTTTTATATTGGGGAGAGTTTTCACATACATGACTTATTTTATATTTTTATTTCATGTACTTTCTTTTATTTCTTTTTTTTCTAGGGTTTCCGAGTAATATTTTTATAAAAGGGTGGTTACTACAAGATTTGACCCAATCCATGAGACCATTTACATATTAAAAAACAATATTTGTTTCATTTATAACTCCTTTATTTTTCAAAATAGTTCACCCATTATACTTCCCACTTATCCTCCCCTGAACAATTCAAACCACCATATCCATTTGGACCCATTATGAACTCATAATCATGGTAGATTTGACTGATTTATTTAAGCATTGACCCAAACCATGAGCACATTTCCAGATTTAAGAAAATAATTTATTTCTTTTTTATATCATTAATTTGTTAATATTTTTCAATCATTCAACCTCTCAGTTAAGAAATAAACCCTATCTTCACCCCCATGTTTCATTTTCCCTCTTTGGATCTCATCTTCATTGTGGATTTCGGAGAATTTCCCCAAGGTTTTTCAAATCGTCCAGATTTGCAAAGAGAATTTGTTTCATTTATAAATCATTCATTTTTTATAATTTTTCCCCCATTTCAGCTCCCACTAGACCTCATTATCCTTAATATAACCTAACTTTCAATTTTGGAATCATGGAGATTCAACTACTAGTTTATTTGGGGAAATTTCTTCAAATCTTATCAATTAAGTGAATTCATCTCTAGTTCCTTCCATTTCCGTAGGGTTTCTCCTCCTTCCTCCTCCTACTTCCATTATTTCTTGGTTATCTCATATCACATGGTATTTAATGAGCTAGATTTATATTATCCCATGTTTTTATGGTGTTTTTGTTCATTTTGGTCTGGTATTCATAGGTTTAGGTTTTATAAACCCTCGGATGGTGATATCGGGTGTGCATTTCCATTCTGCCAAGGATTTGAGGTATTTTTTCCATTAAACTTGTAATTTTTATGTAATATTCATCTTTTAATGGTATTTAAAACCTATATAAATTATTATTATTGTTTTATAATCCCTTTATAACTTTATTTGGTGTGTATGGTGGTGTTTATTCCTTGTTTTTTGAAAAGTAGTGTTGTTTTGTTATAAGAGTGCACACTAATTGTTTTTTTAAAAGTTCTACTATTTCTTGTACCTGGTTTTTGATGTTTATAAGCTTTTTTAGTAATTTAAATAAATTTTTGGCATTAAAATTGGATTTTATAACCTTTTTAGTGTCAAATAGAATTGGTTTCATTAACTGTTGCATGCCACATTTTCAGGAAAGTGACTGGTTGGATTTTGTGTGTCCAAGGTTATATAAAATGATTGGTTTGGCTTATTAAAAACATTGGAAGAATGTGAATAAATGTTTTTGGGTTCCTTATTTGGGTTACAATCTGGTTTTTGGTTTTATAAAGAAATTATTATGGGTTTTTAGGGTGTCTTGGCATGTGTTCTCGATAGATGGCTTTCTTGGCATCTCTATAGAAATTAATGGGTTTTGAATGTGTAACCAAAATTTTAAAATGGTTTATGTATATTTTTTTTTGTTTCAAATGGGTTTTTTTACACCTCTTTATTAATAGTGGAATAGTTTCTTTTAATAAATGTTGTTTTTTTAGAATCCTTAATGGCATGTTTGGAATTTTTCTTCAAAAACTAGTTTTTATGTGTATTCCATGTTGTATAATTGGGGTTGTTTTATGATTCATGAAATTGAATTTTTAAATGATTTTGGGTCTGAAACATCTAGTTTAATATGATATTTCTTTGTTTTGTCCTTAAAGGGTCATTTTTTAATTTATTTTATGTGCAAAGCTTCCTTATAATTCTTTATATTGTTTATTGAAAATTTTAAGTTGTTTATTGACCCATGAAGGATATGTGAAACATGGTTGAGGGCTATTTGGTAAGTTTATGATTTGGAAATATACTTTTAATATGAAAAGTTTGTGTTATAACATATTTAACATGGTTGATCACAAAGATGGAAACTTTGGTATCTAGTTGGGCGTACGTGTACTAGTATGCCAGTGATCCGGAGTGGTTTCGTCCTTATTTCACATAGAAAGTTTGACAATGAAAAAAATAACTAAAATATGATGATGATGTTTAGGACCACTGTATTATGGGTATTTTTCCCTACTATTGGCTCGTTAATGAGAATGAATATTTGTTATGGTGACTTTTCACCAAGATACATGGTACTTGGGGCCCACAGGTAGCTAGTTCTTTGGGATGTTCTCCTGACTAGTTCTCATTGGATATATTGTATTCACCATCGTCACATGGTTTTTTTGGTGGAAAACTATATTAGCATGTGTGATTTATTTAAAAGTTTACATTACTTGAAGTATTCTTCTTGAAAACTATTTTTATTTTGAAGTTTCATCTCTTCTAAATTGGTTACTATAATTTCTGTTTATGAAAACTTACAAGCATTTCATTTTATAATTTTTATAGAATTGAACCTTTGTTGTAAATCATAATTTTAAATATTGTATTTAAAACTTGAAAATGATGTTTCTTTTGTTTTAAAGGAAGTTCATTGGGAATATAATATATGTCTAACCTGCTAACTTTTAATACTCACACATATAGTCTTCTTCTATTTTTATCCCTTGTGCATGTTTGAGATTGAGTTTGATCACCATGGGAGATGCATGATCGATGTGTTAGAGAGTGACCAACAGGGTTACATAGAGTTATTTTGTTTTTAGGTTTGGTTGGTTGAGTTTTCCTTTTTAGTTGTAATTGCAGTTTATTGTACAATTAAGTTTATATAAACTTTTATATAAATGTATGTTGGGTTGTCTATTTCTTTTTATTGTTTAGTTATTGTTTATATTTGGGCCATAACATTCCCTTTTCACTCTAACATATTTTCTTGGTGCTTGTCTCCATCCCAGGAGGATTGGAAATTCCTATCAGGACTTGTTGTGGAGCGGCTCGGGTGACTGGTTCAGGGTTGACCCAAATTGGTTCGTGACATTTTCCTATGCATGTTTTATCATATAAGTCCATGTTTTTGTGTATATGATATAGTTATGTCATCTGTGGAATCATATTAAGGTAATATATATCTTAATTATTCATTATGTATATTTATATATTCATTTTTGAATTGTGACCTTGGAAAATAAATCACATTGTGTTATAGAGATGATAGACCATATGTATACATGAGCGATGGTGTCATTCCCTTAATAATGAAATGATAAGTAATATAATGGTATATTAATTTATAAAATAAATATAATGTTATAATTACCATATATATATATACATATATATTATTTCTATCATTATAAACATCTAGATACCTCAAAAATACCATGTATTTGGATCTAATTTGAGATAAGGTTGTAATCTCATCAAAAAATATATTTTAGAAAATTTTTGGTATTATTCTAAAACTTGTCATTTTTCTTAACACTAAGTTAACCAATTTTAATTTTAACTAAGGTAACAATGTTTTTCAATATTTAACTATAGTAATTTTTACTTATTTGGTGTTAATTAAATCATAAATGAACAATTTACACTATTTTTGACCATATTGTCATTTTTTGTTTTTTGATATGTTTTATGATTTTTAAATAATTTAATATTATAAAATATCATTAGTGTCAATTTTGACTCTATTCATCACATGATCTTTTAAAAATATAATGATGAAAATTTAACAATGAACCTAATGTATTATTATATCCTTAAGAAGTTAAGGTCATGTATAAAATCCATTGATCACATTAATTATCTGTAATTATATTTATTTCAATATTATTAGTAAATTTTCATTGATATTTCCATTAATAAAATAATTACTATATAAATGATGTTTAATTATTTAATAGACTTTTTTTTCACCAAAATTTAAAAATAAAATACCATGATGAAGATAAATATTCTATATTATAGAAGAATATTTATAGTTGAATATATCTTCTCTGTAACCATATATTAAAAATGTTATAGTATTTAAAACATGAATGTGACATCTTTAGTTTTTTATTAAATAAAATATTATAAATAACATAACCTCATCTAAGTGGCCCAAAAATTCAAAAAATATATATCAAGAAAATATTTTTATTTAGTTAAAAATTTAAATCTATATTTTCTCATAAGATACTTTAGTCCCCATGTGGACACATAAGGTATATTTAAGACAAAGAAAGTGGAATTTTGTGATTTTTTTTTATTTAAATATTATATAGGTCCTCTTCATGAAAAAGTGTCCATTAAACAACTGAATTTAGATCCCTATATATTAAGGGTCTAATTATCTTCATACAATAAAATTTATTCATGTGTCAGATCCATTTTATAGTCTTTATCATTTTATTTTTAACCTAAATTACCTAATTTACCCTTTACAATGGTAATAAAATTAACCTAGGTTACTATTAATGTTGGAAAAAAATATAGAGAACCTGTTCACTAAATTTGGACCTTCTGAATCAATTTTTTTAATCAATTTTTTAAAATTAAAATAAAGCAGGTTCTCAAATTTAATGTTAAATAAAACCAATAATATGCCATGAAAAACAATTTTTTCAAAAAAAAACCACTTTTAGAACATAAAATATTTATATAATATATTAATGTTCAAAATCCTTTTGAAACCCCTGAATAGATTATTTTTAATTAAAATCAACTAATTAATATTTGAAAAAAATCCAAAACATAATTTTACATTGTAAATACTTTAAATGAAAATATAGTTTTCAATAAAAAACATTATTTTCACTACTCCTTAAAAATAAATGTTTTTAGAAAAAAAAATTAAGATGATTTTTTCATGCTATATTAAAAAATGAAATTAATTTTTTCAAATCTATTTTTTAAAACATCTATAAATTAATATTAATTTTTATGTAAAAGAAAAACCTATTTTTTAAGAACTTTTTTTAAGAAAATAAAGTGATTTTACTCTATTGACTTTTAGCTTTAGATTTATTTTCAAAAATTATGTATTCATATTTTTTCTAGCCAAATTAAATGGTAGGTTATGACAATCATTTTATACTAATAGTGTCTTAGAGTTATTTTAAACTCAATATTGTGTGCAATGAAAGAAATTGAGAAATTAAAATTATTTAAAGAGAAATATTTCCTAAAAATATTAGGGTGTTACATTCTACCCCCTTAAAATTAATTTCAACAGTTAAAGTCATAATTTGGATACAAAAAAATAAATATACATATTCCTTCTTAAATTGAAAAGTTCCTGGATGTCTTACAAAAAATGGCAGTTCCATCATAAAACATTAACTAAGAGAGTGGTACTATTTTGTAAAAACATTTCTTTATGATCTCGAATCAATATTGTTTATTCTTTATCAGAAAATTCTTTCTCCGGTGGAATTAATTCTGAGTTTAGTACATGTGAAGTATCAGGTATTTAAATTATCAAGATAGATTCATGGAATACGTTATGAACTTAAGGGATATTGGATGGAAGCACTAATCAATAACCTACCTTCCCAACAAAATCCAGAATTTCAAAAGGACCGATATATCTAAGGAATAGCTTTCCCTTCTTTCCTAATATCATCACCCTCTTCCAGAGAGAGAATTGTAGAAATAAATTTTCACCCACTTCAAACTCTATGTATTTTCATTGATTATAATAAAAACATTTTTGTCGACTCTAATCTTCTCTTATGTGATGTTAAATACATTGGGACTTCTTCTCCATTTCCTCAACTATATTAGGTATCAATAGCTTTCTTTAACTAATTTCATTCAATCATATTGGAGTTCTTCACTTATTACCATAAAGGGGTTTATAAGGATATACCTGATTATTGGAGTGATTGTTATTGTTCTAGTAAAATCCTATAAATGATAGGTGTTGATACTAACCACATTTGAAATCCAGAGAGAAAACCCTCAAGTGATAAGTCTTATTTTAATGAAATGAAGTGTTCTGACTTTGGAAGGTGATCAATTATAACCCATATAAAATTATGGTTTTTATATGTTTTGGTAAGTTTGATGACCAAATAAAATGTGATGTTTTCCCATTTTGATTCTGGTATTGGTAATGGTTGTAACATCTTATTATACATCTGTCTCTCAGCCACAACCTGATGAAAAACCAAGAACATAGAAATGTATTCTATAATATCTTTCTTCATTCCATCCCACATTAAATACTCTTTCAGGTCTCTATACATCTTGGGGTTTCCAAGATGAATATAGAATGATGAACAGTGAGCCTCATCCAACATTTCCTTCATTAAATTTATTATGGGAGGGACATAAACATGGTTCTAAACCTTATTATTCCATCATAATAAAATGTTGAAGTCAAGATCATTTCTTACCTTCCTTTTTATCTCTACATATTTCTTATATACCTCCATAATCTTCAATTTTATATATAGTTAAACACTAATTTAAAAAATACAATATTTATCCCCTTTATTATTTTTAGATCCACCTTTTTAAATCCATAAATATTCATTATTTCTTAATCCTCATAATATATCACCTAACATGGTGCTATGGACATAAATAATCTGCCACCTTGTTCTCTTTCCCAATGTGGTAATTTATTTATCATTCATAATATTTCATCAAATATAACCATCTTATTAAGCACATATTCAACCCATTTTTAGTGATAACATACATTAAACTATTATGATCGGTATATATTTCACACTTTTCTCTATAAAGATAATTCCTGCATATATTTAACAAAAAAATTAAAATCAACTAAATCCAAATCATGAGTTGGGTAATTTTAATAATGTTTTTTCAATTTTGATGATGTATAATCTATCACTATACAATTTTTCATTAGAACACATGCCATAACATTTTTGGATGTATCACTATAGATCAAAATCCTTTATCTACTACAACATAGTGTGAGCACAACAACACTGAGTAACCTTCTTTTCAACTCCTTGAAATTCTCTTCATTTTCATATGTCTATATGAAATTAAATTCTTCTCGAGTGAAATTGGTGAGTGGATTAAATAATCATGAGAAATATTTCAAAAATCATTAATATCCATGTAAAATAATAAATCCTCCGATCTTAGTCATTGTTGTAGGTCTAGGAAAACATTAAATAACTTTTATCTTTGTCAAATCTATAAATATCCCCTCAATTGGGATTATGTAACCCAAATATGAAACTTTCTGAAGCCAAAATTCATATTTGGTCAATTTCTCAAAAATATTATCCTTCCTCATAGTATTTAGTACAACATTAAAGTAATTTTCATGTTCATACTTGAACTTTTAATATACAAGAGCATCATCTATAAAGATTACCAAAAATGATCAATATACTCTCTAAAGACTCTATTAATTAAATCTGTGGAGATATTGGGGGAATTAGTACGATCAAAAGACATCAATATAACTTCTTAGTGTTCATAACCAATATGAAATACCATAATGGGTATAAAATCCTTACTAACCCTAAATTTAAGATACACATAATGAAGACCAATCTTGGAAAAGTATTAATATCCCCATAATTGATCAAATTAGTCATCAATACAGGGGAGAGGATATTTGTTCTAAATATAGATGTTGTAAAGTTCTTGATAATAAATATAGAGACTCATTGATCCATATTTCTTCTTTAAAAATAGAATATGTGCACCCTAAGGTAATGCACTATATTGTATGAATACTTTTTTAAGATTTTCTTAGAGCATCTACATCAATTCATGCAACTCAATTGGGGCCATTCTATAAGGATACTTTTAAATAGAAATAGCACTTGGTATGAGTTCTATTGAAAACTAAAATTCATGATTGGGTGTAAGACTTGGTAATTATTATAGAAATTCATCTAAAACACTCATACAGTAGGTGTATCCTTAATGGATGATAATATCAGAAGATTACCTTGTAAGTATTGTAAATTTTTATTCATAGGTACCAAAAGATTCATCATCCTTTTTCTTAAACTCAAGAAACTATATCTGCATATTTTTCAAAGAATATAAGGAAATAACTTATTACAAAATATGTTCTTGATCTTTTCCCATTCTATGGATTCAATTTAATCTTTTTACTTTAGATTCTTGATGACATTACACCATTTATCAAATTAACCATCCAAATTATGGAATTCAAAAATTATTTTCACATTTTTTGAACATTGGAGTAATAAATATATCTTTTTAGTGGTACTAACCCATTGTATGTCCACTAATGGATCATAAGACCAACTGAAAAGAGTTGGATGTTGCCTCATATAGAACTCAATAGAATGTTGTTCGCTCATTCTCTCATTTTGAATTCCTACATGATTCATATCTTAATAAAGTTGTGTGAGGATAGAAACAATAATTTTTATTCCATCTCCCATAAAATTTAGTTCCATAGGAGGATAGTCATTTCATTCCCCATCACATTAGTCATTAATGCAGTTCCTTTGGGTTCCATCCATTAACTAAAATGAAAAAGGAAAGTGTGAGAAAAACTAATCATAGTGGTAAAATCACATAATCAAGGAAAATTACTTATAAAATTCATTTCATAACACCTTAGGTTTTATCCCATGTTACTTATGATTGTAACCAAAACACTATTATTGTATCTTACACATAGACTTATCCTTAGGGTTCTTAAATTTTTTTCTCATCCTGGTTTCCAAAGGTTAACTAAAAATTACTCTAACACCTACTATAACATCCCATTATTTTAATACATAGATATTATATTTTAATTTAATAATATTCATTAAATTACATTAAAAATCATGCCATAACCATATCGTTTTAGTTTCTTTAGAAACATGGAATTATAAATAACTATTTCAGAAAACATCTACATCATACCATTCTTATTATATCATAACTATAACACTTTTTGACATATCTAACATAAAAAATTTATACATATCTTGGGGAAAATAAACATAATAATGGGTGACCACATATTCTCAGTAAGGGTAAATAATAGAGATATCGATCATATCATAATCAAAAGATATTAGAAAATAATCAAAGAATTTGAAAGTTATATCCTACATAACAAAGATCATGATATCATGTCATGAGATAAATCATTGAAGTTCATAAATAATCAAATAACAAATTACACGAGATCCTAACATAAGACATGAAATTATGGAATACACATAATCATATAAAATCATTTCCATATTAGTTGAGGCTCATTTCCAAGACCATCGTAGATGAAGAATTCCTTTACTGAATGAGGTTCACTCGCCATGATAATCTGATATATCTAATGAGATATAAATATTTTCCCAATGCATTTTTGGGATATACAGGTCTCACCCATAATATAATGAAAACTATACATATTTTTTCTACAGGAACATAATTCATTCATCATATTAGAACCCACAGAAAGAAAAGGGTTTCATAAACATCATTCTATCAAATCATAACCCATGTAAAAGAAATGGGTTTTATAAATATAATTCCATTGTCAACATAATCCAACCATAGAAAGAATAGGGATAGTATCCCTGAAAAAATACCCAATAACTAATAAGTAACATAATATAATTTTATCATAAATGTAAAGTTATTTTGATAGATAACATGAAAATAATTCTTGAGGAAAATATATATCCTACATTGAAAACCCATTTATTTTCATAAAATTCCACACAATTTTAAATGAAAACATTTTCGTTGAAAATAGTATTGTAATAATGTAAAGGAAACTTAAAGGTATTAAGGTTTAATGAAAGCATAAAAATAAATTCATGTCGTATAAGTTAAAAAACATACCTTTCTAATTTTTATAAAAAATACACAAAGTACATTGTTTGGAAAACAAAAAATATGTTCCTTTTAAATAATTTAGTAAAAATTCAAACATGGGTGAAAATGACTCTGAAAATTTGTAGAATAATAGTAATAATATTTTTGGAAAATATATTTAAGAAATATAGACATGGAAGATAAATATTTCCCAGCAGATACATATGTATAAACAATCCTATATAGTAATGAGATTGTAGAATTAACCATTTCCTTAGGTCTTAATTCTTCATACATTTACGAACCTCCTATATAACTATTTATAAAATGTCATTAATTTATTCCAGAACCATATTCATGTTTATAATATTATATACAATCCTATTATATCAAAATTTCACCCATTTTTTAATAATATTTAATTAATACCATTCTTTTGGGTGTTTACTACATCATTTTCCAATGTATTTTTTTCAATATAAGTTCTAGTTCTTATGCATAGGATATAGTTCAGTCATCTCTAGAATTATATTAAGGTAATATATGTCATATTTATTCATTACATATAGTAATATAATCATTCATTAATGATGAACATGAAAAATTAATCACATCATGTTGTGAAGATGGTATGTCATATGTGTGCACAAGCGATGGTATCATTCCCTTAATGATGAAATGGTAACGAAGAGGATGGTATAATAATTTCTAGAATCATTAAATTTTTATAATTATAATATATATATATATATTATAGCCATCATTATACCTATCCAAATACCTCTAAAATGCCATTTATTTTATTCTAAGATTAGATAAGGTTGTAATATCATCAAACAATATATTTCAACAATTTTTATTATTATTTTAAACCTTATCATTTTGGTTAACCCATGGTTAATCGCCTTAAATTTTAACTATGGTAGAAAAAATCAATATTACAAGTTTTAAATTTTTACTAAGGGGAAGCCAATTAAATCATAAATTAAAAATTCATAACACTATCAACCATATTATAAATTTTTATATTTTTAAATATTTTTTCTGATTTTTAATTAATTTTTTATTATAAATTATCATTATTGTCAATTTTGACTCTGTTCATTACTTGGAATTTTAAAAATATCAAGATGAAATGTTAACATCAAACCTAATATACTATTATATCCATGTGTGGTCAAAATCATCTATAAAATATTTTAGTCACATTAAATATATAAAATTATATTTATTTTAATATTTTTAGTACCATTCATTTTATGTTTACATTAATAAAATAACTGTTATATTAGTGTCGTGTAATTATATAATCTATTTATTTTTTATCTAATAATTAAATATAAAATGCCATGATGAGGATAAATCTTATATATTTCAGAAGAATATTTATAGTCAAATATATATTTTGGGTGACCCTATATTATCAAATGGAATATTGTTTAAATCATGATTGTGTCATCTTTAAATTTTTAATAAATAAAATATCATAAATAACATAATATCATCTTGGTGGACCAAAAATTAAAAAATTATTTTATATATTGAAAATAAGTTTACTAAGTTAAAAATTTACATTTAGATTTGTTCGTAACTTACCTTTTTCCTTATGTAGACACATAATGGATATTTAATATAAAGAAAGTGGAATTTTGTGACTTTAATCAATTTAAATATTATATAATTCATATTCATGGACAAGTGTCCATTAAAAAACTAAATTACAATACTTACATGGTGAGAACCGAATTATCTTCACACAATAAAATATTTTCATGTGTAAGAGTCATTTTATAGTAATTATCATTTTATTTTTTTACCTAAATTACCCAATTTACCCATTAACATGGTCAAAAAATTTACCAAGGTTGCTATTCATATTGGAAAAAAATAAAAGGAAAATATTCACTAAATTTGGACCTTATTAATATAAATTTTTTTCCATTTTTAAAAATTCAAAACACAAAAGTTGCAAAATTTCATTTGAAATAAAACCAGTAAAATTCCATAAAAACTGTTTTTCAGAAAAATACCCTTTTAAAACATAAAATTGATTTATGATAAATTAGTGTATAAAATCACTTTCAAAAACCATACATTGATTATTTTAAATTAAAATTAACTAATTATAATTTAAAACTATTGGAAAAAAATTGACCTTATAAATACTTTAAAAAAATTAATGGTTTTAATAAAAATTGTTACTTTCAATAATCATTAAAAATTAATGTTTTTAGAAAAAATACTTTTAAAATACTTTTTCACATGGAAAATTAAAAAATAAAATTAATTTTTTTAAATCCATTTTATAGATCATAAAAAAAATTAATATTCATTCATAATTATATTAAAAACTTATTTTTTTTAAAATGTATTTTTGAAAATTGATTTGGAGTTTTATATTTAATTAATAAATTATTTAATCATATTTATTCACAAAAATTTAACAGATATGTTATAATAGTCATTTTTTTAATAATAGTGTCTCATGGTTATTTTAAAATCATTATTGTGTGCAGTGTATTCTAATGAAGAAGCAAAATTATTTAAAGAGAAATATTTCATAAAACGATTCATGTGTTACATAAAGTATCATGACTCTTCTTGAGTCCTTTTAATCTATCTTATAATTCTTCAATAAAAATAAATTTTAATATTTTAAATGTTAAAACATATATTGGGCTATATAATCATGAGATCTATCACTTAAACAATCTGTAATACCTAGTTTATCATAGAAAACTACTAATCTTTATGACACTTTTACGTATGAGAAAATATTCAGTTGTATTTTTAAGGGTTCATTTAAATTTATTTTATTATGATCACATGCACCATTAATGTGACAATATACTTCCAAAAGTCACATATGTTTAACTTCTCATACAAATTATCCTTTATTAAGGTCTCTATCACAATTCATAGGTTTCGCTAATGTTTTTTTTTCTATTTTGTTAAATGATGATATCATTAGTGAATACTATCAAAAATTTATCTATTTAGTATCTAATGACTCTATCCTGCATTCCCATAAATTTTTTTGGTGTGTTTATAAATAAAAATGTATTCACTATAAACTCATATAATCTTTAAGTTTTATAAAATAATATATTCTGAATATCATCTATTTTCCCCTTTAGCTGATGATATATATAGAAAAGATCCGCATTTTAGATGTTTATAGATCTAAATATTGTTCAAAAAACTCAAAAATCATTCATAGTGGATAATTTTTATTTATAATGATATTTTTTCCTTTCAATAATTGATGTAAAGACTCATTAACCCATCAATTTTCTTTAAAATAATCATTAGTTCACCCCAAGGTGATGAACTGGGGAATATGGGGCCTCTGTTCAAATAATCATAATGTTTCTTCATTAACACCTCTAGTTTTATAAAGTATATCATGTAAGATATATTGGATATTGGTTTCATACAATTTATATGTTAAATTTATAATGTTACCTCTTGGTCTAATATAAGGCCAAATTTTTGGAAATATATCAATTTATTCCGTTAATAGGGATGTATTTAATCTTGATTCTATCCTTTTTCACAACCATTTAATCAAGATATGTATCTTCATTAGGTATCTCCTCCAAATCCATTTAAATTTTTTATAAATTAGTTACATAGTTTTCCATTAATTTAATATGTCTATAAGTTTGTTTCTTGTGTAGAGAGAGATTTCATTTTCATGACAGTTGATGTGAGATCAATGTAATGAGATCCAATACCTGCCTAGTATATAATGGAATTCTACCACCAAAGGTAGGATTTTGATATTTTAAATGATAATATTTATTAGACATGATATGTTAAATAACCTAAGAGGTGGGGTGGATTTGGGATTTCTATATTAAAAAAATCCTTATTTGGATCTTGTATTTTAGTAAAAAACACTAGTCTTTATTATTCTCATAGAA
This sequence comes from Viscum album, assembly GCA_963277665.1. Lineage (NCBI taxonomy): Eukaryota > Viridiplantae > Streptophyta > Magnoliopsida > Santalales > Viscaceae > Viscum > Viscum album. The sequence goes on from OY728161.1 coordinate 1,593,038,191, forward strand.
ATGTGTGAGAATAAATGAAAACATGAACTTGACATAACAACTTTACATGGTTCACCCATAACTAAGACAGCACAAGGAGAATCCAAAGGAAATGTTCCAGTGTTCCAAATCCACTATAGTTCACTATTGTTAAAATTTTTAAAGTGGAATCATTAAACCTCTTAGTTCAGTTTCAATCTCATATTGAATGTTCATTGATCTATAAACTAATGTGTGATTACGACTCTAGAATATTTTACCATTTATTTCAAGAATCAATGTTTTTCACACTCCATGTACAATGTGATTAAGATATATTTTCATCTACATAATGATTATCAATTTACCATAGAATATCATGGAAATACTTTTTTACACAATTTTCATTCATGAATTTTTTTGTATAACTTTATAGAAATATTATAAAATTTTCATAACATTTCTATTTATCATCAAACTCCATATTTAATGTAATTTTTTAATTTTTCATGGAACTACCAACATTCAAAAAACTTTTTATTGTCATCAAACTCACTCATTAAATTAGACACAAGTCCCTTTTATTCTCTTAATTTGTGTTTGTATGACTTCTACATGAAATAAATTCCTTCATACAACCCTTATATGATTTTGGGTCCTAATATTCTCTACATGTTTGAAATATAAGAATATGGGGTGTAAAAATATTTATTGATATGGTTGACCCTTCTTAAAACTTCCTCGTCTTCTACCAACCCTGTATGAAACTTTCCTGGATCACCCATCTTCAATTATTTGACATCACCTTTGTCATGCTACTCACTACCATCACAAAAAATCCAAATTTATTTCTCATGTTCACACATGTCTCTATGAATATCACATCTTTGACTTTCCAAAAACACTTAGTTGTTCTATATTTTGATGATTTATCCCCAAATATTTGATTTCTCATAAATTCACCAAACATTAACATCTATTCATGAAGAAATTTCACTTGAGAAAAAATATTTCTTCAAAAAAAACATTCTCGTTCCTCTAAATTTTAGACCCCAAAGATTTAGAAAACACTGGTAGATTCCACAACCTTATATGAAAAAATTCCTTAACTCCTTCTAGATATTCCATACCATTATACTCCTCATTATAGGATAATTTCAACATATATATGATAATAGATCCCTCAAAGTCATAAATATTTCCACCATCTTAGATAATGGTTGACATAATTTTATGGAAATTATTTTGAAATTTCACAAAAAACATTGCCAACTAGATTTATAAAAAAACACAATCAACCTAAAAAACTTCAATGTCATTGTGATGGACGTTTTCCCAAAAATATCCTCTATTGTACCTTTTTTAAAAACCTTCACCATTTTATTCAGCTTTAATCATTACGTTTCCATATGATTCACTAAACATGCCATGATTCCTTCTTCTTCCACCCTTCATATATTATGACTCCAGATAGTGATCAATAGTTTTATCAACACAAACTCTAAGCCCATTGGATTCATTATCAGTGTGAGAAACAAGTGTAGAATGAAAATTTTATCAATGAAATGCAATGTTCTCAACACCAAATATTGATGAAAAATTAAAATTATAGCAATATCAATTGTTTCATCATTGTGGAATTGTGAGAATCTATTATGTAGACCATTTACTCAACCCCCACTGCCTAAATAATTTCATTATAAACTCATTAGATAATATTTTGGGATATAACTTACATGATTTTACATCTTTTTCATCAACATATTTTGAAACTCCACTTGTTTTGCTACTACCCCCGTTATTATATCCCCCTTTAATGGGAATGATTTATCCCCCTCTATTAGAGAACCCAATGGTCACACCTTTGTATTCTATAAAAAGGTGAAGAAAAAATATTAGTATATCGGTAAAAACACACCATACCTTCAAGAGAGGGGTTAAATATCCCTAATAGTAAACTGTAGGGGTTCGACTAAACTGTGAGAGATAGTTGGTTTCATTTAAATTCTTCTTTGGGAAAGGACTTCGTTATAATATCTTCACGCTGAAGTTATCTAAGAACAAACCCAAAATTCACCAACCTATACTCCATTGCCTCCAAGATAAAATTATACATTATTTAAATATGATTCATCATTTAGATATGGACTGCATTTTTTCTAATTTATATAGAATATGAATTGTCAAAATTGATTATAAATAGATACATCACTTCAGCTCACATAACATCAAATGAAACTTCATCCACAATAATTATGATCAAGTTTGAATAGGCATAATATATTTAAATTTTTCAATGCTCATAGAAATGTAATATTATTTCATTTATATCTAAGATATATATTCCTCCAAAATATATTGAACCACATGATGTATACAATCTATTATCTATTGAACCGGCCCAATCTGCATCTTTATAATACAATAATAATTTCATGGATATCTTATTGTACAAAAACACTGAAATCCACCATGACCATGATATACCAAAGTATTATTATCAATACATATAATTTTATTTTCATGTGATTAATTTAATATCATACCTCATTGATTATAGAGAAAAGAATATCTAGTCGTGAAACTACTAAGTAATATTGGATCTCAGTGATTTATGTGTACTCTCTAACACTGATTGGTTTTAAGTAGTCATCCCTTTATTTTTTTCATCTAATTAGAAACAAAATTTTTCATATCTTTGGAATGAAATATTATAAATATCTTCAGAACCACCTTATAATATTTTTATTGAGAAATAAATGGTATATTCCATTCTTTTAGCACATGAAAACTAAGGAAGAATATTGATTCTATATTAATTTAAATTTCAAAATAAAACTTCATAAGTTTTAATATTTTCTTTAACTATTATTTTCATGACCATACAATGATAATGTCATGGAAATACACTAATGTCAACATTCTTTAATAACTCTCTTTATTTTCATTGAGATGATAATTGAGCATTCCACACGAAAAATTTATCTTCTTCGAGAATTGATCACATCTAGAATACCATTCACTTGGGTATGAATTATTCCTATAAAGAGACTTTTTCATCAAAAAAAATATTTCTTCTCATCATCAAGAATAAGAAAACCATCCAACTACTCAATGTACACCTATTCATTTAGAAGTATATTTTTTCATTTTGACCTGACGTCCATCTGGAATACTTATAATTTACTTTTCAATTAACTAGATAAAAATAGATAAATTATCTCCCATTATTGCATGGGAAAAAATATCTCATAAACATAAACACATTAAATATGGTATTATTCCTTTAACATAAGTTTTTCTTTGTTATTAATTACAATATAGTCTTCATTTAGTTTGTTTTATATGACCCATTTATTATTGATGGAATTATTATCTATCTACATCAACATAATATCCCACTAAAAATTCTTTTTGGTTTAGTAAATCTATTCCTTCATCTCCAACACAAAATTCTTATCTCTTACAACTTATTTAAAACATTTTGGCTCTACATGTGATAGGAAATATGTTTTATATAGAGATTTAGTCTTCTCATTTTCATTGGTTCTGAATAATATCCAATTATATTCTGATTTTTAATTTCAACATTATTCATTTGATCTTATGTAGTAACAGATCTGAAATTATCATCCACACTATTAGTTTATTCATATGAAATGTCATCATGTGAATTCAACAACAATGAGTTTATCACTTCTTCATCACTACCCTTCTAAATCTATTCAAAAATATTTTGATAATATTACTCATTTTTTGTAGAGACCCTAATCCTGACGTACATAGACATTACATTACTTTTGCGGAATACTTAGTACATAACAAAAACACACACACAAGGACCATAATAGTTTAGTGTATTTGGAAACTCGGAATATAATCTTCTAATCGTGGTGAAAGATCTTCAACATCTCCCATAAATATCTTCTTTTTTTAAACATAAATCCTTTCTTTATGTCCTGGGGAAAAGAAAACATAAAATGGTGAGCTCAAATGCTCAGTAAGGGTAAACAAAATAAATATCAATCACGTCATATTCATAAGAACATATCTTTTCGAAATCTTAACCTGTAAAAAGATCATAATATCATAACATGGGATAAATTATAGTAGTGAAATGTAATCCCAATAATCATAACTTAAAACATGAAACTTTGTGTCATTCACACATAATCATAGAGAATCATTTCTTATTAGTCAAGACTCATTGCCAAGACTATCTTAGTGGACAAAGTCCCTTTCTGAACCGAGTTCAATCCTCGTTTCAGTCCTGTTTCATTGAACCGGTATAACCTACCATTCCAGCCATGTCTATCTCATGAGTTATAAAATCTTTACCCAATGCATTGGAGGGAGATATAGGTCCCACCCATCTCATAATGATACCATTCTTATGTGTGCCACAAAATCATAAACCATACAACATAGCATAACCCATGTAATAAAAATGGGAATCTTAAACATCGTGACATCATAAAACAATTCATTTAATATAAAGGAATTCATAAAAATAATTCCATCAATGTAATAATAGGGATATAAACAGAACCCTTTATTATTATATATGGAAAATAATTTTGATAAAACACTTGAACTCCATTCTTGAGGAAACTATCCTTTCTTCTTCAAAATCAATTTCTTTTCACAAAACATCATGAAGTTTTAAAAGAAAATGATTTTGTTGAAAATAGTCATGAAATATTTTGGAGGAATATTTATGAAAATAAGTCTTTATAAAATCGTAAAAATTTGTTTGTGCCGTATAAGTTAAAAAAACATTCTTCTTGTACTTTTGCCATAAAAGTCAAAAAAGTACCTCATAATAGAAGGATTCCATACATACCATGTAGTAAAATTCAAAAATGGGTAAAAAAACTTTAAACATACATGAAAACAATTTTATAAGACATGTACATGGATGATAGAAATAACCCCAGTAAATACTTACGAATAAGCAATCTCGGATAAAAATGAGATTTGCAAAATTATCCCTTACCTTAGGTCCGATTTTCTTCGTAAGTGTCCAAACCTCCTGTATAATGATTTAAATAATGTTATTGACTTATTCCAAAATCATACTTATTTTTATGATATCATATATGGTCATATTCTTAGCTTATTATTAGTAATATTTCATTACTACTTGTTATTCGGGTGTTTATTACTTTTTTGTTCTTATGCGTTTTTGTCGAATAAATTCTTATTCTTCTCTTTAGGTTATAGATACCTCATTTACAGAATGGTATTATTGTAATATATATCATATTCATTAATTCAATTCATTTATATAATCATTATGCAATGAAGATCATGTAGAACGAATCGCATCACATCGTGGAGACGGTATTCCGTACGTACGCACGAGCGATGATATCGTTCCCATGATCATGGAATTGTATTGGAGTGTATGTATACTATTTCAGAATCAATATAACTTTATAATAGTCATATATAGTCATTATTTACACCATTATACCCATCCAAGTAAGGTGGTGGTGGAAAATAGATTACACCACGGCGTGGAGACGGTATTCCGTACGTACGCACGCGCGGTGATTTCTTTTTCCGTAGGATGGATAGATGGTGAAATAGGGTTGTTTCATACTTATAATAAAATATCAGTATATTATTGATACTGATGTTATTACTTCATAATTAAACAACTAAAGAAGAATAAGTGGAAGAAAAATTAAAGATGAAAGAATCGGTAACGGACATTACCTCTTCTTTGAAGTGCTTCTTTGAGACCTCTTTTTAGGGAACTAAAATAGGTCTTTGAAGAAGACCAGAACCTCTAGGATGTTTCTAGGGAAGTGGAGAGGAGAATTGGAAGTGGTTGGCCGATCTTGAAGGCTCAAAGTGGTGTGAGGAAGAGGGAGGAGGAGGTTCCCTTTTATAAGGGAGGAGAGGGGTACCTTTGGAATAACTAAAACTATTATTTTATTATAAAGTCAAATTCGGTTTTAAATAGCTCCGAATTGATTTATTTCGAAGCTAAGGTGGGGATGGGTCTAAATTCTCTCATAAAATATAATTTAGACTAGTTTAGGTTCCTATTTTAACCTTATCATTTAGATTTAACATTAAGTTAAATAATTTTACTTTTACCGTGTCTTCTTATGTTCTTATACTATAAGGGTAATAAACTTACTATAAGAAGCCAAAATAACCCCAAGTTGTTTATTATTAATCTATATATAACCTTATCTAAGTAATTTGGACTAACCTTAGATTTTTAGGAATAAAATATCAATTAATAATATAATATTTGTTTTAAAAACTATTTTATGTCAATTTTGAAACTATTTAGTAATTGATTTTTGTGAAAATCATAACAGAATTATTAGTTCAAACCAAGTTACTTAAATAAATACTAACATGTCATATTAACCTATAAAATTAGTTTAATTCATAAAAAGTCTCAAATTACATTTATTTGGGTATTTATACCATCAATTATGTCAATATTTCATTAATAAGATAATTATTGCATCATCATTGTGTCATAATAAATGATAATTATTTAATCCCTATAAATTCTACATAAATTCCTATGATGTATATAATTGTATTAGACTTTTGGAGACTATTAATGTTCGAAGTTTCATGAAGTGTATCACTAAATTAAAATTATTATACTTATAATATTTAAAAAAGTGACATGTTGTCACATTCTTTGGTTTTAATAATAATTAAATTATTTTCATGGATAAAAGTCCATTAAATGAATCTAATCAGACCCTTAGGTGATATGGGTCTACTTTTAGTCATCCAATAGGATTTTGACATGTGTTAGGGTAATATTATAATATTATATTTACCCTTAATTACCCGATTTACCTTTAACTATGGTAAATAAAATTTATCGTAGTTACTATTTATAATTCCCAAAAATAAAAAGTATCTTATTAACATAATTTGGATCCACTGATTCCAAATATGGAATCCATTTTTCCAAATTTAATACACAAAAGTTGCAGAAATTAAATTAAAATTAATCCTGTTTTCGAAAGAAAACGGGTTTTTCTTTAAAACATTGCAAAAGATTGAATTGATTTATCCTACAAATTCAAGGTAGAATCAATGATAATGACATAAATTATATTAAATGGTAAAAATGTATTCTATTTATAATTTAAACCCATTCAATATTATAATTTAACCATATAAATTATTGTGATGAAAAAAGTTGTTTTTAATTAAAATATAGCGTGTTTTTACTATTCATCAAAATATAAAAGTTACCAGAATGATATGAAAATTTATCCAAAGTAAATTTTTATTTCATGATTCCAAAGAAAAATTTTATTTTTTCAAATTGAACTTATAAACATGTCAAAACTAGATTTAAATTGGGTGCGCCATCAAAAGGCGGCAAAATTGCATTTTTTTAAAAATACTTATTTTACCCGAAAAATTTATTTTGTTCTTATACCATGTTTTAGAAAATGTGCAAGACGAATAATAATGTTATAAGATTCAAAATTTAGTTAATAATATTCATAACAGCTAGTTCATAATAATATTATAATAATATATCGTTGTTTAGTAAAACCCGGCATTGCGTACAACACACGCTATCGAGGAAGGTCGCGATTGCATGTAATGTAAGCCAAGTCAGGGTTGCGTGCTATGAAAGAATCCATCATTGTTTCGTATAACATAATCCAACCATATTTCATTTATACATTGAATATATATATATATATATACTCAATGTTGCGTAGAATAACTATTATCAAAATTGTGTGTAACACGATCCAAGAATAGTGTTGCGTATACTGAAAGTTAATACGGTGTTGTGTATAGCGCAAGGTAATCTTGGTGTAGCATACAACACAAGACATTAATGAAATTAAAATAATATTTTTTATAAAATCTCGGGGTGTTACATTCTACCCCCCTTAAAATGAATTTCTCCCTCGAAATTCGTCGGGGTTATAAATAGTTTACTATTCAAAAGTTTCTTTAACAGAAACCCACATCGTAGAATGGAATACCAAAACCAATATTTAAAAACAAAAGTATGAAATGTAATGGTTACCCAAATAAACTAATCACTGGGTTTCCACATAGGTGAAAATATGGATATGGAAGAGAAATCTAACCATCATGTTCTGATGGAGAGTGGTAGAGAACATGGCTATGGAAAAGCTAGCAATCACAAAGCCATAAATTTGTGACGATATAAGGTACCATCTGATTCATCAGATATAAGAGCACTAGGAAAACATTTTTGGTTTTCAAGATCATTTCCCTAAAGTTAATGAAATTGGAATTAGAAGAAATACTTTCGTGATTTTGGTATAGTCTCACCGTTTGTCGTTCTTTGGACAATTTACACTTCAGCTCTTAAAGAAATGAAGTTGAATTTTTCATTCGTGATGTGTTAGTAGATCATGTGATAGAATGATGGGTCCTTCCTTCTGTCTCAAACAAAAGGTTAGAAAAGTTATCAAAAAATACATAAGTCCATATATAGTGAGATTAATCATATATGGTTCCTAAAATGGACTTATACTTCATATATCATACTGCTTAATATAATAAAACTAGTTTCTACTAAACAGGGATTTCCTGTAGGCCAGTGGTAGGTGATAAAGGCCAGTCGCACTTCGGTTGTGGGTTCAATTCCCACAGCCTTGTCCGACGCGATGGGCTGTCGCCCGTCCTATAGGTTTTACTTTTTCTAAAGCTATATTACTATAGCATCCCATCAACAATATCAAAAAAAAAGTTTTATCCTTAAACAATACTAACTTATGTCCAACATAATCCATTCCAATCTTTAGGCTTATCCATTATACTGCAGTCCACTCTTATAATATAGTGGAAACGATTACCAGAGATTTAATACCATCGCTGATCCCCATATATCATAAGATATGTCTTGTTGGTCACATTCCAAACATTTGAAGGCCTTAATCATGTATTCTCTTGAAAAATGAATACCCATTGAACCATAGTGAAAACATGAATGCAGTTAAAAGATAACACTTTCCACATACCAAAATCCTCAAAATTATATATACTCAAACCATGATATCACTTAGTCCTTATATCAATCATGAGCTCATGAATACTATCAAACATATTAGATTCTCTTTATCCCTTCATTATGTGAATATCATCTGCTTTCCAAAAATATTTCAATCACTTTTCATGGTTACCGATGCCATAAAATTATTGAAAAACACAATAGACCAAAACATAAATATTCCAATATTCCACGATACTATATACAACATTATTCTGGAATCCCATTACATAAACACTTAATCCTTCCACCACATCATTTTCATATTCAACATCGCCAATGTTGATCGCATGTGACTTCCCTTTGTCCTTTGTCTTAAGTGGTTGCTCATGTCGATCATCACTAACCCTTCGATTAGGGCATTTATTTGCATAATGCCCCATTTCCTTGCACTTGAAGCATTGAAGTATTGGTGGTGCGTTCTCTGCAGTATTTTCTTTATTCACATCATTAGAAACCCTTTTTCCATTACTTCGACACTCAGCTGCTCGATGACCTTATTTTCCATACTTAAAACATTTTCTAGTCCCTTTAAGACAATCTCCACCATGCTTCTTTCCACACTTTAAGCATAAGGAAACATTCATCTTCTTTTCACCATTATTCTGAGATTTCTCCTTGAACTCCATCTTTCGTTTCTTGTCAAAACTATGAGATGGATAAGTAACACCAACTTCCATTTCTACCTTGATAGAACAATGCACAATTTCTTCATAGCTACTAAAGTATATTATAGCTAATTCCCTTTGAAGATTTGGTTTTAATCCACTGAAGAATCGATCAACTTTACTTTCAGGTTGGACGATAAATCCAGATTCATACCTCGCAAGCCTTGTAAAATTCACTTCGTATATACCAACAGATTCATCATCCTTTTGCTTTAATTCAAGAAACTCCTTCTCCATCTTTGTTCGAAGAATACGAGGGAAGTACTTATTAAAAAATAAGTTCTTGAACTCGTCCCATTCCATGGACTCAATTTCATCTCTTGGCCTCGTATTCTTGATAAGATTCCACCATTGATCAGCTTCACCTTCCAAACGATATACTACTAAGATGAATTTATCATGTTCAGAACATTGATGAACTGAAAATATATTTTCACTGGTAATGATCCATTGTTCAGAAACAATTGGATCAGAAGACCCACTAAAAGAAGGTGGACGTTTCCTCATGAAGGACTCAGTAGAATGTTGTTCCCTTCTCTGCTCATTTGGAAGTCCAGAATGATTCATAGCTTGTGTAAGTATAGTAATAAGATTTTTTACTCCATCTCCCATAACATTTGTTTATTCAGGAGGACAATCATTGCATTGTCCATTACATTGATAAACACGGTTCCTTCGGGTTCTAGCCATCGTCTAAAACCCAAAAAGAATAGTGTGAGAGGCAAAAATCATGCTAGGGAAAACAACATAGTAAAGGGGGAGAACCCCCAATATCTAATATCTTAGGTTAAATTCTAAGATCGTTACCGTAGTTCTATGACTATATCCTATACGTATTCTTATCCTTAGGTACATCCCTAGACATACCTTAGAAATATATTTAGGGATCTCACTAACGTTTTTGCATCCTAGTTTCCAAAGGTTGACTAAACCTTTCCTCTGATATAAACTGTAGAGACCCTGATCATGACGTATATAGACATTACATTACTTTTGTGGAATACATAGTACATAACAAAAACACACACACAAGGACCATAATAGTTTAGTGTCTTTGGAAACTCATAATATAATCTTCTAATCGTGGTGAAAGATCTTCAACATCTCCCATAAATATCTTCTTTTTTTTAAACCTAAATCTTTTCTTTATGTCCTGGGGAAAAGAAAACATAAAAGGGTGAGCTCAAATGCTCAGTAAGGGTAAACAAAAGAAATATCAATCACGTCATATTCATAAGAACATATCATTTGGAAATCTTAACCTGCAAAAGAGATCATAATTTCATAACATGGGATAAATCATAGTAGTGAAATGTAATCCCAATAATCATAACTTAAAACATGAAACTTTGTTTCATACACACATAATCATAGAGAATCATTTCTTATTAGTCAAGACTCATTGCCAAGACTATCTTAGTGGACAAAGTCCCTTTCTGAACTGAGTTCACTCCTCGTTTCAGTCCTGTTTCATTGAACCGGTATAACCTACAATTCCAGCCATGTTTATCTCATGAGATATAAAATCTTTACCCAATGCATTGGAGGGATATATAGGTCCCACCCATATCATAATGATACTATTCTTATGTGTGCCACAAAATCATAAACCATACATCATAGCATAACCCATGTAATAAAAATGGGAATCTTAAACATTGTGACATCATAAAACAATTCATTTAAGATAAAGGAATTCATAAAAATAATTCCATCAATGTAATAATAGGGATAGAAATAGAACCCTTTATTATCTTAGATGGAAAATAAATTTGATAAAACACTTGAACTCCATTCTTGAGGAAACTATCCTTTCTTCTTCAAAATCAATTTATTTTTACAAAACATCATGAAATTTTAAAAGAAAAGTATTTTGTTGAAAATAGTCATGAAATATTTTGGAGGTAGCTTTATGAAAATAAGGCTTTATAAAACCGTAAAAATCTGTTCGTGCCGTATAAGTTAAAAAAACATTCTTCTCATACTTTTGCCGAAAAAGTCAAAAAGTACCTCGTAATAGAAGGATTCCATACATACCATGTAGTAAAAGTAAAAAATGGGTAAAAATTACTTTAAACATACATGAAAACACTTTTATAAAACATGGACATGGATGATAGAAATAACCCCAGTAAATACTTATGAATAAGCAATCTCGGATAAAAATGATATTTGCAAAATTATCCCTTACCTTAGGTCCGATTTGCTTCGTAAGTGTCCAAACCTCCTGTATAATGATTTAAATAATGTTATTGACTTATTCCAGAATTATACTTATTTTTATTATATCATATATGGTCATATTCTTAGCTTATTATTAGTAATATTTCATTACTACTTGTTATTCGGGTGTTTATTACTTTTTTGTTCTTATGCATGTTTGTCGAATAAATTCTTATTCTTCTCTTTAGGTTATAGATACCTCATTTACATAATGGTATTATTGTAATATATATCATATTCATTCAATCAATTCATTTATATAATCATTATGCAATGAAGATCATGTAGAACAAATCGCATCACATCGTGGAGACGGTATTCCGTACGTACGTATGAGCGATGATATCGTTCCCATGATCGTGGAATTGTATTGGAGTGTATGTATAATATTTAAGAATAAATATCACTTTATAATAGTCATATATAGTCATTATTTACCCCATTATACCCATCCAAGTAAGGTGGAGGTTTAAAATAGATTACACCACGGCGTGGAGACGGTATTCTGTACGTACACACGCGCGGTGATTTCTTTTTCCGTAGGATGGATAGATGGTGAAATAGGGTTGTTTCATACTTATAATAACATATCAGTATATGAGTGATACTGACGTTATTAATTCATAATTAAACAACTAATTAAGAATAAGTGGAAGAAGAAATAAAGATGAAAGAATCGGTAAAGGACATTACCTCTTCTTTGAAGTGCTTCTTTGAGACCTCCTTTTAGGGCACTAAAATAGGTCTTCGAAGAAGACCAGAACCTCTAGGATGTTTCTAGGGAAGTGGATAGGAGAACCTTTAAGGGTTTGGCCGAGCTTGAAGGCTCAAAATGGTGTGAGGAAGAGGAAGGAGGAGGTGCCCTTTTATAAGGGAGGAGAGGGGTACCTTTGGAATAACTAAAACAATTATTTTATTATAAAGTCAAATTCGGTTTTAAATAGCTCCAAATTGATTTATTTAGAATATAAGGTGTGGATGGGTCGAAATTATCTCATCAAATGTAATTTAGACAAGTTAAGGTTCCTACTTTAACCTTATCATTTAGATTTAACATTAAGTTAAATAATTTTACTTTTACCGTGTCTTCTTGTGTTCTTATACTATAAGGTTAATAAACATACTATAAGAAGCCAAAAGAACCCCATTTTGTTTATTATTAATATATATATAACCTTATCTAAGTCATTTGGACTAACCTTAGATTTTTAGGAATAAAATATCAACTAATAATATAATATTTGTTTTAAAAACTATTTTCTGTCAATTTTGACACTATTTAGTAATTGATTTTTGTGAAAATTATAACAGAATGATTAGTTCTAAACAAGTTACTTAAATAAATACTAACATGTCATATTAACCTATAAAATTATTTTAATTCATAAAAAGTCTCAAATTACATTTATTTGGGTATTTATAACATCAATTATGTCAATATTTCATTAATAAGATAATTATTGCATCATCATTGTGTCATAATAAATGATAATTATTTAATTCCTAAAAATTATAAATAAATTCCTATGATGTAGATAATTTTATTATCTTTCTGGATACTATTCATGTTCTAAGTTCAATTAAGTTTATTACTAAATTAAAATTATGATACTTATAAGATTTAAGAAAGTGACATGTTGTCACATTCTTTGGTTTTGATAATAATTAAATTATTTTCATGGACAAAAGTACATTAAATGAATCTAATCCAACCCTTAGGTGATATGGGTCTACTTTCAATCATCCAATAGAATTTTTACATGTGTTAGGGTAATTTCATAATATTATATTTACCCTTAATTACCCGATTTACCTTTAACTATGGTAAATAAAATTTACCGTAGTTACTATTTATAATTCCCAAAAATAAAAAGTAGCTTATTAACATAATTTGGATCCACTGATTCCAAATATGGAATCCTTTTTTCCAAATTTAATACACAAAAGTTGCAGAAATTAAATTAAAATTAATCCCATTTTCGAAAGAAAACGGGTTTTTTCTTTAAAACATTGCAAAAGATTGAATTGATTTATCCTACAAATTCAAGGTAGAATCAATGATAATGACATAAATTATATTAAATGGTAAAAATATATTCTATTTATACTTTAAAACCATTCAATATTATAATTTAACCATATAAATTATTGCGATGAAAAAAGTTGTTTTTAATTAAAATATAGCGTGTTTTTACTATTCATCAAAATATGAAAGATACCATAATGATATGAAAATTTATCCAAAGTAAATTTTTATTTCATGATTCTAAAGAAGAATTTTATTTTGTCAAATTCAACTTATAAACATGTCAAAATCTAGATTAAAAGTGGGTGCGCCATCAAAAGGCGGCAAAACTGCATTTTTTGAAAAATACTTATTTTAGCCAAAAATTTTATTTTGTTCTTATACCATGTTTTAGAAAATGTGCAAGACGAATAATAATGTTATAAGATTCAAAATTTAGTTAATACTATTCATAACAGCTAGTTCATAATAATATTATAATAATATATCGTTGTTTAGTAAAACTCAGTATTGCGTACAACACACGCTATCGAGGAAGGTCACGATTGCATGTAATCTAAGCCAAGTCAGGGTTGCGTGCCATGAAAGAATCCTTCGTTGTTTCGTATAACATAATCCAACCATATTTCATTTATATATTGAATATATATATATATATACTCAATGTTGCGTAGAATAACTATTATCAAAATTGTGTGTAACACAATCCAAGAATAGTGTTGCGTATACTGCAAGCTAATACGGTGTTGCGTATAGCGCAAGGTAATCTTGGTGTAGCATAAAACAAAAGACATTAATGAAATTAAAAGAATATTTTTCATAAAATCTTGGGGTGTTACATTTTTATTCAAAAAAAATATAACTTATCTTTATAAAATTTCTTAGCCACTTACTAATACTTTTATATTCTTTTCATTTTCCTATGTATCTAAGGGAAAATTGATCATCTTCACCAGATTCAAACATCCATTATTTCTCTATATTTTGAATAGGGAACATTTTTTGGATGACTCAAAATTACTTCAAAAACATTCTCTTTTAATACCATTTCTCATAAGTAATATTCTTTTCCCATATGTGAAAAAAACACTATATTATATATGTAGGTCAAATATAATACTGATTATTAGGAAAAAATATCTAGTATGTATTTCTCAATAATAATTTTTTTCATCCAGGATATCTATGATCTGGTTTCTCCTCTCAAACAAACTATTTTACTTAGGTGTTCTCATGGTTATGATGGGTTCCTTATCCCAGAATTCATAAGATAATTCTCTACTTCCTTTTTTTCAAACAATGTCCCATTATTGGTTCTCAAAATTTTATTTTTTCTGACCAAAAATATTTTAACGTCCCATTTGATGTTATGTTATGAAACATAACACCTCAAACCTTAGTATGATTAAAAAAATACACACTATATTTACTTTAATCTTCAATGAAAAGTAAATAATATCCATTCCCATCAATAGATCTAGCGGATATATGTGCACATATATAAATATTCACTACTTCAAGAACTCTTCATGACCTTTTCCCTTTTTCCTTGTAGGACATTCAAGTGATATTCCCTTATTCGAAATCATATCATGCATGAGTAAGAGTACATTATAACTTAAAGAGATAATATTTTTTGTCACATTTCCCTATTTCTTCTAAAGATCATTTATTCAAATGGGAAAGGAATTTATTTTATATCCTATTTTATTCCACTTAAATAGAAATCATATATCTTCTTGTCTACCCATAATATAAAGATTAACCTTTATTGTTCCCCAGGATCAACATTGTACCCTTTTTCTCCTAAATTATACATATCTTCCTGGTGAATCTTATTTCATTCCTTAACCACACAGTTGATAGATACTTATAAATTATTTTTGGACTCTATCGATAACTGATTCATATGTTCTTCTCATTTCTGTTCCACAAAACATTTCTTATATTCAGCCAATAATCACCTGGCCTTCGCTGTTTACAAATTTGACAATGACTTCTTTATCTTACATTGTTCCAATCAAAATATAATTATTTACTATAATTTTGGAATTGCATCAACTATCATGTATCCAAACACCAGCATGATCTAATGATCTTATAATAATATCTATTACTATTTCATATTTTACTGTTTTATTGTTTATCCATTTCATTCATTTTATACATAATGTTGACTTGTAAACTTGATCTTATGTAGAATATGATGTATGAATATCATCATTCCATGAAATAAATCAATTTTAAATTTTCAACTGATTTGATGATTACATGATCTTATGCTTGAAACCATATTAGTTTTTCATTAACATGTTCCTCTTAATTATCAATGGGAAATATCTAGAAATATTTCCAAATCCTCTATATAAAAAATTGTAACCATCAATAATATTCTAAGATTAATGAGCTCCATTTTGATATCCCTTTTTAAATTTTTTCATTTTTTACCACTTTGCTATGGAATATAATTTTTTGGAATGTAGAATCATTCTACATGAGTAGCATAAAATTTGAGGTTCACCCATGTGTGTTAATGTGGTAGAATCATTTTTCCCTTGGGTTCATTGAATATTTAGTTTCATACCCAAATAAACATTGAACATTATATTGGGTTCTTGAGGTATTACATTAACCATTTCAAAAAAAATTATGATCAAACCCGACACCATCCTAGTCATTTATATATGTATTTAGATTCTTTTTGTTAAACAATAATGCTCCAAATTCCCTATTTTTGTCACCCAAAGGACCTTGGTTTATGAATTCATACCCATATTTAAAATTCTATCATTATATTAAAATTTTCATCATTTTTTGATAGCACCCCCTAAATATCATTGATATATTTGTCCTCATCCTTTATTATCTTAGACAAGACAACGATAACCTTATCCTATTATTATTATTGGAGATTATACTCAATAAACTTCATTGAGTTTTTTTGGCTTCCCATATTTGTGATTTTCAACTTCTATCATGAGATAAAATTTCTCTTCTTCCTACTATTACCTGTAGTGTTTGTCTTCATGAAACACTATATTGGATTTAATTACTTTATTTCTCCAAATATCTATTTTTCAAGATAGAATCCAAGATCAAAATAGGATATCATCTATTCTTTCCTATTATTTTTCATAATCATTACACTCTTATCTTGTCTAATAATTTCCGACAAATGCTTCCATTGAATTTTCTCTATGGAATTTGTAGTCATCAGTTTATTTTCCCTCAGTTTCGTCTAATATTTCATTTTCATGTGAAACAATAATTTTTTAGAATAAATCCCTCTTAATTTTATTCATATATTTTACATTTACTAAATACCTCTTTATGGGGATTTCATCATTATACACAAAATTGACTTAAAAATTCTTAGGAAACATTTCTATAATATTCCAAACCATTCTATAGAGAAATAATATATTTATTTCCTTCCAATTTAATATTGAATTTCCCCATTAAATATTTTATAAATGAAATATAAGAATTCATCCACTAATTTTTCTTATTAGACATCCACTTTAGTAAACTTATTCATGGACTTGAGTTTCATCTCTTTAGATTTCCCCTTTACCAAATCCTCATTATCAATATTTCTAATCTCATATAAGATATGATTATTGTGTGAGCTATCCATTACCAGTACCTTTGGATATTTTTCCATCAATACATAGACTTTCTAATTGAACTAAAGTGATAATATTCTTATAATTTTAATTTAAATATTTATACCATCGAGGATTTCTTTGAGATCATGAATTTACTCCAAAAACATTGACATGATAAAATAATAAATCTGTATAATAATTAAGATGCATCCCTAGGTATTCAAACTTGTTACAAAATTCTAGTAATTTATTTTATTATATTTTTGAATCACCTTTTTATGAATTTAGTAGTTTTTCCCAAATAGAATGTGGTGATTTACATAAAAATACCATCATGTATATTTTTTTGATAAAGATCCACTTGAATCATTGTTTCATCTAGTTTCAATATCCAATTAAATTCATTCAAAATATGATAAATCTAAACTATACATAGTTAAAAAAAATATCATGCATTGCATCTATAAAGACATCTAGGCATAATGATCAGAATTGGTGTTTCATATAATTCTTCAGGAGTTGAAAATTATTTCCATCAAAGATCATAATACCATTATTATTAACAACATATATTTCTTCCACTAATAGGTAGTCAAAAAAATTAACTTTTTCTTTGATACTAATCATTAGACCTATAAGTTTGAATACATTGAGTGGGTGTGTTTCATGTTATGATAGTTTAAAAAACTATCTTGTTTGGATCATATTATATCATAAAAACACTTCTCCATCTCCCTCCCATATCAATGAATAAGAAAAAAGTAAAACATAAATCAGAAACATTAATTTTACTTGGTTCAACATTAACTAGTCTAGTACGAGGAGCATAAAAAATAAATATGAAAATGTACCAAATACCATATAATAAACTTCCATTTTATTTTTCAAAGTAGATCATTTTCCCACACGATTCACTACTATTCACATATTGAAATCCCACTACTCCCTTAATTGATGTGCGATCACTACTCCTCTTGAATATTCTTCCATTAATTTCATGAATCAATGTTGTGAACACACCATTTTGTTTGTAATTAAGCTATAATTTAACCCATAAGATGAATATAAATTTTCCAAATAATTTCTAGGAATCATACCTAAACCATGTATTAAACATGTTACAAAGGAATTCAATAGATATATCATTAGAGGACATCAGATTCTAAGTAAATTTAGTGATGATAGAATCATTGAAAATTATTTTATGTTGGATTCCAAGACACCCCATGTTAGGGGATTGATGGAGTCCTTCTGAAAAAAATTAATAAGTTTCTTTACATGGAAAAAACAGTTTATATGTAGTTCTTGACCATTCATTTTAGGTATTTGAACATGATTTTAGGGAATCTGTATAAGGAAAAGGCATATATGAATTTTGAAGTTATAACTGAATTAAACAAATGCACTCTACCAGCTGATAACATGGATTTTTTTCCACTTTGAAAATTGATTAATAATAAAATATAAAAAAAATTCAATATGCCTTCATTGAAAATTAACCCAGAATAGTGGGATTCTAAGATAAGTGAAAGTGATATTCCCCTACCTAACTACCGAATTTCAAGTAATTTTTTCCCTTTCAATAAAATTTCTTCACAAAAAATAATGAATTTTTTTCCAACTAATAGATTTCACATCCACTTCCTTGTAGTTAATAAATAGATATTTTCTAAGATAAATACATTATTTAGAGGCATACCCAATTATAAGGATATAATCAGCATAAAAGAGTAGGTAGGGAGCAATGATTCCCCATCCTACATTGATGCACATTTAGAGACCAATATTCACAAGGTTGTCAATTTATCTTCTTAGGTAATTTACTATAATATAAAAGGGGATACCTGAGAGGGGATATCCATGTTGAACTCCCCTCAAGCATTATAATTATACCATGGGTTTCCCATTGCTAATAATGGACATCCTTTTTGAATTAAGGATGATATTGATTAGTCTAATGACATTGTCGGAGAAGCCATATCATTTGAGTAATTAAATGATGAAGCTCTATTTAAGAGTATCAAAATCATTGTAGATATTAATCTTGAGAGAAAATATCCCATCCTTGTTGTTCCTCTTCATAAGGATGATTCATTCCAAAGCATTAAAATGAAATTTTTTATAATACTACTATGGAAAAACCCATAGTAATTTAAAGAAATGATGTCCATAAAAAAACTGACCATTATCATTACAATGACCTTTATAACGATTTTAGGTTTGGTTTTACCAATTTATATTAGCCTAAAATCCATGATTTAAATAGAATTTTTTTTGGGTATTATAGAAATAATGTTGGAGTTAATTCCATAAGGTATGGAAGCATGGATGAATAATTATAAAACATTATGGGTCAAATCAACATAGATTATTTCCTAGTAGAACATAACATACTTTTTTTAAGCCATCAGGTCAAGAAGTACTATCCATATTAAGAGAAAAAAGGACCTTTATTATTTCCTCCTCAAAAGGGGGCAGATTAAGACCTTGATTATGATGAGTCTCAATGATGGATGGTATGTTTTCAACCATCTAATGAGTATTTTCATTTCCATAATTATAGTAATGGCCTTGTAAGTAGTAAATATTTGCCTCAGAAATATCATTTTCAGTGTAATAGAGACTCCTGTTAATGTTGAGAGCATTAATAACACCCTTTTGTATTTTCTATTTGTGAATTAGAAAAAAAATATGTGTGTTCCTATAACTATATTTTTACCATATGTAATTAAATTGATTTGTAGTAATCCTCTACTTAGTGGCTAAAAGCTCATCCAAATTTGAAATGTTATGTAATTCTTTCCTCAAGGGGGTAGGATTATTATAATTTTGATTATGGAAGTAGTTCAGATGTTCCTCAGCAGCTTTAATACCACAATAAATCTTTGAAAATGATTTCATACTCCATTTCTTGACAATAAAAATGATATTTTTCATCATTAAAGTTAAAATTTAAGTAGGGCTTCCCAAGGTGTTCAAATTCTGAACCTCCAAGATAGCTTCCAAACAACTAGGTGTTACAAGAAAGGTATTATTGAACTTAAAATAAATAGGATCACCCCTTGTCGATTGAAAGTGTTTTTCAATCAAAATAGGGTTTTTATCAAAGTTAAATTTGAGAATAGTGTGACTAGATACTCTAGTGGAATAACCTCTATCATCAACTTAAACAAGACATATATCAAGTTTTCTTGATTTCTTGATATTAAATGTATATATCTCCAACTAAACTCACCACCATGGATTAAAACTTCCACAAGATTTCATTCATGATTTGATAAATAAAACTCATGAGAATAAATCCTACAAAAATTAGAGCCAAGTTTCTCATCAGTTATTAGAAACGTAGTAAATCCCCCATGTATAATCCACTTATTACTCATGTTATCTGACATTACTCCCAAATACATCCATAGATCCCTTCTCTTGATATTATTTGTGGAGGTATGAATGAAATTAGTGGTAATTTCATAACCAAACAATTATAAGGTAAATAGGACATTTTGATGACCATTGCTGTAATAAAAAACCTAAAGTCTATTAGGGATAATCACCCATAATTGATCCACATCAATACGATGAAGATTCTGGGAAATAAATAAATACCTATGAGAAGCCTAATTAAAACCACTCCACTTTCTAAATAAAATTTTTGGTTCATTAATTAAAAATTAAAGAGGTTTGTAGGTCACAATAATTTCTCTAAGGGATATAACCATATGGGAGTTCCCAAGCCCTTAACAATTCCATTATAAGAAGTTCATTTTCTTAGAGATTTAAAATTATTTTGAGGCCCTCCCTACTATAGAATAACCATTATTAATTTGTTCCTCACTTTTACTATTTTTTTTTTAGTAGTTGGAGATAGAAAATAATAAATAGTCTCTAAATGAGACTTACAATACTCCTCAACATCATCAACACGTTGATCATATTCATTGTAATATGGCTAGAGGATAGAATTAAGTGGAGTGAACTTATTTTTTCAGTTCACTACTTTGGTGGGGGAATCATTACCATTTATTGTTTTCATATCCTTGGTGGAGGATACCAATTTGAATGTTGTTCCAAAGTCTTATTGTTCCTAATTTTTCACTATAAGAGGAATAAAAACATAATTTCTATTCAAATCAATTTTTTTAGGTTCCAGTAGATCATTGGATGAGGAATTATTTGGTCTTCCTCAGAACTTGAGATCACAGCTGAATAATTATCTATCTTCTTACAATGGTATGGAACATCCATGTTGTATGTCAATGAAGCCTATGTAGTTACCTCTTTATCTACTAGTAGAGCAGAAGCCATATTATATTGTTCAATATAAATCCATGTATCTACAAGATCCTTCTTGGACAGATAATATCAGCATTGCATGATAGTGGTGCCTTAGTTGTTACCTCTTTTTCATCCATTATAGAAACAATCAAACCAGACTTCTCAGGGGAAAGGCTTTTCTCCAAAATGGTAGTTCCTCTATTACCATCCTCATCCATTAATAATTCGTCAATATGGGTAAGTCCATCTTTTTTTCATAGGGATTTGGAATTAACATTAGGTAGAGCATTTTATGTAGGAATAGTACCATCAGAGGGCCTATTATTCACACCTCCAAAGGTGGATGGATCAAGTGAAACACTTTTGATAAGATCAGAGGAAGGATATTTAAATTTACTCCTTCAACCATTTTCCTCAAAATTCCCCTTCATTTTATAGAAATTTCATACCATGTCTCTATTATAATCAAAGGAAATATGATAAAGAAATCTATAGTTCGTAAAAAAATCAGTCTTCTTTCATACTTTATTTTCAAATTCATGTTGTCATCACGAGTTTTGAGCACGCCCTCCTCAATAAGAGTGGTGGATAGGTTAACTTACACTAGAACCATGGAATAATTTACAAAGCATGGGTTATTATGTTTCATATGCAAATGGATGGGATTACCAACAGTTTAGGAAATGTCCCATAATATTCCTATATTCATATATGGCCAGTTGAGCTTGAAAATTAGAATCCCTAATTACATGTGACTATTTCTTATACGTACTTTGTCAATGTTTTGTTCCCATTGTTGAATCCAAAAGAATATAGGCTCTAAGGTAATAGACCTAAAGCTCAAACACCTTCTATTGAGTTCATCATATGGAAAAACAATATGATAGTATCACATTACCATTGTTGTTATATTAAACTCATTCAATCTCTAGATCTATGTAATACTATATCAATGCTTTCAAAATTTCTGTATCCCCTCTCCCTTAGGAGTAACAACCCTATTAATAAAAGAAAATTTACACATACTAACCCTTTCCTCAATTTCATCTCAATTCACTATAACATGGGAAATGTATCCTTTTCTGATAACCTTCCAAGGAGATAGGATACCAAAATTAGAGGAGGGGTAAGGTGTAAATTTGAAGATTGAAAAATTATTCTTTAGTGTATATGTGGAAAGATGATACATCTTAGAGGGATTGGGTTGTCCACAAAAATGTAAAATCACTCTATGACCAATAATCTTATATTGTGAGTAATTTTAATTTGATCAAATGATATTACTATGATTATTTTCCACAACATAATCATCCTTCTTTCTAGGTCTCTCCCCTTGCACCACCATCATCTAATGTCATAGTAACATTAATATGGTATATATATTTGAACTAAATAGTTTATGAATGTATAAAAATAAAGAATACAAGGATATTAGAAATAAAAAAAGACAATTTTATAGTTACCACTACATTAATGCTTAGTCCCTTTCTATGAAAATAAATCCTTGAGTTATTGGATTTGAATTAAACACAAAACATAATAGGGTTACAAGTATACATATGAAGAGTTAATTTTTTAATATATTTTGGGAATGTGATTTTTTTGATAATTAATTTCATATTGTGTGGGATAGGGGGTATTTATACATAAGGGGAGGATTATTTTTGGCTTAAAATATTAATACTAAAGTAAAACTATTAGTAGTGTTCATTTTTGGACATTATGAATCATATTTCAAAAAAAGTACAAGATTTTATAACTTCTAGAAATCTTAAAAATAGAACCTTTCAATTTATACTATCTAAAAGAAGAAAAATTTAAAAATTTAAAATTTATGCTATACATTATCTTTTTAGACATTATAAATTAATTTTTTGTTTGAGGATTATTTGTATTATTTATAAATTAATTATTTGTATTATTAAATATATTTAATTACTAGAAAACTAGTTTAGGTTTAATTAAGTCATTATCACATCAATATTGCATCATAAAATATCATTATTTTCCAAAATTTAATGTTTACTATTAACCTATAAACTGAATTTTATCATACAAAAAAACTTTTGAAATATTTTATGTCATCAATCAAAAATGAATTTCATTTTAAAAAATTATTTTATAATTTGTTAATTTTATTATTTAGTTTAATAATTATGGTGTTTCAAAATATGTTAGAATATAATTTATTAAAAATATATATTTGTTTAGTTTTCTAATTTTAATATTTATTTAATAGAATTACAATATTTATATTTACTTATTTTATTCGTATTAAATATTATTTTTAAATCATTTTTTAATTTTTTTTTTTGAAGTTACTATTTTTACTATTATATTAGTATACAAATGATTATATTAATATTCTAATTGTTATATTATTATTCTAATAGTCATCTTGAATTTATACTTTTTGTAGATTATCCTTATATCATTTATTAACCATTCACTTTGTTTTCTCTAAATGTTATTTATATCATTTAAAAAATCCAATTATATTCCTAATGTTTCAATTTTAATTTATCTTGTCATGTACACCCGTGATAATTCTAGTGTAATATGGTATTATATTATTTCAAATACTTATTATATTATTTTTTAGGGTTCATCCTGTAATTAAACAATTTCTAATTTTATTGAGTATATTTGTTCTCCACATGTAACAATCCATACTGATTAAATAAAGTGTTAATTGTTTCTATTACATCATATATGTGTTTTATACTATACCATATTCCTAAATATGGAACACATGTATATTTAAAAGTAAAATTTTCAATATAAAATTCTTATTCATTATATTCCAGCCATGGTGGTATATTTTTTTAGATGGGAGCCATGGGTAGATGCATGGGGTGATGGGAATAAAACACGAGTGATGTGTAACTGATTGATTGTTTCTGGAATGTATATGTCCATAAATGTATATGAGTTTGAGAGCATAAATAGTTCTTTGTGTGAGGGATGAGAATAACATGCATATGATGAATAGTCATGTGTTTAATTTGGAATGTGTTCCTAGTACCTATAGGATACGATTTAAGATGGAAGTATTCAATCTATGTGTTGTGGTAGTACAAGGATTTATCCATTATCAGGGATGAGTTTTGATCAAAAATGATGGTGCTTATTCACTATTATGAGAATGGGGTTCTGGATAGTCTCTTATATTGAAAATAAGAGTCTATTATTCAACTCATCTTGCATGGCATTTTGGTTATCATTTTATAATATTATATTAGTGATTTTGGATTAATGATAAATTAGTCTTGATCATACTGGATAGAAAATGGGGAATACTAATTAATGGATGTGTATAAATATTATGGAATGAGATTATCCTAGAATTTAAAACTCTTTATATGTACAACTTCATAGAATCATTACATGGAACTCCAATGATTCAAAATTAATATATTGGGATGGAGATCAAGGTATGTAATAACTATCGATAAGAGTGATATTCCATGTCTTGATAAAGAAATGGATATAATATTTTTACTTATGATGTTACATGGTGAATTATTTTTAGAATGGGTCTCTCAGGGTAAAGTTAAGTATGGTTTTACAAGGGAGAATTAGTGGACCATGGTATGATCAACTAATAAGATAATTTATATATAGTGAGATATTTATTTGAATAAGGGGTTATAAATATTTTTGATAAATGAAAATACTCAAAATAATCTTGTGATGAGATATGAACATTTAATTAATGTGAAAAATAATATAATAATTGATAGGTTTGGTGGAAGATTAAGTATCCAAGTTTCTCAACATAGATAAATGATAATTTGTAAGAGTTCTCAAACTATGTTAAGTTATAATATTTTGGGAATTTTGAAACTTGTAGTTAATTAGTGAGGGATTCATTGCGAGTTAGAACATTAGAGTCACATGAAATATAGTGTCTTACAGACCATGAGATTTGTCTATCATATTTCAGTGTGCAAACATTATATAGTCGATGAGTTTTAAATTTATTTTCATGCATCACTATGATAAAATGAACCACATAAAGGTACTTATGGGATAATTATATGATGATAAAATGACTTAGGATTTGGAGTGTTAGAATTTATTTAATGGAAGAGCATCGGTAGGTCTGTAATCATGGATCAATAATAAGGTAAATTTACTGTTGGGTTGAAAAAAATGGATATCCAAATACTATAAAAATTATTATAGAAAAAATAAATAAATATCAAAGGATATGTGTGAGATAAAACCACAAATAGTAAATTTTGAGGGTGTGTATTTGTGCTTGAAAAATGTTTCTAATATATTTCTTTAATAGGTAAATTATATGTTGTGTGTATCAATATATAATAATTAGATAGATTTAGTGAGTTCAAAAATAAATGATCGTATGATTTTGAAATCATAACAGTTGATTGATTAATCCAAAAAAAATTAAATAAACATAGTATAGTATTCAATATGGATCAATTGAGTAAGGATTTATGAGTTCTAGTGAGTCTTGATCATGGTATTACAAACACATGGTATATGATATGAGAGGGATCTCAAGTGTATTATTGAGAAATTAATGGTTTGGAATGAGAAAGTTATTTCAATTATATGGTATATAATCAATTATTTGGTAAGATAGAAATGTTACTTGGACTGGTTAATTTTCATATATTTAGTGAATTCAATTGGTGCATAGTTTTATAGAACTTCGAGTTTACTAAGGTAGCTAGAACATTAGGGTACTATCATGTACACTTTTTACAAGATTATAAAAGATGAGGTGAAGTTTTTTCTAGACAAGTATTTCAAACATTTATTGGTGTATATACGTAAATATGATACATGTGGACATTGAAAATTTATGTTTTTTTAGGTCAGGTTGTGTATCCTACAACCTGTAAGTGTGAGAAAATGGGATCATGCATCAGATCATGGTGGTTATCCTAGTTTACAAGAGAATCAAAATAACACTTCTTAAATATTAGAAATAGTATAGTGGAGAGTTCTTAATGATCCACAATGTAGGAAATCAGTGAAGTGAGAATATTATCGAGACTCTAGTGGACCTAGAGATTGGATGAATTTGAATTTTTGATTTTATATAAATGTAGATATCTTATAACCTAGTTTAATATGTCTAAACATATTATTATGAAGTAAAAATTTTAGAAAAATATGATTGAAGTGAAATTCCTAGTCTTAGTTAAATGATAGGAAATGAGTGGCTATAAATTCATGCATATAAAAACTCATTGGAGGTCACCACAGTTCTAGAAGTCAACCAATAGCTTTAGGGGACCCCACCAGGGATCTGGGGGTCATTAGTGTTATGTTGGCTCCATTAGAAGCTCGATGGAGTATTTTGGACATTTGGTGGATTCACCCACCACAACATATATGGAGGTAGTTTAGGAATTTTACCTATTTTTATTTTAAAATAAACTTCCTGTTTGGTGTATTTCTAGCTGTGTATTGAGGTGTAGGGATCCTATCTTTATTTCCCTTACCCTCCCTTTCATCTCCTTATCCCATGGTGAATTGAAGCATGTTGGTTCACTGATCAAGGAATGTTCTTATCCTCTTTTTTTCTTCTATCATCTTCCTTGTTCATCCTTTGATTTTTGATATCATGGATTTGGATTTTAGATATAATTATATTAGAGAATGGTGAAATCATTCCCTAATGGGAGGGATTTTTTATGGGATAGATAAAGAATGTCTTGGAGTGATGAACAAGTACTTTTTGTCACTATATTAGTGGAGGTATTCCTTTAATGAATTTAATTGTGTATTTTAGTTAAATTGGATAAATTGGTTGATTAATTTCAATGCGAATATTTTTATTTTACTAATCATATGTCCTAATTCACATTGGTAGTAGTCTACAACCTGTTTCATGAGTTTTTTTGTGAGTATAATCTACCTTTAATGTTTTCCACTATTATACTTATTTAAATTTATTATGAAATTGTGGTGGAATTAATTTTAAATGTATTATAGTTAATTAACATTGGTCCTTTTTTAAGATAGGGGATTGGGAGCTCTGCTTTTGATCGATGTTGTCTTGGTTAATAATATATAAAACAACAAAGAGAGGATTAATTTAGTTTGAATTTGGTGGTTCCAATTATTACATATTTTATGTTAAATTACTATCTATTATGTGATTTTTACGTGAGGAAAATGGGTCTGACTAATATGATATAGAATCAAAGTTGGGAAAATATATAAAAGGTGAGTATAGTGAGCATATTATGATTTTAGTGAGCCCTCTAACTATTGTGATTGATATTATAGATGATAATTGATATGTTTAAAATGTGTATGAGTGGGTGAAATGGATTTGGAATCCTTATTTGTGTTTGATCATATGTGATCTCTCTATGGATCTAGGGAGGTCATACGTATTTATCGAATGTTGTTCACCCAAATTTTTGGGCATGGTGTGAGGAAAGTGGCTACTTATTGGATAACATGTATGGGTTTTGGTTCATCTAAGAGGGGTGAATTATGGCTTGGGTTGGGTTAATAATAATGGACTTGAGAATCCATGGTGATTTATTATAGAAGTTCTACTAAAAATGGTCTATTGAGATTATCGCCCAATAATGGGTTCATATAGTCTTCTAGAATGTGGATTAATCTGTTAATAATTATTCTTTTCTCTTTTTCATGGAATGTATTATTAGGGAAATCCCAATGAAATGGTTAAAATCCACTATGCTAGATGGTGGCATACTAGTTGAACTAGATAAATCATTTTATATATATAAATAGAAACCGAGATCAATTAGAGGACTAATAAGAGTGTGATTCAGAAAAATAAATAAATAGAATCGTCCAAGGATATAACATGCTTCGGTCCATGTTAAACATATGTGCACAATGAGAAAACCACCCCTTAACCCTTTATTATGACCAGAGAAACTATTTGAGATATTATCCTAGATAAACTAGGTGATGATGGTCATAATCAATATGAATAGTTAATCTATCATCTTCTTGGATAGATGCCTATAGTTATTGGAAGTATAAATAGAAACTATAGTTAAAAAAGAAATAAATAAGAAATAAACCCCTTAAAGTTACAATTCTCTTCACTATGATCTAGATAGAGAATAAATAAATGTTCACTGTAATTTTAAACCACTGTATTCAGTCATCCCACTTCAAAGTAATATGTGAACCTACTTATCTCTATAAAAACACTATACTGAAACCTATAAAAAGATTATACTTATTGCTTTAGTGGACAAAAATAAAATCTCCTATGGTTTTCTCCTCCAAGAATCTAATGAATCATTCTTGGAAAAATAAATATTATGGGTTCTCTCTTAGTGGAACATGGATCCAATAAACTGGAAGAATGAAAAACTATTTAAAGGATTGTTTTCTTTAAGATGTTATTTCATTATTTTTTTTACTATTTTTTAAATTTCAATCACCTATTTTAAAATAAGTATTTAAAATAATTTATTTTATTAGTTTATTTTAATATTTATATTTAAAATATTTAAATATTAATTTATTAGTATTTAAATTTATTAATTTTTTTAAATATAAATTTATACTTTTAATATTTTAACATGTATTTAAAATATCTTCTTTTTTATTTTATTTGTTACATGTGTTAATTATTACATGTGTTTAATTGGTGTTATAATTTTTACTATCATATTTTATATTTTTTATGATTATTTGTTATCTATATATATTATTATATTTCATTACTTAAATAAACATATTTATATGTATCATTTTATTTTTAAAAAGTTAGTATATGTATTTGAAACATTTTTTTAACAATATATATTTTTGTTTGATGTTAATTAGATATTTTTAATTACATATATATAAATATTATTTGTACTATATATCTACTTCTACACACCTATTTGCACATCACCTCCATGGATGCAAGTGTGTACCTTCATTTTATATCAATAACATCTCAACTAAAATTTTCATCCATAAATCTTTCAACCGAGTAGGACAAGCATTCCTCTAGCTTGTTTTCTCAATTTCATCACTACTAAACATTTGTTCAACCATGATTTTTTTACTACTCCTAGAAACCTTCTATCTGAATTTCCTCAATGTATATGGAGCTAGACTCTTCATCATCTTGTAGTGAGACTCTATCCTTGAGATCCTCATTTTGAGCAAACTCTCTAACCGCCTCATCTTCCAACTGTGGCTTAACACCAATATTTTACCATCATATATTATTTTGTTATAGAACACCTTATATTTACCTTGATTCCACACATGTTTTGTGAGATCAACTAGTATTCAACCACTATGGTGGTGATAGCTATTTATCCTTACTCAGATTACAGTTCTCATATGCATGGGACATCGATCACCAATAATATCCCTACTGCAAAACACACTTTTTCTTTTGTGTTTTCTTCTCAACAGTGATCCAAAATTTCCATCACCTCCCTATATTCTTGAAGAACATAGTGCACAGATAGTTTATCCACCTCACTCGGTCATGGAACCATAGCGCATTGTGATCTGAACCTACTATTATGTGGATTGAACCTACAATGTGATCAGATAACCTACCGTGAGTGTGTCTCAACTAATTGTGAATTGAAGTTACCACAAGTCAAAAGTTCCTATAGTGAATCGGTAGTGAAGTTACCTTGTGGTTTTAACCAACCTAACATTAACCCCAAATATAGTTTTCGCATAAATAGGTACTTATAGAAAATACTACTTTTCAAAAGGTACCACATGATTTAATTTTTTAATGGCATAAATAAATTTTTAATCTGACCATATTTATTTTTTTCAAGTATCCTCATGGTAATAACACCAATCACATGACCAAATTAGTCATACAATAAGTATACTAACCATTCTTGATGACATTCTCAATATACCAATTGCAAGATTAATACAACACATGGTCCACATACTAACTGCATGAATATTTTATCTCTTATTTTGTATATTAATTTTCATATTTTTCTAAAATTATTGATTTTATTTATGATATTTTTTAACATGTTTTTGATATTTTAAATTAATGTAAGTTTATAACATTCATTTTTATCATTCGTTTCCATTAAAAATTAAATATATATGATGCCTACAATGAATTGATTATATGTTGTAGAAAAAATTGTGAAAATATTTATTTTTATAATAATTATTTCATACACTATTTTATGTATCTTATGAAATACCAAATTGATTCAATTGTGTAAAAATGGTTTTCAATGTTTTATTTTTTTGAATAATTATAATTTCTCTTAATGATCATTTTTTGGTTCATTGATGTTATTTGATTTAGAATTAGAATGGTATGAAGTGTTAGTGTGTTAATTAGTATTTCAGATAATGGTATTTTTTTAATAACTTATTATTATTCAGACATGGATTTCTATGATTATCCACTAAGATTCTCTAAGATCATTGGAGATAATGACACACAATTATTTATTTCAATGCAATCAACTAACGTGATAAAAAAATGGGAAATTTTTCATTCAAATGTTGATGATGAAGATTCATTCAATATTTTCTAGAGAAAAATACAATATTATCTAACCAAATTACAAATTTATGAATTACTTATATGTATTTTGTGCCATTTATTTGATCATAAATGAATTCGTAATTTTTATCAACCATTATTTATGTGGATATAGGTCTTGGGTTGCATCAATTTTTTTTGTCATCTACTCAACTATTCTTCATTTATTATGTATTTCATTAATGTTTTTGTACTTCCCTCGATTTTTTTCTAGAGATTGTTTTATACATTACCCATCTAAAATATATCATACATGTTATTCCTCTCATCTAAAAGTAATATAGATTTGTGAATTCTAGATAAAATTCAAGTGGTTTGTGACTCCATCACATTTTAGTTTGGGGTTATAATAAGATGTGAGAAAAAGGTATGTATATCTATAATTGGGTTACCACTCCCTACCAAAATTTAATAATAACTAAATACTGATCTTCTATTCTAGTAGATAATTTTTAAGAGTATACTAAGATCTTGGTGATATAAACCACTACAAAAATATCACATTATATTTGTTTTTATTTTTGTTGAAAATTTAACATTTTTTAATCACACTAATAATCACATTCAATTTTATGATTTTAAAAGTAATATTCACCCCCTCTAGTCACAATTTCCATATACTAGGACCTTAAAATTGGTATCAGTCCGTGTTTCATTTAATGGAATTGGTTTTAACTTTTTCATTACCTTTTAAAATTATTCATTATCATGGACTCAATGGCCTAAGGAAAAGATCCAATTATATGTAAATTGATGAATTTGATATGTTAAATACTATTAAAAAATATCAATTCAATGGATGTGACTATGTTTAATGGAATCGTCATATTTATGTATTTCTAAAAAAACCACTCTTCAATTTTGGGTGATTTTTTCATATCCATATAAACTAAATGGTGTTGATTTAGAAAATTTAACTAGTAATGTTGCTATAAAATGTGTTCTAAATTACAAATTTATGAATTATTTGTATTGTTATTTAAGTAAAAAATTTGTAGTAATATTTTTTCATGTAAAACTAATTTTTACATCAAAAGAAATTTTAGAGACACTCATCAAGTAACTAACAAGTTGTATAGAACCAAGCTAGGTATTCGTATATCCAAATTTCATTAATTCAAAATGACTGATCAAGAAATAATCAATGAGATGTTTACCAAATTCACAAAAATTATAAACATAACAGTTTCACTCTGGGAGACCATAAAGAAATAATTTCTTATTGAAATATTTCTTAAATCTACACTGAAAAGATAACATACAAATAAGGTTTCAATTGAAGAGGGTAACTATTTCACTTAATATTCAATGGATAAACCAATAGGATTAATTCTTCAATACAATCTTGAAATAATGAATTACAATACTGATGATCATGATAAAAGGAAAGGTATATAATCAAAAGATATCATATAATTGTTATTGATAACACATATGATTCTATGTTTTATTAAAATGAGAAGGATTAAATTACAAATTTCACCAAAATATTATACAAGTACATGAAAAGAAATAGATTATTTGAGAATAATACTAGAGGAGACCGTAAAAAAGATGAAATAAAGGGATATACGAGGCTTAAAAGTAGTAAATATGATGTTTTAGAATTAATTTTTTCTGAGTGTAAGAAAAAGGTACATATCAAGATAGACTATCCTTAATTGAGACAAAAAGGATTAGAAAATCAATATAATAAGGAACTAAAACGAATATATCTTGAAGGATTTAAGTGTACAGAAGAGTCAAAATACATTAGTGATGATCATGTGAGTTAAAATGATTCATTTAATCTTTTCTTGATGGAAAAAAACAAAGAATATGGTAAAAATTTATTTTGATTATAGTTCTGCCTCTGATTATGATATTTAAAATGATGTAAAAGAATTAAAAAAACAAAATGAAAAGTTTAAAAGTGATATTTTGAGAATGGATGAGTTTTACATAGAACAAAAATTAAAACAAGATGTTATAGTACAGATAAATTTTATTGTTCTGAACTAATTAAGATTATATATGATAATGAAAGAATGAATTGTTTCCTATCAAAAACTGATCAAGATCAATATATGAGATTTAAATTAGTTTTTTAAGATTGATATAAAATTAAAAGGAACTTTAATAATATAAAACATGAAAATAAGAAATAAAAAATATAGGATCATGTTCAAATGTGAAATTAAGTGATGACCTGGTTATTATTCAAAAAGAGAATGAAAATCATTAAAGATAAATAACTAGATTAAAAGAAACCCTATATCTAATTTTTATTGAAATGAAAAATATGAAAATATAATGGTTATGAGAAAATCTAATAAAGATAAAATTTTCAATGGTTATAATAGATATATTCTTAATATATATAGAACTAATTATTTTGAAATAAATAAAGTAAATGTTTCAATTTCTAGATGATATAGATGT
Source organism: Viscum album (assembly GCA_963277665.1). Classification (NCBI taxonomy): domain Eukaryota; kingdom Viridiplantae; phylum Streptophyta; class Magnoliopsida; order Santalales; family Viscaceae; genus Viscum; species Viscum album. The sequence goes on from OY728161.1 coordinate 1,593,071,927, forward strand.
CATCTAAAATGGAATTATGAAAATGAATTTTCTTTATGATTTAATAAATCATGATGACACACTAAGAATTTATTTCTAATAAAATATCCTCTATATTACACTATAATAAATTTCTTAAATCAGTATGGGTTCCTAGGAGTTTTTTAATAATATATTTATACCCAAAATATCATGGGTACCAAAACTATTATCTTCTTAATCTGTTTTTTAGGAACCTGTATAAATTTATTAGTTTAGAATGAATTTTGTCTAATGTTTCATAAACAAGTATGTTGGAATTCGTTATATCTAATATCCTTTATGATGTTATTCTAATTTCTAGATTTTTAGGCTTGTATAATTTTTTTGTTTTCTGTTATTGGAATGTAAGAATGTAATTAACATAAATGTCTTCAGTTTTGAATTTCATGCATGCTGATTATATACAAGGTGTTATAATTATTTTTTATATGTTTTAAGAGAAATAATAATTTTAGGGTGAGTTACCCCTTATATGTTAAAATTTTCAATATTCTTTTGTTTTATTTTTAAACTATTTTTCAAACTACTTATACCATTTCCTAAATAGTTTTTCTTCTACATAAATATTTTTTTTCAAAATTATAACTTGAATGTATTTAAAATAATTTGAATAAGATCTGTGTGGAATCATGTTAAAAAAATTATCCAAGTTACCATATAAAAAAAGGAATCTTTCAAATCTAAATATTCTATATGAAGATAATTATGTATCATAAAATCAAGTGGTAATATAATATATGAATGTTTCAAAATAGGGTAAAAAATATCACTATAGTTAATTATATATCACTAAAGGAATAATTTAATAATAAGTTTGTATTTGAATTTAATTTCCATTTCCCTAGGGAGGAAATTTTTTATATCTTATGGGATACTTCTGTTAAGTTAGACTTTTCTGTGAATTTAGACTCTTGTGGGGATTTTATACATCTTATGTTTTAAATTAAAAGTTTATTTTATCATATTTTAAAAATGAATTAGATTAAATGGAGACCAAATTCAAGTTATCCATATTAGAGATATATATGTAGGTCATAATATATTTTTAATAAAAAAATTATTACCACGGTAAATATTTAATCAAGGTTAATAAGGGTAAAAATGCATGATTTAAAGTGGTTCAATTTTTTTAAAATTTATATGACATGAAAAATTTATGGAGGATCATTATTTTGTGAATAATTCATTCTAACATTCCTCACCAACCCTTCTTAACCTAGCTATTATTTTATTCCTTCTTTCACCATTTTATAACATTAGTTTCCTAGGAATAGTCCCTTTATTTCATGAATATAAGGAACCAACTTCAATAAATGTTGATATAAACATATACATAGAAATTAACTTGAACCATTTACTATTTTTACTCCCTGATATCACCATTTTGTGTCTATAAACATCTATTCCTAGGAGTAATCCCTAAATCCTCAATTTCTTGGAAGTCCTATAAGTGAAGAATTAAGCCCTCAAGGTAAGTACTATCCACTCCCTAGCCTTATCTTCTATGTCTTTATCCTCTAAACCAATTATAACCATAGTATCATAATTAAATAAGTATCATTATAATACTATAATGTGGTTATTTTTGTTTACCAACAATTATATATTTCCTTCATATTCATTGGGAAATGGAAACATCTCTCATGTTATGTGAAGAAAACCACCTCTATAAACAACATAATTCATTTTTTACAAATACATTACATGGATAGATGTGAGAACATATTTATTGAATAAGAGTTATTTTTAATAAAATATTTACTTTTTTGGGAAGATAAATTAGGCATTTGATTGGAATATTACTAATAAGTGGTCATTGAAAACTTATAAATATAAAACGAGCATACCAAGAGGGAAAATATTATTCTTATCATACTTGTTCATTTACCTTATTCTTATAAATCATCCCAAATATAATTTATCGCATTAATAACACCTAAATTTGATCATTTTACAAATTAATAATTACTTTATAACTAAATAATATTATTATTATAATAATAGTCCATTGATCGCATCATGTTCTTGTTTGGATTGTTTTAAAGATATAAATGAAAAATGATATAAATTTATATCAAGAATGGATATTGAAACATAAATAATTGAATGATTGGTTATTAATGATAAAATTATTATTTTCACGGTTCATAAAATGTAATATTAATATTTATTAATGTTATTAATATGCCATTTTTTATTCAATAAAATTTATTGAAGAAAAACCATCTCCAATTTTATATTCATGAATCATAACTAAAACTTTCATGGAATAAAATTTTAACAATATATACCATCATGAAACTTATATTATTATACCTTAAATTATCTTGGAATAATTAAATTTTCATCAAAGAATAGAGATCGACATCAATAATGTGAAACAATCATGGATACTAACATCTAATAATGAAAATAAAAAATAACTATTTAATAAATCAAAAATTAATAATTATAATTAAATATAGGAAAATTTAAGAGATATTAATGAGTTTATGAAATAATTTATTAAGGTTGTTATATTTATTATATAGTATTTTTAAGCGCTTTTAAGAATGTTGATATTTATAGTACTAATTTTTGTTAAAACATTTTTTTTATTAATTTATGATGATTCATGTAGTTTATATACTTCTATATGAATTTATTTTATCAAAATTTTCCCAAAATAAAACTTTTTTACAAATCCATTTCTATTTTTATCCTTCAATTCCTTTTTATTAATATGTTACAAAAGTTGTAAGGGTTTTTCTAGATCAACCACTTTTTTATTAAGTCATAATTTTTATCTATTTACAATATTATTAAAAAATTTATTACGTTTTTTCATTTAATTAAATCATATATTTATTTATTTTTCTCTCTTTAAAACATAATTTTCTCATAAAAATTTCCTTTTTTGATGTTTTTATTTCAGTAAAAAAACCGTGATGAATAATTTTCACCCTCTCTAATAAAATATTTCTCTTACATGTAAATATTCATTATATCTAAAAATGTTTTCCTTTATTATTGTGAAACATAATAATATGTTATATTCTATGATTTTCATATATATATATTTACCTATTTTCGAAATTTATATTTATTACTCTTGTAATGATATGGGATTCGATAAATATATTTTAAAAAATGAAATGTCTTTTATTTACGTGTTAATTTATTTTATCTTCCACACCACATTTATGGGATTATCCTTTATTTATTTTTAGGTTTCCATTATTGGGTTTTCATTTGTTTTGATGTTTTAAAATGTTATTTATTTCAACTCCTTGAACATTAGTATCGTATATGACTTGTATTCTTATATTTTTATGACAATGTTAAGAAGTGTTTTAAAAAACATTTCTTTTTCTTATTTCTCTTATATTTTAATATTTATCACTAAAGGATCTATCTCTAATGTATATATGTTTTATGAATCACTAGCTAAATTCTATTATAAAACACTCATTTTGGACATTTAATTTTTTAACATGTGGTAGAATTATTGATGTCATTTTTTATATCATTTATAATGATGAGAAACCCATTTTCCTTCCATGATATTTTTCATGATATGATGTAAGAAATATTTTATGTTGACATTTTTTTTGTTTTGTATTATTTTTATATGGTTAAGGTTTTTAAATGCTAGATATTGGTTATTTATATTAAATCCCTAATATAGATTATATATGTTAAATCCCCTATATCGGTTAGGTTTTTTATAGTCCTTCAATGCATTGGGTACATTTTTCTGTCCCATGAGATAAGGATGATGTGTTTAAATTTTTTTTTTTCAGAAATTAAAAACTCATTGACATTATTTTTTTTATTCATAATATGAATCATGGTAATTATTGTTATATTCAAAATATTATGCATAGACTACTCTAATGTTATCTTTATTGAAATTTTTTTGATTTATTATTCATGTGATTACTCAGCACTTCTATGTTATATAAAAATGTTACACCCCATAGATCTTGATAATTATCTCATGATTATACACTCCTATTTCATGGTATATTTTTTATCATTTGAGATTATATGGCCTTATATTATTTAATAAACTTTTATTATAATATTTTTATTTAATTGGATTTTTTTTCTCTTGCTCCTTTTTCCTATGGATTGTTATCTAATCCTTTGTGAAATGTTTATAGGGTTTTCCATTACTAAGAATTTTATCTCACCCATTTATTATGTTTTCAATTCCTAAACTTATAAATATCTGTATAACATATGATATGTCTATAAAGAGGTTTATAATGGTGTTATTATGGAAAAAAATTCTAAATTACAAGAAATTAGAATATTATATATCTTTTCTCCAATAAAAATAAACCTTTGGTCTTTGGGATATATAAGTTTATTTGTGATATGTAATGTTTAAATACTCAAATGACATTTTAAATGATATTAGTATTATTGTTTCATTCTAATTTGTATCAAATCCAATGTTTATTGAATGTATTTTTAGTTCTAGATCAAGAAGTATTGGTTTGTAGAATATTAGTTGGTATTAGAATAGGGTTTAGTTATTTAGGAGATTAATTATTAATTTTTGAGGATTTTGACAAGATAAAACCATATAAAACTTTATAAATAAGTGTAAATATAAGAATACATTCTGAAAAAATAAATTATTTATTATGTGCTTTCCTAGAAATGAGATTTGGTTTTTTTAAAAACCAGTTAATGTCATCTCAGGCATAGATTAACCTAGGTGTAATAACCCTGAAAAAGGTTGGTTGAGTATTAACTCAATATTCACTCTATTTAAAAAGTGGGATGAACTACATGCATGGTTTCACACTCTTTTGGGGTATGATTTGGTCTTTAACATTCTCTTTAAAAAATAACATAAATTATTTTTAAGCAATATGATGATGTAATATATTGAGAATATAATATGAAAATTATCATTTACAATGTAGGAGTAATAAATTGGTTCAAATACATTTCTTTTAAACCAAAAGTATCCTAGTTTGACATGAAGGTGTCGCCAAAGAATCCATATTAGGATTGACAACTAAGGAGGAATATTTTGAAAAAAAAATGTTGACAGACTCGATATGTGATTATTAAAAATGAAAATATTAGTTTTATATACTTACCCATGATTTTCAATTAGATATTATATATTTATTCAAGACCCTGTCTATTTTTCATTAGTTAGTAATAATTAAAATTATTTGTGTATAATTAAATTAAGGGGGATAATGTAGCACCTCAAGTTTTAGGACCCATTATCTCTCACTAAATTTAATATTTATAATTTTAATATATATTTTTCTATTATTTAAATAGAATTAATAATTTTTAGTAAATTAGTTATTCATGATATGAATAAAACTCAAAATGATTTATTAATTAATTTTATTACATAAAAAATTACATGAGACTATAAAGTACGTACCATGGTTGATTACTATAGATATCAATAATTTTTATATATAGATATCATATCTTAATAAATTAATATTCATTAAAAAATATCATTATTCACACCCAAATCATATAGTTCTAGTATATTTTGAAACTTAGACACATAAGAAACTTGATCATAATAGTCTCCTATTAAGTTATTTATAACTAGAAACCTTTTTAGAAATATCATTCTAAAAATATTTTTTCATAACCTATGGAAAGGAAGCATAATAAATGGTGAAATCAGATTCTTGGTAAAGTTATACAAGGTATATTAAAATTATTATATAATAATAACATGAAAAAAGGGTATAAAAACATGATCTTATGGTTTTAAAAACATACCATTCATATAAAAATTCCTAATATTGCATGATGGATTAATGATTGAGAGTTCATAAGACATAAATCATTAAAGAATCAAAAAACATGAACCTTGAAAACATAACATTAGAAAAACATGGGAGTTTTTTGAATACATAAGATTATAACTTTATAAACTTATATAAATAAAAATAGGTTCACTTATTATGTTAAAGACATGAAATTAGGCCCTTACATAAACTTATGGACATGTTACTTGTTCCATGAATAATATTATGGACATTAAAGTCAGGTATATGCATGAACTTATATACATGGGAACCAAGTTCATGCATTAACTTATAGACATTAAAACCATGTCCTCACTTTATCTTATGGACATGAACACTAAGTCCATTCATAAAATTGTGAACATGAAATAAGTTTCACAAAAAACATATTTAGCTCATGATTTATCCATATTTATCCAATTAGTTTGAGGGAGATATATTTCCCATACATAACATGATTAAAATCATAGAAATGTTTTCTATATGATTATTAAACATTCATCATATCTAAACCCATGAAAATGGAAATGTGTTTTAAAAACATGTCATTATATTATAACACGTGGAAAAGAAATTTTTTTTTAAAAAAAATAATATTTATAATAATAAAACATCTTGGTAAATAACATGGATGGTAACATTTGATCACATTACCAGTAAAACATAATAAACACCAAATTTTCTTGTTAGTGACAAATAAAAATTCCATAAAAATACTTTTAAAAATAATCTTGAGGAATATAACCTTTCCATTTTGAAATTACTTTATTAAAATCTAAAAATTATCTATAATATTATGGAAAATAAATTATTTGAGAATAATCATGGAAGCATATAATGTAATATTCAAATCATTAAGTGGTTATGGAAATAAATAATTCTTATCATGTTTTATAAGTTAAAAGAAAAATATATTTTGACATTTTTTTCAAAATATAAAAGCTACCACATTCAGAGAATGACAATAATATCCATTTTAAACCATTTTTTTAAAATTATAATAAGCATAAAAATGGAATTAAAAAATAATTAGAGAATAGTAAAAACATTATATGAAATATTTTTATAAAACATGGATATTGAAGAAAAAGTATTATCGATCAGAAAGTAAAATAAAATTAATTATTCTTATAGAAATATTTTTAGTATCTTGAGTAATTAAGGTGTATAAAATGATATGAAAATATTTATTTTAAAGAAATAACCCTAGTAGAATAAAAATCATTATTTTATTTCAAGTTATATCATAATACTTTATCATCATAAACTTAATCATAAAAAATCTCGATAAAATATGAGATTGTGACATAAACTCCTACCGATCTTGTACCATTTGAATCGTAATCCCAATGAAAGAATGAACCACAGATGGATATTTATATCCCCATAACATTCATAAAAATAAAAATTAAATATATTCATTGGTATTATATACACATCAAAAAAGAATAAATATGTGAATACATTATGTATCACATAGAAATAAAAGTGATATGAAAATCCATTACCTGTGTTGCGACTTTCTTAATACATGATAAAACCCTTTATTCATTGAAACAATTCATTTATATATCCTATTAAGGTGTCTAGGGTTGGAATTTTTAAAATAAAAAAACCTATATAATTTTTCTATAGAAGTGTATTGGGTAACTTTATAGTGTTTGGTTGAGCTAGAAGGCTCAAAGTGGTGTAAAACATAGAAAGGAGGGGTGTCCTTTTATAATTAAGTGGAGTGAAACTCTTGGAATTTCTTAAAATATTAAATTGATATAAATTATTTCTTATGTTCGAATAGATAAAAACTAAAAAAATTAGAATCTAATATTATTATTATTCAAAATACTCACATCTATTAAAATTTGGATATTTTGGATCACATTTTTACTTTTATATATATTTTTTAACCCTTCATTAACCCTTAGCACAATTACCGTAATATATACCATTTAAATATCAATAATGCTACTAAAATATTTAAATAAAATTCCATTAATGGATTATTTTTAAATCCATATCCAATTCTCTTTTTCGGAATATATGTTTTTATGAATTTTTATCTTATAATAAAATATTATTTATAATAAAATATCTTTAATGTAATTTATAACAATATTAATTTAATTTAAATATAAGTACATGAAGTGAAAGGGGAAATTAAAATATAATTATTTAAAACCTCTCTACTATGTCACCTCCATATATAGAATTTATGGAACACATTAACCCACTTAAATTTAATCACATTTAATATTTTTAAAATCATTTATTTTATCTCTTTATTAATATTATTAATACTACATCAGTGTTTCATAAGAATTTATGGTCATTATATAATGAATAAAAATTAAAAAAATTATCATTAAAATAATTTCATTAATCACAAAATAGACACTTATATTCATACATAACATTTTTTTGTCCCTATGTGGACATATAAAATATATTTAAAACTAAGAGAATGACATTTTGTAACTTTCTTTGATTTAAATATTATATTAGTAATTTTCATGGAAATGGGTCCATTAAACAATTATATTTCGAAAATAAAGTGATACGGGTCAAATTATATTCATCCAATAATAATTATATTAAAAAATTATCAACTTATCACTAACTTTTAACTTAGATTGACTTGATTTTTCTTTTTATGAAGTGATAAGTTTTACCATGGTCACTATTCATATTGACCAAAAATTAAAGTGTCCTCTTTACCAAATTTAAGCCTCATAATTCCAAATATAGATTCTGGTTTATCAAATCCATTTTCTAAATCTCTCCAAAAATATTTTTAAATAAGCATACGTAAAGAAAACCTCTTTAAAACCTATTTAAAACCCTAAAACATGGTTTATTCTTTTTCCATTCCTAGAAAAATATAAATAGAATGTTTATAAATTAGATAAAATATAACATATATAAATTAATTAAATTAATTCAATAATATTTATTAATTAAATTTATTATGATAATAATTCATTGTGTCAACAATAAGTTTTGTATAAAAATATTTCTTTTTCTTTAAAATTATTTTTATTTAAATTTATAATCAGTGACAAAAAATAAATTAAATTTATAAATATGTAACCATATATTTTTTATAATATAGACGGTCTAATTTATACCCAATAATCCAAATTATATGTGATATTAAATAAAATTATATTGAAGTCCATTTAAACTTGGTGTTGCGTTCAATGCATGTTATCAAAGAAATTAAATTTATATGAAAAAATATTTTATAAAATATAGAGGTATTAAATTATTTCCCCTCCCCCAATTGAATAAATTATGATCTTGAAAATTTTATCTTTTATTAATGTTTTAATATTTGAAAATTACATTTCCCAGACCCAAATCATGTAAATGAATAATAAAACATTCCTTAAATGGAAAGTGAAAAAAATAAAGTTTTCCTGAAATAGCATAAAATTAGGTTCTTGGATAAGGAAAAAAAATGGTGAAAAGTTAAAATATGGACATAGAAGTCCAAAATAACTCCCAAGCACTAATAGAGTGTTATTAAGAACATTTTCTGTAGAAATTCAACTACTACAAAACCAGGAATCAGTGAGGGGTTAAAAGGCCATCATTTCATTGAAATTTAAGGTAATAAGAAAACATTTGTTTCTTAAGATCATTTTCTTAAATTTCAGGAATTCATTTAATATAGTTAATAAGAACATAATGAAATATACTAAAATGGAAGGCATAATTGTATCTTTTGGTCAATTTACACCACAATATTATCTATTTATCCAATTTATGAGTATTCGAGAAGAATGTTTTCATGCATGAAGCACTAAAATTAACTTTTAAAGATCATATGATCCATAAAGGAATGATAATTAGTTATTAATGTCTATATATTTACCAAAACAAGAATTGTTTTTATAGGATATGATAAATCATAATTTTAACCCATATTTAAAATAAACCATTTCACAAATAGTTAACCATAAGACTTCCCCAAAATGTTCCTGGCCAAGATGGAAATCCCAAGATGATTTGATCTTATATCATTTCACGATCAACGTAAAAATATTTTTAATCACTCATAAAGAGTCATACCAACATTTATAAAACTTTATCTTGTATTATTAATTATATGAAAAACATTTCACATAACAAATTAATAATTAAATAATAGATTATTTTAAAATATAATTCAGTCATTATTCCTTAAATAAGCTCTTACAATAGCCAAAAATATTTCCATTAGAGTTTTGCATGTATACTTGTACTAATATATGGTTATAGGTTGATAAAAATTATCAATTATCATTTCTCTAACCAATAAATAAATATGGAATATATATCGGAAGGGATAATCCAAAATTATAATCTAATAATATTTTACTAAAGTATTATATTTTCATAGGGATTATTCATAAAAACATTGTAACGTCCCAGTTCCAAAAGCAGCCCAGAGGTGCCCCGTACCCAGTTGGTCACATGGCCTCAAGCGCATTTCCCCAAATGCCAGAGGATACCGACTAGTAGTGAGGTCCTTGGGTGTGATAGTGGGGAAACTATTCCATCATTGGCAGAGTACACACCAGAAAGTAAACAACACATACAATAGCAGAAGCAGTAAATATCCAACAACTGTAAACAGCAGAAGACTAAAACAATAATAACTGAAGAACATATGTATATATGAAACAATTCATGATACATATCTTCGAAAGTATCCAAACAAGTCACAATTCTAGAAATACAATAGTACCAAAACAAGTACAAAAGAAAAGATAAACAGCTCCTCAGCATCACAAGCCTAAGCTTTGTCCCATGCTCTTTTGCTCCCAAGAAATCAAATACCAGAAGTCAAAGGGCACTTTCCATTGTCTATACCTACAAGAAAATAGTCTGTTTGGCCCAAAAATCATGGCCCAAATAGGGTTTCAGACTAAATCCCAGTAGGCAACCACCCGAAGATCTCTGTCTAACAGTCAGTGAGTATATGGCAGGTAATAGTACAATAAGCAGTAAAAATCAACCTGTAAACAGGTAAGAAGTAATTAGTAAGTAGTAAACATGATAATATACAACAGTAATCAATCCACAGAACAATAGGCAGCAGTGAAGCAAATAGCTAACCACAACAGGAAACCCTCTATGAAGTACTCGCATCCATCCCCTCTGGTCCTAACCAAGAAGTACCAACAACCCTCTAGGTAGTGCACTCAGCCTAACCCCTCTGGTTTAGTTATATGAATTTATAAGACTCTCTAGGGAAGCTCACTCGGTCAATTCCCCTTATAGTCTAGGGTGGTCAGGGACTCTCTGAGGAATATCACGTGGTCTAAACCACTTGTATCCCTAAGGTCTAGAATCTCTCTGAGTAAGCTCACTCGGGCAATCCTCCTATAGTCTCAATTCTATCATAAACTCTCTAAGGAAGATCACTCGGTCAATTCCTCCCCTAACATGGAAAAAGGTTTTAAAGAAATTCAATCAAAGTAAAGACTCTCCGAGGAAGCTCACTCAGTCTACCCTCATGTAGTCTATAATATCCCAGACTCTTTGGGAAGCTAACTAGGTCTATCCCATCTAGTATATAATATCCAAGACTCTCTAGGAAGTTCACTTGGTCTATCCCTTATAGTCTATAGCACCAGGTTTTCACGGTACTGTGCCAGTCAGTGCATAACAATGCTATAAGGCCAAAGTAAACATATAGAGCTACTTGGATAACCAAAGTACACCTATAGAGATACTTGGCTAACCAGTCTACAGCATAACAAGCATGTCAAGAATGTCATTCTATCCTATAGTCACAAGGCATAGAAAACAGGTATAATGGCCAAAGTCTAACAAGACCCAAAGGTTTTAAATAGAACAAGGCATGGGAAAAACATCCAAGCACAACAATTATCATTATACATGATCAAATTACCACTACACAAGCATACAAGCAAGGCAGGAAGGCAACATGGGAAAAATAGTAAACATGCAATACCTCGTTCACGGGTATTGGTGGAATTTTCACATAAAACTCAAAGACTTATAATGGTAAGGCACAAACCACCTACCTCGATCCTAGAAGATCAATATACTTGAACCGCGAGGCTTAATTCTCCTTATATCAGCATATATCTACGAAAACGCACAAAACGCTCAACCCATGATAACTTGAGAAAGAGGGAAAATCATGGAATGAAACTCAAGAAGAAGGAATAGCTCACCACTATGGTTCCAACACAATCGACGGTGGTCGATTCGGCAAAAAAACGGAGGCTCGGGGGCTCGGAGAATGTTCGAAGTCGTACAGGACACTCTCAGTCGAAGAACCTGGAGAAGAAGGTGTTTCTATCGATAAGGGGCGACCCTGGTCTGTTTAATGAAAAAAAGAAAGTACATGGAGTGTACTTATGGAGTACACGGAATGTACTAGGATTTTTCGTACTCTACTTTAAGTGGCCTCCACGTCACCCCTACACACCGTGTGTGTGGCCCAAACATGGCCCGCACACGGCCTCACGCGACAATAAGGTACACAGTGTGTACTTTTAAAGTACACAGCGTGTACTTTGAAAATTTCTAGATTTTCCTCTTTTTCTCAAAAATAAACAGAAAAGGAAAAACATACCTGAAACAAATATCCGGGTTCTTACAAACTTCCCCCTTAAATAAATTTGTCCTCGAATTTCCCTAGCGAGGCATAGAAGAAGAAACCCCGAACAGCTCCAGCAACTGCGATTGTACATCAGCCTCCCTCTCCCAAGTCTCGTCCTGTACCCACCCATGCTGCCATAGCACCCGTACCAGAGGAACAGACCGGCCATGGAGAACCATCGTACTCTGATCGAAAATCCGGATAGGATGCTCCTCAAATGATTCATCTGCTTCAAGCTCAACCTCCTTGGGTTGAAAGACATGACACGGGTCTGAAAAGTAACGTCGGAGATGAGAAACGTAGAAGATGTTTTGCAAATCCTGGTACCTCTGAGGTAACTACAACCGATGGGAAACCAGCCCAACTCTTTCCAACACCTCAAATGGACCGACGTACTGTGGTGAAATTTGTCCCTGTATTTGAATCCTCTTGTGTCCCAACCTCGGTGTGACACGCAGGAAAACCTGATCCCTGACCTAAAACTCCACAGGTTATCTCCGCTAATTATCATAAGACTTCTGTCGAGAATTTTTTGTAGCCATCCTCTTCCAAATCAACTCTATTTCCTCTAAGGTCTCTTGAACAACACGAGGTCCCAGCAAAGATGCCTCTCCTGCCTCCATCCAGCATAAAGGTGATCGGCATGACCTACCATATAAATCCTCATAAGGTTCCATCTGTATAGTCACCTGAAAACTTTTGTTGTAGGCGAACTCCATAAGAGGAATATGCTTCTCAAAACAACTTCCAAAGTCTAGAATGAAAGCTCAGAGCATATCCTCAAGCACCTGGATCGTACGCTCGGACTGGTCATCTGTCTGGGGATGGTATGTTGTACTCCAAAGTACCTGTGTACCCAGAGCCTTTGGAAACCCCTTCCAGAACTGAGAAGTAAAACGTGCATCCCTGTCCGAAACAATGGATTGTGGAACTCCATGCAGACGTACAATATCTCGGATGTACAACCATCCCAGCTCATCAACACTGAAGGTCTCCTTAATCAGCATGAAGTAAGAAACCTTCGTAAGCCTGTCAAAGACAACCCAAACAGCATCACTCCCTCAAGGTGACCTCGGCAAGACGGTCACGAAGTCCATCACGACATTGTTCCAATTCCACTCGGGAATTGGTAACTGCTGTAAAATCCATGTTGGTCTCTGATGCCAATATTTTACGATTAATAATCAATTTCCTGTTATGTAGATTGTGTATGAATATACTATAGAAAAAGGAGGATTCCCTATTCCCGCTAATTACTGCGCTTATCCGAGTGATCCAAAAACTATGAAAGTCTCTTTTTTCGATCTCTATCCCGATGAGATGAAACTGAAGCTCTGATTTCACCTACTGACAAGTAGAACATATCTACACAAAACTAGAAACATCTCTCTTCATACCTGGCCACCAGTACTGGCAGTGTAGATCCTGATACATCTTGAGAACGCCAGTATTAACTACCCAAACTGAAGAATGAAAATACTGCATTAGCTCCTCGTGTATGTCTACTGGAACCCATACGCATCCCTGGAAATGCAAGATCTCATCCTCACCCACTATCTATCCAAGAAGAGGTTCCTCTCGTGAAACACTCTCATGCATGCCTAGGCCATCTTAGTCTGATAGTTTCCTCATCCGTACCCGATCGAGAAGGGTAGAGGAAACTGCTATGGAAGATAGAAAAGTCTGTCTCTTTCTATCGTGCACCTCCAAATGCATCTCAAAGAATATAGCCATAATATTCCACTCACTACTGGCCTCCTGAGATTCCTGAATCTGAGTTCTCCTACTCAACGCATCCGCCACATTGTTGCCCTTTCCTGGCATATAGGCATGCTCAAAGTTGAAGGACTGAAGATACTCTACCCACCTTCGCTACCTCAGATTCAGATCTCGTTGAGTGAAGATGTACTTGATACTCTTATGGTCAGTAAAAACCACAAAGTTCTCTATGAGAAGGTAATGTCTCCAACAGCGTAAGGTAGTAACAACAGCTGCCTACTCCAAGTCATGTGTTGGGAAATTCCTCTCGTGTGGCCTCAACTTCCAAGACCCATATGCAACGACTCCACCTCCATGCATAAGCACATCTCCTAACCCGATACCTGAAGAATCATAGTAAATAGTATAGCTCTTGCTCGGCTCTGCAAAGACTAGTATCGGTGTTGATTTCAACCTCCCTTTCAGCTCTTGAAAGGCTAACTCACAGGAATCTGACCATAAGAACTTTTCCCCATTCTTGGTCAGACCTGTCAGCGGTGCTGCTAGGCATGAAAAGTCCTGTATGAGACGCCTGTAGTATCCAGCCATCCCTAGAAAACTCTTCACCTCAAATACATTCTTCGTATGCTCCTAAGAAACTAAAGCTCTCACTTTATCTAGGTCTACAGATACTCCTATCTCTAAGATAACATGACCCAAGAAGTGAATCTGATCCATCAAAAAGTGTCATTTCGAGAGATTAGTATATAACTGATTCTCTCTCAGTGTACTCAGAATGATCTCAAGATGGGTAGCATGGTCGTGTCGAGTGTGATATTACACCAAGATGTCGTTCACGAAAACTACCACGAAGGAATCCAAGTATGGATGGAACACTCGGTTCATCAGTGCCATAAAATCTATTGGTGCATTCGTGAGACCTAATGGCATGACTGTATACTTGTATAGACCATACCTGCTCCTAAAGGCTATAAGAGGTATATCTGATGGTCTAACAGGAAACTGATGATAACCGAACCTCAAATAAATCTTCGGGAACACTCGGCCTCCTTGAAGCTGATCAAAGAGGTCATCGATCATCAGCAAGGGATGTCAGTTCTTGACCGTCAACTAGTTCAGCTTCTGATAATCCACGCAAAGCCTAAGGGTGTTGTATGCCTTATTCACAAATAGGACAGGCGAACCCCAAGGAGAAGTATTGGGTCAGATGAAATCCTTTTCCTGCAACTCCTTCAACTACTTCTTGAGCTCCGGCAACCAGGTGTAGCCATCCTATAGGGAGGAATGGACGCCAATGTTGCTCCTGGAATGAGCTCAATCGAGAAGTATACCTCACACTCTGGAGGAAAACCTGAAAAGTCATCCAGAAAGACATCCCTGAAATGATCCACCACTAGAGGAAAGTCTAACTGTGAATTCCCCCAGTTATCTAGATAAAGACTAGAAATATGGGCTATAACTCCTCCTAGCCCAGGATGCTCTGGTCCAGCTCTACCTGCCTGGACATCCCACTCACCATTATGAAGAAAATATCTACCCTCAGGTGATACAAAAATCACCCTGAGGTGATAGAAATCGATGACTACCTCGAAGGGAACTGACCAGTCCTTCTCAAGAATGACATCATAGCCTATCATCTCTAGGACATAGAGGTCCCATAAGAAGTGACACCCTACAACCTCAAGAGGGAACTCTTTGCATTGACGTACGCTAGATTTCTTCATTCCCAAGGGTGTTTCAAGAGTCAAAAAGTCAGCAGATGAAAAGATACAGAGCTCAAGGCTCTCCACAATAGCAACAGAGATAAAGTTATGGGAAGAACCGCTATCAAAAAGGGATGAAGATAAAACTGAGGCTACTAACATCGTACCTCGAACTATATAAGGTCCAAGATCCTGATTTGGATAGGTCTGCTCTATGGTGAAATTATGGCCTGTGTTGCGGCCCTTCACCCCTGGATAACCACTCTAAGCTGATCCACTCTGCTTTTGCTGATAACCTGGTGACTGACCACCAAGGCCACGACCACCACCTCGGCCCGAATATCCAGAAGGACTCCAGTTCCCAGAATAGTGAGAAACCGGCGATACATCACCTGAACTTGTGGTCATAGAAGAACCCCTACCACCAGCTATAAGTGAGAAGATTTGACAAAAATGTTTAAGATGGCCCATCTTGCCGCAACATCGGCACTCCATCGGGTATCTCTAGCATTGAGGCCTAGTATTCCTTCTCCTCCCGCATTGGTAGCATACAACCTAGCTGCCCGAAGATACATTTCGCTTACCCTAATCTCCTCGAGTAGACTCCCTACAGCGCTTCCTGCTATTAGTAGGAGGAACACTGACTCTATATTTCGAACCACCCTAGCTCACTTCCCTAGAATCCCTCAGATTGTGTTCAATGATTAGTGCGTGTTTGATGATAGAAGATATCGAAGTCAACTTGAAGATATTCACCGGGGAACAGATCTCTTACCTAAGACCGTCCTTAAACTTCCTAGCAAGGAACAACTCATCACCTTCTGGAATCGGCGTGAAGTGCTGTAGTTCGGTAAAGCAAGATGAGTACTCTATAACAGAGAGAGTTCCCTACTCCAGACTCATAAACTCCTAGGCTCGATCGGCCCTCAAGGTCTCTGGGTAAAAGAAATCATATAAGATGCGCCAAAACCCATCCCAAGTCATACACTGTTGGTGCCCTAACTGTGAGATCACCACCCACCACCTCTTGGCAGTGTCTTAGAGCATATAGGTAGAAAAATTTACCGATTTCTCTGGAGGTATCTCCAGATGCTCGAGGATCGTTAGCGTGGCCTCTTTCCACGAATCTGCATCCTGGGGTCCTCCATCCCCTGAGAAAGTAGGAGGATACTGCTGCTGGAAAACCCGCTTCAACTCAGCCATCGATGGGGCAGGAGGCGGCACTCCCTAAAAGGCATGTATCATCCTTAGGAAGTCCTCCCTGAACTACGTATCGGTGCCTGTGACGGGTATAACTGTTGGTGACAAGGCAGTCATAGTAGGAGGATCTACAGGAGGTTCTGCAAGAGGTCCCTGATTGGCCAAATCCGGTGTCTGATCACCGTCTGGCAGCGGATGTACAACTAGAGAACGTCTCGGTGGCATAGATCTGAAAGAAAAAAGGCACACCTTAGGTCAGGAATATCAAAGACTAAGAACACAAGAGTACAAGACAGGAACAGGAGAAAGAAACATTCAGGTTTTACAAAAAACGACTACACGGTGTGTATAAAAACTACACGGCGTGTTCCTTAAAGCCATTCAAATGGGCATGTACTCTGTCACCTCTGGTCATGTAACACCCCAACCTACACGGTGTGTTATTCCCATACATGGTGTGTACTTTAACTTTATTCCCATGCCTGAGTCTCTTTACACTACAATCCCACATGGTCCTCTTAACCCTAGACAACATGGCATGTTCAATAAGGACACGACATATACTAGACAAGGTTTTGGCAAATCATGTTTTTAGTTACATGGCCGGGTACACAGATAACCCTTACACAGCGTGTTCCAAACAAACACGGCATGTAAAGGATAAGATAACACCAACCCATGTTGTTCGTGACATGGTCGGGTACCGAGAACAAGGCTACATGGCGTGTTCATACCAAACACGGCATGTACTACATGAGCTTCCCCAACCCATGTTGTTAGTGACACGGTCGGGTACATAGATCACAACTACACGGTGTGTAACTACCATACACAGCGTGTTCCTAAATACATTTCACAATGTTGTGTTCTTGTTCACACAGTCAGTGACACAGTCTGAAAACTACATGGCGTGTAGTCATAAAGTACACGTTGTGTATTCTTGGTTTTTCTAGGCAGTAGCTCTGAAACTGCACTAAAGCCCAGAAAACACTGAAAAGAAATCATGGAGGTTCCAAATTCTGATCTGTGAGGGTCCATAATCTCCATGAATCAAATCATGGCATCTTATACAATCATATACAAGGAAAACAAGTCAACAATCCACCATGTTCCGATTCATGAGGGCTCATAACACCTCAAGAACCAAAATCTGGCATTTATTTAAGTAAGGTACAACACAATCTGTTTCTCTATCAACTGTAGGGATTATATGAAATCATCTATCACAACAACATGTATAGTCTACACAAAGTCTATCACAACAACATCAAATCACTAATGCGCCCTAGATGGCATGGCAAGAATGCATGGAATGTGATTTCTAACAAGTGCCTATATGATGCATGATATGGAATACCCTTATCTCATCAGCTTGTGACAGAAATAAAACCAAAATACAAAAAACAATAACAAACAAAAGGAATGTGAATCACTCTTTGTAAAATCATATCAACCATAAAATCTTAAAACCAGAAAAGTGTAATAAATGAGGTAGATTGGCTTTTCCCGATACATGGGTTAGCTACTCCAGGGCACAACTTATTACCAAGTACCGAATTTGTCCTATCCCTGGATAAAGGATACAAAAAGTAAGTCAAGAGAAAATAATTCCTATGATACAACTTTGTAATTTCCCGGTTCCGGAAGCTTCCTAGAGGTGCCCCATACCCGGTTGGTCACATGGCCTCAAGAGCATTTCCCCAAACGTCGGAGGCTGCCAACTAGCAGTGAGGGACTTGGGTGTGATAGTGGGGAAACTATTCCCTCATTGGCAGAGTACACAGCGGAAAGTAAAAAACACATACAATAGCAGAAGCAGTAAATATCCAACTATTGTAAACAACAGAAGACTAAAACAATAACAACATGAGCACATATGTATGTATGAAACAATGCATGATACATATCTAAGAAAGCATCCAAAAAAGTCACAATGCTGGAAATACAATAGTACCAAAACAAGTACAAAAGAAAATATAAATAGCTCCTCAGAATCGCAAGCCTAAGCTTGGTCCCATGCTCTCATGCTCCCAAGAAATCAAGTACCATAAGTTGAAGGGTTCTTTCTCTTGTCTATACCTACAACAACATAGTCTGTTTGGGCCCAAAATCATGGACCAAACAAGGTGTGAGACTAAATCTCAGTAGGAAACCATACGAAGATCTGTGCCTAACAATAATTGAGTATATGGAAGGCAATAGTACAATAAGCAGTAAACAGCAACCAGTAAACAGGTAAGCAGTAATCAGTAAGCATTAAACAGGATGATATACAACAGTAATCAACCCACAGAACAACAAGCCAGAGTGAAGAAAACAGCTAACCACAAAAGGAAACCCTCTGGGATGTACTCGCAGCCATCCCCTCTGGGCAGTGCACTCATCCTAACCCCTCTGGTTTGGTCATATGAATTTATAAGACTCTCTGGGGAAGCTCACTCGGTTAATTCCACTTATAGTCTAGGGTGGTCAGGGACTCTCTGAGAATGATCACGCGGTCTAACCCTCTTATAGCCCCATGGTCTAGAGACTCTCTAAGGAATCTCACTCGGTCAATCCTCCTATAGTCTCAGGTCTATCACAGACTCTCTGATGAAGCTTTCTCGGTCAATTCCTCCCCTATCCTAGATAAATGTTTTAAAGAAATTCAAAAAAAGTATTGACTCTCTAAGGAATCTCACTCGGTCTACCATCTTGTATCCTATAATATCCAAGACTCTCTAGAAATCTCACTCGGTTTATCCCCTATAGTCTATAATATCCAATAATCTCTAGGAAGCTCACTCGATCTATCCCTTATAGTCTATAGCACCAGGTTCTCACGGTCATGTGCCAGTCAGTGCATAACAATTCTATAAGTCCAAAGTACACCAATTGAGCTACTTGGATAACCAAAGTATACCTATAGAGATACTTGGATAACCATTAACTATCATAACAAGCATTTCAAGAATATCATTCTATCCTATGGACACAAGGCATGGAAAATAGGTATAACAGCCAAAGGCTAACAAGACCAAAAGGTCGTAAACAGAAAAAGGCATGGGAAAAACATCCAAGCACAACAATTATCATTATACGTGATCAAATTACCACTACACAAGCATAAAATCAAGTCAGTAAGGCAACATGGGAAAAACAGTAAACACGCAATACCCCGTTCATGGTTATTGGTGGAATTTTCACATAAAACTCAAAGACTTCTAACGGTAAGGCACAAACCTTCTACCTTGATCCTAGGAGATAGATATACTTGAACTAAGAGGCTTGATTATCCTTATATCAGAATAGATATACAAAAACTCACAAAACGCTCAACCCACAATAACTTGAGAAATAGGGAAAATAATGGAATGAAACTCGAGAAGAAGGAAGAGCTCACCGCTACGGTTCCAACGCAATCGACGGTGGTTGATTCGGAAAAAAGACAGAGGCTTGGGGGCTCTGAGGATGTTCGCGGCTCTACGGGACACTCTCGGTCGAAGAACATGGAGAAGAAGGTGTTTTTGTTGATAAGGCATGACCCCAGTCCGTTTAATGAAAAAGAAATAAAGTACACAGTGTGTACATCTGGAGTACACGGCGTGTGCTAGGTTTTTCTGTACTTCGCTTTAAGTAGCCTCCACATCGCCCCTACACACCGTGTGTGTGGCCCAGACATGGACAACACACGGCCTTGCATGACAACAAGGTACACGATGTGTACTTATAAAGTACACGGTGTGTACTTTGAAAATTTCCATATTTTCTTATTTTTCACAAAAACGACCAGAAAAGGAAAAACATACCTGAAACGAAGATTTGGGTTCTTACAAACATACACATGGAATTCCCAATTATAGATTAAAGTGTAATTGTTCCATATATATCATGATTCAATTCGTCATTTTTAATTTCATTATCATTTTCATTATAAATTTTTTATATAGGTTATTTTGGATTATTATTTTCATTATCCCTTGAATTAGTGAATTGATTTTCATAATTACCTGATTCTATATATTTATATCAATAAAGTGTGAGTGGTGTATTATATTGAGATCTCTCTCCATTTATTTCATTATCTTCCCTCTTTACATCACTTATTAATTCCTTTTATCTATCACCATGATTCCCACACTAGAAACGTTTTCTTGATCCTTTCAAGAAGTCAACTGAGTAATAATTCCCACATTTTTGGCATGTAGGAGGTTGAAACATTTTGTTCCCTCTATGTGACAAAAATTTAGAGCTTCAATGAAGATACATATTCCTTTTTCTATCACCATATCCTTGAGGGTTTCTAGTTTCCATTTCCACTTTTAGTGTACATAAAAGTATTTCATCAAACCTTCCAAAATCCCATAAGAATAATGAATTTATAAGACTTGGTTATAAACTAAAAAAGAATCAATCAATTTACCTTTCAGGTATGATGATTAATCTGGAAGCATACTATAAAAGTGTTGTAAAAATTTTATCATATTTAATAATGAATTCATCAACCTTATTCTTAAGATCAAGGAATTACTTCTCCATTTTTTCTTGTAAAATATGTGGGAAATAATTACTAAAAAACATTCCCTTAAACTCATACCATTAAATAAAGTAAATTTATTCCACTTTAATCATATTCTTAATAATATTCTACCAAGTATTTGTTTCCCTATATAAAATGTAAACATATAGGACAAATTTTTCATGTTATGGGCACTAAAGAATGTAAAATATCAATTCCATTGCATTAATCCACTTCTTAGAAACCAATTTATTATAAGAAACATAAAAGGAGGGTGTAAATTTTCACCTAAATAATTCAATAACATCTTTTCCCCTCATTGGTGCATTCAATTGTTTATAATGATATGTTTTAACACTAATAACTTGAGATATTTTATTGATAATAGCCAAATGATATTTCATATAAACTCTTAATCAATTCAGTTTCTCATGTGGTTGGTCATTACATTGTCCATCACATTCAATATTCACATTTTTCCTTTGAGTTCCATCCATTGAAAAAAGGCAAAAAGCATACTAATGATAATTATAATCATACTGGAAAAAAACATTATCATGAATGATAATTCAGTTATTGTATAAATAAAGAAACTTTATTTTCAATCTATGACATATTAGGTTTATCCTAGGTCATTCATGATCTTTTCCATAACTTGTGGATGTTATCCTATACATTGACCTATCCTTAGGGTTATCACTAATGTGTTCTCATCTAAGTTTACAAAGGTTAACGAAACCTTTATATGATTATAGTTATAATGAAGATAATTTTAATATGTATATATCACATATTTATAGATTAATATTTAGTATATAACATAAAATATCCCTATCATAATCATATAGGTCTTGTTTCCTTGGAAACATGAACACATGAAAAATAGGTTCATAAGAGCCTCTTATTCTGTTCTTTATAACTAGAATCCTTTTTATACAAATAATTCCTAAAACCTTTCTTCATTACCTAGGGAAAGGAAAAATAATAAAGGGTGAGCTCATATTCATAATATGGGTAAACAAGGGAGATATTAATGATTATATAATCATAACATAAGAATAAAGGTATAATAACATGTGATTAACATTTTAAAACCATACCCTACATATCAAAAATAATAATCTTGAGTCATGGAATCGTGATTGATTATTCATAAGACATGAAACATAAAGAAATAAAAGAAAATGATTAATGAGAACATAATAATAGTATATGACAAGAGTCTATGGACTACATAAGCTTATAACTTTTTGAACATGTATAAATACAAACAAGTTCACTCATTATATTAAATACATGAAATTAATCCATCGAATAATCTTAGAGACATGATACCAATTCCACACATAATCTTATGGAAATTAAATCTAGGTTTATTAATTATTTTATGGACATGAAAAAAATTTATGGATGAACAGAAGGACATAAAAACTAGGTCCTCCATTAATCTTATAAACACAAAATCCAAGTCCACCCATAAAATTGTGAATATTAAATTAGGTTAATGCATAAAAAATTTACCTCATGAGATATCCATCTTTACCAAATGTGTATGAGGGAGATATAGGTCCCACCAATCACATAATGAATATCAGTCATAGGTTTTCAATAAGATTATTAAAAATCGTCATATCATAACCCATGAAAAAAGAAATGGATTTTATAAGGATTTCAACATAGTATAACCCATCTAAAAAATGGGTTTTATTAATATCTAATCATTATAATAATAAAATATATAGAGAAATAAAATGTATGGTACCAAAGGTTTTTATCTTTGATGAATTGAAATTCCATAAGAAATCCTCAAAAACACCTTTTAAGAAAATAACCATTCAATTTTAAAATCACATATTTAGAATATAAAAAATCACATATTATAGAAAAAAAATTAAATAATAATGGAATATTTTAAATTAATATTCAATTAATTGAGTTCTCATGATGGTGGGTAATTCTGATCCTGATGTATAATTTAAAGGATAACATTCTTATCACATGTTTGTAAAAATACAAAATGTATCTTGTCCAAAAAATTAAAAAAAAAATATATTCCTTTTAAACCTTTTTTCAAAAATTAAAACAATGTTAAAAATGAATTTAGATAATCCTTGTATTATATTAAAAACCTGATTTAATTTTTTTTTTTGAAATAATTATATCGAAGAATAATTTTTTTCAACAAAATATATAAATAAAATTAATTTTTTTTTAAACATATTTTAACTCTCTTGAGTACTTAATATGAGAATTATGAAATAAAATAATTTATTTTCAAGAAATAAATGAAGGATAAGAGAATTAATAATATTATAGATAGGTTGATAATAATATTCCATCCTTAGAAACATAATCACAAAAACTCTCAATAAAAGGTGAGATTGTGACTTAAAACCGTTACCACTTTGGTAACATTTGAATCATAAGCACCATAAAAGAAATTGTAACATCCCAAGTAAGTAATGAATAATATATATTTTTATATATGTCTATTAATGAATTAGATAGTGTTTTAGAGGCTTAAAATGAAAATAAATCCAATCTTAAGCATGGAATACACTAATATTTTAAAAAGATTGTTTTACTGCCTTTTGATGGCAAACCATTTTTGAATATATATTTTGAAAATTTTATAAGCTATGTTTGTCAAAATAAACTTATTCTTTATGATTGGGACATTGAATTTTACATTGGATAAATTTTTGGTATTTTTCTGACAATGTTCATTTTTTAATGAATAGTGAAAAATACTGCATTTTACATCAAAACTACTTTTTAATCTAATTTATTTATATGATTAGATTATCTTTTGAATTGGTCTTAATGTGTAGTCTGAATATATTTTTACCATTTAATCCAATGGTGGTCATTGGAATCAATTTCACTTTGAAATTAGACTTAAACTGGTGTCAATCTTTTGATACTTATTGTTTTATAAAAACACGCTATTTGCTCTGAAAGTGGGAATTAATTATTAAATTAAATAATGTGACTTATATGTTTTGAATTTTGTAAAATAGACTTCATTTTTTGAATTCGAAATATCAAATATAGCTTAGGGTGAATTTTTGGTAATTTTCTGAAAAACTCCAATTTTTGATGAATAGTGAAACCACTAAGTGGTAATCAAGAAAACTGATTTTTCAGTTAAATGAAAGTTTACCACTAATGTGTATTGAATTTTGAAAATACAACATACATGGTTGTCATTAGTATGTAAAATGTGGTTCAATGGGATGAAAATAATTTTTTGGTGAATAGTAACGTTTTTTCATTAATCACGATTAGAGGTAATTAGTGTAATTTAAGGTAAAAATGATATTATAAAAATGTGAAAACACCATGACACTTGTCCTACACCTATTGGGTGAGTCATGTCCGACCAAGAAAACCCATGGGTCGATTTAGGGGACCCCATGGAGCCACTTGGGTGAGATAATGACTTTAATGCTTTTTTTTAAATAAAGGTGAAAATGACACTAACATAAATTGTTTTACTAAAACATTTTTTATAAGGGGTTATACTAATAATAATTTTGACTATAAATATTCATTGGAAAGATAAAAATATTTCCTACATAATAGTATTTTTTTTATAATTTTATACTTTAAATAAATTAAATTATTTATGACATCATGATGATGCAGCGATGACCTCATTATTTAACGATTTAAATAAAATGGAAAGATAATGTAATATCTAAAACCTACACATGTCCAAAACCTATTGGTTGGGTAGATTTAGAATCCTTATCATCTTATATTCTAAATATATCAATGTGAGACCTTAGAAATTCGAAACACTTTTGAAAATAATATAATAGTTTCATGATTTCCAAAAGTGCCCCTCCTCTCCTCTTATAAAAGGCCCCCACCTCTACCTCATTTCACACACTCCTCAAGCCTTTGGATCGGCCAACCCCTGCCCATTTACTCTCTCCACATTCCTATACTCATCCTAGAGGATTCCCTTTGGGCATAATCCTTTCAAAGGAAGCCTTTAGGCTCAAATCAAAAGGAGTTACACTTTTAAAGGTAATTCATTCTCTCATGTTCATTTGTTTTATTTTGTTTCTCCAACCCCCTAAACTCTTTTTATTTACTTCTTTTGTAACAAAACCAGTATCTTAAATATACTAGGATATTTTTATAAGATTTATTCGAGCTACACTCTCACACAACTACGTCAAATGGTTAAAGAACATACGGTTTCCGTGGATGGCGAAATTCTGCCTCCCGAAACGATGATTGTTCAATACTCATCTAACACCTTCAAAGGTGGCCATTATGATGTCACTATTTTTATATATGATATATAATATTTTTATTCTTTCCTTAAGCTTATGTATTTTTCATTTATGTCATACCACTATTGTTTCTATTATGGGTAAACACGATATCTTCATTTTAGGAAGTGCGGACTACCGCCCCCTGAAAGTGATTTGACTCGTCAATACCATATGTGGGATGTGTAAAGGATAAAGTTAATGATATTATATATTTTATTATACTGGAATTATAATATACTCTTATATCATTATGATTCCATTCCAGAAAATATGAAATAGAAATGGAAGTAGCGTTCATGCGTACGTACGGCTTACCGTCTCCATGAACGGTGCATTTTATTTCTTACCTCTGAATGTGATGTAATATTATAAATACATGTATATTCTGAATATATATGATATATATGTTATCCAAATCATTAATATCATTCTGGATATAACGAAACTTTGATGAAATTAACAACATGTACGTGTAAGAAGTCTATTTTTGACTTAAGAACCAAATACCGACAAAATGAACATTATTAACTTAAATGATTACATGATGTTCATAACATGGTATAAAAGGAATAATGAACTTGAAAAAGGTTCTTAATCAAGTTGAGATTAACTCAAGTTTATTATTCAGGAGATTAAAGAACGGTCAGGTCAGGTCGGATACGAGGTATGGGACTTCGTCTCAATCTCCTTTCATTGAGGCATATTTTGTTTTATACACAACCTTCTTTTATACGGTGTATAAACCCCTTTGACTTTTACGTTTATCCAAAAGGAATCTTTTTTATACGAAGCATTTACTAAACTACAAAAGAGAATGTTTTTTTCGTACGTATGCGGCGACAACGACTTCTCCGTCGTCGTGACCATTATTTGAGTTTCGGCTTCCTCTACAAGCCATACTTTTTTTTAAAGAAAAATAAATACCAAGTTTTACTTTTCTTTTATTTTGGTATTGAAAATGGTTTTCATAATGTTTTTATATCAATGTGTTGTATTGATATCTTGTGATTGAAAGGTGGAAATGTTATGCTTCCTTTATACATGTTTTATGTGATACGATTATGTTGAGGTTCTTGGGCATTATTATGAAGACGGGTGGTTCTGTGATAGACTAAGGGAGGGTGAGCCCGATATAGCTCTCCAATGCATTGGGTAACGCGAAGGAGTGAAACGTTAAGGTTTCTCCGAAGAGATTTTAGGGAATATACTGTGATGGGTATTCCAAACATAACCAAGAGGGTTACTCCCTACGTAAGAATTTTATGAATGCCTCAAGTTACCTTTATGTCTTATTATTTCTATGATTTATTCATGATTTGATGAGGTATGTTAAAGTGCTTATGTTTTATGGGTAAAGTATGATTTCATTCTTATGTATATATGTACCCTTATTTACCCTTATTTCCTTTCCATGTTTTTATAACCCATACTGATCTTTTTATGCTCATCCCAAGTTTTTTTTGAAATGTTTTTCATAGGTCAAGGGAAAGGTACATGATATGATGATAGTGTCAAGGAAGTGTTAAGAAAGAATCCATGTTTTATTTTAAATATGTTTCCATTGATGGGAAAGAAGAATACTATCTTTATGTAACCACTTTTTTTATATGTGGAATGTAATGCAAGTTTTATGATCTAATTCTCTAAAACTCTAAACCTGAAAAGATCCTCAATGTGTAATCTTGTAATAACTCAAGATTAAGTAAGGTTTAAGGCTGGGGCCTTATAGTTGGTATCAGAGGTCGGTTTAGATAACTTTAGGAGTTAGAATTATATTAAATGATTATCCAAAAATATTTTTTTTGAAATTATATAGCATTTGAAGATTACCATGTTGCTTCATTTAAGACATGTTTGTTCAGAATGGTTTTCCGCAGAGGAAACAGGGAAGCAGTGCAAGGAAGGCATACATAAGGAAATAACCTTCCGAATCAACATCCAGAAATGGTCAGAATTGGAACTGAACAGTTTGTTGCAGTGATGGCACAGTTGAATCAGTCTATAAATGGTGGTGGTATCCATGCACGAGATCAGCCAGATCAACCGCAGAGGAACATGTCAGTGGTGGAACATTTCATGAGGCAACATCCCCCATCATTTAGAGGATCATCTGACCCTATGTTAGCTGAAGGGTGGATTAAAGCACTGGAGAATATTTTCGATGTCATGGGGTGTTCAGACAATCAAAAGGTTAGTCTTTCTATTTACCGTTTGGAGGGTGAAGCAGATCAGTGGTGGTCGATGGTTAAAAATATCAGGGACGCTGATGAGATTGATGCTCTCGACTGGGATGAATTCAAAGGTATGTTTCTTGAGAAGTATTTTCCTAAGTCTGTTCGACATAGGTTGGAAAAACAATTCTTGGAATTGAGGCAAGTGTAAGACTCAGTGGATGCTTATGAAGAAAGGTTCCCTCGATTGGAAAGGTATGCTCCAAATTTTATCCGAGACCTTGATAGTAAAATAAATCGTTTTTACTCAGAATTAAAGCCAAAATATCGAAGGGCATTAGCTTCTCATGAGTTTAAAAGTTATGAAAAGCTTTTCAATGTGCTGAGAAGGTGGAAATGGAATTTGCCGATGACCAAGTGTTCTATAACAACCAGCAGAAGAAGTGACCGAGGTGGCAGGAGAAAGGTAATAATTCTTCAAAAAATTCTGATGGTAAGAAAACTAAGTTTCCAGTTTGTGATAAATGTGGAAAAAGGCATGCTGGGGAATGTCTTCTGAATTCTGGAAAGTGATACCGATGTGGTAAGATGGGACATAAGGCTTGTGATTGCACTGAAAAGGATCAAGGTGAAGGTAAGACCAAATTTGATTTACAGTTAGTGAAATGTTTTAAGTGAAATGAGATGGGTCACTATGCAAACGAGTGTCTGACAAAGACCTTTAGTGATGGGAAATAGTTAGAATAAAAGTAGAAAGGGGTGGTGAAATCCTTTGCAACTACTTCAACAGATTTCGGGCCATCAAATGAAGTCGTATTAGGTACTTTGTTTGTTTTTTCAGATTATGTCAGTGTGTTGTTTGATTCGGGGTCTACACATTCTTTCATCTCTGAAACCTTTTCTAGTAAAATGGGAATACCATCTCAAGAAATGACTCCTGAACTTTTGGTAAAAACACCTGGGGGGGAATGTTGAGGCAAAAAGAATTTATAAGAATCTTCCTATCCTTATCTGTGGAAAGAACCTACTTGCAAACCTTATTATTCTACCTCTAGTATAGTTTGATGTTATCCTGGGTATGGATTGGCTCTCTATTTACCATACTAAGATTGACTATAGAGCTAAACAAGTGTCTTTTCAGAAAGACTTTCAGTTTGTGTACAAGAATGAACCCTTACTGTTGATAACTTATCAAGAGGCCGAGAAACTTGTAAAAGATGGAAATAAATGTTACCTTGCACACATCGTTGAAAATAAAGGAACTGTTCAGATTAATGATGTGCCAGTGGTAAATGAGTATCCTGATGTTTTTCCTGATGAGTTGCCTGGAATAATTCCAAATCGGGAAGTTGAGTTTACTGTTGACTTAGTTCCTGATGCTAAGCCAATTTCAAAACCCCCTTATCGAATGGCTCAAATTGAACATTTAGAGTTAAAGGAGCAATTGCAAGATTTATTAGAGAAAGGTTTCATTCGACCTAGCACATCACCCTGGGGTGATCCTGTTTTATTTGTTAAAAAGAAAGATGGTTCTATGAGACTTTTCATTGATTATAGAGCCTTGAATAATATCACTGTTAAGAACAAATATCCTTTGCCTCATATCGATGATTTGTTTGATCAGCTCTAGGGAGCTCAGTTTTTTTCAAAGATTGACTTGAGATCGGGGTACCATCAGCTGAAGGTAAAGGAGGCAGATATTCTGAAGACCGCATTCCGTACGAGATATGGTCATTATGAATTTGTAGTAATTCCTTTTGGGCTAACCAATGCACCTGCTGTATTCATGGACTTAATGAATAGAATTTTTTATGAGTTCTTGGATAAGTTTGTGGTGGTTTTCATTGATGATATTTTGGTGTTTTCTAAAAGTAAAGATGAGCATAAAATACATTTGAGGGTTATCTTGCAAACCTTAAAAGAAAAGAAATTGTATGGGAAATTCAGCAAGTGTGAGTTTTGGTTGCAACAAATTTCTTTCCTTGGTCATATTGTTTCTAAATATGGAATAACTGTTGATCCTGCAAAAACAAAAGTTTTGGAAGAATGGCCAAGACCCACAAATGTAACCGAGATTCGTAGATTCCTTGGTCTGGAATGATATTACCGAAGGTTTGTTAGAAATTTTTCACGGTTATCTAGTCCAATGACTAAGCTAACTCGGAAGGGTGTTAAGTTTATCTGGACAAAAGAATGTGATGATTGTTTTCAGGAATTGAAAAGAAGATTGGTGAATGCTCCAGTTTTGGCACTACCTTCCAGGAATGGTGAGTTTGTTATATACAGTGATGTTTCATTGAAAGGACTTGGTTGAGTCCTAATGTAGAATTATTAGGTAAGTGCTTATGCTTCACGACAGTTGAAAACTCATGAGGTAAATTACCCTACACATGATTTGGAATTAGCTGCTGTTGTTTTTGCTTTAAAAATTTGGAGGAATCATTTGTATGGAGTAAAGTGTGAAATATATACTGATCACAAAAGTTTAAAGTATATATTCACTCAGAAAGAATTAAATATGAGACAGAGGAGATGGCTGGAATTAATCAAGGAATATGATTGTACAATTCATTACCATCCGGGAAAATCAAATAAAGTGGTTGATGCTTTGAGTCGAAAAAGTAATGCTTCATTAGCAATGTTGCGTTTGGAACGTGATCCTTTGGTTAAGGATTTGATGAACTTTGGCATAGAAGCTGTTGGTGTAGGAAGTTCTTCTATTTTGTTTCAGGTATCAGTGAGATCATCTCTATTAGATAGAATCAAGCAAGCACAGAAGCAAGACAGTGAGTTGCAGAAAAAGGTAGAGCTGGTTCAGAAAGGTAAGTTGCCTAAATTCAACATTGATAATGATTGCGTTTTGAGATTTGGGAAGAGATTGTGTGTGCCTTGTGATTTACAGTTGAAGAGAGAGTTGTTATGTGAAGCTCATAGTTCTTCATTTTCAGTTCATCCTGGCAGTACTAAGATGTATAGAGATTTGCGGGAGTATTACTGGTGGGATGGAATGAAAAGAGATATTGCTAATTTTACTGTGAAGTGTTTGACATGTCAACAGGTTAAAGCAGAGCGGCAGTTACCGAAAGGGATGCTTCAGCCTTTACCAGTGCCAGAGTGGAAATGGGAGAGTGTATCCATGGACTTTGTTGTGGGATTACCGAAGACATCTCGAGGTAATAATGCAATCTGGGTTATTGTTGATCGCTTGACTAAATATGCTCATTTCCTTGCTATACGAGATACTTTTTCCCTAGATCAACTTTCCCATTTGTATCTTAACGAGATAGTCAGGTTACATGGAGTTCCCCTCTCCATTGTATCTGATCGTGATCCCAGGTTCACTTCTAACTTTTGGAAAGGCCTTCAGAAGTCGTTGGGTACTGAATTAAATTTTAGTACAGCATTTCATCCTCAATCAGATGGGCAGTCAGAACGAACAATTCAGACCTTTGAGGATATGCTACGACCTTGTTCGATGGATTATCAGGGAAGTTGGGACCAACATCTTTCTTTGGTTGAATTTTCATATAATAATAGTTTTCATTCCAGTATACAGATGGCACCATTTCAAGAATTATATGGGAAGCGGTGTCGAACTCCAGCTTTCTGGGATGAAGTGGGTGAAAGGAAGTTGATGGGACCAGAATTGGTAGAAGAGATGGCAGAACAAGTTCAGCTGATTCAGAAGCACATGAGAACAACTCAGAGTAGGCAGAAGAGTTATGCAGGCAACAGGAGGAAAGATCTCTCTTTTGAGGTAGGTGATCATGTTTTTATCAAAGTATCACCATGGAAAAGTGTGATGCGATTTGGTAAGAAAGGAAAGCTGAGTCCAAGGTTTATTGGACCATATGAAATTCTGGAGAGAGTTGGATCAGTTGCATAACGGGTGGCTTTACCTCCGAGTTTATCTCAGGTACACAATGTTTTTCACATTTCGATGTTGAGAAAGTATATGCCAGATCCATCTCATGTTTTGAGTCCAGAGGTAGTTCAGCTGGAAGAGAATCTATCTTACGAGGAACAACCGGTTCAGATTCTTGATCACATGGAGCAGGTGTTGCGGAATAAGGTGATTCATCAGGTAAAGGTTTTATGGAAAAACCATATGGTTGAAGAGGCAACATGGGAATCTGAAAATGCAATGAGGGATTAGTACCCCCATTTATTTGATAAGTAAATAAATTGCGGGGACGCAATTTTCTAAAGGGTGGAAGGATGTAACATCCCAAGTAAGTAATGAATAATATATATTTTTATATATGTCTATTAATGAATTAGATAGTGTTTTAGAGGCTTAAAATGAAAATAAATCCAATCTTAAGCATGGAATACACTAATATTTTTAAAAGATTGTTTTACTTCCTTTTGATGGCAAACCATTTTTGAATCTATCTTTTGACAATTTTATAAGCTATGTTTGTCAAAATAAACTTATTCATTATGATTGGGACATTTAATTTTACATTGGATAAATTTTTTGTATTTTTCTGACAATGTTCATTTTTTAATGAATAGTGAAAAATACTACATTTTACATCAAAACTGATTTTTAATCTAATTTATTTATATGATTAGATTATCTTTTGAATTGGTCTTAATGTGTAATCTGAATATATTTTTACCATTTAATCCAATGGTGGTCATTGGAATCAATTTCACTTTGAAATTAGACTTAAACTGGTGTCAATCTTTTGATACTTATTGTTTTATAAAAACATGCTATTTTCTCTGACAACGGGAATTAATTATTAAATTAATTAATTTGACTTATATGTTTTGAATTTTGTAAAATAGACTTCATTTTTTGAATTCGGAATATCAAATATAGCTTAGTGTGAATTTTTGGTAATTTTCTGAAAAACTCAAATTTTTTATGAATAGTGAAACCACTAAGTGGTAATCAAGCAAACTGATTTTTCAGTTAAATGAAAGTTTACCACTAATGTGTATTGAATTTTGAAAATCCGACATACATGGTTGTCATTAGTATGTAAAATTTGGTTCAATGGGATGAAAATAATTTTTTGGTGAACAGTAACTTTTTTTCATTAATCGCGATTAGAGGTAATTAGTGTAATTTAAGGTAAAAATGATATTATAAAAATGTGAAAACACCATGACACTTGTCCTAAACCTATTGGGTGAGTCATGGCCGACCAATACAACCCATGGGTCGATTTAGGGGACCCCATGGAGCCACTTGAGTGAGATAATGACTTTAATGCTTTTTTTTAAATAAAGGTGAAAATGACACTAACATAAATTGTTTTACTAAAACAATTTTTATAAGGGGTTATACTAATCATACTTTTGACTATAAATATTAATCGGAAAGCTAAAAAGATTTCCTACATCATAGTATTTTGTTTATAATTTTAGACTTTAAATAAATTAAATTATTAATGACATCATGATGATGCAGCGATGACCTCATTATTTAACGATTTAAATAAAATGGAAAGATAATGTAATATCTAAAACCTACACATGTCCAAAACATATTGGTTGGGTATATTTCAAAGCCTTATCATCTTATCTTCAAAATATATCAATGTGGGACCTTATAAATTTGAAACACTTCTGAAAATAATATAATAGTTTCATGATTTCCAAAAGTGCCCCTCCTCTCCTCTTATAAAAGGCCCCCACCTCTACCTCCTTTCACATACTCCTCGAGCCTTTGGCTCGGCCAACCCCTACCCATTTACTCTCTCCACATTCCTCTACTCATCCTATAGGATTCCCTTTGGGAAGAATCCTTTCAAAGGAAGCCTTTAGGCTCAAATCAAAAGGAGTTACACTTTTAAAGGTAATTCATTCTCTCATGTTCATTTGTTTTATTTTGCTTCTCCAACCCCCTAAACTCTTTTTATTTACTTATTTTGTAACAACACCATTATCTTAAATATACTAGTATGTTTTTATAAGATTTATTCGAGATACACTCTCACACAACTACATCAAATGGTTAAAGAACATACGGTTTCTGTGGATGGCGAAATTCTGCCTCCCAAAACGACGATTGTTCAATACTCATCTAACACCTTAAAAGGTGGCCATTGTGATGTCACTATTTTTATATATGATATATAATATGTTTATTCTTTCCTTATGCTTCTGTATTTTTCATTTATGGCATACCACTATTGTTTCCATTATGGGTAAACACGATATCTTCATTTTAGGAAGTGCGGACTACCGCTCCCTGAAAGTGATTTGACTCGTCAATACCATATGTGGGATGTGTAAAGGATAAAGTTAATGATATTATATATGTTATTATACTGTAATTATAATATACTCTTTTATCATTATGATTCCATTCCGGAAAATACGAAATAGAAATGGAAGTAGCGTTCATGCGTACGTACGGCTTACCGTCTCCATGAACGGTGCATTTCATTTCTTACCTCTGAATGTGATGTAATATTATAAATACATGTATATGCTGAATATATATGATATATATTTTATCCAAATAATTAATATAATTCTGGATATAACGAACCTTTGACCAAATTAACAACATGTAAGTGTAAGAAGTCTATTTTTGACTTAAGAACCAAATACCGACAAAATGAACATTATTAACTTTAATGATTACATGATGTTCATAACATGGTATAAAAGGAATAATGAACTTGAAAAAGGTCCTTAAGCAAGTAGAGATTAACTCAAGTTTAGTATTCAGGAGATTAAAGAACGGTCGAGTCAAGTCGGATACGAGGTATGGGACTTCGTCTCAATCTCCTTTCATTGAGGCATATTTTGTTTTATACACAACCTTATTTTATACGGTGTATAAACCCCTTTGACTTTTACGTTTATCCAAAAGGAATCTTTTTTATACAAAGCGTTTACTAAATGAAAAAAGGTAATGTTTTTATCGTACGTATGCGGCGACAACGACTTCTCCATCGTCGTGACCATTATTTGAGTTTCGGCTTCCTCTACAAGCCATACTTTTTTTAAAGAAAAATAAATACCAAGTTTTACTTTTCTTTTATTTTGGTATTGAAAATGGTTTTCATAATGTTTTTATATCAATGTGTTGTATTGATATATTTTGATTGAAAGGTATAAATGTTATGTTTCCTTTATACATGTTTTATGTGATACGATTATGTTGAGGTTCTTGGGCATTATTATGAAGACGGGTGGTTCTGTGATAGACTAAGGGCGGGTGAGCCCGATATAGCTCTCCAATGCATTGGGTAACGCGAAGGAGTGAAACGTTAAGGTTTCTCTGAAGATATTTTAGGGAATATACTGTGATGGGTATTCCAAACGTAACCAAGAGGGTTACTCCCTACGTAAGAATGTTATGAATGCCTCAAGTTACCTTTATGTCTTATGATTTCTATGATTTATTCATGACTTGATGAGGTATGTTAAAGTGCTTATGTTTTATGGGTAAAGTATGATTTCATTCTTATGTATATATGTACCCTTATTTACCCTTATTTCCTTTCCATGTTTTTATAACCCATACTGAGCTTTTTATGCTCATCCCAAGTTTTTTTTTTGAAATTTTTTTCACAGGTCAAGGGAAAGGTACATGATATGATGATAGTGTCAAGTAAGTGTCAATAAAGAATCTATGTTTTATTTTAAATATTTTTCCATTGATGGGAATGAAGAATACTATCTTTATGTAACCACTTTGTTTATATGTGGAATGTAATGCAAGTTTTATGATCTAATTCTCTAAAACTCCAAACCCGAAAAGATTCTCAATGTGTAATCTTGTAATAACTCAAGATTAAGTAAGGTTTAAGGCTGGGGCCTTATAGAAATAACATTATATAAAAATTTATATATTCATAAAATTCATAATAAATATCATAAAATTAATTCATGGGAATTATATATACCAAAAAATGAAACAATTAGTAAATATGGAATTTTTCAAATAAAAATAAAAGTGAGATGAAAATATATTACATTATTTCTGACTTTAATCATACATGTTGGAACCTCCTATTATTTAAATGAAGCATTTAAATATCCTATTAGGGTATCTAGGGGTTGTATTTTTGAAATAGCATCACCTCTTAAGTGGGTATAAAGAAGTGGATAAGATAACTTGGTATTTTTCTGTCAAATTTAAAGGCTAAAAGTTGTATAAATAATAAAAAGCATGGGTACCCATTTATAATTCAAGGGGAGGGAAACTCTTGGAATTTCTTAATATATAAAATTAATATATATTAATTTTAATGAAAAAAATGTATCCAAATTGATAATATTTGAAGATAGTATGAGGATGCGTAAAAATAATATCATATAATAAAAAATTTACATGTTTTGATCACATTTTTACCCTTACCTTTTTGTATTAACCCTTTGTTAACCCTACATAAAATTACTGTAATATTAATCTATTATACCATTTAAGGGATGATAATTTCACTATAAAATTACAAATGAAAAATAAATAAAACATGGTTTAATATTCCCAAAATAACCCATTCAATTCTCTAAAACTAGTATTTTTATTAATTTTATATCATTTAATAAAATATTATTTATTATAAAATATCATTAATGATGTTTTTATGATTATTCATTTAATTTGTTTTTATGTATATGAATAGAAAGGGGGAGTTAAAATATAATAATTTCACACCTCCCTAATATGTCACAAAGATCTATAATATTCATGGGATGCATTAACCAATTCAAATTATATCACTTTTTTACATTTAAAATAATTTATTTATTTATTTTTAATTTTTGAAATACTACATTGGTGATTCATAAGAATTTAATGTCATTATATGATTAAAAAATTATAATTAAATTTATATCATGAAGATCTTTTCATTAATATAAAAATAGACCCTTAAATGTTTTTCATAACTTTCTTTTGTCCCCATGTGGTTACATAAGAGATATTTAAAACTAAGACTATAACATATTGTATCTTTCTTTTATTAAAATATTATATAGGTCATTTTTATGGAAAAGAGCCTATTAAAAAGTTAAATTACATTAGTAAGTGGATCGGATTCTAATTCCCTATATCCAATAATAAATAGGATGAAAATATATGGCCATATCACTTAGTTTTAACCTAGGTTAACCTGATTTACATTTTACTGATGTGATAAATATTACCTTGGTTACTATTCATATTGGACAAAAACCAAAGTGTTCTATTTAACAAATTCAATCCTCATAACTCTAAATATGGAATCTATTTCATAAAATTCAAATTTTGAAAATGGTAGAAACTAATTTTAAAAAAAGTCTGAAACACGCGATGAAAAAAACATTTTTAATCATAAAACTTTGTTTATCCTTGTCCATTGCTTAGAAAAATATTAAATGAATATTAAAACATTTGATTGAATATATAATATATAAATTTAATTAAAATAATTCACCAATAGTGAATAATTTATTTTATTAATATAGAAAATACATTATGCATATAAAAAAGTTTTCAAAAAAATATTTCTATTTTTTAAGTTATTTTTATTCTCATTTATAATCACCTGAGAGACGATGAATTAATTTTATATATATAAAACCATATTTTTTCATAATTTTATTATTTCTTTTAATAACCATAAATCCAATGGTTATGCAATATTAACTAATAGTATATTGTGCTTCCTTTAAACATGGTGTTAAATATAACACAATCTATAGAATAAATTAAATTTATTTGAAAAAATATTTTCATACAAACTAGAAGTTATAAAATTACCTCACTAAAAAGTTAATAAATTATAATGATATAATAAATATAAAATAATAATATATTCACAACTAAGAAATCCCTTTGATCTTCTTCTTCCTATAAAATAACTATTTGTAGAACTAGACCAATATTGAGAAAAAAATATCATGAAAGGAGAAAGTATTATGAATAATCCTAAATTAAAACTATAGGATTAAATAATTTTCATTGAGTAGATAAAATAGAATGAATTTATAGGGAGTAATTGTGGTAATATAGCCATTATAAAGTAAAATATGGTTCTCTAAAATATGGTCATTGGAAATATGGTCATTATACAGAAATTTATTTGATATTTACACCGATGTTGTGTAGTTCTAGTTAAAAATTAAAAATAATATATTGTGTAAATTATTAAAAATGAAAAAAAATATAATATTAAATAAAACTATTTAGTCTTTGAGAAAAATTTATGCATTACATATTATTATTATTAAAGTATGTTATTATTTTTTATAAAATTAAATTATTTTTTCCTAATAAAAATGGTTTTATAAAATTAAATAAGTAGGATATAAATAATTAAATTAAATAATATATGGTAAAGATTATTTAAAATGGATATTTTTCAGAGAATTATTTTTTTAAATAGATAAGTATATTTATCTTAATAAAATTAATTACTATTAAATAATTATCTTAAATGATACTTACTAATAGTATTTATAAGAAAAAAATTAACATTATCCTAATAGAAATTATTAGAAAAGTAATATGGATAAATTCATTTTTTTATATAAAAATTGTTTTTTACATGTTATGTTCACTTATATTAAAACTAATTTTTATTAAATCTAGAAATTGATTCTAATGAAATGGTTTTCATATATTTAATCTTAATAAATAGGTTCTTCATATGTTCATTTTCATTTTAAACAAAATAATATGTTACTAAAGTTAATATTAGTTACCATAGTAAAACACTTGTTTTTCAAAGAAACGTTTTTATAAATGTTGTTTAATTTTTTTAATAGAATAAATTTATCTATTTTATATGAATCTAATATACATTTTAAATATAAAAAATTATTTATAATCATTTAATTAGTAATTTATATGAAATAATAATTAAAACACGTAATGATTAAAAATATTCATATAAAACGGTATTTTCTATATCTTTTATTTTAATTTTAAAGTTACTTTTCTCAAATTTAGATATTTAATTAGATTAAATATAGTAAATATTAGTATTGATAATTTTAAATTTATTTGATAGGGGTTATCTTATGGTCTCAATAAAAAATAAAATGTGGTTTTTTAATCAAGATTAATGAGGTTAAAAGGGAATAATTTAATGTGGTGTGAATATTTTTAAATTATCATGAAACACACAGCTTATCTAAGATCTTTCTTAGTTTGTAAATTCATAATTAAATTCATTAAGAAAATTTCCTCACCTAAATAAGATAACACACATGTAATTCAATCTTTATACCTCATCTAATGTTAGTTTACAAGTAAAATTCTATCTTTTTCACATATAAAAGGAGTTCACTTCAACCTACTTCAAGAAACAATAATCCTTTAAAATTAAAATCAAAAAATTACTATTAATAATCCCAAATATATATTTTCCATTTTTATAAACATCTCATCCCATGAATATTCCCCAAATCTTCTATTTCTAATAATTTATCTAAGGGAATAATCAAGTCTTCCACATGAGTATTATCTACTCCCTAATATTGTATTCTTTATACTTATCATACAAACATATCCTAAATAAATTAATATAATGAAATTATTATCATTAGTGTATATAAACTTTATTTTTTTGATATAATAGCCATTATCTATTTCTATCCCCCCATTGGGAAATAGAAATATCACTATGTTTTGTATGGAGTACCACATCCATTAATGACATTTTTTATTTTCCACTATCTCGTTACATGACTACTTATATGAGTTTATTTAATCATTAAGAATTATTTTTGTAAAATTATTGATATTTTAGAAATATAAATTAGGTATTTTACAAAAAAATATTAATAATAAATTATTATTTACAATTTATTCATATAAACATAGTAAAATAAAAGGAAAATTATTTTTATTATCCAATAGGTTTTACCTTATTCTTATAACTCCAAGAAATTATAATTTATCACATTAATAAAACCAAAATAATATAATTATTCTTATTTAATAATGTTCATATAACTAAT
The DNA here is from genome assembly GCA_963277665.1 of Viscum album. NCBI lineage: Eukaryota > Viridiplantae > Streptophyta > Magnoliopsida > Santalales > Viscaceae > Viscum > Viscum album. The sequence continues at coordinate 1,593,111,852 of OY728161.1, forward strand.
CACATCAAAATCATACTTATCCATTAATTATGGCATGTTCTTATTTAGATCAATTTACCCACCTATACGAAAATGATATGAATTTCTGTCGTGTATGAATATGAAAACATAATTACTAATAATATTAGATATTAAATAGAAAATATGGTTTTATTTCTAGAAAAGAAGTATTAATATTCAATCCCATTATTTATATACCACATTTGGTTCTCCAAAAATTATCGAAACAATATCATCAATAATTTTATCATTGTGAATTATATATAAGACCCTCAAGGTATTTAATTTCATCTTTCTAAAAAATAATTTAACCTAAATTAAATTAAATTAAATAATATTGAAATGATGAACGTGGTATTAATGAAAAGTTATTGATATCTACATTATTAAACTTTTATGAAACCATCAAGGATAATGACATTCGATGATGAAAATATACAATAAATAGTTAATGAATGTTTTATGAATAATTATAATTAAAGAGTGGAAAATTTAATAGATATTAATAAGTTTTTTAAAGTAGTTATTAATATTAATATTTTTATCATAAATGAGGTTAAATAAATTTCGTGGATGATGAGAGTAAAAGTGAGGTTTTTTGTTAATTTAAATTTTGTTCATTGAGTTATGACCATTCTTCTTTGAAATTTATTATTACAAGTCATCTATATTCTAACTTATGATTGAATTATATTGTAATTGATATTATGTTTTTTGGGTTTTAATTTTCATAATTATAATATCATTTTTAAATGGATATTAATTCAGAAATATGTGTTTGTTAATGTTTTTGTCATCCAAATTTTCTTCCATTAATACATATTCAATTTTACAACTTATTTTATTTTTAATGGTGTATATTTTGGAAACCATTATTTTTCATACATTACTATTAAATCATTTTAATGATAAACAATATAATAGTGATACAAAACTAGGATCCTAAGGTTTAGTGTCTTTGGAAAGTTAGGACCAAACAAATAATTTACATAATATAATATAATTTTTTTTTAATTCCTTATTCTATAGATTTTTATTGGCCTCCACTTACTCCTTAGTATAAGTAGTCAGCTGAGGATATACATCAAAGAAAGGGGTGAGCTAAATGCGTAATAGGAGGAAAGATAAGAACATGAATCAATATAATATGGGTGAGAATAATTATAATCATCACAACTTAAGTATGATATCATCATCATAATAAGGATAATAATAATTATATATAGTCATGGAATGTGGAAATGTATAAAAATAAACATCATGTCTTAGTGATCAAATACGAGAAATAATTTTGAATAAATCTAGCATCATGTTCATGCATAACATATATGAATAATCCCAAAATAATCATTATGAACAAATATAGCATAATTTTCATGAATATTTAACATTATATCTTATGATAAATCACATTACCCAATTCATTTGAGCACTATATAATTATGGGTTCACCCATCACATTATAACATTTACATAATCATGCATGCCACTTAGAACATTTATCAATATTGGATAAAAAATAGCTCATGTAAAGGAATTGGTTTAATGAGAATAAATTAATTCATAAGTTTTGGGTTCCTAAATAAAAATATAATAACATAATTGGTATATGAATTATCAATATTGTCTGAAAAATAAACAATCATAAGAGAAGTAAAATATGTGGTTTTAGAAAGAAGAGTTATTTCGAAAAAATATTTTCACTGATCATAAAATCAGTTTAGAAGAATTTATATACTAGAAAAGAAAATTTAAGGAAAATTTATTTATATTTTATGAATATTAATATAACATACACACTTAAATTTGGAATTAAATAGGAATAACCCAAAGAAAGGAAATTAGGTTTGAGAATCCCATTACCTTATGTTTGAATGATTTATTCACATTAATATCCTGGATAAAAAAAATATATTCATTAATTAAAAAATATATAACCCATTATACATATATTTAATTGATTATAATTTTTTTAGGTTCATTTATGGCCATTATAATGAGTTATAGAGTTCAATTTCATCCTTCGGGTGATTTTGTTTTATTGGTTTTCAAGATTGGTTTGCTTGTATACAAGTATATAAGTTCATTTAAGATGAGAATAATTATCTATAATGGAAATTATATTTTATTAATGAACTTACAATAAATTTAATTGGTCTTATATATAAGTTTTTTCTAGATATGAAGATTATTGTTTTGATATAATTTTAATGATAATCGTTTAGATTAGTTTTGGTGGTTTTCAATCTCAACAAACTTGTTTTGTTTTATTATTTAATATTACATATATATGTCAATTCCATAATATAAAAATGTTATAAAATTAATTTTATAGTATTTTCAACCATTATAATTTTTTATGACTAGCCTTGAAGGCTGCAAAGTAAAATGAAAATTTATTGTCCTAGAAGGATATAAATCAACACCTCAGAGAAAAATTTTCATTTTTAGAATAAAAGAGAGATGAGAAGATATTTTATGATTAATCATTCCATTAAGATAATGAAATTAATATTTATATAAGGTACTATATTTATCATTCCGCATGGATGAGTGGAGGTTAGGAGATAAAAAGAAAAAAAATAGAAAAAAATTAAAAGAAAATGAAAGAGTATTTTACCTCTTCTTGAGAACCTCCTTAGGGAAAATAGATTTGGTATTTTGTTGACACCAAAGGATTTTGGAAGTTTGTGTGTATCTTGGTAAGATTATTGGGTATAATTTTAGACAGCCTTCAAATATTTAGAGGCATGGGGAGAAGAGGTGGTGAGAGATTGTATTTATAGGGGAGGAGAGGGGTGTTTTGTCATTATTGTATTCATTATTTTAATATTTTGGTGAAAGACTATAGATTGTTTTAAACTTATCACTAAATATATTAAATAATTAAGGATATTTATATATTATGGTATTATATAATTCATACAACATATGTGACTCAAAAACTCATGTATTTGTCAAATACTACCTATATTTGTATTTCACTAGTCACCAAAAAATTAACTATTATTGAAAAATCCCAAAAAATCACCATAAGAATTTCTAGATGTGAATAACTCTAAAATGAACCCCATTTGATGAAAAAAATTCTAAACAATAATATAAAAAAATAATTAAAAACATCATTTATTAAAAAAAATCTTGATTTAAAAATTATAACATATTTTATGATATTTGAAAAAAAAATAGTTAAGGTCGCATAAAATTATCTTATAATCATATGAAAACAAATATATTAACTTATGAATCTATTTTGTCAAATTTAATTTTCTATTAAAATAATATATTAATTATAAAATTCTAAATAAACATTAACTGTTTATAAAAAATACCAACACATAATTTATCATCACTAAAATATTTATTTACTTATACCAAGACATAAATATATCATATTTTAATTTATAAGATACCCAAATTTTATTTACACTTTCATAGGTGAGGTTACTATTCAATTGGATGATTTATTATTCCTAATGGTCATATTATTGTTCCAAAGGTCAAGTTAATATTCTATTGGTATATGTTCATTAATTTCAATCAATATCACTTATTTCATTTTTAATTTATGAAAATAATGTTTTTATTGGTATTTATATTCTACATATATGTTTTATACTATATAACATAATTTAAAAAGGGAACAATTCTATTGATAAAAGTTTGGGTCATTGCATTCTTCCCGAATTTTAAAATTTTACCCTTGAAAATTCATTATACATAAATAGGTGTGGGTATTTATACTTCATCTCTTCTTCTAGTTCCCATGTTTTCTCTTCATACATATGGTTCCACCATATAAATTTTCATATGTGGGTAGTCTTATTGTGTAGAACTTTATCTATATGGTCCAATATCTTCACCGACTGCTCCTTGTAAGAGAGATAATTTTCTCATTGTACCACCTTTAATTAAGTTCATTTGATGGATTGTAATATACTTCCTCAAGAGGGACACATAGAATACATTGTGTACTTGATACATGGTTGGTGTAATTTCTAGTAAAAAGGCCACAACTCTGACATAATCAAGTTATGACAACCCTTATTTTATTACACACTTAACATAATTTATTACATAAAACCTTCACTTGATGAAACATATAAGATCAATAGGTATAGTGTATTTCGGTATTAGTAACATTACATAACAACTGAAAACAAAAAAATGCAACATCTTATTGAAAACATCCTTTAAATAACCACTACATTCCCCCGTACTTAGCATTGCACGGAATAACCTGAAGACATTCATAAGAAAAGGGTGAACTATAAAGCCTGGTAATCAAGTAAAAAAATCATAACATTAATATTAAAATACATGTTATTCAATAGGCATATCAATGGACTGCAATAGAAACATAAAGTCAAGATAAAACATGATAAAAATAACATGGAGATGTGGCAACAACACTTAATATAGAATTAGCCTTGGCCAAGGCTCATTGCACATGGAGCATGAATAAACCCACATTTCACATGAATCATGAGTAAACCCTCATTCCACTTGAATTATAATGATTCAACACCCATTTCACATGATGTATCATGATATTATAATTTACCCAACTCATTAGAGCACTATCAGGGTGCACCCTTCTTAAACATTTCATTTCATGCATAAGTGTTCCACATGGATCAAAAACTATGGATTCATTAAAAATAATAATTTATTCCATGATAAAGTAAATTTGGAATTCATAAATGAAACTATATAATCAATAAGTAAATGTGTATAATTTTGAATACCCTTGATAGACAAATGGGCATGGTACTCACTACACAATGACTTTGTCTTGGAAAAACACGGTGCAATTTTGGCAGCATACCGGCATGACTTAAGAATTCAAAAAAATGTTTGATGAGAGATAAAGGGGTGTCTCATCATATATACATGAAATGGACAGTAATTTGGTCATATATATACTTGTCCAAAAATAAGTAATGGAATTATCATTCATAATACAAAAGGATTGTCTGAATGTAAATGAGGAGAGATAAATTCCTTACAGAATTTCGGCATGGTAACAGGTGTACATGGGTGGAATTAATTAGAGATAAAGATGTCTATATTCAATGAAAACATAAGTAGAGAAGTTTGGGGGAGTTTAAAAATCATACCCCAACAATTTTAATTGAAATCAAAAGGTTATAACAATATAAAGAAACTTGGACAAAATTTATAAAGGAATAAATCACTTACTTGAAAGTGTGATCCCAAAGGCTTGGGATGGGATTGAGAGAGACTTAATGGGAGTTTGGGGCACCTTTCTAGGATTCTAGAGAGATTAGGTCATAGGTTGTACGAACTCTAAAGGCTTTGAGTGATAAGGAAGTGGGAGCTTGGGTGGGTTTATAATGGAAAGGATAGGGAATTCTTTATTATTTAGGTTTGGTACACCACACATTAAACTAATCAAAACCACAAACCAGCCCATGTTTTTTTCCAAAGGGGAGTGTAAAACAACATTTTATAAGACCAATGGTCTAACTTCTTAAACTAATAGGGTTTCTTATGTGGAGTTGAGTCACACTCTCAAGGAAATCAATTTAAAAAACCAAAATGTTTTATAAGTATTGAAGGGTCCCCTAAATATTTTTAAAATAAATCAAACAAACATAAAATCACATTATTTTAATGTTAAAAAATATATTGGATGAAAATAATGTTTATGGTATTTTATTACATCACTATTGGGTCATTATGATGTCATAAAACACATTATATATTTAAACGGTATTTAATTTTTACCCAAAAAATTAACTCTCTCATAAAATTATGAATAATTCACCATTGGATAATTTCAACATCCTAATTCCAAAAATAAGATTCATTTTATACAAATAATTTTAAAAATATGTGAATTTTCACTTTTAAAATAAAAAACAACATTTATCGAAAATTCATGGGTTTTGACAAAAACAGCTTTCAAACCTTAATAAAAAATACAATTTCATTCATAAAATTATACGATCATTTATATTTAACATAAATGAATTAAATATAAATAATAATATTTTATTAATATATTATTTAATAAAAAATCCATTAATTCACCAAAATAGATTTCTTATTTGAATATTAACTAAAAATAATATTTTCACTTTAAAAACTATTTAAAAAGTAACAATAATAAAATGAATGTATATTAATTATTATATAAAAAATAATGAACATATTCATAGTGATAAGGTCTTGTTACATAACCCCTTATAACACCCGCATAAGACTGAAGGGTAAGGTGTGTGATGGTGATAGACTCTTGGGGTGGCTCGGATAACATCGCTCGAGTGGTAATCTCTATCAACTTTCACTTCTCCCATAGGTGGTTCCATTCAAGATTAACATGTTAAAGATCAGCATGGGATTGGTCAAGAGAGAATCCCAATGATTCCACCTCCTTTCCAAGCTCTAACAAATGGTCTTCGTTTGGAGAAAGTCTATGAGATGAGGTCATTGCTTCCTTTGTTCGAGTAAATTAGATTTGTTAAATCCCTATATTTATACTAATCATGTGATCACTGTTCAACAGCTATATTAGCAAAGGTCACAATTCCTAATGGTATTTTAAAATTCAAAAACATAAAACCAATAAAGTGTATAAGTTTTATATACCCATAATAAGACAGTTAAATAGATAAAGAGGAATGTTCATTTATGAATTTTCGGGTCATGACAATCTCCCCCCCCCCATTAAGAAATTTATCCTTCGAAATTTCCTTCTCCCACACTAAAACTGATGCGGGTAACTTTGCTTCATTACTTTCTCTGATTCCCACATTGCTTCTTCAAACATGTGGTTTCACCACAACACCCTGATGAGGGGCATTATCTTATTTTGTAGAATTTTTATCTAAGATATAATATCTTCACTGGATTCTCCTTGTAAGAAATATCATCATTTAACTGTAATACCTCTGAAGAAAGTACATGGGAAGGGTTTGGTGTGTACTTGTTTAAGAGAGATACCTGAAAGACATCATGTAATTTGGCCATGGTAGGTGGATGTGCTAGTTGATAGGCCACATCTCTGACACGATCAAGAATCTCAAAGGGGTCGATGTACTTAGGAATTAACTTCCCTTTATTTCCAAACCTCATAATATTATTCCACGGATATATGCATATAAATACCATGTCTCCAACTTTTAACTCAAGGTCTCATCGATGGTTATCTTCATAACTATTATGTCGACTTTGGCTTCTTTGATATGTTGGTGAATGGTTTTCACATTCTCCATCATTTCTTCGATCATTTCAGGTCCTAGTGGTATACGCTCACCGAATTAATCCCAACACGTTGGTGTTCTTCACATTTTCCCATAAAGGGATTCATATGGTTCTATTAGGATGCTCGAGTGAAAACAGTTATTGTAGGAGAATTAAACCAATGGAAGATTTTGGTCCCATCCTCCTTTGAAGTCCATAGAACATGATATTAACATATCTTCCAGCCTCAGAATAGTTTTCTCAGATTGGACATCAGTTTGAGGATGACAGAATGTAATGAAGTTCAGTTCAGTTCTTAGAGCATGCTAGAGACTTTTCCTAAACTTCGAGGTGAATATCATATCATGATTGGATATAATAGATAGTGGTACTCCATGCATCCTTACCACTTATTATATTTAAATCCATGCAAGTTCATCCAATGAGAAGTCAACTCGAATCACGATAAAATGAGATGTCTTTATAAGATGATCCACAACGACCCATATAGCATTGTTTTCTCTAGATGTCCTTGGAAGTCCAGTGACAAAGTCCATGGTAATTTTGTCACACTTCTATGTTTTTATGGGTAGTCGTTGCATCACCCCCTTAGACTTTTGCCTCTCAGCCTTCACTTACTGACATATCAAGAACATTGATGTATATTTAACAATCTCCCTTTTCATATCGTTCCACCAAAAGTTGTCTCGAATATCTCAATACTTTTTTGTGCTCCCTGGGTGAATAGAGAATTTTGAGCTATGTGTGTCATTAAGAAGCTCCTTCTTTATCTATGGATCGGATTGTACACATATTCATGACCCAAATATCACAATTCCATCCTTGTCAACCATGAACTCTAAGGATTTTTCATTTTTGATAGCTTCCACCTTTTTTATAATTTCCACATCCTTTCTTTGAGCATCCATTATTTTCTCCAAGAGGGGTGGTTGAGCAATCATTTGATAAAAAATTGATGATGTTCCTCCCCTAAATATTCTGATGTCCATCCTCTACAAATATAAGAAGATTGGATCCTTCTCAATTCTCATCAATGATAAAATCATTGGATCCATTCTACTTAAAGCATCTTCAACCTTGTTTTATTTCCTAGGGTGGTAATGGATTGAGTAGTTATAATCCTTGATGGGTTATATCCATCTTCATTGGCTCATATTAATCTCTTTATGTGTGAATATATATTTGAGGCTCTTGTGATCAGTATATATCTCAAACTTCTCCCCATAAAGATAATGCCACTAGATTTTCAACACAAAGATCATATCTGGAAACTCCAGATCATGGGTGGGATAGTTTCTCTCATATATTTTTAGATGCCTTGAGGCATAGGCTATCACTTTATCATTCTGCATCTACAAAAAACCCAAGCCCTTTTTCAAAGCAACACTAAATACAACAAAAAGTTCTACACTCGTGGGTAATGTGAGTACGGGCATAGTGATAAGCCTCCTTTTCAACTCCATGAAGCTCTCTTCACATTCATCACTCCAAGAAAACTTTACTCCATTCAGAGTTAGCTTGGTAAGAGGGTTGGAAAATCATGAGGAATTTCTCACAAATTGCCGATAAAATTCAGCTAACCCCAAGAAGCTATGGATATTCGTTACTGATTTTGGCCTCGTCTATCCCTAAATTGTAGCTATCTTAGAGGGATCCACTGATATCCCATTTCTTGTGATGATATATCCCAAGAATGAGACCACCTTCAACTAGAACTCACACTTTATGTACTTTTCATAGAGATTATCCTTCCGCAAGGTTTCTAGTAGAGTTCTTAGATGCTCCTCATGATCCTACTTGTTTTTAGATTATATTTTAATATAATTTATAAAGACTACCAGAAATTGGTCAAGGTAATCTCTAAATACTCTATTCATCAAGTAAATGAAGATTTCGGGAGAATTAATGAGTTTGAAAGGCATTACTATGTATTCATAGTGCCCATATCTTGTATGAAAAAGAAGTATTGGGAATATCTTCTTTATTCCCCCTTACATGATAATATCCCAACCACAAATATACCTTGGAGAAGTATTGTGATCCATGCAGATGATCAAGCAATTCATCAATTATTTTAATAAGATACTTTTTATTTATTGTGATTTTGTTGAGCTCACGATAATCAATGAAAAGGTGCATTCACCCATCCTTCTTCTTGATGAAGAGGCCTGGTGCACCCCATGATGAAGCACTTGGGCATATAAACTCTTTATCCAGATTCTCATGTAATTGTTTCTTAAGATCCTCAAGCTCCACAACATCCATTCTATAGGAATTCTTGGATATTGGCAATGCCCCAGGTATAAGGTCAATTGAGAATTCAACATCTCTTCTAGGATTGAGACCAGAAAATTCCTCAGGAAAAACTTTAGCGAATTCCCTCACAATAGGCATGTCCTCAAGGATGGTTTCTTCCTTGGACTCAATCATCTGATCCAGATACACATGCTCATAGGTCAGTAATATCCATGCATGAGATGATGGAACAAAAGATGATGCATCCTCCTCTTTGCACTTGTACCGAATCAGGGGTCGATTCTCAACATAGAGAGTGATTTTCCTATCATGGAAATTTATGTTTGCTCTATATAAGGAAAGCAAATCCATGTCGAGAATTGCACCAAATTCCACCATAAGGAGTATGATTAGGTTCTAAGGGAATTTCAATCCACAAATTATGACAGGGGAGGAGTTATATTTATGGGATGCAATGATTTCCCCATTTTTTGTACTAACCGAAATCTTTACTTCCATGACTTGTGGTGGTGTTGTGATTGTTCTACTAAACTTTCAGGATATAAAAGAATGCGTAAAACCATGAACGATAACCCGACCTTTCATTTTTTTTATTCTCGTTCTACCTTATCTAATATAGAAACTGGATGAGTACATTAAACTATTAAACACGTAAAGGGGAATCCAAGGAAAAAATTGAATGACTTATAAATAACTTTTATTTCCTTAAATTATGAATCTATAAGCTTCAATATATGTTATCCATGATATGCTTTCTAACATGTATTCTTAGAGGAATTTTTTTTAAAATACCTTAATAGTGGTTCATACTAAGCTTCTTAATTTACCAAAGAATATCCCCTAAGAGTGTCGTATCCAAGAATGCAGCAAGGCCCATTGTCATGTACCAGGATACCACGAGTTAAGCCCAAAACTCTTTATTGGAGTTTTCAATCCTAGGTATATTTCTGCCAAAGAAACCTATACCATCTTGTATCCATACATGGATGTATTTTATTGATAAATCACTTACTCAATACTCACCAAAACCTAGGGATGTTTTTTTATACTTAGTCTAGTCTCTATGGCTTCACTAGGGTTTTCTAATCTTAATCCCAAAAATAACTAAACCTCCCTTTGATACCAACTATGACAACCTTACTTTTATTACAAACTTAACATAATTTATTATATAAAACCTTCACTTGATACAATGTATAAGATCAATAGGTCTAGTGTATTTGGGTTTTATGAACATTACATAAAAACTTAAAACATAAAAAAACATCTTGCTGAAAACTTTCTTTACATGATCACTACATTCCCTCGTACTTAGCTTTGCATGGGATAACCTGGGGACATGCATAAGAAAAGGGTGATCTATAAAGCCCAGTAATGGAGTAAACAAAGAATAAAATTAAGATTAAAATACATGTTATTCAATAGGTATATCAATGGATCACAAGATAAACATAAACATAAAGTCATTATAAAACATGATAAACATAACATGGAGATGTGGAAACAACACTTAACATGGAACTAGAATGAGCAAAGGATCATTGTACATAGAGAATGAGTAAACCCTCATTACACATGAAGAACAAGTAAACCCTCATTGAAATTTAATTACTATGAGTAAACACCCATTTTACATGACATATCATGATATTATACATTACCCAATTCATTGGAGCCATATCAGGGCACACCCTTCTTAAACATTTCATTTCATTCATAAGTGTGCCACATGCATCATAAAACATGGATTCATTAAACATCATCATTTATTACACAATAAAGGAAATTTAAAATTAATAAATGAAAATCTATAATCAATATGTTAATGTGTGTAAAGGTGAATACCCTTGATAGATAAATGGTCATCTTATTCACTACACAATGACTTTGGCTTGGAAAAACGCGGTGCAATTTCAGAAGCATAACGGCGTGACATAAGAATTCATAAAAATGGTTGATGAGATTTAAAGTTTGTATCATAATATATACATAAAATTTACAGTAATGGGTCATATAGATACATGTCCCAACATAAGTAATGGAATTTTCATTCATAATACCAAAAGATTTCTTGAATGTAAATGAGGAGAGATAAATTCCTTATAGAATTTCAGAATTGTAATGGGTGTAAATGGGTGGCATTAATGGGATAGAAAGAGTTATATCATCAATTAAAACATAATTAGGTCAGTATGGGGGAGGTGAAAAATCATACCCCAACATTTTTAATTGAAAGCAAAAGGATATAACAATATAAAGAAATTTGGACAAAATTTAAAAAGGAAGAAATCTTTTACTTTGAAGTGTGATCCCAAAGGCTTAAGAGGGGATTGAGAGAGACTTATTGGGAGATTGGGGTACCTTGGGAGGATTCTAGAGAGATGATTTCATAGGTTGTACTAACTTTAAAGTCTTTGAGTGAAGAGGAAGTGGGATCTTGGGTGGGTTTATATAGGAAAGGATAATGAATTTTTTATTATTTAGGTTTGGGACACCACACATAAAACTAATCAAAACCACAAACAAGCCCTTTTTTTCAAATGGGAGTGTTAAACAATATTTTATAATTAAAATATCCTAACTTCTTAAAATAATAGGGTTTCTTATGTGGAGGTGAGTCACACTCTCAAGGAAATTAGTTTTAAAAAATAAAATGTTTTATAAGTCTTGAAGGGTCCAATAAAGATTTGTAAACTAAATAAAAATAAAACCTAAAATCACATTATTTTAATGGTAAAACATATATTGGAATAAAATAATGTTTATATTATTTTATTACATCACAATTTGGTCATTACAATGTCATAAAACACATTATATATTTAAACGGTATTTAATTTTTACCCAAAAATTCGACTGTCTCGGAAAATTATGAAAAATCCACCATTGGATGATTTCGAAATCTTTATTCCAAAAATAATATTCATTTTATACAAATAATTTTCTAAATATTTGAATTTTCACTTTTAAAATAAAAACTGACATTTATCAAAAATTCATGGGTTTTGACAAAAACAGCTTTCAACCCTTGATAAAAATTACTATTGCATTCAAAAAATTATACAATAATTTATATTTAAAAAATTATTTTAATAATAATAATAATATTTTATTAAAATATTATTTAATTATAAAATCCATTAATTCATCAAAATAGATTTCTTAGTTGAATATTAACAAAAAATATTATTTAGGCTTTAAAAACTATTTAAAAATAACAATAATAAAATGAATGTATATTAATTATTATATACAAAAATAATGCATATATTCATAGTTCTAAGGTCTTGTTACATAACCCCTTATAACACTCACATAATACCAAAGGTTAAGGTGTGTGATGGTGATAGACTCTTGGGGTGGCTCGAATAACATCGCTCGAGTGGTAATCTCTATCAACTTCCACTTCTCTCGTAGGCAGTTATGTTCAATCTTAATGTGTTGAAACTTGGATTGAGATTGTTCAAGAGAGAATACCAATGATTCCACCTCCATTCCGAGCTCTTTAAAATGGGCTTCATATGGAGAAAGTCTACTGGATGAGTCCATCACTTCCTTTTTCTGAATAAATTTGATTTTTTAATGCCCTATATTTATACTAATCAGGTGATCACTATTCAAAGGCTATATTAGAAACGGTCACAATTACTAACGGTATTTTTAAATACCAAAAACATAAAACCAAGTAATTGAATAAGTTATATATACCCATAATAATACATTTAAATAGATCAAGTGGAATTTTCATTAATGAATGTTTGGGTCCTTACACAATATTTTTGAAGGGTTCGATGTACCTGGTACTTAAAATTCCTTTCTTCCAAAATATTATGATCTTATTCCATGGAGATATGTGTATAAATAAAATATATCCAACCTTAGACTCGATATCTTTTCGATGATTTCCTGCATAGTTCTTATGTCCACTTTGGGATGGATTGACATGTTGTTGAATTGTTTTCACCTTATCTACCATTTTATCAACCAGTTTAGGTACTAGAAGCTTATGTTCACCAACATCATCACATCATGCTAGTGTTTTGTATAATTTACCATAAAGTTATTTATATGGATCCATTTTTATTCTTGAGTGGAAACTGTTGTTGTAATAAAACTCATCTACCTGAAAATGTTGCTATAATCCTCTTTTGAATTCCATAGAATATGCTCTAAACATGTCTTCCATTTTTAGACTAGTCTTTTAATATTTTACATCAGTTTGAGGGTGATAATATATAATTAAATTCAACTCAGTGTTTAGAGCATGTTGGATAATTTTTTAGAACTTATAAGTGAATATAATTTCTTGATCACATACAATAAATAGTTGTAATCCATGAATCCTTACCACTTATTTGATTTATATCCATGCATTTTCATCCCATGATAATTCCTCTCAAATTATGATATAGTGATATGTCTTTTTGAGATGATCCACAACAACCCATATAGCATTGTTTCCTCTTGATGCCTTCTAATGTCCGGTGATAATGTATATATTGATGATTTCCCATCTCCATGTTTGTATGTGTAATGGCTACATCATCCCATTAAACTTTTTCATTTAATCATTCACTTTTTTTACATTCTACGAACTTTGATATATATTCGTAAATCACTTTTTTCATATTGTCCCACCAATAGTGCTCTCGGATATCTCGATACATCTTTTTACTTCCTAGGTGAATAGAGAAATTTGATTTGTGTGTGTCATGTAGAATCTATTTATTTATCTTAGGATTGGATGGTACACATAGTTGTGTCCCAAGAATTATGACTCCTTCATCATCAATTTTGAACTCCACGGATTTCCCCTTTGGGATAACTTCCACCTTCTTCTAAATTTACACATCATTTAATTGAGAATCCTTTACTTTCTCCATGAAGGATGGTTGAATAATAAATTGAGAATGTATTGATCATGTTCCTTCCATAATAAATCCCAAGTCCATACTTTACAAATATAATAAGATTTTATTCTTCTCAATTCTCACTGTTGATAATGTTGCAGGATCCTTTATATATAGATAAGTCTCCACTTTATTCACTTTTATATAATATTAGTGGTTTGAGATGTCATAATCCTTAAAGATATCTAAACATATTCGATGGTGCATATTAATCTATTTCTATGTGAAAATATATTTCGGGCTCTCATGATCAGTATATATTTTATAGTAATCCCCATTGAGATAATACCACCAGATTTCCAAAGTGAAGATCACAGCTCCCAACTCTATATCATGCATGGGATTATTTTGATCATGAATTTTCAACTTCCTTAAGGAATACGCAATCACTTTATCATTTTTCATTAATATATATCCTAATATATTCCTTAAGGAATAATTGTATGCCACAAATAGTTTCCCACTTTTAAGATGTGTGAGTGCTTGTGTAGTGATTAGCCTCTTTTTTAACTCTTTGAAGCAGTCTTCACATTCACTGGTCCAGAAAAACATTTATCCCCTAAAATTCATCTTAATTAGTAGGTTTGATAATCAAGATAAGTTCTTCACAAATTTCTAGTAAAACCGAGCTAGATGAAGGAAACTGCTTATTTCAATTAAAGATGTTGTCTTGTCCATTCTTTGATCTCCTTTTTCTTGGAATGGTCTACAGATATTTATTTCCTAGTGATAACATACACCAAGAATGATACTTCCTTCATCTAGAACCCAGATTTATTATATCATTTGTATATATTATCCTTACAAAAGGTCTTTATCACAATAACCAAATTCTTATCATGATCCTCCTTGATCATATAGAATATTATAATATCATCATCATCATTATTATTTTTATTCTCTAAATAAGTACAGGTGTGCATAATGGCCACAGTCTACGGTGGCCTAAAGTGGTGGAGACCGAGGGAATCCCCTTGAATTAGGTTCACCATCATAGGTTTAAATTGAGTAATGTTGGAAAGTAAAGTAACATTAGTACCATGATCCTCTAGACAATCAAGGTGGTCCGCCACTTAGTTCCCCTCTCTCTATGTGTGGGTGACGATGATATTAGTGTTAAGGAGAGCTCTTCATTTCCTCATGGTGTAGGATATTGACCACAGGGAGGGTCCTTTTCCATGAAATTCATCATGGATATTCATGGTATAAGTTTCTATATGAGATATGTTGACATTATACTAACTATAAAGAGTGAGTCCAGTGAGGTCAGTATTAGCCTCTACCCATATGGAATTTCCACTATTGTAATGCACCTTGAAATCCATGACCACACTACCCCAAGAGTCACAAAAAACTCCTCCTCCCCGCATGTCACCCAAAATAAATGATTCTTTTGTGTTAATCTTGTGGTCGCTCGTAGGAGGTTTCCACCAGACCCAATTTCCCTATGGCCTAGAGGTGGTAGCTTGAGACCCTGGCATAGTAAGTTGCAGCGGGCGAAGGGAAGGAGCCTTCTTCCAGTTACCAACATGAGTGACCAAGTCGATCTATAAGCTCATGGTTTTTTCAACAATAGACTAGCCTATAGAGATGAACCCCTCAAATATGGCATGATTTTTAGCTTTCCATATGCACCAAAACCCCACATTAAGAATGATAGATCTTTACACTCTTTCCATAGATGATCCTTCTATACCTTAGATCTATCTCTCTAGTAAATGGGCATTGTTAGTATGGGAGAAGTACGCAATGAAGTTCCAAAAGTAACTCCACTCCTGTTGTGCCCAGTTTCCTTTAAGGAATAGATGGTGTGTACTCTACTCTCACCTAAAATTTTAGTAGTGACAATGAGAATCCAAAATGATGCCTAGCATTTTAATGTTGAGACTTGAGGGTATGGATTGGTTCATGATTCTCCAAGTAAAGAAGTTATATTTCATTGGAATTTTTGCACCACACCATTCCATTTATTCCATGGTCCTAAGTGTTAGATAACCTATGGAAATCATTAGATTTGAGTTTCCACAATATAGATAGAGTGAAGAAGCATCTATCTGGTTATGAGTTGAGAAAAACAGAGTCAAACATAGCTTGTTGGTTGATGTCGAGAATGGACTTGATGAAGGCTGGGAATTGGCTTGGTTCCTTGAACTAGATATTAGTGGCAGGGAATCTTGGGTAACTAATCACATTTCCCACCTAGTTATGGTTTCCAAAATGGATCTTCCCCTCCCCAATAATACACTATGAGTTTTATTGGAGAAATGGAATATGGATGTGAATTGAGGTTCACAAGGGAGACCCATACGCCGAAGAGGGGTCTGTATTGGTGTTTTTTTGCATAACCTGGTCTTCCCCCACAACGTGTGTTCCTTGATGGTTTCCCATGAAATCATTTCATGCATATAATGGATTGTATACAAAAGGATTTTTACGTTGATGTCTCTATTTAGAATGGGTCTTTCCATCCTCCCCCAAGAAACCCAATGTATCTTTCCCTCTGAAAAAGAATCCCAAATGAACTTTGCAAGGATTTTATCAATCGTTTTCACCACACCCTTAAGCATGTTGGTAGCTACAAGTTCATGCATCAGGATGGATGACAGTAAAATATTAACTAGGGAGAAGAATCCTCTCGAGGATAAGATGTTATTTTTACAATTGAGATGTGGCCCACAATCTTGCTAACCAGATGGTCGAATTCACGAATACGCAGCCTACGAGAAGAAATTTGAGTACCTGGGTATTCCATAGGAAAGGAGCCTTACCACATACCCAAGCAATTTTCCAAATTCACCACCCTGTTATGCATGCATTTTATAGGCAAATAAAAGTTACTCTTCCCTTTATTTATTATCATCTTACTCCACTAGAAATAATCCATGAGGATCTTCATGATCCCCTTCACAGACCTCCTCCCTGTATTTGTGAATATTATTGTATTGTAAGAAAACATCAAATGTGAAACAGCGGGGAGGTTCATCTTCCTGTGATATTGAATTATATCCCTATTGGACATATTTATATTGATCAAAATACTAAGAGTGTACTACATAAGAATAAAAATGATCGGGGATATAGTATCACCTTGATGAAGGCCACGAGTCTCCTTAAAGAAATTGTGGGTTTTCCCCAGAAATGAAACTACCATCCATAAAGAACTAAAGCACCTAAACATGATGTTTCAAGCCCAGAAAGAGAAGACCATCTTGGAAAGAACCTTGTTGATAAAACCCCACTCTAACCAATCATATGCCTTGTTCATGTACAGCTTTATGGAAATCTGGGATCTATGGGACTTGGTTTTAATGTCTCTCAGCATCTTCTGTGCCAGGGTGATCGACCCCTAGAGAGAGTGGTCCCTCATAAAGTCAGGTATCTTGAGGGAGATCCACTGGGGTATGTGAAGGGACAGTCGCCTATTGATAATGCTCATTGGAATCTTGTGTGGAAAGTTTCACATTCTTACAAGTCAAAAATGGAGGAGGTATCTGGGATATTTGATCTTAGGCAAGAGAATGATGATGTAGAACATGCTATCTGCGGGAGGCTACCACCGTGAAAGAAATCCTGAATGGTCGAGATGATCATGATTGACCACCCGTTATCAATAAATACTACCAAAAAAATTTCAAGTATATATATAAAGACTCTATTCATTAAGTCAAAAAATACTTATAGATATTTATAGAGTCTGAAATAAATTAGTATGAACTCATATTGTACATACATCATTCAAAATGCAGTCTTGGGAATATCTTCATTCCTCACCTTTAATTAGTGATATCATGACCAAATATACACCTTATAGAAATACTTGTCCCCATATATATGATAAAAAATCCCTATGTACATGGAAGGGGATACTTGTTCTTTATCATGATTTTATTGAGATCATGAAAATCAATGCATATGTGCATTGATCAATCCTTCTTTTTGACGAAGGGAATAGGTGCACCCCATGGTGAAGCACTCTGGAATACGAAACCCTTGACCATATTCTCTTGTAATGGCTTATTTAGTTCTTCCAGCTCATTGAAATCCATTCTATAAATATTCTTTGATATAGGAAGAGATCTAGGAATAACTTCAATTGAGAACTCACCCTCTCAGTTAGGATGAAGAACAGGTAATTTTTTAGGGAATACGTCAACATAATTTCTCCCAATGGGAATTTCTTCGATAATGATTCTCTCATTTGTATCAATCATTTGACCTATATATTATTTCTCATAAGGAAATAATATCTTCAATTGATACAATTTTTTTGAAAGATAATCTTCCTCCTCCTTACACTTCTATAGAATTTTTGGATGCCTTAGGTTGTGAAGAGTGATCTCCCATTCCCAACACATGATGTTGGATTTGTATAAAGATAGCCAATCCATAGCCAATATAGCATAAAACTCCACCAAAGGATGTAATACAAGATTTTATAAGAGGTTCAATCTACAAACATTAACCTAGGAGGTGTTACATACTTTGAAAACAATAATTTATTTATTTTCTATTCTTAGAGATAACTCAACATATATATTTTGAGGTGGTGTTTTAATAGTTCTACAAAACTTGAAAGATATGAAAGAATGTGTAGAACTAGAATCAATTAGTTCATTCACTATTCTTGAATGAATAACTAGAGTAACTATCACCACATCATTGTTGGTATCCACCTCCTCAGTAGTGATGGAGTAAGATTTCACTCTCTCATTTGTATTTTGTGGCTACTGATATTGATTACCCTCTAGAACTTAAGGTTTACTGCACTAGATTTCATAGTTCCATTTCTCCATATAGTTGTAGCATTGAACCATGGGTGGTTCTCTCCTTTCCTCCTCCACATTTTCAAGCTTCATCAGGTCTCTTCGACATTCATGATTTTAGTGACCTTCTATCCCATACTTTACAAATTTCCCCATCCCATTGAGGTAATTCCCATGATGCTTCTTCCAAAAAATTTGACATGAGAGTGGTTGATTTTTTCTTTCCACCTTTGTCATTAGATCCTCTAGATTGAAACTTCATCTTTTTTTTCTTATCTCCATATACATGGGACCATTCTCTAAACTATATCACCACATTGAGATCACATCAAACAACTTCCTAAGAACTCCAAATGTCTCTAATTTCTAGATCATATCAATGGTTTGGTTTCAAACCACTAAAAATATATCTATTTTTTTGTTGTTGATAAAAAACACAAGGCATAACTTAAAATCCTTGACAAATTTCCTTTAAAATATTTGATAGATTCACTATCCTTTCGATTCATCTCTAGGTATTCTCTATTCATAATTTACAATGAGTTCTAGGGAAATACTTGTAATGAATTATTTTCTTAAATTCTTCCAAATCTATCTCTTTAATTTCATCATTTGATTCAGTATTCTTAATCAACTCCCACCATTGATTGGCCTCTCCATATAAAGGATAAATATCCAGAGTCACATTCTCTATCTCAGAATAGTGAAGCACAAAAAATATCTTCTCTAATTAGTTGAACCAGTGTTCTGCGGATAGTGGATCAGAATATCCACTAAACATCGTTGGTCATTGTCGCATAAAGGACTCGATATCCAGTTTATTCCTCTTAGGGAAAAGTTGAAGTTCCACATTATTTAGGTTATTTTTCATATCCTGTGATATCTAGGTAAACATCACCATTAAATTTTTAACTCCACCACCCAAGTCATTGGTGATATTATTTATCCACTCACTGCTTTGTTCTTGACACATATTGTTGGATTTATTTCCCTTGGTTCCCACTGTTTTCAAAATTATAAAATGTTTAAACAGGACATAATTCAATATGTAATAAATAAATTATTTATTACTTTACAAAATTAACTCTAAATGAATATCTTGGGGGATCCCTATGTTTATCATTTTTATAAACCAAAGATTCATGGGTTATTGCATATAGTTAGTCTCATACTAAGATTTTTCACTACTTTACTCTAATCCTAATTCTCAAATTAACTAAATCATTCTTTAATAAAAACTATATAGACCCTTATTTTTCTCACATTACTATTACACCATTTTAATGATAAATAATATAATAGTGTTACAAACTGAGGATCCAAAGTTTTAGTTTCTTGGGAAAATTATGACCGAACATAAAATTTATATAATAAAACATAAACATTATTTAATTCCTTCTCTAGATTTGTAGTTTTACCCATGTATGACTTATTATAAGTAGTCACATGAGGATATACATCAAACAAAGGGGTGAGCTAAAATCCCAGTAAGAGGATAGATAAGTAAATAAACCATTATAACATGGGTGAGTATAATCATCAGCATCATAACATAAGTATGGATTCATCATCTTACCCATGAGAGGAATCATTATATAAATCCATGGAATGTGTCAATTCAAAAAAGTGGGACATCATGTCTAAGCGGTCAAATACCACACATAGTTGTGAATAAAGCTATCATGATGTTCATGCATAACATATGTGCATCATCATAGAATAATTATTATGAACAAATATAGAATCATGTTTACACATCTTTCACATTATCTCATGAGATACATAACATTACCCAATGTATTGGAGTGCTACATAATTTTGGGAGCACCCGTCACATCGTAATATTTAAAAAATCATACATGCCACTTAAAATATTTATCATTCTTAGAAATAAAATAACCCATGGACAGGAATTGGTTTAATGAGAATACATTCATGAATAAACAATGGGGTTCTCAAATAAAAAGGTAATAATGTACTTGGTATATGAATCTCTAATCTTGAGTGAAAAAGAAAAAATATAAATTAAAGTAAAAAAATGTGTTTTTAGAAAGAAGAGTTATTTTGGAACAATATTTTCATTTATCGTAAAATCAGTTTATAAGAATGTATATAACATAATATAAATGGTAAGTACAACGAAATTATATTTTCTAATTATTAAAATAACTCCCACACTGAAATTTTTCATGAAAGAGGAATAACCCAAAGAAAGGAAATTGGGTTTGAGAATCCCCTTACCTTATGTCGGAATGATTTCTTCATTATATTATCTTGGATAATTAAATTAGATTCATTAGTTAATAAATCCAAAACCTATTATACATTAATTTAATTTATTATAATTTTATAATGTTTTTTATGGCTATTATAATGAGTTGTAGAGTTTAATTTTATCATTTGGGTGTGTTCATTTTCTTGGTTGTCATGATCGGTTCACTAGTATACAAGTTTAGATGTTCATGTAATGTGAGAATAATTATTCAGAATTTAAATTACATGTTATTAATGAAATTAAATAAGTTTAATTGGTCTTATATATTATTTTGTTTCCAAATATGAGGATGATTTATTAGATAAAATGTGAATGATTATCATTTAGGTTAATTGTTGAGGTATTCGATCACAATGAAATCATTTTTTAATAATTTAATATTTAGTTTATATTTTAATTATAGAACATAAAAAAGGTTATAAAATTCATTTTTCAATCTATTTTAACCATTATAAAGGTTTTATGACCATCCTTGAAGGCGGTAAAGGAAAATGTAAACATTTCATCCTCGAAGGCAATAAATCAACACCTCACGTACAACATTCTCATTTCTAGAATAAAAGGAAGAGCAGAATAGGTTTGATGATGTATTATTACATTATCATAATAAAATTATAGTATAAATAATATACTATATTTATTATTCTTAGTGGATTATGTGATTTTAATAGATAATAAGAAAATAAAATAAATTGAAAATAAAATTAAATGAAAATGAAAGAGGGTTTTACCACTTGAATTCTTCTTCTTGAGAATCTTCATAGGGAATATGGATTTTGTCTTTTGTTGAGAAAAAAAGGATTTTGAATGTGGGTAAGTGGTTTGGTAATTTTATTGGGTAGAATTTGAACAAGAAACCAAGATTTGGAGTTGTGAGTAGAAGAGGTGGTGAGGGGTGGTATTTAAAGGGGAGGAGAGGGCTATTTTTTAATTATTTTATTCACTATTTTTTATTTTATCTCAAGAATATAAATATTTTGAACCTTATCACTAAATATATTAAATAATGAAATATATTTCTAGATCATGGGACCAAATCATCCATACATAATCTATGACTAAAGAATTCCAGAATTCATGAATTTGATAAATATCGTAAATTATTGTATTTCTCTATTCGCAAAAAAAATCTACTATTTTAGAAAAATCCAAAAAAAACCTCAAACGTTTTTGGATAAGTAGAAATAAAAAATGAACTCCATTTTATGTTATGATAAAATTTATTTTTAATTAAAATAATTATTTATATAAAAAATGTTGATTTTAAAATAATAACTGATTTTATGATACTGGAAAAAAAAATTAGTTATGGTCTCATAAAATTTTCTTATAATTATAAGACAACAAAATATTAATTTATAAATCTGTTTTTTAAAAATTAATTTTCTTTTAAAACATTAAATGTATTATAAAATTTTAAATAAACATTTACTCTTTATAAAGATACCAACCCTAAATTTCACATTTATAAAATATTTATTTATTTATACTAAGATATAAATATATCATATTTTCATTTATAAGAAATTCAAATTTTATTTACTATTTTATAGGTGAGTTTATTATTTTATTGGTTTATTTTCTATTCTTAATGGTCATATTACAATTCTAAAGGTCAAGTTACCATTACATTGGTACAAGTTCCTTAATTCATATCAGTACCTCTTATTCTATTCTTAATACATGAGAATAATGTTTTTATTAGGATCTTTATGCTATGTATGTATTTTATACTATATAACATAATTATAATAAGGGAAGTAATTCCATTGATAATAGTTCGGGTCATTACATATACACTACCATATAGATGTATTTTATTATAATAATCTGGAAATTAATGTCGTTTAAAAATTCATTTCAATTTATCTCCTTAAATGTATTTTGATTCAGTGTTTACCAAATCTATAAGATTTTTTATCAGATCAACCTCCATTTCATTAAGTTAGGGTTTTTTCCCCTTGACTGCATTCTTATAAAGTATCTTATTTTAATATATTTCATTAATTCATATGTTTCAATATATTTCACTCTTTGTTTCATAAATTTTCTCATAGAAATATTTTTCTTAGATATATTAATTTATTTTATAAAAAAATGTAGATATTAACAATAATTTTTATCCTCTAAAATAAGATCATTCTTTTCTAATTCAATATTATTTATATCCATAAATAATTTCCTTTATTATTTTTGAAACCCAAATATATGTTATCTCATTTGATTAGAAACTTATCTTTCCCTCTTTTAAAAATGTATTTATATTAATCGTTTAATGGTGTGGGTTTCATGAAAGATATTTTAAAAAATTTGAAGGAACTAATTTTCACTTTAATGTATTCCATCTTCCACTCCACCTTAATTTAAATAACCACTATTTATTTTCAAGTATAAATTTTAAATATTCTATCTAAAGTGGTTTTATAAAATTTTCTTCAATTTAAATCCATTAAATTATTATTTTAATGTGACTTGTACCTTTTTTATGACAATGTTATGAATTCCTTTTAAAAGAAATTATTTTATTGATTTTAATTCTATTTTTATTTTTATCGCCAAAGGATCTATAAATAATAGAGTTATATTTAATTAATTACCTTCTAAATTCCCATAATAAATACTCTTTTTGGGTGATTTAAATTTGGTATCATCGGAATGAATTATTTATTTCATCTTTATTTGATACACTTTGAAATGATTCGAAAAAAAATTGTTCCCTGGTTTTTTTAAGATATAATGTATAAATGATTTAATGTGTCACATATGTGCAATATTTATCATTTTGAGACTGTTTGGGTTTGTAGCATCCCGCCCCAAATTCCACTTAACTATGCCCCAAGACGGTTGGCTAAAAGACCTCAAGCATGCCTCCACAAATGCCAGGGGTTGTTGACTAGAAGCAGGGGGAATTGGTTTTGTCTATAGGGAGACTATACCCTCATTGATTAGAGTGGATAATAGAATTAAATATATATATATATAATATGAAACAATAGATGTAAGAAGCAATAGAAACCATATATAGCAGTGAAAACAATTATAATAAAGCATAAAATATAATTAAGAAATAAGAGGAAGATAAATAATAACCTCATACAAGAAATAATTATTATATTCTATGGTAATGTAACTATAAAAAATGACTAGGAAGGGGACAAGGGATACATGAATAAAAAACATTCAATGAAAATATACATAGGACATAAAAACAACAATAATTATCATCTCGTGCATAAGCTCGGTCCTTTGACCCCAAAACCATCCTAAATCTGGAAATAAAACATTGGAAGTGGTATTCTTCCCTTTATCATGACCTTCAACCTTGAAATCTACTTGGGTTCCAAGGTCATCTTAGGGAGGTTGTGAAATACAATCTCAGTAGGCTACCACCCAGAGTGTCTCAGTCAATCCATTTCCTTCAACATAAAATAAATAGTGTCCCATAGTAAGTAAATGCAAGACAGAAATAAATAATTAAATGAATTGGACTTGGTTCCACTTGGACACCAATCCAATTTACCTACTTCTGCCTCAGTTAGTGAATCTGAAACAAAGTAACCTATAAAGGAAAATTAAGTTGTATAAAGTGTAAGAAGGTATATTGTCCCCAATATTGTTATTGGTATTGAAGGACACATCCCTACCTTTCAAAATCCAATGGATTAATTCACTTTTGAAAAAAATTTAATTTTTAATTTAATTTAAAAAATATTTATAATTTATGGAGAGTCTCCATTTTCCCATCCTTGGAAATCCTAACATCCTTTATAAGTATATATCATGGGGCTTAATATATGTCTAATGCCAAGGAGTCTTTATAGGGTGACCTAATAATGAATTCCTTGGTGTTACTCAAAGCATGGTTTGACCATGTCAAATACTAACCTTTGAGTCCATACATGGTATTTCACATAGGGTAATGAGTCTATATCGAGGTATGGTTCAACTAACATTCCAAAAATCTCATCCAAGGGGTATCCCCTATGGAACTAGTGTCACTCATCTATATGTAAACTTATCATTCTTGGAAACCCCATCCTAGGCATATTTTATGTCTCCCCAGACATATTTACAAATAAATAACATAATCTAACTAAGTGATGAGAGTTTTTACAAGGGGTACTTAAATAAGAACCCCTTGTATCACCCTCCACAATAAGTTGAAATAGATGAATAATAAATACATATACATATCACAGGTCTATCACGTACCATTTCATTTGTTCAAGAATTTACATTATAATAGAAATATTTTTCAAGGAAAACCATTTGTCAATTCCAATTAAGTAATATTTCATAAGGAATTTAGCACTTGGAAAATTCAATTAGCTCAACCATTCATTAGTGGCATTGGGGTGTAAGGTATTTTTACTAGGCTCATCTCCCATATAAATTTAATGCATTGATCAATGTATTTAATATGAGGAAATACCCCTTATATATTTTCTATAATCTAAAGAAAAAGGTGAAATTAATCTAAAATGAGAAGCACACAAAAAAGGATGGCATAACTCAACAAGGTCATCCAATGGGGTTGATTCACCACTAGTAAATGTCTCCAAAGGCATGGGAGAGCTATAAATTTAATTTAATTTGATAAATTAGGGATGAAGATGAAACATTCCATCTCATTTCACAATTTATACTTTTACATAACACGATGAAATGAAGGGAAAGAACCTAGACCACCTTACTTAGCCTCACAGAGCTTTCCTCATATATTCTCAACCTTTAATTCAAGCTAGGTTGGAAGAAATTGATAAAAATTACAAATTCCCTAAAAATTGAGCAAATGATCTTGCACTCAAATAGTAAAACAGATTGTATAAAAAACTTGAAATATATTAGAGAGGATTTAAGAGATCACCTCTATATTTCTATTAGATCTAATGGAGAGCGATTCGGAGTCCGTATAAAGGATTTAGATCAAAGACTATGATGAGTAGAGAAAATAATTTATACATAAAGAGGAGGAAAAAACTTCTACTTGAGAAGAAGGGGTAAAAAGAAAGTGTTAAAAAAATTAGAGGGAAAAATTTTAAATTCACCCTCATTAATAGTTGTTCACGGTTTGGTCACACGATTGGCCAAATCATGTGCCAACCATGTTCCGATTACTACTTTAAAGGGGAACTCTGAACAGTTTGGTGCATAGTTTATTTAACCATGGTCCAAATGTGTGATAGTAACTACTTGAAATGGTCACTTTGAATGGTTAGGTTCATAGTTTTTAAAACCATATCCAAATCGTCAAAAAAACCACTATGTAAAAAATACATATGGTCTACACGGCTGTGCACCTTGGTTTTCACGGTTATAGAAAAATATTGTGTCCCCCATGTGTCCACTATCTACAACAGCATGGTTTAGGGAAACCATGTGAGAAGGGATGTAAGATTTCTCATAATTTTGTGGCCTAGTCTTTTCTTCTCATTTTAGGGATCTTGGCTTCGAATGATCCCCAGACACACTCGAGACCTCCTAGAAACTTTTAGGAATCATTATATGGGTTGTTCTAGGAACTTAAAACAAAAATTAAATGGTATATACCTTTTTTAAATATGGGATGTTAAAACTTCCCCTCCATTAGACAACTCATCCCTGATATTCCCTTCTGAGGCTGGTATAATGTCATCGGAGAGAGGCTCTAGTGATTGTGAAAATACATCGTCCTCCTTCTCCCATGTCTAATACTATACAAATATTTTCTACCATAGTGCCTAGACTAGAGGAACTGAACTTACTCAGAGAACCTTTGTTCTTTGGTCAGTGATATGTACCAGATACTCCTCAAAGGATGAATCCACTTCAAACATGATATCATCAGTTTCACACTAATTATATTGGAAAACAAGATCCTATTGAATCCAAGATATGTGGAAGACATCGTGCAAGGAACAGTACCTCTAAGGTAACAGCAAATGATAGGATACCGGCACAACTATCTCCACTATCTCGAAATGCCTGACATGTCGAGGTGATAACTTTCCCTATCCTCATATTCATCTGTGTCCTAATCTAGGAGATACCCACAAAAAATACTATATGTCCCACCTCAAACACCATAAGTCTATGTCAATGATCGGTATATGAATGCTTCCTAGAATGAGTTGTATCCATATGATTTTGAATCAGCTAGACTTGCTTTAAAGTCTTCTAAATGAGATGAGGACCTAATAGAGCAACCTCGCCCACATCAAACTAGCATAGATTTGAATAGAAAGTTCTACCATAGAGGGATTCATACGGATCCATATGATTTTTTTCCTATAAACTATTATTTTATTCAAACTCAACCAAAGGAATATGATTCTCCTAGGAACCTCCAAAATCAATGATGCAGGCTCTGAGAATTTCATCTAACACCCATTTCATCTGCTCAGACTGCCCATTGGTCTGACAGTTATATGCAGTACTCTAGAGAGAATGTGGACATAGTTCCTTCTCGAACCCTTTCCAAAACCATGGAGTAAACCCGGTGTCTCAGTCTGAAATGATAGAATTGGGAACACTATGTAGTCTTACTATTTCATGGATGTATAACATTCCAAGCTCATAAAAAAGGATGAATCTAAATTTATAGGAAGTAAGATATATTATTCAACCTATTGACGATCAACCATGATGCATCGCTGCCTCGAGGGGATCTCTATAAGCTTTCCATGAAATCCATTTTGAATTCATTCCATTTACACTCATGAATGGAGAGAGGCTGTAGAATTCCAATAGTTCACTAGTTCTCTACCTTCACCAGCTAACAGGTGGAGCACCGAGTGATGAATTATTCTATCTTCCTCTTCATAACTAGACGCCAATACTAACGACACATGTCTCTGTACATATTCGTAAAAATAGGGTGGACATACTATTAGAGTAATGTGATTCCTTCATCAACTCTTCCCATATATCTAAAGGTGCCAATACATTTCCATGGAAAAGTAGGTTCTTATTTCCATAAACATCCCAACTAGGAGGCATTTTCTCTCCTATGATTCTCTCCCTAAAAACGAGGCACTCGAAACCAGACAACAACCTCATTCGTACCCACTTTACAAGGGAGTATTCCACTACCAGAGCTGCTAAGACTACTATACCATATTGTTCCTGAATATATAAGATAAATATAAAAGAATAGATCCATCAACTTACACTCACTAATGGAATATATGATGGATTTTGTATGACTCTCTCAACTCAATGTGAAACTATAATGTCCCAGCCCGACTCATCACTAAGATGATGGTCGGACTGTTGGGTCACATGGCCTCAATAATTCCTCCCCATACACCAGAGGTTTCTGACTGGTAGTGGGGTTGTAGAGGTGGTTCAGTGGGGAGACTATACCCTCATAATCAGAGTTTCATATTGGTACAAGATTTTATAAATAATATATAATAGCATAAGAAGTAAATAAGTGAATAAAGAACAAAAACAGAAGAAGTATAAGAAATGGAAGACAGATGGCAGTAGAAGAATAATATAATTGAATAAAAGTAAAATGGATAGTGCTAATTCCATATAATAATGCATATAATTTTAGGTGTTACTATGAGGTACAAGAGGTAAAAATTAATTAAAGAAAAGAAAAATACAAATATCAACTCCTCGAGTATCCTGAGAAAGAGCCCAATCCTATTCTCCCTAGCTCCCATGTACAGAGCACCGCACAAGTAATGAGTATGAAGACCTTCAAGAAATAATATCTACTTGGGTTCCAAACGGCGCCCGAGCAGCATGTGAGATAATAATATCATTAGTCCTGAACCCATAGTGTATAACTCAATCTATTACATGATATATAACATAAATAAATGTGTAGGTATATGTAGAAAAAATAAATAATCAATGATAAATAAAAAAACCCATCCATGTTCATAAGGGACACCTGGAGACTATACCTACTTAGATAATCTGACAGGCATCTATGTCTATGAGTAGATCCTATAAAATCGGGATGGATCAACCAAATTAGTGGAATATTCTCTTTATGATGATGAATCACCCAAAATATGCCATAAACAAATGGAATCTTCCCTTAGGATAACCAAAATATCTACCTCAGGCATAACTAGAATCTCACCCTTAGTCATCATGTGACTGTTCATCTATCCCTAAGGCATCCTACATAATCATATAATCTTCCCTAATGCATTAATTACCAGTGTTCCTAGCCCCTACTGATATTAAAATGGTCACCAATCCCTCGGGTGTCAACACCTAACATGAGTAATCAAACATCCTGTATAACCATATACACTGCACTCAGGCATCAACTACGTATTCCTTTCCCTTGGGAAGATTGGAAGAACATGAACTAATCCCTAAATGTTCCATGATGAACATGACTCATATCCAGAAAAACTCAACATCCAATCAGTATCAAACAATATGGTATCAATCACATCGATATCATATAAACTCAAAAGATAAGAAAGAAAAATTCAAAAGTCTAATATCAAACATACAAAATTTATCATCATAAGACAGAATGGTAAATTTATAAAAAATACCATCTATTAAACAAATTCATTTCTTTAATCCAGGATCTTAATTATCATTATAATTATATCAATCTTGTTTAATTAATCTAAAAACCCTAAGGTTGTAAACATATAAATTAACCAAAATTTTCAAAGGAGATTCTTCCACAACCAATCAAAAAAAATATTATTATTCCAATTCAAAATTATAAACCATAAATCTATAAAATTATCTAATTTATTATAGTGTTATAAAGTCAAACACACTAGGTCTAAATTATATACAAGGCTGAAACACCTATCAGGTGGTTGTAGGTCTCAGTCTCATTGCCTATGGACCCAAGGGATTCATAGGAGGTTTTAAAATAAAATATTATAGTTTAACAAGGATTATAAAAAAATGGTCGAGCTAACAACATTTCGATGTGATCTCACATATATCAATTTCTATAAATAATTGTATCAGATAAAAATGGATTTAGTTTATACCACCTTCTTTTGGAACCATTTGTTAAGCATAAAATTTGGAATAGGGTATAAGACGCATGTTCATATTCATAATTTAATACATGAGGAAATTTCCTCTCATTCATATCATTATCCAAGGCCATATACATTAAGGAATTAAATTTCTTTATAATCATTTACCTATACATAAGTAAGATTGAATGGCCTTACCATCCCTTGGGGTAAATCCATTTAATACCATTTGATTCATTTTAAGAAAGGTTGCCTTATCATGCATTATCCATTTCTTTTAAAATAACTCATTAAATTTACCAAAACATGGTTCAATGCCCTTCTTAACTCATTATATCAATTCAAATAATTCAACCAATGTTCCATATACAACTAAGGTAAATTAAACATTTAAGGCAAAGGGGGAAAAGTGAAAATTTAGAATGGTACACCCAATTGAGATGGTTGTGGCCAAGGTGAACACACCTAATGGTTTTTTTACCTAATCTAAGGTCACAAAAGACATGGAAAGGTATAAAAATTAATTTTATATGCTAAAAAAGGATTTATCGGATTGATCCTGGTAGAGGAAAAGTAGAAATTAGTAATATTTGACATATATAAAAAAGATAAAGTCTAATCTATAAACCAAGCATGCTAAAAATCATAAATCATCAGTATGAGTTTTCAAAGATAGCATACCATTTTTGGGGAGGTTTTATTATAAAAACCATGAATTTTATTAAAAAACAACTCATGTATCATAAATATTCATATATTTAAAAATCATCCAGTGATAATTAAATGAATGGTAGTTATAAAGGCAAGCAATTAAGGAATTCTTAATTTTAAAGGCAAGGGAAATGGATCCTACATCAAAGAGGAACAAAGGTAAACACTTAGCACATTATAATTTTTAACTTGAAGTTGCTCCGCACTTGAATAAAAATATAATTAACTGATAAACTACGAGAACCCAAATTATTAGTGGAGCTACAAAAAATAATGGATGAAGGCCCTTCCTTAAACCTTTGACAGTGAACTAAATCAAACCCATCTGCCTCATCCTTGGAAGGGAATGCAAGAATATGCATGAATGGGTCCTGAGAGAACCTTAACATACTCTAACATCAAATAAAAACACTAAAATATCTAAACACTGAATCTTAGGGTTTTAATCAAAAGAGATATGCAACAGGGAGAAAAAAATCATCCAGAAAAGGGAAGGAAGAGGGATTGGGGACCTTACCTCAAAGGATCAAGTGGAAAACGAGGATATATCTAGGTGAAAATAGTGAGACAAGGAGGGGCTTCGAAGGTGTTTCATCTTGCACCTTGAGAGGAAGGGGAGGGGGTGCATCATGGGTTGAAGGAAGGGGGAATGGGGGAGACCCCTTGGGTCTTTAAAGAAACTAACCTAATAATATTATTATTATTACTAAATAATGATATTATTATTATTATTGAAACATTTATCAATTTTTACTTCCCCAATTATATTAATTTCATTTTAAATTAAAAAAATTAATTTCTTCAAAAAAACACGCCATCGTTTTCCAACTCATGCAATTAAGATCTGAAACATAGTTTGTAAAACAGCCCATCTAGTAAATGAAAAATTCAAATTTCATTGGTTTTTCACCCAGTTCAAAAACAAGGGTCATTACAACCTCCCCACATTAGAAATTATCATCACTTTTAAGCCTTCGGTAATAACGACAACATCACCCAAACTATAAGGGTCAGGGAGTCTTTCTCGGACAGTCGCGTTGCATTTACAAACACCCAATGAACCTCTAAGAATTGATTAGGCAAGTATCCCTTAAGCCATTAAGAACCGATCCAACACACATTTTCCAATTGAAACATTGAAACAGAACCTACCCAAGCCCATTTATCTAGATACATAACCATGTTGTCATCTCTTGAAATAATTAATTGATGGTGCTCCCCACCATAGCTGTCAACCTTTAAAAAGGTGACAATTCTGAGCCACAACACCTCCACCATTGGAATTTACTTTCAAAGAACACCTCAAAGATTTCCATCGATGCTCTAAGAGTTATTATCTTTAACAGAACAAACCATATTACTTTCAAGGTCATATCAGGGACCCCATCATAAAGAAATGTTCTAATTACAGATCAGCCAAACAGAACTGGTCATGCAATATTTCCAAGAATACATTTTAGATATTTAAACCTCACCCACCCTAACCTGACAACATGATTCAAAATGTTTTCTCATTACTATTTACATCAAACAATGAGAGAGAAAAATTGAGCTCCTCTAAATGACTCATCTCAAAGGATCTTGGATCAGATATCATGTGCATTTTAAATTTAACTGCAATGGATTCCTCTAAGGCATCTTGTATTTACAACTAAAATGCTCACAAAATATCATACCTATCTTCCAATGAAGTTGTATGATCAAAACATCACCTCTGAGACTGACAAAAATTCCGGAATAACCATTAGTTGAAATGAATAGAGTGTAAGGAACTATCCCAAGGTAGTCTATACTCCATGTTTATGAGTGAGACGTTGGTACACATCCAAAACACCAACATTAAAAAAATTGATCCTGGAGCAGCATCAGTTTGGCAGTCAAATTTGAATAAATGGATGGTGTACAAGCTTTTGTCCAAGGTATTCCTATATATGAATCCAAGTGACTCTCAAGACTAACAAATCATCAATAAGAATCATGAATTCAGCATGAAACAATGGGAGACCACTTAAACCTCCCAAAACTGGTAAACTACAGTGTTGTGTAAGACCAACACACTATTAGTGTATCAAGGTTGTTGTCAAGATAGGGGAAATTCTAATAACTCAAGAAATAGTAAACTAAGATGATTTTAATAATTGACATAAGGAAAATGGATGAACCACTACTGGTCGATACTATAAAAGAAACTCGTCTTCGCCTGTTGAAGCACCATCATTCACCGATCACCAAGCCTTTACCACCTGAGGCATTTACATGATCATTCAATATTAACCATAAAATTACACCCACAAAAAATGGAATTTTTAAAATGTTACATACACTTCCAACCACACCAACATCATGATGTCGAGAAATCATTAACACATAAACACTAAAACCGATATGGTGCTCCCCACCTTAGGAGTGTTTTATTCATTGAAATAAGGGACATACCAGCTTTTCATAATCATGATAGATAAAAACAACCTTTAATTATTGTGGATAACTCCTTTGAATCATGATCACCATGTAACAATACCATTTCATTTGGCATGAAATCCAGAACCAACCTAAACGATGTGTAAAAACACATAATATTATTGCAAATTCATCCCAGTAATTAGGTTGAATTGATTCCTTTTAATTCTTAGGTCATTCTACCAATGATATGACCTAAGGTCCCGCAAAACATAACAAGGCTCAATGATTTCACCGAACTCAATTTGTTAGTTTCATCATTTAACACTCAGCGGTCATGAAGAATGTGAAGATATACAACCCTAATGTTTTAGAAGAAAATGACACATCCCGAATACTATACCTTTTTTCTACCCTACGCATTCAAATTTTAGATAGCCCAAAAAAATAATTAACCGGGATGATGATTTACCAAGTCATCCAACACTGAATAAAAGAAAGGGTCAAGTGACCTAAGAAGTGGATGACCATACCTGAGTAATTTATAATCTTCTAAAATTGAAAATTGCTTGGTGCTCACACCATAACCAGGACAAGAAAAACATGATCACCCATCTCAATATGGTTTTTATTTGTAAACAAATATTCCTACAAGTGGCAATGGAACCCGAGCATAACTAAGATTCAAAAATATTAGGTAATTTTGAAAGGTGTTTATACTCATGGGTGCTACCTACCATGGTCTAACCCCTTATGAGAGCATAAGCATCAAACCTAACACTAGGCCATTCCAATCAAAATACACCCACTAAAGAGACTATCTTTTAGTCCATTTTTAAAATTAAAATAGGGTCTATGTAAAATAATCATGTTTTTGTTCCAAGGAAACTGAAAAAAAAAAGCTCAAGATACCCTTTCCCAATGGTTTAAACAAAGGACACCACCTATGGTTTAATTTTAGTTAAATCACATTTATTCACATTTAAGTATTTAAAAATATAAAAGATTTAATTCAAAATATAAAGTACCATTTAAAAAACATGGCACTTTATTTTTAAACAATTATCCAAGGAAAAAACAATCAAGTTATATAAAACATCCTTTTAAACGTTAAACATCCAAAGACATCTCATATTTATTATAAAATAGAAAAAAAAATTAATTTTAATTTATATAAGGTAATTCACCTACAATGGTTTCTCTAAGACAACATGGGTTCCTCAAAATGAAACCCAATAGAATTTTATTTGTTATTCAAGTTTTAGAACACCCATAGATGGAAATCACAAAAGAACAATACCCCAACTGACCTACTTCAGTCTGGTTGAGAATTTAGATGGTTAAAAGGTTCATTTAAAATAAAATTTGAACATAATTTACATTTAAAACCATTTCATAATATAATATTATCACGTTCAATAGTCCATTCATATGGGTGACCATCTACCAATCCATAAAGTTCCCATACACATTAATGTTTGGGATTTGCATCTAGTTTTAATCGCAACCAATTACATTTTTAACATGAGATAAATTACATATTTAAAATAAAGAGAAGAATGTAAATACAAGAATCTAACAGAGAATAACATACAGAAATCCTATAATCAAGGAATACTAAATAGGGAAGGAATGATAAGCAGTCCAAAAACATGGAATATATATAACTAAGCTTGTTATGAAATCAGGAATGGCATAACAGCAAAGGAACACAAATCAAATTAGAAAGCATCTTATATATGCAACTACATGGCATGGCATATAAAATGCATGTGAATTTTTAAGTTCTTATTAAGATGCATGAAATTCTTCATCCTTCCCATACCATGCCAAGGGTAGAATACAATAAATCTCATAAATCCATTAGCAGTGGAAATTATACCATTCACTCAAGGTGAAATCATATCAACTGTAATAGAAAAAATCATGAAAACCAATCCCATCCATGGATACCTGGTCATTTCTAGTAAGCGGGGTGATCAATACCAAGAATAACTATTTACCAAGCACCAAAAAATTTCTAGTCTCATATATACCAAACCTAAATAGTAATACAATAGAAAAAAACCTCTCTTGACAATTTATAACATCCATCCCGACTCAACACTAAGAAGGTTTCCAGACCGGTGGGTCACATGGCCTCAAGCGCACCACCCTTTATGCTAGAAGCTTCTGACTAGTAGTGAGGGTGTAATGGTGGTTTAGTGGGGAGAATATACCCTCATAATCAGTGCTTCACAATGGTAAAATAGTATATCAACAGTAGATAATAGTAGAAGCAATAAATAAGTGAAGAAAGAAAAACAATATAATAAGTATAATAAATGGAAGATATAAAGAATTGGATGAATAATATAATTGAATTAAAGTAAAATAGAAAACTCCAATTTCATATAATGATTCATGTAATGTCAGGTGTTACTAAAAGGTACAAGCAGTAAAAAATAAAAAATAAAACTAATGGTCAACACCTTGAAAATCCTGAGAAATATCCCAGTCTTATGTTCCCAAGCTCCAATGTACATAGAACGGCATAAGAAATGAATTCAAATACCTGAAAGAATGAAGATCTACTTGGGTTCTAAATGGTGCCTAAGAAGGTTGTGAGATAAAAATCTCAGTATGTCAGCACACATGGTGTCTAACCCAATCCATTAATTTATATATAATTTAAAGTAGTGAGCAGTTATATGCATAAAAATAAACACAAAATGATGAATAAATAAACAACGACCCATCCAGGTTCCTAAGGGAAATCTGGAGTCTATACCTACTTTGGAACCCTGCTGGGTATCTATGTCTATGGGTAGATCCTTCTAGATTAGGATGGATCACCCAAATCGATGGTAGATTATCCTACTAGAGATGAATCACATAGAATATAAAATAAACATATAGCATATTCCATTAAGATAACCAAAATCTCACCCTCAGGCATAACTAGAATCTCTCCCTCAGGCATCGTGTGACTGTGCATCAATCCCTTAGGAATCCGACATTATCATATAGTCTTCCCTATTGCATTAATTACTAGTGTTCGTATCCCTCAAGTAGTATGAAAACATGCACCAATCCCTTACTCATCAACACCATTCTTGACTCCTAACACATCCCATATTACCATATACTCTACCATCGGGCATCAATTACTTACCCCTTACTATTAGGCAGAATAGAAGAACATGTACCAATCCATCTAGCATCCATAATAAACATGATTCATATACAAACAAACTCAACATTCCAATCAGTATCAAAACCCTCAGTTATCAATCACATCAATATCACATAAGCTCAAAATCTAAGAAATAAAAATTCCCATGTCTAGTATTGAACATACCAGATGTATCATCATAAGACACAATGATAAATTTATAAAAATTACCATCTGTTAAAATAATTCAATTCACTAATCAAGATTCCAAATTATCATTATAATTATATCAAACCCATTTAATTAATCAACCAACCCTAACATCATTAATATACCAATTAACCAAAATTTTCCAAGGTGATTCTTCATTAATAAATCAAAACAATTTATAATTATTCCAATTAAAATGTTTGAACCATCATTAAATAAAATTATCCAATTTATTGTTGGTATTGATACTCAAACAGACTAGGTTGCAATTAAATCCCAGGCTAACACACCAATTGAGTGGATGCAGGTCTAAGTCACCATAATAATGGACCCAAGGGATTCAAAGGTGGTTTAAAAATAAAATATTATAGTTTAACAGGGATTATCTAATTTATTTGGTTGATCCCACAACATTTCATCCTCGTCTCACATATAACAATTAATATAAATAATTATATCAGATAAAATAAATTTAATTTATACCACCCATTTGTGGAACCAAGCAATAACCATAAAGTGTGGCATAGGGTATAAGACACATGTTCATATTCATAATTTTTTACATGAGGAAAATGCCTCTCATGTATATCATTAGCCAAGGAAAATTCCAATAAGGCATTACATTTCATTATAAGCATTTACTTAAGCATAAGAAAAAGGGTACAGCCTTACAACACCTTGGGGTCATTCCATTAAATACCATTTGATTCATTTTATAAAAGGGACCCATATCATGCATTAGCTATTTATTTTAAAACAACTTATTCAGTTTACTAAAACATATTTCAACACCCATATTAATGTATTTTATAAATTTAAATAATTCAACCATGGTTCCACACACAACCAAGGTAAATTCAACATTTAAGACAAATATAAAAAAGGGACAATTTTGAATGGTACACCTAATAGAGATGGACAAGTCTAAGGTGAACAAATCCAATGGGTATCTCCCTAAGTGAATGTCACAACGAACATGGAAAGGCATAAAAATTAATTTTATATGATAAAACAAGGATTCTTTAGATGGATCTGGATAGTGGCACAAAAGTGTAACGTCAAAAAATCAATGAAATGATGGGAAAAGGATAGTTTCCCTACACTAATAATTCTCATTCATAAAGAAATATATCCAGTTTATAAAACAGTACATGCTTGAAAGGTTCTATAGTTCAATTAAATAATTATAAAGGGGAAACATTTTTTAAGAATAAAAAAAGAGGCTGCAAACTATCACGCCACTTAGTAAGTTGTGACATAAAGTCATAATAAAAAATATAATCTATAAACAAAGCATGATAAAAATAAAAAATAATCACTGTGAGGTTTTTAATACAATGAACCTTCATTGGAGGGATTTTATTATAAAACCCATGACTTTGATTATAAAAAACTCATGTATCATAAATGTGAGTTTATTTTAAAATCATACAGTTATAATTAAATGGAAGGAAGTTCCAAACAACAGAAATTCATGAATTCTTAATTTTAATGGAAATGGAAAGGGATCCTACCTCAAATATGAACTATTCCAAACACTCAGCACTTGAAACTTTTTAACTCTAACCTTCTCTACACTTGAATATAAATACAATAATATTATAAACTATGAAACCCCCAATTATTAATAAAGAAAAAATCAAAAATGGATGAAAACCCTACCTTAAAATATAGGCAGTGAACCAAATTGAACTAATTTGCATCACCTTTGATGTTGGATGATGGAATAAGCACAAATGGGTCTTGAAATACCCATAGCATACCCTAACGTCGAATGAAAACTCTAAAAATAGTTAACCCCAAATCTAGGTTTTCGTATAAACGAGATAGGTGACAGGGAGACAAAAAATCGGCCAAAATGGGAACGAAGAGGGACTGGGAACCCTACCTTGAAGGATTTGGAGGAAATGAGGAGTGATTTGGTGAAAAATAGTGAGATAAAAAGGAGTTTTATAGGGGTTTCACCACATTCCTAGAGATGAATGGGAGGGGGTATGCTATGCGCTAGAGGAAGGGGGAAAGGGGGAGACCCCTTGGGTTTATAAAAAAATAAACCTAATAATAATAAAAATAATATTATTATTAATGATAATTATATATATATATATATATAATATTATTTTTATTATTATAAAAACTTTTCTTTATTTTTATTTCCCCAATTATATTAATTTAATTTTAATTTAATCAATTAAATTTCTTTAAAAACACATCACAGTGTTCCAAGTCTTGAAATTATGATCTAAAACTCATTTTATAAAATGGAACATCTAGTAAAAGAAAAATTCAAATTTCTTTGGTTTTTCATCTGGTTCAAAATTAGGCGTTGTTACAGTCAGCTACAACATTTCCCTTCTCAAGTGTGTAATCAAGCTAAAAATTGAACGAATGTTTGTATTCCACCCACAAAAACAGACTTAGATTTATCTCTCTCTATGTGGAGATATATTTGATACTTTTATGTCATGTGTAAATGATGAACTGCTCACCCAACATGTTTTTTCTCAAACAACATATCAAGGTCATGTGTAGGGTAATTCTGCTCGTGGGGCCTCAGCTGGTAGGACCCATAAGCCAAGACTTGATCACCTTGAATTATAATTACACTCAAACCAATTCTTGAAGAATCATAGTAAATAGTATAACTATTACTTGGCTCAGGAAAAATCAAAATTAAAGATGAAGTGATTATTCCCTTTAACTCTTAGAAATTGGTCTCACAAATTCTAGACGAACTTCACACCCTTTTTAGTAAAGTTCATAATAGTTTTGAGAGACATGATATGTCCTTGATGAATCACCTATAATATCCAGCCAACCCTAATAAGATGTGTATATCAAATATATTCTTGGAATACTCCTAGGAAACCATATTGATAACCTTGTCTAGGTCAATGTATATTCCTCCCTTAGATATGATTTGACCCAAGAAGTGAACCCTACTGATTAAAAAGTAGAATTTACTGAGATTTTCATATAGTTGGTGATCTCTCAATATATTCATCGCAATTTCAACATGGTTGGAATGGCCTTGTCTGATTTTTGAATACACTAAGATTCCATCTATGAAGACTACCACAAGGGAATCATGCTACGGGTGGAAAATCTGATTCATCAGATCCATGATTATTTTCAGTTGTTCATCATGATGAATGGAATAACTAGATGCTCAAACACATTTTACCTACTCTGGAACACTTTGTGTGGTATGTCTGATGAGCTAAAATGCAACTGATTATAGTCAGACCTCAAATCGCCCTTAGGGGAAATAGTTTCTCCACAGATCTTTTCTAAGAGGTATTCTATATGAGGAAGTGGATACTTGTTCATTAATATAATTTGGTTCAGTATGAGGTATTCCATGCATAATAAAAGTGTATCATATACCTTCTTGGGGAAGAGATATAGTGAACCCCAAAGAAATTTGTTCTATCAGATAAAACCCTTAGCCTCTAATACTTCAAGGTACTTGTTGATTTCCTAGAGCTCTGTAGGTGTCATCCTATATAGAGGAATGGACACTAGTACTGCACCTAGAACAATATATGTAACACCCCAAGTTTTTATGAACCATATTTTTTTAAATTAAAATTTTCTTTTATATCTTTCAATGAACTAAGTCAAACATTTCTATCACACTAAACTGACTTGTCGTATGTTACACGCAACACCGAGCTCGAGTATGATACACGCAACACTAAGTATAGATTCTGTTCAATGTATAAAATAACTATGTTTATATTATGATATACGCAACACCAAATAATATTTCACTACATGAAACACTTACTTGTCTTGTGTTACATGCAATGGAGGCCTTCCTCGATAGCTTGTGTTGTACATAATACCGAGTTTCACTAAACAACGATATATTATAGAAATATTATTATTTAAAGGTATATAAACTAGATATTAGGAATAGTATTAAGAATATTTTTAATTTTAAATGACATTAAAATTAATCTTAGGTATTTTCTAGAACATGATATAAGAAAAAATTTAATTTTTCAGATAAAAGAATTATTTTTCAAAAAATGCAGTTTTTCTGCCTTTTAATAGCGCACTAATTTTAAATATAGTTTTTCACACTTTTATATATTCTATTTAAAAAAATAAAAATATTATTTGTAATTGGGACCTTAAATTTTACTTTGTTTTAATTTTTCTAATTTTTTTGATAAAATCCATATTTTAATAAATAGTTAAAAATACAGCATTTTAATTCAAAATTTCATTTTTTTCTAAATTATTTATATAGTTATATTATATTTTTAATTGTTTTGAAATTTTAATTGCACTATTTTTTCATTATTTAATCCAATATTTATCATTTTATGTAATTTAACATTTAAATTGGACATACATACATGGCAATCTTTTGATAAGTTTTACTTCTTAAACCCCCACATTTTAGGTTTTTGACAACGAGGATTAATTTTAAAATAATTTCTGCCAATTATAAATTTTAAATTATGAAAAATGGATTCTATATTTGGAATAATTGGGTCTTAATTATGTTAATAGGTTACTTTTATTTTTTTGATATTATGAATAGTAACTACCGTAATTTTTATTTACCGCAATTAAAGGTAAATCAGATAAATTAGAGTAACTTACAATATGATAAAGATAATAAAATTATCCTAACACCTTCCAAAATACTATTTGATGAATTAAAGTCGACCAATATCACCTATGGGTACAAATTGATTTATTTAATGGACTCTTTCCATGAATTTTATGTAATTATGATTGAAATAAAATAATGTGACAACATGTCACTCTCATATATCTAAGAAGTATAATAATTTTAATATAGTGATAAACATGATAAAACATCAAAAATTAATAGTATCCAAAAATATAATAAATGTATCTATATCATGTGAATTTATTTATAATTTTTATAGATTATATAATTACTAATAATGATGACACAATAGAGATGTATAAATTATTTTATTGATTGAAATATCAAATATATGGTTTTAGAAATATTAAAATAAATATCATATGAAATAATTAATATGGGACACTAATCTTCTAGGTGACTATGACATGTTTGGAGTGTGTTAAATATTTTGGTTAAAATTTATCTTCTGTTTGGATTTTATTTAAATTCAAATAAATGAATTGTGTCAGAATTGAAATTATTGATATTTTATAAAATTAACTTATTATTAAATTATTAAAAATCAAAAAAAAATATTTGAAAATTACAAAGTGAAAATTATATGGTCTAAATTTTCATAACTTATCCAATTATGTACAATTTAAAACACATAAATAAATATTTATAACCATTTAATATTTATAATATTATTACCACAAATAAAATTAAATATATTAAATAAGGATAAATCAAAATGATAATGTTTTAAATAATATAAAAACATGTCTAAATTTTATTGGTTTAGATTATTTCAACCCATAATCATCTTATATTTGAAATAAATTAGTTTTGGAGCATTATAAACCGAAAATTAATTTATAATAAATTAATATTTCAAAAATTTCCAAAGGTTCCCCTCCCCTCTCTTATAAAAGGGCACATCTCCTTCTGTTTTAATCACACCTCCAAAGCCCTATGTCTCTAAAAAACCTGCCAAAATTCCCTCCCAAATTCTCTAAAATTATCCTAGAGGACAACCTTTGGGGAAAAAGTCATCTTAAGAAGTCATTTTGTGCATACCTAAAGGAGATACTCAAAAAAGAGGTAATTATTTTATCACCTCTTTCAAAAATAATTATTCTTCTACTTCATCATTTTATGTTGTTTCTATACTAAAGTAATAAATTGAGTATCTCTGACATTCTAAGATGTTATTATAATTATGGTACAACCCTATACCTCCTTTTATCCATCCTACAAATAAAAATATCACCATTTGTACATATGCAAGGCTTACCTTCTACACGTTGTCGTGTAATTTGTTATTTAAAAATACATATTTTGAATGGGTATAATGATTAATATAATGGATTTAAATAATTAATTTAACATTATAATTACTCTTTATAATTAATATACCATCCAATTATATACTATTTGACCATTAAGTTAATGATATCATCGCTCGTGCATACGTACGGCCTACCGTCTCCACAATGTGATGAGATTCATTCTCCATGTTAACCATTAA
The DNA here is from genome assembly GCA_963277665.1 of Viscum album. Taxonomy (NCBI): domain Eukaryota; kingdom Viridiplantae; phylum Streptophyta; class Magnoliopsida; order Santalales; family Viscaceae; genus Viscum; species Viscum album. The sequence continues at coordinate 1,593,154,864 of OY728161.1, forward strand.
AGAATGATTATAAATAATATATTATAAATAATCATGAAATATATGAAATAATAATTCTAATTAATTTATTTATATATAAATATGTAATTTACTTTCTTCAATTCAATTCAATAAGGAAATGGAAAAATCGTTAATGCGTACGTACAACCTACCGTCTCCATGAACAGTGTATTTCATTTCATTTATCTATATATTATATATATTTATATAATGAATATATATGATATATAAATCATGTTTTATATTATTTAAGTATTCAAATCATGATATAAGTAATAATATAAATAATAACAAGTCAAAACACGTATAATAAATAAAATGATTATTACCCAAAATGTTTCTTTAACATAGAATTGATAAGTGAACGGGTAATATAAAGTCATAAGTGAATAATATATGATATCATAAATATTATTATGGTTATTTTACAAGTTAATAATATGTTTAAACCCAATATACAGGAGTTTTGGATACATGCGCAGCATATCGAACCTAAGGTAAGGGATGATTTTCCAATCAAATTTTTATCCGAGATTGTTTATATGTAAGTATTTACAGGAGATATATTTATCATCCAAGTCAATGTTCTCTAAAAATGTTTTAATTAAATTTTTACTATTATTTTATTTATGTATCTATTCATTTTTACCCATTTTTGGATTTTACTATATGGTATTGAATGAATCTTTCTTTTGTTTACCATTAAAGATACTTTTTAAATTTTTTGGCAAAATTACAAGGAGATTTTTTTTAACTTATACAGCATGAATTGATTTTTTACGGTTTCATGACGCCTTATTTCCATGAAAATTACTCTATGCTATTTCAAGTTTATTTTTAATTAAATTATTTTCATTTAAAATTTCATGGAATTTTTAGAAAAGAATACATTTAGGAAGAAGAAATGATATTTTCCTCAAGAATTAAGTTCAAGCGTTTTATCAAAATTATTTTCCATCTACAATGACTCCCTTCAATAGGGTTATGTTTTTATCCCTATTATTACTATGAATTTATTTTTTTGGTGATGTAATGATATTTAATATGGATTATGTTATGATTGAATGATGTTTAAGAAACCCATTTTATTTCTTAGGTTATGCTATGATGAATTATTTATATTTATGTGGAACATGTAAGATTGATTTCATTATGAGGTGGGTGGGAACCTATATCTCCCTACAATTCATTGGGAAAATATTTATATCTCATTATATAGACATGACTGGAATGTAAAGTAAATATAGTTTAGTAATATAGGGATGGAACGACAAGTAAATCTGGTTCAGTAATACATGGCTGGAACAGCAAGTAAACCAAGTTCAGTAAAGCACTTTGTCCACTAAGATGGTCTTGGAAGCAGTGCCTTGGATAACATGAGAATCATATTATCTGATTATTTATTTTCCACAATACCATGTTTTAATCCAATGTTATTTTCTTATGGGTAATGTTCTTTTATGATCTATGCCTTACGTAATACCAATATTTATTTCATATCCCAAGATTTTGATACTTAAAATTTATATTCATGTTTTTAAATACTTATGTTTATAGTTTGTTCTATGTTCTCAATGTTTACCCTTAATGAGAATTTGAGCTCATCCTTTTTATGTTTTCATTTCCCCATAATATAAATAAAGGTTTTAGGTGGGAAAACAAAAGGGGAAGATCTTTATGGGAGATGTTGAAGATATTTCACCAAGTTAGAAGATTATGTACCAAGTTTCCAAATACACTAAACTAATATGGTATTTGGTAGTATATATGTCTAATTTATGATGTATTCTACAATAAAAATTTAATGTCCGTCAAACTTGGTTCATTTCAGTTGGTATCAGAGTGAATTTTTAGTCAACCTTTGGAAAATAGGATGCGAAAACTTTATTGGGATACCTAGAGATATTTATAAGGATATGTCTAGGGATTTCCAAAGGATAAGTCAAGTATATGTTACAATCCAATTGTTTTTTTGATAATCATAAATATCCTATGATTAAACCTAAGATATCCTATATTAAATTATTATAATTAATTTACCTTACTTATGTGTCTTTAGTCACTGTTATGTATTTCTCACAATTTTCTTTCTGGTCTTAGTCAATAGCTAGAACTACATAGAACTTGTTTAACCATTGAATGTTTCATATGTGGAAATTATGGGAATAATGAAGATCAATTTTCTAAGTGGAAATATCATGAGGATAGTCATGATTGTAGTATGGGTATTGGTCATTATGTTGAGGATAATGAGATTGTAAATGACATGTAAAAAGTATGTTATGTTCCTCTAGTATTGTTTACATTAAACCTAAGAATATTGAGGTTGAGAAACCTTAATACATGATTCATATTTTGGGAAATATTAAGATTATGGGTCTTGGGTAATGTTTGAGGAATAAATTTGGATGATTGAGGTGTATATGTTTCGGAATTCAAAGATTATGTTATTTGAATCATGAAATGTATAAGTATTTTTAGTATAAGTTTTTCATTAAGGATTGAAAAGGATATGTTGAATAGTTCTAAGGATCCAAAAAAAGTGATTTAAGGGTAAGGTGATATATTTTTAGAACATGTGATTACGGGAAATATAACCCTTAATTTGTCTCTTATGTTAAGATAATGATGTTTGGATAATGATATGTTGGATTTGAATAAGTTAATTGGATGATATTAGTTTCTTGGGAACTAATTACGGATTTTTTGAAAAAAGTGTTATGTTATTAATGATAAAGTATAAAAAAGTTTTGTACTCAATTAATATATTCAATAAGTTTTGGAATAAGGAAACATGCATGTTTTCAATAAGGATATCTGATAATTTAGGTTGTTACCGTGACTCAAGAGAATACATGATGAAGGTTTTCAAATTTTTAAAATGTGACCAACTAGATATATTGTATGATATATGGGGGATAAATGTTAAGTTGGGTTTGTGAACCTATTTCTATAGTTTTGGATTTTCATCTTTCATAATAATTGAAATATTATTAAATTTATGGAAAATTTAACTTAAAATTTGGATGAATTTTGTTAGAATAAAGTTTTATCTAACCATATATGGACTTATGCATGTTTGATAACTTGTGATAACGTTTTTGTGATAAATACATATGGAATTATCTATCATTAAATTTATGGATCTCATGATCCGCTACCACTTCAAGAATAACAAATTCAACTTCATTTCTTTGAATAAGAGATGAAGCGGAAATTGTTCAAGGTACGACCATGATGAGATTATACTGAAATCAGGTAAGTATTTATTCTCATGTTCTTAAAAATTAGGAAAAGGATCTTGAAAACCAAAAACGTTATCCCAGTACCTTCTTATTGAATGAATCATATGGTCCATTAAATCGTCGCAGATTTATGGATTTATGATTGTTAACTTTATCTTAACCTTGTTCTCTATCACTCTCCATCAGAAATTGATGGTTAGATTTTTCTTCCATGTCTATGTTTTGACTTCCCACTTATGTTCCCCTATGTGAAAACCTAGTGATGGGTTAATTTTGGTAACCATTATGTTTCTAAATTTCCTTATTAAAATGAAGTTTTAGTATTCCTTTTTATGATTTGGGGTTCCATGAAAGAAACTTTTACGTAATAAACCTTTTATAACCCCAAAAAATTTTGAGGATGAAATTAATTTTATGGGGGGTATAATATAAAACACCAAGTTTATATGGAATATTTTCAATAATAAATTAAAATATTCATTTATATATTGCAATTCACCAAGTCAAGAATTTCTTTCACACTAAACTGACTTGTTGTATGTTACACACAACACTGATTTGGTGTACGATACACGCAACACTGAGTATAGATTTTTTTTCAATGTATAAAAGAACTATGTTTGGATTATGTTATGAAAAAAAAGGAATATTTAATTACACAAAACATTGACTTGTCTTGTGTTACACATAAGAGATACCTTCTTCGATAGCTTGTGTTGTACACAATACCGAGTATCACTATACAACGATATATTATTAAAATATTACTATTTAATGGGATATTACCTAGCTGTTATGAAGAGTATTAAGAAAATTTTGAATTTTATATAACATTAACATTAAACGTATTTATTTTCTAGAACATGATATAATAACAAATGAATTTTGTTTTGATAAAAGAAGTATTTGTCAAAAAATGCAGTTTTGCCCGCTTTTGATGGTGCACTAATTTTAAATCTAGTTTTTAATACTTTTTTATATTCTATTCAACAAAATAAATGTCTTATTTTGAAAAGGTACATAAAAATTTACTTTGGTTGAATTTTTGGTATTTTTATGATAAAAATCATATTTTAATGAATAGAGAAAAATACTGCATTTTAATTCAAAACTACCATTTTGTCAAATTTATTTATATAGTTATATTATCTTTTTAATTGGTTATAAAGTGTAATTGGATTTTTTTTATCATTTAATCCAATTTTTTTCATTGTAAGTAATTTCACATTTAAATTGGACAAAAATATATGACAATCTTCTGAAAAGTTTTAACTTCTTTAAAACCTACTTTGGGGTTTTTGACAACAGAAGTTAATTTTAAATTAATTTATGCCAGTTTTTTGTTTTGAATTATGAAAAAATAATTCCATATTTTTAATAATTTGTTCCAAATTATGTTAATTGGTTAATTTTATTATTTATGATATTATGAATATTAACTATGGAGATGTTTATTTACCATGGTTAAAGGTAAATTGGATAAATTAGCGTAACTAAAAATATGATAAAGATAATAAAATTACCCCAACACCTATCAAAATCCTCTTTTATGAATTAAAGTATACCAATATCACCTTTGGGTCTGAATTTATTCATTTAGTGTACTTTTTTCCAGGAAAGTGATGTAATTATATTTAAAACAAAATAAGGTGACAACATGTCACTCTCATATATCTTATAAGTATAATAATATTAATATAGTGATAAACATGATAAAACTTTGAATATAAATAGTATACATAAATATAATGAAATAATATACATCATGTAAATTTATTTATAATTTTTAGAGATTAAATAATTACCATTAATGAAGACACAATAGTGATGTAGAAATTATTTTATTGATAGAAATATGAAATAAATGGTTTTAAAAATATTAAAATAAATACCATATTAACTAATAATGTGATAAAAAATTTATAAGTGACTATGACACATTATGAGTGTATTAAATATTTTGTTTTGAATTTATATTCCATGTAGATTTTATTAAATGTCAAATAAATGAATAGCTTAAAAATTGGTACTATTAATATTTTATAAAAATAACATATTATTAAATTATTTAAAAATTAAATAAATATTTAAAAATTACAAAGAAAAATTATATGGTCTAAAAGTTAATATAGTATCCAATTATGGACAATTTTCATCACATATGTAATTATTTATAACCACTTAATATATATAATTTTATTACACAAAATAAAATTAAATAGATTAAATAAAGATAAATCAAAATGATAAGGTTTTAAATAAATTCAAAACAAGTATAAATATTATTGGTCATGATTATTTAGACCCATACTCATCTTATATTTGAAATAAATGAGTCTGGTAGCATTATAATCTGAAAATAAATTTATAATAAATTAATATTTCAAGACTTACTAAAGGTGTCCCTCCATTCTCTTATAAAAGGGCACCTCTCCTTATCTTTTAATCACGCCTCCAAATCCCTTTGGCTCAGACAAACCCTGCTCAAATATCCTCCAAACTTCCCTCAATTAATCCTATGGGCCACCCTTTGGGCATCAAGCCATCTTAAGGAGTTCTTTTCTGCATACTAAAAAGAGATACTCGAAAAAAGGTAATTGTTTTATCACCTCTTTCAAGATTCGTTTCTTCTTCTACTACCTCTTATTATGTTTCTTCCAAAATAAAGTAATAAATATATAATCTTATACATTATGAGATTTTATTATAATTATGTTAAAACCATATACCTCATTTTATCCATCCTATGAATAACAATATCACCATGCCTGCGTACACACAGCTTACCGTCTCCACATCGTAGTGTAATTTATAATTCAAAAATACATATTTTGGATAGGTATAATGATGAGTATAATGGATTTATAAAATCAATATAATATTATAATTATTTTTATAATTAATATATCATCCAATTCTTTACCATTTAACTATTAAGTGAATGATATCATCGCGTGTGCGTACGTACAGCCTACCGTCTCCATAACGCGATGATATTCATTCTCCACATTAACCATTCAAGAATGATTATAAAGTATATATAATAATTAATCACGAAATATATGAAACAATAATGATACTGAATTTATATATATATATACATATATATATATATATCATTTACTTGCTTCCATTCAATTCAATAAGGAAACGGAAACAACGTTCATGCGTACGTACAACCTACCATCTCCATGAATAGTGTATTCCATTTCATTTATATATCTATTATATATATTTATATAATGAATATATATATGATATATAAATCATGGTTTACATTACAGAATTAATTAAATCATGATATAAGTAATAATATCAAGAATAACAAGTCAAAACACGTACGATTAATAAAATGACTATTACCCAAAACCTTTCTTTAACATGAAATTGATAAGTGAACGGGTAATATAAATTCATAAGTGAATAATATATGATATCATAAATATTATTATGTTTCATTTAGAAGTTAATAATATTTTTAAACCCACTATACATTTGTTTCTGGTACATACGAAGCATTTCAGACCTAAGGTAAGGGATAATTTCGAAATCAAATTTTTATCCGAGATTGTTTATACGTAAGTATTTACTAAGGATATATTTATCATCCATGTCTATGTTTTCTAAAAATGTTTTCATAAAATGTTTACTATTATTATAAGTATGTTTCAAGTCATTGTTACCCATTTTTGGATTTTACTACATGGTATGGAATGGATTTTTCTTTTATTTACCATACGAGATACATTTTGAAATATCTGACAAAAGTACGAGGAGAATATATTTTTAACTTATATGGAATGAATGATTTTTTAAGGTTTCATGATGAGTTGTTTCCATGAAAATTCCTCTACACTATTTTAAGTTTATTTTTAATTAAATTCTTTTATTTTAATATTTCATGGCATTTTTAGAAAAGAAAACATTTTTGAAGAAGAAAGGATATTTTCCTCAAGAATTAAGTTCAAGTGTTTTATAAAATTTATTTTCTATATAAGATAATGCCCTTAAATAAGGTTATGTTTTTATCCCTGTTATTACTATGATTTTATTATTTTGATGATGGAATGATATTTTATATGGATTATGTTATGGTGAAATAATGTTTAAGAAACCCATTTGATTTATTGGGTTATGCTATAATGAATGATTTATATTTTTTTGGAACATATAAGAATGATTTTATTATGAGATGGGTGGGACCTAAATCTCCCTCCAATGTATTGGGTAAAGATTTATATCTCATGAGATAGACATGACTGTAACGGCAAGTAAATCTTGTTTAGTAATTGTTACATCCTAGGTAAATAAAGAATATTACATATTCATATTTATTAATATTTGTGAATTAAATATTAATTTTACTTAAAATAGGATTCTATTTTCGATGGTGTACCCGATACTCAATAACGAGTATTTTTAAAATCTTATGTTTCACACAATGCCGAGTCATACTAAAAAATAATAATATAATATTAGTTTAAATGGTAGTTAACACCAAGTCGTTGTATTGGAGGGAATGAATAGAACTAACTAAAATATGATTATAAGTGTTTTTTAAATGGTTTTTACATTTATCTATTAAATTTTAGAGTCTTAAAATGTCAATGAATCCAATTTTAAGCATAAATACTCAAATATTCTTTAAAAGGTTGATATACCACCTTTTAATGGAGAACCCTTTTTAAATCTTGTTTTTTTTCACTTTTATATGTTCTATTTGACAAAATAATATTATTGTTTATAATCGGGACATCAAAATTTACTCTGGATGAAATTTTGGTATTTTCAGATAATGTTCATTTTTTAATGAATAGTGAAAAATACTGTATTTTAATTCAAAACTACATTTTAATCTAATTTATTTATATGGATATATTACCTTTTTAATTGGTTTTAATGTGTAATTAGATTATATTTTTACCATTTAATCCAATTTTGGTCATTGGAATTAATTTAACTTTGAAATTGGACATAAACAAGTGTCAATCTTTTGATAGTTATGATTTCTTAAAAACATGCTTTTTGTTTTGACTACGGTAATTAATTTTAAATTAATTAATGCAACTTATATGTTTTTAATTTGGTAAAATAGAAATCATTTTTTAATTCTTAATATCAAATATATATCAGGCTTAATTTTTTGTATTTTCTGAAAACCTTCAATTTTTGATAAATAGTGAAAACACTAAGTAGTAGTTAAAAACCGACTTTTTCATTTAAATGAAATTTTACCGCTTCTTTGAATTGAATTTCAAAAATCTGAGTTACATGGTTGTTATCATAAATTAAAATTTGGTTCAATAAGATGAAAATATTTTTTTCGTGAATAGTAACTTTTGACTTTTATTTACCGCAGTTAAAGATAAATAGCGTAATTCAAGGTAAAAATAATATTATAATAATATACAATTACTTTAACACTTGTCCTAACCTTATTAGATGATTAATTTCCGACCAATACAATCCTTGGGTGAGATTTTTGGCCTTTTAAAGCCATTTGGGTAAGATAATGACATTAAAGACTTTTTATTTAAAGTAAAAATAGAAATATCATAAACATGTATTGTTTTTCTAAAACAATTTTAATGGGGGGTTATATTTCTGATATATTTTACTATAAATATTAATTATAAATCTAAAAATATTTCCTACAGTATGGTATTTTATTTATAATTTTTATACATCAAATAAATAAAATTATTTATGACGCAATAATGATGCAGTGTTTACCTTATTAATGAATGATTTAAATAAATAAGATTATAAAAATTAAAAAAAATATCAAAAACCTATCCAATTATTATTGGATGATTTTATTTCAAACAAGTGTCATTTTATCATCTACTTTTATAAGTTTTGGACCTTTATAAACTGAAAATAATTATATAATAAATTAATATTTTCAAACTTTCCTAAAGAGCCCCTCCTCCCCCTTATAAAAAGTCCTCACCTCTAACCCATTACTCACACCTCTCAATCCCCTTGGATCATCCAACCTCTGCCCAAATAGGCTCTCAATATCCCTCTCTTCCACCTATTAGCCTTACCTTAGGAAGAAGGCAGTTCAATAAACCCTTTTGGTTCAAACCAAAGAGAGTTACCCGATTTAAAGGTAATGTCTTCTCTTAAATTCTTTTATTTTATTTTACTTATACAAAACCATAAACTATTTTTCATCCTTTATTTTATAACAATACCAGTATCCTAAATATACTAGGTTGTTTTTATGAGAATTATTTGAACTAAACTTACACACACCTCCATCTAATGGTTAAATAACAAATTGTTTCTTTGGACGGCGAACTACTGCCTCACGAAATGATGATGGTTCAATATTCTCCTACCACCTATTATGGTGGAAAATATGATGGAAATATATTTATATGTGATATATATTAAATTTATATTTTCTCTATGATTTTCTATTTTTCATTTATATTATACCTTTATGGTTTCCATAATGGGTAAATGCGATAATTTCATTTGAGGAAGTGCGGACTACTGACCCCTCAAAGTGATATGACTCGTTCATGCCATACGTGGAACGTATAAAAGAAAGAGTTACTGAAATTATATATTATATTATACCAGAATTATTATATAACTATTTATCATTAATTTTTCATTCCATTAAATACGAAATAGAAATGAAAGTAGCATTCATGCGTACGTATGGCTTACCGTCTCCATAAATGATGCATTTCATTTCTTATCTCCAAATGTTATGTACAATTATAAATACATATATATACTGGATATATATGATATATATGATATATAAATCATTAATATAATTCTGGAGATAATGTAATTTTGACCACATGAAAAACTTTTAAATATAAGAAGTTCATTTTAGACTCAAGTACCAAATATCGACAAAACGACTATTATTAACTTAAATGATTAAATCAGGTTTACAACATGGTAATAAGTGATATAAAATTAATAATAAACTTGAAAAAGTATCTTAATCAAGTAAAAATAGACTTTACTTTATTTTTCAGTAGATTAAAGAATGAACGAGTCAAGTCGGACACGAGGTAAGGGACTCCGTCTCAATCTCCTTTCATTAAGGCATATTTTTTTATACATGAATTTCTTTATACTGTGTATAAAAACCTTTTAATTTTCTTTTCATTAAAATGGAATCTTTTTCTATGAGTTTTTTTACTAAACGAAAAAAAATAATGTTTCTTTATAACGTAAGCACTGACAATGACCTTTTTCGCAGTCGCGAGTATTATTTGATCTTTGGCTTCCTTAACAAGTCGAAGAGTTTTTTTAAGGAAAATAAATGCCATATACCCTTTTTATGTACTTTGGTATTGAAAATGGTTTTAATAAAGAATTTATTATTTAAATATCTTTAAATTATATATTGTGATTGTAATGTGGAAAGTTTATCTTTCATTTATGCTTGTTTTATGTGTTATGGTTCTTGGGCATTGTTTACGTATGCAGGTGGTTCCGTGATAAAACTAGGGTGGGTAAGCCTGAGATATCTCTCCAATGAATTGGGTAACATGATAGAGGTAAACATGAATGTTTATCCTTATAGATATAGGGAATATATTGTGATGGGTATTCCAAATGTAACTCTCTATGTAGCTATGAAAGCTACAACGTAATTATGTTATAGATGCTATAAGTTACATTTATGATTTGTGAATACTATCTGTAATTCATAAATCTTATGATTTCATGATTTATGTTAAGAGATTATGTTATGTATGTATTGATGAACTAATGTTTTATTTAGTTGTTTTATAACCCTTATTGGGCTTTTTATGTTCATCCTATGTTTTGAAATTTTATTCATAGGACTTAAAGATGAATAGGTTCAAGGATGGGATCAAGGAAAAGTCATGTTGTCTAAAACATGGAATTAGACATGACACTTTTTTAAGAGTTTTTATTTTATGAAAAAAATGGAAACTGAGTAGAAGTTTCTACTTTGTAATTTTTGAGATGAAATGTAATGGTTATGGCCTAATTCTCCCAAACTCTAAACCTGAAAATATCCTCAATGTGAATTATTCATTTAATTAAATATTATGTAATGTTTTAAGGCTAGGTATTTATAATTGGTATCAGAGGTCGGTTCAGATAACTTTAGGAGTTCGGATATTATTAAATTAATATCCATAAATTAATTTATGATAATATTGAAATGATATAGCATTTACATATTATCATGTTGGTTTTCCTAAGATATTTCTATGTTCAAAATGGTTTTCCACAGAGGAAACAGGGCAGATATGATGGCATGACATCATGAGGAATACAACTTTCCAAATCAGAAACTTGAGATGTTTGGAATCAAAACTGAATAGTTTTCTGTTGTGATGGTATAGTTGACTCAGGCTATAAATGATGGTGGTATCCATAGATGAGATCATCCAGATCTACCATAGAGGAACATGTCAATAGTGGAGCATTACATGAGCCAACATCCCCCGTCATTCAAAGGATCATCTGACCCTGTTCTAGATGAAGGGTGGATTAAAGAACTGGAGAATATTTTTGATGTCATGGGGTGTTCAGAACATCAAAAGGTTAGTCTCGTTGTTTACTGTTTTTAAGGTGAATTCGATCAGTGGTGGTAGATGGTGAAAAATATCAGGGATAGTGAGGATATTGATTCTCTTGATTGGGATGAATACAAAGGTATTTCTCTGGAGAAATATTTTCCTAATTTGGTTCATCTTAGGATATAAAAGAAATTCCTATAATTGAGGTAGGAGGATGACTTAGTGGCTACTTATGAAGAAAAAATCACTCAACTAGAAAGGTATTCTCCAAAAATCATATGAGATATTGATAGTAAAATCAATCATTTTTACTCAGGATTAAAGATAAATTATCGAAGGGATTTAGCATCTTGTGAGTTCCAAAGTTATGAAAAACTTTTTCGATGTGCGGAGAAGGTGGAAATGGAGTTTGTCGATGATCATGTGTTCTTTGAAAAACAACAGAATAAGAGGTCGAGGTGGTAGAAAAAAGGGAATAACTCTTCAAAAAATTATGATGGTAAGAAACTTAAGTTTACAGTTAGTGAAAATTGTGGTAAAAATCATGGTGGGGAATGTCTTTTGAATTATAATAAGTGATAATGATGTGGTAAAATGAGACATAATTCTTGTAATTGCACTGAAAAAGATCAGGGTAATGGTAAGACAATATCTAATTTATAGTCAGTAAAATGTCTTAAGTGAACTGAAATGGGTCATTATGAAAATGAGTGTCCAATGAAGAACTCAACTGAGGGAAAGCATCCAGACTACAAGAAGAAAGGGCCGTTGAAATCCTTTTCAACTTCTTCAAAACATGTTAGGACAACAAATGAAGTAGTATCAGGTACACTATTTGTTTGTTCAGATTATGCCAATGTGTTGTTTGATTCAGGGTCTACACATTCTTTCATTTCTGATAATATTACTAGTAAATTGGGAATTCCATATCAAGATATAAATCTTGAACTTACGGTAAAAACATCGGGGGGGAAATGTTGAGAAAAAAAATTTATAAGAACCTTCTGTACTTGTGTGTGGAAAGAATCTACCTGCAAACCTAATTGTTTTTTCACTAGTAGAGTTTGATATTATTTTGGTTATGGATTGGATTTCTGTTTATCATGCTAAGATTGACTGCAGAGATAAAGAGGTTTTTTTTCAGAAAGATTTTTAGTTTGTGTACAAGAATGAACTCTTACTTTTGATAACATATCAGGAAGCTGAGAAACTAGTAAAAGATGGAAATGAATGCTACCTTTTACATATTGTTGAAAACAAAGGAACTGTTCATATCAATGATGTTCTAGTGGTAAATGAGTATCTTGATGTTTTTTATGAGTTTTTTGTTATAATACCTGATCGAGAAGTTGAATTTACTATTTACTTAGTTCCTAATGCTAATCCAATTTCAAAACCCCCTTATCTAATGGATCAAATTGAACTTTTAGAGTTAAAGAATAAATTGAAGGAGTTATTACATAAAGGATTCATTTGACCTAGCACGTCACCATGGGGTGCTCCTATATTGTTTGTTAAAAATAAATAAGGTTAAATGAGACTTTGCATTGATTATATATCATTGAATAACATCACAGTTAAGAGCAGGTATCATTTACCTCATATCAATGATTTTCTTGATCATCTATAGGGAGCTCAGTATTTTTCGAAGATTGACTTGAGTTTAGGGTACCATCAGTTGAAAGTAAAGGAAGAAGACATTTCAAATACTGCATTTCATTCTAGATATGGCCATTATGAATTTTTTGTTATGACTTTTGGGTTAAAAATGCACCTGTTGTATTCATGGGTATTATGAATATAATTTTATTTGAGTTATTGGATAAGGTTGTGGTTGTTTTCATTGATGATATTTTGGTTTTTTCAAAAAGTAAAGAGGAACATGAAAGTTGTTTAAGGGTTGTCTTGTAAACCTTAAATGAAAATAAATTGTATGTGAAATTCAATAAGTATGATTTTTGGTCACAACAAATTTCGTTCCTTGGTCTCATTATTTCAAAAAATTGAATAATTGTTGATTCTGCTAAAACAAATTTTGTTGATGAATGGACAAGACCCAAAAATATAACTGAGATCCATAGTTTTCTTGGTTTCGTAGGTTATTACTGGAGGTTTTTTGAAAATTTTGCACAATTATCTAGTACAATGACTAAGTTAACTAGAAAAGGTGTTAATATCATTTGGAATAAAGAATCTGATGATTGTTTTTAGGAATTTAAAAGAAGATGGTGAATGCTCCGGTTTTGGAACTACCTTATAGAAATGGTGATTTTGTTATCTACAGTCATGCTTCGTTGAAAAAACTTGGATGTGTCCTTATGCAGAATGATCAGGAAATTTCTTATGATTCATGTCAGTTGAAACCTCATGAGTTAAATTACCCTACACATGATTTAGAATTAGCCGCTGTTTTTTTTTTGCTTTAAAAATTTGTAGGCATCGTTTGTATAGAGTAAAATGTGAAATATATATTGACCACAAAAGTTTAAAGTATATATTCACTCAGAAAGAATTAAACATGAGATAGAGGAGATGACTGGAATTATTTAAGGATTATGATTGCACGATCCATTACCATCCGAGAAAAGAAAATAAAGTGGCTGATGCTTTGAGTCGAAAAATTAATGCTTCATTAACCATGATACGTTTGGAAATAGATACTTTGTTTTTTGATTTGATTAACTTTGGAATAGAAGTTTTTGGTGCATTAAATTTCTCTGTTTTGTTTCTGGTATCACTGAAATCATCTTTATCAGACAGAATTAAGCAAGAGCAGAAGGAAGACAATGAGTTGCAGAAAAAGGTAGAGTTGGTTCAGAAGGTTAAGTTTCTTGATTTTAACATTGATAATTATTGTGTTTTGAGGTTTGTGAAAATATTATGTGTGTCTTGTGATTAACAGTTGAAGAAAGAGTTATTATGTGGATCTCATAGTTCTTTATTTTTAGTTCATCCTGGAAATACTAAGATGTACAGTGATCTTTGGGAGTATTATTGGTAGGATGTAATGAAAAGGGATATTGTTGATTTTAATATGAAGTGTTTGAATTTTGAACAAGTTAAAGAAGAGAGGAAGTTATTGAAAGGGATGCTTCAATCTTTACCGGTGTTAGATTGGAAATGGGAAAATATATCCACGGACTTTGTTGTGTGATTAATGAAACATCTTGAGGTAATAATTAAATCTAGGTTATTGTTGATCGATTGACTAAATCTTCTAATTTTATTCCTATTCAAGATACTTTGTATCTTGATCAACTTTCTCAGTTTTTTGTTAAATATATAGTCAGGTTGCATGAAGTTCCCCTATTCATTGTATCTGATCATGATCCCAGGTTTACTTCTAACTTTTGGAAAGGCCTTCATAAGTTATTGGGAAATGAATAAAATGTTAGTACAAATTTTTATCTTCATTCAGATGAGAAGTCAGAACGAACAATTCAGACCTTGGGGGATATGTTACATGATTTCTCAATGAATTACTAGGAAAGTTGGGATTAATATTTTTCGTTGGTTTAATTTTCTTATAATAACAGTTTTCATTCCATTGTATAGATGGATCCATTTGAGTCATTATATGGGAAGCGGTGTTGAACTCCATATTTTTCAGATAAAGTAGTAGAATAGAAGTTTATGGGACTATAATTGGTAGAAGAGATGGCAGAAAAGGTTCAGTTGATTCAGAAGCACATGAGAACAGCTCAGAGCATGCAGAAAAGTTATGTGGATTACTGAAGGAAGGATCTTTCTTTCGAGATTGGTGATCATGTCTTTCTCAAAGTTTCTCCATGGAAAAGTGTGATGCATTTTGGTAAGAAGGAAAGTTGAGTCTAAGGATCACTAGACCTTATGAAATCTTAGAGAAAGTTGGATCAGTTTAATATAGAGTGTATTTACCTCCATGTTTATCCTAGGTGCATAATGTTTTTCATGTTTCAATGTTGAGAAAGTATATATCAGATCCATCTCTTATTTTGAGCCCAGAGGTAGTTCAGTTGGAAGATAATCTATGTTACAAGGAATAACAAGTCCAGATTCTTGAATGAAGAGAGATAGTGTTTCGGAATAAGGTAATTCATCATGTAAAGGTTTTTTGGAAAAACCGTATGGTTGAAGAGGTAACGTGGGAATCTGAAAATGCTATGAGGGATAAAGACCCCCACTTATTTTATGAGTAAAATTGCAAAGATGCAATTCCCAAAAGGGGGGATGGATATAACATCCTAGGTAAATAAATAATATGACATTTTCATATTTCTTAATATTTGTTAATTAAATAATAATTTTACATTAAAGGAAATGCTATGTTAGATGGAATACCTGATATGCAACAACAGGTTTCTTTGAAATCTTATTTTGCACACATGCTGAGTCATACTGAAAAATAATAATATAATATTATTTTAAATGGTAGTTAACACCTAGTCGTTTTATTGGAGGGAATAAATAGAACTAACTAAAGTATGATTATACATGTTTGTTAAATGTTTTTACATTTATTCAATAAATTTTTTAGGCTTAAAATGTGAATGAATCCAATTTTTAGCATAAATACTCTAATATTCTTTAAAAGGTTGATTTGCCGCCATTTAATGGAAACCCCTTTTTAAATATAGTTTTTTCACTTTTATATGTTCTATTTGATAAAATAATATTCTTCTTTATAATATGGACATAAAAATTTACTTTGGATGAAATTTTAGTATTTTTCTAATAATGTTCATTTTTTAATGAATAGTTAAAAATATTGTATTTAAATTCAAAACTGTCGTTTAATCCAATTTATTTATATGGTTATATTATTATTTTAATTGGTTTTAAATTGTAATTAGATTATATTTTTACCATTTAATCCAATTTTGGTCATTGTAAGTAATTTCATATTGAAATTGGTCATAAAAAAGTGTCAATCTTTTGATAGTTATTATTTCTTAAAAACACGCTTTTTGTTTTGACAAGGGGAATTAATTTTAAATTAATTACTAAAACTTCTATGTTTTGAATTTTGTAAAATAGACATCATTTTTGAATTTAGAATATCAAATATATCTTGGGCTTAATTTTTGGTATTTTTTTGAAAACCTTCAATTTTTGATGAGTAGTGAAAACACTAAGTAGTAGTTAAAAAACCGACTTTTTCATTTAAAAGAAATTTTAACGCTTTTTTGAATTGAATTTATAAAATCTGAGATACAATTTTGTTATCAGTAAGTAAAATGTGGTTCAATAAGATGAAAATAATTTTTTGTGAATAGTAACGTTTGACTTTTATTTAACGCAGTTAAAGGTAAATAGGGTATTTCAAAGTAAAAAATAATATTATAATAATATAAAATTACCTTAAAAAATTTCATAACCTTATTTTATGAGTCATGGATGACCAATATAATCCTTGGGTGATATTTTTGGCCTTTAAAAGCCATTTTGGTAAGATAATGACATTAATAACTTTTTATTTAAAGTAAAAATAAAAATATCATAAACATGTTTTATTTTGATAAAACAATTTTAATGTGGGGTTATATAATTGATATATTTTACTATAAATATTATTTATAAAGCTAAAAATAATTCCTACATCATGGTATTTTATTTATAGTTAATAGGAATCAAGTAAATAAAATTATTTATGTCACAATAATGATGCAATGTTTACCTCATTAATGAATGGTTTAAATAAATAAGATTATAAAAATTAAAAAATATCCAAAACCTGTACAATTCTTATTGTATGATTTAATTTGAACAAGATTCATCTTATATTCTACTTTAATATGTTTTTGACCTTTATAAATCGAAAATAATTATATAATAAAATATTATTTTCAAACTTTCCTAAAGAGCTCATCCTCCCCCTTATAAAAAGACCTCACCTATAACCGATTATTCACACCTATAAAGCCCCTTGGCTCTTCAAAACTCTTCCAAAATAATCTCTCAAGATCCCTATACTCCACCTAGAAGCCTTACTTTATACAGAAGGCACTTCAAGAAATCCTTTTGGTTCAAACCAAAGGGAGTTACCTGATTTAAAGGTAACGTCTTCTATTAAATTCTTTTCTTTTCTTTTACTTCTCCAACCCCCTAAACTCTTTTTATTACATTATTTTACAAAAACTCTAGTATCCTAAATATAATAGGTTTTTTTTAGAATTATTTTAACTACGCTTACACACACCTCCATCCAATGGGTAAAGAACATACTGTTTATGTGGACGGCGAACTACTACCTCACTAAATGATGATTGTTCAATCTTCTCATAGCTTTTCTTATGGTGGCCATTATGGTGTAACTCTATTTATATGTGATATATATTATATTTATATTTTCTCTATGATTATGTATTTTTCATTTATATCATACCATTATGGTTTCCATAATGGGTAAAGGAAATAATTTCATTGGAGGAAGTGCGGACTACCGCCCCCTCAATATGATATGACTCATTCATGCCATACGTGGAACATATAAAGGATGGAGTTACTGAAATTATATATTATATTATACTGTAATTATAATATACCTATGTATCATTAATTTTTCATTCCATTAAATACAAAATATAAATTAAAGTAGCGTTCATGCGTACGTACGGATTACCGTCTCTATGAACGGTGCATTTCATTTCTTATCTACAAATGTTATATACTATTATAAATACACATATATACTAGATATATATGATATATATGATATCTAAATCTTGAATATAATTCTGTGGATAATGTAATTTTAACCACATGGACAACTTGTAAATATAAGAAGTTCATTTTTTGACTCAAGTACCAAATATCGACAAAATGACCGTTATTAACTTAAATAATTACATAATGTTTATAACATGGTAATAAGTGATATAAAAGAAATAATGAACTAGAAAAAGGGTTTTAAGAAATTATAAATTAACTTTAGTTTATTATTTATGTGATTAAAGAATGAACGATTCAAGTTAGACATGAGGTAAGGGACTTCGTCTCAATCTCCTTTCATTGAGGAATATTTTGTTTTATGCGCGAATTTCTTTATACGGTGTATAAACACCTTTTAATTTTCATTTCATTCAAATGGATTATTTTTTCTACAATTCTTTTTACTAAATTTCAAAAAAGATTGTTTCTTTTTAAAGTAAGCGTTGACAATGATCTTTTCTACCGTCGCGAGTATTATTTGATCTTTGGCTTCCTTAACAAGACGTAGTGTTTTTTTAAAGTAAAATAAATATCATATACCCTTTTTACGTATTTTGGTATTGAAAATGGTTTTGAGAATGCATTTATTATTTCAATATATTGAAATTATATATTTTGATTTCAATGTGGAAGTGTTATCTTTCCTTTATGCTTGTTTTATGTGTTATGGTTCTTGATAATTGTTTACATATACGGGTGTTTCTGTGACAAACCTAGGGTGGGTGAACCCGATATAGATCTACAATGCATTAGGTAACATGCCTGAGGTAAACATGAATGTTTCTCTTAAGAGATTTAGGGAATATATAGTGATGGGTATTTCAAATGTTACTCCCTACGTAGTTGTTAAAGATACAACTTAAATATGTTATGAATTCCACAAGTTATATTTATGATTTGTGAATACTATGTGTCATTCATAAAGCTTAGGATTTTATTAGTTATGTTAAAGAGCTTATGTTATGTGTGTATTGATGAACTAATGTTTTCTTTCTTTGTTTTATAACCCTTGCTAGTCTTTTTATTCTCATCCCATGTTTTGAAATGTTTTTCACAGGACTTAAAGATGAATAGGGACAATGATGGGATCAAAGAAAAATTCATGCAGTCTAAAACATGGAACTAGACATTACCCTTTTTTTAAGAGTTTTTATTTTATGAAAAAAATGGAAACCGAGTAGAAGTGTCTACTTTGTAATTTTTGGGATGTAATGTAATAGTTATGGCCTAATTATCTAAAACTCTAAACTTGAAAAGATACTCAATATGAATTATTCATTTAATTCAAGATTATGTAATGTTTTAAGGCTGGGTCTTTATAGTAATACAGGTCTGGAATGGTAAGTAAATCCAGTTCAGTAATACATGGCTGGAATGATAAGTAAACTTGGTTCAGTAAAGGACTTTTTCCACTACGATGGTCTTGGTAGCAGTTCCTTGACTACTATGGAAATAATATCATGTGCTTTTTTATTTTTACAATCCCATGTTTTATACCAATTATATTTTCTAATGGTTAATACTCTTTTATGATCTATTCCTTACATAATGCCATGATTTATTTGATGACCCAATATTATGATATTTAAACTTTATGTTCATGTTTTTACATTATTATATTTATGGTTTGTTCTATGTTATCAATGTTTACCCTTACTGAGAATTTGAGATCACCCTTTTTTTCTTTTCCCCAAGATATAAATAAAGGTTTTACATGGGAAAACAAAGGGGGAAGATATTTATGGGAGATGTTGAAGATATTTCACCAAGTTAAAATATTATGTTCCAAGTTTCTAAAATACACAAAACTAATAAGGTCTTTGGGAATATATTTGTGTAATGTATGAATTATTCTGCAAAAGAGGTAATTCGGATAAATCATTAGGGAATACATTCTAAAAGTGGTCCACAATAGGAAGGAATTCCATGAGTTTCATTCCCTGGTCGCTCATAAATAGACTGTCCATCTAGGCTTTCATTCCACCTAGACTAGTATGCTTGATTCCATCCCTACTAAACTGGAGATCCCATTATCCATTCTGGATTTATGTGTTTTCCTTAGGTGATGTGAAAGAAACTTGGTGGGGACTTAAATCCACCTGGGATCTATAAGGAACAATCTTGTCCATACCAACAATGATGTCAAATTTGGTCATCTTGAGGATGAAGATAATCTAAAAAAATGGTACCCACTTACATCAATGGGAACTCCTTGCACTGGTGTATACCCTCTACTCAAAATCCCAACATTTTTTCAAGGTTTATAACATCATATGATTACTCCATCACCAATCCTAGACTTTCTATAGTTAAAGAAGATATAATAGTGTGTGATGCACCTGTATCAAAAAGGGATGGAATTAGAGTGTAGGATACCAGAATAGTACCTCTAAATGTTGATGGACTTGGACTCTATTATTCTATTTTAGTTTACACAACATATATATGGCCTAAATTGGAGCCCTTATATGCTACCTCAGTAGCCTGAGTAGGACCACTTTGATATAGTTGTAACTTTGAATCCTAACTACCTCATCCATGATCACCTACTTAGCCTAAACGACCTTTATAAGACAAGATTATTTCATGATGAGGTGTCAAGGACACTCTACATGAGGTTAGTGCTGGAACAGAACCCTATTTTCTTATAACATGAGGAAAATATTAAAAGAAACATTGGGGAAAACCATACTTCCGCAAGTTTAATACTTGATCAGGTTCTCGTACACTAGGGTTTTTTGAGGCCTGGTTTGATACACTGGTGAAACACCACAAATTTTTTGGTTCATGCCACAAGGATGGTACCTCCCCCATTTGTACCCTAGAAGCATTTCTTCATTACACCGGATTAATTGTATCTCTTCTTGAATGTCTAAATTCCCTTCTTCACATCACTTGATTCTCTCATGTTCCACTTAGTGATGAGGGCCTGGTTCTAAATCTATGAAATAGTGGTTAGCCTAAAGAAATTGACTTATGATTGAATAGAATATTCAATATCATCCTTTATTTTCCTCATAGTAGTCAACTCATTGTCATTTAGGGTTAGTGAAAAATGTTGCAATTTGGTGAAGTGAGCATAATATACCATCACTAACATGTCACCTTTCTCAAGGTGAATGAATTACCAAATTTGATATATTTGTTGTGTATGAGGGAATAAATAGTCAAAAAATATTTCTAGAAGTCCACCCTAACCAACCCTATGTGTCGACTAGCCTATGTAATATTTTTCTACCAATGCTTGGTAGAATCATGCATCATATAAGTCCTGATCCTAACCCTCCATTGTGAAGGTGTCTCGATATGATCAAATATTGAAACCATATCCTCTAACCAATCCTCAACATCTTGAGGCCCTCCATACCCTACAAAGGTGGGAGGACGGCACTGCTAGAACTCCCAGTTCAGCTCTTCCATACTAGGATCAGGTCAAGGTGCACCCAGAACTGATTTCATAAACCAAATGAACCTATCATGAAACTAGGCATTAGCACCCAGTAGAGGATCTGGAGGAGGTACCTCAGGTGGCACTATAGGATGTATTATGGTTGTATCAGGGACCACTACCTTAAGAGTATGCTCATAACCACTTTACTAGCATACATGATTATTTTATCATGGTTTCATAGCTCTAAAAAAACCAAGATAATGCCTTTGATAAGATTTATAATATATTGGGAAATTGATAAATAAGTAGAGGTATAAATTGTGTATATAAACACGCTAAAAAATTTAACCTTCTATAGGATCTAGGTCGGGGTGATCAGAATGAGTCATAAAAGAATATAGGAGACACATCCTACTACCCACTTCTAGGTTAGGCCAGGTCAATGTGTTGTGTTACATATATAAGGGGCATTCTTCATTTTAAAAAAAATATTCATTTAATTCATTTATATACATAGATTTCCATTAAGTGGTTAAATTATATTAATAACCATACCCAATTTATTAGTTCCCATACAACATTTAAATTGGATAGATATGCCCAGTTAATACTAACCACAACACATTCCCACCCATGAAACTGATGGTCCATGGACCAACATGCCATAATTGTCTGCTTAAGTCATCTAATTTAACCTATGCAATAAAACATTATTATGTTAAAGTAGATTATTTAAATTCCAATTGGTTTTCCTTAGTCCTGTAGGGAAATAAAAGCATATTTCTAAACATTTAAAATAAAGAATATAAGGAATAACAAAAAATCACAAGAATCAATCACATGAAATATAAGAAATGCATGTAGAAATGTAAATATGGAATTTCACAATGCCCAGAATTTCAGATCCTATAGTTCCTAGTATGAATCTTGATTCTAATATTTCCTCAATTCATCAAGATTAAATCATAAATATCTCATTAATATGTTAATAGTACAAAGTAAGTGTGTCACCATATGGTGAAATCCATGAAATCGTAATAGTTCAATCAATAACTACATTTTCCCATCCCCATAAATTTTGATTCCCCTGTACATGGGGTAGCTGCTCCCATGAATAGGCTCCTAAAAAAATTATAATATTTGGGACTCCATTATAAAACCAAAAAGTAAGACAAAAGTAAAATAAACCTATGATACCACTTTGTATTATCCATCCCTAAATTCCACTAAACTATGACCCAATATTGTTGGCCACAAGACTTCAATAGGGCCTCCCCAAATTCCAGAGGCTACCGACTAGTAGTGAGGGCCTAGGGTGTGTTCGTGGAGAGACTATTCCCTCATTGATTTGAGTGAAGGTAAGAATTATATATAAGATTATTAAAGAGATAGAGAAAGAAATAACATCCATATATATTAGTGGAAACAATTATAATAAATCATGAAAGCTAACTAATAAATAATCAGAAGCTAAATAATAACTAGATATAATAAACGATTATTCTATTTCATGGTAATGTAACAATTAAAAAATTAATATTAATGGGATATGGGATAGCAGAATAAACAAAATGAAATCAAAATATAAAAATTCCATAAACTAATACAGCTTGCATCTTGATCATGGGTTCGGTACTCTACCCCCAAATCCTTCCTAAATATGGAAATCAAACATTGTATGATCACTTCTTCTCCTTATCAACACTTGAAACCATAAAATCTACCAAAGTTTCCAGATAATTCTATATAGGGTGTGATATAAACACTCAGTAGGCCTCCACCCATGGTGTCTAGGAAAATATATTTCATGCAATATAAAACAAACAGTGTTCCATATTATGTAAACTTAATGAAAAGATAATTAATTAAATGCATTGGACAAGGTTCCACTTAGACAACCATCCAATTTACCTACTTAGGCCCAAGCTAGTGAGTCTGAACAAAAGGAACCTACAAAGGTAAAGTAATATGTATAAATTGTAAGAAGGTGGACTACCCCAAGCTTTTGATTGGTCTTAGAGGACACGTCCCTACGTTTCCAACTACAAGGGATCAATTTTATTTTTAAAAAAAATTAATTCTATTTTAATTTAATTTAAAAAATTATAAACTATAGAGAGTCACCCTTAACCCATCCTTGGAACTCCTTAGAGACTTTCAAATTATTACTTGATGGGATTGTTATATGACCAATGCCAGGGAGTCCATCCAAGGAGACCAAATAATTGCGTCCCATGTTTCACTCCATGAAGGGTGTGACCATATCAAAAAACCAACCTCTAAGTCCATCCCTAGTATTACCCTTAGGGGATTGAGTCTCTCCCGAGGCATGGTTCAACCAATGTGAAATCGATCCCATCTAAGCATTCTCCCCTAGGGAACTGGTTTCACTTGTTTAGAGTTAAAACTGATAATGCCCGGTGATCAGGTCCCAGGTATAGCTGATGTCACCCATAGTATTTTTACAAAACATTAACAAAATCTAACTATGTCGTGGGAGTCTGTTCAAGGGTTCCTTAAATTAATACCATTTGTATCAACCTCGACACTATGTTGAAATATTTTAACAATCAATACATATACATATAATAAGTATAGGAAGTACCATTTCATTTTTTCAAGCATTTATAATAAAAATACATACAGTTCAAGGAAACCATTTGTAAATTCCATTTAATTCATATGACATAAGGCATTTAACACTTGTCCAATTCAATTATCTCGACTATTCATGAGTGTTATGTGGGTATATGTTTATGACACTAGGTTCATCACCCTAAAATATTCAATGCATATCTCAAGGAATTTAATATGATAAAACCCTAATTGGGATGTCCAACAAGAAAAGGAAAAAAATAGGAAATTAAGGCTTAAAATATAATCTTAGCCAAATGAATTTCATAACTCAAGGAAATAAAACCACATGTTTTATTTTCTAGTATCTCGAGTCTCCAAAGGTAAGGTAGATCTATCACTTTAATTTAATTTGATAAAATATGGGTGAATCCAGAAGGGGCAAACTCATGACACAATGGTGTATTTTATGTAATGAAATTAAATGAAGGGAATGAACCTGGACCACCTACCTTATCCTCATATAGTTTTCATCATCTAGTCATAGCCTTGGATTCATGCTATGTTGGAAGAAATCGATGAAAATGTAAAATTCCCTTAAAATGGGTGAAATGATGTTGCAACCAAATTTCATAATAAATGGGATGAAGAACATGAAATAGATTATAGAGGATTCAATATCTCACATCTAGATTTTTGTTAGATCCAATGAAGATTGATTCAGAGTCTTTATATAGGATTTAGATCAAAACCTATGATAAGAGGACAAAAGGATTTATTTGTAAAGAGGAAAAGGAAACAACCACTGGAGAATAATGGGGGAAAAGAAAATATTAAAAAAAAATTAAAGGATGGAAAAATTCTAAATTAGATCTCATTTATAGTTGTTCACGATTTGGCCACATGGTTGGTCAAACCGAGTGACAACCATGCATCTGTTACTATATGAATGGGGAACTCTTCATGGCAAGGAAAAGTTTTTGTTTAACTATATTCAAACAATAATAACATACTATTTAAAAAACAAAGATGGGTCTCATGGTCGTGCGCCATGGGTTGCACGGTTGCAGACAAACTGTGCATCCCCTAGGTTCCCACTATCTATAACCTCGCAATTTAGGGTAACTCTGCGGGTTGGGATACATAGTTTCTTATAATCATGTGGCCCACTATTTTCTTCCCATTTTGAGGCTTCAGGATCTGAACAAGCCAATGACACACACAAGACATCCTTTAAACTTGTAGTCATCATTATAAGGTATATTCTAAATAATTTAAACCAAAATAAATTTCTAAATACATTTGTTAAAAGTCATGATGTTATAGGATTTGTTAAAGATTTATGGAGGGTTCGATCTGTTAAACCTCAAGATGGTTTAGGGATGTTAAAGACCTGCGATATGTTATGTCTGTGAAATACCTATGATATATTGGGTTTTTAAAACCCTAAGTGTTTTGAATCTATAAATATCCCTTTAATTCATTGTTTAAGGTTTTATATCTCATTATAAAATGATGATACATGTAAATTATTATTATGTGCACAAAATGATGTGTGGACATTATTACTATGTTCACAACATGAAGCGTATAAATTATTTTTATGTTTAGAAAACAATATGTGCAAAATATTTTTATGTTCACACTTTTATACAAGGACATAGTTGAATATAACTCTATCAATAATGTTATGATTTCATGTGCATATGGTCATGACACACTTATATTTTATATTACTTTGTTATGATTTATGTCTCATGGTCATTGTTTCATGATTTTGGTACTCTTATTCCATGTTATATGATTGATAATAGGATATTACATGTCCTTTTATTATCTAGTAAACTCTTATTGGTCATTTTTATTTTAATAAGAAATCTCTTCCATGCACGTGTTTTCTCATGCTTATAATCTAACCCCTTATGACATGCTGATATGTTTTTCGCTTACTAAGAATTTGAGCTCACCCTTCTCTTATGTTTTCCATTAACCTAGGTTTAAATATAATTATAACATGTGAGATATCTAGAATGAGGTATAGTATTGTTCAATAAAAGATAAATATTAAAAATTATGTGAAACAAGATTCTAATATAGATAATCTCCAAAGACACTAAACCTTTGGGTTCTGGGATTTTTGAGTTTTTTTTTTGGTGATGTTAATTTTAAATAATGTGATGATATAAAACATGATATAAGAGTTATTGGGTCTTCTCAGTTTGTATCAAATCCAGTATTTAAATAATTTTATTTTTCATCATCTGATTCAGAAATGCAGTTCAGGGGCATATTAGGATGCCTTTCGATCATACTACTTCTAACATTCTGAAGGAACCTCGACACCAATAGGTTTAAGCATAACAACATCATCAAAATCAATAAGTTTTTTCATCAATGTAGAAAACACATAGAATAGAATATCATGACTTATGATATAATTTTAAAAACTAGGCATATCTACCCAATTATTATTAGCCTTAACAACCAGAGGATAAACTAAAAAAACAAACTTGTCCTTCATATGTTCCATCTTATTATCCCTACTATAGAATAAGTTTTATAAATAAAGTATCTAATGTATACTTGACTATGTAGGGATCCAGTCCATAGTTACTTAGGGGGATTAAAACCAATGAAACTATATGAGTAGTGATCAATGAGTTATATAGTATTAAAATTATCTTCTATCTAAAAACATCAAGACAAACTTGAGTGTGATAGAATTATTCTCATCCTCTCTATGGTATCCCAATTAATTGTTTTTTCAAGAACATTCTGCTTTAGGGTCTCTAAAATTATCTGGTGTCCCAAGATTACTTTATATTAAAAAATTTCACAGTCATTTGAAAATTATTATAACCCATTTTATGTTATAATGGTCTCAAACTTACTAACGATTTTATCATTGACACTAGATGTACAAGTCATATAAATTTAAAAAATATCAAAATTATGATTTAGTATAACACTCCCAGAACCACTCTCCCAAATCTAGTGTTGAAAAACATAACATAAAACACTCACATTGATACAAATATTTTATTGCAATATCATTCACACATTTAGAATCAGTGGAACTCTTGGTTTATAGTTTTTGATAATTAGAACAAATCACTAACTAATAAATCTCATGTTTTCTCGTAAAATAAACATTTTTTCTCTACTACATATAAAGATAATAAATCTATAATGGGTCTTCAAATTCACCCAGAAATTCTCTATAAATGATAATCTTCTTTGAATAGAATACATAACACATTATTTAATAACATGGGGAAATGGAAACATAAGAGTGTGTGAGATAAAAAAATTACTAAGGGTTTTCATAATAATATATCATAAAATGAAATATGTGATGTATAATGTGATATCATAATGAGAATGAATAGATGCATGGAAGCATGGAATTAAGAGGTGATATCATACATACATAGATTAAAAATGAGCATAACATAAGACAATTTCATCATAGAAATATGGTGATAGTATAATCATGAAATCCTGGGAAAAATTTAAGGATCCCTCCCTTGTTAACATAACATAGTGGTCTAGACTAACTACCCACTCACGATAGATGTAATGTCTTATTTCTCACACAATAATATCTCATGAGATAGAAAAATTACTCAATTAATTAGAGGGATATATATTTCTTGTCCCACCCATCACATAACGAAAATAATACATATGTGTTACACATTATTTCAATT
Source organism: Viscum album (assembly GCA_963277665.1). Lineage (NCBI taxonomy): Eukaryota > Viridiplantae > Streptophyta > Magnoliopsida > Santalales > Viscaceae > Viscum > Viscum album. The sequence goes on from OY728161.1 coordinate 1,593,183,008, forward strand.
AATATATCATAAAAACCCCAAGGAAATAAAATGGTTTTTATAGTCTTTTCAAGTTTTCCCCTAAGGAATAATTCATGATTTCATTGATAAAAATGACATGATAAACTCAAGGAAAATAAATGTGTATCCAATGAATCTAAGTATCATTCCAGGTAAGTATCACTCAATATAGATGATTATGTATATGGTATTTACACCATATATGAAAATGATATACAATGTAGAGATAAATTTCCATAATCAATCAATGTATTGGGTATCTATGAGAACACCCTTAAATCAAGTAGTTGATCATATAGAATTAATAATGAAAAATCAGTGGAATTAAATCATTACTATACATGTGGATGGTTAGGAATGAAAAAGTAAATGATGGATCATACCATAGATGTAAAAGATAATTTCATAAGTCATCCAGATAATGAAGGTGGATGGAATCATTTAAAAAAATACCCTTGATCAAGAATAGGGCATAGATAAAAAACACTCTTAAAAGCATTAGGAAAATTTATTTGAAAATAATAATACCCATTGCACTTTTAGAATATTTAAAAATAAATATTCCATTAAAACATAACAATAATAATTTAATTTTATCAAAACATTAATTCATAGAGAGAAAGTATCATAGAAAATAAAAAGGTGGTGATAAGATATTTTCACATAGAAACATTTAAAAATATTAATTTTGGTAGAAAATGACCCATACTGAAACAATTAAAATATTTAATTTTAATTTTTTTATTAAATTTAAGGTATTTTAAAATTCCCTTTTTAAAAAAATTTGGAAAGATTGCATTTTGGGAAATTTTAAAACGTTACTTTAGAAGAATATTTTTTGAAAAATAATCATATGGAATATGATTACAACCCATTAAAATCTTTTAGTTAAACTCAAGTCATAAAAAGGATGATAAAACCATTAATTTATAAGATTGGAATATAAGTATAAAGATAAATATCAATATTATAGAAAATACTTTCTTTAGGTAGAACATGGATATGGAAGGAAAATATATATTAGAAAGTATATGAGTTATTCTTATCAATATAATGATTTTATTTAGGGAAGTGTTTCATAAAAAATGAATATATTAATAAATATTAGTAATAACCCTAGAGAAAACTAAATCTACCATTATAAAATATAATGGTAGGAAATGTGACATCGAATATCAAAATTATGGAGAGATTTTACGACTCACAAGAAAAGGGACTTGACTTGAGAAATATTATTACTTTAAAAACATTTTAATCAAAACCCTTAAAGGATAAGGTGATTTAAAATGAACCTTAATTCCTTAAATAAAATATATTTCATGATATTATATCAATTTGGTTGCATATACACTATATAAATGTAAATTAGTGTATAAAGTAAAACTTGTCTCAATGAAAGGAGTTCGGACAAAAATCCATTACCTTTTTTACCTGATAAGATGATCACACTATAAATTCCTATAAAGAAACCGTAACTATATTAATATTATATTTAATAACCTTATTAATCTATATAAACATTTTATATAGTTCTTCTAAATTTTTTAATATGAATATAATAGTTCATTAAATATTCTTTTTACAATATATGTTAACACTTTTAATTGGCTTTCATATATATTATAATATTAAAGTTGATCCTTGATCATTGAAATAAGTTTCATAATTCCAATATTAACTATGTTTATATAACGAATATACCATGAATATTTATAATGTTCCACTTTCAGCCCATGAGATTTTTAATTATTACCCTTGAACATGAAGCTAGAGGCAAACTTGTTTTGATGGTTTTTAATGATTAAAAGTGATATATCATAAAAAATTATATTAAAATTATAACATGATAAAATTTAAAACATATTTAATACATTTTTATTAAATTTCCCTAATTTTATATAAAAAATTTAAAACATTCACTATATACACATTACAACATCACTTAAATATGCAGTAAACCAACCAAAACCAAAGTGTATCATAATGATCGAATGAGTAATAAATTGATGTTACACAGTGTTAATAAAAATTTATATTAGATCATAAATATAATATATGTCATATATCTATATTAAATCAATTTATACAAAAAAATTAGTGATAGGTGGTGTGGACAAATGAAATTCTCTATTCGTGGATGCGGTAGTCCACATGTTTGGATGATTAACTTACCCATATCTCAATGAATCGAAGAAATGATGGTATACAAAAACTTTTAACTTAATAATTATTATAATTTTATAAGATTTATATTATTTTACTATTTAAACTTTGGTTCCCTTCATTTTAGTTGGTTAAGTGAAATGAGACACGACATTCATTGTGGTGGTAGTCTGCACATACACTTGATTAACATTAAAATTATTTAATGAATGGATATAATTATAGTAAATGTAAAATATGATCATTTAAGAATCATATACATGATATAAAAACATATTAATTCCTTAAAACCATCATTTACACCATACATAATAGGCAGTTATGAAAAATGAATTGTGTCATGTTGTGAAGGCGATTGCCCACAAATACCCAGGATTGATGTGTTTTTTTCTTAGCGGATGCTATAGTATGATTGAGTAATTTTTCTTAAATTAAAATAATGAAATTTAATTATATATATGATACATAATTCATAATATTGACAAATTTATATGGTTATGTAAAGTGGAAAATTAAAAAGAGATACTAAGAGGAGAGTAATACTCACATCAAGAGTTTTGATATTCCATTGAACTGGCCATAAAGGTTAAGGGATTATGTAAATTAAGGGTATCCAAAGGCTATGGTTCATGGTATAGTGATATATAAAGAAAAAATGGGAATATGTTTTCCATGGAATTAGAATTTATGGGTTTGTAAATAAGGGGTGTAATTGGTTCATTATATAAGTGAAGGGAAGTATAGTTTTGGAATTGCCTATTATTTTGTATCATTATTCATTGTAAAAAAGATCCTATATGTCATTGATAGGGATTATGGTCCATAATATGACCTAAAATACACCCATAAACTCAATTTGGAGAAACCATTGAGTGATTTGGGGGTTCTTACATTCACTTTACCCATGTGTACATTTTCCAAGGTAAGTTTTACCTTCATCCATGTTAACTAATTAAAATGTTATTTATTAATATTTATATTATGAATTAATTTTATATTTTAATAAAATATATGATATTAATTTTATAAATTAAAATTAATATAATTAAGAAAAATTAATTTTAAAATAAACATGCTCAACTTTTAAAAATAGTTTTTAAGATAATCATGTTTTTAAGAAAAAAAATTATGTGTGAGATAAAATTATTAATGCCGATAATTTTTATAAACTAAATTTATATGATATAAATAAAATTTATTTTATATGAAATTAAATTCAAAACATAATATAATTTTATAAAAATATTAATTAATTAATATAAAATACATAAAACTATTTTCTTTATTAAAGTAAACTTTTAATTTAGTTTTCAAAAATGTCGGCCACTGGTTTTCTACATTCAAAAACTATTCAAAAATGAATAATGTTATTCTATAATTTAATATCTTACCACCATAATTATTTTTTTACTATAAAGTTCATTCTTATATATTGATAAATCCATTAATGTCATAATTTTTCTAAGGACCGCGTTTTTGAAAAAAAATTAATATTTTTTGAAAATGATCAAAAATTCATGATAAGTAATTTTTGATATTATAAAATCCAAAAAAAAATTATATAAATATATTTTCAAAATTTATACATTTAAATGTTAATATAAAAAAAATTTAATGATAAACAAATTTTATTTAAAAATACATTCTCAAACATTAACCCTTTTTAGTATAATTCTATAAAAATTTACAAATGTAAAGAATATTAATTTTTTAAGCATATAAAAATATATTATATGTAATCATAATTATCTTATAAATATGATTAATTTATGTTACAAATATATCACTATATTTATTTTAGTTTATCTGAAGAAAGATATCAAGCTCAATATTATTTAATGAAAAATATATATATTGAAATATCAAGATGCTACATCCCCCCATAAATAAATTGAATCCTTGATATTTTTTAAAATAAATTAGTTAAGGATTTCAAAAATACATACATGACGAAATATTTACATTCAAATGAAATGTCCACATTATTATCTTATGTAAAAGTAAAAGAAAACTCTTATTCCACTTTCGAGATAACTGAATGCTTCATTTTCCATCTGTATCTAGATGAATTGTGTCCATATTTTCCATATATAAAACATTTTCTAGTTTCATGGATACATTAGGTACTTTTTTATAATATCTTTATGTGTGCTTATATTTAATACACATAATTGATCTATTTTATTTACAAAATGATCTTTTTAAGGGACTTCGTCTCAATCACCTTTCATTGAGGCATATATTTTTATACAGGACTTTCTTTTATACGGTATATAAACACCTTTGAATTTTCATTCCATTAAAAGGGAATATTTTTCTACAAGTCCTTTTACTGAAAAACAAAAAAAAAATGTTTTAATATAAGTCGTGACAATGACCTTTTCTGCTACTGTGAGTATTATTTATTCTTTGGGTTCCTTAAAGAGCCATAATGTTTTTAAATGGAAATTAAATTCTATACATTATTTTAAGTATTTTGGTATAGAAAATGGTTATGATAATGGATTTTTTATGTTAATATATTTAAATGATATATTATTATTGAAATGTGGAAATTTTATCTTTCCATTATATTTTTTTATGCATTATGATTTTATAATAGTAATTAGAAATTTGAAAGGTGGTTACGTGATAAACCAAATTATAGGTGGTTTCGTAAACTAAAATCCCTCTGTACACTTTGAATAAGTGCATTGCACAGTGCTTAGCACAATGATACATGGCTTGGGAAAAATAAATAAAGTGTCTAGCGTCAAAAATGGGCTCATTAAGGTGAGGTGAATGATGAATGCCAGATGAAGAAGGGATCAGTTGGTTTATACGGAGATCATTTAGGTTGTATCATTGAGGTGATTCACAAAAAATTTAATTATTTTTGGAACCTAGGTGAAAAATCCAAAGTACAAAGTTCCTTGGTTATGGTCTTAATTCCATTGATGTTTTACCTCATGTCACTCTTTGAATTATAACCTCAGTTTGGATTGAAATGAGTCACTAAGTTGTATCACATATGTGGCATGACATCTTCATTATTTGATGATTCATAGTTTTCAAGACTATCAGTGAGAATTTGTTCTAGGCAAGGTTCATATGAGAAACTTAGTTTCTAAAAGCCTGTTGACATTATTTTTGAAGTCCTCTGTTTTAAGTTCTGGACATGTTGAATTTTGAACAAATTCATTAATACCATACATGTGTTTTCAAGTTTAATAAAACATGGGATTTTTTTAGGACAAACAATGCTTAAGTGTGGGGGAATTTGATGTGCCTCTATTTTTACATAGATTTGCCACATCTTTTTACTTAATTTTTAATGATTTAATTAATTATTTAATTACTTTATACTAAATAATTTTATTTTTGTAATTTTATAGCTAACTTTTTTAATGAATCAATTTTTATAATTAATTATGTATTTTTAGTCATCAAAATAACAATTTTAATCTAACAAACTTATTCTACTTTAATTATGTCTTATTTAATTTGGTTAATTTTAATCTGCTTGACTTTTTAATAAGTTAATAGTTATTTTAAATAATTATTAATTGTTGTAAATATTTTTAATTAACTTAGTTTTTATGTTAATATTTTATCTTTTAATTAAGTTACATTAGTATAGGTTAGCTTTGTTAAATAATGTGTTTAGTCTTCCTGCCAATCACCTTAGTATTTAATTTGTGTTTTAAGTTAAATTAATTAGTTCGATTTTACTAGTTCAATTAGTTAATTAATTAATTAATTAATTAAGAGTTTTTATACCATAATTATATTATTTTATGTATGAAGATTTATTTTTAATTCACTTTATAATTGTTTTAGCGTACCGGTGTGGTAGACGTGTGACCCCGCGCCACTCTTTCCTCAACGATTTATTTTTCTCACCTATTCACCCCCAGTCCTTGCAACCCATCAGTAGCTCTTTCCCGCTCAAGCTCACCGTTACTGATATCTCAATTCTAACTGATATCTCAATTCTCAATGATACCCCCGTCACACACTGAGGGTCCGTTGTGAAGAGGGAGTTTGGCGCTGCTTTGTGGAGTTGATTTTCCCGTTGCAAGAGATCAAACCCCGCTTTTGGTTTGACGTCGCACTGTCTGCTGAGGGTCTGCTGCCGGAGCCCAGTCGCTGACAGTATTTTATGAAGCAGCTGCAACTCCTTGTTGCGTCTTTAGGAGGAAGTCGCCCCATCAGGTGTTGTTGTTCACCGCGCACACGACCAGAATTGGGATGGAGCACTGTTTTTTGGGAGGTCGAGTCGGTGCCCGCCGTTGCTGGATGTCGCTGAAGCGGAGGAGGTGTTGCTGCTAGAGTCCACTGCTCGAAGGAGGAGAGTTTGAAGCTGGAGGTCAAGTTGTTGGCCGACGTTGTCTTCGCCACTGCCGTTGGAGAAGAGGTGTTGTGCCACTGTGATGTGAAGAGGAGGCCGCTACTGAAGAAGAACTACCGCCGCTGAGCAAAAGAAGAGCCGTCGTGGGCTGCTGCTGTCCGCGGGAGAAGCTACTGCGTGAAGAGGAGGTCTGTAGGGTAGCTGGTGCGCTGCGGCAAGGAGTTTTTTCCGCTACTGTCTGCGCCACATGGAGTCGAGACGCTGCACCTACTGGCGTCGCACCAGAGCCGCTGCAAGGAGCCGGGATGCCGCATGTGCCACTGTTGTGGAGGAGCTGTGTGCCGCCACAGCTTGCATAGGTGGAGGAGGCTGCATTTCCGTGGAGAAGGGGAAGTATAAACAAAAAAAATTAAATTAAATTAAATAATAAAAGTAATAATAAAAGTAAAGTATAGAAAAAAGAAGAAGAAAAAAATAAATAGGTAAAGATAAAGTAAAGCTAACTTTAATTAGGCAAATGGATATAATATAATTTGTTAAAGTTATAAGTTAAAACAAATATAATTTTAAAAATAGATAAATTATAAATTAAAATATTAAAGTAAATTAATAATAGATGTAAATAATAAATTAATACACAATTAATAGTAAAAATATATAATTAAGAATAATTATAAATAAATTATAAAATATACTTATTAACTTAAATATTTTTAGAACTTAAGTTTTAATTCTAATTACTTAATTAAAATTAACTAAATAATAGATTAATCTAGCAAATTAATTTCTTTAATAGTAATAATTAAATTATTAATACAATCTAAAATATTTTCTTAATTATTTATTTACTTATGTAATTAATTTTTAATAACTTGGTATTTTTATCAATTAGCTTAATTAAATTAATAACTTTTTATTAATTAATGTTTTTTCAAAGTTAATAATTGTATAAATAATATAAAAGTAAATAAATATCAATAAACTTTAGTTAATTATAAACGAGTTAAAATAACACTTAACTTTAAAATTAACCATTTTTCATTCTTTATGTTCGTTTTTATTTATTTCTCTTTTCTAACTATGTAGGTTTATTCAAGGTTCTTAAACGCGTCCAGGTGCTTTCAACTAACTCATCCGGTGTTAGTTACAAGGGAAAAACTAGTGCGACGTGCCTGTCACGGATCAAACACACGTGTGAATTGCTAAAGTGAAGAACTTTTTGGAGTCGGTGGTATCGACCAGTGACGTGCAGTAGATGACAGCAAGGTATTAAAACAAGAAAGTAGCAGAATTAACGGGATTGACATGGGGAATCTCATTTTTTCCATTCCACGACCACATCCATCTGAGAGCAGACTCCGAGGAGCAGCACTGGAGATGAGCAAGAGACCAAGGAGCCCGAAGGCAGAGCATTTCAAGGGGAGTTTACCTTCTCTCTGTCCAAAATTTTGTACTCTATTTTCGGTTGTATTTCACTACATTAATCAATATGATCAAGGGATGAATTGTTAAACTTAGGAATTTTATATTTTGTTGGTTTATTCTTTAAAAGTATTCACGTTATTCTTTTCTGACATTAGAATTGATCGGTGAGATCAATTTTAATGCTCATATTGATTGTTCACACCTTACATTCTTTAAAAAATTCATAGTTTCAAGTTCAATCAGCGATATTGAACTTGATCATCATTTTGTTGATGCTTTAATGACATTACAGTTGGAGTTTTATGGCAAGTTCAACTTCAACTGTATTCTTTATCAAAATTTTAACAGACGATGATCTTTAGAGTGGCGAACTCTAAAAGTCATACTTCGGTTTGATGTGTCTTCTGCCGAGGAAGATATATCAACCAATTTCTAAGGTGTGATTCAATTAAAATTTGTGAAGAGTTATCCATTCAACCGTCAAGTATGGAATTCCCGAGATAACTGTTGATCTCGCTTCTTTGTCTTGCTGCTTTATATTAGTATACTCTATTTCTCTAGTTTATCATACTTAGTGTAAATTTTAGTTTCTATTAAAAAATATATGTTTCATCATCCTGTTTCAGCATTGTTTTAATAAATAAATCAAAAGTAAAAAATGTTCACTTCCTCTACTATTGACAACAGTGGAGTTTATCTTTGAATTAAACCTAGAATTCTCATCTACCTTCTCTGTGGATCGACCCTGTACCACTGTGCTAGTGTAAGAGTAATAAAAGTAATTTTGAGGGTCGTGACGACCTCCAGTCTGTTCAATTATAAAATTCAAAATAAATTATATATCATACCATATATATATATATAATATAATTTCATAATACATCTAGATAAATAATTTGTTTGGTATTATTTTAATAATATCCTTGATCAATTATACATAATGATTGGAAAACACTCTTAAAAACTTTAGGGAATTTTTTTTAGAATAATAATTTCCCATTTCATTTGAATTCATTTAAAAAGGGATATTTTGTTATATCTTGAGAGTAATAATTTTCTTTATTGAAAAATAAAATCATATGGATTAATTATCTTAGATAATGAAAAATGTTGTGGAAATATATTTTCACACTGAAACATAAAAAATAAATTACTTTTGTTATAAAATGAATAATATGGAAACATTTAAAATACTTCCATTAATAAATTATTAATTAAAATATTGTTTATAATTTCCTTTTTAGAATAATTTTGAATGAAGGCATTTTGATAAATTTTAAAACATTGCATTATATTTAAACAATTTTGAAAACTAGTCTTCTAAAAAAAGTTTAATGTGCATTAAAACCATTTAGTGAAACCCAAATCATTAAAGGATGATAAAAATTTTCATTTATAAGAGTTCAAGGGTAGTATTAACGTCACTTATAATATTATAGAAAATACATTCTTTAGATTAAATATGGATATTGAAGAAAATATCCAATGAATAGTATAAGAGTTATTATTATCAACATTGTGCATTTATTTGAGAAAGAATTTAATTAAAGGGGAGTTAATTAATAAACATTAGTAATATCCATAGAGATATATGAGATCCATGATTTGAGAAGATAATTTTAGGAAAAGATACATCAAATATCAAATTTAAGGAGTGATTTCATGACTCAATAGAAAAAGTGAGTTGAGTCGAGAAAATAATTGTGACTTGTGTAACATGTTAATAAAACCCCATTAAGGATAAATATAATTAATATTAACCTAAAATAAAATGGAAAATACTTATTTCATGAAAACATAATAATTGGGCAGCATATGTACCATATAGAAGTAAATTGGTGGAAAAGTAAAATGTGTCTTGATAAATAGATTTTGGAACAAAAATACCTCACCTTATTTGCCTACTCAGTTGATCGCAATCTAAAATCCTATAAAAATGTAACTAAAATAATCATTAATTTCAGAACCTTCTTCATGTAAAAACTTGATATTTTAAAACAAGAAAATTATTTTTGATAGTGTATACAACATTCAACACTGAGCATACGCCACCCGTTAAATTTATAGCCTTTATAATTTAGCTGTTAAATTGTAGGGTACAAACAATGTTAAATAATTCATGAAATATATATATAAATGTAAAAATAAATAAAATTATCGATAATTTTTAGTAAATAATGAATAAATATTTATTAAAGTAATTTTATTTTTCAAAAATATGTTTTCTTAAAAATTGTTTTATATTTTTTTTCATGAAAAAATAATAATACTAATTTGTAGAAATATTATAAATTCTAATTTATAAAATTATATTAAATTTTTAATTGTTAATATAAAAAATTAATTTAGTTTATTTTTTGGTTTTTTTCAAAAAATATTTATTTTTCAATTAATAGTCAAAAATACCCATTTTAATAAAAATGTCATTTATTTTTAATAAATTAAGATATTAAAATTTAAAATTATGTTTTAAATGTTATTTAAAATAAAATAAGAATTATTTAGTTATATTTAATAAAATTAATTAATTTTTAAACAAATTCACATTGAATTTTATTATATGTTTGTTTTTGGGATTAATAACGTGATTTTTCTTAAAACTGTTTTAATGTCCATAATTTTTCTCTTTTTTATTTCCTTAAAACATATCCTAATGAGGAATTATTTAATTCATATTTTTTGTTTATATATAAAAAAATATTTATTTATATTAATATATTATTATTATTATTCATGGAGTCAATATAAAATCATCTTTTTCTTGAAAAATAAACTTCTTCAAAACCCAGTTTTTCATCACATCTATGGGTTTAATTTTAAATTAAAATTTAATAATTTTGTGAATTTAATTTGGAAAAATTGATTACATTTTTTGAATCATTATAATTTATATTATCAAATAATATCAACTTAATTGTTGACCATAATGAATAGTGAAAATATTAAAAATTAATTACCCCGGTTAAGGTGAAAATTGGTTTTCTGGGGGTTAAATAATAAATATAAGGGTCAATATGACCAAAAAACTTTTCTAAAATATATTTTATTGAAATATTTTTTCATTATAATGTCTAATTGTCTTTAATTATCCATTTTTTGAGCATTTTTTCATGAGAAACATGCTGGTATAACTTTTTTTTTGAAAAATGAAAAGTGTCCAACTCACCTCACTTATAAAATGCCACCCCCTCTCCTCCCATTTTACACCTTCAAAGACCTTTTTCTTAGCCATTACCTACCCAAATGTCTTCCTTAAATCTATCCCTATATTCAATATCAATTATTTGTATCATAAATCCATCCTGGTAACCCTTTTAGTGCTAAAATATGGAGGTTCCCTAGAGAAGTGGTATTGTGCTTAACCAAGCGTCTTTATTTTATTTCTTCTTACACGTCCATAAAATACTATTAAATTATTATTACATAATAAAACCAGAATATAACAAATAATTATATTTTGTTATTTTATTTTCATAACCTAAAAATACCACATCTTTATCTAATGGTATATGAAATCACCATTCTTGTGTATGGAGGACTACTGCCTCGTGAGCAAATTGTATTAGATTTCCATCATCGCCTCTCACATGTTGATATAATAATGGTTTAAAATTATATATATCAAGTTTTTTTCATATTTATGCCTTTATAAATATTATATAACATATAACTTTTTTACTTTCCATTCCCTTGGGGATATAATAACGTCACTTGTATGTATAACGGACTACCACCTAGTGATTCGATGTGATTTTGTTTTCTCTAATGCTTTAAATTGAAGATAATAAGGATACTAATAATGAATATATGTGATATAAATAAAATAATTATAATAATAGTGACATATTTTTCATTCTAAAAAGTTTATATATCATTTTTTTCTTATATTGAAAAATGATAACATCATTCAGGCACACGTGGGGACTACCACCTCCACGAAGCGATGTGGTTATTTTTTCATCATTACAACGAATGGATGATATATATATATATATATTTATGTGTCTGTGTGTTTATAGAAATAATATATTATTTATTATATTTTAATAAATCTAAAAAGATAAAATATTACTTACCTTTTTTCTATAATGATCATAAAAAAATGGAAATGTTACTCATGTGTATGTATGGCCTATTGTCTCTATGATTGTAATATAAATCATTTTTCAAAACCATAATTCATTATTGGTTTTAAAAGTAAAATTTATGTATAAATATGGTAAATATGTCATTAAAATTATTCTAGTGAAGTTGAAATAATGATCCCTTTCACCACGATCAACACACCAAAGCTATTTTGAAAACAATGAACAGAGTGTCCTTAAAAACCCCCATGTGAACTTAACTGATTATGTATTTTAATATTACATTAAAAAAATATTTTATTATAAGGAAATTAACCTATAAATTTTATTACTATTTATAATTATTTATATAATTTTATTATACATGAGTTAAAGGATATACATGGAATTCTGGACTTGAGGTATGGGTTTTTATCATCTCACTTTTTATTTCTGTGAGACATATGCCATATTCACCAAATGTTTTTATTAGATAGTGTATATAAATACGTTTTTATATGTAATATCATTAATTATTACTAAATAATGGTATTTTATGTTTCGTTTTTAATTAATTTATTTTAGGGGGTTGACTTGAATGTTAACAATAGGTAAATATTTTTTTAACTTAATTTTGTTTCATTGGGTTACAATACATCTTCATTGATTTTTTTAATGTATTATTATGGTTGAATTGAACTATATATTTCTTTTTTATTTCAAAAAGGTTGGTATTGATTAAATTTTTTACACATAATCTCTCAAATGATTTACTCTCAATTCAGTGAAATGATCTTTGTAAGGGTTAATCATCACAAATTCCTTTCTTTGATAAATATGTTTATGATATGCACTTACCTTATAAATTAGTTGTATATACTAACACTTTAACATGTTATATCATGGATATCATTATTTTTCATGATATTTAAATTATTAGTTTTATTTATTCATTCATTGGGCTTACAATTGAAGAGTTACAAGAGTGGAAAAGGATTTATGTTATAGTCCCGTTTCATTTGGGATTGTTTATGTTCATATTTCTTTTAGAGAAACAAATTTTTAATATTTTCATAAACCACATATATTTATTCAGTATAGGTTTTTAATTTTTAAAACATTTTTTATTTCCATTTCCTCTATTATTAATTGAAGTAATATTTATAGTGTCATTTGTAAGTGATATCAGACATTTATTTTCTTTAAGATCGATTATATTTCCTTTCTATATCTGTGTTTTATAAAAAAAATTTAAAAAATATTCTTTTTTAAAAATAACTGATTTCCTAAATCCAATTTACATGATATTTTACCTTCTTTTTAAGGGTTTTAAAAGTAAATTTCTTAGTTTTCCAAATTGGTCACTTTTGACTCCCTTTTTCAAACTTTTTTTAAAGGAATGTTTATTTTTAACATTTATTACACGAAAAGATTCTCCCACCATCATGTGAATTATTTTATATGAATTTTTATTTATATATTCTGATATTTTTCTCTAAAGAAAATTATTTTTACAATATTTTTTGAATTTTTTTAAAGATATTTTCAAAATGAAATTTTTATTTTCCTCAAAAAAATTAATGATATTATAATAGTATTTAAATTAATCAATGTAAAAACCCCTTGTAATTTCTTATTATCCAATAGTGATATTTTTTAATGATACCATCCTTATTCTTTCTCTGGATGGATTAATGTTGTTTCAAAGAAATTTTTATGCAACACGTTTCTTTTCCACAGGTTAATCATGTTTTAAAGAGATTGTTATAGAACCTATTTATTTTCCACGGGTAAATAAACTTTCAAAGTTGTTGTTATGAAATACATTTCATTTAATAGGTTAATCATGTTTCAAATAGATTGTTATAAAGCTTGTTTCTTTTCTACAAGTTCAATTAAGTTGTAAAAATAATAAAGGTTATTTCTATGAGTTTATGATGAAATGTAATCTTTGTGAACATTATTCATATTGTGGTTCTTAGACATTATATATGATCGGTTCACTGACATAGTGATGGATTATCATTATATAACTTATATTATGGATGCACCCAAATATCTCTAGGTGATCCCGATATAGACTATATGATGGGTGCACCCAAATTTTACCAGGTGAGCTCGATATAACTTATAGTATAGGTTCACCAAGATAGTGATTCAATACATTGGGTAATGAATATATTCATAAGATAATTATAATGTAAGTTGGAAATTTTATTATTACAATTTTTAATTCTTCTAAAAAGATGATTTTCTAAGAAACCAATACATTTTTGAAATGTTACTTTAGGATTATAAAGTTTCTTATGTTCAATAGTGATATCACATGGATCATGATTATTGATTATAAGGAATTTTGCATTTGTTAAAGCCTTATTACATGGTTTCATGTTTGATGATCTATATATTGATGGTTATGAATATTCTTATGCTACTCTTAGGCACTTTGATTATGCCATTATACCCTAATGGTCTTTTTATGCTCACTGATGACATTCAATTATTAATGCTTACATTAAACCTTACTTAGAATTTTAACTCTCCCTTATTTTATTTCCTTTTACCTAGTTTATAAAGACTACTTTTTAATATATTATGTATATAAGATATTTCATGTGGATAATGATGATGAATGAATATGAAATAAAAAAATACATGTTAAGTGGGTGAAATTTTCATTTAAAGACATAGGTATTATTTATGTAAGAGTATGCACATATTATATAAAACTATAATATTAAAAGTTCATTGGTCATGTAAGTGATCCTGACACGACCCCCTCCCCACAAAGTGTACCCCTCCTGGGCCGACAATGTGAGAAGGGAGATAATGACCCCCGAGTCCCGCCTCTAGTAGGCCCCGGGTTGGCGACTAGCACCGAGGGTATAATGCACAGACAAATGGGAGGCATTACCCTCTAAGAGAACACATGCAGAAGAGAGAGATAGAATAGACTCCAACCAACTCCAACTCATAACTGAAATATAAAAGAAACCCAAGTACATATATGAAATGTCATGCAAAAGTACTACAACTAAAAGGGAAAACTAAAAGTTCCCAAAATAAAGTAAAACGGCAGCGACCACAAGCCCGAACAGCTCCTCCTCCAACCGCAAGCTAGTAGTAACCAGCTTGATCTCTGAACTGCTCCAAGTGACCTGAAAAACAGTTTATATATACATAGGGTGAGTATAACAGTATACTCAGTAGGATCCTCCTCAAGCCTCTCGTGCAAAAGTAAAGAAAGCATGCTAAAGCCCAGTGAACAACAAGTGAAACTAACTCGTTACCTAAACAGGTATACTAAGTTCCCAACCTCACCATGGCTACTCTCACCAAGTAACGCATACAAGAATATAGCATGTAGTAATGAATATCAAGGGTACCCCGCTACTACTTCCCCACTGGTTTGCCGCTTTTCCCCAACAACATACGTCCTGTGCATCTCTCTCTAAAGTCTTGCCCGCAGACACCTGGGCTAAGCTCCACAACCTGCACCGCGTGCACCACAAAGGCTTGCCCGCAGAAAACTGGGCTAAGCACCACACCATCCTCACAACCAAAGTAACCAGGTAGTTTCCGGGAGCCACCATAGCTCATATAACGTGTATCATACGTCGAGTATTATACCTCAAGCCATTACAGCCCATACGCCGAGTAAGGATCCTCAAGCCATCACAGCCTATACACGTTACACCTATAGTAGTCCATAGGATACTATATCCAGAATATATGTGTGTGAAATAACCACAAGCCATTACAGCCCTCTACACACATATATGGGTAAAACTAACCACTGTGCCTACCAGCACAAAGATCTACCAAGAGAAGAGAGCGGGGCCAAAGGGGGTAGTCAGCCATTCAACCTCCCATCAGAATGTTGGGGAAAACACCCCCCCCCCAGGGCTCAGAATCCCAGGGGTGTCAGTTTCCCTTACCGACAGGGTGGAGTAGCGTATAGAAACACAAAAAGTACAGAATATATATAACTCAAAACCACACTATGGGCATTACCTAGTCATAGGCACAACTGCAGATAACGTCTCTCAGACTCCAGGCTGCTACTTCTAAGACTAGGTATCGTATAAGCACACAACCATTTGAAGAGCTTTATTAGATTACTCCATTATTTTATCTGTTCCACTGTACGTTAATTAATTTTTTAAACATTAATTAACCATGAAAAATTTACCACATTAAACTGAATTGGCATCACATTCAAAACTGCTCTTTTTTAGGATTCACATCACTATTAAATTCCAGTTTCTCCATCCCCATGGATTATCACCATTTAATCAACCATTCATTACAGAATTACTTTTCCACAGTCCCAGGCATTCTAGAAAACTTCTTATGCTTCTAAACACAAAGGAGGCTCAACACGATGAATAGATATACTACCCGTCGAGTCTTTCCCGCCTATAGAAAGAGCATAGACCCATCCTCCATCGAGAGGCTAAACACGGAAAGCACGTGGCATACCCCGCATGTCTTCGCCTCCTTCGGAAAGAGGGTACGCAAGACCAGCTGCCTTGAGCAGTGGGGAAAATTAAAGCAGATAAACAACCAAACCAAACCACCAACATCAAACCATCACATTCATCTCATACCATCATCCCTGGTGTCCTCCCCGACACCCACATGCATAAACCGATGCATCTTGCCACACTAGGCGTCATCCGCTGCCACAACCACAAGTCCCCATACCTCCACATATCACAACAGCCATCCAGGCTCACATCAAATCACAAGCAGTAGGAAATCAAAGATCACAAAATCGGATCTTGGCCCTTTAACAAGGCATTCCGCCTTCATACAAAATGATCACTCAGAGCTCCAAACCACAAGGCATTCAGCCTTACAAGCAAGCGGGTAACTCAGAACCCTTTTGAAATTATCGAACTAATAGTTCTTTAATCCATCTAGAATTAACAGATTCATTAACATGCCTCTTTATCTTTAGCCAATTATTTAACAAATAATTCCGGCTTTACGTTCTTTTTCAATTTCCATCATGAACGAGCAACTAATTAAATAAAATCATAGATATCACTCTATCTAGGAAAACATGAGGCAAACCGTTATCACGGTACAAAGCAAAAACATGCGATCAACCAATTCTTTTAATCTGGTTCAAGTATTTAATTAGGTCAATTTCATTGTGATCCAAAGGGTTAAATCATGCTAATTCTACGGTTGCACATAAACAATTAGAGAATCCATGAATCCCCTACCTCGAAGAGTTCTTGACGTCCTTTATCCACACAATGGGCCACAATCCTTCTCTCGCGACAACTGCATCCACCGGAGGATACCACGATACGACAGTACCAACCAACCCCAAGAAAACCCATTAGAACAATGGAGATTACATGCTAATATGGAAGGAAGAACAAGAGAAGGTGATCCCCGAAGGAACGATGATAAAACATACCTTATCTGGAAGAACGATCGACACAACTTGGTTGCATCAAACAGAGCGGAACTGATCTGAGTAACTTTTGATTGTGAAACTCCTACGGGAATGATTGTAAGGTTCTAGCGTCTTGTAGATGAGAACCAGGAGGAAGAAAAATTAAGAATGATATCTTGTTCCCTTTAAAAAAATAAATTAGAGAGGCGACGGTTTAAGATCCGATTTATTCTCCATTAAAAACGGATCGCATTAACCCACGCGGTTTGACCAAGTAAAAACATCCCGGGCTTAGGAATAATTAATATAGGATTTATGGCCTTTGAATCGGCCTTAAAGTCCTTAAAATAAGGTTTTAAAAGTATTTTACGTCAAAGAAAACGTCAAATTTGCGAAGCTGGAAACACTGTTCACATACTCAAAATTTGGCAAAGTATGGAATCAGTAGCTCTTAGGATTCTAGAAACACTATTCATTCGTGAAATTTGGCAAAGTATGGGATCGGTAGCTCTCATGAAGTCTGGAAACACTGTTCATTCGTGAAATTTGGCAAAGTATGGAATCGGTATCTCTTAGGATTCTGGAAACACTGTTCATTCGTGAAATTTGGCAAAGTATGGAATCGGTAGCTCTTAGGATTCTGGAAACACTGTTCAAGTCTACCGATAGAAGTCCACCGATAGAACCTCACCGATAGAAACACTGTTCAAGTCTACCGATAGAAGTCCACCGATAGAACCTCACCGATAGAAACACTGTTCAAGTCTACCGATAGAAGTCCACCGATAGAACATCACCGATAGAAACACTGTTCACTGAACCTCACCGATAGAAACACTGTTCACCTACCGATACTGTTCATAAAACTGGAAACACTGTTCACAGAACTAGAAATTGGCAGTGTTAGCCGAGCTACCGGTAGGCAGCCGCTACCGGTAGACCGAGCTACTGGTAGGCAGCAGCTACCGGTAGACCGAGCTACCGGTAGGCAGCAGCTACCGGTAGCCCGAGCTACCGATAGGCAGCAGCTACCGGTAGACCGAGCTACCGGTAGGCAGCAGCTACCGGTAGACTGAGCTACCGGTAGGCAGCAGCTACCGGTAGACCGAGCTACCGGTAGGCAGCGGCTGGGGGATAAGTCACCTTGACCTCCCAGAACACCTCCAACACCAACATTTTCACAAAGTAATGGACCAGGGAGGTCCGGGCCATTACATTAGATACCTCTCAAAACATTCTCGTCCTCGAGAATTAAAAACCAACTCAGAGGAACAGAGGGGTCCGAACAACCACCCCATAAGATACCTCTCAGGGAAAACCACCATGAGTTGTTCAAAAGCTGGAACAAAACTACGACATCCGAGAGTATGGAAACAAACAATCCATAACCAAACAATTCAAACATAACATCACATCAAAGGTACATAAATAAAACATGAATGGTCTAACCATAAAGAAAACGTCATTACATGAAAAGAGTTAAACATTAAACAACTCTGGGTACTGAGCACATATCTGTGACTCATGCTCCCAGGTACTCTCCTCCATGCCACCGTGTCGCCACAAGACACGAACTAAGGGGATAGAACGCCCACACAACACCTTCTCCTTGTGGTCATGGATCTCCACAGGTCGCTCCTCGAAGGTTGCATCATCGTCAATATCGATCTCTCCCCAATCGATAACATGAGATTCATCATGAAGATAACGACAGAGCTGTGATACATGGAAAACATCATGTATCCGACTCATCTGAGGGGGAAGTGCTACTCGATACGCCACAGCTCCAACACGAGCTAACACCTCGAAAGGCCCAACAAACCGGGGAGAAAGCTTACTTCCACGACCAAACCTTCGCTGCCCACGACGGGGAGTCATCTTTAGAAACACATGATCCCCAACATTAAACTCTAATGGTCTCCTTCTTTGATCAGCATATGATTTCTGACGATCCTGTGCTGTCTTCATCCTCTCACGAATCACCTGAACCATCTCTGTTGTATTCTGCACTAGTTCTGGTCCGAGAATTGCTGACTCTCCGACCCCAGTCCAGCACAACGGAGAATGGCATGGCCGGCCATACAAGGCTTCAAACGGCGCCATACCAATGGTAGAGTGAAAACTATTATTGTAAGCGAACTCTTCCAAGGGTAAGTGCTTCACCCATGAACCTCCAAAATCAAGAACACAAGAGCGCAACATGTCTTCAAGAGTCTAGATGGTTCGCTCTGTCTGACCATCCATTTGAGGATGAAAAGAAGTGCTAAGGAATAATTGAGAACCAAAAGCATGCTGGAGACCTCTCCACACCCTGGAGGTAAAACGAGGATCTCGATCAGAAATGATCGTCTTAGGAACTCTGTGAAGCCTCACCACCTCCTCCAGATACTGCCTCGACAAAACTTCCACTGAGCTCGACTCCTTGATCGATATGAAGTGGGATGATTTTGTTAAACGATCCACTACCACCCATATAGAATCATGTCCTCCCGAAGCTCGAGGTAAACCTGTAACAAAGTCCATTGAGATGTCCTCCCACTTCCACTGAGGAATCTCTAAGTGCTGGAGAAGACCACCAGAAACACAGTGTTCGGCCTTCACCTTCTGGCAGACTAAACATCAAGACACACATTCTGCAACTGTACGCTTCAGCCCAGGCCACCAAAACTGACTCCTCAAGGATCGGTACATCTTCGTCACACCAGGATGTACCGCCAAGGGTGAACTATGGAACTCTCGGAGAACCGTATCGCGTATCGCCAAGGGAACAAAAAGCCTGCCATGATACAACACTCGGTGTTGTTCATCCTCCGACCAACCATCAGGGGCCTCACCACATACAACTCTGTCTCTCCAAACTTCCACCTCTAGGTCACCCAACTGAGACTCTTCCACCTTCTACATCAGGGATGACTTCACCTTCATCTGGAAAAGACAACCTCTACCCCCAACTTCTCCCATATCAAGATGAAAAGCTGATAGCTCTTCCATCACTCTCCAAGAATCACCAGATTCATGCACAACATCATTACGTATCTTTCGGCTTAGTGCATCAACTACAACGTTCCATTTTCCAGGTGTATATGATATTTCAAAGTCGTATTCCTGCAAGAACTCCATCCACTGACGCTGCCTCAAGTTCAAGTCACGTTGGGAGAAAACATACCTCAAACTCTTATGATCGGTGAAAACCACAAAGTGCTCACCAATGAGGTAATGTCTCCACAACATCAGAGAAAACACCACGGCTGCCAACTCAAGGTCATGGGTGGCATAGTTGCATTCATGGGGACGCAACTGCCGAGACCCATAAGAAACAACTGACCTCTGCTACATGAGAACACAGCCTAGCCCCAGATGTGAATCATCGCAAAAAACATCAAACTGGACTCCCTCTACTAGAAGACAAAGGACTGGATCACTTACCAACTTCTCCTTTAGATACTCGAAAGCTGTCCGACACTGATCAGTCCATATGAACGCTTGATCCTTCCTGGTCAAAGATGTCAGAGGAGTCGCAACTCGGGAGAAATTAGCTACAAACCTCCTATAATAGCCTGTGAGACCAAGGAAACTTCGCATCTCTGACACGGTCTTGGGGGATGGGCAAGACACCACTGCTTCTATCTTTGAAGGATCCACATCTACTCCCTGTTGGGACACAACATGTCCCAAGAAATGAACTTCTCGAGCCCAGAACTCAAACTTGGACAACTTCCCAAACAACTGATGTTGGCGAAGAACTCCCAAAATGGCTTGTAGATGCTCTGCATGCTCCTATTCAGAGGTGGAGTAAACAAGGATGTCGTCGATGAAAACCACAACAAACATGTCCAGGAATTCATGGAACACAGCATTCATCAACCCCATGAAAATAGCTGGAGCATTCGTCACGCCGAATGGCATTACAACAAACTCATAATGCCCATGACGACAGCGGAAAGCAGTCTTCGGGATATCCTCATCCTTTACATGCATATGATGATATCCTGACCGCAAGTCTATCTTTGAGAACCAACTTGCACCCTTCAGTTGATCGAATAGGTCATCAATCCATGGGAGAGGATAGCGGTTCTTTATTGTCACTTTGTTTAACCGACGATAATCGACGCACAACCGCAAACTGCCATCAGCCTTTTTCACAAACAAAACTGGTGCACCCCACGGTGACACACTTGGCCGAACAAAACCACACTGCAACAGACCGTCGAGCTGAATACGTAGCTCTCATAACTCAAAAGGGGCCATCCTATACGGAGACATAGAGATAGGAGACGCTCCTGGCTGTAGCTCGATCCCAAACTCGATCTCTCGTCGAGGGGGTAAGGATAAAACCTCTTCTGGAAAGACGTCAGGGTACTCCTCTACGACCCTAGGAAACGCCAACTGTTGAACCTCTGAAGAACTCAGCGTCATCCCAGCCATCATGGATGATAAGGATGGAACTCATCTATGACTCATCCGAGGATCTCTCTCACCAACAAACACCACTTTCTCTCCATCTTCATCAAAGAAAACGACCTTCTTCCTGTAGAAATCCACAACAGCCTGCACCGAATACAACCAATCCATGACAAGTATGACATCATATGGTTGTATTCGCAAACATAGGAAATCTCCCCAAGAGCGGTGTTGCCCCAACACTAGCTCACAGTCTCTACATACTTCAAACAAGTCAGCTCGACCTCCAACTGGCGTAGTCAACGCCAAGGGCACTGGAAGCCTCTCTACCTCAAGTCCCAAAGCATGGACAAGGGTAGGTGATATGAAGGAGTGTGTTGCTCCTGAATCAAACAAGGCATACACCAAGGTAGAAAACAAGAAAAGGGTACCTCGAACGACATATGGCTCGCCTGGGGCTGGTAACGCTAGAGCATGAAGCTGACCACGACCTCCTCCATGGCCTCTCTGACCCTGATGACGACCACCACCATGGCAGCGCTCTTCTCTCTGAGGACGGGGAGCGTCATGGGGTTGTCCTCTGCCTGCTCCATCTACCCTTTGGTGATCTAAAGCTGGTGCAACCTGCTGCTGCTGCCTCGGCTGGAACTGCCTCAACGGAGGAACCTGGAGTGGAGCACCTGGTGCACGATGACTGCTATGAAAGGTCGGGCACTCCCGCTGCTGATGACCACGACCACCACAAGAAAAACAAGCACCTGATCCCTTGGCATAGGCCTGAGAGTTGCTGCCTCCGGAGAAACGAGATGGGAAGTGCTGGGACCTACCCCCAGGTGAACGGAAACTCTTCTGTCCTGAAAACTGGGAACCCTGGACCACAGCTCTGCTTCGTGGGGAATCATGACGATTCCCCTCTCGTGATGATCCAGCCCTAGCCAAAGTTCTCTCAACAACCTCTGCCCTCGCCAGGACCTCAAGAAATGTCTTTAGCATAAATGGGGTGACCTGGCGCTGGATCTCTGGAAGCAAAGCCTCCTCGAAATGCCTCGCTCTGGCCTCATCATCTGGTAACAGGTCTAAAGCATATCGTAGAAGGTTCCTAAAACGGATTCCAAACTCTCGAACACTGGAGATCCCCTGTCGAAGGGTAAGAAGCTCCTGGCGACTAGACGCCTTCGCAGTCGAAGAAAGAAACTCGACTCTAAACCTGTCTCGAAACTCCTCCCATGAGATTGCTGACTCCTCACGATCACCGAGGAACAAGAACCACCACTTCCTTGCTGCTCCACGCAGCATCGTCACAACCAAGGACACCCAGTGTTCCTTCCGAGCATGAATCGAACTGAAGCCTATCTCGATCTCCTCCAACCAGTCTTCTGTGACTGCATCTGAAATGGATCCCTCGTACTTCTGTAGACTCTGGCGCTGAAACTCTCGAAGTGTCTTCCTCCAAGTGTCATCGTCGTCAACCTCTACTCAGCGGAGATCTGCTGGAACAGCCTGATGGGCATCTTCTGTGCAAACCTGACGAGGACGTCGACCTGGAGCCATACCTGCAAAATAACAACTGTTAGAGCTCCTAAGCCTGGAATATGGAAGACTCAACATTAATTAATTAATTGTTTCGTTTTATTTATCTTAGGTTACCTATCCCAAGGTCTACCCATTCAAACACAAGCGCAAAGAATAATGATGCATGATCCCTTCCTAGGTCTCTACCCTGCAACCGGTATCACTTTGTTTAGTAGCCATTGTAAACTTAAAGGTCCGTGCAACAGATCATAGGGGGCCCTGAACGCCTATGTCTCTGCCGGTCTCCAGTGTTTACCCCACTTGCTAAACATGAATGACACTGTTGCCCTACCATCCCATGCATCCTCACCTGTGCCTAACTCCAAACTCCATCATATCCCTCAACCAGACCTCTGATACCACTCTGACACGACCCCCTCCCCACAAAGTGTACCCCTCCTGGGCCGGCAATGTGAGAAGGGAGATAATGACCCCCGAGTCTCGCCTCCAGTAGGTCCCGGGTTGGCGACTAGCACCGAGGGTATAATACACACACAAATGGGAGGCATTACCCTCTAAGAGAACACATGCAGAAGAGAGAGATAGAATAGACTCCAACCAACTCCAACTCATAACTGAAATATAAAAGAAACCCAAGTACATATATGAAATGTCATGCAAAAGTACTACAACTGAAAGGGAAAACTAAAAGTTCCCAAAATAAAGTAAAACGACAGCGACCACAAGCCCAAACAGCTCCTCCTCCAACCGCAAGCTAGTAGTAACCAGCTTGATCTCCAACCTTCTCCAAGTGACCTGAAAAACAGTTTATATATACATAGGGTGAGTATAACAGTATACTCAGTAGGATCCTCCTCAAGCCTCTCGTGCAAAAGTAAAGAAAGCATGCTAAAGCCCAGTGAACAACAAGTGAAACTAACTCGTTACCTAAACAGGTATACTAAGTTCCCAACCTCACCATGGCTACTCTCACCAAGTAACACATACAAGAATATAGCATGTACTAAAGAATATCAAGGGTACCCCGCTACTACTTCCCCACTGGTTTGCCGCTTTTCCCCAACGACATACATCCTGTGCATCTCTCTCTAAAGTCTTGCCCGCAGACACCTGGGCTAAGCTCCACAACCTGCACCACGTGCACCACAAAGGCTTGCCCGCAGACAACTGGGCTAAGCACCACACCATCCTCACAACCAAAGTAACCAGGTAGTTTCCGGGAGCCACCATAGCTCATATAATGTGTATCATACGTCGAGTATTATACCTCAAGCCATTACAGCCCATACGCCGAGTAAGGATCCTCAAGCCATCACAGCCTATACACGTTACACCTATAGTAGTCCATAGGATACTATATCCAGAATATATGTGTGTGAAATAACCACAAGCCATTACAGCCCTCTACACACATATATGGGTAAAACTAACCACTGTGCCTACCAGCACAAAGATCTACCAAGAGAAGAGAGCGGGGCCAAAGGGGGTAGTCAGCCATTCAACCTCCCATCAGAATGTTGGGGAAAACACCCCCCCAAGGCTCAGAATCCCAGGGGTGTCAGTTGCCCTTACCGACAGGGTGGAGTAGCGTATAGAAACACAAAAAGTACAGAATATATATAACTCAAAACCAAACTATGGGCATTACCTAGTCATAGGAACAACTGCAACTAACGTCTCTCAGACTCCAGGCTGCTACTTCTAAGACTAGGTATCCTATAAGCACACAACCATTTGAAGAGCTTTATTAGATTACTCCATTATTTTATCAGTTCCACTGTACATTAATTAATTCTTTAAACATTAATTAACCATGAACAATTTACCACATTAAAATAAATTGGCATCACATTCAAAACTGCTCCTTTTTAGGATTCACATCACTATTAAATTCCAGTTTCTCCATCCCCATGGATTATCACCATTTAATCAACCATTCATTACAGAATTACTTTTCCACATTCCCAGGCATTCTAGAAAACTTCTTATGCTTCTAAACACAAAGGAGGCTCAACACGGTGAATAGATATACTACCCGTCGAGTCTTTCCCGCCTATAGAAAGAGCATAGACCCATCCTCCATCGAGAGGCTAAACACGGAAAGCACGTGGAATACCCCGCATGTCTTCGCCTCCTTCGGAAAGAGGGTAAGCAAGACCAGCTGCCTTGAGTAGTGGGGAAAAGTAAATCAGATAAACAACCAAACCAAACCACCAACATCAAACCATAACATTCATCTCATACCATCATCCCTGGTGTCCTCCCCGACACCCACATGCATAAACCGATGCATCTTGCCACACTAGGCGTCATCTGCTGCCACAACCACAAGTCCCCATACCTCCACATATCACAACATCCATCCAGGCTCACATCAAATCACAAGCAGCAGGAAATCAAGGATCACAAAATTGTCTCTTGGCCCTTTAACAAGGCATTCAGCCTTCATACAAAATGAGCACTCAGAGCTCCAAACCACAAGGCATTCAGCCTTACAAGCAAGCGGGTAACTCAGAACCCTTTTGAAATTATCGAACTAATAGTTCTTTAATCCATCTAGAATTAACAGATTCATTAACATGCCTCTTTATCTTTAGCCAATTATTTAACAAATAATTCCGTCTTTACGTTCTTTATCAATTTCCATCATGAACGAGCAACTAATTAAAGAAAATCATAAATATCACTCTATCTAGGAAAACATGAGGCAAACTGTTATCACGGTACAAAGCAACAACATGCGATCAACCAATTCTTTTAATCCGGTTCAAGTATTTAATTAGGTCAATTTCATTGTGATCCAAAGGGTTAAATCATGCTAATTCTACAGTTGCACATAAACAATTAGAGAAGCCATGAATCCCCTACCTCGAAGAGTTCTTGGCATCCTTTATCCACACAATGGGCCACAATCCTTCTCTCGCGACAACTGCATCCACCGTAGGATGCCACGGTATGACAGTACAAACCAACCCCAAGAAAACCCATTAGAACCATGGAGAATACATGCTAATATGGAAGGAAGAACAAGAGAAGGTGATCCCCGAAGGAACGATGATAAAACATACCTTATATGGAAGAACGATCGACACAACTTGGTTGCATCAAACAGAGCGGAACTGATCTGAGTAACGTTTGATTTTGAAACTTCTACGGGAATGATTTCAAGGTTCTAGTGTCTCGTAGATGAGAACCAGGAGGAAGAACAACGAAGAATGATATCTCGTTCCCTTTAAAAAAATAAATTAGAGAGGCGACGGTTTAAGATCCAATTTATTCTCCATTAAAAACGGATCGCATTAACCCACGTGGTTTGACCAAGTAAAAACATCCCGGCCTTAGGAATAATTAATATAGGATTTATGGCCTTTGAATCGGCCTTAAAGTCCTTAAAATAAGGTTTTAAAAGTATTTTACGTCAAAGAAAACGTCAAATTTGCGAAGCTGGAAACACTGTTCACATACTCAAAATTTGGCAAAGTATGGAATCAGTAGCTCTTAGGATTCTGGAAACACTATTCATTCTTGAAATTTGGAAAAGTATGGGATCAGTAGCTCTCATGAAGTCTGGAAACACTGTTCATTCGTGAAATTTGGAAAAGTATGGAATCGGTAGCTCTTAGGATTCTGGAAACACTGTTCAAGTCTACCAATAGAAGTCCACCGATAGAACCTCACCGATAGAAACACTGTTCAAGTCTACCGATAGAAGTCTACCGATAGAACCTCACCGATAGAAACACTGTTCAAGTCTACCGATAGAAGTCCATCGATAGAACCTCACCGATAGAAACACTGTTCAAGTCTACCGATAGAAGTCCACCGATTGAACCTCACCGATAGAAACACTGTTCACTGAACCTCACCGATAGAAACACTGTTCACCTACCGATACTGTTCATAAAACTGGAAACACTGTTCACATAACTAGAAATTGGCAGTGTTAGCCGAGCTACCGGTAGGCAGAAGCTACCGGTAGACCGAGCTACCGGTAGGCAGCAGCTACCGGTAGACCGAGCTACCGGTAGGCAGCGACTGGGGGATAAGTCACCTTGACCTCCCAGAACACCTCCAACACCAACATTTTCACAAAGTAATGGACCAGGGAGGTCCGGGCCATTACAGATCCAATATTTCCTTTTGATATTTTATTTTTTTCATGGTGTAAATTGGGTCACCTTCATTAGTTTCAATGGATGAAATTTTAAGATAATTCTTTCTACCCCAGATCTAGGAGTACTAGTTTGGGATGTTATAGTTGGAATCAAAGGAGTGTTTAGATAACTTTGGAAATTAGGATTTTTTTTCATATGAGGTTATATTAATATTTATAAATTCCATCATAGGATTATAATAATAAGTATTATCATAAGTTTCAATTCTTAGACATACCTTAGAGGTTTTAAGCGATGAGATATTAAAGTGACTAATGACTTTTTAGGTGACATTTTATTAGGTTGAAGTATATATAAATATTTGGTTTAACATTAAGTATGAATTTAAATTTTGAGTACATAAGTTTTAAGTTATGGATAACAATTATTATTTATAAAATCATGGATATTTAGAACACATGTTTTATTTTATAGATAACCAAGGGTTTGAAAAGTGATTTGGTGACTAAGTGATTAATGTTATTTAAAAATAAGACCACTATTATTTTTGGGCTTCAAAGATTAAAGGTATAAGATAACCATTGAGGTTAAGACACGATTTAATTTTGAGTTTATTGAGGTTAGTTGGTATATAGGGATATTTATTTATGGTATGATTTAGTTTGAACTTTGGGTATTACGGTTAAATTTTTGAGATTAATATATCAAATGAAGTTTTATTTATTTTCCGAATTATCTTACCATGTTCTAACCATTTGGGTTTGGGTTCATGTATAATGACAGTAGGAAGATCTTTTTATCCCTATTATAGTTATGTGGTATTTAAATGTTTATTTTAGTGCTTCGGGTATTAAAAAATCAAATTTAATACTCATCATCTATAGAAAAATATAAGAATATGGTGAAAATTAGATAATGGATAAAATTATAATTTTAATGTTATTATATTTTTCTATGTTTTTTATCATAAACTAACTTTTCAACTGTATGAAAAGGATATTGAAATAAAAATGTTATCCAAGTACATACATTTCTTATTAACCGATATTCTTTTAACTCATTGCAGATTTATGGTTTTGAGGTCCTTAACTATCTATTGATCATTCAAATTCATAGGATAAATGATCTATATCTCTCTACATAAATATTTATTATTTTATTATATGTACATATCCCCACCTTCCACCAATTTTCTTCAGTGTCAAATCATATTTATTTGATGACCTTTATATTTCTCTTTCCCTCTTTTTAAGAGAATGTTTTATTAACCCACTTTACGATGTGGGTTTAAAAATGGAATTTTCAAAAATACAAACTTTGATTATCAAGATAAAGTTAAAATTAAGATGAATAACATTATTAAAGGGGAAGGATATAACACCCTTAAACTTTAAAATAAAAATATTATATTCGATAGTTTATATAACGCACATCACTAATTTTAATTGACTAGAAAAATATATAATTATTTTAAACTAGCCGTTAAATTGGTAGCTATGAATGGTATAAATTAATTTATCATATATATATATATAATTCATAATTTAAATTAATGAAAAAAATAAGTAAATAATCAATCAATTTTTATTAAAGTAATTTTATTATTCAAACGTATGTTTTTTCAAAAATTTTTTTTATTTATTTTCATTAAAAATATTATTAATATTATTAATAAAATTAATAAAATTTAGATCATAAAGTAAAAATAATTTTTAATATTTTAATAACAAAATTTACTTTTGGAGAAATTTTTTATTCTTTAGAAAATAATTATTTATGGTTGAATAGTTAAAGAATCTGATTTTTCTAAAAATGTCATTTCATTTTAATAAAATATGAAATTAGAAAAACAAATAGTTTTTAATATGATTTAATTTTAAATTATTATTATTTTCTGATATTTAATCAATATAATTAATTTTTAATTAACTTTATATTGGATTTTAGTATAAGTTTTTTTTTGGCTTTAAAAACCGGTTTTTCTGAAAATTATTTTACAGTGAATAATGTTTCTCCTTTTTAATTAATTAAAAACACAATAATTAAAAATAATTTAAATTAATTTTATTGATTATATATTTATAAATATTAATTTATATTCATTTAACTATTA
This sequence comes from Viscum album, assembly GCA_963277665.1. Taxonomy (NCBI): domain Eukaryota; kingdom Viridiplantae; phylum Streptophyta; class Magnoliopsida; order Santalales; family Viscaceae; genus Viscum; species Viscum album. Next base: position 1,593,212,565 of record OY728161.1, read on the forward strand.
TTATTAGGCATAGAGTTAATATAAAAAACTTCTTCTTCTTAAAAAATAAACTTCTAGAAAACCCGCTTCTTCGTCATGTCTATAGGTTTACGTTGAAATTAAATTTTCAAAATTAAGTGAATTGGATTTGGTAAAATGGATTAAATAAATATAATTGGAATGATTTAAATGATATTATAACATTAAATTAATTTTCTGCCATTATTAATAGTGAACACATTAAAAATTAATTACTACGGATAATGTGAAAACGGGTTTATAGGGGTTAAAATAAAAATATAAGGGTTATAATGACCTAAATATTTATATAAAATATATTTTAATTGAATATTTAGAACATATAATTTCAAATTATTTATAATTATCTACTTTGGATCCTTTTCCCAAGAGTAAAATATGGTTATAATTTTTTCTCTAAAATAATTACAATTATGCAACTTACCTCACTTATAAAATGCCACCAACACTCCTCCCTTATTCACACATTAATAGCCCTTTTTCTAATTCAATACTAGCCTAAATTTATTCCATAAATCCCTAACCATATACTAGATCTCTAATTTGGATCATAAATCCATCCAATGAATCCTTTTGGTGCTTACCCATGGTGGTGTTCTGAAAAATAGGTTTCTTTCTTAATTGATCATATTTATTTTATTTCTTCTTCAACCTCATTAAATAATTGTAAATTATGAATATATAATACTCAAAAGTTTATACCATATAATTATATTTTTTATTTTATTTTGTTAATCTATATCCATCTCTTCTTCCATCTAATAGGATATGAAATCTTTATCCGTGTTTATAGTGGACTACCACCACGTGAACTGATGTCATTTGGTTTCCATTATCACATCTCAAAAAATGATATAATAATGGATCAAAAGTATTTATATTACATTTTTATAATATGAATTATTATTAAAATACTATATCACATACAAATTTTTACTTTCTATTTAGTGGAGGATGTGATCATGTTACTCATGTGTACGGAAGACTACCACCTCCTAATTTGATTTGAGTCGTTTTTCTCTAACTCTTTAAATGGATGGTAATATTGGTATTTCTAATGAATATATGTGATATTAATGAAATAATAATGATATTAATTATGTATTTATCACTATTTAAGGATAATATATCATTTTATTTCTTACACTTAAATATGAAAACATCGTTTGTGCGCACGTGTTCGCTACCACATCCATAAAGTGATGTGATACATTTTTCAACACCACCACACATGGATGATATATATATATATAATTATATTTTAAGAAATAATATATTAATTAAGACATGGTGATCATTTTTTAAAGATAAAATATTACTTACCATATTTACATAATGATCATTGAGAAATGGAAATGTTACTTATGCGTACGTAGGACATACCATTTCAATGATTGTAACCTAATTCATTTTTCATAACCATATTTCATTATTATTTTAAAAAATTATAATTTATGTATAGATATTATAAATATTTTATAATTATTATTATGGATAATTTTAAATATCTATCACTTTTACCATGGTCAACACACCAAATCTATTTCTAAATAATGATCTGAATATCCTCAAAACACCAGATGTGGACTTCACTAATTAATTATATGATGATTTAATTAAAATAAAATATTATAAATGATTTAATTATAAGTTATTAAACCATAAATACTATCTTAAGAAATCAATTAATTTATATAATCTTATTATATAGGAGTTAAAGGACACACCTAGAATTTCTGGACTCAAGGTAATGGTTTTTATCATGTGACTTTTTGTTTCTATGATACATATGCTAATTAACCACTTATTTTAATAGTTTAGTGTTTATAATAAAAAATTTATATATAATTTAATGAATAATAACTAATTGTTTTAATTTAATTTTAAATTTGAATTAATTTATCCATCGGGATTGACTGGAATGTTACCAACTGGTAAAGAGTTTCTTAACAAAATTTTAATTCATTCGGTTCTAAAACTTCTTTATTGACTCTGTTATGATATGATTTTATGTGAATTTATATATAAATTGTTTTATTATTTATTAAAAAAAATTGGTATGTATTTACATTTTTTACACAAAATATCTACATTGATTAACTCTCAATTCAGATATATGATCTTTTTAAGGGTGAATCATCCCAAATTCTTTTCTTTTGGACACATGATTATGATATAAAACTATATTATTTATGAGGTGTATATAATTATATTTTGAAATTTTATATCATGTATCCTTTTATTATCATAATATTTATGCTATAATTGGTTTTTAATATTTCATGGGTCTTAAGATTGAATGGTTACTAAAGTGAAAAAGGATTTATGTTATTGTCTCTTTCCTTTAAATATTTTTTATGTTCAAGGTTCCTTTAGTGGAAATAATATTCTATTTTTTTCTTATAAAAAATATATTAATTATCCCATGTTTATTAATGTTGTTATGATTTCTATTTCTATTTCCTCCCTTATTAATTGAATAAATATTAAGAATGTTTTTGAAAGTGATATTGATATTATATTTTTTTAGATCGGGTGTCATTCACTTTCGTATCTATAATTTCTAAAATGTCTTCAAAAATTTTATTCTCTAAAAAAATTATTTCATAAAGTAATTTTACATGATATTTTTCATTATTTTAAAAACAATTAAAAGGAAATTACTTACTTTTTTCTAAATTGGTAACTTTTGACTCCTTTTTTTAAATGCTTTGAAATTAATGTATATTTTTAAAATTTATATCATAAACTAATTTTACCACCATCATATAAATTATATTTTATTTATCTTTCATTTATATGTTTCCTTAGTTTTTTTCAAGGAAAAGGATTTTATAATATTTTGTGATTTTCCAATTTTTAAATTTAATTTTCAAAATGAAAAGTTTATTTTCCTCAAAATTGTTTTTATTATTATTGTAATGGTGTTTAAATTCATCAATGTAAAAACCACTTGTTTTTACTTATGTTCAAATGGGGATATTTTTTAATGATTCCATCCTAATTCTTTTTCTGGATGGATTAAGATTGTTTTAAATATATTTTTATGGAACTTGTTTCTTTTCCATGGTTTAATATTGTTTCAGAGAGATTGTTATTGAACACTTTTCTTTTATATGGATTAATAATTTCACAAAAATATTATTATGAAACCCATTTCTTTTCCATGAGTTAGGAATGTTCCAAAGAGATTATTATTGAGTATGATTCTTTTCCATGGTTTAATCAAGTTATGAAAAAAATTAAGGTTCTTTATATGAGTTTATGATGAAATTTAATCTTTATTTACTTTATTAATGTTGTGATTATTATAAATTATTTATATTGGAAACATCGAGAGAGCGTTGGGTGAGCCCAATATAGCTCATACAATGGTTGTGCCCAGATCGCACTAGGTGAGCCTAGTATTTTTTTTATGATGGGTACACCTAGATAGCACTGGGTGAGCCCAATATATGTTATATGATCGGTGTTCCTATATTGGGAACCAATGAATTGGGTAATGGAAATTTTATTCATAGAATTATATTCAAAATTAGAAATATGGTTATTATAATTTGCAAGGTTTCTATGAAGATGGTGTTCAAAGATACCAATATGATTTTTTATGTTTCTATGGGTTTATAGTGTTTCTAATAATGGATATTGATATCCCATGGCCCATGATTCTGGATTCTAATGAATATTTACTTTGTTAAACCCTTATTATATTTTTTCATGTTAGTTGATCCAGGTATTGATGGGTATGAATATTCTTATATTGTAAAAATTAAATTTTATTACATCATTATAAACTTATTTTTTCTTATGATAACTGCTAAAATTTAATTTTAAATTCTTAAATTTACCATTAATAATAATTTCATATCACCCTTCTTATGTTTCCTTTTACCTAGGTTTTAAATAATGGTGTTGAAGAAATTAATTGAGGGAAATATTTCATATGGATGATGAGGAAGAAAAAATATGAAAAAAATAATATCCCAGTTAAGTTGGAGAAATTATCATTTAAATACATGGGTATTGTTTATGTAATTTTTTTCCTAATTATCTAAAAATCTAAACCTAAATGGTCCATGAGAATGTAATTGATCTAAAATTTCCTTTTTATGTTTTATTTTTTGGATAGAATAAATTGAACAAACTTCATCGTTATCAAATATGGAAATGTAAAGTTATTTTTGTCAATACCAGATCTGGGAGTGTGGGTTGGGGTTGTTATATTTCATCTTTATAACCATTTTATATACTTTATTTTGTAATTATTTATAAGAATATACTGGTTCATTATATCTAATTTTTAATATCATATGTTAAAACTTTTAATTGTCTTCCATGTGATTTATAGTGTTAATGTTTATCCTTGATCATTGATACCAAATAAATAATTACTAAATTAACTATGTACCTATAATATTATCCCATATTTATTAATAATTTTCCACTTTCATCACATGGGAGATTTAATTACTACTCTTAAAGATAAAGTAGATGAAAAATATTCTTGAGCAGTTTCTAATAAATGGAGATTATTTTTTATTAACAATTTTAAATATTAATATTATAAATAAATTAATTTTAAAACATATCTAATACCTTATTATTAAATTTCATTAATATTATATAACATTCCTTAATAAATAACTATGTAAAAATTATAACATCACTCAATTAGGAGGAAAATTGGCCAAAACAAAAGCATAGCATGATGATTGAATGTGTAATAAAGTTTTTTTAAAAATATCTATTGTAAAATTTAAATTACCCTAGAAATGTTACATAAATCATATATCTCTATAAAATCCATTATTATATCCATTAATTATAGTTGTTATTAAAAAATTAAATTCATCATTTGTGGAGGTGGTAGTTTGCACGTATTTATGATTAACAAACTCATTTCTCAATGAATGGAAATAGTGGTGGTTTTTGAAAATATATCAATTTATAATTATAAAAAATTATAAAATTAATATTAATTGATAAATTGAACTTTTAGGTTCATCTATGTTATGTGGTTAAGAAAAATGAGACACATCATTCGTGTATTTGGTAGTCCTCACATACATATGATTAATGATCTCAATCCTTAACAAATTTATGGAATGATTGAAAATGTAAAAGTATTTTATTTAAAAAATTAATTAGTGAACTAAATATATAATTATTAATCAAAACTATCATTGATACCATCCAAAATTCTAAGTGATTAAAAATGATATGTGTAATGTTGTGAAGGTGGTAGTCCACACATACACATGATCGGTATATTAGTTTTTCTTAGTGGATGTTACAGAGTAATAAATAATTGATGTTAAATTAACATAATAATATTTTAGTATATATATTATACTGAATTAATTATATTAAAAATTTTATGTAATATTAATAAGAGAAAAATTCAATAATAAATAATAATAGGAGTGTATTTTTGTTGGAATTATCCTTTGAAATAAAGGGATTATGCTAATTGTGGTAGTAAAAAAGGTATGGGTAATGGGAGTGGGATATAGGATGAAAAAATTATTATATTTTGAATAAGGGATTCTAATATATGGTTTTTTATAGAACGGGTGTCATTAGACCCTTTTATTAGTGAAGGGAAGGGTAGTTTAAGAATTACCTTAACTTATTTAATTATTTTATGGAATTATATTAGTAAAATGATATGATATTTCATGGAAATGGACTATGGTCCATGATATGACTAAAACTACCCCCACATACTCAATTTTGAGACACTTATGAGTGATTTAGGGTTTTATACATTCACTTTTAACTTTACCCAAGTGTGATTTTCCATGGTAATGTTTATTTTCACTCATAATAGTTAATTAAAATTTTCCTTATTAATATTGATAATAAAAATTAATTTTTGTTTTTAATAAAATAGATTATATATATTTTATCATTTAAAATTATTATGATTAAGAAAATTTAATTTTCAATTAAACATCCTAGATTCTAAAACAATTTTTAAGATGAACATGTTTTTAAGAATAAAACTTATATGTGAGATAAAATTCGAATTTCAATAATTTTTATGAACTAAATTGATTTATTATAAATAAAATGAAGCTTATATGACATTTAAATCAATAAATAACCAAATTTTATAAAAAAAATTGTATTTATTAATTAAAATAAAAGAAATTTAATATTTTTTTAGGAAGCTACTGAATGTAGTTGCTGATTTCAACGGGGGTGGTCTTCCCACCCCCACCAATCCCCCTTCAATCTACCATTGAACACTATATAAATAGGTATTTAAACCCCATTTATTTTCATGGATGTGTGAGAGATATACTAACATGTAAAATCTATAATAAAAAAATTATGTCTCTCTCTTACACTTTCTCTTCTTTCCTGATACTCAATTTCTTTCAATTTTATTCTTCGCTTTCATAACATGTTATCAGCATGAGCTCTCAAAAATGTAGAAATGTGTGTTTTTATTTTTATTCTCACTTCCACTTTGGTTGGTTCTAATTATTTATTATTTTCATCTTATACTATATTTTTTACCTCTTGGTTGAAAGATTCTAATTATTTATATAAGGTCATTTTTTACTACCAAATTGGTCAGTTTATGTGGTTTATTTAACTACCACCACAATGTTCAGGTTATAGCCTATTCAGGTAGTTTAAATTTATTTATTTTTCAACACTTGATTGGATGGTCTAATTAATAAATTACTAAATACTTGAATGTTTTAAATGATTAATTATATGTATTGAGTTATTTATTCCAAAACCCCCACATGATATATTTATTAAAAAATTAAGGTAGAATATATAAAAAATATTAAATATAAATATAAATCAAATTATAATGTTATTGATACTACTTTATTTTCTTTAACCCAAATGTAAATTATAATTGTATTATTATTTGGAATAACAAAAAAAAAATTCTGACTACCCTGGTTATCATCATCTCAAATCTCACCAAACTCAAATTCACTACTCTTGATATTACCATATGAAATTACATGCCACAGATAATGGTTGTTTAAATACATCTTCAAAAGATGTATCTCGCAAAAATAATTAAAGAAAAAAATTCACTAAACTTGCAAAATAAATAAAATGTGATGATATTCCTTTGAATAAATCTCGATGAGGGTTTGAAATGTGAATACCTCATAGAAAGTGATCCATGTAAGGTCTAGAAGATTTGTAAAGAGATATATAATCATCAAAAAGGAGGTTTTTATTCTAGATACCCATGATGAATGGAATATTATATGTTTCCAAGACTATAAAAGGGTGAGTGGTTACAATTTTTCCTTTTATAGAATTGTATCATAGCTAAAGTAGTGTGGTATTGGGATTACAAATTCCAATATGCTTAAAAAGACATATATGAAATTTAATGCATCTCACATCACCCAACATCAGCAATATCTCTTTTGAGGTTATACTAAATATTCTAATATCATATCATAATTACTTGTAGAAAATAATAATTATTATATTTCGATTAAAAATCATGTTTCTCATCTTACATGTTCAATAGTATTGTTTCCTAAAGAAAATGAAATACTTCATGAAAATAATCATACAATAATTTGGGGACATGATTCTCATGATGGATAGGTTTTTGAAGTAAGACACGGTTGGGGGTGTGAACCAAGGGCCTTCTCAAAATGAATTTTATAATCAAATAAATATCATCTCAAATACTCTGAGGAATCCTGAATATTCATTCTATAGGTGAGGTTCTAAGGGACATTAAACCCGAGTTTTTCAAACTCTATATCATATTTTTAATCCCTATAAAACATATCTTGATGTAAAGAATAATTAACCAAACTTTTTTGGGACATAAAATAAAGGTAAATAAAAGTAGGTGAATCTTACTAAGAATCACAATCCATCATATTATGATTTCACTTACCTCAAAGATGGTGATTTTACTTGTTAAACTGATGAGATGAGGGTTGGAAACAATTAAATAAATTAAAACAGTTATTATATGGGATAAGATGTTTTGTTTTTCATGATTTATATTTTTGATGTTTTATTATTTGAATTTTACAAGTTGTTTCTTATAATATTATTGTCTTTACATTAAGGCATTTAAATGGATGGCATAAATATGGTCGTTATTTTTATACCAAATAGTGGAGAAATACACACAATTCATAAGAATAAAAAATATTCTCCTGATATGAAGTAAACCAGACAAATTTTGAATAATATATTAGATCATGAATACTTGATTAAAGTGATTGGTAAAGATAATTTTTCTATAACTAGTGGGATAAAAAAATTTAAGATATTTATTGTTTTCCAAAAATTCTAAAATAAACTTGTTAAGTTTCAATGACATATACTAGCATGTGTATAATACCCAAAATATATCAGATAGAATTGAAAATTACATGTCCATTACCATTAATAACTCTGGTAATATTCATTTAAAATAGAAACAACCAAATTATCATTTAGATTTCATTATATATATATATATATGTGTGTGTGTGTGTGAAATTGAAATACATATGGTAGTAAATAATGGACCATAATTATTTAATTTTTTACATGACTCATTTGGTTATCCTAGTTTATAAATGAACAAAAAATATTTTAATGTTCTTGTAGACAGTCAATAAGGACCCATAAGTTCTCCCACTAAGAAAAATTTCATATGAGGATTTTTCTCTGGGAAAGTTGATTATGAGACCATCTCTAGCTAAAATGAAGGCTGAGCTGCTATCCATTCTTGAATGAATTCAAGGGGATATATGTTGACCGATTTATCTATCGTGTGGTCCATTTAAATATATTTTTGGTATTAATTGTTGGATCTAGAAGATGGTCACACATATGTTTTCTATCAACACACAATGTAGAGTTTTCATAGTTTATTGCTCAAATAATCAAATTCAGAGAATAATTGCCTGATTATATCATCAATAATATAAGGCTCGATAATGTGGTATAATTTAAATCTCAGGATTAGAATGATTATTTTATTGAATTTGGGATTATTGTGGAGAATCTTGTCACCCATGTGCAAACACAAAATGGTTTATCTGAATCACTGATAAAAAACCTACAACTTATTACTAGACCATTAATAATGAGAAAAAAACTGTCAAACTCTATATAGGGTCATAAAATATTATGTATTTCAATATTAATTCACATCATACCAAGTGCATATAATAATTACTCACCCCTCCAATTCGATTTTGGCTAAGATCCTGACATATACCACTTCATAATATTTTTTGGAATATTATATGTACCAATTGATCCCCCATAACATACAAAGATGGGACCTCAAATGAGGTTGTGAATATATATAGGATATAAATCCTCATCTATCCTCAGATATCTTGAAACACAAACCAATGATGTATTTATATAATTTTTTTATTATTTACAATTCAATAGAGAAGTATTCCCAAAATTAGGAGAAGAAAAGAAACAAAGGTAAGATATTTACTAGAATGTGAAAATGTTATCCTTTCATGATCCTCATACCCTGCAATGTGAGATGGAAGTGAAAAAAGTTTTACATTTTTGAGAAATATTAAATCAATTTCTCAATTTATTTAATGATTCAAATGGCATTAATAAATCATGTGTACTAGTTGTAAATGTACTAGTAAGATTTAAAGTCTTGGAGACGCAATTACATAATGATATTATAGAAATATTAAAAGAAAATATGAAGTAAAGAATAACAATTATATCTAAGGATTTAAATGCTTGAAAAAGAAAAGTAATGAGTATAATTGATAACACCAATATGGATTAATTGTTCCGGAATAGACAGGTAAATTATGTGTTCTTAAAGATACACATGATAATAATCATAAATAGAATTTATAGGATATAGAAAACCATGATGATTTTGAAAATAATAAAATATATCTTAATTATTCCACTTTAGGTTATATATTGAATCAAAATTATGTGTAAAATATTGATGAAATATTTTAATATTATATGTCACATGATATAGAAAATAAATATCCTAAACCAAAGTTTGTTATGGAATTTCAAAAACCATCCAATTTGAATAAATTGAAAGATGCAATACAGGTTGAGTCAAATTCAATTAATAAGAGAAGGTTTTTTCAACGTATCATTCACACACCAAAATATGTGAATCATGTTGTATATGAATGCTTTTTTGTGTATAAGCATAATGAGAAAATAGAGATTATAAGATAAAAATATCATCATATCAAGTATGGTTTTTCTCAGATACTTGGAATTTATTATGAGTAGAAATATTCTCCTATTATAGATTCTATTAATTTTCAATACCTAATCATCCTTCTAGTAAATGAGATGGATAATATGTGTCTTATGGATGTGTTAATAGCTTATCTGTATGGTTCACTTGATGATATTATATATATTGGAATCCTTGAAGGACTCAAAACACATGAAGTATAGAAATCAAAACCCAAATACCTATATTCTATTGAATTACTAAAATCCTATTTATGGATTACAAAAATATGGGTGAATGTGTTATAATAATTTGAAAGAATATTTTTAAAATAATGGATATGTAAATAACCCCATATTCCCAAGTGATTTAATTAATCAAAAAAATGAGATATGAAATCACTGTTATTTATGTAAATGATTTAAATTTCCTAAAAAATATAGAAGTGATCAATGATGTAACAAGAAACTTAAAAGATGTATTTGAAATGAAATACCAGGGGGAAACCAAGTATTGTCTTGGATTAAAAATTGAGTGTATGTCATGTGGTATACTCTTTCATTAGTTAAATTAAAATGAAAAGGTCTTAGAATAATTTAATATGAATAGAGATAATATTTTCTGTACTTTATTAGATTTTTGGTCTTTAAATACTGAGATTGATTAATTTCAACCATGTGAATAAAATGAGGAGTTGGATGGTACAAAAGTTCTATACCCCAGTACCATCAGATCAATAATATATCTTGCTAATTATACTCATTTTGATATATCTTTTTCTTCAAATTTATTGGAAATATTTAGTTCAGGCCCTATACGAAGACATTAAAATCTAATTAAACACTATTTTCATTCTCTTTAAGGAAATATTGATTTAGTTTTTTTATATTCTAACAATTTAAAAAATAATATGGCCAGTTTTGTAGATCTAGATTATTTATTTGATCTGTATAATTCACAATCAAAAACTAGTTATGTATTTATAGTTGGAGGTAATTATATGTCTTGGAGATAATAAAATCAGACACTCATTGCAACATCTTAAAATCATGTAGAAATAATAGCATGTATAAGTAATAGCATTACATAAAGAATGTCGAGAATGTTCCTGGTTGTGGTCTATGACTCAACACATTCGAGAAACAATTGGAATTTATATGGATTGTGGTCCAAAAATTTTATTTGAATATAATAATGAATGGTTCACACAATTATATGAAGTTTTCATCATGAATTATCAGACAAAACATATACCACCTAAAGTTTTATCATTTACGCAAGATTTAATTCAGAATGGGGATATAAACATGGAATATGTTTGATCCAGTGACAATATTAGATATTTATTTAGAAAGGAACTACCAAATGTTATCTTTATAAACCTTATAAATGATATAGGGATGTGTATATTTTAAAATTTTTAATTTAATGTAACATTCAGGGGGAGTCTACAAGGTTTTACTCTTTTCCTTATTCTGGTTTTTATCCCACTATTTTTTTAAAGGTTATTAATGATGTAGTATCAAAACGTGCATGAAATTGGTAGGAGTGTTCATCACAAGGGGGTTTTAGGAAGCCACTGAATGCGGCTGCTAATTTCAACGGTGGTGGGATTCCCACACCCACCAATCTCCCCATCCAACTACTATTGCACTTCCTATAAATGGTTTGTTCAACCCCCTTTGGTTTCATAGATGTTTTAGTGATATAATACCATGGAAAAACTCTATTAAATATTTATATATCTCTCTATCTCTCTTCCACTCTGTCCCCTTTCCTAATACTCAATTTTTCTCGAGATTATTATTTGTTTTCATAACATATTTTTATTTAATAACATAACCTTTTTAATTAATTATAAAAAAATCATATGTTTTCTATATTCATATAATATTTTCACATAAAAAAATTTATTTCTAAAATTAATATTTTATCAATTAAATTATTTTTTGACCGTCTTGGTCATTCTTATATATAGATAATGTCGTCAAAATTATAAATTCCCTAAAAACTGCATTTCATAATAAAAGTTCATATTTTCATAAAATACTCAAAAATGCATACTAAGTCATTTCTGATATTATTATTTAAAATAATAATGTTAATTTTATCTATTTAAATTTCTAATAAATATATATTTAAACTTTAATTTTAAAAAAAAGTATGATAAAATGATTTTATTTAAAAAAATCTTAAAAATTAAAAATTTCTAATATTATTTCTTACCAATTTTATAATTTAAAGAATATTAGAATTTTATATTCATATAGATATATTATATGTTATCATAATGATATTTTAAATTTGATTAATTTCATTTACTAATATATCATGACCTTTAATTTACTATATGTTAAAAATGAAATAAAAGTTAATATTATATAAATGAAAATAAATATACTGGAATCTTAGAATGTTACATTCAATACGAATGGACATACCTTCCATGAATAGTCATATATAAAGATCACAATGTAATTCTCCCCACTATGAGAGGAAACCATAACATTTGTATTTTACAAAATCATAATATTCCCAAATGGTAAGATCAGTCTAGGATATAAAACCTCATAACCTTATCATTCTAATTCCATTCATTCATTTAGAACTGACATGTCTGATTCGTATAAGACAAATTATAGTGTTATGAGATATAGATGTATGGGTGACATACAACTGCTTTATATGTGTCCCAACCCCTAAAACATACAACACATTTTAAATAGTTTCCATTTCTAAAGATGAGTGTTTTGAGTTCTCACTTTAGTGGAGATATCCCCTAGAGGTCCATGGAAAATTTTAAAGGAAAGTGGGTCCAACTTATAATACTGTGATACATGAAAGAATTAAATTTTTTATAATTAATGAGTGGTTTTTATATTCCTTTCTATAAAAGCATTTATTCATGAGAATTTATATTATGGTTATGTGTAGATTGGTGAAAGTTGGGTGATTTTTTGACCGTTTAGGAATCCCTGATTATATGTATGATCATGGTGGAGTTTTTGAAGGTAGTTCATTTGCATTTTTTAGTTCAAGATCACCCTTGGTGTTTGAAACTAGCATGTTTAGCATGAAACTCATTGGGTCTGGTGGAATGGTGGTTAATGCTTTTAGATTTGTATCTTTGGTGGAATATGGCATCAAAAATAGACCATGGTACTATTGTACAGTCAACCTAAGTAGTCATTGATGGCGATTTTTTGGTTCAAATAAGTGGATTGCATGAGGGGATGAAACTACCTACAAGTTGGTCATAATATATTCCTAGGATGCTATAAAATTTTATGTAAATCAAGAATTTATTTTTGGATATATTGGACTGCATTCTGAGAAATCCATGTATGTGTAGTATGTTGTGTTTTTATTGGAAATTGGTTGAATGAAAAGTTATAATTAGTCATCATGTTTAGTGAAAAATATTTCTGGATCGGGTAAACTAATGTATACATTACAAGTGGTAATAAGGATACTTCTATGTTGGGTTCATCAACTAGGTCACATGTGTAATGGCCTTTCATTTGAGAAAGGGTCGTAGTCTAACGTAATACTAGTTTTTGAATGATTATGGTTACTCTACAAGATTGATGTGTGTTTTACCCATGTTACTTTGGTTCTATGTTGAATACCTGATGTTTGATTCATATATAGCACTATATAGAGACCAGAAAAGTGTTTTGTATTTTGGAGAAATCATTTTGGACCATGAGAGAGTTAGATCATTGGTATGTTAGTGTATGGTGGAGAGTCTTGTAGCTATTTCAAGTGGTTGGTGAAGCAATCAAGAAAACACCTTAAAATTCAGTTTATACTTTATTAATTATTCCTGATTGAATTAACAATTACCCTAATTCTTAAGGAATCATGACATTTGGCTTCATAGAGTTCCAATTCTTTAGGTCGTGTACCTTTTAGGTGGTCAACTACAGGTGTACTGACCGATTTATCAGTGTAAACCTAAATGTGGTAGGTCAGAACCACATCAAGTTCATAATATCAAGTAAGAATGAGGGGTTTAAAAATAAGTTAGAACCTTTAATAAATTTTGGTATGTTTGGGTTATTTTTTTCATTAGATACTTTTTGGTTAAAATCAGAACCTTGGAAGAGTTTTTGATATCAACTTTAACCTATGATTTTCATTTGATCAAGTGTGATGGAATTGAATCATACCAGGTGTGTCATTAGAATTATAGAATCTTGTTCTATATGATGATTTTGATGGTGGGGATGAACATGATGCTTTAAAATGAATCAGTTGAAGACACTTCAGTATTTCATGTTAGAAAAATGTTGAGATCAGGATCTCAATGTTGAACAATAGTGATCTTTTGGCTCGACTATTGAAATTTTTGTCAGAGTTGTACAATGGAATCATAATGGAAATTATGAAATTAGTGTATCCTTGTAGTGATTAATTGGGTATTGGGGATAGAACATGGAGGAATCCTTTTGGAATATGATTGAGGAAAATAGAGGGGTGTGATTCATGTTCTACCACAACTTCTCAGGATGAGAAGTTTTATAGTGTGTATATTTTAACTTCCCACACCATTATAGTTGTGAATTTTAGAGGTAATTTCAACTTTTCATCTTGTGTATGACTAATTTTAATAAATGTGGGTCGAACCAAGGTGATTATTTCTTGAACACCTTTAAGATGTGGTTTTGGACTTGAATGGAAGCTCAGTGGGTGATACAAAGCTTGGAAATAATATGGATTATTTTCTAGTATAATCGAACTATAGTAGCAACATCGGATAGCTAGTAGCCCCTAGTAGCTAGATGGTGTGGTGTATAGAAGACCATAATACCTAGAAGGGATCATAGGCTAGTCAATAAAGAAGTCATCAAGCCTTCTTCCCAATAGGGCTCACCATCCAGCCAGTGGGTCATGCTAGATTCCATTTAATGAAGGGTTAGTTGCTATTTTTATCCACTTCAGATCACTAAGTTTTATCACCCTTAGCTCATATTTTTTAGATAATTTTTATCATACTCTCCTCTCCTTCTCTATATAGGAGTCTACATTGATCTATGGTGGATCTTTATGTCATCAAATTCTAAATTTGGGATGGATCCATAAATAATCTTTAATCTTGGCCACCTTCTTCCTCTAAAAGTAGTACACCATATTGTTGTTTGTCATGGATGATTCTCTTGGTGAGTTTAAGCCTTTTTTATCCCTCAATGTCACAATTTCATTTATATCTTCTTTCCCTCAATCATATTACTTATCATTTGATCAATGTATTTTCTCCAAATGGAGAATCAGAAGAGAATTCCATCATATGGTGGGTTAAGGTTCCAGTTAGGTGGTAATATCCATTAAGTATTTTAGCATATATTCCTTAAACTTTGATTGTTATTTATTTGTAAATATTTTAATTAATTATAATTTAGTTATAATTAAATAATTTGAATTCCTTGTATTGGGAATAACTTTCTGAAAATCATTGGAGGTCAATTGGATTTGGGTAATTTGTAAAAAGATGTTGGGCCTTTATTGTCTTAGAGTTGATTTTTTTTAGGTATGTGGTATTTTTTACTATACTATATGGTTTATACACGGTTTATTTACATATGATATAAGGTTATACACCTTATTAGAATTACCCTTAAATTCATAATTATGTTATGAACATATAATAGTTAATTAATTAATGGTCCTAATGTCATAATTATTTAAATAAATCATGCCCTATGATTAATTAATAAATCATCCTGAACTCTAATGTAATTAAAGGAACCTTATAAAATGATTAACTAATTAATGATCCTTGATACTTGGTTCATTAGAGGAATTATTCCTAATGTAAATTCATAAAGTTCCAATGGCCATGATGGACTCTTACGCATTGGCTTGTTGTCGGTGGTTGATTGTCGAGGCTTGATCACTAAAGGGTGCCTCTAATTACATGGACACATTGATGTGTGTTGTGTGTGTGTTAGTATCCCATGAGTCCATGTATGTTGATTTATTCCAAGAGTGTTTTTAGATAGCTATGTAAACCATGTTTGTTTTTCATCACATGTGTTGTTTATGTGACTCATGATAATAAGGTATGCTCTATCTATATGTTCACACTTTTAGACTTGTTGTGATACCTATATTGGAATATCATATTGACTATACTTGATAGTGATCGCATGTGAGTTCAGGTATATCCCATGACACCCCTTTTTGATTCTCATTTCCATGAGTATTCTTGGGTATTTTTTATACCATGTTTGATGATAACCATATGTATTGTATGACGGTATTAAATGTTCATGATGATATTCATTTCCAAACTTACCTGTATGTTCTCCTATATTATGTGATATATCATGTTCCCTCTAGAGGTGTTGTTCTATTATTAAAAGATAGGTGAACTATCATGATATGGTAATACCTTCGAGGGTTTTGTGCATGGATTCAGATAATGATGATGGACCTAAGAATAGGGGAGGGGAATGATGGCCTAGATTCTAGACCATGATAGTAGGAACTGGTGTACGATAACCATATAGATGGGGAGAAACATGTTCACTTTAGGACTTAAGGATTATGAGTGACACATCATCTCAATTCCATGTGGATGTCGAGTGACATCTTGTACCGATGACTTGAAGATGTTGAGTGATATGTTCATTTGATTCCTTGAGGATAACGAGATACATGTTATCTCAATAACTTGTGTATACTGAGTTACATGATGTATCAATACCTTATGGACAGATATTTGTGGATTTTTATTGATTTATCTTGATTTATATTATAAATATTCTTATGGATTTAAGCCAAAGAAGGTATGGTCAGGGTTCGTGGAATCTTGGTAACCATATGAAAACTGTCACAAACTATCCTAGGTACCCTCGTAACCTAATAATCGAGTCATCCCTAACATAACCCGAAGGGATTTCTCAATCCTCATGGGTCAACAACTAATACCTAGCATCATACAACATGAAAGTGGGGAAAATATTTCCACAATACATATGAGAAGTAAGACAAGCAAGTCAATATTCATATAAAATAAACTCCACTGTGAGAAAAGTACCAGAATACCACAAGGAATAAAATGCCCAAAGTTCTACAACCCAAGTACCAAACGAGAAAAACAACCCATGTCCCTATGGAAAAAACTCACCACAATAAAGGTTCAATAGCTATATCCACCCCTAATAGATCATTTCCCCTTTCCCAAACCTTAAAGAAGAACGTCTACAAACACCCGAATGAAAAAAGTCGGGTGTGAGCTAAAACATCCAGTAAGGTCTCACCATGGATTCCATAACAGATTAAAACAATAGATTAACCAAAGGAAAGCTTTCTATTTTAAATAAAACTGGTTTGGAATTTAAAGTATATTTAAAAAAATCATGATGTACATTTCAAAATATGGAAAAAAAACTTTAATAAAAGGCTTTAAAAATGATGGAATATTTTTTTAAAAATGGATTAAATAAAAAATTTATATAAAACATTTCATATGAATTCATAAGGCATGTAAAGAAGTTCAAACAACATCAGAATACATTTATATCTCAAATATAAACAATAATAGAGAAACATTGTCATCTTACAAAAGCTACGATATTATTTCTAGCTATAGGATTTTGCACTCTCTAAGTAGTCTCAACAAAATATGTGTATACACACATCCCCCTGAAACTAGATATAGGTTACATTCCAACCTCCCATAAAGGATATGAACCACCATATTTATTTTTTATAATGTTTTAATAGCATAGAGTGTGTCAAAATAACTCACCAACTACCTAGGGCTCACATGTACTCTTACATAATCAATGATGGGCAATTTATTTTAAGACTTTTTAAAATAAAATTTAATCCCATTATCCCATTTCAAAAATGCCAATTTTCCATTTAACACCCAAATGGTTTTAATCAAAAGAATTTCTCTTACCAATATAGAACCATTGGGTTTCTATCAGATCCTTTGTAAACCATTATAAGAAGTTTTAAGTCCATTCAAAACTAATTCCATCATTTCACAATTTTTTTCAACAATTTAATTCATCAATTTAATTGAAATAATTTCCATCAAAACTACAATTTAAATTCAAAATTTTAAATTTTCCAATTTCCATAAACACACCTCAATTCAAAGGAATTGGCAGTTTTCCATGTTCTCATGACAAAACCATTTCAAATCTCCCAATTCACTAGAATTGGGTTTTATCAAAACAATTCAAAGTAAGTTTTAGCAATTTAATTTAAATAAATCAATCATTATAATGGTAATCAATTTGGCTAGTCAGGACGGAACCACCTACCTCTTCTTGAAACTCAACACTCTCAATGTAACCCTTCAATGAGAAAAAAGGTTGAGAAGACCTCGAAACCCAACCTCGAATAAACTTCAAACACCACAAGGCATAGATCCATCAATCCCAATATGATCCATTAAAAACCCAATAGAGTATAATGAGAGAAACGTGAAGGAAAAGGAAAAACTCTTACCCGTGAATTAAAATACAATATTAGAGATTATAGAATGCCAAACAAATGGATATAGAAGTGCTGGAAGGCTTCAAGATCACCCGGTAAATGCCTTAAGTTGAGGGAGAAGGAAATAGAGTCGAAGAAAAAAGAAATAATCAACCGTACTATCTATTAAAAAAACATAGTCGGGGTATTTCATGATGTTAAATACCAATACATAGAATGAAATACTTAAGTTTTGTAATTGTCAAAACACATACCTTTTTTTATTAAAATATATCGCTTCAAATTAAAAACTGATCATTAATTACTTCACGACGTGTAATGGAAACTCAAGATGTGTACCCATCACAGTGTGAAGACATTCATGACTTGTTTACAGAACCATTACTTGATGTATAACTCTATTAAACAACATGAAATCATTTGGAAGACAGTATTAAAAATTTGTTTAAAGTAGAGAATCCAAAAAACCATTGAATTTACCATTATAGGTATCCTCACAATCCAAACTCAACCCTTAACCAAAAAATGAAAAAGGAAAACCATGAAAAGTTTTAAAACATACTTTTCAGATAAAAAATGGCATGTTACAACCTCCCCACCATAAAAACTTTATTTACCCAAAAATTCTATGAAGAAGGCTCCTTTCCAAATAGATAATTCCACTACTCTCTCATTAGTGCCTTACATTCCCACATCTCATTATTATCAGTACCGTACTACCATAACACACAAACCAAAGGTATAATCATCCCACAAAGTACCTTGGTCTCACAATCAACTATCTTGACTGGTCGTTCAGTCAAAGATAATTCAGGTTCAATCTCAAGATCACTCCAACTCAAAACATGATATAGATCATATATATACATTTCTACCTATGATACATGGAATATATTATGTATCGATGTCAATTGTGGTGGAAGTGTTAAATGGTAACAAAATTTCCCCACTTACTCAATAACCTCAAAAGGTCCCACGAAATGAGGACAAATCTTCCCTTTCCTCTCAATCCTTCGATGACCCAATCGAGGTGAAACCTTCAAGAAAACTTATTCACCAACTAAGAACTCAAATGGTATATAGTAGAAATTAGCATAATAATTATATCGGCTATGTGCTGTCAACATTCTCTGATAAGTCATTTGGATATTTTCTCTTTTCTCTTGCACTGAACTTGGTCAAACCAAGGAATTTTTACTAAGATCTGTACAACACTACGAATATTTACATGGTTGACCATACAAGGCCTCAAAAGGTTCTATTATGATCATGGATTTGTAAATAATTGTTATAAGAAAACTCAACCAGTCCCAAGTGATCATCTCAATCCCCACTAAAGTCAAGAACACAAGAACGAAGCATATCCTCTAGAATAGGTATAGCTTTCAATGTTTTCCCATCTGACAGTAGATGGTTGGGCATGCTCAAATTAACCTGAGATCTAAGTTCCTCCTGAAGGCCTCTCCAAAAACAAGAAGTAAACTGAGGATCCCTATTGGAGACTATCGCATATGGAACTTCATGCAACGTATAATCTCTTTCACATAGAGATTTCCCAATTCCTCAACTGTGGTTGTATTCTGAATGGGTATAAAGTGAGGTGACTTGGTCAGCCTGTCGATCACAACCCATATCTCATTCCACTTCCTATGGGTATGAGGTAACCCGACCACAAAGTCCACATAAATTTCATCCCACTTCTAAGTAGAGATTGGAAGTGGTTTAAGTAAACCCGAAGGCTTCTGGTGCTCAGGTTTCACCTATTAGCATGTATAGAAATGGGAAACAATTCATCAATGTACTACCTCATACTGTTCCACTATTTTAACACCTCGATAGATATAAAAGATATATTATTTTTAATTTCTTTTATGTATTTTTTTATACGCTACACCAGGATTAGATTGTGCTATACGCAACACCGGCTTAGCTTGCGGTACACGCAACATTAGGTTTGGCTTGTGTTGCACACAATTTCAAGTTATTTTGATATAATTAATTTCACAAAATACCGAGTTTAAGTGAAAACCTAAATATTATTATGTTATCTTATAACCTAGTCATTATAAGGTCAGGTATGAATAGTATTAACTTTCTTCTAAAAAACTATTTAAATGCAAATAAGTGAGTTTACAAAATAATAAAATCACTCTTGATGGATTTTATTAATTTAATATATTCAATATAATGTTTAAAATACATCATATATGTTTTCTAGGCATTATATAATATAAAATTCAATTTTTCAGATAAAAGAAGTATTTTTTTAAAAATGCATTTTTGCCGCCTTTTGATGGCGTACACATTTTAAATCTAGTTTTTGAAACTTTTATAAAATATATTTAACAAAATAACATTTTTATTTGGAATTTGGATATAAAAATTTACTTTCGATTAATTTTTGATACTTTTTTGAACAGTTTTAAGTTTTGATGAATAATAAAATGTACTAAATTTTAATTGAAAACAACTTTTTTCATCGACATAATATATGTGGACAGATTATATTATTTCACTATTTTAAATTAAAAAATATAATATATTTTTATCAGTTAATATAAGTTTTTTCATTGGTATTAATTTTACCATGAATTATGATGTAAAAAAATTTCAATCTTTTGCAATGTTTTAACTTTTAAAAACTTGATTTTCATTTCGACAATGAGATTAATTTTAAATTAATTACTAAAAATTCTATGTTTTAAATTTTTCAAAATGAATTAAATATTTCTAATCATTGGGTCCAAATTATGTTAATTGCATTCTTTTATTTTTGGGCATTGTGAATAGTAACTTCGGTCATTTTTATTAATAGGGTAAAAAGGTAAATCGGATAATTAAAGGTAAAATTAATATTATAAAATTACCATATCACTTTTAATAATATGATTGGATGAGTTATTTTATACCTAAACCATATTTGGGTCGAAATGATACCCTTTAGAAGGCACTTGGATGAGATTTGGACATTTAATATATTTTATTTAAATAAAAGTTAAATATGTATTACTCAAATTTTAATAACTTAATAATTTTTAAAATAGGGTTATACAAAAGATAAATTCGACTATAAATACACATTTCAAATATAATTTTTTTTATTTATCATGGTAATTTATTTGTAATTTTTAGGAAATACATTATTACTTTAAAGGCATATACATTGATGTTGCAGAAATTATTTAATTAATGGGAAATCAATAAAATAATTTTTATTAAAATATTATTAACCATTAAAAGACCAAATCACTTGATACAATATTTTTTTTCTAATTATATATCAACTAAAATAATACAAGGGTTGATTTATTGACCATTTGGATCCATATAAAATAGATTATGACACTTATAATATTTTATTTAAAGTGATGTTAAAGTGGCCACATTCAAGTTTTATTAAATATAACATTTTTTGTTGCATTTTCCAGGAGGTATATTTTACTATAAGAATTATTATTAAATATATAAGATTTATCTTCATTATAGTATTTTATTTTGAATTTTTATTCAACAAATATGTGTATTAAATAATTACACAAAATAGATGTAGTAATTATTTTATTAATAGAAATATCAAATTAATGTGACTAACAATATTAAAATAAATATAATTTTGGATAATTATTATATCCAAATAATTTATATATAAATTTGACCCTTATTAGATATAATAAAATATTTTTTTCAAGTTTAACATATTATCTTGATATTTTTTTTAAAATCCATTAAATTAATAGTGTCAAAATGGACACTATTGATATTTTGTCTGAATAATGTTTTATTAAACAATTTAAAAATCATAAATATATTAAAAAATATAAAATAATTCTTATATAGACTTAAATAATCTAAATGGTTCATTTTGGTCTAATTGACATCAAATAAGTAGAAATTATACTATTTTAATATTGAGGAATTTGTTACCTTATTTAAAATTAAAATAGAATAACTAAGGGTTAATTGAAATGATAAGATTTAAATTGACATAAAAACATGCCTAAAAATTATTTATCGATGATATTAAAATATTATCTCATCCAATATATGAATCTAAGTCATTTTGGAGGTTTTTTATGTGTTTTTAATTTATTATAACTTAATATTTTTTGAGATCAAAAAAGCACCCTCTCACCTCAATTATAAAAGGGCACCTCATCCCTCACCTATTAACTTCAATTTGAGCCTTCAAGATCATACAACCCCTACTAATTTACCACCTAAACTTCCTCATTATAATTATATAGGTTCTTTTCATCTCAAAAGTCCAACTCTTGTGCCTTTAAGAGGAGATCTTGAGGGAGATCGTCGAAGAAGAGGTAATCTCCTTTATCGACTCTCTCAACGTAATTTATTCTTATAATTCCTACTCCTTTTTTTGTTTACAATATAAATTAATAACTTAAATATCAAATATAAACTGATATGTTATTATAGTTTTTACCAACCTTTTTTCACCTTCTATCCATCTTATAAAAAAACAAATTCACCACGTGTACGTACGTATGGCTTACTATCTCCACACTGCTGTGTAATATTTTTTTCACAACCAATTTACTTGGATGAGTATAATTATGGAAATAATAACTATATATGATTATCATATTTATTATTTAACAACAAATATATCATCCAATTCCATACTATTTACTATTAAGGATATGATACCATCACTTGTACGTACGTACGCCTTACCGTCTCGAAGACACGATGTGATTCATATCCATGTAAACCATTCATGAATGATTATATAAATGTATATAATGAATAAATGGGGGTTCAAAACTCATTGGGAACAGGTACTGTAGCAGTACTGTAGTAGTACTGTAGCAGCGGTGGCACTGTAGCAACGGCGGGCACTATAGCGGCGGCAGGTCACTGTAGCAGCGGCAGGTCACTGTAGTAGCGGCGGGTACCGTGAAGTACTGTAGTAGCATGGTTACTATAGTAGTACTATTCACATAATGAGATTTGGGCCACAAAAAATGGGCCTACGGGCCATGTAATGGGCTAAATGCCCACTGGGCCTTCGGGCTATGTAATGGGTCTCCCTCTACCCAGTTAAAAGAGGTCTTTACTTTGATTTAATAATAAATGAGGCTTCGGCCCCAACCTTTTATTAACATAATATTATTCTTAAAATGATATAACTATATCCCATTTAAAATAATTGGGACTTATATGAAAAAACATGGAAGATAAAATAAATCAATTAACTCCAAAGAAAGAGTAATGGTGAAATATTATTAAACAAGTGTTAATATAATCACATATGATATCATAAATATAAATATGGTTCTGGAATAATATAATGACATTATTTAAACCATTATATAAGTTTTCCAGATACCTACTAAGGAAATCATCCCTAAGGTAAGGGATTATTTTGTCTCACTTTTGTTTTTGTGGGACATAAGCCTTATACACCAACTATTTCTTTTGGGTGGTGTTTCAGTTTCCCATGAATGTTTTTATGATTCTTATTATGAATTTTGTGATATTTACATATGAATATAATTTTATTTATTTTATGAGTCATATGATTTGACTGATTATAAATCGATAATGGATAATTTTTCTATCTCATTTTATCTTAGATTGTTTATATATAAGTATTTTTTGGGGTATATTTATCATCCATGTCCTTGATTTATAAAAATGATTTCATAAAATGTATTTATAATAATATATGTATGTTAAAATTCATTTTTACCCATTTTTTGAATTTTTACTACACGGTTTGAAATTAATATTTCTTTTATTTTAAAGAGGTACTTTTTGACTTTTTCAGAAAAAGTACTAAAATGTTTTTTTTATCTTATACGGTAGGAATGTATTTTCATGATTTATTAAAACCATATTTACATGAATCTTACCTTACATGTTTTCAAGGTTATTTTCAAAGAAATTATTTTCTTTTAAAATTGTAAATAATTTTAAAAAAAGAAAACATTTTTGAAGAAGAAATGATATTTTTATCAAGAATTAATTTCAAGTGTTTTATCAGAATTATATTCCATCTAATATGACATTATTTAATATGGATATGTTTCATGTATAATATAACTATTATTCCTATGGTTTGATTATGTTTATGATGGAATTATATTTATGAAATCCATTTTTCATTCATGAATTATGTTATTATGGAATGATGTTTAAGAAACCCATTTTATTCCTTGGGATATGCTTTGATGAATGATTTATGTTTTTGTAGAACACATAAGAATGATTTCATTATGTGATTGGTGGGGACAATATCTCCCTCTGATGAATTTTTTAATGATAGATAACTCATGATGTATATATTTTATGTGTGAACCTGATTTCATGTTCACAATTCTACGCATGGACCTAGTTTTCATGTCTATAATTTTATGAGTGGATTTAGTTTTCATACCAATATGTTTATTCAAGGGTATGATTTCATGTCCTTAATTTAATGAGTGAACCTATTACTATATATACATTCTCACAAAGTTACAAATTTATGTTTATGCCACAATTTCATGTCTTATGTTAATGTAATGATCTCTTGGATTATATTATTTTATTTCCTTTTGATTTATGTCTTATGAAGTGCCAATATTTATTCCATGATTTTTGATATGGAGGGTATGATCTCATGTTTTCATGATCATGTTCTCATGCCCTTATTATCATGATATCGCTACATATTTTCTTTTTATACCCTTATTGATCATCTGAGCTCACCCCTTTTTAGGTTTTATTTTCCTTAGGTTATAAAGAAAGGTTTTAGGTAGGGGGAATAAGGGGGAATATCTTTATGGGAGATGTTGAAGATCTTTCACCAAGTTAGAAGATTATATTACAAGTTTCCAAAGACACTAAAATATTACAGTCCTTAGGCATGAATTTATAAAATTTAATGAATATTCATCTAAAATATGTAATATCCATTTATATCAAGCTTGGGCCATTATAGTTGGTATCAGATGAAAGGATTAGTCAAAATTTGGAAACTAGGATGTGAAAACTTTAGTGATATCCCTAGAGATATTTATTTGGATGTGTCTATATATTTCTTAATAATATGAATAATTATAGTTTATGATCCTATAATTTTGTAAATGATTGTGAATAAACTTGTATTAAAATAAGATGTCATAGATTGAAATATTATAAGTGCTTTCCCTTAGTAATTTGATTTTCATCTATGTTAATTGTTTCTCACCCTTTTCTATTTGGGATTAGTTAATAAACGAAACTATATATAACATGGTTAACATTGAATTTTTCAGCTGTGGAAAGTATGGATATTATGAAAATCAATTTACTAAGTGAAAATCTCATGAAGATAATCATGAAGGTGGCACAAGTTTTAGTTATACTTCTGAGAATAAAGATATTTTAAACGAAATGTGAAAGGTATAGGATGTTCAAGAATTATTGTTTATATTAAAACTAATCATCTTGGTTAGATTAAGATTGAGTGTAACAGCCCGAGATTTTATGAAAAATATTCTTTTTATTTCACTAATGTCTTGTGTTGTACGCTACACGAAAAGGATCTTTCACAACACGCATCCTTGACTTGCCTTGCATTACACGCAATCGCGACCTTCCTCGATAGCGTGTGTAGTACGCAATAACGAGTTTCACTAAACAGCGATATGCTATTAAAATGTTATTAAAACTAGCCGTTATGAATAGTAATAACCACTTTTTGAAATTTTGTAAATTTTATTTTTCAAAATGGATTTCATTTTTGGATTCGGAATATCGAATTTAGCCTAAGGTGAAATTTTGGTACATTTCGGATAACTTTCATATTCTGATGAATAGTGAAAATTACTAAATTTTAATTAAAAACAACTTTTTTAATCGAAATAATTAATATTGATAAATTATTAATTTGAGTGGTTTTAAAGTGTATTTAGAATATATTTTTACAATTTAATACAATGTTGGTCATTGGATGTAATTTCACATTTAAACCAGTTATAAACTAGTGTCAATCTTTTGATAGATATTGTTTCTTAAAAACACGCTATTTGTTTTAACAGCGGGATTTAATTATAAAATTAATTAATGCAACTTCTATGTTATGAATTTGGAAAAATAGACTTCATTTTTGAGTTCGGAATATGAAATATAGCTTAGGATGAAATTTTGGCATTGTTCTGAAAACCATCAATTTTTGATGAATAGTGAAACTACTAAGTGGTAGTTAAAAAAAACTGAATTTTTCATAAAACTTAATTTTACCGCTTCTGTGAATGGAATTTCAAAAATCCGAGAGACACGGTTGATGTCAGTAAGTAAAATGTGGTTCAATGAGATGAAAATAATTTTTGGTGAATAGTAACTTTTTACTTTTATTTACCACGGTTAAAAGTAAATAGGGTAATTAAGGGTAAAAATGATATTATTATTACCCTAACACATGTCCTAATTCTATTGGACAAGTGTAATTCGACCAAAAACAAGCTTATAAATAAAATATGACCATTTAGGCCCACTTGGATTAGATTAGGACATTTATTATTATTTAATTCAAAGAAGAGTTAAAAGAGTCAAAATCAAAGTTTATTTACTAAAACATTTTTAATATAGGGTTTTACATAAGATAAATTCGATTTTAAATATTCATTAGAAAGCTAAAACGATTTCCTACATGATGGTATTTTTTTTGTAATTTTTAGACATCAAATAAGTTAATTTAGTTATGACACAAAGATGATGCAGTAATTATCTTATTAATGAAATATTGACATAATTGATGTTATAAACACAAAAATAAATATAATTTGAGACTTTTTATGAATTCCACTAATTTTCTAGGTTACTATGATATATTAGTGTTGATTTAATCAACTTGGTTCGAACATATAATTCTGTTATGACTTTCACAAAAATCATATATCAAATAGTGTCAAAATTGACACAAAATAGTTTTTAAATCAAATATTATATTATTAATTGTTATTTTATTCCTAAAAATCTAAGGTTCGGCAAAATGACTTAGATAATGATATATATATTAATAATAAACAATTTGGGGTTCTTTTGGCATGTTATAGTAAGTGTATTAACCATATAGTGAAAGAAAACAAAAAGACACGGTAAAAGTTAAATTATTTAACTTAGAGTTAAATCTAATTGATAAGGTTAAAATAATACCCTAAACTTGTCTAAATCTTATTGGTTGATAGTATTTCGACCCATCCCCACTTTAGCTTCGAAATAAGACCCTTTGGAACCATTATAAACCGATTTTGACTTTAATATAAAATAATATTTTGAGATATTCCTAAGGTGCCCCTCTCCTCCCTTATAAAAGGACACCTCCTCCCCCTCCTCCTCACACCAATTTGAGCACTAAAGCTCGGACAAACTCTGCCAAAATCTCTTCTTCACTTCCCTAGAAACATCCTAGAGGTTCTGGTCTTCCTCAAAGACCAATTTTAGTTCCCTAAGAGGAGGTCTCCAAAAGGCGCTTCAAAGAAGAGGTAATTACCGTTACCAATTCTTTCATCTTTATTTCTTCTTCCACTTCTTCTTCTTAGGTTGTTTCATTATGAAGTAATAACATCAGTATCACTCATATACTGATATGTTATTATAAGTATGAAACAACCCTATTTCACCATCTATCCATCCTACGGAAAAAGAAATCACCGCGCGTGCGTACGTACGGAATACCGTCTCCACGCCGTGGTGTAATCTATTTTCCACCACCACCTTACATGGATGGGTATAATGGTGTAAAGAATAACTATACATAGTTATTACAACATCATATTGATTCTGATATATTGTATAATCCACTCCAATTCAATTCAATATTTATGGAAATGATATCATCGCTCGTGCGTACGTACGGACTACCGTCTCCACGACGCGATGAGATTCATTCTCCATGTTAACCATTTAAGAATGATTATAAAGTATATATAAGAAATAATAATGAAATATATGACATTATAAAGCTACTGGATTTATTTATATATATGTATGTCATCTACTTACTTCCATTCAAGACAATAAGGAAAGGAAAACAGCGTTCATGCGTACGTACGGACTACCGTCTCCATGAACGGTGTTTTTCATTTCATTTATCTATCTATTATATATATATATATACTGAATATATATGATATATAAATCATATTTTATATTCTGGAAGTAAGTAAATCATGATATAAGTAATAATAATGTCAAGAACAACAAGTCAGAACACCTACGATAAATGAAACGATTTTACCCAAAACGCTTCTTTAACATGGAATTTACAAAAGAACGGGTAATATAATGTAATAAGTGAACCATATATGATATCATAACAATGAATATGATTCTGTAATAAGTAAATGACATTATTTAAATCATTATACATGAGGTTCGGACACTTACGAAGCAAATCGGACCTAAGGTAAGAGAAATATCACAATCTCATTTTTATCCGATATTGTTTATTCATAAGTATTTACTGGGGTGTATTTTATCATCCACATCCATGTTTCATCAATATGTAATATTATTTCCATCCACCTACAATTGTTTAAATCCATTTTTACCCTTCGGTGAGTTTTTAGTAATATGTATGAAAGGAATCTTTTGTCGTACGAGGTACTTTTTGACTTTTCCAACAAAAGTACGAAGAATGTTTTTTTTACTTATACGACATGAATGGATTTCTAAAACATTATTTACAAGAAGCTTCCCTTACAAGTTTTCAAGTTTATTTTTAATCAACTTCTTTTAGTTTATAATTGTACGACATGTTAAGAAAGGAAAAGTGTTTTTGAAGTAGAAAGGATATTTTCCTCAAGAATGGAGTTCAAGTATTTTATCAAAATTATTTTCCATCTAAGATAATAAAAGGGTTCTGTTTTTATCCCTATTATTACATGGATTTGATTATGTTGTGATGGAAACATTTTTATGAATTCCTTTATCTTATATGAATTGTTTTATGATGTCATGTTGTTTAAGAATCCCATTTTTATTACATGGGTTATGCGATGATGTATGATTTATGATTATGTGGCACACATAAGAAAGGATTCATTATAAGATGGGTGGGACATATATCTCCCTCCAATGCATTGGGTAAAGATTTTATATCTCATGAGATAGACATGGCTGAAATGGTAGGTTATACCGGTTCAGTGAAACAGGACTGAAACGAGGGCTACTCGATTCAGAAAGGGACTTTGTCCACTAAGATAGTCTTGGCAATGAGTCTTGACTAACAAGAAATGATTCTCTATGATTATGTGTGAATGCCACAAAGTTTCATGTCTTATGTTATGATTATTGTGATTTCATTTCACTACTATGATTTATCCCATGTTATGAAATTATGCTCTCTTTTGCAGGTTAAGATTTCCAAAAGTTATGTTCTTATGAATATGATGTGATTGATTTTTCTTTTATTTACCCTTACTGAGCATTTGAGCTCACCCTATTATGTTTTCTTTTCCCCAGGATATAAAGAAAGGTTCTAGGTAAAAAAAAAAGGGGAAGATCTTTATGGGAGATATTGAAGATCTTTCACCACGATTAGAAGATTACGTTCCGAGTTTCCAAAGACACTAAACTATTACGATCCTTGTGTGTGTGTTTTTGTTATGTACTAAGTATTCCGCAAATGTAATGTAATTTCCATGTATGTTAAGCTTAGGGTGTCTACAGTTGGTATCAGAGGAAAGGTTTAGTCAACCTTTGGAAACTAGGATGTGAAAACGTTAGTGAGATCCCTAGAGATATTTCTACGGTATGTCTAGGGATGTACCTAAGGTTAAGTATACGTATAGGTTATAATACTAGAACTACGCTAACGATCATAGAATTAAACCTAAGATGTTAGATATTGAAGGTACTCCCCCTTTATTATGTTGTTTTCCCTAGCATGATTTTTGCCTCTCACACTATTCTTTTTTGGGTTTTAGAAAATG
Organism: Viscum album; assembly: GCA_963277665.1. NCBI lineage: Eukaryota > Viridiplantae > Streptophyta > Magnoliopsida > Santalales > Viscaceae > Viscum > Viscum album. The sequence continues at coordinate 1,593,243,156 of OY728161.1, forward strand.
GCTGGAAACAAGATGATTCACGATAATGGAGGATATGATGGACAATGGAATGATATTCTTCATAGTGAAATGGGATTTGGAAGTCCAAACATCATTATTATGCCGAATCAGCAATCTCATAATATGATCAATAAAGTAAAATTTGGTAAGTTTCCTGACTCGGCTAATAAGAGAAAGATGGAGTTTTATGATGATCATAGAGGAAAGAAAGTTCAATTTCCCCTATGTAAATCATGTGGGAAGAGGCATCAAGGAGAATGTTTCAAAGGAACTGAAAGATGCTTTGGGTGTGGAAAAGAAGGACACAAAGCAAGTAAGTGCAAAGGAAAAGGTTCAGTTAACACCATGGATGAGGATAATGGTATTGCTACGACATCAACAATGGTTAAATGTTTTAAATGTGGAACGTACGGGCATTATGCAAACCAATGCCCTAAGGGAAAGTCTCATGAAGATAATCAGTATGGTCGTATGGGAAGTATTTATGTTGATGATGATGAAGAGACTACAAATGATATGTGAGATGAAAGAATTATTAAAGCTCGGTCAATGGTTTAAGAAGGTAGTGGAATGATTACATGTTTATCAAGTGTAATGTTGTACTATAGAATAAAAAGACATCTAAGGATTGTTACACTGTTGTCTTTCCTTAAGTTTTGAAAGTTTATGATGAATGGTATGAGTAACAATGAAAGGTTATTCAGATATTTTTTAGGAAAGTGGATGATATGCGCATAATGAAGGGATAAAGAGAATCTAATATGTTTGATAGTATTCATGAGCTCATGATTTATATAAGGACTAAGTGATATCATGGTTTGAGTATATAGAATTTTGAGGATTTTGGTATGTGGAATGTGTTAACTTTTAACTGCATTCATGTTTTCACTAAGGTATTCAAGAGAATACATGATTAAGGACTTTCAATGTTTGGAATGTGACCAACAAAACATATCTTATGATATATGGGGTTCAACGATGGTATTAAATCTTTGGTAATCGTTTTCACTATGAGAGTGGACTCCAGTATTATGGATAAGCATAAAGATTGGAATGGATTATGTTGGACATAAGTTAGTATTGTTTGTTTTTCGATATTATCGATGGGATGTTATAGTAATATAGTTTTATAAAAAGGGACAATCTGCAGGACGGGCGACAGCCCATCGCGTCGGACAAGGTCGTAGGAATCGAACCCACAACCGAAGTGCGACTGGCCTTTATCGCCTACCACTGGCCTACAGGAAGTCCCTGTTTAGTAGAAACTAGTTTTATTATATTAAGCCGTATGATATATGAAGTATAAGTCCATTTTAGGAACAATATATGATTAATCTCACTATAGATCGACTTATGTATATAATTTTTGCTAACCTTTTGTTTGAGACAGATGGAATGACCCGTCATTCTATCACATGATCTACTAACACTTCACAAATAACAAATTAAACTTCATTTATTTAAGAGATGAAGTTGAAATTGTTAAAGGAATGAACAAAAATGAGGTTGTACCAACATAAAGTAAGTATTTATTCTAATTCAAATTCTTTAACTTTAGGGAAACGATCTTGAAAACCAAAAATGTTGTCCTAGTGATCTTATATCTGATGAATCAGATGGTACCTTAGATCGTCACAAATTTATGGCTTTGTGATTACTGGCTTTTCCATAGCCATGTTCTCTACCACTCTCCATCAGAACATGATGGTTAGATTTTTCTTCCATATCCATATTTTCACCTATGTGGAAACCCAGTGATTAGTTTATTTGGGTAACCGTTAGGTTTCATACTTTTGTTTTTAAAGATTGTTTTTGGTATTCCTTTTTACGATGTGGGATTCTATTAAAGAAACTTTCGAACAGTAAACCATTTATAACCCCGAATAATTTCGAGGGCGAAATTCATTTTAAGGGGGGTAGAATGTAACAGCCCGAGATTTTATGAAAAATATTATTTTTATTTCACTAATGTCTTGTGTTGTACGCTACACGAAAAGGATCTTTCACAACACGCATCCTTGACTTGCCTTGCATTACACGCAATCGCGACCTTCCTCGATAGCGTGTGTAGTACGCAATAACGAGTTTCACTAAACAGCGATATGCTATTAAAATGTTATTAAAACTAGCCGTTATGAATAGTAATAACCACTTTTTGAAATTTTGTAAATTTTATTTTTCAAAATGGATTTCATTTTTGGATTCGGAATATCGAATTTAGCCTAAGGTGAAATTTTGGTACATTTCGGATAACTTTCATATTCTGATGAATAGTGAAAATTACTAAATTTTAATTAAAAACAACTTTTTTAATCGAAATAATTAATATTGATAAATTATTAATTTGAGTGGTTTTAAAGTGTATTTAGAATATATTTTTACAATTTAATAAAATGTTGGTCATTGGATGTAATTTCACATTTAAACCAGTTATAAACTAGTGTCAATCTTTTGATAGATATTGTTTCTTAAAAACACGCTATTTGTTTTAACAGCGGGATTTAATTATAAAATTAATTAGTGCAACTTCTATGTTATGAATTTGGAAAAATAGACTTCATTTTTGAGTTCGGAATATGAAATATAGCTTAGGATGAAATTTTGGCATTGTTCTGAAAACCATCAATTTTTTATGAATAGTGAAACTACTAAGTGGTAGTTAAAAAAACTGAATTTTTCATAAAACTTAATTTTACCGCTTCTGTGAATGGAATTTCAAAAATCCGAGAGACACGGTTGATGTCAGTAAGTAAAATGTGGTTCAATGAGATGAAAATAATTTTTGGTGAATAGTAACTTTTTACTTTTATTTACCACGGTTAAAAGTAAATAGGGTAATTAAGGGTAAAAATGATATTATTATTACCCTAACACATGTCCTAATTCTATTGGACAAGTGTAATTCGACCAAAAACAAGCTTAGAAATAAAATATGACCATTTAAGCCCACTTGGATTAGATTAGGACATTTATTATTATTTAATTCAAAGAAGAGTTAAAAGAGTCAAAATCAAAGTTTATTTACTAAAACATTTTTAATATAGGGTTTTACATAAGATAAATTCGATTGTAAATATTCATTAGAAAGCTAAAACGATTTCCTACATGATGGTATTTTATTTGTAATTTTTAGACATCAAATAAGTTAATTTATTTATGACACAAAGATGATGCAGTAATTATCTTATTAATGAAATATTGACATAATTGATGTTATAAACACCAAACTAAATATAATTTGAGACTTTTTATGAATTTCACTAATTTTCTAGGTTACTATGATATATTAGTGTTGATTTAATCAACTTTGTTCGAACATATAATTCTGTTATGACTTTCACAAAAATCATATATCAAATAGTGTCAAAATTGACACAAAATAGTTTTTAAATCAAATATTATATTATTAATTGTTATTTTATTCCTAAAAATCTAAGGTTCGGCCAAATGACTTATATAAGGATATATATATTAATAATAAACAATTTGGGGTTCGTTTGGCATGTTATAGTAAGTGTATTAACCATATAGTGAAAGAAAACAAAAAGACACGGTAAAAGTTAAATTATTTAACTTAGAGTTAAATCTAATTGATAAGGTTAAAATAATACCCTAAACTTGTCTAAATCTTATTGGTTGATAGGATTTCGACCCATCCCCACTTTATCTTCGAAATAAGACCCTTTGGAACCATTATAAACCAATTTTGACTTTAATATAAAATAATATTTTGAGATATTCCTAAGGTGCCCCTCTCCTCCCTTATAAAAGGACACCTCCTCCCCCTCCTCCTCACACCAATTTGAGCACTCAAGCTCGGCCAACCTCTGCCAAAATCTCTTCTTCACTTCCCTAGAAACATCCTAGAGGTTCTGGTCTTCCTCAAAGACCAATTTTAGTTCCCTAAGAGGAGGTCTCCAAAAGGCGCTTCAAAGAAGAGGTAATTACCGTTACCAATTCTTTCATCTCTATTTCTTCTTCCACTTCTTATTCTTAGGTTGTTTCATTATGAAGTAATAACATCAGTATCACTCATATACTGATATGTTATTATAAGTATGAAGCAACCCTATTTCACCATCTATCCATCCTACGGAAAAAGAAATCACCGCGCGTGCGTACGTACGGAATACCGTCTCCACGCCGTGGTGTAATCTATTTTCCACCACCACCTTACATGGATGGGTATAATGGTGTAAAGAATAACTATACATAGTTATTACAACATCATATTGATTCTGATATATTGTATAATCCACTACAATTCAATTCAATATTTATGGAAATGATATCATCGCTCGTGCGTACGTACGGACTACCGTCTCCACGACGCGATGAGATTCATTCTCCATGTTTACCATTTAAGAATGATTATAAAGTATATATAAGAAATAATAATGAAATATATGACATTATAAAGCTACTGGATTTATGTATATATATGTATGTCATCTACTTACTTCCATTCAAGACAATAAGGAAAGGAAAACAGCGTTCATGCGTACGTACGGACTACCGTCTCCATGAACGGTGTTTTTCATTTCATTTATCTATCTATTATATATATATATATATACTGAATATATATGATATATAAATCATATTTTATATTCTGGAAGTAAGTAAATCATGATATAAGTAATAATAATGTCAAGAACAACAAGTCAGAACACCTACGATAAATGAAACGATTTTACCCAAAACGCTTCTTTAACATGGAATTTACAAAAGAACGGGTAATATAATGTCATAAGTGAACCATATATGATATCATAACAATGAATATGATTCTGTAATAAGTAAATGACATTATTTAAATCATTATACAGGAGGTTCGGACACTTACGAAGCAAATCGGACCTAAGGTAAGAGAAATATCACAATCTCATTTTTATCCGAGATTGTTTATTCATAAGTATTTACTGGGGTGTATTTTATCATCCACATCCATGTTTCATCAATATGTAATATTATTTACATCCACCTACAATTGTTTAAATCCATTTTTACCCTTCGGTGAGTTTTTAGTAATATGTATGAAAGGAATCTTTTGTCGTACGAGGTACTTTTTGACTTTTCTAACAAAAGTACGAAGAATGTTTTTTTTACTTATACGGCATGAATGGATTTCTAAAACATTATTTACAAGAAGCTTCCTTTACAAGTTTTCAAGTTTATTTTTAATCAACTTCTTTTAGTTTATAATTGTACGACATGTTAAGAAAGGAAAAGTGTTTTTGAAGTAGAAAGGATATTTTCCTCAAGAATGGAGTTCAAGTATTTTATCAAAATTATTTTCCATCTAAGATAATAAAAGGGTTCTGTTTTTATCCCTATTATTACATGGATTTGATTATGTTGTGATGGAAACATTTTTATGAATTCCTTTATCTTATATGAATTGTTTTATGATGTCATGTTGTTTAAGAATCCCATTTTTATTACATGGGTTATGCGATGATGTATGATTTATGATTATGTGGAACACATAAGAAAGGATTCATTATAAGATGGGTGGGACCTATATCTCCCTCCAATGCATTGGGTAAAGATTTTATATCTCATGAGATAGACATGGCTGAAATGGTAGGTTATACCGGTTCAGTGAAACAGGACTGAAACGAGGGCTACTCGATTCAGAAAGGGACTTTGTCCACTAAGATAGTCTTGGCAATGAGTCTTGACTAACAAGAAATGATTCTCTATGATTATGTGTGAATGCCACAAAGTTTCATGTTTTATGTTATGATTATTGTGATTTCATTTCACTACTATGATTTATCCCATGTTATGAAATTATGCTCTCTTTTGCAGGTTAAGATTTCCAAAAGTTATGTTCTTATGAATATGATGTGATTGATTTTTCTTTTATTTACCCTTACTGAGCATTTGAGCTCACCCTTTTATGTTTTCTTTTCCCCATGATATAAAGAAAGGTTCTAGGTAAAAAAAAGGGGAAGATCTTTATGGGAGATATTGAAGATCTTTCACCACGATTAGAAGATTACGTTCCGAGTTTCCAAAGACACTAAACTATTACGATCCTTGTGTGTGTGTTTTTGTTATGTACTAAGTATTCCGCAAATGTAATGTAATGTCCATGTACGTTAAGCTTAGGGTCTCTACATTGAGTAACCTTAATACATGGTTCATATTTTAGGAAAAACTAGAATGATGGATACTAATTAATGGTTTAATAATAAAGATGGATGACTAAGGTATATATGTTTCTAAATTCAAATATTATGTTATATGAATCATGAAGTATATATGTGTTTTCGGTATAATTGTTTCTTTAAAGATTGGAAAGGATATGTTGAATAGTTCTAAGGATCTAGTAAAGTAATTTCAGGGTAAGGTGACATATTTGGAGAACACATGATTAAGGGAGAGATAACACTTAATATGTACCTTATGTTAAGTTAATGATGTTTGGATACAGATATGTTTTATTTGAATAAGTAAATTGAATGATACTAGTTTCTTGTGAACTAATAATGGATTTTTTTTCAATATGGTTATGCTATCATGGATGAAGTATACATATTTTTATGAATTAAGGAATATATCAAATATGTTTTGGAATAAAGAAACATGAATGTTTTCACTAAAGAAATATGGTAGTCATGTTACTACCATGACATAAGAGAATACATGATGAAGGTGTTAACATGTTTGGAATGTGAACAAAAAGATATACCTTATGATATATGAGGGATAATTGTTAATCTGAGTTAGTGTGCCTCTTTCTAAAGTTTTGGTTTTCATCTTTCAGATGGATTTTAAGGTTATCAATTTATGGATAGTATAAGTTAAAATCTGTATGAAGTTTATTAGATTAAAGTATTATCTCACAATAGGTGTACTTATGAATATTTTATAATGCTAAACTTTGTGTTGTGATAAATACAAATTTAATGACCTATCATTCTATTTATGGATTTCATGATCTACTAACACTTCCGGAATGAAAAATTCAACTTCATTTCATTGAATAAGAGATGAAGTGGAAATTGTTCAAGTCATTAACAACAGTGAGATTTTACTAAAAAAAATTAAGTATATATTCTCATGAAAATTTGTTAACATTATTAAAAAAAGGATCTTTATGTAAAAGGGTGTTTTATTATCATTATTTTTTATATCAATGAACTCTTTGATGCCTCTTTATTTAATGGTTTTATGATCATGAACCTTAACTAGATCATTATCTTTCTTGTGATCAGTGATCTTTATCAATCTCTATGATTATTTATGATTTTCCTCCTTGCCCAATATTCACCTATGTTCTCCTACATAGAAAGTAGTTATGATTTACTTTTTCAAGCTTTTATTTTCAAACTATTCCTTTTTAAAATAACGTTTTATTATTCATTTTTCCTATTTGGGTTTCTATGAGTGAAACTTTCAAGTATTAATACTTTTATAACCCATACAAATTTTAAGGGAGAAATTAATTTTAAGGGCGGTAGAATGTAACAACTATAGATTTTTAAAAGATAGATTTTTTTTAATTTCTTTGATGTTTTGTGATGCATGCTACACCAAGATTAGATTGTGCTACACACAACAAAATCTTATCTTGAGTTACACACAACACTATGATTGAATTATGTTACACAAAATTTCAAGTTATTTTGATATAATTAATTTCACACAAGACCGAGTTTATGTAAATAATAAAATATTATTTTGTCACCTTATAACCTAGTCATTATAATGGTGGGTATGAACAGTATTAACTTTCTTCTAAAAAACTATTTAAATGAAAATAAGTAAGTTTATAAAATAATAAAATCACTATTGATGGATTTTATTAATGTAATATATATTAAATATATTCAATATAATGTTTATAATTCATATTATATTATTTCAAGTCATGATATAAGTACAAATTCAATTTTTCAGATAAAAAAGAATTTTTTTTAAAAAGCAATTTTCCACCTTTTGAGGGTACACCCATTTTAAATATAGTTTTTGACACTTTTAGATATTATATTTAACAAAATAAATTTATTATTTAGAATATAGATATTAAAATTTACTTTTTTTGAATTTTTTATATTTTTCTGAAAAGTTTTAAGTTTTGATGAATAGTAAAAATATACTAAAATTTAATTGAAAACAACTTTTTTCATCAAAATAATTTATGTGGATAAATTATATTATTGAATGGTTTTAAATTAAAAATGGAATATATTTTATCAGTTAATATAATGGTATTAATTTTACCAAGAAATTTGATGTAAAAATATTTCAATCTTTTGTAATGTTTTAACTTTTAAAAACCCATTTTTCATTCCGACAACAACATTAATTTTAAGTTATTACTAAAACTTATATGTTTTGTATTTTTAAAAATAGACTAAATATTTTAAATCATTAGGTCCAAATTATTTTAATATCATTCTTTTATTTTTGGGTATTATTAATAGTAACTTTAGTAATTTTTATTAATATGGTAAAAAGGTAAATTGGATAATTAAGGAAAAAAATAATATTATAAAATTACCTTAATAATTTTCCTAATATGATTAGATGAGTGATTTTCTACCTAACCCATCCTTAGGTTTTATTGATATCATTTTGAATCCACTTGGATGAGATTAGTACATTTAATATATTTTATCAAAATAAAAGTTAAATATGAATTAATCAAATTTTAATAACTTAATCATTTTCAAAATAAGGTTATAAGGAGGATAAATTTGACTATAAATACTAATTTAAAAGAAAAAATGGTTTTATTTATCATGGTAATTTATTTTTAATTTTTGGAAAATAAATAATTACTTTGAAGGCTTATACATTGATGATGCAGAAATTATTTAATTGATGGAAAATCAATAAAATAATTTTTACTAAGATAATAATAATCATTAAAAGACCAAAACACTTGACAAAATCTTATTCTTTGAGTATATATCGACCAAAATAATCCAAGTCTTGGTTTATTGACCATTTTTCATCATATGGATATGATTATGACACTTATAATATTTTATTTAAAGTGATGTTAAAGTTGTCACATTCTTGTTTTAATACATATAACATTTTTAATGTAACATTTTCTAGGAGATATATTATACTATAAGAATTATTATGAAATATAGAAGATTTTTATTCATTATAGTATTTTATTTTTAATTTTTATTCACTATATAATTATTCTATATAATTACACAAAACAGATGTAGTGATTATTTTATTAATAGAAATATCAAATTAATGTGATTATAAATATTAAAATAAATATAATTTTGTATAATTAATACATCCAAATAATTTTTTATATTAAATTTACCTCTAATATATATAATAAAATATATTTCATGAGGTTAACATATTATCATGATATTTTTAAAAATATATTAATTTAATAGTGTCAAAATTGAAACTATTGATATTTTGTCAAAATAATATTTATTAAATTATCTAAAAATTATAAAATATTTTAAAAAATATAAAATTATTATATAGTCTAAAATTATCTATATTTTTCATTTTTGTTCTATTTTACATCAAAAAAGTATAAATGGAACTATTTTAATATTGAATAATTTGTTACCTTAGTTAAAATTAAAATAAAATAACTAAGGGTTAATTGAAATTATAAGGTTTAAATTGACATAAACACTTTCCTAAACTTATTTTTTGATGATATTACAACCTTATATCATACCATATACAAAAATGATACATTTCTGTGGTTTTTGGATGGGGTTTGAATTTATTATAAATTAATATTTTTGGAGATCCCAAAAGTGCCCCTCACCTTAATTATAAAAGGGAACCTCATCTCTCACCTCTTCACTTCACATTGAGACTTTAATATTTTATATAACATTATAATTTACCTTCTAAACTTCATTATTCACATTCTATAGGCGTTCTTATTCTTAAAATACCAACTTTGGTGCCTTAAAAAGGATATCTAGAGGGAGCTCGCTGAAGAAGAGGTGATCTCCTTTACAGAATCTCTCAAGATCATTTCTACTACTACTTACTCCTCCTTTATTGTTTAAATTATAATGTAATAAATTCATTATAAACTTATGATTTTATTTCATTATTCTTTTTAATAATCTTATTCCACCTTCTATCCATCCTACGAAAAAGAATTCACCACACGTGCGAACGTGCGACTTACCGTCTCCACGTTGTGGTGTAATCTGTTTTTTCACCACCAACTTACTTGGATGGGTATAATAATGGAAATAATAACTCTATATGATTATTATATTGATTATTTAAAAAATATATACCATCCACTTTCATACTTTTTACTATTAATGAAATTATATCATCGCTTGTGGGTATGTACGACCTACCATCTCCACGATGCGATGTGATTCATATCCATGTCCACCATTCATGAATGATATTATAAATGTATAAAATGAATTAATATGATATATATTACTTTAATATAATTCTTTAATTGATGTAACTATATACTAATTATAATAATTGAGACTTATATGAAAAAACATGCAAGATAAAATAAAGCATTTCACATCAAAAGAAGATTAATAATGAAATATTATTAAAAAGGTGTTAATATGTTCACATATGATATCATAAATATAAATATGGTTCGGTAATAATTTAATGAATTTATTTAATCCATTATACAGGATTTTCATATACCTATAAAAAAATCATATCTAAGGTAAGGGATCATTTTTTCTCACTTTTATTTTTGTGGGACATATGCCTCATACACCACTTATTTCTTTTGTGTGGTGTTTATGTTTCCCATAAATTTTTTATGATTCTTATTATAAAGGTCATGATATTTAAATATTAATATAATTTTTTTATTTTATGAGGAAAGAGATTTGACTTATTATAAATTGGTAAGGGATAATTTTGCAATCTCATTTAACCGATATTTTTTATACATAAGTATTTACTAGGGTATATTTATCATCCATGTCCATGTTTTATAAAAATGTTTTCATAAAATGTTTTACTATTATTATATGTATGTTAAAAGTAATTTTTAACCATTTTTACTTTTTATTACATGGTTTTAATGGAATATTTATTTCATTTTAAAATGGTGTACTTTTTGACTTTTTTGGAAAAATTATGAGAAGAATGTTTTTATCTTATAGGGCATGAATGGATTTTTACGCATTATTAATGCCTTATTTCCATGAATATTCCCTTATAATATTTCAATGTTATTTTCGAATAAATTATTTTCTTTTAAAATAGTGTGGTATTTGTTAAAAATAAAGAATTTTTGAATGAGAAATTATATTTTCTTCAAGAATTATTTTCAAGTGTTTTATAAAAATTATTTTCAATATAATGTGGAATTATTTAATAACATTATGTTTCTAGTGTATTGTCCCTATTATTCCTATGGTTTGATTATTTTAATGATAAAATTTTATTTATGAAATCCATTTTTCTTTTATGAATTGTGTTATGATGGAATGATGTTTAAGAAACCCATTTTATTCCTTGAGATATGATTTGATGAATGGTTTTTGTTTTTGTGGCAAACATAACAATGATTTCATTATGTGATGGGTGGGACCTATATCTTTCTCCAATGCATTTGGTAATGATGGATAACTCATGATGTATATATGTTATACGTGAAACTGGTTTCATGTTCACAATTCGATGTGTGGATCTGGTTTTCATGTCCATAATTTTATGAGTGGACTTGGTTTTCATGTCCATATGTTTATGCAAGGGTTTGATTTCATGTCCTTAATTTAATGAGTGAACCTATTACTATTTATACAAGTTGGAAAAGTTATAATATTATGTGTATGATGCAATTTCATGTATTATGTTAATGTTATGATCTCATGGATTATGTTCTTTTATTTCCTTATGATTCATGTCTTATGAACTAGTAATGTTTATTCCATGATTTTTGATATACAGGGTATGATATTATATTTTCATGATCATGTTCGCATACCCTTATTCTCGTTATATTCCTCCATATTTTCTTTTTATACCCTTATTGAGTATATGAGATCGCACCTTATTATGTTTTATTTTCCTCAGGTTATAAAGAAAGGTTTTAGGTAGGGTTACTAAAGGGAAAGATATTTATGGGAGATGTTTAAGATATTTCACCAAGTTAGAGGAATGTATTCCAAGTTTCCAAAGGCACTAAATGTTATGGTCCTGGGGAATGAATCTTTAAAATGTAGTGAATTTTCATTTAAAAATATGTAATATCCATTTATGTCAATCTAGGTTCATATAACTAGAACTTCTTCTGCATATGATAAAATATATTATTGGTTCCTAGGTGCACAGTCCACTGGGAATTATATAAATCTCCCATTACATATTTCCTTGCCTCTAATAGCACAATGTAATAGTTTTGATAACACAGAACATCCTCCTTGGAGAAAAAACACTGATCATTGGTCTCCACACCATAAACAGAGTCTCTAAAGGTATAGAATTTATCATCTAGCTATTGTTATTGAAGAATAATCTCGAGTAGAGTAGATTTCAATTGAAAATTGGATAAAGAAACTTTATCCCCTTTCTTCTGAACTCCAATATGAAACCATGCAAAGTGAGCAATCAAATTCCACTCTTCTGAAGATTCTTTCACTTCCTAGGTTGTAATTTTCCTTCTTAACTCATCTGCTACAACATTTCATTTCCCCGTGTTATAGGCGATGTCAAAGTCGAATGATTTTAAATACTCCAACCAATGTCTCTTGTGGAGATTTAAATATTTTTGAGAAAATATATAACTTAAACACTTTTGGTCTGAATACACAATAAACCTTTATTTGTAAAGGTAATGTTACCAACACTTAAGTGTGTGCATTACAGTTTCGAGTTCAAGGTCATGGGTAGGATAGATATTCTCATGTGGCCTAAGATGGCGAGATCCATATGCTACAACATGATTAAATTTTATAAGAACACATCCCAAACCTGAACTTGATGCATCATAGTAGACCACATAGCCTTTACCAGCTTCTAGAAGAGTTAACACCAGCCCAGTAGTCAAAAGACGTTTCAACTCAACAAAAAAACTCTGAAATTTATCATTCCAATAAAAATTAACCTCCTTCTATGTTAGAGCATCAATCGAAGAAACAAACTTCAATAAGTCCTTCATAAATCAATGATGGTATCTGGATAAGCCCAAGAAGATTTGAATCTTGAAGACATTATGTGGTTGCTCCAAAGTCATAATAGCCTTTACCTTCTCAAAATTAACTGTTATACCCATTTTAGACACCACTTTTCCCAAGAATTTCAATTCTCGAATCCATAAATCACACTTCAAAACTGTGGTAAAAAGTTGATGATTTCTCAATAGTCTCATAACTGTTCTTAGATGTTTCACATGATCCTCCTCAGATTTAGAGTAAACGAGGAATTAATCCACAAAGACTGCCACAAACGTATCCAAATACTCATGGAAAATCATGTTCATCAAATCCATGAAGAATATAGGTGAATTTGTTAGACCAAAGGGCATAAAAAGGTACTCTTAATGGCTATACCTTCTTTGAAAGGTGGTTTTAAAAATGTTAGATTCTTTTATCCTCAACTGATCGTAACCAGATAAAAGTTCGGTATTTGAAAACCACTTCACCCCTTTCAACTAATCAAATAGATCATCAATATAGGGAAATGGATGCATGTTCTTAATCATAACATTATTGAGCTTTTATTAATCAACATATAAACAAATAGAACCATCATCCTTTATAATGAAGAGAACCAGTGCCACCCAAGGTGAGACGCTTAGGTGTATAATGCATTTTTAAAGAATATAATCCAATTGGGACTTCAGCTCTTTTAGTTTAGTTGGTTCCATGCTGTAAGAGGGAATTGAAACTGGTTGACATCCAGTCATTAAATCAATAGAAAAATCAACCTCCCTTACCATTGGAAACCCAAATAAGTCAGAAGGAAACACATTGGGAAACTCATAAAATAATGGAAGGAGATCACTACTCATTAAATCCCACTCCAGATCAAAATTAAACACTGATATCACTTTCCAAAATTCTAGATAATAAGGTTAGACTCTAATTGACCTTGGGTATCATTCTCCTTGAAAGACAAGAGACACACCACTAGGTGTATTCAGATATACCTATAAAAGATAAAAATAAATATAGAATATATTGGGAATGAGTTAATCTATCCCAAATATGATGTCAAGAGATTTTATATCAAGAACCAGAAAACTCCAAGCTAGCTCGACGTCTGATAAAGAGAAAACACAATTAGGACTATGGAGACCCTACTCTCTATTCGTACCAAGGGGTGTAGTAATATCATTTGCACAAGATAAAAGATTCATAGGAAGGTTTAGAATATTAACAATATGGGTATAAATAAATCAATTAGATGCACCAGTATCAAAAAGAGTAGTCACTAATGATGATGTTATAGTAATGGTACCTCTCACAGTTTTTGGACCCATTTCTGCTTCCTCTAGAGACTCTTCCACTACGTGGAGTAGCTTTATTCCAGATGCCTATGGCTAGAACCCTTTTAAACATGAAAAATCAGATTTCCCTATAGTTTTAGGAGGATCTGATGATCCCATTCCACTATTCGGAGTAGAAAAGTTATGGTAGAATCTCTATAAGTTTCTTGAATGTCCAAAGGAACTAGATTTCTTGGTTGCCTTGGGGGAAACCCTCCTAAATGTCTTTTCTTTCTACACTGGTATAAAATCAAGGAACTTCCACATGGCACTATAGGAGGTCTGGAGTGACTCTACCATCGAGAACTTCCATGAAAATCATCACACTTCCTTTTTACCTTGAAGGAACTCATGATTTCACTGGGAGAAAAAGGAACCCGCGATAACTGTCACTTGATAACCAGGTCCATCTCAAATATAATTTCTATATCCATCACATCAGCGAAACTGGGCAACTTCAGCAAGAAAACCTGAAAATGAATATCAAATCAGATACCCAACTCGAACCATCGATCATTTATCTTATCATTAGATATAATCTCAGGTGCCAGCCGCATGATCTCGTAAAATCAATTTGAATACTCATCCAGGGTTTTTTCAGCCTAATCAATCTTCAAAAACTCTACAACCATATCCAACACCATAGACTCTGGATAGAACTGCTCTATGAACATAACCTTGAAGTGTAATTCCCTGAACATATTTAATTTTTAAAAATAATATTTTGATAATTATTATAATTATTATTATTTTTTTTGTTTAATAATGGTTCCATATAAAATAAAATACTTGAAAAATAAAAATAAAGACATGTTTTATTCAATAGAAATGTTGAAACCTTACATTTTCATAAGTCCAAAATACCCACACTAACCTATAATTACTACTAGGAGACCTATCAGAATCACTGGGAAACCACCAAACACTACAAACTGACCAATAAAATAGTGGAAGTCCTTCAAGTTTGTCATAATGAAAATCATTACAGAAAGAACAATGGAAATTGTACTAAGCATCAAGTGGATGTAGAGAACCAACTTCACAGATTTGGTTTTTGAAGTTTGGAACACCCTAAATAGGTATTTATAAGTCCTTGAAGTTCAGTATGACCATTGTTGGTTGTTGAGGTATTTAGATGGACATTTTTTTTTGTAACGATCATAAAATTTTATAGTCGTTAGGTATTTTTAAGTATTTTGATTATTTTATATTCTAAGTATTTAAGTATATTAATAAATTTGAATGTTTTAAAAATTTATTTAATGTTATATCTTTGTACATGGTTTTAATTAAACTTATCTTTAGATTTTTAAAGTATAATGTTTCCAATATTAAAATGAATTTGATATCATGGTTTAGATTAATAAAATTAAAGATATTTTTTGTTTTAATGAAAATACATATTGATTACTTCATTTTTTTCTTTCTTTGGTTTTAGATGAAGATATATGGTATATTTTGATTTTGAAGGTTTTAAAACTTGAAGAGGATCTAAAACCATTTTTTCTATTAATGATGTACTTATGTACATTGTTTAATTTTTTATCAAGGGTTATACAAAAAAATTAACCCTTAGGATATCAGTCTAGCCAGCCGGGGGAGGCGGCTCGCACCACTCCCTAAAGAATGTGGTGGTCGAGCCTTGGATCCCTAGCCTGCATAGGCTAGTCATGAGGGTGTGTGCATCCACAGGGACTCTTGGGTGTTGTAAGGTGGTTCCACCATGCGGGGCGGCATGATGGCAGAGGGTGGTCGTAGAGTGCACCCGCAAGATAATAGGTATGTGGTGGTACTGGGGAGGGGGAATGGAGTTCATTGCCTTGTCACTGAGGCATCGAGGTTTATATGGTGGTTCCAAATCACTCCCCATTTTGATTTGGGACATGTTTTTTTAATGGAGATTTAATCATTGTTATTCAATATCACCATTTGAGATCTCGGTCTTTCAATCCATCTAACCTTAGAACCCCACTGTCATGGAATTTCCACCGTATTTTCTCAAAACTGTCCAATCGGGGACGTGGTTGATCTCAACCACTCATCTATTTTTAAAATCGTGAAACCCGTCTCAGTTGTTTGATCGGCCTCGATTGATCTGAACCATCCAATATTTTTCATATATTTTCATTTTCTTCCTCTACCTCACGTCGCACATGTGCACCAATTCATGTCACCTCCTCCTCCTCCAATATTTCTTCTTCAACCCGTGACTACACCTTTCTCTATCCACAGCCCCCCTTATTTCTCCTTTTCCATAAACCTGACACACTTTGTTTTATTTTAAAACTAAAACCCTTTTGGATCCCATATAATATTTCCATAACATATATATATATATATATATAATTATACATTATCAAATGATCGGATTATTTAATATTTTCTTTTATTGGGGTTTTTTATCTCCTATGTGAGTCTTATTCGAGTCTTTTTTTATATTTTATGATGGAATCGGAGTGTGTGTAAAATATATACATCCACAGTTTGTATAAACCCTCATTTTCACCCTAACTATATGGTTTCTTCTCCTCCCAACTCCTCTTCAACCTCTGGTTGACTTCACTCAAACTTTATGTACAAGAAAGGTATTATTTTGATTTGTTTTCTATATGAAAAACCCTTATTTCCAACTTGTGTGTATATGGTTATATATATATATATGTGTGTGTGTGTGTGTGTGTGTGTAGTTTTCAATCCTAACCTATTTTATGTTTTCATAGAAATATCGTTAGTGAGTAACTAATTTTTTTGAGGTATTTGATGCTTGTATGGATTTAATATATTTATTTTTAGCTATTCACACCCTATATATATAATTTTGTTTATATACGGTGTTATGTAACTTTCAATCCCAAACAACTTTGGGTTTTCTAAATGATGTTTTCCAGAATTTAATTTATGTTTATGATACGTATAACATTTATAAGGGATTATTTTTTGCTTTGTGCTCAATTAAACCATTCATATATATATATATACATACCTATATATGTATATATGTTTAATTATAAAATAAACCTATACTATTTTTATTATTTTCAGATGATGAACATTTGTTTTTTTAAATGATATTCTTAAATGCTAGTAAATCATGTAAGGATTCTATTTTTTTTTGTTTAATTGGACCATATAAACATATATGTGTATATAATGTTATATATATATATATATAAATATAGGTTTTAATTAAAATATGAATTACGTTTTCATAAAACCGATTTTAGTGATTTAATTATATTTTTGAATTGTACAATATTTATATAGATTTTACAAACCTTGTTTTGATATTGTGTGCCTAGAAATTCTAAAAGAAGTCATCACATTGATAATTCAATTGACTTTACATACATCTTGATTTTTAATTTTAGGTTAATTAGTGGTATGTATCTTTTTGTTTAATACACATTCATATACATGCACATACACCTTTAGTAAAGTGTGTTTAATTGTTCATGCATTAATATAAATGTTATAAATTAGCAAGTGTTATGTTTTAATACCTGATTAGTCTATAAAAATAAATACTCTTAGTTTATGACTAAACTATTTGATACTTCTATTTATCAGTGTGTGGTGAAAATGAATCTTAAGTATAAAGAATGACCATTTCCATTAAAAAAGTTTTTTGAATTTAAGTGTTAATTTATGTGACAAACCCCGACATACTATTATTTTATGTTCACCAGTTATCATCACTTGTATAAATGTATGTCCATGTTTCCATGCAGTCTTTAGTTTAATGTTTATAGTTAATGCATGAATCATTTATGAATATAGACATAATTTCAAAATGGAATTTATCTCTTATAATATCTTATGGATTAAGAATTTAATTATTCTAAGTGGTATGGGAAAATTTGAATAAAAAACATAAATTAATTATTTGAAGTGGTATGGGACACTTAAAATAAAAGACATAAATTAATTATTTGAAGTGGTATGCGACACTTCAAATAAAAGACATAAAATAATAAATGAAATTGGTATGGGACACTTTGATTTAATACCATTAGATATATGAGGAATGCATTGGACTAATAATGTGACAGGTGAGGCCCGTTATAGCCTCTCGAAGCATCAGTAGGTCTCTTGAGACAAACCAGGTCATGGCACGAGGCCTTGATAGAATCATTATGTATGGTCTTGGCACGATTCCTCGACATAATGTTATGATTGTTTGACATTATTCATTTCCTCAATATGTGATTACTATTTTACCAACCATGTGAATATTTGACTATTAGAATATCCTTGGTTAAGAATATTTTATTCATGATAATGGTAGTAAATTCACATGGCATAATAAAGTACGTACTTGTAAAGTTACTTATGAAGAAAGTGTATTACCTATTTTCAGAACTTTGATACAAAAATTAATATTACCCCTTTCATTTCATGAATTTTATTTCATGAGTTAAATAAAACATGATTTTGTTACTTATTCAACTATAAGTAGGTATTACATCATGTGCTTATTTTTATAAGCACCCTTACATGTCACCCTTAAATTATCTTGATCAATTTCTGGATTATATAGAATTCCTTGTATTTCTGTACATGTATGCGTACTCTAATATCTGTTTTATCTGTATCTTTTAAATAAATATTTAAATTCTTGGGTAAAAGTTTTCCCTAAAAATATTTTCCAGTAACCTTTGAAAAATTTTAACAATGTGCTTTACGAAATGTTGTTTACCATTTTAGAAAATGATTGTAATTATTTAAAAGGATGTTTTAAACAGAATTTCATTAAAAAAATTAAAACCCATTTCTGAGTGTTTTAAATGATCACCCTGTGTTTTCAATTTATTTTTTACAGGGTTAGTAGATTTTCCAATCTTTGATTACTTCTATGTGATGGAAATAATTTGAATCTTATCTTTTTCAAGCTTCTGAAGAAATGTATCGATTTTATCTGGTTTTCTAGAACCTAAACCGGAAAGATTCTCTATGATGGAATGTGATGTGTAATTTTATCATCATTTTTTATTAAAAAAATTAAACACCATGTTTTAGGAAATAACTCCAATATTTTAGTTTCGGGTCCTCATAGTTGGTATCTGAGGATCGGTTTATACAATTTTGGAAAATTAGAACAGAATAAAAAAAATTATGTTTTTATGAGTAAAAATTTTTCTTAAAATTTTTAGATGGAAGGTGAACGTTCACCAACAATCCTATTATCTCTCCCTATCTAATTACTAGAGACCATAATTGTCAAGTCATATTCAGAAACATAACAGCCTTTTGTGAATTTTAATTTGACCTGCAAACACCTCTACTAGGTGTCAAACAACCCAAACATCCTTAGACATTACCAATGACCGAGTCATTTATACTACCTTATGTACTAAGAACAACTTCTGTATTATGCACATAAATGAAGGTACTATAAAGGCATCTTCCTATGTTTCACCCTATCTGAGTATTATCTGGCCCTAGAGAAGTTTTTGAATCTGTAGAGGTGGGTGAACCCCATTCAGCTTATCTGTTCAAAGTTTTGAGTTTTAGCAGGTATGAGAGGCTTTATAATATATGGTTTTTAGAAAACCAAGTTTTCTGACTGGTCTACCAGAACCGATTTCATTCTGATATCTCTAAACTATACACCTCTTGTGCCACCCTCTCAAGGACCTACTGCTACCTGCATGAGTTTTACTCTAGCTATGTGAGGTGTATATGGGAAAATGAAATTAAAGAGTTTAAAAATGTTTTGGGGATCAACCTAACTAGAAGAACCTACCAGGAAAGTCTGTGATGGTGGTTGACCGGGTGAAGGTATAAATAAAATATTGTTTTTCATTCAAATTTTGTAAACTAATAGTGATTAAAAAAATTCAGGGACATCATGGGTGATGTCTATGGGTTAGTGCTAGGAAGCTAAAGAGTATAATGGAATTGTGAGGACGCAATTATTTTGAGGGGGGATAATTCAACGCCCCAAAAAAATTTAATTTGTAATAATAATATTTTGATAATTATTAGTATTATTGTTATTTTTTTAATAATGGTTCCATATAAAATAAAATACTTGTAGAATAAAAATAAAGACATGTTTTATTCAATAGAAATTTTGAAACCTTACATTTCTATAAGTCCAAAATACCCTCACTAACATAGAATGCCTACTATGAGACCTATCAAAATAACCAACAGACCATAAAACACCCCAAAAGACCAAGAAAATAGTTGAAGTCCTTCGGGTTTGTCACAATGAAAAACATTATAAAAATAAAAAATGGAAATCGTATTAATAATCAAGGGGATGTAGAGCACCATCTTCACCGAATTGGTTTTTGAAGTTTGTAACGCCCTAAATAAGTATTTATAATGGCTTGAAGTTAAATATGACCATTATTGGCCGTTGAGGTCTTCATATGACCGTTAGTTTTTTTAAAGGCCATAAAATTTTATAAACATTAGGTATTTTTATGTTTTTTGATTATTTTATATTCTAAGTATTTAAGTATATTAATAATTTCAAATGTTTTAAATAATTCTTTAGATTTATATCTTTGAACATGGTTTTAATTTAAATTTTATTTATATTTTGAAAGTATAATGTTTCAAAGCTTAAAATGAAGTTAAAATCATGGTTTAGATTAATAAAATTAAGAATATTGTTTGTTTTAATGAAAATACATATTGATTACTTTGTTTTTTTTCTTTATTTTGTTTTAGATGAAGTTATATGGTATATTTTGATTTTGAAAGTTTTAAAACTTGAAAATGATCTAAAACCATGTTTTCTATTAATGATGTACTTATATACATTGTTTATATTTTTTTATCAAGGTTTATACAAAAAAATGTGACCCTTAGGCTAGCAATCTATCCAGTTGGGGGAGGCATCTGGTACCACTCCCTAAGGAGTGGGGTGGCCAATCCTTGGTTCCCCAGCCAGCATAGTCCGGCCGTGAGGGTGTGTGGGCCCACAGGGGTGTATGGGTATTGCAAGGCAGAGCCACAGTGAAATGAGGCATGGTGGTAGAGGGTGGGCGCAGAGCGCACCTGCAATAAAACCATTACGAGGCAGTACTGGGGAGGGAGAAGGGAGTTAAATTCCTTGTCGCTAAGGCATCATGGTTTATATGGAGGTTCAAAATTTCTCCTCGTTTCGATGTGGGAAGCAATTTTTTAATGGAAATCTAATCCTAGCTATTAAATCTCTCAATGTGATATCTCGACCATCTAATCCATCCGGCCATCAAAACCCACTGCCACATAATTTCCACCTTGTTTTCCTTAAACCTTATGATTGGGAATGTGGTTAATCTCGACCACTCATCCATTTTTAAAACCACGAAGCCCGCATTAGCCTCGATCGATCCGGACCATCCAATATTTTCCACATATTTCCCTTTTCTTATTCTTTTGCCTCATATCTCACATGTCCACCAGTTCGCATCACCACCTCCTCCTCTATTATTTCTTCTTCAACCCATGACTACACCTTTCTCTATCCACTGCCCCCCTTCTTTCTTCTTTTCCATAGAACCAACACACTTGGTTCAATTTTAAAATCAAACCCCTGTGGATCCCATGTAAGTTTTCTATAATATATATATATATATATAATTATACATTATCAAATGATCGATTTATTTAAGATTTTCATTGATTGGGGTGTTTTTCTCTCTTATATGAGTCTTATTTGAGTCTTTGTTTATATTTATTGATGGAACCAAAGTGTGTGTAAAAAATATATATACACAGTTTATATAAATCCTCATTTTCACCTTAACCATATGGTTTATTATCCTCCCAACTCCTATCTAACCTCTTCTTGACTCCACTCAATATTTGAGTTATCGTAGGGGATTATTTTTCTTTTTTTCTTTGTTTGTGAAACCCTTATTTACAACTTTTGTGTATAAAATTATGTATGTGTGTGTGTGTGTGTGTAGTTTTCAATCCCAACATTTTTTAATTTTTCATAGGAATGGTGTTAGGGAGTAACTAATGTTTTTAAGTATTTTATTCTTTTATGTATTTAATAAATTTCTTTTTAGTTGTGCACACCCCATATGTACACTTTGTGCATATACAATGTTATGTAACTTTCAATCCCAAACAACTTCTGGTTTTCTAAATGATGTTTTCCAGAATTTAATTTATGATTATGATTCCTATAACATTTATAAGGGATTATTTTTTCTTTTTTGTTTGATTAAACCATGTATATACATATATACATACCTATATATGTATATATGTTTAATTATAAAACAAACCTATATTGTTTTCATTGTTTTCAAATGATGAACATTTTTTTAATGATGTTCTTAAATGCCTGTAAATCATGTAAGGATTCTATTTTGTTTTGTTTAATTGGAATATATAAACATATATGTGTATATAAGTTTATATGTATATATACATATTGGTTTTAATTAAAATCAGAATTAGGTTTTCATAAAACTGATTTTTTGATGATTTAATTATGTTTTTGAAGTATACAATATTTATAAGGATTTTTCAAACCTTTTTTTGATATTGCATGACTAAAAATTCTAAAAGAAGTTATCAACTTGCTAATGAAATTGACTTTACATTCATATTGATTTTTAATTTTAGTTTAAGTAGTAGAAAGTATCTTTTATTTAAAACAAATGCATATAATTTCATATACACCTTTAGTAAAGTGTGTTTAATTATTCATGCATCAATATGAATGTTATACATTAGCAAGTGTTATGTTTTAATACATGATGAATCTATAAAAATAAATACTGTTAGTTTATGACTAACCTGTCTGGCACTTTTATTTATCAGTGTATGGTGAACATGAATCTTAAGTATACAAAATGATCATTTCCATGAAACAAGGGTTTTTAATTTAAGTGTTAATTTATGTTACAAACCCAAAAAAAACAATTATTTTATGTGCACTAGTTATCATCACTTATAAAAATGTAAGTCCATGTGTCTATACAGTCTTTAGTTTAATGTTTATAATTAATGCTATATTCATTTATGAATATGGACATAATTGAAAAATGGAATTTATCTCTTATAATATCTTATGGATTAATAATTTAATTATTCAATGTGGTACGGGATACTTTGAATAAAAGACATAAATTAATTATTTAAAGTGGTATGGGACACTTCAAATAAAAGACATAAATTAATTATTTGAAGTGGTATAAGATACTTCAAATAAAAGATATAAAATAATAAATCAATGTAGTATGGGACACTTTGATTTAATACCATTATACATATTAGTAATTTATTGGACTGATTATGTGATAGGTGAGGTCGGCTATAGCCTCTTGATACATCAGCAGGTCTCATGAGACAAACCAGTTCATGGCACGATGCCTTGCTAGAATGATTATGTATGGTCTTGGAACGATGCCTCGACAGAATGTTATGATTTTCTAGTATTATTCATTTCCTCAATATGTGATTAATATTTAACCAACCATGTTACTATTAGACTAGAATAATATCCTTGGTTAAGTATCTTTTATTTATGATAATAGTAGTAACTTCACATGGCATAATGAAGTATGTACTTGGAAAGTTACCTGTGAATAAAGTGTAGAACCTATTTTAAGAACTTTTATATAGAAATTAATATTACCTCTATAATTTCATGAATTTCATTTCAAGTGTTAAGTAAAACATTATTTTTTTACTTATGAGATTCTTAGCGGGTATTACTTAATGTGCTTATTTGTATTATATCCTTGTATGTCACCCTAAAATTATCTTGATCAATTTCTGGATTATATGGTATTTCATGCATTTTTGTACATGTATGCATACTCTGATATGTGTTTTATTTGTATATTTTAAATAAATATATAAATTCTTGTGTAATATTTTTCCCTGAAAATATTTTCAAGTAACCTATGAAAAATCTCAACAAAGTGCTTCAGGAAATGTTATTTACCTTTTAAGAAAATTATTGTAATTTTTTAAAAGGATGTTTTGAAAAGGAATTTCATTAATTTTTTTTAAAACTCCTTACTGAGCCTTTTAAATGCTCACCATATGTTTTTAATTTATTTTCTATAGGGTTAGTAGATTTTTCAAGATTTGAGTACACCTATGTGATGGCAACAATTTGAATCTTATCTTTGTCAATCTTTTAAATAAATGTATCATCTGTATTTGGTTTTCCAGAACATAAATTGGAAAGATTCTTTGTGATGGAATATGATGTGTAATTTTATCAGCATGTTTTTATAAAAAAAATTACACACCATGTTTTAGGCATCGACTCCTGGCTTCTGGGTTAGGGTCCTCACATGAATACTTTTCATGCTAAGATTTTGTGTTTCCTTGTTATCACCATCATGTCCCACCATCTTTTTCTCAGTCCCTCCAGTATGAATGTGGCACACTTTACCTTTATCACATTTGGTGTTTTCAATAACTCAAATATAATTTCATTCTTTCCCAACCATTCCTCATCATGTTGGGGATTGGTGGAGCCTTTGAAAACTTGTGACTTCTGGTGAAGGAATTATGGATAATGATTCCAAAGAACATCCCCCAGAGGATCCACAAATAGAGGCTAAATGGGTTCTGAAGGTGGTGCTTGTCCCAGAGCTTGGGTAGTGTGAACAATCACCTCAACTAGATTTGGGTCCACTGGAGGATTCGCTCGTTGCATTTCAAAAACACCTTCCTCCTAGATCTGATTTACGGATATTCTTGAAGTCATGATGATATTCAAAATTACCAAACAACATTGAAGACATTAGATTTACACTCAAACTGATCAATGAGAGTAATTATTCCCAATAGATGGAACAACTAGATTTTGATTCCACTTTATCCAAATCAGAATAAGGAAAGGACTAGAACCAGTCCACAAGATATCCTTCCCTAACCACCCCTGGGAACTTAAGGTTCATTGCGGTGAGAGTTTCCCAGACACTCAATCGCAACTACCCTATAAGTCTCGATAAGATTTTAAAAATACATACTGACATCAAGACAAAAGCTCAACAAACTCCCTTTGATACCACTTTTTCATTAACCAGACCAAGTACCCTGGTAACAAGATAACTGAGTCAGACCAGACATAACCTGAAGGGAATTTACGATCCCCACAGGTTAGCGACTATCACCTGGTATCAAACAATGTGCAAGTGGGGACCATTTTTCTACAATACAAAGCAGAAGTAAGACAGTCAAGTCAATAACCATATAAAAGAAACTCCATTGGGATAAAATTAACATAATATAAAAAGGCATAAAAAGACCAAAGTACTACAACCCAAGTACCAAATCGGAAAAAAACCCAAGTCCCTAAGGAAAAAACTCAATATGATCAAGTTTTAATATCTATATCCAACTCAAAGAAATCCTTTCTTCTTTTTCAAACCTAAAATAAGAATGTATACAAACACCCAAAGGAAAAATTAGAGTGTTAGTTAAAAATCACAGTAGGGTATCAAAAAGGATTCAATAACAGATTCCAATAATATATCAATGAAAGGAAAGCTTTAAATTCTAAATAAAATAGGTTTTTGAATTTAAATATTATTTAAAAAAATCATGTAATACATTTCAAAATATTTTAAAAAACTTTAAGAAAAGGATTTACAAATGATAGGGTATTTCTAAAAAAAATCTTAAGTGAAAAATTTATATAAAATAGTTTATATAAATTCAGTATGCATATAAATAATTTCAAACAATATTGTCATACATATATATCTCAAACCTAAATAACAAGTGAGCAACATGATCATCTATCAAAAGGTATAATATAATTTATAGCTATAGGTCTTTGTACTCTCTAAGTGGTTTCAAAAATATGTGTATACGCACATCCCCCTAACACTAGACAGAGGTGAATCATCACCATCCCATCAAGAATGTGACCTATCACATTTAGTTTTTATATAATTTTAATAGCGTAGAGTGTGTCCTAATAACTCACCAACTAACTAAGGCATGCATGTGCTCTTACATAATCAATGGTGGGCAGTTTATTTTAAGACTTCTTAAAAAAAAAAAAATCTCATTCTCCCATTTCAAATTGCCAATTTAACATTTAAAACCAAAATGGGTTTTAATAAAAAACATGGCCTTTTCCAAGATAAAACCATTGTATTACTATCAAATCCTTTTTAATCCATTATAACATGTTTCAAGTCCATTTGAAAAAAATTACACCATTTCACAATTATTTTCCACAATTAAATTCAACAATTTAATTGAAATAATTTCCATCAAAACTACAATTTAAATTATCCAAATTCAATAAACACACTTCAATTCAATGGAACTAGGGGTTTTCCAAGTTCTCTTGCTGAAACGTTTTCAAATCTCTCAATTCAATGGAATTGGGTTTTATCAAAACAATTCAAAATCATGTTTGATAAATTTAATTTAAATCAAAAATTAACATAAATCATGCATTACAATGGTAATCAATTTGGCTAGTGAGGATGGAACCTCCTACCTCTTCTTGAAACTCAACACTCACAATGGCACCCATCAATTATAACGAAGGTGGAGAAGACCTCAAAACCCAACATAGAATCAAGATCCAACCCCAAAGGGAATAGATTCATCAATTCCAAGATTATCCATTGAAAACCCAAGATAGGAGAACAAGAGAAACGTGAAGAACAAGGGAGAACTCTTTCCAAGGAAATACACTGCAAGTGTTGCAACAATTGAATGCCAAATGAGTGGATCCAAAAGGGATGGAAGGGTTTATGGTTTCCTGGAAAATGCCTTAGGTCAAAAGAGAAGGAACTGGAGTAGAGGAAAAAAGAAAAACTAAGTTGCACTGCCTGTTTAAGAAAATGCAGTCGGGGTATTTCACATCATGAAATCCCAATACATGACATAAAATAATTATGTTTTATAAAAATATAAATGTGTATTGTTTTGATTTAAAATATAACACTTCAAGTTAAAAACTGATCACAAATTCCTTCATGAAATATAATGACAACTCACGACGTTTACCCATCATAGAGTCAAGTTAGTCATAACTTGTTTTCATAACCATTACACGGCATGTAACTATGTTAAATGACATGAAATCCTCAGGCAGCCTACATGAAAAATTCATTTAAAGGAGAGAATCGAAAAAACCTCTAACTTCAACATTATAGGTATCCTACCAATCCAAACTCAACCCTTACCAAAACTATAAAAATGGAAAACCACAAAAAGGTTTAAGATGTACCTATCATATCGGTAATAGGATGTTACAATAGCTTAGCATGTTGTTGTTATTTATTGTGTGTTCTTGATGATTATGGTATTCTTATATAGCTTATTTATTTCCTATTTTATTTTTTCTGGGATTATCACATGAACATACACTTCATATTACCAAATAGGTACTATAATATGTTGGTGGATTCCTACTGAGTTGTACTCACACCCTACTTGGGAAACCATGAAACTTGAGTACCTAAGAACCCCTCACTTATTATAGGTACAAGTTGGTCCAAGACATGGGTTAATCAATGAGCAAGATATCCTGTTACAATTCTATAGATCAATATATTGTGACACTTATATTTTTAGATCCTCTTGTACTTTTTTCATTTATTTATTTGTATATGTGATCTCTCTATTGGGAAATCAATGTTATGTTCCTATTATGACTATTGAGACTGTTGTTTCTTTATTAACTCATATTGTTGGTATTTTATTAGTATTTTTGGACCCTAATTGAATATTTCTATATATTGATTATTTATTTATTTATTTTGAACTCTGGAAGAGGGAAAAATATCCCCATGGTTCAACTTGATACCCTCACCACTAATTAGCAGCCTTTGGCATATAGGAAGGTGTGTTTGAGATCATATTGAATTCCATATTAGACCCAATGATTCATTCTAGAATGTTAAACCTCTCTAAAATTTTCCTTCAGGTTCATTGACCCTCATCTCACACATATATTATCGCCAACCCGAATCTTTATAAGCACCGCACTTACCATCATGAAATTCCCCAAACCCTTGAATGAAATGGGTGTACTATCCTTCACCACCCGATCACATTACCCTACTCATACTCACATGAGTCACATCACATTCATACTAGGATCTCATTCCATAACCACTGACTATTCTCATGCATAGGTTATCCTTATATAATTGAGAGCTTCCTTGATATCCCTCTTCAAAATTAGGCCCTTCACTTGTAATATGGCCCAACACACGAACACCCATAAACTAGTGTCATTCTAAAACTGCAAGCACCAACCCCCACTCCCATAAATCTATAAAAAGAATACACCCAAAGTCAAAAGTTTCATACACTCGACCGATCATGTCTTGGATCCCCAATATTGATATCGAGTGTTAGAACTCAGGTGTTTTCACATTAGAATATGTCCAAGTCACCACTACAATGATTTTGTACACCTAGTCCCATCTCAATTATTATGATCCATGATCTAAGAATACTACCATGAGTTAATTTAATGATGGGTTATCACCCCAAAACCATCTGATTCTACAAAACCCAAACTTCACATCTCCACCGTGACTGGTTTATAAAACTAGACTCATCATTATGTGAGTCAAGCATCATCGATCCAAGGATTATGCACCTAACCAAGAAATAGGCCATGTTCCTAGAATTAAACTTCTACTAACCAGAGTCATCATAGATTCCCTTGATAATAGGAATGACTCCTGAAATGAATCAAATCTAAATAAACAAACACACATTATCATGGGTTTCATTTCAAGAACCTAAAACATTTGTCTAAGACACCATCACATACTGACATCTTGTGCACGATGATAGGACTAGTAATATGATCAATCTTTCCCATTTGAAACTGATCTAAACACAATACACTACCAATAAAGGTGCCCAACTGCACTACCTAAATGCTTAGAATCACCTAACATGCACGAAACACATAAACCAAGGTATTTACCCCTACCTCACACCACTAAAACATCTTACAAAATCCGGTCAACCTCTCATAAGGGTTACCCTCGTAGGTCACATGGCATCAAATCACTCAACCTGAGTCTCTCTCAATGGTTACTACACATGGCATAGAAATAATCCTATTATTAATACTACATGAAATCTATGTTTCTAAACACCCAACTCAAAGTTATCACATATTCGACTCTTCAGTCTAGCACCAGTTACCCTCACTAGGGTCATCCAAACACATAAGGCATCTAATCCACCTTATTCACTTAAGATTCAACACCCTATAAGTTTACCTTATTTTAAATTTTCGGATTCCCATTGTTTTAATTTCCTATAATAATTAAATTTATTTACTATTCAAATGTTGTAATTTAATCTTTACAAGATTTAACAAAATTTGCACTTCATCAAGGCTTGATTAAATTTGCTTTCATTCACAAGATATAAAGGGAAACACCTTATAGTTATCTTAATTATAACTTACTTAATTAAAACCATAATTAAACCATTTATATATACATATGTTTCAAGAAAAAATCATGTTAATTGGTCTGGTATGATGCCACTATATCCATATATAGAAAACACAATATTCGATGTTAGAGACATTTTAAATACCAACCCCGTTATTACAAGTAGTATATAGAACATAGATATAAATAAAAAATGTATATTCAGAAAAATTATTGGGATATGGTTGAAAATATAAACCATTTTATGTTTATCAATCACTGTTTCTTTAATGTCATTGTTCATTACCCTTAAATAATAGAAAACTTTGATATTTTGGTAATTGTCAAAAAGGTTAAAAAACGATTAAAACAAAAAATAAGGGTGAAAAATCACCTAAAAATGTATAAATTTTAATTTATGGGATTATTTATACATATATTCTTTCTATATTCACAAAATTTCTATTTGGAGTCACTAGATTGTAAAAAATAATTTATATTAATTTAACACAATAAGGAATTCCAAGAGTACTCATCCCCTCACTTATAAAAGGGTGCATCTTCTCCTATCTTCCAAACACATTTTGAGCCTTATATATCATAAAATCCATACCATAATACCTTTATATATTCCCTAAACACATATTATTTGTTTTATTCTTTCCAAAATACTATCCCTTCATGGATTAAGGTGTACTCCAAAAGAGGTTTCTCAATGAAGAGGAATTAATATTAACCGTTCATTTTCAATTTTATTTCTTATTATACCTAAAATAAATAAATTGTATCCATTCTAAAATAATGAGTTAAGTATCTTAAATGTGAAGTGAAAGTATCGCTCAGGTGTGCGTGTGGATTGTCACCTCCACATAAAGATACAATTCATTTTCCATCACCATTTTTCATGGATGGTTTTTATGATGGTTTTAATGTTTATATATTATATTTATGATTTTATTATGTTTTTGTATTTATAATATCATATCTAACTTCTTACCTTCTAATCCCTTGGAAAACGATAATGTCCCTTGTGTGTGCGAGTAGACTATCACCCCCACGAAGTGATGTGATTTGATTTTTGTTTCCATTTTACTTGGATATTAATAAGGATAGATTAAATGAATTTATATGATATATATAATATAATAATGATTTTTTAAAGGTGAATTTTTATTTAACTTTCTATTATTCCATCTATCAAAAAATTAAAACAACGTTAATGCGTACGTGCGTCCTACCGTCTCCATGAATAGTGTAATTAATTTTTCTATATATAAATTTTATATAGGAATATAAATATATAATATATAATATATATTGTATTTATATAATTATTAAAATTATTTATTTTATGGGACCATGATCAAAGTACAAGTACCAGAACCACCAAAACTGAAATTCACATGAAAAATGAAATAATTAACACCCGGAAATGATGATTTTAATAAGGAATTATTAATAAATGGGTGATGAAATGTTATAAATGGATCATATATGATATTATATTTATATAAATGATTCTTATATATATATGTATAATAAATTTAAATTTTTTATACCGTAGGTGAGAGTGCTTTCAAAGCAAATCGAACTTGACATAAGGGTTTATCATCTCAAATTGTCTTCTTTGGGACATATTTTATGTTTTAAACCTATCTTATTTATGAGGTGTTTATACAGACCATTTGAAATTTTATATCCTAATTCACATAATTATTATGAAATTTAAAATTTCATTTTAATTTATTATTTCAAGGGTTTTATGATTCAAAAGTTACCAAAGTTGTAAGGGATTTATGGTACAATCTCATTTTTTTATCAAGACTGTTTATGATTAAGTTTATGATAATTAAATTTATTG
This sequence comes from Viscum album, assembly GCA_963277665.1. Taxonomy (NCBI): domain Eukaryota; kingdom Viridiplantae; phylum Streptophyta; class Magnoliopsida; order Santalales; family Viscaceae; genus Viscum; species Viscum album. Next base: position 1,593,274,819 of record OY728161.1, read on the forward strand.
ATCTACCTCTCAATAATATCACAATTTTTCTTATAATCTGGTTATTTGTGGAATTTTCTATTAATATTATCATTTTCCTCTCTTGGGTACTTAAAATTATTGAGAAATTTTTTTAAGAAAACACACTTTATTTCTTGTTCGGTCATAAATATTTTTCTTCTATGTCCATATTTCTTGAAAAACATTCCAAAATGCTTTTAATACTATAATATTAATTTTTTAAGTTATTTTTACCTAGATTTTATTTTTTTTAAATGTTTGAAAATGAATCTTCATTTCATTTTCCAAATGAGTTACTTTTTACTTTTTAACAAAAATGTGATAGAAATATTTGTTTCAACATATACAACATAAATAAAAAATTTCATCATCATAACATATTAATTATTTGAATATAATTTTAAAAGTTTATAGGGTTATTTTAAAAGAAAATTTTTACTTAATATTTTGGAAATATTTAGATTTTAAATAAGTGGTTTTGAAATGAAAGGGGTATTTTCCTCAAGAAATGTTCTAAGTGATATTTTAAATGAATTTTCATCTATAATGATATCATTTGATGTTACTTGTATTTACCTAGGGATATGATTCTATGATATCATCCTTATTCATTCTCTAAATGGTTTACTATTATTACAAAAAGATGTTTATGAAAATAGTTTCCTTTTCCATGGGATAAGTTATGATGAAATATTAAATTTTTTCATGATCATATAGAATACATATGAATTGATTATGATTATATGATGTGGGGTTCGTTATATCCCTCCAATTCATTTGATAAACATGTATGACTCATGAGATAAATATGTTATGTATGAACCTAATTTAATGTTCAAAAATTTATGTGTGGTTCTGGTTTTCATGTCTATAGGTTTATGTATAGGCCTGGATTTCATGTCTACAAGATTATGCATGGACCATGATTTCTTGTCCATAAGTTTATATAAGGCCCTGATTTCATGTCCTTTATAACAACCAAATATTTTATAGTGTGTATTTTTTGTAATTAATTTCTTCAGTAGCATAGGTTTTACAAAACACCAAGCTTAAACGAACAATGATATATAATTAAATATAATTATTTTAAAATGATCATTATAACCTAGTAATTAAATTAGTGATAATGAATAGTATTCCCTAAATTATAAAATTTATATTTTATATATTTGATCAATTTATTTAAAATTCATCCAAATGATTTTATAGGTATAAGATAAGAATGTATCCAATTTTATGCATAAAAGGCTATATTTTTCTAAAAATGTTTTTACCACCTTTTAATGGGGAACATGTTTTAAAAATAAATTTTGAAACTTTTATAAATTATATATGAAAAAATAAACATTATTTTCAAAATCATAATATCAAAATTTACTTTGGTTAAATTTTTGCTATTTCTTTGATAACATTTATTTTTGATAAATAGTAATGTTAATGTTGGAATAGTAATTTGACCATTATGAATATTAATTCATCTAATGTAATAGTAACATAACCTATTATAGTCTAAATAAAATTTTGGAATCTTAAAAATGAAAATATGATATAATTATATCAAAGTATAAGTAAATAATTTTTTTTTAAAATGATAAATTAAGTGTTGGTATTTTTATAAAACATAAATTTTATTTACAATTTTATACTTAATATTATGATTTAAAAGAAAATTTATTTTCATAAAATAGAATAATAATTTCTTGTTATTATAATATAATTTTATGAAACCTTAATTAATCTTTCAAAGTGTTATAAAAAGATTTTTAATTTTAAAATTCGTATTTTTGGAGTAAATGATGATTTTAATTAAAAATTAAATTTATATTATTCAGAAAATTATTTTCAAAAAAGGGAGTTAATTTTTGAATTATACACATATAAACATATTTATGGGTGAATTTTTGGTATTTTTATGAAATACTTTAATTTTTGGTGAATAGTAAAATACAGTAATTTACGGTATATACATTATAAGTTAAATACACTATTCCTTGAATCATGGATGATGTAAAAACCATTGATTCAAACTTAAATGCACCATTTACTATATTTAGTCACAATAATCATCACTATTTCTTGTCTTGATCCAAAATAATGAATAAAATATTCAAAAAACACTCCTCTCCTCCATTATAAATACCACCCCTCACCATCTCTTCTACTCACACTGCCAAACCTTTAATCTTGTCCAACTTATATCCAAAAATCTTCCCAAACCTATACCCCACATACATGATTACTTTTTCTTAGTAAAATACCATAATCAATGTCTTTAAGGAGCTTCTCAATGAGAGGAATTCAAGAGGTAAATCCTTTTTCATTCTATTTCAATTTCTTTTAATTTATTTTCATCTTATTTTATCCTTAACTCTATAGTACAAAGTGACATGATGAATCCATCATATTATATATACTATAACTTTACTATTTTAATGTAAAATCTATCATCAGACCCCTTTTCCTCTCCCTTTTGTTCTAAAAATGAAAACAACGTCTGTGAGGTACGGATTTACCGCCTTCGTGGATGATGTGTTATCATATTTAAATTATGTCTTCAAGGCTGGTCATAAACCTATTTTTATGGTTAAACCGGATTATAATAAATGTATTATATCTTATTTAAAGTTCTTGAATTAGTATATATACATAATATTAATTAATAAAACAAAACTAATTTGTGATTATCAAAAAAAATGCCAAAATAATCTAAACGATTATCAATAACATTTTATCTAATGATTCATCCTCATACCATATAACCAAATTAAATATATAACCATTAAAATTTATGAAGGTTCATTAATAACATATAATTTCAATTCTATACAATTATTCTAATTTTACCTGATTTACCATGCATGTATACAAGAAAATCGATCCTAAAAAACAAGGAAATGAATGCTCCTAAACGATAAAACTGTTCCTTATAACTCATCTAATAATACATAAATGAACATAATAAAATTATAATAAATTAAATTAATAAATAAAAGGGTTTTAATTATTTATTTAATGGATTTAATCTTATTTTTCATGTAACACCCCAAGCTTCCATGGTACGTCTCTCTTTGAATAATGCAATAGCTTGCATTGTATGCAACTTGGAGTTCTAGAACACCACGACCAATCAAATTAGCCGTTATTAATATTAATACCCACTTTTTAAAATTTTATAAATTTAATTTTTCAAAATGGACTTCATTTTTGGATTCAGAACATCAAAATTAGCTTAGGGTGAATTTTTGGTATTTTTCTGAAAACTTTCAATTTTTGATGAATAGTGAAAAACACTACGTTATTGTTTAAAATATACTTTTTATTTAAATAATTATTTATTTTATTTAAATTTATTTTAGGTATAAATAGATACATAATAACTATATAAGTTAAATTTAATTAATTAGAGTCATTTTATAATTAAATTAAATATATAAAATTTTATTGAATTTTTTAAAGTCTCTTACCCTCCTTCTAGGCACATTTGAAAATTTGAAAAAAAATGTAATTTTACCACTTCTGTAATTGAATTTCAAAAATCCTATAGACACGGTTGACAAAATTAAGTAAAATTTGGTTCAACAGGATGAAAATAATTTTTGGTGAATAGTAACTTTTGGATTTTATTTACCATGGTTAAAAGTAAATTGGATAATTAAAGGTAAAAATGATTTTATAATTACCCTAAAAAAATTTATAATTCTATTTTATAAGTTTATTTAGACCAAAATAAACCTTATTAGTAAAATATGATCTTTTTGGTCCACTTGGATTAGATTAGGACATTTATTATAATTTTATTTAAAGAAGAGTGAAAAGTGTTAAATTCAAAGTTTAATAACTAAACCATTTTTAATATAGGGTTATACATAATATAAATTCGACTATAAATATTAATTATAAATATAAAAATATTTCCTACAAAATGGTATTTTATTTATAATTTTTAGACATTATATAATTAAATTTATGTATGACACAATGATGATGAAGTAATTACATTATTATTGAAAGATTAAACTAATTGATATTATAAATATTAAAATAATTGTAAATTGAGACTTTTTATGTATTAAACTAATTTTCTAGGTTAATATGACATTTTAGGGTTGATTAAATAAATTTTTTCTAAGTGATAAAGTTGTTATGACTATCAAAAAAACCAAATACTAAATAGTGTCAAAATTGACATAAATGAGTTTTTAAAACAAATACTATATTATTGATTGATATAATATTAATAAAAATATATGTTTCTGAAAAAGGACTTAGATAAGGTTATATATATATATCAAAAATTAACCACTTGGTGTTCTCTTGTCTTTTTATAGTAATTTTATTAACCATTTATTATAATAATACAACAATACATGGTAAAAGTTAAACTATTTAACTAAGAGTTAAATCTAAAAGATAAGGTTAATATGGTGACCTAAACCTATGTAAAACCTATTGGTTGAGAGGTTTTATACCCATACCTATCTTATCCTATAAATAAATCCTTTTGGATCCACTATAAATGGAATATTATTGTGTAATAAAATAATATTTCAAACTTTTCCTAAAGTGACCCTCACCTCTCTTATAAAAGGGTAATTCCCCTTCTCTTAATTTCACACCTCCAAATCCATTTGTCTCAGAAAACCCCTGATAAAATATCCTCCCAAATTCCCTCATTTCAACCTAATGGACTAACTTTGATCATAATCCAACCTAAGGATCCCTTTTGATCAAATCAAAAGGAAGATCTGAAGAAGAGGAAATTACTTCATCGCCTCTTTCAAAGTTATTTTCTTCTTCCACTTCATCTTTATTTTTTGTTTCCATACTAAAATAATAAATAAAGTACATTCTACATACTAAGATGTTATTATAAATATAGTACAACCATATTCATTATTCTATCCATCCTATGAATGACAAAGTCACCATACATGCGTACATATGGCTTACCGTCTCCACGTCGTGGTGTAGTTTGTTATTAAACACTTCATTATTTGGATGGGTATAATAATGAATATAATTTATGTAAATAATAAATATAACATGTTAATGATTCTGTATATACCATCCAATTACATACTATTTCATTGCTAATATAATGATATTGTCGCTCGTGCGTACGTACGAATTACCGTCTACACGAACGCGATGAGATTCATTCCCCATTGTAACCATTCAAGAATAATTTTCATTTGATGATTAAAAATAATGTTTAATTACTTAATATCATTTTGTATATGAATCAAATACATCTTATCCATAACAAACATGACTTATATAACAAAACATATAAAGTAAAACAAATCATTTAACACCCGAAACAATGATACTACTAAAATATTATTAATAAAGCAATATTAGAGGATCATATATGATATAATATTTATTTATGTGGTTCTTGTATAATTTAATAACAATTATTTCACCATTATACAGGAGGTTAATGTACCCTCATCCAAGGAAAAATACAAGGTAAGGGTTAATTTTATAATCTCTTTATTATCTGAGGTTGTTTATATATAAGTATATACTGGGACCTATTTATCATCCACATCCATGTTTCTTAAAAATTTATTTCAAAACATTTTTACTATTTACTAGAATATAGGTTAAATTGATTTATACCCTCGTTTTAATTTTTATAAAATGGTTTGAAATAAATCTTTCCGTCATTTTCCAAAAAAGGTACTTTATGACCATTTTGACAAATTAAGGTGTGAATGTTTTCTTTAACTTATACGGTAGGTGCAGCTATTTTCCGCTATAATAACACCTTCGAAGCTTCTCTTACAATCTTGTAAGACTATTTTCAAAATAAATGTTTCCTTTTATAATTAAGTGACTTTTAAATTATTTCAAAATAGAAGGATATATTCCTCTCAAATAGTTTTGATTTCATCTATGTCAATATCCTTTGATGGATTTTACACTTGTTTGAAGTTGATTTATTATGATAAAATCTTTTATATTGTATTAACGGTTTTTTGATATGGTTTCTTGTGGATGCATTATTTTTATACCATTCATGGTTTATGGTTAAATAATTAACATTTTGTATGCTAGTTTTAATACAAATATTTATGTTATGTTTCAACCTTTTCATATGAGGAATGAATTGGACTTAGTAAGTGACGGGTGGAGCCCGATATATCTTCGCGATGCATCGGTAGGTCTCATGAGACAAACTAGTGTCTTAGCACAAGTCCTTGACAAAATCTTATTTGTATTCTTGGCATGAGGCCTTGACTATGTGGTTATGATGTTCGGAATTATGCATTCCATCATTATGAAATTGGCTATTGATATTACATGTTATTATTCGATTAGTAAAATATCCATGTGAATAAGTAAATGGAATTATTTGATTTATCTTTGCTATCTTATGTTGAAGTTTAAGATTAAAAGTCTTGTGTTTTATTCTTATAAATTTCCTTAAATTTTTATGCTTATTTATGATAGTTTCAACTATATTGTTATCCTTACTGAGCATATGAGCTCACCCTTTTCTTATGTTTTATTTTTCCTTGTATGTGAATAAGAATATTACAATTAACCTACAGGAATTCGCTAAGGTATATAAGAGTGTTCAAAGGGTACAAAATGTTGTTTTTTTATTTCATGATGTAATGTAAAACTTATGTATGTATCTAGTACTTCCAAGGATACTAAATCGATCGGTCTTTTGGGACATGATTCCTTGTATCATGCTAATGTTATGTAATAATTCATTGACTATGGGTAACTGAGGTTGGGGCAATACAGTTTATGACATTAAGATCAAGTGCAGAATATATTCAAACATAAGGTAAATTTTTTCTCATCTCACTTTTATTTCGGTGAGATATGCCTTATTCACCAATTATATCTTGTGTGTGGTGTATGTATACTTTCATTTGATTTATCATATCCATAGTTACTTTATCTTCTTGGAATTAAATTTATAATTTTATGATTATTTATTTTGTGGGACATATTATTCGATTGGTTACAAATTCTTAAGGGATTCCCCCTGAATCTCTATTTTTCATTTGGGTTACACTTTCTTTCTATTTACCCTAATGTAATTATTAATTATTATTATATAATCTTCCTAAATTATGTTTTTATGTTAAAAATATATTTAATTATCTCAATTATTCTTTCTTTTATGGGAAATACATATTTTATAAGGTTTCATTTCCCATTTTTTCCATTAAGAAAGCTCGATTAAAGGGAACTTCCCAATTTCATACCCATTTTCAAGTACCCTACATAATTTGTTTTAAGCAAACCAATATTTTTCTAAAATCACTAATTTTATCATGAAAATTTTTATTCTTTTTATTTCTGGTTTTATCCATACAATTATTATATTCTCCATTTTAGATACTCTTTACTATTTTCTTTAAACTGCACTAAAGAAACTCATTTGTAAAGTTTCTTAAAAACTCTTTTTACATGTATTCACTTCAGTTGGACATCATTTATACCTCAAAAATAATTTCATTTTTCATCCCTTTTATTTTTTGGTATATACATGTCTATAACCTGATTTTATGAAAAATACAAATTATTTTCCAAAAGAACTGTTATTTCTAAAAGTAAAAAGGGTTTTTCTCATCTCATTTTTACTTCAATGAGATATATGCCTTCTTCACCATTTATTCCTTGAGTGTGGTTCACTAGATATATCATATCATGAGTCTTATTATTCTAATGATATTCTAAGTTTATTTTAATGTTATTCATTCATGGGTATTATGATTTAAATGTTTCAATGTGATATGGGACACTTTGAAATGTTTAAGGATTATTTTCCTTAAGAATTATTCAATGGTATCATTTAAAGGCATCTTTATCTATGTAATCATAATTTGTTAAATATTTTAATCAATAAATATATTTTTATAAGTCATATTTTTCATTAATTGAATCTATTTATAAAAAAATGGATTTGCGGTGATGGGTGGGGCGTGTTATAGCCCATCGATGCATCGATAGGTCTCATGAGACCAAATAGTTGGTGAAAAAACCATCATGTTTGTTTCCAAAACATTATCATATGGTTATCTACTCACAAACTTAAACCTTGTTGATGGTATTATGGATCATGTTCCAGATACATGACATCGAATAATTATGAATTTTCTTCATTCAGTATTCAGTTATCATTATCCAGAGGACTTTCACTATGGAAAAAATCAATGGATTCATTTTCATTTTCAGTATATTGATATAATGTTTTTTTAGTTATTAACCATGTCATATTTATTATGCATAATTTATTATTATTCACTTATTATTGATTCATATTTCTTCTATATATAAACCTTACATGGAATTTTAGCTCATCCTTTTATTTGTTTTCTTTCCCCAGGTTTTGAAGATAAAATCTTTGAATAAGTGATCATGGAAAAAGTTTATTTTCCTTTGTTATGTTCTATGTTTTTTTCCAATGTAATATGGGTACCATGTATCCATATAGTTTCTTCTATACTACTAAACTAATCCACCCTTGTTTATTTGATCTCTTGTATCTATACCATTGTAATAAAGTGGCCACCGACATTGGGCTACTGGGGTTAGGGTTGTTACATCCTTAACTTAATGAGTGACCTTGTTTCTATTTATACATGTTCACAATGCCAAAATCTTATTTTTTTCCAAATTTCTATATCTAATTTATTCTCTCATTCCTTATTTTATTCGATTACTTTATGATTCATTACTTATGAAATACCCTAATTTATGACATGACTTAAGATTATGATCTATGATATGTAGGGTATGGTTTTAAAATGTTAAGATCGTGTTCACATGCCCTTGATCTCATGTTATTCTTAAGTGATCATTGATATCTCCCTTTTTTACCATTAATCAACATATGAGCTCACCCTTTTATGTTTTCTTACCCTTGGTTATGAAGAATTATTTTTAAGTAGGGTATTTCTAATAAGAGTACATTGTGGGAGATGATAAAGATCTTTTAAGAAAAAATAAAATTGAGTATTAAGACTCCAAATACACTAAAACATTATGGTCTTTGTGTGTGGATTTGTAAAATATAATAAATATTCATCTATTAAGATATAATATCTATCTATGAAATTTATGGTTCACTATAAGTAAAGGTTTTACTAGTTGTATATTTTTCAATGTCGTGGGATATATATAATAGAAGATTCTAATTTGTATAAGTGAAGACCACGCTGCAACCAGGTAGTTTTCCCAATAATTACATAGGATATTTTTCATGGTCCTAGGAAAGAGGGGATTCAATCACAACCATTGGGTTGAATGGAGAAAGATGAATTATCTATAAACTACATGTATTAGTTCTAGAGAAAAATGATATGAATATAGAGATTATTGAGGATCCAAATTTCATAGAGGAAGTAAAAGGTTTTGTTCTAGATGAGGGATTGTAAGCTTTATGGTTTTTAAACCATTAAAGATCCTAAAAAAGTGGAAGAAATATATTTTTATATTGATAGAAAATAAGAATTTTTTCTATATATATTCTAGAAATAATGGAGTTTCAGGAATGTGTTTTCATAGAGTTGAATAAGAAACTCAAAAGAACTTCATCAAAGAATCTACCTTATCTAAAAATGAATTCAATTACACTATATAATGTACCTACATTTATAAATTTTAAAGGTGATCATTTTAACCAGTAGTGATCTAATGAAGAAACGTTCAGGGGAGTAACCCTTGGGAAGAAGTGAAATGGAATTAAACTTTGTAAGTTAGTGAGCCTCAGTAAGAAGTGACCAATCTCGAACATTTGTAAGAGGAGTTACCCCTAAGAGTAGTGATATCTATAGTGTATTTTTGTTCATGGAACATTATCATTGTATACTCATTGGATTGGCCCAGTGAGGGTGATCTGAGTAAATACTTACATCCATATTTACTTTATACATAAACACCAAAAGAGATCAAAAAATATAAATAAAATCAAGTTAAATACTATAATAAGTGACCCTCATGGTTTATAGGTCAATATTTTTTATGGTAGGTGAGACTTTAAAGGAGTAATAGTTTTAGTTTTCACTGATATTTCATACCCTAATTCACCCCCCCCCTCTTAGGGTAATCTCCAGATAAGTCCCTTATTTGTTTCCAATAAATCTAAGTTTGTGGAGGAGATTTTCTTATGTTGAAGTGTATATCAAAAAGGATTGGTTGTTTACAAGGCATCATCCATATTCAAAGTAATGGTAGTTAACTAAGAACTCATGCTGTATAATTCAAGTTCTTTCATGAAGAGATTAAAATATTTCATGAAATAATAAAAATATTTTATGAAAGGAGAGAACACTACATGGTAAAGTAGATTTCAAATCTTATGTGAAAACAAATATTCAGTGTGAACTCATATACAAGTGAATAATTTATGATGTAATTCAGATCAATGAATTTTTTTTACTATAGGAGCAGTGCATTCACTTAAATAAAGATATATCACTAAACCTTCATATTGTAAATGGTTGTGAACCAGGATGGATAGTGAGCCTAATCCAAAATTAAAACATAATTACACTTTAATGGATTTGGAACATTGACATAATGTTGGTGTTTGATCTTTTTATATATCCTAGTGTGAGTGAACTAATTAAAATTATGTTGTCTTGTGTATGTTTTCATTTCATCTCATACATTACTATGGGAATGGGAGGGAAGAGTATTTTGTTTGATGATGAAATAAGATACCAACTGGGGAGGGTTTTAATATTTCATACCCAAATTTACCCCACCCCCTACCCCCTATCAAGTATTTAACCTAGTATAGTCAATAATTGGTAACATAGAAAATGGTTAAAATAAGTGTTTCTATCTCATTGGATGCAATGGAGGTTTTTCATCACAAAGGGATTGCAATATTTGATGGAAAAAACCATCAACTGTGGATGAATCATATGAAAAACTACATATGATCATTAGGTATGGATGTCTTTATTTATATGATGAATGGTATTTTAGCCAATATGGACATTGGAGATTTATTATAAAGAGGGGGAATAGAATTGGATGTCGATGCCAAAGGAATTAGTTCTTTAGGAGGAGATTTATCCAACACAACCTAAATGAAAGTGATGTCATGTAATTCATTGAATTTTATGTGGGAAAAGTTGATAAATATCTAGGAGGTTGATTGAAAAGTTTGAGAAGCTAAATTGAAGAAACTGTAGATAAATTATGAAGACCTATTAATTCATCCTAATAATTCAGTTGATGCATTATTTGATCGAGTGAATGTTTTTGCGGAGGATTTATGTTGTCTCAAAGAAATAATTGATGATGTAAATATTTTTAAGCAATTACTATGAATATTTTAACCATATTTTAATAAAAAAATCTATTTACTAGAGTTAAAATATCCAAAAGAGCTAACATTACATAGTTTACACAACACTATTGTCACATATGAGATGAGAAATAATGATAATGAGGCTTTGGAAAAAGGGAAATTCAATGAGGCTGCATTCAATTCCATGAATAATCTTTCCATAAAGGATATCTAGGAGTAAGAATAGGTGGATGAAATCATTTAATTCCTTTCCTCAAACCTATAAAGGGGTAAATAAAAGTTTAAAGGTAAACTTCCAATCAAATGATTTTGATGTGTAAAGGTTGGAAATCTTGTATCAAGGTACCCCCAAGAAGTTTTAATATGATTATGAGGATAAAGATTAAATTATCATGAGTAATTATTCATCTAATTTTCAATGTAGGAAAATTATTTTTTAAAAATTATTCAAGAATAAGAACCTATTTTAACAATATAATGACAGTTCTGAAGAGACTTGGGTAGAGCTAATTGAATACTACAAAGACCACAAAGGAAATTATTTTGTGGATGTTGAGGGAAATTCCTAGATAATGGAAGATAGAGATAATGAAAAATAATAATTGAAATCTAAATTTGATCTCCAAGATAAATTACAAGTCACTCTTGAAAAGTTATATGTTTATACATCCAAAATGAAGAAAGAAAATAGATTAAATCAAGATTCCAAACTCTATAATCAATATAAATAAGAATAGAAGTCTGATATGAAGGGAAAATTGTAAATATTAAGTCTTAAATGCCTATAAACTCATATATGTTCATTGAGAACAAGATCTAAGTTAAATAACAGATTAGGGTGATCGATGGTTTGACTAAGATAGTGAAATATATTGTCAAAAGTATCATGGAGATGGAGGATGAATTTGTAAACCAATGATGAAAAGTTAAATACCATGATATAATCTTAACTCATAGTATAACAATGGGAAAGAAGGTTAAAATTGTGATGGAAAAAAGATAATTTGTAATATGGAGTTCCAACAAAATAGACAAATGATTTTCATGGGAAGAAAAAGACAAATTAAAATGACATAGCTAGTATGAGGATTGATAGAAAATAGATTGTAGTGATGGTTGATTCCATAAAATAAGAACTCTCTCTAAGTTTTAAAATTTATTTAGTAATAAATCATAATTATAAGGTTTATAGAACCCAAGTAATAGTTATTCCTACAGAAAGGACACACAGGAATGCACCTCGTATCAGATGTTATTATTTTAGAAAAATGAAACATCCCCAAGATGTTTATTCCATATCTATAAGATCCAAACCTTTTCTAGAGGTGTCTCAAGTTTTTTAAGGTGCTCTTTTTTCCTTGTTTTCAGATTTTTTTGGGTCTTACTTCAGGGATTTTTTTGGTGAAATTGGAAAATTTTGGAAGGAAAAGGCCCATTTCACGATTAGCGCATGGTCTTACCAAACCGTGTGCCAGTTATGGAAAAACATGTGAAGCTAGGAAGATGAGATTTTCATGGATAGCGCATGTTTTGTGAAGTCTTATTCCATTTCAGGAGAAATTGTGAACCCCCTAGAAGAGGCACATAGTTTGTAAAACCATACACCCCTTCCCAGGAAAACATTTGATGTGTTTTAATTAACCTAAAAATTATATTTAAAAATCTTCAACCCTCTAGACATCACCCTAATTTGACCCAAATAAACCCTAACCTATTCTTATCATATTAGGAAGTTTTTCGATGGATTCCTAGGGTTTTTGACCTCTGTTATTCATGATTTGAAGCCCAGATCAAAGATCTGCACCTCTCTTGGTAAGTGAATCATATCATGTGTGGTTTCCTCCCTATTTTCCATTCTTATCTCATCATTTTAGGGGATACTTTTCTCCATTTTTTGGATATTGATATAGGTTTAATGGATTTTTTTTATCTTGAACCTATGTTTTGGATCTAGATCGTGTTTTTCATCATGTTCTCGGTTGTTCTACTTTGATTTGGGTATATCCATTGGTGATCGTTGGTCATCAAACTTGAGGTAGATAAAGGGCTGGAACTATGGGTTGTGGCACATTCATGTTTTGATCAACTATATTATCCTGATTCTCCATTACAAAGTTTTTTTAAAGAGTAGATAAATGTTTGTCTAATTCAAAGCTTGAAAGCTCTACTGTAACAATGAATTCTCTTGTGCTCATGCAAAGTGTAATAACAGTTAAAAATATAACAACAGTAGAACTAATAGGAGTTCAAAAAAATAGAAAATAGTAGCAATACAGTAGTAAATGAAACAGATTTTTTTTTTACAATATTAATTTTTTTTTCAATTTTTTTTGAAATTATTTTTATGATTTTTGTATATTTTTTAGAAAAATAATGGCTCATTCCTTCCCCGGAAACGGCACCAAAAAATTGACCTAAACTTTCATTGAATCCGGTCAAAGTTTCATATTTATATTCCAACTAACTATAGTATATGTGGTAAGCAGGGTCGAACCCACAGAGAAGGTGAATTTGACCACTATTCTTCTAAAAACTTACAAAAAGATCCCACTGTTGTCAGAAGTGAAATAGATTTTCTATTTCTTTTATTTTTTTAAAAAAAATTTAAATTTTTACTCTAATAAAACACTACAGTATTTTTTAGTTTTCATTCTAAACTATTATCAAACAAGAAACAGACTAAGAAAAGTAAGAAACAAATATATAAGATGTTGAAAGTGGACAATCAAGTAAAATGCCCAAGAAAAATTCTCCATTATACTGGTTTAATAGGTATTCCGAATCACTTTAAAGTTATTGCCTTGAACCACCATAAAGAAAGAGACTTACCTCCCTCTCCAAGAGTTAAGTCACACAGGCTAATTGATTTTGGAGTTCGCCACTCCAAAACAAATTAGCTATGAAAAGTTTGAAAAGATAATGACAACGGGACGAACTCGCCGTAAGTCCCGAAGCATTTGTGAATTGATTATATTTTTTAAAGATGTTTCCACGATCAATCTCGCCTATTTTATTGTGGAGTTTTGAAAATTAATAACTAGTGGTGAAAAGCAATTGAATAAACTCAGCATCAATCTCACCGATCTTTACTGAATTCAGTGAATTGATTATGTGATATGAGAGTTAAAAGTAACCAGTAGAACTTCAATTAATCCCCAAACTGAAAGTATTTAGCCTATCATCATCTCTATCTAAAATACAAAAGTAATTCAATTACATAGGAAGATATTTTGAAGAAAACAGAGGAATAAAACTCCCTCTACTTGCATCAATTACTATTTCTCCTGGCCCTCGGAACTCCAAAAAGCGGCTCTCCAAAAAGTGATCCAGGTTCTCTTCTCTACTCCAAGGCTGGTGTGTTCGTCGAATGAGTGTTTCTTCGAGTGAATCAATCCCCCACCCCCAAAATATGCTGCTTTCTTTTCTTTATAAATCAATTGTCAACTGCTGTATGTCACCGCACGTCTTCTACTGACTTTGAAAGTTCTTCACCCACGCACTGCAATATGTGCGTTTTTTCTCGACAAGCATATCACGCTAGAATTTCCCTTGTAACTAACTCTCACTGAGTTAGTTTCATGCACTTGGACGCGTTTAAGTCCCTTGAATGAACCTACAAAGTCAGAAAAGAAAAATAAATAAAACGAACGTAAAGAATGAAAAATGGTTAATTTTAAAGTTAAGTGTTATTTTAACTCATTAATAGTTAACTAAAGTAAATTGATAATTTATATACTTTTATATTATTTATAAAATTATCCAATAAATATTACTATGGTAAAACATAATCTAATTAAAAAGTTATTAGCTTAATAAATATAAAAACTATGTTATTAATTTTATCAATTTTTTTTAAACTAAGTTATTTAAAATTAAGAACATAAATAAATAAATAATTAAGATAAAATTTTAGATTGTATTAATAATTTATTTATTACTATTGAAGAAATTTTTAGATTAATTAATTAGTTAATTTTAATTTAGTAATTAAAATTATTATTAATTTTTAATTATTTTTAATTTATTAAGTAAATTTATAGTTTATTTTTAATTATTTTTAATTATATACTTATACTATTAATTGTGTATTAATTTAATATTTATATTTATTATTAATTAAGTTTTTTATGTTAATTTACAATTTATCTAATTATTGAAATTATAATTGTTTTAAATCATTACTTTTATGAATTAAATTATATTATTTGAGTTTTAAAAGTTTATTTTGCTTAAATTTTTACTTTTTTTATTTTTCTTTTTACTTTACTATAGTTATTAATTTTATTATTTTATTTTTAAGTTTAAAATTAGTTTATGTTTTTTTAATTCACCCCCCCCCAAATCCAGCACACAACAGGGGGGATTTCTCTTCGGCGCTGGAACCATAGGAGCAGTGGATTCTACTACAACGACCCGGCGGCGGCATCGGCTTCCAGCAAGGAGGTGCGGTGACTTCCTCAACTGTGCGGCATCCCGAATCCATGCAGCGCAGACAACAGCGGCAAGGGTTGCAGCGGCACAACAGATATGCGGAAAATCCATCCTCAACAGCAGCGATGGGCTGCAACAGCGGCTATTAGCGGTGACCTCCCCTCCTCCTACCAGCAACGGACCAAAATGGTGGTGATCTCCTCACTCCAGTGCAACAGTCCTCAGCTACCCAGCAGAATAAACTCGGCCTTCAGCGGCACTGGCACGCCTCCAGCAAGCACGACATACAACATCCCGTGGCTCCAGCACAGCCTTCGAAAAGCAGCGATCTGGTGGTTTCTCACTCCAGCACTGCTCCCGGGCTCAACCAGCACGGTGCAGCGATTCCCTCGGTGACGCCTCACATCGACCCGACTCCTCTTCCCCTCGCGATGGTGCGAAACTACAAGCAAATTGGGGAAAGGCTGCTCGGGCTCAGTTCCACCTCAGTTTCCCACAGCGACAACGCAAGAATAAATAATGAATAAATTAATTATTTAAGGGTCCATAATAACATAAATTGTTATAAAAATGAATATTTGATAAATTTAATTATAAAAATACAAAAGTGAATTTATTAGATAAAAAGTGTAAAAATAATTAATTAAATCATTAAAAATTAATAAAAAGGATGTGGCAAACTTTGTAAAAATAAGGCCACATCAAATTCCCCCACACTTAAGCATTGTTTGTCCTCAAACAATCTCATGCTTTATTATCATTGAAAAATAGTAAAATTTATTTATGATTAAGATCACACTGTAACATGTCCATCACTCAAAATAGAGGACAAAGAATAACAGTAGGCTTTAAGAAAATGTATTACTCATAATAATCTTGTCTAAATCAAATACTCACGGATAATTAAGAACACAAAGACCATCCATCAAAGAAGATGTCATGCCTCATATGTGATACAACTTAGTGATTAACTTCAATCCAATCTCAGGTTCTAAATCCAAGAATGACAGGAGATAAAAAATCAATGGAATTAAAATCTTAACCAAGTAACTTTGTACTCTAACTTTTTCACCTAGGTTCTAAGAATTTTTTTTTTGAATCACCTTAATAATAAAACCTAAATGTTTTCCGTAAGAACCAATTGATACCTTATTCATCTGGTGTTCATCATTCCCCTCACCTTAATGAGCTCATTTTTGACCCTAGATACTTTATTTATTTATTCCAAGCCAGGTTTCATTGTGCTAAGCACTGTGCATTGCACTTATTCAAGGTGTACAGAGGTCTTAAAGTAAACAGAAATGCACCCAGCATCTAGGGTCTCAGAGACTCACTGTGGGATCTCAGATGCCCAAATTACTCCAGTTTCAAAAGATTTATATAAAACTCGTTTTCATTAGCTCATTAAAGCATTGATCTTTAATAATTTAAAGATGAATGAGTCCCCTAGAATCAAAATCAAACTTTAGGTTCCAATGGTTAAGACCATAAATCCATTAAAAGGATACCAAAATAACTTTCAGAAATAGGTCCTAAACCGAATTTCCATGAAACCACTAAACAAGACCACTCAACAATCAACCATTATCATTAATTTTAGGTTCTAATCTGTTCTTAACTACCAGCAAGGAACTTGTCCTAAGGCAAGACCCAATTGAATACAATGTAAAGACTAAATTTATGCAATAATTTTGAAAACCAATTGTCCATTTTTTACAAAAAAAATTAAATTACAGTGGGAATTAATGGGCTTGAAATAAATCACAATTTACCACAGTCAAGAATTGACCCCCTCAACCACACTTAAAACCCAACTTTGTCCCCAAAGTTGACTTCTAAATATGGAAAATAAAAATTAATAAATAAAAGTTCAAAATAGATTTTCAATTAAGTAGATATATGACATGTATAAAGGGTCTCAATAAAGTTCAAAAATATTGTTTTCCACAATAATTAAATAATCAGCAGGTTCATTAACAAGTACATTCAATAACATTTAAGTTCAGTGAAAAAGATTTTCAATATAGCTCAAAAGTAAAGCAGACAAAGTTCATGAAAATCATCCCAACATTATTCAGATTTAAAAGAAAAGCATCAAGTACCCCCCCCCCACACACACACACTTAACTTCAATCAGTGAAAAGATTTTAATAACAATGAAATTCAGTTCTCATCAATAGGAAAATGCATATTTTTTTTGTACAACATAGTGACATATATCAGAATTGTTAAATATAAACAAGTAGAAGATTCTATTCTCAAAGTAAACAGGAGCAGAAAAATAAATGCAGCAATTATGAGTTGATTAATTCCTGAATATATTTGTTAATTTTCCTCCAGTATGGGAATTACACTCCTTAAATGTCATAGACGCAGTATCCTAGAAACACAGAGCATAAAAATAGGAACAAATAACCAGTATAGACAAATAAAAAAAGACAACAAATCAACAATTTATTCGACACTAAACAATACAAAAATAAAAACAAAGAAAGATCATGGGTTGAATCCCATGAAGCACTGATTTTAAAGTCTTCAGTTAGACGTTATTTTATTACAAATTTTTTTATTTATTAACAAAACAAAAATCATGGGTTACCTCCCATGCAGCACTAGTTTTAAAGTCCCCATCCAGACTTAACTTCCCTAGATATTTCTATCCATGGTCATTTAATGGTAATGAATTATTAATAGTGTATACTTCACTATTATCTAATGATTCAAGAATAGGATCAACCAATACATTCTCATCTACAGTTCCAAACAATATTCCCAAGAGTTTTTTTAGTAAAAAAATTCCAAATATACTGTCCAGCCTATTTTGGGCTCTAAAATCCACTTCCTTAGCTCTAAAAATGCTCAAAATATTTCTAAGGAAATCACCAATTTGACCAGGAATACTTACATAACCCCCACACTTAGAGGTCATCTCTAACCCAGAATCAGAAGAAAAACAATCAACAAACTCTTCAGTATTTTCATCGAATGTTCCCAGCACAGCTTTCACAAAAGATAATTCAAAAAACTCTTGGAAGTAAGAGTCATATTCAGGTTCCAATAGGTGGTACCCAATGTACACATATGACTCAAGTTATGTGAATCTTTCAAGTCCAGGTTGGAAGTCATCACAAACAACATCAAACTGATCAAGAAAGGAAGTTCCCAGAAAATACACTTGCTCATAATGTGCACAATTTAGTTTTTCATCAGGACTCAGACCAGAAATTTCTCCAACTTCATAAACCCTTAGACGGTCGACTTCATAAAGAAAACATTCAAAAATGGGTTGAGATAGTTCAGGATAAGAATGTGACTCACTCTCTAGAATGAGTTCTAGGGAAAGATTTTTCTCATCTAGAGGAAGGAGTAGGACAGGAATAGAAGCTTGAAGAAAAGTTTCAATAGGATGGGGAATCAAAATATATGTGACCACAAGAGGGAAATAACCATACTCAGCTCGGACCTCAGTTTTAAAACATTGATTCTCAGAAACATCTATAAAATCACAACCAACCATATGCTAAGGCTTTTCAAACATTAAAAACTCCTCCACATAATCAATGGCTGGAGGAGTGAGTTTCCCCTTGGACACATCTATGACAACACCAGCTGTAGCAAGAAAAGGTCACCCTAATATGATTGGTACTTTTTCATCACACTCCATATCTAAGATAACGATGTCTGTGGGTAGTGTCAGTTTTCCTACACTCAATAATAGATCATCCACCCTCCCTGAAGGGTGTGTGAGTGACCTATCAGCATGTTGAAGACAAACAGAAGTTAGTTGTAAGTCTCTAAGACCCAAACTTCTAAATAGGGAGTAATGAATAATATTGATGCTTTCCCCTAAGTTGCACAAACAATTAAGTTTCTCACTTACTCCAATTTTTCTTTGAATAATAAAGCTACCAGGATCCTTCAATTTTGGAGGCAACTTCTTTAACAAAATGGCACTACATTCCTCCTTGAGATTAACTTTTTCCAGCTTCTTCTAATCATTTTTATTTTTTAGAAACCTTTTGGTAAAATCAACATATGAAGGGATTTTATCTAAGGCTTCTACAAATGGCATGTTGATACTAAAGTTTCGAATCATTTTAAGAAACCTAAAATAATCAGGTTCATTATTCTTCTTCACTCTTTCAGGGAAGGGAATTGGAGGGGCATAATTTTTAATAATAGGTAGATTATTATCCTTCTCCTCAATTCCTTTGTTTCTATTTTCTTCTTTAATTAACTCCCACTTCATTTTCCTAGGTTCTTGAACTTTTTCAGGTGCAAATTCAACATTCTGTTCATGTTGAACAAAGCTATCCAGATTCCCAGATTCTATTTCAAGCATATTTTTCCTTCCAGATTCAGTTTTTTCATCAGTTTTAGTTTTCCCAGAGTGAATCTTAAATTGTTCTTGGGTTTAAACGCCAGATATAGTGGTTACAACCATCATATTCTCTCTTGGATTAAGTATATAAGTGTTTGGAAGCTTTACCTTTTCCTTATCACCTTGATCCTTATCCATTTGAATTATTTGATGTTCTAAATTGTGAATCTTACCATCTATTTCCTTCCTAAATGAACTGATTTCTCCCAAAACTTGTTGTAACAACCCCTTTAACTCCCCCTGAGAATTAGAAGATTCAACCCCATATTGGTTTGAGTTATAAATTTTAGGGTGTGATTGGTAGTTAGGGGAAGTGGTCTGTTTTATAACACCTTGTTCTTTCCAGGACAAGTTTGGGTGATTTTGATAACTATACATGTACTGATTAGAGTGTTGATCATTTTTCCCTTGGTTCCTATTTCTAAAACCCACAAATTTGGCACTCTCATCAAACTGGACAGGGAGATCAAAATTAAGACAACATTTATGAGTGTGACCATACATCCCACAATGATTACATTGCTCCCTTAAGACCCTATCACTAACAACAGCAGCCTGAGGATTGTCTTCACCTCTATGGACGACCTTATTCCTAAAGCACATGTGTTGAGATTTTTGAGAAATATTTTCATACACAAGTTTCAGCTCATTAGCAGTGGAGTCAGAAAAGTCACCCCCACAAAATTGGTCAACTAAATTTTGGTTGTAAGGGGTAAGAGAATTAAAGAAGGTTTCCATGAGTAGATGGGGAGAAAATTGGTGATTGGGACTTTGTCTAAGGAGACTTAAAAACCTATCCCATGCCTCATGAAATAATTCTCCCTCATCCTGAACAAACCCAATAATTTTGTGCCTAATCTCAGAAGTGGTGTTCCTATGATATAATTTTGATATAAAGGAAGTAAACACCTCTTCCCAGGTCTCAAAAATTTCTTCATCTAAGTTCTGAAACCAATTCCTAGACTTCCCCTTAATACAAAAAGGAAACACCCTCAATCTCAACTCCTCCTCACAAAGCTCTATTAGAGGTAATTGTTGTACAGAACTATAGAACTCTCTAATGAACTCAAGTGATTCCTCTCCTAGAAGACCATTGAATGATGGAAGTTGAGAAAGATTAGACTGTTTAATTTCATAGTTCCTAGACCTAGGGGTCAACCTAATACAATATGGGTTACTCAATACAATTGGAATATGAAATTCCCTAAGTCTAGGTAGCTGAAGGGCTGGAACTAGGGGTTGTGGCACATTCATGTTCTGATCAACTCTATTATCCTGATTCTCCATTACAAAGTTTTTTTATAGAGTAGATAAATATTTGTCTAATTCAAAGCTTGAAAACTCTACTGTAACAATGAATTCTCTTGTGCTCATGCAAAGTGTAATAATAGTTCAAAATATCACAATAGTAGAAATAACAAGTGTTCAGCAAAACAAGAAATAGTATCAATAGAGTAGTAAATGAAACATTTTTTTTTTACAATTTTAATTTTTTTTCAATTTTTTTTTGAAGTTTTTTTTATGGTTTTTTTTATATTTTTTAGAAAAATAAGGGCTCGTGCCTTCTTCGGAAACAGTGCAAAAACATGACCTAAACCGTCATTGAAGCCAGTAAAAGTTTAATATTTATATTCCTACTAACTACAGTATATGTGGCAAGCAGGGTCGAACCCACTGAGGAGGAGAATTTGACCACTATTCTTCTAAAAACTTACAAAAAGATCCCATTGTTGTCAGCAGTGGGATATATTTTCTATTTCTTTTTTTTAAAATTTTTTAAATTTTTACTCTAATAAAACACTATAGTCTTTTTGAGTTTTCGTTCTAAACTATTATGAAACAAGAAACAGACTAAGAAAAGTAAGAAACAGAGATATAAGATGCTGAAAGTGAACAATCAAGTAAAATTCCCGGGAAAAAGTCTCCATTCTACTGGTTTAATAGGTATTCCGAATCACTTTAAAGTTATTTCCTTGCACCACCATAAAGAGAGTGACTTACCTCCCTCACCAAGAGTTAATTCACACAGGTTGATTGATTTTGGAGTTCACCACTCCAAAACAAATCAGTTGTAAAAAGTTCAAAAAGATAATGACAACGGGATGAACTCGCAGTAAGTCCCGAAGAATTTGTGAATTGATTGTATTTTTTAAATATTTTTCCATGATCAATATCGCCAATTTGATTGTGGAGTTTTGAAAATTAAGTACTAGTGGTGAAAAGCAATTGAATGAACTCAGCATCAATCTCGTCTATCTTTACTGAATTTAGTGAATTGATTAAGTGATATGAGAATTAAAAGTAACCAGTATAACTTCAATTCATCCCCGAACTAAAAGTATTTAGCCTATCATCATCTCTATCTAAAATAATAAATTCATTCAATTACATAAGAATAGATTTGGAAGAAAATAGAGGAAGAAAATCCCTCTGCTTGCATCAATTACTACTGCTCCTGGCCCTCAGAACTCCAAAAAGCTGCTCTCCGAGAAGTGCTCCAGGTTCTCTGCTCTGCTCCAAGGCTGGTGTGTTCATCGAATGAGTGTGTCTCTGAGTGAATAAATCCCCCACCCCCAAAATATTTTGTTTTCTCTACTTTATAAATCAATTGTCAACTGCTGCATGTCACCGCACGTCTTCTACCGACTTCGAAAGTTCTTCACCAAGGCACTGCAATATGTGTGTTTTTTCATGACAAGAACATCGCGCTAGAATTTCCCTCGTAACTAACTCTCACTAAGTTTGTTGCATGCACCTAGACGTGTTTAAGTCCCTTGAATGAACCTGCAATGTTAGAAAAGAAAAATAAATAAAACAAACATAAAGAATGAAAATGGTTAATTTTGAAGTTAAGTGTTATTTTAACTCGTTAATAGTTAACTAAAGTAAATATATAATTTATATACTTTTATATTATTTATAAAATTATCCACTAAATATTACTATGGTAAAACATAATCTAATTAAAAATTTATTAGCTTAATAAATATAAAAACTAAGTTATTAATTTTATCAATTTTTTTAAACTAAGTTGTTAAAAATTAAGAACATAAATAAATAAATAAATAAGATAAAATTTTAGATTGTATTAATAATTTAATTATTACTATTAAAGAAATTGTTAGATTAATTAATTAGTTAATTTTAATTTATTAATTAAAATTATTACTTAATTTTTAATTATTTTTAATTTATTAAGTAAATTTATAGTTTATTTTTAATTATTTTTAATTATATACTTATACTATTAATTGTGTATTAATTTATTATTAATTACGTTTTGTATTTTAATTTACAATTTATCTAATTATTAAAATTATAATTATTTTAAATCACTACTTTTATGAATTAAATTATATTATTTGACTTTTAAAAGTATACTTTGCTTATAATTTTACTTTTTTTCTTTTTCTTTTAACTTTACTTTAGTTATTACTTTTATTATTTTATTTTTAAGATTTAAATTAGTTTATGTTTTTTTAATTCACCCCCCCCGCAAAATCCAGCGCACAACCGGGGGGATTTCTCTTTGGCGCTGCAACCGTAGGAGCAACGACTTCTAATTTAGCGACCCGACGGCGGCATCGGCTTCCAGCAAGGAGGTGCGGCGACGTCCTCAACTGTGCGGCATCCCGACTCCATGAAGCGCGGAAAACAGCGGCAAGGTTTGCGGCGACACAATAGATCTGCGGCAAATCCTTCCTCAACAACGGCGATGGGCTGCAACAACGGCGATTAGCGGCGACCTCCCCTCCTCCTACCAGCAGCAGACCAAAATGGTGTCGAGCTCCTCACTCCAGCGTAGCAGTCCTCGGCTACCCAGAAGAATCAACTCGACATTCAGTGGCACTGGCGTGCCTCCAGCAAGCGCGGCGTACAGCATCCCGTGGCTCCGGCGCAGCCTTCGGAAAGCAGCGATCCGGCGGTTCCTCACTCCAGCACTGCTCCCAGCCTCAACCAGCACGGTGAAGCGATTCCCTCAGCGACGCCTCACATCGACCCGACTCTTCTTCCCCTCACGATTGTGCGCAACTATAAGAAAATTGGGGAAAGGCTGCTCGGGCTCAGTTCCACCTCGGTTTCCCACAGTGAAAATGCAAAATCTCTGTACCGGTGAGGAATGGGTATCAGTAGCTGTAACAGTGAGGTGAGGTAAGAGAAACGTGGTATTGAAGTATCAGTGAGGTTGGAGATGTATCATTGGTGAGGGAGATACCGATAGAGGAAAATAGGAATGGTGAGGAATGAATAAAGGGCAGTAACAGTAAAGGAGGGAATGCGGGCTAACAGTGAGGATAAAGGGCTGGAGGTGTATCTGTGAGAAAAATCTATCAGTGAGGTGCAAGGCTAAAATGGTGATGAATCATAACAAAGGGTGAAGAGTAATGGTGAGAAAAACCTCACCGATAGAGAAATAGATTAGGTTCACTGTAAAAGATAAAAATATAGGGTCATGGGTCACCGTTAGAATTAAATTAAAAGTTCACTAGTACAAATAAATTAACAGGTTACCGGTGGGTAAAAGGCGACCGATGAAAATAAAGGTCACTGATAGATCAAAGAGTCACTGTTAGAACAAAAATAAGCTACCGGTACCAATAAGGTCACCGGTAAAATTTACTAATGGTGGAACTTTAAAAATTAAAACATAAGTTATTTTTTAAATAAGGATTGAAAATAATTAATTAAAAAGAAAACAAAACACCATTAATTTAAAAACAAGATATTTATTAAACTTTAAAAACATTAAAATAATTAATTAGCAACACTAAAATAATAAATTGAATAAATTTTTAAACTAAAATAATAAAATACCTAAAAATAAAATAACTAAATAAATTTATTAAAGAGTAGCAACAAATAAAAATAAAAACATTGGGGACCCAAATAAATCACGGAAAGTTCTAAATTGCCTCACCGGTAGACTAAAACAATTATAAAATGAATTAAAAATCAATCTACAGACATAAAATAATATAACTAATGTTTAAAAACTATTAATTAATTAATTAATTAACTATTAGAACACATATAATTAAGAGCGAACCATTTAATTTAATTTAAAAACAGAAATTATTTACTTAAGTGATTTAGCAGGATGTCTAAAAAAATAATTAACAATGTTAAACTATTCTAATAAATCCAAAATAATAGATAAAATATTCAAATAAAATCTAACTTAATTAAATATAATTCCATTGATTAAATAATTGTTTATAAAAGAAATTAACTTATTAAAAAGGCAAGCATGATTAACTTAACCAACCTTAATACTCACCGGTATATATAAAATTAAAGGTTCACCGATAGATAAAATTAAAGGCAACCATTATAATTAAATGAGAGCTACTGGTAGGAAAGATTAATGGTGACAAAGGTCACTGATACATCTAAAAATAGGCTACCGATAAGAAAAAAAGAAAGCAGGTCACCATTAGACAGTACAGGTAACCTGGATACCGGTAGAGCAAATGTAACCCTGCTATTGGTAGCTTAGCTACCGGTAGTCTGGAAAGCTGTAACTAAGTTACGAGATGAGAAAACTTTTAAAATTAAAAGTAAATTATTTAGAAAACTCAATAATTATTAATAATAAACAGATAAAGATTAAGTAGAAAAATTGAAAATTAATTATATCAAAAAAAAATAATGAATAAATTAATTATTTAAGGGTCCATAATTACATAAATTGTTATAAAAAATGAATATTTGAAAATTTTAATTATTAAAATACAAAAGTGAATTTATTAGATAAAAATTGTAAAAATAATTAATTAAATCATTTAAAATTAATAAAAAGGATGTGGGAAACTGTGTAAAAATAAGGCCACATCAAATTCCCCCACACTTAAGCATTGTTTGTCCTCAAAAAATCTCATGCTTTATTATCTTTGAAAAATAGTAAACTGTATTTATGATTAAGATCACACAGTAACATGTCCAGCACTCAAAATAGAGGAAAAAGCATAATAGCAGGCTTTAAGAAAATGAATTACTCATAAGAATCTTGTCTAAATCAAATACTCAAGGATAATTAAGAACACAAAGACCATCCATCAAAGAAGATGTCATGTCTCATATTTGATACAACTTAGTGATTAACTTCAATCCAATCTCAGGTTCTAAATCCAAGAATGACAGGAGATAAAAAATCAATGGAATTAAAATCTTAACCAAGGAACTTTGTACTTTAACTTTTTCACCTAGGTTCCAAGATTAATTAATTTTTTTTGAATCTCCTTAATAATACAACCTAAATGATTTCCATAAAAACCAATTGATCCCTTATTCATCTGGAGTTCATCATTCCCCTCACCTTAATGAGCTCATTTTTGACCCTAGACACTTTATTTATTTTTCCCAAGCCAGGTTTCATTGTGCTAAGCACTATGCATTGCACTTATTCAAGGTGTACAGAGGGATTAAAGTAAACAGAAACGCACCCAGCATCTAGGGTCTCAACGACTCACCGTGGGATCCCAGATGCCTAAATTACTCCAGTTTCAAAAGATTTATATAAAACTCATTTTCAATGGCTCATTAAAGCAATTATCTTTAATAATTTAAAGATGAATGAGGCCCCTAGAATCAAAATCAAACTTCTGGTTCCAATGGTTTAGACCATAACTCTATTAAAATGCTACCCAAATCACTTTCAGAAAAAGGTCCTAAACCGAATTTCCATGAAACCACTAAACAAGACCACTCAGTAATCATCCATTATCATTAATTTCATGTTCTAAGTAGTTCTTAACTACCAGCAAGGAACTTTTACTAAGGCAAGACCCAATTCAATACAATGTAAAGCATAAAATTATGCAAGAATTCTGAAAAAAAATTATCCATTTTTTACCAAAAAATTTAAATTGTAGTGGGAATTAATGGGCTTTCATTAAATAACAATTTATCATAGTCAAGAATTGACCCCCTCCGCCACACATAAAACCCAACTTTGTCCCCAAAGTTGACTTCTAAATATGGAAAAGAACAATTGATCAATTAACGTTCAAAATAGATTTTCAATTAAGTAGATATATGAAATGTATAAAGGGTCTCAATAAAGTTCAAAAATATTGTTTGCCACAATAATTAAATAATCAGCAGGTTCATTAACAAGTACACTCAATAACATTTAAGTTCACTGAAAAAGATTTTCAATATAGTTCAAAAGTAAAGCAGACAAAGTTCATGCAAATCATCCCAACATTATTCAGATTTAAAAGACAAGCATCAAGTGCCCCCCCACACTTAATTTCAATCAGTGAAAAGATTTTCATAACAATGAAATTCAGTTCTCAGCAACAGGAAAATGCATATATTTTTTTACAGCATAGTGACATATAGCAAAATTTTTAAATGTAAACATGTAGCAGATTATATCCTTAAATTCAAGAGGAGAAGAATAATAAATGCAGCAATTATGAGTTGAGTACTTCCCTAAATATATTTGTCAATTTCCCTCCAGTATGGGAATTCCACTCCTTATATTTCACAGCAGCAGTATCCTAGAAACACAGAACATAAAAATAGGAACAAATAACCAGCATAGAAAAATAAAACAAAAGACAACAAATCATCAATTTATTCGACAATAAACAATACAAAAATAAAAACAAAGAAAGAGAATGGTTTGACTACCATGAAGCACTGATTTTAAAGACTTCAGTTAGACTTTATTTAATTACAAATTTTTTTATTTATTAACAAAACAAAAACCATGGGTTGGATCCCATGCAGCGCTACGTTTAAAGTCCCCAGCCAGACTTAACTTCCCTAGATATTTCTATCCATGGTCATTTAAGAAGAATGAATTATTAATAGTGTGTACTTCACTATTATATAATGATTAAATAATAGGATCAACCAATACATTCTCATCTACAGTTACAAAAAATATTCCCAAGAGTTTTTTTAGTAAAACAATTGCTAATATACTGTCCAGCCTATTTTGGGCCCCAAAATCCACTTCCACAGCTCTAAAAATGCTCAACAACTTCTTATAGAAATCACTAATTTGACCATGAATACTTAAAAAACTTCCCCCACACTTAGAGGTCAGCTCTAACCTAGAATCAGAAGAAAAATAATCAACAAACTCTTCAGTATTTTCATTGAATGTTACCAGCACAGCTTGCACAAAAGATAATTCAGAAAACTCTCGGAAGAAAGAGTCATATTTAGGTTCCAATAGGTGGTACCCAATGTCCGCATATGACTCAAATGATGTTAATCTTTCATGTTCAGGTTGGAATTCATAACAAAAAACATAAAACTGATCATGAAAGGAAGTTCCCAGAAAATACACTTTCTCATAATGTGCACAATTTAGTTTTTCATCAAGACTCAGACCAGAAGTTTCTCCAACTTCATAAACCCTTAGACAGTCGACTTCATAAGGAAAACATTCAAAAACTAGTTGAGATAGTTCAGGACAAGAATGTTACTCACTCTCTAGAATGAGTTCTAGGGAAATATTTTGCTCATCTAGAGGAAGGAGTAGGACAAGAATAGAAGCTTGAAGAAAAGTTTCAATAGGCTGGGGAATCAAAATCTTTGTGACCACAAGAGGAAAAGAACCATACTCAGCTCGGACATTAGTTTTAAAACATTGATTCTCAGAAACATCTATCAAATAAAAACCAACCACATGTTGTGGCTTTTCAGACACTAAAAACTCCTCCACATCATCAATGGCTGGAAGAGTGAGTTTCCCCTTGGACACATCTATGACAGCACCAACTGTAGTGAGAAAAGGTCTCCCTAAGATGATTGGGACTTTTTCATCACACTAGATATCTAAGATAAGGAAGTCTATGGGTAGTGTCAGTTTTCCTACACTCACTAATAGATCATCCACCCTCCCTGAAGGGTGTGTGAGTGACCTGTTGGAAAGTTGAAGACAAACAGAAGTTAGTTGTAAGTCCCTAAGACCCAAACTTCTAAATAGGGAGTAAGGCATAAGATTGATCCTTTCCCCGAACTTTCATAAAAAATTAAGTTTCTCAATTCCTTCAATTTTTCATTGAATAATAAAGCTACCAGGATCCTTCGATTTTGGAGGCAACTTCATTGACAAAATGGCACTACATTCCGGATTGAGATTAACTTTTTCCATCTTCTTCCAATCATTTTTATTTTTTAGAAAACTTTTGGTAAAAGCAACATATGAATGGATTTTATGTAAGGCTTCTACAAATGGAATGTTGATACTAAAGTTTCGAATCATTTTAAGAAACCTCAAATAATCAGGTTCGTTATTCTTCTTCACTCTTTCAGGGAAGAGAACGAGAGGGGCATAATTTTTAAGAACAGGTAGATTATTATCCTTCTCCCCAATTCCTTTGTTTTTATTTTATTCTTTAATTAACTCCCACTTCATTTTACTAAGTTCTTCAACTTTTTTAGGTGCAAATTCAAGATTATTTTCAGGTTGAACAAAGCTGTCTAGATTCCTAGATTCTATTTCAAGCATATTTTTCTTTCCAAATTCAGTTTTTTCATCAGTTTTAGTTTTCCCAGAGTGAATCTTAACTTGTTCTTGGGTTTTAATGCTAGATATATTGGTTACAGCCATGATATTCTATCTTGGATTAAGTATAGAAGTGTTTAGAAGCTTTTCCTTTTCATTATCACCTTGATCATTAGCCATTTGAATTTTTTGATGTTCTAAATTGTGAATCTTACCATCTGTTTCCTTCCTAAATGAACTGATTTATCCCAAAACATGTTGTAACAACCCCTTTAAATCCCCTTTATAATTAAAAGATTCATCCCCATATTGGTTTGAGTTATAAATTTTAGGGTGTGATTGGTAGTTAGGGGCAGTGGTCTATTTTATGACACCTTGTTCTTTCCAGGAAAAGTTTTGGTGATTTTGATAACTACACAGGTACTGATTGGAGTGTTGATCATTTTTCCCTTGGTTCCTAGTTCTAAAATCCACAAATTTGGCACTCTAATCAAACTGGACAGGGAGATCAAAATTATGACAACATGTATGAGTGTGACCATACATCCCACAATGATTACATTGCTCCCTTAAGACCCTATCACTAACAACAGCAGCCTGAGGATTGTCTTCACCTCTATGGACGACCCTATTCCTAGAGCACTTGTGTTGAGATTTTTTATCAAGATTTTCATACACAAGTTTCATCTCATTAGCAGTGTAGTCAGAAAAGTCACCCCCACAAAATTTGTCAACTAAATTTTGGTTGTAAGGGGTAAGAGCATTATAGAAGGTTTCCATGAGTAGATGGGGAGAAAATTGGTGATTGGGACTTTGTCTAAGGAAAATTCTAGACCTATCCCATGCCTCATGAAATAACTCTCCCTCATCTTGAACAAACACAGTAATTTTGTGCCTAATCTCATAAGTGGTGTTCCTAGGATAGAGTTTTGATATAAAGGCAGTAAACACCTATTCCCATGTCTCAAAAATTTATTCATCTAAGTTCTGAAACCAATTCCTAGCCTTACCCTTCAGAAAAAAAGGAAACAACCTCAATCTAAACTCCTCCTCACAAAGCTATATTAGAGGTAATTGTTGTACAGAACTATAGAACTCTTTAATGAACTCAAGTGAATCCTCTCCTGGAAGACCATTGAATGAAAGAAGTTGAGAAAGATGAGACTTTTTAATTTCATATTTCCTAGACCTAGGGGTCAACCTAATACAAGATGGGTTACTTGATACAGTTAGAATTTAAAATTCCCTATGTCTAGGTAGTTGAAGGGATGGAACTAGGGGCTGTGCCACATTCATGTTCTGATCAACTCTATTATCCTGGTTCTCCATTAAAAAGTTTTTTTTAATGAGTAGATTAATGTTTGTCTAATTCAAAGCTTGAAAACTCTACCATGACAATGAATTCTCTTGTGCTCATACAAAGTGTAATAATAGTTCAAAATAGCACATCATAAGAACTAACAAGTGTTCAGAAAAACAAGAAACAGTATCAATATAGTAGTAAATGAAACAAATATTTTTTTTTATAATTTTAATTTTTTTTCAATTTTTTTGTTGATGTTTTTTTTATGATTTTTGTATATTTTTTAGAAAAATAATGGCTCGTTCCTTCCCTGGAAACAATGCCAAAAACTTGACCTAAACCATCGTTGAAGCTGGTCAAAGTTTAATATTTATATTCCTACTAACTACAGTATATGTGGAAAGCAGGGTCGAACCCACAAAGAAGGAGAATTTGACCACTATTCTTCTAAAAACTTACAGAATGATCCCACTGTTGTCATTAGTGGAATAGATTTTCTATTTCTTTTATTTTTTAAAAAAAAATTAAATTTGTACTCTAATGAAACACTATAGTCTTTTTGAGTTTTCGTTCTAAACTATTATGAAACAAGAAACAGACTAAGAAAAGTAAGAAACAGAGATATAAGATGTTGAATGTGGACAATCAAGTAAAATGCTTGGGAAAAAGTCTACATTATACTGGTTTAATAGGTATTCTGAATCACTTTAAAGTAATTTCTTTGCACCACCATAAAGAGAGTGAATTACCTCCCTCGCCAAGAGTTAAGTCACACAGGCTGATTGATTTTGGAGTTCACCACTCCAAAACATATCAGCTGTGAAAAGTTCAAAAAGATAATGACAACGGGATGAACTCGCCATAAGTCCTGAAACATTTGTGAATTGATTATATTTTTTAAATATGTTTCCATGATCAATATCGCCGATTTGATTGTGGAGTTTTGAAAATTAAGTAATAGTGGTGAAAAGCAATTGAATGACCTCAGCATCAATCGCGTTGATCTTTACTAAATTTAGTGAATTGATTAAGTGATATGAGAATTAGAAGTAACCAGTAGAACTTAAATTCATCCCTGAACTAAAATTATTTTGCCTATCATCATCTCTATCTAAAATACTAAAGTAATTAAATTACAGAGGAAGAGATTTGGAAGAAAACAGAGGAATAAACTCCCTCTGCTTGCATCAATTACTGCTGTTCCTGGCCCTCGGAACTCCAAAAAGTGGCTCTTTGAGAAATGCTCTAGGTTCTCTGCTCTGCTCCAAGGTTGGTGTGTTCGTGGAATGAGTGTTTCTCTGAGTGAATCAATCCCCCACCCCCAAAATATGCTGCTTTCTCTGATTTATAAATCAACTGTCAACTGCTGCATGTCACCGCACGTCTTCTACTGACTTCGAAAGTTCTTCACCCACACACTACAATATGTGCTTTTTTCGTGACAAGCACATCGTGCTAGAATTTCCCTTGTAACTAACTCTCACTGAGTTATTTGCATGCACCTAGATGTGTTTAAGTCCCTTAAATGAACCTGCAAAGTTAGAAAATAAAAATAAATAAAATGAACATAAAGAATGAAAAATGGTTAATTTTAAAGTTAAGTGTTATTTTAACTCTTTAATAGTTAACTAAAGTAATTGATAATTTATATACTTTTATATTATTTATAAAATTATCCACTAAATATTACTATGGTAAAACATAATCTAATTAAAAATTTATTTGCTTAATAAATATAAAAACTAAGTTATTAAAAATTAAGAAAATAAATAAATAAATAATTAAGATAAAATTTTAGATTGTATTAATAATTTAATTATTACTATTAAATAAATTTTTAGATTAATTAATTAGTTAATTTTAATTTAGTAATTAAAATTATTACTTAATTTTAAATATTTTTAATTTATTAAGTAAATTTATAGTATATTTATAATTATTTTTAATTATATACTTATATTATTAATTGTGTATTAATTTATTATTTACATTTATTATTAATTAAGTTTTGTATTTTAATTTACAATTTATCTAGTTATTAAAATTATAATTGTTTTAAATCATTACTTTTATGAATTAAATTATATTATTTGACTTTTAAAAGTTTACTTTGCTTAAACTTTTAATTTTTTTTTTCTATTAACTTCACTTTAGTTATTACTTTTATTATTATTTTTTAAGTTTTAAATTTG
This sequence comes from Viscum album, assembly GCA_963277665.1. NCBI lineage: Eukaryota > Viridiplantae > Streptophyta > Magnoliopsida > Santalales > Viscaceae > Viscum > Viscum album. The sequence continues at coordinate 1,593,307,888 of OY728161.1, forward strand.
TTTATGTTTTTTTTAATCCCCCCCCCCAAAATCCAGCGCACAATAGGGGGATTTCTCTTCGGTGCTACAACCATAGGAGCAGCGGCTTCTAATTCAGTGACCCGGCGGCAGCATCGGCTTACAACAAGGAGGTGCGACAACTTCCTCAACTGTACTGCATCCCGACTCCATGCAACGCGTACAACAGCAGCAAGGGTTGCGGAGACACAACAGATCTGCAGCAAATCCTTCCTCAACAGCGATGATGGGCTGCAACAGCGGCGATTAGCGGAGACCTCCCCTCCTCCAACCAGTAGTAGACCAAAATGGTACCAAGCTCCTTACTCCAGCACAGCAGTCCTCGGCTACCCAGCAGAATAAAATCGGCCTTCAGCGGCACTGGCGTGCCTCCAACAAGCGTGGCATACAACACCCCATGGCTCTGGCATAGCCTTCAGAAAGCAGCAATCCGGCGGTTTCTCGCTCCAGCACTGATCCTGGCCTCAACCAGCATGGTGCATCGATTCCCTCGGCGACGCCTCACATCGACCCAACTTCTATTCCCCTCACGATGGTGCACAACTACAAGCATATTGGGGAAAGGCTACTCGGGATCAATTCCACCTCGGTTTCCCACAGCGACAACGCAAAAAAACTCCGTACCAGGGAGGAATGTGAATCAGTAGCTATAATGGTGAGGTGAGGGAAGAGAAATGTGGTATTGGAGTATCAGTGAGGTTGGATATGTATCATTGGTGAGGGAGCTACCGATAGAGGAAAAGAGGAACGGTGAGGAATGAATAAAGGGCAGTAACGGTAAAGGATAGAATGTGGGCTAACAGTGAGGATGAAGGGCTGGATGTGTATCTATGAGAAAAAGCTATCAGTGAGGTGCAAGGCTGAAACAGTGATGAAGCATAACAAAGGGAGAAGAGTAATAGTGAGAAAAACCTCACCGATAGAGAAATAGATTAAGTTCACTGTTAAAGATAAAAATAGAGGGTCATGGGTCACCGTTAGAATTAAATTAAAAGGTCACTAGTATAAATAAATTAATTGGTTACTGGTGGGTAAAAGGCGATCGATGCAAATAAATGTCACCTATAGATCAAAGAGTCACCGTTAGAACAAAAAGAAGCTACCGGTACCAATAAGGTCACCAGTATAATTTACTAACGGTGTAACTTTAAAAATTAAAACATAAGTTATTTTTTTAAATAAGGATTGAAAATAATTAATTAAAAAGAAAACTAAACACCATTAATTTAAAAATAGGATTTTTATTATACTTTAAAAACATTTAAATAATTAATTAGCAATACTAAAATTATAAACTGAATAAATTTTTAAACTAAATTAATTAAATACCTAAAAATAAAATAACTAAATAAATTTATAAAAGAGTAGGAGAAAATAAAAATAAAAACATCGGTGACCCAAATAAATCACGGAAAGTTCTAAATTACCTCACCGGTAGACTAAAACAATTATAAAATGAATTAAAAATCAATCTGCATACATAAAATAATATAATTAATGTTTAAAAACTATTAATTAGTTAATTAATTAAATATTTGAACACATATAATTAAGAGTGAACCATTTATTTTAATTTAGAAACACAAATTATTTACTTAAGTGATTTAGCAGGATGTCTAAAAATAATAATTAACAATGTTAAACTATTTTAATAAATCCAAAATAATAGATAAAATATTCAAATAAAATCTAACTTAATTAAATATAATTCCATTGATTAAATAATTATTTATAAAAGAAATTAACTTATTAAAAAGGCAAGCATAATTAACTTAACCAACCTTAATACTCACCGGTATTTATAAAATTAAAGGTTCACCGATAGATAAAATTAAAGGCAACCATTATAATTAAATGAGAGCTACTGGTAGGAAAGAGTAACGGTGACAAAGGTCACTGATACATCTAAAAACAGGCTACCGGTAAGCAAAAAGAAAGCAGGTCACCGTTAGACAGTATCGGTAACCTGGCTACCGGTAGAGAAAATGTAACCCTGCTATCGGTAGCTTAGCTACCGTAGTTTGGCAAGCGGTAACTAAGTTACCGTATGAGTAAACTTTTAAAATTAAAAGTAAATTATTTAGAAAACTCAACAGTTATTAATAATAAACAGATAAATATTAAGTATACAAATTGAAAATTAGTTATATAAAAGACAAATAAAGAATAAATTAATTATTTAAGGGTCCATAATTACATTAATTGTTATAAAAATGAATATTTGGAAATTTTAATTATAAAAATACAAAAGTTAATTTATTAGATAAAAAGTGTAAAAATAATTAATTAAATCATTAAAAATTAATAAAAAGGATGTGAGAAACTGAGTAAAAATAAGGCCACATCAGTATCCTATTTTGGCTGCTTTTATATAAATAGTGACATGTTGCATCATTATATAAAACTATTGGTTATCTTTTACAACAGCTGTTCATTTATACTTCATATTGATTACTCCTTCTGCTGTTGAATGTTATATTTCTTTTCCACTGTGCTACACTTTGATAAATGAGGGCACAGTTTCCCCACTATTTGACTCAGGCCCTCGCTGCTAGTCGGCAACCTCTGGCTTTTGGGGAAATGCGCTTGAGGTCATGTGACCAACCGGGTTCAAGGCACTCGTTGAGTGGCACCCGGATCTGGGACGTTACAATGTGGTATCAGAGGGGTTTCTTTTCATTGACTTACTATTTGGATCCTATAGTCAGGGATAGGATTGAAATGGTAGATGGTAATGAGATGTACCCGAGAGTAGCTAACCCGTGTACAGAAAAAATCCATACTACCTCATTTCTTTCAATTATTTTGATTTTGAAAATTTTATAGTTGATTTGATTTTCACTGTTGGGTGACACACTTTTGATTGTGCTGTTTATATGTTATACATGGGTTCTATGTAGTTGCAACCCGATGATATGAGGGTATTCCATCTCATGTATCATTTATGCACATGTTAGAAATCACATGTCATGCATTCTTCAATGCCATGTAGGTGCATTAAAAATTGCATGTTTTTGTGCTAGTTGTTGTGCTAGAAAAGCATGTTGTTGTGATAGATGCTTTGATAAATACCTTTTATTTGATAGGGTATTTTTGTGTGAGTTTTTGATAGAATGGATGCCAAACTTTGGTTCTTGAGGAGTATGGGCCCTCAATAACCGGAATTTAGTGAATCATCAACGTGCTTATTTTTTTATAACATGTATAAGATGCCAAGATTTGATTCATGGAGAGTATGGGCCCTCACGAATCGGAATTTGGCACTTAGGTGTTTTTTTCATGTTATCCTGGGTTCTGGAGTAGTTTTGGAGGTTTACTGTCCGGAAAACCCAGCATACACGCCGTGTTGTTCTATAGACACACGTCGTGTGTTCTTATGTTTGGGAAGAAATGAAAACTTTTTAAGTACACACTGTGTACCCTCAGTACACACCGTGTAGTCTCTTCCTGTGTCATAAACTGTGTGGGCGGGGACATGGGTTAGAGAATGGCTTGGGGAAACATGTCGTGTACCGATTGTACACATCATGTAGTGTTGACCCGGTGTCCGCCCGTGTAACTAACAACACAGATGGAGGAAACCATAAGACATACATGTCGTGTCTACTTTAAACACGCCGTGTAGTCTGACCTGGGTACTTGGTCGTGTCACGAACAACATGGGTCAGTGTTATCTTTCCTAGTACATGTTGTTTCTACCTTGAACACACCGTGTAGTCTAACCTTGGTACTCGGCCGTGTCATGAACAGCACGGGTCGGTGTTATATTTCCTGGTACACGCCGTGTCCGCCTGGAACATGCTGTGTAGTGTCAGTCATGTATCCGTCCGTGTATCGAGTAACACGGGTTGGTCTGGGGCTTCTTTGAACACGCCATGTCATTTTGGAACACTCCGTGTAGTGTGATCTGGGTACACAAGCCGTGTCACGAACAACATGGGCCAGTGAAAGCTTGTCGTGTACACACCGTGTGCCTGTGGGACACGCCATGTAGCTTTGTTTTTAGAGAGACATGTGGATTAGCCGTGTAGAAGGACTCGGGAAGGGAAGAAGGATTCAAGTACACGCCGTGTATTTGGGAGACACGTCGTGTGTTTGGGGTGTTACACGACCAGTTTTAGATGGAGTACACGCCCATGTGGATGTCCTATGAGAACACGCTGTGTAGTATTTATACACGCCATGTGGTCAAGTTTTGTAAATCTTGAATTCTTTCTTTCTCATGTTCTCTTCTTGGTCTACTAGTTTGAAATCCTTGATAATCGTGATCTAAGTGTGCGTTTGACTTTGTAGAGTCATGTCATCGAGACGACCGCCAGTTGTTCACCAAGAGAGCAGCAACTATTTTACTCTAGAGGTGGTAGGTCATGGGCTACTGATGGAACCTCCAGTAGTGACAGATGCGGTGCTATCCATTAAGCAGACATAGGTGTGGATGCACAGTTTCGTGAAGGCTTCATGCGGTTCATGAAGACCTTCCAGAGAGCACCGCCGATTTTTACATCTATAAAAAAGTTGACTCGTATCTTCCAGCAGTAGCATCTGCCTATGTTTTTAGGGAATGGTGGACCACAGGTTGCGGATTCATGGATGGATTCTATGCAGACTATCTTCGAGCATCTAGAGACACCTCCGGGGCGGAGGGTCAAGCTCGCTACATACATGCTATGTGATTCCGCTAAGAGGTGGTTGGATGTTACCACTCAGACTGAGGATCACTGATACATGGCGTGAGAAGATTTTCAGGCAGCCTTTTATGACTTCTTCTTCCCAGAGACACTGAGGGTAGATCGAGCTTGAGAGTTCATGAATATGCAGCATGGTGCCATGTCAATGATGGATTATTCTGCTCGCTTCACCGAGCTTCATATTTTTACACCCATTTTGGTTGGTGATGAGGCATAGAGGGATAAACGCTTTGAGGATGGTCTACGGTGTGACATCCGAGCACTGGTGAACATTTTCAGGTTGCCTATCATGCATGCTATTATGAACCAGGCACTGATTACAGAGTGGAACCTGCGGGAAGCTAGTGGTGTGGGCCAGGGCGGTTCGACACCAGTTTTGGGTACTTTTTCTACCAGCAAGAGGAAGAGACAGATGGACTTCTCTCATGGTGGTAGTACTAGTCAGAAGAATACTTTAGGTGGCCATTTCATGTACTACCAGTGTGGTAGAGAGGGGAAAAAGAGACCTTAGTGTCCCCGTGACCCAGTTGAGTGTCGAGATTGTGGAAAGATGGGTCATCTACAGCGTTATTGCAGGTCGTTTCTACCAGTGGCTAGTGAGAGGGGTTCTATGCATACTCTGTGTGCGGGAGCAGGACCAACATCTTCTTACCAGTCAGGGAACTAGAATGTGCCAGGGCATGCAGGCTGGGATGGTGGTCATGGCTGTGTTAGCCAGACACTAGGATCTCAGAGGCATGAAGGTGGGTCAGCTCAGGGTAGCTAGGCTGTGTCGTAGGGCCGCGACACTAGGCAGGCATATACAGTGCAACAGACCCAACAGGAGCAGGATCCCGGACCTTCCACTATCAGAGGCACTATTCTAGTTTCTTCTTTTTTTCTTTAGTACTTTTTGATATGGGTGCTACACATAGCTTTATATATGTGGTTGTTGTGGAGATCCTTGGGCTCTTTGATTCCTCTTCTTCTGATATCATGACGCTAGACACCCTGTTGGGAACTATAACGGCATGTGTGTTTCAATGCAAGGAGTGCCCCTAGAGGTTGTTGGGTGTCACTTTATATAGAACCTCTATGTCTTGGAGATGAAAGCTTATGATGTCATCCTCAGGATGGACTGGTTGGTTCCCTTTCGAGCCTTTGTAGATTGCTATTGTCTTAGGGTGAGTTTCACATCACCAGAGGGCGGAGAGTTTCTATACAAGGGTGAATGGGATGTCCATACGATCTGAGCTGGACCAGAGCATCGTGGGAGAGGTGGATTCACAGCCCATATTGCGAGTTTATATCTGGATGATCAGGGAACTTGTTAGAATGATTTCCCTCTAGTATTTGATCGTTTCAGGGATGTCTTCCCGGATGACTTTTCAGGTCTTTCTCAAGAGAAAGAGGTAGATTTCTCTATTGAGGTTGTGCCAGGAGCAGCACCAATGTCCATTCCTCCTTATAGGTTGGCTACACCAGAGTTGTAGGAGCTCAAGAGGCAGTTAGAGGAGTTACAAGCAAAGAGCTTTATCCGATCCAGTACTTCTCCTTGGGGTTCACCAGTCCTTTTTGCAAAGAAGGCGGACGATACCCTCAGACTCTACATGGATTATTGGAAACTGAACTAGTTGATAATTAAGAAGCGATATCCTTTACCAAGGATTGATGATATTTTTGATCAACTTCGAGGTGTATGAGTGTTCTCAAAGATTTACTTGAGATCCGGATATCATCAGTTATGCATTAGACCATCGGACATACCGCTTACAACCTTTTGGAGCAGATATGTTCTATATGAGTACTCAGTCATGCCGTTTGGACTCACAAATGTGCTAGCAGTTTTCATGGGTCTGATGAATCGTGTGTTCCACCCCTATATGGATTCTTTTGTGGTAATATTTGTGGACAACATCTTAGTGTACTCACACACTCGACACAACCATGCCACCTATCTGGAGATCATACTGAGTACATTGATAGAGCATCATATATATGCTAAGTTCTCAAAGTGCCACTTTTGGATGGACCATATTCACTTCCTGGGTCATATTATCTCAGAGGCAGGAGTTTCAATAGACCTAGAGAAGGTGAGAGTACTAGTTTCTTGGGAGCATCCTAAGAATGTGTTTGAGATACATATTTTCTTGGGGATGGCTAGATACTACATGCGCTTTATACATGACTTCTCCTACTTAGCAGCACCGTTGATAGGTTTGACTAATAAGGGTGTGAAGTTCGTTTGGTCAGAAGCTTGCGAGAAAGCCTTTCAGGAGTTGAAAGGAAGGTTGACATCAGCACTAGTCCTGATACTTCTAGAGCAAGGGAAGAGCTATACAGTTTACTGTGATGCATCAGGTATTGGGTTGGGAGTAGTGTTGATGCAGGGCAATCGAGTTATTGCATATGGGTCTCGGTAGTTGAGGCCACATGAGAGGAATTACCCAACGCATGACCTCGAGTTGGCTGCATTTGTTCATGAATTACGTCGTTGGAGATATTATCTCTTTGGAGAGTATTTTTTGGTTTTATCCAACCAAAAAATTCTCAAATACATCTTTACTCAGTGTGACTTGAATATGAGATAGTGAAGGTGGGTTGAATACCTTCAATCCTTCGACTTTGAGCTTGCCTATACACCAAGTAAAGGTAACACAGTAGTCGATGCACTAAGTAGGAGAACTCAGATACATGTTGTGCAGGAGGCCAGTGGTGAGTGGAAGCATATGGATTTGTTCCCTGAGATGCATTTAGAGTTGCATTACAGTCAGGGGGTGAGCCTATCTTTTATCCTTAGCTGTGAATTCTTCCCTCCATAATAGAGTGAGGATGAGACAGCTATCAGATTCGGAAGGCCTAGGTCTACAGGAGTCGGTGGCAAGTGAGGACCCTCCTTCCAGTTGGATGATAGGAGAGGATGAGGTACTGTGTATCCATGGACGAGTGTGGGTTCCAGGGGATATACGTGAGGAGTTAATGTGAGAGTTCCATGCTTCAACTTGGGCAGTTAATCCCGGAGTAACCAAAATGTATCGGGACTTGAAACTTTAGTATTGGTGGTCAGGTATGAAGAGAGAGATCACTGGTTTTGTTACTAGATGTTCCACCTATCAGCAGGTGAAGGCAGATAATCAGTGGCTAGCCGGACTGTTATAGCAGTTACCCATTCCGGAGTGGAAATGGGATGATGTCATGATGGACTTCGTGACCGGGTTGCTGAGGTCACCTCGAGGCAATGATTTCGTGTGGGTTGTTGTGGACAGACTTATGAAGGTGGCTCACTTTTTTCCGATCAAGGAGACCTTCGGTGTTGATGAGCTTGGAATTTTGTATATCTGAGAGGTAGTACGCCTTCATGGGGTCCCTCGTTTTATCATTTATGATAGGGACACCCTCTTTATGTCTCATTTATGGCAGAGTTTTCAGAGGGCACTAGGTACACAAATGCTTCCGAGCACAGCTTACCACCCTCAGACCGATGGCCAGTCAGAGCGTACGATACATGTGCTTGAGGACATGTTGCGTGCATGCGTCCTGGACTTTGGTGGCTCTTGGGAGAAGCACATACCCCTGGTCGAGTTTTACTACAATAACAATTTTCATGAAACTATTAAGATGGCACCTTATGAGACTTTATATGGTAGGCCATGTCGATCACCCTTGTGCTGGTTAGAGGCAGCTGAGGCAGCTTTTCTAGGACCACGTCTTTTGCAACAGACCTCAGAGAAGGTCCAGTTGATTTATAAGTGGATGGTTACCGCACAGTCTCGTCAGAAATCTTATGTTGATCGCCACCGACGACCCTTGGAGTTTGTGGTCAGGGATCAGGTTTTCTTGCGTGTTTCACCGATGTTGGGACAGAGGCAGATTAGGATACAGGGTAAACTTTTGTCGAGGTATGTGGGGCCTTTTGAGATTCTGGAGAGAGTCAGGTCGGTTGCCCACCAGTTGCAGTTACCATAGAGGTATCGGGCCATGCACGACTTCTTCCATGTATATTAACTACGCCGCTATCATTCAGACCCGTCTCACATCTTTCAGCCCGAGGAGGTTGAGTTTCAGGTCAATGCATCCTTTGAGGAGCATCTGATTCATATTGTTGATAGGAGCACAAAGGTTCTCCAAGGCTTTTTAGTTCCTATCATATGAGTGCTATGGCAGTATGACTGAGTGCAGGATGAAACCTGGGAGCATGAGACCAACGTACATGCTTAGTGGCTAGAGTTGTTCATAGCTTTATCTTCTCCACCCTTAGAAGGGAAATTCAGGGAAAATTTCTTTAAGGGGGAAGTTTGTAAGAACCTAGTTCTTATTTTTGAGATATGGGTTTCTTCCTTTTTCTTTTCCTTAATTTTTTTTGAGAAAATAAGGAAAATGGGGAAAAATCACAAATTTTGGGGGTATATGCCATGTACTTTTCCACACACCATGTACTTTAGCCTTGTGGGATGAGTAAACAGGGTGTGTAGGCCAATCGGCAATGAAGGGTGTAAAAATTGACTACACGCCATATACTTAGTGATTACATGTCATGTAATCAATTGGAAAGTGAATAGTAAGGTGGTAGAAGAATCCACCAGCAAAGTGATAGTACACACCATGAAATCAATAATAAGCGTCGTGTACTCATGTCGACAGATGAACAGTGTGGTGGTGAAAAGTAGCCTCCAAAAGAAAAGTTAAATGATGGAAAGTACACATCATGTACTTGAGAGTACACACCGTGTATTTTGTTTTTTTTTGTCTTAAAACGGGCAATAGACTCCTCATTCGGTTGAGGAGGCTTTGAGTTCATTTTAGAGACGGGAGAGGAGGCAAGAGCTTCGGAGATCTCCCGACTGCACACCGGGAATCTGAATCCTTCTATGACGATTTCGTTTGAACCACGTGGGTGAGTTATTCCTTATCCTTGATTAGTTCTTACCAATTCTTTCATGAGGGAAAGTTATTTTAGGTTGAATGTGTGAATGTTTATCCCAGATCTAGGTCATTCACGGGCATTTCGAGAGGCGTTGTTCACATATATCGATCAGGGGCGATCAAGGTAGGTGTTCTGATGTTTATTTTCAACTATTGGGTTGAAATTATGTATTGTTGTGCTACGCTTCCATGGTTGGGGTGTCGTATGGATGTGGCCTTTGCTGAAAATATATCTATAATTTTATAGATAATCTAATGATAAGTTTAAACTGCTGTTCGGGATCACTGCTTGGATCCAGGACCACCCCGGGGGTGCGTTCCTCTGTTTAGCCATTTGGCCAAGATACCTGAGGGTATTAAATGATTATATTGTGCATTGAATTTTCTTGAGAGAAAGTTTATATAAATTTCTTGTTTATGCTTTGGGCTCGGCCCCGTTCCTTTAGCCTGATGGTAGTGTTCTATTAGCCTGAGGGTAGTGTTCTATTAGCCTGAGGGAAGCGTTTTGTTTAGCATGTGGGCAGTGTTTGGTTAGCCAGAGGGTAACCTTTTTTTATGCCTGTGGGCAGTTGTTTCTGGGCTAGAGGGAAATATCATGTATGACTGAGGGCAATGATCATTACTCCTGAGGGCAATCACCTGTGGGTATTTGATTTTGTTACCTGAGGGTAAGGGTAGTATAATTGAGGACACAACTATTTAGAATATTCATTGTGGTGATTTTATATGTTGTACCTACCAAGATAAAGCACAATCTTTGAGGTGATAATAAATAATTAAAATGGAAATGAAACTGGTAATGATAGTTACTTTTTAGTACTTACTAGTTTACTGCATTTACTTTTGCACACTATTGTTACACAGTTTCACTAACAGTTGAGCACAAGCCTTTGGTGGGTGCCTGCTGGGATTTATTTCTCACACCCTGTTTGGGTCATGTCTTCACCCCAAACAGAATATATTTCTACAAGTGTCGATAGGGGAAAGGGTCTTTATACAGGTACATGATTGTAGCAGAGAAGTAGTAGAGCATGGGACCAAGCTTAGGCTTGCGATGCTGCTGTGTTCTGTTCACTCTGTTTTGTTCTGTTTATTGTACCTTGTACTTGAGTTGTATTGTATTGTATTGCAGGGTATCCTGTTTTGGATGATTTCATAGAAATAGTGACATGCTGCATCATTATATAAAACTGTTGGTTATCTTTTACAGCATCTGTTCTTTTCTAGTTCATATTTCTTACTACTTCCGTTGTTGAATGTTATATTTCTTTTTTGTTGTGCTAAACTTTGATAAATGAGGGCATATTTTCCCCATTATCATACATGGGCCCTCACTACTATTCATCAACCTCTGGCATTTGGGGAAATGCACTTGAGTTCATTTGACCAATCGGGTTTGGGGCACCCGTTGAGTGGCACCCAGATCCGGGACGTTACACAATTCAATTCTTATATCCTAAATCCCAATTGTGTGTATGCATTGTTAGAATTAAATTATAATGTTTGGTAATTAAATTTTTCATTGAATTAATTAATTTATTGGTTAGTTTGTAGAAATATAGAATTTTATTAATTAATTTTTGAATTAATTAATAGAATGTATTAATTATGAATTGATGGGAAATTGGGATTTGTGAAATTGGATTAATTAATTGGTGAATTAATTAATGAAATCTTGTGATTGTGGATTTTATGGGATATTTATATTTTTGAAATTAAATTAATTAATTAATGAATTAATTATTAGGATATTGAGATTTTGGAATTTTGGATAATTGATTTTTGAATTAATTGTTGGGAAATTGGGATTTGTGAAATTTTATTAATCAATTTGTGAATTAATTAATGAAATATTATGATTGTGTAATTGATGAGATATTGATATTTTTAAATTAAATTAATTAATTGATAAATTAATTCGTGGGTTATTAAGATTTTGGAATTTGGAAAAATAATTGTTGAATTAATTATTAGGTTATTGGGATTGTGGAATTAGATTAATTAATTATTAAATTAATTAATGTATTATTTTTAATGTCCAATTGAATTAACTAATTGTTGAATTAATTAATGGTTTGTTTTGATTATGGAATTGAATTAATTAATTGTTTAATTTATTAATGGATTGTGTGACTGGTCAATTAATGTGTTTAATAATTAATTAAGAGTTGAAATTATTAGATGACTGGTTGAACATTGATGTTCCTAAATTATGATAAGAGGGTTAATGTTGATTAACCTTTATTGATGTGATATATTTGATATTGGTATATATGTGATATTTTGATATATGGGATATACATGTGTGGGACATGTTCTTCTATATCAAAATCCCATAGTGATAAATTGGTTGACATATGTGTGTGGGACATGGTCCACTGCATCAAAATCTCATAGTGATAAATTGATTGATATTTGTGTGCGGGACATGGTCTTCTGCTTCAAAATACCATTGTGAAAAAATAATTGATATACATGTGTGGTACATGGTATGTTGCATCAAAATACCATAGTGATAAATGAAGTTTGGGATAGGGATTGAGGCTCCAAATACCCATGGGGTGTCAGACACGATGTTTTACACCCATGTGTTCCCATTGGACTACGGTTCCAAGTGGTGGTGATATGATTGAATGAGATGATGAATGATAACCATGGTATTGTGATGTGGTTATGACTTTTTCATGGGTCAAAGCAGGTATTAAGGTTTAGGTTGTCCTTAGGAACCCAGGGGTTTATGTGGTTAATTTAAATAATAATAAATGTGATAACTATTTACTTATACATTGTGAATTATTCTTTATACAACCGCATACACTATTATTAATTGGATATTGTTTTAGACATTGTTGGTGGTGTCCTGCTGAGTTGTAGTCACACCATACTCATGTTTCTTGATCGTTACTCAAACAGATTTCATGGTTGCAGGATAGGATAAAGGGAATATACATATATTAGATGGATGAGTCACGATGGATAATGGATGAGGGAACCAGACCTGGTGTTAGGACCCACTTGGTAGTTTTTGGTGTCTTTTTTTTTATTTTGGGTTTTTCATATTAACACTTGGAATTTAATTGGTATGATATATCTACTATTTTTATTTTTTCTATTTTGTTCCTATTTTAGTTATCACGTGATACCTGAATTGTATGGTTATTTGGTTATATCATTTGGTTATTCTTATTTATTCCTGATGTTGTGCTACTTTGATAAAGAGGGTATAGTCTCAACAATATTGATATTAACCCTCACTTCTAGTCTGAAGCCTCTGGAATATGGGGAGGAAAACCCAAGGTAATATGACTAACCAGATCGGGTCACCTTTGGTGGTACCCGGGTCGGGACGTTACAAATTAGTATCAAATGAGTTTTCTTTTCTTTTCTTTTATATTACTATTTTTGAAGGGTAGAAAAAAGAATAGTATGAGTAAATACTTAGTTAATAGATTATGTATGGGAGTATCTAACCCATGTACGATGGTAAAATACAAGTACCTAGGGTGGTATTGTAGTTATTGATGTGTGTTGTTATAGTTGATGATATTTCACCTCGAGTGACACACTTGTTGTGTGATATGATTATTGTTTCTAAGATGTTATGATATTTGACTCATGGACCATAATTGCATGAGATTTGAGTATGCATGAATCATTATAGGCACTAAATATTATTTTTTGACATGCATCATTTTAGGAACACATGAGAAAATGGGTTGTGGGAAAGTTGTTGAAATTGAACTATTTTTCATTTTTATGTGAAATTGAACTGAAAATGGTACATAATATTAAATTGAGAATTTTAAATTGATTTAAAATGTGAATAAATGGGTGTATAATGATAAACTTTAATTTGAGAATGATTTTACCCCTTTTATCCATGAAATATATATAGGATGGTTAAGGGAAGTGTTATCACCTTGGTTTTGACTGTGTGATGGAGAATAGTGGGGAATGAATTTTGATGGATTATGTGAATCCATTTTTATTAACTATTTTGAAGTTGTGTTATGTTTCTTGAGATGTGTTCATGGGATTATAGATATATTCCTCCATGAAGAGGTTTTTTGAGAAGAAGAAAGGTGGATTTGGATTGAGATGATCTTCTAGTAGTGGAACCAGAAGCACCAATAATGTCAGGTGAAAAAGTAGGATAAAAGTGTCATGAGAAATTTTCTTAGTTCATGGATTTTATGGATAAAGACCTAAGTGGGTAGTGAATATTATTTCTAACCCGTCATGAGAGTTTCAATTGTATCACCCTCCGACATTTACCGGAGAGGATGGATCTATGTTAGAAGATTCCTAGATTGAGTCCATCCAGACAACACTTGACCATTTAGATACTCCTCCTGAAAATAATGTTAAGTTGGATACTTTTATTTTATGAGGATCAGTGAAGCATTGGTGTGATGTTCAGGATCTCATGACATAGTCTTATTTTTTGGATTGGAAGGAATTTTTTGAGAATCTATTGGAGAACTTCTATCCAGAGACACTAAGATAGAAGAGGGAAGTTTATTTCATATGTTTGAATCAGGGGAGTATGTTCTTAATGGGTTATGTTGGTCACTTTACTGACTTGCAGTGCTTTGCTCCAGTACTATTAGGGGATAGGATAGCTACAGCAAGGTAGTTCCAAGACGGACTTAAATGTGAGATTAACTCCCATGTTAACATTTTTAGGTTGGAAAGGGTGAGGGAAGATGGTCTAGAGGGGGTTGAATAGACTAGACAAAAAAATTTAAACAAAGTAATTAATTAATTAAATTAATTATCAAAGTTAATTATTAAGTATAATTAGAAGTGAAAAAAGAAAATAACATAAGGATTTTTTTTATAGTATCTCATTCCAATGTGGGATTACTCTACTCTTATACCTCTCTACTATGAGAGAGATATGTGTGTGCTAAAAATATTTTTATAGGGGAGTCATTAATCCAATTACATAATACTTTTCTAGTGTAGGGATAACCACGATACTATGGGGAGTCACAACCCTTACAACATGACTTTAGACACTGGGAGTCACCACCCAAATAGTCTTGACATTAGATATATGGAGTCAAAACCCTTACATACTTACTTTAGAATCTAGGAGACACAACTTGAGGAAAAAGAATAACAAATAATGATTTTTTGTGTAAAAGCATAAAAAAAATAAAAAGTGTGTGTGAGATATGGGAAATAGTGTTACGTACTCAGAAACCATACAAGAGAAGATAAAAAATTAAAGAACTGGTACTGGTTTGTGAGATTTGGATTAGAACATCTCATCAAGGAAATTTTAGTCGAAGTAGAAGTAATTCGGAACTTAAGATAACATCCAGGTAATGAAAAAGGGTGTCGCGTAGACGTTGGATTATATGGAAAATTGAAAAATTTCATAGCGCATCGAATATTTAATCCCATAGTGTTGTTATATATTGTTATTATTTTAACCTACAAGAGAGACAAATATATATATAATATATATCAAGTTATTACATCATCTCTTCTTCCTTTGGATATTCAAAATAAATTGAGTCAAGATATATTTCTAGAAAAAAAGCAGCATCATTACCTCTTTATTCCTATAGAATAAATCCTAAATAAAAGAATTTAAAAATAATTTTAATAACTATTCAAATAATACCTCAAATAATAATAGTATTTAATACTATTAAAACTATGGTTTAAATCTATTCAAACAACTTTAAATGTTGTAGCCAAAAACATCAAAATCTATTCGATCATAATCCTTAGATTTAATGTGAATTTTTTCAGTAGAAAAAACCTTTTAAAATAATACATATATATATATATATATTCATTAAATCAACATTCATCATAAAAGCACAAAGTGGAAGTAGTAAAGTAGGTTACATGAAATTAGGGTACACAAAATTACAGTACACGAAAGTGTGGTACATGAAAGTAGGGTACACAAATGTAGTTTACATGAAAGTAGGGTACACAAAATTAGGGTACATGAAAGTAGGGTACATGAAAGTAGGGTTCAATAAAAGTAGGTTTCACCAAAATTAGGGTTTAAAAGTAGCATAGGGTTCATCAAATTAGCGTAGGGTTCATCATAAAAGTAGGGTTTCCGAACTATACTTTTCGCTATTACAAAAGAAGGGTTTGTGAACCATACTTTGCACTGTTGTGAAAGTGGGGTTACCGAACCATAATTTTCACTATTACAAAAGTAGAGTTACAAAACCATACTTTGTAATGTTGTGAAAGTAGTTTTGTCAAACCATACTTTTCACTATTGTGAAAGTAAGGTTACTGAACCATACTTTGCACTGTTTGCGAAAGTAGGGTTATCGAACCATACTTTATAAAAAACTGGACAACATGCTTTAACAAACATCAATGAATTTTTAAAGGATAGTAACATCATATTAATCATTTTCTAAAAAAATTATTCATAAAAAATAATTATTAGTTTTCCAAAGAATCAACAATCAAAAAAATCTGACTTCTATCACTTCTGAAATTATTAAAAAAATAGAACCAATAACATCCTGGAAAACTGTAGTTGTGAAACAGCATTTCATAAGTTTAGCTAATTAAATGAACATTCAAAAAACCTTTTTAGACTTTGATGGAAGATAAATAAATCAATATAAACATGTTGGATTTCTATAAAATCAAATTTTGTGTGAATCAAATATCTATGTAACTTGTAGTAATTTAACTACATTAACTTTTCAAAACTATAGAATATAATGCTTCTAAAACTGCATCTACAACTTTGAAATTTTTTTAGAGTAATAGAAAATAATTTTCAGACTTCCTCATAAAATAATGAAGTTCAAATAAATCTCTTATCTATCCAATGTGATAATAATCACACAAATAAAAACACTATTGATTGATATATCATCAAAATATACAGTAAAATTAATCAAATAAAAGAAAAATATGCACATGCATAAACAATCTCCCCCATTTTGTTTGATTGAAAAACTTAAATATTTAAACCATTTAAAACCAATTTTAAAAACATTTAAAACCAATTTATTCCTCCAATGTTTTTTAAATAAAAAAAAATTAAAAATAAATTTCCCCTAAACAAATGATGAAATGAAACATTAAAATTCCAACACACCAATATCAAATTTAATTTTTTTCAAACTAAGCATAGTCTTAAGGATTTGAAAAAAATATCTTCTAGATGATTTTTAGAAGGTATAAATTCTAATATAATATCACCCTTTTTCACATGATCTATGATAAAATGAAATCTAATATCAATAAGATTTGTTCTAGAATGATGTAAGGGGTTTTTAGAAATATAAATTGAAAAAATTATTCTCTGATTAAATAGTAATTTTATCAAGATAAAAAAACACATAATGTTTAGTTGACACATAAATGTTGAGCAAAAATACTAGAAAAAGAGATATAATCAACTTTTTTTAGTAGATAAAGCAACAAATAGTTGTTTCCTAGATAACTAGGAAATTACACTTATTCTTATAAAATGACACATACCTGGTGTGATTTTTCTGTCAATTCTACAACATCCAAAATCAGAGTCAGAATATTATGTTAAATTAAAACTGTTATATTTTGGATAAAATAAACTATAATCATAAGTTCCTTTAACATATCTAATTATTCATTTTATATCATTAATATGACTCTTTTTAGGATCTTCTTGAAATATAGCACATAAATAAACACTGAAAATGATATCAAGTCTAGATAAAGTTAAATATAGAAAGCTACCTATCATGCCTCTATAAAATTTAATATCAATAGATATTCCAGATGCTTCAATATCTAATCTAAAATTAGTTCCCAGAAAAGTTTTCATATATTTAGAGGAATCAAGACGAATTTTTTTAAATAACTCTTTAGTATACTTATATTGATTAAGAAAAATTATATCTTTCCTTTGATAAATTTTATGTTCAATAAAGAATTTTAAGTCTCTCATTAAACTCATGTAAAATTCAGAATACACCAAAGAATAAAAATTAGTGAAAAGTATTTCACTAGAGGAACCAAAAACTATATAATCTACACCAAAGAATAAAAATTACTGAACAGTATTTCACAAGAGGAACCAAAAACTATATCATCAACATATATATGTACAATTAAAATATCATCAGAAGTTATTTTAATAAAAAGTGCAGGGTCAACATTTACTTTCTTAAAACTGTTATTTAACAAAAATAAATAATGTCTTTCATACCAAGAATGATGTTCTTGTTTGATACCAAACAAATCTTTCGATAATTTAAAAACATGTTTAGGAAATTTTTCACTTTCAAAACCCAAGAGTTGAAAAACATAAACTTCTTTAGCTATAAAACCATTTAATAAAGCACTTTTTACATCCATTTGATATAATTTAAAGCCTTGAAAACAAGAAAAAAATATCATCAGCCCAAAATATATAAAGGAAAATTATATTCACTTAACATAGTTCAAGCCATTTAAATAAGAGTTCTATTTTTACTTTTTATAACACCATTTTTATGTGGTGTTCTATGAGCAGAAAAATTATAAAAATAACCATTATTTTTACAAAAATTTTCAAAATATAATTTATGAAGTTAACATCCTTTATCACTATTAATAAAAATAATCATATAGAATTTTTCATTTTTAACTAATTTACAAAACATATTAAATCAATATAAAGTATCATTTTTATGAGCAAGAAAGTATACCCAAGTAAATCTACTATAATCATCAATAATAACTAAAGTATATTTCTTTCCACCAAGGCTATAAATTTTAGTGGAGACAAATTTTAAGGAACCGGATTTCCCCAAACCTTTACTTTGTAATAATACAGTGTTTTAGGTTATATGGGAGGCAATGATAGCTTGGTTCAATAGTTTTCTAGTTTTTTTTTCATTTTTTTTCATCAGTAACTCAGGACGTTAGCATAGACATGTGAGTGCGTCGGCATGTCAGTGCGTCGGCATGTTAATGCATTGGTGGTTTGAGGGCGTCAGTGTCAGTGAGTCAAGTACGTCGGTGTTGGTGAGTCAAGGTGTCGATAGGTCAGGGCATCAGTAGTTTGAGGTGTCAGTAGGTTGTTGCATCGGTAGATTATCATTGGTAGTTCAACGTCGGTAGCTCAGCATCGGTGGCTCAGCATCACTAGGTCGCATTGGTATCTCACCCATTAGTGTCTTCGCATTGGTGCCTCACTAACCGGTGGCTCTGCATTGGTGACTCACCCATCGGTGACTCACCCATCGATGACTCATCCATCGATGACTCACCCATAGGTGACTCACCCATCAGTAACTCATTTGAAGTTTTCCCATTTTTTCCCAGTTTTCTTACATTTTATTTGATGTAAACTAAGTTTAAAGGATTATTTGGGAATTTTAAGGGATTTTAAAAGGGTATTAATTATATATTTAAATAACCTAATATATTGGATGATTTGAGAAACTCAAACCACATGATCTTGGCCACGATCCCATATTAATGACTTTTGGAAACCGTTATTCATTTAAAATAGGATCTGGCTCTTCAAGGTCAGGATATTCCCTTCCTCGTGTTTTTTCTATTTCCCATTAGTGTTCCTAGATCCTTCCTCCAAGGAGGAGTTGTGCGCCTGTGCTAGAGCTCTCCTTCTCATCTTTCTTGTAGTTCTTTCCTACTGCTCACACAATCCCTTGTTCTTGGTGCAGGGAGGAACTTCGATCCTTTGATCATCCGGTAGGGATTTTATTCTGTATCTATTTATTTGTAAATAATGAAGGGTGGGAATACTAATGATTCATTTTGAATAACAGATGGACACTTTCTAAAAGCATGAAATAAATAATAAGGTAATATGATCCAAAGATAATGGGGTAATTAAATAACGGGCTGAGAGTGGATTGATATTTGATCGCTTGTTTTTTTTTATCTTTTTTTATTTATGGATTGATTGTGGTTGTATGCCTTCTAAAAATAATGGTTTTGGTAGTTTCTTTCACACTGTTGGTGTCTCATTTGTTTTGTTATGATGTTTGATAATTGACTATAACATGAAAAGTGCTTAAACATGTACACTTGGTTAATCGAAACGGATTCCCTAGAATGAAAACCATTGTATGATCACCCCTATTTATCAAGTGGATTAAATAAATGTGTTTACCAAATACGAATATATATACACAGATCCTTTTGATAGGTATGGTTGAGTGTTGTGTTCTGTTGAGTTTTGTGACTTTGTGTGAGTTGTGTGGTGCTGTTGTTGGGAGCACAGTTGTGGGTACGAAGGTGGATATAGGAGTTGGTTCCGTGTGAAGGGTATAGTATGTGTGTACAGTGGGGATATGGGTCAGTAGTAGTTGTGGTGGGATTTGTGTGTGGGGTAGTTCCGGGGGTGTTTTGGTATCCTAGTTTGAGAGACTGATTGATTATGGAATGGATGGACTTATTGGTAGCTAAACTGCCTTTGTTTTTTGTCATGGTCGCCGCACGACATTAGGCAATGGGACTATGGTGTGGTTATGAACTTTTTTACAGTGGGACTACATCTAGGGATTGTTGGGCAGTAGGGATTCAGAGCTAGGTTGAGAGAGTATTATTGTGTGGTATAACTTTGAAGAATGATAGTTAGTAGTGGTTGAACGGGGGCATGCAGTGGGAATGCAAATCTAGTTTTATTTGTTGTTTTGATATGGTTGTGGTTTGTAGTTTCCCGACTGTGCTGTAATGAATTAAATTGAATCCCTAAATTAATAAATGACAAGTGGTTAAATGAAAAAGGGGTCGGTTTATGATTTTTCAATGTATTTTGTGTGCTTGTGCATATAGGGGTAGCAACAACTGTGGTTATGTATGAGTTGGTTGTTTTTTTGGAAACCCATAGGTTGGGATGAGTTTTTTCTTATCTATATTTATAAAATTTAGTTATCTGTGATTTCTATATGCACCCCACCCTTTTTTAGAATCATATGATGAACACCCACATTTCTTTGGGGAGGGAATCTTTCCCAACATCCTAGTGGGAGGATGGATGGTTGGTTTCTGACTTTCTTCCTCGTACCCTCTTTCGGTTTCTTACCGCTCGAGCATATCCGAGCAGGATATAATGGATTGATGCTTACCATATCCCAAGATCCTTTGGGAAATGGTTTTTTATATATGAGAGGCCTAGGTGTTTGTAGACCATGTTTTTTCCCAAGTATCTTCGGGATGAGGCCCAGGTGTCTCTGGGCGAGAGATGTGGTTGTTGAGGCCTAAGTGTGTGTGGGTGGGATTGTGTGTTGTTTGAGGACCAGGTGTGTGCGGGTAGGTTGTGGTAGTGGGACTATGTATGGGAATATTGGTGGTGTCAAGATGTTATCTATTAGGGATGAGCAGTTAACCAGTGGGAAAGTGTTGCGGGGTACCCAAACATCGATGTGTCTATACTATTACTTTACTTGACTTGCATTATTTAGTGAGCGTTCTTGGGTGAGGCTAGGATGGTTAGTATTCCTTGGTAGGTTCTTTGAGTTTGTACTGTTTTCTCACAGGGGAATTAATATGCCCCCCCCCCCCCGCTTGTACATGGGTATCTTTAGTTTCCCTACTGAGTATACCTATATGCTCACTCTACGTATATAAAACTTTTTTTAGGTTTATAAGAGTATTTGAGGATCATATTGGACTTTACTAGATCGGGTGTTGGGATTAGTTGATGTTTCTTATTTGTCTCTTTTCTTTTGGTACTTTTCTTAGAGTTTTTTTTGTAAAATGTATCAGTTTTACTTATTGAACATGCATGTGGGAATAGATTTTGGATTTACTTTTACTTTTAGTATTTGGAGTTGCTTAGGATTTATCATCTTATCTCTCGATATTGTTCTAGAAAAAGGGTAATGCCTTCCATATTATGTGAGATTCTATACCCTTGGTGTTAGTCACTGATCCAAGGCCTATTAAAGGTGGGACTCGGGGGGTCATTATATCCCATTCATCTTGAGGAAGGAAGGTTGTGGCACTTTGTTGTCCCTTCCCTCATCTTGAAGAAGAAGGTTCATGACAAAATGGGATCAAAGGGAGGTTGGTATTAGAAGTTGAGGGATAGGATGGAGTTCAGAGTTAGTCATAGTGAGAGTTTCATGGGATGGTATGGTAACAGTGTCAAGTGACCTTAGTGCGTGAAATAGGCCAGGGAAGACCAGTTAGGACACAGGATTTTAGGGCCCTCGTGATCCGATACAATAAATTTGTAACTAATAAACGACCAAGTGAGGCTAAAATGATTATATGGTAGAGAACCTAGGAAAGGTACATGCATTATAATGACTTATCTTCTTGTATGAGTTTTGAATTTCAGGAATTTAAATAAACAATGAGTTAAAATGAATTTAAAAAAAATATGTACTACCTAGTCTTAGGAGTTCCTTGTTTCCTTTTTCATCTATGGAACCTGGGCGTCTCCCCTGTGTGTTATGAGCAGTTTAGGCCTGACGGGTTGACTTAGTTGATCAGAGGAGGGATGATCGATAATAGGAAGATGACCAGTGGCAGAATATGTTTCGTGGCTTCTAATAGCAGACTCTGGGGAAGTATGAGGTAAACATCTCAAACAGGGAGACGGAGAGTTGGATCGAGGATCTTGTGATCACTTTTAACTTGATCTGAGCTCCAACAGAGTTCTATGTTCCTCTAGAAATGATCCAGATATGAGGAGAATCACGTCAATGGTGGATGATTTACCTCAGGTATAGGAAGGAAACTGTGGTTTTGCGGGATGACTTTGAGAACGAGTTCCAGGAATAATTCCTTTCTTCCACGATGAAGGCTGAGAAGAGGTAGGAGTTACTCTACCTCCAGTAGAGGATTATGTCAGTAAGGGAACTAGGGATAAATTTCAAGGATATCCTATACTTCTCACTGGATATCTTTCCGGATGAGGAGTCCTGAGCAAGATGCTTATAGAAGGCACTCAGACCTTCTCTTCAATATGTTGTTACTAACTTTACTCTACTCACATACTTAGAGGTTCAAAAAAATGAGGTAGTGGTAAAGATGAACTTGGTGGGAGGTGTTTCGTGACAGGGGATCTAGCTGAGTTCATCTAAGGGGATATCTATCAATAGTAGGTCTCGATGTCAAGGCCTTCCAGGTTTCAGCCAGCAGGAAGTATGCCTCAGCAGTTCTAGTTTTGATCTCCTAGTCCTCTCCCTTTCACCAAAGGTTTGGGACCGAGGTGATTTGTCTTTGGAGATCATGGAAATATTTGGAACTAGTGCCTAGTATGATAACTATATATTGGGGGTGGGAAGGTTCATCACCCACCTCAGCAACAGTAGTTTCCAGTCAGGCCTTTCCAACAGCAGGGGCAGCGAGCTCCCTCTCCACCATGGGTAAACAGGTCTATATGAGTCCAGCATCAAGGGCGCTCCTTAGGGACCTCATCCAAGTTATAGCTAGGGAGTAGTTAGATATCAAATAGGTATAGGAGCTGGTCATGGGTAGTTTCACGTCGTAGAGTTAGCTGTTCTAGTTGGGCCATAGGTTGTTCGAGGTACGATCAGTCATATTAGTACTCTTGTGTGTGCTTTGTTTGATTCTGGATCTTCTCACTCCTTTGTTACACCCAGTCTATCCCATTATATGGTTCTAGATATAGAGAGACCTCTTATTCCCCTGGTGTTGAGTATGCCATTTGAAGGTCAATCCAATTTGTCTGATGTTTTTCGGATATGTAGACTAATGTTGGGACCACATCAGTCTATTATGGATCTTCTATTGCTACAAATGCAGCCATACGATGTCATCCTAGGAATCAAATGGTTTCTTTCTGTTCATGTTGTTATTTAATACTTCCTAAAAAGTGTTGTTTTTCAAATATGGATGGCCAGCGCGTAGCTTTCATTGGAAAGAAGAGTTGTCTGGAGGGTAGTCGGTGTGTGGAGCCTCTTCTTTCGTTGTTAGCTAAGTTATCAGTGGAATCAGAAGACACAGAGATGGTGGAAGTTTCAGGGGTTTTCAGTGAGTTCCTAGATGTCTTCTTTGAACAGTTTTTGACTCTACCCCCTCGACGTGACATTGATTTTGGAATAGACTTTCAACCCAGTGCACATATGATTTTGATGGATCCCTATCGGATAATGCCTTCTAATTTGCGAGAGTTTTTTTTGAAGACCTGATAAAGAAGGGTTTATTTGGACAATTGTTTCATCGTGGGGTGCTCTATTCTTGTTTATAAAGAAGGCAGATGATGGACTAGGACTATGAATAGAATAATAGATATGGAACCAGGTGACGATCAAGAATATTTACCCCCTTTCGAGGATCAACAATCTTTTCAAATAGTTAAAGGGAATAGGTCAGTTCTCTGAAATCAACCTTTGATCAGGATATCACCAGTTTAGGGTAAAGGAGGATAACATCTCAAAGACTGATTTTAGTTTCATGTATGGGAACTTTGAGTTTGTGTCCATTCCCTTCGGTGTCACGAATGCACTAGTTGTGTTCATGGGGCTCATGAACTCTATTTTCCATGAGTACTAGGACCGGTTCGTATTTGTGTTCATCGACGATATCGTAATCTACTCAAGGTCATAGGAGGAGCTCATTGAGCATCTATGGACTGTCTTGGAGGTCCATCGTCACCATAATCTCTATGAAAAGTTTTCCAAGTGCAAGTTATGGACATTAGAAGTGAAATTCCTTGGACATGTGTTGTTGTAGTAAGGGATATTAGCGGACCCATAAAAGGTTGAAGCGGTTGTTTCTTGGGAATCACCCAAGAATGTGGTAGAGGTTTGTAGTTTCCTAGGTTTGGAAGATTATTGTCATAGGTCTGTACCTGACTTCTCTCGATTTACATCTCCATTGACAAATTTGACCAGAAAAGACCAAGCCTTCATATAGAGTGAGAATTGTTAGGCAGATTTCATCTATCAGAAGGGGAATCTAGTCAGTTCCTCGGTGCTTATGTTTCCAGAGGAAGGAGTGATGTTTGAGGTGTTATGTGAAGCCTCCGGCCTAGGCATAGGATGTGTGCTGATGAAGTAGTGAGGAGTAATATCTTAAGGGTCTAGGCAGTTAAATCCTCACAAACATAACTATTCCACTCATGATCTGTATCTTGTCATGATCGTGTTCATTATAAATTTGTGGTGAAATTACCTCAACGGGGAGTGCTTTATGGTATTCATGGATCACAAGATCTTTAGGTATATTATTTCCCAATTATACCTAAACTTGCGATAAAAAAGGTGGATGGAGTTCCTCCAAGATTATGACTTCAAAATCTATTACACCCTAGGGAAGGAGAACGTGGTGGTCGATGCCTTTAGTAGGAAGTTGTAGAAGGAGATAGTTCAAGAATCCATGAATGCTTGGAAGTAAATAGAGGATTTGGATACTTTGCGCCTAGATACTAGGGAGGACACTGGAAAAGGATATTTGTTTTATATGACAGTGTAGTCTTACTTAATGCGGTAGGTGTAGGAGTCTCAGTGGTGATACTCAGAGACTGAAGTGATGTGTGATTGCGCTTCCTAGGGTGATGCTCCATTGGGATGGTCAGAGGATAGTTAGAATCAAATGTTGTTCTATGGTAAGTTTTTTATCCTATTGTAAATTCACGAAGGAGTTCTCTATGAGTTCCATAGCTCACCCCTAGAGATGTATCCAAGAGTCTCTAAGATGTACCAAGGATTAATGGAACAGTTTTGGTGGCCCTGGGTGAAGTGGGTAGTGGATGAGTTTTTTTCAAGGTTCTTAGTGTGTTAGTAGGGGAAGGTCGACCACCATGTTCCCAAAATTCTATTGCAGCCCTTGGATGCTCTCGAGTGAAATTGGGATAACATATCAATGTATTTCATCACAGGATTACCCAGGGCTCAGGGAGGATGTGATGCTCTTTGTGTAGTGGTGTACCATTTGACAAAGTCGGCTCATTTCTTGGTGATCAAGGAGTCTAGCACAGTGGGTGCCTTAGCATGGAGGTATGTGGATGAGGTGGTGCGGTTGCATGGATTTCCAAGATCCATCATCTGGGATCGAGATGCATGGTTTACCTCATGAGTCTGGAGGGAATTATAGCATGATTTTGGCACCCAGCTACACATCATCAATTCTTTCCACCCTCAAACTGATGGGAAGAACGAGAGGACCATCCAGATGTTGGAGGAAATGTTGTGGGTGTGTGTCTTGGACTTAGAAGGATCCTGGGTATGACACTTTCCTCTAGTATAGTTTTCTTACAATAACAGATATCTCTCTTCCATTGGCATGGAACCATTAGAAGACTTCTATGGATGACCGTGTCGCTCACCCATATTTTGGACAGAAGTTGGGGAAGCATCCCTTCTTGGACCAGAGGTAGATCAGAGCACAACAGAGAAGGTTCATCTTGTGTGTGAGAGGATGAATACAACATAGGACCAATAGAAGTTGTATTCTAATCATAAGAGGATTCTTTTGTAGTTCTAGTTTGGGGACCATGTTTTCTTGAAGGTTTCTCATCGACGTGGGCATCAGAGGTTCGGTAAGGGAATCAAGATTTCCCCTAGGTTCATCCGAACTTTTGAAGTGTTGGGACGGGTTGGAGAGGTGGCATATCATCTGGTGTTGACACCATTGTTGGAGAAGATCCACAATTTCTTCCATGTCTCCTAGATCTATCAGTATTTACACAGTGACTCC
Organism: Viscum album; assembly: GCA_963277665.1. Taxonomy (NCBI): domain Eukaryota; kingdom Viridiplantae; phylum Streptophyta; class Magnoliopsida; order Santalales; family Viscaceae; genus Viscum; species Viscum album. The sequence goes on from OY728161.1 coordinate 1,593,334,107, forward strand.
CACATCCTTGACTGGGGCGATATGGATATCAAGGACGACACAACATTTGTGGAGAAATTGGTAAGAATTGAGGATCGTGAGGAGAAGGTTCTTCGTGGATGAAATATTCCCTTGCTTCAAGTGTTATGGAGGCATGGTGGTCTTGAGGAGAGTACTTGGAAGTGAGAAGCACAGATGCATGCCCACTACCCAGAGTTGTTCTGAGTTTTGTTTCTATGTTTTACTTTTGTTCTTTGTTATATGATGTAATGTATGAACTCATTTTATATAGGATAAGTTGTTTCCATAATCTCTAAATATTTGTGGGAAGTCCTCACTGTGGGGAGTAGATAACCTAATCCCTAATCGAGACACATTAATATGGATGAGATTAAACCTGTGTGGGAGAGTCAGTACCACCCAAAGTGGATAGTATCTCGACATGGAGGAAGGATGTCCCTAATCCATGTGTTTGGAAAATGTTACCCTTGGTGTTTGTGTAGTTTTTTGGGGTAGCGGGGACATAGTGTTTCTACAGTTTTTTAGGAGATAGATGTTAATGAAGTTTCCTTGGATGTCGAGTTTTTCACTCTAGCTTCAGAATACCACAAGGTGGTTTTCCCTTGAGAGGTATCTTAAGGGGTGTTTTTTTGAACCCTCTATCTTATGGTTTAGTTTTAAATTATCTATTATTAGAATAGTTTGATAGGTATCTAATGTAATTACCTTTATTTCCCTAGACCTTTCCTCTATGAAAATCTATTGTTTTAGGTGTTCTGGGAGGCAATGGTGGCTCCTTTCAAGAGTTTTCTAGTTTTTTTTAGTTTTTCCAATGGTAACATAGGGTGTTAGTGTCAATATGTTAGTGTGTTGGAATGTCAGTGAATCGGTATGTCATTGCATTCGTGAGTTGAGGGTGTCAGTGTCGGTGAGTCATGGCCATCGGTGTCGACGAGTTAGGGTGTTGGTAAGTCAGGGCGTCGGTAGGTCAAGGCGTCGGTAGGTCATTGTGTCGGTAGCTTAATGTTAGTAGATTAGTGTCAGTATCTCAGAATCATTAGCTCATCATTGGTAGGTCGCGTTGGTATCTCACCCGTCGGTGGCTTCGTGTTGGTGACTCACCCATTGGTGACTCATTTGCAGTTTTCTCAGTGTTTCCCAGTTTTTCAATTTCACCCCTCTTACATTTTATTAGATGTAAACCAAGTTTAAAGCCTTATTCATTAATTTTTAGGGTAATTTAAAAGGATATTAATTATATATTTAAATATCCTAATGTCCTGGGTGATTCTAGATACCCAAAATGCGTGATCTTGACCATGATCCCACGTTAATGACTTTTGGAAACCGTTATTCCATTAAAATATAATATGGCTCTTCAAGGCCAGGATCTTCACTTAATCATGTTTTTTCCATTTCCCCTTAGTTATCATAGATCCTTTCTCCATATATGATTTGTTCACGTGTTCTATATCTCTCCTTCTTAGCATTCTTGGAGTGATTTATTTCTTCTCATGTGATCCCATGTACTTGGTGCAAGGAGGAACTTCGATCCGTTGATCATCTGGTATGGATTTTCTTCTGTCTCTATTTATTTGTGCATCATGGGGGATGGGTTTACTAATGATTCCTTGTAAAGAATATATAAATAATTTCTAAAAGAAATAAATAAATAATAATGGAATGTGATCAAAAGATAACGGGGTAATGAAATAACGGGCTGAGAGTGGATTGATGTTTGATCGCCTATTTTGTTTTTGTTTTTTGTTATATTTGCTTATTTATGGATTTATTGTGTTTGTATACCTTATAAAAATAAATTAAATTAGTGGTCTTTTCTTGTGAACTGGTGGTGTCCCATTTGTTTTGTTGTGATGTTTGATAATCGTCCATAACATGAAAACTTCTTAACCATGTACACTTGGTTAATCGAAACGAATGCCCCAGAATGAAAACCCATTTATGATCACCCCTGTTTATCAAGTGGATTAAATAACAGTGTTTACCAAATATGAATATATATATATATATATACATTTTGTTGATAGGTATGGTTGAGTGTTGTGTTCTGTTGAGTTTTGTGACTTTGTGTGAGTTGTGTGGTGCTGCTGTTTGGAGAAAAGTTGTGGGTATGGGGGTGGATAGAGGAGTTGGTTCTATGAGAAGGGTGTAGTATGTGTGTATATAGGGGTTGTGGGTTAGTAGTAGTTGTGGTGGGATTTTTGTGTGGGTAATTACAGGAGGTGTGTCGGTATCCCAGTTTGAGAGACTGGTTGATTATGAAATGGATGGACTTGTAGGTAGTTGAACTATCTTTGTTTGTGTTGTGGATGTAGAATGGTGTTGGGTTGTGGGATTGTGGTGTGGTTATGAAATTGTATGCAGTGGGACTATATCTGGGGATTTTTTGGCAGTGGGGATACGAATATGGGTTGTGAGAGGCGTATTGTGTTCTATAACTTTGAAGAATGATAGTTGAGAGTGGTTGAATGGGGGAATGCAGTGGGACTCCAAATCTAGTTTTGTTTTTTTTCACTACTACAAATATGGCTTTTATCAGAGCTAAAAATGGACTTTAACAGTGCTAGAAAAAGAGCTATTAATGTCGGTGAAGATAAAGGGGGGTCCCGTGTATCAGTGCTCCAAAAAGCACTGATAAAGACTCCTTTTATCATCCCTAAAAAAAGCGCTAATAAAAATTAAAAAAATTAAAAAAAATAAAAAAATACTACCAATCTCTGGGGGGGGCTTTTTTACAGCGCTTGAGCCCCCCTTTATCAGCGCTTTCTCACACCTCCAGCACCCGCCCGCACCGCCTACACCCTTTATCATCACTAGCCCTCTAAATCACCCTTGTGCGCGCGCCCCTGCCTCCACCCAGATTTGATCTCGAGACCTCCCCCCTGCGCACCTAAAGCCTCTGCCACTCCCCTATATTGATTTGTTCTCTTATTCATGATGTATATATTTATTTATATATATATTTAGTTATATTTATTCGTATAGTAATATATAGTTATATTAATATATATATATATATAGTTATATTAATATATATATAGTTATATTAATATATAGTAGTTATATAAATATTCATATATTGGTATTTTAAATAAAATGGATATTAGTTATTATTTAGATAAATCTAATATATTTTATATGTAAATATGTTTAATTATTTCTTTAAAAAATTTAATTTTTAGGTGTGAATGTATAAAAAATATGTACATATAGTTATATATTTGATTATAAATAGCTGTGCATTATAAAAAATGATAAAATTTCAAAGACATAATATCAATATAAATGTAATACCTTGGAATAAATTCAGTCCCCACCAAAAAAATGTCAATAATACCCCCTTAAACGAGGTTGAAAATCCACAAAATGTTAAAAAAATCTGAGTACCCTGACTAAAAACTCAGTTTTGGAGGCCTTATGGGCTTCTTTTGGCCTCAAAAAACCCTTGACTGCAGTCTTTCTCGGTCATAGTGACGTAGAGCTCGTCGCAGGCTTCGATTTGATATGTGGTAGAGCTCAAACGGACACCCGGATCAAAAGTTATGGTCGTTTGAAGTTTGAGTTGCGTTTTCAACATATTTTGGATCTTTTTAAATTTTTTTATTTTTTTAGTCTTTAAATTGTTATTAAATTTCTATTACTCCATAATAATTAGAAAATTATTAATTAAAAAAAAATTTAAATTTTTTTATAATCCATTTTCACTAAATATCTTATATATTAAGTGTAATAAGTGTAAATGTATATTTATACTTATCTAAAATATATTTGAAAATTATATATTATATATATATCAATATAACTATATTGATATATTTATATATTAATATAATATTTTTAATTAATTTTTTTTGAAGTCGAACCCTTTTTCAGCGCTTTTAAAAAAAGCGTTGATAAAGGCCCCCCCTTTATCAGCGCTACTAAAACAAGCGCTGATAAAGAGGGTCCCTTTATCAGTGCTAAAAAAAGTGCTGATAAAGGGGGGGCCTTTATGAGCGCCAAAAAAATAACTGATAAAGGGGTACTTTTATCAGCACTTTTTTTAGCACTGATAAAGGTACCCCCCCTTTATCCGCGATTTGTTTAGAGCTGATAAAGGTACCCCCTTTATCAGCGCTTTTTCGTTAGCGCTGATAAATGGGTGGCTCTAGCCTTACCCAGCTTTTTGGTAGTGTTTTGATATGGTTGTGATTGGTAGTTGCCTGGTATTTCTAGAATAAATCAAATTAAATCCCTAAATTAATAAATTACAAGTGGTTAAATGAAAAATGGGTTTGTTATACTTTGGCAGTGGCTTTTTTGTGGTTGTGCATATAAGGGTGCCAGTAATTGTGGTTCTGTATGAGTTGGTTTTTTGTTTGGAAACCCATAGGTTGGGTTGACTGTTTTCTTATCTCTATATATAAATTTTAGTTCCTTGTAATTTTTTTATTCACCCCACCCTTATTGAGCACTATGTTCCAAACACCCCCATTTCACGGGGTAGGGTGTATTTCCCAACATCCTGATGGGATGATGGATGGTTGTTTTCTGACATTCTTCCTCACAACCTCTTTTGGTTTCTTACCACTCGAGCATATCCAGGAAAGCTGTAATGGATTGAGGCTTACCATATCCCAAGATCCGTTGGGTAAGGGTTTTTTGTGGATGACAAGCCTAGGTGTTTACAAACTAGGTTTTTATTCCCAATTATCTTCAGGTTGATTCCCATGTGTCTTTAGGTGAGAGATGTGGTTGTTGAGGACCAGGTGTCTGTGGGTGGGATTATGTGTGGTTTGATCCCAAGGTGTGTGTGGGTAGGTTGTGTAAGTGGGACTATATATGGGAAGAGTGGTATCTTCAAGAAGTTAGCCATTAGGGATGAGCAATTAACTAGTGGGAAAGTCATGTGGGGTACCCAAACATTGATGTGTCTATACTATTACTTTACTTGAATTGATTTATTTAGTGAGCATTTTGAGGTGAGGCTAGGCTAGTTATTATTCCTTGGTAGGTTTCTTTGATGTTACACTATTTTGTCACGTGGTAATTAGTATGCCCCCCCCCCCCCGATTGTGCATGGGTATCTTTAGTTTTCTTACTGAGTATACCTATATGCTCACCCTATGTATATAAAATTGTTTTCAGGTTTCTATGAGGACTTTGAGGACTGTGATATACATTACTAGCTCAGTCATTAGTATTAGTTGTTGTTGCTGGTTATTCTCTTTTCTTTTTGAGCTTTTCTTAGATTTTTGTTGTAAAATTTATCGGCTTTACTTATTGAACAAGCATGTGGGAATGGATTTTGGATTTACTTTTACTTTTAGTATTTGGAGTTGCTTGGGATTTACCATATTATCTCCCGATATTATTCTGAAAAAAGGGTAATTCCTTCCATATTATGTGAGATTCTATACCCTTATTTCTATTCATCGCTCTAGGGCTTATTGAAGGTATGAATTAGGGGGGTCATTATCTCTCATTCATCTTGAGTAAGTAAAATTGTGGCACTTTACTATCCCTTCCATCATCTCAAAGAATGCAGGTCATGAAACAAATAAATCAAGATGAACTAATTGTAAAGGTCTATTTGTACTTATCTAATTTATGGGTCTAAAATAAATTTTTTGTTGATTCCCTTTCTTGTAAGCATCACAAACATGAATTTTATCTTTCTTCAAAGAAGGTTTATGTAACGCATTCTCATGTTTTGAGAGCTTATGTAACATTCTAAAATTGACATTGCCTAAACATAGATTCCAAAGGATACTATCATTCTACACATCATTCAAACACTTCACATGTTTAATAGTTATTTTATTAAAATCAATAATATTAATATTATCTTTTTTGTTAGCATAAAATAATAAAGAATCATCTTTAAAATATAAACATTTAACATTTTTAAATTTAAAATCTATTCTATAATCTCATAATTGTGATATAATAATTAAATTATTTTTTATGCCTTTAACATATAAAAATTTAGAAATAAAGGTCGATTTTGAAATACCAACTTTACCAAAACCTTTTACTTTTCCTTTGGAATTGTCTCCAAAAGTAATATTGTCTCCATAACATGTGTTGTAACTGGTAAGAATTGATGGCTCTTCGGTCATATTCCTAGATCATCCACTGTCCATGTACCATATTTTATTCTTTATAAATCCAAGGAATTTTTCTTACAGAAATCAATTACTTGAAAATTTTGGTACCCAATATATTTTGGGTCAAATGGGATTAGTTATAAAACTTTTAGGAACCAATATATAATTTAAACAATTTTTGTAAGATAATATATATAATAAATATTTATAAATATTAGTTTTTTTAAATCACAAATATTTTTTGAATCTAAGAGAATAAAAAAATTTATAATGACCTTTAATGAAACATTTAAAACAATTAATAGTTTAAGTACAAAAATTTTTACTTTTAATAAAATAAGTTTTATACATTTGGGGTAATCTCCTATCATAGAAAAAACCATTTTTATTTTTATCTATTATATTCAAAGACATTATCTCATGATATTTTTCAAGACCTTGAATTAAAGAATATAAAAAAAATTAATATATTCAACTTCCTTTTTCAAATTTTCATTCAAATATTGAGAATATTTATAATTTTCATAAACTTTTGAATGAGAAGTAGAAGTAGTGTTTCTTAATTTTTCATTTTCTTGTAAAATTATTTTTTTTCGGAAATAAGTTTATCATTATTTTCCTTTAGCTTATTATATAAATCGGAAGCTTTGAAAATATATTTCCTTAATATTTAAATTTATTTATTTAATTCAAAAACATTGGATTTCTTCAAATCATATTCAGAATCAGAACATATATAATAAGAAATAGAATTACTAACCTTATCTAGTGATACCATGAAGCATGAGTTTGAAGATTCTTTTTCATATCTAGATTATTCATTGGAATCAGGTTCTTCTGTACAAATCCAACAAGTTTTCAATGTCATTTTGTTCTTATTTTTTTATTTTTCTTTATTATTATGTTTTGGATAATTGGTTTTGATATGACCTTTATTCCTACACTCATAACAGGTTTCATCTGATGCATTGAAATTTATACTACCTTTCTTATTTCCCTTATATTTTTAGTTTCTTTTTGGTTTCTTGTAAACAAGTTCTTGAATCCTTTATTTTTCATTATTTTGTAAACTCCAGTTACAATTTGAGAAATATCTTCTTTTTCACTATCCTATATATCAGAATCATAAGAGTCAGTATAAATAAAATTCAAAGATTTAAAAGCTACACCTTTTCTTTTTGTGGTCTCCTTATAAGCAATGTTCTTTAGTTCCAGTTTTTATTGGAGTAGTGATACAATCAATTAATCAAGGGTGTACTCTTTGAAATTATTTATTTCATTAATGGAAGCCATCTTTTCATGTCATTCCTTTGGTAAGTCTTGTAGGCCTCTTTTAACAAGTACTGGGTTTTCCAGATCTTCTATAATTGAATTCATTCCATTCACAATGCTTTTTAATTTGTGTTACATTTGGATTACAATTTTATCTTCACCCATATTGCGGTCTTGGTACTCTAAATAAAGCATTCCATGTTTTATTTGGATTAGTTTTTTAGATCCAAGGTGAGTGACTTATATAATATTTCATATTTCATGATTTTTCCTACAAGAAGACGCATGACTAAAAATTTTTGTTAATAGCACAATATAAAATATTAAAAACTTTATAATTTAAAACAAATCTAGTAACATCATTTCTATTGAGAGTATTTGGGTTAACTTCAGATAGTGTGTAGTATTTTGACATGATAGACCCATGCTCAATGATCAACTGTTTGAGGTAATACTCCATTATGGATTTCCAGTAGCCATAATCATTTCCATCAATGTGTGGTGGCATCTGAGGAATCAAAGAATCAATTGGTTTCAATAATACCATCTTATAAGATCTTTATCCTTAAACTATGAGGTCTAAGAAAAGGTTATCATAATTAAATATAAAATAAGACTCGATAAAAGGGTTGTATAAATTCCAAAAAGAACATCCTTTGATACATATTGAAAGGAATCATAAATAAAATGATAGAGATAAACTATTCTTAATAAGTTTATCCTTTGATAGCAATTTTTAGGTTGAAAATGGTAATGGAAGATGGTATAGAGGGGTATGAATAGACTAGATTAAATAATTTAAACAAATAAATTGATTAATTAAATTAATAATAAAATTTAATTATTAAGGTTAATTAGAATAAAAAAATAAAATAACACAAGGATGTTTTTTATAGTAGTTTAGTCCAAAGTGGGCCTACTCTACTCTTATACCTATCTAGTCGGTGAGAGATATATGTGAACTAAAATTATTTTTATGGGGGAATCATAACTCAATTATAGAATCCTTTTCAAGTGGAGGGATAACCATGACACTGATATTTTAATGGGGAGTCACAACCCTTACAACCTAACATTATACACTGGGAGTCGCAAATTGTATAGTCCTAACTTTAGATACATGGAGTCACAACCCTTAGATATTGACTTTAGAATCCAAGAGTCACAACCTGATGAAAATGAATAACAAATAATTCTTTTTTTGTGTAAAATCATAAAAAAATAAAATGTTCGGGTGAGAGATGGGAAATAGTGTTAAAGACTCAAAAACCAAACAAGGGAAGATAAACAATGAAAGAAATAGTACTAGTTCTTGATATTTGGATTAACACGTCTCTTCAAAGAAATTATAGTCGAAGTGGAAGTAATTCATCGCTTGATAGAATGTCCAGGTAATGAAAAAGAGTATCACACAGACTTTGGCTAGTATAAAAAAATGAAAAAGTTCACAGCGTATCGAAGATGTAATACCGTGGTGTTATTGTGTATTATTATTATTTTAACTTTCAAGATAAATAAATATATATATATATAATATTTAGAAATTAAAGAAGTTATACTTCCTTTAGATATTCAAATTAAATTGAGTCGAGATCTTCCATAAATATCTTCAAAAAAATCACAACATTGTTTCCTCTTTATTCCTATAGAATAAATATTAAATAAAATAATTTAAAAATAATTTGAATAACTCTTACAATAATATCTCCAAAATAATAATAGCATTTAATGATTCTAAAAATCTGGTTTAAATCTATTCAAACCTCTTTAAATATTTCACCAAAAAACATCAAAATTTCTTCGATCAAAATCCATAGATTTAATGTGAATTTATCCTACAAAAAAATACTTGAAAATAATCCATATATATATATATATATAGTAGATCAATGTTCATCATAATACCAAAAATTGATAGTATAAAATTAGGGTACAAAAACTAGGGTAAATTAAAGTAGGTTATATGATAGTAGGGTACAAGAAAGTATGGTACATGAAATTAGGGTACATGAAAGTAGGGTACATGAAAGTATGGTACATGAAATTAGGGGACAAGAAAGTAGGGTACATGAAAGTATGGTACACGAAAGTAGGGTACATTAAATTAGGGTTCACCAAAATTAGGGTTCACTAAAATTAGGGTTCCAAAGTAGCATAGGCTTCATCAAAATGGCATAGGGTTCATCACAAAAGTAGTTTTGTTGAACCAAGTTTTTCACTGTTGTGAAAATAGGGTTGTCGAACCATACTTTGTACTATTGTGAAAGTAGGGTTACATAACCATAATTTTCACTATTTTAAAAGTAGGTTTCCTGAACCATACTTTGATCTATTTCAAAAATAGGGTTTCCAAACCATACTTTTAACTGCTTGAAAAAGTAGGGTTTCCAAACCATACTTTGTGAAAAACTGGACAACATACTTTAACAAAATTCAATGAATTTTTAAAGGCTCTTAAAATCATATTCATAATTTTTTAAAAGATAATTATTCATAGAAAAATGTATTGGATTTTCAATGAATCAAGAATTGAAAAAATATAAATTTTACTCTTGAAATTATCAAAAAACAGAAGCAACAACACTCTGTAAAATTGTAGTTATGAAACAGCATTACAAAACATCAGATAATTAAATGAAAATTTAAAAAACTATTCTATAATTCTATTGAAACTAAAAAAATAAAGATAAACATTTTTTATTTCTATAAAATCAAGATTCATTTGAATACTATATCTATATAACTATTAGTAAACTAAATATCGTAACTTTTCAAAACCTTATACTGTAAAATTTCTAAAACTACAGCAGTAAATTCATTGCATTTTTAGATTACTAGAAAAGTACTTTTAGACTTTATCATAAACTAATGAAGTTTAGATAAATATATTATCAATACAACTTGATAATAATCACCCAAATATAAACATTGTGTTGATATATCATCAAAATACAAAGGAAAAGTAATAAAAAAAGAAAAATATGCACATGAACAAACACACGTCTTACAATTAAATAAATTTATTGAGTTGGTGGATCAAGATCTCATAGATGAGGGGAACCTGATGGATTATTTTTGTGGAGGATATATGGTTTCTATTATATGGTTAGTAGGTATGTATTCTGAGTGTAGTAATCATCACTATGATGATGTTGACCAGGGTAATGGAAGGAAGATTATATGTGGGGAAGGATTAGTTACTCAGGATCTCACATGAATCCTTTGACACCAGTTTGATAGGCCAAGACACTATCATAGACATTTTCCCTGACCAACATTAGAGTTTCAATCTTATGGCAAGATGGGACATCTAAAAAAGTTCTATAGGAACCCACGACACACAGGTACCAATAGAGTAGCTAGGCAGAATCAGAGTGTGGGAAGGGGATCTTCTACACTGTATCAGTCTAAAGTTGGATTTATACTAGAAATGGAAGTAGGGGAAGTATAATTGGGGTTACTCGGAAAGATAACTAGTATCAATGGAGTATTATATCTTTTGGGACATAGACTGCGTCATAGGTAATAGGGGCATGACAGTTGCATGTCGTTCAGCCTACACTGGTGGACAGCGAGGCTAGACTATCGATGGTTATAGGTAATATTATTATAGATTATATGATTTCTAGTTACTTATTCAATACTATTGTTTCTAATTCATTTATATTTATAAAAAAATGTTAATTTTTTGAGCCTATAGATGGAGTTCGTGAGTAGGGTGATGATGATAGATACCCATTTGGGAGTTCATTCCAGAGACATCTATCAGCACAAGGGGTGTTCTATCAAGGTTGGGGAGTATCATTTTATATGGGATCTATACATCCTCAACATGTCAATATTTGACCTAATTATGTGTATTTACTAGTTAGTAACATACCGAGTAAAATATATTTTTACCCCAAGAGAGTGAATTTTACATTGCCAAAGGGTGAAAAATATTTTCACTATGGAGAGTGGGATATCTAGGAAGGTCGTGCAAGGTCGTTTCATCAGTAACTAGGGGAACTCACCACCCTAGTTTCTAGTATTTTGATTGATGATGGAGGTTAAAATCATGATTTATTTCCACACATAGTGTATAGGTTTCAGGATGTGTTTTCTGAGGACTTATTAAGGATGCTACCTGAGAGATATGTGGAATTCATAATCGAGGTCATTCCTGGGGTTGAGACAATTTCTATTCCACCATATATAATGGAACTTATAGAACTTAAAGAGCTCAATAATCATCTAGAAGAGTTAATGGATAAATGGTTTATCCTTCCAAGTATGTTCCCTTGGTGTTCTCTAGTCTTGTTTTCAAATAAGGCTTAAGGTACTCTATGCTTTTGTATTGATTTCCAGAAGTTGAACCGGATGACTATGAAGAACCAGTATCCTCTTTTGCATATTAATGATTTGTTTGAATAGTTGAGTGGATCTTGTATTTACTCCAATATTGACTTAATATTATAGTATCATTATTTGAGATTTTGAACTTATGTTATATCAATAACTACTTTCAGAAGAAGGTATGGCCTATATGAGTTCATCATGATGTTGTTTAGGTTAACAAACGTAACAGCAGTGTTTATGACCTTGATAAATAGTATCTTTCATCCATACCTATATCATTTTTTTGTTTTGTTTGTGGATGAAATCTTGGTGTACTCCAAGACTCATGAAAATAATTCTTAATATCTTGACATCTTCCTAAGTACACTAATAGAGCATCGACTATATTCCATGAAATCTAAGTGTTAGTTTTGGATTGATCAAGTACACTTCTTATGTCACATCATCTTGGAGGAAGGTGTGTATGTGGACCCAAAAAAGTTGTACGCAGTGGTTTCTTGGGAGTATACCAAGAATGTTTTCAATATTTTTAGCTTTCTAAGATGATATAGATATTATCAAAGGTTCATACCAAGCTTCTCCCAATCGGTATCACCACTTTCAGGATTGAACAATAAGGGGATAAAGTTTGAATGGATGGAAGCATGTGATAATTCCTTCCAGGAGCTGACGAAACATTTGACATTGGCACCAATCTTGATCCTACCCATGCTAGGTGAGGAATATATAGTGTTTTTTGACACTTATGAGGTCACTCTTAGAGCAGTGTTGATGTAGGTAGATCAAGTTGTCGTGTATGGGTCTTGACAGTTGACTCCACATGAACAAAATTACCCTATACACAACATCGAGTAGGTATAATGGTTCATTATTTGAAGTTTTGGCAGCATTATTTTTTGTTCGAGAATTTAATTGTGCATATTAATCACAAGATATTATAGTATATCATTTCATAGTATGATTTTAATCTTTGGAAGTAGATATGGGTTGAGTATATGAATTCATTCAAATTTGATCAAGCATATACGCTCAGAAAGGGAAACATTGTTGATGATGATTTGAGTATGAAAACTCATACTCAAGGAGTTGAGGAATATAGTGTTGAGTGGAAGATGATGAATTTACTGGATAATATGCATGTTCTTCTTTAGGTGAGTTAGGATCAGATTAATCTTGTATTAGTTTCAGTGGAGTATACACTTTTGAGCTGGATCATAGATAGTTAGTATTAGGATTTGGAGTGTTTGTCCTAGACTGAAATCCTTGAAGGTGGGGATTCACCTTCATATTGGACTATAGATGAGGATGATATCATCTATGTCAAGAATTGAGTAGTTATTCCTATAAACATATGAGAGGAGTTGATGCATGAATTTCATGCCTCGAAGTGGATGGTGTATTCAGGTGTAACCAAAATCTACCGTGACCTATGTCAGTAGTTTTGGTGGCCAAGAATGAAAAAGGAGATAATAGGTTTCATGAAATGATTATACACATATCAATAGGTGAAGACCAATCATCAACAACCTTGTGTTTTACTACATCCATTTCCCATTCTAGAATGGAAGTGGGACACTGTTACCATGGATTTTTTGTGGGTCTCCCAAGGATACCTCGGAAAAATGATGTTATTTGGGTGGTTATAGACTGAATAAAAAAGTAGCTTATTTATTCCCTATACGGAATACTTTATCAATAGATTAGTTGGGATATTTTTATGTTCAAGAGATGGTATGTCTACATGTGGTGCCACAAAACATAGTTTCAGACCATGACTCGCACTTTACTTCACCCTTTCAGTAGGGATAGAAGAAGGCACTTGGTACACAAGTTATATTCAATATGAAATTCCACCAATAGACATATGGGAAATCAGATCATATAATAAATTTTATTGATGATATTCTATGGGAGTATGTCCTAGACTTTTATGGGACTTGGGAAAAGCACCTAAATTTGGTGGATTTGGCATATAAAAATATTTATCAGGAAACTATTCATATGGAACCATATGAGGAATTTTATGGTAGGCTATACGGATCAACTCTATTCTATATAGATTCTAGAGAGTCAGATCTATTGGGATTGAGTCTCATGCCAGATACATTGGAGAAGGTTCATCTGATTCGGAAGTGTATGTCTACGGCTCAGAGTAGAAATCGACAAGCCCTACATTTTGCAATGGGTGATTGTGTTTTCCTTCAGATTTCACCTATATTAGGTCATAGTAGGATACAAAGACAGGGAAAGCTATCCCCCAGGTTGGTTAGACCATTTTAGGTTGTGGAGGGAATCAGGATGGTGGTGTATTGATTAGAACTTCCACAAATATAAGGTGATATGAATGCTATTTTCCATGTGTCACAGCTTCTGGGGTATCACTCTGACCCTTCTCATGTGATCAATGTGGATGATGTTGAGGTTGATATAGATTTTTCCTAGTAAGAAAGTGTTGTGGGGAAATATTGTGTTGATATTTCTTGTTCTATGGCAACATGGTCGAGTTTATGATGAAACATGGGAGAGAGAAGTAGATATGTGGGCTTAGTGGCCCAATATTTTTTACTCGAAATCTTAGAGATTCTTGGGAGTATAGATTGAGGATGAGTTGTTATAAGGTTAAAAGATTGTAAGATCCCGGACTTTTCTAGATATGTCTCAAGATTTTTTTTGTTACTCTTTTTTCCTTATTTTGAGTACTTTTTGTTTGGGTTTTTATTTGGGGATTTTTGGGTGGAATTGGTAAATTTCTTAAAGGATATGGCCAGTGCAAAGTTGGTGCATGGTTTTCCCAAATCGTGCGTCTAGCCCAGAAATCCGTGTAAACCCAAGCATGGGGTATTTTCATGACTATCACACGGTTTTTCAAACTATGTTCCCTATCGGGAGAAACCAAACCCCCTGGAAAAGGCACACAGTTAAGGTGCATGGTTTGGAAAACCTTGTGTCCCTAACTAAGAAACCATGTGCATAGTTTTAATTAGACCAACAATTAGATTTTAAAATCTTGAACCCCTCAGACTTCATCCCAATTCAACCAAACATGGCCCTAACCTATTACTATCATTTTTTCAGGTACCTGGATGGATTCCTAAGGATTACAATTTCTTTTCTTCACAATTAGAATCCCAATTCAAAGATTTGCACCTCTCTTAGTTTGTGAATCTTATCTTGTGTGGTTCCTCCCTATTTCTTGTTCTTTTATCATCCTTTGAGGGGATGTTTTACTCTATTTTAATGGATATAGATCTAGATTTGATGGATCATGATTTTTTTTTATATTGAATATAGTTTTTGGATCAAGATTTTGTTCTTCATCATATTCTCGTTTTTCTACTTAAATTTGGGTATATCTATTGGCAATCATTATTCATCAAACTTGAGGTAGGTATCCTCGATTAAATTCTAATAGTCTTGATCCCAATTACATGTACGCATTGTTAGAATTAAATTTAAACATATAGAAATTGAATCTTGAATTGAATTAATTAATTTATTAATTAATTTATGGAAACATGGAATCAGATTAATTAATTATCGAATTAATTTATGGAATGTGTGAATTAGGAATTGATGGGAAATTGAGATTTGTGAAATTTGATAAATTAGTTGGTGAATTAATTAATTAAATATTTTGATTGTGAAATTGATTAGATATTGATATTTTAAAATTAAATTAATTAATTGGTGAATTAATTAATGGTTAATTGATATTGTGGAAGTTGGAATAATTAATTATTAAATTAATTATTGGGAAATTGGGATTTGTGAAATTAGATAAATTAATTGGTGAATTAATTAATTAAATCATGTGATTTGTAATTGATGAGATTTTAATATTTTGAAATTAAATTAATCAATTGGTGAATTAATTAATGGGATAATGAGATTATGGAATTTGGAATAATTAATTGTTGAATTAAATCCTGTGATATTGGGATTGTGTAACTGGATTGATTAATTATTGGATTAATTAATGTATTTTTGTGAATATGGAATTTAATTAATTAATTTTTTAATTAATTAATGGCTTGTTGTGATTGTGTAATTGAATTAATTAATTGGTTAATTAATTAATGAATTATTTTATCGGTCAATTAATATGATTAAGAATTAATTGGAAACTTAAATTATGATATGGTTGGTTAAACTTTAATGTTTATGAATTATGATAAAAGGGTTAATTTTTATTAGGCTTGATTGATGTGATATGTGTTATATTAGTATATATGTGATACTGTGATATATGTGATATACATGTGTGGGACATGGTTTTCTACATCAAAATCCCATAGTGATAAATTGATTGATAAACATGTTTGGGACATGCCTGTGCATGCATGGGAAATCCTAGACGAATAGCCATGTGAATGTGGAGAGAAGATTTCACGATAAAGATGCTGGGGAGAAGCAGTTCCAAGTAGTTAGTCTGGGTTGTATGTAATTTTTGAATACTAAGGGAAATGAATTGCTCTAAGGCCTACGATCTATATAATACTTATGTCAACGGGCCTTGTAAGGGTTCCACCTCACCCCTTAAAAGGTGGATTATCAAAAATCAATAAAAAATGAAGGCCTTCAGACCATTGGATGGAGTTGGCATTGGAATATGGTTCCAAGTGGTTGTGATATGATTTAATGAGGTAATAAATGACAACTATGGTATTGTTATGTGGTTTAGACTCTATCATGGGCCAAAGTAGGAATTAAGGGGTTCATGTTTCCCTGGGAACCCTCGGGTTTATGTGGTTAATTTAAAGGATAATAAATGGGACAATTGTTTACTTATTCATTGTAAATTATTATTTATAAAAATATATATGCAGTTATTTAATGGATATTATTTTAGATGCCATTGGTGATGTCCTAATGATCTGTACTCACTCCCTACTAGGGATACCTAGTAAGTACCCAAATATATTTCATGGTTGAATGACAGGATGAGGGGAAGAACTATATGTTAGATGGATGATTTGAGATGGACCATGGATGAGGGAATCAGACCAGGTGTCAGAACAAGCTTGGGATATGTTGGTTTTTTTTACTTTTGGTTTTTTATATTAACACATGGCACATAATTGGAATGATATATCTACTGTTTTTTAGTTTGGTTATTGTATTTTTGTTTTAGTTATCAAGTGATACTAGTATTGTCTGATTATTTGGTTATATCATTTGGTTTTTATTATTTATTTACATTTTTGTGCTACTTTTATAAATAGGGTATAGTCTCCCCATGATCAAAATTAAACCCCACTACTATTTGATGGCCTCTGGAATATGGGGAGGTGCATCTAAGGTCATGTGACTGACCATCTTGGAGAACCAGTGTGTGGAACCTAGGTTGGTACATTACAATATCAAATAGGTACTAAAGTGAACAAGATCAATTAAGTAATCCACACAAAGTTCAATATTCCATGAATTCCTTTGATGGTTACTATTTCTGGTTTGAAGGATTTGGACACATGTCCAGATACTTCCCATCAACAATGTAGAGGAATGTGTTAAATAAGACCCAGAGAAGTTATAAATAGTACCTCAAGGAATCATAAAATGTTATGAAAATAAAAAATCATTTTATAGATTTGAAAGATGAAGTTTTACCATCATACTCTCAAGAAGATTAATAATTCCATTCAACTTCATGTATAAATCCAAAGGCATGGATCAAAAGAAAAGAGTTGATCAAATAGTGGTTACAGATATTGACTTCAAAGCATTATATTGTACTATAATATAGATAATTTATAGTGAATACACCTCCCATATAATGGTAAATAAGGATCTAGGGAGTGGAATTAGGTATGACAAATAAGGCATCATTATATTTGAAAATTATGAAGTCTTAAAGATTATTGTCTTAGGAAAATCAATGTTTGGAGGTAAAGATATGAGACATGTTGATGTCTTAGTTGTTAAAGGCCTCAGTCACAACATTCTAAGTGTTTTTCAATTATGTGAATCAGTTCATACTATAATATTTACAAATAATTTTTATATCATCGAGGGGTGATATAGTGAAGTTGTTTTACCTAGAAAGAGAATGAAGGGGAATATCTACCTTGTAAGTGGATAAGAAGATATGTGTTTTCTATAAAAGGAGGAATAAAATAGGTTGTGTTATAAATGGATTGGCCATTTATACCAACCATCCTTGGAAGATATAATAAAATTAAATGTATCTAAAGATATCCCTAGGCTATCATATGTTCATACTCACACATGTTATTCTTATCGATAAGGAAATATCATTCGAAATATGTACAGGGATAAAAAACATAAGTCAATAAGAGTGCATGAATTGGTATATGCAGATGTTTGTAGACCTATCTCATTAGGATTAAATGATTGGAAGAGGTATTATGTTATTTTATTTGATGATTTCATCAGGATGGCATGGATATTTTTCATTTCCCACATGTTTGTGGTGTTTAAATGAATAACACACTATTAGAGGGATTTTTAATGGATTCTTGAAGAGAATATTTTGAAGTTCTGATCCAACAATGGTACAAAATTCAAAAATAGAAAAGTGAAGAATTATCTCAGGAAAGAAGGGATAAGGAACCAAGTTTTAGTAGTGATAACTCCTTAGAAAAATTGAGTGGTTTAGAGGAGAAATAGGATCATAAATAAAGTTATCATGACAATTCTTATTGAAAAGCAACTACTAGATAAATTCTAGAAGTAGTATTTACATTGGTATATATATCCAATAGATCCTTGTTTTTTTATGAAAGAAGAAAATTATTCATATGATTTATAGTGTAGAAAGAATCCAATATTTAAATACTTTTGAATATTTGGAATTAATTGTTTTATTCTCAATAATGATAAATATAGGAAGTTTGAATCCTATGGATATGATGGGATATGTAATAATCTGGTTCTTTCTTGAGGAAACAATTATTTACCTTACATCAATTTTTAGTTTAAATATTCTAATACAGCCTAATATGAATTAAATTTGAGATCGTGAACATATCGGGGTGTTTGGGGCTGTTCTGGAGCCTGGAACCCATCTTTTGGGTTAAAAAAGTAAAGGTGCACAGTTAGTAGAAACCATGAGGGGTAGGATTCATGGTTAATTCTAACCATGTAAGTATGGATAGAAGGAATATATAGTCCACATGGTTTGATAAACCATTTTATTTTAGGTGCATTTCTATGAAATAATGTCTGCAGTTTTGATAGTAGGTTGTGACATGGTTAGCGCACAGTTAGTCAAATCATATGGGGTTCCCCTTTCCTATAGAAAAGGGTACACGATTGGTGTATGATTTATCAAAAAATGTGTCCAAACCATACAACCCAGTAATTCTTGGGAAATTAAGAAACTACCCCTAATTAATCTATTAAATTCGACCTAACTTTTATTTCTCCTTCTACATAACAAATCCACCCTTTGAGAAATCACTTTGGAAACTATTATAGGAAGTGGGAGACCTCCTCCGTCTGATCTCAGAATCAAGATACATTCATATTGTTGGATCTAAATTGGTAATATATCTATTACATTTATTATGTTACTCATTTTTTCATAATCTTCTATGCTATTTAGGTGAAAGATAATATTCTAAATTTATAGGTTCTTCATCCATTCTCCGATTTTCTCCCAATCTGAGTTGAATCAGGAGCTAATATTGGATGAGATATCCAATATGAACCTATGGTAGGTGATATAATAATTTCCCTTCAAATTCTAAATGTTTATTTATTTTTCATTGTGTTTTATTCGCAATTCTTAGAGTGACATCCTTGAAATAGAATTTAATACATGAATTGAATTGATTGGTGTGACCTGCGTAATTAACAGAACTCATTGATAATTGATTTATGGTTGTGAACCTGAAATAAACCACCCCCTGGGTGCAATGTGATATTAAGTGGACCACCATGGGTGGATTATGAGTTATCACTTAAAATGTGTTGTTTACCCTTTTCTATGGGAATATCAATTGATGACTTGAGTTGTAAATTGAATTGTGAATTATAATTGAATTGTGAATGATGATTTCAATTAGAACATGAATTGATTAAGAGAATGGGATGGATTACCATACCACTATTATTTATCAATGTGATGGATTTTTTAATCATGGTATGCCTTTAATTAAATGCTCATATGAGTTAAATAGAGGCTAAGACTTCTAAGATTAGATCTTGAGACATCTTTTGAGGTGATTTTAAATTTAAATGAATAAGGTGATGACCTTGATATAATTAAATTAAATTGATTGAGTTCTTATATACCTTGTGGGAAACATGGGTTCTTATATGAATTCCATGGACATACTCATTTGGCTTCTACCTTTCTTACACTTGAGTGACACTTAGACCCCTTATACGGATTTCTAAGGACAGACTCATAGGGGATAACTATTATATACCCAAGTGATACTTGGCCTCCTTATGGACTGCCATGGATGAACTCAAGGGTCAATTGATTATATACACCATGGGTGACACTTGGGCTCCCTTAGTAGACTGCCTAGGAAGAACTAAAATGGAAGTGATGTTATACCATACCTAGAGCGATAACAGGATTCTGATGAGGAAATTCATGGATGGGCTTATAAGGTTCTTGGTTTATGATACACTTGGAGAGATACCTAGAGTCCAAGTTAAGAATGAAAAGGATAGGAATGGGTTCTTAAATGGTTAATAAATGAAATTATTTACATGACACTTCTACCAAGACAAATCACAATCTTGGATTCGGTCAGTGGTTTACACTTTATTGATATCCGGGTTAGGTATTTTTGATAACATATTTGTATGAGGGACATCAGGATATTTTCTAGGTATTAAGAAATATTTATCAAATGAGATTGAATAATTAAATGAACTTAAATATAAAGTAAGGCTGGGATGACTGTTAATTCAGAGACATTTTCAGCTAGGCCAAATCATGTAGTAGAAGACATGTGTCCATGGGAACTTGGTCCTTATGGGTTGTTATTTTTTATATTTCCTTACATTTTCTATTACTGCATGAAAATTATTATTATTATATATTCACTAAGTGGATGGTACTAGACCTTTGGGTGGTTGTCTATTGGGATTATATCTCACAACCTGTTCGGGCTGCTGATGGCACCCAAACAGACAATATGATTAATGGTATGGATAAGGGAAAGCACCCTGATATAGGTTCTTGATTGTTTCTTAGGAACAGAAGAGTATGGGACTAAGTTGAAGCTTGTGATGCCAACTTGATAGATTTTGTCATTTTTTTACTTGGTTACATGTATTGTATTGGTTCCATGTAGACCTTTTTTGGATGCTTTATTAGACACATTCCATGTATCATTGTCATTTGTATATGATATTCCTTTTGGTATTGATTATTTATATCTATCTTGGATGTTGTCTATTGTTTTCTTGACTTAATGCTTCCATTATTTATCAGTTATTTTATATCCATTGTGCTACACTCTGTTGATGAGTGAATATTCTCCACATATACACACCTAGTCCCTCTCTCCTAGTTGGCAGCCACTGGTGTTTGGGGATATGTGCTTGAGGCCATGTGGCCAATTGGGTTCAGGGAACCTTCAGTGGAATTTAGGTCTGGGATGTTACAAAGTGGTATGAAAGCCTTATTTTTTTGGTTTGTCTTATTATTTGGAGACAATATGTGGTGATAAGAAGGAAATGGAATTTGGTAATGATTTGTGCTTGGGCGTAGCTAACCCACATATAGGAAAAATCCCAATTACCTTGAATGAAATTGTTGTTTTCTAAATTTTGACTATTACAGTTGATTTGATTCCACCACTGGGTTATGCACTTCAATTATGATACTATTGTTGGTTATATTATGATGAAAACCTATGAGATGAGGGTATTACATCTCATCCATCATTTTAAGAACCTCTTAGATTTCACATGCCATGCATTATGTCATGCCATATAAAATGAATTGACTAATTTCATACTGATGTGATATATACCATGATTTTTATAACTGTTATTGTGATATATGTTTTGGAATGTGCTATGGTGTGGATTGGTTGAATTCTATATTTTGGTTCATATGAAGTATGTGCCCTTATGGATTGGAATTCAGTGAACCATTTGGTTCAACCATTTTAAAATGAATTATTAATTTAATGGAAATTGAAATTTATTATATAAGAGAACTTGACATAGACCTGAACTTAGTAGTGGGAATTAGGCAGTATCTATTGATTTTATAGGATCTATACGATGACCAGACCTAACTCATGGAGTAGGCAGAGGGGTGTGTTTCTTTATATAGGAAGTCTTGTAACTATCTTATTTCAGTATCTCCGCTTTTATTTGTGAACTTTGATAACGTTCTTATTTGAGGTATGAGTTTGGAATTGTAGAGTAATTCCACCATGAATAACTCCAGTCATACATCAATATGGTGGTGATCACCACAATATAGAGGCAGTTGTCCATGAGCTACGGATGGATCCTCCAGTAGTTCCATCTACAACACCAGTAGTTGTACCAGACACAGGTATTGAGTCACAGTTCCATGAAGGCTTTATATGATTCATGAAGACCATTCGGGAAGAAATAAGACCTATACTGACTATTTAAGAGTTGACACATGAGTTTTAATAGTATCATATGCCCACGTTTTTGGGGGATTGTGGACCATAGGATGCAGAGTCATGGTTATAGGCCATGTTGTCTATCTTCAAGCAACTAGAGACACCTCCTGAGAGGAGGGTAAATCTCGCTACATATATTATGTGTGATTACACTAAGAGATTATTGGATGTTACTAATTATATGGATCATCATTGGGAGATATATTAGAGATATTTTCACACATCCTTTTATGATTACTTCTATCTTGAGACAATGAGGGCTAATAGATCTTGGGAATTAATTCACTTGGAGCAGAGAGGATTATCAGTTATGGATTATTCGACCTGTTTTACATAGATCCAGTGCTTCACACCTATTATAAAGGGTGAAAATTTATATAAAGTTAGGAAATTCAAGGATGGTCTCTAGTATGACATCTGATCACAGGTGGATGTCTTTTGGATGACTACCATTTCTAGAATAGTGAATCAAGAACTTATCACAAAGAATAACCTAAGAGAGGTTGAAGGTGTGAGCTATGGTGGATTGGTATCTAGATATGGTACTAAATTGACCAGTAGTAGGAATTGTTATTTAGAGCTTCCATGGGGTGATATTAGTAGTCAGAGAACATACAGAGGTAAACATGTGAGGTTCCACCGGTTCATTAGACCATGAGATATGAGACCTAAGTGTACGAGAGTCCAAGTCGAGTGCCAATCTTATGGAAATATGGTCAATTTATAGCACTTAGGTAGAGAATATCCTTTAGTATCCAGTGAGATAGGGTCTACACTAACTCCATATAAAGGAGTGGGGTTAGTAGCTTCTTTTTAGGTAGGGAGATGGATTACAGCCAGCCAAACAGGCAGAGGTGGGGGTTGTATTCATCGTAGTTAAAACCTAGAATTTCAACGACATCAGAGAATATCATCTTAGGGTAGACAGGAAGTATCATAGGGCCATGGATCCAGCCATATATATGAAATGAAATCCAAATCTGAGTGGTAGGACCCCGGACCATCTATAGCGGGATGTACTATTCTGGTAGCCTCTACTTTAGAATATGAACTTTTTGATATAGGGGCTTCTCATATATTTAAATTTGTTCCCATTGTAGAGATAATTGGGCTTAGTTTTTAGTGTTTTGATGGTGTTATGATACTTTACACTCCATTATGGATTATAATGGAGGAGGTGTGTCGGTTCAAAGAGGGACACCTTGAGATTGGAGGGTGTCACTTCATGTGGGATCTCTTTTTCCTTGAGATGAAAGGTTTTTATGTCATTCTAGGAATGGAATGATTGGTAACCATTCATGATTTTGTCTATTTCTATCACCAAATGGATACCTTCACATCACTAAAGGTCATAGGGTTTATTCAAAAGGTTGAATGGGATGTAAAAGAGGGTCAAGATACACCTAAGAATCACGGGATGTGTAGGATGATATCCCAGATTGTGATTTTATATCTAGATGATTAGGGAACACATCAGGTAGATTATCTCCATTGGTTGATCATTTCAGGGTGTTTTCTCAGATGAATTTTTATGATTTCCTCTAGTGAGACAGGTAGAGTTCTCTATCGAACTCCTGAAAGGATTTTCACTAGTATCCATTCCTCCATATAGAATAGAGACTACTAAGATGCATGAGCTCAAAAAGAAATTAGAAGATTTATATGAAAAGGGGTTTATCTGGACCAATATTTCTCCATGGGTTTTTTTTGTCTTTTTGGTGAAA
Source organism: Viscum album (assembly GCA_963277665.1). Taxonomy (NCBI): domain Eukaryota; kingdom Viridiplantae; phylum Streptophyta; class Magnoliopsida; order Santalales; family Viscaceae; genus Viscum; species Viscum album. The sequence goes on from OY728161.1 coordinate 1,593,358,122, forward strand.
AAGGAAGACATAAATCTTAAGCTATATGTGGATTCTGATAAATTGAATCAGTAGGTAGTTAAGAACAGGTATCCTCTACCATGGATAGATGATATATTTGATTATCTATGAGGAACTAAGGTTTTTTCACAACTTTAATTGAGGTGTGGTTATCATCATATGTGTGTTAGACCATCAAACATACCTTACACATCTTTTAATAGTAGGTATTGTCTATGTGAGTATTTTTTTATGTCGTTTGGTATCATGAACATGCCAAAAATCTTCATGGAAACAATGAACCATGTTTTCCATCCTAATCTAGATTTTTTTGTGGTGATTTTTGTGGATGAAATCTTGGTGTATTCTCACAATCAACACAACAATGCCAAATATCTTGAGATCATATTGAATACACTGAGAGAGAATTAGTTATATGTTAAGCTCATAAAGTGCCACTTATGGATGGATCAGATTCAATTCCTTGGTCACATCATCATAGAGACAAAAGTATTAGTTAACCCATAGAAGGTGAGAGATATATTTTCCTTGTAGCATCCCAATAATATCTTTTAGGTACAGAGTTTCCTAGGGCTAGCTAGATATTACAAGAATTTCATAAATAACTTCTCATGCTTACCAGCACTATTGAAGATATTTACTAAGAAGGGTGTGACTTTTTTATGGTTAGATGCATGGGATTCATCCTTTGAGGAGTTGAAAGGAAATTGACTTCAGTACTGATACTGAATTTTCTAGAGTCAGGCATGAGTTACATTGTTTACTATGATACATTAGGTATCATGTTCAGATCATTTATTATAAAGGGAGAAATAATTGTGGTGTATGGGTCTCGGTGACTGATTCCCCATGAGATAAATTACCTGAAACTTGATCTTGAGATATATTTAGTTGTTCATTCATTTTTTTTGTTGGATACATTAATTAATTGGAGAGTTTTTGGTTGTGTACATGGACCACATAATCCCTATGTATATATTTACACACTATGATATGAATCTAAGGCAGTGAGTGTGGGTTCAATACCTATAGTATTTGGACTTTGAGATTTCCTATGTGATTGGAAAAAGAAATGCAATGGCTAATGCACTGAGTATGAGGACCCAGATACATGTAGTTTAGTAGGCCAGTAACGAGTGGTAAATTATTTACTTATTATCTAAGATGCACTTAGAGGTGAAAGATAGTCAGGGAAGGGTCATATTTATATATTACCTCTACCCTTCTATATAGATTGAGGATGAGGTAGCTATCATATTATGAGGGATCATTCCTATGAGAGTGTTTGGTAGGTGAGTACCCTCCTCCTGATTGGATCATAGGTGAGGATGAAATTATACATGCTCATGGTCACATATGTGTTTTATAAAACATGCATGAGGTGATCATGTGATACTTTCATGCTTCATCTTGGGAAGTGCACCCTGGAATCACCAAGATGCATCAGTATTTATAGCGCCAATAATAGTGGTCGGTAATGAAAATATATGTTGCTAGTTTTTTCATGAGGTATTCCACGTATCAGTAGGTGAAGGTAGAACACCACTGACTAGCCAGACTTTTACAGTAGCTACCCATTCCTGAGTGGAAATGGAATGATGTCGTGATGGATTTCATGAAAATTTTATTGAGGTCACTGAGAGGAAATGATGTTGTAAGGGTTGTGTTTGATAAGATCATTAAGGTTTCATATTTCCTACTAATCAAGGAAACCTTCAATGTGAATGATCTTGGAATTTTGTATGTCTATGAGATAGTATGACTTCAAGGGGTCCTACATACTATCATTTCAGATAGGGATTACCAATTTAATTCATGCTTCTAGTAGGGTCTATAGAGGGAATTTGATACACATGTGCTTCTGAGAACAGCATTCCAACCTCAAACTGATTTCCAACCAGAAAACATGATTCAAGTGCTTGAGGACATGTTGTGACCATGCATCCTATATTTTGGTGGATCTTGGTAAAGACGTATACCCCTGGTTGAATTCACCTACAACAATAGCTTTCAAGATGCTATTTAGATGGAATCTTATGAGTCTTTGTATGGTAGGCCATGTTGATCACCCATGTGTTGGTTAAATATAGGAGAGGCGTCTATTCTTGAACCACGTCTCATTCAGAAAACCATGGAGTAGTTTTAGTTGATTTGGAAGTAGATTTCTACTGCATACTCTTGGTAGAATCTTACTTCGATCACCGCAAATGACCTCTATAGTTCAAGGTTGGGGGTAGGGTCTTTTTACGTGTTTCATAGACGATGGGAAACAGGAGGATCATGAGAAATTGTAAGCTTTCACCAAGATATATTGGGTCATTCAAGATTCTGGACAGAGTCGGGCTGGTAGCATATCAGTTGCAGTTACCTTAGTGGTATCGATCCATGCACAATGCCTTCTATGTATCTCATTTGTGCAATTATCATTCATAAATGTATCATTCCATCCATCTTGAGGAGGTTTATTTATAGATAGATGTGTCCTTTATGGATAATTTGATATGTATTTTGGATCATAGGATGAAGGTTCTCTAAGGATGGTCAGTTCCTCTAATACGGGTTTTATGAAAACACGGTAATGTACATGATGAGATCAAGGAGTGGGAGTACAATGTGTGAGAATAGTTTTTGGAGTTTTTCTTATACAATCTTTATCACCCTTGAGATAGAAATTTGGGGATGAATTTATTTAAGGGGGAAAGGTTTTAAGAACCCAGTTCTATCTTGTGATACATATTATTTACTTTCTATCAATTTTTAGATTAAATATCTAAATACAGAAAAATATAAATCACCTTTTAGGTCATGAACATATTCGGGGTATATAGGGATGGTTCAGATCCTAGAACCAAGATTTTGGGTTGAAAAGGGCCTAGCGCACGGTTAGAAGAAACTGTGCGGGGCAGGCCACACTGATACTTATAACCGTGTAAGGATGGATAAAGGGAATTTATAGGATTCATAGTTTGATAAACCATTTAATTTTAAGTTCACACCCATGAAATAATTTATGAAATTTTGAAAGTGGGCTTATACATGGTTTTTACAAGGTTAGTCAAATTGTACGAACAAATTGTGCAGGGTTCCCCTTTCCTACAGCAAAGGGTGCATGGTCGGTGCATGGTTAGGACAACCTTATGGACAAACTATGAAATCCAATAATTATTGGGAATTAATTAAACTATCCCTAATTAATATATAAAATTCAACCTAATTTTCATTTCTCCTCCCACACAACAAATCCACCCTTTGAGAGCTCTCTTTGGTGATTATTCTAGGAAGTGAGAGATCACCTTTGTCCGAGCTCAGAATCGATATATGTTCATCTCATTGGATATTAATTGATAAGATTTACATTATAGTCATTTCATTACTCATTTGTTTTGTAATCGAATGAACTATTTAAGTCAAAGATAATATACCTTATTTATAGGTTCTTCGTCTGTTCTTAAATTTTCTCCCAATTTGAGTAAAATCAGGAGCTGATACTAGATGATTTATCCACTACAAACCTATAGTAGGTGGTATAATTCTTGTCCTTTAAATTAGAAGTGTTTATATATATTTCATTGTCCTAAGTTCCCAATTCTTGGAGTGACACCCTTGAAGTGGAATTTAATCCATGAATTGAATTGATAAGTGTGACCAACATAATTAACAGAACCCATTGATAATTGATTTATGGTTTTAAACATGAAATAAACCACCCCTTGGGTGTGTTGTGAAATTAAGTAGACCATCATGGGTGTTTTATGAGTTATCAATTAAAATTGGTTTTTTACCCCTTTTTATAGGATGTTAATTGATGAATTGAGTTGAAAATTCAATTGTAAATTGTAATTGAAATGTGAATGGTAATGTGAATTAGGACATTAATTTATTAAGGGAAGGGGATGGATGACTATTCCCCTAGGATTGATCCATGTGATGGATTATTTAATCATGATATGCCTTTAATGAAATGCCTATTTGAGTTAAACAGATGTTAATACTTCTAATCTTAGTCCATGTCTTGAGTCACCTTTTGAGGTGGGTTTGACTTGAAATGGATAAGGTGATAGCCTTGATGTAATTAAATGAAATTGATTGAGTGATTATATGCCTTTTAAGACACATGGGTTCTTATACGAATTCCATGGATTGACTCATTTTGATTCTACCTTGCTTATGTCTGAGTGACACTTGGACTCCTTATACCTCAAATAGCCCGAAGGCCTTAATTTTTTTTATTGATTTTTGATAATCCACCTTTCAAGGGATGATGTGGAGCCATTACAAGGCCCATTTTCATAATTATTAGATGGAATGTAGGACTTAGAGGAATTCATTGCCTATAGGCTTAAAACATTACATACAACCCAGACTAACTACTTGTAACTGCTCCTCCCCAGCATCTTCATCGTGAAATCAGCTCTCCACCTTCACATGGTTGTTTGGCTAGGCTTTCCTGTTCATGCACAGGCTTGTCCTGATGGAAAGTGTCATACCCTCTCATTCTTAAAATCTGTTTAGCTTATGTAATGGTGAATTCTCCTTGCTCATCCTTCTTCTGAAGCTTGTTCCTTATAGGTTTTCTGGTTTGCATCTTCACTTAAGGTGCTCCGAAGGCCTTGAGGTGGCCTGAAGGCCTTACTAACCCGAAGGCATAGGTGGACCGAAAGTTTTAAAGGACTATGGGACCAAATCGGTGGCCCAAATACCCAAACGGGGGAATATTCTTGGCTGCTAAAGTGTCAAACAGTGCCTTCTACAGTTCCCTCTACAGTACCTGCTACATTACTGCATAGTTCCTGCTATAGTACTACTACAGTAACCTAGAAATTATCCTCCACCTGGATTTGATCCCAGGTTGTCTGGATTCACTTAAGGATTCCTCACCAACTGGTCTGATGCTCATGTGAAAAAATGTCGGTTGCTAACACTGACTCCCAACGGGGTCCCTGACCAAGCCCAGGTACGCTCCACACTCCCCAACTAAGTAATGGCTTTGAATCGTCTTGGGAATAATATGCATAGTGTCTGAGTCTGGTGGGACTTGAGCCTATGCCAGTTCCCACGGAGAGCAAGGGGTAAAACCAGTGGGTACCACTTAGCTAACACCCCATGGGCCTACAAAATGTGGGTTTCTAACACCAAATCCCAACGGGGGGCCCCGACTAAGCCCAGGTGCGCTCCATACTCCCCAGCTAAGCAATGTATTTGAATCGCCTTATCCATAATATGAACAGTGACTGAGTCTGGAGGGAATCGATCTTGCACCAGTTCCCACAGAGAGTGAGGGGTACAACTAGAGGGTACCACTCGGCTAACACCCCATGGGATAAAATGTGGTTTGCTAACACCAACTCCCATCGGGGGGCCAGACCAAGCCCAGGTGCGCTCCACACTCCCCAGCTAAGCAATGGCTTTGAATCTCCCTCTGCATAATACACACAGTGTCCGAGTGATACCTATAATCCTTATGGACAGGCAAATATAGAATCAAGGGAGAGTTGTTCATATACTCGATGGTTGACACTTGGGCTCCCTTAATGGACCGCCAAGTATGGACTCAAATGGTAGTGACATTATGACACACCTAGAGTGATACTAGGATTTCTATGAGGAATTCCTAGGACGAGCTTGTAAGGTGCATGGTTCATGATACCCCTAGAGTGATACCTTGATTCCAAATTAGGAATTCCAAGGATGGGTTCAGGTTGTTAAATAGTTAATGGATGAAATGATTTATATGGTGTGTATTCCAATCCAAAGAACAAAATAAGATTTGGTGAGTGACATACACTTTATTGATAGTCAGGTTAGGCATTGTTGATCACATGTCTATATGGGGGATGTTGGGCTATGTGCCAGGTCTCGAGAAATATTTATCAAATGAGATTGAATCATTAAATGAATTTTAATATAAATTGAGACAGGTCTAACTGTTGATTCAAAGACATTTCTAGCTAAGATGAAGTAGGTAGCAGAGGATGGTTGTCCATGGGAAATCAGTCCTTATGGGTTGTTTTTTTAGTAATTCCTTAAATTTTCTATTACTTCCTGTAAAATTTTATTATTATATATTCACTGACTAGATGAAACTAGACTTTTTGATGGTTTACTATTAGGATTATATCTCACACCTTTTTTGTGTTTTCAATGGTACCCAAACAAACTACATGAATATAGGAATGGATAAGGGTAAGCGCCCAACTACAGGTTCATGATTTCTGCTTAGGAATAAGGGATCATGGGACCGAGATGGATTTTTTCCCTTTTGTACTTTTTTTACATGTATTATATTGGTTCCATGTAGACCTATTTTGGATGATTTATTAGACACATTACATGTATTATCCTCATTTTTATATGATATTGATTTTGGTATTGATTATTTATATATTTCTTGAATGTTCACTATTGTCTTATTAACTTACTACTTATGATATTTATTTGTTATTGTATATCCACTCTGTTACACTCTATTGATGAGGGCGTAGTCTCCTAACATACATACCTAGGCCCTCACTGCTTTTAGGCAGCCTCTGACATTTGTAAATATATGCTTGAGGCCATGTGGTCAACCATGATCGGGGAACCTTCAGGGGAATCTGGTTCTTAGATGTTACATGATATTCCTTGGATACTCATGAAAAATAAAATCATATGAATGCTTCAATAATAGTCCAAAAAACTGGTTGAAAGAAATGATGACCCAATAATTTAAATTGAACATAATCTTCAACAACACACTGAAAATTGTCCTGATGATGGTGATGAGGAGGTAAGTGATTCAAGGGGAGTAGAAGCAACAAATTATTATTCATAAGAAGATATTTATGATGAGTTAGATAAAGTTAGACCTGTATCTAAATGTAAATAGAATATTAAATCTAAAATTAATAGACAAAACATCATTGGTAATTAGGTAGTGCTAGTTCAAACAAGGAAAATAAAGTCTCTACAGAAAGCATCCTTCATATCTCAAGTAAAGATGAAATATTTTGAAGAAGTGGTTATAGAATAAAACTAAGTTCAGTCTATGAATGAAGAGCTTGATCAAATCTAAAATAATCACATATGAGATATTGTTTTGAGTTTGATAGATAAAAATGTTATTAGGACCAAATGGGTATTTAGGAATAAATTGAATAAATATTGAACTATAATTTGAAACAAATAATGAATGGTGGGCAAGGAATATTCACATATTAATGTAATTGAGGTATATGATACATTTTAAACTATTCCAAGGCTGTAGATAATTTGATTATTCATTTCCATAGTAGTTCAAAGGAAATTAAATTTTTTCCAAATTGATTTTAAATATGCATTTGAGAATTGGGTTTTAGAGGAAGAGGTGTGTATAAAACATACAGATGGATTTATTATGCATGAATATGAGGGAAAATGTTATTGGATGAAGATGGATTTATATGTATTAAAGAAGGAATTGAGAGCATGGTATTTAATACTTGATCAGTATTTGAATAGTATTGGTTTCCAACATAGTGAAGTTGATTACAATATCTATGTCAATCATGAGATTAATCATGAGATAATAGTGTCATCTTATTTTGATAACATAATATTTGCAATATCAAATAAATAATAGTGATAAAAAAATTTATAATTCATGAAAATTATGTTTGAAATGTCAATGATTTGTGAGATGATGTTTTTCCTTGATCTGTAAGTGACATAAAGAAGACATGGAATGTTTATATCTCAATCCAAATATTCTAAGGAGGTTATAAGACAATTTTTAATGGATAATTACAAGTTGATGAAAACTTTAGTTTTAGCCCAGATGAAGTTTTCAAAAGTTGATAAAGGAAAAGAGGTGAATGTCATAGAAAATAGCCAGATCATTGGAATCTTATTGTACTTAACAATGACATGACCTAATATTATTTTTTCAATGTTCCAAGTTACATGGTATCAAATAAATCCCAATGAATAAACTTACATATAGTGATAAAATAATTCAATATATCAAAGTCACAATGAATTTCAGTTTTTTATACAATGAAAAATATCAGCAAGAATTATTGGATTATACAGATACAGATTGGGATGGATCGGTATGTGATAAAAAATCAATGAAATCCAGTGTATTATTTCTTAGTGTATTGTTTATTTTTTTTCTAAGAAATAAGCATGATTTTAGTTTCTTTATCATCACTTAAGATAAGTATGTTGTGGATACTCAAGCTTTCATACAATTATTGTGGATAAAGTAGTAGCTTGAAGATATGGGAGTAGAAATGAAGTCTCCAATTAGAATCCATTTTGATAATTAAATTACTATAAATCTTAGTAAAAATCATATATATCATTCAAAGATAGATAACATTGAAATAAAATATCATTTTATCAGGGATAAGGTAGATCATGGGCTTGTGAAGTTAATGTATGTGCCTATAGAACTATAGGTTGCATACATTTTGATGAATTCCATACCCAAAATAAGTGTTTTATTATTATCAAAATTCTATTGGAATCCAGTAAACTCTCCACACTTGAAAATGTTTGGAAGTAGAACACCCTCTCCATTAGGTATGATGTGTCATTCCCTATGTGTTGATATGTGTTCTTTACCTTTTTTGGACCAAAAAGGAGTGACTTTTGGGTTCATTGAAAAAGGGGGGGATTTTTTCATGAAAGTGGGAGCAACTAAATAGGGGGATCCGAGAAATAGGGAGAGTTAAAATCTAATGATATTGAATTATTTCTTTTAATTAATATAGATAATTAAAGAATTTCATCATGTTAGTATTTAATGATGAGTGGTATCAAGAATAAAGTGATTCATTGATGAAATTTACCAGCTACTCTTATTTATCATACTAATATTTTGTCATGAGGGATTAGATTACCAGTTTAGTAAATCTTTAATCAAATTATAGTCATATCATTTGAAGTGGTGGTTTAAGAAGATGGTGTGTGTGTGTGTGTTCGTCAAAAAAAGTGTCTAAGTGTTTTTTAAATGTTTTAAATATACAATAAATAAATAAATATCATGGAAAATCTATCTTAATGGTGTTTCAAGGTTTTTTGGTTGATTTTGTTTATTGAAAAAATCAGTTAACAAAGTTCCATAAGATCTATTTTAAAATTAGTTATGTTGAAGGTGTGGTATTTTCCCAGTTCTTTACATTTTTTTCTATAATTTCAAGAGTTTTTTATGGAAAAGTAAGTCTTTTCACATAGAAAGTGGTGAAATATGTGAATTGTTTATAACACTGAAAGTATTTTTTCAAGGTTTTTGGGGAAAAATTGACTATATAAAAACCTTCTTATGAAAACCTCATCAAAATTATGAAAAATAAAAAATAAACTAATTTTTCTAAATCATGGATTATGCATAGTAGTTTTCCAATCTGAACCACAAAAGAGCATCATTATTTGTGGCTACAAGTAATGATTTATAGGTCTCCACAACAGAGAGTCGTTTTTTCAGTTGCAGATATGATTTAGAGTCCACCACAATGGGTTCTCATTATTTTTAAAATTATGTTGTTTCAGAGGCCATCTCAAGGGGGGTTATGTTCTATGGGAACCACATATCGATTGCATTATGCAGTGAAGGCAAATTCAAAAAATAATTCAGTTGTAAATTTGATTAGTTTTTTTTTCAAGTTTCTTCTTCTATATAAACAACCCATAATCACTTAATTTAGGAGATATAATTTCATTATATATAATTATATTTGTAAAAAATCAGCTAATTCTGAAATTGGTTTATGGAGGAGTTGTGTTTGTGAAGGAGGTGGTTTATCAAGGAGTTGATTTTGTAAAGTAAATTCAATTAAAATATGATCTTTTTGATGCACTATGTATCATAATGGAGTGGCTTTATTCTAGGAATCAACCATCTCCAAATTAAAGGTAAATTTTTAAGCACTAATGTTATGTGGTACAAGTCATTTCATGAAGAGATTAAATTAGTTCATTAAGGAATAAAAATAGTGTATGAAATGATTTTACACAAAGAAAAAACTACATAGTAAAGTGTATTTTACCTCATGGGTGAATATATATCTTCATGGAACACTCACATTTTGTGAAAATTTTCTAAGTAGATTTAGATCAATAAAAGTTTCTACTGGATGAGCAGTGCACTCACATCTACAGAGAGAGCAATGATCTTTCATATTGTAAATGATTATGAACTAGGATGGATGGTGAGTTTGTTACAAAATTTTAATAGTACTTTACTTTATTGTACTCTTCATATCAATACAAAATTAGTGTGTTTTTATGGGATATAGCCCAGTGATATTGAAACAAGAAAAATTGTTGTGTCTCGTGCATGTTTTCATTTCTTCTTATACATCTCTATAGAAAGGGTAGAGAAGAGTGTTTTTTTAATGAATAAAATTTATACAAAAAATGTGATGGTTTTAACATATAAAACCCTAATTCACCCCCCCCCCACTGGGGTATTTTACTTGTTACCATGTAAATAGTAAATTAAAAATGAATCATATCACTTTGTGGAGGTGGTGGTCCACAAGTACACAAGAGCGATGTTATCATTTTCAAACAAATGGGAAGGTAATAAGGTTGATAAGATATTATAATTAAAAAAGAATTATATTAAGGTAACCTCTGATCTAACACTTTTTTTAAAGAAAGTAAAAAAATATATTATGATTGTTCAAATTTATTTTGATGATCAACTCAAAAATCTTTAACAAATTCCTTTGTGAATCTTAAGAAAATATGAGTCTGAAATGAGTATGATGGGTGAGTTAAAATGTTTTCTTAGTTTTTAGATTTCTCAAAAACCATAAATTAGATATATATGTCAATATAATTATATTAAATATCTTTATAAAAAGTATGTATGTGAAAATACAAAGTATTAGTACTCCAATTGGCACCTCAAATACACTCGATCTTGATGAAGTAGGGAAACCAGTTGATTAAATAATTTTTAGAGGTATGATAGGAAGTTTACTATACTTAATATCTTGTTTTCCAGAATTAATTTTTTTAGTATACTTATGTGTAAGGTATCAAGAAAATCTAAAGGAATCCCATTTAAAATAAATTAAATTAATTTTTTGTTATTTAAAGGGACCTATAGATTTATGAATTTTCTATTCTTATGGGAATGATTTTAAATTGAAAAGTTTTTGGATGCTTAATTTGGTGGTTGTAGAATTGATAGGAAAAGAATATCCATAACATGTCATTTCTTAGGATATTCGTTAGTTTCTTGGTATTGTAAGAAACAACACTTAGTATAAATTTCCAATACTGAAGTTGAATCTGTGGAAGATGGAATTTGTTGCACTCAAGTGTTGTGAATGCAACACACACTCATAGAAAATGGAATGAGTTTTACTAAAACTCAAATACTATGTGATGAAAAAAGTATCATAGCCTTAAGTAAAAACCCTTCAAATTAATCTCATTAAAAACACATAGATATTATTCATCACTTTCTTAGAAATCACACAAAAAAAGGAGATATCATTTTACAATTAATCAGAACACAAGAACAACTTGCTGATATTTTTACCAAACCATTACCTTCTAATATATTTTAATACATTAAACAAAGTCTAGGAATTTTCACTGTAAATTAATCATTCATATCTATTTCATTTTTAAACCATATCCTTACATTAAGTTACTCATTTTCATAGCGGTAGTATATATAATTTTTTTCAAAAATTTTAGTCTTTTAAAATTATAATTTTCCAAAACTTTTAATAATTACTCTTCTAGACTCTAGGTTATTTTAAAAAATTTGGATTTGAAAATTTTTCTGATTTGAATATTTTTCATATTTGAATTCCTAATCATATTTAGAAAAATAATAAGATTAAAAATTTTAATCATATTTATAAAATATATCATATTATATTTAATAATCTAAAATTTTTGAGTTTTATTTTTCAAAAAAAATTATTAAAAAATTATTGTATTTAACTATTTTTATTTCAACTAATGTAATCTATTTTCTTAAAAAACAAATAAAAAGAAATTATCATATCAATATTTTCACTCTGAAAGGTATTTTTCTTTCTTTTATAGTTTAAACATTATTCCATTCTAATTAGTTCTGTTATTTTTTGTTGTTATTCTTAATGTTTATTTTTTAAAATTGTTTTACTTTCCCAATCATATTTATCCAATATGATAAAAGTTTTATAAAACATCAAGAGTTTTATTTATTTTAAAAAATTATTTATTTGGATATAATCTCAACCATCAGATCAAAGACTTTGAATTCCAATAGTTATATCTATTTGGAAGGTAAAGCATCACTCATGATTGCATATAAAAGCCCCCCCCTCCTATCCCACATTGCTTGTCTGGGTTTTTTTCCTCTAATCTCTTCCATATTTAGGAAACCAAGTATGATTATCTTCATGAATGATTATTCTATATACTACCTGAAAATAATGGCTCCAACAAAGGGTTTTTTCCATGAAAGGTTAGTCTCTAGATATTTTATGAGAATTATGATTCATTGTTGAGAAGAATGATTCAATTCCAATAATGGGAATCATTATGTGTAGAACATCCCAATCTGAACTATGATTTATTTTATCTATACATAGTTTATTATTTCTATTAATATATTCATTTTTATAATTATTATGGAAAAGATATGTTTTATTTTCATGTTTATGACAAAACTTATGAGATTTATCATAGAGCAGCTGCTAGTTTTCATAGTGCTTCAGATGAAGGAGATGTGTTTTTTCCATCTCACAAGTTACCAGATTCTAAGGGTACATTTTTAAAATATATAGATAATAATTATTTTTTCAAAATAGATAAATATACAATAAAATTAACTCATTTAATCTCAGATCAAATATTATTAGCTACTTGGATGCAAGGTTTTCTTGATCTGAGAAAAGGTGATAGAGATACTCTAAAAGTATCTAATGTTTTCATTTTGGATTAACTTTTCAACATGAGGAAGATTGATCTCACTAGATTTATTATTTTGAATATCAAAAACATCAAGTCAAAGTCAATAAAATCTCAAATTATTATGTTTCCCAGATTAATTGTTAAGATTATTGATAAAAGCCTGAGACATTTCAATATCTCAATAAAATCCAAACCTATCAAGGAAAAGATAATGTTTATCAGTGATGATACGAACATAAGGATGAAATATATTTTTAATTCTGAATCAAAAATGTTTTTGAATAATATACAGGTTTCTAAATTAGAGGTATAACCTTCTTTAATAAAGAAATTATAGAAAAATATTAAGAAAATAAAAGATTATTCTCTTACAATTCCAAAATAAAAGAAGAAAAAGAAAGTCCCAGATGAAGTGTCTACCGAATAGAGAATAAATAAAGCTAAAAGGAAAGTGGGAGAGCCCCAAATTAGATTTTTACCGGCCAAATATTTTGCAGTAATACTTCATGGTGAGGAAGTTTTAGAGAAACCAGAAAAATAAATGATAGTTAGTGAATGAAGATATCGAAAAAAGTAAAAGAAACATTCTATCTGAATCAGAATTCCTGAATATGATTACTGCTCAAGGTATTGATTTTATTTATCATACTTTTAGAATATTGGATAATAATATTACATACTTTCCAATATTGGAAACAAAAGTCGATTTGGTTGTGTAAAACCAATACAAAGACTTGTATTTGGTAAATGTTTTGACAGACATGCTGATACTATTGGAAGTAGATTTCAAAGTCTACAAATAAAATTTTGAAACTCAAAGGAAGAGTTGTAATAAAATTATGAAATTATATCAAATTTTTGATGAATATATCAATACTTATGATGAAAATTTTGTAAAATTCAAGAAATTTTCGGATGAAACTGATATTTCTTTCAATAGTCTTATACGGGAAATGGCCAATAGGGTAAAGTATCATGAAAATTTCATAAGTGACTTTAAGAAGTAGAATAAATATATTTGTAACCTAAAATATTTCAAAAAGTTTTTTCTAAAACAGATTTCTAGATTCAAAGTCTATAGAGATGAAATTATTTTTTTGAAGAATCATAGTGATGTTTTCTCATGAATAATCAAAGCTCAGGAAGATTAGAATAAACTTTTGGAAGAAAATTTTAAGGCTCAAGAAGAAAAGGTGGAAGAATAGGATGAAGATCCAGGAGGAAATAATTCGGGACCTAGAAAATAAAAACAAGTCTCGAAAGGATCTCATGGAAAATTTTGAAGAATGTAGAAAATATTTTAAGTAGTTGAATACAATAGTCATATCCATTATTTCATCGAAGAAAATTTATTTTCGAAAAACTTATATTGTATTGTTCTAGTTCTTGGAATTTCAATGAAATAATTCCTCATATATATTCATTTTGATTGAATTTTTTCCAATACATATTTGGTTGAATTTTATTTTATTTATTTTTAGATGATCAAGTAATTTATTATTTCATATAAATTTTTTTCTATAACCCTTTTCAGGTATTTCAAGACTTTCCATATTCCTTTTTGAAAATCACAAATGGGGTAACTTTATATATAGGGGTAGAATTATATAGTAAATAGGAAATGATTTAATTAAGGGGGATAAAAACATTTAAAGAATATAATATGATCCTTAGGGTAATTATTATCCTAAGGAGGGTTAGTTGTGTTCAATACTGTATTCAAATGAGTTATAAAACTCAGGGAGAGATAAGTATAAATGTATGGTTCTGAATATGATGCATCTATAAGGTAATGGTCTTAATTTTTTCAAAGTTATTTTCTATTTAAGTCTTATGGTTTTTGTTTTCAAAAAAGGGGGAGATTGTTGAGTCAAAATTTATTTTTTACTTTTTCATTCCTTTTGTTTTGTAAATCACAAAATATTTCATAAATACTAAATTACAAATATTTTTATGTCCAAAGTATTATTACAATGTTTTTATAGAAAACATAAATTTTTTTCATAATTTTAAATAGTCTTTAAAGTATTCAAGAAAAAAATAACATTGTCTATTACAATTATCGTAATCATCTTGGAACCGAGAATAATCAGATTGACTGAAAATGATAACAATTGGATTCATTTCTAGACAGTTTATCGTAATGAAATATATAAGTAAATCCATCGGATTGACTTCTATTTTAATCCTAAATATAGAAATATATTTTATCATACTGGAATATTTTACTCTTAACACTATGATAGTTTATTTCTAAAATGATTTTATACATTCAGTTATAAATGTGTAAAATAAAACAATGTCATGTATTTAGTTATAATATGACCATTTTAGTGAGAGTTGTCAAAGTAAATCTTAAAAAATTGACCGTTGGAGATCAATATGACCATTGGGAGGTATGCCTATAAATACAAGTTCATTTTAAGAGATCAGGAAATTAGATAGAAAACTGAAGTGTGATTTTGTTATATCTCTCGTTGAATTTCTTTATTGTCAATTTTTCTAAAGAATACAAAGAATAAACAGCTTTTTCCTAGTCTTTTTTATAAATTTAGAGATTTTATTTCTTAAGGAAATCTTGTCAGGTTTCCTTATTAAGAATCTTTTTTATTGATTCATGTGACTCTAATTGTTGTAATTTTGATTGATGGATTCCAAGGGTAGAAAGACAGAGGATCTGATCACCTTCTTGATCGAGGGATTACGGGGATAGCAAGATAGAATGAATATAATCTTTTTATTGATGGCTTACAAGGATAGTGATACAAACCAATCCTCATAATGATGGATTACCCTAGTGTAGGTAAGACAAAATTTCTTGAACATATATATCAAGGAACTTTTTCCTAGGTTATTGGATACCTTTCTCTTTAGGTTAAAATAATTAAATTCAATTTTATTACTTGTTTCTTTATAAGTCTTTTATATTCTATTGCATTAATAGAAAGTGATGTTTTTTTTCCATCTTTATATTTGTATTTCATTTATCGTAATAGTTTTAATTACGTTTCATTTATTTTACTGAATATGATTCTATGCGCTTTAAGATATAATCATTACCATTTTTTTATTACTCTGATAAATTTTAATCATTGTAATTATGATTTATTTTATAATCATTTATATTTGTATTCTGATTATCATAGTATCTTTGATTACAATACTTTTGTATTACTCTGTAAATACATTTTTTGTGGTTATCATTATACCACTTAATCTGATTATGATTATATATGATTTAATATAGAATCATTTTTTTGGTGACCTATGACTTAGTAATCATATTTAAATCAACCGGATTGCGATATCCTTTTTATCGGACCCAAGGTCCAGTCTGATTACTATTTAAATACATAAGAGGCTTTTTTAATTCCATTATTTTAAAATATTTTAAACTAAATTATTTTAAGGTTAAAAACAAATGTTTTTAAACTTACAATTAACCACCCTATATTTATCCATATCTGTATACATTTTGATCCTACATAAAGGATTTACAAAACAGAGTCCATATTCCCAAGATTTAGCCATTTGAATATAATATAGATATATAGAGAGAAGGAGGGTGGTCACATGTGAAGGTACCAAGAACATATCGAAATCCCCAAAAATGGGATTTTAAGATTTTTCACTTATGTTTGACATGAACTTGTCGACGTCGGTGAATCGCTGCTGGGATTATTCTGAGGATCTCACGTGAAGAATTTTAAGCACAAAATAAAAACCACAAAAACCTAGTTTAGATATGAAGACACGCATGATGTTTTATCATCGTTGGCGATCGCTACTCAAAGAAACCAAATCCTAATTCCTCTAGATCATCCACATGTGCATCAAGAAACTACGGAAGCACCAATCGTCGTGATCCAGGTGCTAGCGCGGAATTTCAACGACACCTTTGACACTCAGACAGTCACTGCATCGCCTCGCTTGTGATGCCTGATATGGAGCTCGATCCAATCTTCTGGATCCAAATATTATCTCTTTAGATCATGGAATAGATAATAGGAGATAGAAATCCCATGAATAGTCACTGGTGGGAGGCTCTCCCCTTTTATATATAGTTTGTAATTAAAGTACCTGGTATTTCCTCTCTATCCCCAGAATACTTAACTCACTATAAATGACAATTTATGACTACTAATCTGAGTCATAAATATTATTATCACTTTCTTGTAATATATTAAATATATTACATGATAATAAGTGATTCATTAACTCAACTCGCTATTCCCACAAAAATTAATTGAACCTTGAATATATTAATATTCATTCAATTAATATTTTTCTATGTATTTACTTAAAGCTTGTAAATATATTTAATAAATAAATTCAATGCCCATTATTCTAAACTTGAATAATATGAATTTATTTATTGCATTGGTGATTGTTTAACCTTGGACAAATCCCAAACCCCTGTGGTGGGGCCCATAATGTCCAAAACTCTTATTCAACTGAATAAGGCAGATTCTCAAATACGCAATTATGTGTGACCCTCTAGGCCCTTATCTCGATAGTAGTGAATAGTATTCACAGACCAGGAGCAAGATCTAGAAACCCATAATGGCCCCTAAAGATATAAGGATTTCCAAAGTAGTGAAAATCAACCTATACACATGTACCATGTAATATAATCACTTTTTCATTAATATCTCATAAAGTATGATGCACACCTGTGTCATCACCCTTTTCTTGCTTTATTATTTGTTGATCCTATTGGAAAAAATTACCCTCGACTACCATGTCCATTGTCTTATGAAGGTACTTCCATCTTGATCAACATGTCCTGAGATATATTACTTTCATAACCTGGAAGCGAAAAATCCTTTAGTGACCGTTCAACCAATGACATTCCACTAATGACGCACCCAACACAAACTACCTTGACACTATTTCAATATCATGGTTTTCTTCTTGAATCAAATTACATAATAAAATGGAATACATTGGTAATGATCTCAAGTCAAGATACAATTACACATGATCGTAGATAGAAATATCCAATGACACCCAAAACATGTAGTGTTCATATTGGTGGGTCTGTCCTCATGATATCACTACTAGAGATCACCAAGTGTGAACTTCATCAGAATAAGTCTCAATGATTATGATCCTCCATCATCTTATAGTCAAACATCTATTGTGTCCAATCAGTAAGATGTATCTAGATAATAGTACCTTTGTTTAAGATTAATGTCATAGTATCTCAAGGTTCTCATTATAGTCTAGGATCTGCTATAAAATTTTGATATGAAAATTAATCTATTTATGTTACCATTTCAATAGTGGATACAGAAATATCTACACTATAATGGTAAGAAAACATCATGTATATCTAATTGTACACATGATATGGTAATAAAAATCACTGCATAGTTGGGTCTAGGGAACCCACTATTTAAACACTCCCACTTGCATTAGATCCAACATGTTAAACAGAATTGTTATTTACTCACATGATAAAGATCATGTTTCTGCTGAGTAAAGGATTTAGTTGCTGGGTATGCCACATTTCTTCCACATAACTATTCTGCCAAGTACAACCTCATATCCTTGAGTAAAACTTCTCAAGAGATGGTATGATCAATTAGATCCCTCTTGTCCTCTGTCATAACTTTATATCTTGGATAGTAAGAATATCATAATTGATATTATGATAATACTTTACTTACTTGGTTTTATTCCAAGAACTGAAACAAGTCATTGTGTTTAATATCTTCTTTGGTGACTTAAAACCTATAACATACTTATTATTTGTAGGTATGTCTACCATTGGATTATATGAGATTGTCTCGCTCATAATATTTAGCCTAAATATGATATTAGAACTCATTGATATAAGAAAGACTAGTTTGTGTCCCCTAAAAACTAGTATCTTTTCTTCTCCACTTACTAGGTACTTATCTTTTGTACTTGTTGAAGTACAATCAAATAGTTCTGACTGCGTCAATTACAGTGCTCCTATATATAACTGATATTTGACTACTATAAAGTATATCCTAGAAATATCAGTTCTTGTACAAATCATAGCATACGTGATTAATCCATCTATAAAGCATATGGAATTCAACTCACCACATTAATCTCTTCACATGTGTCAGACATGTAATCCTAGATAGATTATTCCATGTGACATTGGTAACAATTCTACTCTTGAATTTTTCCAACTTTTATTTTTCAATATCATGTCACAATATATACGATTTACTAGGTCTAAGAAACCTTTAGATATACCAGAGTAGATCATGTTCCCTAGAACTTAGGTTGCTACTTTAAGTCAATCATTGGAGAATAACTTTCATCCTAGTCTTAACTAAGTCAAACACCAATATTTTTTTCCATATGTTGTTGAACATATTTTTCTTAGAAAACCTTAGATCTCCCACAAACCTCTGGTAGACACATGGAAACATTCATTCCAAATGAATATTCTATGCTCATGTTTCTTACTTCAATACTAAAGTAGATTTCAGTAACTTGAAATCTTTATTAGCATTATGGGACATGAATATCCTATTTTGGTTGTATCACAGAGACTCCTTCCTTGATTGATGGTCATGACATCCAATTCCTAATAATATGATCATAGAAATTATTTATGTCAAGTAAAATTAAAATGGATTTAGGCATAAAGACTTCATGATACCAACTGATCCTTATTGGTACTACGCGTGTACCATCCATGTATCAACTCATTTGAACACCCACCATAGTATACAAAATAATAATCCCCTTTTCACTTTGATTCATGGAATCCATTTATTGAATTTTAATTAGTCTTTTCAATATTATCTAACTTCCATATACTGTTTACTTGTAGGAATTTTTATTCTCAATGAATAATGTATCACCACCCATAGTGAACTCAAAAATATCACCATGGTTTTAAACCTTCCTACGTAGTATGTGTTTCTAGAACATTCCTCTTCCACATGTACTTGTGGAACTTGTTCCTATGCCAACTATTTGTGCATATTTAGTATTGACTAAGCTAAATTAAACCTTTTCCCACTATCTATAATAAATAAATGAACCCTTTTATAGAACCATAGTCTATCACTTGACTACAATTTTTCTATATTTAGGGTTTATGTAATATCCTAAACAACCATTAGGAAAATTACATTAGATTCACAATGTGTTTGTTCCTGATGAAATATTTTTTATAACCTGAAAAACTCTTTTCATCTAAACAAAAGTATGATGAAATAATGGATTTATATCAAAATATAACTTGTATGATATCCATTAGTCACTTTAGTTTGCATATGGTTATGGTATATTTCCATTATTTTCAAAGAACATCATGAAATAAAATGGAATTTTCATCAAGTTGCAACATTGATACTCTATGCATCATAACTTTGGTGAATAAAATGTGCGTTTATGAATTTATCCATGCTAAATTTTGTGGACAAATGTTAACATGTAAGACTTAATCATATATCATCCTCATTAACATCAATTAAATTATTTAGAAAAGCTAATGTTCATTTAGAAATAACTCCATTCTATATTATTATGATCGATGATTTCATAGTCAAGATATTATTTGTCATGTTGGCTTGAATCAACTTATATATTATAACCATGCACTTAACTCACTTTTCCATTCCTTAATTACTTAAAGGAATCATATGAAGTATATTTACCACTAGTTCTCCCTTGAAACAATTCATGGTCACTTTTTGAACCAATTTCAAAATATTTTTAACATACCTTTATTTCTAAAGTTTTCTTTGTCAAAACTAAATACATTGATAATACCAAAGGTTCTTATCTCTTTCGAGCCTGAATACCATACTGGGTATATTCTTGACGTCCAATTTTAGTTTTACTTGACAAATAATTATATTTTCACAATTGGGTATAAGTATTACATTTTATATTCATCTTTTATTTCCTATGATTTATGTATCACTGGACTATAGATTATTAGATACCAAAAACACCATTCATTCTAGAACCTAGAATAATGTATCCTTGTTTCTAAATGGACACATGAGATGAATGTTTTGGTTATACTCTATAATAGTTATACTAGAATCATTCACTTAGAAATACAAAAGTTGTGTACTTATCACCACTAGCCTAAGTATCACCCTTTCTCATCCACTAAGAGAATATACCTGACTTCTAGTAATACTTATATACTTATTTGGTTACTTTATATAAATAGATGTGTGATAATCATATTTTATTTAATACCTAAGAATTAATATTGAAACATTACTGTTTTTGATGCTTTCGCTGGGGTATGCGCATCCGTCTATTTGAGGATGACGAGGACATGCTAGCTATTGCCCCACATTCCTGCTTTCCAATGGTGGGTAGCATCTGTTCTGTGTTCAGGGATGTTTTCTCCTTGATCAAAACGGGATGATGGGATGTTGGTTCTTCCTTCTGTGGATTCCTACTCAGAACTCGTCACCTAGTTTGGGTCTCCCTTATAGACATAAGACGTTGTTCATGAAACTCTTCCTAGTTCCATATCTTTATGGACACTAGTTAATTAAACTGATTCTATCAGGACATTCCAAGGGGTCTGGTCAGGGCAGCAACCTTTGGTCAGGGGAGCAGTCATGTTGGACATCACTAGCGTTTATGGACGCTGGAGCACTGGAGCGTCTGGGTTTCTTCTCCTTATTATAGGGATTATCTAGGGTGCGGAAGCCCGAGAAATCCCACATAGAATGCGGGGAATTATATTCCATAGGCATTTCTCTGAGGTTTTTCTCAACTTTCTATGTTTAACACAAGGTATTCTGCAGGTTTAACGTCCAACAGAGACGGATTGGACTGATCGGAACACTGACTAGAGTAGATCAGATGGGTTTGACCCCTAGGGTGGAATGCTGATGTCGTGGCTAACATGTGGTCAGTTACCCGATTACTACTAGGAGAAATGAAGAGGTGAATTGTCCTGATCTCACCAAGATGTGGTGGGATGGGTAAGAATCGGGATGGGTGATGGATGGTTAAGTTAAGTGGATGGAGAATGAGATAGAGTCAACTCGAGGGAGACGATGATGTTGATCTTGAGACTCGAAGAGACCTCCAATGTATCCATTTGGAAAGGAATCAAAGTCCACATAGTTGGGGATGGGGTATAGGATTGGGGTGTTCACAGAGCACAGTGACCCTATGATATACTAGGGCTTACATGTGGTTAGCATCCTGAGGTTGGCCTGACACCACTAGGACGGACCAGATATATCGATCCCAACAGAGGGGGCAACAACGGCTTACCGCTGGGTATGGGACAAAATATGTGTACAATTTAACGTCATGTAAGATGGGGGTGGACCGACGTGGAGTGGTTGGGACCAGTGGTTTTTGGTCTTGAACCTCAAGGAGGCTTCCTACGAACCCTTCCTTGGAAAGGTTCAAAGTCCATGTATTTCAGGATGGGGTTTGGTGCACCGACGTGAAGGGGGTCGGAACCAAAGTATGGTGGGCTTGAAAATTAGGGAGTCTTCCTACATACCTTGCCTTGTCAAGGATCAAATTCCACATAGTTTGGAATGGTGTATGCAGTTTAACGTTGTGCAGGACGAAAAGGGGGCATGCATTTTAACGTCATGTGGGACGAAGGTGGTCCGATGTGAAGGGGGTCAGAACCAATGGATGGTGGGATTGGACCTCAGGGAGGCTTCCTACATACCTTTCCTTGGCAAGGATCAAAGTCTACATAGTTCAGGTTGGTGTGTGCAGTTTAACATCGTGTAGGAAAAAAAGGGGGCATGCAATTTAACGTCATGCGGGATGAAGGTGGTCCGATGTTAAGGGGGTCAAAACTAATGGATGAGGGTTTTAACCTCAAGGATGATTCCTACATACCTTCCCTTGGCAAGGATCAAAGTCTGCATAGTTTGGAATGGGGTTTTTTGCACCGACATAAAGGGGGTCGGAACTAAAGGATGGTGGGCTTGAACCTCAGGGAGGCTTCCTACGTACCTTACCTTGGCAAGGATCAAATTCCATGTAGTTCGAAATGGTGTATGCAGTTTAACGTTGTGAAGGAAGAAAAGGGGGCATGCAGTTTAACATCCTGGGGGATGAAGGTGGTCTGACGTGAAGGGGGTTGTAACCAATGGATGGTGCTCTTGAACCTCAGGGAGGCTTCCTACATACCTTTCCTTGGCAAGGATCAAAGTTTGCATAGTTTGGGTTGGTGTATGGGGCTTACACTCTAGGATTCCTGTAGAGGTTGTCATGGTTGATTCTTACTCTAAGCCCACGTGAGTCATGCTCAATGTGAGAGACAAGAGGTATTAAATACCCGAAGATCACATCATGAAAGGGTGCGTTTTTGGGAAGTGGAATGAGGATTACACATGGTTAGTGGCCCAAAGAGGAAATAGGGGCTTACACGTGATTAGCATCCCCGGGGGATGGATACTGGGACTTACTCTAGGGTGGAAGCCCGGGTGGTGATAAAGCCCAAAGGGAGAGGGATTTGGCACTTAAGAAAGGATGGATATAATTCCCCCCCCCCCCCTCTTTGGTCTTCATCCAGGAAGAAGATAGGATAATCAGGGGTGCGTCCTCCTACAAGAAAGGCTAGGGTCTTACACCAATATGGTTTCCCTTTCCATACGGTCAAACGTCACTCCAATAAAGAGGTTCTCATTCCATGTGAGGAATGGTCACACTCCCGTGGAGATGAGAGGGCGTGGAGAATGTATGAGATGGGTCACCCCACACAGAGTGCATGGGGTGGGGTCACAGTTTAGCATCATGTGCTGGGGACGATGGTGCTTGACAATTTAACGTTTTTCATCTCGGATGAGTTGGGTTCACTCTGCACCCCTAGGACTTACATAATTGATACCCACCCGCCTTTGGAGAAGGGAAGGAATCAGTAATGCCATGGCGAGGGGGTGTTATGGAGTGATTTATTGAGGGGTCCACGTTAGCGTGGCTATGCGAAGAATCAATAGCCGTTAGCATGCCTATATAAAGAAGCATGAGGCAAAGAAACACAATGTGAAGCACCGCCCAAGGGACTTTGAAATCACTCTGTGAAAACCAGAAGGGCCGCACGGGAAGAGAGCACATGACGCAGGTGTGTGGCGCATAAGAGGGGATCAGACAGGGTGCCTTAAGGTGATGGAAACACATGGAGTGCACTTAAGAGAATGGGTTGGGTGCAAGATGGAAGGTCTACACATAAGATGCAAGGGTTTTGCGAAATATGAAGGGGTTGCACGCAAGAAGGAAAGGTTGCATGAAAAATAGACGGGTTGCGTGCAAGAGTGGCTCGATGCAGAGGGAACTTGCGCACAAAAGCGATCCCTTTCACACAAACTACTTGGGGAGAAAATAAATTCATGATGATTGGGTCCAAGAGGGCCCACCTAAAGGATCCCCCTCGAGGGACCTATCATGAAAAATCCAAAACCTGAAGTCCATGGGGTTTTTCACGCGGTCACGGAAGAGGTGGCATTCACCAAAAGAGAATCTCTTCATCTTCTGTGACCATCCATGAAGGAAGGGGGTACACTTAATTTTATAGCTGAAGTACTCAGGGGTGGCGCGCCACGGGGCATTGCATGCAAACAGCTGGTTGACATCGCATTGGGCGTGCAAAGGTATGTACTACACAAACCTGTGGTTGACGTCGCCTTGGGAACAAAAAGGGGGTCAAGCATAAAAACCTGTGGTTGACATCTCCTTGGGTGCACAAAGGGGGTGGAGTGTGAAAACACCCATTTTACATTGCCTTGGGTGTGCAAAGGGGGTCGGGTGTGCAATATTTTGCGCGTAGGAAGACCACTTGCGTGTGTTCCCTGAATCTTGCTCGCGCCTACATCCTAGGCCCCAGAATCTTCCCCTTCCTTCCCGAATTCATTTTTTTCTCTTTTATCCACCTAATGCAGACCTCCTTTGAATTTTGGAATCAAAAAATTCCACCCCTCAGAATCGGAGCTGAAAGAGAACTCGAAGGTCAAATTCTGAGGGTCTGCTGAAAAATAGGGAAACCTCCTTGGGGGTGCGCAAAAATGCAGTTTTCATGTGCAAACCTATTTCACATGCACAGAAGGCATGTCAGCACTTATAAATTGGATAAGGGACACCACCTAGGCCCTACTATTACTTTTTCCACACAAGAGGCATTTTTCTCTCATGCGCAAAAACATTCCCGATCCACGGGTAAGATTCTGCGGCCGACTCCGAGTTTTGCTAATAACCAAATGATTTTTGGCATGATTAATCAATCTCAAATGGATTACATCCTGAGCGGTAGCCTACCACAATGGAACTTCGGTCTTCTAGAAGAGGTGCTGATGCTCGGTTTCGAGACGGACACACCTCAGTCATGGGCGACATGCAAGGATAGTCTTCCATGATTTCATATTACAAACAACGGACATCCTGCTAGGGAAATGCAGAACACAACCATCTATGTCCTAAATCCAAATACATGGAAAGTTTTGGGAAGTGATCCAGTCCCTAAGGAATCTCTCACTATTTATGCAAATACTTTCAGAAGCAGCATTACTGACAAGACGAAGGGCTGGCAAGAATGGGACTTCAGATCTGGGGGAAACGTTACCAATGAATGGGAATGGGAGTACTAGGTTCGTCAGACATGCGAGGAATTCGGTCTAGATTTGTAGTCCATTAGAATTTTTGAGGTCATTTGAACATCCCAATTCCACTTCTACTGACAGCAGGACTTGGTAGCAGATCTGTTCAGTCGCTGGTCGCCTGATACCAACACCTTCCACCTATACCATGGGGAGGTGGGCATCCGTCTATGGGAAGTCCACTATATCAGGGGAATCCCCATGGATGGGTACTAGTATGATGATTTCCTCCTGAAGGAGAATGTCTTGGGGGGATAGGAAACGCACCCCAATCCTATCATGGAACCTGCTGGAGCTTTCCAAAGAGGAGCTCAAAATAAAATATATCATGAACTACATATCCTATTCATAGTGTTTTAGCCTTTTCCTGACCCAAGACACAGCTGTGAAGATTCCAGGCCGAGGGAAGCAATTCCCGAACACATCTCAGAGGGGAAAACCAGGATCATACTGAAAGGTTTTGGAGACCTAAGACTACCGATCATGGGGCTTTGGCATTAATGAAGGTCGAGACCCGAATTTTTGATATTCCAGGTTTCTTGCCGCATTCATGAGCGTATGGTTGTTACCTTTGAGGGACCCAAGGATGGGAGTCCGACTAGGGACGCTGGTGATGGCTAGGATTATGGTGGTGAAGAAAAAGTTTATCCTAGGGGTTTCAGTGTTGGATAGGTTTTATAGTATTCTTGGGTGCATCTTGAGGGGAAGTATGCTTGGGAGGATATGCGGGCTATTCTAGATTCTCCACGGCTGGGTCACAGCCCCCTATGGTGGGTATGACTTCTCGAATTCCATTATCCCCCTGGTAATGGTATGCGGCTATCCCTCTTGAACATCACCGGAATCCTCCCATTAATGCTCAGGGATAAGGGAATCAAGCTCAAGATTGGTAGCCATACCCACTTCAACTTCCACCAGTTCCGAACCCCAGTCAGCCAAATGGTAGATGATGGGAGGGGTCCACTGGAGTAGAGGTAGTACCTGCAGAGCATTCGGGTTAGTGTGCTAGGGGGCCAGATTGATGAAAAAAACTTCTGTAAACCATATGTGTCGACCAGGTTTGCCAGGCAGTTTAGGTGCATGTAGCGGATTCCCAGGAAACTATACACAGAGGTTCGGGAAGAGCGGCATCTCTGTATTCTCCACCAGCTATGGATTATGTTCATAACAGTAGGCCTGGGCGAAATCATCACTCTTCCCCCCACCGATGTTAGTGTGGGACTGTCAAAAGAGTATGTCAAACACTAGATGAGAACGTATCCTGAGGAGATTCTTTGGAAACACATCCGGAAGATCAAGGCGGCTAGTGCATAACCTGAAGATCAGGGAGGTAGATGAGGTGACATGGGAGAAGTTAGGTAAATAATGGTTTGGACAGCTAGCATGGAATAGGCTAGTACTTCATCGGTTGGGGAATCATAGGCTGAGAACGTGCCTCTACCTTCCGGGGAAGGGTGGTCTTGTATACGTCCTCGTGGTCCAGCTAGGGAACTCCCATGAAAGCAACTCAGGTAACTCCTGAAGTCATCTACCAATTCTATCTTCCCTTCTCTGTGGTCTTCTTGGAGAAATTTGCGACAGTCCATGCATGCCAAAGAGTTGTGGAAGAGGTTGGTACGCGCCGGGCTCGATCTTCCAGACATAGGGTGCATCCAAAGGATGGATAGGGTAAACTTTCATCGTCGGCATGCATACCTGACAGCCATCGATATGTACACATGCCAGTGGGGGCGGTATGAAGAACTCAATCTCCTAGTGAAAGTGATGCTTGGACATGATCATGACCTAGAGAATCTACCATACAAGGATGAAAGTGAATAGGAAGAAGAAGAAGAAGAAGAAGAAGGTGAAGGAGGGGAAGAAGATGGAGATGTAGAAGAGGAGGAGGACCAAGTTGAAGGTCTTGGTGGAGAGCGGCCTTCAGAAGATGCCGCTCACCAGCGGAGCTCCAAGGAGAGCAGAGAAATCATAGGCTATGATGCAGAACTGGTAGATCAGCTTGAGGTATGGTTTAATCCTTACCTCCACCAGCCTTTATCTTTTCATAATCTCGATCCATCAACCAAAATCTGTCCTATTTAGGAAAAAATGGGTGAGGGTCCCCAGGAATTCTTCCCCACAGGGGGTTAGGGTACGCCTATGGAGATCGGGGAGCAACCTTGAGTGCCTTTCCTTGGGACTGAGCATAGTGGGGTGCCGATTTTGGCTAGAGTATGTGACAATAATCCAGAAGGAAAGTCCCCCGCCATCCCCATTTTTCAAGAGGAGTTGATGCTGGTGGTTGAATTGACAAGTACCGAAGGCTCCCCTATGGAGGAAGCCCCCGCCATGACACAGGCATTGGACACTACCACAATTGGCTCCTGTTAGTCCTTTATCATTGGTTCTCCTCTTTGCTGGAGAATTCAGCTAATCAAGATATTTATTCCTAATGCAGTGATCGCAAGGTTGGAGGCACAAAAAACCATCGAGTCTGGGACATCTGCATGAGCTAGATGGGAAGTGGCTACATTGGCTTTTATAGGAGCAAGCATTCTAGGTGGACCTACCTCGGTACTCAATGAGTCATAGATTGAAATGATGGATGGTAATGCTACGGGGGTGGAGCTCCATCCCGAAGAGAGTAAAGTCGCTGACAAGGAGGGGGTTCCCGAAGAAGACCCTGCCACTAAACTCCTTGCCTCTTTTCCTAAATACAGGCCCGTGGACCCGAAGAAATTGACGATTCCAACTCGGATGCTATGGAGGAGAGCCATATGACATGACACAAGGCGTGGAAGTGCATCAGACGCTTTCTCATCCAACCATAGGCAGAATCTCTAAGCCAGATGGGGTCACTCCACACCTGGCTACGCTTTCTCTACATTGGAGGGGTAGACGCTCTCCATTTTAATGTAATGATCCTTGATTACATGGTAGAGAAGATACAGGAGGAAAACCAATGTTCATACATTTATCAGTTTCAAGAGGCTTCATAGAATACTTAGGCCTTCCTGGATGTAGAGAAGGAGGTCCAACACCTTAAGGAACAAGTGAAGGAAAGGGAAGCATTCATTGTAAACCAATCTGAGCTCATTGAGTGATTGAAGGCCCAACTTGAGGATGCTTAGGAGAAGATAGTGCAGGAAAATCGCCAGATGATTGAGCTCCATACTAAACAATCATAGGAACAAGCCAAGGCTAATGATTTACACCAATCCACTACTATTGAAGATAAAGATATTAGAGGATGGGAAGAGATTTTTTAGGCCACAAGTTGAAAGGTGGCAGCATTGGAACAGTCCATCCAAAATTTCAATCCTTAAGGGCCCTGTTTTGGACGAACCCCTAAACTTATCCTTCGTTGTTATTTCCAATTCTGAATTGCATGCATCGTCAGACTATTTTCTTGTTTATTTTAAGGTACTCTAACTACAGTCACGAAATAAATAGAAACACATTCCTAAGTTCATGTGGGTCACTCTTGATGTGAGAAACAAGGGATACTCACACTAATACTTAATTTTAATGTGGGAGTTTCAACCATACTTTGGATATCTAGGGTAGAAACGACCCATCTAGGATTCTGAAAAGAGAAGGGAAGACCTGACTAGAGAATTAAGTCTGTGGGATAGTTGAACTATTACTTCCCCAATGTTCTCTAGTCCATGAACGAGGTAACGCCAGGGGAGTTAGAATTGATCTATATATATGGGAGTGGAAAATGTGAATCATGATACCCAATATTCGGAACATTATATGGGTGGTGTGAAAATAGAGGATAACTATTGACCATGTTTTAAACACAACATCCCTATTGTGTTAGCCTTAAATAGGGATAACAAATGAGGTCCAACTTCTGACCATGTTCGAAACATGGGTCCTGACTCAAAATGATACCCATTTGTCTTCCAGAACATTATCCCATGATAGCAGGCGATCCATAGGCCGAGCGGCCATACTGTTAGGGATTTTTTTAGACGTGAAATAGGGTGAAGGTCCAAATAAAGGACAGGAAAATAATGGAGTATGGAGTGATGGGTTGTTTGAATAGAGTCTAACACTCTTAAAATCACACCACCGTGGTGGAAACGCATTAGGTGGACGTATCAGTTTGATCAGGGATCCTTCCACCTTCCAGACAGGACCTCTTTGACGAGGAAGCTGATGCATCCCATAATTATTGTGGGGCATCCCGAACTTTTTTAGGGTAGAGTCACGGTTACAGGGTTCCCCAAATGAATTTGATTCAAGGGGGAAAAAAGAGTGGGAACAGGACTTACCATTCTTGGGGATGGACCCAATGTCCAGATGCCTGGGCGTTCCTATGTATCCCATGAGGATGGGAATCAAGCCATATATAGTTCTGGAAGATGAAGTATAAGAATATCCTAGTTTAAGGTCTTAGAGCTCAAACCATAGATGATAGGGAATGGGGGAGACACATGATGAGGTAACTATAAAACCTGGCGTGAATGGGGACTCGGGGTCCATATCACCATGTGCTCCTTGGGGAGGTTTTAGGTCATGGGACTGAAAACAAAAATTAGGCTGGGCCTGAGGCCAAGAGCATGGGAATTTTTACGTATCCCATGAGAATGATAATCAATACACAAGTAGTTCTAGGGATGGAACAGTAAATTACCAGTTCCAAAGATGATAAGTTCATGTGGGTATGGACCTCACACCAAAATAAGCGGCATTTGATAAGTCTTGTTTGTCCTTTAGGGTGAATGGGTGTTTTCATTTTTTTTGTGAAGAAATGTACCTATAATAGAGTCCAGGATTCACCAAAATTATCAATCCATATACAGGCATTGAAAAATGGTATGTTTTGTGACCGAAACCAAACATGATGTCCCCTCGAGTGAGGACACCACGATGCAGTGTTGTTTTTCCATCGTGCAGGCAGGATGATTATGTCACAATTTAGGATCTTGTGACGTAACAGTTTAAAGTCATGTGGGATGAGGCAGCATAGTTTAAAGTCATATGTATTAGAAATATACAGGAGGGATGAGGTTAAAAAGGGAATGTGCACGGTGTGATAAATCATACCTGACAGGAATGAGGATGATGTCCACATCACATCGCGCACGATACTAAGAAAGAAGCCTCAGGTCGAGGGGAAAAAAGGTTAAAGAATACGTGGTAGGAGAGACTATATCTCAGTTAATATGGACCCTAAGACAAGATATATGGGCATTCCTACATATCCCATGATCATGGGAATCAAGCTATACATAGTTCTTGCGGTTTAATGTCTTGGAGGACAATATACAGTTTAATTCCATAGGGGAAAGGTGGTAGGAGGGACTAGCTCCTTGAAGGGGAGTACATGGTGTGGAAATTGTAAATCTGATGTGAATGAAGGAAAAATCCCACACACGCCACACCATGTGGTCCTATAAGTGTCAAGGCCTAAAAGGAATAATATAAGAGATATATCAGTGGAAGTTGAGTTGGAACCAAATACCATATAGATGGGCATTCTTTTTTATCCCATGAGCATAGAAATCGAGCCAGACTTAGTTATAAAAGATGAAGTATATGAAGATCTTAGTTTAAGGTCTTAGAGATCAAACCATAGAGAAACGAAACTATTCCATGTAGGGTCCAGACCTCGATCCAATCCCTAATCCCACGTGATTCAAACTCGGTGTGGGAAACAAGGGCAGAAGAGGGTTTTTTTCAATACATGGAATACACGCAAAGGGGAAGTCGAAGAGGAGCCCCGAATGATGCCTCACCATGGCCTTGTCCTTTTAACATGCAAATGTCCACAGAGGGATAGCACCATGATTTTGGAAATTCTACTTGGACACGATGGAGTGGAAAATGATGTGACTCATGTAACCGACATTTAAGGCTTGAAGGATTTGTCATGAAGATGGAGGATAACTGTTGATTGTGTTCGAAAAACATCATCTATATCATGTTAGCCTCAAATGGGGACAATAGATGAGTGTATACCACTGAACGTATTCACAACGTGGGACTTGTATCGATTTGTTGTCTAAAACCCTTGAGGACTTTGGCCCGTAATGGTAGGAGATCCCTTGGGCCGAGCATCCATGCCATTTGGGGGTCCCTTCGAATGGGAAAGATAATGGAATCCCAAATTAAGGGGAACAAAAATCCTAAAAAATGGGTGAAAGCATGTCTAGGAAGAATCTGACACTCCATGCTTTGAACTAGATCACTCCTGGGCACGTTGGAAAATCACCGAAGAGGGTTAAGAGACCTGACTTAAAAACAGCTGACACAAAATTATGAGGAAAGGGAGAGAAGGTAACTTAGGAGAAAGATGTGTGTGGAGTGGTTGTTATAAACCCGACGTGAATGGGGACATAAGACCATACCGCACCATATACCGCTCTCCTGGAAGGACGCAGGCCAAGGGGCCAAGATGATAGGGAGGTTTCTAAGAGATGGGGATGGGCCCGAAGACTAGATGTTTGGACGGTTCTACGTATACCATAAGGATGGGAATCTAGCCACATGTAGTTCTAGAGAAGGATGTGCATTTTATCGCCATGCAGTAATGACGCAAATAAAGTCAAGATACCCCAATGAGGGATACGTACAACACAACGAGCAACCCAAAGTGAATGAGGACATAATCCCATACCACACCTTAAAATACCAAGTGAGAAATTGGGATGGGGGACCGAGAAGGTTGACGGACCTGAGGCTGGGCCATAGATAGAATGTCATAGCCAGCTTGCAGTTTAACATCTTACAGTGAGGACGATAGTGATATTAGTTTAAGGTCATAGAGTTCGGACCGTAAATGCCTAGTTTAATGTCATATTCATGGAAAAATAGAATAGAGAGGGAGAATCGTCGTGACTATGGGAGACCATAAAGCGGAAACGATGATAGAGGACAGTTCTTGACCAGGTTCGCAACACAGTATCCACCCTTGTGTGACCATAGTTTGGGGGAAAACAATTGAGCATCTACTGCTGACTGTATTCGCAACACATTACTTATATAAATTTTTCTCTCAAAATCCTTGGGGATGTTGGCCCGAAATGGAAAGAGAGCCCTTGGGCCGAGTATCCATGCCATTCGGGGGCCCTTTTAGATCTAGAAGATGATGAAAACCCAAAAGATGGGGCTCTCACAGCATGGTGGGGCTTGTGATTTTGAAAAGGACAATAAATGGAGATGTCTTAGAGGGGGTATGTACGACGTGGAAAAATAGCCTGACGTGAATAAGTACATGAGTCCATACCACACCACACACTCTCAAATGAGAACTAGGGAAAAGGGACTGAGAGGGTTGAGGGACCTGAGGCTAGGCATCCTGGCCAACTAGAGCCATATGGACACTCACGCGGGTATAGCCTTATCATAGCTCCTAAGCCCAAAGGAGCAATGCTCGGTGTGGGAAACAAGAAGTAGGGTTAGGCTCTCCCCATCACATAAGGGACTACCAGCTGGAATCGCACTCCTGCACGAGGCTGACTGAAGCTTAAAGAGACAGCATGATAGAATGAACCACTACACTCCATGTTTGGGACATATGGGGGTAGTGACAACGACAAAGGATGGATGTTGACCAAATTCAAAACACAACATCTATATCGTGTGACCCGAAATGGGAACAACAAACGAGCATAGACTGATGACCATGTTCTCAATGCGGGCCTTGTATCAATTTTTTGTTTGAAACCCTCAAGGATGTTAGCCCAAAATGGTAGGAGATCCCTTGGGCCAAGCATCCATGCCAGTAGGGGGTCCTTTTGGACGTGAAAGATAATGGAGTCCCAAGAAAAGGAGTGAGTGAAGCATATATGTGCCTGCGCATTTTAACATCAAGCAGGGTGATGAAAGACGTGAAAGTCTCCATGGGGTGGGGTGTATGGCGGGGTCATGATGAACTTGATGTGAATTAGGGAGGAAGCTGATAGCATACCATGTGTTCTGACCCGAGGGGAGATTATGAAGTTTGGGCAGGGCCTATGGACAAAATTCCTGGGTGGTCCTACGTATCCCTGAGGATGGTACTCAAGCCATACGTAGTTCTAAAAATTACATGCAATTTAATGTCTTTTGTTAAGGGTGTATGAGGGATAGAAGAATAAGGAGTGTAACATGGTGTGACCTTTGTAATCTTGCCGCGATTGGGGCCAAAGAAAATTAGGCTACATCACATGATATCCTCCAAGGGAACTACACCCAGGAGGGGTATCCAAACAAAAATAGTGTGGGGCTAGATTCAGGACGAGGCTTCAGAGTGTTCCTACATATCCCATAGGGATGGGAATCAATCCATACATAGTTCTAGGGATGTAGTTTAATGTCTTGCATGATGACGCACAGTTTAACGTCATGTGGGACGTTTCACATTTTAAGGTCATATAGGATCGTGCAGTTTAAGGTAATTTAGGACCATTGCGACTCAAGAAAAGTATTTCTTGAGGAACTTGGCATTGGTGGGAGGAGTTATATGCCCACCATCCATGGTAACCAGGGATTATTCTCTATTGGAGTAAACCTTGTGAAAAATGTAAGGTCCTTCCCATTTAGGCTCCAACTTGGGCGGTTTCCTTCCGGGTATCATTGGTGTCCTAAGGGCTAGTACAAAGTCTCCTTGAATGAAGGAGCAGAGGTGAACTTTCTTGTTGAAAGCTATATCCATCTTGATCTTGTGCCTTTCCATATTGTGCATGGCACGAAGCATGTTCTTGTCGAGTGCTTCCATCTCAGCCATGTGGATTTCAGCTACTTTATCTAGCACTTGCTGATCATAGAGAGTTGTGTGTTATGAGGGAAATTGAATCTATATGGGCATAAAGGCCTATGTCTTATACACCAGGGAATATGGGATCACCTGGGTGGAATTATGAGTCATCATCTGATAAGCCCAGAGGGAATTGGGGAGCTTGTCTGTACAACTCTTCATGTTCTAACCAACCATTTTCTACAAAATGTTAGAGATTTTTTAGTTGAATGCTTCGATATTTACATTTTCTTGCGCATGATAGTGGGAGGTATGGTTATAACGGATGTTGTACTTAGCGTACAGTTTCTTCATCTTAGCTGCCCGTAAGTTCGTGTCATTATCAGTGAGGACGGAGTGAGTGAATCTAAATCGGTAGATGATGTTGGAGCTCACAAATTCAATGATGGAATGGGCCTTGACCTCTTTGAGTGGAACTACCTCTGCCCACTTGGAGAAGAAATCTGTAGCAGTTAGGATGAACCTTCACTGGCGAGCTGTCGTCAGTGGATAAGGTCCCATGACATCAAGTCCCCATACCAAAAATGGCCAAGAGTACTTGGTAGAGTGGAGAGGCTATGGCAGCTGATGCATGATGTTAGCATGACTTTGGAATGCATGGAACCTCTTGGAAAACTCGATGCGGTCATGGATCATGGAGGTCCAAAAGTACCCTAGTCTCTGGATCTGTTGAGATAGTTTCAGCCCAGTCTGATGAGCCCCACATGAACCAGCGTGAACCTCTTGCATGAACTGAGAAATATTGACTCCTTGAATACAATGGAGGAGAACCCCATAAAACCCACACTTGTAGAGAATCTTCTCACAACCAGGGCCACCATGTAGGGTAAAATGTAACGCACGACATCGGATTTGCTCGCGCTCAGCCCAATCTGCCGGA
Source organism: Viscum album (assembly GCA_963277665.1). NCBI lineage: Eukaryota > Viridiplantae > Streptophyta > Magnoliopsida > Santalales > Viscaceae > Viscum > Viscum album. The sequence goes on from OY728161.1 coordinate 1,593,393,211, forward strand.
AGATTACCGCTTTGGAGGTACTAGACAAATGAGGTTCTCTAATCATGAGTCACTTTAATCACTGCATCCTGGGGACCTAGGGTCCTGACATGGAGGCGCTGGCGGTAATATGGCTTACCTGCGGGCTGTCATTGTCATATGGGGTGATGGGAGCAATGACTCTTCACTATGCCATGTGGATAATCAGATCATCATGTTCGGGCTCTGCAAGTGATGTAGCTAGGCTGGCTAGGGCATCAGCCTGGCCGTTATGAGATTGAGGGACATGAGTAACTTCTGACCGAGATGGGAACTAGGCCATTAGCTAGAGGGTGCGCTCAAACAATGGTACAGGCTCTCTCTTTTTGATAAAATAGTCATTGTTGATATTATTGATGACTAGTTAGGAATCCCCTTTCACCTGAAAATGGGGCACATCAATATCAAGGGACATCTTGAGGCCAGTAATGAGGGAATGATACTCTGCCTCGTTGTTGGTGCAGCCTTCTGACAATAGGAATGAGTATGGTAGAATAGCTTATGTTGGGGTAATGAAGACGATAACTAGGCCTACTCTATTGAGCCTGGGATCATTGAACCTCCTACTGGTGGGGATCTGGGAAGCACTGTCGAAGTTCATTTTCTAGCACTGTATAGCTTGTTCTACTGAGAGGATCACCTCATCAGGAAAATCGAGATCTAGGGACTACTCCGTAGGAGCTGGATGGGCAGCAAGGAAGTATGTCAGTTCTTGCCCATTAATACCCTTCTTAGGGACAATCCTGATGTCAAACTGCTATATAATCACTACCCACTGAGCTTGAAGGACTATCAACATGGGGTGGTTTAGGATGTACTTCAGAGGATCTACTCAGAACACCACCTATACCTCATGGTGCTGCAAGTAACGTCGCAATTTCTGTACTACGAATACCAGCGCAAGGCATATCTTTTCTATAGGGGAGTATCTGGTCTCCATATCGAGGATCATGCGGTTGATGTATTATAGGTTTTTCTCTATTCCTTAGTTGTTCTTCTGGGCGAGAAGGGCGCTGAGAGATCGTTCCAGGGCGGTCACATAAAGGACCAGTGGCTGTTCGAAAATGGGTGGCATTAAGATCGGGGGCTAGAACAGATACTCCTTGATTTCCTCAAAAGTAGTTTGGCACTCTTCATCCCACTCGTAGACGATGCATTTCTTCATGATCCGAGAAAAGGGCTTACGCTTGTTGTAGCGACCCCGACCCTAAAAGACTGAAATCGGTGCCAGAAACATGGTGTGAATTTTTTTTTTATAAAATAGATTTACATAAGAAGGAAATCTGCACATCATGGCCCTCTACAGAGGATCGTCTCAGTTTAGGATCTTGGAAAATCATATACTACTGAAGTACTCCTTCTAAGAACATGGCAGGGTTAAGCCTCAACTTGGTTCTGTTAAAAAAAGAACTTAGGGATTGAGCACAACTACAAACCTGAAAAACATAAATTTAAACGTAGGGTGAGCATAAAATTGAACAGTAAGGGGTTTTATAACATTTAGAGAAAATTCAAATTCAAAACAACTCTTTTAAAAATAAACATAAAACAATTCTAGAGAGAGTGAGTTAACATTTCCAAACCATCAACATTTTCTGAACATACTTGCAGATGTTTTTCCAAAAGACCGTTTTCATAAGAGTTAGTTGTGCTTTACACAAACATGAATCAGAGTGTGCATGTGTATGAGATGTGCATAAAGTATAACATACTCAATCCAACTTCGAAAACTTTTTTAAGAGTCTAAGCATTCATACCATGATTATTAAAATAAAAAAAGAGATTCATATGACTTTAACATTAGATAATCTTCCCTTGTATAACATGCCATTTTCAAACTTGATATGCCTTATGATCATAAAAATATCTTAAGTAAGGATCCACAATCCCTTGGTTATTCATTTACTATTTCATATTGAGGAAATGTATAATGCTGGAATTTTTCAAGGACTTGTTCCAAGACCATACGGGTAAAAACCCAACATAATTGTGGTTAACCACCACACATGGTTGTGAACAAAGCTAGCATCATGTTCACACATATTTTCACTTAACTCATGAGACTTCATCACTTTACCCAATGCATTGGAGCGCTGTATAATTCCAGGCACACCCATCACATCATTTTAAGTCCCATACATTCCTCATATGTCTTATCATGATCTCATATTCATAATGCTCATGTTACTTAAAACTTACATTCTTAGTCCATAATCCCCTTTGTACATGTTCATATTGAAGAGGATTATGTAAAAGTATTAGAATTTTTGACTTCATATTAAATGGTGACATGTATGAAAAAAATAATATTCTTGTGCACATGTAATAAGAACTTGTTTACATAAAATGAAGGGTTAGCACATGAAATAACAACTCTTGCATTTAAACCCTTAAGAATGTGGCCTTTTCCAAACCATGTTGATACCCTTTTTACCTTTGTGGTACCCATTTAATTTATGAACCGATTATTTATAAAAGACTAAAGCACAAACTCAAAGGACCAAAGGCAGTTCTTTTGAAACATCTAATATACAAAACATGGTTTATGGCCTATGAGGTGTTTGAGCATAAAAGAAATATTTACACCCATGATCTCATGCATAAAAGTACATTTATATTTGAACAAAAAAACAACCATCACACCCTTTACTTGAGAAACTAAATTCGAAATACATACGAATTTAGATAAAGTGATAATTATATAAAAAAAGTCTATGTTCACTTAGAGTGTGTGTTTGGGATCTGCACACCCCAAAACTAGGTTTTAATAAATTCTTTCAACCGTGGCATGACATAAAATAAGAAATGGTTTAATGAAACCCCAATCATATCATTTTTATATATCCAAACATACATTAATAACGAACAAGGGTATACAAAACACTTGAGGGACTAGACCCCTTGCATTCAGTTTATGTTTTGAAACAATACCCAAAAACGAAAGATCGCCCTTCAAAGATCATAACCCGAAATGGGATGATTGTATCCATATATATATATGAACATATATATATTTTTAATTTGAAATTATAAAATGGGTTCAAGGTGAAATTATAAACATATATACATATGTATATATTCGTGAGGAAAAAGAATCAGTGGGGAAGGGTTCGCATGCTACTTTGAAAGAACAAAGCCTCTTGTATTGTGTACTTAAAACATTTTTAGAAAACTAAACATACATTTTTTTAAAAGTGATATGAAACAGTATATGCATATATATATATACATATAAATGTATAGACCCATATATACATATAAGAGAAAATGAGTTTGTGAAAAGGATGAGAACAAAAACCAGGTGGATCCCTTACCTGTCTTCGAATGTGCAAAGAGTTTGGGCAGGAATTGCTTTCATTCCAAGAGGAAGAAAGCTCGTGATTTTGGGTGTAAGAAAACAAGGTTTATATAGGTGATATTTCTTATGTTTCGTATCATAAAAAACTATAAACAAAGACTTGACCCAGATAAAATAATCCAATATGTTTCTTAAGAGATAACACCAATGAAACAACTGGTGATTATATTACATATATATATATAGCTTGGAAAAATATACCTGAAAAAAAATAAAGAAACAAAAAAAAAGATCGGGGAAGATCCTGTGGGTAGAAGTCAAGGTCACGGGGCCATAAAAAACGAAGAAATCAAGATGGAGGAGAAGATAAAAAGAGAAGAAGAAATAAAACTAGGGGTGTCTGCTGGTTTGAGCACGTCGGGGAAGAGGACGCAGAAGAAGACCAGGGAGAGAAATGGAGGGTTCAGATTGCTTGATATTTGATCGGACGCCAGGGATAATCTCATGGGTTTTAAAAAAAAGAACAGTCGAAATTGGGTCTTGAATCGAATCGGACGGATGAGGCGAGCCGTGAGTTTTAAAAACTGAGTGAACGACTGTGATTAGACTTCATGAAGATTGATGGTCAGTGAGGGGGGTATAGTAGCGCTTCGGGGTATGCGGAAAAGAGGCGAGATCGGATCAAGGGCCGGGATCACGCACAACGCGATCCAACGGCCCATATTGCGTTTCACCTGAATTTTTGGTTCCCACATCGAAATGAAGCGAGGAACGGGGCTTCTTTATAACCCTGAGGCTCCGACATAGCGCTCAGAAAACACAGCACACACAAATGGGGGCCTTATACATGGGATCCTGCTCCCCTCTTGCACCCCTGAAGGCCTCGGCCTCCCTGTGCTCTACCGCGTCTTCACACCCGTGGTGACGCGTGCTCTCCTGCTCTCCCTTCAGGGCTTAGCCAGCCATAGCCTGGGCTGAGGGCTAGGCTCATCCACCCTGTGTGTGCCACCTCCCTCGACCCAACTTGTATGAGCTGGTGAAAAATGGGTTATTTTTTTTATTAACCTAAACTTAAAAAGACCAACTAAAAACATAATACTTCCATAAATTTTTTTTTTCATTTCTTCCTTTCCATAAATCAAACTATATGACTTTTTAATTAACAAAGGAAAAATGATTTCAAAATCAAAAACATTACAAACCTAAATATATAACTTTTACTTAACAAAGTTCAAATTATACATATTTTCTTTCAATTAAAAATGGGAAAATATACCCAAAACTTTATGATTTTCAAACGCCATGTCTTCGAAAGATTAGTTCAATTTAAATACGTTCAAAAATAGGATTTAAAGCACTCAATTACTTAAAACATTTCAAAGTGATTTATGTTCAAAAAAATAAGGTAATATTTATAATTTTTCATACACGTGATCAATCTACAAAACCAAAATGTCTATATATTTTTTAAATATTAAGGAAAAGTTGTCGAGTTATGTTTTGATATCATAAAACATAAATAAGGGTTAATGACTTAAAAAAAATTAAATAATTCAAAATCTTTAATATTCATAGTAAATTTATTCACAATACTCGATGGCTATAAACATAGTCGTTGCAAATTCAACGGTTACTTAAATGGAAACAGTTGAATTTTAGGCTTTATAAAACATGATTAGAGTATTCTAACCCTAATCATCGAGACACAGAAGATGGTGCTCCTCATTCCCCTAATGCTTAGTACGATTGTTGTGGTTCTGATCATGGTTTTCTTGGTCATGGAAGATCCGATGGAAATCCACTTCTTCCTTGGCATGATTGTGGTGATATGGGGTGTACCAGTGATTGTGATTGGCCTTCTAGTAGGGATTTTTGGTTAGTTTTGGTCCATAGACCCTTGTTTCCATGTATCCATTTCTCATGTTTTGAATAAAAGACAAGTTTTGTGCTCTTATTTTGCAGGCATTGCATAAAAAAAGGAAATTAAGTAAAGAGTAATAATTAAAACCATTATTATTAAAACAATTAATTTTGGGGTGTTACATTATCCCCTCATTAAAATAATTGTACCCTCATAATTCAATTACACCCTTAAACAGAACCAGAGATACTTTATGCTCGAGGTTTTTTCTTCCAGGACCACCATTGTAGGTAATCCGCTGATGTTTCCAGGTGGATTCCTAGATTGGTTCCCAGTTCCTTGATCTCCTTAGCCCAAATACACCATGAAAAACTAGGGTAAAACCTATGCATAAATCATTCAGTATTCCATAGAGTTTCATGGGAGGTGTGTAGATTAGGGATTTGAGGGAGAGATGCCTCTCTATAAATCTCTCGAACAACTTCTTGTTTGAAAACTTCAAATTCATAAAGCATCCTATACACACTAAAACTCAAGACCTAAAGTAGATAAGTTGCTCAGGTGTTGACCTCCAAGGAAGCTTCATGAAACTTCCTCAGGGCTTGGTGGTTTTAGGACAAGGTGAAGTAAAGGAAGAGACCTTCATGGTACTTTCCTTTCCTCCTGTATTCTGCTAGCTGTGCAGTTTCTATGCGGAGATAAACATGACCATTTCCCCGGTGGGTCCGAAAGATGTTTGGGCTAAGGGATACCTTATAAAGGTGCTTGCACGACAAGCGTAGGTTGGAAAAAGGGTGGTAGTGTTCTGAACATGTCTTGTTGATTATGGATTCTAGAAATTCTTTAGGAAGTGATAAAAGGTTGATCAATGATCTCACATTTTCCATCTGAAAAAAAAGGGCATGTTTTATTTAGTAAATCATAACTAGATTACAATAAAGGCATTTCTTTTGTATAAGAATAACAATATACCATAACATAAAACATAACACGATTCATTTATCAAGATTTGTAGACTCAAAGTGTTACATATTCATCGTGACATCTTTTCACAGGTACAACAGGTGTTAGTGATTTCTTGGGTTCTTAATTAAATGAAACATTTCAATCTCTTGGGTCCAGATGCAACACTGGAAACTAGGATCAAACACATGTAGACATTTATGGTTCAGGGTAAGGATTTAATGACATGTATGAAGTTGGGAAACATCGGCATGAACTATATGTAGATAGCATAAACGAGTATGCTCATCTTTGATAGCTTCAAAGTCCATAACCTGACCATGGAGACCGTAGGTCAAAATTTGAAAAAGGTATGCTGCTCGGAGGAATGAACTATATGTAGATAGCGTAAACGAGTATGCTCAAATTTGATAGCTTCAAATTCCATAACTTGACCATGGAGACTTTAGGTCAAAATTTTACGAAGGTATGCTGCTCGAAGTCTTCTCGAGCTTAAACAAACCCTCGAGGTATTTTCCTTATTGTGCATAAAACAGAAACTGGTCATGCATCATAAAAATATAGTCAAGACCAACTCCTTGGTGAATTTGAAGTACTCGAGGAGAATTGGACACACAGTAGAGGGTTTTTCATGACAGATGGATATTTTCAAATGTATCATAATTTTCTGCACATTCCTTTCCCACTACAGTCTCTAATACTTATGTTGGAAGGGTCACAAGGTGCGATTCATCAGCCATCTGAAATATTAAGAAGGATGTTTCTTAGTATGAGGTAATTAGGTAATTTATGGGTGCCCTAATTTTCCAGAGTTTTCCTAAACCAATCCTCAGATACCAACTGTAGCGACCCCGACCCCATAAGACTGAAATCAGTGCCGGAAACATGGTGTGCAAATTTTTTTTATAAAACAGATTTACATAAGAAGGAAATTTGCAAATCTTGGCCCTATACAGAGGATCATCTCAGTTTAGGATCTTGGAAAATCATATTCTACTGAAGTACTCCTTCTGAGAACATGGCAAGGTGTAGCCTCAACTTGGTGCTGTTACAAAAAGAACTTAGGGCTTGAGCACAACTAAAAACCTGAAAAACATAAATTTAAACATAGTGTGAGCATAAAATTTCCTAGTAAAGGGTTTTAAAACATTTGGAGAAAAATCAACTTCAAAAGAACTCTTTGAAAAAAAACATAAAATAATTCTAGAGATAGTGAGTTAACATTTGCACACCATCAACATTTTCTGAGCATACTTGCAGACATTTTTCCAAAAGACCATTTTCATAAGAGTTAATTGTGCTTTACACAAACATGAATCAGAGTGCGCATGTGTATGAGATGTGCATAAACTATAACATACTGAATCCAACTTCGAAAACTTTGTTAAGAGTCTAAGAATTCATACCATTATTATTAAAACAAAAAAAGATATTCATATGACTTTAACATTAGATACTCTTCCCTTGTATAACATGAAATTTGCACACTTGATATGCCTTATGATCATAAAAGACTCTTAAGTAAGGATCCACAACCCCTTGGTTATTCATTTACTATTTCATATTGAGGAAATGTATAATGCTGTACTTTTTCAAGGCCTTGTGCCAAGACCATACGGGTAAAAACCCAACATAATTGTGGTTAACCACCACACATGGTTTTGAAAAAAGCTAGCATCATGTTCACACATCTTTTCACTTAACTCATGAGACTTAATCACTTTACCCAATGCATTGGAGCGGTGTATAATTCTGGGCGCACCCATCACATCATTTTAAGTCCCATACATTCCCTATATGTCTTAGCATGATCTCATATTCATAATGCTCATGTTACTTAAAACTTACATTCTTAGTCCATAATCTGCTTTGTACATGTTCATATTGAAGAGGATTATGTAAAAGTATTAGACTTGTTGATTTCATATTAAATGCTGACATGTATGAAAAAAATAATATTCTTGTGCACATGTAATAAGAACTTGTTTACATAAAATGATGGGTTAGCACATGAAATAAAAACTCTTGCATTTAAACCCTTAAGAACGTGTCCTTTTCCAAACCATGTTGATACCCTTTTTAACTTTGTGGTACCCATTTAATTTATGAACCGATTATTTATAAAAGAATAAAGCACAAACTCAAAGGACCAAAGGCAGTTCTTGTGAAACATTTAAAATACAAAACATGGTTTATGGCCTATAAGGTGTTTAATCATAAAAGAAATATTTACACCCATGAGAGCGTGCATAAAAGTACATTTATATTTGAACATAAAAACAACCATCACACCCTTTACATGAGAAACCAAATTCGAAATACATATGAATTCGGGTAAAGTGATAATTATATAAAAAAAGTCTATGTTCACTTAGAGTGTGTGTTTGGGATATGCACACCCCAAAACTAGGTTTTAATAAATTCTTTCAACTGTGGAATGACTTAAAATAAGAAATGGTATAATGAAACCCCAATCATATCATGTTTATATATCCAAACATACATGAATTACGAACAAGTGTATACAAAAATCTTGAGGGACTAGACCCCTTGCATGCAGTTGATGTTTTCAAACAATACCCAAAAACGAAAGATCACCCTTCAAAGGTCATAACCCAAAATGGGATGATTGTATCCATATATATATATATATATGAACATATATATATTTTTAATTTGAAATTATAAAATGGTTTCAAGGAGAAATTATAAACATATATACATATGTATATATCCATGAGGAAAAAGAATCAGTGGGGAAGGGTTCACATGCTACTTTGAAAGCACGAAGCCTCTTGCATGTATTGTGTACTTAAAACATTTTTAGAAAACTCAACATACATTTTTGTTTAAAAGTGATATGAAATCGTATATGAATATATATATATATATACATATAAACGTATGGACTCATATATACATATAAGAGCAAATGATTTTGTGAAAAGGATGAGAACAAAAACCAGGTGGATCCCTTACCTGTCTTCGGATGTGCAAGGAGGTTGGGAAGGAAGTGATTTCACGCCAAGAAGAAGAAAGCTCATGATTTTGGGTGTAAGAAAACAAGGTTTATATAGGAGATATTTCATATGTTTCGTATCATAAGAAAAACTATAAATGAAGACTTTACCCAGATAAAATAATCCAACTTGTTTCTTAAGAGATAACACCAATGAAACAACCGGTGATTATATTACATATATATATATAGCTTGGAAAAATATACCCGAAATAGAAGAAAGAAACAACAACAAAAATATTGGGGAAGATCCTATGGCTAGAAGTCAAGGTCGTGGGGCCTTAAAAAATGAAGAAATCAAGATGGAGGAGAAGATAAAAAGAGAAGAAGAAATAAAACCAGGGGTGTCCACTGGTTTGAGTGCATCGGGGAAGATGACACGGAAGAAGACCGGGGAGAGAAATGGAGGGTTCATATTTATTGATATTTTATCGGACGGTAAGGATAATCCCGTGGGTTTTAAAAAAAAGAACGGTCGAGATTGGGTCTTGAATTGGATAGGATGGATGAGGCGAGCCGTGAGTTTTAAAAACCGAGTGAATGGCTATGATTAGACTTCATGCAGATTGACGGTCGGTGAGGAGGGTATTGTAGCTCTTCGAGGTATACGAAAAAGAGGCGAGATCGTATCAATGGTCCGGATCGCGCGAGACACGATCCAATGGCCCAGATTGCGTTTCGCGTGAATTTTCGGTTCCCACATCGAAATGAAGTGAGGTGCGGGGCTTCTTTATAACCCTGAGGCTCCACCATAGCACTTAGAAAACATAGCACACACAAATTGGGACCTTATACATGGTCTCTCGCTCCCCTCTCACACCCCTGCAGGCCTCGACCTACCTGCGCTCTGCCGCGGCTTCACGCCCACGGTAGCGCGTGCGCTCTTGCTCTCCCTTCGAGGCTTGGCCAGCCATAGCCTGGGCTGAGGTCTAGGCTCAGCCACCCTGTGTGTGTCGCCTCCCTCAAACCATCTTGTAAGAGCGGGTCAAAATTGGGATAATTTTTTTATTAACCTAAACTTAAAAAGACCAACTAAAAAGAGAATACTTGCTTAAAAATTTGGTTTCATTTCTTCCTTCCCTTAAATCAAACTATATGAATTTTTAATTAACAAAGGAAAAATGATTTCAAAATCAAAAACATTAAAAACAAAACTATATAACTTTTACTTAACAAATTTCAAATTATACATATTTTCTTTCAATTAAAAATGGGAAAATATATTAAAAACTTTGTGATTTTCAAACGCCATGTCTTCGAAAGATTAGTTTAATTTAAATACGTTCAACAATAGGATTTAAAGCACTCAATTAATTAAAACATTTCAAGGTGATTTATGTTCAAAAAAATAAGGTAATATTTATAATTTTTCATACAAGTGATCAATCTACAAAACCATAATGTCTATATATTTTTTAAATAATAAGGAAAAGTTCCCAAGTTATGTTTTGATATCATAAAACATAAATAAGGGTTAATGACTTAAACTTTTTTTTTAATAATTCAAAATCTTTAATATTCATAGTCAATTTATTCACAATACCCTATGGCTATAAACATAGCCATTGAAAACTCAACGGTTACTTAAATGGAAACGGTCGAATTTTAGGCTTTATAAAACACGATTAGATTATTCTAACCCTAATCATCGAGACATAGAAGATGGTGCTCCTCATTCCCCTGACGCTTAGTACGATTGTTGTGGTTCTGGCCATGGTGTTCTTGGTCATGGTGGATCTGAAGGAAATCCACTTCTTCCTTGGCTTGCTTGTGGTGATGAGGGGTGTGCCGGTGATTGTGATTGGCCTTCTCGTAGGGAGTTTTGGTTAGTTTTGGTCCTTAGACCCTTGTTTCCATGTATCCATTTCTATTGTTTTGAATAAAAGACAAGTTTTGTGCTCTTATTTTGCGGGCATTGCATAAAAAAAGGAAATTAAGTAAAGAGTAATAATTAAAACCATTATTATTACAGCAATTAAGTTTGGGGTGTTACACTTTCCATCCAGATTCGCAATGAATCAGCATATGTAGGCTAAGTGGCCTTAGAAACCTTGAATATCCAAGATATTGCTTGGGGGAGACATCTGGATGATGGTCGTTATCTTCTCTGGGTTGATCTCAATGCCCTTGTATATGAAAAGGAAGCCGAGAAACTTTCCCGAGGTGACCCCGAAGGCACACTTCAAAGGGTTCATATTCAGGTGATGGGAACAGAGGAAGCCAAACACTTTCTCTTGAACTTTGAGATATTCTTGATGATGGAGATATTTGAACACCAGATCATCCAAATATAATTCCACCAATGTTCAAAGGATCATCTTAAATATGCGATGCATAGCCAGCTGATAGGTGGCACCTGCATTCTTTAAACGGAAGGGAATGACTTGGTAATAGAAAGTACCTTGTGGTACCCTGAAGGTTGTAGACTCCTTATCCTCAGGGGCCATTCGGAACTAGTTGTACCTGGAGTAACCATCCATAAAGGAGAGGTCATGTAACCCGTTCATAACATCGATCAACAATTCCATCACAAGAAGGGGGAAATCATCCTTCGGACACTAACGGTTGAGATATCAGAAGTCGATGCAGACTCAGATTTGTCTGTTCTTCTTCCTAACTAGCACAATATTGGACAACCATTTGGGGTACTGGACCTCCTTAATGAAGTTGGATCTGATGATCTTATCAACTTCCACCTCCACCAAGGCACCGAGAGAAGGGTGCATCTTTCTGGGAGGCTTCTTGAACCCGCGATGATTTTTCGGGAGACGGAGGTGGTGGACAGACACCTTAGGATATAGTCCTAGATATCATCATAACTCCAGGATAATACATCATGGTGCTTCTAGAGTAAGTCTATGTACTACTGTTGCTTCTTGAGGGGCATAGCGGCACTAATCAATGTTGGTTTCGGGTCCGCCTCACTACCGAGGTTCACCTGTACCAATTCATCGACTGTGGCGGAGACGCCCTATTCAAAGGTGAGGGGATCATCCTCTAAATCCTATTATTTACTTATAGAAGAGAGATCCTCAATAGGAGGATTTTATTCTGGTTCGACAGATCCCGATGGGAGGCCGGTACCAGCCCGAGTGTCAGTGGACACTGCATCGGGGAACTTCTGTGCTGCCGCAACCATAGCGATGAAGGTTATCGATCCAATCTCAACTTTTCCTCATCCTAAGGGGCCACACTTGATGATATGAAAGCAATAGTGGTGTGTCGGCATGATCCAGTTAATTTCAGCCCCATGAAACAAGAAATTATGATGTATTGTCGTTGCCATGGGGCGGACATCTCGATACCTTATGGGAGTAGGAGGCTCTAGGATCACCTGATCCTGATTTGTATAGGAGTACGATATGATCTTCTGGCATTTCCTAGACTTGGGAATGTGTTCCCCCCTCGTTCTAGAAGCAACAATGAATTGCCCCATGTCTGGGGTTGTAGCCTCCAATTGGTGGATTGGAAAGACATAGGAATCATCTAGATCTGTCCATGGGTCGGTCGCAGTCGTGGAATGCTCGATGATGTGGACTTATTTTTACTCAATTTTCCACATATTTTTATTAATTTTTATACAATTTATTTAATTAATTTAACACTTTTTAATAAATAAATGCACTTTTGTATTTTTATAATTAAATTTTTTAATTATACATTTTTTATAATAATTTGTGTAATTTTAGTCTTTAAAATAATAAATTTGTTTTTTCTTTATTTTTAATATAACTAAGTTTCAATTATTATAATTAATTTTAATCTATTCATTTAATATAAATTTTTCATTTTTTATTAATTAATTAATTTGTTAAATAATATACTTTTTAATTTAAAATTGTTCGCTATCGGTAACCAGGTTACCGTTAGTCAGGTTACCACTACCAATTTTGTGCTAACGGTGACCTTTGTCACCGTTACCCAATTACCTTAACGGTGACCTTTGATGCTAACGGTGACCTTTGTCAGGTTACTGCTATTTTCTAACGGTGACCTTTGTCACCGTTACCCATTTTCCCTTAACGATGAACTTTAGTTCTACCGGTAACCATTGTCACCATTCCACTGCTCTAATGATAACTGCATATAACGGTGACCCTTGGCTAAAGACGGTTCCAAATAATAATATTAACTTTCCTAAAATATAAATAAATGGTTATGTTTATTATTTTATTAAATAATTAATCTTATCTGCATTAATATATTTTAGTTATTAATTTATTTTTCACTTTATAATTTTTAATTTCTAAAATAAATTAACTTTATTAAATTAATTATTATGGTTATTGTATTAGTTCATTAGAATAACGTGTTATTAACATTCTATTTTTATTATGTTATTTAATTTAATTAACTTTGTCATTATAAACATTTTTATTTTATTTTGCAGTTTTAAATTAACTAAATGTTTTGCAGTTTTACGTTTTAAATTAATTAACTCTTAATTATTTTGTTTTATTTCATTCTTTTATATTTATTTCATTTATTTATTTTTGTGTTTGTTTTATTAAATTTATTAGTATTAGTTATATTTGTATGTTTTTGATTTTTTTTAATTATTGTTTTGATGTTTTGTATTAATTCATATAATTTTCTTTAATGTCGTGCAACGATGACCTTTCCTCACCGTTTCAGTCCTTGCCTACCGGTACCCTTCAGCTTTTCACCTATCGGTAGGCAACCCTTACTGTTACCCACTTCTCTACCTTACCGCATCCCAACCGGTGACCCTCAACCTCACCATTAGTTTTTCTTTTTATTTTATTTTCCTCACTGTTATGCAATAACGGTGACCTGTTACCCAAATGGTTTCCTCACCGTTACCTTTTTCCTACCTCACCGTAACCCCTCCTACTTCATCCTCACCATTTCACCAGCCCCTGTCTCTACATCACCCTTTCACCTCTCCAACTCACCCTCGCTTCCCCTACGTGCGACCCATCAACCATCATTTCCCCTATTTCTCACAAGCCCTTTTCCATTACTTCACTGTGCCTCAATCAAAATCACCTCTACCTCATAATTAAATCCATAACAATCATTACTCATCGTTTCGACCAAACCTGATTCAGACTCTTAATAAAAAAACAGAACCAGATTCAAACTGGAAAAATTAATTTTAATTCATATTTGAAACCATGAGGGATTTTATTTCCAGGAATTCTGCCTCACCCCTTGCCGGGAAGAAGTTAATCTCTGGTTCGCTGCACCACCGGAGGAAACCCACTGAAGGACGCCTTTGATTCCAAATTGCACCGCACCTGTAGGACTTGTTTCGCTGTTGGAGGTGCTGAAAATTATGGATCTGAACCAAAGAGGTCCCCAGTCCGTCGTTTGCAGAAGAAACCCAAGCTGATGCTTGGTAGAGGAGAGATGCCATGCAGGGAAGAGGAGGCCACTAGTGTCCTCTCTAGGGCTGAGCCACCACCGCACTGTTGTCGCAGAATAAGGTTGAGCTAAGAAGGGAGAGGTCCAGGCCTTCCGTGACACCATGGAAGCTGAAGAACCCGCTGTTGCGCCGCATTCGAACCACTGATCCACCGCTGGGAGGAGCCGAAGTCGTCGTAGCCCTGTTCGAAGGAGGAAGAAGTCCTCCCCATCCTATGTGCCAAATTTGGGGGTGGATAAGAGAGTATTAAAGAATAATAATAAATCATAATAATAAACAAACAAACATATAATAATAAAAGTTAAGTCAAAATAAAAAGTAAAGTAAAAAAAAAGTTAAAGTAGAAGTAAAGGTAAGATATAATAATTTAAATGATTATAATTTAATGTGTTAAAGTCATGAATTAAAACAAACAAAATTTTAATAAAGAGATGAATTATTAAATTAAAATACAAAACCTAACTAATAATAAATGTCTATAAAAATTAATTTACTATTAATTGTATAATTTAATTAATAATAATTATAAATAAACTATAAAATATACTTATTAATTTAAATATATTTAAAACTTAAGTAATAATTTTAATTACTCAATTAAAATTAACTATTAAATTAATTAACCTAACAATTTAATTTCTTTTATAATAATAATTAAATTATTAATACAATCTAAAATATTTTCTTAATTATTTATTTATTTGTGTTTTTTTAACTTAGTTTAAAGTGGATAAAATTAATAACTTAGTAATGATATCTATAAACCTAATTAAATTAATAACTTTTTAATAAATATATGTATCACCTTAGTATTATTAAGTGAATAATTTTATAAAATATAAAAATAATTATCAATCAATTTCTATTAACCTTGTAAAAATAACTCTTAACTTTAAAATTAACTATCTTTCTTCCTTTTCGCTCCCATTTATTTATTCTATTTTACATGGCAGGTTCATTCAAGGGACTTAAACACATCCAGGTTCATCCAACTAACTCATCCGGAGTTAGTTACGAGGGAAAAATTCGCGTGACATGCCTGTTGCAGGTTAAGCGCACGTGTGCAGTGGGTGGGTGAAGAACTCTTGAAGTTGGTGGAAGATGTGGTGGTGACATGTAAAGGATGACAGAAGTTACTTAAGCAGAGAAAGCATCATTCTTTGGGGGGACACTCATGGATTGGATTCACGATTGACTGGGAGCCGATTCATTTACCCGGAGGGACGATGCTGAGCAGTGCAGTCCAGGAACTCAGGAGCAGAGCATTCTTAGGGAGTTCCTTCTCCCTAATGTTTTAAACTTTTATACTCTATTACTGTAATGTTTCCTATTACTGTAGTGATAATGAATAGTATAGTTAGCTAATTCTTCTAGTTCAGGGAGAGTTCTAGCTCTACTAGTATCTTTTTCATCCTTTTCACTTATCATTTTAATGTGATTAGAATTGATCGGCGAGATCAGTTCTAATTATATATTCTTGTTGCGGACCACAAACACTGCATTTTCAAAACTCTATAATCATTCGGCGAGTTTGGTTATGGAGTTATCTTTTTAGTAAAAAAATCATAATGAAACTTCAGTACTTACGACAAGTTTGTATTGTTGTTCTTTTTAATTCATTTTTCTGAAGTTGTACTTCTTAGAGTGGGTAACTCTAAGTTGTATAATTTCCACGATTTAACTCTTGCCGATGGAAGTAAGTTGCCTTTTTTTCAGTGGTACGAAGCAGTACTTTAAATGAAAAGGAAAATCGATTCAAACCAGTAGACTAGGATGAACCCCGAGCATTCTTTACTGTTGTCTTTTACCGGTATTTTATCTCCTTTGTTGCAGCTTGATTCCAGTTGTACTCTGTTTTAGTATTGGTCAACAATTTTACAATAGAAGTGTAGTTTCACTTTACAGTACATAAGATCATAAAAAAAATTAAAAGGTATAAAAATTTAAAAAGTGAAAATTAGAAAAACCACTCCGCTGCTGATAACAGTGGAGTTTTCCATGTTTTTAGTTTAGTAGTGGCTAAATTTTCCTTCCATGTGGGTTCACCCTGCTTACCACATATACAGTAGTTAGTAGGAATATAAATTTTAAACTTTTACTGACTTCAACGACAGTTTAGGTCAAGTTTTTGGCTCCGTTTCCGGGGAGGACACGATCCATTACTCAAAAGAAAAATATTTAAAAAAACATATATAAAAATATTTAAAAAAAATTGAAAATTTTGAAAACTGTAAAAAAACTGTTACTTTTATTTCTGAGTTGTTACTGTTAGAAACTGTATACCACTATTTGAATGAGCACAAGAACATCTGTTGTTAGATTAGAGCCCCTAAACCCTGAATTAGATAAATACTTAGCCTCTTTAAGAAGAAAGAACAAAACTGAAATGGAAAACATGGATAACAGAGTCCCTGAGAATAATAACTTTTGAAATAACCATCCAAAACTCTTAGATGAACATGAACATCCTAGGATGAGGGAGTTCCAACTCCCTCAAGTTTCAAGCAAATCATCATCCATTAGATTAATTCCTAGATCCAGATACTTTGAATTGAAACAGTCACATATTTCTCTGCTGCCTGCATTCAATGGGCTCTCTAATGAGGACTCTCTAGCCTTCATTAGAGACTTCTACAACACTATGCATCAACTACCACTTTTAGGACTCACTGAAAATGAACTAAGGATGAGAGTTTTTTCCTTTTTCCTTAAAGGGAATGCGAGAAACTGGTTTTTAAGTCTAGATGAATTTTTTTTTGAAAACTGGGATCATGTTTACAACTCTTTTATTATGAAATTTTATCCTCAAAGATTGAAAGGAGAACTTAGAACTAAAATCACTAGTTTTTATCAAGAGGATGTAGAATCTTTTCATGAAGCATGGGATAAATTCAGGGATCTTCTTAGGCAGTGTCCTCATCATCATCTCCCATCACATCTTCTTATGGACACCTTCTATGAAGGGCTTTCCTCCTCTGGTCAGAACTTAGTGGATCAAGTTGTTGGGGATAATTACAACGATAAGACTGATGAGGAGTTAAGACAAATTTTCAATAATCTGGCCCTCAATTCTCAACATAAGAATTCAAGAAGGAAGAGAGTCAATAGGAATGTTAATACTGGTTCAGGAGCTGATACTCAAGCCCAACTTGCCGAAATCACTAACCAACTTCAAACATTAATGAACCATAATTCAAAACAAACTGTTAACCAAGTTGAAAACCAGAATCAGTATCAATCTCTTAAGAAATAGTGCACTCAATGTGGTATGTTTGGTCACTCTAAAAATTTTTGTCCTAATGTTGATTTTACTTCCCAACAACCTGAAACCTTAAACTTTGTAAATTATGGTCCTAGGATGCCTCAAAAAGAAGATCCATTTTCTAATAATTACAATCAAGGCTATAGGAACCATCCAAATCTGTCGTGGAAGGATCAAGGTATTATTAAGAAACAAACTGCCCCTAATTATCAGAACCATCCAAGACCAAACTTTCAAAATCAACAAAGGGGTGAGACTTCAAATGTTCAAGGAAATAATGATAATAAAATTTCTCTAAATTGGATCAGATCTTGAATAAAATAAATTCACAAGTGGAAAGGTACATGACTCAACTTAATAAACAGAAAAGTCAATATGAGTGAGACAAGATGCAAAATGATGTGAGAATGCAGAACATGGAAACACAGCTAGGACAATTAGATAGAGATTTGACTTCTAGGGAAAAAGGTAGGTTGCCTAGTACAACTGAACTTAACCCTAGAGAGAATTATATGGATGTTGTAACTAGGAGTGTGCTGAATACTCAAAATGTTGCTGAAAAAACTGTAAAAAATGCCCAAAATGAGAAACTGTTTGAATCTGGAAATGAAAATCTGCTCTATTCACAATCTATAAATTCACAAAAAAATGTTTAAAATGATGAGAATCTGAACCTGTAACCCGGATCTCAAACTGAAAATTCTTCTAAAAATCAAAAGAATAAAGGAAAAGAAAAAGTTGTGGAAGAGGTGAGGGACATGTCCACTGTTCTGAAGAATTTTTCCCCACCCATCCCTTTCCCTGAAAAACTGAAACCTCGAAGTAACACCAGGACTGAACTTCTTCAGTTCCTTGGTCTCCTTTCTAAGCTTCAAGTGAACATCCCTTTTATCCAAGCCTAAATTCAAATCTCATCCTACCTGAAATCTTTAAATAAAATTGTTTCAAACAAAAATACCCTTGAAGAATTTGCTACCTACAGCCTCACTGAAGAGTGCAGTGCTGTACTCCAAAATAAAATCCCACCCAAATTGAAAGAACCAAGTAGTTTTTTCATCCCTTGTACCCTAGGAAATTCTGGTCAGCTAAACTGTCTGTGTGATCTAGGTGCCAGCATTAATATGCTCCCATACTCACTGTTTCGACAGTTGAGGCTAGGTGACCTTCAACCCACCACGGTCATACTACAGTTTGCTGATAGATCTTTCACTCACCCTGTGGGTCGAGTAGATGACTTACTAGTTGGAGTTGGGAAATTGTTCTTACCTGCTGACTTTCTTGTTCTGGATATGGAGTGTGATCAAGAGGTACCTATCATCTTGGGTAGGCCCTTCTTGGCCACAGGAGGAGCTGTTATAGATGTTTCAAAGGGTCAATTTATTTTCAAAATTGGTGAACAAGAAGAAGAGTTTAATGTTTTTAAAAATATTAAGGGACCAAAGTATTCTGAAAACTGCTCAAAAATTGAGTCTCTTGAAGCCGAATGTTTTTATAAAAATCAACCTGAAAACATTAAAAAATCTGAAAATCAATTCTCTATTGAAGATAATAATCTGGAAGCTGAAAATTCTGTTGTTTATGTATCTGAATCTCAAAATTCTACTGTGACAACCAAACTAGAAAATCTTCCAGAACTGGACAACTTTCCAGTTTCTACTGTAGGAGAGTCCCCTGTTTCTGAACTTATGAGTTTTTTGAGTGAAATTGAGGGTATTTATGTTAACACTGACCTTGCGGAGAACTTTTATGATAATGAGGGAGAACTTATTAGACAACTTGATGATTCTGCTTTGATAAACCTGCTGAAATCTGATATGGAAAGTCTATACAACATACTGCCCACCTTGGACAGTAGGACTGTTATCTCTAAATCTGAACTTGTAATTGGAAATCTTTCATCTTTTAATACTCCTTACAAGAAATATGTTGAATATCTTGGACCTCCCAGGACTAATAGTCTTCCTTCGAGTGTAGAACCACCTGATCTTGAGCTAAAGCCCATCCCTGACCATCTTAAATATTCATTTTTAGGTGAGAACTCCACTTTTCCTATAATAATTTCTCTTGAACTTAATGAAAACCAAGAGAAAAGACTATTGAATGTGTTGAAAAAGTTTAAATCTGCCATACGATGGACCATTTCTGACATAAAAGTAATTAGTCCTTCATTCTGTATGCACAAAATTCCTATGGAACCGGATCATAATCCTAGGGTTGAGTGTCAAAGAAGATTAAATCCAAACATGAAAGAAGTTGTGAGAGGGGAAGTAATTAAATTGTTAGACACTGGAATGATATATCCCATTTCTGATAGTTCTTGGGTCAGCCCTGTCCAAGTTGTCCCCAAGAAGGGAGGTTTCACTGTAGTTAAAAATGAAAAGAATGAAGAAGTCCAAGTTAGGAAAGCCACAAAATGGAGAGTCTGTATTGATTATAGGAAGCTTAATGTAGCCACTAGGAAGGACCATTTTCCTATGCCCTTCCATGATCAAATGCTTGAGAGGTTAGCTAGAAATGAATTATTCTATTTCCTGGATGGGTATTCTGGTTACAACCAAATACTTGTTGCTCCAGAGGATCAGAATAATACCACTTTCGCATGCCCCTTTGGAACATTTGCTTACCGACGGATGCCCTTTGGGTTGTGTGGAGCTCCAGCCACCTTTCAAAGGTGTATGATGGCTATCTTTTCTGATATGATCGAGAGAATCATTGAAGTTTTCATGGATGACTTTTCTATAGTAGGGAGTACTTTTGATACTTGTTTAGGAAATCTTGAGCTAGCTTTGGAGAGGTGCATTGAAACCAACCTTGTGCTAAATTGGGAGAAATGTCAGTTCATGGATACTGAAGGTATTTTACTTGGCCATAAAGTGTCAAAGATAGGTTTAGAAGTTGATACTGCGAAGATAGAATTTATTCAAAAAATGCCACCTCCTGTTAATGTAAAGGGTGTTAGAAGTTTCCTAGGGCATGCCGGTTTCTACCGTAGATTCATAAAAGATTTTTCTAAAATCACAAATCCCTTGTGTTCCTTACTGGTAAAGGATGCACCTTTTAACTTTGATGAAAACTGTTTGAAATGATTTAATCTGCTTAATGAGAAACTCACTACATCACCTATCATCACTGCACCTGATTGGAAACTACCGTTTGAGCTTATGTGTGATGCTAGTGACATGGATTTAGGTGTTGTCCTTGGACAGAGGAGGGATAGAAAATTGCATGTGGTATACTATGCTAGTAGACTGCTAGATGATGCCCAAAATAATTATACCACCACTGAAAAAGAGTTGTTAGCTGTTGTGTTTGCTCTTGAAAAGTTTAGACAGTACTTGTTAGGCTCAAAAGTCATAATTTTCCCTGATCATTCTGCCTTAAAATACTTGTTGTCTAAAAAGGAAACAAAACCCAGGCTGATTAGATGGATCTTATTGTTACAAGAGTTTGACTTAGAGATTAGGGATAAGCAGGGAGATGAAAACTTAGTTGCTGATCACTTATCTAGGCTTCCTGTTACCCAATCTAATTCTGAAAATCCTAGGGAGATCAATTCTTCCTTTCCTGAGGAAAAACTGTTCACTGTCTTAGTCAGGAAATATGCTTGGTTTGCAGATTTTGCCAACTTCCTGGCAGTAAGTGTCATTCCCAAAAATATGTCTAATAATCAAAGGAAGAAATTCATTTCTGAACTTAAATATTACCCGTGGGATGATCCCTTGCTGTTTAGGAGGTGTGCTGATGGTATTCTTAGGAGATGTGTACCTGAGGAAGATATGTTGTCTGTTCTTGAAAGTTGTCATTCTTCACCTTAGGGAGGTCACCATGGGGGTGAGAGGACTGCTCAAAAAGTTCTTCAGTCTGGTTTTTATTGGTCTACCCTCTTTAAGGATGCTAGGAGCTTTGTGGTTGGGTGTGATAGGTGTCAGAGGCTAGGTAATGTGGGTAGGAAACAGCAGTTACCCCAAAAGGGTATTTTGGAGGTAGAAATATTTGATGTATGGGGTTTAGATTTCATGGGTTCATTTCCATCATCTCATGGGAATGAGTATATTCTTGTTGTTGTGGATTATGTATCTAAGTGGGTTGAGGCAGTATCTCTGCCCAACAATCAAGCAAATAGTGTGATAAAATTTGTAAAAAAAATATCTTTACAAGATTTGGAGTCTCAAAAGCTTTTATTACTAATAATGGAACACATTTTAAGAATTACAAGTTTAAATATTTAATGGAAAAATATGGATGTGTTCACAAAACTAGTACTCCATATCATCCACAGTCCAGTGGACAGGTGGAAATTTCAAATAGGGAACTAAAACAAATTCTTGAGAAAATTGTGTCAAATTCTAGGAAAGACCGGTCTCTTAAACTGGATGAAGCTTTATGGGCATATAGAACTTCTTTCAAGACCCCAATAGGAATGTCTCCTTACAGGCTGTTGTTTGGGAAATTTTTTCATTTACCTGTGGAGTTGCAACATAAGTCTTATTGGGCAGTTAAGGCTCTAAACTTTGAATTTAAGAGTGCTGGTGAGAGGAGATTGCTTGAGCTAAGTGAACTTGATGAGATTATAAGATAGAGTTATGATAATTCAAGGATTTATAAAGAGAGGACTAAGATCTTTCACAATTATATCATTCAAACCATATAGTTCAAGCCTGGACAGAAGGTCCTCCTCTTTAATTCTAGACTTAAACTTTTTCCTGGGAAGTTGAAGTCCAAGTGGTCTAGACCATTTTCTGTTGTGAGAGTGCTGAAGAATGTAGCTGTTGAAATTGTTGGTGAAGAAAATAAACCCATGTAGGTCAATGGGAAAAGATTGAAACTTTATTTTTAGGGGCAGCCAATGGTCTTGGCTGCCTTCACTGTTCTTGAAAATTGTTCTTGAATGAAGTCTGGATGGGGACTTTAAACCTAGCGCTACATGGGAGTCAACCCATGGTCTTTGTCTTGTTAATAAATAAACAAATTGTAATTAAATAAAGTCTAAATGAAGACTTTAAATTCATTGCTTCTTGGGAGTCTACCCATGTTCTTTTATTTGTGTTTACTTTTATTTCTATTCTTGTTTTACTTAGAATAAAGTGCTGCTTGCATGTTTATATATGCTCTGTTTTTTTTTTTGGATATTTGTTCCTAGTTAATATACTCTGTGTTTCTATAAATGCTGCTACTATCATATAAAGAGTGGAATTCCCATGCTGGAGGTTTAATGAAGACACTTCATTTTAGGGAAGTATTCAGTTTCTACATTTATTTTCTGCTTCTGTGTGATTTAATAAATTCTATTTGTTTTAAAAGTCTAGCTTCATGTCACTTTTTTAGGAAGAAAAATTTTGCATGTACCTTACTGTTAGAAATTGAAACTCTGATAAAATCATACCACTACTTGAAATTAAGTGTGTGGGGGGGGGGGTACATGTAGGCGGTCAATTTGTTCATTGAGCATGTTTTTTCTGTTAGGTGTTGTAGCATGCATCATTCTGCTTTATTGAAAACCCATTTGAACCCAATCTGTAACTTGATACACCCTTGTTGTTACATGCAACTGTTTGAATTGAATTGAAAACTTATGTCACTGGACTTAGTTAATAATGCATGTACTTATTACCTATGAACCTACTGTTATTTAACTATTGTGACAAACAAATTTTTGTTGAACTATAATGAGACGTTTATACATGTCATATATCTACTTAATAGAAAATCTGTTTTGAACCTCTACTGATTAATTGTTTTTCTCCATATTTGGAAGTCAACTTTGGGGACAAAGTTGGGTTTTAAGTGTGGGGGAGGGGGTCAATTATTTACTGTGCTAAACTGTGTTTAATTGTAATGCTCATCAATTCCCACTTATTTTTAACTTTTTTTCAAAAAATGGTCAAAATTTTTCAAAAAAAATATTTCACAATTCTAGGCTTTACACTACACTCAAATGAGTCTTGCCTTAGGATGGTGCTTTATTAGAAGTTGAGTCTTTCTTTGAGTCTGAAATGAGTGTTGGTGGATGATTTCTGAGTGGAACTTTTTAGTGGTTTAATGAATTTTGGTTAGGAACTTCTTTTGAGAGTGATATGGGAAACCTTTTAGTGGATTTAAGATCATAATTTTAGGTACTGGAAGTTTGACTTTTATCCAAGGATCCTTTTCATTCTTTTAATTTATAAAAATGATCACTTATATTGAGTCAATGTAAATGGTTTTTATATAAATCCTTTGTAACTAGAGTAATAATGGGCATCTGGGATCCCACGGTGAATCTCTGAGACCTTAGATACTGGGTGTGTTTCTGTTTACAATAAGCCCTTTGTAAACCTTTAATAAGTGAATTGCACAGTGCTTATCACAAATTACATGGCTTGGAAAAAATAAATAAAGTCTCTATGGTCAAAAATGAATTCATTAAGGTGAGGGGAATGATGAACTCCAGATGAAGAAGGGGACAACTAGTTTTTATGGGAGTCATTTGGGTTGACTCAATAAGGTGGCTAAAAATTATTTATATTTATGTATTTTCTGAAACCAAGGTGATGAGTCAAAGTACAAAGTTCCTTTTGTTAAGATTTTAATTCCACATTTTTTTATCCTATTATCACTCTTGAATTTATAAATTGAGCTTGAATTGAAGTGAGTCACTAGGCAGAGTCATATATGAAGCAGGACACCTTAATTTTATGGATGATTCATGGTTTACTTGATTTCCCTTTGAGTATTTGTTCTAGGCGAGACATTATTTGAGGCTATGTTTTCAATAGCCTAAGAACACTTTTTGAGTCCTCTGTTGAAACTTCTCTGAACATAGTTGATTTGTATAATTCACACTTTTTCAAAGATGATAAAACATGATATTGTTTGAGGACAAACAATGTTTAAGTGTGGGGGAATTTGATGTGGCCATATTTTTACTCAGTTTGCCACATCTTTTTATT
The DNA here is from genome assembly GCA_963277665.1 of Viscum album. NCBI lineage: Eukaryota > Viridiplantae > Streptophyta > Magnoliopsida > Santalales > Viscaceae > Viscum > Viscum album. The sequence continues at coordinate 1,593,417,950 of OY728161.1, forward strand.
AATTTTTATACAATTTATTTAATTAATTTAACACTTTTTAATAAATAAATTCACTTTTGTATTTTTATAATTAAATTTATTAATTATATATTTTTTTATAATAATTTGTGTAATTTTAGGCTTTAAAATAATAAATTTATGTTTTCTTTATTTTTAATATAACTAAGTATAATTTATTATAATTAATTTTAATCTGTTCATTTAATATAAATTTTTCATTTTTTATTAATTCATTAATTTGTTAAATAATTTGCTTTTTAATTTAAAATTGTTCGCTATCGGTAACCAGGTTACCGTTAGTCAGGTTACCGCTACCAATTTTGCGCTAACGGTAACCTTTGTCACCATTAGACAATTACCTTAACAATGAACTTTGATGAAAACGATAACCTTTGTCAGGTTACCGCTATTTTCTAACGGTGACCTTTGTCACCGTTACCCATTCTGCCTTAACGATGAACTTTAGTTCTACCGGTGACCATTGTCACCGTTCCACTTCTCTAATGATAACTGCATATAACGGTGACCCTTGGCTAAAGACGATTCCAAATAATAATATTAATTTTCCTAACATATAAATAAATGGTTATGTTTTTTATTTTATTAAATAATTAATCTTATCTGCATTAATATATTTTAGTTATTAATTTAGTTTTCACTTTATAATTTTTAATTTCTAAAATAAATTAACTTTATTAAATTAATTATTCTGGTTATTGTATTAGTTCATTAGAATAACGTGTTATTAACATTCTTTTTTTATTATGTTATTTAATTTAATTAACTTTGTCATTATAAACATTTTTATTTTCTTTTGCAGTTTTAAATTAATTAAATGTTTTGCAGTTTTACATTTTAAATTAATTAACTCTTAATTATTTTGTTTTATTTCATTCTTTTATATTTATTTCATTTATTTATTTTTGTGTTTGTTTTATTAAATTTATTAGTATTAGTTATATTTGTATGTTTTTTATTTTTTTTTAATTATTGTTTTGATGTTTTGGATTAATTCATATAATTTTCTTTAATGTCGTGCAACGATGACTTTTCCTCACCGTTTTAGTCCTTTCCTACAGGTACCCTTCATCTTTGCACCTATCGGTAGGCAACCCACACTGCTACCCACTTCTCTACCTCACCTCATCCCAACCGGTGACCCTCAACCTCACCATTAGTTTTTCTTTTTATTTTATTTTCCTCACCGTTATGCAGTAACGGTGACCTCTTACCCAAATGGTTTCCTCACCGTTACCTTTTTCCTAACTCACTGTAACCCCTCCTACTTCATCCTCACCGTTTCACCTGCCCCTGTCTCTACATCAACCTTTCACCTCTCCAACTCACCCTCGCTTCCCCTGCGTGCTACCCATCAACCATCATTTCCCCTGTTTCTCACAAGCCCTTCGCCATTCCTTCACTATGCCTCAATCAAAATCACCTCTACCTCATAATTAAATCCATAACAAACATTACTCATCGTTTCGGCCAAACCTGATTCAGACTCTTAATAAAAAAACAAAACCAGATTCAAACTGGAAAAATTAATTTTAATTCATATTTGAAACCATGAGGGATTTTATTTCCAAGAATTACGCCTCACCTCTTGTCGGGAAGAAGTTAATCTCTGGTTCACCGCACCACCGGAGGCAACCCACTGAAGGAGGCCTTTGATTCCGAGTCGCACCGCACCTGTAGGACCTGTTTCGCTGTTGGAGGTGCTGAAAATTATGAATCTGAACCAAAGAGGTCCCCATTCCTCCGTTTTCAGAAGAAACCCAAGCTGACGCTTGGTAGAGGAGAGACGCCATGCGGGGTAGAGGAGGCCGATGCTCTCCGCGCTAGGGCTGAGCCGCCGCCGCACTGTTGTCGCAGCATAAGTTGGAGCCAAGAAGGGAGAGGTCCAGGCCTTCTATGACACCATGGAAGCCGAAGAACCCGCTGATGTGCCGCATTCGAACCACTAATCTTCCACTGGGTGGAGCCGAAGTCATCGTAGCCCTGTTCGAAGGAGGAAGAAGTCCTCCCCCTCGTGTGCGCTGAATTTGGGGGAGGAGAAGAGAGTATTAAAGAATAATAATAAATGACAATAATAATAAACAAAAAAAACATATAATAATAAAACATAAGTCAAAAGAAAAAGTAAAGTAAAAAAAAGTTATAGTAGAAAGTAAAGGTAAGCTATAATAATTTAAATGATTATAATTTAATGTGTTAAAGTCATGACTTAAAACAAACAAAATTTTAATAATGAGATGAATTATTAAATTAAAATACAAAACCTAACTAATAATAAATGTCTATAAAAAAATAATTTACTATTAATTTTATAATTTAATTAATAATAATTATAAATAAATTATAAAATATACTTATTAATTTAAATATATTTAAAAATTAAGTAATAATTTTAATTACTCAATTAAAATTAACTATTTAATTAATTAACCTAACAATTTAATTTTTTTATAGTAATAATTAAATTATTAATAAAATTTAAAATATTTTCTTAATTATTTATTTATTTGTGTTTTTTTAACCTAGTTTAAAGTGGATAAAATTAATAACTTAGTAATGATATCTATAAACCTAATTAAATTAATAACTTTTTAATAAATATATGTATTACCTTAGTATTATTAAGTGAATAATTTTATAAAATATAAAAATAATTATCAATCAATTTCTATTAACCTTGTAAAAATAACTCTTAACTTAAAAATTAACTAACTTTCTTCCTTTGTGCTCCCATTTATTTATTCTATTTTACATGGCAGGTTCATTCAAGGGACTTAAACATGTCCAGGTTCATCCAACTAACTCATCCCGAGTTATTTACGAGGGAAAAATTCATGCGACGTGCCTGTCGCGGGTTAAGCGCACGTGTGTAGTGTGTGGGTGAAGAACTCTTGAAGTCGGTGGAAGATGTGGCAGTGACATGCAAAGGATGACAGAAGTTACTTAAGCAGAGAAAGCAACATTCTTTGGGGTGACACTCATGGATTGGATTCACGATTGACTGGGAGCCGATTCATTTACTCGGAGGTACGATGCTGAGCAGTGCAGTCCAGGAACTCAGGAGCAGAGCATTCTTAGGGAGTTCCTTCTCCCTCACGTTTTAAACTTGTATACTCTGTTACTGTAATGTTTCCTATTACTGTAGTGATAATGAATAGTATAGTTAGCCAAGTCTTCTAGTTCGGGGAGAGTTATAGCTCTACCGGTATCTTTTTCATCCTTTTCACTTGTCATTTTAATGTGATTAGAATTGATCGGCGAGATAGGTTCTAATTATATATTCTTGCTGCGGACCAAAAAAACTGCATTTTCAAAACTCTATAATCATTCAGCAAGTTTGGTTATGGAGTTATCTTTTTAGTAAACAAATCATAATGAAACTTCAGTTCTTACGGCGAGTTCGTATTTTTGTTCTTTTTAATTCATTTTTCTGAAGTTGTACTTCTTGGAGTGGCGAACTCTAAGTTGTATAATTTCCACGATTTAACTTCTAGCGAGGGAAGTAAGTCGCCTTTTTTTCAGTGGTACGAAGCATTACTTTACATGAAAAGGAAAATCAATTCAAACCAGTAGACTAGGATGAACCCCGAGCGTTCTTTACTGTTGTCTTTTACCGGCATTGTATCTCCTTTGTTGCACCTTGCTTCCAGCTATACTCTGTTTTAGTATTGGTCAACAATTTTACAATAGAAGTTTAGTTTCACTTTACAGTACATAAGATCATAAAGAAAATAAAAGGTATAGAAATTTAAAAAGTGAAAATTAGAAAAACCACTCCGCTGCTGACAACAGTGGAGTTTTCCATGTTTTTAGTTTAGTAGTGGCTATAATTACCTTCCCTGTGGGTTTGACCCTGCTTACCACATATACAGTAGTTAGTAGGAATATAAATTTTAAACTTTTACCGACTTCAATGACAGTTTAGGTCACTCGACTTAGTTAGTCTGAATCTTCTTGTCTTTTCTCTTGTAATAGTCGGCATCTAAATAGTGGGCATCACAAGAGGAAAAGGGAGGCGTGTCACCTTGAATAATTCCCACTCGACCATTAAGAGAGTACCTGAGGCATTGGTGATATGATGAGGGAACCGCCGCATGCAGGTGGAGCCATGGCCTACCCATCAACGTATTATAAGCGGTGTCCTGAGAGACAACCATAAATTCAGTACTAAAAACTAGGCCACCAAACTGGGTCTTAAAGTAGATCTTTCCGACCTATGTCTGTTCCGTCCTGTCATAACCTTGGATTATTAGGTTAGAAGGACTTATCTCATCCTTGGACAATCCCAATTTTCACATTTTCTGAGTTGGGACTAGGTTAATCCCAGAGCTCGTGTCGACAAGGCAGCGACGAACCTCCACACCATTGAACTGGATGGTGATGTAAAATGGGGGAATGTGTCCATGTATGGGAGAGCCCTCATCTTCTCCAGAGAATGAGATTATGTCCTGTTATTCAAAATTCTTGACCGCCTTAGCATGAAAGGCTTCTACGGCTGCTAATTCTGTCTCAAACTGGAAGGGGCTTCTTAAAGCCTCGGCGAGGGCCTCACGCATGTCTGATGATAGGCGGGGATCCTCAAGGATGGAGAGCCTTGCTATAATTATAGAAATATGCTTGAGGACATTGTACTTATATGCTAGGCGTGAAATTATACTTACAGGAGGTCACTCTATGACAGGAGGTATGGTGGGTTCTACCGATCGGACTAGTGACTGACTGGTACTAGGAATATCCCGCTGCTCACTAGTCGAAGCATGCGAAGTGACTACCGGATGTGGTCCAATTAACTGATACTATCCTGTAACAGGTTGTGGGTGGTCACACTATGGTCGAGGTGGCTCTGCCTGGTCCAACAACACGAATAGTGGCGAAGGCAGGCCTGATGTCACCAGATGAGAAGGTTGCTCCTGCTGAGCTCTACGCTGAGCCTGTTTCCTGGTTTCAGTAGCATGCACAGCCTGGCTAGAAGTGCTGACCAAGGCACTCTGACAGACCATATAGCCATGACTCTATCGACGCTGACGACGGTTGGGGATGTTGGGAGGATCCATATGGTGCTCCTCATCATCAGGAATCGTGTAGGGGTTTACCAGCTCTACGATATTAACCAAGGCGTACCCTTGACCATCACTCGAAGATTCATCCACCACTGGATAGATTCTAGGAGGAACCGCCCTCTCCTGGGGCATGAATTCGCCAAGATTACGGGATGATGATGGCATTGGCGGGGGACTTTGGTTTCCCTTGTGTCGCCAGTGATTGCCTTTTTGAGAAGGGGATGGCTGAGATGATGATGCTGAAGTAGTATGTGTAGCTTCTAAAGGCTATGGTCGATTCAGGAATGCACAGATAACACCATGAGCATGAGAGACTATTTTACGATCCATCCAGTTGTCATACTTCTGGGACCCATGGTTAGAAACTTGAGGCCACTCGCCCTCACAGTCATTGTTGTTGTCTGGACTCACGAAGATACATGCCACCTGTGCTGGGGTTGGGCCTAAAATGACTATATTGTTATCCACATGGTCTTGAAGTCAGTATTTGAACACATAGCACTACTTGAGAGTGTTCCCTGGGATCTAGTGATAAGGGCAGTAGTTTGGGAGATCAGTGAGTTTTGCCTCTTCTAGACTCTTGTACTCAGGAAAATGTACAATACCCTGCTCCAAGGCACTGCGGAAGTAACCAGAGACCTAATCCTCATTGAATGATTAATTCCGGTTCCTCCTATTTGGGAAGGGGGACCTTGGAACTTGACCCTAACGAGGAGCTGTAGGAGACTGTCGAGTTGGTGGATCCTGGTTATCTCTCCTAGGTGGAGGTGGTGCATTACGTGGGGGAACCTGCCGATTCTGAGGTGGGCACTGCTAGGCCGGAGGCTGCACCTAAGGTGGAGGGCCTCTACGAGGCTACAGAGCCGGCTCCACTGGTAACAATTCTAGTTGCCTGGGGGCATCTATTTGGGCCCCTGCGGTGGGCTCAGCCCTGGCGGTCCTTCTCACGGGGATTGTAGGAGGCAATGAACGTTCCTGATTAGCCTATTACAAGGCTTCCTCTAGATGTTGGGCTTTATCAGAGAAGTCTCGTAATCCTCCAGGGTAGTCCTAGGTGATCAAAGAAGGGACCAGTTCCATATTGACATTCCCTACACACATCGTCAGTTGTTGCTCTTGAGTTAGTGGCATGTCGAGGCAGTATGTGAGCCCTTCCCATCGGGAGACAAAGTCTGCAATGCACTCATTAGGCCTATTCTTGCACTTGAATATGTCTATGATACTCGTCTTCCAAGTGGTGGAACTGAACTGGTAAAGAAATTTCCTTCAGAGATCTTCCCAACCGGCTACTGACCCGATGGAGAGCTGGTTGTACCAGACAAACGCAGGCCCTTCCAATGTCTGCACAAAACACCGGAGTTTGGCAGCTTCCTGCTACGCTAGGGTTCCCAACATGGGGCCACACATTAAAATGAAGTGGGCTAGGTTCTACGGCGGGTCCCTCGTCCCATTGAAGGGTAAAAAGTGGGATTTTCAAAACCCATGGGTGCTATCATATCATCCACCCACACTGGATAAGGCTTGCCATCAGGCGGGATTGCCACATGTTGTGTCTCTAATGCCTCGAGATGGGCAATGAGTGCCTCTATTGGATCATCTAGGTAGGGGTCCTTGTCTTGACAGGGATCCCTAACCACCAGTGCGTTGGCGAGTTCTTCAATGTGATAAAAAGGCCCATCGGCTCATGGAGAGGCTGGTGGAATGACCTATGGAGCAGCTGGGGGAACCTGAGCTGGGTCCAAATGATTTCCTTGCCGCTCGGGTGGATTCGGAGACACAAATTGTGCCCTATTTTTGTTAGTTACGGTGACAACCCTCTCTACGTGGGTTAGATGGTCAGGGTCACCTAGAAGAAATTCGTTGAGGGGAAGTTGTGCCTGCCTCTGCTGCCCCGGCTGAGGATCACCATATTCTGGCAGTCGCTCTACAGTGCATTCAGCAAGGAGGTTGTTGACCATCTTCTTGTGTTCGATGAGTTTCTGGTGCAACGCGGTTTTTTCATCACCGTCTTCCACCTTCTGGACTGAGCGAGACGGGTCAAATCGTTTGACAACTCCCGGGTGTTCCTTGCCCTTGTTGGGATTCAGGCTGAGGACTAGTGCCTCAGTGGGCACGGGAATACCCAATATATTTCTCTGTTGATGGGTAATCCTTCACGATGGGTCCAAGAAGTGAGAAACTCGGGGGTAGGTTCTCTCTAAGAAGCTCTAGCTCATTCTCACCCTCCAGCAGGTCAGCCATGTTAACTGTAACCCTGCCTGGAGGCATATCCTCTGTCACCAGAAAAATCAGGCTAGCATCAGATAGGACTGAAGAGGAGGGCAGCATACTGCCCCCAGCCACGAATCTTTATGTGGGGATAATCCTATTTGATAATCCTATAGAGTACCTCGAAACTCTAAATGCACTATTGTTGGAGGGCCCTACGGTGACCTGGTGACTCAGGTCATTGGGCCATGGGGAGTGCAGCTAAATCAACCAGATGGTATTGCTTGCCAATTTCCTAAAAATGTGCTTGGGTCTTAGGGTAATCCACTCACTGATGACGAAGATGAAAATGAGTCACCCAGAGGTTCTAGCGGAAACACTCGACTTCCTCTTGGGTGAGAGATTCTGGTGCACAAAAATTTGGCGCTACAACTGGACAAAACATATCAGGGAAATGGTCTGCTGCGAGGATATCCCATAAGCTCCTGGAATCGGATTCAGGGTCTGGCCCTTCATTTCCCCACTCATCAACCGGAGGCGGTTGGGGAACCAGTAGCGGTACCGAAGCAGACCACTGGGATAGTAGGCTGGACTATAAAGAATACAATGAGTGAGCTGACAAACCGCCGCATCTTGGGATATCATATGAAGAGTTTAGTGACTTAGCCACCACATCGTGGTAAGATGGGATGAAGGCTGCAGTTTCTGATGTAGTGACCACAGTTTCTGGAGATGGACTACATCGCTTCTCGTCCACCCTTGTTCCCTAGAATAGCTCTTCGTGATCTCTAGTCGAGGTAGAGAGTGCTTATGGTGATGATGGTGGTGATTGCATGGTCGTAACCTATGTATTTACCGAATTTTAGTCCTCCTAGATATACCTGTGGAGAGAGTTGGGAATCTGATGGACCTCACATTCTAGAAGTTTAAGGCTGATATGCCTTGTTCCTACCCTGACCCTTGACATGAAGGATCTAAGAGAGGGTTCCATCTCTGAGTCGTACTCTAAATCAGAGTATGAGAAGAAAACCGATTTTATCTCAATCTAAATATTCTCAGCATTCTTTTTATGGAGTCGATGAATATCCCTCCTTCCCAGGTATGGTTCTTCGGGACAAGGTAGATTCCTAGCATGAGGAGGACCTTTGGCCATACTAGTGATGGGGTGGGGAGGACTCTTGCCTGAGTGAGTTGGGGTGTGAGGAGAAACTGGAAAGATATCAAAGGGGACACGGGGAGGACCTCCGTGGGAAGTTCTAGAGTAGGTAAGACCTCCGTTGGAGCTGATATGAACATGGTAAGGGCCTCCATGCTTGTTCCCCCTAACAGTGTTAGCTCGAGGAGGATCCTCGTACTGGTTAATCTGAACATGAGTAGGACCTCTGTACTGGGTGTTGGTGAAAAGAAGATGGCCTTCACCCCTCCGATCACTAAGGCGAGGAGGACATTCTCCAGCGACCATAAGAACATGGAGAGGGCCCCCACGCTAGAGGTTTACCAAACATGTAACATCCCCACAGCGGTGGACTTCGACAAGAGGAAAAACTCCATACCCAGTGTAATGCACGCGAGAGAGGATTCTGTGCTGAGTGTCACCATTATGGGTAGGTCCCTCATTTGGATTGAAGGTAGCATAGGGTAGACCTCTATGTCGATCTTGGAAGTGTGGAAGACCCGCATTCTCTATGGTGGTGGTAGGGGGAGGACCTCCGTACTGGCAGCGGCCACTACCTGCACCGGTGGCTGAGACATTCCACCTAGCCTGCCTGTGGGGCGGTAGGGGTATCGATCCGGGCCAGGTATACAAGTATCCCTACTCAAAATACACAAAGGGTTGATAATACACATTGTAAATGGCCTGAGCCACAGTAGCTGTCGACATTGACGCCCCTTGGAAGGTGTCCTCGGCCTACGCCCGATGCTAGCGTCGGGTCAGCCGGACCGAGGGCAGCGATACAGGCACATGGATTACCTTCTCCTCAGCTCGAGGGACTAGTTGGCGACACTAGTGTAGCCTAGTGGGATCCCTCCTTGGGATCCCTTGAAATGGGATCATGGCTAGGCTAGCCAAGATATCCCCTACCTCATCGGTGTAGGGGAGGGATTCATCGAGACATTCTGGGGAGAGGCTCCCGAAACGATTGTATGTTGGAGTGGGGATTAGTGGCTCCATGCACGGCCCTTGGGAGCAGTGTTAGTGATGAGGCATAGATGCCTTCAGATCATGGAGGGCCATATCCTGAGTTGGGATAATTCCCTCCTCCTTGTATCAGCGTACGAGGTTACTTATCACCCTTCGTTGAAATATTTTATAAGAGGAGATGGGGAGTGGGTACCCAGTAGCTATGGTTGTGGAGGTCATCGCAGAAGCGGAAGAGCCATGCAGGGTGGCTGCATTGGTGTTTCCCTTTCCCCCGTGTCGGTGGGTGATTGGCGATTGGGTTTCTAGTGCAGAAGCTTGGTTCCTGAAAAGCAAGGAGATTAATCCATTAGTGTTGAAACAAAGAAATCGACGTCCAGTGCCCCAGTTCCATTTCGTCTTCCATGGCTGGTAAGAGGGATCCATGCTGACAATGTCACAGACCGAGATGCCCAACGTTTTGACTACCCAAACTTCTGGTGAGTTTCACGCTAGGCCTGCTATTTTCTTGGTGGGACCCAGTGCCGGATAACTGGATCTGGTGACACACTAGTCCACTGATTTCTTGAACACTACTAACCCCCACATTGAGGATAATAACTTCATGTCGGGTTCACCATTTCTGTTTCTGACTCTTTTGTTAGGGCGCGCACATCTGTCTGTTTGAGGATGACGAGGACACGCTGGCAGTTTCACTACATTCCCACTTTCCAAAGGCGGGCGACATCCTTTCCTTGTTTAGGGATGTTTTATCCTTGATCAAAAAGGGATTATGGGATGTCATTTATTCCATATGTGGATTCCTCCTCAGAACTCATCACCTAGTTTGGGTCTCCCTTATAGACTTAAGATTTTGTTTGTGAAACTCTTCCAAGTTCAATATCTTCATAGACACCGGTTAATTACACTGCTTCTATCGGGACATTCTAACGGGTCTGGTCAGGGCAGCAACCTTCGATCGGGGGAGTAGTCACGTTGGACATCACTGGCATGTCTGGACGCTGGAGCACTGGAGCGCCTGGGTTTCTTCCTCTTTTTATAGGGCTTCTCAAGGGTGAGGACTCCCAAGGAATCCCACGTCAAATGTGGGGAATTATATTCCATAGGCATGTTTCTGAGGTTTTCCTCAGCTTCCTATTTTTAACACAGGGTATGCCGCAAGTTTAACATCTAGCGGAGACGGATTAGACTGGTCGGAACACTGACTAGAGTGGATCAGATGGGTTCGACCCTTGGGGGGATACTGATGTCGGGGCTAACACATGGTCAGTTACCCGGTTACTACTAAGAGAAATGAAGAGGTTAATTGGCCGGATCTCACCGGGATGTGGCATCCTGGGTAAGAATTAGGATGGGTGATTGATGGTTAAGTTAAGTGGATGGAGAATGAGATAGAGTCAACTCGAGGGTGATGGTGATGTTGGGATTGAGCCTCAAAGAGACCTCCTAGGTATCCCCTTGGTAGGGAATCAAATTCCACATAGTTCAAGATGGGGTATAGGATTGGGGTGTGCGCATAGGACAGCGACTTGATGATATACTAGGGCTTATGCCTAATTAGAAGCCCGAGGTTGGTCTATTGCCACTGGGACGGACCAGAGATATGGGTCCCAACAGAGGGGATGACAATGGCTTACTGTTTGGTACGGGAAAAAGGGGCATATAGTTTAACGTCATGCTGGATGGGGGTGGACCAACGTGGAGTAGTTGGGACCAGTGGTTGTTGGGATTGAACCTCTGGGAGGCTTCCTACGTACCTTTCCTTAACAAGGATCAAAGTCCGCGTAGTTCGGGATGAAGTTTGGTGCACCGACGTGAAAGGGGTCAGAACCAAAGGATGGTGGGATTGAACCTCATGGAGGCTTCCTACATACCTTTCCTTGGAATGGATCAAATTCCATGTAGTTTGGAATGGTGTATGTAGTTTAACGTCGTGCAGGACAAAAATAGGGCATGCAGTTTAACGTCATGTGGGACGAAGGTGGTCTGACGTGAAGGGGGTTGGAACCAATGGATGGGGGGATTGAACCTCAGGGAGGCTTCCTACGTACCTTTACTTGGAAAGGATCAAATCCCACTTATTTTGGGTTGGTTTGTGCAGTTTAACGTTGTGTAGGATGAAAATGGGGCATGTAATTTAATGTCATGCGGGACAAACTTAGTCCGATGTGAAGGGGGTCAGAACCAATGGCTGGTGGGATTGAACCTAAAAGAGGCTTCCTACAGACCTTTCATTAGAAAGGATCAAAGTTCGCGTAGTTTGGAATTGGGTTTGGTGCACTGACGTGAAGGGGGTCGGAACCAAAGGATGGTGGGATTGAACCTTAGGGAGGCTTCCTACGTACCTTTTCTTAGAAAGGATCAAAGTCTACATAGTTTGGAATGGTGTATGTAGTTTAACATCATGCAGGATGAAAATGGGGCATGCATTTTAACGTCATGCGAGACGAAGGTGGTCCGACGTAAAGGGGGTAGAAACCAATGGATGGTGGGCTTGAACCTCATGGAGGCTTCCTACATACCTTTACTTGGCAAGGATCCAAGTCCACGTAGTTCAGGTTGGTGTGAGGGATTACACTCTAGGCTTCCCGTAGAGGTTGTCATGGTCGATGCTTAATCTAAGCCCATGTGATTCATGCTCGGTGTGAGAAACAAGAGGCAACAAAGACCTGATGATCACGTCGCGAATGGGTGTGTCTTTGGGAAGTCGAATGGGGCTTACACGTGGTTAGTGTCCCAAAGAGGAAACAGTGGATTATGCCTGGTTAGCAGCCCCGAGGTATGGAGACTGGGACTTACTCCAGCGAGGAATCCTGGGTAGCGATAAATCCTGAGGGAAGATGTATTTGGAACTGAAGAAAGGAGGGATCCGGTGCCCATCCTCCCCCCCCCCCCCTCTGGTCTTCGTCCAGAAAGAAGATCGGAGAAGCAGTGGTGCTGCCTCCTTCAAGAAATGATAGGGGCTTACACCAAGATGGTTTCCCTTTCCCTATGGACAAACGTCACTCCAACAAAGAGGATCTTGTTCCATGTGAGGAATGGTCACACTTCTGTAGAGACGAGTGGGCATAGAGAATGTCCAAGGTGGGACACCCCACGCAGAGTGCATGGGGTGGGGTCACTATTTAATGTCATGTGTTGAGGACAATGGGGTTTGGAAGTTTAATTTCTTGCATCTCAGATGAGGTGGGTTCACTCTTCACCCCTAGGACTTACATAACTGATACCCACCCACCCTTGGATAAGGGAAGGCATCAGTAACGCCATGGTGAGGGGGTGTTATGGAGTGATCCATTGAGGGGTCCACATTAGCATGGATATGCGAAGAAGTAATAGTTGTTATCATGCCTATGTAGAGAATAATGAGACGAATCAACGCAATGTGAAGCACCACCCAAGCGAATTTGAAATCGCTCTGTGCAAACCTGAAGGGATGTACAGGAAGAGAGCGCCTGACGCAGGTGTGTTGTGCATAAGAGGGGCTCGGACAGGGTTCCTTAAGGTGAGGGAAACACATGAAGAGTGCGTAAGAGAATGATTTGGGCACAATATGGAAGATCTTCATGCAATATAGAAGGTTTTCGCGCAAGATGAAGGGGTTTCACGCAAGAAGGAAAGTTTTCACACCAAATAGACGGGTTGCGCGCAAGAGCAGCTCGATGCAGAGGGAACTTGCATGAAAAAGCGATCCCTTATGCACAAATGACTTGGGGAGAAAATAAATTCACAAGGATCATGCCCAAGAGGGCCCACCCGAAGGATCCCTCTCAGGGGACCTGTCGCACAAAATCCAATACCTGAAGGCCATGGGGTTTTTTGCGTAGTCGCAAAAGACGTGGCTTTCGCACAGTAGAGCGTCGCTTCATCTTCTGTTACCATCCCTGAAGGGTGTGGGTACGTTTTGTTTTATAGCTGAAGTCCATGGGGGTGGAGAGCCACAGGGCGTTGCGTGCAAATGGCCGGTTGACGTCACATTGGGCATGTAAAGGTCTGTGATGCACAAACCTCTGGTTGATCTTGCCTTGGGCACGCAAAGGGGGATGTACATGCAAACATGCGGTTGACGTCTCCTTGGGCGTAAAAAGGGGTCCGGGCATGCAAGATTTTGCGTGTAGGAAGGCCGCTTGTGCGCATCCCCTGAATCTTGTGTGTTCCTGAATCCCGGGCCTCAGAATCTTCCCCTGACTTCCCAGATTCATTCGTTTCTCTTTTATCCACCCGATGCGGACCTTCTCCAAATTTTGGCATCAACAATTACATTGATGAATATTTCCAAATAAGAAGTGGTAACTTACTTCTTTAATTTAGATTATTATGATTAAACTTTCATAAATTTATTTCATGTTATTAAATGAAAATAATCTCCAATTAATACTTCTTTCATTGAAGGAAATTTAGAGTATGCTTTTGGCATTAATTTTCATTGGAATTTTCACCCTTACTTTCAATTTTTCCTCCATGAGAATTAAAGATGAAACTTTCATTTTATTCTTATTTAACTTGGTGAACCTTACCTAAATTGGTAATGAATCGTTTACTCAATACTTTAATGTTTTGTAACTTTAAATGAAAATTAAGTAAAGGGTTGAAATGATATTAGAATAGGATGTATTGAAAGATCATAACCCACCTTTCAATTTACATAAATCCAGTGTAACAATTACCTATTCATATCATTACTTTGATTTCTTCTTGTAAAATACTCAGAGATGGACTCTAAAGAGATGTTTTGATGATCCTTTTATACTAAAATATTCAAGTGATGGGATATTATAAATATAATGTATGGGGAATGTTTGGATTTGAATAAAATAATGAAAAAATTTAAATATTAAAATATCATTGAAGTCTAAATAATTATTAATCAAGATAAAGTATTAATCTACTATGTTTTGTTTTTTATAAAATGGTAGGTAGTACCATAGATTCACTGGGAACTATTTTTGGAAAATTAATATAAACTCAACAAAAAACTCAGGAGTGGTATAGGTGCATTTGGATAGTACTATGATATGAAAGGTAATTTTGTGTGCTAGAGTCCCCACTAATTGATAAGCCCCATCAAGAAGCAAGTGAGGGAGAGAAGGATTATTATAAGGGATATAGGGATGATTAATTTGATGTTTACATTATCATGTTATCATTAATATTCAATTAGTGGAGAAAGTAACATGAGTACATGGATGGTTACACCATTTTTTCACATCTTAAGAACATTTTAAGGATAAATTAAGGTAAGAAAGTAATGATATTATCAATACATTGTATTTTTTAAAGTTGGAAAATGGAATCCATGTTATTAATTATTTACTTAATATAATATAGTACATTGATCAATTGGAAGATTTGGAATTTTCATTGAATAGATATCTATCCAAGCATCTCATACTTTCATACATATCACTTAGTTTATCTATTATCATTAAAAACTATAATGTAAAAGTCTATCCTAGATCACTGAACCATTGAACAAACCAGGTGATGTTATATAACCTCAATTACACCTTATTATATGCTAGAGGTCATCAAATAGTGGCAAGGTTCTATAAAAACATTGTAAATACAATACCGTTGGTGTCAAAATATATAATATCAAATAAATTATATAAAATATCATCCCAAACTAGATATAAGAGTACATATATGGAATTATATCTAAAATAAAACCATAATAAAATATATAGTAATGTTATATTAAATAAAATATTTAGGTCATGTAGACAGTATATAAAAAGGTATTTTACACTAAGCTGGTCGTATATAAATAAAACAAAAGAAAAAAATACAAAAGGAAAGACCCAACTAAAAATTCTGAGCCCCTCCTCATTCATTCCATCAAAATATCATAAAGTTACTCAAGTATGAACCCATGTATAACCTATTCTCTGACCTACATATCTAACATAAGGTGTTCATGTCCACCAAGGTTCATATGTAAGGTCTTAGCATAAAAATTAGTAGGTCACCTCCAATGGTTTTGATGATATATTTCTTAAAGGAGATTTTTTTCTCTATATTAGGAGGGTAAAATTTTAGGGATTGGGTTGTGGATAAATAAAGGAGATATGTTTTATCTATATATATATAGATAGTTAGGGGTATAGGATATGTTGAGGTGATTGTAATTGTTGGTAAGTTATATGAGGTATTTTGAAGGTTTTATAGGAGCAATTGAGGTGTTTTATGAGAGTTTTAGAGGGTTAAAGTTCTTAGGGTTTATGCATGATTCCTAAGAAAACCATGAAAGGTGTTTTAGGTGAGGTGTATATGGATTAAAGGTCTATAAAATATCACCTAGGATCATGCAGTCATATTTTTCAGGCCTAAAATTTTGTGGGTAGTGGTGTCGGCATGGTTGGAACATAGTTACCTGAGATTGTGCAATCGAGTCATGTAGTCACTTAAAAACTCTCTCGGAACTTTTATTTGTTTCCCAATTTCATTACTTGGATTATTTTCTTTTTTTATGTAGGTCACTTGAATATATGGTTATTTTTGGGGAAATTTTACTAGATTACACCCTCTATATTTCTTATACTTTCTATCTTGGGATATTTGGGAGATTGATCAAAGGTTTGTCACTATTTTCTATTTTTATCTTATTTTTCTCTTTGGATCTAAGGTTTTGACTAAAGGTTTAACTAATTCATATAAATACACATTATATTTGTAGAGGTTTTATTGGTAATGGTTATAAGATTCTATGAAGAGTGTGGATCTTGTATTTGGTGGCATGAATTTTCTTCATCATCATGATTGATGTAGGTGGATTCTCACTCATGATTTTGTATTCCGAATTACATGAGGTTGAATTTAGTTTTTTAATTAAATTATTTTATGGTTTTAAAGTAATTTAATTATTATTTTGATGTTTTTTGAGGAAAGAATTATTTTTTTATGAGTGAATTAGAGGTAATGAAATGTTGGATTTTTGAGTGTGTGAGTGATTTATAGGAAATGCATAAAAGTTTCATAGTGAGTTAAAGGGGGTTTTAATCTGGTTGAGTTTTTTTAACTAAGGAGAAAATATTTTTGGTTTTTTCATTTTGTTTATTGATTTGGTTATCAAGGGTGTTGTAATTATTGATATTGTGAGTAATATTGGCATACACAGTTGATGTTATTTGGATTTTTCAAGGGTTTTATGTAATTATTTGTTTATTCATTTAGTTTCATGGGATAAGTGTTTTTTTGTTTTTTTATTGAGTTTCATGAGATGGTGATATTATTATTGATGTTTTGGATTTTTTTGATGAGGTCCTATACATGATTGTGTAAAATCCCACTTAGGTGTAGGGAATTTTTTGGTATTGACAAGGTAGGGTTGTGGAAACTCCCACTTGGGTGTAGAGACCTTATTGGTAAGGATGAGATTATTTTTGGGGGTGGTTGGTCCACTCATGAATTGATGATATCGATTTTGGTTATAACACATAGTATAAAGGACCCCATAGGTTTTTGGTTGGGTATCTGGGTGTGTGGTGTTGGGTTATGGAATTGTTATTATGCTTTCATGATTTTGTGGTTTATTGAAAATTATTGATGATTTAATTACCAATTTTAGTTTTATAAAATTTCATGGGATTGGGAAATTTTTTAAAAAATTAATTTTTAATTTTTTAGTTTTCTAAAATTTATGGGGTGAATAAGGAGTATTAGGTAAATCCTATTGGTCCATATACTCACTCCTTGAATTATAATCATATTGCCTATATAGATTATGTTACTTGAGTTATGGGTTACTTGGAAATTACTTTATCATATTGAATGCAGTAACGAGGTAATTTAGTGAAGACTAGTGGAGGAAGGGTCATTAATGGTGGTTTAGTCCTTTGTACAGGATGTTATTTTAATCAGGTGGTTTGTTATAGGGTTTTTTTGTACTTATCTATCATCTTTTTATGCATGTTCGTTTTTTATATTCTATTTTGTAGTATTTTGTTGGGATGCATTTATTATGTTGGATGGTTGATATACCATTCCTCATGGGTTATATCAGTGTTTTTGTTTACCTATAGATCCATTGTAAATTAGGGGATGGTCCAAGGGTTGAGTATCATTTTGACTCAACTTGGGGTTGGATTTGAGTAGTTGAGTTGGTCAGGATGTACATAAGGCATTCCACTATCCCATCGGTCTGACCATTATATACAAGAAAATATTCTATAGGAACCTCAAGTTTGGTCCTTACACCCCAAGCATCTAAACCACCATCATCTCTTAAGCATGTTGCATAAAATATTTGTTAGGATAAAAACAAAAATAATATATGGAATACACTATCCAAACCCTAGTACCCTGCTGGTATCTAGAACATCCAGCGCACCCAGAATCCTAACTGAAACACATCCATCTTTAATCACCCTAACATATCCCCCTTTACCTATAAAATAATTAAGTTCTCACTAATACATAGAGTTTAACCCCACCATGACATTACCCAAATCACAAGTCATAATAAGTTGAGCTAATAAACTATTCAACCTTGTATAAGGGAAACTATATCACATAGTTCCTTAGGATCTGTAATGAACCAGACCAAGATTCCAACAAATCCATCACCTGACCCAACCCTCTGTAATGCCCAAATGGATTTCCTGATCCCCATGAGCTAAAAACCAATTCTAGGGCATCACAAGAATCCCATTGGGAATTATTTATCCCATATCAGAGATAAAAGACAATAGAAGAAAACATAAGAGCTAAAAATAAAATAAAATTCCAAAAAATTCATATCCAAATAACCTGATTCAACCCATTTGTGTAAATATAAACATCATCCAAAAATAGGAAGATACAACAAATCATAAGAAGATACAACTATCACGAACCAATCCGGGGTTCCATCCAACTTGACACTCTACCCAATCTATGGCATGGCCTGAAGGGAATTCTCAATCCCCATGGGTTGGAAACTAGTTCCCGGGTATCAATAATATAACATGGGAACGATTTCGTCCATTTATAAAATCATAAACAACAAATAATAATAAATAAAACAAAACTGAATAACCATGACCAAACACGACATAAAAATTTTCAGATTCAAATATTACAACATTTAAACCAAACCAAAAAGGGGATACATCAAAATAGAAACAATACACCATCCCAAAAACCAACATGCGATAAGAGGAGAATCATTCTCAAGCTGCCACCACAACACCTATAAACAGAGACCACTAGCATCTCAAACCACCACCACAATACATATTTTCTTTACCTATATCATACATAACCAAGTCTACTTACACCCAAATGTGTAATTGTGGTGTGAGCTAGAGCCCAATAGGATTCCACCCAATAAATAGATTCCATGCTATAAAAATTATAAGATAAATAAACATGAAAGTTTTATAAAATAAAAACTTGAAACATTTTTATATAAAACGTTTTAAAGGAAAAACATTCTTTCTATTAGATATCTAAAAAAGTGTATAGTATGATGAAAATAATTACAATATCACAAAATAGAACTATGTCATGGGGAAAACATATAGGCACTATCTAGTAATGGTACACTAGGTACATCATATCTCAGTGAAAAGTGGTATAGAAACCATGACTAAGTAATGCTCATAAAAACTCATTTTCCTTTCAAAAAAACCTTCAAACTGGATTTAAAATAAAATATCATTTTTTATCATGAAACACTTTTAAAATTCACTTTTTAAATTAATTTATTTTGGGAAAACCTAAAGGAAGAATTTTTTGAAACAACCCATTTTATAAAAAAAATTATAAAAAAACAAATGGAATCCCCTATTCCCATTAATTTATAAAATCAATTTAGAAAATAATTATTTCTCATAAATCATTTAATTTTACCAAATAAAATTTTAAAAATAGGAACACTAAAATAACTATAAAATCATTCAAACATGTCTCACAAATCCCACATACCAAAACAGGCAATAAAACACTCTTCAATCCACCTCCAACAACTGATATCCACTTTTGTAGAAATCTATAATCAAGAGGAGTTCAAACAAGTTAAATGGGGAATAAACAGTGATGCACATGATTTTTACACATCGGTTGGGAAACCATGAACCAAATATGCAATACAATCTACAAAGGATAAATACTCAATCACACAACATCACGAGATTTCCTAAGCTGTGTGAGTTGATCGTGCTTCTCAAGCTCCCCTCCATTTTCACCCTGAAACCAAGGAGTGATACCCAATACCACAGATTCACTTAAAGGGGATTCAAATAATATCAACCACATAAAAATAAATTAGAATTAACCAAAAATATCATCGAATTCAAAATTTGAAACCCAACAATCCCAAGAAGCTTGAGGATCAGGACAAGCAAGAGCTAGATAGACACTCCCACCCCTTACCAATCAAGATCCTACAACCTTAATCTCTTTTATACCAATACATACCCAAATAAAAAGGGTTACACAATAAAATTAGGCTACCATAAAAGGAAAAAACTAAACCTATGATAGAGTTTTATAGTGAACTATATTAGGCTTCCACCGAACCCAAAACTCGACCCTACCCACCATAAGGCCCGAATGATGTTCTTGATCCACGTGGGATAAAAAATAGGTCATAACCAACTAACTTGATTCATCCCATTTTCATAAATATAAAAATCATCTACAAACAAGTTTATACAAGAAATCATAATAATATAAAACACTGAATAAAAGAAAAAAATCAACTCAAGATGAGCCTGAACCATCACCATACAACCGTCAGTTTCTCACCACCGCCTAAATCACCCTACGTCAGCCTCCAAGAATGAAGGATAAATCCAATTTAAATCCTTAAACTTAAAATATATATGCATGACCTAAAAATCCTAGTAGGACACCACAACCCACTGAATGTATGAAATAAGTTTTATAAATCAATTCATAAATTCTAGTATTAAAATAAACTAGGAAATAATATTTACTTATATAACTTTATGGAAACTTAAAAAATTATATAATTTACATTTAAAACATTTCTCTCATCATCCAAAACTAAAAATAGATGTGTTGAAAAGAAGGAAACCAATGTAAGCTATTTCAAAAACACACACCCACTTACATTTATCAAAACAACTCATTTGTTTAATTTAAATTAAAATAGTCACTTTAAAACATTTCACCATTGAATACACCTTTAAATAAAAAAACACATTTTGAAATTCACTTTAAATTACCCAAAAAATAGTATTTATATTCAAAATAGGTTTTATAACATCTTTGAAAACTCATTTTCCAAAGTAAATGACCCAAAACACACACAGGTAAGGTATATCATGCAGTCACCATATATCACAAGAAATATAAAATTGTAAACATGAAGAGGTTACATATCAATAATTGTAAAAGAAATCATACAAACAAGCACTGGATCAAACTCCCCTTAATAAATAACCAACCATGAAATATAATGTTTCATGGGATCTACCCTGATATCCCTAACATGCAAAGAATCTAACCATATAATATTATATTGACCCATGAATTAGCTACCAGAATGAAATGAAGCTCAAACAACAAGTCATCCAACTAGCCCACACAAGCCTCATTGTGATTACAAACACCTCATAGCCCTTGTGCCTAGCATGAATGGAGGGCCATTGGTGGTGTGTAAACCAACTAGAACAATAGATTAGATCTCCCACTTAGTACATGGGTTCCTATAACCAAAATGAAGTTATGTTTAATAACATTCAAGCTAAGTCTAACACACAAGGAATAACCATAACTACACTCACCCATAACACCCAAAAATGAATATCCCCATAAAAAATTGCACTCATGGAATATACAAGCACATTCCCACACAAGGGGAGAAACAAGCATCACATAGTGATAAAGAACCTACAAAAAAGGTAAAAAATCAAGGGGCAATCAAGGGATGTATTTCACAACATCCATTTTAAAACCGAAGTGTCAACTAGGCCTTTAACCCCAAAACATGGCCTAATATTCCAAAACCTTTCACATTTCATAAAGTTCCACTCTAGTAATTTCTTATAAAATTATATAAATTACCCAAACATTTAAAAAAATTCCAAATTCACTCTTAAATAATAGGACTTATTCAATGAAATTCCAAACAAGTTCAACCTGGGAAAGGTGTATGGTTTTCAAAACTTTATACCAATAGTACATTGGTCACTTCCTAGGCCAAAAACCCCTCACACAGTTCCCCCTGAGCATCACATAGTTGTAAAAACTATGCTCCAACTATTTCCTTCAGAATTGTAAAAAATGTATAGCCACACCACATGCTTACCAAATGTTTTACCAAACCATGTGCAAGTTGTGTACCACAGCCTAAGAACATAAGGGGACCCACAAAGTTTCTCCTAGGGATGCATGGTTTGGACTTAACTATGTGAAACATTTTATAAAAAAACATGGGCAGTTCAAAATAAACCAAAAAGGTTACTCATTGAGGGAGACCACATGATTTCCCTCTAACCATGCACTATAGACATGAACATAAGGAAACATTTGAAAATTTCTGATTTATGAGATGAAACTCTATGTAAACTCAAACTAAACTTCAACCTCATAAAATAATACAAAATAAAAAACACAGTGACATGGAAGTGTCATGGTATCTAACTTAGTCCAATTCCTATCAAAACCAATTCATTATTATCACCTTTTTACTGAACATAAAGCCTATATGTCATACCCAACTTTAATCTCAGGTGGCTTACCCAAACCTCAATCATATCCTCAATTATTTTCTAATCACTTACATAGTGGTTACAATGTCCACATTTATTCACAAGGCTAACTCATGTACCTATTCATGTTGGGAAACCCATCCCGCATCCAATCTCTCAACCTATCCATAGGCAACACACTTACCCATGTACCCAAGCCATTATAAGAACCCTTTCCTTATTAACCATCATATTCTATTAAAGGGGAACCCATGAACTCGAAATATCATTCTCTCAATGACTCTCTAATGGAATATCAAATTAAACTATCATTGAGCCTTATCCCGCTAAACCACTTTAAAAGAACCTACTCATTAGGATGAAATGATCCTTGGAACACTTATCTTACTCAACCCATACCTAAGACCCTAATTCTTCTATAAATGTAGATTCCCTTTAACCTACAAAAAAACTGGTCACCCAACTGGCCAACTACAAGGTCCAAACCTACTATACCCCTTATGTACCAACACAATGAAATGCACCTTATGCTACTCATTACTTATTCTAAACCCAAATACTAGTTTGAGGTATGTTACAAAAAATTAGTATATATTCTCATTATATACATAGTCACCTAGTGATCATAAAATCATCAAACTTGGATAATAATTTTTTTTCTAGTTGTAGGAGAATTTACCCAACCTAACTCAAAAAATTAGATTCCTCTTGATCCTAATTATAATACTCAAACCCAAACCCCAAAACACACACATGTAATCATACATAAACATACAGAGTATTTTTTTAATATGTAACATATCATGTACCTTTTGATTATTATATATATATATATAATCTAGTATCATGAGTTTATTCAGCTCTAATTTCCTAAAATTTTTAAATCATAAAAAAAGAACTAATTTATGGATTTATGCTAAAAAACCCATAAGTTGAGAAAACCAATGGAATAAAATAGATGGATTGCCTTAACCTCACCAAAAATTAGCACATTCATAGATGGATCATCAATTATGTATAAAACGGGGATCTAAGAGCATTAAAAGTGGAGGAGGAAAATATGAATGGGGGAGGGGATCTCCTAGATTTATAGTTTGAGTGGCCAAGGGGTGGACATTTTTTTATAAAATTTTAATGAACATAAAATTTAAAAAAATCATGCATGAGTCATTTAGTACTCAATGATCCTCTATTAGATACCTAGTGGGATACTAACCACACTATGGTTTTTTACTAGCCATTAGGTGGAAAACATGGGCTCTCTTCCCCCTGCAATCTCCATCAAGTACATGATGAGCTACCATAGAGTACCCAATGGTATTTGAATTTTTTCAATTATACATTACCAATAGCTCCATATCTAACCAAACTTCTAAAAATTATCCCGATACTTCCAAGAATCTATAAAAACACCCTCTAGAGATGTTATAGTCCTTGTAAATCCAAACTAAATCCCAATTATAAAATCAACCATACTCCAATTCTTGAAAATTAAAATTCCCTCCCATTCCACCAAACCATAATGTTATGGGTTATTATATATAAATTGAACAGTTTATATAAATCATTTAAATATAATTTAGATAAGATTCACCAAGTTGATAAGAACACAAATAAAGATAAATCTATTGTTCTTATTATAAACAGTAAGAAGGGAAATAAGTTTATGGATCACAAGATCATGGGGTACCAATGTGATTTACTGGTTGGGGGGAACTACTCGAAGAGTATCACCAATCCTAGTGTACAACAGTTGGGGCAGTGAGGGGATCGAGTTGTATTTATGGGTTAGGGATTTTTGTTTGTCCTAATTGGTGGGATAAATCCCTAGTTTCTGTATGGTATCAAAATCTATTGAATTTTTATTTTTATAAAAACAAGAAAAAAGAGTTTAGAGAGAAAACTATAAAAAATAAAAGAAAAAGGTAAAATGTAAATTAAAATTCTAAAGGATCCTTTTCAAAATTCTTTTAAGAAAACAAATATTAAGAGGTAAAGAATAAAATTGGATTTTGATTACCTTTTAATGGAAAGAAATGTTTTTATAAGGGGAATTTATGTGAATTAAAGAAGAACTAAGAAAAAGAGTTTTCTTAAATTATATTCATCATTTCATGTAATATTTTTATTTAACTTATTGGGTAGTGGATACAATTTCTGACACTCATTTGTATCTAAATACTAGAACAAAGAAAGTTTAATAATATTATAAAATCTGAAGTTGATATTCAAGTTGTAGATGAATCTTGACTCCTACATCATCTAGAGAAGATCATATCCCCACATTTCCTATTACAGAGGTTCTCGTATTTGAACACTATTATTATGTATTGTATCTAACCAAAAGAGTTATATTTGTGTTCAGTTTAGAAACAATGGAGTTTCATTTCAAGTGTATAAATAAATGTTGTTATGGTATACCATAATTGAATAATAGTTAAATTATAACCTAATTAGAGATGTCCTGTTTCAAAAATAAATAATGAATATAAAGCATCATACTCAAATTGTCCCAATTATTACAAGATATTACATGGGTAATGAAAATAAGAATAAAATGTTAAAGATATAAAAATAAGAGTGTTTAAACTCTTTTTAGCTAAAACACTTTAGTATTTAACATGATTTCTTATAAGTAATGATGACTAATACACATTTTGAAATTAAAAGGTGATAGATCCAAAAATATTTGATAATTAGTTCATAAAGATTCATGTGAACCATTTCAAGTATAATCTCGAGGTAAATTATTATACTTCAGGACGTTTGATGATATCATCATTAGATTTAGACTTATCAAATTAATGAATCAAAAATCATATTCTTTTCAGTATTGAAAGGAATATAAATTGAATTTGATAATGATCTTGGAAAGAAAATAAAAATTTCTTGGTCAAGCTAAATCAAAGTGTTTGAATCTAATGAAAATTGGTTTTGAGGTGTTGTATTCATTGATAGTGTTGGTTTCATTTACAGGATATTAATATTAGATTATATAGTTATAAGTATAAGAGATAGGGTGAATTGTAGTTTAAAACCCTTTAAATAGGGAAAAACACAATACCTTTTAAAGTAAATTTATCAGAATCAGACTCATTCTAATTATCAGAGTGAAGACTAGAATCACAAAGGGTCCGATTAATATCAAATTATGTTATTATCATAATCAGATTTATATAGAAAAAACAAAAAAGTATATAAATATAAGTATGATGAATAACTTTCTATTATATGTATAGTGGAATATAAACCTGTAAAAAATAGAAAAAAATATAGTAATAGTAAGAATAAATTACAAGTTATTTTAAAAGATTTAACTCTTTTAACCTTAAGAGTGAGGTAATAAATATCTTTGAATAAAGGTATCCACAGTATTATACTTAATGTAAAGTCTATATTTCCTTAATAGTAAATCCCTATATACGATGATCGAAATAAGATCTATCTTCTTATCCCTAGAATCCCTTGATATGATGATCAGTATCTATTTTCCTATCCTCAGAAGCCCTCCATAAGATGGATTGGATTCTCCATCTTCCTATCCCTAGAACCCCTCAATCATAATAATGATTGGACATGAATTAAAAATAAAAAGTTATAAAGTAAACAACCTGAAAATTATTGTTTAGAACTACAACTCTCTAAAGTATTACGATGACTATAAACGATATTTTCATATAGAGAAAACTTTAGAAGACTTGAGTTGTGAATGATATAATCTCCAAACTCTTCAAATGATCATCTATTTATAGTAAAATCTCCAACGGTCATATTTCTGAGTTTGTTTCAATGGCCTTGAACAGTTGGTCCTTGACATCTCATAATGTTCTGGTGTAATTAAATGTTTGATTTCATTTTTTTAACACTATTATAGTGTTATAGATATTACTTATGATAAAAACAATTCTATGTATTCTGATTATAAAATAGGGTTAGTCCGATGGAATTCCTTATCAATTATCAATATAGTAATCCTTATGAGAGTCATTACAATATATCAATCCCAGAATCAATCTGATCAGCATTAATTGTTTCAATATGATCATCAAGTTAAAATTATTACTATTGCTTGGATTAAAGGTTATTCTAATTAATTGGACACATACTCAATCTGATAATCGTAATTAAGAATGATGAGTTTGTATTTTTAATACATTATAACTTTCTCTATGTATGGTAGAAGATAATGTTTTCTACAAAAACATGATAAAACACTTAAGACATAAAAATTTAGTAAACATGTTTTAAGAAAGTGTTTGTGACTTTTAAAACTAAATGAATGGAAAAGTAAGGAGTAAAACTTCTAACTCAACAATCTCTCCCTTTTTAAAAATCACAAACCACATAACTTAAATGAAAATAACTTGAAAAACCTACAACCCTTTGTTATTTTAGGAACTACAATGTTATTATTTACAACTTAACTCTCCTTGAGTTCTTAAATCTTTTGAATATGGTGGATAAAATTAGAATAGATCTTCCTTAAAAAAAAATTCTCACCCTTAGGAATATTTCTCCACCGAAGGATAGTATTTCCATTTTAAAATAAAACTCCACCTTTTTAAAACATTATCCCCTTTGATAAAGCTTTTTGTCCTTTATTAAAAATTTATCCCATTATAATTATTTCTCCTCATTTGTAATTTTAAAAAATAATGGGAAAGAATTATATGTTTCCTAAAATATTAAAAAAAATAACATATTAAACAATTTTGAACTATGTAATCATCCATGTAAATATAAAATAATATATAACCAATCAAAATTGGAAATCATTAAATAAAATTATATTTGAATGAAAATTAATTCATTCATTAAAAATAAAAAAGTTTTAAAAAATTACATTGATAGTTCAAAGAAAAAGAAATCATTTTTTCTTCATTAGGTTCATCACAAAAGCCTTCATTTTCTTGAATTCGTGCTGATATTTCTCAAGATTCAAAAATTTTTCTTCCAGAGAACCTTTCTTTCCAACTTTAGCTTTCAAAATTTTAACTTCCATAGAAATTTCATTATTATTTTCCCTCATTAAGATCAAATCATACTACCATTATCTAAGTCTTCTCAATTCTAACTACATGTCACACATTTTTTATTTCAAGACTATGACATCCTCTATCCAGTTATTTGTGTCATCTCTAAATTCCTCAACAAGATTAAATCTCTCTTCTATATCTAATGATAACTTTTTAAAATATTCATCCAATTGTAACATAAGTTTATTTACCTCTAGAAATTGGTCTTCATCCTCCCAGATATCAGTATCAATCTAATTTGACCATTTAATGATATGATTATAAGAATACTTTTGATTATTGAAATTTTCTTGAAAAACTTTCAATTCTTACTCAATCGTTATCACATTTTCTGTCAAAATCTTGAGTGACTTTATTTTTTCACTCATGGTTTACTGAAGCAGCTTACATCTTGATTCAATATTTATAAAATATGTAATATAATATGTTAATATTTTCAAATTTAGACAAATTAAATCAAAAACCTTATGATCAATTATATCCTCTAAGTCTAAATGATCAGGCTTAGGTTGAGGGTGTTTTGGCATGCTGGTTCTAGTGTCTGCTTATTTTCCTTTCTTATCATCTTTCTTTGAAACAATATTTTATTCTAAAACTTCAAAAATTTCAACAACCTTATATGAATCATATTTTTCAGAAACTTTAGTGAGATTTTTTATCTTTTTCTTCTTTCTTTGAGGATGATTCTGCTTCTTTTTTTGAAGAGTATTTTTCTTCTGGAGTACTTTCCGATTTTCCATGCTTATCAAATTTTGATGGTAAATCTAATAAAGATGATGATTCTGATGATTCCATATATTAATGTGTTTCTTCACCATCATCCACTTCTTTGTCTTTTTCTTCCTCTCCCTATTCTTATTTTATGTCACAAACAAGCCTGGGTCGACCCTGAACCAGTCACCCAGGCTGCTCCGCGACAAGTCCCAAGAGGCTTTCCCGATCCTTCTGGTATGGTGACAAGAACCAAGGGCATTAATAGAGTGAAAAGGGAATGATTTACCCCAAATATAAATAATTAAATAAATAGTGGAAAGAAATGGATAGCCCAATAGAAATTTATATAAAATTTGAACTGAACATTATTTATACATGAAACAGAAAGTACAACTCAATCGACTGAACCTGAAAACCAACTAACTCCATGTGACCCCACTGGTCACTCTCCAACACACCAATCACATGTCACCCAAAACTATTGAACTCGATCTGAAACTTACACAATGGCTAAAAACAGAAGAATACTATAGGCGTGAGTATTAAAACTCAGTATCTTAGCCCGATATTCTATTACCAGTGCACTTACTTTAAAATAAATGAAACACAAATTTCAAGTTTGAAATACAATATATAAAAATATGTTTTCCAAACAAGGTTCCATTCTACATAAATTACAAAATAAAAATGCTTGCAAGTTTTCATAAACATTAAATTCTAGTAACCAATTTCAAATAGATGCAACTTCAAAGTGAAAATGGTCTTCAAGAGGGTTTCTTTAAGGAATTTACACCTTTAAATAAAACACACATACTATTGAATTTTCCAACCAAACACGCCGTATTCTGATAGTTAATACAATATCTCTAATGATCATAATTCATGGGAACACCCCTAGGAATAGCTCGATGCGGGCCCAAGGTACCTCGTATCTTGGTGAAAAGTAACCATAAAAAATATCTGTTCTTGTGCAAGATCCACTATTAAGGAACATACCCATAATATATTGGTCCCAAACATCATCATAATATTTTAGTTATTGTTTTTATCTTCAAAATTTCTATGTGAAATAGGAACGAAACCACTCTGGTTCACTAGTATACTAGTACACGTCCACCCAACTAGATACTTGGGTTTCCCTCTTTGTTATAAAACAAGTTCCACATGCTATAAAATTACATTTACACATAAAAACACCAGTTTTGGTCACACACGCTCCAAACAGTATCTAAACATTTTTTCACCCTTTGTGTGACTTAATAAACCATCTAAAATTTTTATAAAAAAATTTCAAGAAGTTTAACAAAGCTTTGCACATGAATTCCATTTGAAAATTCACTTTTTAGGCCAAACACCCACCAATTCCATACCAAAATAGATTTGGTATCCCCAAAACCATTTATTAAATCAATTTCATAAATCTTAAAATGACCCCAAATGGTACAACATGGAATACACATGAAAACCCCTTTTTTAAGAGAAATGACAAACAAGCCTTTAAGCATTTTACCAAACCAACATATAAAAAAGGTACAAATTTTAATTTTCATAAAGAGGTGTACTAAAACCATTATAATCATAAAAACATTTACATAATCCCTTTTAAACATTTAGTCTACACATTTAAGCTCAACCATTTTCATGAGAATGCTGAATGGGGCACTTACCAGTAACTCGTGCCAAAATGTGTCAAAAACCAAAACCCATCTATTTATAAAACAAAAAAAAACTTTTCACAACCATAAAAGGACACAAAAATATCACATTGAATTATTCCCATACTTTAATAAATTAAATAAAGTTATTTTATATCACATTTATCACACAAAGTCCAACCGGGAACTTTTCTGAAGACTAGGCGTGCAACGTTTAGCAAAACAACTTCTATTTAACACCCAAAGGGGTAAAAAACCAAATGGGAATGCCAAAAATTTATTAAAGTATTTATAAAAGTTCATTAAAAACACAATTAATATGATAAAACTAGTGTAACATTTATTTGAACAAGCGATGTGCACTTTTATAACGAAACAACTCCATTTTACACAAAACAAGGCATAAATAACCATTTTGCACAACAAATAAATCATCCAAAGGTTAAAAAGTAATAATAAACATTTATATAAGGTGAGAAAATAAATAAAAATATGAAACTTAGATAATAAAGGAAATTTCTTGGGAGAACCTACCTCAAAACCATGGTGAAATGGAGACGCACACCCGAAAACACCCGATGCGGGTTCCAAAACCCTAGATCTATGAAGATCATACCTTTGGTTATAAATTGTCCAAAAAGAGGGATAAAAAAGGATAATTAAGGGGTATGTGCCTATGGTAGATATCCAATAGATATGTCTCCGTTTTGGAGGTATAATCACCAAAAAATATAAAAAAATGAATAAGATATAAAAGAAACAAAATATTTTTTTAAAACTGGAAATGGGCTCACGGGTTGGCCCAATACCAAAATAAATAACCAAAATCAACCATGATTATGAATTCCTAAGTTGTCCAAATGGATATGGTCACTTGAATATGTCAGGGGATGCCAATTGGGAAGTAGAATGAGTGAAAAATGTTGAAAAACGTTGGAGTTATAAAAGAAACAGATTTTGTTTTTGAATTTGGAAATGGGATCACAGTTGGCCCGAATCTTGAAGTAACCACCCTTTTCTCCAAAAAACACCCAAACAAGATATGGGTCACCCATGGTAGTATTATTAGACATATATGGAAGTTCAAAACTCAACATTAATATCCCCTAAAACCCAATAAAATAATCTGGATTTCCAACACACCGGATCAAAAACAAGACATGAAAAAACCAGGTGTGACAATTCTCCCCACCATTAAAGCTTTCTGCCTCCAGAAATCCATAACACTTTCCATCTAAAAGATCAAAACCTAAGGATTACTTATAAATATGTTCTATCCTCTCAATACAAGTACATATCATCCAACATAAATAGAACTTAAGCCTCTTTCTCAAACAAAATACAACTCACAACCACTTCCTGAGAATCAACAGAAAGATCAAGCCACCACCTCCAAAACCAAGACAAGAACCAGATTGTTGGCCTTCTCCCAATGAAACCAAATATCACCCCAAAAAAATTGAACTCACTAAATCCAATAACTTTGTGGGAGGATGTAATGGTCTCCCCACTATTAAATCACAACTACCATCCCACAAATCCTTAAAGTAAAGATCTTTGATATCCACAGTGAGTCTCCCCACCATTAGATACCAACTACAAATGAACAAACAAGAATTCAACATGAACTAGAATCGTACCTCACCCTCACAGGCCCACCAAAACACTCCCAAAACAACCTATAAACCCAATTTAAGAGGATTACAATTTTAACATTTAAACCAACCACTCTTGAACAGAGGGGACAAGGATTAGGCCAACACTTTTGGAACGGACCAAAACTATAACAACCATGCTCTTTATTACACACTTAAACATGATTTATTACATAAACTCTTCACATGATACAACATGAAAGATCGAGAGTTATAGTGTATTTGGGGCTTAGGAACAATAAATAACAACTTAAAACATGAAACACAATATCTTTATTGAAAACTTCCTTTACATGACCACTACATTCCCTCGTACTTAGCATTGCATGGGATAACCTGAGGACATGCATAAGAAAAGGGTGAGCTATAAAGCCTAGTAAGGGAGTAAACAAGGTATAATATAAATATTAAAATACATATAAGGAAATAGGAATATCAATGGAGTGAAAAAGAAACATTAACATAAAGGCATGATATAGCATGATTATCATAACATGAAAATGTGGCAACAACATATAACAAGATATTAGCATGATCCAAGGCTCATTGCACATGAAGCATGAGTAAACCCTCATTGCACATGAATCATGATTAAAACCTCATTACACTTGAATTATCATGATTCAACACTCATTTCACATGACGTATCATGATACTATACTTTACCCAATGCATTGGAGTGATATCAGGGTGCACCCTTCTTAAACATTTCATTTCATGCATAAGTATGCCAGAAGATCAAACAACATGGATTCATAACACATCATAATTTATTACATGATTAAGGAATGTGGAATTAATACATGAAGCTATTACATAAATAAGTAAATCTACATAAAGTTGAATACCCTTGATAGAGAAATGAGCATGGTATTCACTACACAATGATTTTGGCTTGGAAATTGCAGTGTAATTTCGGCAGCATAACAGCATGACATAAGACTTCATAAAAATTGTTGATGAGAGATAAAGGGTTGTATCATAATATTTACATGAAATTTACAGTAATGGTGTAATATAGATACATGTCCCATAATAGGTACTATAATTTGGATTCATAATACAAAAGAATTTCTTGAATGTAAATGAAGAGAGATAGATTCCTTACAGAATTTTGGCATGTTAACGGGTGTACATGGGAGGCGTCGATGAGAGGGAAATGGGTATATCATCATTAAATAATAAATAGAAAAGTATAGTGGAGGTGATAAATCATACCCCAACATTTATAATTGAAAATAAAAGGGCATAACAATATTAAGAAACTTGGATAAAATGAGAAAGGAAGGAATCCCTTACTTGGAAGTGTGATCCCAAAGGCTTGGGAGAGGCTTCAGAGAGGATTCTTGGGAGATTTGGGTGCCTTGAGAGGATTATAGAGAGAGGATGGAAGAGTTTGTACAAATACCAATTTCTTTGAGTGAATAGGAAGTTGGAGCTTGGGTGGGTTTATATAGGAAAGGAGAAGGAATTCTTTATTATTTAGGTTTTGGACACCTCACATTAAACTAATCAAAACCACAAACCATACCATGGTTTTGGCCCATGTTTTTTGACAAAATAGAGTTAAAAACAATATTTTATAATTAAAATTGCCTAAATTCTTAAAATAATTGGGTTTCTTATGTGTAGGTGAGTCACCCTCTTAAGGAAAACAATTTAAAATGATAAAATGTTTTATAAGTCATGGAGGGTCCACTAAGGCATCATAAAATTAATAAAAAAATATAAAATCACATTATTTTAAGTATAAAACACATATTGTCCGAACATATCATTTATAATATATTATTACATAACTATTGGGTCATTATGATGTCATAAACCATATTATATATTAAAACGGTATTTAATTTTTACCCAAAAATTTGACTATCTTAGAAAATTATAAAAAATTCACAATTGGATAATTTCGACATCTTGATTCCAAAAATAATATTCATTTTATCTAAATAATTTTCTAAATATTTTAATTTCAACTTTTAAAATAAAAACTGACATTTATCGAAAATTCATGGGTTTTGACAAAAACAGCTTTCAAACCTTAATAAAAATTACAATTGAACTCATAAAATTATATGATCATTTGTATTTAATAAAAAGTAATTTAATAATATTATTAATATTATTTATTAAAATATTATTTAATTAAAAAATCCATTAATTTATTAAAATATATTTCTTAGTTGAATGTTAACTAAAAATACTATTTGTGCTTTAAAAACTATTTACAAAGTAACAGTAGTAAAATGAATGTATATTCATTATTATATACAAAAGTAATGCACATATTCATAGTGCTAAGGTCTTGTTAAATAACCCCTTATAAAACCCGCATAATAGTGAAGGTTAAGGTGTGCGATGGTGATAGACTATTGGGGTGGCTCGGATAATATCGCTTGAGTTGTAATCTCTATCAACTTCCACTTCTCTCGTAGGCGGTTCCGTTCAAGATTAACATGTTTAAGCTCAGATTGGGATTGGTTAAGAGTTAATCTCAATGACACCACCTCCTTTCTGATCTCCGAAAAATGGGATTCATATGGAGCAAGTCTACTGGATGAGGCAATCACTTCCTTTGTCTGAGTAAATTGAATTTGTTAAAGCCCTATATTTATACTAATCATGTGACCACTGTTAAATGGATATATTAGAAATAGTAACAATTATTAATGGTATTTTAAAATCCAAAATCATAAAACCAAAGAAGTTCACATGTTGTATAACCATTTTACATAATTAGACATTTAATCAGATCAAGAGAAGTTTTCATTAATGAAATTTTAGGTCTTTACAATCTTCCCCCATTAAAAAAATTGCACCCTCGTAATTTGATTACATACAAAAAGAACTCTGAAATTTAAACACGACTTCTCAGTTTCTTACCCACCACCATTAATCATTCACCAACCATCATTATCACATAAATCTTGGAGATATAGGGTCCACCTATTGCAACAATACCTCAATGCACTTTCAAAGTCTTCCACTTCCTTAGTCCAGACACATTCCATGCAACTTGGATTGTACTGATGGAAAATATGATTCACTTTTTGAAAATAATTGTTTCTAACATATAGTTTCAAAACATCACCATGTACCAGGTTTTTTTTAAAATAGTCTGACAGAGTCAGCTTTGAAATTTTCAAAATATGGTTCTTCTAATATATAGCCTAAGTTTCCAAAAGGACCAGAAGCCAAGACTATATACATATAGGCTGCTCGGAGGTCTCCCACTTTGTAAGCTATCCTAAAATAAAATAGTGCATCATACTCTCTGGATAGGGTGAAGTATTTGAAAATACTCTGATAGTACCTCCCTTGCCAAGAAAGGTGAGAGAGTTTGGATCTTAATATTTGATCACAAGTGATCCATATACCCTTGATGATTTTGTGGTATGGAGGAGGTGTTTGATATGTCATAGAGTGTCTTTCAAGAAAGTTGTACATTAGAAAATGTTTTGATACTATGAAATCTTGACTTTGCAATAATTATGTCTAGTAAGTACTTAGGAAGGGACAAGAGTGTTTTATGAGTTTCTTCCCCTTCCATCTTGAAACTACCCTTTATCCTACTAATCAAACATATCAAATTTTGAGTTACCCTCTAGACATGATAAAATTGTGATATTAAACTAATTGAAGTCTAACGATTTATTATTCCTTAATTAAAGGAAAGTTAGGGGTAACACATAAAGGTTAAACCAAGGAAAAAATAGATGAATTATAAATTAATTTTATTTCCTTAACTTATGAATCTATAAGCTTCAATCTATGTTATCCATGATATACTTTCTAACATGTATTCTTAGAGGATTTTTTTTAATTCCATTAATAATAGTTCATACTAAGATTGTTAATTTACCAAATAATATCCACCAGGAGTTTTGTAACCAAGAGTGAAGCAAGGCTCATTGTCGTGTATCAGGATACACCAATTCAAGCCCGAAACTCCTTGTTGATGTTTTCACTCCTAGGTACATCTGTTCCAGATCCACCTCAACCAGCTCATATCCAGAAAAGGATGTATTTGATTGATAAACCACTTACTCAATACTCACCAAAACTTAGGGATTTTTTCATTATACATAGTATTATCCCTAAGTATTTCACTAGGGTTTTCTAATCCTAATCCCAAAAATAACTAAACCTATCCTCTGATGCCAACTATAACAACACTGCTCTTTATTACACACTTAAACATGATTTATTACATAAACTCTCTACATGATAAAACATGGAAGATTGAGAGGTCTAGTGTATTTGGGGATTATGAACATTACATGACAACTTAAAACATGATACACAACACCTTTATTGAAAACTTATTTTATATGACCACTGCATTCCCTCGCACTTAGCATTACATGGGATAACCTGAGGACATGCATAAGAAAAAGGTGAGATATAAAGCCCAGTAAGGGAGTAAACAAGGTATAACATGAATATTACAATACATGTAAGGAAATAGGCATATCAATGAATCTCAAAATAAACATGAACATAAAGGCATGATATAGCATGATTATCACAACATGCAAATGTGGCAACAACATTTAACATGATATTAGCATGAGCCAAGGCTCATTGCACATGGAGCATGAGTAAACCCTAATTGCACATGAAGCATGAGTAAACACTCATTTCAATTGAATTAAAATGATTCAACGTGCATTTCACATGATTCATCATGATACTATACTTTACCCAATGCATTGGATAGCTATCAGGGAGCACCCTTCTTAAACATTTCATTTCATGCATAAGTGTGCCATAAGATCAAACAACATGGATTCATAAAACATCATAATTTATTCCATGATTAAGGAATGTTTAATTCATACATGAAACTCTTACATAAATAAGTAAATGTGCATAAAGTTGAATACCATTGATAGATAAATGCGCATGGTATTCACTACATAATGATTTTGGCTTGGAAAATTGCAGTGCAATTTCGGCAGCATAACGGCGTGACATAAGACTTCATAAAAATGTTTTATGAGATAGAAAGGGGTGTATCATCATATGTACATGAAATTGACAGTAATGGGGTCATATATATGCATGTACCATCATAGGTATTGGAATTTGGATTCATAATACAAAAGAATTGCTTGAATGTAAATGAGGAGAGAGAGATTCCTTACGGAATTTCGGCATGGTAACGGGTGTACATGGGAGGCACCAATGAGAGATAAAGGGGTATATAATAATTAAAACATAAAAATAAAAGTATAGGGGAGGTTCAAAATCATACCCCAACATTTATAATTTAAAATAAAAGGGAATAACAATATTAAGAAACTTGGATAAAATAAGAAAGGAAGGAATCCCTTACTTGGAAGTGTGATCCCAAAGGCTTGGGAGAGGCTTGAGAGAAGATTATTGGGAGATTGGGGCACCTTGGTAGGATTATAGAGAGAGTAGGGAAGAGTTTTTACAAACACCAAGGGCTTTGAGTGAAGAGGAAGTGGGATCTTGGGTGGGTTTATATAGGAAAGGAGAAGGAATTCTTTATTATTTAGGTTTGGGACACCTCATATTAAACTAATCAAAAACACAAACAAACTCATGGTTTTTGCCCATATTTTTTTCCAAAGGGGAGTGTAAAATAATATTTTATAATTCAAATGGCCGAAATTCATAAAATAATAGGGTTTCTTATGTGGAGGTGAGTCACGCTCTTAAGGAAAACAATTTAAAAAGATAAAATGTTTTTTAAGTCATGGAGGGTCAACTAAGGCATCATAAAATTAATAAAACAAATATTAAATCACATTATTTTAAGGATAAAACATATATTGTCCTAACATATCATTTATAATATTTTATTACATCACTATCGGGTCATTATAATGTCATAAAACACATTATATATTTAAACGGTATTTAATTTTTACCCAAATATTTGACTGTCTCAGAAAAGTATGAAAAATTAACCATTGGATAATTTCGACATCCTGATTCAAAAAATAATATTTATTTTATCTAAATAATTTTATAAATATGTGAATTTCTACTTTTAAAATAAAAACCGACATTTATCAAAAATTCCTGGGTTTTGACAAAAACAGCTTTTAAACCTTAATAAAAATTACAATTGCATTCATAAAATTATACGATCATTTGTATTTAATAAAAATTAAATTAATAATAATAATAATATTTTATTAAAATATTATTTAATTCAAAAATCCATTAATTCATCAAAATATATTTCTTAGTTGAATATTAACTAAAAATACTATTTGAGCTTTAAAAACTATTTACAAAGTAATAATAATAAAATGAATGTATATTAATTATTATATAAAAAAGTAATTCACATATTCATAGTGTTGAGGTCTTTTTACATAACCCCTTATAACACCTGCATAAGACCGAAGGGTAAGGTGTGCGATGGTGACAGACTCTTGGGGTGGCTCGGATAACATCGCTCGAGTGATAATCTCTATCAACTTCCACTTCTCCTGTAGGCAGTTTCATTCAAGATTAACATTTTGAACCTCGGCTTGGGCTTGGTCAAGAGTGAAGCCCAATGATGCCACCTCCTTTCTGATCTTTGACAAATGGGCTTTGTATGGAGCAATTCTACTGGATGAGTCCATTGATTCCTTTATCTGAGTAAATTGGATTTGTTAAAGCCCTATATTTATACTAATCATGTGATCATTGTTTAATGGATATATTAGAAACAGTAACAATTATTAACAGTATTTTAAAATCCAAAATTATAAAACCAAATAAGTTCATACGTTGTATAACCATTTTAAATAATTAGGCATTTAATCAGATCAAGAGGATTTTTCATTAATGAAAGTTTGGGTTGTTACAATAACCCCCACTACTAGGGGTGGGGAGGTAATGGTACCCAATAATTGGGACACTAAAACCACAAAATAAATAGATGAATCACCCAAAACTCTCTACCTATGAACAAGTAAAACCAAGACCGCACCTGATTCGCATTAGTCGTCCACATAGGGATATTGATCGGAAACCCACATTGGAGAAGTCATAACCATAGACATTGTGTGAGGGGTAAGTACACCATGCTTTTTGAAAAAAGAAAAAGAAAAATCATAGTTATGATAAACCAAAATAAAAACATAGAAACTTCCTTACCATAATGGTGAAGGCAGGAGCTTAGTCAAGCTCCCCACACCTCTGGTGATTTCCTGACTGCGGGAAAAGATTCACTCTAAGACCTATAGCCGGAACCCTGATGTTTGAATCATCTATTGCACCATAGATAGGAACTAAAGATCATAAAACCCCATGAAAATCACTTTCTAAACAACACACCTTAATCTAAATAGGAACTCAAAGATACATAGCACCATTCTCTCTCACTCTGAACAAGGAGAAGAATGGACAAGGAATACGGCAAAACACATCAACATCACCGAACACAACTGCTATATACAAATGAATTGTCACAATATGAAACAACTTTAAATCAATCCCAAACAGCACTTTATTCTATCAAACAAGTTGAGGCATCATCCAAAGAGGAAGATTTAATGTTTGAAATGAATCCTTAGACTGATCAACTGGAATTATTTCCAATAGAGAACCATCCATGGCCACATCACAACATCCAACATATCATTATAAACCCACTGAACATTGCTTCAAAACCAAGACACCAATAATATCCCATATTAAGACACACCAAGAGTATCACTTTCATATTATGAGGAAGCATACCAAATAAACCAAACTTCTAAAACATGAAAAATCAACCCACATAAACATTGGTTTACCAAAAACACGAAAAATTTTCATCTTAAAACACTTTTCAAAAACTAACTAACTTGGTGGATTTTCACATTCACCAATGGTGTTTCATCAAGTCTCACTCACATGGACATGCTCATGCCACCCTGAGCACCCGACCACTATTCTATACTGGGCATCCATCAATATATCTATACAAAACTAAACATGTGATAACCCATGAAAACACTAAAGGATAAAAAACATCCTCATTTTACAAGAAAACAAAATCAACCCATTTCAAATATCATGTACCTTCCATAGTCACACTAACCACCAGGTCAAAAACCATTTTCATATTTCCACACAACAAACCATTTTACCAATATTGAAAAAGAAACCCCATAGGTCTCCATTGAAATCTTATCCCTTTATTCAAAAAATTTTCCAGTATCTCAACAAACAACACTTTTTCAAGAACCATTTGATTTAAAACCCATTTCATTTATTTTAAAACAACTACCAAAACAATCATTCCATTCAAACATCCCTTTCCCATTTTCAAAATTTTAGCAAGGTCTCTTTTCTTAATCTGACAACCACAAATTCCAAAACCCTTTTTAGGAAAACACCAACTACTCAAAACCAATTCCCAAAACCAATTCATCATATTCAAACACTCTTTAATAGACCAAAACATCCCATTTTAAAAAAATATAATCATCTTAAAATAATTCATGACTTTCAACCATTTTATTTCAATAAACCATAGGTTTAGATTATGTAAATTTGATCACATTAAATCATTCCACTTTCTCCAAAAAAATTGTTTTTAAAAAACCCAACATTCTCAAAAACTTTCTTATATTAAGCATTAAAAACCTATTTCCACAATTCTCACATAAGGATTTTCAAAACAAAATTCAGAATTCAAGAAAGGTCTAAGAGACCCACAAAAGGGAACTAGTGTCGGTGGGTGACTTTACCATATGGTTGGAGACCATATTTCAAACACACTGCCAACATGGAGAGCCTTATTAAGACCACGACCTAGATCTACATGGATTTACAGGCCCTACGAGCTCACAAAGTCCATTAGTCCAACTCCCTTTGTAGTATCCAAATCACAAAACAATACTTAAGAACTAAAGAAAGTAATAAAACCAGACTTCCCATGGACACCTGAGGATCAGAACGAGCAAGATTTCACAAAGATCTTCCCGAACCTACCCCTCAAGTTCCAAAAATCCTACTCCATCTACCTTGACATCTCCCAAATAACAAGGGAGATCTAAAAATTAAGGTCCTCTAATAGATGACCTCCTCTGATACCATTTGGTTACGAACCACCCAGGTTAACCCTGAACCAGTCACCCAGGCTACTCTGTGACAAGTCCTAAGAGGTGTTCTTGATCCTCCCATGATGGTGACAAGCACCAAGGTAATCAGTAGAGTGACAAGGTAACGATTTATCCCAAATATAAATAATTAAATAAATAGAATAAATAAATGTACAGGCCAATATACATTTATATAAAATTTGAACTGAACATTATTTGTACATAAAACTAAAAGTACAACTCAACTGACTGAACCTAACAACCAACTAACTTCATGTGACCCCATTGGTCACTATCCAACACATCGATCACATGTCACCCAAGGCAATTGAACTCAAGATGGAACCTGCACAAGGGATAAAAACAAAAGAATACTATAGGTGTGAGTATTAAAACTTAGTAGGTTAGCCTGATATTCTATTCCCAATTCACTTCCTTTAAAATAAAAAAACATCAATTTCAAGTTTTAAATACAATATATAAAAATATTTTTTCCCAACAAGGTCCCATTCTATAAACATTACAAAATAAAAATGCTTGCATGTTTTCATAAATAGGAAATTTTAGTAACCAATTTCAAAGAGATTCAACATCAAAGTGAAAATGGGTTTCAAGAGGGATGCTTTAAAGAACATACACCTTTAAATAAAACACACTTGCTACTGAATTTTCCAACCAAACCCACCATATGACGATGGTGAATAAAATATATCCAATGAGCATGAGTCACGGGAACACCCCTGGGCAAGAGCTAGTTATGGGCCCCAGGTACCTCGTATCTCAGTGAAAAGTAACTATAACAAATATCCATTATCATGCATGATCCACTAGTAGGAAACATACCCATAACCTATTGTTCCCAAAAATCATCATAATATTTTATTTATTTTTCTATTATAAAACTTGCTATGTGAAACAGGGACGAAACCACTCCCAATCACTAGCATACTGGTACACGTCCGCCACCTAGATACTCAGGTTTCCCTCTTTGTGCTCAAACAAGTTCCACATGATATCAAATTCCATTTACACATAAAAACACCATTTCTTGTCACACACACTCCAAATAGTATCTAAAAATGTTTTTAACGCTTTTTATAACTCAATAAACCATCTAAAATTTTCATAAAATAATTTCAATAAGTTTAACAAAGCTTTGCACATGAATTCCATTTAAAAATGAACTTTTTAGGAAAAAAGCCCAAAAATCCCATACCAAACCAGATTTAGGATCCCCAAAACAATTTACTAAATCAATTTCATGAATCTTAAAATGACCCCAAATGGAACAACATGGAATACACAAGAAAATCCCTTTTTTTAAAGAGAAATACCAAACGGTTCTTTAAGCATTTTACCAAACTAACGTATAACAAAGGTAAAAAATTCACTTTTCAGAAATAGGTGTACACAAAACATTATCAGTAGAAAAACATTTACATAAACCCTTTAAAACGTTTAGGTTGCACATTTATGTTCAACCATTTTCATAAGAATGTCGAACGGGCCACTTACCGGCAACTCGTGCCAAAACACGTCAAAAACCAAAACCCATCTATTTATAAAACAAAAAACCCTTTTTACAGCCATAAAAGTATACCAATATATCACATTTCATTCTTCCCATTAATAAACTCGAACAATTTATTTTATATCACATTTATCACACAAAGGACAACTGGGCACTCTTTCGAAGATTAGGCATGTAACATTTAGCAAAACAA
Source organism: Viscum album (assembly GCA_963277665.1). Taxonomy (NCBI): domain Eukaryota; kingdom Viridiplantae; phylum Streptophyta; class Magnoliopsida; order Santalales; family Viscaceae; genus Viscum; species Viscum album. Next base: position 1,593,459,878 of record OY728161.1, read on the forward strand.
CTTCTATTTAACACCCAAATGAGTAAAAACCCAAATATGCATGCCAAAAATCTATTATAGTATTTAAAACAGATCATTAAAATCATAATACATATGCAAAAACTAGTGTAACATTTATTTGAACAAGCGGTGTGCACTTTTATAATGAAACAACTCTATTTTTTACAAAACAAGGCATAAATAACCATTTTGCACACCGAATAAATCATCCGAATGTTACACAGCAATATTAAACATGTATATAAGGTGATAAAATCATGAAAAATATGAAACTTAAATATTAAAGTCAATATCTTTGGATAACCTACCTCAAAACCATGGTGAAATGGAGAGGCACACCCGAAAACACTCGTCGCGAGTTCCAAAACCCTAGATCTATGAAGACCAGCCCTTTGGTGAGAAATTTCCCAAAAATAGGCCCAAAACGAATAATAACTACGTTTTAGGAACCTATGGTCTATATCCAATAGTTAGGGATCCATTTGGAAGGTGTAATCACCGAAAAATATATAAAAATGAATAAGATATAAAAGAAACAAAATGTTTTTTTTAACTGGAAATGGGCTCATGGGCTGGATAAATACCTAAATAAATAACACAAATACACAATGATTATGAATTACTAATGGGTAAAAATATATATGGTCGTTTTAATAGGTCAGGTTAGGATAAGTGGGAATTGGAATGAGTGAAAAATGTTTAAAAACTAAGGAGTTATAAAAGAAACAAATTTTGTTTTTAAATCTGGAAATGGGCTCATGGATGGCCCAAATCTTGAAGTAACCACCCTTTTCTCAAAAAAATCCTAAACAAGCTCTGGGTAACCCATGGTAGTATTATTAGACGTAGATTTAATTTCAAAACTCAACATTCATCTCACCCAAAACTCAAGAAAATAATCGGTATTTCCAACACACTGGATCAAAACCAAGACATGAAAAACCGAGTGTGACATTTTACCTCTTATTCTATTTCTTCCTCTTCAAAATATTATTATTGTTTTTTCTTTCCTTATTATTCTTAATTTTATTATTCTTATTTTCCTTCCCCAAATTCTTCTTCAATTTCTTATTCTAGATGCCTTTCCATTCTCAGATATCCTTTTATAGTTTATTCCAGTAGTGATTGTCTCTTAGAAACATTTAGAACTGATTCTTCCATATAAACCTTTAATTTTTTCTTGTCAACAACAGAATTAATTTTGGTAGGGATAACTGAGGTTTGTTCAAATGATAATCCAGCTTCTAGAAAAATCTGATTGATATGGGATGTCAGAATCATTAGATTTTGAGAAACATGTTTATCTCCTTTTAAAAATATTTCCATAATTATTGCTTCTTGTAACCTCTTCTTTTGATTATTTATCTTTTCGTATTCATAAATTTGTTAAAATATTTGAATATTTAATTATTTTGGATTCATTAGGGTAAAGTCTTAATTTCAGATCCCCTGGATTCTTCTGATATTTATGATTCATTAAATTCTCTAAAACATCATCTGGAATTTTCTTTTGTTTCTTTTTCTTGATAGGTGGATAAGTCCCAGTATTTCTTTTCTTTTTATTTTCATCTTCCTTGGAATTACATGATGGTTGGGAATCTGAATCATCCCCATCAATTTTTTCAATAAAAATATTTGTATTTTCATCAAACACCAACTTCATTCTTGACATCATATCTTCACTTATAAAGGAAATATTCTACCTGAGTGGATATGATTTGTTATTTACTTTAAAAATTTCCATAAAATTCACTATAAAATTACTTATGAAATCCAAAAAAAATTATTATGTTATACTTGATTTAGGAGGTTTTGATATTTTCCAAAAACATTATTATCATAGTCCTCTTTTGTTTCCATCATAACTGGAAGTGGGACCAGTGAAAAAAAATAAAGGATGATTATCAGACTGAGGGATTTGAAGAGTGCAGAAACACGGGTGTGAAAAGTCTAAAGCATTAATGTGGGACAATAGAGTGACCCACCCTTATATAGGAACTAGGGGAAATGATTCAACTTCCATAAGAATAGTACCTTTTATAGTATAGAGTTTCATCGGTATGGTTAACCTATTGTTCTTGGATTTTTTAAATAGATTATGATAGTTTTGAAATAAAGTTAGATTACTATATTTTTATCAAGAAAGATAATTACGATGGTCCTAAAAAGAAAAATGATTATGATAGTTTTAAAAACTGATAAATTTTGTAACAAGTTTTTAGTATAGAAATTTTATAACAATTTATGAGTTTGGAAAACATTTTGAGAATTCTTACTCCAAAAATTTTATAAAAAATACGAGTCCAGAAAACTCATTACAATAAAATTTTTAAAAAATTAGTAATTTAGAAAACTAAAAGATTTAAGAAAAACTAAAAGTTTTTATGAAAACATATGTACTCCCCCTATTAAAATGAGTGTATTAATTTAAGTATATGGGTTAATAAGAATTATATATGAATAATAACTTTATATTTATCATTTATAGATTCTGTTTAATATATTTAAATTTATCGAAACTAAGGGGTCTAGTAAAAATATCATCAATTTTTTCTTTCATTATGATGGATTGTAAGATTATATCTCCTTTATTTGTGTGATCCCAAAGGAAATGGTGTCTTATACCTATGTGTTTATCACATGAATTATGTATTGGGTTTTTACTTAAATCAATGGAACTTGTATTATCACAAAGTATTGGAGTTTTAGTAAAACTCATGTCATTGTCAGTGAGTGTATGTTATATCAACAATACTTGAGCACAAAAACTTCTAGCTACCACATATTCAACTTAAATAGTGGAAATTTCCACCGAGTGTTGTTTTTACATGACCAAGAAAATAATGAATCTCATAATATCTTCTATGTTTATTGTGTAAACATTATCATGTTGATTGGATGAAATAATAAATTCATCCTTGAAACTATGTGCTAAACATTTATCATTCTTAAAGTTAATAAGATAATCTTCATCACATAATTTACTTATTTTTATAAGGTTGTGATTAATTCATACAAAAAATAAAACATTTTAAATAATATTTTTTCCAATAAAAACAATTTTACTTATTCTGATAATCTCTTCTTGATCATTATCTTTGAAAGTTACTTTTCCACCTTTCATCTTGATTATCTTCTTGAAGATTTATTTATTTATATTCATGTACCTAGCACATCCACTATCCAGGTACCAAATATTTTTATTGTTGGTAATTTATTTACTTTCCAAATAAAAATATTAGTTTTCAAAACCCAAACCTTCTTGGGTCTGGTATTATTAGTAAAAAAAATTTAGGTAACCACATTTTTTCAACTTTGTTAGTTTGGGTAAATGTAATTTCCTTTGAAAAATAATTTGCATAAAATCCTAATGATTTTAATCTATTCAAAGAAAAAAATTATTTAAGTGCACACTACTTTGGTACTTAGTGCAAAAATTTTAACTTTTAGGAACAAAGTAATTGTTACAAAAAATGGGGTTTTTATTAGTAAAACTCATTCCAAAACTACTAACTTGAGGTATAACTTTTTTATAAATCATGTCAAATTTTTCCTTACGAGTGGAAAACTTTGATAAAAGTTAATTCAAACTAGAAGTTTTGGATTTTATTTTTATGGATAAAATTTTAACCTCATCGGTATTAGTTTTAGAACAAAGTTTTGTTTGTAAAACATTTTTCTCAGAAATAAAATTTTCAAGTTCTTTTGAAATATAATATTTATCAAAAATAGTTTTATCAAGATCTTTAGAAAGATATGATATTTCATTTTTTAAAAGAGTAATTCTCAAATCATCCTTAGTAAGTTTAGATTTGGAATTATCAAGTTTTTTAAAAATCTTACAATTTTCATTTTCTAATAGTTTTGAAAATATTGGTACTTCATCATAAGTTGGTAAAGTACTTTCTTCACTCGGCGAGGAAGACTATACATCAGAAGATAAAGAACTTTTCTAATTATCGCTATGTTTCATCAGGTTTTTGTGGCGTGAAATGTCTTTTCTCATCAGGCTACCATTGCTAGTTTTCCTGGAAACACCCAAAGGTTCCATGTAAGAACCTGGACCTTCTTTTCAGGTATGTTTTTCCTTTTCAGGTCATTTTTTGGAAAAATAGAAGAATCTGGAAATTTTCTAAGTACACGTCGTGTACTTTATGAGTACACTCCGTGTACTTTTCTCCCACACGAGGTCGTGTGCTGGCCGTGTCCGGGACACACACACTGTGTGTAAGGGTGAGGTGGAGACCGCTTAATGCAGTGTATGGAAATGGAAAGTACACACCGTGTACTCCAAAAGTACATGTCGTGTACTTTTCTTTTTATTTCATTAATCGGACTAGGGTCACGTCTAATCCTTATTTTCATCTTCTTCTCCACCTAATTATGTCCAGAGCGTCCGAGGAGGCTAATTCTTCTTCGATCCACCGATCTATCACCAGTTATCTCAATCAAATGTCATCGGTTGCAGTAGAATCGCAGCGGTGAGTTCTTGGCTCTTCTTTGGCCACGTTTCCTGATTCCTTCTCTTGTGAGAGTTATCTGAGGTTGAACGTTTTAGACTTTTGTGCAGATCTTCTCCGTACTAGGATGATTCAGAGGATGAGGTTCAATTATATCGATCTCCTAGGATCCAGGTAGGTGTTTTGTTGCCCAAAGTTGAATGTCTTTGAGTTTTTGGTGCAAAAATGTCGGATACCCATGTATCAGGTATCTCGGGTTAGGGTTTTGATTCTGTATTGTTATCTTCCTTAGATTTCTTGTATGTTTGAGGTTATTAGATGATTAATAATTTATTTTTAGCATGTTTGAGGATCACCCCATGGGTGTTCCCCCTGTTTTGGTTGTTTATCGCTACTTGGCTTAGGTTGCCTGTGAGGCAGACCTTGTTGCATTGTTTGCCTACCTTGATATAATTGATTGTATGTATTGCCTGATGTTTATTTGATTTTGAGGCATTGTAGATATTATCCAAGTGGTTGTTGAACTAACTTTGGGCTGCTAACAATCGATTATGCATGACTACACTACTCAGGGCTGTGGGAACCTGGTGTGGGAGACTAAAGAGGGAATTGACGATTAAGGGCTTCCCTAGAGAGTCTGTTATAAATTAGTATCATTCGAAGGACCTATGGGAATGGGACTTTGTGCTTACTTAGAGTTTCCTTAGTTATGTATCGAGACTATAGGGGGAATTAGACGTAAGTGCTTCCTTAGAGATTCTATAGCTATCGTTGCAAGACAGCAGGGGAATTGACAGTGAGAGCTTCCCAGAGTGTTTGTGCATTGTATGTTTACTTGAATAGAGGGGTCTGCCAGTGTGAGCCAACTAGAGAGTCACCATGAATATTGTTTGATTGGTTGTGATGAGTCCACCAATCCAAATAACAAGCTTGGGTTTTGTACTGCTTCTTGTTGGGTAGTCTGCTGAGATACCTGTTGTGTTACTTGCTATGCCTTGGAAATAAAGAGTTTCTTGCTAGATTCCTTGTTTGATACTTAAATGATTGATTTAAATTATTAAATAAATGTTAATGGATATTTGTAGGATTGTTTACTTTATTGTACTCTTGTTTCTCTACTGCATTTATTTCCCTTAATTTTTCTATATTTCTCACTGACAGTAGGGCACAGATCTTATGTTGGTTACCTACTGAGATTAGTCTCACACCCTATTTGGGTCTTACTTTATGGCCCAAACAGGTTATATGGTTGCATGTGTGGATAGGGATTGTGACCCTTATACTTCAGGTACATGATTTCTGGTTGGAGCAGGAGAGCATAGAACCGAGCTTAGGCTTGAAATGCTATTGGAGTTACTGTTTACTTTTAGTGCTTTGTTTTAATTTGTATTTCAGAACGTTGTTCTGTTTGCTGCTTTACTTAGATACATGTACCATGCTGCATCATTATTATATTATACATTGCTTCCGCTGTTTAGTTTTAGTTGTTTTATGTTGTTTACTGCTTCCTCTATTTAATGTTATTTCCTTTACCTTGTATACCTTACCAAATGAGGGCATAGTTTCCCCAATAACTTACTGAGGCCCTTACTGCTAGTCGGCAGCCTCTGGTGTTTGGGGAAATGCACTTGAGGTCATGTGGCGAATCGGGAACGGGGCATCAGTTGAGTGGCTCTGGATTCGGGTCGTTACAAAGTGGTATCAAAGGAGTTTCTTTACTTTTCTATTGACTTACTATTTAGCGACATTGGACAGGGATAGGACGGAATAGGTAAATGATAAATAGTTGTGTCCGGGCATTCTAGAACCCATGTATAGGGAAAAATATATATTACCTTGAATATTTCAATTTTCAAGTTTTGCAAATGTTACAGTTTAATTTATTTCACCATTGGGTGGCACACTTGTTTTGTGCTATTACTATTTATATGATTGTGGTTCTATTTTTTTGCAACCAGATGAGATGAGTTTATGCCATCTCATGAATCATATAGGCACTTGTTAGAAAAAATCACATGTCATGCACTTTTCCATTCCATCTAGATTGCATTAATAATTTTCATGTTGTTATGATAGGATTTGTGATAGACTATGCATGCTGTTGTGATAGCTGCTATGATAGAATACCTGCTATGTTGATAGGGAATTGTTTGTTTGGAGCTTCTTAAACATGGACGCCAAACTTTGGTCTTAGAGGTGTATGGGCCCTCGAGGATCGAAATTTGGTGGATCGTGAGTTTGTTATACTGATTACTTTTTATATGCATTGTTATGATGCCAAGCTTTGATTTGAGGGGAGTATGGGCCCCCACGGATCGGAATTTGGCACCTTAACACTTGTTTTTATATGTTTTCTGGGCTCCTGTGCAGTTTTGAGGCTACTGTCTGGAAAAACCCAGAATACACGGCGTTTACATCATGAATACATGCCATGTAGTTTTTAGCCGTGTCACTGACTGTGTAGACGGGGACATAGGGTTGTGAAGGTTCTTGTAGAAACACATCGTGTACTCTTTTACACGCCGTGTAGGGTCGGTCGTGTGTCAGACCATGTCGCTAACAACACGGACCAGGCAAGGCATGTCAAGTACACGCCATGTCTCCTTTGACACGCTGTGTATTAGGGGCCCGTGTACCAGTTCGTGTGACTAATGACACGGACATGGGAAAGATCTTAAGGACACGTCGTGTAGTGTAAAAACATGCCGTGTAGTTTCCTGCTAGGATAGTCCGTGTTCCCAGCCATGTAGGATTGAACAAGCAGGGAAAAAAGGTTTAGTACACACTATGTAGTTTGAGAACACTCCATGTAGACAAGTGGTTTACACAACCGTGTATGGCCAAGGTACATGCCCAGGGTAAACTCTTAAGAAACACGTCGTGTAGTAGTACTACATGTCGTGTAGTCATGTTTTTCCCAAATTTTAAAGTTTTTCTCTCATGTTCCATTTTTATCTCTTAAGTTTCAACTGTTTTCATCGTTAATGAAGGTGTGATTTTGACCTTTTAGAGACATGGCACCAAGACGTCCTCCCGTTGCACATTAGGAACCAGGCAGTGACAGTACACCTGATACAGCTGAGCAGGGACTACCAGTAGTTCCGCCTATTGTTCCGAACATGGAACCTATAGTGATTCTAGACATTGTTGTCGACGCTCAGTTCAGAGAGGGTTTCATGAGATTCATGTAGACCTTCCAGGGAGCTCAGCATCCTTCCCCTTCTATGGCAGAGCTGACGCAGGGTTTTCAGTAGCAGCACCCTCCCACGTTCACAGGGGATGGAGGACCACAGGCTGCAGAGTCTTAGATAGAAGCCATTTTGTCCATCTTCGAGCATCTAGAGACACCTCCTGAGAGTATATTGAATCTCACGACTTATATTCTGCGAGATTCTACCAAGAGATGGTGGTATGTGGTTCCGTAGACATGGTGCTAACCGGCTATGTCCTGGGATGAGTTTCAGCATATGTTCTATGACTACTTCTACCCGGCGACGCTGAGGGCTGACAGAGCTAGAGAGTTCATGAACTTGCAGTAGGGTACTCTCACAGTTATGGATTATTCATCCCGCTTTACATAGTTACATATTTTCACTCCCATTATGGGGAATGACAAGCTATTTTTGGCGAGGAAGTTTGAGGAAGGCCTCAGAATGGATATCAGATTGCAGGTGAACATCTTTCAGTTGAATTCTATCACTCTGATAGTCAACCAGGCGGTTATCATGGAGATAAATCTGAGGGAGGCCAGAGCTTTGGACCTGGGTGGTTCAGCATCCAGGGCTGATTCTCTCCAGGCAGATAGCAGGAAGCGCCACCGGGAGTCTACACGAGGTGACTCGAGGAAGAGAGGTATTCCTTCTGGTAGATGGGATATTCCCTCTAGCAACCAAGTGGTGTGTTATCAGTGTGGGAGAAGCGAGAATACAAAGACCCAATGCCCGAGAGACCTAGTAAAAGTACCGATCTTGAAGCAAGATGGGTCATCTATAGCGTTTATGCAAGGTTCTCCTGCCAGCAGCTAGTGAAGGAGGATCAGTTTCGACTCCGCGTACAGGAGCAGGATTACCAGTTCTGCAGCAGACAGGGGGCTGTAGTTCTTCAGGTCATTCAGGCCAGGGTAGAGGCCATGGATGCAGTGGTCAGGCTCAGGGAGGAGCAGAACAAGGATCTCAGGCTGCTACATAGGGTTGCGGTATAGGCCAGACTTTTGCTGTAGAGTAGATTCACCAGGAGCAGGATCCTGGACCTTCTACAGTTCGAGGTGCGATTTTAGTAGCATCAGTTTTATCCCATGCACTTTTCGATACAGGATCCTCTCATAGCTTTATTTATGTTCATACTATGGAAATCCTTAGACTTAATGTTTATAATTCTGAGGATATGATGACGCTAGACACTCCCTTGGGAATTATAACTACTAGCGTGCGTCAGTGCTTAGACTGTCCCCTTGAGGTTGGTGGGTGTCATTTTTCATGGAGCCTCTATTTTTTAGAGATGATAGGATTGATTTCATTCTCGGGATGGATTGGTTAGTTCCCTTCCAGGCCTTTGTCAATTTCTATCACCGCAGGGTGAGTTTCACATCACTAGAGGGTGGACCTTTTCTTCACAAGGGCGAATGGGATGTCCCGGCAAGTAGAGCGGGACCAGACCAACTTGGGTTGGGCGGTGTTACGGTCCATATTTCTAGATTATATCTGGATGACCAGGGGACTTCTCAGAGGGATTTTACTCCAGTGGTTGATCTCTTTTCAGATGTCTTTCAAGAATACTTTTCAGGTTTGCCTCTGGAGCGAGAGGTAGACTTCTCTATTGAACTTGTGCCAGGAGCGTCATCGGTGTCCATTCCTCCTTATAGGATGGATACACCTGAGTTATAGGAGCTCAAGAAGCAGTTGGAGGAGTTTCAGACAAGTGGTTTCATCTGACCTAGTACTTCTCCTTGGGGTTCGCCTGTCCTGTTTGTGAAGAAGGCAGAAAGAACCCTTAGGCTTTGTGTGGATTATCAGAAGCTAAACCAATTGACGGTCAAGAACCGATATCCTTTTCCACGAATAGATGATCTCTTTAATCAGCTTCAAGCAGCCAGAGTGTTCTTGAAGATCTACTTGAGATCCGAATACCATCAATTGCATGTCAGGCCATCTGATATACCTCTGACAGCCTTCTAGAGAAGGTATAGTCTGTATGAGTACTTGGTTATGTCGTTCGGTCTCATGAATGCGCCAGCATTTTTCATGGCACTTATGAACAGAGTTTTCCATCCTTACTTGGATTCCTTTGTGGTTGTTTTCATGGATGACATCTTGGTGTAATCCCACACTCGACATGATCATGCTACCCATCTTGAGATCATTTTGAGTACGTTGAGGGAGCATCAGTTATATGCTATGCTCTCAAAGTGCCACTTTTGGATGGACTAGATTCACTTATTGGGTCATGTCATCTAAGAGACAGGAGTATTAGTAGACCCAGAGAAGGTGAGAGCAGTAGTCACCTGGGAGCAGCCGAAGAATGTCTTCAAGGTACAGAGTTTATTAGGGTTGTATGGTTACTACAGGTGGTTTATATAGGACTTCTCACACCTATAAGCACCATTGACAGGATTGACTAAGAAGGGGGTGAAGTATTTTTGGTCAGAAGCCTGCGATTCAGCCTTCCAGGAGCTCAAAGGGAGATTGACTTCAGCACCGATTCTAGTTCTTCCGGAGCCTAGTAAGAGTTATAAAGTTTTCCGTGATGCATATGGCATCGGTCTTGGAGTAGTACTTATGAAGGAGGATCGTGTTGTTGCGTATGGATCTCGGCAGTTGATGCCACATGAGAGGAACTATCCTACGCACGACCTGGAGTTGGCTGCAGTTGTTCATGACTTGCGTTATTGGAGACATTATCTTCTGGGAGAGAATTTTGTGGTTTATACTGACCACAAGATCCTTAGGTATATCTTCATGCAGCGTGACTTAAATTTGAGACAAAGGAGGTGGGTTGAGTACCTACAGTCTTTCGATTTTCAGCTTTCTTATACGCCTGGAAAAGGCAATGTAGTGGCTGATGCACTGCGTAGGAGGACTTAGATACAGGCAGTTCAGGAGGCTAGTAGTGAGTGGAAGCTTATGGATCTGTTCTCTGAGATTCATTTGGAGGTGAATGACAAACAGGGGCATAATTTCCTATCTTCTATAGCTGTTACCTCTACGCTTCTTGACCAAGCTCGAATGAGGCAGCTATCAGATTCTGAATGCCTAGTCCTGCAGGAGAGTGTTTCAAGAGAGGACCCTTCTTCCAGATAGACAGTAGGCTAGGATGAGACCTTGAGTTTCCAGGGATGCATATGGGTGCCAGCAGATATACGCGAGGAGCTGATGCAAGACTTTCATTCCTCAGTTTGGGAAGTTCATCTTGGCGTCACCAAGATGTATCGTGATCTACACCGCCAGTATTGGTGTCTAGGTATGCAGAGATATGTTGTTGGTTTTGTCATGAGATGTTCCACCTATCAGCAGGTGAAGGTGGAGCACTAACAACCAGCAGGGCTTTTACAGCAGCTACACATTCCCGAGTGGAAGTGGAATGATGTCGTGATGGATTTCGTGACAGGGTTACCGAGATTGCCTCGAGGGAATGACGCGGTATGGGTTTTCATTTACAGGCTCATAAAGGTTTCTCACTTCTTACTGATTAAGAAGTCCTTCGGTGTTGATGAGCTGGGATGGTTGTACATTCGTGAGATTGTACGCTTGCATGAGGTTCCGAGTACTATCATTTCAGATAGGGACGCCCGCTTCATGTCGCTTTTCTGGAAAGGGCTATAGAGGGCTTTGGGTACATAGGTACTTCTGAGTACAACTTACCATCCCCAGACAGATGGCCAGTCCGATCATACAATCCAAGTGCTTGAGGATATGCTCCGATCTTGAATTCTTGACTTTGGTGGTTCTTGGGAGAATCATATACCTCTTGTGGAGTTCGCCTATAATAATAGTTTTCAAGCGACTATTCAGATGTCACCTTACGAGGCTTTGTACGGTAGGCCATGCTGATCACCTTTATATTGGCTGGAGGCAGAAGAGGTAGCTTTACTGGGACCTTGTCTTGTTCAGGAGACCTCAAAGCAGATAGAGTTTATTTAGAAGAGGATAGCTACAGCACAGTCTCAGCAAAAATCTTATGTTGATCAGCAGAGATGACCTTTGGAGTTTAAGGTCAGGTATTAGGTTTTCTTACGTGTTGCCCCGAGGTTGGGACACAAGAGGATCAGGAGACAGGGTAATCTTTCACCGAGATACGTCGGGCTGTTTGAGGTTCTAGAGAGAGTCGGGCTGGTTGCTTACAGGTTGCAGTTACCTCAGAGGTACCAGGATATGCATGACGTCTTCTATGTTTCTCAGCTTTGACGCTATTTGTAACATCCCAAGTAAGTAATGAATAATGGATATTTTTATCTATGTCTATTAATGATTAAGATAGTGTTATAGAGGCTTAAAATGAAAATAAATACAATCTTATGCATGGAATACACTAATATTCTTAAAAGATTGTTTTACTACCTTTTGATGGAAAACCATTTTTAAATCAATATTTGACAATTTTATAAACTATGTTTGTCAAAATAAACTTATTCTTTATGATTGGGACATCAAAATTTACTTTGTGTGAATTTTTGGTATTTTTCTGACAATGTTCATTTTTTAATGAATAGTGAAAAATACTGCATTTTACATCAAAACTGCTTTTTAATCTAATTTATTTATATGATTAGATTATGTTTTGAATTGGTTTTGAAGTGAAATTAGAATATATTTTTACCATTTTATCCAATGGTGGTCATTGGAATCAATTTCACTTTGAAATTAGACTTAAACTGGTGTCAATCTTTTGATACTTATTATTTTGTAAAAACACGCTATTTGCTCTGGCAGCGGGAATTAATTATTAAATTAATTAATGTGACTTATATGATTTGAATTTTGTAAAATAGACTTCATTTTTGAATTCGTAATATCAAATATATCTTAGGGTTAATTTTTGGTAATTTTCTGAAAAACTTCAATTTTTGATGAATAGTGAAACCACTAAGTGGTAATCAAGCAAACTGATTTTTCAGTTAAATGAAATTTTACCACTAATGTGTATTGAATTTTGAAAATCCGACTTACATGGTTGTCATTAAGAAGTAAAATGTGATTCAATGAGATTAAAATAATTTTTTTGGTGAATAGTAACTTTTTTTCATTAATCGCGATTAGAGGTAATTAGTGTAGTTTAAGGTATAAATAATGCTTTAATAATAGGAAATGACCTAGACACATGTACCAACCTTATTGGTTGTGTCATGGCCGACCAAGACAAGACATGGGTCAATTTGGGGACCCCATGGAGACACTTTGGTTTGGAAATTACATAAATAACTTATTATTAAATGTTAAAGTGAAAATGACACAAACATAATATGTTTTACGAAAACAATTTTTGAGTGGGGTTATGCAAGTCCAAAATTTGATTATAAATAGTCATTGGAAATATAAAAAGATTTCCTATATCATAGTATTTTTTTTATATTTTTTAGACATTAAATAAATTTAATTATTTAAGACATAATAATGATGCAGCGATGACATCATTATTTGACGATTTAAATAAAATGGAAAGATAATGAAAAAATATGAAACCTACACATGGCCAAAACCAATTGGATGAGTGGATTTAGAACCCTTATCACCTTATCCACGAATTATATCAATGTGGGACCTTTTAAAACCGAAACACATTTTCAAATAAAGTAATATTCCTTTACTTTCCAAAAGTGCCCCTCCTCTCCTCTTATAAAAGGCCCCCACCTCTACCCCATTTCACACACTTCTCAAGCCTTTGGCTCGGCCAACCCCTGCTCATTTGCTCTCTACACATCCCTCTCCTCATCCTAGAGGATTCCCTTTGGGCATAATTCTTTAAAAGGAAGCCTTTAGACTCAAATCAAAAGGAGTTACACTTTTTGAGGTAATTCATTCTCTCATGTTCATTTGTTTTATTTTGCTTCTCCAACCCCCTAAACTCTTTTTATTTACTTATTTTGTAACAAAACCAGTATCATCAATATACTAGTATGTTGTTATAAGATTTATTTGAGCTACACTCTCACACAACTACATCAAATGGTTAAAGAACATACGGTTTCCGTGGATGGCGAAATTCTGCCTCCCGAAACGATGATTGTTCAACACTCATTTAACACCTTCAAAGGTGGCCATTATGATGTCACTATTTTTATATATGATATATAATATGTTTATGTCTTCCTTAAGCTTCTGTTTTTTTTCATTTTGGGCATACCTTTATGGTTTCCATTATGGGTAAACACGATATCTTCATTTTAGGAAGTGCGGACTACCGCCCCTTCAAAGTGATTTGATTCGTTAAATACCATATGTGGGACATATAAAGGATGGAACTATGATATTATATATGATAATATACTGGAATTATAATATACCTTTATATTGTTATGATTCCATTCTATAAAATACGATATAGAAATGAAAGTAGCGTTCATGCGTACGTACGGCTTACCGTCTCCATGAACGGTGCATTTCATTTCTTACCTCTAAATGATTATGTAATATTATAAATGCATGTATTTAATGGATATATATGACATATATGATATCTACATCATGAATACCATTCTGGATATAATGAACCTTTGACCAAATTAACAACATGTAAGTGTAATAAGTCTATTTTTGACTTAAGAACCAAATACCGACAAAATGAACATTATTAACTTAACTGATTACATGATGTTCATAACATGGTATAAAAGGAATAATGAACTTGAAAAAGATTCATAAGAAAGTATATATTAACTCAAGTTTATTATTCAGGAGATTAAAGAACGGTCGGGTCAAGTTGGATACGAGGTATGGGACTTCGTCTCAGTCTCCTTTCGTTGAGGCATATTTTATTTTATACACAACTTTCTTTTATACGGTGTATAAACCCCTTTGACTTTTAAGTTTATTCAAAAGTAATCTTTTTTATACAAAGCGTTTACTAAACGACAAAAGGAAATGTTTTTGTCGTACGTATGCGGCGACAACGACTTCTCCGCCGTCGTAACCGTTATTTGAGTTTCGGCTTCCTCTACAAGCCATACCTTCTTTTTAAAAGAAAAATAAATACCATTTTTTACTTTTCTTTTATTTTGGTATTGAAAATGGTTTTCATAATGTTTTTATTATATCAATGTGTTGTATTGATATCTCGTGATTGAAATGTGGAAACGTTACGTTTCCTTTATGCATGTTTTATGTGATATGATTATGTTATGGTTCTTGGGCATTATTATGAAGACGGGTGGTTCCGTGATAAACTAAGGGCGGGTGAGCCCGTTATAGCTCTCCAATGCATTGGGTAACGCGAAGGAGTGAAACGTTAAGGTTTCTCCGAAGAGATTTTAGGGAATATACTGTGATGGGTATTCCAAACGTAACCAAGAGGGTTACTCCCTACGTAAGAATGTTATGAATGCCTCAAGTTACCTTTATATCTTATGATTTCTATGATTTATTCATGATTTTATGAGGTATGTTAAAGTGCCTATGTTTTATGGGTAAAGTATGATTTCATTCTTATGTATATATGAACTCATGTTTCCTTTCCACGTTTCCTTTTTTTTTATAACCCATACTGAGTTTTTATGCTCATCCCAAGTTTTTGAAATGTTTTTCACAGGTCAAGGGAAAGGTACATGATAAGATGATAGAGTCAAGGATGTGTCAAGAAATAATCCATGTTTTATTTTAAATGTGTTTCCATTGATGGGAATGAAGAATAATATCTTTATATAACCACTTTGTTTATATGTGGAATGTAATGCAAGTTTTATGATCTAATTCTCTAAAACTCTAAACCCGAAAAGATCCTCAATGTGTAATCTTGTAATAACTCAAGATTAAGTAAGGTTTAAGGCTGGGGCCTTATAGTTGGTATCAGAGGTCGGTTTAGATAACTTTAGGAGTTAGAATTCTATTAAATTATTATCCAAAAATATTTTTTTTTTGAAATGATATATCATTTAAAGATTACCATGTTGCTTCATCTAAGACATGTTTGTTCAGAATGTTTTTCCGCAGAGGAAACAGGGAAGCAGTGCTAGGAAGGCATACAGAAGGAAATAACCTTCCGAATCAGCATCCAGAAATGGTCGGAATTGGAACTGAACAGTTTGTTGCAGTAATGGCGCAGTTGACTCAAGCGATAAATGGTGGTGGTATCCATGCACGAGATCAGCCAGATCAACCGCAGAGGAACATGTCAGTGGTGGAACATTTCATGAGGCAACATCCACCATCATTCAGAGGATCATCTGACCCTGTGCTAGCTGAAGGGTGGATTAAAGCACTGGAGAAGATTTTTGATGTCATGGGGTGTTCAGACAATCAAAAGGTTAGTCTTGCTATTTACCGTTTGGAGGGTGAAGCAGATCAGTGG
Organism: Viscum album; assembly: GCA_963277665.1. NCBI lineage: Eukaryota > Viridiplantae > Streptophyta > Magnoliopsida > Santalales > Viscaceae > Viscum > Viscum album. The sequence continues at coordinate 1,593,475,834 of OY728161.1, forward strand.
TGGTCTATGGTTAAAAATATCAGGGATGCTGATGAGATTGATGCTCTTGACTGGGATGAATTCAAAGGTATGTTTCTTGAGAAGTATTTTCCTGAGGCTGTTCGACTTAGGATGGAAAAGCAATTCTTGGAATTGAGGCAAGAGGAAGACTCAGTGACTGCCTATGAATAAAGGTTCACTCGATTGGCAAGGTATGCTCCAAATTTTATCCGGGACCTTGATAGTAAAATCAATAGTTTTTACTCAGGATTAAAGCCAAAATATCGAAGGGCATTAGCTTCTCGTGAGTTTAAAAGTTATGAAAAGCTTGTTCGATGTGCTGAGAAGGTGGAAATGGAGTTTGCCGATAACCAAGTGTTCTATAACAACCAGCAGAAGAAGAGACCGAGGTGGCAGGAGAAAGGTAAGAATTCTTCAAAAAATTCTGATGGTAAGAGAACTAAGTTTCCAGTTTGTGATAAATGTGGCAAAAGGCATGCTAGGGAATGTCTTCTGAATTCTGGGAAGTGCTACCGATGTGGTAAGATGGGACATAAGGCTCGTGATTGCACTGAAAAGGATCAAGGTGAAGGTAAGAACAAATTTGATTTACAGTTAGTGAAATTTTATAAGTGCAATGAGATGGGTCACTATGCAAACGAGTGTCCGACAAGGAGCTTGAGTGATGGGAAGCAGTTAGACTATAAGTAGAAAGGGGTGGTGAAATCCTTTGCAACTACTTCAGCAGATGTCGGTCCATCAAATGAAGTTGTATCAGGTACTTTGTTTGTTTTTTTAGATTATGCCAGTGTGTTGTTTGATTCGGGGTCTACACATTCTTTCATCTCTGAAACCTTTTCTAGTAAAATGGGAATACCATCTCAATAAATGACTCCTGAACTTTTGGTAAAAACACCTGGGGGAAGTGTCGAGGCAAAAAGAATTTATAAGAATCTTCCTATCCTTATCTGTGGAAAGAACCTACTTGCAAACCTTATTGTTCTACCTCTAGTAGAGTTTGATGTTATCCTGGGTATGGATTGGCTCTCTATTTACCATGCTAAGATTGACTGTAGAGCTAAAGAAGTTTCTTTTCAGAAAGACTTTCAGTTTGTTTACAAGAATGAACCCTTACTTTTGATAACATATCAAGAGGCCGAGAAACTTGTAAAAGATGGAAATGAATGTTACCTTGCACACATCATTGAAAATAAAGGAATTGTTCAGATTAATGATGTGCCAGTGGTAAATGAGTATCCTGATGTTTTTCCTGATGAGTTGCCTGGAATAATACCAGATCGGGAAGTTGAGTTTACTGTTGACTTAGTTCCTGATGCTAAGCCAATTTCAAAACCCCCTTATCGAATGGCACAAATTGAACTTTTAGAGTTGAAGGAACAATTGCAAGATTTATTAGAGAAATGTTTCATTAGACCTAGCACATCACCATGGGGTGCTCCTGTTTTATTTGTTAAAAAGAAAGATGGTTCTATGAGACTTTGCATTGATTATAGAGCCTTGAATAATATCACTGTTAAGAACAAATATCCTTTGCCTCATATCGATGATTTGTTTGATCAGCTCCAGGGAGCTCAGTTTTTTTCAAAGATTGACTTGAGATCGGGGTACCATCAGCTGAAGGTAAAGGAGGCAGATATTCCGAAGACCGCGTTCCGTACGAGATATGGCCATTATGAATTTGTAGTAATGCCTTTTAGGCTAACCAATGCACCTGCTGTATTCATGGACTTAATGAATAGAATTTTCCATGAGTTCTTGGATAAGTTTGTGGTGGTTTTCATTGATGATATTTTGGTGTTTTCTAAAAGTAAAGAGGAACATGAAAAACATTTAAGGGTTATCTTGCAAACCTTAAAAGAAAATAAACTGTATGGGAAATTCAGCAAGTGTGAGTTTTGGTTGCAACAAATTTCTTTCCTTGGTCACATTGTTTCTAAAGATGGAATAACTGTTGATCCTGCAAAAACAAAAGTTGTGGAAGAATGGCCAAGACCCACAAATGTAACCGAGATTCGTAGCTTCCTTGGTTTGGCGGCCTATTACCGAAGGTTTGTTAGAAATTTTTCACGGTTATCTAGTCCAATGACTAAGCTAACTTGGAAGGGTGTTAAGTTTATCTGGACAAAAGAATGTGATGATTGTTTTCAGGAATTGAAAAGAAGATTGGTGAATGCTCCAGTTTTGGCACTACCTTCCAGGAATGGTGAGTTTGTTATATACAGTGATGCTTCATTGAAAGGACTTGGTTGCGTCCTAATGCAGAATGATCAGGTAATTTCTTATGCTTCACGACAGTTGAAAACTCATGAGGTAAATTACCCTACACATGATTTGGAATTAGCTGCTGTTGTTTTTGCTTTAAAAATTTGGAGGCATCATTTGTATGGAGTAAAGTGTGAAATATATACCGATCACAAAAGTTTAAAGTATATATTCACTCAGAAAGAGTTAAACATGAGACAAAGGAGATGGCTGGAATTAATCAAAGATTATGATTGTACAATTCATTACCATCCGGGAAAAGAAAATAAAGTGGCTGATGCTTTGAGTCGAAAAAGTAATGCTTCATTAAAAATGTTGCGTTTGGAACGTGATCCTTTGGTTAAGGATTTGATGAACTTTGGCATAGAAGTTGTTGGTGCAGGAAGTCCTTCTGTTTTGTTTCAGGTATCAGTGAGATCTTCTCTATCAGATAGAATCAAGAAAGCACAGAAGCAAGACAGTGAGTTGCATAAAAAGGCAGAGCTGGTTCAGAAAGGTAAGTTTCCTGAATTCAACATTGATAGTGATTGCGTTTTGAGATTTGGGAAGAGATTGTGTGTGCCTTGTGATTCACAGTTGAAGAGAGAGTTGTTATGTGAATCTCATAGTTCTCCGTTTTCAGTTCATCCGGGAAGTACTAAGATGTATAGAGATCTGCGGGAGTATTACTGGTGGGATGGAATGAAAAGAGATATTGCTGATTTTACTGTGAAGTGTTTGACTTGTCAGCAGGTTAAAGAAGAGCGGCAGTTACCGAAAGGGATGCTTCAGCCTTTACCGGTTCCAGAGTGGAAATGGGAGAATATATCCATGGACTTTGTTGTTGGATTACCGAAGACATCTCGAGGTAATAATGCAATCTGGGTTATTGTTGATCGCTTGACCAAATCTGCTCATTTCCTTGCTATACGAGATACTTTCTCTCTTGATCAACTTTCCCGTTTGTATCTTAAAGAGATAGTCAGGTTACATGGAGTTCCTCTCTCCATTGTATCGGATCGTGATCCCAGGTTTACTTCTAACTTTTGGAAAGGCCTTCAGAAGTCGTTGGGTACTGAATTAAATTTTAGTACAGCTTTTCATCCTCAATCAGATGGGCAGTCAGAACGAACAATTCAGACATTGGAGGATATGCTACGAGCTTGTTCTATGGATTATCAGGGAAGTTGGGACTAACATCTTTCTTTGGTTGAGTTTTCATATAATAACAGTTTTCATTCCAGTATACAGATGGCACCATTTCAGGCATTATATGGGAAGCGGTGTCGCACTCCATCTTTCTGGGATGAAGTGGGTGAAAGGAAGTTGATGGGACCAGAGTTGGTAGAAGAGATGGCAGAAAAAGTTCAGCTGATTCAGAAACACATGAGAACAGCTCAGAGCAGGCAGAAGAGTTATGCGGATAACCGGAGGAAGGATCTATCTTTCAAGGTAGGTGATCATGTTTTTCTCAAGGTTTCTCCTTGGAAAAGTGTGATGAGATTTGGTAAGAAAGGAAAGTTGAGTCCAAGGTTCGTTGGACCATACGAAATTCTAGAGAGAGTTGGATCAGTTGCATACCGAGTGGCTTTACCTCCGAGTTTATCTCAGGTACACAATGTTTTTCACGTTTCGATGTTGAGAAAGTATATGCCAGATCCATCTCATGTTTTGAGTCCAGAGGTAGTTCAGCTGGAAGAGAACTTATCTTATGAGGAACAACCGGTCCAGATTCTTGACCACAGGGAGCAAGTGTTACGGAATAAGGTGATTAAGTAGGTAAAGGTTTTGTGGAAAAACCACATGATTTAAGAGGCAACATGGGAATCTGAAAATGCAATGAGGGATAAGTACCCCCATTTATTTGATAAGTAAATAAATTGCGGGGACGCAATTTTCTAAAGGGGGGAAGGATGTAACATCCCAATTAAGTAATGAATAATGGATATTTTTATCTATGTCTATTAATGATTAAGATAGTGTTATAGAGGCTTAAAATGAAAATAAATACAATCTTATGCATGGAATACACTAATATTCTTAAAAGATTGTTTTACTACCTTTTGATGGAAAACCATTTTTAAATCTATATTTGACAATTTTATAAACTATGTTTGTCAAAATAAACTTATTCTTTATGATTGGGACATCAAAATTTACTTTGTGTGAATTTTTGATATTTTTCTGACAATGTTCATTTTTTAATGAATAGTGAAAAATACTGCATTTTACATCAAAACTGCTTTTTAATCTAATTTATTTATATGATTAGATTATGTTTTGAATTGGTTTTGAAGTGAAATTAGAATATATTTTTACCATTTTATCCAATGGTGGTCACTGGAATCAATTTCACTTTGAAATTAGACTTAAACTGGTGTCAATCTTTTGATACTTACTATTTTGTAAAAACACGCTATTTGCTCTGGCAGCGGGAATTAATTATTAAATTAATTAATAAATTAATTAATGTGACTTATATGATTGGAATTTTGTAAAATAGACTTCATTTTTGAATTCGGAATATCAAATATAGCTTAGGGTGAATTTTTGGTAATTTTCTGAAAAACTTCAATTTTTGATGAATAGTGAAGCCACTAAGTGGTAATCAAGCAAACTGATTTTTCAGTTAAATGAAAGTTTACCACTAATGTGTATTGAATTTTGAAAATCCGACTTACATGGTTGTCATTAAGAAGTAAAATGTGGTTCAATGAGATTAAAATAATTTTTTTGGTGAATAGTAACTTTTTTTCATTAATCGCGATTAGAGGTAATTAGTGTAGTTTAAGGTATAAATAATGCTTTAATAATAGGAAATGACCTAGACACGTGTACCAACCTTATTGGTTGTGTCATGGCCGACCAAGACAAGCCATGGGTTAACTTGGGGACCCCATGGAGACACTTTGGTTTGGAAATGACATAAATAACTTATTATTAAATGTTAAAGTGAAAATGACACAAACATAATATGTTTTACGAAAACAATTTTTGAGTGGGGTTATGCAAGTCAAAAATTTGATTATAAATATTAATTGGAAAGATAAAAAGATTTCCTATATCATAGTATTTTTTTTATAATTTTTAGACATTAAATAAATTTAATTATTTATGACATAATAATGATGCAGCGATGACATCATTATTTGACGATTTAAATAAAATGGAAAGATAATGAAAAAATATGAAACCTACACATGGCCAAAACCAATTGTATGAGTGGATTTAGAACCCTTATCACCTTATCCACGAATTATATCAATGTGGGACCTTTTAAAACCGAAACACATTTTCAAATAAAGTAATATTCCTTTACTTTCCAAAAATGCCCATCCTCTCCTCTTATAAAAGGCCCCCACCTCTACCCCATTTCACACACTTCTCAAGCCTTTGGCTCGGCCAACCCCTGCCCATTTTCTCTCTCCGCATCCCTCTCCTCATCCTAGAGGATTCCCTTTGGGCAGAATCCTTTCAAAGGAAGCCTTTAGACTCAAATCAAAAGGAGTTACACTTTTTGAGGTAATTCATTCTCTCATGTTCATTTGTTTTATTTTGCTTCTCCAACCCCCTAAACTCTTTTTATTTACTTCTTTTGTAACAACACCAGTATCATAAATATAATAGGATGTTGTTATAAGATTTATTTGAGCTACACTCTCACACAACTACATCAAATGGTTAAATAACATACGGTTTCCGTGGATGGCGAAATTCTGCCTCCCGAAACGATGATTGTTCAACACTCATTTAACACCTTCAAAGGTGGCCATTATGATGTCACTATTTTTATATATGATATATAATATGTTTATGTCTTCCTTAAGCTTCTGTTTTTTTTCATTTTGGGCATACCTTTATGGTTTCCATTATGGGTAAACACGATATCTTCATTTTAGGAAGTGCGGACTACCGCCCCCTCAAAGTGATTTGATTCGTTAAATACCATATGTGGGACATATAAAGGATGGAACTATGATATTATATATGATAATATACTGGAATTATAATATACCTTTATATTGTTATGATTCCATTCTATAAAATACGATATAGAAATGAAAGTAGCGTTCATGCGTACGTACGGCTTACCGTCTCCATGAACGGTGCATTTCATTTCTTACCTCTAAATGATTATGTAATATTATAAATGCATGTATGTAATGGATATATATGACATATATGATATCTACATCATGAATACCATTCTGGATATAATGAACCTTTGACCAAATTAACAACATGTAAGTGTAATAAGTCTATTTTTGACTTAAGAACCAAATACCGACAAAATGAACATTATTAACTTAACTGATTACATGATGTTCATAACATGGTATAAAAGGAATAATGAACTTGAAAAAGATTCATAAGAAAGTAGATATTAACTCAAGTTTATTATTCAGGATATTAAAGAACGGTCGGGTCAAGTCGGATACGAGGTATGGGACTTCGTCTCAATCTCCTTTCGTTGAGGCATATTTTATTTTATACACAACTTTCTTTTATACGGTGTATAAACCCCTTTGACTTTTACGTTTATTCAAAAGGAATCTTTTTTATACGAAGCATTTACTAAACGACAAAAGGGAATGTTTTTGTCGTACGTATGCGGCGACAACGACTTCTCCGCCGTCGTAACTGTTATTTGACTTTCGGCTTCCTCTACAAGCCATACCTTCTTTTTAAAAGAAAAATAAATACCATGTTTTACTTTTCTTTTATTTTGGTATTGAAAATGGTTTTCATAATGTTTTTATTATATCAATGTGTTGTATTGATATCTCGTGATTGAAATGTGGAAACGTTACGTTTCCTTTATGCATGTTTTATGTGATATGATTATGTTATGGTTCTTGGGCATTATTATGAAGACGGGTGGTTCCGTGATAAACTAAGGGCGGGTGAGCCCGTTATAGCTCTCCAATGCATTGGGTAACGCGAAGGAGTGAAACGTTAAGGTTTCTCCGAAGAGATTTTAGGGAATATACTATGATGGGTATTCCAAACATAACCAAGAGGGTTACTCCCTACGTAAGAATGTTATGAATGCCTCAAGTTACCTTTATGTCTTATGATTTCTATGATTTATTCATGATTTTATGAGGTATGTTAAAGTGCCTATGTTTTATGGGTAAAGTATGATTTCATTCTTATGTATATATGAACTCATGTTTCCTTTCCATGTTTCCTTTTTTTTTATAACCCATACTGAGTTTTTATGCTCATCCCAAGTTTTTGAAATGTTTTTCACAGGTCAAGGGAAAGGTACATGATAAGATGATAGAGTCAAGGATGTGTCAATAAATAATCCATGTTTTATTTTAAATGTGTTTCCATTGATGGGAATGAAGAATAATATCTTTATATAACCACTTTGTTTATATGTGGAATGTAATGCAAGTTTTATGATATAATTCTCTAAAACTCTAAACCCGAAAAGATCCTCAATGTGTAATCTTGTAATAACTCAAGATTAAGTAAGGTTTAAGGCTGGGGCCTTATACTATTTCTCAGACCCATCCCATGTTATTCGACTCGAGGAGGTTGAGCTAGAGCATGATGCATCATTCGAGGATAATCCTATCATGATTATTGATCATAGTGCAAAGGTACTTCGTGACCGGTATGTTCCTTTGGTACGGGTGTTATGGCAGCACGGCCGTGTACAGGACGAGACTTAGGAGAGGGAGGCCGATATGCGATCACAGTGGCCAGAGTTGTTCGAGGTTTCTTCTTCGCCACCTTGCTAGGGAAATTCAGGGATGAATTTCTTTAAGGGGGAAAGTTTGTAAGAACCTGGACCTTCTTTTCAAGTATGTTTTTCCTTTTCTAGTCATTTTTGGGAAAAATAAAATAATCTCAAAATTTTCTAAGTACACGCCGTGTACTTTATGAGTACACACCATGTACTGTTTTCCCACACGAGGCCGTGTGCTGGCCATGTCTAGGCCACACACACAGTGTGTAAGGGTGGGGTGGAGGCTGCATAATGCGGTGTACGGAAATGGAAAGTACACGCCATGTACTCCAGAAATACACGCTATGTACTTTTCTTTTTATTTCATGAATCATACCGGGGTCACGTCTAATACCTATTTTCATATTCTTCTCCACCTAATTACATCCAGAGCATCCGAGGAGGCCGATTCTTCTCCAAGCCACCTATCTACCACCGATTATCCAAATCGAACGTTGTCGGTTGCAGTAGAATCGCAGCGGTGAGTTCTTGGTTCATCTTTGGCCACGTTTTTGGATTCCTTCTCTTGTGAGAGTTATCTGAGGTTGAATGTTTTAGATTTTTTTGTAGATATTCTCCATTCTAGGATGATTCAGAGGCTGATGTTCAAGTATATTCATCTCCTAGGATCGAGGTAGGTAGTTTTTTTCCTACATTGAATGTCTTTGATTTTTTGGTGTAAAAGTGTCGGATACCCATGTATCGGGTATCTCGGGTTAGGGTTTTGATCCTGTATTGTTATCTTCCTTAGATTACTTGTATTCTTGAGGGTATTAGATGATTAATAATTTCTTGTTATCATGTTTGAGGATCACCCCATGGGTGTTCCCCCTGTTTTGGCTATTTATCGTCGTTTGGCTTAGGTTGCCTGTGAGGCAGACCTTGTTGCATTGTTTTCCTGCCTTGATATAATTGATTGCATGTATTGCCTGCTCTTTATATGATTTTGATGCATTGTAGCTATTAGACAATTAGTTTTTGAACTTACTTTGGGTTTCTAACAGTAGATTATGTATGACTACACTACTCAGGGTTGTGGGAACCTGGTGTGGGAGACTAAAGAGGGAATTGACGATTAATGGCTTCCCTAGAGAGTCTTTTATAAATTACTATCATTTGCAGGACCTATGATAATGGGACTTTGTGCTTCCTTAGAGTGTCCTTATTTCTATATCGAGACTATAGGGGGAATTAGATGTAAGTGCATCCTCAGAGAATCTATATCTATCATTTCAAGATCGCAGGGGAATTGACGGTGAGAGCTTCCCAGAGTGGCTGTGCCTTGTATGTTTACTTGACTAGAGGGTTCTACCAGTGTGAGCCACCCAGAGAGTCACCATGAATATTTTTTGGTTGGTTGGGACGAGTCCACCAAGCCAGAGAATAATCTTGTGTTTTGTACTGCTTGTTGTTAGGTAGCCTGCTGAGATACCTATTGTGTTACTTGCTATGCCTTGTAAATATAGAGTTTCTTGCTAGATTCCTTGGTTGATACTTAAATTATTGAATTAAATTATTAAATAAATGTGAATGAAGATTTTTAGGATTGTTCACTTTAGTGTACTCCTATTTCTATGTTGCATTTATTTCCCCTTACTTTTTCTATATTGCTCACTGACAGTCAGACACAGATCTTGTGGTGGTTGCCTACTGGGATTAGTCTCACACCCTATTTGGGTCCTTCTTTTTGGCCCAAACAATTTATATGGTTGTAGGTGTGGATAGGTATTGTGGACCTTCTATTTCAGGTACATGATTGCTGGTTGAAGCAGGAGAGCATAGGACCTAGCTTAGGCTTGCGATGCTACTGGAGTTGATGTTTACTTTTAGTGCTTTGTTTTCAGTTATATTTCAGCACATTGTTGTGTTTGATGCTTTCCTTAGATACATGTACCATGCTGCATCATTATTATATTATACATTTCTTCCGCTGTTTAGTTTTAGTTGTTGTATGATGTTTACTGCTTCCGCTATTGACTGTTATTTCCTTTACCTTGTATACCTTACCAAATGAGGGCATAGTTTCCCCAATAACCTACCAAGGCCCTCACTGCTAGTTGGCAGCCTCTAGCATTTTGGAAAATGCGCTTGAGTTCGTGTGGCGAACTGGGCACGGGGCACCAGTTGACTGGCTCCAGATTCGGGTTGTTAAATTCCCCCATCTATAGCTGGGTACATACCTACTTTCCAAAGTCCAGTGTTCATCTAGTTTTTCAGGCCCAATGACTCTTGTGGACTCTCATTGGTTGAGAAGATGGGTGGTAGATCTCATCGCACCCTTTTAGGGGGAATTATTTCCTACTATGTGACTCTCTTATAGATTTAAGATATGTTCTTGGATATCTTCTTAATCCTAATACGGGACTGGTTACCCTGAAAAAATGGTTTATCGGTTGATTCTATCATTAGAAGAGGAAAGAGAGTCTCATTAATAGATCAATCTGTATGTATCTGAGGTTCATCATCCATTTCCCTAGCAAAGAATAGCTACTTTTATGGTGTTTTAATTGTATAACCAAGTGCTTCGGAATGTACTGCCATGTGAGGAGGTGGTTAATATTTTCTGGAGAGGATTGAGCCATTATGAGGCATCCAATGTATCTTGGGTATTGTAGGAATCAAAACCCATGTAGTTCGTTGATTCTATTAGGACTGGCCCCAAGGTATATGCCCTTATATAAGGGGTGTTCATTCATGATGCCTAATTAGGTGTTTATTCACATCTCCCTAATCCCATGTGAGCTATGCTCAATGCGAGAAAAAATGGGAATAGATGATAATCCTCATGGTTTATATGTATGGGACTTGTGTACTAAGATAGTCTTTGGGGTGTATGGTATAAATATAGGGCCTTTAGAAGGCTTCCTACATATCCTGAGTATGGAAGGAATCAAATTCATCATAGTTCAGTTTATATCCCAATCGGCTGATGGATGAGGAAGAATAATCATCTCATGGTAATGATCAGGTTTTGATGGTTGAAATCTCATTGATATAAGGAATACATAAAAGTATATGTTTATTTGATCTCGGGCTATAGAAATGTGTCCTACATATCTCGGGTATGATGAGGATCAGAGTTATTGTAGTTTGTTTTAATGTCAGGGATTACACACTGAGGTTGTCCTGTACCATTGTGGGGGTTTATAGAGTAGATGATCTGATAATTTCAACTCCATAATCCCATGTAAACCATACTATTCTGTGAGAAGAAAGGGATATAAGTAATCAATGGAATTTCTTTGAACAAGGGACTCATATGTTGGTCCCTCCATGGATGATCAATATGGATCTTGAACCTCGGGGAGAGGTAGACTAAGTATCTTGAATATGGAAGGAATCAGAGTCATTATTTTGGGGATTACACATTGAGGTTTCCTTATTGATTAGGTCTTACATGTCTAGGATAGACGATGTTATCAAGCCCTGGGATACCCTTGTGATCTAGCCTTCTTTTATAGAGGGTGTTGCATGACCCGACTGACTTTCCTGAAGATCCATCGCATGACCTATCTTGACACATATGTAGGGTGTTGTAAGATCCTATGTGAAAAATTCTGAAGGATGTATCGTATATTTTTTGACATCTATGGGAGACATCATGAGACCAGGCCGGCATGTATGGTGGGCGTCATGAGTCGCTGCTGACTTTCCTAGAGGGTTTCGTGAGAGCTTGGTTTTCATGCCTGGATTTAACCATGAGACTACACTAATATGAGAGGATGCTATTATATAAGTAAATAAGTGTTTTTGAAGGATGTCGCGAGTCTCAGTGATAATCTCATAGGGTTTTCCGAGATCAAAGTGGTTTATGTATTGGATCGTGTGACTTGCTCTGACATGTATGGATTATTTTTCATGTCCCAGGTGGCATATTTAAATAGATTCACAAGATCTAGATGAAATTTCATGACGCTAACATAGGAATTTCTTTTTCTAAAGTCTTCCACTTTTGGTCTTAGTTCTAACCCATGTATTACGAGGGCCTTAGATTTATTCAGTATCAGTGTCTCTGAGTCTTGCGTGATTCAGAAGACATGTGGTATGTTCTCTGTATGCCTTGCCAGAATTCCATCACGTTATCTATGAATGATCACATGAAGGTATATATACCTGGTGCCTGACTAATTTGGTTACTCTCCATTGTATTACCAGATGGAAGGTTCACTAGTCGCGTGATTAGTTTCTCTGAGGAAGTCGCTTTGATGCTTAGGAATTTGTTGCTCTATAGTTCCCTTCACCTAGTAGTCAGTGTATTTTTTGTTCTGGGGTGGGGGATTTATATCCCTCATCACCCTAGATACTCACTGGGTTCTGTTCCATATCTAGCGCAAGTCTAGGCTGGAGTCGGTGAAGGGGTCTGGCACCACACAGTTTCATGAGTCTCTGTTGTGGACCACTCTAGGTGCATTTCCTGATTTTTAGCGATCACGAATCTCTTCATTTATCAGATTATTTCCAATTATTAAAGACTTATTTTATCACGTGAACATGTTTAAGGACTTCTATGTTGTCACGTTGACATATCCAAGGTCATTTTCAAGTTCCAAGTGCATATTGGAATACACTCGTGAGATCTTGGGTGACTTATCTTGGGGTCTCATGGGACTGTGCCACGGGTGCATCGTATGTCCTTTGACAACCACAAGTACCTCCTACCTACTCCCCTTGTATCTCCTTTATTTTATGTGACAAATTTTGGGAGTCATGAGGAATTTCATCGGTGTTATTGAATGTATTTTTTTTATTTTTTGGTGATGGGTCACGTGACCAATATGGATCTTATGGGGGTATGATATTGTTTCATAGAAAGATATATCCATTTTTCCTAAGGATTTCACAGAGTCACCTAGGGTGCTTCACATGGCGAGTATCACAAGCCAAAGGGCCCTCGTGAGGAAAGGCGGACATGTCGCCAAGGACTCGCAGCATCTTGCGGGTTTCTAGGGGTGCGTCACATGTGCTTCAACGACCTCAAACACCTCTCACCTCCTCCATTTATATCTCCTTTTTTTTATTTTACAAAGGTTATAGATTATGAAAGTTTTCATGATCAATTTCTGGGATTTTATCTTGATTTTTTTGTGATATCTCACATGACCAATATGGGTCATACGGAGTGTGTACAAGTATGTAGTAGATAGGTATATCTTTCTATCCTCATAGCATCAAAGGGGATTCTTGGACATACCAGAGAAATTTTGTGCTGCAAAGTAGAAAAGCCGAAGGGCTTCTGCGAAGCGATCCAAACATTATGTTGAGGACATGCGGTGCATCACATGTCCTTCAGCAACTGAAAACACCTCTCACCTCTTTCCCTTTATCACCTTTGTTCTATCTTTCAAAGGTTTGGGGATCATGCAAGTTTTCCTATAAATAAAAAATATATTTTATTGTTCCTGATGATAATTTGGCGCATAAGCTTTGTGACCACCGGGGGTCTCTACATTTGGATATATCATTCTCCTATTTTTAAAGTATTTTTGTAGCCTTCACCCACTGGTTTTCCATAAGTGCACCGCAAGATCAATATGGGATATTGTAATGGTGTACACGCCTTGTCTTGGTTAGTTGTATTTTTCACCTATGGAGCTTTCCATGATCAGTTCTAGATCATGTGATGGTATGTATAAGTCATCAGGGATAGTTTCTCTACTTTACTTTGATGCATCGCATGTTCATTGAAGAATCGCACGACAGTGTGTGGACTTCGTCGAGTAAAATCACTTTTCTCGCCTTTGATACTCTATATATACATGGTTTTATGATGACATATCATGACTAAAGGTGTTTTCATGTCCAAGAGGCATGAAAAATGGTGAATGGAAAGTGTTTTTGGTTATCACATAGATTTCGCATAACTGAATCCACCTGAATACGTTGTATGACTAAATGTTTTCATAAGGTCTCCACACGTCCAAATCCACATGTGATCCCATAAAGGGGATCGAGTGATAGAGTCTCTAATATGCACATGGAATATTTATTTTCTTCACATGAATATATTAATCACGACATGGAGCTTCTCATGAAGACATGAATATTGCATGTGTGCAGTGCAGACTTCAATCAAATCGACATGGTGCATCAAGTCTTGGATGTTGTTTCATGCTCGTCGTTTATGGCACATCAAATAAATTATTTGATACCTAATCATATCCAAATTCCAAGTCGATGTCCACAATTATTCATATAACCAGATATACGGTTATTTAATCTTCTTATGGGAAGAGGTGGGATTGTGATATGTGATCGCTTCCACATTCTCCTAATGATGTAAGTGATATCTTAAACTTATTTTTGTGGTACTATGAATTCCACATGGTATTAAAACCCTTCGTAAGATGGGATATGTGATTCTATATAATTTTGTAAGACATGTTATGCACTACCTTTCATGCATGATAAGTCAAACGGTGCCAACTACCTTCCACATGAGGGGTTATCCCCTACCACACCCTTTTGAAAGAACGTTTATGAAATTTCTTGGATTTTACAAGAATGATCATCTGATTCACTACCAAAAAATAGACTTTTATCAGCGCTAAAAATGGCCTTTATCAGTGCTAAAAAATCATTGTTAATCGAGCCACTATTAAAGGGGGTAACCATTATTTGTGCTAAGAAAGTGTTGATAAAGGACCCCCTTTATCAGTTCTTATAAAATCATTGATAAAGTCCCCATTTATCAGCGCTTCAACTAGCACTAATAAAGGCTTCCTGGTATAGGCATGCTGTTTATATAACAGCACACCCAGCAACCTACAAAAAAAATAAACTACTGACCAAAATAATCAAACCAGCAAAAATAACCTACACAAAACAGCAAAAACCTACTCAAAAATAACCACTCATAGTATATATATACAGAAAAACCACATACATGATGAAAATGATGAAAAAACAAGCAACACACACAAAAGTTAGGAAAACAATGATATATACATTTAATTGAAATCATGAATACAAAAATATTTACTAATGGTATATACCAAAAAACAATTCTATATACATTTTGAACAATGTTTTATAAAATTACATTTACAAATATCCAACAAACAGTTAAAAAATTACTATTTTCTCTTTTGACGTCTGTAGTCCCCTCTAAAAAATGTCCTCTAATGGGTGGTAATAGTCGATGAACAAATCATACCAAATCAAGAAAAAGGTTTCACCTATATAAGAAAACAAATATTATGTTAGTAATACTATAAATAAATAAATTAAACATTAATATGAAGAATACATTAAGAAAATGTCAATTTTTAATAAAAATGACACATTTGGAGTCATACCGGTGACACCATGTGTCGTATTGAGGTGGGGTTAATTCTTACATGTCACAAATGACAGATGGATCATTTTCCTAAAGTATCAAAAAAATCAGAAAGCATTTTATTAGTTTTCAGTATGTTAGTTGTGTTTTTTTACTAAAATGCCATTTCAAACCGAAAACATGCAATTTGAGTCATATCGGTCTCATCGTGAGTCGTTTTGATGTGACACTCCTTCATACACATCACAAAGGACTTATTAATCATTTTCCTTAATATAGAAGACAATCATAGTGTGTTTTATTGTTTTTCACTGAATGACACGTTTTGAGTTAAAATGTCAATTTTAAACTGATAGCGAACACTTTTATTCATACCGATCACACCATTCATGAAATTGAGGTGGGGTTGATTCCTACACATCAAAGATTACTCATGGATTGTTTTACTAAAGTATCAAAACAATCGGAATTATTTTGCTCAGTTTTCAGTATGTCAGTTGTGTTTTTTACTTAAATTAATGTCAATTTTAAATAACAAGACACGTTTGGAGTCATACTGGTGACACCGTCTGTCGGATTGATTTGAGGTTGATTCCTACACATCATAAATAAATGATGAATAATTTTTCTAAAGTATCAAAAAAATCAAAATGCCTTTCCTCATATTTCAGTATGTTAGTCATGGTTTTTTACTAAAATGTCATTTCAAACCAAAAACATGAAATTTGAGTCATATCGGTCGCATCGTGTGTCGGTTTTACATTAGACTGCTTCATACACGTCAAAAAGGACTTAAAAATCGCTTTCCTTAATTTTTAAGACAATCAGAGCACATTTTATTGGTTTTCAGTGAGTGACACATTTTGAGTTAAAATGTCAATTTTAAACTGATAGCGGACACTTTTAGTCATACCGATCACACTGTTCGTCGGATTGATTTGGGGTTCATTTCTATACATCAAAATTGACTCATGGATCATTTTCATAAAGTATCAAAATAATCTAAATGTGTTTTCTTGGATTTCAGTATTTCAGTTGTGTTTTTTTTACTAAAATTTCATTTCAAACAGAAAACATGCAATTTGAGTCATACCGGTCGCATCATGCAATGGTTTTATGTGAGACTACTTCATAAAAGTGAAAAAGAACTTAAAAATAACTATCCTAAATTTGGAATAATATCAAAGTGCATTTTTTTTTAGTGAGTGTCATGTTTTGAACTAAAATGTCAATTTTAAATTGATAACAGACACTTTTAGTCACACTGGTCACATCGTTCATCGTATTTAGGTGGGTTTGATTATTACACATCACAAATAACTCATGGATCATTTTACTAAAGTATCAAAACAATCTGAATGTGTTTTCTTGGTCTCTAGTATATCAGTTGTGTTTTTTAATTGAAATAGTGTCAATTTTAAATAACAAGACACATTTGGAGTCATGTCGGTGAAATCATGCATAGGATGGAGGTGGGGTTGATTCCTACATGTCACCAATTACTGATAGATCATTTTCCTAAAGTATCAAAACAATTGGAAAGCATTTCCTCAGTGTTTAGTATGTCAGTTGTGTTTTTTTTACTAAAATTTCATTTCAAACTGAAAACATGCAATTTGAGTCATACCGGTAACATCGTGCATCGGTTTGATGTGAGAATGTTTCATACATGTCACAAAGGACTTATGAATTTATTTCTTTAATTTATAATACAATCGGAGCATGTTTTCTTAGTTTTTAGTGAGTGACACATTTTGAGTTAAAATGTCAATTTTAAACTAATAGCGGACACTTTTAGTCATACCGGTCACACCGTTTGTTGGATTGAGGTGGATTTTATTCCTACACATCAAAACAAACTCATGGATCATTTTCCTAAAGTATAAAAACAATACAAATTCGTTTTATTGGTTTTCATTATATCAGTTGTGTTTTTTTACTAAAATGTAATTTCAAACTGAAAACATGAAATTTGAGTCATACTGGTCACATCGTGTATCAGTTTGAGTGATACTTCTTCATACACGTCACAAAGTACTTAAAAATCTCTGTCCTTTATTTTGAAGACAATCTGAGGGGGTTTTATTTGTTTTCAGTGAGTGACATGTTTTGAACTAAAATGTCAATTTTAAACTGATAGCGAACACTTTTAGTCACACTGGTCACACCGTTCGTCAGATTGAGGTGGGGTTGATTCATACACATCACAATTGACTCATGGATCATTTTCCTAAAGTATCAAAACAATCCGAATGTGTTTTCTTGGTTTTCAGTATGTATGTTGTGTTTTTTTACTTGAATTAATGTCAATTTTAAATAACAAGACACATTTGGAGTCATACCGGGGACACCGTGCATCGTATTGAGGTACGGTTGATTAATACATGTCAAAAATGAATGATAGATCATTTTTCTAAAGTATCAAAACAATAGGAAAGAATTTACTCTATTTTCAGTATGTCAGTTGTGTTTTTCCACTAAATGAATTGCATGTTGATTAGTCTTTTAAAAGAAATTAGTGATCCTCATTTACAAGGTATGTGTGTTTATGATAGACCATAAAAGATAACGTGTATCTATAAGGGGTTTCCCTATACCTTGATTTTTGTGTGACATCTTTGATCCATGCACGGTTGACATGGAATAACATCCTTTTTCTATAGCATAACTTTAGTTGGCACAGTGAAGAACCAACTGTCATATCTTAAGGACCACTGAATGAATATATGATAGTTGGTTCTTCACCGGGTCGACTAAAGAGTGGAGTAAGCTCATGTGCCTATTATATCTCAAGATGTCACAACAAACTCAAAGGATGGGGAAACCCCTTCTAGATACTCGTTATCTTTTATGGTCTATCAATAACATGCATACCCTGTAAATGAGGACCACCAATTTCTTTTAAAGAACTAATCAACATGCAATTCATTTAGTGCGCAAACAAGGACCACCAACGACCATGATTTTCAGTGGGGTGTTTAGCCTGTACAAATCACAACATTACCATCAAACAAAGGGAAATATAAGGCGGACAAGATTATTAAAGTTGAAATTATTTGATAAGTTTACCATATTCATTGTATATTTGTAAAATCTTCCATCAGGTATTCTACCCATTTGTTTCTAATCATATCAATATCATCTTTTGAATATGACTATTTTCGGTTGTCATGGTAGTGTTGAAAAAATATAAATACACAAAGGATTAATAATTATTTTAAATTAAATAGCAATTATCTTCGAAAATGACTCTTTAGGGATGCTTTTTTGTTCATGGAATATTATCTCTTTCATAAATTTAAAAACATAATAACCATAGACTTTACTATTTGTTTGTATCAGGCACTTTATAAACATTAAGAAAAATAAGTAGTTTTTATGTATTTGGATAGTGAAATCTCATTATATATACCCTAATTTGTATCCGGTTGTAATACTTGTCAGGTTTCTTATCCTTTTCCCCTAACCCCATTCCGTGATGTATAAGATATTCATGCACCACCCTATCATAATATAATCCTCATTAAAAGATAATATAAATTATATAACTGGATGTTTAGTTCTAAAATTTTGGATGTAGTATATTAAAAATTGACAAATTCCATCATTTTTGGTCGGTTTGTTGGATATCCATGCATTGAATCCATAAAATAAATCTTTGGAGTATCCAAATTGACAGCAATGAGCATCCAATGATGCCTAAGAACACAAAAAAGAATAATTAATGAAATTAATTAAAATATATTTTATATGATTAAATTGTTGAGTTTACCACTGAATTGTTGGTATTAATAAGATTTTGTCATCTATAATTTTTTTGTTAAACAATTTGAGTAGTCTTGCCACAATTTCACCATGTTTCTTGGAAGTTATGTCTTTTTGTTCTGTAGAGGTGACGTGAGGACTAACGAGTCCAAAATTTTTTCATGGGGAAATCCCTTCAATTGTTTTTCATATATATGCCTGTGAAAAATATGAAATGTATTTAGTCATAATTATCATAGTATATCATCTTTTGGAAAATAAAATTAGGAAAACATACCTCATGTAAACATTTACAACTGAGCCGCTTAACCAATCATAGACGAGGATTTCAGTTTCACTCTCAACACCAATGAAGTCTGAATCTTTCCCTCCATACATAATTTCTTCAAAATAAATTATGTGATTACCAACATCTTTAAACTTCATATCCACATGAGGCTTCAATGATAATAAATGTGGATATAGAACAGTAGGGGTTAAGGTTCTTTGGGTAGATCGTTTTGATCAGTTGGTTGATCCTTGAGATGGTTTTGAATCGATCTTTCATTTTACTCCCTTCCCTTTGTCCGTCTATAATAACATGCATTAGTTTAAACCTTTTTTCATTAAATGTTTAAGGTTTAGCTTGAAAATTAAATCGGAAATGAATACCTCATTGTCGACATGTTTTTTTACAAGATGGGACGGCCATGCGATGAATGTTCCTAGAGATTTTTCAACCGTATGAATATCTGCATCATCAATTGGAATAGTTAGCTTGGTGCTTAGATCTAGGGATAAAGTAATTAACATGCTAACATGATCCGTCAGAAGTGGTCTGTTGTGCAGCATGTCATTCTGGATATTGAAAATTGTATCCCTCGCTACAAGGCAATGGGTGGGTGTTGATAGATATGAATCACAGTCATTTTCACCCTGTATAATATCAATACAAGAAAGGTATCAGTGTCTAGTGTATATCTGATTCACATTTCATGAAAACAATTATTAGAAAATTGACTACCTCAGTTAAGAATTGTTTTTTAGGGGAATGGATCGCCTCAAAACTAGTGGGTGTGGGGGGGATCTTCATGCACGGGTTGTTCTTGAGTTGTTTCTTCTCTTTGCCTACCCCCATCAAATTTTCTATCAGCTCTCTCTGGTATTGTAATTCTTATTGAAACATAGATAATGTTTCTCTCATGTTTTTCATTTCCTCATCTTAATACTTTGTTTGTTATTTTTTTCTCAAAATATGTTTGGGGTGTCACACTAAAACCCACACCTTTGATGCGATTATACTTTTCTGGCTGCTTCAAGGCCACTAAAAGTATGTATGCATCTGGTGTGGGTGTTGTTGATTCTTGTGAATATTTCAAATATAAAATATATAAAAATAAGTAATCATTGTTATGTAATATGAATTTAAATCAAAACAAATTTTTATTATGTCATACTTACACATGTTTCCCACACTTTTTTTGTTTTTTCATCTATTAGTTTTCCATATTTAGTTACATATACCTCCTTCCAAACCACATGGAGTGGAATGGAAGTGGTTGTGGATTTGGACTCTTCAAGCTACATATAAGAAAACATAGTTATTGTGTTTTTTATGTCACATAAAAGTATTATGGTAGATTTAAAATATGTACCAAATTTTTTTTCATGTCATGTGTACCCCATCCTTACTTTACGGTAGGGGTACACTGGTTTTGATGCTCGTTGTTTATTTTCAGCACTCAGTTGTTGTTTCATAAATAAAACATTGTCAATAAAAGTGATGAATACATGTATCATCAAACAATGTATTACCAGACACAATATACCTAAAAAGACTACTTCACATAGTGGCCAGTAAACTCATCCCACGATGCTTGGGTTATCAAGTGTGCATAAATAAGAGGTGGGTGAGGTTTTATTTTCCCTTCATCATATTTAAGATGATATTTTATTAAAATTGTGTGAAAACCTCTTTGAATACTTCTAGAAACCCTTATGTCGTAGTCTTTGTGTGATTCATCTACTATAAATTCTCTCTGTAAGAGATGATGAATTGTAAGTCAATGTTTCATTATTTAATTTTTAGTAAATTAAAAAATTATATTATAATGTTATCGTAATATCTCCCCACATCAGTGTCTTAATATTAACCACAACATGGTTCCATGAAGTTACATCAATCACCACATGTTTCTGAGTGACAATTCCAATGTAACTACTAAACATGGACTTATTGGAGTTAAAATTTTAGCCTCATTTATTCCATCCAATATCATATTTAATTACTTTCTATTTAGCCTTAATGATTTTTGTTAAAACCATCAAACTACGACGCTCCTATTTTTCTGCATCACCAATGTTTCCTCACCTTTCATTTCCTCAGATCCACCACCATCAATATGTTCCTCTGACTCTGGAGGGCTAGCATCGGCATGTGCAGGTGGTGGTTGTACCTCTGCATTGGGAGCAGCAACAGATTGAGAAACATGTTGTTCATCTTCACTGCAAGAAACAGCAGGTTAAGAACCCTGTCATTCCTGGGGACTGGGAGTATCATCACATGCAGAATTCAGTATCTGTAAAATTTGTTTAACATTTAATTTAGATAACATAAAAGCAATAATGAATAGTTATTAACATAAGTCAACAGGTTGAGAAACATGTTGTTCGTTTGCACTATGAGTAGCAGAAGGTTGAGAAACCTGTTGTGCCTGGGAATTGGGAGCATCATCATGTGTAGAATTCATTATCTGAAAAATTGGTTTAACAATTAATTTAGATAACATAAAATTAGAAATGAACAAATATTAACATAATTCCAAAGGTTGAGAAACCTGTTTTCGTCTACACTATGACCAGCAGTAGGTTGAGAAACCCGTTGTGCCTGGGGATTGGGAGCGTCATCACGTGCAGAAGTAATTATCTAGAAAAGTGGTTTAACATTTAATTTAGATAACATAAAAGCAGAAGTGAACAAATATTAACATAAAGTAACATGATGTATATTTGAAAAAAATATAACCTGATTATTGAACTCTTTTTTATAAAGGTTGAATGGATTTGATCCCTCTATCGAATATCCAAATCCCTTCATTGTGGTCTCCTATGACATAAAAAACTCCATATACACTGGTACCGCAGCGAAATGATTACGATGTCCCAATGAAAGGGTCATCCTCTATTGAATTTTCATCTGACTCTTCAGTGGTTTTGGTTGATAACAAAACAATTGACTAGTTTAGGTTTGCAGGATATGGAACATAAAATACTTGTACTGCCTGTGATGCCATTATAAATGGTTCGTATTTGTACCCTTCCTTACTAAAATCAACTTTCACAAATCCCAACTCATCTATTTTAACATCACTTCTGTTATCAACCCACTTTCATTGAAAATTGGCACTCAAAATGTATTATAATCCAACTCCCGTATTTTTTTGATGATTCCAAAATATGACATATTTGTGTAAATTGGATTTCTGTCCTTAACACCAGAAACATGCATCACTTCATCCACAAGTGTAACTCCACTATTCTGTATGGTATTATATTCATCATGTTCATTATTATAGAATGTATAACCATTAATTACATAAGCATTGTAAGATAATATATACACATTTGGTCCTCCGGCTAGCCATCGAAGTCGTTCTGAAATTGAATCTGGATTTTCATTTGACTCCCTAAAAATATGTTCCTCAACCCATCCTATAAACTATTGATTATGTTTATTTGATATTTATTTTTCAGACCTTTATGGATTCGAATTCCTAATAATTTCTTTATGGGTTTCAACATATGGGTCAACGTCCAAACTATTATGAAAAATGTAAAGGTGGGCCTACTCCTGATCTGTAATATTGATTATGATGACCTCATTTTCATAAATTCCTTCACCCGCAAGTCACCCAGTGTGACGAGATTTCGTTAGACCAGTGATTTGCACACCAGATAGGTATTTGGTATAGAATTCAATGGATTTTTCAACAATATATCGCTCCACAATACAACCCTCTAGCTGAATTCAATTTTTGACATAAACTTTAAAAATATTCATAAACCGTTCAATGTGGTACATCCATCTATAGTGCACAGGACCATATATTTGAATCTCTCTCACCAAGTGAACCATCAAATGAAACATCATATCAAAGAATGTCAGCGGGAAAAACATTTCCAATTCACATAATATGATGACAATTTCTCTTTACATAGTCCAAAATTTCGTCAGGTCTATAACTTTTCTATATATAACTTTGAAGAAAAAACAGAGCTTCATTAATGTATGATGGACATTCTTGGGAAAAATGCATTGTAACCCTATAGGAATTAGATATTGCATCAAAACATGGTATTCATGTGATTTCAATCCTTTTAACTTTAAATCGTGCATTGAAACGATGTTCTTGATATTCGATGAATACCCCTCTGGAACCTTTATGTCATTCAATAAGTTGCAAAACTGATATCTCTCCTTTCTGGAAAGAGTGTAAGCAGCAGAAGAAAGAAATGTTCGTTTTTCACCCTTCATTGGTGCCAACTCTTCTCGTATTCTCATGTAAACCATGTCCAACCTAGCCTTAATTTCATCCTTTGTTTTACCGGGTTCATTTAGCAACATGTTGATGACACTATCACATATATTTTTTTCAACATGCATAACATCAAGAAAATGTCTGACATACAGACAATTCTAGTATGGTAATTCAAAAAAACGGATTTCTTTTTTCAACTGTTTTTTGTAAGGTTTTTTTAAAATGGTTTACCAAAAGCAATGTCCACATCTTTAACTTTGTCAAACAGTTGATCATATGTCAGTGGAGATAGTGGTGTATGTTCTTCTGAACTTACATCGAATGATGTCATCCAAGATCAATATTTATGTTGTTGGGGTAAAATCTGCGATGTCCTAGAAACATAACTTTCGGTGAATGTTTCAACCTAATTGATTTTGTACCTTGTTCGTAGACGGCACACCCAAGATTTCATTTAATGCTATATCCTGAAAAATTTCTATAAGTAGGAAAGTCATTTATCGTCCCGTATGACATGGCTCTCAATGTGAAATCTTCATTTCTATAAGCATCATACATCGTAACACATGAATCCCATAATAATTTCCAATCCTCAATCAATGGATCCAAATAAACATCAATATCATTACCTGGTTGTTTTGGTCCTAATATAATCATAGATAACATGATTTGTTTTCGTTTCATGCATAACCATGGTGGAAAGTTATAATTTACCAACAAATCCATGTACTGTGAGTGATTATTTAAAAACCAAAAGGATTCACTCCATATATAGATAACGCAGGACGAAGGTTTCTAGGCTCGTTTCCAAAGTCATGATACTCATGATAAATTCTATTCCACTAAGGAGAGTCTTCTAGATGCCATAGTTTTCTATCTTTATTTCTTCTGTCTGCATGCCACGTCAATTTCTATACAGTCTCCTCACTTCCATATAGGCACCTAAACCTTGGAATGATTGGAAAGTACCATGAAACTTTCATAGGACCGGATTCATATTTCTGTTATCAAGAAGAACCAAACTTTGGGAATTCTATAAGTGATTTGTGGCCCTTGATAAACAGTATACATTCATTCAGAAAAGAGTTTATTATTTCAAAGATCATACCCATAGAGCATATCATTCTTTTGGCATCATATGTTCATCTCGGTAGCTCGTTATCTTTTGGGATCATGTCATTCAATAGAGAAAGTAATTCCGTAAAACTATCGTCACTCCAATTGTTTCCTACTTTCAAATTATACAACTTTAGTATGGCTGAAAATACTATATATTTAGTGCAACCATCATAAAATGGCATCTTTTCACAACTCTTTAACTGCTCAAACAATTTTGGGCAATCAAGAAGTTCATCTTCAACTATCCTTTTCATTTCCTTAGTATGATCTTCATCATCATTCACATCTGTAATCATTCCCTTGATATGGTCTTATTCATTATCCATGCTTGTAATCATATCAAATGATCCATAAAACACAGTTTTATCCTAATCACTAGCTATATTCACTTTTTCTTCATGTTTATTCCAACATTTATAACTTCGATCTATTCTGTGACGAATCAAGTATTCTTCCAACTCCTCTGGACTAACTTTTCTTGAATAACAACAGTTGAACATTGACAAAGGATTTGAGAAAGATCATATGCATGATTATTTGTAAACTTGATGAACCCTTTCACTCCATCTTCATACTCTTTTGTCAGACGATTGGCATCCATCCATTCTTTATTCATATTCATCCTATTTGATTCAGTGATATTAATATTTAAAAAAATAAATACACAAAACATTGATATAAAAATTAACCAAGGTGAAAAAAGTTATAGATTTTAAATCTCCTTTGAAAACTATTTATAAAATCATATTTGAAATCCCATTAAAAATCCAACCAGTTACACAAATTACTCTTTAAAATAAAAAACCCTTTTTAAAATAAACCAATTAGTTCCAAACATCCTTTCTCAAAACCCAAATTCTTTTTTTAAACCATTTTAAAACAATTTAAAACAAAAAAAGGGTATGTTGAGCACATATAATTTTTTAAGAAACATTTCAAAACACTTTAATAATTTTAAAAGTGAACTCCTAACAAAATCACTAGATGCCATTGTCACTTCCCTACGTCTAGACAATGAAAATCATTGATGGTTGCATGCCTTATATGTCTCACGACACCCCCTATCTTGCTCTGATCACTAGTTTTCAGTGTTCCTCCCATCAACCTTATGGACTGGCCAACCCATCACTGGTGGGTGAAATCCTTTTTCAGTGTTCCAAACCCCCCATTGGCTACTCAAAACCATATTCACATTTAAATTTATTATTAGAGATTAACACCATCACACTCACCCGTGAACATAGAAACTTGCTAACTTATTCACATGTATTGTTATGAGTAGATCTTAACGCAATCACACTCACCCTTTTTGAACCTATAGACTTACTAACCTATTCACATAACATTTATATATCATGATATATAATTTTTTACCCAATGAATTTTTGGGAAATATAGGTAATACCCATCTCATAATATATAAATTTGTTTACCACTTGAAAATCAAACATTCATTATCTCATAAAGAACTATATGAGAGATATATTCTTATTTCTTGAGAAACCACCCATTGAGGATTCTAACCCTCACTGAACTACCCTTCCAAATTAGGCTCATCTAACCTCTCCTTTTTTCAGAAATAATATCTTCACTAATATCAATAAAAATCAACAAATATATTTCCACATGTTTCTTTGCTGGATTAGATTCCACTATCTAGGTCCTTATATTTACTTCCTTAAAATATGTCAGTCCATATTTAAATACAACCACTCTAAGGTTTGATAAAAAAACAATTTTTAATAAAATATCCTTTAAAGTGTCATTACTGACTAGCTCATGAGAAAATATGTCACACCCCGACCTATGAGATTATTTTATTTTAATTATTTTCTGGCCTTTATATATTTTTTCTACGATCCGAGGTGAGTATCTGAAGATGTTTTGAATTTGTGTTAAGAAAAATGCACGTTTTATGTTCGATGTTGTTGGGCACATGAGCAGAGCGCATTTCAGAAACCCTGCACATCTCCGCCCAGGTAATGGCATGACCACCTATTCTCAAAAAATTAAAATAAACAATTTTTCATTTAAAAAAACTTGCATCATTTAAATTTTTTATTTCTAAGATTTTTATGATTATTAAAATGAAATAAATACTCTTGTTATGTTTAATTTTATCATCATGTTATTATTTTTATTATTATTATTGTTATTCTAAACTTTACAATTAAATTAATGTTAATTAAAATAATTGGTAGGAATTTTTTTATTGTTGTAATAATATTATTGTTGATATGAATATTGTTAATATGAATATTATTTTTATTTTTTATTATTTACTCGTATTTTATTTTTTTATTATTATTTTTTATGGTTTCTTTTCCTTAGAAACCTTATTATGCGCTGCTTCCACCCCCCTCTACCCTAGTGGTGTGCCCCTTCCCTGTGTGTTGTGTGCACCAACCACCAACGTCTCTCCCCGTAACGTCGCTCTCGGCAGCCTCCTTTGCAGCAACCCCTTCCCGCCACCGAGCCCCTACCTCCCTACTAGTCCTGCCGTCGTGCACCCTCATACCCTCCCTACTGGCCGCATCCCAGTTCCTCTTTCCTCCCCTCACCTCGGCTTTAGCCTTCTCCCCGACCACCCAGGAGCCACCTCGGCCTCCTGCTCAACCTCCCCATCAAGACCCCCGCTTACTGGTCTCCCTCTTCCTCCAGTCAGCTCTCCACCGAACGTCGTCGGCCTCATTTTCACCCTCCTATCACAGCAACCCAACACTGGCCCTCATCCTCCTTGCAATGCGCCCCAGCACCCCGACCTGGTGCCTTCTCCCTGCCGCCGCATCTTCAGCCTTCCTGCCTCACAGTCGTCATCCTACCATCCTCCCTCTAACCCCGTCGGTATACCATTTTATTTATTTTATTTTATTCTTGTTTTGTTCCTTTGTCTCGGTTTGATATTTTGTTTGTTTTGGTTTTGTTTTGGTAGCGTTGGGTTTGAGTCAACTTCTGGAGCGTGCAGTCGAGGTGTGAATGAGATCTCGCATCGGTTCTGAATATGCGTTGTTTCATCGCACCTTGGTTATGAGGTAGGATTCCCATGCACTATTTTTTTCTAAATTTATAATCATTAATTTTATGATTTTCACACCTTATATGATTAATATGTGTTAATTTCAAGCTCTGGTTCAAATTAATTTTGTGTGCAAGCGTTGTTTTAAGCCTGTTCCATGGTTTTTGCTTTTGTTTTTGTGAAATAGCACACACTGATTGTACGGTCCTATTGCACTTGACTTTATAATTTTGGATTCACCTATTTATTCTTGTTCCCTATTTGTCTAGGTGTTAATTTTTCATTGTGAAACATTTGATTGACTCATTTTGTTTGAATAATGGGTAGTTCTAGCCTTGTGTCATGGAAATGGCATCGTCCAGTTATAGTTTTCCATGTTGTTTTCTTCAATTAAATGTTTCCTTTGTTCCGCACCTGATTCTTTAGTTTTAGAACCTGGTTTAGAATTTCAAATAAGTTCCTGACATGCGAAATGGGTGTTTTATGACTTTTTGAGTGTACTGAAATTGTTTTCTAATCATTTCATGTTTGGTTTTCAGAATGGTTCCTGGTTGTATTTTAGGTATCAAAAGTGATATAAAATGTTTTGTTTGTTTTTGTTAAAGTGTTGGATGCATGCGAAATTAGGTTTTGGGGTCTTTTTATGTTCTTCCAAAGTGGTTTGTCTTTGATAATAAATGTGTTTCTTGTGAAATAATGGATTTTGGGGTTCATAGTTCGGTGAGGGTTAAATTGGAATTGTTTTATTAAACAATGCATGCCTTGTTTTCTTTATAAAATGCTCATTTGGATTTTTGGAGTAAAGTGTGATGTAAAATGAATTGTTGGAGTTTATAAATGTATCAGTAGTTTGTGGAACAATATTTTTGGTTCTTTCTGTGTTTTTTCAAGTGGTTTGGCGTTTACAAAAGTGTGTATTGTGTTTTAGCATGTTCTGTCATTTTATTAAAAATGGTTTGGTCTTGAGTGTATAGCCTAAATATATTAAAAAGAGTTTTATCAATGTTTGTATGTGATAAATGATGTGTTTAAACCTTCCTTGGAGATTTGAATTATTTTTATAAGTATAGATTGTTATTTGATTCTCGACGACATCTGTTGACTCATCGTTTTTTATATATACTTGTGACATATGAACCAGACATATTGAGAGAATTGTCTAAGACTAGTACTGCACTGGTAGGTTATGGTACTGACCAGTGGCCCATAGTAGGCGGATATTTTTGGGTTTATTGCTATGGTATTTTCCCTCGGCCTGCCTAAGAAAGGATGGATGAGCGTTTTGGAGAGTTAGATTTCATCGTATGTGGCATGCTACTATAGATGGGGTCGTAGGTATTAGTGTCATCTGGATTATTCTAGATCTCTCATGTTCTCCTATGTCTAGTGACTTTTATCTAAGTAACTATTTCTAAGATATTTACATTTCCCTTAATTTATCTACCTTGGTACCCTTCTGTGGTGTTTTTCATGAAAAGTGACATTTTGGTATTTCTAACTCCTATGACAATGTTTTCAAAAAAAATGTGTTCCAAACTCTTTTGTTCTATTTTTTCAAATGACTAAGGGAAATGGTTTGTACTTTGTTTTCAAGTAAAAATTATAGAAATGCATACTTTAATATATTGTAGTTAAAACATAGAATTTATGTTTCTTAATTTTAAAGGTAGTGCATTGGGAATAGATATCCGGCTAGCCTACTGAGTTTTAATACTCACTCCTATAGTTCTTTTCTATTTTTAGTGTTTGTGCAGGATACAGCTTGAGTGTGCTCGCCTTGGGAGATGCTTGATCGTTGAGTCAGAGAGTGATCCGCGGGGTCACATAGAGTTAGTTCAGATGTCGTGTTTGTTTAGATTTATCTACTTTTGTTCCTATTTAGTCATTTTATTTGGTTTATTTATTCTGAGATGATCTATATCATTTCTACTGCTTTTATTTTTTTTCCATGGATGAAACTGTTCCCACAGTCTCTGCTGATTCCCTGGCACTTGTCGCCAGCCCAGGAGGATCGGGAACGCCTCTTGGGCCATGTCGCGGACCGGCTTGGGTGATCAGTTTAGGGTTGACCCAGGTTGGTTCGTGAAAAAATTTTATCAGAGGAGGTCATCTCTTAGCGGAACTTGCTTTTCAGAGCGCCCTTTGTTATTTGTGATGTCAAGGTAGATGGATTAGTATTTTCGAGACTCGGGGGGTAGGTGCGGGAAGAGAATCACGAACTCTTTCTCGTTCTGATCCTCGGGTTTCCATGGGAAATATGGTTTAATTAGTTTGTTTGGGTTTTTAGGGAAATGTTTTTCGATTGGGATACGACAAAGGGATTTTGGCTAATAGTCTTAAGCCATACGGCCTGGCAAGACATGTTTAGTTAGGGGCATGGTTCAAAAAGACTCTCTGTGTCGGTGTCATGTTTGTCATATGGCCTCTAACCATATGGTGAAGTCACCCACTGACACTAGTTCCTTGTTTGAGTTTTTTGGGTTTCATTTTATATTTTAAAATGGTTTGAATCAGAAAAAATGGTTTTGAAAAAAATGGTTGTTTGAAATGAAATGTTTAATTTGGGAATTGTTTTAAATTAAATGGGATGAATGATTCACTTTTGGAAAATTAAATTGATTTGTTTTGGCCTTGGTGTTTCTATGGGTGCTCACATGCATAGTGGTATGTTGGAAATGTGGATGGATTTCTGGTATGGTGGATGGATGCCCATGGTGGAATGGATACATGAATGTGAGTGATACTCTAAATAATACCAATGGCGAGGGTTTATCCATCCAATCTTGTTTTAAATTTAAGATGTTTTCAAAAGAAACGTTTTGATTTTATGATGGATCGTTTTCTTGTGTTTAGATCTTGTCATATATACAGTGTTTGTTTTTGAGGTTTTTTATTTATTGAGTTGGCCTTGATTGGGTTCTTGACTCTTTTTGTCCAGCGGATATTCCCTTGAATCTTTGATGGGTGATCTTAGTATGGTTGATCAACCTAAGGATTTTATGCTTGAGTTTTGGAAGCTAGATCCACCTATCTTTTATGGTCAAGAAGGACCTTCTGTAGCGGAGGAGTGGATGCAGAAGATTGAAAGGGACTTTAACCTTGTTAATTTGACTAGGTCATTGAAGGCCAATTTTGCGACCTTCATGCTTGAAGGTTCACCATGGATGTGGTGGAAGTTAATGTCTCGAAACAAGCCCTGTCAAGAGCTTACTTGGGAGTTCTTCAAGGATTTATTCATTATTCGGTTTTTCTCTGAAGAAGAAAGGGTGAAAAAGGGAATGGAGATGTGTTGTCTACAGTAGGGCGATAGATCCATGTTGGAATATTTCCAGCACTTTGTGGAGATAGTCCCTTATGATTTAGAGTATGCCACAAATGACCCCATGAAGGCTTGATACTTTTAGGCATGTCTCCACCATGATCTACAGTTGAAGGTGTCAGAGTCTAACCTAACTTCTTTCGTTGATGTGGAGAGACAAGATTTTCATGTCGAAGTCACTATGGCAGGAGTGCTCTAAGTAGTCCTCCCTCCTTTGATCCCTATGAGCATTGGTGAAGATTCTAGAAAGGAGATGAGTAAGCGATCGAAATTCTATGGAGCAAGTTGTGGAATCAAAAGGCCTCGGGATCTTTCATCAACCTCTTCAGAGCGAGAGATCTTCATGTTTTATCAGTGTGGCAAGATGGTTCAAAAGAAATTTCCATTCCCAATTGCTCTGAAACCCTACCAGGAATGTGGATGCCTGGGTCACTTGCGATGATTCTGTCAGGGCGTTGCTAGAAAGCATCACGGAGGAAGTTCTCAGAAGTGATGTGTTATTGGGTTTTTGGTCAAAATTTCTTATGTAACTTTCCTTTCAGTGTAAGGGGTCTATTATCATTGCAGTTTACTGATGGTGTTTTGGGTTTTGAAATGTGTGAGAATGTCGTGTGTCTTTTGATGAACTCTAGTTTTCAATGTTAGTGTGGCTTTTATTTTGAATTATTGTCTATTATTTTGTCAAATCAAAAGATGTATGTTTCTTATTGGGATTATTAGAACCTGACTACAAGGCAAGAGATGTCTCATCCATCAGAGCTCCATCCAAAAGTCCTCATAGTGAAGACAGCGCATAGTCAGGAACCCCGGGGAATCTTAAGGAGTCTGGTTAAGGTTGTTCCTCTATCGTATGGTAAGATAATTTTAGTGTTTCTGTTTGTAAATTTTCTCTTGTCACAAAAAGCGTGATGGACTTATCCCTCACTAAATTCCAGTAATTGTGCCTTTTGGAAATTTGGTGTCAATCAGTGGCCTTGTGTAGACTATCCATGTGAATCAGTTGCAACTTTGGTTTGTGTCCAACCCAAAGCGGTGAGTCGTGAGTAGTTGTACATCATAGTTTCATTGATCCAGTCCTTGGGCCCTCCCTCCCCACCCATGGGGTTAGAATTTTTAGTTCGTGCAAAGTTTCCATTTAAGATCCTATCCCTTTCGGATGAGATCGAGTGGTTTAAATGTTATTTTTGTGCTCCTTTTAGCTTGAATAAGGCCTGGTTCGGGCTTAAGTCATTTTTCCGATTGGTTGTGTTAAGGTTGGTCCTTTATAGTGGGGAGACCCACCATCTCTTTGGGTTTAATCTTAAGTCATTACAGGATACCAGTTGAGCCCGTATGGTGGAGAGTCTGTTCAGGCCTCCCCTCTACTGGTGATCTATTTCAGGAAATGAGGTTGAGTCCCGTAGATGGTCAGAGAAATGTTCTTGGGTTAAGAGATTGGATCGTGTTAATGTGGAGTCCTTAGGTGTTGATCGATCATCTAGATGGTGTCGTGGCTTCCCGTGGAAGGAAAGCATTATGGTGGGGAGAATTGTCACACCCCAACCTATGAGATTATTTTATTTTAATTACTTTCTGGCATTTATATATTTTTGTTGCAGTCCTGGGTGAGTCTCTGACAAAGTTTAGAATTTGTGTTAAGAAAAATGCACGTTTTATGTTCGACGTTGTTGGGCGCACGAGCAGAGCGCGTTTCGGAAACCCTGTGCGTCTCCGCCTGGGTAACGATGTGACCGCCCATTCTCAGAAAATGAAAATAAATGATTTTTCAATTAAAACAAACATTAATTACATCTTTTAAAATTTTTATTACTAATATTTTTATGATTATTAAAATGAAATAAATACTTTTATTATGTTTAATTTTATCATCATGTTATTATTTTTATTATTATTGTTGTTATTCTAAACTTTACAATTAAATTAATGTTAATTAAAACAATTGTTAGGAATTTTTTTTATCGTTGTAATAATATCATTATTGATATGAATATTGTTAATATGAATATTATTTTTATTATTATTATTCAATCATATTTTATTTATTTATTATTTATTTTTTAGGTTTTCTTTTCCTTAGAAACCCTATTATGCACTGCTCCCCCCCCCCTTTTCCCCTGGTGATGTTCCCCTTCCTTGTGTGTTGTGTGCACAATCCCCCATCGGCTCTCCCCGTAGTGTCGCTCTCGGCCCCCTCCTTTGCAGCAACCCCTTCCCACCACTGAGCCCCTCCCTCCATGCTGGTCCCGCCGTCACGCACCCTCGCACCCTCTCTGCTGTCCGTGTCCCAGCACCTCTGCCCTCCCCTCACCTCAGCTTCGGCCTTCTCCCCGTCCACCCAGGATCCGCCTCAGCTTCCTGCCTGACCTCCCCATCGAGACCCCCGCTTCCTGCTCTCCCTCTTCCTTTGGCCGGCTCTCCACCGGACGTCGTCGGCCTCCCCGTCACCCTCCTGTCACAACAACCCAACACCGACCCTCGGCCTCCTTGCAGTGCGCCCCAGCACCCTAACCTGGTGCCTTCTCCCTACTGCCGCATCTTCAGCCTGCCCTCCTCACAACCATCGTTTGACCATCCTCCCTCTCTCCCCATCGGTATACCATTTTATTTATTTTATTTTATTCTTGTTTTCTTCCTTTTTCTCGATTTTAGATTGTGTTTATTTTTGGGTTCGTTTTGGTAGTGTTGGGTTTGAGTCAACTTCTAGAGCATGCAGTGGAGGTGAGAATGAGATCTCGCTTCGGTTTCGAACACGTGTTATTTCGTCGCGCCTTGGTTATGAGGTAGGATTCCCATATACTATTTTTTTTAAAATTAATAATCATTAATTTTATTATTTCCGCAACTTATATGATTAATATGTGTTAATGTCAAGCTCTGGTTCAAATTAATTTTGTGTGCAAGCGTTGTTTTAAGCATGTTTCATGGTTTTTTCTTTTGTTTTTGTGAAATAGTGCACACTGATTGTACGGTCCTATTGCACTTGACTTTATAATTTTGGGTTCACCTATTTATTCTTGTTCTCTCTTTTTCTAGGTGTTAATTTTTCATTGTGCAACATTTGATGGACTCATTTTGTTTGAATAATGGGTAGTTCTGGCCTTGTGTCATGGAAATGGAATCATCCAGTTATAGTTTTCCATGCTGTTTTATTTAATTAAATGTTTCCTTTGTCCCGCACCTGATTATTGAGTTTTAGAACCTGAAATAGCATTTTAAATAAGTTCTTGACATGCGAAATGGGTGTTTTATGACTTTGTGAGGGTACTGAAATTGTTTTCTAAGAATTTATTGTTTGGTTTTCAGAATGGTTCATGGTTGGCTTTTAGGTGTCAAAAGTGATATAAAATGTTTTGTTTGATTTTTTTAAAGTGTTAGATGCATGAGAAATTAGGTTTTGGGGTCTTTTTATGGATTTCCAAAGTGGTTTGGCTTTGATAATAAATGTGTTGCTTGTGAAATAATGGATTTTGGGGTTCATAGTTCGGTGAGGGTTAAATTGAAATTTTTTTATTCAATAATGCATTCCTTGTTTTCTTTATAAAATGCCTCTTTGGATTTTCGAAGTAAAGTGTGATGTAAAATGAATTGTTTGAGTTTATAAATGTATCAGCAGCATGTGGAACAATGTTTTCGGTTCTTTATATGGTTTTCCAAGTGGTTTGGATTTTACAAAAGTGTGTATTGTGTTTTAACATGTTCTGGCATTTTATTAAAAATGGTCGGGTCTTGAGTGTGTAGCCTAAATATATTAAAAAGAGTTTTATCAATGTTTGGGTGTGATAAATGATGTGTTTACACCTTCCTTGGAGATGTGAATTATTTTTATAAGTATAGATTGTGATTTGATTCCCAATGATATTTGTTGACTCATCTTTTTTATATATATACTTGCGACATATGAACCTGACATATTGAGAGAATTGTTTGAGACGAGTACTGCATTGGTAGGTTACGGTACTGACTAGTGGCCCATAGTAGGTGGATATGTTTGGGTTTATTGCTATGGGATTTTCCCTTGTCCTTCCTGAGAAAGGATGGCCGAGCATTTTGGATTGTTAGATTTCATCGTATGTGGCATGCTATGTAGATGGGGTCACAAGTATTAGTGTTGTCTGGATTATTCTCAATCTCTCGGGTTTTCCTATGTCTAGTGACTTTTAGCTAATGAACTGTTTCTAAGATATTTACATTGCCTTTACTTTATCTGCCTTGGTACCCTTGTGTGGTGTTATTCATGAAAAGTGACATTTTGGTTTTCCTAACTCCTATGATAATGTTTTCAAAAAGAAAATGTGTTCCAAACTCTTTTGTTCTGGTTTTTCAAATGACTAAGGGCAATGTTTTGTAATTTGTTTTCAAGTAAAAATTATAGAAATGCATACTTAAATATATTTTAGTTCAAACATAGAATTGATGTTTCTTAATTTTAAAGGTAGTGCATTGGGAATAGATATCGGGATTGCCTATTGAGTTTTAATACTCACGCCTATAGTTCTCTTTTGTTTTTAGTGTTTGTGCAGGCTATAGCTTGAGTGTGCTCGCCTTGGGAAATGCTTGATCGTTGAGTCGGAGAGTGGCCCGCGGGGTCACACAGAGTTAGTTCGGACGTCGAGTTCGATTAGATTTATCTTCTTTTTTTCCTGTTTAGTCATTTTATTTGGTTTATTTATTCTGCGCTGCTTTGTATTATTTCTGCTGCTTTTATTTTTTTCCATGGGTGAAACCGTTCCCACAGTCTCTGTTGATGCCCTAGATCTTGTCGCCAGCCCGAGAGGATCGGGAATGCCTCTCAGACCATGTCGCGGACCGGCTTGGGTGATCATTTTAGGGTCGACCCGGGTTGGTTCGTGACAAAATAATACTAGGTATTAGAAATAATATGTATACTCCTTCATCGACCGCTCACCCTAACAAAGGATTGTGATCTCAATGGCTATATCCACTTTCAATTCCTTGGGATAGAGTCATTGAATAAATTTTGTTGTGAAAAATTCCCAAAACATGGACTCATGCAGTTGATAATGAACCATAGACTCCCACCACACTCAATTAGGTCCTTCAAATAAATAACTAATGATCTTTAATATTTAACCCAAAGAAGTTTCCATTGAATTTATGTCTCCCTAAATTCTCTAAATCCACTATGTTACTTCAAGAGAACCTCAATAATTGTGGAAAGAAGGTGGTCAATGATTCAAAAAGGCTTGTATGGGGTCTAATTTCATGGCATATTGTGGCACCACCACTTTATCTTGAGTCTGGGTGGAGTAACAAATTAGGGAAATCACTTCTAAGAAATGAGATAAATTTCCCTGAATATCTGCCCAATGAACGAACCTTCCACTCTTCTTTGAAGACTCTATGGGAGGTACACTCTAAATAATATGATACATAAACTTGATCAATCCACATTTCAAAAACTAAACCATAAAACCTCAGTATAAACCAAAGACAATCCAAAATACAACTCAACCAATAAAAACTCATATAGAACCCCCTTTTCAATAGCTTATACATTTTTAAAATAATCCACAACTTTAAACCATTTCATCTTGTTTTGAAAAGATTAGACTCTTCATGAAAAAAAGGAGCCCACTTAAATTCCTTAAAATCCCCTTTTTTCAAAATACTATCTAATTATCATCTTAAACCCATTTGATTTTGAAATGAAAATATCAAGTTAATATCATTTTATAAACAACCCACAAGACATGGCTTTTGAACGAGAAACTTTCTTGAAAACCCACTTTTATATAAAAAATATTTCATAAAATTCTTTCTTTCTTACACAAAAACACTTTTATAAAACAAACGTTTACCTTTAAAACATGATAATGGGTGCAGGGCTATAAAATATTGTCATTGGTATCAAGATATGAGGTTTCTCATGGATGACTGGTTCACTCGTTAGAGGGGGATAATGGGTACAGGGCTATAAAATGATGAATCTGAGATGGGATTATGATGAGTGTTGGGATATGGAATGAATTATCAATGGTGATTGGACATGTAAAGAGGTAGATATCCATGAGTCATAAAGTTGTGCACCCCAAGCCGATGGTATGGGTCAGGATTTAATGATTATTGAGGTGATGGTTTGAGTTGGTGTGAGATGTATAATGTGTTAATGGTAAGAGTTAGAACATTTTCCTTTAAAACCAAACCCACAATGGTTTTAAAACACATTTCCAAAGGAATCAATTTTCAACGATTTTATTTCAAAAAGCAAATCCTTTCCCTTTATAAAACATTAACTCACACACCCAAACATGGGTAAAGAATAAGGGAAATAATAATAAAATAAAAATCCATAAAGATTCATAAAAAAAATTAATAACCATATAAATCATGTCTCACCCCCATGATGCTCGCTCGTAAAACATCAAAGTGAGCACCCAGAAGAAAGTGAAAACTCAAATTCCAAAAAATTATAAATAAGCATAACATAAAGTAAAAAACCATGAGGTAACACACGAGGAACTAATGGTGTAAGTTTCTTTTTGACATGAAAAGGTGGAACATATTATCGATAGGTTATTGATAACATAACTCGTCTCTTAAATCACTCTCACATAGCCTCATTAGAGAAAAATCTCATAGCTAGGTGTTACATACAACTAGGGGTTACTATTTATAGTATTACACTCAACTAAAAAGGCAACATCCTCATACATTCACTTAGTTGCCTAGTTTTCTCAGGTCATAGCTAAAAATAGGTGGTTACCGTCAAGCTAATTCCATCATGTGACCAGAACACCACCCTAAGGCATGACACATTACCATTAAATAAACAAGCAACCTCTAATGCACCCCCTCCAATAATAATCCCTAACCGAAACATATAAAAACGAATCATAATTCATATACACAAGCATATACTCTTAAGAATAAATGATGAGTGATAACGGGATAAACTAGGTTGTAAACAATATCCAATAAACTGCAAGATTAATGTACCTCCTACTGGAGAGGCGCAGCAGAGGAGAGCCACTGGTGGAGGAGTCGACGGCAAATATCGGTTCGCGGTGGAGGAGAGCCATGCGGCGAAGCTCGGTTCGCGGCGGCGGAAGAGTCGGCGGCCGAGGAGGAGGAGGAGAGGAGGCGGCGACAGCGAAGATAACGGCAACTACGGCGGTGGCAGGGATCGGCTTCCGTGAGAGCTTAAGAGTGCGAGGAAGGAGGAGAAAGTTAGGGTTAATTTATAAAACTCGGTGACACTTTTATCAGCGCTAGATAAAAAACGCTGTTAAAAGTATGTTTTATCAACGCTAAAATTGAAAGCGCTGATAAAACATGTCTTTATCGGCGCTTTTTTAGTGCTGATAAATGCTCATCTTTATCAGCGCCAAAAAAACGTTGATAAAAGTATATTTTATCAGTGCTACAATTGAAAGCGCTGATAAAACATGACTTTATCAGTGCTTTTTCAGCGCTGATAAAGGCCAGTCTTTATCAGCGCTAGAAAAGCGCTGATAAATGTATGTTTTATCAGCGCTTTTTAATTAGCGTTGATAAAACATACCATTTATTCATAATTATAAAATTATAACCAATATATTTATTACATTTATAATTATATATATATATATATATATATATTTATTTATGGTGTTTGTGTATAAATTATAATATATATATATATATATATATAATTTTATAATTTAAATTATAATTTAAATTATAATTAAATATATATAAATATAAATTGATATATTATTTTTAATTCTAATTTCATATGTATTTATGTATATATATATATATCTGTGTCTGTGTAAATATTCATTAAAGACATATATTTATAAATAAATATATTCAAAAGGTATTCATAAATATATATTTATCATTTAAAAAAATATTTTGTAATTTTATAATTATTTAAACATATTTATATTTAATTAGTTATATATAATTATAATTATATATAATATATTTAAAAAGTATATAATTATATATAACTAAATATTTATATTTTTAAATATAATAAATACATTTATTGTTTATTTAAATATATTTATTGTGATTTTAAGTATTTATGAGAAGTTAAAGCTTCATATATATATATATATAGCAAATGAATGAATACACCAAATATATATAGTACTACAGTATATATGGCAACAATTTGTGTAAACAATAAACATATATTCATAAGAATGTAGGCATCAATTAACACATTCATTTGGAAACATAAATTTATTTATATATATATATATATATATATAATAAGTATTTGTATATATATATATATATATATATATATATATATATATATTAAAAAGTATTTATATAAATATTCAAAGCACTTAAACTCTGGGCATTCTTTATGCTGATCGCATAACCTTATGGAGCATTATCGTCGCATGCTCTGTTTTCATTGCCAACTGCGGGTTCTTCATTGTGAAGGTACTGTCTCGATGTTCATCCATGCGCTCAACGGTGTGGCGCTCCCCTGCTCCACGCACAGTATTTGCAGTGCCTCTGTTTATCATGCTGTACTTCACATACACGCAGCATTTACATGACAGGATATCTTCACTATGAGATTATTCCTCCTTGAAGCTTCCCTGCTACGCACATACGGGGTGTGAAAACAGAGCTGAAGATATCCAAGAGCCCCTCAAGATCGATAATGGCAGGGGACTGTACATCGTGGGGTTCGATCTTCCTATGACAGAGCATCATATGGAAGTCCCTGCAAGAAAGCAGGAGTTGCGGTTGGGGGTTCCTAATACACTGATCTGGGAACATCATTATGTTGCTCTCAATGTGATATATGCGGGTTCTTCCCTCCATTTGATGCCATACGAGGTGTGTAGTCTTCATATGGCAGCACCTCGTATGGGTGTCGGAGCATGAGGAGTTGTGACACACTTGTTGTGAGGTGTGATAAAAACAATTAAATCCTCCTAGGGATGTAGTATGAATGGTAAACAGAATGTCGTTCTCTAAGAAGCATTGTTTTAATCTTGGTGTCACTTAAAAAATAACAAGTTTGAATGATTTGAGAAATCAAGAGGTTTTCTTAAGAAGGTTTATGAATTTAATATGAGAGAGAAGTGATTGGATTTAGGTTGGGTTTTCCCATTTGTGATATCATAGTTTTTAAGAAAATTTGAATCCTTTGGATTTTAGAAAAAATAATTAAATGAATTGAATAACTACTGTTTCTTCGTTTCACCGTTGATTTAATTATTTATCAAAGTATAGAAATCTTAATGGACTAATATTAATTACTCAGGCAATGCCAAATCTGGTATTGATTTTCCCTAAATAATTAAATTAATCTATCTTAATTTCTCCACGTGAGTTAGCAATCACCAAATCACTCCGTTAGTTGATTTTCTTCCTAGATTAACCAATCGGTGTAAAAATGAATAGATCAAGTAAGAGTAGAATAATATTTAAATCAAAGCAATTTAATATTTAAGAATAAATCAAAATAAAATCGTATTGAATTTAAATTCAAAAGTAGATTAAATTGAAAACCATTCATTTAAAAGAAAAGAATTCCTTTGAATAAAACTTTAGAAACTCAAACATCACAAGATGGGATCCCCCTTCCTTTCACCCAATCACTATGGATTCTACCCCCTCCATGCAAGGTGGGGTCATCAAATTCAAATAAAAAATAAACATGGAAGAAATAATTATGAAAGAAGAACAAGGAGGAGGAAGTTCTCCTCCTCTTGGATGCTTGCCACTGGATGGAATGGGATGTGAAGGAATTCCTTTAAGAAGTAGGAGCTCCTCTACTTTTATAGGCAGAATTCTCCTTCTAAAGTTGACACGTTTTATCCCCCATAAATGACTTTGTTTTGTGTTTCCTCCTTCATAAAAGATGTTCATAAATATCTTGTCTGTCTCCCCTCAAAATATCAACAAATTTATCCATCAGATGTAGGAGTTAGGGAATTTTCATTGAATAAGACTTTTTATGGCCGAAATTTTCAGGAAGCTTCTTTCAAATGTATAACAATCAATAGACACATTAATGAATGAAAACCTCCATGGAATTTAATGGGTGAACGCACCTATGAGTCCTATTCCATATCCAGGTGGAATCACCTAAATTGGAGGTGTGCAGACTGAGTTGTCATTTGTTACGGTGGTGAGGTCCACGTTGTCCGCCCGGAAAAGTTTCCAACTTCAATGAATTTTTCAGGCTACTAGATGTTCGAATCAGCTCTAGGTCCTGAAGATAAAGTTAGAGGAACTAAAATCAGTATTCTAAAAAAAGAATCACTAAATTTGGAATTATATTTTTTAGAAAATGACAAAAATACCATTGTGGTCAAAATCTGTCCAAAACCCAGAATTATGCATTTTTCACAATTTTGCTCATTTTCATTCTAAAATTAAAATTACCCATTATTTTAATAAAACATTTAAATACATGGGGTTTATCATTGAAAAATAGTAAAAAATAATCATTATTTGATTAAAAATATGCGCATAAATTTTCTCTCTCAAGTTCCAGCGCAAGAAGCTCATCCACACGGATTGGATTTTTGAACCAAGTGTTGTAAGTAAGTGTACCGCACCCTAAATCCATTTTTGAGCCTTTTTTGATCTATATAAAGGATTCATGGAGTTACAATGTGAGAAATCCCATGCACACGAGGTTCTGCTGGTATGCAGTACGGGCAAGAGGAAAGCCAAAATCCAACGCCAAAAGGGTGAACAGGGTCATGTGATATGTACCTGGTTGAATAAAATGAAATACTCCATTCCTCATTTCATTTTATTAATTACCATTATTATTATTTGATAACACAAAATAATAATAATAATAATAATAATAATAATACTCATCCAACCGTTGCAAGTAATGCAACCATCCCAAACATCATTATCATATATCATTATGCATCATGATTATCCAATCACTCATGACATGCATCCTTCTGCGGCAAAGTTTGTACTATGCAATTATGAGCATAAAAAAATGCCCCCCCCCCCCTTAGAATTAGATTCATTCAGCATGAAAAGAACATATTTCTAAGGAAAATACAGAGAACTTTTCCGCATATATGAATGGTGATGGATTCCTTTTTCAGTGTGCTATCAGTGAACAGATCTATTGAACTTTATATGTTTTATTCCAATTTTATTTCATTAATGATGTGCATGATATCTTTTTGTTCTGATATTGCATGAATCGTCAAAGATACCCATTCCTTACTTTATAATGAATGAAATTTAATGCCTCGAATTGAATGCTTAAATTCTAATAGATTCCCTTTTAGGGATGCACATGAATACCCACCCACATTAGATTCTATGTTGGTAATCCGTTCCAGCTATCTTGAGATCACCTGAACTGTATAGGGGTCAATGGGTATAAGATGTATCCCAAAGGGATAATGCTTCGTTATTTCCCAAATCTGATAGGCTTGGTGAGCATAGATTGATTTTGTTAAGTCCAAATGGGGAGTATTACAAGATTCCACAGATTGGACTCTTGTCATGCTTTAGTTTAGGGTCTTTTTGCTCAGACCTGTTGTAGATTTAGTTTAGGGTCTTTTAGATTGGAATTGATATTTCTTTAGTTTAAGTTATTTTAGCTCAGACCTAGTATTGCTTTAGTTTAATGTCTTTGAGATCGGACCTGATATTTATTTAGTTTAAGGTATTTTAGCTCAAACCTAGTATTTCTTTAGTTTAAGGTATTTTAGCTCGGAATTGATATTGCTTTAGTTTATGGTATTTTAGCTCAGACCTGATATTTCTTTATTTTAAGGTCTTTTAGCTTAGACCTTTTATAGCTTTAGTTAAGGGTCTTTTAGCTCGGAACTTCTATTGTTTTAGTTTAGGGTCTTTTAGCTCAAACCTAGTATTGCTTTAGTTTAAGGTCTTTTAACTTAGACCTAATATTTCTTTAGTTTAAGGTATTTTAACTTGGACCTAGTATTGTTTTAGTTTAAGGTATTTTAGCTCGGACCTAATATTGCTTTGGTTTAAGGTCTTTTAGCTCGGACTTGGTATTGCTTTAGTTTAAGGTCTTTTAGCTCAGACATGATATTTCTTTATTTTAAGGTATTTTAGCTCGGACCTGGTATTGATTTAGTTTAAGTTATTTTAGCTCAGACCCGATATTTCTTTAGTTTAAGGTCTTTTAGCTCGAACCTGATATTTCTTTAGTTTAAGGTCTTTTTTATCATACTTTTCATATGATCGTGGGATATAGTGCAAATGTTCCAGGAGTGACCTAAAATACTCTAAGGTTCTAGGTTCTATCGTGGTGTTACTAAGGCTCGTGAGGATCAAAATTCCCTTTTTTTAGAGTGACGCATTTTGTTGAGGGCCATATGTGTATATGCAGGAGCCATGGTCATGTATGCATAGTCAGGAAAAGGTCCCTTGAAGTCAGGTATCCTTTCTAAGGTATATGGTAGATTTATGGATGTAATATTGGAAAGGATGAAGTACAAGGGATACTAGGTCCACCTGGATAGTTGGGGTATGGATGATATAAATCATAACTCAAAAGCTTGATTCCATGAGTATGAGATGGTGCAGATATCACGGGTATGTCCCATGACATTCTGAGATTCCAGGTTTTGTCATGGTGCTGCTAAGGCTCACAAGGATTGACGCTCCTTTCTGGTAAGGAGAAGATGCCTTTGGTTGGTGGGTTAAGGCCCTTATGTGTCGATATCATGCCAAGAAAAATATTATCCCCACTTATTTTTGAGGGTTATGAAGGGTTTTTGAAGACTTAAATGTTTGAATGATGAAGTTAGCTACTGGAAAAAAGCTATCCAGGAAGGGTTTTTGGCACCCTAGGGCAATTAGCTCCTAAATGTGGAGCTCGAGCTCTAGGCCTTGGGGTTTTGAATCATGAGTCGTAGGCCATCAAAGGCTAGGGAATTAATTTTTAGAGTCCCTCCTTGAGAAAGGGTAGGAAACACGATGAAATAACGTTGAGGATATCGAATCTACTTGGATAGTTTGGTGCAGGGACTGTAAATCATGACCAGAGGTGCTCGAGTCAGGGGGATGATATGGGAAAGTCATGGGGAGTATTTTAGACACTCTTAGGTGTTGAGTTCTTCCATGATTATGTTAGGGCTCAAAAGTATTGGAATATCCTTTCTCAGAGTATCACATTTGGTTGAAGACCATAAGCGCATATGCAGGAGACATGGGCATGCAT
Source organism: Viscum album (assembly GCA_963277665.1). NCBI lineage: Eukaryota > Viridiplantae > Streptophyta > Magnoliopsida > Santalales > Viscaceae > Viscum > Viscum album. Next base: position 1,593,519,983 of record OY728161.1, read on the forward strand.
GAATAGTCAAGAAAAGGTCTCCTGATGCTGGATATCCTCTCCAATGGCCATAGAAGGATATGGTGATTCAAGACACCCCAAATCATAAAGTGTGATTTGTCTAAAGAATAAAATCCAAGGAGGGTTCAAGTACCCTAAAAGTTGTTCCACCACCTAATGAACGTATTCTCACAGTGAGGAGTTGTGACAAACATTGCTCTAACTTTTTCCTAGACCAAGGGGGTTCATCAAGCATAGCATGGATTTTACTGGGTATATAGAGTAGACCCTATGATATTTATGCCTTTTATGTTTGCAACTTAATTTTTGCATTGAATCTGAGAATAAAAAGTTTAGTGGGTGGAGAATTGACTTTTTATTAGGTCGCCTTTTTTAGGTTTTCAACCTGATAAGTTTTGTGTCTATTTCACCAGCAGTTTAAAGCCTTGAAATTTTGACAATTATGGGATATAATTTAAGGTCGTACAACTTTGACCAAATCTCAGACAGTTTAGGGTCATGAATCGTATAGACCAGATATAGAGGATGATTCATAAGAGCCTAACTAGGATATCAAAGACCAAGAGTATTCCAACATCCTTCTGAGAAGGAGGTGGAAGTGTTTTAAATCATGGATCAGGTTTCTCAGGTCATGATTAGTGACATTAGATAGTCATAATGAGTAGTTCAGACACACTAGGGTGTTGAGTGCTGCCACGATGATGTCAGGGTTCACAAGGATTAGAATGTCCTTTCTCATAGTATCGCATTTGGTTGATGGTCATAGGCCCATGTGTAGGATCCATGGGCATGCATTCATAGTTAAGAAAAGGGACCTTGAAGCTAGATATCCTTTCCAAGGGCCATGGAAGGTTATGGTGTCCTAAGGCGTTCAAGACATGAAGTGTGGTATATGGGTCTGAGGTGCTCTAAAAGGATAATGGAAGCACCTCGAACCCTGGTTGACTGAGGTAAGTATCTTGTAGTACCTTGATAAGGAATAAAAAATGGGAGATGGTCTGCACAGTTTATCATCACGTAGCGGGGACCTGTTTGCATCTGTATAGTTTAACATCATGTGGTAAGGACGTACTTATATCCATTTTAATGTCATGTGGTAAGTACATAATACCATGTAGTTTAATCTCATGCAGTAAGGATATACTACCATGTAGTTTAACATCATGCAATAATGACATACTGTTGTGAAGTTTAACATCATGTGGTAAGGACATAATAACTGACGTGAATGTGCAATAATGTTGCGCCTGCTCCCAAAGATGGATACTTAGGCATCACTATGTACCCCATGAAAATGGTAATCAAGTCACAAATAGTTATATGCATTCCATGAAGTTTAATGTCATGCAGGGAGGACGAAGGTGGACTGATGTGGATAAATGGAAATATTATGGTTGGTCCCAAAGATGAAGTCATGGGCATCACTATATATCTTATGAGAGAAAAAATCAAACCTCACATAGTTCTTGAAGGGGAAATACCCTATGAAGGTATATACCATACGTAGGGGTCGACATTATTTCCATTTACCATTACATCTGGGCCTAGGGTTTGAGATCTAGCCATCACTATGTATCCTGAGATGTTAGGAATCAAGCAACACACAGTTCTTGAAGTTCCATGCAGTTTAACATCATGAGGTGAGGACAAAGGTGGGCCGATGTGAATTAGTGGGAACATCATGGTTGGGACCAAGGATAGAATCCTGAGCATCACTACGTATCTCATGAGGATGATAATCAAACCATACGTAGTTCTTGGAGAACTAAGTAGTTTAACATCATGTTGTGAGGACTCATGGTATTCCTTTTATGGTCTTGCATTCAGGACCATGATGGACTTGTTGTGTACCTATTCACCTTGATTGTGAGGGTGAGTCCCTTATGTGGTTCTATTTAGTTTAATGTATTGACACTAGGATGAACTCCGTACAGTTTAACATCATGTAGTCAGGATGATTCTGTACAGTTTAACCTCATGTGGTTAGGACGATTGAAGGGGATTACTCTGATGTGGATACCCTTTTGTTAACCGCTATGCAAAGTATTTCTTAAGAAATCTTGCATTGGTGGGTAGTGTGACACACTCCCCATCCATGGTGTCCAGTGAATAGGCTTCATTATGATATGCTTTATGTATTACATAGGGTCCTTACCACTTGGGATCCAAATTTGGGGGCTTCTTTCCCAGTATCATTGGGGTTCTGAGAGCCAGCACCAGCTCTCCTTGAAGGAATGAGCTGGGGGAAATCTTTTTATTGAAGGCTCGTGCTATTTGATTCTAATGGATCTTCATATTGTGAAGACTGTGCAACCGTTTCTCATATATCCATTACAACTCATCCAACCACTTTTTTTATTGTTCATAATATGATAGCTTTCTGCAAATGGCTATCCGGAGTGAGGGAAACTGAACTTATATAGGTAACATTTCCTCAGTACCATACACCAATGAATATAGAGTTTCTTATGTAGTAGTACGCATGGTGGTACGGTAGGCCCATAAATAATGGAAGAGTTTATCTAGACACGACTTCTTATCCTTGTTCAACATCTTATGAAGTATGTTTGATAGAGACTTATTGAAGGCCTATATCTATCCATTTTCTGCTGTATAATAGCGGGACGAGTGATTGGACTCGATGTTGTACTTATGGTAAAGCTTCTCCAACTTTTTGGAACATAAGTTTTTGCCGTTTTCCATCAATATTGTTTGAGGGACTCTGAACCTGGTGATGATATGGGAATTCACGAATTTGATGATATTCTTCATCCCAACTTCCTTGAGGGGTATTTCCTCATCCCATTTTGAAAATAAGTTGGTAGCGGTAATGATGTATTTGAACTTCTTAGATTTGGTCAGGGGATATGGCCCCACAACATCCATCCCCCAAATAGAAAATGGACAAGAATATTTTGTTGTATGTTGCAACTCCGGGTGTTGATGGATGAACTTTTCATGAATCTAGAATGCATGAAATTTCTTGGTGAATTCTATGTAGTCTTGTATCATGGTTTTGTAACAATACATCAACCTCCTGATTTGGTGGGAGAGCCTAGTTCTAGATTGATGGGCGCCGCAAGAGCCTACATGGACTTCCTACATGATAGTGAGAAATTCTCCTTCTATTATTAACCTAAGGATAATTCAGTCAAATCCATGTTTGTAGAACACTTTTTTATTTTTTGGACCATCCTACAGGGTAAATTTTGCTTCCCAGTGTCGAATCTGTTCCCTTCTGGCACGATCTATTGGGATATTCCCATCTCAAAGATAACCGGTTATAGACTTCATCCATCCAGGGGTGGTCACTAGTTCATCACACTCTAGGATGGTGATAAACTAATTAATTTCTTATATATAATATATTACAATCGATGACACCATTCTTAGATGTGTAATATGGAAGGTTTATTCCTCCTAATCAAGGTCAGCTAGGATGGAAACTGCATTAGCCAGTGCATCAGCAAGAGCATTCTGTGATTGGGGAATAGTGGTGTGGGATCAAAGGGAAATTATTCCATTAAACCCATGATGTAGCTAGTGAGGGGGGGGGAGTTCCTCCTTTTTGATGATATATTTTCCATTGGCCTGCTTTATCACTAACTTTGAATCCCATTTGATATTTAGGTATGCTATTTGTAGCTACAAGTCTAGTTCCAAGCTAGTGATGAGAGCTTGGTATTCTGCCTCATTGTTTGTGCAGCCTTTGGATAGTGAGAAAGATTAGGACGGGAATTCCTTGTCTGGAGAGATGAATAAAATCCCCAAACCAACCCGGTTGATATTTGGGTTTTCCATTCTTGTGCCAGCAGGACTCTAGGAGCCACCATCAAATTACATCTCCCATCTCTGGGGAGTGTCATGGGCATAGAATACCTCTTTATTCAGGATCTCGATGTATTTTAGTGTATTTTCCAGGGCTAGATGTGCTATAAGAAAATAATCCAGGGCTTTCCCTTTCACTAACTTCTGTGAAAGGAACTGAATATCGTATTGCTACAGAATGACCACTCATCGATCCAAGTGCCCAGTCAGCATCGGATGGCCAAGGGTATACTTGATCGAATCAATAAGGGAGACTAATTAGACTTCTTGATGATTAAAGTAATGCCTTAGAATTTTCATAATGAAGATGAGTGTGAGGAAGTTCTTCTCGACATTATAGTATCGAGTCTTAGTACCTAGAATCGTCCGGCTGAGGTAATAGAGACTATTATCTCTTCCTGTACCATTCTTTTGTGTGAGAAGGGTGACCAATTAGCATTCCATGGTGGCCACATATAAGATGAGTGGCCTCACTTCCACCGGGGGAATCAAAACCGGAAGGTTTAGTAGGTATTGCTTGAAACTTTAGAAGGATTTTTATAAATCATCATCCCATTGATAGGTGATTCCCTTCTTTATTATCCTAGTAAAGGGGAGATATTTTCTGAAAAAGTTGGAAATGAACCGCCGAATGTATGCAAGGTTCCATTGAATCCCCATAAATTCTTTGATATTCCTGGGGGGTCACATTTCTAAGATAACATCGATATTTTCTAGGTTGGCCCTAATGTCATGGTATCATACCACAAATCCAAGGAACTTTCCTAATGTTTCCATGAAAGTGCATTTTAGTGGATTCATTTTCAGATTGTGTTGTCGCAACTTGTTGAAAATTATCTGAAGGTCCATGAAGTTATCACATCGCCGTCAAGATTTAACCACCGGGTCATAGATATAATATTAATCTATATTTCCCAAAAATATTTTAAAGATATGTTTCATGGCGTGTTGATATATGGTGATATCATTATTAAAACCAAAGGGCGTGACCTGATAACAAAAATCCCCTGAGGTGCTCTGAAGGTAGTGAATTCTTCATCTTCGGGGGCTATCTTTATCTGATTGCACCCCAAGTACTCATCCATGAAAGAAAGGGACTGGAAGCCAGCATTTTCATCAATCAAGAGTTTCTTGATTGGTAATGGGAATTCATCCTTCAATAAATATTGATTAAGGTCTCAAAAATCAATGAAAACCCTAATTTTCCCATTCTTCTTCTTGACATGGATGATGTTGGGAATCCATCTTGGGTATTTCACCTCTTGGAAAATGTTGGTGTCAATAAACTTGTCTAATTCTACCTCTATATTGGTGGCATGAGAGGGTTTTATCCTCCTGGATTCTAGCTTGAAGCCTCGATTCTCTTTTGGTAGACTGAGATGGTGTTTAGCTGCATATGGATCTATTCTAGGAATTTTTGGGTAATTCCATGTGAATACATATCGATGTTGCTTTATAATTGTGATGTGCATATCTTTCTCTTCGAGGTTCATGGAAGCACTAATCAATGTAGGTCACATATCTTCCTATGTTCACAAATTTATCTACCTGAGATCATCAATGGTTGTGGAAACCCCTTCCTCGAATACTGGAGGGTCATTCCTGATGTCATCCTCATCTTCATCCATCTCTGAGCCTTTGTATTCATTCACAGATGGAGATAGAAATTTGGGAGATTTTCCATCATTATCAAGATAAGAGAGGCCATGAGGAGACACATTACCATCCCCTGTTGACTAAGTCACTACAGAGAGATGTTGGGGCAGATGGTATTTGATTTTTTCCCTAAGGACATAAAGGGTTTGGACCTCTGAGATTATGCCTATGACCTTGACCAGATTTATGGGGAGTATATAGTCATCATCGAGCATACTCTAGGGATTCATAAGGGTATTCCCCATTCCATTGGGTGTAGCAACCTATATATATTCATCCGTTATTGGTTGTTTTCCTCCCTTTTTATAAAACTATGCTTCAGCCTATGTAGCTCCACAAGTCTCAAAGGGAGCACTATCACCATGTAGTATGCTGAATTTTCTATTAATGGGATACTTAAAAAACTAATGGAATATTGAAGGTATTAATAGGTGGATATGAAACTAGATCCTTCTGAGCAGGACATTATATATGTTGTCTTGCTAGATCACCATAAATTCGGCATCTGATGTAAGATCCCCAAACCGGTCTATGATCTTGATTTTCCCGATAGGCCTTTGATCACATTTATCATACCCTTGGATGGTTATCTTAGTGGGAGATATATCCCCTTATCCATATCCCAAACATTATAGGGTTCAGACTGAGATAATATTGATCCCATAACCATTATCAATCACAGCCCTCTGGACATTGACATTATTGGCTCAACCTGAGACATATAGGGGCATGATGTGCCCCTAAAGGGCCTCTTCTTGATCTTGATCAGTGAACGAGATGTCAACATTACATTTTGGTGTCATGGTATCCACCTGATAGGCCTCATCTACAGCGACTTATGTCTCGAAATATTATAGGCTCTAGAGGGCTTCAAAAAGTGCATCCATGCATTCTTTTGAATGATAGATAACATTGAGGACCGAGATCTTGGTTGGTAATACTGCCAGGTATTTTAGAATGTCATACTTTGGCACCAAATTTCAGCACTTCCCAATATGGGGTTGCTCCTGGGCTTGTAGATAAGGAGATGAGGTGCTCGGGGCGGACAAACTTGATGCTTTTGTGGAGGTTGTGGGAGAATCTGCTGCCATCAGCACAGGTCATGATGTCATTCCCCATTTCCTAGGTTGATCATATTGAACCCATACTAAGCGTTCATTCAAGACAATCAGATACGGAAGACTACTGGAGGGTTCTAAAACGCCTCCCTACCCATGTTGGGATCACTATAGTACTTTCCCATGAGTCTTAGCTGCATGTGTATTTTCCATAGAGGTATGGCTGAAATATTTTGTTCATCCTCATCTTAGGTATCCTCTATATCCTTGACCTTGGTGCATGCGGCCACCTGATCCCCAGTTATGCGCGAGAAACTCATGATGTGGGAAAAACTCCTCATCAGAAAAGGGGTCTAAAAATTTTATTACATTGACAGAACCAAATATGAGTTCTTCATATAATGAGGATTCTATTTGGTGGGGAATTTCTCATGTTGAAAATGTCACAAGGAAGAAATCAATGAGATTTAATTCCAACTATGGAGTAGAATATAATTCTTCCTCTTCTGTTTCATCCTGCCTCTGGTGGTCACACCCACCTTTAGGAGGTACATATGACACCTCTTTCTGGGGTGGTGGATCTACTGTTATTTTTCCCAACTATGATCTTAGAGTGTCATGGGATTGATCAACTATATTTCAAACCATCCAGTTGTTGAATCTTCACACACATATGACCGAGACCTTATTCCAATCACCCTCTTCTTCGAGTTAGCCCATGGTTATGCAATCCACCTTCTATAGTGAATTATCTAGAACCACTTTCTGAGAATAAATCATTCCTTAAAGGAAATATTTGAAGATAAAATAGTTCTAGATATTATGACTCATCCTTCTATGGAATGGGTGGTAATCGGGCTGGTCGGTGAGGTTGAATTCATCGGGATTCCTAGGTTTTGAAAGCATGAGCAGGTTATTGTCCATGGCTACCAAAAAATAATCGGGGACCTGTTCATTTCAGAAGGAGCACACCTTATTCATCTATTCTTCAAATCCCAGACGGCCCTGATTTCTCTATGCTTCTAGATGAGGGATATTATGTGGTTTTCGCAACTTGATAGAAGGTTTTTGGCGGTTCAGGGCCAACCTGGGTATTTGGAAAAGTTTCGCTACTGTATTGAGAGTGATAGTTGCATCTTCCATTCTGCATGACCTTTTTCCCTGTGCTGCGAGCATGAGTTGAGATTTGGATCAGGTCCACTGAATTACCTCCTATTAACACTGTTCTATTTCAAAAAATTCACATAATTAGCCTAGATATTTCATTGGAATCAGGGGATTACACAACTCATCCCTAATATTTTAGGCACAGAGTTCCAGAAGTTTCACTTGTGATAAAGGGATTCTAAGTGAGTAGGTTAAACCCTTCCACATTGTTATGAAATATGATACCCTCTCATTTTAACATTGTTTGCAGTTTTTCAGGTTGATAATTGTTGTCTTGCTTAGTGTAGAACTAAATTGGTAATGAATTTAATGATGGAGGTATTCCCATCCTGACACAGATCCTACTGGTAGACTTTTATACCAAACGAAGGATGGCCCTATTAGGGTTTGTATGAAACACTTCAGCTTGGCTGACTCTTGTTGATCTTAAGGGCCCATCATCGGCCCGCATCAGGACACGGAGTGTGTGAGATGTTGTTCGAGGTCACCTACACAATCAAAGGTAGAGAAGTTAGGATTGGAAAAATTGGTAGGAGTTGGGGTATCATCAACCCATTCAGGATATGGCTTCACTTCTAGTTGAACAGGCATGTGTCGTACTTCCATGGCTTCCATTTGAGTATCCAAGGACTTGATGGCATTAAGGAGCTATGGGGTCACTAATGCCTAATCCATCTCCCATATATGGGGAGCTGGTGGGGGTTGACAAGGTGTCCCCAATTTTACCTCCTACTGATTTCTGATTCCTCCCAAGACTGGAGGGTTATCCTGGCGGGGGATAGGTTGTTCCCGCAATTGAGGAAAGTCACGATCATTTTTTACTTATTCATTTATGTGGGATGGATTCCTAGACCTGAATCCAATATCATATTTAAATGTATCTATTAATAGTAAATCAACTATGGGAGGAAGAATATTCGTCTCTGGATGGATATGATACCCTGCGGGGATGTTTCCCCTAAGTAGCTCCTCATTGAGTTATCAAAGAGCTTGTATTCTGCTCTCATACTATGACAATCAGTCCTTCAGTGAAGGAACCTAACTTGTCCTAGGAGGTGATTGGGATGTATTTTTACCTTTTCCCTTAGCAGTATTCTGTTGAGGATGTGGCAACTTGATATTTATAATTTTCATGTTTTGGAGCTGTCTCTGGTTCCTGATGCGTGCAACCTCATTCGGTTAATTCAAGTCACCCTACTCCGAGGTATGTTTTATGTGTCATGAACCACTGTATTTTTTTCATTATATATATCTTCCTTGTTGAAAATGACTAAATTCATAGAGGAATATCAAAAAATGGTGGCCATGTCATTGCTTTCGATGTAACATGATGATTTTATGTTATCATCTTTAGGGTTATTATTCGAACCCTTGGCCATGTTAGGCCATTTAGCCTTGCAACACCGAAGAGTTATGACTATCCTCACCATACATTCCTCCCATTTTTTTTATGAATAATGATCCTAAGGGAGTTTCCAGTCGGGGTTTCTGAACAAGCCCCACCCAATAGGGGTTTTTCTTGCGGTGAGAGGGTCTAGTGGAATAGTGGATGTTGATTGATTCATCCCAACCTAGAGAATATTGATTCCCTCTACAGTGGTGATGATGATGAAAATTACCCCATCTATCTGGGTTGGGGTGATTCAGGGCCGTAGTTGGCACGGATTGGTCCAATTGTTAAAGATCCAATGGCTCTTGTCAAGGATTTGACAACTCCTGGGATGAATACGTAGGTACAAATGCCCCTGGACAAGTGGGGTGTATTTGTTCTGGGATCATCGATGATATATCTAAGGTTCTCTCAGGGGATGATGAACTTGGGTATGGTGATTGAGATATAAATTCCCCCAGCCCAGCGGACTAGGGTTAGCTTACATCTAATGTCGATGTGTCCCAAATCCTCTTGGGAATTTATTATTCGATAGGTGGACGTGGTGGTTGATATTCCCCTGACCCAATGGGATGGGTATTCTCCTAGATGGATGATACTACAGCTGCAATCATGACCTGTTTGATGTGGCACAATTATGTTCACGTAGGAGGAGGGTGCGATAGAGACCCATGATGTGAATCATTTCTCACGAGAAGTTGTCTGGATGATCACAACTTCAATCTCCATATTCAAAATTCCTTCTTATTATTTGAGGGGGACAGTTTGAAGTCTTTTTGGATATCCTACCTCTCCATCTGTAATTTCTGGGCACTATTGGAATGGAGGCATTCTGTTGTAGTGACCAACTGGGCCAAGTGTTTCTCGGTCCCTTGATCTCACTAAAAGCTATAACATTATAGGATGCCACAATTGAGGGGATTTGATGTTCCAAGGGAGTGTAAAAGTGTAATGCTCCACACTTTCCTCATCCTCAAATATGGATGCATGAAGTGGATTAGGAGATCAGCTGCTGAAGATTTGTGATATAATGGAGAAAAGCATGTTGCATATTGTGTTGTGTTTTTCTGGTTTCGGATCTCAGGCCATGGATATAGAAGCTTAGTCTAGCTGAAAATAGAGTATATTGATCATTTTAAGGTGAAAATTGTATCCTAGATAAGTGATATGTCGATACATTAGTCACTGATGAGTGGACCACATATTTTGGCATAGATAAGGCATGTAATCCTTCTCTAGTTCATCTGGGATCTCATAGTCATCAATAGAGAGGGAAAAAACATGATGCGGAGGTTGTTTCTGAATAACTCTCTCCATATGTCAATTTTTTCCTCCTCCTCATTAGACTTATACACCTATATCTGGCCAGACCATAGAAGATGGTTCTGATGGTCGCCTGCTGATGGGAGTGAGGTACTACTGAAATTTGATGGGGAACCATTTACAATTGACCCTGATGATTCGAGCACCTCTCTGTACAAAGGTGTCAGGGTTTTGAACACCTCTCCATATATAGTTTTCTGGGAAAAGGAGGATTTCCTTTTCCATGGGAGATATCACCGTGGGGAGGTTAACCATGGTAGATGTTAGGAGTAGAGTCCTTGTGATCTATCTCCACACCACCACGAGGACTATTGTGGTAATGAATGCCTTCTACTTCCTATTAGATATAAGATTTGATGGACCTTTTTAGTGTTGATAATATGTCTCAAAAAACCTCAAGGACATTGGAATTTAGCATATTAGGAATATGGGTCATGTTCTGCGTTATGGTCGGAATATGTCAACCTTCCTTTTAGAGTTGCGTAGGGGTATGCGCCTGTTGTATGATAGTTTTTGGAACTTGTATATAACCGTCTAATGCCAAAAGGGTATGAGCCTGCTATTGAGAAGCTTCCAGAATATATTGATGAGTCGTCTCATTAATGACATAAATGTGTGACTGTCCCGAGGTGTGTTCCACTCATACTTGGTGAGCCTCAATTAAGATGGGAATACGATTTCGATCCTGAGCCTTTATAATATGTTTCCGGTCTTTCATGGTAGGAATATGAGCCTGCCTTGAGGCATGTGTTGTTCTCACTTGGTTGGCCCCAGTTGGATCAGGAATATGGACCTAGTTTAAATATGCATTCTCTGTCAAAATATGTCAAACCTCTAAAATGGGAAAAGGAATATAAGCCTTCCCCTGTGTTTCCTTGGAATTATGTTGGTACATTCATTCATCGGAAGAAGTAGGAATATGTGCCCAACTTCCATGATATACCAAAATATACCAGATAGATCCATTGATAGGAATATGAGCATATCATGAGGATTTTTTCATTCCACTCGGTTAGCCTCGGTCAGAACAGGGATATATGCCTGATCCTGGGCCTTTAGAGTATGTCGCTGGACTTTTTCGATAGGCATGTTCCATTACACTTGGTCAGCCTCAACCAGAACAGGGATATATGCCTGATCCTGGGCCTTTAGAGTATGTCGCTAGACTTTTTTGATAGTCACGTGCCCCTATCTTAAGTTGTGTTCCACTCTCACCTAGTGAGACTCAGTTGGAATAAGGATATGAGACTGATTCAATGCCTCTCACTTCATCGCAATATGCTGATAATCATCCCAAGAGTGAGTAAGAGTGTGTGATTTCTCCGATACAGCCACTTGTTAGCGATGATCAGAGTGTTGCATTATTATAGATGTAAGGATAGAAGTATACACTTATCACTTCATCTGTAATAGTTCCAAAATATTCCAGCAGAGTTCCTCATATATTTCTAAAATGTATTTTAATTTTAGTAATGTGTGTGTAGGGATACGATCCTACACATTTTCTATCTTCATGATGAACTAGAATATGTATTCTATTGAAGTGGGGATATGTTCCCACTCATGTCCTCCTTGTTCCATCAAAGTATGTTGGTGGGATTCATATGCAGGGGTAGGAATATGAGCCTACCCCATGATTACTGTGAGAATATGCCCACAGACTTATTCAGAGCGAGTAGGGATATGAGCCTATTGGCTTGTCCCAGCCTGAGTATGCAGATAGTCATCATTGGAAAGATATGGGATATGCGCCCTCTCTTGGATATATGAAACCTTTCTTCTCTGATGAGTCTTCCTTGTATCTCATTCATGGACGTCATAGGAGGTCGTGTGTTAGATGGTACCCTCAGCAGGTGACTGAGGGGTACCAGTGGGATGGTGTTGGTGATAGCGGTTAGTAGGAGCCCTCCTGGGAGGCTCCTAAACCTAAAGGGATTTGTACCTGGCTTCATGTTCCACCTTCATCATATATGGAAGGTGTCTATTATCTTGATCTAGGAATAAGATCCCTAATCTGTTGGTTGTGGCAATAAGATCTATAGGTTTAGAAGCATCCTTCCCTGGGTGATGCAGACTCATAATTATTCGTGTCTGGAGAAATTCACGAGCATCCTCCATGGTCAGTATAGTACCACATATGTGGTACTCCCAGACTATCATATTCACCACCTTCCATTGGATTCATCGTGTAGGTGAAATTGTTTTGCGAGCTGCGGAAGTCACAGTCACAGAATATTTACAGAAACAGATGCTAGATGATGACGACGTCATCACGAATCAAGAAACTGAAGCAGTATATGGAATTACGAAGATTAAAAATAACAAGGTTACTGATTAGTACAATATCATAGGAATAATATTCTCAATATGATATGAATGGTTAATTCATTTTTTATTTTTTTCCTAATCCATCCATTCTACTCATTTGGACTTATCAAAATGAGGATGAACTTATGATAACACTGTTTATAGAGAATTATTTGTAATATTATGTCGACCTTATTTATTTATTTTTATAGGGTTTTCAAAAAAAAGTTTCATGACACATTATAACCTAATCATTCTATTATTACAGAGATTCACGTTTATTTTATCATTTTTTTCAAATAGGGGAAAATGAAATGGCTCGACGGGTAATGACCAATCATTTTGTCATTGGAGTGATTCGCATTAGGTTCAATATTTTTGTTTCATTGGGTTTTCATGGTGTGAAATGGTTTTGATCATCATGATACAATTTTCACTTTTCTCAGAAACTCCCAATGGTTCCCCCATCTATAGCTGGGTACAGACCTGATTTTCAAAGGCTGGTGGTCATATGTGTTTTCAATACCAATGACTCTTGGGGACTCGCATTGGCCAAGAAAATGGGAGTTCAGGTTCATCGCACCATTTTTGGGGGTAATTAATTCCTTCTTCGAGACTCTTTTATAGATTTATCATATGTTCATGGATCTCTTCCTAATCCCAATACGAGACATATTGCCATGATAAAATGGTTTATCGGTTAATTTTATCATTAGAAGAGGAAATTGAGTCTCATTAATGGATCTATCCATATGTATCTGAGATTCATCATCCATTTCCCTAGTGGAGAATATCTTCTGTATGGTGTCGTAACTGTATAACCAAGTGCTTCGGAATGTGCTGCCATGTGAGGAGGTGGTTAATATTCCGAGGGGGGGATTGAGCCATTATAAGGTGTCCTATGTATCTTGGGTATTTTAGGAATCAAAACACACGTAGTTTATGGATTCTCTTGGGACCATCCCCAAGGTATATGTCCTTATATGAGGGGTACTCATTCATAATGCCTAATGAGGTGTTCATTCACTTCTCCCTAAGACCACATAAGCTATGATCGGTGTGATAAACAAGGGTAATAGATTATCAGCCTCATGGTGTATATGTATGATACTTGTGTATTGGGACAGTCCTTGGGGTGTTTGGTATAAATCTTAGGCCTTGATAAGGTGTCCTACGTATCCTGAGTATGGAGGGAATTAGAGTCGTCGTAGTTCAGTTTATCTCCCAATCCATTGATGGGTGAGGCAGAGTAATCATCTCATGGGAACAATCGAGTTCTAATGGTTGAAATATCTTTTATATAAGGATTATATTGAAGTAGATTTTTATTTGATCTTGGGCCATAGAAATTCATCCTATGTATCCCGGGTATGATGGGAATCAGAGTTCTTGTAGTTCATTTTATGTCAGGGCTTACACACTGAGACTACCCTACACTATTTTGGGGGTTTATAGGGAAGATTATATGATTATTTAAACTCCCTAAGACTATGTGATCCATGATCGTTTTTGAGAAACAAGGTATAGAAAGTAATCAATTTCATTTCTTTGAACAATGGACTCATATGTTGGTCCCTCCATGTCTGATCAATATGGAGCTCGAACTTCAGGGAGAGGTGTCCTATGTATCATGAATATGGAAAGAATCAGTGTCTTAGTAGTTCCCTTTATATCGGGTCTTACACACTAAGGTTTCCCAATTTATTGGGTCTTACACACTGAAGACATATGATGTTATCAAGCCCTAGGATTCCCTTGTGATCCGGCCTTCTTGTCTGGAGGGTGTCGCATGACATAACTGACTTGCCTTGAGAGCAATTGCATGACTTGGCTTGACACATATATAGGGTGTTTTAAGATCCAATGTGACACAGTCTGAAGTATGTTGTGTATCTTGGATAACACCTCTAGGATACATCGTGAGACCATTCTGACATGTCTGGTGGGTGTCGCGAGTCTCAGTTGACTTGCCCAGAGGGTTTTACGAGAGATTGGTTGCCATGCATGGATACAACCATGAGACTCAAATGATATGAGTGGACACCATTATATGAGTCAGGTAGTGTGTCTAAAGGATGTTGTGACTCTCTAATGATAGACTCATAAGGTTTCACGAGATCAAAGTGGTGTCTGCAAGGGACCATGTGACTGCACTGACATGTCTAGAGTATTTCGCATGTCACAGGTGGCATATTGAAAGAGAGTCATAATATCTGGATGACATGTCCTGATGATGTCATAGGCATGTCATTTTTTTAAGTATTATAATTTTGGTCTCAATTATAACCCTTATATTGAGAGGTCCTTATATTTATTAAGTATCAGTGTCTCTAAGTCTTGCGTGATTCGGAAGACATGTGGAATGTTCTCTGTATGCCTTGCCATAAGTCCTTTGTGTGATCTATGAATGATCATTTTAAGGGATATATACATGGGGCATGACTACTCTAGCCACTCGTTGGTGCACTACCTGACAGAAGGTTCATTGGTCGTTTGATCGGTTGCTCTGAGGAAGCCGCTTCGATACTTGGGACTTTGATACTCGAGAGTTCCCTTCTCCTAGTAACCAATTAATGTTTTTTGATGGGGTGAGGGATTTATAGGCCTATCCACCCTGGATACTCACTTGTTTTTACGGCGTATTTGGCGTGATTCCATGATGGAGTTTGTGAAGTGGTCTTGTGCCACACGACTTTTCCAGTCTCTACTGTGGATCACTCCAGGTGTGTCGCCAGATTTTTAGCGATCGAAAATATCTTCCTTTATCAGATTATTGTTGATTATTGATGACTTTTTTTATCATTAGGACGTTTCAAAGGACTTCTATGTTGTCACATTGACATTTACAAGGCCCTTCTCAAGTTCCAAGTGCCTGTTGGAAGAAATTTGCAAGATCTTGGGTGACTTTCCTTGGGGTCTCGCATGGCCGCACTGTGGGTGCGTTGTGTGCGTCTCATGTCCTTCGATGACTGCGAGTAGCTCCCTCCTCCTACCTTTGTATCTAATTTGTTTTATGTGAAAAAAAATTGGATTCATGTTGAATTTCATGAGTGTTATTGAAGGTAATTCTTCTATTTTTTGGTGATGTGTCGCATGACCAATATGGGTCATATGGGGGTGTGCGAGTGTTTCATAGAAAAATCAATTTGTTTTTCCTTAGGGAGTCATGGAGACACCTGTGGTGCTTCGCATGGTGAGGATAAAAATCCAAAGGGATCTCGCAAGATGAAATATATGTGTCGTCGAGGACTCGCGGCATCTTGCGGGTTTTAAGGGGCACATCTCATGTGCTTTAGTGACCGCGAACACCTCTCTCCTCCTCCCTTTCTATATCCTTTGTTTTATTTTACAATGTTCAGGTATTATTCTAGTTTTCATGAGCAATTTCTGGGATTATTTATCAATATTTTGGTGATTTCTTGCATGACCATTATGGGAGATTGTGCGCAAACATGTAGTGGAAGGTCTATCTGTCTTTCCTCAAAGCACCGAAGAGGCTACCTGGACATACCTAATAACTTTTGTGTGGCAAATCTGGAAAGACAAAGGGATTACGAGAAGTGATCCATACATGTTTTTGAGGACCTGTAGTGCATTTCATGTCCTTCAATGACTAAAAACACCTCTCACCTTCTTCCCTTTATCTCCTTTGTTATAAATTCCAAAGGTTTAGGGATTATGCGAGTTTTTCAAGATATCACAAAGGGATTTTATTCTTCCAAAGATGACTTGGTGCATGAGATTTGTACCACTGGGGGTGTCTGCCTTTGGATATAACGTTATCCTATTTTCAAAGGATTTAGGTGGCCTTCACCCACGGGTTGTCTGTGATTACACCGTGAGATCAATATGGAATCTTGTAATGGTGTGTGTGCCTTATCTTGGTCAGTCGTCTTGTTCACTTATGGAGCTTCTCATGATCAGTTCTAGATCATGTGATGACATGTAGAAGTCATTAGGGATGGTCTATCTGCTTGAATTTGATGCACCTCATGTTCATTAAATAATCTTGTGACAGTTTGCGGGTTTCATCAAGGATAGTCACTTTGTTATACATTGATACACTGCATGCCCATGGTTGTATAATTCCATAGAGTGACCAAGGGTGTTTTTATGTTAAGGCGGCATGCCAAATGGTGCATGGATCCCATAAAGGGGATCAAGCAATAGATTCTCGCATACACACATGGAATATTTATTTTCTTCACATGGAAATATTAAGAACATCATAGAGCTTCTCACGTACACGCGAATATTGCATGTGTGCAGTGCAAACTTAAATCAGATTGACATGGTGCATCCTGGAAACATGAAATTCCCTTCACCGCAATGGCTTTCATAGATTTAGAACCGATGATTATGCTGCATCAATATAAATATTCAAAGCCCCAAAACTCCTGGAATTCTTTATGCGTGATCGCATAACCTCATGGGAGTTTTACATCATCACGTAACCAGACCTGGGGATTTCAAATGCACACCGCATAATTTCCTCATGCATTGGATATTTTTAAAGCTCCCTATTTTTAAAGTTTATTTCATTCATTCATTGTATTTGTGAACGATGAAAACATCAGGTATCATTATCCTCGCATGCTCTGTTTTCATTTCCAACTGCGGGTTCTTCATTGTGCGGGTACTATCTCTCGTCCATGTGGGTGTGGCACTCCCCTAATCCATGAACATTATTTGTAGCACCTTTGTCTATCATGATGGACTTCACATACACATGGCATTTACATGATAGGATATCTTCACTATGAGATTATTCCTCCTTGAATCTTCCCTACTACGCACATACATGTGGTGTGAAAACAATGCTTCAAGATAGATAATGGAAGGGGACTGTACATCATGAGGTTAAATATTCCTATGACATCGCATCATATGGAAGTCCCTGCATGAAAGCAGGAGTTGCAGTGGGGGTTCCTAATACGCTAATCTGAGAACACCATTCTGTTTCTTTCCATGTGATATATGCATCTTATTCCCTCTATTTGATTCCATACGAGGTGTGTGGTCTTCATATGGAACCACCTCATCTGGATATCCTGTTAGAAAATAAGTATCCAGATTGAGAAGACAAATAGAACCTTGATGCGTGAATTAAATTCACTGTCCAAAAGGGTTTGATCCACCTCCATGTTGATAGTGTAGGGTTCTCAATGGAATTATCCCTTAGGATTTCACTAAGGTTTGGGGAAAATTGAACACAATTTATGATTGCCCCACTACACCGATGTTCGGAGAACTCTAGAGAATTTCTTGGATTGAAAAATTAATTAACCCATAAGCGATATCATCGTCACTTATTTATAAATCATAATCGGTGTGAATTGCACCAGTTCGGTCAAAGAACACATTGGTTCAACCAAAACAAGACAAATCTTGGTGAGGGGAACACCATTTCGATCTCACCATTTAGGTCAAAGAACACATTGGTTCAACCAAAACGATACAACTCTTGGTGAGGGACACACAAGTTCAATTTTGAAAAAACACTCTACTTATTTTAATAAATAATTTGATGAAAATTATAACAAAAAAATATTTTGAATAAAAATTATAACAATCCCCCACTTTGATTCATAAATATTAAACTTATTAACCTTTAATATAAATCGAAGATATCATACATACAATGAAACTTTCATCCAACATCTCATTTTGTAGAACTTTTATGGTCGTGTGCTTATATCCTTTTCATGAACTCTCTAAGGAGTAAACCCATTAAATCTTGTAAGAAGTGTCACTATTTCTAAGTTCACATAGTAAAAATATTACAATGTGCTTCCATT
Organism: Viscum album; assembly: GCA_963277665.1. Lineage (NCBI taxonomy): Eukaryota > Viridiplantae > Streptophyta > Magnoliopsida > Santalales > Viscaceae > Viscum > Viscum album. The sequence goes on from OY728161.1 coordinate 1,593,538,510, forward strand.
ATTAGAGAACATAACTCATTGAGTCTTATTACTTTGTTAAGAGCTTATAACTCAACGTATAATCATAATGGATGATATTGATACAAAAAAATTGGGGCTATAATTTTCAATATCAACAATCATCTTCGTAAATTGTTTTTACCCATTAAACACATTTATTAGGATCTACCTAAAGGAAGTGTTGGGTTTACATTACTAAAATGATTTACTCTTTGGTTTTTAACCCCATATCTTTATTATTTTCATGAATAATATCTTTCGGTAGAGATTTTGAAAATGGATCCACAAGGTTTTTATACAATCTCACATAAACAATTGTTAGGGTACCATCTTTTAACAATTGTATCACATAATTGTGTCTCAAACTCATATGTCTATAATTTCCATTGTACATGAAACTATATGACCTTGATAATGTTGCTTCACTATCACAACTAATAGAGATATGAGGCATCAGACTAGGCCATAATCTAATATCCAATAATAGATTCTTAATCCATTTAGCTTCCTTTCCACATGTCGCTAAGGTGATAAATTCTGACTCCATGGTCGAATGTGAATTACATGTTTGTTTCTTGCTCGTCCAAGAAATAGAAAAACCTCTAAGAGTAAACAACCATCCAGAAGTGGATTGGTTATCACCAATACTGGTAATTCATCTTACATCGGTGTATCCTTCTAATACATCCGGATAATCATTATAGTATAAACTTAAATCTTTGGTCTTTCTTAAGTGTCCAAAAATCCCCGTTACATATATTTAATGATCCAAACAAGTATTAATAGTATATATACTCATTTTACATACTGAAAAATCAATATCAGGTCTAGTGAAATGCATCGCATAAATTAAATAACTAATTACACTAACATACTCAAGTTGTGTTATACCTCTACCCGTATTTATAAAAAGGTTAAAGCTATAATCAAATGGAGTATTGGAATATTTTAAACCTAGATGATCAAATTTATTTAAAAAAAATCTATGTAATGAGACTAACTTAAATAATAACCCCCACTATGTTATCTAACTTTAATACCTAGAATAGTATCAACTATTCCAAGGTCTTTTATTTTAAACATAGAAGATAAGTAATTCTTCGTATCAATTACACCAATCATATTGGTTCCAAAAATTAACATATCATCCACATATAGACACAAAATAACTCCATATTCTTTTGTAAAATTTGAATAAATGCATTTATCCCCATTATTATGAGTATATCCATTAGATAAAATAATGGAATCAAATTTATCATGCCCTTGCTTCGGAGCTTGTTTAAGACCATAAAGAGATTTAACTAGTTTACATACTTTTTTTTCATTACCTGGTAAAACAAACCCTTTTAGTTGTTCCATGTAAATATCTTCATTTAAATATCCATTAAAAAAATATTTTCCACATCCATTTGATGAACATACAAATGATTAATTGAAGCTAAATCCAATAATATTCTTATTTAAGTAATTCAAGCTACAGGGGCATAAGTATCAAAATAATAAATCCCTTATTTTTGTCTAAAACCTTTGGAAACCAATATAGATTTAAAAGCTTCAATTTTACCATTGGAATCATATTTATTTTTGAAAACCCATTTGCTACCAATAGTTTTTGAACCACTTGGTAAATCCATAATGACCCAACTATTATTCCCCATAATGGAATCCATTTCATCATTAATTGCTTCCTTCCATAAAGAAACATATCTAAAAGTCATATCCTCTTTATAAGTCTTTGGGTCATCATCAATATTCAAAATCATAGGATACTAATTCAGAATATGATTATTTTGATCTCCTTCAACAAGGAAAATTATGGAATCGTGAGTAATAAAATCTGGATGTAGATGTTTTTCCTTCTTAATTATTGTACTCTGTTTAGGTTCAACTCAAGAATCATCATTATTCTCTACTATTATATTTGAACTAGATGGAGTATATGAGATAGGGGTATGAGGAATAACTTCCTCCACATCATCTTTATAAAACTTATTTTCAAAAAATTCTACATCCCTTGATTCAATAATTATATTAGCTCCCAAGTCTAAAAATTCTATATGCTTTGCTAATTTTTTCATATCCAACAAAAACACCTTTAATTTCTCTAGGACCAATTTTAGTTCTTTTAGGATCAAGAACCCTATAGTAAGCTAAACACCCCCACACTTTGAAATAATAAATATTAGGTTTTCTACCTCTCCAAATTTCATAAGGGAATAACTTAGTTTTCCTAGAGACAATACTATTATGAATATGACATGAAACCAATAAAGATTCACCCCATAAATTTAATGGTAAATTAGATTTATTAATCATGAAATTTGTTATTTCTAATAAAGATTGATTTTTTCTTTCAGATAATCCATTTTTCTAAGGTGTGTAAGGATCATTTCTTTGGTGAATTATAACATTTTCTTTACAGAACTCATTAAAATCATTCATAAAGTATTCAACACCTCTATCTGAGTGTAATACTTTAATCTTTTTGTTTAATTGGTTTTAAAATTCTAATTTATACTTCTTAAACACATTAAAGTCTTCATCCTTTATTCTAAGAATGTGTAAATGTAAATATCTACAACAATCATCAACAAAAGTAAAAAATATATATTTTTCCTCCACGAGTTAATAATCCATTTAATTCAAAAATATCAGAATGTGCTAAATCTAATATATCAGAATTTCTTTCAACACTATGAAAAGGATTATTAACTATTTTAGATTCTACAAATGTTTCAAATTTATCAAAATCATTTCCAAATTTAATCAAGTTTAAATTCTTCATAAATTTTAATGAATTATAATTAACATGTGCTAAACGATCATGCCACAAATTAGAATATTCAATCAAGTAAGTAGAAGAATCAATCATATTATTAATAGATAGTTGATACATGTCCTCATTTGAGTACATTTTTTCCAAAAACATGTCTCCCTTTGACAAGATAACCTTTTCAGATTTGAATGAAACCGAAAATCTCTTCATACACAGAAGATCGATAAAAACTAAATTCTTTAGAATTTCGGGAACATAAAATACATTAAGAAGAGTCAACTTCTTCCTAGAAGTAAAGTCTATTTACATGATTCCTTGTCTGCTGACATTGACGCATGAATTATTTCCAAGTTGTACTTCTTTCGTGATAGTACAATCATCAAATGTTTTAAACATTGAATGATCCTTTCATGCATGCACCATTGCTCCAAAATCAAGCCACCATCCCATCTCCATCGAAGTCATATTGACTTCGAATATCATTGTGACTAAATTCTCTTCAGTCCTCATATTTGCAGTGGTTTTATTAAATTTCCTTTGAAAGTGAAATTCCCTTGAAAAGTGCCCTGATTTTCAACAGGCAAAGCATTCTCCTTTCTTCATGGAAGGATTTCCTTTATTCTTTAATTGTTGGATTTTCTTTTTGACATGTAAGGAATAGTTAGGTTGTTCCTTTGCCTCAATGATATTAACCTTGATATCAAATTATGAAGACATACCCACATCTTTAAACATGTATTATTCTTCAATGGGAAGAAGATTTTTCAATTTTTTTCAAGGAAATATCATCACTATTTTAATTAGTGATTTACCAAAATCTTTCCACATAGGTGGAAATTTAGAAATAATTGCACCAACTTGGAAATTTTTTGTTATATTAATCTTAAGGGGATTAAGTTTATTTGCTAAAACATCATTCTTATGAAATTTCTCCAAAAGTGTCTTGTTATCAACCATCTTATAGTTTAGATACTTTTCAATAAGAAACTTATCGGTACCTTCTTCCTCCACTTTTTATTTGAATTCAAGTGCATCCCAAATCTCTTGAGTAGTCTTCATTTGGAGGAAATAGTCATAAAGATGATTTGAAAATGTGTTGAGGATATTTCCTCCACACAAAACTTCACTATATTCTTTTTGATTCCTCATTTCCCAAATATTCTCAACTTGAATCATTCCAATGTGTGTGTCATCGGAATTTGAAGCGGGCTACTTGGGAATGGGAGGAATATTCAGCTCTAGAATGTAATAAATCTTCAATAATGTAATAATAAACTTCATCTTGTACTATCACTCATATAATTTGTTTCCATATAAATGGTAAAGTTTGACCATGTCTTGGTTCATGACTTTTAAGAGATTCAAAATCTATCTTCTAGGTTCTTCCTTCAGTGTCAAACCCTTTTGATTATTAGAAAATAAGTAGGTGGAATGAGAATCCGGATAGAACCTTTACGCATGAATTGAATTCACTATCCAAAAGGTTTTGATCCACCCCAACATTGATGATGTAGGGTTCTCAGTGGATGTATCCCTCGAGGATTTCACCAAGGTTTGGGGAAAATTGAACACTAATTTCTGATTTCCCCGCTGCATTGATGTTGGGAGAACTATGGAGAATTTTTTGGATTGAAAAATTAATTAACCCATAAGTGATCTCATCATCACTTATTTATAAATTATAATCAATTATAATTTCACTAGTTCGATTAAAGAACACATTGGTTCGACCAAAACAATACAACTCTTGGTGAGGGACATGTCGGTTCGATCTCACCATTTCAGTCAAAGAACACATTGGTTCAACTGAAATGACAAAAATCTTGGTGAGGGACACACTGGTTCAATTTTTAAAAAATACTATATTTAATTTAATAAATAATTTGAATAAAATTATAACAATAAAATATTTTGAATAAAATTATAACATATCCAAGCGTGAGGAGTTCCAGCACAGGCAGCTCATCTACACGAACTAGATTTCCAAACCGAGTTTTGTAAGTAAGTGAACTACATATTTAATCCATTTTAGAGACTTAATTGATCTATATAGAGGATTAAAGGAGTTATAGTGTGATCAGTCCCATGCACTCGAGGTTCTACTAGTATGTGGTATCCACTATACGCGTAAGAGGCAATTCAAAAATCTGATGCCACAAGGTTTAAGAGGATCACGTAATATGCACCGGCTTGAATAAAATGAAATATTACATTCCTTATTTAATTTTACTAATTATTATTATTATTAATATTTAATAATAAAAAATAATCATCATCATCATAATCCAACTATTGTAAGAAATGAAACCATCCCAAACATCATTAGCATATATGATTATACATTATGATCATCCAATCACCCACGACATGCATCCTTCCACGGTAAAGTGTGTGTTGTGTGATTATGAGTGTTAAAACACTATCATGGTAATTTGAAATTAATGATAAATTTATAAGGGATTAATTTGTTCATACGTTATCCATTAAACATTGATTTATCATGCGTACTTTAGTAAAAAGATAAATGTTCCTCTATCTATAACTTTCATAATCATAAGTATTATCAGAAGAATCTCCAACATTGACACTCCATGTGTCAGAAGATTTCAAAAGTTTCTTACCATTATATTTGTAGTATTTATTGGAATTTATATCTAAATTCCTTTCACTCTTTCCTTTTATTTTCTACTTTGGACAATTAGGATGGATATGTCCAAATTTTTTACATTCATAACAAGTGACCTTATAATCTTTATTGTCACCTTTTGATTTTTTTTATATCAGTATTGAAAATATTTATTTCCAAAAATCTTATTCATCCTTATAGCTAGATTAGATAACTCATTTTCTAAATGTTCCAATGAACTAGAATATGACTAAACAAAAACATTCTTCTTCCTTGAATATTTTACAAATTTCTCTATAAACTAAAATTTTGAAGGTATATTAGATTTTGTAGAAAATGAAACACCGAAATTTTTATTTTTAGATTTCTCAAAATCTTTTTTAAGTATTAACTCATATTTTGTGATAGTAAAAATCAAATCATCAAGAGTAATATTAGTTAACTTCCTTGTATCATTCACAACATCTCTTTTTTATTCCCACTCATTGGGAATTATATCAATAATATTTTCAACTAAAATATCATCATAAAGTTATTTTTCTAAAAGTGACTGTAATATATTTATAATATTCATGAATCTTTTAATTATATTGGCATCTAACTCTCCAGGTAGAAAATAAAAATCTTGGTAATTGGATCTAATCATAGCTCTTATTGTTTTCATAACTTCAGATGTACCAAAATTTGTAACTTCTAATTTACTTCAAATGCTATTAGAAGATTCACAAGACGATATTTGACTATAGATATTCCTTGTCATATAACATAATAAAGTATTTTTGACTTTTTAGTTAAAATGATATTCTTGATTCTCATCATTTTTAAAAGAATAAAATTCCTTAACAGGAATCTTGTATTTTCTAGTAAGCGTCAAAAAGTTATCGAATCTAGTTTTGATCACAAAATTCTTCATTATATATCTCCAATATTCATAGTCATTCCCATCCAAGATAGGCATTCGACTAGGATTCATATTTTCAAGCAATCCAACATTCATACTGCCATCTTAAAATAATAGAAATTCTTTTCTACAAATACACATTAGTATAAGAAAAATTATTAACAAAAAGTTTATATCAAAACTTAAACAACTTTTAGTAAGTAAAAAAAGTAAAAACTCAACAAGTATTAATCAGTAGAAACCTAATCTAATACCAATTATAGGATCATAATATTAGCTTATATGTTTATACTTATAGGAGGGGGTAAATTGTAGTTTAAAAAAATTAAACGGGAAAAAACATAATACCTCTTAAAGTAAATTTATTGAACTCAGACTTAGTCTGATTATTAGAGTGAAGATCATAATTAGAAAGTATTTGATTAATATCAAAGTATGTTATTATTGTAATCAGATTTATACTGATAAAACAAAAAGTATAGAAAGGTGAGTATGATTAATAACTTTAGATTATTTTTAAAAAGATTAGAAACTTATAAAAACAAGAAAAATAATATCTAGTAGAAGTAATAATGACTTATAAGCTATATTAAAAGATCTAAATATTTTAAACTTAAGAGTAAGGTAGTCAATAACCTTGAATAAAGGTATCAATAGTTTTATATTTATTGTAAATTATTTCTTTCCTTTCCAGGAAATCCCTCAATATAATGATTAGAATAAGCTCTATCTTCTTATCCTCAGAAGCCCTACAATGATTGGCGCTTATCTTTCTATACCCAGAAAACCTTGATATAATGGATCAGATTCACCGTATTCCTATCTCCATAATCCCTCAATCATAATAATGATCAGACGTGATTATAAAATCAAAAGTTCTAAAGGAAATAACCTGACAAGGATTCCTTATAACTACAACTCTATAAAGTATTACAATGACTAGGAATGATAATTTCACCTGGAGAAAAATTTAGAAGACTTGAGTTATGGAAGTGATCATATCCAAACTCTTAAAATGACCAGCTATTTATAGGAGAAGCTCCAATGGTCATATTTCTGAGTTTGTTGCAATAGCCTCAGCCAGCTGGTGCTTGACAACTCACAATGTTCTAGTGTAACTAAAATTTCTGACACCATTTTTGTTTAACACCAATATAGTGCTAGAGATATTCCTTATGATAGAAACAAGTCTATGTATTCTAATTATAACCTCAGGATAGTCTGATGGACTTCCTTATCAATTGTCATTATGGTTATCCTTATGATATATCGATACCAAAATCAGTCTAATGGTCATGAATTTTTTCATTGCAATAGATAAGTCAAAATTCTTACTTCTAGTCTGATTAAAGATAAGTCCGATTAATTGGATACATACTCAATCTGATGATCATAATGAAGAATGATTAGTTTATATTCATAATATATTATAACTTTCTCTATTTATGGTAAAAGATAATTTTTTCTACAAAAACATACTAAAATACATGGGGCTTAAAAATTTAGTAAATATGTTTTAAGAAAGTGTTTGTGATTTCCAAAACTAAAGGAATATAAAATTAAGAATTAAAACTTATGACGTGATAGAATTTACAACCTTGACATGATAAGTTGGAGTTGGATGGATTTTTTGTTCACCATTTCAATTGTTTCTTGAGTTTTTGGAGTTCTTAATGAAGGTAATGATAACATTCAATATAGGATTCTGTGTTACTATATATAGAAACTATAACTAGAGATTTACTAAAGAATGGTGTAAAACCAGAATGTATATCATGGATATTCTATGTGGAATTTGGTTAAATATATCTGAAGGATCATTTGGGAGTATCTAACAGTAAGTATTGTATTATTTTGTGATTGAATACCTGTTAGTAATAATCTATTTTCTAATAGTATGTGAGAACTTTCCCAAGAATGAGGATCATTGAGAGAGATTTTAATTATAAAAAGTCCATAATGATGCTCTGGGACCATGAAGACCTTGATATATTCATGTATGAATGGTTTTTGAATTGTCTGTGCATGAAGTTTTCACAAGGAAATTAAAAAATGATTTTCATGCATGTGTGAATTTGTGTGAAACTGGGGAATCAGAGTCACTATAGAGAAAATTTATAAAGGAAGTATTTTCACAAAATATGGAAAGACTCACACAAATTATAGTTTCATGAAAATCATTACATGAATTTACTATATTTTAAATAAATGTAATAATTATTGCAGAATATGGTGTTTCATGCAACAATATTCAATCAAGGTGTTGTGAAAAGGAATATTTGTGTGCAACAAAGTTGCATGGATAAAGAATGTGGGTGAGAGTTTAATGAAAGTGGAGTTTCATGGATGGGAAGTTTAGAGTTGCATGAAGTGTTAGTATTTTCCTATAAATACTCATTCACCAAATATAAAGATATATAGATTTTGTAGTGGAAGTTTCTTGAGATAAAAAAACATTTAGTTATCCAAATTAAAGTTATGTGAATAAAGTTACATGAACCACTAACATCTATGAGTGAATTTAATAAATCACTGAGTTCCATACATAAAATATTTACAAAAACCCTTGTTTTATATAAAGGAAATCCTTTTTGAAAACTAATACCTTAAACAAGTTCTTTCATAGGGATTTACAAGGCCATAATTTCATGAAACTAAGAGTTTGCAAAAGTAAAATTTGTATTAAATTGAAGAGTTAACAAAAAGTAAGCAATGAACATTATAAATAAATGATCACTATAGAAATTGATTGGATCTCATTTAATACCTTTCTAAAGGAAAAATTTATTCCTTGAATACTGAATTTCATTAGGTAAATTGAATATATTGTTATGGAAAAGTTCACAACTAGTTTTTGAAACATTAGTATGGATATCAACAGTTACCTATCAGTGCAGCATTAAAAATATAGAGAATTAATGAATTTTACTATATTCTTAAGAGTTTTCTATCCAGGAGTAGTGAGCAAAGGGATAGTAAAATGGAGTGAACCTTGGGTGGAAATGAGATAATCCTAAATCTTATAGGGGAGTGACCTTAGGAATGGAAGTGACCTAACCTAAACCCACCACTAAAAAATATTTAGTGGATTTAGGTACCTCAGAAATTTGGTGTTGTATGCTCATTATATTAACTTAGTGCAGGTGAACCACATAAAACACTTATGTCTTATGTGCATGATTTAGTCACACTCTATATGATGAAAATCGTTGTATTTGGGTTAACCGATCATCGATCTTATCTGATCAAGGATAAGATAATCACATCATCAATAATATTATCATTAAAATGATAAAACAAGAGTAACCCTACAAAATAGTGAGGTCAATATCATTTATAGTAGTGATATATTTATGTTTAACTGTGGAAATATGGATGATTTTTATACCCTGATTCACCCTCCCTATCAGTTCACTCTCACTAAAGACTCTTGTAATTACATAAATTGGTATTAGATCATAGGATTATCTTGTTCAATTTTTTTGTTATTAATTGATATGATTAGTAATTGGATTTGAATTATATTTTTAGCATATGACATGGTAAAGAATAAAGAATCTAAAGAATAAGTATATCTATAAAAAATTCCATTACATGAAATAATTTTAGGAAAATTGAGATTCTGATGAAAGACTATAAAATATATCAAAAGGAAGATATGGGTAAATTTGATTGTGTATCTACGTATTATTATAATGATTCTAAACGAATATCTAAGGATTTTGGTTTTCCAATTGATATTGGATATACTTATGATGATGATATATCAATAGATATAAAGATGAAATTTGTCCATATATCAGAGGAGCTTGATCAGAGGATAAAAGAAGAAAACATGGAGCTGAGAAATAAGAATGAGTTTTAGTGGACTCATGTAAAAGTGTTGAAAATTGAGGTTGAAAAATTGATAATCCTTAATTAAATACTTATTGACATGGTTAAAGATCTAAGGGATAAGAATTATTCTCATTCCAAGCAATTTTAGGATATTTCCATTAAAGTTCAAGAGTGTAGATACAATTATACAAAGAAGACACTTGACTCAAAATAGGTTAAAAATTTATGGGCTAAGAAGGATGAATTGGTTTTAAACATGGAATAATTGGTTAATAATAACCAAATTATGATTCAAGTAAAGGTGTTCTTGAATGATTTCATTATAAAAGTGGCTGAAAAAATGAAGGGAAAACGCAATTTCATATGAGAGAGAAGAACAAACAGGCATAGATAAAGAGTTGAAATTTGCATTATCCCTCTCAAACCACAACTTTAATAGTGGTTTAAATTAGATAAATAATCCAATTCAAGTAATATTTAGATGACTACCTATCAAAATAATAAGTATGGGAAGATTAAAGAGTTTTAAGGGAGTTTAAAAACCTCAAACAAGAAGAATAAGATCCCTCTCATGGCTACATCACAAGGTGGAGTCCAAAATTATGGAAATATGGATTCAGTGAGAAAGTGGAATAATTTTCCCAAATCTAAAAGAGAATACTCCCAAAATAAAGGTGATATGAAGTGAAACTATTATGTAATCATGGTAAATACCATGATTATCTATCTAGAATCCCAAGGGATCAAAGGAAAATGGAAATCTACTACAACAACATCTCAACCAAGTTTCCACTATAGGAGGTATGGTTTTAATGGTATATTCTTTATATGTTCTAATTATGTTTATATGGATAGAAATTAGAGAAATAAGGTAACTAAAGGTTTCATATGGAATTCATCTATTCATATGACTAATGGGAGTAAATTTTACATTGAAAGAGATTTTGTATTACTATATAATATATTTAATGATTTAGAGGAAAATAATGAAGTATAAAGAAAGTTTCACCAAGGACCAACATATTTAGAGGGAAAAGAAAGAAGTTTATTCAGTTGTGAGAAAGGTGGATGAGTGTATAAATAAATATTCACTACAGATTAAAACATCTGAGGTGGATCTATTTTATATAAAATAGGGAATATAAAATCCATGCCTGAGTGGTTTTGTAAAATACACTACAATGAAAGAAATTAAGAGAACTGTGGGATTTCCTATAAAAGGAGAAAAAAGTGGACTGAAGATGAGTTTTGAATCAATATTTGAAAAAAATATGTCTTGTAAAGGAATGAATAATATTTTGTAATCTAAATATACTAAAAAATCCACTCATATAAAATAAGAATCATGAAACAAGTCATGGGTTGTGAAAGATAATGAATCAAGAAGGTATAAGTAAGGAATGAAGAAGTTTTAGGGAAAAAATTCTAATAAGTGACATATCAAGATATCCTTATTAGTAAAAGTACTTAAGGAATAAAATATTTCAATTTATAACATAGTGAAAATAAAATTTCCCAATTTATAAAAATATAAGTCTAAATAAAATATCCAAAATGATGTTTTTTAAGTTGAATCACTCGAAGGAGATCCACTTAAACATAATTGGAAAAGTGATATATAGATAATTATCAGAAAGAAAATGAAATTGATGAGTTTATGGAATTCATTTACTCAAATCTTTATAATATGAAAAGGAAAGTGTGATAGTAAAGGGTTATTCTGACAAGATCAGCCTCATTTCTCAACTTGATGAAGTGAAATTTCACTTATCCCCATCTGTTTAAATGATACTAATTATTTTTGAAATATTTATGGTTTTATGGGAGATACTTTCCATGGGGAAGTTGCATCAAAAGATGAAAAGTGATTTTGTGACATTCTTTAGAGTTTCAACTGATAATTAAATCAGTACAAGTGGAAATTTTACTAAATATGTAATTGTAATAGATGAGAACAAAATAATAATAGAAGAAGTAACAAGTTATTAAAATTATTGGAAACAAGAGATAAATATTGATATTATAATTTATTTAAAGTGTTATCAAGGTCCATTTAAATTATTGATGACAAGATTTCCTGATGATTCTCATGTCAGATCATGAAGATGTAAAAATAGATAAGCAGCAACAAAATGAGCTATAATGATATATTTTTTTCATCTAATATGTGATTTAATCAGATTATTCTTAGGATATAAAAATATTCAATGGATGTATAACTTATATAATAAATATTAATTGTATATTTTTTGATAAATATAAGGAATTTTGGGGGAGTTTTGAAATGAAGATATGATAGATGGTATCCCCAATAACCAATGAAAGGCACCCAATGTATGGGAGAAGAAATCAGTTTCCATTCTTGGTTTAGGATTTGATATCAGGAGATGAACACTATTCAATAAATGTTATCATTCATCAAGTTGGTATCTATGATAATTGGTATAACTTTCAACAATTGGTATCAGATTGGTGTCTAGATATGATTTTTAAAGAAGAATTATGGAATATTTCCTTGATAAAAGTTAAAGTTACATGGATTCTTGAGATGTATGGAAGTGAGTAAAATGGACAACAATGGTGTTATTAATTTTTTTCTATCATTTCCTAAACTGATTTTTATCTTATCATACTTAGAGGTTTTTCTTATAACTATTTGTTATGTGGTAATTACACCTTCTAAAAATCATTGTGAATGCGGATATATTTGAAATATTTTTTTGATCTTGAGAGTGTGCTCAACCCTGTAGTCAATTAGGGAGAACTAACTTAGGATTGGAATATATGTTTTGTAAGTGTAAAATGTATTGGGATTGAATATCATGGGTGTAATAGTATCTCTTTATTTAATGCAAGAATCATATTAACAAAGGGTAATAAGTTAAAATTTCTCATATGTACATCATTAATAAAGGAGATGGAATTTAACAAAACAATGAGTCATATTACAGGTCTCAATAGATTATATATTAGGTTTTTTTTACATAAATATGGTGGTGAAGAATGATAATGGAGCTAAATTTGATATCCTTGTTTCCTGAGGTAAATATTTTCTTGAGATTTCATAGTTGGTACATGTGGCACAGAGTATGCTTTGGATTGATTTCAAAGGATGAGTATAAATTATCATGAATTATTGTAATTTACTGAAAATTAGAGAGGAAAATGGAAACAAGGGGGGTATAAATAATCATAATGAATGAAAGAGATTTGGATTTATGATAATGTTTTCAATAAACCCAAATGGGGTATTTTGGAATTTAATGAGAATTAGTACCACAATGTTTGATTTGTTAATGATGTTGGTTTCATTTAAAACCTTGAAATGATGAGTTGGAGTTTGTTATATTTTTTTTCACCATATAAATAGTTTTTCAAGGTATTATATCTCCTAATTAATGGAATGATAACATCTAATATGGTAATTAGTGCTACTACATAGGCAGACTGTAAAGGGATATTTCATAATGACTGGTGTGATATCAGAATGTATATCATGACTATTCTATATGGAATTAGGTTAAATCTATCTAAAAAACTTTGGGGAGTATCCAATAGTAAGTTTTGTACCATGTTGTGATTTAATAATTTTTCATGAAAATCTAATTTCCAATAGCATGTGAGCACTTTCCCAAGAATGATGAGCATTGAGACAGAGTTACATCATGAAAAGTCTATGATGACACTCTATAACCATAAAGGCCTTGATATATTCATGATGGAATAGTTCTATAAGTTTTTAAGTGTATAAATTTTTCATAGGAAAAATATGTAAAGTATTTTAATTTAAGTGCGGAGTTGTGTGAGAATAGTGACTCGGGGCCTCCACAAATAAAATCTAAGAAAGGAACAATTTTCAAGGAATATGGGTAGACTCATAAATCAGAGTTGTATGAACATTGTGACATAGAGGCACCGTATTTTTATGGAAAGGAATAATTTTCTCATGATATGTATTTACACATAACAAGTGTCAATAAAGGCATCATGCAAAGTTAGATTTTTGTGCAGATGGGTTATGTGAATAAATAATGTGGGAAAAAGTGGTGTAAAGATGGAGTTGTGTGAACAAGAAGTTTAAAGTTTTTTGAAGGGTCGGTAATTTCTTATAAATACTTGGTCCCTAAAAATAAATATATCTAGATTTGGTAGAGGAATATTATTAAAAGAAAAATGCTCTAAGTTCTCCAAATTCAAGTTGTGAAAATGGAGTTATGTGAACCAAGTAGTTTCACGAGTGACATTCACAAATCACTAAGTTATGTGAATAAAATATTTTTTTCAACCCATTGTTTTACACAAAGTAAATCTAGCATGAAAGGACTAACTTTAATTGTTTCTTATGTAGGGACTTAAAAGTCCATAATTTTGTGAAATTAAGAGTTGTATGAAAGTAATAGTTATGAAAAAGTGAATAGTTATATGAAATTATGTGTTTCAAATTCACAATAAGTGAACAATGTAAAAAGTTATTGGAACTCATTATAGGACTTTCCAAAGGAAGAATTTATTCCTTGAAGACTAAAGTTCATCAATGAAAATGAAGATGGTGTTGTGGAAGAGTTCACAAATAGTTTATGAAAGAGTAGTTTGAAGATCAATGGTCACCTATTGATGCAACAAAATAAATATAGATAAGTCTTACATTAGACTATGTACCAAATATATTTCTATCATGGGTGATGATAAAAGGGAGAGGACAAAGGTACTTACCCTCGAGTGGTATTTAGAAGACCTTAAATCATGTAAGGTGAGTGACCCCACACATGGGAGTGACCTAGAATAAACCAAAAACTAAAATATATTTAGTTAATTCTTGTACTTCATCACACTTTCATTTTATACTCCTTGGATTAGACCAATACAGGTGAACCAAGTAAAATTATTATGTCTTGTGTGCATGATTTACTTACACTCTATAGGATGGACATCAGATTATGTCGGTTAAAAGACCATCAATATAATATGATCAAGGATAATATAATAACATAATTAATCATATCATCATTAAAAGGAGAAAAAAAATAGAAAAACTACTAAATTTGAGGTTAATATTATATAGGGTAGTGAGAGATTTAGGTTTTTGTGGGTAAATGTGAATGGGTTTCACAACCTGATTCACCCCCTCTAAAATAATCTCTCAATAAAATCCCCTGTGAGGCTAACATAAAGAATATGTTAACCAACAATTCATTGATCAGTAAATGTATAGTATATTAATATAATATTTCCTTATACACATCAGAGTAGTAGTGTTACTAAAATGAGTAATTAAACCTTTATTTTCATAGTGAGATCAACGATGAGTCTTACTAGTCTTCCACTATCCATTTTGGGATAGTTTTTTCAAATATTGTCATTAAAACTTAACCATATGAAAATAAAAGTGATAAATGTAATTTCATTTGAGTTTTAATATGGAATAAATCTATTACATCACAAATTCATGTGTTAAGATACAAATTTCTTATTAAGGATAATTCCAGCAACAAAACTGCATCATGAAACACAATGTGCATCTATGTGTAGTATCTTAAGGTTATTAAGGATATTAAATAAATATCTAATATTAAAAATAAATATTCATGTGAAATATTATATTTCTATAAGGTAAATATCTCTATTTGAGATAGTGGGAGCAATATCGACTTTGATAAATTCAAGTCTCGAGATATACAAAATGTTGGAATAGGAACAAGTTCTATAAGAGTTCATGGAAAGGGATAGTTCCAAAAACATATAATGCATAGTAAAGATTAAAATAAAAGATATATGGTTTTATTATCAATTATTTAGTTGATATATTATTCATCAATAATAATAAACCCTTATCTAACAAGGAATAATTAAATGGAAAATAATATTCTAAATGGAAAGTTTCTATGAATTTATAAATGGATTCCATATACCAAAATCAAGACTGTGTTTTGGTAAAAAAAATAGTGATGTAAAAGCCACTATGTTAAAATAAGTATTAAATAAATATTTTAATATAGATGGTAATGAGAATATTTATAAATAAATATTAGTTGTTAAAGGTTTAAGATAAGTTAAGATAGTGACTATGACAAAACCTTTTCACCAGTAGAGATATTGAAACCTATTTGAATTCTAATTACCATAGTAGCATACTATGGTCATTATGTTTAGTAATTGAATATTGAAATCATACACATAAATGGAAACTTCTAAAAATATCTATAAGATATGTCCAGAATGTTTTGTGTCATAAGTAGTATCCAATATAACATGTAAGATACAAGGATCTATTTATAGATCAAAGCATGCATTAAATCATGGGATGGTTATTTTCCCATTATTATAAAAGTGGTTAAAGGGAGATTTATGGTTTTACAAGTGAAATATGTTGATAATACATGTAAAAATACATTATTATTTTAGTTAGTTAATACTAAGCTAAAAATATTTCACCATGAATGACTTAAAGTAGCAACCTAAGTTATAGGGAAAAAGATCTACTAAGATTAATCTATGAATTACTTAGAGTAAGTCAAAGTGTATAAAATTGATAAGGAATTGAAAAATACAAGTTTTAACAACTCAAGAGATGATTTTTTCCAATGTCACATGGAAAAAAATTTCAAGATAATATGTTTAAGACACGGGAAAATAGTAAGAAGATGAGTAAAACTTCATGTGCTTTATCAATGGGATCAATCACATATTTCATGTCATGTACTATATTTTATATTTCCTATGTAAATATCATGTTGGTAAAATATCAAAAAAATATAGGATAAAAATAATGAGAATTAATACTAAATATCCAATAATGATTGAGAAATTACATGGGATATGAACCAATTACTTGAAGTGTAAGGAGATCTAGTTATCAAGGGGATAAAAGTATCCTTTAAAAGATAAATTTGATCAATAATTTTAGCTAGGCTGAGGAAATTAAAAATATAAGATCACTATATCTATTGGTAGCCAATTATATAGAATCCAAGTATGTTAAAACCTATGATATAGATCAATAAGTGGTATAAATATGAAAAATTATCTCAAATATTAGTATTTTACCGAGAAAGTGTATTATGATCATAATTTATGTTGTGGTAATATTAAAAATTTGATACTAGTCAATAATTTTAAGTTATTCCAGAGGAAAAATGGTATATATTTCAAATATATCATCTCTTGAGGGATTTTACTCAAGGAGGTGAAGTCAAATTTAGTAGGATAACCACATATGAAAATGTGGTAGGCCTAATTTCTATATCTATATCTCTATAGAAGCTTGATTTATTTATGAGAGAGATCACAAGTTGTAATTATTTAGTAGTTGGATTTATTTCAAGTGGGAGTTTTGTAAGTGTGAGTAGCCTAAACTCATCTCGTTCTTGTACTTTTTGATTATCAAGTCATACATATAGTCTGATATCTGCATGATTTATACTTACCATGGTAACATAACTTATGTATTTCATATATATGGTAATGTCCTTAAATTTCATGTCATATCAAAAGGTTATAGTAAATCCCATCTATAATGATAACCTTGTGAAATTATAGAAGTAATCTTAAGTATATGTCTTCTGGTCTACATACATAAATATGAAATTACATTGATTATATCTAACTATAATGTGTTAGGGGATTATAATCATTAATACTTCTTCATATAAAGTTCATACTGGTGATCTCAATTACAGGATATCATAAAGACTCACCCTCTAATAGGAACACCACATGTATTAGATTTCATTGGATAGTCCTATTTATGAGCATGTGTATTGGTCTTTTTACTTGAGATTATTTTTAATGTATATCATGAATCATGTACTTTGATGCATGATTAAAACCATGAAGGTTTTTATTTATGGGGAGGTAGCTTGCATATGATGATTCATTAATAGTATGACATTAATTGAATGATCAAGATGAGATTTATTACTTTCAAGTATAGGAATAATATTTCTACATCCTTTTTAATTGAATGGTAATTCCTTGAAAAAATCAATAAACATGGTAGACAAAGTCAATTCCATCCAATATAGTTAAAGAAAGATAAATAAAGCATTTAAGGATGGTGACATGAACTATGCATCCTACTTTATGAGATATAATGGGACAATATATTATATTACACAGTAAGTGTTCATCGGTGGTTTTCTATCATGAACCCTCCCCTGAGGCCCGTGTCGTGACAACCACAAGCCCACATCCGATAAGCTAGGGTCAAGAGACTAGCACCGAATAGGAATATCCCAAAAATGAAAGGCATTTTCCTAAAAACCTATACACATGCACCAAATTGAAATCCACAGGGATGGAGAGTGAAAATACTAAGTAAATAAAATGCATGCATACCACTACAACCCAACAACAGAGTAAAATAGAAAGTAAATCAGTAAAGTAAAATTGGGTCAGAATACAAGACTAATAAAATAAAGACAACTGCAAAGCCCAACCTGAAAACAAGGGTACTGAAGCTGCTGTAGAAGCTGCCAGAAACACCTTGGCTCGTTTGATCTCACAAGGCACCATTTGGTCCTGGTCCTGGTCCTAATCTGCCTAAGACTCCACCAAATAATTGATCAAATGCACAATACACGACACGTTTAGGAAAATCCCATGCAGGGGTGATTAAAACAAAACTTAGTAGGGGACCCTGAAAACCACAAAGAAAAAGACCACAAAGTAAGCACCGCCAAGAAGGTACAGTCATCTCAACACAGGTATATTTCATCAACACATAAAACAAGAACATATAGGTATAGTCATAGATGATTCCAAGATGAAGCATCTCATCCAATGCCAGCCATATGGTTCTGTACATAGCATGATCAATTTCAAGAGTTCCCACTCCTTGAGCTATCTGATAGTGACCGTGTAGATAAAGTCTACCAAAAGTATCTTAAAGAACATCTGGTCTCGATACATCATAATGTTTCCCTAAGACATCCAGTCTCCCTGAGATAAGAAGTCTCGATATCATAGACAATCCTTCATCATGGGATTATTCTCAAGACACACTCATCCTGGGAGGACTCGCTCCTTGATCCACCAAGTCATCAGAGACATTCACAAAGAGTTACCGCTTCTTTCGGCCCCGCCCAAATAGAACACATTAAGAACTACCCAAAGTACACGACTTCAGTAATAATGTTGAAAATCTTATAATACTGATTAAATCATCCTCATTGAGTCACTAAGGTCTTTTGGTCCACTTAGGTTTGCTCGTCTGTCATGCCAATGAGGTCTGATGGTCTTCCAAGCCACTCAGATCCGCTTGGATACTAAGCCACTGAGGTATTCTTGTCTGCCAGGCCACTGAGGTTCGCTCAACTATGGGGCCACTATGGTCTTCTCATCTATCGATCCACTAAGTTACCCTTAGATACTGGGCCACTGAGGTCAGCTCAGCTACCGGGCCACTAAGGTATGCTCGTCACTTCCTTCTCATCACAGTAAGTAATAGGATTTTCGTTCGTAGCGTGCTTGATTCTAGAAGAATATAATTATCAAGCCATCGGTCATAATTCAACCTCTACATAAACTCACTTGTATTATTCCAAAAGGACTTACTCATTTTCAGGGTACCAAAACCTCAAACGGCTCGTCAATTGGACATATAGTTTGGAAGTTAGGTCTATTTTACTGAAAAGGGATCGGTTGGGTCTGGGTCCGGTCCGACCTGGACCGGACTGGCTGGGACACGGGTCTGACTGACTGGGATACCGAAAGTCCGGCCCACTGTGACTGTTCCAGCCAGATCCGACTGAGATTCGGTGGGTGTGCCACCTCTCCCTCCACCCCACAGGTCGTCGTGGGGTCCACCATCGCAGTCCAAGTGAACCATGGCCCTCCAGCCACGTGACGTGGTGTCGCTCACCGCATCTGCTCACGCCGCCAATACCGGCCGTTGATGGCGGCCTTTGACCACTGCATCTGGAGGGTTTTTCGGGGCCCCTTCTCTATCATGGTGCACCACTGCGGACGTTGAGTTGCAACCTCCTGTGCACCGCCCGTGACCTCCTACTGTAGGCCTCCTCTGCCGTCGCGGACCTCTACCATCATGGTCCCCGCCTGTACCATGGATCATATCTACCATTTGGGTTCTTGATTCCTTCCTGGGTTATTTATATGATAGAGATAAAGAAAATCGAAAGAAAGAGGGAGGAATAAATTCACATGAACACACGAGGTGGGCGGATAGGTCCTTATTCATGTCAGCCTTGATCCACCCACGTTAGATTTTAGGAACAGATAAACAGAACCAATTCTAATCATAGGTTCAACATGGATCAAATTCCCCAATGATTATCCCAAAATCAAACTCATCCTGAAATAGCACGCACGATCCATGAATCATTCCGCTCGTCGAATGATTCGCGTTTGTTGTAGAGATTTAAAGAAATAGTGAAATATAAATTGAATCAAATAGACACCCAACCTCGAGGTTGGATAGTTTGATGGTGAAAATTAGAGTTGCACTACCATTATTCATCATTCCTCAATCCTCAACCCATCGCCATTGGTGGTTCATCGTTCGTTGTCGGTCATCGCTTGCCAACGGAAATCCTCCAAAGGTTCAGATCAATCCTAGATCTCTTCCAATGATCTCATATTCGGTTAATCCATTAAATAGAAGAAATGTGTTTCAGAGTTTCTGTTATGTTGAGTCACAACGTCGTTACACTATTTCATTTATGAAACAACATTTCTGTTATGCTCGGGTTGAAACATCGTTATGTTACAGTGAAACTCAAATTTGAATAAAATTAAATCCTCAATTTTATTTTATTTCTTCAAGTAACTTTATTTTAAAAATCCCGAAATAATAAATTTTTCCCTCGACCCACACCGATCGAGGTTAAGTCCTTCTTAAGGAGAACATCTCATTATGAACTCAATGGTGGTCTCATATTTTCAATCTGAGTTACCGTTTGTGATTTATGAGGATTCAAAAATAAAATAATTTCTTTTATTTAAATTATTTTATTTACTGTTACATCCCAAAAAAATCAACTTTCACAGTTGGCCCAAGTCGACCGATGTTAGGCTCCACCTAAGGAAATCACGCCCTCACGAGCTTAGTAGGGGTCTTAGAATTTCAATCAAAGTCACCATTCATGAGTTATAAGTACTTGAAAAATAAAATAATTTTATTTAATTATTTTATTTACAATTATTCCAATTTCTGGATTTCTCACTAGAGACCTGCGCTGACTAAAATCAAGTCGTGCCTAGGGTAAAACTACTGCTCTGAACACAACGGTGCCCACATATTTCTTATCTGGGCACCCATTTAAGATTTATTCTACTTTTTTAGGAAAACTTCTCACGGACGCTATTTAAAACTTAAAATATTTTGACAGATAATTTCGGGCACCCCGAGCCTCGGAATCTCCCGCCGTCTCAGCACCTGGCCTCATAATTTTCTCAAGAATTTTCTAAAAATAGAACTAGGAAAATATGATCCGTGACATTTTCATAGATATAAATTATATTTAACTCTTTAGGGTTTATTATTTGGGGAAAGATAATGGATTAGCGGGTCCTACATAAAGGGTATCCAGAATTTCCACCAATTCAAATGAATTGTAGTTTAGGATGAATTGGGATCTAGGTATATGGGCTTGTGAACACCCAAGATTGAATGATCACAAATTAATATATAAATAAATTTAGTTATATTTTATTCAAGTTTAGAATAATGTGAATTGAAATTATATCTCAATGTATTCATAAGTTATTTAAATATAAATAAGTGAATATGATAAAATTATTTTTCAATTTAACATTATGTAATATCCCAAGTTTTTAAAAGGAAACTCTATGTTCGATAGCGTACATGATACGCCACATCGAGCTTAACCAAACAATTAAATAATATTTAAATGTTACCATTAAAACCTATTAATTAGAATGGAGGTATTAGATAGTATTAAATGAATTATGAAAATATGGTTTACATATGTATATATAATTAATTATTTTGTGAAAAATTAATTATAAATGAAGGAAAAATCCTTTTTAAAATAAAAGGAAATGTTTTTTGGAAGACTATTTAAATGTGCACACGTGTTTTATACCAAAAAATTAATAAATCACTCATATTTTAGTATATTAATGAAATATATAAATAATATATTTAATTTAATTTTTAAAATTCATCTTTTGGGTTTTCTATACATGATATAAGAACAAATCCAAATTTATGAATAAAAGAAGTTTTTTTCAAAAAAAGGTAGTTTTGTAGCCTTTTGATGGTGCACTAGTTTTAAATCTAGTTTTTGACACTTCTATAAGTTCTATTTAAAAAAATGACTTCTTATTTGAAATATTAGTATCAAAATTTACTTTGGATTAATTTTTGTTATTTTTTTGATAAGTTTTATGTTTTGATGAATAATGAAAAAATAATGCATTTTAATTGAAAAAAACGTTTTCATAAAATTTATTTATAGTGATAAATTATATTTTTGAATAGTTTTAAAATAAAATTAGATCAATTTTTTATAATTTAATCCAATTTAGGTCGTTTGAAACAATTTCACATTGAATTTAGATATAAAAATATTTCAATCATTTGAATGCTTTAACTTTAAAAACATGTTTTCTAATTCCATCAATGAGGTTAATTTTTAATAAATTTATACAAATTTTGTGTTTTTAATTTAGAAAAATAGATTCCATATTTTTAATCATAAGGTCCAAATTAATTGAATAGATCTCTTTTATTTTTGGACATTATGAATAGTAACTTTAGTAATTTTTTATTACCACAGAATCGGGTAATTAAGGGTAAAAATCATATTATAAAAATTATAAAATTACACTAACATATGTACAATTTTATTTGATAAGTATTTTTCATCCCTAAGAATTAATTTATAATTTATGATACCATTTATGGCCTTTTGAATGATAATATAACCTTAATAGTGTTATATTCAAAGAAAAATCGATTTTTTATACTTGTTTTTAACAAGAGAAATATTTTTAATATGGGGTTATATGAGGGATATGTTTGAATATAAATATTATTTGGAAATATAAAATATTTTTATACATCAGGGTAATTTATTTATAATTTTAAGTGATAAAATAATTTCCTTAAATGGTGACGTAATGATGATACATGAATTGTTTAATTAATGAAAGAATCAAATAAATGATATTAAAAATATTAAAATAAATATAATTTGATATAATTAATTCCATCCAATAATTTTATGGATTACTTTGAGATTTTAGGGATGATTTAAAGTAGTTACTTCTAATATATCATGTTTTTATTATATTTTTAAAAAGTCAAGTGGGGAATGGTTTCAAAATTGACATTAATGGAATTTTAAAATAAATAATATTTTATTAAATGATATAAAATTCATAAAAATATAAAAATCATAAAAATATAGAATTCATAAAAATAATTGAGATAAGTCTAAAAATTTCACCAATTTCTCATTTATTGGTCTTTTTTAATTTTATAGTAGTTATATTAACCCTCAAAGTGTAAATTACATGATATCGTGATAAGAATTAAAAAGGTTAAATAAGGGTTAAAAAATATAAAGATTAAAAAAAATAGTCAAAACTTATATAATTTTCATTGTATTAAGGTTATTCTACCTAAAATCCTCATATATTAGAAATAAATCATTTGGGATCCATTTGGAATAGAAAACTAATTTATATTAAATTAATATTTTGAAGAATTCTAAGAGTACCCCTCCCCTCTCCTATAAAAGGGAACTCATTATTCTAATTTAAATACACTTAGAAACCTATTTGGTTAGAAAAAAAATCTGAAAATATACCTTCCTATAATCCATACCCATATTATAGAGGCCTTATTTTAGGCAGAACACCCTCCTTAGAGGTGTTCAGGTGTTATTCAAAGAAGATTGTCTGAGGAATATGTATCATTTTTAATTAATTGTTTCTATTTTATTTATCCTTCAACTTCCTTCAAATATTCTTCAAACATGATGAAATAATAACAAAAATATACTCAATATACTGAGATATTATTATGTTAATATCATCACCTAAATCTGTCTCCAATTTCATCAAGTAGGAAATGAATTATTCGTTCGTGTGTACGGTGGACTACCACCTCGTGAACTGATATAATTCGTTTCCCATCATCGTCTATCAAGACTAGTTATAATTATGGAATTAATTTTTATATATGATGTTCATGAAATATTTATCATTATTAAAGAATAATATA
Organism: Viscum album; assembly: GCA_963277665.1. Classification (NCBI taxonomy): domain Eukaryota; kingdom Viridiplantae; phylum Streptophyta; class Magnoliopsida; order Santalales; family Viscaceae; genus Viscum; species Viscum album. The sequence goes on from OY728161.1 coordinate 1,593,562,862, forward strand.
TCATTTAACTCATACCTTTCCATGTACATAAAAATGATAACATTGTTTGTGCGCACGTGATAACTATCATCTCCACGAAGAGATGTGATTCATTTTTCATCACCACATCACATGGATGATATGTATAAGTATATTTAAATAAATAATATAATATTTATGATATTATGATAATTATTGAAATATAAAATAAAAATTACCTTCTTTTCATAATAGTCATTAAAAAATGAAATCGTTACTCATGCGTATGTACGGCTTACCATCTCCATGATTGTAACGTTGTTAATTTTTCATATACATATTTAATCAATGGATTTAAAATTATAATTAATGTATAAAAGTGATTATTATGTCATGAATATTATTTTGGAGAATATGGCCTCATGACCACTTTGATTATTGACATCATACCAAACTCATTTTGTAATCAAGTACCTAATATCGTTAAAACATCTGACATGAACTTAAATAATTAAGTAATTGTTATAACATGGTAACAAGTGATATAAAAGAAATAAAAAATATTAAAAAGGTTCTCAATAAAGTAAATAATTAACCTAAGTTTATTATTCAAGAAACTAAAGGACATACATGATGAATCAGACTCAATGTAATGGACTTCATCTCAATATCCTTTCATTGAGGTATAGTTTTATGTTATACACCCACCATCTATTATTAGGTTTATATAAATCCCCTTTTACTTATAATTTCATTAATTTATATATTATCATGTTATTTAATGTTTTTATAAATTTTATTATTTTATGGGGATTAATATTTAAATGTTCAAAGTGGTATGGGACACCTTGAATATTTAAAGATTTAATTATCACATCTTTTTCTCCATGTCAATATTCTTGATATTATTTTACATATTTATTTATATGGATATAAAAGGACAATAAAGGAAATTTCATTTCTATTTATAATTTAATTAAAAGGTTTTTAAAAGTAATATTTTTACATGTTTCATATGGAAAGTTTTGACAAACGACAAAGAGGAATGTTCTATTCTTAACATACATAGCGACAAAAAAATCAATTATTGTGACTATTACATAATTTATAGATTACTTTAAAAGATAAAATGTTTTATTAAATGAAAATTATAATTTTACTTTTTGGGTATTTTGGAATTGAATATGGGTTTTTAAAATAAATTAGTATTTTTATAAAAATGTGTTTTTTATATAGTATTAAAAAAAATTCAAAGGGTTTTATGATGAAAGTGCTTTATATACTTGAGCATTATAGGAAATGAGTAAGCCTGATACAGCTTATACTTGGGGTTTCCTAGATAGTTCTAGGTAATCCTGTTATATCTTAACATGGGATGGCCTAGATAGGGTTAGGAAAGCCCATTATAGATTAACACGTGGTGGCCCATATAGCACTGAGAAAGACCATTATAGTTTAACATGGGGTGACCAAGATAGCATTGGGTAATTCCATAAAAAATTAATTGGAATTTTTTCATATGGTTATTCTGATTGAAAGGGTTTTATGTATATAATGCTCTAAGTCACCTAAAGGATATTTAATTGCATGCTATGGGATTTAATAATTTTATTTGAGTAAAATGTGTGTTTTTTTCATGTAAAAATTTTTTATATTCTTAAATAAATTTGAAGATAAAGGTAAACATAATATTAGTTTTCATTTTTTTAACTAAACTAATGGTTTCCTTTCTTTTTATATAACTTATTGAGATTTTGTGATCACACCAAGTTTTTATAATATTTTTCACAGTGTTTAAGGGGGAATAGAGATAAGGATGAGATCAAGGGGATAATTGTGAATATTTTCATAAAGAGAAAACTTCTTTTGTTTTAAAGAGTTTTATATTGTGGAAAATGGATATTGGGTATAAGTGTCCAATTGTAATGTATGGGTTTACTTTGTAAGAGTTTGTCTTGATTCTCTAAAACTATAAACTAAAAATATCCTCAAATGTGAATTCTAGTTCAAAAACACTAGAATAATTTATGTTTAAGATTGTGTCCTTATAGTTGGTATCAAAGGATGGTTTATAAAACTTTAGAGATTAGGATTTTTTTTCTTAAGATTTATGGATATCATCATGGGTTTATAATTTTTAGGTTGATCATAAGTTCAGTTTCTTAGAAACCCTTTTGAGGATATAAGTTATGAAAATTTAAGGTTATTAACGGTATTTTTAGAGAATTTTTTTTTTATGTAATTATGGGTTATTACTTTTTGGGATGAAAAATGAAAGGTATGAGATAAAATTTGAGGTTAAAACATGTTATGATTATTTTTGAGGAATTTATCATATTTTGGGAATGTCATAAGAATTATATAGTCTTAGAAAAATGATAACCCATAGGATGGCTGACAACCCATCACGTCCGGTAAGGTCGTGAATTTTAAACCCACGATCAAAGGGTGACAATGGTGCATCACCTACCACTAGCCTATGTAAAGTTCTGGTTAGTATGAATTTTTATTTTTAGTTAAAAAATTTGATAGAATAAGAATAAGTTTATTTTAAGAACATATGTTTTATATAATAGATAATCATGATATTGGAAAATGATATGGTGATTAAGTGATTAATTTTTTTTCAGAATACGTTTACTATTTTGGGAAACCTTTTTGATTGAGGTAAACAAAATACTATGTGATTTTATTTGAGAAGTAAAGGTTTAATTATATTTTTGAATAATATATGATTTTATTGTGGAATTATGTTGATTTGAGTTATTTATGGAAATAATTGGCATATCTTGGAGATTATGTGACTTAGAAAATTACATTTTTGGTATGTGACATTAAGAGTCATTATTGTTCTTTTGAGATAAATGTTAAAATTTATCTTGGAAAAATATGTTATCAAATAATTTTGAATTTAAGGCTTAAATATTAGTTTGTATTATTTTAATTAATTTTAAGGAAAATTATTTATTGAATGGTCTATATTGATCTTTTGGTGTCACTGTTGGATTTTAGAGATTAAAATAGTTTTTTTGTCTTATAAAGGTATATTATTTTCTGGTAGTTATCTTTTGTTTTCCTAAAATTTTTGGTTTTGGTTAATTTATAAATAATGGAGTAATATATTATCATCCTTTTGTGGATTTAATGATCAATAAAAGTTTATTTTAATGCCAGGTGTATTCAAATTCATCTTTAATACTCGTTGTTTGGAGAAAAAGATGATTTTGTGGTGGAATTTGATTAAAGGATGAAACTATACATGTAAAGTAAGTATATTTTCTTATTTTATTAGTCCAAATAGTAAAGTAATTCCTCAAATCTATAAAAATGATCTCAAAAACAACATTATCCATTTACTTTTCTTACTAAGAAATTAGTGACCTTTTAACTCATCATGTATTTATTTTTTTGCGATTATTAATTTTCTTATGATTGTGTTCTCTATAACTCTTTATCAGAACTTGATATTCAGTTTTCTCTTCCATGTCTAAGTTTTTCAACATGGAACCCTATTATGTGTTTTCTCTGGTGACCTTCTTACTTCCCTTTCGTTATTTTAAAGTGGATGTTTCATTTATTTTTTTCCAATGTGGGATTTCAATAATGGTATTTTGAAAAGCCAAACCATAGTTACTAAACTCGAATTAAAATTTTCACAAATTAAATTTATTAAATTGGTGAGAATTTGGAATCCCAAGTTTTTAAAAGGAAACTCTATGTTTGATAGCGTATATGATACTCCACATTAAACTTAAATGAACTAAATAATATTTAAATGTTTCCATTAAAACCTAGCCATTAGGATAGAAGAAATGAAAATTATTATATTAATTTTGAAAATATGGTTTACACATGTATATATAATTAATTATTTGGTGAAAAATTAATTATAAATTAATGTAAAATCCCTTTTAAAATAAAAGTGAATGTCATTCTGAAAAACAATTCATAATGTGCACTAGTGTGTTTTATACCAATAAATTAATAAATCACCCTTATGGGATTATATTAATGAAATTTATACATAATATATTTAATTTAATGTTTAAAATTTTTTTTAGACATTATATAAGAACAAATCCAATTTTATGAATAAAAGAAGTATTTTTCAAAAAAGTCAGTTTTACCACCTTTTGATGGCACACTTGTTTGAAATATAGTTTTTAACACTTTTATAAGTTATATTTGAAAAAATAAACTTATCATTTGAAATATTAGTACCATAATTTTCATTGGATAATTTTTTTATATTTTTATGATAAGTTTCATATTTTGATAAATAATGAAAATTAATGCATTTTAATTGAAAAATACTTTTTCATCAAATCTATTTATAGTGTTAAATTATATTTTTAATGGTTTTAAAGTATAATTGGATAAATTTTTATCATTTAATACAATTTACATCATTTTAATCAATTTCACATTGAATTTGGATATAAAAATATTTCAATCTTTTGAACATTTTTACTATAAAAACATGTTTTCTTATTCTGTCAATGGGATTAATTTTTAATTAATTTCTATCAACTAAATATTTTGAATTTGAAAAAATGGATTCCATATTTATAATAATAAGTTCAAAATTAATTAAATATACCCCTTTTATTTTTGCACATCATGAATAATAACTTTAGTAAAAAAAATATTACCATAGTTAAGGGTAAATCAGGTAATTAAGGGTAAAAATATTATTATAAATATTATAAAATTATCATAACACATGTACTAATTTTATTGTATGAGTATTTACTGTACCTAAGAATTAATGGATTATTTAGGATACTATTTATGGCCTTTTGGATGAGAATATAACCTTAATAGTATTATATTCAAAGGAAAGTCAATTTTGTCATACTTTTGTTTTTAAAAAAGAGAAGTATTTTTAATATGGGGATATATAAGGGAAATGTTTGAATATAAATATTATTTGAAAATATAAAATGTTTTTCTACATCATGTTAATTTATTTATATTTTTTAGTGATAAAATAATTACCTTAAATGGCGATACAATGATTATGCATGAATTGTTTAATTAATGGAAGAAACAAATAAATGATATTAAAAATATTGAAATAAATATAATTTGATATAATTAATGTTATAAATTAATTTTATGTAATATTTTTACATTTTAGTGATGAGTTAAAGGATTATTTTTTAAGATATAATGTTATGTTATTTTTAAAAAGTCATGTGATGAATAGTGTCAAAATTGACATTAATGGCATTTTAAAATATATAATATTTTACTAAATGATATAAAATACATAAAAATATAAAATTAATACAAATAATAAGTATAATTATAAAAATATCATAACTTACTCATTTATTTTTTGTTTTTTATTTCATAGTAATTATATTAACCCTTAAAGTGTAAATTACAAGATATCAGTGTAAGAATTAAAAAGGTAGAATAAGGGTTAAAACAAAAAGATAAGGATTAAAAAAATAGCCAAAACTTATCTAATTACCAAATTATAAAATTTATTCTACCCAAAACCATCATATCTTATAAATAAATCATTTGGGATCCATTTTTAATAGAAAATTAATTTATATTAAATTAATATTCTGAAGAATTTCAAGAGTGCCCCTCCCCTCTCCTATAAAAGGAAACCCATTATTTTCATTTCACTACACTTAAAAACCTTTTTCTGTAAAATATCTACCCAAATATCTTCCTATAATCTCTACCCAATTTATAGAGGTCTTATTTTAGGCATAACACCCTTCTTAGAGGTGTTAAGGTGTTAATCAAAGGAGATCGTCTGAGGAAGATGTATCATTTTTAATTAAGTGTTTTTATTTTATTTATTCTTCCACTTCATTCAAATATTATTCAACTATGATTAAATAATAACTACAATATACTAAATATAATAATATTTTATTATTTTAATATCATCACCTAAATCCATATCCAATTTCATCAAAATGGGAAATGAATTATTTGTTCGTGTGTGTGGCGGACTACCACCTTGTGAACCGATATAATTAATTTTACATCGCATTATCTCAATACTATTTATAATAATGTAATTAATGTTTATATATTTTGTTCATGAAATATTTATCATTATTAAATAATAATATATCATTTATATTCATACCTTTCCATGCACATAAAAATGATAATGTCATCTGTGTGTATGTGTGAACTATCACCTCCACGAAGCGATGTGATTCTTTTTTCATCACCACATCACATGTATGATATATATAAGTATATTTAAATGATTAATATTATATTTATTAAATTATTATAATTCTATAAATATAGAATAATAATTACCTTTTTTTCTATAATGACTATTGAAAAATGAAAATGTTACTTATGTGTACGTACGACTTACCATTTCTATGATCGTAGCATAGTTCATTTTTTGTATCCATATTTAATGAATGGATTTAAAAGTATAATTTTTATATAAAATTTATTATTATTTCATTAATATTATTTTTTATATGATGGACTAATGAACAGTTTGACTATTGACATCATACCAAAGTCATTTTGGACTCAAGTATCGATTATCGTCAAAACATCCGACATAAAATTAAATAATTAAGTAATTATTATAACATGGTAAAAATTATATAAAATAAATAATAAAATTTGAAAAGGTTCGCAATAAAATAAATAATTATCCTAAGTTTATTATTCCGTAAATTAAAGGACATATGTGAAAAATCAAACTCAAGGTAAGGGACTTCGCCTTAATCTCCTTTTATTGAGCCATAGTTTAATGTTATACACCCACCATATTTTATTAGGTGTATATACAGAACCTTTTACTCATCATGTTATTAATTTATTCATTATCATGTTATTTAATTTTTTTATAAATGTTATTCTTTTATGTGGATTAATATCTAAATGTTCAAAGTGGTATGGGACACCTTAAATGTTTAAATATTTAATTATCACATATTTTTCTCCATTTCAATGTTCTTGATATTATTTTACACATTTATTTATATGAATATAAAAGTATTATAAAGGAAATTTTATGTCTTTTTTTAAATTTAATTCAAAGGTTTTCAAAAGGAATATTTTTATGTGTTTTATACAGAAATTTTTTACAAATGACCAAAGGGAGTGTTCTATTATTAACATGCATAGAGATAACACATTTACCATCACTATGACTATTATATAATTTATATATTCCTTTACAAGATTAAATTTTTTCTTAAAGTAAGATCCTAATTTTCATTTTTGGGTATTTTGGAATTGAAAATGGGTTATGAAAGAAATTGGTATTTTTATATGAAGGTGTTTTCATATGGGATTAAAAGAGTTTTTCAAAGGGTTTTATGATAAAAGTGTTTTATTAATGATGTGGTAATTGAGAATTATAGGAAATGGGTGAGCCCGATATAGATTATACAAGGGGTTCCCCAGATAGCGTGGGGTAATCCCATTATAGCTTAACATGGGGTGGCCCATATAGCACTGGGAAAGCCCATTATAGTTTAACTTGGGGTGGCCCAAATAGCACCAGGAAAGACCGTTATAACTTAACATGGGGTGTTTCATATAGCATTGGGTAATCCCATAATAGCTTAATTGGAATTTTTTCATTTAGTTATTCTAATTTAAAGGGTTTTGAAATGGTTTTATGTATATGATTCTATAAGTCTTGTAAATAATTTTTAATTACATACTTGGGATTTAATGATTTTCTTTGAGTAAAATGTGTGTTTGTTTTTTTTTGTAAAAATGTTTTATATTATTAAATAATTTTGAAGATAAAGGTAAACGTTATATGAGTTTTCAAGTTTTTACTGAACTAACAATTTCCTTTTTTTATATCCCTTATTGAGATTTTTTCTCACCCCAAGTTTTTAAAATATTTTTAACAGGGTTTAATGGTGGATAGAGATAATGATGTGATCAAGGGGATAATTGTGAATATTTTTCATAAAGATAAATCATTTTTTATTTTAAAAACTTTTATATTGTTGAAAAAATGGATAATGAGTATAAGTTTCCACCTATAATGTATAGGCTTACTTTGTAATATTTTTTCCTAATGCTATAAAACTCTAAACTGAAAAACTCCTCAAATATGAATTCTAATTAAAAAATACTAGAATAAATTATGTTGAAGGGTGATTCCTTACACATTGAGAATTCAGGTTTTGTTAAATATATATGAGATGAAATGAGTGGAATCAGTGGTTTTTATTTCACCTCATAACATATAAAAGTGTTATAAATTATGAAAAAAAAATATGAACTTATGAAGATGTTAAATAAGTCATAAGGGTATTTAGGGTTTGAATATATGGTTTAATTTTTTTAAGGTACATATGAGGAATTTTACAGACTTAAACCTATCTATAAAAATAATTTTAGAACCATGAATAGTGGAGAGTCTCATTTTTATGAATTTTAGTCCTTCCATATTCACTTTAGAGTGGAAAACAATAAAAAATATCATGAACATATCGACTTCGATTCATGAATCAATCATGTGTTCTTCTTGTGATCATATGGTCATAATAAAGAACCTATTTCTTCCATGATAGCACATAACAATTAAATAATGGTGTACTAGAAGATTTTTGGTATGTGTATGGACAATCTATAGGGATCAAAGTTTAGATCCTTCAATCTACGATGATTCAGCATTGAGTATATTGTGTTGGGATTACATTAATGAATGAGGTAATGTTTTTATATTCCTAATACTTAAATCTTCTATATATTATTTTTTGATGAGTCTAAGAACTGATATGATAGATCTTATGTTACAAAAAATATCTTATATAAATTTATTAAATATATTGTTATTTAACCCTTATGTTGTTCCTGGATACCTTTAAATTATAGGTTATGCATATTGATCTTTGAAAATGATAATGAATAAGTTTTAATGAATTAGATATTTTTTTTAATACCATGTTTGAATTTTTTATTAATATTGAGGGTGTATAAATTTTTTTGGAGTTTATTATAAGAAATTTTGATATCCGTGGAGGTGTACCATACTTTCATGGTGGCCTCTCAATATTATAAACTTTTATTTTTCTAAAATTGTAAATTATTAAGTGGTGATTGTTAATTTTTGAATTTTTTCATGGGGTCATATCATTTTGTATGGGGGTTTTTCTAGCTACTAGAGACTAATAACTTTGATCCAAATACTAAAATTGAGGATGTGTATAATATACATGGGTTCATTACACATTGGAATAAGTCATGACAAAACCAGTACAAGGTCACATTTCTTATTATTTCATTATTTCATTTCCTTAACTTCGATGTGGTTGTATGGATTATCTTATAGAATGTGAAAATTTGGTTATATTAGGTGTATTTATTAATAGTGTTAAATAGTGTCAGGAATATATATATATATAGGGATTATAATTAGTAATGGTGTATTAATTTTGGTTAATTCGTTAGGGAGATAATAATAATTATAGTATGAAGGATAGAAATAGAAAAGGAAATGGTTTTGAATATGGATACGGTTGTAGTTATGTATATTTTTGTGGTTTTAGAAACAAATGTGGTTATACATACATTTTTAGACATGGATGTGGATATGGATGTATGATAGGGTTATTATGTGGAGAGTCTGATGGGTTATAATATTTTATAATTATAAATGGTGATCGAAGTTGATTATAAATAGTGTACCAATTTATTATTGATCATAACATAATTCACAATTATTTTTATACCCTTTTACCAATGTTTTTAGTTACTTTGGGTTATAATTTAAAAATATAAAAACAATCATACTTCTCATTTAATTCATTTTATTACTTTAAAGTAATATTAAAAAATAAAATTTCACTTGTTTTGTTGTTTAATTTGATTAAGGAGGTGATTTAGAGAGATCATGATGAAATTGGAGGAAAACATGGAAAACGGTGCACATACCTTCATAGTTTAGTGGATTGAAAATCACATGTCCATGATATATAAATTCAATGGGACTAAAATTTTGGTGGTTTAATATATGAAAACCCAGGCTATTATAAATTTATTTATCCAATTTCATCCATTTGGAAGACCAAAAGTTGGAATCTTTCTACAAACCCAAAACTAATCATAGTCAAGAGTAAAGCTCGATATTTTGATAACATCTCTCATTCTTGAAATCCATTGAAAAGAAATTTTATGTTCATATATCCAATAGTTTATAAAAAAACTCTCTAGTTTTTTTAAAATTTGATATAATGTTTTTTACTTGTCCAAATATTATCCAGAAGTGGTATTATGAAATCCACACAAAAACCACTAGCTACCTTGGCCTATAAATACATACCATGGGTACCTCATTTGTAAGTTCATACAAGGGGATAAATTATATCATTTTGGAGATTCCAATTTTTTACTTTTATCATCATAGATATTATAAAACTTCTTATCCTCCTAGGGAGATATTAAATAAAAAATAGTTCCACTCAAGCCTTCTCCTCCTTTTGATGATGAGATCAATAGTGGGACATAATTTAGAGGGATATATACACTTGTTAAGGGATTTTTGGAACTTTATTTAAAACTATTTTGGTGTAATTTGTGTTTGAAAACATTTCTTTTAGTTTTATATTAGAATAGTTCTACATTGAATGTAATATTTTGGTATGATTGAATGAAACATTTTCCATTTCATAACCAATTGGAATGAAATGTTAAGTATGAATCTTGTGTTATTATAATTGTATAACACAATGGTCATTTTTCCTCTCACAAACGATTGATATATTATTATTCTTTGGTATACCTAATTTGTAAGATCCCATGTTTTGAACCTATTCGGGTTTTCAAAGGAATTTAAATTTTTAGTGGTGGATGGGCCAAATTACAAACAAAACTTCAAAGCATAATTTTGAGAGATTTAACACTCTAACATGTTGTTTTAGAATAAGTTTTAAGGTTTGATAGATTTATTGGGAGTTTTAATGGGTTTTAGGAGTATTGAGCATTGAAATCCTAGTTTTTAGAAAGACAAGGGAGGCACATGGCTAGTGCGGTGTTAGTGATAATTGTTATCCTCAACCTACGATCCTATTAGGGTGTAACGTGGTTTTTCAAACCTTGCATCTGAGGCCACACAAACATGAAAATTTTTATACTAAATTACAAAGGTGAAGTTCAAATACTTCATATGGTTTTTGTAATCATGTGCCTAGCCATGTGAGGAGTGAGTCTTTTGGATAGTGGCACCACACATGCAGCACACATTTTGTCTAACTATGCACTTAGCTGTGTGAGGTTATGTGCCTTAGATAGTGGGTGCACATGGTTGGTTCACATTTTTCCAATCCATGATTCCAAATCATGTTCCCATTTAAAAAATGTGGTATATGTAAAGTTTACCCCTCTCTTATTTTAGCCTTTAACCCTCCTCTTCTCCTCCCTCAAGCATACAGCAGCCCATCCATGGGAGATTTCCTCTCCTCCTCTAATATTTGATGGTTCTTCCTCATCCAGAATCCAAATATAATTTAATCAGTCACATTGGATCGCCCTCAGTTATTATCTTAATCATCTTTCTTCTTTTCTTCATTTTCCTTCCCTTATTGGATATTATTTCCATGGGAGCTCATATGCCCTATTTTGGGGGTGTTTGTCTATTTTCTTTGATTTATCTCATTTTGGCTCAAACCAATGGTCTATATTGGATGAGTGGATCTTATTAAGAAATAGGTGGGTGGTCAAGGACTTTTCCCTCAAATTATTGTTGTTTATAAATTGTTTTTTCCATGACTTAAGATATAATTTCCATGTGTTGATGCTAAATTGTGTAAATCCTTAAATTAATAGTATAGACCCGAAACTAGACCCCTTATTAGACTCTTTGACATTACCAGAGGGTTGTGACCTCATCTTGGATAACCCTTAGGGTGTTTCCTAATGTTTAATCTCATTGTACTCATGAGTAATTGCTGCAAACACCACTTAGGTGTGTTTATATTGACTCTTGGAAAGGGAATTGACTAAATGATTATAAATGAATTAAGTGAATTATAATAAGGAATTTATTTGTACTTGTAATTTCATCACTTTTGAGTGAGATAACTAATGAAACATATTCATTTTATAAATTTAATAGAGACTTACTTTCCCTATGTTAAGGAATTAGTTTATTGTTTTTACCTCACGGCCAAACCACCTTTTGGGTGTGTTAAGATATCAAATTTTTAGTGGGATGTCTTAATTAAAATAATGTTATTTTTAATGGAATATGCATTATCATAGTCTGATTTATCACTTATAAGTTATTTGACTATTGTGATTTATTGAATTGTTACTTAGAAAGGATATAACACTTATACCTTTTATGATTATAAATAAAATTATTAGAGGCATGTAATGGATTATATTTCAGAATGAATATCTTATCATGGACTATGTTTCATTATTATATACACATGCCTATTTATTATTAGTTTTATTTGAGTGATAATTGGGTTCCAATATGGAATTCCTTGGATAGGATTGTTAGGAACTTGAATTGACTGAGTTATAAGTGGCTAAACGGTGTTGGACATGATTCTCCTCATCAATTATTGGGAATTGTTTTACATGACATTCCATGTTCCCTAGGTTCATATGTTGGACATGGTGCTCCTCATCATTTACTTGAAATTTGTTTACATGATTTTACTCATCACTTATTAGGAATAGTTGGGAATTATTATCTACACTCCCTAGGTTCAAGATGTTGTACACGGATTTCCTTATCATTTACTTGAAATTGTTGGAAATGATTCTCCTCATCACATATTAGGAATGGTTAGACATGATTATCCATTCTCCATTGATTTAGGATGTTGTACATGTTTCTCCTCATCGTTTATTGGGAATGATTAGACATGACACTCTACACCCCCATGGTTTATATTCTTGGTTGATACTATTAGTTAAATATGAAACCCCATGTAATTATCATTATATGTGGAGGCCTTGGTTATATACCTCAGGTCCCAGTCTTTTTTACATAATGAAAAATACTTAGAGATATTTCATCTTAGGTTAGAGCGGGTATGGTTAGCCAGATGTCCCACAATAAAGCATAAATCAACAAGGTTTATTTATATATCATTACTTTATTTCCTTTATTTATTATACCTACACACTGTACATTTTATATTCATAAAATAGAATTTCATTAGACAATGTTGGTGGTGGCCTAATGAATTTTAATCACACCCTATTCGAGTCTCTATTTAGTAATCGGACAGATCTTCTGGTTGCAGGTTAAGACCTGGATCATGCTTCTTTATTATTGTATATTTTGGGATAGAACTTGGAATGGGAGTAACAGATGACCATGTACTTAGGTTTCCTCTAGGAGATGTAGTATTTCTTTTATTTAGTTATTATTTTTTCTATCTGTCTATTTTTTATGTATTACATGTTGTATATTGGACTGCTTGTACATATAGCGCCTTATGATCATACATGGTTATTTATTTGGAACTATTTGGGTTATCGAATAATTTTATATTCCACTTTTTATATTATTAATTTATTAATATATTGTTTTAGTACTTATCTAAAGGTTATAGTATCCACACTGTACCATCATTAGACCCTCGATGCTAGTCGGGAGACTCTGGTATATGGGGATTCATGCCTGAGGTCATGTGGCCACCAGGTCAGGTTACTTATGAGTGAACCAGGCTTGAGATTTCACAAAGTGGTATCATAGGTTTCCTTTTTTTCATTTTCCATTATGATTTGGGGATTGGTAGACATGATACTAGGAATGTGTTGGAACTTAGTAAATAACTCATGTATCAGAATGAGCAATCTATGCATGGGGTGAAATTTAAAGTTGACACGGATGGGAACATTATTCATACTATTCATTATTATTATAACAATCATAATATTTATTTCATATTAATACATGATTTATTATATAATATTACACTTAATATAACCCATAAGATCAATAATTCTAGTGTATTTGGGAATTAAGTACATTAAATAACAAATTAAAATGTGAAAAACATCATCTTTATTAAAAAATTCCTTAACATGATCATAATATTCCTTCGTACTTAACACTTCATGGGATAAATTGTGGACATACATATGAAAGGGGTAATCTATAAAGCTGGGTAAGGGAATAAACATGGTATAACATGAATAAAGTAATACATGTTAGAAAATAGTCATATCAATGGGGAATAAAAGGGGTGAGAATCATAAACATGAATAAAAAGACATGATATAGCATGATAAGATAAAGTAAACATGGTAAATTTGGTAACAACTTAAAACATTACATAATAAACATAAGTTGAGGCTAACTGAAAGGACATAATGATGGAAAAAGTCCTATGATGGATTAGGTTCACTCACTAATCCCTTGAATGATTTATCATGAGACTAAAATATTACCCAATGCATTGGAGTGAAATATAATTCTGGGTACACCTATCACTTTCTTTTCATTCTCATGCTTAAGTGTGCCACTTAGATCATAAAATATGAAATCATTTATCATAAAATTTTATTTCATGGTCAATGAGTGTAGCATACATACATGTAAGTCCCAAATAAAATAATTATAATTATAAAAAATTTAACATCTTTGATAGGAAATGGATATGGTATTCACTACAAAATTGTTTTGTAATGGAAAATCGCTGTGAAATTTTGGCAGTATAACAGCATCACTTAAAGATTCATAAAATTGGATGATGAGAGAGAAATGGGTATATCATCATTTTTAAATAAAATTTACAGTAATAGGGACATGTAAAAACAGATCCCAGCATTAATAATTTGAAATATAAGGCATAAAATAATTAAGAAACTTGAATAAAGAGGAGAAGGAGAAGAACCCTTCCTTAAGTGTGTGACTCCAAATGCTTGGTGGGAGCTTCTTAAGAGCTTCGGGGTGTCTTGGGAGGACTCTATAAATGGGAGGGAAGATTAAGGATTTTCTAAAAGTGTTTTTAGTGAATATAAATAGGAGAATTTGTGGGTTTATATATGAAATGAGTGGGGATTTATTTATTATTTCTCAAACATAGGTTTTGGACTCTATATAATAAAATAAAAAAACCACAAACCTTCCCATGGTTTTTTCCCATGGTTTCAGACAAATTGGATTTTTTTAATTATTTTAGGATGAAAAGGTCAGAAATTAATAAAATAATACCCTTTTTTATGTGGAAGTGAGTAATACACTTAAAGAAATTATTTTAAAACCTTAAAATATATTAATGGTTTTGGAGGATTCATAAAGGATTTATAAAATTAATAAAATAAATATAAAATCACATTATTTTAAATAGAAAAAATATATTTGGTCGTTTATACAATTTATATTATTTATTACATCACTTTTGGTTCATTATGATGTCATAATACACATCATATATTTATACGGTATTTAATTTTTACCCAAAAATTCAAATTTCTTAGAAACTTATAAAAATTTCACTGTTAGATAATTTAGAAAATGTGATTCCAAAAATAATATTAATTTTATAAAAAAAATTATAAATATGTGTATTTTCACTTTAAAAATAAGAATCGACACTTATTTAGAAATGTTAGGTTTTTTGATAATAACAGTTTTCGAACCCTTATAAAAATTACATTTGAGTTCATCTAAATTATATGATCATTTATATTTAATAAAAAATATTTGATAATAATATTTTATTAAAATATTATTTATTTCAAAAATTGATTAATTTATCAAAATATACATCTTGATTAAAATTGAATACCAATTAAAAACATAATTTGTGTTCTATTGTATAAAAATAAAAATCATTTATAAAGTAATGATAAGAAGAAAATATGAACATTATTATATTGAAAATAAAATATAAATATTCATATTATTATGTTCTCAATACATATCCTTTTAATACGCCATAAAATTCCCTAAGGGTAAGTTGTACGATGATGAGACTTTCATGGGGTGGTTTAGCATACATGGTTTGGGTCGTGATCTCGGTGAGGTTGAAATTCTCTTGTAAACAGTTTCTCTCATGCTTAAGTTGTTGGATATCATCTTGGGATTGGTCAAGGTAAAATAATAGTGATGCTATCTCCCTCAAAATCATTAATAAATGGGCTTCATAGGGTAT
Source organism: Viscum album (assembly GCA_963277665.1). NCBI lineage: Eukaryota > Viridiplantae > Streptophyta > Magnoliopsida > Santalales > Viscaceae > Viscum > Viscum album. Next base: position 1,593,578,914 of record OY728161.1, read on the forward strand.
GATCCTACTAGTTGAGTTTATCACTTCATTTGTTAGTGTCAATTGGATTTATCAAAACCCTATATTTATATTAATCATAGACTACGGGAAAAACCGCTTATTACGATAGGGTATTTGCGACGGGCTTTATTCCCATCGCAAAAACTCTGAGGAAAAGTGTATTTGCGATGGGAATATATTCCCGTCGCAAATGGTTAGTTATTTTCGACGGAAACATAGGACCCGTCCCAATAGCTATGGCGCGGTTTGCGCGCCAAAACGTGGGAAACCTATTTGCTACGGTCACCTTCTACCCGTCGCAACTACCCGGCAGTGGTAAATACTATCTGCGATGGGTAAATTGTCCCTTCACAAAAAATTATTCACCCGGTGTAATTTGTGATGGGTCCCGTCGCCAATACCGGTGGCGGTAAATAGGAATTTGCGACGGGGATATCCGCCTGTCGCTAATGGTGTGTCGGTAGGCAACTATTTACGATGGGCCCATCGCAAAAACCCTTTTAATTGCTGCCCATAATTAATGTGGGCGAAGGTATTTGTGACAGGGCCCATCACCAATACCGGTGGCGGTAAATAGGAATTTACGACGGGGATATCCACCCGTCGCTAATGGTGTGTCGGCAGGCAGCTATTTGCGACGGTCTCGTCGCAAAAACCCTTTTAACCGCCGCCTATAATTAATGCGGGTGAAGCTATTTGCGACGGGATACCATCGCAATACCTAGTATTTGAGACGGTTTCCTGTTGCAAATACGACCGTCGCAAATAATATAACCTATATATACACCCCACCCGTTTTTTTTTCATAACATTCAGATCTCTCTTCCTCTCTCTCTCTAACTTCCAGTTCTAAGTAGAAAATTTCTTTTGTTTTAATTTTATCTTTTGAGAAGAGGAGATAAGGAGTTAGAAGGTGAGGATTACTTCAAAATATCGAAGGTATTTATATTTTTTTTATTTTTTAAATTATTTTTAATTGTTAAATTATTTTTAATTGTTAATTTTATTTTTAATTGTTAATTTTAATTGTTTTAATAGAATTTTTAGTAGCTATATAGTATAATTAGATTAAGTGGTTGTACCAAATAATCCTTGTCTAGATATGAACAAGTAGAGGCGACTCTGGCACAGATGTACCTAGGAGTGAAAACTCTGACAAGGTGTTTTGAGCATGACTCGGGGTAACCTCGTACACGACAACGGGTCTTGTTGCACTCTTGGTTCGACACTCCCAGAGAATGTTTTTGTAAAAATTAGAAATAAATATATTTAATTAGAAATAATTAGAAATATTTATATTTAATTAGAAATAATTATATAATTATCAAATAATTAAGAAATGATTAGATTTAATTAGATTTAATTAAAATAATTATCAAATAATTAGGAAATAGTTAGATTTAATTGATTAGAAATAATTAGGAAACAATTAAAATAATTAGGAAACAATTAAAATAATTAGGAAACAATTAAATTAATTAGTAAACAATTAGATTTAATTAGGAAAGAATTAAAATAATTAGTAAACAATTATATTTAATTAGGAAACATTTATAATAATTGGGAAACAATTATAATAATTAGGAAACAATTATAATAATTAGGAAACAATTAAAAATAATTAGGAAAGAGTTAAAAATAATTAATAAAGAGTTAAAAATAATTAAGAAATAGTTAAAAATAATTAGGAAAGAGTTAAAAATAATTAGGAAATAGTTAAAAATAATTAGGAAACAGTTAAAAATAATTAGGAAAGAATTAAAAATAATTAGAAAATAGTTAAAAATAATTAGGAAAGATTTAAAAATAATTAGGAAAAAGTTAAAAATAATTAGGAATGAGTTAAAAATAATTAGGAAAGAGTTAAAAATAATTAGGAAAGAGTTAAAAAGAATTAGTAAAGAGTTAAAAAGAATTAGGAAAGAGTTAAAAATAATTAGGAAAGAGTTAAAAATAATTAGGAAAGAGTTAAAAATAATTAGGAAAGAGTTAAAAAGAATTAGGAAAGAGTTAAAAAAGAATTTGGAAAGAGTTAAAAAGAATTAGTTCGTAATCTGGGCCTTAGTTATCAGAAGATCCATGCATGTTCAAACGATTGCATCTTATATTCTGGTGAAAATGAGTCGTTGGATAGTTGTCCCACATGTGGACAATCGAGGTATAAAGAAGCTTAATCAGGGAAGTCTGGATTGATTCCTATAAAATAGTTGAGATATTTCCCACTTACACCCAGGTTGCAGTGTTTATTTATGTCTCATAACATAGCGACAATGATGGAACAAAACCAATATTTCAAATGGTAAAAGCTTGATTCATCCATATGATGGTGATTCATGGAAACATTTTGATCAATTGCATCCATCTTTTGCTTTAGAATCCTGGAACGTGTGATTGGGTCTTTCTACTGACGGTTTTTTTCCATTTGGATCTTTTGGTAGTCATTATTTCTGTTGGCCTGTCTTTATAACTCCATACAATTTTCCTCCATGGATGTTGATGAAAGAGACTTATATATTTTTGACATTATTAATCCCAAGACATCCGAAAAATAATATTGATGTTTATTTGAAACCATTGATTGATGAGTTAAATTTATTATGGAGTCATGGTGTTGGTACATATGATACTGCTACGAAACAAAATTTTGTAATGAAAGTTTCTTTGATGTGGACAATTAGTGACTTCCCGGCATATGGAATTTTATCTATATGGAGTATACATGGTCCAAAATCATTTCCTTACTGTATGGGAGACAACCAAGCATTTATGCTCGTGAATGGAAAAAAAACCTTTCTATTTTGACTGTCATCGCAGATTTCTTCCAATCAATCATCCTTTTCAGAGGAATAAATCTCATTTCAGAAAAGGAAGAATTGAAAGAGATGAACCTCCAAAAATTATCTCAGGTACAGAGTTACAATCATTTGTATTTTCATTACTTTCCATCACTTTTGGACCGACAATAAACCAACAGAAAATTCATGGCTTTGGGAAAGAACACAATTGGAAAAAACAGAGCATTTTTTGGAATCTGCCATATTGGTCTGATTTGTTGGTCCAACACATGTTGGATGTCATTCATATTGAGAAGAACTATTTTGATAATTTATTTCATAGAGCTTTGGATACACTGGGTAAAACCAAAGATAATGTAAAGGCGTGATTAGATCTTGCCCAAATTTGCAGCGACCAGAACTTGAATTGTTTGAAAATGTCAGATCACAAAGATTAATGAAGCCAAAAGCAGCTTATACACTAACCAAAGAGAGTCGCTTATTATTTTTTCAGTGGATTTCATATTTGAGACTTCCAGATGGCTATACATCCAACTTGGGCAGATGTGTTAAAAATGGTCATATTGCCAGATTAAAAAGTCATGATTGTCATGTTATAATGGAAAGACTTATGCCTATTGGATTAAGAGTTTTGTTGAATTCTAAGATTTGGGATTCGATAACAAATATATCATATTTTTTCTGAGGCATGTGTGCGGCGACAACAGACTACGATACACTATGCAAACTGGAAGAAGCTGTTGTTGTAATTATATGCAAACTGGAAAAAATATTTCCGCCGGCTTTCTTTGACTCAATGGAACATTTGATATTACATTTGCCACATGAAGCAAAATATGGAGGTCTGGTTCAGTTTCTATGGATGTACCCATTTGAGAGATGCATGCAGAAATTAAAGAAAAAAGTCTGTAACAAAGCATCAGTTGAAGGCTCAATTGCTGAAGCTTATTTGCAAGAGGAAATTGCTTTATTCTGCTCTCATTATTTTGAATCTGAATATCCCTCAAAATTTAACTACATGGGATAGAATTATGGGAATGTTGATGATGATATGAACAATAAATTATCAGTTGTCAATCATCCTGAACTTGGCTTTGGTGGAGTTCATGATAGATGGATTTCAGATGATGAACACCATAGAGCTCATACATATGTTCTACTCAACTATGAAGAAATGTAACCAATTATACAGTCAGTGCTCCTATCCCTTATTCTATAGATTCTATTATAGTAAATTAATCATATTGTATTTGTAGGTTATATGATGATCATATCAAGAAACAATTTTCACAAATTACAGCAGCTGGCTTAGAAGAACGTCGGCAAAAAATATTGCCTACTGGTTTCAAAAACTGGTAATATACATTATTTTTTGGTTTTACATATAAAATCAATTTATTAATTGTAATAGTGATAAATGTTTTACAAATTTTCAGGTATATGTACATGCTGATAAGATTGATAGTCGGTTGCGTATATTGAGTAGCCCACCATCCAAAATGGTTAAATCTTATAATATATATGTGGTGAATGGTTATCGCTTTCATACACGTGCATATGGGGAATCAAAGAAAACAATGAATAGTGGTGTTTTTTTGAAGGGATCACATCATAGAGATATTGAAGTTGATTTTTATGGCATGCTTAAAGAAATTATTGAACTGTGTTATTTGGCACAGAATTATGTAACAATGTTTAAATGTCGATGGCTGGATACTAAGAGAGGCTTGCGTATTCATTCGACTCATGTAATTGTTGATATTAAACATAAAAGTCTTCTTGTAGTAAATGAACCATTTTTATTGGCTCATCAGGCACATCAAATTTATTATGAAAAATATTGTGCTACTGCAAAAGAGTTGGATGATTGGTGGAGTATAATAAAAGTTAAATCTCGAGAAAATCAGTTTTTTCAAACTGAATGTGGTTCCACTGAAGTGCAAGGAAATGAAATTTTTCAGGACACTCCTCAAAACACATCTTTTTCACAAAGAGACATGAATATCGAGGATGACACCCCGCAGTTAAGGGTCGATGGTGATCATGTTGTCAATGATGTTACAACTGAATTTGAAATGACAAGAGCTGATGAAAGTGAAACTAATATGGAAATTGATGATGTTGATGAGGAAGATGAAGACATTGACATTGACAACTATGAAGATGATGATGAAGATGAACATTGACACAGTAAAATGCTGGTTAGAATCATAACAAATATATATCTATACATAATAGTTATTTTCAACTGTTTGCTAATAACAATCATTTCATGTTTCAGATGGACTCGGAAATGTTTCGTCAGTTGTTGGAGGTTGATCTACCTATAGATGATGAGGTTCTTGATTCATCTGACCCTCAGGCTATTTGCACTACAGGGAGCACTCAAAGGGGGCATGGTCTTGCCAGACTGATGATTCCAGATCCTATCTCAGAGTGACGTCCACCTCTTGGATTCGATGAGCACACGCGGTGGTATGGTAACCTATGTATTTTAGTTATCTTTCATTATAATTTATTTATATTCTAATTTTTTGATTATTTGTTCTTTTTCCACATTTTTATGGATATAGCTATTGGATAGGGGAGCGCTATCTTGCGCAATTATTTTTCTCAGCCCTGGCTCACATGGGATCAGATTCCCGCTGATGTGCAGGCCGCCATATTCGATCATTGGTTGGTACGTAATTAAATATTATTTATTTTGAAATTTAATTCATTAATAACTTTATATTAGGTTTTATGGTATCCCATCGATGAGAGAATGTGTTCCACTATCCACGCGGCATGGGTGGTGTCTATGCGTGACTGTTTTCGTCAGTTTTTGCATAATTTGAGAAAGACGGCTATGAAGAAAGCCGAAGTGACAGAATTTGATGAGTCCTGTAGAGCCCACCGACAAGAGTACATTTCATCTCATGTTTGGGATGGATTATGTACACACTATTTGGGTGGTGGGTTTCAGAGGAGATCTGCATTGGGTCGACAGAATCGAGGGAGACAAGAGGTGACGCATCGAGCCGGTAGTCATACATTCAGTGCGCATAGAGAGCATCTGGTAAGTACTTTTTTGTAATATTTTATACAACTTTAAATATAAACAGTTTATTTTATATTCATATAGGAAGTCGAGAAGCCCGGTATTACGACGTACGGCGTTTATCGGAGGATGTACACTGGTCCGGCTACTGGAGAGATTAGAGGTGACCGTCAGCGTCAGATTGTGGTCAGTATTATTTTATTTTCAGTTTGAAAATTAAATGCATATAATCTTTTCATTATTTTAATTTCTAATTGAAACTTAAGGAGTCATATGAGGTCGTTACCTCTCAGACACAGGCTGAGAGTCAAGACGAGACGGGTGATCTGACTAGTGCCCACCATTTTGATGAGACGGCATGGATGCAGGCGACCCAGTATGGCTTCGAAAAGGGCCAAGTAGTTGGTATCAGCTCTCATTTGACTCCTGCAGATTATTATGGTACTGTTGTGATGTCGGCGTCCAGCTCGAGAGGAGCTCGTGGAGAGACATCATCTTCTGCCTCATAGTATCAGGAACAGTTGCGTGCTCAGAGTCAGCTTATAGAAGATTTTTGTCAGGGGCAGGAGAAGATGCATCAGCAGCACGATGAGGAGATGCATCGATGGCAGGAGCATATGCGTCAGCAGCAGGATGAGGAGAGACGTCGATATGAGGAGCAACATCAAGAGCAGATGGAGTATATGCATCGTCTGACTCATAGTTTAGGGATAGAGTTTCCTCCACCACCTCCTCCAGGTCCTCCAGATTATCCACCCCCCAGTGATTTTTTTATATGTAATAAACATTTGAGTCCGTAGTTTATTGTCATATTAACTATTTACAATTCCTCTTTCATATTGGTATGAATACTGCATGATTTAATTTGTTTTTATTTTTTTTAATATTTTATTACTTATTAGTATTATTTTTAATGTCTTATTATTTTAGTAATATTAATTTTAATATTTTATATTTATTTTTAATATTGAGAAGTTTATAATTTTATAATTTTATTAATATTAATATTATTAATATTATTTTGTTCATAAATATGTATGTTTATTTTAATAATAATATTATTATATTAATTTTTTATATTATTAATATTAGTATTATTATTATTATTTTTTGATATTAATATTTCATAATATATAATATTATATTATTTATATTCGTATTATTATTATTTTTTGATATTAATATTTCATAATTATATTATATATATTTTTTATTATTAATATTATAATAATATAATTTATTTATGTTATTAATATTAATATTATTATTATATACATAATTTAATAATATTATTATTATATTAATTTTTTATATTATTAATATTAGTATTGTTATATTATATTATATTATTTATATTTATATTATTATTATTTTATATTAAAATTTCATAATTATATTTTATATATTTTTTTATTTATACTATAATAATAGAATTTTTTATATTATTATTATTATTATTATTTTTATATAATATTATACGATTTGTATTAATTATTTTATTTTATTTTTTATTCTTTTTAGTATTTGCGATGGGAATAGTTGCGACGGGATTTCCCGTCGTAAAAAATTTTTTACTGTAACATTTCTGCGACGGACCGTCACAAATACCTTCATCGCAAATATTTTTTAAATTTCCCATTTGCGACAGGTCAGAAACCCGTCGCAACTAATATATCTGTGACGGCCCGCCGCAAATACCTTTTTATATATAAATGAAAACCCATTTGCGATGGGGGAAAAATACTGTCACAAATACTCTTTTTGCGATGGGACCGTCGCAAAAACACCTATTTGCGACGTCGTTTTCGGCAACGGGCGATTTGCGATGGAGCCCCGTCGCAAAAGACCTTTTGCAACGGGAACCCGTCGCAAATATTCAGTTTTCCTATAGTGATATGATCATTGTTCAATAACTATATTATCAATGGTAATAATGATTAATGGTATTTTAAATTTTATAGGATATAATAAAACCAAATAATTACATGCGTTTTCTATAACTATATTACATAATAAAAATTTTAATTAAATCATAAGGGGGAATTTATTTATAAAATTTGGGGTTATTACAATCTTCCCCCCTTCAAAATTTTCACCCTAAAAATTTTACATTTCCCACACTAAAATAGATGAGGGTAATTCTATTTCATCACATCCTCTGGTTCATGTTTCTCTTATTCGAAATCGTGGTTTTCTACAACACTTTGACCATGTGCATTGTCTTATTTTATAGAACTTTGTCTCTATAATATAATATTTTCACCGATTTCTCTTTATAAGAAAGATTATTATCTAATGGTATCACCTCTAGATTGATTACATTTGATGGGTCTATTATGTATTTCCTTAAGATAGATACATGGAATACATCATGTACTTGAGATAGGTTAGGTGGGAGTGCTAGTCAATAGGCCACCCCTCAAATGCGATCAAGGATATAAAAGGGACAGACGTATCTTGGACTAAGCTTTCCCTTCTTCCCAAATATCATGACCTTATTCCATGGATATTTTCAAAGGAATACCATGTCTCTAACATCAAACTCTAGGTCTCATAAATGATTGTTATCATAGATCTTCGGTCAACTCTAAGTATCCTTGATGTGTTACTGAATGGTCTAAACCATTTCCACCATTTCCTCAACCATTTTAGGACCTAGTAGTTTGTGTTCCCAAAATTTATCCCAAAATTTATGTGTTCTACACCTATTCACATAAAGAGATTAATAGGAAACCATTCAGATACTTTAGTGGAAACTATTATTGTATGATAACTCAACTAGAGAAAGATATCGATCATGTCATCCTTTGAAGTCAATTAAGAATGCTCTCAACATGTCCTCGACTGTCTAGATAGTCTGCTCTAATTGACCATTAGTTTGAGGGTGATAATTCATGTTGAAGTTCAAATTAGTATTTATATCATGTTGGAGACTCTTCTATAACTTAAAGGTAAATCTTGGATCTCTATCAGATACAATTTATAGTGGTGCTCTATGTAGCCTCACTGCTTCTCTAATGTATATCCTTACAAGTTGATCGAGTTATAAGTCCTCATAAATCGCAATGAAGTGTATAGTCTTTGTAAGATAATAAACCACAACCCATATATAATTATTTTCTCTTGATGTCTTTAGAAGACCAGTGACAAAGTCCATGGTAATGTTTTCCCATTTTCATGTAGGTATGGGTAATGGTTTCATCGTTCCCTTGGATTTTTTCCTTTCTGGTTTCACATGATGACATAGAATACATCTTGATGTATATTCTGTAATCTCCCACTTCATATTTTCATACTAATAGTGCTCTTGTAGATCTCGATACATCTTTGTGCTTCCTGGATGGATGGAGAAGGTTGATCTGTGTTCATCATCCAACAACCCTCTTTTTAACTCAAGATTTGATGGTACACATAGTCATAACCCAAATCTTAGAAAACCTTCTTCATTAACATTGAGCTCTATGGATTTACCTTTTCTTATATCTTCCACTTTATTATAAATTCCCACATAATCTATTTGATCATCCTTTAAGCAATCATTTGTGAAAATATTGATGATGTTCATTCCTTTATGATTCCCATGTCTATAATTTTCAAATCTAAGAAGATCATATCCCTCTCAATTCTCAACAATGATAGAATTTATGGACCATTTATACTTAGAGTGTCTTCCAATTTATTACATTTACCAAGATGGTAGTTAATTGAGCAATCATAGTCCTTGATCAGATCTAACCATCTATGTTGGTGCATATTCATCTCTTTCTGTGTGAATATATACTTAAGTATTTTGTGATATATATATATTTCACACTTCTCCACAAAGAGATAATTCTATCATATTTTCATAGTGAATATCACTAAATCTAACTCCAGATCATGTGTTGGGTAGTTCTGTTCATGATATTTCAACTTCCTTGAAACATAGGCTATCTATTTTTAATTTTTTTTATTAACACATGACCTAATACATTCTTTGAAGCATCGCTAAATATCACAAAAAGTTCTCCAATTTTGGGTAGTGTGAGTACAGGTGTAGTGATAAGACTCATTTTAAACTCCTTCGATCTCTCTTCACATTCATCATTCAAAGAAAACTTGAATCCCTTATGAGTTATCTTAGTTAGAGGGTTTTACAATCATGATAAATTTCTCACAAATCAATGATATTACCCATCTAATTTGAGGAAAATATGGATATATATCACAGATATTGGCCTCTTCCATCATTTAATTACTTCTATCTTTGAAGGGCCCATAGATATCCTATTTCTTGTGATGATATTCCCCAATAATGAGACTTAATTCAACTAGAACTCGCATTTTATATACTTTTCAAAAATATTATCCTTTCTCAGGGTCTTTATCATAGTGCTCAGATTCTCCTCACACTCCTCCTTTTTTTAAAGTATATTAGAATATCATTTATAAATACTACCAAAAAATTTCAAGGTAATCTATAAATACTCTATTCATTATTTCCATGAATATTGATGGAGAATTAGTGATTCTTAATGGCATTACAATGAACTCTTAGTGCGCGTACCTTGTATGAAAAGTTGTCCTGGGGAAATCCTCTTTCTTCACCTTAGCTTGGTAATATCCTGACCATAGATCCACCTTGGAGAATTATTTTTCTCCATGTAGCCGATTTAAAAATTCATCAATCTATTTCAGAGGATAATTTTTCTTTATCATGATCTTTTTTTGATTATGATAATCAATGAAAAGACGCATTGATCCATCCTTCTTTTTTATGAAGAGGACTGGTGCACCCCAAGGTAAAGCACTTGGGAATATGAACCATTTTATCCAGATTATTCTATATTTGTTTCTTTAGATCCTCAGATTCAACAAAATCCATTCTATATGGAATCTTGGATAATTTTTATGCCCCATGTATAAGCTCAATTAAAAATTCAACCTCTCAGTTAGGAGGAAGACTATGAAATTATTTAGGAAACACATCATCATATTCCCTCATAATAGACATGTCTTTGAGGATAATCCTTTACATGTAATTAATAACTTAATCTAGATACACTTGATTATAGGAAAATAATATCCATGCTTGAGATGTTTGTGCTAAATAAGATTCATCCTCCTCCTTAAACTTACACAAAATCGCGGGTTGATTCGTAATACATAGGTTGATTTCCTTCTCACAACAATTTATGTTATCTCTATATAGGGAAAACCAATCCATACCCAAAATTTCATCAAATTACACCAAAGGGAGTATGAAAAGGTTTTCTGGTAAGTTTAGCCCACAAATTTTTATAGGGGGATTTATATTCCCAGAATTAAATAATTTCCTCATTTTTTGTTTTAACCAATAACTCGGCTTTTATGATTTGTGTTGTTGTTTAAATAGTTCTACTAAACTTTCATGATATGAAGGAATGTACAAAACTATAATAAAAATGTAAATTCACTATTCTTGAATGAATATCTTACATACCTATCACCACTTCATTTTTGGGATCCACCTCATCGGTTGTGATGGAAAAATCTCACCCTTGTTGCCTTGGAGGTTGTTGGTTGTCTCCTAAAACCCTTGTATTAGTGCATTGGTTTGCAAAGTGCTCTAATTCATTATAGTTGAAGCAATGAATAATGCGCTGAGGTTTGAATGGATCATTCCTTTCCTCTATCATATTTTTGGGTTTCTCATGTTGACTATCACTAGCTAGGTTCCCTTCCTTCCTACACCTAAAGCATTTCCCCGTCCCCCTTATGTGATTTTGGGGGTGATTCTTTCTGCACCTTTGACAAGTGGGATGTTGAAATTTCTTTCCACTATTATATTTCTCCATCAAACTGCCAGAATCAAACTCTGCTTTCCACTCCTTATCCCTATGATAATATTTATATTCATCGATATCTATCTTGACTTTTAGGCAATATCGAAAAATTTTCTCATAGCTATCAAAGTATAGGATCACCAATGTTTTTTATATACTAGGTTTTAGACCACCAAATAAGTTTTAAACCTTTCATTTGAGGGTAATGACAAATATAGAGGCATATCGTGTGAGTCTTGTGAATTTTTCCTTGTATGCCCTGATAGATTCATCATATTTTTTCTTGGGGGTAATAAAATCCATTTATATTTTAAGTTGGAGAGTGCAAGGAAAATATTTATCAAAGAAAAATTCAGAATTCCTTCCACCCCATCACTTCGATCTCTTCCTCATGCTTTATATTCTTGATCAATGTCTACCATTTATCATCTTCTCTCTATATATGATAAACAGCTAGTAGAACCATATCTTGTTCGTAACATTAAAGGATATAGAATATATTCTCAATGGAATTTATTTATTATTCCATGATTAAGGGATATAATGATCCATTGAAATTCGTAGGCCTTTATCACATAAAGGACTCAATTAAGGTTTTTTTATTTCTTAGGGGGATTTGGGAACACCTCTTAATATAGGTTTCTATTTTAAACATGATTCATTTGAGATATTATCATCATAAAATTCACAAGTCTTGCTCCCATTGGGTTGGGCATCCCGTTGGGGAAGTCATCACATTTCCTATCACATTGATTGTTTACCTGATTCCTCCTATTTTTCTCTATTGATAGAATAAAGTTAAAATTATGGATGATTATTTTTAAACTATTAAATAAGTAAATGAGAATCTAGTGAAATTAAATACATAACTTATAAATTATATGTATTTCCTTAACTTATGTTTTTCTATGATTCAATCTATGTTATCCATGATTTATTTCCTAATATATATTATTATGGGTATTTTTTGATCCCTTGATAATGGTTCATAATGAGATTATGAATTTACCAAAGAATATACCCTAGGATTTTCAAACCTGGTGTGTAGAAAGTCCTATTGTCATGCACCAATTCTTGGTCGAGTCTAGCTCAATGTAATGTTTTTGAGTTTTACCCCTATATATATCTGTTCCAAAGCCACATCCACTTGTAGTATCTAGATATGGATGTATTTTCTTGATAAAACACTTAATTTATACTTACCAAAATATAGGGATGTTTTCTTATACTTAGTCTTATCTATAAGGATCTAGATATATTTTTCTATTCCTAATTCCAAAATTAACAAAACTTTTCCTTTGATACCAACTATAACAACCCTTATATTTATTTCTCATTAATACATGATTTGTTACATAATATTATGCTTAATACAACCCAAAAGATCTAGAAGTATAGTGTCTTAGGGAATTAGTTACATTACATAACAACTTAAAATAGGAAAATCATCATATTTTTTGAAAACTTCCTTAACATAATCATAATATTCATTCATACTCAACACTATATAGGATAACCTAGGGACATACATGAGAAAAAGGTGATCTATAAATCCCAGTAAGGGAATAAACATGGAATAACATGAAGAAACTAATAAATTTTAGACAATATGCATATTAATGGGTCATAAAATGGGTGATAATCATAAACATGAATAATAATACATGATATAGCATGATAACATAGAGGCAACATGGGAAATGTGGAAACAACTTAAAACAGTACATCATAAACATAGGTCAAGGATAACTATAGAGATATCATGATGGAAAAAGTTCTATGATGGATTAGTTTCACTAATTAATCCCTTGAATGATGTCTCATGAGACTAAAACATTACCCAACGCATTGAAGCACAATATAATTCTAGGTGTACCCGTCACTTTCATTTCATTCTCATGATTAAGTGTTCCACATAGATCATACAACATGGAATGATTTATCATCATATTTTATTCCAAAATAAAGAAGTGTAGAATAAAAAAATGTAAGTCCCAAATCAAATAATTATATGTGTATAAATGTGAACACCCTTGATAGGAAATGGGCATAGTATTCACTACACAATTTTTTTAGTATGGAAAATCACCTTGAAATTTTGGTAGCATAACTACATCACCTAAAGATTCAAAAAATGGGTTTATAAGAGAAAAATGGGTATATTGTAACACCCCTGTTTTGGAAGCCGCCCAGAGGTGCCCCGTACCCGGTTGGTCACAAGGCCTCAAGAACATTTCCCAGAATGACAGAGGATGTTGACTAAAAGTGAGGGCCTTGGGTGTGATAGTGGGGAAACTATGACCTCATTGGAAGAGTAACACAACGGAAGTAAAACATATAGCAATAGAGGAAGCAGTAATAATATCATACAACTACAAACAGTGAAAGTCTGAAAGTAAGAAACAACTGGAGCACGTATATAAATGATGCATGATACATATATCTAAGAAAACAACGAAAAAAGTCACAATGCTGGAATACAGAAATAAACCAAGTACAAAAGAAAAGCAAGAAAACAGCTCCACAGTAATGTAAGCCTCATCTTGGTCCCATGCTCCCAGCTCCATAGCAATCAAGTGCCTGAAGTAGAAGGGCGCTTTCCCTTATCTAAACCTACAACAATATAATCTGTTTGGGCCCAAAAGCATGACCTAAACAGGGTGTGAGATGAATCCCAGTAGGCAACCACCCCAAGATCTATGCTTAACAGTTAGTGAATATATATAGTAGGAAATAAGTAAAAGAAGTATTAAACAAGGAAGTACTCAGTAGAAAACATTCCTATAGTTTCAAAGTATTCAATTTCATATATCAAGTAAGCAGCTAATCAAATCAGGTAACCCTCTGGGAAGTACTCTCATTCTAACCCCTCTGTTTCAACCAAACAAACACAAGAAACCCTCTGGTAAGTAAACATAGTCTAACCCCTCTGGTTTAGCTTAAGCATAAAATCTCTGAGGAAGCACTCACCATCAATTCCCCATATAGTCTTGTATCGGTAACTACAAAGCGCTATGGGGAAGCACTCAATGTACCATTCCCCCTGTGACCCGCATTGAGGAACTACAGACACTTTGAGGAAGCACTTACGTCAATTCCCTCTATGGTCTCACAACGTAACACTAAACAGACACTCTGGAGAAGCCCTCAACTTCCATTCTCCCTATGGTCTACTACACCAGGTTCTCACGGCCTTGTGTAAGTCAATCGAGCACAGCAATTCATAGAAGCCAAAGTAAACCTCAAGAACTACTTGGCTAAACAGTCTACAGCATAACAGAATGTCAGATAACAATCAGTATATCCTAACAATACTAGGCATGGGAAAAATAATCAACAGCCTATTAGGAAAAGCTTGACCAAATGGTCAAAAGAATGAAAACATGGAAAATTACATCCATTGCAAGGTAAATAACCCTATTTACAACCAACAAACATCTACTCAAGCACACATGACATAGCAGGAAAATAACAGGGATAAAACCGTAAACACGCAATACCCCGTTCAAGGGTATTAGGAACTTTTACACATATAACTCAAAGACTATCTATGTAAATGCACAAACAACCTACCTCGGTGTCGTGAGATCAATATACATGAACCTCAGGCCTTTAATCTCTCTAAAACAATGTAGATCTACAAAAACACTAAAAAAATTCAACCAATGATATCTCATGTGAGAGGAGAAATCATTAAATGAAGTTCAAGAAGAAGAGATAACTCACCGATCCAATTCCAACGCAACCGATGAAGCTTGATTCGAAGAACGGATGACGATTAGGGGGCTCGGAGAAGATCTGCAGTTGTACGGATGCTCCGGGATGAGATAGGTCGAGAAGAAAATTTTTATGTCCATCAGAAGTGACCCCATTCCATTTAATGAAATAAAAATAAAGTACATGAAGTGTTATTTAAAAGTACACGGCGTGTACTTGCCCTTTTTTACCTCTGCTTTAGGTGGCATCAGGGTCACCACACACGACTATGTACTCGACCGTTACACGGCTAGTACACGGTCACCCGTGACAACCGAGTACACGGAATGTACTTATAAGTACACGGCGTGTACTCCTGAAATTTCCAAAAACTCCTCTTTTTCTCGAAAACACCAGAAAAAAAAAGATTTATACCTAAAAAAGAAGATCCAGGTTCTTACAAATTTCTCCCCTTAAAGAAATTTTTCCCCAAATTTCCCTAGAAAGGCGGGGTAGAAGAATAAACCTCGAACAACTCCAGCCACTGCAATCGTACATTGGTCTCCCTCTCCCAAGTCTCATCCTGTACTCGCCCGTGCTGCCATTGCACTCGTACCAGAGGAACAGAACGGCCACAAAGAACCTTCTCACTTCAATCAACAATCTAGATAGGATTCTCTTCGAATGAGGCATCCACCTATAACTCAACCTCCTCGGGTTGGAAAACATGAGACGGGTTTGAGAAGTAACGTCGAAGCTGAGAAACATGAAAGATGTCGTGCAAAGCCTAGTACCTCTGAGGTAACTGTAACTAATAGGAAACCGGTCTGACTCTCTCCAAAACCTCAAACGGACCGACGTACCTCAGTGAAAGCTTGCCCTATCTCCTAATCCTATTGTGTCCCAACCTCGGTGTGACATGAAGGAAAACCTGATCTCTGACCTCGAACTCTAGAGGTTATCTCCTTTGATCATCATAAGACTTCTATAGTGACTGTGCAGTAGTCATTCTCTTCCGAATCAACTATATATGTTATGTGGTCTCCTAGACAAGACGAGGTCCCAACATAGATGTCTCTCCTGCCTCCAGCCAATATAAGGGTGATCGGCATGGTCTATCGTACAAAGCCTCATTAAGTTTCATCTGAATAGTTACTTGAAAACTATTATTGTAGGAAAACTCCAAAAGAGGTATGTGCTTCTCCCAAGAACCTCCAAAATCCAGGATGCATGCTCGAAGCATGTCCTCAAGCACCTGAATCGTATGCTCGGAATGGTGATCTGTCTGGGGGTGGTAAGATGTACTCAAAAGTAAATGTTTTCCTAAGGCCTCTTTTAGCCCCTACCAGACCTGAGAAGTAAAACGTGCATCCCTTTCTGAAACAATGGAGTGTGGAACTCCATGTAGGCGTACAATCTTTCAAATGTACAATATTCATGGATCATCAACACTAAAGGTCTCCTTGATTAGCAAGAAGTGATCAAACTTCATGATCCTATCAATGAAAACCCAAACTGTATCATTCCTGTGAGGCAACCTTGGAAAATCTATCATGAAATCAATCATGACATCATTTCACTTCCACTCGGGAATGGTTAACTTCTGCAAAATCCCTATGGGTCGATGGTGCTCTACCTTCACCTGTTGATCAGTGGAACACCTCATGAAGAAACCAGAAACATTAATCTTCATACCTGGACACTAATACTGACGGTGTAGATTACGATACATCTTCGTGACACCAAGATGAACTTCCCAAACTGGGGAATGAAAGTCCCACATCAGCTCATTGTGTATGTCTTCTGACATCCATACGCATCCCTGGAAACGCAAGATCTATGGTCCGTATAGGAATAGGGTCCTCTCCAGAAACGCTTTCCCATAGGACTAGGCCTTCTGAATCTGATATCTGCATCATTCTCACCCGATCAAGAAGAGTAGAGGTAACAGCTACAAAAGAAATAAATATCTTCCCTTTCCTGTTGTGCACCTCCAAATGCATCTCAGAGAATAGAGCCATAAGCTTCCACTCACTGCTGGCCTCTTGAACTGCCTGTATATGAGTCCTCCTTCTCAACTCATCAGCCACACCATTGCCTTTCCTAGGCGTATAGGTAAGATCAAAGTCAAAGGACTGAAGGTACTCTACCCACCTTTGTTGTCTCAAATTCAGGTCAAGCTGAGTGAAGATATACTTGAGACTTTTGTGGTCGGTGAACAAAACAAAATGATCTCCCATAAGATAATGTCTCCAATAGCATAAGGCATGAACAACTTCTTCTAAATTGAGATTGTGCATTGGGTAGTTCCTCTCATGTGGCCTCAACTGTTGAGACCCGTACGCAATGACTCCTTCTTCCTGCATAAGCACAGCTCCCATACCGATACTTGAAGCATCATAGTAAATAGTACATCTCTTTCCCATCTCAGGAAATACTAGTATCTGTGTTGAAGACAACCTCCCTTTCAGCTCCTGAAAGGCTGACTCACAAGAATCTGACCACAATAACTTTTCACCCTTCTTAGCCAGGCCCGTCAGTGGTGATTCTAAGCATGAAAAGTCTTGTATGAAACGTATGTAGTATCCATACTTCCCTAGGAAACACCACACCTCAAAGACGTTATTCGGAGGCTCCCAGGAAACTACTACTCTCACTTTATTTGGGTCTACTGAAACTCCTGTCTCTGAGATAACATGACCCAATAAGTGAATCAGATCCATCCAAAAGTGGCATTTTGAGAGCTTAGAATATAATCGATGCTCTCTCAGTGTACTCAAAATGATCTAAATATGGTTAACATGGTAGTGTCGAGTGTGATATTACACCAAGATATCATCCACAAAGACTACCACAAAAGAATCCAAGTATGGATGGAACACTCGGTTCATCAGTTCTATGAAGACTACAGGTTCATTCGTGAGATTTAATGGCATAACCACATACTCGTATAGACCATACCTGCTCTGAAAGGCTGTAAGAGGTATATCTAATGGTCTCACATGCAACTGATGGTAACCGGATCTCAAGTCAATCTTCGATAACACCTGGGATCCTCAAATATGATCAAAGATATCATCAATCCTCAACAAGGGATATCGTTTCTTGCCCATAAAATGGTTTAACTTCTGATAATCCACACAAAGTATGAGGGTACCATCTTCCTTCTTCGCAAACCGGATAGGAAAACCCCAAGGAGAAGTATTGGGTTGGATGAAACCCTTTGTCTGTAACTCCACCAACTTATTCTTGATCTTCTGTAACTCTGGTGTAGCCATCCTATAAGGAGGAATGGACATCGGTTCCGCTCCTAGCACAAGATCAATAGAAAAGTCAACCTCTTGTTCCGAAGGAAAATATGAAAAGTCCTCTAGAAAGACATCCCTGAAACAATCCACCACTAGAGGAAAGTCCATTTTTGAAGTCCCCTGATCATCCAAATATAGACTAGATATCTAGGCTATAACTCCTCCCAACCCATGATGCTCGGGTCCTACTCTGCTCTCTTGGACATCCCACTCACCCTTATGAAGAAACGATCCTCCCTTTTGTGACATGAAACTCACACTAAGGCGATATCAATCGACACCATCCTGGAAGGTAACTAACCAGTCCATTCTGAGAATGAAATCATAGCCTATCATCTTTAAGACGTAGAGGTCCCATAAGAAGTAACACCCACAAACCTCAAGAGGGAACTCCTTGAACTTTCGTACACTAGCCGTTCAAGTCCCCAAAGGAGTGTCTAGAATCAAGATATAAATAGAAGAAAAGATACATAGCTAAAGGATCTCCACAATAGAAAAAAAATATAAAGCTATGACAATCCCCTATATCGAAAAGAGGAGAAGCTAAAACTGAGGCAACTAGAATCTTACCTTGAACTATAGAGGGTGCGGGATCTTTCTCTTACTGGTCCTGCTCCACTGAAAAAGCATGGCCTGTACCGCAGCCTTATGACCCAACCTGACCACTCTGAGCTTATCCACTTTTTTTGCTGAAATCCTGGCGACTGACTATCATGGCCACGACCTCCACCTCGACCTGAATGCCCAGAAGAACTCCAGTTCTCTGACTGATGAGAAACTGGTGGTGCTATTTTGAAAGAGGAGTCATAGAATAACCCCTATCACTAGTTTATGGTGAGAAGATCTGACAGAAGAACTAAAGGTGACCCATATTTCTGCATGATCGGCACTCCACTGGGTCTCTCGGGAAATGTGGCCTCGTATGCCCGCTCTTCTCGCACTGTTAGCACACCACATGGATACCAGAAGAAGTCTCTCTCCTCCGGATCTCCACACATAGACTCCCTACAATGCTTCCTACTATCAGTAAGAGGGACACCAACTCTGAATGTCGAACCGCCCTGACTCACAACTACATACTCTCTCAAGTTTCGCTCCATGATCAGCACATGGTTGACTATAGAAGTGATGGAAGTCAACCTAAAGATGTTCACCTGAGATAGGATGTCATGCCTGAGACCATCCTTGAACTTCTTTTCTAGGAATAACTCATCACCTCCTGGGATAGGTATGAAGCACATTAGCTCTATGAATTGAGAAGAATACGCCATAACAGAAAGAGTACCCTACTTCAGACTCATGAACTCTCGGGCTCGATCGGTCCTCAAAGTCTCCAGATATAAGTAGTCATAGAAGGCATGCTGGAACTCATCCCAAACCATAACCTACCGGCGTCCCGCCTGTGAGATCACATCCCACCATATCTTGGTGGAATCTTGAAGCATGTACATAGCGATCTTTACCCTTCTCTCTGGAGGCATCTCCAGATGCTCGAAGATAGAAAGCATGGATTCTAACCATGACTCTGCAGCCTAAGGTCCTCCATCTCCCGTGAATGTGGGAGGATGTTGCTATTGTAAAACCCGCGTCAACTCTATCATAGATGGGGCAGGTTGCGGTAATTTACAAAAGGTCTACATGAACCTCATGAATCCCTCTCGGAACTGTGCATCAGCACCTGTGTCCAGAATGAAGGCTGGTGCCAAGACTGGCACTACTGGAGGATCTTCTGGTAGTCCCTGATCAGCCATGTCTGGTGTCTGATCACTGCCTTGCAACTGGTGTACAACTAGAGGACGTCTTTGTGGCATGACTCTACAAGGTCAAGAGTACACCTTAGATCAAGATTATCAAGGACTGAAAGCTATAAGAGTAAGAAGGAAATAGGATAAATAAATCATTCAAGTTTTTCAAAACATGGATACACGGCGTGTAAAATTTATACACAATGTGTTACCTTTAAGCCTTCACATGGGCATGTACTCCTGATAACCTAGGTCGTGTAACACCCCAAACACACGGTGTGTTGTCCTAACACACGACGTGTACTTGAATCCTCTTCCCCTACCCGAGTCCTTCTACACAGCTGAACCACACGGTTATCCTAAAACAAGACTACACGGCGTGTTCGTCCCAAACACGAAGTGTACTAGACAAGCTTCACCGGACCATGTTGTTAGTGGCACGGCTAGTTACACGGATGACTCTATACGGCGTGTTTTTGCCAGACATGGCATGTACTAGTAAGATTTTTCCAACCCGTGTTGTTCTTGGCATGGTCAAATACTCAGTTTACACTATGTACTATATTCCAGATGGATATAGAATGTATTAGAAAAGACTCAATCAAACCATGTTGTTAGTCACATGGCCGGTTATACAGTTCTACAACACGATGTGTACATCTGGTACACGGTGTGTCCTATAAAATATTTCCCAACCCTGTGTCTCTTTCCACACATCCAGTGACACGGTTAGAGACTACATGAAGTGTACATATAATACACAAAATTTACTTAAGAAAAATAGTTCCTTCCCAAACAGAAGGACACGTGGCATGTATTTATCAATACACGTTGTGTATTCTGGGTTTTCTAGACAGTAATCCTTAGAAACTACTCTGGAACCAGAAAAACACTGGAACGAATATTAAAGTTCCAAATTATGATCTGTGAGGGCCCATACTCCCCGAGAATAAAATCTTGGAACCTCATACATGTTATAACAAGGATAACATTGCAATGATCCACCAAATTCCAGTCCATGAGGGCCCAAAACATCTCAATAACCAAATTTTGGAATTCATTAAAACAAGAATTTACACAATCCAATACCCTATTAAGAAGCAATTATTCTATCAAGGCACCTATCACAATAGCATGCATATCTAACACAACATCTATCACAACAACATGAAATTTCTAATTCACCCTAAATGGCATGGAAATAATGCATTACATGTGATTTATAACAAGTTCCTATGTGATTTATGAGATATAATACCCTCATATCATCAGGTTGCAACAGAAATAAAACCTTAATAACATCAACAATAACAACACAAAACATGTGAATCACCCAACAGTTAAATCAAATCAACTGTAAAGTTTCAAAACCAGAAAAATTGAAATAAACGAGGTAGATTGGATTTTCCCTATACATGGGTTAGATACTCCTGGGCACAGCTTATTACGAAGTACCTATTCCTTCCTATCCCTAGATATATTCTCCAAAAAGTAAGTCAAGAAGAAAATAATTTTCCTTTGATACCACTTTGTAACTCCCCAGTTCCAGAAGCTACCCAGAGGTTCCCCATACCTGGTTGGTCACAAGGCCTCAAGCGCATTTCCTCGAACGCCAGAGGCTTCTGACTAGAAGCGAGGACTTTGGGTGTGATAGTGCAGAAACTATGTCCTCATTGGAAAAGTAACACAATGGAAGTAAAACATATAGCAATAGAGGAAGCAGTAATAATACCATACAACAGTAAACACCAAAAGTATGAAAGTAAGAAGAAACTGGAGCACATATATAAATGATGCATTATACATATGTCTAAGAAAACAGCCTAACAATTCACAACGTTGGAATACATAAATAAACCAAGTACAAAAGAAAATAAAGTAAACAGCTCCATAGCATCGCAAGACTCGGCTTGGTCCCATTCTCCCATCTCCACAGCAGTCAAGTACCTGAGTAGAAGGGTGCTTTCCCTTATCTAAACCTACAATAATATAATCTGTTTGGGACCAAAAGCATGACCCAAATAGGGTTTTATACGAATCCCAGTAATCAACCACCCCAATATCTGTGCCTAACAGTCATTTAATATATATAGAAGGCAATAAGAAAAAGAAGAATTAAACAAGGAAGTACTCAGTAGCAAACATTCCTACAGTTTCAAAGTATTCAATTTCATATATAAATTAAGCAGCTAATCAAAGAAGGTAACCCTCTAGCAAGTACTCTCAGTCTAAACCCTCTGGTTTAACCAAACAAACACAAGAAACCCTCTGGGAAGTACACACTGTCTAACTATTCTGGTTCAGCTTAAGCATAGACTCTCTAAGGAAGCACTCACTATCAATTCCCCCTATAGTCTCATATCGGTAACTACAAGGAGCTCTAGGGAATCACTCAACGTCTCATTCCCCATGTGGCCTGCGTCGAGGAACTATAGACACTCTGAGGAATCACTTACGTCAATTCCCCCTATGGTCTCGCAACTTAATAGTAAACATACACTCTGGAGAAGCTCTCAATGTCCATTCTCCCTATGGTCTACTACACCAGGTTCTCATGGACCTGTGTAATTCAATAAAGCACAAAAATTCATAGAGTCCAAAGTAAACCTCAATAAATACATGGCTAAACAGTCTACAACATAACAGCACGTAAGATAACAATCACTCCATCCTAACAATACTAGCCATGGGAAAAACAATCAACATCCTATCAAGAAAAGATGGAACAAACGGTAAAAAGCACGTAAACATGGTAAAATACATCCATTTAAAGGTAAATAAACCTATTTAAAATCAAAAAACCTATACTCAAGCACACATGTCATAACAAGAAAATAACAGGGCTAAAACTGTAAACACGAAATACCTCATTCAAGGGTATTGGGAACTTTTGCACATATAACTCAAAGACTATCTACGGAAAGGCACAAACCACCTACCTCAGCATTGTGAGATCAATATACGTGAAACTCAGGCCTTAAATCTCCCCAGAACGTTGTAGATCTACAAAAACACTAAAAACGTTCAACTGACGATATCTCACAAGAGAGGAGAAATCAGGAAGCGAAGTTTAAGAAGAATAGAGAACTCACCGATGTGGTTCCAACGCAACCGATGAAGTTCGATTCGGAGAACGGACAGCGAGTTGGGGGCTCGAAGAAGATCCATAGCCATACAGACGCTCTGAGATGAGATAGGTTGAGAAGAAGAAGATTATATCCATCAGATGCAACCCTATTCTGTTTAATGAAATAAAAAGAAAGTACACAACGTGTTTTTTAAAAGTACACGACATGTACTTGGCCTTTCTGGCCTCCGCTTTTGGCGATCTCAGGGTCACCACACATGTCCATGTACTCAGCCATTATATGGATAGTACACAGTCACCTGTGTCAACCGAGTACATGGCATGTACTTATAAGTACACGGCGTGTACTCCTGAAATTTCCAGAAACTCCTCTTTTTCTTGAAAACACCAGAAAACAAGATTCATACCTGAAAAGAAGATCTGGGTTCTTACATATATCATCATTTTTACATAAAATGGATAGTAATAGGGACATGAAAAAACATATCCCAACATTAGGAATTGGAAATATAATGCATAAAATAATGAAGAAATTTTAATAAAGAGGACAAGGAAAATAACCCTTACTTAAGTGTGTGAATCCAAATGCTTGGAAGGAGATTCTTGAGATATTGTGTGTACCTTATATAACAAACCTTCTCTTTATTACACTAATAAAAATGATTTATTAAATAAACTCTTCACTTGATACAAGATAGAATATAGATAGGTCTAGTGTCTTTTGGGATTAGGAACATTACATAACAACTTATAACATAAAACACAACATCTTTATTTAAAACTTCTTTTACATGACCACAACATTCCTTCGTACTTAACATTTTATGGGATAACCTGAGGACATGCATAAGAAAAGGGTGAGTTATAAATCCTAGTAATGGAGTAAAAAATTCATAACATGAATAATATAGTACATGTTAGGCAGTAAGCATATCAATGGAGCACAATAGAAACATGAACATAAAGTCATGATATAGCATGATTATCATAACATGGAAATGTGGCAACAACATTTAACATGATATTAGCCTGATACAAGGATCATTTCACATGGAGAATGAGTAAAACCTCATTTCACTTGAATTATCATGAGTAAACCTTAATTTCACTTGACTTATCATGATATTAATCTTTACCCAATGCATTGGAGCGCTATCAGGGTACACCCTTCTTAATCGTTTCATTTCATGCATAAGTGTGCCACATGGATCATATAACATGGATTAATTAAACATCATAATTTATTCCAAGATAAAGTAATGTGGAATTAATACATGAAACTATATAATCAATTAGTAAATGTTAATAAAGGTGAATACCCTTGATAGAGAAATGGGCATGGTATTCACTACACAATGACTTTGGCTTGGAAAATCGCGGTGTAATTTTGGCAGCATAACGACGTGACATAAGAATTCATAAAAATGGTTTATTATATATAAAGGGGTGTATCATCATATGTACATTAAATGTTCATTAATGGGTCATATAGATACATTTCCCAACATATGTAATGTAATTTATATTCATAACACAAAAGAATTGCTTGAATGTAAATGAGAAGAGAGAAATTCCTTATGGAATTTCGACATGGTAACGGGTGTACATGGGAGGAATTAATGAGAGAGAAATAGGTCTCTCATAATTCAAACATAAGTAGGGTAGTATTGTGGAGGTGATAAATTATACCCCAACATTTTTAATTTTAAAAAAAAAAGGTATAACAATATAAAGAAATTTGGACAAAAATGAGAAAGGAAGAAATCCCTTACTTGGAAGTGTGATCCCAAAGGATTATGAGAGGCTTGAGAGATGATTATTGGAAGATTGGGGCACCTTGGTAGGATTATAGAGAGAGTATGGAAGATTTTGGTTGATCTCCAAAGGCTTTGACTCAAGAAGAAGTGGGATCTTGGTTGGGTTTATATAGGAAAAGAGAGGGAATTATTTATTATTTAGGTTTTGGACACCACATGTTAAACTAATAAAAAACACAAACTAACCCATGGTTTTTTTACAAAGGGGAGTGGAAAACATTATTTTATAAGGCCAATGTCCAAAATTCTTAAAATATTTGGCTTGCTTATGTGGTGGTGATTCACACTCTCAAGGAAATCATTTTAAAAGTTAAAATGTTTTATAAGTCTTAGAGGGTCCACTAAGGAACCATAAAATTAACCAAACAAATATAAAATAAAATTATTTTAAAAATAAAACATATATTTTCAGAAAATTCCATTTATATTATTTTATTACATCACTATTGGGTCATTATGATGTCATAAAACACATTATATATTAAAACGGTATTTAATTTTTACCCAAACATTCAATTATCTCAGAAAATTATGAAAAAATTTCCGTTGGATAATTTATAAGTTATGATTCCAAAAATAACATTTATTTTATCTAAATAATTTTCTAAATATTTGAATTTTTAATTTTAAAATAAAAACCAACATTTATCAAAAATTCATGGGTTTTGTCAAAAACAGCTTTCAAACCTTAACAAAAATTACAATTGTATTCATAAAAATTGTACTATAATTTATATTTAATAAAAATTAATTTAATAATAATATTTTATTAAAATATTATTTTATTCAAAAAAATCCATTAATTCATCAAAATAGATTTCTTAATTGAATATTAACTAAAAATACTATGTGTACTTTAAAAACCATTTACAAAGTAACAATAATAAAATAAATTTATATTCTCTATTATATATGAAAATAATGCACATAATCATAGTGATAAGGTCTTATTACATAACCCCTTATAACACCCGCATAAGACCTAAGGGTAAGGTGTGAGATGGTGACAGAATCTTAGGGTGGCTCGGATAACATCGCTCAAGTGGTAATCTCTATCAACTTCCACTTCTCCCGTAGGTGATTCCATTCAAGCTTAACGTGTTGAAGCTCAGCTTGGGATTGGTCAAGAATGAAGCCCAGTGACGCCACCTCATTTCTGAGCTCCAAAAAATGGGCTTCGTATGGAGAAATTCTACTGGATGAGGCCATCGCTTCTTTTGCCTAAGTAAATTAGATTTATTAAAGCTCTATATTTATACTAATCAATTGATCACTATTCAATGGATTTATTAGCAACTGTAATAATTCTTAATGGTATTTTGAAATAAAAAATCATAAAACCAAAGAAGTTCATATGTTATATAACCATTTTACATAATAATAAATTTAATTAGATCAAATTGAATTTTCATTAACAAAAGTTTGGGACGTTATAATCTTTCCCCCTTACGAAATTTTGCCCTCGAAATTTCCTTTTACCACACTAAAACAGATGTGGGTAACTCTACTTAATTACTTCCTCTGATTCCCACATTGCCTCTTCATACTTGTGGTTTCTCCACAACACCTTTACAAGGGACATTATCTTATTTCATAGAACTTTTTCCCTATGATCTAAGATATTCACTGGCTTCTCTTCATAGGAGAGGTCATTCTCCAATGGTACCACCTATGGATTGAGTACATGTGATGGGTTTGGTATGTACTTCCTCAAGAGTGATACATGGAATGCATCATGTACTTGAGATAGGTTCGGTGGGAGTGCTAGTCAATAGACCACTGCTCCAATGCGATAAAGGATTTCAAAAGGGATGATGTACCTTGTAATAATATTTACCTTCTTCCCAAATCTCATAACTCTATTCCATGGTGATATACGGAGGAATAACATGTCTCTAACATCAAACTCTATGTCTCTTCGATGATTATAAGTATATCACTTTTTTCGACTCACAGCAGCTTTAATGTGTCGTTGGATGGTCTTAACCTTTTCCACCATTTCTTCAACCATTTCTGGACCTAGGAGTTTTCGCTCCCCAACTTCATCCCAACATTATGGTGTTCTAAACCTCTTCCCATAAAGGGATTCATAATGATCCATTTGGATTCTTGATTGGAAATTTTTATTGTAATATAACTCAACTAGAGGAAGATGTTGATCCCATCCTCCATTGAAGTCCATTGAGCATTCTCTCAACATGTCCTCAAGTGTTTTCATAGTATGCTCAGATTGTTCATTAGTTTGAGGATGATATACCGTAGTAAAATTCATCTCATTATTTAGAGAATGTTGGATACTCTTCTAGAACTTATAGGTGAATATTGGATCTTGATAGGATAAAATAGGTAGTGGTACTCCATAAATCCTTACCACTTATCTGATATATGTTCATTCCAGATGATCCAATGAGAAATACTCTATAATTACAATGAATTGTGCAATCTTTCTAAGATGATTCACAACAACCCAGATAGCATTGTTTCCTTTGGATTTCTTTAGAAGATTGGGGACAAATTCCATGGTGATGTTCTACCATTTCTATGCTGGTATGGGTAATGGTTGAATCATCCCCTTAGACTTCTACCTCTCATCCTTCACCTGCTGAAATACCATGTACTTTGATGTATACTCAGTGATCTCCTTCTTCATGTTATACCACCAATAATGATCTCAGAGATCTCGATAAATATTTGTGTTTCTTGGGTGAATAGAGAGACTTGAACTATCTGTATCATCCAAAAGTTCATTCTTTAACTCCATATTTTATGGAACACATAGTCTTGTCCCAAATCTCATAATTCTTTATTAATTAACATTGAACTCCGAGGATTTCCCTTTTATAATAGTTTCTACTTTCTTCTAAATTCTCACATCATCCTTTTAAGCATACTTTAACCTTTCCAAAAGAGACAGTTGAGCAATCATTTGTGAAAGGATTGATTATGTTCCCTTATTTATGATTCCCATGTCCATATTCATCAAATATAAGAAGATTGGAACCTTTTCAATTCTCATCAATGATAGAATCGTTAGGTCCTTTCTACTTAGAGAATCTCCCACCATGTTCACTTTCCTAGGGTGGTAATGGATTGATCATTCATAGTCTTTGATCATCTATAACTAACTTCATTGGTTCATGTTCAACTCTTTTTATGTGAATATATACTTAAGGCTTTTTTGAACCGTATATATTTCACACTTCTCTCCAAATAGGTAATGTCGCCAAATTTTTTAAGAGAAGATTACTGTAGCCAACTCCATATCATGTGTTGGATAGTTTATCTCATGAACTTTCAATTTCCTTAAATCATAGGCAATGAATTTTTCATTTTTCATCAACACGCAGTCCATGACCTTCTTCAAAGAATCACTGAATACCACAAAAAGTTCTCCACTAGTGGGTAGTGTGAACACAGGTGCAGTGATAAGCCTCATTTTAAACTCCTTAAAGTTATCTTCACATTCATTAATCTAATAAAACTTTACTCCCTTTCAAGTTATCTTGGTAATAGGGATGGTCAATTATGATAAATTTCTCACAAATCAGCAATAATATCCAGATAACCCCAGGAATCTACGGATATCCGTTACCGATGTTGGCCTTGGCCATCCCTCAATTGCAGCTGTCTTGGAGGAATCCATAGATATCCCATTTCTTATGATGATATGACCCAATAATGAGACCTCCTTCAACCATAACTCACACTTGTTGTACTTTGCATAGAGTTTATCCTTTCACAAGGTCTCTAGTACAGTTCTTAGATTCTCCTCATGCTTCTCCTTGGTTTTGGGGTATATTAGAATATCATCTATAAATACTACCACAAATTTGTCGAGGTAATATCTAAATACTCTATTCATAAATTCCATGAATATTTATGAAGAATTAGTGAGTCCAAAAAGAATTACTATGAATTCATAGTGCATGTATCTTGTACGAAAATCAGTCTTGGGAATATCCTCCTTCTTCACCCTTACTTGGTAATATCCCGAACAAAAATCCACCTTGGAGAAATATTGTGCTCTATGTATCTGATCAAACAATTCATAAATTCATAGAAAAGGATACTTGTTATTTATCATGATTTTGTTGAGCTCATGATAATCAATGAAAAGGCGCATTTACCCACCTTTCTTCTTGACGAAGAAGACTGGTGCACCCCATGGTGAAGCACTTGGGTTTATAAACCCTTTATCCAGATTCTCCTATAATATGGCTTATAATAGCACTAAAAACTACCTTTAAAAGTGCTAAAAAGCGTTTTTAATCTCGGCTAAGATAAAGGGGGGGTCCCCTTTATCAGCGCTAAAAATAGCACTGATAAAGGGGGACTTTTATCAGTGCTAAAAAAACACTGATAAAAGGGCCCCTTTATCAGTGATAAGCAAGCGCTAATAAAGGTATTCTTTATCAGTGCTATTTTTAGCACTGATATATTATACATTTATCAGCGCTGAAAATAGCACAGATAAACACTACCTTTATCAGCGCTATTTTGATTGCTGATAAAAACTACCTTTATCAGCGCTCAAAATAGCGCTGATATATTATCCATTTATCAGTGCTTAACTAGCGCTGATAAAGGCCAAAGATCCTGTGCAAAACCAGAACCTACCCAGAACCTTCCCAGCACCTGCACACATTACATCACCTGCACAGAGCACAAACAACACCTGCACACAGCACAAACAACACCCACACACAAAGCACAGAAGAACAAAAATGATACATAAATTTACTTGAAATCATGAATACAAAACAACACACTGCTATATACATTTCAAACAATGTTTAATTTGGTTACAATTACATTTATCCAACAAACAGTTAAAAAACAATGATGTTCCATCCTTTTTGCATCCATCCACTCTAAAAAATTTTCGTCCATGGCAGCGGTTTCCGAACAAAGCATTCAAACTGAGGAAAAAGATTTCACCTACATAATAAAACAAATATTATATTAGTAATACAATAATGAAATAAAGAATGGGGTTTCTAAATTGAATTATACTAGTGAGGCACAAAACATAAAATAACCAATTAACGAAGAGACACAATTAGGTCAATGCCCTTACCTCATCCAGAATTCCAATAAACTATCTTCAGTTCATACCAACCACAACTGAGTCCATGATCACATGTATTAATGTACAACAACATTAAATTACATAATTAGTTAATTTTAACCAAAAATCCATCATGGTATAATAGGCGCCAAACTCATCGTGTAATCCAACAAAGCCAGAATGCTGAGAAACTAGGTGTGATCCACTCCTGACGCACCCCTAAGCCTAGAAAACACTAAATCCCCAATCTATATTACTAAATTTATGACAAATTAAGCCTAAATTTTTGAAAATACATAAATAGATCTTCCACAAAATATAATCTGCATCAAAAAATGATTGATTACTAGTTTATGAAATTTTGAGACATGCTCTAAGAGTCATATATAAAAGTCCCATGAAGAACAATGATTTATCCATACTATGGTATAATAATTACACCTAGAACCCTAAAAACTTAATGCAAATCTTTGAGCAAGAAGTTAGAGAAGCAAGGAAGATGTAGGAGAAGATACCACATTGATTCGAAATAATGAACAACCGATAATCCACTCAGGTCTAAGGGGAAGGAAGGAGGGGAATGGGGTTTGGCCACCCCCTAAGAACTTGGTGCCCAAATGAAGAAACCTGAGGAGGTTTATACTTTATAAACCCATCACCCACATAAAAATAAGTTTTAAATCATGTTACATGAAATGAAACAAGTGGTTAAATCGCAATATTTTGGGTCCAAACCCTTACTTGACCCTTTTCCCCATTCACGACCATTATCACCCTATTAAATGCATTCATGTTGTGAATTACCCTTTCACACTATGAGTAGCCTAATGCTACTACATTTCAATAGAATGACTACCCAAATCATCCTTGATATCCTCCCAAAACCCAATGACATCCCTCTATCCCCAATATATGTCTGAAACACCTATTAGAACTGGTATATTGTACCTTTTTCGATGATTTTTTTTGTTATTATGGAATTCCATAATTCCCCATTGGAAGTGTACCAATATACTAATCAGATGTTATATGATATACCATGAAGATTCTTTTGTCCATGTATTAGATGAGATATCAATGAAAATTTATCTCATTATTATACATACCAACACATCAAATCCGAGCATTAGAGACCTTTAGGTTTTCTTCAACTACATCCAGTTCTGACATGGAAGTGGGACAAGATTTTTGTGGGATATTAGGTTAGGTTTTTGTGTACCCATTGATGGAAGAATTAAATATGGGTTTTGATCAATTTGATGACCAAATAATCTCAATTTATATACATTTTATATGAAAAAATTATAAGAAAATCAAAATTCAATTTTTAATTGAGATTATCTTTTTACATGGATTTAATTCTACTATAGTATTTTATAGGGAACTTCATTTTACATCTTGTTTTTGGAGAGGTCCCTATGAGAAAATGGGATGACATGTATGATTGAGCATGACATATGTTTCTGACACTTTCTGCAGGGGCACGTTTCCTGGAGCATGTTGACGTTCGATGGCGGTGCATTGTACCACACATTCATTCGTTACAAAGGTGAGTGAAATTCATCACTTATAAAGAGTTTTCTTCTCCTTTATTGAAATAGGGTGATGGTATGTTGTTCATTCCATCCATGGATTCCTCCTCAGAATTCATTACCTAGTATGAGTCTCCCTTATAGAATAAGATTTTGTTCGTGAAACTTGTTCCTGGTTCCATCTGTTTATGGATGATGGTTAATTACAATGATTATATCAGGACATTCCAAAGGGTCATTCCAGGGCATAATACTTCGGTTAGGAAAGTATTCACATTGGGAATCAGTGGAATGTATGTACACTAGAACATTGGTCACATGTATTCATCGTCGTCAAAGGGATTCTCAACGAAATGGAAACCCATGTTTAACATGTGGTATTCCATGAGTTTAAAATCCCACAAGGATAGAGGGTCATGATTTAATGTCTTATAAAGATGTAATGGGTGGATCAAAACACTTATAAAGGTGGATCAGGTAGGTACATCTCTAGGAGGGAGCACCTGTAATGTTTACCTAATAGATGGATCAAAACGCCCAATGAGGTCTGGCCCAAGTGTGGTGCATCCCATAAAGGTAAGGTTTCTCATTTTTAAGACTTATTCGGACCCCCAGTGAGTGGGTCACCATGGTTTACCATTGGTTGGGATTTAACCTCATGGAGGCTTCCTACGTACCCTATTTAGAATATAAGGATAAAAACCCATATATTTAAAAGAGTTATGGTGCGGGTATTACCCACGGTTAGCTTCCCTTCACACTAGGAATACTCTTGGTTGGATGAGTATGGGTTTTTTGGGGCTTATGCATTGTCAGATTCCTAGGTTCTTCCAAGGGTATCAATGGGATGAATGGGACATACGTGCTAAGATGGACCATGTGAATGGCGTGATCCTTGTAAAGAGGCACGAGGCACAAAAAACATGTGGAGCTGTCTGTAAACATTATTTATGGTGGACATGGGGCTCATCAGACTCCCCATACCTTCCATAAACACCTCAAAACATCATGAGTACCATATTCTACATGATGGTGCATCACATGGTTGATTCTTTTGATGATGTAATGGTCATTTGAGCTTGTATTTCATATCAACCAGCCTTTCCCTTACTTGAATTATCCTGGGACACATATTTCGGTTCCAAAAAATACCTCAACAATACCAATTATCTCATGCATCTACCTAGAAATAATTGTGCAAGTCAAACAACAACACATGTGCTCAAATACAAGTTCAAACAAATGAGATATAGAACATTGAAATTTCTTAAAAATGAACCAAGGGGTACACATATGCTCAAATACTATCTCTGCATGTTTAATCTGATCCCTCTACTTTAATTTCAACAATATTTATATTTAGGCCCTATATCTAACTGAAAATGGTGGATATAGACCATATTTGTTGTTTCCATCCATCATTTGTTGGAAAATGGATTTTGTTGATCCTCGGTGGTTTCATCATTCACCCCATACGCACTTCACACCATCATGCCTTACTTCAATATTGATTTGTTCAAAGATCAATAATATGAATCCAGGGATAGAAAACATTGAGTAATAAATTAAGATTTCAATACATCAGAGCATTCTCAATTCACCAAAAAAGGTTGGAGGATAATCAATGATCATATATAGATAACATAAGTAGTAGGAATTTACCTTTATCCTATCTGTGTACAATCTTCCATCAGGTATGTTGCCCATTCGTTTCTAAACACATGTATATCATCTTCTGAATATGAGTTTTTGCGACAGTCATGGTAGTACTGAAAAAATATAAATACACAAATTATTAATAAATATTTTAAATAAACTCGTAATTATTTTTGAAAATACCTCATCAGTAATTCTATTTTGTTGATGAAATATGATCTCTTTCATAAATTTACAAACATAATAACCACAGTCCTTTCCGTTTGTTTGTTTTGGACACTGTAGAAACATCGACAATAATAAGTATTTTTTTTATATGTGTTTGGATAGTGCAATATTATTATATATACCCGGATACTTTTCCAGTTGTAGATATTGTAGGCTTTCTCATCCTTATGCCCTGGATTCATTCCATGCATTAGATGATATTGATGCACCACCCTATCATAACAGAATCCTCATTAAAATATAACATAAATTATATAACTAGATGTTTAGTTTTAAAATGTTAGATCTAGTGTATTACAAATTAACAAATTCCATCATGCGTGGTTGGTTTGTTGGATATCCATGCGTTGAATCTAGAAAATAAATCTTTGGAGTACCCAAATTGACTGAAATCAGCATCCAATGCTTCCTAAAAATAAAAAAAGGAATAAGTAAAGAAAGAAATGAAAATATAGTTGACATGATTAAATTGTAGAGTTTTACCCTTGCATCATTGGTATTAAAAATGAGTCTGTCATCCGTAATTTTGTTTTCAAACGATTTGAGTAGGGATGACATTATTGTAGCCTCTTTATCAGAATCTATTTCGTCTTTTTAAGAGGTGGTGTGAGGACTAACGAGTCCAAATTTTTATTCATGGGGAAATCTCTTCAATTTTTTTTCATATATACATCTGCAAAAAATATAAAATGTATTTATTCATAATTATCAGAGTATATCAGCTTTTGTAAAATCAAATCATGAAAACTTACCTCATGTATACATTTACAACTGAGGCACCTAGCCATTCATACTTGAGGAGTTCATTTACATTTTCAGCACTAATGAAATCTAATGTTTCCTCTCCATACATATCTTTTTCGAAATCAACTGTGTGATTATTTTCGTCTTTCAAATTTGTATCCACATGAGCCTGCAATGATATTAACTGTGGATATAGAACGGGCAGGGTGAAGGTGCTCTCAGTAGACCGTTTCAATCGGTTGGTTTATCCTTGAGATAGTTTTGAGCTGATATTTCGTTTCACCCCACAGTATTTTTCATTCTATAATAACATTCATCAGTTAAGAACTTTTTTCATTAAATGTTAAAGGTCCAGTTTGAAAAATAAATTGGAAATGGATACCTTTTTATCGACATGTTTTTTTACAAGAACTCTTGGCCATGCGATGAATGTTCCAACATTTTGTTCAACCATATGAATGTCATCATCGTCATTTGGAACATATAGCTCAGCACTCAGCTCATTAGCTACGTTAATTTACACTCTAATATGATCTTTTGGAAGCTGTCTATTGTGTAGAATGTCGTTTTGCGTATTGAACACCGTAGCCCTCACTACAAGGTGATAGGTGGGAGTTGATAAATATAAATCACATTCATTTTCACCCTATGTAATATTAGTACAGGAAAGGTATCAGTGTCTATGTAAATCACATTTCATAGAAAAAATTATTAAAACATTGATTACCTCATCTAAGTCAGGTTTTTTAGGGGAATGGCTTGCCTCAAAGCTGGTGGGGGTGGGGCGGGATCGTCACGCACGGGTTGTTTTGGAGTTGTTTCTTCTCTTTGCCTCTCCCCCATCAATTTTTCTATCATCTCTCTCTGGTATTGTAATTCTTCTTGAAAAATTGATAATTGTTCTTACAGATTTTCCATTTTTTCATTTTGATACTCCGCTTGTTTTTGTTTTTGAAAATATGTTTGGGGTGTCACCCCAAAACCCACACCTCTGATGCGGCCATACTGTTCTAGCTGCTTCAAGGCTTCTGAAAGTATGTCTACATCTGGTGTGGTTGTTTTTGATTATTGTGACTATGTCAGATAGAAAATATAGAAAAATAAGTAGTTATTGTAATGTAATAGAGATTTAAAGCAAATCAAATTTATATTATGTCATACTTACACATGTTTCCCACACTTTTTGTGTGTTTTCATCTATCAGTGTCCCCTCTTTATTTACACGAGCCACCTTCCATAGCACATGGCGTGGGATGGATATGGCTTTTGATTTCAATTCATCAATCTACATATAAACAAAGAAACATGGTTATGGTGTTGTTTTATGTCACATACTAGTAGTAGGGTAGATTTAAAAGACATACCAATTTTTTCTCAAGTTCAGCGTACCCCATCCTTGCTTTTCGGTAAGGGTACGCTGGTTTTGTTGCATGTTTTTTATTTTCATCACTCAGTAGCTGTTTCATAAATAAAAAACTATCAATCAGAGTGATTAATACAAGCAAACGTCAAACAACGTATTACCCCACACAATGTACCTGAAAAGTCTACTCCCCACGATGGTTGCTAAACGCATCCCACGCTCCTTGGGATATCAAGTGTGCGTAAAGAGGAGGTGGGTGCAGCTTGATTTTCCCTTCTGCATCTTTAAGATTATATTTCGTTAAAATTGTGCGGAAACCTCTATGAATCCTTCCTGAAACTCTTAATACATATTCCTTGTAAGAGGCATCTACTATAAATGAACTCTGCAATGGATGATGAAGAGTAAGTCAAAGTTTTGGTATTTTATTTTATTTTAATAAATTAAAAAAATAATATCATAATGTTACCGTAATCTCTTCCCACATTAGTGTATTCAACCCAGTGACAACATGGTGCCACGACTGTACATCAATCGGCACGCGTTGTCGAGTGACGATTCCAATGTAGCTACTAAAGATGGCTCTATTGGGGTTAACATGTTTGCCTCACTTATTCCATCCCACATCAAATTTGATGACTTTTGATTTTCCTTAAGGATTTTGGCTAACACTGTAAAACTACGATGCTCTTGTTTTTTTTGTGCTTTCAGGGTTTCATTTCCTACCATTTCCTCAGAAGTAGCATCAATATATTCCCCTGGAGCGCTAGCATCGGCAATGGGATCAGCAGCAATAGATTGAGAAACCTGTTGTACCTCAGCACTGGGACCAGCAACAACAGGTTGAGAAACCTGTTGTTGCTCTGCACTGGGACCACCAGCATCTGGTTGAGAAACCTGTTGTTTCTCTGCAGTGGGACCACCAGCTGTTGGTTGAGAGACCTTTTGTGCCTCAAGATTGGGCGCATCAGCAGGTGCAGAAGTCATTATCTACAGAAGTGGTTTAATATTTAATTTAGATTATATAAAAACAACAGTAAATAGATAATAACATAACGTAACACAATGTATGTTACAATAAACAAATAACCTGATTATTGTACTCTCTTTTTTTTCTTTAAAGGCTGAAGAGATTTTACTCCTCTATCGACTATGTAAATCTCTTCATTGTGGTATCCTCTGACATAAAGAACGCCGTCTACATTGGGACCGCTATGAAATGATTGTGAAGTTCCTATAAAAGGGTCAACCTCCATTGAACTTTCATCTGACCCTTCAGTTGTTTTTGTCGATAACAGAACAATTGACCAATTTTGGTTTGCGGGGTCTGGAACATAAAATACTTGTACTGCCTATAATGACATTATAAATGGTTCGTCTTTCTCCCCTTCCTTACTAAAATCAACTTTCACGAATCCTAATTCATCTGTTTTAATAGCACTCCTGTTATCAACCCATTTGAATTGAAAAATAGGCACTTTGAATTTCATACAATCCAACTCCCATATTCGTTTGATGATGCCAAAGTATGACATATTCGCATAAATTGGATTTTTTTCCTTAGCACCGGAAACATGCATCGCCTCAGCCACAAGTGTAACCCCACTATTCTACATGTTACTGTCTTCATCATGTTCATTAGTATAGAATGTATAACCATTAATTTCATAATCATTGTAAGTTAATACGTACACACTTGATCCTCCGACTAGCCATCGAAGTCGTTCTGAAATTGAGTCTGGATTTTCATCTAACTGCTTAAAAATATGGTCTCGAAACCATCCTATAAACTGTCGATTATGTGTATCTGATATCCATTTTTCAGCCCTAGAAAAATTCAAACGCCTAAGAATTTCTTTTTGGGTTTGAACATATGGGTCAAAGTCGAAACTGTTATGCAAAACGTAAAGGTGGGCCTGCTCCCGATCTGTAATACTAATTGTGACAACCTCTCTTCCATAAATTCCTTCACCCTTAAGCTGCTCAGTGTGACGAGATTTTGGTAGGCCAACGATTTCCACACCAGACAGGTATTCGGTACAAAATTCAACAGCTTCCTCAACAATATATTGCTCCTCAATACAACCCTCTGGCCGACTTCGGTTTTTGACATACCATTTCAAAATATTTATATATCGTTCAATGGGGTACATCCATCTATAATGTATAGGAACACATGGTTGAATCTCTCTCAACAAATGAACCATCAAATGAACCATCATATCGAAAAAAAATTGCGGGAAAAACATTTCCAATTCACATAATATGACGTCAATTTATCTTTCCATAGTTGGAAATTTCGCCGGGCCTATAACTTTGCTGCATATAGCTTTGAATAAGAAACAGAGTTTCGTTAATGTATGGCAGACATTCTTGGGAAAAATGCAATGTAAAGCTATAGGAATTAGATCTTGCATCAAAACATGGCAGTCATGCGATTTCAGACCCTTTAATTTTAAATCTCCCATTGACACGATGTTCTTGATATTTGATTAATACCCCTATGGAACCTTTATGTCATTCTAGAAGTTGAAAAACTGATATCTCTCCTGCCTGGAAAGAGTGTAAGCAGTAGGAGGAAGAAATGTTCATTTTTCACCCTTCACTGGTGCCAAATATTCTCGTATTCTCATCTCAACCATGTCCAATCTAGCCTTAATTCCACCCTTTGTTTTGTCGGGTGCATTTAGAAACATGTCGATGACACTATCACATACATTTTTTTCAACATACATAACATCAATAAAATTTCTGACATACATACAATTCCAGTATGCTAATTCAAAAAAAACACTGATCTCTTTTTCCAACCAGTTTTCGTAAGGTTTTTCGAAAACGGTTTACCACAATTAGTGTCCAAATCTTTTAATTTCTCAAACAATTGATCACCTGGTAGAGGAGATGGTGTTGTATATCCTTCTTAACTTCTTTCTAATGATGTCGTCCAAGATCGGTACTTATGTTATCGGGGTAGAAATCTGCGATTTCCTAGAAACACAGTTTTCGATGAATGTTTCAACCTAATTGACTGTGTACCTTGTTCGCAAACAGGACACCCTTGAGTTCCTTTAATTCTATATCCTGAAAATTTTCTATAAGTAGGAAAGTCATTTATCATCCCGTACAACATGTCTTTCAAAGTGAAATGTTCATTTTTGTAAGCATCATACAGCGTAACACCTGAATCCCACAATATTTTCAAATCCTCGATCAATGGGGCCAAATAAACATCAATATCATTACCCGGTTGTTTTGGTCCTGATATAAGCATAGATAACATGATATATTTTCATTTCATGCATAACCACGGTGGTAAGTTATAGTTTACCAACATAACCGGCCATGTACTGTGACTGCTGCTTTGAAAACCAAAAGGATTCACCCCATCTGTAGATAATGTCAGATGAAGGTTTCTCGGCTCGTTCCCAAATTCAGGATACTCATGATCAATTCTCTTCCACTGAGGAGAGTCTGTCGGGTGACGTAGTTTCCCATATTTAATTCTTGTATATGCATGCTATGTCAATTGTCTTGCAGTCTCCTCACTTCCATATAGGCGTCTAAACCTAGGAATGATTGGAAAGTACCATACAACTTTTGTAGGACTAGAATCATCTTTCTTGTATTGGGAAGCACCATACTTTGGGAATTCTTTAAGTGATTTTTGGTCCTTGAAAAACAATATACAGTTATTCGGGAAAGCATGTATTCTTTCAGAGATCATACCCATCGATCGTAGCATTCATTTGGAATCGTATGTTCGGCTTGGGAGTTCATTGTCTTCTGGGAGCATGTCATTCAGGAGAGAAAGTAGTTCCATAAAACTGGAGTCACTCCACCCGTTGCCTTCTTTCAAATTATACAGCTTCAATACGGATGACAATCCTTTATATTTAGTGCAACCAGCATACAATAGCGTTTTTTCACAACTCTTTAACTTCTCAAACAATTTTGGGCAATCACGAAGTTCATCTTCAACTGTCCTTATCATTTCCTCAATATGATCTTCATCATCATTCACATCTGTAATCACACCCTCCATATGATCATCTTCACTATTCACGCTTCTAATCATATCAGATGATCTATAAAATGTCGTGTTCTCTGAGTCACTACCTACATTCGTTTTTTCCCATGTTTATTCCAACATGTATAACTTCGATCTATTCCGTGACAGATCAGGTGTTCTTCCAAATCCTCTGGACTAATTTGTCTTGAATAAAAATAGTGTGAACACGGACAAAGGATTTGAGAAGGGTCACATGTATGATCTTCTATAAACTTGATAAACTCTTTAACGCCATCTTCATATTATTTTTTCAACCGGTTGGCATTCATCCATTCTTTATTAATATTCATCATCTTTATGGTTTTGATCTCAAACTTGCCTAATATTATGTTTTAATTAATCAGGTAGCATTGTTTGGGTTTTATAAAAACAAATCATGGTACAAATTCCTTTAAACACATGTGAAATCCATATACATTGTGTGTCCAGTAGGGTGAACATCGTGTATGTATAAGATACCTAATTTAATCTAACATATATCAAATTTATTCCAAGTTAGTCTTACAAAGACTGAATGATGTCTTTGAAAATACATGACATTTAGAATAACTTGAGCTAAATGCGTGTACATTAGATAAATATTGATTCACCTCACCAGCTATGCATCACATTTTTGTGGAATACACGGTGTGTAGTCCTTACATGACCACTAGGGGTGTATAGTCTATACACATCAAGTCTCTATGGTATCTATACATGGTGTGAGTGAAGTAAAACACATGTCATATGGTTCTACCATTATTTCATGGCATGTACATGGTTTTATGCTGAAGTATATGTCTTGGAGATACATTGTGTGTGACCTAGGTTCACATGACATGTAACATTTAAAATGAAACTTATTCCAAGTTTGAGTCAGAAGATTAGTCATGTGATGTAAATTTTGGAGATAAATGTTGTGTGTAATTAAAATATATATGAAATCCATGTATGGTGAAGCATTTTCCATGTATTTTAAAGTGTCTCATAGAGCCCTCTAGAAGTGGTTTTCTAGGATTCATTGGAATTGCACTAGTAACAAAGTGGTGGTACCATTCAAATGGGTAAAGTTTGGATTGATATTTAATGGTGGACGAACTACAACATGGAAAACAAATGGCATACCAATCATGCCAAGAACCGCAACACTATACAAAAACACAATCGTGGTCACAATCGCAACACCATACAAACCAAACAATAAAAATTTTAGATTTTACAAAGCATCCCTTATTCAATTTTGTTTGTTAATTCAGGGATTATCACAGAAGTTTTATTATCCTAGGGTGTTCATTCATAAGTCAAGTATATTTAAATTACCAATTTATATATTCCAATTTTCAACAAGAATCAACCAACATTTAATTCATTTAGTGTGCAAACATGGACCACCAACGGCCACGATTTTCAGCGGGGCGTTTAGCCCATACATTTCACATTATAACCATCAATATCAAATAGTAATAACATGCGAACAAGAGGAAACCAATGAGTAATAGGAGAAAACTCACCGCGAAGGTGTCATTAAGCACATGGAAGAGGTGCATACATGGCAGAGGAGAGGTGCACAGCAGAGGAGATTTCCAACTGAAAAGAAAACATAAAATAGGGGAAACCCATGAGAATAAAATAATCTAAAACTGACTACACCATTTACCATATCCCACAAACCCCAAAAGACAATTCATGAAAATAAATTTAAATTTATTGATAGAAATAACTATCTGATCACTAATTTTTATCCAAACCATAGGTACAAACAAATCCAAATAGGAATCAGAAGGATCACATACCTCGAGAAAATAAATCCAACCATAATAGTTATCAAGCATAGAATAATGTGAACTAGATGGAACTCAAGAAGGGGAGTAATCCATCATGTAATAACTCTAAGAAATTGGTGTGGTGAAAAAATCCCAACATCCTATTATTATTTGTAGTGCGATATGTTATACTCAACACCCGATGTAAGGGAGTGTGATTTTCCTATATTCTCAACAATTACCTTACCATCTTATGTTATCCTCTATAAAGGTGTATTTTAATTTTAACTAGAATGGGGAATTACCTCCCATCCATCAATTTAATTAGGACCATTTGTATAAGTAAGGAATTATTCACATTCATATTTATATTACAAAACATGAAGAAAAACATCTCATATGTCCCATTATCCATGTACAATTTCATTCAACGAAATGAAATACACAATTATCATTCTATATAACATGCAGTAGATGGTGTTCCCTTTCAACCCATTATAGATCATTTCAATTCATTTAATTAATTCATTAAATTAAAATAAATCCATCATGTAAAATTCATTCCTCATGATTATTACACATTAAAGTTTACCAAGAATGGAAAATTCACTAATAAGGCTCAAAGGGTCTTCAAAATGGGCCATAATCAACATGGAAATTTCCTAAATGGTAAATTCCACTAAGAATCTAGGCCAAACACCTATAATGTGTCTTCAATTCCATTTATATACCCTTGTATCAAGGGAAACCTCATTTAAAAGCTTTGACATAAGCTAAATAGGTGTTCAGGGCAATTAATAATTTGACATTAAAGGGATAATTTTACTTGGCACACTCAAGGGGTGTCCATAAAAGAGTTCAAGAACATATAACCCATGAAACAAGATTCAATAGGTGTTTATTGAGGTGCAAGGATTAAATAAAGAACTCAATAATATCAATAATCCATTAACTCTTGCAATAACACCTTAAATCAGGATTTCACACGTTAAATTCAAGCGATAGAAAAAAAATTTACCTGAAAATGAATAACAATAATGGTAGCGGCGGCGGCGGAGGCAGCGCCGGAGGCGGAGGCGGCAATGGCGGTAAAGGCGGCAGCGGCGGCAAAGGCGGAGGCGGCGGCGGTGGCGGTGGTCACGGCAGCGGGGGTGGAGGCGGCAAAGGCATCGGGGGTCGCGGCAGCGGGGGCGAGGGCGGAGGCGGCGACAGAGAAGGAGGAGGATGAGGACGAGGAGGACGAGGTCATGGCGGTGAGGGGCCTGG
The DNA here is from genome assembly GCA_963277665.1 of Viscum album. Classification (NCBI taxonomy): domain Eukaryota; kingdom Viridiplantae; phylum Streptophyta; class Magnoliopsida; order Santalales; family Viscaceae; genus Viscum; species Viscum album. The sequence continues at coordinate 1,593,621,875 of OY728161.1, forward strand.
TTCATCTTTCGCGAGAGCTTGACCACATGCGAGTGAGGATGGCCTGTTAGGGTTATTAAATAAAAACTGACGGAACCTTTATCAGTTCTCATTAAAAGTGCTGATAAAGGTATGTTTTATCAGCACTAATAAAACATTCATTTATCAGCGCTTTTTTAGCACTGATAAAGAGATACCTTTATCAGTGCTAAAAAAGGAACTGATAAATGTTACCTTTTATCAGCGCTAAAAAAAGCACTAATAAAGGTGTACCCTTTATCAGTGCTTTTAGATAGCGTTGATAAAGGCATACCCCTTTATCAGCGCTTTCTGTTTAGCGCTGATAAAGGGAAGCGCTTCCCTTGCCCTGTTTTGTGGTAGTGTAGTTGTTTCTTCATCTCCTCAATCTCCACAATATCCATTCTATATGGATTCTTGGATATTGGAAACTTCCCAAGAATAATATCAATCAAGAATTCAACACATCTTTTAGGAGGAAGATCGGGAAATTCCTCAGGAAACACTTCAGCAAATTCCCTCGTAATAGGCATGTCTTAAAGAATTTTTTCTTCATTAGACTCAATAATATGATCCAGATACATGTTCTTATAGGGTAATAATATCCATGCTTGAGATGATGGTTCTAAAGAAGATTCATCCTCCTCCTTGCACTTGTACAGAATCGGGGGTTGATTTTTCATATGGAGAGTGATCTCCCTCTCACAGAAATTTATGTTGGATCTATATAAGGAAAGTAAATCCATGCCAATAATTGTATAAAATTTCACCAAAGGGAGTATTAAGAGGTTTTTCGGGAAGTTCAATCCACAAATTATGATAAGGGGAGTTATATTCATGGTATGCAATGATTTCCCCATTTCCCGTTCTCACCGACATCTTTACTTCCATGATCTGTGGTGGTGGTGGGATCGTTATACTAAACTTTTGGGATATAAAAGAATTCATAGAACCAAAATCAAAAATTACATTCACTATTCTTAAATGAATAACTAGAATACCTATCACCACTTCGTTTTCGAGTTTCACTTCGGCGGTAGTAATGGAAAAAGATTTCCCTTGCTGCCTTGGAGTTTGTTGGTTGCCTCCAAAAACCCTTGGCTTAGGGAACTGGTTTGCAAAGTGCCCTGGTTATTTGCAGTTGAAGAAATGAATAATGCATTGAGGGTTGAACAGAGCATTTCTCTCCTCTGTCGCATCCATGGGTTTTTCTTGTCGGCAGTTAATGTTCAGGTGCCCTCCTCTTTTACACCTATATCATTTCCTCATTCCCTTTATTAAATTTCTAGGGTGCTTTTTTCCACACCTTTTCCAAGTGAGGTGATATATTTTCTTAGCACCGTTGGATTTATCCACCAGAACACCAAAATTAAAGTCCACCTTACGCTTCATATCCCCATAATACCCCTGAGATTCTTCGATCTCCATTTAGACTTTGAGGTAACATTAGACAATTTCCTCATAGCTCTTGAAGTCACGTATCGCTAGGGATTTCCATAGGCAAGGTTTTAGCCCACCAAAGAAGCGGTCAACCTTGCATTTGGGGGTAACGACAAAGCCGGAGGCATATTGTTCAATCCTTGTGAATTTTTTCTCATAAACTCCTATGGATTCTTCATTTTTTTCTTGAGGTCAACGAATTCCCTTTCCATCTTAATTCTAAGGGTTCGAGCAATATATTTGTCGAAAAACATTTTTTGGAAATCCTTTTATTCCAACACCTCGATCTCCTCCCCAAGATTCATATTTTTGATCAATTTCCACCATTGATCAGCTTCACCCTCCATACGATAAGCAGTCATAGGTACTTTCTCTTGTTCATAACATTGAAGGATGGATAAGATCTTATCAATGGATTTGATCCATTGTTCGGAGATTGAGGGATCGGATGATCCATTCAAAGTATGAGGAATTTGTCTCATGAAGCTCTCGATTGAAACTTTTTCTTTGTTAGGGGGTTGAATTTTCCTCTTTAACCATGTTTCTATTAAAAACTTGAGTTAACTGAGAGAGTATCATGATAAATTTCGTGATTCCCGCTCCCATCGGATTGGACATCTCATTAGAATAGTCGTCACATTGATCTTCATATCGGTTGTTAACTCGAGTCCTCCTATTACCGGACATTGGTTGGAATAAAAGGAAAGTTAGGGGTAACACATAAAGGTTAATACAAATACAAAAATGGATGAATTATAAATTACTTTTATTTCCTTAACTTATGAATTTATAGGCTTAAATCTATGTTATCCATGATCTACTTCCCAACATGTATTCTTAGGGTGATTTTTTTTATTCCCTTAATAATGGTTCGTACTAAGCTTATGAATTTATCAAAGCATATCCCCTGAGAGTTTTGTAACCAAGAGTGTAGTAAGGCCCATTTTTGTTCACCAGTTCTCGTTCGATTCTAGCTCAAAGCGGTGTTTTTGGGTTTTACCCCTAGATACATATATGCCAGAGTCGCCTATATCTACTCATATCCAGACAAGGATGTATTTACTTGATAAACCACTTACTCAATACTCACCAAAATTTAGGTATGTTTTTATTATTCTCATCCTTATCCATAAGTCTTTCACTAGGGTTTTCTAATCCTAATCCCAAAAATAACTAAACATATCCTTTGATACCAACTATAACAACCCTTATATTTATTAAACTCATAAACATGATTTATTACATATTCTATTCACTTGATACAAGATAGAAGATTTATATTTATAGTGTCTTTGGGTCTTAGGAACATTACATAACAACTTAGAACATAAAACTTAGCATCTTTATTGAAAACTTCTTTTACATGACCACAACATTCCTTCGTACTTAGCATTGCATGAGATAACCTGAGGACATGCATAAAAAAGGGTGAGATATAAATCCTAGTAAGGTATTAAATAAGTCATAACATGAAGAATATATTATGTGTTAGGAAATAGTAATATCAATGGAGCACAAGAGAAACATGAACATAAAGTCATGGTATAGCATGATTATCATAACATGGAAATGTGGAAACAACATTTAACATGATATAAGCATGAGCCAAGGATCATTGCACATGGAGCATGATTAAACATTCATTACACTTGAATTAGCATGAGAAACCCCTAATTGCACTTGACATATCAGGATACTCATCTTTACCCAATGCATTTGAGCGCTATCAGGGTGCACCCTTCTTAATCATTTCATTTCATGCATAAGTGTTCCACATGGATCATATAACATGGATTCATTAAAAATAATCATTTATTACATTATAAAGGAATGTGGAATTAATACATGAAACTCTATAATAAAACAGTAAATTTTCATAAAGGTTAATACACTTGATAGAGAAATGGGCCTCGTATTCACTACACAATAACTTTGGCTTGGAAAATCGCGGTGCAATTTCGGCAGCATAACGACATGACATAAGAATTCATAAAAATGGATGATGATAGAGAAAGGGGTGTCTCATAATATTTAAATGAAATGTACAGTAAGGGGTTATATAGATACATTTCCCAACATATTTAATGGAATTTAGATTCATAACACAAAAAAATTTCTTGAATGTAAATGAGAAGAGAGAAATTTTTTACAAAATTTAGGCATGGTAACGTGTGTACATGGGAGGAATTAATGAGATATAAAGAGGTATATCATAATTTAAACATAAGGAGGGAAGTATGGGGGAGGTTAAAAATTATACCCCAACATTTTTAATTGAAAACAAAAGGGTATAACAATATAAAGAAATTTGGAGAAAAATGAGAAAAGAAGAAATCCCTTACTTGGAAGTGTGATCCCAAAGGATTTGGAAAGGCTTGAGAGAGGATTATTGGGATCTTGGGGAACCTTGGTAGGATTATAGAGAGATTATGTCATAGTTTTTTCAATCTCCAAAGGCTTTGAGTGAATAGGAAGTGGGAGCTTGGGGGTTTATATAGGAAAAGAGAGGGAATTCTTTATTATTTAGGTTTTGGACACCACGCATTAAACTAATCAAAACCACAAACCAACCAATGGTTTTTTTCCAAAGGGGATTGTAAAAAATTATTTTATAAGACCAATGTCCAAACTTCTTAAAATATTTGTCTTGATTATGTAGATGTGAGTCACACTCTCAAGGAAATCATTTTAAAAGTTAAAATGTTTTATAAGTATTGGAGGGTCCACTAAGGTACCATAAAATTAACAAAACAAATATAAAATCACATTATTTTAAAGGTAAAACATATATTGTCCTAACAACCCATTTATAGTATTTTATTACATCACTATTGGGTCATTATGATGTCATAAAACACATTATATATTAAAACGGTATTTAATTTTTACCCAAAAATTCAACTGTCTCAGAAAATTATAAAAAATAACCATTGGTTAATTTTGACATCCTGATTCCAAAAATAATATTTATTTTATCTAAATAATTTTCTAAATATGTTAATTTTTACTTTTAAAATAAAAACTGACATTTATCAAAAATTCATGGGTTTTGTCAAAAACAGCTTTCAAACCTTAATAAAAATTACAATTGTATTCATAAAAATTATAAGATTGTTTATATTTAATAAAAATTAATTTAGTAACAATATTTTATTAAAATATTATTTAATTCAAAAAAATCCATTAATTCATCAAAATATATTTCTTAATTGAATATTAACTAAAAATACTATTTGTGCTTTAAAAAACATTTACAAAATAACAATAATAAAATGAATGTATATTATTTATTATAAAAAACATAATTCACATAATCATAATGTTAAGGTCTTGTTACATAACCCCTTATAACACCCGTATTAGACCTAAGGGTAAGGTGTGTGATGGTGAGAGACTCTTGGGATGGCTTGGATAACATCGCTCAAGCGGTAATCTCTATCAACTTCCACTTCACCCATAGGCGGTTACGTTTAAGATTAACATGTTGAAGTTTGTCTTGGGCTTGTTCAAGAGCGAAGCCCAGTGATGCCACCTCCTTTCCGAGCTCCGACAAATGGGCTTCGTGCGGAGCAATTCTATTGGATGAGGGCATCGCTTCCTTTGTCTGAGTAAATTGGATTTTTTTAAAGCCCTATATTTATACTAATCAATTGATCACTGTTCAAAAGATATATTAGAAATGGTAACAATTCTTAACAGTATTTTGAAATCCAAAATCATAAAACCAAATAAGTGCATATGTTATATAACCATTTTATATAATAAGACATTTAATTAGATCAAGAGAAATTTTCATTGATAAAAGTTTGGTTCATTACACCTTAGGAGGAATCTATAGAAGGGGGTAGAGTAAGGACATTATCCAAGGATTTTTAGTGAAGATAAATGGGTGATTGGGTAGGATTATATAGGAAATGAGTGGGGATTTCTTTATTATTTCTCAAACATAGGGTTTGGAATCTATATAATAAAATGACCAAATCCACAAACCTTATCATGGTTTTTGTCCATGGTTTCTACCAAATGGGAGAGTTTTTCATTATATTATGAGTCAAAGGTCTTAACTTAACAAAATAATATCCTTGTTTATGCGGAAGTGAGTCATACTCTTAAAGAAATTATTTTAAAACCTTAAAATATATTAATGGTTTTGGAGGATTCATATAGGCTTTATAAAATTAATAAAATAAATATAAAATCACATTATTTTAAATTTAAAATATATATTTGGTCGTTTATACAATTTATATTATTTATTATATTACTTTTGGTTCATTATGACGCCATAAGACACACCGTATATTTATATGATATTTAATTTTTACCCTAAAATTCAACTATTTTAGAAAATTATGAAAAAATTACCATTGTATAATTTATACATTATGATTCCAAAAATAATATTCATTTTATAAAAATAATTTTCTAAATATTTTTATTTTATATTTTAAAATAATAATTGTCATTTATTGAGAAATGCTGGGTTTTTTGACAATAATAGTTTTCGAACCCTTATAAAAATTACATTTGACTTCATAAAAATTATATGATCATTTATATTTAATAAAAATTATTTAATAACAATATTTTATTAAATTAATATTTATTTTAAAAATATATTAATTCATCAAAATAAACATATTAATTGAAATTGAATACCAATTAAAAATACAATTTGTGTTTTATTGTATAAAAATAAAAATCATTTATAAAGTAATGATAAGAAGAAAATATAGAAATTATTTTATTTAAAATACAATATACATATTATTATTATTATGGTATTGATACATATCCCTTTAATACACTAGCTAACTCCCTAAGTTTAAGGTGTAATATGGTGAGACTTTCAAGGGGTGGTTCGGCGTACATGGTTTGGTTTGTGATCTCAATGAGATTGAACTTCTCCTGTAAACAGTTTTGCTCGTGATTAAGATATTGGATCTCATATTGGGATTGGTCAAGGGAAATCCTGGTGATGCTACCTCCCTCATAATCTCTAATAAATGGGCTTTATAGAGTACGATCCTACTAGTTTTGGTCATCACTTCCTTTTTCTATGTCAATTGGATTTATCAAAACCCTATATTTATACTAATCATATGATCATTGTTCAATAGATATATTATAGATAGTAATGATGCTTAATGGTATTTTAAATTCAATAGTATAAAATAAAACCAAATAAGTGCATGTATTTTCTATAACCATATTACATAATAATACATTTAATTAAATCATAAGGGGAATTTTATTTGTAAAATTTCATGTCGTTACAATTATAGTTAATTATTATTTAATCTTGAGTGATTGTTAATACTTATTATAGTTATATATTTTTGGGATTTATCTCTTATCCTGGTATTGAAAGAGATGATGTGTGTTCATACATCATTTCAGACACATAGGATTCATATGTCATTAGTATGCTTATTTATATATCATACTTGTGTGATTATTTAGTATGCTTATCTTTATACCATGATTATGTGATTATTTCTATATATACTTGTATTCTATACTAATTTGATGGATTACTATGTTATAGTTATGGTATATGGTCAATTAAATAAAGTTTGTGCATCAACCTAAATAGCATTTTCAGTATATCTTCATGATGTCATTCAATCTAACCAAACTAAAATTAATTAAAAAAATGAAATGGTTTTAAATTGGTTAAATAAGCAACTTAAATGGAATATTTAGATGTTTAATTTTGGATGTTGGTTAAATGGGGTGTAAATTAAAACTTATAATGCTTTTACCTTTATGAATTGATAATGATGACCAATATAACGAAATCCTCTTATGCTTGAATCATCCCTTATAGGTCAATATTATCAATGTATGTCTATCAGATGATCCCACTAATAGTTTATTAAAAATTAAAAAATTGACTATAATTTTTTATAACTTAAATGATATTCCAATTGTAATTTATAGAGCATTGAATCCATGAATTGAGAATATATACCTATATAACTAAACCCATTTTATCATAACAGGACCCTCATAGGTTTCCTTTATTCTTCTTATTTTAAGTAATTAACCCCTTGGAGGTATATTATATTGAATGGGATGGTTATTTATAGTGTTTCCAAACACTCATATAGTGTTTAGTATAATTTTATGGCATAATATTACTCAACTGGTCACTTGTTAATTGATAAATAACCTTTTGGATATTTTATAACCTTATTGATATGAGACATTGGTTAATAAAAATTCTAATTATAACATAAATGGTGTTTTACTTTATATCTTGTGATTGAAATTTTATTTAACCAAAATAGTTGTGAGAAATTTTGGATAAACAAATGGTTATAAGTAAATCATGAGATAATTTTCCTAAATTTCCTTGTGGAGTCATCTAAATAAAGTGCTAAGTATAGTTCACATAATGTTTCCTCTATAACTAGTGCTTATATTTTCATTCATTTGAGCCTCTTTAATGTTTATAATAAATGTGAAGTTTTATAATGGCTTAAGTAAAATATTTCCATGGTGTTGATAACAAATAACCCTCATATAAGGGTTAGATTAGGATTTCCTTGAGAGATGTCTTTTATGGGAATGTGGATGTTTCCCATGGGTCTCATTTGTTTTATTTTCTTTTATTTATTAAAACCTAGAGGTTAGGTGACTGATACTAGTGACCTTTTGGGTGTGAGTCGAGTTTTGAAGTTGATTCCTTATGTTAAAATTATGGGTTAGCCTATTGTGGTATCATATATAGAGATAGGAAGCTAGTATATTTTTCTATTAGAGCTCCTAAGTAGGGTAAGTGTTGTTCTTATGACTATTTGAGTTAGGTGGGACTCTTAATTTATGAAATTAAATCCCTGAGGAGGATGTTCATTGTTTGGTAAGTTGATATTTGAGGGGGTATTACCATATATGGATACCTAGTGAGGGTCATCTATTTCTCTTTTTATGTTTAAATTATGATCCTCCAATGCGAACTCTATTATGTGGATTCTCATAGAGGATTGGGTCTTGGTAGGTTGATTCTTGGTAGGTGATGTCATTAGGCCCTTGTTTATAGGTTTTGACCTCTGTGGTTTGATGATATCTTTACCTACCTTTAGTTTTACCACCTTTGTGAAGGTGTAAAAGAGCATTAGATATCATGTAATATAGGACCTTAAGCATTTTATAGTTATTTTAAAAGATACCTTAGGGATAAATGGATGGAACTAATGTCCTTGTTTCAAGACGTGATCGGTGGCGCTGGGTGGGATACTTAGTGGCCCTAAATTTTGACACAGACCCTAGTGATTCACCAGTTAGTTTGATCGAGTGAAACATGTGATAGGGGTTGGACCGCATTTAAGTATGCCTTTGGAGGTGGTGAGCTTGGTTTTATAATCGTTTTGAGGTCAATGTATGGAAGGTTCTCAGGTTTTGAAGGGTAGGAATGGTAAATGCCTTCAGTTTTCAAGGAAACAACTATGGTACTTAGATTTTGATACTGGATTCATTGGGAAGAATTGTTTGATTGCCTTAGCATATTGACTGGTGGTTGTGTGGTTGAAAATTTAATTTCAGAAAAAATTTCATGTGATGGAAATCCGTTGGTGAATCATGTCATAGTTAGGTGCTCGATTTTGAAGAGGATTTCCAAGGGAACTCATGGAATGTTAAGAATGGAATGCTATGTAACACAATCATCTTGGACTTATTGATGGAAAACTCATGGACACATGATTTGGTTCTAGATTTGGGTGGTATGGGAGTGTACACCTACTATGTTGGCCAAGATAGAAATATTACATGCTAGTTACACATAGTTACATTAAATCATTAGTTGTTAAATAGTTGTGTGTGAACCAAGGACTGATGGTTTCAAAAAAGTGATATTGTGGGAATGGATGCCCAGAATTTGTGATAATGAGAATTGTCTCTTCGTAGTATAGGATGCATCGATTATAGATTGGTTTTCATGAGGTGGTTGATCCATGGGTGGACCTTGGTATAGTTTTTTAAGAGACATGGTCTCAAGGGTTGGTAAAGGAAAAGTATAGCCTCGTTTTATGCGAGCACGAATCAAAGAGAGATATATATTCCTATAAATGGAATATTAGTATACTCTTAGTTTATATATGATTATTCCCAATATATTGACATCATCCTAGGTAGACTGAGAGAAGGTTGGCTATACACTGAGCTATCTAAGTATCATTTGTGGCTTGATTAAAGGACTCCTCAGGAGTTGCACTCAAGGAGAAGTATAAAATAATCCATTAGATGGGGAGTAAACCATTGTCCATTTGAGGCTAGTGACCCTCATTGAAAGTTGAAACCTGTTGAAATCAATGGGAACCATTCTTGGGAAGAATTAATGGGTGATGGGTGGAATTTATTTTAGCACTCGGGAATGGGAAGGTTCTTAGTCATGTCAGTCATTATGTACAAGGATAGATGGGGCATGGGTTGTGATAATCAATGTAACACCCCGAGATTTTATGAAAAATATTCTTTTTAATTTCATTAATGTATTGTGTTGTACGCTACACCAAAAGAAGCTTGCACAACACGCATCCTTGACTTGCCTTGCATTACACGCAAGCGCGACCTTCCGCGATAGCGTGTGTTGTACGCAATACCGAGTTTCGCTAAACAATGATATGCTATTAAAATATTATTAAAACTAGCCGTTATGAAAAGTAATAACCACTTTTTGAAATTTTTTAAATTTCATTTTTCAAAATGGACTTCATTTTTGGATTCGAAATATCGAAATTATCTTAGGGTGAAATTTTGGTACTTTTCGGATAACTTTTATTTTCTGATGAATAGTGAAAATTACTAAATTTTAATTAAAAACAACCTTTTTAATCAAAATAATTAATAGTGATAAATTATTAATTTGAGTGGTTTTAAAGTATATTTAGAATATATTTTTACAATTTGATACAATGTTGGTCATTGGATGTAATTTCACATTTAAACCAGACATAAACAAGTGTCAATCTTTTGATAGTTATTATCTCTTAAGAACACGCTATTTGTTTTGACGACGGGAATTAATTTTTAAATTAATTAATGCAACTGATATGTTTTGAATTTGTTAAAATAGACATAATTTTTGAGTTCATAATATCAAATATAGCTTAGGCCTAATTTTTGGTATTTTTCTGGAAACTTTCATTTTTTGATGAATAGTGAAACCACTAAGTGGTAGTTAAAAAATGAACTTTTCATAAAAATTAATTTTACCGCTTCTGTGAATGGAATTTCAAAAATCCTAGAGACACAGTTGATGTCAGTAAGTAAAATTTGGTTCAATGAGATGAAAATAATTTTTGGTGAATAGTAACTTTTTACTTTTTTTTACCACGGTTAAAAGTAAATAGGGTAATTAAGGGTACAAATGATATTATTATTACCCTAACACATGTCTTAATTCTATTGGATAAGTGTAATTCGACCAAAAACAAACTTAGGAATAAAATATGACCATTTAGGCCCACTTGGATTAGATTTAAACATTTATTATTAATTTATTTAAAGAAGGGTTAAAATAGTTAAAATCAAAGTGTAATAAGTAAATCATTTTTAATATGGGGTTATACATAAGATAAATTCGACTATAAATATTCATTAGAAATCTAAAACTATTTCCTACATAATGGTATTTTATTTGTAATTTTTAGACATTAAATAATTTAATTTATTTATGACACAAAGATGATGCATTAATTATCTTATTAATGAAATATTGACATAATTGATGTTATAAACACAAAAATAAATGTAATTTGAAACTTTTTCTGAATTACACTAATTTTATAGATTAATATGACATGTTATTATTAATTTAATTAGATCTTTTCTAACTAATCATTCTGTTATAATTTTCACAAAAATTAATTACTAAATAGTGTCAAAATTGACATTAAATAGTTTTTAAAACAAATATCATATTAGTAATTGTTATTTTATTCCAAAAAATCTAAGGTTTGGCAAAATGAATTCGATAAGGTTATATATATTAATAATAAACAACTTTGGGTTCGTTTGGCTTCTTATAGTAAGTTTATTAACCTTATAGTATAAGAACACAAGAAGACAAGGTAAAAGTGAAATTATTTAACTTAATGTTAAATCTAAATGATAAGGTTAAAATAGGAACCTAAACTTGTCTAAATTATATTGGATGAGATTATTTCGACCCATCCCCACCTTAGCTTATAAATAAATCAATTTGGAGCTATTTAACACCGAACTTGACTTTATAATAAAATAATATTTTTAGTTATTCCAAAGGTGCCCCTCTCCTCCCTTATAAATGGGCACCTCCTCCCTCTCTTCCTCACACCACTTTGAACCTTCAAGATCATCCAAACCCTACCACTTTATCCTCTCCACTTCCCTAGATACATCCTAGAGGTCCTGGTCTTCTTAAAAGACCAATTTTAGTGCCCTAAAAGGAGGTCTCAAAGAAGCACTTCAAAGAAGAGGTAATGTCCGTTACCGATTCTTTCATCTTTATTTCTTCTTCCACTTCTTATTATTTAGTTGTTCCATTATGAAGTAATAACATCAGTATCACTCATATACTGATATATTATTATAAGTATGAAACAACCCTATTTCACCATCTATCCATCCTACGGAAAAAGAAATCACCGCGCGTGCGTACGTACGGAATACCGTCTCCACGCCGTGGTGTAATCTATTTTCCACCACCACCTTAATTGGATGGGTATAATGGTGTACATAATAACTATATATGACTATTGTAAAGTGATATTTATTCTTAAATAGTATACATACACTCCAATACAATTACACTATCATGAGAACGATATCATCGCTCGTGCGTAGATACGGACTACCGTCTCCACGACGCGATGAGATTCATTCTCCACATTAACCATTCATGAATGATTATAAAGTATATATAATGAATAATAATGAAATATATGACATGTTAAATCTACTGGATTTATGTATATATATATGTATTTCATCTACTTACTTCCATTCAAGACAATAAGGAAAGGAAAACAGTGTTCATGCGTACGTAAGGACTACCGTCTCCATGAACGGTGTGTTTCATTTCATTTATCTATATTATATATATATATATACTAAATATATATGATAAATAAATCATGTTTTATATTCTGCAATTAAGTAAATCATTATATAAGTAATAATAATGTCAAGAACAACAAGTCCAAACACCTACGATAAATGAAACGATTTTACCCAAAACGCTTCTTTAACATGGAATTTACAAAAGAACGGGTAATATAAAGTCATAAGTGAACCATATATGATATCATAAGAATGAATATGATTATTTAATAAGTCAATGACATTATTTAAATCATTATACAGGAGGTTCGGACACTTACGAAGCAAATCGAACCTAAGGTAAGGGAAATATCACAATCTCATTTTTATCCAAGATTGTTTATACTTTAATATTTACTGGGGTGTATTTTATCATCCACATCCATGTTTCCTCAATATGTGATATTAATATACTTATACAATATTTAATATCCAATTTTACCCTTCTGTGAGTTTTTAGTAAAAGATATGAAAGGAATCTTTTGTCGTTTTTCGTACGAGGTACTTTTTGACTTTTCCGACAAAAGTACGAGAAGAATGTTTTTTTTAACTTATACGGCATGAATGGATTTTTAAAACATTATTTCCAAGAAGCTTCCTTTACAAGTTTTCAAGCATATTTTTAATCAACTTCTTTTAGTTTAAAATTTTATGACATGTTAAGAAAGGAAAAATGTTTTTGAAGTAGAAAGGATATTTTCCTCAAGAATGGAGTTCAAGTGTTTTATCAAAATTATTTTTCATATAAGATAATATAGGGTTCTGTTTCTATACCTATTATTACATTGATTTGATTATGTTGTGATTGAATTATTTTTATGAATTCCTTTATCTTATATGAATTGTTTTATGATGTCATGTTGTTTAAGAATCCCATTTTTATTACTTGGGTTATGTAATGATGTATGATTTATGATTTTGTGGCACACATAAGAATGGTATCATTATGAGATGGGTGGGACCTATATCTCCCTCCAATGCATTGGGTAAAGATTTTATATCTCATGAGATAGACATGGCTGGAACGGTAGGTTATACTGGTTCAGTGAAACAGGACTGAAACGAGGGGTGAACTCGGTTCAGAAAGGGACTTTATCCACTAAGATAGTCTTGGCAATGAGTCTTGACTAATAAGAAATTATTCTCTATGATTATGTGTGTATACCACAAAGTTTCATGTTTTAAGTTATGATTATTGGTATTACATTTCACTACTATGATTTATCCCATGTTATGAAATTATGATCTCTTTTGCAGGTTAAGATTTCCAAAAGATATGTTCTTATGAATATGACGTGATTGATATTTATTTTGTTTACCCTTACTGAGAATTTGAGCTCACCCTTTTATGTTTTATTTTCCCCAGGACATAAAGAAAGGATTTAGGTTTTAAAAAAAGAAGATCTTTATGGGAGATGTTGAAGATCTTTCACCACGATTAGAAGATTATATTCCAAGTTTCCAAAGACACTAAACTATTACGGTCCTTGTGTGTGTGATTTTGTTATGTACTAAGTATTCCGCAAAAGTAATGTAATGTCCATGTACGTCAGGCTTTGGGTCTCTACAATCAAGGACTCTTTTTTTGGTGTTACAATGAGGATTATCATAATATTTTGGGTAGTAAATCAGTATTTGGTTGGAGACCCTCACATGAGAAGGGTAATGGGACCTTGATACTAGTTGTGTGATGGTCATTTTGGCTCTCAAATTATATTGGATAAATGGAATAATGTATGGATGGATATCTTAGTGAATACTAGGTAAATGTTCAAACATGAAATTAGGTGAATTTTGAGTGTGGGAATTAGTCTCGGAATAGCTAATAATGATCTAGAGTTATGATATAGAGAATAAAATGATGTTCATATTATGGCATAGAAATGAAATGAATAGATAATGGTTTAACTAGGAAATTTCACTAGAAGTTAGTTATGGTCTTTGGTAGGCATGCTTGGAATGATCTCAGTGTACCTTTGGATAAAGGATTTGGGATAGGGTTTTGGTGATCTGTTAGCTGTTAAAGATGAGTGTTTTCATAAATAGTCAGTTGAATTCGGTTCAACTTGTTTTTCTCTCAAGTGGTTGTATGTGGTTGGTTAGTAAACACATCTGAAATGTTATTGGAATTAGGTGGGTTTAATGTAAAGGTTGACTAGGGGTTTTCAAGGAAAATCCAGTGTGACAATGTTAAGCAGGAAAAATTGTAAATTCAACCATTGATAAAATTTAGGACTGAAGGTAGTGTCTTTGTATGTAATTATTTATAGAAATTTGATAATATTTTTGGGAGATTCGTTAGGATGCTGAGGGTTTTCTTCAATAAGTAATTTTGATGGGGGGTGTAATGTGACTCTGAATTGTACATTCAAGGTTAAAACTTATGGTGGGAAGTTCCATAGGTCAGTTTATGAAAGATACAGTGATGGGATCATGTCTCGAGTTATATAGTCCTGGGTAAGTTTCCTATTAATGTTTCGATAATTCTTGTGAGTATTGGATTGGGTTTTATAGATTTAAGTGTTTTATTATTTAAGTGGATCTTGGAGGAATGTTGGGAATTTAGAAACACGATGCATCCATTTAAACTAGAATTATTTACGCAAATAGATTGGGTGTTGTTTTTAATATCCATTGAGGATTCTTAGAGATGTGAAGTTCTAAGGTGGGGAGGTTATACGATCCCATGTTTTGAACCCATTGGAATTTTCAAAGGAATTTGAGTTTTACATTTTTTGGATAGGAAAAATTACAAATTAAACTTCATAGCATAATTCAAATAGTTATAACACTATAACATGTTGTTTTTGTATGATTTTTAAGACCCTAGATCTGTATCAAGAGTCTAAATGAGTTTTAGGAGCATCGATCTTTGAATGTCTGGTTTTTGGAAAGTCAAGGGAGGTGCACGGTTTGCACACGATTAGTGATAACTATACACCTCAACAATACATCCTTATAGGGGTGTCACATGGTTTTTCAAACTATGAACCTGAGGCCGCACATCCATGAAAAAGTTTATAGTAAATTATATAGTTGAATTTCATGTTTTTTACATGGTTTGTCTAATCGTGTGCCTAGTCATGCGAGGGGTGAGTCTTTTGTACAATGTCATTGTATTGGTTGTGCATGATTTTTATAACTGTGTTCCTAGCTATGTGTAGTCATGTGACCTTTGATAGTGGGTGTTCATAGTTAGTGCATGATTATCCAAACTATGTCTCCAAACTATGTTTCCAAACCATGTGCCCCTTTATAAAAAGGGAAAATTATGATTTTTTATAACACCCCTAAAAAAGTGATACTTAAAAGGATAAATGTTATTACTCATGTCAACAAGGATAACCTTTATTTTAGAGAGCCTATTTGATTAGAACTCCATAGTTAAGCATGCTTGTCCTGGAGTAGTGATCAGGATGGGTGACCATCTGGGAAGTTTCCCAGGGTGTGTGTGAGTAAGGATAAAACATAGTAAAATAATATGTGTTGGATTATAGGGATAGTCACTAGTCTGATAAGATAACCTAGTGAGTAATAGTCAATGGTGTTCTGGGAAGGAAACCAAGGTATTATAGGATAACCATGGGGTCAGATGACTGGGTTCATGTCCTAGGGAAGGTTGGGTCATGAAAAATGGTATCAGAGTCAATACTCAATTGGAAGTGCAGAGGAACTACTTGGGTTTGAGGATCGGGGTCCACAATGAGGGTGTTTTTCATTAAAGGGGTAGAGAGTGTAACACCCATGGAAAATTGAGACTTAAAAGGATAAATTTTATTACCCATGTCAATAAGGTGATCTTTATTTTTGGGATCCTAGATGATTATAACTCTATAGTTAATCATGCTTGGATTGGAGTAGTGATGAGGATAAAACACACAGAAATAACATGTGTTGGCCTGTGGGGACAATCACTGGTCTGATAAGTGACCCCGATGAGTAATAATCTATGGTGTTCTGGGAAGGAAACCAAGGTATTACAAGATACTTTGTGGTGTTTTGGGAAGGAAACCAAGGCATTATAGGATACCCATGGAGTCATATGACGAGGTTCATGGCCCAGGTAAGGCTGGGTCATGACATTTCCACCCCTCTTCTTTTAACCTTTAACACTCCTCTTATCCTTCCTCAAGAGCACAATATCCCAGCTATGGGATCTCCCCTCTCATCCTCCTCCTCTATGATTTGATGATTCTTTCTCATCTAGACTCCAAATTAAATGTTTTCGGTTACATTGGATATCCATTGGTTAGTCTCTAAATCACATTTTTTTCTTCATTTTCCTTTTTGTATTGGATGTTATTTCCATGCAAGCTCATAAGCCCTATTTTCAGGGTGTTTGTCTAGTTTATCAGATTTCTATCATTTTATCTTGAAACAAAGGCCAATATTGGACAAGTGAAGCTTCCTAAGAATGAGGTATGTGGTCTATGACTTTTCCCTCAAAGTATCATTGTTTATAAAAAAATTCTTGTGATGTACATGATGTTATTAATATTTCACATCTTTTTATATACTCCCTTCACTGATTTTATACTAAATGTGCATAATTTGTGTGAAATATTAATGTTTAAATATTAAATATAATTTTTGAGCATTATTTGAATTAATACAATCGATGTAAGTTTACTACTTTATTTATAACCCTCTCCCTACTTATCCAAATTGCATGGTTCTTATTTTTTAGGATTCCTATTTTAATATAAAACATTTAATTAGAAGGGATCTTAGGCCAATTATTCCATTTGAAGGTCCATATGGTCCACATACGAAGGCCTACAGAATCTGTGAAGAAACTGGACCAGCTATAAAGATTGAATTACTGGGATCAATCCAGAATTCCAAATTTCTTTATTCTCCTAAAATTTTAGAGGTAAAATGTAAGGAGTCTTGGATAAAAATTTCAAGGACCAAATCCAAATACAAGGAGGCAAACTAATTCATTTAAACTCATCCCACCATTCTGGATGGGAATTAAAATCAGTACAGTATTCATGACATGTATCCTGATATAGTCATCAAATCAAGATGAGATTTTTAAATGTGAAATAGAAGATATAGGAGGCATATTTTTTGAACAAATCATTCATATTTTAAGGCATATTCCTATTCAAAAATCCATTCACATTTCATCCATTGAAAAATCATGGATAGAAATTGACAGTTTAACTTTGTTTAATCAAACCGCCATAACTTTGGCTATATAAGTTCAAATGTATCCAAATTTTGATATTAGTCATCCAACATTATTATCTACAACTTTAAAAAAGGAGATATCTCTATATTCAGCTGTCTTAATGTCCAAATTGTCAACCCAAGTGGAGGGGTATTTTTGGAATGCAAACAGTCCACCACCTTGGGCTATAAATACATCCCCTCATCTCCTTTCAAAAGGGTTGGAATTTAAGAAGAGAGGAGAATAAATTTAAAATACCAAATCCTTAAAAAATTCTTGGGAGGACCTTCCATACTCAAGTTTTCACTTGAGATACCCTTCCTCCTCTCTTTGTTTTCATGTTCTTTTGTGTTCTTCTTATTTGAAATCATGTAAGTCTGTTTTCATTTCAATAGAATTTTAATGCATGTTTCTTCTTCTTCGTCTATTATTCTCATCCACCTTATGTTAAATAATATTAATTGACTTAAAATGGTTTAAATACAGTTGAATCTCCTTCCCTTAATTTTCATCCTCATTCAATCGAAAGTCTGTTTTTAATTCTCATCATTGTTCCTGTGTGTGTGTTTGACGCACAACTCTTTTCTTATCCCTTTATTTTCCTTATTTTTATAATTCATTATCATAAATATAATAAAATAGATTAATAATCATCTTAATTTAGGAGTAAATCACTCATTGGGGTGAGTTATAATTTAGGTATGTTAAGTGATTAAGAACTTTTTCTCGATAAGTATTCTTTAATTTAATATTGTGTATGTTGGACTTAACATGTCATGGATTAATGACATATTTTGTTTAACGTATATATTCCATGGATTATTGGAACCATAATTACACTACAAAAATAAATTAATTATTGATATTATAATCCTAGTTATGTTAATTCTTGTATTAAATCCCTAACACTTAGGAATTCCAATCAACATCAACTTGTGACATGGGTGTTAATTTAATGAAATATAAAGCAAGGCTCAAGGATATCACAAGATTAAATACCTAATTATGAACTCACCCAAATAATTATCAAATTTTTAAATCAAATATCATCCATAAATCATTTCAATTAATCTCTTCAAACAAACCCCCTAATCAAATTACAATCAACTAAAAACAATTGACTATTAAAAAGTATCATTGTCAAGGATTCGACCCAAGTGTTGTTATACACATTAGCAGAGCATCGAAAATTTGAATGGTCAATAGTTAAAAATTGGCCATGATTTCAAATGGTACCATTTCCGAGGAAGGTGCAATTAATTAGTCATTAGTTTTTTGTTGTTGTAAAAAACAAAAAAAAAATTGAAAAAAAAACACAAAGAAAAAACTACCTTCTCAAAAAAATCATAAACAAAAAACACAAAGAAAACCCCATATTAAACTTTAATACAATATCTCTTTGAATTCCCCATATACTCCTAAACAATCCCTCAGATTTGTTTGACCCTGAAATTGATCGAAAACTTCGCCAACTTGGGAGGAACATAATAGATAATCAACTCATTCAAGAATTTATCCTTGTCCAACCAATTAAATTAGAAATGGTCAATCCTAGGGAACAAAAACTTAAAGAACTTTCTACCCCTGATATGAATTAAAAACCCATTGGTATTCAATATCCAAACATAGAGGTTGACTTCGAACTCAAATTGGGTTTGATTCATCTTCTACCTCATTTCCAAGGGCTAGCTGGTGAGGATCCACATCTTCATCTTAAAGAGTTCCAAGTGGTGTGCTCTACCATTAAGTCTCAAGGGGTTTCTGAGGAAAAAATAAAAAACTGAGAATTCCCATTCTCCCTATATGAAACTTCCAATTTATGGATTTACTACCTCTCTACCAGTTCCAAAGCCACATGGAATGACATGAAGCGACTCTTTTTAGAGAAATTATTTCCTGATTCTCGTACTGCTTCTATCCAAAAGGAAATAAGTGGTATTCGTCAATTACCAAATGAATCACTCCATGAATACTGGGAGATGTTAAAAAACTTGTGGAAACCTTCCCACATCACCAAATACTTGACCAAATCTTGATCCAATACTTCTATGAGGGGTTATTGGCTATGGACAGAACTCTCATTGATGCCACAAGTGGCAGCGCTCTTGTTGATAAAACTCCTGCAGATGCAAGAGATCTCATAAGAAACATGGCTGAAAACACACAACAATTCCATACATGAGCACAAGCTCAAGTCAAAAAAGATTAAAATAATCAATATATAGATCCAAACAAGAAGACAGAGTGGATGAGTGAACTTACAGGTCTTGTGCGACAACTAGTTGTGGCTTCCAAATACCCAACCTCATCTTCTCTAAAATCTATGTTCCCTAGACCTATCAAGAACTATGGAATCTGTAGCTCACCATCTCATCCAACTGACACATGTCCACAACTTCAAGAGGATCTATCTGATTCATCTGGACCAATGGAGCTTAATGCATCATATGCTCAGCAGAACCCCAACACTCAATAATCAGGTCAGATCATTAGAAACTTCAACCAACCCCGCCCTAAGCCCTTTTCTTCTGCCTTCAACCAAGTCTTGAGGTATGTTAATCCCATTTCTCATCTCCCTCAATTACCTCCTCAAAACCCAAACCAGTTCCAATATGGTCAATGTGTTGGTAACTTGCAACAACCTTACCATTTTGTTCCTCAACCTCAAAGGATCAATCCTCCTCTTCCTCCTCCTGGATTTTACTATCCTAGTGAGCTTTACCAATTTCCAAACCAATACAATCACTTTCCCAAGAACCAAAATCAAGGTAATCTCAATCTGGGAAAAGCCTATTCTTCCAAGCAACCATGGGAAAGCACTGTAGAAGATCTTGCCTCCTTCACCCATTTCAGCCTCAAAAACATTGAAACCCAAATCGGTCAACTTTCATCCCACCTGAGCCAACAAGAACAATCAAATTCTTCCCAACTCCTAACTCAACCATTACCCAACCCCAAAGGTAATGTAAGTGAAATTTCACTTAGATCTGGAGAGAAAATTGATATGCCTCAAGATAAGTCCTACAACCCCCCCCCCCCCTTTGAATGTTGACCAAGAAAATGAAAAGAAAAATAAACATGAAAAGGAATCTGAAGCCATTCCCTCACCTCCTTCCATTCCACTTAGGAACCAAATTCCTTTTCCTCAATCCATTTCCAAGCCAAAGAAGTCATTTGAACTCGATCCTAAAATTCTTGACATGTTTAAAAGTGTTGTAGTCAACATTCCCCTCATAGATTCCATAAAAAAATACCTAATTATGTCAAATTTATTAAGGAATTGTGCACCCATAATAAGCAAACTTAGGACCTTCAAAAATGTTTCCACCCTATAGTCTATTCCCATAAAGTGAAAAGATCATAGGACCTTTATAGTTCCATTCCAAATAGGGAGCTCCAAATTTGATGATGCACTCATATACCTAGGATCCTCAATTAATGTCACGCCCAAATCCATCTTCTCAAACCTTGGTCTAGGTCCCTTTCACCCAATAGGTGTTGTCATTCAGTTAGCCAATCGAAGAACTACCAATCCTGACAGAATAATTGAGGATGTCCTTATCTGAGTCAATGATCATATCTTCCCAGTTGACTTCTATTTCCTTGACATGGAAGGTGAGACAACTTATTTCCAATATCCTCTGATTCTAGGAAGACATTTCCTTATGACATCTAAAACAAAAAATGATTTCCATGCTGGAATTTTATCCATGGAATTTGGTGACCAACTGGTCAAGTTCAATATTTTTCAATCCATGTGATACCTATTAGAGAATCAATCTATATTCTCTATACATTCTTCCAAAGGTATCTCTAAGAGTGTGTTGAATCCTAATCCATCATGTTATTCCTTTTCTACTAATAGAAGATTTTGGGAATATTTCATCCTCATTAACCAAGTCATAAATGGAGAAGTTGATGTTGACATTACAAATGAAAACTCCATTGATCTAAAGGATCTTGAAAACTATTTGGAAACCAAACTCACCTCGGGCCTCCACTACTCCAATTTGGATGTTAATGGGGAAAATGAACAAGTATGTTCATTTTTTTATTCAAATTTGATTATCCAACATTCATCATTTCCTATCCATGATTCTAAAAATTCTGTTATATGTGAGGTGAAACCTAAACCAATGTGTTTATATTATCTCGATGGGAGTGAAGGTTGTGAGATTTTTTCCATAATTAATAAAGTGATCACTGGTGAGGTTTAAATTGACCATTATTTAGAGAAAAACATTGATATAAATGATATTGAAAAACTTATTCAGTCTTATGACTCCACTGATCCTCATTACTCTACATTGGTAAGAAATAAAATAAATGAGTCAAAAACAACTGGGATCTCATACTCTAGTTTTGTATTATCTAAACCTTACATAAATGAACCATCAGAATTGAGACAACTTCCTGAATTTACAAGCATAGAAAACCATCACTTTGTGGATAAAATAATTCATCATGTTGAAGACCAAAGGGAGGATAGTCATATTCTCTTTCCACACCCATTGAATTGAAAGAAAAACAATAAGGGATGAAATTATCCAACGAATCATCAGGCCTCCCAAAGGAAAATTTTTTCTGGAAGCACACTCAAGTTGATAAAATACGATGGCCACCGTAAAACTATGGGTAGTCCACTACAACTGTCCAGCTGTAGACAAATAAATAAAGCGCTTCTTGGGAGGCAACCCATGTTTTATTTTAGTTTTATAAAATTTTAATTTCTTTTTAATTTTTCATTAGATGAATAATGATTTTTCTTTTTTAGGTAACATCCCACATGAGGTGCATCAACTTCCACTGACCCACCATTGGATGGAGACGATGACCCACCAAATCCAAACCAGGGGGCACCTCTTTCCCTTTAACTCCCTCTTTCTCTCTTCTTCCTCCTTCTCTCTCTCTCACCGTTTTTCTTCTTCTTTCTCTCTCTTTCATTTTTTTACCACTTTCCTCATCAAACACTTTATTTTTCTCCTTATATTTTTGTGTGGGTTTGTATTTTAAAAACTAAAAAAAAACTAAAAAAAAATTATAAACAAATGTAAAAAACAAAAGAGTCGTATTTACTCACCAAACAGTTTTAAAATTTTTTCCAACCATTTTGGGGAGTCAAAATACATGGTTTCATCTCAAAATTCTCGTGTTTTCATCATATATTTAGATAAAGAATATTGTTTCAAACCCAACAAATTTTGAATGATCAATTTTTGATTTGCAAACTGATTTTCCCCACCCATGAGGAACAACATTTTCTTTCATGCCAAGGATACCTATGGATATATTTTCAAAATCTGGGTTTTTCACCCCCATTTGTGAGTCTTGAGTTTATGGAACTTCGAACTGAATTTCCTACTTTGGTGTTCATTAATATGATAGAGGCATTTTTTGAACCACAAGATAATCACAATAGCCAAATATCCTCCCATTTCCCTTACATTAATCCTCCTTTTGAAAGCCCCTTCAAGCCTATGAAAACCCTTTCTTTGATAGCCACATTACAAGCCCAAAACTTTTTCCCACCCAATATCAACATGTATTTTCAAAACATAATTTTTTTGAAATTTATGTGTGGGGGGGAATGGATTTCATTTTTTGGGTTCCCTTTTATTGATTTTCAACGATTTATCATATGATTGAGGGAAAGAATCCATTTTAGTTTGGGGGGGAGTTTTTTATTCAGTGAGTTTTGGGTAATGTAATGTACTTTCATTTATGTAATTTTGTAAATGTTATTGAAAAGTGTTCAAAAAATCAAAAAAAAACAGCAAAAATGGATTGTATCTTGGGCAAGTCAAAAATCACTCTTTATCAACCATTTATGTAACGCCCCGACCCCAGCTACCCAGAGCCGGTGCGTTACTTCGTAACATTGGCATGATCACAAAAGATCAAGTCTCGAAAGACCGATTAGTTTAGTAGCCTTGGAAACACTAGATACATTTATAAGTCTTTCATTACATCAAAAAGTAAACAAACTACAATAACATGGTCTTCATAGTCCACAATCATATCCCTTTCTGACTACCCCTGTAGGTCATTCATAAAATACTTCTTCACATCCTGGAAAAATATTAAAACATTGAAAGGGGTGAGCTCAGATGCTCAGTAAGGATAACAATATTTCGGAAGCTTTCATAAATAAACATAAAAATTTAAGGCAATGTATAACTAAAACAAAAGCCTTTTAAACTTGAACATCAACATAATATGGCAAAATTAAGATGAGATAATGCCATTAACTTCTTCACATGGATATTCTACTGGTCGAATAATCACATGCAATATCAATAACCACTTTCATAATGATGGAATGCATAATGCCAGACTATCATAACCACGTAGTCAAGGCCTCGTGCCAAGACCACAAATAAGATTTTGTCAAGGCCTCGTGCCAAGACACTAGTTTGTCTCATGAGACCTGCCGATGCATCAAGGAGCTATAGCGGGCTCCACCCGTCACTTATTAAGTCCAATGCATTCCTCATATGAATAGGTTTAAACATATCATAAACCATAACATAATCGTATCACATAAAACATGCATAAAGGAAACATAACATTTCCACATTTCAATCACAAGATATAAATACAACACATTGATATAATAAAAACGCTTTCAAAACCATTTTCAATACCAAAATAAAAGAAAGTTAAAACTTTGTATTTATTTTTCATTAAAAAACAATTATGGCTTGTAGAGGAAGCCGAAACCCAAATAATGGTCACGGCGGCGGAGAAGTCGTTGTCGCCGCATAAGTACGGAAAGAAAAACATTCCCTTTTTGTCATTTAGTAAAACGCTTCGTATAAAAAAGATTCCTTTTGAATAAACGTAAAAGTCAAAGGGGTTTATACACTGTATAAAAGAAATTTGTGTATAAAACAAAATATGCCTCAATGAATGGAGATTGAGACGAAGTCCCTTAAAAATATCATTTTTAAATAAAATATATATATTATGTGTATTCACTATATGTACACATAAATAAAGTATAAATACAATATACAACATAATAATATCATGACATAATTTGAAAGTAGGAGATTAACCCAAAGAATGGAAGTTGGGTTAAGAAGTTCCCTTACCTCGTGTCTGACTTGACTCAACCGTTATTTAACCTCCTAAATAATAAACTAGAGTTAATATATACCTTATTAAGAACCATTTTCAATTTCATTATCCTTATTATATCACTTATTACAATGATATGAACATTATGTAATTATTTAAGTTAATAACGGTTGTTTTGTCGATCTTTGGTACTTGAGTCAACAATAAACTTCTTATAATTACAAGTTGTTTATGTGGTAGAATATCCATTATCTCCATAATTATATTCATGATTTAGATTTCATATATATCTTATATATCCAGTATATTCATTTATAATATTACGTAACATTTAGAGGTAAGAAATGAAATGCACCGTTCATGGAGACGGTAAGCCGTACGTACGCATGAACGCTACTTTCATTTCAATTTAATATTTAATGGAACAAAATCATAATGATATAAATTTATAATATAATTCCAGTATAATATAGTGTATAATACCATTTACTCCATCCTTTATACATCCCACAAATGGCATTAACGATTCAAATCACTTTGAGGGGGCGGTAGTCCGCACTTCCTAAAATGAAATTATCGCGTTTTACCCATAATGGAAATCATAAAGTATGCCATAAATGAGAAATACAGAAGAATAAGTAAAATATAAACATATTATATATCATATATAAAAATAGTGACATCTTAATGGCCACCTTTGAAGGTGTTATATGAGTGTTGAACAATCATCGTTTCGTGAGGCAGAAATTCGCCATCCACAGAAACCGTATGTTCTTTAACCATTAGATGTAGGTGTGTGTAAGTGTAGCTCGAATACTTCTTATAACAACATCCTAGTATATTGAGGATACTGGTGTTGTTACAAAAGAAATTAATAAAAAGAGTTTAGGGGGTTGGAGAAGAAAAATAAAACAAAACAACATTAGAGAAGACATTACCTCAAAATCGGGTAACTCTTTTTGATTTGAGCCAAAGGCTTCCTTGGGAAGAGTTCTGCCCAAAGTGAGGCTTCTAGGAGTAAGAGGGGGATGTTGGGAGAGTATTTGGGCAGAGGTTGGCCGAGCCAAATGGCTTGAAAGTGTAAATGAGGTGGGAGAGGTGGGGGCCTTTTATAAGTGGAGAGGAGGGGAACTTTTGAAAAGATTGAAATGTTACATTATTACACAATGCTTTTCGGATTCTAAAGGTCCCACACTTATATAATTCGAGGATAAGGTGATAAGGTTTCGAAATCTCCTCATCCAATAGGCTTTGGATAAGTGTAAGCCTTGGATTTTGCATTATCTTCTCATTTTATTTAAATCGTTAAATAATGAGGTCATCGCTGCATCATAATGATGTCATAAATAATTTAATTTATTTAATGTCTAAAAATTATAAAAAAAAATACTATGATGTAGGAAATATTTTTAGCTTTCTAATGAATATTTATAATCAATATTTGTACTTGTTTAACCCCACTTAAAAACTGTTTTAGTAAAATAACTCATGTTTGTGTCAATTTAATTTTAACATTAAATAAATATATATTAATGTCATTTTCCAACTAAAGTGGCTTCATGGGGTCCCCAAGTTGACCCATGGGTTGTCTTGGTCGGCCATGACTCATCCAATAGGAGTAGGACAAGTGTCATACTCATCTCATATTATTAAAACATTATTTTTACCTTAAACTACACTAATTACCTCTAATCGCGATTAAGAACTTAAAAGTTACTATTCACCAAAAAATTATTTTAATCTCATTGAACCACATTTTACTTCTTAATGACAACCATGTATGTCGGATTTTTGAAAATAGAATCACAGAAGTGGTAATATTTCATTTAAACGAAAAATCAGTTATTTAACTACCACTTAGTGGTTTCACTATTCATCAAAAATTGAAGTTTTTCAGAACAATGCCAAAATTTCACACTAAGCTATAATTGATATTCTGAATTCAAAAATTATGTCTATTTTACAAAATTCCAAACATATAAGTTGCATTAATTAATTTTATAATTAATTCCCGCTGTCACAACAAATAGCGTGTTTTTAAGAAACAATTTATATCAAAAGATTGGCAATTGTTTATGTCCAATTTCAATGTTAAATTAATTATAATGACCACCATTGGATAAAATGGTAAAAATATATTCTAATTATACCTTAAAACCACTAAATAGTATAACTTATCACTATAAATTATTTTGATTAAAAAAGTTGTTTTAAGTATTTTTCACTATTCATAAAAATTTGGAAGTTCTCGGAAAATTACAAAAGATTCAACATAGGCTAATTTCAATATCTGGAATACAAAAATGAAGTCCATTTTGAAATATAAAATTTCTATAAATTTGAAAGGTGGTTATTACTATTCATAACGGCTACTTTGATTAGTTGCGGTGTGTTAGAACTCGAACTTGCGTACAATGCAAGCTATTGCATTATTGAAAGAGAGGCGTATCGTGGAAGCTCGGGGTGTTACATTCTCCCCTCCTTCAATAAATTGTGTCCTCGCAATTTGAAATTTTTCTTTGAAAATAAAAGGTTGAAAAGAGAAAATGCCTTTGAGGAAAACCCACATCGGAAATAAGGTTAATAAATATATAACATTAAAAGAAAGCAGGATAAGTACAAAGGTCACCCGATATAGCCCATTCTAGGATTCTATGAAAATATGGATATGGAAGAAAAACAAACCATCAAGGTCTGATGGAGAGTTATAGAAAACAGGATTAGGAGAAAGTTTAACCACAAGAAAATCACAAACTTGTGATTGGTTAAACGGTCATTGAATCCCCAATTGGAAAAGTTAACCGACAACATTTTTGTTTTAAGTTACCTTTTATAATGTTGAGGAATTTATTTAGGAGATTTACTAAGAACGTAAGGGAATATACATATTTGTTATGTATACTTTCATTCGTTAATAAATTTTTACCACAAACCCAACTTTTACTCCAAATGGTAACGGAACTCAAAAATATTCTATTTATCCTAATTGTATAAGGTTCCAAATGTTAACACATACCATTTAGATTAGTAAAACGATTTTGTAATAACCAGGGACTTCCTGTAGGCTAGTGGTAGGAAATAAAGGCTTGTCGCACTATGGTTGTGGGTTCGATTCCTGCAGCTTTGTCCGACGCGATGGGATATTCCCCACCCTGCAGGTTGTCCTTTTCCTAAAAATATAGTACTATACTATTCCAAAAATAATCTTCATAAATGTTTTAACCTTAAACAATACTATCCAAAGTTCAACTTAATCCACTCCAACCTTTATAGTTATCCAAAATACCTTCGTCCAGACTTTCTCTAAAAGGTCTCTAAATTCCAAAATCAATTGTAACATCAGATTCCCCAAACAAAGAAAAGTTTCTCTTATTGTAACATACTAAAAATATGATTACCTTAATCATATTAAAACCTTACTGAAATCAACAAGTACTGCAGTACAATCCATATATATATATCACATTATTCTTATAACCAGAATATAATCCTTGAGTCCAAAAGCACCAATACATTAATTATTCCGCTTCAACGGTAGTCACAGCATAAGATTGGCCTTGATCCCTTGGCCTTTATTGAGGTAAGTTTCCTTGACGCTTAGGACATTCATTTGCATAATGCCCTGTTTCCCTACAATTGTAGCATTCAACTTTGACAGCCTCTTTCTTTCCCTTGCAATCACGAGTCTGGTGACCCTTTTCTCCACATTTATAACAAACTCCCATTACTTTTAGGCAAGTACCAGGGTGATCCTTCCCACAATTATCACATAATGGAAAATCCTTCTTTCCCTTTTTCCCTTTATCTGTCTCTTGTTCCACCGTTCTCTTCTTCTCTTGCTTTACTTTGTTGTCATAAGACTTAGAGAATTCCTTTTCTATCTTGATAGCACACGAGACAATATCTTCGTATGATGAGAAGGATTGTGATACTAAAGCTCGACGGAGAAATGGTTTTAACCCATCAAAGAAACGATCAATCTTACTCCTTGGGTTACATATATAATCGGCAGCATGCCTCGCTAACCTTGTAAAGTTAGCCTCATACTTTGCGACATTCTCATCCTCCTTCTGCCTCAAACTCAGAAATTTCCTTTCCATATCTGCTCGATGGTCATGAGGAAAGTATTTTTCTAAGAAAATCTCTTTGAACTCCCTCCATTCCATATTTGATACATCATCATCTTCCTTTGTGTTTTGAATCAGCGACCACCACTGATCGGCATCTCCAGTGAGGCGGTAAACTGCCATGACAACCTTCTCCCTTTCACTACTCCCCAAGGCATGGAATATTTTCTCTAAGGAATTTATCCATTGCTCAGCTAATATAGGATTTGTACTCCCATTGAAGGTTGGTGGTTGTTGCCTCATGAAACGGTCTAGCATTGATCCTCCACGTTGCGGATCAGGGTGCTCTATACGAGTAAGGTTATTATTCATAACCTGAGTGAGTTGTCCCAGTATGGTAATAAGTTGATCAGCACCAGTTGTATCTCCAGATCCACAATAATTATCTTGAGCAGGAGGGAAATCCCTACACGGAGTTCGTACATTGATACGGTTTCCATTCCTTCCACTAGGCGCCATTTCTAAACAATGGCATAAACTAGATTAGTTTATGAATCAAAATACATAATTCCGTACTTATAAAATACTTAACATAAATTGAACTATTTATGGATATAATCCATAATCATAAAAATGTTTTCTTTGAGGAAGTATATACTCATAAACCCTTCATAATGATTTGTAAAGAAAATGAGAGTTATCCTATGTATATCCCCCGGGAGTGTCGTAACCAAAAGTGCAGCAAGGCCCGTTGTTGTGCACCAGTTCTCGTTCGAGTCTAGCTCAAAGCGGTGTTTTCAGGTTTTACCCCTAGGTACATCTGTGCCAGAGCCGCCTCTACCTGCTCGTATCCAGACAGGGATGTATTGCTCGGAAAACTCACAAAATCTCTACAATAACATAATTCTAGGAAGTTCTTCTATACTAATCCTCAAAGTCTATCTTCGGGCTATGTGCTCTAATCAGAGTTTATCTAAATCTAGCTTCCAAGGTTAGTACTAAACTGCCTCTGATACCAACTGTAACGCCCCGACCCCATCTACCCAGAGCCGGTGCGTTACTTAGTAACATTGGCATGATCACAAAAGATCAAGTCTCGAAAGACCGATTAGTTTAGTAGCCTTGGAAACACTAGATACATTTATAAGTCTTTCATTACATCAAAAAGTAAACAAACTACAATAACATGGTCTTCATAGTCCACAATCATATCCCTTTCTGACTACCCCTGTAGGTCATTCATAAAATACTTCTTCACATCCTGGAAAAATATTAAAACATTGAAAGGGGTGAGCTCAGATGCTCAGTAAGGATAACAATATTGCGGAAGCTTTCATAAATAAACATAAAAATTTAAGGCAATGTATAACTAAAACAAAAGCCTTTTAAAATTGAACATCAACATAATATGGAAAAAGTAAGATGAGATAATGCCATTCACTTCTTCACATGGATATTCTATTGGTCGAATAATCACATGCAATATCAATAACCACTTTCATAATGATGGAATGCATAATGCCAGACTATCATAACCACGTAGTCAAGGCCTCGTGCCAAGACCACAAATAAGATTTTGTCAAGGCCTCGTGCCAAGACACTAGTTTGTCTCATGAGACCTGCCGATGCATCGAGGAGCTATAGCGGGCTCCACCCGTCACTTATTAAGTCCAATGCATTCCTCATATGAATAGGTTTAAACATATCATAAACCATAACATAATCGTATCACATAAAACATGCATAAAGGAAACATAACATTTCCACATTTCAATCACAAGATATAAATACAACACATTTATATAATAAAAACGCTTTCAAAACCATTTTCAATACCAAAATAAAAGAAAGTTAAAACTTTGTATTTATTTTTCATTAAAACAAAATTATGGCTTGTAGAGGAAGCCGAAACTCAAATAATGGTCACGGCGGCGGAGAAGTCGTTGTCGCCGCATAAGTACGGAAAGAAAAACATTCCCTTTTTTTCGTTTAGTAAAACTCTTCGTATAAAAAAGATTCCTTTTGAATAAATGTAAAAGTCAAAGGGGTTTATACACTGTATAAAAGAAATTTGTGTATAAAACAAAATATGCCTCAATGAATGGAGATTAAGACGAAGTCCCTTAAAAATATCATTTTTAAATAAAATATATATATTATGTGTATTCACTATATGTACACATAAAGAAAGTATAAATACAATATACAACATAATAATATCATGACATAATTTGAAAGTAGGAGATTAACCCAAAGAATGGAAGTTGGGTTAAGAAGTTCCCTTACCTCGTGTCTGACTTGACTCAACCGTTCTTTAACCTCCTGAATAATAAACTAGAGTTAATATATACCTTATTAAGAACCATTTTCAATTTCATTATCCTTATTATATCACTTATTACAATGATATGAACATTATGTAATTATTTAAGTTAATAACGGTTGTTTTGTCGATCTTTGGTACTTGAGTCAACAATAAACTTCTTATAATTACAAGTTGTTTATGTGGTAGAATATCCATTATCTCCATAATTATATTCATGATTTAGATGTCATATATATATTATATATCCAGTATATTCATTTATAATATTACGTAACATTTAGAGGTAAGAAATGAAATGCACCGTTCATGGAGACGGTAAGCCGTACGTACGCATGAACGCTACTTTCATTTCAATTTAATATTTAATGGAACAAAATCATAATGATATAAATGTATAATATAATTCCAGTATAATATAGTGTATAATACCATTTACTCCATCCTTTATACATCCCAAAAATGGCATTAACGATTCAAATCACTTTGAGGGGGCGGTAGTCCGCACTTCCTAAAATGAAATTATCACGTTTTACCCATAATGGAAATCATAAAGTATGCCATAAATGAGAAATACAGAAGAATAAGTAAAATATAAACATATTATATATCATATATAAAAATAGTGACATCTTAATGGCCACCTTTGAAGGTGTTATATGAGTGTTGAACAATCATCGTTTCGTGAGGCAGAAATTCGCCATCCACAGAAACCGTATGTTCTTTAACCATTAGATGTAGGTGTGTGTAAGTGTAGCTCGAATCCTTCTTATAACAACATCCTAGTATATTGAGTATACTGGTGTTGTTACAAAAGAAATTAATAAAAAGAGTTTAGGGGGTTGGAGAAGAAAAATAAAACAAAACAACATTAGAGAAGACATTACCTCAAAATCGGGTAACTCTTTTTGATTTGAGCCAAAGGCTTCCTTGGGAAGAGTTCTGCCCAAAGTGAGGCTTCTAGGAGTAAGAGGGGGATGTTGGGAGAGTATTTGGGCAGAGGTTGGCCGAGCCAAATGTCTTGAAAGTGTAAATGAGGTGGGAGAGGTGGGGGCCTTTTATAAGTGGAGAGGAGGGGAACTTTTGGAAAGATTGAAATGTTACATTATTACACAATGCTTTTCGGATTCTAAAGGTCCCACACTTATATAATTCGAGGCTAAGGTGATAAGGTTTCGAAATCTCCTCATCCAATAGGCTTTGGATAAGTGTAATCCTTGGATTTTTCATTATCTTCTCATTTTATTTAAATCGTTAAATAATGAGGTCATCGCTGCATCATAATGATGTCATAAATAATTTAATTTATTTAATGTCTAAAAATTATAAAAAAAAATACTATGATGTAGGAAATCTTTTTAGATTTCTAATGAATATTTATAATCAATATTTGGACTTGTGTAACCCCACTTAAAAACTGTTTTAATAAAATAACTCATGTTTGTGTCAATTTAATTTTAACATTAAATAAATATATATTAATGTCATTTTCCAACTAAAGTGGCTTCATGGGGTCCCCAAGTTGACCCATGGGTTGTCTTGGTCGGCCATGACTCATCCAATAGGAGTAGGACAAGTGTCATACTCATCTCATATTATTAAAACATTATTTTTACCTTAAACTACACTAATTACCTCTAATCGCGATTAAGAACTTAAAAGTTACTATTCACCAAAAAATTATTTTAATCTCATTGAACCACATTTTACTTCTTAATGACAACCATGTATGTCGGATTTTTGAAAATAAAATCACAGAAGTGGTAATATTTCATTTAAACGAAAAATCAGTTATTTAACTACCACTTAGTGGTTTCACTATTCATCAAAAATTGAAGTTTTTCAGAACAATGCCAAAATTTCACACTAAGCTATAATTGATATTCTGAATTCAAAAATTATGTCTATTTTACAAAATTCCAAACATATAAGTTGCATTAATTAATTTTATAATTAATTCCCGTTGTCACAACAAATAGCGTGTTTTTAAGAAACAATTTATATCAAAAGATTGGCAATTGTTTATGTCCAATTTCAATGTTAAATTAATTATAATGACCACCATTGGATAAAATGGTAAAAATATATTCTAATTATACCTTAAAACCACTAAATAGTATAACTTATCACTATAAATTATTTTGATTAAAAAAGTTGTTTTAAGTATTTTTCACTATTCATAAAAATTTGGAAGTTCTCGGAAAATTACAAAAGATTCAACATAGGCTAATTTCAATATTAGGAATACAAAAATGAAGTCCATTTTGAAATATAAAATTTCTATAAATTTAAAAGGTGGTTATTACTACTCATAACAGCTACTTTGATTATTTGCGGTGTGTTAGAACTCGAACTTGCGTACAATGCAAGCTATTGCATTATTGAAAGAGAGGCGTATCGTGGAAGCTCGGGGTGTTACATTCTCCCCTCCTTCAATAAATTGCATCCTCGAAATTTGAAATTTTTCTTTGAAAATAAAAGGTTGAAAAGAGAAAATGCCTTTGAGGAAAACCCACATCGGAAATAAGGTTAATAAATATATAACATTAAAAGAAAGCAGGATAAGTACAAAGGTCACC
Source organism: Viscum album (assembly GCA_963277665.1). NCBI lineage: Eukaryota > Viridiplantae > Streptophyta > Magnoliopsida > Santalales > Viscaceae > Viscum > Viscum album. Next base: position 1,593,655,622 of record OY728161.1, read on the forward strand.
CGATATAGCCCATTCTAGGATTCTATGAAAATATGGATATGGAAGAAAAACAAACCATCAAGGTCTGATGGAGAGTTATAGAAAACAGGATTAGGAGAAAGTTTAACCACAAGAAAATCACAAACTTGTGATTAGTAAAACTCTCATTGAATCCCCAATTGGAAAAGTTAACAGACAACATTTTTGTTTTAAGTTACCTTTTATAATGTTAAGGAATTTATTTAGGAGATTTACTAAGAACGTAAGGGAATATACATACTTGTTATGTATACTTTCATTCGTTAATAAATTTTTACCACAAACCCAACTTTTACTCCAAATGGTAACGGAACTCAAAAATATTCTATTTATCCTAATTGTATAAGGTTCCAAATGTTAACACATACCATTTAGATTAGTAAAACGATTTTGTAATAACCAGGGACTTCCTGTAGGCTAGTGGTAGGAAATAAAGGCTTGTCGCACTATGGTTGTGGGTTCGATTCCTGCATCTTTGTCCGACGCGATGGGTTATTCCCCACCCTGCAGGTTGTCCTTTTCCTAAAAATATAGTACTATACTATTCCAAAAATAATCTTCATAAATGTTTTAACCTTAAACAATACTATCCAAAGTTCAACTTAATCCACTCCAACCTTTATAGTTATCCAAAATACCTTCGTCCATACTTTCTCTAAAAGGTCTCTAAATTCCAAAATCAATTGTAACATCAGATTCCCCAAACAAAGAAAAGTTTCTCTTATTGTAACATACTAAAAATATGATTACCTTAATCATATTAAAACCTTACTGAAATCAACAAGTACTGCAGTACAATCCATATATATATATCACATTATTCTTATAACCAGAATATAATCCTTGAGTCCAAAAGCACCAATACATTAATTATTCCGCTTCAACGGTAGTCACAGCATAAGATTAGCCTTGATCCCTTGGCCTTTTCTGAGGTAAGTTTCCTTGACGCTTAGGACATTCATTTGCATAATGCCCTGTTTCCCTACAATTGTAGCATTCAACTTTGACAGCCTCTTTCTTTCCCTTGCAATCACGAGCCTGGTGACCCTTTTCTCCACATTTATAACAAACTCCCATTACTTTTAGGCAAGTACCAGGGTGATCCTTCCCACAATTATCACATAATGGAAAATCCTTCTTTCCCTTTTTCCCTTTATCTGTCTCTTGTTCCACCGTTCTCTTCTTCTCTTGCTTTACTTTGTTGTCATAAGACTTAGAGAATTCCTTTTCTATCTTGATAGCACACGAGACAATATCTTCGTATGATGAGAAGGATTGTGATACTAAAGCTCGACGGAGAAATGGTTTTAACCCATCAAAGAAACGATCAATCTTACTCCTTGGGTTACATATATAATCGGCAGCATGCCTCGCTAACCTTGTAAAGTTAGCCTCATACTTTGCGACATTCTCATCCTCCTTCTGCCTCAAACTCAGAAATTTCCTTTCCATATCTGCTCGATGGTCATGAGGAAAGTATTTTTCTAAGAAAAGCTCTTTGAACTCCCTCCATTCCATATTTGATACGTCATCATCTTCCTTTGTGTTTTGAATCAGCGACCACCACTGATTGGCATCTCCAGTGAGGCGGTAAACTGCCATGACAACCTTCTCCCTTTCACTACTCCCCAAGGCATGGAATATTTTCTCTAAGGAATTTATCCATTGCTCAGCTAATATAGGATTTGTACTCCCATTGAAGGTTGGTGGTTGTTGCCTCATGAAACGGTCTAGCATTGATCCTCCACGTTGCGGATCAGGGTGCTCTATACGAGTAAGGTTATTATTCATAACCTGAGTGAGTTGTCCCAGTATGGTAATAAGTTGATCAGCACCAGTTGTATCTCCAGATCCACAATAATTATCTTGAGCAGGAGGGCAATCCCTACACGGAGTTCGTACATTGATACGGTTTCCATTCCTTCCACTAGGCGCCATTTCTAAACAATGGCATAAACTAGATTAGTTTATGAATCAAAATACATAATTCCGTACTTATAAAATACTTAACATAAATTGAACTATTTATGGATATAATCCATAATCATAAAAATGTTTTCTTTGAGGAAGTATATACTCATAAACCCTTCATAATGATTTGTAAAGAAAATGAGAGTTATCCTAAGTATATCCCCCGGGAGTGTCGTAACCAAGAGTGCAGCAAGGCCCGTTGTTGTGCACCAGTTCCCGTTCGAGTCTAGCTCAAAGCGGTGTTTTCAGGTTTTACCCCTCGGTACATCTGTGCCAGAGCCGCCTCTACCTGCTCGTATCCAGACAGGGATGTATTCCTCAGAAAACTCACAAAATCTCTACAATAACATAATTCTAGGAAGTTCTTCTATACTAATCCTCAAAGTCTATCTTCGGGCTATGTGCTCTAATCATAGTTTATCTAAATCTAGCTTCTAAGGTTAGTACTAAACTGCCTCTGATACCAACTGTAACGCCCCGACCCCAGCTACCCAGAGCCGGTGCGTTACTTCGTAACATTGGCATAATCACAAAAGATCAAGTCTCGAAAGACCGATTAGTTTAGTAGCCTTGGAAACACTAGATACATTTATAAGTCTTTCATTACATCAAAAAGTAAACAAACTATAATAACATGGTCTTCATAGTCCACAATCATATCCCTTTCTGACTACCCCTGTAGGTCATTCATAAAATACTTCTTCACATCCTGGAAAAATATTAAAACATTGAAAGGGGTGAGCTCAGATGCTCAGTAAGGATAACAATATTGCGGAAGCTTTCATAAATAAACATAAAAATTTAAGGCAATGTATAACTAAAACAAAAGCCTTTTAAAATTGAACATCAACATAATATGGAAAAAGTAAGATGAGATAATGCCATTCACTTCTTCACATGGATATTCTACTGGTCGAATAATCACATGCAATATCAATAACCACTTTCATAATGATGGAATGCATAATGCCAGACTATCATAACCACGTAGTCAAGGCCTCGTGCCAAGACCACAAATAAGATTTTGTCAAGGCCTCGTGCCAAGACACTAGTTTGTCTCATGAGACCTGCCGATGCATCGAGGAGCTATAGCGGGCTCCACCCGTCACTTATTAAGTCCAATGCATTCCTCATATTAATAGGTTTAAACATATCATAAACCATAACATAATCGTATCACATAAAACATGCATAAAGGAAACATAACATTTCCACATTTCAATCACAAGATATAAATACAACACATTGATATAATAAAAACGCTTTCAAAACCATTTTCAATACCAAAATAAAACAAAGTTAAAACTTTGTATTTATTTTTCATTAAAAAACAATTATGGCTTGTAGAGGAAGCCGAAACCCAAATAATGGTCACGGCGGCGGAGAAGTCGTTGTCGCCGCATAAGTACGGAAAGAAAAACATTCCCTTTTTGTCATTTAGTAAAACGCTTCGTATAAAAAAGATTCCTTTTGAATAAACGTAAAAGTCAAAGGGGTTTATACACTGTATAAAAGAAATTTGTGTATAAAACAAAATATGCCTCAATGAATGGAGATTGAGACGAAGTCCCTTAAAAATATCATTTTTAAATAAAATATATATATTATGTGTATTCACTATATGTACACATAAAGAAAGTATAAATACAATATACAACATAATAATATCATGACATAATTTGAAAGTAGGAGATTAACCCAAAAGAATGGAAGTTGGGTTAAGAAGTTCCCTTACCTCGTGTCTGACTTGACTCAACCGTTCTTTAACCTCCTAAATAATAAACTAGAGTTAATATATACCTTATTAAGAACCATTTTCAATTTCATTATCCTTATTATATCACTTATTACAATGATATGAACATTATGTAATTATTTAAGTTAATAACGGTTGTTTTGTCGATCTTTGGTACTTGAGTCAACAATAAACTTCTTATAATTACAAGTTGTTTATGTGGTAGAATATCCATTATCTCCATAATTATATTCATGATTTATATGTCATATATATCTTATATATCCAGTATATTCATTTATAATATTACGTAACATTTAGAGGTAAGAAATGAAATGCACCGTTCATGGAGACGGTAAGCCGTACGTACGCATGAACGCTACTTTCATTTCAATTTAATATTTAATGGAAAAAAATCATAATGATATAAATGTATAATATAATTCCAGTATAATATAGTGTATAATACTATTTACTCCATCCTTTATACATCCCACATATGGCATTAACGATTCAAATCACTTTGAGGGGGCGGTAGTCCGCACTTCCTAAAATGAAATTATCGCGTTTTACCCATAATGGAAATCATAAAGTATGCCATAAATGAGAAATACAGAAGAATAAGTAAAATATAAACATATTATATATCATATATAAAAATAGTGACATCTTAATGGCCACCTTTGAAGGTGTTATATGAGTGTTGAACAATCATCGTTTCGTGAGGCAGAAATTCGCCATCCACAGAAACCGTATGTTCTTTAACCATTAGATGTAGGTGTGTGTAAGTGTATCTCGAATTCTTCTTATAACAACATCCTAGTATATTGAGGATACTGGTGTTGTTACAAAAGAAATGAATAAAAAGAGTTTAGGGGGTTGGAGAAGAAAAATAAAACAAAACAACATTAGAGAAGACATTACCTCAAAATCGGGTAACTCTTTTTGATTTGAGCCAAAGGCTTCCTTGGGAAGAGTTCTGCCCAAAGTGAGGCTTCTAGGAGTAAGAGGGGGATGTTGGGAGAGTATATGGGCAGATTTTGGCCGAGCCAAATGGCTTGAAAGTGTAAATGAGGTGGGAGAGGTGGGGGCCTTTTATAAGTGGAGAGGAGGGGCACTTTTTGAAAGATTGAAATGTTACATTATTACACAATGCTTTTCGGATTCTAAAGGTCCCACACTTATATAATTCGAGGCTAAGGTGATAAGGTTTCGAAATATCCTCATCCAATAGGATTTGGACAAGTGTAAGCCTTGGATTTTGCATTATCTTCTCATTTTATTTAAATCGTTAAATAATGAGGTCATCGCTGCATCATAATGATTTCATAAATAATTTAATTTATTTAATGTATAAAAATTATAAAAAAAAATACTATGATGTATTAAATGTTTTTATCTTTCTAATTAATATTTATAATCAATATTTGGACTTGTGTAACCCCACTTAAAAACTGTTTTAGTAAAATAACTCATGTTTGTGTCAATTTAATTTTAACATTAAATAAATATATATTAATGTCATTTTCCAACTAAAGTGGCTTCATGGGGTCCCCAAGTTCACCCATGGGTTGTCTTGGTCGGCCATGACTCATCCAATAGGAGTAGGACAAGTGTCATGCTCATCTCATATTATTAAAACATTATTTTTACCTTAAACTACACTAATTACCTCTAATCGCGATTAAGAACTTAAAAGTTACTATTCACCAAAAAATTATTTTAATCTCATTGAACCACATTTTACTTCTTAATGACAACCATGTATGTCGGATTTTTGAAAATCAAATCACAGAAGTGGTAATATTTCATTTAAACAAAAAATCAGTTATTTAACTACCACTTAGTGGTTTCACTATTCATCAAAAATTGAAGTTTTTCAGAACAATGCCAAAATTTCACACTAAGCTATAATTGATATTCCGAATTCAAAAATGATGTCTATTTTAAAAAATTCCAAACATATAAGTTGAATTAATTAATTTTATAATTAATTCCCGCTGTCACAACAAATAGCGTGTTTTTAAGTAACAATTTATATCAAAAGATTGGCAATTGTTTATGTCCAATTTCAATGTTAAATTAATTATAATGACCACCATTGGATAAAATGGTAAAAATATATTCTAATTATACCTTAAAACCACTAAATAGTATAACTTATCACTATAAATTATTTTGATTAAAAAAGTTGTTTTAAGTATTTTTCACTATTCATAAAAATTTGGAAGTTCTCGGAAAATTACAAAAGATTCAACATAGGCTAATTTCAATATTAGGAATACAAAAATGAAGTCCATTTTGAAATATAAAATTTCTATAAATTTAAAAGGTGGTTATTACTATTCATAACGGCTACTTTGATTAGTTGCGGTGTGTTAGAACTCGAACTTGCGTACAATGCAAGTTATTGCATTATTGAAAGAGAGGCGTATCGTGGAAGCTCGGGGTGTTACAATTTATCTTGTTATAACTATTAAAATTAGTGTCATGGGGTGATCATTCATGGATTTGGATATGATTGTGAGATATTTTTCAAGTTCAACTTTCGAAAAATTCAAAAAAGAAAACGAAAAAAAAGATCACTTATGTCATTGGGAGAAGTTTTGTGTTTTGTAAATATTTCATCTTCTCATCCCCTTAAAATTTTATTCCTCTCTTGTGTCTTTATTCACACAATCATTCCTCTATAAATATGTGTTTCCATTTCCTTCCATGTTTTATTTCAAAAAAAATATGCACTTCTTTTTCCATGTTAGTATTTTACCCCCTTTTTCCTATCTTTTGGATATTATCTTCCTACCATCCTATAGCCATAGAAAACCCCTAAAAAGTCATCTTAATTTTTGATCACTTTAGGATAGGGAGTGGAATCTGAGAGCTCTTACAAACTCTAAGATTTTCACTTTTGTTTGATTAATGAGTGAATCTCCATAAATTAATTTTATCATCTTGAGAGGAGTAAGTTTTTTGTGCCACCATTTCCCATTTCTAAATTTGATAATGAAAAACTGAATTGTTTTTGGAACATTTATTATGGAACAACTTGTGGTGGAATTCAATATGGATGATTGAAATTGTCTAAACCTCCCCTGAGTGGGGAAAATAAAATTTTAATATTTATTGGTGATTGAAAATGATATTGTCATGTTTTTATATTTTTTGCACATGAGGACATGCACAAGACTAAGTGTGGGAGATTTTATGTTATTAATATTTTAAAAACTTTTTATATACTACCTTTACTTATTTTATATGAAATGTGCATAATTTTTGTGAAATTTTAATGTTTAAATATTAAATGTAATTTTTGAGCATTATTTGAATTAATCCAATCAATGTCAGTTTACTATTTTATTTACAAATCTCACCCTACTTATCCAAATTTCATGTTTATTATTTTTTAGGATTTCTCTTTCAATATAAAACATTTCATTAGAATGTATCTTGGGAAAATTCTTCCATTTGAAGGGCCATATGGTCCACAGAAGAAGGCCTAAATAATCTATGAAGAAATCGTACCAGCTATAAAGATTGAATTACTGGGCTCAATACAGAATTAAAAATTACTTTATTATACTAAAATATCTGAGGGACAATTTAAGTAGTCTTGGATAAAAATTTCATGGCCCAAATAAAAATACAAGGGGGCCAACTTATTCATTTAAACTCAACCCACCATTCTTTTCGGGAATTAAAATCAGTACAGTATTCATGACATGTGTCCTGATATATTAATCAAATCAAACTAATATTTTGCAGTCTGAAAGAGGAGATATAGGTGGATGAATTTTTTGAATAAAGGATTCATAATTGAAGGCATATTCTTTTTAAAAAATCCATTCACATTTCGGGCATTGAAACATCATGGATAGAAATGGACAGTTTAATTTTGTTTAATCAAACCACCATAACATTGGCTCCATAAGTCCAAATGTCTCCAAATTTTATAGTATTAGTAAAACATTATTATATACAACTTTGAATAAGGATATATATTGAGATTCGGCTGTCTGGATGTCCAAATCATCGAGCCAACTGGAGGGGTAGTTTTGGAATGCAAACAGTCCACCACCTTGGGCTATAAATACATCCCCTCATCTCCTTTCAAAAGGGTTGGCATTTAAGAAGAGAGGAGCATTAATTGAAACAACCAAAACCTTTAAAAATTATTGGTAGGACATTATATACTAAATTTTTCACTTGATATACCCTTCCTCCTCTCTTTGTTTTCATGTTCTTTTGTGTTCTTCTTATTTGTAATTGTGTAAGTCTGTTTTCATTTCAATAGAATTTTAATGAATGTTTATTATTATTAATATATTATTATCATCCACCTTATTTTAAATAATATTAATGGTATTAAAATATTTTAAATTCAGTTTAATCCATTTCCCTTCTTTTTCTTCCTCATTCAATCGAAAGTTTGTTTTTAATTCTCATTATTGTTCGTGTGTGTGTGTTCGACGCACAACTCTTTTTTTATCCCTTTATTTTCCTTATTTTTATAATTCATTATCATAAACATAATTAAACATATTAATATTCATCTTAATGGTTGAGTAAATCTCTCATTGGGGTGAGTTATAATTTAGGTATGTTAAGTGATTGAGAACTTTTTCTCGATGAGTATTCCTTAATTTAACATTGTGTATGTTGGACTTAACATGTCATAGATTAATGAAATATTTTGTTTAACGTATGGATTCCATGGATTATTTGAACCATAATTACACTACCACAATCAAGTACTGATTGATATTATAATCCTAGTTAAGTTAAGGCTTGGATTAAAGCCTTAACACTTAGGAATTCTAAACAACGTCTACTTGTGACATGGGTGTTAATTTAATGCAATATAAAGCAAGGCTCAAGGATATCACAAGCTTAACTACCTAATGATGAACTCACCCCGATCATTATCAAATTGTTAAATCAAATATCATCCATAAATCATTTCAATTAATATCTTTAAAGAAACCCCCTAATAAAATTACAATCAACTAAAAACAATCGACTATTAAAAAGTATCATCGTCGAGGATTCAACCTGAGTGCTGCTATACACATTAGCAGAGCACCGGAACTTTTAACGGTCGATAGGAGACAATATTACTCACTTTAAAATGGCCCCATTTCCAAGGATGATTTAATTAATTAGTCATTAATTTCTGGTTTTGTAAAAAAAACACACAAATAAAAACCCGCTTTCTCATAAAAATAATAAATGAAAAAAACACAAAGAAAAACCCATATTCATATTTCTTTCAAAATATCTCTGAATACCCCGTATCCTCCCAAACAATCCCTCGGATTTTTTTGACCCTAAAATTGAGTGAACACTTCACCAACTTAGGAGGAACATAAGATATAATCAACTCATTCAAGAATCTATCCTTGTCCAACCAATTGAATTAGAAATGACCAATCCTAGGGAATAAACACTTAAAGAACTTTCTAACCCTAATATGAATTACCAACCCCTTGGTATTCAATATCCAAACATAGAGGATGAATTCGAACTCAAATCGGGTTTGATTCATCTTCACCCTCATTTCCACGGGCTAGCTAGTGAGGATCCACATCTTCATCTTAAAGAGTTCCAAGTGGTGTTCTCTACCATGAAGCCTCAAGGGGTTTCTGAGGAACAAATCAAACTCTAATAATTCCCCTTATCCCTAGATGAAACTTCCAATTAATGGATTTACTACCTCCCTCTTGGTTTCATAACGACATGGAATGACATGAAGCGACTCTTTTTAGAGAAATTATTTCCTACTTCTCGTACTAATTCTATCCAAAAGAAAATAAGTGGTATTCGTCCATTCTAAAATGAATCACTCCATGAATACTGGGAGAGGTTCAAAAGCTTGTTGCAACCTTCCCACATCACCAAATCCCTGACCAACTCTTGATCCAATACTTATATGAGTGGTTATTGTCTATGGAGATAACTCTCATTGATACTGCAAGTGGTGGTTCTCTTATTGATAAAACTCATGCAACTCCAAGAGATCTCATAAGCAACATGGCTGCAAACACACAACAATTCCATACTAGAGCACATACTCAAGTCAAACAAGCTCAAGATAATCAATCTATAGAGACAAACAAGATGACAGAGTGGATGAGTGAACTTATAGGTCTTGTGTGACAACTAGTTGTGGATTCCAAAGCCCCAACCTCATATTCTCCACAATCTATGTTCCTTGGACCTATCAAGAACTGTGGAATCTGTAGATCACCATCTCATCCAACTGACACATGTCTAAAACTTCATGAGGATCCATATGATTCATCTAGACTAATGGAGATCAATTCAGCATATGCTCAGTGGAACCCCGACACTCAACAATCAGGTCAGTTCATTAGAAACTTCAACCAACCCCACCCTGAGCCCTTCTCTTCTACCTTCAACCAAGGATTGAGGTATGGTAATCTCATTTCTCATCCCCCTCAATTCCCTCCTAAAAACCCAAACTAGTTCCAATATGTTCAAGGTGTTGGTAACTTCCAACAACCTTAACCTCAAAGGATCAATCCTCCTCTTCCTCCTCATGGATTCCACTATCCTAGTGAGCCTTCCCAATTCCCAAACCAATACAATCGCTTTCCTAAGAACCAAAATCAAGGTAATCCCAATCTGGGACAAGCCTCTTCTTCCAAGCAACCATGGGAACGAGCTTTATAAGATCTCTCCTCCTTCACCCATTCCAGCCTCAAAAACATTGAAACCCAAATCAGTCAACTTTCATCCCACCTAAGCCAGCAACAATAATAAAATTCTTCCCAACTCCCAACTCAACCATTACCCAACCCCAAAGGTAATGTAAGTGAAATTGCAATTATATCAAGAAATCAAATTGATATGCCTCAAGATAAGTCCTCCAACCCCCCCTTTGAATTTTGTCATAGAAAATGAAAATAAAAAGAAACATGAAAAGGAATCTGAAGCCATTCCCTCACCTCCTTCTATTCCCCTTAGGAACCCAATTCCTTTTCGTTAATCCATCTCCAAGCCAAATAAGTCATTTGAACCCAATCCTGAAATTCTTGACATGTTTAAACGTGTTGAGTTCAACATTCCCATCTTAGATTCCATAAAACAAATACCTAAGTATGAAAAATTTCATAAGGAATTGTTCACCCATAAGAGGAAACTTAGGACCTTTGAAAATGTTTCCACCTGGCAGTCTATTCCCATAAAGTGAAAAGATCCTTGGAACTTTACAGTTTCATGCCAAATAGGAAGCTCCAACTTTGATGATGAACTCATATACCTAGGAGCCTAAATTAATTTCATTCCCAAATCCATCTTCTCCAACCTTGGTCTAGGTCCCTTGCACCCAATGGGTGTTGTCATTCAGTTAGTTAATCGAAACACTACCAGTCCTGAGAGAATAATTGAGGATGTCCTTGTCCGAGTCAATTATCTTATCTTCTGATCTAACTTCTATGTTCTTAACATGGAAGGTGAGACAACTTCTTGCCAATCTACTCTGATTCTAGGAAGACCTTTCCTTATGACATCTAAAACAAAAATTTAGGTCCATGCTGGCATCTTATCCATGGAATTTTGTTACCAACTAGTCAAGTTCAATATTTTTCAATCCATGTGACACCCATCAGAGAATCAATATATATTCTCTATACATGATTCCAAAAGTCTCTATAAGAGTGTGTTGAATCCCAATCCATCATGTTCTTCATGTTCTTCATATTCTAATAATAGAAGATTTTGTGAATATTTCATCCTCATTAACCAAGTCATAAATGGAGAAGTTGATGTTGACATTACAAATGCAAACTCCATTGATATAAAGTATCTTAAAAACTCTTTGGAATCCAAACTCACCTCTGGCCTCCACTGATCTAATTTGGATGGTAATGGGGAAAATTAACAAGCATGTTCTTTTTTTTATTCAAATCTGATTATCCAACATTCATCATTTCCTATCCATGATTCTGAAAATTTTGTTATATATGAGGTGAACCCCAAACCAATGTGTTTATATTGTCCCGATAGGAGTGAAGGTTGTGAGATTTGTTCCATAATTAATAAATTAATCACTGGTGAGGTTGAAATTAACCATTTTTTGGTGAAAAACATTGATATAAATGATATTGAAAAACTTATTCAATCTTATTACTCCACTGATCCTCATTACTCTACATTGGTAAGTGATGAGATAAATGATTCAAAAACAATTAGTATCTCATACTCTGGTTTTGTGTTATCTGAACCTTACATAAATGAAACATCAGAATTGAGACATCTTCCTAAATTTCTAAGGATAAAAAACCATCACTTTGTGGATAAAATCATTCCTCACATTGAAGACCAAAGGGAGAATAGTCATATTTTCTTTCTACACCCATTGAATTATAAGAGAAGCAATAAGGAATGGATAAAATTATCCAATGAATCATTGGGCCTCCCAAAGGAAAATTTTTTCTGGAAGCACACTGGAGTTGAGAAAATACGATGGCCACTTCATACTATGGGTATTCCACTCCAATTTTCCTATTGTATACAAATAAATGCATCACTTCTTGGGAGGCAACCCATGTTTTATTTTACTTTTATGAAATTTGAATTTATTTTAAATTTTTCATTAGATGAATAATTTTTTTTATTTTTCACATAATATCCCACATGAGGCACATCAACTTCCACTGACCCACCATCGGATGGAGATGATGACCCACCAAATCCAAAATAGGGGGCACCTCTTTCCCTTTAACTCCCTCTTTCTCTCTTCTTCTTCCTTCTCTCTCTCTCACCCTTTTTCTTCTTCTTTCTCTCTCTTTCATTTTTTTCACCACTTTCTTCATCAAACCCTTTATTTTTCTCTTTCTCTTTTGTGTGGGTGTGTATTTTAAAAACAAAAAATAAATAAATAAATAAATAAATGTAAAAAAAACTAAAAGAGTCATATTTACTCATAAACCTATTTTGAAATTTTGTCCAACCATTTTGAGAAGTAAAAAAGACATGCTTTCATATCAAAAATATTGTGTTTTTATCATATATTTGTATAAATAATATTGTGTCAAACCTAACAAATTTTTAATGATCAATTTTTGATTTGGGAACTGATTTTCCCTACCCGTGAGGAACAACATTTTATTTCATGCCAAGTCTACCTATGGACATCTTTTCAAAATGTGTGGTTTTCACCCCCATTTTTGAGTCTTGAGTTTGTAGACCTTCGATCTTAATTTCCTACTTTGGTGTGCATTAATATGATAGAGGCATTTTCTAAACCACGTGAGAATAACAATATCCAAATACCCTCCCATTTCCCTTACATTAATCCTCATTTTGAAAGACCCTTCGAACCTATGAAAACCTTTTTGTTGATAGCCACATTACAAGCCCAATACCTTTTCCCACCCAATATCAACATGGATTTTTATAACATAATTTTTTTAAAATTTAAGTGTGGGGGGGATGTATTTCATTTTTTGGGTTCCCTTTTATTTATTTTCAAGGGGTTATCATATGCTTTAGGGAAAGCATCAATTTTAGTGTGGGGGAGAGGTTTTTATTCAGTGATTTTTGGGTAATGTATCATTTATGTAATTTTTTAAATGTTATTGACAAGTGTTCAAAAAAATCAAAAACAAGAATAGAAAAAAATGGGTTGTGTCTTGGCCATGTCAAAAATCACTCTTCCTCAATCTTTGATCTTGTTATAACTATTACAATTAGTGTCATGAGGAGATAAATCAAGGTTTGGTATATGAGTTTAAGATATTTTTCAGGTTCAACTTTTGAAAAAAAAATTAAAAAAAATAACACTTATGTCATTGGGAGAAGTTTTGTGTTTTGTAAATATTTCATCTTCTCATCCCCTTGAAATTTTCTTCTTATATTGTATCTTTATTCACACAATAATTCCCCTGTAAATATTTTTTTCCATTTCCTTCCATGTTTCATTTCAAAAAAATATGAATTTATTTTTCCATGTTAGTATTTTACCCCATTTTTCCTATCTTTTGGATATCTTCTTCCTACTTTCCTACAGTCATAGAAAAACCCCTAAAAATACCTCTTGATTTTTGAGCACTTTAGGATAGGGAGTGTAAGTTTAGAGCTCTTATAAACTCTAAGATTCTCACTTTTTGTTGGTGAATGAGTAAAGCTCTATAAATTAATTTTATCATCTTAAGAGGAGTAAGTTTTGTGTGCCACCATTTTCCATTTCTAAATTTGAGCATGAAAAAATGAATTGTTTTTGGAACATTTTTTCTATAACAACTTGAGGTGGAATTAAATATGGATGAGTGAAATTGTCTAAACCTCCCCTAAGTGGGGAAAACAAAATTTTAATATTTGTTGGTGATTGAGAATGATATTTTCATGTTTTTATATTTGTTGAACATGAGGAAATTAACAAGACTAAGTGTGGGGGAGTTGATGTTATTAATATTTTCACAGATTTTTATATACTTAATTTACTGATTTTATATGAAATGTGTATAATTTGTGTGAAAATTAATGTTTAAATATTAAATGTAATTTTTGAGCATTATTTGAATTAATCCAATCGATTTCAATTTACTATTTTATTTACAACTCTCACCCTACTTATCCAAATTACATGGTTCTTCTTTTTTAGGATTCATCTTTAAATATAAAACATTTCATTAGAAGGGATATTGGGCCAATTATATCATTGGAAGGGCCATATGGTCCATAGAAGAAGGCCTACAGAATCTATGAAGAAACTGGACCAGCTATGAAGATTCAATTACTAGGATCAATCAATAATTAAAAATTCATGTATTCTCTTATAATGTTATGAGTACAATTTAAGGAGTCTTGGATAAAAAATTTAAGGCCCAACTTTAGAGACAAGGGACCTAACTGATTCATTTAAACTCAGCCCGCCATTATGGTCAGGATTAAAATTAGTACAGTATTCATGAAATTTATCCTGATATAGTCTTCAAATCAAGTTGAGATTTTGCAGTGTTAAAGAGACGATATATTCATCAAACTTTGTTGAATAAAGAATTATAATTTGAAGTAATATTCCTATTAAAAAATCCATTCACATTTTGTCTATTGAAAAATCATGGATAGAAATGGACAGTTTAACTTTGTTTAATCAAACTGCCATAACTCTGTCTTCATAAGTCCAAATGCCTCAAAATTTTTATATTAGTCTTCCAAAATTATTATATAAAACTTTGAAGAAGAATATATCTCGATATTCAGCTGTCTGGATGTCCAAATTGTCAAGCCAAGTGGAGGGGTAGTTTTGGAATGCAAATAGTCTACCACATTGGGCTATAAATACATCCCCTCATCTCCTTTCAAAAGATTTGGAATTTCAGAATATAGGAGAATCAATTGGCATGAAAAAATACTTTCCAAATTCTTTAGAGGACCTTCCATACTCAAGTTTTCACTTGAGATACCCTTCCTATTCTCTTTGTTTTCATGTTCTTTTGTGTTCTTCTTATTTGTAATCGTGTAAGTCTATTTTCATTTCAATAGAATTTTAATTCATGTTTCTTATTCTTCATCTATTATTCTCATCCACCTTATGTTAAATAATATTAATGGTCTTAAAATATTTTAAATACATTTGAATCCCCTTCCCTTATTTTTCTTCCTCATTCAATTGAATGTTCATTTTTAATTATCATTATTGTTCATGTGTGTGTGTGTTCAACACACAACTCTTTTCTTATTTTTTTATTTTCCTTATTTATATAATTCATTATCATAAATATAATAAACCAGATTAATAATCATATTAATGGATGAGTAAATATCTCATTGGGGTGAGTTATAATTTAGGTATGTTAATTGATTGAGAACTTTTTCTCGATGAGTATTCTTTAATTTAACATTGTGTATGTTGGAATTAACATATCATGGATTAATGACATGTTTTGTTTAACGTATGGATTCCGTGGATTATTGGAACCATAATTATACTACCAAAATCAAGTACTGATTGAGATTAGAATCCTAGTTAAGTTAAGGATTGTATTAAATCCTTAACACTTATTAATTCCAATCAATGTCAACTTGTGACATGGGTGTTAATTTAATGCAATATAAAGCAAGGATCAAGAATATCACAAGATTAACTACCTAATGATGAACTCACCCCCATAATTATCAAATTTTTAAATAAAATATCATCCATAAATAATTTCAATTAAGCTCTGTAAACAAACCCCCCTAATCAAATTACAATCAACTAAAAACAATTGACTATTAAAAAGTATCATCGTCGAGGATTTGACCCAAGTGCTGCTATACACATTAGCATAGAACTAGAAATTTGAATGGTCGATAGGCGACAATCGGTCATGATTTCAGTACACTAGGATTTTCATGAATTTCCCCTAAATTGTGTAACTCCTTAAATTAAAATTATATACCATGACCTAGACCCCTCATTAGACTTGTTGACGTTGTTGGAGGGTTGTGACCTCATCTTGGATCACCCCTTAGGGTGTTCCCTATTATTTACTCTCATTTTCCTTATGTGTAATTGTCCCAAACACCACTTAGGTGTGTTTTTATTGACTCTTATAAAGGTAATTGACTAAATTATGATAAATTAATTAAGTGAATTTTAATAAGGAATGTATTTTTACTTGGACTCTTATCACTTATGAGTGATATAAATAATGAAATTTATTATTTTATAAATGGTGTAAAGACTTATTTTCCCTATGTTAAGGTATAGGTTTATTATTCTTACCTCATGAACAAACAACCCCTTGGGTGAATTGAGCTCTCCACTTGTTAGTGGGATTTCATAATTGAAATAATTGAATTACTAATGCCATGTGTATTAACATTTCCCTTTTTATCATTTGAAAGTGATTTGAACATTGGGATGTATTGAATTTTTACATGGAAAGGATATAAAAATTAAAACTTTTTACACTTATAAATTAAATTTTTAGAGGTTTTTAATGAATTTTATTTCATTATGGATATTTTCTCATAGAAGGTTCTTAATTATTATATGCAATGTGCCTACTTATTCTTAGTATGCCTTGAGTGATTCTTGGGTTCCAATATTTAATGCCTTGTATGAGCCCATAAGGAACTTGAATTAAACGTGTTATAAGTGGATAAGTAATATTTGAAATGATGTTACTCATTGATTATTGGGAATTTTTTGGCATGATTATCCACACTCCCTAGGTTCATGATGTTGGAAATGGTACTCCTTGTCATTTACTTGAAATTATTGGACATAGAGCTCCTCATCACCTATTAGGAATGGTTGGACATAATGCTTCATTCTCCATAGGTTTAGGATGTTAGACATGTATATCCACATAATTTACTTGAAATTTTTAGACATGTAACTCATTATAACTTATTGAAAATATTTGTACATGATGCTCCATTCCCCCTTGACTCGGGATGTTGAAAATGGTGCTCCTCGTCATTTATTAGAAATTGTTGGACATGATGCTCTATGATCCCTTGGTTTAGATTCTTGGTTGATGATATTAGTTAAATATGAAACCTCATATAATTATCATTATATATAGAGGCCTTGGTTATAGACCTGGGGTCTTGGACTTATTTACATAATACGAAATACTCAGAGATATTTCGGATTAGGTTGAAGCAGGTATAGTTGACTAGGTGTCCCATGAGGAACCAGATATTGAAATGGTTTATTTATAAATAATTTATTTAATAAAATTATTTATTTTACATGAACACTATAAATTTTATATTCACATACTAGAATTTCATTAGACACCATTGGTGTTGTCCTAATGAGTTTTAATTACACCTTTTTCGAGACACTGTTTAGTACCTAGACATATCTACTGACTGCAAGTTAGGTCTTGGATCATGATTCTTTTATATTGTATCTTTTGATATAGAAATTGTAATGGGATTAGTGTATTATCATGGTATTCCTATAGGATTTGGAGTCTTTTATTTATTTATTCTTTTTTCGCTCTTGACTTGTTGTATATATTACTTGTTGTATGCTAGACTTCTTGTACATGTGGCACCTTATGATCATGCATGGTCATTTATTTGGCACTATATTATTTATTAATTACTTTTATATTCTACTATTTATCTTATTCATGTATTCCTATTCTATTTTAATACTGGTCTAGAGGGTATAGTCTACCTACTGCACCTCCGTTATACCCTCTCTGATAGCCGACAGCCTCTGGAATACAAGGAGGCATGCATGAGGTAATGTGGACACCAAGTTAGATTATTTATGAATAAAATAAGTTTGGATCATTACATAATTCCATACATAATATCCAAAACTTGGTAAAGCTTTTTTTTCAATGGGTGGTTCTAGGTGCACCATTTTAAAGAGCGAAGAGGAGAATCAAGATCTTGGTTACCCTCAACCAAAGAATTTCATTATACCAAATCTTATTTTTATAACCATGAACTTATCATTATGTGTAGTAAAATTAAAATTTTAACCTTATATTACATATCTTGAAACCCAATTTATTTTCAAAAAATCAAAAAATAATAATTCATGTTGGTTCTTTTATTTTTTTAGTCATCATCACAAAATCCCCCTTGTTTAGTTTTTTTATAAAACTTATTTAAAATTTGCACTCTTAAACATTAAAAACGCCTAGTGAGATGACTTAGGGTGTTGCCTATACTATATTTTACTTTTAAAATATTAATTAATTTAATGTTTCATGATATCATGACCAAATTTTAGCATTGTTATTAAGGAGTGACAACATTTTGAGTGTGTTGTTTTGATAAGTGGTTTTTGAATTTTATTAATATCTATCTCCTTTGTTTTATTTATTTTATTTTTTATATTAAGTTATCTTATGTATTATTATTTTTTAGGTTTTTTTTAATAAAATATTTCTCCATGAGATCTACAACCATTCAAACTCGAATCAAAAAAAAATTTGTGTTTATTACACCACAACACACTAATCAAACCATAAAAAGAGGGCACACAATCCCTAAAAAAACATTCCAAAACCTTATTTATCTAGAACTAAATTTGAAACTAAAATGAACTTGTATAACATGGTAGATAAGTAATAATTAATTGTTATTTGATTATATTTGTTATGCATTGAGGATCAAATGACCATCGATGATTCTTCTTAGCTTGTAAAATCTTATTCCTTATCTGGGGATGTTACTATTGAGAATTTAGTTGAGATTATAGACCTTTATGCTTCTCATTTACCTCTATAAATTCAAAAAACACTATAATTAGGACTTAAACCACTACTAAAATATTTAAAATGTCCATTTTTTTATAATAGAAACAATTTTTCGGTCATCATTGCTAGTTCACTCCCTCCAGAGCATGAATTGTGATTGTTTAAAATTTTGAGGGACTGAAAACAATAATTAGTATAGAAACTTTTTGACATTCCTAGTATGATCCCATAAATTTATATGCATAGTGAATTATTAAATATTGAGATTAAACTAGTGATGAAAGAAAAATGAGGAGTGAATCTAAACCTCTTTGATTTTGTTAAAAAGGTGGTAACCATATAATCTAATTTTTTTAGTATTTTGGAAAAACCCACTTTTATTGGGTTAAGTGGGAACCTATACATCAAATTAAATAGAATCAAAAACATCAAAAACTGAGAAAATTTTCAAACCACATTCAACCCAAATTTTATATTTTTTCAAAATTCAAACACCACCATGTGTGTACAGGTATACGCATTAATCCCAGTGCCACCATTCAGCCTGACACAGCTGGCATCATTGCCTAGAGTCATCTTGTTGCTAAATCTAATCATCCTATCAATCACCATCACCACTATAACCTGTTAAAAATAGCTGGAAATACTATCATAATTACATCATGAACATCATCACCAACACAAACTAAACACTAGAGAGACTCCATTGGATCTTCCCACTGCTAACAACCAAAAATTGATGGAAATAATTGAAGTAAAAAACATAACCAGAACACCATGAGGAATATGACCAACATGCAATATACTTTTCACTAATCATTCTCACTCCATAATTTTTGAACCATTCACCTCTAGAACTACCTTTATCTAGAGTGTGTATCGAAGAAACATCATCAGTACATAGCATCCAAAAACATAGAAACAATCTGATAGGACACCATCTTCACTATCATTGAGAACTTCACATACTAAAATACCATGGTATAAATTAATTGATCTATATTATTAATCCATAGACAAGTGCACCTAAATCTATAATGATCTCATAAATTAACTGAATGATATAGGCATATCAAACTATAGCCACTATAAGAATAATAAAATATAAATGTAGAAAGAGACCATCTATGAGTCACACTATTAGGACATTGATGATGAATTGACCTATACAACCCAAATCACCCTGAAGAAAATAATGAACTGGACCAAGATGGGTTTAGAATATAGTAATCAAACATTAAGAGTTGGGAAATAACTACTGAATTCTTCAATATAGAGCCACACCCATTAAAGAAATACAATCAAAACAATATGAATGACTAATTCCCTGAACCTATTCACTATTAGAATCTTATATAAGAACCTTTATGTTATACCATTAATTGGATCTAGAATGTATGGAAGGGAGAAAAGAGCATAGGGGAAAGATAGGGCCATGGAATAAAGAATGTTACCCCAAGAAAATAACCACCGACCAAAACAGAATCAAATCATCACTATTATAGATAAAATACTAAGAACTGGTGAGGGAGAGACATCATAAGGGAGGAGAAATAAGGGGAAAGGAGGAAGGGGATATAATGTTGAATAAATAGAACTCATGCCTACCCACTTAGAACCTCCACTAGAAAAATGATCTATACCGGGATAGGGGTGGATATGTCACTCGAAGAATCCTCAAAAAGAAAGTAACCAAATTACTAGATTATAGAATCATTTATCCTATATTTGATATCCAACGGGTCAAACCAATGTTGGCAGTTTATAATAAAATTGGTCCAATGATCATTAAAAATAAAAAAATGAATTGATATCAACCTATATGCATAATATTTTACATGTTTGTATAGACTATAGTTGACTAAACCAATACACTAGGAAGGGCTATTTATCATTACCATTCATTGAACAAATGCTATATGGGTTAGTGGGTAATTCTCAATACTATTTCCTCAATGATTATTTTCATAACCATATTACCTCATAGAATCTATAAAATGTAACCTTCATTTTATTCTTCAATGAATTTTCATATAGGAAGATACCTTTTAGTCTATGAAATGCTCTAGGTACTTTCCAACAATGCATGGTTAGTATTTTTTTGGATTATCTAGAGAATTTTCATGGAAGTATTCATGGATTATTTCACTATATATAGTTCCTCTTTTGATGAGTTTTTGAGCAGCTCAAATTTTTCCCTTCATCATTGTATTAAACATAATATTATATTAAATTATGAGAAATTTCATTTTATGGTATAACAAGGGATGGTACTTGGGAATTCAATTTTTAGGGATGGTATCCAAGTAGATAAATCAAAATTGAATGTTATTTTTTCACTACCATTCTCTAGAAATTTATAGATGTGTAGTCATTATTATTTCATGTGGTATTTTATCTCCATCTCATTCATGAATTTATCAATATTTCTATTCCCCTATCCTAATTACTCTAAAAAATATTTGATAAAAACTTTGAGGATACTTTTAATAAATTGAAATGGAGTCTCACAACATCCCCAATAATCCATTCAGCTTAGTGGGATTTACCCTTTGATCCCATGTGTGATTTTTTCAACTATACAGTTGGGGAATTATTATCACAACATGTCAATTGAGCACCACATTTCATTGTATATGTATCACACACATTGGACCTAGCTTAAGAAAACTACATCACAGTTGAAAAAATAATTACTTATAATTGTGATTTCTTAGATAAGTTTAGGTCATACATTTTAGGATCCAAAGTGATTGTGTATTCTGACCATGAATCCCTCTTGTATCTCCTTAGGAAACCAGAATCCAAAAAACATCTCATTCACTGGATTCTCCTCTTTATAAATTCAATTTTAATATTATGGATAAAAAATTAACAAAGATAATAGTGGTTGGTCATATAAGAAGGATCCTGCTATCATCGTACATTGACTCATCCCCCTAAATTCCTATAAATAACATATTTATAGATGAGAGATTAAACCTAGTTTAATATGTTATACCACAGTTTGATGATATTTTAAATTATTTACTAACATCTTTAATTTATCATTATTTACATAAAAAAAGTAAAGCCTCTAAAATAGGAGTCTCATTGGTATATTTGGGATGACCCTTACCTTTGGTGTGCATGTAGTGATTAGGTATTTAGGCATCATATTCATGATAATGAGTTTCAATACATTCTCAAGTTCTACCACACTCTTGAATATAGGGTTCACTTCGGTCCCCAACATATTTCTCAGAATGTTCTTGAATTTAGGATATTTTGGCCAACCTTATTTTGGGATGCCCATAATTTTTTAAAAAAATTCTTTGTTTTCAAATTATGGTGAATTTCTCCAAAAGAAGTAAAATTTCATAACAACCCTTATTATTCCATAAATTTTTTATGACTGGGTCATTGACTTTATATGGTTGTTTCCTAATTCATTTGGAAACATATACATTTGTTTTATATTGAATTATGTGTATAAATGGGTAGAATATTGGGGCACAAGGACTAATTACCCAAATATGGTTTTGGAATTTTTTAGAACTAAAATATTTTATAGGTTTAGATTACCTAGGTTAATCATCATTTACTAGGGTTATCACTTCTCCAATCACACAATTAAATCAATTATTCATCATTATAGCGTAGGTCATCAAGATTCCATAGATTATCACCCCCAAAAAAATATTCAGTTCTAGGTGTCAAATAAAGAGGTAAAAAAATCCTTGAAAAAAACTATCAAAATCTATAGAAAATATTGTATCCTTGGACTCAATGATGTTTTGTGGACTTATTATAATACATTCAAAACTTCCATTTTCATGTTACCTTCTCATCATGTGTTTAGAAAGATTTTTCACCTCCCCATTTAGATATATAATTGGGCCTATTAGGCCATAAAATAATGTAATTCTAATATTTTTTGTGCAGGTTCTCAAATTAAATTATATATTCAGGAGTTAGAGGAAATATGATGAGATGCATATGAGAACTCCTAAATCTATAATGAAAGAACCAAGATTTCCTATGGTAACATCATCCCATATTAGTGATAAGGTATTTATATACCATCAAAGGCTCAAATTACATCTGAGTAAGATTTGTTACCTATGGTTTTCCTCATACAATGTCACTAATGTCTATCCTTTTGGGGTTATGAATATTAGAAATTAAGAAACCTAATAGATGTTCACCATTAATGGGTGATGAGTAAATCACTTCCATGAAACTCTTCCAAAGTCACCAGTAGAGGTATTCCGCCTTCAAGAAGTAATATATCTATACACCAACTAGGTTATATCCTTCTATATCACATGCTCTTAAATTTTCATAATAGTGTAGACACTCTAAGTTCTAATTGGTGAGGGTAGATACTTTCCTGGGTTAATTTGGTCTTTTATGTGTTCATTTGTCTTCTTTCTTTAAAATTTATTCTTTTTCACTCTTTTTTATTATTATATGGTATTTTTAAGTTCCTTATTCTTTTATTCATTTTTTTATATTTTTTGTATTATTGCATGGTATTTTTGGGTTTCTTTAAAAAAAAATTAATTTTTAGTCAGTTTAGTGCTAGAATGATCATATTAAATGCTTATATCATCATGAATTGTATTAAAAATTCATGTTAATTTTTTTTATTTCAAGTTTTTTTGGAATTTAAAAGAAAATTTATTTCATTAATGGCGTGTGAATATTCATAGGTATTTAATATTGATGAGTAATTATAGTAAAATTAGTTATTTTTCAATGATATTCACAGTTGTATCTTTATGTAACCTATGAGATGTTGATACCATATATGTGAGTTTTTTATGGAAAAATTGTAACATTTAATATATATGCACATCATTGCATAAAATCATGAAATGAAAATATTCTTACTTAATTTTAGGTAAATGTAACTAGGGTTTATTTTAGTTGAATTTCAAGAATGGTTTTTCCACATATTCATTTCATATCCGATTAATTTTGTAACTACATTAGGTTGGCCTATAAATGACACCTAATGTTTCTGTTGAAAAAAAATAAATAATAATAATAATAATAATTTAACAAAAATGTAAGACAAAACTAAAATATTTTCCTTATAAGAATACTTAAGTGAGTGGGTTTTGAAATACTATTTTAAATGGTAAATATTAGATTTGGTGGAAAAGAACTAATCAAGTCAAAAAAATAAAAATGACCAACATTTACTTAATAGAAAGGGGAAGATACACATGATATGGTTGTCACACATAAATTAGGAGATTTAGTGGCATTTTTGACTTGTGATTTTTTCACTAAGATAATTATTTTACATCGCCTTGAATTTTGTTCTAATACAATTTATGAGACATTTATTTCCTTGTTTATTGTGATCAACTCCTTAGTGTGGTTCTTGTTTTTCCTTTAATACTACTATGAATTGAATTACCTTTTCATATCAAATATTCATGGATCAGGGAATATATTATTATATATCATCATAATTTTCTAGAATTTATGAAATGTGACTTTTCCCATGAGTGAAATTATTTAGGTGTGTGGGTGTGATCGCATCACGATTCACAATCCCCTCGCCTTTTATCAATGTTTTTAACTACATGGGTTTTAATTACCCAATATAAAATTCAATTATATATATCATTTAAATCATGTGATTAATTTTAAATATTGTTAAAAAAGAAAATTTCATTTGTTTTTATGTTTCTATTATAGGAGGGGTGATTTGGAGAGCTCGTGATGAAATTGGAGGGAAATGTGTAACGACCTAGAACTATATCAATGAAATTTCCATTATTATGTTTATTTCATATAGTATAGATCATTTAAAAAAAATTATACAACACAATACAAACATTATAAATAAATAATGAATGAAATAATAGGTATTTCTAGAAGTTAAGGAATCTAAACTAATTAAATAGTAAATTGACCTTAGGAATAGTAATATGACCCTTATGAATAGTAAATTGACCAAATAAATAGTAACCTCACTCATGTTAGTAGAAATAAAATTTAGGCATCTTATAAATTAATGTATGATATAATTATATCATTGTATAAGTAAGTGAATATTTTAAAAATTAATAATTAAGTGTTTGTATTTTTGTAAGTCATAAATATTTAATTACAATTTTATAATTAATAAAACAATTTAAAATAAAATTTATTTTCATAAAATGTATTCATAAATTAATTTTTTGTTTTATTATTATTTTAGGAAAATTTTATAGGGCCTTATTTAATATTTTAGAGTGTTATAAAATCAGTCATAAATTTAAAATTTGTATTTTTTTTAGTAAATGATGATTTTAAATAAAAATTAAATTTCTCATATTTATAAATTATTGTCATAAAATTTAGTTCATTTTTTAATTCTACACGTCGAAAAATGGTTAGGGTGAATTTTTGGGATTTTTCTAAAATACTTGAATATTTGGTGAGTAGTAAAATACGATAATTTAGGATAAATGATAAATATATGATTTATTGAATTATAGGTGATTTATAGATTATGTAAGCCCATAATCTCAAACTATTATTCATTATTTTAATATATTTTATAATAATGATCAAAAAAATTAGTCTTGAGTGAAAATAATAAACAAATGATTAAAATATTCAAAAATCACACCTCTCCACCACTATAAATATCACCCCATGCCACCACTTCTCCTTACACCTCTAAGACTTTAATCTTGTTAAAATTATACCCAAATAATATTCCCTATTCTCTCCGCCACATCCAAATACTCGTTTTATTACCAAAATACCAAAACCCCTTTCCCTAAGAAGGTTCTCAAGGGGGATAATTCAAGAGGTAAATCCTCTTCCTTTTTCTTTTAATTTCATTTCAATTTATTTTCTTTTCTTATCATATCCTAACCTACTATATACAAATTATCATGATAAATATAGTATCATATATAAAATATAATTATAACATGTTTTTTGAATATCCATTATCAATCTTCTTACTCTCTCTATTTTATTTTAAAAACGAAATCATCGTCCGGAGGGTGCCGATTTACAACCTTTATGGACGAAGAACTTTCATTCTTCAATTTATCCTTCAAGGATGGTCAGGAAACCATTTATTTTATTTAAAAATATTAAAAAAATATTTATTATATCTTATTTAATGTTCTTTAACCATAATATACACATGATATTAAATGAAATAAAAAAACTAGTTCGTTGTGATCGAAAAACATCTTAAATTAAGCTAAATGATTATCATTAACATGTTATCTAATTATTCAGCAACATATATGGAAAAATAATAATAAATAATACCAATTACATTTATTTATTTTTTCATTAATAACATTTAATTTCAATTATGGATAATTATACTCATTCCATATGAACTTCCATACTCATATACAAGTATACTAATTGTGAAAACCAAGGAAACGAATGATCCAGAGCGATAAAATTGTATCTTATAACTCATAAAAAAGGTAGTAAATGAACTTAATAAAATTATAATAAATCAAATACATGTAGATAAGGTTATTAATTAAATAATTAATGTATTTAATTTTATTATCCAGGATTTTAAGGTCAAGTATAAAACACATTCTGGCATAAGGTAAGGGATTATACCCAAACCTTTATTTTTCCTTCGGGTTATTCTTTCACTATATTTACCCCCAATTTAATGCATATATATTTTTATGTAATTATTATATATTATGTTTATATGTTCCAGAATCATATATCTATATCATTTTATCTTTCTTTTATTGGAATTACATGTTTTATAAGGTTCCCTTCTTAATTCTTCCTGATATTCAAGCCCAATTAAAGAGAACTTCTCGATTTCTTACCCATTTTCAAGTACAAACCCTAATCTATTTTAAGACACCATTATTTTTATAAAATCACTAATTTTTTCATGAAAATTTATATTTTTTCATTACTAGTTTTATACAAACAATTATGATAGATAAAAATTATTTTTCCAAAAGAACTCTTCTTTATAAAGTAAAAGGGGTATTTCTCTCAAGAATTCCTCAATGATTTTATTAGAGTATTTTCAGCGATTTAAAAACCTATGTTTAATTTTTTTTCTTTATTAATATTTATCTCTTATTTTTATCATCCACCATATTTTACTAAATGGTTTATGATCAGTTTGACTATTGATGTTCTATCTTGATATCATTCACCTTACTACTCAGAATGGTTAGTGAATATGTTTACAGATTAAAGAAAGTTATTTAAATTTAATATGTATATGTTGTTTATGTTTATCCTTGTTAATATGAGGAATTAACTAGACTTAGTAAGTTATTGGTGGGGCCTAATATAGTCCCTAAATTCATCAGTAGGTCTCACGATACAAAACAGATATGGACTTGGTTGTGGCCTTACCCATTTTTAGATATGGTTTTGATTGAGGCCTTAATCATTTTCAGATGTCTTGGTCGAGTCCTCGATGGTATTTTTCAGATTTATGTCATTATTAATTACCTATTTATTATATTATTAATTGATATCACATGTGATTATTCAACTATTATAATATCATGATTATGTTTTATTATGGCATTATTCAATCAGCTTTTATTCCTACCATTTTATACTCAAGATTATGTTTTAATGGAATTTGTACTTTTAGTTATTCACTATGACTTATATTTATGCTTCCACTATTTTAATTACCCATAATGGTCATCTAAGATCACTCATTTCTTATGTTTTATTTTTTTCCAGAATGTGAAGAAGTGTGTTATAAATGAATTACATGGAGAATCTAGGAGTTGTGGATGTTTCCAAAGGAATTTATATATTTTATTTCCTTTCAAGTTGAAATATTAAACTTATGTTTATATCTGGTTTACCAAACTAATAAACTATTCGGTTCTTCGGGGTGCGAATTCCTTGATTATTATGCCAATGTAATGAAGTATGGCATCGGCTATGGGCAATTGGGGTCGGGATCTCTATAGTTGGTATCAAAGGAATCTTAGCAGAAAACTTAGAAAATAGATTTAGAAAACATATATTAGTGAACATAACCCTAAGATAAACTTTGAGGATAATAATAGAAGAACATCATGGAATTTTGGTAAGGTATATATTATGTGGATATTCCTAGAAATATATCCCTTTCTGGATACTACTAGTGGAAGTGGTTCTAGCACAGATGTGCCTAGGGGTAACAACTCTGACAAGGTGTCCTGGGCCTGAATTGGGGTAACCTGGTACACAAAAACGGGTCTTACTGTGCACCTGGTTTGATACTCTTGGGGTATATTCTTAGGATAATTCACATTTTCTTTACAAACCATTATGAAGGATTTAAAAGTAAATTTTTTCTAAAATAAACCATGTTTTTTATTATGAGATTAACTATGAATAGGATTTAAATTTATGTTAATTATTTTTCTAGTTGATATTATATATTATGATTCATAACTTAATCTAGTGTATGTAATTATTTATAAATGGAGCCTAGTGGAAGGAATGGAAACTGTATCAATGAAAATGTCCCATATAGGTATTTCCATCCTATGTAAGATAATTATATTGGTACTGGAATTGTGACTGGTGTTGAGAAACTTATAAATATAATGGGATAGCTGGCTCAGATTATGAACAATAACCTTACCTGTATAGAGTATACCAAACCACAACATGGATGAGAAATGTTAGACTACTTTATGTGACAACAACCACCATCAATCAATGGGACTATAAACCCATTTTTATCAAATTAGTGGATATGTTACTTAGAAAAGATATTTATCGCTTTGGGATGTAATAAAAGAGTGAAGGTTGTCATGGAAGTTTATCATCTATCAGGAGATTCAGATCAATGGTGGTTATTAATTCAAAACAAAAAGGAGGAAATTAAAAATATAGAATGGAGGGATTTTAAGGAAATTGTCCTAGAAAAATATTTTTCTTGCGAATAAAGAGTGGATATGGAAAGGAAACTCTTGAGTCTGAAACAAAAAGAGGATGATAATGTTTCAAAGTATGAATCCAACTTTACAAGGTTAGTAAGGCATGTCTTGAACTATATACATAATCCAAGGAGGAATATTGATCAATTATTTATGGTTTAAAACCATTCCTCTGAAGGGAACTAGTCTCCCAAATTTTCTCATCGTATGAAGATAAAGTCTCATGTGCTATCAAGACAAAGGAATAATTCTATAAGTCTTGTGAATTTAAGGGAAAAATAGAATAATATGGTGGTGGAGGATAGAATGGATAAATGTAATAATAAAAAGGGTAATTATTCAACATGTGATACTTTTGGAAGGAAACACTCTAGTGCCTTCTTAAAAGGAAAAGGATTTTGCTACAAGTGTGGAGAGAAAGGAAATAGTGTTAGTGATTTCAAGGAAAAGAAATAATCTATCAATGTTAAATGCTATAATTATAGGGATATGGGACACTATGATAATGATTTTCCAAAGTGTCAAGGAAATGTGCCTCAGAAAAGTCTAAAGAAGCAAGGATAAAATTATGCGATTACAACTGCTAAGGTTGAAAACCCTAATGATGTGGTGGTAGGTACTTTAAGTGTTTCCTCAAACTTATCCAATGATTTATTTGATTATGGACCATCGCATTATTTTATATCTTCCTAGTTTTCTAATAAAATTAGATATTTCCCTTTTATTTAATAAATGAGTTTTCAGTCAAAACCCCTAAGGGAAGTATCATTGCAACAAAGATGTGTCGGTCAGTCCCCTTTATGACACATACAAGTTCTTTATTTGTTGATCTTATCATCATACCTATGATTTAATTTTATATAATCCTATGTATGCATTGGATTTAAAATTATGATGTGAAGATATATTGCAAGAATAAGTAGGTTTCAATTTTTGAGAATGATATAGAATCCCTAATCTTTAGAGTAGAAACATCATCATCTGGTTCTTATCCAAATCCCCCATTATTAGATCTTCTAAGTTAAATTCTTATGGAGGAAGAGAAATAAATTATCTGTGAATCTTAAAATTTAATATGTACCTACTATGTAAGAATACATTGATGTATTTCTAGAGAATTTACCTAGATATCCTCTAGATCGGGAAGTTAAGTTCTCTATTGATTTAATTCTTAGTGAAAATCCTATATCAAAGACTCCTTATAGAATGGCCATAGTTGAATTATTATAGCTTAATAAACAACTAAAGTAATTGAGTGATAAAGTATTTATTTTCCCTAATTTTTCTCCATGGGGAGCCCCTATTCTTTTTAAAAAAATAAATATGGATCTATGAGATTGTGCATTGACTATAGGGAGATCAATGCTATTAAAATAAAGAACAAGTATCCCTTACCTTGAATTGATGATTTATTTGACCAACTTCATGGAGCTCAATACTTTTCGAATATTGACCTTTAATCTGGATATCATCAGTTGTGTGGGAGGAAGGAAGATATTCCAAAGATATCATTTTTAAACCAGGTATGTACATTATGAGTTTACAGTAACCATTTGGACTAACTAATACACCCTCTGTTTTCATGGATCTAATGAACAGAGTTTTCAAGGAATATCTTGATAACTTTTTATGGTATTTATTAATGATATCTTGATATAATACAAAATCTATGAATACTATGAGAATAACTTACGGATTTTTCTAAATACTCTTAGAATAAATGAATTATATGGGAAGTTTAGAAAGTGTGAATTTTGTCTTCAATCAGTTTATTTTCTTGGATATATTATCTCTAAGGATGAAATCTCAATTGATCCTACAAAGAAAAAGGCTGTTCAGGAATGGCCTACACCAATGAGCATTACTGAGGTATGTAGTTTTAGTTGTTTAGTAGTTTATTATCAGTGTTTTATTCAGAAAATTACTCTATTAGCTAACCTATTAACCAAGCTTACTCATAAAGGGGTTAAGTTCGTATGGAAAAAATAATTTGAATAATTTTTTGAAGAATTGAAGAGGATATTAGTGAATTATATGATCCTGACTCTACCATCAGTAAATAGTAGTGGTTCATCAAAGAAAGGAGTTGGTTGTTTATTTATGTAGAATGATAGAGTTATTACCTATGCATTAAGGCAGTTAAAAACTCATGAACAGAACTATCAAAATAATGATCATGAGTTAGTAGCTGTAACATTTTCTCTGAGATATGGAGATGTTATCTCTATGGTGAAAGATGTGAGATATATACAGATCAAAAGAGCTTGAAATATATCTTCTCATAGAAATAACTTAACATGAGGAAAATTTGATGGCATGAGCTACTCAAGGATTATTATTATTCAATACACTATCACCCAAGAAAGGAAAATAAGTTAGTTGATGCATTGAGTATGAAGGATCATAGATTTCTAAATAAAATAAGGATTTTCGAGGACCCTGTGTATATGGATCTAGAAAAGATGGATATGGGAATTATCAAGGAAGGTGAAACATCATTACTTTTTCAATTGGTTTCCCAACCATATTTATTATAAATAATTAAAAGTTCTCAGCCTAATGATGATAATATTAAAAAGAAAATTAAAGCTATGAATCATGGGAAGTTGGTAGAATTTGTGTATGAGGATGGAATTCTAGAATTAGGGAAGAGGATTTGTATTCCCTCTATACCTGAGCTAAAAAGGGATTTATTAGATGATTCACATAGTTCAAATTTCTCTATACACCCTAATAGAACTAAGATGTATAGAGATTTGAAGGGATATTTTTTGTGGGATAAAATGAAGTAGGAAATCACTGATTATATATCAAGATGTTTAGTTTGTCAACAAGTGAAGGTTGAAAGGAAACATCCTAGATGATTCATGAAACCTTTACCTATTCCTAGATGAAAATGGAATGATATATCCATGGATTTTTTCACTAGATTACAAAACAATCTAAGAAAAATTGATTCAATATGGGTGATTGTTGATCAACTTACCAAATCTTCTCATTTCCTCGTTATAAGGGAGGATTTTACACTAGAGCACCTTGCATGACTCTATATTAATGAAGTTTTAATACTTTATGGAGCACATATCTCTATTGTGTCTGGACATGATCCATTGTTTATATAAAAATTCTGGAAAAGTCTCCAGAAAGATTTGGATATTGAGATTAATTTGAGTGTTTCTTATCACCCTCAAACTGACAGGCAATCAAAAAGGATGATACAAACTTTAGAATACATATTGAGATCATGTTCACTTGACTTTAAAGGTATGTGGGATCAGTACTTACCTTTGGTTTAGTTTTACTAAAATATTATTTTATATTCAATTATTCAAATGGAACCATATAAAGCATTTTATAGAAAGAGATGGCGTACACCAACTTTTTGGGATGAAGTTGGTGAAAGGAATCTTGTGCGCCCAGATCTTGCGGAGGAAACAACAGCAACGGTAAAGACTATTCAAACACATATCAAAGAATCTCAAATTAGGAAAAATATCTATGTTGATAATTGAACTAAGTATTTATAATTTCAAGTGGGATATCATGTTTTCTTGAAAGTATCTCTATGGAAGTGTGTTATAAAATTTGGGAATAAATAGAAATTGATCCCCAAGTATATTAGAACTTTTGAAATTTTGGAGAGAATTAGAGTTGTGTATTATCATTTGGAAATGTCTCCTAGCCTTTATAAGGTGTATAATTTGTTCCACATATCCTTTTTAAGGAACTACATTCCATACCCAACACATTTACTCACTTCTATAGGAATAGAATTGGATCCTGCTTTATCTTATTGTGAAGAGCCTATCTGGATTCTAGACACTAAAGAATAGATGTTGAGGAATTAGATGACTCAGATGGTAAAGGTATTTTGGAATAATCATAAAATTAAAGAGGCAATGTGGGATACTGAGGAACTCATGATAAAAAACTATCCATATCTTTTTATGAAGTGACAATCTAAAAATTTCAAGGATGAAATATTTTTAGGAGGGGAGAATGTAACGACCCAGAACTCTATCAATGAGATTTACCTTATTATTTTTATTTCTTAAAGTATATATCATATAAAATCAATTATATAACACAATAAAGACATGATAAATGAATAATGAATGAAATAATAAGTATTTCTATAAGTTAAGGAACCTATAGCGATGAAATAATAACTTGGCATTAAGAATAGTAATATGACCCTTATAAATAGTAAATTGACCAAATGAATAGTAACCTCACCAATTTTTGTATAAATAAGATTTATTCATCTTATAAATGAAATTATTATATAATTATATCATTGCATAAGTAAGTGAATATTTTAAAAATTAATAATTAAGTGTTGGTATTTTGTAATTCATAAATATTTAGTTATAATTTTATAATTAATAAAATGATTTAAAAGAAGATTTATTTTCATAAAATGTATTTATAAATTAAATTTTTTTGTCTTATTATTTTAGGAAAATTTTATAGGACCTTAGTTAATTTTTCAAAGTGTTATAAAATCAGTTATAAATTTAAATTTTGTATTTTTTTGAGTAAATGATGTTTTTAATTAAAAAATAAATTTATAATATTTAGAAAATTATTTTCATAAAATGGAGTTCATTTTTTAATTCTACACATTAAAAAATGGTTAGGGTGAATTTTTGGGATTTTTCTAAAACACTTGAATATTTGGTGAATAGTAAAATATGATAATTTATGATAAATGTTAAATACATGATTTATTGAGTCATAGGTGATGTATGTATAATGAAATCCCATAATATCTAACTCTAATTTATTATTTTAATATATTTTATGATAATGTTCAAAAAATTCATAGTCTTGAGCCAAAATAATAAACAAATGATTAAAATATTCAAAAATCACCCCCTCTCCTCCACTATAAATAAATACCACCCCCACACCACCACTTTTCCTCAAACCTCTAAGAATTTAAGCTTGTCAAAAAAAATCCCAAATACTATTCCCTAATATCTCCCCCATGTTCTAGAGCTCTTGGTCTTACTAAAAGACCAAAACCCCATTCCCTAAGAAGGTTCTCAAGGAGGATAATTTAAGAGGTAAATCCTCTTCCTTTTTCTTTTAATTTCATTTCAATTTATTTTATTTTCTTATAATCTCCTCACCTACCCTATCCAAATTATAATTATTAATCTATTATCATCTATATACTATAATGATATCATATTAATGGAATATCCATTATCAATCTCCTTACTCTCTCTCTATTTTATTTTAAAAATGAAATCATCGCCCAGGAGGTGCTGATTTACAACCTTCATGGACAACGAACTTTCATTCTTCAATTTATCCTTCAAGGTTGGTCATGAAAAAAAATATGGTTGAAAAAGATTATAAAATATGTATTATATCTTATGTAATTTTTTATAACCATCATATATTCATGATATAAAATAATAGAACAAAACTAGTTCATTGTGATCAAAAAACTGCTAAAATTATGCTAAACGATTACATTTAACATATTATCTAATGATTCATCCTAATATATAGAAAAATAATAATAAATAATACCAATTAAAACTATTATTTTCATTAATAACATATAATTTCAATTCTGGATAATTATACCCATTCCACATGAACTTCTATACTCATATACAAGTATATTGGTCGTGAAAACCAAGGAAACGAACACTCCCAAGTGATAAAATTGTATCTTATAACTCATAAAAAAATGTCATAAATTAGATTAATAAAATTATAATAAATAAAATACATGTAGATAAATTTATTAATTAAATAATTAATGGATTTTATTTGATTATGCAGGACATTAAGTTCAAGTGCAGAACACATTCAGGCATACGGTAAGGGATTCTACTCAAACCTTCATTTTTCCTTTGGGTTATTCTTCCACTATATTTACCCCAATGTATTGCTCATTTATTTTCATGTGCTTATTACATATTCTGTTTATATGTTCCAAACTCATTTATCTAGATCATTTCATCTTTCCTTTATGTTAATTACATGTTTTACAAGGTTCCCTTGTCAATTCTTCCCGATATACAAGCCCGGTTAAAGGGATCTTCTCGATTTCTTATCCATTTTCAAGTACAAACCATAATATATTTTAAGACACCATTATTTTTATAAAATCAATAATTTTTTCATAAAAAATTATACATGTTCATTATTGGTTTTATACAAATAATTATGACACATAAAAGTGATTTTTTCAAAAGAACTCTTCTTTGCAAAGTAAAAGGGGTATTTCTCTCAAGAATTCCTCGATGATTTTATTAGAGTATTTTCATCTATTTCAATACCTATGAATAATTTTTTATTTATTAAGAATTATCTATTATATTTATCATCCACCATATTTTATTAAATGGTTTATGATCAGTTTGACTATGGATGTGTTATCTTGATACCATTCACCTTACTACTCAGAATGGTTAGTGATTATGTTTACATATTGGGGAAAGTTATTTACATTTAATATGTATGTGTTGTTTATGTTCATCCCTTATCATATGAGTAATGCACTATATTTATTAAGTAATGAGTGGGAGCCTCTATATCCCCTCGATGCATCAGTAGGTCTCATGAGACAAAGCAAATATGGACTTGGTCGAGGCCTTTCCCATTTTTAGATATGGTTTTGGCTAAGGCCTTAATAATTTTTAGATGTATTTCCCTAGGCCTTGATGGTATTTTTCAAATGTCTAGAATTATGAATTCCCTCATTATAATATTAGTAATTGATATTCATTGTGATTATTCTACTATTAGAATATCCATGGTTATGTTTTATTATAACAATATTTAATCAGCTTTTATTATTTCCATTTTAAGATCAAGATTATGTTTTAATGATATGTGTAATTTTAGTTATTAACAATGCCTTATATTTATGATTCCACTATTTTACTTACCCATACTGAGCATCTGAGCTTACCCCTTTTTTATGTTTTATTTTTTTCCCGGGATGTGAAGAAGTGTATTTATAAATGACTCGCAGGGATAATCTAGGAGTTTTGGATGTTTCCAAAGGAATTTATATATTGTATTTCCTTTAAATTTTTAATGTAAAACTTATGTTTGTATCTAGTTTTCCAAACTACAAAACTATTAAGTCCTTCAGGATATGACTTACTCTATTATTATGCCAATGTAATGAAGTAAGGCATTGGCTTTGGGAAACTGGGGTCGGGGTCTCTATAAAATGGGACAAAATGTGCACATGAATGCGTGGTTTAGTGGATTAAAACTCACATATCCAAAAAAATCCATATAATGGGGCTTCAATTTATTTTTTTAATCCATGAAAATTTCTTATACAAGTCTCTAGGATATAATTTATCCTATTTCTTCCATTTGGAGTCCCAAAAGGTGGGATCTTTAAAAAAACTCAAAACTACTCATGGTTAAGAGTATATGTCAGTATTTTAAAAATATATCTCATTATATAACTACAATAACTTATAAATTTTATGGTTAAATATTCAAGATATCAACCAACAGCTCTCTAGTTTTTTCAAAGTTAAGATAAATTTGTTTACTTATCCAAATATAATCCACAAGTGGGGTTATGAAACATGTGTACAAAAAACACTATCTTCATTGGATTATGAATACATGCCTTAGGAAACTCATTTGTATGTTTTGTACAATGGAGAAAATTGTTTAATTTTAGAAATTCAAATAGGGTCCTTTCATCATTATATACATTCTAGTACCCCCCCATCCTAATAGTAATTTATGAAATGAAGAAGGATATCCACTTGAGACTTCTCCTCCTCTCAGTGGCGAGCTAAAATGTGGGAAATCATTATAAAGGAACTACCTGATTAGAGAGTGAGTTTTGACACCAATTTTACTACTGGTTTGGTATAATTTTTATTTGAAAACGTTTCTTTTATTTATAAATTAGTATGGTTAAACTTTTAATGTATTATTTTTGTATGATTAAATGAAACACTTTTTATTTCATAATGGATTGGATTGAAATTTTAAGTGGTAATATTTCATTATTTCAATTGTAGAACACAAGGGTCCTTTTCCAATCACACATATTTGATATTTCATTATGTTTGGAATCCCTCATTCCATACATAAGATAAAAACTCTGAAAAAGTGATTCTTGTTTCAAGGGTTGGTTATAAGTGAACCATTATAAAGGGAAAATCATATAATCAAGATCCAGATTACCCTAAACCAAAGAATTTCATTAAACCAATTATAATTTTCAAAACCATGAACTTTATATTATGTATATTAAACTTGCAATGATCATATTCTCTTACCACTCTTAAAACCCTCTTTATTTTACAAAAAATGAAATTTTTTATTCAAGTCAGTTTGTTTCTTTTTTTTTCAACCATCATACCCCCCCCCGTGCATTTAGTTTTGTTTTATAAAACATTTTAAAATATAAACTCTCAAACATTCAATGATATTTGATAAATGACCTAGGGTCTTACCTATACCATATATCATCTTTTAAATCCTAATTAATTCTATGTGTCATGACAGTGCGGATAATTCTTAAATTTGTTTTAGTTTTATTACCAATGGGGATTAATTAACAATGGTTTTAACTGGGTAATTAACAAAAACAATTACTGGTTAATTAATAATTATTCCCATTAGGTAATTAAAAATGGTTCTTCTAAGTAATTATTTATGATGCATGGTGGTAAATTTCAAGTAGTAATCAACAGTATTTCTTAGTGATCATCAATTGTGATTGGTGGTGAAATTGTGTTTAATTTCATATGGTTCCACTAGTTAATTATCGACAATGATAATTCCTAAAAATTATGACTACCAATAGTGCTTGATGAAAAGAATAAATACTATGGTTTATGGATATATTGGGGTGTAAATTGTGTGTATACTTGTATGTTTACATGATTTGATCAATGATGTGCACTTATCATGTGTTAGACTACCACTTATTGAGATTTGAGATCGATAGTTATTAGATGTGTAAAAATGACTCAGTTGGCCCAGGCACAATCCCTAAATTTGATCAATGATGTGCACTCATCATTTGTTAGACTACCACTAATTGAGATTCGAGATTGATAGTGATTAGATGTGTAATAATGACTCAGTTGGCCCAGGACCAATCCTTAAATTTTTGGGCTTGGTCGCATTGTTCAGTTTGAATCGAGATTAGAAAGATCATCCACAGGCCCAATATAAGCAGGCTTTTAATTATATACATACATGCATGCATGCATATTAAAATTATGAATTTCAAAATCATGCCACTAAAATAAATCAAGCTATTTTTTTAATTAGACCCACCTTTAATTTTATTTTACATATATACATACATGCATACATATATATATGTGTGTGTGTGTGTGTGTGATAGGTAGTTAAAAATTGAGTGCTTCAATAAAATTAGGTCATTATATTTTTTTGAATTCCATCTGTTTTATAATGTGACAAGACAGGCTATTAGAAGTCTTAAGGCTTCCCTATATTGTTTATGGAATGCCTCCCTCTTCCATAATTTATGAGTATAAATATTTTACTACTTTTATTTTTTTAAACTATAGGCTTGGGAAAAAAATTAGTTATAGTAGTTTTTTTAAATCTGTAGGCTTCGGGGCTCGCCAAGATTTCAGGTCGATCATCAAAGATAGGCTTTCAGGCTGATCTTAATTGGTATTTGGGTGGGTTTGAGTGGGATTTCAAGAATTTGGGACATATTTACACCCCTAGGTGTGACCACCATCTAGTAGGATGCATATCTTACTAGGTGACCAACTAGTCTAATTTCATCTACCCCACACCCCTGATCGAATTCATGATTTGAAAATATATTGTTTAATATTGGGAGCTAAAATGAGATAGTTGGGGCGAGTTAGTATGTGGGGGTCCTTATTTTTTTATTGCATATTTTTTATGATGTGATTTATATATATTATAGACTTTCATAGTGAAGTTGTTTTGTTGAGATATGGGTATACTTTGATAACTTTAATGGTGATTATTTTTTTATCTTGTCATCCCCCAAATAAATCATTATTCTCTATGCACATTGACACATGTTGATATAGGGGAAGGAACTAATAATTATTTTATTCTCACCCCTATTATATATATATTGTTTTTCATATTACCAAGAGCATATTGGTGGAATCTTTTGAGGTTGATAGCTTAGACTTGTGGTGTTTTGGGGATTTGGAGGCGTTTTGTTGCATTTTCCTTTTGAAGTATACCTTTTGGGATGTTTCATAGTTACCTCATCATTGCTCTTTTATGGTATTGTTATGTTGTATGAAATTATCATACATTTTTTTATATTACACATTTCATTATGGTTTTTCATTTATTTAGAGGATAAAGTTTTCATTTATAGAGGGAAATGCCTCATATTTGTGAGAATTATACCCTTTATGTTAATCGTGAACCCATTACGTATTGGAGGAAGGCATGGGAGTCATACTTAGCCTCATTTACAACTCAAGAGTCCTAGTAGGATTGGGTCCTTACATTTATATAATCCTAACATCAATCACTAAGACTCAATACCAGTGATCAAGATAACCTACAATGAAATTCAACATAATATTGAAGCTATTACAAAAACCCATATGTTAACATCCATAACCAATTACAAAAAACAATTTCACTTTCATAGTTATGTACTTATACAGGAAATTATTTTTATACCTTTAAAATAACATACCAAAAAAAATATCCCGCATTAAATCACTTCTTTACCAAATTCAACAATAAAGGAATATTGATTCCTCTTAACCAATTTCAAGTTCTTTCATAGTCAATAAATATCAAAAATATCGCACATTTATACACATGTCATGAAATCTCTATTTTGATACTTCATAATACATGAGATGAAAAACTCATCTCAATTAACTATGGTAGAGACACCTTAGTTCTAAAAACCAAAAGTGTTACAGGTTGTGCCTTCTTAACCCATTAATTTTTTAGTGTGAGGTAGTAATAGGTGTTTTTAGGAGGATAGAGGAGGTTCAATGTATTTGAAGCTATATCATAACTGCAATAAGCTTTTTACACCATAAAATAGTGGTTTATGGTGTAATATAGAGTTATATGGATTGTGTGGATAGTGGTTTACAACTTGTTTGCGGTGAGGGGATACAGCATGAAATGAGTTTACACCATAATAATTGGATTTAAATCATAAGATAATTCCATCCCAAAGCACCATGTTTTATATTGGAAAATAGTTTTATATCATAAAAGTGTTTTTATGATGTAAGTTATGCGACACATGTATTTTACACCATAAAAGTGCGGTTTACACCGTAAGTCGGAGAACTTATATCCTATATATAACGTGAGGGATTAGAATATTCTATTATCATTAGGATTATCCTCCTATTTCTTTTTGAAAAACCCTAGATGGTTTTTTGATATCTTTCATCCCTTTTATATTTATTTCTATCCATGGGTTCCAATGGTTAAGTTCTGGTGATCATTGGTAAGTCTTCCTCCCTTATTCATTGTTTCTTACATTATTCCTTTCACATTTCATTATGTAACTGTTGGTTTTGGTTTGGGGTATGTTTTGGTTCATTTTTTACAAACCTTTGGTATGATCTAGGTTGATCCATTAGTTACTTGTGCGGTTGTGGGTTTTGAGT
Organism: Viscum album; assembly: GCA_963277665.1. NCBI lineage: Eukaryota > Viridiplantae > Streptophyta > Magnoliopsida > Santalales > Viscaceae > Viscum > Viscum album. The sequence goes on from OY728161.1 coordinate 1,593,696,054, forward strand.
TGCTTCTTCTTCACCCTGTGATGAGCAGCGAGATTGGAAAGCTTATTTTAGATAGGGGGTCCTCATTCTCACTCCTTTCATGTGATATATATGAGTTATAAATGGTTTTTCTTTCTATTTGGGGAATATTGATGGGTGATATAATAAATATAAATAATTGGTATAATGAGTATGGGTAGTATATCTCATTTTTTTACTACTTTGATTATATTGCTAATGATATTATGTCATGTTATTTCCATACTGAAAATAACAGATTTTTCAAAGACTTGTTTGTGTTGTATATGTTATTACTTGAGACCCTTGTTGTGTTGTTGTGTGATTACATCCTAAATAAAAGGATAAATAACATATATATGGATAATAAAGTGGATTCCCATGGAAATATATTTTGTGTGATAATACCCATGCTAAATAAAGAAGTAATTAAATGAAATCCCTTAAATAAACTGTGGAAGTTGGATGTGTTTTTGTTGTGTTCTATTACTTATGTTGTGCGGCCTTGTGTGTTATGGGTTGTTGTGTAGTGAAGGTGGTGACCAGATGGGCTCTATGATGTGTTGGGGATATAATGTGGTGGTTTTTTGTCATGGATGCGATGTGGGAAGTTGTGTGTTGTGGTGAGAATTGGTTATGGTGTGCAGTGGTTTCATGTGTGGTGGTGTAGTGTTGTGTGGTGGTATAGTGTTGTGTGTTGGTGTTGTGTGATGTGTTTGTGGTTCATGATGGTTGTAGAGTGTTGTTGATGATATGTGTGGTTGTTGTAGAAAGATGGATTGGTCTATATGGCATGGTGATGGTGGTGGATGCGTGGTGTTGTGGTGATGGTTGTGAGATGGGCCAATTGTTGTGTGTTTTGGTTATATTAGTTTCCTAGTTAACCATTGAATAAATCATGATGCTAAATGAAATGAATATGAATGGGTGAAATTGATATGTGAGGTAAATAGAATAAATTAATGGGATTTATAAATGTGAATGAATTGGCTTAGTAAATAAAAGTTAGTGGTAACTTGATATATATGGAAAGTGGTGAAACCTATAATTGAAAGTGGGAATGTTGTGTGACTTGTGTGGAAGTTTTGTGGTGTTGAATATAGTGGTGTTATTGGTTGTGATGGTTGACATGTGGTGTGGTGGTGGTGATGTGGTGTGTTGTGCACTAGTGCAGTTGATGTGAACCCATAGGTTGGTTATTTTGTGTTATCTATATATCATGTGTGATTATGTTATTTAATTATGTTCCCCATCCATGTTGGATAACCTTACCTATGTTCGAAGGTTCTAGGTTTCGGTTTTTCTCCCCAACATCCAGTATTGTGGTGATATGGATGGTTGGATACCCCCTCTTCCTTACTCTTCCTTCAGTAGTGATTTATTAGGTGTATTTAGAAGATATGTGCAGTTATGGCCCAGGTGTTTTTGGGTGAGGTGTGATATGAGGAGGTTGTGATGATATGTGATATCTAGTGGGGTCGTGTGTGGTAATAGGTGGCACAAGGTTTATGTCTTTCATGTTCGTGATATTCTACTACTCAATTTATAAGATGAGATGTGTTGTAATGGCCCAGGTGTCTGCAGGTGAGACATGATGTGGTGATAGCTGATGCTAGCACCAGATGATAGACCTTACGTGGGTGGGTAGGTAGAGATATGTCCTGAAACACATCATATATGTATGGTATGTGATGTGATATTTATGGAAGGTATGGGATTCAATGTTGGGGTGTGAGAGCAGAAAATCAGTGGGGTCGTGTGTGGTAATAGGTGGCACAAGGTTTATGTCTTTCATGTTCATGATATTCTACTACTCAATTTATAAGATGAGATGTGTTGTAATGGCCCAGGTGTCTGCAGGTGAGACATGATGTGGTGATAGCTGATGCTAGCACCAGATGATAGACCTTACGTGGGTGGGTAGGTAGAGATATGTCCTGAAACACATCATATATGTATGGTATGTGATGTGATATTTATGGAAGGTATGGGATTCAATGTTGGGGTGTGAGAGCAGAAATTCAGTGGGGAGGCAACAGTGGGTCACCTTTCTTTGTGATGATCTTGATGCTATATTACTATATTGGATGTGTTATTTGGTGAGAGATCCATGGTGAGCCTGGGTTTGGTTATATAACCTATATAGGTTCTTATTGGATCTTTTTTTGTTCACCAGTTTATTAGCATTCTCTTTTCACATGTGCACTTGAGACCTTGGTTATGTCCCTACTGAGTATACATGTTATACTCACCCTACGTATATAAACTATTTTTTAGATTTCTGGGAGATATTTGGGAACTGAATTTTACATTACTAGCTTGGGTTTTTGAGATACTTTTGAGTCTCCTTATAGGACTTGTTTTTGGTACTTTACTTTGGAGACTTTTATATGTATCAGATTACTTTATTCATGCATTGTGGGATGGATTTGGGTTTATTTTATATTATCTATTGGATTTTTTTATGGTTGTTTATCCTATCTCCAATCCTATTTTATTTATAGAGGGTAATTCTTCCCATTTGTTATATTTTTATACCCTCGATGCTTGTCTCAAACTTGGGGTCCTATAGGAAGCAGGACTCATGGGTCATTATCTCTCTTCCTTCACTGTGATATCTTTGATGGGAGGGGGTCATGACAAAAAGAGTCTGAATCTTTTAGAATCAATAGGAACTTCACATTTCCCAAACATATCTAATAACTTAAGTCTCATTATAAATATGTTTACTATTCATTTTTATAAACTAACTCTCGAGTCCCAAAAAATCATATAGGTATGCCTATAGGACCCTGACTAAACCAAACTGATACTATTTGTAACATCCTAACATGTTTCGATTACTCAAACCTTTCCCTGACCAAAATCATAATGTTACTCGAACCTTTCCCCTAACTACCAAAGGATCATTGATAAACACATTTAATCAAACACATACCATGTATAATAGTTAAACCACCCAACACACTCAAAAAATACATCCCTATAAAATAGTATCTATCAAAATCATGAATATAAATGCATACAAACATACCAAAATAATACAATTACTCCAAGTTATAAATGCAACCTCATAAAATCCAACCAAAATACACTGATGACCCATCTTCCACTAGAATCCACTATTCAAGGTCGGTTTCCCATCCAAGACACCATAACATGAACTCAAGTACCTACAACTCAACCAACAATAACAACATCTACATGTTCACCAAGATTCACATGTATGGGGTGAGTATAATAGCTCAGTAGGATTCCCCCAATGTCTTCTCACACACCCCATCTATGTGAAAACCATATAGCTTGTATATATTTAATGAAAACATGCTCGAATCATGAAAATTAATATAATCAAATCAAGATATGTTAGTCATAAATAGTGTATCGTGTTTTTTATAAAAACACCAAGAAAACATGTCACAAAACCACAAAATACAAATCAATCAATTCCCACACCCCTCTCTACTTCCTAGGCCTAATAAAACCTTAATGACATAAAGGATGACCATTTGGAGTAACCCTTACCCATGTTCTATCATTATCTTTAAGAAACCCACCCTTACCACCACCACCACCATTCACACACACTTAAATGAGGTTTCTAACCATTATTATTCAACCCAACAAAACTTACCTTTCCCCTACACTTAAGAGGGAACTATCACCATATTTATCCCATAACCAAGAATTCATCTTCAAGCATACAAATCATTACATCAATATGAAATATCACAACATGCCATATAATAACATACAAATAATAAAGCCAATATTTAATCACCAATTTCCCCAAATACATATTCTCTATAACACTCACACACTCAAAAAAAAAATTCTCTTAAAATTTATGCACAAAAAATTAACTTATTTTAATGCACCAAACCACTTTTATAAATCATTTTTAATTCACTAAAAATATTTCTTTAGAAAATTAACATGAAATTCATCCAAAATTATCACATAATAGAGAGAATGAGAATTCGCCTATGTTTCCTCGCTTCTATGATTCTGTTATCACGTATCACAAGCATCATAATCCCCATATGAAAGTATCCTAGGCAAAACCCCAAAAACCTATAAGCACTCTATCCCTCTATCCAAAAAAATACATGAAATAAGCCAAAACCAAGGAAATACTTTCTTACCTTTCAAACGGGATTGATATCCCTCCCCATGACTTGTATGAAATCTACATCTAGACCTCCTCTAGCCATTCCAAATAAAACCCCCCATAGTTCAAGAGGGTTTCATCATGCCTCAATGAAACCCCTGCACCCAAATCTATAAATTTGATCACCAACATGAGAGAAGATTGAGAACAAAAGGAACAAAATAATGGATTGTTGGATGTGTACTAAAATATACATGAATGATGTAATGACTCGTATTTTTTCTAATTTTATTTTTAGAAATTATTTGGGAAAATTCTGAAATTGGGCATTGAGACGGAATGTGATTCTGAGGCCTGTTGTGCTTGGAACAATTTATTGAAAATTTTTATGTTTCTAATAGCACGCGCATGCATCTTTCCTTAAAAAGTGGAATGTCTTTTAAACGAGTGACCGGATCAAAAATATGAGGGCACTGTTAATCACAGAATGGAAAATTTACCCTAGGTGCGACCTAACTTTGGTCAACGCGGGTCATTTGAAGAAAAATTCACCAAGGACGTAACTGTAAATAAAATTATTAAATAAAATTATTTTATTTTAAAATCCTAATAACTCATGAATGGTTAATTTGATTGGAAATATGATACCAGCATTGAGTTCATAATGTGGTGTTTTCCCTAGGCAAGGCTTAACATCGTTCGGTGTAGGACGGCTGTGAAAAATAGTTTTTTGACATTTTAATTGATAAAATAAACTGTGAGTTTATTTTATTTTAACGTTACGTCGACACAATGATGATATTTATTTTAAATGAAGAGCTATGAATGGACCTAGGTTTAGGCTTATAACCCTAGAAATTATCTGGAGGCTCTAGATATAATACTTATAGAATTATCTCGGCAGCAATGAAAAACACCGGGATCAGATATTGTTCTTGACGGATCGCTAACGGCAATCAATCCTTGACAGCAAATGATTCTTATCCCAAGTAGGGAGGTTGTTCATTTTTTATTTACCCATTCTTTATTTTCACGATGAATGTGGGTCAATCCACAAACAGATTGATTCGTGGATTGATCATTGCAGGATGGTTGATAATTACGGGGTTTATTAATGGGATATTATTTTAAATTATTCTCTATTCTTAATTTTAATGAAAACAGATTGAGGAAGACACAAAAAAAGGAAGAGGTCCATTACTTAGGGTGTTCTTTGTAATTTTCTCTCCTCTGTTCTTGGTGTTCTTCTCTGTTTGACCCTCGTGATCGTGAATCGACTTACCAGGAGGCTCTGAATGCAATCGGACCCCCAGGTTGGAGGCAAACATAAAAAAGAGGTCGGATATGTGTGGATCGGTACTCGAGCATCATGGATATGACTTCATTTCAGAAATATGAGCATCATAGGTGGCTCGGTGGTCCGCTAAAGGATCCATCGGCATGGGTATGGTGTGGTGTTTTGGTAAGGCAGTGTGAGTTTATGCAAGGCAACATGATGTTTCACGGAGACCAAAGGTGGAAACCATGGAAGCAGCCGTAGAAGGTGACGGCGGGCCGTGTGGGATGCGGTGGCCATAGAACGCGGTTGTGCCATGGGATGCGGCGGTAATGATGGTGAATGTGTTGACCGGGCCAGACAGCTTGCGCATGAGCCGGTAGGGCTAAAGGAGGTAGGTCGGCCCAAGCGGATCAGGCTAGGCCTAGTAGAAATGGGTTGGGTCCAACGGAGTTGGACCATGCCCATCGGAGACGAATCGATTCATGTCGGACCTGGGGCGGTCGGACCGGGCCACGGTCGATCGAGATATCACATGGTCGCAGCATCTGAAAGATGGTCGACCACCACGGAAGCTCGATCTTCTGTGGTATGGTCGACCGTGGGGACGACCAGACCGGTTGGTCGACTATCATGGTTGGTCCACTAGCCTAGTGGCCTTCTCCCTTCTAAAATTTTCAAACAGCCATAACTTTCAAACCGAACATTTGTTTTACGGATTTTCTACGGCGTTGGGACCCTTACAATGAGATGGTCATTTATAGATATACTATATGGGTTTTGTGGGAGTTTAAATACAACCTAATGGATTGAGGAGTGAGTTATCCTGGAACGAGCATGCTTCAAGCAAACATTTATGTGGCTGGATATGATCTAAAGATTGTGTGTCTTATGGAGACTATGTGTCTTATGGAGACTATGTGTCTTATTAGATTGAGTATATCTATATTTTATTGATATATTTTTTATAGACATATATCTATGTAGAGCTGACTATGGATTCCTTTGTGGTATTCCTTGGTGGTATTCCTTCGTGGTAATCCTTTGTGGTATTTCCTTTATGGTATTCCTTGGTGGTATTCCTTTATGGAATTTCCTTTATGGTATTCCTTCATGGTATTTCCTTTGTGATATTCCTTTATGGTATTCCTTTATGGTATTTCCTTTGTGGTATTCTTTTTTGGTTTCGGGGTGTCCTGCTGAGTATTGTTTTACTCACCCCTACACAGGCTTTGCCCGCACGTGTCATGTCTTGTGAAGACAATCGACTCTTTGACAGAGTTCCATGAAAACAAGGACCATGTGGTGCCTTATAAGACCAGAAAGTCTGAGGTGTGTTTTGTAAATTTTTCAGATGATAGTCCCAGTATCTCTTACTTTACAGGTTAGACTTTTGGATGTAGACTCTTTTCTTTTGGTGGGCTTGTTTTGGCCCAATTTACTTTCTAATAATTTCATTGTTGTACTCTAGTTATAGGATATAGTGGTTTTCATGCATTTTTTACTTAGTTTTTTTAAATTTCAGAATTTGTAGCTTGGATAAGTGTGTGTGCATATAGGTACTTTAGGCTAATGTCACCCATTTGTGGGATATGTCTACTCGATGCTAGTCACCTACCCCTGGACTATTGGAGGCAGGCTTGGGGTAGTCATGGAACAAGCCCCTATGGGATAGGTCATGACATAGTGGTATCAGAGGTGTTCAATTCTACATTAGTACTAGGAGTCTGTGAGGTTGGTTTGGGAAAACAATGTTAAGTGTTTCAAGTTCGGATTTTAGGATAGGGACTCCAGTGTTAGTGCAGCAGCCGGCGTATCCATATACCAGGACTCTGACCACCTATTTTTGACTTGGTACATGAAAAAACTAGTTGTAGTAAAAATAATGGTACATGCATCATATATGAATGGGTTGTGTTTTCCATGTCCTTCTTGAGTCAACTCTCCAGATATACTCTATTGACTGTGGTATATCTTATTTTATTATAGAATGCATCCACAAAAATATTTATTCAAGATTCCATTATTTCATTATGAGGATGATCTGCCTAGAGATGAGGCATCGATACAGAGGTCTATACCAGAGATAGAACCTCCAGATGTTTTTCTAGATATACCACTACCCATCGAATAGTAATTACTACCAGCACTACCAGCTGAGGATGCACGTAGACTTAGCGCATTGCACGAGTTTCATATGTAGCAACCTCCCATGTTTTGGGGTGATCCAGACCCCAGGAAGCTAAGGATTGGTTGGAGATAGTTACCTGTGTCTTCCAACTTGTGAGGATGCCTTCCGACCAGATGGAAGTACTTGTCGTGAGACTTTTCCAGGGCTTTTTGGGGCGATGGTGGAGGTTAGTGACCCAGACACATGATAAGACGACTCTCTCTTGGATAAACTTTGAGTGTCTCTTCAGAGAGGAGTTCTTTCTGACCATGTTGTGGTCGGTGCGCATATAGAAGCTTCTGCATCTACAGTAGGTAAATCAGACTGTGGTGGATTATTTGGCGAGATTTACCGATCTTTTGCGCTACTCTAAGGATATGGTACGAGACCCATTCTTTAGGTCTTGGACTTTTGATAAGATCTTACGTCAGGATATCAGGGCATCCATGATATCCCTTAGCATTCCTACTTATGTTGAGGTACTTGAGCGAGCCCTGTTAGTGGAGATATTTCTAATGGAGTAGGCACTGGCAGTCGGAGCTACCAGTAGGCACCAGGTAGCTAAGACCTTAGTAGTAGGTATCTGACAGTATACACAAGGACTCAATCAGGTTAGTCACTTTAGGATATGATTCTAGGACATAGGATTAGTGGTTCGGGGATCCCAGGGAAGCTCAAGTCAGCTAAGGGACAAGTTTTGTTATTCATGCAGTGGTCAGGGACATCTGGAATGAGATTTCCTGACCCATCATATGAGCAATCAGAAGATGGTTGAGGGGTAACTGAGGCAGAAGAAAAGGTAGGATCAGGGTGTTCTGTAGGGTGACAGACATGGATGGGGAGCAGGCAGGGTGGAAGGAGGTGAGATTTCTGGTTGGTATCTCTTGGTAGCGGTGTCGATGCCTTATGACATCATTCTTGATATGGACTAGTTATCCACAGTTCATGCTCAAATTGATTGTTTTAGGTGTAGAGTTCGGTGTGTCTGTAGTGATGGAACTAGGTTTTCATTTATTGGTGAAAAGGAAACACGTTCAGCATAGGATGGACTCATGCATAGGAGGGTATAGACGATTACTCATCAGTTGGCAAGCCTCACCCTCAGTGCAGTGGATGATATAATTCCACAGTTTCTTATAGTGGTTGAAGATTATGAGGTCATTTTTCCTATGGATGTTCTAGGATTACCTCCCACAGGTAGGTAGACTTCTAAATTAATCTATACCCTAGGATGATGTTGATATCTAAACCTATATATTGAATGTCTCCTATAGAGATTTGTGAACTGAGGGAGTATTTGGAGGACTTACAGAGGAAGGACTTCCTGAGACCCAGTGTTTCATCCTGGGCATCCCTGGTTTTGTTTTCCAAGAAGGAAAATAGAATCTTGAGGTTATATGTGGACTTTCGGTGCCTGAACCAGGTGATCGTGAAGAATAAGTACCTTCTACCAAGTATCGATGACCTCTTCGATCAGTTGAAAGTGGCACGGTGGTTCTCTAAGATTGAACTCATATCTGGATAACACCAACTATGAGTATAGGATGAGGATATACCAAATACAACCTTCATATGACTTTATGGACATTATGAGTACTTGGTGATGTCATTTTTCATGAAAAAATACCCAACAGTGTTCATAGGACTCATGAATCGGATCTTTCATCCTTACTTAGACTGGTTCGTGTTAGTCTTCATTGATGACATCCTAGTGTACTCGGCGTTCGAAGAGGAGCATGTGAGGTACTTAAGGATTGTCCTAGACACACTCTAAGAGCACCAGATTTGTGGGAATCTCTTAAAGTGTCAAATATGGATTCGGGAGGTCCATTTTCTGGGACACATCATTTTAAATTATGGAGTTGCAGTGGATCCAGCGAAGATTTAGGTAATGCTTACTTGGGAGATGCCCAAGATTCTTACTGAGGTACAAAGTTTCTTTGGATTGACTAGGTACTATCAAAGGTTTGTACCTAAATTTTTCAGAGTGGAATCATCCTTGAAATATTTTACACAAAATTTATAACCTTTCACATAGATGGAGAAGTTCTAAGAGAGTTTTCAGTAGTTGAGGTAGAGATTTACGGGTACTCTTATCTTGAGATTTCCATAGGAGGGTACCGAGTACGCAGTGTTCTATGATGCATCAGGAACCGAGCTTGGTTGTGTCCTGATGTAGGGGAAAGTGGTGATTTCCTATGGTTCACGCCAATTAAGACCACATGACCAGAACTACATGACCCATGATCTTGAGTTAGCAGTTGTAGTATTTTCTTTGAAGATGTGGTGATACTACCTGATGGGTGAGCATTTTATCGTCTAATCTAACCACAAGAGTCTCAAGTATATCTTCTCTTGGAAGGATATTATCTTGATACATAGGCAATGTCTAGAGTTCCTATAGTACTATGACTTTGATATTGTCTATACTCCTGGTAAGGGGAATGTGGTGGCATATTCTCTCAACAAAATATCTAGTTCGTAGTTTCTAAACAAGGCATCAGAGTAGTTGTCCTTGTTATAGATATCCTTTATGAATAGGGATAGAGTAGCTTACCTCCAGTCAATGGTTGTCACCCCTCCACTCGTATAGTGAGTTGGGGAGGATAATATTGGGGATACTAACTATGAGACTTTACATGCTCATATGTCCATAGGGTATTCCCCTGATGGATATTTGAAAGGTGGGGAGTATGTTGTTCTTTTCAGAGGGCGCACAGTAGTACTAGTGGCGTTGCAGGAGGAGGTTTTGAGGGAGTTCCATACATCCCATTTGGCGGTACATCTAGGTGTGATGAATATGTACTAGGACCTCTGATATTAATTTTGGTGGAAGGGATTATAGGAGGAATTTAGGACTCAGTTACGCTTGAGCACAGAGTTTCACCCACAGACAGACATCCAAACAGAGCGGACCATACAGGTTTTGGAGGACATGATACGATCTTACATGTTAGATTTTTTCTATTGTTGGGAGGATCAACTACCTCTGGTGGAGTTTGTGTACAACAATAGCTACCATTCCACCATCAGTATGGCACCATTTGAGACCTTGTACAGGTGACCCTACAAGTCACCACTTTACTGGACGGACCCAAGAGAGTCAACACTCATGGGATCAGAGTTGGTGCAGGTGACTACAGAGAAGTTTTAGATCATCTAGGAGTATATGAAGACTGTACATAGCCATAAAAAGTCATATATTGATAGACGAAGGAGTCCTTTGGAGTTCAAGGAAGGATACCACATGTTTCTTTGGTTATCAAATCGATACGGATTAGATGGATTTGGTTGAGGTGATAAGCTCTCTTTAAGGTTCATCGGACCTTTCCTAATACTACTTAGAGTTTGTGAGGTGGCATATCGCTTGGCTCTACTTCTACAGTTATAGTGGGTACACGACATCTTCCATGTGTCGCAGCTGAGGAGGTACGTGTATGACCCATCGCACATCATTGACTGGGGCTATATGGACATTGACAATGGGGAAAAGTTTCTTGAGTACCCAATGAAGATCGAGGATCGACGTGAGAGGATCTTTAATGGGTGGTTGATTCCTCTAGTGTGTATTCAGTGGCAGCACGGGAATCTCCAGGAGAGCACATGGGAGTGAGAGGCTCAGATTCATGGTTGGTTCCCTCATTTGTTTAAGTAGCCCTTGTTTTGTATTTTCAGGGACATAGAGCCTTAAGGTGGGGAGAATGTAATGACTCATATTTTTTCTGATTTTATTTTTAGAAATTATTTGGGAAAATTATGAGACCATTCTATGACACAGTATGAGATTCCGAGGCCCGGTGTTCTCAGAACAATTTGTTTAAAAATATTAAGTTTTTAATAGCATGTGCACGTGACTTTCCTTAAAAAGTGGAATATATTTTAAACAGGTTTTTGGATTAGAAATCAGATGGCACCATTGAGCTCATAATGGCGGATTTACCCTAGGTATGACCTAACTTTGGTCGACGTGGTTCATCTGAAGAAAAAGTCACCATGGACATAACCGTAAATAAAATTATTAAATAAAATTATTTTATTTTAAAATCCTAATAACTCATGAATGGTGACTCGGATTGAAAATTTGAGACCACTTTTGATTTTGTAATTTGGTTTTTCCCTAGGTTAGACCTAACACCAACCGGTGTGGGTCAACTGTGAAAAATAGTTTTTGGACGTTTTAATGAATAAAATAAGCTATGAGTTTATTTTATTTTAATGTTACGTTGATGCAGCGATGATATTTATTGGAAATGAAGATCTATGCAGGGACCAAGGGTTAGGCTCATAACCCTATAAATTCCCTAGAGGTTCTAAAGATAATCCTTAGAGAATTCTCTCGATAGCATCGAAAAAATATCCATCTCCCAAGTAGGGTGGTTTTTTCTTTTTGATTTCCACGATCTTTATTTTCATGACGAACACAGATCAATCCAAATACAGATTGATCCGCAGATCGATCATTGCGGGATGGTTGATAATTGTGGGGTTTATTAACATGAGATTGATTTAAATTCTTCCTCATTCTTTATTCTAACGAGAATCATGGATATGCCTTCATTTCAGAAATCTGAGCATCAGAGGTGGATCGGTGGTCCGCAGAAGGGACCATCGGCGCGGGTTCGGCACGGTGGTCCGATGAGGCATCACGATGAATGGAGGTGGCGGCCGGGGTAGCAGAAACATAAAGAAACAGCGGTCCACATGGTATGTGGCAGGAGGTCGCGTGTTGCAATGGTGGGTCGCGGATGCAGTGGTCATTCGCATGCAGAGGCAGCATCCGCGGAACGCAACTGTGCCGCGAGATGCGGCGATGGCGACGGCGGCCACATGGGACACGACCGAAGACCACATTGATTGGTCCAAATGGCATGTGCATGAGTGGGATGGGCCATAGGATATGGGACAACCCAGGCAGATCGGGTCGGGGCCAGGTGAAATAGGTTAGGCCCAACGAAGATGACTCGGACCGCGTCAGACTCGGGGCGGCCGGACCAAGCCACGGTCGACCGAGAGACCGTGCGGCCATGGTAGCTGGTGGATGGTTGACCACCATGGAAGCTCAAGCTGCCACAATGTGGTCAAACATGGGGATGGATGAACTGGGCGATCGACCACCATGGTCGATCCACAGGCCCAGTGGCGTTCCCCCCTCTAAAATTTTCAAACGGCCATAACTTTCAAAACATACGTCCATTTGAAAATTCATCCATGAAATTGGGACCCTTATGACGAGACGATCATTTTGAGATATCCTAAGTGGGTTTTTTTAAAGTGTTCATATGACCTAATGGATTGATGAGTGATTTCTCTCGGAACAAGCACATTTTGAGTAAACATTTTTGTGGTTGGTTGTGACCTAGAGACTGTGTGTCTTATCGAGATTGTGTGTCTTATGAAGATTGTATGTATTATGAATATTGTGTGTCTTATAGAGACTATGTGTCTTGTTGATACTGTGTGTCTTATTGGATTGAGTATATCTGGATGTTCTTGATATATTTTTTGTATACATATATCTATGTGGAGCTGACTATGCATTCCTTTCTAGTATTCCTTTGTGGTATTCCTTCGTGGTATTTACTTTATGGTATTTCTTAGTGGTATTACTTAATGGTATTTCTTTTATGGTATTCTTTCATGGTATTTCCTTTGTGGTATTCCTTTGTGGTATTCCTTCATGGTATTTCCTTTGTGGTATTTCCTTTGTGGTATTCCTTTGTGATTTTGGGGTGTCCTACTGAGTATTATTTTACTCACCACTGGACAGGCTTTGCCCACACGTGTTGTATCTTGTGCAGATGACTCTTTGATAGAGTTCCAAGGAGACCAGAACCAGGAGGTTCCTTGTGAGACCAGACAGGCCGAGGTGTGTTCCAACAACTTTTTCGATGACAGCCCCAGTACCTCTTACTTTACAGGTTGGACTTGTGGCTGTATACTCTTTTCTTTTGGTGGGCTTGTTTTTGCCCTATTTACTTTCCAGTACATTCACTGTTGTACTCTGGTTGTGGGATATAGTGGTTTGCATTCATTTTTTACTTCGTGTTTTTAAATTTCAGAATTTTCATCTTGGATATTTGTGCATGTGTATAGGTACTTTAGGCTAATTCCTCTCATTTGTGGGATATTCTTACTTGGTGCTAGTCACCATCCCCATGCCTATTAAAGGCAGGCTTGGGGTAGTCACGGAACGGCCCCCCTAGGATGGTTCGTGACACATGAGATACATGTACACATGCATATGATGCATGATATATATATATATATATATAATGATGTTATATATATACGTGTGCATTTAATATATGCATATGATTCATTTGTTTTTCATGCATGTGATGCATGTATTTTTCATTCATGTGATGCATGAATATAATATATATGATATATATATATTATTCATTTTATCTCAAATGGTTTCATCAGTTATAATTTATTTATGAATGGTTTAAAGGTTTTTCATTAATTCATTGAAACTATTCAATGAATTATACCTCAACTGGAAGAAACGCATACGATGCGTTGAAACCTCAGGTTTCGACTATATAAGAGAATGATATCATCTCCTATTGGGTGTGTGTTGTGTGATGTGTACACTACTACAAAAACGGGCAAGGGAAGCGCTACCCCTTAACATCGCTCAAAAAAATGCTGATAAAGGGGACCCCTTTATCAGCGCTTCTTTTAGTAGCGCTGATAAGGGGGGGGCTTTATCAGTGCTGAAAAAATTTATATTTCAAAAAAAATCTTGAAAAATTAATTATTCTTATATAAGTATATTTATTCGTATATAAATATAATATATATTTTTAAAATATGTTTTATATACGTATAAATAGACTATTGCATTTAATATATAAGAAATTTAGTGAAAATGGGTTTAAAATATTTTAAAAAAAATATTATTAATTAATAATTTGCTAATTATTATCAATTAAAAATCATTTAATAAAAATTTGAAGACAAAAAAAACAAAACAATTAATAAAATATCTAAAATAAGTTGAAAATGTAACTCAAACTTCAAACGGTCATAACTTTTGATCCAGGTGTCTGTTTGAGCTCTACAGCATATCAAATCGAAGCCTGCGATGAGCTCTACGCGCTAGTGACTGAGGCAAAGCCTCTTTCACATTTTTAGAGGCCAAAAAAGTCCCATAAGGCCTCCAAAATTGAGTTTTTAATCAGGATACCCCGATTTGTTAACATTCAAACACGTATAACTTCTGATCCTGATGTCTGTTAGTCCTGTACCACATATCATATCTAATATTGTTTCATTTTATTAGATTTGAATAGTTGTGGAGTTGAAACGGGCTTCTAGATTATAAGTTATGATCTTTTTAACATTCTATGGATTTTCAAATACACATATATATGTATTTATTCATAAATATGTGTGTGTGTGTGTGTGTTTGTGTGTGTGTGTGTTGTATATATGTATGTATGTATTTATTTATTTATTTATTTATAAACACACATAAAAAAAATATTTCATAATTGTATTTAAAACTAATCTTATAAGTATATATTAATATACAAATAAATATACGGATAAAAAATTATAACTATATATATATATATATAAATAAATATATATATATATATTAATATACGAATGAATATATATATATTAATATATGAATAAATATATTTATATTAATATGAATTTATATCAACATATGAATAAATATAACTATATATATATATAAAGAGATATATCATTAAATAGAGAAAAAAACGAAATAGATTAGTGGTAAAGGTGCAGCCGTGAAAGGGGGAGGTTGCGGGTTCGAGTTCGGCTGGAGGAAAAGGTGGTGCGTGCCTGTGAGGATGCACGGGAAGTGCAGCACGTGGGAGACCTCCTAGAACTGATAAAGGGGTGGTCAAGCGCTGATAAAATCTCTCCCCATGCATTTTTTAATTTTTTTTAATTTTTTTTTAATTTTTTTTTTAAATTTTTTTTTAATTTTTTTTTAATTTTTTTGACTTTTATCAGTGCTTTTTTTTAGCGCTGATAAAAGTGGGATTTATCAGCGCTTTTCGGAGCGCTGATAAAAGGGACCCCCTATATTAGAGTTGAGCTTTACAGCGCTTTTTTAGCGCTATTAAATCCTGTTTTGAGCGTTGATATAGGTTGTTTTTGTAGTAGTGGTATGAGCCTCTTCTATTTCTATTTTCTTCTTGAGAACTATTTATCTCTTTTGAAAAGGTTATAGAACCCCTTCATATATCAGGTATCTTCACAAAGTGTTCATGGATCCATTAGTCGGTATACTCCCTCGAAGGAAGAGTGCTTTCGTTAACTGCTCCTCATGATCTCCCTCAAGAACACTCCATTGAAGGAAAAAAAAGATGACTATTGTTGTTTATGATTTCTAGGTACTCTTTTTTTCATATTTATTTTCATTTTAATTTCTTTAATACATATTTCATGTGTTTTGGGTTGTCTTTCATTGTTCATGTGTTAGTGTTTGAGCTTTTATGTTAATGACTCGTTATTGGTGTTTAGTTAAATTAAAATTACCTCACATTTATTTTATTTTAAATTGTATAAACATTTTTTTAACATGTTTTAATATTGAATATGCTTTAGGGCGTTTATTATTTTGTATAAGTATAGTATCACATTTTGATACTTTAATTATTTTAACATATACAAGAATTTGGTTTTTATATTCATGTGTTTCTTTTGTCTTTTACATTTTCTATTAAATTTTAATATCATGTGTTAATTTTTATTTTTAGTGTTTAAATAATTTTAATATATTTAATCATTTATATATATATATACAGTGTGTGTGTGTTTCACTATTCATCTCCTCCTTCACCAGCTTGCATGTGCGCACCTTCATCTCCATTGACTGTGGCACTCCAGTCCATCGCGACACCTTGGACATCCTCTACTATTCATATTCTTCTCACATTAGAAACTTCCACAATAGTTTGACATCACTTCATCCATTCTTCCTCTGGTGCATCTTCATGAAACTCATTCATGAGAGTAGGTAAGCATTGACTTCACTCGATCTATGCCCTAGCATCTCTGACCACGCATGAAGCTCCAGGGTAGCTCATTTGCAACCAGTGCATCACCCAGCACATGTATCCTCTATACAATGTGACACCATTCTTCATCCATGTGAGAAAATTGACCAAGCATCCATGTGGGCAGCTCGACCATCTCAGTGATGACACCCAGCCTACAGTACATTGGCTCATCTTTGACACCAACATGGAAGCATATTTTCCCATTGAACCAACCTACCATGAAGTGGGTATTTAAAGTGACCATGATTTAGTATTTTAAGTTATTGTGTAGTAGTATTTGAAGCTACCAGGAGTATTATTTGTACGAGTTATCATGAGTATTATTTGAAAATTTAATGTGACTATTATTTTTACAAGTGGTTGTGAGTTATAATTTTAAGTGACCATGAGCTATATTTTTAAGTGATCGTGAGTTATATTTTGAAGTTACTATGAATCTATATTTCCAAGTGACCATGTGGGTATTCCAAGTTACCATGGCAAACCTACCATAAGTAAGTGACCGCGCGATGAATTTTTTCACACTATCAGTATACCGACCATGTGCTTTGATGACACAGTAAGTTAACCAATCTCAAGGCTTATGTATCACATGGTTAGTTCTTTACTTTGTTTTTTTTTTCAAAAAATTATATTTTCCAACATGTTATGTTTTAGCGATATTTTGATAATTTTTTTAACTGAAAGTTTATTTAATAAGTTTTAATTGTTCTATTGCTTTGTAAAATATATATATATTATAATGACTCTGTTTTTATCTATTGAGTTGAAAAATATCGTGGAAATACTTGTGGAAATAATAATTTTCATATTATTTATTTTATACTATTTTTTATAGTTTTGGAATTATTGAATTATTGCAAGTTTATGGGAGTGATTTTTATCATTCTATCTATTTGAGAAATTATCATATGTATTAATGAGTATATTAAAAGTGTTTCAAAGATATTTCATGTAGGAATAAAGAGTGTGATAACTCTCTAATAAAGAGCATGATAATTCAAATTATAGGTAATAGTATTATTCTAAGTTATTATTTTCTTACTCATTGAATTTTGTGATTGGAATATTATAAACTCCTTATAAATCAAGAATATCCTTGAATTAATGATGTGAGATTAATTTTTTAGAATAAAATCAATTGAGATCGTGATAAAATAAACTCGACATAGTTTATTCAACGGTGTGATACACAACTGATTATTGACACATGATTGAGATCTTTTGCGACTACCATTCCATTAGTGTGATCACAAGGAAATTATATGTTCGATTATCTACTAATTAAGTGATCAAAGATCGTCAAGCAGTATTATCTTCAACATCTTCTTATCTCTACTGGTTTTCTTTGTTTTCTAGTTTTCGTTGTATTATTTTTATTTAATCTATTTTTAATTGTTATCGTTGATTTATGATTTTATCAATCAAAAGAAATTCAATATTGGTTATTCTACCAATCAAAAGGAAGGTTCTTGGGTTGTGACTCTTAAAGAAAAGTCATTTCAAACTAAGTTGTGACTCCTATAAAAAGTTAGGGTTGTGCCTCTGGGTATTGTAAAAGGTAGTGTCTATAAACAGGTTATCACGTCATTAAAAGTGGGTTTTCTTAGTGCATACTGATCTTCTCATCGAGTAGAGAAGATTGAAGAGTAGACTATGATCTTGGTGATATGAACCACTCTAAAAGTATTATTTTCATATTTTAATTTCCTTTTCACTATATTATGAACACTACATTAAACTATTTATTCATATAATAATAAACTCTGATTGCTTATTTGTTTTAAAATTTTTAAAAGACTATTTCCCCCCAGTCTATTATTGTCATCTATCTCGATCTAACAATTGGTATCTTATGGTGGTAATCCTTTAGATATATGTTCTATTGTTTATTTTTTAACTATTTTTCTAACATAAATATCCTATACTTGATAGTTTGAATAAATATCGGTTCTTGAATATGAGAGGTATTAATGCCAATAATGGATGGATACCTCAAAAAACCCCACTTTTTTATGGAAGTGATTATGGATATTTGAAAGACCATATGGAATTATATATGAAGCAGTAAATTTGGGATCATTGGACAATCATGGAAAATTCATATGAGCTTCCCAAAGTTGATCCATAGAAAATTGTAGGTAACGATGCAGTAAAGTATGTTTTGAATTATAAAATTAAGAATATTTTGTGATGTTATATTAGTAGAAGTGTATATATTCATGTTTAATAATGTAAGAAAATCCATGATATTTGTATAATTCTGTAAGTCACTCACTATGGGAAAGACAATCTTAAAATAACCAAGTTGGGAATTCTATGAGAAAAATACCAAGATTTCAAAAATGGGAGAAGATGAGTCAGTAAACCATATATTTCATCAGTTTACAAGCATTAAAAATGGTATGAGTGCACTTGGTGATGTACTATACAATACAGCTTAAGTTGAAAGATTACTTAGAGAATTACCAAAAATATGGAATTCAAAGAAACCAATGATCGATGAAGGTAAGAATTTTAAAGAGTATACTTTAGATGAACTAATTGGTTCTTCATTGCAGTATGAACTTGAATTAAAGAATATTATCAATGAGGATTATATAAAGAGAAAAGGTATTACATTTAAATATAATTTTTATGAATCATTTAACTCTTTATAATCTGAGTTCCCTGAAAGTGTTAAAGAGATGGCTCATTTTAACAAGAATTTTTTCAAATTTATGAAAAAAAACGAGGTAAGAAGTAATTTAAAATTAAGTTTAAATAGGAGTATAATGAAGTTAATTATAGTAATAATAATGATGTTTCAAAGCTAGCCTGTTATGAGTGCAGGAAGAAAGGTCACATAAGGATCGATTATCCCAAACTCAAACACCCAAAGAAAGAAAAAGGAAAAGGGGGAAAGGAAAAAAAGAAATATTTGTTTGGAGGATGGGACTGTTAAGATAATTCAAACTCAAGTAGTGACTCAATAATTGAATTGGGGATAGGGAACCTTACTTTAATGGTTATACAATGCAAGATACCTGATTCATTTTTTACTCAATTAGTAAATCTTGCTAATGTTGATCGTAATTATATAACTGAAGTTGAAAAAGAAACTAATTATGATTTTTTTTATTCTATTAGTTCTAAAGTCAAAAAATTGATTAAAGAAAATGATAAATTAAGGTATTATGGTGTCATGATTATTAAAAAATAGACTGATATAAAAATTAAAAATAATAACTTTATTAAGGGAAATGATAAACTAAAAATGGAATTTGATCATTTGAATAACTATTTTTCCTAGAATAATGAATCTAAAAAGAATTTTAATTCTGAGATTTCAAAACTAAAAGAAGATAATCATAGATTAAAAAAAACTAGCAGTAAATAATAAAGATTAGGAAAGAAGGGTTAATTCTATCTTGGATGACTTGAATAATGTTGAGAATGAATGTAAGAAGCTCAAGCAAGAAAATGGGAAATTCAGAAATATAGCTTCTGGTTCTAATGAAAAAGTATATACTGATTTAGAATCTATTCAAAAAGAGAATATGGATTTGAAAAAGGAAGTTTATAATATTAAAGAAGATTTTTCTAATTATGTTCAAAGGAAAATAAAAATATGATAAAATTATTTCTATAATGAAACCAAAATATAACAAAAAAATTGGTTATAACAGCTTATCACTAAGGATAAATAAGACTACTTTTATTAAAATCTCAAAAGGAATTATTTCAAATGTTACTGGTCTTAAATATACAATGCAATGGAAATATTCCAATGAACGTTCTATGATATTTACACAGTAATTTGGGAATAAAAATACGTTTATTTCTAAATATGTGTTTTCTAAACAACCCACAAATAGATTCTTTAAATCTATTTGGATTCAAAAAAATTAAACTACTAATATGATTGGACCCAAGTTAGCATGATTACTAAAACATTCTACTTGATTGATTCATTTCAGGAAATCTACCTTAGAAGTTTCAAATATTCATGTTATTTAGACAGTGGGTATTCCAGTCACATGATAGGTGATATTTCTAATTTTATATCTTTCAATTCATGTGATGGAGGCCTAGTCACATTTTGAGACAAATCTAAAGGTCATATTAAAGGTATCAGAGAAGTTAATTTTTCTAAAATTGTTATTATTTGAAAAGTATTATTTGTAAATGGTTTAAAACATAATTTAATTAGTATATCACGACTTTGTGATAATTTATTAAATGTAATATTTGAAAATAATAAATTTATAGTTTTGAAAAATAAATTTGTTATAATTTTTACAAATAGAAAAGATAATGTTTACACTATTGATTTTTATGATCTAACCAAATAGAAAGTTAAGTGCTTAAATAATATAGAAGTAGATGATATATTATGGCATAATAGGCTTGGATGTGAAAACTTCATATTGTTGCACTAGTTTTCAAAGCATGAATGGGTTCTATAATTTCCAAAAGTTACATACAAGTATTTTTCATGTGATTCTTATTTAAAGGGTTTGTGGCATAAAGAAAGATTTAAATTTGTTAATGGTGTTAGTACTACTAAATGTATTGAATTTTTAAATCTTGATTTATTTAGTCCTATATAACCTACTAGTTTTGGTTGTAATAAGTATGTATTTATAATAGTTTATGATTACAGTATATTCATATGGATTTATTTATTATCTCACAAAAATGAAACTTTAACCAAATTTTGTGATTTCTATAAACTTATTCAAAAACTTCAAAAATCTATCGATCATCTCTATCAGGAGTGATATAGGTGGTGAATTTTTTAATTTATAATTTGATAAATACTATAAAGATAATGGATATAATCATTATTTTTTCCCCTAGAATTTCATAACAAAATAGTGTGGTTGAAAGAAAGAATAGGTCAATTCTGGAAATGGATAGATATGTGCTTATTGAGTTTAATGTGCCTAAATATTTTTGTTCAGAACTATCAATATATATTTTCATGTATTAAATAGAGTTTATAATAGACTATATTTAAATAAAACCCCTTATGAATTGTTTAAAGGTTTTAAACCCAAAATTAGATATTTTAGGGTGTTTTTTACAAAAAAAAATTAAAATACAAAGAAAAAATTTAGACAAATTTGATTCTAAAATTGGTGAAGGGGTCTGTTTAGGATATTATAATAGTAGTGAGGCATATAGAGTTTTAAATAAGATAAATTTAGTTGTTTAAGAGTTAATTCATGTTAAATTTAATGAAAATAACAAGAATAAGAAGAATTTGGATTCAAATATAGATTATGATGAATTTAGAGAATTCAATTTTGGTGAAGATAATGATCAAGAAAATGATAATGCATTAGTTGAGGGGGAGAAAATCTCTTCTCAAACTGATCCTAAATATTGGAAAAATGTGACACCTATCAGGTCATTGGTACGTCAAATTTTGAGTTTTATTTTCCTTTTTGGTTCGTCCTTGGAGTTCCTGAGTATCGGGGGTGGGGAATGGGAATTTTGGGGGAAGACTGACCAGGTGAATGATTAGTGAACAGTTTTCCTAACTGTGCAGCTAATTGTGCAAGGGTTCTATAGTTGGTGACAATGGGATTTGGCACAGTTTGGAAAACTGTACAGCTCCTAGGGGTAACCGTGTTGCCCGATCCAGCTCATTAACATGTGGTCTTTTACCATTTTTTCTTAATGAATTTTATGCCCCTTCAGCCTCATTTTCTTCCCCCATCATGTGCAGCCCCTCCTCCTTGGATTATGAGCTCTCTCCTCTCCTTTGGTGATTGATTATCATTGGTATCTTGGTGTTGTGGTTGGAGGTAAGTTAATTTATTCTTGGTTTCTTCTCCCCTTCCTCCTTACCCTTGTTCTTCCATTTCCATGAAAGTGTTGAACCTGAGATGGTGGGGTTGGCCCAACCTAGGGTTTTAATGGTAGATTTGGTTTTTTTTCATTTAGTTTAGGTGTGTGAGGGAATCTTCTATCTATTCTAGTTGGTTTTCATCGAAGACAGTGAGGTTAGGACCAAATTTGAGGTAGGTGTCTCTTTTTAAGGGTGTTTTTCATGGCTTGCATTTAAATTCATAATTTCCTTTTGTTTGTGTTTATCAAATTTCCATTTTTTATTTATGGTTGATGATTATCCCATTTTTGGTATTCTTTATGGCTTGGTTTGTAAATTTGGGTGTTTAAAGAGGTTTTTCCAAATGGGGATGGCATGTGTGCACCCCAAGTGTTTGCTAAAATGGATCAAAGAGGTTTTATGGTTTTAAAAGGATTTCTAAAGTGGTTTTAAAAATGGTTTTACCTTGTGGAAAGGTGTTTTATAAAATAGTCATGTTGTTTATGAAAATGGCTTGTGAAATGGATTGTTTGATATGGAACTTGTTTTGTGATTATGTTGGCATGGAGTAGTACATGGGTTAATCAGGGTGTGAGCAAGGGGTTGTCTGAGGGATCGTGAGAGCCTTTGGGGAGGAAAATCGTGAGAGCTTCCATTTTTTTCAATAGACCATGAGAGTCTTTGGTGGGAAGACCGTGAGAGCTTCCATTCATTTTTTCGAGAGAGCATGGGAGCTATTAAAGTTGGGCTCAAGAAAGGATCGTAAGAGCTTCCACCTTATTTAGTCGGTTAGCATACTTTGTTTAGACTCACTCACATTAGACCCTTATGGTTAGATCCCTAGGTTCACTTACTCATGTATAGTTGGTTTATATGATTTTATGCATTCTATTAGCTCCATGTTTGATGTGATGATTTATGTTATGCCTATTTTCGTTTATTGGTTATATGATGATGATGTTTATACTTATAACTTATTATGCCTTGTATGGGATGAGTTGAGCATGTTTTTCTTTGTGGCATTGTTTCTTTATTTGAGACATGTTAAAAGTTTTTTTATTAAACATGTTTGTCTTAAGGAAAACCAAAGGGATTTTAAAGGCTTGTTTTAATGAAAATCGTGTACAAAGTGGTTTAGTTTTAAAGTGTTTTCAAACTAATTTATTGGTTTGCATGGGTAAAAGCCTTAAATAGATTCATGGTGGTATCCTACTGGGTTTTGTGCCTCACAACCTACATGTCTTTGGGTGTATGTAGACTTTGTTTTTTAGGTCACATGTAAATGCAAGGGCACCATGTACCTGGGTGGCTCTTCTTGATTACCGTCATTCGTTGTTTTGGTGGAGGAGATGTCGTCTCACTAGGCTTGCTCATGTGGAGTCATTTTAGGATTTCGTATCAGTTGGGATGTATGTACAAGCCTTATTTGACATTGTTCCCATTCTTTTGAGTTTTGGTTTTGACTTGAGATACCATGTATGTGTCATGTTTATGGCGTGTTATGTATATGATGTTGATGTGGTTGTTTATGCTATATGCTTGTCTTTATTGGGTACTTTGGATGTTGTATTATATTCTATTGACTTTGATGATATTGGTGTGGTCGTCCCATACCATGGACAGGTCATACTGGTTTATCGTGGGTGAAACCATTCCCAAGAGATTGTTGGTTATGCTCAATGCTTGTCACCAGCCCGTAGCAATTGGGAATGTGCTTCAGGCCGTGTGGCGGGTTGGCTCAGGTGATAGGTCGGGTTGACCCAAGTCGATTCATTATAAAAACTCTTAAAGATCATCCTATTGAAAAGAGTAATTGGAAACATAGAATCTGAAATACAAATCATGAAATTTGTTTTAAATTACTATGTTAATTCTGCTTTTGTTGAGTTTGTACCTGTTAATATTGATGATGTTTTAATTGATTCAAACTAGATTAATGTTATGCATGATGAATTAAATCAATTTGAAAGAAATGAAGTGTGGAATTTGGTTTAATTGCCAAAAGATAAACAAATGATAGGAACTAAGTGGATTTTTTGTAATAAGCTTGATGGAGCTAGAAACATAGTTAAGAATAAAGCAAGATTGGTTGCTCGAGGTTATTCTCATGAAGAGGGAATTGACTTTGAAGATTCTTTTGCTCGTGTTTCTAGGATAGAAGCTATTAGAATGTTATTAGCATTTGTTTGTTTTCAAAATATCAAATTATTTCAAATGGATGTAAAGAGTGCACTTTTAAAGGGAATAATTTCTGAAGAAGTATTTGTTAAATAACCCCTTGGATTTGAATGTGAAAAAATTCCAAATCATATTTTTAAACTTAATAAAGATTTATATTATCTTAAGCAAGATCCTCGAGCTTGGTATGAAAGACTAACTCAAATCTAATTGGAAAATGATTTTGATAAATGAAAGGTTGGTCCTACCTTGTTTATAGAGGAAGTTTCAAATGATATTTTGATTATACAAATATATATTAATGGTATAATATTTGGATCTACAAATGATTTACTTTGTGGTGATTTTTCTAAACTAATGACTGTTGAGTTTGATATGAGATAAATTAGAGAACTGAAATTTTTTATTGGTTTACAAATTAATCAAAGAAAATATGGTATTTTCTTAAATCAATCTAAATATGCTAAATAACTTGTTAAAAGGTTTGGACTTGATTCATGTAAGTCAATGAAAACTCTAATGAGTATAAATTCTGAATTGGATTTGGATGAATCTAAAAAGTGTGTTGATAATAAACTGTATAGAGGCGTGATAGGCAGCTTATTGTAGTTGAATGCATCTAGATCAGATTATAATGTTTTCAATCTGTTTGTGTGCTAGATTTCAATCGAATCCTAAGTATAGTCGTCTTAAAGTTGTTAAGAGGGTTATTAGATACATAAAATGAACTGTTAGCACTAGTCTATTCTATTAAAATCCGAATTATTTTGATTTATTATCATATTCTGACTCTGGTTTTGGAGGTTGTAGTCTTGACCGGAAAAGCACAACGGGTATGAATCATTTTCTCGATAAGAGTTTAATTTCATAGAGTTCTAAGAAACAATTGTCAATTGCATTATCTACAACTGGGGATGGTTATGTTGATGGTGCTAGTTCTCAAAGCTTTTGGATTAAACAAACTTTATGTGATTTTAATATTAACTTTGATAATATTCCAATTTTCTGTAATAATTCTAGTGCAATTTCAATTTCTAAAAATCCTTTGCAACACTCTAGAACAAAACATATAGATGTTAGATTTCATTTTATGAGGGATGATGTGAATAAAGGAGATATTAGTTTAGAATTTGTTCCAACTGAAAAACAATTTGCTGACATATTTACTAAACTATTAGATTCTATAAGATTTGAAAAAATGAAGTTTGAACTTGGTATGTTAGAAGCATAATTTTTGCTAAATTTTGATACACATTTATATTAAATGTGTATTTATGTGGGGGGAGGTTATGCATTTGAATATTAGTTGCTAATAATTTGTTTATAAAACTGCTTAATCTATACAAATCTGGGTATTTATAACTATTTATTATTTAAGAGGGAGAACATTTTAGAAATTTAATTTTTTAGTTTTTTGATAAATTTCAAAAGGGGGGAAATGTTTTTGAAAGATTGACTAAATGTTCAGTTTTGTAATTTATAAAAAGGAGAAGATTGTTAGTGTTTGAACTTGTGTGTTAGTGAATCATTATTGGTGTTTTGTTAAATTATAATTACCTCACGTTTATTTTATTATAAGTTGTCTAAACATTTTTTTTTAACATGTTTTAATATTGCATATGCTTTAGGGTGTATTATTTTGTTTTAGTATAGTATGAGATTATATTTTAATGCTTTGATTATTTCTAACATATGCAAGAATATTGTTTTTATATTCATATGTTTCTTTTGTCTTTTATATTTTCTATTAAATTTCTATATCATGTGTAAATTTTTATTTTTAGGGTTTAAATAATTTTAATATGTTTGAGAATATACATATACATGCATATATATATATATATATATATATATGCCTTATAGGGTGCAGTTTAGTGGTTTTGCCCCTGTTGTACCTATGGCGGTGTGTTGTGGAGGTCCTGCTTTCGAACCACCACATTTGCGTCTTTGTTTCCTTTGTATCTCATCCCTAAACCTCCACTTCAGTCCATCGCAGCAACTCAAACATCCTCCATTGTCCATCTTCTTCTCACATGAGCAACGTCCACAACAGTCGGACAACGCTTCATCTGTTCGTCCTCTGGTGCATCTTTGCGCAACTCATCCATGCGAGCAGGTAATCTTCGGCTTCGATCGGTTTGCGCTCTAGCATCTCCAACCATGTGCGAAGCACCACAGCAGCTTGTCCGCACCCGGCGCATGCATCCTTTCTGCAATGCGGCACTAGACTCCATCCATGCGACCAGATCGACCAAGCATCCATGCGAGCAGCTCGACCAGCTCGTCGATGACACCCAACCTGCAATACGTCAGCTCATCTTCGACACCAACACGACAACAGCTTCTCTCACTGCACCAACCTACAATGAAGTGGGTATTCAAAGTGACCGTGAGGTAGCATTTGAAGTTAGAGTGCAATAATATTTGAAGTTACCGTGAGTATTATTTTTACAAGTTACCGTGAGTATGATTTGCAAAGCTGCCGTAAATATTAATTTTACAAGTGACCATGAGTTATAATTTTAAGTGATCGTGAACTATATTTTTAAGTGACCGTGAGTTATATTTTTAAGTTACCGTGAATCTATATTTCCAAGTAACTGTGCGGGTATTTCAAGTTACTGTGACGAACCTACCACAAGTGACCGCACGACGAAATTGTCCACGCGATTAGTATACCAATCGTGCACTTATAGGACACAGTACGTTAACCGACCGCAAGACTTGTGTCTTACACGATCAATTTTTTTACTTTGCTTATTTTTTTGAAAAATTATATTTTTCAGTATGCTCTATTTTAGCGATGCTTTGATAATTTGTTGAACTGCAAGTTCATTTAATATGTTTTAATTGTTCTATTGCTCTGTACAAATATATATATATATATATATATATATATATATATATATATATATATATTATAACGACTGTTTTAATCTGTTGAGTAGAAAAACATCGTGAAATACTTATGGAAATAATAATTTTCATATTATTTATTTTTTACTCTTATAGTTTTTGAATTATTGAATTACTGCAAGTTTATAAGAGTAATTTTTATCATTATATCTATTTTGAAAAATTCTCATATGTACTAGCAATCATATTAAAAGTGTTTTGAAGCTAGTTCATGCAAGAATAAAAGAACGCGAGAACTATCTGATAAAGAGCACAATAACTCAAATCACAGGTAACGGTATTATTCTAAGTATTATTATTTTCTAAGTCGTGTCATTCTGTGATTGGTCAATTAGACGCTCCATCGCAATCAAGAAGATCCTCGAATTAATGATTTGGGATTAATCCGTTAGAATACGGCCAAGGGAGATCCTGAAAAAATAAACTCGACATAGTTTATTCAACAACATGATACACAACTAATTCTAGAAACACGATTAAAATCTTTTGCGACTATTGTTCCATTGATGCGATCACGAAGGAACTTCTACGTTCAACTCTCTACTACTGAAGTGATCAAAAATCATCAAGCTACATCATCTTCAACATCTTCTGATCACTGCTGATTTTCTTTGTATTCTGTTTTTCATCGTATTATTTTTCTTTAATTTGTTTGGTATTGTTATTGTCGGTTTAAGTTTTTCTCAATCAAAAGCAAGTTGGTATTGGTTATTCTACCAATTAAAAAGAAGGTTCTTGAGTTGTAACTCCTAAAGAAAAGTCAGATTAGACTAAATTGTAACTCCCGTAAAAAGTCAGAGTTGTGAATTCAGATATTATAAAAGTATTTGTAAACAGGTTATCACACCTTTAAAAGTGAGTTTTTTTAATGAATATTAATCTTCTTGTAGAGTAAAGAGGATTGAAGAGTGAACTAGAATTTTGATGATCTAAACCACTATAAAAATAGTGTTCTCCTTTTAATTTCTGGTGCACTATATTGGGAACACCTATTGATTCATATAATAATAAACTTTGATTGATTATTTGTTTTAAAAGATTGTTCACTCTCCTGAAGTCTATTGTTATCATCTATCTAGATCCAACATTATGGTCATTAGATATTCATACGAAACTCATCATGGAGAAAAACTCAACATAGATCTATAAAGTTCAGAAAGGAATAAATTGCCCTAAAACCCTTGAAAAACTCACATGGGTCAAAATGAGGGAGATGGGGATTTATTTGAATAAAAATACAATATTTCGAGAGGCTTTTTAAAGCATCCCAACTGCACAATTTCCCGGATCGTGCATGAGATAGTGCATTTCCTTCCCCCACCAAACCTACGATGCATGGTCATCTTTCACAGTCTCCCAGACCGTGCACCTAACAATACATTTTTCCATATTTCCCCCCTTTTGTTCTGATTTGACTCCAAAGTTCACAAAACACCCTCCAACACCTGCAACCACCTCCAAACACCTTTAGACACCTCTAAACCTGGTGTTAAACCCAATGTAACCTCACTGAACCCAGATATTCCTCTTCAATCCAAAAAACAAGGCCTTACATGGTTTTAAAAATTTTGGTTATCCTTGATATATGACCTTGTATAACATAGAATCCCTTAAAATACTTGGGCATGCTTCTTGTCTTATAAGATGCAATATATTGTAAGAATATAATTATAATATATACTATAATGCAATATATATAATTAGCACATTGTTGCATACAAACAGGTATTCAGACATGTCAAGTTCAAGCACTCCATTTAATCTTAGGTATCACACCAACTTGCTCACTGGAAAGCACTCAAGGGCTGCTTTGTCCATAACATGTTCCTGCTCAAGGAGACACATTTTCAAATATATTTTTTAAAAATAAAAATACAAAATTTTCAAAAATAATACAAGTGCTGAAGGATTTGATCAATTACCTGGATCATCCTGGTGATCAACCCTGGACCCTCCTGCATTGAATTTATAACACATGTCATTTGCATGAAATAGGATGAATGGGAGAGGGAGAGAGAATTATGGGCTGCATTTGATTATGAAAAATATTTATGCAATATATTTCTAAAAACACAGCAGAAAATGTATTGAATAAGTAAATGAAAAAATTATTCTAGATACCGAAACTGAAAATGAGAGATCTTTTAAAAACATTTTTCAATACATTTTTGGAAAATGAACAGGAAACCAAACACAGCTCTGTATTCAACATTCCACCTTAAATTGTTTCACTTCCCATGAAACCTGCCTCCAGGTTTTCATTTCAATGGAGTCCCATGGACTTGGAACTTGAATTATGCCCACATGCTGAACCACCTTCAAGCTGTCTGCATTTTAAAAAACAGAAATAGATGACAGATATAGTCGAAAAGATTTTTTTTTTAACAGAAAACAAACAGGCCCTTGCTTGTTATAAATGCCTCCTCCCAGGTTTCCCTCTTTGACCACAATGGTGCAACTTCTCTGAGTGGGATTCCCTGGCTTGCGCATACGCTGCACCCAATAAAAGTTGCAGGTGCATATGAATTCACCATGTTCTTAACATATGTCAAATTGTTGAGTAATCTCCCAAAAAAAATCAGATCACCATACTCAATTATAATTTGACGAATAACTCCAGGAAGCACGCCATCTCCAAGTGGAGCGGTTAGAACTTCACAATCATGTGGCCATTTCCCTTGAGCCTGAATACTATCCTGGAAACCAATACCATTGAGCACTGCAACTCATTTTTAACACAAGTGTACGATTATGTGCTCACCATCCGGCAAACGGCAAAGAAATTAGTCACGCAGCCTTCGAGTATCCCATCACCGTCACAAGATAGCAGGAGCTCTGTAGCCGATGGAGGTCCCAACCTCTCCAGAGGCTTCCTAAGCCTGTCTGATCATAACAAAATACACACAAATAAATGAACGAGGGATTTACGATCACCATAAAAAGTTGTTAGCAAAACTCATACAAAACTATCAGTTGAAGCCACCCAAAGCTATGTTGCCTTGAGTTTGATTCCAACGCATTTTAAGTATAAATTTGCAACTACCATAGAAGCAAACATTTAACTGAAACCTGCTATTTAATGATTTGATTTTATGCGCAATTAATAATCTGCCCATCCTTTTAAAATTTCTTATTGGAAATCATATGAATATTTTCAGAGAATGAATACTTTTATCATCCTTCTAAAGTGTTATAAAATTATTTTATCGTGTAAACCTTCTAAAGGTTCTATTACTATTAATATTGAGGCTTATTATTTAGATGGTAATGTTGATATTGCTATAGTGGCTTGAGATTTTGAAGGAAATTTTCATGATGCTGCATTTAAATTTTTTATGAAAACTTATTTCTGCAGATTTTGCTACTTTTCTCGCCGCCCTTCACTGGGTTTAACATTACCAGCCTTCTTTTTCTGTTATCGAGACTGACTCTCTTAGTTTAGTTAATTTTTTAGATAAATCTGAATTTGTGCCTTAAGTTTATAAGCAGCTTATTCATCCTATTGCTTCTTTGTTATCTTCTTTGAGGTGCTTGGTTTCTTAGAAATATATTAATCGTTAAGCTAACAGTGTTGCAAATGCTTTAGTTAGGCATGCACAAGTTTCTCAACAAACAAAAACAAAAACAACAACAAACAAGCCTTAAAACCCAATTAAATGGAGTAGGCTATATGAATCAAAGGTCGCCAATTAATTCTATTGAAGACCATGTTTTCATTAAAACCATTTAGAACAAGATCACCTTGAATGATTTGTGTAAGGGTCCTTTTAGGTCTACCTCTACCTTTTTTAATAAGTGAATTAGTCATTAAATGGGTTTTGCTTATATTCGTGTTTGTTTCAAAAACAGATTTTCAACTTTTTGGTTATTTAATAAGAATTTGTATTACTAGTTTTAATTTTGATAGTATTGCTAGATTTATTTAGTTGGTTTTGTTTGCTGATTTTTTGTTTTTTAGACTGGTTTTTTTATTGAATTTTTGTGCTTCTTTAAGGGTTTTATTAGTAGCAAAAATTTATTGTTAGAAAATTGTGAAGTAACTGTAATCTTCTTTTTTGTAGTTTATTCCTTTGTAGTAGTTGCGTTTATGTGCTATGGATCTGATTTAATATTCTTCTACAATATTAATATTTTTGGTTTTGTTGTAATCTATTATAAATAATACTGTTTAATTATGAAGTGAAAGGTTTTTGTTTTTTTGGCTTTTTTGTAGTAACTATGATATTGTTTGTTAGGAATGAGTGGACATTGTGGGCTGTCGGTGTTATTAAAAGTGGTGGGGCTGTCCATGTAGGGAATAACTGCCTAGGGGCAGTAGTGTATTTTGCCTTATTAGTAGGTTGGGGCAGTTGAATTGTTGGCTGGGCTGATGGGTATTAAGTAGGGGAAATTGCTGTAGGAGAGGGGCTATGATTGCTTTGCATTTTCAGCTGGATGCTGGGAGACATCGACTTAGGGAAGTCGCTGCCAAGGCCTCAGAGAGTGGTCTTCTCCAAGGAACTCCTCTACCTCTCACTTCCTCTACTTTTCTTCCTACTGTAATTCTATTTTTGCGGTGTCTGTTCAACAAACTTCATACAGAGTTTCGCGGGCACTTTTTTTCCTAACATTGTTTAAATTTTATTCTGTTGTTTTATCTTAATTAAAATTTGCTGTCCCTCAGACATAAATGAGGTCTTGAATAAAATTGGGACCCATCTCAGGTACCGTATAGAGAATAGGGATTCTTACCTACAAAAAATGAAACCAAACATATAGTATTGCGTATACACTAACCTTGCCCAATTGGAATACTTAGCAGCTGCAACATCCCTACCAAAGCCCGCAACGGCCAAGTGGGCAGCATTTTCCGGCCCACAAAACAAGGGAGGAACGTAAGCCCCTATATGCACACAAACATCAAGAGCCCTAAAAAATCCATCTCCGCCAACATTCTCTTTCACCTTCAATTTCTCTGAATCCCCACAAACTAGAACCGTAATCGCCAATTCTTCACCACTTTTCCTCTTATTCAGTGCGATGGGCAAAGTTTTACCCATTGATTCATCAACAAGTGATTGAATCGTGGACACCCAGAATGATGTATCCACTGGAAATGGCGCCATTGATTTTCCTGATTTGAAGAAAAGTTCCGGGTGGGGATTGCATAGAATCCTAGCTGAATTGGCAAGTCTAAGCAAATGCTTGTCCCAGAACAAGATGCACGAACCATTGAGATGGGTGCGCGAGGTTGTATAAGCACCTGGGTTACAAAACATTTCATCGTGAGCATGTCAGTTAGTTTGCTGAGCAATTTGCCAGAAACTAAAACGGACAATCCCACCCAGTAAACAAACAGGTAGCTACAATGGTCGGGGGATAGGCTTTTATGAAGAGGCAAAGGAAAATAGAAATGGAAAATGACATGCGTGGGCCAAAACTGCAAGTTTATTCAACTGAATGACCCGACCAATTACATTTCAGGATATGTTTATGACTGGACAAGGCCTTCATTAGAATAAACTTGCAATTTTGGCCCCTGATTGTCATTTTCCTGAGAAAGAACATGATTTCATAATCAGATTTGAGTGCTTCACAACAGCTAAACGGAACCTTGAAATTCACAAGAACCCTAATCCCAAAAAGTTTGGCTTTGTGCCGGGGTGAAATGGGTTACCGTAAGCGGGTTCAAAGGAGCCGTACCTGGGTGGGTCTCGAGGAAGGAGGATACCGGAGGTGCTTCAGAAACAGCGCCGTTAATGAACAGAAGCTGACAGCTCGACATTCCCCTCTCATCTAGCTTCTCAGGCCGGCCCGGACAATATCATTGCCCAACAGCAGTGTTGAAAATGTTATCATTTAACAGAATAATATACATACCACGACAAAAAAAAAAAAAAAAAACTAAAATAGGCATTATACATTTTGATGTTTTCATTGCATCAAAAACTAACCCAACTATGATATTTTATAATTAGTACGATCTGGTTAAAATAAAAACACTTTTCCTAACATTTGTTGAAACAAATTATTCAATCAACTCATCATACTTGAACTTATTTAAAAACTCATTTTCAATTTAGATCACAGTCAACTTGCATGATATCTATGGGAAAAGTTTCTCTTCACCGATACAACTATAATAGGTATAGTCAACAAAATTTGATATTTAAAGTAAAATGGTAGTGTTTCAAAAATCAACAACACATGTTACAACTAACAGATTTTAATTCTAGTTTGTATTCAATTGTTGTGTCATGTTCTCTAGCAAAAGAAAACTTATATAAATCAAATAGAACCTCTGACGCCTAAAATTAGAAAAATCTAAACTAAAATGTTTATCATTCGAATAAAAAAAATTAAACCCAACTACCTAAACGCACAAAGTTTAACATTAAAAGATTTAATTCTATGGTTGGGTGTGGTTTTGAAAAATAATTTGTGTTTTGTTTTTTTTAATGTGAAAATGCAATGAATTATGTAAAATGATAATGTTTTTAGAAAATAAAAAAATGAAAATTAGACATTTTTTAGAGAGAAAAATATTGTTCATATTTAATGGAAATGAAAATGTTTGTATCGGTAACTCATTTCTTTATTTTCTTCTTAATTTTCAAAATATTCTAACATGTTTTTTAAAATATTTTCTAAAGTGTTTAAAATATTTTAAAAAATATTTGTTAAAATTAATGATATTATAACTTTTTTTATTTTTTCAAAAATTTATCATTTGTATTTTCATTTCCTAAAAAATATTTTTTTATTTATACAATCTAGTACATTTTCTAATGCAATTTTAGAAAATTAGAACAATAAATATTTTACAAAACTAAATGTTGGTATTTTTTAATATTATGTACATTATAATAATATTAAAATTTAAACATTTATCTGTATATTAGAAATTAATATTTTAGGTGGAAATAATTTCACTAGCTGTGAATGCATTTTCAATTTTCTTTTAAAACATGATAACTAAAAACTAAAAAATCAACAAAAAGTGAAAATCATATGGTTGAAATATCACGGCCCGTCTTAGTGGGGCACGTACCGCGATTCCCCAAACCCGCCTCCAATAGGCCAAGGGCTGATAACTAGTACTGAGTAGGCATATCACTAACGTGGGAGGCATTGCCTAAGTACATGTACACACACACATATCTCCAAACCCACAAATGCTGAAATGTAAAAACCACTAAAGAGCAAAATGCAATCATACAACTAAACTCAACCAACATAGTACGACGGAAGTAAAATGTGGAAAGTAAAACTGGGTCAGAATACAAGCCCACCAAAACACATGAGTCCGCAAACTGCAAAGTCCAACCTATAAGCACAAAGAGGTATTGGGACTGCTGCTCGTAGTCATAGGAACACCTCAGCCTGTAGGGAACTCAGAAAGCTCGGTCCGGTCTTAGTCCGCCCCGAACTCCGTCAAAAGGCTGCTCATCTGCACAAGACACGACACGTGCGGGCAAAGCCCGTGCAAAGCTGAGTATAACAGTACTCAGTAGAGGACCCCGAAAACCACAAAGCAATGCGCAAAGTAAAGGTATAATCAGCTCTACACAGTATATGTCTACTGAACATATAACAAGAGAAACACAATCCAGATATACTCAAAACTCAGACCCGTAGTTTAGAGACAAGTCACACAACCACATCCCCCCACTAGGGATTCAGTTCGTAGGCTCCACGAAGCACTCGTTCGGGAGAACTCACTCTACAAATCTGATGGCCATGATGACGTCTGTTCGAGAAGTACTGTTCGTCGGGAAAAGTCATAAGAGATAGATACACTCGTTCCGGGATAACACCCTCCTAAGTGGGGAAAGATCACGATACACAGATGAGGATTACTGACAGAGCCTTAGCGGATACCACGACTCATCCGGATTCACCTGCTCAGTAGAGGATCTGCGTCCTGTAGGATTAGTCATGTCGATACTTGACTCTACCTAGGGTCAAGAATGGATAAAGGATCTCGCTCGAGGCCACACAGAGGGATACCTGACTATATCTCGGAAAGTTCTTCTGAATGGATCATATTCTTGTGGATGGAAACGATACCTGACCTTCAGGGGAACGAGCAAAAGTGGCACAAACCCAAATGAAACTTGTCCAAGGAACGATGGACAAGAGGATCGAGCCATGTTCCAGGATATACATGACGTGTAGACGGGGTCACACGTCGTGTCTCGCGACTCCGGGTACTGTCCGTGTGTAACGACCCGAGTCAGAGGGAACATGTCGTGTAGAAAGGTAAGTACACGACGTGTAGGGCGGACCACACGCCGTGTTCGAGTAACCAAGGTCCGCTCCGTGTACGGGGTTGTGTGCCCGTACACGGCCTCGACCCGTGTAAGTCATCCCGTGTGATCGGTACACAGGGTAACCCGTGCAGCCGGCCTGGTTTGGTCGTGTGGTGGAGTACAAGGCCGTGTACTCCACCCCGTGTCTATGTATTGCCCGAGATACACGTCGAGTCCCGCGTAAGGACCCACACGCCGTGTTCTTTGGAGGACGTGCCATGTCATCACTTCCTGCATCGCGGAACCCTAGCCACCACTGAGCCGGTCCCACACACCGTGTTCTTCGGGATACACGCCGCGTGTTCCAGAAATTTCCAGAAACGTCGTTCTTCCTCTGCGTGCCTCCGGTGTTCTTCTGATCCTCGATCAGGCCGCCCGTTCGTCGCGAAACTCCAAGGTTGAGGTCGCCTCGACACCGCAAAGCCGTTTCCATGGGTTTCGGACCTCCGATTGGCCCCAAAACACGTACCGATTTACCTGCACGAAGAACGTTCGAAGAAGGAAAACTCTCGAACCATGCCGATTCGTCCGCCACTATCGCCGTCACACCTCTGCTTGGTCGTCACGATGTCGGATCTCCGGTTTTGGATCGTTGAGGAACGAGCGTGCAACGATTCCTCATTCGTATCCCCGCGAAGAACACAAAGAACATGGGGATGAGGGAGGAAGAAATCCATAAACAAAAGAAGAACGAACCTCCGCCATCGTTCGTCACGACGTTAATCCGCTCCCGTTAGAAGGATTAAACATGGTAAATTAAAAACATAAAACATGGAATAATAAATTCCCCAGGAACGAACCTGATGAAACCCTCCCATAAGAACGATGATGCGCGGGTCAATCGGTTTGTGGGTTGATTCGTGTTCGTCGTTAAATTCAAAGAACATGGAATAAAACAACTTTAAAACATAACCCCTACCTTGAGAAGGGACCAATCACTGACGAAGGGATCATGCTGCCATCGTCGCCGAGATCCTTCAACTCTGTTGGCGTAACGATTCGCATTTTTGATTCGTTGTTGTTCGTTGTCGAGAGTTCTGGCTAAGCTCTAAGAATTCTCCAGAGTTTCTCTCAATTTTCCGCCAACGACCAACATTCGATTAACTCATTAAAAGGAGGGAACATGTTTCAGTGTTCCATTACGCTGCGACATTAATGAGTCAGCGTTGCTGTTTTAGAGTCATTAAGTTGTGTCATTAATTATCGAAGCAGTTGCCCCGCCGTTGCGCTACAACGAACGTTTCCAAATAAAATAAAGTAAACTTTTCAATTTATTTTATTTTATTTTATTTTACTTAAAACGTCTGAAAATTAACTTTTTCCCTCGACCCGTGATGATTGAGATTAAACCTTCTCTTAGGTAAAGTCGTCGTCCCGGATGCAACGAAGCTCTCAGATTTTTAATCTGGGCATCCGTTTGGAAACTGCCATAATTGCACACACACGCCGACTCACTTAACTTAAAAAAAGTCCAAACCACCATTCTGGGCTCACCGGGTCTCAGAATGACGTGTCGTCTCTGCGCTTGGTCTCGAAATAATTACATATAATATTTAAAAATAATACACGGAAAATTTGAGACATTACATTCTCCCCACATTGGAGCTTTGCTTCCCTGAAAAGCCAAAATAAGGGCTACTCAAAAAGATGTGGGTACTGGGCACGGATCTGAGCCTCCTGCTCTCATGTGCTCTCCTAAAGGTTCTCGTGCTGCCACCGAACACACACTAAGATAATCGATCACCCACGAAGGATCCTCTCCTGCCGATCCTCGATCTCCACCGGGTACTCGACAAAGGTCGCTCCATCCTCAATGTCTAGGTCGCCCTAATTGATGACGTACGATGGCTCATGCACGTACCTCCTCATCCGTGACATGTGGAAGACATCATATACCTGGTGTAACTGTGGCGGTAGAGCTAAGTGGTATGCCACCTCACCAACTCTGTGTAGTATCTGGAAAGGTCCGATGAACCTTAGAGATAGCTTGTTGCCCCGGCCAAATCTCCGTAACCCTCATCGAGGTGAGACCCGAAGGAAGACATTGTCTCCCTCCTCGAACTCCAGAGATCTCCGTCGCCTATCAACATAAGACTTATGCAGGCTTTGTGCAGTCTTTATCCGCTCCTGGATGATCGACACCTTCTCGGTGGTAGCTCGCACCAACTCTGGACCCATGAGTGCTGACTCTCTGGGGTCGGTCTAGAAAAGCGGTGACCGAAAGGGTTGCCCGTATAAGGCCTCAAACGGTTCCATGCCAATGGTGGAGTGGTAGCTGTTATTGTATGCAAACTCCACCAGTGGTAAGTGGTCCTCCCAACCACGACCAAAGTCCAAGATACAGGCCCGTAACATATCCTCCAGAACCTGAATGATCCTCTCCGCCTGACCATCGGTCTAGGGATGGAATGTCGTGCTCAAGTGTAGCTGAGTTCCAAACGCCTCCTGCAGTCCCTTCCAAAACCAGGATATGAAATGAGCAACGCGATCTGAGACTATCGTCGAAGGGACTCCTTGAAGCTGAACTATCTCCTGCATGTAGAGGCATCCCAAGCTCTCTATGGAACTCTGCTCCCTGATAGTTATAAAATGGGCCGACTTGACAAGTTGGTCAACGATCACTCAGATGGAATCGTGTCCCTTGGAAGTTTGTGGTAAGACCTTCATGAAGTCCATTGATATCCCATCCTACTTCCACTCAGGTACCTCTAAGGGGTGATCTAACCCTGCTGGAACCTGGTGCTCAGCCTTCACCTGTTGGCATGTAAGGTACTGAGAAATGAACTCTGCTACTGCCTTCTTCATGCTTGATCACCAGAACTGCTGTCAGAGATCCTGGTATATCTTCTCCACGCTAGGGTGTACCGCCAAGGGGGATGTATGAAACTCCCTCAGGACCACCTCCCGCAACGCCACTGGTACAACAATGCGTCCTCTGAAAAGATCAACATTCTTCCCACCTTGCAAATATCCATCAGGAGCATGTCCTTAGGATAACTGAAGACATAAAGTCTCGCAGTCTACATCCCCTAGTTGTGCCTCCCTAACTCGCTATAAGAGTAGAGGGGTGACAACCATCGACTGAAGGTAAGTTGTATCCTCTCCGTCCATGAAGGATAACTATAACTAGGCCAACTTCTTTGTCGCCTCACTCAACAGCTGCGAGCTCGATCTCCTACTAAGAGCATCTTCCACCTTTTTCCCCTTCCCAGGAGTATAAATGATCTCAAAGTCATAATTCTGGAGGAACTCTAGCCATCTCCTCTGCCTTAGATTCAGATCCTTCTGCGTGAAGATGTATTTGAGGCTCTTGTGGTCAGAGTAGACAATAAACTGTTCACCCATAAGGTAGTGTCGACACATATTCAACGCGAATAATACCATTTCCAAATCAAGATCATGGGTCACATAGTTCTTCTCGTGTGGTCTTAGCTGGCGTGAACCATAAGCAATCACTGCCTATCCCTGCATTAGGAAACAACCAAGCCTGGTCTCTGATGCGTCTCAAAAAACTATGTACTAGACACCCTCCTCCAATAATCACAATATTGGGGCGCTCGTCAAACTCTGTCTCAACTGCTCGAAAGCCTGCTGACACTTCTCCATCCACATGAAGGGTTTCCCCTTCCTGGTCAAGACTATCATCAGTGCTGATATTCAGGAGAAATCAGGAATGAATCTCCGGTAATATCCTGCCAACCCAAGGAATCTCGACACCTCTATCACACTCCGAGGCGGCTCCCATGCTAACACTGGCTCTACCTTGGATGGTTCCACAACTACTTCATCTTCTGAGATGACATGTCCTAGAAAGTGGACCTCATGAATCCAGAACTGGCACTTCGATAGCTTCTCATAAAGCTAGTGCTCTTAGAGTACGTCTAGAACCATCCACAGGTGTCTCGCGTGCTCCTCCTCTGACGCCAAGTACACATGGATGCCATTAATAAAGACTACTACGAACCGGTCTAAATATGGTTGGAATATTCGGTTCATAAGTCCCATGAACACTGCGGGGGTATTCGTCATGCCGAAAGGAATCACCAAGAACTCATAGTGACTATAGTGACATCTGAATGTCGTCTTTGGTATATCCTCACCCCGTATTCGTAATTGGTGGTAAACTGATCGAAGGTCAACCTTCGAGAACCATTGTTCCCCTCTTAGCTGATTGAAGATGTCGTCGATCCTAGGTAGTGGATACTTGTTCTTCACTGTCACCTAGTTCAGGCGCTGGTAATACACGCACAACCTCAAACTCCCATCTTCCTTTTTGGAAAACAAAACCGGGGCCACCCAGGGTGAAACGCTGGGTCTCACAAACCCCTTCCTCTGCAAATCCACTAGTTGCACCCTCAGCTCACACAACTCTGTGAGATCTATTTGATATGCTGGTGAGGATATCGGTGCCATCCCTGAATGTAAGTCAATTCGGAAGTCGATCTCCTGGTGGGGAGGTAGTCCTGGAACATCTTTGGGAAAGACGTCATCATACTCCACCACAACTACTGGGAACTGGAAGCCCACAACATCTACTGCTCTGAGGGTAAGGTTATCTAACTCATGAGTGATCAGATGCACCCTCCTATGCATGATCCCATCCTATGCTGGCTAGGTATCCTTTTCACCGACAAAGGAAAACCTTGTCCCATCGTTGCAGACACATTGCACTCTTCGTTTAAAGCAGTCAATCTTGGCATAGACCGAAGATAGCCAATCCATCCCGAGAATGATGTCATAAGGCCTCAACGCTTCCACCAAGAGGTTCCAACTGAAACTCTCACCTCTAAGGGTAAGATCACATTTCCTACAAAGGTACACGATCATCGAGTACCCTACCATAGGTGTCTCCAAGCATAAGGGCCGAGTCAATGACTCTACCAGAATCTCAAGGTTTTGCCCAAGACATGTGGAGAGGATTGAATGACTGTAACCTGTGTCTATAAGTACGACATCTAAGGTAGAGAAGACAAATATCATACCTCGGATCATCCCTGAAGTCCCTAGGTCATACGCCTCAACAAAATTTAGTTTTCCCCGCCCCTGTCCCCTAACTCCCTAAGCCTGGTGTGGACCCCCTGGGGGTGGTGGTGGAAGTAGATCGAAGTGTCTTCCACCACTTGTATCTCTCCTTTCTCCTCTTCCACATCTTCCACTTGGCGGGTCTATCTACTCCACTCTCTACCTCATCCTCGGTGGTCCATCCACTACCTCTCTGTCAGTAGCTCGATGGGTCAGACGATATCTATCAATATGTCCCATACTGTCACACGAGTAGCATTGCCTATCCTTAGGCTGACTAGATCTAGACCGAGAGCCCTAGACTGTCGATCCCCTATCCTGGGTCCTCCTATGATGCCTCCCATGTCCCGAACCCTATGTATGGAATCAAATCCCTGCTGCCGAGGTTTCCACACCAGTATGCCTGTTGCTGACTACCGTTGGCTGCCTCTGTTTCACCAAGAATCTCTCGATCACCAAGGCCTACTCGATCACTTCAGCATAAGTCAAAATTAATAGAGGCATGACAATAGATCATATGTACCATCATAGACACCGCTCTAAGGTTCTATCTCTAAAGT
Source organism: Viscum album (assembly GCA_963277665.1). NCBI lineage: Eukaryota > Viridiplantae > Streptophyta > Magnoliopsida > Santalales > Viscaceae > Viscum > Viscum album. The sequence continues at coordinate 1,593,737,443 of OY728161.1, forward strand.
ACTAATCCATTACCATATCCATCGAGTACTTGGTGAGGTTGGTGAACCTTGATGAATAGTCATCCACTGTTAAACTACCCTACTGGAGCTGAAGAAGCTCCTGGATACGCACCGTTCTCAACATAACTGGAGATAAATAATCCCTAAATATTCACTCAAACTCCGTCCACGAAAGAGTCTCCTCATCGTGAGTTTGTGTGGTCAGACTCCACCATCACTCCGTTGAACCTTGAAGAAGGGTTGCTCCTAGGATCACCATCTGGTCCGCTGGTATCCTCACTAGATAGAAAACTCTGGTCACCGCCTCAAGCCAATCCTCATCCACCCGAGGGTCAGGCTCACCTTGAAACCTAAGGGGTCTCTATCTCTAAAACTCATAGAGCACGCTCAAGCTACACCCCTCATCTATCGGTACTGCAGGTACCATGGGCTGCTCCACTAGTGGTGGTACAACAGGTACAACACCTAGAGGCAATGCCTGGGGAACTGGTCTCTGTATCGAAGCCTCATCACTGAGGGGGTCATCCTCATGATCGCACTACTGAATCCTAGCAGGTATGTGTCACGAAAAAATCCCTTAAGGAAACAAGATGTCCCACGGTCAACGAGTATATCTGGATAGCTGACAAAAAGGACATGGAAAACACAAATCATTACTATATGATGCATGTACCATTATTTTACTTCAACACAACTAGTTTTTTCATGTACCAAGTTGAAAATTAGGTGATTAGAGTCCTGGTGTATGGATACGTCGGCCGCTCGCACCAACACTGGAGTCTCTAATATGAAAGCTGAGCTCGAAACACTTAACACTATTTCCCCAAACCAAATCTCACAGACTCTCGGTCCTAAGGTAGAACCGACCCATCCTTTGATACCACTATGTCATGACCCATCCTAGTGGGGCCCGTGCCGCAACTCCCCAAGCCCACCTCCAATAGGCCAGGGGCTAGTGACTAGCACTGAGTAGGCATATCAGTAACATGGGAGACATTGCCTAAGTAAATGTACACACTCATACATATCCAATCCCACAAATGATGAAATGTAAAAACTACTAAGGATCAAAATTCATGCATATAACTAAACCCAACCAATAGAGTACAACTAAAGAAAAAGTGAGAAAAGTAAAACTAGGTCAGAATACAAGCCTACCAAAAACAAGAGTATGCAAACTATAAAGTCTAACCTGTAAGCACAAAGAGGTACTGGGACTACTACTCGTGGTTGTAGGAACACCTCGGCCTGTAGGGAACTTAAAAAGCTCGGTCCGGTCTTGGTCCTCCCTAGAATCCGTCAAAAGGACGCTCTTCTGCACAAGACATGACACGTGCGGGCAAAGCCCATGCAAGGGTGAGTATAATAATACTTAGTAGAGGAACTCTAAAACCACAAAGAAATATGCAAAGTAAAGGTATAATCATCTCTACATAGTATATGTATACTGAACATATAACAAGAGAAACACAATCTAGATATACTCAAAACCCAGACCCGTAGTCTAGAGACAAGTCACACTACCACATACCCCCGTTAGGGATTCAGTTCAAAGGTTCCATAAAGCACTCGTTTGGGAGAACTCACTCCACGAGTCTGATGGCTCTGATGACGTCTATTTGATAAGTACTGTTCATCAGGAAAATCTATGAGAGATAGATACACTCATTCCAGGAGAACACACTCCTAAGTGGGGAAAGATCACGATACACAAATGAGGATCACTGCCAGAGCCTTGGCGGATACCGCGACTCATCCGGATTCACCTTCTAAGTAGAGGATCAGTGTCCTGTAGGATTAGTTACGTTGATACCTGACTCTACCTAGGGTCATGAATGGATATAGGATCTCACTCCTGGACTCACACAGGGATACCTAACTCTATCTCGGAAAGTCCAACTGAAGAGATCATACTCCCGTGGATGGAAATGATACCTGAAATTCAGAGGAATGAGAAAAAGAGGACCTAAACCAAACAAAACTTGTCCAAGGAATGGTGGAAAAGAGGATCAATCCATGTTCCAGGATATACACGACATGTAGAAGGGTTCACATGCCATGTCTCGCGACTCCAGGTACTGCCTGTGTGTAATGAACCGAGTTAGAGGAAACATGTCGTGTATAAAGGTAAGTACACGGTGTGTATGGAGGACCACATGCCATGTCTGAGTAACTTGTCACGACCCGTCCCTCGGGGCCCGTGTCGTGCCTACCCCAAGACCGCCTTCCATAGGCTAGGAGCTGGAGACTAGCACCAAAGGCATAAAATCCCTAAATTGGGAAGACATTGCCTTTATAAACTATGAACACACACAATCAAAGTACAACTAGAAGCAAACACTAAGTAAAAACTGTATACAAGAAGAGTGCTAAAAAGTAAAAAGGGGCCAAAAATACAAGCCCAACTGTAAAGTACAAGTACAACTGAAAAAGGGAAAAAATAGATGAATGGTGAAAGCAGCTCCTGGATCATCCACCACAGATCCTACATGAAGGGTAGGTACAGATAGCCTCCTTAGCACTCCACGTCTGTCAGACTCCTCTGTGTACTATCTCATCATAAGGTCCACCTCCGGGTACCATCCAGTCCTAGCGCTCTCAGCCTTCGTCAGTGATGTCCGTCGTCTGCATCCAACACAACGAGGTGTGAGCATAAACCGTGCAGGGGTGAGTATAGAGATACTCAGTAGGGACCCTGAGACTCTCAAGGTCTCACAAAATCCAACAAGGATAAACCACAAAGTATGAAATCGACAGATATCCCCACTTAGGTATATGCCCATACATATACCTAAGTTATCAAGTAATCCATCTCGTTCACGAGGAAACACAAGAGTTTCTAACTCAGCTCACACAAGTATACAAATTTTGTAAAGTGATAGAGATGATTAGATGTAGTCACTGATTCATCTAAGCTGCCAGACCCACACATGATCCAGGACCAGCAGTTGGAATTGTCGAACCCACACAAGATCCAGGAACAGTAATCAGAGCTATCATACCTACACAGGATCCAGGACCGGCTAAGCTGTCGAACCCACACAGGATCCAGGACCAACTATTCTGTCAGACCCACATAGGATCCAGGAACAAAACTCAGAACTGTTGAACCCAAACAGGATCCAGGAACAGTCGTCAGAGCATAGCCAACCGCAAGTTTTCCACCAAGTATGCTTGATTTCAGGAGGGTTCGCTCCTCAAGCCAAGTTTCGACACATCAACTTCCACCAATTCCCACGAAGAATTATCTCAAAGGTCCGTCTCGTCATAGGGGCCTCAAGTCAACATACGACGCGTCAATCGGACACCCGGTCTGTGAGTTATTAGCTTTTTAGTCCCTGGGGCCCGGTTGGATTCGTGTATGATCCAACCTGACCATATCTCAACTATACCCTGAACTCCAGTGGGGTATACTCAAAGTACCGTCGCGCTCCAAGAATACCAGCGCCGCTGACGGTCCATCAAACAATCATCCAGTGCCAAAGTTATGGCCAAAGTAAGTAATGGGTCAGTAGTGGGTCCGGGTCTGGTCTGACCCGGTCGGACCGACCCTGCCCAACTCAGTCTGGGCCGACCCGATCTAGGTCGACCCGGTTAGACTCACTGGGTCTGGCCCGACCTGTTGGGCGGGTCACCCCGTTATGTTCAGCCCGGTCCGCTGGGCCCGACCCAGCGGACCACAAGGGTGGTTCGGCCTGAAGGTCACCACGTAGGTGACTCGGCCCAAAGGCTGGGGCCGGTTCGGCCAGTGCCACAAGGGGAATGGATCAGGTGACTCGTCCTGGAAGATCGGCCCAGTCGGGAGGCCAGCAGGCAGGCCGCGGGCAGAGCGTGCGGGGCGAGGGTAGGCCGGCTGGACGTCGGGCAAGCCGCGGGTGCATCGGGTAGGGCGCGGTAGGGGCCGGGCAGGCTGCGGGGGCACCGACAGTGGTCGGGCAGGGCGCGGGGCCGCCGGGAAGGGCGCGGCAGCAGCTGAGCAGGCCGCGGAGGTGCTGACAGGGCACCGAGCAGGGCACGGGGAGGCCGCGGGCAGGCGGGCTGCGCGCCGGGCAGGGCGCCGAGAGGCCGCAGGTAGGCGGGTTGTGCGCCGTTCGTGTCGGCGGTGTTCGGCCGGAAGCATTGGTGCACAGCGGGGGCGGCACGATTCGCGGAGGCCGCGGGTAGCGCGAACTTTGTTGTTGCCGCCTTCGTCGTCGTCGCGTCATCACCGTGCCATAAAACGCCACAAGAAGAGAGAGAACGACGAAGGATGTCGGGCCATGTTAGGTTGGCCCGCACCCTCCGTGTTTAGGGAGATATCATTTGGCTCATCATGAGAAGAAGATGATCAATAAATACGTCCGCAATAATCCCATTTTATCCTTTGAAGAAGGTAAAAAAAAGGTACAACATCAACAAGCAATAAACCCCCTACCTTTGATTCGCTGGTCTTTGTTCGTCGCGTCCACTGCACGTCTCAAATCCCGAGCTGCGTCGGCTCTTTGACGACGCTCCACGTCGGCAGGATTTGAGTAAGGAAGTCGAAGAAGAATATGTCGCCAACGTTCTTCGCGTTATTCATGGAGGAAGCATTATTCGTTGGGGAGGCTTTCTCCCAGAGCACCTCCCAAATCTCCAAAGTAAAGCATTTCCCCAATTCCACCACCAGGGAAAAGAAATAGAAAATAACAAAACAATTGGCATGATTTAATTTTATGTTGACACATAAAATTAATTAATAGCTTTAATTTTTATGTTGACACATAAAATTAATTTGACAGCAGTTAATTTTACGCTGACACATAAAATTAATTGGAAGCATTTAATTTCACATTGACACATAAAATTAAATTGGAATCAATTAATTTTATGTTGACACATAAAATTAATTGGAAGCATTTAATTTCACTTTGACACATAAAATTAAATTGGAATCAATTAATTTTACGTCGACACATAAAATTAATTTAAAGGGTTGAGAGGTTTCCTCTCCCTCCCCATTAAATGGGGGGGTTAAGCCTCGTGTGGTCCCCACGTCATAACCTATCACGGGAGGTTATGCTCAGGTGGTTCCCACCACCATAAACTCTCATGGGAGGTTAGGGTGTGGCGGTCCCACCTCCAACTCCCAAGTGGAGGTTTTAACCAACAACCACTCACATGGTAGCTTAAAATAAAATAAACTGTTGTACACTTTATTTTATTATTTTTTTATAAAAATCCAAAAACTAACTTTTATTCTCGACCAACTGCCATCGAGGTGAAAGTCTTTTTAAGCGAATACCAGCGCTGCGAGTTCAACGGTACCCTCAGATTTCAGTTTCAAGCACCGGTTCAAAAGTTATAAAATCCCGCTCGTACGTTTTCTGAATGTACCAGAACAAAACTTCAGAAATTGGTTCTGGGCACACCGGGCCTCGGAATCACGTGCCGTAAATTTTTGCGGACTCATAAAAATTCCATGTATTTAAAAAAAAATTCCACATAATTTTTGGGTCTTTACATTCTCCCCACCTTAGGGATTTACGTCCCCGTAAGCTACAACTCGAACTATAGGAACAAATGGGGGTACTAAGCAGGCATCTGAGCCCCCCACTCCCACGAGCTCTCCTGGAGGTTCCCATGTGCTCTTCTGGGATACATGGAAGACGTCGTGCACCCGGTGCAACTGAGGTGGAAGATCCAGGCGGTAAGCTACCTCGCTTACTCTTCTGAGGACCTGGAAAGGTCCGATGAACCTCAGAGATAACTTGCCGCCTCGGCCAAATATCCGTAGACCTCGTCAAGGTGAGACCCGTAGAAAGACGTGGTCACCATCCTCAAACTCCAGAGGTCTCCATCTCCTGCCAGCACATGACTTCTGACTACTCTGTGTAGTCTTCATCCGCTCCTGGATGATCTGCACCTTCTCCATGGTAGCCCATACCATCTCTGGTACCACTAGTGCTGACTCCCCAGGGTCTGTCCAGCACAGTGGTGATCTACAAGGTTGACCATACAAGGCCTCAAAAGGTGTCATCCCAATGGTGGAATGATAGCTGTTGTTGTAGGAAAACTCCACCAAAGGTAAGTGATCCTCCCAGCTGCGACCGAAGTCGAGGACCCAAGCACGCAGCATGTACTCGAGGGCCTGAATGGTCCTCTCGGTCTGGCCATCCGTCTGTGGATGGAAGGCGGTGCTTAAATGAAGCTGTGTCCCTAAAGCTTCCTGCAACCCCTTCCATAGCTGGGAAGTAAAGCGTGCGTCACGATTAGAGACAGTGGAAGAAGGTACTCCATGAAGCCGTACAATCTCCTACACATAGAGGCGTCCCAAGATCTCTACTGAACCCTACTATCTGATCGGTAGGAAGTGGGAAAACTTGGTGAGTCGGTCGATGATCACCTAAATTGTGTCGTGACTGATTCTCGCTCAAATTTACCCAAGTGATGAAGGTAGAACAGTTCTTGTAGTCTAGCTTGGGTTGTCGAATCCACAGAGACCTAAGAAGTAACCTATTGACACGCACAATCTATGGACTATTTTTGGCTATGAAGTGGACAACTTGGGTTGATTTTAGATGGTTTTAAAAGAGCACTAAAAGATCTATGTGAATTCAAATTATGAGGAAATGAGTTGATCCCAGGTTATTGCTCGGGGTGGATTGAATGAATTCCTTTTTTTTACAATTTTAATTTCATTAAATCAAGAAGGATTCATGCAATGAATTCAAACTAACCTAATCACTTACTGATTAAACACATTCACAACACATGCTAATCACCCATACACTTGTAGGATCATTTTCATGAGCACTCCAAGGTAAAGGATATAATTAGCACATGAAAGTGGGGTGAATAAATTCAATAAGGATGAGGAAGAATAAAAATCATTGAATGAAAAAAACTCAATTAAAAGAAATTAATAACATTTGGAAAGTGAAAAATAACATTAAATCCAGACCCTTTCTACTAACTTAGATCAAACAATAAAATATCTAGACCTCCATTGATTACAAGTTCTCAACGAAAGCGGAAAGTAGACTTATGAGGGTGGAATTAAAGAAGTAAAAACAACAAAAATAACGATCACTCCACCGTTGTGTGAACAAAATCACAAGGTTTGGTGTGAAAAATTTCACATATTGAGGTAATGGTATCAAGTTGATATGAATAAGAACATAATAAGATAAGAAGAAGAACTTTTATTGAAGACTAAGGTGATTCGAACAACTTACATGAGAAGGAAGAACATTACAAAGACAAATTGGCATAATAACATTACAATGAAAAGAAAGCACCAAGATCCCCCAATCCTCAAACACCACTTCCTTAAATAGTCATTTTTGATACCTTGGGTCGATCCTACAACAGTCCAAGTCTCCTAAATTAATTGTGGTAGGCCATAGGTGGGTGGAAATTAAGGAAGAGTTGATTTTTCCACCCTTGACCCGAGGTGACAGCCATCTTTCCTTTACTAAACAGACGCGCTTGGAATACCTTCTAGATACCCGAATCAGAGCGGGAAATAGAAGAAGAAAATGTATCCCCGGATGTCTTCTAACCGCCTATAAAATTTGGGCCCATTTAGAGTTGTGGATTCTGAGATATGATCATATTAGTGGACTGTTTTTCTGGGCCACAGAATCTAGTCCAGAATTTTATCTCTAACTTGGGACGCCTAAATGAACACCATGGAGGAAGAATTAACATTGGATCCTGAATAATTATTTGTTACTATACATTTCTTATATCACCCCATGAAATTTGGGATTCATTGGGTTTGTAATGTGGGTCCCACATTCTCATCAGTGGTCTGGTGTCCAATCTGCCTTCTCTAGAATTGCTTCCTTTCATCACAAAATATCCCCATCTTCTTCCATGAATTCTCCATTGATCCCTGAATAAAACATGTTCATATTTAAGTGTAGATCAATTTCCCAAAATATAAAATTAAAATATGTATAATTAGATTCCTTAAAATCATATGAATCATTGGGTACTTTAAATGATGTTAAAAAATATACCACATAATAGTGCATTTTTAGAAGGTATTATAACCATAATGTGAAATGATGTTTAAAGTGTAAAATGCACTAAAATGGTGTTTATGAATATTAAAGAACATAAATATTATATATATTAACAATGAATATTAGCCTCATTTAGTGGCTAATCACACCCCCAACTTGAGTTTTGCTAGTCCCGAGCAAAATATATCTCAACAATATGAAATTCGAATTTCCTTTTCCAAAAACATTTTAATACACAATGATCACCAGAAACCCATATACCAAACAATCATGAAACCCATAAAAATATTTTAATACAAGATAGTTTCATAAGCAGATCCCAATCCCAAGCCCATTCCTTTGTTCAAATTCATTTCCATATTTCATCCAATATCAATTAAGTATGAGGATGTGTTGTGCATCACAATAGACATGGGGGTTCATCTTTATTCAAGGGGGAAATGAAGGAAGTGCTATGTGGAATCACATTTCAATATTAATATGAGTATTCAATTTTTTTATTATTTTATTTTTTTTATATATATTTTTTGTTTTTTTTTTGTTTTTGCAATTTTGCCATGGTAATTGAAATTGCACTCAAAAGAGTCAACCCCTATAGCGAGACTTTGCCGATGACTCCCAGGCTCAAATACCTTAGGGAACCAAGTGAATCCCACATACTCAAACATCATCTAGAGTTAACTCAGTCAAAAACAAATTCAAATTACCAAAAATAGAGATAAAATTACTAACTCTGGGCCAGACAACTATGGAGTCACGATCCCCAAGTGCCGAAAGCCACGCATTAGGTCATTTCATTGCTCTACGCGCAATTTTTTTTGAATACTCATATTAAACTAAAATTATTACCAAACCTATGATATTTATTTAGGGGACCCCATGAACTTACACTAATACCCCACTATCCAAAGGACATGCATTGTGATTTTTTTATTTGGATAAAAATATAAACGATGAAATATCACATTGGACAGCCACACTTTCCAAAATCTATGCTCATGAAATTATAAAAGGATTAAAATCAGAATCAGGGCATGCTAAATTATTTGATATTCAGTTTCAAAGTGTGCAATGTTTATTACCATGTTCAAATTTAAAGAAACTTTTCCTTCCATTTACACATTTTTTTTTCAAATCATTCATTTTTTTTGACATGAAATCATTTTTTTATTTTATCTCCCCCCCAACTTAAAATAACACTGTCCCCAGTGTTTAAAGAAAAGAAAATTTAGAAGGGGTACAGGAATAAAAGGGGAGTTCAAAAAGGAAATTGAAATATTAGGATCATGGAATGAAGTCACCTGGTGGTTGAAGTTTAAAGTTCTTGCTGCTCTAATTTAGTCCTTTGATCTCTTGGGGGATGTAGGCACCTCCTTGATTGAACATGTATCACCTAAAATAATACCTGAACCATAAAAAGAAGAACAAACCAGACAAAACAAACAACACAACAACTTATTTAATTCCAAGTATCATCATTTTTATGGTTTTTCCTATTTTTCTATTTTTTTAAATCAAACTAATGATACATTGTCTTCTTTTAATTTTCTGGGTAAGGTATTACTCAGGGATCACACCGCGTGACACAGATGAATACGGTGCTCCCCTTTCATAACCATCCATACTCATAATAGAAGAACAAATTAATAGTCTTTTTTTTAAAATATAAAAATGATTATTTAATCCTATTTAAAATATAAATTTTATTAAAACAACAAAATGATTGGAAACTTGAAAACCATGGGTTTCCTCCCATGCAGCGCTTTGTTTAACGTCGTTAGCCCGACATGGACCCCCTAACTTACCCAATACCAATTTTCAACATTTTAAGGACCCCATATTTCTCCATGTCCACTAGATTGAGATTGATTCTTTGTTTATAATTTTTGTCGTGTGCAAACCTATGTTCTATAATGAGTGGAAAAATCCAAGGAATATCATAAATGGTTGATCCAGTTTCTTTTTTAGTCTTTCCAAATACATTAAGAATCATTAGCTCTTTATTGGTTTCAAGATAAGAAATTGTGAAAATTGGAAGTTTTTGGCTATCCCCAATGAATGGAAACTTTAGGGTGGATGGAAAGTCCTTTTGTTCAAGTTCGGGTAGGTTAACACTTTCAGACATAGGTTGGGACTTTGAATCAAACTCAATTTCATTTTCAAAATTTCTCAACAAAATTGGTTCCTTTTGAATATAAGATTCAACCACAAAATTGGGAATATCAATTTTAGGAATGGATATGGACTCAATTTTTGTAATTTCTCTCAATGGTTCAATGGTTGGTGTTTTTGAAAATTCATCAATGGAGTTATAATTAGGAGACTCAATCCATGATGTAAAATTCTCCTCTTTTGAATCCAAAAAGTCAATTTCCTCCTGATTTAAATACCCTTCAACAATTTCTTTATCCTCTTCATCTTCCCCAAATCCAAAGGTTTTCTCTTCATTAAATTCATGAGGGGTTTGTGGGAAACTAGACACTTCACATAAGGTTATGGAAGGGATAGTTTGTGTAGGGATGGGTTCCTCACAAGTTTTAATGCTTTGTAGTTCTAACCTCAACGATGAAACCTCAACATTCATTATATCCATTTGATTACATAGTTTTTAAAGTAATGGATGTGGATTAGTATAGATAAGGGGTTAATCCGAATGGTCTATTCTAGTTGGATAATTAAGTTGTTGGAATTGCACAGGAGGGTGTTCAGATTGACTTTGTGGGGATTAAAACTCATTATATGTTGAGATGCTTTGTGTATCATAGGGGTAAAAACAATGTGGTTCATTAGGTTTTTGATTATCCCACATGTAGAAATTAGGATGGTCATTGTACATCACACATGGGGTTGAGTGATCAAAGTGGGGATAGGTTTCCCATGTTTGGGCTTGTTCAAAATTGACTTCCATAGGAGTGAGGGGTGAGAAAAGAGAAGAGGGATGAAGAAAAAGAATGATAATGTCTAAGATAACTTACTTAGGTCCCCGTCAACAGTGCCAAAATTTGATTCTCACTCAAATTTACCCAAGAGATGAAGGTAGAACGGTCCTTGTAGTCTAGCTTGGGTTGTCGAATCCACATAGACCTAAGAAGTAACCTATAGACACACACATTCTATGGACTGTTTTTGTATATAAAGTGGCCAACTTGGTTTGATTTTAGATGGTTTTAAAATAGCACTAAAATATCTATGTGAATTCAAATTATGAGGAAATGAGTTGATCCCAGGTTATTGTTCGGGGTGGATTGAATGAATTCCTTTTTTTACGATTTTAATTTCATTAACTCAAGAAGGATTCATGAAATGAATTCAAAATAACCTAATAACTTACTGATTAAATACCTTCACAACACATTATAATAACCTATACACTTTTAGGATCATTTTCATGAGCACTCCAAGGTAAAGGATATAATTAGCACATGAAAGTGGGGTGAATAAATTCAATAAGGACGAGGAAGAATAAAAATCACTGAATGAAAAAAACTCAATTAAAAGAAATTAATAACATTTGTAGAGTGAGAAATAACATTAAATACAGACCCTTTATACTCCCTTGGATCAACCCATAAAATATCTATCCCTCCATTGATGACAAGTTCTCAACGGAAGCGGAAAGTAGACTTACGAGGGTGGAATTGAAGAAGTAAAAACAACAAAAATAACGACCCCTCCACCGTTGTGTGAACAAAATCACAAGGTTTGGTGTAAAAAATTTCACACCTTGAGGCAATGGTATTAAGGTGATATGAATAAGAACATAATAAGAGAATAAGAACTTTTATTGAATACTAAGGTGATTCGAACAACTTACATGAGAAGGAAGAACATTACAAAGGCAAATTGGTATAATAACATTACAATGAAAAGAAAGCACCAAGATCCCACAATACTCATACACCACTACCTTAAATAGTAATTTTTGAGCCCTTGGGTAGAGCCTAAAACAGTCCAAGTCTCCTAAATTAATTGTGGTAGGCCATAGGTGGGTGGAAAGTAAGGGAGAATTGATTTTTCCACCCTTGACCTGAGGTGGCAGCCAACTTTCCTTCACCGAACAGATGCACTTGGAAGACCTTATATATGGCCAAATAATAGTGGTACATAGAAGAAGAAAATGTATCCCCGGATGTATTATAACCAACTATAAAATTTGGGCCCATTTGGAGTTGTGGATTCCGAGATATGATCATATTAGTGGACTATTTTTCTGGGCCGCAGAATCTGGTCCAGAATTTTATCTCTAACTTGGGCCGCCTAAATGAACACCATGGAGGCAGAATTAGCATTGGATATTGAATAGTGATTTGTTCATATACATGTCTTATATAATCCCACGAAATTTGGGATTCATTGGGTTTTTAATGTGGGTCCCATATTCTCATCAGTGAGCTGGTGTCCAATCTGCCTTCTCTAGAATTGCTTCCTTTCATCACAAAATATCCCCATATTCTTCCATGAATTATCCATTGATCCCTGAATCAAACATGTTCATATTTAAGTGAAGATAAATTTCCCAAAATATCAAATTAAAATATGTATAATTATATTTCTTAAAATCAGATGAATCATTGGGTACTTTAAATGATGTTAAAAAATATACCACATAATAGTGCATTTTTAGAAGGTATTACAATCATAATGTGAAATGATGTTCAAAGTGTAAAATGCACTAAAATGGTGTTTATGAATATTAAAGAACATGAATATTATATATATTAATAATGAATATTAGCCTCATTTAGTGGCTAATCAGTGACCCCTAGATGTACGTGGAAGAACCATCACAAAGTCCATGGATATCCCATCCCACTTCCACTCTGGGACATCTAAAGGCTAAACCAAGTCTGCTGGTACCTGGTGCTCTGCCTTCACTTGCTGAAAAGTGAGGCACCATGAGACAAAATCCGCTACTACCTTCTTTATACATGGACACCAGTGCTGTCGTCAAAGGTCCTGGTACATCTTCGCCACTCCTAGATGTACTGCTAGAGGAGATGTGTGGAAATACCTCAACACTTCCTCCTGAAGTGCTACTGGTACCAAGTTACGTCCTCTGAAGAGGATGACATTCTCCCCACCTTCAGAAAATCCATCAGGTGCCTGCCCTGTGGATATCTGAGCACATCGTATCTCACAGTCAGCATCCCCTTGTTGGGCCTCCCCGACTCGCTGAAGAAGTGGGGGAGTGACTGTAAGATACTGAAGAAAGGTTGCTCCATCTCTATCCACAAAGGATATCTGTAAAGCAGCTAGCTTCTCTGTCACCTCTCCTAGAAGTTGTATACCAGATCTCTTCCTGAGCGCATCCGCAACAACGTTCCCCTTCCCAAGAGTATAGACTATTTCAAAGTCATAGTCCTGGAGGAACTCAATCCAACGTCACATCTCAGGTTCATGTCTTTCTGAGAGAAGATATACCTAAGACTCATGTGATCAGAGTACATGGTAAAATGTTTTCCCATCAGATAGTGTCGCCACATCTTCAAGGCAAAGACCAATTATGCTAACTCCAGGTCAGGGGTAGCATAGTTATTCTCATGTTGTCTCATCTTCCGAGAACCATACACGATCACTGATCACTCCTGCATCAGGACACACCTGAGTCTGGTCCCTAATGCATCACAGTAGACTACGTACCCTACACCTTCCTCTGAAATCCTCAAGATGGGGGCACTAGTCAGCCTCTGCCTCAACTCCTAAAATCTCTACTGACATCTCTCCGACCACACAAAGGGTTTCCCCTTCTTCTTCAAGGCTGATAGTGGTGCTGCAACTCTGGAGAAATCTGGAACAAACCTTTGCTAGTATCCAGCCAAACCCAGGAAACTCCGTACCTCCGTCACACTCCTGGGTGGCTCCCAAGCAAGTACCACCTCAATCTTCGCTGGATCCACTGCAACACCAGCCTTCGAGATGACATATCCCAAGAAGTGAACCTCTCGAATCCAAAACTGGCACTTCGAGAGATTACCATAAAGCTGGTTCTCTCAGAGTGTGTCCAGTACTACCTACAAATGGAAGGCATGCTCCTCCTCAGTAGTCGAGTAGATCAGAATGTCGTCAATGAAGACTACAACAAAGTGACCGAGGCATGGCTGGAAGATCTTGTTCATGATTCCCATGAACACTGTTGGAGCGTTGGTTACGCCGAAGGGCATAACCAAGAACTCACAGTGGTTGTACTAACACCTGAAGGCCATCTTCTGCACATCCTCGTCTCGAACTCTGAGCTGGTGATAGCCTGATTTGAGGTCTATCTTCGAGAACCACCATGCTCCCTTCAACTGATCAAAGAGGTCGTCAATCCTCGGAAGTGGGTACTTGTTCTTCACGGTCACCTGGTTCAGGCGACGGTAGTCGACACAAAGCCTCAAGATTCCATTCGCCTTCTTGGCGAACAGGATCGGGGCTGCTCAGGGAGAAACACTAGGCTGGATGAATCCCTTCCCCTGCAAGTCCTCCAACTGTACCCACAGCTCATGGAGCTCAGTGGGAGCCATCCGATATGTTGGAGTAGATATCGGTGCCGTCCCGGGGTACATGTCAATGTAGAAGTCCACCTCTCAGTGAGGAGGTAGTCCTGGAACATCGTCAGGTAAAATATCCACGTACTAGTCCACCACTACAGGATAAGTCAGACTCTCCACATCTACTACTCCGAGGGTAAGGAAGGCCAACTGATGAGTGATTGGCTGCACCCTCCTCCGAGTAAGTTCGTCCTATGCTGCAAAGGCTCCCTTCTCGCCGATGAAGGTAAACCTGGTCCCATCTGTGCAGACACACCGCACCTTGCACCTAATATAGTCAATATGAGCATCGACTGTAGATAACCAGTCCATACCCAAGATGACGTTGTAAGGCCTCGACACCGCTACGAGGAGATCCCAATCAAAGCTCTCGCCTCCTAGAGTAATCTCACACTTCCGACACCCATGCGTAATCATCGAGTCTGCTCCTGTAGGAGTCTCTAGCCATAAGGATCAAGCCAATGGCTCCGTTGGAATCTCTGAGCTCCGAACGAGGGCAATGGCAATGAAAGAGTGACTAGCACCTGTGTCTATAAGAACTGCCGCTAAGGTGGGGTATAGTTGAGATATGGTCAGGTTGGATCATACACGAATCCAACCGGGACCCCAGGAAAATAAATATCCAATAACAAAACAATTGGCATGATTTAATTTTATATTGACACATAAAATTAATTGACAGCAATTAATTTTATGTTGACACATAAAAGTAATTGATAACTTTAATTTTTATGTTGACACATAAAATTAATTTGACAACAATTAATTTTATGTTGACACATAAAATTAATTAGAAGAATTTAATTTCACGTTGACACATAAAATTAAATTGGAAGAAATTAATTTTACATCGACACATAAAATTAATTTGACAGTAATTAATTTTATG
This sequence comes from Viscum album, assembly GCA_963277665.1. Classification (NCBI taxonomy): domain Eukaryota; kingdom Viridiplantae; phylum Streptophyta; class Magnoliopsida; order Santalales; family Viscaceae; genus Viscum; species Viscum album. The sequence goes on from OY728161.1 coordinate 1,593,752,853, forward strand.
TTGACACATAAAATTAATTGGAAGAATTTAATTTCACGTTGACACATAAAATTAAATTGGAAGCAATTAATTTTACGTCGACACATAAAATTAATTGAGGGGGTTGAGAGGTTTTCTCTCCCTCCCCATTAAATGGGGGGGTTAATCCTCGTGTGGTCCCCACATCATAACCTCTTATGGGAGGTTATGATCGGGTGGGCCCCACCACCATAACCTATCATGGGAGGTTAGGGTGTGGTGGTCCCACCTCTAACTCCCAAGTGGAGGTTTTAACCAACAACCACTCACATGACAACTTAAAATAAAATAAAGTGTTGTACACTTTATTTTATTATTTTTTCATAAAAATCCAAAAACTAACTTTTATTCTCGACCAACTGCCGTTGAGGTGAAAGTCTTTTTAAGAGAATAAAAGCACTGGAAGTTCAATGGTTCCCTCAGATTTCAATTCTGAGTACCGGTTCAAAAGTTATAAAATCCCACTCGTACGCTTATTGAACGTACTCGAACAAAACTTCAGAAATTGGTTCTGGGCACACCGGGCCTCAGAATCACGTGCCGTAAATTTTCACAGACTCGTAAAAATCCCATGTATTAAAAAAAAAAATCCATAGAATTTTCGGGTCTTTACATAACTAGGGTCCGCTCCGTGTATGCTTCTGTGTGTCCGTACATGGCCTCGACCCGTGTAATTCATCCCGTTTAATCAGTACATGGGGTAACCCGTGCAGCCGGCCTGGTTTAGCCGTGTAGTGGAGTACACAACCATGTACTACACCCCGTGTCTGTGTATAGACCAAGATACACGCTGAGTCCTGCGTAAGGACCCACATGCCATGTTCTTTGGAGAACACACCGTGTCATTTCTTTTTTCACTGCAGAACCCTAGCCACCACTAAGCCGGTCCCACATGCCGTGTTCTTCGGGATACACGCTGTGTGTTTCAGAAATTTCCAAAAACACTGTTCTTCCTCTGCGTGCCTATGGTGTTCTTCTGATCCTCGATCCGCCCACTCTTTCATCACAAAACTTCGAGGTTGAGGTCTCCCTGACATCGCAAAACTGTTTCCATGGGGTTTGGACCTCTGATCGGCCCTAAAAACACTTACCAATTTACCTACTCGAAGAACGTTTTAAGAACAAGAACTCCCGAACCATGTCGATTTGTCCGCCATTATCGCCGTCGCACCACTTCTGGGTCATCACGATGTCAGATCTCTGGTTTGGGATCATTGCGCCAAGGAACGGGCGCACAACGATTCCTTGTTCATATCCCCGTGAAGAACACAAAGAACACAGGGAAGAGGGAGGAAGAAATCCAATAAACAAAAGAGGAACAAACCTATGTCGTCATTTTTCATGGTTTTAATCCGCTCCCATTAGAAGGTTTAAACAGGGTAAATTAAAAGCATAAAACATGGAATAATAAATTCCCCAGGAACGAACCCGATGAAATCCTTCCGCAAGAACGAAGATGTGCGGGTCAACCAATTTGTGGGTTGATCCACGTTTGATGTTAAATTTAAAGAACATGGAAGAAAACAACTTTAAAACATAACCCCTACCTTGAGAAGGGACCAATCGCTAATGAAGGGATCACATTTCTGTCATTGCTGAGATCCTTCAACTCCGTTGGCGTAGTGATTCTCACTTTTGATTCATCGTCATTCGCTGTCGAGAGTTCTCTCCAAGCTCCAAGAATTCTCCAGAGATTCTCTCTATTTTTCACCAATGACCAACATTCGATTAACCCATTAAATTGAGGGAACAAATTTCAACATTCCATTATGATATGAAATTAATGATTCAACACTACTATTTCAGATTCATTAAGCTGTGTCATTAATTATCAAAATAGCTGCCCTGTCATTGTGTTGTAGTGAATGATTTTAAATAAAACAAAGCAAACTTTTAATTTTATTTTATTTTATTTTATTTTACTTAAAACGTCCACAAATTAACTTTTTCCCTTGACCCATGCCAGTTGAGGTTAGGCCCTCTCTTAGGTAAAGTCTTCATCCCGTACATAATGATGCCTTCAATTTTTTAATTTGGGCATCCGTTTGGAAACTGCCACAACCACACACACACACTAAAATTCACTTAACTTAAAAAAAAGTTCAAACCACCATTTCGGGCTCACCGGGATTCAGAATGACATTCTGTCTATTCTCTTGGTCTTGAAATAATTCCATATAATATTTAAAAATAATACATGGAAAATTTGAGACATTACATGAAATGAAAGATAAAATGGAGCATGTAAATAAAAAATTCTTGATTGAAAATTTGATCAATAAATTGAATAGAGTAGGTAAACAATCTACAGAGTGAATAAGTATACGGGATCATGAGTACTTACACACAAATCAAAAATCATATAGGGGGAAGTAGGAAGTCAGTCCGTAGAAAAAATAGTTTCTGAGAAAATGCTCAAAATAGTTAATTATCTCATAGAAATCATAATGCTACAAAATATTGAACAATGATAAGCTGAATTGCATAAAAAAATGAAAACATATCCCCACTCACCTAGCAGCCATTAGTGGTGGAAATCGGGAGGAAGAGGGGTTGGGGGGAGGTGGGGAGGGACCTACGGCGAAGTGGAGGCACCACCAGTGGCGTAGAGGAGGCAATGTCGATAAAGATGATGAGAGGAGGTGGCGTTAGTAGCTAGGAAGCAGGTAGAGAGATCCACATCATATCCAGTTTAGGTGGTTCCACTGAAGGTTCTAGTCTAGTGGAACTACCTGAAATCCCATTGGAACTTTCACTATTTCAATGAACAATGAAAGTTCTAGTGGGGATTTCAGGCAGTTCCACTGGACTGGAACCTTCGGTGGAACCACCTAAACTGGAGACGATTCTTGTCACAGGCGGAGAGGTAGGGATGCCTAGGGTTGTGGGAGTGATGTTGCGGGGGAGGGATGAACCAAACCCAGGCCGCCATACTGGGCCTGATGGCCTATAGGAAAAGCACTACCCAACCCAAAATGGGTTCCGATATGTTTTTTATCTCTCTCTCTATCTCTTTTAATAATAATAACAAATAATTTGCATGCTTATTTATAATCATATTTTAATTTTTTATATTTACTGATTTTCATTCTTTTCCTATTATTATTATATTAGTTTTTTTTATTTTCCTATTCATTAAATCTTTTTATTTTTACGCATGTAACTGTCACTAAAAATAATTCCTCGAAAGCTTTAATTTGAGTTTTGGTGCAGTTGATTTATAAAAATGATTAATAGATTCTATGAATAAATATTTTTGTAAAGGTAAAATTAAATTTTGAAAGTGTGAATGTGGATAATATTTTTTTGAGTATTCAAAATTTTTTTCATTGAAAACAAAGATCCACCATTCATGGAGCATGTTATCAGAAGACTAAAATGCATGACTATTAGATATGAATGATGTAAAAATAAATGATCCATCAACCAAGCCAAGGCTTAATCAAAATTTATATCACATTATTTATAACTCAAATACCTACAATAGATGAAATTACTAAATGAGAGTCAACTTAAATTTCAAAAAGTGTAAGCATACTAAAGTCAACTTAAATTAAGGGTAATATTGAAGCATAATGCCAAAATTATCATAAAGGTTGATGATCAAATTCACGAGGGTTGTGTTAACCAAAGCATTAACCAACCCATTCAACAATAAATGAACTCTAAAATTCTCAAGGTGATTTTCAAAGAACAAGTCTTTGCGTTTTAATCCTTCAGTTTTAACTTTTATCCATTGTGTCTGTGTAATGACTCTAATTTTCTTCAATTTTATTTTTATAAATTAATTGGGAAAAATCTGAGACCAGACACTAATATGACGTATGATTCTGAGACCCAGTGTGCCCAGGAAAGTTTGTTGAAAAATGTTAAGTTTTTAACAGTGCGCATGAGAGGGTTTCCTAAAAGAGCAGAATAACTCCTAAACAGGTACCCAGATCAGAAATCTAAGGGCACCATTGCATTCAGATCATCAACTTTACCTTAGGTGGGGATTAACATCGACCGGCGTGAGTCGACTATGAAAGTTAAAATTTGGACGTAACCATCATTAAAATACTTTAATTAAAACATTTTCTTAGACATAGTGGAGTTTTTCCTTTTAATGAAACCTTTGTCAGGAATTCAGGGTTATCACCATGACCCTGTAATTCCTTTGAGGCATGGAAAGAAACTCTCACGACGATGAATGTTGGTGGATCAAGGATCGATGAAGACATGAACCTCTATTCTTTTTCAATGACTAATACAACATCGAGGGAGAATGTTGATATCTTTTTGATTTCCTATTCACATTATTAGATTTAACGATGAACGCTGACCAACCAATGAATAGGTTGATCCGCGGTTCGTTCATTCTTACAGGATGGTTAAATTTTTGGGTTTTTAAAAATGGAAAAAAATCTGGGTGATTTTCGGTTTTTTGTTCTTCTTTCATACTTTTAACAAGATCAAATTGACGCCGACACAAAAAAAGTTCGTGATTCATTTTTTGTGCATTCTTGGTGCCTTTCCCTCTTCCACATTCTTCATGCTTTCACCGTTGAACCCCCTTGGTCATGGCTCAATGTTTCTGGGTGGATCTAAGTACGATCAAACCCCCATATCGAAGGAAAATTGACCGCAGAGTCCGCAACAATGTAGAGTGGAACCCGATGAGACCAAATCTACAACCACATGATTTTTGGGTATTGGAGGAGCCCCGATGGTCTGCAGAAGGGACCAACAGCATGGGTCCAGTTCAGCGGTCCGATGTGGTGCGACGACGTCGTATGTGGCGTGAGGAGGTGGCGGCTAGAGTGGCATGGTGTGGTGGTCGGAGCTCAAGTGTTACGCAAAGGTGGAGAGAACGCAGGGGTCGCGGTCCAGTGGGGTGCAATGCGGGGGACCGAGCGACACACGGGGAGCCACGCGGTCAGGGAAAACCACGTAGACCAGGGGGCACGGCCAGGGCGAGCTGCATCTGGTGGAGAAAAATGGCCCACTACATGTAGGTCAGACTAGGGTGTTTGGGTTGGGCCGGACTGGGTCATGTCAGCTAGACCGGGTCAGGTCAGGTCCGGTAGGTCGGATCGGGTCCAGACCGGACCCGGGTCAGACCATTTTACAAAAACGGTCATATCTTTCAAACCGTGTGTCCGTTTGATGAGCCGTTTTTGGATTTGGGAACCTTTTAATGAGAATATACTTTTAGATACTCTAAGAGATTTTTAGTGGAAGTTTTAATACGATATAATGGCTTGAGGAGTAGATTCTCCTGGAACGAGCATACTAAGTGTGGAATCCTACATGACTTTGTGACTGTGTGATCTTGGTGACTACATGACTTTGTGACTATGTGATCTTGGTGAATATGTGTCTTGGGGGCTATATGAACTACCAAAACTCCACGTGTTATCGACAATCTGTGTGTTATCGACTTAAGGTGTTCTTTGGACTATGACTGATACTCCTGCTTTTGTGCTTTAGACTTATACCTGTGTGAGCTGACTATACTTTGTGTGTTTCCTTTGTGGTGTACTGTGCATTTTTCTTTGTGGTAAACTTCATGTATTTATTTTTGGTGTACTTAATTTATTTATTAGTGGTATTCCTTTGTGGTTTCAGATTATCCTACTGAGTATTGTTTTACTCACCCTTACACGGGCTTTTCCCGCACGTGTCGTGTCTTGTGCAGACGATCAACGCTTTGATGGAGTTATTGGTGGATCAGGACCAAGTGGTGTTTAGAGTGCTCATACATATGAGGTTTGATCCTATGGATTCAAATAGATATTATACACCTACCCTTTAGGTAGGGTTTTCAATGGATTAGTTTTATAAACTTGTGCATTCACTTTGAAAAACTCCTTTATTTTAGTGGGCTTGTATTCTGGCCCTGTTTACTTTCCAATTTTCCTACTATCATACTCTATAGTTGATATCATAGTGTATGCATGCATTTGTTTACTTAGTGTTTTTACATTTCAGTATTGTGGGCTTGGAGACGGGTGCATGTGTACTGGTACTTAGACAAATGCCTCCTATTTATGGGATATGCCTACATAGTGCTAGTTGCCATCCCCTGGCCTATTGGAGGCAGACTTGGAGTAGTCATGACATGGGATCCTTTGGGATGAGTCATGATAGAGTGTTATCAAATAGGGTTGGTTTTACATAAGGATAGAGAGTCTATGAGGTTGGTTTGGGGAAAATAGTGTTAAGTGTTTCGAGTTCGGATTTCAGGCTAGGGACTCCAGTGTTGGTTCGGCGACCGACGTATCCATACACCAGGACTATGGAAACCTATTTTTTGACTTGAAACATGAAAAAAATGGTTGTAGGGAATAAATTTTTCATGCATCATATAAGATTTTGAGTGTGTTATCATGTCCTTCTTGATTCATCTCATTAGATATACTTTATTGACTATGGTACATCTTGATCTGTTTTAGGATGCCTCCATGAAGCCAGCCAGCTAGAATTCCGATGCATGATCATGAGGATGATCTGCCTAGCGATTAGGGGATGATACATGGACCAGTATCAAAGATAGAACTTCTGGGTGGTGTACTAGAAATACCACCACCCTTTGATCAACAGTTACTACCATCGCTACAGGTAGAGGATGCATGCAAGTTTAGTGCATTGCATGAGTTCCAGAGGCAACGACCTCCCAAGTTTTGGGGTGAGACAGACCCACAGGTAGCTAAGGATTGGCTGGAGGTAGTTACTCATGTATTTTGACTTGTGAGGATGCCTACTGACCAGATGACCATCCTAACTGCGAGTCTTCTTCAGGGCTCAGCGGGGCGATGGTGGAGCTTAGTGATCCAAACACATGATGAGACAACTCTCTCTTAGGTAGTATTTGATCAACTCTTCAGGGAGGAGTTATTTATGATGACATTATTCTCAGTTCTTATACAAGAGCTTCTGCATCTGTAGTAGGGCAGTCAGACAGTAGCGGAGTACTCCGTGAGATTTATGGATTTTTCTTGCTACTCCATGGATATGGTTTGTGACCCATTTTTTAGGGCCTAAACCTTCAAGTAGGGGCTACGCTGGAAGATTAGGGAATCCATGATATCCATTAGCATCCCTATATATGTAGGGGTGTTGGAGTAATCTCTACTAGTGGAGAGCTTTTTGGCAGAGCAGACACCAGGAGTGGGAGCTACCAGCAGGCACCAGGTAGTTGAGTCATTGATGGTGGGTAGATGGCATCAGATGAAAGGAACCAAGTGGGTCAAGAAATATAGGGGATGACTCCAGGATATGATATCAATGGTGCGGGTATCCCATAGTGGAGCGAGTCAGTTGAAAGATAGGTTGTTTTACTCATGCGACAGTCAGGGAAATCTGACTAGAGATTGCCCGACTCACCATACAGATGATTACTAGACGGTCGAGGGACCGCCAAGATAGTGGAAAATAAATGAGTATGGTGGTCCTTAGGGAAGAAGACATGGAAGAGGAGTAGTTCGGGCAATAGGAGGTGGGAGGAGGTTCGAGGTACAACCACCACCACCCCCAGGTGGTCCACCATGGGCTTAGGGAGTTGGTGGATAGGGATGAGGACAACTTCGGGCGATGGAAGATTATGACCCAAGGATATCAAGATGATTAGAGGTAAGATATGTGTATTTTCCAACTTATTTGTAGTTTTAATAAACATAGGGTTTAGTCACTCTTTTCTATCCATGACCCTTGTTCAAGACTCAGATATTCCAGTGGAACCGTTGACTCAATCCCTACGCTTAGAGACTCCTACGAGGGAAGATTTGATGATCACACATTGGTGATGTCAGTGTAACCTTACTCTAGGGGGTGAGAGTTTAAGTTGTGATATCTTGGTGGCAACGTCGAGGACTTACAACATCATTCTTGGTATGGACTGGTTATCCGCAGTTCATGCCCAAGTTGACTATTTTAGGCATAAAGTGCGGTGTGTCCGCAGTGACGAGACCATGTTTTCTTTTATCGGTGAAAAGGAAACACAAGAAGCACAGGATGGACTCACTCATAGGAGGTTGCAACCAATTACTCATCAATTGGATAGTCTCACCCTCAGTGTAGTGGATGATAGGAGTCCTTAGTTTCCTGTAGTATTGGTGGAATATGAGGAAATATTTCATGAGTATGTCCTCAGATTAAATCTCCACAGGGAGGTTGAATTTTGCATTGATATGTACCCTAGTATGACACTGATATCTACACTTTCATATTAGATAGCTTCCACAGAGCTTCGTGAGTTGAGGGTATATCTGGAGTACTTGTAGAGGAAGGGCTTCGTGAGACCCAGTATTTCACCCTGGGCGGCCCCAATTTTGTATGCCAAGAAGACAGAAGAGAGATTGAGATTATGTGTGGACTTTCGGTGAATGGACTAGGTGACCATGACAAATAAGTATCCACTACCAAGGATTGATGAACTCTTCAATCAGGTGAAGGGATAAAGGTGGTTCTAAAAGATAGACCTCAGATCTGGATATCACCAGCTTCGATTAAAGGATGAGGACATCCAGAAGACGGATTTCAGATGTCGGTATAGCCACTATGAGTACTTGGTTATTCTTTTTGGAATGATTAACACCCCAGTAGTGTTCATGGGACTCATTAATAGGATCTTCCAACCTTACTTAGATCGATTCGTCATGGTCTTCATTGATGACATCATAGTGTACTCGGCGTCCGAGGAGGAATACACGATACACTTGAGGATGGTCTTGGAAACACTCTGAGAGCACCAAATTTATGAGAAGCTCTCAAAGTGTCAGTTCTAGAAACGAGAGGTCAAATTTTTGGGACACATCATTTCAGAGGTTGGAGTTGTAGTGGATCCAGTGAAGATTGAGGCAGTGCTTTCTTGGGAGCCATCCAAGAGTGTTACTAAGGTACAAAGTTTCTTAGGTTTGGCTGGGTACTATCAAAGGTTTATACCTGACTTTTCTAGAGTAGAAAAATCATTGATAGATTTAACATGAAAGGGGTAACCTTTCATGTGGAAGAAGAAGTTCCAGGAGAGATTTTAGCAGATGAGGTAGAGATTGAAAAGTGGTCCTATATTGAGATTACTAGAGGAATATGTTGAGTATGTGGTGTTCTGTGATTCATTAGGGACCAGGCTTGGTTGTGTCCTGATGCTGGGGAAAGTGGTGATTGCCTATGGATCACACCAGTTGAGGTACCATGAATAGAACTATGAGAACCATGATATTGAGTTGAAAGTAGTAGTCTTTGCCTTGAAGATATGGTGACACTACCTGATGGGTGATCATTTTATCATATAATTTGACCAAAAGAGTCTCAAGTATATCTTTTATCATAAGTATTTGAACTTGAGACAGAGATGATGGATAAATTTCCTCCAGGACTATGAATTTGATATTTTCTATACTCCTGGAAAGGGGAACGTAGTGGCGCCTACTCTTAGTAGGATATTCAACTTGAAGTTGTTGAGAGAGGCATAACTTGTAGTTGGCCACATTGAAAATATCCTTTATGGATGGAGATGGAGCATCTTATCTCCAGTCGATGGTTTTTACCCCTCCACTCTTACAGGGAGTCAGGGAGGAACAACTTGGGGATACCGATTGTGAGACTTTATGTGCTTAAATGTCCATAGGACATACCCCTGATGGATATTTGAAAGGCGGGGAGCACATCATTCTCTTCAGAGGACGCACAATAGTACCAACGGTGTTGCGGGAGGAGGTCTTGAGGGAGTTACATACATCCCCTTTAGCGGTACATTCAGGTGTGGAAAAGATGTACCAGGACCTCTAACGTCATTTCTGGTGTCCAGAGATGAAGAAGGTAGTGGTAGAGTTCGTTTCTAGATGTCTCACTTTCCGGAAAGTGAAGGCTGAGCACCAGGTTCCAGCAAGTTTGACTCAACCCCTAGAGGTGCCAAAGTGGAAGTGGGATGAGATATCTATGGACTTCATGATGGATTTACCATGTACATCCATGGGTCATGATACCATCTGGGTGATCATTGACCGACTCACCAAGTCATCCCACTTCATACCGATCCATGAGCAGTGTTTAGTAGAGAGATTGGAATGCCTCTATGTGCAGGAGATAGTTCGTCTTCATAGAGTGCCATCAATGACCATCTAAAATCATGACGTGTGTTTCAAATCCTGATTGTGGAAGGTATTATAGGAGGCATTTGGTAGTTAGATGCGCTTGAGTACAATGTTTCATCTCCAGAAAGATGGCCATATAGATAGGACCATTCAGGTTCTTGAGGACATGCTACGTGCCTGCATCCTCGATTTTGGATTAGTTGGGAGGATCACCTACCACTGGTGGAGTTTTCATACAACAATAGATACCACTTCACCATTGGTATGGAACCATTCGATTCCTTGTATGGGCGACCCTGCAGGTCTCCACTTTACTGGACTGACCCAAGAGAGTCAACAATCATGGGTCCAAAGTTGGCGTGAGCTACCATAGAGAAGGAGCAGGTCATCCAAGAGCGGATGAAGACTGTACAAACCCATCATAAGTCTTATTCATACCAACTATGGAGGCCCTTAGAGTTTTATGAGGGAGAACACGTGTTCCTCAAGTCTCACCTTGATGGGGATTGTGGAGATTTGGTCGGGGTGGAAAGTTATCTCTGAGATATATCAGCCCTTTTCAGATTCTGGGTAGAGTTGGAAAGGTGGCGTATCACCTATATCTACCCCCATAGTTTCACAGGGTGCATGATTTCTTCCACGTGCCGTAGCTAAGGAGGAACGTGCATGATCCATCTCACTTCATCGACTAGGGTGAGTTGGACATTGATGATGGGGCGAATTTTGCGGAGTACCTAGTAGAGATCGAGGATCTACATGAGAAGATCCTTAATGGGTGGTTTTTTCCTCTAGTGTGCATTTAGAGGAAGCCCGATAATCTCTAGGAGAGAACTTGGGAGTGGGAGGATCATATTTGTGCTTAGTACCCTCATCTTTTTGTTGAGTAGCCCTTATTTTGGATTTTGGGGATGTAAATCCATAAGGTGGGGAGAATTTAATGACTCAGATTTTCTTTAGTTTTATTTTTATATATTAATTTAGAAAATTATAAGACCAGGAACTAAGAAAATGTATGATTTTGAGGCCCAGTGTGCCCAGGACAGTTCGTTTAAAAATGTTAAGTTTTTAACAGTGTGCATGAGGGGGTTTCCTGAAAGAGTGGAATAACTCATAAACAGGTGCTCAGATTAGAAATCCGAGGGAACTATTGAATTCAGAGCAGTGAATTTACCTTAAGCAGGGTCTAACATTGACCAGAACTGATCGATTATGAAAGTTAGAATTTGGATGTAACCATCATTAAAATATTTTAATTAAAATATTTTATTATACACATCAGAGTTTTTCTTTTTAATGAAACCTTTTTTAGGAATTCAAGGTTATCACCATAACCCTGTAATTCCTATGAGTTGTGGAAGTAAACTCTCTCGATGACAAACACTGGTGGATCAAGGATCAATGATGACACATACCTCCGTTATTTGTCAATGACTAATCCAACCTCGAGGTAGGATGTTGATCTCTTTGTGATTTCCTCTTTCCCTTATTAGATTTAACGACGAACGCAGACCAAACAATGAATAGGTTGATCCATGGTTCAATTTTTCTTGCATGATGGTTAAATTTCAGGGTTTTTAAAAAGGGGAAATAATCTGGGTGATTTCTGGTTCTTCGTTCATCCTTTTAACAATAACGAATTGACGCCGACATGAACAAAAGTTGAGATTCATTCTTCATGCATTCTTAGTGCCTTTTTATCTTCCCTATTCTTCATGATTTATCCTTTTAACCCCCATGGACACATATTGATGTTTTAGGGTGGCTCTAAGTATGATAAGACCTTTGGATCAAAGGAAAATTGACCGCAGAGGCTGTAGTAGTGTAAAACGGAACCCGATGAGACCAAATCTGCGACCTCACGATTTTACGGGCATCAAAGGAGCCCCGGTGGTCCGCAGAAGGGATCACCAGTGTGATTATGGAATTAAAGTATAGCATGGTGCAGTGGTGGTGTAGGTGGTGTGAGGTGGTGATGAATTGGAGGATGCGGCTGGAGTAGCCGGAGTCGGCGACTGGAGCGGCCGGAGGCTGCGTGGCGCGGCGGTCGGAGCCCGAGCGGGACGCGAAGGCAGCGAGCACATGGGGGCCATAGGAAATAGGGGTGTGACATGGGGGAACAGGTGATGTAGGGGGATCCATATAGTCAAGGTGCACCATGTGGACCAAGGGTGCATGATCAGGGCGGTTCGCGTACGGTGGAGCAAACCGGCCCACTATATGCGGGTCGAACTAGGGTGGACGGGCCGCTCCGGTAGCCCAGCGGACAAGCGGGATGATTATAGAAGGACTAGAGGTATGGGACGGTTCAAGATGGAATGGATTGGTTAAAGTCAACCAAACCGGGTTAGGTCGTGTCCGATGGTTCGGGTCAAACCCGAACCAGACCTGGGTTGGGCCGTTTTACAAAAACGGTCATATCTTTCAAACCATGTGTCTGTTTGATGATCCATTTGCACCGTTGGGATCCTTGTGATGAGAAGGTACTTTTAGGATAATCTAAGTTAGTTTTAGTGGAAGTTATCATATGACCTAATGGATTGAGGAGTAGATTCTCCCGAAACGAGCGTACTAAGCACAAAATCCTACGTGACTTTGTGACTATGTGATCTTGGTGACTACATGAATTTTTGACTAAGTGATATTAGTGACTACATGAATTGGATGATGAATTAACTATTGAAACTCTATGTGTTATCGATACTCCATGTGTTATTGACACTTCATGTGTTATCGACACTCCGTGTGTTATCAACAGTTCGTGTGTTATCAACACTCCATGTGTTATCAACTCTAGGTGTTCTATGGAATACGAATGATACTCATGATTTTTTGATTTAGACTTATACCTATGTGAGATGACTATACTTCATGCGTTTCATTTGTGGCATACTCTGTATTTTTTTTCGTGGTACACTTCATGTATTTATTTGTGGTGTACTTCATGTATTTCTTAGTGGCATTCCTTTGTGTTTTCGGGGTGTCCTACCAAGTATTGTTTTAATCATCCCTCCATGATATTTTCCCGCATGTGTAATGTCTTGTGAATATGACTGACAATTTTATAAAGTTCTAGGTGGACCAAGACTAGGTGGTGTTTTGAGTGATCAGACAGATGAGGTGTGCTCCTAAAACTTCAGACAGATGTTCTACACCTACCCTCCAAGTAGGGTTTTCTAGGGACAAGTTTTAGGAACTTGTACATTCACTTTGGCATACTCCTTTATTTTTGTGGGCTTGTATTCTAGCCCTATTTACTTTCCAGTTTTCCTATTATTGTACTCTATGGTTGGTATCTTAGTGTGTGCATGCATTGTTTACTTAGTGTTTTTACATTTTAGCATTGTGGGCTTAAATATGGGTGAATGTGTACATGTACTTAGGAAAATTCATCCCATTTGTGGGATATGCCTATTTTCTTGTAACATACCGACTTGGAAGCCACTAAACTGGTGCTCCAAGCTGGTTCTCCACAAGGCCTCAAGCACGCCTCCTCGGATGCCAGAGGCTGCCGAACCCAGGTTTTGTAATACCTGTCAACTGGGAAAGTGACACCATGGATATCCATATCTATATACGTATACATGTATAGTCCCATACCTATAAACATATAAATAAATATGAATATTCATTGTTATGTGTATCAAACAACATAAAACCAAAAAAATAGTCGATCCTTAGGTCCATAAGCCCGATCTCCTGGACATCCTGTGCAAGGGAATTGAGTTTGACGTCGTTCCACTCAAGCCGTGTATCGTTAAGTCAATATCTAGGTCTATGATCCCATCTACATGTATATTCTTCGTCCAACACTGTAATTATATCTCTGAGCAAGCTACATCACCATAGGGGGAATGCTCATCCTACACTTGGGTTCACTCGTACTCACTTCCAATCACTGAACAAGGATACCGTATGCTGACGGTCAATCTTATATAGAAGGATACCATATAATGATAGTAAATATTGTATGAAAGGATACCATATACCAATGGTCAATCATGAAAAATCCATAAGAGCGTAATTATTATGATCATAGGTTGAGGAGAGTGTAATCATCCCCACCTGTAAAGAAGGATTCTGGGAAACACGTCCGGACATTCGATAAAAGGTTACTTAGTTAGTCTCCATGTTGCTCAGGCCTGTAAATATAGTCTAATGTCTAAGACCTAGGTCTTGGTCCGTAGGTGGTCATGACATTTGGAACTTGGATGATCCTTAAGGGGCATACCCTTAGGCGATCTATAAAGAGAGAACTCCTTGGTGAGATGCCCTGATCCACCCCGTAAGTCTCGAAACAAATTTAGAAGAGCAGGATCATTCCAATCATAGGTCAAGGAGAGTGTAATCATCCCCACCACTTGGGAGTGCATAATATACAATGAGTCTTGCATTGTCATGCTCGAATCAATGAGAGTGTAATCATCCTCATTGTGTATCATCCATCCTATGAGTCCGTCCAAGGAATTCCTATAATGGGAATCCAAGTATCACTCAAGGAATATTGTAAAAATCAAGTAAGGATCAATAGTAGGATACCAGAAAGCAACTCTAGTCATCCCAAAAAAATATATATCACAATATATACATACATACAGGCTCAATAGCTAAGTCCCAGGTAGTACCTCTGGGTATACCAGTAAATATCAGAAATAACATGGCTCAAAATACAGATACCAGGAAAGCATGTCTCGAATACAAATAAGAAAAATGGATCCCAGGAAGAACATTTGGGCATACCAACAGAAAAGAATAAGCCTCGTGTCAGGTTCGACATCCACCAACCAGGAAGAACCTCTGGTGAACATCACTACATCAACAATAAATAAGTGAAACATAACAAAGAGTGAGGGTGGACCGAACGCCCAACCCAACACTACAAACACAACCCTATGGGATTACTAGTTCGAAAAAGGTTCTAGGTGACACACAAAAACAATATCTACCCAAACCCGACGTATCAGATCATGGTTGGTCAAACCACGGGCACCCGCTGGGTCCCTCAAGTCAAACACTGAGGAGGCATCCTACCCGGGATCCTTTAGGTAAACAAGAGAGAAGGAAACCTATAATAGATCCTTAGAGAAAAGTAAGGTAGGAATCCTACATGGGATCCTAGAACAAATAAAAATAGAGGAATACTATAATATTGATCCTCTCAAGGGAAGAAATAAGAGAGAGATCCTATAAGGGACTCCCTAGGTCAACACATAAGCAAAGGCATTACTCAGCAGATCCTTAGAAGCATCTGGTCTCACGACCTTGTAGAACAGAAGGGAACATCTCACAAGGGGAATGTCATCAAAAGAATAGTTCATATGATATATATCATAGATAATCTCAGATCAAAAGTCTCAACTAGGTTGGTTTGAACACCCAACCTATCATCCATGTCAAGTCTCACTCTCAGGTGACAACTGAACTCGATAACCAGAGGAAGAACCTATAAATTTTGATATAAACCCCCCAAAACCATTTATATAACCTTTAAATGTCAATAGGATTTCACCATTGTGATCTACGTGAAAAAATTCTTAGAATGAACTACTCACACACCCAATTATAACTTCCAGGGCACAAAATACCCCAAATTACTAAGCTGGAAAAAGTACACGGTGTGTACTTCAGAGTACACGGTGTGTACTTCAGAGTACACGGTGTGTACTTCAGAGTACACGGTGTGTACTTCAGAGTACACAGTGTGTACTCTTATCCATCCCCCTGACTGTTTACATACACATGGCTAGAACACATGGGGTTTTCCTATATAAAAGTACAAAGAGTGTACTTAAAAGTACACCGCATGTACTGTTTAAAAACCAAAAACTCGTGTTCTTTCTCTCACGGTTGAACACACGAACAACCACCACACGACGTGTACTCAAAGTACATGGAATGTACTTAGGAAATATTATTCTTCCCAGAATGGGAAGAATACACAGTGTTTTTCCCACGAACACATGCCGTGTAACCTGGGTTTCTGACGAGAAAACCCTCAAAATGCCCGAAACACCCGTTTTCACCCCCGAAACAACAGATCTGGCCTTAAGAGGCCACAAGAAAGAATAAAAAGGATTTAAAAACTTAAAAAAACATGTTTAAAGGGAATATATGGTGAAAATATAAATGGTCCTACCTTCGGGTGAAAACCGTCAAAGCTTCAGTTGATTTCACCACCCACAAATGCCGCACATCGACTCAACGCGTCGAGAGCTTCGAAACAGTACCTATCTTGCCTTCTATCACTCACTTTTTCTCCATATATCATTTATCCCATATGAAATGTCCAAGGAGGTGAACATAGGAGTCATTCACAAGGAGGAGGAAATAAGAAAAAGGAAAAGAAAAGAAGAAAAGGAAATAAAAGAAAAAGGGGCCCGGCCCGGCCCTGGTGCCCAACTCAAGTTTATGCCTCGCCTAGGATAAAATACCCATTATGGACACAAAATAGAAGAAAAAATATCAATCTGATACTCCATTTAAAAGTTATTTATGAACTAACCTGTATGAATAATTTAATATTTAATTTAATAATATTAAATATTAAATATTCCGCTAAAATTCAAACAGCTCAGATTTCCACCAAACTCCTATCCTAAGGTAAAAACACTATTTTGGGACCAACAGAGTGGTTAGAAAATTTATCTGAGGTCAAATGGTATGGAAAAATAATATTATACCCCTCACAATCATCCAACGACAAAAATTCAAATTTCTGCTCAAAATTGCAGTCCAAAAAAACACAGGTCCTTACAAACTCCCCACCATAAACCTTCTCGTCCCTAAGAAGCCTGATGAAAGGACCGACAACCATGCTCTCAATATGAGAATATGAAAAACAAAGCTATCTTGACTTTCCAACCACCATCCTCAAAGCATTAACAACTGCCTTCCACATGGAAGACATTTAACTATGACCGATCTGGTACTCCCCACCATAGGAATACCCTTATCGTTGTCTCATAAGAAACTTCTGATCCCAATGACCCATAACAACACCGAAGTTCAAAATAGAATGAGGGTCACCACCCTAAAACATCCAAAAGTGTACTCCACACCATATGGATTACCTTACATTGGTTCTAGAGCGCAACCACAACTGGTTCTATCCTCAACAAGGATGAAAATTAAGAAAGAAAAAGGATCTTAGTGTAGGGAAAAATCTCTATTAGCATACTCAAGACGAATCAAGATAACACATGAACATCTATAATAGGAGTACACCAAGAATATATAAAAAGGTGTTTCCATCTCCCTCCGAGCCACACTCACCATCCTTTCAAAACCTGACCAAGATTCAGTCACATTTCAACCATCTTATGGTACCTGATTTATTCCATGATGTCACCTCTACTATGGAGTGACACTCCGACACAACTTCTAAGATCCAATCCCATGACAAGCCTTAGAACATTGGTCCTCGGCTTGCACCCAACCACACACCGATTTAGATTCAAATGATACCACATGAAAAAAACATGTATCATTAAATACCCGACTCACACACATTATGTCGTTCTAGTCACGATCATCTACCCACACTATGACTACATTAGCAACAACGGAAACACTGGTCGACCAGAACAGGCACCCAAACAGTCCTATCCGTCAAATCCAGTCTTGAAAAGTAAGCACCCGAGGTGCCTTGATCAAAAGATGAAGACATAAATATGCCTATAATGCAAACTTGAGCACCTACTGGGCCTCGATCACAAAATGAGCATAAAACAAAACTCCCCGCCAAAAAGGCATTGGAAAACATGGGCCAACCTCTCTCACACAGGTTTCCCTAGAACATGCATCGACCTACAAGGGTTTGAGTCAAAACTAAGGGTCTCTAGGTCTTCCACCCACTATTGGAATTTGAGGTATTTGTGATGGGATCCTGTCGCAAATGAGCTTTTGGGACGGGGTCCCGTCGCAAATAGCCCGTTGTAGAAAATGGCATCGCAAATAGTATTTTTTACGACGATCCTATCACAAAAAATACTATTTGTGATGGGAAAATGTCCCGTTGTAAATCTTTTTCCGATTATATACATTATATTTATAAAAACCTGTTGTGACGGGCCCTTCACAAATACTTTTTTGCGACCGGCCCATTTTCCTATCGCAAATAGTTATTTAAAAACATATAAACTATTTGTGATGGGAACCCGTTGCAGAAGGTCCCGTCGTAAATACTTAATAAAAAAAATCAATAATATTATGATAAATTAATATTAGAAAATAATAATAATAATACTATTAATATAAATAATATAATATTATATAATAATAATACTAATTTTAATAATATAAAAATTATATTATTATAATATTAATAATAGAATAATGTTATTATTATTGCTAATTATTAATATTTATTACTAATTATCCCTAATTATTCATAATTATTCCTAATTATTGCTAATTAATGTTATTTATTACTAATTATTGGTATGTATCCCCAATTATTGCTAATTATTGGTATTTATTGATATTTATTGCTAATTATTTATAATTATCCCTAATTATCCCTTATTATCTCTAATTATCCCTAATTATCTCTAATTATCCCTAATTATCTATAATTATCCCTAATTATTGATAATTATTGCTAATTATTAGTATTTATTGCTAATTATTACTAATTATTACTAATTATTAGTATTTATTTCTATTTAGTATTTATTGGTATTTATAAGTATTTATTTTTATTTATTAGTATTTATCTCTATTTATTAGTATTTATTAGTATTTATTAGTATTTATTGCTAATTATTACTAATTATTACTAATTATTGCTAATTAATCCTAATTATTGCTAATTATTTCTAATTAATCCTAATTATTACTAATTATTATTAATTATTACTAATTATTACTAATTATTACTAATTATTACTAATTATTACTATTTATTACTAATTATCAGTATTTATTACTAATTATTAGTATTTATTACTAATTATTACTAATTATTAGTATTTATTACTAATTATTAGTATTTATTATTATTTTTTAGTATTTATTACTACTTTTTACTAATTATTATTATTTATTCCTAATTATTAATAATTACCGCTAATTATTACTAATTAGCATTAATTACTACAAATTACCGCTACTAATTACCAATTATCGCTAATTATTTATATTCATTACTAATTATCGTTAATAATTCCTAATCAATACTAATTATTAATAATTAGTACTAATAATTACAATTTATTATTACAAATAAAGACTGATTACAAAACAATCTAAATCTAATTTAATTACAACTAATTAATTAACAATGATTAAAATTAATATAAAAAAATGCAATAAATATTAAATTAAATAAAACATAAATACCTTTAAACTTGATATCTTATAGGTGTAGATGACTTCAAAACTTGTTCCTAAAAAAAAATTAACTCAGAGAAATTTTAACTCTAAAATTAGAGTTTAGAGAGAGAGACAAAGTAAGAATTGAGAGGAAGGATGAAAAAAATGGATGGAGGGTATATATAGGTTAGATTATTTATGACAATACTATTTGTGACGGGACCCATCACAAATAATTTCAGCCTTATTAATTACTATCGGTGGTTAAAAGGGTATTTGTGACGGGTCCCGTCGCAAATAGTCACCTGCCAATACACTATTTGTGATGGGGAAATATCCCTGTCGCAAATAATATTTACGACCATCGGGTATTTGCAACGGGGGGTGCCTCCCAGTCAAAAATAGTATTTACCACCATTGGGTATTTGCGATGAGGAGACACCCCCCATCGCAAATACTCTTCCCGTGGTTTGGCAGGCAAACCACGCCAAACCTTTTGCAATAAAACCCCTTATCCTGTCTCAAATAACCAATTATTTGCGACAGGATGATGTCCTCATCGCAAATAATCTCTTCGACAGACTATTTGCAATGAGATCTAATCCCGTCGCAAATAACCCGTCACAAAAAGCCAATTTTCCCATAGTGACCTATCCCTACAGAAAAAACCTAACAACTAGGTCACAGGGTCTAACCACCAAGCCCAAAAGATCCAAAACCTCTCAAAAGAAGGTAAATATCACAATGACCAACTAGGGTCAAAACTGAAAAACACGGCCTACGAGGGCCCTGATCCTTTCCGAACATCCCCGGAAGGAACTGCTCCTTAGAGGTCACAACCAAAGTAGAAGAAAAAAGATGAACTGACACTCATTAGGTATCTGTATACAAAAATACCCCAAGGAGGTCTAGTTCACATGAAAATACTTGGTATCTATCGACATAGTACTCAGCGATCCAACTAGATAACCACAGAACTGAGAAAAAACACCCAACAAGGGGCTAAATAGAAAGGCATCACATGCCATATTGACCTACTAGGTTCACTGCACCACCTGTGCATGAGAACTAAGTCATCAGGCTCACAAAAAAGAACACCTCAATGTAGATCCACATAACCTACCATCAGAGTAAAAATTATGTGTAAGCAGACCCAAAGGTCTCAGTTGTCAGTAAAAACACACACTAGTAGGCCTATATGATGTGAATCCTACGTGCCTAGTATGATTCATGAGATGCCTCTTGCCTTTTCTGGAAAAGAGTCAAAACCCATCCCCAGTATCTTACTAATTTCCATGATCTAGAGATCCAAGGTAAATCAAAACACCCGAAAAACATATGCGCCTCTCAAGGCAAAAATCATTTACAACTGTAACATCGCAAAATCAAAACAACAACCCCAAACCCTGGAAACCAGGACTTCTTACCGGAATAAGTATTATCGATGCACCAGTATGATATCCATCACAGGTTCTGACACATTCCTAATACTATTATCTACTATATAACAAGTATAAAATACTAGGAAAAGAAAAATCCTATGATACCACTTTGTAACGTCACCTACCCAGAATCCACTAAACCGGTGCTCTGAGCTGGTTCGCCACAAGGCCTCAAGTGCGCCTCCCCAGACGCCAGAGGCTGCCGACTAGCAGTGAGGGCCTGAGAGGTGATAGTGGGGAGACTATTTTAAGAACCCAGATCTTCTTTTTAGCTATGATTTACTTTTTCTAGTTTCTTTGAGAAAAAGAAGTGTTTTTGGAAATTTTTGAAGTACACGCCGTGTACTCTATAATTACACGTCGTGTACTTTGTTACCGTGAGTAGCCGTGTGCTGGACGTGTCACGACTGTGCACATGGCCATGTGTGGGGACCTAGATGTCACATAAATGAATTATTTTAAAGTTAAATTTCATTTAATTTTCATTTATGCTTTGTTTTTGGGGTTTCTCAAGCTTTTATGGTGGAATGGGTGAGTTTTCATGAATTGGGCCAAACCGTGATCCCAATTCCAAATTTAAAAATAATTTTGTTTCTTTTATAAATTTTTATTTTTTAATATTTTTCACCCATTAAAATTCCTAAATGGTATCCCTTGACATATTAACACCACCATTGTAGTTTGGAAGCTTTAGAAATTCATAAACAAGTTGTATATGGGTTTTTATTTAAGGGATTGGGACTGCCCGAAAGCCCAATTCCAGTTTTAAAAATAAAATTTGTTTAATTAATAAATTATTCAATATTAAGTATTTTTCGGTGATTCCAAGCCCCACACATGACCATTGAACCCAGACGCACGTCCAGTATCATCCCACCCTCTTTGCAGCTCATTTTCCTCGCAGTTTAGGTAGAAAATTCTGAAGAACTCACATTTCGTCCATATTTAAAAAGGTAATTTGATTCATTTATAAATATTCCATTATTCACTCATTAACCCCCATTCCAGTTCTCAATTAACCTTATATTTCATGTTCCAACCTCAATTGATTTTTTGGCTGTTTTCAAATTCATCTACTGGTGTATTTGGGGCGATTTCTTCAAGAACCCTCAAGTGAGTGAGTCTCCTTCATTCTTCTTTCATTTTTCTTAGGGTTTCATTCAATGTTCTTAGGGTTTAGTCCCTTATACATGAAGTTAAAAATTTACATAGAGTAAGGTGTAAGACCTAAGGTTTAACCTTGGGTTTTCTTGGTCCAATTTTCTATTTTTAGGTTTGATCTACCCTCCTTGAGGTGCGGCGGTGGTGCGTTTGTGTTTTCGCACAAAGGATTCAAGGGTTTCATTTGATTTGGTAGGTGATTCCAATGTTGATGAAAAATTTGTGTATTATAATGCTGTATTTATCATATTTTTAGGTTTATATCATTTTATTATTGCTGAAAAAATTGGTTCTAATGATGTTTTTATTGCAATTGAATTTTAAACGCCAATTTGGTGTGAAATTGGAGTTTTTTCCAAAGAAATGTTTTATTTGTTTATTTGGGGATGCCCTATAAATACTTAGTTGTTTTATTGACCTTAAATAAGTCTTAAAATACTGTTTATAATGTTAATCCCCTTTGGTTATTTCTGAAAAAATGGGTTTTAAATGTGTTTGTAAAGAAAGTGAAGTTTTGGTTCCACATTTGTGTGAAAATGAAGGTTTTACAAAGTTATCACTTCTTGTTTAACATGGGGATGCCCAAAAATTGATTTTTTTATTTTAATTGAAATGTATTGGGATGCCTTTACTGTTTTGGTAACTTAAAAGTGTGAACATAGTGTACAAGTGGGGTTCTTAAGGGGTTTTGTGTGCAAAACAACACAGGATTTTGAGAAATTGTTTTATTCAAAATCAAAGTGTTTGTTGTGTGTTTTAAGTGGTATAAAATGTTATAGATACTGTATTTGGTGTATGTGAATAGTAGTGGTGTTTTCCATTAAAATTTATATGTGTTAAATTTTGAAATTGTTTGAGCACAAAGGGGGAAGCCCGGGTACCTAGGTGGGCGGATGTGTACTAGTACGACTAGTGGACCGGATGGGTTTTGTCCCTGTTTCACCTAGAATTTGGATAATTAAAACTCTAACTAAACTATGTGGATGATTATTGGGGACCACTAGGTTATGGGTATGTTCCCTACTAGTGTCTCATGCATGAGAACAGATTTTAATATGGTTACTTTACACCGAGGTATGAGGTACATGGGGCCCGAGACTATCTAGTGCCTAGGGGTGTTCCCGATTTTGTTGCTCATTGTGTTTGTGGTATTTTCTAATGTATTGGGGTGTTTTTGGAAGTACATTATAGTATCTAACATGTATATTTAAATGTGTGAACATTTTGAAAACTTTATCTTGAAAAATGT
This sequence comes from Viscum album, assembly GCA_963277665.1. Taxonomy (NCBI): domain Eukaryota; kingdom Viridiplantae; phylum Streptophyta; class Magnoliopsida; order Santalales; family Viscaceae; genus Viscum; species Viscum album. Next base: position 1,593,776,105 of record OY728161.1, read on the forward strand.
TTTCAATTGAAAGTTGCATTTCTTGGATTTTATCAATGCTTTTCTTTGCGTATTAAAACTACTTTCTTTTTCACATTGTATTGCGTGCTATTTGGAATCATTGGGTGGTATCATATTGGGATTAGGATCACACCCTAATTACACCACTTGGGTTTAAGTAGACTTGGTTATGTTTGACTTAGGTAAAGGAAAGGCTAAGGGTGATGGCGGTTCAGGGTGTTAGTCCCCATCCTTAGGGCGGAGTTGTGGAGACGGCTTGGGGGTGATGACCCCTTGTCATGTGGAGTCCATGGGGATATTTTGTTTCTGTTTCATTGTGTATTTGGACCTTTTGTATTTCATTTGAACTTATGTATTCAGTTCTGGATTTTTGTATAAACCTTGTTGGTATGAATTTTTCAGATTTATTTTATCAAATGTTTTTGGTGTTTTATCTATACATATTCGGGTAAATCATTCCCAAACCAAGATAAATGATACCCGGACACTTGTTCCCGCCAGTGGGGATAGGGAAGGCCCTTCAGGCCTTGTCATGGGCTGAGTTTGGTGCCGGTTTTGGCGGCGACCAGATTCGGTTCGTGACAAAATGGTTTCTGAGGAGGTTCGCTCTCTTTGGGTCATGTTATTTGGGGAACAGTTGGCATAGTCTGGAGTTAGGAATGTTGGGACTTGTAATTTAGGTTATGAGTAGTGTGGATGATCACCAAACCTCATGATAGGATTCAGGTCTCCAGGGGAATTTGGGACCTTTCAGAGTCCTTTGGTTTTCTTGGTTTAGTTTTGATTAGGGGAAATGAAAAGAGAGTTGGGTTAATGGTCTCAGTGAGCTTGCAGGGCCTAAAAATCCATTTGGAGCATGGGATATTCCCTAGAACACTCTCTATGACAGTGAAGTGATTGGAATATGGCCGCCAACCATATGTCCAAGTCACCCACTGAAACTAGTTTCCTCTCGCATTGTCTTGTATTGTTTAATTTTGAAATCTTAGAACTTTGGTTTTAACGTGACTTGGTTTTAAGAAGTGTAAAGTTTTTGTGGAATGATTTTCAAATAAAGATGGAATGGTTTTATTTATGAAAAGGTGGAACTGAATTTTCATAATTATATTCAAATGGAAAATGGTTTTCTTACACCTCTTTTTAAAAGTAGAAACTATACTGAAGTTGGTTTTGAAAAAGTGTTTACAATAGAGTTTTATAAACAATCAAAGGGTGTTTTAATGGGATAAGATGATATGAAATTGATGTGAATAACATGAAAGTGAGTTCTTGTCTAAATGGTTATGTCTTTATAAAACGTTTAGTAATATTTTAATTGGGATTTTGATCTCCTGGTTAGTGGTTTTGAGAAAAAGGGTGTGTTGGTTGACCGTTTTGGTTTTGAAAAGTGGAAAGAATATTTGTTTTAACCTTTGGTATTTTTGTGAGAAACCACATGCATGTGGTTATATGGGATGATGGATGGTTGATGGAATGACTGGATGAGTGCTGAAACAGATATGAGGAGGGTGCCCGGTGTGGCACCAAAACATGCATGTGTGAGGCCCATGGGGTACCATTGGTGGATACGCTTACCGTTGAACCGTTTGTTTTCAAAGAAATGGTTTTATTGAAAAACATAATGTCTTGATAAATAGTTTGGGATGGTGTGTATTATGTGTTTTTGAAAAGGTTGATGTTGTGGGATGATTTGAGTCCAAGAACCCCTCCTTTTTGAACTGTGTTTTGGGTTTGGGTTTGGTCAGAAAGTTGTGTTGTAGGGACGGTTAGTGGTCTCTTTTGAAAAATGTTTTGGGATGCCTTTAAGGTGGTTCCCTTCATGTTTTTGGATCTGGTTTGTGGTATATCTTGACCAATGAACCATCTTGGTTGGGTCCTTAGGTTCAATCATTGGATAAGGTACACCCCATTAAAGGTTAGTGCACAACTGAAGTGAAACCCGGATTGTTTCACCGTTTGAAGACCCTCCTGTTGATCAATATAATGAATCTTTTTCTTGAGATTTTTAGATTGAGTCTACACCATTTCATTTCTTGGTTTTGTGTATCCTCATGTAGTGGGAGAGTGATCATTTAAGGTTGAAAGAGACCTTAGCCTCTTAAGTTTTCTGATTTTCTGAAGGTGGAAGTGGTCTGGGGTTGTTAGCATGGATGAGTATCTGGATGGTGTCTAAGAGGTCCTCTCGGTCCATCATAGTCTCTTCGAAGAAGGAGTTCACAATAAACTACCAGTGTGGGAAATTTGGTCACAAGAGTATATTGTGGCCACTTTCTAGAATTGTGTGTTGTTTGGGGATGTTGTATAAGGTCCCACTCCATGCATTGTTTATATCAGTCACAATGGTCATGTTCGGTGAATCCTTGTGATTTCGTGCACTAGATTAACATTAAAGGTGAAAGTCATGCAATACTATGAGATTATATTTATATTGGGAGAATTTATCCCTTGGAGAAACTTCAAAATCTTCCATTTTAGAGGAAGGTGATTATAGGTGTTATTTACTTGTATATTTTCTCACTATAAGAAACAAGGTGTGATGTGTGTTCATTTTTAAGCCCTTGTTTCTATGAAATATCGAGTTAGGGTGAAGTGAGTTTGGAATGTGTTATGTCTTGGTAATCTTATCGGGGATTTCATTATAGTTTTTGGTGGCATAGAAAGAATAATTATCATTCATGGGGGTTTCCAAAGCCTAACTGCGAGGTCGAAGATGCTTCAATCATTTGAGCTCCAGCCATAGGTCTCAGAGAGAAGCTGACATGTAGTCAGGGGAAATCCCAGGGTTGTTTAAACCCATGTACAATGTATTATCCTTAGTATGAAATATATTAAGAGTTCAAACCTTTAGTTTCATCATCTTTATTCCATTGTTCCCATTTAGTGGAAATAGGTTGAGGGCCTTGTGCCCATGTCATCACCTAATGTCATTACCTCCCCCTTTGGTTTCCATCGAGTCATTAGAGAATGGTTGGAAATTTGGATAGACGTGCTGAGGACACAGTTTTTGTATGATTAGTAGTGACCATGTTCTAGGAATCCATGCGAAAATAATGATCTGCACAGTTAGTGCAGAATTTCCCAAACCGTGCAGACTGACCCTGCACCCTTCCCAAATCTTTTAAAAAAATTGGGTCTTTCTGTGTCGGCCCATGCTGGTCGGTTAGGATGGTTGGTTCTTATAGTGGGGAGACCCAATATGATCCTCATGTACATTTCTTCATAAAATGTGAATGGAATTCTACCCTTTGTACTAGGGAGTTCGTTCAGGCCTCCCCCTATTAGTGTCTTGATTCTATCTTGGAAAATAATATAGGTTGCCTCTTATGGTGGGGTGTCTATTTGTGTCCCCCCATACTAATAACTCAGATTTATCCATGGTATTGGCTTGTTGGTAGGTAGTATCATTCGGAAATATCTAGATACCAACATCTTCCTTGAGTAAAGTTGGGATTGGAGAGCTCCCAATGGTTTAGTTAATGTTAGGTAAGTGTAACCTTGTTCGAAGTTGTTGTCCGTTTGGGTGAATTGCTTGAGTATTGTTCGGATTGCGTTCGAGGAGTCTCATTTTAGGATAATGTATGAATGTGATTAATCATTTAATTAAAGTGGTGTAATATTGGGTTGTGATATTAATCATTCCTTAATTTATCACTGGAGGTGTTTTGGCCCTTGGGGGCGAAGCTTGACAAAGAAGTAAATCTTGGTTGATCGGTTGGGTTTGGTTTTGGTATTTGGCCTTGTTGTAGCTTTCCAGGGATGGAAAGTTTTCATGGTGAGGAGAATTGTCACATACATGACTTATTTTAAAGTTAAATTTCATTTAATTTCCATTTATGCTTTGTTTTTGGGGTTTCTCAAGCTTTTATGGTTGAATGGGTGAGTTTTCATGAATTGGGCCAAACCGTGAGCCTAATTACAGATTTAAAAATAAATTTTGTTTCTTTTATAACCTTTTCACTTTTTAATATTTTTAACCCATTAAAATTCCTAAATGGTCTCCCTTGACATATTAACACCACCATTGTAGTTTGGGGCCTTTAGAAATCCATAACCAAGTTGTATATGGGTTTTTATTTAAGGGATTGAGCCTGCCCGAAAGTCCAATTCCAGTTTTAAAAATAAAATTTGTTTAATTCATAACTTATTCAATATTAAGGATTTTTTGGTGATTCCAAGCCCCAAACACGCCCATTGATCCGAGCCGCGTGTAAAATATCATCTCACCCTCTTTGCAGCTCATTTTCCTCATAGTTTAGGTCGAAACTTCTAAAGCACTCACATTTCGTCTAGATTTAAAAAGGTAATTTGATTCCTTCATAAATCTTCCATTATTAACTCGTTTCCCCCATTCCAGTTCTCAATTAACCTTATATTTCATGTTACAACCTCAATTGAATTTTTGGATGTTTTCAAATTCATCCACTGGTGTATTTGGGGCGATTTCTTCAAGAACCCTCAAGTGAGTGAGTCTCCTTCATTCTTCTTTCATTTTTCTTAGGGTTTCATTCAATGTTCTTAGGGTTTCTTCCCTTATACATGAAGTTAAAAATTTCCATAGGGTAAGGTTTCAAACCTAAGGTTTAACCTTGGGTTTTCTTGGTCCAATTTTCTATTTTTAGGTTTGATCTACCCTCCTTGAGGTGCGGCGGTGGTGCGTCTGTGTTTTCGCACAAAGGATTCAAGGGTTTCATTTGATTTTGTAGGTGATTACAATGTTGATGCAATATTTGTGTATTATCATGCTGTATTTATCATATTTTCAGGTTTATATCATTTTATTATTTCTGCAAAAATTGGTTCTAATGATGTTTCTATTGCAATTGAATTTTAAATGCCAATTTGGTGTGAAATTGGGGTTTTTCCAAAGAAATGTTTTATTTGTTTATTTGGGGATTCCCTATAAATACTTAGTTGTTTTTATTGACCTGTAATAAGGCTTAAAATACTATTTATAATGTTTATACCCTTTGGTTATTGCTGCAAAAACGGGTTTTAAATGTGTTTGTAAAGAAAGTGAAGTTTTGGTTCCACTTTTGTGTGAAAATGAAGGTTTTACAAAGTTATCACTTCTTGTTTAACATGGGGATGCCTAAAAATTGATTTTTTGTTTTAATTGAAATTTATTGGGCTGTATTTACTGTTTTGGTAACTTAAAAGTGTGAACATAGTGTACAAGTGGGGTTCTTAAGGGGTTTTGTGTGCAAAACAACACGGGATTTTGAGAAATTATTTTATTCAAAATCAAAGTGTTTGTTGTGTGTTTTAAGTGGTATAAAATGCGATAGCTACTGTATTTGGTGTATGTGACCATTAGTGGTGTTTTACATTAAAATGTATATGTGTTAAATTCTGAAATTGTTTGAGCACAAAGGGAGAAACCCGGGTACCTAGGTGGGGGCGGATGTGTACTAGTACGGCTAGTGGACCAGATGAGTTTTGTCCCTGTTTCACCTAGAATTTGGATAACGAAAACTCTAAATAAACTATTTGGATGATTATTTGGGACCACTAGGTTATGGGTATGTTCCCTACTAGTGTCTCGTGCACGAGAACATATTTTACTATGGTTACTTTATACTGAGGTATGAGGTACATGGGGCCCGAGACTATCTATTGCCTAGGGGTGTTCCCGATTTTGTTGCTCATTGTGTTTGTGGTATTTTCTCATGTATTGGGGTGTTTTTGGAATTAATTTACAGTATATAACATTTATATTTAAATGTGTGAACATTTTTAAAACTTTATCTTGAAAAATGTTTTCAATTGAAAGTTGCATTTCTTGGATTTTATCACTGCTTTTCTTTGCGTATTAAAACTGCTTGCTTTTTCACATTGTATTGCATTCTATATGGAATCATTGGGTGGTATCCTATTGGGATTAGGATCACACCCTACTTACACCCCTTAGGTGTAATTAGACTTGGTTATGTTTGACTTAGGTAAAGGAAAGGCTAAGGGTGATGGCGGTTCATGGTGTTAGTCCCCATCCTTGGGGTGGAGTTGTGGAGACGACTTGGGGGTGATGACTCCTTGTCATGTGGAGTCCATGGGGCTGTTTTGTTTCTATTTCATTGTGTCTTTGGACCTTTTACATTTCATTTGAACTTATGTATTCAGTTACGGATTTTTGAATAAACCTTTTTGGTGTGAATTTTTCAGATTTATTTTATCAAATGTTTTTAGTGTTTTATCTATACATATTTGGGTAAATCATTCCCAAACCAAGATAAATGATACCCGAGCACTTGTGCCAGCTCGTGGGGATAGGGAACGCCCTTCGGGACTTGTCATGGGCTGAGTTTGGTGCCGGTTTTGGCGGTGACCAGATTCGGTTCGTGACACTGGAGGCCGCCTAAAGCGGGGCTCGGTAAGGGAAAGTACATGCCGTGTACTTTTTTTTTCATTAAACATACTGGGGTCACGTCTGATGGACATAAACACCTCCTTCTCGACCTAGTTTGTCTGAGAGCACCCATACGACTGCGTTTCTTCCCCAATCCCCCGATTGTGCATCCATTCTCCGAATCGACTGTAGAGACCCGAAGCTTGACATACATGGACATTACATTACTTTTGAGGAATACTTGGTACATAACAAAAACACACACACAAGGATCGTAATAGTTTAGTGTCTTTGGAAACTCGGAACGTAATCTTCTAATCGTGGTGAAAGATCTTCTATATCTCCCATAAATATCTTCCCCTTTTTTTACCTAAAACCTTTCTTTATATCCTGGGGAAAAGAAAACATAAAAGGGTGAGCTCAAATGCTCAGTAAGGGTAAACAAAAGAAATATCAATCACATCATATACATAAGGACATAACTTTTGGAAATATTAACCTGCAAAAGAGATCATAATTTCATAACATTGGGTAAATCATGGCAGTGAAATGTAATCACAATAATCATAACTTAAAACATAAAACTTTTTGGCATTCACACATAATCATAGAGAATCATTTCTTGTTAGTCAAGACTCATTTCCAAGACTATCTTAGTGGACAAAGCCCCTTTCTGAATCGAGTAACCCTCGTTTCAGTCCTATTTCACTGAACCGGTATAACCTACCATTCCATCCATGTCTATCTCATGAGATATAAAATCTTTACCCAATGCATTGGAGGGAGATATAGGTCCCACCCATCTCATAATGAATCCTTTCTTATGTGTGCCACATAATCATAAACCATACATCATAGCGTAACCCATGTAATAAAAATGGGATTCTTAAACAACATGACATCATAAAACAATTCATATAAGATAAAGGAATTCATAAAAATATTTCCATCACAGCATAATCAAACCAATGTAATAATAGGTATAAAAACAGAACCCTTTTATTATCTTAGATGGAAAATAATGTTAATAAAATACTTGAACTCCATTCTTGAGGAAAATATCCTTTCTACTTCAAAAACACTTTTCCTTTCTTAACATGTCGTACAATTATAAACTAAAAGAAGTTGATTAAAAATAAACTTGAAAACATGTAAATTAATATTCTTAAAAATCCATTCATGCCGTATAAGTTAAAAAAAACATTCTTCGTACTTTTGTCGGAAAAGTCAAAAAGTACCTCGTACGAAAAACGACAAAAGATTCCTTTCATACATATTACTAAAAACTCACCGAAGGGTAAAAATGGATTTAAACAATTGTAGGTGGATGGAAATAATATTACATATTGATGAAACATGGATGTGGATGATAAAATACACCCCAGTAAATACTTACGAATAAACAATCTCGGATAAAAATGAGATTGTGATATTTCCCTTACCTTAGGTCCGATTTGCTTCGTATGTGTCCGAACCTCTTGTATAATAATTTAAATAATGTCATTGACTTATTACAGAATCATATTCATTGTTATTATATCATATATGGTTCACTTATGACATTATATTAACCGTTCTTTTGTAAATTCCATGTTAAAGAAGCGTTTTGGGTAAAATCGTTTCATTTATCGTAGGTGTTTTGACTTGTTGTTCTTGACATTATTATTACTTATATCATGATTTACTTACTTCCAGAATATAAAATATGATTTATATATCATATATATTCAGTATATATATATATATATATAATAGATAGATAAATGAAATGAAAAACACCGTTCATGGAGACGGTAGTCCGTACGTACGCATGAACGCTGTTTTCCTTTCCTTATTGTCTTGAATGGAAGTAAGTAGATGACATACATATATATATATATACATCAATCCAGTAGCTTTATAATGTCATATATTTCATTATTATTTCTTATATATACTTTATAATCATTCTTAAATGGTTAACATGGAGAATGAATCTCATTGCGTCGTGGAGACGGTAGTCCGTACGTACGCACGAGCGATGATATCATTTCCATAATTATTGAATTGAATTGGAGTGGATGATACAATATATCAGAATCATTATGATGTTATAATTATGTATAGTTATTCTTTACACAATAATACCTATCCATGTAAGGTGTTGGTGGAAAAACAGATTACACCACAGCGTGAAGACGGTATTCCGTACGTACGCACACGTGGTGATTTCATTTTTCCGTAGGATGGATAGAAGGTGAATTAGGGTAATTTCATATTTATAATAACATATCAGTATGTAAGTAATACTGATGTTATTACTTTATAATTAAACAACTAAAGAAAAATAAGTTGAAGAAGAAAGAAATTGAAAAGACCGGTAATGGATATTACCTCTTCTTTGGAACGCCTCTTTGAATCCTCCACTTAGGGAACTAATATTGGTCTTTGAAGAATACCAGGACCTCTAGGATTATTCTAGGGAAGTGGAGAGGATAAAATGGCAGGGGTTGGCCGAGCTTGAGTGCTCAAATTGGTGTGAGGAGGAGGGGGAGGAAGTGCCCTTTTATAAGGGAGGAGAGGGGCACCTTTGGAATTCTTAAAAATATTAATTTATAATAAATCTAACCCCACATAAAAACCTCTAAAAATGACTCATATTCGAATATTAGATAAGATAAGGTTGTAATATCATCAACCAATATAATTTAGACATGTTAGGAATTTATTTTAAACATTATCAACATGATTTATCCTTATTTAATCAATTTAATTTTATTTGTGGTAATAACATTCTAATTTTTAAATTATAACAAATAATTACTTATTTGTTGTGAATTGTCTATAATTGGATTCTTAATAAAATTTTAGATCATATAAATTTAAATTTATAATTTTGAAATATTTTGTGATTTTTAATCAATTTTATAATATGTTTTTTTTATAAAATAACAATAGTGTTAATTTTGACACTATTCATTTATTTGAATTTAAATAAAATAAATACAGAAGATATGTTCGAAATAAAAGTTTTAATAGATTCATAAAATGTCATATGTATCTTAAAATTTATTGGAGCACATTACATAGTTCATATAATATTTATTTTATTATTTTTGAAACCATTTATTTGGTTTATCTCTTAATAAAATAAATACTACAACATTTTTGTATAATTATTTAATATACTTATTTTTTGCATAAAAATTAAAAATAAAATCCTATGATGAAAATAAATCTATTACCTTTCACAATAATACTTTTACTCGAATTTATCATCTTAAAATAACAATATTTAAATTGTTATATTTATTAAATTATGAAGGTGACAACTTTGACATCATTTAAAATAAAATAATATAAGTGTCATAATCACTTCTATAAGGCTCCAAATGGTCAAATATTCGACCATTGGATGATTATGGTTTACATTTACATGGAAAATAAGTTTTGGTTAGGTATTTGTGCATTTTATGATCACTATTAGTTTAATAAAAACAATATTCTTGATTTTTCACTAGATAAACAATTTCTGCATCACTATTGTGTCATAATTAATGATAATTATTTAATCCCTAAAAATTATAAATAAATTTATATGATGTAGATAATTTCATTAGATTTCTGGAGACTATTCATTTTCGAAGTTTCATGAAGTTTATCACTAAATTAAAATTAATATACTTATAAGATTTAAGAGAGTGACATGTTGTCACTTTCTTTGGTTTTAATAATAATTAAGTTATTTTCATGGAAAAATGTCCATTAAATGATTCTAATCCGACCCTTAGGTGATATGGGTCGACTTTTAGTCATCCAATAGGATTTTGACATTTGTTAGGGTAATTTTAAAATATTATATATTACCCTTAATTACCCGATTTACCTTTAACTATGGTAAATAAAATTTACCGTAGTTACTATTCATAATTCCCAAAAATAAAAAGTAGCTTATTAACATAATTTGGACCCACTGATTCCAAATATAGAATCCATTTTTCCAAATTCAATACACAAAATATGCAGAAATTAAATTAAAATTAATCCCGTTGTCGAAAGAAAACGGGTTTTTCTTTAAAACATTGCCAAAGATTGAATTGATTTAACCTACGAATTCAAGGTAAAATCAATGCTAATGACATACATTATATTAAATGGTAAAAATATATTCTATTTATACTTTAAAACCATTCAATATTATAATTTAACCACATAAGATATTACGATGAAAAAAGTTGTTTTTAATTAAAATATAGCGTGTTTTTACTATTCATTAAAATATGAAAGTTATCGGAAAAATATCAAAACTTTATATAATGTAAATTTTTATATCCTGATTCAAAAGAAGAATATTATTTTGTCAAATTGAACATATAAACATGTCAAAAACTATATTTAAAGTGGGTTCGCCATCAAAAGGCGGTAAAACTGCATTTTTTGAAAAATACTTATTTTACCCGAAAAATTTATTTTGTTCTTATACCATGTTCTAGAAATGTGTAAGATGAATAATAATATTATAAAATTCAAAATTTAGTTAATACTATTCATAACGGCTAGTTCATGACAATATTATAATAATATAACATTGTTTATTAAAACCCGGTATTGCGTACAACACACGCTATCGAGGAAGGTCGCGATTGCATGTAATGCAAGCCAAGTCAGGATTGCGTGTTGTGAAAGAATACTTCGTTGTTTCGTATAACAGAATCCAACCATATTTCATTTATACATTTAATATATATATATATATATATATATATACTCAATGTTGCGTAGAATAACTATTATCAAAATTGTGTGTAACACGGTCCAAGAATAGTGTTGCGTATACTGCAAGCTAATACGGTGTTGCGTATAGCGCAAGGTAATCTTGGTGTAGAATACAACAAAAGACATTAATGAAATTAAAATAATATTTTTCATAAAATCTCGGGGTGTTACATTCTACCCCCCTTAAAATGAATTTCGCCCTCGAAATTTGTCGGGGTTATAAATGGTTTACTATTTGAAAGTTTCTTTGATAGAAACCCACATCGTAAAAAGGAATACCAAAACTTATCTTTAAAAACAAAAGTATGAAACATAACGGTTACCCAAATAAACTAATCACTGTGTTTCCACTTAGGTGAAAATATGGATATGGAAGAGAAATCTAACCATCATGTTCTGATGGAGAGTGGTAGAGAACATGGCTATGGAAAAGCTAGCAATCACAAAGCCATAAATTTTTGATGATCTAGGGTACCATCTGATTAGTCAGATATAAGATCACTAAGACAACATTTTTGGTTTTCAAGATCATTTCCCTAAAGTTGAAAATTTGAATTAGAATAAATACTTACTTTATTTTGGTACAATCTCACTGTTGTTCGTGCCTTGAACAATTTCCACTTCATCTCTTAAATAAATGAAGTTGAATTTGTTATTTGTGAAGTGTTAGCAGATGATGTGATAGAATGACGGGTCATTCCATCTGTCTCAAACAAAAGGTTAGAAAAAATTATATACATAAGTCGATCTATAGTGAGATTAATCATATATTGTTCCTAAAATGGACTTATGCTTCATATATCATATTGCTTAATATAATAAAACTAGTTTCTACTAAACAGGGACTTCCTGTAGGCCAGTGGTAGGCGATAAAGGCCAGTCGCACTTCGGTTGTGGGTTCGATTCCCATATCCTTGTCCGACGCGATGGGCTGTCGCCTGTCCTGCAGGTTTTCCTTTTTCTAAAACTATATTACTATAACATCCCATCAATAATATTGAAAAAACTTCTATCCTTAAACAATACTAACTTATGTCCAACATAATCCATTCTAATCTTTAGGCTTATCCATAATACTGCAGTCCACTCTCATAATATAGTGAAAACGATTACCAGAGATTTAATACCATCGTTGATCCCCATATATCATAAGATATGTCTTGTTGGTCACATTCCAAACATTCAAAGGCCTTAATCAAGTATTTTCTTGAATACCTTAGTGAAAACATGAATGCAGTTAAAATTTAACACTTTCCACATACCAAAATCCTCAAAATTCTATATACTCAAACCATGATATCACTTAGTCCTTATATCAATCATGAGCTCATGAATACTGTCAAACATTTCATTTTCTCCTTATCCCTTCATTATGCGCATATCATCTGCTTTCCAAAATATTTGAATCACTTTTCATGGTTACCAGTACCTTAAAATTATTGAAAACCACAATAATACAAAAATATTATAATAAACAATAAAAGTACCACAACAACATTATTCTTGAATACCAATACATAAACACTTCAATCCATCCTCTTCAATTATTGTCCTGGAATAAGTCCTTCCATGATTTAGAAGTAAATTTTTAGGTCAGGGCATTGAGTTGGGTAATGCCCATGTTCTCCACAAATAAGACATTGAACTCCATAACAGTCTGTCACTCTATGACCCTTTTCTCCACACAGATAACATCGGTCCCTCCATTTGAGGTATTCCTCAAGGTTCTTCTTCCCTTCTTTAGAAATCTCAATCTTCCTTTCTTTATGCTCCTCAACATGCGAACATTCATAATAGTTTATCTTCCTCTTCTTTGATGAATTAGTCATACCACTAAATTTCACCTTGTTAATCATATATCGCGATGACTGATTTGGCATAATCACAAGATCTTTCTCTCTAGGAATTACACAATTTTTTTTCTCATAGTCACCAATTTGTCCATTAGATTCAATGTTAACCAAATTCCTTCTGGTTCCCTCCATTAACTAAAACACAAAAAGAATTCTGTGAGAGGAAAAAATCATGCTAGGGAAAACAACATAATAAAGGGGGAGTACCCTCAATATCTAACATCTTAGGTTAAATTATAAGATCGTTACCGTAGTTCTTAGGACTATATCCTATATGTATACTTATCCTTAGGGACATCCCTTGACATACCTTAGAAATATCTCTAGGGATCTTACTAACGTTCTCACATCCTAGTTTCCAAAGGTTGACTAAACCTTTCCTCTGATACCAACTGTAGAGAACCGAAGCTTGACGTACATGGACATTACATTACTTTTGAGGAATACTTGGTACATAACAAAAACACACACACAAGGATCGTAATAGTTTAGTGTCTTTGGAAACTCGGAACGTAATCTTCTAATCGTGGTGAAAGATCTTCTATATCTCCCATAAAGATCTTCCCCTTTTTTTACCTAAAACCTTTCTTTATATCCTGGGGAAAAGAAAACATAAAAGGGTGATCTCAAATGCTCAGTAAGGGTAAACAAAAGAAATATCAATCACATCATATACATAAGGACATAACTTTTGGAAATCTTAACCTACAAAAGAGATCATAATTTCATAACATTGGGTAAATCATGGCAGTGAAATGTAATCACAATAATCGTAACTTAAAACCTGAAACTTTGTGGCATTCACACATAATCATAGAGAATCATTTCTTGTTAGTCAAGACTCATTGCCAAGACTATCTTAGTGGACAAAGTCCCTTTCTGAATCGAGTAACCCTCGTTTCAGTCCTATTTCACTGAACCGGTATAACCTACCATTCCAGCCATGTCTATCTCATGAGATATAAAATCTTTACCCAATGCATTGGAGGGAGATATAGGTCCCACCCATCTCATAATGAATCCTTTCTTATGTGTGCCACATAATCATAAACCATACATCATAGCGTAACCCATGTAATAAAAATGGGATTCTTAAACAACATGACATCATAAAACAATTCATATAAGATAAAGGAATTCATAAAAATATTTCCATCACAACATAATCAAACCAATGTAATAATAGGGATAAAAACAGAACCCTTTTATTATCTTAGATGGAAAATAATTTTGATAAAATACTTGAACTCCATTCTTGAGGAAAATATCCTTTCTACTTCAAAAACACTTTTCCTTTCTTAACATGTCGTACAATTATAAACTAAAAGAATTTGATTAAAAATAAACTTGAAAACATGTAAAGTAAGATTCTTAAAAATCCATTCATGCCGTATAAGTTAAAAGAAACATTCTTCGTACTTTTGTCGGAAAAGTCAAAAAGTACCTCGTACGAAAAACGACAAAAGATTCCTTTCATACATATTACTAAAAACTCAACGAAGGGTAAAAATGGATTTAAAAAATTGTAGGTGGATGGAAATAATATTACATATTGATGAAACATGGATGTGGATGATAAAATACACCCCAGTAAATACTTACGAATAAACAATCTCGGATAAAAATGAGATTGTGATATTTCCCTTACCTTAGGTCTGATTTGCTTCGTATGTGTCCGAACCTCCTGTATAATGATTTAAATAATGTCATTGACTTATTACAGAATCATATTCATTGTTATTATATCATATATGGTTCACTTATGACATTATATTACCCGTTCTTTTGTAAATTCCATGTTAAAGAAGCGTTTTGGGTAAAATCATTTCATTTATCGTAGGTGTTTTGACTTGTTGTTCTTGACATTATTATTACTTATATCATGATTTACTTACTTCCAGAATATAAAATATGATTTATATATCATATATATTCAGTATATATATATATATAATAGATATATAAATGAAATGAAAAACACCACTCATGGAGACGGTAGTCCGTACGTACGCATGAACGCTGTTTTCCTTTCCTTATTGTCTTGAATGGAAGTAAGTAGATGACATACATATATATATATACATCAATCCAGTAGCTTTATAATGTCATATATTTCATTATTATTTCTTATATATACTTTATAATCATTCTTAAATGGTTAACATGGAGAATGAATCTCATTGCGTCGTGGAGACGGTAGTCCGTACGTACGCACGAGCGATGATATCATTTCCATAATTATTGAATTGAATTGGAGTGGATGATACAATATATCAGAATCATTATGATGTTATAATTATGTATAGTTATTCTTTACACCATAATACCCATCCATGTAAGGTGTTGGTGGAAAAACAGATTACACCACAGCGTGGAGACGGTATTCCGTACGTACGCACGCGTGGTGATTTCATTTTTCCGTAGGATGGATAGAAGGTGAATTAGGGTTATTTCATATTTATAATAACATATCAGTATGTAAGTAATACTTATGTTATTACTTTATAATGAAACAACTAAATAAGAAGAAGTTGAAGAAGAAAGAAATTGAAAAGACCGGTAATGGATATTACCTCTTCTTTGGAACGCCTCTTTGAATCCTCCACTTAGGGAACTAAGATTGGTCTTTGAAGAAGACCAGGACCTCTAGGATTATTCTAGGGAAGTGGAGAGGAGAAAATTGCAGGGGTTGGCCGAGCTTGAGTGCTCAAATTGGTGTGAGGAGGAGGGGGAGGAAGTGCCCTTTTATAAGGGAGGAGAGGGGCACCTTTGGAATTCTTAAAAATATTAATTTATAATAAATCTAACCCCACATAAAAACCTCCAAAAATGACTCATATTCAAATATTAGATAAGATAAGGTTGTAATATCATCAACCAATAGAATTTAGACATGTTATGAATTTATTTTAAACATTATCAACATGATTTATCCTTATTTAATCAATTTAATTTTATTTGTGGTAATAACATTCTAATTTTTAAATTATAACAAATAATTACTTATTTGTTGTGAATTGTCCATAATTTGATTCTTAATAACATTTTAGATCATATAAATTTAAATTTATAATTTGGAAATATTTTGTGATTTTTAATCAATTTTATAATATGTTTTTTATAAAATAACAATAGTGTTAATTTTGACACTATTCATTTATTTGAATTTAAATAAAATAAATACAGAAGATATGTTCGAACTAAAAGTTTTAATAGATTCATAAAATGTCATATGTATCTTAAAATTTATTGTAGCACATTACATAGTTCATATAATATTTATTTTATTATTTTTGAAACCATTTATTTGGTTTATCTCTTAATAAAATAAATACTACAACATTTTTTTATAATTATTTAATATACTTATTTGTTGCATAAAAATTAAAAATAAAATCCTATGATGAAAATAAATCTATTACCTTTCACAATAATACTTTTACTAGAATTTATCATCTTAAAATAACAATATTTAAATTGTTATATTTATTAAATTATGAAGGTGACAACTTTGGCATCATTTAAAATAAAATAATATAAGTGTCATAATCACTTATATAAGGCTCCAAATGGTCAAATATTAGACCATTGGATTATTATGGTTTACATTTACATGGCCAATAAGTTTTGGTTAGGTATTTGTGCATTTTATGGTCACTATTAGTTTAATAAAAACAATATTCTTGATTTTTCACTAGATAAACAATTTCTGCATCACTATTGTGTCATAATTAATGATAATTATTTAATCCCTAAAAATTATAAATAAATTTCTATGATTTAGATAATTTCATTAGCTTTCTGGAGACTATTCATGTTCGAAGTTTCATGAAGTTTATCACTAAATTAAAATTAATATACTTATAAGATTTAAGAGAGTGACATGTTGTCACTTTCTTTGGTTTTAATAATAATTAAGTTATTTTCATGGAAAAATGTCCATTAAATGATTCTAATCCGACCCTTAGGTGATATGGGTCGACTTTTAGTCATCCAATAGGATTTTGAAATTTGTTAGGGTAATTTTAAAATATTATATTTACCCTTAATTACCCGATTTACCTTTAACTATGGTAAATAAAATTTACCGTAGTTACTATTCATAATTTCCAAAAATAAAAAGTAGCTTATTAACATAATTTGGACCCACTTATTCCAAATATGGAATCCATTTTTCCAAATTCAATACACAAAAGATGCAGAAATTAAATTAAAATTAATCCCGTTGTCGAAAGAAAACGGGTTTTTCTTTAAAACATTGCAAAAGATTGAATTGATTTAACCTACGAAATCAAGGTAAAATCAATGCTAATGACATACATTATATTAAATGGTAAAAATATATTCTATTTATACTTTAAAACCATTCAATATTATAATTTAACCACATAAGATATTACGATGAAAAAAGTTGTTTTTAATTAAAATATAGCGTGTTTTTACTATTCATTAAAATATGAAAGTTATCGGAAAAATATCAAAACTTTATCTAATGTAAATTTTTATATCCTGATTCAAAATAAGAATATTATTTTGTCAAATTGAACATATAAACATGTCAAAAACTATATTTAAAGTGGGTTCGCCATCAAAAGGCGGTAAAACTGCATTTTTTGAAAAATACTTATTTTACCCGAAAAATTTATTTTGTTCTTATACCATGTTCTAGAAATGTGTAAGATGAATAATAATGTTATAAAATTCAAAATTTAGTTAATACTATTCATAACGGCTAGTTCATGACAATATTATAATAATATAACATTGTTTATTAAAACCCGGTATTGCGTACAACACACGCTATCGAGGAAGGTCGCGATTGCGTGTAATGCAAGCCAAGTCAGGGTTGCGTGTTGTGAAAGAATCCTTCGTTGTTTCGTATAACAGAATCCAACCATATTTCATTTATACATTTAATATATATATATATATATATATACTCAATGTTGCGTAGAATAACTATTATCAAAATTGTGTGTAACACGGTCCAAGAATAGTGTTGCGTATACTGCAAGCTAATACGGTGTTGCGTATAGCGCAAGGTAATCTTGGTGTAGAATACAACAAAAGACATTAATGAAATTAAAATAATATTTTTCATAAAATCTCGGGGTGTTACATCGACCGCCGTCAATTGTGTTGGAATCACATCGGTAATCTCTTCCTTCTTCTAGAGGTTCATTTCCTAATTCCTCATCTTTCAAGAGTTATCTTCAGTTGAAAATTTTAGGAATTTTTGTAGATCTACGGCGTTCTTGGGTGATTCAGGGCTCAAGGTTCACGTATATCATTCCTACAACACCGAGGTAGGTGGTTTGTGCCTTCCTGTAAAAAGTATTTGAGTTATATGTGAAAAATTTCCCAATACCCTTGAATGGGGTATTGCGTATCTACCATTTTAACCTTTTTATTTTTCTACTATGCTTGCATGATTGAGTTGAGGTGAATTGAATGTGAATAGGGTTAATTTCTATGCTCTCGAATTATTTGACCATGCATGTGTTTTTTATGACCGTTTGATCCTGCTTAGCCTGTTAGACTGCCTTGTTTTTCCCATGCCTAGTTTTGTAGGATGGTGTGATTGTTATCTGACATGCGGTTATGCTATAGACTGTTAGACAAGTATTTCTTGAGGTTTACTTCGGCTGCTATGCATTGTTGTGCTCGTTTGACTTACACAGGGCCATGAGAACCTGGTGTAGTAGACCATAGGGAGAATGGACGTTGAGGGATTCTCTAGAGTGTCTGTTTACTGTTACGATGCGAGACCATAGGGGGAATTGACGTAAGTGCTTCCTCAGAGTGTCTGTAGTTCCTCGACGCGGGCCATAGGGGGAATGATATGTAAGTGCTTCCCTAGAGAGCCTTTTAGTTACTGATACGAGACTAGAGGGGGAATTGACAGTGAGTGCTTCCTTAGAGAGTCTATGCCTAAGCTGAACCAGAGGGGTTAGACTGTGTGTACTTCCCATAGGGTTGCTTGTGTTGTTTTGGTTGAACTAGAGGGGTTAGGATGAGAGTACTTCCCATAGGGTTACCTTCTTTGATTACCTGCTTGCTTGATATATGGTTTTGAATGAAATTGAACTGTAGGAATTTTTACTATTGAGTACTTCCTTATTTACTGCTCTTTTTACTTATTTCCTGACATATATTCACTGACTGTTAGGCACATATCTTTTGGTGGTTGCCTACTGGGATTTAGTCTCACACCCTGTTTGGGTCATGCTTTTGGGCCCAAACAGATTATATTGCTGCAGGTATAGATAATGGAAAGCGCCCTTCTACTTCAGTTACTTGACTACTATGGAGTTGGAGAGCATGGGACCAAGCTATGGCTTACGATGCTGAGGAGTTTATCTATTTTATTTTGTACTTTGGCTTAGTACTATATTCCAGCATTTTTATTTGTTTGGATTCTTTCTTGGATATATATATATCATGCATCATTTATACATGTGCTCCTATTGTTTCTTACTTTCAGTATTCCACTATTTACTGTTTTATGGTATGTTTACTGCTTCTGATATTGCTATCTATTTACTTCCACTGTGTTACTCTTCCAATGATGGCATAGTTTCTCCACTATCACACCCAAGGCCCTCGCTGCTAGTTGGCAGCCTCTGGCATTCGGGGAAATGTGCTTGATGCCATGTGACCAACCGGGTACAGGCATCTCTAGGCGGCTTACGGAACCGGGATGTTACAAAGTGATATCAAACACCATATATGGCTAATTAGAGACTACCAGTAGATCCTCCAATAGTACCAGTCTTGGAACCAACCGTCATTCCAAACACAAGTGCTGAAACACAGTTCCGAGAGGGCTTTATGAGGTTCATACAGTCCTTCCGAGGAGTACCACATCCTACCCCTTATATGGAAGAACTGACATGGGTTTTCCAGTAGCAACATCCTCCCAACTTCATAGGAGAAGGAGGACCTCAGGCTGCAGACTCATGGTTTAATCCATGATATCTATCTTTGATCATCTGGAGATGCCTCCAGAGAGGAGAGTGAAGCTTGCTACCTATATTCTTAGGGATTCCGCTAAGATATGGTGGGATGTGATCTCACAGGAGGGACGCCAGCATAATATGGATTAGGATGAGTTCCAGTGTTCCTTCTATGACTAATTCTATCCAGATACTTTGAGGGATGATCAAGCCTGAGAGTTCATGAGTTTGAAGCAGGGTACTCTTTTCATCATGGAGTATTCTTCTCGCTTCATAGAGCTGAAGCGCTTTACGCCTATTCTAGGAGGTGATGAGTTATTCCTGGAAAGGAAGTTTGAGGATGGTATTAGACACGTCATCCGATATCAGGTTAACATCTTTAGGTTGACTTCCATCACTTCTATAGTCAACCAGGCACTGATCACGAAGTGTAATCTAAGGGATTTGGGAGTTTTGAACCAGGGCGGCTTGGCATCTGGAGTTAGTATCCCTCCATATAACAGTAGGAATCACCGTAGGGAGTCTACGCGTGGAGATCTGAGTAGGTTAGATACATCTTCTAGTAGCCATGTGGTGTGCTACCAATGTGGGAAGAACGAGCATATGAGGCCGCATTGCCCGAGAGACCCATTTGAGTGACTATATTGTGGAAATATGGGACATCTTCAGCGTTTTTGTCAGATCTTCTCACAAGCAGCTGGTGATAGGGGTTCTTCTATGACTCCTCGTTCAGGAGAAGCACCACCAGTTTCTCACCAGTATGGGAACTGGAGTTCTTCCAGCCATTCAGGACGAGGTGGAGGTCATGGTCGTGGTATCCAGTCACCAGGATTTCATCGACAACAGGGTGGATCAGTTCAGAGTGGTCAGACAGGGTTACAAGGCCATGGTACAAGCCAAACTTTTGCAGTGGAGCATACCCAGAAGGAGCAGGATCCCGAACCCTCTACAGTTCGAGGTATGATTCTAGTTGCCTCAATTTTATCTTCTTCTCTTTTCGATACAGGGGATTCCCATAGCCTTATATCTATTGCTGTTGTGGAGAGTCTTGGACTCTGTATCTTTTCTTCTGTCGATATCTTGATTCTATACACTCCATTGGGAACTAGAACGACTAGTGTATGTCAGTTCAAGGAGTTCCTTCTTGAGGTTGGTGGGTGTCACTTCTTATGGGACCTCTATGTCCTAGAGATGACATGCTATGATGTCATTCTTGGAATGGACTGGTTAGTTCTCTTCTATGATGTTGTCAATTTCTATCACTGTAGGGTGAGTTTCACATCACCAGAAGGCAGATCATTTCTTCATAAGGGCATATGGGATGTATAGGCGAGCAAAGAGGGACCCGAGCATCATGGGTTGGGAGGAGTTACAGACCATATTGCTAGTCTATATCTCGATGATCAGGGGATTTCATAAATGGAATTTCCTCTAGTGGTGGATCGTTTTAGGGACGTCTTTCTAGAGGACTTTTTAGTTTTGCCTCTGAAGTGTGAGGTAGAATTCTCTATTGAGATTTTTTCATGAGCGGCACCAGTGTACATTCCTCCTTATAGGATGGATACACCAGAGTTGCAGGAGCTCAAGAAGTAGTTGGAGGAGTTGCAGGCAAAGAGTTTCATTCAACCCAGTACTTATCCTTGGGGTTTTCCTGTCTTGTTTGCAAAGAAGGTGGATGGTACCCTCAGAATTTATGCGGATTATCAGAAGTTAAACCAGATGATGGTAAAGAACCGATATCACTTACTGAGGATTTATGATCTCTTTGATCAACTTCGAGGAGCCTGGGTGTTCTCAAAGATTGACTTGAGATCCAGTTATCATCATTTGAGCGTTAGACCATATGATATATCTCTTATAACCTTCCAGAATAGGTATGGTCTATACGAGTATGTGGTTGTGCCGTTCGATCTCACAAACGCGCCTACAGTCTTCATGGAACTGATGAATCGAGTGTTCCATCCATACTTGGATTGCTTTGTGGTAGTCTTCGTGGACGGTATCTTGGTGTAATCTCACACTCGACACAACCATGCTACCCATCTTGAGATAATTTTGAGTACACTGAGAGAGAACCAATTATATGCTAAGCTCTTAAAATGACACTTTTGGATGGATTAGATTCACTTCCCGAGTCATGTTATCCCAGAGACAGAAGTATTAGTAGACCCAGAGAAAGTGAGAGCATTAGTTTCCTGGGAGCAGCTGAATAACGTCTTTGAGGTACGAAGTTTTCTAGGGCTGGCTGGATACTATAGATGTTTCATACAAGACTTTTCATGCTTATAATCACCATTGAAAGGTCTAACTAAGAAGGGTGCAAAATATTTGTGGTCAGATTCTTGTGAGTCAGCCTTTCAGAAGCTAAAAGGGAGGTTGACTTCAGCACCGATACTAGTATTTCTAGAGCCGAACAAGAGATATACTATTTACTGTGATGCTTCAGGTATCAGTCTAGGAGCTGTGCTTATATAGGGGGAAGGAGTCATTGCGTATGAGTCTCAACAGATGAGGCCACATGAGAGAAATTACCCGACACATGATCTCGAGTTGGCTATTATTGTTCATGTTTTACGATGTTGGAGGAATTATCTAATGGGAGATCATTTTGTGGTTTTCACCGACAAAAAAAGTCTTAAGTACATCTTCACTCATCATGACCTGAATTTGAGACAACGAAGGTGGGTTGAGTACCATCAGTCCTTTGACTTTGATCTTTCCTATACTCTTGGGAAAGGTAACGCAGTAGCTAATGCGTTGAGTAGGAGGACTCAGATACAAGCAGTTTAGGAGTCCAACAATGATTTGAATCTTATGGACATGTTCTCTAAGATGTATTTGGAGGTGAACGACAAACAGGGGAAGAAATTTCTTTCTTCTATAGATGTTACCTCTACTCTTCTTGATCGAGTGCGAATGAGGCAGCTATCAGATTCATAAGGCCTAGTCCTATGAGAAAGTGTGTCAGGAGAGGACCCTATTCTTGGATAAACCATAGGAAAGGACGAGATCTTGTGTTTTCATGGGTGCATGTGGGTGCTAGAAAACATACATGAGGAGATGATGTGGGAATTTCATTCCTCATTTTGGGTAGTTCATCCTAGCATCACCAAGATGTATCGTAATCTACACCGTTAGATTTGGATTCCAGGTATGAAGAGGAATGTTTCTGGTTTCTTCATGAGGTGTTCCACCTGTCAGCAGGTGAAGGCAGAGCATCAGCGACCAGTAGGGCTTTTGCAGCAGTTACCCATCCCCGAGTGGAAGTGGAATGATGTCGCGATGGATTTCGTGATAGTTTTTCTGAGGTCGCCTCGTGGGAATGATGTAGTTTGGGTTGTCATTAACAGACTCACTAAGGTTTCTCACTTCTTTCCGATCAAGGAGACCTCCAGTGTTGATGAGCTGGGAAGGTTGTACATCTGATAGATTGTACGTATACATGGGGTCCCACACTCCATTGTTTTATACAGGGATGCATATTTTACTTCTTGGGTCTGGTAGGGTCTTCATAAGGCTTTGGGTACACAAGTACTTTTGAGTACAACTTACCACCCCTAGACAGATGGCCAGTCCAAGCATATGATTCAGGTGCTTGAGGACATTCTATGAGTGTGCACCCTGGATTTTGGAGGTTCTTGGGAGAAGCACATACCTCTTATGGGGTTTTCCTACAATAATAGTTTTCAAGAAACTATTCAGATGGAACCGTATGAGGCTTTGTACGGTAGTCCATTCTGATCACCCTTATGTTGTCTGGAGGTAGGAGAGGTAGCTATACTGGGACCTCATCTTATCCAGGAGACCTCAGAGCAAATCGAGTTGATTCGGAAGAGGATGGATGCTACACAGTCTTGACAGAAGTCTTATGCTGATAAGCAGAGATGACCTCTGGAGTTCAAGGTCGGAGATCAGGTTTTCCTATGTGTCACATCAAGGTTCATACACAGAAGGATTAGGAGATAGGGTAAGCTTTCACCAAGGTAGGTTGGGCCGTTTGAGGTGTTGGAGAGAGTTGGGATGGTTTCCTATCGATTACAGTTACATCAGAGGTACCGAGATATACATGACGTCTTCCATGTTTCTCAGCTTCGATGCTACTTCTCAGACCCATCTCATGTTTTTCAACTTGAGGAGGTTGAGTTAGAGGTGAACACCTCATTCGAGGAGCATCCTATCCAGATTTTTTATCGAAGTACAAAGGTTCTCCATGGCCGGTCTGTTCCTCTGGTACGAGTGCTATGGCAGCACGAGCGAGTACAGGATGAGACTTGGGAGAGGGAGGCTGATGTACAATCACAGTGGCCGGATCTGTTCAGAGTTTCTTCTTCTACACTGCCTTTCTAGGGAAATTTGGGGATGGATTTATTTAATGGGGGGAGTTTGTAAGAATCCAGATATTCTTTTCAGGTATGTTTTACTTTTTCTAGTGTCATTGAGAAAAAGAGGAGTTTTTGAAAATTTTTTAAGTACACGCCATGTACTCTATAAGTACACACCATGTACTCAGTTACCACGGGTAGCCGTGTGCTGGCTGTGTCACAATTGTGCACACGACCATGTGTGGGGACCTGGAGGCCACCTAAATTGGGGCTTGGTAAGGGAAAGTACATGTCGTGTACTTCAAAATTACACATCTTGTACTTTTTTTTCATTAAACGTACCAGGGTCGCGTCTGACAGACAAAAACACCTCCTTCTTGACCTAGTTAGTCTGAGAGCGGGCATACGACCATGTTTCTTCCCCGATCACCCGATCGAGCACCATTTATCTAAATTGATCACTGTCAATTATGTTGGAATCACATCAGTATGCTATTCCTTCTTCTAGATATTCATTTCCTGATTCATCCTCTTTCAAGAGTTATCTTCGGTTGAACATTTTAGGAATTTTTATATATCTACGGTGTTCTTGGGAGATTAAAGGCTCTAGGTTCACGTATATCATTCCTACAACACTGAGGTAGGTGGTTTGTGACTTCCTGTAGAAGGTCTTTGAGTTATATGTGCAAAATTTCCCAATACCTTTGAACGGGGTATTGTGTATTTATTGTTTTAGGCCGGTTATTTTCCTGCTATGCTTGTATTCTTGAGTAGAGGGAATTGAATTTGAATAGGGTTAATTTCTATGATTTGGAAGTATTTTCCCATGCATGTTTTGTTTATGATGGTTTGGTCCTGCTTATCCTATTAGGCTACCTTGTTTTTCCCATTCCTAGTTTTATAGGATGGTGTGATTATTATCTGACATGATGTTATATTGTAGACTGTTATCCAAGTAGTTCTTGAGGTTTACTTTGGCTGCTATGCATTGCTGTGCTCGTTTGATGTACACAGGTCCGTGAGAACCTAGTGTAGTAGACCATAGAAAGAATGGATGTTGAGGGATTCTCCAGAGTGTCTGTTTACTATTACGATGTGAGACCATAAGGGGAATTTACGTAAGTGCTTCCTCAGAGTGTCTGTAGTTCCTCTATGTGGGCCACATGGGGAATGATACGTAAGTGATTCCCTAGAGCACCTTTTAGTTACTGATATGAGACTAGAGGGGGAATTTACGGTGAGTTCTTCCTCAAAGAGTCTATTCCTAATCTAAACCAAAGGGGTTAGACTGTGTGTACTTCCTAGAGGGTTACTTTTGTTGTTTTGGTTGAACCAAAGGGGTTAGGATGAGAGTAATTCCCATAGGGTTACATTCTTAGATTATCTTCTTGCTTGATATATGGTTTTGAATGCAATTGAACTGTAGGAATGTTTACTGCTGAGTATTTCCTTATTTACTGCTTTTTTTACTTATTGACTTCCATATATTCACTGAATATTAGGCACAGATCTTTTGGTGGTTGCCTACTGGTATTTAGTCTCACACCCTGTTTGGGTTATGCTTTTGGGCCCAAACAGATTATATTACTATAGGTATAGATAAGGGAAAGTGCCCTTCTACTTCAGGTACTTGACTTCTGTGGATCTGGAGAGCATGAGACCAAGCTGAGGCTTGCGATGCTGAGGAGTTTATCTGTTTTCTTTTGTACTTTTGATTATTATTGTATTCCAGAATTGTGATTTGTTTGGATACTTTCCTAGACATATGTATCATGCATCATTTATATATGTTCTCCTATTGTTTCTTAATTTTAGTCTTTCACTGTTTACAGTTGTATGGAATGTTTGCTGCTTCTTCTACTGCTATTTGTTTACTTCTGCTGTGTTACTCTGCCAATGAGGGAATAGTTTCCCCACTATCACACCCAAGGACCTCACTTCTAGTTGGAAGCCTCTGACGTTCGGGGAAATGAGCTTGAGGCCATGTGACCAACCGGGTATGGGGAGTCTTTGGGAGGCTTCTGGAACTGGGATGTTATAACTATACCCTCATACCAGAGTAAGAAAACAACAGAAATAACTAAGTATCATACACAGTGGAAAGTAAATAGAGTGCAGAAGCAATAAACAACTAAAATAGAACAAGCTGTAATAGTAAAATGCTGTAGAATCCCAAACATCTATGCAATACAATAAAACAATGGTCACCCACTAGGTCGACCATACTGATACAAGTACAAGAGAAACTAAAAGTAAAATTATAGGGCTCTAATACTAACTTCAATCCAACCCATGTACCCGATCTCCAGACACTGTCAAACTGCACCAACCCGATCAGTAGAACCACTCGAGAAGCTCTTCTTGATCATGTAACACTAGGCCTCAACCCTATCCACCATGAAACTTGTGATCAACATGAAAATCAGACATAAGGTCTACACATACACCGAGGTGCATGTGCAGGGGTGAGAAATAATCTCAGTAGGCCACCCCAACAAGCAACCTATAACTGTGCTGCTAAAAGTGTATGCAACAACAACATACTCATCCTAGTTGGAACACAACAAAAGGAAGTAAACTAAACATGAAACCGCAGTCGAACCCAGGGTCTGTAATCCCTATCAACTGGGAAAGTACCACCATGTATTTCTATATCTATATATGTATAAATGTATAGTCCCATACCTATACACATATACATAAATATGAATATTAATTGGTATGTGTATCAAACAACATGAAAACACAACAACAGTCAATCCTTGGGTCCATAAGCTTGATCTCCTGGACATCTTGTGCAAGGGAATTAAGTTAGATGTTGTGCCACTCAAGCTGTGTATCGTTAAGTCAATCTTTGGGTCTGTAATCCCATCGACATGTACCTTCTTCATCCAATTCCAGAATTATATCTTTGAGAAATATACGTCACCAAGGGGGAATGCTCATCCTACACCTGGGTTCACTCGTACTCGCCTCCAATCACTGAACAAGGATACCATATGCTGAAGGTCAATCTTGTATAGAAGGATACTATATATCGACATTCAATCCTGTATGAAAGGCTACTGTATACCAACAGTCAATATTGATGGATACAAAAGAGTGTAATCATTCCGATCATAGGTCGAGGAGAGTGTAATCATCCCCACATGTAAAGAAAGTTTCCAGGAAGCACATATGGAAATCCGGTAAAAGGTTATTGAGTCAGTCTCTATACTACTCAGTCCTATAAATCTAGTCCAATGTTTGAGCCCTAGGTCTCAGTCCGTAGGCGGTCGCGACATTTGGAACTCAGATGATCCCTAAGGGGTATACCCTTAGGTGATTTGTAAAGAGAGAACTCATTGGTGAGACGCCCTAATCCACCCTGTATGTCTCATAACTGATCCGAAAGAGCGGAATCATTCCGATCATAGGCTGAAGAGAGCATAATCATACCCACCACTTGGGAGTGCATAATCTACCACGAGTCTTGGGTCTTCATGCCCGAATCAAGGAGAGTGTAATCATCCTCATCATGTATCATCCATCCTATGAGTCCATCCAAGGCATTCCTACAATGGGAATCCAAGTATCACTCAAGGCGTACTGTAAACATCAATTAAGGTTCAACAGTTGGATACTAGGAAGCACCTCTGGTCATCCCCAAAAAATATATATCACAATATATATATATATACATCTACACTCAACAGCCAAGTCCTAGGTAATACCTCTAGGTATACTAGTAAATATCAAAAATAACATGGCTCAAAATCCGGATACCTAAAAATCACATCTGGAATACCAATAAGAAAAATGGATCCCAGGAAGAACATATAGGCATCCCAACAGAAAGGAATATGCCTCGCATCAGGCTCAACAACCACCAACCAGGAAGAACCTCTGGTGAACATCACTACATCAACAATACATAAGTGAAACATAACAAAGAGTTAGGGTGGACCGAATGACCAAACCAACACTACAGCCATAGCCCCATGGGCATACTAGTTTGGCACAGGTTCTAGGTGACACCCGAACACTATATCTACCCAAACATGATGTATCAGCTCAGGGTTGGTCAAACCACAGGCACCTGCTAGGCCCCTCAAGTCAAACACTGAGGAGGAATCATACTCGGGATCCTCTAGGTAAACAAGAGCAAAGGAATCCTACAAGGGATCCTTAGAAAAAAGAAAGAGAGGAATATTACATGGTATCCTTGAATGAAGAACAATATAGGTATCCTAAAATAGTGAACCTCTTAAGGGAATAAATAGGAGAGAGATCCTACAAGGGACTCCCTAGGTCAGAACATAAGCAAAGGCATCCCTCAATGGATCCTTGGAAGCATCAGATCTCACGACCTTGTAGTCCATAAGGGAAAATCTCACAAGGGGAACTTCATAAAATGAATAGGTCATGAGAGTTAGCTCATAGCTCATCTCAGATCAAAATTCTTAACTAGGTTGGTCCGAACACCCAACCTATCATCCATGTCAAGTCTCACTCTCAAGTGACAACTGAACTAGATAACCCAAGGAAGAACCTATACATTTATATAGAAACCCCAAAAATCCATTTATATGACCTATAAATTTTAATATTATTCTTCCATTTCAATCTATGTGAAAAAATATTCATAATGGACTACTCACATGCCCAATTCTGACTTCCAAGGCACAAAATACCCCAAACTACTAAGCTGGAAAAAGTACATGGATTTTACTTCAGAGTACATAGTGTGTACTCTTATCCATCCCCCTAGATGTTTACATATACATGGATAGAAAAAATGGGATCTTCATGTGTAAAAGTACATGGTGTGTACTTAAAGGTACGCGACGTTTACTGTTTAAAAACCAAAAACTCATGTTCTTTCTCACATGTTTGGACACACAGCCATGCGACCACATGGTGTGTACTCAGAGTACACGAAATTTACTTAGGAAAACTTCTTCTTCCCTGAATGGTAAGAACACATTGTTTGTTCCCTTGGAACACACGCTGTGTAACCTGGGTTTCCGATTAGAAAACCCTCAAAACGCCCGAAACACCAGTTTTCACCCCCAAAACAATAGATCCTGCCTTAAGAGGCTACAAGAAAGAATAAAAACAATTTAAAAACATAAATTTTTTTTAAAGGGTATTTATAGTGAAAATGTAAACAGGCCTACCTTCCGGCAGAAATCGCCGAAGCTTTGGTTGATTTCACCATCCACGGATGCCGCACGCCGACTCAGCGCATCAAGAGATTCAAAATGGTACCTATCTTGCATTAAATCTCTCACTATTTCTCCCTATATCATTTCTACCATATGAAATTAACAAGGAGGAGCACACAGGAGGTGTGCGCAATAAGGAGGAAAGAAGAAAAAGGAAAAGAAAAGAAAAAAAGGAAAGAAAATAAAAAAGGGGCCCGGCCCGACCCCAGTGCCCAACTCAAGTTTATGCCTCGCCTAGGATAAAATTCCCATTCCAGAATCAATGAAAATGACAGAATCTCAATCCGATACTCTATTTAAATTTTATGTCTGAATAAACCTGCACAAATAATTTAATATTTAATTTAATAATATTAAATATTAAATATTTCGCTAAAATTTTAACAGCTTATATTTCCACCAAACTTCTGTCTTAGGGTAAACACCATATTCTAGGACCAACAGAGTGGTAAAAAAAATTATCTGAGGTCAAATGGTATGAAAAAATACCATTTTACCCCTCACAAGCATCCAACGACAAAAATTCAAATTTTTTATCAAAACTACAGTATGAAAAAACACAGGTCCTTACATTGGTGATAGTCTCTAGACCCTAGCCTATTGGAGGTGGGCTTGGGGTAGTCATGGCATGGTCCCCTATGGGACAGGTCGTGACAACATACTTTTTAAATGTTTCAAAACATTATAATTTTCTTTTCATTTGTATCCCATAATTTATACTCTCTCTCTGATATTCTAATCAAAGAGGGTCTTGTTATAAGGATTTATCTTTCTAGTGAGTATGACTTATATTTAGTATGGAGGCCTTTTAGATACTATTATAAAATTTTCCTACCACTTTGAATTAAAATTGAATAAATTCTTCGTACATGAACTTGTATATTCTACTATAATGGATTTACCAGGGACTAAAGATCTATTATCGAAAATATCTTTAACATTTATTTTTTCACTCACCATTTTACATTTCATACAATATTCCTATTTTTAAACTCTTTTACATTGATTTATAAAGTGTTTTACACTTTTCATTTTTCCAAACCGGTTTTCTCACTCTGGATCTCTACTAAGTTTCCTTCTGTCCACTTTCAACAAAACTTATTTTTCCAATGCACAATCATAACTCAGTACATCTCAATTACATTACTAAAATCTATTTTAATTTAGATTTTGTGGATTCCATTATTATAAAGAGTTTAATTATTTAGTTTGTAATAGTACTATTTACCCCCTCCTAAAGTTTTCATATCATGAAAATGCCCCATGCACACAAGTACATGTGTGTCTTAAAGTGGTACAATTTGTAATTTTCAAAATGTGTTTGTTTGATTTTAATGGTGACAACCCTTGTATAAAAACTGTGGAAACAAACTACCTAAACCTATTTTTCCACATGATCCTTCTATTCATTTGAATTGAATACATATAAATGAAAAACATAACTTTTCTTATATAAATATGATCCATTCAAGCTCTTATTACATGAGATTTATGGAGATCACTTAGAGGGAAAGGTATTCCTCATCTAAAGGTAATCCATGGGACTAATGAATATATCAATACTTGAGAAGGATCCCCTCTTTCTCATGGTATGGTATAAGATTAGTTAAAGAGAAGGAGAGAAATGAGAGATTCAATTTAGGTAAATGAGAGCTTCAATTTAGGGAAATGAGAGCTTCAATTTAGGGAGTTTTAATAGAAAAAACATTATGTACCATATCATGGTCTCAAATTCCATTTATAGGCTTTAAGGTAACTTCTTAAAGTCTCGAACTGCAACGACCTAGACCTTCTAAATGATAATTGGTTCCTGAAAATGTGCGACATATTATTTTATTCACAATAAAACTATATATCATTAATAATGAAGTGAGTATAATTTGAAATGTGACCATCAAGTTTCAAACGTTGGTAAATTATGATTGTTGGTCAATACGACCGCTAGAAAAAATAATCTTGATAAAATTTTAATGCTATAATTAGTGTTTATAAGTAGAAATGATAAAGGATAACTAATGAAAAAAGGAGACACGATGACCTCAACCAGTAGAGTCATTCCATACGAAGCCCATTTTTTAGAACTTGGGAGGGAGATATAATCAATGGGCTTCGATCTTGATCAATCCCAAGACGAACTTCAACAAATGAAGCTTGAAAAAAATCACATATGGGAGAAGTTCAAGTTAGTGGAAATTATCACTCGGGCGATGTTATCTGAGCTGCCCCATGAATCTATCACCACCTCACACCTTAACCTTAGGTCGTACGTAGGTGTTATAAGGGGTTATTTGTTGAGGCCTTAGTTACTTAAAGTTAAATTTCATTGTATAAATAAAATTATTTTTCCATCAATTTTTATATTAAGAATAGTTTTTTCTTAATAAAATTGAGATAGAATTTGATAAATTGTTTTTTCGGACAGAAATTTCACTTTTTAGAAAAGATATAAATATTTTTAATAAACTAAGATATTATGAATAATAATTATTTTAATAAAACAGTGTGATAAAAAACTCTTATTTAAATATAAATGATAAAATAATTTTATTTTTTTTCCAATGTTAGAAATTTTACTATGCATTTTCAATCCGCTATTATTTTTAATAAATAAGGATTTTTATATTTAAAAGTTATAATTATCATATTTAGAGAATTATTATGATAAAATAAATATAATTTTTTAAATAAACATGTCAAAATTCAGTTAAGGTGAATTTATGAGAATTTTCAAAAATACTTTATTTTTTCATGAATAGTAAAAATATAGTTTGAGTTTTTCGGTATGTTTAATGAAATAATAATTATGTCATAATGATGTAATAAATAATTAACCAAAATACACGACTTAAAATGTGTTATTTTATTAATATAAAGTATTTTAATATATTTTAATCAATTTCAAAATATATAATTTACTTTCCAAATTCTAAAATGGAAACTTTAACTTTAAAAATGTTATTTTGTGAAAACATTAATTTCCTTGCCAGAATAAGTAATATAAAATTATTATAGACTCTTTAGGATTAAAATAACATAAAATTTGTCCCAAGTGTCCAATACCATGAGAAAATACTGTGGACAAGCCCATGATTTTTCATTTACCACTACCTAGGTGTCCAATGCCTTTATTTGAAAATTAATAAACAAATCCCCCACTTTTACTATAAATACCCACCCATTTATCCATTTAATTTCACTCCCAATTAATCCTTCATGAATATATGATATTTTTACCTCCAAATGAGTCTTTCCAAGGTTTCCTCAAGCCCCCAAGGTCCCAATCCTCAAGTTGTAGGAACTACTCTTCAAGGTAAGGGAAATCTCCACTTCTCTTTTCGATTAGAGTTTCCTCTTTATGTGGTATGTCTTTAAAATTTAAAAACTACGTTCTTTTGTCGAATTTATTTTATCCCTATACTAAATTAAGATTTTTTTTATTAATTTTATACCCATGTTCCCTCTCTTTTTACCCTTTTCTAAAACCATGTTTTATACCCATTATGCTACCGATTTTACTTCTCAAAATTTCTCTCTTCTCCTCAAAAAATTACCTATTATTTTCCTTTTGTGAATAACCAAAACTATTTATTTTATAGTGTTATTCACCAATATGTAAAAATGATTTATTTTATTCTGGTATTTACATACATGAAACCCGCATTCCCTTTCTGTGGGTTAAAAATGACATAATGATCATGTTCTTTAAGAACTTTTTAAAACACTATGATTTTAATATAAAACCCATTTCTTTAATTATCCACAGATTATTTATGAAATTTTTGATTATGATCTATTTAGATCACATGAAAATTAATAAATATTAATATTTCACCCTAATAACACTCTAATTCATTGGGTAAATAATTTAATCTCTTGAGATGATATGTTTTACGATACCTTGGTGAATAAACTTGGTAATTTTTATGACACCTTGGTGACAAACCTTGGTGATATGACTATGAATGTATAATTTGAATGTCTCAGCCAAATTTCCAAGTTACTATTCATGTTATTTTATTTATTATATTCTTAATGTTCTCTTGTTCATTCCATAATGATATTCTTCATGTTCTTATTGATTTATTCTTCAAGATCACATGTAAACTGCTTCCCCCTGCTTTCCCTTACTGGGTCTTATGATCACCCTTTCCTTTGAGGTATGTACCCATGTTATGATATGGAGTAAATATAATTAGGATGAAACTTTTAAGAATCATTTCAAGTGTATTAGGATAATGTTTTAAGTTTTCTTATATTATGTACCTTTTTTCCAAGAAACTAAACTTTAAAAGATCCTCTGTTTTGTACAATGTAATGAAAAATTTATGTAATAAAAATGTGGGATGCCATAGTTTGTATCAAAGGAAGATTTAGTTATTTATGGAAATTAGGATTTGAAAAATTTAGGAAGAACCTTAGAGAAAAGTTTAAATATAGTAAAACATCATATTATTTTGGTGAAGTATCAAGTAAGTGGTTTCTGAGAAAAAAATACCTATATGGATATAAACAAGTGGATGTGGTTCTAGAACATATGCACCTAGGGGTAACAAATCTGACAAGGTGCGTCGATCCTGACTTGGTGTAACCTGGTACATGACAAAGGTCCTTATTGCGCACCTGTTTTGACACTCCAATGGTATATGTTTGGTCAATCACAAACTTTTTATGAACAATTATGAAGGATTTATAGAAAATGTAATTGTTGTTAAATAATAACATATTTAAGCATGAAGTTTTAAGACATATAATTACTTTATAATTATAATATTCTTAAAAAACACATTTCTCACTAAGTTTTATTCTTATAGAAAATGGCGGGAAATAGGAGGAACCACGTAAATGGTGAGCGCAACAGACCATGTGTTATGGAAGCCAGAATGGAAAACTTCCTGAGAATGATGAATCAACTGACTTGAGTTATGAGAAAAATATTGAATCAGTATTAGAGACCAAATTCACCTCAAATGGATAAAATTTATTTTGATTCCTTTATACATCAACGACCATCTTATTTTAGTGGATATACCTACCCATTGATTGATGACCAGCAAATAAGCTCTATAGAAAAGATCTTTTTTTCACTCTATTGTTTAGACAAAGAGAAATTCACCCTGACTATGTACCACTTAGAGGGATAAGATTATAAATGGTAGACACTAGTTAAAAAAATGATTCCAAGAATGGATATTGAAGCTATGGAGTGGGAAGAGTTCAGGAGAACCTTTTTTGAAAAATATTTCCCCTGTTCAATGCAAAAAAAGATAGAAGGAATTCTTAGAGCTGAAGCAGAAGGAAAATGAATCTATGGGAAGCTATGAGATGAACTTTACAAGTCTTTCTCACTACACCTATATCTTTGTGATGGATCCTAATGGAAAGTTTTATTGATTCTTCAGTGGACTAAGACACCATCTATGGAAGAATATTGCCAATTGTGACTATGACAGCTATGAGGAGATATTGATATAAAGGTTGAACTGGAGTTTTAAGAGATGCAATAGTCCCATAGATCGAATAAAAAGAATATATATTTGGAGAAAAAATTGGGGAGTAACTTTGATCCCAGAAGTGGAGGAAATAATGCAATTTACCACATAAAACAAATGTGGGAAGAAGCATTTAGGGAACTACTTGTTCAAGAGTGGGAAATGTTACAAGTGTGGAAGAGATGTACCTATTTCTCAGAACTATTGTAATGAGGTGAAGCCTCAACTTCTCAACACTAACAAAAATGGGAAGATGGTGCAGGCCCAATCTAAAGTCCACTGCTTCATGTGTGGACAAATTTTGCACTTTTACAATTACTTTCCAAATCTGAAGTTAATAGAGGGGAATAACCATCAACCTCAGAAAAGTACAAGGGAGCAAGTTTAGGATTTTTATATCATGACGGCTGAAGTAAATGATCCAAATAATGTGGTGGTAGGCACTCTCATTATTCTCTCAAAGATGGAAAGTACTTTTTTTGATGTTGGTTCTACACACTCCTTTATTTCCTCTAAGTTTTCAAAGAATATAGAATCAATCCCTAAACTTCTAGAAGTAGAGTTATTAGTCAATAATCATAGTGGGATTATAAAAGCATAAAAAATGTATAGATTCTCTAGTATTTACATTGGATATCATAATCTCATCTCAAATCTAGTAGTAATTCCCATCCTGGATTTTGAAATTATACTAGTTATGGACTGACTCTTAAAGTATAATGCTAATATCAACTATAGAAGTAAGGAAATAACAATAATATTGAATGGAAAACCTAAAATTATTTTCAAAGGAGATATATCTCGACCTGATATTTGTCTAGAAGAACCTCCTGTATCCTTATTTATGGAAATTATTGGTGAAGATGAAGAAATAAATAAAAGTATATGTATAGAAAATGACTTCATTGTTCATGAATACATTTAGGTATTTCATGAGGAGTGACCTGGACCTCCCCCAGAAATTGGGATAGAGTTATCCATTGAAATCATTCCTAGATCCAAGCCAATATCAAAGACCCCATATAGAATTAAAAATGTAGAGATGTAGGAATTAAATAAACAACTCCAAGATCTTTTAGATAAGGGGTTTATCTAGAAAAGTGTGTCTCTTTGGGGAGAACATGCTCTCTTTGTGAAGAATAAGGATAGATCGATGTGACTATGCATTGATTATAGAGAACTTAAAAGGATCATAATGAAGAATAAATACCCTTGGCTATCATTAATTGAGTGTAAAGAAATAGGATATTCCAAAGATTTCCTTATGATCAAGATATGGGAATTATGAGTTTGTTTTTATGTACTTCAGATTGACTAATGCTCCTACTATATTTATGGATTTGATGAATAGAGTCTTTAAGTACTACCTTGATAACTTTTTAAAGTTTTTATTGATGATATTATGATATATTCTAAAAGTTTTGAGGAGCATGAGGATCATCTAAGGGTTATATTTCTAACTTTTATGAAGGATAGGATATTTGGAAAGTTCATAAAATGTGAATTTAGTTTACAAAAATTTTATTTCTTGGGGCACATTGTAACCAATGAAGGAATATCAGTTGGCCCTGTAAACAAAAAGGTTGTGGAGGAGTGTCCTCATCCTACAACATTAACTGATATTCATAATTTACTTTTTTTAGTAGGATATTATAGGAAGTTTGTGAAAAATTTTTCCTGACTTTCTAATCCACTAACCAAGTGAACCCCATCCTAAATGATTTCTCATCCATTATTACTAGATAAGATCAATAAAGATAAAAGAGAATATCCTTTATTACAAAAAAATATAGAGGATATGAAGAATGAGAAGTTTCCTGAGTTCAATATTGATTAAGGTGTACTGAAATTTTGTACAAGGTTATGTGTTCCATCTATTCCAGAAATAAACGAGCTGATGGATAAAGCTCATAGCTCTACATTCTCTATACATCCTGGAAGTACTAAAATGTATAGGGACCTTCATGATCATTATTTTTGGGATAACAAAAAAAGTGATATTATCAACTACACTATAAAGTGCTTGGTGTGTCAACAAGTGAAGACAAAGAGACAACTTTCTAAAGGGGTATTATAAGCACTATCCAAACCAACATGAAAGTGGGACAATATCACTATGGACTTTGTCACTGGTCTCTAGAAAACATCCAAAGGAAGAAATGAAAGTTGGATTACAGTGTATCACCTCACCAAGACTTCCCATTTCATCACTATTCGAGAAGACTTCTCTCTTGACCAAATTTCCAAGATTTACATAAAGGAAGTGGCGAGGTTTCATAGAGTTCCACTTTATATCATTTCTGATTGTGATCCAAGGTTCACATCAAAGTATTGGAGAAGTGTTCAACATTCTCTGAGTACCAACTTGAATTTAAGTATGACCTATCACCCCTAAACTAATGGACAATCTAAAAGGACTATTCAGACACTCAATGACATGCTGAGAACATGCTTAATGAAATTTAAAGGTGGATGGGATCAAAATATCCTATTAGTTGAGTTCTTATACAAAAAAACGTCCATTATAGTATTCATATGGAACCCTATGAAGATCTATATGAGAAGTAATGTATAACTCTTACTTGTTGGGATAAAGTTGGTGATAGAAAGCTTCTTGAGTCTGATCTTGTGAAAGAGATGACAAAAAAGGTTCATGCCATCCAGCAACACATAAAGGCTACTCAGAGTCAGAAAAAGAGCTATGATAAAAACCATCAAAGGGACTCGGAGTTTGGTGTTGGAGATAAAGTGTTCCTTTAAATATCACATTGGAAGAGATTCATACAGTTTTGGAAGAAAGGGAAGCTTAACCCCAGGTACATTGGCCCATATGAAATCCTTAGTTGCATATAAGCAGTGGCCTATCGACCGACAATTCCACTAAATCTAGCTCAAGTTCATGATGTATTCCATATTTATATCTTGATAAGGTACATTCCTGACCTTTCACATGTACTGAATCACGAGGAGGTAAAACTATAACATGACCTCTCTTATGAGGATTAACCGATGGAGATATTGTACCATAGATACAAGTTTCTACACAACAAGACTACCCACATATTCAAAGTGTTGTGTAGGAACCATCAATATGAAGAAGTGATGTGGGAACCATAGGAGACAATGAGGAAGAAGTATCCATACCTTTTCTCAACTGAGTGAATGAGTTGAAATTCTGGGGATGAAATTTCTTAAGGGGGGAAGAAGCAATGACTTAAACTTTTTGAATGGTAATTGGTTTATGAAAATGTGTGTTATATTATTTTATTCACAACAAAACTATATCTCATTAATAATTAGGTGAGTATAATTTGAAATGTGACCATACAATTTTGACCGTTATATGACTGTTGGTCAATTATGAATTTTGGTCAATACAATCATTGGAAAAAATACTCTTGATAAAAAATTTAACATTATAATTAGTGTTTATAAGTAGAAATAACAAAGGATAATTAATGTAAAAAGGATAAATAATGACCTCAACCGATAGATTCATTCCATATGAAGACCATTTATCGAAACTTGGGAGGGAGGTAGCATCACTAGGCTTCACTCTTGACCAATCCCAAACTGAGCTTTAACAAGTGAAGCTTAAACGAAATATCTTACAAGAGAAGTTCAAGTTAGTAGAAATTACCACTCGAGTGATGTTATCTTAGCTGACCCATGAATATATCACCATCTCACACTTTACCATTTGGTAGTATGTGGTTGTTATAAGAGGTTACATGTTAAGGCCTTAGTTACTTAAAATGAAATTCCATTGTATAAATAATTTTTTCCATCAATTACATTTTAATAATAGTTTTGCTTAATAAAATTGAGATATAATTTGATAAATTTATTTTTTAGATAGAAATTATACTTTTCAGGAAATATATAAATATTTTTAATAAACTAAGATATTATATGTGATGCCCTAAAACTTATTTCTCATGTAATAATAATATTATGGTTTTATTCTGTTTAATCTTCATGTTATCCGAACAAAACATATGAAATAAACACAAGTAATTCTTATTAAATATTGAATTGATTACATTGCTTCAAAACTAAGAGAATCCAACTAACCAAAAATACCTACTGAAATCCCTATCAAAGCCACTGGGATACCACATAAGACAACAATGTGACCCGGTAAATAGATAAGATCCTTCAGGTCAGTCAGAATGAAAAACATCACGGCCAGAACCACAACAGCTGTACTGAGCATTAGTGGTATGACGAGCACTATTTTTCACCAAGTTGTATTGAATATAGAACACCTTAATAAAAGTTTTTATAAGGATTTAATTTGACTATGTCCCATTAGGTCATCGTTGAGTTTCTAACAGCTATAAGTATAGCTGTTTATATTTCTGTTGGTTTAAATTAAAATATCTCAGTATGATTAGTTTTCCAAAATAATTAAGGTATGTGTTGAAATTATAACTTTAAACATATAAACTCTTTTTATAAATATTTTATCTACACATAGTATGATTTAAAAATTAGGTAGGTATTTCAAATACTTTTCAAATATTTCAAATGTGTTGAAAATATTTTATAAAAGATTTCATTCTTGATGTTTAAACCAAGGTTTTAAATAAAACTATGTCTTTGGTTTTTATAATACTAGTATAAGATTTTCTTAATGATGTACTGAACTTTTATTTATCACTTTATGATTTTAAAACTTTATCATTTATAAAAACAAGGAAAATATTGGTTTTAGGATTTGGTTTAGTTATAAAAGAGAATTCATATTTTTTTGGAAACACCTATATATATGTATATGGAAACCTAGTTTTATATTTAACAAAAAATAAACTTTTACTATGTTAATATTTATGTGAGTACCCCATCTAGCCGAGTTCCACCTTGTGGCATCCCTAAAAGCCTTGATAAGGCTTCTCACCCTAAACCCCCTAGAAATATCCCAGGGGTAGTATGCATGCATCGTGAATGATAGTTCTAGTGCGCACAGGGGGAATAACTACCCCTAAGGGAACACAGGTGCATGTGCAAGGGCCAGAGAATGCCACCGTGTGGGGTGGCAGAGAGGCCTGGGTGGGCGTAAGAGCATTCCCTTAGAAGAACTCGATACGGGGTGGTACCGAGAGGGGGGATGGAGTAATCTGAGCCTCGGGCTTATAAAGGAGCCGTGAAACTCTCCTCTTTTCGATGTGGGGCAAGGTTTTTAAGGCGAAACGCGATTTGGACTATCAGATATCACCACGCGTGATCTGGGCCGTCTGTTTTGGTTTGGTCCTCGATCCCCAATAGACACAGTTTATCCTCTATGTTTTTAACCACCGTCCGATCGATCGCGATCTAATCGTGACCATTTAAGTTTTTTTAAACGTGAAATTGTACCGTAGCTGTTCGATTGAGTTAAGATTTAATCTCAACCGATCATTCCTTTTATAACCACGATCGTGCCTCAACCGTTGGATCAGGGTAAGATTTAATCTGATCCATCCATTCTTTTCTAGTTTTTCTTCCCTTTCACCTTCTTATTCTACCTCCCGTGTGCGCTGAACTAGTAATCCATGCAACTTTCTTTTCATTTTTCTTCCACACCCATGATCCCGGTGGCCCCTCCTTTCACGCGTTTTCCACAAGACCAACACCTTGGTCTTATTTTAAACTGACGAGGCTCGTTTTTTCCATGAAAATAGAATTAAAAATATATTATTTATATTTTATAAATATATCACATTTGTCACCCGAACCCTACGGGTTCTCCTTTCTCTAGTGCCTCCTTCAAGCTCCTCCGAACCTCTCCTCCACCTCAAAACATGTAAGGGTCCTATTTTGTCTTGCCATGTTTTCGTTTGGGTTTATATATATATATACATATAGAAGTATATACATGCACATATATATATATTATTGAGAATATAACCAACTATCCCTTCTTAAGCTGATGAATTCTCAATATCAAATGTATTCATAACCCTCTATCGAGGAAGGTTTTGAGTTCTTATGTGTTTAATAAAAATATATATATATATATGTCGATGTATATATGTATAAGCATAATTTATATGATCCATAACCAAACAATTTATATCATATGAAACAAATGAAATTAATAAGCTTAAACTCAAAACATATAAGGGTTTAATAAACTTTTTCTTCCTTGTGCAAAACCAAATTATATATTTTGTATTTTTGGTTATACAATTATATATATATATAAATAAATTTGGGCCTAAATATAATTTAGGTTATCCAATATTTATGAGGATGAACGGATAATGTGATTTTTTAAGCATGAAAGGTTTTTATTTAAAAATAAAAATCGTGATATACACCCTGGTGTATAAATGAATTTACGCAACACTAAACCCTAATCGTTTAATAACTATGGAGAATTATTTAGTATAATTTTTGGGGTTTTCTACCCTTATATACATATGTATGAATCACTTATTTTCATAAATAATAAATGGTATTAAGTATGGTTGAATTTCATGTTTTTCATTTTTTTAACATTGTGTGTACCCTTGTGATATGATATACATATGCATACCAGTTATAAATGTTTGTAAATTTATGTTTTTAATACCCCACATGAAATATTTGGTTTACCTTTAAATTAATTATGCATCCAATCCATGATGAAATTACAATATGTATTTAATTAATAAGGATTTAGAATTTAAGGTTATCATCTCATGTGACAAAACTTGTATTTATTTTTGTGCATTAATTGTCATCACATATGATATAATCTACTTATCATACTTTCCATTTAATTCCATATCCATCCAATTGATAGTTTTGTAATTAACACTTATATTCCTGATCCACTAAATATATGCAAATTCTAAAGAATGAAATTAAATTCTTATGACCTTTTATGGAGTAAGTATTAAATTATTCAAATTGGTATGGTACACTTTGAATAATATGAAATGAGAAATTAAATATTCAATGTGGTATGAGACATTTTGAATATAAAACCCTATTTGGAATATGAGGAATGTATTATACTCGGTATAACGGGTTGGGGACCAGTTAATGAAAGCCCCTCAATGCATCGATAGTTCTCATGAGACAATCATGTCATGGCACGAGACCATTGACATTTCAGGTCTTGATACGAGGTCTTGATAGGGTATGGAATTATACTTTCCCTCATTTTGTCTATAGAATTTAATTAATAATGTGTGTATTAAACTGTAGAATATGCTTGATTAAGATATTTATAGAATTTAATTAATCAAGTGTGTATTCAACTGGATAATATGCTTGATTAAGAGATTTATATAATTTAATTAACCAAGTGTGTATTCAAATGGAGAATATTCTTGGTTAAAGAGCCTGTACCTATGAGTATTAGAGAAAGTAAAAGATTATGTATTAATAATTATTCAGAACTCAAAGATTTATCATCCAGTGTATGTTTCACAGTAGTAAAGGATGAAATTGAAGTTATTATTTTATGCGCAAATCTGAACATGTATTACTCTTAGTTATTAATTTTGTACTTGCATATTCACATGTCATACCCATTAAAGTTAGAATGTCTTTTCCTTATTATTCTGAATGAGCATGCTTATAATTGAATCATGTTTCCTTGTAACGTTGTTATTATTATTTGAATTTTACTCTTATAATTCTTATACAAAATGTTATATTATGATACATGTGTTATAGAATTCCTAAAGAAAATGTTTTATGAATAACTTTAAAGGAATGTTTTTAAAGAGTTTTAATTGGTATATTATGTTATTTTAAAACCCCTTACTGGGCATTCGTATGCTCACCCTATGTTTTCAATCTGTTTTCTTTTATAGGTTTAGTAGATTTGATTCCCTCTATTTAGTGACTGTTGAATGAAGACTTTTTGTTCAGTTTTAAAGGAATTTTAATAATTTTATCTGATTCTCCAGGACTTAAACCAAAATGATCCTCAATAGTGGAAACATGTGTGTGTGTTTTCAGCTCTCTTTAAAAAAAAAAAAATTTACACAGCATGTTTTCAATGAAACCGTACCGGCTTCGGGGTATCCCGGGGCTAGGGAGTGACAGTTGGTATCAGAGGATTGGTTTAGAAAACCCTGTAAAATTATAACAATACTAAA
Organism: Viscum album; assembly: GCA_963277665.1. Classification (NCBI taxonomy): domain Eukaryota; kingdom Viridiplantae; phylum Streptophyta; class Magnoliopsida; order Santalales; family Viscaceae; genus Viscum; species Viscum album. The sequence goes on from OY728161.1 coordinate 1,593,819,108, forward strand.
AATTTGGTTATGCATTACTAAGTAATAGTTTTCTTAAACTTTTCAGATGGCTGAAAAATCACGTCTTCTGTCCCTTCCGACAGAAATATTAGAAACCATAGTGTCCATGGCATGTTTAGAAGGATATGAAACTTTTGAGAACCTTCGTTCTCCATCATATGTGCAATTATCCTCACATACTCCAAATTCACCGAGGATCTATCTTTGATTAATTTCTGATAATGCATTCCCAACTTCCCTTTTATGCACGTAAGGGAAGGTATTATGAAGGTCTATTCTGATACTTCACCTTAGATGGAAATTTCTTTTCACTAATGAACTTACAGGAAGCTGTACAAGAGGGTGACCTCTGGGCAGCATACCTCTATCAAATCATAACCTACAGACTTTGAGGTCAGGTCATGGACTTTGAAATTCTTGAGGATAAACCTACCCATTTTCATTATAGACAGAAAGTTCAAGAATACATCACCCAACTCCATAAACTTCATGATTTCCTTTGTTGGAACTTCAGATGCCCAAATTCTATTGATCGGGTCTGACCATGATGCATCTGGACCCAAGTGATTGAGGAGTTTGGAACTGCTTTGGGAATCCGTTTGACTAGAAATTGGGGGATACACCAACACCGGTGAATCCGGTGAAGTTCCATCTTGGAGGATGTTAGGAAATCCATACTAGTGTTGAGAGGGTGAGTGAGTATTTATGTAATACCTTAGGTTTATGAACTTTTATAACTAAATAATGTTATGTGTTTTGTTACTTTAAATAAAGTCTCTATTTTGATATGGTTATGCCTTGCTAAATAAAACATCTCTTGAAAATTTTCAGATAGAAGATATGAGTTCACCAACCAATATCCTATCACTTCCTACCGAACTTTTAGAGATTATAATTATCAAGACATGCACAGAAGAATACCAGCCCTATGAAAACTTACGTCTGACCTGTAAACAACTCTATAGGGTATCAAACAGACCAAACCTCCTCCATATTTACCAAGTAAACAATCTTGCCTATTACCTTATTTAAAATTCACAATTTACAGAATATAGACAAAGTGGAAAGTATCATGAAGATATTTTTCTATGTTTCAATTTGGATGATAACTACCGAGCTATAAGTAAGTTTCTATAAGATTCTTTGGATGGTAACCATCGAGCGTCCTAAATATTCCAAGTCCTGAGTTTTAGTATGTATAGGGAACTCTAAGACATCAATATCTTCAAGCATGACATGGTGTGTGGAATTTTTAGTGATTTAGTTCACTATGAAATCTCTGACCTCCACACCTCTCATGACTCTCTGTGGAAGGCTGAGTGCTTTAGTCACAGGTTCGACCCTAGATATTCACAGTGTATTAGGGCCAAGGAAATCATGGAGCTAAATAATACCTTAGGAATCCACATGAGGTCATCAGCACCTTACCATCGATGGTGTTCCCGATAAAAGGACATCGGGAGTGATGTGTGTCTGGTGTTTCTGTGGTTGTGTATGAGTATTTTAGAATTTTGAGGACACAATTATTTGTAGGGGGAATAATGTGACACCCCAAAACTTATTTCTCATGTAATAATAATATTATGGTTTTATTCTATTTAATCTTCATGTTATCCGAACAAAACATATGAAATAAACACAAGGCATTATTATTAAATACTGAATTGATTACATTGATTCAAAACTAAGAGAATCCAACTAACCAAAAATACCTACTAAAAGCCCTATCAGAGCCACTGGGAGACCACCTAATGCAACAATGAGACCTGGTAAATAGAGAAGATCCTTCGGGTCGGTCAGAACGAAAAACATCACGGCCAGAACCACAAAAACTGTACTGAGCATCAGTGGTATGACCAACACCATTTTCACAAAGTTTTATTGAATATAGAACACCTTACTATAAGTTTATATAAGGCCTCAATTCGACCATTACCCCTTTGGTGACCGTTGAGTTTCTAATGGCTATAAGTATAGCTGTTGGTCTTTCTGTTGGTTTAAATTAAAATATCTCAATATTATTAGTTTTCCAAAATAATTAAGGTATGTGTTGAAATTATAACTTTAAACATATAAAATCTTTTTGTAAATATTTTAGCTACACTTAGTATGATTTCAAAATTAGGTATGTATTTCAAATACTTTTCAAATATTTCAAATTTGTTGAAAAGTTTTTATAAAATATTTCATTCTTGATGTTTAAACCAAGGTTTTAACTAAAACTATGTATTTGGTTTTTATAATACTAGTATAATATTTTCTTAATGATGTACTGAAATTTGATTTATCACTTTATTTTTTTAAAACTTTAGCATTTATAAAACCAAGGAAAATATTGGTTTTAGGATTTGTTTTAGTTATAAAAGAGAATTCATATTTGTTTGGAAACACCTATATATATGTATATGGAAACCTAGTTTTATATTTAACAAAAAATAAAATTATAATATGTTAAAATTTAGGTGAGTACCCCACCTAGATGAGGGCCACCTTGTGGAAGCCCTCAAATCCTTGATGGGACTTCTCACCCACAACCCCCTGGCAATAGCACAGGGGCAGTACACATGCATCGTGCATGCTAGGTCTAGCACACACAGGGGGTATAACTACCCCTAAGGGCACACAGGTGCATGTGAAAGGGCCAGAGTGTTCCACTGTGTGGGGTGACACGAAGGCATGGGTGGGAATAGGAGTGCGCCCATAGAAGAACTCGGTACGTGGCAGTACGAGGAGGGGGGATGGAGTAATCTGAGCCTCGTTTGGGAGCCCCAGGCTTACAAAGGAGTCGTGGAACTCTCCCCGTTTCAATGTGGGATGAGTTTTTTAAGGTGAAACGTGATCTTGACCATCATATATCACCATGAATGATCTAGGATGTCTGTTTCGGTTCGGTCCTCAATCCCTAGCAGCCATGTTTTATCCTCCATGTTTTTAACTACCGTCTGATATATTGCGATCTAATCGTGACCGTTCAAGTTTTTTTAAATGTGGCATCGCACCGTAGCCGTTCAATAGAGTCGAGATTTAATCTCGACCAATCATTCCTTTTATAACCACAATCGCGCCTCAATCGTTGGATTAGGGAAAGATTTAATCCGAGCCATCCATTCTTTTTCATGTTTTCTTTCCCATCGACTTCTTCTTCTACCTCCTGAGTGCGCTGAACCAGTAACCCATGCTACTTTCTTTTCATTTTTCTTCCACACCCGTGACCCTGGTGGCCCCTCCTTTCACGCATTTTCCATAAGACCAACACCTTAGTCTTATTTTAAACCGAGGAGGCTCAATTTTTCCATGAAAATAACATTAAAAATATATTATTTATATTTTATAAATATATCACATTTCTCACCCAAACCCTACGAGTTCTCCTTTCTTCAGCGCCTCCTTCAAGCTCCTCTGAACCTCTCCTCCTCCTCAAAACATGTAAGGGTACTATTTTGTATTTCCATGTTTCGATTTGGGTTTATATATATATATATATACATATATAAGTATATACATGTATACATATATATATACGGTTGAGAATATAACCAATTATCGCCTCTTAAGCTGGTGAATTATCAATATCAAATGTATTCATAACCCTCTATCGAGGAAGGGTTTGTGTTCTTATGTGTTTAATAAATATATATATATATATATATGTATATGTATATATGTATAAGAATAATGTATATGCTCCATAACCAAACCCTTTATATCATATGGAACAAATGAAATTAATGAGATTAAACTCAAAACATATAAGGGTTTAATAAACTTTTTCTTACTTATGAAAAACCAAATTATATATTTTTTATTTTAGGTTATACAATTATATATATATATGTAAAAATAAATTTGGGTCCTAAATATAATTTAGGTTATCCAATATTGATGAGGATGAATGAAGAATGTGATTTTTGAAGCATTAAAGGTTTTTATTTAAAAATAAAAATCGTTATATACACCCTAGTGTATAAATGGATTTACACAACACTAAACCCTAAGAGTTTAGTAATTATAGAGAATTATTTTGTATAATTTTTGGGGTTTTCTACCCTTATATACATATGTATTAATAAATTATTTTCATAAATAATAAATGGTATTAAGTATTTTTGAATTTCATGTTTTTCATTTTTTAACATTGTGTGTACCCTTGTGATATGATATGCATATGCATACTAGTTATAAATGTTTGGAAATTTATGTGTTTAATACCCCACATGAAATATTTGGTTTACCCTTAAATTAATTATGCATCCAATCCATGATGAAATTCCAATATATATTTGATTAATAAGGATTTATAATTTAAGGTTATCATTTCATGTGAAAAAACTTATATTTCTTTTTGTTTATTAATTGTCATCACATATGCTATAATCTGATTATCATACTTTCCATTTAATTCCATATCCATGCAGTTGATAGTTTTGTAATTAACACTCATATGCATGATCCACTAAATATATGTAAATTCTAAATAATGAAATTAAATTCTTATGACTTTTTATGGAGTAAGTATTAAATTATTCAAAGTGGTATGGGACACTTTGAATAATATGAAATGAGAAATTAAATATTCAAAGTGGTATGAGACTTTTTGAATATACGAACCTATTTGGAATATGAGGAATGTATTAGACTTGGTATAACGGGTTGGGGACTAGTTAATGAAAGCCCCTCGATGCATCATTATTTCTCATGTGACAATCAGGTCATGGCACAAGGCCATTGACATTTCAGATCTTGACACGAGGTCTTGACGGGGTAAGGCATTATACGTTCCCTCATTTTTTCTATAGAATTTAATTAATCAAGTGTGTATTCAACTGGAGAATATGATTGATTAATAGATTTATAGAATTCAATTAATCAAGTGTGTATTCAACTGGAGAATATGCTTGATTAAGAGATTTATAGAATTTATTTAACCAAGTGTGTATTTAACTAGAGAATATGCTTGGTTAAAGAGCTTGTACCTATGAGTATCAGAGAAATTAAAAGCTTATGGCTTAATAGTTATTCAACAGTCAGAGATTTATCAGTCAGTTTATGTTTCAAAGTAGTAAAGGATGAAATTGAAGTTATTATTTTATGTGCAAATCTGAACATGTATTACTCTTAGTTATTAATTTTGTACTTGAATATTCACATGTCATACCCATTAAAGTTATAACGTCTTTTCCTTATTATTCTAAATGAGCATACTTATAATTGAATCACGTTTCTTTGTAACACTATTAGTACTCCTTAAATTGTACTCTTATAATTCTTAGACAAAATGTTATGTTATGATACATGTGTTATAACATTCCTAAATAAAATGTTTTATGAATAATTTTAAAGGAATGTTTTCAAATATTTTTAATTGGTATATTATGTTATTTTAAAACCCCTTACTGGTCATTCGTATGATCACCCTATGTTTTCAATATGTTTTCTTTTACAGGTTTAGTAGATTTGAGTCCCTCTGTTTGGTGACTATTTAATGAATAATAGTTGTTCTATTTTAAAGTAATTGTAATAATTGTATCTGATTCTCCAGGACCTAAACCAAAATGACCCTCTCTAGTGGAAATATGTGTGTGTGTTTTCATCTCTTTTATCTAAAAAAAAATTTATACACCATGTTTTAAACGAAACCACACCGGCTTCGGGGAAGCCCAGGGCTGGGGAGTGACATTATAAATAATAATTATTTTAATAAAATAGTGTAATAAAAACACTCTTATTTAAATATAAATGATAATTTTTTTTCAAGTGTTAGCAATTTTACTATGCATTTTCAATCCACTATTATTTTTAATAAATAAGGATTTTTATACTTAAAAGTTATAATTATAATGTTTAGAGAAGTATTATGCTAAAATAAGTATCATTTTTGAAATCAGAACATTGAAATTAGGTTAGGGTGAATTTATGATAATTTTTTAAAATACTTTATTTTTTGTGAATAGTAAAAATACAGTTTGAGTTTTTTCGTATGCTTAATGAAATAATAATTATGTAATAATGATGTGATAACTAATTAGGCACAATACATGTCTTAAAATTATTTTATTTTATTAATATAAATTATTTTAATATATTTTAATCAATTTTCAAATATATAGTTTACTTTCCAAATTCTAAAATAGAAACTTTAAGTTTAAAAATGTTATTTTTGTGAAAATTTTAATTTTCCTTTCCAAAATAAGTAATATAAAATTATGGTCGACTCCTATGTATTAAAATAACATAAAAGGTGTCCCAAGTTTCCAATACCTTGGGAAATCCCATGGCTTTTCATTTACCACTACATAGGTGTCCAATGCCTTTATTTAGAAATTAATAAACAATTCCTCAACATTTTATATAAATACCCACACATTTCTCTATTTCCTTTCACTAACAATTCATCCTTAAAAAATATATGATATTTTTACCTCACAAGGAGTCCTCCAAAGGTTTCCTCAAGCCCCCAAGGTCCTGATCCTCATGTTTTAGGAACCACTCTTCAAGGTATGGGAAATCTCCACTTCTCTTTTCCATTCGAGTTTCCTTTTTATGTGGTATGTCTTCCAGATTTAAAAACTAAGTTCTTATGTAAAATATATTTTATCCCTATACTATATTAAGAGTATTTTATAAATGGTAGACCCATTTAACCTCCCTTTTTACCTTTTTTTAAAACTATGTTTTATACCCGTAATGCTGCCGATTTTACTTCTCAAAATTTATCTCTTCTCCTCAAGAAATTCCCTATTATTTTGTTTTTTTGAATACCCAAATATATTTATTTTATAGAAAAATTAACCAATATGTAAAAGAGATTTATTTTATTATGGTTTTTAAATATATAAAACCCTCATTCCCTTTTTGTGGGTTGAAAATGACATAATTATCATGTTATTTAAACACTTTTTAAAATACTATGATTTTAATATGAAACCCATTTCTTTAATCCTCCATGGGTTATTTATGAAATTCTTGATTATGATCTATATGTATCACATAAAAATTAATATATATGAAGGGTGAAACCTAATAGCGCTCCAATGAATTGGGTAAAGAATTTGATCTCTAGAGATGACATGTTTTACGACACCATGGTGAATAACCTTGGTAATTTTTACGATACATCAGTGAAAAACCTTAGTGATATGCTTATGAATGTCTAAATTGAATGTTTTATCCACATTTATAAGTTATGATTCATGTTGTTTTATTTATGATATGCCTCATGTTCTCTTGTTCATTCCATAATGATATTCCTCATGATCTTATTGATTTATTCCTTAAGATCACATGTAAACTGTTTCCCCTTTATTTCCCTTACTGGGACTTATGTTCACCCTTTCCTTTGATGTATGTCCCCAAGTTATGAGATGAAGTAAATATACTTAGTATAAACCATTTAACAAGACTTTAAAGTGGATTATAATAATGTTTTAAGTTTTCTTGCATTATGTACCTTTTTTCTAAGAAACTAAACTTTAAAAGATCCTTTGTTTTGTACAATGTAATGAAGAGTTTATATAATAAAAGGCTGGATGCCATAGTTATTATTAAAGGACAATTTAGTTAATTTTGGAAATTAATATTTGAAAACTTTAGGAAGAACCTTATAGAAAATTTTAAATATAAGAAAACATCCCGATATTATAGTGAAGTATTAAGTAAGTGGTTTCTGAGAAAATAAATCCCTGTCTAGATTTGGAAAAGTAGATGTGGTTCTAGAAGATATGTATCTAGGGGTAACAACTCTGACAAGGTGCATTAGGCCTAACTCATTATAACCTAGTACATGACAATAGACCTTACTGTGCACATGGTTTGACACTCCTGGGGGATATGTTTGGTCAATCATAAATTTTTTATGAACCATTATGAAGGATTTATAAAAATTTAATTATTGTTAAATAATAAAATATTTAATCATGATGTTTTAATACATAAAATTTCTTTATAATTATAAGATTCTTAAAAGAAAAAAAATTCTCACTATGTTTTCTTCTTTTAGAAAATGGCGGGAAATAGGAGGAACCGCATAAATGGAGAGTGCAATAGACCATGTTCTAACAGACCTCTGATGGAAGCTAGAATGGAAAAATTCATGAGACTGATGAATCAACTGACTCGAGTTATGAGAAAGAACTTGAATCAAGATGAGATAAAGGATTCACCTCGAAGAGAGTAATTTTATGTTGAGTCCTTTATGTATCAACTACAGACTTCTTTCAGTGGATATACCAACCCATTGATTGTTGAATAATGGATAAGCTCTCTAGAAAAGATCTTTTATATAATATATTGTTCAGAGTAAAATAAAGTCACCCTGTCTATATACCACTTAGAGGGAGAAGCTGATCAGTGGTGGACATTAGTTAAAAAAATGATTTTAAGAAGGGAGATTGAAGTTATGGAGTGGGAAGAGTTCTAGGGAACCTTTTTCAAAAAATACTTCCCCCATTTTATGTGAATGAAAATAGAGGTGGAATTATTTGAGATGAAGTAGAAGGAAAATGAATATTTGGGAAGGTATGAGATGAAATTTACAAGGATTTGTCATTAAACCTCTAGCTTTATCATGGATCCTAATATAAAGGTTGATAGATTATTTGGTGGAATAAGACCCCATCTATGGAAGAATATTTCCAATCTAGACAATGAAAACTATGAGGAGATATTGAGATGTTCTATGAAGGTTGAACTAGAGTTCTATGACACGTAGTGATCCCATAGATTGAATAAAAAGAAGAGATATTTGGAGCCAAACTTGTGGAGGAAATTTGATCATAGAAGAGGAGGAAAACAAATGAAACTTCCCACATGAAAAATATGTGGGAAAAAGCATTTGGGGAACTACTTTCTCAGGAGAAGGAAATGTTACAAGTATTGAAGAGATGTCCATATTGCTCATAACTGTCATAGTGATGAGAATACTCAACTTATTAACACTAATGGAAAAGGTAATATGGTGCATAACCAGCCTGAAGTCTAATGCTTCAAGTGTGGAAATATTTGGAACTTTTCCAAAAACTGTCCAAATCTGAAGTTAATGGAGGGGAATCACCATCAACCTCATCAAAGGCTAAGGGATCAAGTTTGGGCTTTTTCTATCATGAAGGATAAAGTAAATGTTCCAAATGATGTGTTGGAAGGTATTCTCGTTGTTCTCTTAAATCTATAAAGAATTTTTTCTGATTCTAGTTCTACACATTCATTTATTTCCTCCAAGTTTAAAAATGATATAGAATCAATCCTTGAACTTCTAGAAGTAGAGTTATTAGTCAAAACTCATAGAGGGATTATACAAGCATTATAAGTGTATAGAAACTCTATTATTTACTTTGGAGAGCATAATATCATCACAAATATAGTAGTTATTCCCATTTTTGAATTCCACATTATACTAGGGATAAAATAGATATCAAAGTATAATGCTAAGATCAACTACAGAAGCAAGGAAATCATAGTATTCTTGAATGGAAAACCTACAGTTATCTTCAAAAGAGATATATCTCGAACTGATATTTATCTATAAGCACCTCCAATATAATTTTTTATGGAAATGATTGGTGAAGATAAAGAAAGAAATGAAAGTATACATATATAAAACGTCCTCATCATTCAAGAATACATTGACGTATTTACTAAGAAGTTACTTGGACCTTAACTATAAATATAGGTAGAGTTATTCATTTAACTCATGCCTAGATCCAAGCGGATATCAAATACCCCATATAGAATGGAAAATGAGGATATGTAGTAATTAAAGAAACAACTCCAAGATCTTTTGGAAAATGGGTTTATCCAGCCAAGTGTGTCTCATTGGGGAGCACATGTTCTCTCTGTGAATAAGAAGTATGGATCAATGTGGTTATACATTGATTATAAAGAAATTAATGGGATAAAAATGAAAAACAAGTATCCTCTTCTAAGAATTGATGATTTATTTGACCATCTTCATGGGGCTCAATTCTTCTCCAAGAATGATCTACGATCTGGTTATCATCAATTGAGGGTGAATAAATAAGATATTCCAAAGAATAACTTCTGATAAATATATGGGAATTATGAGTTTGTTGTTATTCCCTTTGACTTGACTAATTATCCTTATATATTTATGGATTTGATGAATAGAGTATTTAAGGACTACCTTGATAACTCTGTGGTAGTTTTTATTGATGATATTATGATATATTCTAAAAGTCCCAAGGAGAATGAGGATCATCCAAGGGTTATATTGCAAAATCTGAGGAAGGAGAGGATATTTGGAAAGTTTAGAAAATGTAAATTTTGGTTACAAAAATTTTCTTTCTCGGGGCACATTGTAACTAATAAAGGAATCTCAGTTGACCCTGTGAATAAAAAGTTTGTGGATGGGTGGCCTCATACTACAATAGTAACTAAGATTCGAAGTTTTCTTGGTTTAATAGGGATATTATAAGATGTTTGTGAAAAAATTTTCATGAATTTCTAATCAACTAAAAAAGTTAACTCAAAAAGGGGCCAAGTTCATCTAGACTAAGCAGTGTAAAGAAAGTTTCCAAGAGATGAATAAGAGATTGGTTACTATACCCGTATTAAATTTACCCTATATCGGATAAGGATTCATTATTTTTAGTGATGAATCTCTGAAAGGTCTTGGGTGCATCCTCATGAAAAATTAAAAGGTGATTTCTTATACATATCGAAATTTTGAATCCTCATGATCATAATTATCCTATACATGACCTGGAGCTGGCTGTAATTGTTTTTTCTTTGATGATATGGAGGCACTATATTTATGGGGAGAAATGTGATATATACATAGAACACCAATGTTTGAATTATATTTTCACACAAATGGAATTGAACATGAGACATATGATATGGTTGAAAATTATTAAAGACTATGGTTGTTCAATTCATTATCATCTTGAGATAGAAAACAAAGTCGCTGATGCATTAAATAGGAAAGACCATGTTGTGCTGGAAATGATGAGGATTCATAGAGATCCTTTGATCAAGGACCTAGTAAAACTAGAAGTGAGAATTGTAAGGGAAGGGAAATCATCAAACTTATCCCAAATTATTTCTCAACCATCATTACTAGATAAGATCAAGAATTCTGAAAGATAAGATCATTTGTTACAGAAGAAGATAGAGGCTGTGAAGAATGTGAAGTTTACTAATTTAAATATTGATCAAGAATGTTTAATAAAATTCCATACAAGGATATGTGCTCCATATATTCTAGAAATAAAGAATTAGTTAATGGATGAAGGTCATATATCTAAATTCTTTATACATACTAGAAACACTAAATTGTTTAGGGACCTTCGTGATCATTATTGGTGGGATAACATGAAAAGGGAGATTGTTGACTACACTACAAGGTGCTTGGTATTTTAATAAGTGAAGGTGAAGAGGAAACTTCTTAAAGGGTTATTACAACCACTACCCATACCAAAATGGAAGTGGGACAACATCACTATGAACTTTTTCACTAGTCTCTTGAAAAAATCTAAAGGAAACAATGTGATTTGGGTTATAGTGGATCATCTCACCAAGGCTTCCCATTTCATCGCTATTCAAGAAGACTTATCTCTTGACCAACTTGCCAATATTTCTATAAAGGAAGTGGTGAGGTTTCATGGAGTTCCATTTTCTATAATTTTTGGTCATGATACAAGGTTCACATAAAAGTTATGGAGAATAATTCAACATGTTATGAGTACTGAATTAAATTTTTGTTTGGTCTATCACCCCCAAACTAATGGACAATATGAAAGGACTATTCATACACTCAAGGACATACAGAGAACATGCTAAATGGAATTTAAAGGTGGATGGGATCAAAATATCCCATAAGTTAAGTTCCTATATAACAATATCTTTCATTTGAGTATTCAAATAGAACCCTATAAACCTCTATATGGGAAGCGATGTATAACTCTAACTTGTTGGGATGCTTTTGGTGAAAGAAAGATTCTTGGTCCCGATCTTGTGCAAGAGATGACAGAAAAGGTTCATTCCATCCAACAACACATAAAGGATGATTTGAGTCAGCATAAGAGATATGATAACAACCATCAAAGAGACTCAAAGTTTGGTTTTGGCAACAAAGTTTTCCTTTGAATATCACATTAGAAGAGATCCATGCAGTTTGGGAAGAAAGGGAAGCTTAGCCTCAGGTGCATTGGAACCTATGAAATCCTTGATCGCATATGAGAAGTGTCCTATCGACTAGCACTTCCACCAAATCTAGCTCAAGTTCATGATTTATTCCATGTGTCTCTCATGAGGAAGTATATACCTGACCCTTCATATGTATTGAATCCTGAGGTGATACAACTAGAACATGACCTCTCTTATGAGGAGCATCCAATGGAGATCTTGGAGCATAGATACAATTTTCTACATAATAATACTACCCACCTCATCAAAGTTTTATGGAGGAACCATAAATATGAAGAAGCGAAGTGGGAATAAGAGGAGACAATGAGGAAGAAGTACCCACACCTTTTCTCAACTGAGAGAATGAGTTGAAATTTTGGGGATAAAATTTATTAAGGGGGAAGATTGTAATGACCCATAATTGTTGAATGATAATTTTTTCCTAAAAATGTGTGTTATATTATTTTATTCACAAGAAAAATACATCTCATTAATAATTAAGTGAGTATAATTTGAAATGTTACCATCAAGTTTTGACGGTTATATGACTGTTGGTTAATTATGACTATTGGTCAATATGACCATTGGAAACAATACTCTTGATAAATTTTTTAACATTATAATTAGTGTTTATAAGTAGAAATAACAAAGGATACTTGATGAATAAAGAAGAAATGATGACATAACTAGTAGAGTCCTTATGTACGAATCCCATTTATCAGAACTTGGGAGGAAGGTAGTATCACTAGGCTTCACTCTTGACCAAGCCCAACCTAAGATTTAACAAGTGAAGCTTGAATGAAATCTCATATGGGAGAAGCTCCAGTTAGTGGAAATTACCACTAGGGTGATGTTATCTGAGATTCCCCATGAATCTATCACCATCTCACACCTTACCCTTAGGTTGTATGCATGTGTTATAAGGGGTTATGTTTCAATGACTTAGTTATTTAAAGTGAAATTCCATTGTATAAATATATTTTTTCCCATAAATTCTATTTTAATAATAGTTTTTCTTAATAAAATTGAGATATAATTTTATAAATTGATTTTTTGGATAGAAATTTTACTTTCTGAAAAATATATAAATATTAAAATATTGTGATAAAAACAATTATTTAAATATAAATGATAAAATAAATTTATTTTTTTCAAGTGTTAGAAATTTTACTATGCATTTTCAATTCGCTATTATTTTTAATAAATAAGGATTTTTTATTTAAAAGTTATAATTATCATATTTAGAGAATTATTATGATAAAATAAATATCATTTTTTAAATCATAACGTCTAAATTCAGTTAGGATGAATTTATGATAATTTTCTAAAATACTATATTTTTTCGTGAATAATAAAAATACAATTTCAGTTTTTCGGTATATTTAATGACATCATAATTATGTTATAATAATTTAATAACTAATTAAACACAATACACAAATTAAATGTTTTATTTTATTAATATAAATTATTTTAATATATTTTAATCAATTTCCAAGTATATATTTTAATTTCCAAATTCTAAAATGGAAACATTAACTTTAAAAATTTTATTTTGTGAAAAATTTAATTTTCCTTGAAAAAATAAGTAATATAAAATTATGGACAACTATTTTGGATCAAAATAACATAAATTTTGTCCCAATTTTTCAATACCATGAGAAAATAGCATGGAAAAGCCCATGGTTTTTCATTTACCACTACCCAAGTGTCCAAAACCTTTATTTAGAAATTAATAAAAAAATCCTCCAATTTTTTATAAATACCCACCCATTTTTACATTTTATTTCACTCCCAATTTATACTCCATGAATTTATGATAGTTTTACCTCCCAAGTATTCCTCCCAAGGCTTTATCAATCCCCAAGGTCTCGATCATCAAGTTTTAGGAACTACTCTTCAGGGTAAAGGAAATCTCCACTTCTCTTTTCCATTCGGGTTTCATATTTATGTGGTATGCCTTTAAAATTTCCAAACTAAGTTCTTATTACTAATATATTTTATCCCTATACTGAATTAAGAGTCTTTTATGAATGTGAGACCCATTTCCCCTCTCTTTTTACCCTTTTCTAAAACCATTTTTTATACCCATTATGCTGCAGATTTTACTTCTCAAAATTTATCTCTTCTCCTCAATAAATTCCCTATTATTTTATTTTTATGAATAGAAAAACCTATTTATTTTTCAATATTATTCAAAAATATGTAAAAATGATTTATTTTATTCTGATATTGACATACATAAAACCCACATTCCCTTTCCTTGGGTTAAAAATGACATAATGATCATGTTCTTTAAGCACTTTTTAAAACACTATGATTTTAATATAAAACCCATTTATTTAATTATATATGGGTTATTTATGATTTTTTTATTATGATATACGTGTATCATTTGAAAATTAAGACATATAAAGTGTTCATCTTGATATCACTCCAATTCATTGGGTAAATAATTTAATCGCCAGAGATCTCATGTTTTACGATACCTTGGTGAATAACCTTGGTAATTTTTATGATACCTCGGTGAAAAACCTTGGTGATATACTTATGAATGTATAAATTTATTGTTTTAGCCACATTTACAAGTTATTATTCATGTTATTTTATTTATGATATTCCTCATGTTCTCTTGTTCATGCTATAATGATATTCCTCATGTTCTTATTGATTTATTCCTCAAGATCACATGTAATCTGTTTCCCCTTGATTTCCCTTACCAGGCCTTATGCTCACCCTTTACTTTAATTTATGTCCCCATATTATGAGATTTTGTAAATATATTTAGGATGAAAATTTTAATAAGTATTTTAAATGTATTAGAATAAAATTTTATGTTTTATTGTATTATGTACCTTTTTTCCAAGAAACAAAACTTTAAAAGATCCCATGTTTTGTACAATGTAATGAGAAATTTATGTAATAAAAAGGAGGGATGCCATACAATTTTTTCATAAACATTCATTGTTCCAAAAAGATAAATGTTTCACAAATGTTTTAACAATGAAACACATTATGAACCATTTATACCATTTTACTAGAAAACATGAAATGTTTAATTATTCAAACATTTCATAATCCAACACCAAAACTCCTATGAATATCATCAAATGATATTTTTGTTGTATCCCGGTCTCATGAGACCACTAATATGGGAGTGATAGAATCAGCGGTCCCTTTTTATTTTACAAATATACCTTCTTAATTCAACCTTTTTATTCAGTTAAAGCTTCAATACACTCATATTGCTATCTCTTAACCTCACTTGATTATATCAAATGTAAAATAAATAAGACATAATGATTTAAAAGGGTTGTCCTTGAAATCCTACTCCTTTACAAGTTTAGATTTCATGAGTCTTAGTTTCTCCACTATGAATCACTTGAGTACAATGAATAAGATATCTCCTGAAAATATTTATGAACAATCTCTTAAAATACCCAGAAAAAAATATCTCAAAGTGTCTATTCTTCAAGTGTTCATAGTAGTTTCCTCCCAACACATAATTTATATTGGCATCACTCCAGTTGAATATATCTTCTAAAAAATTTCTTTTCATCTCCCAATGGATCTTTATACTACCTCCAAAAATTTATTCAAGATTCCACTTTAACACCTTCTTGATAAGGTCTTTGAAGTCTTATTTATAGAGATGACCTTATTCTACTTCAAGTATGCACATCCTCTCTTCTCGAGGAATACTTCACCTTGCTCACTTGATCTCTTGATGATGCTACATCATGGGTAGTAGGAAAAGGTTCCTATTTATCACTTCCCCTCATATTCAAAATAATAATATGCATGTTAAACTTCTTCAATTTCCTCTTCAATGCACAATATCTTATGAATTCTATCAGGTTCTTCCCATTCTATACACAAAAAATATTTTTTAGGGTTTAAACAGCATCAGAGTCTCCCAATTCAAGTTTCTAGGTGTAGTAGAAGCATGCAATGGGTCATGCCCAACTTTTCTTTTTTGTCATGATTAGTGATCAATCTGAGATTCACATAATAATAAACATCATGATCTATGGAATTTAATAAAAGAATATAGAAAAGGTATAGAATTCTGAAACCAGAGATAGGATCATTACATATTATTTATAATCAATTTAATTAATTAAAGAATTAATTTTTTGGAATTATTTATTCATTGATGGATAAGAAAATAGATCTTCATTCTATGATCATTATGTTATAGTAATAAAAGTAGATTCCCTCAAGCGGTGATCCACACATGATCCAAAATATTTGAACATTGTCGTAGGAATCTTTGGGTGATAGCATGACAGATCCTATCACTGGCATTTTTTGCCTTTGATTACATCAAGAATCACTTCCAAAGTGTTCTCCTAGATCTCTCTTGACTTGATATTGGGAGGTGGAGGAATATTGCTCTCTATTCTTGGGAGTGTTATTGGAGAAAGGAGCTCTCTAGGTCTTGAGAGGATTCTCCAAATCCATTGTGCATAACTAAAAAAATGAATTGGATATCTTAGAAAATAATATAATTGGGTTTATATATTTCTAGGGTTAAAATAAAATAATTTCACAAGTTCCCTTTATTATTTATTTAATCCCTAAGGATCCCCATGTCAAATAATAATAAGAATAATATTTCTCAACATGCTCTTAACTTTCACATTAAATTAAATATTATCTAATTAAATAATATTCAATATTTATTATTTCTCACAAGACCATTAAACTCGGTCCACCATTCTTACACAATATTTATCAGGCCTTGAATAATGGATATTTATTTATTAAATAAACACCACTATATTATTCACTAATAAATAAATAAATATTATATTCACTAATATAAAATAAATATTTATTAAATATTTTTCTCACATTATATTCACTCAAATAATTGGTGACAGAATACATGAAATCAAGAAAACATGAATAATTATTAAATCACATGTGGGAATAATATTTATTCAACTTGTTAAATAATAAATAATAATATATTATTTAACTGAGATTTTGGATACACTTATTGTGTGACCCTCTAGACCTCTTTCTCAGTGGCATTAGGCGAAGTAGCCTAAAGAACAAGTTTAACATCTAGAAACACGAAAAAGAACCCATATATAAAGAAGTTAATTCTGAAATGATATAATATCTCATATGGACGCTTACTGTGTAATATAATCCCTTTATCACGATATCTCAAATCAAGCAGATTGCATGCCGATGCCATCAATCTATGTTCTTGATGTATTTTTCTTTGAATTCCTAGAAATTTAACTTGCCTATATAAAACCATGACCATGGATTTATTTAGGCTATATCATTTCCATCAAAGTATATGAGATATCAACTTCCGTTAAAGAACAAAATGGAAACATCATTTCTCACATTATTCATTAATGCAATTTTACTCGTGACGCACCCAATATATCTGTAACATCCCAGGTAAATAATGAAATATGACATTTTCATATTTATTAATATTTTTGAATTAAATATTAATTTTACTTTAAAGTGGATTCTATGTTCGATGGCTTACCCGATACTCAACAATGGGTTTCTTTGAAATCTTACGTTGCACACTAATAATATAATATTATTATTTTAAATGGTAGTTAACGCCTATCCGTTGTATTGGAAAGAATGAATAGAACTAACTATAATATGATTATAAATGTTTGTTAAATGTTTTTACATTTATCCAATAAAAGTTAGAGGCTTAAAATGTAAATGAATCTAATTTTAATCATAATTTACTTTAAAAGGTCGATTTACCGTCTTTTGATGGAGAACCCTCATTAAATATAGTCATGGTCACTTTTATATATTATATTTGACAAAATAAAATATTTATTTAGAATCGGGACATCCAAATTTACTTTGGGTAATTTTTTGGTATTTTTATGATAAAGTTCATTTTTTAATAAATAGTAAAAAATACTGTATTTTAATTCAAAAGTGCATTTTAATCTAATTTATTTATTTGGTTAGATTATATTTTTAATTGGTTTTAAAGTTAAATTAGATTATATTTTTACCATTTAATCCAATTTTGGTCATTTTAAGCAATTTAACTTTGAAATTGGACAAAAACAACTATCAATATCTTGATAGTTATTATTTCTTAAAAAACACATTTTTTGTTTTGACAGCGGGAATTAATTTTAAATTAATTTTTTCCACTGATGTGTTTTGAATTTGGAAAAATGGATTCCATATTTGGAATCATGAGGTCAAAATTGTGTAAATAGTTAATTTTTTTTAGACATTTTAAACATTTACTTTAGTTAAAATTTTATTTACCATGGTTAAAGGGTAAATCTGGTAAATAGGGTAAAAAATAATATTATAATAATATTAAATTACCCTAACATGTGTACTATTCCTATTGGTTGATACATGTATGACAATGAGAATCCTTGGGTCTATTTTTGGACCCCATGGAGCCACATGAGAGTGATAATGACACTTTATATTAATTAATTTAAAGTAAAGACAAAAATGACACATACATATATCTTTTAGTAAATCAATTTTTACATGGTTTATATAAGTTATCATTTAGAATATAAATATTATTTGGAAAGATAAAAATATTTAATACATCATGATATTTTTTTATAATTTTTATACATCAAATAAATAAAATTATTTATGACACAATAATGATGTAGTGCTTACATCATTAATAAATGATTTAAATAAATAAGATTATAATGATTAAAAAAATATCCAAAACCTGTAAAATTATTATTGGATGATTTTATTTGGACCATGAGTCATATTATCTTCTACTTTAAAGATTTTTGGACCTTTTTAAACTAAAGATAACTTTGTAATAAAATAATTGTTTCAAACTTTCCTAAAGAGCCCCTCCTCCCCCTTATAAAAGGATGCCACTTCTAACCCATTCCTCACACCTCTAAATCCCATTTTATCATAAAAACTCTGACCAATTAATCTTCCAAAATCCCTATACTCCTCTTAGAAGCCTTACCTTAGTCATAAGACACTTCAAGAAGTCCTTTTGGTTCAAACCAAAGGGAGTTACCCAAATTAAAGGTAACAATTTCTCTTAAATTCATTTCTTTTATTTTACTTTTACAACCCCTAAACTATTTTTATTCCTTTATTTTATAACAACACCAGTATACTAAATATACTATGATGTTTTTATGATAAATATTCTAACTACACTTACACACACCTTCATCTAATGAGTAAAGAACATAATATTTCTGTGGACGGAAAACTAACGCCTCACGAAATGATGATTATTCAATTATCTCCTACCGCCTCTCATGGTGGCCATTATGATGGAACTATATTTATATATTATATATATTATGTTTATGTTTTCTTTATTATTCTATATTTTTTATTTATATCATACCTTCATGGTTTCCATAAATGGTTAAACGTGATAATTTCATTTTAGGAAGTGCGAACTACCACCCCCTCAAAGTGATATGACTCGTTAATGCCTTATGTGGGATGTATAAAGGATAGAGTTAATGATATTATATATGATATTATATTTTAATTATAATATAACTATGTATCATTATGTTTTAATTCCATTAAAATAAGAAATCGAAATGAAAGTAGCGTCCATGCGTATGTAGGACTTACCATCTCCATGAACGGTGCATTTCATTTATTATCTCCAAATGTTATGTACTATTATAAATACATACATATACTAGATATATATGATATATATGATATCTAAATCATTAATATCATTCTTAAGAAAATGTATATTTGACCACATGAAAAACTTGTAATTATAAGGTGTTCGTTTTTGACTCAAGTACCAAATATCGACCAAATGACCGTTATTAAATTAAATGATTAAATAATGTTTATAACATGGTAATAAGTGATATAAAAGGAATAATAAACTTGAAAAATGTTCTTAAGAAATTATAAATTAACTTTAGTTTATTATTCAGGAGATTAAATAATGAACGGGTCAAGTCAGACACGAGGTAAGGGAACTTTTTAACCCAATTTCCATTTTTTGGGTTGATCTTCTACTTCTTGTTTATGTAATGCTATGATTATATGAGAAATGAATTTTGATATCATATCTTGTATTTATACTTGATTAATGTGTACTTATAGTGAATACACATAATTGATCTATTTTATTTACAAAATGATCTTTATAAGGGACTTAGTCTCAATCTTTTTTCATTGAGGCATATTTTGTTTCAATACATGAATTTCTTTTATACACTATATAAACACCTTTGAAGTTTCATTTCATTCAAAGGGAATCTTTTTCTATGAGGAGTTTTACTAAATAAAAAAAATAATGTTTCTTTTTAATGTAAGCGGTGACAAAAACCTTTCCGCCCCTTCGAGTATTATTTGATCTTTGGATTCCTTAAAAAGACGAAATGTTTTTAAAAAGGAAAATAAATACCATATACTCTTTTTACATATTTTGTTATTGAAAATTGTTTTTATAATGGATTTTTTATGTCAATATATTTAAATGATATATTGTGATTGAAATGTGGAAATGTTATATTTCTTTTATATTTGTTTTATGTGTTATGAATATGTTATGGTTTTTGGGCATTGTTTACGTATACGGGTGGTTCCGTGATAAACCTAGGGCAGGTGATCCCGAGATAGCTCTCTAATGAATTAGGTAACATGATAGAGGTAAATGTGAATGTTTATCCTAAGATATTTTGGGAATATACTGTGATGGTTATTCCAAATGTAACTCCCTATGTAGCTGTGATAGCTATAATGTAAGTATGATATGGATGCCACAAGTTACCTTTATGATTTATGTTTTCTATGTGTTATTCATAAATATTATGATTTCATGAGGTATGTTAAATATCTTATGTTATGTATGTAATGATGAACTAATGTTTTCATTCTTTATTTTATAACCCTTACTGAGCTTTTTATGCTCATCCCAAGTTTTGAAATGTTTTTCATAGGACTTAAAGAAGAATAGGGTCAAGGATGGGATCAAGGAAAAGTTATGCTGTCTAAAACTTAGAACTAGACCTGAATATTTTTTCAAGAGTTTTTATTTTGTGAAAAAAAGGAAACTAAGTATAAGAGTATACTTTGTAACTTTTTAGATGTAATTTAATAGTTATGGCATAATTCCACAAAACTCTAAACCTGAAAAGATACTCAATGTGAATTATTCATTTAATTCAAGATTATGTAATGTTTTAAGGCTGGGTCCTTATAGTTGGTATCAAAGGTCGGTTTAGAAAAATTTAGGAGTTAGGGTATTGTTAAATTGATATCTATAAATTAATTTATGTTAATGATATAGCATTTAAAGATTACCATGTTACTTAGCCTAAGATATTTCTGTGTTCAGAATGGTTTTTCGCAGATGAAACAAGGAATATATGTTGGGATGACATCAAGAGGGATAAAACCTTCCAAATCAGCAACCTGAGATGGTTGGAATCAGAACTGAATAGTTTTTTGCAGTGATAGCACAATTGAATCAAGCTATAAATGGTGGTGGTATCCATGCATGAGATCAGCCAGATTAATCACAAAGGAACATGTCAGTAGTGGAGAATTTCATGAGGCTACATCCCCCATCATTCAGAGGATCATATAACCCTGTGCTAGAAGAAGGGTGGATTAAAGCAATGGAGAATATTTTTGATGTTATGGGGTGTTCAAAACATCAAAAGTTTAGTCTCGCTATTTACCGTTTTGAAGGTGAAGCTGATCAATGGTGGTCAATGGTGAAAAATATCAGGGATAGTGAGGAGATTGATTCTCTTGTTTGGGATGAATTCAAAGGTATGTTTCTTGAGAAATATTTTCCTAAGGTAGTTTATCATTATATGGAAATTTTTTTTCTATAATTGAGTAAGGAGGATGACTCAGTGGATGTTTATGAAGAAAAATCCACTCGACTGGCAAGGTATACTCCAAATTTCATACAAGATATTGATAGTAAAGTCAACCATTTTCACTCAATATTAAAGCCAAAGTATCGAAGGGATTTAGCATCTCATGAGTTCAAAAGTTATGAAAAACTTGTTCGATGTGCAGAGAAGGTGGAAATGGAGTTTTCCTATGATCAAGTGTTCTTTAAAAAAACAACATAATAAGAGGTCGAGGTGGTAGGTGAAAGGGAAGAACTCTTCAAAAAATTTTGATGGTAAGAAACTTAAGTTTATAGTTTGTGAAAATTGTGGCAAAATGGTACATAAGGATCGTAATTGCACTAAAAAAGATCAGGGTAATGGTAAGAAAAAATCCGATTTATAGTCAGTAAAATGTTTTAAGTGTAATGAAATGGGTCATTATGAAAATGAGTGTCCAATGAAGAACTCAACTGAGAGAAACCATCCAGACTACAAGAAGAAAGGGGTGGTGAAATCCTTTGTAACTACTTCAGTAGATGTTGGGCCATCAAATGAAGTAGTATCAGGTATATTGTTTTTTCATTAAGATTATTCCAATGTGTTGTTTGATTCAGGGTATACACACTCTTTAATTTCTGAGAAGTTTTCTAGTAAATTGGGAATTCCATCTCAAGATATGAATCCTGAACTTATGGTAAAAACACCTAGAGGAAATTTTGAGAGAAAAATAAATTATAAGAACATTACTATCCTTGTGTGCGGAAAGAATCTACCTGAAAAACTTATTGTTTTGCCTCTAGTAGAGTTTGATATTATTTTGGGTATGGATTGGCTTTCTGTTTATCATGATAAGATTGACTGCATAGCTAAAGAGGTTTCTTTTTAGAATTATTTTCAGTTTGTGTAAAATAATGAACCCTTACTTTTGATAACATATCTGGAAGCCTAGAAACAAGTAAAAGATGTAAATGAATGTTACCTTGCACATATTGTTGAAAATAAAGGAACTATTCATATTAATGATGTGCCAGTGGTAAATTAGTACCTTGATATTTTTACTGATGAGTTTCCTGGTATTATACATGATCAGGAAGTTGAATTTACTGTTGACTTAGTTCCTGATGCTAATCTAATTTCAAAACCCCCTTATCGAATAACTCAAATTGAACTTTTAGAGTTAAAGAAGAAATTGTAGGAGTTATTAGATAAAGGTTTCATTAGACCTTGCACATCACTGTGGGGTGAGCCTATCTTGTTTTTTAAAAAAAGATGGTTCAATGAGACTTTGCATTGATTATAGAGCATTGAATAACATCACTGTTAAGAACAAGTATCCTTTGCCTCATATCAATGATTTGTTTGATTAGCTCCAGTGAGCTCAATATTTTTTAAAGATTTATTTGAGGTCGGGGTACCATCAGTTGAAAGTAAAGGAAGAAGACATTCCAAAGACCGCGTTTTGTACTAGATATGGCCACTATGAATTTGTAGTTATGCCTTTTGGGTTAACCAATGAACCTGCTACATTCATGGATCTTATGAATAGAATTTTCCATGAGTTATTGGATAAGTTTGTGGGTGTGTTCATTGATGATATTTTGGTTTATTCAAAAAGTAAAGTGGAGCATGAAAGTCATTTAAGGGTTGTCTTGAAAACCTTAAAAGAAAATAAACTATTTTGGGAAATTCAAAAAGTTTGAGTTTTCGTTATAAAAAATTTCTTTCCTTGGTCACATTGTTTCAAAAAATGGCACAAATGTTGATCCTGATAAAACCAAAGTTGTTGAATAATGGCCAAGACCCACAAATATAACCGAGATTTGTAGTTTTCTTGGTTTTATAGGTTATTATTGGAGGTTTGTTGAGAATTTTTCATGGTTATCTAGCCCACTTATTAAGTTAACTTAGAAAGGTGTTAAGTTCATTTGGACAAAAGAATGTGATGATTGTTTTCAGGAATTGAAAAGAATATTGGTGAATGATATAGTTTTGGAACTACCTTCTAGAAATGGTTAGTTTGTTATTTATAGTGATTCTTCGTTGAAAGGACTTGGCTGTGTCATTATGCAGAATAATCAGGTAATTGCGTACGCTTTACGACAGTTGAAACCTCATGAGTTAAATTACCCTACACATGATTTGGAATTACCTGCTATTGTTTTTGCTTTAAAAATTTGGAGGCATCATTTGTATGGAGTAAAATGTGAAATATATATTGAACACAAAAGTTTGAAGTATATATTCACTCAGAAATAATTGAACATGAGACATAGGAGATGGTTGTAATTAATCAATGATTATGATTGCACAATCCTTTACCATCTGGGAAAAGAAAATAAAGTGGATGATGCTTTGAGTCGAAAATGTAATGCTTCATTAACCATGCTACATTTGAAAAAATATCCTTTGGTTTTTGATTTGATGAAATTTGACATAGAAGTTGTTGGTGCAGGAAATTCATCTGTTTTGTTTTAGGTGTTAGTGGAATCATCTATATCAGATAGAATTAAGAAATCACAGAAAGAAGACAGTGAGTTATAGAAAAAAGTAGAGTTGTTTTAGAAGGGTAAGTTTCCTGAATTTAACATTGATAATGATTGTGTTTTGAGGTTTGGGAAAAGATTATGCGTGCCTTGTGATTCACTGTTGAAGAATGAGTTGTTATGTGAAGATTATAGTTCCCCGTTTTTAGTTCATCCTAGCAGTACTAAGATGTACATAGATCTTTGGGAGTATTACTTGTGGGATGGAATGAAAAGAGATATTACTGATTTTACTGTGAAGTGTTTAACTTTTCAGTAGGTTAAAGCAGAACAACAATTACCAAAAGGGATGCTTCAGTCTTTACCGGTGCCCGAGTGGATATGG
The DNA here is from genome assembly GCA_963277665.1 of Viscum album. NCBI lineage: Eukaryota > Viridiplantae > Streptophyta > Magnoliopsida > Santalales > Viscaceae > Viscum > Viscum album. The sequence continues at coordinate 1,593,843,968 of OY728161.1, forward strand.
GAAAATATATCCATGGACTTTGTTATGGGATTACCGAAGACATATTGAGGTAATAATGCAGTATGGGTTATTGTTTATTGATTAAATAAATATTCTCATTTCCTTACTATTCGAGATACTTTGTCTCTAGATCAACTTTCTCGGTTATATGTTAAAGAGGTAGTCAGGTTGCATGGTGTTCCCCTCTCCATTGTATCTGATCATGATCCTAGTTTTACTTCTAACTTTTGGAAAGGACTTCAGAAGTCATTGAGTATTGAATTAAATTTTAGAATAACTTTTCATCCTCAATCAGATGGAAAGTCAGAATGAAAAATTCATACCTTGGAGGATATGCAACATGCTTGTTCACTAGATTACCAGGGAAGTTGGGACCAACATATTTCTTTGGCTGAATTTTCTTATAATAACAGTTTTCATTCTAGTATACAGATGGCTCCATTTGAGGCATTATATGGGAAGCAGTGTTGAACTCCATCTTTTTGGGATGAAGTAGGTGAAAGGAAGTTGATGGGACCAGAATTGGTAGAAGAGATGTCATAAAAAGTTCAATTGATTCAGAAGCATATGATAATAGATCAGAGTAGGCCGAAATGTTATGCAAATAACCGAAGGAAGGCTCTTTCTTTTGAGGTAGGTGATCATGTCTTTCTCAAAGTTTCTCCATGGAAAAGTGTGATGGGTTTTGGTAAGAAGGTAAAGTTGATTCCGAGGTTCATTGGACCTTATGAAATACTAGAGAAAGTTGGATCGGTTGTGTACAAAGTGTCTTTACCTCTATGTTTGTCCCAGGTACACAATGTTTTTCATGTTTCAATGTTGAGAAAGTATATGCTAGATCCATATCATGTTTTAAGACCAGAGGTAGTTGAGTTGGAAGAGAATTTCTCTTATGAGGAACAACTAATCCAGATTCTTGACTGTAGAGAGAAAGTGTTGAGGAATAAGGTAATTCACCAGGTAAAGGTTTTGTGAAAGAAACCATATGGTTGAAGATGCAACATGGGAATCTTAAAATGCTATGAGGTATAAATAACCCCACTTATTTGATAAGTGAATAAAAATTGCGAGGATGCAATTTCCAAAAGAGGGGAATGACGTAATATCCCAGGTAAATAATGAAATATATTATTTTCATATTTATTAATATTTATGAATTAAATATTAATTTTACTTTAAAGGGGAAGCTATGTTTGATGGCTTACCTGATACGCAACAACGAGTTTCTTTGAAATCTTACGTTGCACACTAATAATATAATATTATTATTTTAAATGGTAGTTAATGTCTATATGTTTTATTGGTGGGAATGAATAGAACTAACTAAAATATGATTATACATGTTTGTTAAATGTTTTTACATTTATCCAATAAAATTTAGAGGCTTAAAATGTAAATGAATCTAATTTTAAACATAATTTACTTTAAAAGGTCGATTTACCGCCTTTTGATGGTGAACCATCATTAAATATAGTTTTGGTCACTTTTATATGTTCTATTTGACAAAATAAAATCCTTCTTTATAATCAATAAATCAAAATTTACTTTGGGTAAATTTTTGGTATTTTTCTGATGAAGTTCATTTTTTAATGAATAGTGAAAAATACTGTATTTTAATTCAAAATTGCATTTTAATCTAATTTATTTATATGGTTAGATTATCTTTTTAATTGGTTTTAAATTTTAATTAGATAATATTTTTACCATTTAATCCAATTTTGGTCATTGGATGAAATTTCACTTTGAAATTGGACAAAAACAACTGTCAATCTTTTGATAGTTTTTATTTCTTAAAAAACACGCTCTTTGTTTTGACAGCGGGAATTAATTTTAAATTAATTTATTCCACTTCTGTGTTTTGAATTTGGAAAAATGGATTCCATATTTAGAATATTTAGGTCTAAATTGTGTAAATAAGTTAATTTTATTTTTAGATATTTTAAATATTTACTTTAGTTAAAATTTTATTTACCATGGTTAAAGGGTAAATCTGGTAAATAAGGTAAAAAAATAATATTATAATAATCTTAAATTACCCTAACATGTGTCCTATTCCTATTGATTGATACATGTCCGACCATGGGCATCCTTGGGTCGATTTTGGGACTCATGCAGCCGCATGGGAGTGATAATGACACTTTATATTAATTAATTTAAAGTAAATACAAAAATGACACATACATATATCTTTTAGTAAATCAATTTTTACATGGAGTTATATAAGTTATATTTTAGAATATAAATATTCTTTGGAAATATAAAAAGATTTCATACATCATTATATTTTTTTTATAATTTTTAGACATCAAATAAATAAATTATTTATGACACAATAACGATGCAATGCTTACCTCATTAATAAATGATTAAAATAAATAAGATTATAATGATTAAAAAAATATCCAAAACCTGTCCAATTCTTATTGGATGATTTTATTTTTACCATGAGTCATCTTATCTTATACTTTAATGATTTTTGGACTTTTTGAAACTGAATATAAGTTTATAATAAAATAATTGTTTCAAACTTTCCTAAAGAGCCCCTCCCCCTTATAAAAGGACACCACTTCTAACCCATTACTCACACCTCTCAAGCCCCTTGGCTTGTCCAAAATCTACCCAATTAATCTCCCTAAATCCCTATACTCCTCCTATAATCCTTAAATTAGGCATAATGCACTTCAAAAAGTCCTTTTGGTTCAAACCAAAGGGAGTTACCCAAATTAAAGGTAACAGTTTCTCTTAAATTCATTTCTTTTATTTTACTTCTTCAACCCCCTAAAATATTTTCATTCCTTTATTTTATAAAAAAACAATATCCTCAATATAATAGGATGTTTTTATGATAAGTATTCAAACTACACTTACACACACCTCCATCTAATGGGTAAAGAACATAATGTTTCTGTGGATGACAAACGAACACCTCACGAAACGATGATTGTTCAATTATCTCATACCACCTCTCATGGTAGCCATTATGATGACACTGTATTTATATATGATATATATTATGTTTATATTTTATTTGTGATTCTGTATTTTTCATTTATAGCATACCTTTATAGTTTCCATAATGGGTAAACATGATAATTTCATTTTAGGAAGTGCGGACTACTGCCCTCTCAAAGTGATATGACTCGTTAATGCCTTATGTGGGAAATATAAAGGATAGAGTTAATGATATTATATATGATATTATACTGGAATTATAACATACCTATGTACCATTATGTTTTAATTCCATTAAAATACGAAATAGAAATGAAAGTAGCGTTCATGCGTACGTACGACTTACCGTCTCCATAAACGGTGCATTTCATTTCTTATCTCCAAATGTTATATAAAATTATAAATACATACATACACTAGATATATATGATATATATGATATCTAAATCATGTATATCATTCTGAATATAATGGATATTTGACCAGATGAACAACTTGTAATTATAAGGTGTTCATTTTTGACTCAAGTACCAAATATCGACAAAACTACCGTTATTAACTTAAATGATCACATAATGTTTATAACATGGTAATAAGTGATATAAAAGGGATAATACACTTGAAAAAAGTTTTTAAGTGAGTATAAATTAACTTTAGTTTATTATTCAGGATATTAAAGTTCGAACCAGTCAAGTCAGACATGAGGTAAGGGAACTTCTTAACCTAATTTCCATTCTTGGGGTTGATCTTCTACTTCTTGTTTATGTCATTCTATGATTATATGAGAAATGAATTTTGATATCCTATCTTGTATCTATACTTGATTAATGTGTACTGATAGTGAATACACATAATCGATCTATTTTATTTACAAAATTATCTTTGTAAGGGACTTCATTTCAATCTCCTTTCATTGAGGCATATTTTGTTTTAATACATGACTTTCTTTTATATGCTATATAAACTCCTTTGAATTTTAATTTCATTAAAAGGGAATCTTTTTCTATGAGGCATTTTACTAAATGGAAAAAGGAATGTTTCTTTTTAACGTAAGTGGTGACAATGACCTTTCCACCACCGCGATTATTATTTGATCTTTGGCTTCCTTAACAAGACAACATGTTTTTAAAAAAATAAATAAATAACATATAATCTTTTTACATATTTTGGAATTGAAAATTGTTTTGATAATATATTTGTTATGTCAATATATTTAAATGATATATTTTTATTGAAATGTGGAAATTTTATCTTTCCCTTATATTTGTTTTATTTTTTTATGAATATGTTATGGTTTGTCACACCCGACCTATCTGTTATTTTTATTTTAATATTTTCTTTGGTTTTCAAAATTTTTGTCAAGGTTCCGGTTGAATCCCGAAAAAGATTTTTGAGTTTTGTCAAAAAACGCACGTTTTTTGAGTTGACATCGCTGAGCGCCCGGGTGGAGCGCATTTTGGAGACCCCGCGCGGCTTCTCCCATGCAACGACACTGTCCGCCGGTCTTCGGAAAAATTAAAATGAATAAATTTGGTATTTTATTGCGGTTATGGTTAATAATTTTAATTTATTATTATCACTATTATTATGATTATTACTATTATTATTATTATTATGATGATGATGATGATTATTATTATTATTACTAATATTATTATTATTATCATTTACTTTTTAATTTATTTTTATTTTTTATTTTATTCTTTCTTCCTCTTTCTTCTTCTCTTTTTTTGTCTCTCTTTTGTTGTTCCACGCAGCTTCTCCCTTACATTTCTGGATCTTGTCTCCTACCTAGCATGCCCTCGTTTCTTTTTTTTTCTTCCCCCTCCACAGCCCTGCTTCCCTCGTATAGCGCACACCCCATCTCCTCCTGTTTTCCCCTCTGTATCCCAGCCACCCGCCGGGCTGCCTCCTGCACCGCGCCCTAGCTACCCTCGGCCTCCCGCACCTGCATCGCCCCAGGCCCTGCCTTCTCCTCGTACGCACCGCGTGACGCCCCGACCCTCCTGCCTTGCGCACTCCCAGCCACACCAGCCCTCGCCCCGGTCATCCGACCCTTTTACAGTCACCCAACCATGCACGACCTACCTCCCTCGTAGTGGAGCCCCTACCCTGCCTTCACCCAGCAGCCCTGCCTTGCTGCTCCGCCTCACATGCGGCGCCCTTTTGCTATGATGCAACCTGCACCGCACCCCAACACCTGCAGCCCCTGCCTGCACCCAGTGCTACCCCGCACCGGCCTCGCCCATCCGACCAGCCCCTCCTTTGGCTAACTCTTCTCCGAAAAGCACCGACTGCCCAACCTCCAGCCAACACACCATTTGGCCAGTAATGGCGTAGCACCTCCCGCAACACTTCTCGGTACCCGCTGTCCGGCTGCCGCCCTCCCATCCAGCACCCATCTGTCTAACCACTTTTTCACACCCTCGACCAGCCAATCGTGCCCTCTGACTCCACCTCCTTGCTCCTGCCATTGAATTTCTCCAGTGACCAGTGGGCGTGAATCCTCTATTCAGCACCCTCTAGCCGACTCTGCACCTGCTGTCCATGCACTGCCCATCAAGCCAGCTCTGCTTCCTACCCAACAACGACACCGCACCAACCGCGCGCGACTACCTCTGACCTGGAGGGACCTCTTTCCGGCCGCCGCGCATCTACAAACAACCGGTTCCCTCCTGTCGCGAACCTTCCGAACCGTCACGCGACCTCTGACCGACTGTGAACCCTTCTCGGCTGCGCTCCCCCCTTAATGGTGACTTTTTCGGTGCCCCACAGCCCCTCGCCGACCTTCCGGGGTGGGACGACCAGTTCTGTCGGCTCCCGTTCCACCTCTGTTCCCATGACCCGCCACCCACCTTGTTCTCAATTGGGCACGTGATGAGCGTCTGCCGCCAAAGGCAAGCAGTTTGGGTTTGTGCCATTTCTCTTGAACTGGGGGTCAGGTGAGGTATTCCCTTTCTCTTATTATGATTATTTTAAATTGATGTTTATGTTTATTTTTAGTTATTTTTGTAATGTTTAATTTTTGGGTTATTTCTGGTTAGTGTTTATGTGTTTTAGATTATCTTACTTTTTTTATAGCGCATTGGCGGGGTAATTCTGTGATACTACAGTCATCAACTTGTGTGTGATTGCACTCCCACTCGAGGTGTGTCATGTCATTGTGCTTTGACTACGAGTCGAGGTAGGTCCCCCACTGCACTCACATTTAAATTCTGAATTTATTAATTGCTTGATATTTTATTAATTTTAATAAATGGTAAATAATATAATATAATCAAATTTTAAATTATTATTTTCTGTAAAAAGAGTTTTTTATTTTATACACACCACTTGGAATATTTTCTTGATGAACAGACACCCAATAGTGAAATAATGCCAATTTGGCCTTTAAAAATAATTCACGGTATTTCAAATGTAGTTTTGGTTTATTGATAAATGATTTCTTTTGAAACATGTACAAGTGTTTTGGTTCTCTTGAGAAATGAGGATTTTCTTAAAAATTGGTGAAGGCCCGTTTGGCACTTTAATAAAATAAATTATTTTTGAAAACTCTCTTTGGGGTGACTCAGGGGTGATCTTTGGTGTACGTTGACTGCATGAGTTGTGTGTGATGTTTGTGCTACTTGATTGACTTTTTTGACTCACCCCTTTACTTTTTATTATACATGTTGACATGGGAACCTGACATAGTAAGTGAATCTTCTGAGAATGATTTCTTCACTAGTTTAGATTACGCACTGGCTAGTGGCCCATAACAGATAGGTAATCTGTTATTAGTGCTATGGGATTAGGCCCCTTGGTTAGGCCATGTAGGGAAACACCAGGCATTTGGGCGTTATGACATCATTGAGTAGGGAATGACTTCAGGATGAGTCACATATATAGTATATTCTGGATTGTTCACGAGCTCTTAGGTTCGACCCATGTTTCCTTTAGTGTTTATTTGTATGTGGAAGACGATTGATATGTCTAGTTCAGTTTATGGCCCCTGTGTGCCAGTTATTTTCCATTTCCCTTAGTGTGTGTTTTGTGTTGTGTGTAGTTTTCCTTTTGACTAACAACTAACATTTGGATTTCTAAATTGTTTACAAAAAAATGTTTTAAAATGCAATGCACCTGTTTCTTTCAAACATTAGACTTGGTTTTAAATTAAAAAGGGAAATGGGCAGTTACTTGTTTTAGAAATGAAAGTGTGTGTGTGGAAACTAATATTTTATATACTTTAGTTCAAACATGGAATTAGTAAATTTCTTTATTTAAAGGTAGTGAATTGGGAATAGTTTGTTGGGAACACCAAATGAGTTTTAATACTCATGCCTATAGTGTTTTCCTATTTTTATTTTCTGTTGTAGGTTTGACTCGAGCTTGCTCGTTGTGGGAGAGAGTTGGTTGTGGACTAGTGAGCGACTCTCTGAGTCGTGAGGAGTTTTGGTCATGGTCAGGTTAGTTGGTTGTCACTGATCGTTCTTTCTTTTCAGTGTCATTTATTTACTTTGCGTTATTCTAATTTTCTTTCCACTGCTTTATTTATTTTCACTGGGCGAAATCATTCCCAATTGTCCTCTATTGATGCCCTGGTGCTTTTCACCATCCTAGGAGGATCGGGAACGCATCTCGGGAAATCATTCTCAATTGTCCTCTATTGATGCCCTGACACTTGTCGCCAGCCCGAGAGGATCGGGAATGCCTCTCGGGTCATGTCGCAGACCAGATTAGGTGATCGGTTCAGGGTCAACCCAGGTTGGTTTGTGGCAAAATTGTATCAGAGCAGGTCAGATCCTAAGAGGACCTTGTTTTTCAGAGCACCCATTTCTATTTGGGGTTGTCATGGTAGAAGGAGTAGAATTGTTGGGACTTGAGGTGTACGAATGAGAGGGACGTCATGAACCCTTGCTCATTCTGAACCTCGGGTTACCATGGGATATTTGGGTTGTTGATGTCTTTTGATTCTTATGGTTTGTTTGGTATTTGGAAATGAAATGAGAGTCGGGAAAGTGACCTCTGTGAGCTCGTATGGTATGGAAATCCATGCAGAGCTGGAGGCTTTACCCTAGAATTCTCTCAGTGATGGTGGTGTGACTGGTGTATGGACACCAACCATATGGCTGAGTCACCCATCATCATTAGTTCCCCTCTAGTGAATCATTTGGGTTTTCCTCATTTCTGAAAATCATTGTGAAAAGTGTTATTTTGGTATTTGAAATGATAATGACCATGTTTGAACCATGTTATTTTTTTCTTGTTCCTTAGTGTTTTCCCCCATGAAGGTTCTATGAATGCCCAAGGTGCAGCTTCGGGTGGTGTATCCTTCGAAAATCCTCCAGTTGATCAGTCCATGGACTACGTCCTTGAGTTTCGGAAGTTGAACCCTCCCCTCTTTTATGGGAAAGGAGATCCTCTTGAGGCGGAGGAGTGGCTGTGGAAGATTGAGAGGAACTTCTGTTCTCTCACGCTGCCTGATTCATTGAAGGTGAAGTTGGATACCTTTATGCTTGAAGGTCCAACCTGGAAGTGGTGGAAGTCTGTGTCTCAAAGAAAGCTTCGAGAAGATCTCACTTGGGAGTTCTTCAAGTCGTTGTTCATCCAGCAATATTTCTCTGAGCTAACGAAGCTGAGGAATAGGATGGAGTTGTGCGGTCTCCAGTAAGGTGTTGGATCCATGTTGGAATTTTTTTCATCATTTCCTAGACTTGGCTCCGTATGAACCGGGGTATGTTTGAAATGATCTCGTGAAATCTTGGAATTTTGATCTTGGATTACATCCTGAGTTGCAGTCGAAGTAGAAGAGTTTAACATAATCACCTTTCTTGACATGGTGAGACAAGATTTCCTCGCTGAAACTGAGTTAGCAGGAGGAATTGAGGCAGGGAAACCTCCCTCGAACTTGGGAAGTAGTGAAGTAGATAACGATAAGAAGAATGGGAAGCAGCCTGAGGCTGGTGGTACTGGTATAGGAATCAAGAGGCCTTCATACCTTTAGTCATCTTCCTCACAGTGCAATTCCTTGATCTTTCACCAATGCAGTAAGCGGGGGAAAAAGAGGCGATGTGACCGAATGATCCAAGACCCTTCCACACCTTTGGGATCTTGGGTCACGTGTAACGATTCTGTCGAGGTGTTTCCAAGAAGTTCTCCGAAGCTAGACCTGGCTCATCGAAGGCCATCTCAACCCGTCAACAGGGGTAGGATGATGTTTGGGGATCAGTTTGGACTTTTTCTATTTTTAGTGTTCCTTGGATATAGTGGTTGTCTCCTGTAGCATTATGTGGTGTTTCTTTTCCTTTAGTTGTAGTAATGGTTCTTATCAAACCTCTTTGAAACCTTTGTTCTAACAGATGTGCGTTTGGTAAAATTCTGGTTCATGGGTCATGTTTGAAAATTTTTGAAGCCTGACTACGAGGTAGGGGATCCTTCAATCAACAGAGCTCTATCAATATGCCTCAGAGTGAAGCTGGCGTGTAGTCAGGTGAACCCCAGCAGTGTAAAAGACATTGGTATAATCTCTGTCTTTAGTGTGGCGTGCTTTGTGTTCATCCGAGAGTGTGATGTTGTTGGAGTAGCAGTGTTAGTAGTTTTGATGTTCGATCCGTTGGGCCCTTCCCTTCTCCCCCCTCGTGGTGGGGGTTTTTGGACCATGTGGAAAATATTTAAGTTCGGTTACCCTCCTCATTCCTTAGGGTGGGGAGACCCATCGTGGGTCTCATTGAATTCAGTTTGGATTGTTTCCTATGGTGAGGAGTCTGTTCGGGCCTCACCATGTCAGTATCAGAGTTTTGTCTTGGGTTTCGTTTTGGGTGGTGTTTAAATTGTTCGTGTTTTGGGGATAAGTTACATGTCATGGGAGTTTTGTGTTCGTTTGGATCGATCAAATGGAGGCACTTAACTTTTGGGGGTGAGTGACACTTAAGGAGTTTTATCTTGGGTGTAGGTCTTGTTGTGGCATCCCAGGGGCGGGAAGCGTTATGGTGGGGAGAATTGTCACACCACGACCTATTTGTTATTTTTATTTTATTATTTTCTTTGGTTTTCAAATTTTTTGTTGAGGTTCGGGTTGAATCCCAAACAAGATTTTTTAGTTTTGTCAAAAAATGCACGTTTTTGAGTTGACGTCGCTGAGCACCTGGGTGAAGGGCATTTTGGAGACCCCGCGCGAATTCGCCCATGCAACGACACTGTCCGCCGATCTTCAGAAAAATTAAAATGAATAAATTTGGTATTTTATTGTGGTTATGGTTAATAATTTTAATTTATTATTATTATTATTATTATGATGATGATTATTATTATTATGATGATGATGATGATTATTATCATTATTATTATTACTATTACTAATATTATTATTATTATTATTATCATTTACTTTTTATTTTTTTATTTTATTTTATTCTTTCTTCCTCTTTATTTTTCTCTTTTTTATTCTTCTCTCTTTTGTTGTTATACATGGCTTCTCCCCCCCCATTTCCGGATCTGGTCTCCTACCAAGCGCGCCCCCCCTTTTTTTATTCTTCCCCCTCCGCAGCCCTGCTTCCCTCACACAACGCACACCCCAGCTCCTCCGGTTTTCCCCTCCGCGTCCTAGCCACCCGCCGGGCTACCTCCTGCATCACGCCCCAGCCACCCTTGGCCTCCCGCACCTGCATCACCCTGGTCCCTGCCTTCTCCTCCCGCACACCGTGCAGTGCCCCGACCCTCCTACCCTGCGCACTCCCAGCCACACCAGACCTCACCCCGGCCGTCTGGCCCTCTGCCTGTCACCCAGCCATGCATGACCTGCCTCTCTCGCAGTGGCACCCCCTGCCCTACCTCCGCCCAGCAGCCCCGCGCAACACCAGCTTGCTGATTCGCCTCACGTGCGGCGCCCTCCTGCCGGGCTGTAACCTGCACCGCACCCTAGCACCTACAACCCCTGACTGCGCCCAGTGCCGCCCTACACCGACCTCGCCCGTATGACCAGCACCTTCTTTGGGAGCCTCCCCTCTAACCATCGCCGACTGCCTGACCTCCAGCCAGCACGCCATCCTGCCAGTAATGGCGCAGCGCCTCCAATAGCACTTTCTGGCATCCGCTGTCCGGCTGCCGCCCTCCCAGCCAACACCCATCTGTCTGACCACTTCTTCACAGCCCCGCCCATCCAATCTCACCCTCCGACTCCACCTCCTTACTCTAGACATCGACTTTCTCTGGTGACCAGTGGGCATGACTCCATTATTCAGCGCCCTCTAGCCGACTCTGCACCCGCTATCCATGCACTTTCCATCAAGCCAGCTCCGCTTCCTACCTTCCGACGACACCTCACCAACTGCTCGCACCTGCCTACGACCTGGAGAGATCTCTTTCCGGCCGCCACGTAACTCTTACCAACCGATTCCCTCCTATCACGCGCCTTCCGAACCGTTTTGTGTCCTCCAACCGACCGCAAAGCCTTCTTGGCCGCACGCCCCCCTCACCGGTGACTTTTTCGAAGTCTCGTAGCCCATCACCGACCTTCCAGGGTGGGATGACCAGTTTTTTTGGCTCCCGTTCCACCTTTATCCCTATGACCAGCCACGTACGTTGTTCTCAATTGGGCGCATGACGAGCGTCCGCTGCCGAAGGTGAGTGGTTTGGGTTCACGCTGTTTCTCCTGCACTGGGGGTCAGGTAAGGTATGCGCTGTCTCTTGTTTTGATTATTTTAAATTGATGTTTATGCTTGTTTTTAGTTATTTTTGCGATGTTTAATTGTTGGGTTATTTCTAGTCAGTGTTTCTGTGTTTTATATTATCTTACTTTTTTTACAGCGCATTGGTGGGGTAATTCCGTGATACTACGGTCGTCAACTTGTGTGTGCTTGCATGCCTGCTCAAGGCATGTCGCGTCATTGTGCTTGGACTACGAGTGAAGGTAGGTCCCCCACAACACTCACCTTTAAATTCAAAATTTATTAATTTCTTGATATTTTATTAATTTTAATAAATGGGAAATAATATAATATAATTAATTTTTAAATGATTATTTGGTGTAAAGAGAGCCGTTTATTTTATACACAGAACTTGAAATATTTTCCTGATAAACGGACACCCAATAGTGAAAGAATGACCATTTGGACTTTAAACATAATTCATATAATTTCAAATGTAGTTCTGGTTTATTGATAAATGATTTATTTTGAAGCATGAACAAGTGTTTTGGTTCTCTTGAGAAATGAGGATTTTCTTTAAAATTGGTGAAGGCCCATTTCAAAATTTAATAAAATAAATTATTTTGGAAAATTCTCTTTGGGGTGACTCAGGGGTGATCTTTGGTGTACGTTGACTGCATGATTTGTGTGTGATGTTTTTGCTACTTGATTGACTTTTTTGACTCACCCCTTTCCTTTTTATTATACGTGTTGACATGGTAACCTGACATAGTAAGTGAATCTTCTGAGAACGATTGCTGCACTAGTTTAGATTATGCACTGGATAGTGGCCCATAACAGAGAGGTACTCTATTATTAGTGCTATGGTATTGGGATCCTCGGTTAGTCCATGTAGGGAAACACCGGGCATTTGGGCGTTATGACGTCATTGAGTAGGGCATGCCTTAAGAATTAGTCACATGTATAGTACGTTCTGGTTTGTTCAAGAGCTCTTAGGTTCGACCCATGTTTCCTTTAGTGTTTATTTGTATGTGGCAGACAATTGAGAGGTCTAGTTTGGTTACTGGCCTCTATGTGCCACTTCTTTTCCATTTCCTTTAGTGTGTGTTGTGTGTTGTGTGTGGTTTTCCTTTTGAGTAACAAAAAAAATTTGGATTTCTAAATTGTTCGCAAAAAAAAGTTTTAAAATGTAATTCACCTGATTCTTTCAAACATTAGACTTGGTTTTAAATTAAAAAGGTAAATGTACTGTTACTTGTTTTAGAAATGAAAGTGTGTGTGTGGAAACAAATATTTTATATACTTTAGTTCAAACCTGGAATTAGAAAATTTCTTTATTTAAAGGTATTGCATTGGGAATAGTTTTTTGGGAACGCCTACTGAGTTTTAATACTTATGCGTATAATGTTTTTCTGTTTTTATTTTATGTTGTAGGTTTGAATCGAGATTTCTCATTGTGGGTGAGATTTGGTTGTGGACTGGTTAGTGACTCTTGGAGTCGTGAGGAGTTTTGGTCTTGGTCAGGTTAGTTGGTTGTCGCTGATCATTCTTTCTTTTTAGTGTCATTTATTTACTTTGCGTTTTTCTACTTTTCTTTCCACTGCTTTATTTATTTTCACTGGGCGAAATCGTTCCCAATTGTTCTCTATTGATGCCCTGACACTTGTCGCAAACCCGAGAGGATTGGGAACACCTCTCGGGAAATCGTTCCCAATTGTCCTCTATTGATGCCTTGGTGCTTGTCACCAGCCCGGGAGGATTGGGAATGCCTCTCAGGTCATGTCACAGACCAGATTGGGTGATCGGTTCAAGGTCAACCCAGGTTGGTTCGTGACATGGTTCTTGAGCATTGTTTACATATACGGGTGGTTCTATGATAAACCTAGAGTGGGTGAGCCCGAGATATCTCTCCAATGCATTGGGTAACGTGACGGAGGTAAACGTGAATGTTTCTCCTGAGAGATTTAGGGAATATACTATGATGGGTATTCCAAATGGTACTCCCCACGTAGCTGTGATAGCTACAATGTAAGTATGATATGGATTACACAAGTTACCTTTATGAATTATGTTTTCTATGTGTTATTCATAAATCTTATTATTTCATGTGGTATGTTAAAGATATTATGTTATTTATGTAATGATTAAATAATGTTTTCATTCTTTGTTTTATAACCCTTAATGAGATTTTTATGCTCATCCCAAGTTTTGAAATGTTTTTCACAGTACTTAAAGAAGAATTGGGTCAAGGATGGGATCAAGGAAAAGTCATGCTATCTAAAACTTGGAACTAGACATGACTCTTTTTTTCAAGAGTTTTCATTTTGTGAAAAAAATGGAAACTAAGTAGAAGTGTCTACTTTTTAACTTTTGAGATGTAATGTAATAGTTATGGACTAATTATCTAAAACTCCAAACCTGAATAGATCCTCAATGTGAATTATTCATTTAATTCAAGATTATGTAATGTTTTAAGGCCAGGTCCTTATAATATCCTACATCTCCATGGACATCTATCATCTGGGTTTTTGTCCATATATCAAAGTAAATGAATCATAATACTTATTAATAATAATATCAAAGCCTAAGGGATATTTTCCTTAGTGGAGAGCTTTATGAATCTTTAGGGTTTCTAACCCTAATGACTCTCGGACCGTTTGCAGCGACGCCCTTCAGTGGGTGATCGGGTGTAGGGTGGTGATGATTTGGTTAAGGTGGGATAAATTCATAATTGTGGTGTGGTTAGATCTATGTGCACAAGGATAATATATGGATTTGACAGTTCGGTGTAGTGTCTTCAAGTGGGATCTCATAGTGCAGAGGTCACAGTTATGGCAGATCTGGCTTTGGTGGATGGTTGCAGTGGCAATATGAGTGCATCTATGCATGATCTGGTTTTTAACAGGTACAGATCTAGCTATGATGGTGAGGATATATAGAGCTAGAGTTATGGTGGTGTATACAATGGTTGGTGGGCTACGTTATTTCAAGCTGGATTATGGTGGGTTCTTGGTGGTCATGACGGTGACTCAGAACAGCTAGCTACAATGATCAAGTCTGGAGGATATCCGAGACGACGATAGGATAATGACGGAAATGTCCACATCTTGGGTTTTTGCATGTTTTATGGAGTAATTTGGATTTACTTTTATTTTTTCATGGTATTTGTCCCTTTGGGATTTTAGGGCATTATAACGGGTTTTGTACTGGGTTTTGTATTGGGTTTGATCCCTCTGGGACTACAAGCTTGTAATGGGGTTTACCTTACCAATTTAAAAAGGGGTTCATATTGTCTTTTTGTTTTTTTAATAAATGGGATTACCCCAACCCTTCTGGTCATAATATTAAAGTCTAAGGATCAATACACATGTATACAGATAGGAATATCTAATGACACATATAAATTTAGATTTCCTACTGGCGGGTCTCTTTCTCATAATATCCTATACTGGATATTACCAAGGGCGTACACCATGAGAAGGTACCTAAAAATAATATGAGTCTCCACCCCAAATAGACTATATCATCTATGCCCCTCAAATGATATCATGAAGATATAGAACATATATTTAAGAATAGTGTTGCAGAACTTACGAGTTCTTATCATAGCAGAGAACTGCTATGACCTTTTAGTGTAACAACTACTCTTGGGACATTATCACATACTATGTTACAAAAAATAACAATCATGATGTGATAATAAGTTTATTAATATTCAAAAAATATAAATACAGGTTATCATAAAGTACACAGAAGTTGGTTATATGGCACCAAATCCAACAAAATCCCACTTTCACTAGATCCAACTACTAACAACATTTAGTCTTCTAGCATTCACATGATACTCATGCTTATAATGAGATAGGTCTTTAGTCAATGGGTTCACCATGTTCTCTTTTGTGGGTAATCTACTTACTGCAACTTCACCCTTTTGATAAAATCCCTAAAGAGGTGATACTTATAGAGTATATGATTTTTCCGTTGGTGTGACGTTGGCTCTTTTTCAAGAGTCACCACTTCATTATTATCACAATACAATGTGATAGGGTTTTTACTTCAAGGTACCACATAATTATCCTAGAAAAATTTTAAAATCCAAATGGATTCCTTGGCTGCATCAGAAGCCTCTATATACCTAGACTCTAGTATAGAATCAGCAACAACTGGCTACTTTGAACTCTTTTATCTAACAGACTCTCCATTGAGATAGAAAACATATCCTGAATATGATTTCATATAATTTTGATATGTTTGAAAACTAGAATTAGTAAATCCCCTGATAACTAACTCTTCATCTCCTCCATATACTAGGAATATATCCTTAGTTCTTCTCAGATACTTAAGTATATCATTAAAAGTAGACCAATGATGTTCTCATGGTTCTTCTTGATATCTGCCTACCATTCTCAATGCATAGGAAATATCAAGTCTAGTATATAACATGGAATACATGATTGATCCTATTACTAAAGTGTATGAGGTATTACTCATTCTCTCTTTCTCTTGTTGTATCCGAGGACACATTTTCATAGAAATATGTAAACCACGTGACACTAGAACTAATACCCTATTGGATTGTTCTATACTAAATCTCTTTAGTATTTGGTCAACATATGCACTTTTAATTAGTCCAATCATCCTATTAGATCTATTACGAATAATCTTAATCCCTAGAATATAGGCTGATTCACCTAATTCCTTCATAGAGAAACACTTATTTAACCAATCCTTAATAGACTGTAAGACTGATATGTAATTTCCAATAAGTAATATGCCATAAACATATACTACTAGGATAATGACTACATTTCTACTAAACCTATTGTAAACACATGGTTCACATTCATTCTTAATGAAACCAAATTATTTTATATATTTATTGAAGCAAATGTTCCATGACTTGGGTGCTTTATTTAATCCATAAATGGATCTATGTAACTTGAAAATCTTTTTTGGAATCACCTGGAGTCACAAACCCTTATGGTTGTGTCATATAGACATATTCCTCAAGGTTCCCATTAAGAAATGAAGTTTTGGCATCTATCTTCCAAATCTCATAGCCATAGCAAGCTACTATAGCAAGTATAATTCTAATGGATTTAAAAATAAAAACCAGTGAAAATGTTTCATCATATTCAATTCCTTGATTCTATTTAAACCCTTTCAATACTATCCTTGCTTTATAGGTTTTTACTTTACCTTTAATACCCATTTTCATCCAACATGATTTATATCAACTAGAAAATCAATAAGAATCCAAACTTGGTTCTAATACATTGAATCCATTTATGAATCCATGGATTCTTTCCATTTTGCATCTTTTGATCTCTCAACTACCTCCTTATAGGAGATAGGTTCATCATTATCAACCAATAACGAGTCACCATATTTAGTGACTAGAAAACCATATCTCTCTGGTTCTCTTACCTATCTTATGCTCCTATGCAATAATTTTGTTTTCAGAACTACTTCTTCCATATGGACCGGTAGAATCTGTTCCTGTACCAACTCTTGAGTATCTTGAGCATCAATTTCATCGAAGTCAATTTTTCTCCCACTATACTTTTTGGAGATGTTCTCCCTCTCAAGAAAGATTACTTTTCTAGCGACAATCACTTTCTTGTTTGAGAAGCTGTATAGTTAGTGCCCCTTTGTTTCCTTGGGATACCCTATAAAGATACAATTTTTACCTCAGGGTGTTATTTTTTTCCTGATAAGGCCTTAACAAACTCCTCACAACCCCATGCATGTGTATGCGACAAAACGGGTTTCTTTACACTCCACAACTCAAAGGGAATTCATTTTGATACATTAGTTGGTACTCAGTTTAATGTGTATGTTGTAGTTTGTAATATATATCCCTAAAAGGATAATGGAAGATCTACATGACTCATTATATAACTTACCATGTCTAAAAAGGTGTGGTTCCTCCTTTCACTAACACCATTCCACTATGGTGTGTAAGGTGGAGTGAGTTGATATGGAATCCCAAACTCTCGTACAAAGTCAATAAAATCTTGGCTAAGATATTAACCACCTCGATCCAATCAAATATTATTTATATTCTTTCCAAATTTATTCTCTATTTCATTCTTTAATTCTTTTAATTTTCTCCAAGGACACAGACTTATACCCAATTAAGTAAATATATCCATATCTACTCAAGTCATTGGTAAATATTATGAATTAAGAATATACACCTCTAGATTCTACTGGAAATAGTCCACACAAATTATTGTATACCAATCCTAGAAGCTCTGTGTCCCTTTTACCCTATCCACTAAATGGTGGTTTGGTCATTTTTCCTTGTAAAAAAGTATGACATATTTCAAGTGGGTTTAGATTAGAAGATTATAAATAACCATATTGATAGATCTTTGTCAAATTCTTCTCATTTACATAACCAATATAGTGATTCCATAGCTGGGTGTTATATGATTCATGTGAACATGATTCATTATCAATTTCCAATACTTGGTTTTCATAATTTAATACATAAAGGTTGTTAATTAAATGTGCCATACTATAACATATTTTGTATTTATAAAATAAAAAAATTTTATTTCAAAACTTGAAAATAAACCCATCTGTATCTAGTCATGATAAATAAATTATGTTCTTAGTAACCATAGGTACATAATAACAATATTTTAAAACCAAAATCATTCCCATTAGTAATGAAAGGTGTTAGTCACCAATGGATAGAGCAACTAGCCTCACACCATTATTACCTCTCAGATTCACCTCAACTATAGTAATCTTTTGGAATCTACTTGGTTCCTGAATTTGGATACATATGTGAGCACCAAAAGCTATATATAATACCCAATGTGTAGATATTGAAAGATTATACTCAATAAAAAATGCATCTTTAACTTCCCCTTGATTTTGAATGCATTTACTCTTCCATTGGTCTAACTTTCCATATGAAAAACATACCACCTCCTTTTCCTTACCCTACCTCTAGATATTCCTCTTCTTGGAAGGATGGTTCTTGAAAGATTTATACTTTTTATGAGTCTTGGGTCCTGTTGCATTGTTGTTACTTTTCTTGTTCACTATAAGGATTGTGGGTTTATCATGCCATGTGTCCTTATCCACTTGGTGAATCAAAGTAAGAAGTTTTAAAATACTCTTCTCATTATTTCTCATATTGTAATTAACAATAAAATTGGATAAGTTCTTGGGCAGTGATGAAAGTATGATATCTATGCACAACTTATCCGGGAATTTAATACCTAATATGTCTAAGTGTTCAATGTAGCAAATAAGTATGGACATATGAGGACTAGATAACATAGAATCTCTAATATTATTTGTAAAAAAAACATTGGAGATATCATACCTCTCTTGTCTTTCCTTCTCTTGATAGAGATCCTGAAGGTGAGACATCATGCTATACATATCCATGTCCTCATGTTGCTTCAAAATATCATTGGACATGAATGGTAGCATGAAACATTGAAAAACAATGTAATATTTCAAATGTTTCTCATAGAGTGATAACTCTTCATCACTTGCCTTATTACTAGGAACATTAGGAATAGGTTCTTCAGGCACATACAATTTCTTTTCATGGTGAAGGATAACACATAATCACCTTTTCTACTCTTGGAAATTTGTGACAGTGATAAGGTTTTCCTTATTAAGTGTGGATTGCACTGATATGTTTAAATTTAATTTAATTCTATTCCTGAAAAATAAGATGAGAAGGATTTTAGTACTTTATCTGATAAAATTTAAGCAAATAAATAAATATTATATTTATTAATCTCCCATTATTTTATCGAAACCAAATATCCCTAACCATTGGCTTCGAAATATCCTGTTTCTTAGACATTCTAGTAATAAGGATCCATATCCCCCTTCTCATTACCCCAAATTTTATCGGTCAAGAAAATCAAATGGTTTTGGGTAGGAATTATAAATGTCAACTGCATTAACTCAGAGTTCCTTGATATGTTTAGTGGACTCCCCATCCCGAAATTCTGAAAAAGGATTTCCTAAACTCTTGTTTCTTAGTTACACCAAGTCCTTCTTAGCAGTCAACCATTGATGTGAACTAAGTTAAGTAAACCCAAAAATTCAAGTTAGAATTCCGTGATAATTGAAATCACCCTAACTTTGGCTGGTCAAGAACTTTGAACTATAGTTTGATTTTAACTAAATTAGTGGAAGGCTATACCAACTTAATATATATAATTGAGGTATTTTATCCATTTATGAATAAATTTATAATTATTATATTTATTACATACTTGTTAATATTAAGTGTATTTACTTAAATGATTAACCATGTCTTAGAAAATATTTATGCATAAGCCAGTTCATTTTAGTTCTATCTTGCATGTTCATTAATTTTATTAATTTTTTTGATTGTGACAAAAAATCTATAATTAAATAACCATGAAAATTGATAGAAATAAAATAATAAAGTGGTATGTTCATGAGATTTTAATAACAGTTAGTTTATCTAGTGGTTGATAAACTAACCATTTACCTAGGGAAAAAACACCTTGAACCAATTAAGGTTCGTGATGTGGCTCTATTTTTACATAATTTTTCCACATCTTTTATTTAATTTTTAACAATTTAATTATTTTTATTTACACTTTTTAATAAATAATGGAACTTTTGTATTTTTATCACTAAATCTATTAATTAATCATTTTTTATAATTAAATATGTGTTGTTATTATTTTTAATAGTTAATTTAGTCATTCTAATTATTCTAATTATATTAAATTAATTTCTAGTTTAATAATCTTAATCTGGTTAACATTTTAATAATTTTAAATGTTTATTATTTAATCAATTGTTCATTTTTATTTTCATTAATCTAATTTAGTTTTTTTTTAATTTAAAACTTTACCCTTTAAAATTAATTTATTAAAATACATTAACTTTATTTATTAACTAGTCGAATTTTTTTGTTTATTAGATAAGTAAAAATTTAAGTTAAAGTTTAATAATACAATGTGTTCTTAATTTTAAGTTTTTATTTTGTCATCTGATTAATTAAATTATTTGTTCAAAATCTTTAGTTAATTTTAATTATTTTAACTTCATGTCTACAGTCAATTCTTTGTATTTGTTTTGAATTTATTTAGATATTAAATTAATTAATCTTAATATTTAAATTCTTAGTTAATAATTAAGTCACTTTTATTTTTAGTTTGTTTAATTATTTAGTTAGTTTTTAATTAAGTTAATTATTTAGTCTTTAATAGTTTAGTTAATATTTCTTTTGTTTTAATTAGTTAATGTTTTATTCATTTTATTATCAGTTTAATATTAATTTTTTACTATTATCATTTCAATTTTTTCTATCGGTGAGTCGACTCACCGATAACCTCCTAACCATCGGTGTCACTGATGGTTTAAGATTATGGCACCAATGTCGAGACACACCGATGTTTTTTTAACTATCAGTGAGTTGAATCACCTATCTTTTTGCAACAGTATCGGTCTCTCCTGCGCATCGACTTCGGTTTCTCTTTAAACTATCGATAACTCATTTTTATTTTCTTCTATTGGTGTCTTGCTGACACTGATCCATTTTTTTCCCACTATCAGTCTCACCGATACCTCACTTCCTATCAGTGTCTTGACTCACATATGCATTTATTCTACTGGTGAGTCACTTACTCATTGATGCTTCTTCCACTTCCTCCCTACCCCTTCTCACCGATCACATTTTCTTCTATTGGTGAGTCATTACTCAACGATGGTTTTCCCTACTTCATTTACCTATCTTCCCCAACCCTTCACCTACCGATGCATCAGTTTCGTCTTCACACAGACATTATTCCAACCCTGTGATCCTTTCTCACTGTTTCAATCATTTCCACCGATCCTAAAAAACGGTGCCACCAGATCTCCTCAACACCCACCATCCTTCATACCGTCACCACCATTTCCAAATAATTGATCCACAACGAATCAAAACCAGAGAATCAAAGAAACACAGAACATAGATTCAAACCATACTCAAACCAGATTTAAAATTAACTTAGTTTCAGACCCTAATTTCAGATCTACGCATATCTGCCATCACTATGACCGAATGACAAAACCGGCTTCGCAATACAGGGGCCAGTCGGCATCCCCCGCTGA
This sequence comes from Viscum album, assembly GCA_963277665.1. Lineage (NCBI taxonomy): Eukaryota > Viridiplantae > Streptophyta > Magnoliopsida > Santalales > Viscaceae > Viscum > Viscum album. The sequence goes on from OY728161.1 coordinate 1,593,865,660, forward strand.
TGAGTAACTTGAAGGAGTCCACCACCGTTACCCTAGTCCTCACACCACTAAGCTGGTTGAAGGATGGATTTAGGAGCTGCACTGGAGAGAGATGCTATGCCAAGCCAGACCAACGTCATGTCACCACCGTTGGAACAAGAAACCGCAGACCGGCTTGGAAGAAGAAGACCACGACTCCCTTTCCTAGGGTTGCTGTGCACCGAGAATTTGGGGAAGAAGAATATTATTTAAAATAATAATAATAATAATAAATAAAACAAACTAAAATAAAAACTAAAATAAAATAACAATAAAATAAAAATTTAATTATAAACATTTAATAAGTATAATATTTTTAATACATAATATTTAATTTAATTAACTTTAATAAAAAATTTACTCAACTAAATCAATTAGTTACACTTCTTAAATTATATTAGAATAAATTAATAATAATTTAATGTTGCTTATTAAATTACTATAATTATTTAATAATAAATTTTGTTACTTAATAATAATTTAAATTAAATTAGAATAAACTTATCTAATTAAATTAAATTAGTAAACAATTTAATTTCATAAAATAATAATAAACTTTATAATTAACATTAATAACTTTAATTAATTAAAATCAATAACTTAATAAATACTAACATTATAAAATCTTTTAAAACTTTTAATAAACTAATGAATTTAAATATTTTTTTATTTCCTTTGTTTTTTAACTATTCTGTGTGTTCTTATGCAGGTTCATTCAGGGGATAAAAACACGTCCATGTTCATTTAACTAACTCACCAGAAGTTAGTTACAAGGAAAAATCTAATTCAACGTGTGGTTCGTGAAAAAAAAAACACATGTGTGCGGTGTACAAGTGAAAGTCAAGTTTAAGTCGGTGAAAAGAAGGCGGTGATGTGTAGCAGAAAAAAAGGGTTTAAAGTCATAGTAGCAACAAAATTTTATAGAGGCTAACATTCAATCATGACAACATCTCTTTGATCAGATCAGAGAGATCCGGTGGACATCCCTAGAGTTGACGGAGCCCGAGTGCAGATCACATCATTAGGAATTCCTCCTTACCTCGTTTCTGAATATTTTGTACTCTGTTCTAGCATGTTTCCATTTTTGGTATTGATAATGAGCAAGATAGTAGGATAAATCTTTGAGTTCGGGGAATAATTACTTCTATAGGTTAAATTTTCTTCCATTTTTACTTTAACATGTTAATGTGTTCATAATTGATCGGTGAGATCAACTCTCAACACATTCAGCTTCATTGTTCCACTTGAATTCAATTTCAAAACTTCACAATCAATCGATGAGTCTGATTGTGGATTATTTTTCTTAAACATTTAAATTGAAACGAAAACTTTAGAACTTACAACAAGTTTGTTCTGTCGTCTTTTTCAAATCAAAATTCACACTATTGATTAATCTTGGAGTGGAGAACTCCAAGATTTGTAGTATTGAGTGATTTACCTCCCGGTGAGGGAAATAAGTTACTCCTTTTTAATGTTACTAGTTGTGGTCACTATTGTGAGAAGGAATATTTTAAAAACTAGTAGAATAGAAATTTTCCCCTAACATATTTCTCTTGATTTTTCATTTATCATATTTTTATATCTTTTTTACTTACTATTTTTAGCCATTTTCTTGTTTCATTACAGTTTAGAACAAAAAGTCAAAAATATTGTGGTTTTCATTTGTGCCTTATAAAAAAAATATAAAAGTAAAAAAAATTAGGAAATCTACCCCATTGATAACAACAATGGGGTCTTTTGAAAAGTTTTAGAAGAATAGTGGTCATAATCTCCTTCCCTGTGGGTTCAACCCTACTTGACACATATATAGTTTTTAGTAGGAATATAAATAATTAAACTTTGAACAACTTCAATGAATGTCCATTTCAAGTTTTTGGCGCCGTTTCTGGGGAAGGAACAAGCCATTAATTTTCTATTTTTTTTTAAAATCACATATAAAAAAAAAAAAATAAAAAAAATTAAAAATTTGAAAACTGTTAAAAAGTTAAATTCTGTCAATTTCTGTGTGTTACTATACTTTTGTAGTTGTTTGTGTTGAATTTCACTTTTTATCACTTATTTTGTGAGCACTAGGTCTACTGATGATAGATCAAAGCCCCTAAAACCTGAATTAGATTAACATTTAACTGCTCTAAGAAAGAAAAAAAAATTTGAAATGGAAATTCTAGACGAGAGATTTCCTGCACCTAATTACTTTAAAAATAAACCATAACTCTTTGATGAAGTTGAAAGGCCTAGGATGAGGGAGTTCCAACTCCCTCAAATTTTAAGCAATCCTTCTTCTATTAGGTTATCTCCTAGAGCCCGAAACTATGATCTAAAATAGTCACACATGTCACTACTGCCAGCATTTAATGGACTGTCTAATGATGACTCTCTAGCCTTCATTAGAGATTTCTATAACACTGTGCAGCAGTTAACTCTTCTAGGGATTACAGAGAATGAGCTAAGAATGAGAGTCTTCCTTTTTTCCTAAAAGGGAATGCTAGGAACTGGTTTCTGAGTCTATATGAGATTATTTTTGAAAACTGGGATCAAGTGTACAATTCATTCATTATGAAATTCTATCCCCAAAGACTTAAAGATGTACTTAGAACAAAAATCAGTAGTTTTTATCAAGAGGATAGAGAAGATTTTCATGAATCTTGGGATAGATTTAGGGACTTACTTAGGAAGTGTCCCCATCATCAACTCCCATACCACCTTCTCATGGACACCTTCTATGAAGGGCTTTCATCCTCTAGACAGAATCTAGTTGATCAGGCTGCTGGGGATAATTACAATGATAATACATATGATGAGTTGAGACAAATATTTAACAACTTGGCCCTGAACTCTCAATATAATAATTCAAGAAGGAAATGAGTCAATAGAAATGTTAACCCAAATACTGGTTGAATGAATGAAACTCAAACTCAACTTTCTGAAATAACCAACCAACCTAAATCTATAATGAACCAAAACTCTAAAAAAACTGTTAACCGACTTGGCTATAAAAACAAAAATCAATCTTTAAGTGAACAAGGTTCACAATGTGGAATGTTTGGGCACACAGAGAACTACTATCCTAAATTTTATATGCCAAGCTGATAATAAGAAAACTCAAATTTTATTAACTACATTCCTAGAATTCCTCTTAAAGAAGATCCATTTTAAAATAATTACAATCAAGGTTATAAGAACCATCCAAAATTGTCTTGGAAAGATCAAGGCCTAATTAAACAATCCACTTCCCCTAATTACTCTAACCAACCAAGACCAAACTTTCAAAAGCAACAAAGGGGTGAGTATTCAAATACACAAGGAAATAATGATAACCAAATGTCTTCTAAGCTTGATTTAATTTTGAACAAAATTAACTCTCAAGAGGAAAGATACATGAATCAGATAACCAAACATCAAAATCAACATGATTCAGATAAAATGAAAAATGATGTGAGAATTCAGAATATGGAAACACAACTAGGACAACTTGCTAGAGATTTTACTTCTAGGGACAAAGGTAGGTTGCCTAGTAAAACTGAATTTAACCCTAGAGATAATTCCATGGCGGTAGGAACTAGAAGTGGGATGAATACTCAAACTATTGCTAAAAAAGACATTGAAAATTCTCAAAATGAAAATCTTCTTGAATCTGGTAATGAACATCTGCTTCATTCACATGCTGGAAATTCATAGAAAGCTGTAGAAAATGATGGAAATATAAATTTGTCATCTGAAGCACAAGTTGGAAATTAATTTAAAAATCAAAATAATAAATTAAAAGAAAAAATTAATGAAGTGGTGAGGTAAATGCCTACTGTACTTAAAATTTTTACCCCACCCATCCCTTTTCCTGAGAAGCTGAAACCTCAAAGTAATACTAGGGATGAACTTCTTCAGTTCCTTGGTCTCTTGTCAAAAATTCAAGTAATCATTCCTTTCATTCAATCCTTAATTCAAATTCCATCTTACTTGAAATCTCTTAAGAAAATTGTTTCAAACAAAAATACCCTAGAATAATTTTATACCTACAGCCTCACTGAAGAGTGCAGTGCTATACTACAAAAGAAAATCCCACCCAAATTGAAAGACCCATGAAGCTTTGTCATTCCCTATACCTTAGGAAATTCTGATCAACTTAATTGTCTTTGTGATTTAGGTGCTAGTATTAATCTTCTCCCATACTCAGTGTTTGAATAGTTGAGGTTGGGTGACCTTCAACCCACCATAGTCATACTACAGTTATCTGATAGATCTTTTACTCATCCTATGGTTAGGATAAATGACTTGCTATTTGGGGTAGGGAAACTATTTCTGCCTGTAGAATTTCTAGTCTTAGATATAGAGTGTGATCAAGAGGTTCCCATCATATTGGGTAGGCATTTCTTGGCCATAAGTGGTGATATTATTGATGTGTCTAAGGGTCAACTTATCTTAAAAATTGGTGAACAACAAGAAGAATTTAATTTATTTAAGAACATTAAGGGACCAAATTATTCTGAAAACTGCTCAAAGATAGAGTTCCTTAAAGCTTTATGTTCTTATAAAAATCACCCTGAACACATTGAAGAATATGAAAATCAATCATTTGTTTACTCATTTGAAAGTTTAAAATAATGATTTACATGTTTCAAAAAATGAAAATTCTGCTCAAATACTGAATCTAGAAAATTTTCTAGAAATGGACAACTGTCTAGTTTCTATTGTCTAAGAGTCATCTGTTTCTGAACTTAGGAGATTTTTGAGTGAATTTGAGGGTGTTTCTGCTGACACCAACACTACTAATCATTTTGATGATGTATAGGGAGAAAGTTTAAGACAACTTGATGTTTTTTTTGATTAACTTGTCAAATTCTGATTTAGAAATTCTGGACAGTGTGCTATCCACTTTGGACAACAGCATGTTATTTATGAATCTGAGCAAGAAATTGAAAATATTTCATCATTAAATACTCTTTACAAGAGATATGTTAAATATCTTGGACCTCACAGGCCTAAAAGTCTTCCTTCAGGTGTAAAATAACCAACTCTTGAACTAAAACCTATCCTTCCTCATTTGAAATATTCATTTATGGTTGAGAATTATACTTTTCCTGTCATTATTTCTTCTGAACTTAATGAAAATAAAGAAAAAAGACTGTTGAGTGTGTTGAAGAAATTTAAATCTTTCATAGGCTGGACCATAGCTGATATAAAGGGTATTATTCCCTCATTCTTCATGCATAAAATACCTATGGAGCCTAACCATAAACCTAGGGTAGAGTGTCAAAGAAGATTTAATCCAAACATGAAAGAAGCTTTAAGAGAGGAAGTGATTAAGTTTCTCGACACTGTAATCATATATCCCATTTCTGATAGTGCTTAGGTCATCCCTATCCAGGTTGTTCCCAAGAAGGGAGGTTTTACTGTTGTAAAAAATGAAAAAAATAAAGAAATACAAGTTAGGAAAGCCACAAAATGGAGAGTCTGTATCGATTATAGGAAGATTAATGCATCCACTAGGAAAGACCATTTTCCAATTCCCTTCCTTGATAAAATTCTTGAGAGGCTTGCTGGAAATGAATTTTTCTACTTCCAATATGGTTATTCTGGTTACAAACAAATTCCCGTTGCTCCATAGGATCAGGAAAAGACCACTTTCACATTCCCCTTTGGGACATTTGATTACAGGAAGATTCCCTTTGGGTTTTGTGGAGCTACAAACACCTTTCAAAGGTGTATGATGACTATTTTTTCGGATATGATTGAAAGAATCATTGAAGTTTCATGGTTGAATTTTCCATTGTGGGTAATACTTTGATTCTTGTCTTAGAAATATTGAGTTAGTTTTGGAAAGATGCAATGAAACCAACCTTGTTATTAATTGGGAGAAGTGTCATTTCATGGTCACAGAAGGAATAGTTCTTTGTCATAAAGTGTCAAAGAGAGGTTTGGAATTTGATACTGCCAAAGTAGAAGTCATTAAAAAATTTACACCTCCTAAAAATGTAAAAGGTATTAGAAGTTTCTTAGGGAATGCCGATTTCTACCAGAGATTTATAAAAGACTTTTCCAAAATAACTAAGCCTTTGTGTTCTTTTCTGGTTAAGGATGCACCTTTTAACATTGATGAAAACTGTTTAAAATAATTTAATCTGCTTAAAGAGAAACTTACTACATCACCCATTATCACTACACCTGATTGGAAGTTACCTTTTGAGTTTATGTGTGATTCTAGTGACATGGATGTAGGTGCTGTCCTTGGACAGAGGAAAGATAGAAAAATTCATGTGGTGCATTATGCCAGTAGACTGCTAGATGAGGCCCAAAATAATTATACCACTACTGAAAAAGAATTTATAGATATTTTTTTTTCTCTAGAGAAGTTTAGATAGTATTTTTTAGGCTCAAAAGTCATCATTTTCACTGATCATTCTGCTTTAAATTACTTTCTATCTAAGAAGGAAACAAAACCCTGGCTGATTAGATGGATTTTGTTGTTACAAGAATTTGATTTAGAGATTAGGGATAAGAAGGGAGATGAAAATTTAGTTGTTGACCACCTTTCTAGGCTTCCTATTACTCAATCTGAAGATACTAGGGAGAAAAAATCTTCCTTTCTTAATAAAAAGCTGCTTTCTGTGTTAATCAAGAAATCTTATTGGTATACATATTTTTACAACTTCCTAGTAGCAAGTGTTTTTCCCAGAAATCTGTCCAATAACCAAATAAAGAAATTCATTTCTGAGCTTAAATACTATCTTTGGGATGATCCTCTACTGTTTAAGAGATGTGCTGATGGTATCCTTAGGAGGTGTGTGCCTGGAGAAGAAATTCATTCTATTTTAGAGAGTTGTCACACCTCACCTTGGGAGGTCACAATGGTGGTGAAAGGACTGCTCAAAAAGTCCTACAATCTGGTTTCTATTGGCCTACTCTTTTAAAGGATTCTAGGAGATATGTGGTTGGATGTGAAAAGTGTCAGAGGTTAGGAAATGTTGGTAGGAAATAGCAGTTTCCCCAAAAATGAATTCCGGAAATAGATATTTTTGATTTCTGGGGTTTAGATTTCATGGGTCCATTTCCATCATCTCATGGGAATGAGTACATACTTGTTGCTGTTGATTATGTGTCGAAGTGGGTTGAGGTAGTTGCACTGCCCAACAATCAATCCAATTATGTAATTAAATTTCTAAAAAAGAAAATCTTTTCTAGATTTGGACTCCTAAAATCCTTTATCACTAATAATGGAACACATTTAAAGAACTATAAGTTTAAATATTTGATAGAAAAATATGGTTGTGTTCATAAAACTGGTACTCCTTTTCATCCACAGTCTAGTGGAAAAGTGTAAATTTCAAATAGGTAACTGAAACAAATACTTGAGAAAACTGTGTCAAATTCTAGGAAGGACTGGTCTCTTAAATTGGATAAAGCTTTATGGGCATATAGAACTACTTTCAAGAACCTAATAGATATGTCTCCTTACAGGATGTTGTTTGGGAAATGCTGTCATTTACTTGTGGAGTTACAACATAAGTATTATTGGGCAGTTAAGGCTCTGAACTTTGACTTTAAAAGTACTGGTGATAGGAGATTGCTTGAGCTGAGTGAGATGGATTATATTAGGAGAGAGAGTTTTGATAATTCGAGAATTTATAAATAGATGACTAAAATCTTTCATGATTCCATCATTCAAACCAAAGAGTTTAAACCTGGACCGAAGGTCCTCCTTTTTAAGTCTAGACTCAAACTCTTTCATAGAAAACTGAAGTCCAAGTGGTCTGGACCATTTACTATAGTAAGAGTTTTGAAGAACGGAGATATTTAAATTATAGGTGAAGAGAAAAAACCCATGTTGGTTAATGGGTAGAGAGTGAAACTTTATTTTTAGGGACAACCAAGGGGATTGGATGCCTTCATTGTTCTTGAAAACTGATCTTAAATAAACTCTGGCTAAAGTCTTTAAAACTTAGTGTTGCATGAGAGGAAACCCATGGTTCTTTTTGTCTTTACTTTTTTCTTTTTAACCTTGAATAAAGTGCTGCTTTTGTGATTTGTTTTTGTGAGATTCCTGTTACTTCTTGCTCTTGGTTTACTTGTTCTATTTCAGAGTTATCAAGAAGCTTCTACTGTATTATTTAAGGAGTGTAATTACCATACCAGAACATTAACGAAGAAACTTTGATTCAGTTAAGTACTATATTCTTTAGTTTGCATTCAGTTTTCTTCTCCTTTTTCACTTTAATAAAATTTACTGAAAATCACAGTTATTACTACCAGTGAGTCATTTACTCACTAATGCACATGAGACATTGTTATATGGCTTTTGGTGTCCCATTAATGCTATTTTCGGTGACTCATTTATAGTACTGTTAGTGATTCAGTAATTGTGACTTCTTAAATTTTTGACCATTACTTTAAAAATTCTGCTAGTACTGAAAGGGAAAATATGTTGCTTGTTACTTTGATGTAAAATGTTTCTGTGCATGTCACTAAGTTGAATAAAATAATTATTCTTGTTCCTCCTTATTGAAAAATTTAATTTCACTGTTGTTAAAATCATTCCTCTGCTTGAAACTAAGTGTGGAGGGGTACATGCAGGCTGAGAAATTTTGTATTGAAATTGCTTTAGGTTGGGGTGTTTTAGCATTCATTATTTTTCTCTATTGAACATATTATTGAACTCAATCTATTAAAATGATTACACCCAGTACATAATGAACCTAAAAATTACATGCCATGTTTTAATTTTAATGGAAAATATTTATTACTGGACTTAAATGCTAATGCATGTACTTACTTGTGAACCTGCTGTAAATTAGTCTTTGTGGAAAATAATACTTCTTGAACTTCATTGAGACCCTTTTAGCATGTCATCAATATATTAAATTGAAAAATATTTTTGAACTAAAACTGTCAAATTTTTATTCTCCATATTTGGAAGTCAACTTTGGGGACAAAGTTGAGTTTTAAGTGTGGGGTAGGGGGTCAATTCTTGACCGTGCTAAATTGTGTTTAATGTAATCCCATCAGTTCCCAATACAACTTTAAACTTTTTATAAAAAAATGGTTAAATTTTTTCAAAATTCTTGCACAATTTTAGGTTGTTCCCTATTTATCAAATGGGTATTGCCTTAGGATGATGCTTGTTTAGTAGTTAATAACTGCTTTGAATCTGAAATTATTGAGGTTGGAAGATTGCTGAGTGAATCTACTTAGTGATTTTATGAAATTTTGGTTTATGAACTACTTCTAAGAGTGATTTGGGTAATTTTTTTTGTGAAGTTATGATCATAACCCTTAGAACTAGAAGTTTGATTTTGATCATAGGGGGAACTATTTTTTATTATTTATTCAAAGTAATCACCTTAATGATCCAATGTAAATGGTTTTCATGTAAATATTTTGAAACCAGAGTAGTTTGGGCATCTGGGATCCCATGGTGAATCTCTGAGACCCTAGATTATGGGTGGATTTATGTTTACTATAACCCCTCTATGCACTTTGAATAAGTGAATTTAACAGTGATCAACACATGATACATGGCTTGGGAAAAATAAAATAAAGTGTCTAGGGTCAAAAAAGAGTTCATTAAGGTGAGGGGAATGATGAACATCGGATGAAGAAGGGGTCAATTTGTTTATATGGGAGTCATTTAGGTTTCATCATTAAGGTGATTAACAAAAAAAATTAATTAATTATTTTTTGGGTACCTATGATTGAGTCATTGTACAAAGTTCTTACTGCTAAATTCCTGATTCCACTGACTTTTAACTTTCAGTCATTCTTGGGCTTAACACCTGATATTGGTTTGAAATGAGTCACTAATAAAATTCTATAATGAGTCATGACACTTTAGTTAACATATGATTCATTGCTTTCTTGATTAATAATAAGATATTGTTTAAGGTGGGACTTGGATTGAGTTATCTTTTCAAAACCTTATTGACACTTCAGTCCTCTATTTTCAGAATACTGGACATGTTACATTTTGAACCGAGTCATAAAACATTATTCTATTTTTCAAAGATGATAAAACAAGGGATTTTTTGAGGACAAACAATGATTAAGTGTGGGGGAATTTTACGCGGCTCTCTTTTTACATAGTTTTCCACATATTTTATTTAATTTTTAAAAATTTAATTATTTATTTTTACAATTTTTAATAAATAATGAAACTTTTTTATTTTTATCACTAAATCTATTAATTAATCATTTTTTTATAATTAAATGTGTGTTTTAGTCTTTTTAATAGTTAATTTAGCCATTCTAATTATTCTAATTATATTAACTTACTTTCTAGTTTAATAATCTTAATCTAGTTAAAATATTAATAATTTTAAATGTTTATTATTTAATCAATTGTTTATTTTTATTTTCATTAATCTAATTTAGTTTTTTTTAATTTAAAACTTCACCCTTTAAATTTAATTTATTAAAATAAATTAACTTTATTTATTAACTTTTATAATTTTTCTGTTTATTAGATAAGTAAAAATTTAAGTTAAAGTTTAATAAAATAATTTGTTCTTAATTTTAAGTTTTCATTTTTTCATCTGATTAATTAACTTAGTTGTTCAAATTTTTTAGTTAATTTTAATTATTTTAACTTCATGTTTCCGATTAATTCTTTGTATGTGTTTTTCATTTATTTAGATATTAAATTAATTAATCTTAAAATTTAAATTCTTAGTTAATAATTCAGTCACTCTTAGTTTTATTTTGTTTAATTATTTAGTTAGTTTTTAATTAAGTTAATTATTTAGTCATTAAAAATTTAGTTAATTTTTCTTTTGTTTTAATTAATTAATGTTTTATTCATTTTATTATCTGTTTAATATTAATTTTTTATTGTTAGCATTTAAAATTTTTCTATCGGTGAGTCGACTCACCGATAATCTCCTAACCATCAGTGTCACCAATGGTTTAAGATTCTAGCACCGATGTTACGACACACCGATGTTTTTTTAACTATCGGTGTGTTGACTCACTGATCTCTTTAAAACGGTGACGATCTTTCCTGTGCATCGACTTCAGTTTCTCTTTTAACTATCAGTAACTCATTTTTATCTTCTTCTATCGGTGTTTTGCTTCCACTAATCCATTTGTTTCCCCACTATCGATCTCACTGATACCTCACTTCCCATCAGTCTCTTGACTCACGGATGCATTTCTTCTACTGGCGAGTCACTTACTCACCAATGCTTCTTCCACTTCCTCCCTACCCCTGACTCAATGATAAAATTTTCTTCTATCGGTGAGTCATTACTCACTGATGGTTTTCCCTACTTCACCTACCTATCTTCCCCAACCCTTCACCTACCGATGCATCAGTTTCATCTTCCCACAGACATCGTTCCACCCTTGCGATCCTTTCTCACTATTCCAATCACCGCCACTACTCCTCAAGAATGGTGCCACCAAATCTCCTCAACACCCACTATCCTTCACACCATCGCCACTATTTCCACAGAATTGATCCACAAAGAATCAAAACCAAAGAATCAAAGAAACACAAAATATAGACTTGAACCATACTGAAACCATATTTAAAATTAACTCAGTTTCACACTCTAATTTCAGAACTACACATATCTACCATCACCGTGACCGAAGGATGAAACCACCTTCACTTTACAGAAGCCAGTCACCATCCCCCGCTGATGAGTTGCTTAAAGGAGTCCGCCACCGCTACCCTGGTCCTCACACCACTCAGCTGGTTGAATAAGGAGGGATTTAGGAGCCGCGCTAGAGAGAGATGCGATGCCAAGCCGGACCAGCGTCATGTCGCCACTGCTGGAACAAGAAGTCGTGAACTAGATTGGAAGAAGAAGACCATGAACCCCTTTCCTTGGGTTGTTGTGGGCCGAGAATTTGGAGAATAAGAATCTTATTTAAAAAAATAATAGTAAAAATAAATAAAACAAAACAAAATAAAAACTAAAATAAAATAATAATTAAATAAAACATTTAATTATAAACATTTAATAAGTATAATATTTTTAATACAGAATATTTAATTTAATTAACTTTAATAAAATTTTAACTTAACTAAATCAATTAATTAAACTTCTTAAATTATATTAGAATAAATTAATAATAATTTAATGTTTCTTATTAAATTACTATAATTATTTAATAATAAATTTTTTTACTTAATAATAATTTAAATTAAATTAGAATAAAATTTTCTAATTAACTTAAATTAGTAAAAAATTTAATTTCATAAAATAATAATAAACTTTATAATTAAAATTAATAAATTTAATTAATTAAAATCAATAACTTAATAAATAATAACATTATAAAATCTTTTAAGACTTTTAATAAACTAATTAATTTTTTTTTTATTTCCTTCATGTTTTTAACAGTTCTGTGTGTTCTTATTGTGAAGGTTCATTCAGGGGACTTAAACACGTCCATGTTCATTTAACTAACTCACCAGGAGTTAGTTACGAGGGAAAAACTAATGCGACGTGTGGTGCGTGAAAATCACACACGTGTGTGGTGAAAAAGTGAAAGACAAGTTTAAGTTGGTCAAAAGAAGGTGGTGATGTGTAGCTGATGACAGGGGCTTAAAGGGAAAGTAGCAACATAATTTCATGGAGGCTGAAATTGACTCACGACAACATCTCTTTCATCGGAGCAGAGAGATCCGGTGGACAACCCTAGAGTTGACAGAGCCTGAGAGCAGAGCACATCATTGGTAATTCCTCCTTCCCTCATTTGTGAATATTTTTTACTCTATTATAGTATGTTTCCATTTTTCTGTATTGATAATGATCAAGATAATTGGCTAAATCTTTGAGTTGGGGAATCACTACTCTTACTGGTTAACTTTTCTTCATTTTTACTTTAACATGTTAGTGTGTTCAGAATTGATCGACGAGATCAACTCTTAACACATTCATCTTCATTGTTCCACTTGTATTCAATTTCAAAACTTCACAATCATTCGGTGAGTCTGATTGTTGATTAATTTTCTTAAACATTTTAATTGAAATGAAAACTTCAGAACTTACGACGAGTTTTTTGTGTCATCTTTTTCAAATCAAAATTCACACAATTGATTAATATTGGAGTGGCGAACTCCAAGTTTTTTTTTCTTGAGTGATTTATCTCATGGTGAGAGAAATAAGTTACTCCTTTTTAGTGGTACTAGTTGTGGTCACTATTATGAGAAGGAATATTTTCAAAACTAGTAGAATGGAGATTTTTCCCCAGACATATTTCTCTAGATTTTACATTTATAAGCTTTTTATATCTTTGTTACTTACTATTTTTAGCCTATTTCTTATTTCATTACAGTTTAGAACAAAAAATCTAAAATTTTATGGTATTCATTTGTTCCTTATAAAAAAAATATAAAAGTAAAAAAAATTAGGAAATCTACCCCACTGTTGACAACAATGGGGTATTTTGAAATGTTTTAGAATAATAGTTTTCATAATCACTTTCCCTATGGGTTCGACCCTACTTTCCACATATACAGTAGTTTTTAGGAATATAAATAATAAAACTTAGACCCACTTCAACAAAATTCCAGGTCAGTTCGTGTTATATCTTTACACCAGTCTAACTTTGTATGTCTCTTGGATTGGTTTCATATAATCTGAAAACTTGAATTGTCTCTACTAACTTGGGAGCTGCATCCATTACATATTCTTTTAATCACATGTAGGTGTGGGGAAAGGATTTACATAAAAGAAACTATGGGTACATAGACCCTTACATAATAAGAGGAGATAAGGCACACATACCAACAATTTAATTTAATAATAAATTAAATGAAACCAATCTCATACAATGTTTTGGTCTATTCTCATGATCATCCACATGCATGCAACAAATTACACATTTAATAAAACTAAAACTCAATTCTTAATCGTTATCATTTAAGATAAATCAAGTTCGAATCAATTAATTATCATATTTAATTAATCACTTATTTTATCTTAATTTTCATATGAATTTCCATGAGATTATCATCCATCATAATTTTATACAAATTCAATAAATTTATTTAAAATTAAATTGTGTATATAAATGTACCTTGGAGGCAATATAGTGAATAACTATCTGAATCTACCCAACATGTATTATACTCGTAGACTATTTACTCTTGTGACATATGACATATATGACTTGTCACATACTTTAATGACATGTACTATCAACTTAATGATTGCAAGAATTACATGATGTTTTTATCACATGTTATGATTCAATGCATATAGAGTAATAACTATAATACGACTTATATATGATATGAATATCTGAACATTACACACATAATAATTATATATATATATATATATATATATATATATATTAAAACCTATCACATGGCGTGTCCTATCAACTTAACGACTACACACAAGAACATGTTGATAAGGTTTACACAATATAATAAATAAATTTTAAATCTATTTAATTTGTTATAAGTACACAACATGAACATGGAGCTATAAAATGTGTTCATCTCTCACTGTCTATCTGAGGCACATACCTAGGGGCTCAGTGTGTAAATCTTGTCTCGAAAAATTAGATTACATGAAGTGTATAAGTGACTACATAGAGTGAGATCTCCAAGTTACATGATCACCAGTCAGGTAGGCCATGTATGGTAATACATGGCTCATTTGAAACTCAAAGGGACTAGACACTATGTACATGGGCTACATGGTGTGTACTCTGATTGACCGTACACTAGGCTAGCTTGGTCAACATATAGTGTAAGAAATAAATGCACCACATGTCATTAATGCACATAGTTTGAATTAATTTTTGAATTAATTCCTGATGAATTGAACACAATTACATGGTGTGTAACTCTAGTTACACAATGTGTAGTCTTATGTTATCTAGCTAGAATCATCGATACATCCGTATGATATCTTTGATTTTATTTCATTCATAAAATTAATCTTTTTGATTAGATATATGGGAAATTAAGGAGGAAGAAGTAGATCTTATTATTAAAATTCAAAGAAATATTAAACTTGAATTGAAAAATAAATGACAAATGCATAAATCATCAATGATCTTTAAATAATTATAAATAATCATGTGACCACTCTGATACCACTCGAAGGTTTTGGACACAACAGAAGCGTGCGATGGGTTGTGTCCAACTTTTCTTTTTTTCATGACCGATGAACTATCTGAGATTTACACAATGATAAATGTCATGATCTATAGAATTGAATAAAATAATATAAAAAATGGATAGAGTTCCTGAACCATAGAGAGGATCATCACATATTATTTAAAATCAATTTAATTAATTAAAGAATTACTTTGTTGGAATTATGTCTTTATTGATGGATATGAAAATAGATCTGTGTTGTAAAGTCGTTACATTTTAGGAATCAAAGTAGATTCCCTCTAGTGGTTATATGCATGTGATCCACAAATATTCGAACATTTACATAGGAATATCTGGGTGCTAGTATGACAGATCCTATCGCTTTCGTCGTTCACATTTGACTGCCTTGAGAAATGCTTCTAAATAATTATATTGGATCTCTCTTGATTTGAGAGTGGGAGGTAGAGGAAGATAACTCTCCATTATTGGGAGCATTCTTGGAGAAGGAATCTTTATAGTTCTTGAGAGGATTCTACAAATACATTGTGATCAACCAAAAAAATGAATTGGATCTCTTAGAAAATAATATAATTGGGTTTATATATTACTAGGGTTAAAATAAAATAACTAAAAAAGTGCCCTTTATTATTTTTTTAATCCTTGTGTAACCCCATATAAAATAATAATAATAATAATAAAATTTCTCGACATGTGCTTAACTTAAAAATTAAATTAAATATTATTTAATCAAATAATATTAAATATTTATTATTTCTCACTGGACCATTAAACTTGGTATACCATTACTCCAAAATATTTATCGGGCTGTGAATAATGACTATTTATTTATTAAATAAACATCAATGCATTATTCACCTATAAATAAATAAATATTATATTCACTAAATAGTAAATAAATATTTATTAAATATTCTGTTCACATTATATTCTCTCGATTAACTTGTGACAAAATATATGTTATCAAAAAAATGTTAATAATTATTAAACCATGTATGGGAATAATATTTATTCAAATTGTTAAATAATAAATAATAATATATTATTTAACTGAGATTTGGGATACACTTAGTATGTGACCCTCTAGGACTTTTTCTTAGTGGTATTAAGAGAAACAGCATGAAGTATAAGGTTAGCATCTAGCAATATGCCAAGACACCCATAGATATAGAATTTAATGCTGCAACGACATAATACCTCATAAATATGCTAACTGTGTAATACAACTCATTTATCATGATATCTCAAATCAAGTAGGTTGCATGTCAGTGCCATCAACCTATGTGTTACATGTCTCTTTCTTTGACTTCCTGAAAATTCAACCTACCTATAGAACACCATAGACATGGATTTATTTAGGCTATATCACTTCCATCAAAGGGCCTAAGATATCAAATTTAATTAAAGAACAGAATGTACAAATCCTTTCTTACATTATTCATTAATTCAATATTACTCATAATCCACCCAATGTATCCTACCTCACCGTGAATATATGTCATCATGATTTTCATCAATACATCAAAGTACACAACTCATAATACTCATTAATAATAATATTAAAGTTTAAGGATCAATACATACATATGCAGATAAGAACATCCAATGACACATATAAATATGGATTTCCTATTGGCGGGTCTTGTTCTCATAATATCCTACACTGGATATTACTAAGGGCGTACACCATGATAAGGTGCCTCAAAGTCCTATGAGTCTCCACCCCTGATATCCTGTATCATTTTTTCCCTCAAATTATATCATCTAACTATAGAAAATATGTTTAAGAATAGTTTTGTAGCACTTATGGGTTCTCATCATAGCAGGGAGCTACTATGACCTTTTAGTGAGATATCTACTCTTGGAAAATTATCACATACCGTGTCATGTAGAATAATAATCATGATATGATAAGAAGTTTATTAATATTCAAAACTATGAATACAAGTTATCATAAAGTACACAGAAGTTGGTTCTAGGAAACCAACTCGAACAGTAATTAGTTCCTCAAACCCTTTTCTTCAATCCTCCACACACACATGCGCATACATATTCATAAAATAATACCATGAATATTATTTTTATAATTCATAGGGAAAATCCATGATTTCTAGTAGCATGATCTTCTCCTCTCTAAACTCATTCAACCTTATTCAAATTGATTAAATATTTCCATTTAAATCCTTTTAAGACTCGATAATAACTCCCAAGTGATATTTAAATATTCACAACCTCATATTTAGAAAAAATCACACAAATTTATTTATTTTATTCCACATATTCATGTAATATACAAAAACACATATTAGCCTAAAATGTGGTGGAGTCTCCATTTCTCATAGGTAATCATATTTCTTGAAATGTTCATCACTACGACCATAAAAACAATACTATGACATAGTCTTATTCATTATATAATGTGGTATCCATTTCTATGTCATGGATAAATTTCATCAACACCAGAAGTTCACTTAGATATATATCATCCATATTTTATTGAATCACGATCCCTTGAATGATCACGATGCTTGAAGCTTTGAACCCCATAACAAAAGTATTTCCTAGTTTTGTTCTCTAATTATTCAGAATTAGTATTCTTGAAATATCTCATTTAAGCTTAACCTTACACAACATCCTTGATTTTTAGTGTGAAATTTATGTAGGTCCTTAATCACCCTTATATAGGTCCTAGTTTATCAATTTACCTTTACACAGGCTAGGATTACCTTTACATAGACTTCATTTTGTCTAAGTAACATTTACGTAGCCTGTGTATGATCTTTACGTAAGTCCTTTTCTAATTTTATGGATTTCATATTCTCAAAGGATTATGCTTCAAAGGATTACGATCAAAAGGATTTCACTCAGATACTTATACTTAGTTTCATATTCTTACATTGATCACTTCAAAGGCTTACACTGGTCCTCCTTCACACATATATGGGGGCATCAAGATACATACGTTGGCATTCTATTTTGAAAATTTATCTCCAACCTAGACTTTACTCAAGTGTTTTTGAGGCCATATTAACTCAAATCTAGCCTTATCAAAACACTTCAAACTTTATCTAACATCATCCAAAGGTTTTCATTCACTTAATACATCATTTATCATCCATGGTGCTACATGGATGGTTCCTTTATCCTCTCGAACAAATTTGAACATTATTAAATAATAGATTATTCAAGATATTCACAACAGACAGTAGTTATGAACACTTATGGTATAAAATTCTCTAAGATCCATTGACACTTATTATATTTCCTTGAATACCAGTTTCACTATCATCGCATTTAAGGTTTCTTCCTCAAATTTTCCAAGAAAAATAATCTTGGCAGCTCTCCAAGTGATAATAAATACAATCCATGCATGGGAGCAACAATATCCCCCTTTGGGTTTGTTTTCAATAAAACCAATCTCCTTCATATCAATATGTGTGATTCAACTCATTTTCTTCTCCCCATTATTACCAATAAATGAAAAGAGTCATATAAGGGTTGTACACCACTCATTATCTACTTATTATTCTTGATAAAAGGTATACTAAAACCAAAATTTTCTCCATCTTTAATTCTAAATTTTATCTATAATTCTTAATGAGAGAAGGATGTAAACACACAAAAATTATCCATGATAATTTAATTAGTATACTCTAAGTCTATTTGGGAAAGGACCGGTATAGAAAACAAGGGAGACTTTACCAATACATCAATAATATTCAATATCACCACTACATGTGATACCAATTCCAAATATCTTAATCCAAGGGTTGTCTTATTGATTGATCAATAAATTCTTATCTTTCACTAAAATTAGAAAATTCATCAGTAAATTTTATGTTAAGGACAATTTACTCCCCCTTTATCATACTAAACACATCAATCGAAACCCCCTTTATAAAACATAATTTTTACAATAAAAAAGGGATGAAAAGTGTGATTTTAATAACTTAACCTTCAATATTTTTCCGATGCTCTATAATTATAGATTCCATGAATTTTTTCATTTATGATAGATTCTATTCATGTTTTCCTCCCCCTTGGGGTATGCACTCATTCTATTCATCATGGTAGTGAGAGTAATCCATGATGTTCCATTTCTATAATTTTATAATAGTGAAACCATCATCTAGAACCCCTAACTAGTTCTTATAATACCTTTCATGTTAGCACACATAAAATGAGAGTGATTAAGGATGGGGTACCTTACTCTTTAATAATAGGAGGAAGGTTGAGAGAGGTCTCTCAACTGGGATATTATATTCTTCCTAACTTTATCATTGGTAATACTCTAATATTATTTTCACAATTTTTTTTCATTTATATTTGTAGATATCTTGGTAGTCTCACTCTCCTCAATAGGATTTGTTGCAACCAAAGACACCCTAATATGGGGGGTGGTGAATTAGGGTGATGGTCAAATTAAAATTTTTCTTTAAGTCATTTATCTTTATTTTAGGATATTTTTTTCTGGTTAGAAGAAACTGTATTCAAACTTTATTACTTGATATCACAACTACTAAAAAAATCAAAGATATGTAGGAAAGTAATGCATACATAGAACACACATATTTTAATTAGTTCACTAAAAAGGTCTACATATAATAAACACACACCAATAGTGTGTTGATGAGATAGAATCCATTGATCTTTACTAGTTCTATGAATAAAACATTTCATACATGGTCACTCTATTCTAGGTGCACTATCTTTACAAGATTTAGAGTTTGTTCAATCTTAACCCAAGGCGCACCACCTCTTTTTCACTTCTAAATACTGCTTCAATGAATAACCTTAAATAGTTTATAGACTTGTAGGTATCTTCAATAGATAAAGAACATAATGGCCTCTCTATATTCATCATGGGAATTTACTTTTATCATAACTCCTCATTTGATGCCCTGTTTCTATTATTCCTAGAATTCTTTCATTCTTCAAGGCTATAAGTGATTAACTATTCAATGAGAGAGTTGGGGTCTTTATCTTCTACAACACTAACACAAATTTTTTTTCTCTATGTGAGGATAATTATTCACTAATGTTATCCTATTTTTTATTCCTCTTCAATAACTGGGTGTAGTACTCTAACTCTTCTTTTGACACTCATTTTTTCCTTTAGAATAGATATAGTAAACATGCTCTATTCACTATATATGTTTGTTCAAATATTTTTATTTTAATATAAATTCACTATATGAATATTTCCTAATTGAGAACTATCAATATTAACTACACATACAAGTAAAAAATCCTCCATAACATAACCCAAATCACATAAACCTAGCTACACAACATCAAGTGTGAGACCACCGAGTGTATAAACCTTAAACCCAAGAGTAACAAAATGTATCTCTACTATATAACTCTAAATGTATGATAATTGGAACTAGACTCATGGGCACAAGAAACCTATACATGAAACACCTTGAACGAGTTTTCTAGTGTGTAACTCTTGGGCATGTATCTCATTGAACAAGCTCAAGCATAAGAATCCTGGCATGTATCTTCTTGGGAAAGTCTGCTTATATGCTACCCATTCACATTCCTCCTCATGTGATCTACATTCGTGACTTAATTAAATAACAGTAGTGCCCCTAAATTATCCTCTCTTATCTCTATAATCTCTATTTTAATCAAAACTCTTAAAATAAAAAATCTTATAAATGAAACGAAAGCTCTTGTATTTATAGGAAATTTCCACCGTCTTACTCTCTGGAAATTACACTCACCTGTCCATTCATTCCACCACCTAAAAACTCATGCACATAACCTTCATCACATGATCCCTTTAGGATCATGAAATCACCAAAATCACATTAATAATGAGAAACCTACCACAAAATTCATCATTTATTTACAATGTATTTCACTTTATGTGATTTGCAAGACCCTATCACAAATTTTTTTAAAGATTATACGATCACCTGTTTTATTCGAACATATGGAATATCCTTACTTGATCATGTGATACTTTAATGATTACACCCTATTCCATGTAAACATTTTCTATAAAATACTTCCATCATTTCCAATATATCACCCTTTACATGCTTCGTATGACCATGAAGTGTGATATCTTCAAGATTTTTCATCCACAAAACTTATGTAAATCTTGAGACCAATCCATCAAAACCAGTTCATTTTATTCTTGTAATCAAAATATCTCTTCAAGAATATGTGATTTCTTGTCTTCTCCATGTATACGTGGTATCTTAGATCAACTTTACTTATGTTTTTGTGTGAAACTTAAGTGATTACACAATCATGTAACCTATAACAGATTATGTGATTTGCCTTATTCTCCTCCAAAATTTTCAACAAGTCTGGAAATGAATGTCTTCTTCTTTGATATGTTTCAATGACACTTTTGGGATTACAAATGAATTTAAAAAAAATTCCTTTATTACACTAGAATCATAATCTCATCCCTCATTCATTTCTAATATCAAATTTTATATTTATTAGAACTTCTTAATCATCATGAATCCTTCACATATACACTGTTGTAAACAATGTGCCTTCTCTAGAAACTTGTCCACCTCTCATCATCAGATCATCATGGATTTCACATCATGTTTCCATGCCTTCAATGTTATAAAATACTTTATTATTAATGTATGAAACACTGACTAGAAAAAAAATACTCTAGCCATACCCTATGATACACTAATTAATAACAAATCCAACACCAAACATAGGCATGGTTCCAACATTCCCTCCCTTCAAATTTTGTAGTCAATATTATCAAAAACCCACCCTTATATAGATATAAAAATCATCTCCAATGTTCCATAGTGATAGATTCATGATTTCTTTCTTTCCTCTTAATGAATTTTCTCTCCTCCATTGACATCAAAATGAAAAGGGATGTATAAAACCATATTTAATATTCACTTTATCTTACCCTTAATGTATCATCATATATCTTTTTTATTTTAACTCCCCATTTATCATAAAATTCCACATGATTTTACTTCATATATGGCCACTCCCCCTTAACCAATAATTTCCATTTAAAAATTTTTCAAAGGTATTGAGTAAAACATGTGGGGGCACATAGTTCTATTCCAACTAATGGAATCTAGATATTACCACCATTCAAGCTCAGAGTCACTTTATTCTTTATTATTTCACATCATTGATAGATTTTCAGTGACTGTAATTACCACTTGACATCGAGTTATTAAAAAAAATCCTATAATCATACTAAGTCAAAACTCATTATAAGAAATAATAGTTTAAGAAAATAAACTCTAATGTTTTCCATGTCACTCACTTAATTCATAGATCATAGAAACATAACATTCTTTATTTTATAAAATCATCATGTGATATCAATGAAACTAACACCAAAAAATAAATGAATAATAAATTAAGTACAAGTGTGTGAGACATACCACATGATAATATGACTGACACCACTTGTTAACGATAACTTCATGGTACCACTTGGTATACATGATCTTTAATTATTCATAGGACTCCTTTGTTAGATAATTTTAAATATCCTAGAGTGATCATATGATATTTCATTTCATAGAATTAGATTTATAGATATATCTTTGAAAAATAGAGTGGCTATTTGAAACCACTTATTGAGTTTAACACCATATGTGAATATAAAAAATTATGACCCTTCTTGTCACATGTATCACTATTCAGTTTATGAACCTGCACCCTTTCACCACACATACAAACCCCATAGATATTATCTCCCCCTTAATCCTATACCATTTAAAACATATATTTTAAACAATTAAATGCATGGGGATATGAGTGACTCTAAAATCCTCAAACACATGATTGTGGTTGGTCATGATGGACTAACCCTTTGCTTCTATCTTTTCTCTAAACCATCATTGTGGTGTTTTTTTTGTATGAAGCCACTTATAAAACTTTCTCCTCATACAAATTCTTTATAGCTTCCCTTTTATTGGATTTGTCTTATTCTCAATTGAAATCATGGAACATTCATTAACCTATTACTATTATAACTTCTTAACGAATTCCAGTTGATCTGGAAATATGATCAAGTATTCTTTCCACACATTCTTAGTCTTATTTTTGTGTGAAGGTTCCATGAGTTTCTTATTCATTATGTTTATGGGATTAAACCCATGAGTATATGTATTATTAATTGATCTAATAAATTCCTTCTACTCAAACTCCCTCATCCATTGTATGGATCTTTCTCTTTCCTTCACTTGTCACCTCATGGAATGACTTGTGCAACCACTAAGGCTTACTTCATGTCTCTACCTTTTTTTCAATCATAAAAACCACATCAACCTTTTATTTCTTTGGTTATCCTACATTCACATGAAAAACCTTCTTAATTATAATAAGAGAAACTTCTCATTATTTATTATATAATTTCTTACATTCTTTCAAAGAGGGATGCTGTGAGTGTAACCTAGTAGGTTTTTGGTACAACTTTCATTGAGCTCATTTTTTTTCTTCAAGACTGTAAACTTGTTTACCAACTTAACAAGTTTTCTTTCAGTGTATACTCTCTTGTTTTATGACATAATATTTGAGTACCTTATTATGGATTATTTTACCTTCTAAACTTTATTCTAAATGTGGTATCTTTACAAATTCTCATGATTAGAAAATATGGAACATATACCATTAAAAACATACAACATTTCATCATTTATTGGTTGAAATGTATTTGTATCCAGTGTTCTTCTTCTAATATTGAGCCCTTGGGATTCTATATACAAACTCATAGCGTGTCTCAGTCTTCCATAATAGTATCATTTCATAGCTACTTTCTTCTGAGAGTCTTTCCTTTCATATTTTTCAAATATATTCTTCTTATTTATAGATTTAGAAATATTCTTACACTAATTTTCATATTTTATATTCATATATTTTTGTATTCCACTTATAAACACTTCATAAGAGGGAAACTCTACCTTTTCCTTTTCCTCACAAAAATTAAACTTTTCCACAAGATCCCTGATCTTATGGTATTTCTCCTTTATCAAGGCTTCTATTTTCATTAATCTAGAATAGGATTAATTTCTAGATTTTCTCCTCTCCTCTAGTTGTGTCTTTAGAGAGATGATATTTTCTTTTATAACCTTCTCCATGAACATATTATTTCTGATATTGTAAAGACCCAAAAATTCCTTGCATTTTTTTAAATTATTTGGGAATTTTACGAGTCTGCAAAAATTGACGGCGCGTGATTCCGAGGCCCGGTGTGTCCGAAATGATTTTTATGAACTTTTTTTTTGTGGTACGTTTAGTATACGCGCGAGCGACATTTTCTATATTTTTAACCAATGCTTAGATTAAAAATCCTAGGGCACCGTTGTATCCGCAGCGCTGGGACTCGCTTAAGGGAAGCTTCACTTCGACCGCAGTAGGTCGGGAGAAAACGTTAGTTTTTGAGACTTTTAAAGAAATAATAAAATAACATAAATTGTTATTTTATTTATTTTTCTTTTTCCTACCACATGTTGAGAGGTGGTGGTGGGGACCATAGAGGTGGTCAAACCTTTAATTAGGGGGTATTAGTTGCATGGTTACACTTTGGTTGCATAACCACCCCTCACGTAATTAATGAGACACTTTAATTACGTCAATTAATGAGGAAAATTAATTACGTCAATTAATGAATCTCATTAATTCCTTGGAACATTACAAACCCTTTCACCCCTCTATTTATATGGAGCTTGGGTTTGGTTGATGACACCTGTTGTAGGATCGATCTGAATATCGACGGACGACAAATGCCAATGACTGCGATATCCCCAAAAAATCACGAGGTAGGGGGTTTAAATTGTTTATGTGTTTAAATGAATTTTCTCTCTTCATTCTTTATTAATACGAAGAACGTGGATCAAAAAACTAATGGGTTGATCCGTGAATCATTTGTTTTTGTGGGAGGTTGTTACAGGGTATTTGAACGGAGTTCATTATTATTTAAATGTGATGAATAATTTACCTCCCTCTTATTTTAACACTAAAGTAGAGGGTGTGAGCCAAACGAACAAGTCCCAGACCCTCCGCTGCTTGTTTTTTTGTTGCGTTCTTCAGGGAAAATTTTCCAAATTCGATGGAAAGGTGAGATATAAGGTCATGTTGTGGTGAAAACAATCCGGGAGGCCCATAGGTGCCGATGACACCAAGAACGGATGAACGGAGCACGTCCGATGGCCAGGGGAAACAACCACCACGCGCCATGTCGGCGGCAGCCGACAGTGGCTGGAGGGGGCTCGCGACAACTGACTGTAGAAGGTGGGAAGGCGGAGTGCCGTCACGCGCCATGGTGGTTGGCCCAAACTATCCGCGCATGAGAAGGGCAGCGCCCACAGGCACTGCGGGCGGCAGTAGCTGCGAACAGTGGGCCTCGACAGAAGGGGGCGATGTGAACCCCGCACCGTGCTGCGTCATGCTGGAAAAAATGCCCCCGCATTCGTGGGGCCAACTGGGTGATGCGGTCCGCCTTTAGGCTGACCGGGCCGGACGTGGGCCAACCGAACAGGCTAGACCCGCAGCCCAGTGGGCCAGCACGGGTGGGCCAAGCCCCACTCGGAGGGCCAGACCAACCGTGTCCGGGGCCCGCAAACCAACCGGGATGACCCCGACGGGCCGATCCTAGTGAATCGGGCCAACCCTTAATGGGCTAGACCCAAGCGGGGTCAGGTAGACCCCAGGACCTATTGCGTCGGGCTGGCCTAACCGAGTCGGACCGAGCCCAGACCCAACCAGCCCCCGAATAAAGAAACACCTCAAAATGACGAACTGAGTGTCCGTTTGACACGCCTCAGTGGTGTTGGGACCCCTTTTGGGAAGTGGTCCCTTTGTCATATTCCAGCGATCCCAACCAAGCCAGACCATACTGAGGTGCGATCACTCTCGTTCACAGAAAGGGGTGCAACTAACAGACCGGACGTCCGACCGACGCACCGTCTGTGGTATAAGGACCCTTGTGACAAGTAGGTCCTTTTTAGAAACTATAAGTGAGTTTTTATGGAGTTTAATGTTTGACCTAGGTTGGATTGGACTTGAATACAACCAAGCCCATTTTACAAAAGTACCCATATATCACAGACCAAGCGTACGATAAATGCACCGTCTATCACGTTGTGTAAAGACCCGAAAATTTCAAGGAATTTTTTTAAATACTTTGGAATTTTACGAGTCTGCAGTTTCTGATGGCACCTGATTCTGAGGCCCGGTGTGACCAGAATCAATTTCTGAAGTTTTGTTTGGGTATGTTCAGTAAACGTACGTGCGGGTTTTTCTATCTTTTGAACCAGTGATCGGAATTGAAATCTGAGCACACCGATGAACTCGCATCACCGTTATTCGCTTAAGAGTACCTTTACCATAGTTGTATTTTATTGGGAGGAGAATTTAATTTTTGGGGTTTGTTATTAAAAATAAATAAAAATATGAGTTAGATATTTTTATTTGGTGGGTGGTTATAATCTCCAAAAAGGAGTTGGAGGTGGGACCCACACCCCACACAACCATCCATGAGAGGATTTAGTGTGGTGGGTCCCACACAAACCCAAAACCTTTCACCTTCCCTTAACTCCCTTAAACTCCCTATTGACACCCCTTAATTAATTTTACAACTTCCCTCTTTTAATGTGAACTCTCCACCTCCCCTCTTTTGATTTTTAAAATCTTTACTTTCTCTTAATTAATGCCAAAAACTAGGATTAATTAAATTCCACATTTATTTAATCTTTGAATTCATTTGAATCAATTTGAATTTCATGGAAATTCTATTAAAATTGGGAAGCCTTATTATAATATGGGCTTGGAAAATATTCTGGGGGGGGGAACCTTTGGAGAATTAGAGGAAAGCTTTTACTCTCTCCAATGAAGAACTCAAGGCTTGCGACTGTCTTCTTATTCATTATTCTTCCTCCGTGTCAAGGAAGAAGACTCCACCCGCGAGGAACGTCGACTACACTTCCTCCTCAGACGCATCCCGATATCAACGAATTGACCTCATATTCGAATCCTCTTCCCATGACACGGACAAGCGAGCATCAGAATCAAGGTAGGGGATTTGTATAATTTTAGTTTAATAAAATTATACTCTCGTCTTGGATTGTCATCGGTAAATTGTTGTCACCTAATGTGGAGGGTGCAGGCAGAACAAACACGGCCCAAAATCCCTCTGTTGATCCACGTTTATATTGGTGACAGAAGTGGTGTCGGGGGAGGCGACGACGATCGGAAGCGACGATGACCAGAGATAATGGCGGCCGCACGCCAGCCAATTTCCAAAGAACCACGGCCCGCAACTGTAGGCCGCTCAGCTGAAGAAGAACCGGCCGGCTAAATCTGGCCGGGCTGGAGGAACAGTGGCGCCCCATAGCACCGCGCTGTAGAGGAGGAGCGGACCACATCTGCGGGCCGCCTGCTGGACGAACCGGCCGGGCTGGAGAATCGCAGCGCCTATTGGCGCCCCGCTACGGAGAACCATGGACCGTGCTATGCGGTCCACTATGGAGGGCGAACCGGCTGGGTTGAAGGAGGCCGCGACACCCGCAGGTGCTGCGTGGGAGGACAGCGGCCCGCCCGTGCGGGCCGCTCGCGCCGGGAAGACCGGATGGCTTCGACCGGCCGAACAGGAGGGGTGGCGCCGCTCGACGCCGCCAGTTCCAGAAACCAGGGGGCCGTGTCCCCCACACCGCTCGACTAGCTGGCCGAGCCACAGCCAGCCGTGGGCCGGACCGCACCCCACTGGGCTGGGTTGCCTGCCGCCGGGCCGGGCTGCGCCCAACTGGGCCGGGCCGTGTCCCACTAGGCCGGGCCGCCTTCTGCCCGGCCAGGCCGCGCCCCATTAGGATGGGCTGCGCTCCACCGGGCCGGGTCGACCCCCCTACCAGGTCGAACCCACCAAACCGGGTCGGGCTGACCTGCCAGCCCACTGGGCTTGACGGGTCGGGCCCATTTTGCTTAAACGCGAATATCTTCTAGACCGCGCGTCTGATCGACGCGATGTCTATGGAATTGGGATCCTCGTGACGAGAAGATCCTTTCACGATACTCTAAGTGAGTTTTGGTCAACTTTGTAAAATGTATGGGTTTGGAACGAACGTATTTCCAACTGGCCCCCCAGAGCGAAAATGTTAATAACTCTCAGACCGGGCGTTTGATTGACGCGCCATCTATCACATTGGGTTCCTTTTGACAAGACAGAACTTTGGGATACATCAACTCTGGACTTCGTGATAGTTGATGTATCGACCCCCTTTGACTCAAGGAGCGGACCCTCCCAGAATCGAGCATGCTGTGTGCGGGAACCCTAGAGCTGGCTGCGACTGCGACGACTACCGTGCTGGAATCCTCCATGGGTTCGACGACGATGACTACCGTACTAGAATCCTCCGTGGGTTCGATGAAGATGAAAAATGTACTAGAATCCTCCATGGGGTTGACAACGATGACTACTATACTTGTATCCTCAGTGGGTCTGACAGTTTGACTTTTGTACTTGTATCTTGAGTGGGTCCGATAGAGTAGCTTGTCTAGTATCCTACGTGGGTCTGACAGCTTTGCTGGTCTAGTATTTTATGTGGGTTCGACAGCTTAGATGAATCAGTGACTACATCTGATCATCTCTATTGCTATACGAAAGATTTATACCTGTGTGAGCTGAGTCCTGGCTTTCAATCATTATCATGGATGTGGTTGACTTCTTTCCTATGTGGACTGGGTTGTGATTGGGTTCAAGAGTTGGAGACGAACTGAGTTTGATAACTTTGGTATATGTATGGGCATATACCTAGGTAGGGTTGGTTGATACATCGTGATTGTATCTTTCTTCTTGTTTATCCTTCGTGGATTCTGGGAGACCTTTGATGGTATCGGGGTCCCTACTGAGTATCGTATACTCACCCTGCACGGGCTATTCCCACACTACATTGTGTTGGATGAAGACGACGAACATCACTAATCAAGGTAGAGACTTGTAGAGCTGGACGATACCCGGAGGTGGACCACTTGTCGAGACGTACCCGGAGCTGACGGACGAACCTGAGGTGCTGAGGAGTCCATCTGTACCCACCCTTCAGGTGGGATTCCTGGAGGATGAATCAATAGTTTATGTTTACTTTACCGCAGTTGTACTAGCTTTTCAGTTGTACTGTACTTACTATTGGGCTTGTATTTCCGGCCCCTTTCCTTTCAACACTTACTTTTTTATACAATATTACTTTGTGCTAACTTTAGTTGCGTACTCTGTTGTGTTTGTTTACTTTTATAAAGGAAATGCCTTTCCAGTATAGGGATTTACGCCTTTGGTGCTAGTCGCTATCCCCTGACCTATGGAAGGCGGGCTTGAGGTAGTCACAGCACGGGCCCTGAGGACAGGTCGTGACAAATTGGTATCAGAGGAGTCGGTTCTACCGCAGAACTTAAGACTCTGATCATTATTTTCTTTGAAGAAATAGTGTTAAGATTATTGAGTGTGGTTTTCAGTACCAGGGAGTCCAGTGTTGGTGCGGTGGCCGACGTACCCATACACCAGGACCCTAACTTCTGATTTCCAACTCAGTGCACGAAAACACTGATTTCATGTGTGTTTCAAAAGTTTTCTTTGTTATTACTTTGTGTTAGCTCACCAGGTATACTATTTGACCGTGGTGCACCTGTTTCTTTTCAGGATGGCCCCATGAAGGCAGCCAACTAAGGTTCCGAGTTACATATGGGATGGTAGCCCACCGAGCGACGAGGCCTCGGTGCAGGGCCCCATCATAGTGGAGGCACCAGCGATACCAATACCCGCTGGGACACCAATACCACCAGCCCCAGTAGTAGAGAGTGCATGCCGACTGAGTGCGTTGCATGAGTTCCATCGATAGAGGCCGACCATGTTCCGTGGAGAGACAGACCCACATGCAGCTGAGGATTGGATGGAGGCTGTCGTCAGAGTTTTCAGATTGGTAGGGACACCACCAGACCTTATGGTGATCCTTGCCACGAGTCTCCTGCATGCAGCAGCAGGCAGATGGTGGATCCTGATGCTCTAGGTTCATGATGAGGCATCTTTACTATGGAAAGACTTCGAGAGTCTCTTCTGCTCGGAGTTTGTTCTATCCACCCTTTGTGCGGTACAGATTCAAGAGTTAATATATTTGCAGTAGGGAATCATGTCAGTAGATCAATACTCAGCGAGGTTCACCGACCTATCATGCTACTCCATGGATATGGTGCAGGACCCGTTATTCAGGGCTTGGACCTTCGAGCAGGGACTCAGGCATGATATCAGGGCTTCACCGTTTCCCCTCAGCATCCCGATGCAGGCGGGGGTGCTGGAGCGGGCCCTTCTAGTGGAGAGCTTCCTCGCTGAGCAGACACCAGTATTGAGACCCACCACAGGGCGACACATAGTGGAGTCTTCTGCAGATGGCATTAGATAGATGACAAAGAGGTCCATGCGGACTAGGCCATCAGGTGGGTGATCTCAGGATACAAGTTCGGTTGTGCGGGGCACACGGAACAAAGCCAGCTATATGAGGAGTTGGCAGTGCTATGCATGCGGCGGGAAGGGTCACATGGCTCGGGACTACCTGGACTGCCATGCGGACAAGAAGAAGACAGTAGAGAGACCTCCCAGGTAGAGGCAGAGGTTCGACCGTGGTGGTCCGCCGGGAGTGGGTGGACGTGGAAGAGGAGCTGGCCGAGCAGCGGGTGGTGGACGATGTTTTGAGGCTCTACCACCACCACCACCAGGAGGTCCACCCAGACCATAGGGATCTGGTGGACAGAGGCGGGCTCAGGTCCAGGCAGTCGAGGCCTACGACCACGGTGCACCTGAGATTATTTGAGGTACTATCTGTGTCTACTCCACCCTTGCTATAGTACTTATAGACACAGGTTCGAGTCATTATTTTATTGTCGTTGTCCTCATTTGGAGGTCGGAGATTCCGAGGGAGCCGTTGGCTTGATCCTTACAACTAGAGACTCCTACGAGAGTAGACTCGACGATTACGCACTGGTGCAGGCAGTGTGAGCTTACTCTAGGAGGCGAGAGCTTCGGCTGGGATCTTCTTGTAGTGGCGTTGAGGCCTTATGACGTTATCTTGGGTATGGACTAGTTATCTACAACCCATGCTCATATCGACTGTATTAGGATCAAAGTGCGATGTGTCCACATGGATGGGACCAGGTTCACCTTCACCAGTGAGAAGGGAGCCTTTGTAGTGTAGGATGTACTTTTACAGAGGAGAGGGCAACCGATCACACATCAGTTGGCTAGTCTCATCCTCGGAGCGGTTGATGTGCGGAGTCCAAGTTTTCCTATTATGGTGGATCAGTATGCGGATGTTTTCCCTGACAATGTTCCAAGACTACCTCCTCGCAGGGAGGTAGACTTCTAGATTGACCTATACCCCAGGACAACACTGATATCTACTCCAGCATATCATATGGCTCCCTCCAAGCTTCATGAGTTGCGGGTATAGTTGGAGGACTTGTAGGGGAAGGGATTTATCCGACCTAGTGTTTCACCCTGGGCATCTTCGATTTTGTTCGCCAAGAAGGAAAATGGGAGCTTGAGACTGTGTGTTGACTAACATCACCTAAATCAGGTGACCGTGAAGAACAAGTACCCACTCCCGAGGATTGAGGACCTCTTTGATCAGCTCAAGGGAGCAAGATGGTTCTCGAAGATAGACCTCAGATCAGGCTATAAGCATCTCAGAGTTCGAGACGAGGACGTGCAGAAGATGGCCTTCAGGTGTCGGTATGGCCACTACGAGTTCTTGGTTATGCCCTTCGGTGTAACCAACTCACCAGAAGTGTTCACGAGTCTCATGAATAGGATCTTCCAGCCTTACCTTGACTGATTTTTCATAGTCTTCATCGACGACATAATGATTTACTCGACTACTGAGGAGGAGCATGCCTACCATTTGTGGGTAGTAATGGACACACTTCGACAGAAACAACTTTATGTTAAGCTCTCGAAGTGCCAGTTTTGGATTCGAGATGCTCACTTCTTGGGACACGTCATCTCAGAGGCTTGAGTTGTAGTGGATCCAGCGAAGATCAAGGTAGTACTTGCTTGGGAGCCACCCAGGAGTGTGATGGAGGTGCGGAGTTTCCTAGGTCTGGATGGGTACTATCGAAGGTTTGTCCCAGACTTCTACAGTGTTGCAGCACCGCTTTCAACCTTTACAAAGAAGGGGAAACCCTTCATGTGGTCAGATAGATGTTAGTAGAGCTTTTAGGATCTGAGGTAGAGGTTGACCAGGGCACCCATGTTGAGGCTACCAAAGGAGGGCATTGGGTACGTAGTGTACTGCGACACATCAGGGAACGAACTCGGGTGTGTCCTAATGTAGGAGTGAGTAGTGATCACGTATGGTTCACGGAAGTTGAGACAACATGAGCAGAACTACGCTACCCATGACCTGGAGTTAGCAGCAGTGGTCTTCGCCTTGAAGATGTGGTGGCACTATCTGATGGGTGAGCACTTTACAGTCTACTCTAACCACCGGAGTCTTAGGTACATATTCTTGCAGAATGACCTAAACCTGAGACAATGACATTGGCTCAAGTTCCTCCAGGACTATGACTTAGAGATATTCTATACTCCTAGGAAGGGGAACATTGTAGCAGATGCTCTCATTAGAAGATCAGGCATTCAGCTGCTGGGAGAGGTGACGAAGTAGCTCGCCGCATTGCAGATATCCTTTGTGGATAGAGATGAAGCAACATTTCTTTAGTCTCTCACAGTCACTCCTCCACTTCTTCAGTGAGTCATAGAGGCACAACGTGAGGACGTTGACTGTGAGACGCGACGTACTCAGATATCCACAAGGCAGGCGCCTGATGGATTTTCTGAAGGAGGGGAACACGTCATCCTCTTCAGGGGACGTACCATGGTACCAATTTAACTACAGGAGGAGGTGTTGAGGGAGTTCCACACTTCCCCTCTAGAGGTACATCCAGGAGTGGTGAAGATGTATCAGGACCTCAGATGAAAGCACTTTTGGTCAGGTATGAAGAAGGAAGTAGCAGAGTTCGTTTCACGTTGCCTCACTTGTCAGCAAGTGAAGGCGGAGAACCAGGTTCTAGCAGGCTTGGTACAGCCCTTATAGGTCCCAGAGTGGAAGTGGGATGAGATATCCATGGATTTTATGATGGGGATTCCATGTACATCCAGAGGACATGACTCTATCTAGGTGATCATCAACCGACTCACCAAGTCTGCCCACTTCCTACCGATCAGAGAGCAGGGCTCAGTAGAGATCTTGGGACACCACTACATTCATAATATCATACAACTTCACGGTGTTCCATCGATTATCATCTCCGGTCGAGATGCTTGTTTCACTTACCAGCTATAGAAGGGATTACATGAGGCTTTTGGGTCGCAACTTTGCTTGAGCACCTCCTTCCATCCTCAGACGGATGGTCAGACTGAGAGGACCATTCAGACTCTTGAGGACATGCTCCGTGCATGTGTCTTTGACTTTGGTCGCATCTGGGAGGATCACTTACCCTTGGTGGAGTTTGCGTACAACAACATATACCACTCCACCATCGGGATGGCACCTTACGAGGCACTGTACGACCGACCTTGAAAATCACCTCTATGCTGGACTAACCCAGGGGAGTCAGCACTTGTAGGACCAGAGATGGTTCAGGCTATGACGAAGAAGGTGCAGATCATCCGGGAGCGGATGAAGACTGCACAGAGCAGACAGAAGTCCTATGCTGATAGGAGACAGAGACCAGTAGAGTTCGAGGATGGCGACCACGTCTTCCTACGGGTCTCACCTCGTCGCGGTCTATAGATATTTGGCTGGGGCGACAAGTTATCTACACGATTCATCGGACCTTTCCAGGTCCTCATCAGAGTAGGTGAGGTGTCTTACCTCCTATCCCTTCCACCTCAGTTGCACCGAGTGCACGACATCTTTCATATTTCTCAACTGAGGAGATACGTGAACGAACCATCCCACATCATCGACCACGAGGAGCTGGACATCGATGATGGGGTGACATTCGCAGAGGTCCCGGTGGAGATCGAGGATCAACAGGAGCGGGTCTTATGTGGATGGTTGATTCCTCTGGTGTGCATTTGCTGGAAGCACGAGAACCACCAAGAGAGCACATGAGAGCGGGAGGCTTAGATGCGTGCTCAGTACCCCCATTTATTTCCCTAGTGTGTGTTTTAGCTTTATGGGGATGTAAATCCCTGTGGTGGGAGTAATGTAAAGACCCGTAAATTTCAAGGAAATTTTTTTCTTAAATACTTTGGAATTTTACGAGTCCGCGGTTTCTGACGGAACCTGATTCCAAGGCTCGGTGTGCCCGGAATCAATTTCTGAAGTTTTGTTCAGGTACGTTCAGTAAACATATTTGTGGGTTTTTCTATATTTTTAACCGGTGCTTGGAATTGAAACCCGAAGACACCGATGAACTCGCAGCACTGGTATTCTCTTAAGAGGACCTTTACCGTAGTTGCGTTTTATCGGGAGGAGAAGTTAATTTTTGGGGTTTGTTATTAAAAATAAATAAAAATATGAGTTAGATATTTTTATTTGGTGGGTGGTTATAATCTCCAAAAGGGAGTAGGAGGTGGGAACCACACCCCACATAACCACCCATTAGAAGATTTATTGTGGTTGGGCCCACACTAACCCAAACACTTTCACCTCCCCTTAACTCCCTTAAACTCCCCATTAACACCCCTTAATTAATTTGACAAATTACTTCTTTTAATGTGAACTCTCCACCTCCTCTCTTTTGATTTTTAAACTCTTCACCTTCTCTTAATTAATGCCAACACCTAAGATTAATTAAATGCCACATTTAATTAATCTTTGAATTCGTTTGAATCAATTTGAATTGCATGGAAATTCTATTAAAATTGGGAAGCCTTATTATAATATGGGCTTGGAAAATATTCTGTGGGGGAACCTTTAGAGAATTAGAGGAAAGCTTTTACTCTCTCCAACAAAGAACTCAAGGCTCGCGACCATCATATTCTTCATTCTTCTTCCTCCGCGTCAAGGAAGAAGACTCCTCCCACGAGGAACGTCGACTACGCTTCCTCCTCGGATGCATCGTGATGTCAACGAATCGACGTCATCTTCGAATCCTCTTCCTGCGACACAGACAAGCGAGCATCAAAATCAAGGAAGGGGATTTGTATAATTTTAGTTTAATAAAATTATACTATTGTCTTGGATTGTCATTGGCATGTTGTCTTCACCTAACGCGGAGGGCACGGGCCGAATGAACACGGCCCGATAACCCTCCGTTGATCCACATTTATATTGGTGACAAAAGAGGTGTCTGGAGAGGCGACGACAGCTGGAAGCGACAAAGACCAGAGATAATGGCGGCCGTGTGTCGGCTGCGTGCGGAAGAACCGAGGCCCGCAACCGCGGGCCGCTCGGCCGAAGAAGAACCGGCCGGCTAAAGCCGGCCGGGCTGGAGGAACCGCGATGCCCCATGGTGCCGCGCTGTGGAGGAGGAGCGGACGACATCCACGGGCCACCTGCTGGATGAACCGGTCGGCCATAGCCGGCCGGGATGGATAACCGCAATGCCAATTGGAACCACGCTGTGGAGAACTGTTGGCCGCTACGGCGGGCGAACCGGTCGGCCGCCTGCCGGCCAGTTTGAAGTAGTCCGTGACACCCACATGTGCCGTGTGGGAGGACAGTGGCCCGCCCGTGCGAGCCGTTTGCGCCGGGAAGACCGACCGGCTTTGGCCAGCCAGACAAGAGGGGCGGTGATGCTCGACGCCACCGGTTCAGGAAACTGGGGGGCCGCGCCCCCTGCACTACTCGAACAGCCGCGGGACGGGCCGAACCCCACCGGGCCGAGCCTCCTACCACCGGGCCGGGCCGTGCTCCACCGGGCCG
Organism: Viscum album; assembly: GCA_963277665.1. NCBI lineage: Eukaryota > Viridiplantae > Streptophyta > Magnoliopsida > Santalales > Viscaceae > Viscum > Viscum album. Next base: position 1,593,901,615 of record OY728161.1, read on the forward strand.
GGCCGACCCCCCTATCGGGTCGGACCTGCCAAACCGGGTTGGGCCGACCTTCCAGCCCACTGGGCTTGAAGGACCGGGCCCGTTTCGCTTAAACATGAATATCTTCTAGACCGCGCGTCCGATCGACATGCCGTCTGCGGCACTAGGATCCTCATGACTAGACGGTACTTTTTCAATACTCTATGTGATTTTTGTTCAACTTTGGAAAATGGACGGGTTTGGAACGAACGTATTTCCAACTAGACCCTCGGAGTGAAAATGTTAATAACTCTCAGACTGGGCGTCCGATTGACGCGCCATCTATCGCATTGGGTTCCTTTTTATGAGACAGAACTTTGGGATACATTAAATTGGGAATTTGTGATATTTGATGTATCAAACCCCTTTGACTCGAGGAGCGGACCATCCTGGAATTGGGCGTGCGGTGTGTGGAAACCCTAGAGCTGGCTGCGACTGCGACGACTACCGTGTTGGAATCCTCCGTGGGTTCGACGACGACGACTACCGTACTGGAATCCTCTGTGGGTTCAACGATGATGGAAAATGTACTGGAATCCTCCGTGGGTTCGACAGCGATGACTACTGTACTTGTATCCTAAGTGGGTCCGACAGTTTGACTTCTGTACTTGTATCCTGAGTGGGTCTGACAGAGTAGCTGGTCTAGTATCCAACGTGGGTCTGAAAACTTTGCTGGTCTAGTATCCTATGTGGGTACGACAACTTAGATGAATCAGTGACTACATATGATCATCTCTATCGCTATACGAAAGATGTATACCCGTGTGAGATGAGTCTTGAATTTCAATCATTATCATCGATGTGATTGACTTCTTTCCTGTGTGGACTGGGTTGTGATTTGGCTCGAGAGTTGGAGATGAACTGAGTTTGATAACTTAGGTATATGTATGGGCATATACCTAAGTAGGTTTAGTTAATAATTCATGATTTTATCTTTCTTCTTGTTTATCCTTCGTGGATTCTGGGATACCTTAGGGGGTCTCGGGGTCCCTACTGAGTATCTTATACTCACCCCTACACGGGCTATGACCGCACTACATTGTGTTGGATGCAGACGATAGACAACATTGATCGAGGTAGAGACTTGTAGAGTTGGACGGTACCCGGAGGTGGACTACTTGGCGAGACGTACCCGGAGCTGACGGGCGGACCCGAGGTGCTGAGGAGGCCATCTGTACCCACCCTTCAGGTGGGATTCTCGGAGGATGATTCAGTAGTTTCTGTTTACTTTACTGCAGTTGTACTAGCTTTTCAGTTGTACTGTACTTACTATTGGTCTTGTATTTCCGGTCCCTTTCCTTTCAACACTTACTTTTGTATACAATTTTACTTTGTCCTTACTTCAGTTGCGTACTCTGTTGTGTTTGTTTACTTTTATAAATCCAATGCCTTCCCAGTATAGGGATTTACGCCTTTTGTTCTAGTCTCCAGCCCCTGGCTTATGGAAGACGGTCTTGGGGTAGTCACGATATGGGCCCCGAGGATGGGTCGTGACACGTTGGGACCCCTATGGCGGGGCATTCCCTTGGGTATTAAATTTTTGGGACTTTGTATTGGTTGAAATATGACCAATGGATTGAGGAGTAGAGTCTTCCAGAGATCAGGCATGCTTTGTGCAGAATCCATTGGCTGGCTGTGACATGAAGAGGAAGAGTGACCAATACGGGTTAACATCAGAAACACCAGAGTGGGATGATCTATCTATAAGACTAATCATAACTACCTCTGTAATAGAAACCAATATAGGTAAGAAACATCGAACAATATGGGTCAACACCAGTGACCAATAAAGGTCATCACCAGCGACCATATACGGGTCAGCACCAGTGACCAATATGGGTCAGCACCGGCGACCAATACAGGTCAGCATCTAGCGACCAATATGGGTCAGAATAAAGTGACCTATACGGGTAAGTAGTGGAGTTACTGCAGATAAGATGATCTAGATTTACGACTAGTCATCCCTATCCCAGTAACCATGAAGTTATACCGTTAGAGTGATATGTCTCGTTTTATTTGTGCTCTGTGATTTAGATCATGCTTGTGATATTACCTTTGTGGTATTTCTTGTGATGTTTTACTTTGTGGATTACTGAGAGACCTTCGGGGGTCTCGGGGTACCCTAATGAGTTGTTATACTCACCCTTACATGGGTTCCATCCACACGTGTATGTCTGGTATAGACTACTGATGCTTTGATTCCAACTTTGGAGGTTCGGGACTTGGTGGAGCTTAGTGCAATGGGAGCTGTCGAGATACTCTTCTTCGACTTCAGACTTACAACTACTAACCTCCAGGTAGAGATCTAGGGTAGATGTGATAGTTGTTTACTTTCTTTCCAGTTTCTAGGGCTTGTATTCTAGATCACTGTTTTTAGTTTACAGTTGTACTTATGGTTGTACTTTACTCTCATGGTTATACCTTATTTTTGTTGGTTGTTTACTTCAGTTGCCCTTTTTGAGTGTGTATAGATCTCTAAGGAAATGCCTTCCTTGTTCAGGAAAAGCCTTCAGGTTCTAGTCACCAACCCCTGTCATATGAAAGACGGGCTTGGGGTAGTCACATCTAGGACCATGGGATGGGTCGTGACAATAGTGGTATCAGATGGTGGTCGGTTCTACTAGAAGAACTAAGAGTCTAATTTTAATGAGGCAATGGTTTAAAGTGTCTTGAGTTTGGTTTTCAATTCGGGGAGTCCAATGTTGTTGTAGCAGTCGACATATCCATACACCAGGACCCTAAATTCTATTTTCTGACTCGTTACATGAAAACATCGGTTGATAGTGTTTTGAAAAGTTTTCTTGATCTTTCTTGAGTCAGGTCACTAGGTATAACTTATTGACCATAACACATCTGTTTCTCACAGGATTCCTCCATGAAGACAGCCATCCAGGATTCCGGTTAGAGATTGTGATAGTGTCCCAATGAGTGACAAGGCATCGGTAAAAGGACCACTCATAGTGATGGCACCTTCAGGTGGTGAACAAGAAGCACCACTACTTGTTGAGAAGTAGATGCTACCAGTAGATCATACACACTGACTGAGTTCGTTGCATGAGTTCTAGAGATAGCGGACTATGAGGTTTAGAGGAGAGACAGACCCCCAGGCAGTAGAGGAATAGCTTGAGGTGGTTTCGTGGGTCTTTATCTTAGTAGAGACACACACCGAGAAGATGGTGATCTTGACTGCTAGCCTTCATCAGGGCTCAGCAAGACGATGGTGGATCTTGACACTCCAGGTGAATGAGGAGACGACCCTCACCTAGAAAGAATTTGAGACCCTTTTCAGAGAAGAGTTTGTGCCAGTGACACTATTCTATGTGTGTATTCAAGATCTTCTACATCTACAGTAGGGCATCCATACTATGGCTCAGTACTCGGTGAGACTTACTGACCTCTCCCGATACTCCACTGACATGGTACGAGACCCTGACTTCAAGGCCCAGACCTTTGAGTAGGGGCTCCGATGAGAGATTATAGTTTCAACAGTTTCTCTCAGCATCCAAATACAGGCTGGAGTGCTAGAGAGAGTTTTGATGATAGAGAGATTCCTTGCTGAGAAGGCACCAACAGTGAGATCCCATACTGGATGACAAGTAGCAGAGTCATCTGCAACTGGAAGTAGACATACGATGTAGAATCCCAAGTAGGCTAGACCTTCCGGACGGCAACCCTGAGACACAGGGTCATATATGTAAGGCTCAAGAGGCCGAGGGAGACACCAGCGATGCATGATATGTTTTTATTATGGGGGACAGGGTCACAGAGCTCGTGACTATCCAACTCCCCATGCAGATGATTAGAAGATGGTGGAGGGGCCACCGAGGTAGTGGTAGAGGTAGGAGAATGAGTGTCATCCAGGCAGCAGACGAGGCTGGGGATCAGGACGTGCAGCGAGAGATGGTCGGAGTCACTAGGCACTACCACCACCACCCCCAAGTGGTCCACCATGAGCTCAGGGAGCAGGTGGACGGGGACAGGCCCAACTATAGAAAGTAGAGGCTCACAATCATGACGTCCCTGAGATGATATGAGGTATGATCTGTATATTCTCTACTTTAGCAGAAGTTCTTATCAACATAGGTGCTAGATATTATTTCCTTACCGCGGATGTAGTTCAGGACTCTAAGATTCCGACTGAGCTTTTAGCTTGACCTTTGTGTTTGGATACTTCCACGGGAGAAGATTCAGCAGTCACACACTGGTATCGATAGTTTGATCTTACTATTTGAGGAGAGAGTTTTAGATGGGATATTCTAGTAGCAGTGTTGAATCCCTATGACTTCATTCTAGGCATAGACTGGCTATCAGCATTTCACGCATAGATTGACTGATTGATACATACAGTGCGATGTATGCGCAAATATGGAGGCAAGTTTTCCTTTGTTGGTGAGAAGGAAAATTGAGCATCATGAGATGGAATTGTGCTCAGGAGGGTGCATTCGATTACATATCATATGGATTGCATGACCTTCGAAATGGTGGATGAGGTGATTCCACAGTTCCCAGTGGTGGTGGACGAGTATGAGGACGTCTTTCCAAAATATGTCCCAGGACTACCTCCTCATAGAGAGGTAGACTTCCGCATTGACCTGTACCCTAGGAAGACACCGATATCTACACCAGCATATTGGATGGACCCTACAAAACTCTGAGAGCTGAGGGTACAGTTGGAGGACTTACAGAGGAAGGGATTCTTAAGGCCCGGTGTTTCTCCATGGGCATCCCCAGTGTTGTTTTCCAAGAAGGAAGACGAAAGTTTGAGGCTATGCATGGACTTCTGGCACCTAAACTAGGTGACTGTGAAGAACAATTATCCTCTTCCAAGGATTGATGAACTTTTTGATCAGTTTAAAGGATCGAAGTGGTTCTTGAAGATAGAACTCAGATCAAGCTATCATCAGCTCAGGGTACGGGATGAGGATGTACTGAAGATAACCTTCAGATGTCGATATGTCCATTAAGAGTTCTTGGTGATGCCTTTTGGATTGACCAACACTCCAGTAGTGTTCATGGGGCTAATGAACAAGATATTTCAGCCATACCTCTATCTATTTGTTGTGGTATTCATCGATGAAATCTTGGTGTACTCAGCGTCCAAGGAAGAGCACATTGTACACTTGAGGATAGTTCTGGACACACTTTGGGATCACCAGTTATATGGGAAGATCTCAAAGTGTGAGTTATGTATACGAAAGGTCTGCTTCTTGGTACACATCATCTCAGAGGTTGGAGTTTCAGTGGATCCAGTGAAGATTGAGGAAATACTTGCTTGGGAGACACCCAGAAGTGTTACTGAGGTGCGGAGCTTCCTTGGTTTAACAGGCTACTATCAGAGGTTCATACCCTATTTCTACAGAGTAACAGAACCTATGAATTCCTTGATGAAGAAGGGGAAACCATTACTGTGGTCATTGACATAAAAATAGACATTTAAACAGCTGAGATAGAGCTTGACCAGTACTCCCATCCCGAGGTTTCTGGAGGAGGGCACTGACTATGTGGTTTACTGTGATGCATCATAGACCGGACTCAGTTGCTTCCTGATGTAGGATGATGCAGTGATTTATTATTGCTTACGAAAACTGAGGCATCATGAGTAGAATTATGCAACCAATGACTTGGAGTTGGAAGCAGTAGTCTTCACACTGAAGATGAGGCAACACTACTTGATGTGAGAGCAGTTCATTGTTTACTCAAACCACAAGAGTCTCAGATACATATTCACACAGAAAGATATGAATATAAGACAATGAAATTGGATAGAGTTACTCTATGACTATGACTTTGAGATAGTCTATACTCCCAGGAAGGGGAACGTAGTGGTAGATGCACTTATCTAGAGATCGAGTTCGCAGCTACTGAATGAGGCTTTAGAGCAGTTAGCCTCACTTTAGATATCCTACGTGGATAGATATGAGAAATTATACCTCTAGTAAATTGTATTTTCCCCTCCACTACTTTAGCGAGTCAAGGGGCGCAACTCGGAGACAACATCAGCGAGACTACACGTGCTCCGATATCCTCAGGCCATGCACCTGGAGGATATTCTGAAGGTGGGGATCAATATATCCTTTTCATAGGACGTATAGTTATACCAATGGATCTATGAGGGGAGGTTCTGAGGGAGTTCCATAAAAACCCCTTGCCAGTATATCCAAGAGTGATGAATATGTATCAGGACCTATGACATCAGTACTGGTGGCTAGTGATGAAGAAATATTTGGTGGAGTTTGTTTCTAGATGCCTCACTTGCCAGCAAGTGAAGGCCGAGCACCAGGTACCAACAGGCTTGAACCAACACTTCAAGATACCAGAGTGGAAGTGGGAAGAGTTATCGATGGACTTTGTGATGGGGTTACCACGTATGTCCCGAGGGCATGATACCATCTGGGTGATCGTTGACTGACTCACCAAGTCGGCCCACTTACTTGTTACTCGAGAGAAGGGTTTAGTAGAGATCTTGGGACGTCTGTACGTTCAGGAGATCGTGTGACTTCACGAGGTGCCTTTAATGATAGTCTCAGACCGTGACACTTGATTCATATCCCAGTTGTGGAAAGGATTACATGAGGCTTTTAAGACTCAGCTTCACTTGAGCATATCTTTTAACCCATAGACAGATGATCAGACTGAGAGGACCATCCAGACCATAGTGGACATTCTTCGAGCATGTGTCATAGATTTTGGTCACAGTTGGGAGGACCACCCATCCTAAGTGGAGTTCGCGTACAACAAGAGCTATCACTCCACCATTGGTATGACCCCTTTTGAGGCATTGTACAAATGACCGTGCAAATTGCCCTTGTACTGGAAGGATCCAGGAGAGCCAACCCTCGTGGGCCCAGAGATGATACAGGCTACCACTGAGAAGGTGCAGTTCATCCAAGAGTGGATAAAGACTGCACAGAGCCAAAAGAAGTCCTATGCTAATAGGTGACAGATACCACTGAAGTTCTAGGAGGGGGACCATGTATTCTTGCGACTCTCCCCTAAATAGAGACTAATTTTTTTGGATGAGGCAGAAAACTATCACCGAGGTTTATCAGACCATTCCTAATAATTTGGAGGATTGGAAAGGTGTCGTACCGCTTGGAACTTCCACCGCAGTTGGAGAGGGTTCACGAACTCTTCCATGTATCCCAACTGAGAAGATACGTGCATGAACCATCTCACATCATCGACCATGGTGAGTTGGAGATTGAAGATGGAGTGAATTTTGCAGAGTACCCGGGGGAGATAGAGGATCGATAAGAGCATATCCTTCACGGGAAGTCGATACCTCTGGTGCACATTCTGTCGAAGCACGGGAATATCTAGGAGAGAACATTAGAGAGAAAGGCTCATATGCGTTCCCAGTACCCCTCTTTGCTTGTGTATCCTTGTTTGGATTTCGGGGACGTAAATCCTTGATGCGGGGAGAATGTAAAGACCTGAAAATTCCATGTAGTTTTTTTAAATTATTTGGGATTTTTCTGATTCTGTAAAAATTGATGGTGCATGATTCCAAGGCCCTGTGTGCCCGAAATGATTTTTCTGAACTCTTTTTAAAGTACATTTAGTATACGCACGGGTAGAATTTTTTAACTTTTGAACCGATGCTCAGATTAAAAATCCAAGGGCACCATTGAATTCGTAGGGTTGGGATTCACTTAAGGGAAGATTCACTTCGACCACAGTAGGTCGGGAGAAAAAGTTAGTTTTTGTGAATTTTAAAGAAATAATAAAATAACATAAATTGTTATTTTATTTATTTTTCTTTTTCCTACCACCTGTTGAGCGGTGGTGGTGGGGACCACAGAGGTGGTAAGACCTTTAATTATGGGGTGTTAATTGCATGGTTACACTTTGGTTGCGTAACAACCCCTTAGGTAATTATTGAGACACTTTAATTATGTCAATTAATGAGGCACATTAATTACATCAATTAATGAATATAATTAATTCCTCAGCGCTTTACACACCCTTTCACCCCTCTATTTATATGGATCTTTGGTTTAGTTTTTGGAACAGCTTCATCAAGCGAGGAAACCTTGATGAAGTGACGCCACGCCATCCACCTATGGAGAACAGAGGATTGACGATGCCTGTTGTAGGATTGATCTGAAGGTCTACAAATGACGGATGCCAATGACTATGATATCTGCAACGAATCATGAGGTAGGGGGTTTAAATTGTTTATGAGTTTAAATGAATTTTCTCTCTTCGTTCTTGATTAATACGAAGAACGCGAATCAACCAACTAATGGGTTGATCCGCGACTCATTTTTTTTGTGGGAGATTGTTGTAGGGGATTTGAACAGGGTTAATTATTATTGAAATGTGATGATTAATTTACCCCCATCTTGTTTTAATGTTAATGTGGAGGGCGCAGGCCAAACGAACAAGGCCCGGACCCTCTACCACTTTTTTGTTGTTGCGTTCTTTAGGGACGGTTTTCCCAATTTGACGAAAACATGAGATAGAAGGTCATGATGTGGTGGAAACAATTTGGGAGGCCCATAGGCGCAGACGACACCAATAACAGACAAACAGAGCATTTCTGGTGGCCCGTGGAAATAACCACCGACACGCCATGCTGGTGGTGGCCAACGGTGACCAGAGGAGGCCCATAGCAACCAGCCGCGAGCGGTGGGAAGGTGGTGTGCCGTGGCATGTCGCGATGGCTAGAGGCGAATGACCCGAGTCGGCCGAACAGGAGAAGGGCAGCGCCCGAAGGCATCGTCGGTAGCAGAAGCCGCAGCTAGTGGGCTGCGGAAGGAGGGGGAGACATGGACCCCACACCACTCGATGTCGCACCAGATGAAAAAGCCCCACATCTGCGGGGCCAGCTGGGTGAAGCGGTCTGCCTTCAGGCAGAAGAGGGACGATCAAATGGGTCGGACCCGTGGCCCAATGGGCCAGGGTGGGTGGGACGAACCCAAACTTGCGGGCCAAACCAACCGTGGCCTGGGCCCGCGAACCAGGCATGATGACCTCGATGAGCCGGACCCAGTGAACCTGGCTGACCCTTAATGGGCCAGACCTAGGCGGGGTTAGGTAGACCTCGAGACCTGTTGCGTCGGGCTGGACTGACCGAACCCAGACCCAACCGACCCCCGAATAAAGAAATACCTATAACTGATGAATTAGGTGTCCGTTTGACATGCCATTTGTGGCGTTGGGAACCCTTTTGGGAAGCGGTCCCTTTGGCATATTCTGGCGGGCCTGACCGAGCCTGGCCGGACTGAGGTTCGATCACTCCCATTCACGGAAAGGGATGTAACTGATAGACTAAAAATCCGATCAATACATCGTCTGTGGAATAAGGACACGTCTGACAAGGAGGTACTTTGAAGATACTCTAAGTGAGTTTTGATGGAGTTTGATGTGTGACCTAGGTTGGTTCAGACTTGAATCCAACTGGACCCTTTTTACAAAAGTGCCCATATCTCACAGACCAGGAGTCTGATCGATGCGCTGTCTATCACGTTGGGACCCCTATCGCAAGGGCAGTCCCTTTAGTATGCTTTTTGTGGGACTTTGTGTGAGTTGAAATATGACTGATGGCTTTATGAGAAGAGTCTTCCATAGATCAGTCGTGATTCGTGAGGGAATCCAGTGGATGTATGTGACATGAAGAGGAAGAATGACCAATACGGGTCATCATCAGAAACTCCAGAGTGGGATGATCTAGCTGCACAAATAATCATCCCTACCTTTTTACCAGTGACCAATGCAGGTTAGCAACAATGACCAATATGGGTCAACACTAGTGACTAATACAGGTCAGCACCAGCGACCAATATAGGTCAACACCAGCGACCAATACCAGTCAGCACAAGCAACCAATACGGATCATCACCAGTGACCAATACGGGTCCTCATCTAGCAACCAGTACGAGTCAACATACTGTGACCTATACGAGTCAGCAGTGGAGTTACTACAGATAGGATGATCTGGATTTATGACGAGTCATCCCTATCCCTGTAACATTAAAGTTATACTGTTAGAGTGACCTGTCTATTTTTCTTTGTGATTCATGATTTAGATCATTATTATGATATTACCTTTGTGTTATTTCTTATGATGTTTTCCTTTTTGGATTACTAAGAGACCTTCGGGGGTCTCGGGGTTCCCCACCGAGTTTTTATACTCACCCCTACACGGGCTCTACCCGCACATATGTGTCTGGTGCAGACTACTGATGCTTCGAGGCAGAATTTGGAGGTTTGAGACTTGGTGGAGCTTGGTGTGTCGAGAGCAGTCGATATCCTCTTCTTATACTTCAAACTTATAGCTACTACCCTCAAGGTAGATCTCCAGGGCAGATGCGACAACTGTTTACTTTCTTTTCAGTTTCTAGGGCTTGTATTCCGGCCCACTGTTTTCACTTTACAATTGTACTTGTGGTTTTACTTTACTCTCATGGTTATAAATTATTTTTGTTGATTGTTTCCTTCACTTTATCTTTTTGAGTGTGTACAGATCTATAAGGAAATTCCTTCCCTGTTCAGGAAAATCCTTTAGGTTATAATCACCAACCCCTAGCCTATAGAAGGTGGGCTTGGGGTAGTCATGTCTGGGCTCCGTGGGACAGGTTGTGACAAATATTTTGGTACATTTCTTCAAGTAGATTACTTTTTTATTTAATATTTTCACCCATATTATATATTTTAACATTCAGGGCCACCTTTTCTCTTTTTAGTCTATTGTTCTCCATGCATAGATCTTTGATAATTTCATATTCCAATTCATGTATGATCTCCCACTAACCCAACTTTTCTTGTGAGTATTTAATCTCCTATTGATCTTGACGCACAATATCTCTAAATTAATTACCATACACCATAGAAAGTTATTCCTTATCAGATTTATCATTATGTGTGAGTGATTCATCTTCATTAATAAAGTCTCTAAAACTTTTATTCTCAAAATCAAAATATTTAATAGATCCTAAAAGTTTTTCCTTTAAATATTTTCATCCTTTAGGGACCCAATTATTTTATTATGTTATTCAATAGGATTATTAAAATGTTAAATCACCTTGGATATTTAGTTTTTATTTTGAACTTCACCACTTATTCTATGTGAATGACACTTCTGTCTATTTATAGGGGCAATTCTATGTTTTTATATTTTATAGAGTCCACCAAAAAATTTTCTAGTTTAAATAAAGAATCAAAATTATTTACTTTAACTAGAGAGGTAATATTTATGGGAGACTTCTTCTTATTTCCATTTTTCTTCTTACGTAATTTTATTAGTAAATATCAACCAAACTTTTTCACTGATTTATTACCTTGAATAGTTTTACAATATTATTTAAAGGTGGAATTCACAAATTCCTTTTTATCTTTTATTTTTCCATTAATAGTTTTTAGGGTCTTCCACATTTCAAAATCAGTAGCACAATGAATGGGTTTCTTCTAAAATTCATCAGACAATGATATATTTAAGATATTTTTTCTTTTCATTTCCAATTCGTTCATTGTGATTTATCATGTAATAATATATTTAGATATACTTCATAACCTATTCACTATAATATTAAAGTAATATGCACATTTTTTTCTATCATCCATAAAATTTAGTTCCATAAAAAAATAGATTCTTTATCATAGAATCCATGTGTGAAAAACCAAACACTACTCATGAAGTTGAACATTGAGTCCAAACCTTTAACCTTTTATACCACTTGTTGTAACCAGAGATACCTTAATATGGGGTTGGGGGGTTTGAATCTAGGTGATGGTAATATTAAACTTTTCATTAAAGCTGTTTATCTTTATTTTAGGATCTTATTCTCATATTTGTAGGAATTGTTTTCAACCTGAATTACATGATAACACAACCACTAAAACAATCAAATATATGTATGAAATTAAATAATACACTAAACACATAGATTTTACTTGTTTCACCACAAAGTGATACATCCAAGGAGTACACACCAATGATGTGTCTATGTGAAAGAATCCACTAATCTTCCTTAGTTCTATGGATACAATGTTTCGACCATGGTCACTTTATGCCAGGCTCATTAACTTTACAATATTATGGTTTGATAATTCCTTACCCAAGGTGCACTACCTCTTATTCAGTTTTACAAACTTCTTAAGTGAAGGATATTCCATAGTTTATAGACTTATATGCATCTCAATAGGTAAGGAACATGATAGTATATCTCTTTTTAGCACAAAAATCTGCATGTATCATAACTCATGATTTGAAGCTCTGTTACTCTTCTTCCTGCTATAGTTTCCTTCTTCAAGTCTATATGATATTAATAATTAATGGTAGAGTTATGTATTTGTATTCCAATAAACTATCACAATATCACTTTTTATTTGAGTGAGGATAATTCAAAACTAGAATTATTATATTTCTTTCCTTATTTTTAATAACCCGATGTGGCACTCTAACTCTTATTTTTATTCCCCTTCTTCCTCTATAATAGATATAGTCAAGATGATCTATTCACTATATACATATGTTCAATGCTTCAAGTTCATGTATAATTTCCTTGTATGACTAATTCATAATTAACCATTGTTCATTGCACATCCAAGTCACAAATACTCTACAGAATAACTTGGATTACTTAACCTTAGCTACACAACATTAAGAGTGATACCACTGAGTGCATAAACCTTGGGCATATGACTCATGTCATGTATCCCTATAATGTCACTCTGAGCATAAGACCACTGGTTCATTACTTATTGGTGTGAGACTCCTGTGCATGTAACACCTTTCACAAGTCTACTAGGGCATAACTTCTGGGTGTGTATCTCCTTGTTCAATCTCAAATGCAAGACTCCTAGCATGTATCTCCTTACATGATACTAATTATGCACTAGTCATTCACATTCCTACTTAAGTGTTATACATTTTTTTCATGAATACCATCACCCATTACCTAGTCTCTATTCTCTTTGGACTATCACCCTAGATCAAATATCTTTAGCTAAAAAATCTATTAAATTACATGGAAGTGCTTGTATTTATCAGTGATTTCCATCGCCTTAATCTTTGGAAATTATGATCATGTGTCCATTCATTGCACCACCTCAAGACTCATGCAAATCACCTCTGTTGCATTATCCCTTTAAGATTATTTTCTCACCAAACTCACATGAATCATGAGACTCTTATTGTATATTTCATCCATTATTTACAATGTATTTCACTTCATGCGATTCACAAGACCCTATCATGAGTTCTCTTCAAGATTACATGATCTACTGCATTATTCAAACAAATACAATCTCCATACTCGATCATGTGATCCTTTCATGATTACATGATCCTATGTGTGAACCTTTATCACAAATGGATTCTGTAATTTCCAAATCCTTTCATAAAATGTGATCTCTTCAAGCTTTTACATTCACAAAACTTACATAAATTGTGAAACCTCTCTGTCAAAACTAGTGTATTTTCTTATTAAAATTATAATATCTCTTTATGATTAAATGATCAATTTTATTCTCCATATATACATGGTATATTGTATCAACCTTAATTACATCGTAGTTTTACCCATAAGTTCTTACACGATCATGTCACCTTTAACGAATTATGCAATTTTCCTTATTCTCCTTTAATATTTCCCCTAAGTCTAGAAATGAACTACATATTATTCGATATGCTTTAATGAAAATTTTGGGATTAAAGAAAAGTTTTAAAAAAATTCCTTTGGAAAATAATATTTATAATTTCACCTTCTATTCAACACAAATAGTAATTTTAATCTTAATATGAACTTATAAATCATCATTCAATCCTTTACATATACACTATTGTAAAAAATGTACCTTATCCAAGAATTATGTCCACCTATCATCACCAGATAATCATATATTACACATCCTATGACCATGTATTCAATGTTATCCAATACTTTATTTATACCACATGGAACAATAATTGACAATAAATACTTTATCATACTCTATGATACATTTATTGCCAACAAATCCAACACCAAACATAGGTCTGGTTCCAACAAGATTCTTGTGCGGAACCTCTTTGATTTCATGAAGAACAAAGGAACATGAATACTTATATTAATGCTTCTTCTTCATCATCTTTTCCTTTTATCTAGGTAGGAATGTAAAATAGTCCTTTTCAATATGACCAGTGGCCTTGCATCTTCTAGACAACTTCTCTTGAACTTCAGGTTTCCCTTATTTCTTTCCTCATAAGAATTATATTATGCTTTAATCCTTTATTTAATTTTCTAGTACCATTTTTATCATATTATATAATTATTATTTGATTATTTTTAAATTTTATAGTCCATGATATATGTCGAGTAGTTCCTTCAACCTAAAATTCTCACCTTCTAAGATTACTTATTTTTCTTACAGAACTGCTTCTTATCTTCTTAGGTATGCTCCCCCTTTATTAATTATAGTTTCTTTACAATGAAATATTATACTATAAGTCATAGGTGTTTTTCCAAAAACTCCCACAACACCAACAATATCCCTTTAAACATGATCTTCCTATATATTTATGAGTATGTTTACAAAAATCTAGCTGCTACCTAGGCATTTTCAAGCCTTTGTTTTGCATTTCCCTTGTTTTTTTTATATCTCAACTCATCACTAACTATACTTAATATAGGAGGAAAATTTTCACAAAATTATTCATCCTAAATATCTTTATATTTAATTTCATGTTTTTTAAAACTAAATTAAGAAAATTCAATATCACTTGATCATTTAAGAACATTTTGTACCTTTTTTTTGGGTTGGATTTATCAGTATCCTTGGATGATTTGATATGCATCTCTACTTATTTTTCATAATATTTTATCATTGTATTAAAGGTTTTTTCATTATTAATTCATCAATATTTAGAGAAATTAATTTATTTATTATTTTCATTCAACTTTTCATTAATATATTCCAACATCTTATCTTGTTCTGCAATCTTCACCTTGGAAATTTTGATCTCTTCTATGAGATCAATTCTTTTCACATATTTACTTCTTTTATCCTTATCAAGTATATTTATATTCTTCTAGAGTTTTTTATTTTTCTTAAGGTAGGTATATAGTTATAACCTTATAATATACTCAGTATATCCTTCTTCTTTACTTCTTGATGTGACCTCATGCCTTTTAAACTTAGCAGTGAGGGTTGTGTATTGTCGAGATGGATCATAATATGACTCACTTGAGGATGATGAGTATTAAATATATTTTTTACTCATAAAATATATCCTAAAATTTCTATAAGTTTTTTTATTTATATGATCATATTTTTATAATCTTCTGGGATTCCTTCTAAAATGGTCTTCATCTTCCATATCACTCTCAGTTTCATTATATTCCTTCTTTGCGCAATTAATTTCAAAGTGACTAACAACTCCAAAATAAAATAACTTAAGAGTAACATTTAATTTATAATTCCCTATTCCTATTATTATATTTTTAGAAATAATATACATGATTCTCTTCTATTTTCCATCACCTTTATCTTTTGATTCAGAGAGTAGTTCATCATTCTTATCTTTTATCTTGAGACCTTTAATGGATTAAAATTCCAGTTCTCCTTTTATATTAATTTTAAACACCAAGGGTTTCTAATATCATATATGAGAAGACTTTTGTGAATATCATGAAGATATAGATCCCCAATCACTTCCGGGGAATATTTATTTGGTTCAAATATTTTAGGGAAATTTCTCATCAGTTTCTTCAAAATAATTTAATCTTCCAAATTATCACCAAATCCTCTTATGATTCTCACTATCTCATTGACCCAGGTGAAGTAATCATAAATTTTATCATCATATAACTTCTAAATATCTTCAAAATTTTCCCTCTAAATATTGTGTTTGTATTCCATGATCTTCACATTACCTTCAAACATATTTTCAAGTTTTTCCCATATCACCTCAGTAGTTTGAAGTCCCATAACCTTAAGGATGATATAATGGAATTCCTTGAATTCTCATACACTTCTAGATTTCATTTTCCACATAATTCATGGGATCATCTCTTCTTAATGGAGTAAACCATACTATAATAGCATCACTTACCTTGAGGCCATGTGAAAGAAAATATGGATGAATTTAGTTCTTATATCCATAAAAGTTATTAATATCAAAGAAAGAAACTTCTCTACAATAAAATGAATTAAAAAATTTCATTATAAATATTCAGAAAATGTTAAACCTTTTTATAGGTAACCTAAAGCTATGATACCACTTGTTGTAGCTAGGTTATGTGAGATCACTAAGAGGGATGGGTAAATTAGTGATCCATTTTATTTTATGAATAAGCCATCTTAATTAAACCTCTATAGATGGTTAAAGATTTAATTCACTCATATTATTATCTATCAAACTTACTCGAGTATGCATAATGTTAAAGGAACAATACATAAGGATTTTCAAAGCTCAACCTTTAAATATTACCCTTTACAAGTTTAGATTTCCTAATTCATAGTTTCTGCACTATGAATCAATTTAGTACAATGAAAAAGTTATCTCCTTGAAATATTGTTGAGAAATATCCAAAAATTACCCATATAAAATATCTTAAAGTGTCTAATTTTCAAGTTTTCACAATAGATACGTCCAAAAAAGTTCTTTATGCTAGAATAATGCTAGTTAAATCCACACACTCACAAGCTTCTAGCCACCTTATACTACCTCTCAACGAATATTCAAGGGTCCACATAAAATCCTCCTTAAATAGGTGTTTGACATATTATTTAGAGATTATACCTTATTCTACTTCAATTATATACACCCTATATTATTTTGGAACACTCCACCTTTCTCTCTTGATCCCATGATGTTGCTGCATCATAGGTAGCATGAAAGGGTTCTTACTTCTTACTTCCTCATTGGTCTCAAAATAATAACATTATTATTGGAGTTATTATTCATACTCTTTGATGTATAATATATCCTGAATTATATCAGGTTATTCAAATTTTATTCACATAAATTATTCTCTAGTTTTTTAGTAGTATCAGAGTCTCTTAACCAATTCTCTAACCTTTATTCTTTTCTCCTCCACACACACACACACAAATATATATATATTCATATAATAATATCATGAATATTATTTCTGTAATTCACATGGAAATTATGTGATTATATGTAGTGAGATATTATCATTATTTTAATATATCAAAGCTTCTTTAAATTGATCCAAGTATTCAATTTAAATCTCTTTAAGACACAATAATAACTCCTATGCGATATTTAAATATATGTAGCCTCATCTTCTCCAAAAATTATGCAACATTATTGTTTTATTCTATTTATACATGTAACATGAAAAAACATGGATTAACCTATGATATGGAGGATTATTCATTTACCATATACAATCATCTTTCTTGAAAAGCTCACCAATATAGCCATAGAAACACCACTATGATGTGGTCTTCTTTGTTCTGCAGCATGGTCTCCATTTTTAAAGTGTGGAGAAACTTACAAAACACTAGTAATTAACTCAGATGTATCTCATATATCTTCTATTGAATAATTATCCCTTTAATTATCATTATGTTTGAATATTTTTAGTTAATCAAAAAAGAATCTCCTGATTTTTTAATATAATTCTTTAGAATTAATATTCTGGAAATATCTCATTTAATACCACCCTTACATAACTTCCTTGATTTTTAGTGTGAAATTTATATAGGTCCCCAATAAACCTTATATAGGTCCTATTTTATCAAGTTGACTTTATGCAGGTCATGTTTAACTTTATTCAGGTCATGAATAACTTTTACATAGACTTCAGTTTCTCTAAATAACCTTTAGGTATCCAGTGTCTAACATAGGCCCTTTTCTATTTTTATGGAATGAAAATTTTCAAAGGAATATACTCATAAGGCTTGAGTTGAAAGGTATTAAACTCATAAGTATTACACTTAGGAGTATTACACTCAAAAGAATTATGATCAAAAGTCTTATTGAGGCAAACCAAGCCTAACATACATATCTATTCCCTAATTTTAGATAAAAACTCAATACATCAATAATTCATTCCTAAGAACTGTAATAGTTTATTATATTTACTTACTAGATACATAATCAAATTATTTAAGAAAAATCTTCAACATATCCCACTATCATTCTTCATAGATGGTACCCTTCTAGACTTTTCCTACTTAATACCTTTCTTAATAATCTAGGGAATATAAACATAAAAAGAGAGAGATCAGATAATCAGTAAGGGAAAACATGATAGATAACAATTAAAGATCAAAAGTGAACATAATATAAGAATAAGTGTATGAGAACATAATCATAACTTATTAAAAACATACCCAACAAGACATAGACCATAAATATCGAGTCATTTAATAAGGTTTTGACATAAAAAAACACAAGTCATAAAGGTGAGAAATCATAAAGAATCAATCATGAGC
Organism: Viscum album; assembly: GCA_963277665.1. Classification (NCBI taxonomy): domain Eukaryota; kingdom Viridiplantae; phylum Streptophyta; class Magnoliopsida; order Santalales; family Viscaceae; genus Viscum; species Viscum album. The sequence goes on from OY728161.1 coordinate 1,593,920,026, forward strand.
CATGAGAGAATATTATAAGAATAATAAATAAGTTTATAGAATACACATAATCATAGAAAATAATTTCTTTGTTAAGGATAATTACCAATATGATCATAATATAGTGAAAACATTCCCATAGTAGATTGGCTTCACTTCCCATCTCCATAAACATAATGGATATAGTCTAATAATGGATTAGGTTCACTCCGCATTCCCTTGTATATTATCACATGATACATCAAGCTATAACTAATGAATTTTAGAGCTATATAATTATGGTTCCACCCATCACATAATGAAAATCATACATATGTGTGCCGTAATATCACAAAAACATTTATCATTTCATCATAGCTTAATTAACCCATGGGAAAGAAATGAATTTCATGAAAACGTCCTTAAAAATCATCATCATAAGAGATAAAGAGAAATAAAGTGGATGGTATAATTATATCATATCCTAATAGAATCATAACCATTATTTAAGGATTCTTACATAGATGAAAAATACTTTTATAAAAGCATTATAAATATTCTTTGAAAAATAATAGGAAATATCCTTTTCATTTGATAACTTAAAAAAATTTACAGAATAATGGGAATAATAATTTATTTGAATTTTTTTTAAAATTATAAATTAATCTCAAAGATGAAGAAATTACATGATGATGGTAAAATCTGTTCATTCCATAAACATTAAAAACCATTCTTTTCACACTATTGTAAAGAAAGACAAATAAAGACCCGTTCAGAAAGAAATTCCCTTAAAAAATTGTAAATAAAGTAAAATATAATAAAATAATAACTTTAAAAATAATTTAAAAGTAGATAATAACTTCCAATTTTTTTTAAGAACACAGATATGTAAGAAAAATATTCCTGACTGAATAGAAGAGATAAGGTTGTCTTTACTTAAACACATTACTTTGGAATTTTTATAGTAAAAAAGAGTGGAAAATAGAAAAAATACTTGAAAACCCAAGAAATAATCATAGGAGAGTAAAATATATGGATTTTAGGAAAGAAATAACATATAATCCCCCAATATAAATTTAAATATAAATAATCCCAATAAAAAGTTAGATTGTAACATAAACCCTTACCTCAGTCTTAAAATTATTTAAACATACTCTAACATCATGTAAAATAAATTTAAATTTGTTATAAATATATATTAAAATAAAATTTTCATCTATATTACTATATACCATTCACTTATAATTTATTATCACTAGTTTATTAATAATTATTTTTTAAAATCAGTATTTGGGTCTTAACTATTCTATTTTTCGTGCATGTTTTGGTTCAACGGTTCTAGTAATTTCAACCTTTTCATGGTTAAGAAATCTTAATAATTTAATAAATATAATATTTATTTATATTATACACTTTTATAATAATTCATGTAATTTTGTGATGAAAAATGAAATACATCACTTAATAGAGGCGGTAGTCCGCATGTACACACATACGATATTTTCATTTTTCAATGAATGAAAAGAAAAAAAGGTAGAAAATAATTTATAATTTTATAATATAATTATGTCATATATATCATATTTATTTGTTAAATAAATATCTATAACCACCTATGAGATGTGGTAATGAAAAATTAAATATATCGCTTCATAGAGGTGGTAGTTTTCACTTATGTATGGTCAGCGTCTTCATTTTTTATTAGATGGAAATAGGTTATATAATGTTTTTTACATCAAAATAATACAATTTAAGTATACTAATGATAATTATTAAATTATATAGATTTGGATATATAATATTTAGAGGATTTTTAAGAAGAATGAGACCTAAAAGAACTCAGTTAAGTCGAATCCCTCTTCCTTGGGTGTCTCCCTTTGGATATCTCCTTAAACCTTCTTAGGTTGGTATTTTGGTGATAAAAAAACCTATAGGTCATTATAAATTGTGTATAAAAGTTATTTTAATAGATTTTGGTTGAGATAAGGTGTTAAAAGTGTGTGGAAAAGTGAGGAGAGAAGGTTCCCTTTTATAAGTGAGAGGAGTGACACCCTTGTAAATATCAAGAAATTTTAAAATAATATAAATTAATTTTCATGGGAAATGGGAAAAAATAAGTAAAATTTATAATATAAGGTTATGTTAATTCTAAATACACTAAAAAAATCATATAAATATAAGGTTTTTGAGATATTTTATGTCTTATCCTTTAGTTTAACCCCATTTAACCCATTTTTTCCCATATCGTGATGACTTAACCTTTTCCATGGTAACTATTTTTTTATAATAAAAAGATAAAATTGAACTTATATTTTTTTAAATTATAATTATAAATATAGAATCCATTTTATCAAATTAAATTTCTTAATATAACTTAAATTAATTCTAATATCCGCACACAAATTGTGAAAAACCATTTTTAGAAAAAATGTATCATTAAGTATAAAAATGATTTCATTATCATTCATTTCCTAGTAAAGACCATTATATGAATGATAATTTATTTTATTGAATATATTATATACACATTTAATTAAATACATTCATAAATAATGATTAATTTAATTTATTATGATTAAAATACATTACACACATAAAAATTAATTTTCAGAAAAATATATATTTTTTACTTTCAAATGATTTTATATTCATTTATAACAATTTTATAATCAATGTATGAATGATTATAAATTTTTATACATGTCTAAAAAATATTTTTCCATAAATTTAATTCTCTGAATAAGAGAAATTAACTTTTAAATAAAACATATATACTAAAATAATGTTTATAAACAAATCATTTTTTTAACCAAGAATTATTAGACTAGTATTCCTTCTCATTACTTAAAAATTTCATGGATGTAATTAATTAATTTTATTACTTATTAATTAAATTTTATAAATAAATTATATTTATATAATTTCTGAAAAGTATTAAATTTAATAAAAATTCATAATTTAACATAACAGTTCAAAACAACCTCTTTAGAATCAATTATATTTTCTTAAATGAATTTGACCGATTTTATTTTAAAAAGTCATTTATTTATCAATTTCATTTAATTATCAAGTAATTTATTCTATATTATGTATTAATAAAAAATTATTCAATTAATTTTGGAATTTCATGCCTCATAAGCTATCAAACACATAAAATTTATTTTAAAGGAAAATATATTCTAAAATCACAAGGCGTTACATTCTACACCCTTATAATAATATTTCCCACAAAATTTCATTTATATGATGAAAAAATAAGGACAATTATTCCTAATTAAATAATTAGGTTTCTATGTAGCTTAATTACACTTATGGATTCACTATAAGACTTTGACTAGGCAGGTGGTTGTATTCCGAAGCACTTTATCTCTTTGATCCATAATCTCCCCCGGTTGTTCCTCATAAGAAAGATCATTATCTAGAAATATAACCTTTGATTCTAGTACATATTAAGGATTAGGTATGCACTTCCTCAAAACATATACATAGAATACATCATTAACTTAGGAAAGGATCGGTCCAAGTTCCAAGTGATAAGATATCGTCCGGATACAATGAATAATATCAAAGGAGACGATATATCTGGGGCCCAAATTCTTATTATTTATAAATATGATAAACTTATTATAGGGAGATATTCAAAGGAATAACTTAACACCAAATTTGAACTCTATATCTCACCAATGATTTTCAATATAACTCTTCCATCAAGCATGATCTTCCTCGATGTGCTACTGAATGACTCTAACATTGTTTGCAATTTCCTCAGATTTCTTGGAACCTAATAACACATGTTCTAAAACTTCATCCCAGAATGTTGGAGTTATGCACTTATTTCTATAAAGGTATTCATAAGGTTCCATCTGTATGCTTGAGTGAAATAAATTGGTTCAAAAAAATTAGATCAGAGGAAGGTGTTAATTCTAACCACCTTTAAAATCCATAGATAAAGTATTTATAATATCTTCAAGGGTTTGAATAGTCACCTCAGACTGATCATCTATATAAATATGATATATAGTACTAAAGTTAAACTTTGTATTCAAATCTTATTGAATAATTATCCATAACTTCATGGTAAACCTCAAATATCAATCAGATATAATTAATAGTGGTACTATATGAAACCTTACCACTTCCATAATGTATTTCCTATAAAGTTGGTCAAGAGTGAAATATTCTTTCATATTAATGAAATGTGATGGATTTTTAAGGTGATTGGATACATCCCAAATGGATTTATGGACTTTATATATATTAGGGAGTCCTATAAAAAAATACATGGTGATGTTAATGGTTGAAAAACCCCTTAGACTCAGGATATTTAGCCTTAAATTAATGAAAAAATAGGCATCAACATACAAACTTCCCAATATACCTTTTCATGTTGTCCCAACAGAAATGATCCTTGACATATTTATACATATTTTTGCTTCCTAGATGGCTAGATAATAATGAGCTATGTGATTCATACAACATTTCCTTCTTCAATTCTAGAATTAAAGGGACACATATTTGGTTACTCAATATTATCATTCCATAATGGTCAAGGTTGAACTCCAGAACAATCCTTACCTTATTTTTTAGTTTCAAATCATCCTTATATGCCCCTTTAATCTTCACTAGATGAATGTTTGAACAAAAATTTAAGAAAATATGATTTCTCACTTTTCTTACTATTATAAGGCCCATACTCTGTAAATCCATAAGTGTTAGATCTTTTTAAATACTCATCTTGGAAAATATAGCATGATCCTTCTATATTAGTGAATCAACCACATTGTTCACCTTCCCAGGATGGTAATGTATTGAGAAGTAATAATCATTAATCAACTCTAATAATCACATTTGGCACATATTCAACTCTTTATGTGTGAATATATACTTCAAGATTTTATGATCAGTATATATATATATATATATCAAAATTTTCTCTATAAAGATAATGAATATATATTTTAAATGTAAAAATTACTATTTCCATCTTCAAATCATGAGTTGGGTAATTTTTCTCATGAATATTCAATTATTGTTAGACATATTATACCACCATTTAATTTTTCATGAGAAAAAATCCTAGCCCATTCTTTGATGTAACACTGTATATCACAAATTCTTTTCTACTTTAGGGTAGTTTAAACATAGGTGTACTAATAAAACTTCTCTTCAGCTTCTTGAAAATTTCTTCACATTCATCTGTCTAAAGGAACATGGTAATGGGTTTCATTTAATCATCTAATGATTATTGATAGTAGAAAAACAACTCAAATATAGGTTGAACTATCTTCAAAAAATAATGTGTAAGGGTTAGGTAAATACACCCTTATGTAGACTATCTACATAATTTTCATGGGAGGTTACCCTCATGTAGAATATAGATTCAGAATTAGGGTAAAAGAAATTGTTTCAAAATTTTATTTTTAAAAATTTTAAAAATTTAAATGGTTTTTATTATTTATAAAGTATTTAGAAATAATGATAAAATTTATTTTATGATATTTTAATTTATAAGGAATTTCTAAATTAACTGATTATTGATAAATATTTTATCAGTTATTAAATAATTTTTTATGAAATATTTTTCCCAAATATTAAATGTTAATATTAAAATACCTTTTACCAAAATTGTATGACATGCCTTATGATATATAAATAAAGAGTTTATTTTGAAATCATAAGGGATATTTTATAAAGGGTTTTTGAATTAAATAATAGGGAAAAATATAAAAGAGTTTATATTTATAATTATGAAATATTCATAATTATTTAAATTTTAAATGTTCAAATTAAATGACCCTTATTTGGATATTATTTATACCACATAAAAAATCATTTTGATAAAAGGTTTAAATGATGGAAAATGATATTTATATTATGTAAAGGGTTTATATAATTGAAATTTAATTTTTCAATGTTTACAATTCATAAAATATCATATAAATTCCATATAATATAAGGTATGAAAGAGTTTATATTAAAATGAATATAAAATTTTTATATTCATGATTATGGTATGTCTATAATTTTTTTATAATTTATAATGCTGTTTATAGTTATATTTTATTTATGAATTGTTCATAATTTTTTATCTCATGTTTAAATATTTTATTTTTTCATTTATTTAAATTATATTCCATGATTTATTCATGTTTAATAAATTGTCTATGAAATCTGAATATTATGTATGATTTATTTTAATTGTTAAACTGATTATAGGAGTTAAAAACTGAAATTATATTCTAGGTACTAATCCATAAAATTTAGTTTTCATGTAAATTAATATTGGTTTTTTATTTGGATTTGTTATATTAAATTTAGTTGTTGGACATAGTTTGTGCATTTTAGGTTTTAGAGATATCCTGAAGTGAATTCTCTCTTGAGTAAAGTCTCACTAAGGGGTGGGACTTGGGGTCAAACCACCTACTTTCTTAGATACCATGAATTATCTATAAAGGTGAATGGGGTTGGATTTACATCACTTTAGGATTACCCTTGTGGATATTTTCAATCTAATTTTACTATATTCCTTTACATAAATATTTCATATACTTTACACATATGATGCATTCAAATATGTATGCACATATTTAGCTTTTATTTTTGGATAAGTAACATAAAATTGTGGGTTGTGTAAATAGTTACACATTAATGTGGTGTGGATACATTAATTTTTTAGATGGAATAGGGACTCCAAAACTAAATTGATAGAAGAATGTATACACATAAAGTTAATAAACATGTGATAAGATAGTGTGATTAAATCACCTTCAAATACTAAGTGTTATATTCATTCCAAATCAACACTTATAAATAACTCAATCATTTAATTGGGTATTATTTATCTCACCATGAGTACCCCTAGATTACTGGTGTACGATAAGAAAGCTATAAATAACTCAAAATTATCTTGTTGGGTAGGTCAAGACCAGTATGAGTATCCCTTGATTTTCCTTTGTTATCTTATTCTTGGTATTTTATTGGGGCTATATTATTCAATAAACACTAAAAGTTAGGATACTATAGGAATGGGGTTGAGTTTATCCATATGATTAATTGGATAAATAGTTATCTACTCAAATATTAAAGAGTCACAACTATTGTGATTAGGATAATGCCTTACTTAAATAATCATGTCTTATTTACATGAAAAAACTAGTGTAAGTCATGGTGAAATATGGATATTTTCTCACTAATAGATTTTATGTTTTATAAAGGGGTTATCATTTTAGTGGGATACCATTTAGTAAAAGTCCTTATTAAATGATTATAAAAAATGATAATCATATAATAAAATCTTATATTATATATAACGTTATCATAATCAATATAAACTTTGAGATCAAGGAGAATCTCAATATAAGAAACTCCTAATATTGCTGGTTTTAGGAAAAGTTTATAAAGAAAATACTTTGTGTTAATAAAAAATATTTCTGGGTAACCTTGTGTTTACATTTATTAACAAGTGAATCTAGATGTTTATGGAAGAATATAATGGTTAATTTAAGTTTTCAAAAGGCATTATGTACAAATTTATATAATGAATTTTATTCTTCACTTATATATTCAATATTATTGGATATACCAATGACTTGATGAAGCATAAGGTTTCCTTGAGGCTTATTCTAGTTAAAGAATTCAGTCTAATTTCATAAATGGAAATGTTATGACAAGATGAATAGATTCATGAAAAGTTTAAAAAATATTCTCAAATATTTTAGAATAGATAAACTAGAAATATGATATATGTATTCTAGTATTTGGTAGAGAGTATAAATTGGTAAAAGTTCAAACCAGAAGAAGAAAAGTTGGTTGGAGTGTTATTTTTTTCTTCAATCAACTGGCCATAATCATTCAAACCTTGAGGTAAAATAAGGAAGGATATGAGTATTAGTTCTATATAATGAAATTTTCCTAATTACCTAAAGAGTTATAATAATACTAGTGGAAATTCAACATAAATGATATAAAATTCAATTATATTATTCTGACCAATATATGATATAATATGTATGTTTCAAAAAAGTTATAAAAATACATGAGGTCATCAGATAAGAAAATAATTGAATATTGAAGTTTGATTTTCATTTTATGGAGAAAAGGACTTGATTCATTGGTAACTTGGAATCTTTAATATCAGAGGAACATACCATAAGACTTGTATTATTGATCTTATTTTCCTCTTGAGAAGAGTATATAAAAAATAGTTGTTTTAATGTGAGATAGGTGTTTGTGATACACATAGTTATGATTTTCTCAATTCTATAAAATGATTCAATGGAGTCTAAAATGGAATTTTCTAGTTTTTGAATTCATCATTTTTTCATTTATGGAAATATCCAAACAATGTGATTGAATTTAAAATGGTTTACCTATATTCTCAATGTTTTGATAATAGATGAATTGGGAATATTATTTCAAGATTTTGGTGTTGTGTAGATAGTGCAATTTGGTAAATGTATGATCCTATAATTTTCTAGAGTCTTCTTGGGTGCGTTTTCAGGTAATTTTTGAGGTTTTTAAGTACTTTTGTTTTGGATTAGTGGATTGGGTTATGTTTGGGTTAACTTTTAAGAAAAATTAACGGATAATGGTCTGTGGACGGTTTGCGCACGGTTTGAAAAACTGTGAAACAAAACCATGCCAAGTGTGAAAAACTGGATAGATAGGTCCACACAGTTTGTGCACGGTTTGAAAAACCATTCAACTAAACTGTTTCAACAATGAAAACTTGGATATATGAGTGCGCATAGTTGGTGCAAGATTTTCCTTAATCATGCGCCCTTTCCTAGGAAACCATACACATGGGATTAATTATTCTAAAATCCATTATAAAACCACCCAAACCCCTCAAGACATCCATATTTTGACCTTGGATTGGGTTGAAAAATTCTAGGTTATCCCAGATCCTTCTAGAGGGATTCCAAGGTGATTTGAACATCTTTCCTTAAGATTGAAAGCCCAGATTGAAGATCCTCTCTCTTCCCGGTAAGTAGATTTCACCCCATTGCTTCTCCTATTCTTTCTTATATCTTTCCTCTATATTTTTGTGGAAGATATCCACCATTTACATGGATATAGAACTATGAGTTGAGATCTAGATCTAGGATTGTGGATCTATATGTATATTTTCAAGATCTTGATGCCTTTGATCTTAATTTTTGGTTTAGGTATTTAGATATAAAGATTGATCGACAACGTTGTGTCCCTCAGATTTTGGGGATTTCCATTGGGTTAACATCTGTCAATAAACTGAGGTAGGTGGTCTAAATAGAACTTCCATAGTCATGGGTTTGATTTGTGAATGTGATTTTATGGTTTTCTAGCTTCCCTTGATAATTGATTTTTTATATTGGAGTAATTAGGAATGTGGAATTGACTTCTGATTTCCTTAGTAATTAATTGATAATTGAATAACAGAACAAACAAAGGAGGGTTGACCAAATAGATATTTGTTTGGATATTGTTTATGGGTTGAGATATTGAATTTATTTGGTTAAGATAATTAATTGGGGGAAATTAATTATGAAATGATTTTTGGCTATGTAAGATAATTAATTGTGAGAATTAATTATATGACATGATGTTGATCAAGGATAATTAATTGTGAGAATAAATTATGAAAAGATGAGATTTGATATGGATAATTAATTTTGAAGAATTAATTATGGAATGAGAATTTTTTTGACTTATTAATTAATTGATGAATTAATTAATGGGTTATGTGCTTAGTTAATTGTTGAGTTAACTAATGGCCTTTGAAATGTTTAAAAAATCATTGGATTAGTAAAGGAATTTTGTGGCTAATTATTGTGAATTAAATAATGATTAAATGGATGAGATTTTTGTGGTGCTAGAAATGGCATTCTAGACCGATTAGAAGTTGGGACTTGGACATGGTGTTACTCCCCAATAGTTATCCAAGATTGAAATTTTGGGGTACTAGGCATGACAACCTACACCGAATGAGATATAGAGTGTTAGGAATGGAGACCTACAATGAATGATATTTGGGGTTCTAGACATGGTGTTCCACACAAAATTAATGATAATAATGAATGATGATTCAAATGGAAAACATGAATAGAAACTGGGACTAATGTGATGATTAAAGATTAAATAACAATGTGATAACTATTTAATTATGAATTGTATTTATTGATTCATAAAAATACATACACTATCATTTTACTGGAATTTTTTTAGATACCATTGGTGGTGGCCTACTGATTTGTACTCAAACCCTATTCGGGCCGCCTGATCGGCAACCAAGTAGACTTTGTTGTTATAGGAGAGGATAAAGGAAAGGCCCTAAGATAGATTACTATTTGGGATTGGATCATGGGAGAGGGAACCCAAAGTTGTTAGAGACCCGATTGGGAGTCGTTGTGTCTCTACTTTTAGTTTCATTGCGGACACTTGAAACTTGCATTGTCATATCATCTTTTACCTTTCAGTTGAGTATTGTATTTTCTTATTTTGAGTATCATATGACATGGTATTATTCTGGTTATTTATATGCTTCCACACTTGATTATTGTTGTTTTCTTTTGTTGGTGTTTTATTCTAATAAAAGAGTGTATAGTATCCCTAAGAATTACTTACTAGACCCTTTATGTTATCAACACCCTCTGTCTTATGGGGAGGCACGCTTGAGGGCATATGGCCAACCGGTTTGGGGCACCGTTTAGCGGCACCCGGGTCGGTATGTCACAAAGTGGTATCAGAGCAATTTCATTTTCTTTCTTATTATTTGTTCTTACTATTTTGGGAAAAGTTAGACAAGAGACTAGGAAGATTCGAGGCTTGGTAATGAGATCATGCATGGGAGTTGCAAACCCATGTATGTGGGAAATCCGAGTACTCAGGGTGGGATTGTTGTGATTTCTATTTGTTGTTATAGTTTGATATTATTTCACCTTGGGTGATGCACTTGTGGTGTGATGTGATATTTGTTTTTAAGTACCTTTTTTTAGATTAGTTTATTGGGGTGCCTTTGGGTGAACTTTTAAGAAAAACTAACGGATAGTGGGCTGTGCACGGTTTGAAAAAACATGCGACTAAATCGGGCCAAGCGTGAAAAATTGGATAGGGAGGTCTGTAGGGTTTTTTATGGTTTGAAAAACTGTGTGACTAAACCATGCCAACCATTCAAACCTGGATATATAGTTTCGCATTTTTGGTGCACAATTTTCCCTAACTCTGCGCCCCTTCCCAGGAAAACATGCACGCATAATTAATATTCTGAAAATCCTTTTTAAAACCACCTGAACCCCCAGAGATTTCCATATTTCAACCTTGGATTAGTTTTAAGAATTTTTAGGTTATCCCAGAGCCTTACATAGGGATTCCAAGGTGATTTGGACATCATTTTTGAGATATAAATCCCGTATTGAAGATCTGCTCTCTTCCTGGTAAGTGGATTTCTTCCCACTACTTATCTCGTTCTTTCCTCTATATTTCCCTGATATTTTCATGGAATATATCCACTGTTTACATTGATGTAAACCTATGAGTTGATATATAGATCTATTATTGTGGATCTAGATCTAAATTTTTAAGATCTTCATGATTTTGATCTTAATTTTTGGTTTAGGGATTTAGATCCGAAGCTTGATAAACAACATTGTGCTGATCAAATTTTGGGGTTTTTTATTGGGATAACATCCATCAATAAACCAAGTTAGGTGGTCTAAATAGAACTCCCATAGTCATGTATTTGATATGTGAATGTTAGTTTATCATTTTTCTAGCTTCCCTTGATAATTTATTTCCAAAATTGGAGTAATTAGGAATGTGGAATTGACTTGTGATTGCCTTGGAGATTAATTGATAATTGAATCATGAAACAAACTAAGGGGGGGTTGAACAAATAGATATTTTTTTTGTATATTGGTTATGGGTTGAGATATTTTAATTGAGATATTTAATTGATTGGGTTAAGATAATTAATTGAGGGAAATTAATTATGAAATGATGTTTAAATATGTAAGATAATTAATTGTGAGAATTAATTATATGCCATGATGTTGATCAAGGATAATTAATTGTTAGAATTAATTATTACAAGATGATATTTTATATGGATAATTAATTTTGAATAATTAATTATGCAATGAGAATTGTGTTGATTGATTAATTAATTTATTAATTAATTAATGGGTTATGTGCTTAGTTAATTGTTTAGTTAACTAATGGCCTTTGAAATGATTAACTAATCATTGGATTAGTAATGGAATGATGTGGATAATTATTATGAATTAAAGAATGATTAAATGGATGAGATTTTTTTGGTACTAGACATGGCATTCTATACTGATTAGAAGTTGGGACTTGGACATGGCGTTCCTCACTAATAGTTATCCAAGATTGAGATTTTGGGGTTTTAGGCATGACAACCTACACCGAATGAGACATGGAGTGTTAGGAATAGAGACCTACACTAAATGATATTTGGGGTGCTCGACATGGAATTCAACTATAAATGAATTATAATAATTAATGATGATTCAAATGGGAAACATGAATAGAAAATGGGCCTAATGTGATGATTAAACATTAAATGATAATATGATAACTATTTAATTATGCATTGTATTTATTACTTCATAAAACTGCATACACTATCTTTTGACTGAACTTATTTTAGAGACCATTTGTAACACCCGAGACTTTTATGTTATATAAATCATCAAAGGAATATTTTCCTATACACAACACTTTCTTGGATTGCTTTACACGAAATCGCGAGTTTCCTCGATAGCTTGCGTCGTACGCAATACCGAGTTTCACTAAACAATGATATGCTATTAAAATATTATTAAAACTAGCCGTTATGAATATTAATAACCACTTTTTGAAATTTTAAAAATTTTATTTTTCAAAATGGACTACATTTTTGGATTCGTAATATCGAAATTAGCCTAGGGTGAAATTTTGGTATTTTTCTGAAAACTTTCAATTTTTGATGAATAGTGAACCCACTAAGTGGTAGTTAAAAAACTGAATTTTTCATAAAACTTAATTTTACCGCTTCTGTGAGTGGAATTTTGAAAATCTGAGAGAAAGGGTTGATGTCAGTAAGTAAAATGTGGTTCAATGAGATGAAAATAATTTTTTGGCGAATAGTAACTTTTTACTTTTTTTACCACGGTTAAAAGTAAATAGGGTAATTAAGGGTAAAAATGATATTATTATTACCCTAACACATGTCCTAATTCTATTGGACAAGTGTAATTCGACAAAAAACAACCTTAGGAATAAAATATGACCATTTAGGCCCACTTGTATTAGATTAGGACATTTATTATTAATTTATTTAAAGAAGGGTTAAAATAGTTAAAATCAAAGTTTAATAAGTAAATAATTTTTAATATGGGGTTATAAAGAAGATAAATTCGACTATAAATATTCATTAGAAATCTAAAAATATTTCCTACATAATGGTATTTTATTTGTAATTTTTAGACATTAAATAATTTAATTTATATATGACACAACGATGATGCAGTAATTATCTTATTAATGAAATATTGACATAATTGATGTTATAAATACCCAAATAAATATAATTTGAGACTTTTTATGAATTAAAATAATTTTATAGGTTAATATTACATGTTAGTATTGATTTAATTAATTTTTTTATAACTTATCTTTCTGTTATGATTTTTAAAAAAATCAATTACTAAATAGTGTCAAAATTGACATAAAATAGTTTTTAAAACAAATATTATATTATTAATTGTCATTTTATTACTAAAAATCTAAGGTTCGGAAAAATGACTTAGATAAGGTTATATATATTAATAATAAACAACTTGGGGTTCGTTTGGCTTGATATAGTAAGTTTATTAACCTTATAGTATAAGAACACAAGAAGACACGGTAAAAGTAAAATTATTTAACTTAATGTTAAATCTACATGATAAGGTTAAAATAGGAACCTAAACTTGTCTAAATTATATTGGATGAGATGCTTTCTACCCATACCAACCTTATCCTCGAAATAAATCAATTTTGAGCTATTTAAAACTGAACTTGACTTTATAATAAAATAATATTTTTAGTTATTCCAAAGGTGCCCCTCTCCTCACTTATAAAAGGGAACCTCCTCCCCCTCTTAATCACACCACTTTGAGCCTTAAAGATCGGCCAAACCCTGACAATTTCTTCTCTCCACTTTCCTAGAAACATCCTAGAGGTTCTGGTCTTCTTCAAAGACCTATTTTAGTGCCCTAAAAGGAGGTCTCAAAGAAGAACTTCAAAGAAGAGGTAATGCCCGTTACCGATTCTTTCATCTTTATTTCTTCTTCCACTTATTCTTATTTAGTTGTTTCATTATGAAGTAATAACATCAGTATCACTCATATACTGATATGTTATTATAAGTATGAAACAACCCTATTTCACCATCTATCCATCCTACGGAGAAAGAAATCACCGCGCGTGCGTACGTACGGAATACCGTCTCCACGCCGTGGTGTAATCTATTTTCCACCACCACCTTAATTGGATGGGTATAATGGTGCAAATAATGACTATATATGACTATTATAAAGTGATATGGATTCTGAAATAGTATGCATACACTCCAATACAATTCCACGATCATAGGAACGATATCATCACTCGTGCGTACGTACGGAATACCGTCTCCACGATGTGATGCGACTCGTTCTACCTGATCTTCATTTCATAATGATTATATAAACTAATTGAATGAATTAATATGATATATATTACACTAATACCATTCTGGAAATTAGGTATCTGTAACCTAAAGAGAAGAATAATAATTTATTCGATAAAACATGCATAAGAACAAAAAGTTATAAACACCCGAATAACAAGTAGCAATGAAATATTACTACTAAGAAGCTAAGAATATGACCAAATATGATATCATAAAAATATGTATGATTCTGGAATAAGTCAATAACATTATTTAAATCATTATACAGGAGGTTCGAACACGTACAAAGCATATCGGACCTAAGGTAATGGAAATATCACAATCTCATTTTTATCCGAGATTGTTTATACTTTAGTATTTACTGGGGTGTATTTTATCATCCACATCCATGTTTCCTCAATATGTAATATTATTTCCATCCACCTACAATTGTTTAAATCCAATTTTACCCTTCCGTGAGTTTTTAGTAAAGGATATGAAATGAATCTTTTGTCGTTTTTCGTACGAGGTACTTTTTGACTTTTCCGACAAAAGTACGAGAATAATGTTTTCTTTTAACTTATACGGAATGAATGTATTTTTAAAAAAATATTTCCAAGAAGATTACCTTACAATTTTTCATGTTTATTTTTAATCAACTTCTTTTAGGTTAAAATTCTATGACATTTTAAGAAAGGAAAAATGTTTTTTTAGTAGAAAGGATATTTTCCTCAAGAATGGAGTTCAAGTGTTTTATCAAAATTATTTTCCATCTAAGATAATAAAGGGTTCTGTTTCTATCCCTATTATTACATTGATGTGATTATGTTGTAATGGAATTATTTTTATGAATTCCCTTATCTTATATGAATTGGTTTATGATGTCACGATGTTTAAGAATCCCATTTTTATTACATGGGTTATGCTATGATGTATGGTTTATGATTTTGTGGCACACATAAGAATGGTATCATTATGAGATGGGTGGAACCTATATCTCCCTCCAATGCATTGGGTAAATATTTTATATCTCATGAGATAGACATGGCTGGAACGATAGGTTATACCGGTTCAGTGAAACAGGACTGAAACGAGGGTGACTCGGTTCCGAAATGGACTTTATCCACTAAGATAGTCTTGGAAATGAGTCTTTACTAACAAGAAATGATTCTCTATGATTATGTGTGTATTCCATAAAGTTTCATGTTTTAACTTATGATTATTGGGATTTCATTTCACTACTATGATTTATCCCATGTTATGAAATTATGCTTCCTTTTGTAGGTTAAGATTTCCAAAATGTTATGTTCTTATGAATATGATGTGATTGATATTTCTTTTGTTTACCCTTACTGAGAATTTGAGCTCACCCTTTTGTATGTTTTATTTCCCCAGGTCAGGAAAAAGGTTATTAAGTAGAATATGCCAAAAAGGGACTCTAGATATGATGAAATAAATGGGAGGCAAAGTAGACGCTTTATGAACCAGTTGTTTATGTTTCCCAGTTTCTAAAGACACTATACCTATACGATCCTTTCTTGGTTTTGTTATATGTTGTAATAAGTGTGATTCAATTATGAAGTAATAACAATGTATGTAAAGTATGGGTCGTTATAGTTGGTATCAGAGGAAAGGTATAGTCAACCTTTGGAAACTAGGATGTGAAAGCCTTAGTAAGAACCCTAAGGATAAGTCTAAGCATAGAACACAATCTTAGTGTTTTAGAAATGGCCATGAATAACCTAGGATAAGACCTTAAGTGTGAAATTTTATTCTTGATTATATGGTTTTCCTATTATAATTAGTGTTGCTCACACTATTCTTCTTGGTTTTAGTCAATGGCTGGAACCCGAAGGAACCGTGTTAATGCGGAATGCGACGGGCAATGCAATGATTGTCCCCCTGTGCAACCAAACGTTATGAGAGCTGGAATGAAAAATCTTGTAGCCATGCTCACACAACTTTCTCAAGCTATGAATCATGCAGGACTTCCAAACAAGCAAAGGAAGGAGAAAAATTCTGTTGAATCCTTCATGAGATAGCGTCCACCTTCATTCAGCGGGTCTACTGATCCATTAGTTGCTGAACAATGGATTAGTACTACTGAAAAGATATTTTCTGTTCTTCAATGTTCTGAGCATGATAAAGTCATCTTAGCAGTGTATCGTTTGGAAGGTGATGCTGATCAATGGTGGAATCTTATTAAGAATACGAGGGAAAGGGATGAAATTGAGTCCATGGAATGGGACGAGTTCAAGAACTTATTTTTCAATAAGTACTTCCCTCGTATTCTCCGAACAAAGATGGAGAAAGAGTTTCTTGAACTGAAGAAAAAGGATGATGAATCTGTTGGTACCTATGAAGAAAATTTTACAAGACTTGCAAGGTACGCTTCTGGTATTATTATCCAACCTGAGAGTAAGATCGATTGATTCTTTAGTAGCTTAAAACCAAGTCTTCGAAGGGCCTTATCCATAAGGGACTTCAATAGCTATGAGGAAATCGTTCGATGTGCTCTCAAAGTTGAGATGGAGATTGGAGTAACCCATCAGTCATATGGGTTTGATAAGAAGAGGAAAATGGAATTCAAAGGAAACTCTAAAGAGCACACTGAAAGGAAGATGAGCTTTCCCTTATGCTCAAAGTGTGGAAAGAAACATGGAGGGAGTTGTCTTAAAGGGACAAGTAAATGTTTCAAATGTGGAAAGGAAGGTCATTGGGCATTTGAATGCCACGATGATGGGAAGAAGATGTCTAATGATGCAAACAAAGGAAGGGATACACAGAATGAACCTACTACACTTCAATGTTTAAAGTGCAAGGAGATGTGACATTATGCCAATAAATTACCTAATCCAAGGGTTGATGATGATGGTCGACATCAACAAACTCTTAAGGCTAAAGACAAAGGAAAGTCACATGAAATTTATATCAGCAATGTGGAGTACGATAACGATGTGGTGAAAGGTACACTTACCATCCACTCTAAAGTAGCAAATGTTTTATTTGATTCTGGATCCACCCACTCCTTTATTTCTGAAGAATTTTCTAAGGGTATCATCGTATTACCTCAACAATTAGATGTTGAGTTAGCTGTGACAACACCTAATGGAACAACAGTCACATCAAAAGTTTATAATTCTTCTCCGATTGAAGTTTGTGGGAAAGTGCTTCCTGCAAATCTTGTGATCCTTCCTATAGTGGAATTTGATGTGATTCTTGGCATGGATTGGATTTCTCTACATGGATCTCATATCAATTGCCAAATAAGGGAAGTCACATTTCATATTTCAGATCAATCTATGATCGTCTATCAATGCAAGGATGAACATAACCTTCCAGTGGAAATTTCTTCCATTTTATGGGTATTGATTCCACTAAATGAAGGTTATTTGTCTCAAATGGTTGGTGAGAAAATAACTATTAAGAATATGCCCATTGTATGAGAGTTTGATGATGTCTTTCCGGAGGAATTACCGGGTCTTCCACCGAATCGTGAAGTTGAGTTTTCAATAGAACTCATATCGGGTGCTTTGACTATTTCAAAGACACCTTATAGAATAGCCCCAATTGAGTTGCAGGAATTGAAGAAGCAACTCCAAGAGAATCTTGATAAGGGGTTCATACGCCCTAGTGCGTCACCTTAGGGAGCACCTGTTCTGTTTGTTAAGAAGAAAGATGGATCAATGAGACTCTGCATTGATTATTGAGAACTTAACAAAATCACTATCAAGAACAAATATCCTCTCCCGCGCATTGATGACCTATTTGACTAACTACGTGGAGCTCAATACTTTTCTAAGATTGATCTTCATTCAGGGTATCATCAATTAAGGGTCAAAAGGGAGGATATACCAAATAAGGCTTTCTGTACAAGGTATGGACACTATGAATTTATAGTGATGCCATTTGGTCTTACTAATGCCCCTGCTATCTTCATGGATCTAATGAATAGAGTCTTTAAAGACTATCTTGATCAATTTGTGGTAGTCTTTATAGACGATATTCTTGTCTATTTAAAGAGCAAGGAAGAACATGAAGATCACTTGAGAATTATATTGAAGACCCTGAGAAAGGAGAAGCTTTATGCCAAATTTACCAAGTGTGAATTTTGGCTTCAAAAAGTTGCCTTTTTGGGTCACATAATCTCAAAAGAGGGGATATCTATGGATCCAGCAAAAACAGAGGTTATCGAAAGATGGTCGAGACCAACAACAGTGACTGAGATCCAAAGTTTTCTTGGTTTGGATGGATTTTATCGACGTTTTGTGAAAGATTTTTCACGATTATCTAATCCACTCACCAAGTTGACTCGAAAAGGAGTTAAGTTTGTTTGGATGGAGGAATTTGAAGAGAATTTCAAGGAGTTGAAAAGAAGGTTATCCAGTGCACCTGTGCTCACACTGCCTTGTAGTGGAGAAAGGTTTGTGATCTACAGTGATACATCCAAGAAGGTATTGGGGTGCGTTCTTATGAAAAATGATATGGTGATAGCTTATGCCTCACGATAGTTGAAAATCCATGAGAAAAATTACCCAACACATGATTTGGAGTTAGCTGCAGTAATCTTTGCATTAAAGATTTGGAGGCATTACTTTTATGGTGAAAGGTGTGATATTTATACTGATCATAAAAGTTGAAAGTATATTTTCACACAAAAGGAGCTGAATATGCGCCAAAGAAGATGGTTGGAGCTGATTAAGGATTACGACTACTCAATCCATTACCACCCTGAGAAAGCAAACAAGGTGGCAGATGCATTAAGTCGACAAGACCATGCTAGTTTATCCATGATGAGGATCACAAAAGATCCAATATTTATGGATTTATAAAGGATGGATCTTGGAATTATAATGAAAGGGGAAATATTGTATCTTTCTCAAATGAATGTTCAACCATCTATACATGTGAAGATTAAAGAGGCACATAAAGAAGCTGTCGAGTTACAAAAGAAGGTGAGAAATGTTCCTGAATTCAACCTTGATTGTGATGGGATAATAAAGTTCACGAATCGGGTTTGTGTTCCTCCCATCCCCGAATTAAAGAAGGATCTGCTGGATGAGGCACATAGTTCTTCATTCTCTATTCATCCTGGAAGCACAAAGATGTATAGGGACCTGAAAGAGTACTTCTGGTGGGATGAAATGAAAAGAGATGTTGCTGAATATGTCTCTCGATGCTTGGTTTGTCAGTAAGTTAAAGCTGAGAGACAGAAGTCTAAGGGGATGTTACAACCATTACCCATACCCGAATGGAAATGGGAAAACATCACTATGGACTTTGTCACAGGACTTACTAAAACATCCAAAAGAAATAATGCTATCTGGGTCATAGTTGATCATCTTACAAATTCTGCACACTTCATTGCTATTAGAGAGGATTTCTCTCTGGATCAGCTTTCCAGGATATATGTAAAGGTAGTGGTAAGATTGCATGGAGTACCACTTTCTATTATATATGATCGGGATTCGAGATTTATCTCGAAGTTCTGGCGAAGTCTTCAGCATACTCTGGATACAGAGTTGAGTTTCAGCACTGCTTATCATCCTCAGACAGACGATCAGTCTGAGAGAACAATTCAAACTCTAGAAGATATGTTAAGAGATTTCTCTATGGATTTCAAAGGTGGTTGGGATCAACACCTACCTTTGGTGGAATTTTCTTATAATAATAGCTTTCACTCCAGTATTCAGATGGCTCCTTATGAAGCTCTCTATGGAAAGAAATGCAGGACTCCAACTTGCTGGGATGAAGTTGGGGAAAGAAAGCTATTAGGACCCGATATCGTTGATGAAATGGAAGAAAAGGTCAGATCTATTCAACAACACATAAGAGCAGCTCAGATTCGACAGAAAAGTTATGCCGACAACCGAAGAAAATACCTAGAGTTTGAAGTGGGTGATAAAGTGTTCTTACGAATATCTCCCTAGAAGAGGGTTATGAGATTTGGAAAGAAGGGGAAGTTGAGCCCTAGATATATCGGTCCTTTAGAAATACTGGATCGTGTTGGGAAGGTAGCTTACCGATTGGCGCTTCCACCGAATCTCTCTCAAGTTCACGACGTGTTCCATGTATCTCTCTTGATAAAGTACATACCTGATCCTTCACATGTACTCAGCTCAGAAGTTGTACCGCTAGAGCAAGATCTTTCTTATGAAGAACAACTGATAGAGATTCTGGATCGTAGCGAAAAAGTCCTAGGAAACAAGACCACTCACTTGGTGAAAGTTTTATAGAGGAACCACCAATTAGAAGAAGCTACATGGGATCTTGAGGATATGATGAGGGAGAGGTATCCTCATCTGTTTGTTACAAAGTGACGAATTTTGAGGGAGAAATTCATTTTAAGGGGGGTAGAATGTAACACCCGAGACTTTTATGTTATATAAATCATCAAAGGAATCTTTTTCTACACACAACACTTGCTTGGCTTGCTTTACATGAAATCGCGAGTTTCCTCGATAGCTTGCGTCGTACGCAATACCGAGTTTCACTAAACAATGATATGATATTAAAATATTATTGAAACTAGCCGTTATGAATAGTAATAACCACTTTTTGAAATTTTATAAATTTTATTTTAAAAAATGGACTTCATTTTTGGATTCTTAATATCGAAATTAGCCTAGGGTGAAATTTTGGTATTTTTCTGAAAACTTTCAATTTTTGATGAATAGTGAACCCACTAAGTGGTAGTTAAAAAACTGAATTTTTCATAAAACTTAATTTTTCCGCTTCTGTGAGTGGAATTTTGAAAATCTGAGAGACACGGTTGATGTCAGTAAGTAAAATTTGGTTCAATGAGATGAAAATAATTTTTTGGTGAATAGTAACTTTTTACTTTTTTTTACCACGGTTAAAAGTAAATAGGGTAATTAAGGGTAAAAATGATATTATTATTACCCTAACACATGTCCTAATTCTATTGGACAAGTGTAATTCGACCAAAAACAACCTTAGGAATAAAATATAACCATTTAGGCCAACTTGGATTAGATTAGGACATTTATTATTAATTTATTTAAAGAAGGGTTAAAATAGTTAAAATCAAAGTTTAATAAGTAATTCATTTTTAATATGGGGTTATACATAAGATAAATTCGACTATAAATATTAATTAGAAATATAAAAAGATTTCCTACATAATGGTATTTTATTTGTAATTTTTAGACATTAAATAATTTAATTTATTTATGACACAATGATGATGCAGTAATTATCTTATTAATGAAATATTGACATAATTGATGTTATAAATACCCAAATAAATATAAATTGAGACTTTTTATGAATTAAACTAATTTTATAGGTTAATATGACATGTTAGTATTGATTTAATTAACTTTTTTAGAACTTATCATTCTGTTATGATTTTCACAAAAATCAATTACTAAATAGTGTCAAAATTGACATAAAATAGTTTTTAAAAGAAATATTATATTATTAATTGTTATTTTATTCCTAAAAATCTAAGGTTCGGCCAAATGACTTATATAATGTTATATATATTAATAATAAACAACTTGGGGTTCGTTTGGCTTGATATAGTAAGTTTATTAACCTTGTAGTATAAGAACACAAGAAGACACGGTAAAAGTAAAATTATTTAACTTAATGTTAAATCTACATGATAAGGTTAAAATAGGAACCTAAACTTGTCTAAATTCTATTTTATGAAAGTATTTAGACCCATACCAACCTTATACTCTAAATAAATCAATTTGGAGCTATTTAAAACCGAACTTGACTTTATAATATAATAATATTTTTAGTTATTCCAAAGGTGCCCCTCTCCTCCCTTATAAAAGGGCACCTCCTCCCCCTCTTCCTCACACCACTTTGAGCCTTAAAGCTCGGACAACCCCTGACAATTTCTTCTCTCCACTTCCCTAGAAACATCCTAGAGGTTCTGGTCTTCTTCAAAGACCTATTTTAGTGCCCTAAAAGGAGGTCTCAAAGAAGAACTTCAAAGAAGAGGTAATGTCCGTTACCGATTCTTTCATATTTATTTCTTCTTCCACTTATTATTCTTTAGTTGTTTCATTATGAAGTAATAAAATAAGTATCAATCATATAATGATATGTTATTATAAGTATTAAACAACCCTATTTCACCATCTATCCATCCTACGGAAAAAGAAATCACCGCGCGTGCGTACGTACGAAATACCGTCTCCACGCCGTGGTGTAATCTATTTTCCACCACCACCTTACTTGGATGGGTATAATGGTGTAAATAATGACTATATATGACTATTATAAAGTGATACGGATTCTGAAATAGTATACATACACTCCAATACAATTCCACGATCATAGGAACGATATCATCACTCATGCGTACGTACGGAATACCGTCTCCACGATGTGATGCGACTCGTTCTACATGATCTTCATTTCATAATGATTATATAAATGAATTGAATGAATGAATATGATATATATTACACTAATACCATTCTGGAAATTAAGTATCTATAACCTAAAGAGAAGAATAAGAATTTATTCGACAAAACACGCATAAGAACAAAAAGTTATAAACACCCGAATAACAAGTAACAATGAAATATTACTACTAAGAAGATAATAATATGACCAAATATGATATCATAAAAATATGTATGATTCTGGAATAAGTCAATAACATTATTTAAATCATTATACAGGAGGTTCGAAAACTTACAAAGCATATCGGACCTAAGGTAAGAGAAATATCACAATCTCATTTTTATCCGAGATTGTTTTTACTTTAGTATTTATTGGGGTGTATTTTATCATCAAAATCCATGTTTCCTCAATATTTAATATTATTTCCATCCACCTACAGTTGTTTAAATCCAATTTTACCCTTCGGTGAGTTTTTAGTAAAGGATATGAAAGGAATCTTTTGTCGTTTTTCGTACGAGGTACTTTTTGACTTTTCTGAAAAAAGTATGAGAAGAATGTTTTCTTTTAACTTATACGGCATGAATGGATTTTTAAAAAAATATTTCCAAGAAGTTTACCTTACAAGTTTTCATGTTTATTTTTAATCAACTTCTTTTAGTTTAAAATTCTATGACATGTTAAGAAAGGAAAAATGTTTTTGAAGTAGAAAGGATATTTTCCTCAAGAATGGAGTTCAAGTGTTTTTATCAAAATTATTTTCCATCTAAGATAATAAAGGGTTATGTTTCTATCCCTATTAATACATTTATGTGATTATGTTGTGATGAAATTATTTTTATGAATTCCCTTATCTTATATGAATTGTTTTATGATGTCACGATGTTTAAGAATCCCATTTTTATTACATGGGTTATGCTATGATGTATGGTTTATGATTTTGTGGAACACATAATAATTGTATCATTATGAGATGGGTGGGACCTATATCTTCATCCAATTCATTGGTTAAAGATTTTATATGTCATGAGATAGACATGGATGGAACGGTAGATTCTACCGGTTCAGTGAAACAGGACTGAAACGAGGGTGACTCGGTTCAGAAATGGACTTTGTCCACTAAGATAGTCTTGGCAATGAGTCTTGACTAACAAGAAACGATTCTCTATTATTATGTGTGTATACAAAAAAGTTTCATGTTTTAAGTTATGATTATTGGGATTTCATTTCACTACTATGATTTATCCCATGTTATGAAATTATTCTCCCTTTTGCAGGTTAAGATTTCCAAAATGTTATGTTCTTATGAATATGATGTGATTGATATTTCTTTTGTTTACCCTTACTGAGGATTTGAGATCACCCTTTTGTATGTTTTATTTCCCCAGGCCAGGAAGAAGGTTATTAAGTAGAATATTCCAAAAAGGGACTCTAGATATGATGAAATAAATGGGAGGAAAAGTAGATGCTTTGTGAACCAATTGTTTATGTTTCCTAGTTTCTAAAGACATTATACCTATACGGTCCTTTCTTGGTTTTGTTATATGTTGTAATAAGTGTGCTTCAATTCTGAAGTAATAACAATTTATGTAAAGTATGGGTCATTATACCATTGGTGGTGGCCTACTGATTTGTAATCACACCCTATTCAGGCCGCCTAATTGGCACCCGAGTATAATTTTTTGTTGCAGGAGAGAATAAGGGCAAGTCCCTAGGATAGATTGCTATTTGGGATTGGATCATGGGAGAGGTAACCAGACATGGTTTGTGACCCACTTAGGAGTCTTTGTGTATCTAATTTTATTTTCATTGTGGACAATTGATTGTTGCATTGTCATAATATTTTTTACCTTTAAGTTGAGTATTGCATTTTCTTGTTTTGAGTATCATATGACATGGTATTGTTCTGGTTATTTATAAGCTTCTGCACTTGGTTATTGTTGTTTGATTCTATTGGTATTTTATTCTGATAAAATATTGTATATTCTCCCCAATACTGACTTACCAAACCCTCACTGCTAGTCAGAACCCTCTGGAATACAGGGAGGCATGCTTGAGAGCATGTGACTAACCAGCTTGGGGCACCATTTAGTGGCACCCAGGTCGGGACGTCATAGTAAAGGTTTAAATCATAAGAGGAAAAGTTAGTTTAAGAGTTCAAAAATGTTTATTCAAGAATCCAGTCAAGGGAATTGGAATATAGGGTTTTTAGGAAGGATAATTGATAATTACATATGATAAGATTATCTAGAATACCTGAAGGAGTTTTCAAAACTTCATAGAATTCCCATTTCATGTATCAATAATATAAAATTAAATTATTTAGTTTTAATAGGTATTTGTTACCAAATATATATTTTTTAAGTGTTGTAAATATACCAAAGTTCAAAATCAAAATAATAATTGAGTTTTCTTATAGTTTATATTCATGTTATGATGTAAATAGTTTCTATATCAAATATTTGAATGTAAAGTTTTGTGTTAATCTTAGATGAATCTAATTAAAGTATATGTATCCTTATCCCATTTATCTTATGTGATAAGATATTTTTTCAGTTAAAAAATAGCAATTATTAATGGTATGAGATGATTGATTTCTTACACATGGTTTATGATTCATTAGTATTCTATAACATATTTTTAGTAGAATATATGAATAAAAATGTTTTATCCAAAATAAAGTGTTTATCTAGATTTTTGTTAAAATATAAGGGAATGTGTTTCTACCTTCTATTGGTGGTATTTTATAAAAAGTCTTATTTTCAAAAGAAAAATGTTCCAAATACATATATTACCATATAAAATATGATGTAATAGTTAATTTGTTAAGTAATCTTACTAAAAAAGAAATAAATTTTATTTCCTAAAACAAAGTACTTTGTGTATCTGAGCAAGATATTTTGAAATGAATATAGTAACTAAGAGGATAGTGGGAGTATGTTTTGAATTAGAGAAGTTCAAAGTTAAGAAATAAAATATAATGTTAATCTATTATTAAATTGATTTTTTTCACTTAATATCCTAAAATAGTTTAGGATGTGTGATAGTGAAGAAAAATATAGAGAGTTATATTTAGTTACCATTACAATTGAATATCACTATTTCTTGAATGATTATACTAGTCAAATTTACAAAATTAATTACACTTGACATCATAAAAGTGTTTAGGATATATCAGCAAAGATAAATGTAAAGAGTTACATTAGTTAATTTAATAAAGTTCATATCACTTTATCCTAATAGAGTTTAGGATGTACATGTAAATAATAATGTAAATAGTTATATTAATTCAAAGGAAAAAATTTAAGGAAAGGGTTCCAAGGAACATTATTATTTACTTTGAAAGAGTTTTGAGTAGACAATAGAAGTTAACATCATAACATTTGATGTTGTAAAGTTAAAGAGTTTGAATATGTTCAAATGTTTGAATATTAGAAATATGATTCCAAAATATCACCATTATTCAAAATTGATTTCTTCATTGATGTTACTCACTAAAGATCCAGGGGGAGGGTTTTATCATATGGTCATATAGAGATATGTATGAATTACATATAATGTATTGAGTTAATAAAACCTCTGAAAAGTGAAACATACATAAGGTTGATGTAGAATTTTATCATATATGATATGATAAATAGGTGATTATGTTGGTCTTATTAAATATTCCTAAAAATGTTTTAAAGATATAAAATTTATCAAGTTATTATAATAAAGGAAATAAAAAATTATCATTCATTCACATGTGTTATAATTTTTTTCATATGAACAATCAAATGATAGTATCCTTTCAAAGTGTTACTTTGAGTTGTCCCTAATCAATGATCATTATGGAGTATTATGGGTTGTGATGACATGTTAAGATTAGCAGGAATAAAATATTTTACTCATTATAAAGAGTTGTATATGAGATGAAAAGAGTCGATTCATGAGGTAATAAGTGGATACTTATTACTTGGGTTATCCCACCAAGTTATATATCATGGAATATCATACAACCATCGATATACTTAGGGGTGTATGCTTATTATCAATCCTTATTACCTAAGGGTGGTGAGATATATAACATGAGAACATTTATACCTCGATACCCTAATTACATAAGTTTGAAAATAACTTATCTAATTTAAGGGTGGTTGGGTATGTTTTTGATCATGTCGTTGGTTGGAGCACAACCAAGATGAGATTTTTCCACTTGTATGATAAGAAAAGACATATGGACCTTGATTTAATTAGGCTAACTAAATTTACGGCCATGCTTAGTTGTTTCATGTATTATGTGTCCAACTACTTAGATTAGGGGTAAGAGATTTACTAGTCTATGATATTAATGACATGTGATGTATCAATTGACTTGGTAAGTATTTTTTGAAGAATCAAGAAAATATTAGTTGACTATACTAAATTGACGTGTTCCATGTCTAGTGGTCACTCGATGTCATGGAAAAAGGGATTATATAGGTATAAATATGATTTATATGATACATCTTATGGTGGGAATGATCATATAGAGACATGAGTATGTTTGATGGAGATCACACCAAACCCCTTAGTATCTTGAGTGACACTGATTCTTTACTAGAGGATTCTAATTTCTTACATCTATTAAGTGGTATTTCATATTTACTTTGAATTCTATGAATTATTGAAAGGAAAAAAAAGTGTCCCTTAGATAAGGATAATACTTTGTAGAAAGTGTTTAGTCAAAATGAATAGAGTTTGATAAACAACCATATAAAAATATTATGGATGGACTAACAAAGAGTTTTAAATCTTGGAACTATGGGATTTTAGTAAAAGTGGGATATTATTAGAAGCGTACATAAAATTAAATAATTTTATGCATTTAAAATACTTGAATATAATGCATGTACACTAAAAATATTTCATATGATGAAATATATGATGAAACTTCTATTTCATACCATTCAGTTACTCATCAATTATGAACTGGAGTGATGGTTTATTTATGGCATGTATATTATTCATTAAAGTGTTCAAGTAATGAACACTAAAATGGTTGTAATTATCCGGTTACATATGATGTAACCTAAGATATTTCTATATTTCTACCACTCTTCATGAAATGAATAGTGTTAATGATAGATATATAAGAGGATGTGATCCTCTCCTATTGGGAATGGGATACTCATGAGCTATAGCTGAATATAACTTCCTTCCCGAAACATGTTGATCATTCTATGAAGGTGTTATCACCCCTATGGTATTTTTGAATCCTCATGAAACATTTGTGGATCCAATGGTCGATGTATCCCCCTCATAAGTGGTAGTATTTATTTAACTAATTATCACGGTCTTCATCAATCATTAAACTTCATATAATAAGATGATACTATTGTACATTATTTCCAAGAAGTATATTTTATGATATATTTACATGTTTGATTTCTTAAATACAGTTCAGGATATTTTTTTTGTTTTATTATACTACCAATAATCATTATATGATTAAATTAAACCTATAACTTGACTCCCTTTTTTGTTAAATTGTTTTGATGATTTCATAGCCATGGGAAATTTTTTCACAAAGCATCGATAGTATCCATCCAATCTAGTAAAACTATAGATCTTAGTCATCATGGTTGGTTTGTGACACTATTAAATAATCTATAACTTTGAAGGTTCCAAAAAATACCCTCACTTATAATTACATGACCCAAGAATGATACTTTATATAGCCAAAATTCATATTTGTTAAATTTGGAATAAAAATTATCCATTCTAAAGGCCTTAAAAATAATCTTCAAATGATTTTCATTCTCTTCCTTACTCTTGGAATATATGATAATATCAGTTATAAATACTACCAAAAACCAATCATTGTAATTTATAAAGACTTTATTCATCATATCCATGAAGAAAGTGAGGGAATTGGTTAGTCTAAATGAAATAACTATAACTTCATAGTGTTCATACCTCATACGAATGGGAGTCTTGGGTATATATTCCCTTTCAACCCTAAATCTATGATATCCAGATTAATGGTCAATATTTGAAAAGTATTGATATCCATAAAATTGATCAAAAAAGTAATTAATATGGGGTAGATTATACTTTCTCTTAATAGTGATATTTTTAAGTTCATGATAATCAATGAAAATACACATTGTTCCATATTTTTTCTTAATACAAATAATAGGTGCACCTCATGGTGACACACTAGTGTGTATTAATCCATTTTTTATATTCTCCTAGAGTTAATTATTAAATACATATAACTTAATTGGGGCCATTCTTTAAGGAGTCTTTTAAATACGTGTAACACTAGGTACGAGTTCTATTGAAAACTCAACTTCATGATTCAGAATAAGTTTATCCACCACTTTAGAAAATATATCAACATATTCTCACATAATAAACATATCTTTAAGGTTGAGTTTCTCCCCAACCATTTGAGCTATATATCCCTCACGAGTAGTTATTAAGACCCATATAATGGAAGTAATTTTCATTGGAAGTTCATATTAATACTTAAACTAATATATGGTCATAGGTTTATTTAGGATATCAAATGTGACTTCCTATATCTAGAAATTGATATGGGATCCATATAGAGAGAGCTAATCCATTCCTAAAATCACATCAAATCTGACTATAGAGAAAATAATAAGACTTGCAGGAATAATATTCCCACTAAATTATATTATATAGGGGTTATATAATTAATATTCAATCATTATACTGATACACACCTGTCGCGGGGCGTAAAAAAAAACAATTATATTTTTCCTAGTGTAGCATAGTTGCTGACTAGGGTCATCTCTCTTGAGAAGACTTTCAGTTTGGTCACTTACTTCTTATATATCACCTAAACTATCTCTTTTTATTGTATTTATTATCTAATGAAAGAGATGACAATATTTTTTTTGTTTTTTTATATGAAAAATATAAACTATCATGAAATACAAAAAAATTAGTTTGATGAAGAAAGAACTTGGTTTTGGGGTTTAACCTTAGGTTCAACCATTATTCTACATTATATGTTGATTTCAGTTTGATAATCCAAACTTGAAATATCATGTTTAAATCTCTATTATTTTAAAAAATATAAATATTTTAAGTTACATGTCATTGGGGGCCATCAGAACATTGGGGAAATTGGCCTCACCAATTCATGCTACTCAAATCTACTACAAACTTAAGATAAACTTTAAAGAATATTCCACAACACCTTAACCTCACCCTAGGCCAAGTATCAGGGTTAGCCTCTCATTTTAGAGATTAGGAGATCACAATGGTGGATGGATGAGGGTATAGAGAGAAATTATAGAGAGAGATAGAGGAGAATACATAATTTATAATGATTTTTAAAATAATAATAATATTATTATTAATTAATAATAATATTATAATTAAGAAAATAGTTTTTGAAAAAGCAGAGAGGGAGAAAATACAATAATTTTAAATTAATATTGAGATATTATAAATAATAATAATAATAATAGTTTTTAATTATTATAATTATAATTATAATTATAGAAGAAATTTAATGGTGGAAACCAAAATAAAAATGCTTGGATTTATTAAAAACAAATTCAAATTACAATTTAAATTAAAACTAAAACAAATCTAAAATGAAAATAAAATAAAAATAAGAAATGATGGGGGAAGATAGGATAAGCAGTGGCGCCCAGATCTTGGTGGGATCCCTGCTTGGATGTGAGCTCTGAGATGATCATTTAGGAAGGAGGTGAGGACCTCCTTTTATAGGCAAAATTCTTCCTCTGAAACTTTCTGCATTTTGGACCCATTAATTGGATGATTAATGCATGTAAACCTTAATTAAAGTTGTTCATAAATGTTTTGGACATTAAACCTCCACATTTAATCTCATTTGGACACCAGATATATGAGTTAGGATTTTTTCATTGGTAGTTTCTTTTTCTGGACGAAGGATCTAGGAAGCTTCCTCCAAAATTATAACATCTAATGACAACCTTTATGACTTCAAAAATCCCTAAAATTAATTTTAATGGCTCTAATATGCGTTTAAGTTCTATTACAGGTGTAATAACCTTCATTTTATGTGTGTAGGCTGAGATGGTATTCCATTACGGTGGTGGGGTCCACGCTGTCTGCCCGGAAAAATCTTCAACTTCATTGATTTATTAAGGCCTTTAAATGGTGGAATAATCCTCTGGTCCAGAAGAAAAAGTTGGAGGAAATAAAATAATTATTGTAAAAAAATAATAATCACTAAATTTGGAGTTATATTTTTATATAAATGACCAAAATACCCTTGACATAAAAATTTGTCAAAACTCCAAAATTAAGCACTTTTCACAATTTAGACCATTTTCATTCTATAATTAAAATTACTAATTATTATTATAAAACAATTAAATATATGGGTTTTATCATTGAAAAAAATTAAAAAATATTCATTATTTGATTAAAAATATGCACATAAATTTGCTCTGTCAAATACCCCCACACTTAAACCATTCTTATCCTAAAACATAAAATACACTACTAGAAATCTGACCTTTCCCAACGCTTATATACCAACGGTTCATAAAAACCATTGGTAAAGGTTCCCTTTCCCAACGATTTGGCTAAAACGTTGGGAAATACCACTTTGAGGCCACCTTTCCCAATGGTTTGGCCAAACTTTTGGGAAAGGGTATGGCTTTCCCAACGGTTTGGCCAAACCGTTGGGAAAGCCCACAATTTGGCCACCTTTCCCAATGTTTTTGGCAAACCATTGGGATAGGTATACCCTTTCCCAACAGTTTAGCCAAAACATTGGGAAAAGTCCAATTTGTGGACATCTTTCCCAACAGTTTGGCGAAAATCGTTTGGAAAGGGTATACCTATCCCAATGGTTTGCCAAAACCGTTGGGAAAGGTCACCCATAAATCAACCTTCTCACAGAATCAAAATCTAGAATCAAAATATATACCAACGGTTTTGACAACTGTTGGTATATATCCTTTGATTTTTTATCATTTCTTCTTACCCAGAACATTATATAAATCAAAATTTAAAATCATTATGAGAATACATATATATATTTATGTAATTATGTTCACAAAAGTCATGTTAAGTTAGTGGTTAAGTCATTTAATAATAAACTTGGGGTCCTGGGATCAAATCCCAGTGAATGTTTTTTTTGGAATACATATACCTACGGTTCCATAAACATTGGTATAGATTTTCATATTAATTATACCAATGGTTTTGGGAAAACCATTGGTATAGACCTATCCCAACGGCTTACTTGGAAACGGTTCTCCAAACCGTTGGTATAGGCTATACCAACGGTTTGGAGGCCTATACCAATAGTTCCAAACCATTGGTATATGTTAGTTTTCCAGTAGTGATATCAGCATGGAAATAAGAGGACACCAATGTTACCAATATTCAAATTCCAATGCAATAAAATAAAACAATTTTCAATGTGAAATCAAAATTTCAAAAATCTGCATAAAATATAAATTTAATTTCTTATTCTTCAAAGAAATAAATAATTCACATATTTTAATTTTCCCCTTTGAAAATTGATGGAACTTCTCCTTTAATTCCTTCAAGCTTCTTGATTAATTATTATTAAACATGACAAGTCATGATTTACCTCACTTTTGATTCTTTTCTCTAATAACTCATGATAAAATTCAAGTATGGTCATTCTCATATCATGAGAACATTCTCCTTATCCATAGGATTTTAAATAAACTACTTTCTCCACTTTGTAAAGACAAAATACACATAAAATCATGAGGACTTGTAAAAAAGGTTCAAATGAATCTGAGGCTTAATGTTGGTAGGATTTGATGCTTTAAAAATTAAGGATCAAAGATAAGATTTATCTCTTAAGTACAATACATGATATAAATTTTTTTAGTGAAATTATCCCCTTAAAAGTAGAAACACCCACTTCCCCAAAACACAAAATAAGGTCATGATAAAATTATGCATAATGAATTATTTGTGCACCCTCTTGAATATTTTTTTTACTTTTTTAATTTTTTTTATTTTTTTTCTAAAGTTATGATTAGATAAAACTTCACATCCATCACCTAACCACATACGATCAGAAGATCATTGGTCTGGAAAATGGTGATTTTTGGTTCCCCCAAATCACAACCCATTTTTCTCTTTTTTTTGGATCTTTTTGTCATTTTTGTCAGTTTTTTAATTTAAGAGGTGAAAACAATAGAGTATAATGAATGATTCCATAACCTTTTTTTATTCCCACAATAATACCCCCACACTTCTTCCTTATAATTTATTTCATCCTATACACCATGATTCCCTTTACCCCCACACTTCGATTTTAAAATATCATGAAAATACTAAGAGGAGGGTAGGAATGGATAAAAATGGATTGAAACATGGCTCATCCCTATAAAGGTCATTCATGGTCTCTATGGGATAAAACAAGGATTGATGTAAAGGTGGTATTTTAAGGATAAGTGGATTTCAAAAAGATGCCTCAATCATTTTAAATGTGTTTTTTCATAGTCATAGCTTAAAAAAGTTTCAATACAAGTTTTAGTCGGTTACATGTCCCAAGATCACTCAAGAAATATGTTTAAGATAAATAGGTAGTACTTGGTCTAGAAATCCTCTAGGTAATGAGACATTTGATTTGGAACAATCACTCAAGGCATGAATAATAATAAAAAATAAATTCACATAAACTTCATAAATTCAAATCATGAAATATGGTAAGGAAATTTCATCTACATTAATCAATTAATTTCTTCAAATATTGAGTCATTATTTCAATATCCATGCTTCATTTAAATCATTTGATTCTCCATTTTACTCATTCAATATCATTAACATTGAAATCTAAAACATGGAATAATGGGATTCCTAAGAAACTCATGTCTCCTAGACTAGTCAAGTAGAGCATAAAATCAAGTGTGGGCATGCAATTTAAACTTTTAAAGATCCAAAATTTTTTTTGGAGAAAAATGTATGGAGTTAAAAATAAAGACAATTAAAATTAGAAACCTTTTGAAAATAAAGCTTCGGTCCTCATCCTTCAATGTTTGGGGATTAATTTTACCATCATGATACTATAAAATAAAATTACTCAATTAATCATAAGGATCATTTAATTTAAGCTCCAAATAAAAAGAGGGAGGGGGACACATGCTAAATTATTTCCTAAGAAATGAAATTCAAATATAAATTCCTAGAAAACAGGTAAATATAAATCTTGGTATGATCCCCCAAGTGGGACCTAGATTCTTTTACTACCTCCAGAGGGTAGTATCAGATGTTATCCAAAGTCTTATGGTGGTCTGGTATTCTTTGACATGAACCAAAACATGTGTTTTTTCTCAACATCCACTTATTTTTTCTTTTTGAGGAGGAATCCATGGATAGAGTACACCAGATCCACCCCCTTCGCAATGTGGTATAACTTGCATGGTGGGGGTGGGATGATGTGTGAAACCTCCTCCTCATTTGTTACTACTTGTGCAACATTCCCTTTCCATTCTTATGCTCCCTATAGTAAATATTACGTGTGTTCAGGGAGATCTAAATGTCCCTCAACATGTGAAATTTCTTTTTCCTCATCATCTTCTAGGGAGTAATACGATATGGATGAATCTGAAAATTCAAAATTATTAGGGGTGATAATGAAATTAGTTTCAATAAAATTAAAAGAGTTTGAGTTCAATATTGTATCATCTCCCTGAGTCGATTCGAATTTAATACCATATTCAATTGAAAGTGCCTCTTGGAGTTGATCTTCACTGGATAGAGGTAGGTAGTCAGGTTCTCCCACCTTGATTTTGGATTCAATTTCATGGATGTATTCAGTGAAATTTAAAAAGACCAGTGGTACTTCCTTCTTGGCCACAAATATTTTAAAGTCATCTTGGAGTTCATCTACCATGGCCATAAAATATTCCGGTGAGATCCATATTCCTATGAATATTTCCATCTTCTTGACCATTATCATAAGAACATCGACTCTTCATTAGAGGGCCTCCTCAGTGTAGTCAGTTTCTTTTTCTTGAATTGTTGGGTAATTTTCAGTCCATGTAGAATAATAATCATTTGAATTCATCATGAAAATATTTTTTTTTAGTTTAAAAAAAATTAAATCTAACTAAGATGCAAAAATAGAAAAAGTAAATGAACTAATGATTGGATCCCCAGAAACGGTGACAGTTTTGATGTACGTCTATCACAGGGTTTTAAAGAAAAAATAATTATATTTTTTATAGTGTAACATAGTGGCTGACCAGGGTTGTCTCTCTTAAGGAGTCTTTCAGTTTGGCCACTTCTTCTATATCACGTAAATGATCTATTTTTGTTGTTTTTTATTATCTAATGAAAGAGATGACAATATTTTTGTGTTTTCTTGATATAAAAAATCTAAACTATCATGAAATGAAAAAAAATTAGCTGATGAAAAAAGAACTTGGTTTTTGGGTTTAGTCTTAGGTTTAATCATTATTCTCCATTATATGTTGATTTCAGTTTGATAATAAAAACATGAAATCTCACATTTGAATCACTATTATTTTCCAGAATAGAAATTGTTTAAGTTACATGTCATTATGGTCCATCACCACATTGGGGAAATCTGCCTCACCAATGCATGCTACTCAAATCTACTACAAACTTAAAATAAACTTTAATGAAAATTCAACAACACCTTGACCTCCCCCCGAGCCAAGTATCGGAGTTAGCCTCTCATTTACAAGAGTAGGAGATCACAATAGTGGATTAATGAGGAGAGAGAGAGAGAGAAATGATAGAGATATAAGAGAATAAATAATTTATAATTATTGTTATAATAATAATAATATTAATTAATAATAATAATAATAATAATATTGTTATTATAATTAAGAAAATAGATTTTTGAAAAAGGAGAGAGGGAGAAAATAAAATAATTTGAAATTAAGATTTAGATATTATAAATAATAATAATTATAATAATTATTATAATAATAATAGTTATTATTATTATTATTATAATTATATAATAAATTAAATGGTGGAAACCAAAATAAAAATGCTTGGATTTATTGAAAAAAAATTCAAATTACAATTTAAATTTAAACTAAAATAAATCTAAAATGAAAATAAAATAAAAAGAAGAAATAAGGGGGAATAGAGGAGTAGTAGAGGTGCCCAGATCTTAGTGGGATCTCTCCTTTACTGTGAGCTCTGAGCTGATCATTTGGGAAGTAGGAAAGGACCTCCTTTTATCGGTAGAATTATTCCTCTAAAGCCTTTCGCATTTTGGACCCATTAATTGGCCAATTCACGCATGTAAAAATTAATTAAATTTGTTTATAAATGTGTTTTACATTCACCATTGAAATTTCATCTCATTTGGACATTGGATTTTTCAGTTATGATTTTTGCATTAGTGGTTTATTTTTCCAGACGAAGGTTTCAGGAAGATTCCTCTAAAAGTATAGCATCCAAATGGTACCCTTAGTGACTTCAAAACTCCCTCAAATTAATTTGAAAGGCACTAATAGTTGTCCTAGTTCTATTCTAGGTATAATCACCTTCATTGTATGTGTGTAGGCCGAGATGAGATTCCGTTACGGTGGTGGGGTCCACACTGTCTTCCCAGAAAAATCTTCAACTTCATTGATTTTTAAGGCCTATATATGGTCAAATCAACCACTAGTCCAGAATACAAAGTTTATGGAAATAAAATAAGTATTGTAAAAAATAAGAATCACTAAATTTGGAGTTATAATATTAAGTAACTGACTAAAATACCTTTGATGTAAAAATCTGTCAAAACTACAGAATTAAGAACTTTTCACAATTTAGACCATTTTCATTATATAATTCAAATTACCCATTATTTTTATAAAACAATTAAATACATGTTTTTTATCATTTGAAAACATTAAAAAATAGTCATTATTTGAATAAAAATATGCACATAAATTTTCTCTATCACATACCATTAAGAATTTTCATTGATAGTTCAATATCTAATCATTGAGGTGGTGATGTGATACCCTTATCAAATTCTATAGATATAAAAGAGTCAGTAGAACACAAATTAAATAAGAAATTTACAGTTATAAAGTGGATCCTAAGTATACCTTTCACCACTTCACTGTTATATCCCACTTTAACAGTTTTAATTGCATAAAACTTTCCTTTTTTCCTTTTGATTATGAGGTTTTTGATTCCAATTATTATTATTAATCCTTAAATTTGTGTATTGGTTATCGTAGTGTCTATACTACTTGAAATTATAGAATGAGAGTGTGATTGGTGTATTCAATTAATCTTTCTTTTCATCATTGATCAACCTCTTCCTGTCTCTTCGGTATTAAATTTATATATGGAGTTATTTTCCACACTTAAATAATTTAATTATCCCTTTAATGAAATTTACTCCATGATTATTTCCAAATTTTTTATATAAAGGAATATTAATTTTCTTTCCTCCATAGGTTTTATTATTTTAATCTCTTAAAAAAATCCATTTTTCTTTTATTTTCCCAAAAACCTTCAGAACAATGAGTCACCAATCTCCATTTCTACCTTGAGAGCACATTTAATTATTTATTCATAAATATAAATGTCTATTATATCTAATTCCTTTCAAAGAGTTGGTCTTAATACACTAAATAATTGATTAATTTTTCTTTCAGGGTTAATGATAAAACTAGAAGTGTTCCTTGGAATTCTAGTGAAAATTTTCTCATAGGTACTAATGGATTCATCATATTTATACATTAGTTTTAAGAATTAACTCTATATTTTAGTGTAAAGAGTTTAAGGAAAATACTTATTGGAAAACAACTTCTTAAACTCTTTCCATTCTATAGAGTTAATATTTTCCTATTGCCTTGTATTCTTGATAAGAGTCCACCATTGATGCACTTTACCTTTCAAGTGATACATAGTAAAAAAACCTTCTCATGGTCCAGTAACTGGATAATAAAAACTATCTTTTTCCATACCATTGATCCATTTTTAATAATAAGTGGATCATAGGGCCCACTAATGGAAGGTGGAATTTTCCGCATAAAAAATTAAATGGTGAGTTATTCCTTCCTTTGTTCATTTTTAAGTTTAGTAGGATTAATGTAATTGTTCATAGATTTTGAGAGTTGGGTGATCATATCCACAATATTTTGAATCCTAGACCCCATTCCATTTGGTTTTTCATGAGTATAATCATTGAATTGGTATTCACATTCATTATTCACATGATTCACCATGGGTCATGCCATTAACTAAAACCAAAATAGTCATTGTGAATATCAATCAACATTAATTAGGGTAATCAATCACATGATAGTGAAAATAATTCCTAACTTATCCTAAATTATTTCAACTTCTTTTAAACCATGACATTCTAGGTCAATCCTATATCACTTTCACCATTAATTATTTTATGTTCTACTCTATTATTATTCATAAACTAATCCCAAAAAATAAATAAACTCTTTTTTGATACCAACTGAGGTTACTAGAGCATAACATAAATAAATATTCCATAATTTTGGATGAAAAATGAATACATCTAATAATAATTCACACCTAAAAAATATAAAATTTTAGGGTTTTTTAATACTAGACACACAATCGTCTTATTTATAAACAAAATTTATAATTTTCCCTTATCATTCTTCACACATGGTACCCTTAGAGTCTTATCATACTTAATACCTTTATTTATAACTTGGGGAAATAAAAACATAGGAAAAGGTGATCTTAGATACTCAGTAGGGGTAAACATGATTGATAACAATCAAATATCATAATTGAGCATAAGATAATCATAAGGGTATGAGATCATGATCATAACTTATGAAAACATAACAAAAAATTTATAGACTATAAATATTTTGTCATTGCATAAGGATTTGACATAACAAAATACATGAGTTGTAAGAGTGTTAAATCATAAATAATCAATAATGATCCATGAGAGCATATAATAAGCAAAATACATATGTTTTTGGAATAAAAATAATCATAAAAAACATT
The DNA here is from genome assembly GCA_963277665.1 of Viscum album. Lineage (NCBI taxonomy): Eukaryota > Viridiplantae > Streptophyta > Magnoliopsida > Santalales > Viscaceae > Viscum > Viscum album. The sequence continues at coordinate 1,593,959,012 of OY728161.1, forward strand.
TACTTAGTCAATTATAACTGTCAATAACATCATATCACAGTGGAAAAAGTCCCATATTGGATTGGTTTCACTCCCCATTCCCAAAAATATAGTGGATATAGTCTAATAATGGATTGGGATTACTCCCCATTCCCTTTCATATTATCTTGTGAGATATTAAGATTTGTCGAATGCATTGGAGGGATATATAATTCAAGGACCACCCATCACACATTGAAAACCATGTTGGGAATGGGGAGGTGCTTCCCCAATAACCGGAAGTTCACCTTTATGATGATGATCCTGTGTAGTAGAAATTTATCCATCGATAGCAGATCAAATACCAATGCTTTAATCCCCTATGACTTTGAATATTGGAATTGGGAAAAACTTTTCACCCCAACCACCACATCAATTTTTCCTTCCCCTGATGGTTCTGTTCCCCTCAAGATCCTCCTTATGGTATATGAACAAGCGAATAATCACACAACCAACACTAAAATATGCAAGTAAAAAGTAAAAACACAATGCACACAAGGTATTAAATGGTTTATATAGTGTTCCCTAGATCCATGATATAAACAAAAATATCTCTTTCATTCTATCATAAGTGTATATGAGTTACAAGGGATGTTAAACATCTAAAAACCCTACTCATACTACTAAAAGAAATATCACCAATGCCTGATAGACATTTCATCTTCTAGTTACTCTTATGATACCTAGATTCACCAAGGTACAATCCTTATAGAGTTACTTTAGGCATCGGGTCTGGCCCTATCAGCTCATTGTTAATCATGTTAGAGTTAATCAGTATTTATATAACACAAGTGGACCAATTACCTTCTTATAGAGGGTGTCAACCAACAATTTATTTAGCACCACCATATGATAGATGAGAGTGTCCCTTTGTTGCAATATGTAACCTATAATTTATTGTAGTAGATAATTCATAAACATTTGACTCCTAGTGAATAGTGTATTCCAGCTTTTTCTCCACATTGATGCCTTGAAAAACATTTACTTTATGAGGAAAGCTTCCACATCCCACTATTAGTGACTTTGTGTAAGTCATGAGCTCTAAAAATTTCTTCCCTGGTCCTCCAGAATTCTATTCATTTATTGGTATCCACCCCTACAATTTGTCACACTATATCATATAGATCCAGGATTGACTCTCTGAGTACATGCATTGGTATATATACTTCATCAGTATTCCTATACTCTTCCTCCACTACAAACCATATACTGAAATCACCTGTCTAATGTACATCCTTTTATCTAACATCCTAAGGCTCCTTTTGAACTTTTATTTAACTCATGCTACTTATTCTGATGAACTTTCACCCACTGCCTGAATCTAGAAATTGAATAGTGCTGGTGCATTTCCTCCTTCTGAGTTCTCCCAAGTATTGATATTAGTGACTAAACTTACAGATCTTTGAAACTCAAAAAAAATAGTTTTCACAAAAAAACCTAAAAATATCCCACTTGATAATTGTTTTCACATTCTGAGTTTAACAATATCCCACTCAAATACTATTCTCACGATCACACTAAAGTCCCTATGAACAGTTTCCATTCACCCTTCTTCCATTGTAGTGCCCACATAGTTCTATACTCCATGCTTCCATTAACTTCCATAACCATGATTTTAAATTTTGTTACATCTGTGAAACTCATATGAATGAATACATGGAATTTATCTAAAGGAAAAAAGAACCAAGTTTCCATCCTCCAAAATTGATAAATTTATATCAATATGATGTGACTTGCATAGGGTCTATGGCCTTGCACTTATGGATTATTTCTTCTAAAACTCTGACTTTGTCCCTACAACCCAATAACTTCTATTAATATAAACTCCAGTGACATTATTGAAACTGAACTCTATCTGGTATTATCAAAAATTCAAATATCACTAGCATGAAAAAATCCCATTGAAACTTCTGATCAATGAAACTGAGGCCTTCATGGTTCTTTTCTCCCATTTCTCCACCTAATCCTGATCTGTTGAGGATCCCACCTCCAATTCAGAGGTCCTTTAGATTCTTTGATTTTTTTGAATATTTTTCCACAGATTTTAAAAATACTGCAAAGAAACACGAACCAAGACTTGGGGTTGTCAACTATCTAGATTCTACATGTTCCAAGTCCACATCTTCCATAGACTTATAAATGAGAGAATAATTATACTTCCTTTGGAAATATGAAGACTAATTTAGAATTAAACCTTTGAATATATAACACTTTATCTTTTGTCACATCCCATAGACTTAATTATAGTCCTTCTACATCATGGTTCTTCTTCTTTCACTGAAGGTACTTTGAAGTAAAATGGATTTTCATGAGTGAAACCACTGAAAAATGAACTTCCACCATGAAAACCAAAGATTTAACTCTTTCTATTGAGTTTCATAAAAAATTCACATGACTTAGAATTTACATCCTTCTTCCTCTCTCACTCGAGTGTGCTCATAACAACCATGCCTCAGATTCCATATTCTGATCATCCGATCCTTAAAATGAAACAACTCCTTCTGGTCATCACCTTCCTAAGGTTTTAACCCTATACACACTTACCATAACCATGAATACCCATAGCATTAATTACACCATACTCTTCTACATTCATCATGCTATCAAACTAATCATCTTTTATTGAAAATAGAAATCATGACACACCGAACCTTCTTCTAATATAGGATCAAGAAAACACTTTGAAAATTTTCAGTTACCCTCTCCTGCTGTAAGTTGTGAAACGTATGGAATTTAAAGTTTTGATAAACAGATATTTTGATCTTCCATTGATTGTGATCAGCTCAAATTAATCCTAATTTGATATATCCTTATGGGAACATTCATCATCACTAATTAAAAACTCTATAATAATCCATGTACTTTCTATCATGGCTTCTAGTTCACTTTACTTCCAGATAACTTCTCTATCTAATCGAACTATAAAACCTCTATAAGTAATAACACAAGAATCCTTTAAGATCTACAATCAACACTATCATATCATCAAACTGTGAATAGACCATCTAATGTTTTTCAATGAAGATGTGAAATATAAATCTAGTCAACATAAAGGATCATATAATCCCTTTCAAACTTTAGTAGTGTTCTATTAAGATCCAAAATGAAACTTAATGAAAAAAACACACCACATGACTCCTAAAATCAAGAATAATTTCGATATATATATATAATACACTGGTAACACCACTATATTTTGGTGACATACTTTTTGTAACCTGATAGACTACCTGATCACAGGGAACCCTATATTATTCCATCCAAGTTCTTTTTGAGTCATTGAAAAGCTTCTATAATAGAATGCTCCAACCATACCTTTGATACCACTTATTGGGAATGGGGATTCACTTCCCCAATCACATGAAGTTATCCCTTCTAGTGACGATCCTTCACAATATAACTTCATCTACCAATAGAATATCTTCTATTTATTCTTTTACCCCCATGACTTTAAAGGCTATAAATAGGAAACAATTTACACCCTAGCCACCAAATTGAGTTTGTCGCATCCTGACCCACCAGGGTCTGACCTGTGACTACACCGAGCCTACCTCTAAAAGGCCAGAGGCCGAAAACTAGCACTGAGTAGGCATATCATATAATTGGGAGGCATTAACCTAATTTACATGTACACATACACACATATCCAATCCCACACAATTCTGAAATGTAAAAAAAATTAAACCAACGCATTCATATATTTATAATCCCACAAAAAAGTATGAAAATAAAGTAATGAAAGAAAAAAGGGAAAAAATACAATCTCAACCAAAAAATGAAGAGAGTTTAACCTACTCCAAGCATGAAAACTATAATGAAATGAAAGCACATAGAAAACACCTCGGTATTTCAAGATCAAGATATGCTCTACCCACTCCCTATCCTCCCACGACACTGCTAAATAGGCCATCGTCTGTATAAGACATGACACATGAAGGCATAGCCCATGTAGGGGAGAGTATAAAAATACCCAACAGGACACCCCAAAATCACTAAACAAAAATAATCAAGAATAATAAAATCATAATAGTAAAATAGTACTGAATATAAATAAGAGAAAACCCAGATATACTAAATAAGTACACCACACTACCAGGCAGTCACAACTAACTTCTATCCATAGGATTATGCTCGAAGCAACACTCATTCAAGGAGAATCCACTCCAAGAACCATGATATAACCAAATAAATTCATCCAAAAGGTCTAGATAATCAATAACTACCCATAATTCTTGTCGGTCTCAGACGACCCTAATACTCAGAGGGAGAGTCACACCCATGACCAGTGTGGGACACCACAAACCCAATTTGAATAAAACTACTATATAGGGGATCATATGAAAATGATAAAGTGAACCCTATCGACATGTCTTGATAGATAAAGGATCAACTCCATGCTCAAGGAGGTCATTTTGATTCCAAAAAGCCCACTTAGTGTATAAAAACAATAGAGGATTACACTCCAGTCTCACGGAGGGACACCTCAAACTCTATCTGAAACTAAACTTATATATGGGATCATAATCATATTATATTGATGTAATAACACACTATAACCTCTAGTGAATGGACCAAGGGAACACACTTAACCAAAATTGGTCCATAATGATGAAAATAATGGCTATAAACACCCTCAAAGGGGGTACATGACATGTAATGGGGGTACGTGATGTGTCCATCCAACCCCTGTCCTACCCATGTGGTGATTCCTCACACTAAATGTAAATATCCATATGGAAAACATGTAGGAATAACACACAATATATAGATATCACCTAGAACCTTTCATGTGCTGTCTGCTCATGCCCGTGTACATCTTATTATGCCCGTGTACCACCCTGTGTACACCTAGCCATGCCCATGTACACCTGTCCATTCTCATGTATCTTACCTGATTGTGTCCATGTATCCCCTAAGATACATTCCAATCCACCAAAATATGTCACAGAACGTGTGATATTTTTCTCTCTATAGAAATCCTAGAATCGCATAGGGGGTTCCACATGGTTTCCATCTCTGGATTACACATTGTGTAACCTGGGATCTTCTAAAACCCCTGTTTCCTCTTCTATTTCATTATACACATTTCTAAATCCACCACCATCATATAAAATTTTATATCCTCGGTCATTTATCCCTTTCCATCATCGATCACCGAGATCCAGGTTCAGATTTACTTAGAAATCACCACCATTGAGCCATCTGTCACGACGTTCCTAAACCAGGAAGAATGAAACCCATTAATATATTCTAATCCATATCCCATAATTCTACACCATCATCACACCTCTATCTCATGCTTGATCATGAACCAAACCCACGGTATTGATCTTTTACATCGAATAACAATCATGTAATGATCGAATACTAGGAATTCATCAAAACACGGGCCACAGAAATTTACCACGATGAAATAAAAAATAAATGGGGGAGAACACCATAAGCCATAAGATGTGAGGAATGAAACTAGACCTTTTTTCATTTATCCTTGATCCATTATCTAATAAATAGATATAAAAATAGGATAATCAATACAATAAATAAAATTAATCCATCAATGTAATCCACCAAAAATGCACAAATAAATTCTATTAATGGAATTGATTCATGTTCGACTTGGACAAAAGAGTAGGATGAAAATCACAAAAAAAAATCCTACCTAGAGTTTGTATTGATCATTAATGAAGATTAGTTTATTTTATGTAGTTGATGAGATCCATGAACTCCGTTGGCACAATGATTCTCGATCTGGTCCCAATCCATTTTTGTTCACCAAGATCTCCTCCAACACTCTCTCCAATGAATCCTCTCAAATTTGAAGGGTTATGTGACTAACCTTGAAAATTTACCATAAAAAATTTAAAAAAAGGAGTTTGGTCACTGTGTTAAATAAAATAAATAAAATAAATTTTATTTATTTATATTATTAATTCTTCACCCATGATGATTTTTTTTCACAAATACCTCACACTGACAATGGTTTTGTAGGCCCTAGGGTAAATCCATGCTCTGAACTCAACAGTGCCCTTAGATTTATGATCTGGAACCCATTCGGAAGTTATTACACATTTTTAGAAAAACTACACGCATGTGATGTTAATATATTTAATACATTTAAGACATTTATTTTGACTTCACTGAGCTTTGGAATAACATGGTGTCTCAGTGTTTGGTCTCAAAAATATTCCATATAATATCCAAAAATAATACATGAAAAATCTAAGTCATTACATTATCCCAAACTTAAGGATTTTTATCTCGAAAATAGAAAAAACTACTAAAAAATATGAGGGTACTGGGATTATATATGGGTTTCCTGATCCCAGGTTCTCTCTTAAATATTCCCATGCTACCACTAGACATGAACTAGTGGAATCAATTTCCCAAAAAAGATCCTCTCTTATCAATCCTAAATCTCCACCAGTTACTCAAAAAAGGTAACTCCATCCTAGATGTCCATCTCACCCTAGTTGAAAACATTTGGATAGGTTGTGTACGTAACTCCTTAGCTGTGAAACATGGAATATTTAGTGTACCTAGTCAAACTGTGGTGGTAAATCTAAGTATTTCACCACCTCGCCAACTCTACAAAATATCTAGAAAGTGACAATGAATCTCAAAGATAACTTTCCTCCTCATCCAAATCAATGAAATCAATATCAAACTAAGACCATTAGAAACTCATGGTCACCATCATAAAACTACAAAGGTCTCCTAAATCAGTCCACATAATACTTATAATGGATTTTTTTAGTCCTTATCCACTTTTGGATGATCTTCACCATCTCTATAGTAGCTCGCATGAACTCCGATCCCATGAGTTCTGACTTTCCCAAATTAGTCCAAAAAAGGGGTGATCTGTATGATTTCCCATATAAGGCCTTGAATGGTGCCATACAAGTGATAGAATTGTATATTTTGTTGTATGAAAACTTCAAAAATGGTAGATGTTCCTCCCAACTATGGCTAAAGTCCAACATGAAATCCCACAACATGTCCTCCAATACCTGAATGGCCCACTCAGTCTGTCCATTAGTCTGGGGGTGAAATGTTATTATCAAGCATAAATAAGTCCCAAAGTCCTCCTATAATCCTCTACATAATCATTACATGAAGTGAGCATCACAGTTTGAAATGATTTTTGAGGGAACTCCATGGAGATGTACTATCCCCTGCACATACAAGCATCCCAAGCTCTCTAGTGAACTTTGCTCTTGAATGATTAATAAGTGGGACAAATTGGTGAGTCAGTTTACAATTACATATATGGAATCATTCCCTCTAGAGGTACGAGGTAACCCCATCATGAAGTCCATGTATATCTCATCCAACTTACACTCTGACACCTAAAGGGTTTGATCTAAACCCACTAAAACCTGGTGCTTAGCCATCACTTGTTGAAAAGAGAGGCATTGAGAGACAAACTCTACAATACAAATATTCATGTATGGCCACCAAAACTAATGTAAATGGTCTTGGTATATCTTTTCCACACATTTATGTATAGAAAAAGGGTATGTATGAAACTCCAACATCACCTCCTCCTGTAACATCAAAGGTACCATCATCCATCCTCTGAAATGGATAGAATGTTCACCATCTCCAGAATATCCATCAAGAGAATGTCCACTGGATATATAAGTATGTAAGGTCTCACAATTGGTATCTCCATGCTAAGAATCCCTGAAATTTTGTTAAAGGGGAGGGGTAACAACCATTTATTATAGACATGAAGTACCATACTTGTCTACTAAGGAAAACTACAATGAGGATAACTACTCGTACACCACGACCAACAATTGAGAAGAAGATATCGTGATGAGAGAATCTTAAACCATGTTACCGTTCCAAATATTATTTACAATATCAAATTTCTAAGTCCTATCGGAACTCTATACATCACCTCTTTATCATGTTAATATACTTTTGAGAGAAGATATAATTGAGACTCTTCTGTTTAGTTTAGATGATAAACTACTTTACCCTAAGTTAGTGTCGCCACATATTCAGTGTGAAGACTACTATTGATAACTCAAGATTGTGATTTTCATAGTTCTTCTCATGTGGCCCTAATTGGTGTGAACCATATACAATCACCACTTGTCTCTTCATTTTAACACAACCAAGATCGATACCTAATGCATCAAAAACAATATGTACCCAACACCCTCCTCGGGAAATATCAAGATGGGAGTGATCATCTCATCAACATCTTCGTCAAATCCTAAAATTACTACTGGAAACTTTTCTTCCACATTAAAGGATACCCATTACGAGTCAAATCCATCAATCTAACTACCACTCTGGAGAAATCGGGTACAAACCATCGATAGTTCCCTACCAACTTAGGGAAACTCCACACCCCAGTAACACTTTTGGGCGGCTTCTAAGAAAGCACTACCTCAACCTTCACCAGGTTTACCACCACTCCTTCCTCTAAGATTATATATCCTAGGAAGTGGAATTATAAAATCCAAAACTGACACTTTGAGAGTTTATATAAAGTTGGTTCTCTCAGAGTGTGTCAAAGAACAACATCTAGTGTCTTGTGTTCTCCTCCTCAGATGCTGAGCACACAAAGATATCATTGACGAAGATCACCAAAAATTGGTCTAATAAAGGCTTAAAGATCCATTTCATTAGTCCCATAAACACTATTGGGTAATTATTCATGACTAAGGGAATCAAAAAATTCTCATAGTGATTTTAGAGACATCTAAATATTGCCTTCTATATATCCTCACCCAATACTCATAGCTGGTGATATCCTATTATGAGGTAAATATTTGAGAACCATTGTGACCCTATCAACTGATCAAAGAGGTCATTGATCCTTAGTAGTAGATACTTATTCTTCAAAATAACCTAGTTCAAGCACCAATATTCCACACATAAACTCAATCTCTCATCTATTTTCCTGGAGAAAAACATTGTGGATGACCAGGGGGAAATAATGAGTCTCAAAAATCCATTCTTCGGCAAGTCCTCCAACCAAATTATCATTTCAAGGAGCTCTGCAGGAGCTATCTGATATGATGGTGCAGATATTGTGGCCATACCAAGTTGAAATTCAATGTATAAGTCTAGAAATTGACAGGGAGGTGATCCTGGAACATCCTCATAAAATACCTCCTCGTACTACACCACCACCACCACAGGGAGCTGGTAGCCCATAACATCCACTTCTCCAAGAGTCATGCTATCAATTTGTTGAGTAATCAACTGCACTCTCCTATTACTAATATAATCCTACTCTACCAAGTTTTCCTTTTCACCCACAAAGGAAAACCCCATCCCATCACTATAGACACACCACATCCTCTTCCTAAAATATTTGATTTAGGAATAAACTGTGGATAACTAGTCCATACCTAAGATGATTTCATAAGGCCTCATCACTACTATAAATAGATCCCATATGAAAATCTCACCTCCAAGAGTCTGATCGCACTTTTGGAATAAGTGTGAAATCACCGAGTCACCACCTATTGGAGTCTCCAACCGTAAGGGTTGATCCAAAGGCTGAACTAAAATCTCTAATCCTTAAACCATAGAAGTGTTAAGAAAGGAATGACTCACACCTGTGTCTATCAGCACTATAGATAAGGTAGAAAATACATAGATAATACTTCATATAATCCCTAGAGCCTCAGGGTCATAGGAATCTATAAACTACAACTGACCTTATCCCTAACCACTAGCTCCTTGAGTATGGCATGGACCACATGGGGGTGGTGGTGGTAATAGGTCAAACCTTTAACCACCACTAGATACCTTTTCGGATCCTATGACATATCCACCAACCTAAGGACCACCCTGATCATACCTATGGATATGCCTCAGTGGTTCCTTGAATGTCTCTTGATTAGTTATATGACGGGTTGGAAAATCTCGAGCTAGTTGTGCCTGACCATCATAGGAGAAACACTACCTCTACTCTGGTATTTTCAATCCATCCTGAGAGCCCCACAATGCTGATCATGTTTCCCAGGAACATCTCCTGAAGTATATGACATTCTTGGATCCATGTGAATTCTATCAGATACCTACTACTAAGGTATTAGCTCCTAGGTTCCCACTACCATCACCCACTATTGGCACCAAATTTTCCATGAATCTCTCCATCACTAAGGCGCTCTCCAGCACCCCAACATAAGTGGGAATTCAGAAAGATATCATCAAAGACCTAATATACTGGAGTAAGCTTTGTTCAAAGTTTTTTGCTCTAAAAAATGGAACCTAAAACATATCCATGGATTATCACGAGAGACAATAAACCTCACTTAATACCACTCTATGGACAAACTACCCTATTGTAGATGTAGAATCTCTTGAATGAAAATTGATCATAACATGGATGGATAAAACTCCTCCCTGAAGAGATACTCTATGTATGACTAGGAGAGATCTATTTCATCATGTGAATGAGTCATTAAACTCTACCATTGGCCAAAAGAGTTATGACTAAGAATCACTATGAGGAATTCCATATGATATGTAGAACTACTCATAAAGTAGAAAATGGGAGTGAATACCTCTATCCAGTCCTCAACCACCTGGGGGTATGGATCTCCCAAAAGCCTAGGAGGTCACTTCTTATGAAACTTGTACAATACAATCAACCTATTTACATCCTCAACTGGAACTACTAGTGCTATATACTACTCAATGGGTAGTGGTAAAACTGGTAAAACACTCAGAGGTGCTATCTCTGATATAACCCCCTTTACTGAAGCCTTTTCACTTAGTGGATCATCCTCGTGATCATTCAGTGGAATCCTAGATTTTTATTTTTATATAGGTATCATAAAATAAACAAGATATACCATAGTCAAAGATTATATTTTAGGAGATGACTCAATAAGATCATGAAAACCACAACCCATTATTATATGATACATGTTCCAAATTTATCCCTATAATCAATGTTTACATGTACTAAGTTGAAAGGCAGGTGATAAGAATACTGGTGTATGGATACGTTAGCCTCCACACCAACACTAGAGTCCTGGTCTGAAATTTGAACTTGAAACACTCAACACTGTGGCCCCAAACCACTATCATTAACTTTGGTCCAAAGGTATAATTGACTGCTCTAATATCACTCTATCACGACCCAACCCACTGGGGTCCGACCCATGACTACCCCAAGCCCACCTCCAATAGGTCAGGGGCTGGTGACTAGTGCTGAGTATAAATATCCCAAATATGGGTGGCATTATCCTAATGTACCTATAAACATTCACACATATCCAAGCCCACACAATGATGAAATGTAAAATAATAGAAACCAGTGCATGCATACATCTATACTCCCACAAATAGAGTACGAAAGTAAAGTACTGAAAGAGAAAAAGGGGCCAAATACAAACCCCAAAAAACCTGAAGAGAGTCCAACCTCCTCAAAGGGAAAGGACTATGATCAAATAAAAGTACCCAAAAAACACATCAACCTATAAAGCTCAAGCTATGCTCCACCCACTCCCTATCCTCCTATGACATCGCTAAATGGGATGTCATATTGACAATACATGACACATAAAGGCAGAGCCCATGAATGGGTGAGTATAACAATACCTAGTAGGACAACCTTAACACACTAAACATAAATCATCAATAATATTCATCTCATAATAGTAATGCAGTATTGAATAGAAATAAGTAAAAAACCCAGATATACTCAAGAAGGGAACCACACCACCAGGAGGTCACAACCAACTTTTAACCATAGGATTTTTCTCAAAGAAATACTCATTCTAGTATAATATACTCCATAAGATATGATATCACTGGATACACTCATCTAAGAGGTCAATATCATTGGGTCTTTCCTAAGATTTCTCATTTGTCTCAGAAGACCCTGATATTTAGAGCGACCCCTAGGACCACCGGGGGACACAAAAAATGCAATCTGGATCAACCCGCTACATAGGGGATTGTATGAAAACGATATCACAAACCTTACTGATACAGTCTTCTAGATGTAGGATCAATTCCCTAATCAAGGAGGTTACAACGATTCCACAAATCCCACATAGGATATAAAAATGATGAGGATCACACTCCAACCTCACTAAGGGACACCATGAACTCAATCTAAGACTTATCCTCTAGAGAGGATACAAATCTTGGTATATGGATGTGATACCACACTATAAACTTGAGGTAATGGACTAAGGGAACACACATAAACAAGACTGATTTATACTGATGAAATAAAGGGATATAGACACCCTTAAAGGGGATACAAGGTGTGTACTAGGAGTACACAATGTGTCAAACCAACCCTTTTCCTACCCATGTGGGTTTTCATCACATGGAATGTAAATATACATATAAATGGTGTGTATGAATATTACACAACATGTAGATATCACTCAACACCTTTCCCATACCATCTGCTCGTGATCATATACCTCTGGCCGTGCTTATGTACTACCCCATGTAACCCTGTCCATGCCTGTGTACACCTAGACATGCCCGTGGACTTGACCTAGACGTGTCCTTTTATCCCCCTAGATACACACTGATCCACTAGAACATTTCACATAGAGTATGATAGGGTTACATGGCATGTGATCCTTTTCTATCTGTAGAAACCCTAGTTCCACACAGGGGGTCCCATAGGTCGTGCATCACTGGATTAGACGTCTTGTAACCTAGGATATTCCAGAACCCTTGGTTCATATTTCATGTCATCATCCACATATTTGGATCCACCACCCTCACTAAAAATTAAATATCTAGGGTCATTCATCTTTTTCCATAATCGATCGCTGGGATCTGAGTTCAGATATGCTCAGAAATCACCACTACTGAGCCATCAATCACTGTACACCAAAACTTGGAAGAAAATAACCCATTAATCCATTTTGATATACCTACGATCATCCTATACCATAACTGCACCTCAATTTCACCCTCAATCATGAACTTCCACACAATATTGATTATTTGCACCAAATAATGGCTGCACAATGATCGAATATGAGGTATTCATCGAATCAATGAACAAAGAAATTTCATGCAATAAACATGCAAAGAAACATGGGTTAAAACCATAAGAAACATGATGTGAGGAATGAACCTAGACATTTATTCATTCATCCTCAATTCATTGTCGAATAAATATACAGATAGAGAGGATAATCAACAAAATGAACAAAATAAATCCGTCAATTTAATATACCATTGATGCATGAATCAATTATATTCATGGAATTGATCAGTGTTCGACATGGATAAAATAAAGGGATGAAAATTAAAAAAACATCCTACCTAGAGTTTAGATTGATCACTGATAAATAAAGGTTACTTTTCCATTGCTAATGAGATTCAAGAACTCTGTTGGTGTAATGATTCTCAATCCAGTCCTAATCTCTTATTGTTCATCAATATCTCATCCAACGCTCTCTCCAATGACTCCTCTCAAATTTCAGGGTTATGTGCTAACCCTGAAAATTGTCCATAATGGAATTTAAATAGAGGAGTTTGGTCACTGTGTCAAATAAAATAAATTAAATCAATATAATTTATTTATTTTATTAATTCCACACCTGTAGTGACTTTTTCACAAACACCCCGCGCTAACAAAGTTTATGTCAAAATTAGGGTAAAACCCATGCTCTAAACTCAAATGTTCCCTCAAATTTATAATCCAAGAACCAATTTGGGAGTTATTACAATTTTTTAGTAAAAATACATGTGTGTGATGTTAATATATTTAATATATTTTAAAAATTTATTCTGATCTCACCAGGCCTCAAAATCACACACCGTCTCAGTGCCTGGTCTAAAAAATATTTCATATAATATCCAAAAATAATACATAGAAAATACAAGCCATTATAGTTCTATCCTTTTTCTGATGGTTCTTGTCACCCCACAATAATCGTTTAAGTAAATTTATAAACAAATTAGCACATAGAAAACACAATAACATGAAGAAACAAAGTAAAAACACAATTCTCACAAGGTATTACATTGTTAAAATAGTGTTTCCTACATATATGGGAGAAATGACAACACGTATTTCATTCCATTAGAATCATATCTCAGTTATAAGGTATGTTCAACATCCAATTACCATACTAAAACTAATGGAATAAGTCTAAACAATTTCTTCTATCCATTTAATATTATGGTTCATTCTCCCTTTAATCATATACCTTTGAAACTTTTTCCACTAGTACCTAAATATACCTAGGTTTTCTCTTTTTAAACCACCTAGGCCTTCAAGTTTGGCCCTATTATCTCACTATCAGTCATGTTAGATTTTTCTAGTCATCATGAAACACAGGTGGAATAATTATCCTCTTATAAAATGCCTCATACAATCATCCAATCAGCACCAAAATTTGATATATTTGAGTATCTCTTTATTGCACTACGAAACATATGATTTCCCATGGTAGAAAATGAATTAAACACTAAATCTTGGTGAATAGTGAACACCATCTTATGATCTACACTAATTCCTTGAATAATATTAAATTTTTTAGGAAATATTCCACATTATACTATTAGAGACTTTTCATATGTTATGAAATCCATTAATTGAATCACTAATACTTTATAATTCTACTCAGCTATTTGTATCTGTCCATACCATTCATCTTATCGTATCCTCTAGATCCATAACTGACTCTTTGAGTACATGAATTAGTAAATTTTCTTCATCAACATTACCATAATTATCATCCACTATACACTATATATTGAAGTCACTCATCCACCACACACCCTTTTATATAACATCCCAAGGATCTTATCAAACTTTCTTTCAAGAAATTTTGCTACTTTCAGTGAACTTACTCCCACTACCTGAATCCATATGTCGAATGGTGCTGGTGAATTACCCCCATCCAAGCTATCCGAAGTGTTTTTATTGATGATTGGACTTCTGTAGCTTTGAAACTTGACCCAAATTTTTTTACACCAAAAAATAAAAAACCATACATATGTGTGCCACAAGATCACAAAAACATTCACCATTTAATCATATATTAATTAACCCATGGTAACGAAACATAATTCACTAAAAGGTACTTAAAAAATCATCATTATAATCCATATAGAGAAATAAGGTGGACGATATAATTAGAGAATACCCCTAGATAAGAATAACCATCATTTAAGGATGTTTACATAGATTATAAATAATTTTTTGAAATCATTATAAATATACTTTGAAAATAAGATGAAATATCCTTTACTTTTCGAAACTTATATAAACTAAAAATCCAAAAAAATGAGAATAATATTTTCATTAAAAACCTTTTAAATTTATAAATAAATCTTCATTATTAATAAAGGACATGATATTTAGAAGATCTATTCATGTCGTGAGCATTAAAAAAATATTCTTTTCGCACTTTTTTAAATAAAGTAAAAACGAACTGTTCAGAAAATGAAAAAAAATATTTCTTTAAAAAATTTATAAAAAATTAAAATATATCATAAAAATAACTTTATAAATCATTTAAAAGTAGATAATAACTTCCATAAAATAATTTTAAAGAAAATTTATATGGTAGAAAAAAAATTCACAACCTAATAGAAGAGATAAGGTCAAATTTTTTTAAAAAAATTCATGAAGTATTTTTTGAGTAAAAAAGAGGGGAAATATAGAAAGAATACTCAAAAAACTCATAAATAACCATATTATAATAAAATAAATGGGTTTTAATGAATAAATACCATACAATTCCCCCAGTTGAAATTGAAACAAAATAATCCTGATAAAAAGTGATATTATATCATAAACCCTTACCTCGATCTTCCGTTTAGTTGAACATGCTCTAGAATCCTGTATAATAAATTTAAATTTATTATAAATCTATATTAGGATAATATTTACATATATATTACTAGATAACATTCAATTATTATTTATTATCACCCATTTATTAATAATTATTTATTAAAATCAATATTTTGGTGTTAACTTTTCCATTTTACATTCATGTTTTGGTTCAATGGTTCTGATCCTTGCACCTTGTTCATGGTTATATTACCTTAATCATGTCATAAATATCATATTTTTTTTATATCTCTCCTTAAGCATTATTGGGTTGTTATTTTTATGATACAAGAACCTATAGGTCATGTTAAAGGGTTTTGTAAAGTGATTTTAGAATATAATGGTTGAGATAAGGTGATTAAAGTATAAAAATAAGTGAGGAGAGGAGGTTTCCTTTTATAAGTGAGAGGAGTGAAAACCTTGTAAATATTAATAAATTTTAAAATAATATAAAGACATTTTCATGGGAAGTTGTACCCTATAATACCAAATTCAAAGCTAAGATGATGGGAAGTATAAATTCACTTAACTAATTAAATAAAGATAAGGTTTTTGTTATATTTGAAGCCTTATCCCTTAGTTTAACACCTTTTAACCCTTACCATGATGGATTCACTATTACCATGGTAACTATTCTTTTTCTTATGACCAAAAAATAAAATTGAAATTATAATTTTTTTGGATTTTATTATTTCAAATATAGATCCAATTTTATCCAATTCAATTTATAAAGGTGGTGAAAATTATTTCTAATATTTGCGTACAAAATGTGAAAATATATTTTTAGGAAAAATGTATGTTTAAGAATAAAAATGATTCCATTATCATTCCTTGCCTAGTAAATTTTTTTTGATGAATGTTAATTTATTTTATTGAATAAATTATCTAAAAATCACATTAAAACTTTTCATCAATAATAATTAATTTAATTTTTTGTGATAAAAATAAATTATGCACATAAAAATTAGTTTTATGAAAAATATATATTTTTACATTCAAATGATTTTATCTTAATTTTTAACCATTTGATAATCAATTTATGAATGACCATTAATTTTTATACATGTTTAGAAAATAATTTTCCATAAGTTTAATTCTATAAATAATATATATTATCTTTTAAATAAAACATATATAATAAAACAATGTTTGTAAACAAAATATTTTCATTTAACCATGAATTATTCAACAACTATTCCTTACAATTACTTAACTATTTCATAGATAAAATTAATTAATTTTATTATTTATTAATTAATAAATTTCAATAAATATTATTGATATCATTATTCAAAAATATTTAATGTAAAAATAGTTCAAAAAAGTCTCTTTAAAATCAATTTTATTTTATTAAGTGAATTTAACCCCTTTTATTTTACAAATTAATTTACTTATCAATTTTATTTTACTATATTTTAATTTAATTTATTTTTTTATTAATAAATCATTAATCAATTATGTTTGGTTTTTCATGGATCACAGGATATCAAACTCATTAAATTTATTTTAAAGGAAAATATATTCTAAAATCATGAGGTGTTATACTTATACTCAGAGACTTATGATTAGTGTCAAAGGCTTAAATTGAGAACTTAAAATTCTTACACTAGTTCTAATTAAAACATCATATAGGTAACAAAGATACATATGTTGTTATTCCTTTATAAAAATGTAGATCCAGCCCGTGTATTCCATAATTCACTCAAGTGGATTCGATGTGTCTTAAGTTAACTCCATCCTTCTCAAAACACTTCAAAATTGATTTAAAAATCCTCCAAATGTGTTACTTCACTTGATACACATGTAATCATCCATGATGCTCCATGGATGATTCCTTCATCTTATTTTCCATCTTTGAACATTCTTAAATAAAAGATACAAGCTAGTCACAACAACCAATATTTATATACATGATAATGATCTTAGACATGTCAGTAATTTTTATATCTCTAGGAATATAATTTCCTCAATCATCACAATTAAGTTTACTTCCCCAAATCTATCCAATAAAAATAATATTGACATCTTTTATTATTGATAACAAACACGATCCATTCATAATCATAAAATTGTAGACGAATCATAATAACTCATATTGTAGGAAATCATAACAAACAAAAATCGATATGCATTATCGAATAAGTCATGCACCATTATGCTCTAAACCACTGGTGGGTTTTGTGTAATAATATAATGATCTTATAAGAGGAATCAAACCCATAATATGCTTGATCTATCATCAACAAAATCAACTTGTAAATGAAAAACATAAATGCATACATAATTTTTCTATCATAAGCTATATCTTTTACTCTTCGATGGAGTATGATTGATAATGAAAACTAAGAAGTAGTGGTTTAAATAATCTTATCTCTAAGGGAATTTCACCGACCATGGATCCTCATTCGCAACAAGATGAATCCAATTCATCAAATGTGTACTAGAACCTACCTTGGTGAAGATGAATAGAGAACCAAGAACTAAAGAGATATTCACCTTAGGCTGTCTTGCATCATAATAAAAATAGATTTTTGGAATCCTATCCATTTTATAGACTATATTTATTAAATGAAGAGACTCATAATGTTGGAGCATAGACTTCTGTCACATGGTAGTCTACATGATTTATCACCCATTGGTGTTGTATATTCATTTAACACTTCAACAAATATACTATGAATGTACATACCTAAGTGAATCCATCTCATTGATTCATAAATTAAGTGAAATGATTGAGAATAACTGGTAGAATGAATTCATTTAATATCACATATCATATTCCCATCACATGCTATGATGGAAACAAATATTAGGCTATGATTGAGGCATCCATATTCCCAAATATCTGGATACGATTTAGGGATATCATAGAATAAAATATCCCCATTTTTTGTGCAATTGCAAAAAATTCTCACATGAAAAAAATACCATAAAATCTTAATACAAAACTTCACAACTTTATGAATTTTTATAAAACTATTTTGGATATAGCTTATCAAAAACTCTCTTTGTTTTGGAACAAACACTTTCTCTAAAAAATAATCCTTATCCTAAGGCTAAAATATGTGACCCTATAGGCCTTTTTAGTGTATACAATAAATATTCAATAAAAATATCATAAATGTAAGTATAGAATGGACTTAAGTGAAGTATCTATGCTACTCAAGCTAGAATGGGGTCTAGTGTGATATCCATTAAACATAGTCATATCTCTATATAAACATGTACACTGAAAGATATATCATATAAATTCTATATATTCCTGTATAATAATTTTTTCTATTACATATAGTGACTACTAGGAATATAACATATCGATATAGTATAGTCCATATCATAATTTCATTATTCATTGAAAAAGACCAACCAAGTTGATGAATACATCACATATCATTCATATTGTAGATGAGTATATCACATATCCCTCATCCATATAGTTGAGAACATTACATGTTACTCAAATAATCATGGGAATGCATTTACTCAGTATAAATCAATCAAGGAACATATATATTTTCTTCCTATTTGAGTGGAAACATCCCTCTTGTTTGATCTCCAACTACTAACATGATCAACAACATACCCAACCACCCCCTGATTAGTTAATACTGAAGGATTGTGTAATAAAGTTATCAAAGTATGAAGGTTCTAATGCTAGGTATATATCAAAACTTAAGTAAAAGGTATTATTAATAAGAATACATTCCTATGTATATAAATTACTATATAACATTAAATGAAATATAATTTAATAGGATAGTAAAAATAATAAGTCTTTACTTAATATATCATGAGTCCACCAATCAAGATAAACTTAGCATAT
Source organism: Viscum album (assembly GCA_963277665.1). Classification (NCBI taxonomy): domain Eukaryota; kingdom Viridiplantae; phylum Streptophyta; class Magnoliopsida; order Santalales; family Viscaceae; genus Viscum; species Viscum album. The sequence continues at coordinate 1,593,978,655 of OY728161.1, forward strand.
CATCAAAAACTATAATACTTCATGATTATCATCAGTTAGGGATAAATCAAAGTCATACTTTGAGAGGATAATATCATTAAAATATTTATGTAATATCAATTATAACACACATGAATTAATGACAAAAAAATATTCCATTTATTATAAAATCATGATACATTTCACAACCATTACATATAATCACTCATGTATCATATACTAAGATATTAAACATGAATATAATGATTTTTATGTAGTAATGGTTTCATCAATGGATTCGTTATATTCTACTCTATATCAACCTAAAAGATATTTACATCTACCCTCTCAATGATCTCTCAAATGATATGGTACTTGCGAAGCATGTGATTATTCATTTGGTGAGACTGGGGTTCCATAGCCTAATCAATGGATCCTTTATTGTCACAATAAATATTTATTTATCCCTAGATACTAGGAACCACCCCAAATTCAAAAATGAACTTCTTAATATAAATAACTTCCTTCACAACATCTGATGTAGCAATGCACTATTCCTCTATTATCAAGTCTTCTACAATAACTTATTTGGAACTCTTATAACTGATAAATCCACCATTTTGGTAAAACAAGAAACCATATTGATATCTCATATCATCTTTATTGGATTGGAAACTTAAATCAGTGTACCCCTAACACAAATCCTATCCTCTCCTCTAAATACAAAGAACATATCCTTAGTTCTTCTCAAGTACTTAAGTACATTCTTAAAAACAATCTAGTGAATCTCACCAAGATTGGATTGATATCTAATTTTAATGATCAAAGCATATGAAACATGAGGTCTAACATGGAATATAAGATGGACTGTATGGTAGAAACATAAGTAATTATATACATACTTTCTAACTATTTAGAATGATCTTGAATCAATATAATATTTATTCAATATAAAACTAACAAACATCCCTTTTTAGAGTTCTCAATGATAAAAATATTTAGAACATTAACAATATATGTGTTATGAATCAGTCTAAAAAACTCTTATTTTTATCTCTCTACATATTTATTCCCAGTATGTAGGATGCTTCACCCATTTATTTCATCAATAATAATTTACTCAACCACATCTTTATAGAGTGAAAATTCAGGGCATCATTACCAATAATAACCATTTCATACGCAAAAAATATCATAAATACCACTAGAATCCCACTAATATACTTGTACACACAAGAATAATACAAATTCTTGATGAAACCAAACTCTTTAATTTCATAATCAAACATGATATTCAAACTCCATGAATCTTGATTTATTCCATAAATATACCATGGGAACTTAAAAACCATAACATACTCATTTAGCATGTAAAAACCTTAATGATGTATCATATACACAACCTTTACTAAATATATATTATGTAAATCAATTTTTACATCTATTTGACATATCTAATAATAAAAATGAGATATTATGGAAATCAATATCAAATGGATTTTATCATTTCAACATGTGAGGAGGTATCTTCATAATCAATACCATGAATTTATTTGTAACCCTTTTCCATCAGGTGTGCTTAATAGGTATACAATATACTGTCCATATTAGTTCTCTTTCAAAAAATCCACTTATACCCTATGAGTCTCACCCCTTTAGGTGAATCCACTATGTTCTAAACTTGGTCAGTATACATGGAGTCCATTTTATATTCCATGGATTTTAACCATCTTCCAAAATCATAACTCGTTATGGCCTCCCATTAGGTAGTAGGTTCATCACCTAAGAATATTAATTCATCATAATTTTTTACATGAAATCCATATCTATTGGGATACTGATGAATCCTACCAGAACTTTTAGGTTATTGTACTGACTATGCCAGTTCTTCTTTCAAAACTCTTTGTGGAACTATCTCAACCCATATTGTTAATTCCCATCTAGGATTAATGTATCAATAAGAGGGGGATAGATGAATCAATTATATATTTTTCTTTTAAGTTTAATTTCTTTTGAAACAACCTTCACCTCCTATTAAATATTCATCACTTTTCTGAAAACAAAACAATCACACATCCACCAGAATACAAGTATTTACATAGTTCACTACTCAACAAGAGTTGCTACATCTTTGGAATGGTTTGGAAACAATCCAATACCACACAATCCATTAGAAAAAAATACTTTTATGTGGATACAAAAATCAGGAAATAACCTTAAATTTTTATGGAAATATGATCAATACAATAGTGAATGTGATTTTTCTAGCATGAATGATATAAAACATTTTATGTAACAAGTAATAAAACCTTCCCCAATTAGTCCAAAACAAGTTACTACACTACCTTATCAACTTCGAATTGAATGATTATTCAAAACATAATTATTCACATTCCTAACCAGAAATAGGTAAGAACTTCACTTTTGGACTTTATACAAAAGCTTAGTCTGATGGTTCATTCTGATTCCCTAGTTCAATTGCTCTGTTCGGTAAACAGATAATAAATAATACTCTATAAATAGTTTTAAACCACTTCTTCCTTCCCCTATGAATCTATATTTGATTACTCATACCAATCCAGTAAACTATGATTACTATCCTTACTTATTATTCTTTTCTCTAGAGATGTTACTAAGGTAAACTTTGTTTGGAACCATTATTATCTCTTCTTTAGTGCTCTCACTTTCTTCACATGTGAATAGTACTTCATTGTTATAAAGTACAATGTACTTCCTTCTATTTACAGGAGAGGAAAAAGAGTTTTGAGAGGGAATATGAAATTTTTTTCCTTCTCAACCAAATTACCGAAACTTAAATTTTGAATTCATTTTTACTTCATCTTTGGATCCTTCAATACTTCTCAACTCTTCTCAAACCTTATCGAATATTCTCATGAACCTAGATAGATTTGAACTTTCTAATCATTCTTTTTTCTGATACCATTTTCATTCCAATTCTATTCTCATTATGATGAAAACATTTAGAAACTGAATACTTATTATTATGATTACCTATTATAAAAACTGAAAGTCTTCTCACAATGATGCTCTATACTAATGAAAAAACACCTATTAAAAACACTGAAAAAATTATTCCATAAAAATTATCGTAAATTTATTAGACTTATATTGCTTTTATTTTTACATAATAGAGTCAAAACTTATAAATATACCAATACACCTTAGAAAAAATTCACTAATTTCAATATGATCCCAAAAATTCTATATTTCTCATTCATTGGTCCAATATATCCCATTTACTTATTCTGATAAAACTTACAAAATAATCCAGATCTGCCTCCGATGAATCAGTGGCCCACCACATCAGATGGACCGGTATCAACACTTCATCAACACTTTAAACTTACCCACCTTTATTCTTCTAGAAAATTATTCTCGTATCATGACTTTTTCATGTCTTTCAAAACATAAGGATTTTCATAGTGTCGTTTAACTTACATTGGAAATAATTATTACTTCTGAGTATTCTTCTTTCTTTCCAACCAGTACTCAAACTGATTGGAAAACCCTTTATCCATTTATTTCAAAAATATTATATCACAATTATATCAAATTAATTATAATTTATGATAACTACCATATCATAAAATAATCATCATATTTAGTATGGATATATTTATACTTTGATACATTTCCTCATACTGATTGAAACTTTATTTCCTGACATAAAGTGAGTTCGAAAAACAACTTCTTTCATACAAAATCTTCCGAAAAGAAAACTAAAACTTATGAAATTTCTTATCAAATATAAGTATGATTTTATGATTACGATGATTCCTTTAATTCCTTTTCTTTCTATCACAAAAACGTACAAAGTTAAATTATTTTTTCATAACGAAAAAAAATCGGAAAAAACTTCTTTCAGTAACCAAAAACAACTTTCAGCCAAATTGGTCTCAACAATCCCCCCCTTTGGATTTTTTTAAACCAAGTTTTATAAATCAATAAACTTTTTAACCTCAAGTAATGGATTTATTATCAATAATTCTAAGTCTATGTGAGATAAATAATTGTAGGAAATAAGAATCATTGATAGAAAAATCATTCTTTCCCAAAGTAGCGACTTACAAAACATCTTTAGATTTCAAAACTTATTTATATTTCAAACATAATTCTTTATTCTATTTCACTTTTCCTATAATTTTTTTTTCTAAAACAACTCCAATTCTTTTTTAGAATAGTTCACACACTTATATGATGATTTCAAAAATTACCCATAACTCCCCCTACATATATGCTTCCTTAAAAAGGTTAGCACATACCAATGGATAGATTTATCAAAAATATCTCCCCATTGAAAACAATATTCAATTATTAGATGAGATAGGAGAAAAAACACATAACTTAACCTTATAGAGGAAGGGGTGGGACTCCCATGTTCAACCTCAATTTGAAAAATTATTCCTTCGATAAAGGTTTTGCGAAAATGTTAGCAACTTATTATGATGTAGGAACATACTCCAACTTTAATTTATTCTTATCCACATACTCTTGATAAAATGATATTTGATATCAATATGTATTGAATGATTTTTTAATAGGTTTCTTGTAAGGTTTATGGAACTCTTATTATCATAACCTAAGAGAAAGGGTAAATTTACTACAATAAGTAAGTCTTCCAACCAAGATGTGACAACCGGGTCCCGATGACAGCATAGCCACCCCGCCTTAACACGACCGTCGGGTCCTGGCCCACCGGGTACCACCAGTTGCCCCGCAGACACGTGGGGCCCACCCCAGGGTCCACCCACATGCCTGAACGGGTTATCTGACTAATGATAGTCCCCACAGGCCAACACATGTCCTTTTCAGTGTGCTTTGTCCTCACTCGCACACACCCTGAGAAACTTCCCAGAAGGTCACCCATCCTGATCACTACTCCAGGCCAAGCACACTTAACTGAGGAGTTCTAATCAGACAGGCTCCCGAAAAGGAAGGTGCACCTTGTTGACATGAGTCATATCATTTAGTCATTTAACCCTTTATCATTTGGGGATATTACAATCACCCCCCCTTTAGAGCACAACGCCCTCATTGTGGGCCCTACATCTCAACCCAGGCAGTGCACCATGCACTTAAGGCTGGGTTCCTCCTCTGATACCAAATGTGACAACCGGGTCCCGGTGACAGCACAACCACCCCGCCTTAACACGGCCGTCGGGTCCTGGCCCACCAGGTACCACCAGTTGCCCCACAGACATGTGGGGCCCACCCCAGGGTCCACCCACATGCCTGAACGGGTTATCTGACTAATGATAGTCCCCACAGGCTAACACATGTCCTTTTCAGTGTGCTTTGTCCTCACTCGCACACACCCTGGGAAACTTCCCAGAAGGTCACCCATCCTGATCACTACTCCAGGCCAAGCACGCTTAACTGTGGAGTTCTAATCAGACAGGCTTTCGAAAAGGAAGGTGCACCTTGTTGACATGAGTCATATCATTTAGTCATTTAACCCTTTATCATTTGGGGATGTTACACAAGACATCATCTACATGAGTTGTATAGTATCTTGACTGGAAACAACATACTCAGCTTCAACCATGATAAGAGTTACTGAATTTTGTTTCATAGTATACTAACATATACAAATTTCCCCCAGAAATAAAACTTCACCACATGTGGATCTTCTATCTTAAACACTTCATGCCTAATCAACTTCTATGTAGACAAAACAATCAATTATTTCTAAGTTAACATATCTAATTCCTAAAAATTTGTTGTTGCTTTGTTATATATAAAAATTATTTTTCTATCCAATTGGTGTGATTCTTTTGAATTACATTGTAATCTTTCACATAATGTTAAAGAATAAATAATGTATGGTATTAAGGTAGTTATATACAAAAAAATTCAAATCATCTTCTAAAACTCTTTAATGCTAACTTCCTTTCCTTATCCATATTTAGTAAACTTGGTTCCCACTTAAAATGGTTTGGAAACTAGTTTCAAATTTTCCATACCAAAATTATTAAAATGTTCTTCAGAATAATTTTCTTGATAAATAAATATGTGTTTATTATTTTGTGAGATTTATAACCTAAGAAAGTATCTAATTCCTCCCAATAAGGACATTTCAAAAAACCTTTTCATTTATTCAGAAAACCTTTCACATTTTATTTCATCATTCCTAGTAAAGATAATATCATAAAAATATACAATTATAATGAGGGAAATATCATGACTTTCTTTGATGTACATATTACCATCTACAATTCATTTCTTAAAATTCATCTTTCTTAAGAAAGCATCCAATTTTGAATATCATTCTCTCAGAGCTTGTTTTATCCCATAAAATTCTTTCTTCAACTAACACACATAACTTTCATCCTTCCCAATAACAAATATATAAGTTTTCTCAACATACACTTCTTTATAAAGTTCTCCATTCAAGGATTTTGACTTCACATCCATCTGAAAATTTTTATAGCTTTGTTGTGAAACAATAACAAGAAAGATTTTAATTATTTCACACCTTGAAACTGGAGAAAAAGTCTCATAAAAATCAATATCATTAATTTTTGAGTAACCTTTTCACACTAACCTTGTTTTGTTTCTTATAACTTTATCATATTCATTCATCTTATTCCAGAAAACCCTCTTTTTACCAATATTGTTTTTCATTTGGATTAGGTACAAGTTCCCAAGTATCATTTTTTTCAATTTGATCCAAATCTTCATTTATATCCTCAATCTATTCTAGATTCTCAAAAGCTTCATTAACATATTTTGGATCAACTTTTTAATACAAGGAAGTATGTGTAATAACTTTTTATGTTCTTATTGTCTGAACCTTTTGATGTTGATCACTAGTAATGTTTTGATATTCCACCTATTTTCTCATCCTAGGATGAGATGTATGAAATTATTCCTTATCAATGGAAATATATGAGTTAGATTGTTCCATATTCCTAGTATCATAATTTTTTGTATCATTATTTGGTTTCATAACAATAATTCTTTCATCCTCTCTATCTTCCTCAATTTCATGATATTGTGAAACATCTTCTTTAAATTTATCAAGAAATTTTAAACAAATTGTATTAACTAATATTCCTATACATTTGTTAAAACATATATAACCACTTACATTTAGAGAATATCCAAGAAATATTCCATCTTCACCACTCTAATCAAACATTCCAAGGTTTCTATCTTTGTTCTTTATGATACTGGTACTCCCAAAAACTCTTAATTGTTTCAAAATTAGAGTTTTTTCATAGAACATTCCATAAGGAGTCATATAAGAACTTGTACTGTAAAATAATTAGTTCAAAATATGAATAGTCTTTCTCATATCTTACCTCTATAAGTAATGGGAAATACCATGTTGAAGTAACATAGTACTCCCCATTTCAACGAAAATTCTATTCTTTCTTTCAGTGGCACCATTTATTGAGGTTTATATGGTGTACTGAACTCATGATGAATTCAATGTTTATCAAGATAACTTATGAAATCTTCATTCTTATACTCACCACCATTTTTAGTTATCAACTTCTTCATAGAATACCCATATTCCTTCTCAGCTATTCTCTTAAAACTCTTAAACATATTTAGATATTTTGATTTATGTTTTAAATAAATAACTAAAGTAATGAGAGTAAATCCATCAATGAAAGAAATAAAGTACTTATCATCAAATGTTTACTAATTTCTCGTCATCCCACAAATATCAGAATGAATAAGTTCCAGGGGTCTAGTTAAATGAATATCAACTCTATTATGCATAGAGTTTGTTATCTTACCTTTCTGAAAAATTAAAAAACACCAATCTATTCTTCTTTACTTAGCAGGAATATCTCATAAAATATATTAGTTAGATAACTTGCACATGTTTCTATGAAACATATGTCCCAAAATTTTATTCCAAAACTTATTTTCTTCCAACATACTTAAGTAATATGAATTATGAACTTCACTAACTTGAAAAAAGTTTCCTTTTGTGTGTTGGACTCTTGTAACAATTTTCCATATTTCTATATTTTAAAAAAAAGACCACCGTTTTTGAAAAAAACTTTATTGAATTCATCAAAAATTTGTGAAACACTCAAAAAGTTGTGTTTTAACCCATAAATGGACATTTATTTATTATATTTCAACTTTTCTTCCCCAATAATAGTGGATCTAACTCCTTTTATTCTAAGAGATTCATCATTAAAAAACTTATCTTTTTATTTATTTGAAGAATTTCAAATTATTAAACAAATTTAAATCTTCTATCATGTGATAATAACACCCACTATCCAAGATCCATGTTCATTCTCCTTTTGTATCTTTGAGATCAGTTTCTACCATAAGAGATTTTTATTTCCCTTTATATTTCTTCAATTATGTATTTTGAGAATTGTTAAAAACTTTTTGTTGTGTTGGTAAAAAAACAATACAATATTTTACAAGATGTATAGGTTGTTCACATCTCTCAAAAATAGTTTCAAAAGGTTGGAATCTATTTTCAACTTTCAGAACATCCTTCCTAGATTTCCTCAAAATATTATTCTCACATTTCTTACTTTAAGAGGATTGAATCCCCCTCAAAATTTTCCTTATGTAATTAATGGGATAGTTGTGATGTTGTTATTTGATCCAAAACATATTTCTATGTGTACAGATCCACCACAAAACTATCAGTATCTATAGAAATAAAACGTTCCTTTGTAACTTCCATACTATCTGAAATTATGAACATGTTTCCTATTAACTTTATTATATTTTACCTGATAACATTGTTAAATCCAAAACATTCTGTCATCACCCATAATATTCTTCCTAAATTTAGACATCTTTACAACCTTATCAACATTAGATATAGTAGAAAATTTTGTTTTGGACTTATAAATTTTATTAACTTTTGAATTTCCAACCTTATTTATTTTGGCCACATACATGATTTTCTCAACATTATTATTCTTAGGAACAAAATTAAATTTATTATCAACCTTTGAAGGTAAATTTTTATCATTATAAGGTTCAGATTTTCTATAACTTTCACTAAATTAATAGATAGAGTTTTAAAACATGTAACTTACTCCTCAAATTTATAAAAATTTTGAGAAGAAGTTCCAAATCTTCCTCAGTTTTGTTCAACTTTAATTCAAGAAATTTGTTTCAATTTGTTTTTTTTCAAGATACTTATTCATAAAATAAATATATACAAGTAACTTGTCTTTCTATTCAGGAAGAAATTATTTATTGTTTGTTTTAGGGATTTCCTTATTCAATTTCTTGATCTCTTTTTAATGTCTAACAATATTTCTTAGAAAATCATTCAGTTCTCTCTTCAAATGAAATTATAACTATGTATCTTCATATTTATAACTACTAATTTCAAACTCTTCATGATTAACCATTTCAATGTAAGTAATTTATCTAGAAACATTAGTAAAATTTTCACCATCATCATCACTGTCTTCATATTCATTATCTTTAGATAAAAATATTATCCTTTTGGATCTAGAGAAATTTTTATCCTTACCCTTTGAAAAGGATTTAGGATCATCCCCTTGTTTCATCATAGATATTTTAGATCTTCTTTCATCTTCATAACTATATTATTCATTATTTATTTGAGGATAATAAGAAGAAAAGTTTCCAATGGCGCCACAATAAAAAAATTTCAAGGGAATTTTCCCTTTATACTTTTTTATACCACTTTACACATTTTTATAAAACAAGGATAAAAATTCATCAAGATTGTTACAACCCTCATTTTTGGATTCATAGTCAGCAAAATATTCAACTTCAAGAATCTTATTAGACTTTCCTTAATTTATAGCCTTGAAATACATTTCTCTTTCATGTTTTTTATTTACTTTTATAACTTTATCACTACTTATGAAGGCTATTTAGAGATAGAGTTTTAGGATCTCCATCTTCCAAAGATAAAACTTTGACATCAAATTTATTAGGAATATCTTTCAAGATATTTTCAACAATGGTTGAGTCTTAAAACTTATCACCAAGAAATCTTATGGTGATAAAAATATTATTCAATCTTGTAAATAAGTCACCAAAATATTCATACTCACCCATTTTTAGATCATCATACTTCAGCCTTCAGTTTTTGAAATTTTCCTTCTTCACATTTGCATTTCCTTCATAAATGCTCTTCAGAATTTACTAGATACCTTTTCAATAGAAAATACCTTCAATATTAGAAAATAACTTTCAAAAAGTGATGATAGTAAATCATTATTAACTCTTAAATCATTCTCTAGATTCTTCTTTTCTATAGATGATAGAGGAACCTTTTCATCAAGAGGAGGAAATCTATCTGTAGTAGCTTCCAAAACTTCATACCCAAGATACATAAGATATGGAACCATTATATATATATATATATTATAGTTATTTCCATATAATACCATAATCCCAATACTATTCACATGATTTAGATTCACCATAACAACTTCTCTTCAAAAGAATAAAGTAAAGAGTAAGAAAAGGGAACCTTCACTCTAACACCAATTATTATTGGCTAGACAACATCAATGTATCATTGAGAGGGGGAGGGGTGACTTAGTGATATTTTTTAAGTTTAATTTCTTTTAAAACAACCTTAACCTGCTATTAAATATTTATTACTTTATTAAAAACAAAAAAATCACACATCTACAGGAATACAAGTACTTACAAGGTTCACTACTTGACAAGAGTAGCTACGTCCTTGGTATGGTTTAAAAAAAATACAATGCCATACAATCCACTAGAAAAATCATTTTTGTAGATAAAAGAAGTATGATAAACACTTACACTTTTGTGGAACTATGATCAATAAAATAGTTCTTGCACATCTTCTAGCACAAATTATGTAAAACAAGTTCATGTAACAGGTAATGAAACCTTAACCAGTTGGTTCAAAACAAGTTACTATACTTCCTTATCAACTTCCACTTGAATTATTATTCAAAAAATTATTCTTCACTTTCCCACCTAGTAGATGGTAAGAACTTCACTTTTTGACTTTGTACAACAACTTATTCTAATGAATTAGTCTGATTTCCTTATCCAATTGCTCATTTAGGTAAACATATAAGAAATAATACTCTTTAAAAAAATTCTAAACCACTTATTGTTTCCCCCAAAACCTTTATATGATTCCTTGGTCCAATATAGTAACCTTTTATTAATATCACTCCTTATGATTCTTTTGTATGGAGATGTTTCTCTGGTAAATTTTTTCTAGAAACCATATTCTCTCTTATTCAATGATATCACTTTATTCACACGTGAACCATACTTCATTATTAGAAATTACAATATACTTACTTATATTTATCAGAGATCCAAAAGTGGTTTGGGAGATAATATGAAAATATTTTCCTGCTCAACCAAATTTAAAAAACTTAAATTATGAATTTATTTTAACTTTATCATTGAATAATTAAACACTTATCAACTCTTCTCAAAGCTTCTTAAATATTCTCATTACTTCAGCCATATTTGAAATTTGTAATCATTATTCATTTTGATACCATTTTCATTCCGATGTTATTCTCATTACGATGAAAACATATAGGAACATAATACTTATCATTATGATTAAAACTTGTAAAAAATGAAAGTATTTTCATATCGATGATCCATACCAACTAAAAAACACCTATTAAAAACATTGAAAACATTATTCTATAATAATTGTTGCAACTTCATTAAAATTATTTTCCTTTTCTTTTTCTATAAACATAGTCTCAACTTCTAAAGATACCAGTACCCGTCAAAAACACTTCAACAACAACTTATAGAGTTCCTTGAAAACACTTTGTCAATTTCTTTAAAATACAATTTAAAAACACCTTGATAGACTTATTTAAATAATTATCCTTTTCTTATTTTCCTCATACTGATGATCCTATATCCAATGAAGTCCAAAATCTAATAACTTATCAATTTCAGTATGAATCTGATAGATTAGTATCTAATTCAGTCCAATGGATCAATGTCAATTCTTTTCTAATAACTCTTGACCCACTTGTAAAACACATCAGATTTCTTTTTCCCTTAACCCAATTTAAGAAAACCCACCTTTATTTTGTTTTATGAAAATCGATGACTACATTATTAATATTTATCTAGTGGATAAGTATATAATTTCAGTACAATTCCTAAAATTCCATATTTCTCATTCATTGGTCATAAAACCTCAAATTTACTTATTATGTTAAAAATCATAGAAAAATTTAGATATTCCTCTGATGAATCAGTGGCACACTGCATCTGATGGAATAGTATCAACACTTCAAAATCCCCAGTCATTATTCTTCTATAAACTTCTTCTTGTATCATGACATATTCATCACTTTGAGAACATAAGGATTATCATATTATCGTATGAATTATATTGGAAAGAATTATGAATTCCCAGTATTCTTCTTTCTTTCCAACTAGCACTCAAACTGATTAGAAAACTTTTTCTACCTTTATTTCATAAAGATTCGATTCCAAGTATGTTAGATTAATTATTATTTATAATAACTACAAGATCAAAAAAAATCATTAGATTTAGTATGGATACATTCAAAATTTGGTACATTTCCTCACACCGATTGAAACTTTATTTCTAGACACAAAGTGAGTTAAAAAAACAACTTATTTCACAAACCTTATTCAAATTAGAAAACCAAAACTTATGAACATTCTTATCAACACTGTGTTTTATTTTTAAATTACTACTGTTACTTTCATTCCTTTAATTTGATCACCAAAACTTACAAAGTGAAATGATTTTATCATAATGAAAAAAATACAAAAAAATCAATATAAACTTCTTTCTATAAAAAAATTCCATCCAACTTGGTCCTAACACCAATCCTAGGAACACTTCCTATTTATTTATATTTAAATTATTTAAGTTCTAATTTCCTCCCATGAACACCTTAAAAAATGTTCCCATTCTCAAGGAAAACCCCACATTAGGACACAAATAATTTTTTTTCAGTAGGATTATAGAAATAATATCCCTCAGTTTTCTTTGAACCACACAAAAAATATAGTTTAATTAATGATTTTTAGTAGCAGTTTATGAAACCTCAACTAAATAAAAATTAAATTTTTTAGTGGTGATTTTTAAAAAAATTCCACCAATATTTTTTATAAAATCAAAACAGATCTTTTATTCATCCCCTAAATTCATTCCCCCCAATCCAACCCTTCTCCCTAAATCCCCCACTACTGATCCCCTATGCCCTTGTTACCAGGATCTTTCCACCGAGCCACTAAGACCTCACATATTCTTCCCTCACCCTCTCCCTTGATCTCAAATTCTACCATGTTTCAATTTACCCCTCTAATCCCCCTTCCTCCATCGTTGAGCCATCACCACTCCCAATACCTCACTACCGAGCCCTAACTACTGATCCATCACCACCAAGCCACCAAGCCCTCTCTTCCACCCTGATCCCTATCCCTCAAATTCTTTCTCTCCCTTTCTCCCCTTTACCCTCCAAAAAACCCTTCCCCTACCATCACAACACTTTTTCATCCCCCTTTCTCACCAGTTAGGGGTGATTTTTTCAATCTCTCCATTTTAGTTTAGTATCATTAATTTTAATGTGTTTTTGTATCTTTAATATCTAATTTAAATTCCTTCTTTAAAAAATATAATAATGGGATATTTTGGTCATCATTGAAATTATGGAATAATGTATAAAAATTTAAGGTTGGTTTTATCCAAAACTCGCTTGATTTTATAATTATACTTGAGTGTGGATTGTAAGGTTATTGAATTATTTGATAGTTTTTAAAGTCATATTATCACACTGATTTTTTATTTTCAACTCATTAAACACGATTATAGACAATCCATAATTTTTTATGGATAGTATACATTCAAACTAAAATCTATGAAAAATGATGTTTTCTAAAACATTATCAAATTAATCTCTATAAATAATTTTTTATATTGTTGATTTAAAATAAATTAGTAATTGTTATATAAATGAAATAATATTTCTTATGTGTCTTAATTTTATTTAAAAAATAATATGTACATTGTGATATATGGATAAAAGATGGATCACATTATCAAGGAATACACCTCACTATGCTAAGGGTTTAGAGAAGTTTTTAAAATTTTCAATTTTAAATCGATTCGTTGATGAGGAAATAATATTTTCATGCCCTAAATGTAAATTTAGAAGATTTTTGAAGAGACATAAAGTTTATGAACACTTGATATTGAAGTAATTACCTGCTCAATATTTTTGTTGGATTTGGCATAAATAATAGAATGTTACAAAAAGTTTGAGCACTAATTCTAGTAAAAAAATGATCACCCAACTTCATTGAAAATGGAAAATGAAATGAAGAACCTTATAAATAAAGGTTTTAGCATTTCAAAGAAAACTGTTTAGTATCAAAACATATCAATACAACTAGTTGAGGGTGATATAAATAGTTTCTTGAAAAATGATGTTTTTGTGACTATAAGACAACCATATCATGATTATAACATATCATTAAATCCTATTATTGATTTTGTTGAGACTAATGTAAGAGTGAACTTCACTGAACCGAAAAATGCAAGATTTAGATAATGATGGAAATCAAGATATGTATGGAGGATTTTTGAAATATTCAAATCATTCGAAACTATTGAATTTTACCAATATAAAAATTCTATGAGGAATTAAAATAAGGGGATGTACATGATATTGGAATTATTGTGTGAAAAATTTCCTAACTCCAAGATCCCTGAGTCTTTTTATGATATGAAAAAGATATTAACAAGATTAATATAGATTATATAAAAAAATGTTTGTCTGAATGATTGTATACTTTATTAGGGAGACAATTCCTGTATAAATTATTGATTTTTTTTTATCTAGATGAAATTAAATGGGTGATGTTGGAATTATTAATCAATATACTACTATGAATAAGAAGTAATGGAAAAAACCTGATTTTTTTTACTTTAATTACCTTTAAAACTTTGATAGCAAGGATTATTCATGTCATTGAAAATTGATGATCACATGAAGTGGAATTATATATATAATAACAATGATGGGATAGTTCAACATCAAATAGATTAAAAATCATGGAATAAATTTAATTTATTACATCAAAATTTATAATCCAATCATAGGAACATGCAATTGTGATTTCCTACCAATGGATTCAACCCAATTGGCACTTTGAGTACCAGTTATAGAATTTTTCCAGTTGTTTTGATCCCTCACAATCTACCTCTATAGATGTGTATGAAACAAAAATATTTTATCAATTGATGATTATTTCTAGAAAAAATTCATGGAAATGATATTGATGTAAAATTACTTCCTTTAATAAAATAATTGTAGGAGTTATTAATATATAGTGTTGATAAATATTATGAATCTTCTAGAATAATGTTCAAAATGCACGCTTCTCTAATGTGGACCATTAGAGACTTCCCCAAACTTGGGAACTTATTTGTTTGGAACACTTAAATGGGTTTGTATTGTCCTGTTTATAACTTTTATTTTGATCCCAAATGACTAAATTATAGTAAAAAATGGTTTTTCTTATGTCATCATTGATTTTTGGATGCATATCATATATTTTGGTTAAAAAATTCAAAATTCAATGGGTTTATTGATTTTATTCCACCTTCCATGTTGTTGAAAGGTTTTGAAACATTGTTACATCTAGTAAATAATGAAATAAATTTTATGAAGGTTCATCATTTGAAAGATAGAGGGAAACAAGTTCAAATTCCATCATCAGTTGAAATCAGAATAGAACAATATAAGAATAAAAGTATATTCTTAAAACCTATGTGTTGGGAATTTAATTTATTGCATTATAATCTTGATGTTATGCATACTTAGAAGTATGTTTGTGATGATTTGATCTTAACATTACTTAATGAGCATGGAAAATTGGTGGACCATCTCAATGATTGGAAGGACTTATTATCAATGAATATAATGTTCAATATATGTCCATATGATACTGTAAAGTATGCTCTGAATATTTTTTCAAATAAAAAATAGTGATAAAGATATATTCCTTAAAATTTTTAAACATGTGAAAGTATCTGATGGGTATTCAAGTAACATCTCAAGGTATTCCTACTTAAAGAATTGTATATTAAATGAATTAAAAATTCATGATTAATATATTGTGTTAAAATAGTTATTACCATTTGAATTTCATATATTATTACCTAAAAATGATACTATAGTTTTAATCCAATTCTACACATTTTTCAAAAAAATATATGAGAAAAATCTACAACTAGCTGAGCTTGAAAATCTTCATGATAGATATTTAATGAAACTTTGTGAAAAGGAGATGATCTTTCCTCCATCATTTTTTACTTTCATGATGTATTTAACTATTCATTTGGTTAAGGAAACTAAATTAAGAGGTCCCATACATTATCAATGGATGTATCCAGTTGAAAGGTACTTTATTTATATATTTTTAATCTTAATTAAATAATTATTGACACTAAATTAAATATGTAACTATGTTTTATTCATTTTATTTCACAGATACCTTGGTCATTTGAAATCATACGTGAAAATAAATTTCAACCTAAAGGCACTATTTCTGAATGATATTTAGTAGAGGAGCATCTTATCTTTTTTATAGATACTTGGATGATATTTAGACAAGGTTCAATCGATATAAATGTGTTGATGATATATCAAATAAATATCAACTACATGGGAAATAAAATATCCTTCCTACTATTGGCCGATCAGTTGGGAGGATCTCAAATATTACACTGACTATAATAGAATTATTATAATCACATAGATATGTGCCACTAAATTGTAAAATTATAGATTCATTTATTTAAGAGATCATGATAAAAACAAAGGTAAACATGATAAGATGAAAGAAAAATGATAAAGATATAAAAAAATATATTAATAAAGAGATTATAGAATGGTTTTTATGTCATGTAAGTACACAAATACTACAATAAAAATAGATATTAGGTTAACACACATATTTTGTAAATATAATAATATATATTAATTTTTTTAGATCATGAATACTGATACTTGAGTTGATTTGTCAAAATATTTGATGTTTTTGGCTTGAGGTCCTCTAAAATAGGATATAAAGTTTAGCATTTACAATATGAATGGATTGAAAGTGTATACAGTCAATCAGAAAGAGGGTTTAAAAACATATAATAGTGGTATATTTATAGTTTTTGAATTGGGATACTATGACAGGTTTATTGATATTATCAAATTAAACTACCGTGGTCATTTTTTAGTTGTTTTATTCGAATTAAAGTGGGTTGATATTACCAAGGGAATTAAAAGTCATTCCTTACAATTTAATTATGTGAACTTATATCACTTAATAGATGTTGGTGACCATGAAGTACATGATCTTTATATCTTCTCATCACAAGTGAAAATGATATATTATGTGGAATATGTCATGGATGCAATGTGGAGTGTTGTCGTTCAAATAAAACAAAGAGACTTGTATGATATAAGTGATGGAGTGGAAGATTTGACCTTTGACATTAAATCCCATAAAAAATAATAAATTGAGTTATTTATCCATCTTGATATTGAAAATATCAGTCTTTTAAGTGTGGATGAAGTTGAGGAAGTAATGACAGAGTTGGAAAACAACATGATTGAATGAAAACATGATTGTATATGCAATTATCCATTAAATCATCAAACTGAATACATGAAATATTATTAATTTCTAGTATCATGGATCTGTTATCATATTTAAATTGATTTTTATGCACAAGTTTAATTTTGAAAAAGTAAATGTTATATTTGTTTGCATGTGAAGTAATTTATTAAAATACCTATGTATATTATGCTTGTCAAGTACTATGAATATTTAATCATTTATAAATTTCTTTTCTTGAAAGAATATTTTGAAATATATTTTTTTAAGTTGTTTTTAATTGTTTAAATTATAGAAATTCCAAATAAGAAGAGATTCACTCATCATAATCAACTCCCAGTTGACATTCCTATGACCATACACATGTCATCAATGTTACCTGATGATCCCTTATTCTCCCTCATATAGAATACGGGATTACCTCAGTATTCCTCCCCTTAGAATATTTCACACCCATTGTATTCCTCCGTAAACATCTAACACACCCTCTATCTCCCTCCCATCAACATCTGGCACATTGCCTCCTGATTTAGTAGGTTTAACATGTGATGACTCTACAGTGAGGGAATAAGTGGTCACTCCTGTTTCTTCATAAGGATAATGGAGTGTGATGGTTATAGGTACCAATTTTAATGTGAATAAAAGTATTTCAACTTTTTATACTAATAAATATTTTTTTCATAAAATATGGAAAAATGTTACCACAGAGACATATATTAATAGTTTAGATGAGTAGAATTTGAATGGATGGAAGATATTTATCCAATTTTATTATTATGTAATACCCACTAATTATTTTGCGGGAATATTTTTCTAGATTCTAGTTCAGAATGAAAAGGTCGTTTCTCAATAGAAATTATTGGTTGAATTATATCAGAAGAAAACTTGATGTGTCCCCGATGACATTTCTTCAATGGATGGTTTGAGTGAGTAGGTAAATTACTCAATTTCATAATCATTTATCACACAAAATTTTATTGTTTTTAATTTGAAATTTAAATATAAAAAACTTTTAATTTTCAAGAAAATTTTCATACAAGAACCAGGAGAAGGGAGTGGAAATGGAGATGGAGATAGAGACAATGTCGATCATAGTTTGTCAGGTAGTGATGGGTCTTGAGTTTGGAATTAGTGGTGGTGTTTTGTATCTAAACTAATTATAGACCAACAAAATTACATGGTTTGAGAGTTATGTTTTATTTTATACTCTTTTATTTTTAATTGATATGATTAACACGTTGGCATGTGTTTTGTTGATGGTTATATGGTTAAAGGTTAATATTTTCCTTATTTTCCATCTATTTGATATTTTTTTGTGGTTGAATATTATAAAGGTTTTTTAAATAGAAATATATAACGGTGTTTCAAATTTCCATTATATATGGTAAAATTATTTTTAGCATCAGTTTAAACCACCACTATATATTATTAAATATTATGGTTGTTTAAACTATTGCTAAACCCCCAATAGTTTTCAAAGAAAAAACTGACACAAAAAAATTGAAATGATCACCGCTAAATATAATTTCATGTAACTTACTAGAAACTGATGATAAGTGGGTGAACATGATTATAGTTGGTTGATTATTCCAATTTTAGTGGCAGTTTACAAAAATCATCATAGAACCATTTAGCAGAAATTTAAACCATCCAAAAAAAAACCATCACTAGTCCCCTAATTTATTGAAATGATTGTAAAAAAATGAGAATATATTTTATTTAGGAATGAGTTTAATAGAATCCAAATGTAACACATATGATTCAAAACCCCAAATATTCATAAAAGACATATCCGAATATTTTCCAGTCCATATCTCATATAGTGTCTTTATAATTTAAATAGATGGAATGAATTTATGTAGGAATGGAATAGTATCCATAATATATCCTCAGAATAAAATTATAAGGTCACACAGACTCATTATCAATCGAACCATGTATAAGAGAGTGTGATTTATCCTCTCATATACACCATTCCACCATGGTGTTCTATCTGGATTGAGTTATGAAAAAATTACACAATATCTCAAATGATTTGTGAATTTGTGGATCAAGTATTCACCACCCTAATATGATTAGATAATCTTAATACCTTTCCCTATTTATTCTAAACTTCATTATGAAAATCTCTGAACTTTTAAAAAGTTTAATGCTTATTTCTAATAAGAAAAACATAACCATATCAACTAAATTGAATGTAAAAAATGAAAAAGTACATAAACCCACTACTTTCTTGAGTACTCATTGGTCCACATACATAACTATGTTTGAGATCCAATATTCCACTAGACCTTTAACATTTTTTCCCAAAAAAGTTCTTCAGTTGTTTTTCACATTTATATATCTAAGGAAACATTGCTAAAGGTAGGTGGGGTTAGAATCTGCCTTTATCTTCTTATTCAGAATGTTATAGATATGATTATCTATAGATTGAATATATAAAACATTTACCATAATCCAAATGAAATAATACATTTCATTCAAATATTATAACACCTCTTGTTCTAAAAAATGAACAAAAATCCATTATTATCAAAAAAATATACATAAATAAATTTTTTTATGGAAGGAACATAATAACAATTATTTGATTCCATAACTAATCCACTAGGTATACTTAGATCATAAGTGTAAACTTAAAATGAACCAAATATTACACCATTGATGACATGAAGATCTATTTAACCCTTTTTCAGTTCTATCCTATCTATGAGTCCATGTTTATTAGCACAAATGTGTTATGCACACTCAATATCTAATACCCATGTTTCAAAGTTAGAGAAATTTATATTTATAGAACTCACATTAAGATTTTGAAAATGATTCTCATTGTAATAACTTCTTATCCTTAGATACCAATCTAGAATTATTTTATAGGATATACCTATAAGATATCTCAAAATACTATACAATATTCATTCCATAATCTATAAAAAAGTCATACATTTGGGTGAGTATCATATATTTTCATCAAGGACTTTTAATGAAAGTAATACCACTAAAAAGATGACCCCATACATTATATCTATATAGTGACCCGTGACCTATATTTCATCAAGACTTTCATCAGTTTGAGTATGTAAATAATCCACAACTATAACTGGTAGAAAAATATTGTCAATTATATCATATATGATTATTGTATATTTGAGAAGATAAATATTTATACAAATCCATAATATTTCTTCAATAAACTCCATTCCTATGGTATCCAAACTATTTGGGTTTCCCAATTGAGTGTAACCCAAACAAAACACCAATAGAAAGGAACCTAACTATTAATGTCACCTTATCATTTGAATATATTAAACAAGATAATCCATGAACACCTAACTATCAGGGACACCCATACTGAATGATCATGGTCTTGATAAGTGTTTCTTTAGTAGGAATCTCACACTTATTATTTGAGGGGTTTTCTTTTAAAGTCTAACTAATTAACATGTTGGTACTAGGTGCATGAAAAAAAATCATAAAATCACATGAAAACAGATTTTTTACCATTATATTGATGTCACAATGTCATATCAAATGATTTTTTACAATATTATCAACCTAATGATCTCAATTGAACTAAATAAGAATAAAAAATTCAAATTTACACCCAACCTCATTTGATTTTTATCAAAAAAAAATTATCTCATTGTTAGAAATCACTACTTGAAGGAACTGAAGTCGAAACCCTTTAGATCATCTAAAATAAACCACATAAGTTTTCTTAAATTTCAACATTAAAAATCTAGGTGTTAGTATAGAGAATCAAATGGGATTTCAATGTCCGCACAATCATGGGAGCACCTTTTCTTCGACCTACGAGGGAGTTCTTGGATCGGGGTGACCAAAACCTCTTATTCTCTCTTTTTGTAACTTGAGAGAGATGAGAAAGATGATCTAAAAATAGTTAGAGTAATATTCCTATAAAATATAGCTTAATTTTTACTTTGATATGTAGATTTATGTTATGAAAAATTCACTTTGTCCCTTCAATAAATTAACCCTACTAAATTAAACCTTATATGAAATTTATTATACAATAAACACTTCCAAAATGTCATAAGTGTTTTATTACTTTCTTATTACATCAAAAATATGTTACGTGATAAAACATGAGTCATTAAATTGATTCGTCTCTCTCAAACATTAAACCAACCTTAAATATAAAATATTCATTTGTAATTTTTTTATATTCACCTAATAACTTAATAATATAAGATGTTAATAAATTCAATAATTATTTTTATAAACTTGAATAACATTTAATTTATTTATTTCTTGTAATAGGTCAAATTTGGACATTTCTAACCCCCAAGAGGCCACCATATCCTAAACTCTAATTCAGTAAAATTAAACAACCTTATAAATAAAATTTGTGTGTGAACCTTTAGGAACCTATATTGATAGAAATGAGTCATACTCATAGACCAAGAGTGGCATCTAAAAAAACCCTTAAAGAGATAATGTTTATTCATAGAAATGACAACCTCTTATGAGCACACTCTATGTAATATAATCTATTTATCTTATGATATATCATAAATTAGAATAAATACTTTATGTCATCATCTTTACATTATTTACTTATTCTTTTAATTAACATATTGGATGAATTTACCTTCTTACAACATGGATTTATATTTTAAAAAGTTACTACCGTCCTAGTCAACTAGGCCTAAAATATCTCTTCTTTTACTTAGAAGTAACAAATTCCGTCTTGATCATTCAAGAAATTCCATACCACCGATGATGCACCCAATTCAAGATACCTTCCCACAACCATAAATTTCATGGTTTTTATCTCACAAAAAAATACATGATCAAATGATACACATTGATAATGATCCCAACTCAAGATACTAATACACATGTTCATAGATATGAATATACAATGACAAACAAAACATGTGGTGTTACTATTAGTGGGTTAGTCTTCACTGTCTCCTCTACTATAAATTTACAAGTATGGAATTCATAAAAGTATCAATGATTATGGGACCCCATCACCTGATAGTCATTCATTATCTATGTCCCATTATTATGATATATCTAGACCTTAGGACACGCCTTTAAGGTTACTATCATAATATATTGAGGTTCTAATTATAACTAAGAATTGTTATAACCTTTTGATATGATATATAATCCAAAGACATTACCATCTAAATAGTGTATGTAGAAGAATTAACACTATACGGTAAGATAAAATCATGCACAATTCTCTGTATAAATGATATGTTAATTGAAAATAATTTCTCAGATTGGATATAGGGAACACACTTTTACAACACTCCCACGTACACTAGATCCAAATTACTAACTATCAACCAGTTAGTCATTGGGCCTTTGTTGTTTTCTTACAAGGAAAATTTGATATTTGTGACTTTATATCCTTGAGTAAAACTCCCCAAATAGATGATATATCCAAGTGAATATATCATAAAATTGACATATTTTCTATTACTAATGTTATAAAATTATCATAATTAAAATAATATGTTACTTTCAATGCATGAATCCAAAAAATGGAACAAATCATTCTTTATTTCATACATGTAAAATCCTGTTACCTTTATGATAGGTAAGTTCTAAAGCATGTTCTGGTTTTTCTTTTTTTGTTGTCTGGGTAGGGTTAAGAAGGTATTGGGAGGATACCTATAATGGTTAAGTCAGATATTTTTTGGATTATTAGATTTAACCAGTTGTTTATGCAGCCAGATAAAGAATTACACACATTGTAATATGGTTACAATCCATGTAAATCCTAAAATGAAAATAATTCATTTTAACCAAAAGGTGATGAGTCTTTTGGAGAATATCAAAATCTTAAAATTGACAATGTGTAACTAGGTTACACACCATGTAAAACCCTGATCCTTATTTTTAAATAGGAATTCTACCTAAAATTTTCATTTTTTCTTCCTCCATAATTACTTGATCTCAATGTAGAGTCTTACCAAGTGATTTTGGGAGCCTCCAACCCCTCCAGGCCTTGTTGTTCGATGATTGATCATTGTTACTATTGTGGTGTAACTGACCGGGTAAGCATTCTAACAATATCTCCATCTATTTCACTTTTCCTATTAAGGATTTAATAGATCATCTTGGAATTGATGGATCTAAACTCCCTATTGTCAAATATTGTTTTAGGTTTATTTCTTAGATCTTATGTTCCTTCTTTTTTGTTAGTGGGTACATCGCGAGCTTTGTGTTTCTATGAGAAAAAGGTAAGCGGTTCCGTATTGATTCCCAATTTGTATTAACCTAATTTTTTTGTTTAATTTCAATGGTTTGAATTAAAATGAAATTGGTTGATTTTAACTAAATGTATTTCAATCAGTTTGTTGGAGAAAACCCAATTCCATTGGATTGGGGTTTTGAAAAGGGTTTTTGGCATGAAATCAGAAATCCTCTAATTCCAGTGAATTGGGGTGTGTTTATAGAAATTAGAAGAATTTAAATTTTTTAATTTAAATTTTAAAATGTATTTGATGGGAATTTTTAAAAAAACCCCAATTATAGTGATTTGAGGTTTTTTATGAAATTGAAGGAATTTATTTGAAAATTAAATTGATAAATTTAATTTTTAGAATTGGATTGTGAAATTGCATGAATTGGTTTCAAATACTTATTTATGAAAAATGAATTAAAAATCATTTGATAGAAACCTTAGGGTTTTATCTTGGTAAAAAGGCATGTTTTTCATTAAAAATCCGTTATGGTTTTTAAGTGCAAATTGGAATATTTGAAATAAATAATGGTATTGAATTGTATTTTAATAAGTATTAAAATAAATTACCCATAATTGTTTTATACTTGGGAACATGAAATCCTTAGGTAGTTAGTGAGTTTTTTGGATGGAACTTTATGACTTACAACATTCAAAAACATCATATCAATACATCACATCATTTATGATATGGTTATGAGTCCTATTTAGGCCGAGTTCAAAGGGACTTATATATATACCACCGTTAACTATGAGTGTGGAATCCTTATAGCCTGGAACTTTCATAACTTATTAGGCACATTATCATGTTTATTTCTCTTGTGTATTTCAAATGTATATATGTCATTGTTGTAAACTATTTTACATGCCTTGATAATTTATATAAACTATTTTATATAAAAGTGTTTATTTAATAATCTTTTGTGAAAAGTGCCTTTTGGTTAAAGGAAAATTTAATCTTTTAAAATGTATTTCCATCATTTGAAATGTGAATTATGAGTTACTAAAGTATTTCCATCTTTTAAATCATAAATCCTGATTTTTTTAAATATGTTCTTGATATTCCAAACCTATTTGTTTTAAATTTAAATAATTTTTCATGGTTAATTTGATATTGGAATTTTTTATGGAATCTTTGGGTGAAATCCTATTAGTATTTGGATCACACCCTACTTGTTACTTTGGGTGTTTTTAGATTATTTAATTCTAGGTTTAATAAAGGGAAAATGATATCTTGGAGGTTTATCCAACTGTTGAACCTTGTACTTGGTGAGTTACATCCTTTGGGTCTTGAGTAGTTTTTATTCTAGTTTTTTTTCTGGTTTTCTGGTACTTTTTTGTAGTACTTAGGCTTGTTTATGCCCATTAAACTTCTGGTTCATTACTCCAAGTGGAGTTTATTTTGATATGCATACTATATTATGACTTTTACCTTTTCATTATTAGTGTAAAAACCATTCCCACTTTCATTTTGTATGATGCGAGGCTCTAGTTACCGACCTGTGGGGATTGGGAACACCCTTCAGGCTATGTTAGGACTGAATTAGTAATCGGGTTACCAGAGTACCCGAGTTGGTTTGTGACAATACCACTTCTTTAGCTTCATCTGATTCCACAACATATTATATATTTATAGAATATGGTTACCACTGGATTTAATGATCTTCACTTACTCATTTTTTGAACCTAAATTTGATACTAGATCAAATTATCCATAATAAGACTAGTTTTATATTCCATTGATATCTAGAATTCTTTCCTCCACAAGTACCATGTACACATCCCTTTTACTTTCTCAAGTATTATTGTATAGTTAGGACTATTTCATATATATTTCTAATATATTTATATGATATTTTCCTACCATAATATATGTTTTTGAAATATCATATCTAATACACATAATGGATTGTGTGATAGATCTAGCACTGAAGCATAAAAGTTATTATCACCAAATTAATCCCCTCCTACATATTATAAATGTCTTCTTAGAGATATTTATGCTATGTGACATTGGAAAATATTATCTCTCAAATTGTTTCAACTTGTATTTTTATCACCTTTTAAATTTATGTACTTTAACTTCATCCAAGAAACCCTTAGATTTACCTTAATAGATTTTATTCCCTATAACTTGGGTTACTAATTTAATTCAATCTTTGTAGAGTCACTTTAATCCTAGTCTTAACTAACCATAATACTAATTAATATTTTCTCTATGTTATCAACATATTTTTTTTGAAAACAATGGTAATTACTCTAATCTCTTATAGACACATGGGATAATATCATCACAAATGAATATTCTTTGAACTTGATGCTTTCATTAATACATAAATGGATCTATACTACTTGAATTTCTTATTATAATTATATTATGTCACCAACCCTTTATGGTTGTGTTTTATATACACTTTCCAAGTAATAGAGTCTTAATATCTAATTCACAATATAATTATCATAGAAAGTTTATATGAAAAGTAGAATTATAATGGGTTTAAGCGTGATGAGTTGGTACAACCAATCGAGCCTCATTGGCACCATGATTTTACCACCGATGTATAGTTTCTATTCAATACCCACCAATGAATTTACATAAATTGGAGAAACATACCAAAATACAAAACTAAATTTTATTATATGTAATCCATTTTTATGATTTCATATTCACTTGTTATTTTAGATTATTTCCATTTATTACTTGTAAGATGAAGATTCATTATTATCATTGAATACTATATCACCTTGACTTGGTGATCATTAAACCATATATCTTATTTTGATCATTTCTATGAAATATGTGTCTCTAAAGCATTCCTTTTACCTGAGCTCTTGTGAAAATTTCTCCTATGCAAACTACATGTGCATCTTAATCCCTAAATTTATTCAAGTTAATATTTCTCCCACTGTTTTAAATAGATATGTGCACCCTCTTATTTAAATATAGTCTTTAAATTTACTATATAATTTCTATCTTATGGATTTATGTAATATATTTATATACATAAAGGTAATTACCTGATATAAACTTTTTGTTTTTCTTTATGCAAGTATTTTTATTAACTTAGCCTTAATTGACTCTTTACATATAAGTACATTAATTATGATATAATAGATTTCATTCATATTATAAATCATATTATATCCATTTATAATTATTATTATCATAATATTAAGGGTTAACTTTGTAATTTTAGAATCATGTCTTGAAACAATAATGGATGACTGTACGATACTTATACTAATCATTATCAATCCACCTTTTACTAACACCAGGGCTTCGATGTATATAAATAAATGCAAGTTTATGAATAAATCCACTCTATATTTTCATTATCAATGAATTATTGTAATATCGAACATTAATACTCCTTTAAATAACATCATGGATTTGATGTGTATAAGAAAATATGAGTTCAGGAATAAATTCACTCTACATTTTCATGATTGATTAATGCTTGGTTAAGATATTCTTCAACTCACCAGCCTGAAACAACTCATATATTCTAACCAAGAATGTTCCTTTCTTCAATTATATATTCCATAAATTTTTTAAATAAATCCCATGAATTATATGAATTTACCCCTATATTTTATTTTAAATAGTTCACATATATCTTATCAGACTAGTAATAGAATCATTTTTCCATTATTACCTTTATAACTTAAAGTGTCTTGGTAATTATACCTATTAATAAATCATGTCTAATACCAAAGAATTTTAGATCATGAAGATACTAAAAACCATTATTGGTATTTCTTTAACATTTTTTCTAGATTTACTTTAACAATAATTATATTTCCCCAACTAATAATGGGTATTATATTTTATATTCATCATTTATTATTAATGATTCACGTATTAAAAATGTATTAGTTGAGTATGTAACACTAAAAATAAAATTTATTAAAAAATGAAATAATTTATCATGGTGTTTAATGAGAACATGATATAAATGTTTTGTTAATAATAAATATGAATTAATAGTTCAACTAGAATCAATAAACTTTGAAAAAGGGGAGTTGTGTTCTTCTCATTACTAACATAGGAATTACCCTTTCTTAGCTAATGAGAGAATTCACCTAGCTTCTTGTAATGTTTATGAACATCCTTGGTTTATATATTTGGATATAGATATGTAATCCACATATTGTATCTAATACCCAAGAAGAAAAATAGAAATATTACATACAATGGTGAAAATACCTGAAGTATAAGACACTACTTGATTCAATTTTGATTCATTGAAATTCCTATTCCAATGACCTATCTTGAAACATGTAAAGAAAATAGGATCTTATTTGATTCTCTCCCTCTTTATATTTGGTTTATTAGAAAGATTTTGTGAATGTGACTTTGGATTTGTAGTTTCCAACCACATTTTTTCATTGTCATTCTTCTTATACACCATAAGAAATAAGGATTTATCTTTATTTAAGTTTTTATCTTCTCAAAAAATATTACCCAAAATACATTAAAGTGTTTTATATATGTACTTTATTTTATAATTCTCAGAAAAACTAGAGTAAGTGTATGATAAGGATGAAATAATTAGATGTATTTAAAGTTAATGATTTGAATTGAATCCTAATTTTTCTAATTGATCAATGTACTCTATCATCTTGAGTTACGAGGACTATCCTAAATTGAATCTTTAAATTTACATGTGATCAATGTAATAATGATATCATTGATTTATTGATTGAAATTCTCCTCATAAACTTCTTAGAGATGATACAACATGGTAAACCATCCATGTACTCATGTTTATTTTGTAACACATTGGACATTGATGATAACATTATGATTTAAAAATAAAATGATTCATCCATGAGTCTATTGTAAGCTTCCTTTTCCACCTAACATGATTTCAAAGGTGACTCATCAGGGAATGGGGACTCCAACACATACAATTTTATATCTTATCGCATTATTATATGAAATCACATATACCAAAATTAAAAATTAGTGTCGATTAGGACATATTCATTGTCCAATATTGATCATAGTGTTTTAGTGGTATTAATTTCCATTTTATACAGAATAATTTTTTGAATATTAATGCCTTTATCTTGATTTCAATTTTTTTTGAAATTATAGATTTATTAATCTTAAATGTCTATCATTATTTTTTTAAATCCTAAAATTACTAAAATAATAGACTCAAAATACTAAGTCACTTGATTATTCTAGTGGCAATGATTTGTAAAACCTCCCCTCATAGTCCACGATATGGCTACACCACTACTTGAAGAGTTTCAAGGTAGGATTTTGGGTATCAAGTTGCATTATCTCTTGAATCCTAGATCTATTGAGAGATTCTCTAACTTATGAAGATAGTAACCTTTCATTACTCAATAATTTTCCTATAACATTATACCAAGATAGCTATAAATATTTCTTTGATTCCAATTTTATTTAAGTAGACCCACTTCTCATGTTATAACTTCCCAATAGGAAGAGTAATCCTCAACTATGGATGATGAGAACATCATTTTTTTAAACTTAAATGAATAAAGGAATTTATTACTTAATATTTAATTTTATTAATTTTTAGTTATTATCAATGAATAAAATCCTTTTCTATTAAACATTATTTTTCTATATGATCACAATAAAAAATTAACCAAGCATTAAATAGAAAACATTCACATTTATTATTGTGATTTTATACATGCATGTTTTTTTGTTATTCTATATGATCACTTATAAATACACATACACAAAAATAATAAGCCCTATATATGATAAAATAACAATATGATCATGAGTGTTTCTAATGGTTGATCCATTGCGAGAAATATGGATTAATTGATACTCTTGGGGTTACTCCTTGAGTCAAGTATAACTCTATTTATAGTTTTAACAACATAAAATGTATCTAGCTACTTTCTGGTACTTCACCACATCTCATTGTGAACTATGGCTTCTTTCATCCTCCTTATTACATAATAATACTGACATGTAGGTGAGGGGTTCTTGGGAATGTGAGTTACACATAAATAATTTACTCAAGGATACACAAAAACTTATATATATAATGGGTTCGAGTGACAATACACATACAATCATTTTTTAATTAATTATTACAAACCTACACACATTGAAATAATTATATACATATATAAAAATAATAGACATACACTGGACGATGTCACTCATGATCAGTCAAAATAAAAAATAAATTCAAAATAAAATTAACATCATGTAAAATTGTACACGAGGAAATTTATTATGAATTAAAATTAATGAAACTAATTTTAATTTTCAAATTAATTTCCATATAACCCTGAAACCAATTTTATGAAATCCTAAAAATTTTAAAATATTTTTTGGATTTTTTTAGGATTCCCAGGTATTTTAAAACCACATAGAGGGGTTCTTGGTCACGACTATACATGATGGTCTATGTAGGTTGGATCAACCCAGCTGGGTATCCAGGTTGACAGGGTGGAACAACCCTCCCGAGTGCGTGGGGTCCCTGTAGGTGGTACTAAAGTGCACCACAAAACATATTATAATTTTTTTTATAATTCAAAAGAAGCGCATCCATTTTTTGGGCATTGTCAACACCTCCGACCAATAAATTGGGGGGTGGGGGGGGGGGGGGGGTTGGATAAAACATCTACTTTCACCTTTTTCTCTTTAATGAATACTTTCCCTCCATGATCTTGTTCATCAGCATGCTGACCAATGACTTGAATTGATGTGTATTCTGAGTGAAATAGGTACAACATCAATACCTTCCACTAGTGTACCATCACTCCCACACTGATATGTTATAATATATATATATATATATATTTTATTTTTTGGACTAAAAAATATTTTTTTGATCTTCAAGTGACCATTTATTATCCATCTAACCTCATATTGAAGTTCTTTCACTAGTGTTGGGACTAAAACAATGCTCTTTACTAAAATTTATGAAAACTTAAGTTTATTTCAACTTAAAAAATCACATGATAACTCTGATACCAATTTTTGATATTGGGTGTGTATAGGAAGCATAAATATAAGGTAAATTATAATTTTTACTACTATAATGTTGTTGTAATGTTGTCTCTAATGAGGTAGCACCTGGTTATCAACCCACGGATCTCATTTTAATTAAATAAGTTCAAAAAATCAAAATCAAAATAATACCTCATTCTATTTTTATAAAACATGTTTTCCACTCATCTCTAGTTCTCGGTACTTAAAGGAACTAGTACAAGAACCATTTAGATCATATACATTCATCTCCAAAGCTTTATTTATTGTGAATATTTAAAATCTAGGTGCTATCATAGAGAATCAAAGGAGATTTTAATGTCGACATTATTGCGGGCACATCACATCATTAATCTGGGATGGAGTTGTTGGATTAGGATTTTCCAAACCTCTCTTTATCTCCTAAGAACTTGAGAGAGATGAGATATATTTACTCAAAATTGTGGGAGGAATAGTCCCATGACTTATTGCTTAATATTTACTTATATAGGTGGGTTTAACTTATGAAAATTTAACTTCATCCCTTTAATAAGTTAACAATTATAAATTAAACCATATTTAACACTTATGACCTAGTAAATGTGTCACAAATTTAATAAGTGTTTTATCAATTTCTTATAATATCAAAAAAAAAGTAATATGGTAAAAAAAGATTTATTAAATTTACTTTTCTCTCCTAAAAATATTAAATAAACCTTGAATATCAAGTATTAATTAGTAAAATATTTTCTTGTATTCACCGAATAACTTGTGAATATAATGAGTAAATTAATTCAATTATTATTACTCTAAAATCAAATAATATTATATTTATTTAATTATTATGCTTTTTTAAAATTGGACATTACCTAACCCCCATTGCAGGTCCCACCACATCTTAAAATCTAATTCACTATAATTGGACAATATTTTGAATTATTTTTGTGTGACCCTCTAGGACACTATATCGATAGAAATGATTCATACTCATAAACCAAGTACAGTATCTAGAAACACATCATATCCCGCAAGGAAATTAGGTTTAGTCATAGGAATAATAACCTCCTATGAGTATGATTCATGCAATATAATCTCTTTATCTCATGACATATTATAAAGTAGGATGAATACTTTGTGTTGTCATCCTTATATTAACTATTTATTCTTTTAATGACCATACTAGATAAACTTAACTTATTATACCATGGATATTAATTTATTAAAGGTACCACTATCCTAGTCAAATAGGATTGAGATATTTTTATTCTACTTGGATGTGAATTTTTTTGTCTTGATGATTCAATCAAATTCATACCACCAATGACACACCCAATGCAAGCTACCATACAACAACCATAAATTCCATGGTTTTCATCTCACATCAATGTACATGATCAAATGGTACACATTGATAATGATATAAATTTGAGAGACCAATACACATGTTTATATATAGGAACATCTGATGACTTGAAAAACATGTAGTGTTCATATTGGTGGATCAGTCCCTATGAAATCCTCTTCTCGAGATCACTAAGTGAAAAATTCATGAGAATAATTCTAAATGACTATGACCACCCAACACCCGATAGTATGACATAATCCATGTCTAATTAGTATATGGAATATAGATAATTATACATGTATTTAAGATTACTGTCATAGTATCTTGAGGTTCTCAATATATCTTCGAACTGACTGAAACTTTTTTTTCAAAATAGTCACTTTTTGGGATAGTGAGAACCGAACAAGCAGTGGGAACTATAAGTGAGCCGGCCTTAGATCCATTTCAGTCCAGTCCCATAAAAAAGAGAAACAAGAGAATATAAAACATAAAAAAACCATAAACCATAAACGAGCCGGTCAGGAAACCCTGTCCAGGACCGACTCACCCAAGAATCACACACACACCCTAACTGTCACGTCACCCTGTGCTCACAGCAGTGCCACCTGACTTTGTTGATCCGCCACACCACAAACCAGATAGTCTCGACTGCCTAAAGGCTATAAAGCCAATGCACCTCCATCCCACCATAGTCCATGGTAGGAAACTGTGACTGGAACAAACAGACTAGACCACAAAACCATACCATATTCGTACCGAACAAAACAGGAAAAAAACCACCAAACCGCACTAGATACAAGCAGATAGTTTCCCCCAAGAGCACAAAGAGGGGAAGAGGACATCGTCAGAGCCAAGATTTCTGTAGGACGCCACCTGCGACCATGTACTGATCCGGGAGAAGACGACGAACCTTCCAAAACCAAACCAGAAGAGCGCCAGAACATGGTATACTACAATCCCTCTGAAACCTTCGACGGAGGAGAGATTCTACAAATGAGGGACCAGGGGATGAATATCCAAGAAGACAAGAAGACTGTCCAAAAGTATCGGGAGGAGAAATGGCAAGGGGGTTCCTCTGACTTTGAGCGATCCTGAGGTCGCCATCCGTGACCGCGTAATAACTCGAGAGGAAGACAACATACCTGCCATGAAATGTCTCCAACGATCCCAACCATCTCAGAACCCAACGATGGACACCAAGCACATCCGAGACCCCATACATCGATCGCTCAATGTGATGGATCCGAAACATGTATTCCATGAGGGGGATCTGGGATGAGGAATCTGAGAGGAGCACCGAGCGCGCATGCCATCGAGAGCAAGAGAAGAGGGAGGATGGAGGAGGGAGGAAGGGATAAGGATGATGTATAGAAACCCTAATCCGAGGGGAGATCCCATGGTCAATTCCCCTTATGGGCCCATATAAATAGTGCATTAAGAAGTATAACCACTCTTATGGAAAGATAACATCATTCATAACTATTATATACATGATATGGTAATTGAAAAGTATTTCTGAAGTTGTGTATATTGATCCCTTTTTAAAAAAAGAACATACATCACATGAATATTTAATCCATAAATATTTCATCTCATGAAATATTTATTATAAAATGATTTATTCCTTTATTTATTCAAGATTATAATTTTTTTTGAATCTCAATTCCAACTACCAAATTAATATGTTCACACCGTATTGATATGTAACTCTTTACACAACCCACAATTTGTGTTACTCACCTAAAAATAGAAGTTAAACATATTAACACATATAAAAATTCATATTATGAATAAGGTATATAAACTTTTCATATAAAGGTTTAGAATTATATGAAATTGATAATCTTTACATGAGTAATCTTGGAGCCATAGATATCCAAACATCACCTTTCTAGAATAAGGCATAAACCTCCAAGCTAGTGGGAAGTCTAAACCAAAGTCCCTCTAACCAAGGACACTTACTAAATAGAGAATCCAATTCATCATAACTATAATATGTAATGTTAATAAACTCCATTCAACAACTAAATTCAAGCTAAATTTAATTACAAACTAAGTTCAAGGTAAATGAAACCTAAATCTTATATTTTCATATTTAGCATGTAATGCTTGGTTTGAAAATTTATAAGAAGTAATTTATCATATAAATTAAATATTACATAATATACACATTTCATAAAAAATTTATAAATATAAATATCCTAAAATAAATTAACAAATAAATAAAAATTTTAATTTTTTTTGAAAAACATTAGATGAAAATATGAACATTTCATATTCAATTTATACATGAAAATTTTTATTTTATAATGCTAAACACTTATCATTTATAAAAATTTTATAAATAACAATTGAATCTTGAAAAATATCAAAATATTAAAATTTTAAGGATATATCATATTTTAAAACCAATAATAGGATTATCAGTCATAATATGTGATTGATAGCATAACTTATAATTTGTACCATATTAATGTTCCAGTCATATTTGACGATATCCCCTATAACACCGATACAATGAAATGATATGTTTTTATAAAAACCCAATATTTAATTGTATGTTATGATATCACATATTATTTATTACAACATAGTATAAATGCATGTTATTTTAATATATCATACTCTATGGTATATGACAATCATACACCATGACTGAGATAAACATAATAAATCCTGCATATTATATTCCATGGTATGTCTCCAAACACATTACACCATACATATTATTTGAAACAAAATAGAAAAAAATTGATTCATTGATACAAATGGATCTAATACCACTGATTGTTTTTGGGTGATAATTTAATGATCTTAGAAGTGGAATAAAACCCATACCATGGTATATGATATGCAGGATTTCTTATGTTTGTCTCAATTATGGTGTATGACTGTCATATACCATAGAGTATGATATACTGAAATAAATAGAATTAATATGACCAATCTATTATAAATATAATTAATATCCAAATGGAGAACATAAAAAAATCATACCTTTACTTCCAAAAGTTCCATATTTTACTATTTTATGGAATATAATTGATAATGAAAACTAAAAAATAATATCTAAAAGACCCCTACCTCCAAGGGAATTACCCTAATCATAGATCCTCATTCATATTGAGAGGAATAATATTCTTCAAAGGTTTGCCAAAACCTTCCTCAATAAAGATGAATAAATAATTATGGACTATAGAGAGCTTTATCTTAGGATAACATTCATTATAGTACACATAAATATGGGGATATAGTCCATTTTATCAAAATTTTTCATTAAATGAATAGAGTTATAGGTAGATAAAACACATTAATATTTATTTATATTGTATATTCATTTTACATTTCAACAAATATACTAGGAATATATGTCTATAAATGAATCAATCACATTAATTCATAACCAAAGGGAACTGATCGAGAAGACATGGAAGAATGAATGCATATGATATCACATATCACATGTCCTATGTATGATATAATAGAAACCAATCATTAGTTGTGATTATAGAATCCATATACTCAATTTACTAAATATGATTATGGTATATTGTAAAATATGATATCCTCATTTTTATGCATTTTTAAAACTACAACTTAGTTATATTTATTATATTTTGATTAAATCCATCGCAAACCATCATATAGTTAATATAAAATCATCATGGTTTTATCTCCTATTCATATTTCTGAAAGCAAATTTAATAAAGTCTTAATGTTTTTATGGTTTAACCATAAATCAAGTCAGAATGTGATTAGATAGTCTAGATTATAGGTTTCATGTTGAAATTTTTTATCTATTTGACAATGATCTACATGAGATGAATAATTATATGCATTTAGAGTATACATTAAAGTTGGGGAACTGAATGATTTTATTGGGGTTCAAACCAGTTCCACCCACACACCAATGTTTGAGTACACTCATTTGGTATAAAATATTATTTATTAAGATAAGTATTCCACTCAATCTAAAAACACACAACCATATATGTATAAAGGATATAAAGGGGGTTCTATATAGTACATTAAAAATTCATTTCTTATTCCCTATATTCTCCAAATCTATTCCCTCCATCACATCACATCATAATATTCATACCAAAGTAAAACAATAAAAAAAATTGTTATTCATCTCATGTTTTTCATATCTTAAAAGTGTTGTTTTACAAAAATACATTTTTAGAATAATAAAACTTTCACCATTGTATCCTATACATATTTCACCATCAACCCTTTTTATAACCATATTTTGTGGGGTTAAAATAGATCTAATAGAAAACAATAAAATAATGTGCATTGATGATTAAATTTATTTCCATCCACGTATTTTATATTACATATAATAAAAGTCCCATAAAGCTACAATAAATTAATTATTCATAAGAATGACACTGAATTTGAATTTAATACAAAAGTAATTTAAGAATACGTGATAGTTGAAAAAAATTAATATATGAGTTATTCATTTTGAGTGAATGGAAAAGATATAACAAAATTATAAATAGTATAAATCATATCAAAGATTAAATTTTGTATCATGTGATATTAAATATTTATAAAATAAAAATTTTGGAATCCAAAATATTTTAACATTTATTTGAAATAAAACCAATCAATAATCAAATGGGGTGATTTTACTTGATACAATTAAATATTAGTTTTTATTTAACAATGTGTTAATATTACATATTTTATATATTAAATTATATAGGACACTATATTACAATATATATCATAACAGTACCCTTAAAATTTATTATATCTTATAACAAGTATAAGAAGCATTTATATGTCTTTTAAGTGATTTTAAGTAATGTGATATCATATATTATGGATCAATATTTTTTTTAATATTAATTAAAAAAAGTTTCAAGTAACTAGATAATTAGATTTAAAAATGAATTTGAAGCTATTTGATTTTGTAATAAATTATAAAAAAAAATTTGAGTACCCTGATGAAATTGAAATACATTCTTTATCTTAGTGTCAAATATATAAAAAATTGCATGAATTCATTTATTTAAAATAATAAAAAATAATTCTATATAAAAAATAAAAATATATTAGAAAAAATTATTTTACCAAGGAAAATTTAAACTACTTAGTCTCTAAGAAAAAATAAATGTAGTAAATAAATAAATTATGAATATATAATCATTCATAGGAAAAAATTTTACTAAAAAAAAGAAAGATCTTTTTTAAAAAATTATTGATATAAAATTAAAATGGTTTCTCAAGAAAAAACTAGTTAGATGAAGAAATAAGTTGAATGCCATTACTTTATTATAAATCATATTAAAAATAAATTATAATACTATTATTAACATAGAAAATACTATTCATAAAACACTAACTTGTTATTTGAATTATTGAAAAATAATGAACAATTATAACTAGATATATTTCCATATTTTCATAGATAAAAATGTTATAAAATAAGAAGGTAATAGTTTACAATGTAAAATGAATTGTCAAAAAATACATCCTCAAGAAATAAACCTAAGGATAAAATACATATTTTATGTTTTATAATGTTTTAAGATATATGGATCGACTTATAGTTAGATAAAGTAGTTTATAAAATTATAACATAATTATTATAGGTTTAATTAATATGGAAAAGAATTTTATGATTGATTTTAGAGTTTTAAAATGATTTAATTGGAACAAAACTAAAAATAAATAATTAAGATAAAGTATAGGGTATAATAGAATCAAAAAATTATCTTATTATAATTGAGAATAATATTTTTAGAACTCATAATGAAGCTTCCAGCCTCGTTTAGGATTTTCTCTCCAGAATATTTCACCAACCAGATTTTCCTCAATCCTCCACAACAACCTCATTTTGTTTATCTAGAGGTGATTATGAATCTTTATCCTCCACTAATTCATCCACAACAACCATAATAATTCAATGGAGGACTAGTATTCTACTTCTCCAATGATTAAGTTAGGACCACCTTTTATTTTTTATTTTAATCTTGTTGGGGAATTAAATAGAAATCAACCCCCTCTCTCTTTGATCCAAATCACTCTAGAATGAATTGGATTTTACAATTTCTTAGTGTGTCACATGGATGAGGGTTAGGTTATGCTAATATTTTTTGATCAAGATGATTTATATAATTTTTGGTGAATAAGGGATTGTAATATCTCTAGATATAAAATAATGGTGTTCCTTTAGTCATTGTTATCATTATAAGAATTCATTTCTCTAGTTATTCCTATTTTGTAACCCTTATATGTTTTACCAATCCATCTTTTCAAGAACAAAGATTTAATGGATATAGTGATTTCATTGTGTTCTATGATTAAGTTGGATTCATCCACTACTCACCTTTTTCACCTATCATTAGCTCATGTTTTCATTGAGGTTGACCGTTTAAGGGATATAATGAAATGGGAATGGAATAATAATAGTAAAGAGGGGTTATTATAATCAATAATTTATGAGGATGTTACGGATTTTTTATTTAGGTGCAGAATTGGGGGACATTTAATAACTTCCTACCATTGACCCAATATTGTGTGGAAAGTTAAATAGAAGGTATCAGAGGTTGTGTTCTTAGATAAGGATCTTACTATGATCTCATGAAGAAGAATAAGCCTCCCGTGATAAGGGAAGACTATTTGGTTGTACCGTTTAAGGCAGGTCCCTCTATTATGCCTCCAAGTGATGTTGGTAATGATTTACAGGATATTATTATATATGATGATGTTGTAGTTTCCCAATAGGGTGAGTATAATGAATTTATTATTGTGAAGGAAGGGGTTATCTATTTGAGGATTGAATATTTAGTGGAGGGAGACAAGTTTTTGGCTAATTCTCTTTCTATCTTCATGAATATTGGTCTTAATTCTTCATTGGCCCCCATCAGTGAAGTCATAAAGGGAATAGTAGTATTACTAGATGAAGAAGTTTATAAAGGAGAATCCATAGTATGGTTTTAAAATAATCAAAATTTGATTAAATTATTGTACCTTAAGGATCAATATTCTTTGGAATTGGTGGATAATTTTTAATTCTATAAAGAGGATACTATAGATCCCTTATACTCCACTGAAGTCATAACAATTGAGTTTTATCACTCGAATAAACAAAATTGGAAGAATATAATCATCAATTCAAATGGATTCACAAAATATTAGTCAAATAAATCAATATCTTGTTTGAACTACTTGGGTATGAAATGATCTATTATTACTATATCTCTTAATAAGTAACCTTGCATAAATGTTTCACCGAAGATGAATTATAATAACTCTAATTATTCACCTCATCCTCTGGTATAAATTATTCTATTTGATTCAAAAATGAATTTTCAAGTCCTTATTGTTATTTTAGTAAATTTTGGCGTTCTATAGTATATTTTTTAATATCCAATTTTTTGTCTCTATATGAAAATATTTGTATTTAAAAAGATATTAATATTAAATGGATATTCCTTGATCAAGGTTTGTTGGGGTGGGAAAAATTTATAGATTATTTCTAAGACCCACTCTATTTTTTTCTAGAATTTAAAAGTGAATATTTTTTTTGGGAATTATATTTGGATCCTCAAACATATCATATTTATTTAAAAGGTAATATTAAAGATACTTAAGGTATACTATCATATTTTAGTTCTGTTTCTTTAGCTCGATCTTTTTGTAATAAGGTTTTCCTCTACAACAAAATAAGGGTCTATGTTATTTATTTGAATTAAAAAAGGTATTGGATATTCAATTGAATTAATGTTAATAAATATATTTATTATATATAAATTATATAGCAAAAAGTGCACTAATACTTAAAAAATCTTCATCAATATGTGATGTGATCCCAACCAACACTACCCTGGTTTTATAGCTCTGATTCCATTCTAAATTGAGAAATTAAATCAAATAAGTATAATACTCTAACAAATATATTAAAAAAATTTATCAGATAATTATTCATATTTTCTTTACTAATGTATGATTCAAATTTCAATCATATATACATTGCACAATATTTAATACCAATACCATGATAGTTGTTCATAAATTTGGATTGAGTAATTAAGAAAATAAATTGATGAATAAATGGAATTATAAAATAATAATTAAATATTATTTCAAGTTCTAACCCATAACCATGATATAATTATAATATCATATTTTCATAATGTAAGTAATGAATAGAAATGTAGAATGAATTAGTGTGATTAATATGATTTTAGTGATTCCTCATCCTACAACATGGTATAGATAATTTACAATTATTACTTAAGAGTAAATTAAGATAACCTTCAAGTTCACTTTTATATTACATGTTTTGGAATTTAAAAAACATACAATATACCTTGATATAGGGATCACCGATGATCTATACAACTTGTGTATTGATACATGATGTTTTTTCATGTTTTTTAAGTCTATATGGACTATATATATTTGGTATGGGTGGCCTTTCCACTTTATCTCTCTCTTAAAATATATTCATAAATCAACATTATCTATGAAAATATTTCATGAGGGGTCATGTAAAGTTTTTTTCATCCCTATTTTCCTTCATATAAAGAAATAAGGTAATAAAACTATGGAAAGAAGTGCATAACCCATGCCAATATTTTAAAACCTTCATTTATTTTGTTTCAAACCTATTAATTGTTCATTTACAATCATAAATCCTTAATAACATAAATTACATAAAATATTATATAGACATTCATAAAATATGATTAATTAATATTATGAATGATTATTAATATTAAAAAATATATGATAAATATATAATGTAAATATTTATCAAATATTCACACACCCATGATTTTATCTGTTATTTAGAAAATATATATACAATAATTACCATTGAATAAAAAAAATCTAAGATAATCACTATATCATATAATTTTAAAACAAGTATAAAATATAAATAAATAATAATTACTAACACATAATTTTTTTAACCAACCATACTCAAATAAAGCTAATTAAGCATTTAAAAATTTTCATTCTTAGTTGGATGAATTAAAAATATAAATATGTTTATTAATTTTTTCTTCATCCATATTAGAAAGATTGTGTTTTTTGTACCACCTTAAATAATATATAATAATAATAAATAAAAAAACATAAATTCACAACTTTGATTCACTTTTATTTAACAATTATTATTTTCACCTTGTATTAGATTACAATAGAAGTCAAATAAATAAAAAATTAAAGTATTTCACAATTAATTGAATTTTATTTCATTATTAGGGATATAAATACATAAAAATAATTATATTAAATGTATATTTTACTATAAAACAATAAATTAATTATAAAAAAGTTTCTTGAAATATTGGTCAATACATAACATCAATTTTTGTATTTATTTTGTAATTTATATTTTTTGATTTATCTTAATAACATACACATGTAACTAAGTTTTATTAAAATATTTTTAAAATAAATCCCCAAATAATGCCTGTCTATTTTTAAAATTTAATTAAATTACATTTTTGGATTAAATAAAGGTCTAATGTCATGAACATTAAGATGAATTTTAAATTTTTATTTGGATAATTGTCTTTAGTTGATAACATATTTTCAATGGGTAAGTTTAATTATGTTTTGATAATTTAAATTAAGACACATTTAGAAAATCCATGGAGAGTATGGGTTATTTAATTTGTAATAGTTATTAATTTTTGGTTGATTTAATGTTTAAGAGTTCTTAAAACCATGTTTAATTGGATAATTTAAGACTATGAAAGGCATCCGAATTCTTGGTGGAGTTTAGAGGAAAAAACCATGGAGAGTTTATGTTTATTTACTAGAATTATAGTTTGTTGAATGTTTTGGAAAAAATCACAATTTTATATATACTCTACAAGTCAATGTTTTAGAATTTTTAAAATTAATAATGTTATTTCAGTATATTTAACTATAAGAGATAAAGTGGTAAATTTAATGGTATTAGGATAAAATATTGAGCATTTAATTATATTCAAGAGAATATCTATTCCCTTGTTTAGATTTATAGTATTTTTTTAGGTGGATGAATTTTTAGGGGAATGTTAGTTTTAAAATAATTTAATTAATCAATTACTTAAGTAATTCATTTAATTGGATTATTTTATTAAATAAATTATTTGAGATGTTTTTATGATGTATGTTAACATGTTTTATTAAAGTAAGGATGTGTATAGATAATTTGAGTTAATGAAATGACTTATGGCCCAATTAGTGATTTAGTGAGGTGTTTTTGAATATGAAAGTCAATAAAGGATTAATATACCATTTTATTATGTATGTAATTGGGTAGACTTTGACTTTCGTTTTGAATATAATTTCCCACTAGTGTTATTTCACTATTCTATTTTCTATTCTGTTAAGATTGGAATCTTTAGGTTTGATGTATCTTTATAGATCATAGGGTGTTGTATGAAGAATAATAATAGAAAAGCAAAAGGCCGCGTTTGGGAATCGCTGATCTAAAGGGTTTCAAAGGGATAACACTTGTCCTAAACACAGTAAAAGATAACACTAAAACCTAAAAACAACTAAGAAATTTATATATGTTTGGAATGAATAATAAAATGAAGAAATTAATGATTTACCTTACACGAGTTGATCTCATATCGTTTACATGTGTTTGGTATAGATAACTAAGGAGGAACCTATAGGTTCTTCTATACTTGGTTATACATGGATTATGGGAATCTACTGATACTCAATAAGTATCTATCTATATGCATGGATTGCTATACCATTTGGTTAAATTATTGATAAAATCAAGAGTAAGATAATTTCAAATTTTAGGAGTTATAATAAGTATACACCACAACATGATAATCAAATCATCTTATATAGGCACTTGAGTACTCAAACGGTAAACCTACAATGATTGAGTATTTTCTAAAAGCACTCCATTATTTAAACTTTTCAAAAATTCTACTTTAATCCTCATATTTATTTTTTAATGTTAATTTTTTTTTCATTTAAAATTATCATAATCATTATATTATGATGATCAACTGGGTATAATAATATTTGGTAAAGAAGAAGGTAGTTATTATACACATTATCAATTAACATAATAATATCACTCACAACTAGCACAACATAGTGTATTACGATTTATTGTGGTGTAAATAGGGATATACCATTATGTGGTCTAAATCACCATGGCATGGATAACCCTTTAGTTCACATGTTAATCAATCTCCCATTTTCACTAATTCCCCATCAAATTAGTACACTTTCACCATATATCACATAAAATTAAATAGATCATGAAATAATATCCAAAATTACTTTTAGATATTTCCAAAACTCTTAAAATATATATCATACATTTTCAAAATATGGTACATTATATATAAAAATATGTGAAAATCCATCTAGAACTTCTTTCAGATATCCTTCAAAACACATTTTAGGGTAGCTATCAAAGTTTCATAAACTTTATCCTCATTACCAGAACTAAATTTTTTGAACTCATGAGCCTTTATAACATTGAAAACAATTATTAATTACTAAATCCATAAATTTATGTAAAGAGTGGCCTCTATAAAAGTGTCAATTCTACCCAATCTATAAAGATATTTTTCATGATCTATGTCAAATAGATGTATCTCTATACCAGTGTCCAAAAAATTCATCATATACTAGTATACATAATCATATAATCCATTTTTTCCAAGAAATCAAGTGATCATGATACACAGAGTATTTTAATCCTACATATCCTACTCATATGTTCCAAATGATCCAATTATAGACTGACCATGTCAACGAATCCATCATATCTCACTAATCTAAGTGGATAACCACATCACATGTCCCTCATCCAAATAGATAAGCACAACACATTAACATTTTCTAGGTATGTCCATACACTTCCTTGACAATTGATATCTTATATGTTATAGTTATCATATGATAGGATAAATCCAATCTTGATTTTTCCTCAACTGATGACATGATCAACCACATACCGAACTAACCCCTA
Source organism: Viscum album (assembly GCA_963277665.1). Classification (NCBI taxonomy): domain Eukaryota; kingdom Viridiplantae; phylum Streptophyta; class Magnoliopsida; order Santalales; family Viscaceae; genus Viscum; species Viscum album. The sequence continues at coordinate 1,594,022,744 of OY728161.1, forward strand.
ATTAGCTTAGTCTTAGGGATGAGAAAGGTATCAAAGTATGATGTTTCACATGATAAGTTTCTGTATATCCATGGGTATAGGGATTAAATATGAAACATACTCCCTTATTATACCAAATATATAGTGTATAACAATCCATATGGTATAATTAGTGGGTAATCTAATACACAAACCTTATTTTGTGATTCATGAAAATATTTTGTATATTTTTAAGAAATAATACCCATGATAACCTTAATATTTAATCACAAAATATAATATTCCATGATTAAAATTAGTTAAGGATAACTCAAAGTTTTATATTTAAAGGTCAATTATCATTTCACTTCACTAAATATATTCTACCAACACTAAAGACTGATAAATTATAGATTTATTTTTGTATAACATGATATTATTTATATCCTTTAAATTTTTTTAAGAATAATAGAAAAACCATACACAATAATCCACCTAATCATATCCCATATGAAATATCACTATATAGGCCTTATATTTTTAAAATTTTATAGGGTTTTTAAACTCATTACATTATATATTTTTGACCACATCTCTATGTGACCATATGATAAAACCTTCACAATAAAATCCTTTAGTGAGTAACATATTTAAAGTAATTAATTTTTAATAATGGTGAGACTTAGGGATCATATTAATAATTATTAACTCTTTGAACATAGTATTAAAGCTACATTACTTCACAACATCCAATGTTATAATGTTAATAACTTCTGTTGTTTAACTAGAACTATTTCTAAGTTCATTGTCATCATCTTCAAACTTTTCCATTAAAACATTTCCATTACGATCATTTACTAACAAAATATGACACTTTAAATTAATATATTTATTTACCAACATATCCTAAACTCCTTTTAGGATATAAAATGGATTTCAATTTATTATGGAAACTAAACGTGTAACATCCTGAACTGAACCACTGGGTCCGAGTCGGGTGCTATGTGACCTCATGCACACATCCCCATATTCAAGAGACTTCTGAATAGTAGTGAGGGCTTGATTCTGATAGTGGAGAGACTATACCCTTAGTATTGTTTCAAAGGATCAATAATAAATAATAAATAACCCGTATATCATCAAAGTAAATATGTATAAAACTGAATAAATGGAATACATATCAATTAAATTAAAGTAGTTCCCAAAATTAGAAAGCATGTAAAGAGTAAATAAAGAAGAAAAATAAATAAATAATGAACTTCAAGATATGATAGTGTCATTCCTATCCCACCGCCATCTCCACGCTCCTCATATCAGCAATCCTCTATAGGGCCCTTTCCCTTCGTTGGAAGCCTCATGAAATTTATAAGTCCACCGAAATGACTAAGTAGGGTGTGAGTAAAAAAAATCATTAGAAAACCACCAATTCATCCTTAAAAAGTGTGCACATACATAAGAGTGTATAAAATAATAATAAATAAATAAACACAGAAGAAAAAATCTTGTTGAGAATTTGTGCACTAACCAAGATTCCACAATGCCCGGTTATACCTACTTTGGTGCCATACTGGAAAATATAGAAACAAACAAGTAAATATCTTAATGTTAGATATAGACTCAAGCTACTAAATATCCATATAGACCCAGGCCTCCAGCTTAAACCACATAAGGTAATCATGCCCCGACACTATCTCTAGGTAAAGTCACATGGACCATCATGACCCACTGTTTCCACACATGTTTGATCACTCATGATCATCATGCCCCCAGGTCAGGCCACATAAGGCCATAATTCCCAATCTTCCATATTGGTCTCATTGTAAAGTCACATGAAGCGTTTAAACACATGTCCCATATATGGATACCGATCCATGAAGTTCCCACCTATCACTTTGGACCAAGTATAACATAGAAACATAGCATATACCGAGGATATAATAAGGAAAATGGCATTATACATAACATATCATGAGTATGAGAAAAAATACACACACACACATGTGAAAAACTCAATATGGTATAGTTAATCATAAATATAATATCATGATAACATCATATACATGGCCCAAAATGGTAATAAAATTTATACCTCAAAGTTTTCAATATCAACATCAAGGATAAACCACCCTATGTTGTTTGATAGTTGGAGTGGAAACCTCAATAGTCAAGAAGACCTTCTTGTGGCCCAATAATCATAATCATCAACAAGTTAATGAGCAATTTTTTTCAAGGGTTACCAGAACCAAAAATAGATATTTTATTTCTAAAAGAAATAAAATATTACATGTGATAATACTCTCTCTCTCCAGGATAATTTCCAAATTATCATTTTAGGCCAACACATGCATTAAAAAATTTACCCTCAAGAATTATTTTCTTTTTATAATTATATATAAATAGATTCTTATAAATTATCTTTTTGTAATTATATTTTAATGATTTTTTTTTAAATTATACTAAACAAATGTGAGAGAAATTGAATTAAAAACACCTCACTGCGTTAAAAAATTACAATTTAGATTCTTCTTGTTGAGGCGAACCCAACGGCATTGACGATGCATCAATATGATCGGTAATGAATGATATATTGAAGAAAGAAGTTTCAAATATAATAAAAAATAAAAAATAAATGAAAATAAGATTTGGAATTGGGGGAGAGGTGAGAGAGATAGGAAATTTCCTCTTATCGCTGTGCATATAGGCAGCTCCCCACCATTTCCCCATTTATTACTTTTTTTATTTCATTCATTAATTATTTTAATTCATTATTTTTTATTTGAATTTCATCCATACGTTACCCATGGAATTTACTATATGATTTAGTGTAAACCATCCCCATGGCCCCAATTCAATTTATCATTTATTTTCCTCTTCTACTTAAATCCATTTATTTCAGTTTATTTATTTTTGTCTCCTCTTAAAACCATGGGCCACTTAATATATATATACTAAGAATAATTCATGCACACACACACATAATATATATACTCACCCATATATATACATATAGATATATATTTAATCCAATTATATATATATACACCTGCATATATATATATACATATTTACACACACACACACATATATGTCCCACACACACACATTATATATATATATATATATACAAACCAATATTATTCCCCCCAATTTAATAATAATAATAACAAAAATAGTATTTATTATTATTAAATACCTCATGTCATTTCCACTATTAATATATCACACACAATTTTCAATAAATTATCATAATAGTTAATAAATTAATATTAACCACACATTTACATTTATTTAGCATAAGGTAATAAAATTGACCTCATTACCCAACCTACAAATAATTATTCACTCATAACTTTCAATCACTCATAAATTAATTGAATTTAAAATTATTTAATTATGCATTTAATTTCCCTTTTTCCAACATAAATGATAACAATAATATAATTATTATTACCCTTATGTATGATGTAACCAAACACCCGACACACAGAAATATTATGTCGCGCATATGGTAAAAACTATATTTGGGAACTAATGGTAGTCTCAGATTTCTAATACAATACACCATTTGGAAGATATTCCATTATTTTTAGAAAATATATAATAAATTTTTTAAATAAATTACCCCCAAATGCGATGTTACCTAATTCTTGAAACGCGCAAATCTTATATCATGCTTAGGGTAAAACCCTCATCTCAAACTTAACTGTGATATCATATTTCTTATACGAGACACCATTTTGGAGATATATATTTTTAAAATAGTTCATGTAATTTAAAATATTTAATATTTTTATTAAAACAATACTAAGGATCTACATGCCTTGAAATTCTATTATAACTCATCACCTAAATTAAAACATATTCCATAGAATATTTAAAAGGCATTAACATAGATTTTACCTATACATAAATCGTTTAGATAATTTATTCATTGATTTTTTTGAAAAATTACATTTTTTGACATAAAAAATACTCATTAATTATTTACAAAGTGGGTTTTATTATCCTTAAATATTTTTGATGATGTTACACTATTTAAGAGGTAAATAAGAATAAAAATATCCTAATATATGAATAATGAATGAATAAATCCTATTGTTTCCTTAAAGGACATGTTCTATGGAATTTTATCATTTCCATAGAGAAAAACCTTAACAAATTTTCAGATTCCAAAAAACCTAAATGAATTAGATCTAAATGGCCGCCCTTATTATTTCTTATATCAATGGATTCTAGGTCACAATATCCAATATTGATCCATCTTCATGAATATAATCTAGAAGATGGTTGACTCTGGTTAGGTCATATTGGTAAACCCTCATTACATTCCACTCAAATTTATACCACTTTTCCAAAAGAATAATTGGAGTGATAGGAAATACTAAATAGATGTGCATAGAAATTTGATGGATGGATGAAAAAAATTGATCGGTTAATCAAACACCATAATTAGGGATCAAATTATCCAACCGGTTATTACTCTATATCCCCCTGTGGTATCTGAGATGATGTATTCATTATCTCAATCTACCAAGAGTTGATGAAAGTTTAATTTTTAGAAGAAAGTACCATAAGAAAATAGTTTACTGACAACCAATCCAATCAAAACCTTTCAAAATTCTTACCCACATTGTTGGGATGGCATGAAATACCCAACCAATCCCACCATATCAAATAGAACCTAGATCAGATAAAGTGTCACAATATGGATCAATCAATGCATTCCACATAAAATACCTCTTTACCAATTAAGGAGTAACATATGAACCCAAAGTACCTATCTATAATTGGATAAGAAGTCACTGATTCCAATGATATCAAGGAAAATAAGGAAGAAATGTACCTTTACACTCATTAAATATTTCTTATGTAGCCATTTATGTCATAAAAACCTAAATTCAAGCACTCTAACAATCTCAATAGGAGCACCGATCAGATCCTGGGTCATCCAAGGCTCATTTAAACCCCATCATACAAGAAGACTGACTATAAACCATAAAAATATCTATTCAATTTCAAAACAAAAGAATTATATCTTAGTATAACATATATATGGAAAATATTCCCCTGAAAGTGCACTTGACATCGAACTCTAAGCCTCAGGCTAGGGGTCAACATTAAGATAGGAAGCACATACCCATAATTTAGAGATGTGATATCTTGAAGCATCTTATTTCTACTCCATCCAAGAAATCAATCCTAGATTCCCATCACAACTCCACAAAACTCATGTAATCCCTCATTGAGTTTATTTTAATCCCTTAAAAGTTCAATAATAAAGTTTATATAGAATAGGTATATAACAATGAGTCTAGTTCTATCAAATTTCATGCAATCATCTCCTTTAAATAGAAAGACCAGGAAGCTACCATCAGTGGGAACATAATACCTTTGTATATATGTTGAGATTTATATAAAATTGAAATCCATTAGGATTTAATTGATATTATTTTTGGGATCAAACTCATACTAGTCCTAGCCCTCAAATTTTTGGGGAATAGTAAATCCAACGAGATTCCTTGTAACCCAAAAATTATTGGATATGAAAAGAGTGATCATAATAAATTTAGATGATCCAGTTGAGGGTATAATTTTATAGCCAAAATTTTTAATCTAGGTTCATGTTTTTTCAACAATACATAAATTTCAATAAATCACTGGGAATATCATGGTTCTATATGCATGTGAAAGTGTTGTCACCATATGATAAATTCCTTAAATACCATTTCAATAGAAAAAGTGTACAATATAATAATAATTACCCCTTTAATTACTATATAAATCAATATATAGATGAAGTTTTATAAAAGAGTATTGGAATCTGTTTATGGTAGGTAACTCCATTTAGGTTACTTCTCCAAATGGTTTGTAAATGACCTCCATCAATCCATGGAGAGAAATTGATGAAGACTATGTGCTTCCCATAAATTTAATTAAGATAAAAGATCTTGATATGATAAGTCATTGGGTCATATGGGTTCATTTGGAAAATAATGTAAATCATAAAATACATTTATTTTCATATTTTGGTCAAGCTAACATCCTTTTGGAACAATATCTTTCAGGGAAAATAAATATTGTGTGAAGCCCATGAGAATCAACCAGGATCATGAGCTTATTTACTGCCATGATGGTTTGAATAATATTTAGCCTCAATAAAAAAACTGAGACTATTTGAACTAATAGGTATGAATCCAAGAATAAGAATAAACTCAAGTGGTTTAGGAATATTATCTCTCATTATTATGGTGTCAGTCACATTAGACGAGTCTAACTATCTAGGGGAATAATGTTATTCCATGAGAGATAATTATGAACACACATTATATTAGGGATTTAATGATAACCCCACATAATATATTCCCTTAATCACAATTTAACTTCCACATATAAAAATAGTGAGGATAAATATGAAGATGAAGTGGATATCAGGGATTCCCCTATAACATTCGAGGAAAGTATTTCAACTACTTTTGATGAACTTTGACTAGTTAATCTCAGTACATAGAGAGATTTGTAGACTACATTAATTAGTGCCCCCTTAAACCATAAATAATAAGATATATATACCTATTTATTAAAAAAAATTGAGATGTATTCATTTGTAACTATACCAAAATTCTTGGGTTGGATCCCAAAGTGGCTACCCATCACTTGTGTATACCATAAGATCACCATAGAAATAACTAGCTGGACTAGAGAATACATACCACTCTTTCTATTAAGGTATAATCCAAAGCTAACAAGATCATAAAAGATAAATTAATCAAAAGTTCAATACCTAAAACGGATTTTCGATATTATCCCTATCAAGAATAATAATACATTTTTTTGTTTCATTAAATTCAGATATCTCAACTAGAACTTCCCAAAAGGTGATTTCCTAGTCATGATCATGGAATTAATGTTTGAAATTACGACCATATTAAATGAAATATCCTTCATGTATGGGTATTCTAGACATAAAAATATCTAGATTAACCCCAATAATGAGGATTGAATAAACATTAGTGCACCATAAGGGGTATATTGATAGTGAGTAATTCCCTCTGTCTTAATGAATACTAATGCCACATATATCATTTCATAGACTGAATCTTTAATACCCTCCCAAGTAAGGCCATAAAATTTATTAATTGTGACTTGGAAGTCAATTATTAAAAACTATATAATCATCATGATGATATTGAAGTGGTTTTAAATAAACTTAGGTTACACAACTTGAAGATGAATCCACTAAGTATTCTTTTAGGGTAACATAAAGTAAATTTATTGGCTTTGTGGAACACCATCACAATATCAAATTTGAACCTGAAAAGACCTGGTCAATCCTTGATACTCCCCTACTCAAAATATAAAGGATTCGTGAGGAATAATATTATTTCTCACTTACATTAGACAATTCATATCCCACATCATCTGTAATTTATTTCCCTTCACAAAATTAATGTAGAAGGGAGTCACCAATGAATGAGATGAATATTTTATGAGAGTATTTGATGATATCAAGTAGTATCTCCTAATTTATATAGTATTAATGAAGTTGGTAGAAGGGAATCCTCTAAAACTCTAAGTGGAAACCCTATAGTAGTCTCTTGGTGCTCTCCTAACCTAGAAAAATTAAACGAGAAAGGAGAAAAACCTACACTATCTCCATAGAATGATGTTGGAAATTGAGACTAGATACTATAACATTAGAAATAACTATTTTTGAATTAATTTTCATAGTGAAAAAGATGAGTCACTACCCAAAAACTATGAGTCCCACCTCATATATCTTTTTTACCTACTCTTATATATCATACTGGTTCCACAACATACTTATGATTAAAACATTGAAAGATAATCTACTTCATATTCATGTGAAAAAGAAAAATATATAGAATGAACCACATGTAAAATTACTATAAATTATAATAAAAAATACCAAAATCAATGTAACACAATGTAAAAAAACACTAAAAAATGTAAACAATAATTAATAGAAACAACGATTTAATGAAAATTTTAAAGGAAAAGAATAACACAAAGGATCACGTGGTTTGTAATTGTATCCTAATATATGGTGAAATACTACTTCAATTTTATAAAAAATATAAAGGGTTTGATTACAATAATTGATTCAAATATATGCGGATTATAATTTCTCCACCCTAAATTTATAATAGAGTCAATATAGTGTCTTGAGTCATCACTACTATTTTATATTTATAGGTTGAATTCCACCTCCTCTGAGATTCATTTAGGATCCCTTCATCTATTCAAATAACTCCACTACCTCATCATGCCTTTCTAGTTAACCATTACCCCTTCCAATGAACTCACAGTATTCCCCTAATACTACATATTATATTAAATTAACTTCCAATGGAATGAATTATATTTCACTAGCCTGAATCTTCTAGTGAATAAACATATAGCTTTTACCACTCTATATCTATATAGATGTCAGAAATAAGGCCAACATATTTTCTCCTTTTGATGTAATTACTTTTCCTACTTCTATAAAAATGAACCTCACACCACTATAATATACCACCTGGGATTAATTTATGACTATAAAACTAAGTTATAAACCAAATCCCACACATGATTCATATTTCTTCATTGAATTTCTGTAAAGTAGCTTCATGGTTCCTTACCATTCATTTCTTCTAGTCAATAAAACTTACTAAGGAAGAGTACCTCTTCATTAGTTCCTAAGTCATGAAATTTATCAATATATAATATTGATTCTACACCACTTATATATTATATAGTATTAGCACTCATTCCTAAAAAAACTTATATATGAAGTGTTAATTCCTATGCATATGATTAATTTGAGGGGGAACATTGGATTATTGTCTAAGTGAATCTCACTTTCTGAATCATAAAAATATTCCCAAAATTCTTTATCCTTACATGATCCTCCAATAAAATCTTCATCAAAATCAATTAATTCCCTTATTTCATTAAAGTGATGTACTCTTCATCTATTATTGAGAGTGTGACCACCATTTAATGTTTATATATCCAACTAACAGTTCTTTCAAAAAAGAAAACACATATCCTATAGTTCTCTTCCCTAAATCTAAATATCAGAAAATGTAATTGTTTACAAAACTTTGAAGAAACTCATCTATTTAAATAAAATTTTCCAATTCATTATAATAATTTAAGTAACAAAGTATCCACTTAAAATCCTCCTAAATATCCTTTTTAGGATTTGATATAAATATACTAAAAAATTCAGCAACTTGTTTACTTTCCAAACAAGTACAAACCATGGAATACATCAAAATTAAAATAAATTATGTATATGGAACCTTTCTAATGTACATGACCTCAAAATATATTCATGGTCAATTCTAATTACTAAGCATGAAACAAATTTCTAGGGGTTTGTTCAAAGGATATTATTATGACTTGGTAAAGCATTACATCACATTTCAGATATAGTTAAACCGATTCTGGTATAGTGCACCATAACTTTGGTCTTATATAATATTTATCCCCAAAATTATATTCATGAGACCAATATCCTTCATCATGATTCTTCTAAAAAACTCAGACTTTAGATCATATATCTATTCTTTCATCAGAATTACTATCAACATTAAATCTATATAAATTATAAGGATGATGAAAATCCCAACATAAAATACCTTTTGGTAGTAATAATTCTCAATATTTCTCAGTATGAACTTCCATTACATCATGAATTCATTAAAATTAGGATTAAAATTACTTAGAACCTCCTTTATACTATAATGGTTATTTTTGAGTCAACACACACGTTTTTAGTTCAATTGATCATTGAAACCAGAAAGATACTTCATATAGATATCTTCATCTAAGTCCCTATGAAGGAATATTGTCTTTACATCTAGCTGCTCCATATGAATATCTTCTGATGAAATCTTACTCAAAATCATTTATATAGTTATTCAGTTAATTAATGATGAAATTATTTTATATAAATACACTCCTTATTAAAAACCCTTAATAACTAGCATGTAATTATAACTCTACCTACCGTCTGCGTCTTCCATCATCCAATAAACCTATTTGTTTTGAAAAATATTCTTCCCACCAAGTCTCTAATTTAGTGACTATGTTCTAGATACATGTAGGAAATAATTTTATCCCTCTTGGTTAACTCTTACTATTTCAAATCCTTTAAACTCCTTGCCTATTTCGGGATCTCTGGGTCTCCATCATCTATTACAAGTATTAAGTGAATAGTATCACCATATCCTTCCACTAGTAATCTTTTGATGGTAGATCTTTACAATTGTCTATGTAGATGAGCTCCTACAAGTACTTGAACTTATATAGTGTTAATTTTGTTTTGATCTTATCAATTCCTTGAACTCTTTATTATTTTAGGACTGGTTAACACAATCAGGACAAAACCCATTTCTTCTAGTAACTCCACTGGATGTCCTAGTGATTTCAATCCTGACATGCCTACTAGATTCACTAGAACTCCATAAAATTTTTGTCATCAATCTAGTTGAACCTCAACTTTGGATGCTACTTTTCTTCCACCATAATTTTCTTGCATCGTTCTTATCCTTTTATAATATCTTTTTTTTTATGATCAAACTTTGACTTCATATTACTTTATGAGGGTTATTGTCCTAATGTTGAAAAACTAATTATTAATTTCCATTGATAAAAAAGTAACATGCTTGTGACTTAACATCCATATTTTATCATTAATTATCATCAATATGGGAATAGGTGGGTGTTATGAATAATTTTAGGTTTCCCAAATATATCTCTCTTCTAGACCAACAATAATCCAAAAAATTGTTTCCCAATGGGAGATGGTGGAATCTGATTGATAAATCATGTGACACAGTTTACAACTACTAAAAAACCATAGTCAACCTTGTGTGAATCTTCATAATACTAGAATTATCACCCAATGTTCTATTTATAATTTCCACAATTACATTATGGTCTAGATTCCTTGACCGAGTCTTCTCAATAGAAATCCCCTTCTACCATCAGAACCTCTAGAACTCCCTACTTCTAAACCCATTAGTATTGTCTAATATTAGACACTTAAAATTTCTTTTTGTATCCTTCTCCATCATTTAACTCCACCAAACGAAATTCTGGAATACCTTACACATTTTCTTGATGAAGTAAACCCACAATTTTTATATAGATTTTTTGATGAATGTAATATATTAGAGTGAATCTCTAGGGGAATTCACCAAAGATAGACTCCAAACATCTATATAAACCAGCTCCAAATTCTGGTTCTATGGTATTTTACCTTTAATTCAGAAGGACACCTTCTGGTGATTTTCAAAGATACAATCCTTCCATATTCCATACTTCATGCTTCCTATATTTAGAAATACCTTAGAATCTAGAATATTTATTCCCTTTTAATTAATAAGTATTAGATGGTCATTATAGAGTTTAGCATATTAAACTTATCCATCATGCATTGATCTGTCCAATGAACTAATAAGATATAGGGTCCTATCCTTTACTCCAATTTTTGCAACCATATATCCACATGAAATATTCCACATTATATTCACAAACATTTTAAAAAATCACGAGTGATCGAGTTGTTCAATGAAAAATAATTTATTCCTTAATCTATGGATATTCCATACACCATGTATGTTCAACAATATTTCATTCCTTATTTGTAAAAAAAAATCTCTAATGTTAAAAATCATAAGAGATTTCCCATCTTCTAGATGAACTATTTTATATCTTATAGATATTTAATTTTTTACACAACCTATCTTGGATATTGAATGGAATGCAGTTTCAGAGACTATAAACCAATACTCAAGTGAGATGGCTACACTTAGGAGAAAACCATTCCTTCAACCTAACACAAGGTTCCTAGACCAACCACTAAAAGTATGTATTTTTGAATTCTCCCTTTATTCTCTAAAATATTTATTTAGGATTCCTTTCTTCCTAAAATTCAAATACAGGGGAGAACCATCTTCCACGATACTCTTACTCCAGGTCCTCCCACCTTTACCCTTATAGCAATCTTTCCTTATGGATACTCATCCTCTTATATTTGCATTGTATTCATTACCAAAAGATACATATATCTCCTTATGATGAATTTATCATTAAATATTTTTTCATAGAAATATATGATCTTAAAGTATTTATTTCTATTAGAATTACTTATATTTTTCACCATTGCATCCCATGATTCTGGAATTGTGGAAAGTAACAATAACACCTAAACTAAGTTTCCAGAGTATATATTTACTGTTTATATATAAATTATAATTTTATTGAAGTTATTTATATGATTAATTATAAATATCCCTTCTAATATTCTCATCCTGAATAGTCTCCTTGAAAAATGATATCTTTTTTGTTTTTGTGGGATTCTCATACAGGTCATCGAAGGTCTTCATGAGTTTTTGATGTGATATCCAATTCTTGGATTTTGAATTGCATATTATAGGAAAGTGATATTTGAATCAACCTAGAGGATTTATTATCCAACCAATACCTTTATTCATTTTTCATTTCTTATATCTTAGATTTAGTAAATAAAAGATTGATATTTTTTAGAAAAAACAATCCTCTAGCTATATTTTCCAAAACCAAAATCCATTCTATCAAGCTTGTCTATCCATAAATTAATCTCATATAAAAGCATCCAATTTGAAAATTTAAACACCCACTATATGTGGTCAATGTAAAATAAGAGTTCATGAACTACTTACCAATATTATTTGTGATTTCTTTACCCGGATTCTACTTAAGCGGTGCCCCGAGTTGATGGGCCACCTAACCTCAAGCATGCCTCCCAGTACAACAAAGGATGCCGATTAGCAGTGAGGGTACAAGGAGGTACAATGGGGAGACTATAAACAAATGATCATAGTATGACAGTGTTATAAATAATAGATATGTAGCAGAAGCATACTAATTACTGACAACTGGAAGTGGAATATAAAGCATACAAATGGTAAAAATAACCAATAACCACAATATCTACTATCATATAAAAAATGATGATATGTAATATTTCTAGAAAAATAAATAAAAAATAATGACATATAATACAGGTAGAAAAATATAAAATGACTCAAAAGGACTATCTCTACTAGAATCATGATCTATAGCTTGGTCATGTGATTATATACTCCCAAGCTATAAGTAAATCAACTATTAACCCCTAGGCGCTTTCCCCTATCCTTAAATTCATCCACATAGTCTTCCTGGGTACCATCGATGGTCCGAACATGGTTTGAGATAAACTCAGTAGGTCACCACCAATATTGTATATAAATATCCAATCAGTTCATATAATATGACAGTGCATAGATAATAATGGAAAACAGTAACGAAAGTTGTAAAAGGTCAGCTTTGGTTCTAGGAAACCATGTTGACAATACCTAATTCAGCCTAAGTCAGATAATATCTGAACAAGTATCCATATGTATACATTTATATTAACTATATACATAGTGATGTCTACTTCCATATATATGGATACTACCACTATCATGGACTCAAGAAGTAACTCAGACATCCATAAGTGGTATCATGAGTCTCACAAGTATCACCATGCCCAGTTTCACATGAATAGGGGACCTAATTCTTGGTATCATAGTAATAGGTATACCATTCCTAGTATCATATCAAGGAGGATCATCATACCCATATAAAATAGTAAGGGTCATCATGCCTATATATCATAGTAAGGGTCCTCATGACCGTATATCACATTCGTAAGGGTCACCATGCCCAATATCAAAATTATAGGGATACCATGCCCATATATTAGTATAGGTATGATAGACCCCTATCATGTTTATAAGGGTCTTCATGCCCTGATCATGTCACTAGAGTATCCATGACTATATCTCAATCATAGGGTCTCCATTCCCATATCACAATTATAGGGATGCCATACCCATATCACAATTATAGGGAATCCATTCCCATATCACATTAGCAGAAGGGATTCCATGCCCATATATACATAACATGCATAAGGGTATCCATTCCCATTTAACATAATTAACATGGTTCACCATTACCATACATCATAACAGTAATAAGTAGTAATTGAATTTAATACAATTAAATTAATAGTTCATAATTCAATAGCATTTATCATTAATAAGGGCATGAACATTATTCTATTTAGTACAGGTGATGTGGCCATGCCACTAACCTTTAATAAAATTCATGATAAATTGATAAATGATCTAACCATTCTATAAAACAACATTTATCAATTTTATTTACTATTTTATAATTTAAAAGTAAGATCAAACACACTGATAGGTGTTTTGGATATATAACAAGAAAGCTAATTAGTCACATGAAATGGAAAAACCAAATGGGTAGCTCACTTTGAGTTTTAAGACCTCTAATGTGTCTTGGGTTTTAATAAATTCATCAGGTTCCTAATCAAGGAAACTAATTTATGACATATTCAATTTAGGAGCAATGCACAGTGAAACCGGGGTGCGTCACATAACACATATTATAAAACCTCATGAATTTAAGGGATAAATACTAGATCACCTACCTTATGCCTGTAGAGAAGCACTCATCTGGTATCAAAATTTGGTTTTTTACATATTGGAAGAAATTATAAGAATATATAAACACCCTGAAAATAGGTTATAAGAGCCTACACCCACTACTATAAATTTTCCCTATACTCATGGTTTGAAACTGTAGGTATAGCCCTAGAAACAGTGGGTATAGGATATACCCACGGTTTCAAGGAACCATGGGCAACCGAGGCATCAGTATAGCCCTAAGGTATACCCACAGTTTTGGAAACTGTGGGTATAGGTCCATTAAACCATGTCATTCACCATTCCACAGTGTCATTCACCTATACACATAGTTTTCAAACCTTGGGTACAACTTTAAAAAAAATAATTGGCCATGGGATTCGATCCCTAGACTACCCCTTTATTCTTCCCACATCTAACCACTAACCCATTTCTCTTATTGGTATATAAATATATATATTTACTCATATATATTTATATAAACCATGGATATAGGTAGAAAACCATGGGAATAGGTGCTCCTGCGAATTTTTTTTGTGTCCCATAATTTTTCCCCACTATAAGATAGGAAAGCTATACCCATGGTTTTGGACAACCGTGGGTATAGGTCTTAAAAAACAACCCTATACCCATATTTTTACAAAAACTATGGGTATACGTCTCGAAAAACAACCCTATACCCACAGTTTCTTCCAAACCATGGGTATAGGCCTTAAAAAGAAACCTATACTCATAGTTCTACAAGAACGATGGGTATAGGCTCCCCTATACCCAAAATTTTCCAAAACCATGGCTATAGGTTCCCATACAATACCTATACCCATGGTCTTGAAAAAACCATGGGTATAAGGTCATTTTACAGTAGTGTCCCCAGTAACTCCATCAATGGAAATACAAATGATGAATGGTGCTATCTAAAACAAGTTATTATTGATGTTCAACCACTGAGATGAATAGGTTTTGAATTGAAGTATGTATGGAAGTTTTATCCAAGAACCCGGGTAGAGACAAAGTGGGAACTCAATGGGAGAATAAAACCCCCCATATACTAGAAAATAGAGGAATAACGTGGTGGGTTTCAACATATATGTCATTAAGGGAACTTGGGTCATTTTACCCAAAAATAATGGGTCACATGGTTTGAAAAACCATGTACCATCCATCCACACCTCACTACCACAATACCTCCCACACACGTTCATGATGTACGCTTAAACAAAACATGCACCAACCATGCGTTTAGCCTCTATAAAATACTGAAGAGGATCTTCATGGGAATGTGGCCCTAGGTGAATAGTTAAGGATAATTGTGTGAATATCTCTACCCTATGAAATTCCATGCATGGTTTGGAGAAAACCTACTGGATGGGTAGCATGATTTATAGTGAACATGATACCTACTTGTTTCTTATATTTTTCATGGTTACGAGCTTCAAACAAGCCCTATACCTCCTTATTACTCTATATCCTCACTAGGAACCCATATTATGCCAAAATAAAAGAATTAAACTGAAAATTAAAGGATATATACATCATGTAAAAAATAGATTCTTACAGTATTTCCCTCTTAAAGGAACTCTTCCCCGAGTTATCCTCCCAAGGATGGTGAAACACTACCTTAGAATAACTCTGGACAGTGAGAACAATTTTCAGCATCTCACTCCCAAGTCTCATCCTTTACCCATACATGTTTCCATATAACACATACTAAAGGGACATAACAACCCCATAGATCGTTCATGATTTGATCAATAATCTTTATACAATACTCCTCAAAAGAAGCATAATCATATAACTCAACATCCTCAGGATCAAAAGTATGAGATATGTCAATATGATAATAATGGATCTATGAAATGTGGAAGACGTCATTCATGGAATGCTGCCTATTAAGAAATAAAAACTAATAGTATATCATCATGACTCTCTCCAAGATCTAAAAAGGCTCTAAAAATCATAATATCAACTTTCCTTACCTCCATATCCATTTCTGCTCAAGTCTAGGTGATACTTGCAAGAAAATATGATCCCCTCCCTCGAACTCTATAGATCATCGATGGAGATTGACATAATATTTCTATCTAGACCAAGAAGTAATCATTTGCTTCCTGATAATATGAACCTGCTCTAAAGTATCCTGAATGAGACGAGGACCCAGTATCACTGCCTCTCTTATTTATAACCACCATATGGGTGAATGGGACAACCGGGAATATGACCTCATAATAAGATATCAGTATCTTCACTTGATATCTAATATTGTAGATTAACTTAATGAGAGGGATATATTTCCCCCAAGAATAACTAAAATCAAGGATGAATTCTTGAATCATGTCCTTCAACACCTTTATAGTCCATTCTGAATGGACATTGATCTGAAGGTGAAAGGATATGATTAGAAGAACCTGTGTATGCATAGATCTCTATAACTCCTGCCATAACCTCAATATAAAATGAGCATCCCTATCTAAAATTATAGTATGAGGGACCCCATGTATCCATATGATCTCATGGACATACATTCTTCCCAACTAATCAACTAATCATGACTCCCAGATAGGAAGGAAGTGAGATAATTTAGTTGGTTGATCCATGACTACCCAAACTACATTGCTACCTCGAGGAAACCTCAGTAATCCGATGAAAAATTATATCACAACATCATAACATTTTCATTATAGGATAAGTAATGGATATAATAATCAAGTAGATCATTGGTGTTCCACATTCACTTGCTGATAGGTGAAAAAAATAGTGATAAAACATGCTATTTTACACTTCATCCCTGGTCACCAATTCTATTATCACATATCATGATACATATTAGAGATACCCAGGTGAACTTCCCACTGATAATCATGTGAAACTTACATCATATCCTATCTCATATTTATGGGAACCTAGATATTCTCATGTATACATAGGATGTCATCATCATTGATAGAAAAATCTAGCGGAGGGTCCTAACCAGAAATACTCTCTCATAGGAACAGACCTTGAGGATCCAAAAACCGACTTATCTTCAATATCTAAAAAATTGAAGATGTCACTGATAGCGATGCAAGTACATAATATCCATGATGGTCCTAAACCTCTATGTAAATCTCAGAAAACAAGA
The DNA here is from genome assembly GCA_963277665.1 of Viscum album. Classification (NCBI taxonomy): domain Eukaryota; kingdom Viridiplantae; phylum Streptophyta; class Magnoliopsida; order Santalales; family Viscaceae; genus Viscum; species Viscum album. The sequence continues at coordinate 1,594,040,351 of OY728161.1, forward strand.
ATATAAGCTATCACTCTCTATTGGACTCCTAAACTATATGTATCTGATTTCTCTTTCTCAAAGAATCAGTAACATCATTTCCCTTATAAGGATTATAGGATATATTAAAGTCAAAGGAATATAGATATTCAACCCATATTCACTACCTAAGATTCAATTCAAGCTATGTAAAAATATAATTGAGTCTTTCTTGGTCTATAAATACCACAAACACTCTCCCAGTAGGTAATTCCTCCAAAAATACAAGGCGTGTACAATAACTGCTAACTCTAGATCACGCATCAGGTAATTCCACTCATTTGGACTTAGCTACCATGAATTGTACACAACAACTCAATATTCCTACATCAGGACTTCTCCAATCCTAATACTTGATTCATCAAAACACACTATATAGATTCTTCCCACCTCTAGAGGAATCAGAACCAACTAAAAATTCAATCTCCATTTCATATTTTGAAAGGATGTCTCGTAGAATTTTGACTATATAAAATTCACACATTTGTTAGAAAATAATTTAATTGGTTTCTATAGGCACGATAAGTCCTTTATGAAATGACTATGATATCTAGTCATCCCTAATAAACTCTGTATATCAAATAAATTCTTGGTATGCTTCCAGGTAAATATAATACTCAGCTTCTCTGGGTAAACTTGAACTCCTACCTCTGAGATAATATGACCCATGAAGTGTACATTTTTTTATCCATAAGTGACATTTCCATAATTATCATAGAGTTAGTTCTCCCCTAGTGTATTCAAAATGATATCACGACGGGTGTCATGGTCATTTTGAGTGTAATAATACACTAAGTTTTCATCTATGAAGACCACAAAAAGGAATCCAAATAGGGATGGAAGAAACTATTCATCAAATACATAAATATGGAAGGTGAATTTGTAAGACCAAATGATATAACGAGATACTCCTATAATCCATACAAACTACGAAAATCTATATGTGGAATATCTAAAGGCCTGACACAAACCTAATGATAGCCTGATCTTAGGTCGATATTCAAGAATACCCTTGATCCTCTGAGATGGTCAAAGATATAATATATATGAGTAAAGGTATATCTATTTTTCATAGTAATCTTATTCAAATTCTTTTAATCAACAAAAATACTAAGGGTTCCATCTGGATTCTTGGAGAAAAGGACACATGAACCCTAGGGAGAAGTATTGGGCTGTATAAAACCTTTGGCCTCTGAATCCTCTAGCTACCTCTTAAGCTCATAAAACCTAATATTATCCATCATATAAGGAGGAATGGATACTGGTTTAGATCCAGGAACTAGCTTGATAGTAAAATACACCTCTCTATCAGGTGGTAGTCCTGAAAATTCATCGGGGAAAACATTCTTGGATCAGTCAACTACATGAGGGAATTCAACCTGATGTAATCCATGATCATACATATAATGGATAGAAATATGGGTGGTTAATACACCTATACCTAGATGTTCTGGTCCCTCTCTACTATCCTGGACATCACACTCACCCTTTTGAATATAAATTCTGCCTTATGGTGATGTAAACGACAACCTCCAGTGATAACAATCCACATAAGCGGGATATGGAACCAACTAGTCTATCCTGATAATGACATCAAAGCCAGTAATATTTATGATTAAGAGGTTACATTATAAATTATGGGTTCCTACCTTAATAGGTCACATATTGAACTGGTGTGTACTCTCTAAACATATACCCAAAGGTGTATCAAGCATCATAGTGCCATATGAGTACTCAATATGAAGTCCAAGGATCTCAAAAATATCCATAGAGATAAAATAGTGTGATTAAATTGTATAAAATAAGGTAGAAAATATAGTATAGGCTACTCAAATATTACCTTGAATATTAGATGTCCCGACACCCTATTCCTCTGGTATAGGATGAACTGAATAAATATGGCATGATTCCCAACCCTATGTTGTAACCTGACTACCTGGAGCAGGTCTGATCTACTGGTGTTATATATATGAAGACTATATACGTTGTCTATGACATCCTCCATTTAATTTATGGCTGGTATTACTCAATCTACCTATATGGTGAGGTGTTACTGGTCATTCTCCTAAAGGTGGAGCTGATAAGGATCCTCTCACACTTGGATCAAATGGGAAGGTCCTGTGAAAATAATGAAGATGTCCCAATATTCCATAAACTCAACACTTGAAGGGGTGTCTAGGAAATAGGGTATTCTTATTCATAGAATCCACACACTAAATAACTATCAGTGGGTGTCACCTAGATGTCACTTCTCATGCGCACAATCTCAAATCATTGCTTCCGACCGCCAGTCGAACCACTAGTCTATCTTGGTTATGAATTTCCCTGGATCACACTTTCTGCTTCTCTCATGTTCCGCTCAGTGAAAAGTTCCTTTTTTACTATATCAATTATGGTAGTAAACTGGAAAATTTTCACTTGAGAAAAAATATGATGCCTAATTCCATCCTAGAATCATGTTTCTTTCATTGGTTCATCTGTAGTATAGATAGGTGAAATGCACTAAAGCTCTATAAAATGAGATGTGTAGTCCATAAATATCATAGAACCCTACTATAGGTTTAAGAACTACCTATAAAAATCATACCTTAGGTTCTTAGGTAATAAATAGTCATAGAAGCTTGACTAAAAATCCCTACAATTCACATCCCAATACTAACCTGCCTGGTTTAAAATATTCAACCAATGCTTAGAGGATCCATGAAGCATATGCGTAGTGAGCTTCAGTCTCCTCTCTGGAGGTTTCTACAAATTATTTAATATATATAATACTATCTCCATCCATATCTCTATAAACTTGGGGCCACCATCCCCTGAAAATGTTGGTGATGTTGCTGCTGAAACTCCCACATAAGCTCTCCCATAGAAAGGGATGGTTGTGAAGCTCTCCATATCTTCTGCATATGCCACATAAACTTACCTTTAAATAAGATATCATTTCCAAAAATAAGGATAATAATAGGTTCCACATGTGGCACCACTGGAGGTATAACCAGTGACTCAATTCCCACCACCTCTGAAGCATGGTTGTCACCACCTGCCTGGCGCATGACATGAGGACGTCACGGTGAGATAGCTATAAAAATTCCAAATGCATGACTAATTTGGATTTAATAGTGATAAAATCATAGATACAAAAATAGTATAGGTACAATCCTTCCTATTTAATATTCAAATCCCTTTTCCTGCTTAAAGATCTAGGTGTGATTGATAACAACATTTATATTGAACACAAGATACACTACATACTTCCCACTACGAAGGATGAGTTTGGGCCAAGATTTATGTTTCATTGTATGGGTCCTGGTATATAGATTTTTAATTGATATTTATAGAGGAAAATATCCTTTAAGAATCAATTGGAATACCAATTTAGTGGTGACCATCTAATTTTATAATTTAATTACATTTAATTTCTTTTTAATTTTCATAACAATTGTCTTTAAAGGTTGAACTGTATGGATCACCAATTATAATTTATAAGGGCCCATAAACCTCATAAACTAAAGAGATGCAACAATTTAATCCCAAAAAATAACTTATAAAGTTCCTGTATTAGGTTTTAGAATAATTCATGGACATATAAATAAGCACCAAAACATGCTACAAGAAATTCATGTACTAAGTAAACATGGAATGGCTAATGCATGACATAATAATCCTATAAAGTGCCTAAAATAATGAATGATCATGCTTCCTTGGAATATTAGAAAAAGGATAAAATATAATCAAAATAATATAAATAAATATTACACATCATGTATATCAACCAATAGTGGAATCAAGTCAACTGTGATAAGAAAAATACAGAACAACTTTCCCCATCCTTGGTAATTTTTCATTTACCTATATGTTGGTTAACTACTTCTAGGATAAAATCATTAACAAATCCTTATACGTTTCTAATCTTCTATATAATATTACCAAATAGTAATAAAAAATAAAAGAAAGTCTCTTCTGATACCACTTTATGACTTCTCAACCCGGATTCCACTTAAACGGTGCCCCAAGCCAGTGGTCCACCTAGCCACAAGTGTTCCTCCTTGAGCACTTGAGGTTTCCAACTAGTAGCAAGGGTATGAGATAGCATAGTGGAGATCCTATACCCTCATGATCAGAGTATCACAATAGTGGAAATAATAGATAAGTATTGGAAGCATAATAATAACTAATAGTTGGAAACAAAATGTAAAGAATACAAATGGAAGAAATAACCCATAAAAACAATATCTAGTATCATATACAAAATGATGATATGTCATATGTCCAAAAAAAAATAACCGGAAATAATTCTATAAAATATACGTTGATAAAAATAAAAATACTGAAAAGGACTATGTCCACTAGCATCACGAGCCATAGCTCGGTCCTATTAATCCCTACTACCATGCTATAAGAAACTCAAGTATTAACCATTGGGTGTTTTCCCCTGTCCCTACCTACATCCACATAGTATTCTCAGGTACCAGCAATATCCCAAATAGGGTGTGAGATAAACTCAATTGTCCACCACCAATGGTGTCTATAAATATCTATACAGTTCATATAATATACAAATGTGCAGATAATAATGGAAAGTAGTATTGAAAGCTGTAAAAGGTTGGATCGGGTTCTAGAAGGGCACATGGATGAAAGTACCTTATTTAGAATAAGACAAATAATCTCTAAAAAACTAACCATATATATACACATATATAGATTTTATATGTAGTGGAGTCTATAACCATATATATGGCTACTACCACTAGTCTCGATCCGAGGTGTAACTCAGGCATCCATAAGCTATAGCATGAGTCTCATAAGTATCAAGGGTTTCCATGCCAAATATCACATGAATATGAGACTTCATGCCCAATATCATAGTAATAGGGATTCCATACCCAGTATCATATCAATAAGGGTCACCATGACCATATATAATAGTATGGGTCTTCATGCCCGTATATCACAATAAGGGTCTTCATGCCCGTATATCACATTCGTAACGGTCTCCATGCCTAGTATCACAATTATAGGGACTCCATGACTATATTATAGTATAGGAACACCGTGACCATATCATTTTTCTATGGGTATTCATTCCTATACCACATCACTAGGGTTTCCATGCCCATATCTCAATCATAGGGTTTCCATGCTTATATCACAATTATAGGGATGCTATGATAGTATCAAAATTATAGGGATTATATGCCTCTATCACATTAATATAAAGGATTACATGCCCATATATAACATTCATAAGGTTCAACAAGCCCATTTACTATAATTAAGAAGGTTGTCCATGCCCATACATCATAATAGTGATAAATAGCCATTTGCTTTAATACAAGCCAATGAATAGTTCATAATTCAATAACATTTACCATTAACAAGAGCATGACCATTGGTCTATTTAGTATAGTTGACATGGAAATTTTACTCACCTTTAATAAAATTCATGATAAATTGATAAATGTGTTATCCATGATATAACACACCAATTATCCATTTCATCTATGATTTTCACATTTAGAAGCAAGAACAAACACACCAATATTTGTTTATTATATATACCAATAAATCCAATTAGGCACATGAAAGGTCTCACACAAAGGAGTGGATCACTTTGAGGTTGATGAACTCTAATGTGTCTTGGGTTCTATTAATGTCATTAGTTTACTAATCAGGAAAATAATTTATGAAAGATTCAATTTAGGGGCAATGCATGGTAAAACTGGCATGCAGAACATAACAAATATTATGAAACATAATGAATTTAAGGTATAAATATTAGAACACCTAACTTATTCCTTTATAGGATCAATCGTCTAGTATTATCCTCTTCTTTGGTCCATATCAAAATAAATTGGAAAAACAGATGAACGCCTTGAAAATTGGGCATAACAGCCTACACCTAAATAAATATGTCGATAGAAATAAAAATAATGATGGGTGAGAGTTGAAATGAGTACATACTAATTTAAATTCAATGAGATGAATGGGTATAAAATTGAACTCCAGATTTTAGTTTTATCTAAAAACCTAGGTGGATCCAAATAGGGATCTCAATGGGAGACAAAAACCCCTGTGCAATGAAAAAAAGAGGAAAAAGAGGTGGGTTTAAAAAAATATGTCATTAAGGTCATTTTTATCATTTTACCCAAAAATAATGGGTCTCATGTTTTTTATGCCTGGTTGGATAAACCATGCACCAACCTCACACACCTCACTACCTCAATACCCCCTTGCACGATCATGGAGAAGAATTAGGAAAATTGTGCACCGACCATGCATTTAGCTTCTATTAATAAATAAAGAGTATATTTATGGGATTGTGGACCTGGGTGCATGGTTAGGGAAAACTATGTTCCTTGATATTCTCTCTGAAATACCATACACAATTAGTATAAACTTTGTGGGATGGGTGACACAGTTTCTACTAACCGTATATCCTAGTTATTTCTTCCACTGGACGAGGTTCTGAGTTCTGAATAAGCCCCAAACACCACCATTTACTCCATATCCTCACTAAGAATCCATATTAGGTAAAATATAATAATTATAAATTTTTTTAAAGGATTCATACCTCATGTAAAAACCAGGTTCTTACATTCTCTTATAAGGAAAAGGGTAGAGAATCACTATTGAACCAAGCTCTATAACACCTCCATCATGGCCTGATCCATGAGAATAAATCCAACCAAGATATCTTACAAAACTTTTTGGGTTTATAAAAATCTTTTTAGTAAACCAATATAGGATACTCTTTTGTAACTTCATGCGTAGAAGAAAAAATAATGAATAAACCCCATGTGTCATGCCCTGATCTATGAAGGCAAGTACATCCATGTGAAAAAATGCAATACAAAAAACACTAGATGATGCAGTAAATTACTAATATAAATAAAGATAAAATAAAAACTAGAAAGGAATATAAAAATAAAAAGGATTAAATGGTTGAAAATTTAATCCCAATCCAAAGGGGAATTATACTTTCCATTTATTCAAAGTAGCAAGTAGATGATTATAATAATTGATTTAACTTTATGTGGATCAAAATTATTAAACCCTACTCTATAGTAGAGTCCATCCAGGGAACCTATTGCACCCAGTCACCACAATTATCCTATATTAACATTTTAAAGTCTATATCTTTTGATATACATAGAGGAACCCTTCATCTGGTGAAATCACTCCATTTCCCCAATGTGCCCTACTAGTTGACTATTCACCCTTTCAGTGAACTCATAGGATGTTCATCCTTCTTTATATTTCAGTTAATATACATCTAATGAACTAAATTAAAATTTAATAGCCTTTATATTCTAGTCAACTGACACCCATCCACTATTTCTCTATCTTCATGAAAATATTAAAAAAGGCCACTCGATTTTCCCCTTTTGGTGGTATTAATTTTTTTACTTTTAGTAAAATTAAGCTCATATATCAACATATCCTTAGTAATACTATGTCAATTAGGAGTATGAAATGGTGGGTAGTCATTATGAAATAGTTTAATATCCATTTCAGTTCATATATGGTAGTTAAAAGGTATTTATTTGAATATTTCCTTATAGCCCAACCTACCCCAAAAGTTCCGCAATGAAAATAGAGATCACCGATGAAGTTGTTTTATTGGTACATGACACTTCCAAAATATGGTAGATATACTTTTACAGTGCCTAATAAACCCTATAGTAAAGAAAATGGGAAATATGAATCTCAAGAGGGTTGTCCTAATAATTATACTCATTTACCCAATAAAGGTATTTCATCAATACACTTTAATTCAAATGAAAATATTCACTAATAATGAAGTGGAATACCAATACCATATTATATTAAAACTATATCTAGGGATAATATTGATATTCTTGAACAAATTTAGTGATTCAGATCTAGTAATAAGATATATTAATGGTGAATATTCTATTGAAAATGAATAATTGATCCCTTTTCTTAATTATGTATGAATGTTTATGGTTGAATTATCTTATGAACCATAACTATCTTGTTTGGTGTAACCCTCATTTCACCAGAAGGGGGAAAATTATAACCACCATAAGAATAAAATTTGGTGGCCTTACTTATGATTTTTTATAGATATGGAGAAATTTTTTTGAGTGTTAGTTCTCCATGATACACAAGATAGGGTGATATATGTCAGTCCATTAGAATTCCATTCACCATAAGATGAAGAAGGAGTGACATCTTGAAAGTTCACTCGTAGGGAAAACTATTAAATGGAAGGGAACATTTTTATATTGGTGTTATTTGACTATATGAATGGTTTCTATATGTATCTTATAGAAGGTATATTTCATCCCATGAATATTGGATGATAGTGGAAATTGGAAGCCCCATATGGAATCCACTATAAAAGAAGGGTTAATAACTTGTGATCCAGACATATTTGACTTTATTGTTGAAATCATCCTATTAGTACATGGAATACAAAATAATTATCACCCCCTAAGTATTAGTATGAAAGATTTAACTATATAATACATTATGTTGTTCTCTATTATTTCAAATTTTGTTTGAATTGTTGTTTCTATTAGTTCTTGTTTGTATCTTTTAGTGTTTTTCACATTGTAATAAGTTGAATTTAGTATTTTTTTCTTCTAAGTTTTCAGCATCATTTTTTTATTAATTATAGTTATTTTTATTTTATTATGAAGTTAGAATAGAGTATCTTTTAGTGTATTAATAAAAAGGTTGATGTGGACTAAAAAATTTGTATATGAGATTGTGTTTGGAGTGATTATAGAGGATCTATCCTTACTGAATGTGTTTTAGAAATCATTTTAGTCATAATTTTCTAACCTTTTCCTTGTTGAATAATATTTTCAAGTAGTTCTGACCTATTTTTTTATGTTAACTAGAAGTAGTGTGAGATCATAATTTCTAGTGGTTTGATGTTATATGAGTGAAATTTTTTACTAAAGAGTTTATATGGAATGGATTTTAGTTTTTCTAAAATCTAGATAGAGGATTATCTTATACAAAAATGCATCGATATGTCATTAACTGGATCCAAGTAAAAAGTGATGAAAAATGATGAATGGGAGAGGCTGGATAACAAATTACCATGGTTTATATGAATGTATTTTTACTAGAATGTGGTTATTAACATCTATTAATGGAAGAATACATTAAAAATTATGAACACCTTAGATGACATATATGAGAATCCCATATCAATGAACATGGTATTCCTACTAAGAATATTATTCAACATGTGAATATTGGAAGGGAACTATATTAGAAATCACATGGGGAACTTCAATGTAATTAAAATTTATATTTAATTAGTAAATTTAGAATAAAAAAAACTAGTTTAGGAATTATTGTTAGTTTATTTAATTTTTGAGTCATGGGATGTGATGGTCAGGATTGTGAGTAATTCCATCAAATAGACTGCTTAAAATTTCATAGATGTCTATAAAAATATCTTGAATAAAGAAAATATTTAGAAGGATTTTTGGCTATCTTCTGATGATGTATACTATGAGGAAGTAATAGGATTAATGATCTTAAGGAAAAGTCATTGAAAAAGGAAAAGTTATGAGGATTCAGAGTATAATTAGATCAGTGGACAATTCTCCCCAATATTGGAATTATGGGATGAAATTCCACCTAAATACTGATTTTAGTGATTGGGGGAGAAATATAGAAGATATAATTCCATTAGTGGATATTTAAACTCTATTTTATAGTATGGGAAAGGTTTTCTCCTACCTACTAGTAGTTCACTTGAGTCTTGGGTGAAAGACTATGGTGCTTCATTCTATTCAATATACGAGGGAGAGTATGCAAATTTATATATTATGAATATATAATAGAGTTCATTTGGTGGATATAAAAGATATTGATATTGTTGTAATGAGATATATTTCTATCAAAATAAGGGAAAAAATCTTTTTGTATCTAAAAGGTGTGTGTAACATTACCATATTATGGAATAATTTTATTTATATGGGACAAATATAACGACCCATACTTTACATACATTGTTAATACTTCAAAATTGAAGCACACTTATTACAACATATGACAAAACCACAAAGGACCGTATAGGTATAGTGTCTTTAGAAACTGGGAAACATAAACAACTGGTTCATAAATCTTCTACAGTGTCTCCCATTTATTTCATCATATCTAGGGTCCCTTTTAGCATATTCTACTTAATATCCATCTTCCTGACCTGGGGAAAAGAAAACATAAAAGGGTGAGCTCAAATGCTCAGCAAGGGCAAATAAAGGAAATAAAAATCATATCATATCTTTATCAAAACCTGCAAAAGAGATCATAATATCTTAACATGGAATAAAAAATAGAAGTGAAAATGAGATCCCCATAATCATAACATAAAACTTGAAACTTTGTGGCATGCACACATAATCATGGAAATCATTTCTTGTTAGTCATGACTCATTGCCAAGACTATCTTAGTGGACAAAGTCCCTTTCTGAACCGAGTTCACTCCTCGTTTCAGTCCTGTATCACTGAACCGAAATAACCTTCCGTTCCAGCCATGTCTATCTCATGAGATATAAAATCATTACCCAATGCATTGGAGGGAGATATAGGTCCCACCCATCTTATAATGAATCCTTTCTTATGTGTGCCACATAATCATAAAACATACATCATCGCATAACACATATAACAAAAATGGGATTCTTGAAACATCATGACATCATAAATTCATATATGATAAAGGAATTCATAAACATAATTCCATCACAACATAGTCAAACCAATGGATAGAAACAGAACCCTTTATTATCTTAGATGGAAAATAATTTTGATAAAACACTTGAATTGAATTCTTGAGGAAAATATCCTTTCTTCTTCAAAAACATTTTTCCTTTCATAACATGTCATACAACATTAAAATAAAAGAAGTTGATTAAAAATAAACTTGAAAACTTGTAAAGGAAGCTTCTTTTAAGTAATGTTTTAAAAATCCATTCATGCCGTATAAGTTAAAAAAAACATTCTTCGTACTTTTGTCGGAAAAGTCAAAAAGTACCTCGTACGGAAAAACGACAAAAGATTCCTTTCATATTCTTTACTAAAAACTCACCTAAGGGTAAAATTGGATTTAAACTATTTCAAGTGGATGGAAACAATATTACATATTGAGGGAACATGGATGTGGATGATAAAATACACCCCAGTAAATACTTACGAATAAACAATCTCGGATAAAAATGAGATTGTGATATTTCCCTTACCTTAGGTCCGATTTGCTTTGTTCGTGTCCGAAGCTCCTGTATAATGGTTTAAATAATGTTATTGACTTATTCCAGAATCATACATATTGATATGATATCATATATGGTCATATTATTAGCTTCTTGTTAGTAATATTTCATTGTTACTTGTTACTCGGGTCTTTATAACTTTTTGTTCTTATGCGTGTTTTGTTGAATAAATTCTTATTCTTATCTTTAGATTATAGATAATTCATTTCCAGAATGGTATTAGTGTATTATATACCATATTCATTCATTCAATTCATTTATATAATCATTATGAAATGAAGATCATGTAGAACGAGTCGCATCACATCGTGGAGACGGTATTCCGTACGTACGCACGAGTGATGATATCGTTCCTATGATCGTGGAATTGTATTGGAGTATATATATATATTATTTCAGTATCAATATTACTCATTACACCATTATACCCATCCTTGTAAGGTGATGGTGGAAAATAGATTACACCACGGCGTGGAGACGGTATTCCGTACGTACGCACGCGCGGTGATTTCATTTTTCCGTAGGATGGATAGAAGGTGAATTAGGGTTGTTTCATATTTATAATAACATATCAGTATGTAAGTAATACTGATGTTATTACTTTATCATGAAACAACTAAAGAAGAAGAAGTTGAAGAAGAAAGAAATTGAAAAGATCGGTAATGGATATTACCTCTTCTTTGGAACGCCTCTTTGAATCCTCCACTTAAGGAACTAAGATTGGTCTTTGGAGAAGACCAAGACCTCTAGGATTATTCTAGGGAAGTGGAGAGGAGAAAATGGCAGGGGTTGGCCGAGCTTGAGTTCTCAATTTGGTGTGAGGAGGAGGGGGAGGAGGTTCCCTTTTATAAGGGAGGAGAGGGGCACCTTAGGAATATCTCAAAATATTATTTTATATTAAAGTCAAAATCGGTTTATAATGGTTCCAAAGGGTCTTATTTAGAAGCTAAAGTGGGGATGGGTCGAAATCCTATCAACCAATAGGATTTAGACAAGTTTAGGGTATTATTTTAACCTTATCAATTAGATTTAACTCTAAGTTAATTAATTTAACTTTTACCGTGTCTTTTTGTTTTCTTTCACTATATGGTTAATACACTTACTATAACATGCCAAACGAACCCCAAATTGTTTATTATTAATATATATATCCTTATCTAAGTCATTTGGCCGAACCTTAGATTTTTAGGAATAAAATAACAATTAATAATATAATATTTTATTTAAAAACTATTTTGTGTCAATTTTGACACTATTTGATATATGATTTTTGTGAAAGTCATAACAGAATTATATGTTCGAACCAAGTTGATTAAATCAACAATAATATATCATAGTAACCTAGAAAATTAGTGGAATTCATAAAAAGTCTTAAATTACATTCATTTTGGTATTTATATTATCAATTTTGTCAATATTTCATTAATAAGATAATTACTGCATCATCTTTGTGTCATAAATAAATTAAATTATTTGATGTCTAAAAATTACAAATAAAATACCATAATGTAGGAAATATTTTTATCTTTCTAATGAATATTTACAATCGAATTTATCTTATGTATAACCCCATATTAAAAATGATTTACTTATTAAACTTTGATTTTAACTATTTTAACCCTTCTTTAAATAAATTAATAATAAATGTCCTAATCTAATCCAAGTGGGCCTAAATGATCATATTTTATTCCTAAGTTTGTTTTTGGTCGAATTACACTTGTCCAATAGAATTAGGACATGTGTTAGGGTAATATTGATATCATATTTACCCTTAGTTACCCTATTTACTATTAACCGCGGTAAAAAGGTAAAAAGTTACTATTCACCAAAAAATTATTTTCATCTCATTGAACCACATTTTAGTCCTTGATATTAACCGTGTCTCTCGGATTTTCGAAATTCCATTCACAGAAGCGGTAAAATTAAGTTTTATGCAAAATTCAGTTTTTAACCTACCACTTAGTGGTTTCACTATTCATCAAAAATTGAAGTTTTCAGAAAAATACCAAAATTTCACCCTAGGCTAATTTCGATATTCTGAGTCCAAAAATGAAGTCCATTTTGAAAAATAAAATTTATAAAATTTTAAAAAGTGGTTATTACTATTCATAACGGCTAGTTTTAATAGCATATTGTTGTTTAGTGAAACTCGGTATTGCGTACGACGCAAGCTATCGAGGAAGGTCGCGATTGCGTGTAAAGCAAGTCAAGAAAGTGTTGCGTAGAAAAAGATTCCTTTGATAATTTATATAACATAAAAGTCTCGGGTGTTACATTCTACCCCCCTTAAAAAGAATTTCGTCCTCGAAATTCGTCACTTTGTAACAAACAGATGAGGATACTTCTCCCTCATCATATACTCAAGCTCCCATGTAGCTTCTTCAAGTTGGTGGTTCCTCCATAAAACTTTCACCAAGCGAGTGGTCTTGTTTCGTAGGACTTTTTCGCTACGATCCAGTATCTCTATCGGCTGTTCTTCATAAGAAAGATCTTGCTCCAGCGGTACAACTTCTGAGCTGAGTACATGTGAAGGATCTGGTATGTACTTTCTCAGGAGAGATACGTGGAACACATCGTGAACTTGAGAGAGATTCGGTGGAAGCGCCAATCGGTAATCTACCTTCCCAACACGATCCAGTATTTCAAAAGGACCGATATATCTAGGGCTCAACTTCCCCTTCTTTCCAAATCTCATAACCCTCTTCCAGGGAGATATTCGTAAGAACACTTTATCGCCCACTTCAAACTCTAGGTCTTTTCTTCGGTTGTCGGCATAACTTTTCTGTCGACTCTGAGCTGCTCTTATGTGTTGTTGAATAGATCTAACCTTTTCTGCCATTTCATCAACGAGATCAGGTCCTAATAGCTTTCTTTCCCCAACTTCATCCCAGCAAGTTGGAGTCCTGCATTTCTTTCCATAGAGAGCTTCATAAGGAGCCATCTGAATACTGGAGTGAAAGCTATTATTATAAGAAAATTCTACCAAAGGTAGGTGTTGATCCCAACCTCCTTTGAAATCCATAGAGCAAGCTCTCAACATATCTTCTAGGGTTTGAATTGTTCTCTCAGACTGACCGTCTGTCTGGGGATGATAAGCAGTGCTGAAACTCAACTCTGTATCCAGAGTATGCTGAAGACTTCGCCAGAACTTCGAGGTAAATCTCGGATCTCGATCAGATATAATAGAAAGTGGTACTCCATGCAATCTTACCACTTCCTTTACATATATCCTGGAAAGCTGATCTAGAGAGAAATCCTCTCTAATAGCAATGAAGTGTGCAGACTTTGTAAGACGATCAACTATGACCCAGATAGCATTATTGCCTTTGGATGTTTTAGGAAGTCCTGTGACAAAGTCCATAGTGATGTTTTCCCATTTCCATTCGGGTATGGGTAATGGTTGTAACATCCCCTTAGACTTATGTCTCTCAGCTTTAACTTGTTGACAAACCAAGCATCGAGAGACATATTCAGCAACATCTCTTTTCATGCCATCCCACCAGAAGTACTCTTTCAGGTCCCTATACATCTTCGTGCTTCCAGGATGAATAGAAAATGATGAACTATGAGCCTCATCCAGCAGCTCATTCTTTAATTCGGGGATGGGAGGAACGCAAACCCGATTCCTGAACTTTATTATCCCATCACAATCAAGGTTGAATTCAGGAACATTTCTCACCTTCTTTTGTAACTCGACATCTTCTTTCTGTGCTTCTTTAATCTTCACATGTATAGATGGTTGAACATTCATTTGAGAAAGATAAGATTTTTCCCCTTCCATTATAATTCCAAGATCCATCCTTTGTAAATCCATAAATATTGGATCTTTTGTGATCCTCATCATGGATAAACTAGCATGGTCTTGTCGACTTAATGCATCTGCCACCTTGTTTGCTTTCCCAGGGTGGTAATGGATTGAGCAGTCATAATCCTTAATCAGCTCCAACCATCTTCTTTGACGCATATTCAACTCCTTTTGTGTGAAAATATACTTTAAACTTTTATGATCAGTATAAATATCACACCTTTCACCATAAAGGTAATGCCTCCAAATCTTTAATGCAAAGATTACCGCAGCCAACTCCAAATCATGTGTTGGGTAATTTTTCTCATGGATTTTCAACTGTCGTGAGGCATAAGCTATCACCATATCATTTTGCATAAGAACACACCCCAATCCCTTCTTGGATGCATCACTGTAGATTACAAACCTTTCTCCACTACAAGGCAGTGTGAGCACAGGTGCACTGGATAACCTTCTTTTCAACTCCTTGAAATTCTCTTCACATTCCTCTGTCCAGACAAACTTAACTCCTTTCCGAGTCAACTTGGTGAGTGGATTAGATAATCGTGAAAAATCTTTTACAAAACGTCGATAATAACCAGCCAAACCAAGAAAACTTCGGATCTCAGTTACTATTGTTGGTCTTGACCATCTTTCGATAACCTCTGTTTTTGCTGGATCCACAGATATCCCCTCTTTTGAGATTATATGACCCAAAAATGCAACTTTTTGAAGCCAAAATTCACACTTGGTAAATTTGGCATAAAGCTTCTCCTTTCTCAGGGTCTTCAATATAATTCTCAAGTGATCTTCATGCTCTTCCTTGCTCTTTGAATAGACAAGAATATCATCTATAAAGACTACCACAAATTGATCAAGATAGTCTCTAAAGACTCTATTCATTAGATCCATGAAGATAGCAGGGGCATTAGTAAGACCAAATGGAATCACTATAAATTCATAGTGTCCATACCTTGTACGGAAAGCCGTCTTTGGTATATCCTCCCTTTTGAACCTTAATTGATGATACCCTGAATGAAGATCAATCTTGGAAAAGTATTGAGCTCCGCGTAGTTGGTCAAATAAGTCATCAATGCGTGGGAGAGGATATTTGTTCTTGATAGTGATCTTGTTAAGTTCTCGATAATCAATGAAGAGTCTCATTGATCCATCTTTCTTCTTAACAAATAGAACAGGTGCTCCCCAAGGTGACGCACTAGGGCGTATGAATCCCTTATCAAGATTCTCTTGGAGTTGCTTCTTCAATTCCTGCAACTCAATTGGGGCCATTCTATAAGGTGTCTTTGAAATAGGCAAAGCACCCGGTACGAGTTCTATTGAAAACTCAACTTCACGATTTGGTGGAAGTCCCGGCAATTCCTCCGGAAAGACATCATCAAACTCCCGTACAATGGGCATATTCTTAATCGTGAGTTTCTCACCAACCATTTGAGATAAATAACCTTCATTTAGTGGAATCAATACCCATAAGATGGAAGAAATTTCCACTGGAAGGTTATGTTCATCCTTGCATTGGTATACAATCGTAGATTGATCTGGAATATGAAATGTGACTTCCCTTCTTTGGCAATTGATATGAGATCCATGTAGAGAAAGCCAATCCATGCCAAGAATCACATCAAATTCCACTAAAGGAAGTATCACAAGATTTGCAGGAAGCACTTTCCCACAAACTTCGATCGGAGAAGAATTATAAACTTCTGATGCGATTGATGTGCCATTAGGTGTTGTCACAGCTAACTCAACATCTAATTGTTGAGGTAATACGGTGATACCCTTAGAAAATTTTTCAGAAATAAAAGAGTGGGTGGATCCAGAATCAAATAAAACATTTGCTACTTTAGAGTGGATGGTAAGTGTACCTTTCACCACATCGTTATCGTACTCCACCTCGCTGATAGAAATTGCATGTGACTTTCCTTTGTCTTTAGCCTTAAGAGTTTGTTGACGTCGACCATCATCATCAACCCTTGGATTTGGGCATTGATTGGCATAATGCCCCATCTCCTTGCACTTGAAACATTGAAGTGTAGCAGGTTCATTCTGTGTATCCCTTCCTTTGTTTGCATCATTAGACATCTTCTTCCCATTATCACGGCATTCAAATGCCCGATGACCTTCCTTTCCACATTTAAAACATTTACTTGTCCCTTTAAGACAACTCCCTCCATGTTTCTTTCCACACTTTGAGCATAAGGGAAAGTTCATCTTCTTTTCTGTGTGCTCTTTATATTTTTCTTTGAATTCCATCTTCCTCTTCTTATCAAACCCATGTGACTGATGGGTTACTCCAATCTCCATCTCGACTTTGAGAGCACATCGAACGATTTCCTCGTAGCTATTGAAGTCCCTTATGGCTAATGCCCTTCGAAGACTTGGTTTTAAGCCACTAAAGAATCGATCGATCTTACTCTCAGGTTGGATAATAATACCAGAAGCGTACCTTGCAAGTCTTGTAAAATTTGCTTCATAGGTACCAACAGATTCATCATCCCTTTGCTTCAGTTCAAGGAACTCTTTCTCCATCTTTGTTCGGAGAATACGAGGGAAGTACTTATTGAAAAATAAGTTCTTGAACTCCTCCCATTCCATAGACTCAATTTTATCCCTTTGCCTTGTATTCTTAACAAGATTCCACCATTTATCAGCATCTCCTTCCAAACGATACACTGCTAGGATGACTTTATCATGCTCAGAACATTGAAGAACTGAAAATATCTTTTCAGTAGTACTAATCCATTGTTCAGCAACTAATGGATCAATAGACCCGCTGAAAGAAGGTGGACGCTGCCTCATGAAGGATTCAACAGAATGTTGCTCCCTCCTTTGTTCGTTTGGAAATCCTGCATGATTCATAGCTTGAGAAAGTTGTGTGAGCATGGCTACAAGATTTTGCATTCCAGCTCCCATATCGTTTGGTTGCTCAGGGGGACAATCATTGCATTGCCCATCGCATTCCGCATTAACACGGTTCCTTCGGTTTCCAGCCATTGACTAAAACCAAGAAGAATAGTGTGAGCAACACTAATTATAAAAGGAAACCACATAATTCAAGAATAAAATTTTCATGCTTAAGGTCTTATCCTAGGTTATTCAAGGCCATTTCTAAAACACTAAGATTGTGTTCTATGCTTAGACTTATCCTTAGGGTTCTTACTAAGGCTTTCACATCCTAGTTTCCAAAGGTTGACTATACCTTTCCTCTGATACCAACTATAACGACCCATACTTTACATACATTGTTAATACTTCAAAATTGAAGCACACTTATTACAACATATGACAAAACCACAAAGGACCGTATAGGTATAGTGTCTTTAGAAACTGGGAAACATAAACAACTGGTTCATAAATCTTCTACAGTGTCTACCATTTATTTCATCATATCTAGGGTCCCTTTTAGCATATTCTACTTAATATCCATCTTCCTGACCTGGGGAAAAGAAAACATAAAAGGGTGAGCTCAAATGCTCAGCAAGGGCAAATAAAGGAAATAAAAATCATATCATATCTTTATCAAAACCTGCAAAAGAGATCATAATATCTTAACATGGAATAAAAAATAGAAGTGAAAATGAGATCCCCATAATCATAACATAAAACTTGAAACTTTGTGGCATGCACACATAATCATGGAAATCATTTCTTGTTAGTCATGACTCATTGCCAAGACTATCTTAGTGGACAAAGTCCCTTTCTGAACCGAGTTCACTCCTCGTTTCAGTCCTGTATCACTGAACCGAAATAACCTTCCGTTCCAGCCATGTCTATCTCATGAGATATAAAATCATTACCCAATGCATTGGAGGGAGATATAGGTCCCACCCATCTTATAATGAATCCTTTCTTATGTGTGCCACATAATCATAAAACATACATCATCGCATAACACATATAACAAAAATGGGATTCTTGAAACATCATGACATCATAAATTCATATATGATAAAGGAATTCATAAACATAATTCCATCACAACATAGTCAAACTAATGTAAAAATATGGATAGAAACAGAACCCTTTATTATCTTAGATGGAAAATAATTTTGATAAAACACTTGAATTGAATTCTTGAGGAAAATATCCTTTCTTATTCAAAAACATTTTTCCTTTCATAACATGTCATACAACTTTAAAATAAAAGAAGTTGATTAAAAATAAACTTGAAAACTTGTAAAGGAAGCTTCTTTGAAGTAATGTTTTAAAAATACATTCATGCCGTATAAGTTAAAAAAAACATTCTTCGTACTTTTGTCGGAAAAGTCAAAAAGTACCTCGTACGGAAAAACGACAAAAGATTCCTTTCATATTCTTTACTAAAAACTCACCTAAGGGTAAAATTGGATTTAAACTATTTCAAGTGGATGGAAACAATATTACATATTGAGGGAACATGGATGTGGATGATAAAATACACCCCAGTAAATACTTACGAATAAACAATCTCGGATAAAAATGAGATTGTGATATTTCCCTTACCTTAGGTCCGATTTGCTTTGTTCGTGTCCGAAGCTCCTGTATAATGGTTTAAATAATGTTATTGACTTATTCCAGAATCATACATATTGATATGATATCATATATGGTCATATTATTAGCTTCTTGTTAGTAATATTTCATTGTTACTTGTTACTCGGGTCTTTATAACTTTTTGTTCTTATGCGTGTTTTGTTGAATAAATTCTTATTCTTATCTTTAGATTATAGATAATTCATTTCCAGAATGGTATTAGTGTATTATATACCATATTCATTCATTCAATTCATTTATATAATCATTATGAAATGAAGATCATGTAGAACGAGTCGCATCACATCGTGGAGACGGTATTCCGTACGTACGCACGAGTGATGATATCGTTCCTATGATCGTGGAATTGTATTGGAGTATATATATATATTATTTCAGTATCAATATTACTCATTACACCATTATACCCATCCTTGTAAGGTGATGGTGGAAAATAGATTACACCACGGCGTGGAGACGGTATTCCGTACGTACGCACGCGCGGTGATTTCATTTTTCCGTAGGATGGATAGAAGGTGAATTAGGGTTGTTTCATATTTATAATAACATATCAGTATGTAAGTAATACTGATGTTATTACTTTATCATGAAACAACTAAAGAAGAAGAAGTTGAAGAAGAAAGAAATTGAAAAGATCGGTAATGGATATTACCTCTTCTTTGGAACGCCTCTTTGAATCCTCCACTTAAGGAACTAAGATTGGTCTTTGGAGAAGACCAGGACCTCTAGGATTATTCTAGGGAAGTGGAGAGGAGAAAATGGCAGGGGTTGGCCGAGCTTGAGTGCTCAATTTGGTGTGAGGAGGAGGGGGAGGAGGTGCCCTTTTATAAGGGAGGAGAGGGGCACCTTAGGAATATCTCAAAATATTATTTTATATTAAAGTCAAAATCGGTTTATAATGGTTCCAAAGGGTCTTATTTCGAAGCTAAAGTGGGGATGGGTCGAAATCCTATCAACCAATAGGATTTAGACAAGTTTAGGGTATTATTTTAACCTTATCAATTAGATTTAACGCTAAGTTAATTAATTTAACTTTTACCGTGTCTTTTTGTTTTCTTTCACTATATGGTTAATACACTTACTATAACATGCCAAACGAACCCCAAATTGTTTATTATTAATATATATATCCTTATCTAAGTCATTTGGCCGAACCTTAGATTTTTAGGAATAAAATAACAATTAATAATATAATATTTTATTTAAAAACTATTTTGTGTCAATTTTGACACTATTTGATATATGATTTTTGTGAAAGTCATAACAGAATTATATGTTCGAACCAAGTTGATTAAATCAACAATAATATATCATAGTAACCTAGAAAATTAGTGGAATTCATAAAAAGTCTTAAATTACATTCATTTTGGTATTTATATTATCAATTTTGTCAATATTTCATTAATAAGATAATTACTGCATCATCTTTGTGTCATAAATAAATTAAATTATTTGATGTCTAAAAATTACAAATAAAATACCATCATGTATGAAATATTTTTAGCTTTCTAATGATTATTTACAATCGAATTTATCTTATGTATAACCCCATATTAAAAATGATTTACTTATTAAACTTTGATTTTAACTATTTTAACCCTTCTTTAAATAAATTAATAATAAATGTCCTAATCTAATCCAAGTGGGCCTAAATGGTCATATTTTATTCCTAAGTTTGTTTTTGTTCTAATTACACTTGTCCAATAGAATTAGGACATGTGTTAGGGTAATATTGATATCATATTTACCCTTAGTTACCCTATTTACTATTAACCGCGGTAAAAAGGTAAAAAGTTACTATTCACCAAAAAATTATTTTCATCTCATTGAACCACATTTTAGTCCTTGATATTAACCGTGTCTCTCGGATTTTCGAAATTCCATTCACAGAAGCGGTAAAATTAAGTTTTATGCAAAATTCAGTTTTTAACCTACCACTTAGTGGTTTCACTATTCATCAAAAATTGAAAGTTTTCAGAAAAATACCAAAATTTCACCCTAGGCTAATTTCGATATTCTGAGTCCAAAAATGAAGTCCATTTTGAAAAATAAAATTTATAAAATTTCAAAAAGTGGTTATTACTATTCATAACGGCTAGTTTTAATAGCATATTGTTGTTTAGTGAAACTCGGTATTGCGTACGACGCAAGCTATCGAGGAAGGTCGCGATTGCGTGTAAAGCAAGTCAAGCAAGTGTTGCGTAGAAAAAGATTCCTTTGATAATTTATATAACATAAAAGTCTCGGGTGTTACAACAAATCTATGACTTCAGCTTCTATACAATGTTTCTGGAAGGAACATGGAATTTTTCACATGGATTTATGGTTGTATAAAAGGTATTAAAGGAAAAGACATTGTATCTTATAGGTTTATCAGAATTAGTAATTCATAATGGAGTAGTTACTTTCGTTAAACTATGGTATGACCATCTAGGCCACCTCAATGAAAATTAAAAGAAGATTCTAGCTATTAAGGGATTACTGAAGACCAAAAGAATAGATTATAGAATTTTTAAAAATTTAATCTTTAGAAATTAGTGAAGGGTGTCCTTATTAATGGAAGGGAAAATTACAAAAGCACAAAAAATTAGAACGTATTAAATAAGTTTTTTGATAGCTAGCCCTGATGAATTCTTAAGGTTTTCACATTACCATGTGTCTTTCATCGAATACTACTTATAAAAAGTGTGTTTTTAATTCATCATGCATATTTATGATGTATTTTATATATTTATTTGGTTCAGGTAAAATATAAATAAGGAAACTTGAATTATGTTTAAGTTCCATTAGTCAGACAATGGTTGTGAGAAAATAAGCAGGTAGTTTGAGAGGTTCTATTAGTTGAAGGGTTTTTATTGAGATGATCATGTTAGGAAAATTGGAGCACAACATAGTTATAGAGGGGATGAATATGAAATTTTTGGAGAAAAGTATGAGTATAAGGATTAAAATTGGTTTCCACAAGGTGTTTTGGGATGAGGTAGTGAACAAAGCTTCATAGTTAGTCAATTGGAGTCCATCATCTCCCATTGGGTTACAAATTTCAAAGAACCATTAGACTAGAATAAAATTTTATTTGAATATAAAATTATATTGAGCACTTTAATATTCCCTTTTTAAATCCATGGAATTATAAAATTTTGAGGGTAAGTCTTTAGTATGTAACTTTATTTGTTATAGTGATGAAGAATTTGGTTTTCATCTATATGGTAATGAATCTCAGAATGTCACTAGAAGTCAAAGTCTGATAATAAATGAAGAGTTATTGTTGAAGGATTCAAACCAGAATAATTTTTTTGATATAAATAAAGTAAATTTTCAATTCAAGGATTATATTGATTCACCACTAAAAGTTAATGAAGTGTCAGTGAATCTAGTAATCCCTTCAGGATCAGAAGTACCAAATCATCTGGTGTAGTTATCATAAGGAAGGGTTCAAGTTACTATGGTATTTATTAGGCTTGAAGTAATAGAGAGTTCATGTACTAACAAATCTTTAGCACTAGAAGTTCACACTCTATATAATGTAGTTCTATAAGGATATCATCCATGGGGACAACTAAATAGATCTATCAAGGAAATCCACCTAGATCAAACGTATGGTGATACTTTGTATTTATTAATTCTAATAGATGATGGAGAGCTTAAGATACTAGAGGAGGAAAAAAGTTTCAAGTATTCAAAATATTTGGAATTATATAGGATTGAAAAACATGATTCCATCAGTGTATATGAAACATGGGAGCTAATATGAAATATTTATTGAATAATATTATTGATTTTTTTTTATCATCTAAAGGAAGAGGTTGATTGTAGGAAGAGGTAAAGGGACCTGATAGTTGTGAAGGCATTTCAATATGAGAAATAAGTGGATTTCAATGAAATTTTTTATCTAGTAGTAAATAAAAAAAACTATATAAATCGTGTTGAGTATGATTTCATTAGAAGATATTCTTATAGATTAGATATACATGAAGAGAAAATTTATTCATATGGATTTAGATAAAGGTATCTATATGAAGTATCTATATATTTTCAAGGATCAATAGAAACATAAACTTTTATATTGTTTAAAAGACAACCTTTATTATTTGAAATAGGGGCCATGGATTCTGAATTGGAAGTTCAATTATTTCATGATGGAATGGAAGTTTTTTTAGAGAAGTACTTACCATTTCTATCACCAGAAGGTATTTTATTATGGGAGTTTCATCATACTTCTACTTTACATGGATGAAATGATGATACTGGGTCGAGAGAAAGAAATGATAAATGAGATAAAGGTTTAGTTGTCCAAAATCATCAAGATGAAGGATATATATCTTTTAACTATAATTTTGGTGAAAATTATTATATGAGACCAATGTTCTATTTAATTATACCTGAATCATACTGAATATATTCAATAGTCCATAAAACATTTTGGTGTGTTGGAATAAAATAATTTGACCATACCCCTGGCCAAGAATTTCAAAATATGTAAAGATAAGTCACCAATAATGGAATTTGAGGTCAAGTATATGGAAAATGATCTATATACATTTGTTGTTATATGTTTTATGTACACTACAGTTTGTACTTTTCTAGACATTGAAAAATTAGTGTTAGTTTTCAATGGGTTTATTTCAAACCCTATAAGGTAGAATTTGTATGATATCAAGTGAATTATAAAGTAAAAGAATGGTTCTAATGACTTGGGGATTTCCATTAAAATAGATGAGTTTTGTAAGGGTTTTTAGACATTAACTTTGGTGTAGATTAAAATTCATAGAATATAACTCCTAGATATGTGTTTACTTTTTGTGGAATTGTGGTAAGTTTGATATCAAAACTTCAATTGATGGACGTACTCTTAAAAATGAGCAGTAGAGCACATCAATTTGAAAAAATTAAGGAAGAATTTTATTTGGATAAAGTGTTTATTGGTGTATCTTGGAATGATTCTAAGTGGTGCAGTTCACTTTTATGGTTCATAATGTGTGATCCACTTAGCAAAAAATTCAACGTTTCACTCTTAAATGATGAATATTCAGATAAAGTACCACTTCATCCAGATGTCATTATAGCAAGGAGTGTTATACCTATAGAATATAAAATGGGTGTGAAATGATTCTAATATGTTGACAAAGGTTATAAATTCAAGAGTTTTAAGATATATCTACACCTCATTAGGTATGGGTTGACTTGAAGGAAGGGATGGTGGGAAACCATGAAGTATATTTATGAAAATTTAAAGGATAAAGAGGGTGTTTATGTGGGAGATGGTGTAATACTTATTTGAAAATAATTAAATTAATCTCAAGTGGGAGATTGTTTAGGTATAAGATTCATTTTTCTAGAAGGAGAGAAATTAATATCACAAGAAGAAGAAAATAGGGAGGTGTTATTTTTGATGAATGTGTGGAGATGGAGTGAAAGTGAATGGGTGTTAGTTTACTCAAATATATTGTCTGGTGAACCAAAATACATTCCATAAATAGACCATTCAATATAATATGAATTAGATGGAACATCTTACAAGTTCACTAGAAGGGTGAATAGTCATTCAGAAAGGAATACAAGGTTGGTAGAGTGATTTGAATATACGAATGGGTTTTCCATGTATCTCAAAGGATTTGTAATTCGTCCCATGAATATAGTATGTCGACAGTCATTGGAAACACCATATGTAATATATTATAAAATTATGGAAGATAACTTGTAATACACATGATGGAGACTCAATTATTGTAATCATCATCTTGATAATGTTAATAAAATTTAAGTAGAATTACCAAATGAATTAGGATTTAAGATAAAACCATGTTATCCTTTATTTTTTTCATTGAATATCAATTTTTATTTTTATCATTATTTTTGTTAGTTATGTTCCACATCTTCTAGTCTTTTTTATTTTCTGGTATGATGATTTGGGTGTTCTTTTCTTCCATGTTTCGAGCATTAAACATTTGGTTCATTTTTTAATTTTTTCCTCTCATCAGAATTTATAGTGGAGTATTTTATAGTGGTTAAATTATAAAGTGGTCGTGTACTCAACATGTTCCATATCCCACGTTTATAGAATGCCTATGTAAATGCATTATATTATATTGCCACAACCCTCATAGATCGAGATTATGATGAAATAGTTATTCATATTGCACACTGTAGGGTAGTCTCACAATTAATTAATATTTATATTGAGGAGATTAATGAAATAAAAACTACCCATGACCAAGGAAAACACATATTATAAAGAACCATGTCTTTATGGATTCTGAATTTTATAGGGAATTTTAATTTTTGGTCCCAAAATAGGAGATGTTTTTAGAAACACGATTCAGATCAGAATTTTAGTGGTAGGAACATACCGATGAGATGTTTTTAATTATTTAGTATATTTTTTGGGTTCTTGGGTGAATATTGGAGTAGGGTTATCATAACCCCCATTATTGAATTTTAATATATAAGGATTTTCATGTCATAATGTTTTAGGTCATGTTAGAATGAGGGTCACATAGTGATATAAGGAGGAGTTTACACCACAAAGTTTTTTACCATTATTTAAGGAGGTGTGTTTCACAATGAAATATATGGTCCACATCAAAATGGTTCATTTATGGGTATTCTTATTGTAACATAGAAGGGCCATGCCAAGGTGGTTTTAGTAAGAGGTGTCGACCCTCTACCTGGGGTGGTCATGTCATTCCCTAGGAGGGTATTCCATGGTTCTCCCTAGGAACCTATATTTTAAAGAATGAAAATTATAGTTGCATAGTGACCTTGTTTTATAGATTTTTCTTTTAAAAAGTCTAGACAATTATTTTATTGGTATGCCATTTTTGTATTTTTTTTAGGGAGGGGATTGATGTGAGCTATTCAGCCGAATCCCGACCCTATTTTCCTCTCATTTTACACCCTTGGAAAGGGGTGGGTTTTGTGTTTTTCCAATGGTGTACTCAAGGTAAATTTTAGTAATTATCCCTATGTTCCACTATTAATTTTCATTTCATTTATTTATGTTTTATATGACTTAGGTTTTAGATCCAATCCCATTAAAACATGGTGGAATTAGGTGGTAATGATGGGGATGCTTTTCGCGGTGTCTAGAGGATGTCTTGATAGGATTATCACACAATTTTTCTCATGATGTTTTTTATATTTTTGTTTCCATAATTAATTTTCTAGGGTTTTTAATGAAATTGGGTTTAATTGGACATTCCTTCAGGTAATTTAATTGGGTATTTTTTTGTGTCTTTAGTTTATGTGTGTATTGGGAGTGGAATACACCCTGTTTTTCATGGTTTTAGAATAGTTAAACCTTAGGGTGATTTTTAAGCAATTATTCCTATTTCTATTAAATTTAATAATAAATTATAAATAGTTATAATTAATTTTTTTGGATGTTGTGGCTTGAGATAGGATCTAGAGTGCTGAGATAAGATGGAATGTGTCTTATATGAGATTAGGTGGGGTCCAAGATTGTCTTGAAAGGGAATATAATCATGTATGAGGAAGATGGTACTTAAAAATGTCCCTATGGTTTATTCATGTTGTTCATGTTAATATTATATGTGATCTCTCCACTAATAATAAATCTAACTTAAATTTAAATGAACTATTTTAAGTAAAATCTATGAAATGAATAATGTGTCAATTTCCATGATGGACCCTTGGATAGAAGCTTGATTCCCTAGTAAATGATAGCTGATGACATGATCATGATTTTATTCCTTGATATATATGAGCCCAATTGGGGTATAAATACAATGATGAACATATAATACCATAGTATAGCTGATCTTGGACCCTTTTATATTGGAGAGAGTAGTGAATAAGTATGGGTGTCTTAGGTATAAAACATATGAAAACATTATATGTCTTATAGCCTTTGAGATAGTTGACTAGATAGTGGAGAGAGTGTTCCTATTCCATTGACATGTGGGTACCCAAGTGGGTATGATTGAGTAGGACTATAGGAAGGTGGGGTGTGAGCGGGACAACATAGATTGGTTTGGGAAGGGAGATGGGATTCATTCCTTCCCCTAGTGTGATGTTGGTATGATATTACTTATAAGTATGATTATTCCATGATTTCATCATAGTGGTGTTGAGGGATTCTACTCCCTATGAGTGGTGGTATTTGGACCTAGAGATGGGAATGAGATAGAGGATCACTTTTAGGGTGCTCAGACAATGATGTGACTTAGGGGACCTTGGTGAGTTCTATAATTTCATATTGAACCTATAGTTAGATATTATAGGGGAATGTATTGTTGATCCTGAGTGTTTCATTAGAACTCAATGATCAACAATGAGAGATAATAATGGTTATAATGATAGGGATTGGTAGTACATTTGAGAGTCTAGCATATGAGGCTTATGTTGGGTTCATGTGAGTGGCCAATCCATGTGGTATGATATGTGGTTTGAAGGAGGATGTACCACTATGTATATGTGATATATATATATATATATATATATATATATTTATGTGATGTGTAAATGTGGGTTTATGCACCGGGGTGGGATTCATCCCTAGGTAATGATGGTGTGATAATTATTCTAGGTTAGAGTGTAACCCCTAGGTGTATGGTATATGATGTTTAGGGAGATATTATGATTACCTAATATATTCTATATGATTATATTAAGAGATTGAATACACTTAATTATATACTATATGAGGCTCTTGGGAAGGAAACCCCCTAAGTGTTTACTATATGAGGTTTAGGGGTGAGATGTGGCCTCCTGGTGAATGTGATGGTTCTAGGTAGGGAATGTGATCCCCTCTAGTATATGGATATTATGGTTTTGGAAAGGAGATATAACCCCTTGTGTGGATGGATATGATGGTTCTATGTAGGGGATTGGCCCCCCTTTGGGTGGATCAATTATAATAGGTTCCTCGCTAGAAATGGGCCACCTAGGTGTATGATATTATAATGCAGTTTTAAGGTAGTATTTGGTTCTCCCTAGTTGTTATTTATATGTTTCTAGGGATAGATGTGGTTCCCCTTGGGTGGTATGATTTATACATGGAGACTTATGACACTAGCCGAAATAGGTATGTTTGACCTCTGGTGTCGCCTTAGAACTAGAGGGTTGACGATGATTATTTTATTATACTTATGAACTATTTTTATTTCTTGAGTATAAAAAATGTTAATAAACAAAATTTATTAAAACATTGATGGTGGCCTACCAAGTTTTAAACCCAACCTTATTGGGTCACCTAAGAACTTTGGAACTCTAACATATCTCATTATTAAAAGTACAGGTAGGGAATAGGCTCAATATTTCCTGATCGAGATAGATCAACTCGATAAATATTTGTAAATGAGGATGTGATAAGGATAGGGTATGGTAGCAATGAATCCTTGTATTTTTATAAATTTTTGTTTATTTGTATATGTTATCATCCTAGTTGGTTATCAATGAGATGTATGACTGTATGTTGCCTTCCATTTGATGCAGCATGATTATTATTTATTATATTCTACATACTCTTATTATTTATTATTTATGTTGTTTGTTAATTTTTCTATTTATTTTTCCCAAGATTTTTTGGTATAGTATCCCCATGGTAATACCATAGACCCTTTATTCTAGTCAAGAGCCTCTATCATTTGTGGAGGCATGCCTGAGGTCACATGATATTGCCAGCTGTATTACGGGTGAGTTATTTCAGGTTAGAGAATTTAAATTTTTTATTAGAGAATATTTTACCCATCTTACTATTTTGGCTATGGTATTAAAGGAATAGAGACATTCCAGATCTTTTTATGGACCTTAGATTGGTGAATCACAAAATCCTTTTTTGATGTAAAGTTTAGGTTACTAGGGATATACGATTACTATTCTTGGTTATCACTATTATAGTTGAGATATTTATTCACTTATGTTTTATTCTTTTAATACTATTATTTATGATTTTTATATTATTCCATTGGAAAGAGGCTTGTGCAGATGCATAATTTTTGGAATATAGGATTCACATGACATTCAAGTGCATGCACATGATTAAAATCACTAATGATATAGGGTTTAGTTGTTTCAAGTGTAATACATAACTTATATGATGTTTTTCTATTTAAAATTTTTGTGGAATTATACAAATATGTACCAAAATATCCCTTATGATTACAGGTAATGTAGATACTATAGTGATATTTTCCCCAATGATGGATATAAAGTCCCTCCATGCATGGAATGTAAAGTAACCATTGGTGGGTTTCTACAGGCATTGGAAACCTTATAGATGAACCCCTTATGGATGGTTGTGACAAGGTTTAGTTACTTAAAGTATTAAAAACAGCATATAAGGTGCTTTTTGATATATATTCTCGGTTAAATTATACTTAACAAAACATTGTGACTATGGTTAACTGATATATATCATCATAAAATTATGTCTTTATATAAACATGGGTTTTACCTTGTCCTTGACGGGATACTTTGGTATGAGGATTCTCAATGAGGATGAGTACTTGATAATTGAAGGTTTATTTATCATGTGATTCTTGATATATATATGTTAGAACCATATAGTGTGAATAATGGAATGTGATTTACCTTGTGGTATTAAGAAAAAAGTATAGATATTGTCATATGAGTTGTAGACTATGCGAGATAGGGTTATGGGCTAGGTGGGAGAGCCCAGTGGCATTGAGATATGGGTAAACATATTTGTGACTCAAGTACAATAATTGAGTATCATGTTGTTTTCCTACCATTATTGAGATGAATTGGGATATATTAGGGTAACATTATAGATGAGTTATCCTAGAATTGTAAGTTACTTAGATATGAGAAGCATGGGTAGATGATTTTCTTTAATATTGATGTTTTGGAAGTGTTATTAGATATGTGGTATAGGAATGAATATTCTATATGTGTTGTGGAATGTGGTATTGTATTATTTGATCTTGGATAGATAGTGTGTGAGAATATGCTCCTAGTTTTGAGATTATTCCCAAGGTGGAGGGTGATCATGTGGTAGGCATTGACATGAGTGATATACCTTAGTCCTATTATAAAATAAGCATCATGGATTATTTTAGAAAATCAATGTTGAAATGTAATGGAGTATGGTTAATTTTTTAGGTGACTAAGCTTAGGTTTGATGAAATTCATGATTCATGGTATCATGAGTTAGGTTATAAGTTTAGGTGGTACAGAAGCATACACATGTTGGGTTAGGGTGAGATCAATATGAGTTTTATGTGAAGAACATACAAGAGGGTTCTCTATAGAATCACTCAACCTTAAGGAATAGAGTGAGTATTGGTATGGATTTTTAGATAAATACATGATGTGTGTGGGAGATAATTAACTAATATGCACATTTCCCATCTAGTTTTCTGTATTGTGGGTGATAATGTACTGGTTTAGTATTGATGGATTTGATGAGATGATTATGTGCTTAGTGTACTAGAGTTACATTGATAATGGGATTCATTTCCTTTATAATTCATGGTGAAATCATTTATAGATAAAATACCATGATGAAATTGTTTAAATCTTGTTCCATGATAGGTGTTGATGGGATACATGGTCATGGATTGGGAGGGGAAACAAAATTTTGAAATTGGAATTTTCAGGAATTTTTATTAAGGAGAAACATAAGGTTATCCATATATTTGGGAGGTCAACATTGTCTTTTAGAGGGTGTGACCCTCATTTTGGGTGGATTTTTAGTAGATATCAAGGGTTAAGTTATTGGTGGTTTGGGAACGAGTAATAATTATTGTTTTTTATTATCCATTAGGTATGAGAAGTATGATCATGTCCATTCACTACACACAATAATAAATAGAGTTTTGCTAATGGATATTAGTGATTTTCATGCGGTGATGATAAAGAAACACTAATTGTGGAAGCATTAAATTGTTCTTTTAGGTATGAACCTCATGTTGGTATGGTCATAGATCTAGTGGGACCAGTCAATGGGTGGTTGAGATGGGACTGGGATATTTGTGGGTAGGTAAAACTGATTTTATTTAGTTCCACAGTGAATTAATTATTTAAGATTTATATGGGGTATGGTATAACACCCTGATATTTTTTGATTTTTTTCAAATTAATTTAATATTTTTGATATTTTTCATTTCACGAAACACTAAAAATAGTTATATTATAAAAGTTTGTCTTGTGTTATAAACAATTCCAAGTTAATCATACACTATATGTAATATAAAGGCCATATTTCTCTATATAGAACACTAATGTAAGCTTACGTTTCATCCAATAATGAATCTCCTCGATGACCTGTATAACACGCAAGATCGAGTATTAAAAAAAATAATATATTTTTAAAAATATAACAATAATAATTTATAAAATAGCCTTTAAATTATATTTTATGAATATTATTCACTAAATTATGAAAAAAATTTGGTTTTCAAAAAGCATAAAATGAATTAATCAGTTACAAATTTTTATGAATATAAGAACCAATTGAATATAAAGGGAGTATTTTTTATAGAAAACTATTCATATGCTCGCAAAGTTGTTTTAATAATAATAAATTAAATTAATTAAAATTATATAGTAATTTTAATTTAATATATATGTTATATATCCTAGGAAATATTTTTTATATTCATCCAATAAATTTTATATTCACAAAATAAGAATAAATCCAATTTAACACATAAAAGACAATATTTTTATTGAGGAAATTTTATCACCTTTTAATGATGAACCTATTTTAAATATAAATTTTGGAACTTTTTTAAATCTTATATATCAAAATAAACTTAACATTTTAAATATAATCATAAAAATTAGATAAGGGTGAATTTTTGATATTTTTCTGTGAGGTTTTATTTTTTAATGAATAACTAAAAATATTGAATTTTAACTCAAAAATAATTTCTCATATAATTTATTTATATAATTAAATTAGATTTTCAATTGGTTTTAAAGTTTAATTATATTAAATTTTTATCAGTCAATCCAATTTAGTCTATTGGAATCAATTTCATTTTGAAATTGACTATAAAAACATAGCAAACTTTTGAACATTTTTATTTTAAAAACCCAAATTATCATCTCCTCTATGAGATTATTTTTAAATTAATTTCTTCCACTTATGAGTTTGGAATATTAAAAAATGGATTTTATATTTTTAATAATCGTAATTTATTATTTCTAATAAGGTCAACTTATTTTTTGACCAAAAAGATTTGTGAAAGTTATTAAAATTAATTACAACGATTAAGGTTAAATTAAACTTAATAAGGGTCTAAACCACAACATTAAGTCCAAAAAATACCTATAAACTTGTATAAAATAATTTTAATGGAAATATTTATACCCAATTATACCTAGTATTGACTTTGGACCATTATTATATCCACGATTAATAAAAAAAGTGGGTGGGGTTTCCTTTTTCCAAAATATTACAAGAGTTCCACTCTTCATCCATTATAAAAGATAAATTATCCTCACACTTCCTCACACCTATCAAGCCACTTTGTCTTGAAAAAAATCTTCCAAAATAGATCCTCCAAATCCCTCAATTCCTCCTTTAAGCATCCATTTGGATGAAATATTTACAAGGAATAACTTTGGGGCAAACCAAAAGGAGTTACCAGATTAAGATGTAACACCCTCCCTCAAACTCCTTTCTTTTATTTTCTTTATCCACTCCCTAAAATCTACTTATTTAATGATTATATAATAAAAAAATATCCTAAATATACAGAGATATTATTATATGAAGGGTTCCAACTACACTTACACACACTTCCATCTAATGGGCAACAAACGTAATGTTTACCTGTATGATAAACTACCGCCTCACGAAACGATGATTGTTTATTTTTATTTTACCTCCTATCATGGTGGGAATTATGATGGAAAATATATTAATTTATGTTATATATTATAATTTTTACATCTTTAATCTCCGGTAATCCTTTTACAACACATATATTTATACTTACCATTTGGTGTAAATATGATAATTTCGTTTGAGGAAGTGTGGACTACCGCCCCCTCAAAGCGATGTGATTTGTTCACACAGTACATGGAATGTATAAAGAATGGTTTTAGTTAAAACTATGTGAAATAAAAAATATATATAGTATATTAATTAAATAATTAACTTTATGTAAATATAATATATACCATTTTCTCTATTACCCTTTCACACATTTATAAAGTGATAACGTCGTTCATGGACGTGTGGACTACCGCCTCCTTGACACGATGTGATTACTTTAAAAAAAATTATATATATAATTATATATGATTAAATAATATGTTATTTATTATATAATTATAATTTTTAAAGAATAATGTTACTTAAATTCTTTCCATAACGATCATTGAGAAATGGGAATGTTATTCATGAGTATGTACGACCAATCATCTCCAGGATTGTAACATTGATTCATTTTTCACAACCATATTTAATGATTGGTTTTAAATGAATAATAAATGTATAAATATTATAATTATTTTATGATTATTAATTTTGTTTATGTTTATATAATGTCCCCTTTGACCATAGTCAATCAATTAAAGTCATTTTTAACACATGAACCAAATTTGGTCAAAACACCCAACTTAAACTTAATGGGTAATATAGTTGTATAAAACATGGTAATAAGTGAAGTAAAAGTAATAAAAAATTTAAAATTTTTTATTAATCAAGTAATTAATTAACATAAGTTTTTTATTTAGGAAATATAAAGACACACGAGACAATTCAAACTCAAGGTAAGGGAATTTCATCTCACTATTTATTTATGTGAGATACATGACTTATTCACCACTCACTTAAATTGTGTGGTGTATATAATTACCATGAATGTATTATATGACTATTATACTTAAATATATGGGTATTTACATAACCAAATTATTTTCTTTCTCTCATGGGGTTTAATTTTGAAAATTTACCAAATCGGAACGTAATTTTGTCTCAATTTTCCTTCTTTAAGACACATGCCATGTTATAAACCTATATTTTTATATTATGTGAATAAACTAACTTTTAAATGTTATAACATAAATATACTTCATTTCATGATATTTTAAATCTCTATATAATTTCTTTTTTCTATATGGGGAGTATGATTCAAAGTTACCATGTGGTAAGAGTTTATTGAAACAATATCACCATTTATCGAGATTTTTTATGATCACATATTAATTAATGAAATATTATGATCCATATTTCCATAAAAATTATGACTTTTATTATCCTATGATTAGTCAGGATGTATTCATGTATTATTCATATTTTCCCACTCTTTGATACTTAATATAATTAAGAAAATGTTCTTATGAAAATATTAACCTACCTCTCTCTTTAATTGGAAATATGTTTTAATTCAAAACCATGATTTCTATAAAGGTTTCCAATAATATTCTAATATTATCCTAAGATAAATAAAAGAAATTTCTACCTTTTTTTAATTTTAAACAAAAAGAGGTTTTAAAAAAATAATCTTCTTGTCATTGTCTGGTCGAGGAACTTTTCTAAACTTTTTACCATGAAAATGGAATGATATTTTTACCTCATGCGGCGTGTATAGATTGAACCAAAATCATTTCGTTAAATCTTAATTTTGATATTTAAAAGGTTAATTTTTGAGAAAATGTTTTTAAAAGTTAATTTCAAAGAAATGATTTTGAAAAGGCTTTCAAACTTCTCTACAAGTTTTCAAGGAAAACTATTTTCAAAATATTTTAAAGCTTCCTTTATAAGTTTTTAAGTTTATATTTAAAGAATATAGTTTTCAAAAGTTTTTAGGTTTTCAAAATAATTTTTCAATGAAGAAGGATATTTTCATCAAGAAATGTTCTTAAAATATCAATAAAAAATATTTCTCATCTAAGATAACATCCATCTGTGTTACTCATGCCTTTTTGGGGAAATGATTCAATGTTTCCATTCAAATTATTTCTCTAAATGGATTATGTTTTGATGGTGGGATGTTTATTAAACCTATTTATATTTCATGGGTTATATTCTTTTTAAACTCTATTCTTTTCACAATTTATGTTTATGATGAAATGATTATGAATACTACCCTATTTATACAGGCTATGATATGATTAAATGTTTATAATACCCATTTCATTTCATGGGTTATATGACTATTTATGATCTTGTGGCACATGTATGTATGATTCCATTATGAGATGGGTAAGACCTATATCTCCCTCCAATTCATTGGGTAAATATTTATATCTCATGAGAAAGAAATGAAAATACCATGAGGTAAAATGAGCCCGTAAGGGGCGCTTCTTTAGCCAGGGTTTCTTCCGCCGCCGCCATCCTCTCCTCGATCTCGCATGGCTGCGGTACTCCTTCCCCTTTGTTCTTCGTCCCTACGAGTTCAGTGTGTGGTCTGTGGTAGCTTCGGGGATTCAGATCTATTCCTCTTTCTCTTATCTCACGTCGCGGTTGAGTTCACCTCAAGCGTCGTCCTTAGAGGTCTTCTCTGGCTCGGTGGCGGTGCTTCCAGTGCTAGGTGGCACTGCATTACTTCCCTTTCTTAGTGGAGTCTAGGTGCTTGTGGGAGGCTTGTGGTGAGGAGGATTGGGTTTGTTC
Source organism: Viscum album (assembly GCA_963277665.1). Classification (NCBI taxonomy): domain Eukaryota; kingdom Viridiplantae; phylum Streptophyta; class Magnoliopsida; order Santalales; family Viscaceae; genus Viscum; species Viscum album. The sequence continues at coordinate 1,594,076,511 of OY728161.1, forward strand.
AACCAGCGGCGTTGTGATTGTGATCAAGCGAGGGTTCGTGTGCTCGGCCGCCTTGACTGCGTGGTGAAGGCTAGCGGTTGAAGCCTGCTACGAGGTCTTGGGGTGGATTGTGAGACCTCTTTGAGCAGGTGTGATGTCGGCAGTGGGTGGTGGGTTTCTGGTTCTATTTAGTTTCCAATGAGGTTTCCTTCGTCACACGGGAGACAATTTTCTGGTTATGGGTTCAATACTTGATTTCTGTTGATTCTGTGAATTGGATTGGATATTGCTCTGTTGGTTTGCGATGCAGTGGAGGTTTACAACATGCTGGATGGGGTTTCTGTTGGTTGATTTGAGAAGTTGGGGAATGGGTTATGTCGACAGTGAAGCATTGGTTTTTTTTCCCTTGATTAAGTTTTTGTTTGATGATGGTTTTTGGATCCTACGATGATGTGTTTTGTGGGTTTGATGCGGCGGTTCCGGCGTCGAGGAGTGGCTCCGTCGGGCATCGCTGATGATGGGTATGGGTTCATGGGTGCATCATGGTCTGCGGCTCGTAGCAGTTTGCGGCCCGAGGCTATGTCTTTTCCCTTCATTTGAATTTTGAAGCTAGTTGTCCTAGTAAGATTATGACTTTGTTGAAAGCTGTAAGCTGTTGTGTTTTGTGGTTTTTTGAATCGGTTTTCTGGAATTGTATGGTTCCCGCTCACCCAAAAAGCGGACTCTGAAAATCAAATAAAAATATAATTTTATTTCAGTTATGAGAAAGAAATGTATGGAATGAGGAGTGAACTTAGTTCATCATTACAGGGCTGAAATGAGGTGTGAACTTGGTTTAGTAATACAGAGATGGAACAAGGAGTGAACCCGATTTGTTAAAGGACTTTTCCACTAAGATTTCCTTAGAAGCGAGGCCTTTACTACTATATAAATCATTATATATTCTTATGTTTTTCCATAATTCCATGTTTTATTCCTATGTTATGATTTAATGGCTTATTTTCTTTATTTCCTTATGATTCATGTCTTATGAACTAATAATATTTATGCCATGATTCCTTTTTATGATCTTTGATATGTAGGGTATGATATTATATTTTCATGATCATGTTCTCATACCCCTATTATCATGTTTATACTTACATGTATCCCTTATTTACCCTTAATGATCATATGATCTCACCCCTTTTTATGTTTCCTTCCCTAGGTTATGAAGATATATATTATTTTTGATGTGTATAAGAAGGGTTATGGTCAAGAAGAACCTAGTGGGAGATAATATAGCTCACCTATATACTAGTTTTCATGTTTCCATGTTTCCAAAAGGAACTAGACTAATATGGTCTTTGTATGTCTATTTCTGTAATGTTTTAAGTATTCCACAAAATTGATGTAATGTATATATATGTGAAGAATGGGTCATTATATTTGGTATCATATAAAAGGTTTAGTTAACCTTTGGAAACTAGGATGAGAAAACCTTAGTGAGAACTCTAAGGACATGTATAAGGATAAGTATAAGGATAAAGAAAAGTATAGGAAAATTTCATGAAATTTTGGTAAAGGATAGAGTGAGTGGTTTCCTATAAATAAATCCATATCTATATACTACAAAGGGATGTGGCTCTAATACAAATGTACCTAGGGGTAACAAATCCAACAAGATGTCTTAGGCCAAGCTCAGGGTAATCTGGTACACAAAAATGGGCCTTATTACACACCTAGTTTGACACTCCTGGGAAACATTATTTGGAAATTCAAAAACAATTCATGAACCATCATGAAGGATTTAAATATAATTTTTCTATGAATAACCTAGGATAAACCTAAAGTGTCATAGATTAAGAAAGGTGTCATAAATTAGACATCCAATAAGTGACTTTTCATGATTATGTGATTCCTCACTATGATAATCATTTCTGATTCAATGATTTCTAGTTTTACCAATGGAGGGAATAATAAGAAACAAGATTAGCATTTAATTTTATGGAAAATATATTGATTAGAATTTAAATTGGATGACCACTAGAGTGAAGGATGTTGTGATATTTCCTAATCAGTTTTTAAGAAACATGATCAACAATGTGTACCTTAACCAACTCTCAGACTAAACTAAGAAGATAATGAAGGATTTAATTGAGAGTTTAGGTAATGGAGACCATGAAGGAAAATAGATTCAGTTTATTTTGTGTTAAGAATGTGGAAAGAATCACCTAAGTGAATGTATTAAAGGAACAAAAAGGTGTCTTGACTGTGGAAAAGAAGAAGACAAAGCAAGTAAATGTAAAAGAAAAATGAAGGGTTTGTCTAACCAAATGGATGTGAATATTGGCCTCCCTAATAAATCATCAAAGGTTAAATTCTTTAAGTGTGGAATGAATGGTCATTATGAAAATAGATGTCCTAAGTGAAAAGATTATGAAGATAATCGACAAGGTGGTACGAGTAATGGTTATATTACTAATGCTAATGAGACTATAGAGGAAATGTGAAAGTATAGAGATATTATGTAATAAGATGAGGTATCATTCTTATGAATTATTAATAAAGTGGAATAATCAAAGTTTCTATGTATTTGAATGTAGGAATTATGTAGTATTAATGGTGAAATATGAAAGGATTGTTCAGTTTATGTTTTTTACTGAGGGTTTATAAGATTATGTTACATGTTTCCAATGAACTATAAAAGTTATTTAATCACAATATGATATTTTGAAGAAGGTAAGATAACCCTTAATATGTTCCTTATATTAAGATAATGTTGTTTGGATAAAGATATTTGGGATAGGAATAAGTAAATTGGATAGTACTAATTACCTTGTAACTAATTAAGGATTTTTTAATAAGTGGATTATGATATCAAGTTTAAAACTTTTTTTGTATTTAAGGAATATATCCAATATACTGTGAAATAAAGAGACATGGATGTTTACAATAAGGATTTATGGTAATTCAGGTTATTACCAGGTTTCAAGATTTTATATGATGAAGTTATTAACATATTTAAAATGTGACAACCAATATCTACTTTGTGTTATACGGTGGATCAATGTTAAGATGATTTTGTGACCTTATTTCTAAAGTTTTGGGTTTTCATCTTTTGGAAGGGTTATAAGGTTAAAAATTTATGGAAATATTAAGTTAAACTTTGGATGAAGTTTGGGAAAATAAAGTATTATCTCCCCACATGATTATATATGCATATTGTATAACCTTTGATAAAAACTTGGTATTGATTATAACTAATGACACATGGGATGGAATATCATGGATTTCATGATCTGTTAGTGCTTTAGAAATGAAAAACTCACATTCCTTTTTTGGATAAAGACGTGAAGTGGATCATGGAATAACAAAGGGTGAGATTTTAATAAAATCATGAAAGTATATATTTTCATGAAAATTCCTTAACTTTAGGAAAAATTATCTTTAAACTAAACATTTTATCTTATTACCTCTATTTCTGATGAATTAGATAGACCCTTAGTTCATCATAGATTTATTGCTTTATGATTTTTAACTTTCTCTTGACCTTGTTCTATATCAATCTATATCAGAACATAATGTTTATATTTCTCTTCTATGTCAATGTTTTTAGTTCCCAAATACATTCTCTTATGTGGAAACCTAGTTATGTGTCAATTTGAGTATCCGTTACATTTTTAACTTTCCTTTTTTAAAATAAAGTTTTGGTATTCATTTTTACGATGTGGGTTTCTAATAAAGGAACTTTAAATTATTAAAACTTTAATAACCTAGAATAATTTTGAGGGTGAAATTCATTTTAAAGGGAGTAGATTGTACGACCCTAAGATTTTTCGATTTTTTTTGAATTAATTTAATTTATTGATATTTTCATATCACACAACACTGAAAATAGACATTTTATATATGTTTGGATTGTGTTATATTTAATTAAAAGTTAATAATGCACTACGCACTATATATAGGTTATATTTCTCTATAAATAAAGCCGAGATAAGCTTACATTTCACGCAATACTGAATTTCCTCAATGGTGTACATAACACATAGGGCCGAGTGTTACCAAGGAATAATATATTATGAAAAATATTATTCTAATAATATATAACCTAAATATTAAATTATCTTTTAGGAATATTGTTAGCTAAATTATGAAAAAATGTGGTTTCAAAAAGTATAAAATTAATTAATTAGTTAAAAATTATTATGAATATAAGAACCAATTGAATATAAAGGTATTATTTTTATAGAAAACTATTCTTATGATCACAAATTTGTTTTAATCATAATAAAATAAATTAATTTCAATTAGAAATTAATTTTTAATTTAATATACATTATATATATAAGTAAATATTTTATATATTCATCCAATAGATTTTATCGGAATAAAATAAGAATAAACCCAATTTAACACATAACACACAATATTTTTATTAAGGCAATTTTATTGCCTTTTAATGGAAAACCTATTTTAAAAATAAATATAGGAGCTTTTATAAATATTATATATCAAAATAAACTTCATATTTGAAAGTGAATCATAAAAATTAGGTTTGGATGATTTTTTGGTATTTTTCTGTGAAGTTTTATTTTTTAATGAATAATTAAAAATACTGAATTTTAACTCAAAACTAATTTTTCATATAATTTATTTATGTAGTTAAATTATATTTTTAGTTGGTTTTAATGTTTAATTAGATTAAATTTTTATCAATTAATCTAATTTAGGTCATTAGAGTCAATTTCATTATGAAATTGACTATAAAAACATAGAAATCTTTTAAACATTTTTACTTTAAAAACTAACATTGTTGTCCCATAAACGGGATTATATTTAAATTAATTTATGCCACTTATGTGTTTGGGATTTGGAAAAATTCATTCCATATTTTAAAGCATCATAATTTAAAATTTATAATAAGGTTAACTTAATTTTTTACCAAAACAAATTTTGAAAGTAATTAAAATTAATTACAATGATTAAGGTTAAATTAAGCTTAATTCGGGACTAAATAATAACCTTAAGGCACAAAAAAACCTATAAAATTGTACAAAATCTGTTTTATGGACATATTTTAACCCTATACTACCTTTTATCTACTTTTTATTATTATTGGATCCACTTTTAATAAAAAGTGGGGGTGGGGTTTCCCTTTTCCAAAATATTTCTAGAGTGCCACTCCTCCTCCTTTATGAAAGGCCTCCTCTCCTACCACTTATTCACACCACTCAAGAAACTTTGGATAAAATAAAATCTACCCAAATATCTCCCCAAAATCCATAAATTCTTTCTTTAATCCTCCATTATGAATAAATCCTTCCAAGTAATGCCTTTGGTGCAAACTAAAAGGAGTTACCCGATTAAGAGGTATCACCCTCCCTCAAAATCATTTCTTTTATTTTCTTTATCCTCTACCTCAAATATCCTTATTTAATTCTTGTATAATAAAACAATAATCCTAAATATACTTATATAATATTAAATTAAGTATTTTATCTACACTTACACACACTTCCATCTATCGGGTAACAAGCATAGTGTTTACGTGTACAGTGAACTACCGCATCACGAAATGATGATTGTGTATTTTTCCTTTATAACATATCATGGTAGAAATTATGATGGAAAATATATTTATATATGTTATATATTTTAATTATTATGTATTTAATATTCTTTAATACTTTTAAAACACACATCTTTATACTTTCCATTTGGTGTAAATACGATAATTTCGTTTGAGGAAGTGTGGACTGTCGCCCCTCAAAGCGATGTGATTCATTCACACAGTACATGGAATATATATGGGATTGTTTTAATTAAAAACATGTGACATAAAAAACATATATAGTATATTAATGAAATAATTACATTTATGGAAATATAATATATACATTTTCTTTGTTACCCTTTCAAACACTTATAAAGTGATAATGTTGTTCGTGGATGTGTGGACTACCGCCTCCTCGATATGATGTGATTAATTTTAAATAAAAAGAATTATATAAATATATAAATATATATGATTAAATATTATGGTATTTATTATATTATTATCATTATGTAAAGATTAATATTACTTACCTTCTTCCCATAATGATCATTGAGAAATGGGAATGTTATTCATGAGTACGTACGACATACCATCTCCATGATTGTAACATTTATTCATTTTCACAACCATATTTAATTATTGGTTTTAAAATTATAATTAATTTATATATATTATAATTATTTCATGATTATTATTATTTATATTTTTATATAAAGATCCCTTTGACCATAGTCAACCAACCAAATTCATTTTCAACATATGAACCAAATTCAGTCAAAACACTTGACTTAAACTTAATTGTTTAAGTATTTTTATACAACATGGTAATAATTGAAGTAAAAGTAATAATAAACTTTAAAAATTTTCTGAAGAAATTAATTAATTAACATAAGTTTATTATTTAGGAATATAAAGACACACAAGATAAGTTAGACTCAAGCTAAGGGAATTTCATCTCACTCTTTATTTCTGTGAGATATATGCCTTATTCACTATGCACTTATTTTGTGTGGTGTATATAATGAACATGAATGTATTATATTACTATTATACTTAAATATATGGGTATTTATATAACCATTTTATGATCTTTCTTTCATGGGGTTTATGTTTCAAAAGTTACCAAATTGGTAAAGATATTTTGTGTCAATTTTCCTTCTTTGAGACACATGCCCTGTTATACACCTATATTTTTATATGAGGTGTATAAAATACCTTTGATATGTTATAACATGAATCTTATTCTTTTCATGATATTTTAAATTTCTATGTAATTTCTTTTTCCTACACGAGTTGTATAATTAAAAGTTACCATGTGGTAAGAGTTCATTGAAACAATATCACAATTTATTATGATTGTATATGATCACATTTTCATTAATGAAATACTATGATACATTTTTCAAGAACACTCATGAATTTTATTATCCTTTGGTTATTCATGAAGTATTCATGTATTAGTAACATTTTCCCACTCTTTGGTACTTAAGATAATTAACAATTTTTTTTAAGAAAATATGACCCCACCACTCTCTTCAGTCAAAAATCTATGTTCCTTAAAAACCATGTTTGCTTAAAATGTTTCCAAGAATATTCTAATATTATCTAATGATCCTTATAATATTTTTTTACCCTTGTTTTATCATAAAAAAAGAGTTTATTAAAAAATAATTTTATTCTCGTTTTCCAGTAGAGGCACTTTTATACACTTTTTACCGTGAAAAAGGAATATAATTTTTACATCATACAACATATACAGATTTACCCACCATAATTCTTTGAAGCTTACATTTCATGTTTAAAAAGTTAATTTTTTGGAATTTTTTTAAATAAATTTTCAATGAAATGGGTTTTAAAATGTTTTCAAGATCATCTAAAAGTTTTCAAGGAAAATAGTTTTCAAAATTTTTTCAAGATTAATTTATAAGTATTCAAGTTTATTTTCAAAGAAAATAGTTTTTAAAAGGTTTTAGGTTTTAAAAACAATTTTTCAATGTATATGGATATTTTCCTCAAGAATATTTTTTAAAAGATTATTCAATTTTTTTTTCTAATATAACATAACATCCTTTGGTGTTACTCATGCCTTTCTAGGGGAATGATTCCATGTTTCCATTCATATTATTTATCTAAATGAATTATTTTTTGATGAAATCATATTTATGAAACTCATTTCTCTTTAGTGGTTATATGATTTTGAAACTTGATTCTTTTCATAGATTATGTTTATGATGAAATGATTATGAAAACTGTATTTTTTCCACAGGTTAATATATGATTACATGTTTATAATAACCATTACATTTTATGGGTTAAGATATGATTATTTTTGATCTTATGGAACATGTATGTATGATTTCATTATGATATGGGTGGGTCCTATATCTCCCTCCAATGTATTGGGTAAATATTTATATATCATGAGATAGACATGGATAAAATGATTAGTTAACTAAGTTTAGTATTATAGGGCTGGAACAAGGAGTGAACTCAGTTCAGTAATATAGGGTAGGAATGGGGAGTTAACCCGATTTACTAAAGGACTTTTTCCACTAAGATGGACTTATAAGTGATGCCTTGAATACTATGGAAGTAATTATAAATTGTTATGTTTTTCCACAATTATATGTTTTATTTATATGTTATTATTTCATGTATTATGTTCTTAATTTCCTTATTATTCATGTCTTTTGAACTACCGATATTTATGCCACAATTCCATTTTTTTATATTTGATATGCAGGGCATGAAATTCTATTTTCATGATCACATTCTCATACCCATATGCTCATGTTTATGCTTAAAATTCTCCCTTGTTTCCCCTTACTGAGCTTCTAATCTCATCCCTTTTTTATGTTTCCATCCCCAGGTTACGAAGATATGTATTATTTTTGATGTGTCTAAGAAGGGTTCTAGTCAAGAAGAACCTAGTGGGAGATAATGTAGCTCACCCATGCACTAGTGTTTACATTTCCATGTTTCCAATGTCACTATAATAATATGGTATTCGAGAATCTATTTTTGTAATATTTTAAGTATTAAAAAAAAGTAATGTAATGTATATGTATGTAAAGACCTGGTCATTATATATTAGATAGTTTTTATATTACTATCGGTCTTGGGATTGAGCTAGTGTGATCCTATGGTGAGTTAGATCATGGGTGCACTGATACTCATGGTAATAGTCTGATGGTTATTTTTGTCGGTTGAGGATAAAAAATTGTTTTTATATGAAGTTTTAGGTTTTTACTTCATTATGGGTGTTTAGATAATCTCAATATTCCCTCTATAATTTAGGCATCTCAATTAGGTGACATGATAACATGTAAGTGGGTAACACCAAGAATTTTTGGAAGCCGTTAGCCGAAGGAGGAGTAACCTATGATTTTTTAATTATATTGGTTGTGGTGGAATGGAAATTGATATATACATGTATTTGGAAACCTAGGAATTAATTTTTATAGGTGATTCCTATGGTGAGGATAACCATGGGTTAAAATTATCCTATACGAGTTAAGTCTTATAGAGATAAGAACCGCGATATAAAGGATGAATTAGTTGATGTTTCAGTGTCTCAGGATAGATGGGTGAAGTATAAAATTGTGTTTCTATTGGTATTGGTGACATGTGGTTGGTCCTAGTTTTGGTTCATTATGCACACTTGTGTTTAGAGTGTCACAACAGAATCATGTTCGATGTTTGGGTATGGACATGGTGAGTTGATCATGAATACATAACCAAGACATCCTAGGTTTGATGATTTAAAGAACATTATGAATTATCAGAGATGAAAAGTGTTATGGTATGGAGATAATAAGGACTTTCATATTTATGGGTTGATAAATTTAAAGTAAAATTGGATTTTTAGTCCCATGGTAGGGGAGGTTATGGGAACAGGGATTTGGATCAGGATTCCCATGGTTGGAATTTCTTAAGGAGATGTTTTTGGATGTATTTAATGTAATGGGATATGTTTTATTTTCTTAGGTTAATGTTTAATTAGGGTTATAGTGGACCCCCTTGCTAAATTGTTCTTCAATATGCTCATCATGTTGTGATGATAAGGGATAAAACCATAATGGGGGTCATAGGGTATTATAAGGAGTAAACACTCCATGAATTATTCGGACTCACCTATAGGAGGTTGATTATTCTAAGAAATATAGGGGTTAAGATGTGATAGTGATTGTATGGGTAGTCACGCTGTGACCTAGAAGGGATTCACCATGGCATATGATATTAGAGGTGTCGAACATCTTCCTGAGGCGGTCATTCCACAACTTAGATGGGAATACTATTTCAAGGATAGGGTATAAAGGAATAAAAAAATTAATATTAAGGATGTGTTGTAATAATGTCATTGGGACATTTTTTTATCAAGGTAATACTATTTATTTACTAGTTGGAACACTACTGATTTTTAGTCTAGTGAGGGAAATGGGGGGGGGGGTGTATTGGGCATAATCCTCCCCCTCTTTTCCTATCATTTAACTCCATTTTAAAGGGGATGTTTAGAATTCCCATGGTGTATTTTAGGTACATTATTTTACTTCTAACTTCATTCCTTTATTCCTTTTTATTCCACTAATTTTCGATTCCTTTAACTTAGTGTTTGGATTTGATTCCACTATATCATAGTAAAATCAAATGGGAACATTGGGGATTTAATACATGGTGTCTAGACAATTTATTGGGAGTATGAACACATGACATTTGTCTCCATTTATTTGGAGGTATGTTTCCATATGGATTATTCTAGGGTTTTGGAAAAACTGTGTTAATTGACCACTGATTTAGGTTATTTAATTCTTTTTTTCATGGATTAGTTTGGCATTCATATAGGGTGTGAAATACACCACTTTTCTCATGGTTTCAATATTATTATTCCATTGGGTGAGTTTTTAATCTATTATTCCTATTTCTATTAAATTGAATAAAAATTATAAATTTTTATATTTAATTATTTTGGATATTATTTCTTGATATTGGAGATCAGGTGATGAGATGTTCCTCAATGTGGATTAGAAGATCTTAGGTTGTGTCCAATCTTGTATTGGAAGGGAATAAATCTTTGTATGAGGTATGTTGTATCTAAATATCTTCATATAGTTTATGTATGTTTTTCATTTTTACATGATCTGTAGTCTTTCCAATAATGAATGATTTACCTTAAAATTAAATGAACAATTTTAATTAAAAATACATGAAAGGAACAAAGTGTCAAGGGAAACGATGAACCCTTAGACACTAGCTTGATCCCTCAAACACCAATGATCGAGGATGCGATCATGAAAGTGTTTCATGAAATATAAAAACCTTGTGGGGGTATAAAAATAAGGATGAATGTAGAGAACCTTGGTATTAGTGTTGTTATATCTTTGTGTGTAGGGGAGAGTAGTGAATAGGGACAAGTTTACAAGTGATAGGCCATATAGAACCTTGATATTCCTTATATACTTTGAGTTGGTTAATAAGAGTATAAGGAAGGTGTTCGTCCCCACTAACATATGAGTACCATGGTGGAAATTACTTGGGTATAACTATAGAAAGGATGGGTGTGGGTAGAATGACCCAAATTAATCTGGTAAAGAAGATTGGAATTAGGTTATCCATATAATGTGACATTGGTATTGTACTACTTATAAGGCCGATTAGCCCATGATATGATCATGGTGGTGTTGAGGTTCATCACACCCTCTGAGTGGTGAGTTTTGTCTCTAGAGAGGAGAATGGGATATACGATCCCATATATGGTGTCCAACCTATGATGTGACCTAGGATACCTCAGTGGATTTGTCAATTTCATGTTAACATTATGGAGTGATAGTGCAGTGATTGAGGTATTTTCAATATGAGGTATCACCTTAGAACCTAGGGATCAAAAGTGTGATCCTATAATGGTTTTAGTGAGATGGATTTCTTGTGATCTTGAGAGGATAGCCTAAGTGGTGTGTTTTAAGTTCAAGAGAGTGGCCAACCTATGGGGTATGATATGATGTTTTTTGGAGGATGTACCCCTAGGTATATGTGATATGTTTCTATACATGTGATGTCTAAATGAGGGTTCAGGAATTGGGGTGGGATGAAACCATATGTAATGATGTTCTTGAACATGTTCTAGGGTGGGGTGTGACCCCATGGGTGTATAATATATGATTTTATAAGAAGAGAGTATTACATAGGTAGTACACTATATGGTGATATATGTAGAGATTATACCCTCAAGTTTATGTTTTATAAGTTTCCATGAAGGGATTACCCCTGGGTGTATGTTATATGAGGTTCTAGGGTGAGTGTGGTCCCCATGTGTATTTGATGGATCTGGGTATGGGATAAAACCCTCGTGGTGGATGAATATGATGGTTTTGGGTAGGAGATATAACCCTTTAGGTGGGTAATTTATAATAGGTTTTGGGATTTACATGGGTCTTATGGGTGTATGATATTCTCATATGTTTTTGGGTAAATATGTGGTTCCCCCTAGGTATTAAATATATGGTTTTAGATCAATATATGGTTCCCCAAGGGTAGTATAATTTATTATTAAAACATTGAGCACTATATTAAGTAGGTATGGTTAAACTAAAATATAAAATTAGAACCTAAGGATCAATAATAAATATTTTATTGAAATTTTAAACTATATTTCTTTTATGAACATGTAAATTGTGAATACATATCATTTACTAGTTATGTTAGAGACACCATTGGAGGTGGCCTACTGAATTTTTCTCACACACTGCTTTGGAAACCTTGTCACTTTGGTATCCAAGAATTTCTCATGATCATAGGTATAAGTATGTAATATTACTAGTATTACATGATTGGGAAGGAGGGGTTTGTTGAGGATTTTTTAATAGGATGTGATGAGGTTTGGAGATGGTATAAGATCCTCCATCTATTTTTATTCCTTTTTGTATATTTTTATTTTTGATCTTTCTAGTGGGTGCTCAGTGTAATGTATGATTTTTTGTTGTATTTCATTTGACATAGAATGATTTTTATTTATTATATTCTACTTCCTATGATGATAAACTATATATGCCTTTTGGTTATTTTTTATCTACTAATTTTCTCTGTTATGAGGGTAAATCTCACCATGATAACACCAAAAACCCTCACTACTAGTTGACATCCTCTAGAATACAGGTAGGTAAACTTAAGGTTATGTGATGTCATCAGATGGGATACTAGTGATGGATCTTATTATGATTAATTATACATATCCTTATCAATTGAAACTTTATTTGGATGGATGTATTTCATAGTAAATTCCTCCAAAATAGAATTCTCCCATCAGATTAAGACAAGAAGGGATAGATCCAGTGGCAAGTATAAAATTTCACCCCTTATAAAAATATGAATTCCAAAAAATTTCTGAATAAGGGTAACACACCAAGCTTCCATGGTACACTTATTTTTAAATAATTCAATAGCTTCCACTACACACAACATCGAGTTCAAACGCACCTTGACCTATCAAACCAGCCTTTTAAAAAGTGGTTATGAATAATATTAAAAAAATTATGAAATTTATAAATTTTATCTTTCAAAATAGACTTCAATTTTGAATTTGGAATATCAAAATTATCTTATGGTTAATTTTTAATATTTTTTTGAAAAGTTTCAATTTTTGATGAATAATGAAAAATAATGCATTATTGTTAAAAAACCAACTTTTTAATTTAAATATTTATTTTATTTAAATTTATTTTAAATTCAAAAAAGATAAATAATAAATATATTATTCCAATTTAGTTCATAGGAATTACTTTTATAATTGAATTAGATATACAAACTTTATTAAACTTGTGAACGTCTCTTTTACTTGCCTTCTAGCCACATATGTGGATTAGAATTAAATGTAATTTTACTATTGGGACCATGACTATTCTATAAAGGAAATGGAGTATGGTTTGTGTTTTTTTATCCTCATTGGAAGTTTATAATGTTTTCCACAAAAGGTATTATACAATTCAATAAGACAACGGTGTTGAAGGTGGTGTCGTTTCCCAGTGTTTTCTAATTTTTTGGGTCCAAAAATTGGAATATGGAGAAAAGTGTTTTTGTAAAAGGGAGTTGTGCGCAATATTAAAGGGTGTTTAGAAACTTGCATGAAAGGATTAATTTGGGATAAGTGGATCAAAACATGGGAAAGGAAAAACGTGCATGTAAGTCTTAAATTTGAGCGAAAGATGAGGTTACGCCGAAGAATATTAGGCTCCCAATGCGACGTCAAAAGGGGTTTTGCATGCTCAGGAAGAATATTGTGTGCACTAACAAAGATGAATCATAAACTTGTGCGTAGGGTCATTAAGGACTTTAAATAGGAACCTACCCCCATGGAATACTTAATAAAATTTCAACGAAAATCTGTTTTCTCTGCCGCGTGAAATATTTGCACGCAAAATATTGGAAGTGAGTTAATATTGTGGATAAGGTGTTCTATTAGTATAAATAGAACAAGTGAACTATTCAGTATAGTTGTGTGAAAGATAAGGTTGTGCAAAAAGTTGGGGTTGCGCTAAAGTCAACTTTCATGACAAATCCCAAATCTTTCATTCAAGTTCAAGTATTGTGTACAAGAATTGTGTTAAGATTCTGATAGGCTTTTGAATAACTGTTTTTAGTGGTTCAGTGCTTTCAAGTGCATCAATCCAGGACTTTGATGTAAACAGTGTCTAATTTTGAACAGAAACAAATACTTCAATGAAAATATATTAAAGGGACCTTCACTTCCATAAACTGAGTGTGACTTCACCCAGGGGAGTGAGAAAGGGGGAGTCAATGGAAGTGATCCAAGGAAAGTGGCGATCTATCCCTGAAATTTTATAAAGGCAGTGTTACTGAGACATAGTGACTATAACCAAACCTTGTAATCCACATCTAGTGAAGTTAGTTCTAATTAGTTAAGACCGGTAACCTGTCACCGTATGTTCCTTGGATGTAGCCCATAATGGTGAAGTAAGTAAAGGTGTTGTGTGGTCCCTATGCATGTGATTGTTTTTTTCTGTTACCATCAGTCTTATAGGTTTAATGATGTCCTACCAACGTGGGAACAAGATCCTTATTTTAAAAGAAAAATTTGAAACCTTGATTCAACCCTCCCCTCTCAGGGTGTCCCAGGGTCCTATAAGTGGTATCATAGGGTAAAGGTTACTGGTGTTAGATCTGTCCTTTACCTTCATGGAGAATGCATCCAATGCCAGGGGAATCCCTCTCTTCGATGGAATTAATTTTCATATTTTTGAAAACAAAATGAGATGTCATATAATATCCCTTGGAATGGAATTACTCTTTTCTACTCTGCAAGGAATACAAGTTACTGATCCAATAGGGCTTGTTATGACTGATACAGATAAGAATGTTCTTGATACAGATGCTAAAGCTCAAAATTATATCACTACAGATCTTTCTGGTCAGATCTATATAAAGGTGATGAGTTTCACCTCAACAAAGTCTATGTGGGATAAACTTGAAAATATTTATTAAGGAGATAAAAATGTGAAGGATGAAAAACATTAAGTCCTACACAACAGGTTCAACAATCTAAAGTAGCATCCTGATGGGAATGCAGATTCCTTCTTCAATCAAATTACTGAATTAGTGGGAGAAATTATAGGTCTTGGAGTGGAAATAAAATACATTGATATTGTCAATAAAATCTTGAGAATACTTCCTTCTATGTACAATAAAAAATTGTCATCCCTTGAAGAAATAAATCTATCTAAAATATCTCTGGATGATTTTCTAAGTATTCTAGTGGCATATAAGATGAGAGTCAAACCGTAAGATGATATGAATTGTGTTAGAAAGTAAATGTCTTTAAAAGTGATGGACGCACTAAAAATTTCAGGAGATAGTGGTGATGAATATGATGAGGAAAAATAAATTCTTTCTCTCATGGAAAGGAAGTATAAGAAGAAAAAAGGTAAATTTAAAGGTAAGTTACCTCTGGATTTTTTTCATTGTGGAAGAGTTAGGAACATTGCCTCTTAGTGCCAAAGAATGTTCTATGATGAAGAGATAAAAGTGGAAGACATTGAGAAGCCTCAGAAAAGGGTTTTCAAACAGGGAGACTTCAAATATGAAAATAAAGTTTAGAAGAAGAGTTTTTTATGGGAAGAGGAAAGATGATTATATTGAA
Source organism: Viscum album (assembly GCA_963277665.1). Taxonomy (NCBI): domain Eukaryota; kingdom Viridiplantae; phylum Streptophyta; class Magnoliopsida; order Santalales; family Viscaceae; genus Viscum; species Viscum album. Next base: position 1,594,092,179 of record OY728161.1, read on the forward strand.
TTCTGTGAAGAATAAGAACCATAATTTAAAACTAGAAACAATGATTCCATGATGGATACCATTTAAAATTCAGAACCCTTGATCGATAAACCTAGAGATAATCCGATGACTCCTAATGGTGATCCCATGTTGAAAATTAAGGATGCATTTTTAAAGCTTGAGAATAAATTTAAGATATGCAATAAGTAGAACTAAGTGGTTGAAGAATCATTAGAATATATTTATGATCTTGAAAGTGAAATTGAATGACTAGAAGAACAAGTGAGAGTACATTCTTTAATCCTTTAAATCATTGATGATCTTGTGGAACTAAATCTTAGAATTTAGGAACAAGAAAAGGTCATCAATGACCTTACATCCAAACTGGAAGAGAAGTCCAAGAATGTTGAGGGCCTTGAGGAAGAAGTTATTACTCTTAGGAGTAAACTTGAGTGTCAATCAACCACAAAATAAGAAAAGAAGAAGATTAATTTTGGAATATTCTCAGATGGAGAATTACTAGTAAGAGACAAACGTGGTTCAGATGAGGTTGAAAAAATCATGAGTGATCAAAGACCCACTTGCATAGGAATTAGTGGAATCAATTGTGAAACTGAGACATCAAAAACTGGAAGTAAATTGATCCAAAAGAAAGAAAAGATGAATTTTTGACATGTTGAAAAGTTACCTAAAGAGTTGAAAAAGAAAACCTCAATCCAAACTAAAAGAATAATTGAAGAATATCCTTCGAATTTTAGAAATGGCAGGCAGTCCAACCATTTTCCCAAGGAAGAAGGAATGAGGAGTAATATAAGTGAGAATACATTTTCACTCATAAAGGTTTAGTTCTGCGGCTATCTAGGCCATACCATGTCATATTTCGAAGATTCAAGGAGCTATTTTAATCGGGAAGATGTGGGAAGTCAACAAAGGATACTGATTTCATATCCGACATCTTATAGAAGAAATATTTTCTATGGATACTATTTTCACTGTTCTAACTTTTTCCATAAATATATGTATTGAAGGAAGAGGTATGACAGGAGAAATTCATACAACTCTCAGAGATGGTTCAATACTCACCCTCACGATGGTGTTATTCTCACAGATAGGTTTTATCCTCTAGAATAAGAGTATGGTTATGAATATTCTGATTATGTGGAAGAAATAATTGGAAGGCCATCCGTGTCCTACACTCAATCCAATATCTCATGAAAAGAGAATAATAAAATTGAGGAATCCAATCTTGCAGAAGTATCCCTCAAAGATACAAAAAGTAAAAGAACATGGATTCTTGATAGTGGATGCTCATCCCATATGATAGGAAATTTTTAACTTTTAAAAAAAATTAAAAAGAAGGTTGATGGAATAGTGAGGTTTGGTAATTATGGTTCTTTAAAGATTAAAGGCAGTGGAAATACTACTCTGGACAATGGAGAGATAAAGAAGACTGAAGTTATTTATGTGGTTGATCTATGTCATAATCTCCTCAGTGTGAGTCAACTCTGTGACTCAGGGATCATAGTATCTTTTAATAAAAAAGGATTCACTATAAAGGTCAAAATAGGTAATTCTCTCATGAAAGGTGGCAGAACAGATGAAAACTTATATCAGGTTGACATTAAATAGAGCTCTTTCTATATGTCTCTTGAAGAAGAAAACAACTTGTGGCGTCGAAGGCTGGGGAACATTAATCAACAAGACCTGGAAAATATATCTATGCTAAAGATAGTCATTGATATCCCCATTCAGAAACGTGAACTGGAAAATACTTGTGATGCTTGTATACATGGGAAGCTAGTCTGTAGTTCATATTGGCCAAAGAATAAAAGAGAATCACACCTTCTTGATCTCATCCATACAGACATATGTGGCCTGATAAACATTTACAAAACTCATCGAGAGAGTTACTTATTCCTTTTCATTAAGGATTATAGTATAATGTCTTGTGTAATGGTTATTCACAGGAAGCAGAAATTACCTTATTGCATGAAAAATTATCACCGAATTTCTGAGAATAATACTGGACAGTCAATCAAAGACCTGTGATTTGAAAATGGAGGATAATAAATGTCCATTGATTTTGATAATTACTTAGAAAAAACGGAATAAAACATGATGTAACTTTTTTGAGAACTCTGTAGAAAAATGGACTTATTGAGCACTGGAATCGATAGGTCAATAACATGGCCAGGACTATGCTAGTTGAGAGTCGTATCTCTCTCCATTATTGGAAAGAAGATGTTGAAGTTGTAGTGCAAATTCAAAATCAAACGGGGATTTATATGGGAGAAATGAAGAGACCATATGAATTGTGGCATGGAAGGAAGCCTTCTTTGAAATACTTTTGTGTTTTCAGAAGCAAATGTTTCATCTGAAATAAAGAAGAAAATCAATGGAAGTTTAGTGACAATGGAGAGGAAGGAATATTTTTTGGATATCCAATGAATAGAAAAGCATACAAGTGTTTCAATAAGCATTTTTGGAGTATTTTGGAAAGCAATAATGTTAATATCATTGAATACAAAATCCAAAATGATTCAAATAATTCCCATGCTAATGATATAGATGATGAGGAAGAATGTGAACATGGATTAAATTCAAATATAGAAATAAAGGAAGTTGTAAAAAACTCTCAAGAGTCACATCGTGATGTAGACTCAGAAGAAGAATATGAAGTTGAAACCATAGTTGGAGAAAATTCAGTTGAATCTCCAACGAGTAATTGAAGAGAAGAAATTGATAAATCCAACATCATTGGGGTTTGGACTTCACCCACATAAATGACGAGAATGAGGAGTAATGTACAATCTACATTTCTATTAGTTGTGGAACCATCCTCATTTGAAGAAGTTGAAAAGGATGAATCAAGGGTGAAGGCCATGAATGAATAGTTAGATCAGATTGACAAAAATTAGACACGGGATTTGTTCAAGAGACCTGAAAGTCAGAATGTGATTGGAACAAAGTGGATCTTTAAGTCAAAATATGATGACCATGGTCATGTGATCCGAAATAAGGCGTGAATGGTGTACACGGGATATTCATAGATTGAAGGCGTCGATGTTAAGGAAACATTTTCTCCAGTAGCAAGACTAGATTCAATAAGGTTTTTTCTTTCCATGGAAATACAAAGAGGATATAAAGTATATCAAATGGATGTCAAGAAAAAATTCTTGAATGGTGTTCTCAAAGAAGAAGTATACATCAAACAACTAGTGGGTTTTATTCTTGGTACTGAAGAAACAAAGGTTTGTAAACTAAAGAAGACCCTCTGTGGTTTGAATCAGGCACCACAAGAATGGTATTCCCAGCTGAATTCTTATATCAATAAGCTGGAATTCAAAAGAGGAAGAGTAGATCAGAACATCTATGTGAAGAATTTTCAGAAAGATCAGTTCATGTTTCTAGTTTACATTGATGACATTATATTTGGTGGTAGCATGAAGAAATTAGTGGATGAATTTTCCAATCACATGAAATCATAATTTGAAATGTATATGATTGGGGAGATCACATATTTCTTGAGGCTACATGTGATTCAAAAGAAGGATTACACATTCATATATCAGGAAGAGTATGCAAGAGAGCTGTTTAAAAAATTTAATATGAATGAGTCCAAACCAATTCCAACTCTAATTGTGGTTGGAACCAAACTTGGAAAGCATGAGTATGGGACCTCTATAGATACCACCATGTATAGGGGGATTATTGGAATCATTCTATTCCTAATGGTGACATAGCCTGATATTGTCTTTGAAACTTTTTTAATGGTCCGATTTCAGAGTAATCCAAAGGAAGAACATATAAAAGGAGTAAAAATAATCATGAAGTACATTAATGGTACTCATAATTATTGGTTATAATTTCTACAAGAATGGATAATGAATTATAGGAATTATTTAATGCTGATTGGGTTAGAGATGTAGTGGACAGAAAGTCCACCAGTGGTGGAGCATTCTATATTGGGTAGAAATGTGTTGGATGATTGAGAAAGAAACAAGAAATTACTTCTATTAGTACTATTTAAACTGAGTATATCTCTGCTATAAAGGCATGAATTCAACTAATATTGATGAAGAAAAAACTGACAGATATTGGTGATGAGGTGAAACAACCAATGGTGATTTACTGTGATAACAAGAGAGAAATTGATCTTATGAAGAATCCTATTCAGAATTCACGTACAAAAAATATTGAAATCAGATATCACTTTATCAAGGAAAAATTTGAACAAGGTATAATTAAAATGCATCATGTGGGAACTGATGAGCAAGTGACTGATATCCTGACCAAGCCACTTTCAGCGGCTGTGTTTGAGAAAAATCGGTTGAACCTTTGTGTTTAGCCACCTCCCAATGCATAAAAATGTTACAAAATTCCCCCCTCCCTAGTTATGTTAACTATTTTTAATCTGTTTGTGGATGTGATGTAGGTTTATGGGGGAGATACTATCCAGGGGTGTTTTTTTCATTACAATGAACAAATACCGGTATTTAGATTTATTTTCAATAGGGGAGAAGGAATAGATTTTTGACATTTTATGGACATGTAATGATTCTGTGACATAATGAGAATTTGTTATTAGGATGAGAGGAAATACATTGGACATGTAATGTTTTGGGTTTTTCTTGTGGCTGGTTCTCTATTAAATTTATCTGGCGATTTCCAAAAAACCCAAAGGGGGAGATTGTTGGAACCATGATCATTCTATGCAGGAAATGGATTATGGATTGAGTTTTTTGTCAATCCTCATTGGAAGTTCAGAATGTTTTCCACAAAATAGATCATATAGTTCAAGAAGAAAACAACTTGGAAGGTGGTGTCGTTTCCGAGTGTTTTCCAATTTTTTGGGTCAAAAAATTGGAATAGGGAGAAAAGTGTTTTTGGAAAAGGGAGTTGTGTGCAAGATTGAAGGGTGTATAGAAACATGCGTGCAAGGATTAATTTTGTAATGCCTCGACCCCTCTAAACTGGAGCCAGTACGTCACTTTTTATATTGTCATGGTTAGAAGGAATGAAAATCCTAAAGGAATGATCAATTTAGTAGTCTTGAAGGAACTAGATACATATATGTAACTCACAAATACATTAGAAAATGTTACGAAATACAATACATAAAAAAACTAAAAACTGCATCCACAGGAACTCAATAAATTGTCTCTTCTTCATCACCTATTGAAAGTAAAATATGAAAGAGGTGATCTCAAATGATCAATAAGGGTTACAAATAGGGGAATAATGAATCAATAATAACTAAACTGTAAACAATTTTACATAATCAAAATGGAATGGTGAATAAATGAAAAACTCACTCCATTAACAAACTAAGAATAAAACTGCATCCATAGATTTTTTCATAGTGAATCCCTCATGGATAGTAATAAATGATAATGAATAAAGATAATGCTTATTAATTGGATATCATGTATCTGGAACATGAAACCACAATACCGTTAAAACGGTTTAGTTCTATGGGTAGAAACCCGTTTGATTTTTGGAAACAAACTCGAAGGGTTTGTCACCAAACAGATTTTTCTAATGAGACCTACCGATGCATATAGGGGCTGTAGTGGGCCCCACATGCCTCTTCATCCAAATAATTCTTTATACATAGATTCAACATAAGTGCAATATGACTTTACAATATCCTTATATAATAGAGGATACAGATTCATCAACTTTTCTACAGTCAAACAACATTCAAAATAAATACTATATGTTAAATGGTATACGACTTAGACAATAGTCATATCCATGATATGAGAATTTAGAAATTTAAATGGAATATAATTTTAATTTAAAATTGATCTCAAATGGGCAGTAGGTACCCCACATAATAAAGAGTATGTGCACAATACTAAGCAAGTCCCAACGAAATGAAAATTGACACCAAGCTCGTTACCACGTTGTAATCAATTGAGTCGTATGACCAAAAGTTAATAACCACCAAATGAATAAAATAATACCATGAATATAAATAGAATCACGATAATATATTTCAAATGTAAGTACACCTACACCATATATAAGAAATAAGAGGCAAACAATGGAAATCCCACAGAATTGAAAGTGAGATGAGAAAAACCCCTTACATACATTTCAGCATGGTAACAAGTGTTCTTTGAAGGGCTTAATGAGTGGTAAAGGGGCATCCCATTATTTAAATGTCACAATGGAAGTATCGGGGAGGTGCAAAAACATACCCCATCATTAGGAATTAAAAATAAAAGGGCACAACATAGGGGATATTCTTGAACAAATGTGAGAGAGAGGGTCCCTTACCAAGATTGTGTCATTAGGGTGACGATAAATCAATGAAATATTTATGTGTGACAAATAAAAATTCACAAAATATAAGTGGATATACAGTATAAATCAATCATAGGTCATTCACACATATTCTTGGAACAATGTAACCAATGAAATAGAATTTTAACTCAAAGAATGAAAATTGAGTTAAGAAATCACTTACAAAGATTGTATCATTAGAGTGAGGATAAATCAATGAAATAGTTATGTGTGACAAATAAAAATCTAAAAAATATAAGTGGATATAAAATATAAAAAAATTATAGGTCATTCACACATATTATTGGAAATAAAAAACCAATGACATAGATGTGTAACTCAATAAATGGAAATTGGGTTAAGATATCCCTTACCTTATGATTGAAGGTGTTCTAGAATTGTTATTAAAGACCTGAATAAACAAATTAGGATTATTAATTCATAAGTCCATAATCTATTCTATATTTAAATGATTTAGTATAACCCTTTTTAGTTCATTAAAGGATTTTTTGATTAGTTTTAAGGTTCAATTTCATTGTTCGGTCTCGTTTGTTTACTTGGTTTTAAAAGATCAGTTCACTTATATTCAAGTTAGGATAAATATGAAAGATGGAAGTGACTGTCTAGAAATAAGGTTATATGATATTATTTAACATCCATGAGATTACATGGTTTTAAATTTAATTTGGTTACTTAGAGTGAAGTCAAATGATTATATATATAACCTTAGTGACAACCGTTTTGGTTAATCGGTGGGTTTGATTACAATGAACATGTTTTGATTTATAACTTAATACCATTTGTACAAAAGTATTATAGAACTAAAAATGGGATATATTACATATATAATAATCTAGTTCAAACATAACACAAATGGTTTCATAACCAGATTTAAATATTATAATATAAATTTATAAACCATTGTCCTTGAATGTGCTAAATTAGCACATCTCAAACGGTGCTTCCATTTCTTCCAAATAAAGGGTGGGGAAAGGAGAGAAGATAATGAAATATACCATTAGCATAAAAAAATTCCAGTACATGTATTTTACTAGAGTTATCATACTATTTGGGTGAAGAGAGGTGAGGAAAGAAACAAAAAGAAAGTAACTTAAAAGAAATGAAGGAATTGAAAAGAGGAATTTACCTCTTGAGACATCATCCTTTGAGAACCTCTTAAGGGGATAGGATTTGGTATCTTGAAGAATCTAGGAGCTTTTAGACGTGGGGGGGATATTGGGGAGTGATTTGGGCAGAATATTGGCATGGTGCAAGGCTGGAGAGGAGTGAAGAGAAGAGGGAGTGAAGGGGGTTTTTATAGTGGAGAAGAGAGGAGTTTTCTTAATATTATAATCATTAAACTATTATTTCCTCTGAAGACAAGTAATTTTGAGTATTACATAACCAGGAATAGTAATATATGAATGTGATTTCTAGATTTTGGTGCTTACATCACTCATTATGATAGGAATAGTTAATTTAAATTATAATGTATTTATACAGTAAATTAACGTATTTTACTATTCACAAAAAATTGAAGTATTTCAAAAAAATCCCAAAAATTCACCCTAACCATTTTTTGATGTGAAGAATCCAAAAATGAAGTAAATTTTTCAAAAATAATTACCTAAATATGATTAACTAAATATTTAATTAAAATCATTATTTAGTCGAAAAAAATATAAACACTTAAAATTTTCATCTTTATTTTTAAGGTGCCCAAATTCATTTATACACTCATGTTCATGGATAAGATTAATAAGAGTCATATTACTATTCAAAAGGGTAAGTTACTATTCATAAGGGAAGGTTACTATTCATAAGGGTAGGTTACTATTCACCGAAAATTAAGTTAATTCTATCAAACTCTAAATATAATCTTGAACACAACCGTGTATGTCCGATTTTAAAAATTCAAATTACTGTTCATAAGGGTAAGTTACTATTCATAAGGGTAGGTTACTATTCATAAGGGTAGGTTACTATTCACCAAAAATTGAGTTTTAATTATTGGAATCCAAATAACTTACTTATCGCAACCATGTATGTTAGATTTTTAAAATTCACATCATAGAAGTGAAAAAATTAGGTTTACTTGGCTAGGTTATAAAAAAGTGGTGTTTGTAGAGACTTAGTGATCTATGCATTCTATAATAAATCTATTTCAAAATTCTTGGGGTGTTACATTATTCCCACCTTTGGAAATTTCCTCCTCGAAATTTTATTTACTTATTAAAAAAGTGAGGGTACCTTGATCATGGTGTCCATCTGGTTTCATCATCATATTGATCACGTAAATAGAAGGTCCATGCATTGCAAAAATGATTTAGATATCCTTCAAAATCATTTTCTTCCTTCATCCAGACACACCTTGTACAACTTGGGTCATATGGGTGTTCAAGAAAAAATAGTTTTGGAAAATAATTATGTATGACATATAATCTCAAAACATCTGATAGAACTTGATTTTTATAAAATAGTCGGACCAAATTTGAGTGGAAACTTTCAATCAATGGTCCTTTTAAAATTCCATAAGTATGTGTTGAAAGATTATATTTCAAAAGAAAATATAAATAAGTTGCACAAGGGTCTCCTTCTTCAGCACCTTTTTCAAAATCATAATATACTTCAAAATCTTGTGATAAGGTAAAATATTTGAAAATTCTTTGATAATATTTACCTTTTTGAAAATATGAGAATATTGAGAAAATAGTATTTTATTAAATACAACCAATGATCCATGATGGTGTCATGGTATAGTGGAGGTGTTTGATATCTCAAACAATTTCTTGCAAGTGAGTTGTATGTTAGAAAATGTTTCAGAATTGTCGGGACATGACTTTGAAATAATTATTTCAATTAAGTAATCAGGAAGGGATAGAATCATCGTTTGAGATCCTCATCCTTCCATTCATAACTGAATTTCCTTGATCTGAAAAGTTATAAAACAAGGATTTAACTTAAAGAATAGACATAGATACTAACCATATGTTTAACAAAAACTCATTATCCTTAAATTTGTCTACGGGTATTGATTACCCTTCTTCCAATAGGAGGTATTTCTAAATAATGGAACACATTAGATTAGGGTATGAATGATAATGTATAATCTTAACTTAACAAAATACTTAGCATAAATTGAGGTCCTACGCATGGCTAATTCCAAAAATCAGAAAATTGGTTTCTTTGAGGAATAATTTACATTTAAATCCTTCATAATGGATTGTTAATAAAATATGAATTATCCTAAGCATATCCCCTGAGATTTTCATAACCAAGAGTGAAGCAAGGCCCATTATCGTGTACCGGTTCTCATTTTAGTCTAGCTCAAAGCGGTGTTTTTGGGTTTTTACCCCTAGATATATCAATTCCAAAGGCACCTCTACCTTCTCGTATCTACACAGGATTGTATTGCTTGAAAGATCCACATAATCTATTCCTTACCAAAATACCAGGACGTTCTGGAATGTTTATCTTCAAAGTCTTATCTTAGAGACTCTTCCATAATCCTTGTTTTCTAAATCTAGTTTCCATGTTTTCTACTAAACTTCCTTTGATACCAAATGTAATTCCCTGACCCCTCTAGACTGGATCCGATGCATTACTTGTTATATTGGAATGGTTATAAGGAATGAAAATCCCGAAGGAATGATCAGTTTAGTAATCTTTAAGAAACTAGATACATAGATGTAACTTAAAAATACATTAGAAAAGGTTACAAAATACAATAAATAAAAAAATTAAAAACTGCATCCACAGGAACTCAATAAATGTTATCTTCTTCATCACCTATTGAAAGTAAACAATGAAAGGGGTGATCTAAAACTCTCAGTAATGGTTACAAATAGTAGAATCATGAATCAATAATAGCTAAATTGTAAACAATTTTACATAATCAAAATGACATGGTGAATAAATGAAAAACTCATGCCATTAACAAACTGAGAATGAAACTACATCCATAGATTTTGTCATAGTGAAAACCTCATGTATAGTAATAACTGATAATGAATAAAGAGAATTATTATTAATTGGACATCATGTATCTGGAACATGAAACCATAATACCATTAAAACAATTTAGTTCTATGGGTAGAAACCCGTCTGTTTTTTGGAAACAAACTCGAAGGGTTTGTCACCAAACTGATTTGTCTCATGAGACCTACCAATGCATCGAGGGGATAAAGCGGGACCCACCTTACACTTCATACAAAGAATTATTTATAAATATATTCAGCATAAGTGAAATATGACTTTAGAATATCCGTATAGAATAGAGGATACAAATTTATCAACTTTTTCACAGTCAAAACAACATTTAAAAAAATACCATATGTAAAATGGTATAGGACATAGACAATAATAATATCCATGATGTGAGAATATGGAAATTTAAATGGAATATAATTTTAATTGAAAAGTGATATCAAATGGGCAGTAGGTGCACCACATAAGAAAGAGTAGGTGCACAATACTAAGCAAGTCACAACGAAGTGAAAATTGAGACAAAGCTCATTACCACGTTGTAATCAATTGAGTCGTATGAACAACAGTTAATAACCACCAAATGAATAACAAAATACCATTAATATAAAGATAATAATGATAATATATATCAATTTTTAGTACACATATACCACATATCAGAAATAATAGGCGAACAATGTAAATCCCACATAATTGAAAGTGAGATGAGAAAAACCCCTTACAAACATTTCGGCATGGTAACGAGTGTTCTTGTGAGGTATTAATGAGAGGTAAAGGGGAATACCATTATTTATATGTCACAAGGGTAGTATGGGGGAGGTGAGAAAACATACCCCATCATTAGGAATTAAAAATAAAAGGGCACAATATCGGGGAGATTCTTGAACAAAAGCGAGAGAGAGGATCCCTTACCAAGATTGTGTCATTAGGGTGACGAAAACTCAATGAAATATTTATGTGTGACGAATAAAAATCCAAAAAATATAATTTGATATACAGTATAAAACAATATTAGGTCATTCAAACATATTCTTGGAACAATGTAACCAATGAAATATATTTTTAACTCAAAGAATGAAAATTGAGTTAAGCAATCCCTTACAAAGATAATATCATTAGAGTGAGGATAAATCAATGAAATATTTATGTGTGACAAACAAAAATCCAAAAAATATAAGTGTATATACAGTATATAACAATCATAGGTCATTCACACATATTATTGGAAATAAAAAACCAATGACATAGATGTGTAACTCAATAAATGGAAATTGAGTTAAGATATCCCTTACCTTATGCTTGAAGGTGTTCATGACTTGTTATTAAATACCTGAATAAACAAATTAGTCTTATTAATTAATAATTAAATAACCTATTATATATGTAAATGATTTATTATAACCCTTTTTAGTTCATTCAAGGCCTTTTTTATTAGTTATAAGGTTCAATTTCATTGTTTGTGCTCATTTGTTTACTTGGTTTTAAAAGATCAGTTCACTTATATTCAAGTTCGGATAAATATGAAAGATGGAAGTGGTTGTACAGAAATGAAGTTATATGATATTATTGAACATACCGGAGATTAAATGGTTTTAAATATAATTTTGTTACTTAGAGTGAAGTTGAATTATTATATATATAACCTTAGTGGCAACCGTTCTGGTTAATCGGTGGGTTTGATTACAATGAACATGTTTTGATTTATAACTTAATAACATTTGTACAAAAGGATTAAACAACTAAAAATACGATATATTACATATATAATAATCTTTTTAAACCATAACACAAATGGTTTCATGACCATAATTAAATATTATAATAGAAATTGATAAACCGTTGTCCTTGAATGTGCTAAATTAGCACCTCTCAAACAGTGCTTCCATTTCTTCCAAATAAAGGGTGGGGAAAGGAGAGAAGACATTGAAATATACCATTTGAATAGAAACATTCCAGTACATGTATGTTACTGGAGTTATCATACTATTTGGGTTAATGGAGGTGAGGAAAGGAACAAAAAGAAAAGAACATAAAAGAAATGAAGGAATTGGAAAAAGGAATTTACCTCTTGAGACTTCCTCCTTTGAGAACCTCTTAAGGGAAGAGATTTTGGTATTTTGAAGAATCTAGGAGATTTTGGATGTGGGGGGGGGGGGACTTGGGGAGTGATTTGGGAAGAATATTGGAAAGGCACAAGGATTGAGAGGAGTGAAGATAAGAGAGAGTGAAGGGGGGTTTTTATAGTGGAGGAGAGAGGAGTTTTCTTAATATTATAACCATTAATTTATTATTTCCTCTCAAGAAAAGAAATAGTGAGTATTCAATGAACAAGAATTGTAATATATGCATGTGAGTTCGATATTTTGGTTCTTACATCACTCATGATTCTAGGAATAGTTAATTTAAATTATAATGTATTTATACGGTAAATTAACGTATTTTACTATTCACAAAAAATTCAAGTATTTCAGAAAAATCCCAAAAATTCACCATAACTATTTTTTGATGTGTATAATCCAAAAATAAAGTCCATTTTTCAAAAATAATTTTCTAAATATGATTAATTAAATATTTAATTAAAATAATTATTTAATTGAAAAAAATATATACTTAAAATTTTTATCTTTATTTTTAAGGTGCCCAAATTTATTTATACACTCAAGGGCATCAATACCATTAATAACAGTCATATATACTATTCAAAAGGGTAAGTTACTATTCATAAGTTAAGGTTACTATTCATAAGGGTAGTTTACTATTCACCAAAAATTAAGTTAATTCTATCAGACTCTAAATATCATCTTGAACACAACAGTGTATGTCATATTTTCAAAATTAAAATTACTATTCACATGGGTAAGTTACTATTCATAAGGGTAGATTACTATTCATAAGGGTAGGTTACAATTCACCAAAAATTGAGTTTTTCCTTATTGGACTCCAAATAACTTACTTATCGCAACCATGTATGTTAGATTTTCAAAATTTACATCATAGAAGTGACAAAATTAGGTTTACTTGGCTAGGTTATAACAAAGTGGTGTTTGTAGAGACTTGGTGATCTATGAATTCTATAATAAATATATTTCAAAATTTTTGGGGTGTTACAAATTTGGGATCAGTGCATCAAAATATGGAAAATGAAAAACACGGGTGCAAGTATTAAATGTGCGCAAAAGATGAGGTTGCACAGAAGAATCTTATGCACCAAATGCGACACCAAAAGGGGTTTTGAGCACTCAGGAAGAATCTTGTGCGCACTGACCAAGATGCGTCAGAAACTTACACGTAGGGTCATCGAGGCCTTTAAATAGGCGCCTACCCCCATGGAAGACTTAATAATTTTTCAACAAAAATCTGATTCCTTTGCTACGCGAAAGATTTTCACACAAAAGACTAGAAGTGAGTTAATCTTGTGCACAAGGTGTTCCTTTAGTCTGAATAGATCAAGTGAACCCTTTGGTGTAGTTTCACGAAAGAAAAAGGTTGCACAAAAATTTAGGGTTGCCCGAAAGTCAACATGTGCGAGAAATACCAAATCTTGCATGCAAGTTCAGGTATTGCACACAAGCATTGTGTTAAGATTCTAACAGGCTTTTCAATACCTGGTTCAGTGGTTCAGTGCTTTCAAGTGCATCAATCCATGGATTCCATGCAAGAAATGTATCATACTGAATAGAGACAAAGACTTCAATGAAAACCTATTGAGGGGACCTTTATTTCCATAAACTGAGTGTGACTACACCCAGGGTAGTGAGCCAGGGGGAGTCAACAGAAGTGATCTAAGGAAAGAGGTGATCTATCCCTGAACTTTTGTAAAGTCGATGTTCCTGGGACATAGTGACTATACCCAAACATTGTAATCCAAATCTTGTAAAGTTTAGTGGAATTAGGTATGACCGAAAACCTGTTGGTGTATGCTCCTTGGACGTAGCCCTTAGTGGTGAACCAATTAAAGGTGTTGTGTGGGTTCTATGCATGTGATTGTTTCCTTTCTGTTTCCATCAGTCTTACAGGTTTAACGAGTTCCTACCAACGTGGGAACACGATCCGTGTTTTAAAAGAAAAAAGTGACACCCTGATTCACCCCTCCCCTCTCAGGGTGTCCCAGGGTCCTACATTTACCATTTTTTTGAATTGAATTTCTAAAAAAAGACATACATGGTTGTAATTAGTATAAAAAATGTGGTAAAATAGGATGAAAATAATTTTTGGTGAATAGAAACATTTGAAATTTATTTACCATGGTTAAAGGTAAATAGGGTAATTAAAGTTAAAAATAATATTATAATAATATAATATTACCCTAACACTTTTCTTAATCTCATTAGATAAGTATATTTTGACCAAAATCATCCTTAGGTCTAAAATATTATCCATTTTAAGCCACTTGTGTTAGATTAAGACATTTATTATATTTTATTTAAAGATGAGTTAAAAAATGTCATATTCAAATTTTAATAATTATATAATTTTTATATGAGGATATATAAGTGATATGATAGACTATAAATATTATTTATAAATATAAAATTATTATCTACATAATGGTAATTTATTTATAATTTTAGGAAATAAATAATTAAATTAAATGGTGACACAATAATGATGCAGTAATTGAATTATTAAAGGAAGAATCAATTAAATGATAATAACATATTAAAATAAATATAATATTACATAATAAATGAAATCCAAAAATTTTATAGATAACATAGACATGTTAGTGACATATTATAAGTTTTTGTTTGAAGTTATCATATTATTTTGATATTTTTGAAAATGACAATTTTGAATAGTATCAAAATTGACATAAACGATACTTGAAAATAAATAATATTTAATTAAATGTTATAAAATTAATCAAAATAATTTTTTTTGGAAAACTGACTAGTATAATCTTAAAAATGTCATAAATGATCTAATTTTGGTTCTTTTGGCATTTTATAGTAACTATATTAACCCTACATTATAAAAGGACAAGTAAACATAGTAAAAGTTAAACAGTTTAACTAAGGGTTAAATACAAAATATAAGGTTAATTTTGGGACATATAATTGCCTAAAAAATCATTATATGAGATTATTTATAACCATAATCATATTAGACTCTAAATAAATAACTTTGGAGCTATTTAAAATTGAAAATGAATTTATAATAAATTAATATTTTAAGATCTTCCAAAAGTGACCCTCACCTCTGTTATAAAAGGGAACCATTACTTCTCCTTTATTCACACATATAAATCTCTTCATTTCAGAAAAACCCTGCCCATTTCTCCTCCAAAATTCTATCAATTCATCCTATAGTCCATACTTTGGGCAGAAATCCATTCTAAGGATCCCTTTTTAAAATTTATATGTTATTTCCATATCAAAATAATAAACAAAATATCATCCATCTACTTATATTTTATTATAATCATGTTACAACCATATTACATATCTTATCCATCATACAAATAATAATATCACTATGCGTGCATACGTACGGTTTACGGTCTCCACACCGTGGTGTAATTTGTTACTTAAAAATAATTTATTTGGATGGGTTTAATTATGAATATAATGGATATAAATAATAAATATGACATTATAATTACTCTATATAATTAATATACCATTCAATTCCTTACCATTTGACCATTAATGTAATGATACCATCGCTTGTGCGTACATACGACCTACCGTCTCCATAGGACGATGAAATTCCTTCTCAATGTTAACCATTCAAGAATGATTATAAAATTATTATGATGAGTAAATATAATTTTATGAACTTAATATCATTGTATATATGAATAAAATATATATCTTATGCATAAAAAAGATGACTTTTGTGATAAAACTGGAAAGGGAAAATGAAGCAGTTAACACCCGAAACAATGGTAATACTGAAATATTATTAACAAAAAAATATAAGAGGATAATATATGATATAAAAAATAGGGATTTGATTCTTTTATAATTTAATGACATACTTTAACCATTATAAAGGAGGTAAAATCACCCTCTACTAAAAAAAAAGTACAAGGTAAGGGTTAATTTCACAATCTCTTTATTCTCCAAGATTGTTATATATAAGTCTCTATTGGGACATATTTATCATCCATGTACATGTTTCTTAAAATATAATTCAAAATATTATTGACATCTATTTAAATACATTTTTACCCATGCTTGAATTTTTATATAAAAGGTTTTGAAAGGAATCTTTCCATTATTTTCCAAATGAGGTACTTTATGACCTTTTCGACAAATTAAGGAAAAAATGTTTTTTAACTTATAAAGTGTGAGAAACTATTTTCCTCAGTTATGACACCTTAATATTATGAATCTTCCCTTATAATATTACATAATTTTTTTCAAAAGAAATGTTTTTTTATAATTGGTAAGGATTTTAAATGAATTTCAATGTAAAAAGGGGATATTTCTCTCAAAGTATTTTAATGATTTTATTAGATTATTTTCATCCATGTCAATATATTTTGTTGGATTTTATGTTTAATTGAGGTGGATTTAATATGATAAAATATTCTATATTTTATTAAAGCTTTTATGATATGTTTTACTATGGATGTGCTATTTTTATACCATTAATGGTTTATGAGTAAAGTATTAACATTTCGTATGCTAATTTTAATATGAATGTTTATGTTATGTTTCACCCTTTTCCCATGAGGAATGCATTGAACATAGTAAGTGATGGGGGGGCATGATATAGCCCCTTAATACATCGGTAGGTCTCATGAGAAAAAATAGTGTCATGGCACAAGGCCTTGATGGTATTATTATTTATGGTCTTGGGATGAGTCCTAGACGGTATGGTTATGATGTCTGGTATTATGCATTCCCTCATTATGAGATTAGTTATTGATATTACATGTGATTATTAGACTTGTAAAATATACAAGTTATTGTTTAAATGGAATTATTTTTTTTTATTTTCTATATTATGATGAAGATTATATTTTAAAGTCTTGTGTTTCAGTTTTATACCTTGACTTAAAATTTTATGATTATTTATGATAGTTATGCTCTATTTTTTAACCTTACTGTGCATCTGAGATCACCCCTTTATTATGTTTCATTTTTTCCCCAGGAAGAAAAAAAGTATATTATTATTGAACTTTAGGGATATTTTAAGTGATATGATATTTTTCATAGGGTATAATATGTTGTTTTTCATTTCAAGATGTAATGTAAAACTTATGTTTGTATCTAGTTTTTACAAGGATACTAAACTAATAGGTCGTTTAGGATTTGATTTCTTAGGATCGTGTCAATGTAATAAAATAATGCATCGACTCTAGGTAACTAGAGTTAGGGAATTATAGTTTGTATCAGAAGAATTTTAATATAATCCTTGGAAACTAGATTTAAAAAAACCTTGATTAGGGAACATTACCCTAAAATAGAATTTGAGGATAAGTATAGAAGAACATCCTATAATTTTTGGTAGTGTAGAGATTATGTGGGTATTCCTAGAAAATAAATCCTTATCTGGATACTACAAGTGGATGTGGTTCTGGAACAAATGTACCTAGGAGTAATAACTCTGACGAGGTGTTTCGGGCTTGAGTCGGGGTAACATGGTACACGATAATGTGCCTTACTGCGCACCTTTTTAATATTCTTGGGGGATATTCCTAAGATAATTCATCTTTTCTTTAAAAACCATTATGAAGGATTTATGGGTAAATATGTCCCCACAGAACCATTTTTATGATTATGAATTAGATATGCATAAAATTTTCAATTTATGTTAAGTATTTTACTAGTTTAGAATTATGCATTATGGTTCATAACCTAATCTAGTGTATTCCATTGTTTAGAAATGGAATCTAGTGGAAGGAATGGAAATAATATCAATACACATGATCTATGAAGGGATTTCTATCTTATTCAATATAATGATAGTGGAGATAGTGATACAACTGGTTCTGAACAACTTATAACCATATTGGGACAACTTAACAAGGTTATGAATAATAACCTTATCCGTATGGAGCAGCCTGAGCCACAATGAAGAGGGTAAATGTTAGACCTCTTAATGAGGCAACAACCCCAAACATTCATTAGGACTACAAATCCTTTTTTAACTGAGCAGTGGATAAGTTCCTTAGAGAAA
Organism: Viscum album; assembly: GCA_963277665.1. Lineage (NCBI taxonomy): Eukaryota > Viridiplantae > Streptophyta > Magnoliopsida > Santalales > Viscaceae > Viscum > Viscum album. The sequence continues at coordinate 1,594,110,566 of OY728161.1, forward strand.
ATATTTCTTACATTGGGGAGTAATGAAAGGGAAAAAGTTGTTATGGTAATCTATCTTCTATCAGGAGATATAGATCAATGGTAGTAATTAATTCAAAACATGAAGGAGGATTCAGAGGTTGAAAATATGTAATAGAGGTAATTTAAAGAAATATTCCTATAAAAATACTTTCCTCGTGATCTACAAGTGTATATGGAGAGACAATCTCTAAGTCTGAGGAAGAATGAGGATGAGAATGATTCAAAGTATGAAGATAACTTCACAAGGTTAGAAAGGCACGATGTAAACTACATATATAACCCAATAATTAAGATTGATAAATTATTTTATGGGTTAAAATCATTACTCCGATGGTCACTGGTCTAAAAATATTTCTCATCGTATGAAGATATAGTCTCATGTGCTATTAAGACAAAAAAGGAATTCTCTAAGTATTATGAATTTAAAGGAAAGTAGGATAAGAAGTGAGTTTATGAATAATTTGGAAAAGGAAATAAGGGGAATAAGGGAAAATATGACATTCCAAACTATATTAATTTCGGGAAGAAACACCCCATTACTTTCTTAAAGGGGATGAGAGTTTGTTGCAAGTGTGGGGAAAACTACCACCAACCTCGTGATTACAATGGGAAGAAAGAATCTATCAATTTTTAGTGATATAATTTTAAAGATATGATACATTATGAAAATGATTTTACTATTTGTCAAGGAAACTTTCACCAGAAAAGGAGAAAGGAGAAAGGCCAAGATTTTTTGATTAGAACCGCTGAGATTGAAGTTCCTAATGATGTGGTGGCATGTACTTTAATCATTTTCTCAAATTTATCCAAAGATTTATTTGATTATGGATCCTAAAATTCCTTTATATCTTCCCATTTTTCTTTAAAAATTAGATATTTCAAATTCACATTAACAAGGGAGTTGTGTAACACCCCAAGCTTCCACGGTACGTTTCCCTTCGAATAATGCAATAGCGTGTGTTGTACGCAACCTCGAGCTCTAACACACACCACAACTAATTAAACAAGCCATTGTGAATAGTAATAACTACTTTTTGAAATTTTATAAATTTTATTTATCAAAATGGACTTCATTTTTGGATTCGGAATATCGAAATTAGCCTATGTTGAATTTTTGGTATTTTTCTGAGAACTTCTAATTTTTTATGAATAGTGAAAAATACTTAAAAACAACTTTTTTAATCAAAATAATTTATAGAGATAAATTATACTATTTAGTGGGTTTAAAGTATAATTAGAATATATTTTTACCATTTTATCCAATGGTGGTCATTAGAATTAATTTAACATTGAAAATGGACATAAACAATTGCCAATCTTTTGATATAAATTGTTTCTTAAAAACACGCTATTTGTTGTGACAACGGGAATTAATTATAAAATTAATTAATTCAACTTATATGTTTGGAATTTTGTAAAATAGACATCATTTTTGAATTCGGAATATCAATTATAGCTTAGGGTGAAATTTTGGCATTGTTCTGAAAAACTTCAATTTTTAATGAATAGTGAAACCACTAAGTGGTAGTTAATTAACTGATTTTTCATTTAAATGAAATATTACCACTTCTGTGATTTGATTTTCAAAAATCCAACATACATGGTTTTCATTAAGAAGTAAAATGTGGTTGAATGAGATTAAAATAATTTTTGGTGAATAGTAACTTTTAAGTTCTTAATCGCGATTAGAGGTAATTAGTGTAGTTTAAGGTAAAAATAATGTTTTAATAATATGAGATGAGCTTGAAACATGTCCTACCCTCATTGGATGTGTCATGGACGACCAATAAAATCCATGGGTCAACTTGGGGACCCCATGGAGCCACTTTAGTTGGAAAATGACATAAATACCTTTTATTTAATGTTAAAGTAAAAAATAACACAAACACGAAATGTTTTACTAAAACAATTTTTATATGGGGTTATACAAGTCATATTTTTGACTATAAATAGTCATTGGAAAGATAAAAAGATTTCCTACATAATAGTATTTTTTGTAGAATTTTTAGACATTAAATAAATTAAATTATTTATGACATCATGATGATGCAGCGATGACCTCATTATTTAACGATTTAAATAAAATGAGAAGATAATGCAAAATCCAAGGATTACACTTGTCCAAAGCCTATTGGATGAGGATATTTCGAACTCTTATCACCTTATCCACTACTTTTATAATTGTGGGACCTTTAGAATCCGAAAATCTTTGTATAATAATGTAACATTTAAATCTTTCCAAAAGAGCCCCTCCTCTCCTCTTATAAAAGGCCCCCACCTCTACCACCTTATTCACACTTTCAAGCCTTTTGGTTCGGCCAAACTCTGCCCAAATACTCTCCCAACTTCTCTCCCTTCATCCTAGAATCTTTACTTTAGTCAGAAAGCCATCCTAAGGAGTCCTTTTGATTAAATCAAAAGGAAGAACCCGAAGAAGAGGTAACATTTTCATCACCCTCTTTCAAGTTTCTTTCTTCTTCCACTCCCTCTTTGTTTATTATTCTTATAACTCCAGTATATTCTATATACTGTGATGTTATTATAAATATGGAATAACCATATTCAGTATTCTACCCATCTTTTGAATGACATGTCACCATACGTGCGTACGTACGGCTTACCGTCTCCACGTCGTGGTGTAATTGTTATTCAATATATTATTATTTAGATGGGTATAATAATGATATGTAATTCATGTAAATAATAAATATAACATGATAATGATTCTGTATATATGACATACTATCCAATTATATATTATTTTAATATCAAAATAATGATATTGTCGATCGTGCGTACGTACGGACTACTGTCTCCACGAACGCGATGAGATTCATTCTCCGTCGTATCCATTCAAGTATAATTATCATTTGATGATTTAAAAATAATTTTTAAGGACATGATATCATTCTGGATATGAATAAGATACAACCTATCCATGAAAAACACGACTTACGTAACAAAACATATAAAAGAAAACGAGTAAGTTAACACCCGAAACAACGATAAATCTAAGATATTGTTAACAAAGCAATGTTAAAAGATCATATATGATATCATATGAATGTATATGATTCTTGTATAATTTAATAACAATTATTTCACCATTATACAGAAGGTTAACCTACCCCAACCAAGTAAAAGTACAAGGTAAGGGTTTACTTCACAACCTCTTCATTATCCAAGGTTGTTTATACATAATTATCTACTGGGACCTCGTTATCATCCACATCCATGTTTCTTAAAAATGTCTTTCAAAACATTTTTACTATTAAATGGAAAATGTGTTAAAGTCATTTATACCCATATACATTTTTTAAAGGAATCTTACCGTCGTTTTCCAAATAATGTACTTTTTGACCTCTTTGACAAATTTAAGGTAAGAATGTTTTTTTAACTTATACGGCGGGTGCGACTATTTTCTGCCATTATAACTTCGTCGAAGATTACCTAACAAGCTTATAAGAATATCTTCAAAGTAAATGTATTATTTTATAATTATGGGACTTTTAAATGATTTAAAAAAGGAGAGATATTACTCTCAAATAGCTTTGATTTCATCCATGTCAACATCCTTTGATGGGTTTTAAGTTTAATTGAAATTGATTTATGATACAAAACTTCCATTGAACATTTTGTGAAATATTTGACTGTGGATGTGTTATTTTTATACCATCCATAGTTTATGGAGAAATTGTTGACATTTCGTATGCTAGTTTTAATACGAATATTTATGTTATGTTTAAACCTATTCATATGAGGAATGTATTGGACTTAATATGTGACGGGTGGAGCCCGCTATAGCTCCTTGATGCATCGGTAGGTCTCATGAGACAACTAGACATAGAATTGGCCGAGGCCCTTTCCCAATTTTGATTTATGGTTTTGGCCGAGGCCTTAATCATTTTAGACATCTTGGCCGAGGCCTTGACAAAGTGTTTCAGAATGTCTAGCATTATACATTCCCTCATTATGAAAGTGGTTATTGATATTTCATGTGATTATTCGTCTAGTAGAATATCCATGTGAGTAAGTAATGGCATTATTTTATTTTACTTTTTCCATATTATGCTGAAGTTCAATTTCAATAAGGCTTTTGTTTTAGTTATACATTGGCTTAAATGCTTATGTTTTCTTATGAAAGTTTCCGCTATATTGTTATCCTTATGGAGCATTTGAGCTCACCCCTTTCAATGTTTTATTTTTCCCAGGATGTGAAGAAGTGTATTATGACTAACTTGCAAGAATAGTCAGTGAGGATATGAGTGTGGACTAGGGAGACCATGTTATTGTAGTTTTCATTTTTATGATGTAATGTAATGTTTATGAATGTATCTAGTGTTTCCAAGGCTACTAAACTAATCGGTTTTTCGAGACTTGATCTTTTGTGATCATGCCAATGTTATGAAGTAATGCACCGACTCTGGGTAGCTGGGGTTGGGGCGTTACAGTTGGTATCATAGGCAGTTTAGTACTAACCTTGGAAGCTAGATTTAGATAAACTCTGATTAGAGCACATATCCCGAAGATAGACTTTGAGGATTAGTATAGAAGAACTTCCTAGAATTTTGGTATTGTAGAGATGTTGTGAGTTTTCTGAGAAATACATCCCTATCTGGATACGAGCAGGTAGAGGCGGCTCTGGCACAAATGTACCTAGGGGTAAAACCCGAAAACACCGCTTTGAGCTAGACTCGAACGGGAACTGGTGCACGACAATGGGCCTTGCTGCACTCTTGGTTACGACACTCCCAGGGGATATGCTTTGGATAATTCCCATTTTCTTTACAAACAACTATGAAGGGTTACGAGTATATACTTCCTCAAAGAAAACATTTTTATAATTATGGATTATATCCATAATTAGTTCAATTTATGTTAAGTGTTTTACAAGTATGGAATTATGTACTTTGATTCATGAACTAATCTAGTTTATGCCATTTTTTAGAAATGGCGCCTAGTGGAAGGAATGGGAACCGAATCAATGCACGCACTCCGTGTAGGGATTTCCCTCCTGCTCAAGATAATTATGGTGGAGCTAGTGATACAACTGGTGCTGATCAGCTTCTCACCGTACTGGGACAACTCACGCAGGTTATGAATAACAACCTTACTCGTATGGAGCACCTTGATCCGCAACGTGGAGGATCAATGCTAGACCGTTTCATGAGGAAACAACCACCAACCTTCAATGGGAGTACAAATCCTATAGTAGCTGAGCAATGGATAAATTCCTTAGAGAAAATATTCCATGCCTTGGGGAGTAGTGAAAGGGAGAATGTTGTCATGGCAGTTTACCGCCTCACTGGAGATGCCGATCAATGGTGGTCACTAATTCAAAACACAAAGGAAGATGATGAATTAACAAACATGGAATGGCAGGAGTTCAAAGAGCTATTCTTAGAAAAATACTTTCCTCGAGACCATCGAGCGGATATGGAAAGGCAATTTCTGAGTTTGAGGCAGAAGGAGGATGAGAATGTCGCAAAGTATGAGGCTAACTTTACAAGGTTATCAAGGTATGCTACAGATTACATACGTAACCCAAGAAGTAAGACTGATCGTTTCTTTGATGGGTTGAAACCATTTCTCCGTCGAGCTTTAGTATCACAAACCTTCTCTTCATACGAAGGTATTTTCTCGTTCGCTATCAAGACGGAAAAGGAATTCTCTAAGTCTTATGACTTTAAATCAAAGTAAGATAAGAAGAGATCCACTGAAAACTCTGGGAAAGGAAATAAGGAAACAGGGAAGAAGGGTAGAAATGAATTTCCACCCTGTGATAATTGTGGTAGGAAGCACCCTGGTGCCTGTCTAAAAGGAAAAGGAGTATGTTACAAGTGTGGTGAAAAAGTCCACCAAGCTCATGAATGCAAGGGAAAGAAAGTGTCTGTCAACGTGGAATGCTATAATTGTAGAGAGAAGGGAAATTATGCAAATGAATGTCCTCAGCGTCAGGGGAACTTACCTCAGAAGAGGCCAAGGGATTAGGGCCAGGCTTATGCTATCACTACTGCTGAGGTGGAAGCTCCGAAAGACGTGGTGGCAGGTAATTTAATGGTTTCCTCAAGTTTAGCAAATGCATTATTTGATTCTGGATCATCGCATTGTTTCATATCTTCCCAGTTTTCTAAGAAAATTAGATATTTCCAATTTGATTTAACAAGGGAGTTGTCGGTCAAAATCCCTAAGGGAAGTATTGTTGCAACAAAGTTTTGTCGATTAGTTCCCATTAGATCACCTAAATGTTCTTTACCTACTGATCTCATCGTCATACCCATGATTGAATTTGATATAATACTCGGTATGGATTGGCTTTCGGACCATGATGCAAAAATTTATTGTAAGAGGAAAGAGGTTACGATTCTTGATGATGATGATAAGGAACACCTTATCTTTAGAGCTGAATCGTCGCCACATAATTCTTATCTAGATCCACCCCCAGTAGCTCAACTAAATTCAATTATTGGGGAGGAAGAGAAGGAAATTACTGAGGGTGAGGAAAGGAATATTCAAATAGAGCATGTACCTATTGTGAGAGAATATGTTGATGTGTTTCCGGAAGATTTACCTGGACATCCTCCAGAACGAGAAGTTGAGTTTTCCATTGATTTAATTCTTGGATCAAGGCCCATATTGAAGACCCCTTATAGAATGGCCACTGTGGAATTAGTTGAACTAAAGAAAAAACTAGAGGAATTGAGTAATAAGGGATTTATTCGCCCTAGTGTTTCTCCTTGGGGATCCCCTGTTCTTTTTGTTAAGAAGAAAGATGGATCTATGAGGTTGTGCATTGACTATAGGGAGATCAATGCTATAACAATAAAGAACAAGTATCCCCTACCTCGCATTGATGATTTGTTTGACCAACTGCATGGAGCTAAATACTTTTCAAAGATTGACCTTCGGTCTGGATACCATCAGTTGTGTGTGAAGAAGGAAGACGTTCCAAAGACAGCATTTCGAACAAGGTACAGGCATTACGAGTTTACAGTAATGCCTTTTGGATTGACTAATGCGCCCTCTGTTTTCATGGATCTAATGAATATAGTTTTCAAGGAATATCTTGATGACTTTGTAGTGGTATTTATTGATGATATCTTGGTATAATCCAAAAGCCACGAAGATCATGAAAATCACTTACGCATTATCCTGAAGACTCTTAGAAGACATGAATTATATGGGAAATTTAGCAAGTGTGAATTCTGGCTTCATGAGATTTCTTTTCTTGGCCATATTGTCTCTAAGGATGGAATTTCCGTTGATCCTTCTAAAACCAAGGCAATCCAAGAATGGCCAGCACCGACAAGTATAACTGAGGTACACAGTTTTATTGGTTTAGCAGGTTATTATCGACGTTTCGTCCAGAATTTTGCCAGATTGGCTAACCCATTGACAAAGCTCACACGTAAAGGGATTAAATTTTTCTGGACAAAAGAGTGTGAAGAATGTTTTGAAGAACTAAAGAGAAGATTAGTCAATGCCCCTGTATTGACTCTACCATCGGGGAATGATGGGTTTGTTATTTATAGTGATGCATCGAAGAAAGGACTTGGTTGTGTCCTTATGCAGAATGATAAGGTCATTTCCTATGCATCACGACAGCTAAAAATTCATGAGAAAAACTATCCTACTCATGATCTTGAGTTAGCAGCTGTGATCTTTGCTTTAAAGATATGGAGACATTACCTCTATGGTGAAAAATGTGAGATTTATACTGATCACAAGAGTTTGAAGTATATTTTCACACAAAAAGAACTCAACATGAGGCAAAGGCGATGGCTTGAACTACTCAAGGATTATGATTGCACGATACATTACCACCCGGGGAAGGCAAACAAGGTGGCAGATGCTTTGAGTAGAAAAGACCATGGAGTTTTGAATGTGATGAGAATTGGAAGGGATCCAATTTTCTTGGATCTAGTGAAGATGGACATGGGAATAACTAGGGAAGGTGAAACATCATTGCTTTTTCAAATGGTTTCCAAACCATCATTACTAGAAAGGATTAAGAGTTCTCAGACCAATGATGAAGAATTTCAGAAGAAGATTAAAGATGTGAATGATGGAAGATTGAGGGACTTTGTGTATAAGGATGGAATTTTGAAATTCAGGAAGAGACTTTGTGTTCCCGATATACCTGATCTAAAAAGGGAATTGCTGGATGATGCTCATAGTTCCAATTTCTCTATACACCCTGGGAGCACCAAAATGTATAGAGATTTGAAGGAACATTTTTGGTGGGACAATATGAAGAGGGAGATTGCTGATTTTGTGTCGAGGTGTATGGTTTGTCAACAAGTGAAAGCTGGAAGGAAACATCCTGGTGGAGTATTGCAACCTCTTCCCATACCTGAGTGGAAATGGGATAATATTACGATGGACTTTGTCATGGGACTACCAAAGAATCCTAGAAGGAATGATGCAATATGGGTCATTGTTGATTGTCTTACTAAGTCAGCACATTTTCTGGCTATACGGGAGGATCTACTACTTGAACGTCTAGCAAGATTATATATTAATGAAGTTGTAAGACTTCATAGAGTACCCCTATCGATTGTTTCTGATCGTGATCCTCATTTTACTTCAATATTCTGGAAAAGTCTTCAAAAGGCCTTGGATACTGAACTTTGTTTGAGCACTTCCTATCACCCTCAAACAGATGGACAATCAGAACGAACTATTCAAACCTTAGAATACAAGTTGAGATCATGCTCTCTTGACTTTCAGGGTATGTGGGATCAATACTTACCACTGGTAGACTTTTCCTATAACAATAGCTCCCATTCAAGCATTCAGATAGCACCTTATGAAGAGTTATACGAAAAGAGATGTCGTACACCAACCTGTTGGGATGACGTTGGTGAAAGAAAACTTGTGGGACTAGAACTGGTGGAAGAAACAATGGAAAAGGTGAAGGTAATCCAAAACCACATCAAATCAGCTCAATGTAGGCAGAAGATCTATGCCGATAACAGAAGAATGGTTTTGGAATTTATGGTGGGAGATCATGTTTTCCTAAAGGTATCTCCATGGAAGGGAGTTATACGTTTTGGTAAGAAGGGTAAGTTGAGTCCCAGGTACATAGGACCTTTCGAAATTCTAGATCGTATTGGGGCTGTAGCTTATCGTTTGGCGATGCCGCCAAATCTCTCCAAAGTTCACGATGTTTTCCACATATCGCTATTGAGAAAATACATGCTCGACCCAACACATGTACTTACCTATGAGGAATTAGAACTGGAACCCGTCCTATCTTACTGCGAAGAGCCCATCAGAATTCTTGATGTGAGGGATCAGGTGCTGAGAAACCGGACGACTCGTCTGGTAAAGGTTTTGTGGAGAAATCATAAAATGGAAGAGGCAACGTGGGAACCTGAGGAACTTATGATGAAGAACCACCCGAGTATTTTTATGAAGTAATACCCTAGAAATTGCAAGGACGCAATTATTTTAAGTAGGGGAGAATGTAACACCCCAAGCTTCCACGGTACGTTTCCCTTCGAATAATGCAATAGCGTGTGTTGTACGCAACCTCGAGCTCTAACACACACCAAAACTAATTAAACTAGCCGTTGTGAATAGTAATACCTACTTTTTGAAATTTTTTAAATTTTATTTATCAAAATGGACTTCATTTTTGGATTCGGAATATCGAAATTAGCCTATGTTGAATTTTTGGTATTTTTCTGAGAACTTCTAATTTTTTATGAATAGTGAAAAATACTTAAAAACAACTTTTTTAATCAAAATAATTTATAGTGATAAATTATACTATTTAGTGGTTTTAAAGTATAATTATAATATATTTTTACCATTTTATCCAATGGTGGTCATTAGAATTAATTTAACATTGAAAATGGACATAAACAATTGCCAATCTTTTGATATAAATTGTTTCTTAAAAACACGCTATTTGTTGTGACAACGGGAATTAATTATAAAATTAATTAATGCAACTTATATGTTTGGAATTTTGTAAAATAGAAATCATTTTTGAATTCGGAATATCAATTATAGCTTAGGGTGTAATTTTGGCATTGTTCTGAAAAACTTCAATTTTTGATGAATAGTGAAACCACTAAGTGGTAGTTAAATAACTGATTTTTCGTTTAAATGAAATATTACCACTTCTGTGATTTTATTTTCAAAAATCCGACATACATGGTTTTCATTAAGAAGTAAAATGTGGTTGAATGAGATTAAAATAATTTTTGGTGAATAGTAACTTTTAAGTTCTTAATCGCGATTAGAGGTAATTATTGTAGTTTAAGGTAAAAATAATGTTTTAATAATATGAGATGAGCTTGTCACATGTCCTACCCTCATTGGATGTGCCATGGCCGACCATTAAAATCCATGGGTCAACTTGGTGACCCCATGGAGCCACTTTAGTTGGAAAATGACATAAATACCTTTTATTTAATGTTAAAGTAAAAAATGACACAAACATGAAATGGTTTACTAAAACAATTTTTATATGGGGGTAATACAAGTCATATTTTTTACTATAAATAGTCATTGGAAAGCTAAAAATATTTCCTACAACATAGTATTTTTTTTAGAATTTTTAGACATTAAATAAATTAAATTATTTATGACATCATGATGATGCAGCGATGACCTCATTATTTAACGATTTAAATAAAATGAGAAGATAATGCAAAATCCAAGGCTTACACTTGTCCAAAGCCTTTTGGATGAGGAGATTTAGAACCCTTATCACCTTATCCATGAATTTTATAAGTTTGGGACCTTTAGAATCCGAAAATAATTGTATAATAATGTAACATTTCAATCTTTCCAAAAGAGCCCCTCCTCTCCTCTTATAAAAGGCCCCAACCTCTACCACCTTATTCACACTTTCAAGCCTTTTGGTTCGGCCAAACTCTACCCAAATACTCTCCCAACTTCTCTCCCTTCATCCTAGAAGCTTTACTTTAGTCAGAAATCCATCCTAAGGAGTTCTTTTGATCAAATCAAAAGGAAGAACCCGAAGAAGAGGTAACATTTTCATCCCCCTCTTTCAAGTTTCTTTCTTCTTCCACTCCCTCTTTGTTTATTATTCTTATAACTCCAGTATCTTCTATATACTGTGATGTTATTATAACTATGGAACAACCATATTCAGTATTCTACCCATCATTTGAATGACATGTCACCATACGTGCATACGTACGGCTTACCGTCTCCACGTCGTGGTGTAATTGTTATTCAATATATTATTATTTAGATGGGTATAATAATGATATCTAATTCATGTAAATAATAAATATAACATGATAATGATTCTGTATATATGATATACTATCCAATTATATATTATTTTAATATCAAAATAATGATATTTTCGCTCGTGCGTACGTACGGACTACCGTCTCCACGAACGCGATGAGATTCATTCTCCGTCGTATCCATTCAAGTATAATTATCATTTGATGATTTAAAAATAATGTTTAAGGACATGATATCATTCTGGATATGAATAAGATACAACCTATCCATGAAAAACACGACTTACGTAACAAAACATATAAAAGAAAACGAGTAAGTTAACACCCGAAACAACGATAAATCTAAGATATTGTTAACAAAGCAATGTTAAAAGATCATATATGATATCATATGAATGTATATGATTCTTGTATAATTTAATAACAATTATTTCACCATTATACAGGAGGTTAACCTACCCCAACCAAGGAAAAGTACAAGGTAAGGGTTTACTTCACAACCTCTTCATTATCCAAGGTTGTTTATACATAATTATCTACTAGGACCTCGTTATCATCCACATCCATGTTTCTTAAAAATGTATTTCAAAACATTTTTACTATTAAATGGAAAATGTGTTAAAGTCATTTATACCCTTATACATTTTTGAAAGGAATCTTACCATCATTTTCCAAACAATGTACTTTTTGACCTCTTTGACAAATTTGAGGTAAGAATGTTTTTTTAACTTATACAGCGGGTGCGGCTATTTTCCGCCATTATAACTTCGTCGAAGCTTCCCTAACAATCTTATAAGAATATATTCAAAGTAAATGTGTTATTTTATAATTATGGGACTTTTAAATGATTTCAAAAAGGAGAGATATTACTCTCAAATAGCTTTCATTTCATCCATGTCAACATCCTTTGATGGGTTTTAAGTTTAATTGAAATTGATTTATGATACAAAACTTCCATTGAACATTTTGTGAAATATTTGAATGTGGATGTGTTATTTTTATACCATCCATAGTTTATGGAGAAATTGTTGACATTTCGTATGCTAGTTTTAATACGAATATTTATGTTATGTTTAAACCTATTCATATGAGGAATGTATTGGACTTAATATGTGACGGGTAGAGCCCGCTATAGCTCCTCGATGCATCGGTAGGTCTCATGAGACAACTAGACGTGGAATTGGCCGAGGCCCTTTCCCAATTTTGATTTATGGTTTTGGCCGAGGCCTTAATCATTTTAGACGTCTTGGACGAGGCCTTGACAAAGTGTTTCAGAATGTCTGGCATTATACATTCTCTCATTATGAAAGTGGTTATTGATATTTCATGTGATTATTCTTCTAGTAGAATATCCATGTGAGTAAGTAATGAAATTATTTTATTTTACTTTTGCCATATTATGCTGAAGTTCAAGTTCAATAAGGCTTTGGTTTTAGTTATACATTGCCTTAAATGCTTATGTTTTCTTATGAAAGTTTCTGCTATATTGTTATCCTTACGGAGCATTTGAGCTCACCCCTTTCAATGTTTTATTTTTCCCAGGATGTGAAGAAGTGTATTATGACTGACTTGCAAGAATAGTCAGTGAGGATATGAGTGTGGACTAGGGAGACCATGTTATTGTAGTTTTCATTTTTATGATGTAATGTAATGTTTATGAATGTATCTAGTGTTTCCAAGGCTACTAAACTAATTGGTCTTTCGAGACTTGATCTTTTGTGATAATGCCAATGTTATGAAGTAATGCACCGACTCTGGGTAGCTGGGATCAGGGAGTTACATGTTGTTAGTCAAAACCCCTAAGGTAATTCTCATAGAAACTAAGATGTGTCAGACAGTTCCCATTATGGTATATAAATTTTCTTTATCTTTTGAATTTATCATCATACTTATGATTTAATTTGATATAATCCTCATTATGGATTGGATATCAAAATATGATGTGAAAATTAATTTCAAGAAGAAGGAAGTTATGATTTGTGATGAAGATGTAGAATCCATTATCTTTAGAGTTAAAACTTTATCACCTGATTCTTATCAAAATCCACAACCAGTAGCTTTACTGAATGAGAATCTTGGGGAGGAAGAGAAAATAACATCTAGGGATGAATAAATAAATATTAAAATTGAGAATTTACCTATTTTATGAGAATATATTGATGTATTTACATGGGGTTTACTTGTACATCCTCCAGAGTAGTAAGTTTAGTTTAATATTGATTTAATCCCTGATTCAAGTCCAATATCAAAAACTCCCTATAGAATGGCCCTTATTGAATTAGTAGATCTAAAGAAACAACTAGAGGATTTGGGTAATAATGGATTTATTTGACCTAATGTTTCTTTATGAGGATGCCAAGTTCTTTTTATTAAGAAGAAAGATGGATCAATGAGGCCATGCATTGACTATAGAGAAATCAATGCTATTACAATAAACAACAAGTATCCTCTATAACACATTGATGAATCATTTGATCAAATTCATGGAGATCAATATTTTTCAAAGATTGACCTTTGTTCTGGATATCATCAATTATGTGTAAGAAAGGAAGATATTCCAAAGACAACATTCCGAATGAGGTATGCTCATTAATAATTTACAGTAATGCCATTTGGATTGATTAATTCACCCTCCTTTTTCATGGATCTAATGAATAGAGTGTTAAAGTAATATATTGATTATTTTGTTATAGTATTTTTTGATGATATATTGGTATAATCCAAAATCTATGAATACCATGAGAACCACTTATGGATTCTTGTTAATACTCATAGAAGAAATGAAATATATGGGATATTTAGCAAGTATAAATTCTGGATTCAGGAAATTTCTTTTCTTGTACATATTGTCTCCAAGGATGGAATCTATGTTGATCCTGTAAAGGAAAGGTAAATCAAAGAATTGATAGCACCAATGAGTATAACTGAGGTACACAGTTTTATTAGTTTAGCAGGTTACTATCTGTGTTTCATCCAGAATTTTTACTGATTAGAAAACCCATTAACCAAGATCACATGTAAAGGGGTTAAATTAATTTGGTTAAAATGATGTGAATAATGTTTTGAAGAATTGAAGAAAATATTAGTAAATTATCCTATTAGACTTTACCATATGGAAATGATGGATTTGAGATTTATAGTGATGCATCAAGGAAAGGACTCAGTTGTGTCCTTATGAAAAATGATAGGGTTATTTCTTATGTAACAAGGAAATTAAAAATTCATGCACAAAACTACCCAACTCATGATCTAGAGTTAGCATTAGTAATATTTTCTCTAAATATATGGAGAAACTATCTCTATGGTGAAATATGAAAGATATATACTGATCACAAGAGTTTGAAATATATTTTCTCATAGAAAGAAATCAATATGAGAAAAAAGAGAAGGATTGAGCTACTCAAGGATTGTGATTGCACAATAAACTACCACATAAAGAAGGAAAATAAGGTGGTAGATTCTTTGAGCAGAAAGGACCATGAAGGTCTAAACAAAATGATTGTTTAAAAGGAAACTATGTTCATAGATCTAGTAAAGATGGACATGTGAATTATCACAGAAGATGAAACATCACTACTTTTTCAAATGGTTTCTAATCCATATTTACTACAAAGTATAAAAAGTTCTCAGTCTGATGATGAGGAGTTTCAAAAGAAAATTAAAGTTATGAATGATGAGAGACTGATTGAATTCATATTTGAATATGGTATTTTGAAATTTGGAAATATTATTTGTGTTATTACTATACATGATCTAAAAATGGAATTATTGGATGATGCTCATAGATCCAATTCCTCTACACACCCTAGTGAAACTAATATGTACAAATATTAGAAGGAACATTTTTGGTGGGACAATTTAAAGACGGAAATTGCTGAATATATGTCAAGATGTTTGGTTTTTTAGTAGGTGAAGGCTAGAAGACAAAATCATTGAGGAGTCATACAACCTTTTCCTATACCTGTGTGGAAATGGGATGATATTGTGATGGAATTTGTCATGGGGATACCAAATACTACTAGAAGAAATGAAATGATATGGGTTATTATTGATCATCTTACCAAATCAGCACATTTTCTTTATATAAGATAAGATTTACCATTGTAATTTTTAGAAAGAATTTACATTAGTAAAGTTGTTAGACTTCATGGTGTACCTGTATATATTTTTTATAAACTTGATCCTTTTTTTTCATCAAGATTTTGGAAAAGTCTTCATAAGGCCCTAGATATAGAGATTCATTTGAGTACTTCCTACCACCATCAAAATGATGGAAAATGAGAATAGACAATTCAAACCTTAGAAGACTTGTTTAGATCTTGTTCAATTGACTTTCAAGGTATATGGGATCATTATTTACCTTTGGTTGAATTTTTCGATAATAATAGCTCCCATTCAAGTATACATATGACACCATATGAAGTGTTATATGGAAAGAGATGTTGAAATCCAACTTGTTGGGATGATGTCAGTGAAAGAAAACTCATAGGCCTAGAACTTATTGAGAAAATAACGAAAAAGTTAAAAACTATCCAGAACCATATCAAAATAGCTCAAAGTATATAAAAGAGGTATGCTGATAACTGTAGGAAGGATTTGGAATTTTAAGTGGGAGATCTTGTCTTCTTGAAGGTTTATTCATGGAAGGGTGTTATACAATTAGATAAAAAGGGTAAATTAATTCCTAGGTACATCAGAACTTTTGAGATTTTAGAACTAATTTGAGTTGTAGCTTACCTTTTGGAAATGTATCCAAGTCTCTCCAAATTTCATGATGTGTTCCACATATCAATGTTAAGAAAATACATGCCATACCCAACACATGAACTCACCTACAAAGAAATATAATTGGACCCTGATATTTCTAATCATAAAGAGTCTATCAAGATTCTTAATACCATATAAAAAGTGTTGAGAAATCAAATGACTCATCTGGTAACGGTTCTTTGGAGAAACTATAAAATAGAAGAGGTGATGTGAGAACCTAGAGATCTTATGATGAAGAACCACCTGAATCTTTTTATGAAGTGATATTCTAGAAATTTTAAGGAGGAAATTATTTTAATGAGGGTATCACCCAAATATTTCATGATACACTTACTTTTAAATAATTCAATATCCTATTCCGCATGCAACATCAAGTTCGAGCACACCATGACCTATCAAACAGGCTGTTTAAAAAGCGGTTATGAATATTATTAACTAAATTATGAAGTTTATAATTTTTATTTTTCAAAATAGACTTCATTTTTGAATTCATAATATCAAAATTATCTTATGATGAATTTTTGTATTTTTCTGAAAAGTTTCAATTTTTGATGAATAGTAAAAAATTCTGCATTATTATTAAAAAACTGACTTTTTCATTTAAATAATTATTCTACTTTAATTTTTTTAAAGTCAAAATATATACATAATAAATATATTAGTTAAATTTAGTTCATAGGGATCATTTTTATATTATAATTAGATATAAAAAGTTTATTAAACTTTTGAACGTCTTTTTTACCCTTCAAACCACATATGCAGATTAGCATTAAATGTATTTTTACCACTTCTGTGAATTGAATTTCTAAAATCAAACATACATGGTTGTAATTAGTATGAAAAATTTGTTCTAATAGGATAAAAATAGGATATGGTGAATAGTATCTTTTGAAATTTATTTACCAAGGTTAAAGGTAAATAGGGTAATTAAAGGTAAAAATAATATTATAATAATATAATATTACCCTAACACTTGTACTAATCACATTGGATAATTATATTTATACCAAAATCAACCTTATTTTAAAAATATCATCCTTTTAAGCCACTTGTGTTAGATTAAGGCATTTATTATATTTTATTTAAAGAAGAGTTAAAAATGTCATATTCAAATTTAAATAATTATATCATTTTTAATATGAGGATATATAAGTGATATGGTGAACTATAAATAGTATTTATAAATATAAAATGAATATATATATAATGGTAATTTATTTATAATTTTAGTAAATATTTAATTAAATTAAATGGCGACACAATAATCATGCAGTAATTGAATTATTAAAGAAAGAATCAATTAAATAATATTAAAAATATTAAAATAAATATAATTTTACTTAATCAATAAAATAATTTTTTATAGATAACATAGAAATGTTAGTGACATATTTAAATTATTGGTTCAAAGTTATCATGTCAGTTTCATATTTTTAAAAATGGAAATTTTGAATAGTATCAAAATTGACATAAATGATACTTTAAAATAAATAATAACTAATTAAATGTTATAAAATTCATAAAAATTTAATATTTATCCAAATAACTATGATAATGTTAAAATTTTCATAAATGATCCAATTGGGGTTCATTTGGAATTTTATAGTAAATATATTAACCCTATATTATAAAAGGACAAGTAAACACGGTAAGTGTTAAACTGTTTAACAAAGGGTTAAATCCAAAAGATAAGGTTTATTTTTTGACCTAAAATTGTATAAAAATCATTTTATTAGATTATTTAGACCCATAATCATCTTATAATATAAATAAATCACTCTAGAACTATTTGAAACTGAAAATTAATTTATAATAAATTAATATTTTAAGATATTCAAAAAGTGCCCCTCACCTCTCTTATAAAAGGGAACCATTTATTCTATTTTACTCACACATATAAATCCATTTAGTTCTACCAAAACCTACCAATTTCTCCTCAAAACATCCCTCAATTAATCATAGAGGCCATAATTTGTGCAGAAATCCATTCTATGATGTCCTTTTGTACAAACCAAAAGAAGATATCTGAAAAAGAGGTAATTGTTTTATCACCTCTTTCAAAGTTATTTTCTTATTATAATTCCTATTCTTATGTTATTTTCATATCAAAATAATAAATCCAATATCATAAATATACTTATATGTAATTATAATCATGGTAAAACCATATCTATTATTTTATTCATCGTAAAAATAACAATATTACCATGCATGCTTATGTACAGCTTACCGTCTCTACACCGTGGTTTAATTTTTTATTCAACACTACTTTATTTGGATGAGTATAATGATGAGTTTAATGGATATAAATAATTAATATAACATGATAATTATTCTGTTTAATTAATATACCATCCGTATCATTTAATCATCAAGGGAATGATACCATCACTCGTGTGTACGTATGACCTATCGTCTCCACGGTGTGATGAGATTCATTCTCCACGTTAACCATTTAAGAATGATTATAAAATTATTATGATGAGTAAATATAATGTTTATTAACTTAATATCATTATATATATGAATAAAATATATATCCTATGCATAAAAAACATTACTTACGTGACAAAACTTGAATGGGAAAATGAAGCAGTTAACACCTGAAATAATGGTAATACTGAAATATAATTAACAAAAATATATGAGAAGACCATATATGATATAATAAATATAAATATGGTTCTAGTATAATTTAATAACATACTTTAACAACTATAAAGTATTTTAACTCACCCTCAAGTAAAGGAAAGTACAAGGTAATAGTTAACTTCAGAATCTCTTTATTATACGAGATTGTTATATGTAAGTATATATTGGGGCATTTTGTCATCCATGTCCATGTTTCTTAAAATATATTTCAAAATATTACCAAAATTTTTTTAAATAAATTTTTACCCAGGTTTTACTTTTTATATAAAACTTTTTTAAAGTAATCTTTCCATCATTTTCCAAATGAGGTACTTTATGAACTTTTTGAAAAATTAAAGAAAGAGTGTTTTTTAACTTATACAGAACAAGTGGATATTTTCCACCGTTATGGAACCTTAAAATTTTGAAGATTTCCTTACAATATTACAAGGTTTTTTTCAATAGAAATGTTTCCTTTTATAATTGTGTAGGCTTTTAAATGAATTTTAAAGTTAAAAGGGATATTTCTCTCAAAGAGTTTTAATGATTTTATTAGATTATTTTCATCCATGTCAACATAATTTGTTGGATTTTATGTTTAATTGATGTTAATTTGTTAGGATACAGTCTTCCATATTATATTGAAGGTTTTATGATATGTTTGAATGTGGATGTAATATTTTTATACCATTCATGGTTTATGGTTAAAGTAGTAACATTTCATATGCTAGTTTTAATATGAATGTTTATGTTATATTTCACCCTTTTCATATGAGGAATGCATTAGAATTATTAAGTGACAGGTGAGGCCTTCTATAACCCCTCGATGCATTAGTAGTTATTATGAGACAAACTAGTGTCTTAGATTAAGGCCTTGATGGTATAAATATTTATGGTCTTGGAACAAGGCCTAGATAGTATGGTTATGATGTCAAATATTATGCATTACCTTATTATGATATTATCTATTGATATTACATGTGATTATTCGAATATTAGAATATCCATGTGAAATTTTAAGTGGAATTATTTGATTTATTATTTCCATATTATTCTGAATATTATGTTTAAAAGGCCTGGGTTTCAGTTTTATAATCGGACTTAAAAGTTTATGGTTATTTATGACAGCTTATGCTATATTATTTAACCATACTGAGTATCTGAGATCACCCCTTTCTTATGTTTCATTTTTTCCCAAGATGAAAATAAGTATATTATGATTGAAATATAGGGATATTCTATGGGATATGAGAGTTTTCAAAGGGTATAATCTGTTTTTTTTTCAATTGAAGATGTTATGTAAAACTTATGTTTGTATCTAGTTTTTACAAGGATACTAAACTGATCGGTTCAGCAGGGTTTGATTTCTTGTGATCATGACAATATAATAAAATAATTCACTAAATCTAGGTAACTAGGGTTGGGGAATTACAATAAGTGATAATTTTATAGAGTTTTCCTTGGATAAATTGATGGAGGTGAGACCTTAACTATAATGAAACAAGTTCATGTTGGCGTATGTGGTGATCATCATTCAATACAGAATATCTTCCATAAAATAAAGAGACTTGGATAGTAATGTCCACTAATAATATAAGATTGTATAGAGTTTAAAAATAACTACCATTATTTTCTAACACATTCCAATATCATCCATCAACATCCATAGTTTTTGTTGACCACTGAATACTCATGGTTGTTTCAAGTATAGGATATTGATGTCCTTGGGTTATATCCCCTCACTATAACCAGATAGTTCAAGTACATGTTTGATACTATTTATTTCTTCTCCAAGTGGGATGAGGTTATACCCATAAAGTAAGACAACATAAAGGTTATTATAAACTTTTTTTTATGTTTAATATGATCACCTTATTTTGTGTCCGTCACAAAATGTTGACAGACAACAACACCAACTTCTTCTTTGCTGAGTTGAATAGTCTATATTAAGAATATGATATTTAGTCCAATAACTCATTCTATTACTATGTACCAGATAATATACAAATATAATGTTTCAATAAAACACTCTCTAATATCATTTAGAACATTTTGGACAAAGATAAGAAATCATGGCTAAATAATCATCTGCCTTCTTTTTTGGATTATCACACTACTACCTACTCAACCACACAAGTGACCTCATTTTTTCTTATATACAAAAAAAGGTAGTACTTCCCATTGAGGTTTATCTTCAATTTATTCACATTTCCATATACAATAGGTTTTCTAATGAATAGTATTCAAATATTAAACATGATGATTTGGAACTACTCAATGAGAAAAGGTTACACATATTACATAACCTAGTGATCCATATGAACTGAGCCACACTAGAATTCAATAAAAATTTTCACCTCAGATTATTCCTCTAAAAATAATTGGTGTTAGAATTGAGAACTCTAATGATACTCAAAAACAAAAATCTAAAGCTAGATCCAAAATTTTAAGGAACTTACATTATAAATAAGGTATATTCAAATGGATTATACTACCAAATTATAGTGGATAAAAATTAGATCAAACCCCTATCAATGTGAGTTTCCTCAATATTCATATCATATAACTTCACATTGGGTTAATAGACCCAAATAAATGACATTAAAATGAGGATATTTTCATTATAGTTGTATGATGTTAAACTACATAGCACCCTAAGTCATTTTCTCATGATGTTAAAATGAATGAAATATGGTCAATCCAGAGAGACATTAACCTAATTGGAGAGTAATATTCTATGAGACCTATATTCCTTATGTATGAGACATATTTATGTGTAAACCACCATCATATGATTCTTTATCTATAAAATTACTCTACGAAAAAATTTCCCCAATATTTAGTGACATATCTGACCCAACTAACTCATAAGTATCCCCACTTGATGGCCTTATCGACTTAAGTGATCCTCCCCATATGCCATAGGTTGATGAATTGCAGTGAAGGTTTTTGATAGTAAAATGGGGAGACTAAACCCTAATGATCATATTGATATGTAGTGGTGATATTAAATAGAAAACAATTGAATCAATTATAGTAAAGTTGTTGAAATGTAAATATCCAGGTAAATGAGTAGATAGGTATAAATAATATCCAGTATCATATACATAATTTTGATGTCATGATACTAAATAAAAAAAGAGTGTATAAGAAATAAGGTAGTAAGGTTACAAAATCACATGCTATAAATAATATACGAAATACCAAAATCTATGTACAATAACACCGCGAGCATAATATTATTCCTCTACCCTTGTACTCCATCCTATAATATAAAATCAAGAATCCTTGACTGGGTTCTTCCCTTTATCCCTACCTGCATCCATGAAGTTTTTCTAGGTATTAGTTATCATCCCAACTAGGGTGTGTGTAAAATTCATTAGTCTACCACCAATAATGTCTTATAAAATCCAACTAGTGAATAAAAAAATGGTACAATGTGTAGGTATGAAAATAATATAAGTAGTAATATAACTAAAACTAGGTTATCTTGGGTACTTGAGGGGACACCCATTCGACTCTACCTACATTGGATTAATCCAAAAGGTCTTTGAACAAGTGACATCACAACACACACACACAAACACATGTTTTTAGTATCTATAAGAAAGTAGGGACCCGTGTAATGTATATAAGGAATCCATCTATAATATTCATATAAGGTAACTACATGGTTCCATGGAATGTATGATGCTTTTAGTAAAGTATAAGTCTGAAGGGGTGTACCCTTGGAATATTTCCTAAAATATCTCTACATGATCCCTGAGGAAATGTTCTAGGAAGCCTCATTTCTAGACTAGAAAGAATCCCACATCATGATAATTCATTAAGTGCCTAAATCATCATGTCTACACCTAATTCAAGGATTTGGAATTAAATGTCCAACATCCTATTCAATGTGAAAGAATTCCATGTCCAATGTCCTATTATAGGGAATGTATTTCCTTTTCCACTATCCTAAACCAAATAGAAGGAACACCATGACCATACTCCTTATCAATGGTTGAGAAAATCATGTCCCATATATAATTATTTCAATAAAAATCATTTATCAGGTCCAACATATTGGAAAATTTAAACACATGATGGTAATGTGGATGCATGTTAATCTTGAACATTTATTAATATTAAAATTAAAATAATAATTAATTAGACATACCTGCCATTATAGGTGGTTGGGTCACATAGGCATAATAACAGCTCAAATGTATTTAAGAAAACACACCCAAAGGGGGTGGCTTTTATTGAGCTTGGGAACCTTCAACAAAAACAAGGTTCTAAGTGAAGAATTTATCATTTCAAAATTCATTTAATTTAATAAAAAAATTTCCTTTAATTCCATTTAATCATACACATAATAAAAACACACCCTAAGGAATTTGTTTAAATAGAGTTCAAAACTTCTTATAATTTCAAGGGCCTATGGAATTTCCAAGTCAAGGTCTATCCATTTAATTTAAGAAAAAAAACAATTTAAAGGTGATACATTAAAAGTATGGTGCATGGAATAATGGTGCATAATGTAATCAACCTGAATTTAGGGTAAATTTATAGGCTAGCTACCTTATAGTGGTTGAAAACTCCCCATCCAGTATCAAACTTTAGTTCAACTTAGAATGGGAGAAAATGAGAAATGAGATAAATGCCTTGAAAATATTGAATATTAAATTACACAGTTATAACATCAAATACACCAAGAGAAAAAAATAAAAAGGAATAAGAGGAATCATATAATAACTATGGGTGATCAAATAGTATAAACGATAGCTAAATTTGAGCATGGATGAGGGAGATAGGCTAGAGAATAGCTCAAGGATAAGGGTAGCTTACAATGTGAGGAGGATACTATACTGGTGGGGAAAGAAAAGGTAGGAAGGAAGGTTAAAGTTACTAAGGTAAAAATGTAAATTTACGACTTTTTAAAGGGTTGGATGGTTTGGTTATACAATTAGATAACCATACCCCAACCATGCACCACCACTGTCTAAGAGGGACGTAGCCTTACATGACTTAGAGCACAGTTATCACACCATGCCCAAACTGTGTGTTTAGAATTATTAAAAAAATCTTGACCTACCATGAAACTAGGATCATGGTTGATAAACTATGTAAAACCCATATATTTCCACTACAAATAGGATCCACCCCCTCACATGGCTATGAAAATTATTAAGAGAAACAATGCACCAACGATGTGTGGTACACCTGAAATTTATTCCAGGTTTTTTATAGATGTGCGACCCTTGTCACAGAGTTTGAAAACACATGATCCTTCCTATAAACTATTAGAGTTGGTGTCCTAGAACCATCTTTTTTTTCTTTTATTACATGAATATTTCATTTGTTAAAATATTAAACATCTGATTACATATTGTTCATTGTTTTTCATGACTATGTAGTAATAATGTCCTAGAGTATTTGTCACATTGACAAGGTCATAGCAGTTCCCCGATATGATGAGAACCTTTAATTGCTATGAAAATATTCTTAAATATAGTTCTAAAGTTGGATGAAATAATATTATTGGATTCATAGTATACATACCATTAGGTGTGAGTAATCATAAGCAGACGAGACTTCTTCTCATCAAGTTCACACTTGGTAATCTCCAAGACGAGAGGTTATGATAATAGACCTACCTGTAGGAATTCCTCATGTTTTGGTGTCATCATATATTTCGATCTGTGATCTTGTTTAATGGTCCTTAGACATTAATATTATAATTAATGTGTTTCACGACTCTTACACTTTGATTTACTGAAAAAACTATCACACCATATGTTGGCGGGAAGTAGGGAACGTTGGGTGTGTCACAAGTGACATGTTATTAATGGATAATTTTAGGAATTATTTGTCCCTTCTATTTATGGAACTTGATATCTCAGACCTCTGATTAAAATAGATCCATCACCATAAATTCCATGGACATGGTGTAACGATGAGTTTATTTCTATTTGTAAAAGAAAGACGTATCAAGAAAATAGGTTGATGAAACTATCATGAAACCTACTTGATGATATATTGATATGAAGAGATTATATTATACAGTGAGCATTCATATGTGGATGTCATCATTGAGACTTTAATTTCTTTCTCTTGGGTGCCTTGACCCATTTCTAAATAGTACTCTTGGACTTTAAGAAAGACAACAGAATTCCAACGAGAAACAATCCTAGAGGGTCACACAATAAGTGTTTTTCTTGTGGTCTCGATTAAATTCTATTTGAATTTAGTTAATGGAATAAATATTATTCTCAAGACCGTGGAACAATTTTATTCAAGTTAAAATGATCACAGAAATTAAATAAAATATATATATTTATTTTAATTAACATTTAATAAATATTTATTTACTAGTTTTTAAATAAAATATTTATTTAATAGAATAATCTATTTATTTATTTATTCAGGTGTTCAATACATGAAAGTGGAGTTTGAGTGGACCAGGCCGGTCTGGTAGTAAAATAATTATCTGAAAGATGATAAATAATTATTTAACTAGTTGGAAGAAGACAAAATAATAATAACACTGTTATCATTATGTGGCATGATATTTCACTTATGATTCCATTTTGTACAATTTGGAACACCATGAATAATGGTGCTGTTATTGTTATTATATAGAATGGGTTTTCTCTAAGGTTATGAATGTATTTAATTTCTATTATAAAATTTAATATTGTAACCAAAACCCCATGTTATTAAATAGACATGTACGTCTATTGTGCCATTAAGTCTCATGAACTAAATTTTCTGTGGTGAGAGAATTGTTGAGCCAAAACAAATTTTCTCTCAAATAATCTCCTCTACCCTCTCATGTATGAGATATGTTCTTCAAGACTGAAGAACAAGTGATCAAGAATGACTAACATAAGACAATTACTTCACTGTGATAGCACTCAAAGAATGTGTCGTTTCGATCAAATACCATCAAAACATGTGTGGATTACCGCTAGAGGGATTCTAGTTTTGATCATCTCAAGCGCAATGAGATAATCCGAAAGGGTCATTCCAGAAGATCAAAATCATCAATGAAGAGAGTACCGAAGATCCAAGTATTTAATTTCTATAGAAATTATTTTAATTAATTATAAACATGATGAGAAAGATCCTCTCTCTAGGATCCAGTTACCTTTTCTTATTTTGTCTAAATATTTGATCTTAATCCATGGAAACTGGCATTTATCATCATCTTGATCCCAGATTGGTCATCGATTACATAAATGGAAAATTTGGGCCCCAAAGCACCACAATTCTGTTGCGTTCGGATCCTTTTAGTGGTATCAAAGTGGTCACATCATCGTTTATAATTATCTAAGAAATTCATTGATGATTTAGACTTTAATAATTTTGTTTTTGAATTCTTGTTTAATAGTTATTGTAATATGAATTTCGAGATCTGTTCTTCCACTTTCCTTTTTCACAGATCTAACAAAAAAATAATAATTTTTGGAATAAAATTTAAGCGAGGAACTCATACAGAGGCACCTACAATTCTTCCCAGGTGAAACAAAAGTACACGCCTTGTGTTCGGACTTGAACGTTGTGTTACCTTCCATACACGCCATGTAACCAGACTACACACCATGTTTTTGTGTTTAAAACATTGATAGAAATTCAGAAATTACTCAAGACATGTTCATTTATTAAATGTGGTGTAATTAATTTTACACTGCATGTTGACCAGGACAAATAGGCACATGCTTACCAGATTACATTCCATGTGACCCACTAGACATGGCATGTAGTCCCTTTGGGTTAGTGGCTAATCCGAATATCCCATACACGGATTGATCCAACCAGTAACCATGTAATACAGAGACAACACGATGTGTGGCCCACTAGAAATTCTGTGTACTCCAAAATTTCAAAAGTATGTCTCACATGCTGAGTCCCTAGGCGTGTACTTTGGGAAAGATGATGAAGGTAGTAAAGGCTGTGTAGTCGGAACTACACACCTTGTACTTTACCAAGTTACACAAAGTTAATACTTTAATGTTTGTGTAATGTTAAAAACTACTTATCATGTACAAATCATACTTCAAGATGTTAATCTATGGATTGAATTCTCATGTATACCATATTTAAAAGGAGTAAGATAGTATATGAATATAATACATGTTGGGTAGATTTGAACATGTATTCACTAGGTTACCTCCAAGGTACATTTATTTACAAGGATGAGAATCTCAAGGAATTTTAGAAAATGAATTAATATAAAAGGATTGATTAATTAAATATAATAATTATTCGATTTGAGAGCGATTTATCATAACAAGAATGATTAAAGAATTTAATTCTAGTTTTATTAATTGCATAACTCGTTGCATGTATGTGAAAGATCATGAGTTATACCAGACCTTTGTATGTGATTGGTTTCTTTTTATTTTGGCCTACGAGCCATCTCTCCTCATTAATATGTAGCTCTTATGTTCCCATGGTTTATTTAATGTAAACCCCCTTTTTAACCCTCACCTACATATGAGTTAAAAAGCATATGTAATGGATGGATCTCCCAAGCTAGTGGAGGTAGTTGAAGCTAGAGCCGAGACAAAACCTATCCTAGGAGATACAAAGGTGGAAAGGTGGAAACATTTAAACACAAAACAAAAAGGTTCAAGGTGTTTCTCCCCTAGGCCAGGGTTAGTTTATCAACCACTAAATAAACTAAAAATTTTAAAATCTCATGATCATTCCCTTTATTTTATTTCTATTAGTTTCATGTTTTATTATTATGGATGTGTTGTCGCAATCACATAATTAATGAATTAAACAATCATGCAAGATAGAACTAAAATAAACCAGGCTTATGAATAAATATTATCAAGACATGGTTAATCAATTAAGTAATTTACACTTAATATTAAAAAGAATGTGATAAAGATAAAAATAAATTTATGAATAATAGATAAAAATAACTCAATAATATATTAAGTGAGGATAATACTTCTATTACTCGATTAAGGGAAAGAATCAATAAAACTATGTGTTTTACCAACCCCTGTTGGGAAACTTACTTTTATATAGGAATACCTTATGAAAGTTTTGGGTTGACTTAAACTTATTACATCCAGAGGAGTAGACCTTACTAGACTTGATGTAATATTGGAGGCAAGTGTTGAGGAAATCCAATTAAGGATTTTGGGATAGGGGAGTCCACTCAATAGATCAAGGAGTTGAAAGCTCGTAGTTAGCAAAGACCTGCCTACATAAATACCTTAAAATAGCTTGAAAAACCCTTGTTGAGGTTATACAAAGGGGAATATGGAAACTTTCCACTATAATGTACAAGCAACTAGACATTCTGAGTTCAAGGGTAAGGTCCATTGTGACTTGATAAAATAGTGGGAGACTTAATAAAATTAATTTATTTTTTCACATAAAATCTAATCAATAAAGTACTCGTAATATGATTTTTAATTGTAGAATAAAATGAAAAGCTCAACCACACTATCCCTACGATCAATTATGGATAAATAAAACATCCTCATTGGTAGTAACTTCCAGGAATGCTTTAGATGCCTTTGGCTTGTTCTACGCCATGAATAGAAGTCTTATGTGCTGGAGTCTACATTACCTGATCTTCTTACCAAAGAGGCAAGCGATGAGGATTTTTTGGTCTATAGGAAACATATGAATGATGTAGTTTAAGTTCAATGTTTGATGATTTCATTAATTTCTAGTGAACTCATGAAGTCTCATGAAAACATGGATGCATATAGCATGCTCAAGCACCTACTTGGTCTTTACTAGGAGAGAGAAAGACATGAAATGTTTGAGATATCCAAGGAACTCTTTCAAAGTAATATTGGAGTGGGTAACCCAGTTGGGCCTCATGTAGTCAAGATCATTAGATAAATTGAGTACATGGAGGTTCTAGGGTTTAAACTCCCTGATGAATTGGGTACCGATATCATTCTTGCATCACTTCCTTAGAGCTTCCCCAGTTTTATTGTCAATTTCAATATGAACAACATTGAGAAGTCTTTATTTGATATTATTATCCTCATTCTCAAAGTGTAAAAAGATATTAAGTGTGAAAATCCTTTTTTACTTATGGTGAATAAGAGGAAAGGGAAGGTTAATATATTTAAGCCCAAAGATTCTTCAAAAAATTCCAAGAAAAGAAAGATCAAGTGGGGGGGCAAGGGAATAAAAAGTTGTTTGTTTCATATGTGGTCTGAAGGGACACTAGAAGAAAAACTACCCCCAAAAAAAGAAGCAAAAGGATGATGCGGGTGCATTTTTATCAAGTGAAATTTATCTATTTCTACAAATTTTGTGTTAGATATAGCTTTCGGTGCTCACATATATATTCAAATATAGGAACCATGTAGATTCAATAAAATTGACTAAGGGGAGTTAGATCTACGAGCCACCAAAGGATCTAGACTTGTTGTTATAACTGTCATGGACTACCACCTCACGTTGCCGAATGGGAAAATCTTGGTGTTAAAGGGTTGTTATTATGTGCCTTTAGTGAAAAATAAATTATTTCTGTATCCAGACTAGATACAGATGGATTTTTTTTCAATTTTGGTAATTAATGTTTCCTATTTTAAAAAGATAACATTTTTTTTGGTAGGGAACATTTATAAAACGCTATTTATGTGTTGGATTACACAAACCAAGTAATGGAAATTGATAAAAAAGACACTTCACAAGACTCATTGTAACACCCGAGACTTTTATGTTATATAAATCATCAAAGTAATCTTATTCTACACACAACACTTGCTTGGATTGCTTTACACAAAATCGCGAGTTTCCTCGATAGCTTGCGTCGTACGCAATACCGAGTTTCACTAAACAACGATATACTATTAAAATATTATTAAAACTAGCTATTATGAATAGTAATAACCACTTTTTGAAATTTCATAAATTTTATTCTTCAAAATGGACTTCATTTTTGGATTCGTAATATCGAAATTAGCATAGGGTGAAATTTTGGTATTTTTCTGAAAACTTTCAATTTTTGATGAATAGTGAAACCACTAAGTGGTAGTTAAAAAAACTGAATTTTTCATAAAACTTAATTTTACCTCTTCTGTGAGTGGAATTTCGAAAATCCGAGAGACATGGTTGATGTCAGTAAGTAAAATGTGGTTCAATGAGATGAAAATAATTTTTTTTTGTGAATAGTAACTTTTTACTTTTTTTTACCACGGTTAAAAGTAAATAGGGTAATTAAGGGTAAAAATGATATTATTATTACCCTAAAACATGTCCTAATTCTATTGTAAAAGTGTAAATCGACCAAAAACAACCTTAGGAATAAAATATGACCATTTAGGCCCACTTGGATTACATTAGGACATTTATTATTAATTTATTTAAAGAAGGGTTAAAATAGTTAAAATCAAAGTTTAATAAGTAAATAATTTTTAATACGGGGTTATACATAAGATAAATTCGACTATAAATATTCATTAGAAAGATAAAACTATTTAATACATAATGGTATTTTATTTGTAATTTTTATATATTAAATAATTTAATTTATTTATGACAAAATGATGATGCAGTAATTATCTTATTAATGAAATATTGACATAATTGATGTTATAAATACCCAAATAAATATAATTTGAGAATTTTTATGAATTACAATAATTTTCTAGGTTAATATGACATGTTAGTAACGATTTAATTAACTTTTTTAGAACTTATCATTCTGTTATGATTTTCAAAAAAATCAATTACTAAATAGTGTCAAAATTGACATAAAATAGTTTTTTAAAAAACTATTATATTATTAATTGTTATTTTATTCCTAAAAATATAAGGTTCATCCAAATGACTTATATAAGGTTATATATATTAATAATAAACAAATTGGGGTTCTTTTGTCTTGATATAGTAAGTTTATCAACCTTATAGTATAAGAACACAAGAAGACACGGTAAAAGTAAAATTTTTTAACTTAATGTTAAATCTACATGATAAGGTTAAAATAGGAACCTAAACTAGTATAAATTATATTGTATGAGAGTATTTCGACCCATCCCCACCTTAGCCTCTAAATAAATCAATTTGGTGCTATTTAAAACCGAACTTGACTTTATAATAAAATAATATTTTTGGTTATTCCAAAGGTGCCCCTCTCCTCCCTTATAAAAGGGCACCTCCTCCCTCTCTTCCTCACACCACTTTGAGCCTTCAAGCTCGGCCAACCCCTACCAATTTCTTCTCTAAACTTCCCTAGAAACATCCTAGAGATTCTGGTCTTCTTCAAAGACCCATTTTAGTGCCCTAAAAGGAGGTCTCAAAGAAGCACTTCAAAGAAGAGGTAATGTCTGTTACCGATTCTTTCATCTTTATTTCTTCTTCCACTTATTCTTCTTTAGTTGTTTCATTATGAAGTAATAAAATCAGTATCACTAATATACTTATATGTTATTATAAGTATGAAACAAACCTATTTCACCATCTATCCATCCTACAGAAAAAGAAATCACCGCGCATGCGTACGTACGGAATACCATCTCCACGCCGTGGTGTAATCTATTTTCCACCACCACCTTACTTGGATGAGTATAATGGTGTAAATAATGACTATATATGACTATTATAAAGTGATACTGATTCTTAAATAGTATACATACACTCCAATACAAATCCACAATCATAGGAACGATATCATCACTCGTGCGTACGTACGGAATACCGTCTCCACGATGTGATGCGACTCGTTCTACATGATCTTCATTTCATAATGATTATATAAATGAATTTAATGAATGAATATGATATATATTACACTAATAACATTCTGGAAATTAGGTATCTATAACCTAAATAGAAGAATAAGAATTTATTCGACAAAACACGCATAAGAACAAAAAGTTATAAACACCCGAATAACAAGTAGCAATGAAATATTTCTACTAAAAAGCTAAGAATATGACCAAATATGATATCATAAAAATATGTATGATTCTGGAATAATTAAATAACATTATTTAAATAATTATACAGGAGGTTCGGACACGTACAAAGCATATCGGGCCTAAGGTAATGGAAATATCACAATCTCATTTTTATCCGAGATTGTTTATACTTTGGTATTTACTGGGGTGTATATTATCATCCAAATCCATGTTTCCTCAATATGTAATATTTATATACTTCTACAATAGTTTATATCCAATTTTACCATTCGATGAGTTTTTAGTAAAAGATATTAAAGGAATCTTTTGTCGTTTTTTGTACGAGGTACTTTTTGACTATTCCGAAAAAAGTATGAGAAGAATGTTTTTTTTAACTTATACGACATGAATGGATTTTTAAAACATTATTTCCAAGAAGATTACTTTACAAGTTTTCAAGCTTATTTTTAATCAACTTCTTTTAGTTTAAAATTGTAAGACATATTAAGAAAGGAAAATGTTTTTGAAGTAGAAAGGATATTTTCCTCAAGAACGGAGTTCAAGGGTTTTATCAAAATTATTTTCCATCTATGATAATATAGGGTTCTATTTCTATCCCTATTATTACATTGATTTGATTATGTTGTGATGTAATTATTTTTATGAATTCCTTTATCTTATATGAATTGTTTGATGATGTCACGATGTTTAAGATTCCCATTTTTATTACATGGGTTATGCAATGATGTATGATTTAAGATTTTGTGGCACAAATAAGAATGGTATCATTATGAGATGGGTGGGACCTATATCTCCCTCCAATGCATTGGGTAAAGATTTTATATCTCATGAGATAGACATGGTTGGAACGGTAGGTTATACCGGTTCAGTGAAACAGGACTGAAATGAGGGTGACTCAGTTCAGAAATGGACTTTTTCCACTAAGATAGTCTTGGAAATGAGTCTTGACTAATAAGAAATGATTATCTATGATTATGTGTGTATTCCACAAAGTTTCATGTTTTAAGTTATGATTATTGGGATTTCATTTCACTACTATGATTTATCCCATGTTTTGAAATTATGCTCCCTTTTTCAGGTTAAGATTTCCAAAATGTTATGTTCTTATGAATATGATGTGATTGATATTTCTTTTGTTTACCCTTACTGAGCATTTGAGCTCACCCTTTTGTATGTTTTATTTCCCCAGGTCAGGAAGAAGGTTATTAAGTAGAATATGCCAAAAAGGGAATCTAGATATGATGAAATAAATGGGAGGCAAAGTAGATGATTTATGAACCAGTTGTTTATGTTTCCCAGTTTCTAAAGACACTATACCTATATGGTCCTTTCTTGGTTTTGTTATATGTTGTAATAAGTGTGCTTCAATTCTGAAGTAATAATAATGTATGTAAAGTATGGGTCATTATAGTTGGTATCAAAGGAAAGGTATAGTCAACCTTTGGAAACTAGGATGTGAAAGCCTTAGTAAGAACCCTAAAGATAAGTCTAAGCATAGAACACAATCTTAGTGTTTTAGAAATGGACATGAATAACCTAGGATAAGACCTTAAGTGTGAAATTTTATTCTTGATTATGTGGTTTTCTTATTATAATTAGTGTTGCTCACACTATTCTTCTTGGTTTTAGTCAATGGCTGGAACCCGAAGGAACCGTGTTAATGCGGAATACGACGGGCAATGCAATGATTGTCCCCCTGAGAAACCAAACGTTATGGGAGATGGAATGAAAAATCTTGTAGCCATGCTCACACAACTTTCTCAAGCTATGAATCATGCATGACTTCAAAACGAGCAAAGGAAGGAGCAACATTCTGTTGAATCCTTCTTGAGACAGCGTCCACCTTCATTCAGCGGGTCTACCGATCCATTAGTTGCTGAACAATGGATTAGTACTACTGAAAAGATATTTTCAGTTCTTCAATGTTCTGAGCATGATAAATTCATCTTAGCAGTGTATCATTTGGAAGGTGATGCTGATCAATGGTGGAATCTTATTAAGAATACGAGGCAAAGGGATGAAATTGAGTCCATGGAATGGGATGAGTTCAATAACTTATTTTTCAATAAGTACTTCCCTCGTATTCTCCTAACAAAGATGGAGAAAGAGTTTCTTGAAATGAAGCAAAAGGATGATGAATATGTTGGTACCTATGAAGCAAATTTTACAAGACTTGCAAGGTACGCTTCTGGTATTATTATCCAACCTGAGAGTAAGATCTATCGATTCTTTAGTGGCTTAAAACCAAGTCTTCGAAGGGCCTTATCCATAAGGGACTTCAATAGCTATGAGGAAATCGTTCGATGTGCTCTCAAAGTTGAGATGGAGATTGGAGTAACCCATCAGTCATATGGGTTAGATAAGAAGAGGAAAATGGAATTCAAAGGAAAATCTAAAGAGAACAATGAAAAGAAGATGAGATTTCCCTTATGCTCAAAGTGTGGAAAGAAACATGGAGGGAGTTGTCTTAAAGGGACAAGTAAATGTTTCAAATGTGGAAAGGAAGGTCATCAGGCATTTGAATGCCGCGATGATGGGAAGAAGGTGTCTAATGATGAAAACAAAGGAAGGGATATACAGAATGAACCTACTACACTTCAATGTTTCAAGTGCAAGGAGATGGGACATTATGCCAATAAATGCCCTAATCCAAGGGTTGATGATGATGGTCGACGTCAACAAACTCTTAAGGCTAAAGACAAAGGAAAGTCACATGCAATTTCTATCAGCGATGTGGAGTACGATAACGATGTGGTGAAAGGTACACTTACCATCCACTCTAAAGTAGCAAATGTTTTATTTGATTCTGGATCCACCCACTCCTTTATTTCTGAAGAATTTTTTAAGGGTATCAACGTATTACCTCAACAATTAGATGTTGAGTTAGCTGTGACAACACATAATGGCACAACAACTGCATCAAAAGTTTATAATTCTTCTCCGATTGACGTTTGTGGGAAAGTGCTTCCTGAAAATCTTGTGATCCTTCCTATAGTGGAATTTGATGTGATTCTTGGCATGGATTGGCTTTCTCTACATGGAGCTCATATCAATTTCCAAAGAACGGAAGTCACATTTCATATTCCAGATCAATCTATGATCGTCTATCAATGCAAGGATTAACATAACCTTCCAGTGGAAAGTTCTTCCATTTTATGGGTATTGATTCCACTAAAAGAAGGTTATTTATCTCAAATTGTTGGTGAGAAACTCATGATTAAGAATATGCCCATTGTACGGGAGTTTGATGATGTCTTTCCGGAGTAATTACCGAGTCTTCCACCGAATCGTAAAGTTGAGTTTTCAATAGAACTCGTACCAGGTGCTTTTCCTATTTCAAAGACACCTTATAGAATGGCCCCAATTGAGTTGTAGGAATTGAAGAAGTAACTCCAAGAGAATCTTGATAAGGGGTTCATACGCCCTAGTGCGTCACCTTGGGGAGCACCTGTTCTGTTTGTTAAGAAGAAAGATGGATCAATGAGACTCTGCATTGATTATAGAGAACTTAACAAAATCACTATCAAGAACAAATATCCTCTCCCGCGCATTGATGACCTATTTGACCAAATACGCAGAGCTCAATACTTTTCCAAGATTGATGTTCGTTCATGGTATCATCAATTAAGGGTCAAAAGGGAGGATATACCAAAGATGGATTTCCGTACAAGGTATGGACACTATGAATTTATAGTGATGCCATTTTTGTCTTACTAATGAACCTTCTATCTTTATGGATCTAATGAATAGAGTCTTTAAAGACTATCTTGATCAGTTTTTGGTAGTCTTTATAGATGATATTCTTGTCTATTCAAAGAGAAAGGAAGAACATGAAGATCACTTGAGAATTATATTGAAGACCCTGAGAAAGGAGAATCTTTATGCCAAATTTTCCAAGTGTGAATTTTGGCTTAAAAAAGTTGCATTTTTGGGTCACATAATCTCAAAAGAGGCGATATCTGTGGATCCAGCAAAAACAGAGGTTATCGAAAGATGGTCGAGACCAACAACAGTGACTGAGATCAGAAGTTTTCTTGGTTTGGCTGGATATTATCAACGTTTTGTGAAAGATTTTTCACGATTATCTAACCCACTCACCAAGTTGACTCGGAAAGGAGTTAAGTTTGTTTGGACGGAGGAATGTGAAGAGAATTTCAAGGAGTTGAAAAGAAGGTTATCCAGTGCACTTGTGCTCACACTGCCTTGTAGTGGAGAAATGTTTGTGATCTACAGTGATGCATCCAAGAAGGGATTGGGGTGTGTTCTTATGCAAAATGATATGCTGATAGCTTATGCCTCACGACAGTTGAAAATCAATGAGCAAAATTACCCAACACATGATTTGGAGTTAGCTACGGTAATCTTTGCATTAAATATTTGGAGACATTACCTTTATGGTGAAAGGTGTGATATTTATACTGATCATAAAAGTTTAAAGTATATTTTCACACAAAAGGAGCTGAATATGTGCCAAAGAAGATGGTTGGAGCTGATTAATGATTACGACTGCTAAATCCATTACCACCCTGGTAAAGAAAACAATGTGGTAGATGCATTAAGTCGACAAGACCATGCTAGTTTATCCATGATGAGGATCACAAAAGATCCAATATTTATGGATTTACAAAGGATGGATCTTGGAATTATAATGAAAGGGGAAAAATCGTATCTTTCTCAAATGAATGTTCAACCATCTATACATGTGAAGATTAAAGAGGCACAGAAAGAATATGTCGAGTTACAAAAGAAGGTGAGAAATGTTCCTGAATTCAACCTTGATTGTGATGGGATAATAAAGTTCACGAATCGGGTTTGTGTTCCTCCCATCCCCGAATTAAAGAAGGAGCTTCTGGATGAGGCACGTAGTTCTTCATTCCCTATTCATCCTGGAAGCACGAAGATGTATAGGGACCTGAAAGAGTACTTCTGGTGGGATGGAATGAAAAGAGATGTTTCTAAATATGTCTCTCAATGCTTGGTTTGTCAGCAAGTTAAAGCTGAGAGACAGAAGTCTAAGGGGATGTTACAACCATTACCCATACCCGAATGGAAATGGGAAAACATCACTATGGACTTTATCATAGGACTTCCTAAAACATCCAAAGGCAATAATGCTATCTGGGTCATAGTTAATCGTCTTACAAAGTCTGCACACTTCATCGCTATTAGAGAGGATTTCTCTCTGGATCAGCTTTCCAGGATATATGTAAAGGAAGTGGTAAGATTGCATGGAGTACCACTTTCTATTATATCTGATCGGGAGCCGAGATTTACCTCGAAGTTCTGGAGAAGTCTTCAGCATACTCTGGATACAGAGTTGAGTTTCAGCACTGCTTATCATCCTCAGACAGACGGTCAGTCTGAGCGAACAATTCAAACTCTAGAAGATATGTTGAGAGCTTGCTCTATGGATTTCAAAGGTGGTTGGGATCAACACCTACCTTTGGTGGAATTTTATTATAATAATAGCTTTCACTCCAGTATTCAGATGTCTCCTTATGAATCTCTCTATGGAAAGGAATGCAGGACTCTAACTTGCTGGGATGAAGTTGGGGAAAGAAAGCTATTAGGACCCGATATCATTGATGAAATGGCAAAAAAGGTCAGATCTATTCAACAACACATAAGAGCAGATCAGAGTCGAATGAAAAGTTATGCCGACAACCAAAGAAAAGACCTAGAGTTTGAAGTGGGTGATAAAGTGTTCTTACGAATATCTCCCTGGAAGAGGGTTATGAGATTTGGCAAGAAGGGGAAGTGGAGCCCTAGATATATCAGTCCTTTCGAAATAATGGATCATGTTGGGAAGGTAGCTTACCGATTGGCGCTTCCACCGAATCTCTCTCAAGTTCACGATGTGTTCCATGTATCTCTCTTGAGAAAGTACATATCTGATCCTTCACATGTACTTAGCTCAGAAGTTGTACCGTTAGAGCAAGATCTTTCTTATGAAGAACAACCGATAGAGATTCCAGATCGTAGTGAAAAAGTCCTACGAAACAAGACCATTCGATTGGTGAAAGTTTTATGGAGGAACCACCAATTAGAAGAAGCTACATGGGATCTTGAGGGTATGATGAGGGAGAGGTATCCTCATCTTTTTGTTACAAAGTGACGAATTTCAAGGGCGAAATTCATTTTAAGGGGGGTAGAATGTAACACCCGATACTTTTATGTTATATAAATCATCAAAGGAATATTTTTCTACACACAACACTTTCTTGGATTTCTTTACATGAAATCGCGAGTTTCCTCGATAGCTTGCGTCGTACGCAATACCGAGTTTCACTAAACAACGATATACTATTAAAATATTATTAAAACTAGTCGTTATGAATAGTAATAACTACTTTTTGAAATTTTATAAATTTTTATTTTTCAAAATGGACTTCATTTTTGGATTCGTAATATCGAAATTAGCATAGGGTGAAATTTTGGTATTTTTTCTGAAAACTTTCAATTTTTGATGAATATTGAAACCACTAAGTGGTATTTAAAAAAACTGATTTTTTCATAAAACTTAATTTTACCGCTTCTGTGAGTGGAATTTCGAAAATCTGAGAGACACAGTTTATTTCAGTAAGTAAAATGTGGTTCAATGAGATGAAAATAATTTTTTGGTGAATAATAACTTTTTACTTTTTTTTTACCACGGTTAAAAGTAAATAGGGTAATTAAGGGTAAAAATGATATTATTATTACCGTAACAATGTCCTAATTATATTGGAAAAGTTTAAATCGACCAAAAACAACCTTAGGAATAAAATATGACCATTTAGTCCCACTTGGATTAGATTAGGACATTTATTATTAATTTATTTAAAGAAGGGTTAAAATAGTTAAAATCAAAGTTTAATAAGTAAATCATTTTTAATATGGGGTTATACATAAGATAAATTAGACTATAAATATTAATTAGAAATATAAAACGATTTCCTACATAATGGTATTTTATTTGTAATTTTTAGACATTAAATAATTTAATTTATTTATGACACAACGATGATGCAGTAATTATCTTATTAATGAAATATTGACATAATTGATGTTATAAATACCCAAAAAAATATAATTTGAGACTTTTTATGAATTACACGAATTTTATAGGTTAATAGGACATGTTAGTATTTATTTAATTAACTTTTTTAGAACTTATCATTCTGTTATGAGTTTCACAAAAATCAATTACTAAATAGTGTCAAAATTGACATAAAATAGTTTTTAAAACAAATATTATATTATTAATTGTTATTTTATTTTTAAAAATCTAAGGTTTGGAAAAATGACTTAGATAAGGTTATATATATTAATAATAAACAACTTGGGGTTCGTTTGTCTTTATATAGTAAGTTTATCAACCTTATAGTATAAGAACACAAGAATACACGGTACAAGTAAAATTATTTAACTTAATTTTAAATCTACATGATAAGGTTAAAATAGGAACCTAAACTTGTCTAAATTCTATAGGATGAGAGGATTTAGACCCATCCCCACCTTAGCCTCTAAATAAATCAATTTGGAGCTATTTAAAACCGAACTTTACTTTATAATAAAATAATAATTTTTGTTATTCCAAAGGTTCCCCTCTCCCCCCTTATAAAAGGGAACCTCCTCCCTCTCTTCCTCACACAACTTTGAGACTTCAAGCTCGGCCAAACCCTGCCAATTTCTTCTCTCCACTTCCCTAGAAACATCCTAGAGGTTATGGTCTTCTTCAAAGACCCATTTTATTTCCCTAAAAGGAGGTCTCAAAGAAGCACTTCAAAGAAGAGGTAATGTCCGTTACCGATTCTTTCATCTTTATTTCTTCTTCCACTTCTTCTTCTTTAGTTGTTTCATTATGAAGTAATAACATCAGTATCACTCATATACTGATATGTTATTATAAGTATTAAACAACCCTATTTTACCATCTATCCATCCTACGGAAGAAGAAATTATCGCGCGTGCGTACGTACGGAATACCGTCTCCACGCCGTGGTGTAATATATTTTCCACCACCACCTTACTTGGATGGGTATAATGGTGTAAATAATGACTATATATGACTATTATAAAGTGATACTGATTCTGAAATAGTATACATACACTCCAATACAATTCCACGATCATAGGAACGATATCATCACTCGTGCGTACGTACGGAATACCGTCTCCACGATGTGATGCGACTCGTTCTACATGATCTTCATTTAATAATGATTATATAAATGAATTGAATGAATGAATATGATATATATTACACTAATACAATTCTGGAAATTAGGTATCTATAACCTATAGAGAAGAATAAGAATTTATTCGACAAAACACGCATAAGAACAAAAAGTTATAAACACCCGAATAACAAGTAGCAATGAAATATTATTACTAAAAAGCTAAGAATATGACCAAATATGATATCATAAAAATATGTATGATTCTGGAATAAGTAAATAACATTATTTAAATCATTATACAGGAGGTTCGGACACGTACAAAGCATATCAGACCTAAGGTAAGGGAAATATCACAATTTCATTTTTATCCAAGATTGTTTATACTTTGGTATTTATTGGGGTGTATTTTATCATCCACATCCATGTTTCCTCAATATGTAATATTTATATCCTTATACAATAGTTTATATACAATTTTACCCTTCGGTGAGTTTTTAGTAAAAGATATGAAAGAAATCTTTTGTCGTTTTTCATACGAGGTACTTTTTGACTTTTCCGACAAAAGTACGAGAAGAATGTTTTTTTAACTTATACGACATGAATGGATTTTTAAAACATTATTTCCAAGAAGAGTGCTTTAAATGTTTTCAAGCTTATTTTTAATCAACTTTTTTAGTTTAAAATTGTAAGACATGTTAAGAAAGGAAAATGTTTTTGAAGTAGAAAGGATATTTTCCTCAAGAACGGAGTTCAAGGGTTTTATAAAAATTATTTTCCATCTAAGATAATATAGGGTTATGTTTCTATCCCTATTATTACATTGATTTGATTATGTTGTGATGAAATTATTTTTATCAATTCCTTTATCTTATATGAATTGTTTGATGATGTCACGATGTTTAAGATTCCCATTTTTATTACATGGGTTATGCAATGATGTATGATTTAAGATTTTGTGGCACACATAAGAATGGTATCATTATGAGATGGGTGGGACCTATATCTCCCTCCAATTCATTGGGTAAAGATTTTATATCTCATGAGATAGACATGGCTGGAACGATAGGTTATACCAGTTCAGTGAAACAGGACTGAAACGAGGGTGACTCGGTTCAGAAATGGACTTTGTCCACTAAGATAGTATTGGCAATGAGTCTTGACTAATAAGAAATTATTCTCTATTATTATGTGTGTATGCTAAAAAGTTTCATGTTTTAAGTTATGATTATTGGGATTTCATTTCACTACTATGATTTATCCCATGTTATGAAATTATGCTCCCTTTTGCAGGTTAAGATTTCCAAAATGTTATGTTCTTGTGAATATGATGTGATTGATTTTTCGTTTGTTTAACCTTACTGAGCATTTGAGCTCACCCTTTTGTATTTTTTATTTCCCCAGGACAGGAAGATGGTTATTAAGTAGAATATTCCAAAAAGGGACTCTAGATATGATGAAATAAATGGGAGGCAAAGTAGATGCTTTATGAACCAGTTGTTTATGTTTCCCAGTTTCTAAAGACACTATACCTATACGGTCCTTTCTTGGTTTTGTTATATGTTGTAATAAATGTGATTTAATTCTGAAGTAATAACAATGTATGTAAAGTATGGGTCATTATACTCATACTGCACACAACTTTGGAATCATCATTTAGGACATGTAAAAGAGAAATTCATGAAAAAGTTACATCAAGATGGATATTTAGATTCTTTTGAACTAAAACCACTTGGTAAATTTCATGCATGTTTAGAAGGAAAAATGACCAAACCCCCATTTAGTGGGAAAGGTGAAAGGGCCAAAGAGATTCTTGAATTGGTTCATACTGATGTGTGTGGACCTTTTCCAGTTGAAGAAAGGTATGAGTACTCATACTTCATAACTTTTACTGATGATTTTAGTAGATATGGATATATCTACTTAATGTGGTATAAGTAAGAATTGTTTTATAAGTTCATGGAATAAAATAATGAAGTTGAGAACCGTATTGGTAAGAAGATTAAGAAACTCCACTCGGATCGAGGTGGAGAGTATCTTGATCAAGACTTCATTGATTACTTACAGGATTTTGGGATCCTATCCCAACTCACTCTTCCTTACTCGCCTCAGTGGAATGGTGTAAGTGAAAGGAGGAACCACACCTTGTTGGACATGGTGAGATCAATGATGAGTCATGAAAGTATTCTATTATCCTTTTGGGGATATTCATTATAAATAGTAGAACACATAATAAACCAAGTACCAACTAAATCGATAAATGGTATTCTATATGATATTTTGAGTGGAAGAAAATCCATGTCATCAAATTTACATGTGTGGGGTAGTAAAGCATTTGTTAAGGCCTATTCAGGTAACAAACTTTCACCCCTAGGAACAAGGTGTACCTTTATAGGATACCTCAAGGAAACAAGGGGATATTACCTATATAAACCCTCATAAAAAAAGTTTATAGTAGAAAGAAATGTCATATTCCTTGAGAGGGATCACATATCCAAAATAGATAGTGGGAGAGAGATAGAATTCAATGGAGTCGAGGCTCAAGGTACACAAGAGTTGGTACATGAGAATATTCCACAAAGCCCCATGGAATAAAGATATATTCTAGAGGCACAAGTACTGCATAGGAGTAAAATAGAGGTTAGAGAACTGAAAAATTATAGTTTTCTTGTTATTGAGGATGGTGACTCATTATTAGTTGATAATAATGATCCTATAACCTACAAGGAAGTATTATGTGGCACAAATTTTTCCATGTTTAAAGAAGTAATGAATTATGAAATGGATTCCGTGTACCAAATCTAAGTATAGATTTTAGTAGATCATCCATTTGATGTAAATACTGTTGGTTGAAAATGGGTATTCAAGAAGATACTAGACATGGAAGGAAAAGTCAGTACCTATAAGGTAGAACTAGTTGCAAAAGGTTTCAAACAATGTCAATTCATTAACTACGATGAGAACTTTTCAACATTTTCAATACTAAAGTCTATAATAATTATATTGGCCTTTTATTCTTACCATGACTATGAGATTTGGAAAATGGATGTCAAAACATCCTTCCTTAAAAAGAATCTTCAGGAAGATGTCTACATGAAACAAACTAAAGGGTTTGTGACTCTAAATGATGCCAATAAGATACGCAGGTTGCAAAAATCAATTTATGGATTAAAGAAAGAATCCATGTCATGGAACATTATTTTTGATGAATCCATAATGGAATTTGGTTTTATAAATAATGAATGTGAACCTTGTGTCTACAAAAAGTTTAGTGAGAGTGCATTTGTTTTCCTAATAGTATATGTTGATGACATATTACTTATTTGAAATGAGATACTAGTCTTACATTTAGTTATGTAATGGTTGAATCAATGATTCTCCATGAAGGACTTAGTTGAGGTAGCATATATTATTGGGATCAAGATCCATCGTGATAGATCCAACATATTTCTGGGCCTTTCCCAAAGTAAATACATTGATAAGAAACTAAAGGGATTTAGTATGGAACAATTCAAGAGGGGATTATTTCTAGCATCACATGACATTCATATTTCACATAAAATGTGTCCTCAAATGAATGAGTAAAGAGAGATAATGAAAGCGACTCTATATGCATCAGCGGTTGGGTTAGTCATGTATTCCATTCTATGTACTAGGATATATGTTTCTTATGCATTAAGTGTGGTAGGAAGATATCAAGCTGACCTAGGTGACCTTCATTGGATGACAATCAAGACTATCCTT
The DNA here is from genome assembly GCA_963277665.1 of Viscum album. Classification (NCBI taxonomy): domain Eukaryota; kingdom Viridiplantae; phylum Streptophyta; class Magnoliopsida; order Santalales; family Viscaceae; genus Viscum; species Viscum album. The sequence continues at coordinate 1,594,154,014 of OY728161.1, forward strand.
AAGTATCTGAGGCATACTGAGGATATGTTTCTAGTTTATAAAGGAGATACGGAACTAGTAATCAGAAGATATGCATATTCTAGTTTCCAGACTGATCAGGATGGCATGTACTCATATAAGAGATACATATTCACTTTTAATGGAGGTGTTTTGAGCTGGACGAGCTCAATGAAAAGTTTGGTCACATATTCTATAGTATATTTCGAGTATATCATAGATTTTGATGTAGCTAAAGAAGAAGTTTTGATGTGAAGGTTCATCCAAGATCTGGATGTTGTACCTAGCATTAAAGATCCCATAACACTCTATTATGATAATACTACAGTGGTGACTCTCACAAAAGAGACAAGGTCACATAAACAGAAAAATAACATACTTCATAAGTATCATATCTTGAGGGATTTTTCATAGATAGGAGATGTTTCAATGAGTATAATATCCACAGAAGACAATGTGTCAAACCCCTTTACTAAAGACATGACTTATTAGAAACATGATCATCATGTGAGGTCAAGAGAACTGAAATTCGTAGGATGTTGGCTCCAGTCCAAGAGGGAATTATTTAGAGTTGGTGTCCTAGAACTAACTATTTGTACTTTGATTACATAAATATTTAATGTTTTTAAATATTAAACATCTTATTACATATTTTTCATTGTTCTGCATGACTATGATGTAATAATTTCTTAGAGTATTTGTTGCATTGACAAGGTCATAACAGTTCAACCCTCTGATGATTACCTTGAAGTGCTATGAAAACATTCTTAAATATAGTTCTATGGTTATATTTCATACTATAATGGGACACATCATATAGATAGCTTTAGGTACTATTACTCGTAAGAAGATGATATTTCTTCTCATCAAGTTCGTACTTGGTAATCTACAAGATGGGAGGTTATGAGAATAAAACTGCCTATAAGAATTTAGAATGTTTTTGTGTAATCATATATTCCTATATGCAAGCATGTGTAATGTTACTTATACTTTAAGATTATAATTATTTCATGTCACAACTCTCTATTTTTAATTTACTAGCAAAAATAATCATGCCATATGTTGGTAGGAAGTAGCGTGCGTTGGGTGCATCACGAATGACATGTTATTAATACATAAGTTGAGGAAGGATTTTTACCTTAAATTTATGGAAGTTGACATCTCATCCCTTTGAGTGAAATAGAACCATCATCCTAAATTTCATGGAAATGGTGCAACAATGAGTTTATTTCTAGTAGTCAAAGAAAGACGTATTAAGTAAACAGGTTGATGACACTATCATGAAACCTACATGATGAGATATTGAGACAAAGAGATTATATTACACAGTGAGAATTCATATGTGGATGTTGTGATTGAGACTTTAAGTTCTTTCTCTTGTGTGACTTGACCAATTTCTAGACATTACTCTTGGACTTTAGGCAATCCCATCTAATTCCAATGAGAGAGAATCCTAGAGGGTCACACACAAAGTGTTTCTTATAGTGTCGATTAAATTAAATTTGAATTTAATTAATGGAATAAATATCATTCCCAAGACTTTGTAATAATTTTATTCAAGTTAAAATGATCAAAAAAATTAAATAATTAATATATATTTATTTTATTGAATATTTAATAAATATTTATTTACTAGTTTGTAAATAAAATATTCATTCATTTATTCAAGTGTTCAATAAATGGAAGTGGAGTTTGAGTGTCCCAAGGACGATCCAGTAGTAAAATAATTATTTACAAGATGGTAAATAATTATTTAACTAGTTGGTACAAGTCAAAATAATAACAACACTGTTATCATTATGTGTCACACGATTTCATTTATGATTCCGTTTTGTGCAAGTTAGAACACCACGAATAATGGTGCTGTTATTGTTATTTTGTAGCATGGGATTTCTCTAAGGTTAGGAATGTATTTAATTGCTATTATGAAATTAAATATTGTAACTGAAACCCCATGTCATTAAATGGGTAGGTACGTCTATTGTTCCATTATGCATGGTGAACCGAATTTATGGTGGTGAGAGAATTGTTGATCCAAAAACAATTATCTCTCTAATCCTCTCATCTCACCTCTCAAGAATGAGATATGTTCTTCAAGACCTAAGAACAAGTGATCAAGAATGACAAACATCAGGCACTCACTTCACCGCACTAGCATCCATAGAACGAGTTATGTCGATCAGAGGCCATTAGAACATGTGTGGATCACCGCTAGGGGGATTCTGGTTTGGATTCTCGTAAGCACAATGAGACAATCCAGAAGGATCATTCCAGATGATCAACATCATATACAATGAAATTACCGAAGATCTAGGTATTTAAATTCAATAGAAATTTTTGAAATTAATTATAAACATGATGCGCAAGATCCTCTCTCTAGGAGCTGAAACCCTTTTATTCTTTTGTCTAGATCTTTGATCTTAATCCATGGATACTGGCATTTATCATCGTATTGATACCGGATTGGTCATAGATTACAACAAAGGAAAAGTTGTTCCCTACCAACCACCATGCTTTTTCTTCTTTTAGATACATCATCAATAAAACACATTTTTCTAGGACATGTAACATTTCTAAATAAATAGTGTACCATGATTCTTTGGGCCACATGGTTGAGCATAAAAGTTAAAACTAACTATAATATAACCATGTACCTCAGTGTACTTCTCTAAAAATTAGACGTTAGGGGTCTGAGAAATCCTCATACACTCCTAAACACTCCCCTCATCCACTAGGTACTATTATAAGGATAAAAAAGAGGCTTGAAAATATTCAAAAGATTATGAACCTCCATGAAAAGATAGGATCTTATAATATCCCCTACTCAAAACAAATCATCAATGATTTTCCCTTCCAATGGTGGTTGATATATATATAAGAATAACTCTAGACACTAAGCACATATATCAGACTCTTGCTCCCTAGTCTCACCCTAAATATGGACATGCTTCGATAGAACCAAAACCAAAGGAATAGTCCTGACATGAAGATTCCTCATGCAGTAAAAGGAAATACTGATGGGATGATCCTAAAAAAATTATTAACATCTAACTTAAACTCTTTTAGATAAAGAATGTGAGATGAGTGAGAATAATAATGATGTAACTGAGATACATAGAAGATATTATAAATATCCCTGTATCTATAGGGTAGTGCTATCTAATAATCCACCATTATGAACATCTCCAAAATCTTAAAATATTTGATGGATCTAGGAGCTAGATTTCCCAACCTCCTAATTCATCGATGCCCTAGCCTAAGTGAAACAAGTAAGAATACCCGATCTCCAACCTCAAACTCTAGAGGTCATCAATGGTGATAGACATATGAAATATATCAAGATTGATCTATAACCATATATTTTAGTATTAAATGTACCTTCTTCGATGTATCTTGAACAATACATGGTCCTAGTAGTACTATTTAACCTACCACCAGCCAGCATAGGGATGAATGACACGACCTACCATATAAGGCCTTGTAAGAAGCCATCTAAATCATATATTGGAAACTATTATTATATTAAAACTTAGAAATATCCAAGTGTTTATCCCAATATTATTCAAAATTAAGGATTCATTCTTAGATAATTTCAACTAATACTTGAAACATATGCTGAGACTGATTGTCAGTCTAAGGGTGATATGATATACTCAGAAGTACCTACAAACCCAGTTCCTTCAACAACCCCTGCTAAAATTTTGATGTAAAGAAATCATCCTTATCTTTTATAGTATATGTGAGATACATGGGATATATATAATATCATAGATATAAATTATCCCAAGATCATCCACAATGAAGGTCTCCCTAATAATAAATAATTGGTAAACCTTTGTTAGCTTGTCCACAATCACCCATATCGTTTCACAACTTGAAGGAGACCATGAAAAACCCATAAATAAATAAATAGTGAAGTCATCTCATTTACACTCTAGAATATGAAATGGATGTAATAATATAGTTGAATGATGGCCCTCCAACTTCACAAGCTGATAGGTTAACCATCTTGTAATGAATTATTTTATTTCCCTTTTCATCCTAGATCGCCAATAATAGCGGTGTAAGTCCTAGTATATCTTGGTAAGGCCAGGATGTATTACCAATTTAGAAGCATGGGATTATCACATTAACTCCTATCGCATTTCCTCAAGAATCAAGACACATCCATGAATTCAAAATATCTCATCCCGATCAACTACCCAGCCAGGCAGCAGGTCCTCACTTGATATACTCTCTTTCAAGACTAAGCCCTCAAGACGTAAAAGTTATTTTATCTTCAAATTATACAAAAGTAAAGAGGCCACTAATAAAAATGTGATTATAGCTTGACCATTATGGTCCTATACCTCCAAATACATATTAGAAAATAGATCCACAAACTTCTATTCACTACTGGCCTCCTTAACTTCCTATGTTTTATTCTTACATCTTAGAGAATCATCCACCACATTTACTTTCCCAGGAATATAGGCAAGATCAAACTCAAAGTTTTTATATATTCAACCAATATTTAATGTATGAGGTTATAGTCATGATAAGTGAAATTTTTTTTGAGGCTCTTATGGTCCATGTATACCAAAAATAATTCTCCCAACAAATAATTTCTCCAACAACATAATTCATGGACAACTACTGCTAACTTGAGATCATGCATTTGGTAATTCCTCTCATAAGGTCTCAACTGATGAGACTCGTAATCCATGACTTGTTCATCTTGTATAAAAACTTCTCCCATCCCAATACATGATCTTTTATAATTTAATATACAAATTCTTCATATATTTCTATGAATTAGGATCATCACTTATGTTAGGCTTCCTTTCAACTCTTGAAAAGATTTTTCAAAAGATTCATAACATAAGAATTTCACACCCTTATTGGTCAAACTCATAAGAGGTATTTAAAGGTGTGATAAATCCTTAATAAATTTACTACAGTTTCTATCTATCTCTTAGAAACTCCATATATACAAAATGTTCTTGGGATTATCCTAGGAAAGCATGGATCGTACCTTCTCTATATCCACTGGTACTTCTACCTCTAATATAATATGACCCAAGAGGTGCAATTTATCGATCCAAAAGTGGAATTTTTTGACATTAGAATATGGCTGTTTCTATATCACTGTACTCAGTATAATTTCAAGCTGTTTTCCATGACTTTTTCTTATACGATATTACAAAAAGATGTATTCCACAAAAATTACTACAAAGGAGTCCAAGTATAGGTAGAGAACTCAATACATTGAGGAAATAAGAACCACATGTTCATTTGTTAGAACAATCTGCATGAACAAATAATCAAACAATATATACCTAATTTAGAATGATTTATATGGTATATATGATGTTTTTAATCACACATGATGATATATTGACCTCAAATAAATTTTTGAGAAAACCCTAGATCCTTGGAGTTGGACAAAGAGGTCGTCTATATGAGGAATATAGAACAAATTATTCATAGTAATCTAATTTTACCACCAATAATCCACACATATACTTAGAGTAACATCCACCTTTTTAAATAAAAGAATTAGTGAAACCCAAGGATAAGTACTAGGGTATATAAAACCTTTGGTTTATAGGTCCTCCAAATTCCTTTTGAGTTCCTGAATATCCATTGTATCCAACCTATAAGGTGGGATATACATCTATTTGGATCCTAAAACAAGATATATAGTAAATATATCTCTCTATTAGGATTTAGTATAGATTTTTTTGGGAAGACATCCCTGAAATGATCCACTATTGTAGGGAAGTCAAACTAACATATTTCATGATCATCTATAATGAGGATGAAAATATATATTGACACTCCAACTATCCCATGATGCTCAGGTCTAGCTTGAGATACATGGATGTTCCATTCTCCTTTATGAACATAGTTACCACCCTCAGGTGATGAAAAAAGATACACATATGTGATAATAGTCAATATATACATGAAATGGAACAAACCATTCCATCCCAAGAATTATGTAAAATAATTTCATCTTAAGGATTAATAAGTTATAATGAAATAGATAGCCACCTATCTCAAGGGGACATTCCTTAAATCAGTGTACAATTTTATATTGGGTTCCCAAAGAAGTATCGAGAATCATTGCACCATAAAAACACTCAATCTCAAGGCCTTGAATTTCTATAATTTCCATAAATATGAATGAATATGAAGTTTCCATGTCAAATAAAGTATACCCTAAATAAAGGATAATAAAATCATACCTTATACGATAGATGTCCTGAAACTATATTCCTTGGGTGTAGGTTGCATTGCATGAAACTAGCCTGATCCATAGCCTTGAACTAAAACCTAACTACCTTGAGAAATCCAATCTATTTTCACTACATATCCTATGTCTGGATACCTTAGCCAAGAGAACCACATCGACCAGATGAGCTAGTATTATTCCAAATCCCTCCCGGGTGTGGAAATAATGATCCAATTTCTATTCTTAGAGTCCTTACATATCCTCTCTCACTATCCAATGGAGTAAATGTTCCAAAAAAACACTCAAGAGGCCCCATTTGTCTGCAATATAAACACTAAAATGGGTCTCTTTTACACTAGAGATTCATGTTATTTGGATTGCCATACTGGTGGCACACCACCTGGACACCCGATCATATAGTCCAACTACCACTACCATAGAGATAGATCATTATGTGACACTTCCCACCATTAGATGATCTACCTCTCTTACTAAGAGTTGAACTACTATTTCCCACACCATTATCATCCCTCATATTTTGATCAGTGATAAGGACACAGTTTACTATCCCAAACACTATAGTCAACCACAATATATTCACCTATGATCTATTTTCATTCTTGAGACCATTCTCAAATCTCCTAGATTTGGACATATCATCACCCAGGAGTGGATGAACCAAATTTTTGAGCTCTATGAAATGATAAAATTAGTCTATCATGGATATAGTTTCCTACTCTAGCTACATAAACTCCATATCATTATCATATCTCAATGTCTCTATATAGAAGCAACCGTAAAAGGTAGTCCAGAAATCAATCCAGACCATAACTTGATATTGATATACCTATGTAATAACATCCCACCATCTCTTGGAATAACCCTGTAGTATGTATTTCAAGATCTTCACTCTCCTTTTTTATAGGTTTATCTAGATGATCAATGATATATATCATGGCCTCCAGCCTTGAAACAGCTACCCAATGGCCACTTTCCCCCCCAAAAGTAAGAGGATTTGGCTTCCTAAACTCACAAATAAACATTTCTATAGAAGGGTCATGTCCCGAAGCTTCCTATATAGACTAAAACAATCACAAGAAACCCTCTCAAAACTGATCATCAGTTCCCAAATTAGGTATAATAATATGTTATACAAGTGGCACTACAAAAAGTAAATACTCATGGTGCATGTCCCACTAGCTCTAAAGCATGTTCATCACCACCTTCCTAGCATTCTAACTGAGGCTGTCATAGAGGCATATATCAACAATACTAATCATACACCACAAAATAATATTTTATAATAGAAAATATCATAAATAAATAAATATGATAGGTATAAAGCCTTTCTACATAAAAGTCATCACCCAAAGGCTTGATCCTAAATCCAGGTTTAGGGTTATGTAACAGATCATGTAGAAACACAAGAGACACTCCCAACTACCAATTACTAAGGTTGGGTCAACATCAAGATCTCTATTCCATGGTATAGGCTTCATTATATAGATTTATAATTGTAAGTTATAGTGTAAACACTATTTAAGTTACAATTGAAATCCCCATTTAAAGACAACCATTTAATTTATATTTTAAAGATCAGTAAGTTCATATATATACATATATCTATATCACTATATAGTTATAAGATCCACCATTCCCAAGTTATAAATATATATTATTTATAATTTACAATTGGTACATCATGTAACTACAACCTAATGTTTACATTCGGTCTCAGAATGTAACAAGTCTATATACAATGGTTTGATTATATGGTCCACCATTAATAATTTATAGGTCCAAACACCGTTTATAAATCACTATTGGATTACATTTAATTATAAACAACTAAAATGTATCTGATCACATAACCAAGGTTTCATAACTTAACCATGTTGAAATTGGTTAAATAAGGTTCCACCATCATGTTATGTGGGAAAACACCGAATAGGTTTATGAATACAATTTAAGTTACCAATTTATACTTCCATGAAAGATGAATTAGTGGTATAGGTATATATTTAAATATATTAATAGATAATAATCATAAAAAAATAATAAATGTAGGAAATAAAATAAACATGGAAAATAGTATGGATGACATATAAATTCATGTGTTCCTATGACGATCCTCAGCTAATACTACCTTACTGTTCTAACCCAAGGGTGAACAATCCATGAAAATAAAATATAATAAATTTAATTTTCATCACCCAATAATGAAAATAGTATAAGAATAATAGGTATATACCAAAACTTCAGTTTCCCATTCCCTGGAAAACTAGTGTTTACCCTATATGTGGGTTAACTACTCCCTCCAAATGACATTTTTTTTAATTTTCTAAAAGATACTTAATAGTTTAGTGGTAACTAAACATTTATTAATTCAAATAAAACATAATTCCCCACTTAAAATACAAAACATTTAGTTGAAATAAATCACAATGACCATATTCAGCAAACAATAGAAAAAAAACAACCCTTCACCATCACCTCATCAGCATCATCACCCCAAAAAAACCAATTGGACATTGATTTTTTAAAATTTGATTTTCAAAATTTCAAAATTCAAACAACCACCATCATTACTACCTCTATAAACTAAACACCTCGCATCGTGAACACTGACCACCATACATATCACCCTCAACATCACTGGTGAGAACTTGTCACTGGAACCTTTATCTCATTACTGTCATCCATATCATCAACACTGCTGTAGATATGCCAGAACCTTATTTCATAGGAAATATAAAATATGAACATAACCAATCAAAGGAAATTCAAAAAAACATGAAGAACAATCCCCATAGGAATCCATGGATTGAGAAGAATCCACCACAAGAGTCACCTCCTGCAATGTCATCAACTACTTGAACTACATAACCAAGACCCCTTAGAAACCACCATATGAGTTCAACTAAGAGAAGAGAGGTGGAATCCTAGAGAAAGAGTGGAGAAAGGAGTAGAAAAGGGATATGATAGTGAGCTCCAACCATCTCTAAGACCACCAAACCTGGCCATCGAATCAATGAAAGTTAAATTTTAGAAATTTAATCATCTAGGTAAATAAGTTGAGAGATATAAAAAATATCCAGTATCTTATAAAAAATGAAGATTTAATGATATTATACAAGAAATGATAAAATGGGAAATGGGTTAGTAATAATTAAAAAACACATGATACACAAAAAAAGTAAAGTAATTACCAAACCTATCTAAAATAGCATCATGATAACTAGCTTAGTCCTCTACTCCACTACTCAATAATAATATAAGAAATCAATCCTCTCTAACTGGGAGCTTCCCTTTTTCCCAGTCTTTATCCATGAAGTATGTCTGGGTAGAAATTGGTTGCCTAGTTATGGTGCGCATAAAACTTAGTATGTCACCACAAACTTTGTCTAATAAAATCCATCTAATGAATCTATAAAGGTACAATGTATAGGTATAATAATAATGTAAGCAATAATGTAACTGAAACCAAGTTGGTTGTGGTTCATGAGGGGAAACTTATCTAACTCTAATTGATTCAATGTAATCCATAAGGTCTATGAAAAAGTGACACCATTATATATATATATATATATATATGTATTTGAGTATGTATAAGAAAATTGGGACCCATGACATACAACTGAGACGTTTATGTATAATATTCATACAAGGGAACTATAAGGTTCCATGGCATGTATGGATTTAGAAGTCGAGTATAAGTCCGAAGGGGATTACCCTTGGTATATAATCTTAAAATGTTATAATCAATACCTATGGGAATGTTCTAGATAGACTTAGTGATAGAATAAATAGGACTCCACATCATGTCCAGTCATTCGGTGTTCGGATCATCATGTCCACATCTAATTCAAGGATTTTCTCTATAATGTCCAACATCCTATTCAAGGAGAAGGAATTCCATGTATAATGTATTAATCATATATATGTATTTCTATGTCCAATATCATAAACCAAAGATAAGTAATTCCATTTCCATCCTCATTTTCAAGTGTCAAGAATATCATATCCCGTATCTCAATATTTCAACAACAATCATTAATGAGGTACAACATACTTGACCTTTTAATCACATTATGGTAACATGGTTATATGTTATTATCAAACAATTATTAATATCAAAATTCAAGTTATAATTAACAATCCAAACCCACTGTAGGAGGTATTTGGGTCACATATGAATAATCATGGGACAAAGGAATTTATGATAACACACCCAATGGCGGTGACTTGTATTGAGGTCATCAACCTCCAAAAACACCAAGGGTATATTTGAAGAATTTACCATTTTAAAATCTATTCAATTTAATTAAAAAAATTACTTTAATTCCATTTAATCACACACTTAATAGAAACACACTATAAGGGGGTGGTTCAAATAAAGTTCCTAACTTTTGATAAGGTTAAGGGCCTATGGTAATGACCAAGTAAAGGTCTTTCCATTTAATTTAAGGGAAAAAATTAGAGGAGACACATGGAATGTATAGTGAGTATCACAACAATTCATAATATAATCCAATTATCTTTTAGGTGAAATTACTTGACCACCTATCTTATTCTGGTAAATGAATACCTATCTAGTATCATTATCTAATTCATACTAGAACGAAAGAAAACTAGAAACTTGATAAACACCCTAAAATAAGTTATACTATATGTCTTGGATATAAAATCAAAGATTGTGATATAAAACAATAAAAGGAAAAATTTCAATCATATGATCTCAGATGAAGAAGATAAGACAAAGTTTAGATTATGGAAAAAGGAAGATTCCAACACGAGGAGGCTCCTGTGTCGATGTAAAAAAATGGGAGAAAGAATGGTTTAAAATATAGAGGTTAAAATATAAATTTTACACTTTTTAAAGGGGAAAACAGTTTTTTCTCATGGTTATATAACTATGCTCCAACCAAGTTCCACCTCTGTCTAAGAGGCACATAGTCTCACAAAGCTAGGTGCATGGTTAGTAAACCATGTGAAAACCATGCGTTTGGAACTATCTAAAACCTCCAAGACTACCACATGTATAGGAAAATAGTTAAGAAACCATGAAAAATGTGTGTGGTGACACTACCCATAGGCTCCACCCCATCACATGGTTAGGCACACAGTTAAGATAAACTGTGCACCAAACATGTGAGGTACACCTAAAAGTTATTATAGTGTTTTCACGACCATGAAAAACATGTCACATGGTTAAATATCCCATGAAACTTCCTCTCAAGGACACGAAAGTTTTTGGTATATGTATCATGGTTTAAATAAACCATGTCCCTCACGTATTTGGAATTCATGGTTGCACTGCATGGTTATCACTAACCATGTTATAACCCTGAGACTTAGCATACTTCTAAAAAAACTAGCGATTTGGGATCTAAAAAAGCCCCCAATACTCATGAACCCTTCTTTAGTTCACTAGGAACTATTATAAGGATAAAACAATAATAACTAAAATATCTAAAATAGTTTGTATGTTAAAAAAAGACGAGATATTATATTTTATGTCATGGTATCTGGGTCCTCCTATACATATGAGATCCCCTAATGATAATGAGTTTATATGGAATGATACCTCAATCTTAGTAATATGAATTTAAATTATATATAATTATTCCCTTTTCATATGAAATTAAAATTAATGACATTTCATACTTATCACTTGAGGTTAAATTACAAGTCAACTAAGTCTTTATTGGATGATGTTAAATTGAATGACATATGGTCCATCGTGCATGACATTAATATTCTCAGATCATCCCATTTGGTGTGGCTCAATTTCTGTATGTATGATCCAGATCTATATAAGAGCCTTAGTGTATACACCTTTTTTTCATAAAATTATACTACTACAAAACTAGGATTATCCAGCACCAGCTAAAAGCACTGTTAAAGACCCCTATTGTTAGTGTTAGAAAATGTGTTGTTAAAGGGGGTCTTTAACACAATTTTTTTAGCACTATTAAAGGGGGGCCTTTATTAGTGATTGTAAAAAATAACTGATAAAGGATGAAATTTATCAAATCTTGTAAAAAAGAACTGATAAAAGGGGAGTATTTATCATTACTTTTATAGAAGCGCTAAAAAAGACCCCCTTTATTAGTGTTTTTTACTAACATTGATAAAAGTTATATTTCAAAAAAAAATATTTCATTAAAAAAATATATTAATATATAAATTTATTTATATTGATATAAATATAATATATATTTTTTAAATCTATTTAGATAAGGCCGAATAAGCATTTACACTTAATATATAAGATATTTAATGAAAATGGATTACAAAATAATTAAACAAATATTTTTAATTAATAGTTTTCAAAATATTATCAAGTATTAGTCATTTAATAACAATTTTATGATTAAAAAGTCAAAAAATTATTAAAATATCTAAAATTTTGAATACAAAACTTGAACTTAAAACAACTACAACTTTTGATCCAGGTTTTTGTTTAGGCTCTACCGTATATCAAATCAAATCCTGTGATGCATGCCTTTTGTAGAGAATGGAAAAAATCATATTTATAAGTTTTATTCGTAAATCATAGTGGCTGATTAGGTCCATCTCACTTGAGGAGTGTCACAATTAGTTCAATAACTACATTCTATTTCACCTAATATAATTCTTTTTAGGTTTCTATTATTTTTTAAAATGATGTTTTTTTGGTATTATGGAAATAATGAAATTAAAATAATGTAATGCAAAATTTTAAATATAAATGAATAGTAAAACAAAATTAAATTAGGGAAGAAAGGTCTTGGTCCTAGGGTTGGATAATGTGAGTTCATTCATTATTTATTTTTAGTTTCAATTCAATTTGATAATTCATTTTATGAATCCTCATTAATGAATTACTTTACTTAGATTTATTGAGTGTGTAATTTTAGAATGGCTTTAGTGTACTAAACTACACCTCCTCCAATAGTCAAATAGGTTAAAACCTCAACTGAGAATGCTATTCCTAAAAGACTCATCTCCACCATATGTTGTTTCATCCCTTAAGGAAAACCCAACTTCACCATATGAAGGGTTTTCTTGAGTTAAGGGAGGGAAAATAATGAATAAAATAAATGAAATGAATTTTTAAATAGTTTCTTGGTGGAAAATAGCCACACCCATGAAATATTCTCACATCCACCACAAATAGGTTAAAAACATGTTGAATTGAAGAAAAATAATAAATAATGTTGGTAAAACTCCTATAGTGACAAGACCTTTATTCTATAATTTCATTTTGTTTGCATATTTATTTAGATTTAAATTTTTTCATTACATTATTTTAACTACACGTTTTCTAAAAGTCCCAAAAAACATCATTTTAATAAATAATGAAAAAAATAAAAAATAATTAGATTAGGTGAATTAGAAAGTAGTTATTGAACCAACTATGATGCTTCTCAAGTGAGATGATCCAAGTTATCCACTGTGCTGCACTAATAAAATTTATAAATTTTCGTTTGCCACACCACAAAAAAAGTTTCCATATAAAACTTGAACCATTTCTGGGGAGATAAGTAATGTTTTGATCACTTTTTCTATTTTTAAATTATAGATATGTTTTAATTGTTTTTATTTAAAAAACCAAAAAAAAAACTATTTCCATTATGTATCCAAGCTTCTATTATTCTATAAGGAACAATTAATCACAAGTAAAAGAACAAGAAACATACTTCAATGTGGAGTCCCTCTAATTAAGGTATAATTCTATAATGATAATGTTAAAATAGATGTTAAGAGGTTGAGAGACATGGATATCACCTTAGGATTTGATGATCTTGACTGATCAACTTTTGACTGACTTTCAAAGTTTCAGGGCCAAAAAGGAAGTACCAATGGCCTTTCCTGATTTCACTAAATACATCCAATAATTTGAGGCCAAACTCGAGGTGGAGGATCCCGAATACATACCTCCACTCACCACCATCCAACTCCAAGAGTAACTTATCACTAATGAAGTTATTGAACCAAAACCAACTCAGTGAGATGATTTTATTTTAAATTATTTCATTTCTAATCTTATTTAATAAGATATCAGTATAAATATTTTTGAATTTGAATTTTTAGATTTTTTCAATACTTACTTTACCCTAAATGAGGAATAAAGAAACAACTCCTTCACCTAATTAGGAATTCATGGAGTTTCCTGATTTTTATGAACATATATTTGAATAATTCCAAGTAGCTGAGCCTAAAGAAACTGATATAGTGGCTACTCACACTAAATGGGGGAATTTTAATTTACATTCTTCATGTTTATATTTTTTCAAATTAAAAATACATTCTAACCATACTTTTAAAATTTCAATTCATGAATCCCCTATTAAGAAAGAACTAGAAAAAAATCTATTGCACAAGCAGCAACTGAAGAGGAGGAATTTTCATAATTCATCCTACCCCCACCATGAAAGCTATACCACATTGTGAATGGGATAGATCTTGTGTAACTATTCATTAAATTCTCCTCATTATGAAAAAATAAATTCAATCTAGGAAGAACAACATGCAGTGGTTCAATTAAATGAATCCCCAACAACCATCAAAATTTGGATAATAGTTGGTAGTACCCAATGAAGGCAGTAAAAATTTAGTTACCACTTGAGGGATCATACTAAGATTTATCTGTACATACATTATAGAAATTTAAATTTTAGTTTGATTCTTAGAATTAGTCCAACATGCAGACCACTCCCTCTTATATTTTTTAGTTTAAATGACATGATCCTTGTGCTTTATTGATTAATTCTATTTTCTAGATTCATGATGGAATATGGAATCTCTAAATATCCAAGGAGGAAAAAAGTAATAATTATTTCTAAAGGGATTTCAATTTTATTATTTATATTTCAAACTCTCTACTCTTTTGGTCCTAATATTGTTTTGTACCTTAAACTGAAAATGTATGCCCACACATTAATTCCTAATTTACTTGGCTAATCTGGATACATGAGCTTCTAAGGAATCCTATGATTTCATGTTTTAAATTTAAATGTTAATGAAATTGAATGAGTAAAATGGAAAATTTTATTATTAAAGTGATTCATGGATATTAAAATTATGACTCATGATTTTAGGGAATTAGATGATTAATGTAAATGAAATTTCCTAAACATGTTTCATGCTTTAAAATTTTGAAATTCATGTGAATTGATTTTTTATTATTAATCATGCCTTGATTGATTGTCCCAAATCATACGTCTCATTACAAAGAGGATTTGTAGACCAACTACTTCATATTTTATTCTTGAGCATATTTCTTGAGTGATCTTGGGACATCCACTAACTAAAACTTGTATTTGAACTTTTCAAATCTACGGCATTTCAAAAACACATTTAATGATTGAGGTATATTTCAATAAACCAATTTTCCTTAAAAACACCTTTACATAAATCTTTATTTATCCCATAGAGACTATGAATGACCATTATATAAATTATCCACGTTTCAGTCATTTTTTGTCCATTCTTACACTACTCTTAGTATTTTCATGATATTTTAAAGTTTAAGTGTGGGGTGGAGGGAGTAATGGTGGAAGGGAAGGTTTAAATTGTTAGGAATAAATGTGGGGGTACTTATTATGGGAATAAATTATGTTTTTTCTTTTATTCACGATACTTTATTGTTTTACCCTCTTGATTAATAAAATTTAAAATGAAAAAAAATCAAAAAAAAATGGGTTGTTATTTAGTAAAACCAAAAATCTTCATTAATAGACCTATGATTTTTATCATACGTGGTTCAGTGGTGGATGCGAGTTTTTTTCTAATTTAATCTTAGAAAAAATAATAAAAATGAAAAGGTTCTTTAAAAAATAAAAAATGTATAAAAGTAGGAAAAAATATTTATGAGGGTACCCAAATCATTGATTATTCTTTACTTTGATGAATAACTTACTTTGTGTTTTGGGGGAAGTGGGTGTTTTTACTTTGAAGGGGATAATTTCATTATCGTTTATATTTTATACCATTCATTAAAATTAAGAGATAAACCTCCTCCTTGAGTTTTATTTTTTCAGCATAAAATCCTACTAACCTTAATCCAAGGAGTCATTTGAACCTTTTTTGAAAATCTTCATGATTTTATGTGCCTTTTATATTTACAAAATGAATAACGTAGTTCCTTGACAAACCTATGGATAATGAGAATGTATTCATGAATATGAGAATAAATCCAATTGAATTGTATCATGGGATATGAGAGAAAATATTAAAATGAGGTAAATCATGATATGGAATGTTTAATAATAATTAATTAAGGAACGTGAATGAATGAAAATAGAAGTACCATAATTTTTAAATGGGAGAAAGGAAATTACCCAGATTTATTGTTTCCTTAAAAATTGAGAAATTAAATTGATATTTTATTTGGATGTTGAAAATTTTAATTGAATTGAAAATTGTTTAATTTTATTGCTTTGAAATTTGGATATTGGTAAAATTAGTGACCTTAGAAATTTAATGTTGAGATTTCATGCTTGAGGAAAACATGATTTAATTTGGGGGGAATTAATAGTGATATTATTTTGAAATGTTTTAATACCTTTTCAATAATTTAATCCCTACTAATTTTTCAATTTTAGATTATTTTCATTAATTATTGATTTATGCCGTGTTTTGCGATAAAATGTGAAATTTTTGTAATCCTATAATTTATAAATATTTTAATAAATTTGGTAATTCTAGAATAACTTTTAAATTATAGATAAAATTTATGTTATTTTTTTAGGATTCCTTAATTTGTGTTCTTCATCTTTGTCTTCTTTACTAGGATCTAATTTGGCATCTCAAGGCCCTAAAAAATTAATCAATTTGGAAAATCATTCTGGATTATTGCATGGATCCCACCTCAGTAAATTAAGCTTAAATAGGTCTACATGATTTCAATTAAGGTGATTCTAACTATAATTAAATAATAATTAAAAAACGTTTTTGAATGGTGAATATCATGGATATTTTACTTCATTAATGTGGTTATTGGACACTCAAATTTGGGGGAATATTTAGGAAATATTCTACCAGAATATATTTTCAGAATTAATAGACCATATCATTTTCTACAAAATTTAGATGAAGTTAAAATTTCATTTGTAGGGAGAGGATTAATTTTAAAACTATTTTTAAGGAGAAACATTTCCAAAATTCAGTAATTAAATTGGAATTCCATGATAAAACCTCTAGTGGAAGGAATCTGGAGGAGATCTTAATGGGATATTTGGAAGATCTTGAATTTGAAGGCCGAAGTATGGCACCCCCTTGGTCTATATGAGGAGGAGTTCACCCATGCTGATGAGGTGTATCACACCCACATTGGATAGGAGGCCCAGGGCCATATTGTATCTTTAAGATTTCTTTTCTTCTTTTATTTTCCTATGTAATGTGCATTAATTTTTTTATTAATTTTTTTCATTTTCTTCTTCTTCTTCTTCAAAAAAAATAAATATTATCATTTATTTTGGAAGAAGAAAATAAAAGAGTTAAATTAATATATGAATGCACGTTATAAGGGAAAAGAAAACTAAAATAAATGAAAATAAGAAACAAAATCCTAAAGATGTAGCATGGCCCTAGGCCTCCTATCCAATGGTGGTGTGGGACTCCTCTTCAGTATGGGTAAACTCCTCCATATATAGGCCAAGGGGGTTCCATACTTTGATCTTAAAATTCAAGATCATCCAAATATCCCTTTGAGATATCCTATAGATTCCAGCAATTGGATGTTTGATCATGGTAGGGCAATTTAATGAAGGAATTTTGGAAAGGGTTATTATTAAAAGTATTTTCTAAATAAATCCTCTATCTTCACATGGAATTTCATATTCATATTATAGTTTTAGAAAAAGATATTGTCTATTAATTCTGAAAATATATTATGGAATTATGTTTCCTAAATCAACCTGCAAAGTTGAGCATTTAGTGACTATATTAAAGAAGTACAATCTCTATGATATTCACCATTAGAACAATAATTTTAATTATATTTCAATTTCAGATGGAATAAACATAATTGGAGTTGTTTAGAACAATTTTTTATTAATTTATTAATGTGGATTCCTCACAGTCTTCCAGAATTATTTTCAAAATTGATTGATTTTTAGGGCTCTGAGATGTCCAGATTAGCTCTTGGTCCAGAGGATAAATTTGAATAAAAAAACTATGAAATCCTAAAAATAAATATTCACATCATTTGTATCTATAATTTAAAAGTTACGATTAAATTACCAAAGTTATTAAAGTCTATCTAAATTCCAAAATTAAGTAATTTTCACATTTTATCCCAAAAGACAACATAAATCCAAAATTGATGCAAACAAGATCAAATTAATAAATTAGTATAGACTAAATCATTGAAAAGAATATTTTAAATGATGAAAATATTAAATCTATTAGCCTGTGATGAGCTCTATAATGTCATGGCATAGGGGTACCTCAGTTATAGTTTTTTCAAGGTCAAAAGGGTTCATGAAGACCACCAAAATAGAGTTTTTAGTTTGGGTATCCCAAGTTTTTAACAATCAATGAAATTTCAGCCTTAATTAAGGGGGTGTTATTATATTTTTTATGGGGACTAAATTTATTCCTAGGGATAACATTCATATTGTTATTATGGTTTTGATGTTTTATAAATTTTTATGTATAAATATATTTTTAAATATATAAAATAAATATTTGTTATTTATTTTGTTGAAATTAAAGTATTATCCATTTTATTTACCTTATAAAAGTAAATTAATATGTATATATAATTTTTATATATACATATGTGTCTTTATTAATATATATATATATTAATATTCTTATATTATATATATATATTCTAATATATATATGAATAATAATATATAATAAATTTAAATATATATATATATATATCACACATATCAAAATATATAAAAATAAATATAATTGTCATTAAATATACAACAAACCACACATGACATAGTGGTAAAGAGCATTCAGTCGCATAAGGGGGGGGGGGTCTTGGGATCTAATCCAAGCATGCACAGGTATTTGGGGTAGCATTATAGTGTTGAGGGGGGGGGGGGGTGATGGGAGATGGGTAGTGTAAAGCATCGAGAAACGGGGATATAAACACTTAGAAAGGAATTGTTTGGGGTGTGTGAAAATTTAATTTAATTTATCTATATTTTTAGTAATGCTAAATAAAGCAGTGTTAAAGGTACCCTTTAATTGCACTAAAAAGAGTTGTTAATGGGACCCTTTAATAGCACTAAAAAAATTAATATAAATGTCACCCTTTATCATTTATTTTTTATAACATTTAAATATTTCCTTTTAGAGTGCTTTTTTTAGCACTGTTAAAGACCCCCTTTTAACATCGCTCACAATATCAACACTTTTGAATCACTAATAAAATCATTTAACTAGATCTGTTAAATCCCCAATTTTTAGTAGTACTATGATAAAAAACAATTCCTCACATTTATTTGAGAACTAGATTTACAAAAAGGATCCTTTTTTATTTCCTTGGTAATTCAATGGTTATGGCTATAATAGTTATTACTCATATCTTGGTTCACCTTGAATATGAATTGAATATTCCCATTATTTGGAACTATGCATGACTTTATTCCTATTATTACACGATACATATTGATTCCTATATCTCCTATCATTTACCAAGTTGAAAATTCTAATAAAACCACCACATTTTCTTGGTAGAAATAATTTATCCACTAAGCATTATAGTTGGGAATAACCCAGATCCATGTAAAGGTCCTTACCTTATGAATCTTAAACTAAAAGGAATTTGAGACATTTTCACGTGATGCTAAACTACATGAATATGGTATTCTATGCAAGACATTCAACCACTGATAGTTGTTTATTCTCTATGACCCCAAGTTTTGAAATCTCCCCTTACAAAAGAGCTAGATCGATAAAATCAAAAAATTCCCCCAGGTAATGGGGATCACCCCATTTGAGAGAATTATTTATTCAAATATATTATTATGGTTACTTTTTTCTATCTTAGTATTTTGGTCCACTAAATAAATGAACAAAATAATCCCCTAATATATAAATAAACTACATGTGGCTAGACTCTTGATTTTGTATGATACATAGTGATTCCTAGATTCTCCACCCTAGTCTTGGTCTCAACTTCCATTTTCATACTCAGTCCCCCAATTATTATGAGGCATTTTCTAATTTATGTTGGTTTTTATCCCTCACTTACACTGAAACATCCATGAATTTACCTCTTCCTCTCATATACATGATATGAATCTATACAAAGAGGTACTTTTAAGAACTATAAGTGGTTTGATTCATATTTTTTTTGGATACATAGTGATGCCTATATCTCCTAGGATAAGTATATCTACAAATTCCACTAAAAATAAATTCATCCTAGTGTTTAGTTCCTTTCTATTCATATAATATTTTCTCTAATTGACCCTACACTATAAAATTTCAAAAAATACATCTATCTTGATTCCTATTATTACTATGTTCATATTGATGCCCAAATCACCCATCTCTGGCCTCGTTATAGGTTCCAATAAACCCACACTACATCCTAGTTTTTGATCCATATTATTTTCATGGGATTTTACTTCATTTATATAGAGTTTAGATGAAGTTATCTAATTTTTCATATGATCTAAATTTGTGTAAATCCTTATATATAGAGGTCATTTTCATATGACCATAAAATTTATAACACTAAAATCCATTCTATGTGACTTTAAACCACTTGGAATAGGTCCTCATCTCATGGAACTAGACCATATAACATCTGATTCATAGGAACATGATGTTAAACTACACAACATATGGTCCACCATGCATTACCTTCAACCAATCCAAGTGGTATTTTCTATGTGTCCCATCATTCCAACATGATCTAAATACCTGTAAGTGTACCCCACATGTGGATCTATCTATAATCCTACACTAGGATAAAATAATCCTTGTTCTAGAAAATTACATATTAGTTTTTTGGATTTATATATTCAAATTTTGTATTCTAAATTGGATATGTAATACCCTAATATTTCCTTTGAAATAAACTTGCTGTATTTTATAGCTTTCTTTACATGCAGTACTCAGTCTAAATGATCCATGACATAGTAATAATTTATAACATAACACTTAAATTTTTTGGTATAAATATTAAAAAAAATATTATAAAAAATATCTATAAAGATCTTATATAATAAAAATTTATTTATTAGTGAATAATATATAAATACCCATTTTTTTAGTAAAGTCCTTTTATGATTCAAAAATATGTTTTCTTCAAAAATGATTTTAGTGCATTTTTTTGCGCAGACATTATAATTAATTTATACCATATTTAGAAATTGTTTTTAATAAAATGAAAATTATTTTTCAAATCATAATTTCAATATTATATTATGGTAAATTTATTGATTTTTTCTAAAATGATTTATTTTTCATTGAATAGAGAAAATACCAATTTTTTTAAAACATTCATTTATTTCATTGAATAAAGTAATTTAAAAAGTCTCATTATATTTTATGTTTGATAAAGAATAAAATAAAGCTTCTTTATTTAAAAATAATATAATTAATTATATAAGAATCATCATTATACATTATTTTACTAAAAACTCATTTTTGGGATTAAAAACACATTTCACTAAAAACTGTTTTTATGTGCATAATGTGATTTTATCATAGTAAATTAAATTAATAACAATTTATTTATGGTTATAAAGAAACATATTGATTAAATATTCAATAAAATATTTTAATCATTCATTTTATCATTTTTTACATGGAAAATAATGCAATTAAATTTAATTTTATGCTTCAAAAATACATTTTTCTTAAATGAAATTTTGTCATGTTTTACACGCTTATTTAAAGTTAAATCCTTCCAATTATAGAAATTGAATCTAATAAAATTTATTCAATATTTTAAATCATCATAATTAATATAATGTAACTATTCTAACTTAATTTTTTTCATATTGAATATTGAAATAATAAAATTTTGTTATCATGGTTCAGGTTAAAATGGATTTACTTGGGGTTAAAATAAGAGAAAATGGTAATATTTCCACCTAAACTTGTGTAATTATTATTGGATAAATATATTTAAACCATATGGTATCATAAATTCTATTTCATGGCTATTTGGGGGCACTATATAAGGAAACTAACTTTATATTATTGAAATCATTTATGTAATTCCATATGTTTCCCTACCCTCACTTATAATAAAGATCCTCTTCTCCTCCACCATTCACACAATTTTAGCTTTATATATCATTGAATAAATACCAATAAATATCCATATATTCATTTAATTAATCATATATCTCCTTGTATTCTCATAATACTAATCTTTCAAGGCTTATAGTGCAAGAAAAAGGAGGTCTCTCAAAGAATATGTTTAAATAATAATCAAGCACTTTCGATTTTATTTATTCTTATAATTCATATAACAAAATTGAATCAATAATAAAATTATTAATAAAATATCATAAATATATTTATATTTTATTATTATGATGACACAACCATTTCCTATATCTTCTCCATCAAATGGGAGATGAATGTATTGCCCATGTGTGTGTGTGGACTACCACCTCTACATAGTGATATGATTCATTATCGACAACGATGTTAGTTATTATGATATTATATATATATATATATATGATATTTAGGATATAATAATTATTCTATAAATGTTAATTATTATTTATATCTCTTTCATTCCATCCAGCTAAAAATGAAAACATCACTCAGAAGTACGTACCGTCTATCATCTCTGTATAGTGATGCAATTCATTTGTGAACACCACTTTATAAGAAAAATTAAAACTATATATTTAATAAATTTATATTATATTTATATCATTATTAAAATTATGGATATGATGCAACCATTATCAAGATTCAAGTACCATAATAGATGAGACAAAACTTTCATGAAAAATGAAACAGTTATTACTAGAAAAAGTGATTTGAAAAAAGAATTATTAATTAATCGGTGTTGAAAAGTTAAATGTGGACCATATATGGTATTATAGGTGTAAATATGGTTTGTTTAAATAATTATATTAAACTAAAATTTATTATACACAATTTTAGAGTGCTTACAAATAAAGACAAACTTTAGGAAAGGGTTTTCTATTACAATCTCATTTTTATTGGGATTGTTTATGCTTAAATTTATGATGATGAAATTATATAAAATATATTATCAAAATATTATTTATTTTATTATCCTATTTTTTATTTATGGATATTAAATTTTTAATTTCATTTTAATCTCTTTAAGTAATCAATATACCAAAATAATGATTTTCATGAAAATCAGCTTTATTTCTCTGTTCAGTCGATATTATTTTTATTTCATATCAATATTTTCTTTAAAATGTTTTCAATAATATTTTTAATATTATAAAAATATTTTTTAAGTAAATTTTAACCATTTTTAAATTATTATTATTTTTTAAGGATCATTCATTTTATTTTTAGAATGAGTAACTTTGGATTTTTTTTATGGAAAATGTCATTTTTTTTGTTTTAACATAAATGACATGGATAGTTTTTCCCATCATAATGAATTATATTTTATTTAAATATTAATTTATAACTTTTCATTATTATTTTCAAGTAAAATATTTTCCTTAATATTTTATAAATTTTTATATTTTAAATATGCTATTTTAAAATGAAATGGGTAGTTTACTGAAGAGATGTTTTAGTAAATTTTTAAAGGTATTTTTATAAATAACAACATACTTTGATGTTTCATATGATTTAATGGGGATATGATATAATTTTTTCATCATTATTATTTCTTTATATGGTTTATTATTATGATGGTGAAATATTGATAAATTTTTTATTATTTTCTTTGGGTTAAGTTATGATGAAATGATAAAAGTTTACATTATTTTGTGGAATAATTATGAATATATTATGATTATATGAGAGGTCGTTATGTTATAAATATCCAATTAATTGTATTAATATTAATATTTTGTGATCTCTAAAGGTATATGGTAGGTTATCCTAAGCCCAAAATAAGGTACATGGGTGGTCATCCCATTCCCAATGGAGTTTATACCGGAGGTTATCCTAAGTATAAAGTAGGTACATGGGTAATTATAACAAGACTAATGTGTAATGAATTTATTGGTGGGTATACTTAAAAAAATATTTCTATGATTATAATTATTCCAAAATTTATGAAAGTACTTTGTGACTTGATCACATGATAATGTTGTGCTCTCATGGATAATGTTCTTTGAATCTTTTATGATTCATTTCTAATATAATTCAAAGATTTATTCCAAACCTCTTGATTATATGAATTTTTGGGTATAAACTTCAATTATTAAGATCATTTTATCATACCATTATACTTATGTTATGTTTATATATGATCATTGGTAAATATATCTCTTGCTTAACCTTATTGAACATTAGAGGTCCCTATTTCTTATGTCACCTTTTCCCAAGGATATAAATAAAGGTTTTAAGAATGACATGTCTATGAAGAGTGATTGTTTTGAATAAATAATTGGGAGTTGACATAGGAATTTCATGTACTAGTTTCTCATGTATCCAATTCTCCAAATTCACTAACCCTTTATGGTTCTTGCACGAATCCTATTGATATGTAATGAATATTCATCTAAAATGATTTAATATTTATGTATGAAATGTTTAGGTTTATATAATATGTATCAATGAAATGATTAGTTTTTTTGGAAACTAGGATGATGTTACTTTTGTGAGAACCCTTAGGATATGCCAAAGTATAGGATAAAATCCTATGTTATGGAAAATAAAAAAGTTTTTTTTCAAAAATATACATCACTATATTGATATTAGCAAGTGGATGCAGTTTTGGAAAAGAGGCACAAATAGATAAAAAGCTGAAATGAGATGGATTGGTTATTATATCAATCATAAACTATGCATGATGGGTGGGCCTTAAACTACACACATGTCTAGAAACTTCCATAGGATATCATTAGGTTAGTTCATATTTTAATTATGAACCATTATGAAGGATTTGATTAGATAATGACCATGTATGACATAGGTTAAACGTTGAATGTCATATATTGGAAATAAAGTATCAAGATTTAGACATCCTATAAATGATTTTCATGATTACATGATTTCACACTAGTAATATTTTTTTTCTGCATACTATGTTTTTTTGGTTTTAGTCAATGTATGGAACCTTAAGGGACTATGTTAATACTGAATGTGATGAATAATGCATTAACTTTTGGATCGAATATGTAAATGTATATATATATTAGATGGAACAATATAAGAGGGGGGGGGGTGAATTGTAGGTTTAAAAACTTTTTGTTTAAACACTTTAGAGATTAGTTTAAATGATCTTAAACTAATACAATTCACAACAAAAACAAACACCCACAATCATATTGAATATAAAGGTATGATGTGATATAATACTATTAGAAAAGTAAAGAAATTAAGATGAATACAATAATCAGAGTAATACAAAAGTGTGGGATCCTATCATAAAGCATATAGAATCTAACAATATAAAATGTAACAGTATAAGTGTAATTTGAAAAATTACAAATGTATATGAAATAGAAAAGTAAACAAAACAATTTCCTTTCTAATAAAATTGGTAGCAGAAATGTAAAAAGTATTATAATTCTTTTAACCCAAAGAGAAGGGTTATCCTTTGCCCTAGGAAAAAAGGTCTATCTTACCACCACCTTGGTAGGCCCTCGATATGATGATTGCTACATCTGTTTTCCTATCCCCAGCAGCCCTCGATACGATGATCGGTTCATATGTCTGCCTATCCCCAGCAGCCCTTGATTTTGTAGGTAATCGACACCTCTGTCTTTCAATCACTTGAAATCCCTTGATACAAAGATAGGTCGCATAAAGCACAAAGCATGAGAGAAGTCACAACGTCTCTCTCTAGAACTTGATAGAATCAAAGTATCATAGTTATTCTTTCTCATCTTCAAATGACCTCCTATTTATATGCCTCAGGTTCCAATGGTCACATTTCCTCCAACGGTCATATTTCTCCGAAAAACTCGGAGGGACTTGGACACCTGGAATTATAACGGTCATATTGAAACAGAATGCACGACATCGTTTTGATTAGTTTGTAACTAACTCAATGACATCGTATTGGTTAAAACAAATATATAAGAACATGATAATCATGAGTACGATTGATATAAAACAAATATTTTGATAAAATAATAAAAGCATGCATGTGATAAAAGTATGAGTACTATAAGTATTACTAAATGTAATGTATTGATATGATACAAAGTAAGATACACAAAAGTGAGTACAATTGACAGAGTTAGTACGATACGATTGACAGAGTCAGTACAATACGATTTACAGAGTCAGTACGAAAATTATAGTCCATACGATCAGTAAGGTTAGTGCGATCAGCATAGTCAGTACGATCAGCATGATCAGTACGATCAACATGGTCAGTACGATCAACATGGTCAGTATGATCAGCATGATTAGTACTATCATCATGGTTAGTATGATCTGCATGATTAGTAAGATCAACATGGTCAGTACGATCAACATGATCAGTACGATCAGCATGATCAGTACGATCAGCATGATCAGTACGATCAGCATGATCGGTACGATTAGCATGGTCCGTACGATCATCATGGTGAAAGACATTTGTGATTTCCAAAACAAGATATAGAATTCAAAGGAGAACTTTTGACTCAACAATATCCCCCTTTTTGGAAAGAACAAAACACAAAGTAAAGACAACAAGAAATACTTATCTCCCCATGAGTTATTGTAAACTCTTCTGAATATGAAATTGAATTCAACTAATTCCCCATTAGGTATGTATTTTCTTAAGGATTGTATTCAAAGATTTTCCTCGGTTTCGATGTATTTTATTAAAACATTATCCCTTTTTAAAACATTATCCCCCTTTATAAAACATTCTCACACTTTGTGATTTACAAAAATAATGGGGTAACCTTGAGTTGCCTGAAAGAGTTAGAGAAAAGAATTGCAGGACAAAAGAAAGAGTAACATAAATGTCATTACAAAGCCGACTTATAGGTTTTATAATAAAAGAAAAAGAAATAGAAAAATAATTTTTTTCTCTTTCCTTTTCCTTCTTTATCAGCTCATGAAGAAAATATTTCACCTTTTTGATTTCTTTCTTGTCTTCAAAAATTGAATCACCCTGAGATCTGAGATGTTGTTATTGGTCGGAAAAAAGCTGATCTTGATTCTTGATGGTCTCCTCCTAGAATCTGATTACTTCCTTGAGAGTATCAATTCTGTCTTGAAAATTCTTGTTATCTTTGGATAACACAGAATTTTATTTCTTCAAAAAAACCATTTCATTTTGAAAGATGAAACCTTCGAAAATTTGGACTGAAAAGCCTTCATTATTTCTTGCAACTCTTTCACTGAAGGGATATCTGGTCCATGAGTTACCTGATTCAGTCTTTCAACAGTTTCTTTTTCAAGTTTATTGAAAGCAATAGAAAGATCGTTTGACAACCTCCTTATGTCTTCATTTGCTATCTCATGGTCATTAACTGAGCTATCTATTTTGTATGACCACTTGGTCATCCTGTTACAATCCTTCTTATGAGCAGCCGAAGTTTTAGATAAAACTTTCAAATCAGCTTCAACTGAAAAAACATTCTTTCTCAATTCTCTTACAGAACAAAATTTCTTTTTCTTACTGTTAGTAATGAAATCAATTTTTCCCTCAGGCCTGGGAAAGTAAGGAATAGTCTTTTCAACCCTCCTTAAAACATGACCAATGTAATCACTCCTCTTGAGAGATATTGTTTGTTCTAAATCAGTATCTTCATCATACGAATGCAGTTCATTTGACCGACTTGATTCTACAACTGGCTGTTTTCCTTTTTCCTTTTCTTTCTCCTTTCTTTCTTCTTACATTTTATCACTGATTACAATAAATTTTTCCGTATGAGAAGATTGAGCACCTTGCTTTGCTTGAGAAGGTATTTTATCCAGAGTTTCAGAAGATTCAACTGGTGTTTGATTTCCATGAGGAACTTGTTGAATACCTTCACTCTGCTTTTGGTAAGATTCATCTCTACTATTTTTCAAACTTTTAAGGAATTATAAAAGAAAATATACTTCCTCTTCTTCAACTTCTTCTATCTCTTCCAACATCTATTTCCCTTTATCTTTCTCTAGAAGACTCTTTATGATAGGTTCTTGATGTACTTCTTCCATTAGTTGAGAACTAGCATCCTCAACCATTTTCAGTACTTTAGAGATATCAAAGTCTTGAGCCTTTCTTTTCAAAAGAGTCTTATTTTTCTTTTCAGCTTGAAGGTTTTCCTCTAACCTTATTCTTTCTGAAAAAGCTTCAGCTGGGTTAAGACCGAACTTTGGATCACCTTTATTTCTCTGTTCTCTTTCTTTTCTCCACTTGGCCACAAACTCCTTACTGTACTTTGGTTTCTTCTTTGGCTTTGAACTAGTTTGCGGATCTGACTTTTGAGGAGCACCAACAGATGGATTATCTTTTACAGGTATAAGTGCCGATTTATTTTGAGCCAATTCTGTTTCTAAATCCTTAACAAAAATCATAGAATTCTGTTCAAAACAAACATTCAACTTCTTCAAAGTACTCTTACTAATCCAGGATGGATTCAAATCTATCAGATTTCCTTTCAAAGGAATATTACAAAACTTCATACTCTCAAGAATGAACTTTGTAAGAATAGCTGGATACATAATCAAATGGGACTTAATTGCTCCTGACTTAAAATTCTTGATAGATTCAAAAACTTATCCCATGAGATTTACTTTTTTCATATTTACAAGATAGTCAAGCATAAAAATATCAGAAACTTTCAGAGTTTCTCTATCCCCTTTCCTTGGGATAAGAAAAACTTGCATCTAAAGATCCACAAATCTATTATCTGGAGAAAGATGAACCACTTTCCTCTTCTCTTCATTTATAAGAAACAAATACTTCTCAGCACTATCTTTGTTAAACGTACCAACTTCCTATGGTAGTTTATGGGATGGACAAAAAGAATCACCTTCTATTGGGGCATTTAGAAAATGGGCCACTTATTTCACTAACATTGAAAACTTTCTATCGTACACAACAAAATTGATAGTCATGTTCTTATCAAAAGATACGGTTTTGTAAAACTGAGTGAATTCATCAATAAGAACCAAATATTGAGAAATAGGGTTTTCAACACATAAATGTTACCATCCCTGAAACAAAATGATTCTTCTGATTATAGAATCGTATGAATCAAAAAAAGTCCCGAAAAACTATCCTTTCTTTGAAAAAATTATTCTCTGAAAAAGTCTTTGAAGGCATTTCCGCGGGAGTATTAGCAGAGGACTGAGACATATAGGTGAAGCCGCTTGAAAGATCATATGGAGTCTTAAATCGATGGAGTAGAGCTTCTCCACAAATCATGAGATATCGGTGTGGGTTTGGGGAGGGCGGGGGGTCTATTTATAGGCAGAAAAAATGACCTTTGGTCTTTTACAGTTGATATTAGAAGAAAAAAAAATCAACGGATAGGATTAAAAAAAAATTTAAAAAAAATGGAAAGTATGTACCTACCGGAGATCGTAAGGTAATTTTTGGTTTAGATAGTATTAATAGTGAAAGAAAAACATAAGATTACAAAGTAAAAGAATACCATAAATCATCATGCTGATGGAAAACAAAGTCACTACCATTAACTGACGAGCCGATGGAAAACAATCTTGTTACCATCAACTGACGAGCCGATGGAACCAAACTTGTTACCATGAACTGACAAGCCGATGGAAAACATTCTTGTTACCATCAACTGAAGAGCCAATGGAAAACAAACTTTTTACCATGAACTGACAAGCTGATGGAAAACAAACTTGTTACTATGAATTGACAAGCCGATGAGAAACAAACTTGTTACCATGAATGGACGTTATGATGGAAAAGAAATTCATTACCATGATCAGACATGCCGATGGAAAAGAAATTTGTTACGGTAATCAGTCAATACGATAAACAGATAGGTGAATAATACGATAAAATAGTCAATACGATAAAAAAATAGGTAAATAATTCGATAAAATTGTCAATACAATAAACAGATAGGTAAATAATGTGATAAAACTGTTAATACGATAAACAGAAAGACAAAAACACATACCAGGAGAATAAATAATTAAAGATCATAAGATAAGAAGAAACATAGAAATAAATGTTCTCCCCCTTTCTAAGAGGATTTGTTTAATGTAAAGAGAAATGTAAAACATGAAGTATATATGAATGATTATTTTAATGTAATCATTCCTAGATTCGGTTTTATAAACTCAAATCTATCGGAAGGTAATGGTTTTGTAAAAATGTCAGCAAGTTGTTCTTGCGTTCCAATGAATTGTAAAGTAATATCTCCTTTTTGTGTGTGATATCTAAGAAAGTGATGCCTAACATCTATGTGTTTTTCACGAGAGTGATGTGCTGGGTTCTTACTAAGATCTATGGCACTAGTATTATCACAAAGAATTTGGGTTTTGGAAAAAATCAAACCATAGTCAGTGAGTGTGTGTTTCATCCAAAACACTTGATCACAATAACTTCCAGCTGCTACATATTCTTATTCAACTGTGGAAATGGCTACCAAGTTTTGTTTCTTACAGGACCAAGAAACCATATAATCTTCTAAGAAATGACATGTTCCAGATGTACTTTTACTATCCATTCTACAACCACCAATGCCAGCATCTGTAAAACTTTTTAAAACAAAATCATTTCTAGATGAGTAAAAATCCCTAAATCCATAGTGCCTTTTAAATACCGAAATATTCTCTTTACGGCTTTTAATTGAGACTCTTTTGGATTAGATTGGTATCTTCTACATAAGCATACAAAAAACATTAAGTCTGGTCGACTAGCTATCACGTATAGAAAACTTCCTATCATACCTCTAATTTTTTTGATCTAATGGTTTCCTAGTTTCATCTAGATCAAGTGAATTTGAGGTACCAATAGGAGTGATAATACTTTTAGTATTTTCGTACCCATACTTTTTGAGAAATTCTTTAATATAATTATGTTGATATATATATGTTCCTTCTAGTTTTTGAGAGATTTGAAAACCTAAAAAGAATGTTAACTCACCCATCATACTCATTTCAAACTCAGATTTCATTAAATTTGCAAAAGAATCAGTTAAAGATTGTTGAGTTGATCCAAATATGATGTCATCAACATATATTTGAACAACCAAAACATTTTAATTTTCCATTTTTATAAAAAGGGTTGGATCTTATATACCTTTTGCATAATTGTTTTGTAAAATAAATCTTGTAAGTCTATCACACCATGCTCTAGGGGCTTGTTTAAGACCATATAGAGATTTGGTTAGTTTAAAAACATGATTAGGATGTTTTGGGTCTAGAAAACCAGGGGGTTGTTCGACAAACACTTCTTATTGAACAAAACTGTTTAGAAAAGCACATTTCACATCCATTTTAAAAAGTATGAAGTTAAAGTATGCTGAAAAGGCTAATAGAATATGAATAGATTCAAGTATAACTACTAGAGCATATGTTTCGTCATAGTCTATTCCCTCTTGTTTATTATATCATTTAGCAACAAGTCTTGCTTTATTTCGTACAATGATTCCATTTTCATCACATTTGTTTCTGAAAAACCATTTTACTCCAATTACAGTTGTTTCTTTGGGTCTTTCAACTAAAGTCCAAACTTGATTCATTTCAAATTCATTTAGTTCATCTTTCATTTCTTTAATCCAATCTTCATCACCTAAGTCCTCAATTGTACTTTTAGGTTTGGATTGATAAAGAAAAGAAAGATGTTCTATTTCATTTCTTAAGGAATTTCTAGTACTTACAGGTTGATTTACATCACCAATGATGTTATCACTGGGATGATTACTAAAAAACAATTGATTTGGGTTTTGTAAAACCTGTTCATCAACATATGGTAGAAATTATTCTGGGGTAAAAATTTCAGGAACATTTCTTGAACATTTTCATTATCAGAATGTTCTTCGAACAAAGGGTGATAATTAGTTTTTCAAAACACATCTGAGGATGTAGGTTGGGATGATTTAAAAACAAAATGACCAGTTTCATCAAATTTTACATTTACTGTTTCCTCAACAGTACTAGTGTATTTATTGAAAACTCTATAAGCCTTTGAAGTTATAGAATAGCCTAGAAAGATTCCTTTATCATATTTTTGTGTGAATTTGTGTAGATTATCTTTAGTATTCAGAATGAATACTTTTCACCGAAAAACTTTGAAGTATGAAACTTTAGGTTTTCAGCCAGTCCATAATTCAAAAGGTGTTTTATTAAGAAAAGGTCTTGTTAAAACATTATTTATAGTATAACAAGTAGCACTAACATCTTCAGCCCAAAAGTTCTTAGCAATTGAGTATTTACTCAACATGGTTCTAATCATTTCCTGAAGAATACTATTTCTTCTTTCAACAACACCATTTTGGTGAGAAGTTCTTGGAGCTGAGAAATTTTGATTAATACCTTTCTTACTACAAAAAGTTTCTTATTCACAATTTTGAAATTCACCACCATGATCACTATGAATAGTTATCAATGGTAGGTTTTTCTCATTTTTAACTTGGGCTCTAAAAGTTTTAAAATAGTAAAAGGCTTCAGATTTCTTTGTTAGAAAATAGACCCATGTAAATCTAGTAAAGTCATCAACTAAAACAAATACATATTATTTACCTCCAATGCTTCCAGTTTTTTAAGGACAAAAAAGATCTATATGAACTATCTGTAATGCATTAGAAGTTGAAACTTCATTAATTGATTTAAATCTAGTTTTATGTTGCTTTCCAAATTGACAAGGATCACAGACTTTTGAAGAATCATATCTAAGATCCGGTAGTCCCTTTAAAAGTCTTTTCATTGAGAGTTTACAAAGGTTTCTTAGATTGTAGTGTCCTAGTCTTCTATTCCATAGCCATGATTGGTCTTCTATTGCACTTAAGCAGGGTAAATTTTGGCTCCTAAGGTCTTCTAAGTTAATAGTGTATACATTCTCTTTCCTATGGGCAGATAGAATGAACTCATCCTTGGAATTGTGAACTAGACCCTTATCATTTCTGAAATTCACAAGGTACCCTTCATCACATAGTTGGCTTATGCTGATGAGATTGTTCCTAAGACCTTTAACAAACAAAAAATTTGAGATAAGAACTTTTAAAAGAAAAAAAATATTACCTCTACCAACAATATTTCCTTGAGCATTATCTCCGAAGGTAACCTTTCCACATTTTGTTTTGATAATATTTTCAATGAAATCTTTGTTTCCAGTCATGTGTCGAGAACAACCACTATACATGTACAAAATATTCTTGTTGGTACACATCTTATTTTCCTGAAAAAGAAACAATTAGTATTTCGGAATCCAAACTTGTTTGGATCCAGAAGGGTTAGATAAAATAATTTTAGGAATCCATATTTGTTTTGAAAAATGAGATTTATGAAATCCTAAAGACCGAGTTCTATTAAGAGAACACTCTCTTTTCCAGTGTCCACCACATTGACACTTAGAAAAAAATGGGGTATTTTGAGGAACAAAATAATTATTACTAAAACAGGTTTGGAATGAGTATAACCAAGTCCAGAATGATTTCTTAAAGGCCGAATTTGGGAATACATTTTGTCAAAATTCTCTTTTCCATATGTAAAGTTTGACAAACATTTTGTTAAAGAAATTATTTCTTACTTTAGTTTCAAAACTATATTTTTATCCTCTAAAAAATTTGATTTTAAACTAGATTTAGGCTCTAAAACATTTTTCATAGAAATTACATTTTCAAGATCCTTAGAAAGTTTATCCTTATCAGATTTTATTTTCTCAAGGGTTTTTAAAATACCTTCAAAATCAGAAGTTTTCATATTAAGATCATTAGACAAATCTGATTCTTCTTTAGTTAAAATCGAAATTCTAGAATTTTCTTTATCAAGTTTTTTCTTGAGTTTATAATTTTCATTATCAAGTAACTTAGAAAACCTATATACTTCTTCAAAAGAGGGTAATATATCATCTTCTGATGATGAAGACTCATATGAAGATTCGTAATATTTATTATCAGTGTAATTTTCATTCAAAGAACCACTTGTAAAAGCTTTACCATTGTGTACCCTGACCATAAGACAATGATCTTCAATTGGTAATCTGGCTATAACTCCAATATTCCTCTTCCTTGAGGACTAATATTCTGAAGAATTATCTGAAGAATCGCAACCACTTGCACTCCAAGTATCATTTTCCTTCAAGACTTTCTTTTTCTTTGTCTTGTAATAATTTTTCTTATTTCTTTCATAATGTTTCACCTTTTTTTCTTTTCTATTCAGTAATGGACAACCAGGCCTTATGTGTCCCACTTTATTACATTCATAACAAGTTACATCTGAATCTTTCTTATCCTTCCTATCTTTCTTTTTTAATCTGTATTGGAAGTCTTTCTTTCCCACAATCTTGTTCATCCTTCGAGCAATATTGGCTAACTCATTATCCGAGTGATCACTATCACTTGATTCTGATATAACAACTTTCTTGGACTTGGATCTTGTTATCCTTTCAGGTGTTTTAGATTTAGATGTAAAGGCCACACTTCCATTACCATTTTTCTTTTTATTTAAATCAGCATCTCTCTTCATTCTTTTCTCATGATGTAACAGAGTTCCAAATAGTTCATCAAGAGTAATCTGGGAAACTTTTCTATTTTCATCAATATCTGTCCTTTTTGACTCCCATTCGTTTGGAATTATATTTATAATCTTATCTATAAGCGCTTTATCATCAAGACCTGTTTCTCCCATAGATTGTAAAATGTTTACAATTGAAATAAATCTTTGTTGCACTTTACATAATGGCTCTCCACAAGGAAAACCAAATCCATGATACTCTGCTCGAAGCATTGATCTTCTTGTTTCTATAACCTTGCATGTACCAAAATGTGTGACTTCCAATTTCTTCCAAATACAGTTGGCTGCTTCACAAGAAGATATCTGGCTGTATATATTCCTGGTCATAGAACATAATAAAGTATTGCGTACCTTGTAATTCAATTGATATTCTTGCTTCTCTTGGTTAGTGAAAGTACTGACTTCTTTGTCATGAATTTTGTAACCTCTAGTAAGCATAATAAAATTGTCTACACCAGTATTGATCACGAATGTCTTCATTCGATCTATACAGTACTCATAATCATTCCCATCAAAGATGGGTGGTCTAGAAGGATTTAGGTTGTCGATTGACCCAATATTCATTCTTTCCATTTTATAAAACAAAATCTTTTCCACTCCACATGTTAGTGTGATAACTAGTTGAAACAGTAATATGATCAAATAAGAGCTAGTAGTACAAATCAGTGGAAACCTCCTCTGGTACCAACTGTTGGATCAAATATGTAAATGTATATGTATATTAGATGGAACAATACAAGAGGGGGGGGGGGGGGGGGGTGGATTGTAGGTTTAAAAACATTGTGTTTAAACACTTAAGAGATTAGTTTAAATGGTCTTAAACTAATACAATTCACAACAAAAACAAAAAACCACAATCGTATTGAATATAAAGGTATGATGTGATGTAATACTATTAGAAAAGTAAAGCAATTAAGATGAACACAATAATCAGAGTAATACAAAAGTGTGAGATTCTATCATAAAGCTTATAGAATCTAACAATATAAAATGTAATAATATAAGTGTAATTGGAAAATTACAAATGTATATGAAATAGAAAAGGAAACAAAACAATTTCCTTTCTAATACAATTGGCAGCGGAAATGTCAAAAGTATTACAATTATTTTAACCGAAAGAGAAGGGTTATCATTTTCCCTAGGATAAAAGGTCTCTATTACCACCACCTTGGTAAGCCCTTGATACGTTGATCGATACATCTGTCTGCCTATCCCTGGAAGCCCTCGATACGATGATCGGTTCGTCTGTCTGCCTATCCCCAGTAGCCCTCGATTTTGTAGGTAATCGGAACCTCTGTCTTTCAATCACTTGAAAGCCCTCGATACAAAGATAGGTCACACAAAGCACAAAGCATTAGAGAAGTCACAACATATCTCTATAGAACTTTATAGAAGCAATGTATAATAGTTATTATTTCTCAGCTTCAAATGACCTCCTATTTATAGGCCTCAGGTTTCAACAGTCACATTTCCTCCAACGGTCATATTTCCCTAAAAAACTCGGAGGGACATGGACACCTGGCATTATAATGGTCATATTTAAATAGAAAGCACGACATAATTTTTATTAGTTTGTAACTAACTCAACGACATCATATTGGTTAAAAAAAAGATATATGAACATGATAATCATGAGTACAATTGATATAAAACAAATCTTTTGATAAAATAATAAAAGCATGCATGTGATAAAAGTATGAGTACTATAAGTATTAGTAAATGTAATGTATTGATATGATACAAAGTAAGATACAAAAAATTGAGTACAATAGACAGAGTCAGTACAATACGATTAACAAAGTCAGTACGATACGATTGACAGAGTCAGTATGAAAATTATAGTTCGTACGATCAGTAAGGTTAGTGCGATCAGCATGGTCAGTACGATCAGCATGATCAGTATGATCAGCATGATCAGTATGATCAGCATGGTCAGTACGATCAGCATGATTAGTATGATCAACATGGTTAGTACGATCATCATGATTAGTATGATCAGCATGGTCAGTACGATCAACATGGTCAGTACGATCAACATGATCTGTACGATTAGCATGATCAGTACAATCATCATGGTCAGTATGATCAGTATGGTAAAAGACATCTGTGATTTCCAAAACAAGATATATAAGTCAAAGGAGAACTCTTGACTCAACATTAACTATCCTTATTAGAAACTATATGTTATGGGATACAAAATGAATTTTTTTTCTACAATTACACAAAATTTCATGCCACGAATCATATTGATATTACAAACATGAAAAGGGGGAAAGACATACTATTAATTCATTGATGAGGCAACATCCACCATCTTCTGGTAGATCCATTGATTAAATAAATGCCTAGAAATGTATCAGTACCACTGAAAATATATTTTCTATTATCTAGTGCTCAGAACATGAAAATTATATTTATCATTTGGAAGGTGAAAAAGATTAACAGTGTAATCTAATCAAGAATATGATGAAATGGACATAAGTGTAATGTATATAGTAGGATGAGTTTAGGAGCATATTTTTTTAATAACTATATTCCATATATTTTCCTACAAAAAATGGAGATTGAATTTATTAAGATAATATAGAAGGATGATGAATCTATTAGTACCTATGTGAAAAATATTACAAGACTTACGAGGTATGTTTATTATATTATCATTTAATGAGAATGAAAGATTGATCGATTCTATAGTAGCTTAAAACCAGGTCACTGAAGGGTGTTATCCACAAGAGAATTCAGCAGCCATGGAGAAATATTTTTATATTCTCTCAAGGTGAAAATTTATATTGTATTCACCCATCAATCTCAAGGTATTGATAAGAAAATAAATCTTAAATTCAAAGAAATTATATAACAAAATGATCGTTGGAAGAAAATGATTCCTAATTTATACCAAAAGTGTGGAAAGAAACATGGAAGAAGTTTTCTTATATGGAAAGTCAATACTTTAAGCATATAAAGGAAGGTCATTGGAAAGTTGAATGATGAAATAATGGGAATAAGTTAAGAAATGATAAAAAAGGAGAGAAAGGTACATAAAATACACCACCCACACTCCAGTGTTTCAAAGGCAAAGATTATGGGCATTATGTTAACCAATGCTTGAATATGAGGGTTAATGATGATGAAAAATATTACAAACCTATAAAGAACATATAAAAAGGTAAATATCATGTGATAACTATTTTATATGTGGTGTACTATAATAAAGTTATTTATGGAATTCTTACCATCCACTCAAATACTGATAATGCCTTATTTGATTCTGATTATATCACCTCTTTTATATCTGAAGAATTTTCTAAGGGTATCACATTACCAACTCAATGATTTGATGTTGAATTAGTAGTAAAAAATTATAATGGTATGATGATAACATATCAAGTCTATGTTTTTTCTCTGATTAAAGTTTGTGGCAATGTGATTCCATTATATCTTATAATTCTTCATCTAGTTGAATTTTATTTGATTTTAGTCATGGATTTTAATTTTTTATATAAATAACATATTAATTATCAAGTAAGGTAACCGAAATTTGATATTATAAACGAATTTATGATTTTATATCAGAGTGTTGATAAATATGAACTTACAATTGAAATTAAATCCATTGCATGGGTCTTTGTTCCTATTCAAAGGGGTTATTTTCTCACATGGTTGGGTATAAACCCAACATCAAAGATATACCTATTGTATATGAGTTTGTTGACATCTTTATAGAAGATATTCCTAGTATTCCACTAAATTGTGATGTTGAGATTTCAATATAACTCATACCTGGTACCACACCTATTTTAAATAATCTATACAGAATGGCTTGAGTGAGTTGTAGGAATTAAAGAATTAACTATCAAAGAATCTTGATAAGGGATTCATTCGGCTGAGTTAATCAACTTTGAGTGAACCTGTTATAAGAGGAAATATTTATCAATGTTAATATTTATTGATTATTAAAAACTTAACTAGATTATGATCAATAAAAAGTATCATATTATCCATATTGATAATTTTTCTGATCAATTACGAGGACATCCATATTTTTCCAATATTCATCTTCAATAGTGATTTTATCAGTTGATGTTCAAAAGTAAAGGCATATCCAATAAAGTATACTATTCTAAGTATGGATACTATGAATTAATAATGATTCCATTTGATCTTACCAATGTCCCCACCATCATCATTGATTTAATGAATAGAGTCTTTAGATATTACCTTGATCAGTTTATAGTAGTCTTTATAGATGATATCCTTATATATTCCATGAGAAAAGAGGACCATAAAGATTACTTAAATATTGTAATAGAGACCCTAACAAAGGATAATATGTATGAAAAATATATCTAGTGTGATTTCTCATAAACTAATTTTCATTTTTGGGTCATATAATCTTTAGGGAGGGTAAATTATTGAACCCATCAAGGGAGGAAGATATTAAACATTATCCAAAAAAAACCACTGTGATGAAGATCTATTGTTTCTTGATTAGTTATATAATATCATCACTTTTTAAAGGATTTATCATGGTATCTCCTCCAATCACCAAGTTAACCCAAAAAGGATTCAAGTTCCTTTGGATTGATGAATGTGGAGAAAATTTCAAGTAATTGTTGAAAAGGATGGCCAGTGAACCTGATCTCACACTACTATATAGTGTAGAAGGGTTTTTAATTTACAATGATTCATAGACAAAGGGGATGTGATGTGTTCTCATGTATAACAATATGATAATAGATTATACTTCATGTAAATTGAAAATTCTAGAAAAAAATTACCCGACACATGATTTGGAGTTAGTAATTGTAATTTTTTACATTAATAATAGAAAGGCATTATATTTATTGAGAAATTTATGACATATATACTGATAATAAAAGTTTAAATTATATATTCATCTAGAAGATAATGACCCTATCCTTTTATACACATTATTATATGATTATAAACATAATTATCCAACAAATACAATTGAGGATCGTAAATTCTAATTTCTTTGGAATATTAGATACATAATAAAAAGCATGAAAACAAAATAAAACATCCATTATTTAATATTTATAATGATCTCCTAACAACCTTTGAGCCCTTAAATCTTGATAGGATAATCGGGGGAATACATGAACAAATGTATGACTTAAAAATCATAGTAAGGGAATAAACATAAGAAAAATCACAACACATGGGTTAGAAGACATAAAATGATAACATAAAAAGGCATGTAACATGATTAAACATATGAATGAACAACATATAGAACATTGGATAATGTAATCATTATAATGTGGTAGCAACATAAGACATGAAATAATCATGAGTCAAGGATCATTTCACATGGAGGATCATGAGTCAAGGCTAACCACCAAGATTTTCTCACATATATCATGAGTCAAGGATAGCCACCAAGAGTATTGCACATGACATATCATGAGACTAAAAAAATTACCCAATGCATTAGAGATAAATATAGTAACACCCATAATAACTTGTTCATGAATATGTGTAACAAATAAAGAATCATATATAAGGAATCAAACATAAACATAAAGGGTTACCCGTGGAAATAATTAGGTATCATAATCATGTCAAAAGGCATATAAAAATTGAATATCATAGTGGTTTCCATGAAATAATGTATTTAAATAATAAAAAACCATTAATAAAATAAAATAGGAATATATCATAATAATTTATTTCAAAATTAAGTTAAAACATGTAAAAATACAGTTTAAGAAACTTTAGAAATAAAACATTCTTGTGTGGTTTAAGGGAAAATTTTCAAGATTCTTTAAAATGAAAAAGGAACAATTGTCTTTATAAAACCAGAAATTAAAGAAGATAATTTTTCATGTTTAAATTATTGATTTTAGAAAAATAATTTTGGCTTAAAAAATATTATGTAGGGTATTTGAAAATGGGTAAGAAATCGGGAAGTTCCCTTTAACTGGGCTTGCTTATTGGGAAGAATTGAGAAGAGAACCATTTAAAAACATATATTTTCCCATAAAAGTAGGATTTAATGATATATATACATGATTTTGTAACATATAAATAGAATTTATAAATATTAAATAAAAATAAATAAGATTTACATTGGGGTAAATTGGGAGAAATTGTAACCCGAAAGGAAAAATAGAGGTTCAGAAATAATCCCTTACCTTAGGTCCGAAAGTGTTTTTCACTTGAACTTAATGTCCTAGATAATAAAATAAAATCCATTAATTAATTAATTAATAATCTTTTATACATTTATTTTATTTATTATAATTTTATTAAGTTCATTTATGGCCTTTTTGACGAGTTATAAGATACAATTTCATCGTTTGGGAGTGTTTATTTACATGGTTTTCGTGATCGATTGATTTGTATACGTGTATGAAAGATCATGTAGAATAGTAATAGTCGTACAAAATTTAAATTATATATTATTAATTAACTTAAAATATTTTATTTTTTAATTATATATCATTTGGTTATATGGTATGACGATGAATCATTAGCTAAAATGTTAATGATAGTCATTTAGATTAATTTGGAAGTTTCATGATCATCACGAACTAGTTTTGGTCTATTATTTAATATTATGTATATATAATAGTTATAGAACATTAAGTAAGATTTAATAAATATATTATAATATTTTTTAACCATAAAAATGGTTTTATGACTATCCTTTAATGTCGTAAAGGAAATTGAAAACTCGTTGTCCTTGAATGTGATAAATTAACACATCAAAGACAATGTTTTCATGTTTAGAACAAAATGGGGGAGGGTAAATAAATGATGATGAATTATTAAAATAACATAATAAAATTAAAGTATATAGGAGATATTGGAGTTACCATGATACTTGGATATGGGGATGTTAGGAGATAATAAGAAAAGAAAAGAAATTAGAATGAAATTAAAAGAAAAGTAAAGAGGTTTTTACCTCTTGGATTCTTCTCCTTGAGAACCTCCTTGAGACACTTAAGTTTGGCATTTTATTGAGAACAAAGGCTATTGGAAGTGGGGGATATATTTTTTAATATGTTTGGGTATAATTTTTATAATCTTGAAGGCTTTATATGTGTGAGTAAAAGAGGTTGTGAGGGGTGGTATTTATAGTGGAGGAGAGAGGTGTTTTTTGATTACTTTATTCATTTGTTTAATATTTATTTCTCAAGAATATGAATAGTTTTATAAATAACAATAAATATATTAAAATAATGAATTATAGTTCAATATTATGGGCTTAAATAATCCATACATCATCCATGACTCCATAATTTATGTATTTTTTAAATACTGTAAGTTACCATATTTCACTATTCACCAAAAATTAAACTAGTTTATAAAAATCATAGAAAATCCATCATAACAATTTTTTGACATGTAAAATTAAAAAACGGACACCATTTTAGAGAAATAATTTTATAATTAGGAGAAATTTAGATTTTAATTAAAATAATAATTTATTAAAAAAAACTGATTTTAAAATTATAACTCCTTCTATAATAATTTAAAAAATTAATTAAGGTCTAATTAAATTATATTTAAATCATAAGAAAAAAATATTAATTTATGAATCTATTTTATGAAAATAAATTTTTTATTTAAGTCATTTTATTAATTATAAAAATGTAAATAAATATTTACAACTTATAAAAATACAAATACTTAATTTATCATT
Organism: Viscum album; assembly: GCA_963277665.1. Taxonomy (NCBI): domain Eukaryota; kingdom Viridiplantae; phylum Streptophyta; class Magnoliopsida; order Santalales; family Viscaceae; genus Viscum; species Viscum album. The sequence continues at coordinate 1,594,196,646 of OY728161.1, forward strand.
TTTAAAACATTTATTTACTAAAAATATGAAAAACTTATATCATATTTTAATTTATAGGATGGGTAAATTTTATTTATTCATTCATATATGAGGTTAGTATTCTATTTCCCAGCTTACTATTCATAAGGGTCACATTATTATTCCAAAGGTCAAGTTACTGTTTCAATCGTATGGGTTCATTAATTTCTATAAATACGTCTTATTTCATTCATTATTCATTTATAATGTTTTTACTGTGTTATATTTGTGATTTTATAGGATTTATACTATATAACATAATTATAAGATGGTTAATTTCATTGATAGAATTCTAGGTTGTTACATTCTTCCCCCTTATGAAATTTTTCCCTTGAAATGTTGTTTTACAACTTATAACTTCTCCTTTATCGCCTCCTCAGGTTCCCATGTTGGCTTTTCATATTTATGGTTCCATCATAGTACTCTGACTAGGTGAGTGGTCTTGTTGTGTAGAAATTTGTCTCTGTGATCCATGGTCTTCACTGGATACTCCCCATAAGAGAGATAATTCTCCAATTTTACCACCTCTGAATTCAGTACATGTGAGAGATTCGGCATTTACTTTCTGAAGAAAAATGCTTGGAATACATCATGTACATAATACATAGTTGGTGGAAGTACTAGTTGATATTCCACAAATTCGATATGATCAAGAATATTAAATGTTCTGATGTACCTAGGACCTGGATTTCCCTTCTTCCAAAATCTCATGATCCTCTTCCATGAAGATCTATAGAGGAATACCATGTCTCCAACCTTAAAACCTATATCTCATATACGATTACATGCATAACACTTCTTCCGAATTTGGGCTACTTGGATATGATGCTGAATGATTTTCACATTTTCTACCATTTCTTTGACCATTTCTGGTCCTAGAAGCTTATATTCACAGACTTCACCCTAGCATGCTATTGTTTAACATCTTTTCCAATAATGGGATTCATATGGAGATATTTTTATTCGTGAGTGGAAACTATTATTGCAGAAGAAATCGACTAGAGGTAGATGTTGGTTCCATCCTCACATGAAGTCCATAGAATACACTCTCAACATGTATTCCAGTGTCTTAATAGTATATTTATATTTTACATTAGTTTGATAATGTTAAGTTGTACTGAAGTTTAACTCAGTGTTTATATCATGTTTGAGAATTTTGCAGAACTTGAAGGTGAGTATCAGATCTTGATCAGATATAATAAAGAGTTGTACTCCATACATCCTAGGCAAATCTCTAATATATATCCTTACAAGTTGATCTAGGGAGAGGTCCTCATGAAATATGATAAATTAAGATTTATTTGTTAGGCGATCCACAACAACCCATATATAATTGTTTCCTCTAGATTTCTTCTAATGTTTGGTGACAAAGTCCATGGTGATGTTTTCCCATTTATATATTGGTATGGTTAATGGTTGCATCATACATTTAGTCATTTTTATTTTAGGCTTCAATTTATGACATACTAGGCACTTTGATGTGTATTCATGGATCTCCTTCTTCATATTGTCCCACCAATAGTGTTCTCAGAAATCTTGATACATCTTTGAGTGCCCTAGGTGAATAGAGAAGGTTGATCTATGTAAGTCATTCAGAAGCTCTATCTTTACCTATTGATTGGATGGTACACATATTCATGACCCAAATCTCACGATACCTTCCTCATACATTTGGAACTCTGTGGATTTTCCATTTTTGATATATTCCACTTTTTTCTGAATTTCTACATCATTTCCTTGAGCTTCATTTATTTTATACATGAGTGATAGTAGAGAAATAATCTGAGAAATTATTGATGATGTTCGTTCCTTAATGATTCCCATATCTATCATTTTAAGGTCTAAGAAGATTGGATCCTTCTCAATTCTCATTATTAATAAGTATTCACAATCCATTACAGTTAGATCATCCTCCACCTTATTTTATTTACCAGGATGGTAGTGGATTGAGTAGTCATAATCCTTGATGAGCTCTTGCTAGCACATGTGAAGCCCCTTTTGTGTGAATGTATATTTTATGCTCTTATGATCAATATATATCTCCTAATTCTTCTAATATAGATAATTCCACCATATTTTCAATTCAAAAATCATGATCGATAACTCCATATCATGTGTGGGATAGTTTTTCTCATGAATTTTAAACTTCCATGAGGTGTAGGCCATCACTTTATCATTTTGAATCAGCACACAACCTAATAAATTTTTTGAATCATCGTTGTACACCACAAAAAATATCCCTTTTTTGGTGATTACATGACCCAATAATGATAATTCCTCCATCCATAGCTCACAGTTCTTATAATTTTCATATATTTTCTCCCTCCTCAAATATTTATCATAGTATTCAAATGCTCTTGATGTTCCTAATTTCTCTTAGAGTTTATCATAATATTATCAATAAATACTAACACAAATTTTTAGAGGTAATATCTAAAAACTCTATGAATTAAATCCATGAAAATTGATAGAACATTAGTGAGCCCAAAGAGAATCACTATGAAATCATTATGTCCATACCTCATTTGAAAGGTAGTCTTCAGAATATCTTCTTTCCTCACCTTTAATTAGTGATATTATGACCAAAGGTATATGTTAGAGAAATACTTCTCCCCATCTAGTTGATCGAATAAGTTATCTATCCGTAGAAGGGTATACTTATTATTTATCTTGATTTTATTAAGCTCACAATAATCAATATAAAGGTGTATTGATCCATCCTTCTTCTTGAATAAGAGGACTAGTGTGCCCCATGGTAAAGAACTTGAGCATATAATAACCTTTTCTAGATTCTCTTGTAACTACATCTTAAATTATTCTCTCTCAATAGGTGAAATTCTATAATGTGTATTTGATATATGCAGAAATCCATGAATAAGTTCAATTCATAATTCAAACTCTCGATCAAGAGCAAGACCATGAAACTCTTCAGGGAATACATCAGTTTATTCCCTCACAAAGGAAATGTATTCAAGCATGATTTTCTCCTTTTCCTCAATCATTTGAGCTAGGAATTATTTCTTATAAGGCAATAATATCCCCAATTGAGATGGGGATTCTGATGGAGATTCATCATTTTCCTTAAAATCATATAGATTTTTTGAATTAATCAGACTGTGAAGAGTGATATCCCTTTCCCGATAGCCTATGTTGGGTTTATACAAAGATAGAGAATCCATTCCCAATATAGCATCGAACTCAACCAATAAAGTAAAACAATATCTTTTAGGAGTTTAAGTCCATAAAAATTAATCTAGAAGGAGTTATATACTTCAGATGCAGTAATTTACCCATTTTATATTTCCATAGATAACTCAAAATCCATATTTTGAGTTGGTGTTTGAATAGTTCTACTAAACTTGAAAGATATGAAAGAATGTGTAGAATAAGAATCAAATAATATGTTTGTTATTCTTGAATAAATAACCAGTGTACCCATCACCACATCATTTCCAGGCTCACCTTAGCAGTAGTGAGAGTATATGACCTTCCTTGATACCTTGGAGGTTTTTTAGTTGATTTCCTCTAACAACCCTTGGCTTAAAGAAATGGTTTTATAATTACTGTAATATCCAGTTAACAAAATGATAAGTACATATCTAACATTTTCATGTTTTTTACTTTTTGTTGACAGTGTATGGTTTATAATGAATTGGGAGGATACCTATAATGGTGATGTTATATATTTTTTGGACTCTCATCATTAACCAGCTGTTTCTAAAAGATTCTGGATGGTGATATGCTTTGTAACTAGGTTACACGACCTGTAATGGTTGCTAGGTTCATAACGTGAGAAGGTTCATGTCATGAGAAGATTCACTCCCTGAAAGGTTACAAAATTTTATGAGCCATTACACGTCATGGGTTATTTAATGATGGTTTTTCATTTTAAAGTGACACATTTTTTGGAATTTGTGAAGCTTAACTATTTTACAACGTGAAGTAGGATTTCACGTCATGTAATACTCCGACTGTAGTTTTTAAACAGGAAGAACATATGAGATCCTCTTTTCCCATCATCAATAGTTTCATTTATCTCAACCTAAATCCTTCCTCAGAAGATATTAGATCCCTCTAACACTTCTAGGTTCCTTTATTTGGCGTTTAATTGTTGTTGCGCTTGCGGTGTGAATTCAAAGGTAAGCGTTTTCTTCATTATTTTTCAGTATCTCTTTTTCGCCCTTTGGGATTTCAATGGATCATTTTGAAATTTATGGACCTATGATATTTACCATTGAATATTATTTCTAGGTTGAGTTCTAATTCCTTATAAACCTTTTTTCTCATTGATGGGTTCTATTGTGAGTGTTGGTTTTCGGGAAAAGGTTGGTGGTTCCATCCCGTTTGTCCAAATTGATTAACCTTGAATTTATTGATTTATTTAAGTTATTGATTTAAATTCAATTTCAAAAAAATTATTTCAATTTATTTTATAAAACCCAATTCCAGTGAATTGGTAGATTTTAAATGGGGTTGGCATGAAAATTAGGGAAACCCCCAATTCTATTGAATTGTGGAGTGTTGTGGAAATTGGTTGATTTAAATTGATTTAATTTAAATTGTAAATTTTATGGAATATATTTTAATTATATTTTTGAATTTAATTATGGAAATGGATTTTTTAATTTATGGATTTAGTTTTGAATTGATTTAAAACTTGTGAGAATGGATTAAAGAGTTTTTATAAAAACCCAGTGGTTTTATCTTGTTAAAAAGGCATGTTTTTGATTAAAACCTATTTTTGTTTTAAATGGAAAATTGGAATTTGAAATGAGGGAATGGGATTTAATTATATTTTATGTAGTATTAAAATAAATTACCCATCATTGATTGTGTAAGATCACATGAAAGTCTTAGGTAGTTTATGAGTTATTTTGATAGAATTTACGCTTATAAAACTTTCTAAAATATAAATGCAGTAGGTCACATCCCTGATGGGATGGTGATGAGTTGAATTTTGATAGTTCTATAGGGAGGTGTGTATAAACATATTTTCATGATCACTTAGAGATTGTAAAGTCCTATAGCCTAAAACTTTCTTACCTATGTGAAAGATTACCACTTTGCTCACTTGTTTTATATTTGATATATAAATATATGAAAATATTGTTAAACTTATTTACATTCCTTTTGGATTTATTTGAACTATTTTATATAAATGTTTTAGTTAATCTGTTTTTTATAAATATTCCATCACTTTTAAATCCATTGCTTAAAGTATATTCCATCATTTGAATTGTAAAACATGATTTGTTTAAATATTCTTTAAAATTAAAAATATGTTTATTCTAAAATTGAAAGAATTACTTTGGTTAATATATTGTTGGTATATGATAAGGAATCCTTGGAGATACCCTGCTAGTATTTATAGCTCACACCCTACTTGTACCTTAGGGTGTCTGTAGATTATCTCATCCAAGTTTGAGCAGAGGAAATGATCTTTTAGAGGCAGATCCAGCTGTTGAACCTTGGATGCGGTGAGTTGTGTCCTTAAGGACTTGGGTTGTTTTTCCCAATTTTGGTATATGGGCTATAGTACTTTTGGATTTAAATCCATGTTGACTTCTGGTACATTACTCCAAGTGGAGTTTCTTTTGTATACATATTGACTAACTTTTCTTGTTTCCACTATATCTTATGGAAAATTTGTTTCCACTTGTATATTATATGATTATAGGTTCGATTTGATGAACCATAGAGATTGAGAATGTCCTTTTGGATATGTTAGGTCCAGCTCAATTATCAGGTTACCAGGGTACCCGGGCTAGTTTTTGAAAAAATTGTATCCGAGGAGAGGTTGTTCAGATTTTGTCTTGGAGTTAGTATGCATTTTTGAAATATTGTTGGAACTTAGGAGGTAGTTGCAATTTTGGGCCTTTCTAGCTCTCACTATAATAAATCTTATTTCACTAGGTGTGGTTAGGGAACAATGTCTTATAGATTAGTTATAGTATTTTCTATATTGTGATTTTGATAGAGTGAAGTCCAAATATTTTTTGTTCTATATGTTGGGATTAATTTCCCTTTTTTATCAGTTTGAGTGTTAATTTGATGTATTATGTGTTGTCTAATGATGTTGTGTAGCATCATGTCTTTGAGAAGATGTGAAAATAAGATCTAAGGGGAAGCTACTTCTAAACTATAGTGAGATAATCCTCAAGAGGACCTAAATCTAGTTGAGGTGATTATACTCACTATCCAAGATCTGGGACAGGTACCAGCTCCCATATCCATTCAGGCTCCAACTTTCGATCCTCAGGGGGTGTTCTTTGAAATTTTTCTCAAGAGTTCCTTCTCTAGAATACACCAGTTTTCAATGGACCCGCTGATCCTTAACATGCTGAGGAATTTTTGGGCAGGATATAATGTCTGTTTGAGTTCTTGGATACACCAGATGAGATCAAGGTGAAGCGTTCCACCTTCATGATGGAAGGAACGAGTAGGAGATGATGGTACATGATGGTGAAAACAAAGAAACATGAGGTCTTATCAGGTAAATACTTCATGGTTATTTTCACCAAACAGTTATATATAGAGTCAATGGTGTTGGTTAAGTCTGTGGAGTTCTTAATTCTTGATCAAGCCGATAGAACCTTGACTAAGTATTCAAATCGATTTGATGATACTGTTCAGTTTATGTTTATGATTGTATCTAATGATATGATTAAGGATCTATGGTTTTCGATGGGACATAGAGAAAATATTCATTCTTAGAATTTATTACTGAAGCTTCCCTCCTATACTGATGTGATAGATTGGGCGATGATGGTTGACATAGACCTGGATGGAAAGTCATGGTTGAAGGGAGTTACTTTTTCTCCCAGTGGAAGTGTCAATTACTTAAATGGAAAGTGGAATAATGATGATTATATAAGTAGTTCTCAATGGCTGGGTTATTCAAAACATCCAAAAATTCATGGAGGAGTCATTTTATTTTCTATTAGTGTGGAAATATAGGACATTTTAAGAGGGTTTTTACTAAGGTGACTAAGAATTGTAGCTCTTGTAGATGTTCCGGACACTTACAGAAATTTTGACATATCTTTTCTACTTTTCATAGTGGATCAAGATCATCAAATCCTACTAAAACTATAGGGAAATCAGATGGTTCATTTATAAAAGGGTTCTGGGAAAATGAATATGGAACAAATCTACTTCGAGTAGTGGAAGAGTCTCTTGAGGAAGAAACCACAGGTCCAATAACTGTGAGAGGAACCATTACTATTGCTCCATTATTAGTGACTAATCTATTTGATACTTGTACATCTCATTAATTTATGTCAACATGTATTGTTAATATGCTAAATCTTTTTATGGAGATTTTATCTCATGTAATGGATATTACTACACCCCTTAGAACAAAGAGATGGCATGGTCTCCCTAGTGCTACTTGTGTTTTGTCTCTATCAAATGTCGAGCTAGCTTGGAATTTTATGGTCCTAAACATGAAACCTCTTGACATAATTATTGGAATGAATTGGATCATTTCCAATAAAGCTCAGATTGATTTTTATCTTTAGTGGGTCTACCTTACTACACATAGTGGTGTGTGCCTTTTCATTCAAGGAGAATGGGACCCAAGGTCGAGTAGAGTCAGACCTTATTATCAAGAGATGGGGAAAGTGATATCCATGTTTTCTTTTTTATATAGAGTGGGAATATTTGAGCAGGGATCTCCCTCCAGTTGTCACCGAGTTTCCTAACTTGTTTCCTTTTGTTTTCTCTTGGTTACCACCAGTGTGGGAGGATGAGTTTTAAATTGAATTAATTTCTGGTACTCAACTAGATTTTATTACCTCTTACTATATGAATCTAGAAGAAATGAAATAGTTTAAGTCAATGTTGGATGATCTTCTTGAGAAAGGATTTATATTCCCCAGTTTTTCACCTTATGCGGTGCAAGTTTTATTTACTAAGAAATCTGATGGTTCTATTATCTTATGTGTTGATTACTGAAGGCTCAATCGAGTTACGATGAATAAAATGTATCCATTTCCATGGACCGATGACCTGTTAGACAAGTTGAAATGTGAAAAGTGGGTTTCAAATATTTTTCTTCTATCTAGTTACCATCAGTTGAGCATAATAAAACATACCATTCAAAAAACCACCTTTAGAAATAAGTATAACCATTATTAGTACCTTGTTATAACCTTTGGTCTAAAAAATGATCCTACAGTTTCCATGGATTTTATGAACATGATTTTCCATGAGTATCTGGATACCTTTGTGGCAGTCTTTGTGTATGAAATCCTCATTTACTCCAAGTCTGATGAGGATCATATGCATCATCTGATAAAAGTTCTGTGTCTTTTGAGAAATCACTAAATTTATTCCGTGCTTTCAATGTGTGGTTTCTGGATTTAGGATGTGAAATTATTGGGACACATGGTGTCTAAACAGGGTATATCAGTTGATCCTAAGAAGGTGAATACTATTATGACTTGGATGAAATCATGTAACATCTTTGATATTCAATATTTTTTGGGCTTATCCAGATATTATAATCGGTTCATGAAGGAATTATCAAAGATGGATTCTCCTATGACTACTCTGACTTGGAAGGGGGTGACATTTTCTTCGAATGAAAAATTTCAAAATTATTTTATGGGGCTGAAAAATCTTTTGAATACTATAATATTGTGGACTCTTTCAGAGGCAGAATAGGGAAATGTGGTCTTTTGTGATGCATCAGGTTCATGATTGGCATGTGTTCTTATAAAGGACGATCATGTAGTTTCTTATGGGTCTTATCAGTTTAGTCCACACAAGAAGAATTATCCAACCCATGACCTTGAAATTTCCGCTGTGATGGAAACACATATGACTTCATGGTATTACCTTTATGGAGAAAGGTTTACTGTGTATTCATACCACAAAATCTTTATTTACATCTTATCTCAAAATATTTGAAGCTACCCCAGGGGAATTGGGTGTAATACCTTCCATCTTTCGACATTAACATCACCTATACCCTAGGGAAATGGAATGTCATTGAATATGTGTTGGGTAGGAAAATTACAAACCAGGAAGTGAAATAATCTTTGAAAGAGTGGAATTTGATGGCTATCTTTGTACTGTTTTATATTGAAGTTTTTGATAAAGGGGATGAAGTTTCATTAGCAATCGTTCAGTTGAATTTTTCTCTTCTCGAAATGATTCTTCAGGATAAAGAGCTTGATGATTGATTCCATAGAATTATAGACTCTCTTTATGGTGGTGAGATAGTTTCCAATTCGTTTTTATCCAAAGAGGATGTTCTAGGATATCAGGATCACTTCGTTGTTCCATTATAAACAAGAAATACTGTGATGGGGTATTGTCATAATTTCTAATGGGTGGTACACCCATAAACAACAGAGATTTTTTGTGACATGTGGTGGTATTTTTGGTGTCCAGGTATGATATGGGTCATTTTTGAGTTCGTTTCCCCCTGTTATACATGTCAAAATTTTAACACCGAGCATAAAAAACCTCCAGGTTTACATTAGACACTTCTTGTCCCTACTTGGAAGTGGGATGAGATCTCTATGGACTTTGTGGTTGGGTTTCCACATACCAAGAGAAAGAAAAATATTATATGGGTTGTGATCCACAATCTGACCAACTCAAATCACTTCATACCCATTCGTGGTACATCCAAAGTTGAGGAGTTGGGAAATCTCTATATGAATGAGATTGTCTGTTTGCACAGAGTCCCATATACTATAATTTAGGATTAGGATCCTCAGTTTTCTTATCACTTTTGGACAGGCCTTTAGAAGGCACTAGGATATCAGGTCCATTTGAGCATGACCTACCCTCTGTAGTAGGATTTATAGATAGAGAGAGCTACACATATTATTGAGGACGTGCTTCGCACTTTTGTTCTCAACTTCGATGGGGCTTGGTAAGATCATTTGGGACTGGTTGAGTTTTCTTATAATAATAGTTTCCAGACCACAATCACAATGGCTCATTTTTAGGTCTTGTATGAATGTACTTGTAAATATATGTTGTATTAGTGTAAGATTGGATAAATTTACTTAGTTGGAACAAGTTTTGTGCAAGAGACAACAACAAAAATTTAGTTAATTCATCCAAGATTTTTGATGGAACATAGCTGATATAAGTCTTATGCTGATCATCTCCATATACCTTTGGAATTATTTATTAGTTACCAGGTTTTCTTGAAATTTTCACCCCTATTGGGTCATCGATAGCTTGAGATGAAAGGAAAACTTGCTCCACTTTTTGGGGGACCTTTATAGGTTGTTGAAAAGGTGGGGGAAGATGAATACCATTTATCACTTACACCGAAGATAGTGTCGATAAATAATGTTTTCCATGTATTAAATCTGAGAAGGTATTTATTGAATCTATATCATGTTTTGATCAGGAGTGATCTTTGAGATTGAACCTAATTTACCTTTAACTGATCGACCATTCAGGATAAGTGGTTCTGAGACCAAGATACTTCATGGGAGGATGATACCATTGGTTTGTGTGCTATTGTAGCATGGTTCTGATAATCATGAGATATGGGAATTTATGCCATTGATGAGAGAGTAGTGGACTCATATTTTTAGAATGGAATATTTTTCATAGGATTTTTGGGGACAAATAGTTTTTATGGTGGGGAGATTGTAATATCCTATTACCGATCTGATAGATACATATTTATAATTATCATGGGTTTTCCTTTTCTTTGTTCGGGTAGGGTTGAGAATTAATTGGGGGTATACCTATAATGGATAATTCAAAGATTTGTTGGAATCTCAGCTTTAACTATCCTTTTCTACAGGCTGCTAGAGGGTTACACACTGTGAAATTAGGACACATGGCGTGTAATGGTTACTAGGTGCACACTGTGAGAAGGTTCATGTCGTGATAAGATTCACACCATGAAAGGTTACATGACGTGATAATACTTTACACTTTGTGAGTCATTTAATGAATGATTTTTCATTTTAAAGTGACATATTTTTCAGTGTTAATGAAACCTATGTATTTTATGATGTGTAGTGGGATTACAGATCATGTAATACCCCAACTATTGTTTTTGAATGGGAAACAAGGTTGATATCCACTTTTCCCAACCTCACCAGTTTCATTTATCTCAACCCAAAGCATTACCTAGGTAATCTCAGAGCACTCCAAACCTTTTGAGTTCTTTCATTTTGCGTTTGATCATCATTTCACTTGTGGTGTGAATTCATAGGTAAGAGTTCTCTCAATTATTCATATTTCTCTCTTTATCTTCATTTGTGATTTCAATGAATAAACTTCATATTTATGGATCCATGATTCGTACTAATTAATCTCATTTCTATGTTATGTTTTGAGGTATTCTACACCTTCGTTCTCATTGATGGCTTCCACTGTGAGTGTTGGTTTTCGAGATAAAGGTAGTTGGTTTCATCCTGTTTGGCCAAAATGATTAACCTCAAATTGCTTGATTTATTTCAATTATTTATTTAAATTTAAATAATCAAAATTCCATTCAATTTATTTGATAAAACCCAATTCCAGTGAATTGGGAGATTTGAAATGGCTTTGGTATGGAAATTAAAAAAACACCCAATTCCATTGAATTGGGGAGAATTGTGGAAATTGGTCGATTTAAATTATTTAAGTTAAATTATAAATTTGATGGAATCTATTTCAATTAAATTTTTTAATTTAATTATGGAAATGTATTGTAAAATTGATGGAATTGGTTTCGATTTATTTCAAACTTGTGAGAATGGATAAAAATGTTGTTATAGAAACCTAGTGGTTTTATCTTGTTAAAGAGGCATGTTTTTTTATTAAAACCTGTTTTGGTTTTAAATGGAAAATTGGAATTTGAAATGGGGTAATGATATTTAATTGTATTTTTAAGAAGTATTAAAATAAATTCCCTATCATTGATTGTGCAAGATAACATGCAAGACTTATGTAGTTTGTGAGTTATTTAGACACACTTTATGCTTATAAAACGTTCTAAAACATAAATGTAGCATGTCACATACCTGATGGGATGGTGACGAGTAGAATTTGGCCTATGATAGAGGGACATGTGTATACACAGATTTCTGTAATCACTTAGAAAGTGCATAGTTCTACAACATAGAAGTTTCATACCTATTTTGTAGATGACCATGTTTCTCACTTGTTTTATATTTGAGATATAAATATATGAAAATGTTTGTGAACTTCTTTACATTACTTATAGATTTATATAAATTGTTTTATATAATTTTTTTTCTTAATATATTGTTTTAGAAATATTCCATCACTTATAAAGCTGTTGATTAAAGTATTTTCCATAGTTTTAATTGTATATCATGATTTGTTTAAATATTATTCAAAACAAAAAACCTATTTATTCTAAAATTTAGAGAATTAATTTGGTTAATATATTTTTGGTATCTGATATGTAATCCTAGGTGAGACCCTACTAGGATTTTTAGCTCCCACTCTACTTGTGCCTTTAGGTATTTGTAGATTATCTACTTCCAGGTTCGAGTAGGGGGAGTGGATCTTTTTGAGTTGGATCCAGCTATTGAACCTTGGATATTGTGAGTTTTTTCCTTAAGTTCATATGTTTTTTTCTCTCTATTTTGGTACATGGGTTGTAGTACTTTGGGATTTAATGCCTTGTTGAATTCTGGCACATTACTCCCTGCGAAGTTTCTTTTGTATGCATATTGACTTTCTTGTCTAACTTCTGCTATGTATTATAGGATATTCATTCCCACTTAAATGTTGTATGATGTAAGGTTATAGTTGTTGACCCGTAGGGATTGAGAAATCTATTCGGACTATGTCAGGGATATATCGGTTATTGGGTTACTAGGGTACCCTAGCTGGTTCGGGACAATTCCCATGTTCATTGCAGTTGAAAAACTACACTACTAGCTGTGTGTTGATCTAAAACTACCCTTCTTCTTCCACATTAGTGGGATTATTCATATCCCTTTGGAATTTATTATCTAGATGCCCCATTTTTCTGCATTTGAATCATTTCATGTTTCCCTTTAAATAGTTCTTGTGATGCTTCTTCCCACAATTTTGACATGTGGGATGTTGGGTTTTCTTTCCATCATGGTATTTATATATTGATCCACCCATTTTAAACTCAATTATCATATTTCTATATCAGGGACCATGAGACCCCTAAGAGTCTCTAATATCTATTTCAACTTTGAGGGGACAATGAACAATATCCTTATATTTTAAAAGTATTAAATCACCAATGCTTTTTGTAGACTCAGATTTAGTTCACTAAATAAGTGATCCACCTTTATTTTGGTGTTCATGAAAAATATATAGGCATGTCATGAAAGTGTTGTGAAGTTTTCTTTATACGTCTCGATAGAACTGTATTCTTTTTTACTTTAAACTGAGCAACTCCCTCTCCATCTTAATATGGAGAATTTGAGGAAAATATTTATTGAAAAATATTTTCTTTAAATCTTCCCATTCAGTGGAATAAATTTCCTCCTTGGACCTCATGTTATTGATAAGTGTCCACCACTGATCAGTATCCCCATCAAAATGATATACTTCCATCACAACATTCTCTTAATCTAAGAACTAGAGGATAAAGAATATATTTTCAATGGAGTTAATCCACTATTTAATGTAAAGGGGATCAGATGATAGATAAAGCATATGAGACATTTTTTTTATAAAGTATTTGACTGAAACTTTCTATTTATTAGGAGAAGGAGAGAATTCTACATGATTATAATTATTATTCATAACTTTAGCTAGTTGATAAAGTACTTTCATGATGTTTTGAGTGCTTGTTAATATTATATTTGGAATATCATTAGGGAAATCATCACATTGCCTATCACATTTATTATTGGAATAAGTTATTCATTTTCTATCGATTAACTAAGAAATAAAAGTTAAATTAAGGGGATTTAATACTTAGATAATAATAATAATAAAAGGAAACTTTGAAAATATAAGGATAAACTTGAATATATAAAGTATATCCTATCTTGTGATTGCCTAAGTTCTAATCTAGGTTATCCATGGTGATATAATTATTCGTAGGGTTCTTAATAAAGTTCTATAGTTATAATCTTTAAAAATAACCAGTATGTCCCTCTGATACTAGCTATAATAACCGTACACTTTTACACATATTATAATATAATTTTAAACATAAGTATCCAACAAATAAAACCGTAGATTATAAAGTCTAGTGTCTTTGTAAGATTAGATACATAATTTGAAACAACGAAACCAAAATTAAAAAAATATTTTATTTAATCTTCATAATTATATGATCACATATTTTGATCCCTTACATTTTCATAGGATAACATGGGGAATACATGAACAAAGGAATGAGCTAAAAATCATAGTAAGGGAATAAACATAAGAATAAAGCATACCACATGGGTTAGAGGGCTTAACACGATGACATAAAAAGTCGTGAAACATTAATAAACATATGGAAGAATAACATTTAGAACATGGGATCATGTAATCATAGTAATGTGGAAGAAACCTAAAACATGACATCAACATGAGGAATGATCATTTCACATAGAGAGGAATGAGTCAAGGATAACCACCAAGACTGTTTCACATGGATCATGAGTGAAGGATATCCACCAAGACCGTCGCACATTACATCTCATGAGACTAAAAATTATCCAAGAAATTACAGCTCTATTTGCGTGAAACCATAATAACATGTTCATCAATATGTGTGTCACATAAAAAATCAAATATAAGGAATCAAGCCTAAACATAAAGGGTTACCCATAGAAATAATTGGGTATCATAATCATGTCAAAATCCATATAAAAAGGGAATACCATAATGGTGTCCATGAATGAATGGATTTAAAACATATATAGAATTTATATGGTAAAATAGGAATCAATCATAATAGGTTATGTCAAACTAAAGTGAAAACATGTAAAAAGAGTGTTTAATTTATATTATGGAAAACTAATATGGAGAGAAGTATTCTCTGATGACAATGATGTGTATTGAATTAGTATGGTGATCAACTACAACCCATATAACATTAGGCCCTTTTTACATTTTGTGGATTCCAGTGACAAAATCCATGGTTTTATTCTCCCATTTACATTCTGGTATGGGTAATGGATTCAACATCCCATTATAATTTTTTCTTTAGGCCTTAAATTATTGGCATACCAAGAACTAAGATATAAACATTTTGATATCCCTCTTTATACCATACCAATAGAAATATTATTACAAAAAATTATACATATTTTAACTTCTAGGATGAATAAATAATGAAGAACTATGAGCTTCCTCTAAAAAATATTTTAAATATTTTATGAATGGAATTCATACATAGCTCCAAAAAACTTATCATTCCATCATGATCATGGTTAAACCCAAGAACATTTCAAACCTTCTTTTACATATCTATATCATCCTTATATGCCTCTTTAATCTTTACTTGGATAGATGGTTGAAAATTAAATTAATAAAGGTAATATTATTTACCTTACTTTAGGATTTCCAGATACATAATTTGGAAGTCTAAAAATATTGGATATTTTGTGATCCTCATCCTGGACAAGCAAGCATGATCCTCCACACTCAAATCATTAGCCACCTTGTTCGCTTTCCCAGGGTTGTAATGTATCTAGTAGTCGTAATCCTTTATCACCTCTAACCATATTCTCTAGAACATGTTCAAATCCATATGTGTGAATATATAAATAAAACATTTATGATCAATATACATATCACACTTTTATATTTAAAAACAATACCTCTACATCTTTAAAGAAAAAATTAACATAGCTAACTCCAAATAATGAGTTCGGTAATTTTTATCATTAATCTTTAATTTTCATGAGGCATAATGTAACGCCCCAACCCTAGTTACCCAGAGTCGGTTCATTATTACATAACATTGGCATGATCACAAGAAAGATCAAGTCTCGAAAGACCGATTAGTTTAGTAGCCTTGGAAACACTAGATACAATCATAAAGTTTTACATTACATCAAAAAAAAACATCTTGTCTTCATATCCCCTCATACTATCCCTGCAGGTCATTCATAAATTACTTCTTCATAATACTTGGAAAAATAATACATTGAAAGGGGTGAGCTCAGATGCTCAGTTTGGATAACATTATAGCAGAAGCTTTCATAGATAAGCATAAACACTTAAGGCAGTTTATAACTAAAATTAAAGCCTTTTAAAATTGAAGTTCAGCATAAAATGGCAAAGATAAAATAAAATAATTCCATTTACTTACTCACATGGATATTCTACTAGTCGAATGATCACATGCAATATCAATAACCACTTTCATAATTATGGAATGCATAATGCCAGACTATCAAAACCATATAGCCAAGGCCTCATGCCAAGACTACAAATAAGATTTTGCCAAGGCCTTGTGCCAAGACACTAGTTTGTCTCATGAGACCTACTGATGAATTGAGGAGCTATATCGGGCTCCACCCTTCACTTATTAAGTCCAATTCATTCCTAATATGAACAGGTTTAAACATAACATAAACATTCGTATTAAAACTAGCATACAAAATGTCAATACTTTAACCACAAACCATGAATGGTATAAAAATAGCACATCCACAGTCAAACATAACTCATTCGATACAGTATGGAAGATTTTATTGTATCACATTAACCTCAATCAAGAATAATGAAGGATGTTGACATAGATTAAAATAATCATCAAAACTATTTGAGAGAAATATCTCCCTTTTTTTGAAATCATTTAAAAGTCATACTATTTGTCAAGAAGTCGTTTAAAAATTGATTTTTGAATCAAAGTGTCCAATACCACATTGAAAATTTCAAAAGGAGTTTTAATTTTAAAACTTTAATGTCCATATAAATAAATCCTTAAAACCATTTTTTAAAACATGGACATTAATGAGCAAGATTTATAAGAATAGGTCTTTAAAACATTTAAAAATGGTATTTTAGTTAGAGTTTCTAACCAAAAGAGAGACACTTGAATACAAATAATTTAGGTAATCAGAACTTTGTAATATCATGATAATAAAGGGATTCATGATATACTATGTCAAAGTACATTATATACACCACATAAATGTGATTTGGTGTATAACAACAAAGGAGTCTCAATGGAATGTAAATTGAGATGAAATATCTCATAAAGGACGTATCCTTAGGTTAAGGATAAATCAACGACATAATTATGTGTGAAAAATATAAATACACTAAATATGATTGGATATTCAGTGTAAAACAATCAAAGGACATTCACACATATTCTAGTAAAAACAACACCAATGAATTGGATGTTTATCTCAACAAATCGAGATTGAGTAAACATTACTCTTATCAAGTTCATACCGATGACTTGAGAATTTATCAATGGAGTGATTATGTGTATAAAAAGTATATCCATAGAAAGGGGAGTGGAAATTATGACATAATCAAATGAATAGTGATTCCACACATAATCTTGGTGTAAAATAATCAATGAAGTATGCGTAAAGCCGAATGAGTGGAAATTGAAATTTCAAATTCCCTTATTGATTTGGTAACATACAAAACATACACCCATGAAAGAAGGATCATAAAATGATGATGTAAATATAAATGAATTAAAGTATAATACACAATGAATACAAACATGGGCAGCACACACACCACATGTAATAAATAAGTGGTGAACAATGGAATTCTCATGGAATTAAAAGTGAGATAAGAAACCCATTACCTTGTACTTTTCCTTGGTTGGGGGTAGGTTAACCTGCTTTATAATGTTGAAATAATTGTTATTAAATTATTCATGAATCATATACATTAATATGATATCATATATGATCTTTTAACATTTCTTTGTTAATAATATCTTAGAATTATCGTCGTTTCGGGTGTTAACTTACTCATTTTCTTTTATATGTTTTGTTACGTAAGCCATGTTTGTCATGAATAGGTTGTATATTATTCATATCCATAATTATATAAAGTTGTTAAACATTATTTTTAAATCATCAAATGATAATTATACTTGAATGGATATGATGGAGAATGAATCTCATCGCGTTCGTGGAGACGGTAGTCCGTACATACGCACGAGCGACAATATAATTCTTTTGATATTAAAATAATATATAATTGGATGGTATATTATATATAAAGAATCATTATAATGTTATATTTATTGTTTACATGAATTATACATCATTATTATAACCATCCAAATAATAATATATTGAATAACAATTACACCACGACGTGGAGACGGTAAGCCGTACGCACGCATGTATGGTGACATGTTATTCAAAGGGTGGATAGAATACTGAATATGGTTGTACCATATTTATAATAAAATCACAGTATATATATGATACTGGAGTTATTATTTTATAAAGGTAATAACAAAGAAAGAAGAAGTGGAAGAAGAAAGGAACTTGAAAAGGGGTGGTGAAAACATTACCTCTTCTTCGGATTCTTCCTTTTGATATGATCAAAAGGGCTCCTTAGGTTGGCTTTCTGATCAAACTAAGGCCTCTAGGTTGTAGTGAGGAAGTTTTATAGAGTATTTGGGAAGGGTTTTTCTGAACCAAAAGGCTTTGAAGGTGTGAATAAATGAGATAGAGGAGTGCCCTTTTATAAAAGGGGTGAGGGGAACCTTTGGAAAAGCTAGAAATATTAATTTATAATAAATTCATATTCGATTTCTAATGGATCCAATGTTGATTATTAAAATTTTAAGGTAGAGATAGGTCGAAAAAAATTTAACCAATATAATTTAGACTGGTTTTGGTTACTATATTAACCTTATCTTTTAGTTTTAACTCTTAGTTAATTAGTTTGACATTTACCATGTCGCTTTGTATTTTTATATTATATAGTTAATAAACATACTATATAAATCCAAGAGGCCCCCAAGTGGTCCATTAACAATACACCTATCATGATATAAGTCTCTTGGCCGAACCTTAGATTTTTAAGAATTTAATATCAATTAATAATATAATATTTTTTTTAAAACTCTTTTATGTAAATTTTGACACTATCCAATAGTTGATTTTTGTGAAACTCATAACAGAATTATTACTTCAAAAAAAGTCAATTAAATCAATACTAATATGTCATATTGTCCTATAAAATTAGTTTAATTCATAAAAAGTCTCAAATTATATTTATTTGGGTATTTATAATATCAATTATTCTAATTTTTCACTATTATGGTAATTACTGCATAATCATTGTGTCATAAATAAATTAAATTATTTAATGTCTAAAAATTATAAATAAAATATCATTATGTAGGAAATCATATTATATTTCTAATGAATATTTACAATCGAATTTATCTAATGGATAACCCTATATTAAAAATGTTTTAGTAAATAAACTTTGATTTTAACTCTTTTAACTCTTCTTTGAATTAAATAATAATAAATGTCCTAATCTAATCCAAGTGGACCTAAATGATAATATTTTATTCATAAGGTTGTTTTTGGTTGAGATACACTGGTCCAATAGAATTAGGACATGTGTTAGGGTAATATTAATATCATTTTTACCTTTAATTACCCTATTTACTTTTAACCGTGGTAAATAAAAGTAAAAAGTTACTATTCACCAAAAATTATTTTCATCTCATTGAACCACATTTTACTTCTTGATATTATCCGTGTCTCTCAGATTTTCGAAATTTCATTCACAGAAACGGTAAAATTAAGTTTTATGAAAAATTCAGTTTTTTAACTACCACTTAGTAGTTTCACTATTCATCAAAAAATGAAGTTTTTCAGAACAATGCCAAAATTTCACCCTAAGTTATAATTGATATTCCGAATTCATAAATGATGTCTATTTTACAAAATTCCAAACATATAAGTTTCATTAATTAATTTTATAATTAATTCCTGTTGTCACAACAAATAGCATGTTTTTAAGAAACAATATATATCAAAAGATTGACAATTGTTTTGGTCCAATTTCAAAGTGAAATTAATTCTAATGAACACCATTGGATAAAATGGTAAAAATATATTCTAATTATACTTTGAAACCACTCAATAATATAATTTATCACTATAAATTATTTTGATTAAAAAAGTTGTTTTTAAGTATTTTTCATATTCATAAAAATTGGAAGTTCTCAGAAAAATACCAAAAATTCATCTTAGGATAATTTCGATATTCTGAAACCAAAAATGAAGTCCATTTTGAAATATAAAATATATATAATTTCAAAAATTAGGTATTACTATTCATAATGGCTAGTTTGATTGGTTGTGGTGTGTTAGAACTCAATATTGCATACAACACATGCTATCACATCATTCAAAGAGAAGAATACCGTAGAATCTTGGGGTGTTACATTCTCCCCTCCTTAAATAAATTGCGTCCTCGCAATTTTTTAAAAATTGTGCTTGGTAATATAATGGAAAGTCCCACATCAGAAAAAGAGTCAATAAAACTACCACTTTTAAAGAAAGAAAGAGAGGTATAAAGGTCAACCAAGATAACCCATACTCGGATTCCATGTAGGAAAACATGGACATGGATGATAAAATAAGTGTCAAGTTCTGATGGAGAGGGGTAAAGATCATGATCAAGAGAAATTTAACAATAATAAAACCACAAACTTGTGTTGGGACAAACGACCATTAGTCTCCTAGTAGGAAAGTAAACGGACAACATTTTTTTGTTTTAAGTTACATTCATTTATGATATTGACTAAGAATATAAATATATATACTTACATTTTAGGTAGAGTTTCATTCTTTAATAAATTTCCACCACTAACTCATTTTTTTTAAACGATGAGTATTCAAGAAGACTTGGTCACACTGGAAGAGCTAGAATAATCTTCTATAGAATCACATGATCCATGCAGGATGAACTATATATTTACATTGTCTTTAGAGATTAATCAAAACCAAAATGGTTAGTACAAGATCTAATGATCCCCCAAAAGGATATTCCTTGAGAGAAATAAAAACTAATCTTAATTTCCAAAATTAAACCAACAATACCCCAAAGTTAAATAAATTCCATTCAATAATCAATTGTCCTGGAAATCCTTCAATATAATCAAAATTAATATTGAAAACCAAAAGTTATTAAGAATGTAGTCTTCCACGTTAAATTATATCTCCAAATGTCATTAATTAATCTTAAAGTCACATACTTAAAAGTAATTAACCTAATCATTTCCATAAACAATCCAAATCACTATAAATCCATAATAAAAACATAGATAAAAATCCACCATTACTCTTCAAATGAAATCCCATACTATTCTATTTTCCTTGGGCATATAGTGTTCACAACAAAGCGAACAACTTCCAAAATAGCATCTATCACTTAATCACCAAATCATTTTCCTATACCAAGGGTATTCATTTAATAAGACATAAGAACCCAAATCAACTTATTATTGATTGATAAAATCATTTAACTAAAAATAATTAGTCACACTATCCAGGGACTTCACGTAGTCCAGTGGTAGGTGATAAATCTCAATCGCACTTTGGTTGTGGGTTTGATTCCCACAGCTTTTTCTGACGCGACGGGTTGTCACACAGTCTGCGTGTTGTCCTTTTTCAAAAACTATATTTTATAATATTACCAAAATGAAATAAATTCCTCAAAATAACCATAACATAATTTAACCACAAATATTATCTCATACCTTTCATTTTCATCCCAAATTATGATAACTTATAATTTCCTCAAACCCAACGATCATATAAAACCAAATGATTATTTATAACTATATCCACAAGAGAAGAGATAATTCTTCCTCAAATATCATTCTCACATGGAAAACTGCGGGGTTACAAATACAAGAGAAAATTATTCCAAAGTAAACCCATCAACAAGGAGCACTAATACTTTTTAAACATTTCTCCAACCATTTATTTCCACATAGCTTCTTCTTTGACCAAGAAAGTATCCTATAGAATGGGGAATTCCCTCGGGTAATGTCCAAGTCCCCTACATTTATGGAAAATGACTGTAAATGGACTCTTGGGACCATTTTTATCTTCTTCCATATTACTCTTCATTTTTCGTCGACAATTCTTCACTTTATGTCCTTCCTTCCCGCAAGTAAAGCATTTCTTTGTCCCATTGAGACACTTTCCTGGGTGTCTCCTTCCACATTTTCTGCATGATGGAAATTGAGGATTCCATTCTCCTTGGTCTCCACTACTGGAGCTCTTATCATTCATCACCTTTCTCTTCTTTTTTGAGTCCAGGAATTGGTTAATATATATATTTTTGATCATATTTTTGGAAAATTTATTTGGCATAAAGACGATATCTTTTACGCCTATCAACAATCCATTTTGTTTCTCATTGCCACGACCGTTCCCACCTTGTACATCATTCTCAAAGTCACTATGACTTCCTTGGAATCCATCCATTGACTAAAACTAGATATCATTGTGTGAGTAACAGTAGTCATAATATCATTTAGATATTGACATGTCACTATATTCTCAATTTGAAACACATTAGGATTAACCAAGGTCATTTACTCTCACCTTATATATATAATACTTCAAATCAGTTTGTAAAGAAAATGTAAATTATCCTAATCATATCCCCTGGGAGTTTCGTAACCAAGAGTGCAGCAAGGCCCGTTGTCGTGCACCAGTTCCTGTTCGAGTCTAGATCAAAGCGGTGTTTTTGGGTTTTACCCCTAGCTACATATGTGCCAGAGCCGCCTCTACCTTATCATATCCAGACAAGGATGTATTGCTCAGAAAACTCAAAAAATATCTACAATACCAAAATTCTAGGAAGTTCTTCTATACTAATCCTCAAAGTTCATCTTAGGTCTACGTGCTCTAATCAGAGTTTATCTAAATCTAGCTTCCAAGATTTGTACTAAACTTTCTCTGATACCAATTGTAACGCCCCGACCCCAGTTACCCAGAGTCGGTGCATTATTACGTAACATTGGCATGATCACAAGAAAGATCAAGTCTCTAAAGACCGATTAGTTTAGTAGCCTTGGAACACAAGATACAATCATAAAGTTTTACATTACATAAAAAACATCTTGTCTTCATATCCCCTCATACTATCCCTACAGGTCATTCATAAATTACTTCTTCAAAATCCTAGGAAAAATAAAACATTAAAAGGGGTGAGCTCAGATGCTCAGTAAGGATAACATTATAGCAGAAGCTTTCATAGATAAGCATAAACACTTAAGGCAGTTTATAACTAAAATGAAAGCCTTTTAAACTTGAACTTCAGCATAAAATGGCAAAGATAAAATAAAATAATGCCATTTACTTACTCACATGGATATTTTACTAGTCGAATGATCACATGCAATATCAATAACCACTTTCATAATGATGGAATGTATAATTCCAGACTATCATAACCACATATCCAAGGCCTCGTGCCAAGACTACAAATAAGATTTTTCTAAGGCCTTGTTCCAAGACACTAGTTTGTCTCATGAGACCTACCGATGCATCGAGGAGCTATAGCTGGTTCCACCCGTCACTTATTAAGTCTAATGCATTCCTCATATGAACAGGTTTAAACATAACATAAACATTCATATTAAAACTAGCATACAAAATTTCAATACTTTAACCACAAACCATGAATGGTATAAAAATAGCACATCCACAGTCAAGCATAACTCATTCGATACAATATGGAAGATTGTATTGTATCACATTAACCTCAATCAAGAATAATGAAGGATTTTGATATAGATGAAAATAATCATCAAAACTATTTGTGAGAAACATCCCCCTTTTTCATGAAATCATTTAAAAGTCACACTATTTGTCAAGAAGCCGTTTAAAAATTGATTTTTGAATCAAAGTGTCCCATACCACTTTGAAACTTTCAAAAGGAGTTTTAATTTTAAAACTTTAATATCCATATAAATAAATCCTTAAAACCATTTTTTAAAACATGGACATTAATGAGCAAGATTTAAAAGAATAGGTCTTTAAAACATTTAAAAATGGTATTTTAGTTAGAGTTTCTAACCAAAAGAGAGACACTTGAATTCAAATAATTTAGGTAATCAGAAATTTGTAATATCATGAGAATAAAGGGATTCATGATATACTATGTCAAAGTACATTATATACACCACATAAAAGTGATTTGGTGTATAACAACAAAGGAGTCTCAATGGAATGTAAATTGAGATGAAATCTCTCATAAAGGAAATATCCATAGGTTAAGGATAAATAAACTACATAATTATGTGTGAAAAATATAAATACACTAAATATGATTGGATATTCAGTGTAAAACAATCAAGGGACATTCACACATATTCTAGTAAAAACAACACCAATGAATTGGATGTTTATCTCAACAAATCGAGATTGAGTAAAAATTACTCTTATCAAGTTCATACCGATGACTTGAGAATTTATCAATGGAGTGATTATGTGTATAAAAAGTATATCCATATAAAGGGGAGTGGAAATTATGACATAATCAAATGAATAGTGATTCCACACATAATCATGGAGTAAAATAATCAATGAAGTATGCGTAAAGCTGAATGAGTGGAAATTGAAATTTCAAATTCCCTTATTGATTTGGTAACATAAAAAACATACACCCATGAAAGAAGGATCATACAATGATGATGTAAATATACATTAATTAAAGTATATTACACAATGAATAAAAACATGGGCAGTACACACACCACATGTAATAAATAAGTGGTGAACAATGGAATTCTCACAGAATTAAAAGTGAGATAAGAAACCCCTTACCTTGTACTTTTCCTTGGTTAGGGGTAGCTTAACCTCCTGTATAATGTTTACATAATTGTTATTAAATTATTCATGAATCATATACATTAATATGATATCATATATGATCTTTGAAGATTGCTTTGTTAATAATATCTTAGAATTATCGTCGTTTCGGGTGTTAACTTACTCGTTTTCATTTATATGTTTTGTAACGTAAGCCATGTTTGTCCTGGATAGGTTGTATCTTATTCATATCCAGAATTATATAAAGTTATTAAACATTATTTTTTAATCATCAAATGATAATTACACTTGAATGGATATGATGGAGAATGAATCTCATCACGTTCGTGGAGACGGTAGTCCGTACGTACGCACGAGCGACAATATAATTCTTTGGATATTAAAATAATATATACATGGATGGTATATTATATATAAAGAATAATTATAATGTTATATTTATTTTTTACATGAATTATAAATCATTATTATACCCATTCAAATAATAATATATTGAATAACAATTACACCACGACGTGGAGACGGTAAGTCGTACGTACGCACGTATGATGACATGTTATTCAAAGGGTGAATAGAATACTAAATATGGTTGTACCATAATTATAATAACATCACAGTATATATAAGATACTGGAGTTATTATTTTAGAAAGGTAATAACAAATAAAGAATAAGTAGAAGAAGAAAGGAACTTGAAAAGGGGTGGTGAAAACATTATCTCTTCTTCGGGTTCTTCCTTTTGATTTGATCAAAAGGGATCCTTAGGTTGGATTTCTGATCAAACTAAGGCCTCTAGGTTGTATTGAGGGAAGTTTAGAGAGTATTTGGGAAGGGTTTGGCAGAACCAAAATGCTTTGAAGGTGTGATGTAATGAGAAGGAGGAGTTCCCTTTTATAAGAGGGGTGAGGGGCACCTTTGGAAAAGCTAGAAATATTAATTTATAATAAATTTATATTTGGTTTCTAATGGCTCCAAAGTTGATTATTAAAACGTTAAGGTGGGGATAGGTCTAAAAACATTCAATAAATATAATTTAGACAGGTTTGGGTTACTATATTAACCTTATCTTTTAGCTTTAACTCTTAATTAATTAGTTTGACATTCACCATGTCACTTTGTATTTTTATATTATATAGTTAATAAACTTACTATATACATCCAAGAGACCCCAATGTGGTCCATTAATGATACAACTATCATGATATAAGTCTCTTGGCCGAAACTTAGATTTTTACGAATTTAATATCAATTAATAATATAATATTTGTTTTAAAAACACTTTTATGTCAATTTTGACACTATTCAATAGTTGATTTTTGTGAAACTCATAACAGAATGATTACTTCAAACAAAGTCAATTAAATAAATCCTAATATGTCATATTATCCTAGAAAATTAGTTTAATTCATAAAAAGTCTAGAATTATATTTATTTGGGTATTTATAATATAAATTATTCTAATTTTTCACTATTATGGTAATTACTGCATCATCATTGTGTCATAAATAAATTAAATTATTTAATGTCTAAAAATTATAAATAAAATTTCATTATGTAGGAAATCATATTATATTTCTAATGAATATTCACAATCTAATTTATCTTATGGATAAACCTATATTAAAAATGTTTTAGTAAATAAACTTTGATTTTAACTCTTTTAACTCTTCTTTGAATTAAATAATAATAAATGTCCTAATCTAATCCAAGTGGACCTAAATGATAATATTTTATTCATAAGGTTGTTTTTGGTCGAGATAAACTGGTCCAATAGAATTAGTACATGTGTTAGGGTAATATTAATATCATTTTTACCTTTAATTACCCTATTTACTTTTAACCGTGGTAAATAAAAGTAAAAAGTTACTATTCACCAAAAATTATTTTCATCTCATTGAACCACATTTTACTTCTTGATATTATTCGTGTCTCTCAGATTTTCGAAATTCCATTCACAGAAGCGGTAAAATTAAGTTTTATGAAAAATTCAGTTTTCTAACTACCACTTAGTAGTTTCACTATTTATCAAAAACAGAAGTTTTTCAGAACAATGCCAAAATTTCACCCTAAGCTATAATTGATATTCCAAATTCAAAAATTATGTCTATTTTACAAAATTCCAAACATATATGTTTCATTAATTAATTTTATAATTAATTCCCACTATCACAACAAATAGCGTGTTTTTAAGAAATAATATATATCAAAAGATTGACAATTGTTTATGTCCAATTTCAAAGTGAAATTAATTGTAATGAACACCATTGGATAAAATGGTAAAAATATATTCTAATTATACTTTGAAACCACTCAATAATATAATTTATCACTATAAATTATTTTGATTAAAAAAGTTGTTTTTAAGTATTTTTCAATATTCATAAAAATTGGAAGTTCTCAGAAAAATACCAAAAATTAATCTTAGGATAATTTCGATATTCCGAAACCAAAAATGAAGTCAATTTTGAAATATAAAATATATATAATTTCAAAAATTAGGTATTACTATTCATAACGGCTAGTTTGATTGGTTGTGGTGTGTTAGAACTCGATATTGCCTACAACACATGCTATCACATTATTCAAAGAGAAGCGTACCGTAGAAGCTTGGGGTGTTACACATAAGCTATAAATTTTTTATTCTACATAAGGAAACATCCCAATTACTTCTTGGATTGATCACTATATATTAAAGACCTTTATCTACTATGAGGTAATGTAATAACAATTTCATTGACTAAACTTTTCTTCATTTCCTTGATATTTAATTGACATTAATCTATCTTGAAGGACATGTCACCCTTTCGAGTTAACTTGGTCATAGGATTAGATATTCGTCATCAATTATCCAAAAACTATCTCTAATATTTGGATAAACCAAGAAATATACAGACATCAATCACCGTTGTTGGTCCAGGATAATGTTAAATAGCCTCAATATTTAATAGATCTACTATATACCCTCTCTTGAGATTATGTGACCCAAAAATTAAACCTTTCATATCCAAAAGTCACAATTCATAATTTTTTCATATATTTTCTACAAAGGATATTTATTAAAATTCTCAAATGGTCTTTAGGATCTTCCATTCTCTTTTAATAAATAATAATATCATCTATAAATATTACCAAAAAACCAATTAAGATAGTCTCTAAAGACTCTATTCATTAAATCTATGAAGATAGAAGGGGCATTATTAAGACTGAAAGGAATCACTATGTATTTATAGTGGCCATACCTTGTATAGAATTCCATCTTAAAGTATATATTCCTTCTTAACCCTCAATTGATGATATCCAGAACAAAGTTCAATCTTGGAAAATTATTGATCTCCACATAGTTTATCAAACAATTCATTAATACGGGGAAGAGGATACTTGTTCATGATTGATATCTTGTTTAAATCTTGATAATCAATGTTGAGTCGAATTGATGCATCTTTATTTTTCATGAATAGAATTGGTGCACCCCAAGGTGACACAGTTGGTAAAATGAATACCTTGTCAATATTTTCATGGATTTTATTCTTTAATTCTTATAACTCAATTGGAGAAATTCTATAGGGAGTCTTAAAAATGGGCAAGGAACCAGTTTTGAATTCTATTGAGAACTCAACTTCAAATTTTTGTGAAATACTGGAAAATTCTTCCAGAATGACATCAATAAATTCCTGAACAATATTCATATCACCAATGTCTAGTTCTCCCAAACCGTTTGAGATAAACATGTCTTTTAAATTGGATTTAATATCCATAAAATGTATGTAAACTCCATTGAAAGTTCATAATATCATCACATTGATAGACGATCATAGGTTGGTTTGTAATATCGAACGAAACTTCCCTTCCTCCAAAATTGATATGGATTTTATGTAGATAAATACAATCCATGCCTAAGATGACATCAAGTTCAACCAGAGAAATAAGGATAAGATTTATAAGAATCATATGGACACCAACATAATATAGAGAGGAATCATAGAATTGATAAGAAATCATCATACCATTAGTGGGGTTTTACTTCTAATTTCATATCTAATCATTTGGGTGAAATTGTGATATCCTTTTAAAATTGTTTAGATATAAAATAATTGGTATATCTAGAGTCAAATAAGAAATTATCAGTTCTAGAGTGAATAGTAGTTATACCTTTAACTGTGTCGTTATCATACCCTTCATCATATATAATGATCACATGAGATTTCCCCTTATCCCTTGACTTAAGAGGTTAATGATGTCGATCTCCCTCATTTATCCTTAGGTTTGGGAACTGGTTATTATAATTCCCATTTTTCTTACACTTGAACTATTGGTGTGTGGGTGGTTCATTCTGGGAAACTTTCTCTCTATTCACATTGTTATCTAACTTATTCCCATCACATAGGCAATAAAATTCCCAATTACCTTCCATTTCACACACCTTTATTAGACCCCTTAAGAAATTTTCCTCCATACTTCATCCCACTCTTTGAGCATAAAGAAAAGCTCATATTTTTATTTAATTTATAACACCTTATCATAGGTTATTAAAATTAATTTCTATTTAAATACTTAATAATGTTTCATAAAGTGTTTGTAAATTACCAAGGAATATCCCCTAGGAGTGTCAAACTAGATGTGTAGGAGGGTCTATTGTTGTGCACCAGTTCCTGATCGAGTCTAGATCAATATGGTGTTTTGGGGTTATTTCTCTTAGGAACTATGCCAAACCACATCCACTTGTAGTATCCAGGCATGGATTTATTTCTAGGAATCCACTCACACCCTCCTTTCCCAAAATTCAAGAAACGTTTCCTATACTTTTACTCATTCTAAGACTTATCCATAGAGACAAGCTGTTAGGGATCTCACCAAGGTTTTCTTATCCTATTTTCCAAAGGATAACTAATTTTTTTCCTAATACCAAAAATAGAGACCAAGGATTATCATAAATATAAATTACATCATTTTTTAGAATATTTATCATATTACATAAACACTCACCCAAAGACCATATTAGTTTAGTGACTTTGGAAACATGGAAACATAAACACTCGTCGATAAGTGAGTTACATTATCTCTTAATAGGTTTTCCATGACTATCACCATTCTTAAAAACATCATATATAATACATATCTTCATAACATAGGGAAAATAAACATAATAAGGGTTGATCTCAGATGCTAAATAAGGGGAAATATGGGAGATAGATATGAATAATCATGAGCATAAGTGTATGAGAACATGATAATAACATTAGAAGATCTTAACCTTGATATCAAAGATAACAATCAAGAGTCGTGGAATAAATATTGGAAGTTCATAAGACAAGAATCATAAAGGAATGAAGAGAATAAACCATTAAATCATAACATTGGAAAATCCATGGAATTGTGGTATACGCATAAATAAATAAAATTATTTCCCTAGTATTCAAAGATTACTGACAAGGCTATATTAGTTTAATGGTTTCACTCCCCAAACCATCTTAGTAATCAAGGTTCACTCCCATGACCATATTAGAAGAAAAGGTCCATTATAGAAATAACTTCACTCTCATGAGATATAAATATTTACCAAATTCATTAGAGGTAAATATTGATCCCACACTTCACATAATTTAATCCTTCATACATGTTATAATATATAATAAAACATTCATCATATCATGAACCATAAAAATAGATGGGTATCATAAACATAATTATTATCATATCATAACCCATTTAATGAAATGGGTATCATAAAAATTTCATCATATCTTAACCTGAAAAAAATATACAATCTTTATGATCATTTCATAATAGCATAACCAATGAAAATAGGCAGGTTTCATAATTATATAACCCGTGGAAGAGAAATGAGTTTCATAAACATCAATCCATTAAAACATAAATAATTCAAATAAAGAATATGAATGGTACCCTTAGATCATATCCTCAATAAGGCACAATTAACACCAATTAATTTCATTTTATATTTAAAATAATTTTTAAATATGATTTAAAAACTTTCTTGTGGAAAATATCCTTTCCTCTTTGAAAAAGCGTTTTAAAATTAAAACATTTTGAAAATATTTTCCTTTAAAAATAAATTTGAAAAATTATAAAGGAATATTGATAACATTTTTGAAAATATATTTATATGAAAATATCCTTGAATAACTATAAAGTAATATTCAAATTAATGACTTTTCATGGTGGTAGAGAATTCCATCCACATTGTACATGTTAAAACTATGATTCCTTTCATATTGTTAGTAGAAGTCAAAAGATCAATGATGAGAAGATGAAAGAAATATCAATTAATTTTTTTTTGTAAATAGGTTAAACACAGGTAATAATTACTTTTAAAAATCCTTGTATAAATTTTTGAAATATTTTTTTATAAAACATGGTTTTGGGAGAAACCATATTTCCTACTGAAGAGAAAAATATTGTCATATTTTCTTAATTTTTTTAATTATCTTAAGTAACTAATAGTGAGAAAATGGTACCAATATATGAATATATCATTAATAAAAAAAGTATAATAATATTTAGAATAATTTTTGAGATATGTATCATAATATTTCATCAATGGAATCATAATTGTAAACAATTTCAATAAGTGATGAGATTGTAGAAAAAAAATCATAGAAAGTTAGTAAATTTGAAACATAATTACCATGATAGAATAAAATTACATGAAACTTATAATACCATGAGTATGAAAAAATTCATGATATTAAATTTCAAATGGAATGTATATATAACTCGTGAAATAATATAGGTGTATAACATAATGTAAATCTCAAAGAAAGTAAATTGAGAAAACAATCATCTTACCGCTTTGGTAATGTTTTAACCATAAACCCCAGGAATGAGAAATCCAAAAATTTGTTTGTATATAAAACAATTTTAACCATAATAATCATAATGTAAATTAATTTTTAGTATATACACCAAAAATAAGAAAGAGGTGGTGAGTATATCTCGTGTCTCACATAATTAAAAAGTGAGATGTAAATCCTTTACCGTAAGTCTTGAATCTATTCATACTCATTAAAAACTCATGTATAATAAATATAAGTTTATTATAAATATATAATAGAAACATATTCATATATATAATTCCATATATGATTTTCTAATTACCTTTTATTACATATTTATTATCAATTCCATGTTAAAGTTGTGTTTAAGGTAATAACATCTTTGTTTTTCATATAAGTTTTGATTTTTTTTTTCTTGACCCTCTTACTTGAATCATGATTTAATCATATACAGAATTATAAAAATCATAATATATATATATATATATTTATTTATATATATATATATATATTTATAATAATATATAAAATATATAAGTAGAAAATGAAATAAACCGTTCAAGGAGATGGTAGGCTGTACGTATGCATGAACAATATTTACATTTTTCTAGTTGGTTTGAAAGAAATAAAAGTATGTGATATAATATAATTAATTTTTTTATTTCATATATATATATGTATTAAATTATTTTATTCAAACCATCCTTGATATATTCCATTTAAAGCATGAATGAATCACATCACATCGCGAGGCAATAGACCACCGTACACATGAACGATGTTATAGTCTACCCACAAATTGGAAAGCATAAAGGTATGACTGATATAAAAATTATAGAATAATAATAACATAATAAAAATAATTAATATAATATGTAATTTATAAATCCATCATTATTACCAATCTCAAAATTTGGCATTGGGGGAACAAAATACGTCAGTTCACTAAGCGGTAATCATCTATACACATGAACGATGATTGAGTATCCAATTTGATGGAAGTGTTTGATGTTATAGGTAATAACCATAATGTAATGACATAAAAGTATCTTTAATATAATGAACTTATTATACAATAATTATATAAAAATATTTGAATGGGTTTTTGGATGAAATAAAAAAAATGTTCATTGATGAAAGTTTCCTCTTTTTTGGGTATCTCATTTTAGTTTGCACCACATAACTTATTTGGTTGGGTTTATACCAAAATTTAGGATTCTAGGATGAAATTAGCAATGTTTGATGTTTATTTGGTTAGGTTTTGACATACCAAATGTATTGAGTGGTGTGAATAGACAGGGATAGGTGATGACCTTTTATAAGGGAGGTGAGTGAAAAACTTGTAAATACCAAATAGGTAAACACTGTTTGGAGGCATCACTTTCATAATGTGACTCAAATAATAAAAAATTTAGATAAAAGAGGGTATATGGTTTACATATGTCCATAAAATGGGGTTTAGACAAGTTTAGGGTCATTTTTACACATTATGTTTTAAAATTAACCATTACATAGTATTGTTTTTTCCTTAATTACTCTAATTAATTTTCATTTCTATCACTACTTAATTTGGTAAAAAAATAAGTTGAAATTATAAAAAATTATAAATTATTATAATTCTAAATATTGAATCCATTTTTCCAAATTATATTAACATAATTGTCATAAATTAATTTAAAATTTATCACAAAGAGGGTATGAGACGACAAGTTTTTCATGTGAAAATTTTCAAAAGTTTTAATTGTTTTTATATCCAATTTTAATGTGAAATTTATTAAAATGACCTAAACTGGATTAATTTATGTATAAGTGATTTAATTATACTTTAAAAAAATTAAAATATAATCTAACAATGTAAATAAATTAGAAGAAAATACAGTTTTCAATTAAACTTCAGTATTTTTCACTATTCATCCAAAATTATATATTTCAAAAAAAATCCAAAAATTCACCCTAAGATAATTTTGAAATTATTAATTAAATTTTTTTGTTTATTTTATCAAATTAAATCTCTAATAATTTCAAAAATTAATTTTGCTATTATTCAAAAAATACATAAAAAGAAACTTTTTTTTTGAGAAAATAGTACTTTCAAAAAATATAAAGACTTTACTAAAAATTAGGTATTTTATTAGCAATAGGGTTTATTTATATAAAAAACTATAAATAATATTTAAAAATTAGTTTTTAATTTTCATATTATAATGTTTAATGTCTAGGATATGACTATGTTTCATAGATAATTATAATAATAAAATGTCAATTTGTAGAAACTTACTGTTGTGTGTAACACAATATAAGATTGTGTTTCATGTAGTTCAAGATTAGATTGGTTTATAATATAAAAAAAATATTATCTTGGTGTAGCATGAAATGAAATACATCAAAATATTTTAATTTATTATAAGAAAAGGTTAATAAAAACTCAGGGTGTTACACTTATTTTTTTCCATGCAAGATATTCTAAAAATCATAAACATAAGAAATATTCATATATTATCACTAATATTTGATTTATATTCCCTTATTATGATGTTATAAACAGAGTTCAACACATCATAACATGTTATTAAATCAATTAATAACATATCATCAATCATAATACTTAACATTTATATATTCTAAAATATATGATGTGACCTTTGAACATATTGTGGATAGATATTCTTAAAAAATTCAACTAATTCCATGATTCTTGATGAAACATTGATCCTCATTAAACCAATCATAATGAAATGCTCTTAATTTATTGAGAAATTCAATCTTTATATATTTTCAATATTGGGAACACCAAAAAATTCTTCTAAGCTACAATTATTCTTTAATTAATGTTGGTATAATGTTCTTTTTCACTTATCAACTTTTTTACAATAAAGACAACACAAACACAAAGTAGGATCATCAAAGTTGTAAGGGTTCTTTGTCTATAACTTTAATTCTTTGAGAAATTTTTAAGTTATGAACCATGTTTTCATTTAAATGGATTATTTAATAACCCTGGATCTATTTTTATCATAATTTTTTTTGTTATTCATAAGAAATAATAATCTAAATTAGTTTCATTTCATCAAAGTGATTTTTACTAAATTGGTACCAAATATATAATGATTTTTGGTAACTTAGTTTTTTTTCATTGAGTTTTGATCATCATAAAAGTTAGGTAAATTTTATCAATTTATTATATAATTTTGTACTCTATTTTTTCTATGAATTTATATTATTACCACATAATACACCTTTCTAAAATATTTCATAATTCAAGGATTATGATGTCCATAAGGGATATTGGTAACTCAAATATCCTCTTTGAGTTATATTATTGCATCACGAAATTCTTTCTTCTATTCTTGGGTTCTCTAACCCAATTATTCTATTTTATGGTAACTTTTATACCTCTATGGAAAAAATATATTTTGGAAAAAAATAATGTGTGGTTAAACTTTTTAATATGTGAGTTTTGACCAATGATATTATCAAAATAGTAAAAGTCTTTTTTCCTTTCCCATTCATATTTTATTTATTCCAACAGAAATTTCTCTTAGATAAAATTTATGTCCTTATAAAAGATCCATTATTATATATTATTTTTAAAATTTATGATTTTAAAAATCATTCATGAAACCTTTTCAAAAGTTAACTATAAAAAAAACTTGTAATTTTTTATTTTATTATAGTGTTAATTTTTTTTTCTAAAATATATTTTATGTGTTTGATTTTATTTCTCTAAAATTTTTTAAAAATATTTACACTAATGGGTTTTATGTTTCATTATTTATCCTATAATATATATATTTATCATTTGGGTGATTTAAATCACTGTCTTAAAAAATTTTATTCGTGATCCATTCTTTGACGATACAATTAAAAACATTATTTTTGTGGTGGTGTTTTTCATTTATATATACAAACTTATATGTTTCCTTTCTTACACCATGGATATATAATTTTACAAACTTACATCTTATTTATTAGGATTTATTATGTTTATATTTTTCCACAATTTACTTAACATTATAATCATTACCCTATATGTTGTGAATGTATCTTTTCATAAAATTCAGATTAGAGGATGTTAAACAAAAAATAAAATTTATTTATTGACATGGGAAAAAGTATTGGCATCCCATATGTTATGATTCTATTATTAATTATTATTAGAAAGTTTATTATGCATTACTTAACCATACAACTTCTTTCCCTAAATGGGTATTGGTAATGTTATCCCTTTTATCAACATGGAGAAAATTATTGAGGTTCTATAAGTTTTTGTTCAAATGCAGAAGATTATTGGAAAGTAGAATATATGTTGTTCAACCATCCACCTTATTTCTATTTATGTGTATTTATTACTTCATCCATTTTATTAAAATAAGGAAAATTATGGGTGTTTTTATGTTGTTATTATAATATCAATGACTATTATAAAGTTGACTATATACTGGCTAACCACCCACCTTTTTTCATTGGAGGGGTTATGATCATGTTATCCCTTTTATTGACAAAGGAAAAATATTAGCATTCCACGTGTTTCAATTCCAATATGGATGGTTATTAGAATGATTAGTAAGTAATGTTTAACCATCCAACTTATTTTTCCATATGGGTTATGATAATATTATCCTTTTTTAACACGTGGAAAATTATAGGAATTCTATATGTTGTTATTCCAAAATAGATGATTATTAGATAATTTGATTATTTATTATTTACTAATTATATCATATAAAGAATACATTTGAATTAAATAAGTGTTGGGTGGTTCCTGAAATTATATATCGCATAGATGCATTGGTATATATAATGAGAAAAATATGTTAGGGAGTTTTATGTTTTCTTATACACTTTGTTAAGATAAAATTACTATGGTTTTGATGAAAAGGATGATGTATTGGCAACAACCATGATTGAAAGAATTATGTCTTGGATGAGGCCTTGATAGCATGATTAAGTTGTCTGACATTATGGATTCCATAATTACGAATTCATTTATTGGTATCCATGTGATCTATTTATTTTCAATTCTATACATAGATATAATATTATCTTAGTTTAATTTGATTGTAGAATTATTATGATTAGTTAATCATATCATTGAATTTATTCAATCTTTATTTCATGATTAGCTTAGTTTTATATTTTACCTAACTGATCATTTGAGATAATAACTTCTTTTGTTTACATTTCCCTAGTTTATGAAGAAAATAATTATACATGATATGTATATCGAGATATATTTTATGGAGAATTTTTGGGTGATTTTGTAGACTTTTTATGGATTAAGTAGATTGTTATAGTATAAAAAATGTTCTTTAGTTGATAAATACACGAACTTTATTAGTTTATGTTTTTTTATAATTATCTAAATCTCTAAACCTAAAAGGTATTATGAATATATGAAATGATATATTTTCATTAAGTCATGCGAGTATGAGATAATTATGTTCAACAAACTATAGTTGGTATTGAAGCCAGTATGAAAAGTTTGTGTTTATGGAACCGAATATGGGAGTATAGGTTCAAGGGACCATAGTTGAACCAAACCACTGTGTAGATATCTTTGGATATTATGGTGTATTTTGGGGATAATTTGAGGGTTTATAGGCTAGGGTTGATAAAACTTTCATATGTATAGATAATCCTTTGGAAAAGTTTATGGATTAAAATTAAGGTAATAATTCACAATTTATTTAGGGATTAGGATATGAGAAATTTAGTAAAATCCATAGGGAAAAGTGTAAACATTTATTCTAAATACAGGATAACATCATACAGTTTTGGTAAAGTATATATTATGTGGTTATTTAAAATATTTCATCCCTTTTTGTACGATAAAAGTGTATTTAGGCTTTGGAACTTTTGTAACTAGGGGTAATAACCTTGAAAAAGGAGGATTGGTTACTAACTCAATCATCACCCAATGAATGAAAAAGAGGCCTAATTTCCAACCTAGTTTCAAATTATTGTGGGATACTATTTAGTTAATCACATTTTATTTACATTACTTTATGAGTTATTTTTTATATTAAAGAATGAGGTTAAGAAGCATGAGATCACCCAACTTAATGAAACCTGGATTTAACCAATTGTAATTTAGGTTCAACATGAAGATAATTTTTAAGATTATGACATTTTAAGGATTAATTTATCATTTCATATATCTATTATCTTATTATGTAAATTTTTCATCACTAATATTAAATCCTTTTAGTTTTAATAATTATTTAATCCCAAAGAACCAAGTTAAAAATGAATTATAAGTACAATGTGAATATTTTCCAAATAAACCAAATGGGAAGAATCCATAGGTAGAAACATTATAATTAAAAAAACTTGTTATCATTAATTATGATTAAAAATTAGGACATAGTTTAAATTCAAAACAAAGCATAGAATATAATAATGGAGCCTCATGTAAGTTCAATTGATGATGATGATGAATGAAAGAATATCCAATCTCATTCATTTAAAAAGGGAATAAGAACCCAAGGTAAATTCTTCAATGAAAAACAAGATTTTTGTGTGTGGAAAAATTAGAAATAGGAAAATTAAGATTTTTTAAATATTATTGATTGAAAATATGTTTCATATTCATACCCAATATATTAAGGTATACACCTCATTCGGAAATATATCTTGAGTTCATCTATCTTTTTGATACCCATGAATAATTTTATTAATAAGTGATAATTTAAATTTTGGGGATGTAATTTATTTAATGGGGGGGGGGGGTGTAACACCATGATATTTAAATATATGATTACCTTTATATAAATAAATGTGTTTGAAAGCTTTCTCAACATGTAAAACCGATCTTAAACAAAACCACAATATATTTAGATAATATACATATATATATATATTAATGTATAAAAATTTAAAACATAAATTTTAATTAGTGAAGATGATTATTGGAAAACTATTAATTTAATATATGTATAATTAAAGAACATTATTCTTTAATATAAATCAAATTAAGTTTTTTTATAAAATTAATAATAATATCAATTATTGTTTTTAAAAGTATTTTTATAACAATTTATTTTCTATGAGATATTAATTTCAATGTAAATAAAAGTATGATTAATAATGATAAATATTTTTTTATATGAATGATTGGGTAACACAAATTTAGTTGTTAAATAATATGAAATAACAATAATATTAGTTAATAATTGAAAATGTTATTCTCTAATAAAAAATATTTTTTAGTATATTTTATGATATTATTAAATGATTGATTTTATAAATTTTATAATTTTAATTTCAAAAAATTAGCATCTATTTATAATTTAGAATAAAATTTTTATCTTAATATAAATTTTTGGAGATAATTTTTTTTTAGGTAAATAGTGAAAAAATGCATTTTTTCCTAAAAAATGTAACTTAAATGATGTTATGATAACACAAGAATGAATTACATATTTTTTTACACCTTTTTATAAAAAATATATATTTATATGTTTTTAAAAATATAAAATTACTGTATTTTTTGTATGAAACCAATGTATATCGTTTTGGGAAAAAAATTAATATTTTATTCTAAAAACTGTTTTTATTTTATTGGATTAAAATTTAATTTTCATCACTTATAGAAATTAAATATATAAAAAATTGACTTTATATTTTAGATAAAAAATGTCAAATTATTTAATATAGTTAATTTCAGTTTTTTATATAAATGTTTGATTGAAAAATTTAAAGTTAATGACCACGCTAATGGTAAAACTATAATTTTCAAAGAAGTGCTTTATAAATATTGTGTAATTTTTATCAACTAAATTAAATAAATATATTTTAAATGATGACTATAATATGATACTTAATCACTTATGTCATTATTTTAACAAAAATTTAATTGGTAACCAATTCTAAAAAAGATTAAGAACACATAATGGTTAACGAACCATTTTTTATAAAATGGGTTTTCTATATATAAAATATGTTAATTTTAAAGTCAATTATCTATTATTGATAAATTTAAATATATTAATTAAATGTTATAATCAGTTAATTTTTTAAGATGGGTATTTTTTATTTTTCATTAAAACATAAATTACTTAGTTAAGAAACTACTTTCCAATGTAATAAAAAAAGGTAAAAGTAAAAACCTAAGAGAAAATGACTTCGAAAATGTTTTTTTTAAATAAATGGATGTGGATTTATAGACCTAATATCACCCCAAAATAAATTATTTATAACTTTTTGAGTATTATAACCTTGAATAGTGTAATGATATCATTGAAAAGTAAAAGAGTATTTACAAAACATCCCTTTTATTAACTTAAAAAGGGGACACTTAACTCCCATCATTACACACCCATTCCTTATAATTAATTCATAAAATTATTCCATTTTATCATTCAATAATGTTATAAAATCTCCAAAATTCTCTAGTCACAATTATTTATCCTAATATAATCATTTCTAAGGATCCTTTCAAGAGATAATTCAAAGTCAGATTGTGAGTATTACTTATTCTTTAATAATTTATTATTAATATGTCAATGCTAAACCAATAATTTTTATAGTAATATGATAAAATAATTATCACTATTATATTTAATTTTTAATATATTAATTTAAAAAACTTCATTTATCCATTTCTATCCACATATAAGAACAAATAACATTAACTGTGTGTTGTACGAAGTACCACCTCGAGGAAGATATATTTTACATATTGATTTTATTTATTTATAAAAACCACTAAATATATAATTCATAAACTTAGAAACATAAAAATAATATCATTATTAGTCTTTTATAATTAAATTATACACTTCATTAACAATACCCATATATCTAGATATAGTGTGTTCATGTTTGGGGTTCATTTAAACACCTACTTGAAAAAGATATAAAACACTATCATGAATGAGTATGGTAACTTAAATACTTATATTTTTATGATATAATAGGAAAATTAATATTATATTTTGGTTTTATAATTTTTATATTAAGTCTTTAAATTATTATCAAAATATCATCTTTGATCACCAAAATCATCAAAATAATCAAACACTAATTCATCTTTCATGAAAAAATAAAATAGAACTTTATAATAAATTGATTGAATATGATACCAAATATTCTATTTTTAATTAAATGTATTTGAATAATTTTCCTAACAAATTATCTAATAAACATAATTTTATTATTTAGGATGTTAAGGACATGTTTAGAACAATTCAGGAAAAGGTAAGGGTTTTCATAAAAAAGTTCCTCTATTTACAACATGTTTGGTATTATAAACCAAACTAAAATTACACGGTGTATAAAATAAATATTTGAGATATCATATAAGGAATTATATTTAAATAATATTATTTTAAGTTTAATCACAATCCCTCTATTTCAAGGTATTTGTATTAAAATGTTACTGAAGCCACAAGGGTTCTTTGTCTAAAACATTAATTCATTAAGAAATATTTATGTTTTGTACCAAGATTTTATTTGAATGGTTTATTCAATAACCTAATTTATTTATGAGAATATAACTCTTCAATTATAGGATTTACTTATGTAATTATATTGGTGTAATATTTTTGAAGACACTCCTACATCTTATGATACTTGATGCTCTTATCCAAGGCGACAGTGGTCAAGTCCACATGTTTGCACTATTCATCAAAAAAATTAATAGTTTTTCATATTTTGGAATATGGTTTTTACTAACCAAAATATTATTTGGGTTCCAAATGAAGCTTATAAAATAATTTGTGGAATATATATCTCAATTAACTATTTGGGTAGAATGAATTGTTGATAGATAAGAAGCCAATACTAGACTAGTATCATTTTTTGTACCATCTTTCTACATGTCATCACAAGTAACCTCTTATAGTGTGGGTAGATCATAAAATTTCTCTAACCTAAAGAGATAATTGTCCAACATAATGTTATGTAGAGTCACTATTTTTTATTATCCATATTTATACCTAGATTTATGTGGTATATTATAAACTAAATGATAATCACTCCTGACAATTCACTATCGGTTGTGATGAGATGGTTCCAAATAATAATGGAGTATTAAGTGGGGATAAGTTTCAATATGTGGAGAATTTATTAAAAAAATGGTCTCCTTGTTAGGTATGAGGAATCTAGTGGTTGGATGGAATATGGATAAAACTTTTTGGAATTTAATTCTTATAAGTAGAAAGAGTTTATAATAGAGACTTCATTTATTCTTTCTGAAAAATATATTTATATCAAGATTATGAATTGAATTGCATCTCCCCTTTTGGTAGGATAATGATTGAAAATCATGAGATATACTTAAAGGAATAGGATTTTTTTCATTTTCATTTCCTTTCCATTACCATTTTCCATATGGGGCATGGTAGTATCTACAATTATTTATTTATAAGATTTTTTATGTGATGGATCACACTAGTGGTAAATCATGAAAAGTTGAGTCTTTTCATTATTTCTATGGTTATCATACCTATGATGAGTATTAGTGTGTCAATGTGGATTTTATATATGATAATTTTAGTTCTATGATAG
Organism: Viscum album; assembly: GCA_963277665.1. Taxonomy (NCBI): domain Eukaryota; kingdom Viridiplantae; phylum Streptophyta; class Magnoliopsida; order Santalales; family Viscaceae; genus Viscum; species Viscum album. The sequence continues at coordinate 1,594,238,700 of OY728161.1, forward strand.
ATTAGGACTAGTAATTATATCCTCCAATGTTTTCTGAAAATGAGTCTTGGGACTCTATCATAAGGTATGTAGAGACCATAAGCGTGACGTACATGGACATTACATTACTTTTGCGGAATACTTAGTACATAACAAAAACACACACACAAGGACCATAATAGTTTAGTGTCTTTGGAAACTCGGAATATAATCTTCTAATCGTGGTGAAAGCTCTTCAACATATCCCATGAAGATATTCCTTTTTTTACCAAAAACCATTCTTTATATCCTGGGGAAAAGAAAACATAAAAGGGTGAGCTCAAATTCTCAGTAAGGGTAAACAAAATAAATATCAATCACATCATATTCATAAGAACATAACATTTTGGAAATCTTAACATACAAAAGAGAGCATAATTTCATAACATGGGATAAATCATAGTAGTGAAATGAAATCCCAATAATCATAACTTAAAACATGAAAATTTGTGGCATACACACATAATCATAGAGAATCATTTCTTATTAGTCAAGACTCATTGCCAAGACTATCTAAGTGGACAAAGTCCCTTTCTGAACCGAGTCACCCCCGTTTTAGTCCTGTTTCACTGAACCGGTATAACCTACCATTCCAGCCATTTCTATCTCATGAGATATAAAATCTTTACCCAGTGCATTAGAGGGAGATATAGGTCCCACCCATCTCATAATGATACCTTTCTTATGTGTGCCACAAACTCATAAATCATACATCATAGCATAACCCATGAAATAAAATGGGATTCTTAAACATCATGCCATCATAACATAATCCATAAACAATTGATATCATTTCATCATAAGAAAATCGAATCCATTTAAATCATAGAGAAATTTTACTTGAAACATACACATATGAAATAATGTCATCTTATATGTAAAATAGTTTTGACAAAACACTTGAAATGAATTCTTGAGGAAAATATCCTTTATTCTTTAAAATCATATTCTTTTCACAAAATTCCATGCAATTTTAAAAGATAAGGGTTTTATTGAAAATAATAATGCAATATTGTATAGAATGCTTCTTGAAAATGAGGCGTTATGAAACCGTAAAAATCCGTTCACGCCGTATAAGTTAAAAATAACATTCTCCTCGGACTTTTGTCGGAATAGTCAAAAAATACTTCGTACGAAAAATGACAAAAGATTCCTTTCATATCTTTTACTAAAAACTCACCTAAGGGTAAAATTGGATTTAAACAATTGTAGGTGGATGGAAATAATATTACATATTGAGGAAACATGGATGTGGATGAAAAAGTACACCCCAGTAAATACCAAAGTATAAATAATCTCGGATAAAAATGAGATTGTTATATTTCCCTTACCTTAAGTCTAATTTTCTTCGTAAGTGTCCGAACCTCCTTTATAATGATTTAAATAATGTCATTAACTTATTAAAGAATCATATTCATTTTTATGATATCATATATGGTTCATTTATGAGTTTATATTACCCGTTCTTTTGTAAATTCCATGTTAAAGAAGCATTTTGGGTAAAATCGTTTCATTTATCGTAGGTGTTTGGACTTGTTGTTCTTGACATTATTATTACTTATTTCAGGGGTTGGTCGAGCTTGAAGGCTCAATGTGGTGTGAGGAAGAGGGGAAGGAGGTTCCCTTTTATAAGGGAGGAGAAAGGCACCTTTGGGAAAACTAAAAATATTATTTTATTATAAAGTCAAGTTCGGTTTTAAATAGCCTCAAATTGATATATTTATAAGATAAGGTGGGTATGGGTCTAAATCCTCTCATCAAATAGAATTTAGACAAGTTTAGGTATCAATTTTAACCTTATCAATTAGATTTAACTTTAAGTTAGATAATTTAACTTTTACCGTGTCTTCTTGTTTTCTTACACTATAAGGTTAATAAACTTACTATATCAAGCCCAAAGAACCCCAAGTTGTTTATTTTTAATATATCTATCATTATCTAAGTCATTTGGCCGATCCTTAGATTTTTATGAATTAAATAACAATTAATAATATAATATTTGTTTTAAAAACTAATTTATGTCAATTTTGACACTAATTGGTACATGATTTTTATGAAATTCACAACAGAATGATAAGTTCGAACCAAGTTACTTATATCAACAATAACATGTCATATTAACCTAGAAAATTAATTTAAGTCATAAAAAGTCTCAAATTACATTTATTTGGGCATTTATGACATCAATTATGTCAATATTTCATTAATAAGACAATTACTGCATCATCATTGTGTCATAATAAATGATAATTATTTAATCCCTAAAAATTCTAAATAAATTCCTATGATAATAAATGTATATTACCCGTTCTTTTGTAAATTCCATGTTAAAGAATCATTTTGGGTAAAATCGTTTCGTTTATCATAGGTGTCTGGACTTGTTGTTCTTGACATTATTATTAATTATATCATGATTTAATTACTTCCAGAATATAAAAAATGATTTATATATCATATATATTCATTATATATATATATATATAATAGATAGATAAATGAAATGAAACACACCGTTCATGGAGACGGTAGTCCGTACGTACGCATGAACACTGTTTTCCTTTCCTTATTGAGTTGAATGGAATTAAGTATATGACATAAAAATATATACAAATAAATCCAGTATCATTATTATGTCATATATTTTATGATTACTTATTATATACACTTTATTAATCATTCATTAATGGTTAAAGTGGAGAATGAATCTCATCGCGTCGTGGAGACGGTAGTCCGTACGTACGCACGAGCGATGATATCGTTCTCATGATCGTGAACTTGTGTTTAAGTATATGTATACTATTTCAGTATCAATATCACTTTATAATAATCATATATAGTTACTCATTACACCATTATACCCATCCAATTAAGGTGGTGGTGCAAAATAGATTACACCATGGCGTGGAGACGGTATTCCGTACGTACGTATGCTTTGTGATTTCCTTTTTCTGTAGGATGGATAGAAGGTTAATTAGAGTTGTTTAATTTTTATAATAAAATATCAGTATATAAGAAATACTTATTTTATTACTTTATCATGAAACAACTAAATAATAAGAAGTTGAAGAAGAAAGAAATTGAAAAAGATCGGTAATGGATATTACCTCTTTTTGACGCGCCTTTTCTTAACCTCCACTTAAAGAACTAAGGATGGTCTCTGAAGAAGACCAGGACCTCTAGGATGATACTAGGGAAGTGGATTAGATATTTTTTCAGGGGTTGTACAAGCTTGAAGGCTCAATGTGTTGTGAGGAAGAGGGGGAGGAGGTTCCCTTTTATAAGGGAGGAGAAAGGCGCCTTTGGGAAAACTAAAAATATTATTTTATTATAAAGTCAAGTTTGGTTTTAAATAGATAAAAATTGATATATTTCGAAGCTAAGGTGGGGATGGGTCTAAATACTCTAATAAAATAGAATTTAGACAAGTTTAGGTATCAATTGTAACCTTATCATTTAGATTTAACTTTAAGTTAGATAATTTAACTTTTACCGTGTCTTCTTGTTTTCTTACACTATATGGTTAATAAACTTACTATATCAAGCCAAACTAACCCCAAGTTGTCTATTATTAATATATATATCCTTATATAAGTCATTTGGCCGAACTTAGATTTTTATGAATTAAATAAAAATTAATAATATAATATTTGTTTTAAAAACTAATTTATGTCAATTTTGACACTATTTGGTACATGATTTTTATGAAATTCACAAAAGAATGATAAGTTCGAACCAAGTTACTTATATCAACAATAACATGTCATATTAACCTAGAAAATTAATTTAAGTCATAAAAAGTCTCGAATTACATTTATTTGGGCATTTATAACATCAATTATGTCAATATTTCATTAATAAGACAATTACTGCATCATCTTTGTGTCATAATAAATGATAATTATTTAGTCCCTAAAAATTCTAAATAAATTCCTATGATGTAGATAATTGTATTAGATTTTAGGATACTATTTATTTTCGAAGTTTCATGAAGTTTATCACTAGATTAAAATTATTATACCTATAAGATTTAAGAAAGTGACATGTTGTCACATTCTTTGGTTTTAATAATAATTAAATTATTTTCATTGAAAAAATTTAATTAAATGAATATAATCCGACCCTTAAGTGATATGGGTATAATTTTAGTGATCCAATAGGATTTTGACATTTGTTAGGGTAATTTTAAAATATTATATTTACCCTTAATTACCCGATTTACCTTTAACTATGGTAAATAAAATTTACCGTAGTTACTATTCATAATTACCAAAAATAAAAAGTAGATTATTAACATAATTTGGATCCACTGATTCCAAATATGGAATCCGTTTTTCCAAATTCAATACACAAAAGTTTCAGAAATTAAATTAAAATTAATCCCATTGTCGAATGAAAACAAGTTTTTCTTGAAAACATTGCAAAAGATTGAATTGATTTAACCTACGAATTCAAGGTCAAATCAATGATAATGACATATATTATATTAAATGGTAAAAATATATTATATTTATACTTTAAAACCATTCTATATTATAATTTAACCACATAAGATATTACGATGAAAAAAGTTGTTTTTAATTAAAATATAGCGTGTTTTTACTATTCATTAAAATATGAAAGTTATCGGAAAAATATCAAAACTTTATCTAATGTAAATTTTTATATCTTGATTCAAAAGAAGAATTTTATTTTGTCAAATTGAACTTATAAACATGTAAAAAACTAGATTTAATGTGGGTGCTCCATCAAAAGGAGGCAAAAATGCATTTTTTGAAAAATACTTATTTTACCCGAAATATTTATTTTGTTCTTATACCATGTTCTAGAAAATGTGTAAGATGAATAATAATGTTATAAAATTAAAAATTTAGTGAATACTATTCATAACGGCTAGTTCATGACAATATTATAATAATATATCGTTGTTTATTAAAACCCGGTATTGCGTACAACACACGCTATCGAGGAAGGTCGTGATTGCGTGTAATGCAATCCAAGTCAGGGTTGCGTGTTGTTAAAGAATCCTTCGTTGTTTCGTATAACATAATCCAACCATATTTCATTTATACATTGAATATATATATATATATATACTCAATGTTGAATAGAATAACTATTATCAAAATTGTTTGTAACACGATCCAAGAATAGTCTTGTGTATACTGCAAGCTAATACGGTGTTGCGTATAGCGCAAGGTAATATTGGTGTGTCGTAAAATAAAAGATATGAATGAAATTATAAAGAATGTATCTTATAAAATATCGGGTTGTTACATTCTACCCCCCTTAAAATGAATTTCTCCCTCAAAATTCGTCGGGGTTATAAATCATTTACTATTTGAAAGTTTGTTTAATAGAAAACCACATCGTAAGAAGGAATACCAAAACATGGCTTTAAAAACTAAATTATGAAATGTAACGGTTACCCAAATTAACTCATCATTGGGTTTCCACGTAGGAGAACATAGGTGAAAATATGGATATGGAAGAAAAATCTAACCATCAAGTTCTGATGGAGAGTGGTAGAGAACATGGCTATGAAAAAGAAAACAATCGCAAAGCCATAAATTTGTGATGATCTAGGGTACCATCTGATTCATCAGATATAATATCACTAGGACAACATTTTTGGTTTTCAATATCATTTCCCTAAAGTTGAAAAATTTGAATTAGAAGAAATAATTACTTGATTTTGGTACAATCTCACTGTTGTTCATGCTTTGAACAATTTCCACTTCATCTCTTAATGAAATGAAGTTGAATTTGTTATTCGTGAAGTGTTAACAGATCATGTGATAGAATGATGGGTCATTCCATCTGTTTCAAACAAAAGTTTAACAATAGTTATCAAATATACATAAGTCCGTCTTTGGTGAGGTTAATCATATACGATTCCAAAAATGAACTTATACTTCATATATCACACCGCTTAATAAAATAAAACTAGTTTCTACTAAACAGGGACTTCCTGTAGGCCAGTGGTAGGCGATAAAGGCCAGTTGCACTTCGGTTGTGCGTTCGATTCCCACAGCCTTGTCCGATGCAATGGGCTGTCGCCCGTCCTATAGGTTGTCCTTTTTCTAAAGTTATATTACTATAACATCCCATCAACAAAATCAAAAAAAGTTTTATCCTTAAACAATGATAACTTATGTCCAACATAATCCATTCCAATATTTAGGCTTATCTAAAATACTTCGGTCCAAGCTCATAGTATAAAGAAAATGATCACGTGAATGCCATCATTTATCCCCCATATATCATAAGATATATCTTGTTGGTCACATTCCAAACATTCAAAGGCATTAATCATGTATTCTATTGAAGAATGAATACCTATTAAACCTTAGTGAAAACATGAATGCTATCAAAAGTTAACTCTTTCCACATACCAAATGCCCAAAATTATATAAACTCAAACCATGATATAACTATTTCCTTATATCAGTCATGAGCTCATGAATACTATCAAACATTTAATTTTCTACTTATCCCTTCATTATGCGCAAATCATATACATTCCAAAAATATCTGAATAACCTTTCATGGATACTGGTACCATTAATCATACACTTTAAAAACTCAAGGAAAGACAACAGTGTAACAATCCTTAGATGTCTCTTTATTCCATAGTACCATGAGATTACTTATACAACATTACACATGATAAACATGTAATCATTCCACTACATTCTTAAACCATTGACCGAGCTTCAACAATTCTTTCATCTCACATATCATTTGTAGTCTCTTCATCATCATCAACATAAATACTACCCATACGACCATACTGATTCACTTCATGAGACTTTCCCTTAGGGCATTGGTTTGCATAATGCCCGTACATTCCACATTTAAAACATTTAACCATTGTTGATTTCATAGCAATACCATTATCCTCATCCCTGGTGTTAGCTGAACCTTTTCCTTTACAGTTACTGGCTTTGTGTCCTTCTTTTCCACACCCAAAGCATCTTCCAGTTCCTTTGAAACATTCTCCTTGATGCCTCTTCCCACAAGATTTACATAGGGGAAATTGAACTTTCTTTCCTCTATGATCATCATGAAACTCCATCGTTCTCTTATTATCCGAGTCAGGAAACTTACCAAATTTTACTTTATTAATCATATTATGAGATTGCTGATTCGGCATAATAATGATGTTTTGACTTCCAAATCCCATTTCATTTGGTTTCTCATGAAGAATATCATTCCATTGTCCATCATATCCTCCATTATCGTGAATCACCATGTTTCCAGCCATTTTCTAAAACCTAGAAAGAATAGCTTGAGAGGAAAAAATCATAATAAAGGGGGAGTAACTTCAATATCTAACATCTTTGGTTTAATCTAATATCATTACCATAGTTCTAGGACTATATCCTATATGTATACTTATCCTTAGGGGCATCCCTAGACATACCTTAGAAATATCTCTAGGGATCTCACTAACATTTTCGCATCCTAGTTTCCAAAGGTTGACTAAACCCTTCCTATGACACCAACTGTAGAGACCCTAAGCTTGACGTACATGGAAATTACATTACTTTTGCGGAATACTTAGTACATAACAAAAACACACGCACAAGGACCGTAATAGTTTAGTGTCTTTGGAAACTCGGAATATACTCTTCTAATCGTAGTGAAAGCTCTTCAACATCTCCCATAAAGATATTCCTTTTTTTTACCTAAAGCCTTTCTTTATATCCTGGGGAAAAGAAAACATAAAAGGGTGAGCTCAAATTCTCAGTAAGGGTAAACAAAAGAAATATCAATCACATCATATTCATAAGAACATAACATTTTGGAAATCTTAACCTGCAAAAGAGAGCACAATTTCATAACATGGGATAAATCATAGTAGTGAAATGAAATCCCAATAATCATAACCTAAAACATGAAATTTTGTGGCATACACACATAATCATAGAGAATCATTTCTTATTAGTCAAGACTCATTGCCAAGACTATCTTAGTGGACAAAGTCCCTTTCTGAACAGAGTCACCCTCGTTTCAATTTTGTTTCGCTGAACCGGTATAACCTACCATTCTAGCCATGTCTATCTCATGAGATATAAAATCTTTACCCAATGCATTGGAGGGAGATATAGGTCCCACCCATCTCATAATGATACCTTTCTTATGTGTGCCACAAAATCATAAATCATACATCACAGCATAACCCATGAAATAAAATGGGATTCTTAAACATCATGCCATCATAACATAATCCATAAACAATTGATATCATTTCATCATAAGAAAATTGAATCCATTTAAATCATAGAGAAATTTTACTTGAAACATACACATATGAAATAATTTCATCTTATATGTAAAGTAGTTTTGACAAAACTCTTGAAATGAATTCTTGAGTAAAATATCCTTTCTTCTTTAAAATCATGTTCTTTTCACAAAATTCCATGAAATTTTAAAAGATAAGGGTTTTATTGAAAATAATCATGCAATCTTATAGAGGAAGCTTCTTGAAAATGATGCGTTATGAAACTGTATAAATCCGTTCACGCCGTATAAGTTAAAAATAACATTCTCCTCGTACGTTTGTCAGAATAGTCAAAAAATACTTCGTATGAAAAACGACAAAAGATTCCTTTTATATCTTTTACTAAAAACTCACCGAAGGGTAAAATTGGATTTAAACAATTGTAGGTGGATGTAAATAATATTACATATTGAGGAAACATGGATGTGGATGATAAAATACACCCCAGTAAATACCAAAGTATAAACAATCTTGGATAAAAATGAGATTGTGATATTTCCCTTACCTTAAGACTGATTTTCTTCGTAAGTGTCCAAACCTCCTGTATAATGATTTAAATAATGTAATTAACTTATTACAGAATCATATTCATTGTTATTATATCATATATGGTTCACTTATGACTTTATATTACCCGTTCTTTTGTAAATTCCATGTTAAAGAAGCATTTTGGGTAAAATCGTTTCATTTATCGTAGGTGTTTGGACATGTTGTTATTGACATTATTATTAATTATATCATGATTTAATTACTTCCAGAATATAAAAAATGATTTATATATCATATATATTCATTATATATATATATATAATAGATAGATAAATGAAATGAAACACACCGTTCATGGAGACGGTAGTCCGTACGTATGCATGAACGCTGTTTTCCTTTCCTTATTGAGTTGAATGGAATTAAGTAGATGAAATAAAAATATATACAAATAAATACAGTATCATTATTATGTCATATATTTCATGATTACTTATTATATACACTTTATTAATCATTCATGAATGGTTAAAGTGGAGAATGAATCTCATCGCGTCGTGGAGACGGTAGTCCGTACGTACGCACCAGTGATGATATCGTTCTCATGATCGTGAACTTGTGTTTAAGTATATGTATACTATTTCAGTATCAATATCACTTTATAATAATCATATATAGTTACTCATTACACCGTTATACTCATCCAATTAAGGTGGTGGTGGAAAATAGATTACACCACGGCGTGGAGACGGTATTCCGTACGTACGCATGCTTTGTGATTTCCTTTTTCTGTAGGATGGATAGAAGGTTAATTAGAGTTGTTTCATATTTATAATAAAATATAAGTATATAATAAATACTTATGTTATTACTTTATCATGAAACAACTAAATAATAAGAAGTTGAAGAAGAAAGAAATTGAAAAAGATCGGTAATGGATATTACCTCCTTTTGACGCGCCTTTTATTAACCTCCACTTAAAGAACTAAGGATGGTCTTTGAAGAAGACCAGGACCTCTAGGATGATACTAGGGAAGTGGATTAGAGATTTTTTCAGGTGTTGGACAAGCTTAAAGGCTCAATGTGGTGTGAGGAAGAGGGGGAGGAGGTTCCCTTTTATAAGAGAGGAGAAAGGCGCCTTTGGGAAAACTAAAAATATTATTTTATTATAAAGTCAAGTTTGGTTTTAAATAGATCAAAATTGATATATTTCGAAGCTAAGGTGGGGATGTGTCTAAATCCTCCCATCCAATAGAATTTAGACAAGTTTAGGTATCAATTGTAACCTTATCATTTAGATTTAACTTTAAGTTAGATAATTTAACTTTTACCGTGTCTTCTTGTTTTCTTACACTATATGGTTAATAAACTTACTATATCAAGCCAAACTAACCCCAAGTTGTCTATTATTAATATATCTATCCTTATATAAGTCATTTGGCCGAACTTAGATTTTTATAAATTAAATAACAATTAATAATATAATATTTGTTTTAAAAACTAATTTATGTCAATTTTGACACTATTTGGTACATGATTTTTATGAAATTCACAACAGAATGATAAGTTCGAACCAAGTTACCTATATCAACAATAACATGTCATATTAACCTAGAAAATTAATTTAAGTCATAAAAAGTTTCAAATTAAATTTATTTGGGCATTTATAACATCAATTATGTCAATATTTCATTAATAAGACAATTACTGCATCATCCTTGTGTCATAATAAATGATAATTATTTAATCCCTAAAAATTCTAAATAAATTCCTATGATGTAGATAATTGTATTATATTTCTGGAGACTATTAATTTTCGAAGTTTCATGAAGTTTATCACTAGATTAAAATTATTATACATATAAGATTTAAGAAAGTGACATGTTGTCACATTCTTTGGTTTTAATAATAATTAAATTATTTTCATTGAAAAAATTTAATTAAATGAATCTAATCCGACCCTTAGGTGATATGGGTCTACTTTTAGTCATCCAATAGGATTTTGACATTTTTTAGGGTAATTTTAAAATATTATATATACCCTTAATTACCCGATTTACCTTTAACTATGGTAAATAAAATTTACTGTAGTTACTATTCATAATTACCAAAAATAAAAAGTAGCTTATTAACATAATTTGGATCCACTGATTCCAAATATGGTATCAATTTTTCCAAATTCAATACAAAAAAGTTGCAGAAATTAAATTAAAATTCATCCCGTTGTCGAAAGAAAATGGGTTTTTCTTTAAAACATTGCAAAAGATTGAATTGATTTAACCTACGAATTCAAGGTAAAATCAATGCTAATGACATACATTATATTAAATGGTAAAAATATATTATATTTATACTTTAAAACTATTCAATATTATAATTTAACAACATAAGATATTACGATGAAAAAAGTTGTTTTTAATTAAAATATAGCGTGTTTTTACTATTCATTAAAATATGAAAGTTATCGGAAAAATATCAAAACTTTATCTAATGTAAATTTTTATATCTTTATTCAAAAGAAAAATTTTATTTTGTCAAATTGAACTTATAAACATGTCAAAAACTAGAATTAAAGTGGGTGCGCCATCAAAAGGCGGCAAAACTGCATTTTTTTGAAAAATAGTTATTTTACCCGAAAAATTTATTTTGTTCTTATACCATGTTCTAGAAAATGTGTAAGATGAATAATAATGTTATAAAATTAAAAATTTAGTTAATACTATTCATAACAGCTAGTTCATGACAATATTATAATAATATATCGTTGTTTATTAAAACCCGATATTGCGTACAACACACGCTATCGAGGAAGGTCGCGATTGCGTGTAATGCATGCCAAGTCAGGGTTGCGTGTTGTGAAAGAATCCTTCGTTGTTTCATATAACAAAATCCAACCATATTTCATTTATACATTGAATATATATATATATATATACTCAATGTTGCGTAGAATAACTATTATCAAAATTGTGTGTAACACGATCCAAGAATAGTCTTGTGTATACTGCAAGCTAATACGGTGTTTCGTATAGCGCAAGGTAATCTTGGTGTGTCGTAAAATAGAAGATATGAATGAAATTAAAAAGAATGTATCTTATAAAATCTCAGGTTGTTACAAGGTAACCGAGAACCTTCCATGTTTCACTATCTAAGTAGAAGGATTGACCGTAGAAGTTGCAGTATAATAATGGGAAGCATAATCCTATTGAATGATAATTTTTTAACCTTATAGGGAGAAATTTCTTGTTTCTATAGGTTGGGTAATCAAAGTAAAAATATATACAATAACCTCTAGGACGAGAAGATTCATACAATGCTAGGGGAAACTATGATAAGTTTGAGTCATCCTATGTGATTCCCTAATAGTTGGAGGATCATGAAAAACATGCTTATCAAAATTATCTATATAAGGAATGGTTGAAATTTTATATTTATAAGAGAGGCACCGAAACATGTTAGAATTTGGAATTTGGGACTCTTATTCTTTAATAACCTTTCATTAGGGAGTGATCCTCTTTAACATCATTCTCATAAGGTTTTCATGTGTTATGAAATAAGTTCGGATCATCCCCTAAAATGTGTAATATTTAATGAGGATAATCACAATATTTAAATAGAGGAAATATGTTCAAGATAGAAGGAATAAGGATATTGAAGCCAAACATATAGTAGTGGAAGTGGAAACATAGTTATAGGAAGTAATAGTGTATCAATAATGAACCATCAGGGCTCTAGTCACCCATAGATCATATCTTTTCCTATATAAAGTTATAACAACATGAAATATGCAATTTTTTCTGAAAAGGTGTCTTCAGATCATAAAACGGAATGTTTCATATCTAAGTATCATATGATTCCAAGGTTTTGATTAAAAAACGGATTTTTACCTTTAATCAAAAGATATGATATGATCAATATAAATAGTATAAAATGAATTTTGCCTTGAGATAAGGTGTTTGTTTTTTTCAAAACAATAATGAATGGTAAAGTCATAAGGATACCTTAGTGACTTAACAATCTCCCCAAAGCATAAAGGAATGGAAAATTCATAAGGAAAACCTTATTGACTCAACAATCTCCCCCTTTTTGGAAAGCACAAACACCCTTACGAAAAATATTATAAGGGATTAGAAAATATTAAACTTTTCGAATACAACTTATCTCCATTTGTAAATGAACAATGTTGAATATGATTAACTCCTCCTTAGGCTTTGAAACTCTAAGGATCGTATTCTATATTTCTGGAATGAGAATTTTCATTATCATGAGAATGAAAATCTTCATAGTGAGAACCCCCCCCCCCGTAGATAAACTCCCCCTTACTTAGGGATGCTTCTTCTATACTTTGAAATATTTTTCCTTCTCCCCTTTTAATTCCTTCTCCAATTTTAAATTATTTTTCCTTCACCCCAATTGTGATTTTCCAAAAGAGTTTGAGGGAATGGAAAAAAATAATATGGTACCTGCAATATTAGTAGAGACATCCAAACAAAACAACAACCATGATTTCATAAATATTGGAAAAATTTGTACAAGGAAAACCAGATACAACAAAAGATCGGATTTGGGTCTATTTTGTTTCTTTTTCATTGGGCATCAACTTCTTCACGATTTTGTTCATCTTTTCAGCTCTTTGTGATCCTCCTCTACTTGCTTTTCCAAGGTTGCGATTCTATCCTATTGAGCTTTCAGGGCCTCTACTTGAGCCTTCAACAAGTCATCTTGCTTCACAATCTTTTCTTGCATCTCAGTCCGGAGATCCCTCTCTTTTTTCAAACTTTGGACAACAAAATTCAGCTTCCCATTCAGATCTATTACATCCTGAATCTAATAATTTTGCTCGAGGGTTAAATTTTTCTCAAAGGTATATGTAAGATTCTTGATTTTTGTGTCTTCAGTATCAAAAGATTCCTTGAAATCTTCTTGAAATTGATCAAACTCTTCCAAATATATAACGATTTTCTTATACCATTTGATTATTTTCTAGTAAGAATTTCTATGGGCTTCATAATTGATAAGAAAATTCTTGTGATTAGACTCAAGCTTAACACACCTATCCATCACCATGGATACAGAGTCTGACTTTCGATTCATGCTATGCTGAAGCATCAGACATCTATATTCAATTGCTAGAAAGATCGGAATGGTATCCACTAACTTCTTCAGGGACTGAACAACAAAATCATGTCCTAAAGCTGATGACTCTGAATCTGACATCTTGCTTGGAGATGGTTCTTCCTCTATCTCTATCAGCTTCCTCTTAGAGGATCCTCTAACTTCCTTATTTCTCAAAATTTCTTTGGTTGGGGTATCAACAACCACTTGTTTGCCTTTGTTGATTTTCGAAATAGCCTCTTCATCAGGAGACTCATGCTCACTTATGGATAACTGAACAATCTTATCTTCATCAACTTTCTCTTTTTCAACTCCTGCCTCAATGTCTTCAGGATGTATGAAATCTTGATTATGACTCTCTTCTTCAGACAACTTGGTTACTTCCTCTTCACCCTTCTCATCATCTACAAGTGTAACAGGTTTTGAAGATCTGACTTGAGAAGTCCAGAGTGAAAATTTTTCAGAAGAACTTTCCTTTTCATGATACTCTTCAACTTGTTTCTCAAGCTCTTTAGCAGCCTTTTCTTTCAGATCTTTTGCCTCTGCAAGGTACAAGCCAAACTGTGGCTCCTCTTCATTCTTATTTGGCTTGTCCTCCCTCCACTTGGAAACCACCTCATCCGGATAGGCTTTTTTTCTTCTTGGACTTTGGAGGTGTGGACTGAGCTTCTTTGGTCTTAGGGGTTTTTTCTTCTACTTCCACTACCTTCAACTTTTTTTCTTCACAACCTTCTTTGTTGGTTCAGATTTTTCAACATTTTCCAGAACGGCCTCTACCTCCTCAACAGGAAGATCATAAAAATCTCCTGAATCTTTAGAGAAACCAACATTCATTCTCTTGAGGGTATCAACCCTGATAAGCATTACCTTGCACTTCCTTGGCTTGGAAGTACAATGGATCTTGAAAGATTCAAGACACCGAACAATGAGCTCAGATATAAGGGCAGGATACATAATAATCTGAGCTTTCAAATTACCATTTTTGATGTTATCTATCATGATAAGAATATGCCTCATCAAATTGATCTTTCTTAGATTTACCAAGAAATACAAGATATAAATATCACTTTTCCTTAGATTGTCCTTATCACCTATTCTTGGTACGAAAAACCCTTGAACCCATAACTATAGAATCCAATTTTTGGTAGATAGATGGGAAATCTTTGCTGTTTTGACATCTTTAAGTACAATTCATTCCACATCCTTCACGTTATTGAAACTTCCTTTGACATACAACAATTTGTGAGAGCAAAACTCAGATTCCCCTTCACATGAGAGCCCCACCAATCTTGCAGCCTTGGTGTAAGAAAGCTAATATGTTTTTTCATAACTTTTGAAGGAGAACTTTTCTCTATCATCTTCCTTAAATAAACAACCTAACTCGTAGAATTCTATCATCAAATCCGGATACACAATATTCTGATCCCCAAGCTTTGATATGCAAAAATCTTCCCATCCATCTACCTTAATATTATTATAAATAAGAGAAACATATTTATTGAAAAAGTTAGGATGGACCAACCTTTCCCTGTACACTACCCAACTTGAGATTGACTTCACAGTAGACATTTCTTTAGAAGTGGCTTCTACAAACATTTGGATTGGAGAAACTTCTGAAAAGTTCGGAATGTGCTTTTATAGAATGGAAGGGTTTTAACACACAAGATCTTGATAACCGATGTGGGACAACCATCAGGGGTCCACTTTATATATGCGATGGAAGTGACCATTTATCTTCCAAATCCAATCTAATGGCTATGAACCCTTCTGATCAGATCTAAAGGTTGATATGAAAGTCGTAAGGAAAAATTTAGTTGGATCCGATCTTTTGAGGTTTTTTTAAGAAAAAATAGAATCCAAGAATTTAAAAAACAAAGGATAATACGAGTAATGAATTAATGACTATGAAAATTTAAGAAGGAAATCATACCTTTCGGATTGCAAGGAAGGTTATTCGAAATAGGTCATATTCTTCTTGAAATTTTTAAAAAAAATAAACAAGATGACTACGAAAACTCCATTACAAAAATTCCATTACAAAAATTCCATTACAAAAATTTCAAGTTCGAAAAATTCCATTATGAAAATTTCAAGTATGAAAATTTTTGAAGAATTCATTACGAATTTTTTTGAAAACTTCGTTACAAATTTTTTTGAGAAATTCATTACGAAAAATTTTAAAAACTTCATTAGGAAAAATTTTGAACACTTCATTACGAAATTTTTTGAAAACTTCATTACGAAAAATTTTGTAAACTTCATTACAAATTTTTTTGAAAACTTCATTAGGAAAATTGTTGAAAACAGCATTACAAAATGTTTTGAAAACCTCATTACAAAAATTTTTGAAAACATCACTACAAAAAATTTCGAAAACATCATTAATTTTTTTTGAAAACTTCAATTCAATTTTTTTTGAAAACATCATTACAAAAAATTTTGAATACTTCATTTCAAATTTTTTTGAAAACTTCATTACGAAATTTTTTGAAGAACTGACATGTCACGACCCATCCTCGGGGCCCGTGCCATGACTACCCCAAGCCCGCCATCCATAGGCCAGGGGCTGGCGACTAGCACCAAAGTCGTAAATCCCGATAACTGGGAAGGCATTGGCTTTATAAAAGAAAACAAGCACCACATAGTACAAGCCGAAGCAAAACACTAAGTACAAAAGAAATGCTGAAAAGTAAATGGGCCAGAATTCAAACCCAAAAGAAAGTACGACTACAACTGAACAAGGTACAACAGCAAAAAGACAAACAGCTGGAAGTAGGAAGCAGCTCCTGGGTCGTCCTCCTCAGATCCTACCTGAAGGGTAGGTACAGATAGCGCAGCTCCTAGTCGTCCACCAAGGATCCTACCTGAAGGGTAGGTACAGATAGCCTCCTCCACGCTCTCGTCCGTCAACCTCCTCTGTGAGTCATCACATCGTATAGTCCACCTCCGGGTACTGACTCGTCGTGTAGTCCACCTCCGAGTATTGACTCGTCGTGTAGTCCACCTCCGGGTACCGTCCAGTCCTCGAACACTCGGCCTCCGTCAGCACTGCCCGTCGTCTGCAACCAACACAAAGAGGTGCGGGCATAGACCGTGCAAGGGTGAGTATAACGATACTCAGTAGGGACCCCGAGACCCTCAAGGTCTCACTAAACCAACAAGGATAACCACAAGAAGATCTCAACAGATAACCTCTACTTAGATATATGCCCATACATATACCTAAGTTATCAAGTAACCCATCTCAATCATGAGGAAACACAAGGATTGTGAAATCAACGGATAACCACTACCCAGGTATATGACCATACATATACCTTAGTTATCAAGTGACCCATCTCAATCATGAGGTAAACACAAAGGTCAAAAGTCTCAGCTCAAACCAGGATTTTCATTATCGAAACCGTAACTGCTGAAGAGCTCCGTCTCTGGAGTGTACAGTGATCCTGTCACGACTCCGAGATATTTCTCACTAACCTAAGACTGCTGAGGTACTCCTCCTGTCGAGTACCGCGGGCCTGCCACCGCACACAGTAGTGCTTCCCGCCGGGGTCTGCCACTCAAACACAGTAGTGCTCCCCCCTCATAGCCTATAGAGGTACTCCTCCTGTCAAGTACCGCGGGTCTGCCACCTCACATAGTAGTGATCCTCCACTGTGGGTCTGCCACCTCACAAAGTAGTGCTCCCCACTGGGCTACATAAGTCACTCCGAATCGAATCGGACAAGCAGTCTTCAGGTCTCTGCCGGCTACACGGTCTCCGTACTCCGTACGCTCGTCTCCGAGAGGGTCCACTCCATGAGCTACAAGTTGATACTCCAAGTATCTCAAAGTCCCACGAAGAAGTATCTCAAAGGACCGCCTCGTCCTAGGGGTCTCAACGCAACAGACGGCGCGTCAATCGGACACCCGGTCTGTGAGTTATTAGCCTTTTCGTCCCAGGGGCTCGGTTGGTTTCGTGAGTGAACCAACCCATCCGTATCTCAACTGTACCCCGAACTCCCATAGGGTATACTCATAGGGACCGATACTCCACTTGATCACTAACGCCGCTGACGGTTCGTCAAACGGACGTCTGGTCTGAAAGATATCAGTTTTTCCGTTCCAGGGGCCCGATTGGATTTCGGTGCGATCCAACCCGGCCACTATCCATCTGCATCCAATTCTCAGGAAGAGGATGCCAAAAGTTCCGTATCGTCAACAGGAACTCAACGCAACAGACGACGCGTCAATCGGACGCCCGGTATGAGAGTTATTGGCTTTTTCCGTCTCACACCCACCCTGGGAAACTTCCCAGGTGGTCACCTATCCTGATCACTACTCTAGGCCAAGCACGCTTAACTATGGAGTTTTAACCACGTAGGCTCCCGAAAAGGAAGGTGCACCTTGAGTATAGTATACCGAAACGACCGTCTCGATCCAAGGATCGTGTTACCGCTGACGGCGAGTCGTTTGGAGGCCCGTAGCCCAAGATACGGGCATTTGACCGAAAGTGGTCCGAAACTGGGGGGTTTGGGCCCGGGACGACCCGGGCCGACCCCCCCCTGGGTCGGACGAACCGGGTCGACCCGCCCCGGGTGGCGACCCGGCCCGACGACCCGGCCCGGCTCGGAAAACCCGGCCCGGCCGGCGGTGCGACGGCGTGGTCCGGCGCGGCGGCGTGGCCTGGGCGACGTTCGGGTGCCGCGCGCAGGGGGAAAATCCCCCCTTTGAGAACCACGACCCCTTAATTGGGGCCGCTTTTGAGACCTGGCAGGGGGAAATTAATTCCCCCGGTCACCACTGTCCGGCCGACCCACACTGGCCGACCGGTTTCGCCAGCAAGGACCGGCGACGGCCTGTCCTTCCTTCGCCGACACCGGTGGCCCGGTGCCGGTCGCCGGTCATCTTGCTCCGCCGCGGCCCGGAACCGGCCGCGGCCTATGCCGTCTGGCGCGATGCGACGACATCGCTTCCCTCCGCCGCGGCCCCGCTCCGGCCGCGGCGCCTTTGAATTTCTTCAACGCGACGCGACGGCGTCGCGTTCTTGGATTTCTTTCCACGGCGCGGCGCGACGGCGCCGTGCAATAATTTTCGTGCGATTCCCGCATGGTGCGACGACACCACGCCATCCCGTTCTATCCACAAGGATACAATTATGAACATAGGAGGGGGTTTCGGCCGTGTTGGTGCGGTCCGGGCCCCCCTCTCATTAGACAATAACATTTAATCCTTTATCCTCGAAGTTCGACATTCTAGAATCAAGAATGGAAAATAAATAAATAAAATATCAACAATCCCCTACCTCGGATTCAAGTGAGGAGCACGCCAATCAAGCCGCGGAAGACTAGCGTCGCGGAGGTCGGGCGTCGCGGAAATCGAACGTCGTTTCCGTTGACGTCGAGGTGCGTCCGAAGAGGTACGTCGCTGGAGAAGCTTCGTAAGCTAACGGAGATAGTCCGAGGAGGAAAAGGCATCTCCTTTCGTTGACACGGGAAGAAGATCGAAGAAGCGGCGTCGTCGATCTTTGGAAACACACCGGCTACGAAGAAGAGAAGCGGCGTTCTTCGTCGGAGCTTAAGTGTTCTTCGTGTTCTTCATCAAGGTTGAAGAAGATGGAGAGAGCTTCTCAAAATCTCTCAAGGTGGCAACGGAGACCAACCCAAAATAAAATAAGCTTAAGCCTTATTTTATTTACACAACTAAACATTTGAATTTCAAAAGATAAGAAACGAACCATTAATTCGTATAATTAATTCAACGAAAGAAACAACTCATTTAATTTACGAAATAAACCGCCCAATTAAATGGTCTGTTAAGAATTTAAGAAAACGCGTCAGTTGACTTTCATAATGACGGGTTTTCGCGGGTGCGTTACTTAGCGGAAAGAAACGGCGGGGCTCGTGCGGGCCCAACCTCACAAATATCCTACTAAGAGGGTAGGATATTTTTGGATAGTACCCTATCCGGTTCAACTTAGTTTAAGCCGCTTTTAAGTGGCTTCCAAGTGGCTTAAGTGAAATAAAATAAAGTTGTCATAAAATTATTTTATTTCTTAACTTTAAGCCCAAAAATTAAAAACCACACCCGAGAAAACGCAACTCCGAAAGAGGCGTTCCTAAGCGAATACCGGCGCTACGATTTCATCGGTGCCCTCAGAATTCGATTCCGGGCACCGGTTCAAAAGTTAGAAAAACCCGCTCGTCCGTTCACTGAACGTACCCGAGCCAAACTTCGGAAAATGATTCGGGGCACACCGGGCCTTGGAATCAGGTGCCGTCAGAAATTGTGTTCTTGTAAAATTCCAAAGAAAATTAAGAAAAAAATTTCCTTGGAATTTACAGGTCTTTACATTACTCCCACCACAGGGCTTTACGTCCCCGTAAAGCTTCACTACAAACTTAGGGATACAAAGGTGGTACTGAGCACGCATCTGAGCCTTCCGCTCCCATGTGCTCACCTAGAGGTTCCGTACTTCCAAAGAAAGCGCACCTGAGAAATCGATCATCCTCGTAGAATCTGCTCCTGTTGATCCTCGATCCCCACTGGAACCTCCGCGAAAAACACCTCATCGCCATCGTCCAGCTCCTCATGGTCGATGATATGCGAAGGGTCGAGCATGTATCTCCTCAGTTGAGATACGTGGAAGTCGTCTTACACCTGGTGCAACTGAGGTGGATGGGTCTAGCGGTAAACCACCCCGCCTACCCAGCTGAGGACCTAGAAAGGTCCGTTGAACCTCGGAGATAACTTTCCGCCTTGGCCACATCTCCGTAAACCTTGTCGAGGTGAGACCCGTATAAGGACGTGATCGTCATCCTCAAACTCCAGGGGTCACCATTTCCCATTAGAACTGGAACTCAAAACGACTGCTACCACGAGGGTAAGGTTGACCGACTCAAGAGTGATCGGTCACACCCTCCTATGCAAGAGTTACCCTGCGCTGCCTGGGGTTTCCTTTTCCGCCGACCAAGGAAAACCCATCCCGATGTTTGCCTAAAACCGTCAATTTGAGTACGAATAGTTATTTCCCATTCCATACTCAAACTAATGTCGTAAGGCCTCGACGCTGCCACCAAGAGATTCCAACCAGAACTCTTGCCTCGAGGATCTGACCACACCGTCGGAGTTAGTGAGATTATCGAGTCTCCTCCCAAGGTATCTCCAGACGTGAGGGTCAAGTCCACGGCTTACCGGAAACTCTAGGTCTGGAACAAGATTTGTGAAAGCAAGGAATTATTCATATTGACGTCCATTACTACAACAGCTAGTAGTGGACACAGACTGTCCCTTAAATCATTTCTAGAGCCATTGGGTCACACTCCTTGACCGCATGCAGCCACACTCTTCCTCCGCCCTCCAGCTCCCTGAGCCAGGCGGGAATAACTAAGGCGGGTGGTTGTAGCATGTTAAGATGTACACCACCTCATACTGCTCTCATAGATCTGCCTCCACGTCTGCTGATTCGCAGACTCATCTATCCTTAAAGCTTCCACTTCTTGAAACATTTAACACGCCCGAGTCTCTAAGACTGGCACCGGTTTCCTGTTTCTTACTACACTGTGCAGTCTTCATCCGCTCCTGGATGAACTGCACCTCCTTTGCATACGATCGGGAAGAGCTGCTAAAATTTCTCCTTTTCCGAAAAGAGAAACCTGGTCTAATCCCCTGGATAAACCACATTCGTTGCCTAATGCAGTCAATCCCAACATGAATGATGCATTCATGCCATGGATGACGTCGTAAGGCCTCGACGTAACTACCAAGAGATCCAACTGTCACACCCGCCTCCAAGGGTCGAGTCACACTGTCGGCATCAGTGTGAGGTCACTGGGTCTCCTCGAGTAGAAATATCGAAAGTGAGGGTCAAGTCAACAGTCTTAACCAGGACCACTCAGTATCAACCAAACAAAAAAGGACAGGAAAGCAAACATCTCAAGATAAGTGTCTTTTTATTATTGCAGCTCATAGTACAAAGACATGAATACAAAAGCAACATGGAACTAGAAGTACAAAGGACGTATCCACTAGTTCCTCTCCTGCCCACCTGCTCTTGGAGCTCTACTGCCTTGTCCACTGCTCGGCTGTTGCTCAAGCACCAGCCGCTGCTTCTGTCTCGGTGGCTCCTCCAACACCCGCTGATCAACCGTATGAGGATTCAGACAGTCACGTGCCAGGTGACCCTTTCTGCCGCATGAGTAACACAACCTGATTCTGGAACGCCTAGCTCTGATACCAAATGTGACAACTGGTCCCCGGTGACAGCACAACCACCCCTCCTTTAACATGGCCGTCAGGTCTTGGCCCACCAGGTACCACCAGTTGCCCCGCAGACACGTGGGGCCCACCCCAGGGTTCACCCACGTGCCCGAACGGGTCATATGACTAATGATAGTCCCCACAGGCCAACACATGTTCTTTCCAGTGTGCTTTGTCCTCACTCGCACCCGCAGACACGTGGGGCCCACCCCAGGGTTCACCCACGTGCTCGAACGGGTCATCTGACTAATGATAGTCCAACTGCTGGTCTGGTCCTCCTGGACCTCTGCATCATCTGTCTACTGCCCACAGATGACTCGGCAACTGATCGAAAACCCTGTGGCAAAGGCAAAAGATCCTGTACACGCTCTGGGTGTAGAGCTACTGGCACAAACTCTACCTTGAAGAAGGTCTCGAAGTCTTCCCATGCGAAGGTCATCCCGTTGCAAAACTGGAACAAGTGACTCCACCACCTTCCTGCTGCTGCCTGAAGGAGGCTGGCAGAAAAGATCACCACGAAGTCTGTCGGCGTCCCTACTACCCTGAAGACTCTCACCACAGCCTCCAGCCAATCCGCAGCCACCTGGGGGTCCATCCCTCCCTGGAACCTGGGTGGACTCTAGCGCTGGAACTCGTGCAGCGCACTCAAGTAGCATGCATTGCCTACTGCTGGGGCTGGTGGCATCGGTGTCCCAATGTATGGTAGTACCGCTGGTACGTCCGCTGGTGCCTCAACTGCAAGAGGGCCCTGTACCGAAGCCTCGTCACTCGACAGACTGTCAGCACGCACATCCCTCTGGGCTCTAGCTGGTCGTCCGAGAAAAGGCATCCTAAAAGCAACAACATAACACGGTCAAACGATTATACCTGGTGAGCTGACCTGGTTTGAGCTGTTTTAAGGGGAAACCTTTGAAAACACACACACAATCAGTGTTTTCGTGCACAAAGTCGGAAATTAGTTGTCAGGGTCCTGGTGTATGGATACGTCGGCTACCCGCACCAACACTGGACTCCCTGAACTGAAAACCACACTCGGTACTCTTAACACTATTGCTTCACAGAAGAAACATCAGAGTTATAAGTTCTGCGGTAGAACCGAACTCCTTTGATAACAATTTGTCACGACCCGTCCTCGGGGCCCGTGCCGTGACTACCCCAAGCCCGCCTTCCATAGGCCAGGGGCTGGTGACTAGCACTAAAGGCGTAAATACCGATAACTAGTAAGGCATTGCCTTTATAAAAGAAAACAAGCACCACAGAGTACAAGCGGAAGCAAAACACTAAGTACAAAAGAAATGCTGAAAAGTAAATGGGCCAGAATTCAAACCCAAAAGAAAGTATGACTACAACTGAACAAGGTACAATAGCAAAAAGACAAACAGCTGGAAGTAGGAAGCAGCTCCTGGGTAGTCCTCCTCAGATCCTACCTGAAGGGTAGGTACAGATAGCGCAGCTCCTGGTCGTCCACCATGAATCCTACCTGAAGGGTAGGTACAGATAGCCTCCTCCACGCTCTCGTCCGTCAACCTCCTCTGTGAGTCGTCACATTGTATAGTCCACCTCCGGGTACTAACTTGTCGTGTAGTCCACCTCCGGGTACTGACTCATCGTGTAGTCCACCTCCGGGTACCGTCCAGTCCTCGAACACTCGGCCTCCGTCAGCACTGCCCGTCGTCTGCAACCAACACAACGTGGTGCGGGCATAGCCCGTGCAGGGGTGAGTATAACGATACTCAGTAGGGACCCCGAGACCCTCAAGGTCTCACTAAACCAACAAGGATAACCACAAGAAGATCTCAACAGATAACCTCTACTTAGATATATGCCCATACATATACCTAAGTTATCAAGTAACCCATCTCAATCATGATAAAACACAAGGATTGTGAAATCAATGGATAACCACTACCCAGGTATATGCCCATACATATACCTAAGTTATCAAGTGACCCATCTCAATCATGAGGTAAACACAAAGGTCAAAAGTCTGAGCTCAAACCAGGATTTTCATTATCGAAACCATTACTGCTGAAGAGCTCCGTCACTGGAGTGTACAGTGGTCCTGTCACGACTCCGAGGTATTGCTCACTAACCTTATAATGCTGAGGTACTCCTCCTGTCGAGTACCGCGGGCCTGCCACCTCACACAGTAGTGATTCCCGCCGGGGTTTGCCACTCAAACACAGTAGTGCTCCCCCCTCATAGCCTATAGAGGTACTCCTCCTGTTAAGTACCGCGGGTCTGCCACCTCACATAGTAGTGCTCCTCCGCTGTGGGTCTGCCACCTCAGAAAGTAGTGCTCCCCACTGGGCTACGTAAGTCACTCCGAATCGAATCGGACAAGCAGTCTTCAGGTCTCTGCCAGCTACACGGTCTCCGTACTCCGTACGCTCGTCTCCGGGAGGGTCCGCTCCATGAGCTATAAGTAGATACTCCAAGTATCTCAAATTCCCACTAAGAAGTATCTCAAAGGACCGCCTCGTCATAGGGGTCTCAACGCAACAGACGGCGCGTCAATCGGACGCCCGGTCTGTGAGTTATTAGCCTTTTCGTCCCAGGGGCCCGGTTGGTTTCGTGAGTGAACCAACCCGGCTGTATCTCAACTGTACCCCGAACTCCCATAGGGTATAATCATAGGGACCGATACTCAACATGATCACTAACGCCGCTGACGGTTCGTCAAACGGACCTCTGGTCTGAAAGATATCAGCTTTTCCGTTTCAGGGGCCCGGTTGGATTTCGGTGCGATCCAACCCGGCCACTATCCATCTGCATCCAATTCTCGGTGGAGGATGCCAAAAGTTCCGTATCGTCAACAGGAACTCAATGCAACAAATGGCACGTCAATCGGACGCCCGGTCTGAGAGTTATTGGCTTTTTCCGTCTCACACCCACCCTGGGAAACTTCCCAGGAGGTCACCCATCCTGATCACTACTCTAGGCCAAGCACGCATAACTATAGAATTTTAACCACGTAGGCTCCCGAAAAGGAAGGTGCACCTTGAGTATAGTATACCGAAACGACCGTCTCGATCCAAGGATCGCGTTGCCGCTGACAGGGAGTCGTTTGGAGGCCCGTAGCCCAAGATACAGTCATTTGACCGAAAGTGGTCCAAAACTGGGGGGTCTGGGCCCGGGCCGACCTGGCCCGACCCCCCCTGGGTCGGCTGAACCGGGTCGACCCGCCCCGGGCGGTGACCTGGCCTGACGACCCGACCCAGCTCGGAAAACCCGGCCCGGCCAGCGGCGCGGCGGCGTGGTTCGGCGCGGCAGCGCGGCTTGGGCGTCGTTCGGGTGCCGCACGTAGGGGGAAAATCCCCCCTTTGAGAACCGTGGCCCCTTAATTGGGGCCGCTTTTGAGACCCGGCCGAGGGAAATTAATTCCCCCGGTCACCACTGTCCGGCCGACCCGCACTGGCCGACCGGTTTCGCCAGCAAGGACCGGCGACGGCCGGTCCTTCCTTCACCGACACTGGCGGCCCGGTGCCGGCCGCCGGTCATCTTGCTTCGCCGCGGCCCGGAACCGGCCGCGGCCTATGCCGTCCGGCGCGATGCGACGACATCGCTTCCCTCCGCCGCGGCCCCGCTCCGGCCGCGACGCCTTTGACTTTCTTCAACGCGACGCGACGACATCACGTTCTTGGATTTCTTTCCACGGCGCGGCGCGACAGCACCGCGCAATAATTGCCGTGCGATTCCCGCGTGGTGCGACGACACCATGCCATCCCGTTCTATCCGCAAGGAAACAATTATGAACATAGGAGGGGGTTTCGACCGTGTTGGTGTGGTCCGGGCCCCCCTCTCGTTAGACAATAACATTTAATCCTTTATCCTCGAAGTTCGACATTCTAGAATCAAGAATGGAAAATAAATAAATAAAATATCAACAATCCCCTACCTCGGATTCAAGTGCGGAGCACGCCAATCAAGCTGCGGAAGACTAGCGTCGCGGAGGTCGGGCGTTGCGGAAATCGAACGTCGTTTCCGTTGACGTCGAGGTGCGTCCAAAGAGGTACGTCGCTGGAGAAGCTTCGTAAGCTGACGGAGATAGTCCGAGGAGGAAAAGGTGTCTTCTTTCATTGACACGGGAAGAAGATCAAAGAAGCGGCGTCGTCGATCTTCGGAAACACACCGGCTACGAAGAAGAGAAGCGGCGTTCTTCGTCGGAGCTTAAGTGTTCTTCGTGTTCTTTGTCAAGGTTGAAGAAGATCGAGAGAGCTTCTCAAAAGCTCTCAAGGTGGCAAAGGAGACCAACCCAAAATAAAATAAGCTTAAGCCTTATTTTATTTACACAACTAAACATTTGAATTTCAAAAGATAAGAAACGAACCATTAATTCGTAGAATTAATTCAACGAAAGAAACAGCTCATTTAATTTACAAAATAAACCACCCAATTAAATGGTCTATTAAGAATTTAAGAAAACGCATCAGTTGACTTTCATAATGACGGGTTTTCGCGGGTGCATTACTTAGCGGAATGAAACGGCGGGGCTCGTGCGGGCCCCACCTCACAAATATCCTACCAATAGGGTAGGATATTTCTGGATAGTACCCTATCCGGTTCAACTCAGTTTAAGCCGCTTTTAAGTGGCTTCCAAGTGGCTTAAGTGAAATAAAATAAAGTTGTCGTAAAATTATTTTATTTCTTAACTTTAATCCCAAAAATTAAAAACCACACCCGAGAAAAGGAAACTCCGGAAGAGGCGTTTATAAGCGAATACCGGTGCTGCGATATCATCGGTGCCCTCAGAAGTCGATTCCGGGCACCGTTTCAAAAGTTAGAAAAAACCCGGTCGTCCGTTCACTGAACGTACCCGAGCCAAACTTCGGAAAATGATTCCGGGCACACCGGGCCTCGGAATCAGGTGCCGTCAGAAACTGCGTTCTTGTAATATTCCAAAGAAAATTAAGAAAAAAATTTCCTTGGAATTTACAGGTCTTTACATGACAAGGATGTGTACTCCCCCTATGAAAAGCAGTTTATTACTGAAAGAAGATTGGTTTAACAGAGAGTTAATCAAGAAAAACTACCTTATGGTAATCATTCCTAACTTCTGTTTAATGTATTCAAATCTATTGGAAGATAAATATTTTGTGAAAATGTCAGTAAGTTGATCTTGAGTTCCGATAAACTGAAGAATGATATCTCCTTTTTGTGTGTGATCCCTAAGAAAGCGATGCCTAATATCTATGTGTTTTGCACGAGAGTGATGTGCATAGTTTTTACTAAGGTAAATGGAACTTGTATTATCACAAAAAATTTTTGTTTTGGTAAAACTCACACAATAGTCTGTGAGTGTGTGTTGCATCCACAACACTTGAGCACAAAAAATTCCAGCTACTACATATTCAGCTTCAGTAGTGGAGAGTGCTACTGAGTGTTGCTTCTTGCATGACCAAGAAACTAATGAATCTTCAATGAAATGGAATGTTCTGGATGTACTCTTTCTATCCATTCTACACCCACCAATGTAAGCATCAGAAAAACTTTTTAAGATAAAATCATTTTCAGAAGTATAAAATAGTCCTAAATCCATGGTTCCCATTAAGTAGAAAAAAAAATTCTTTTCACTACCTTTAAATGGGATTCCTTAGGATTGGATTGATATCTTGCACATAACCATACTGAAAACATCCAGTCTGGACGACTAGAATTCAAGTATAGTAAGATTCTTATCATACCTATAAAAGATGTCTGATCCACTAGTTTCCCAGCTTCATCAAGATCTAGTGAATTTGAGGTACCAATAGGAGTACTAATACTCTTAGTGTTGTCATATCCATACTTTTTAAGAAGATATTTAATATAATTATGTTGAGATATACAGGTTCCTTCTGGTTTTTGAAAAATTTGAAAACCAAGGAAAAGTGTTAACTAACCCATCATACTCATTTCAAAATCATATTTCATTAGATCCGCAAAGGAAACGATTGCTGAGTTGAACCAAATATAATGTCATCAACATAAATTTGAACAATCAAAACATTTTTCTTATCTTTCCTTATAAAAAGGGTTGGATATGCATTTTCCTTGACATAATTATTTTAAATCAAAAATCATATAATTCTATCATACCATGATCGAGGGGCTTGTTTAAGTCCATACAAAGCTTTGGTAATTTTAAAAACATGATGACGATATTTTTTATCTTCAAAACTAGGAGGTTATTATATATAAAATTTTTCTTGGACATAACCGTTAAGAAAAGAAAATTTCACATCCATTTAAAAAATGTTTAAAATTGAATAATGTGGCAAATGAAAGTAAAATAAGAATGGATTCAAGTCTAGATACTGGAGCATAGGTTTCTTCATAGTCTATTCCTTCTTGTTGGTTATAGCCTTTAGCAACTAATCTATCTTTATTTACTATTATGACTCCATTTTCATCACATTTATTTTTGAAGACCCACTTCACTGCAATAACAGTGGTTTCCTTAGGTATTTCAACCAAGGTCCAGACTTTATTCCTTTCGAATTCATTTAGATAATCTTACATAGCTTTTATCCAATCATAATCACCTAAAGCTTCATCAATGATTTTTGGTTCTAATTGGGAAAGAAATTCTAGATGTTCTACTTAATTCCTTAAAGAACTTATAGTCCTTACGGTTTTATTTACATCACCAATGATACTATCACTGGGATGATTCTTAAAAAAACTGATTTGGGTTTTGTAAAACCTGTTCATCAACATAAGGTAGAAAATATTCTAGGTTAAATGTTTTAGAACCATTTTCTTGAACACTTTCCTTATTAGAAGGATCTTATATCAAAGTTTGATAACTAGTTTTTGAAAACACATCCGAAGATGTTGGTTGGGGTTGTTTAAAAACAAAAGGACTAGTTTCATCAAATTTGACATGTACAGTCTCTTTAACAGTACAAGTGTTTTTATTGAAAACTTTATAAGCCTTAGAAGTTATGGAGTAGCCTAAGAAAATTCCCTCATCATATTTTGGTGTGAATTTGGGTAGATTATCTTTAGTATTAAGGATAAATACTTTGAAACCAAAAACCTTAAAGTAAGAGAGTCTATGTTTTCTACCATTTCATAACCCATAAAGAGTTTTATTAAGAAAAGGTCTAATGAAAACACTATTTATAGTATAACAAGGAGTACTTACAGCTTCATCCAGGAAATGTCTAAATATAGAATATTCAATCAAAATGGTTCAAGTTATCTCTTGAATAATTCTATTTCTTCTTTCAACTACACCATTTTATTGAGGAGTTCTACGTTCTGAAAAGTTGTGAGTAATACCTTTTCTACTACAAAAAGTTTCAAAATCAGAAATTTTAAATTCTCCTCCATGATCACCATGAATAGTTTTCAATGGAATGTTTTTTTTTCATTTTTAACTTGGTCTCTAAAAATTTTGAAATAAGAAAAAGCTTCGGCTTTCTTTCCTAGAAAATAGACCCACATAAATCTAGTGTAATCATCAACTAAAAAAACACATAGTATTTTCCACCAATGCTTCCAGTTTTTACTGGTCCACAAAGGTCCATATACACTAACTGTAATGCATCAGTTGTTGAGACTTCACCGACTAATTTAAAAATCTATTTATGTTCTTTTCCTTATTGACAAGGATCACAAACTTTAGAAGAATCAAATCTAAGCTCCGGTAGATCCTTTACTAGTTTCTTCTTAGATAGTTTACATAAGTTCCTAAGGTTACAATGTCCTAGTCTTTTATGCCACAACCAAGAATGATCTTCCATTGCACTAAGGCAAGGTAAGTCTTGGATCCTAAGATCTTCTAAGTTTAATGGGTATACATTCTCTGTCCTATTGGAAGGTAGAATAAATTCTTCTTTCTAATTGTGTACTAAGAATTTTTAATTCCTAAAATTCACAAGGTATCCTTCACCACATAAATGACTTATGCTAATGAGGTTGTACTTAAGACCCTTATCAAATAAAACATTTGAAATCAAAGTTTTTCCAAGAAGAACAATGTTACCTATACCAATAATTTCTCCCTGAGCATTGTCTTCGAAAGTTACTCTTTCTCCCATTGTCTTGATAATATTTTCAAAATAGTTTTTGTTACCAGTCATATGCCTGGAACATCCACTATCCATGTACCATGTATTGCTGTTGGTATCTTCTCTATTTTCCTGAAAATAAGAAAAATTTATGTTTTCAGAATCTAGACTTGCTTAGATCCGGAAATCTCAGAAAACAAAATTTTATGCACCCACATACTTTTAGAAAAATAAGCTTTATGAAATATTAAAGATTGGGTTTTGTTTAAGGAACAATTTTTTTCCCAGTGCCCACCACACTGACACTTTATACAGAATGGGGAACTTTGAGGAACAACGTAATTGTTACTAAAAATTGGTTTAGAACTAGTATAACCAAAACCTGAATTATTCCTTAGAGGTCGGATTTCAGAGTACATTTTATCAAAAGATTCTTTACTTAAGGTAATGTTTGAAAAACACTTCCTTAAGGAAAGTATTTAGGATTTGAGATTGATAACCATGTTTTTATCTTCTAAAACATTTGATTTTGAAGTAGAGCTAGGCTTGAAAACATTTTTCTTAGAAATTACATTTTCTAGATCTTTAGAAAGGTTATTCTTATCAAAATTCACTTCCTCATGATTTTTGGAAATAATTAAAAAATCAACATTTTTCTTATCAAGATCATTAGAAAGATATGATATTTCCTTACTAATAATAGTATTCCTGGAATTTTTCTTATTAGGTTTTTTCATGAGTTTTGACTTCTCAATCTTAAAAAGTTTGGAGAACCAAGAAACTTCTTCATAGGTTGGTAAATTATTATCTTTATCAGAAGAAGATTCTTCATCCGAAGAGTTATAATATTACTATCATTAGCATTCAAAGAAACATTGGTCAATGATTCAGCATTGTGTACCTTATCCATTAACCAATGATTTTCAATAGGTATTCTGGCTATTAGACCAAGATTCTTCAGTCCAAAAGATTCATTATCCGAAGATTCATCTGATGAGTCTCTACCAATGACACTCCAGGTGTCATTAGCTTTCAATACTTTCTTAGATTTATTCTGGTAATACTTATTTTTTTTCTCTCAAAATGTTTTTCCTTTCCTTCTTTTTTCTTGAGCATAGGACAATTAGGCCTAATATGTCCAGCTCTCTTGCATTCATAACATGCAACTTATGAGTCTTTCTTATATTTCCTTTCTCTCTTCTTGTATCTAGATTGAAAATTACTTTTTCCAGCTATCTTGTTCATCCCTCGAGAAAGATTTGAAAACTCATTCTCTAGAGATTCACTTTCACTAGATTCAGATTGAATAATAATTTTCTTAGATTTGGATCTAGTAATTCTCTAAGAAGTCTTAGCTTTTATGTGATTAGAAGTTGTAGTAAAAGCAACACTGCCATTTCCATTCTTATTCTTTATGTTTTCAGAATCTCTCTTCATTCTAGTCTCATGTTGAAGAAGAGTTCCAAAGAGTTCATCAAGAGTAATCTGAGTAACCTTTCTGTTCTAATCAATAACTGTCCTCTTTGATTCCCACTCATTGGGCATGATGTCTATGATCTTATCAACAAGAGCTTCATCATATAATCCTTTATCACCCATATATTGTAAACTATTTACAATAGTTATGAATCTTTGTTTCACCTTGCATATGGGTTCTCCATCAGAAAAATTAAAACAATGATATTCAGCTCTAAGCATGGATCTTCTAGTTTCAATCACTTTAAAAGTACCAAAATGTGTAACCTCAAGTTTCTTCCAAATGAAATTAGCTACTTCACAAGAATATATTTGGCTATACATATTCCTAGTCATTTAACAAAGCAAAGTATTTCATACCTTATAGTTGGTTTGATATTCTTGCTTCTCCTAGTTTGTAAAAGTTCTGAATTCCTTATCAGGAATTTTATAATCACCAGTAAGCATAACAAAGTTATCTACTCCAATATTGATCACAAAGGTCTTCATACGATCTCTTCAATACTCGTTATCATTACCATCAAAGATTATAAGTCTAGTAGGATTTATTTTGTTGATGGAACCAACATTTATTCCTATCATCTTAAGAAAAATATGTCCATACAAAAACTTGTTAATAGGAAAAATTTCATAACCAAAAATATCTTTCTAAGAAATGAAAAGTATAATGAGTAAAACCTGAGCAAGAAAAACTTATATGTGAGTATAAGTATTTCGGAGACCTGCTCTGATACTAATTTTTGGATCGAAATGATGTTGTATATGCTCAATATACAAGAGGGGGGGGGGGTGAATTGTACACTTTAAAAATTCCTTTGGAAATTTTAAAGGTGGTTATGTTTAACAAGGTTATACAAGGTTAATTCACAAAACCTCTAATTATTCACAACTTGCTTGACTCTGAGAATATGATTCCAAAAAAGTGGATCCAGAAATATGGTACTGGAAAAAATGAAACATAATGAAATTTTAAAATAATGAATATTCTACCTTAAAGCATATAGAATCTAACTAAATCAGAGTACACTAGTTTAAGGATGTATAAGATAGTCATACTATCCTTAATATACAAAATGCAGTGGAAAAATAAACTTGTAACAAGAACAAGTAACAAGTAGTAAATCTTTTAACCCAAAGAGAAGGGTATCCAACAACCTTGGATAAAGGTCCCTTGATTTATACTTTTAGGAAAGTCCGTCTTACCCACACCAGGGTCATCCCTCGATATGAAGATCAGAGTCTTTCTTGATATCCGCACAAGACCTCAACTTCAAGGGAGTTGGAACCTCTGTCTTCCTCAGCAAGGAATCCCTCGAACTTCAAGGTAGTCGAAACATCTGTCTTCCTATCCCCGGAAGCCCTGGAATGTAATCAATAACATTCAGAGTTGCAAAAAGAAAATATGAATGAGGATTTCAGTACGCACAATGAAATGAAAGTCCCTCTCTAGAAATCACTTCAACAGCATGTGGTCTCTAGAGTCTTAGAACAGTATTGATCTCTTTCAAATGAGCTCCTATTTATAGGCATGGATTCAACGGTCGGATCCCTCCTCCAACAGTCATATTTTTTTTTTGAATTTCGGAGGGACCTGTACACATGTCACTCAAGCAACGGTTAGTTAGAAATAGAATACATGACATCATTTTATAAAAAAACATGTGTAAGAAAAAATATAGTTACATAACCAAACTCAAGAATTTGGTGTGTAAGTAAAACAACGTTTGATGTCTAACCAAAAATAAATTCGGAGTCTATGGTATAAAATTATTTGGATTCTGTTTATCAGAGAATTCGTAATAAGAATTCGTAATCAGAATTCTTCATCAGAATTCGTAATGAGAATTCGTAATCATAATTCTTCATTAGAATTCGTAATGAGAATTCGTAATTAGAATTCTTCATCATAATTCGTAATGAGAATTCATAATCAGAATTCTTCATTAGAATTCGTAATGAGAAATCATAATTAAAATTCTTCATCAGAATTCGTAATGAGAATTCATAATCAGAATTATTCATTAGAATTCGTATTGAGAATTCGTAATCAGAATTCATCATCAGAATTCATAATGAGAATTTGTAATCATAATTCTTCATAAGAATTCACAATGAGAATTCGTAATCATAATTCATCATTAGAATTCATAATGAGAATTCGTAATAAGAATTCCTCATCAGAATTTGTAATGAGAATTCGCAATCAGAATTCTTCATTATAATTCATAATGAAAATTCATAATCAGAATTCTTCATTAGAATTATTAATGAGAATTCGTAATCAGAATTCATCATCATAATTCTTAATGTAACTTTATAAAAGTTCATACCCAAAATTCATAGTAGAAAACCATTATAGTTCGTGACCATAATTCGGAGTGGAAATTTATAAAAGTTTGTATTTAGAATTCGAATCCTAAAATATAATGTTTCATATATAAGTATCATATGATTCCGAGGTTTTTGATTACAAAACAAATTTTACCTTTAATCAAAAGATATGATATGATCAATATAAATAGGATAAAATGAATTTTTCCTTGAGATAAGGTGTTTGTGATTTTCAAAACAAGACTGAATGGTAAAGTCATAAGGACACCTTAGTGACTTAACAATCTCCCCAAAGCATGAAGGAATGGATAAGTCATAAGGAAAACCTTATTGACTCAACAATTAGTACATTTTTTATTTATATCATTAGTTACCTTAACAAGTCAAATACCTATTAAATAGGGGATAGCTATCAATTATGCATGTATAGGGGCACTATAAAGATATAAATTATCTCATTCTTGGGAAAATAAAAATATCATGTCTTCCACATTAGGGTGTGTATAATAACTATCTAGTTTAAATCCATGTAATACATCACTTGGGATTTAAAAATAATCTATGAATATGTAAAAGGATTTGATAAATCCACTAGATTATTACAAGTGAGTGTGAATATGTTTTCTCATCACCAATAGATGAATGATGGGTTATTTTGGTGTTTTGTTCCATCTAGGAAGGATTCAAGGGATACATTTTGTTTATTGTCTCCTAGGAAGATTTAATTTCATATTACAAAGTTTTATGCTGTCTAATAAATCTTAAAAGGTCTACACAACATTTAAGGTCTCACGGGAAGACATAAGGGTACACTGGTTTTCTAAGTTATCTCTGAAGGTTTATAGATTACACTAGGTATATGGTCTCCTAGAAATACTTAATGGTTTGATAAGTTTTATTTTTTATATGGAGGCGTAAAGGGTTTATGAATAGTTTTATGGTTAACTAAAAATACTTAAAGGTACATTTGAGTTTTTTCCATACAAGAAGGCTTAATGGAAAATTTTTTGATTTAAAAACTACAATAAATACAAAATATTACAATAAAATTTTATTCCATACATAAAGGATTATGTATTTTTCTTGTTTTATGGTATATTAATATGAATTAATGATATGATATTATTTTATATCATCAATTTATTTTTAAGGGTGACATTGGGTTTAAAGTTACTTAAGAAGTCTTAAGGGGATGATCGAATAAATTCCATTAAGGAATAATTATAGTGGTATTACATGGTTTATGGTACTGAGAAAAATTATATTTACTATCTATCTTTATGATACTAAAGTTACCTTAATGGGTTTACAATGGGGTTTATGGTCACCTCTGAAGAAATAAATATATAAAAGAGTTGTGTGCCATCCATGATGGCTTAAGGGTGACATTGGGTTTAAGGTCTCCACTAATGAATTGAGGTTTCACTGAATTTTTTTCAATCTATAAAATCTTAAAGGGTTTAAACTAGGGTTAAAGGTCTCCCAAAAATACTTATGGACATGATATATCTTTTTCCAACCATGAAGTATTAAGGTTTTAAAGAGGAGGTGGAAGGTATGATGATGTTTTTATTAAGTAATTCATATGAATCTCTATGAAGGGAATCCAAAGCCTATATAGTTAAAGGTTATAGTTTTATAACCACATGACATAGAATTTCATTCATTATCATTTCATGTGAAAAGGGTCAATGGAGTGACTTTAACATTCATATAAGCTCTAACAACATGGCTTGTAGCTTTATTATCATATGAATTGGACTAGTTTAATGTATTTTGAAGTCTTGTAGAGTGATATACTAGGTTAAAGGTACATAAAAGTGTTTTGATATAGGATTTATAATTAAGTGGCTTGTTTAAATATCAACCTAACTAATGGGTCATGTGAAGACACGAATTTTACATTGGATTTAATTCCTAAAGGTCTCAAATTCTATAAAAAATCAGGGAAATAATAGTGTATTTTACTTCATAATTTCTTCATATATGCATTCACCACATGTTTGATGGAGATAATGTAGGTGTAATAATGACTAAAAACATAAGAGGTGATAATTTGTGGGATAAATATTAGTATTATTGTATATTTTATCCAAGTTAAAGAAGACTCAAAATACCCTATAGGTTATAGTGTTGAGAATTTCACAATGAAATGTTCCCAATATCCGAGAGCATTAAGAGTTAAAATGGACAGTGTGTGGCTTATTAAAGATCATCATACTTGGAAAGAAAAGAGAATCCTCAAGAGGCATGTAGGGATTAGTAATGAAAATGGGCACATAGTCTTCATATATCTGGGGAATATGTGGGGTGGGTGGGCTTCAAAATTTTTACCATTTAGAGAATAGGCACCAGTAGTTTGACACCACATGGGAGTAGTACAAGAAATATTGATCCCATGTGGGTGTGACCTTAACCATGGGATCGATTTAAAAAACTAATATTTTCTTATAATATATACTTTTTTGATATTTTGGGTTTTAATAAAAAACACTATTAAACCATATAATATGATTTTTCTCTACAATAACCATTCTAATTCACAATCTAATCTCATGTTAATTCTAAATAGGTCTATATTTACAATTTTAATATGATATGAAAAAAATTATATAATAATTATTAACAATATTCACATGGTGTGTTATATTGCCTCTCAAAAAATGGAACCCATCTCTAAGTCACTTGGTTTTGACACTAAAATAATTATTACAATAATGATATTTGTTTCGATCGATTTATTTTTGTTATTATTTTAATTTATTTTTTTTAAAAACATAAAAGGTAAATATTACACAAGATAACCTTAACCACATACTCTAAAATTAGTCACCACTTAGAGAGTTGTAATTAATTTACAGGAATGGTTGATCATATCCCTACACCACTAAAAATATCGTTCATTTACCCTCACCAATCAATCACTTGATATGTATCAAAATGAGTTTTTGACAAAACAAAATCCCCACATGAAACAATCATACCATCAATGAATTCTCCATCATAGACAATAAAATTCTATTTATTACAGATCTATTCCCCACAACTATATTTATAAATATGAAAAAATAAAAAATTTAAATTTGTAAGATTAATAATTATATTTTATTTTTCAATGAGGCTAATCCAATGAGCTACCTATATACTTATTTGGGGTGGGACATGATTGAATTTTTTTATCACATTATATGCTGTCTTTTACTGACAATCCCATACAACCTGAAACCCACATGATACTGGGCCACCCATTTTACATTACTAGAAAGGATTAAATTTATAAATTCTTTCCATGTACGTTCAAGAGAAAGGATCCTTATTATTTAGGGGTGTAAATTTTACCACACATTGGGGTTCATCGAGAGAACTGAGAATTATATAGTTCTTACCTTCTATAAGGGTTATATCCTCCATTAATAAAGTTTGTGAAACTATTCTAGTAATTCTTGATATTTTAGAATCACTCGCATGAAATGATATTGTAATTGGGTTGAATGAATTTTTTTCAATAAACTAATACAATCATGTATTCAATAGGTATTAGAAACAAGAAAAGTATTATTATGGGATGAAAACTCATTGATGAAACATTCATGTGGAATGTGATCAATGATATTCCTTCTATTAGATACAAATTCATAGATGGGACTATAAATAGATATGTGGATACTAATATCTTCATTGAAGGATATGTGGCCATATATTGACATGAAAATGAATCTTCAGCTATGGATGGAAATGATAAGGATGTGTGATAATGGATTTAAATGATAAAGGATGTATGATATTGAAGTCTCATGGCATAGAGTTATATCCTTTGGAAAATTACTCATGATGTATACACTCTCTATAAAGTTCATTCTCTCAATGTTATTCGGTGGACTTAATATAAGGTCCACTCATGGGGATCAATGGGTAACACATTTCATGTGTGTAAAGTAAAATTCCTTTTGAATTGTATAACCATCCCCAAAATCTATCCTAAGTATTTGACTATGGGAGGATGATAAGGATCCCTATGGGATATATAAATCATGTAAACGATGAGTTTTTAAAATATCCAAAAAAACATTCTGGGAGTATATAAATGGGTAATGTGTTTAGTTAATTATAAGAAAAGGTTCTGCATTTGTCCAAGATGAGGGACACACAACTTCACATCCTTTTGAAATATAATACATGGTCATGGATGAAATAGAGGGATTTTTGTGGTTCATAAATTTCATATTTATATTTTAAAATTATATTGATTTGTTAGAAATTTAACTAAAAAACTTTGTATATTACTTTATGATGGAGAGGTCAATTTTTGAGTGTCAATATTGGTTATGTGGTGGTATGTGTTTAAGGTTTAATAAAGGGAATGTGGAAGTGTGGGTAATGATAAAACGTGATGAAGTGGCTATGTGTGAAGTGGTTGGAAGATTATAGTAAAAAAAATTAGTAGTTTCTTTATTGTCATTTTGTATTCATGTTCATAATCATTTAGTGATGGGTTGTGCTATCATGTCTTGTTATACTTTAGTGAGTAATAAAAATGTTTAAAGTAACGTATAAGTTTGGTGAAAATAATTTTGGGACCTTTTTTCTTTTATGTTTATTAATAGTTGTTGTGGTGTTTTGATAATATTTGTAGTTTATTATTATTTCGTTTTAGATTATGATATATCAAACATTTTGGTTATTATGTACAGTTAGGAAATGGTTTTTGATTTTTTTTATTATTTCTCTTGGAACTATGATTTAGTTATCACTTCTTTATTTACGTTTGAGAGACTATAGGGTTTGGTATATGGGTTTTTTTACAGTGTAATATTTTTTAGATTATATTAATTGATATTAATTGAAAAATGTGGATGAATACAGTGCATCAATTCAGGATGATTGTAGATAATAAAGTGGACTTTAGAGTTTCATTAAAGTTACAATCCTTCTTAATTTTTTTTATGTTTTTATTGATTTCAAATATGTCATCCCATGAATATTTGTTTCAAATAGACATTAATTTATTTTGGATATCATTATACGGAGTTCTCCAAATATCTCACCCCACCATAATTGTACCTAGAGATTTATTTTGGTAACAAGGACATACACAACTTCTTAAATAGATCCAATTCATAAGATGAATCTTTAGAGGCCTAAGTGGTTTTTATGCATTTAAATTCTGTTTATTATCGTTATATAGAAATGTATTAATATCTAGCTTTTGGTATTTTTTATTTATTAAAGTTATTAGAATTTATTGGCATCTCTTAACTATTTTAATGGGTTTTAATAAGGTTAATTCCCGTCATATTATCAATTTAATCAGATAGATATAGTCACCAACCTATGTCCAATTGGAAATGATCTTTTGAGGTTACCCATTCCTTCACTGCTGAAATATGAGTGATTTCAATGGGGACATGTTCTGATAATGTTGTATTATATATTTGGTTAATAATTAAGATTAATTTTATAGTTAGGAATCAGAAAGGGTTTCATTGGTTTGGTATGTCAACAATATCATTTAAGATTAACTTGATATATAGGACAAATTGGTGAAATAATACACGTAAGGACCCCATAATATAACTCAATGGAGTTGATAGTATACTAAAATTCATAATAGAAAGTTCACTTGTTGTTGGGTGGGATCATAGGAGAGATACATAAATAATTATCACTAATTTCACTTTCTTTTGAGTTTGGAACTTATAATGGATAATATATGGATATTTGTGATAAGGTATATTAATATTACTTTTGAAGTTATTTTTGAGTTAAGAAATTATTTTGATTGTGATAATTGAAGATGGTATTTTCTAAAAAATCCTTATAGTTT
Source organism: Viscum album (assembly GCA_963277665.1). Taxonomy (NCBI): domain Eukaryota; kingdom Viridiplantae; phylum Streptophyta; class Magnoliopsida; order Santalales; family Viscaceae; genus Viscum; species Viscum album. Next base: position 1,594,278,469 of record OY728161.1, read on the forward strand.
TTAAGAATTTTTTTATTTTTTACTTGATGAGTTTCTTTAAGTAATCAACTATATAATAATTTTTTTAAATTTTTTTCCCTTTCCATGTAATAAATTTATAAAATAATATTTGACGTATGATAAATAGTGAAGATTTAAATTATATAAATAACATTATATAATTTTAAATTATTAATTTTTACCTTTTAGGATGTATGGTACATTTTTAAACCTATATGACATTTAACTTGTTATTAATGCATAATAAAGGAATTACTAATGTTGAGTATAGTTTGATAAATTTTCTAATCCTTTTGGTTATGTCATATGTCAGTATGTTAAAGGATCTTTATTATAAGAGAAATAATTGTTTCAATATCACATTTTCAGATTGTGAATTTCTAGTTAGGAATAGTTCTATCATTTTCAAGATAAAAATATGAAATATGTTAGATCTAATTCATGTCATAGATGTGAAAAAGTGAATTTTATAATTTTTAGTAGTTATTATTATACCTATTGATATTTAATACTTTGATATAACATGGTAGGAATAAGATTTATTAATGAATAATTTTTAATTTTATGATTTGTTAAAAAAAACAATTACCTTTAAAAGAAATGCATTATTAAAAATGTATACGAATTTTTAAGTGATTTATAAGGGGATAATTTTGAAATTATATTTGGGAGTACCTTGTTATATAAAGTTTTATGGTAATGAAATGTTAATAATTATATGTTTATGATATCTAACACCATGGATAAAAGGAGATGAAATTCGAACATATATTTTATTGAGCATGTTTTATCAAAATAATAGTTAATATTGATTTTTTTGTAAACATGATAAATATTAATCATAAAAGAGAGTAATAACATATTTTTATTCGATATTTTTGGATAATTTTGAAAAAATGTTAATAAATAATTTTTAATATGCATATTATTATGATTAATAATAATGTAATATATAAGAAATTTCAATTCGACTTTGTTATGTAACTGATGTAGCTTTATTTTAAACATTGTTGGAATACCATTTTTATATAAAATCTTGTGTTGATGAGATTAAAATTTGATTTAATTATAACTCTATAGATAAACAATCATATTATGTAAAAAATATAATTATTCATATATTTGTGTAAACATGAAATTTTTGGGTGCTAAATTGTTTATTGTTCTATGATTACATTTTTTGTGTATCTGTTGACCTATTATCTTGAATGTTTTTACTGTGGTTTTTATTGAAATAATATTTTTTGATAGTTTTGAATGTCTATGATTATGGAATTATTTTTTTCCACTGTTACATTTTATTATTATTAAAATATCTAAATGGACTAATTTCTAATTATATTTTTTATGTTTGATAATTCATGTTGAATCTAATTTGTAATTTTTTATTAAGTATTAAATTATTTATATTACATATCAATTAATTTTTACAAATTTTTATCCTTTCCTTATTGATATTTATATGTAATAAATTTATGATGATATTTAACATTCTCACCGTGATATGTATGATTTTTGAGGTCTTGACATTACTTGTGAAATTAAGTAAAATCTTGACAGTAGAGTAAGAATAAGGGGTTCAGTTCAAGCATTTTAAACTCTAAGGAAGAATGGTCAAGATTCAACATGTTTTCCCTAATACAATAAGGGTTTAAATTGTGGGATATGGATAACTGCCTAATTAAATCATATTTTTTGTATGATGTTAACCATGAATAATGTAAGGAAGATAATCTACTCACATTGATATTAAAGAAACTCATCCAAATAAAATATATGACGGGTCATTGGTACTTTTGACCACTAGTTTTCACTATCAAGTGTTCCCTTGAAAGGGAATTGAGTATGTTTGGATGATACATGTTATTTTGGCTGATTCATAGAGTCTTTGAATTATTTTCATTGATATGGGTATTGATTCAATGAACCCTAATCTTTTTTTTGTTCTGAAAAAGAGATTAATTAAGATAATAATTAATTGATATCAAGTTGATATTGTATTGTTCATTGCTTTTTTATTAATACTTTACATTTTAAATTTGGGAATATGGTTGTGAACATGTCTTTGAGACTGAGGTAGTATTGTTGTTTCTATAGGGTGTTTGATATTTTGTCTCATCAAACTAAGTTGAATCAGAAACCTTCATGTCCATGACTAGGTTTGGGATTGGTATAGGAAAATGGGTCAACATTCTGTGATGAGGCTAGTGTGAATTGGATGTTTTTTCATAGGTTGAAAACCAGTTGAAGTGATCTAGTACTATATTTATGGGTGGTTACCTTGTTATTGAGTCAGGTACTTTCAAGCGATCAAGTGAAGATGGAGTGAATGTAGAGTGTGACCAATATATATGAGATTTGGATGGAATAAAGGGCTCCATGGAACTTGTAATACATTATTTATTGAGGATAACAAGAGGAAAGATCCAAGAAGAAGAGGATGCCCACACCTTTGGTAATTAATGAATGAAGTTGAAGGTTTCTAAATTCTTTGATCGTAGAAATGAAATTAGAAGAGGATTATTGGTTAAGATCAAGGTGCTATGTCCATCATTTTAAAGAATCATATATTATCTCATAGCTATTTAAAATAAATATCAGTTCATTAATAAGATAAGTATTAGAATTTAAAATATTAAAATAATATATATCATTGAGATAGAGGGAAAGTATTTAAATTTTGGAATATATTGGAACCTGTTTCAATACACTTCATGGTGGTGGATGTAAGTTGTTGATTTAGGGGTGGATAGAGGACCACTAGTCATTTTAGGATAATTCTAGATGATTTTAAAAACTCATAGATACACTTCTAGACTAATTGAGAACATCAATATGATAGAGGATTCAAAATAGATATAGTGTTTTGAAGAGATATAATTGACTCAATAAAGAATATTATTCTTCTATTTAACTCTTTATTTCTAATTTTTTCTTCTAATCCTGATGATTTTCATCACATTTTTTATATATTTAAGATTATATGGGCATAAACCATTATATGGGAATAATGTTTTTTTCATCCTTTAATTTAAAACTCATCCACGTTTTCTTTTTCAAGGCCTAGTTGTTTCTTTATTTATTTTTCTTTTGTGAGTATTAATTTTCAATTTTTTTCAATAATTAATGATTATTTATCTTGATGAAGGATCAAAACCATTAAATAAATTGTATCTTTTAAAATTATTTAACAAAAACACTTTGAATTAAATGTAGAGTATCTAGTCAGGATTTTATTACATTTCAATTAAGAGAAGGAAAATTATAACCTTCGTTTTCTTTGATGAAACTGATTCTGTAATTAATAAATTAAAAACTAGAATCATTAAAAAGTTTAATTCCCTAGATATATTTTTAATATTATTTTTGTGATAATATATATTGTTAAATTATATTTCTTATAATTATGTAAAATATTTTCACCATCACCTAATCTAAATTCCCATATATATTTACATATTGTATCTTTTTTTGTTCAACTACTCCAGTTAATATTCAATAAATTTATACTATACTTCTAAATCATTTTTTCCTATATTTAACTTCATGTTACACATCAAATCACAATTTAAAAAAAATAATGATTTTAAAACATATTGGGTTTTTGTTTTTTTACACCACATTTCCTTTATTGTAGAGATAAACCTTCACTTTTGTATTAGGTAGAGTAATGTGTATGTATAATTTTTTTATATCCTTTTATAAAGTATTAAAATAAAAATTTATTGTTTTTTAATGGAATTTTTCTTATTTCCATGTAAAAATTAATATTAAAAAAAAAACAATTTAAAAATTAAAATCTTCAAATAAACTAAAATATGATTATCATTACAGTTGTTTTTCACTAAAAATAAATCAATTTTCATGAAAATTAGTGAGATATAATTTATACATATGATTTAACTATATATATTTTATTTAAAATACTTTCTATTTTGTGATATTTTTTTTATTTTTTATTGTGTTTTTTGAGTTGTAATTTCTTGAACTAGTTAGTATATGCTCAGTAGTTTGAAATCTAAAAACCTAAGACCTTTATTAATGATATCAATAGATACTTTAGTTCTATAAAAAAATAAAATAAAAAATTGAACACCACAGGGATATAGATACTTGAAAATTTGAATAAAAAATTCAAGAAAACCATGATTTGATGAGAATGAGGGAGAATTAACTCTATTATCTCAGGAAATCAAACATACATTAGAGTGTCCCAAATATCTATGAACTATTTTTTAAATCTGTAATACTTGTGATTTATTCCATCATTGAAATGTATACCTAATTAGGAATCCCTATCCTTTATTAGATACTTTATCTTTGTGTTTCATTAGCTTCCACTTCAAGATAAGACTTTGTATGAGTTGAAAATGAAGATTTTCCACCTTTATTTGAAGGGTAATTATAGGACCAAGTTTCTCCAATTTAATGAAAACATTTTAAACATATTGGAATAAATATACAAATATTTTACGGTTAAATATCCCCAAAAATGTTGATGGGAGAGCATATGATTAATACCACTAATTACATTCAAGATAATGAAGTGGCTTTTCATGAAGCTTGTGATATATTTAGAGATCAATGTAGCCTTTTTCATCATTATCAAATCCCCTATAATCACATGATAAATGATTTATCTAAAGGTATTATAACTTCATTTAAAAACATGGTTGATCAATATATTTTAAGAAAAAACCTTGATTAAACTGATAAATCATTGAGGAAAATCCATAGTACTCTTAAATATAACTCTAAATAAACCATATTGGATAAGGAAGGTTAATAGATGTGAATATAGCACTGTTTCAAGGTTTTAAATAAACTCACAACCCATTGAAATTAAAAATTAAATTAAATATTTAATATCTCAAAATCAAAATCAATATGGGAATCAGATTTATTTTCAAAATTAGGATCAATCACTAAGGGGAAATGAACTCCCTATGGGATGTATAGGCACTTTGAAAATTACTATCCAAACATTGATATTTTTAATCAACACAATGAAAATACTAATTTCTATGGTTTAAGAACTATGTTTTAGGGAAACGATGAACCATTTTTAAATAAAAACAATCCTGGATATAGAAGAAACCCAAATATAGAATTGGAAGAGAAATATATGATTAGACAATATTTTTTCATAGGTTTTAAAAATTATCCCAAAAAATAGTATCAAAATCTAGATAGGTATGGCCCCTTTAATTCTCAAGGAATATTTTATCAAAAATAAAATATTGTTAAAAAAATTGGATCCATTGAAGGATGTATATAAATCAAAAAATGATTAAAAAACCTCTATAATTCACAACTTGGAGTTACAATTAATAATTTTTTCTAATGACATGATTGTTATAGGTAATTGTATGTTTTCCAAGTACCATTGTTATCACCCCTAAGAAGGAAATAATTGTTTTTATCAATAGTAGTTTGGGGAAAACTAAAGACAATTCTAGGTAATATCCTAGGGAAGTTCGAACTAAAATTTGGGATGAATTTGGAAACAGAAAACTACCAAGATCTTAATTTTGAATTAAAGAAAACAAGCATGAAATTGACCATAATATAGTTGTTACACCAAAAAAAACTGTAAAAAAATAAAATCTGAAAAATAAAAAGAGTAAATGGATATTTGATGATTATTTTGAGGGCATAATGAATATTTTCAAAAAAAATCCCAACCTATTCCATTTCATTAAAGAATAAAACAAATGAACAATGAAGTTAAACTAATCATGTTTCTTGGGTTGTTTAAGAATCTACAAGTCAATATTCTATTTTTAGAATCTTTGGTTTAAATAACATAATATTATAAATAATTTATAAAATTATTTCTAATATTAATAATATGGTAATGTTTTTAATATATAGTTAAACTGGGGAGTGTTGTGTTTTATTACAAAAAAAAGTCCCTCTTAAAATCTACATTATTGGAAGTTTTTTCATCCCTTTCACTAGATAAAATAGTGTAAAGGTAAAAAATTTGGTTGAAATTTGTGTTGGAATAAATAAAATTCATTTCTAATTTTTCAAAAATTAATATCCTGATATTTTAAAGGAATACTATTTTTGATATCATACAAGACATGTAACAACAAGCTTCAACGAACCAAAAAATATTATTATTTAAATATGACTGTTATAACCTAGCCATTTAATTGATAGATATGAATATGATTAACTAAATTATTATATATATATATATAAATAAATATATATATATATATATAAATAAATATATATATATATATATAATTTCCACAATTAATCAAAATTTATTTATTAATTCCTCGGAAATAAGCACTCAATTTTTTATTAAAGTCATTATATGCTTCAAAAATATGTTTTCTTAATTTTTATTTTTATTTTTTTGAGTTAAGGTTATAAATATTTTGTGAAAATTGAGGAATTTTTTTTGATAAATTTTTTATAATTTCTAATATTAATGTATCCAAATAATCTTAGGTTGAAATTTTGGACGTTTTCTAAAATGATTAATTTTTAAGTGAATTATAAAAAATACCAATTTTTTTAAAATGCCATTTATTTTTTCTAAAAAGTCCCATTATGATCTGAGTATGAATTTAATGTAACATAAGACTTATTTAATTTTATATAATATAATTAATCAAATTTTAAATATCATTATACTTTAGTTTGGTATAAATTTATTTTTGGGCTTAAGAAGTATTTTTTTCTAAAAAATGTTTTTGTTTGTGTTTTACAAATTTAAATTAAAATTGATTTAAACCACTTATAGGAATTCAATATTTAAAATTTAATTCAATAATTTGAATTATGATTTTCATATATGGTAAATACAAAATTCTTATTTATTTTTTCATTTTGAACTGTAACAGTGGTAAATATTTGTCCCCTCGATAAGGGTAAATCAAGTAATTATAGTTAAAAATAATCTGATAAGGCCTAAAAATATCCCTAAAACTTTTGTTATTTTATTTTATAATTATTTTACCATAACCATTCATGGTTTTAAAATGTGGTAATTTCTTCCCACTTTCCTTTGATAAAGACTTTAGTATGTTTTTAAAAAAAAATGTAACTATATTTGGTTTAATATCATTAATATTTTTATTGAGATAAAAATGGTTTTGTTGGGTTATAAAAGTTTATTTTTAAATAATAATGATTTTTTTCATGGAGATTTATTTTTTATTTATAATGATTAAATAATTACCTGAAACTCTTATGCAATGTTGACAAAATTCTTGTTGAAGTAGTAGAAAAATTAAGTAAATGATTTATAAATTGTTTTAAAAGTAATAAAATTTGGATGAATTATTGCTTTCGAATTTTTATAAAATAAATAAAACATATTACTTATTTACTAAAAATTAATACTTTAATTCTATTTCAAACTTCATGTCCTTGATATAAAACATTTTTAATTGTTTTAAAAATTACTTATTAGATATATTATGTTCAATAAAATTTAATTTAATGAGTTAAAAATCATAAAAATATTATATTCAAAACATTTAATGGTATATGATATATAATATCAACCATAGTCCACTTATGGGTGTATTTTACTTTATACTAACTTTCTTGACCCCTAAAGATTGAAAAAAATTAATATCATGATAATCATCAAAAGGGTTAACGGGGGTTAAAAATAGAAGATAAGGGTGAAAATTTCACTATAAATTGTCCAAATATTATTTTATGATAGGATTTAGACTCATCCTAATTCTATGTTTTAAATATATCAATTTTTATCACTTTTCATGAAAAAAATTAATATTATTTTAATACTTTATAAAATCCCAAGAGTGTCCATCTCCCCACTTAGATAAGGGAACTACCACTTATCTATTCCTCAAACATTTTTAGCACTCTAGTTCTACCATTACATATGAAATGTTATCCCTAGAATCCTATAATGAACCAACCCTGGATGCCATTTGAATCGACACCCGACCCGATCCAAGACATGGCCTAAAGGGTGCTCTCAATCCCAATGGGCTATTTTTGGACAAAATGGTATCATAGGAGGTTACTTAATTATATGACCATGCTTTTGGATCAAACTTTGTTATTTGGGATGTCAAGGTAGATGGAGTAGGACTATTGGAACTTTGGGTGTAGGAATGAGGGAGTTTCTAGACAAAACATTTTGTGCTGAACCTTGGGTTACCATGGGAAGTCAGGTAACATTTGGTTTCTTTAGTTCTTGTGGGTTTTTTGGTGTTTGGGAAATGAACATGGAGCTACGATAAAGATATTAGTGAGATTTTATGTCATGTAAATCCATGTGGAGTTGGGGATATGGACCTAGAAAACTCTTTGTAATAGTGGCGTGATTTTAATATGGCTGAAAATCATATGTACAAGTCACCCATCGACACTAATTTCCCATTATGACATGTTAATGTTACCTCATGATTCTAAAATTGTTTTGAAATCCCTTGAATCAAAAAAGTGAAACAAATTTTTTGGTGGTAATGGTTTTAATTTTTTGAAGATGGAAAATTAATCTTAATATTCATTTTAGAAAATGGGTTTTAGAAACTTTCTTTATGTAAGAAGAATATTTTTGATAAAATGACTATTAATAAAATTATTTTTGATGGAATGAGTTTTTAATCAAATTATTCTTGACAAAATGAAATTTGTGGGATTTATGTAATTTTTTTGAATGAGATGAGATGTTTTTACTGTGATTTATGATTTTTTTCTTAGTTTCTCTTTTGAGTTTTAGGTGATTCAGATTTAATGTTTTAGTTTTTGGGTGTTTTCCATTGGAACACGGTTAGCAAAAGGTTTATAAAAACAATACGTCATGATTTATGAAAACACGAGGGATTTAGGGTGACTTTGGTTAAGGGTGCAAAACCGAAGCATATTTTTTCAAACCTTTCTTAAAGCATAAGGGTAGCCTTTGTATCAAGACAAAAACATTCTGCATAGTTGGTGCACAGTTTGAAAACCATACGGCCAAACCATGCAAGTGGCCAAGTGTCTTTAAAATGTGGAAAATTTGGTTGAATTTTATTTTAGAAAGTGTAAAGGAAGTTGTGGTAGTAATTTGGTTTTATTGTGATATCCCACATGTGAGAATGTACGTGAAAGGGTGTATGGTTAATATAATGGGGGGATTGATGCTCAGATCAACACAAAAATTTTCATGTGTGAGTCTCTAAATAATACCATTATTGATTATGAATCCTTTTGAAATTGTGATCTTTTTGTGATCAATGGTGGTGTAGTTTTTTTCTTGTGTTTTGGGAATGATGTTTCTTTTGTGGTGTTTTGTGATTGAGAATTGTTATTTATTGATTGGTTTTGATTGAGTTATTTATTTCTTTTTTTCTTAGTGTTGTTCTTCTATAATGATTTGAGGGATACTCAATATATGACTATGGTTGTTGCACCATTAGAATAATTTCCAGTAGATCAAACCTTATATTACCTTTTTAAATATTCGAATTTGAATCTTCCACTCTTTTGTGATCAATTATATCCTCTGGAAAAAGAAGAATGGATACATAAAATTGAGAGAAACATTAGTTTACTTTATTTTTTTAAGTTGTTAAAGGTAATTTTTACTACCTTTATGATTGAAGTTCCTCTCTAAAATTAGTGGAAGTTGGTATCTCAAACTAAGCTATAGGAAGATATTTATTGGGAGTTATTCAAGGATTAATTCATTCGGTAGTATTTTTATGAGGTAACCAAGGTATGGACGGGGATAGAGTTTTTCTATTTGCAACAAGGTGATGGGTCAGTGTTAGAGTTCTATCGTCACTTTGTAGACCTAGTTCCATATGATCTGAGTTATGTTTCAAAATATCCCTTTAAGTCTCAACATTTTTGAGTATGGGATTCATCATGATATACAATTTAAGGTTTTAGAGTTCAAATTAACATCTTTTTCTGATGTGGGGTGGAAATGTGTTCATGTATAAGCTATGCTAGTAGGGGTGATTGAGATGAATGACCTTACTTTGTTCTCTATAAGTGGTAAATGGAATTACAGTAAGAATAATGGGAAGTGTCCAGAAGCTTGTGGTGTTGGTTGTGGAATTAAAAGTCCTTCAGATCAATCATCAACCTCTTCTAAGCGCAATATCCAAATGTGTAATTAATATGGTTATCATGGTCATAAGAAGTTGTTGTGTCCTAATTATCCAAGGACTTACCATATCTGTGGGATCCTAGATCAATTGAAAAGGTTTTTTGGGGTGTTTCTAGGAAGAAACATGGAACTGGGTCCACCTTTTCTAAAAGAACCCCTTACCATTTGATGAAGAAAGCTTCCAGATTTGGTTTTTTTTGAAGACCTGTTTTTTGAGTGTTCCTTCAATTACAGTGGGTGCATTTTTTTTGTGTTTTCCCTTACTTGTAACAATCAATGTTTTTTCCTTATTTTATGAAATTCTATTTTAACAAATTATTTTCTTTTAGAAATTATGAATTTTTTCGTTCTAAGTGGAATTATGTTCTATGTGTGCCGTTTTACTGCTATTTCTCATTAGAGTGAAGGGGAAGGATACATGTGAATATCATAAATCACTATATTTGTGAAAGTACATTGTTGTAGAGAATTGAGTCCTGTAGTGTTTTGTTCTCATTTGGGTCTTTTTAGGGTGTTATGTGACCAATGGTGTCACCAAAATGTGTTCCAACCAAGAATCATTAGCTCCTGACTGTAGGGAAGTAGATGCTTCAAACATCAGAGCCCTAACCATAGGTCTCAAAGTGGAGATTTTCAAATATTCAGGAAATCACCAGGGGTGTGAGGAGATATAGATTAGTTATTTTCTCTTACATTGGGTAGTGTACTATCTAAATGATTTTGTTTTATCTTTTATTTATCATTGATTGGGTACTGTTTGGCTTGATTTTTTTTTTCCGTAGAGACCCTTTCTGTGGGGGTGGTTGGTCTGTGTAGGAATGTTCTTGTTTTTATCATATTATGTTTTTCATGTTGGCATGTGTCATTATTTCAGGATATTAGGTAAAAAATTGTGGGGATAAACTTGGGGTATAATTGAGATTTCTTACAGAATTGCTGAGTGCTAGTCATTTCCTAATGTTGGAGAGCCCATTATGACCTATAGTGTTGATAATAAATCTTTATTTAGGATGTGGTATGATAGGTTGTGGCTCAAGTTTTCTGTCATTTCTTAGTAATGTCGTCAAATTTTGTTTTGTTTGGGGAAGAAGTGTTCATTTGATCAGTGCGATAGTTAAAGCTCTTTTCAGTTTTGGGATTCAGATTGTGAAAGTGTGCGAACATTTGTCTTTGATCGATAATTTGGAAATTTTGTGGCTTTTTGGGGAAAGAAATTATAATGGTGGGGAGAATTTTTACACCCAAATTTTTATTTTCATCCTTTATTTTGAACTATGTTTTGATTATTATTTTTTCTATCAAGTTTTGGTTGTTCCAGATTTAAATTTGGTGTTTCAAGTGTTCTTAATTTAAATTTTGAGTCATGGAAGTGTTGGGTGGTATTCTACCTTGTTCATTTTTAGTATGAAGATATGGGGAGGAAACAACTTGTTGGAGAGTTTTTTAAACTCATAGTGTCACTTATATATGTGGTGTATTTTATGGATGGTTTATCCACTTGAGTTAGAAGAGTTTTGGGGTGAAAATGGTGAAGTTTGGGGGCTTTTCTCTAGGTCTTCACGGTTAAGGTGCATGATTAGTTTATCAACTCAACCTAAGTGTGTAGGGTTTTCATGTTTAACTATCCATGCATCCTATGTGTACAACCTAGTTTAACTAACCATGCATCCTAAGTGTGTAGTCCATGAAACACTAGACAGTGGGGAATCAGATGGTTTTCCTACAGTTTTTATACCGTGCGAGATAGCCGTGAAACCCACTCAGGAAATGGTATTTTGTGATTTTCTCAGTCTTTTTAAGTTGGGTTTCTTTACTTAGCCTTCCCCATTAAAAACATAATACCAAAACACATCCAATGGTGGTTTTTGGATCCTATAAGACCCTGAAAGTAGGATTCAAGGTGGTCTCTATGAGATTCTTCACCCGGATTGAATGGTCAGGGCTCCCTTCTCTTTATCCCTTACTTTTATTCCATTCTCCTTATATCCTCTAAAACCAATGTCTATGTTTACCTAATTTTAATACATAGGGTGGTGAAAAAATTATGGGTTTTTACTTATTAGGGTTCCTTGTGTATTTTCTTACTTTTTGGAATCATTGTGGAGTTGTTTTGAGTTGTAATTGTTGAAACACATGTGATTTCAGGTAGGTTTCCCTTGAACTTGTCCATTAAATTTAGGAATCATTGGTTTATTTTTTTACCTTACTTGGATATTAAATAGTGATTTTTGATATTTATAATAATTGTTTGATGTTAAATGAGGTGGTTTGATTTATTTTTTGGAATATATGGTGTGGATTTGTGGAGTTTTACACACCAAGTGTTTGATAAATTGTATGGTTTCCTTTTGTAAGTGGTTTGTGATTTTTAAAAGCATGTTTTAATTTTGTAAAAGAATTTTATACATTTAAAATGGTGCTTAGTGTTTCTCAAATATATTTTTAAATTATTTTTTACTTGAATTTGGTGTGTGTTTGGTTCATTGAAAATGGTTTTCCATGTGATGAAAATGTGTTGGTTTTTTTTGAAAAAGGGTGATTTATCAAAGGGTGTTTGAGGCCTGGATGGAAATTTTGTGAAATGGTTGCGGTAAAAAATCTCCTTGGATAATTCTCTTTACTTGGTTATGTTGAATGTTTTGGGAGGGCCATGTTGAGAGGAACCCTTATAATTGAATGGTTGAAAGTCAAGAGGTAGTTCCTTGGGGTGACTTGGGGGTGACATTTTCTGGAAGCTGCTTATGTGTGATATATATGTGTTTGTGATTGGATAATCAGTTGGCATTGGTTTTATCACCCCAATTACTATTTGTGACATGGGATCCTAGCCTAGCAAGTGAATTTTTTGTGAAAGATTGGTGAACTAGTTTATATTACACAAGGGCTGGTGACCCTTCGTATGGAATATCTGCTTTGGGATTGTGCTGATCGATTAGGATAGGTAGGGCATGATCGAGTGTTTAGGACTTATAATGTCATCATGTAAGGAATGAATTAGGGGTGAGTCACTTTTATAGTATGTTCTATATTATTCATGATCTCCTTGGTTCTCCCATATTCTTTGGTACTTAGTTGTCTACAATAGATGATTGATATTCTTGTTGGTTGATTACTCTTGTGTGCTTACTTCCATTGACCTGATTATGTGATCCTTGTTGTTGCTATCTTATGTAGTGATATTCTTTAGAAAAGAGGTGAATTAGTTTTCAAAGGTTTATTGAATTTTTTTAATATTCTCTTTCCCCCTTTTTATGATAAAAAATTATCCTTCTTTTCTAATGTGAAAATGGTTCCATCTTGAAAGAGATTTAGTTTTTAATGGAAAAAGGTAAATGGAATGTGATTGTTTTTAAAATGGAAAATTTGTGCGAAATGCCTAGTTTTATATACTTTATTTCAAACATGAAATTAATGTTTCTTTTATTTAAAGAAAGTGTATTGTGAATCAATTGTAGGGGCATGCATACTCAGTTTTAATACTCACATGTATAGTTTATTTAGTTTATTCTATAGATTAAATATTAGTTTTGATAGCCTTGGGTGATGGTTTGGTTATTGATTGGAGAGTGACCCTTAGGGTCACATCTATATGTTATGGTTTTTATGTTTAGTTTGGTTTTTCTCTATAGTTATGTTGTCTAGTTTTTCTGAATTTTCATTTTATGTGTAAATTATATTCATTTTAGTAATCATATTTATAGTGTGATATTCTAATGATTTACACTATTTGGTTTGTTTATTTTGTGTGAAATCATTCCTTTAGTTACTCTATTGATTCCATGGTAGTAGTTGCATTCACTGAGGGATTGGGATCACCCTTTGGGCCATGTCTTAGACTAGGTTGGGTGTCAGGTCTGAGGGAATCCCGACCTGGTTCATGAAATAGCCCATACCATGTTTTAGAGGTATTGGTCTCAGAAAAATACAAATACTTAGAGGAATAAGTTGTAATCCAATCTGGTCATCTGAGTAGAGTGTATCAGTTCTGACCACCATATTTCAATATTATTTACTCTTCTATCTTATTCAGATATTATTAAATCATGATTATATAATGACATTATTATATTCAATATATTAAATTTTTTATTATGAATATGTTACAACCATTTTTAACTCCTTTTCCACCAAAAGGGGAAGGAGAACATCATTCGTGCGTACATGTGGACTACCACCTCCATAAGGTGACATGTTTTATTTTTCACCACCACCTATCATTTATGGTTATAATGATAGATTTAATATATATATATATATATAATATTAATGACATAATTATTATTATTAAAATATAATATATCATATATTTTCTTAACCTTAAATCCATTGGAAAATAATGATGTCTTACATGAGTACTTGTGGATTACCACCTCTATGAAGTGATGTGATTCATCTTTTATGTATTATAATCATGGAAAGTGATAAAATTATTAATAATGTAAAAAATTATAGTTATGTTATGATTATTATTATATATATGATGTAACATGTACCCTTATGACCACGATCAACATACTAAAATCACCTTTCAACTGTGAATATAATGTCCTCAAAACACATGACATGGACTTAACCAACTAAGTAATAAAATTTTTATTTGAAATAAATAATTGAAATGGTTTAATGATAATTGGATAAACAAGGAAAAGTTTCTTAAATAATAAAATAAATGATATAATTCTATTGTACATGAGTAAATGGACATACAAGGTAAGTCGAGAGGTGAGGTAAGGGGTTTTTTAACTCAATTTCATTTCATTAGGTTAGATGAATTATTCATTGATTATATTATTCCATGTTTGTTTTTAAAATTAAATCTGTTTTATTTCTGATGTATTAATACTTGTTTCCATGGATTTATGTTTTTTACACATAATATCTCTATTTATTAATTCTCAATTCAATGATATAATATTTATAAAATTTATTCATCTGAATTTTTGCTTCTTTTGGACTTATGTTTATGGTATGTGCCTATATTATTATATAAGGTGTATATACTTTCCCTTGAGATGTTATATCATGTATATCATTATATTAATGATATTTTAGGTTTCATTCGAATTCATTTCTTTCACAGTCTTAATATCCAAACATAATTAAAAATGTAAGGATTCTTATGATACAATCTTAACTTATTTCGGAATTTTCTTTGTTCAAAGTTAGTTTGGGTGAGATAATATACTATTATTTAATTGAACTAAATATATTTACTATCACAAACCAAATTTGGTATCCATCAAAACCGGTACCAAAACCAGCCTATGGAAAGTCCTGAAGGGAGTTCCCTATCCCAACATGCTTGCATAAGTACCCAGGTATCTAAAATATTTTTTTGGGAATTATTTACCCGAGTTTAGAATCATTTAAAATCAAAAAACAATAAATAAACTAAACCCAAAAATTACCAACCAAACTAACCTTAAATAAAACTGATAACTGAATACATGAGTTTAGACATGACATGAGAGATATAAAAATATATAAAAGTAGAATTAAAACAACCCAAGGAACACAACCCGACAAGGGGTCATCACACACAAGCCATCTCCATAACACCTCACCATGGAAGAAAACTAACAGCTCGAAATGTTGTTACCCAAGGCCTTTCCCTAACTTGTGTAAAACATGATCTTGTATACTTACACACAAAGGGTGTAAGAAGGGTGTTATCTTAATTCCAATAAGATACCACCCAAACAATTCTATATAGAAATAATTATAAAAAAATCATGAAAGTTTTAATAAAGAAGAAATATTGGAAAACATTTCTATAGAATGTAACTTTTAAAAGTGAACATTTTTCAAAGTGTAATTTCAAAGAATGAATACATATCAAAAAATAGAAAATTTACAATTTTTTATAGAAACATACACTAAAATCCAATGATAAATTTCAAATAATCAATGGGAAATGATCCTGAGAACACCCCTAGGAACTAGTTAGTTTTGGGCCCCATGTACCTCGTATCTCAATGTAAAGTAACTATAACAATATCTATTCTCATGCATAAACCAGTAGATGGGAACATAACCATAACCTAGTATTCCCAAATAATCATCATTATAGTTTTGTTAGTGTTGTCAATATCAAACTTTCTAAGTGAAATAGAGAAAAACCACTCCGGATCACTAGCGTACTAGTACACGTCCACCCACCTAGATAACCGAGTTTCCCCCTTTGTAATAGAACAATTTACACATGTTACCAAATTCCATTTTCATATAAAAGCATAATTTCTGGTCATACACTTTCAAAATAGTATCTACACATGCTTTTCACTATTTATATAAATCAATAAAGTATTTATAATTTCCATAAAAAAATTTCATGGAATATAACAAAACGTTTCTGTTAAAATCCATTTAAAAGACCTCTTTGAAAACCAAATTCACACTAATATTACCCCAAAACGTAATTGAAAGCAGTAAAACATTTTAGTAAAACCCTTACATGAATTATAAAACAACCCAAATGGTATAACATGGAATTCACATGTAAAACACCCATTTTCACACAAAAAAGGGAACTTAAAAATCAATTTCTTAACAAATGCCACAAAAAAAAATTTATAAGAAAGAAAAATGAAAGAGGAGTATGTTAAAATTATAAATCAAGAAAGGATAACTCATCTAGTAGTGTTTACATATGTAATCACCTATGATATATATCAAAACCCTCAAATCCTTGTGCGGAACTTCAATCACACCACTTCTACACCAAAATGGAGTGAAAAAACTAAAAACCACAGTATTGGACAAATAAAATAAAAAACAAACCCTATGTATGAATCCCTAGATTTTGGAAATTTGAAACTTCAATAAGGAGGGGATAAACCCCAAGAAAATTGAAGAGACAAGAGAGGAATTAACTTAAGAAACATTGAAGAAATCACCCCAAATACACCAATAGTTGAATCTCCAAGAAGAAAAAATTTATAGGGAGGTTATAATAAGGACAAAGAGGTTGGGTGGGGACTAAAATGGGGGAAAATGTAAAAAATGAATGATTTATGAAAGAAAAAAAAATATCTACACAAATTTGGATAATTTGAGAAACCTTGAGAAAATTTGCCTTAATCCATGATGAATATGAGATTCAAAGAGTAAAAATGGAACATGGGGGTGCACCAAGGATTTTTGGGATCGAGTGAGAGGTGGAATCACTGAAATAATATTTAAAATTGAATGAGATACGAAATAAACAATTTGTTTCTTAAAACAAGCAATGGGATAACAGGTTGGCTCAAAGCCTGAATAAATCACACAAATCCACCATGATAATGAGTTCCTAAGGGGTCCAAATGGATATTGTGGTTTGAATAGGTTAGGGGAGGGCAAGTGGGAAGTAGAATGAGTGATTTTTTTTAAAATAAGGCTTTATAAAAGAAAAAAAAATTGTTTTTAAATTTAGAAATGGGCTCACGGTTTGGCCCAAATCATGATGAATCCTCCCATTTATCAAAAAATAAATGGGAAAATACCAAAAAAAGGATATAATATAAATTAAATGTAAAATTAATTTAAAATAATTCATGTATTTGAAAATTCTCCCCACCATAAATTTTTATTCCCTCATAAAGTCAGCTTAAAGCGTGATCAGATAAGAGAAATGGAAACTTCTCTTCGACCCAAGAAATCCACTCCCATGTCTCATGCTCATCAGTATTATATTTCCAGAGGACTTGAACAAGAAGAATAGTCTTCACTCGAATAAAATTTTCTCAAGAGTCCACAATTTACACTGGCTACTCAAACACTGATAAATCGGGCTTTATCTCTAACTCTTCCCAATTTAGCACATGGGACGGATCCCGGTTGTACCTTTTCAACTGAGAGACATGGAAGAATTCAGGTATGGATGTCAACTAAGAAGGAAAATCCAACCTGTATTCCACCTTTCCAATACGCATGGTGATTTCAAAAGGTCCTACATACCGTAATGTCAGCTTCCCTTGATTTCCCAAAACAACGATGGCCCAGATGAGGGGCTACATTCAAGAATACCCAGTCACCCACAGAAAACACTATGTCTCAATGAATTTGGTATGTATAAAATTTATGGAGACTCTAAGCTGTCAATAAGCACTTCCTGATCAACTCGACCTTATCAGACATCTCTTGAAGAAGGCTTGGACCCAATAGTGAAGTCTCACCTACCTCATCCCAACATAGGGGGGACCGACATGGCTGACCATAGATCACCTCAAAAGGAGCCATTTGAATCAAGGATTTGTAAATTTTGTTATAATAAAATTCGACCAATCTCAAATGGATATCCCAAGAACCCCCAAATTCCAAGATGCATTCACATAGCATGTCCTCCTGAATCTAATTCTCCCACTATGTTTGACCATCCGTTTGAGGATGGTACGTCATGACCATCTTAAAATACGATGTAAAGGCCTTTTGAAGGACTTTCCCAAAATGAGAAGTGAAACTGGGGGATCTATATAAGAAAATTGTTGATGTAACACCATGAAACCATACAACCTACAGAAGATACAAATGGGCCAACTCATCCACTTTAGTTATATCTTTGATCGGAATGAAGTGGGATGATTTGGTCAGATGATCAATCGCTACCCATATGGAATTATTACCCTGAGGTGTATGAGGAAAGCCAATAATGAAGTCCATGGAGAACTATTCCCACTTCTATGTTGGAATGGGTAATGGATGGAGAAAACTGGAGGGCCGTTGGTGATCCTCTTTCACCTGATGACATATGAAGCATCTCAACATGAAGTTATCTATGTCTCATCTCATACTTGGCCACCAAAACTGCCAACACACATCATAATACATCTTAGTGGCACCAATATAGACAAACCACTGAGATTGGTGGCTATCACACATCACCTCCTTCCATAGAGGTGACAAAACTAATGATCATCCGTTGAAGCACAAGTTTCCAATAGGATACGACGACCTATCAGAAGATATCTCCCCACCATTAAGAAACAGCCTCGACCACTAAAAAAGCTCATCATTGGGATGTTCTAGCTAAATCAACTCTTATAGAGAAGGATTAAATTGAATTCTCACCAATAATTCACCTCCACTTTGATCCTTAGTCTCCATATTCATCTGAGAAAAGATCCCCATCAGAGTCCACTAATCACTGGACTTCCTCAAGGCTTTCATGGGTAATTTTTTACACAAAGATTCCTCCATAAGATTTTACTTTCTCTGGGTATAGAAAATGTCATAGTCTAACCCATTCAGGTAATCGATCCACCAGTGTTACCTCAGATTGAGATCCTTCTATGAGAATATGTGAGCTAAGATTTTGTGATCAGTGTATACCACAAATTTCTCCCCAAAGAGGTAGGGACACCAATACTTCAAATATGATTCAAAGATGCTTACTTCAAGTCATGGGTTAGATAATTCTTTTCATGTGGTCGGGGTTAGCGAGAACCATACACCACCACGTGATCATCGTGCATAACCACACACCCAAGACCCATACCTGAAGCATCACAATACACCAGATAGCCCTTTCCAGCATCTATAAAAATCATCACGAGGAAATAGTAAACCAATGATTTAGTTCCTCGAAGGATGATTGAAACTCTGGGCTCTATAACAACTTCACCCCTTTCAAGGTGATCACAGTCATGGGTGAAGAATGTTTAGAGAAATCCCAAACAAACCACCTACAGTAACCAGTCAGGCCAAGGAAACTCCTGATCTCAAACATATTCTTTGGCTGCTCCCATGACATAACCACATTGATCTTCTTGGGGTCCACTGAAACCCCATTATACAAGATCACATTACCTTGAAACTTAACCTCCCTAATCCAGAAAGTGAAATTGGACAAGTTTACATAAAGGTAATGCTCCCAAAAAGTTCCCAACATGATCCACAAATGATTTTTGTGTTCCTCCTCAGATCCAGAGTAAACAAGAATGTCATCCCTGAATACCATAATAAAATAATAGAAATACCAATGGAAAAAATATTTATGAGTTCCATAATTACCACTAGAACATTGGTCAATCCTCATGGAATGACGAAGTACTCAAAGTGGCCATACCTACTTTGGAAGGTTGTATTCGGGATATCTTCCTTTTTCAACCCGAGTTGCTGGAAACCCGAATGAATGTCTATTTTAGAAAACCAATTTTCCCCTTAAATTGATTATATAATTAATCTATTGAAGTCAAAGTATGTTTATTTTTTATAGTTACCTTATTCGGCTTATGAGAAACAATACACAACCAGAGGGATCTGTCGACCTTCTTTTCAAAATGAACAGGAGCAGACTAGGGAGATACACTCAGGAAAATGAATACTTTGCATTATAAATCATACAACTATATATTTAATTCCATCAGCTCGGTGTGTCTATATGATATGAAGGAATAGATATTGGATATGTTCATAGTGCCAAATCAATCGAGAACTCCACATTCCTCTTCGGAGGAAATGAAAACCAGATGACTCAAATCAAGTTTCGGGAAGTCCACCCACCGCGGATAGCAATCAATGTGAAATTCAAAGTGTACCAGCCAATCCATGCCATGTATCACATCAAATAGATCCATATATAATAATAGGATGTCCCAATACATATCAAACCCTAACACAAAAAGTGCACATGATGGGCACCTGAGACCCTGCTCCTTCTTCTTTCCCAACGACATCACCAACTCCATTACAAAAGACAAAAGATCAGTTGTCAAATTAAGCATGTTTTAAAAATGAGAAGAGATGGATGAAACAGAGGCACCTGTATCAAAAAGAGAAGCAGCTATAGAATATGCAATCAAATGGAACCTTAGATAGTCGACAGTCCTGCCTTTGATACCGTTGGTGCCTAATCCAAACCATAAAGATGCCTAGTCTCTTCTTGACAATGACCACTCACCTTTGGCTCTGCTCCGAACATGATATTCCTAGATGATGATCTGAACCTACCACCATGTCCACCAAACCTAGATCCCAACATTCAAGATGTCTATGACTAAAATAAAACCCCTCTAGAAGCCACATATCTTACCCCACTCTAGAGTGGACATGTCATCCTGCAAAAGCACTGCAAGTGTTACAAACCTCCAAACTGATAATAGAGATTCAGAGGATATGTGAATTCTAGTAATATGTTACTTGGCCTCCAACAATAGTTTCACATGATGAACCTCACATCAGAAGCCACCGAAGAAAACTACCTAGAAGGTTATCCTGACCTATCACCTCCCTTCTTCCCCTGATCCTATCTCTTATTTTTCTTCTCAGAAGAAATAAAAATACCCATTCCTAATACTTTCTGAGAGAAACCTTACCTTCCATTGTGGTTGGTCTCCACCATTTAATATCTATCAATCACTTTAGCATAGGTTTTCAGCTTGAACAGGAAGACCTGGGAATGGATCTATGGACGCAAACCCATATCAAACTTCTGGGACTTCATCTACTCATTGGAGACAATTTCCAGAGAATACTGTACCAACTCAGATAAATGATTTTCATAATCCATCACTAAAAGATCCCCTGGAACAAGTTTTATAAACTCTTGAGATCAAGCATATGCCAAAACTTTGGGCCAGTACTAGTCGTTGAAGGTAACCTTGAAGTCCTTCCAACTCATCTTCTCGTGTGTCACATCTTAAAGTAGTGATTCCCACCACCTATGTCTGAGACCCTCTAATAGGAAGATTCACATTTCACCCTAACCTCCTCAGCTATTTCTAGGAACTCAAACAAGTGTTTGTTATTTTTGATCCACTCCTCCACTTCTAGTGGTTTTCTGATACCTCAGAAATTAAGAGGCTTGTTTTTTCAGAAACTCCTGGGATTTTTCCTTCTTAGGACCAGACTCGTATTCTCTAACAGACGGGGGAATGGGATACAGTCCTGGTACTTGATCTTGAACAACGTTAACAACATACTCTACTAGCCTCTAATACACTAGTGAGGGAGAAGTCTCTTCGGCTTCCTCTCATGGGTGCTTGAGTGATTTATGGGGAGGCGTGTTTCTAAAAAAGGAAATAGTCACAAGAGAAAAAAATTAGTAAAATGTTTCGGAAAAATTTCATCAATAACATAAAATATAAATAATCCAAACACATTACAACAATAAAATAAAATGCTACTTTACCCCCACCTGATGTCCACATGCAGTCTACAGCCCACACGTCTCACTTGAAAGTGCAGTAAAAAAATAATTCCAACATCCCATGGTGAATCTAGGCCTATCATGATATGTGTGGGCTATATACCCTACTCATGACCAAAACTACAAGACTCAATAGTCCTAGATCCTTTCTAGCCCAAATCATCCCAAAATAATAATATAACCCAAAAACACTGGCTTTCTCTAATACTATTTTTCACGAATCGAATATGATCACCATCAAAACTGGCACCAAAACCAACCCGTGGTAAGGACTTATGGTAGTTCCCTATCCCCCCTGGCTGGAAGAAGTGCCAGGGTATCTTAAATATTTTTTTGGGAACAATTTACCTGAGTTTAGAATCATTTAACAACAAAACAAATTAATAAACTAAATCTGAAAATTACCAACCAAATAAGCCTTAAATAAAATTTAGAACTAAATACATGTGTTTAAAAATGAAAAAGGTCCAAAAAGATATATAAATACCATAAAAACAGCCCAAGTAACACTACATGATAAGGGGTCATCACCAATGAGCCGTATCCACAACACCTCACCATAGAAGAAAACTAACAGCCCAAACAATCGTCATCCAAGGCCTTTACCCTACACGTGCCAAACATGATCAAGTATACTTACACCCAAAGGGTGTAATTAGGGTGTGAGAATAAGACCCATATAATACCACCCAAAGGATTCCATATAGTAAGAATTTAAGGTAAAAATCATGGAATTCTTAATAAATAGGAAATGCTTGAAATAATTTCTAAAGAATAAAACTTTTAAAAGTAAATAGTTTTCAAAGGGTAATTTCAAAGAATGAAGACATATCAAAAAAATTAAGCTACTATATTTCTCATCAAAACACACCACAATCAATTGATAAATTCTAAATAATAAACAAGAACTAATCCTATGAACACCCCAAGGAACTTTTTAGTTTTGGGCCCCATGTACCTCATATCTCAGTGTAAAGTGACCATAACAATATACATTCTCAGCACGATCCACTTGTAGGTAACATACCCATAACATATTGGTCCCCAATTATTATCATTATAATTTTGTTAGTTTTTTGAATGTCAAACTAGATAAGTGAAACAAGGAAAAAAACTCTCTGGATCACTAGCGTACTAGTACACATCCGCCCACCTAGATACCCTAGTTTCCCCTTTGTGCTCATGTAATTTCCACATGTTACCAAATACAATTTTCACACAAAAACATTAGTTCTGGCCATACACATTCACAATAGTAGATACACATTCTTTTCACCATTTATATAAATCAATAAACCATTTAGAATTTCCACAAAATAATTTCATGGAATATTACCAAACTTTTCACTTACAATCCATATAAAATACCACTTTAAAAAACAAATGCACACCGAAATTACCCCTAACCTGAATTGTAAGCATCAAATCATTTTAATAAAACCCTTCCGTGAATTAAAAAACTACCCCAAATGGAACAACATGGAATGCACATGTAAAACACCCATTTTCATGCAAAAATGGAACTTAAAAAATCAATTTCTTAACAAATTACAACAAAAATAATTTTTTTATAAAGAAAACGGAAGGAGGAGTTTTATAAAAATTGAAATCAAGAAAGGATAACTCATCCAGTAGTGCTTACACATGGAATCACCTACCATATATATCAAAACCCTCAAATCCTTGTTCGGAACTTCAACCGCACCACCGCTGCACCAAAAGGGAGTGAAGACAAAATTAAAACCACATTATTGGACCAAGAAACTCAAAACAAAACCCTAAGTATGAATCCCCAGCTTCTATACATTTTTAACTACAAGAAGGAGTGGATATATCCTATGTAAATGGGAGAAACAAGAGAGGAATTCACTTACTTGAGACACTTTGAAGAAATATCCCCAAATAAACCCATAGTTGAATCTCCAAGAATCCAAAATTAATAGGGAGCTTTGAATAAGGATTATGAGGTAAAAAATTAATTATTTATGAAAGAAACAAATTTCCTTCTCAAATATGGATGATTTGAGAAACCTTGAGAAATTATGCCCAAATTCGCAATAAATATGAGTTCCAATTAAGAAAAATGGAATACATAGGCGAATATAAGGTTTTTAGGCTCTAGTGAGAGGTATAATAACTGAAAAATATTAAAAAATGAATGATATATGAAATAATTAATTTCTTTTAAATAGGAAATGGGATCATGGGTTGGCTCAAAACTTGAATAAATCACTCAAATCCACCATTATAATGAGTTCCTAGGGGGTCCAAATGGATATGGTGGTTTGAATAGATCATGGGAGGCCAAGTGAGAGTTGGAATGGGTGAATTTTGTTTTAAAAACATAGGAGTTATAAAAGAAACAATTTTTTTTTAAAATTTGGAAATAAGCTCACATTTTGACCCAAATCATGAGAAACAACCCCTTTCTCCAAAAACACATGGGAAAACCCCATAAACAATGTAGGAATAGATATTACATCAAAAATACCTTTAAAAAAGTCATGTATGTTGCATTTACATATAATATGGTTATGAATGTGGTCTACATGTTTAATTTCCAATTCATCCCTTATTTATTAAAGAAACGTCAATAAATTATTTTGTAAGTGATATTGATATTGTATATTCTTTTAGAAAAATAATAGTTCTCTTACAGATCCATGCTTTCTAAAATTTATTCAATAATTTTATTGTTAAAAATTAATAGATATATTATGGTCATTTTTTAAGTGTCGTTTACTTTAATTACAATGTTTTTAAAAATGAATATTTTTAACAATGTTTGTGTAACACATTTTGACTATCTTGACCAATGTGTGAAATTAATGTATTATATCAAAATATATGGATTACCGTCCTTTTTTATCATCATCAATATTTTTTAATTGAGATTCACTTTAATGTATCTATGTTTATTTTCAATGAATTGTTTTTCTCAATATTCAAGAAATGTTTAGTTTTTAAAAGTGATTTTCAAATTGTAAAGGTTATTTCCTCAAGAATTTTATTAATTATCTTTTAATGGTATTTTTATTCCAAAATGACAACAACCCTTAAGGTTAATTATGATCTATTAAGGATATATTGTAAATATTCAACCATTATTCCTTATATGAATGTATAATGATTGTTTCTAGGATATATTTATGGAAGTTTTTTATTTTCCATGTGTAAATCAAACTATTATTAAACAATGGTTATTGTTATATTGAAAAGTGTATGATTATAATTTTTTTGATCATTATTTGGTACTTGTACATACATGTGGATGATTTATGGGACATTCCATTAGAAAACAAGTACAAGTGGTTACATTATAAATCGAGGATGGGTGGTTCTATTATCGCCCTCCAATTTAAGGGTTAAAGAGAAAAATATAACCAATTATACGTATCTCCAAAGATATTATTGGATTTTACTGGTTAGGTTATTCCACTTGTAAGAGTGATTGTAATATTTATATGATAATTATGTTCCATGATATCAACATAATTTCTTGAATCTTTTTATTAGTTTTAAAGGTACATTTGATCATGATTAACATCAAATTGATCATGATTATGTATTCTTATAACTCATTCCTTTTTAAAATCTGTATTCCGTGTCACATGTTTAATGATCCAAATTTTTATGGGTATGAATTATCATATATTATTTACATTAAATTTTATTATTTCATCATGACCTTATATTTATCTTATAATCACTTATCAAATTAAATTTTGAATGCCTATGTTTACCTTTATAGAGAATTTTATCCCACACTTATTATGTTTTCCATTTACCCACACTATGAAGAATGATATAATATGAATTATATATTGAAATATCTCATTTGTGAATAATTTTATGAGATATATGTACTTATTTTTTTGAAATGGTAAAATGATGTTATATTAGGAAATGTGATCATTGGGAGACATGGGTATTGTTATGTAAGATTTTTTTCTAAATTCACTAAATCTATAAACCTAAAATTTCATTTAGTATGTAAGTGATCCAATATTTATATTTGATGGTTTATGTTTTTGATGACTAAATTTTGGTAATTGTTATTGATATCAATGGTAGAAATATAAATTTTATTTTTTTATCATTGAAACTAAGAGTTATGGTTCAAATTTGTTATAATTCCACTTCAGATTAGGATAGTTTCATCCCATAACTATTTCTTTGATATTAAATGACTACTTAATTAATCACCCACTTGGGAGAGTTCATGACTCATTGGTAAGTGTTATTAAATGAGAATTTCCTACTAACTTTCTTATAGTTAATCTGGAATGTGATAAGGAAGTTCAAGTCATTCTTGGTATTCGTTTTTTAGTAACTAGTGGGTTTGTGGTAGATGCATCTAAATGAATGACAATATTTAATTATGTTGGAGAAATATAAGATTTTATTGTTTTAAATTTTTTTAAATAACCAACACTTGATGAAAAAGTATCAAATGTTATATTTCTT
This sequence comes from Viscum album, assembly GCA_963277665.1. Classification (NCBI taxonomy): domain Eukaryota; kingdom Viridiplantae; phylum Streptophyta; class Magnoliopsida; order Santalales; family Viscaceae; genus Viscum; species Viscum album. The sequence continues at coordinate 1,594,305,165 of OY728161.1, forward strand.
GAAATTATAGAATCTTCTTTAAATCGTAAAGAATAATCATTAGGAATCCTTAAAGAACATGATAATGAACTAAAAATTATATAAATATACTTTTGAATTGGTTTTTGTAAGTAAAATAAACCCTTTGATGATTATGGGGGACATGTTTTGGAACACCAAGATAAGTTTGATGGGAAAAATTGAAATCAATTTTTAGGGGAAATCCATTATGGATAGAATAAGGAAGAGGATTTCTATACAATACATTGTTTATTTAAGAAACCTATGTGTAAATTTGGATACCACATCCAAATTTTTTTCCTTTTTAGTAAATAAACACAGAAATAGGGATGAATCTATTTTATAAAAACCTTTTATACTCATTTTTAGGTGATGATTCTATAATACACATCATCAATTATCCTAATTTTGAAAAGAGTATAGAGGATAGGTTTTTAGTGGACTTAAGACTGTTAAAAGATACTATTTTTTCCCATTACTAATAATGATGGGGTTAGTCTATAAATTTGTATGTATAATATCCGTATGGAGCATGAGAATAAACTTAATGTTTAAGGAGAAGTGATTCAATAAAAAAAATTAAATAGGTGGTTTGAGAGGATGTTATCAAGAGAATAGATATTTGAATCATTTATCCTTTCTAAAATATACATTTATTAAGTCTAGTTTAGGTTCCACCAAAAATGGGGTGTTACTATTATCAAAAATGATAAAAATAATCTGATTTAGACTAAAAAGTGACTATATAGATATTTTTTATAGTTTAAAATAATGTGAATTCTTATAAAAGGAATAATAATTTTATTATTACATTTATAGACTAAATTAATAAGAGGGTTTTTATTAATGAGTCATATTAATTAGTTGAGTGATATTTTAGTTACCAATAGATTATAATAGCTGTTGAGGATTAAGAAAAAATGACATTCACATGAAACTTTGGAACATTTAATACCAAATTAATCCCTTTGGTTTGTGTGGTTCTCGAGAAACTTTTCAAATATGTGTGATGGATATAGTTTAAAATTATATAGAGAGGATAATTGATGTGTTCATTGAATAGTTTTCAACTGTTATGAAAAGTAATTATTTCTATTTATTGAATTTATGGAATGTCTTGAAAATAGATCAAGAGATAACCTTGATTGATATTTTTAAAAGTGTTAATTTATGGTCACATAGGTTATTGTTATTGGTAAAAAAATTTATAGTAAAGGAATTGAGGTAACCACTTCTAAAATAGATGTAATTAATAAGTTTCCTCATAAAAATTTTAATTGTGTTGAGGATTTATTTGGGCTTAAATATTTTTTTGAAGATTTTTAAAACACATATTAAAGATTACAAATACTGTGTGGTCACTACTTGGGAGGGATTAACCAATATTATTTGATGATAAGTTCCTTGAATCATTTAATATTATTAAGAAAAATTGAATTCTTCACCCATTATCACTACCCATGATTAGAAGTTACCTTTTTAGATCTTGTGTGATTCTAGTGACATCGATATTGGGGTTTTTTAGGTTAGTTGAAAGATAGTATTCTATGTATGGTGGATTATTATAGTATGCTTCCAAATTAAACTCAAAATAACTAATTTACAACAGAGAAGGTTTTTTGATTTTTTTATCTTCTTTATGGAAGTTTCGGAAATATTTAATTAGGTCTATGATGATGTTTTTTTCATGATCATAAAACCCTAGAATATATTTTAGATTGAAAATGATTAATCCTAGACTCATTAGGTGGATACTATTACTACAAGGGTTTGATTTAGAAATAAGGAACAAAAATGTGTTGAAATTATGGTTAGTGATTGTTGTGAACTAGCCCAAGTACCCTGGTAACCCAATAATTGAGTTAACGTTTACATAGACCAAAGGGAATTCCTGATCCCCATGGTTTAAAGACAAGCACCTAGAATCATACAATATTAAAGTGGGAATGAATTTAACAAAAAAATAATGGAAGAAATATAAACAAGTTAGTATGTATACAATGAAAACCCCACACGGGGAAGTGTACCTGAAGTCAAATAGGTATAAGAAACCAAAGTACTACAATGATGTACCATAAAATTGAAAGATAAATAACCCATGTCCCAATGTAAACAGCTCACCAAGACTAAGGATCAACAGCTACTACCACCTTCAAGTGGAACCTTACCCTTGCTCAAACCTAGAAGGAGATAATCTATAAACACTTGAAGGCATAGGTAGGGTGTGATATGAAACCCGAGTATGGTCTCACCAAGGATTCCATAATAAGATACCAAAATTTATTTAACCTAAAAAAGATTACATTTTTTTAAATTAACATGCATGGTATTTCAAAATCATATTTTTAAAAAATAATTCTTTATATTTATAAATGATGGAAATACTTTAAACAATTTTATTAATAAATATTTTATATAAAAATAGTTTATATAAATTTAGAAGTCATGTAAAATAGTTTATAGAAAACAATGGAATATATTTAAAATACAAACAAATAAGTAACATGGTCATGTGCCAAAAATTATGATAGTTCCATACCATGGGACTCCCTCACACTCAAATATTTGTCATGAAAATATCCGTATACACACGTCCTCCTTGATTTTGACCATGGAGGATATTTCACCATCCCATTAGGGATGTGACCTACTGCATTTATGTATTGCTAGTGTTGTCAATAATAGAGTGTTTTTAAAATAAATCACTATCTACCAATGAATTAATGTTATATAATACAAATAAATGATGGAAATTTTATTTTCAAACCACTTAAAAATATCCATCCACTTCTCCCATTTCAAATATGCCAATTTTCCATTTAAAAACCAAAAAATATTTTTAATCAAATAATGCATTTTTCAAGATAAAACCAATTGGTTTCTATAAAATCATTTTAAACCATTTTACCAAATACCAATTTGAAATAAATTCCATAAAATAAATTTCCTAATTTAAATTCAACAATTTATATTACCCAAAATTTCATCAATTTCACAAATAGACCCCAATTCAATGGAATTAAGCGGGGTTTTCCCCAATTCATGCCAAAATCCAATTTAAAAACCGAAATTAAATGGAATTGGGTTTTAATCATCCAATAGAAATCAATTTCTATTAAATCAATCCATTTAATTTAAATCAAACAATTAACTTTAAATCAGGAAATTTAGGGTTAATAAAAATTGGACATCATAATGGAATCACCTTCCTCGGGATCATAGAATCTCAATACACCATGCCTTAAGTAGTAAAGTCTAATGAAGATAATCATCAACAAAGATACTAGAATAAACCCTAGATTTAATATCTAAAAAAGAAAATTTTAGATTATCCATCAACCTAAATACTTAAGTAACCCTAGGAAGGAAAGGAGGAGAGAGCATGAGAAAGAGAAATTGAAGTGAAACCTTTTGGGAGAAGATATAACATCGATAAAATAGCTTATATTCTCATAAAAAAGGGTGTAAAGGGTAAAAAATAACATCTTGGGAGCTTACCTATATGATGAAGTCGTAATAGGTCGAATTAGGCCCATAGAGAACCTAAAAAGGGGGGTTTCGGGATGTTTAAAACTAATTTTTTGAATAAATAAATCTCATATGCATGGTTAATTGGGCAGGGATGCACGTTTAGACAAACCATGCACCATAACTAGGAACCTTATTTTGGAAAGGTGTGTGGTTTCTACTAGGGGTGGATGGGTTTTCAAACCATGCACTGCTCGTGAAAAACCCCACTATCTGGGTTTTCATGGTTTCCCCTAAGAGGGTGTGTGCTTCAGAAAAACAGTTATCCAACCATGCATTGCCCAATTTGTTTTTCAAAATTTCCAAAAATTTAACCCATAACAACCCCAAAAAAACCCAAACCAGATATGGTGAAAATAGAGGTTTAAGAATACCTAATAACAGTAATATTATTTTACAATGATCATATTTCATGTTTATCGAACACTGAGAATAATGAGCCTAGGTATATAAATTCATATTTTCTAGATGAAAAATTATTCAGTTTTTCTTCCAAACAACTTGTTTAGTTTGATAGTTTTGTTATATTTCTTTATTCAGGGATCATTCCTTGTGGTCACACTCAAAATATAGAGGAATAAATTTATCTCAGATCACAATTAGAATTTTTTTCATGATATTATTTATTTAGGAGGTGTGATTATTTTATCATGAGGTGTTATGCATAATAGGAAGATACAATTTTAATTTTTGAGAGTTTTCACTCTTAACCATAGGGGGAAATCCTAGAAAAGATAAAACATTCCAAAATTTTCTACAATTGTGCTTCTTTAGGCCAAAACTTCATAAGAATGTTGGAATTTTGTTGATTATATGTGATAAGTTCCAAATAGTAGGAAATGTTTTTTTGGAGGAAAGATCTACATGAAAATATATATCAGATGCATAAATCATCAATTTTTGGGGGATGGATTTTTGAGTAACATTCAAATAATGTCATGAGAATTATTATATTCTTATGGGTATTGATTGTATCTCAAAATGGGTTGAGATAGTGTCTATCCTAAATAATAAATCTGTTAGTGTTTCTAGAATCATTAATAAGAATATCATTTCAAGTTTGAGGGTACCAAAATCATTTATCACTAATAATGTAACTCCCATCAATAAAATAAAATTGAAATCATTAATTAATAAGTATGTTTCTGTGAATAAAACATGGATCAAATATCATCCGTAATCAATTGGAAAATATAAAATTTTAAACATAGAGTTAGTAACTATTTTAAATAAAATTATTTGGTGTTCTAGGATAGATTGGTATTAAAAATTTATGATTAATTTTTGGCTTATAAATAATATTTCAAGACTCACATTGAGAAGTCTCTTCTTGGGATTCTATTTGGAAAATCATTGTATCTCTCTATAGAATTACAACATAGGACTTATTGGGATGTGACATTTTTGAATTATGACTTTAAGGATGCTGGTGAGAATATTTTATTATAACTACGAAAGTATGCTTTGATTAAAAGAGAATCATACAAAAACTTTATGATTTATAAATAATTAAAAAAATATTTTCGTTATTCTATCATTCAAAACAAGGATTTCAAATTTATCTAGAAAGTTTTTTTTTCAATTACAGCCTAAATCTTTTTCCTAGAAAGATTAAGTAAAAATGTTATTGTCCTTTTACAGTAATTTGGGTACTAGTTGTTGGTTTCATTGATCTAGTTGGAGAGTAGAGTATGTCATTTTTTATTAATATCTACAGAACCAAACACTACTTTGATGAGAAATCAAAGGGCTTAGTTTTTATGTTTCTCATTAAAATTAGATACTTTTTATGACTAACCAAGGAATTTAAACTTAATGATTCTTGGAGGTTAACCTATGGGTTTTATTATTATTATTATTTTATATGTGATAAAAAAATAAAGCTAATATTTTTTTACAATTCTGAAGTATAGATTTTGAATTACATTATTCCATTTTACCTTGTGGAAATAATTTTTTATATCCTTATGTAGATTATATTATTGGGTGTCAATATAAAGGTAATCCACTTTGAATTTTAATTGATTGAATATAATTTTATTTACTAATAATATAATAATTAACATTGAACCTTTCATGCACGATACTTATTAGTTTTTAAGGATTAGAAATGGTGAATGTAGAAGAATTTTTAAAGAACTTTTCCCTTTAAAAAACCCTTGTTTTATTTTTTTTAATTTTTTTAAACTATAATATTGATATATTATAATACATAGGATATATAAATGTAAATATATGGTTTATTATAATGAGTGAATTAAAGTATGTTTTTTAGATGAATATAAAAGACTAATGGTTAAACATTTAGTGATTTTTTGTTTATTTTCACCTCTTTTTTTCACTATGACTTTATCCAAATGGGTTTTTACTACCCAGATGAATGAAAATTTATTTTCAAGTGTCATTTTAATTATTAAATATTAATATTATTTTTTATATTTTTTCTTCTTGTATTTTTCTTTGTAAGCCTAAATAGTCCCCTTTCATGCTTTTTTAGTATAACTGATTTAATTTTGAAATTTAACTTTGAGCATGAAATATTATATTGAAATTGATATTGGTATAAAATAAAATTATATATTTTACAAAGATGTAAATATTTTGTTCATTTTTTGGAAGAGTTTGAATTGTTTTATATTGGATAACTTTTTATGTTTGAACCTTGTAGTGACCCTTAAACATGTTTTGAATGCAGAATTTCAAAATTTGTTTAAACATTAAATTATTTTATTATTCCTTATTATTAGAGATAAATATTTATTATGATGTTGGTTTTAAGTGTCAGGGAAGGGTATTTTTATATGAAAACCATGTCTAATGGACTACAAAAAAAAGTTCCTTCAATTTTTTTCAATTTTCTATTCTTTAGTATTAGTTTTCATATGATGTGGGTATAATTTGTTTTCTAAAATTTGAATATTTTTTTGTTATATGGAGTGGTTAAAACATTCCCCCCGTATATTTAATTTAATAACATCTATCATATTTATATATTGAAAATACATTCTTGGTGAAATTTTTGGTGTTTTTTTATCTTCAATTGATTTTAATGTTTTTAGAGTTAAACTAAAAAAATCTTCATTAATGTGGTCTAAATATTTAACTCCTAATCATGTTTGTGTTGTGTGATTTAAATTTTATAGATGAGTTATAATTATGATGCGGTTATAATTATTTATTATACCCACTCATCTATTAGGATGTGTGTTTCATTATTATGAGTTTCTAAGTAATGAGTTAAATATTTGGTTTTGTGTGTGTCCACCAAGGAGAAAAAAATAAACTTGAAAGAATATATGAATGAAAAATGAGGTTGGTCAAGTTACTTTAAAAAATTTAAAATTTTATCATCCTTTCTAATATTGTAAAACATCCTTTTTCAAAATATTTTAATTTTTAGAGTGAAACAATATATTTTTTCAATAATATCTTTTTATGGGATAAGTAATTTTCAAAATTATATCTTTATTGCCAATATAATTATTCATTCTTAGATAAATCAACACTGTTCTATGTATATAGAATTGATTTTTTGAGGGAAATAAATGGTTTTAGTATGATATCATTTGATGTTTATTTATTTTATACATGTTTTCCATATCCATTTTATATAGAATCTGATGTTTCTTTGATTAACATGTGATTTAATTATAAAATTATTGATAATTGATCATTTTTCATCACAAATTTAATTCTTTGAAAATTATAATGAAAATGATACTTTTAGGTGAAACATTGTTGATTATTTAATCCATAAATTATTTAAATACTTCACAAAAAAATATTTTTAAGTTTCTTGATGTGGTTTTTATAAAATATAATTTTTGAAAAGGTTTGAGTGGATTTAGTTTTGGAATTAATATTTCACACATCATGTGTTTTTTTATAAAAATATTTTGTTGGAAAAATTTATATTTTTATTTTTTTATGTACAATAATTCTTTTTGAATATAGATGGGATGTTTTTTGTTTAGTGTTTAATTATTTATATTACATGTCATTAAATTTTCAAAAGTTAGCAAATTTTCTTCACAAATGCTGTTATGTAAGAAATTTTTAATGATACATAACAACATTATCTTGATTTTTAATATCGTTGAGGATCCAATAGGGTTTATACTATATTCTCTACATGATAAAAATTAACAAATCTACTATATAAGACATAAATTTAGAGAATATAAAATATTTATTGGAAATTTAGGTAGACACATAACATTTTCTTCGTGTTATATAATATTTTATTTAGGTTATTTGAAATTTCAATAAGGTTATGTAAGATTTTTTGGTGATACATGGTATTTTTATGATCTTTTTTGATATATAATACCATTTTATTTCAATGTAATATTTTTCTATAGATGAATAATAAAATTTAACATGTTCTAGTGGAATTAAGAAAAATATTAAAATTTGAGAAAGAATAACAAATTTAGTTGAAGCCTCATGAAATAAAAGGAATATTCGATGATATTTTTAACACCTTGAAAATTTATTTTAAAATAATAATATTTTCTCTATATTACTTAACATGAAACAATGTTCCTAACTAAATTATGATATTCTATAAAAGTATAATTATTTAAATGTGACATTATATTCTAGTGGTTAAATTAGAGGTATGAATGATAATAACTATATTATTAAAAATATATATAATGGTTTTATATAATCCAAATTTATTTATTAATTTCTAATAAATTTTTACTTAATTTTTAGTAATTTCATTTTATTATTCAAAAATATGTTTTCTTCCAAAACAAATTTTTATTACAATTTGTACATTGATATTTAAATTAATTTTTTACAAATTTATAAATTTTATTTTAAAAATGGATACTATTTGTGAAATAATTGTGTTATAATAATCCTATGGTAATGTTTTGAGATAATTCTGAAAAGGATTATTTTTTGGGTAAATAGTAAAAAATTCAAATTTTTGTAAAACTATAATTTATTTTCATTAAATAAAGTAATTGAAAATTTCCATTTTTTTAATTTTATATTAAAGTTGTTTAAGTATCAATTAATTACATATAATACAATTAATTACATATGAATCCACATTATACTTGATTTTGGCATAAATTCATTTTTTTGGCATAAAAACCCAAATTTATAAAAAACTATTTTTCATTCTATTTTACACATTTATTTTGAAATTAATTTCTAACCCTTATAAAATGTTAATATTTAAAATTAATATTTTATTTTTAAAAAGGATATTCAAATTTTCTAAATATTTCCCTTTTATTTTTGGTCATTATAAACACTAATCGTAGTAAATATTTATCACCTTAGTATGGGTAAAATGGGTAAAATTAAGTTAAAACAGTTGTATAAGGACTAAAATTCTCCCTAAAAACTGTATTTATTTTATTTTATAAGTTTTATTCAACCATAACCATCTATTATTATAAAATTTGGAAATTTATGACTAGTTTCCTTTAATTATAACATTTATATTAATTTAAGTGAAGGATAATGTTAAAATTATCTCTCCCTTTGTTTTAATATCTCTACTATTTGATTATAGGGATAAAAGAAGTCATATTAGGTTCTAAATTGTTATTGTAAATAATAATTTTTTTTATCAGGTAACTTTTTTTTAATTTTTAGTTTTGGAATAATTAACTTATATTCTTACACAACGATGAAAAAGTTCTTATTCATCAAATATGAAATATCAGAAAAATGAAATTAAAAACATTAAAATTTATACAATTAAGATTAATTAAGGTTATAAATTAATTTTATGTTTAATAATAATGTATAAATTATGTTTAAATAGTTTCATATCTAAATCTCGCATAATCTTGAGGACTTTAATGTCGAATTGAATAAATAGTTAAAAAAGACTAATTGTGTTTTGTGTTAATGAATATTTTACTAAATAATTAAAATATAAAACTAATAAATATTAAATTTGGGATGATAAATAGTTGAAAATTTCAGCAATGAACTAATTTTTATCCACATTACATCTTATAAAAAATTTATGACCCCTAAAAGTTAAAAATGTATTCCTATAGTAAAAGTTACAAAAGGTAAATAAATGGGCTAAACCAAGAGATAAGATTTAAAATGACACCAGAAACTATACAAACTTTAATTAATGATTATAATTAATCATTTTAATATTTTTACTACAATAAATTCACATTTTAATTCATTTTACTTAAAAAATAAATAATTTATATTTAAATTACTTTAGTAATTCCATCTACGTCCTTTCCTCACTTATAAAAGGGGACGTCTCATCCTATCTTCTTCAACCATCTTGAGCCAATAATATTGACCGATAAATACCAAAATACCTTCCCAAACATCATCCCCCTAACCTAGAGTCCTTGTTCTCTTCAAAATACCAAACTATAAGGCTTAAGGTGTTAGCCAAAGGTGTGTTTTTTAAAAAATATGTATAAATTTAAACTGAGTGTTTTCATTTTATTTACTCTTCTCCCTCCATCAAATATTCATTAGAAATTATCATATAATAACAAAATTATCTTCCATATAATTAAATTAAATTATTTTATTTAAAAACCCCATATTAATCCCCTTTCCATCATTTTGAAGATGAAAACTTCTCTCGTACGTACGTATGGATTACCATCTCTATGTAGTAGTGTAATTAATTTTTCATCCCCAATTTTCATGGATGCTCATAAAGATTTAAATAATTAACATTTATGATATTTATTATATAATTATGACTCTATAAATATAATATATTAATTAACTTATTACCCTTACACTCATTTATAAATGATATTTTTACTCTTATGTACGTGTCTACTACAACAACCACAAAGCGATATGAATCATTTTTCATGTAATCCTTTCAAAAATGATTCTAAAAATGTATATAAAAAATATATATTATATTTATTTAATTATTATAATTATTTAGATGATGTAACCATGATCATGATGTATGGTTTGAAACTTATGGACCAAAAATTACATGAATAATAAAAAATTTAACACTCGGAAATAATGATTTTAATAACTAATTACTAATAAAAGGGTATTGAAATGTTATCAATGGATCATATATGATATTAAAAGTATGTATATGGATATTTAATATAATTATTAAATATTTAAATTTATTTTATAGGAAGATAAAATCACTAATATACCATGTCAGACCCGAGGTAAGTGTTTATTTTAAAATCTAATCCTTATTGAAAATCTTTTATGTTTATGTTTTAATTGGGGGAATTATTTGATATTTATATATTAAACCACTATAAATATTTTTATAATCCTTTTATTTATGGAGTTTTAAGTACTAGTTTCATTTTTACCTTATTATTCACTTAAAAAGACCACAAGAATTGTTTTAGTTAAAGAGAATTTTTTTATTCGGTCATGAATATTTTTATTCAAAGTACAAATTTTGTAAAATGTTTTAAATAATACTTTTTATTTTATTAAATTATTGATTACATTTATTTATACCATTTTTAAATTTAAATAAAATGGTTTAAAAGTAATATTATTATCATTTTTCAAATGAGGTACTTTTTACCAAATGTGTGAACGAAATATTTATTTTAGTATACATCACAAGAATGATTTTCACAATGTTATGACTATAATAATATTTCAATAATCCTTTAAATGTTTCAATGGTTAATTCCAAAGAAAATTATTCTAATAATATTTTATATGTTTTTATATTTTATATAAATGATTTTAAAATGAAAAGGGTTTTTTCTTAATAAATATTCCTATGATATTTAAAAAATATTTTAATCTATGTTCACATAATTTGATAAATCTTATGAATTACTTAGGATATAATCTAATGAAACCATCCAACATATTCCTATGGATTGAATATTATCACTTAATTGGGGGAAATTATTGATATTAATTATGATAGTTCTTCCAATATGGAAAATTACTAAATATTAATTCATGTTAAGTTTTATTATTTATTCATATAATAAATTAATTGGACTAATTAAGTGACACTTGTAGCACAAACTTAAATAACTCCTTTATGAATCAATAAAATATTCCATAAACATTATCATGTAATATGATTGGTATCTTCTAAATTATGAATTTTTAATATTCTAGTAGAATAACCTATATCCATATCATTACTATCCTATGGGAAATGAAAACATCACTCATGTATATGAATGAATTATCATTTCCATATAGAAGAGTAATCCATTTTCATCACCAATTTAAATGAATGGTAATAAATATGATACTAATTTATATATATGTATGAAATATATTAAATAATTATGATTACCTAAATATAATATATTTTTCACTTCTTACCTTACCACTCATTAGTAAATGCTATGGTTTCTTATACGTAAATGTGTACTACCACCAGAATGAGGTGATCTAATTCATTTTTCATGTCTAAATTTCAAGGATAATTATAAATTTTTATATAATTAATATGTATGATATTTATACCAGGATTAAAATTCTATAAATTATTTAATAATGATAAATATGCAAGGGTTTAACCCAATGAATAGAAACATACATGAAAAATGAAATAGTAAACACTAAAAAATGATTATTTTAATAAATAATTGTCAATAAAACATGTCAAAATGTTATAAGTGGATCATATATGATATTATAATTATATATATCGTTTTTTATAGTAGTATAAAAAATTTAAATTTATTGTACATGTGACTAAAAACACTTACAAATAAAGCCAGTCTTGAGGTAAAGGATTATTTCAAAATCCCATCATAACATGATTATTTATATTTATATTTCAAGCAGGGGAATTATATAATTTTTATACCTTACAAATAATAATTTTTATTCTAATATGGTTATTTATATGTTATTAATGTATTAGTTCCGTTTTTATCTTCTTCCTCACTCAAAATGAACAAAATAACATTTTTTAGGATAACTAAATTTGTTTTCTAATTCAACTAAGAATCTTTTCTTCTAAGTCCATTTTTTATTGAAAATGTTTCCAATAATGTTTTCAATATTATAAGGTTATTTATTAAATTCATTTTTACACATGTATTACTTTATATAAAATATTTTAAATTAAATATTCTTTTAATTGTCTATGTAAGACACTTTTTATAAAAAGGTGTGAATATAATATTTTTTGTGACATAAACTACATGAATGAATTTACCACTATAATTCCCACTATTTTATTTTACGATTCATATACAAGTTTCCATGGTTTGTTAAAAAAAATCATAATATTTTGGAAAAATATTTATTTTAAATAAGATATTTCAAAAATAAGTGTATTTTACTAAAAAAATATTCCCCTGATATTTTAAAAGTAATTTCATCCTTGTAAACATAGATTGGTGAATATTATGATTTAATAAGTATTTACTCTAATGATACCATAAACTATATTTATATAGATGTACTATGATAATTTATACTTGGGAAAGTATTAACATTATAAACATATTAAACTTACAGTTAGGGTATCATGACTAGAAATATTACATAAATTGGTACGTTCTTGGCCAAATACCCAAATAATTTTTTCTTATGAAACCTACTGATGCATCAAGGAGATATATAATATCTATCCCCACGACCACGTAACAATAAAAATTCACTCATCATATAAATAAATTATACAACAAAATCAACATGACTTAAAAAAATAATTGTCTGCATTGTAAGAACTAGAATATATAATTTCAATACTTTCTATAGTAAAAATGATCATAATACACCCATATAAATATATTATATGGAATCATTATAGTATATCCTCTGTAAATCATAATATTTATCAAAGGATGATTTCATACATGAAGATAATTTTAAATTACCATGAAAACATTTCATGGGGAAAAAACCTTTTCATTTTGAAATCATTTAATTAAAATCTGAAAATTTACAAAAATATTAGAAAAAAAATTATTTAGAAATAACCAAAGAAAATTTTAATTGGAACTAAAAAGTGAAGAGTATTCATGATGGTGAAAAATTTCATTCATATGGTGTATTTTAAAAGAAATAAGTTCACACATTTGGTAAAAGGTACATTATTTGGAAGACAACTTAAAGATTAATTTTAATTTTTTTTATAGAAAGTAAAAGAAGGATAAAAACGACATTAATAAATAATTGGAGGACATCAAAAAAACTCTCGAATTTTTGTAAGAAAATATTGGAATAGAATAAAAATATTCCACACTTAATCCAAAAACAAAGTTGGCTATCATCTATAACTTTCTTTTAGCCTTTTTAAGTTCAAAATAAGATAAAAAATGAACTAATACATGAATAAACTATAAATAAACATTGTAGAATAAAATATATGGGATTTAATATATAAAATTTTGAGATAGAGGCCTTACTTCTAAATTTTCTATTCCTTTAGTTTTGGAAATCACAAACACTCTATTAATAAATTGTTTACTAACAATAATGTCCCAAATAATTTAGTATGTTTTAATAGAAAAAAATTAGTTTTACCATACATAGAATAATTTATAATGTATTACAATTATAAAACTATAATCCTTAAATACAATCCATATAATCAAGTATGAATCCGTTTAATTGGACTCACCATTATTCAGATCAGAGGTTAGACCATTGTCTTGTACATCATAATAACAAAAGTCATGAAAACTAGACTGATTATGGTACCAATAAATTGGATTGATTATCATAAGGATCACCATGTTGAAAAATGATAAGGAATCCCATCGGTCTGTCATATGTTTATAATTGGAATATATATAATTGATTTTATGGTAAGGAATAAAATTTAGTACTATGATGGTGTTAAATAAAACAACATAAAACATAAAATTATGCTAGAGAATTTTGAGGTGTCAAAGAGACATCTTCCTGAGGATGTTGAAACTAAATAAAAAATATGAAAGTTCAAGATTATTATGTAAATAACTGATCATTTTAAAAGTTTTGAGTTGATACATTTTTTAAACTCAAGTCTTATGAAGTTTTCTCTGTGAACATATCATTCATAACCGTTATGATACTTTAAAGAGTTTTCATTCTACAAAATAAATGTCATGGTTTTTTACCTAAGATTTTTTATTATTATAGATATGATTATTTTTCTGATTGATGGATTTCATAGATAAGAATATGATGAATCTAGTCCACCAAATTAACGGCTTCCCTAGATAGGAAGATAGACATCGATTATCGTTTCGAGGGATTCGAGGGATAAGAAGAAAAATATTATTTCAATCATCGTACTAAGGGATCTACTAGTAATTAAATATAGAATTTACAGTATGTATAAAACCATATATACATTTAGTAGAGGTTATTGACCACCATTACTATTAAGGATAAAAGAGTGTATTCTTTTAATATATCTTGTCAGTCATTATTAATTTTACTAGCTATTGTTTTGCTTATTTTTACAATTTTATTCCACAGTGTATATAATAAAAAGTTAGTGATAATAATTATAATTATATATTATTTTTTATTGGTTTATATGTTATTATGATAAAAAACATAAATTTATATAATTAGATCAACTATGATTGAGATTATTTTACCCTGATCATCAGACGACCTGTGACTCTAATAATACTACTTTAATAGAATTTTTTTTGATTAGATTAATATTTTTAAAATAAAATTTACCCCTATTATAATAGTAACCATCTCAGTTACACTATTTATCGAACAAAATGTTTATATATTTTCCCCCAATGAAAGCATAAAAATAAAAATCTTGATTAAGGATGCGTTTGAGAAATAAACCCTTACCTCATGTCAACATTTCTTTTTAATTGATTAGATCCTCTTTTATTATAAATTCAAATTTACTATAATTAAAAAAATAATCATATAAATACTTATAATATCATATATAATCTTTTTATTACATTTCATCACTCATTTATTAATAATTATATAACAAGATCATTGTTTCTAAGCATAAAATGTTTCTTTTTGGATTCATTTTATGATTCAGTAGTCTGATTCCTTGAATTTTTCTCATGGTCACATGATTTCTAGAACATTAATAATGATATAAATATAATATATATTCATTATATATATATAATCATCCCTGAATGGAGAATATGAAAAATGAAGCACATCACTTATTGGAGGTGGTAGTCCACACATACATACGAGCGACATTATAATTTTTTAATGAGTTAAATAGTAATAACATAAATAATATATTATATTTATAGAATCATAATTATGTCATAAATTTCATATATATTAATTATTTATATCTTTATAACCATCCAAGTAAATTAGGGATGAAAAACATATTACACACTTACAGGTAAAGGGTAAGTTGTACGTATTCATGAGTGAATTTTTCATTTTTAATAAGATAGAAAATAGATTAATTTGAATTGTTTTACCATAATAATAAAATATCATTATATGTAAGATATTGATGTTATTATATTAGTGTGTTTAAAAAACATTTACAGAGGTATAAGAGGAAATAAAATAATATACTCAGTTAAAAGTTATACATGTTCTTTAAAAAACCACAATTGGATTACACATTAAGCCTTCTAGTTTGGTCATTTGATGAGACTAGGTAATCTTGGAAATGGGTAGGAAGTATTGTAAGATATTTTGGAATGACTTGTTCTAGATATGTGTCTCAATAGGTGTGAATAATATAGGATAATAGATGCCCTTTTATATGTTAGGAAAGGACACACTTAAATTAAATTACATATTTAAATATAATTACTGCATTTATCAAGAAAAAATAAATAGAAATAGAAATATATTAAAATAATAAGAATCTAATGTAAAAATAAAATCATACAATAAAATTTATATAGGTTTTTGTATCATATTTTGTGATATCTTATGGTTTAACCCCTTTATTACCCCTTTTTAACTTTTACTGCGGTAACAGATGCATTATCCTTTAAGGGTCATAAATATACATATAAGGTGAAAAGTGTACAAAAAATTCTCCGTGGACTAAATATTATACAATTTCACATTCAACTTGTCTTGTTTCAATATTATTTTGTTTTCTAATCATTTAAGAAAATATTATTTAACCCTTTGTTTAATTTGACTTTAAAGTCTTCAATATTACAATAGATTTAAAATAAAAATTATTTTAACATAAAAATACATTATTTTGAACAATAAAATTTATTTGACCCCATCATTCATCCAAATTTTACTACTTTGAATGTTTTTAAAATAATTCACTTGATTTTATATTACTCGAACAAACATTGTGTCGGTGTTGTTAATGAATTTAATGTAATTATTTTATCACTGAAAATTAAAAATAAATTATGATTATAAAAAATTATTTATGATTAAAATAAAAATTTATAACTGAAAATAAACACTTTTTATCCCAATTAAAAATATTAAAAATATTTAAATAATGAGTGGAATGTTTCACATTATCCTTTTCTTAAAATAAAATAAATGTTATAATCAAAGAAAACATAAAGATATTAAAATTTGTATATTATTATATGTAATGGGTTAAATAAAATTATATAATAAAATAAATACAAGTGTTAGGGAGATTTTTAGGTCTTATCCTGTTGTTTGAACTCAGTTTTACCCTTAACGAGGTGAAAAATATTTAATATGATTATTATTCATAATGAAAAAAATAAAAGTATCATACTTAACAAATTTAAACATAATTATTTCAAATTTTTGATCTGTTTTTTTAAGATTAAATTTCTATAAGTTGAAGAAATAAATTTTAATATAAATACGTAAAATACAACAAAAAACATTTTTTTAGAAAAACTTGTTTTTTAGCATAAAAATGAACTTATAACAAAATCACATATATTATTGATTACTATATAATTAATTAAGTTATATATAACTAAATTAGACTTAATTAATAGGAATATAAAATTAAAAACATAATGGGACTTTTATTTATTTAACATAAATGATAGTTTTTCAAAAAGAGAAATTGTTTACTATTCACCAAAAAACAACAATTTTAAGTAAATCCCAAAAAGTCATCCAAACACTATTATGAAATGGTGGTTTAAAAAATGAAATGAATATTGAACATAACATTTTAAAAAATTGGTTGAAATTAATTATAATATCCACTTATAAAATGAAATATAAATTGTTTTTGAAGAAAACATATTTTTGAAACATAAAATCACTTTACTGAAAATTAAGTATATATTTGTTATGAATTATTTAATACACTTGAATGATATAAATACATTATACATTTTTTATAGTTTAGTTACTCTTATTCATACTACCAATTTAAATGCTAGGTTATAACAGTCACATTTAAATAATAATATTTTTATAGAATATTATTGTTCTCTTAAATCTCAGTTTTGTATGTTAAGAAATATATCAGGCTTAGTATTTTTTAAAATAATATTTTAATGTGTTATAAGATTCATTGAGTTTTTTCTAAGATAATATTAGTTTATATATGAAAATATATATTATTAATTGATTCAATAAGAGTCTTGGCCTAGATTAATCACGAATAAGGTTGATGTGATCATCTTCTCATGTCAAGATTGAAGATACTAAAACACGTGAATTAGAAAATATGTTTTTTTAGATTTTTAGCACTGCGTTTTTCTACTGAGTCCACCACTAAAAGTATATTAAGTATTTTTTTTTGAGATGATTGATTTTAGGATGATTATTTAAGGCTGGTCACAATCTACATTGATAGGGGGATCAATTCACTGAACCCGTGTCTCACTATACATTGAAAAAGGAATGAATTGATTTGGTTGATATTATGATGAATAATATATATAAACCAAGATCAATTATATTTTTATTTACTTCTTGGGTTTTTTATAGTGGCTTAAATTCTGAAAATCAGGAATCTAGTTGTGAAAATATCTATCAGACTAAAGTAACATAGTATCATCTAGGAGGTATTTTATATTTTTTTTCATTGAATAGAGTTGCATAAAAACAGTTCAATGAAAATGTTTTGATTGGGATAGGAACTTTAAAAGGTATTTTACTTGACTAATTAAGTGAGGGTGAATTAGTATTTGTGTTTAATAGAGGGTGACTAGTTGAAGTGATAAAGTATAAGATTATAGGGTGATGAACCCACTAGTGAGTCAGGTACTTTCAATCTGTCAAATGATGTAGCATTGAGTATTGAGTGTAACCATTTTATATGATATTTGTAAGGTGGTAAAGAATACATGGGACTTGGTGTGTGGTGAATATCATGGATAATGAAATTTCGATGCCTGAAACTATATTATGTTCTTGATTTTGTGAATATATGAATGATGTAGATGGTTTCTAAATTGAGTGAGTGTGATGATAAACATGGAAGAGGATAATAATATTAATTAGAGTTGATTTTTTACACAATTTTAAGTAATTGTGGATAATATTGAACCTTATATGGATATTTACCAGTTAATTGAAATAATTAATATTAACTTCATAATATTTAATCAATATTATTAATGTTTTTTAGAAAAACACAAAAAATTATAGAATTTAATAGAGCCTTTTTCCCGAATGGCCTGAAGGCCTTTATTTATTTATTTTTTGATAACAGCCATTTCAAGGGATGATGGGGAACCCTTACAGGGCCCGTAGGCTTAAAGATTACCTGACATGTAGGTATTAAGAAATATACAAACTATACTTGGAATTGATCATCCTCATTTTCTTCATCGTGATATCAGATCAACACCTTTTCATGGCTTGTTCAGCTAGGCTTCCCATGCAAGCACTTGCTGGTCCCGAAGGAAATTACATACCCTCTCTTAATAAAAAATATTCTTAGTTTCTCCTCTGGTGAATGAGCTTTCTCTAAATCCCCATATGGAGTCTGCTCCTTATAGATTATGTCTGGTTATTAATTCCCAATTTTAGGTGGTGCGAAGGCCTTACGGTGTCCTGAAGGCCTTGAGGTGGCCCGAAAGCCTTACCGACACGAAGGCCTTGGGTAGACCGAAGGCCTTAAAGGACTGGAGGCCCAAACCTGTGGCTTGAACGCACAAAAGGATAAATAGTTTGACTGCTACAGTACCAAATAGTAATTTCCACAGTACCTTACACTACTAAAAATATGTATTTTACCAGTGCTAGAAAAAAGAATTAACAGCACTAGAAAAGCACTATTAATCAAGGTGTAGATAGGGGGTCTCTTTTATCAGTGCTCAGAAAAGCACTGATAAAGCCCCATTTATCAGCACTAAAAAAAGAGCTGATAAAAGGGGTTTTTTATCACTACTAAAAAGAAGCGTGGATAAAAAGGTCCTTTTTTAGGGATTTATTTTAGTGATGATAAAAGATCCCTTTTATCAGTGC
Organism: Viscum album; assembly: GCA_963277665.1. Taxonomy (NCBI): domain Eukaryota; kingdom Viridiplantae; phylum Streptophyta; class Magnoliopsida; order Santalales; family Viscaceae; genus Viscum; species Viscum album. Next base: position 1,594,324,983 of record OY728161.1, read on the forward strand.
TTCTTTAGCACTGATAAAAGTAAAAAAAATAAAATTTAAAATGTTTTGGGAGATTTTAATAGAGCTTAACCCCCCATTTATCAGCCCTAGGTAGACCCCCTCCCACTCTCCCATGCCATTCACTTGCCAAAACTTCCCGCACTTACCCACACACCCCTCCCAACTTCTACATGATCTCAAACCTAAGACCTCCTCCCTTGCAGCTCTACACCTTTACCACTAAGCAATTTATTTTTTTTCTCTATGGAATGATATATCTATCTATTTATATATATATATATAGTAATATTTATTAATATATTAATATATATTCATATTAATATAAATATATTCAGTAATATTAATACATACATATTTATTTATATATTAATATATATTAATATAAATTTATATATATTTATATAGTTTTATTTATTCATATATTAATATAGATTCATATATATATAAATATATTTAGTTATATTTATAAATATATATTTATTCATATATTAGTATATACATATTTACGAATAAATACATATATATATGTGTATTTGAAAATCCATAGAATGTTAAAATGACCATAACTTCTAATTCAAGAATCCATTTTAACTCCACAACCAGTAAAATAGATGAAAATGAAACAATATTCGATATCATATGTGGTACATGCATAACACACATCAATATCAGAAGTTATATCTGTTTGAATTTTAAACAATCAGGGTATCCCGACTAAAAAATCTATTTTGGAGGCCTTATAGGACTTTTTGGGCCTTGAAAAATGAGCAAAAGGTTCCCTTGTGTCACTAGCGCATAGATCTTCTCACAATCTTTGATTTGATATGTTTTACAACTCAAATGGACACCCGGATCAAAAGTAATGATGGTTTGAAGTTTGAGTTACAATTTCAACTTATTTTAGATCTTTTCATATATTTTTTATTTTCTTGTGTCTTCAAATTGTTATTAAATTATTACTAATTGATGAAATTTAGATAAATATTAATTAATAATATTTTTTAAAAATATTTTACATCCATTTTAACTGAATTTCTTATATATTAGATGTAATAGTCTATTTATTCTTATCTAAAACATATTTAAAGAACATATATTATATTTATATCAATATAAAAATAATTATATAACAATATATTATTTTTCATGATTTTTTTGAAATATAAACTTTATCAACACTATGAAAAAGAACTGATAAAGCCGCCCTTTTATCAGTGCTACTAAAAAAAGCGCTGATAAAGGGTGGTGCTATGGAAACCCAGTTTTGTGGTAGTGTACCTATATTGCTGCTACAATACTGCTACAGTAACCTAGAAATTATGTCTACGCATGGTTTTGAACTCCAGTCTCTTGGATGCACTTTCTGAGTCCTCACCAACTAGGCTGAGGCTCTTGTGCTGATAGTGCCTTTTGTAATAGACTCTAAGGATGTAGAAATAAGTAGGTTATTTGGGGTGTGTGGATAAAGGAAATGAATTCATCTTTGTTGAATTTTTGGAACCTTTGTAGAAATAAAAAAAAAAACACTTCCAAATAGATTAAGACCAATTGAATGTGAGTGGATTTTAATGATAGATGGTTCATAGAAGAGATATAATCAACTCTATATAAAATATTTTCAATCTTTTTAACACGTTATTCCTTTCTTTTCTTCTACTCTAGTAGAAATTTATTATTCCTTTTTCAATATTGAAGTATATTTATGGATAAAACTTTTTTGGATAGTAAACGTTGTTAAGATCATTTATTTTAAACTCAATCCATGATTTTGTTTTTAATATTGGATTGTTTCTCTTCATTAATTCTATTTTTAAATTAATCATTTTCTAATTTTTTAATAATTAATAATGAATGGTCTTCATAGATAAAAAAAACTATTAAATAATTTTTCAATTTTAAAGTAATGATAAGAAGTATTTGGATTTAATTATGATTATGTTGTTTGGATTTAATAATAATTTGATTTTAATAAATACAATTATAACATTTTTTTCATTGTACAAATTGATTTAGGAAATGAAAAACAAAAGAGTGAAAAAATCAAGCTGTGTAACTCTTGATAGAGTATTTTAAAGTAATCCCACTGATAATCTAAAATTTTTAATCTTATTTTTAAGAATTATTTTTTAATGATCACAAAATATATGTTCCCCTATCACTTTAGTTCTTGTATCTTGCTTGTTCAACTACGCATTTGACTATTCACTCAAATTATTATGCACTTCTAACACATTTTATATGATTTTTACCTTTTTTTACAGTTCATGTCATCATTTCACAAAAAAATTCCTTGGCTAAGGTGCCGCTATATTTAGTGCCCTAAGCTGGTGTGGTATGTGACCTCTAGCACACCTCCATGTATGCTAGAGGCTGCCGAATAAAAGCGAGGGTCAAATAGAACATGTGGGGAGACAATAATCTCTTTACTAGAGTAAGTAGATAAAATAAAACAATTTAATTAATAACTAATTAGTAATGATAAATAACCAATTATAAACTTACTTCATATAACAAATCCCAAACTAGTTATATTCCCATATATAGGTACAGTAGATGTTCTACATCCTGTTAGTGTGAAGTGTTACAAGAAAACCCAAAATAATACATGATGAAAGCAAATCAAAAAAATAGGTAACAAAATAATACCAATACCCTTATCCATGATCCATACCCAAATCCCATATCAACAACACAATATATGAATTTTCTCTTATCCTCACACATAACCAATAAGTCTACTTAGGTACCCAATGGCGGCTCGAGTAGTGTGTGAGTACAACTCAGTAAACCTATAACACCCTGGGATTTTGTGAAATATTTTATTAAAATAAATAAAATATTTTCAATATTTGGTGTTATAGTCAACACTGAGTTAAGTTTGTGTTACACACAACACTAGTTTTGTCCTGCGTTACATGTGACACTAAGTTTTAAAAAACCACAATATATTATTATTATAATTTAAAAATGACCATTATAGCCAAGTAATTAAACCTAGATATATGAGAATTAGTAAATAATTTTTAAATATTAATTATAATTGTTTTATATAAAAACCTTTTATAAAAAATCACTTCATTTTTAGAAAAGTCTTTATATGTTTTGAAAATACCATTTTCTAAAAAAATGTTTTTATTTCATTTTGTGAATAAATAATAAAATCAATTTTTACCACTTTTAAAAAATTATTTTAAAAAATAAACCTTATTTTTTAAATCTAAATGTCAAAATTATCTTGGAGTGAATTTTTTATAAATTTCTGATAAGATAATTTTTTTAGTGAATAGTGAAAAAATAGTGGTTTTTGTTAAGAATAATCATTTTTAAATAATTTTAAAAAATGATTTTTAATTTGGTTTTAAAAGTATAATTATATCAATAATATATTTATTAATATAATTTTGGTTATTTTACTCAATTTTATGTTGAATTTTTAAATAAAAACTTTGATAACATTTGAACATTTTCACTTTGAAACCCGACTATCTCGTCACGTTTAGAGGATTAATTTTAAATTACAATTTACCACTTCTATGAATGGAATTTGTAAAAATTAATTTTATATTCGGTATAATAATAAATTATATTATAAAATAAAATTAACTAAAATTGTACCATAATGGATAGTAAAAATAGAAAAAATTATTTGCTACGGTTAATGTAAAAATGGGTTTACCTGGGGTTAAACTAAAAAAATAATGGTTAAAAATTAAAAAAAACTTTCAAAACACCACTTATTCTACATATTTATACCTTATATTATATTTTATTTAAAAGAGTATTTTTTAGTCTTGTGGTGTGTGAAAAAGTGGGTACGCCTTTCACTTTTCAAAAATTACAAGAATGCCACTCGCCTCACTTATAAAAGGACACCCCCTACAATATTCTATTCACAGTTCAAAAAATATTTTGTTTAGAAAAAAATTGACAAAAATAATTTCTTTATTCCCTACTACAATAATGGAAACATTAATTTTTTTTAATAATACCTCTTAATTGGGCTTTAGGTGTAAACTTACAGAGGCAAAGAAGATGCGAGAGACATGCTATTCCTGTCCCCCCCAAAATTATTTAGAATGAAAAGGAGACACAACAGACAAGGGAGGGGAGGGGTCGATCGACCCACACCCAAAAGCCCCTTACAACCTATGCCAAAAAAATAAAAATAAAGAAAGAAAAAGACTCAAAAACAGACACAACAGCAGCAGCATCACGTCACATCCAGCCAGTACCAGCATCCAGCAGCACTACATCCAACATTAACCAGCATCCAGCAGCTCATAGCTAAACAATGACCAGCATTCAATTATTATTAAAACATGATAATATAATAAAATAAGTATATTAAATAAACTGATATTTTTTTATTTTAATTTAATTACCTATATTCATCCCCTCTTTCATAAAATGGGTTACCAAATCATTATTCGTGTGTACGACAAACTACCGCATCAAGAACTGATGTTATTTGTTTTCAATAAACAACTATAATGGATGAATATAATGATGGTTTGAATTTTTATATATGATATTTATAATCTTAATATAATTTTAGAATCATTATATCACATATTAATTCTTACTTTATTTTCCTTGGGAAAATCATAATGTCGTTCATGTGTACGACGGACTACCGCCTCTTGAAGCGATGTAATTCATTATTCACATACGCTTTGCATGGAAGGTAGAAAATAAAATATTAAATAAAAATATATTTTATATATGAAATAAAAATTATTCTATAATTTTAATATATTATTTAACTTTATTTATTTCAATCCGTTGAGAAAATGGAAAAATCATTCAAGCCAATGTTGGACATACCATATCCATAAAAATTATATTTAATTTTCTATATCTAACTTTTATGGATTACTATAAATAAATATATAATAAATATATATTGTATTTATAAGATGGTTAAAATTTGTAAAATTATGGAATAATGATCAAAATAATAAGAAAAAAATACTAAATCAAAACTTAGATGAAAAACAAATCAGTTAAAACACGAAACATGACTTAAACATGGAATTTTTAAGAAATAAGTTTTAAATGGTCATATGTAAATCTAATATGGTATTCTATATATAATTATGGTTCTATAATAGATTTATAATAAAATTATATTTATTATATTGAAGTCTAAAACATGTATGGAGGAAGTTGATACTTAAGGTAAAATATTTTTTGTCTCTCTTTTATTTTCGAGAGACTTTCGCAATATTCACCACTTGTATATTATTTTGGTGTATGTAATTCCCATTTGACATGTTATATCATGAATCTAATTATTTTAATGACATTTAAAGTTTCATTTTATGTCATTCATTAATTTTAAGACTCAAGGGATTTCCAAAATTGTAGGATATTTTTGTCTCAATTTTCCTTATTTAAGACATATGTTACATTATGCACCTGTTTTATTTCATGAGGTGTATATAAAACCCACTTTACATGTAATAGAATGTGTTTATTTGTTATCATGACATTTTATGTTTTATTTAATTTTATTCTTTCATGGTTCTTATGATTCAATGTTACCAAATAGAAAATGGATTTACAATACAATCTCATCGTTTATCAGGATTATTTAGGTTTATGATTCCAATGATTAAATATTATGATATATATCACAAGTAACTCATAAATTTGCTTCTCTTATGGTTATTTCATGAGAATAAATATTTTACCTTCATTTTAATCTCTATACACACTCATTATATCAAAATAATGTTTTTAGGTCAACTTTGTCAAATACCCTGGGGGAGGGTGAATCAGGGCATGAAAGATTGAAAAAGCTATCCATTTTTTATCTCATTTCATTGTAAAAAAAACTATCTTAAATCTCTCCCATTCCTATAGAAAGGTATGAATATAAATTAAATCATGTAGAGGACACATAGATTTTACTCCGTTCACCCTAACTGGGCTATGTCCAAGGAGAATACAACGACGATGTGCCGATGTGCCAAATCCACTAAAAGCATACTGCTATTTACAATGTTCGGATTGTACTCATTGTCACTCATGGTTTATAACCAATCACAATTTTTAAGGTCACTGATATCTCAACTGAAGTGTTCTCATGACTTCTTTAGAATATCCACTCACAGTTTATAGACATGTAGGTACTTTAATTATCACTAATGAATGCATCCTCCACTATATGTAGATACTCTTTTGATATCCTACTTTCATCCACAAATGAATACAGATTTACCTTAGATGTACTTGGATACTTCAAATCTTTCACACAACCTATATTGTCCCTTGTGTGCAAGTTTTATCCTTTTCACAAAAAACCTCCTCTTACACACAACTTCAACCTTACACGCAACTTCAATCTTACACACAACTTCCTTAGTGTGTGCACAACTTCAATTATTTCACGCAACGCCCTTTGAATGCAAATGGTACATGATTCATAGGCCAAATTCACTATATGTGTTGAGTTTGTCAAATGGGGTGGGGGGTCACCTCTTATTTAAAGGCCTCACTGACCCCTATACATAATATCCTGACGCATTATGCAGGATCACCTATGAGAATGAAAAAACCCAATTTGAAATCGCATTGGGCATACAAGACTCTTTCACACAACCACATCTTTCATGCACATTTTGTAATATTTCACGTGCTTCATGCCTTTTACATATTTTGATTTTCTGATCTTGAAACATTCCTTGTGTTAAAAATTCCAAGATATCTTCAATCTTGAATGAAACTTCATTTTCCAAAAACACATATCTCCAATTTCCCGATTTTAAGGCACAAAAATTTGGAAATCAATAGAAAATAGCTCCACCTTGAATCTGTTTTTTTGGAACTGCCTTCAGATCATCCATTTCACTGTCATGGTATATTGTCAAAATATATTGTTAAAAATATCTCTGTAAGACCACAAATAACCAAGTAATCCTTTTTTTTCAACAAACATAATCAACCAAAAAAGGATTTAGTTTTACGTTGGGGAATTTTTCCCAATAGTTTTTAATGGAAATTGACTTTATTTGTCCATTCGTTCGAAAACCATATCTCTTATTTGACCATGTTTTCAAAAACCATTTTCAAAAAATTGTTTTTAGTGTTATAATATTATTTTTTAAATTCATTTTCACCATTTTTTTTAAATTTTATTTTTATTAAAGTAATATTTATATTTTTTTTAAACATAGCCTATTTAATTTTACCAAAAATGTGAAAGAAATATTTGTTTTAAAGTGTATGACATGGACAAATATTTTCTAATGTTCAGAAAATTATTTGATTGGAATATTTATTTATATATTTTTTAGATTATTTTAAAAGGAATGGATTTTTATAATATTTTATGAAATATTAATTATAGAAAAGTGATTTTTAAGGAAAATATATTTTACTCAAGAAATGTTTCGATGTGATTGTTCTCTAAAAATAATTTTCCATCTAAGATGAAATCCTTTGACTTTTATTTTTATGTACTGAGGATATGATCCAAGGATACCATTATTATCCATTATCTAGATGGTATAATTTTATAACGACAATATTTTTATCAAACCAGTTCTCTTCTATGGGTGATACGATGATAATATAATCATGAAACCCTATTCGTTTTCCCAAAGGTTATGCTTTAAAGAAATGATGAAACGATTATTTAACCCATTGCTTTTAATGGGTTAAGATATGATGATTTTTTTTTGATCCTATGGAACACATATTTATTATTTTTATCATGATAAGGGTGGTCTCTATATCTCCATCTAACGCAGTGGGTAATGATTAATTTTATATGAGCTCAAATGGTACACATGAGGTTGTATTAAGCCTGAAAGAGGGTACAGAAGAGGTCATACGAAGCCTGAAAGAGGGTATATATGAGGTTATCCCATTCCCAAAAATGGTACATGGGTGGTTATCCCAAGACATAAAGTGGGTACATGAGAGGTTATCCCCAAACAGAATGAGGGTACACAAGAGGTTATCATAAGCCTAAAGTAGGTAGGCGAGTTGTCAGCTAAATTCTAACATGTTATAAATGTCTTGGTTGGAATACTTGTCATATTATTTTCTATGATTATGTATATTCATGAAATATATGTCTTATACCAATTTATTCTTCCATTTCTCATGTTACTTGATTCCATTATGATTCAAGTCATATAAACAACCAATATTTATTCCATGACTCATTTTGGTGATATTTGATATGCACCATATGGTGTTAATATGTTATTATCATGTTATATTGATATATACCTTTTAACCTTTACTAAGTATTTTAGCTCACCCTTTCTTTGGTTTCATTTCCATAGGATATGAATAAAGGTATTTTGTATGGTATCTCTAATAAGGGTTATAAATATAAAGAACTTTGTGGGAGATGACATAGCTAAATTATTGACCCATTGTTTATGTGTCCATGTTTATAAATGAAATGGGCCTAAAATTTTTTTTCATGGATTTTTATGTTATGTAATGAATATTCATCTATTAATATGTAATATTTATATATGATAAATTTGGTACTTTACAGTTGGTATCAGAAAAAAGGTTTAGTTAGCCTGTATAAACTAGGCTGAGAAAACATTAGTGATATCCATATGAATATTTATACAGATATATCTAAGGATAAGTCTATAGATGAGTAAAAGTTTAGGAAAATTTTAAGGAATTTTGGTAAAGGATAGAGAGAGTTGTTTATAATCAATTAAATCCATGTAAAGTTACTATATGTGGATATAGATCTAGCATATAGGCACCTAGGGGTAATAACTCTGAAAAGGGTGCATTAAGATAGACTCAATCTTCAACTGGTGTAACAAAAACTCGCCTTACTGAAAACTGGTTTTGACAGTTCTGGGGGATATGCTTTGGGAATGAAAATATATTTATGAACCATCATGAAAGATTTTAATAATGACCATGAAAGAAATTGGTTTAGCCTAAGGTGTTATAGATTTAAAATAAGGTTTCATGATTTATACAACCTATAAATGATTTTGCAGGATTATTTGTTTTTCCAATATGATTAGTGTTTCTCACACTATTCTTTCTAGCTATTGTTAATGGTTGGAACCCAAATTAACTATGTTAATATTGAATGAAATGGAAAAGTAAATGATTGCCCTCTTGAAAAACAGAATGTTATGGGAGATAGAATTAAAAACATCATTGCAATGATCAGACAACATTATCAATATATGAATTATGATGAACATACAAATGAGTAAATGAGGGATTTATTTTGAATCATTAATGAGGAAACATTCACTTTCTTTTAGTGGTTCTATAATCCACTAGTCCCAGAGCAATGAATTATTAGCACTGAAAAGATATTTCCCATTCTATAGTTTTTAGAGCATGAAAAATTAATTTTGGATGAAAATAATTTGGAAGGAACAATATATCAATTGTGGAATCTTATTATGAATTTTATCAATGAGAAGGTAGTTAAGTCAATAGAATGGGATGAGTTTGATAAGATATTTTCTAGTAAGTACTTCAATTGTATTCTATGAACATGGTTGTAGAAGGAATTTTATGATATCAATTAGAAGGATTATGAATCTATTTGTAACTATGAAGTTAATTCTGAAAGGCATACACAATATTCTTCTCATTTAATCATTATTCCAAAAAGAAAAATTGATCGATTCTTTGGTAGCTTTAAACCATGTGTTCAAAAGGATTTTTTTAAAATGTTGGGTCCAAAGCCACATTTTTATTATTAAAGAAAAGACCTATTTTTTTCTCAGTAGAGGGAGACCCATTACATAGCCTGAAGGCCAAAGGAATAGTGTCCCGAATACAAGGCTTGAAAGCCCATTTTTTGACCCAAAGGGACCTTCGGTGAAATAGTACTACAACTATACCTAGGATACTGAAGTACCTACTAGTATCACCACCACTATAGTTCCAACTATAATGCCTCCTCCTCTACAGTTTCACCACCACTATAGTTCCTCCCCTACTACAATACTGCTATAGTGCTCTGCTACAATACTCTTCTACAGTGCTGCGAAAGTACCCAGAAATTCATCCCTTCCTGGATTTGATCCTTGGTCTTTTGGATGCCAAAAAGGAGCCTATACCACTTAGTATCTATGAATAAGTCAATTTATCTGCATATATGGTAGAAAAAAAATTATAGATTCCAACTATTCCCATGCTCTTAACAAGAAAAAGAATACTGGGTCTTATGGGAGGTTGAATAAATCACATGATAGAAATAAATTTCATTCACCTACAATCTAGAAATATGGGAAGATAAAATCAGGAGAATTCCTAAGAGGAACAAGAGGGTGTTATAATTGTGGAAAACCTAAAAATCAAGAAAAATTATATAGAAATGATGTGAAGAAGAAAATAAATGAAATTAATAGAGAGAGAGTGTGTGAGTGAAATAGAATGTACCACCCACAGTCTATTGTTTCAAGTGCATGGAGTTTGGGTATTATGTGAATCAATTCCTCATCCCAAGGGATAATGTGGATGATAATTGAGAATAACCATTTAATATAAAGGAAAAAAAGGTATATTAAATAATCACAATTGATAAATTGAATCGTCATGATTATGGGACATTATCCTCCCCTATTTATTTGGGAATTTCATGTTTGATTTTTTATGAATAATCCCTATGAAAATATTATTATTCATCTTTTAGTGAAATGTAATGTGATTTGGAGCATTTATTATCTCCCACTACATGGATTTTAGAGTAATGAAATCACAGTTGATATTCTATCAGTACAATGATGAACCCAAGATTCTAATGAAAATGTTTTTGTATAAGATATGATCTTATAAAAGGAAGAAATGATGAATTAATGTTTAGAAGTGTATATGTCTCCATGTAATATTATCTTAATATTTTGGGATACCATCATTGGTTTATGAGTTTAATTTTTATCATAAGTTCAAAGTTATTGACACACCTTTTGAGGTTTTATGTGATAATATTTTATCAATATTAAGGATATTTTATGAGACATTTATGGAAATAAAACCCTTTGGTTTTCTATTTGTTTTTGTGAAAAAGTTAAATTAGGAGTAATACCTTTACATTTTTTGGAAATATGATTAAAGGTATTGGTAACCTTTAGGGTTTATCTTATATTTGATGTTGAAATAATTATGGGTTGTAGTCGATCACTTTTTGAAGTCAACACACTTCATTTCTGTCAGAGAAGATTTATCTATGGATTTTATTTCATGAATATACATTATGTATGCGGTAAGGTTATATAGAGTACTATATTCAATTGTTTTTTATCATAATCTAATGTTGTATTTGATTTTTTGTGAAGTTTTCTGTAAGATATTGATATAAAGTTGAGTTTCAACACCACATGTCATCCTCAGATAGCTGGTCAGTATAAGAGGAAAATTTAAAACCTAGAGGATATGTTGAGATAATTTTATGAGGATTTAAAAGGTGGCATGGATACAAAACTTCCTCTAGTTTATATTTCATACAATAATAGCTTTCAATCGAGCATTTAGATGGCACCTTATTGAGAAATTTATGGAAGTAAGTGAAGAACTCCAATGTAATGTGATAAAATTAGAGAATGATAGATATTGGGACTAGAGATAGTTTAATAAATGGAAGATGAGGTTTGATCCATTAAGTATCACACAAGGTAAGTGTAGAGTTATCAGAAAAGTTATGATAACAATCACCAAAGTGATATATAATTTGAAGTTGGTGAGAAGGTGTTTCTATGAATTTATATGTGGAAAAAATAAGGAAAAACTAATCCCAAGGTATATCAGTACATTTGAATTTATTGATCATATCAGAACCATATATTATTGATTTGAACTTATACCAAACTACTCTTAGGTCTGTGATGTGTTCTATGTATCTCTCCCAAGGACATACATTCAAGATCCATCACATGTACTAATTTTAGAGATCATATAATTGGAGAATGATATTTATTATGAGGAAAAATGGGTGGCTATTCTATATCATATATTGAAATTTCAATGAACCAAAAACAATAAATTGGTCTTAGTTTTATGAAAAACCACCAGTTTCGGAAGCTACATGGGAACCTGAGGATGTAATGAGGTAGAAGTTTCCCAAGTTGTTAGTAACAGAGTGATGAATTATGAGGGTAAAATTGACATTAAGGGGGTAGAATGTAACACCCATAGTTTTTGTGAAATATATTTTATAAATAAATTTAATAAATTTAATATTTTTTATTACACACAACACCAAGTAAATGTTGTGTTACACATAAAAACAACTTTACCTTATATTACACAAGACACTGAGTTTTAACAAACTATGATATATTATTAATATTATTATTTAAACATGGATATTATAACACAACCATTAAAATTTATCAATATAAATAGAAAAATATAATATTTAAATATCATTTAAATTTTTTTATACAAATAAAACATATCAATATAAAATTACATATTTTTTAGAGAAGTATTCATATGTTTCAAAAACAAATTTCTCAAAAAATGTTTTAATTTCATTTTTAAAAAAAATTAATTTATACCAATTTTTTAGAATTTATTTGATAAAAACACCATTTTTTTAATTTACATGTGAAAATTATCTTTTAGTGAATTTTTGATAATTTTATGAAATGATAAATTTTTCAGTGAATAATGAAAAATACTAGGTTTTATTAAAGGGTTTCATATATTATAAGTCATTTAAAAAAATTTATTTTTTTAAGTTTTATTTAAAAGTAATATAAGTTTAATTAAATATAAATTAAATAAATTGAGGTCATTTTAAAAAATTTAATATTGAGTTTTGTTTTATAATATTTGTTATGTTTTGAACATTTTCTCTTCAAAAACCCACTTTCTCATCGTATTTGTTGGTTTAATTTAAAATAAAAAAGTTTTAGTTCATTGAATGGAATTTGAATTTTTTTTTCATATTTATAATATTAATAATTTATATTATCTAATATGGTCACTATTTTTTGAACATAATGAAAAGTAAAAATAGTGAAAATTATTTACCCCGGTTATATAAAACTGAGTTTATCGAGGGATAAAATAAAACGATCGTGGTTAAAATTACCTAAAACTTGTCAAAATTTACTTTTAATGAAATATTCAAACTATATATATTATATATTTTATTAAGGGACATTTTTTAGCCCCATTTCATGTGAAAAAAGTGGGGCACCCTTTTCTTTTCTAAAATTACAAGTGTTCCTCTTACCTCACTTATAGAAGGCTACTACCTCTCCTATCCTAATAACACTTAAAAACCCATTTGGTTCAAAAAATACAATACCAAATAACTTCCTTAATTTCCTCTTATCATTCTATAATCCATATTTTTTTAAATGATCACTCCAAATAAGGCTTTTGTTATAAAGCTAAAGAGGCTATCTGAAGAAGAGGTAAATTCTTAAACTTGTATTTTTGTATAATTTATTCTTTCACCTACTTCAATAATAAATACGACAGTATGATATAATAAAATTAATATCTTACTTATACTTAGATGTTTTTATGACAAGATAATGACTTATATCCACATTATACTCCATCAAATGTGTTAATAATTCTCATACATTTGTCTGGTGGACTATCATCTCGCAAACCGATGTTATTCTTTTTCCATATCCAACTCTCAATGATGGATATAATGATGGATTTATTCTGTATATATGATATTTATGATATTAATATGCTTCTGAAATCCTGATATCACATATTAATTTTTACTTTCAATTCAGTGGGAATACGGTAATGTCATTCATGTGTACAATGTACTATCACCTCGCGAAGCGATGTGATTCATTATTCACATGGTATTTACATGGAAGGTAATAAAAATAGGTTTAAATAAAAATATGTGATATATATGAAATAAAAATTATTTTTAATGGTAATATATTATTTACTTTTATTTATTTCAATCCTTCAATAAAATGGAAATATCTTTAATGTGTACATACGACCTACCGTCTCCCTGAATGGTGTATTTCACTTTCTATCTCAAAATTTAATTGATTACTATAAATAAATATATAATGAATATATCTGGTATTTATATCATGGTTAAAATTCTATAAATGATGATCCCATGATGATAATAAGATGAATGAAAATACCAAATCAAAACTTACGTGAAAAAAATTGTTATTACTCCAAACATGAAATTAACATTGAATTGTTAATAAATTGATAATAAAAGGTCATAATAAAATCATATATGGTATTAAATATATAATTGTGGTCCTATAAAATATGTATAATAAATGCATATTTATTATACAAGAGGTTTGTACTTGTATGATGGAAGTTCGGACTTAAGGAAAGAGATATATATTCTATCTTTTATTTATGGGAGACTTATACCATATTGACCACACGTTAATTTTGTGTGGTGTATATAATGAAACTTTGAAATTATATATTATGAATTTTATTATTTTCAATATATTTAATGTTTTATTTTAGTTTATAATTTAATGGAACTTATGACTCAAGAGATTACTAAAGTGGTAAGGGATTTTTGGGTCGGTTTTCCTTCTTTGAGACATATGTTTTTTTATGCACCAATGTTCTTTTATTATGTGCATAGACTAGCCCATTGAAATATAATATTATGAATTTATTTATTATCATATTATTTAATGTTTCATTAACTGTTATTATTTCATAGGGCTTATGATTCAATGTTACTGAAGAGGCAACATATTTACGATACAATCTCATTGTTTATTGGGATTGTTTATGTTTATTTTTCTGATGATGAATTTGTATGGTCCATCTCTAAATAAACTCTTTAATTTTATTATACTATGGCTATTTCATTACTATAAATTTTTTACCTTGATTTTCCTATCTATATAAACTGAAGATATCAAAATATTTGTTTTAATAAAACTGAAGTTATTTATCTCTTCAGTCAAAAAACCTTTCTCTTCAATGTCCATATTTTCTAAAACCATTTTCAGAAAATGTTTTTAATGTTGCTATATGATTTATTAACATATTTTTTACCATTTTTTATTTTTAATTTTGTTTACATGAGTCATTATGTAATTTTCAAAACATGGTCCATTTGGATTTTACCAAAAATGTGAAAAGAATATTTGTTTTAACGTGTATATTTTGAAAGGAAATTTACTAACATCATGAAAATTATTTTTCTAGAGGTTTTATTTATTAGTTTTTAACATTATTTTTAATGGAAAGTATTTACACAATATTTTAGGAATTTTTAATTTTAAAAAAGTGATTTTCAAGGAGGGATATTTTCTTGAAGAAACATTCCAAGTGATTTTACTTTCAAAATAATTTTCTATCATTGATGACACCATTTGATGTTACATATGATTTAATGTGGATATTATCCAATTATTACACTATTATTTATAAATGTGGTTTATTTTTTTGATGACAGAATTTTTATGAAACCCGCTTCTCTTCCATGCATTATACCATGATAAAATTCTTATAAAACCCACTTTTCCATGGATTTTTCATTGAGGAAATGATGAAATTGTTATGAAAACCGTTTATTTTCTTGGTTTTTGATATTATAAATGTTTTATTAAATTTTTACACATGTATTTATGATTTTCAACATGTGGTAGGTGAGACCTCTATCTCCCTTTAATGTATTGGGTATTGTTTAATGTTATATAATGTCAAAGGGTACAGAGAGGTTATACCAGGCCTGAAAGAAGGTACATGGGAGGTTATCCCTAGCATGAAATCGGCACAAGGTATGTTATCCCAAGCCCTAAATAGGGTACAGGGGAGGTTACACCAATTCTGAAGTAGGTAAAAGGGTGGTTATACAAGACTAACATGTTATAAATGTTATGGTGGGTAGCCCTAGCATACTATTTCCAATGATTGTGTATATGAAAAAAATCTATGTCTCATGAGAATGTTACAATCTCATTGATCATGTTATATGATTTCATTAAGATTCGTGTATTATTAACTACCAATATTTATTCCATGACTCAAGTTTATGATCTATGTAATGCAGAGTACAAGTTTCATATGTTATTCAAATATTCTCAGACCCATATACACATGTTATATTTATATATCCCTTGTTTACCCTTTCGGTGAATCCGAGATCACCATTTCTTATATTTACTTTACTAGGATTTAAATAAATTTATTATGTTTGATATGTCTATGAAGGGTGTAAAATATGAAGAACTTAGCTAGATATGACATAGCATACTTATGGATGAGTTGTTTATGTTTTAATGTTTTCAAAAGCACTAGACCTAAATGATTCTATCATGGTTTTGTTTTTTTATTTATTAAATATTAATCTATTAAGATGTGTAATATTTATGTATGAGAAGTTTGGGTATTTAAAAGGTGACCACCAATGGTGTATATAATAATATCTAGTATATAAATGTGTATATAGATGTATAAATAAACAATGGAAAAACATGAAAATAAGACTTGTTTAATATTTAAGCAGTTTCCAATTATCCCTAATGGCTCCTAGGTTCCCCATTAATACTATGATGGGATAACAAATCTTTATCAAAAATGTAATTAATTTTACAATATAATTCATTCTGACTTAGAAAGTCAGTCCAGGTACATGAACTGTGGTGTGGACCTCCTTGACTAACACCTATTACTAACGTGGACAACCATGGAAAACATCATTTATATGGAATGTAAAACCATGAAAAAATCGATTACTAAGGTTCATAACACCATGAATAACCCCCATTACTTATGTGGACCTCTATGAAAAATATCTATACGTTGGTGTGGATATCCATGATTAACACCTATATCCATTTCAATAAAAAGACTGCTTAGTTTTTAACACACTTAACCCTTTTTATGACATTAATACATAACGGAGAACACCTCTTCCATTTATCACAATTCCAATGGTTCATATTTATTATTAGAATTAACCGCAATCTATAACTAGATAAATTTACCATTTATTCACAACTATGACAATTAAACATTCTTCATTAAAATTTTAGAACATGACCATACCCTTAAACCATTTATCACATTTAATCACTTATAATCCATAACTCCTTTAAGTTATAAAAGTTAATCCAAGCACTTTATTATTCTATATCAGCAAGATAAAAATAATTAAATTTTTTTAATCACATATTCCATTCAATTAATCATTTAAAAACTCAATTCCCATGTTTAAGGGAGTGGATTACACCTTTTGTGACCATAGTCCTAGTCCACCCTTCAACAAAATATCCCATGAGGTCTTTGAAAGTTCCAACTCATCATTTAGACACCAAATTTATAATTCCCTACAAAGGAATTTAATGATAAAAAATGGTATAATTTTAATACCACATTCACATGAATAAATATTAAGACTATGGGATATGACTTCAAGACCACCTACCATATGTTCATAAAGAACCTCTCAGTCAAACATGAATCTTGATTTAAAAAAAAGTACCCTCAACACCCAATATTATAATTTGATGGAAAAAGGGTTTAGAGGCTTCAAAAGTAGAAGAAAAAACAAACCATGGTTCTTCTAGAAAATAGAAGGAAAATGAGTGATATACTTACTTAGGGGTTTGATTATCAACTTAATGCACTTTAAATGACCAAGAATTTAAGGAGAATCACCCTTTAGAAGATTGATAAGATTTTTTTTCATAAACAAGGATATAGGAGAAGGAAAGGGGAATATGATCAGATATTAAACATTATATACATAGGCTAAAATGGTTAGATACACTCACTTTAATTAGGTGCATGGTTTGGGTGCATGATTGGCCAAACCATGCGCTAATCGTGAAACACCCTATATCAAAGAGGTGTTATGGGCCTTATAGTTTTCTTAAGAGATTTAAATGTATTATAAACCACTCATATGTTGTGTGTTTGGATTTATCCAAAGACTAATGGTTTCAAGGATCCCCTTACATGGTTTCTCAATAACACACCCTCACCCTATAGTCTGCATAGACAGGGTTCACAATTAGTGATAACCATGTGAAAAATATGCACCATTTACAAAATGGAATCTTTTCTTCCTATTAGATGTCTTGAACCCCTGATAAACCCTTGAGTCCCACAATATTCATGGGAAACATTTCATTAACCATTTCAAATGGATTGAAATCAAAATTTAAATAATAATGTACTTCTTCAAAGTGTTGGGATCTTATAACCTCAACATATTATAATAGCTCTTCCTCGAGCTTCTCAACCAAGACTCACTAAGTATCCAAGATAAAACTATTGGGCCACCAAGCTCATATATCCTAATCCCACTCTTATGTTTCCTCCTAAAATTTTTTATTCTTCTAAAAAACTCATAATAAAGGAATGATCTTACCTTGACTATTCTTCACATTATGATCCACAATACGAACCAAATTATCTTAGAAGGACACATCAACCAAAGTGAAAATCTTCAACATCTTCCACATGAATTGGTTCAGGGTGATACTTCCAAAGCGGTAACATATGGGAAAAAATTTTCATGCCACTATACGACTGTGGAAGCTCCATTCATTATACCACGGGTCCAATCCTCTCAATTATCTAAAACGACCTCTTATACTTGTGTCCCAACTTGACCTATCTAAAATTCCAATGGTGTTGAAATAGTGAAGACACCTGAAGGAACAAAAAATAACCCACAATAAACTCAAGAGGTTGACTATATCGATCATCATATGACTTATTTCTACTCTAAGCAATAGCCATCTGATTCCAAATAAATTGAACATGCTCTGGAATATCCTACATGAGTCTTAATAAAAACAACTATAATTCTCGTACTACCATCCAACATAAGGAAGATCTATATTTCTAACCACAGAGTGCCTTATATGGTCCCATCAGAATAGAATCATGAAAACTATTGTTATAGGAGAAATCAATAATTTAAATGTGTTTCTCCCAAGATCCAATAAAGTATAGGACACATGATATTGACATTTCCTCTAATACTAGGATAATATACTCCAATGACCTATATTTTTATGGGTAAAAAGCTATAATAAAAAACAAATAGGTACCAAGAACCTTTTTCAACCCCTACTATACGTGGAAAGTAAAAAAGAGGGTCATAATTTGAAGAAATGTTCTCTGGTAACCCATAAAAAATAGTATTTCCCAGAGATACAAGTCACCCAACTGGTCAATAATGAGAGTCTCCTAATTCTGAAAGATATGTGGTCCCTTCATCAAAAAATCCAAAATCATCCAAATCTCATCATTATTTCAAGTCATCCTCAAGTGACTACCCCAAAATCCATGGTAACATCATCCCAGTTCCATTATAGAATATGTAATGGTTGTAATAAACCTACAAGATGTTGATTTCCAACCTTCACCTTTACATACGTATTACATCATGTAACAAAACCAACAATATAATTTTTCATTATAGACCTCTAATACCATATCTGAAGATCCTATTACATATTTTTCAAACTAGGATGCACCATCCACTTTGAGGCATGAAACTCAGGAATCAACTCTTCCCACATACAATTAGGAACAATGACATGGAAACAAGTGTAAATAATCTCATCCTCATCAATATTCCAATTAGACGTTAAATCCCCACCATTAACAATATCTCTCAAATATTTGAATTATAAATCACCATAATTTGTCCTCTTAACATGATTCAGAAGAGATGGCTCAAAAGAAAATTACATGAGTTTCATCATCTCATGGTCTTCCAAAACACCCATATGAATATCAGTAAACAATGTCATTTTATTCAACATGGAACTAGATCCCTAAACTATATGAGTCGTTGTCTTCTAACTCAATACATCTACAATATTGATTCCCTCCCTAGGTTTACAAGATAGCTAAAATTAAAAATACTTCCTATATTTAACTGATCTATACTACCTTATATTCAAATAATGATTAGTATATATCTCATTAAGCCTCCTATTGTCAGTATAAACAATAAAATACTCAAACCAAATATGATGCCGTTAAAATTTCAAAGAATAAACCACCACATGAAACTCATGATTGCTCATGTGATAATACCATTCATTTGGACTCAACTATTTTGATCCTTATGCAACGAATCAATCCCCCTACTTTAACTCTGCCTCAAGTAGAATACCAGATGTATCGAAAAACAAGGTATACTTATTACCTGAATTGTGTAATATTATTATTAGTTTAGTGGTTAAATGTTTATTGAGATCCTAAAAAGCATTCTCACATTCTCTAGACTACTCAAACATTATACCCTTCTTAGTCAATCCCAAGAGTGGGGTTGATAAGAATGAACAATATTTAATGAACCTTCAAAAATAACCCGCTAATACCAAATTACATTCATTATAAAAAGAATTCTTGAGCTGATCCCAAGATAAAACTACGTGAACTATCATTGGATCCATCAAAACACTTTCCTCTGAGATGATGTGACCTATGAAATGTACCTTGTTAATCCATAAGTGACACTTTGGAATCTTAGTGTAAATTTTATGCTCACCCATTGTACTCAATATAAATTCAAGATGTGTGGAATAATATTTATGATTCTAGGAGTACATAGAGATGTCATCTTCTAAACAACCAAAAACTAATACAAGTATGGGTGAATGATTTAGTTCATCAAATCCATAAACATATTAGGAGAGTTCATGAAACCGAAAGGCATCATAATGAACCCATATAAACCACAACTACATATGAATGAAAACATTGGTATATTAGAAATTCTCACCCTCAAATGATGATACCCTTAACTCAGATCAACTTTTTAGAACAAACAAGAATCCTTAATCTAGTTAATGATATCATCAATATATATTAGAGGTTATCGGTTCTTAACTGTAATCTGATTCACCTTCTGATAATCAACAGAAATCTACAATATTCCATTAAAATTATTGAAAAAAAATTGGTGATCCCCATGATGACATAATTAGATGGTTAAACGCTTTATCCTCTAGCTCGTCTATCTAAGTTTTAAATTTTTACAGTTCTACTAGTGACATTAATTATGGTGGAATATAAATAGGCTCATCTCCAAGCATCATCTAAATTGTGAAATTAGATTTTGTCTCATTTGGAAGCCTTGATAAGTTCTAAGAACTAAATTCTTTAAATTAATCCACTATAGGAGGGAATAAATTTTGATCTAATCCCTTATCAATAAGAAAAATTATAAAAACATGGGTGATGAGATCACCCACATGTAGGGGAACTGGACATGTACAACTTTCCAGAATATCACATTCCCTATGGTGAACATAATTTACAGACTCTAGATATGTGAAAATAACTCTAATATAGTATCAATAAATGTGATCCTATTATGTAACTAACTATTCCATCCCAAGTATTAGGTTAAAACCTACCATCTCAAAAACTAACAAGTACCAAAGGAGATTATACCCACCAATATCGATGTAACACTCCTTAAAATGATGAATACCGAATAATAATACCCCGAATGATGTGTCGATAAATATAAATCCAAATATATAATCCACTACCAGACACAAAACATATAAAAATAATGAAGATATAAAATAATGTGAGGATACTATATCAAAAAAATTACCATCATGTTTATAATATACCAAAACCCTACCTTTAAAAGTCAATGGTCCAAACATGGTAACAACCTGAGGAGTCTGAATAGTAAGAAAATTTCATATTCGTCTACCCTATTCTCCTTTTTATTCCCTAGAAATTTAATTCCCTACTGATATGGTAGTTCTCATCCCAAATTATCACATCCACAACCCTAACTCATTCAACCAGTAAAACTCCAACCACCTTACTGATACATGGTAGTAGACCCCCTTCCAGTGCATTATATCGGTCCATATCCTCTATACCAGACCACATATTGAGTGTTACATTAGAAAATTTGTATATAACCCATCCCACAATAATCTTATGACTCCCCTG
The DNA here is from genome assembly GCA_963277665.1 of Viscum album. NCBI lineage: Eukaryota > Viridiplantae > Streptophyta > Magnoliopsida > Santalales > Viscaceae > Viscum > Viscum album. The sequence goes on from OY728161.1 coordinate 1,594,346,874, forward strand.
GTGGTCTGAGAACTAACCATGTACATGAATAGGACTTCTGAACTGATAACATTTGTGTAAACTACATTCACGAGAGGTAGATCATATCCCATGGATACTCTTTCCACCACCAATTTGGTGGAGGTTCTTGTAATGATTCTTAATTATATTGGAAGACATAATAACAGATCACCTACATTAAATTATATTCCCACAACTAGAAGAATCTTTAATGTTCCCATTATCAATCTGATCCTGATCCACCACTTCCACAAACCTCTTTAAATGAAAGATATTGATCTAGGATTGATCTGACATATAAGTTCTTCTTGAAAACACTAAGTTGTAGCTACCTCATATCCGATGAATGTTGGTGTAAAATGCTATAAGTTTTTAAATCATCCAAAAAAATCCACCATCTACACACTTCAATATATCAGATGCATAAACTCTTAGTATTTTCTATTTTTAATGGTCTTAAGGTAAAATTGATCCATGAAATATTCCTAGAATTAATTTTATTCCGTGCCCTCTAACTGGTCATCCCAAGCCATGATATCCTCTCGGTGCTTCACTGGTACTAATAACATGTAATCTTCTAGATTAACTCTCTTCTTAGGAGGTGTATCTATGTGATCTAGAATATTCCGGATGAACTTAATACAGAACTCTACTACCTTAGGTCCACTACATTTTTCAAATTATAGAGTCTCATATAGATAAAACTACCTCATCTAGTAAGAAATTATGATTTTTTATTACATTAGGTCTCTCATTATAAATGACATAAAATAATAAATGTTTTTACATAACTGTTTTCCCCTCTATTACTAAGAATCAAAGGAGGTTCCTATCCCACTACTGGGGGAGAATTCCCAATGATGTCCTCTTATCACCCAATCAATTAACGTCATTATGGTGGAATCTCTCTACAATGATAAAATCACATCTCAAAACACATAAATTATAGTTTTCAAAAGTCACACAAAATAAGGATCAAAATAGGACATAATCAGGACCCTCCACATACAGTATCTCAATTTCCATCACCATACATAATGAATAACCTCAACCATCACTATCATAATCCATATATAATATACAGTAAACCAAAATTACAACATCACAAGATTTTCATTAGAAATTATACTCAACAATTTTACCTTTAAAAAACTAAATTATTTCTCAATTAGTCACCATTTTCTTAGAATTTTTAGTAAATGAAATAAGAATTTTTAGTTCCCACAACCCACCATAAACTGATTTTTTATGAGTTCCTAATATGATGCATGCAATGTAAGTCCCAAGTTCCTAAAATGATGAATTAATATAAAACTTTATTCTATTAAAGGCCACAAATAAAAACATATAAAATAATAACATTACACAAGAAGTGCATCACCCAAGGTGAAACGACATCCAACTATAACAGAACACATAAAGAATGAAAATCCCACCCTAGATACTTAGATTTTCCCCCACAGATGAGTTAGTTACTCCCATGAACAAGCTCATTACCAAGGATCACAACATCCTAATCTTATATGTACCTTTCCTAAATAGTAATGGATCAAAAAATAAAATGACTATAATACTAGTTTTACCGCCCCGACCCTAGTGCCACTATAACCTATGCCTAGATCTGGTGTAGTATGTGACTTTAAGCCTAAATTCCCATATTCCAAGGGAATTCGAATAGAAATATGGGTCTAATGGAACAAGTGGAGAGACTATACCCTCTTTACTAGAGTAATATGAAAAATAAAAACAAGATAAATAATAACAAATTAATAACAACCAATAACCTATAACAACAATGCATCATATAACATATCCCAAATAAAATACATTCCCAAAACAATGAATAATAAACATGTCATGTCTTTGCTAGTGTCAAGTGTCATAAAAAAGACCAAAATATGAAATGATGAAACATAATCCCTAAAGTGGGTACCAAAATTGTCTATGTCCCCTCATCCATGATCCATCCTCAAATCCCATATCAACCATATAACACAAGGCCTTTTCCCTTATCCTAACATGAAACCAAGAATTATTCTTTGGTAACCAATGACAGTCCGGGCAGAGTTTGAGTATAGCTTAGTAGTCCACCACCAAATATGTCGATAATAATATCTAGTCTATAATAGTTTATGTAGAAATATAAATAAACAATAGAAAAGTAAAAAAATAATTTTTTTATCATTAAATAGTTTCCAATTATCCCTAATGGCTCATAGGTCCTATAATAATACCTTAAAGTGTTAACCACTTTATATCATAAGTGAATTAATTATACCATATAATTCATTGTACCTTTGAGAACTTATCTAGGTACCCAAGATATTGTATGGAACACAATTAGAAACACCAATTCCCAATGTGGACAACCCTGACCAACATCATTTCCATGGTGCAGATTGTTGTGACCAATACCATTACCATGTGGTGGAATTCCATGTATAACCTCCATTCCAGATATGGACCTCGACATAAAACATATATTCATTGGTCTGGACCACCATGACCAACATCCATATCCACTTCATCAACAAAACACTTCATAGGGTTTGACACATTTAACCCTTTTTATAACATTATTACATCAAGGGGAGAACCTATTCCATTTATCACAATTCCTATGGTTCATATATTTCATTATAATTAACCCTATTACATAACTCACCCATTTTACCATTTAGTCACAACCACAACTATTAAACATAATTCCTAACCATTTTATAAAATTAACAATCCCCCTTTAAACAGTTTATCAAATTTTCCCATTAACAATAAATGACTCATTTAACTTATTTAATTTAATCCAAACAAACAGTTATTGTAAATTATTATGCTAAACAAAATGGCAATTTATTTTAAATTACCAACCCTTCAATTCATAATTTAATAACTCAATTCCCTTTATTAAGTGAGTGGATCATCCATTGGGGGAGAATGGTCCTGGTATACTCTTTAATAATGGATCCATCAAGATCCATGAGAGGTCCATCATATCATTTAGAAAAAAATTATCATTTTATACCATGTAATTAAATGATAAACAAAATGTCACAAGTACACAACCACATACACGTGAATAAACGTCAAGACTATGGAATATAAATTGTAGACCACCTACCTCAAGTTTCCAGAAAACTACATGATCAAACATAACCATTGATTCATGAAAAAACAACCCTCGACACAAAATATTTGAATCTTCTAAAAAACAAGGGTGTAGAGGATTCATAAGTAAAAGAAACAATAAACAATGGTTTTTTCATAAATTAGAAGGAAAAGTGTGATAGACTTATTCAGAGCTTCGATTCTAAACCAATGGGGATTCAAATGAGCAATAATTGAAGGAGAACAACCCTTAAGAATCTTGAGGGGATTTGGTTCATAACCTATGATTATCAAAGAGTAAAGGGGAATAAAATTAGTCAATAAACATTAAATATTTAATTGAAAAATTGTAAAATCCCCTCACTTTAAAGAGGATAATAGTGTCACCATACTATTATCCAAACTATGTAAAAGCCATGCGTAAACCTATATCCAAGAGGTTCCTGTGACATATGGTTTTATAGGTATATCATATTGTTTGACAAAACATGTGGAGGACATGCATCTGGATCTAAAAAAACAAAAATATTTTCTAGGAACTACTTTCCAGTTTTTCAATCATGCACCCTGCCCCTATGGGCACCACAATAAAGGTGCATGGTTAGTACTAACAATGTGCCAACCGTGTTACCTATACAATAAGGCCAAAGTTTTACCTATTTTGTGTCCCAACCCCCCAAAACCCATTATTCCCATTATATTCTCAAAAATAATTTCATTAAACCATTTAAAGGGATTGAAATGATAATCTAAATAAGAATGAACCTCCTTGAAGGTTCAGGATCTTACACACAAAATGTTTCTTGTGTTGATACATATTGTGTTTTTTTCATTGTAATTTTTTAATTTATTTTATTTAAAAATAAATTTCCTTCCCTATTGGGATGACCATTTAAAACATACTTGGTAGTGTTTAGGTTTAAATTGTGATGTCATGTTTTCCCTCAACCACTACCCTATGTATGGGATATGGGAGTCACATGACCTCAGGCTTGCCTCCTCATATATTAGAGGCTGATAATTAGTAGCGAGGGTCTATGTTATTAGCACGAGGAAACTATACCCTCATATTATAGTAAACTAATAGTGTAAATATAATATAAAATCCACAAAAATAATTAAATTATGCATAATTAATAAAAACATAATGTTATAAAAATGTCATTTGGAATCATACAGTCATACATCAAAACTAACCGCCCATTAGGAAGATCACATATAAAATAAAAAATAACAATAAAAATACAATGAAGCACTACTTCCATCGATGACCTCATCAATTACCATACTCTAATTCCTCATTTATCCACTCCAACCTTATCATGCAACACTAGTCCACTTCCCTATCTGAATATATGAACAATGAGTTATGCTTGGTTATACAAGTGTCAGGTCCACCCAAGAAGGATGTGAGTAAATATCAGTAGGCTTCAACCAATGATTACCCTAACAAAACCAATAAATATAATATATTCCCGGTGTAATATGATCAGAAAAATAAATATTGTAGAAGGATAATAAAAAGAATACTATCAATCCTTAGGTTATGTGGAGACACTTAGGATGGACCATACATTCTTTTTCTAGTGTCAATGTGTCTATAAGCCAGATACCATTATCAATAACCTTAGGTAATATGTGGTACCTACCCTAAAAAATAATCCACATCATTGGGAACTTGGTGGGAATACTTTCCCTGCATTAATATTGAGTAACACATCATCATGAAACTCATAAGAATACACACTTTCTACCTTGAAACATAATTATGATCGTCAAGAAATATAGGGGAATACCCACTCCACAACAATAATAATAATTCATATTATCTGGAATATAGGTAATAACACACTCTATATCTAGGAATCACATACAATTTACTCATAAAATCAAGTGTGTACCCACTCGATAACTAGAAACATGTATTACGCCATCACAAACACCAGGTCATACCAGTACCCTTCTGAGAAATATATGTCACATTAGGGAATTTTCTCCTAATGATTGAATAATTTTACATATTAGTGAATTATTTCTATATGAATAATACCTCAATATATTGACCTTACACGGATGGGACACATGCCTTAACCTATCACACATTTCCTAGGTCGGCCCCTCAATCATGCCTCCTACAATTATCACTCAACGCCTACCTCGACACTAGAGGAAAATATCATTATCCAACCAAAATCATTCAATGATTCCCATCAAGACCATCCCAGTATCATAAGCTCATCCAAGATGTTGCATCTTTTCAAGGATATCACTATCGTTCCTCATGTTCTAAGGTGACACCCAAGATTGACTACACCTAATTCCCTATACTAACCCTCTTCAAAGTCAATATAAAATTGGGGTTCCCAAAAAGTTTCTCTAGAACACACAATAGTAATGAAACACTAAATGGAACCCATATAACATTCCCAAATACTAAGAAAAAAAATCCAATCACATATAGGGGATACCATCTCTCATCATAATTATAATAATATCATAACCCTTTTTGTCATCATATACAATGACATTCCTATGTCACACTAAAGAGGCGACACAATCCCATATCACTTCAAAGGTCTTGCTATATCGGTCTTCTAATACTAGATCCCTCGTCATCCTAGGTTAGTCATCATGCACCCAACCCATCCTTAGGAATTCCTATATAATACCACCTAGGTTATCACAAAATAGTGGGGAAATAACACTCTCCCCACTTCTTAGTCAACTTTCCCCAAGGATATAAGGTATCCTTAGGTTTTTAATGACTTATCCCAATGTCAAATGTTCCAAATCCACAAATATTACCTATTTTATGGGAATAAAGGTTCTTATATTGGGACTACTAAATTCCATTAATTTCATTTTATCTATACCTTTCCAATGTCTGTGTCACATGACACAAATTTATGATCAAGTCCTTGGTCATCAGTGATTGAGGAATCAAGTAGTATCCATGAGTCCATCACATTCCTTAACACTTTAACCTACCCACATGAATTAAAATACAATTTATTTAATTTATGGTAAATATATCATATGTGGAGAAAATAAAAATCCCCTACTATATAGTTATATGCACAAACTATAGGAATGTGTTCATGGGACAACCTACCTCATATAACATCATTCCCTTTAATAAAACTAGGCCATCACATACCAAGGTCATTCAAGATAATTTTAACACTAAAGTACTTATATCATGAAAAAATATCCAAATTAATTATTTTAAAATTAATAGATATGTTTAAAATTATTTCAGATAGGAAAAATTTCCAAAAAAGACACTTATCTATATCAATACCATAAAACAGTTTCCAACCACACCTAAAAGGTCCATGTCTTACCTACAACACCATCATGGGTAAAATACCTATCATTATGCACTCATAAAATATACAATTTAATCAATAATAACAAAAAATCATTAAATTAATTAACTATTTGATGAAACTCAAATGAAATAGGAGAAAAAATATGTGATCAACCTTTCAGGACATCCTCTATCATTTTGGAGAAAAGGTTATATCAATTAGGAATATTTTTCATTGCTATATTAGAATCATAACTTAAAAACTCAAACTAAAAACAATATAATTAATGACAATAAAAGGTAACAAGAAAATATGGAATAAATAGAGCAACCATACCTAAAAAACCATGAACATTCCTCCAGGAAAATCTTCCCAACATAGGGAATCAATGGGGGGGTGAAGGAGGGGACAACCGGTTAAATCCACCCATTATTGACACCGCTACTCCCCTAAAATATAAGGGGAAAATAATAGTACATTACAAGTCTTTCCTTATTAAAAATATACAAAAGTTAGTCTTTTTTGTGTCCAAAAAGGATATGGTGTGACTATCCCATAGGTACAGGGCTCAACACCCCTTCCCGCCTTAATAATATTGAGTCCAAAATGGGTTGTGGGGATACTACTTTATAAAGAGAAGTTGATAGTGAGCCAACTTCCTTCATGGTGTTTCCCTCTAATATTTAGGTGTGAAAACCCATAAATGGAGGGGTCATACCCTCCCCAACCATCATCAAGGAGTCACAAATATGGTTTGTAGATTGATTACCTTTAATAAGGTGAGCCTAAGGCCTTCATAACATGACCTCCATATTTATTATGGTGCAATTCCCCATGATCAACTATCATAGTGAAATGTTCCATCAATAAAACCATTATTGTGTGACCTAAGGGTAGTGAAATTATTGTACATATGAAGTAAAAGAAATCAAATGGAGGGGTTTACTCTGAACCCCAAAACATTTCACCTGAGAATCTAATTCACTTTCTGGGCCTTAATACATATCTAGAAAAAATTAATTGAGATGTTACAACTCTAATAAATCCAATATAAATACTATTTCTCTAAACATACCGTACTATAGGACCAAAAATTTTAATTACCTCTTCATTTAAAAAACCTATAAATAGGAGGGCCTTCATAAACACCCCACCAAAGGTATTCTCATCCCCAAGAAGCATTGGAGTTCATCTAGCCATTAGTCTTGACCTACAATGATTATGAATACATGATCAGCTCACCAAATTATATCCTTTAATTCAAAATGATTTTCTGTGGAAAAAATCCAAACACCAAGGATCATAACTAAAAAATACCAATCCACCCACTCATCAACATAATTGACACTAAGATTACACTCACTACACCCGTCTATCATGGGAAACCCAAGTGTTAATGATAGATTCATCCTCTTGATCATAATGCCACATTGCAAAAAAATCACCTCATAAAGGATGATTATGATCCATGATTAATTCTATCATAAGAATAGTATATCAAAAAAAATATTATGGTACAAAAATATTTCTGATATAGTTTCCATCTCACTACACCCAATTAAATTTAAAAAATACTATTTGGTCCTACTCTAGTCAACTTTTCCCAAAAATGATCATCCTCGCACACTAATCGACTATATCATCACCCAATTAGGATTATTTAATCCTCAGAGGAAACATGTGATATTCAAAATTCCGAAAATAAAATTGAAAACCTACATTTAGTTTAATTACATGGTCGGATCACCAATAACCCACACCAACTTTTATAATATAACCCATAGAACCGATGCACCTATGATCATACTCACTCCTAGATCTTGTGAAATTTTATATTGAGCATGATGCCAACATCTTGAATCCATAAAATACCTCATCCAGATCCTAAATGTGGTACATAAAAATGAACTATATAAAATTATAACCACCTGTACATGTTCATCAAAGGGTCACCTTGACTATCAAATGACTGGTCTCACCTCATCCCTGACTTCACAAACTTGAGGGTTATACCTCCATAATAGATAAAATTATCCCCAATATAAGAGTATCCTTATAATTTTTCTATTAAACTAAAATATCTGAAATCTATTTCTGTTGATCCATCCATTATGACACATGATTACAAGACATTGATATCCAACTCATACCCAAGTGTCAATCTGAAACTCCAATATTTGTGTAATACTAGTCACCAAGAACATAATCCTTGGAATATATAAAATTCCATCATAACAAGGGTCACACCTTTAATATAAAATGGTTATATCCCCACCATATTTAAACCCTTATATTGATCCTTGATCACATGACCTAAAAGATTCAAATATCACACTCTTGTCCCTACTCTTTTTCCATGCTCACCCATACCTGAAATAAAATGTAACAATTTAACCATTATTGAGGAAACACAACCCATTATTATACATAACAACTATCTTATATTATCATAGGTGACTCATAAAAACCACTATTTATTATCTTACACAACATAGTTCACTGATCCAAAAGCCAATGGGATTCACATGTAACCAGTGAAAACTTCTCCTCATGAATCAATGATTTTCCCAAAAATACATGTCAACTCTCACTCTCCTCTCACGAGTTTGAGAGAGACTCTAATAACCATATAATGACTTCTTACTAATTTTCCATCATGATATCATTCAACCCAAACAGGTGTATTCTCCCTTACTACTCAATACTACAACGCAATTCACACACTCATGAGTCACATCTCATCAAACCTAGGCCAAGAAAACTAAGAATATGAACATGTTCCACTCAAATAAAAGTGATTACCTTACAAAAATCATAAAATATCATACATAAATTTTCCTACCACATGATCACTTACCATGTGTGCGTCATTCCCAAAATAAAAAAAATCATATACCTGTTCTCTACCAATCTTAGATCTTACCATCTAGTATCGTAATCCTCTACCTCATCGAGAAGAACATATGAAATAAAAAGTGACAAGTATTCTATCAATATTTACATCTAAAATATAACTTTAATATCATATAAATTATAGCCTTATACACCATGAATGCCCAAGGAATATGCATTATTATACCACATATGTTATAGCACTTCCAATGCATCAATATCGAATGCTAGGAATCTACCTAGGAATTCATCCCTAAAGGAATTCATAAGTTTGGGTTGACCCATCTCTTAGGTTCCCTCATATATCAAAAATAATTTTAAAAATAACTAGAAACATCATGACACTCAACCATATCACCCAACTCACTAATATCCAAATCCCTTTATTAATGGCACCATGATGTCCCACATATCCCATAAACCATGTCCCTCATAGGCCATAACACACAAGCAATGTAACACCCCTATCCTTCCTTGCGGTTTTGTTTGTTCTTTATTTTGTTCCCCTTATTGTTTTGGTGAAATTTGGGTTTTTTTATGGATTAATATTATTTTCTTAAGAAAATGACATAAAATATTGGGATGTATGTATGATTTTTAGTGGATTTTGGGTATAAATTTGAAAATGGGATTGACATGGGTCGGGATGTTATTGGTAATTTTTTGTAGGGATGCATTTTTTATACTAATTATAAGATAAATTTATGCCATAAATTTCTATATTATGTTTCATGTCCATTACTGGGAAGAAGACATATATCAGTTCAGATCACAATATTTTTGAATGATGTAAATTCTAATGTTACGCTATAAATTTTCTTTATGTCATATGATAAATTTTTTGTCATAATTTAATTTATTGGCATAAATTTATACCAAAGGTAATTTGTTTTTTTGGAAAATATTAGTTATCTGATTTTTACACAGCACAAAAAGGGTTTACACTGTAAATTAATTTCTCTTAGTAGGTTATATCGGTTAGAACATATGATCTTTATAATTCATTGTGAAATTTTCTCCATCAAGCCATAGTATTATCTTAATTCATTTTGGGTGACTCTTTATCCTTCAAATAATTTATTTTGGTGTTTGATACTCGTGATAGCTGTGTCACTTTTCCTTTTAAGTAGTCTTCATATTTCTTCTCCACCTTGGTTACAACCGCAAAGTTGGATATGTTTATAGATCAGGTTATGGTCAGTTTGGTATTTCTTTTGATCCATTTTTTCCATCATGCCTTGTCTTTCTAAGGTTGATCTACTTGATTCCTTTATTCGTTGTTGAATGAAATTAGGTTTCCTCCATTCTTGAGGTAGGTGTATCTATGAAATTGATACTAATTCAGTAATTTATTTATATTATTTTCAATTCCTTTGGTTTATTAATTAAAATTTGTTGATTTGAAATTTCAATGGCCCTTATGGAAAGGTTACACAATTTTAATAGCTTAAAAAAATGTTTTTTGTGCACATCAAGTATTTAATTAAATTATTTGAAGGGTAGTTTTGGTTTTGAAATGTCTTTTAACATACATAGAACATTGGGTAACCTTGGTGGCATTGGGAATAGACTTGTCACTCTTAATGTGTGTAATTCCTTAATAAGTTTTACATCACTTTAGTGTGTGTAATTCCACCATAGGTTATATTAGTTGGATCCACATTAACTATGGATTGAGGCTTTTATTTCATGTCCATCGTAAATACCCATAGGTTATAACCCAAATGGTTTTACTTTTCATGTTTTGGATTGTTTATTGAATGATCTTTTAATTCATGGTTATCACACACATTATTTTTTTATGGTGTAATCATGGTTTCTTACCTTATTTATCGACATATTCTTGGATTTGGTGAATATGGTATTATTTATGAAAAATGAAAGTAATTTTTAAAAAAAAAATTATTCCATCAAATTCATTGAAACTAGATTTTTTTAAATCTAGAATTAATGAATTCTTGGTATTATAACTTGTATATATTATTTGGTGTTACCTTACTAGGATTTGTTCTCACACAATATTTTTTCTTTTGGGGGGTTGAAGATTTTGTTTTTATAGACTCATGTAGAAGGAAGGGAATTGCGTAGAATATTATTTTACCTTATTGTATATCTTTATAGCTAAATGGTTTGGAGATGATAGATGGTTATATATGGGCTTTTTTTATACTAGTATTATTTTATAATTTTGTATGGGATTACTTGGCTTGAATTTATTAGTATCATGGATGATTATCTTTATTCTACACTATTATATAAATGTATAACATTATTTGTTTCATAGGAACTATTTTCCTATTAATTTGTTTGTATTTCACCATTTGGAGGACTGATTTTGGGAGAATTTTCAAGTTAACATAGGTTGTTTCATTACAAATTTGTATCAAATGGAATGAAAATCTGGAAGTTTTTTTCACTAAATGGGTGTGGTTTGGTGTCTTGGAATACTATAGATAAGACCATTATAATTTGGTTAGTAAGTGTGGTAAAGGGTCCTATCTAGCTCACATTCATGTCAAAATTCAAGTTACCTTGGGTGTTTAAGGATTTTTTCAATCCCGATACCTGGTTATTGATGTTATTTTAATGAACTAAATATGATGTTTGTTTAAATGTACATGTTTTTTTCATTATCTGTTCAAATAATTAATAATTTATTTGAAATAATGTTTTTTACATCATTGATATCGATACTAGAAGTTAGTCCTATGATTTTGGAATCTACCCATGACTGATTAGTTATTATCAAGTGATTATTAGACAATTCCCCATAGAAGAGATATTTTAAATTAGAGTGAGGAATTTTCAAGACTGATTTTGCTGTAGAATCATCATAGGGACACTTCATTAGTAGAAGCTATATTTTAGACTATTCAGACTCTAGGACATACAGGTGTCAGAAACCTAGTACGAGTAGTAGATCACAGTTGAAAATTTACTAAGAAGCATAAAACTATCTTATTTGGTGAAAAATAAATCCAGGAATCTAATTAATGGAATAATTGTATTGAGATAAAAAATGATGTATTTAATGAGGGTGTTATTGAATAATCTCTCTTACATGTGTTCAGTATGTTCAAATGAGGTAAAGTTAAATTCCAGGGTAAACAATTGTTCGTATACTTTTAGTGTAGGAAATTTTCTCAAATTATAGTAAGGATCCTAATAATACTTGATAGAGAAGTTGGTGAGATTTAGTTCATTGAAAATAAACTATGGAAGTTTCCCAATAAAAGGAATGATAAATATCAAAATTGAACCAAATTAAAGAATCAAGGTAAGATTATTACAATGAAGGAAGGAGAATGATGAAATTGATTTTTTCACGAAAAATAAGAAACCAAATTTAAATTAGATTCAAGATATTCTATAATGGAAGTGATAATGTATAACATATAAACAAATATAAATATCAACTGAATAGATTAGTTTATTTTAAAGTAGATTTTGATGGTGCGTTTGAGGTGATGGAACTTTAGAGGAATAAAAATAAGAATATAAATGGGATTATGAAAGAATAATTTTAGTATTTTGATCAAAGAAACTATAAATTTACTTAATTAGAGGAGGCAATAAAAGAAAAAACCACCATGTTTGAAAATAATGGATAATTAGTTTACATCACGCTAAAAAATGTAGAATAATATAATGTGATATATTACCATAATAAATAACTCAAAGATAATTTTAAGGATCTAATAACTTGAAAGAAAATGGTTTATTTTGAAAAATAAAGTAGAATATGAATTGAAATCTATAAATTTCTCAATCAATAAGGTTATATAACACAACACATATGATCTCTCTCATTCATTGTGTAGGTTTCTCCACCAATACCTAGTATTATCTGGGTGCATTTCATGTGTATTTTCCTCCCCCAGATCATTTATTAGATTTTGATCCCCATGAAGGTTGAATTAATTATCCCAAATAATCGGTCTTGCTATTTCTTCTCTTCCATGGTAGAAGTAGTTGAGTTGGATATGTTTATGGATCAATTTGTGATCGGTTTTCATTTTCTATCAATCCTTTAAAATTTTTCCATCATAACATTTCTTTTAGAGGATTATCTTTTTGATTATAATCTCATTTTTTGAAGTTAATTTTTTTCCTCTATTATTTAGGTTTGTGTATCTAAAAAAGTGGTTCTAATTATTGAATTAAATTATGTTCTTTTCTATTCCTTTGGGTTGTTCGTTTAAATTGATTGATTTGAAAGGATAATGGATCTTTTTGAAAAGATACACATTTTAATGGGGGTTTCCATAGAATTTTTTTTGTGCACACAAAGTATTTTATTAAATTATTTAAAGGGTGCTTTTTTGAAATGTATTTTGATATACATAGCACATTGGGTAACCTTGGGTGCATCTGGAATAGACTTTTCACTCTTTTCATGTGTAATGACATTATAGGGTTTATGTGACTTTAATGTGTGTAATTACATAAGAGGTTATGTTGGATGGATCCACATTTGGAATGGATTAGAGATTTTATATCATGTTTATAACATATACCCATAGGTTAGAACCCAAATGGAGTGATTATAATTTAAGGATTGTTTACCACATGATGGTATATTTTCTTATTATTGTTCCCATGCTTATATTTTTGTGTAATCATTGTTATTGACATACTATCTTGACATATATCTAGATTTTTTGAATAAGAAATGTTTAATGAAAAATGAAAGGAATGTTTGCAAAATGGTTTATTTTATGAAAATACTTTGTAAACTCGATTTGATTAAATGCCGTAACTAATGAATTATTGATATTAGGACATGTATAAATTCTTTGGTCGAATCCTACTAGGATTTCTGATCAAAAAATAAATTTTATTTTGGGAAGATATTGAGGTTGTTTTTCTGGATTAAGGTAAAGGTAAGGGCATTTTGTATCTTTCTAGTTTCCCTTGTTGGTTCTCTTCATAGTTGGATGGTTTGGAAGTGACAGATGGTCAAACAAGGGTGTTTTTAGAATTATCTTGTTTTATAATTCTAGTCTGGATGGTTTGGATTATCATTCTTAGTCTCATTTCTTTTTATCTTTATTACATGCTATAATACAGTTGTATACCTTATTTTGTTTCACATGAGACTAGTTTCATGTGTCTTAGTTCGTACATCACCATTTAGCTGACCTATTTTTGGTGACTTGTATAATTGACTTGGGTAGGTTCATTATAAGAAAATATATCTGCTTCCATCCCAAATATCACATGGTGACCCATGTTACCTCACACATATTCTAGGGTTTGAACATATACAGACGAGGCATCTCATTTCGAATCACAACCCCTCCTCAGACCATCATCCTCAATAGGAATCCACATACTAGTTTACCCCTCAGATACCTTGTCAAATCAAAGTACACGTGTAATAAAATTTTCAAAAAAATTATTTATATCAAGTAAAAAACATGTTCATATGGTTCAGTTAAGTAGAATTCAACAAATAGTATATATAGAAAAACCCTACATAAGTTTCTGTAAAAAATTTATGTATCAAAACATATTTACTAATCTTTAACTAGTATCAAGGAATATAATGAATATATTTACCTACCAAGGGTCCTTTACCTAGGCATAAATTTTTTGTATTGACCCACGAAGGGTCACTATACACACCCTTCATAGAGATACTATATAACCATCATTTAAGAACATATCACTATAATATCTACATGAGATGTCATCAGAATAAATACAATTGTTCAGTTTGGTGTTATTCTGTTAAGAAGTTATATGGGAAAAATTCATATAATCTTTTCTTGATAATTTAGGTAACTAAACCCTTTTCATTAGTAATACAAATAATACATAAGCACATGAATTTCATGTGATCCATACATAAAAAAATTATACATGTACACAAGACTATTGTTAATGGTACAAGATCCAAAACAACAATACTATCCCAAATATATACTAAATCATATATAAATATCAGAATCTTAATAATGAAATACAATAACATGAATCTCGTAACCCTGGTAACTATGAATTTCGGAAAAAAGGGTTTTCATGATTAACTAGTCTGATGTCCATTGAAATCCCTAACATGTAACTATTTGATGTCTACCATACCCCAAATAGTATGAAAAAGAAAAATATTCTGTGATTCCTCTTTGTGATTCCCCTCAATCCCCATGACACTACAAAATGTGTATAATTTGGGTGTCTAATGAACTTAGGAATACTTCCTCGCATGCTAAAGGAAGCTAAATAGAATTTAGGGTCTAATGTTTTATTATGGGGATACTATACCTTCATATTTAAGTAGGACAATAGAGAAAATATCATACAACATCTACATAAATAATTAGAGCATCCATAATCAATAAAACAATAATTCCATAAAAAATATAATATGAAATCATAGATTCATACATCCCAACTATCAGCTCACCGGGTTGATCGTATATAAAAATAAAAATAAGAAGGAAAATACAAGGTGAATATACTACCATAGACAAGACTAATTAAATACCAGTATTTGAATCACCATTTTTCTGTTACACCCTAATCATGTAACATTAGATCTATTCATTACTAAAAATTGTTATAATTTGGTCTGATCAGGTACTGATGTTCCAGGGCCACCTGAGTAGGGTGTAAGTAATACTCAATATGCCACCACTAATGGCTTCACTAACATAAGTAGTAAATAAAGTTTATTCATGATATGATATGATAATAAAAAAATGTGAAGTAATAATAAATATAATCATCATTAATTTTTGGGTTCTATGGTGACACATGGTATTGAATATACATACTTTGGAAATTATTAGTATGACTCTGATCCATATTCCATCATCAGGAAGCTATGAGCATACACGCTTCCATAACTGAAAAAAAATATCACATCATAAGAAACCCAAGGCTATAATCTCCCTAGAATCAAGTAACACATCATTTAAAAACATAGAGGCATACCCACTCCCTTCCTAGAAACATATTTCATATCATCCAAAAACATGATGGTGTACCAACTCTCCCCCCCCCCAGGAAAACATATATCACATTATATAGAATATAGGAGAATGATGCCTCCCTAGTAAAAAACATATTTCATATCATTTGGATATTTATGGAACTCACACACTACACCATTAATCATCTAAAATATTTTCATGTCACATGGGATCATACCAACTCCCCACATAGAAAAAAGTATCTGGTCACTAGAAACATAACGGAACACCCAAAACCAACCTATAAAACTCATACATATTGGGGAATTAGTGACCCATGATAGAATCATGTTATATATAGTTGAATTATTATACCATGTGTGATAATACCATATATCATTCTCACATATGTGGTTCACATTCCCAAAAATATCACACATATCTTAGGATGATTCCTACAATATGCCACCTTGAATCATCATTTGAAACCTATCCCATGCATCAATGCATACAATTTCATCCAAATATCATCATAAAAATACTATCCTAAATAATTTAATAGTCACACAAGAACATCCTCATTTTTACATCCATTATATGTTATCACTTTCAATCCTTAATTTTTAGGGTGACTCCCATGATCGACCATGTCTACCTCTCTATACTAACCCTCTCTCAGGTCAACATAAAACTAGGGAAACCACCATGGTACAATAGGTAAAATTATAGTTAGGAAACTCTACATGGTCTCATCCGTCTCATTAAAAAATCCTAGGTCCAAATCCCATAACTTGGAGAGAATCACATCCCTCATCATCACCATAATCATATCATACCCCCTTGAACTACGAAGGAAATAATACTCTTCTGTCACACTAGAGAGATTGAATATTCCAATCTTTCTCCCATGTTCTTAATATATTGGTCATCTTTCACCCAATAACATTTTATCCTAGGTCAATCCTTATGCACCAAACCCATACATTGTCTAAACTAAGGCATACCCACCCAGGTACTCCAACACAAGTAGAGAAGGAACATTCATCCCACTACCTAGTAAAATAAGCCAATGTAAATAAGGTATGTTGAGGTTACATAGGAACTATCCTTAGGAATAAATTTCCAAATCCACCACCCTCCTACTCATAGGGAATAATCACTACTAGAAAACTACCATATACATGTGTTTTTAAACCATTGGTATAACCCATATAACCATGGGTATAATATATACCTACATTTTCTCGAATCGTGGGAGTTGGAGGCACTGGTATAGCTCTGATCTATACCCATGGTTTGAAAAATATGATCCCCATAGTTATGAACTATGGGAATTGGTGTATGGGAAATTGTCTACTGTGTCAATAACTCTATGCGCATAGTTCTAAAACTGTGGCTATAGTATTTTAATAAAATACGTCCATCGAATTCGAACCCCATACCACCACTTCACAATTAACACACCAAAACATTTTACTATATATGGTTATTCATATATAAATATATATTTACATATATATTTTTGTGAACTGTGTCTATAGGTGGAAAATGATGGGTGCATGTTTTCCCAGTTATTTTTCCCACAAAAATATTTTTCCTCACGCTTATGTGGGAAAGGTATACCCATGGTTCTCAAGAACCATTGGTATGCAGTTGACTCGTACCCCATATTTTTTGAGAAAGATGGGTATATGTTTTTAACCAAAACCTATATCCGTGATTTTTTTGGGACCCATGGGTATATGTCTTGAACCGAACCCTATACCCACAGTTTTTGAAAAACCATGGGTATAGGATGGAATTTTCAACCTATACACATGGTTTACCAAAACTGTAAGTATAGGTTTAAAACCAATACATATACCCATGGTTTTATCCAAAACCCTGGTTATAGGGTCATTTTAAAGAAGTGAATCAAATCTATCCCCATCTAACCATGTTTCATTCACTTCGTTTATTATATATCCTTATGGGTTCTACAAGCCACATGGAACACATTTATAATCAATCCCTCAGTCATTGAGGGTCAAGACATCAAAAAGTGTTCAAGGTTCTATTATGACCCCTAACACTTATTTCTATCCACATGCATTGAAAAAAATTATTAAATTAAAGTTTAATCTCACATATATGATGAGACCACCTATCACATGATATATAACAACATAAATAAACTATAAAGGGATTTTTAAGGGGACACCTACATCATATTAAATTAATCTATTTAATCAATCTTGATCATCACCACCCAATATTGTTAAATATTGTATCCATTAATTTGTTAATATCTCGCATCAAAATATATAAATTAATTAATCATAACCATTTATAATATATTTTTTAATTATATTCAAATAAATACAATTACTTAAAAACTCACTTTTCTATATCAACACCTAAATACTCTGACTAACTACACTTAGAAGTTACCTGGAGTACCATTGTAACCATCAGGGAAAAAATCAATATCATTCAACACCCAATATAGAGAGGATTTAATCCAATTAGTTCCAAAAAAACTAAATCAATTTACTATTTGGAATACCTCCAAATAAATATTGAGAAGCAATGTGTGACCACCCTCCTAGGATATCCACTATATATATTGGGGAAATATAACATCATTTGGGGTAATTATCCCATGCATCAGTGACATTCTTACTTTGAAACCCTAACTAGATACAACGAAATTATTGATGATCAAAGGAAAGGATGAATGAAAGTAACTAATATAATAACTATACCTATAATATCATTAAAATCCCCTCAATAATATCCCCTAACATGAGGATTCATAAGGGTTGAAATATAGAGGAGATATAGTCAAAATAACCCTCTCCTGATGCCGAATATCCCCTAAAATTTAAGTGGCCATAACATGAAAATTATTGGATTTACTTTCTTAAAAAACCACCCACATATGTGACATGATTATAAGGGTCATAGTACAACTATCCCACAATCAGAGGGATCCACACCATTTATTTCCTCAATCATGTCACAACCCGTAATCATTGTAGTATAATTTTCCTTGCTGATGGGTTAGCCATTGAACAACCTCCCATTTGGAATGAATCTAGTCGATCATGGTGTGACCACCCAAAGGTAGAGCATCCATCATCTTAATAACCACAATTATAGAGGGACCCGTATGGTACACAACATGATTCCCTTCACAAGGGAAAGTATTGAGCCTTCATGAAATAAACTCAATATTCTATTTAATTTGGTTCCCTATACTCCACTATAGAACCATCATGTAATTACTCAATGACATGACCTAAGGGCCATTATATGACTGAATACCTATAGAAGAAACCCATAATGTGAGGTTTTTACCCTTGAATCCACTCCAACACTCACCGAAGAACTTGATAAATTTCTCAGGCCGCAATCCCTATAAAAAACCAGCATTAATTTTTCAAACCTCTAAATTCTGATGGAAATCCCAATTTTCAAACTTCCCCTACATTGAGACCAAAAATTTAAATTCGGTCTCGATTTCCCAACACATAAAGGTTTGAAACTTTAGATAAATAATATTATGAAATCGTTTAATGATGTGGTCAATCTGGTTTCCCAAACAAGTATATATGAATTATTCTATGTAGTGATTAATGTGGATATGTTATAAAATTTGGTGATTTCAATCAATATTTTTTTTTGTTTTGATATTCCATATTGGAAATATTTTTTCTTTAGTTTCATTTTATCTTAACATAAATATTTTACTTTGAATCAAAATTGAGTTATAAATTTATTTTATTTAAAAATATTTATTTAATGTATTTTGTGATGAAAAATTTATAAAGTTAGTGGTTATGATATATTATTTCTATAAGGATCATTTTTCTTGTTTGGGTTAATGCATGAATATCTGTATTTCAAAATATGGGAAATATTAAGTAGCATTGAAATCCATTTTTATAGTCCATAATATGGGTGGTTGACTAATACTATAAGGGTGTTTTCGTTCTAGTAAGTTTCCCTCTTATAGATTGAAGAAAGGTTATTGGAATCCATTATAATAACAATAACAGTTACCTTTTGGTGAAATTGATTGACCAACAACAGTTATTATAGATAATACTACACATTAGAATCATATTATCTCACATTTGATCCAATTATTTGGTTATCTATCATTTAATTCTATATAAAAATACATGATAGAATTTATCTCTTTCTAGGGAGGCATTGAGTTCCTATGAATTGAGAAGGGGGTGATGGTGACTTACAATTAGTCCTATGAAAGGGAATTACTACATATCCATGTGGAGGGAATCAGAAAACATGTAGTTTAATTCCATTAAATGAGGCGCTTTATAACTTTTATTTTCACGTGACAAGGAACAGAGTGGTTCCTTTTAAGGTCACTCAATTATGATCACATAACTACTAGATGAAAAATACCTATCTGTTTTTAGTATCATATTTAAACTAAAGCGTCCATTTCTAGATTCAATTAGTAATTGAGTATGGTAAATAATATTTTAAAACCAAGAGAATAATCTTTAATCAATGAAATTTATAGAACCATGAAGATGATCTTCACTCAAGGTAGTTAAAGAAATAAAGAGGAGGATCTCGAATCAAGGCATTTGAGAAACCATGAAGAGAATCATAACTCATGGTGTTTGAGGTGACCATGGGGAGAGTCATGAATAATGGTGTTTTAAGAAACCAATAGGGTTATATAAACTGAGGGTATTTATTTGATAAATGTTCATTTTTTAGGTTTCATCACCCATATACCATTTGACCCAACATTAAAATCTCATGGAACTAATTTTTATTTTTTAGGGAAAGTGATTAAAATAGATGGATTGAGTAAAAAAATTGATAATGTAATACTTTAGTGATCATAACATTGTTTAAAAGTTTTAAGACACCATGGTATAGACCATATAGAGTCATCTTGTAACCTATGTAAGTGACTTGGTTTAAAGGGACACCCGCATAATCTTGGAGGGATCTATGTTACACAAAATATTTTCTGTGACTCTTTGGGCATGGCGTGTCTCTAAATTATAGTTGGTTGGGAATGAGAAGGTTTCAACCATGTTATCCCCTAATGTACAAGGAATGTTAATTTTTTATTACATATCCTTGTTTAATTATTTATAGATCAGATAAATGAGTATTTTGGGAGGCTTGGGTATTTTTTCATTTTCTCAATGAACTTCATAGATTTAGGTGTCTCTTCTCTCACTCTTGTTTTCAAAATGGGTGGTCAGATGGGGGTGGATTTTAAAAGAAAACATTATTCTAGGAAATCTATAATAGGGATTAATTAATAATAATCATTTTTAATTATCTTGTATGGTACTAGTCACACACAACCTCATCTGGTAGTGTGTTATAATATATTTGGTCATGCATATGGGGATTCATCTTTCCACACACATGATATTTTTGTGACACAAGCAAGGATTAATTTAAGAAAATACAAAAAAATAATAAAAAAATAATAAATCATTTTGCATGAATATAAATTATATCTCATAATAAATCATGTCCTAGAGCTTATAGGTTTATTGTATTTTATATTGGATATATAAATATGTTATTTTAAAACATTGAGAACATTTCCCAATAATATAATCACCCTAAACCCCTTTCTAGACATATCATATGTTATACTATTCTTCATATCATCTGTAATGAAAACAAAATATGGAGTGATCTTAGATCCCCTTAAAAGGTTAATATAAGAGATATCAATAAAATTAACATATATGAATAGAAAATATATTATAATTGATCATAAGAAGAACATATGTGTATGAGAACATAATCAAGGTATTTGATTATAACCTAAACAAACCATAAAAAATAAAACATTGATCATAAAAGATGAATCTTGATATAATTTTTTTATCATAACATAATAATAAATCATAGTAATATGGGAACATGAGATAGTAATTATTAGACCTGGAAACATAACACATGAAAGTGATAGAAAGAAAAATTCTAGAAAATCATAACTTATTTAAAGGGTAACCAAAAAGAAATTCATATCATAGTAGACTAGGATAACCACATATGTTAAATAATATAATAGAATATGTAGTCATATACTTTAACAAATATTACATTTCGTGAGATATAAATTTTTACCTAATTAACTATTGGGATATATCAAACCCACTAATCCTATAATGATAAACCATACATATGTGTCTCACATGAACTTGATCACATTAATAAATAAAACATAACATAAATAAATATATATAATTAAATGGGATTCATGAAAACATACATAAGGCATAAATAAATCATCAAGAGAAATAAAGTGTACGATTTTATTAAGACATATCCCAAGTAAAATCTTGTAAAAATTAAAGGATATTGATATTTTTGAGAAATAATTTCGAATAACATTATTATTTATAAAAACAAATTAAATATAATTCAAATTTTAATTTATATTTATATTAAAAATAAATAATTTATAAATCAATAGTTTTATAAAACAAATGAGAATGTAAAGAACCAAAAAAACATGAAATGGAAGTTTTGTAATGAAAATTAAAGAAATATATGGGATAAAGTAACAATGTAAAAATTGTTAAATAAGATAAATAAAAATATTAATTTAACGATTTTATAAAATAATTTCAAATTAAATATAATATTAACTTAATAAACAAATAATTAGAGATAATTACATCCAAAAAAAATAAAAGAAAAAAAACATGGACAAGGAAGAAAAAAATTTCCAACTAAAAAGAAGAGATACTGTTGGATCTACTTATAACTAGAATTCCAAGTGATTTTTAAAATAATAAAAGTGTAAATGGTAATAATACATGTAAAATTATTAAATAAATTGATGAGAAGAAAATAAATGTGGTTTTAGATGGAATGAAAATTGAATTTAGTATAAGAGGAATTTAAATAGAGATAATCTTAATTTCAAAGAGATATTGAATACAGAAACACATAACTTTAATCATTATTCCCAAAAAAATTCTTTAACCACTTTTATGATAAACATAAACATATTAATCACTTATTTTATAACCTTATTTATATCAATTATAATCATTTATTAAATTTATATTAGTTATTATTTGTAACAACCTATGATTTTAAAACAATAACATCATGTTTGATGACATGTATGACATGAAAAACCAAAATTATAAGAGAATATAACGCAACAATACTTTATTATACATTTATTTAAATTAAATCACTTCAATATCTTGTGATTTATGCTATGCTAGGTTTAAATGAAACACAACACTATTAAAATATTTTAATTTAAACATGAACCTTATAACCTAGCCATTAAGATGGAGAGTATAGATAGGAATAAATAAAATATTAAAATTATATGGTTTTCACATTTATAAAATATATTCAATTATTATTTATTGATTATAAATTAAATCATAAAAATTTGAAAGGGAAAAAAATGTTTTTTGAAAAACAATATTTTTCTAAAAGAAAGATTAGTCATGATTTGAACACCTAATTTAAAATTAGTTTTTAAGAATTTTATAAAATTTATTTTAAAAAATAAACCACATTTTTTAATTACAAATGTAAAATAAATTTTGGGTGATTTTTTTGAAAATTTTCTGAAAAGAATATTTTTTAGGAATAGTGAAAAATTATGATTTTTATTGAAATCCTTATGTTGTTTAAATAATTTTAAAATATAAATTATATTTTAAATTGGTTTTGAAGAAAAATTTGTCCAATTATAATAAAATTTATCTAATCTATATAATTTGAATAAATTTTTTACGGAATTTTTAAATTTAATCATTTTATACTTTTGAGTTATTTTTGGAAAACCACTATTTTATGGCATTTATAGTTTAATTTTAAATTGATTTCACACAATTACATGAATTTAATTTTAATAAATGGATTCCATATTTTTAATTTTCATAATTTATGTCATTTAAAATGGTAAACATAATTTTTTTCATAATTAATAGAAAAATAGTAAATTTTTTTTCCGCGGTTAAGGAAGAAATGAGTTTATCAAGGGTTAAAAAACATGTTGAGGGTTAAAAATGAATAAAAACCAGTGAAGAATTTTTTTTATTTCAATATATAAACCATATAATCTATATAGTTCTATAATGAAAAATTATTAAGTCTTGTTGTGTGAGAAAAACATTGGTATCACTTTTTCATTTCAAGAATTTCATGTGTGTCCTCTTCTACACTTATAAAAGGACACCCATTCTCCTCCCCTGTTAACACTAAAAAAACCATTTGGTTTGGAATATAACTTCCCATATGACTTCATTAATTCCTTACATATATCTTTCATTCCTTAATTTAATTAGGAATACCTCCTAATAAGGATTGAAGTACAAATCTAAAGAGTCTCTCTAAAGTAGAGGTAAAATTATTAAACATGATTTTTTTAATTCTTCCACTAACTTAAATTTTTTTTAAAATATTATAATATAATAACCATATTAAATAATAAACAATTATATTTTAATCTATTAATTTAGAAACCCAGATCAATCTCAACTTCCATCAAATGGGAAACAAAATTGTTGATTGTTTGTACGTCAAACCACTAGGTGGTGAACAGATACAACTCATTTTCCATCAACACATTTAAATGGTGGATATAACGAAGGATTTAAAATATTTATTTTATATTTATGAAATTATTATAATTTTTAAATTATAATATCACATATAAATTTTAATCCATTCTACTGGGGATATGATAATGTTGCTTGTGTGTATGAAAAACTACTGCCTCACGAAGTGATGTGATTTGTTTTTCACATATGATTTACATGAAAGGTAGTAATGTTAAAAGAAATGAATATATGTTATATTAATTATATAAACATTATTACTTAATATAATATCAAATATAAAATTTTAAGTTCCTTTCTTTTATAAAAAAATAACGTCGCACATGTATACATGTGGACTACCACCTCTACGTAATAATGTGAATTTTTTTTATTTTTATTTTTTACATTTATGGTAATAAGGATAAAAATAATGAATATAAATTATATATATGATATAATAATATATTTTTAATTATTTATTAATATTTACTATCCTTTTCGTCCATCTATCGAGAAAAATGGAAGCAACATTGCTGTGTATGTACGACCTATCATCTCCATGAATGGTGCAATCCATTTTCTATATCTAAAATCAATTAATTACACTAAATAAATTTATAATTAATAAATATTATTTTAATATCATGGTTAAAATTTCATATATAATGTAAAAGTGATCATATTAAATTTACCAATATTACTAAACTAAAATATACATCTAAAATGAAGTAATTATCACCCAAAACAGCAATTTAAATAAACAATTATTAATAAGAGGGTGATGAAATACAATAAATAAATTATATATGGTATGATTTATATTATTATGGTTATATAATACTTTTATAATAAACCTATATTTAATAAATAAGAGGTTCAGAAATATACGAAGGATGTATATCTTGAGGTCAGGGTTTTTTGTCTCACTTTTACTTCTATGAGACATATTCCATATTCACAACTTATTCATTTACATGGTGTACATAATACCAATTTTATATGTTATATCATGAATATATTTATACCTAAGTTATTTAATGTTTTATTTTATGATTATTTATTTTATTGGATGTACAATTCAGAAGTTACAATAGTGGTAAGTGTTTATTTCATAATCTCGACTATATTCGAGATTGTTTTGGTTTAAGTATACCTTGGGAGAATTATGTGATATTTATAACATAAAATTAATCGATTTAAGCCTCATCTAGTTTTTCATGAAATTTTTTCAAGTAATATTACCATTTTACACTCTTTGATTATTAAAATGTTTGAGAAAATGTTTTAAGGAATATCCGAATTTATTTATCAATTTGGTCAAAAATTACTTTTCATAAAAATTCATGTTTTCTAAAAATGTTTTAAAAAATATTTTATCACTTATAAAATTATTTATTTAATTAATTTTACCTATTTTTAATTTCTAATTTTTTTTTATTGAAATGTTCATGAAAATTTAAAAACAAGGCCCATTTGGTTTTTACCAAAAATGTTAAGGAATATTTGTTTTAACATGTGAAACATGTGTGAAATTTTCTTCCATCATAGAAATTCATTGTTTTAAATATTAATTTAAATTTTTTCAAAGGTTATTTTCAATTAAAATAATTTTTTATAGGTTTTATAATCTTTTTATTTTGAAAGGCGATTTTGAAAATGCAAAGGTTAATTTTCCTCAAAAATGTTTTTAAGGACATTTTTGTGGTATTACTATTCATTTATGACATGAAACCTTTATTTTACTCATGATAAATAGGAGATATATTTTATTGATATAATCCTTATTCTTTATTTGTATTGATTATGGTTAGTTTGACCAAGGAGGTAAACTTTTATGACCATTAACCATATTATTATGGATGGGTTATGATTATGTTTATTTGATTGGGGTAATTATTAAAATTTAGTTGTTTAATTTATCAATATGAATGTTTATTTTTATTATTATTTTCCCCTTTAGTGCAAAGAAGGTAATGAAATTTGTATGTAATGGGTGGGGCTCAGTTATTGAAAGCCCCTAAATGCATCGATAAGTCTTATGAGACAAATTAGTTGGAAATATTAGATTATTTCCTAACCAAATATTCGAAATATATTTTGAAAGGTATTAATTGTATATTTCATATGTCCAAAATACTTAATTCCATAATTATGATATTATTTATTGATTTACATTTGATTTTCTGATTAGTTATAATACCCATGGATAAGTTTCAAGCTATGTGATTATTTATATGGATTTATTTGATATTCATTTATTTCTTCCATATTAAGCTTAATTTATTGATTAAATATCATGTGTTTCAGTTATTTAAATTTTCATATTAATTATTCTTATCGAATCACGATTGATTCCAATTTACTCTTACTCTTACTGAGAATCTAATATCAGCTATTTCTTATGGATTGTTTTCCCTAAGATACTAAGATGTTTTCTTGATTGATATAATAGGATAAACTATAAGAAACAATGTGTTTGTCAAATAAAACACTTTGTGTATTTTATGTTTTTAAATGTATGATAAATTAAATTACTTATCTAGTTTACCAAGACTACTAAATTATTCAGTCCTTCGGGATGCAATAACTTGTATCTAGTGCCAATTTAAAAATGTTGCCACAAAATCAAGGCTACTAGGGTTGGAACCTGTATAGTTTGTATCAATGAAAGTTTAGTAGAAACATAGTGAGATAGGTTTAATAAAACATAAATTAGGGAACATAATATTATTATAGATATTTAGGATAATCATAGAAAAAAATTCTAATGTTTTAGTAAGGTAGAGATTATGTGGTTCTCTTAGAAATTGAACATTATCAGGACATTACTTGTAGATTTGGTTCTAGAATAATTATACCAATGGGTAATAACTCTCAAAAGGATGTATTGGGATTTGACTCAATTGATACTTGGTATATGATAATGAGCCTTACTATAAACCTAGTTTTATACTCTTAAGGGATATTTGTAGGGTAATTCACATTTTTTTACAAAACAAAATAGCTGATTTGAAAATGTTTGTATGATTTGGAATATTTCCCAAAGAATATATGCTTAAGATTATGATATTATCCATACATAATTCTTTTAGATTATGTTAAGTGTTTCAATTGTTTTGGGATTATCCATTATGATAAATAATTTTACGATATAATATTGTGCATTCCATGGTTTATAAATGATGCCTAGTGAATGGAATGAGAACCATATCAATACATGTTTCCCGTATAGAGATTTACCTCCATGAAAAGTTAATGATGATGGATGGAGTTTGACCTATAATTAAAGAAATTATAACCAAATTGCAGAAGATAACTCAGTATATAATCAATAACCATTCCTATATATAGAATCATGCTTATCCACCATCTAATGTAACAATTTTAGAATTCTTTATCCATCAACAACCTAAATCATTCAATGGGATTACAAATCCATTTATTGGTGGGAAATGGATAAGTTAGTTAGAGAAGATATTTGTCTCTTTGGAAAGTAATAAAATAGAGAAAGTTATGATCATCTCTCTGGATATATTTATCAATGATGGAAATTGATACAAATAATGTGTATGACGAATAAATAAAAAATATAGAATGATAGTATTTTAAGGTAATATTATACAGAAAGTATTTTCCTCATGAACAATGAGAAGATATGGAGAGAAATTTTTTAGTCTAAGATAAAAGGAAGATGAAAAATAGCTAAGTATGAATCCAAATTTACAAGATTATCAAGGCATGCTATGGACTGTATATTCAATACAAAGAGACATTTTGATCATTTATTTAATGGGTTAAGGCCAATTCTTCTTAGAGTATTAGTCTCCAAAACATTCCCAATATAGGAAGTCATAGTATCAAGTGATATCATGACAAATAAATAATTCTCCATGTCTTATGTATTTGAAGGAAAGAAAGATAAGAATATGACATTTTATCAAATGATAGATAAAGGGAATAAAGGAAAGATGGGTTTTCTCACATGCGATAATTGAGGAAATAAACACGCTAGTAATTTATTGAAGAGAATAAGATTTTTATACAAGTTCCGAGAGAAAGGAAACCATGATTTTTAATTAAAGGGAATGAAATAATTTTCCAATGTGGAATTCTTAGACTATGAAAAGAAAAGTCCCAAGCATCAAACAATTATACTGATGTTCCAAAATGCATTGTTTAATCCGTATGGTCTATGGTCATATTAGATTTATTTTTTCCAAACTACATTTGCAACAAGAGTGTAGTATAGTGGTAGTGTGGGGTCAGTCCTATGAGAATCTTTGGATTGGATGGTATGAACAAGGCTTAGAACCCTTTATGTTAGGAGTCATATCAATATGACTGAGTTTGGGAAAAACTAAATCTAGGAGTTAAGGAAAAAGATCAAAGATAAGGAAGGGATTGAGATCAATTTTGGGGTTCAGGAGAAAGTATGATATTTAATTCTATATTGGTATGGTTCTAAGGTATATGATACGAACTATGCAGAGATGACTAGTTGTCTATGGTCAACCTAACTAGATCTATATAAGTGAAAATTAATCCTTAATCTAATGATTGCTAGAACTAGGATGCATTAAGCATGTCTTTAAAAGCAGAAAGTATCATAAGCTAATGGTCATACCATATTATACTCCAATCAGATCAGGGTTATTTTTTCAAACATCCTATGGTTAAGGTCATTTAAAAGAGTTGGATTTATAGGTGTTATATAACCTTAGTATGAATCCTTGAGATTACTAATTTTATAATAAAATATTAAATAGATTTAATCCCACTTAATCTCGATCCCTACCCTAAGTAGTTTAGCTAATCATGGTAGAATCGATCACAACTAGATAACAAATTGAAAACATAGTTTACATGACGACAAAGATTGGGAATAAATTTTTTCAAACATGAAAGAATTAATTTTAAACTATTAAATGAACATGAAATTGATAATAAGTAATATGATATTCAAAATAATCACAATTATAATCAAATACTTACTAAAAATAAGAAGAATAAAAAGTGTAGTATGGATTTGACATTAATTGATGATCAAGATGATGAAAAGTTTTAGTATGGTTTTATAAGTGCAAAAATAAGGAATAAATCTTCCAAAATCAATGATTGGGACATGTTTAATCATAAAAATGACTAAACATAATACAAACTGAGTTTTGGGAGAAAGGGAGGAATAAAATCAAGGGAAAATCAGGAGAGAAAAAAGAGAGAAGTCCAATGTCTTTTTTACCTTTTTTCTGTGGTGAACCTCTTATAGTTAAATAATTGGGATATTACACGATATGTAAAAATTCTTTATATAATGTAATTACAATTAGAGTCTTCCTCCATGATTTTTTATCTTTTCAAATCTTGAACAAATATTTTCAGTAGATTTGGAACTTTGACTCCATTCATGTCTTGATTTGGAACTCATGACGTGCAAATTCCTCTAGGTCTTATCTTGAAATTATGAATTGAATTCAAAGGTTACATGATATGTATTGATGAATCACATCAGGTATTGACTTCATGTCTTGAAATTATTTCACTAATTTCATTATGAATTGTCCATACATTATGATAAATGTTTACACATCGTGTAACAAATTTTCACTATGTGTAATGGGTATTTTTTGTCATTTTTTCAGCTTTTATTTTGGAACCATAGAAACCGTTTTTTAATAAAAACCCATACTTCATGAATTATTGTGAGAAACATGGATAATCCTTACCAAAATGACAAAAAAATGTATATATTACTTCATATTATCAAATTCCCCCACAGATGAATAATTTCTTGTCCTCAAGAAAAAAGGTCTCAATAGTGATTTAAAAGGGTAATAATTTTTTAAAATAGGAAAAATTCTTTAAAACCAGATAAATAGAACTAGTTTTATGAATTAAAAGTTAATCTCTAGAATCATTCCTTATAAAGAGAATAAGTTATTCCTTATTTATCAATTCTTTAAATAAGTTATTGATATTTTAATTACAATTTCTTATCTGTTACTTTAACTGTATACCCAATTACAATTTACCTCACAATGAATTTTATCTCATCAATCATAGTAAAATGAAAATAGAGTTATGTTCATACCCTGAGTAAATGTTTATAACCATATCCTTGTATTAGTTACACCATATCCATTTCGTAAAGACAAATACAAAATCAATCATAATGGATTCAACGATTAGGTTCAAATGACTCTGAGGCTATGGGAGGTGGGTAAATATCAGAAAAAATCCCACAAAGGTGGGTAGTATTCGAAGTATAATGCATGAATTTCTTGAAAAGTGTAATGAAATGACTCCTCCATAGCTAATTAATTCCATTCTCCCAGAGGGTGAAGATGGATCCATTAATGTATCAAGTAAGTGAAAATGTATCATGTTCCTTTTTTATTTTTTATTTTTTATTTTTTGAAAGTCATTTATAGGCCAGATCTCATATCCATCCCCTAACCACATAGCATCCTTCAAGGGATTCATCGGTATGGAAATAATGTTTTTTGATCTTCCTAATACACAACTCAAATCTCTTCTTATTTTTTATTTTTCAATGGAACATGATAGACATAAAATTCCCCAAATTATGAATGGATCATAGTAAAAAAGTAGGGTGATCACCATAGTATATCTCCTCATTAAAATCATCTCATATATGCTGGATAAAAACATCCCCCACACTAGTTAAAAGTAAATTCATGCATTAAACAAAGAGCAGGGTAGGAAGAGATAATCAACAAGGAATAACTATATTCCATAAGGTCATTCCTGAAAAATATGGACTTAATTAAGGAAATATGTAAGGTTGGTCATAAGAAAAATTATCTCAACAAAGATTTCCTCAATAATTTTAAAATTGTATTTTTTCCATCATATCCTATAATAGATCTTAATACATATTATGATTAGTTTTCTTGTCCCAAGTGTCTATCAATAAATAGGCTCAGAAAAGAATATAAACTTGCAGGCTCATAATCCTCTCTTGAATGGGAGTAAAATATAGAAAAATCAAAACCACTAAGGGTATAAAATCCAGTACTAAATTAATAAAAAGTAATTTTTTTTTGAATTTGAATTAAATTACTAAACCCAGTAATCCTTCAAAACATCTAAAAATGAGAAAAACAAGAATTTCTAAGAATTTACAACTTAATTTGTTTTATTTAAAATGGTGTATTGTGTTTCAGGTTTAAAGAATGATTTGTTAAAAAAATTTCTCAGATAAATGAGAAAAGGTAAAAATTCAAGAGTATCAAAAGTGAAACAGAAGAAAAATTCACCCACACTTAGAATGATTCAGTTTCTGCACTGTCTGTGGAAGTAATATGGGAGGGGTATAGATGATAAAACTCATATGATTGAAATGGAAATTATAAAATGGAATGCTATAGAATCGAGAGCTCCTTGTAAAGAATGTTATGCCATCTTTAAAGTTGAGATGTATTGATTTTGGAATTGGGATACTAGAAGAAGTGGTGAGAAAGCAAAATGCTACACTAGATGAAACTCTAGTCTATAGGGTTTAAGTACTAAATAAGTAGTAAAATAGTAGGTGAATATAGGGAATAAAAAAGAAAAAAGCTGATATAAATATAGTTATATGTGTATAACAAGGATCATATTGAATCAAGACTAAAAAGAAAAACTATACAAGGAATACCAAGGATAAAAGTGTGACTAAAAATTGAGAAAATAGATAAAATATGGGTTTCATCCCATAAATTTCTAATAATGATATATTTTTTTAGATGGATGTACCAAAGTATCAGTCAGTATTGTCCATTGGATCATATCTCCTCTTTCTTCAGTAGCTACTCATGGTAGCATCCTCTAGCTCTAGAGGTCATTTGCTAGGATTGATCACTTGAAAAGAATACCTAGTATGGATCTAGTGTGGAAGTAAAGGTATCTATGCCAGTGGGGGTGGTTTCTAAGTACGAATCTCATGTGATAGCTCCCTATGCTGACACTCGACCTCATCTAAGTGCTTATTCACTCGTCGAAAAAAGAACGATGGTGGCATATGTGCATTGATAACCATTGATGAAATAGAGGGTCTAGACATGGATGCTATAAAAGTGTAATATTTTGAAAAATAATCCAAGTAAAATAGAGAAAAATCAATTTCTAGTATATATAAGTTGTATTTATACATTCATGAAAGGTAATACAAGCAGTACATAAATGATGATAACCCTGGTAGCATACAAAAAAAACAGGGGAGGGTATTAGGGTACTATATGAAAAATGAATGTTAGCAATGAAATCCTCAAAAAGTATGCTCCTAAACATAGTGGGATACAATTGTCCAACCTAATAAATGGTTTTAATGGATGATAAGGTTGGTTGGTCAACTTCTAATGGTGGTTCTTTGGTTTTGGTAGTAATTTCAGTAGTGGGTGGTTGGAAGGTATCGATTCGTAGTGTGGTCATGGGTTTGGAAGCTAGATCGTTGAAGGGTACCTTGGTGAATGGGTTTACTACTAGTCCAATTCCCCTACCGACCTATGATTCCATATATTCCTACTAGGTACCAGAGTCTATCATATTTGATATTAAATCATCCAGGGTGGTGGATGTGGATGGAGTGGTAGACGATGAGGGGCCAATAGGGCCCAGTGATGGTGAGGAAGGGGAAGTGAACTTGGAGAACTCTGAAAAAAATATACGGAGGTGTTGGGAAATCCAATGTAGATTCTCCATGATATAGATGTTCATGGACCAGATATTTTTTGTATTGGATGGGGTGGGTTGAGATGTAGGGTAGGTGGTGATGGAGGGTTGAAAATGAGGCGGGTTAGGGGTGGGTATGGAAGATGTGGGTCCTAGAGTGGATGTAGGGCATGTAGGTTGTTTGGGGTCTCTTGTATGGTATGTGGGGGATTAATCAGTATCTTAAACTCCTTCTATAACCAATTGGTATGTATTATCATCCTTGATCAGGATCTTCATCTTGTTTAGTAGCATAAAATCAATAGATTCTATCGGCCTGATGGGAGGTGAGTTGTAGGGTGGTGTAAAAAACACCCAGATGAAGAGCCAGATGTTTGATGAAACATCCCCCATTAGTATGACTTGTGTTGTTTGAGTATGTGATATTTAATAGGATATGAACTAAAACCCCATGTTGATGGAAAGACTGACCATAGATGCAGTGAGAATGTTGACATCCATCTGACTGAAACTGTCGTAAGACTCGGCTAGGGTGAACTAGTCTTGTTTCATGAATTTATGTAGGATATAGAGTGATGGGTGTTGAAGATGGATGGAATTGATGATCCTAGGGTCATTCTCAGTGTGATCATCTCAGGAAATCATCCCCTAGAGAATCTTTTAATCAGACTTGCAAGGATTAAGTTACAGTGTAGGAAAAACCTGGGATGTTTCAAAATCCTAATTATAGATCCATAGGCCAATGCTGAACTCGAGGAAGGAAATATCACGAGGTTTTCCACCTTTTTTTGAAGTGGAAGCTCTCAATTTCAACCAAAAATGTTTCTAGAAACTACAAAAAAATATCCTGGCACGTCTCCTCGTGTACTTCAATGATGGATGAAATAGGGAGGCACTCAAGGAGATTTAAGACCTCCTAAATGATATGTATGTGAGAAAGGTTGTCCATATTTATTGTTTTGATGGTTTGAATCATCTTCTCTTACATATGTTTGAGAGAAACATGATTTTTTGTGTTTGAAAAGTGTAGAATAGTGTGTAGAAGAGGGTGGTGGTAATTATATGACTCACTGAAGGTGGATTGGGTAACCTCTAGAGTAGTAGGTTTCTCTAAGGGTGAAACGAAAAATGGAGGGGGAGGCTGTGGGAGGTGGGGGGGGGGGGTTGTGTAGTACTTCATTAGAACATCACCTCATGTAGTTCATTCTACTCAGATGTGGAATCTGGAGGGGAATGGCACACAATAATTTTTCATTCCATTCAGGAGAAGGGTTGAATGTATTGAGGTTAGAAAGAGTAGTTTAAGGGAGATGGGGGTTCAAGGAAAGGGGAAAGGGATGAAAGCTAGATGGAGGTGAGGGGTTAGCTATCAAGAATGAGAGAGGGAGGGATGGGGGGGGGGGGGTTGGGTTGGGAAATCTAGGTTCATGACCTATTTTTAAAAATAGAATCAGGGAAATACACAACATGTAATTGGGTTTAACGTCATATATTTTGAAATTTTGTGAAATTTATATCAATGAAACTAAACATAATGATTTATGTTTATATGAATCGTAATATGATATTTATTCTCATATTTAGAACATACCCTGGTCCTTTTCTATCAGTATTCCCAAATCTATCCTAATGCTTTGATTCCAACATATTCTAGCCAAAGGTGACCTAATCTGGGTTTCCTTCTTGTTAGTGCTTCATTTAATATCGAGATCTTGACTCTTTGATTCATATATGAATTTACAATTTATTAAAAACCCTTCCTAGAAAGGTTTGTGAATGTTTTTTAGCCTTTGACCCTTTGACATTGAATGGGGGTGTTCTTTTTGAATCTCGATCTTCCTATAAAGGAATATGTGAATGAATATAAATGGTTATGACCATCTATATTTGATCTTCCTATGGAATAATTTTAATCATGAGTTGAATAAGAAAACCTTATTCCTTCAAATAAATCTTCATCTCGTAATGTGTTGGTCATTCCATTTTTTTGGTTTTTTCTTTATAAATATTGGCATTTTCATAATCATAAGTTTTTATTTCTTCTAATTCATCCAATTGAAACATCCTGGTTTCTATATATTTTTGAAATCTAGATTGACCTTTTTAATTTTCCAATACAATAAATGATGTACCTCTAAAAGAAAATGATAGGGTTTCTAATATATCAACAAGAAATGTGTGACTACAATGGGTACCCTTTATGCAGTGAGATATTCCAAAAGTGCATCATCTAATTTCAAACTCTAATCACTTCTACTTGTGTTTATGGTTTTTATAAGATTTTTTGATTTACCTATTTTACAATTATACATTCTCACTTGTTTCTAGGTTGTTGGGAGTTCCTATGTTGTTCCAAATGTCATATCTTGTAAGGAATACTTTGACCAAATTATTAGTAAAATTATTTCCTCGATCAATAATGATTAGTCTAGGAAATCTGAATCAAGAAAACCCATTTATCTTCATTAAATTGATGACTACCTTCATAGTGTAATGATTTATAGATTCAGTTTCTACTAAATGGAAATGGTCCCATGAAATCTATCCTTCACACACCTTAGTTATTTTCTTACATGATTAGGTTTGGGGGAATTTTGTTCCTTATTCTAGTGTTTCGAGTTTGTTAGAGTTACTCACAATGTTGAGAAAAGCATCTTGAATATTGGTGGAGTGTTTTCCAGAAACTTACCCTTTGAAAAATATTTTCACAGTTTTTTCTAGTCCACGATGTCCTTCTATTGGTGATGCATGACAAATTTCTAAAAAATTATGGGTTGACTCTTTGAGAATGAAGCGACATAACAAAAAATCAACACTTATATTGAAAAGGAGTGGTTTGTCGTAGTATTAGTGTGTGGATTAGGAAAAAAATATTTTCCTTTTCTTTTATTATAGTTCTGGGTACATGTATCCTATGGCTAGATAATTTTAAATATCATAAAACCATAGTAGTTCCATTGTATTTATGTAGAAGATTGTTTCATCAAGAAAGTCCACTTCAATGCTGAGATCATTATCATATTTTATAAGGGGTGGTGGGAGTTAGGAGATATGATCCGTGATAACATTTCATGTTCCCTTAGTATCTTTGATGACAATGTTGAACTCTTGATGTAATAGGATCCACCGTACCATTCTTGTCTTGGAATCCTTTTTTTCATCAAATATATCAAGGTAGTATGGCCAATGTGCATAATTACTTTGGATAAAAATATAAAAGAGCATATATTTTTGAAAACATAAACAACTAGTAAGATATTCTTCTTTGTGCTTGTGTTGATCCCAAGAGCTTTATTCAGTGTGTGACTGACATAGTAGATCATGATGAATATGCGACTGAATCATTTTCCTAAAATAGAACCAACAATGATGTCACTGGCATCGTACATTAGTTCAAATTATATTCCCAATCTGGTGAAATTATTATAGGAGAATCTATCAGGATTTTCTTTGAAGTGTTGAATTCCCATTGACATTATTTAGGGAATTTAAATAGTGTTTCCCTTGACCACAAATGTGTTTCAAGTCATGTAATTTTTCAAAATCCTTTAGGAATCGTTGATAGAATCTAGCTTGGCCTAGAAAGATCGATATCCCTTTAACTATTGTGGGATCAAGTACATATTTGATCAATTTTATTTTGGTTTGATCAAATTCCATGACATCCTTGGAGATTTTGTGTGTGGTTATTCTTATTATCTGAACTATAAAGTGACATTTTCCTAATTTAAAACTAATAATTTCTCTTCACAGCACTGTAATACAATGTAAATATTACTTAGAAATATCTTGAATTATATTCCATAAACTGAAAAGTAATCCATAAACGTTTCAAAGAATTCATCCAGCATGTCATTGAATATATGTTTCATGCATATTTGAAATGTTTCTTTTGAATTACACATACCAAATGACATTTTCTTGTTGGTGAAGGTACCAAATGGACATGTGAATGGTGTTTTAGAATAATCTTATGGGTTGATGACAATCATATTGTATTCTATATATCTGTCCACGAAATTGTAGAATTCATGCCCCACTAGTATCTCCTACATTTTGTCCATAAAATGTAAGGGGAAATGACTTTTTTGGGTTTCTGCATTTATATTTCTATATTCCACACATACTCTCCACCCAATGATAGTGTACGTTGAGATAAATTTATCTTCATCGTTATTATCCACTATGATAGCACCTTTCTTGGGAACTACCTATAATCGGATCTCCCACTCTCCCTCAGTGATTGAAAATATTATTATAACATCTATATGTTTTAGTACTTCTTTATTAACAACTCCCTTCTTTGGTTGTGTGAGTTTCCTTTGTGGTTGGCGTTTGGGTTTTTCACCTTCCTCGAGTAGAATTTTCTGGGTGCATGAAGTTGGAATTATTTCGTTAATGTTAGCTAATCCCCAAGAAATTTATTGATAACGTGTTTTCAATAATTCATCCAAATTTTCCCCTTGTAGCTATTATAGTTCAGATTTAATGATAAATGGTAGTGCTTTAGTAGTCTCTACAATGAAATACTTGAGTGTACTAGGGAGGGGTTTCAGTTCCAGTTTCACTGTATAAATAAATGTTGGTATAAATGGTGGGATTTTTCCCCTTGTAAGAGGTTCTATGTAGTCTAATTCTTCAAATTCATATTTCCTATCTTCATCCAGATGTTCTTCATCACTCTCTTCTTTAATATTTAAGTATCCTTCTATTTCATCTATAATAAATATAGCTTGGCGATAAAAAGAGTCATATATCTTTTGTGATGAATTTTCTTGTTTGAAAATTCCTTGTTTGTAACCTACTCGGATTATGAGTCTTCCTTGATTTACACCCATCAATTCCTTTACAGTGGCAAGGTAGGGTTGACCTAAAATGGTTGGAACATCTCCTTCCTCTTCTATGTGAAGAACGATAAAGTATACTGAAAAAGTTAATATTTCAACATTGACTAGGACCTATTTTATAATTACTTAGGGATAATTTACTGATCAGTTAGACAATTAGAGTGATAAAATGGGGGGTTTGAGTTCTTAAATCCCTAGATTATAGAATACACTCACCGGAATTAGGTTGATACTAGCTCATAAATCTCACATTTGTATTTTGAATTAAAAGTTTATTATTGTGAAAGGAATTGAAAAACTCATAGGGTATATAATTTTTTGAGTAAGTTTCCACTGACCAACAGTAGATAATTATTAATTCAGTGAGATGACTCTTAAGTCCTCTATTTTTACTTTGTTTGAAATCAGTTCCTTAATAAATTTTTCATAAGTATGAATTTTAGTTATTTCCTCAACAAAATTAATGTTGATGTGGAGTTTCTTGAAAATATACATATTTTTTGGTATTTCCTTTCAATGATATCTTGAATTTATCTTTCTCGAAAAGAGATAGGTTTATTATAAGGTGGTGTATCAATATAAACTTCTTCCCCAGGTTTCTCTTTTGTGAGGGAATTAGTAGAAGGGGAACTTATTGAGGTGTAACTTGAGCAGTGTCATTGAGCTGTTTATCATTTTCTTATTCAATAACTATTGTCTATTTTATGAGTCCTTCAACATGTTTTACTTATCCTATGCATGGTTTTTGAAAATGTAGTACTTTTCCACTCCTTATAACTACTTCCTTTTCCTCTTCTCTTGGGTATGTCTCTGTGTTACCTGGTAGATTACATGAAAATATTTATGAAAAGGTCTTGTAGATTTTTCCCATTTGATGCTCAATGTTTCGTAGTGATTCAATTTGGTTATTAATTCCCATCACTTGAGTGGTCATCCTTTAATATTCCTTTTAAACAAAGGTTGATATTATATTTTCCAAGTTTGATTGCAGAGGTACATCTGGTTGTGAGGGTCTTGGTGGAGTTGGTGGAAATTGTTGTTGGCCTCTTAGAGGGAAGGGTTGTTGGGTTTCTTGTTATGGTTGTCGAGGAACATGATTCATTTAATAATATTCTGATGGTCCCTGATTTCTGAATAGTTCATATCCACTTATTTTCTAGTAGTATCAATGATTTTTTTATTGTTATTATTATACTAGAATTTGTGGGAAATATTGTTGCAACTGGTGAAATTATTTTCATTGTCTATTACAATTAATGTAATTAAATTAATGGATTATTTTTTTCATAAAAACATGGTGTACAATTTTGATAATGATGTGGGCCACAAACATTTTTCATGGTTGAATTTCTATAACTGGAGTAGGTGGGGTTGGTGGTGCATTTCATAGTTTCAATGACTGGAACTTATTGGTCAATGTTTATACATATGAATCTAGTATAGTATTCTATTCAACATAACGGATCTCATGCTGGGGTGGTCCATGATTTATGTACCACATACTGGCATTATGAGATATTTTATTTAGAATTTATTAGCCTTACTCTAGTGTTTCTAACATTAAACCTCCATCAATTGCGACATCAATGAATATGAGAGAAGCTGGTTGGAGGCCATGATAAAATATATGGATATGAATCCACATATTGAGTCCATTATGTAGAAACTTTTAGGTAGTCTCCTTAAAATGGCTTCACAATTCCCATGCTAATTCTCCATATGCATGGGAAAATTATGGATTTCCTTTCACAATTTCCATGTAAGGATTGGAAGAAATATCTCATCCATAAATTCCTTGGAAAAATCATTCCAAATCATGACGGACTTGGGTTATTGACTTTTGAGAAAACCCTTGGCTCGGTCTGATAGGGAAAGGGGGATAAATCAATGTTTTATAGAATCAGAAGATAATATGTGGTTTCGAAATGTATAAAAAAATCAAGGAAGTTTGAAATATTCTCATTGGGGTATTCTCTTGGAATCCTATTAAGTTGAGAAATATTTTGGATCACATGAATGAGTCCAAGTTTTATTTTAAACATATGTGAAAGTATCAAAGGACATATGATGTTGGCTGTAGAACCATTGATTTATACAGATCCATAATCCATGATGGTTCACTCTTGCTATATAGGCTTCTTTACATGTATGGCTGGTAGCATGTTTTGTGGGTTGTTATGGTTTAGAAATGTAGGATTTATGTAGTTTGATATTTGTAAATAGTAGCATGAAGAGATATACCTATCGAATTTAGGTTATAAGGTAATCTGTTCTTTTACATCAAGGATCCTTGAATGAGTCATTGTGCCTTGATAAATGTTCTACGAATAAAGAAGAAGAAATAATTTGTGGAGTATGAAATAAAAGGAAAAGTAAAATAAAATATAAATGAGGAAATAGATAATTAATCCTGGGTTCTTTTTACATGTGTTACCATGCCTTAGTACGATCCTTTTTTTAATCCCCGAAAACGGATTCAAAATTTGGCAATCCCACACTTTCTGTTAAATTCACATGGGATGCTATCAGATTAGATTTATTTTTCCCAAACTACACTAGCTACTAGGTAATAGTATAATGGCAGTGAGGGGTCAGTCCCATGAGAATATTTGTATTGGATGAAAGGAACAAGGCTTAGAACCCATTGGGGTAGGAGTCCTCTCAATATGGTTGAGCTTGGGAATAAATAAAGCTTGGAGTTTTATGGAAAAAGATCAATGATAAGGGAGGGATCATGATCAATTTTAGTGTATAGGAGAAAAGATGATATTTGATTCTAACTTGGTATGATCATAAGGTCTATTCTATGAAGTAATAACATGCCACTAGTTTTATTTGGTCATGAAAATTAGATAAAAAATTTCAATCATAGGTAACATGCTGATAGATATTGGGACTAAACAATTTCCAAACATGAAATAATTAATTTTAAACAGATCCAAAAACATGAAACTAAGAATAAGAAATATGATATTCTAAAAAATCACAATTCCAATCAAATACTTACTTGAAATAAGAAAAAGAACAATCATATTATGAATTTAATTTGAATTGATTATTGAGATAATGAAAATGTATAACATAGTGTAGGAAATGAAAAATAAAGAATAATTCATCAAAAGTCAATGACTGAGGCTTGGGTAATTTTAAATAAATGAATAAACTTTATGAAAACTATATTTTTAGAGAAAGAGAGGAGAAAGTTGAGTGAAAATCGAGAGAGAGAAAATGTGATAAGTTCAAATTTTTTCATGCCTATTGTTCAAGATGCACTTCATATAGGTAAATAATTTGGATATTATACAATGTGTGATGATATTTCATGTCGTGTAATTTTGATTTGATTTTTTACACCACAATTTTTGACTCACGACATGTTTATTCCTTTAGGACTTATCTTGAAAGTGTAAATTCAATTCAAAGGTTACACAATGTGTATTAGTTAATCACATTGTGTAATGACTTCATGTCTTGAAATTCATTCATTACTTTCTTCATGACTTGTCCTTATATTGGGAAAATTGTCTATATGTCGTGTAATAGAGTTTCAGGATGTGTAATGGGAATTTTTGGTTAGTTTTTTCATATTTTCTTTTGGAACCTTAAAAACCTATTTCCTGATATAAATAACCCATACCTAGTGAATTATCATGTAAAAAATGGATAATCCATAACAAAATTATAGAAAAATTTATATATGATGTCATCTTATCATATACCTTAGAAGAATCTAAGAGATCCATGCTATGCATATTCTATTACTGTAGAAAAAGAGGAATGATTAATGTGATTGTTCTTGGATTCAAAAATTATGTTATAAGAGTATTTCATCAATGAAATTTTTCTTATTAGAATTATAAAATGCACACGTATTTTACAAAGACAATTTTTCTTTAGGAAATTGAAAGAATATGTTTAATGGAACTAATTACCATGAAAAGTGATTGAGTTTGATATTTTAATTCTTGTAAAACCCATTATTGAGGGAATATAAACATTAATATGTTCTCTATATTGAGATAGTAAGGATAAAGATATGTTTATTGGATAATATTAGTTACCTTGAAATTGGTTAGATATTTGATGGTTTATTTTATATTTTCTGAAGTTCATTATATGTTCGTATTTATGGAATATATTTGAAACCATGAGATTTTATTTTTGGAAGCACACATGTATTCATTAAGGTTTCACATCGTTCAATATATTCACTAATTTTGAATGTGACATTAAAGCCCAATTTTTATTATCTACGGAATATAATGTGGATTTTGTTTCTTTCCTTCTATTTTTTTGGAATTTAAATTAAAATAGACATATTTTGGATGATTATTAAGGTTAACCATTTATTATATGGATTATATTTAATTTTGGGAGTTACTATTGACGTTTTACAGATTAATATATCATATTGGAAAAAAATTTCTAGCAATTTTGATTTTAATAAATATAGAAGGAATAACTTGTCAATATTTTATGGATATTATGAT
Source organism: Viscum album (assembly GCA_963277665.1). Classification (NCBI taxonomy): domain Eukaryota; kingdom Viridiplantae; phylum Streptophyta; class Magnoliopsida; order Santalales; family Viscaceae; genus Viscum; species Viscum album. The sequence continues at coordinate 1,594,389,679 of OY728161.1, forward strand.
CTATTTAAAGTTAATTTTAGTTCTTAAATAATAAACAAACATATTGTCTTTTAGTTTATTAGATTAATAGATGAATATGAATTGACTAAATAACAAAAAATGATGAATTTCTAAGTATATTTTCTTATGTTCTCTATCAAATAGTAACAGAATCCCACAAATTTAGGAAAAATATCTTGAGAATTTTTTCTTATTATATTCACTTATATTTAATCAATGATATTTTTCATCATCAACGATTTATTATTTAGTGGCAATTAACTTTATAACGACAATTTTTTTATCACTCCTTATTAATCCATGGGCATCAGTATTCTTTTCCATGTCTATATTTTAATTTCCTAATAATTTTCCCCTACTTAAAAAACTAGTAATGTTACATTATAGATGGAACTAATTCTTCCATTTATCTATTAAAAATTGGAAGTTTTATTAACTTATACAATTTTTTGGTCTTCCAAAAAAGGTATTTTCAAATGTAACACCCTTGCTTACTAGTAGCATGATATAATTGTGAAGAAAACATTTATTTATGGGGTTTGAATATAACACCACAAAATTTTAAAAGAAGAACATCATGTTCAATAGCATGTATGACACAGAACACCAAGAATATAAGATAATATAACACAATGAGACTTTATGATATAATTATTTAAATTTATTCCCTTTAATATCTTGTTATGAATGTAACACTATGTTTAAATGAAATTTGATATCCTATTAAAGTATTATTATTTAAACATGAATAATATAATCTGGATATTAAGATAATGGGTGTGAATATTAATAACTAAATTAAATAAATTATATGGTTTACACTTATATAAAATAAATTCAATGGTTATCTATTGGGTATAAATAAAGTTAGAACCATTTGAAATAGAAATAAAGGATTTCTAAAAAAATTTATTTTTCTAATGGGTGAATTAGTAATTCTTAGAACACATTATTTAAAATTAATTTTTACAACTTTTTAAAAATTTATAGGAAAAAATACAATTGAATTTATAAAATTTTATACCAAATTTATCTTTGGGTAATTTTTTGAGAGTTTTCTGAAAGGAATATTTTTTGAAGAATAATGAAAATACTGATTTTTTTGAAAACCAATATTTCATTTAATTTATTTAAATATATAAATTATATTTAAAATTTGTTATAATTTAATATTTGTTCAATACTAATATTATTTAACTAACAAGTTCATTTGAATCAATTTAATATTGAATTTTGATATTAAAATATTCTATACTTATGAGAATTTTCTCTTTGGAAAACTACTATTTCTTCACATATGTGGTTTAATTTTAAATTGACTTCTAACACTTATGTAAATTGAAATCAGAAAAAATGATTCCATATTTTTAATCAGAATAATTCATATTATATATTAATATCAACTTAATTATTTACACTAATGAATAGTGAAAAAAATTAATTATAGTTATTAAGGAAAAATGGGTTTATCGAGAGTTAAACTATGTTAATAAGGGAAAAATGACCTAAAACGTGTCAAAAACAAATTTTATGTCAATATATAGACATGATTATCTATAAGTTTCAGAAAAGATTCATTTTTGAGGATATGGAATGAGAAAAACATCGACATCAATTTAACTTTTAAACAATTCCATGTGTATCATTTCCACTACTTATAAAAGGCCACCACCTCTCCTCTGTTATATTTATGACATAATTATTCTTCTATAATTATTATATCATGTACAACATCTTACTTTATATTCTATGGGGGATACAATAATGTCACTTGAGTTTATGGTGGACGACAGCCTCACGAAGCGATGTGACTCATTTTTCACTTACGCTTTACATGAAAATAAGTAACGTTAAATATTAATAAATATATGTGATATATGTGATCTATAATTATAGAAATATAATATCACACATAACATCTTACCTTCCAATCCATTGGAAAATAATAAGGTTGCTCATGTGTACGTGTAGACTACCACCTCCTCATAACATTGTGAAATGTTTTTCCTTTTATTTTTATAGGGATAATAATAAGGATGTAATAGATTAATATAAGTGATATAATTGAAATAATAATTATTATATGAAGTTTAAATAATATTTATTTTCCTTTTATTTCACTTGTCAAGAAAAATGGGAACAACGTTCATACATACATAAGACCTACATTCTCAATGAACGATGTAATCCACTCTCTATCTCTAAATTTATTATATTTTTGTAAATACATATATAATAAATATATATGATATTTAAATAATGTTTAAAATTATTGATATTATTTTACATTGATAAAATCTTTATAAAAAAATTAACAAACTAAATCATACATGAAAAGAAGAAGAAATTATCACATAAAATAGTGATTTTAACAAAGAGATGTTAATAAATGGGTTATAAAGGAATATAAGTAAAGAATATATGGTATGAGATATATTCTTATTCTTAATCTATATATTTATAATTAAACAAAATTAAATATATAGTAGGTTCATACAAAAAATAATTAAGTTGAACCTGAGGTAAGAGGTTCTCATCTCATTTTTACTTCCTTAAAAAATATGTCATATTTACAACTAATTACATTACCCGGTGTAGATAATACCTCATTGGTTAGTTATATAATGAATCTATTTATGTCAATGTTATTTAAATTTTCATATGATGATTATTTTTATGGTCTTATGATTCAGATATTACCAAAGTGGTAAGGCTTTATTTCATAATCTCAACATTATTTGGGTTTGTTTTTGTTTAAGTCCCCCTTGGGGAAATTATTTGGTATTTCTATCTTAAAATAAATATATTTTATTCTCCTCTATTTATTATTTAAGTTTTTAAATTAATCATACCATTACTACTCTTTTTACTTAAAATTATTGAGAAAATTATTTTTAGGAAAATACAACTTTATTACTCCCTTCGATCGAAAATCCTTTTTGATCAAAATCTTTGTTCTATAAAAATGATTTCAATAATATTTAAACATTTTCCAAATGATTTATTGAAGTAATTTTTGGAATTTTATTTCTTTTTAAAAACAATTTTTAAGTGAATCTTCATGTCATTTTCAAAAGAAGATCCATTTGGAATTTACCAAAAATGCGAAAGGAGTCCTTATTTTAATGTGTATGACTTGTAAATAATAATATACCATCTTGAACACTAAATGTTTTAATGATTATTTTAAAAAAATGTCAAAGGTTGTTTTAAAATAAATCTATTTCAATATTTTTGGTTAATATTTTGTTTTAAAATTTTATTTTCAAAATATAAATGTAATTTTACTCAAAAATGGTTTTGTGGATTTGTTTATGATATATCTATTCCTACAAGACATCAACCATTTAGGATGATTATGATCCACTTGGGATATATTGTATTGATATAATATTTATTTTTTATTTGGATAGTTTATGATCTGTTTGACTAGGTATATAAAATTTTAGTTCCATTTAAAATATTGTTTTGGATGGTCTGAGATTATATTTTTTTATTGGGGTAAGTATTAACATTTTGTATATTATTATTTCAATATGAATGTTTATATTGATTATATTTCACACTTTTCATATATGGAATGAATTATACTTATTAAGTGATGGGTTGGGCCTAGTTATATATAACCTCTTGATTCATTAACATGTATCATGAGTTAAATTAGTTGGAAAAATTATATGGGTTCCTACCCATAGATTTAAAATATACTATGAAAGGTCACAAAATTATGTTTAATATGTCTAGAACTATGCATTATCTCATTATGAGATCATTTAGTGATTTCTATGTGATTAATAGAGTTGTTAGAATATCCATGGATAAGTTTCAAGTTCATGTGATTATTTTTATGGATTTATTTGATCATATTTTGTTTCTTCTACATTATGATCAATTTAATGATTAAATGGAATGTGCTTCAGTTATTTACCTTTCCATATTGATTATTCTTATTTATTCATGACATATTTTATTATACAAATACCCTTAATTTCCATCTGATCTCACCACTTTCTTATTTTTTATTTTACCAAGGATACCAAGAAGTTTTTTGTGACTAACATACAGAGATATGATATGAGGAATAATAGAATTATCAAAGAAAACATTGTGTATTTGATGATTTCTAAATTTTAATAAACTTAAGTATGTATATAGTTTACCAAGACAAATAACTATTTAGTCCTTTAGGATGTTATACCTTGTATATAGTTAAAATGTAATAAAGTTACCACATACCCTATGATACTATGGTTAGGTTCATTACATTTTTTATTTTCATGATCAAATTTTAGTTATTTGGATTATTTCATTTAAATTTATTACTGGCGATGTTGATCCATATTATTTGGTAAACATTTCATCATTCCCATATTATTCTAAATATTTCCATCATTTAATTATAATTATTTATATTGCAATCTATTAATTTTATATATGACATGAGTATGGTCCATGAAAATGGTGTTCATGATTAGAAAGTTTAGGGAAATATACTGATAACAATGAGTTACTTTATAATGAAGATTCATTTTTATGTGATTATTAAATAAATGTATTCATAAAATAAATTAAAATTTAAAATCATATTTTTCTATCATTAATTTCATGACACTCATTCATATTTTAAATGATGATGATAGCACAACATCATTCATATAAGTGGTTGAACTGACCTAAAAAGAACATTATATACTAAAGAATGAGTAAGTGTGTAGATTTATATTATAAAAATATCATATATGAGGAATCATAAATAAAACATCATTAGAGTAGAGAATGATATTTATAAGTATTGGATATGATAAATAAATTGAAAAAATATGGTGAATAATTAGATATTTACTTTGATAAATTCGCACCTTCTCAAAACATGTCCCTTAAAAATGAAGGATTTAGGATTCCTTTATTAGAACATATGTAGAAATAAAATTTAATAGAATTTATGAAATGGAATTTAGGTCGGGATTGATAACCAATTGAAAATTCTGTTTTAAAGTGGGTAGAGACAGGGTTTATTTATAGGTGAGTTTGGGTGGAATTTATTCAAATAATCTTTCCTCAGGGGAATGATAATTCTGATGGGTAATAGATACCCTAATTAACACAATTAATTTATAATGTTAGATATATTTTATACATTTTACCCTTAATTTTACAATTTTATCTCATTTAATCTTTAGAGTGGTAAGACAATTTTTACCATAGAAATTTATTTTTTCACTCAAAAATGTACTTGAACCTCTTAAAAAATGTCCATGATATAATTCCAAAAATAAAACCCATGTTATAAAATTAATTTTTGAAAATTTATTAAAATAAATTAAATAAAAAATACAAAACACATAAAAACATTTCTTATAAAATTATATTTTATGCCTAAAAGTTACTTTATTAGTATTATTTAATAGGTAATAATAAGTAAAATAATATTAAATGATTTATTTTTATACATTATTAGTACATTTATGTCACAAACCAACCCAACGACCATCACATGGCTGGTGATAATCCAAGGGTGACACCCCAATCCCACCTTCAATAGGATAGGGGTCAGAGACAAGTGATGAGGGGGGGAAAACTGAAATTAGAGGCCTGAGCCCTATGTACCTATATGCATGCACAAAACGATCACCATGGAATAGTGTAGATGTGAAGTAAAGGACTGTAGAATATAGAGTACAAAAATTAATGAAATAAAATCAAGGAATACATCAGGGTATTATAATATAAAACCAAATCATAAAGGGTAAAACGCATGATGAAATAGAAATGAGGTCTCTATCATACAACAACAAGAAATGGGAAAACTGAGGAGATCCTGACTCCTTGATCTACATGTCCAACCACAAAACTAGATCAATACACATAAGTATCATTATGCTCCATTGAATTCACTATCAATCTTCTTATCATCAGGAAATGTGAATCCAATTCATGTCGCCACCTTCTTAAAAAAATATTCCTATCATTTTCATTTGACACGACACATGAATGAAAAATATAAGCAGGGGTGAGTATATACATATCTAGTAGGATTCTAGGAAAACCACAAATATAGAAATATAAAGATTAAATAGTTAGATCGACCCATATAAAATATGAAAATAAAACCCAACACTTATATGATTATAAAAACCCCAAGGGAGAGAGAAATGGGATATCTATCTCCACAACCCTAATAATAACAATAAGTTATCCTGTAGCTCCAAAGGCCCATATTAAGTTCCCCACACCATATGTAACTGATCAAGAAAATAATGTAGAGTACCTGCATCTGACCATTGTGCTCTAAATCCTTAGGCGACACTATCCTCAATAGAGGACCCATTCCATTTCGTGTGTGTGTGGGGGTGGGGGGGGGGGGTTCCACTCTATAGATAGCAAAACCAAAACCTAGTGCATCAAGGGATCACCCAATAGGTAGAGTAACCATGCCATGGTGCATTAGTGGGGTACCGATCAGTAGGTAGAGGATCCACACAATAGTGCATATGGGGGTGACACTCATCCAAAAATCACTAGTAGAAGTGAAACATTCATAACACCTCATGATGTATCTTATATATCTAAATATAGGGCACCATCATGTCCTTTATAAGAAACTACTTAGGATAGAAAAATCGTGATCCCAAATATGAGCCATGAAGAAGGGGATAAAAAAGGTTAAATTTCCATTGAGAATTAGATGGTGTGTACATGGTTTCACAAAGTTTATAACCTCATATAATTTACTAGGAGTATTCTCCACTATACATGAATTTTGAAGATATGTCATACCACATGGAGTGTCCTCACATGAGCACAAAATGTATGTCCACTCAGGGTCCCGGGTGTATACACATGGAAAATCTCCTGGTTAGGCATGTACATCCACATGACATGTCCATAAGGTGATACTGCATGTATGAGAACATGGGGTACATGGTGTTTTCAACTAGCACATTACATAGACACCCATGTGGGGTTACACATCATGCTTCCCCATCCACATGTAATGTTATCCTTTACTCGACCAAAACCCTAGCCACCACATCCAAGGGGAATACACGACATGGGATTGTATAAACCAAATAGTGTGTAGTTAGGTTTATCTCATAATATGAAGATATATTCACCCATATTTATTGTTTTGGAATTTCTATAATTTATACCCTAAAGTTTATTGATGTAAAAATTTTTTGGGAGAACTATTTTTGATCCATCACCAGTAGTTAGATTATATCCACCCGATCTACTCATAACCCCCCATCACACTGCATCCCAAAATACCAAAACCTAGAATCAAAGGGAATAATTTTGAACTCCAATCTTGGTATCAAACACCCAAATCCCTTTCTCACCGTGATACATCTGCAAAAAATAGATCCTTATATTTTCTATATATCCACCATGAAATCTTGGGTTCGATAATGCTCAAACCCACCCTGGAAATGTCGAACCGAGACTCCATGGGCCAATAGAAAAAGAATGAAAAGAATGGTGGGAAAAGTCACAATAATTAGGTGAATAAAATATTTGAAAATATAGTCTATTGCAATTATTATATATATGGAAACCAATTTCTAAAACAATATCACCATTTCAACTAAAATTAATAATAAATATTTGTTAATTTTATTCTCATTTTAAGAATATAAATCACCATAATGGAATGATAATAAGAATATATGATTATCAAATCAATAAAGAGTAGAAAGTAAAAAATTAATGAATCCTACCTTAATTATGGATTAATATATAGTGAATGAAACATTATCCATAAATAATGAAGAAGATCTCATTATGTTCATTGTCTTCCTCACGATCCTCTCCAATATTTTAAAGGTTATGTTGCTAGCCATAGAGATTTTTCATAACATAGTATTTATAGGGAATGATTATGTATTAAGTTATTATATTAATTGATTAAATTGATTAATTAATCGAATTAACACACTCTCTAATGGATTCCTTCCAATGATTATTCAAGACTTACCAACTTTATGTCATGTATAGGGTAAACACCACTTTTAGAAATCAGCCATTTTATAAGATTTTCAAAAATATTTCCTGATTAATGGGAAAATAATTTAAACAAAAACATTTTACATTCATGCATTAATATATATTCCACTACTACAAATAAGACTTTTAGAAATCACCACCCTACTACTTTTGGAGGTTGCAATTGACCCGCCGCTAAAGCTAAATAGTGACCACCAAAAGCAGTATCAATTGGTGTCCACAATCTTGATGTAGCCGCAGTTTCTAGTGTAGGATATAGAGACCGCCAACGGCGATCACTACTACTCCTTTGGAAAAAACTGACCATTGGCCGCCATAGGCGGTCGCTAGACTGCTACTTTTTTAAAAACACCTCTCTAACATGCATAACCAAACAAGAATGTAGAAAAATCATATACACTTCCAATGAAATCCGAAATATTTATTTTTTTACGATACTAATAATTTTTAATAAATCATTCATCTACCAACAAAAAAAACCACGAACAACCTCTATTCATAAATATGACCAAAAAATACCTCATCCCATGCCCTCGATTCATAGCAATGCTGATATATCAATCTTTCCAGATTTCATGGTCTCTAAAATATTAATAAGGTTAATGTTTCATACAAAAAATATTGAACATTAACTTTAATGAAAAGGTGAATCCTATATACATAGAAACATATAATAATAAAAAATACTTATTTATTAGATTACCATAAGAATAATGATTTATAGAGAATTTCAAACAATTCTAGTCCGGTAGAAATAACCATGATATCCCCATAGTACCTCGACAATCCTACCACTAAATAAACTTTATTAAACATATTATTCGTTCCCTTAAATGGTTTCCACTACAAATACACTTAAAATATTGCACATTACCTTTCCATAAAATTATTTCCACAGCATAAGACTTCTACGTCCTATTGAAATTTTGAAATGCAGTAGATGGGAAAATAACATTAATAATAGGTATGTAATCTATCCAATCTTTATAAGAAGATATAATAATATCATTGGCCATAGATCTTTGATCTTTATCAATAATTTCATGAAGAAGATTCAAATACCAAACAAAAAATATAGGTTTCAAGAAAATAACTTTCATCAACAGTGGTGATAAAATGGATATCTATAAAACATCACATTTAATGAGTTAGAGACAACTTCATTCAAAACTAAGTAATGTGTTGAAAATATTCATATCATTTATGAAAAAAAGTATTTAAATTCATAAAGGTTCAAAGTAGGATGTCATTTCATACACACCATCACCCAGTTTTTAGCATAAAACAAACAACATATTTTTTCAAAGAAATTATAGTTAATATACTCTATAATCTACACCAGAAGACATCATATTTTAGAATTAATATTTTAAAAGTGATTTTGGAAAAATAAAAATAAAATTAATGGTTTTTATGACTTTTAATGAATATTTTATTGAGGTAAAATTAATTTTTTTGTAAGGTATAATACATTGAACATATTATAGACCAAACATGAACATTATTGGGAAAAGATATCCATGAGACTGATAAGATTTTATAAGAAATAATATTAGGGTGTGAGAAGCCCTTATCGAGGGCTAAATTACATCATAAAACAATAAAGCCACATATTGATTTATGAAGCGGAAGATGGATGAAATATGTTCTTATATGGGATAAGTGAACTATGGGGTAATGTACACTCCCAATAATGATGAATTTTTATTAGGAACAATCATGAATCTCCTTCCTCAGATAGATGAATTACACAACCATCTTCTAAAATATGTCAGGATTCAACATTCATGATTAAGAGGATCTTGATCTGAGGTCTTGTGAAGATAGAAACAACCATAGTGAACACCATGGAAGCATATAAATATTGTCTATGAGATTTTTTAAGCCAATAATATTTAGGGAACATCATGACTTCATCATTTTAAGATTTGGATCATCACATGGATGTTTATAACCTAATATATTACATTTTAAGAACAGAGAGGGCTACAGAGAGGCCTCAACGGGGTTATATAAATCATGGAAAACTATATGCGAGGTTTTGAAGAATGAAAGTGCCATGAAAGTATTCTTGTGTTGGATGGAGTGAAGGAAATGCTACACTAAATTCCTTTGTTTTTCTCCATAGGTTGGGCTATAGAGAGGTGATGAGGTGTGTGATCTTTTAAGGATTATGATGAAGGATTTATATTATTCCATGGAGATCCTAGATATTCCATGGGAAAGGGTTAAATGACCTATGAAGTGATGTGCTATGGTAATGGTGATTTAGTTTCATTGTGGCTATCAGAGAAGAAAAATTATAGAGGTTTCATATTTTCTAGCAGCTCACATTTTTGATGAAGAGTTTCCTTAAGTCATAGTGTCTAAACCATGGTGCAATGTGGGTAGATGAAAAGTATACACTACATACTCTAATCCATGTCGCATAACCTATATCTTCTTAGATATAATATTTTAATGAAACTCTCCTCATAAAAAACATTAATCATAAGTAAATAAATAACATAATCCATGAAATCATAACATATGAATAAAACATGGACTTATTGAAAACACATAATAATATATAATTATTTCTCTAGTTGTCAAGGAATAGATTCCATGTACATCTTATTTGATAAATTCCTTCACTAAGTATGGTTCACTGCACGTTCCAGCACTATATTACTGAATTGAGTTCACTCATCGTTCCAGCCTGGTAATACTGAACCGAGTTCACTCCTTTTTATAGCCATGTATGTCTCATGAGATATAGATATTTACCAAATTAATTTGAGGGATATATAGGTCCCACCAATCATATATGGAAATAATACATACATGTTTTAAAATATTTTAAGTAATCATATCAAAACCAAAAAATTAAATGGGTATTATAAACATGTAATAATAGCATAACCTATAGAAAAATACATGTTTTATAATCATTTCATTATAAAAATAACTTGTGAAATCAAGTGAGTTTCAAAATAATATAACCCTTGAATGATAAATGGGTTTTATAACCGTCATTCAATCAATGTATAATTCATTCAGAGAAATAATATAAATTGAAATATTGAATAATTTTCCGAGAAATACATGAGTAACATGAGTAGATGTTATCTTACATGAGAAATAATTTTAAATGGTATTTTAAAAAAAATTATTTAGGAAAATATCATTATTCTTATAAAAATTATTTTTAAAACCTAATAAATTTTGAGAATTATATTTTTTGAAAAAAAACATGAAAACTTATAAAGGATTCTTGAAAAAATTTCTAAAACCTTTTTCCTTGAAAATTAGTAGAGGATATTGAAGACCTATTGAAAAACATTTAATTGAAAATCACTTTTAAAAATAATTCTCAATAATTAACCTCTAAAAATTAAATTAAAGCTTAAATGAAATTATAAATGTTAAATTCATCCATTCCATATGAGGTAAAAAGAACATTCCTTTTTCATGGTAAAATGTTTAGAAAATATCATCGGCTGAAAAATGATAAAAATATTATTTTTTTAAAAAACCTTTTATTTCTAAGTTAAAACAAGGGTAAAAGTATCTATTAATAATCGTAGGAGAATATTAGAAAATTCTTGTAAACCTTTCCAGAAAGCACAGATTTGAAGGTAAATAGATTTATAACCGAAGAGAGAGGTAGGGTCATATATTCATTAAAACATTTCTTAATTATATTAAGTACCAAAGAGTGAAAACTGGTACTAGTACATTAATAAATAATGAATGAACATAGGATAATAAATTTAATTAGTGTTCTTGAGATAAGGATTATAATAATATATTAACGAAAATGGGATCATAAATAATCTCGATAAACTATGAGATTGTTTTAATAAAATCTTACAACATGGTAAATTTGAATCACACTCCCCATGTAGGAAACATAAATTACACTAAGAATTAAAGTATAATGAAAATAGTTATATTCAATTTATAACATTTCAAGGGTTTTTTATACACCTCATATAGAAATATAGGCCTATAACATGGTATTTGTATCAAAAAAGGAAATTTGAGACAAAATTAAATTACTGATTTGGAAACTTTTGAAAATTAAACCCCATGATAGAATGCTCATAAAAATGTTATTTAATTAAAAATATATTTTATTATAAGAGTAATAGAACACATTCATGTGATTTATATACACCACAAAAAATATATTTGTGGAGAATAAGGCATGTATCTTAGGGAAATAGAGAGTGAGATGAAATTCCCTTACCTTGAGTCTGAATTGCCTCATGTATCTTTATATTAGTAAATAATAAACTTATGTTAATTAATTTCATTATTCATAACCCTTTTCATGTTTATTAGTAATTTTAATTCACTTATTATCTTTATTTATACAACTACTTAAACAATTATGTTTAAGTCATGTGTTGTGACCAAATTCTGTTCATGTGTTAAAATCGACTTTGGTTAGTCAAATATGGTCAAATAGGTCATTATATAAACTTATCAATAATAATAAACATGAAATAATTTTCATATCTATGCATTATTTATACATTTAAAACTAATCATTAAATAGGGTTGTGAAAAACGAATCAACATTACAACCATGGAGACCGTACATCGAATGTATACATGAGTAACATTCCCATTTCTCAATGATCGTTATAGAAAGAAGGTAAGTAAAATTAATCTTTCCATATTGAAAATTATATCATAAATCCCATATTATTTAATCAAATACACTTATATATAGAACTTTTTTTATGTAAAAGGAATCACATTGTGCTGAGGAGGCTGTAGTCCACATGTTCACTAACAATGTTATCACTTTATAAGTGTGTGAAAGGGTAATAAAAAAATGATATATATTATATTTAAATAAGGTAAATTATTTCATTAATATAATACATATTTTGTTTATGTAACATATTTTTTTATTGAAACCGTCATTTATGCATTCTATGTGGTCCGTGAACGAATCACATTGCTTTGTAGGGGGGGAGTCCGCACTTCCTCAAACGGAATTATCATATTTACACCAAATGGAAAGTGTAAATATATGTGTTTTAAAGGGACCAAAAAAATAATAAATACATAATAATTATGACATATAACATATATAAAAATATTTTCCATCATAACTTCCACCATGAGAGGCAGTAAAGGAAGAATGAACAATCATTGTTTGGTGAGGTGGTAGTTCACCGTACACATAAACAGCATGTTTGTAAACAATTAGATGGAAGTGTGTGAAATTTTAAGATAAATATATAGTATAATAATATATAAGTATATTTAAGATAATAGTTTTATTATATAAGCATTAAATAATTATTTTTTATGGAGTGAAGGAATAAAATAAAAGAAAGTAATTTGAGGGAGGGTGTTATATATTAATAAGGTAACTCCTTTTGGTTTGTGCCAAAGTAATTCCTTGGAAAGATTTATTCACCAAGAATGATTTAATGAGTAATTTAGGGATTTTGGGGAGATATTTGGACAATATTTGGTGGAGAAAAAGTGTTTAGAGATGTGTAAGAAAGTGGGAGGAGAGTAGACCTTTTATAATGGAGGAGTTGCACTCTGGTAATATTTTGGAAAAGGGAAACTAAACCAAAATATTTTTATTGAAAGTGGATACAATAAATGTAAATTGTTGATCCAATGGATTATATCATTGATATGTGTCTAAAAAATGGATTTTTGAAAAGTTTATAGTTCTTTTTGGGCCTTTAGTTTATGGTTTAGTCCCTTATTAAGCTTAATATAACCTTAATTGTTGTAATAATTTCTTTCACTAATAATTTTAGTAAAAAACTAAGATTAAATTATTTAAAACTATAAATTTTGATTATTAAAAATATGTAATACAATTTTCTAAATTAAAAACAAATAAGTGTCAGTAATTAATTTAAATATAATCCCACAGTTGGGACAACAATGTTGGTTTTTAAAGTAAAAATGTACAAAAGTTTTCTATGTTTTTATAGTACATTTAAAAATGAAATTGATACCAACGAAATAAATTGTATATATTGATAAACATTTAGTCTAATTAATTTCACGACCCATCCTCGGGGCCTGTTCCATGACTACCCCAAGCCCACCTTCCCTAGGCCAGGGGCTGGCGACTAGCACCAAAGGCGTAAATCCCTAAGTAGGGAAGGCATTGCCTTTATAAAAGTAAACAAACACAACAGAGTATTCAACATAAAGTAAACACTAAGTAAAAATGAGTATAAAAGATTTTTCTAGAAAGTAAATGGGCTAGTATACAAACCTGACTAAACAACAAGTACAACAACTATAAAGCTGGAACAACTACAGAAAGGTAAACAACAACTACTGAGTCATCCTCCGAGAATCCCACCCAAAGGGTAGGTACATATTGCCTCCTCAGCACCCTGGGTCCATCCGTCTGCTTCGAGTACGTCTCACCAAGTGGTCCTCCTCCGGGTACCGTCCAACTCTACAAGTCTCTACCTTGATCAGTGTTGTCCATCTTCTGCATCCAACACAACGTAGTGCGGGCATATCCCATGCAGGGGTGATTATATGATACTCAGTAGGGACCCCGAGACCCCCGAAGGTCTCCCAGAATCCATGAAGGATAAACCACAGAAGAAAGATACAATCAAAAAGTATCAACCAACTCTACTTAGGTATATTACCATACATATACCTAAGTTATCAAACACAGTTTGGCTCCAACTCTTGAGCCCAAGTACAAACCAGTCCACATAGAAAATTAAGTCCATCACATCGATGATAATTATTGAATTTCAGGACTCAACTCACATAGGTATACATCTTTCATTTGGAGATAGAGATAATCAGATGTAGTCACTGATTCATCTAAGCTGTCGGGCCCACATAGGATACTAGACTAGATAAGCTTTGAACCCACATAGGATACAAGACCAGCTACTCTGTCGGACCCACTCAGGATTCAAGAACAAAAGTCAAAACTGTCAGAACCATATAATATACAAGAACAGTAGTCATCACTGTCGAACCCATAGAGGATTCCAGTACAATAGCCAACGTCGACAAACCCAAAGAGGATTCTAGTACAGTAGACATCGTAGTCTCATCTAGCTCTAGGGTTACCGCACACAACATGCTCGATTCAGGGAGGGTCCTCTCCTTGAGTCAAAGGTTGATACATCAACTATCACAAAGTCATGAGTTGATGTATCTAGAAGTTCTGTCTCGTCAAAAGAAACCCAATGTGACAGAAGGCGCGTCAATCGGACGCCCGGTCTGAGAGTTATTGGCTTTTCCATTTTAGGGGCCCGGTTGTAGTTACACTCACTCCAAACCCTGCCATTTTCCAAAGTTGTCCAAAACTCACTTAGAGTATTTAAAAAGGACCACCTCATCGCAATAATCCTAGTGCTTCAGACGATGCGTCGATCAGACGTGTGGTCTAGAAGATATTCACGTTTAAGTGAAACGGGCCCGGCCCGTCAAGCCCAGTTGGCTGGTGGGTCGGCCCGACCTGGTTTGGAGGGTCCGACCCAGCTAGGGGTCGGCCTATCTAGGTGGAGCGCGGTCCACACAGGGTCTCATCTCGGTGGGTCCGACACGGTTAGGGGGTCAGGTTGGCCCGGTAGGGTGCAGCCCACCCGCAGACCCGGCCCGCGGTTGCAGGCCGGTTTCGTTCACCTGGCGGTGTCGAGCGGCGCCGCCTCTCCCTACTTCCATGCCCTCCGAAGCCGGACGGTTCTTCCTACACGTGCGGCCCGTGAATTCGGTCAGTGGTTCATCCGCACGCGGCACCAGCGGGTTCTGCGACTCCCATCAGCCCGGTCGGAATGCGGCCGGCCGGTTCGCCGCCGAAGCGGCCTGCCCAACACGGGCCACAGTTTTGCCGCAACGCGGCACCAGGGGGTGCCATGGTCTCCTTCCCAGTCGGTCGTAGTCGGCTATTTCTTTCAGAAAGAGGCCTGCATAGCAGGCCGCTGTCTTCTCCGCAGAGCGATGCCAAGGGGACGCCGCGGTCCTCCAGCTCGGCTGGCATCGGCCGGCCGGTTCGGTTAGAAATAAGCCCACGTATGCAGGCTGCACCACCTCCGCGTGGCACCCACAGGTTCCACAGTTCACCAGCCCAACCTAGATTAGCCAGACGGTTCTTCAGCCTGAGAGACCCGCGGTTTCGGGCTTCGGTTCTCCTCCACGCGGCTGGTGCGTGGTGGCCGCCGCCGCCAAAATAATTGAGAACCATCAGAGGGTCATCGAGCCATGTTCATTCAGCCCGCGCCCTCCACGTTAGGCGATAGCAGATGGACAAAGACAACCCAAAGTATTCAATAAGAACGAGATAATTTATTCACTTAAAATTATACAGAAACCCTCTACCTCGTATTTGACGTAGCATGTCGATGAGCCGTGGAAGACGGTGTCAAGGAAGTCAGGTGTCGCGGAAGACAGATGTCGATTTCGTTGATGTCGGGGTGCGTCCGAAGAGGAAGTATCATTGGAGACGTTCTTCGCGTTCTTCATCGGAGATGTTCTTCATTTAAGAACAATGTTCTTTGTCGAGAGAATGAAATTCCACCAAGTGTTTCTCCCCCAATCCTCTCAAAGTTCCACCAACCAAGTAAAATAATAGGCCCTCCTATTATTTTATTGTTGATAAGTTTTTCAAAATTCAAAATCTAGAATTAAATTAATTGAATAATTTTGATTCATTAATTAGTAGGTTGGAATATTAAATGTGAGGGGGAAGGTGAAGAGTTTATGGGGGTTCAAGGGATTTAAAGGGGGAGTTGAGGGGTTAGGTTCTCATGTGGGTCCCACCACACTTTATCCTATCATGGGAGGTTATGTGGGGTGTGGGACCCACCTCCAACTTCTCTTTGGAGAAGATAACCAACCCCCTTAACAAAAATTATGTAACACACAATTTTTTATTTATTTTAATGAAATCCCAAAAATTAACTTCTCCTCCCGAGCAAACGCAACTGTGGTAAAGGTCCCCTTAAGCGAATACTGGCGTTGCGAGTTCATTAGTGTCCTCGTTTTTCAATTCTGAGCATCGGTTAAAAAATAGAGAAACCCGCACATACATTTACTGAATGTACCCAAACAAAACTTCATAAATTGATTCCAGGCACATCGGGCCTCGTAATCAGGCACCGTTAGAAACTACGGACTCGTAATATTTCAAAGAATTTAAGCAAAAAATTTCCTTGAATTTTCCAGGTCTTCACATTACCCCCCCCCCCCCCCTCAGGGATTTATCTTCCCGTAAAGCTATAACACACACTAGGGAAATAAAAGGGGGTACTGAGCACACATTTGAGCCTCCTTCTCCCATGTTCTCTCCTGGAGGTTCCCGTGCTTCAAGTGAATGCATAAAAAAGGAATCGACCGTCCACGTAGGACCCGCTCCTGTCAATCTTTGATCTCCACCAGGACCTCCATGAATGTCGTCCCATCATCGATGTGTATCTCCCCGTGGTTAATGATGTGGGAAAGGTCGTGCATGTATCTCTTCAACAAAGATACGTGGAAGACGTCATGCACCCGGTGCAACTGAGGTGGAAGGGCTAGGCGGTAACCTAGATTGCATACCTTGTAGAGGACCTGGAACGACCCAATAAATTATGAAGATAACTTACAACCCCGGCCAAATATCCGTAGACCTCATTTAGGTGAGACCCATAGGAAGACGCGGTCACCATCCTCAAACTCCAGTGGTCTCTATCTCATATCAATATAGGACTTCTGTCTACTCTGTCCAGTCTTCATCTGCTCCTGGATGATCTACACCTTCTCCATCATAGCCCGAACCATCTCCGGTCCTACAAGTGCTAACTCCCTTAGGTCAGTCCATCATAGAGGTGATCTACAAGGTCGTCCGTACATTGCCTCATAAGGTACCATCCCGATGGTGGAGTGGTAGCTGTTTTTGTACGCAAACTCCACCAAGGCTAAGTGATCCTCCTAACTGCGACCAAAGTCAAGGACACATGCATGGAGCATGTCCTCGAGAGTCTGAATGGTCCTCTCTGTTTTACCATCTGTCTGTGGATGGAAGGCAGTGCTCAAGCGAAGCTGTGTCCCAAAAGCCTCCTATAACCCCTTCCATTGCTGAGAAGTGATATAAGCATCTCGATCAGAGATGATAGTCAATGGAACACCATGAAGCTCTAAAATCTTCAGAATGTAGAGGCGTCCTAATCCCTCTACTGGGACCTACTCTCTGATCGGTAGGAAGTGGGATGACTTGGTGAGTCAGTCTACGATCACCCTGATAGAGTCGTGTCCTCTGGATGTATGTGGAAGTCCTGTTACAAAATCCATGGATAACCCATCCCACTTCCACTATGGGACCACTAAAGGATGTACAAGGCCTACTGGTACCTGGTGCACTGCCTTCACTTTCTGACAAGTGAGGCATCGCGAGACAAACTCTACTACTGGATTCTTCATACCTTGCCACCAGTGCTATCATCTGAGGTCCTAATACATATTCTCCACTCCTGGATGTAACGCTAGTGGGGAAGGGTGGAACTACCTCAACACCTCCTCCTGTAGTGAAACTAGTAACATGGTACATCCCCTGAAGAGGATGATGTGCTCCCCACCTTCAGAAAACCCTTCAGGTTCCTGCCCTAAGGATATCTGAACACGCCATGTCTCAGAGTCAATGTACCCATGTTGTGCCTCCTTTACTCGCTGAAGATGTGGAGGAGTGAATATGAGAGACTGAAGGAAGGATGTTCCATCTCTATCCACAAAGGATATATGCAACGCGACCAGCTGCTCTGTTTGCTCTCCTAACAGCTGAATGCCTGATCTCCTACTGAGAGCATCAACCACAACATTTACCTTCCCAGGACAATAGACTATATTGAAGTCATAGTCCTGGAGGAACTCGAGCCATCGCCGCTGTCTCAGGTTCAGGTCCTTCTATGAGAAGATGTACCTGACACTCTGGTGGTCAGAGTAGACTGTAAAACGCTCTCCCATCAGATAGTGTCACCACATATTCAAGGAGAAGACCACTTATGCTAACTCCATGTCATGGGTAGTGTTGTTCTACTTGTGATATCTCAACTGCCGTGAACCATATGTGATCACTTCTCACTCCTGCATTAGGAAATGCCCGAGTCTGATCCCTGATGTGTCGCCGTAAAAAACATACCCTACACCCTCCCCCAATAGCCTTAAGATGGGAACACTAGTCAACATCTTCCTCTACTTCTAAATCTCTACTGGAATCTATCTGACCACATGAAGGGTTTTCCATTCTTCGTCAAAGATGAAAGTGGCGCTGCAACTCTAGAGAAGTCTGGCACAAATCTCCGATAGTACCCAACCATACCCATGAAGCTTCGTACCTCAGTCACACTCCTAGGTAGATCCCAAGAAAGTACTGCATCGATCTTCGCTGGATCCAATGCAACTCCACCCTCCGAGATGAAGTGTCCTAGAAAGTGAACCTCTCAAATCCAGAACTGGAACTTCAAGAGCTTACCATAAAGCTGGTGCTCTCGGAGTGTGTCTAGTACAACCCGCAAGTGGTAGGCGTGCTCCTCTTCAATAGTCGAGTAAATAAGTATGTTGTTGATGAATACTATGACAAAGAGATCGAGGTAAGGGTCGAAGATCCTGTTCAGGAGAATCATGAACACTGCTGGAGCATTTTTTACGCCGAAGGGAATAACCAAGAACTCATATTGGCCATACCGACACCTGAAGGTCATCTTCTGCACATCCTCGTCTCGAACTCTGAGCTGGTGATTTCCTGACCTATGGTCTATCTTCAAGAACCATTATTCTCCCTCGATATGATCAAAGAGGTCATCAATCCTTGGGAGTGGGTACTTGTTCTTCATGGTCACCTGATTCAGGCGACGGTAGTCGAAACAAAGTCACAGTCTCCTAGTCACCTTCTTGGCGAACAAAATCGGTGAAGCCCGGGGTGAAACAATGGGACAGATTAATACCTTCCCATGCAAGTCTTCTAGCTATACCCGCAACTCACGAACCTCAGCGAGAGCCATACGATATGCTGGAGTAGATATCAGTTCTGTCTCAGGGTACAAATCAATATTGAAGTCTACGTCTCTGTGAGGAGGTAGTCCTAGAACGTCATCAGGGAAAACCTTCACGTACTGATCCACCACAACAAGAAAAATCGGACTCCTCACATCAACAGCTCATAAGATGAGACCAGCCAACTGATATGTGATCGGCTACCCACTCCTCTGCGTAAGTCCATTCCGTGCTGCAAAGGCTCCCTTCTCACCGGTGAAGGTGAACCTGGTCCCATCCATGCGGATACACCACTCCTTGCGCCTAATACAGTCGATCTGAGCATGGAGTGTAGATAACCATCCCATACCCAAGATGACGTCGTAAGGCCTCGACGCTATTACAGGAAGATCCCAGCCGAATCTCTCACCTCCTAGAGTAAGCTCACACTACTGGAACAAATGCGTAATCGTCGAGTCTGCTCCCGTAGAAGTCTCTAGCTGTAAGGATCGAGCCAACGAATCTATCAGAATATTCGAGCTCCGAACAAGGGAAGCGACAATAAAAGAATGAATTGCACTAGTGTCTATAAGTACTGTAGCAATGGTGGAGTAGACACAGATAGTACATCGAATCATCTCAAGTGCACCGTGGTCATAGGAATCAACGGCCTGGATCTGAGCCTGCATCTATCTGCCAGCTCCCTACGATCGGGGTGGACCTCCTAGTGGTGGTGGTGGTAGAGCCTCGAAACGTCATACACCACCTACTACTCGGCCATCTCCTTTTCCATGTCCGCCTTCTCTCGGTGGACCACAACAGTCGAACCTCTGCCTTTGCCTGGGAGGTACCTCTACTGAGTTCTTATCATCTTCATGGCGGTTTGGCCAGTCTTGATGCATGTGACCCTGCCCGCCGCATGCATAGAGCTGTCTGTTCCTCGTATAGCTGGATCTGTTTCGTGTGCCCCGCACATCCGATCATGTATCCTGAGGTTTCACACCTGATTTCCTAGTTTGATTTGACCTCTGCGTCAACTGTCTACTACCGGCTGTAGAAGACTCTGATACATGTTGCCCTATGGTGGGTCTCACCGTTAGTGAATGATCAGCAAGAAAACCCTCCACTAGAAGGGATCTCTCCAGCACCCCCACCTACGTCGGGATGATGATGAGGAATCATCGAAGCGATGATCTCATTCCTGAGTCCCCGCTCAAAGGTTTGGGCCCTGAAGAATGAGTCCCGCACCATATCCGTGGAGTAGCGTGAGAGGTCGGTGAACCTCACTGAGTACTGTTCTACTTTCATGATACCTTTCTGCAGATGAAGTAACTCCTGAATCCGCACCGCACGAAGGGTGACTCGAACAAACTCTGAGTGGAAGAGACTATCGAAGTCTGTCCAGATTAAAGATGCCTCATCATGCACCTAGAGCATCAGGCTCTACCATCTTCCTGATGCTGCATGTAGAAGACTCATGGGAAGGATCACCATAAGGTCGGCTAGTGTCCCCACCAATCAGAAAACTCTCACAACAACCTCCAGCCAATCCTCAACTGCCTGTGGGTCTTTCTCTAAGCGGAACCTGGGTGGCCTATTTCGTTGGAACTCGTGTAACGCACTCAGGTGGCGTGCACTCTATGCTACCGGGGTAGGTGGTATCAGTGGCCCAGCGGGTAGTGGTACTGCTGGTGCATCCGCTATGATGGGGCCCAGCACTGAGGCCTCATCGCTTGGTGGGCTACCGTCTCATACATAACTCAGAACCCTAGCTGGCTTCCTTCGTTGGGCCATCCTGAAAAGAAACAGGTGTGCCACGATTAAAACAGTATACCTGGTGATCTCACTCAAAGTAATCACAAAGAAAACTCTTGAAACACACATGCAATCAGTGTTTTCGTGCACTGAGTCAGAAATCAGAGGTCAGGGTCCAGGTGTATGGATACATTGGACACTGCACCAACACGAGACTCCATGGACTAAAAACCACACTCAATACTCTTAACATTATTGATTCATAGAAAATAATAATCAGAGTCCTGAGTTCTACGGTATAACCGACTCCTCTGATACCATTTGTCACGACCAGTCCTCAGGGCCCATTCCGTGACTACCCCAAGCCCGCCTTTCATAGGACAGAGGTTGGCGACTAGCACCAAAGGCGTAAATCCCTAAGCAGGGAAGGCATTTTCTTTATAAAAGTAAACAAACACAACAGAGTACGCAACATGAAGTAAACACTAAGTAAAACTGAGTAGAAAAGAGTGTGCTGAAAAGTGAATAGACCAGTATACAAACTAAACAGAACAACAAGTACAACAACTACAAAGCTGGAACAATTACAGAAAGTTAAACAACAACTACTGAGTCATTTTCTGGGAATCCCACCTAAAGGGTGTGTACAGATGGCTTCCTCAGCACCCCAGGTCCGTCCATCTGCTCCGAGTATGTCTCACCAAGTGTTCCTCCTCTGGGTACCATCCATCTTTACGAGTCTCTACCCTGATCAGTGTTGTCTGTCATCTACATCCAAAACAACATAGTTCGGGCATAGCCCATGGAGGGTGAGTATATGATACTCATTAGGGTCCCCGAGACCCCTGAAGGTCTTCCAGAGTCCACAAAGGATAAACCACAGAATAAAGATACGATCATGAAGTATCAACCAACACTACTTAGGTATATGGCCATACATATACCTAAGTTATAAAACACAGTTAGGCTCCAACTCTCGAGCCCAAGTACAACCCAGTCCACACATGAAACTAAGTCAATCACATCGATGATAATGAATGAATGTCAAGGCTCAGCTCAGAGAGGTATACATCTTTCGTATAGCGATAGAGATGATCAAATGTAGTCCCTAATTAATCTAAGCTGTTAGACCCACATAGGATACTAGACCAGCTAAGCTGTCGGACCCCCATAGGATACAAGACCAACTTTTCTGTCAGACCCACTCAGGATACAAGAATAGAAGTCAAAACTTTCGGACCAACATAGGATACAAGAATATTAGTCATCACTGTCGAACCCACAGAGGATTCCAGCACAATATCCAACGTTGTCGAACCCACAGAGGATTCTACTACAATAGTCTCCGCAGTCGCAGCCAACTCTAGGGTTTGCGCACACATCACCATGGATTCTGGGAGGGTCCTCTCCTTGAGTCAAAGGTTTATAAATCTACTATCGAGAAGTCCTGAGTTTATGTATCTAGAAGTTCTATCTCGTCAAAAGAAACCCAACGCAACAGACGAGACGTCAATGGGACGCCCGGTCTGATAGTTATTGGCTTTTCCGTTCAAGGGACCCGGTTGGAATTACGCTCATTACAAACCCATTCATTTTCCAAATTTTTCCAAAAATCACATAGAGTATCACAAAATTATCACCTTATCGCGAGAATCTCAGTGCCGCAGACAGTGCGTCAATTGGACGCGCGATCTAGAAGATATTCAAATTTAAGCGAAACGAGCTCGACCCGTCAAGCCCAGTGGGCTGGTGGGTCAGGTTGACCCAGTTTGGTGGGTCTGACCTGGCTGGTGGTTGGCCCGGCCCGGTGGTTCGGGGTCCACCCAGGGCCCCGTCCCGGTGGGTCCGACCTAGTTAGGGGGTCGGCCCGACCCGATGGGGCGAGACCCACCCGCGGACCCCGCCTACGGTTGCGGGCCAATTTTGTTCGCCCGGCGGCACCGAGTGGCTCCGCCTCTCCCTGCTGCCCGACTGGCTGATTCCGGCTTGTTTTTTGGATGTGAGGGGCTCGTGGATGCGGGCCTCGTTTCCTCCGCACGCTGCACCAGGGGGTGCCGCGACTCCCTTCAGCCCAGTCGGCAGGCGGCCAGCCGCTTCGCCGCTGAAGCGGCCCGCCCAGGGCAGGCCCCAGTTCCTCCATAGCGCAACACCAAGGGGTGTCGCGGTTTCCTGCCCAACCAGCCGTAGCTGGCCGGTTCCCCTAGAAACAGACCCACATAGCGGGCCACGGTCTTCTCCGCAGTGCGGCGCCAAGGGGGCACCGCAGACCTCCTTCCCGGCCGGCTTAGGGCGACCGTTTTGGTTAGCAAGCGGCCCGCGGATGCGGGCCCCACCTCCTCAGCGTGACACCCATGGGTGACGTGGTTCACCAGCCCAACCAACAGTAGCCTCCCAATTTTTTAGACCGAGCGGCCCGTGATTGCGGTCTGCGATTCTCCTCCACGTTGCCAGTGCACGGCCGCCGCCACTGGTCGCCGACCTCCCTGGTCACCGCCGTCAAAATAATCGAGAACCATGGGAGGGTTGTCGGGTCATGTTAGTTCGGCCCGTGCCCTCCATGTTAGGCGATAGGAGATGGCCGAAGACATTCTAAAGGATTCAACAAGAATGAGATATTTTATTCACTTAAAATTATACAGAAACCCCCCACCTCGTATTTGACGTTGCATGTCGATGAGCCATGGAAGACGGTGTCGCAAAAGTCGGCCGTCGTGGAAGACGAACATCGATTTCATGGACGTTGGGGTGCGTCCGAAGAGGAAGCATCATTCGAGTAGTTCTTGTCATTCTTCAATGGAGATGTTCTTCGTTGAAGAACGGTGTTCTTCGTCAAGAGAATGAAATTCCACCAAGAGTTTCTCCCCCAATCCTCTCAATGTTCCACCAACCATGTAAAATAATAGGCCCTCCTATTATTTTATTGTCGACAAGATTTCCAAAATTCAAAAGCTAGAGTTAAATTAATTGAATAAGTTCCATTCATTAATTAGTGGGTTTTCATATTAAGTGTGAGGGGGAAGCTGAAGAGTTAATGGGGGTTCAAGGGAGTTAAAGGGGGAGTTGTGGGGTTAGGTGCTTGTGTGGGTCCCACCACACTTTATCCTCTCATGAGAGGTTATTTGGGGTGTGGGACCCACCTCCAACTCCTCTTTGTAGAAGATAACCACCCCCCTTAACAAAAATTACCTAACACATAATTTATTATTTATTTTAAAGAAATCCCAAAAATTAACTTCTCCTCCCGAGAAAATCCAACTGCAGTAAAGGTCCCCTTAAGCGAATACTGGTGCTGCAAGTTCATCAGTGTCTTCAAATTTCAATTCCATTCTCTGGTTCAAAAGATAGAAAAACCTACACGTACGTTTACTAAACGTACCCAAACAAAACATCAGAAACTTATTCCGGGCACACCGGTCTTCGGAATCAGGCACCGTCAGAAACTGCGGACTCGTAATATTCCAAAACATTTAATAAAAAATTTCCCATAAAATTTCTGGGTCTTACAATTAAAATTTAAGACCAACTAAAAATATAATTTATTTGTATAAATAAATTATAATAAAAATTATTTTTTTGTGAAAAATCTGTATTTTTAATTATTTATTAAAAATTAAAAATTGACAAAAAAATAACGAAAATTCACCCTATCATAATTTTAATTATTTTATTTTCAAGGTGAAGTATATTTTGATATATAATATTTATAAAAGTTCCAAAATTTATATTTAATCTAGATTCGCCATTAAATGATGATAAAATAGCCTTAATAAAAATATTGGGATTCATGTCTTAAATTGGGTTTATTCTTATTTTTTGACTACAAAAACTATTGGATGAATATTAAAAATATTTTCTTGGATGTCTACAATAAATATTAAATTAATATTTCTTTCTAGTTGTAACTAATTTAATTTATTATTATCCAAAGAGCTTTGTGTGCATAAGAATAGTTTTCTCTAGAAATACACTATTTATATTGAATTGGTTTTTATATTCATTGTAATTTTTAACTAGTTAATTCATTTTATAAATTTTGAAAACCAATTTTTTATTAAGAAAGTTATTAATATTACTAAAATATAATTTAATGGGCTGGTTATATATTTTTATAACAATATTTTTAATAATATATTATTATTATGTAACACTCGGTCTTGTGTGTTACACACATCTTTGAGTAATGTTAGTCTTGCAAGAAATGAAATATTACCTCGGATTTTTTATATGTAAATCAATCCTTTATTTTCCATTTAGTTCATGAATAACTTGTAATTTTTTATAATTCAAGTAAAGCTTTTATAAAATAACTATTTTTAGTTTTCTGTGAAATAAAAAATATCCAAAATATTAAATTAATTTGATTTGTTTTCATAAACACTCAGGGTGTTGAAATTAACTTTAAAAGGAAACTCTGCCCCTAATTCCCAAATCTTCCAAGTCAACATCACGAAATTATTCATGTACATGTCTCCAAAACTATAAAACATAAAAGACACCAAGAACCCAATTTAACTGATATCATAGGATCGTATGACAGAACAACTCACTAACTAATATAGTAAATGGAGAATGATTTAATGAAAACCAAGGATAATATTACATCCTATAAAAATCCCCATCCATCATCATCCACCCTTGGATGAACTTCACCCCTAACAACGATCATTAGCACCAACTCTAGGCCCACAAGCACAATATCGTATTGTCTTCAGCTAGTACAATGGTGACATGAAGGGTCTCCCAAACATGGGATCAAATGGTTCTACATTAATAGTGGGGTAGAATCTATTGTGACACATAACTCCATCTAGGTTAGGTCATCCTCCCATCCATGTCCTGAAGCCAACATTAAAAACAAAAGGATTTTATCTAGAACTTGAATAGTTATCTTTAACTAGACATCCACCTGGGTAACAATGCCATGATAAACCAAAACTAACCCCCAAACCCTCCTTCACACAAATTAATTCCAATATCTTCACTAATTCTTTCCCATGGATGGGTAGGAAGTGTCCCAATCTAGAATTGTTGTCTATGATCACTCTAATAGTGTCATGAACTCACACTAATCATGGAAGCACCATCATTAAAACTCAAAAGTTGACAAACCATTTCCACCACCATCTAGGAAACTTGATCTCCACCTACTAATAGGAGAGACATTATGAACCAAACCGAGAAATAATCCACCACCTCATTGGATAGAAAATATGATTCCAAAATATTACAACACAATATCCACACTCTTGGGAGCACTATTGGGGGGAAACAACCTCCTTAGTACCTCATCTAATAGCATGATTGGTGTCATAATTAAGTATCAAAAGTATGAAATACAGCCCCACCTAAATAAAATCCATCAAGAAAAATTCTAGTGGATATCATTTCATGGGATTCCTCAATACCAAACTACCCTGAACACATAAGTCAAAGGAACTCATCCACCATACTTCTATAATGTATAATTTAGGCAGAAATATCTTGCCTGCACAATATTTGATCATGTCACAAGAACACATATAGATGCGGGAATCATCCCTCATTGAGTATACTAAGGCATAGAAAACATCACCATTACTGGGAACCAATAATTCCCCACATCTCCCTAGATAATACCTGAGAAAGAAGTGGAAAGGAAAGTGTATCATTAACTAGTGTCTATAATCACTACTAAAAAAGTATAAAATACATAGATAATACCTATAATCATCCTTAGTGCCTATGGGTTATACAAAAATATGGCCTAAATTTTCCCCTAACCTTGTCCTCCAGCTCCCTATTCTTGGTGTGGACTAGCTTGGGGTGGTGGTGGCCTGATATCGACCCCTCTACCACCTCCCGTGGCTCTCCCCACTCCTCTTCCACATACACTATCATGAAGAACTCCTTATTATTTTTTTCATCTATGTTAAAGTGGTCCATATAGTATGACCTTTTTATCAACATGGTGGCTTATTCAAGACCATGTGAGATGTCCCTGACCATTACAATTGTGTCACCGTCATTCTATCGGTTGAGTAGAACCGTCCTAAGAGCCTTGAATCACTAAGTCTCCATCCCAAGATCATCTCCTAAAGGTTATTTCCGGAATCGATCCTAGATCCTTCCATCACATTCCAGATTATATGATATCAACTCATGTTTTCCCACTACCATCCCCAATAGTCAGAATTTTGTTGGATAGAAATCTCTCTACTACCAAGGCCCACTCAAGCACTCTAGCATATGTGAGAATGAAAAGGGACATCACTATCTTTTTAGTATCTCCGCATAATCCCAATTCCAAGGGTTACAATTAGAAAAAAGGATATAAAACTATATTCATAGAGTTTCTTAAAAGCCTTGTGAACCACTCTAAATAATTTTCCAACGTCATTAAACCACACCAAAGCTATAGAATCTTCTGGATATGCATCGTTTGTAATGTGGATGGATAAAACTCTTCCCTAAACTGCCACTCAAACTCTATCCAAGTGATAATAATATTGAAATTTTTATGAGTTATAAGACTCCACCATCACCCCATGGATCAAAAATAAAAATAAAATCTAAGACCACCATCTGATCGAGAGGAAGCCTTAGAAGGCAGACAATGTGTGTGACTGTCCCCAATTAGTGATGAGAATCTAGGGTGTCTAGCTCACCAAAAAACACAAGAGGTATCTATCTATTAAAATATTAGGGTGTCGTAAACCTATTCAAATATTGTTGAATCATACTACTAAATAGGTTGGGAAGAAATAGGTAAACCAACCAGAGGTACCACCTCTTATACATACCCATACACTAATTCCTCATCATTAAGAGGATCATAATCACAATTCCACTATGAAATATTTCTTGGATGTCATCCTAAAATAATCAGGATATGCTATGATCAAAGAGTATATTTGGTGATATGATTAACTAAGGACATGAAAAACACAACCTAGTCCTATATAATGTATATAGAAAAAATTTCACTCCATCTAGTTCCGACATATGTTGGTCAACAAGCATGTTTTCAAATTCCTAGTGGATGGATACTTCTGACTCTACTCTACAACTGGAGTCCCTATCCTAAAAGGTGATCCTGAGACACTTTAACAATGTTTACAGAAATCCCAAACGTGTCCTCACTGCTTGGAAATAATAAAAAATGGTCATAAGGGAAAACCTCGATCTGATACTATGGTATCCCGCCATTTTCTTACATAAATTTTCATTACATTTTACAAAAAGAGGATCCTTAAAGTCTAGTGCCTTGAAAATCAGGAACATAATAAATGAATAAAACATAAAAAATTATTCTAAAACACTCGTAAGGCTTCATCATAGGATCATCCAATGTATAATTATTGCATCTCATATCCTGGAGACATATATAAAATGAAAGGATGAGCAGAAGGCTCAGTAAGGAAAAGAAGTGAAACAATTGACATGTGATCTTGAACAATATTAATAAGAACATGATAAAAGTCATAAAGGCATGAGAAATGGAAGAATAGGTATATCATGAAAAAAATAATGGGAATCATAACTTTAATATGTGGATACAACATTTCATTTAGACATTCATGAACATATCACCAAGGTTTATCCCCGAGGTTTCATAAAAATTACCAAGGTTATTCACCAAGGTATCGTGAAACTTGTCATCTCTAGAGATTAATTTATTAACCAATTCATTGGAGAGATCTCAGGGTGCACCCTTAATATGTATTTACTTTCATGTGATCCACATAGTTCATAATCAAACATTTCATAAATAACCCATAGAGAATAAAAGAAATGGGTTTCATTTCAAAATCGTGATGTTTTAAAAGTTCTTAAAAATAAGATCATTATTTCATTTATAACCCATGGAAAGGGAGTGAGGGTTATATGTATGTCCATTAAAGAATAAAATATATCATTTTTATATATTTATGAACACCCATGGAAACTAAATAGGTCAGGGTAATCACATAAATAAAGAAGGTAATTTCTTGAGAAAAAGAGATAGAAATTTTGAGATGAAATTTCTACAGCATAACGGCTATATAACATAGTTTTAGAAAATAATAAAAAGAGAGGGTAAAAGGGTAAACCACTCATAAATAACACATATTACAATATAAATACAGAAATAATGGAGATAACAACATGGTATGGATATTTTAATGACATACCACAAGGAAAGGAAACTTGAAAGGAAAGAGAAGACACGATTTCTTTTACGAGAAATTCGACAGCCTAACGACGTCACATAAAAATTCAGAAAACAAATTGATGTGAGCGGAAAGGGTATCTCAAAAATTATAAATGAAATTTAGAGTAATTAGAACATATAAGAACATACCCTCAACATAAAGAGATGGAAAATATAAGAAACAATATAAAGGAAGTCATGACTTAAAAGAGGAGGGTGAAAGAATCCCTTACCTTGAAGAGTAACATCAAAAGATTAAAGGTCGGGACCTTGGAAGGATTGAGGGAACCCTGGGAGGACTAATTGGGAGGTAAAAAGACCATAAATTTTTTTAGGATGACTTTGGAATGAAATAAATGAGGGAAATGGCTTGTTATTTATAGGAAAAGTGAGTGAATAAATTATTAATTTCCAAGGGACACCTCATCAGTGGTATTTGCAAAACCATGGGCTTGACCATGGTATTTTCCCATGGTATTGGACACTTGGGACACCTCATTGAATATCCCACTATTAAAAATTCAACCAGAATGATTACATCATTACTAAATCATTAATGGTGTCATTAAACACTGATATCTCAAAACTGTATTTTTTACTATACACCGATAATTCAACTGTTTTAGAAAAATCCCAAAAATTCACCTGAATCTAATATCGACGATTTGAATTAAAAAATGAATCCCATTTTATGGAAATAATTTTCTAAATATTTTTAATTTAATTTTTAAATACAATCATTATTTATTCCAAAAATACAACTTTAAAACTATTACTCATTTTGTAACACCTTAAAAAAGTAATCAAGGTCCCATAGAATTATCGTATAAACATAAGACAATAAAGTAAAAATTTATGATTAAATTATATGAAAATAAATTTCCAATTTAAATAATTAAATCAATTATAAAATTGTAAATAAAATATTTATGGCATACAAAAAAATAACAAAACATAAACTATGATCGTTTTTTCACTATTAAGATGTCTAAAATGTATTTATACATTCATGGGCGAAGTTACTATTTTTTCAGTCAATTTACTATTCATTAATATTCATATGGGTATGTAACTATTCATACATTTCTATTCACTAAAAACCTAGTTGATCTTACTAGACACTAAATTTCACACTAATGAAAACTGTAGAAGACCATTTTTTTGAAAATCATTTCATATTATTAATTTTTTAATGAATACAATTTTTTTTTTTAAAATACAGTTTTTTTTCAAAATTTATAAATAATACAAATATTATATTTATTCAGATATTTTAAATTCGCAAAAATTTCCATAAGAAGAAATAACAATTTTATTTACATAAAAGGATTACACAAAGCATCTAAGGGCTCGTTACATAGCCCCTTATAACACCAGCATAGGACCAAAGTGTAAAGTGTGCTATGGTGATAGAATCTTGGGGTGGCTCGGACAACATTTCCCGAGTGGTGATTTCTAATAGCTTGAACTTCTCCCTTAAGAGTTTCCGTTCAAGCTTCATATGTTGAAGTTCGGATTGGGATTGGTCCAGAGCAAAGCCCAGTGATTCTACCTCCTTCCCAAGCTCTGACAGATGGGCTTCATAAGGCTCGGGTCTACTAGATGAGGACATCCAATATTCTTTCTGTATTAATTAACCAAGTTAACTGTATTCATAAAAACATCAGGTTATGATTAATGTTTCTGATGGTCATATTGACTAACTATCATATAATAGTTGAAACCCAATGATCTCATTTTAATTATACCCACTTCATTAATTAATGTATATAGTTTTGTTGAGTAAAAAAAACAGAAAAGTAAACAAATATAATTGAAAAGTTCGGGTCATTACCTTCTTCCCCCCTTAAGAAATTTCATCACCGAAATTTTATCTCGCACCCTCTGATGGGAAAAGGTGTAGGTACTTCTGTGTCATGGACTCCTCTGGTTCCCATGTGGCTTCTTCACATTTGTGGTTCCTCCACAACACCTTAGCAAGGTGGGTAGTCTTGTTGCATAGAACCTTGTCTCTACGATCCAAGATCTCCACCGAATTCTCCTCATAAGAGAGGTCATGTTCCAGTTTTGCCACCTCTGGATTTAGTACATGTGAAGGGGCAGGTATATACTTCCTCAAGAGGGATACGTGGAAGACATCATAAACTTGTGCTAGATTTGGAGGAAGTGAAAGACGATAGGCCACTTCTCCCACATGATCAAGGATTTCATAGGGGCCAATGTACCTAGGGCTGAGCTTCCCTTTCTTCCCAAACCTCATGAATCTCTTCTAAGGTGAAATATGAAGAACGTCTTTGTCACGAACATCAAACTCCAAGTCCCTTTGATGGTTGTCGACATAGCTCTTTTTCCAACTCTAAGAAGCCTTCATGTGTTGTTGGGTGGCATGGAACTTTTCTATCATCTCTTGCAGAAGATCAGGCCCAAGAAACTTTCTCTCACCAGATTCATCCCAACAAGTAGGATTTCTACATCGTTTCCCATATAGATCTTCATAGGGTAAAATTTGAATGATCGAGTGGAAGCTATTGTTTTAAGAGAACTCAAATAATGATAGATGTTGATCCCATCAACCTTTAAATTCCATTGAGAAAGTTCTCATCATTTCCTTGAGTGTTTGAATAGTCCTTTCAGATTGGCCCTCAGTTTGGGGGTGATAGGCCGTACTAAAATTCAATTCAGTGCTCAGATCTTGTTGAAGACTTCTCCATAATTTTGATGTGAATCTTGGATCACGATTAAATATGATAGAAATTTGAACTCCGTGCAACCTTACCACTTCCTTCACATAAATACTGGAATGTTGATCAAGAGATAAATCTTCCAGAATGGAGATAAAATGGGCAGTCTTGGTGAGATGGTCCACAATAAACCATATCGCATTATTTCCTTTGGAAGTTCTCAGGAGACCAGTGACAAATGTCCATAGTGATATTGTCCCGCTTCCATGTTGGTTTGGGTAGTGGTTTCAATACCCCTTTAGGAAGTTGTCGCTATACCTTCACTTGCTGACATAGCAGGAACCTTTAAGTGTATTCAACAATATCTCTTTTCATATTATCCCACCAATAATGATCATGAAGGTCCCTATACATTTTTGTGCTACCATGATGTATTAGTAAAGTAGAGCTATGAGCTTCATCCATAAGCTCCTTCTTTAATTCCAGAATATATAGAACACATAGTCTTGTATGAAATTGCAGTACACCTTCTTGATCAGTATTGAACTCAGGAAACTTCTCATCCTTCACAGCCTCAAACATCTTCTATAACAAAGGATATTCTTTCAAAGAATTCTTGATCTTCTATAGTAATGAAGGTTGAGAAATCATTTGGGTTGGGGTTGATGATGTCTCTTCCTTTATAATTTCCATGTCCAGTGTTACTAGGTCATTGATCAAAGGATCTCTTTGAATCCTCATAATGGACAGAACAACTGGGTCTTTCCTTCTTAATGCATCTGTGACTTTGTTTGCTCTTCCTGGATGATAATGAATTGAACAATCATAGTCTTTAAGGAGTTCCAACCATCTTGTTTGTCTGATGTTCAATTACTTCCGTGTGAAAATATAATTCAAACTTTTATGGTCTGTGTATTTATCACATTTCTCCCCATAAAGATAGTGCTTCCATATCTTCGGAGAAAAAACGACCACATCTAGCTTCAGATCATGCGTAAGATAGTTCTCATCATGAGCCTTCAACTATCTAGATTCATAAGCAATGGCCATGTCATTTTTCATGAGGACACACCCAATACCTTTTAGAGATGCATCGATAAAAATAATGAATCCTTCTCCACTTGAGGGAAGAGATAATGCAATTTCTGTAACCAATATCTTATTCAGCTCTTGGAAACTTTCCTCACACTACTTTTTCCAGAAGAACTTTACCCCTTTTCAAGTTAAATTGGTTAATGGATTAGAAATTTGTGAAAAGTTTTTCACAACCCTCTTATAATATCACGCTAATCCAAGGAAACTACGAATCTCTATTATTGTTGTAGGTTGAGGCCACTTATCTAAAACTTTTGTCTTTTCTGGGTCAACTGTGATTCCTTCATTGGTAATAATGTTCCCCAAGAAAGAAACTTGTTGTAACTAGAATTCACATTTACTGAACTTTCCAAAAAGTCTCTCCTTCCACAGAGTTTGCAAAATAACCCTTAGATGATCCTCATGCTTCTCAAGACTTTTGGATTATATCAAAATATCATCAATAAAAACTACCACAAATTTATCAAGGTATTCTTTAAAGACTCTATTAATCAAATTCATAAAAATAGAAGGTGCATTAGTCATTCCAAAAGGCATAACAACAAACTCATAATGCCCATATCTTGATCGGAAGGCATTTTTTGGAATATCTTCTTTCTTCACCCCCAATTAATGTTAACCAGATCGAAGATCAATCTAAGAGAATAATTGAGCCCCATGATGTTGGTCAAATAAGTCATCAATTCATGGAATATGGTATTTGTTATTTACTGTGATTTTATTCAGTTCTCTATAATCAATGCATAGCCGCTACAATCCATCCTTATTCTTCACAAAGAGAATGGGTGCTCCCCAAGGAGACACATTCGATCGGATAAACCCATTCTCCAAAATATCTTGGAGTTGTTTCTTTAATTCCTCTAACTCCACATTTTTCATCATATAAGGGGTCATTGATATTGGATGAGATCCAGGTATGAGTTCAATGGAGAACTCTACCTCTCTTTCTAGGGGAGGTCCATGAAACTCCTCAAGAAATATGTTACTGCATTCCTAGACGATTGCTACATTTTCTATCCTAAAAAACTCATTTACTTCTTATTTTTCACTGATCAATTCCACAAAGAAGGATATAGGAGGTTCTTCTAGATAAAGATCAAGTTGAGATATCTCTCCTTGGAAGATAACTATAGGTTTTCTATTCAAGAACACTGATATTTCCTTACTTCTGCATTTGATATTAGCATTATACTTTGATATCTAGTATATCCCTAGTATAATGTCGAATTCCAGCATGGGAATGGATACTAGATTAAGATTGTGCTCACCAAAGTAAATACTAGAGTTTCTAAACACTGATGATGCTTGGATAATCCCACCAGAAGTCTGTACTGATAACTCTACTTTTAGCAAGTTGGGGGTTGATTCTAAATTCATTGAAAACTTGGAGGAAATAAAGGAATGCATAAGACCATAATAAAACAAAGTACTCGCTAGCTTTGAGATAACAAAAAGAGTACCTGCTACCACATAATTTGGAGCTTCAACTTCAGCTGTCATGATAGCAAAAGCATGACCTATCTCCCTTGGCCTTTGTTGAGGCTGATAGTGGTTCCCCTCCACTGCCCTCAGATTTGGACAGTGATGGAAAAGTTCCCAAGTTGTCCACACTTAAATCATTGTACATTAGGTAGGGCCTGTACCATCTTCCCCATGTCGTTGGTGTTTGGAAGTTGTGGTTTCACCTCACTATGACAATTCTTTGAAATATGGTCATCTTTTCCACACTTGTAACATTTCCTGCTCCCAAGTAGGTAGTTTCCCAAATACTTCATCCCAAATTTATTACACGTGGAATGTTGCACTTGCTTTCCTCCTCTTCTGTGATCAAATCTCCTCCCTAATCTTGGATCTATTTATCTCTTTTTGTTGTTGGATTTATGAGACCACTACATCTCACCAAACTCTAGTTAGACTTCCATCGAACTCCACCCGATCTCCTCGTTGCTTTCCACTACTACAAATTTGGTCTATAGCCACGGACTTATAGCCATAGTTTTATAGGTCTGTGGCTATAGATTTTATGTTGCCATGGTTCATTTTCATCTCCGTGGCTAAATCAAGTATACACCGCAGCGTCGTTTTTTTCCCAATCTCTATCGGGATCCACCTCCTCCCCCGATCTGAAGCCCTCCTCCTCCTCCCCCAATTTGCACACCACGCAACCCTCCTCCCAATGATGTCTCCTCCTCCCTGCAGCCCTCCTCTCCTCCCCCTATTCGCAGCACTATCACCGTGCAACCCTCCTCCTCGACGACGTCTCCTCCTCCCCATAGCCCTCCTCCTCCTCCCCGAGTTCGCAGCCATATCACCACAAAACCCTCCTCCCTCACAACATATCCTCTTCCCAATGATCTCCCCGATGATCTCACCGTGCATCCATCTCTCATAGCAGCTCCCTCCACCCCAGACGAACTCTCCCACAGCGGTGCCCTCCTCCCCGAAGACCTCTGATCAGTGGTCTCACCATTTACTGGTAGAAGCTTATCTCTCTTCACGACCCTGGAATACTTTCTAAGTGCTATAATCTATCCTTAGATGTGATGAATCACTTTTTTAAATATAGGAGTCTGTGACTACCAGACGGGATAGGTATTGGCTTTCTAAATTGGTAATATTCTCATCTTTTATTGGTTTTCTTATGAAAAATTAAATTAAATATTGGTTTGATTGTATGTTGTACTTCCGAGATGCATGCTAAGATTAAGTATTGGTTTAATTTTTGTCAATCTATGCCTCTAATCGTAAGGCTGAGAAAAAATTTGTTGAAAGTTAATATTTCTTAACTAAGTTTCACGTGAGAGGATGACTTTATCATCATTGAATTTATGAGCTCATGCATTGAGTGCCGTCATTATGCGCTCAAAGAATCCTACAAGTGAAGTTTTTATGGAGAAACTTTCCTGAAATTACCTCTTTACATCTTTCATGATGAAGTGATGTTTTTATTCCTTGTAAAATTCAAACACAGATATTGATCTTTGTGCTCGGTGAGCTGGAGAGAAATCAATACATATAGTTTTTGTTGATCCTGGTGGGAGCCATTGTATTGCGACCATACATGGTTATGGGGATGTTGATACATGCTATATGCATGCAAAATGGAGAAAACCTTGCATTCTAACCAAATTGAAAGGTCTTGTGGTAAACTCTGTTGCTTGGAATAGGTAGCAGATCCCTAAAGGAATGTTTTTTTAAATTAATATTTTTTCCATTTTCTGGTCATTGCATTTTAAGAAAGATTTTGATAAAATATTTTCCTTGGGTATATATGTCGAACACAGCTTCTACAAAAGAGACAATTCTTGGCACTAACAATGGATAACTATATGAGATGGTCGTGGATGACAAGGATAAGAAGGAGAAGTACATGAAGTTTCTCTTTGAATTGCAAGAACTTCCAGAGGCTTTTATGGGTCTGTAGGTACATCTTCCTCAACCCTTGTAATTTGGGTTTACATTTTTCCTTCATATCAAAAGCATTATGGGAAAGAGTTTTGTCAAAAGTGGTTTGTATAGGTGAGATAGAAACCTGTGAATGGTAGAGTGATAACCCATTAAAATTCTGAATGTAAGTTGAGGGGATCTAAGAGGGGATGTTTGGTACATTGGAGAAACACTTTCATGAAGAGCTGATTCCAGGGGTTTCCTGTGAATATATGCTTGGCTTGAAGGAATCACATTTCTATGGAAAGACTAATTCCAGAAAGGGATGAAAAAGGGATTCCATCATTGGCTTTTGGAAAGGTGTTTCTAGTAGATTCCCATCCCCACTCCACTTCCTGCATTCCTAGACCCCAGTTTTGTAGACCACACATGCCCTTAGTGCAAGGGAGATTGATGCATAGGCTGTGGATGTCTAGATAGTTTTGGGTGTTTCTAGAAAATCTATACCATGTTTACAATTTTGAGTAAACTTTATGCTTATCTTTTTCATTCTATGTCATTTTAAAGATGGAAATAGCTGTTGTCACTGATGGGACTATATATTATGTGATGGGTGTTACTCCTACACGACTATATTCTTTCACTGGGATTGGGTCTCTAGAAGTAAGTTCTATTCTGAGTAGCCTCTCCATGTGGGACCCGGAATTTGTTACTCTTGTTTTTAGAAAATACGATACATTTCTGTCATACCATACTATACATCACTCTGAAGATATTAAATGAAATTATCATGTCATTCTTACACTGTTATTTATGCAATGCAACCTTTCCATGAAAATATAATGTGTTATGATCATGGATGCATAACATGTCGCACTTCGAGACCTTTATTGCTAATATTTGTCCATTCCATCTAAAATATTAATTCTTATTGATTGCTGGTTGATTTGCAGACTCTTTTTTCTAGTTATTTAAACCGAGCTGTTCGTTTCATGGAGCTTCCTCGTGAAATACAAAAAGGTAGGTTTGTTTATTTTTTTTGGTCTCAAGGTATTAATAATCATAGATATTTAAATTTTAGTAGCTTTAAGTTGAAATAAATTTTTGAATTGAATGTAATTTTTTTAAATGGTTCAAGTTTTATAAATTGGAAACACCCATTTATAAATGGGAAACACGTTTTTTTTGAATGCACATGAAAATTAAGGTAGTTTAAAAGCCGAGGTTTCCCACTCAGAGTTGATTACTAGTTTTTTTATGACCAGAATATTTTCTTGTAGTGGACTACATTTCTCTATCAATCAGATAAAGGCTGTGCATTTTTTATGGATTTCTGGTTCAGGCATCTACCATGGGAACCGGAAGATGCCGCCCCACGGATGTCACTGGACCGGGCCAACACGCCGTGGTCATGCCGCAGTCATGCCATGATCACGCCGCGGTCACACCGCGGTCATGCCCAGGTCACACAGCGGTCACGGCCAGGTCACGCCGTGGTCACGCCGCGGTCACACCGTGATCACGCCGCGGTCACGCCGCGGTCACACCGCGGTCACGCCGCGGTCACGCCGCGGTCACGACGCGGTCACGCCGCGGTCACGCTGCGGTCACACCATAGTAATACTGCAGACATACCGCGGTCACGCCGCGATTTGGACCTACTCTAGGACGACACCCTGTGGCGGTTCGCAGTCCTGTCGGGATACTTCTCATATCCCTAAGCGGAGCTTCTCCAAACACCCGGTGCCAATCCCATACTCCTACCATCCTCGCCACCGCTCCCATACTGACCACCCCTCGCCGCCGATCCCATCCCAACCACCCCTCTCCTCTCTCCAATCGCCACTCCCAGCTCCCTGCTTCTCTCGAGGGTTTTAACTCTACTTTCCAACCAGTCAACTTATCTTTGATTCAAGTAATTTTTTTTTCATTCACTTTAAATCAGTAAGTTTGCCTTCATTTATTTTTGATTTTTTGGTTCCATTTCACTGAAATGTACTATCTATTATGATCCCCTTATGAGGACAAGAAATATATCATTTTAGGTTGATGTTTTTTTTAATTTACCTGTATAGAATCATTTTGATTGATATTGAAGGGGTCAAAATGAGGTAGGGAGGAGGGGGGGATGTGCCGGAGGGGGGGGGGATGGGCTGCAGTGAGGTGAGGAGGAGGGGGGCTAGACAGGGGTTGGAGGTGGATGTGTAGGTAAGGAAGAGGGGGGGGTGTGCTGGGGGTGAGCAAAGATAAGATATGGGGGTGAAAGAACATCCATGTTGATGGCAGCACCAATACACCAATGACTAGAAAAACCTGATCATCGATCAACAATATCTCCATCTGATCATCTATCAACAATGCACCCAATGGTGTATATAAAAGAAATGAATAACCAATGAATTATCAATGGTCCTCAGGACAATCATTAATGTTTTACCTTACAAGGGATCTATAGTACAAGATTGACCACTCCACATGGGCATTATTAATTAACAGCTATAGAAAACACTGGTCACTCAATCAGTAACAAGCCCACTATGGAATCCTTAAGAGTCCATTTGACGCATATAAATATTTTAAGGAAATCTGACCATAATTTCTATCCCACAACATCATCCCATCCCAATGGTTCCAATAGTTCCAATCCTAAAAGAGGCGGTAATCCTCAACTGTTCTAAACTTGAGAAATAGGTACCAACATATCAGGATAAAACAAGATCTCTTCATATATACTACTTGATTATAACTTTCAGGATCTATATGAAATAACATTAAACAAAACTAGCTTAGATTTCACAATCCATTCAAACAAATGATCTCATAGCCCTCACACGTGATTCTCATCTCACAACCCAACCTTCTGGAGGATTTTGAATCCAATCCCTAAATAAATCCCGGTAAAGAATTCTTTTAGTCCAAAACACCATAAATACCACATTCAAACACATAAATTATTCCACCATGGAAATTTATATGAAAAACCGATCAAAATTGAATACTCATAAGTCGAATTTTGACTCCATGGTAAAAATAGGGTAAACACAACGAGGAGAAAAAAGTACCCAACTGGTACTTTAGGTACATGATATGTAACCCAAAATGTCCCCTCATTCCATGTGACATAGACTGCTCAGTGTGTAATTTTCCAAAGTAGACATCATGTGTTCCGGTATATGATGTTTACACCCACCTGGTTACATTACCATACAAGGCCCCACTTAGCATGAAAAATTACCAACTACGTGGAATGTATCACCCCATACACAATCATTACCCCACATATGGTTCCCATGCATGTACCTATCCATATATCCC
Source organism: Viscum album (assembly GCA_963277665.1). Classification (NCBI taxonomy): domain Eukaryota; kingdom Viridiplantae; phylum Streptophyta; class Magnoliopsida; order Santalales; family Viscaceae; genus Viscum; species Viscum album. The sequence continues at coordinate 1,594,430,041 of OY728161.1, forward strand.
CCCACACAAGGTCTAACCACACACAATTCCTATCCATGTACCTCGCACTAGATATAGATTTATACCCTACATGTTCATCTGCCACTAGCACACCCCGAGTCACCACTACATGGCTTGTAACCCACCCCCTTGTATTAATCTTTTAGTTCCCAAAACCCATCTTTCCCAAGCATGAAGAACACATGATGTGTGTTCTCAAAACTACACATCATGTATATGAGTTCTCCAAAACTAAACCCACCAAAAATATCCCAAAACACCTAATTTCTCCAACGTATCCATAAATTTGATCCTTAATGGGTCAGCAAAAACCCAAAAAATATGATTAAAACTTAAAATCAACTACCCTATGGGAATTTGTGGGGGAGGCGGGGGTGCTTGGTGGGGGTGAGGTGGGGAGGAGGGGGGGCTGTGTAGGGGTTTTGGTTGGGAGGGGGTGGGCTGGGAAGGGGGAGGGGGGTTGTGCAGGTGTGGGTGGTGGCTATGTAGGTGGGGGGGGCTGAGCAGATAGGGGAGGGGGGATGGGCAGTGGGGTTGTGTAGGTGGGGGGTGGTGGTTGTGCAGGTGGGGGAGGGGGTGGGATGTGCAGGGGGTTAGGCTAGGCAGGGCGAGGGGGGCTGGGCAGGGGGGCTGTGCAGGTGGGGTAGTGGGGGGGTTGGGCAGGAGGATGAGTATGGATATGAACTTGAGTTACTTGAACCCAATTAGGGAACTGCAGAACGATTTCATAGGACCCGAGTATATCGGATAAGGCACATTCGTGGAAGAATCTATAATTCTAGCCATGTCCCTACTTAGACTATCAATGTTGTAGAAACCGTGGAAGACCCATTTAGTGAGTCTAGTAGGAGAAGGAAAATCCCCATGCATAATCCAACCAGGTACAATTACTATGGAATGTAATAATGTTATATCCATCATAGATCAAGATTAACATGTCATTATGTTGAGAAACATTAGACCCTTGTAATTGTATTTAATGATAAATGTTATCAATATTTGAAAATGTTACATTGACTATGATATTTGATTTAATATCATTCCAATTTTGACACATTCTCATATGTGATATGATGAGGAAAATATAGAACCTTCCACATAGATACTACAACTATGTGTCTAATGAAAGAAATGTCCATAAGTCCAATTCATGCTCGGGGATCAATTTGGAGACCTCATTTCTGAATCATAATTTATAGTAATTCAGTAGGATCAAAACTTCATTGAGTTTTTAGGAAGGCCTCTTTAAACTTTTCTGACCACTCAAAAATAACTACATTCTTAGTAATCCTAGTCATAGGCACTTCTAAAGGGGAAAATATTTAAATGAACCACATGTAAAACCCGAATAAAGAAAGGAAACCCACAATCTCAAACATGTTTCGTATGCCTTTTCATGACACCACAACCTATACATTATTTGGGTCTACATAAATTCCCACATTATAGATTACATGCCTAATAAAACATACTTTATGGAAGCATAAGTGACACTTTGAGATCTTATAAAACATATAATGTGGTCAAAGTGTACAAAAAAAATCTATAGGTGTCCAATGTGTATATCAATGGTCGGTGAGTTTATAAGGATATCATCAATAAGCACCACAATGTATGAGTTGAGATATGTATAGAAGATCTCATTCAGGAGATCCATGAACACCATTTGATTAATTTTAAACATGAAAGAGAAGTCAAGATATGTATGGAAGATGCCTTAATAATTTTCACACCATTTGTAATATGAAATCATATATATACATTCATTCAACTAATCAATTCATGTCCTTAAAAAAGTTCCACATGTCTCATTACTACTAAGTAAAAAATTGCAAGGATCAATATTTTCCCTCATGTACCTCTTTATTACCTCTTTATTACCTCTACACAAGTAGTAATTTACCGCTTTCAAAATAGTAAATTATCTTTACACATGTATTTTCTATCCCAAAGTATTTATATGTATCCACTACTTTTACCCTTATCAAAGCCCTAGACTAATACTTCTCACTCAAGTAAGGGTCCTTCCAACACCTAATCACTCAAGGTGTTGTCATTCCTTATGTTATTTCACTATACTTGTTAGAATTTGACACACAACATGTGTATGAAATAACAAGGGAATTTGGTCAATATCATAGCTCACCAGCTAGTGTACCACTATGAGGACCGTGATCCCATGTGATAAATGGCTAATTTTTATGATTCTCTAGATGGATCATCATTCAAATTTCAATGGATACAAAAATCATCTATTGAAGGTATATACTAAAATTTCAATATGTTATGTATTATCCTCTTATTTTCCAAAGATGCTTCTATATCAGTTTTTTATATTCCAGAAACATACACCTTTTATTCAAGGTTTGATAATTAATCTCCTATTCTAATTTTCCCACACTCATTCTAGGTGTGGCACAATGTATTATTTTGTTGAAGACATTTCCCGTTAATTTATATAAATTCTCAGGATATTGTTCCATGATCTGCTCCTTTTCATATTAGTGTTGTGATGTCCATTATTGTGTGGTCTTATAAAATTGTTCAGCTAACTCCCCAAACTCCATGCCCTTTGTTATTTATTTTGATCATTAACCATATCTGGAATTATGGAATGTTTCTTCCTCTTCATGGCATGGATATTTGTTAATAACTAGGTCCCTTAATATCCAACCATTTTCATCTCTAAAATTTCTCAGCCTCATTCACCATGGAATGGGGCAGGCTGTTGTGAAATTTTCATTCACCATATCACTTTTATCTTGCTCCTGATAATTCATTGTAAGCTCTAAATCCTTCCAAATACTTATTATTTTTTATTAGAAATAATAAACAACATCAAACACCATTTTTCTTTCCACCTCCACATGCGCATCCATATACTTACTTGTGAACCAATTCTTTATATCTCCTTAAGAATTCTCTTTTCATAATGACATTAATATCTTCCTATGCTTTAAACATTTTACATCATTTTTGATATTTTAAAAACCAACACACAAGCTCTTTGGTTACAAAATTCTCCCCATTTGGTGTTCATTCTCAACTCTACTCCCCCTTTCTCAAGAAACTTCTTTCACAAGATATATGATGGAAAAACATCTTTTCATGCCTCCAAATATGAATTTCATACCTTAGTCCCCTTGTTGGATAGAATAATTCCAGATTTTGTTATTTTTAATCTTAGAACTACTTTCTTTAAACCCACCTACACTTTCCACAGTGAATTACAATTAGTGAATTATACAATTTTAATTGAGTTGTAGACAAATCCTCTAGGCCTTGTGAGTTGTATATTTATGTATGAAATGATATTTTAAGCCAACAAACTTGTTTGTTATGTGTCAATCACCTCTTTAACCTACCACATGATTAAATGGCCTATTTTGAAAGTGTTTATGCCTCGTTTTCTCCGTCCCTTTCTTCAAGATAAGAAGAATGACCTTGTGAATAGCGGGACAAGTTATTGAAGAGGATCAACACTGGGGGTTATAACCATTCAATTGTTTTGGGTCTAACTAAATGAGGAAAAAGTGTTGAATCACTGGGGGTATAATTAGGATCAAATGGAGTATTTACTAGTGGGGGTATAATCTGTTGATTCATAAACCATTATAATTAATAATAAGATTATAATGGATAATCTATAACTCGGGGATTTATAACTAGTTTTAGCAATGGGTAAGTGTTAGTATTGAATAATATAAAAATAGTTTTTGTGATATTTCATTTAATTGTTTCATTTCATATTGGGTCCACTCATCTTAATAGGTGATAGAGGTCCAAAATAAGAAGGGGCAGGGTGGTATTGTAACACCCGAGACTTTTATGTTATATAAATCATCAAAGGAATCTTTTTCTACACACAACACTTGCTTGGATTGCTTTACATGAAATCTCAAGTTTTCTCGATAGCTTGCGTCGTACGCAATACCGAGTTTCACTAAACAATGATATGCTATTAAAATATTATTAAAACTAGCCGTTATGAATAGTAATAACCACTTTTTGAAATTTTATAAATTTTATTTTTCAAAATGGACTTCATTTTTGGATTCGTAATATCGAAATTAGCTTAGGGTGAAATTTTGGTATTTTTCTTAAAACTTTCAATTTTTGATGAATAGTGAACCCACTAAGTGGTTGTTAAAAAAAAGAATTTTTCATAAAACGCAATTTTACCGCTTCTGTGAGTGGAATTTCGAAAATCCGAGAGACACGGTTGTTGTTTATAAGTAAAATGTGGTTCAATTAGATTAAAATAATTTTTTGGTGAATAGTAACTTTTTACTTTTTTTTACCACGGTTAAAAGTAAATAGGGTAATTAAGGGTAAAAATGATATTATTATTAACCTAAAACATGTCCTAATTCTATTGGACAAGTGTAATTCGACCAAAAACAACCTTAGGAATAAAATATGACCATTTAGGCCCACTTGGATTAGATTAGGACATTTATTAATAATTTATTTAAAGAAGGGTTAAAATAGTTAAAATCAAAGTTTAATAAGTAAATCATTTTAAATATGGAGTTATACATAATATAAATTCGTCTATAAATATTCATTAGAAATCTAAAAATATTTCCTACATAATGGTATTTTATTTGTAATTTTTAGACATTAAATAATTTAATTTATTTATGACACAATGATGATGTAGTAATTATCTTATTAATGAAATATGGACATAATTGATGTTATAAATACCCAAATAAATATAAATTGAGACTTTTTATGAATTACACTAATTTTATAGGTTAATATGACATGTTATTGTTGATTTAATTAACTTTTTTTGAACTTATCATTCTGTTAGGATTTTCACAAAAATCAATTACTAAATAGTGTCAAAATTGACATAAAATAGTTTTTAAAACAAATATTATATTATTAATTGTTATTTTATTCCTAAAAATCTAATGTTTTGCCAAATGACTTAGATAAGGTTATATATATTAAGAATAAAAAACATGGGGTTCATTTGGCTTGATATAGTAAGTTTATTAACCTTAGTATAAGAACACAAGAAGACACGGTAAAAGTAAAATTATTTAACTTAATGTTAAATCTACATGATAAGGTTAAAATAGGAACCTAAACTTGTCTAAATTCTATTGGATGAGAGTATTTCGACCCATCCCCACCTTAGCCTCGAAATAAATAAATTTGGATCTATTTAAAACCGAACTTGACTTTATAATAAAATAATATTTTTAGTTATTCCAAAGGTGCCCCTCTCCTCCCTTATAAAAGGGAACCTCCTCCCCCTCTTCCTCACACCACTTTGAGCCTTAAAGCTCGGCCAAACCCTGCCAATTTCTTCTATCCACTTCCCTAGAAACATCCTAGAGGTTCTGGTCTTTTTCAAAGACATATTTTAGTTCCCTAAAGGGAGGTCTCAAAGAAGAACTTCAAAGAAAAGGTAATGCCCGTTACCGATTCTTTTATCTTTATTTCTTCTTCCACTTCTTCTTCTTTAGTTGTTTAATTATGAAGTAATAACATCATTATCACTCTTATACTGATATTTTATTATAAGTACGAAACAACCCTATTTCACCATCTATCCATCCTATGGAAAAAGAAATCACCGCGCGTGCATACGTACGGAATACCGTCTCCACACCGTGGTGTAATCTATTTTCCACCACCACCTTAGTTGGATGAGTATAATGGTGTAAATAATGACTATATATGACTATTATAAAGTGATACTGATTCTAAAATAGTATACATACACTCCAATACAATTCCACGATCATAGGAACGATATCATCACTCGCGCGTACGTACGGAATACCTTCTCCACGATGTGATGCGACTCGTTCTACATGATCATCATTTCATAATGATTATATAAATGAATTGAATGAATTAATATGATATATATTACACTAATACCATTCTGTAAATTAGGTATCTATAACCTAAAGAGAATAATAAGAATTTATTCGACAAAACACGCATAAGAACAAAAAGTTATAAACACCCGAATAACAAGTAGCAATGAAATATTACTACTAAGAAGCTAAGAATATGACCAAATATGATATCATAAAAATATGTATGATTCTGGAATAAGTCAATAACATTATTTAAATCATTATACAGGAGGTTCCGACACGTACAAAGTATATCGGACCTAAGGTAAGGGAAATATCACAATCTCATTTTTATCTGAGATTGTTTATACTTTAGTATTTAATGTGGTGTATTTTATCATCCACATCCATGTTTCCTCAATATGTAATATTATTTCCATCCACCTAAAATTTTTTAAATCCAATTTTACCCTTCGGTGAGTTTTTAGTAATGGATATGAAAGGAATCTTTTGTCATTTTTCGTACGAGGTACTTTTTGACTTTTCTGACAAAAGAACGAGAAGAATGTTTTATTTTAACTTATACGGCATGAATGGATTTTTAATAAAATATTTCCAAGAAGATTCCCTTACATGTTTTCATGTTTATTTTTAATAAACTTCTTTTAGTTTAAAATTCTATGACATGTTAAGAAAGGAAAAATGTTTTTGAAGTAGAAAGGATATTTTCCTCAAGAATGGAGTTCAAGTGTTTTATCAAAATTATTTTCCATCTAAGATAATAAAGGGTTCTGTTTCTATGTCTATTATTACATTGATGTGATTATATTGTGATGGAATTATTTTTATGAATTCCCTTATCTTATATGAATTTTTTTTATGATGTCACAATGTTTAAGAATCCCATTTTTATTACATGGGTTATGCTATGATGTATGGTTTATGATTTTGTGGCACACATAAGAATGGTATCATTATGAGATGGGTGGGACCTATATCTCCCTCCAATGCATTGGGTAACGATTTTATATCTCATGAGATAGACATGGCTGGAACTGTAGGTTATACCGATTCAGTGAAACAGGACTGAAACGAGGGTGACTCAGTTCAGAAATGGACTTTGTCCACTAAGATAGTCTTGGCAATGAGTCTTGACTAACAAGAAATTATTCTCTATGATTATGTGTGTATGACACAAAGTTTCATGTTTTATGTTATGATTATTGGGATTTCATTTCACTACTATGATTTATCCCATGTTATGAAATTATGCTCCCTTTTGCAGGTTAAGATTTCCAAAATGTTATGTTATTCTGAATATGATGTGATTGATATTTCTTTTGTTTACCCTTAATGAGAATTTGAGCTCACCCTTTTTTATGTTTTATTTCCCTAGGTCAGGAAGAATGTTATTAAGTAGAATATGCCAAAAAGGGACTCTAGATATGATGAAATAAATGGGAGGCAAAGTAGATGGTTTATGAACCAGTTGTTTATGTTTCCCAGTTTCTAAAGACACTATACCTATATGGTCCTTTCTTGGTTTTGTTATATGTTGTTATAAGTGTGATTCAATTCTGAAGTAATAACAATGTATGTAAAGTATGGGTCGTTATAGTTGGTATCAGAGGAAAGGTATAGTCAACCTTTGGAAACTAGGACGTGAAAGCCTTAGTAAGAACCCTAAGGATAAGTCTAAGCATAGAACACAATCTTAGTGTTTTAAAAATGGCCATGAATAACCTAGGATAAGACCTTAAGTGTGAAATTTTATTCTTGATTATGTGGTTTTCCTATTATAATTAGTGTTGCTCACACTATTCTTCTTGGTTTTAGTCAATGACTGGAACCCGAAGGAACCGTGTTAATGCGGAATGCGACGGGAAATGCAATGATTGTCCCCCTGAGCAACCAAACATTATGGGAGCTGGAATGAAAAATCTTGTAGCCATGCTCACACAACTTTCTCAAGCTATGAATCATGCAGGACTTCCAAATGAGAAAATGAAGGAGCAACATTCTGTTTAATCCTTCATGAGACATCATCCACCTTCATTCAGGGGGTCTACTGATCCATTAGTTGCTGAACAATGGATTAGTACTACTGAAAAGATATTTTTCAGTTCTTCAATGTTCTGAGCATGATAAAGCCATCTTAGCAGTGTATCGTTTGGAAGGTGATGCTGATCAATGGTGGAATATTATTAAGAATACAAGGAAAAGGGATGAAATTGAGTCCATGGAATAGGACGAGTTCAAGAACTTATTTCTCAATAAGTACTTCCCTCGTATTCTCCGAACAAAGATGTAGAAAGAGTTTCTTGAACTGAAGCAAAAGGATTATGAATCTGTTGGTACCTATGAAGCAAATTTTACAAGACTTGCAAGGTACGCTTTTAGTATTATTATCCAACCTGAGAGTAAGATCGATCGATTCTTTAGTGGCTTAAAACCAAGTCTTCTAAGGGCCTTACCCATAAGGGACTTCAATAGCTACGAGGAAATTGTTCGATGTGCTCTCAAAGTTGAGATGGAGATTGGAGTAACCCATCAGTCATATAGGTTTGATAAGAAGAGGAAAATGTAATTCAAAGGAAAATCTAAAGACCACACTGAAAAGAAGATGAGCTTTCCATTATACTCAAAGTGTGGAAGGAAACATAGAGGGAGTTGTCTTAAAGGGACAAGTAAATGTTTCAAATGTGGAAAGGAAGGTCATCGGGAATTTGAATGCCACGATGATGGGAAGAAGATGTCTAATGATGCAAACAAAGGAAGGGATACACAGAATGAAGCTACTACACTTCAATGTTTCAAGTGCAAGGAGATGGGACATTATGCCAATAAATTCCCTAATCCAAGGGTTGATGATGATGGTCAACGTCAAAAAACTCATAAGGCTAAAGGCAAAGGAAAGTCACATGCAATTTCTATCAGCGATGTGGAGTACGATAACGATGTGGTGAAAGGTACACTTACCATCTCTAAAGTAGAAAATGTTTTATTTGATTCTGGATCCACTCACTCCTTTATTTCTGAAGAATTTTCTAAGGGTATCATTGTATTAACTCAAAAATTAGATGTTGAGTTAGCTGTGACAACACCTAATGGCACAACAGTCGCATCAAAAGTTTATAATTCTTCTTCGATTGAAGTTTGTGGGAAAGTGCTTCCTACAAATCTTGTAATCCTTCCTATAGTGGAATTTGATGTGATTCTTGGCATGGATTGGATTTCTCTACATGGATCTCATATCAATTTCCAAAGAAGGGAAGTCACATTTCATATTCCAGATCAATATATGATCTTCTATCGATGCAAGGATGAACATAACCTTCCAGTGGAAATTTATTCCATTTTATGGGTATTGATTCCAATAAATGAAGGTTATTTATCTCAAATGGTTGGTGAGAAAATCACGATTAAGAATATTCCCATTGTATGGGAGTTTGATGATGTATTTCCGGAGGAATTACCAGGTCTTCCACCGAATCGTGAAGTTGAGTTTTCAATAGAACTCGTATCGGGTGATTTGCCTATTTCAAAGACACCTTATAGAATGGCCCCAATTGAGTTGCATGAATTGAAGAAGCAACTCCTAGAGAATCTTGATAAGGGGATCATACGCCCTAGTGAGTCACCTTGGGGAGAACCTGTTCTGTTTGTTACGAAGAATGATGGATCAATGAGACTCGGCATTGATTATTGAGAACTTAACAAGATCACTAACAAGAACAAATATCATCTCCCGCGCATTGATGACCTATTTGACCAACTACGCGGAGCTCAATACTTTTCCAAGATTGATCTTTTTTCAGGGTATCATCAATTAAGGGTCAAAAGGGAGTATATACAAAATACGGCTTTCCGTAAAAGGTATGGACACTATGAATTTATAGTGATGCCATTTGGTCTTACTAATGCCCCTACTATCATCATAGATCTAATGAATAGAGTCTTTAAAGACTATCTTGATCAGTTTGTGGTAGTATTTATAGACGATATTCTTGTCTATTGAAAGAGAATGGAAGATTATGAAGATCACTTGAGAATTATATTGAAGACCCTGAGAAAGGAGATGCTTTATGCCAAATTTACCAGGTGTGAATTTTGGCTACAAAAAGTTTCATTTTTGGGTCACATAATCTCAAAAGAGGGGATATCTGTGGATCCAGCAAAAACAGAGGTTATAGAAAGATGGTCGAGACCAACAACAGTGACTGAGATTCGAAGTTTTCTTGGTTTGGATGGATATTATCGACGTTTTGTGAATGATTTTTCAAGATTATCTAATCCACTCACCAAGTTGACTCGAAAAGGAGATAAGTTTGTTTGGATGGAGGAATGTGAAGACAATTTCAAGGAGTTGAAAAGAAGGTTATCCAGTGCACCTGTGCTCACACTGCCTTGTAGTGGAGAAATGTTTGTGATCTACAATGATGCATCCAAGAAGGGATTGGGGTGTGTTCTTATGCAAAATGATATGGTGATAGCTTATGCCTCACGACAGTTGAAAATCCATGAGCAAAATTACTCAACACATGATTTGGAGTTAGCTGCGGTAATTTTTGCATTAAAGATTTGGAGGCATTACCTTTATGGTGAAAGGTGTGATATTTGTACTGATCATAAAAGTTTAAAGTATATTTTCACACAAAAGGAGCTGAATATGCACCAAAGAAGATGGCTGGAGTTGATTAAGGATTACGACTTCTCAATCCATTTCCACCCTGGGAAAGCAAACAAGGTGGAAGATGCATTATGTCAACAAGACCATGCTAGTTTATCCATGATGAGGATCACAAAAGATCCAATATTTATGGATTTACAAAGGATGGATCTTGGAATTATAATGAAAGGGGAAAAATCGTATCTTTCTCAAATGAATGTTCAACTATCTATACATGTGAAGATTAAAGTGGCACAGAAAGAAGATGTCGAGTTACAAAAGAAGGTGAGAAATGTTCCTGAATTCAACCTTGATTGTGATGGGATAATAAAGCTCACGAATCGGGTATGTGTTCCTCCCATCCCTGAATTAAAGAAGGATCTGCTGGATGAGGCACATAGTTCTTCATTCTCTATTCATCCTGGAAGCACGAAGATGTATAGGGACCTGAAAGAGTACTTCTGGTGGGATGTCATGAAAAGAGATGTTGCTGAATATGTCTCTCGATGCTTGGTTTGTCAGCAAGTTAAAGCTGAGAGACAGAAGTCTAAGGGGATGTTACAACCATTACCCATACCCGAATGGAAATGGGAAAACATCACTATGGACTTTGTCACAGGACTTCCTAAAACATCCAAAGGCAATAATGCTATCTGGGTCATAGTTGATCGTCTTACAATGTCTGTACACTTCATTGCTATTAGAGATTATTTCTCTCTGGATCATGTTTCCAGGATATATGTAAAGGAAGTGGTAAGATTGCATGGAGTAAAAATTTCTATTATATCTGATTGGGATCCGAGATTTACCTCGAAGTTCTGGCGAAGTCTTCAGCATACTCTGGATACATAGTTGAGTTTCAACACTGCTTATCATCCTCAGACAGACGGTCAGTCTGAGAGAACAATTCAAACTCTAGAAGATATGTTGAGAGCTTGCTCTATGGATTTCAAAGGTGGTTGGGATCAACACCTACCTTTGGTGGAATTTTTTTATAATAATAGCTTTCACTCCAGTATTCAGATGGCTCCTTATGAAGCTCTCTATGGAAAGAAATGCAGGACTCCAACATGTTGGGATGAAGTTGGGGAAAGAAAGATATTAGGACCTGATCTCGTTAATGAAATGGCAGAAAAGGTCTGATCTATTCAACAACACATAAGAGCAGCTCAGATTCGAGAGAAAAGTTATGTCGACAATCGAAGAAAAGACCTAGAGTTTGAAGTGGGTGATAAAGTGTTCTTACGAATATCTCCCTGGAAGAGGGTTATGAGATTTGGAAAGAAGGGGATGTTGAGCCCTAGATATATCGGTCCTTTCGAAATACTGGATCGTGTTGGGAAGGTAGCTTACCGATTGGCACTTCCACCGAATCTCTATCAAGTTCACGATGTGTTCCATGTATCTCTCCTGAGAAAGTACATACCTGATCCTTCACATGTACTCAGCTCAGAAGTTGCACCGTTGGAGCAAGATCTTTCTTATGAAGAACAACCGATAGAGATTCTGGATCGTAGTGAAAATGACCTACGAAACAAGACCACTCACTTGGTGAAAGGTTTATGGAGGAACCACCAATTAGAAGAAGCTACATGGGAACTTGAGGATATGATGATGGAGAGGTATCCTCATCTGTTTGTTACAAAGTGACGAATTTCGAGGGCGAAATTTATTTTAAGGGGGGTAGAATGTAACACTCAAGACTTTTATGTTATATAAATAATCAAAGGAATCTTTTTCTACACACAACACTTGCTTGGCTTTCTTTACACGAAATCATGAGTTTCCTCGATAGCTTACGTCGTACGCAATACCGAGTTTCACTAAACAATGATATTCTATTAAAATATTATTAAAACTAGCCGTTATGAATAGTAATAACCACTTTTTGAAATTTTATAATTTTTTTTTTCAAAATGGACTTCAATTTTGGATTCGTAATATCGAAATTAGCCTAGGGTGAAATTTTGGTATTTTTCTGAAAAATTTCAATTTTTGATGAATAGTGAACCCACTAAGTGGTAGTTAAAAAACTGAATTTTTCATAAAACTTAATTTTACCACTTCTGTGAGGGGAATTTTGAAAATCCGAGAGACACGGTTGATGTCAGTAAGTAAAATGTGGTTCAATGAGATGAAAATAATTTTATGGTGAATAGTACCTTTTTACTTTTTTTACCACGGTTAAAAGTAAATATGGTAATTAAGGGTAAAAATGACGTTATTATTACCCTAAAACATGTCCTAATTCTATTGGACAAGTTTAATTAGACCAAAAACAACCTTAGGAATAAAATATGACCATTTAGGCCCACATGGATTAGATTAGGATATTTATTATTAATTTATTCAAAGAAGGGTTAAAATAGTTAAAATCAAAGTTTAATAAGTAAATCATTTTTAATATGGGGTTATACATAAGATAAATTAGACTATAAATATTCATTAGAAAGATAAAAAGATTTCCCACATAATGGTATTTTATTTGTAATTTTTAGATATTAAATAATTTAATTTATTTATGACACAACGATGATGCATTAATTATCTTATTAATGAAATATTGACATAATTGATGTTATAAATACCCAAATAAATATAATTTGAGACTTTTTATGAATTCCACTAATTTTATAGGTTAATATGACATGTTATTATTTATTTAATTAACTTTTTTCGAACTTATCATATAACAACCCATACTTTACATACATTGTTAATACTTCAAAATTGAAGCACACTTATTACAACATATGACAAAACCACAAAGGACCGTATAGGTATAGTGTCTTTAGAAACTGGGAAACATAAACAACTGGTTCATAAATCTTCTACAGTGTCTCCCATTTATTTCATCATATCTAGGGTCCCTTTTAGCATATTCTACTTAATATCCATCTTCCTGACCTGGGGAAAAGAAAACATAAAAGGGTGAGCTCAAATGCTCAGCAAGGGAAAATAAAGGAAATAAAAATCATATCATATCTTTATCAAAACCTCCAAAAGAGATCATAATATCTTAACATGGAATAAAAAATAGAAGTGAAAATGAGATCCCCATAATCATAACATAAAACTTGAAACTTTGTGGCATGCACACATAATCATGGAAATCATTTCTTGTTAGTCATGACTCATTGCCAAGACTATCTTAGTGGACAAAGTCCCTTTCTGAACCGAGTTCACTCCTCGTTTCAGTCCTGTATCACTGAACCGAAATAACCTTCCGTTCCATCCATGTCTATCTCATGAGATATAAAATCATTACCCAATGAATTGGAGGGAGATATAGGTCCCACCCATCTTATAATGAATCCTTTCTTATGTGTGCCACATAATCATAAAACATACATCATCGCATAACACATATAACAAAAATGGGATTCTTGAAACATCATGACATCATAAATTCATATATGATAAAGGAATTAATAAACATAATTCCATCACAACATAGTCAAACCAATGTAAAAATATGGATAGAAACACAACCCTTTATTATCTTAGATGGAAAATAATTTTGATAAAACACTTGAATTGAATTCTTGAGGAAAATATCCTTTCTTCTTCAAAAACATTTTTCCTTTCATAACATGTCATACAACTTTAAAATAAAAGAAGTTGATTAAAAATAAACTTGAAAACTTGTAAAGGAAGCTTCTTTGAAGTAATGTTTTAAAAATCCATTCATGCCGTATAAGTTAAAAAAAACATTCTTCGTACTTTTGTCGGAAAAGTCAAAAAGTACCTCGTACGGAAAAACGACAAAAGATTCCTTTCATATTCTTTACTAAAAACTCACCTAAGGGTAAAATTGGATTTAAACTATTTCAAGTGGATGGAAACAATATTACATATTGAGGGAACATGGATGTGGATGATAAAATACACCCCAGTAAATACTTACGAATAAACAATCTCGGATAAAAATGAGATTGTGATATTTCCCTTACCTTAGGTCCGATTTGCTTTGTTCGTGTCCGAAGCTCCTGTATAATGGTTTAAATAATGTTATTGACTTATTCCAGAATCATACATATTGATATGATATCATATATGGTCATATTATTAGCTTCTTGTTAGTAATATTTCATTGTTACTTGTTACTCGGGTCTTTATAACTTTTTGTTCTTATGCGTGTTTTGTTGAATAAATTCTTATTCTTATCTTTAGATTATAGATAATTCATTTCCAGAATGGTATTAGTGTATTATATACCATATTCATTCATTCAATTCATTTATATAATCATTATGAAATGAAGATCATGTAGAACGAGTCGCATCACATCGTGGAGACGGTATTCCGTACGTACGCACGAGTGATGATATCGTTCCTATGATCGTGGAATTGTATTGGAGTATATATATATATTATTTCAGTATCAATATTACTTAATAATAATCATATATAGTTACTCATTACACCATTATACCCATCCTTGTAAGGTGATGGTGGAAAATAGATTACACCATGGCGTGGAGACGGTATTCCGTACGTACGCACGCGCGGTGATTTCATTTTTCCGTAGGATGGATAGAAGGTGAATTAGGGTTGTTTCATATTTATAATAACATATCAGTATGTAAGTAATACTGATGTTATTACTTTATCATGAAACAACTAAAGAATAATAAGTTGAAGAAGAAAGAAATTGAAAAGATCGGTAATGGATATTACCTCTTCTTTGGAACGCCTCTTTGAATCCTCCACTTAAGGAACTAAGATTGGTCTTTGGAGAAGACCAGGACCTCTAGGATTATTCTAGGGAAGTGGAGAGGAGAAAATGGCAGGGGTTGGCCGAGCTTGAGTGCTCAATTTGGTGTGAGGAGGAGGGGGAGGAGGTGCCCTTTTATAAGGGAGGAGAGGAGCACCTTAGGAATATCTCAAAATATTATTTTATATTAAAGTCAAAATCGGTTTATAATGGTTCCAAAGGGTCTTATTTCGAAGCTAAAGTGGGGATGTGTCGAAATCCTATCAACCAATAGGATTTAGACAAGTTTAGGGTATTATTTTAACCTTATCAATTAGATTTAACTCTAAGTTAATTAATTTAACTTTTACCGTGTCTTTTTGTTTTCTTTCACTATATGGTTAATACACTTACTATAACATGCCAAACGAACCCCAAATTGTTTATTATTAATATATATATCCTTATCTAAGTCATTTGGCTGAACCTTAGATTTTTAGGAATAAAATAACAATTAATAATATAATATTTGATTTAAAAACTATTTTGTGTCAATTTTGACACTATTTGATATATGATTTTTGTGAAAGTCATAACAGAATTATATGTTCGAACCAAGTTGATTAAATCAATACTAATATATCATAGTAACCTAGAAAATTAGTGGAATTCATAAAAAGTCTCAAAGTACATTTATTTTGGTATTTATATTATCAATTTTGTCAATATTTCATTAATAAGATAATTACTGCATCATATTTGTGTCATAAATAAATTAAATTATTTGATGTCTAAAAATTACAAATAAAATACCATCATGTAGAAAATCTTTTTAGCTTTCTAATGAATATTTACAATCGAATTTATCTTATGTATAACCCTATATTAAAAATGATTTACTTATTAAACATTGATTTTAACTATTTTAACCCTTCTTTAAATAAATTAATAATAAATGTCCTAATCTAATCCAAGTGGGCCTAAATGGTCATATTTTATTCCTAAGTTTGTTTTTGGTCGAATTACACTTGTCCAATAGAATTAGGACATGTGTTAGGGTAATATTGATATCATATTTACCCTTAGTTACCCTATTTACTATTAACCGCGGTAAAAAGGTAAAAAGTTACTATTCACCAAAAAAATTATTTTCATCTCATTGAACCACATTTTAGTCCTTGATATTAACCGTGTCTCTCGGAGTTTCGAAATTCCATTCACAGAAGCGGTAAAATTAAGTTTTATGCAAAATTCAGTTTTTAACCTACCACTTAGTGGTTTCACTATTCATCAAAAATTGAAAGTTTTCAGAAAAATACCAAAATTTCACCCTAGGCTAATTTCGATATTCTGAGTCCAAAAATGAAGTCCATTTTGAAAAATAAAATTTATAAAATTTCAAAAAGTGGTTATTACTATTCATAACGGCTAGTTTTAATAGCATATTGTTGTTTAGTGAAACTCGGTATTACGTACGACGCAAGCTATCGAGGAAGGTCGCGATTGCGTGTAAAGCAAGTCAAGCAAGTGTTGCGTAGAAAAAGATTCCTTTGATAATTTATATAACATAAAAGTCTCGGGTGTTACATTCTACCCCCCTTAAAAAGAATTTCGCCCTCGAAATTCGTCACTTTGTAACAAACAGATGAGGATACTTCTCCCTCATCATATCCTCAAGCTCCCATGTAGCTTCTTCAAGTTGGTGGTTTCTCCATAAAACTTTCACCAAGCGAGTGGTCTTGTTTCGTAGGACTTTTTCGCTACGATCCAGAATCTCTATCGGCTGTTCTTCATAAGAAAGATCTTGCTCCAGCGGTACAACTTCTGAGCTGAGTACATGTGAAGGATCTGGTATGTACTTTCTCAGGAGAGATACGTGGAAGACATCGTGAACTTGAGAGAGATTCGGTGGAAGCGCCAATCGGTATGCTACCTTCCCAACACGATCCAATATTTCAAAAGGACCGATATATCTAGGGCTCAACTTCCCCTTCTTTCCAAATCTCATAACCCTCTTCCAGGGAGATATTCGTAAGAACACTTTATCGCCCACTTCAATCTCTAGGTCTTTTCTTCGGTTGTCGGCATAACTTTTCTGTCGACTCTGAGCTGCTCTTATGTGTTGTTGAATAGATCTGACCTTTTCTGCCATTTCATCAACGAGATCAGGTCCTAATAGCTTTCTTTCCCCAACTTCATCCCAGCAAGTTGGAGTCCTGCATTTCTTTCCATAGAGAGCTTCATAAGGAGCCATCTGAATACTGGAGTGAAAGCTATTATTATAAGAAAATTCCACCAAAGGTAGGTGTTGATCCCAACCTCCTTTGAAATCCATAGAGCAAGCTCTCAACATACCTTCTAGGGTTTGAATTGTTCTCTCAGACTGACCGTCTGTCTGGGGATGATAAGCAGTGCTGAAACTCAACTCTGTATCCAGAGTATGCTGAAGACTTCGCCAGAACTTCGAGGTAAATATCGGATCTCGATCAGATATAATAGAAAGTGGTACTCCATGCAATCTTACCACTTCCTTTACATATATCCTGGCAAGCTGATCTAGAGAGAAATCCTCTCTAATAGCAATGAAGTGTGCAGACTTTGTAAGACAATCAACTATGACCCAGATAACATTATTGCCTTTGGATGTTTTAGGAAGTCCTGTGACAAAGTCCATAGTGATGTTTTCCCATTTCCATTCGGGTATGGGTAATGGTTGTAACATCCCCTTAGACTTCTGTCTCTCAGCTTTAACTTGTTGACAAACCAAGCATCGAGAGACATATTCAGCAACATCTCTTTTCATGCCATCCCACCAGAAGTACTCCTTCAGGTCCCTATACATCTTCGTGCTTCTATGATGAATAGATAATGAAGAACTATGAGCCTCATCCAGCAGCTCTTTCTTTAATTCGGGGATGGGAGGAACACAAACCCGATTCCTGAACTTTATTATCCCATCACAATCAAGGTTGAATTCAGGAACATTTCTCACCTTCTTTTGTAACTCGACATCTTCTTTCTGTGCTTCTTTAATCTTCACATGTATAGATGGTTGAACATTCATTTGAGAAAGATAAGATTTTTCCCCTTCCATTATAATTCCAAGATCCATCCTTTGTAAATCCATAAATATTGGATCTTTTGTGATCCTCATCATGGATAAACTAGCATGGTCTTGTCGACTTAATGCATCTGCCACCTTGTTTGCTTTCCCAGGGTGGTAATGGATTGAGCAGTGATAATCCTTAATCACCTCCAACCATCTTCTTTGACGCATATTCAACTCCTTTTGTGTGAAAATATACTTTAAACTTTTATGATCAGTATAAATATCACACCTTTCACCATAAAGGTAATGCCTCCAAATCTTTAATGCAAAGATTACCGCAGCCAACTCCAAATCATGTGTTGGGTAATTTTGCTCATGGATTTTCAACTGTCGTGAGGCATAAGCTATCACCATATCATTTTGCATAAGAACACACCCCAATCCCTTCTTGGAGGCATCACTGTAGATCACAAACCTTTCTCCACTACAAGGCAGTGTGAGCACAGGTGCACTGGATAACCTTCTTTTCAACTCCTTGAAATTCTCTTCACATTCCTCTGTCCAGACAAACTTAACTCCTTTCCGAGTCAACTTGGTGAGTGGATTAGATAATCGTGAAAAATATTTTACAAAACGTCGATACTAACCAGCCAAACCAAGAAAACTTCGGATCTCAGTTACTGTTGTTGGTCTTGACCATCATTCGATAACCTCTGTTTTTGCTGGATCCACAGATATCCCCTCTTTTGAGATTATATGACCCAAAAATGCAACTTTTTGAAGCCAAAATTCACACTTGGTAAATTTGGCATAAAGCTTCTCCTTTCTCAGGGTCTTCAATATAATTCTCAAGTGATCTTCATGCTCTTCCTTGCTCTTTGAATAGACAAGAATATCATCTATAAAGACTACCACAAATTGATCAAGATAGTCTCTAAAGACTCTATTCATTAGATCCATGAAGATAGCAGGGGCATTAGTAAGACCAAATGGAATCACTATAAATTCATAGTGTCCATACCTTGTACGGAAAGCCATCTTTGGTATATCCTCCCTTTTGACCCTTAATTGATGATACCCTGAACGAAGATCAATCTTGGAAAAGTATTGAGCTCCGCGTAGTTGGTCAAATAAGTCATCAATGCGTGGGAGAGGATATTTGTTCTTGATAGTGATCTTGTTAAGTTCTCGATAATCAATGCAGAGTCTCATTGATCCATCTTTCTTCTTAACAAATAGAACAGGTGCTCCCCAAGGTGACGCACTATGGCGTATGAATCCCTTATCAAGATTCTCTTGGAGTTGCTTCTTCAATTCCTGCAACTCAATTGGGGCCATTCTATAAGGTGTCTTTGAAATAGGCAAAGCACCCGGTACGAGTTCTATTGAAAACTCAACTTCACGATTTGGTGGAAGACCCGGCAATTCCTCCGGAAAGACATCATCAAACTCCCGTACAATGGGCATATTCTTAATCGTGAGTTTCTCACCAACCATTTGAGATAAATAACCTTCATTTAGTGGAATCAATACCCATAAGATGGAAGAAATTTCCACTGGAAGGTTATGTTCATCCTTGCATTGGTATACAATCGTAGATTGATCTGGAATATGAAATGTGACTTCCCTTCTTTGGCAATTGATATGAGCTCCATGTAGAGAAAGCCAATCCATGCCAAGAATCACATCAAATTCCTCTAAAGGAAGGATCACAAGATTTGCAGGAAGCACTTTCCCACAAACTTCGATCGGAGAAGAATTATAAACTTCTGATGCGATTTATGTGCCATTAGGTGTTGTCACAGCTAACTCAACATCTAATTGTTGAGGTAATACGGTGATACCCTTAGAAAATTTTTCAAAAATAAAAGAGTGGGTGGATCCAGAATCAAATAAAACATTTGCTACTTTAGAGTGGATGGTAAGTGTACCTTTCACCACATCGTTATCATACTCCACCTCGCTGATAGAAATTGCATGTGACTTTCCTTTGTCTTTAGCCTTAAGAGTTTGTTGACGTCGACCATCATCATCAACCCTTGGATTTGGGCATTGATTGGCATAATGCCCCATCTCCTTGCACTTGAAACATTGAAGTGTAGCAGGTTCATTCTGTGTATCCCTTCCTTTGTTTGCATCATTAGACATCTTCTTCCCATTATCACGGCATTCAAATGCCCGATGACCTTCCTTTCCACATTTAAAACATTTACTTGTCCCTTTAAGACAACTCCCTCCATGTTTCTTTCCACACTTTGAGCATAAGGGAAAGTTCATCTTCTTTTCCGTGTGCTCTTTAGATTTTTCTTTGAATTCCATCTTCCTCTTCTTATCAAACCCATGTGACTGATGGGTTACTCCAATCTCCATCTCGACTTTGAGAGCACATCGAACGATTTCCTCGTAGCTATTGAAGTCCCTTATGGCTAATGCCCTTCGAAGACTTGGTTTTAAGCCACTAAAGAATCGATCGATCTTACTCTCAGGTTGGATAATAATACCAGAAGCGTACCTTGCAAGTCTTGTAAAATTTGCTTCATAGGTACCAACAGATTCATCATCCCTTTGCTTCAGTTCAAGGAACTCTTTCTCCATCTTTGTTCGGAGAATACGAGGGAAGTACTTATTGAAAAATAAGTTCTTGAACTCGTCCCATTCCATAGACTCAATTTCATCCCTTTGCCTTGTATTCTTAACAAGATTCCACCATTGATCAGCATCTCCTTCCAAACGATACACTGCTAGGATGACTTTATCATGCTCAGAACATTGAAGAACTGAAAATATCTTTTCAGTAGTACTAATCCATTTTTCAGCAACTAATGGATCAGTAGACCCGCTGAAAGAAGGTGGACGCTGCCTCATGAAGGATTCAACAGAATGTTGCTCCCTCCTTTGTTCGTTTGGAAATCCTGCATGATTCATAGCTTGAGAAAGTTGTGTGAGCATGGCTAAAAGATTTTGCATTCCATCTCCCATATCGTTTGGTTGCTCAGGGGGACAATCATTGCATTTCCCATCGCATTCCGCATTAACACGGTTCCTTCGGGTTCCATCCATTGACTAAAACCAAGAAGAATAGTGTGAGCAACACTAATTATAATAGGAAAGCACATAATTCAAGAATAAAATTTTCATGCTTAAGGTCTTATCCTAGGTTATTCAAGGCCATTTCTAAAACACTAAGATTGTGTTCTATGCTTAGACTTATCCTTAGGGTTCTTACTAAGGCTTTCACATCCTAGTTTCCAAAGGTTGACTATACCTTTCCTCTGATACCAACTATAACGACCCATACTTTACATACATTGTTAATACTTCAAAATTGAAGCACACTTATTACAACATATGACAAAACCACAAAGGACCGTATAGGTATAGTGTCTTTAGAAACTGGGAAACATAAACAACTGGTTCATAAATCTTCTATAGTGTCTCCCATTTATTTCATCATATCTAGGGTCCCTTTTAGCATATTCTACTTAATATCCATCTTCCTGACCTGGGGAAAAGAAAACATAAAAGGGTGAGCTCAAATGCTCAGCAAGGGCAAATAAAGGAAATAAAAATCATATCATATCTTTATCAAAACCTGCAAAAGAGATCATAATATCTTAACATGGAATAAAAAATAGAAGTGAAAATGAGATCCCCATAATCATAACATAAAACTTGAAACTTTGTGGCATGCACACATAATCATGGAAATCATTTCTTGTTAGTCATGACTCATTGCCAAGACTATCTTAGTGGACAAAGTCCCTTTCTGAACCGAGTTCACTCCTCGTTTCAGTCCTGTATCACTGAACCGAAATAACCTTCCGTTCCAGCCATGTCTATCTCATGAGATATAAAATCATTACCCAATGCATTGGAGGGAGATATAGGTCCCACCCATCTTATAATGAATCCTTTCTTATGTGTGCCACATAATCATAAAACATACATCATCGCATAACACATATAACAAAAATGGGATTCTTGAAACATCATGACATCATAAATTCATATATGATAAAGGAATTCATAAACATAATTCCATCACAACATAGTCAAACCAATGTAAAAATATGGATAGAAACAGAACCCTTTATTATCTTAGATGGAAAATAATTTTGATAAAACACTTGAATTGAATTCTTGAGGAAAATATCCTTTCTTCTTCAAAAACATTTTTCCTTTCATAACATGTCATACAACTTTAAAATAAAAGAAGTTGATTAAAAATAAACTTGAAAACTTGTAAAGGAAGCTTCTTTGAAGTAATGTTTTAAAAATCCATTCATGCCGTATAAGTTAAAAAAAACATTCTTCGTACTTTTGTCGGAAAAGTCAAAAAGTACCTCGTACGGAAAAACGACAAAAGATTCCTTTCATATTCTTTACTAAAAACTCACCTAAGGGTAAAATTGGATTTAAACTATTTCAAGTGGATGGAAACAATATTACATATTGAGGGAACATGGATGTGGATGATAAAATACACCCCAGTAAATACTTACGAATAAACAATCTCGGATAAAAATGAGATTGTGATATTTCCCTTACCTTAGGTCTGATTTGCTTTGTTCGTGTCCGAAGCTCCTGTATAATGGTTTAAATAATGTTATTGACTTATTCCAGAATCATACATATTGATATGATATCATATATGGTCATATTATTAGCTTCTTGTTAGTAATATTTCATTGTTACTTGTTACTCGGGTCTTTATAACTTTTTGTTCTTATGCGTGTTTTGTTGAATAAATTCTTATTCTTATCTTTAGATTATAGATAATTCATTTCCAGAATGGTATTAGTGTATTATATACCATATTCATTCATTCAATTCATTTATATAATCATTATGAAATGAAGATCATGTAGAACGAGTCGCATCACATCGTGGAGACGGTATTCCGTACGTACGCACGAGTGATGATATCGTTCCTATGATCGTGGAATTGTATTGGAGTATATATATATATATTATTTCAGTATCAATATTACTTAATAATAATCATATATAGTTACTCATTACACCATTATAACCATCCTTGTAAGGTGATGGTGGAAAATAGATTACACCACGGCGTGGAGACGGTATTCCGTACGTACGCACGCGCGGTGATTTCATTTTTCCGTAGGATGGATAGAAGGTGAATTAGGGTTGTTTCATATTTATAATAACATATCAGTATGTAAGTAATACTGATGTTATTACTTTATCATGAAACAACTAAAGAAGAAGAAGTTGAAGAAGAAAGAAATTGAAAAGATCGGTAATGGATATTACCTCTTCTTTGGAACGCCTCTTTGAATCCTCCACTTAAGGAACTAAGATTGGTCTTTGGAGAAGACCAGGACCTCTAGGATTATTCTAGGGAAGTGGAGAGGAGAAAATGGCAGGGGTTGGCCGAGCTTGAGTGCTCAATTTGGTGTGAGGAGGAGGGGGAGGAGGTGCCCTTTTATAAGGGAGGAGAGGGGCACCTTAGGAATATCTCAAAATATTATTTTATATTAAAGTCAAAATAGGTTTATAATGGTTCCAAAGGGTCTTATTTAGAAGCTAAAGTGGGGATGGGTCGAAATCCTATCAACCAATAGGATTTAGACAAGTTTAGGGTATTATTTTAACCTTATCAATTAGATTTAACTCTAAGTTAATTAATTTAACTTTTACCGTGTCTTTTTGTTTTCTTTCACTATATGGTTAATACACTTACTATAACATGCCAAACGAACCCCAAATTGTTTATTATTAATATATATATCCTTAGCTAAGTCAGTTGGCCGAACCTTAGATTTTTAGGAATAAAATAACAATTAATAATATAATATTTGATTTAAAAACTATTTTGTGTCAATTTTGACACTATTTGATATATGATTTTTGTGAAAGTCATAACAGAATTATATGTTCGAACCAAGTTGATTAAATCAATAATAATATATCATAGTAACCTAGAAAATTAGTGGAATTCATAAAAAGTCTCAAAGTACATTTATTTTGGTATTTATATTATCCATTTTGTCAATATTTCATTAATAAGATAATTACTGCATCATCTTTGTGTCATAAATACATTAAATTATTTGATGTCTAAAAATTACAAATAAAATACCATCATGTAGGAAATCGTTTTAGCTTTCTAATGAATATTTACAATCGAATTTATCTTATGTATAACCCTATATTAAAAATTAGTTACTTATTAAACTTTGATTTTAACTATTTTAACCCTTCTTTAAATAAATTAATAATAAATGTCCTAATCTAATCCAAGTGGGACTAAATGGTCATAGTTTATTCCTAAGTTTGTTTTTGGTCGAATTACACTTGTCCAATAGAATTAGGACATGTGTTAGGGTAATATTGATATCATATTTACCCTTAGTTACCCTATTTACTATTAACCGCGGTAAAAAGGTAAAAAGTTACTATTCACCAAAAAATTATTTTCATCTCATTGAACCACATTTTAGTCCTTGATATTAACCGTGTCTCTCGGATTTTCGAAATTCCATTCACAGAAGCGGTAAAATTATGTTTTATGCAAAATTCAGTTTTTAACCTACCACTTAGTGGTTTCACTATTCATCAAAAATTGAAAGTTTTCAGAAAAATACCAAAATTTCACCCTAGGCTAATTTCGATATTATGAGTCCAAAAATGAAGTCCATTTTGAAAAATAAAATTTATAAAATTTCAAAAAGTGGTTATTACTATTCATAACGGCTAGTTTTAATAGCATATTGTTGTTTAGTGAAACTCGGTATTGCGTACGACGCAAGCTATCGAGGAAGGTCGCGATTGCGTGTAAAGCAAGTCAAGCAAGTGTTGCGTAGAAAAAGATTCCTTTGATAATTTATATAACATAAAAGTCTCGGGTGTTACATATCATTCTGTTATGATTTTCAGAAAAATCAATTACTATATAGTGTCAAAATTGACATAAAATAGTTTTTAAAACAAATATTATATTATTAATTGTTATTTTATTCCTAAAAATCTAAGGTTCGGAAAAATGAATTAGATAAGGTTATATATATTAATAATAAACAACTTGGGGTTAGTTTGACTTGATATAGTAAGTTTATTAACCTTATAGTACAAGAACACAAGAAGACACCGTAAAAGTAAAATTATTTAACTTAATGTTAAATCTACATGATAAGGTTAAAATAGGAACCTAAACCTGTCTAAATTCTATTGGATGAGAGGATTTCGACCAATCCCCACCTTATCCTAGAAATAAATCAATTTGGAGCTATTTAAAACCGAAATTTACTTTATAATAAAATAATATTTTTAGTTATTCCGAAGGTGCCCCTCTCCTCCCTTATAAAAGGGAACCTCCTCCCCCTATTCCTCACACCACTTTGAGCCTTCAAGCTCGGCCAACCCATACCAATTTCTTCTATACACTTCCCTGGAAACATCCTAGCGGTTCTGGTCTTCTTCAAAGACCTATTTTAGTGCCCTAAAAGGAGGTCTCAAAGAAGAACTTCAAAGAAGAGGTAATGTCCGTTACCGATTCTTTCATCTTTATTTCTTCTTCCACTTCTTCTTATATAGTTGTTTCATTATGAAGTAATAACATCAGTATCAATCATATACTGATATGTTTTTATAAGCATGAAACAACCCTATTTCACCATCTATCCATCCTACGGAAAAATAAATCACCACGCATGCGTACGTACGGAATACCGTCTCCACGCCGTGGTGTAATCTATTTTCCACCACCACCTTACTTGGATGGGTATAATGGTGTAAATAATGACTATATATGACTATTATAAAGTGATACAGATTCTTAAATATTATACATACACTCCAATACAATTCCACGATCATAGGAATGATATCATCACTCGTGCGTACGTACGGAATACCGTCTCCACGATGTGATGCGACTCGTTCTACATGATCTTCATTTCATAATGATTATATAAATGAATTGAATGAATTAATATGATATATATTACACTAATACCATTCTAGAAATTAGGTATTCATAACCTAAAGAGAATAATAAGAATTTATTAGACAAAACACGGATAAGAACAAAAATTTATAAACACCCGAATAACTAGTTGCAATGAAATATTACTACTAAGAAGCTAAGAATATGACGAAATATGATATCATAAAAATATTTATGATTCTGGAATAAGTCAATAACATTATTTAAATCACTATACAGGAGGTTCGGACAAGTACAAAGCATATCGGACCTAAGGTAAGGGAAATATCACAATCTCATTTTAATCCGAGATTGTTTATACTTTAGTATTTACTGGGGTGTATTTTATCATCCACATCAATGTTTATTCAATATGTAATATTATTTCCATCCACCTACAATTGTTTAAATCCAATTTTACCCTTCGGTGAGTTTTTAGTAAAGGATATGAAAGGAATCTTTTGTCATTTTTCGTACGAGGTACTTTTTGACTTTTCTGACAAAAGTACGAGAAGAATGTTTTCTTTTAACTTATACTACATGAATGGATTTTTAAAAAAATATTTCCAAGAAGCTTCCCTTACAAGTTTTCATGTTTATTTTTAATCAAATTCTTTTAGTTTAAAATTCTATGACATGTTAAGAAAGGAAAAATGTTTTTGAAGTAGAAAGGATATTTTCCTCAAGAAAGGAGTTCAAGTGTTTTATCAAAATTATTTTCCATCTAAGATAATAAAGGGTTCTGTTTCTATCCCTATTATTACATTGACGAGATTATGTTGTGATGGAATTATTTTTATGAATTCCCTTATCTTATATGAATTGTTTTATGATGTCACGATGTTTAAGAATCCCATTTTTATTACATGGGTTATGCTATGATGTATGGTTTATGATTTTGTGGTACACATAAGAATGGTATCATTATGAGATGGGTGGGACCTATATCTCCCTCCAATGCATTGGGTATAGATTTTATATCTCATGAGATAGACATGGCTGGAATGGTAGGTTATACCGGTTCAGTCAAACATGACTGAAATGAGGGTGACTCGGTTCAGAAATGAACTTTGTCCACTAAGATAGTCTTGGCAATGAGTCTTGACTAACAAGAAATGATTCTCTATGATTATGTGTGTATGAAACAAAGTATCTTGTTTTAAGTTATGGTTATTGGGATTTCATTTCACTAGTATTATTTATCCCATGTTATGAAATTATTCTCCCTTTTGCAGGTTAAGATTTCCAAAATGTTATGTTCTTATGAATATGATGTGATTGATATTTCTTTTGTTTACCCTTACTGAGCATTTGAGATCACCCTTTTGTATGTTTTATTTCCCTAGGTCAGGAAGAAGGTTATTAAATAGAATATGCCAAAAAGGGACTCTAGATATGATGAAATAAATGGGAGGCAAAGTAGATGCTTTATGAACCAGTTGTTTATGTTTCCCAGTTTCTAAAGACACTATACCTATACCGTCCTTTCTTGGTTTTGTTATATGTTGTAATAAGTGTGCTTCAATTCTGATGTAATAACAATGTATGTAAAGTATGGGTCACTATAGGTATGGGGCAGGGGGTAGGGGCAGGGGGCAGGGGGGAGGTCTGCCGAGCAGGGGGCAGGGGGTAGGGGGAGGTCTGCCGAGAAGGGGGGCAGGGGGTAGGGGGATGTCTGCTGAGCAGGGGGTAGGGGGAAGGGGGCAGGTCTGTAGGGCAGGGGGCAGGGGGCAGGTCTACAGGGTAGGGGGAAGGTCTGCAAGGTAGGGGGCAGGGGGCAGGAGGCAGGGGCAGGGGGTAGGTGGATTGGGGCAGGGGCAAGTGGTAGTTGGAGGGGGGCAAGGGGCAGGGAGGGAGGGGGTGGCAGGGGGCATGTTGGAGGGGGCAGGGGGCATGTCTGCAGGTAATGGGGTAGGGGAAAGGAGCAGGTCTGCAGGGAAGGGGGCAGGGGGCAGGGGGCAGGGTGGAGGGGGGTAGAGGGCAGGGGGCAGGGTGGAGGGTGGAGGGAGCAGGGGGCAGGTCTGCAGGGCAGGGGGCAGGTCTGTAGGGCAGGGGACAGGTCTGCCGGGCAGGGGGCAGGGGGAAGGGGGTAGGAGGCAGGGGGTGGGTGGAGGGGGGTAGGGGGAGGGGTGGATGGCTTTCCACCACTCTCCTTTTAATTGTACATTTTCGTTTTTTTCCTAAAAGCATCCCCAATGGACCCTTGTGTCCCTCTTTTTTCAAAATTGCCCTCTTCTCCCCTAATTTTAGAATCAGTTGGCTTCGTTCTCATTTAATGGAACAGTGAGGAATTAAATTATTTAATGGTTGGATTTTTGGGTGGTCATTTCTTCTTGGGAGTAATTCACCTTGTCTTGGTCTTCTTCTTATTGTTCATGTGAAAACTATTTATTCCTGCTATTTCAGTGGAAACTCATTGTTCACATGGGTTACATATTCTCCAAGGCTGCAGTGTGCTTCCATATCCTGGGCCTCCCCTTTCCCTTTCATAACAAGGATTTCCATCATTTTATCAGTGACATGGTTGGATATTTTTTGTGGACAAACACATTTATTATATTCTTGATGCTTCCTCTTCCTATATCTATGTGGATATGGATATCTCCAACCCTTCCCTAACTACATCCTCCTTATGGCAGGGACTTTCTCCTTGTGGAAAAAGCTGTTCCATCAATTCCTAATGTATTTCATCTCCCACTTCTTATTGCAAGGACACTTAGAATATCTGTGAAAACACTTCCATGTTGGTCCTTAGGACCCCATAGTGGTGTTTATACTCTTCATATCACTTCAATGTAGCCTAAAGTTTCCATGGATCCTCATGACAAGGGTGCGTCTTTGTTTACACACACTTCTAATTCACCTCCTACTGTTTCCCCGATGGTCCTTCAACTTCGTACAGTGCCTCCCCAAGTTCCTATTGTCCTGCTTCCCCCACCGTACGTACCTGGTCCAAGGGATATTCCCACTCTTCCGAATGTGTGGCCTTTGGAGCTCCCACGACCCCTCCTCCTCGGCTGTGTCCCAACCTCTGATTCTACATCATACAATTATTTTGTGGTGTTCAGGCCTCATGTGAACATTTATCCAAGAAATTTCCCACCACCTAGTGGAAATATTCATTTTCACAAGGGAATATAGGTGCTCATCTCCCTGCCTCCCCCCCCCATTCAGGTGATTGATCCGGGTTCCTCAAGTTTCTCCCCTTATAGCTATTTTTTTCACTTTCTTTACTACTCCACCGAATTATCTAGAATGGGAAATATTTATCTCTCTATATTCATGCATCTCCACCACATGAGGGATGTATACCAAATCTTAGTCCAGGATCCTTCAGGATTCCAAATATTGCAGTAGAGTTTCCTCTTTTCCAGCACCCCCACTGTTCATTAATAACATCCCTCTTAAATTAGAATTACTAGGGCCTCATCACCTGGGATAAGACTATAATCCTTGTTCATGAACTTGATCATCTCATCCATTCATTAAATTTTTACCTTGATCCTATACAAACCACCTCTCGCATTTTGGGGTTTGATCATAGGATCAGGGTGAAAAAAATCATGCATGCTAACCCCAACATCATTCATATTTAGATGTTCTATCATTATATCATTTTAATAGACATTTTGTGTTCCAATGATCAATTAATCACCATAATTATTTATGTAGATAACCGAAAACTCTTTGTAATTTTTGTCTATGAAAAATGTGAGATGATTTCTAGAGAAACCCTTTGGTGAGACATTCATTCCCTTGATCCTAGGGAAATTCCATGGATCATGGGAGGTGACTTCATGTTATAGTTGTTCCATCTAAAAAGAAATGTGGTAGAGTTTTACCATGGAGGGAGAGTGATGGATTTGCTTCATTCCTCTCTCAAAAGGTGTAAATTGACATTGGTTATTCTCGAGACCAATTCACATGGTTTAACAACCAAAGGGTGGAACCCCATGCATGGAGTAGGTTTGACCGCTACCTAGAAAAATAGAATGCCATTTATTTCATACTAAGTGTTAATTTTTTCACCTTTCTTGTGATCTTTCTGGCTATTCAATGATTCTTGTGACCCTTTTTTAGGCTGATAATAGAGGTGAATGCTTTATCTTTTCTCACATATAGATCTATGACCCATGTTTTCTCAACACGGTTTCTGAGTCCTAGTCCATGCCAGTTCATGAAAACCTATGGATTGGTCTTCATAACAGGGTGAGGGAACTTCAACATGATCTTCAAGCATGGTTAAAGAACCTACTTTTGTGACGTCAAGACATGGATAACTTTTGTGCAGATGTTATCTTTTTAGAAACACAACTGTTTTCTTGCTGTGATAATGACCTGTTTAGTCATTTGATCTCAATGAATAATGATTTGGTGGTCTGCCTTCTGGGAAAGGAATTTCTTTCTCGGGAATGGGATCCAATTAAATGGATTCCGGAGAAGGAAAAACTCTACAATTTTTCATTCATGCATTAAAGAGATACACAACCATACTCTGCCTAACATAATCCAAGAATATGGATCCTTTATGGCTAATCAAAATTATGTTTGAGGCCTTGATGTTACCAACTTATAGTCTATTTTGGCTGACCCAAACACCTGCATTCTTGAGGGTTACCCATGGATCCATTCTAATCTCTTTGATGACATCCCTTTTTTTTAGAGCAGACTAATAGGGTGGTGTTTTCCGATCCGGTTGGCCCGAATGCTTGTGGTCCGCAAGGGGTGGGGGGTGCTGGTGCAGGGTGGGGGAGCTATGGGTGGGGGGAGGGGGGAGTTGGTAGTGTCCTCCCAATAGCCAGCACGGTGAAACGTGTTGGCCTTTTTATGCAGTTTAAAGGCCTATATCCACAGTTCATATTTCTGTGGCCTTTATTGGCGTGGCTATAGGGCTGCCCCTATAGCCACAGTTTGAAAACCGTGGCTATAGGGGTATAGATACGGTTGGAGCCATGGGTTTAGGGATATATCCATGGTTCGTACCGTGGATATAGTTATATAGCCATGGTTTGAAACCATGGCTATAGGCTCTAACCTATAGCCATGCCAATACCAGCCACGGTTCATGAAACCGTGGCTATAACCTATAGCTACAGTTTTTGAGCCTATAGCCACGATTTCGAATCGTGGCTATAGCCTAAATTTCTCGTAGTGTTCATTGTCTTGGTTGGCTAGATTATATCTCAAATGAGGTCTCATTCCACCGAAGAATATATCAACCTTATCAATTAGATCCATGACAAAGATAGAGGTATATCGTGAAAGTCTGGTGAAGTTCATCTCATATCATCCGACAGATTCGTTCTCCTTCTGCTTCTACTTTAGAAAAACCTTCTTCATTCTTGTTCTCATGGATCTAGGGCAATACTTACAGAAGAAAATCCCTCTGAACTCTTCCCACTCCATAGCTTCAACCTCCACTCTTTCCCTCGTGTTTTTAATCAGTTCCCACCATTGATCAGCTTCTCTTTCTAAGTGATTGACATCCAGAGTGACCTTCTCTTGCTCTAAACAGCGGAGCACAGAAAATATCTTCTCGATAGAGCTGATCCACTACTCAGTAATCAATGGGTCAGTTGATCAACTAAATCATGGTGGTCGTTAATTCATAAAGGACTCAACATAAAGTGGTTCCCCTCGTAGTGAGATCAGTCTCTCATCTTGATTCAAGTTAATTCGCATAACTTGAGTCAGTTGGTTCATCATTCACATAAATGATTCCATTCCATCTTCCATCAGAGGGTTGTCAGCACATGGCCCATTGCATTCACCATTTACACGGTTCCTCCTATTTCCCACCATTTATAAAAGAATAAAACCTTAATGAGAAACTTATTTCATTTATGAATCTTTTAACTATAATGGATTTATGTCTTAAAACTTCTTTAAATAATTACATTTCTCTATAAATCTTTCATAATGATTCACAAAATACTTATCATTAACTAAACATATCCCCCATGAGTGTCATAACCAAGAGTGCATCAAGGCCCATTGTCATGTTCCAGGATACCCTGGGTCAAGCCCGAAACTCCTTGTCAAAGATTTAACTCCTAGGTACCTCTGTGCCAAAACCGCCTCTACCTTTCGTATCCAAACAAGGATGTATTTTCTTGATAAACAACTTAATTAATACTCACCAAAATACCAGGATGTTTTCCTATATTTAAACTTTTCTATAGGATTCTTCCTAATGATTTTTAGCGTAATTTCTATAAATAACTAAACTATCCTTTGATACCAACTATGGAATTCCACCTTTTTATTACATAAATTTTTATTACATTTTACAAAAAGAGGATGTTTAAAGTCTAGTGTCTTGGAAATCAGGAACATAATACATGAATACAACATAAAAAATTCTTCTAAACCACTTGTAAGGAATAATCATAGGTTCATCCACTGTACAATTACTGCATCTCATATCCTGGAGACATACATCAAAGGAAAGGGTGAGCATAAGTCTCAGTAACGAAAATAAGTGAAACAGTTGACATGTGATCTTGAGAAATATTAATAAGAACCTAATAAAAGTCATAAAGGCATGAGCAATGTAATAATAGGAATATCATGATAAAAATAACATGAATAATAACTTGAATATGTGGCTGAAATATTTCATTTAGACACTCATGAACATATCACCAAGGTTTATCCCCGTTGTGTCATAAAAATTACAAAGGTTACTCACCAAGGTATCATGAAACTTGTCATATCTTGAGACTAATTATTTACCCAATGCATTGAAGCACTATAAGGGAGCACCATTAATATTTATTTACTTTCATGTGACCCACATAGATCATAATAAATCATTTCATAAATAACCCATAGATAATAAAATAAATGGGTTTCATTTCAAAATCATGACGTTTTAAAAGTTCATAAAAATAAGATCATTATTTCATTTATAACCCATGGAAAGGGAGTGAGGGTTATAAGTATGTCCATTTTAGAATAAAATATATCATTTTTATATTTTTATGAACACCCATAGAAACAAAATAGGTCTAGATATTCATATAAATAAACAAGTTAATTTCTTGAGAAAAAGAGATAGAAAATTTGAGACGAAATTTCTTCAGCATAACGGCTATATAACATGGTTTTAGAAAATAATAAAATGAGAGAGTACAAGGGTAAACCACTACTAAATAACCAATATTACAATACAAATACAGAATAACATTGGGATAAGAACA
This sequence comes from Viscum album, assembly GCA_963277665.1. Lineage (NCBI taxonomy): Eukaryota > Viridiplantae > Streptophyta > Magnoliopsida > Santalales > Viscaceae > Viscum > Viscum album. The sequence goes on from OY728161.1 coordinate 1,594,463,433, forward strand.
TGGTATGGATATTTGAATGACATACCATAAGAAAAGGAAAGTTTAAAGGAAAGAGAAGATGTGATTTCTTTTACGAGAAATTCGGCAACCTAACGACGTCACTTAAAAATTCAGAAAACAAATTGATGAGAGTGGAAAGGGTCTATCAAAAATTAGAAATTAAATGGACAGTAATTAGAACATATAATAACATACCCTCAACATAATGATATGGAAAATATAAGATACAACATAAAGGAAGTCATGACTAAACCCATTGCTAATGGTGGAATTGGCATAAAAAATTGAAAGCTTTTCAATGATGCTCTTCAGGCTCGTCTTACTTGGCGCATTATTAACTCCACTTCTAAAGCTAATGAATTCTTTAAAATTAGATTCTTCTCTAAGCTTTTAAATGGAAATTTTAATTTCATTAACTCTTCCATCTGGCCCTCTATCCGTGACTCATACCAAAATATCATGCATAATTCCAGATGGATTGTCAGTGCTGATTCTTCTTTTAATTTTTGGTGTGAAAGATGTTGTGGTAACCCTCTGATATCTTTGTTACCCTCTAATAATCGTCCTGATGATATTAAACAGACTATAAAGGTGGTATTACAATCTAATCAATGTGATCTCCCTGACAATATTTTGCAAACTATTAATAATTATCCTTTTTCCCCTAATGATGATTTTCTTGTTTGAGAACCTTCTGCTAATGGGATTTTAGATTCTAAAAACTTTTATAAGCATAATTTCTCTGAAAATGAAGCAAGTTTCCTCTGGGTGAATCATTTTAATAAACCTTGGATTAAACCTTCGAGGCTTACCCTTATTTGGCACATTGCTCATAATAGGCTACCTACTGAAACTAGTCTGCAAGTCTTTGGCATTCAACTCTGTTCTAAGTGTCGTCTCTGTAACCAACACAGAGAAGATGCCAATCATCTTTTTCTATCTTGTGCGATGGCCTCTGCCCTGTGGAATTTTATTTTTGATTTATTTAATTGCATAAAACCCCTTACTGACTCAATCTCCTTATTCTTAAAAAACTGCACTAGACATGAAGCTTCTCGTCAAATCAAGAATCTGTTTCTTGCAGCAGTGGCAGAACTCTTGCATGAGCTATGGTATGTCAGAAATGATCTTATTAACAATAATCATTCTCTCAATCTTAATGCGGGAAAATCTCGGATTCTTCTTGCGATTCATGAAGCTGCCTCAATTCAAAAATACTGCTGTGACAACTCAGTTGGTGATTTTGAGAATCTTCGTCATCTCCATATTCATGGCATCTTCCCAAAGCCTAAACGTTCCTTTGAAGTGTTCTAGAAATATCCAATTTTATGATGGATCAAAGTAAATGTGCATGGAGCTTTCAAAGGCAATCCAGGTCCTGCCAGCTGCGGTGCGATCTTTAGAGACTCGGCTGGCTAGGTCCAAGGATGCTTCTTTGTTGGTTGTGGTTACTGTTCATCTCTGGAGGCGGAAATGGTTGGGGTCATTCATGCGGTTGATATCGCGCTTCAAAGAGGTTGGAGAAAGCTATGGATTGAAAGTGATTCACCCACTATCATCCATGCCATCTGGAATGCCAACATCCATCTTGCCTGGCCTCTTACTTCTTGTTGGATGAACTGCCTCAATTTGCTCCATGGGATTGATTATATAGCAACTCATGCCTACCGTGAAGCAAATGCAGTTGCTGACTCTCTTGCCAACAAAGGTCTTCATCAGACCATGACTTGGCTGGACTCTATTCCCTCTGACTTATTATATCTCTTTGATAGAGATTGTAAAAAAATCCCTTCCTTTTGCCTCTTGTAATCCTTTTTAAATTTCAATAAAATGTTCTTTGGTCTTTGACCAAAGATTCACCTTTTTAAAAAAAATAAAAAAATAAAGGAAGTCATGACTTAAAATAGGACGGTGAAAGAATCCCTTACCTTGAAGAGTAACTTCGAAAGTTTGATGGTCGGGACCTTGGGAGGCTTGAGGGAACCTTGGGAGGAATCATTGGGAGGTAAGGAGACCAAAACATCATTGAGTATGACTTTTCGAATTAAATGAATGAGGGAAATGGATTGGTATTTATAGGAAAAGTGAGTGAATAAATTTTTAATTTCCAAAGGACACCTCATTAGTGGTATTGGAAAAACCATGGGCTTGACCATGTTATTGGCCCATGGAATCATCCACTTGGGACACCGCATAGCATATATCACTATTATAAATTCTACCAGAATGCTTACTTCATTATTACATCATTAATGATGTCATTAAACACTAGAATCCCAAAACAGCATTTTTACTATTCACCGATAATTCAAATGTTTCCGTAAAATTCCAAAAATCACCCTAACCTAATATCAATGCTCTGAATTCAAAAATGAATTAAATTTTATGAAAATAATTTTCTAAATAATTTTTAGTTAATTTTTAAATAAAATCATTATTTATTCCAATAATACAACTTTAAAACTATAACTCATTTTGTAACACCTTAAAAAAAGTAATCAAGGTCCCATAGAATTATCGTATAACCATAAGACAAAAAAGTAAAAATTAATGATTAAATTATATGAAAATAAATTTCCATTTTAAATTATTAAATCAATTATAATATTGTAAATAAAATATTTATAGCATACAAAAAAATACCAAAACATAAACTATGATCGTTTTTTCACTTATAAGATGTGTAAAATGCATTTATACATTCATGGGTGAAGTTACTATTTTTGGGTCAATTTACTATTCATTAATATTCATATGGGTATGTTACTATTCATACTTTAATATTCACTAAACACCAAGTTGATCTTATTAGACCTTAAATTTCACACTGATCACAACTTTAGAAGACCATTTTTAAAATCATTTCATATTATTAATTATTTAATGAATACAAAAAAATATTTTAAAATACCTTATTTTCTAAATTTATCAATAATACACATCCTATATTTATCAGAATATTTGAAATTCAAAAACATTTCCATAAGAAGAAATAATGATTTTATTTATATAAAAGGACTACACAAAGCAGCTAAGGTCTCATTACATAGTCCCTTATAACACTAGCATAAGACCTAAGTGTAAGGTGTGCTATGGTGAAAGAATCTTAGGGGTGGATCAGACAACATTACCCGAGTGGTGATTTCTATAAGCTTGAACTTCTCCCTTAGGTGATTCTATTAAAGCTTCATACGTTGAAGTTCGGCCCGGGCTTGGACCAGAGCAAAGCACAGTGATGCTACCTCCTTCCCAAGCTCTGACAGATGGGATTCATAAGGCTCAAGTCTACTAGATGAGGCCATCCAATATTCTTTCTCTATTAATTAACCAAGATAACTATATTTATAAAAACACAACGTTAAGATTAAAGTTTTCAATGGTCTTATTGACCAATAGTCATATAACAGTCAAAACCCAATGGTCTCATTTTAATTATACCCACTTCATTAATTAAAGGATATAGTTTTGTTGATTAAAAACACACAAAAAGGAAACAAATATAATTGAAAAGTTCGGGTCATTACAGATACAACTAGGTCAATCCCTATCTCACCAGGTTCCATTCGGATGGTGATAATCCAAGTTAAACTACCCCATTCACACCTTCAATAGTCCAACGGATGATGACCACCACTTAGAAGGCATATAAAACACATGGGAAGAATTATCTTAATGTAACTACACACACATCCATCTCAATGAATTAGTGTAGAGAAAAAAAATCAAACTATAAAAAAATTCATGCATACATATATTACCAAAAATCAGGGTACTCAAAATCATAATAGAAAAATATAGGAACAAAAAATAAAAAAATAGTCTAACTACAAAGAAGGATGGGACTAATATCAAATGTAACCACTGATATAAATCTCGGTCAGTCAAGATCAATATATCCAACCTACTCCTAATCATCCTAGGTTTCCATAAAAAGACCTATTGTCTTCATCATATGTGACATGTGTGGGAAGAGTCGATTATATTGTTAGTATATAAGTACAAACAAGGTACCCCAAAATCACAAAATTGAAGGGAGAAACTTAATATTTGGAGTTATCATAACTCATATTGATAGGTAAAAGAAAATAATTTAGAGAGAGAAAATGAATCCCCATCTCTATATCTCATCAATACTGTAATAGTTAGATCACCACCAAATGGTATGTCAATAAAAAATGATAGATATCCATAATGACTCCAGGAATAACCTAGTTATACTTATCATAGACTAAAAATATCATAGTATCAACCATACATCCAACCACTAGATTCTAAAAAAGGATCAAATGTATCAATCATATAAGAATACTCACTCCATGATACCTTCCATCCTCAGCAAAACTTATCATAGATATCACTCATCACGTATCACTAAGACCATGTCACATCCCTTCCATCACTGACGGAAGTCATCTAAGAGCACACACTCACTGTGTCTTTACATGAAGAAATTTATAATGGAACCTAGATGATCTTGATAATCAAATAGGGGATCACACCCATGCCTCATGGGGGACCACATAAGACCTACTAAAACTCAGACAATCTCAACACTCAAATACAGGATCACACATAACACCATTGGAGGACACAAAAAACCCAACATGAGGCACATAATCCGGAGACATAGACATGGGATAACACCCATGACCACCAATGGATGCCTAAAACCTTTTATAAAACAACCTATATGTGTGGGATCATTAATTGTATAAGTAGGTCAGACTGATACCTCAAACATCTCCAAGGGAAGATGATACAATTATGAATCTGACCCCAGGCTTCCTAGATGGATATATGAACTCTATCCAAACTAATCCTATAGATGAGATCAAAATATTATTCTCAAGATGTAATCTAGCACTATACCCTTAGGGGAAGACCATGTTAAAGAACTGATATTGATCTAGCATCTCTATCAGAATAATCACATGAGCATCACCTCACATTACATCATTAATGCTAAAACCATGACCACAATTACATTCTAGGATAAAAACCTCTTAGGATCAGCTAATCATGGGACTCTATCCAAGTCATGAAGATAGAGATACATAAGTGAGAAGTATTTGAGGGGTGTACACTACATGACATCCTATTGTACATATGGTGTAACCTCAGCTGATCACATGGGTGTTTCATTCCCCACACATGACCTGGCTAGACATGTAGTCATACATGGAATGAATATGTAGTATATGACATGTTCTTCTTATCCTTATCTTAGAATCATGTCATTGGTTGTCCCCATGTACAAAAAACCTTCCATGTGTACCATGGCATGTACCCCTATGGATGGAAATCTTTTCTATCTTTGCCTATTCATGTGATCATGCACCTCCACATGACTATGTCATCCATGCACAAGGTTTCTGCTAGTGTGCTTATCCATATAGTCAAGACACAATACATTGCTGTGTAAGAGTAGTACATGGTATTTAGTTCAGAAAGACAAATTTTAGAAATCGGAAGAACACATAGAATGTTCTCATACACTAAAGATTTTTTGATCAGGATTTCTAAACCAAAAATAACATCAATCATCGCAAAACCATCAATTTTTCCCAATTACCCACATATTGACCTTCAGGGGATCTCTAGAAGCATCATAAGAGAACTAAAACCTTATAATAATCCATATATAGGCATTAGGACCTAAAAATCACAAATCAGACTATCTCTTGGGGAGATACTAATGATTCAATTTCAGATCCATGTCCAGAAGCTACAACACCATGATTAAGGAGTGATCATCATTAGGATTAAAGTTCAGAAGAACGTTCTCTCCTCAGTCCCTCAGTGATTTATCTATCACACAAGGGGATCCATATCACTCTATAGTACATGGAAACAAGGGAGGTTATTTTATTAGGTTTATGAATCAAATTTCATTAATTAATAAGCCTCTATAATTTGAAAACCTACCATTTATCACCTATGACTAGGTTCCCAACATTGATACACTTTATGTCGCACTTAGGGTAAATCCTAAATTCAAGTCTGAAAATGATATCAAATTTACACTTTGAGATTCCTTTTTAGAGTAATAAAACATTTCTAGAAAAAATTTGTGCACAGGAAAAAATATATTTAGTATCTTTAATATCACCACACTAAGGATCCCTAAGAAGTGAATTTCCATGCTGACTTAGTGTGTGACAAACGAAATATTTCTAAAACTATTTAAAAAAATTATATGAAGAAAAGTCATTAAACATTCAAAAATGTCACCAAAAAATCTCCCCCTTTTTTATAATCACAAAACATGAAATAAAAATGGGTGCTTGATGGAAATAAAAAATAAATACTCCCTCTATGTTTTGATTGAAAATCCACAAAAATTTTATCATATGTCACTCACTCGAAATATATTATTTTCATTTTATAAGAGAACATTTTAAGGGTAAAATAGGAACCAGAAAAAATATGACAACATGAACAAACATTTACTTATAATAGGAACCACTATACCACTCCAAGAAAACATTAAATAGTTGTAACTTTCACCCTTTCCATTCAATATAAAAATAAAACCACACCAATTACAAGTGAATTATGTCCTCAATAATGTATGTAATATTTTCCAAAGTTTTAATGTAATCCCATAGATTGAGTTAACCATCATTAAATACACATATTAAAATACTTTTTTGAGCCTTAATCAATTATTGTTATTTATATTGGTTTCAACCTGGAGATTTCTTATATTCATCTATCAATATAGTTATTATAAATTTTAAGTAAGATTCCATGTAGGTAACAACCTATGATTTTAGTTAATCATTATTATTAAATATATAGGGTTTTTGAAATATTATTTCACATGAAACACTAAACTATAATTATAGTAATAAATTTGAAATGTATAAAAAATAGACTTAATAACTCTTAAAGCTTAAACAATTCATTATTAATAAAAGACTATTTCCTTATATATTCTATATTATTTTAAAAATAAATTTATAAATTTATGAATTCTAATTTGAATAAATTGTTTTTTTAAATTATAAATTTAGAATGATCTTATTATGAAATTTCAATTTTTTATGAAATAATTGAATTATGCGAATATTGAAAAATATATTTTTTACCAAAACCATAGAATTTATAACTATATAAAAAAGTAGGTAATAATTAAGAACTTATAAAATACGTTTCATGATCAAATATATATTTATTCAGTAAGAATATTGATTTTTAAATACCACTATGAATTTATAAAACTATGTTTGTTATTTAATTGACATACACAATTTTTTCCACTAAAATAACAAATTTTGGTTTCTAATTTTAAATTAAATATTTTTTTAAAAAATTATATTTTGGATTTAATTGAATACAACATAGATTTTATATGTTTGATAATATAAAAATTATTTCAAAAAAATCAGATACATTTATATTTTAATCCTATATAAAAAAATTAATGTTAAAAATATACTTTCTTCTAAAATAGATACTTATGTGTTACATGCACTAATTTTTATATTTATATTTCATAGACATATAAATTTTAACTAGAAAAAATAATTTAATATTTTGAATTAGTAGGTTGAAATTATTTAATAAGTTCCATTTTATTTTCTGTAACTAAAATAACATTGATGATGTAAAAATTATTTACATTAGTAAAACCAAAAATAATATAATTGAAAATTAAAAGATTAAATAAATGAAAAAACAATTTAAAATATGTTTAAAAATGAATGTTTGATAGATTATAAACCATACCTCACCCGATACTCAATTATTGTAAATTTTTAAGTCTTCATGAAATGTGAAACATGTACAGTATTTATATTAAGTTTAAATATTTACAAAAATGTCATTCTCACTGATTATAAAATGGGCCTCTCCACACCCATTAAATAAACCAAAAAAATTAAGTAACCAAAAAATAATATTAAATTTTTCTCCCCAAAAATTATTTTCCTTTTTTTTGGGCCTCTATCCATAATATATTTTTCTAATACATCTATTTATAAGGGGTATTCCATGGGAAAACCCAAGTCCAAAACATAAGAACTTTTTTCCTGACTTCTTTTCTTTTCTTTCATACAACCAAAAATATAATTTTCTCATTCATAATTAATGGAATATTTATTTTTTCAAAATAATTATTATTATGCAGATTGAATAATTTTTTGACACCATTAACTCATTCTATTATGAAAATCAAAAATGTCATCTCGGTGTGGAGACAACCACCTCCACACAGTAAATTAACTCATTTTAAACTAGTTTCTTTATTATTTAGTAAAATCACATAAAATATGATTCAAAACTATAAAAATATATAAATAGTATAAATATTATTATATTATAATGATATTATGGAAAAACCCACTTTCATAACCATATTCATCCATTAATTATGGTTTGTTTATATTTGGGTTAATCAAAACACCTACTTGGATAATTCTATAAATTAATATCATTGATGACTATGTAAACTTAATTAAAAATTATATATGATATAAATAAGTAAATAATTATTTTATTTTTGGTCTTTAATGGTAACATTAATGTTAAATTCATTAATTAAGATTTTATGATTCATTTTTCAAAAATGACAAAAGCATAGTTATCAACAATTTCATCTATAAGAACCTCAACTAAGAAAAATAATAGAATAAAATTATAACTTTATAAATATTATTAAAAAAATATTTTTTTAAACATTATTATATTGATGTTATTATATTTTGGAGAATAATGAATAACAACACCGCTAAAATGAAAATATTTTAAAAGGATCCATATTACTCAGACCAGATACTGAAAGTAGATAATAACTAACTGCAACACAAGTAGAGAATAATTGTCAATGAAAAATATAAAAGGTTATATAATTTAATATGCTTTTTAAATAATATTTTAATATATTAAATTTTTATTTATTGGAGTTTATAGTGTCATCAACTAAGTAGGAATTCAATAAAAGGGTTTCATCAAATAAATTTCTAATTCATTGGCCATAGCCTTTCTAAATTGAATATATATTTCAAGAGTTATTTTATACATAAAATCTACTATTTTATATAGAAATTAATTTGTTTCTATATTAATTCTCATAATAAACATCCACTTCTTTGATAAATGGTTTCCAAATTAGAAGTGTTATTTTGGAATAAATAACTCACATTAATGCTAATGATTTTTTTTATATATCTCAGTTTTACCAATTGAATTTTTTTATTTAATGAAATATGAATATGATTTGTCTTTTATATTTTTCATTTTTCCTTAAAATATTTTTAAAAATGAATTTTTTTCCTTTTTTATAATATATTATTTTTCAAAACAACCTAAAAACCTAAAAACTGCTTTTCTATTCATTATATACCACTCAAGATTTATTATCTAAAATTTTGTTTCTATTCAATGATCCTTTATTTTTAAATATTTACAATAATTCTTTCAAAATAATTATTTTTCCCTTCCCATTTTTTGAAACTAAAATTCAGTTCAACTTTTATAAAAATGTTTAAAAGGTTTTGGGAGTACTTTTTCATTTTACCATTGATATTTTCTAGTATATTTTAGTTCTCTTAAAGAGATATTTTGATCACCCACTATATTTTTTTATAATATGTTTTTATTCAAAATTAAATTTTCATATAATATTATTTCTTAAGGACATGCTATGTGATTTTTTTTGAAAATATGAAGAAACAAATTTCTCTTTTCCATGGGTTCTTTAAGATATGACAAATATTTATTTTAGGTGGAATAAATATTTAAGGATAATGATGTGGGGCGTCCTATTACACCATCCAATGTAATGGTTTATGATAATATATCATGATATAGTCAAGAATAGATATAATTATTTTTTTATGCAATAATATTAATTATGAGTATTTCTATATTTTTACATGTTGATATAATGAGTTTTTTCACATAGTAGTGGGTATAATGAGTGTGGTCATGGAGGATTTCCTTTAATTATGGTTGTTCTATATATCCAATTTATTTATCATGTTATTCCATATTTCCATGATTTATTTAATTTTAATTATTTTACCAAGTTTTCATGTAACAAATTATTTTTAATTTTTTTTACTCTTATAGAATTCTCAAAATTATTATGATTATTTAGATGTATTTTGATCAATGTCATGCATTTTAGGATTTATTAATGATAATATTAGGATTATATATTTATCTCAATTTTTTTTAATATAATCTATGGTGACATAATTATTTTATAAGATATTTTTAATATCCTCATGTCCTCTATCACATTTCTGATTTGATACATTATCATAAGTTTTTCCCTTACAGAGCATTTATACTCACATGTTTCATATTTTTTCATTCCCTGAGTTATGATGATAATTATATCATTTTAGATTTATAAAGAAGATTTTAGATGTGTGTTATTAAGGATATATGTTTTCAAGTGTTTTTTAATAACATTTTTTTGTTTCCAATATTCAAGTCATTAAACCTTTAGGTCCTCAAGTTCTGCGACTATTTGTGAGATGTGAAATTCAAATCAAGGAATTGATGTATTATTAATAGATGTTAATATTGGGTTAAATTAATCCACCATGTTTTCCATATATTATAAGAGAATAAATATATTGGAATTTGGTTTATCTCTTGATATCACTTTCCTTCTTTCCTCCCAAAAATTTTTAGGCTGGATTTGATTTTACAAAGAATTTAATATATCCATAGGACCCTCTTTTTCATGGGTTACAAATTTTTCATCTAGTTTGGGTTCTTATAATTTGTAAATAAACTTGGTCAAGAGTCTATATTAGTTACTACATATTCCTTGATTTCATTTACACCTCCATTTTCCAAAGGTTTGTTTTTATATGTATATTTTTTGGTAATTTTTAATTCAATTTGGATTTAAAAACCATACCTCCTAAATTTTTTATCAATAGTTTATGAAATTTTGAGTAATTATTATGCTAACATGTTTTTTCCATTTATTTACAGAGTACTACCCTAAATCAAAACCACATTTATTCCTATTTTTCACACCTTAGTGAAAGTACACTTCCACATAAGTATCCCTTTCATAGTTAGGGGAACCATGGGATGGGATATCATCTCTATTAAATTTCTCAACCACTTCCTTAGATTATTATCTTTCACAATTCACTAAATAATTCCATTTAAACCATTTTCACTAAAATCCTTCCTCTTATACCAAGGAACTAAATCTTACATCCCATATTTTTCATAAAAACCAATACCAATATATCTAAAAATGTTGTAAATATTCTACAACCGGACTCTTGAATTTTACTTATACACTTTAGAACCTATAAAAAGAAACTGGATAATATGATCTAACTCTAGGTCTATTGGTATCACGTAGAGTGTCTTCTACACCTTTTCGATCATGTCTGGTGTGTCAACCACTATAGGAATGCATATAACTAGGATAGTCTCATTTCTGCCAACACTATGCTTCAACTCACATTTTAGAGGTCATTCTATTAGGTTTATAACATGGGGAACAAGTCACTTAGAACTTTAAATGTTTGTTTTTAGCAGATCTATCAGAAAATGAGTCATACCAAACAAAAATTCATTTTCTAATTCGAATAGTCTCTAGACCACATTAATTAGGGAAATCACTTCATATTTTTTTAGGAGGGTGAATAAATATGAAATATCACTAGTATGGGATAATTATCATCTACAACCACTATAAACTTGATATTATTAGTTTGAAATAGTTTTTTATTCAATACATCATCTACCACCTATTATTTAATTCAGTGAATGCAAATAGTCTTATTTACTTGACACAATACACATAAAACTCAATGCATGATTCATGTATCTTGAATTTCTTATAACTATATTCATATTATATTTCTATATAGATGATTTCATGTTATGTATTAATGAGATTTAATTTCATGAAAATTCGAGGAGAAATAGCGAGGGATAGAAAATTAGTCCTTTGTTCAAAACAATCAAAATAACCCATGAAATTACACAAATGATAAAGAATCAAAGGATTTTGGAATAGAAGAAGAAAATAAGGATGTAGAATCTAAATCATAGTAGATAGAGGCTCATATTGAATATGTAAATATAAATACCATTGAATTATAAATAATTGTATGTTATTGAAATATTGATAATATATTGACCAAAATATTACCAAATGTTCACTCCATTAAAAAAGAATTTGTATATGGAGAGGATTAAGTTTGAAAATTATAGTGTGTTTCTTCAATCATAAATATTCATTAGAACATCTATAAAAGTCATATATCAAGGGATTTTGATTTCATAAATGAGTTAACAGAAAAAGGATTATTAGATAAATGGGTTTAAGAAAATCCATTAGAGAAATAAAAAAATGGGTTGTACAAGAAAGATTATAAGAACCTTTATATAGACTAAAATATCATAGAATGCCTAAATTACATCTAGAGATATGAATTGAAATAATATGTGAGAGTATAAGTCATGGTATAGAGGAACCATAGCGAGGCCCTCATCCATTGGTTAGGAAGGTATTGAAAAAGCTATCATGTCGACTAGGCAATGAAACTATCATAGAAACTAGTGGTTTTTAGTTTTTTCTAAATTTATGATTCATATGAGTTGGATATATCTCCTCTTTAAAAACAATAAATAAAAATATTAGTAAAAATAATTTACACCCCATTAAAACTCATGATTAAAAACCACATTATTAAATAAATGTTTCCCACTTTAACCAAAAAAATTTATACTATTTAAATTTATACCAATTTATGATTTTCAAAAAAAAGGCCACATAAAGGGAAAAATTATGCAAATGTTACAAAATTTGAAGAAATATAAATAGAGATATCCCTTTATCTTTTGAATTCAACCATTGGGTTATAAATCCCCCTTTATGATTTTCAAGGAAATATAGGATAAACAATTCATTCTCATTAATTTCTGATACTTTATCTCTATCTCAAATAATCAATGAAAAATAAAGCATATATACTCCCCCTTTTTAGGGTAACTTTTAACTTGAAAATATTCATTCATAAAATATAAATTCAATTGAAAATAAAAATGATATATTAAAATAATTTATGAAAATTCAATGTTTACATCAATAAATGTTCTTCATAATTCAAAAATAAAAAAAATTATTTTTTTTTCTTTTATTATAAATCCAACCATATGATTTTATAGATTCTACATTCTCTTATTCTGATATTTAGATGTTATTTTAACTTCACCTATTTATCTATTTCATTCTTATATCATAATCATATATTACTTTATGTTCTATTCTTTTTCTGCTAACTCATAGTCCTGATGAAAAAAATAGAATGTTGGATTTATTAAAATATTTCCATAAAGTATATTTTCAATTAGAAAAATACATATTTTCATGGTCCTGGTGCTTATCATACTTAACTACTCTATATATATTCCAAAATTGCAACTCATAATATTCTTTAAAAATTCATGAGTCAGTTCGTGGCTCTAATTTTTGATCTAGAATTTATTTTAACATCTATGAGACTTGATCATCCATTGTACTATCTATATAAATAATAAAGTTGAATAAATATGAGGTAAGACTATATTTGTTTTAAAAACACTTTGAAAATTTTCAACCACGTGGATTATTCATTTTCCATATGATTTATCCTTGAATCATCATGCCAATAGATATATTTTAAAAACCTTTCTATCTTAGAAATGGCTTCCAAAAAATACATTGATCCTTTTGGATATACTATATTTTAGGAGAGATGTTCAAAATATAAATTTGAATAGATTATTGAGCTAAATTTAAGTAGTAAACACTGATTCCATTTCACCTGATTCCATTTAGATACGTTTTCATCTATTAGATTCTCCACTAAATTATTATTTCCAAGAGAATCTTTTGTATAATATTTCATTTATTTTTAAGATTCATCAAATAAAGGTGTGTGTATCTTCTAAGATTCAACTTTAGATGAAAAAATGGATTTGATAAAACATTATATGATCTAGAGAACCTTTTTGATAATGATTAAATTTATTCTTCCTAAGGAGTTAAGGGTCTAAGGGTGCATAAAATCATTTCCTCTTCTTTTTCTAATGTTCCACTAACTACACCTATCTCCGCAATCAATTCTAGAAGTTATTTTAAATTTAATTGAATATATCTAATTTGTTCTACTTAACCATTTATATATTTATCAACCAATAACATCAACCTCTTTTTAATATTTCCCAAAACGAATTTTATGGCACTACGATGGAAACATGTGTAATTATAGTCTATGAAATTTTAATTTTAAATAAAAATTTCTTCTTTTTATATGCCTCTATATGTTGAACTTCACATTCTCTCATTTTATTTATGTCTGATTTAGAGAAACCTATATATGGTTTTCATGACCTTTTTTCTTCAATATTATTTTTAAATTATTTAAAATTTATCTTCTAAAAATCTCTATATTTCTTATAAAATATTTTAAATTCAATTTCTATAATTATTTTATTTTTATTTCTGGAAAATTTATTTTAAAAAACATATTTTGGTGTTTTATATTATTCTAAGTGGACCTCTTATCCCCCACCACTTAATGTGTAACTTATAATAAACATCTTATTATATATATCATAGATGAGATTCATTATATATAATAATTATTAGTTAAAAATAATTTCATTGGTCCTTTCTATAGCCACAATTATCTTTACTTTCCCTTTTTTAATATCTTCACTCTGATACAGTTCATAACCCATCAATTATAAATGGAATTCATCTTCATTATTCTAAAACATAGAACATAAATGTAGTCCCAAATTATATTTTTATTATTTTACATCCTTAGGATTCAAAAATAAATCCAAGGAATATAAATTTTGGATCTTTATAATATCCTTATCACTCTTCCTTGGATGAATAAAACTATGGATCCATTGAAATACAATCACATATTTTTGATCTAGGTGAACTAAATTGTGACCTCTCCCCTTCACTTTTAATATGGTTTCCTCATATCTATTGTTATGATTCTCATGAAAACTTCTTATATGTTTAGTGGGATTACTATAGCTTCTCCATCTAATGGTAGAATAGTTGCCTCATAAAAATCCATTATCTTATAGATAAATTCCTAATTTGGAATGATTAACTTAATCATCTTTACACCATCCAATTCATAATTTCATTCATATATTAACCTTCAAGAAAAATATATATAATATAATAAATATTATTCACTTAGGAGAGTAACACATTCCCAACCATGAAATTGAATAATTCTCTTTAATAAATATTCATTCCTAAAATAACAATCAGTGTCAATAAAACTTTAATAAATAATATCCCTGGTTGACAATTCACTAGATTATTTGAGAAAGATTTAGAAAATGTCAGTTGTATTATTGAATATATGTTTTGAGATAAATAGTAGGTGATTTATAGAAAATAATGACAGCCAAATTTGGATATATATAAATTTATATAGGAAGTTATCACAACCATTGTTTTAAAGTGATGACTCTATGAACATCCATAATTACATGATATTAGATCATTTTGGAAGAAATAAGTGTCTATAGGTTTGAAAATTAGAACTATTTGTCATCTTTATTAATGTTCAAGGTCAGATCCATTATAGAGGAACCGGGGGATCAGATAAAGATGTATGTGTAATCATCCATTAAGAGTCTTACTTGTCTATTGAGATTTATATTAAAATAATAACTTCTTAGGACCAATATATTTTATATAGACCCGTTAGTATGGATGTAAACATGAATTTTATAGACAATACCAAGCTTTTTCATATGTAGCTCGATTTGGAGCTCACACGACCTCATGCACTACTTCTTATATGTTGGAGTCTAAAAAATAATAGAAAGGTTATAAAGGTGATATAGCGGAGAGACTATAACCTCAGGATCACTTACTACATACAACATAAGTAGAAATAAATATTGAGAAGCAGGAGAAATAATAATTACTGACATATAATATAAATAGGTAACTGATAACTTGCAATAAAATCCAACCATGCATAAAGAAGCTATGCCTAAAATACAAGGTATTCAACATAAAAAAATTCCTACAAAAAAGATAAAAAAAGGAATGAAATAATTATTAAAGACTATAAACTTGGAAGTCAGAGAAAGTAGATTATGACTGCAACTCCTATGCTATATCCCAACCAATAGTAATCATAAAATATATACACATTAAAATTCCAAACATTCACTGAAAAGATCTATTAATGTACCCATTATCATCCTAAATAGTATGTGACTAAAACATAGTAGTCCACCACAAATAGCATCTAAAACTATATATCTAGTGAATATAGCATGAGAAATGTTCATAAAAATGAATAAGGTAGTAAAATAAATAAACAATGTTGGATTGATTCCATTTGGGATACATTTCCAATACTGACTACTTAAGACTAATTTGGAATGTATCAATGAAATTTATATTTCAATTTTTTAATAAGTCTAGTACCTATGTTATTTAACCAAGGTTTCAATATATAAGGTTCTAAGGGTCTCATGTTTTAAATAAGGGGTATTGAACCATGCATCTAAAATGGGAATATTTAATGCAATGTTTGAAATCTTAGCCAATGATGTAGAGTGGAATGTAAAATTCTTAAACCAATGGGACGTGAAGAATCATGTCCCAAAAATTTCTATAAATTATAGGGATAACTATATCAGACATTTCATTTAAAAATGAGGACAATAATATAAAAAATTTAAGTAAATTAGTGGTGATGATCACTATGTCCAACATCCTAAACTAAGGGATTATAGAGAATCAAGTCTTGCCATTACCAACATTATGATGTAGAGAACCGTATCCAATAATAATGATCAAATACATCACTTAATACTTTAAATTAATCCAAATAAATCAAAAAATATATTTCAACTCTCACTTAATATCATTTAGTCATGTGCGTAACTAACAAGTTAATGAGGGAAGGTGAAAATGTCTTTCTATTCATGTAACATTTAATTCCTTTGACCATTTCAAAATAACCAGTCCAGTGGACTAATAATAATAATAAAATTTCCATAATCATAATGATATCCATGATAATTCTTCAAAATATAATCAGGTATAGGTGATATAGTTTTACCACTCACCTTTCATTGTAATCATTTATCAATTTCATTTATAAAATGCAGAACAAACCACCTGGGAAGTTGGTTTAGTTAATCCAATGTATAGGGGCCATGTTTTTTGTCATACCGATTCATTAATTACATCTAAACATCACATTAATTATTACAGACTAAAAATGACTAAAAATGTGGGTAAAATAAATACCATTTTACTAATTTCAATTATAACACCTCATTTATGAGGTATAATTCAACACACCTCATGTGGTGGTTTAAATAAACACCACGACAAAAAATTCATAGAAAATTAAATCAAATCACCCAAAGGTGTGGTTTGATTTAAGGTATATAAGTAAAATGATAGAGTAAAGTCACAAGGAAAACTAATTAAAGGTGATATAAATTGAATCAAATTCAATTTCTCATTTAAGCTATATCACATGGAATGTACAATGCACAAATAAATGGTGAATGATATAGAAAGACAAAATTTTAGGGAAAAGAAACACCTACCTTATATTGGTAGTAGACTCCTCATTTAGTATCGGACTTATATTTGGTCTAAAATGAGATAAAATAGAAACAATGTTACATGAAAATAGGGAATATAAACATAATATTGAAATGACATTCAAAAATACAACAAAAAAAATGATATAAGAGGAATTATTAATCATAGACTTATTATTGGATATCCAACGTGATAAATGGTGGTTGAAAAAATGCTTAGATGAAGATGATCTTCAAAAAATTAGGGAGGATAAGAATAATACCTCTCATATGTGGGGGCTGTTGTTCATTTAAGGTTGGATAAGAGGTGGATTTAGGGTTATAAAGAATATGGGAAAATCATTAACTGATTCTTTTAATGGGGAACATGGTCTGGTTACAATATTAATTGACTATTCACTAACCATGATACTCAAACTATCTATGATCGACTCTCTGTATGGTTTATTTAAACATTAAAAAACTATGCACAAATGGTGAAATTCAAACTGTCCAAAATATCACAGCCTCTCGCATAGGTAGGTTCATGGTTTAAAAAACCTTACAAATCCCATGACAACTCTACCAATAATATATTATAGGGTTTTAGTTATTTTTAAGCCATAGGTGCATAGTTTTACAAACCATATGACACCCTCTAAACCCAAAATGTTCATATGGGAGTTACTATTTTATTTTTTAAAAACATGTCTCATTCCTATTTGGTTGACATGGTTAGTACTAACAATTCAACTACTATGAGCCTTAGTCATTTTCTCTAAAAACTAACGCTTTAGGCTCCAAATGATACCCTTGCACTCCAAAACCCTTCCAAAATCTTTTAGACAATTTATTTAAGATTAAACATATGTTTTATGCTGAAATTTAAAGGATTAATGAATATTTGAAATGATAGGATCCTACAACCTCACAACCATATAACTTAATATCCCCAAGAATCATATTTAAAAATAAAAATGAATAACCCAAACTACTAAGGTTATTAATTACCACTCAAACATATACGTTGCATCTCAAAATTCTCAATTTCCCTCGAAGAACCACCTTAGTTTATGGGTCTTGACCTTCCCAAAATCGATTCAATGATTAAACTACCAATGACTCCTCAACAAATATATTACACAAGACCTTATTAACCAAGACACAATCAAATAATTGTATCTTCCATAAATAGATTATTGAGCTCACAACTATTGGTTCTTACCTTCATTAGAAGATTCCACTAAATGACACCTCTACTATCAAATTTTTTTATTGGAGCAAGCCATTAACATCCAATTAATTCACTTGGAAGAATTATAATATTATAAAACCTAATCACATAGGAGGAAACATCTCTTAGTCCTTGAATCAATTTAAAGTGGTCATGTTCGAATCACAAAATAATAACCTTACCTTTCTCACCTTTCCTTGAAATTCACTCACTGAACATTGAACTACACTCATCCTATCCCAATGATGTACTGGATGTGGTCTCCCACTGACTATATAAAACTGTTTGAAATAACATAATTTATATTTCATCTGGAAATATATTTCTAAAAACACTCATCCTCTATAGATGACAAGTTAAAATCTAGATTTTGAAGTCTTTACCCAAGGCACGCCATGATTGTTTTGATCATGATAAAAAATATGGCACTTGACATCTAGTGATGTATCCCAGAAGAACCATCTCTTTTTCATTTCTATTGTTCTTATATGGTATAAACACTATTTCATTCATGATCTAGTATCCATGGATCATCACCAACTATTCAAGGTCTAATTCATGCACTTGGAATTCTACTGAAGTCCATATCCCAACCAATACGTATAATTTACCATGAAATCTAGTTGTACTTGGTTCCAATTATACAATAGTATCTAAGAACCAAATTTAATGTCCAATTATCATCCCAACCAATCCAAACACCATTCTCATACTAAATGTTTCCCCAGACATAATGTGGTGTGAATCAACACCATACTGATTTCTTCACATCTCTCCTTGAGTGTGATTCCCAATGAGTCTTTCATCCCTAGTAATTCCCTTAGAATTCTTCACTATTTAACACATGTCACTACAGAAGACCCATGCTCATTGTCTCATTGATATCTAAGAATGACCTAACCAAATCGATCATATCACCACTCCAAAACTAATTTTTTCTATCGGCTCTACCATAGAGAGACACCACTAATTCCATCACAAATTTTTGGAAACGATTCCCACAATATTTCATTAAAATCATTGGTCTTCATCTGATGCATGTCTACCCACTGATCAATAATTTAATCTCACTATGTGAAACTAGGACATAACCTTATCCTTTATCATATCATAATGGTGTAAAACCCCATACTACTTGGTATAAAACACGAATAATTATTTCATGATTTATCCAACCTTAAGACCATGATAATCCTTCTACATGGGACATAAATATCATTACAACATAAGTTTCTTTGGAAATATTTTTCAAAATCATGAAAATCACATGTAGCATGATTTATTCTACAACCATTCATCACACAACACCTTCTCAGTTATGAGAGTTATCCATGATCAAACCGTGATTCTATAATCACACCCAATATTCAATAGGTCCAAGAAAATTAATATTCTCCCCATACAAACTATTTTTAATAACCAAAAACCCTATGTTCTTCCTCAAAAATAAGTTTCATCATTTTTAAAACATTATCACCTTTCATAAATTAGTTTAAACTCAATCATAAAACAATTTCATAGGAATTTTGAAGCAATATATACCATTTCAACATATTCTTTTATAGTAATGTTCCTTAACTCTTTAAGGAAACACTCACCATAACCGACATGATGTTATTCACTTTATGAGTGTCCTAGTCATATAATCTATAGAAAAAAGAATATATCCTATGAAACACACTCCACCTATCATAGAAGATAGTTCCTAGACATGGGATATCACACATATATCAAGTATTAACTTGAAGGGACAACCTCTTAGGAGAGTAACTAGAACTAATATATTTTATACATGTATATGTGGTGTTTCTTCCAAACCATGTTCACTCATGTCATCAACATTATGAATTAAAAAAACTAAACTGAATCTATTGTGTTGCATCAACAGATGAATTTCACATAGCTATCCCAAAAATGGGGACAAATAATACTTCATTTCATCAGCTCTACGACACATGGATCACAATGAAACTTTAATTTTTGAGTCACCCTAATTTTGAGATGACCCGTAGTGGTAGCTTTCGTGATTCCATGACCCATCACTAAGAAGTTGTGATCAAACACTCACTAAGGATTTCAAGGATCAAATCACTCCAGCTTCCTCAATACCTGAACGACTATCTCCAAAAACATTCATGTATGATTAAATAATTTATTAACTCAACTATCTCCACATAACATGATGGAAACTTCCAAAATATTTTGAAAAATTAAATTATAATTACCAAATTCTTAGTGTTCACATGATTAATGACATCTATCATATATGGTTTTTGAAAACCTATCCATAAATTTCAACCAAAATTCAAGCTATTGCACATGATCTTTAACCTAGGCTATGAATTTCTCATTAATACATCATTAAAAGGAAGATATGTCACATGAACTATTAAGCGATAGACTATTCCCTAAGCATGTCTAATCCACTAATCATAAACACTAAATGGATTATTCCACTTTAATATGCTTTTAGTTGTTATCTATTTGTAACACTACCTTTGATACCAATTTTTGAGGCCCCAGACCCATCACCCTCATTAGTTTCCATATCTAGTGGCTGCATGGACTCAAGAATGCCTCCCCAAACTCTAGAGGCTACTAAATACTAGAAATGGTCTAAAGGTGATACCATGAGGATAATACACTGTTGGGATTATTTACTACATATAGAGGAATCATAAATAAAAATTATGTAGAAAAAAGACATAATAATAACTAAAAATAATATAAGTAGGTAACTCAATAAATACAAATAAATCCAACCATGCATGAACATGATTTCCCCAAAATAAAGTAGTCAACATATATCACATAGTTCCAACAATTAGTCTATAAAAATAAATAAAATAATAAATAAGGACATAAAATTGGAAAGGAATATAAATTACATGCCTAAACAAAACTCCTAATACATTCCCTAACACATAGTAAGTAATAAAAAATGGGAACAATAAATGTTCTAACCTGTAGTTAAGATATTTTTATGGGTACCAATTGAAAACCCAAATAGGGTGTGATTAAAACTGAGTAGGCCACTACCAATGGTGTCTAAAGGTATCCAAAAAGTGAATACAACATGATCAAAAAATAATAATAATGAATATGTTTGTAAAATAAATAATTCATGTCATCCTAGTTACTCATGGGATACTTTTCGTATATTTCTTTCTTCGACCTAAGCCATATGTTCTCAAATTATTTCACATTTCAAATGTTTATTCACAATCCTAGGACATAAAAAATTTAATCATGATATCCTTTTTTAATTTAATAAGTGTCTCATGTTTTAAATAAGGGGAATTATCCCATGAATCAAAACTGGAAAATGGAATGGCATGTTCTACAGCTCAATAAATGATGTGGAGCACCATGTTCATCATCCTAAACCAAGGGTGCATTGAGTGGAAAGTACAAAAATTGCCAATATAATATAAGGAGAACCATTTCCAACAATTCCATTAAATAATGAGGAGTATCATTTATAACTACATAAATATATAAATGATGAGTATCTCGATGTCCAGTATCCTGAACTAAGTGTGTGTGGATTGTCTTGTCCGACCATTCCCAACATTTCAATGAGGATCACCATGTCCAATTATAATTACAAAATACTTCATAAATATTTTAACATAATCGACGGAAATAAATTAATCCATTTCAACATTCACTTAATATTATTTATTCATTAGAATAATTCACAATTTAATGAGTATAGGTGACATAGTATTTTCATTCATGTCCAATTTCCACTACTTTTCCTATTTCACAACAACGAGTCCCATGGATTCATAAAAATAATCAAGTTTACATAATTGTAACGATATCCATGATCATAATTCGAAATATTACAAGGGTTCAGTGACTTGATCATACCACTCACCTTCCATTTTAATCATTTCGATATTTAATTTATAGAAGAAGCATCAACCCACCTCAAAATATTATTCACTTACATATACAATGTATAGGAACCAAGTTTTTCACCATAACATTTGATGAATTCCATCAAACCATTACTCTTATGCAGACCAACTAAACACACATTGAAATGTTCATTAATAAAATATTTTTATATTAAATTCAATTGG
Organism: Viscum album; assembly: GCA_963277665.1. Lineage (NCBI taxonomy): Eukaryota > Viridiplantae > Streptophyta > Magnoliopsida > Santalales > Viscaceae > Viscum > Viscum album. The sequence goes on from OY728161.1 coordinate 1,594,486,326, forward strand.
GCTATCTCATTTATGAGGTACAATTCAACACAACTCAGAGTGTGGTTTAAATAAATAATAAGGTACAAAATTTTTATGAATTTAAATTAACTCACCATAAGTTACAGTTTGTGTCGAGGTAGATAACCTCATATGATGGAATTATATCCCAAGGTAACCAATTAAATATTCAAAAAAGTTATTTAAATTAATAATTTAATTCGATAGGTGTATTATGGATGTTACAAAACATGAAAAAATGGTGCTTCTTATATAAATAAGAAACATTAGGGAAAAGAACTACATTTCCTACCTTATTATAGTAGTAAAATCTTAATCCAATATCTCCCTTTGATTCGAGATAGAATGAGAGAAAATGAAAAACAAAAAAAACATGAATATAGGGCACATGATCTTTCATGGAAATTGAATCCAAAAAATTGGATTGAAAACTATATTATAAGTAAGATGAATCATAGACAAACAATTTTCTATCCAATGTGATGAATAATGGTTGAAATAGATCATGAATGAAGAAGATGTCCCAAAGAATGGAGATGTGAATAAGGAGATCTCTCCCACATGAGAGTTATTATGAAATTTATGGGGATAATAGGTCGATTAAGGGTTAATTTGATCTAGTAAAAAAATCATAAATTCCACTTTTAAACGGGAAAACAAATTTTCTAAATGATTAACTAATAGTGTGCCAACCGTGTGACTAACATTTTTTATGTACCACAACCCACATTTTTTATGTGCATTTTTATACAGATGTACACAAGTAGGGAATTAAAAATCTTATAAATCTCTCTCCCATAACAAAAACATGGGTAGTGTTAGAAAAACCGGGATAATTCCATGCTAATTTCACCTATAATAAATTTTGGGGTTTTCATAGTCAAGTGGTATCAGGTGAACTATTTTAAAACTATGTGACACCCTCTAAATATCACATTAAAAATTATTTATACAATAATAATAACCTCATGAGGTGTAGTGTCATTGTTTGGGAAAAGTTTGGGTTAGAGGTGATGGATTTTTTTGTACTTTTATAGGGATTTTAGTCTCCTACAATTGTATTCAATGTGATGAAAAGTGGTCTTGACTTGTGTGGGATCTACAACTTCAAGACAATCGATGTGGAAACCAATTATACAATCATTTAATGCTATTTCATGAGTAATATTAATCCACATTAGTCTGTTGTCTACTCCATTAGGCCCTACATGTTTTTTATTACTTAGTAAATAGATATTTCTCTCACTCTGTGTGAGGGTAATAGGGAAGATGACATCCAATATTTAAAGGGAAATCTAGAGGACACTATTATACAATACTTATATACTGAATCCCACCCACATACTATAATATTGTTTTTAAATAGGAAGTGATGGGGCTCAATCAAATTAACCCACCTTGATATTTTTTCTACTGGGCCTTTGTCCATTCATTCAATAAAAATATTTAATTTTGAGGGAGTGAGTTGATTTGATTAGACATGAAAGTATAAATATACTTATTTCCAAAAGAGATAAAAATTCCAAATATCTTAGACAAATATATTTCAAATTTAATAATACCAATGTTTATTACCTTATAAAAAATGAATTTATCAAAATAAAACAAATATATACTTGAATTTAGAAAATTAGTCATGTTAATATACATTGTCCAATTATTATAAGTTTTATAAGAAAAGAATAAAGAGAATTGAATATAAAATAATTTATCATATGATATTGTAACCTAATATTATGTCGTATAATATGATTCCATAATTTATTATTATATCAAATTTTTATTTTCTAAACAATATGTTGGTATATAAATTCATTTATGCATGAAATTTATCCAAACAAAAAACCCCTCAACTAAGAAGTATATGTCGAAATAAAATAATTAAAATTATAAAAATAATCTAAACGTAATTAAAACCTTATATAAGTGTAAAGATTAAAAAAATACGATTAGAATCTAAAAATATAGGAATATAAATTCTATTACACGAAGACACATTTATTATTAATATAGAAAAAATCAAAGTAACATTAAAATTTTAAGAGTGACTTATGAAAACATAAAAGTAAGTACATAATGTAAAAAATTAATGCTAAATGGTACATAATATTGTCTTTTAATGATATTACATAAAATAATTTACGTAATAAAAAATTAATGTTGATGAATATTGACCTAATTATATCTATTTTTGTTCACAAGTAAAACTTTGGATGCCCAAATATTTCAAAAATTTCTATATTACACTTCAAAAATATTTAGTAAGATATTATATTATTTAGTTCCTAATAAATAAACTTTATTTAGTGAAAAGTTATTCTTCCCTTGTTTATATCACTTATATTTCATAAAAATGGTTTGCTTATTGGGAAAAAATTATTATTTTGATAGTGACACCATCTCAGAGATTTACTTCTAATATGGGAATCATTCTTATTTGTTCTAAACTATATATATTTTTGAATCTTTTCCTTCCATTAGTATTTTTGATAGAAATTTCTTCATAATTTAAACCTTAGACATATTTTTTATCACAGGTTTTTTTATAATTTATCATTTTTATAAAAATACTATTTCTTTTATATTTTTATTATAATATTGAAATTATTTTCATATATACAATAATATCATCTTTCTTTCCCAGAATATCTTATTCAAGATTATCTTAATCAATTGTTTGTTTTTCATGATCATCCTTGGAATAATCTATGCCTTTCTTTAATAAATTATTTATTTTATCCACGTTTATTACAGAGTTATCCATTTCTTTAAGCGGTGGTGTATCATTCTAATTTTCATTGTATTGACGTGTCAATGAAAAAATGAGCACAATTTACAAAAAAACATGAAGTATTCAAACTACATCTCTCCCATAATGTATAACTCATTATTAGTTCTATTTATATATAACATGATATTATTATTGTTATCACCATATTAGAGTCCACTACTATCATCAAAAGATATATCTTAACTATAACTTCATGTGTTATTCACATTTTTAAACACCATTCTAACTTTTCTTCTTAATAAATTTGTTATATTTTTCTTCTTAAGTCTCTAAGATCAATGTTAAATATTTCTAGGATTTTTACATTCATAGTAGTTAGGTTCCATATAATAATTAGTATCATTATTTTCTTATCAATCCTTATTATTTTCTCTTTGAAATTAATTTTTTCCTATATATTTTTTAACTCATCTAAAAAATCGAGAAATCACACATTCAGTAATTTTTTTACAACTATTATGTTACATTCATCTTGAATTACATTTATATGAAATCTATTTTGAATTATGAGTTTCAAAACTTAATCCTCTAGAAGTTGAACAAAAAGAAACTCTATTTTACTTCCATTATTGGTATTCATATTATGTGGATTATCATATATGAGGACGGTTTCAATGAAATATTATTATATTGATTGTGCAATATAATAATTATCATGGATAATTTTGCAATTAAACACCCACTATTAATGTATAATTTAAGTAAATTTTTATTCATGTTAATCATCTAATAGTTATCTCACATTGAGTGAGTGTAAATTATTTACTGTCAATATAAATTTGTATTGTATTTGGGAAACCATCTCACTAGGTAGGAAATCAAAACACTATTAATCTTCTCTCAACATCACTCTCTTTCTTTTGAGAATTTTTGAGGTTATAAAATAAGTAACATCAACCTTATTCAATGTTCTATGAGCTATTACACATAATGAATCTTGAATGAAAATGTTTCTCTAAATCGAACATAATAGAGTATTTTACATGTAACATCCTGGTTCCGGAAGCCACCCAGACGCGCTCCGTACTCGGTTGGTCACATAGCCTCAAGCGCATTTCCCCAAACTCTAGAGGCTGCCGACTAGCAGAAAGGGCCTTGGGTGTGATAGTGGAGAAGCTATGCCCTCATTGGCAGAGTACACAGCGGAAGAGGAATAAACCTACAATATCAGAAGCAGTAATAAACAACAAAATATACAGCGGAAGACGAAATCAATAAACTGAAGCACATATGTATATATGAAATGATGCATGATAGATAAATAGGAATGTAGCCAAACAAGTCACAATACCGGAAAACACTGCAGTATCAAAACAAGTACAAAATAAAAGAAAACAACTCCTTAGCATTGCAAGCCAAAGCTTGGTCCCATGCTCTCCATCTCGAAGAAATCAAGTTCCAGAAGTTGAAGGGCGCTTGCCTTTGTCTATACCTGCAAAAACATAGTCTACTTGGGCCCAAAAGGATGGACCAAACAGAATCTGAGATAAAATCCCAGTAGTCATTCACCCAAAAATCTATGCCTAACTATCAGTGAGTATATAGAAGGTAAAAGTATAATAAGCAGTAAACAACAACAGCTAGCAATATGCAGTAATAGTAAGCAGTAAAACATGATGATACATAGTAGAAAACAATCCACAACCAATCAACAGTAGTGAAAAAACAGCTAAGAAGCTGGAAACCCTCTGGGAAGTACTCGCAACCATCCTCTGTGGTCCTATCCAAGAAGTTCCACAACCCTCTGGGCAGTGCACTCAGCCTAACCCCTCTGGCTTGGTCATACAAATTTATGAGACTCTCTAGGGAATCTCACTCAGTCAATTCCTCTCATAGTCTAGGGTAGTCAGAGACTCTCTTGAGGAAGATCGCATGGTCTAACCCTCTTATCCCCAAGGTCTAGAGACTCTCTGAGGAAGCTATCTCGGTCAATTCCTCCTATATCCTCAGGTATACCACATACTCTCTGAGGAAGCTCACTCGGTCAATTCCTCCTCTAGCCCGGGAAGGTTCCTAAAGAGATTCAAACAAGGTAAGTCTCTCTGAGGAAGCTCACTCGGTCTACCCTCCTGTAGTCTATAAAATCCAAGACTCTCTAGGAGCTCACTCGGTCCATCCCCTCTGTAGTCTATAATGTCTATGACTCTCTGGGAAGCTCACTCGGTCTATCCCTTATAGTCTATAGCTCCAGGTTCTTTCAGCCACGTGCCGGTCAGTGCATAATAGTACTATAAGGACAAAGTACACCTATAGAGACACTTGGCTAACCAAAGTACACCTATAGAGATACTTGGCTAAACAGTCTACAAGGCAATAAGCATGTCATGAGTTCACTTCAACCTATAATCGCAAGGTATGAAGACAGGTGTAACAACCAAATAAAAACGAGACCCAAGGTCATAAACAAAACAAATAAAGGAAAAAATACATCAAATCACAACAAATTATCTTCTAACAAGGTCAATTTACCTCTACACAAGAATACAAGAAAGGCAGGAAAACAACGAAGCCAAAAGGGGTAACACGCGATACCCCATTCACGGGTATCGGTGGAAATTCGCACACAAAAATCATAGACTTTGACCGGTAATGCACAAACAACCTACCTCAATCCTAGGAGATCAATATACTTGAACCAAAATGGATAATTCTCCCTAGAACATTTTAGATCTAAGAAAATGCACAAAATGTTCAACGTTAAATAACATGAGAAAGAGGAAGAATTGGAAAACAAGGCCCAAGAAGAAGGAAGAACTCACCGCTGCTCTTCCAACGCAATCGAACGTGCTTGAATCAGAGAATGGATGGAGCGGCGGGATCTTGGAGAAGCTCCATCCATATGGGTTGCTCTCGGATGAACCAAACCTAGAAGAATATGATTTTGGCGATTAGGCGCGACCCCAGTGCCTTTAGTGAAAAAAGAAATTTACAAGGTGTGTACTTTTAGAGTACACAGTGTGTACTAGGTATTTTTCCGTAATCCACCAAAATCTGCCTCCACGTCACCCCTACACACTGTGTGTGTAGCCCGGGCATGGCCAGCACACGACTTCGAGCCGCAGAAGAGTACACAACATGTACTCAGAAAGTACATGGTGTGTACTTCGAAATTTTCCAGAAACTCCATTTTTATTAAAAACTACCGAAAAAGGAAAAACGTACCTGAAACGAAGATCCAGGTTCTTACAAACTTCCCCCCTTAAAGAAATTTGTCCCTAAATTTCCTTAGATGGGTGTAGAAGAAGGATCCTCGAACAGCTCCGGCCACTGTGATCGAACCTCAGCCTCCCTCTCTCAAGTCTCGTCCTATACTCGCCCGTGATTCCATAGCACTTGTACCAGAGGAACAGACCGGCCTCATAGAACCTTCATACTGTGATTGAGAATCCGGATGGGATGCTCTTCAAATGACTCATCCGCTTCGAGTTCAAACTCCTTGGGCAGAAAGGCATGAGATAGGTCTGAAAAGTAATTTCGGAGATGAGAGACATGGAAGATGTCATGCATGGCCTAGTACCTCTGAGGTAGCTGCAATCGATTGGCAACCGGCACAAATCTATCCTAAACCTCAAACGGCCCGATGTACTGTGGTGAAATCTTACCCTATCTCTGAAACCTCTTGTGTCCCAACCTCGGTGCGACATGCAGGAAAACATGATCTCCATCCTCAAACTCCAAAGGTTTTCTCCGTTGATCATCATAAGACTTATATTGAGACTGTGTTGTAGTAATCCTCTTCCGAATCATCTCTAGTTTCTCAGAGGTCTCTTGAACAAGATGAGGTCCCAGCAATGCTACCTCTCCTTCCTCCATCCAACATAAGGGTGATCGGTATAGTCTACCGTACAAGGCCTCGTATGGTGCCATCTGAATGGTCGCATGAAAAATGTTGTTGTAGGAGAACTCCACAAGAGGTATATGCTTCTCCCAGGAACCGCCAAATTCTAGAATGCAAGCTCGGAGAATATCCTCACGCAACTGGATTGTGTGCTTGGACTGTCCATCAGTCTGGGGATGGTATGTCGTACTCAAAAGTACCTGTGTACCCAAAGCCTTCTGAAGTCCCTGCCAGAACCGAGAGGTAAAGCGTGCATCCCTGTCTGAAACAATGGAGTGTAGAACTCCATGTAGACGTACAATCTCTGAGATGTACAGGCGTCCCAGATCATTAACAATTAATGTTTCCTTGATCGGCAAGAAGTGTGCTACCTTTATAATCCTGTCAATGAAGACCCAAAAAACATCACTTCCTAGAGGTGACCTTGGTAACCCAGTAACGAATTCCATCGTGACATCATTCCACTTCCACTCCGGAATGGGTAACTGATATAAAATCCATGCTGGTCGTTGATGCTCTGCTTTCACCTACTGACAAGTAGAACATATCATGACAAAACCAGCAACATCTCTCTTCATACCTGGCCACCAGTATTGGAGATAAAGACCCCAATACATCTTGGTGATGCCAGGATGAACTGCCCAAACTGAGGAATGGAAATTCCGCATCAGCACCTCGCGTATATCTGCTAGCACCCATACGCGTCCATGGAAATGGAAGATCTCATCCTCGCCCACTGTCCATCCAGGAAGAGGGTCCCCTCCTGACACACTCTCCCGCAGGACCAAGGCCTCTGAGTCTGATAGCTGCCTCATTTGTACCTAATCAAGAAGTGTAGAGGTAACAGCTACAGAAGAAACAAAGGTCTATCCCTCCCTATCGTGCACCTCCAGATGCATCTCAGAGAATAGAGCCATAAGATGCCACTCACTGCTGGCCTCTTGAACTGCCTGAATCTGAGTTCTTCTGCTCAACGCATCTGCCATTGAATTGCCCTTTCCCAGCGTATAGGCGAGCTCGAAGTCAAAGGACTGATGATACTCAACCCACCTACGCTGTCTAAGATTCAGATCACGCTGAGTGAAGATATTCTTGAGACTCTTTTGGTTGGTAAAAACCACAAAGTGCTCTCACAGATGATAGTGTCTCCAACAGCATAAGGCATGAACAACTACTGCCAACTCCAGATCGTGCGTCGGGTAGTTCCTCTCGTGTGGCCTCAACTGCCGAGTCCCGTATGCAATGACTCTATCTCCCTGCATAAGCACAACTCCTGGCCTGATACCTGAAGCATCATAGTAAATAACATAGCCCTTGCCTGGCTCTGGCAAGACTAGTATTGGTGCTGACGTCAACCTCCATTTCAGCTCTTGAAAGGATGACTCACAAGAATCTGACCATAAAAACTTCACCCCCTTCTTTGTCAGACCTGTCAATGATTCTTCTAGGCGCGAGAAGTCCTGAATGAAGCGTCTGTATTATCTGGACATCACTAAGAAACTCCGCACCTCAAAGATGTTCTTCAGATGATCCCAGGAAACTACAGCTCTCACTTTGTCTAGGTCCACTGACACTCTTGTCTCCGAGATGACATGACCTAAGAAGTGAATCTGATCCATCAAAAAGTGGCACTTCGAGAGTTTAGCATTCAACTGATGCTCTCTCAGTGTACTCAGAATGATATCAATATGTGTGGCATGGTAGTGTCGAGTGTGAGAGTACACCAAGATGTCGTCCATGAAAACCATGATGATGGAGTAAAAGTACGGATGGAACACTCGGTTCATCAGTGCCATGAAGACTACACGCACTTTCGTGAGACCAAACGGCATGACTGTATACTCGAAATGACCATACCTGCTCCTGAAAGCTGTCAAAGGTATATCTAATGGTCTAACGTGCAATTGATGATAACCGGACCTCAAGTCGATCTTCAAGAACACTCGGGCTCCTCAAAGCTGATCAAAGAGATCATAGATCCTCGGAAAGGGATATCGGTTCTTGACCGTAAACTGGTTCAACTTCCGATAATCCACATAAAGCCAAAGGGTACTGTATTCCTTCTTTGCGAACAGGACAGGCGAACCCCAAGGATAATTACTGGGTCGGATGGAACACTTTGACTGCAACTCCTCCAACTGCTTCTTGAGCTCTTTCAACTCAGGGGTATCTATCCTATAATGAGGAATGGACACCGGTGCCACTCCTGGAACGAGCTCAATCGAGAAGTCTACCTCACGCTCCGGAGGTAAACCTGAAAAGTCCCATAGAAAGACGTCCCTAAAACGATCCACCACTGGAGAAAAGTATAACTATGAAGTCCCCTGATCATCCAGATAAATACTTGAAATCTAGGTTGTAACTTCCCCTAGAACATGATGCTCTGGTCCATCTCTACCCACCTGGAAATACTAATCGCCTCTATGAAGGAAAGATCTGCCCTCTGGTGATATGAAACTCACCCTGCAGAGATAGCAATCAATGAATTCCTGGAAGGGAATCAACCAGTCCATACCGAGAATGAATTCATAGCCTGTCATCTCTAGGACATAGAGGTCCCATAAGAAAAGACACCCCGAAACCTCGATAGGGCACTCTATGCACTGACGTACGCTAGACGTCCTCATTTCCAAATGTGTGTCAAGAGTCAACAAGTCAGTAGATTAAAAGATACAGAGCCCAAGGCTCTCCACAACCACAACAGAGATAAAGCTATGGGAATCACCAGTATCAAAAAGAACTGTTGATAAAACTGAGGCTACTAAGATCATACCTCGAACTGTAGAAGGGCCAGGATCCTGCTCCTGATAGGTCTGCTCCACGGTGAAAGACTTGCCTACATCGCGGCCCTACGCCTCTGGCTGACCGCTCTGAGCTGATCCACTATGTTGTCACTGATGAACTGGTGACTGACCACCACGGCTGTGACCTCCACCTCAGCCTGAATGGCAGGAAGAACTCCAGTTCCCAGACTAGTGGGAGACTGGTGAAGCATCTCCAGGATGCGGGGTCATAGAGGAACCCATACCACTGGCTGAAGGTGAGAAGATGTGATAGAAACGCTGAATATGGCCCATCATACTGCAAGACGGGCACTCCATCGGATCCCTCTGGCATTGAGGCCTAGTATGCCCACTCCTACCGCATGGGTAGCATACAACCTGGCTGCCAGAAGACGCATCACGCATACCTCGATCTCCTCGAGAAGACTCTCTACGACACTTCCCACTGTCCGTAGGAGGAACACCATCTCTGGATATCGAGCCGCCCTGGATCACTACTCCAGAATCCCTCAGGTTTCACTCAGTGATCAGCGCCTGGTTTACGATGGAGGATATCGAAGTCAACTGGAAGATATTCACCTGGGAACAGATCTCCTGCCTGAGACCATCCTCAAACTTCCTAGCAAGGAACAACTCATCACCTGCTGGTATAGGTGTGAAATGCTACAGCTCAGTGAAACGAGATGAGTACTCCATAACCTAGAGAGTACCCTGCTGCAGACTCATAAACTCCCAGGCCAGATCGGCCCTCAGGGTCTCTGGGTATAAGTAGTCGTAGAATGTGCGTCGAAACTCATCCCAAGACATATATTTCTGATTTCCTGGCCATGAGATCACCTCCCACCACCTCTTGGTGGTGTCCTAGAGCATATAAGTAGCCATCTTTACCCTTTTCTCTGGAGGGATCTCTAGGTGATCAATGATGGTCAGTGTGGCCTATATCCACGACTCTACAGCCTGGGGTCCTCCATCCCCTGAAAAAGTAGAAGGGTGCTGTTATTGGAAAACCCGCGTCAACTCAACCATCGATGGGGAAGGAGGTAACACTCCCTGGAAGGTCTGCATGATCCTCAGTAAGTCCTCCATGAACTATGCCTCATCTCCTGCAATGGGTATGACAGCCGGTGCCAAGGCTGGCTCAGTTGGAGGATCAGCAGGAAGTCCCTGATCAGCCATATCTAGCGTCTGATCACTGCCTGACGACAGACGTTCAAACAGAGGATGTCTCAGAGGCATAGCTCTGAAATATCAAAAGTATACCTAATATTAGAAAACAAGGACATAGAACACAAGGATAAAAAATAGGAACAGGGGAAGAAAAACACACAGGTTTACAAAACACGACTACACGGTGTGTATAAAAACTACATGGCGTGTCCTCTTAAGCCACTAACATGGGCGTGTTCCCCTACCCTATAGGTTGTGTAACACCTCAAACTAAACAGTGTGTTGACCCAATACACGACATGTACATGAAGACTATTACCCTGCTTGAGTCTCTTTACATGACCAATTCACACGGCTCAAACTAACCTCAGACTACACGGCGTGTTCCCTAGGGACATGAGGTGTACTACACACTGACTCGGCGGCCCGTGTTGTTGGTTACATGGCCGTCTACATGGTTGGCTCTTATACGGCGTGTTCCGAACAAAAATGATGTTTATAGGAGAAGGTGACATCGTCCCGTGTTGTTCGTGACACAGCTGGGTACCTGGGAAAGTCTACACAGCGTGTTCCAAAAGCAACACGGTGTGTCTAAGAGAAGGTCACGCCGACCCGTGTTATTCATGACACGGCCGAATAATTGGAAAATACTACATGGAATGTTACTTTACAACACTGAGTGTTCTACTCGAGCTTCCCCAACCTGTGTTGTTAGTGACACGGCCGGGTACAAGGCTCTACACTACACGGCGTGTAGATACCATACACAACGTGCTCCTGAAGTTATTTTCACAACACCGTGTTTCTGTTCACACGTTTAAAGTCACGGCCTGAAAACTACATGGTGTGTAACCTGAAAGTACATGCAGTGTATTCTGGGTTTTTCTGGGCAGTAACTCAAAAACTGCACAGAAGCCCAGAAACACTGAAAACAAGGCAAGGAGATGCCAAATTCCGATCCGTGAGGGCCCATACTCACCACGAATCAAAGATTGGCATCCCCTACAGTCATGTACAAGAGAAAACAAGATCATGATCCACTAATTTACGATTCAAGAGGGACCATAACACCTCAAGAATAAAAATTTGTTGTTCATTTAAACAAGTACAATACAAACAATTCTATAACAAGCCACCAAGATTTTATCAAGCATCTATCACAATAGCTTGCATAATCTACACAAAATCTATCACAATAGCATGAAATCGCTAATTCACCCTATATGGAATGGAAAGAATGCATGGAATGTGATTTCTATAAGTGCCTATATGAATCATGAGATGGAATACCCTCATCTCATTAGGTTGAGATAGAAATAGAACCGTAATATCAAAACAATAACAGTACAAAACATGTGAATCACCCTAGGTGAAATCGTATCAACCGTAAGATATCAAAAACAGAGAATAACAATAAACGAGGTAGTATGGATTTTCCCTGTATACGTGTTATCTACTCCCGGGCACAGATTATTACCCAGTACCAAGTCTGTCCTATCCCTAGCTAAAGTCTCCCAATAGTAAACCAATAGAAAAGAATTCCTCTAATACCACTTTGTAACGTCCCAGTTCCGGAAGCCACCCAGAGACACCCCGTAGTTGGTCACATGGTCTCAAGCGCATTTCCCCAAACGCTAGAGGCTGCCGACTGGCAGCGAGGGCCATGGGTGTGATAGTGGGGAAACTATTCCCTCATTGGCAGATTACACATCAGAAGAGGAATAAACATACAATAATGGAAGCAGTAATAACCAACAAAATAAACAGCAGAAGACTAAATAAATAAACAAAATCACATATGTATATATGCAATGATTTATGATACAGAACTAGGAAAGCAGCCAAACAAGTCACAATTCCATAAAAAACTGTAGTATCAAAATAAGTACAAAAGTAAATTAAACAACTCTTCAGCATCGCAAGCCAAAGCTTGGTCCCATGATCTCCAGCTCCAAGAAATCAAGTTCCATAAGTCGAAGAGCGCTTTACCTTGTCTATACCTACAACAACATAGTCTTCTTGGGCCAAAAAGCATGGCCCAAATAGGGTGTGAGATAAAATCCCAGTAGGAATTCACCCGAAGATCTGTGCCTAGAAGTCAGTGAGTATATGGCAGGTAAAAGTACAATAAGCAGTAAATAGCAACAGCTAGAAATAGGCAGTAATATTAAGCAGTAAAACAGAATGATACATATCAAAAAACAGTCCACAACCAATCAAAAGCAGTGAACAAACAACTAAGAAGCTGGAAATCCTCTGGGAAGTACTCGCAGTCATCCCCTCTGGTCCTATCCAAGAAGTACTTCAACCCTCTGGGCAGTGCACTCAGCCTAACCCCTCTGGCATGGTCATACAAATTTATGAGACTCTCTAGGGAAGCTCACCTGGTAAATTCCACTCATAGTCTAGGGTAGTCAGGGAATCTCTTGAGGAAGATCATATGGTCTAACCCTATTATCCCCAAGGTATAGAGACTCTCTAAGGATGCTATCTCGGTCAATTACTCCTATAGCCTCAGGTATACCACATACTCTCTGAGGAAGCTCACTCGGTCCACCCACCTATAGTATATAAAATCCAAGACTCTCTGGGAGCTCACTCGGTCCATCCCCTCTGTTTTATATAATGTATAAGACTCTCTGGGAAGCTCACTCGGTCTATCCCTTATAGTCTATAGCACCAGGTTCTCATAGCCCCATGTCGTTCAGTTCATAATAATGCTATAAGGCCAAAGTACACCTATAGATCCACTTGGATAACCAAAGTACACCTATAGAGTTACTTGGCTAAACAGTCTACAAGGCAACTAGCATGTCATGAGTTCACTTCAACCTATAATCGCAAGGCAGGAAGACAGGTGTAACAACCAAAGCCAAACGAGACCCAAGGTCGTAAACAGAACAAAGCAAGGGAAAAATAAATCCAAGAACAACAAATTATCCTCTAATAAGGTCAATTGACCTCTACACAAGCATACATGAAAGGCAGGAAAACACATGATACCCCGTTCATGGGTATCGGTGGAAATTCGCACATAAAACTCAGAGACATTGAACGGTAAGGCACAACCCACCTACCTCGATCCTAGGAGATCGATATACTTGAACCATGATGGCTATTTTTCCCTAGAACTTCATAGATATGATAAAACGCACAAAACGTTCATCCTTAGATAACTTGATAAAGAGGAAGAATTGGAAAATAAGGATCAAGCAGAAGGAAGAACTCACCGCTGCGCTTCCAATGCAATCAACGGTGCTCGAATCAGAGAACGGATGGAGAGGTGGGAGCTCGGGAAAATATGGTCATACGGGTCGCTCTCGGACGAACCAGACCTAGAAGAAGATGATTTTGGTGATTAGGCGCGACCCCGGTGCGTTTAGAGAAAAAAGAAAAGTACACATCTTGTACTTTTCGAGTACACTGCCTCTAATCGGGTTTTTTCCGTCCTCCGCAAAAACCGGCCTCCACGTCACCCCTACACAGCGTGTGTGTGGCCCAGGCATGGCCAGCACACGGCTTTGAGCCGAAAAAGAGTACATGGCGTGTACTCATAAAGTACACAGAGTGTACTCTGAAATTTTCTAGAAACTCCATTTTTCTTAAAAACTCCAGAAAAAGGAAAAACGTACCTGAAACGAAGATCCGGGTTCTTACATTACACTTGGAAATTATGTTGGAATTCTACTTTCTCCACATGAGTAAAATTGACATAATCATTCTTAGGTATCTTTTAACTAAATATGATAATAATATATGTTTCAATACTAGAATTAATAACATATTCCCCATCCAATCGTGATATGATTCACTATCATTTTCATCAAAAAATTTGTGGTTTTCATAATGTCCAAAATTTTCACTAGAATCAAACCTTATATAACTAAAATAAATAGATGTTTTATCTTATATGTGTCATTATAAGGAATCATATAAATAAGAAAAATAATATAGAAAATCTATGATAATCTCAAATGTAGAGTCTAACTCAGATATCAAGAGATCATCCCTAATAACAAATGTTTTCCCAGATGTAAATGATAAGAAAAAATATGATGGAGTTAAATTAAATAGAAAATATAACTTATAATTATTTACTCACTAAATTACTTATTTTATTGGGTGATATATTTTCTAATTAAATTAAAATTAAAATTTATAAATAAACATAATTCGTATGTTATTAATGAAAAATATAAGATTTATAATTCAAAAACAATATCTAAAATAAAAATAAGTAAACCAATTGAAATTTAACAATTAAATGAGAAACCAAACACTTATTATTGGATAACAAACCAAATAATTATAAAAAAATATTATATTAAAAAATTATTCCATTTACAGGATGTATTAAATTTTAGAAGATGTGATAAAAATATATAATTATGTTTTTAATGGGAAAGGGTGATGTGAACGGGTGTGGAGATCATCCACCACAAAAATAATCTGAAACTCATTTATATTATTTTATTAAATATTTACCTCATTCTACTGGATACAAGATCTTCTTACGATGGAGTAGATCTATTTGGAGGATGAAATGGAATACGATGGAGCCAGGTCCTAAGAGATACACACTCTCGATCGTAGTGTTCCATCAACCATGATTATAAGAGGAGGTGGAATTAAGATTGATAAATGCATTCGATATATCACACACCTAAATAAATGAATACTAATTCATGAATGAGATCTTAAAATATAATTATCAAACTTAACTTAAACACCAAAAATGGGAATGATGGAACCCACAAAACAACCCATAAAGGCCAAGTTCTTTCTTCACTAATTACATATTTTTCATTGAATGTAAGTTTTATATTTTATTTAACATATATTAAATTACATCCAAAGATTAAAAAAACAAAAAAATTAATTAGTTTATTTGAACTAAATTATGTGAGTGAACAACTAAAAAAGTTACTCAAGTGAGAAGACCTTGGTCAACAACTGTTCTACATTAGTAAAACATAAAAATACGCATTTTCCATGCCCTATGATAGGAATGTGTCAAAACCGGAACTACATCCAGGGAAATAATCGGTATTTTAATTTAATTATTTTGTTTTATCATTTTATATTGTTTTCAAAATTAGAGAAAACACTTAAAAAATTATTTTCCACGATGTTTTCAAGTGATATTTTCTTCAATACATTGAACAATTATTTACACGTGAAAGAAGAAGAAATAGATTATACTTAGGAGGAAATCCAAATAAGGGATGATGATATTATGATAATGGTCAAAACGAAGCATAGAGGAATAGAAACATGGATCTCACCTGAATATTTGGTTCCATCGTTGATGATCTCTGAACTAATATAAAAATATTCGAGGCCAATAAGGAAGTTCCACTAGTTTTACTAATTTTTACTAGAAACATCCAAGATGTTGAGACCAAACTCAATGAATATCAAAAAACCAACCATTTTAGGAACCAGATTCAATTTGACCATGATAAACTAGAGTGGATTCATGATGAGTAAGACTCACATGCTAAGCTATGTATGGGAGATCAATATGATTTTGATGAATTCTATAATGAGTATGAGGTACAACATGATCTCCCCTATACCTATAAAGTAGATAATCCAGTACCATTTCTTGTTTCTCTAGCCATGGAAGAATAGGTAGACACAATAGTGATGTAATTTATAGAAATGATAGAAGTGCTTGACTACCTACATCCATACACTATCAATCACGTTCAAGAGGCACTTATCACTGAATAACTGACTGAACTAAATACAAATTTGGGAGTTAATAATTTTTTGAACTCTATCTTTTATGATTTCATTAAACCTAATTTGAGTATCACTACTTATGGCTTTTAATTTTATTATTTAAAAAATTCTGTATTTTCCTTAGAGGAAGATGGAGAAATAACACCCACACCTTGTGAGGAATACAAAGAGCTCCCTTATTTTAATGAACACACATTTTTTGAATCCCATAAAGAAATCCAAGTAGCAAAGACTAAGGAAACTAAGATAGAGGCTGCTCATACTAAAATTGGGGATTTTATTTACATTCTTAATTTTCAAATTATATGAAATAAAAAATATATTATAACCTGACTTTTGAAATTAAAATTAGTACATACTAGGTTTAGCCATCACTTGAAGAGAAACTAGACATTGTACAAGTACCCAAGAAAAAAGGGGATGATTAATTCATCCTACCACTGCCATGAAATATATATTTAATTGTTGAGGGGGAGTATATGGTGCACATTATCCATGGATGTTCCTTCAATAACAATTATGAATCCAAATCAAGGAAAAGCTACATTTGGTGGTTTAAATCAGAAAAGAATCATCCAACATCTGATTTTGGATAACATCAGGTACTTCCCTACTGAGGTCATAAAATTTTTGGCCCCACTTGGAGGATCATACTAAGACTTATCCCATACTTTATTTCTAGGAATTTAGATTTTAATTTCATTCATAGGAAGTATTTCAACATAAAACCCCTACCTCTATCTTACTGCTCTTAAAAGACATTATCGTTGTGATTAATTATGTAATTATTTTTTCTAGGTTCATAATGGATGAAGAAATCCTTAAATAGTAAAGGAAGAGTAATAAAATTAATTTCATAATGAGAGTTCAATTTTAGTGTTTATATTTTAAATTCATTAATTTTTTTTTCCGAAATCATGTTATGAAATTTAATGGAAAAAATTGCATTTCCACACTTGAATTCATACATTAATTATCTAATAGACATGAGTTTCTTAGGAATCTAGTGATTCCATGGTTTATATTTCTATTTAAATGAAATTTAATGAGTAAAAAGGGAAATTTAATGTTTAATGTGAAGTGTGGATATTGAAATGATGACTCATTATTTAAAGGAATTAGTTGATTCTTGTACATATATTTTTTGCAACCATTTATAATGCTTATAATTTTTTAAATTCGTGTAAATTGATTTGTTATAATTAATCATGTATTTAGTGATTTTTAAATATCATATTCTTATTATCGAGAGGATTTATATACCAATTACTCCCTACATTATCTTGCGCATATTTCTTGGGTAATATTGGGAAAAGACACTTTCTAAAACATGAATTTGAACTTTTGAAATCTATAACTGTGAAAAAATACATTTAAAATGATTGATACATCCCTTTAAAACCCCTTATCCATAAATACCACCGTTACATCAATACTTATTTATCCAATAGAGACCCTAATTGACCTTTATTGAAATAAAACATGTTTCATGACATTTTTATCCATTCCTATCCTACTCTTAGTATTTGAATGATATTTTAATGTTGAAGTCTGGGGGTAAAGGGGATCATGGTTGAAGGGATGATATAAATTGTAAGGTAGAAGTTTTGGGGGTGATATATTGGGTAATGATAAAGGTCATTTTACTCATTCATTATACAATTTATTTTCCCCCCACTTGAATAAAAAATGGGAAATTAGAAAAACAAAAAAATGAAATAAAAATGGGTTGTGATTTGGGAAAAAAAATCACCATTAATAGATGGAAGATTTTTATCATATGTGGTTAGGTGATATATGTGCGGTTTTTTTCAATCATAACATTCAAAAAAATCAAAAAATGAAAAACTATATGAAAAAAACTCAAGTGGGTGCACAAATCATTCATTATTCATTTCTTTATTCATGACTATACTTCATGTTTTTGAGGAAGTGGGAGATTCAAATTTGAATAAGATAATTTCATTAAAATTTTCGATATTATGAATTTTACTTAAGATAAAAAACTCATCCAAGAGCCTTAATTTTTAAAGAATAAAATCCTACTATACTTAAGCCTCAGATTCATTTGAACATTTATTGAAAATTACACATGATTTTATGTGCCTTTTGTCTTCATAATGTGGAGAAATTAATTCATTTACAAGACTATGTATAAGGATAATGTTTTCATGATATTATCTTTACTCCACCTAAATTTTATCATGAGAGATGATAGAAAAAAATTCATGTGACATAAATAATGACAAGTCATGTTTAATAATAATAATTTGAGGAACTTGAATGAATGGAAAAAGAATTTCCATAATTTTTTAAAGGGGAAAGGAAAAATACATGAATTGATTTTTTCTCAGAAAAATGAGAAATTAAATTTATATTTTATATAGGTTTATAATTTTTTATTTGAATTTTTTTTATTTTATTACTTTGGAATTTGAATATCGGTAGCATTGGTGTCCTTTGAATTCTATATTGTTATTTTAAACCTGAAGACAAGAATGGTTTAATTATAGGGGAATTGATAGAGATAATATTTTACTCATTTTATATTTTCATTTAAAATATTTAAACCCTACATATTTATCAATTTGGTCTTATACTGAAGAATTCTGGATTTATGTTGTGTTTTGGGAAAAAATGTAAAAATTGGTTAAATCTGGATTTTTTACATAATTTTATCACAAGGTTATTTTGGGAAAAATATTTACAATTTTAATCCAATTTGATTGATAATTTTTTGTTTTATTCCCTTTTTTATTTTCTTCAAATATTTCTTTAAGATCAAGAGTGTATTCAAAAATCATGAGACCCAAAAGAATAATTGATGTTGTAAAATCTTCTAGGAAAATAGAAAGGACCCCACCTCCATAACTAAATCATAATTTTGGATATACTACTACAATTAAGGTTATTCCACATATATATAAAATATAACTCCAATAAAAATTCCTCCATTAAATTACATGGAGGTTGGAATCCATTGAGGTGGAAACTGAATGATATACATTGAAGGAATCTTCCTGGAAATCATTTCCAAAAAAATCATAGTCAATAAAAAATCCATAACTCCTTCGTATGGTGGAAAATTAAGCTAAAATTTTGATTCTAAATGAAAAATATATTTACAACAACGTTTATGAAGGATGGAACTTATTAATCGTCCATTGAATAATCCAAAAAATGAAAAAACCATTAGATAAGAGATTCTTGACTATAGAAAGAGGATATATTCTCCTCCCCAAATCATTCTGATCCATTCTATTATATTAAAGATAAGGAAATAAGGACAATATTTCCACTATGGGAGTCTATCCACAAATTTTACCATTTTATTCTTAATTTATTTGTTTATTTGTTTTTTTAAATTTTAAACTGTAATTTATATTTCTAATAAATTAATGCACTATTAACTTTGTTCCATCATGTTCTTTTTATTTTTTTCTGCCCCATTACTCATTGTTATTTATTTTATTATCCTCTTTTATTTTACTTATATACACAGTTACCTCTTACCCTCAGAAAATATGGTCTAACCTAAGTCTTGTCCTAGGTAAGGTAAGTGTAAAATCCATTCATTCGACTATTAAATTATTATGTTTTATTATGTTTGTTATGAGAAATAGTGATGTGCATAGGTGTGGTGATAGTCTACCAAGAAACAATTCTAAAACTCTTTTCTGTTATATTATTAAATATTTTACCTCCCTTCTAATGGATATAATCTCTTAACATGATGGAGTTGATCCTTTCAGTGGATTAAATGGTACACGAAGGAGCCAGGTCTTGTGAGAGGTCACACTCTTGATTGAGGTATTCTATTAACCTTGATTATACAAGGAGGTGGAATTAATAATTATAAATGAATTTGATATTTCACACCACTAAATAAAGAAATATAATTTAATGAATGATATCTTATAATTTAATTATCAAACTTAATTTAAACACCAACAAGGGGAACGGTGGAACCCAAAAACAAACTCATAAAGGCCAATTTCTTTGTTTACTAATTATATTTTGTCATTTAATGTTATTTATATGTTTTATTTCATTTTGATTCCATAAATTCCTAGTATTAAATAAAAACATACAAACATAAGTAGTTTAGGTGAAATATATTATGTAATTGAACAACTGAAAAACCTCCGAAAGTGAGATGACACTGGTCATCCACTGTGCTACATTAGGAAAACATAAAAATACTCTTTTTCCACACCCTATGATAGGATTGTTTCCATCTCCACTACTATATAAATTTTTTGGCTCATAATATCAACTACTCCAAGGGTAATACTTTCCAACAGATGAGTAATCAGTTATGTCCTAAAACTTATGATCCCATCATACTCTTCCAAGATTTCAGTCTCTCTGAGGAAGGAAAATATCATCCCATAAACTGATACACACCTCATCATCCACATAAAATATTCAATCTATGTATGGATTTAGGAGATCTATTATATTCCTTCAATAATGTCACAAAGCCTCATCAAACCCATAAAATGTTCCCACATGAATGTACCTCTAATATTTGGGTCACGTTATTGGATGAAGTGTGTGATCACCGAATCTCTTCTAGTAATAGACTCCAAATTTAAGGGTTTTCCTAGAGGCTCTATTAAATATACAATCTTGAATAATGAATGTGTCTTGGAAAGAGTGTGTTACGCATGTTTCAATCAATACTATAACTAATATAGAGAAGACACAGATCATAACTAGATTCATCATCAATTCCTATGGAACATTGACCTCCATTTCATGTAGCTACCTACATTCCAGACACATAGATTCCTAATCCTAGTGTGGACCATCTTGGGGTGGTGGCATGAATTGATCAAACCATTGTCTTCCAATAACTTCTCTCCCAGCTCTTATGACATGATTACCACCCTTCAATCCTTCATAATCAAAACACTTACTCTATCTATGGGGTTAACTGACAACATCTATTTCAAATAACAGAAATGTAAAACAATCCTATACAATATACACTCACCCATCAAAAGAGTATCATTAATTTATGTCATCTAGCTAGACCCATCCCGAGAACCTTGGGTGGTAGTCCATATATCCTGTATTTTCTCCCAATATGTATCACGTTCCAAGATCACTTAGTATGTTTCTGACCATGCACTACTAAATTCTCAACTCTTGGGTTATCAAAACCAATCTAAAATACCAATGTCTACATAG
The DNA here is from genome assembly GCA_963277665.1 of Viscum album. Classification (NCBI taxonomy): domain Eukaryota; kingdom Viridiplantae; phylum Streptophyta; class Magnoliopsida; order Santalales; family Viscaceae; genus Viscum; species Viscum album. Next base: position 1,594,507,849 of record OY728161.1, read on the forward strand.
CTATAAATATTTCCAAAACTAAGGAATTATCTAGAACTCCATCATAAGAAGGGATATAGAGAGATACAACCCATGTTGGGATATCTTTCTGAATAAAATTATTGAAGGTATAGGCTCAAATGTATACATCATGAACCATGTTTATGTAGTACCATGAAAAGTTGGTTGTAATGGCCCAGACCCTCCTGGTCTATTACTTTTCCAATTTATGGTGTTTGGGATGCCCTGGACCCCATTAGTAAGTCCATATCTAAAGGGATATGTATCAGTGGAAGGATGTCATCATGGTGACATTGATCGGTTTTATGTTTCACTGATCGGTGCCACGGGGGGTTGGGCTTTCCTTCCCCAGTTTTTCTCGTAATTCCACATTTAAGTATTTTAACCTTTTTAAAGTGGTTCAAGTCCTATTTTAGTTCCATAAACAATGTTTTAAATCCCATACGAGTGGGGTAACCCTCAACGAACCCATTTTCATCTCTTTAAATGAAATCCTTTAATGCACAACTGTTATGGCCACCCCTCTGATGGGAATTATTAAATAAAAATTAATTATATATTGTATAACCATCCAACTGCATTGAGAACCACGATCCTACTTTAAATCCATTTAAGAATTCATATCTTGTAACACTAAGATCTCTCCTTTTTATGGAACGATAATTCTTTATTCTTCTTCTTGGCTGGTTTGTTTCTTTCCTTGGTGCGTTTGGATTTCCCCCTCTAGAGGATAGTGGTGCGCCTATTATAGATCCATTCCTCATCACTCTTGGAGTCCCCATAGTTCCTCCCCTGCAAGCCGCACATCCCAGTTATTAGTGCAAGGAGAAAAACATCGATCGTTGTTCATCTAGGTAGGGGTTTTCCTTCATCTCTCTTCACTGTGTAACATGCGAGGTGGGTATAATAATGCTCTTGTGGGTATTAATGAAAACAAACCTTAATGAAGATAATAAGTTGTTTTTTAAAAACAAAGTGGTGTGTTTGACGATGTTGTGGTACTATTTTACCTTTGCTTATAAGTTGTAAATTGTATGGGATTATGTCCACTGAAAATTGTGGTCGTTTTTGGTCCTTTATTGTGCAATAATGAACCAATGCTTTCTGGATATTTTCTATGATTGAATGGATGTAACATGAAAAATAGTTAATCAAATAAACTCAGATGATTAAATGTATGAACAATGAATAATAATCCTTGTGCGGTCACACTAGTTAACAAAATGTAAAGACATAACTAACGAAATAGTGTTTTTAAATCTAAAAAATCCCTTTCTCTATTCTGATGCTGATTATGATTGTCCAACATAATGCTCGTGAGGTGACGTGGATGGGGATGGGATCCCCAGTTGTGGTGAATTTGTTGGTTTGTGGATCTGAGGCCGTGTGGGGATGTATGTTGGGGCTTGTTTTGATTCCAGTACTTTGAGGGATCTCACAAATCCATTTTGTTTTTGTGACATTAAAAGAGAACCCGATGTGAATTCTTAATTTGGTGCTTGGTTTTTTTCCTTCCTTGACTTGTGGATATGCATGTTTGTTGCCCGTAAGTGAATAATTATTTAATTGGAACCACTAGAATGTGATAACAAGAATGCGCTCAAAGGGGATTTGTTTTTCGAGAATGATTTTTGGCTTAGTTATGGCCGTTGTGTTATTTATTAATGAATAATAATGAGGTTGTCGTGTATGGGATGGTTTTGGAACTCCTAGGTTAGGATGAGTTCTTGTTTACCTATATGTATTATTTAGTTCTCATGTTAATTATTTGTGACCCACCCAAGATGATCACTTCATACCAAAGATGCCCATTTCATGGGGGGGGGGGGTGTTTTTTCCAACACTCCTATGAGTGGATGGTTATTAGATAATTTTTTTCTCCCATTCCTGAGTATCCCAAAACTCTTCGGGTATGCTATGATGGCTTGAGGTCCATTTTTAGCCTAAGGTTCTTCAATCAGGATATGTTGTGGTGGTTGGCCCAGGTGTGTGCGGGATGGTTGTTTCCAAAGTGTCTTTGGGATGAGGCCCAGGTGTCTTTGGGCGTGACAGTAGTTGTTCTAGCCCAGGTGTCTAAGGGCATGGATTGTGTGGTTGTTTTGGCACTGGTGTTTTCGGGTGGAATGTGTGGTTGTGGTAACCCGGGTGTCTGCGGGCGGGGGATGGTAGTGGGACTACGGTGAAAATGGTGGGGGAGGTTTGACGGATAGAATATCTTCAATAACCAGTGTAAAAGTGGTGTAGGGTACCCAAAAATTGATGTTTTATTACTATTACTTTAATTGACTTTAGTTATTTGGGGAGTGTTCCTTGGTGAGGTTTGGATTGGTAGTTTCCTTGATAGGTACTTTGGTTATCTCCATTTCTCGTGGGGCATTAAATTACCTCCCCACTTGTGCATGAGAGCTTTTGGTTTTCCATACTGATTATACCTGTATACTCACCCTATGCATATAAAACTGCATTCAGGATTCCATGAGGACTTCAAGGACCGTGTCAGGCCTTACAAGTTCATACATTGGGACCACTGATGTTTCGGCTTTTCATTTCTTTTGGTACTTTCTTTTGGATTTTCTTGTACTTTTGTAGAACTTATTATTGGAACATGCATATGGGTATGGATTTTTTTGGACATACTTTTACATCCAAATTTGTTGTTGTTTGGGATTTTCTATCTTATCTCCCGATCCTACTAAATATAAAGGGTAATGCCTTCCATTTTTCTTGTGATTCTATACACTTTGTGCTAGGCGCCACTCTAGAACATATTGATAGTGGGTCTTGGGGGTCATTATACCTCCTTCAACTTGGGGAAGGGAGGGATTGGAAATCTGTTTTCCCTTCCCAAATCATTGTAAAGGTGGGTCATGACAGAATGGTATTGAATGTGATGGTTGAGAGAAAGGATGGATCCCGGGGTTAGGCACTGTGAGGATTTCATGGGATGGGAGGGAAACAGTTTTAGGAAATCATGGTGAATGAAATTGGCTAGGGATGACCGACTATGACACGATATTTTTGGCCCCCCTATGATCCGATGCAAGGACTAAGAACCTACTGAACGACCAAGTGAGGCTACACTTATTGTAGGGTAGAGACCCTAGGAAAGGTACATGAATCATAATGACTTTTGTTTTGGAGTTTTCTGGGTGTTTTGGGAATTTAACTAAATAAAAGAAAAAATATTAGTCAAAATTTAAAAGATATCTTATAAACTACTTCAGATTAGGCATTCCTTGTTAACCTTGAAGCTATGGAACCCAGACGATGACCACGAGTAGTGCTAGTGATTGAGGCCCAGAATGTTGATCTGACATATCATCTGCGGACTGATCGAGTGGAGGAGGATTACCAATGGAAGTGGACGCTTCGTGCATTTCAGAGGCAGGCCCTTGGAAAGTATGAGGGAATCTTCTCAGACATGAAGATAGAGAGATGGGTTAAGGAGATGGTGATATCTTTTAGCTTGATATGGGTTCTGATAGAGTACTAGTTTTCTCTGGCTATAAGCTAGATTCAGGGAGTGACACGTTAGTGGTGGACTCTCCATCTTTGGTAGAAGAGGGAGGTTGATGTTTCATGGAATGAATTAGAGAGGTAATTCAAGGTGGAATTCATCTCTTCCCTGATGAAGGTGGAAAAGTGGCAGGATCTACAATCCCTACAATAGGGGAGCATGTTAGCGTGGGCAGTTACATGTTGCAGAGGCTACAGTTCTAGAAGGGTCGGAATTCGTCCGAGGTATGATCAGCTTGTTTTGCACTCTTTCCTATTCCTTGTTTGATTCAAGAGCTTCACACTCCTTTATTACACCCAATCTATCGAATTCCTTAGTCCTAGACATTTAGATACTCTCCATTCCCCTGGTGCTGAGTACGCTAGTTGAATGTCATACCATAATGTTTGAAGTTTTTTCAGAATACAGACTGTTGTTAGGGCCGCATCATTCTAATGAGGATCTCCTTCTCCAGAAAATAAAGCCATATGATGTCATCCCCCACCTTCCTCTAGAAGTGATTTTTTTGGACATGTAGTGTATCATCACAGGGTGGAAATTGATCTGTCAATGGGTTAAGCGTTTGTTTCTTGAGAATCACTCAAGAATGTGATGGAGTTTCGAATTTTTTTGGTCGGGTAGGCTATTATCAAAGGTTCTTAACCGACTTCTCTCGAATTGCATCTCCTTTAACAGCTTTGACCAGAAAGCACCAGGCCTTCGTGTGGATTGAGTATGGTCAGGAAGATTTCAGCTATCTGAAAAAAAAGGTTGGTTAGCCTTCTAGTGCTTTGGTTTCCAGTGGAAGTGGTGTTGTATGAGGTTTTTTGTGATGCTTATGGACTTGGAATAGGGTGTGTTCTGATGTAGCAACAGGGAGTGATCTTATATGGGTCTAGGTATTTATGTCCTCATGAGCATAACTATTCCACCCATGACATAGAGCTTGCAGTAGTAGTGTTTATGTTGAAGTTGCGACGATATTACCTCATAAGGGATCACTTTGTGGTCTTCATAGATCACAAGAGTTTGAGGCATATATTTACCCAGCGAGACCAAAACTTGAAACAATGAAGGTTGGTGGAGTTTCTTCAGGTTTTATACTTCGATATCTCTTACACTGAAGATAAGAGGAACATTGTGGCAGATGCCATGAGCAGGAAGTCACAGATGGAAGTTGTTTAGGAATCTGTGGATGCTTGGAAAGAAATAGAGGAGTTGGATGCCATACACCTGGATACAAGGGTGGATGGTGGTAGAGGTTGTCTGTTTCAAATGAAAGTGTAGTTATATCTATAGAGGAAGGTGGGTGATTCTTAGTGGTGAGACATAGAGAGTGAAGTGATGTGCGATCAGGTTGACCAAGGCAATGCTATAGAAGGGTGGTCAGAGGATGGTTAGAATCAGATGCTTTTCAGAGGGAAGTTGTTTGTCCTAGAGACGATGCGCGAGGGAGTTATCCATGAGTTCCAAAACTCACTCATAGAGGTACACCCAAGAGTTTTCAAGATGTACCGATGCCTGATGGAACAGTTTTGGTGGCCCGGGGTGAAACGGGAAATGGCATAGTCTGTGGAAAAGTGCCTGTTGTGAAAGCAGGTGAATGCTAAACACCATAGCCCATGATGTTTTTTATAGCCTTTAGATTTCCCTGAGTGGAAGTGTGATGACATCTTGATGGATTTTGTCACAAAACTACCCAGGGTTCAAGGATTTCGTGATGCTATCTGGGTAGTGGTAGACCGACTGACGAAATCAGTTCAGTTCATGGAGATCAAGGAGTCGAGTGCAGTGGATACCTTAGCACGGAGATGCGTGGAAGAGGTGGTGTGATTCCATGGAGTTCTGAGCTCTATAGTATCGTATAGGAAGAAAGATTTACCTTATGATTCTAGAGGGAATTACAATGTGCTTTTGTCACCCAGCTGCGCCTTTGCACTCCTTTCCACCCCCATACAGAGCGAACAATCTAGACATTGGGGGATATGATATAGTCATGTGTTTTGGACTTCGTGGTATCATGGGAAATAAATTTTACCATAGTATAGTTTTACAACAATAATATATATCAATATACTATTAGCATGGAACTATTTTAATCCTTGTACGGAAGGTCGTGTCGTTTGACCGTGCACAAGACTGAGGTTGGGGAGGCATGTGATCGTGTCCCCAAGGTAGTTCAGAGCACAACAGAGAATGTTTATCTTGTGCGTGAGGGGATAAAGGAAGCCCATGACTGATATAATTCGTATGTTGATCATAGGATGAGACCTTAGGAGTTCAAGGATGGGGATCATGTGTTCTTGAAGGTCTCCCCTCGGCGTGGGAAACAGAGGTTCGACAAGGGGAGTAAGATTTATCCCAGGTTTGTCAGACCCTTCGAGGAGTTGCGATGGGTTAGTGATTTGTCTTATCAGCTAGCGCTACCACCACCACTACTGAGGGTACATGACGTTTTCAATGTGTCTCAGCTTCATTGATATCTACATGATGACTCCCATGTCCATGACCGGGGAATGCTAGATATCGAGGATGATACAAAGTTCTTAGAGCAACCAGTGAGGATCAAGGATCGTAAGGATAATGTACTTTATGGAAGAACCATCCCTTTGATTCATGTGTTATAGAGGCACGGTGGCCTCGAGTAGAGTACTTAGGAGAGGGAATCTCAAATGCGTTCCCAGTACAAACATATGTTTTGAGTTGCTGTTCTGAGCCTTCCTTGATGTTCTAGTTTTTTTTTGTGACTTTTTGTGATGTAGTAGATTAACTTGTTAACTATGAAATGTTTTCCCTTGTTCTTTTAAGGTGTGTGAAGATTCCTGACTCTGGAAAAGGGGAGGACATGATCCATAATCAAGACGCATTAATGTGTATGCGATTGAACCCATGCGGTAAAGTCAGCACCGCCCAAAAAGGATACTATTTTGGAATGGGGGAAGGGACTCCCTAATACATATGATGGGATGGTGTGAAATTTATATATTTGTGTGATCGCAGGGGGGATAGGTGTTCCAAGCTGTCTAGAGTGGTTTGACCATGAGAGGTATCTTTCAAAGTGGTTGTTCAGGCCCCTCTCTATACATTGGGTTTAGTTTGGATTATCAAGGAAGAGAATAGTTTCAGAGGTATCTGATGTAATAGAATGGACCCTCCTGGTCCAGTACTTTTCCAATTTCTGGTGTTTGGGACGCCCTGGACCCCATCCGGAAGTCCAGATCCGAAGGGAGGCATATCAGTGGAAGGATGTCACCGATCGGTGCCACAGGGGCATGTCGGGCATTCCTTCCCATGTTTTTCCTATAACGCCACTTTTAAGTCCATTAACCTTTTTAGAGTGGTTCAAGGTCGTTTTTAGTTCCATAAAAAATGTTTTAAATATCCTAGGAGTGGGGAGACCCTCAACCGACCCATTTTCATCTCATTAAATGAAATCATTTAACACACAACTATTATGGCCACACGTACGATGTAAATTATTAAATAACAATTAATTCCATCGTGTGTAACCATGTAACTGCATGGTAAAACCACAATACACCTTTAAATCCATTCATTAATTCATATCTAGTAACTCTAGGATCTCACCTTTTTTATCGCACGAGAATTATTTTTTCATCTTCTTGGATTGTTTCTTTCCTTACTTGGTGTGTTAAAAGTTTCCCCACTCGATGATAATGGTGCGCCTTTGCTGGATACTTTCCTTATCACTCTTGAAGTCCCCAGAGTTCCTCCCCTGCAAGTCATGCATCCTAGTTATTAGTGCATGGATAACAACATTGATTGTTGATCATCCGGGTAGGGTTTTTCCTTCGTCTCTCTTTATCGTGTATCATGTGGGGTGGGTATGATAATGTTCATACAAAGATGGATGAAAATAAATCTTAAAAAATATGATAAATGGTTTTTAATGAATGAATGTGTGTTTTGTACAATGTTGAGGTACTCTTTTACCTTTTCATATATGTTGGGAATTTTATGGGCTTATGTCCAATGAAAATCATGGCCTTTGGTGGTCCTTTATTGTTCACTAATGAACCACTCTTTTCCGGATATTTTCTATGATTAAATGGATATATCATGGAAACTAGTTAATCACATAAACTAGGCTGATTAAATGTGTTCCCAACGAATAATAATCCTTGTGCGGTGACCCAGTTTAACCATATGGAAAGAAAGAACTAAAGAAATGGTGTGTTTAAATTTGAAAATACCTTTCTCTATTTTGATGATGTGTATGGTTGTCCTTCTTGATGCTCTTGAGGTGACATGGATGGAGATGAGATCCCCTGTTGTGGTGTAGTTGTTGGTTTGTGGATCTGAGGCTATGTAGGGATGTATTCTAGGGATTGGTTTAGTTCCAGTACTTTGAGGGATCTCATGAATCCATTTTTTTGTCATGACTTTACAAGATAACCCAGTGTGAATTCTTAATTTAGAGCATGGTTGTTTTTCCTTAATTGGATTGTGGATATGCCTGATAGATTCCCGGTAGTGGATAGTTATTTAAGTGGAACCACTGGAATGTGATAACTAAAATGGGATCCAAGGGAATTTGATTTCTGGGAATGAGTTCTGGCTTTATTATGGTCGTTGTGATTTTTATGAATGAGTAGTAATGATGGGGTTGTGTATGGGCTGGTTTTGGAATCACATAGTTGGAATGAGTGCTTATTTACCTATATGTATAATTTATTTATTATGTGACTTATTCATGCCCCACCCAAGTTTATAACTTAATGCCGAACACCCCCATTTCATGGGGGAGGGTGTTTTTCCCAACACTCCTATAAGTGGCTGGTTATTAGCTCTTTTTCGGCTTCCTTTCCCGAGTATCCCAAGACTCTTTGGGCAGGATATGATGGCCTGCGGTCCATTTTTAGCCCAAAGTTATTTCGGTAGGGTATATTGTGGTGGTTGGACCAGGTTTGTGTGGGCCGGTTGTTTCCCAAGTGTCTTTAGGATGAGGCCCATGTGTCTTCGAGCACGACAATTGTTGTTCTGGACCAGGTTTCTGCGGGCATGGTTATGTTTGTTTCTTGTGGCCCACATGTTTACGGGTGAGATGTGTGGTTATGGTGGCCCAGGTATGTGTGAGCTGGGTATGGAAGTCAGATTGTGGTGAAAATAGTGGGGGATATTTTACATGTAGGATGTCTTCAATAACTAGTGGAAAAGTAGCGAGGGGTACCCAAAGATCGATGTTTTATTACTATTACTTTACTTGACTTGTGTTATTTGGGTAGTATTCCTTGGTGAGGTTTGGATGGGTAGTTTCCTTTATAGGTAATTTGGTTATCTTGTTTTCTCATGGGGCATTAAATTTCCTCCCCACTTGAGCATGAGAGCTTTTGGTTTTCCCTAAGGAGTATAATTGTATACTGACCGTACCATTATAAAACTACTTTTTGGTTTCTAGGAGGGATTCTAGACTTTCTGGACCCTACTAGTTAGGATGTTGGGACCATTGACGTTGCTTCTATTATTTTCTTTTGGTACTTTCCTTTAGAGTTTCTTTTATTTTTGTTGCACTTATTATTATAACATGCATATGGGTATGGATCATTTTGACTTGTCTTTTACTTACACTTTTGGTGTTGTTTGGGATTTACTATCTTATCTACCGATCCTACTAAATAAAAAGGGTAATGCCTTCCATTTTCATGTGATTCTATACCCTTTGTGCTAGTTTCCACTCCGTGACCTATTGAAGGTGGGTCTTGAGGATCATTATCTCTCATTCAACTTGAGGAAGGGAGGGTCTAGCAATCTGCCATCCCTTCCCTCATCTTGGTGAAGGTGGTTTGTGGCATTGGTGAACCATGACATATACTCTATGACAAACATGTTTCATCAGTAGGGATCTAGAAGCAACTTTTTATGTATTGACCATAACATAGATGGTTAGAACTCATCTATAAAGTGGTAGTTGAAATTTTCATATGCGAGAGTCTCTATGTCATGTGTTTTTGTCCCCAAGATGAACTATATCCCTTCATAACTAGGGATAAGGATCAACTATAGGACCACTATAGAAGGAATATTTACATTGATGTTACTAATTAATTAATGGGGATATAATCCAATGATACAATCCTTATTATTTCTCCATACTGTTTATGATTTTTTTAATGGGGATCTACAATGTTGATTCCATTCATTTTAATTTGGGTGGTTTATAAGTATGTTTATTGATTAGGAAAATTATTAAAATTTAATATGCTAGTTTTTAAATATGAATGTTTATGTTGATTATGTTTCTCCCCTTATATGAGGAATGCATTAGAATTATTAAGTTATGGGTAATTCCTGTTATATCCTCTTGATGCATCGGTATGTCTCCTGAGACAAACTAGATTGGATTTTGGCTGAGGTATTACACATTTATATACATGCATAGAAAAAAGGCCTCGACGGTATTTAATGTCTTGGAACAAGGACTCAAAAGTATCTTTTGGATGTCAACCATTATGCATTCCATAATTACAAATTCAGTTATTTATATTCCATGTGATTATTCAATTAGTTATAATATCAATTAATATGTTTTCCAGATCATGTAATTTTTTATAAGTAGTAATTTGATCATCATTTATTCTTTCCATGTCATTCTAACGTTTTTTATTAAATGAACTGTTTTTTAGATATTTAAATTCTTATATTTATTATACCTTATTTATTCAATGATTATATTATATAATTACCCTTACCAAGAATATGAGCATAACCCTTTTTTATGTTTTATTTTAATGATTATACAAGGAAGTGTTTTCTAATTGGTATGTGGGGATATTATAAGCTGAATAATGAAACTCAAAAAAAAGAGTATGAGTGGTCATCTCTTTTATAGGATTATGAAAATATTTTCATGGGAACTAGTCTCCCAAAAATTCTCATTACATGAGAAAATAATATCATGTGAAATCATGAATGAGAAATAATTACCTAAGAATTATGTATTTTAAGGGAATAAAGAGAATAAGTGTATGTTTGGGAAGAATATGGATACAAGGTATAAGATAATGAAGTATTTTCCCACATTTGATAATTATGGAATGAAACAACCTAGTATTGACATGAAGGTAATGGGGATTAGTAAAAATTATGAAGAGAAAGGACCCCATAATCATGATTTTAAGGGAAAGAAAAAGGTTTCTTATGTTCAACTATTCAATTGTAAGGATATGGGGAACTGCCAAAATAAATTCAACAATATTCAAAGGAATATATATTTAAATTACCAAATAGATCAGGGTCAAGATTATTATATTACTAAAAATAAAGTAAAATGAGTAATGCGATTATTTTTGTATTCAATAATTATTTCAATTAAGTATTTTATCAATGATATCTTGTTTATAAGAATTTTAAAATTTATAAGTATTGTACTATGATAATTTTTCATTAAGGATTTGAAATAGTATGTTGAACAATAATAATGTAAAAGAGAAAAAATTATATGGAATGTGGAAATTATTGGAAAACAAATGATTGAGGGAAATATTACCCTTAATATGTTCTTAATTTTGATATAATGATATTGGGGTAAAGAGATGAATGATATTGATGATGTAAATTAGATAGTATTGACTATTATGGAACTGAACAATTATTTTTTGAAAACGTGGTTTATGCTATAATTGATGTAGTTAAGATCATTTTTAGATTTAATTAATATATCAAATAATATTTTTTTATTTAAAAAAGAAAGAAGAATTCACATTGTAAATAATGTTTTATGTTAATTCAAGTTATTAACATGTTTCAAGAGAATAAATGTTGAAGTTATTCACATGTTTGGTTTTTTACTATTAAGTGGAACAACATATTATTTGGGGGATTAATGATAAGTTCATTTTGGAAAATTATTAACCATCCTTTTAATGTTTTGGATCTTAGTATTATTGAAGGGTTATAAGTTTAACCATTAATGAAATGGTTTATGTTCAAAACTGGATGAGGATTTAGAGATTAATGTATTACCTCACTATATGAATATTTATTAACAATAAATGACCTATACAAACCATTTTATTATAATAATAACTAGAGATCAGTAGAATTAATTATCATTCTATTATGGATCTTATAATACTCTAATAGTTAATTTTAGTGGTTAAAGAATAAAAAAATTATTTTGGAAAGTTCATGTCTTAGTGTAAGTGATAAACTAGAAATTGATCAAAGAACAACCAAAAGATGAAATTATTCTTATAAATTATAAATGCATCTAATATATATATTACCTTATATTCACAGATAGTAAATGAATTACTAAAATTTTGGAAAATGATATCAAAATCAAAATATTATCCTATTATATTTATATTCGACCAATCATATAGTGTTTTTCAAAATCAAATATTAATGGTTTTGAGCTCCTTAAAATTATATTGATCATTATATTTCATTAGATCAATGACATGTATCACTATCTATAATTATTTATTCTTCTCTTCCAAATCCATATCTAAAATTTACACTAATTTTCTCCTAATTAAAAACCTAATTATCTATTATTCCCATATAACCTTTATATTTCCCCCATCTCTTCGACAACTTGCAATGCACACAACACTGGGATTGAACAAATCATGATAAAATATTGAAGGATTATTATTTAAACATTATCAATATAACCAAGCAATTAAATTTTAATTTATGAATAGTAATAATCGAATTATAAAAATTATATGTTTTAAACGTGTATAAAATAAATAAAAATTATGTATATTTATTATAGATAATATTAGAGCTATTTCAAAGAAATTTTTAAAAAAAAAAATCATATTATTGAAAAAGGTATTTTAGTCACGCTTTGACTGTTATGGAATGTGAAAAACATGGTCACAAATTTTTCATTCCATTACAAGTGTGCATCTCTACTCAATTATAAAAGTCCCCATATTTTCTCTTATTCACCTAGTGAAACCCTTTTTCATTATACAAAACATACCCAAATCACATACCAACATAAATACCCCCATCCTAGATGTCTTTTTTTGTGTGTGAAAAAATACAACCTAAGAAGGATTTTGGTGATAAATTATTGAATCTCCCTTAAGAAGAGGTATTGTTCATCGATGAGGATTTTTATTTTATTTCTTACTACAACACATTCAATTCATGTTAAACCATGATGATAAAATGAACGCAGTAAATTCCATATACTAATGTGTTCTTATGTTAAAGTAAATACCTACAAACTTCCCCACTTCTATTAAACAGGTTATGAAATCATTATTCATGTGTATGGAGGACTACGACCATGAAAACCAATATCATTCTCTTTTCCATTTCCACCTCTCATAGTTTGGTAAGATGATGGATATAATGTATATATATATATGGTATTTATAAAATACTTAATACTATGGATTAATTATATTATATATATACCTTTTTTACCTTCCATTATTCCGGGGATATGATATGATTGCTCGTGAGTATGGTTGACTACCGCCTTACGAATCATTCATATTCACATTTCACTAATGATTTACATGGAATGTAATGAGGATAATTTTAATGAATATATAATATAAATGAAATAATAATGATATTAACAAAATATTTATCATTCTTTAAATATAATATATCATTTTATTTATGATACTAAAAAATGATAATGTCATTCATGTATGTGGGGACTATCGCCTTCACAGATCGTTGTGAATATCTTTTCGTCACCACACCAAATTGATTCTATATATAAGTAAATTTTATAAAACAATATGTTATGTATAATAATATAATAATTTTTAAATATAAAATATTTTCTAAATTCATTCCATAATGATCACTGAAAAATGAAAACTTTACTTATGCGAATGAATGACCTACCATCTCTATGATAGTAATGTAGTTCATTTTTTAGAACCATATATAATGTTTTTTTAAAAAGTATGATTTATGTATAAATATAATAAATATTTCAGGATTATGTTTCTTTATATGTTTTAATAATAACCTCCTTGTCCATATTCAACCTACCAAACTAATTTTTGACACACATTCCAAATAACATCAAAATATCCAATATATACTTAATTAATTATGATACCTTATAAAACACGGTAATAAGTGAAATTAAATTAATAATAAAATCAATATTTTTATGTATTCCAATAATTAATATAAGTTTTTTATAAAGATAAATAGTGAACATGATGAGTCAGGGTCAATGTAAGGGTTTATTGTCTCTTATTTACTTCCATGAGATATAAACCATATTCACCGCTTGATTCTTTATGTGGTGTATATATTTTCCCTTTTGATATTTTATATCATGAATATATTTATCATAATGGTATTTAATGTTTCATTTGATGATTATTTATTCTACTGGGCTTACAATCTAGAAGTTACCAATGTTGTAGGAGTTTTTTCATAATTTCATCATTATTCATGATGTTTTTATATAAAACTAAATTTGGATAATTATGTGATATTTATATATTAAAATAAATATATTTCAATCTATTATGGTTATTAATAAAATATTTCAAATTATAGTTCCATTTTCTCTCTTTAGTACATTAAATGATAAAGAAAATGTTTTTAAGATAATCCAACTTTTTTATCCCTCTTCGATCGTAAAACATTTCTCTTCTAAAACTATATTTTCTTAAAATGTTTTAAAAAATGTTTAGAAATTTTCCATATTATTTATTTATTTTTTACCCATGTTATAATAAAAATGTCTTTAAATGAATCTTTGAGTGGTTTTCTAAAAATGGACCTTTTTAACATTTTATAGTGAAAAATTAATGTTCTTTTTAACTTATATAGAATACATGGAATTACCTTTAATCATGTATATATTTCCCATGATGATTAATTTTTAAATTTATTAGTTTATTATTAAATAAAACATTATTACTAACATTCTTTGAATCATTAATTTTTCATAGTTCATTTGAAATAAATGAATTTTATAAATACATTATAAATGTTCTATTTTTCAATAAAAAATGTGATTTCCAAATAAATTTATTTTCCTTAGGGAAAGTTACAAGTAAAACTTCGAAATAATTTTCCACCTAAGAAGACATAATATTATGTTACTTATCATTTATTGTGGATATAATCCAATTATACCAGCCATACTATTTATTCAAAGGAATTATTATCAGTTAGACTATTGATGTACTTTGTTGATACCATCCATTTTACTCAGGATAGTTTATAATTGTTTTTATTTATTGGGGTAATTATTTTAATAAATTTCTTTGAGTTTTTTTATAATAATTTTTATGTTTATTATGTTTTACCCAATTAATATGTAGTATGCATTGGACTTGGTAAGGGACTAAAGGGGATCTCTATAACCCCTCAATACATTGTTAGGTCTCATAATATATACTATATTGGGTTTTTTCCAAGACATTACAATTTATATAGATGTATTGGGATAGGGCCACAAAAATATTAGATATCATGGAATAAGGAAACAATGGTATGTTTTATATTTCTAGCATTATTCATTCCGTCATTTTGAATTCATTTATTGATATTCCATGTGTTTATTTAATTAGTTAGAATATCCATTCTAATTTTTTCAAGATCATGTGATTATTTATGTTGAATTATTTGACAATAATTTATTCTTCCCATATTATACTCAAGTTATTGATTAAATGGAATGTGTTTTAGTTATATAAATTTCCATATTTATTATACCTTAATTATTTCGAGAGTCATTTGTACACCAACCCTTAATGATAATCTAAGGTCTTCCCTTTCTAATGTTTTAATTTCCCCATGATACAAGGAAGTGTTTTTTGATTGATATGATGAGATAAACTGTGGGGAATAATTTCATTATCAAATAAAATTCATTGTTAATTTTATGTTTTAAAATATAATTTTAATTGCATGTATATATCTAGTGTACCAATATTACTAAACTATTCACTCATTCATGATATGATTTTTTGTATCTTATTTTAGTGTCATAAATCAATCCCTATATTTAGGATAATGGGGTCGATGACACTATAGGGAATTTGTAAATTATTTACTTCTATAGTATATGGGCAGAATGATGTGATAGACCCTTTCTTCATGATACGAAACCATTATGATGTCACTCACAAAAAATATTTTTCTTGATTGTGTCTTTATGATTGAGAGATATCACTATTAGAGAGGACACTAATTTATTTTTAACGAGTTTAAAGGATTATTATTAGTATCTAAAAAAATAATTTAGAACCCTTCAATAAGAATTGTGTAAGTGATTAAGAAATATTTTTGAAATATTATACAAATATTTGATATAAACTTGTATATCAATGAAATCCTTTTATTTATTTTAAGAAATATCTATTGGTTAATTCTTGTTTTAATTTACTTTTTATAAGATCCAATTCATTATGATTTTTATATATCTGTTGAAAAATAATAATACCTTACTTTATCATGAGGTATAAAATTTCTTAATTAAGTAAAAAATTCTTTATTATTATTGAGAACTATATATTTCCATGCTTTTCATATATAGATATTATATCTTTTTAGATGAATATTCGTTATATTAAAAAAATAAACAACAAAAAACCCTATTATTTTTGTGTATTTGGAAACATGGAAACATATAAAATGATTCATAAGTGAACCACATAATATCCCACTAATATCTTCATAACTAGAACCCTTATTATAAATATCTTATATAATATATTTCTTTATAACATGGGGAAAAGAAGTATAAGAAAGGGTGACCTTATATGCTCAATAGGGGTAAATATGGGTGATATCAATACATGATCATATGAAAGAATAATATAAACATATGGTTTTGAGATAATGAAAATAACTTAAAAAGTTCATAACTAACCTATCATATATCATAAATATGATTCATGACACAATTCATTATAATTCCAAAAGATTTGATTTATAAGAGTGTGAATTCATCATAATTTATAGACCATAAGCTCATGTCACAATAGTGTGGAACAAAAATAGGTATATAAATCATTTCCTTTGTCAAAGTGAACTACCAAGACCATAAAACGTAGTGGATCATGCATAATAACCTATCTCCCTTAGTGGATCAAGAAAAATAACCTATTTACCATAGTAGATCAATCCCATCTACTTGTATCTCAACATTTTCTCATGAGATATAAATATTTTACCAGTTTATTGTAGGGATATATAGGTCTCACCCATCTTGGTTATAAAAAATCCACTTTCACATAATGGAAGCCATACATATGTGTTCCATAATATCACAAAACATTAACCATATCAGAACCCATCAAAAGAAATGGGATTCATAAACATTTCAACACATCGTAATATGTGGAAAAGAAATAGGTTCCACAAATATTTCATCATTTTATCATAAAAAACCCATAGAATAAGAAACAAGTCCCCTTAACAACATTTCATCATAATAAAAACCCATTAATAAAAAATAATAAAAAATTTATCCTTGGATAATATCTTTAGTATAGAATAAGTATCATAAAAAGATGTCATACTTGATGGGAAATTATTTTGAAATATTTTCATTAGGAAAATGCCATTTCTAAAATTAAAATAACTTTTAAAATACAAATATTCCCATAAATAATATGAAAAAATAGTTTATTTTCAAATAAAAATGAATTATTTAAAGGATTTTTTCAAAACAAGTAATATTCAAGATGATGGAATATTATGTACATGACATATAAATTAAAATAACGAATTATTTCACAATTTCAGTAAAAAGGACAAACTAACTTCTTTTAGAAAATGAAAAAAAGATTCCTATTAATAAATTTTGAAATAATTAAATCATGGATAAAAATTAGTTTAATAATCATATAATATTTTTGATAGAATTTTTTTTTCAAAACTTATAAATGGGAGAAAAAACATTTTCAGCTGAATAGAGATATAAAAATTAGATTATTTTACTAAGATGTAGATCATAATATTTCATAATCAGAAACATAATCGTAGACAATCCTGACAAACAAGGTGATTGTAACAAAAAATACTTACCACTTTGGTAAATTTTGAATTATAAAACCCATGAAATAAAAATACTATAATGGATACTAAAAAAATAGTTTTTAAAATAATAATGATAAAATATTTTCACGTTTAGTTTATACACCACATAAAAGAAACCAGCAGTGAAATTGGAATGTGTCTGAAAAAAATAAAAGTGAGAGGAAAATTTCTTGCGACTAGTTTGTCTTGCCTCAAAAGAATTATATAATCATATATAATATGTATAAAAGTTTTATAAATATATTCAAAACCTATATTCATATATATCAACCTAGATATTACTTACTGATAAACCTTTTATTTCCCATTTATTTACAATTCTTTGTCAAAAAACATTTTTTATGACATTTGCTTCATTTTTCATGAACGTTTTGATTTAGTAGTTTTAAAACATGTATATTTATCATTTTTTAATCATCGACTGTTTATAAAACATGAAATTAATGTCATATATATATATTTATATATTTTTATAGTAACCCATAGAAGTTAGAGATATAAAATGGTTTACAACATTCGTAGAGATGGTAAGTTGTAAACACACAAGAACAATGATTCCATTTTTCTAATATATGTAAAAAAAGAAATTAATGAAATAAATATTAAATAATCATTATTATTTCATATATATCACATATTTTCATGAGGTGATAGTCTGCCGTACAAATGAAAGATGTTATCGTATCATCATGCATTGGAATGTAAGAGGAAATATGTGATATGATGGTCTGAGAAGAAAAATTATGTTTAAAATATCATATATATATATATATATAATTTGAATGAATCTCTATAATAATCCATGAGAGGTAGAGATAGAAAATTAACTACCTCAGTTCGTGAGGTAGTAGTCCTTCGTAGACCCGATCAACAGTTTCGTTTCACATTTGATGGAGGAGGTAAAGGATATATATTATTACACTAAACTAATTACATATAAATATATTTAGTTACTATTTTTATTATTTAATAACATTTGGAGAATATTTGAATGATTTTTATGAATAAACAAAATAGAAACACTCAATTAAGAACAATTCCACTTTTTTCGGACAACCTCTATTTTTAGCACTAAAAATCTTCATAAGAAGGATTATTGATCAAGACATGGAATGTAAAGACCCAAACTTGTAATAATCTTTGTATCATAATATTTGTGTGTTATTTTAATGTTTACTCAACAAAACTATTTCATTTAATGAAATGATTATAATTAAAATGATACCGTTGGGTTTTGACTGTTTTATGACCATCAGAAACTAAACTCTTAATGTTGTGTTCTGTCTATAAAAACAAGTGATATTGGTTAATTAATATAGAAAGAAGATACAATGGACTCATCCAGTAGCCTCGAGCCGATCGAAGCCCATCTGATGAAACTGGGGAAGGAGGTAGCACCACTGGGCTTTGCTCTGGACCAAACCCAAGCTGAAATTCATCGTGTGAAGCTGGAACAGAATCACCTTTGAGAGAAGTTCAAGATTATAGAAATTACTACTTGTGAAATGATGGCCAAGCCTCCCTCATATTATCTCACCTTACCACACATTACACTTAGGTCATATGTTGGTGTTATAAGGGGATATGTAACGAGACCGTAGCTACTTTGTGTAATCCTTCGAGATAAATGAAATTGTGATTTCTTCTTGGTGAAGGTTGTGAATTTTCAAAGGTCCAGATAAATATAGAATGTATCTTATTGATGATATTTTTGAAAAAAAAAGAATATTTTAAAAATATTTATGTAAACCATAAATAATTAATGATGTGCAATGATTTTCAAAAAATCATCTTCTGCAAATGTGTTCGGTAAGAAATTTAGAGTCTAATATGATCAACTTAAATTTTTATGAATAGTAAATTATGAATAGTGATTTTACGCTTAGAATTAGTAATGTGACCAAATGGATTAGTAATCTTACATAAATAAAGTATTATTATAATTTAGGCACCTTGATTAAGTAATGTGATTCAATAAAATAAGTAAATTACTGTTTCATAAATTATTGGTTTAGTATTAGTTTTTTTGGGGGAATAGTGTTTTTTAATTTCAAATTAAATTAAAAATATTTAGAAAACTATTTATATAAAATGGAGTTCATTTTTGAATTTAGAGCGTCAATATTAGGTTAAGGTGATTTTTGGGGTTTTTTCTGAAAAAGTTAAATTTTCAGTGAATAGTGAAAATACGGTTTTTAGTTTTGGGTGTTTATTGACATCATTAAGGATGTAATAATTATGTAATAATTATTGTCGACTTATTAATAGTAATATAAGGTATAAGGAGTCCCAAGTGGCCAATACCATGGGAAAATACCATGGCCAAGCCCGTGGTTTTGCCAAAACCGTCGATGAGGTGTCCCTTGGCCATTAATGACTTGTCCCCTCACTTATCCTATAGATACCCTTCCTTTCCCTCATTCTTTTCATTTCAAAATAATTTTCAACGATTTTTTGGTCTCCTTACCTCCTAAGGAGTCCTCCCAAGGTTCCCTCAAGCCTCCCAAGGTCTCTTCCTTCAATCTTTTGAAGTTACTCTTCAAGGTAAGGGATTCTTTCCCCCTCCACTTTTAAGTCATGAATTCTTTTATATTTTTTCTTATATTTTACATCTCCTTATGTTGAGGGTATGTTATTATATGTTATTATTACTGTAAATTTTATGTCCAAATTATGAGACACCCTTTCTTCTCTCATCAATTTATTTTTCGGAATTTCTAAGTGATGCCGTTAGGCTGCCAAATTTCTCGTAAAAGGAATCTTGTCTTCTCTTTTCTTTAATGTTTCCTTTTCATTTGGTATGTCATTCAAATTTACATACCATGTTATTATCTAAATTTTGTTCTATATTTATACTGTATTAGAAGTTATTTATGAGTGTTTTAATCTTGTACCCTCTATTTCCAATATTTTCTAAAACAATGTTATATAGCCGTTATGCTACAGAAATTTCGCCTCATAATTTCTATCTCTTTCTCTCATGAAATTATATTGTTTATTTATGTGAATTACCATACCTATTTCGTTTCAATGGGTGTTCATAAATATATAGATATGATATATATTTTTTTGTAATTGACATACATTTAACCCTCACTCCCTTTCCATGGGTTATAATGGATGTAATGATCTTATTTTTAAGCTCTTTTTAAACATCGTGATTTGGACATGAAACCCATTTCTTTGATTCCGTTTTGGTTATTTATTAAATGTTTGATTATTATCTATGTGGATCAAATGTATGTAATGAAATATTAAGGGTGCACCCTGATAGCGCTCCAATGCATTGGGTAAAGAATTAATATCTAGATATGACAAGTTTTATGATACCTTGGTGAATAACCTTTGTAATTTTTATGACACCTTGGGGATGGACCTTGGTGATATGTTCATGAATGTCTAAATGAACTATTGTAGTCACATATTCAAGTTATGTTTCAAGTTCTTTTCATTATGACATGCCTATACTTCCATTTCTCATATCTTTATGTTTGTTATTCAAGTTCTTATTGATATCACAAGTATACTGATTTCATTGTTTACCCTTACAAGGCCTTATGCTCACCGTTTACATTAATGTATGTCTCCAAGGTATGAGATGAAGTAATTTTACATAGGATGAACCTATTATGAAGCCTTACAAGTGGATTAGAAGAATATTTTATGTTGTTTTCATGTTTTATGTCCCTGATTTCCAAGACACTAGACTTTAAAGATCCTTTGTTTGTAAATGTAATGCAATGCTATGTAATGAAAAAGGTGGGATTCTATATGGAAACTATAAAATTTTTAGGGAAATAATGAAGTGATTTTGGTGTGTATTTTCTTATCCAATTGAATATGGATGTGTGAAGAGGAGTGTATGGGGGTGCCCTTTTATAAGTGGGGGAGATGAACTTATTGGAATTTTTGAAAAAAATAATTTATAACTATAAATACCCTAAAATTCCATGTAATTTGTTTAAATGGAATTATTAAAAGTCTACAAAAATTGATGGAACATGATTCTTATGCTCGGGGAGCCCATTACTGATTTTTTAACTTTTTTTAAGGTCATTTTACTAAATGTGTGTGAATCGAATTATATATTTTGAACAGGTGCTCATATTAAAAATATGAGGGTACCGTTGAATACACAGTGCCATGATTCACTTAAGGGATTCTTAAAATCGACTGGAAAGGGTCAGAAAAAAAATTAATTTTTGGACTTTACAGAAAAAATAAAAAAATAACTCAACAAATTATTTTATTTCTTTCTTTGTAACTACTAAAATTTGATGAGACTGAAGTGCAATGTCAGACCATTTAATGCGTTGAACCTTAGGATGTGTAACCACAATGTTGAAAGAATTAAAAAGTTAAGTAACTGCACTGTTGGGAGAATTTATAGGTTAATTAATTAATCTCATTAATGAGCCCCATAAATTTTGTGGTGCAATGTTCCCCTCTTTTCATCTATTAAATCAAATCTCGGGTTTGGGTTTTGGGAGAGATATGAGAGGAAGCTCTAATGAAATGATGATGACCTCCCACTCTGACAAATAACATGATGGAGTGACGGTCATTGGAAGAATCAACAGATGATGGAAAGTGTCGACGAACACCTTTATAGGCAGACCCTACATCCTCATCAGCAACTCCTTCCAATAGAAACAAGGTAGGGGGTTTATGTGATTTGATGTTCCCTCACTTTATGTTCTTGAAAAATACAATGAACACGGACCAACAGACTAATGGTTTGATCCACATCTCATTTATTCATGTAGGTGGTTGTTTCAGGGTCTTAAATTTGGGGTTTGTTCTTTTTTTTGGATTATTATACATCCCCATGCTTAAAAGGTTAACGTAGAGGGCGCATGCCAAACCCAACAAGGCCCTAACCTTCTACTAAGCTTTTCCTTGGTTTGTTTTTCATGGAAGAATAATGAACGCAACCGAAAGGTGTATTTGAGGGCCGTATAGTGAGTGATGAAACATTGGAGGCCCATAGGTGAATAAGGGAAGAACAAAGAAATACCAGAGAATATTAGGTGGCCCGAGGAGGCAACTGCCGGTGCGACAATGACCACCCGAGCCGGCCGCATGGAGGAGCAGTGACAGTAGGCGCCACATCAGTTGGAACCATGGATAGCCAAGCTACGGCGGTGGAAGGTCACGTCGCCGCCCCGCCACATGGTGAAGAAGGGGTACCCCACTCAGGCTGCTCAGGTGAAAAAATGGCCAGCTGAGCGGGCCGTTTTGATAGAGGGGGAAAAGAACGTTAGCCCCGCCAGAGGGTCACACCAGATGGTCTGTGTCCGGTCGGTGTGCAATCAACTAGCATGTATGTGGGCCGAGTTCTTATAGGAGGGTCGAACTGTGAGCTAGGATGGAACCGCGCACTGGGCTAGACCCACTTGTCTGCCCGACCTTGATGGTCAGGCCAGACCTATGGGCCCAACGAGCAAGCCAGGCCGAACCCATACCGGACCCAGACCTAACCGACCATGTTCCTCTAAAATGAGTGAATCACTCATATCAGGTGTCCATTTGATGCACCGTTTGCGGTTCTAGAACCATTAGAAAGAGGTGTTCCTTTTAGATTCTCCACTAGAGACTTGGAGAAAGTTTTATATTGGCTAGGTTGGATCATACCAGAATTCAACTAGGCCCTTGGAACTAAAATTCCTATAATTTACAAACTGGGTGTCTGGTTGACGTGACATCTACTGCGATGGAACCCTTATGACATGGAGTATAATAAGGTTAATTATTCAAGGGAATTTGTGTTGGTTTAAATATGAACTATGGATTGAGGAGCAGTTCTCCCAATCGCGCTATGTGTGGAACCCTACGACTAGCTGAGACCTGAAGACTGCTGATTTTTTAACTATGTGTGACTCGAAGGCCCAGTGGGAAGTACTTCCATATGAATTTTCAGGCCCATGGTGGTGAGAGGATTTGTGTTACCCATAAAACCCATAGTTCTCGATAGGAGCAGTACCTCAGTAGGCCACAATGGGGAGAGGCTTTGTGTGACTAGGAATACCCACGGTACATTATGGGGAGGAGTACCTAGGCAGTTAAAGGTTAGTGGGAAGCACCTCTATGTGAATTGACTGGCCCACTGTACTCGATAGAGGAGGAGTTATCCAGTAACTGAGGTGTTCGATGATGAGATAGATAAATCTACAATTACTACAGTAGAATCTACCTAGTGTGATCTATCATTTTCTTTGTGCATTGTGATTGAGATCATGATTTGTGGTTTTTTCCTTTATGGAGTTTTGAGAGAGCTTTGGGGATCTTGAGGTCCCTACTGGGTATTGTTATAATCATCCATGCATGGTCTTCACCCACACAGTGTTGTTTATTTTACAGATTATTAGTATCATGACTGAGTCTCAAGGAGCCAGGACTTGACGGTGTATGGAGGTGACCGGTGGACGTGGAGAGCCGCAGTGATGAGATATACCTACCCTTTAGGTAGGATCCTTGGAAGATGACCTTGGGAACTATTTTTACCTTTTTTCTATATTTCCATTTCAGCTGCGCTTTTATTATGGCCCCTTTACTTTAGTAATTACTTTTACACTTGTGTATTTCTTTTTAGTCATAGTTATACCTTTCTCCATCCATTGTGTTTTACTTGTGCGTAGTGTGCCTTTTCTTTTTGTGTATAGTATTTGAGTCAATGCCTTCTAATTTTAGGGAAATAACTTTCAGGTGCTAGTCTCCAACCCTTAGCCTTGGGAAGGTAGGCTTGGGGTAGTCATGACACAGGCCCTGAGGAATGGGTCATGACAATGTGGTATCAGAGGGAGGTTGGTTCCCCCTCAACGACTGAGAGTATGATGTTTTGTTTTGGGGAATGGTGTTAAGTGTAGAGAGCCTGACATTCAGATTTAGGGAGTCCAATGTTTGTGCAACGACTGACGTATCCACACAACATGACCTTGATTTCTGTTATCAGCTCGATACATGAAAAGACTTGTTGCGTAGGTTCCTCCTTTATTTGAATAAGAGTCATCTCACCAGGTATAACCTTCTAACCATGGTATATCTTGATCTATCCCAAGATGTCTCCACGTGGATGACCATCCATGAACCCGATACGAGGTCACGAGGATATCCTGCCTAGCGACGAGGCATCTGTTCAAGGACCAGTGCTAGAGATGGCACCACCAGGTGGTGCACAAGTGCTACCACCACCCTATGGTCAGCATAAACTACCAGTGGTTCTGGAAGAGGACATTAGTAGGCTTAGTGACCTACATGAGTTTCTCATACAAAGACCTCACGGGTTAAGGTGAGAGACAGATCCTTAGGTTGCTAAGGACTGGCTAGAGGATGTGACATGACTCTTATGCTT
Source organism: Viscum album (assembly GCA_963277665.1). Lineage (NCBI taxonomy): Eukaryota > Viridiplantae > Streptophyta > Magnoliopsida > Santalales > Viscaceae > Viscum > Viscum album. The sequence goes on from OY728161.1 coordinate 1,594,532,709, forward strand.
TGTGACGATACCGCCTGACCAGATAGTGATCCTTGATGCAAGCCTTCTACAGGGCTCAATAGGGAGATGGTGGATTTTGAACATCCAAACTCACGATGAGGTAACCCTCTCTTGTGTTGACTTAGAGAGAATTTTCTGGAATGTGTTTTTCTCCATGACATTGTGCTCTATGCGCATTCAGAAGTTGCTCCACCTATAACAGGGCATTATGAAAATGGCTGAGTGCTCAATGAGGTTCACAAAGAATTCCCGCTACTCTATAGACATGGCACAAGACCCTTTCTTTAGGGCCGAAGTATTCGAGTATGAACACAGGCTGGAGATCAGAGCTTTGGTGGTGTCTCTCAATATCCATTATTAGGATGAGATGCTAAAGTGAGACCTTATGATAGATAGCTTCTTGGCAGAGCAGTCACCCAAAATTAGACTTGCCGGCAGACCCCAGGTGGTAGAGTCTTCGGTAGGTAGCAGAAAATAGATGCATGCACCAAAACTAGCCAGATCATTCAGTGGTCGACCCCATGACTCAGGGTCTGTAGTGCCAGCCTCCCAGACCATATGGAGTCAGATAGGGGCCAGAGCATGTTTTTTTGTGCCGAGGACATGGAAACATGGCATGTGACTGCCCGACCCACCATACGGATGACCAGTAGAAGGTGAGGGGTCACCGAGACAATGGTAGTGGTTTGAGTGAGGAGGTTCGCAGGGCATCAGACGTGGTAGGGGAGTTGGTTGAGTGGCAGGCAGTGGGAGACAATTCGAGGTGTTACAACCACCACCCCTAGGTGTTGCACCCCGACCCTGGTGAGTAGTCATACATGGGCTATCTAAGCTCCATGAAGTAGAGTCTTACAACCACAATGCTCTAGAGATGGTTAGAGGTATGATATGTGTCTATTCCACCCTAGTTGCAATTCCTATAGACACAGGTTCCATTCACCTTTTAATTTCCACAACACTCGTTCGGAGCTCAGAGATTCTGATGGATCCATTGGCTCAATCCATATGATTAGAACCTCATACAGGAGAGGATTCAATGATTACACATTAGTGAAGATAGCGTCATCTCACTCCAGGAGGCGAGAGCTTTAGTTGGGATCTTCTAGTATCAATGTCGAGGCCTTACAACTTCATCTTGGGTATGGAATGTCTATCCATAGTCTAATCTCAAATCAACCATTTTAGGCTCATAGTGTGGTGTATCCATGAGGGTGGGATTAGGTTTTCTTCAGCGGTGAGAATGAAACCTTTGCAGTACAGGATAGACTTTCTTGGAGTAGGGTGAAGCAATTCACTCATCATTTGGATAGCCTCAACATCAGTATAGTGGATGAGAGGAGTCTGAGCTATCCTATAGTGGTGGACCAGTATGCTGATGTCTTCCCTGATGATGTTTTGGGACTACCCCCTCTTAGATAAATATACTTTTACATTGACCTATACCCTGGGAAGAAACCGATATCAACACCATCATATCGGATGACCCCCATGAAGCTTTGTGAAAAGAGGGTACATTTGGAATACTTGTAGAGGAAGGGGTTCGTATGGGCCATTGTTTCTTCTTGGGCTACTCGAATTTTATTTTCCATGAAATAAGATAGGATTCTAAGTCTTTTTGTTGAATATAGGAACCTGAACAAGGTGACCGTGAAGAACAAGTATCCCCTATTGAGGATCGATGATCTCTTCGACTAGGTGAAGGGATCATGGTCGTTTTTAAAGATATACCTTAGATCAGACAATCAGTATCTCAGGGTACATGATGAGGATGTATCGAAGACAGCCTTCAGATGTCGGTATGGCCCATACGAGTTCTTAGTGATCCCCTTCGACAAGACCAATGCTCTATCAGTGTTCATGGGGCTCATGAATATGATCTTCCATCCCTACCTCAATCTCTTTGTTGTAGTCTTCATTGGTGACATCTTGGTGTACTCAGCGATGGAGTAGGAGCACGCCACACACTTGTAGAAATTTCTGGATACACTCTCAGAGCACCAGCTTTATGGAAATCTCTCAAAGTTCCATTTCTAGATAAAGGAAGTCCACTTACTGGGGTATGTTATCTTAGAGTCTAGAGTTACAGTGGATCCTGCAATGATATGGGCAGTGCTTTCTTGGGAGCCACCTAGGAGTGTGAACAAGGTGTAGAGTTTCCTGGTATTGGATGGCTACTTCCATATATTTTTACCTGATTTCCCCAGGGAAGAGGCGCCCTTTTCAACTTTGATGATGATGGGGAAACCATTATTGTCGATGGAGAAGTGTCAGTAGAGATTCCAAGAGCTGTGGCGGAGATTGATGAGTTTTCCCATATTGAGGCTACAAGAAGAGGCTGTTGGGTATTTAGTCTACTGTGATGCATCAGGGAATAGACTGGGTTGTCTCTTGATGTATGAAAGAGTGGTGATTGTATACAACTCCTTGCAGTTGACAAAACACGAGAAAAACTATGCTACCCAAGACCTGGAGTTAGAAACAATGGTCATTGCACTGAAGATGTGGTAGAACTACTTGATGGGTGAATGATTTATAGTTTACCCCGATCATAAAAGTCTCAAGTATATCTTATCACAGAATGACCTGAACCCGAGAAAGTGGAAATGGATATAGTTCCTCTAGGACTACGACTTTGAGATAGTCTACACTCCTAGGAAGGGGAACGTAGTAGCATACACACTCAGCAGGAGGTCTATACTATAGTTTTAGAGTGAGTCAATAGAGCAGCTAGCTGTGTTGCAAATATCCTTCACAGATATAGATAGAGAATCTTACCTCCGGTATATGATTGTCACTCGCCCACTCATTTATCGAGCTTGGGGGCTCATATTGTGGACGTTGACTATGATGGCCAACGTGCTCAGATATACTCATGACATTATCCAGAAGGACATTCTGAAGGTGGGGAGCATGTCAACCTATTTAGAGGACGCACCATGGTACTAGTGACACTATAAGAGGAGGTGTTGATGGAGTTCCACACATACCCTTTGGCGGCACATCCAGGTGTGCCAAATATTTATTAGGACCTTCGGCGTCAGTACTCGTGGCCTTGTATGAAGAAAACCACGATAGAGTTTGTATCACAATGCCTCACTTGTCAGCACGTGAAGGTCGAGCATCAGATACCAGCATGATTAGCTCAGAAACTTGACGCGCCAGAATGGAAGTGGCATGGTGTCTCCATGGACTTTGTGGCCGGGATACCACATACGTCCAGGGGCCATGATTCCATTTGGGTGATCGTTGACTAGCTCACCAAGTCATTCCACTTTTTACCCATCAAAGACCATGGATCAGTAGAGCGCTTGGGACGTCTCTATGTACAGGTTATTGTATAGTTTCCTGGGGTTCCATCGACAATCATCTCGGATCACGATGATCATTTTAAAACTCTCTTCTTGATTGGATTGAAAGAGGTTTTCAGGACTTAGATACACTTGAGCACCGCCTTTCACCATCAGATACATGGTCACATGGAGCAGACCATACAAACACCTGAGGACACGCTTCGTGCTTGTGTCCTTGATTTTAGCCGCAATTGGGATGACCACCTAACAATGGTGGAGTTTGTATAAAACAACCGTTATCACTCCACCATCAACATGGATCCATTTGAGGCCCTATATGGGAGACTTTGTAGATCACCTCTATGTTGGATAGATCTAGGGGAGTCATCACTTAGGGGTCAAGAGTTGGTATATGCTACCACAGAGAAGGTGTAGATCATCCAAGAGCCGATGAAGACTACACAAAGCCGAAAAATCCTTATGCTGATAGGAGATAGAGACCCTTGGGGTTTGAAGACGGGGACAATGTATTATTATGCGTCTCACCCCGACGAGGATTATGGAGGATTGGTCAGGGTGGAAAACTATATCTGAGGTTCATCAGACCTTTCCAGATCCTTAGTAGAGTAGGAGAGGTGGTGTACTGTCTAGCTCTTCCCCAACAAACGCACCAGGTGCATAATTTTTTCCATGTGTCGTAGCTGAGGAGGTATGTTCATGATCAATTTCATGTTATTGACTAGAGAGAGGTGTAAATTGATGATGAAGAAATGTTCATGGAGTTCACAGTGGAGAGTGAGGATCGACTGGAGTAGGATCTATGAGGGTGGTCGATTTCTTTGGTGTGAGTTTGGTGGCAGCATGAGAACCTCCAGGAGAGCACATGTGAGTGAGAGGATCAGATACGTGCTCAGTACCCCCATTAGTTTTCCTAGATTTTATTATATCTTTCGGGGAAGAAAATATCTAAGGTGTCTAGAATGTAAATACCCATAATTTACATGTATTTTTTTAAAATTGAATTATTAAGAGTTTACGAAAATTTACGGCACATGATTCTGAGGCTCGGAGAGCCCAGAATGGAATTTTGATCTTTTTTAAGGTACATTTAGTATACGTGCGGGAAGAGAACTTCATCCTTTGAATCAGTTCTTGGATTAAAAATATGAGAGAACTATTGAATCCGCAGTGCCGAGATTCACATAAGGGAAGCATAAAATTGATATTAAAGGTTATGACAAAAAATTTAATTTTTTAACTTCACAAAAAAAACAACTCAACGAGTTATTTTATTTCTTTCTTTGTAACTATTGAATGGTGGTGGGATCATAGTGCAACGTCAGACCATTTAATGGCTTGAACCTTAGGTTTTGTAACCGCACAGTTGGGGGAAATAATATTTTGAGTAACTGCACCATTGGGAGAATTAATAGGTTCATTAATTAAACTCATTAATGAACCCCATTAATGGTACAATGCGTTGTTCACATCTTTTCTTATATTTAATCAAATCTCAGGCATGGGTTTTGGTAGAGCTACGAGAGGAAGATCTGACGAAACACTGGAGGCCTTCGGATCAGACGAAGAACGTGATCGAGTGACATTCGATGGGGGAATTGATGGATGACGATAAGTGCTGACGAACACCTTCAGACATAGACCATACTTCCTCATCTGTAGTGCCTTCCAACGGAAACAAGGAAGGGGGTTTACATGATTTGATGTTCCCTCTCTTTCCCTTCATGAAACATAAAAGGAATGCGGACCAACAGAATAACGGGTTGATCTGAATTTTGTCTATTCATGTGGGTAGTTATTACTGGGTTTAAATTGTGTGGTTTTCTTCCTTTTTGATTTTTATTATTCCCCATTCTTAAAACTCTAACGCATAGGGCATCGGATGAACCCAACAAGGCTCGGACCCTCCGCTAAATTTATCCTTGGTGAATTTTTTAGGGTGTAACAATGAACATGGTGACAAGGTGTATTTGAGGGCCGCTCAGTGAAGGCAGCAACTTGGGAGTCCCATGGACGCAGACATGGAGAAGAATGAACCACTGAAGCATCTCTGTTGGCCCGTGGAGGAAACCACCGACGCGACACCACTGGATCGGTGGCGCCTGGAACCAGCGGTGGCCGTTGGCTGAGCCGACCGCATTGAGGAGCGATGCCCGCAGGCACCGTGGCGGTATGAACCATGGCCAGCTGGGCCATGAAATTGGAAGGGCGCGGTGCCGATGTGCTGTGCAGAGAGGGAGGAGCCGGCTGCTCGGCTGGAAAAAATGACCGACCGAGCCGACCTTTCGGTAAAGGGGGTGGCGCACGCTGGCACGGCCAGCTTGCCACACCGTATGCTCTGTATTCTGTTGGTGCACCATACTGGCCCGCATACCGGCCGGGTTCTTCCATGTGGGCTAGACCGCGAGCCGGGCCGGACCTATAGGCCTTACCGGACACGTCGGCCAGGAGGACCCGCTAGTTGGGCCGGTCTTTCTGGTCAGACTGGACCCACCGACCAGGCTAGACCCACTGGTTGGGCTGGACCCACGGGTCCAACAGGCTGGCCAGGCCGAACCCCTACCAAACCCAGGCCTGACTGACCTCGTTCCACTAAAACGGGCGAATCTCGCATACTGGGCGTCCGTTTGACATGCTGTCTACCGCACCAGAACCCTTTGGAAGAGGTGTTCCTTTTAAGAAACTCCACAAGGGACTCAGATAAAGTTGGCGATTGGCTAGGTTGTATTGTACTAGAATCCAACTGGGATCTCTGCACTAAAATCCCTATAACATACAAACTGGGCTTCTGGATGACGCGTCGTCTGTTGTGATGGAACCCTTAGGACATGGCAGATCAACGAGTTACTTCTTCAAGGGACTTCATGCAGATTTAAAAACAACCAATGTCTTGAGGAGAATTTCTCTCAAGCACTCTACATGCAGAACCGTGTGATTGGATATGACCTGAAGACTACATATTTTCAATTATGTGTGACTCGACAACCTAGTGGGGAGAACCTCTATGTGACATCACAGGACCACGGTGGGGAGTGTATTTATGTGACCTGGGAAACCCATGGTACTCGAAAGGAGGAGTACCTTAGTAGGCCACGGTGGGGAGTGGCTCTGTGCGACCCATCATGCCCACAGTACGCGATGGGGAGGAGTACATAAGCAGTTCAAGGATAGTGGGATGCACCTCTGTGAGACTTGGCAGACCCACTGTACTCTACAGAGGAGGAGTTATCAAGCATCTGAGGTGTTCGATGATGATACCGATAAATCTACTATTACTGCCCTAGAATATACATGGTGTGAGTTGTCTTTTTCTTTGTGCATTGTGATTGAGATCATGATTTGTGGGTTATACATTGTAGAATTATGAGATAACATAGGGGGTCTCATGGTCCCAACTGGGTATTGTTATACTCACCCCTACACGAGGTTTTCCCACAACTTGTTGTGTCTTGTGCTGATGACGGGCTGCTTAACCTAGTGTCGAGGTGCTAGGACTTGATGATGTATAGAGGTGACTGGTGGACGTGGAGAGCCATAATGACGAGCTGTACCTACCCTTTAGGTAGGATCCTTGGAGGAAGACCTCAGGAGACATTTTTTAAATTTTTTCTGTATTTCCATTTCAGTTGGGATTGTATTCTGGTCCCTTTAATTCAGTACTTTCTTTTACACTTTGTGGTGTTTCTTTTTAGTTGTGGTTGTACGTTTCTCATACTGTTTTGTTTTAATTGTGCGCAGTGTGCCCTATCTTTGTGTATACAGGGTTTGAGGAAATTACTTACCATTTTATGGAAATTCCTTTATGGTGGTAGTCTCAAACCCCTAGCATATGGAAGGTGGGCTTGGGGTAGTCCTAGCACGAGCCCCAAGGGATGGGTCGTGACAATACCCACGTTTTTCCCATACTAAAAGGACCCAAAATTACCAATTATTGATCCATGTAATATATAAACTTGTAATATTGATATAAAATAGTAATTAAACTTGTTTTAGGTCCTTTCTTCCCATCTGTTTTGTTTAACCCCCAGTAAAGCCATTTTCACTTTAACCACAATAATTAATTTTTACTCTTTTTACTAATCAATATTGTTAAAAATTAAGTTGATATTATTAGATAATATTAATTATTATAATTAAAAATATTGATTCAATTTTATTAAATTAAACTCAAATTTGTGGCATAAATTTAATTTAAAATAAAATACACAAACGCGATGAAAAAACGATTTTCCAAAGAAAATATTCTCATATGATTACAATGTTTTTATTTTATAAAAAAATTTATAATTTATTAAAATGACCTAAATTGTATTAATAATAATATAATTGAACTAATTTTTATTTTAAAATAATATTAAATCAATTTTAATGTATTTAAATGATTTAAGGGAAATGAAAATTATTAATAAAAAACAATATTTTTCACTATCCTAGAAAAAATTACCTATTTAAAAAAAATTAAAAAATAAATATAAAATAATTTTGAAAATTTTATTTTAAAAAAAATTATTTTTTCAGATAAATTTTTAAAAAATATAAAAAAAATTTAGAATAAGTGTTTCAAATATGACCAAATTACTTTTTATAAAAATATCTTTTTAAGCATAATATTGGATTTACGCTAATCTCATATATAAAAAATACATAATATGAATTATAAAACATGTAATTAAATACATAATATATATAAAAAATTATAATATATCACAAAAATATATTTATTAAATTAATTGAGATAAAAATAATTATTTCATAAAAATTGATTTTTCAGAAAAAGATTTCCTTTATTTTAAAATGGTTTTTATTTTCATTTATAATTAATTAGTAACCAAATATTTTTTTTACATTGATGTGTTAAAAATATTTATTCATTATTTATCCAGTTATATTCCTATCTTCCATTCCAAAATCATGATAATAACAATCATATTAAATAATAATATTTTAATATTATATATTATTTCATTAATACATGGTGTTACGTGTAATCCAAGCTGTCAAAGATATTAAATTTATTTGAAAAAATTCATAAAATATTGTGGTGCTACATTCTAGCCCCATTAAATGATTTTCTCCCTCAAAATTACACCATGATGATATGAAAACTAAGAATACTTCTTGCACATTATGTCATTAGGTACCAATATATCTTCCTTAGGCTGGTGGTTTCACCACAAACATTTTCAATGTGAGTGGTCTTTCTTTCACAACACTTTGTCTCTATGTTCCAAATTATATATTGGATTATTTTCATACGAATTATATTTCTTTGGTGGTATGAACTTAAATTATAGTAAATGTGAAGGTTCATGTATTAACTTTCATAGGGGAGATACATCAGATAGATCATGAACATGAGAGTTTCAGAGGAAGCACCAAGTGATAAACTATCATCTTTACATGATCAAGAATCTAACAGGGGAAATATATAACAAGGGATACTATTTAATTTTTCCAAAATCTTATAACCTTATACCATATAGAGTTTTATATAAATGACATATCAATAACATCGAATAGTTGATCATGTGGACGATTGTCCGGACGCCTTTTACGTCGACTCTGAGCTTCCCTGATGTGCTACTGAATGGGCTTGAAATTATTTTTTGATTTAATCAGTTAGATCAGGTATCAATATATTTATTTCTATAAATTTATATCATAACATTGGACTAATACACTTCTTTCCATATAGGGATTCATAATGATCCATTTAAATGTTTGAGTGAAAGTTATTATTGTATAAAAAACAAAATAGAGGACGTTGTTGATCCCATCTACCTTTGAATCCCATATAACACGATCTTAACATGTACTCTAGAGTTTTCATTGTTCTATTAGACATACCATCTATCCAAGGATCATACATTGTATTGAAACTCAACCCTCTATCAGGATCCTAATGTAGACTTCACCAAAACAATAAAAAAACCACAGATCTCAATCAGATATAATTGATTTAGTACACCATGAAAACCTTTCCACTTCCATCATGTATATCCTATAAATATGATACATAGGAAAATAATATCTAACAACAATGAATTTTATAGACCTTTTAAGGTTATTAACTATTAAAAATATATAATTATGGCCATTAGATGTTTTGAGGATCCCAATGATAAAATCCATGGTTAAATTGTTCCCATTTACATATTATTATGGGTAATGGTTATAACTTCCCTTTTAATTTTTCTCTCATACATAACATGCTGAAATACCAAGAATCAATATAGAAATTCTCCAATATCTATCTTTATTCCATCCACCAGAAATACTCTTTTATTTATTTATCAATATTTTTTTTACTTATAAGACGAATAGAGAATGAAGAATTATGAGCTTCCTCTAACTTTTCCTTCTTCAAATGGAGTATGTATGGAGTTGTTACATGATTACTAAAACATATCATTCCATAAAAATTATGATTAACCTCAATAACATTTCTCACATTCTTATACATCCCAAAATGATTATTTTACACCTCTTTAATCTTCAATTGGATAAATGGTTGAACACCCATTTGAGAAATATATTATTTATACCCTTCTATCCAGATCTTAAGATATATCCTTTTCCTACACATTAATATTTGATCTTCTCAATCCCCATCATGCATAATCTTTCATGACTCTTTCTACTCAAATAATCGGACACCATCTTCTCCTCACCAGGTTTGTAATGTATTATGGGGCCATAGTATTAATTAATCTCCAACCATCTTCTCAGGTAGATATTCAACTCTTTATTTGTGACTGTATAATTTAAACATCTATTATTTGTATATATATCCTAAATTTTTCAAAAATATAATACCTCAATAGATTTTATGAAAAAAATTACTATAGATTTCTCCAAATCATGATTTGGTTTATTTTGCGGATGATCCTTAAATTTTCATGAGCCATAAGCTATAACCAAATAATTATTCATGAGAATACTTATAGATCCATTCATTGACCCTTCACTAAATATTACATACCCTTATCTACTATCGGGTAATGTAAGAACTAGTGAGATGAAAAATCTTCACTTTAAATCCTTGAAATTTTCATCGCATTCACCTATCAAAATGAAATTGGATCCCTATTTAGTTAACTTGGTGAGTTGATTGGATAGTCCTAATATTATCTAAAAAAATATTTGATAATATCCATCTAAACCATGAATGATATGTATATCATTCGATGTGTTTAGTTTGGTTCAAAATTTGATAACTTCTTTCTTTGATGGTTTGATAGATATACCATATCATGAAATTATATGACTGAAAAATGAAACCTTTTGCAAAAAAAATTCAAACATTGTAAAATTTTCATATAATTTCTCTTTCCATAGGGTCTTTAGTAAAATCCTCTTGTAATCATAATTTTCTTACATTATCACTGAATATATAGAAATTTTATCTATAAATATCACTAAAAACCAATCAAGTATATCTCTAAGGACTCTATTCATCAAATCCATGAAAATATAAGGGGATTATTTAATAATAAATGGATTCACTATAATTTCAAAGTGTATATACCACATCCAAAAGGCTGTATTAGGAATTTCTTCACATTTGAAAATCTACTGATTACACCCATAACAAAGATTAATCTTGGAAAATTAACTATCTCTTTATAATTTCTAAAAAAAATCTTCAATAGAGGGTAGAAGGTAGATTTTATTGATTGATATCTTTTTATTTTCTCAAAAATCTATGTATATACACATTAGACCATATTTATTTATAAAAAAGAGAACATGAACACCCCATGCTGGAAAACCATGGTGTATAAATCCCATATTAAGATCTTCCCAGAGTCTCTTCTTAACTTCTTGATACTAAATGGTTGCCATTATATATAGAGTATTCAAAATAATTGATGAAATTTTTATGTGTTCTATTGGGAATTCATTATCAAATTTCATTGGAGGACTAGGAAACTCCCCAAGAAAGAAATTAAAAAATTATCAAACAATAATAATGACATTAATTTTTATTTAATATCCAAACACAACCTTCCTATATAGGTATTAATACCCACAAGATAGATGTAATTTTTATTTGATGTTCGTATTCATCGACACACCAATAAATGATCATAGATTCATTTAGAATAAGAAATTTTTATTTCCTTAACTATAAATTAATATGGGATCCATATAAATAAATTAAATCCATGACTAGAATCATATAAAATTTTAGTAATTGAAGAATCAAAATATTTTTAGGATGAAAATTTGAAAAACATAAATAGGATAGGAACTATAGACTTATGATGATACTGTCATACGAATGTGAGTTGATACTGAAAAACAACATCCAATCATTGAACTGGAAATTCAAAAACCTTTTAAAATTCCTTACAAATAAAATAGTGGGTAGAGATATAATGAAATTATAAATTAGCTGTTATATAGTGGATTATAAGTGTACCTTCACCACGTCATTCTCATATCTAGTATTCATGATCATATGCAATTTCCCATTATATTTACCTTTAGACGGTTCTTGACAGTAATCGATAAAACCCATGGAAATCATGAATTGGTTAGAATAATAACCATACACATAGAATTTGAAAATATAGAGCTTGGGTAGTGCATAATTCAGAATCCTCTTGTCTTCTATTTCATAAGATGGATCCTTAATTTCATATCAACATTCATATTCTTCATAACCTACCATTCTAAATTTAAATCACATCTGAATTATATTCACAAAATTCCCTTGAAATTTCTTCCAAAATTTCTATAATTTATATGGTTGTAATTTCATTCCACCACATTATTTATTTGATTTTTCATGATACTTGAGCGCCATTATCTTTTCAAATACATTAAGAAGATGTGAATCTCATATTTTTCATTTCTAATTCAAGTTCAAATCATAAAATTTATTCTTAGCTACCAAGGAATCTTATATATATATATACATATATATATTAGATTCATTTTTCCCCCAAATAATCGATCAATTTTTTCATTTAGGGTGGATAATTAAACAAGAAACATTCCTTGAAACACAATTAAAATTACCCTCATAGGTATCAATATATTAATCATCCTTTTGAATAAGATTAATGAATTCCTTCTCCATATTTGGACATAAAATACATTGGATGTACTTACCATAAAATATCCTCTTAAACACATCCCATCAAAGATTCATTTTTTTCCTCTTGCATTGTATTCTTAATAAGGTTCAACCATTGTACCCCTTTCACCTTCCACACAATAAATAATTAAGAAAACCTTATAATTTCATGAGTACTAGAGAATAAAAAAATATTCTAAATGATGTTCATCCATCAATTAGCCACTGGCGTATAAGAAGAACCACCAAAAGAGGTTGGAAGATATCTCATGATGTATTAAACGTAAATTTTTCCCTAATTTTATTGTTTAGAGGATTAAAAAAATTCATGGATTGAGGAAGTTGTGAGAGTATAGTAACAGTGTTCTGAATCAGAGATCCCATAGAATTTGGTTCATTAGGTTGAGAATCATTATATTTTCCACAACATTTATCATTTTCATGGTTACTTTATGTTATAGACTTCTAATGAAACCATAAATCATAGCATGAGAAACTCTAATCATAGTGGGTATTATATATTCACGAAGAATAATTTATAGGATATCAAACTCAATAAAACTTATTCAAAATCAACAATTCCTTTAGTTTAACCTAGGTAATCTATGATTGATATCATGTCAAATCCTTCATTATTTTTGTAATGAAACTATGAATTAATCAAATCATGTCCCCCAATAGTGTCAAAATAGGCCTACAGTAAGGGTACACTCACCATGAACCATAATGATGGTCGAGGTATACTAGAATAATTCTTTTTAGGGTTTCATCCCCTATATGGTTTTATCCCAAAACCAAATTCACTTGTACTATCCTAATAGGGATCTATTGTTAAGAAAACTAGATAATCCATTCCTTAAAAAAGCATCGGTATGTTATCCCATACATAGGTTTATCCCTTTAATCCACATTAAAGTTTTCTCATCCCAGTTTAATATGGTTAACCAAACCCCTTCTTTGATACCATCTATAACTACCCAGGCTATTCATACATAGATATTGAATCTTTTAATATGAATATTAATTATATTACAAAATTAAATGACTAACGATAATAAAGTCTTAGTGTATTTATAATCAAGTATACATAATAAACTTATTCATATGTGAACCATGTAATATCCCACTAAGTTCTTCAAAACTAGAACCTTTATTAGAATTGTCACACATAATACCTTTCATCATAACATCGGGAAATGAAACATAAAAATGGGTGATCTAAATTTCTTAATATGATTAAAAATGGGAGATATCAACCAATGCTCATATGAAAGAGTACGATAATATTAAGGGTGTGAAATTAGGAATATATCTTACAATGTTCATACTCAACCTATCAAATATTATAACGATGATTCATTTCTCGAAGAATTTTATTTCTAAAAAATATGATTCATAAGTGTGTTAAATCATTATAATTCTTGATCCCCAAGATCATTTTCTAATAGTGTGGCCTCAATATAGGTACAAAACCATTTCATTTGTCATGATTAACTACCAAGAGCATCAAACATAGAGGATCATCCCCCATCAACTATTTCCCATTTTTGATCATGCCCAATGATTTTTTTCCCATATTGGATTATGTAAGAACCCATATCTTCGTTTTCAGGTATGCCTACCTTTTTCTAGAGTTTTTGTGAAAAAATTGTGTTTCTTGAAATTTTTTAAGTACATGCCGTGTAATTTCTGAGGACAAGTCGTGTACTCTTTTTCCGCTCAAAGCCGTGTGCTGGCCATGTCCGGGAGACACAGGCGGTGTGTAGGGGTGATATAGAGGCCGAATTAAGCGGAGTATGGGAAAACCTAATACACGTCGTGTACTCTAAAAGTACCCGTCATGTACTTTATTTTTTTTCATTAAATGGAACAGGTTCGAGTCTGATCGCCATAAACGTCTTCTTCTAGGTCTGGTTTGACCGAGAGACGTCGAATGACTGTGAAACTTCTCTGGATTTCCGAGCCTCCATTTGTTGGCCAATTCGACCACCGTTGATTTCGTTGGAACCACAACGATGAGTTCTTCTTTCATCTTGAGTTTCATTCCTTGATGATTCTTCTTTCTCAAGTTATCATGGTTTGAGCGTTTTGGACATTTTCTCAGATCTACAACGTTCAAGGGAGAACCAGTCGTCGTTGTTCATGTATATCGATCTACTATGGTTGAGGTAGGTGGTTCGTGCCTTACCATTTAAAGTCTTTGAGTTTTATGTGCAAATTCCACCAATACTCGTGAAGGGGTATTACGTGTTTACCTTTTTTCCCTTGTTGTTTTCCGTCTTTTCTTGTATTCTTGTGTAGAGGTAAATTAATCATGATAGAGGATATTTTGTTGTACTTGGATTATTTTCCATGCTTTTTTCTATTTACAACCTTTGGGTTTCGTTTGCCTTTGGCTGTTACACCTATTTCCATGCCTTGTGACAATAGGATGGAGTGAAATCCATAACATGCTTGTTTTCCTGTAGAATGTTATCCAAGTAGCTCTATAGGTGTACTTTGGTTATCCAAGTAGCTATTTAGGTGTAATTTTTCCTTATATATTTATCAGGCACTAACTAGCAAGGGGCTGTGAGAACCTGGTGCTATAGACTATAAGGGATAGACTGAGTGAGCTTCCCAAAGAGTCTTTGACATTATATACTATAGGAGGGTAGACTGAGTGAGCTTCCTCAGTGAGTCAAAGACATTATAGGCCATAGGGGATAGACCGAGCAAGCTTCCTAGAGTGACTTCAGATATTATAGACTATAGGAGGGTAGACTGAGTGAGCTTCCTCAGAGAGTCTTACCTTGTTGGATTTCTCTTTAAGAACCTTCCCATGCTAGAGGAGGAATTGACCGAGTGAGCTTCATCAAAGAGTCTATGGTATACCTGAGGATATATGAGGAATTGACCGAGATAGCTTCCTCAGAGAGTCTCTAGACCTTGGGGCTAAGAGGGTTAGACCACGTGATCTTCCTCAGAGTGTCCCTGACTACCCTAGACTATAAGGGTAATTGACCGAGTGAGATTCCTCAGAGAGTCTAATAAATTCACATGACCAAGACAGAGGGTTTAGGCTGAGTGTACTGCCCAAAGGGTTGTAGTACTTCTTGGTTAGGACCATAGGGGATGGATTCGGGTACTTCCCAGAGGGTTTCATATTTGTGTTAGCTGATTTTCTTCACTGCTGCTGTTGTTTGTGGGTTGATTACTATTGTGTATCATCCTGTGTATTGCCTGCTGCTTTGCTGTTGTTGTTTACTGCTTACTGTATTTTTACCTGCCATATACTCACTGACTGTTAGGCACAGATCTTCGGGTGAATGCCTACTGGGATTTAGTCTCACACCCTTGTTGGGTTATGCTTTTACGCCCAAAAGTACTATGTTGTTGCAGGTATAGACAAGGGAAAGTGCCCTTCGACTTCTGGTACTTGATTGCTTGGAGGAGGAGAGCAAGGGACCAAGATTTGGCATGGGATGCTGAGGAGCTGTTTTTCTTTTCTTTTGTACTTGTTTTGGAACTGTGGTGTTTTCCAGCATTATGACTGTTTGGCTGCTTTCCTAGACATATGTATCATGCATCATTTCATATATACATGTGTTCTCCAGTTGTTTGTTGGTTTATTCTTCCACTGTTATTGTTGTTGGATATTTACTGCTTATACTATTGTATTCATGTTTACTACCATTGTGCACTCGTCCAATGAGGGCATAGTTTCCCCACTATCACACCCAAGGCCCTCGCTACTAGTCGGCAGCCTCTGGGATTTGGGGAAATGTGCTTGAGGCCATGTGACCAATCGGGTACGAGGCGTCTCTGGGTGGATTCTGGAACCAGGACATTACAAAGTGGTATCAGAGGAGTTATTTTCTCTTGATTTATTGTTTGGAGCCTTTATCCAGGGATAAGACGGATTCAGTACTTTGTGTTAAGCTGTGTTCGGGAGTAGCTAACCCGTGTGCACGGAAAAGCCATACTACCTCGTTATTGCAATTTTCTGGTTTTTAGATTTTAAAATTGATATGATTTCACCTAGAGTGATTCACATGACTTGTGTTGTTATTGTTATTTGGCTTTTGCGGTTCTATTTCTGTCGCAACCCGATGAGACAAGGGTATGCCATCTCTTGCATCGTATATGCACTTGTAGAAATCACATGCCATGCACTACTGGAAAATGGACCTATCCCCACGGTTTTCCCCAAAACTGTGGGGATAGACCCCCCCCCATACCCACAGTTTTTGAAAACTGTGGGCATAGGTTAATTTTCAGGACCTATACCCACGGTTTGTCAAAACCGTGGGTATAGTGGGGTCTATCTCTACGGTTTTCCAAAACCTTGGGGATAGGTCCTAAAAGTTCACCAATACCCACAGTTTTCGAAAACCGTGGGTACAGGGGTACCTATCACCACAGTTTTGGTGAAAATCATGGGGATAGGTCTGGGTTAAAATACCTATACACACGGTTATGAAAAACCATGGGTATAGGTTTCCCATGTGTGCGTGGGAAATTTTTTTTCCCACGGGAAGGAATTTTTTTTTCAGGAGTCCTATACCCACGGTTCTTCCATCTATACCCATGGTTTATATAACTATATTTAACTAAATATAAATATATATACATAGAAGTGGTGTTGGGGTAGTGGTTAGGTTCTTCTTCTGTAACGAAGAGGTTGCGGTTCGAAACCAGCCAACCGTATTATTTTAGGACCTATACCCACGGTTTTGAAACCGTGGGGAAAAACCTTTGACACCGTGGCTATTGGGTATGTTTCATTAACACGGTGGTAGAACACCTATACCCACGGTTTTGGAAAACCGTGGGTATAGCCTGTGGACCTATACCAACGCCGTTCCAGCCCACAGTTCCCAAAACCGTGGGTATAGCCTATACCCTTGGTTTTGGGGGCTATACCCATAGTTTTGAATAGTGGGTATAGGTTGTTTTTCCAGTAGTGATGCATTATTTCCATGCCATCTTGGGTGCATTAGTGATTTCATGTTGTTGTGACAGAATCCATGATGTTATGTAAGAGGATTGTTTTTATTGTTCCTTGCTTAAATGAATTCCAGATTTTTGTTCTTGAGGTGTTATGGGCCCTCTTGAATCGGAAATTGGTGGACCATTGACCTGTTTTCCCTTGTATATTACTATAGAAGATTCCAAGATTGTATTCACAGGGAGTATGGACCATCACGGGTCAGAATTTTTCACCACCTTGCTTTGTTTTCTGTGTTTTATGGGCTTCTGTGCAGTTTCTGAGCTACTGCCTGAAAAAACCTTGAATAAATAGTGTGAACTTTCTGGATACATGCCGTGTAGTTTTCTAGTCGTGTCACTGACCATGTGAGAAAAAACACGGTGTTGTGAAAATATCTTCAAGAACACGCCGTGTATGGTAGGTGCACGCCGTGTAGTTTAGAGCCGTGTACCCGACCAGGTCACTAACAACATGGGCCGAGGAGGCTTGAGTAGAACATGCCTTGTTGGTAATGAAAATGCCAGGTAGTTTTTTCCTAGGTACCTGGCCGTGTCACGAACAACATGGAGCGGTGTTATCTTCTCTTATACATGCCGTGTTTGTTCGGAACACGCCGTGTAAGGGAAGATGTGTAGACGGCCGTGTAAATAACAACACAGGCCGCCGAGACCTTGTCTAGTACACGCCATGTCCCTAGGGAACTCGCCATGTAGTATGGGGTTAGTTTGGACCGTGTGGGTTAGCTGTGTAAGGAGACTCGGGCATGGGTTTAGAGTTCAAGTACACACCGTTTGTGGGAACAACACGCTGTGTAGTTTTGGGTGTTACACGACCAGTAGTGGCAGGAGTACACGCCCATGTTAATGGTTTTAACGGACATGCCGTGTAGTTTTAATACACGTCGTGTAGTCATGATTTGTAAAACATGATGTTCTTCCCCTATTTTTGTTTGTAATCATGTGTTATTAGTCTTTGTTAATCATGATCTAAGGTGTGCTTTTGATCTTTTAGAGCTATGCCTCTAAGATGTCCTCCGGTCATACGTCAGTTGCCGGACGGTGACCAGACACCAGATATGGCCGATTAGAGACCTCCTGTTGATCCTCCTGTTGATCCTCCTACTGTGCCAGCCTTAGAACCAGCATTTATACCCTTCACAGGCACCGATGCGTAGTTCAGGGAGGGCTTCCTGAGGATGATGCATACTTTTCAGGGAGTGCCGCCTCCTGCCCCATCGATGGCTGAGTTGACGTGGGTTTTCCAGCAGCAGCATCCTCCTACCTTCTCAGGGGATGGAGGACCCCAGGCTATAGAGTCATGGTTTGTGGAAACCCTAACTATCTTCAATCATCTGGAGATACCGCCAGAGAATAGGGTAAAGTTGGACACCTATATGCTCCGGGACAACACCAAGAGGTGGTGGGAGGTGATCTCACAGTCAGGGCACCAGCAAGGTATGTCATGAGATGCGTTTCGACGCACCTTCTATGTCTACTTCTATCTAGAGACCCTGAGGGATGAAAAAGCCTAGAAGTTTATGACTCTGCATCTAGGTCCTCCTTCTGTTATGGATTACTCATCCCATTGTACCAAGTTTCAACGCTTCACGCCGATCCCAGTAGGTGACGAGTTTATTCTTGATAGGAAGTTCAAGGACGGTCTCAGGTAGGAGATCAATTCCCAGGTGAATATCTTCCAGTTGACTTCTATATCCTCCATCTTCAACCAAGCGCTGATTACTGAGCACAATCTGAGGGATTCTGGAGCAGTGAGCCAAGGCGGTTCGACATCCAGAGCTGGTGTTCCTCCTACAGACAGTAGGAAGTGTCACAGAGAGTCTTCTCGAGGAGATCGGAGTTTGTGGGATGCATCTTCTCGTAGCCAGGTTGTATGCTACCAGTGTGGTAGTACTGGGAATGCTAGGCCTCAGTGCCAGAGAGATCTGATAGAGTGTCGATCTTGAGGCAAGATGGGACATCAACATCATTTTTGTCAGATCTTCTCACATTCAGTTGGTGGTAGGGGTTCCTCTATGACCCTGCGTTCTAGAGATGCTTCGCCAATTTCCCACCAGTCTGGGAACTGGATTTATTCTGGTCGTTTAGGCTAAGGTGGAGGTCACGACCGTGGTGGTTAGTCACCAGGTCATCAACGACAACAGAGTGGATCAGCTCATAGCGGTCAGCCAAGGGCATAGGGCCGTGATATAGGCCAGTCTTTCACCATGAAGCAGACCTATCAGAAGCAGGATCCTGGCCCTTCTACAGTTCGATGTACAATCTTAGTAGCCTCAGTTTTATCTTCATCTCTTTTCGATACTGGTGATTCACATAGTTTTATCTCTGTTGCTGTTGTGTAGAGCCTTGGGATGTGTATATTTTCATCTCCCGAATTTTTGACTCTTGACACGCCTTTGGGAACGAGGACATCTAACATACATTAGTGAAGAGAGTTCCCTCTTGAGGTTGCAGGGTGTCATTTCATATGGGTCCTCTATGTCCTATAGATGATGGGATATGACATCATTCTCGGTATGGAATGGTTGGTTCCCTTCCAGGAAGTCGTCGATTGCTATCGCCGTAGAGTGAGTTTCGTATCACTAGAGGGCGGATCTTTCCTTCATAGAGGCGAGTGGGATGTCCAGGCGGGTAGAGATGGACCAGAGAATTATGGGCTAGGGGAAGTTACAGACCAGATTCCCAGTCTTTATTAGGATGACCAGGGGACTTCACAGTTAGACTTTCCCCTAGTAGTGTATCGTTTCAGGGATGCCTTTCCAGAGGAATTTTCAAGTTTGCCTCCAGAGCGTGAGGTAGAATTTATGATTGAGCTCATTCCAGGAGTGGAACTGGTGTCCATTCCTCGTTATAGGATGGCTACACCTGAGTTGCAGGAGCTCAAGAAGCAGTTGGAGGAGTTACAGGCAAAGGGTTTCATCCGACCCAGTACATCTCCTTGGGGTTCTCCATTCCTATTTGCGAAGAAAGTAGACGGCACCCTTAGGATTTGTGTGGATTATCGGAAGCTGAACCAGTTGAAGGTCAAGAATCGATATCCCTTGCTGAGGATCGATGAACTCTTTGACTATCATCAAGGATCCTGGGTGTTCTCGAAGATCTATTTGAGGTCTCGTTATCATCAGTTGTGTGTTAGATCATCAGATATACCTATTACAGCCTTCAGTAGAAGGTATGGTCTATACGAGTATACAGTCACGTCATTCGGTCTCACGAACACGCCTACAGTTTTCATGGCACTAATGAACCGAGTGTTCCATTGGTACTTGGAATCCTTCGTCATGGCCTTTGTTGATGATATATTGGTGTACTCTCACACTAGACATGACCATGATGCACATCTTGAGATCGTTCTGAGTACACGGAGAGAGCATCAACTGTATGCTAAAGTCTTGAAGTGCCACTTTTGGTTGGATCAGATTCACTTCTTGGATCATGTCATCTCAGAGGCTAGAGTATCTGTGGACCCCAAGAAAGTGAGAGTTGTAGTTTCCTGGGAGAATCCGAAGAACATCTTTGAGGTACGGAGTTTCCTAGGGCTGGAAGGATACTACAGATGCTTCATTCAGGACTTCTCGTGCCTAGTAGCACTGTTGACTGGTCTAACCAAGAAATGGGTGATGTTTTTTATGGTTATATTCTTGTGAGTCATCCTTTCAGGAGCTGAAGGGGAGGTTGACGTCAGCACCGATACTAGTTTTCCCAGAGTCGGGCAAGGGATACACTATTTATTGTGATGCTTCAGGTATCGGGCTGGGAGCTGTGCTTATGCAGGGAGATGGAGTTGTTGCTTATGGGTCTCGACAGTTGAGGCCACATGAGAGGAATTACCCTACACATGATCCGAAGTTGG
Organism: Viscum album; assembly: GCA_963277665.1. Taxonomy (NCBI): domain Eukaryota; kingdom Viridiplantae; phylum Streptophyta; class Magnoliopsida; order Santalales; family Viscaceae; genus Viscum; species Viscum album. The sequence goes on from OY728161.1 coordinate 1,594,553,944, forward strand.
ATATTGTTGTTCATTCCTTACACTGTTGGAGAGACTACCTTGTGGGAGAGCACATTGTGGTTTTCACCGACCACAAGAGTTTCAAGTATATCTTCACTCAGTAGGATCCGAATCTGTGACAACGTAGGTGGGTCGAGTATCTTCTGTCCTTTGACTTCGAACTCACCTATATGCTAGGAAAGGGAAATGCAGTGGCAGATGCGTTGAGTAGAAGAACTCAGATTCAGGCAGTTCAGGAGGCCAACAGTGAGTGGCATCTTATGGATATGTTCTCTAAGATGCACTTGGAAGTGCACGACAGGCAGGGATAGACTGTAATATTTTATTTGTAGCTGTTACCTCTACACTTCTTGATTGGATATAGATGAGGAAGCTATCAGATTCAGAGGCCTTAGTCTTGCGGGAGAGGGTGTCAGGAGGGGACCCTCTTCCTCGATGGACAATGGGCGAGGGTGAGATCTTGTATTTCAAGGGACGCGTATGGGTGCTAGCATACATACGTGAGGAGATAATGTGGGATTTTCATTCCTCGGTTTGGGCAGTTCATCCTAGTGTCACCAAGTTGTATTGTGATCTACACCGCTAGTACTGGTGGCCAGGTATGAATAAATATGTTGATGGTTTTTTCATGAGATGTTCTACTTGTCAGCAGGTGAAAGCAGAGCATCAGCGACCAGTAGGGGATTTAAAGCAGTTACTCATTCCTGAGTGGAAGTGGAATTATGTTGCGATGGACTTCGTGACCGGGTTTCTAAGGTCTCCTTGGGGGAACGATGTTGTTTGGGTTTTCATCGATAGGCTTATGAAGGTTTCTCACTTCTTGCCGATCAAGGAGGCCTTCAGTGTTGATGATCTGAGATGGTTGTACATCCGAGAGATTGTAAGTCTACATAGAGGTCCACACTCTATTGTTTCTAACAGGGATGAGTGCTTTACTTCTCAGTTCTGGTAGGGACTTCAAAAGGCTTTGGGTACACATGTACTTTTGAGTACAACATACCATCCGCAGACAAATAGCCAGTCTGAGCGCATGATCTAGGTGCTTGAGAATATGCTCCGAGCATGTATTCTAGAGTTCAGTGGTTCTTGGGAGAAGAATATTACTCTTGTGGAGTTCTACTACAACAACAGTTATTAGGTGACCATTCAGATGTCACCTTATGAGGCATTTTACGGTAGGCCATGCCGATCACCCTTGTGCTGGCTTGAGTCAGGAGAGGTAGCTCTGCTGGGGCCTTATCTTGTTCAAGATACCTCAGAGCAGATAGAGTTGATTCGGAAGAGGATGGATACAAAACAGTCTCGACAGAAGTCTTATGCTGATCAACGGAGGCGACCTCTGGAGTTTGAGGTCGGAAATCAGGTTTTCCTGCGTGTTGAACCTAGGTTGGGACACAAGAGGATTCAGAGACAGGGTAAACTTTCACCGCGGTATGTCGGGCCGTTTGAGGGTTTGGAGAGATTTGGCTCAGTGGCCTATCTGTTGCAGTTACCTCAGAGGTACCAGGCCATGCACTACGTCTTCCACGTATCTCAGCTCTGACGTTACTTTTCAGACCCGTCACATGTCTTTCAGCCCAAGGAGGTTGAGCACAAAGAGGATGCATCATTTGAGGAGCATCCCATTTCTCTCAGATCCCAATCAGATATAATTGATTTAGTACACCATGCAACCTTTCCACTTCCATCATGTATATCCTATAAATATGATACATAAGAAAATAATATCTAACAACAATGAAGTTTATAGACCTTTTAAGGTCATTAACTATAAAAAATATATAATTATGGCCATTAGATGTTTTGAGGATCCCAATGATAAAATCCATGGTTAAATTGTACCCATTTAAATATTTTTATGGGTAATGGTTGTAACTTCCCTTTGAATTTTTCTCTCATACATAACATGCTGAAAAACCAAGCATCAATATAGAAATTCTCCAATATCTCTCTTTATTTAATCCCACCAGATATACTCTTTCATTTATTTATCAATATTGTTTTTACTTATAAGACGAATAGAGAATGAATAATTATGAGCTTCCTCTAACTTTTCCTTATTCAAATGGAGTATATATGGAGTTATTACATGATTAATGAAACATATCATTCCATCAAAATTATGATTAACCTCAATAACATTTCTCACATTCTTATACATATCAAAATCATTATTTTACAACTCTTTAATCATCAATTGGATAGGTGGTTGAACAACCATTTGAGAAATATATGATTTCTACCCTTCTATCCATATTTGTAGATATATCCTTTTCCGGTGCATAAATATTTGAACTTCTCAATCCCCATCATGCATAATCTTGCATGACTCTTTCGACTCAAATAATCGGACACCATCTTCTCCTCACCAGGTTTGTAATGTATTACGGGGCCATAGTATTAATTAATCTCCAACCATCTTCTCAGGTAGATCATCAACTCCTTATTTGTGACTGTATAATTTAAACATCTATTATTTGTATATATATCCTAAATTTCTCAAAAATATAATACCTCAATAGATTTGATGAAAAAAATTACTATAGATTTCTCCAAATCATGATTTGGGTTATTTTCCAGATGATCCTTAAATTTTCATGAGCCATAAGATATAACCATATCATTATTCATGAGAATCCTTTTAGATCCATTCATTGATCCATCACTAAAATTACATACCCTTATTTACTATTGGGTAATGTAAGAGCAAGTGAGATGAAAAATCTTCACTTTAAATCCTTGAAATTTTCATCACATTCACCTATCAAAATGAACTTGGATCCTTATTGAGTTAACTTGGTGAGTGGATTGGATAGTCCTAAGAAGTTCTCAAAAAATATTTGATAATATCCATCCAAACCATGAATTATATGTATATCATTCGATGTGTTTAATTTGGTTAAAATTTGATAACTTCTTTCTTTGATGGTTCGATAGATATACCATATCATGAAATTATATGACTGAAAAATGAAACCTTCTGCAACAAAAATTCAAAAATTGTAAAATTTTCATAAAATTTCTCTTTCTATAGGTTCTTTAGTAAAATCCTATTGTAATCATAATTGTCTTACTTTATCACTGAATATATAATAATTTTATCTATAAATACCACTAAAAACCAATCAAGTATATCTATAAGGACTCTATTAATCAAATACATGAAAATATAAGGGGAATATTTAATAACAAATGGATTCACTATAATTTCAAACTGTATATACCTCATCCAAAAGGCTTTATAAGGAATTTCTTCACATTTTTAAAATCTACTAATTACACCCATAACAAAGATTAATCTTGGAAAATTAACTATCTCTTTATAATTTCTAAAAAAATATTCAATAGAGGGTAGAAGGTAGATTTTATTGATTGATATCTTTTTATGTCTTCAACAATCTATATAGATACACATTGGACCATATTTATTTATAAAAAAGAGAATATGAACACCCCATGGTGGAACACCATGGTGTATAAATCCCATATTAATATCTTCCTAGAGTCTCTTCTTAAATTCTTGATACTAAATGGTGGCCATTATATATAGAGTATTCAAAATAATAGAAGAAATTTTTATGTGTTCTAATGGGAATTCAGTATCAAAATTCATAGGAGGACTAGGAAACTCCCCAAGAAAAGAATTAACAAATTATCATACAATAATAATGACTTTAATGTTTATTTAATCCCCAAACACAATCTTCCTGTATAGGTATTAATACCCACACGATAGATGTAATTTCTCTTTGATGTTCGTATTCATCAACACACCAATAAATGATCATAGATTCAACTAGAATATGAAATTTTATATTCCATAACTATAAATTAATATGGGATCCATATAATTAAATTAAATCCATGACTAGAATCATATAATATTTTAGTAATTGAAGAATAAAAATATTTTTATGATGAAAATTTGAAAAACATCAATAGGATGGGAACTATAGACTTTTGATGATATTGTCATACCAATGGGAGTTCATACTGAAAAACAACATCCAATCATTGAACTGGAAATTCCAAAACCTTTTAAAATTCCATAGAAATAAAAGAGTGGGTAGATATATAATGAAATTATAAATTAGCCATTATATAGTGGATGATAAGTTTACCTTCACCATGCCATTCTCATATCTAGTATTCATGATCATATGTGATTTCCCTTTATATTTATCTTTAGGAGGTTCTTGACAGTAATCGATAAAACCCATGGAAATCATGAATTGGTTAGCATAATAACCATACACATAGAATTTGAAAATTTAGAGCATGGGTAGTGCATAATTCAGAATCCTCTTGTCTTCTATTTCATTAAATGGATCCTTAATTTCATATCAACATTCATGTTCTTCATAACCTACCATTCCATATTTAAATCACATCTGAATTATATTCACAAAATTCCCTTGAAGTTTCTTCCAAAATTTCTATAATTTATATGGTTGTAATTTCATTCAACCACATTATTTGTTTGATTTTTCATGATACTTGAGCTTCGTTATCTTTTCAAAACCATTAAGAAGATGTGAATCTCACATTTTCATTTATAATTCATGTTCATATCATAAAATTTATTCTTAGCTACCAAGCCATCTTTTATATATATATATATTAGAGTCATTTTTGTCCACCAAATAATCAATCAATTTTTTCATTTAGGGTGGATAATTAAACAAGAAACATACCTTGAAACCCCATTAAAATTACCCTCATAGGTATCAATATATTCATAATCCTTTTGAATAAGCTTAATGAATTCCTTCTCCATATTTGGACATAAAATACATTGGACGTACTTACCATAAAATATCCTCTTAAACACATCCCATCACAGATTCATTTTTTTCCTCTTGCATTGTATTCTTAATAAGGTTCAACCATTGTACCCCTTCACCTTCCACACAATAAATAGTTAAGAAAACCTTATAATTTCATGAGTACTAAAGAATAGAAAAAATATTCTAAATGATGTCCATCCATCAATTAGCCACTGGCATATAAGAAAAACCACCAAAAGAGGTTGGATGATATCTCATGATGTATTAAACCTAAATTTGTTCCCTAATTTGATTGTTTGGAGGATTAACATAATTCATGGATTGAGGAAGTTGTGAGAGTATAGTAATGGTGTTATGAATCCGAGATCCCATAGAATTTGGTTCATTAGGTAGAGAATCATTATATTTTCCACCACATTTAGCATTGTCCTAGTTACTTTATGTTCTAGACTTTTAATGAAACCAGAAATCATAGCATGAGAAACCCTAATCATAATGGGTATTATATATTCACGAAGAATAATTTATAGGATATCAAACTCAATAAAACTTATTTGAAATCAACAATGCCTTTAGTTTAACCTAAGCCATTTATGATTGATATCATGTCAAATCCTTCATTATTTTTGTAATAAAACTGTGAATTAATCAAATCATTTTCCCCAAGTGTGTCAAAATAGTCCTGTAGTAAGGGTACACTCACCATGAACCATAATGATGGTCGAGGTATACTAGAAGAATTATTTTCAGGGTTTTATCCCCTATATTCTTCTATACCAAAACCAAGTTCACTTGGACTATCCTGATAGGGATCTATTGTTAAGAAGACCAGATAATCCATTCCTTAAAAAAGCATCAGTATGTTATCCCATACTTAGGTTTATCCCTTTAAAACACATTAATGTTTTCTCATCCCAGTTTTATATGGTTAACCAAACCCCTACGTTGATACCATCTATAACTACCCAGGCTATTCATACATAGATATTGAATCTTTTTAGATGAATATTAATTGTAATACAAAACTAAATGACTAATGATAATAAAGGCTTAGTGTATTTATAATCAAGTATACATAATAAACTTATTCATATGTGAACAATGTAATATCCCACTAAGTTCTTCAAAACTAGAACCTTTATTAGAAATTTCACACATACTACCTTTCATCATAACATCGGGAAATGAAACATAACAATGGGTGATCTAAATTTCTCAATATGAGTAAACACGGTAGATATCAACCAATGATCATATAAAAGAGTATGATAATATTAAGGGTGTGAAATTAGGAATATATCTTACAATGTTCATACTAAACCTATCAAATATTATAACAATGATTCATTTCTCGAAGCATTTTATTTCTAAAAAACATGATTCATAAGTGTGTTAAATCATTATAATTATTGATCCCCAAGATCATTTACTAATAGTGTGGCCTCAATATAGGTACAAAAACCATTTCATTTTTCATGATTAACTACCAAGAGAATCAAACATAGAGGATCATCCCCCATCAACTATTTCCGATTGTTGATCATGCCCAACTATTTGTTTCCCATATTAGATTATATAAGAACCCATATCTTCGTTTTCAGGTATGCATACCTTTTTCTGGAGTTTTTGAGAAAAAATGGAGATTCTAGAAATTTTTGAAGTACACTCCGTGTTCTTTATGAGTACATGCCGTGTACTCTTTTTCTTCTTGAAGCCGTGTGCTGGCCATGTCCGGGCCACACACACTGTGTTTAGGGGTGATGTGGAGGTTGAATTAAGAAGAGTACGGGAAAACCTATTACACTCCGTTTACTTTTTTTCATTAAATGGATCGGGGTCGTGTCTGATAACCATAAATGTCTTCTTCTAGGTCTGTTTTGACCAAGAGATGTCGTATGACTGCGAAACTTCTCTGGATTCCCGAGCCTCCATCTGTTGGCCGATTCGACCACCGTCGATTTCGTTGGAACCGCAGTGATGAGTTCTTCTTTCTTCTTGTGTTTCATTCCTTGATTATTCTTCTTTCTCAAGTTATCGAAGTTTGAAAATTTTGGAAATTTTCTCAGATCTACAACATTCAAGGGAGAATCATTCATCTTGGTTCAAGTATATCGATCTCCTATGGTCGAGGTAGGTGGTTCATGCCTTACCGTTCAAATTCTTTGAGTTTTATGTGCAAATTCCACCAATACCTGTGAACAGGGTATTACGTGTTTACCTTTTTTCCCTTGTTGTTTTCCATCCTTTATTGTATGCTTGTATAGAGGTAAATTAATCATGATAGAGGATATTTTGTTTTTCTTGGTTTTTTTTCCATGCTTTTTTCTGTTTACAACCTTTGGGTTTCATTTTCCTTTGGCCGTTACACCTATTTTCATGCCTTGTGACAATAGGATGGAGTGAAATCCATAACATGATTTTTGTACTGTAGAATGTTATCCAAGTAGCTCTATAGGTGTACTTTGGTTATCCAAGTAGCTATCTAGGTGTACTTTTTCCTTATAGATTTATCAAGCAATGACTGGCATGGGGCTGTGAGAACATGGTGCTATAGATTATAAGGGATAGACCGAGTGAGCTTCCCAAAGATTCTTTGATATTATAGACTACAAGAGGGTAGACAGAGTGAGCTTCCTCAGTGAGTCAAAGTCATTATAGGCCATAGGGGATAGACCGAGTGAGCTTCCTAGAGTGCCTTCAGATATTATAGACTACAGGAGGGTAGACCGAGTGAGTTTTCTCAAAGAGTCTTACCTTGTTGGATTTCTCTTTATGAACCTTCCCATGCTAGAGGAGGAATTGACCGAGTGAGCTTCCTCAAAGAGTCTATGGTATACCTAAGTATATAGAAGGAATTGACCAAGATATCTTCCTCAGATAGTATCTAGACCTTGGGGCTAACAGGGTTAGACCGTGTGATCTTCCTCAGAGAGTCCATGACTACCCTAGACTATAAGGGGAATTGATCGAGTGAGATTCCTCAGAGAGTCTCATAAATTCGTATGACCAAGCCAGAGGGTTTAGGCTAAGTTAACTGCCCAAAGGGTTGTGGTAATTCTTGGTTAGGACCATAAGGGATGGCTTTGGGTACTTCCCAGAGGGTTTCCTATTTGTGTTAGCTGATTTTATTCACTACTACTGTTGTTTTTGGGTTGATTACAGTTGTCTATCATCCTATTTAATGCCTGCTGCTTTTCTGTTTTTGTTTACTGCTTACTGTATTACACCTGCCATATACTCACTGATTGTTAGGCACAGATCTTCGAGTGAATGCCTACTGGGATTTAGTCTCACACCCTGGTTGGTTCATGCTTTTTCACCCAAAAAGACTATGGTGTGGCAGGTATAGACAAGGGTAAGTGCCCTTTGACTTCTGGTACTTGATTGCTTGGAGGAGGAGAGAAAGGGACCAAGCTTTGGCTTGGGATGCTGAGGAGATTTTTTTCTTTTCTTTTGCACTTGTTTTGGTACTGTGGTGTTTTCTAGCATTGTGACTTGTTTGGCTGATTTCCTAGACATATGTATCGTGCATCATTTCATATATACATGTGTGCTCCAGTTGTTTGTTGGTTTAGTCTTCCGTTGTTATTGTTGTTGGATATTTACTGCTTCTGCTATTATATGAATGTTTACTACCGTTGTGTACTCTACCAATGAGGGCATAGTTTCCCCACTATCACACCCAAGGCCCTCGCTTCTAGTCGGCAGCCTTTGGAATTTGGGGAAATGCGCTTGAGGTAATGTGACCAACCGGGTACGAGGCGCCTCTGGGTGGATTCCAGAACTGGGACGTTACAAAGTGGTGTCAGAGGAGTTATTTTCTCTTGATTTACTGTTTGGAGCCTTTATCCAGGGATAGGATGGATTCGGTACTTGGTTTTAAGCTGTGCTTGGGAGTATCTAACCCGTGTACAGGGAAAATCCATACTACCCCGTTATTGCAATTTTCTGGTTTTGAGATTTTACGGTTGATATGATTTCACCTAGAGTGATTCACATGACATGCGCTGTTATTATTATTTGGCTATTGTGGTTCTATTTCTATCGCAACCCGATGAGACGAGGGTATGCAATCTCTTGCATCGTATAGGAACTTATAGAAATCATATTCCATACATTCCTTCCATGCCATCTAGGGTGCATTAGTAATTGCATGTTGTTGTGATAGACTTGGTGTAGATTATGCATGTTTTTGTGATATATGCTTGATATAATCCATGATGTTAGGTTAGAGTATTGTCTTTATTGTTACATGCTTAAATGAACGCCAAATTTTGGTTCTTAAGGTGTTATGGGCCCTCTTGAATCGGAAATTGGTGGACCATTGACCTGTTTCCCTTGTATATTACTGTAGAATATGCCAAGATTGGATTCGTGGGGAGTATGGGCCCTCAAGGGTCATAATTTGTCACCACCTTGCTTTGTTTTCTGTGTTTTCTAGGCTTCTGTGCCATTTTGAGCTACTGCCCGAAAAAACCCAGAATACACGGCTTGTACTTTCTGGATACATGCCGTGTATTTTTCCAGTCGTGTCACTGACCATGTGAGCAGAAACACAGTGTCATGAAAATATCTTCAAGAGCACGCCGTGTATGGTAGGTGCACACCGTGTAGATTAGAGTCGTGTACTCGGTCGTGTCACTAACAACACGGGCCGTGGAGGCTCGAGAATATCATGTCGTGTTGGTAAAGAAAATGCCATGTAGTTTTTTCCCAGGTACCCGGCCGTGTCACAAACAACATGGGTCAGTGTTATCTTCTCTTATACATGCCGTGTTTGTTCGGAACACGCTGTGTAAGGGAAGCTGTGTAGACGACCGTGTAAATAACAACACGGGCCTCCGAGACCTTGTCTAGTACATGATGTGTCCCTAGGGAACACGCCATGTAGTCTAGGGTTAGTTTGGACCCTGTGGGTTAGATGTGTAAGGAGACTCAGGCAAGGGTTTCGAGTTCAAGTACACACCATTTGTGGGAACAACACGCCGTGTAGGTTTGGGTGTTACACGACCAGTAGTGGCAGGAGTACACGCCTATGTTAATGGTTTTAACGGACATGCCGTGTAGTTTTAATACACGCCGTGTAGTCATGATTTGTAAAACTTGATGTTATTCCCCTATTTTTGTTTGTAATCATGTGTTTTCAGTCTTTGCTAATCCTGATCTAAGGTGTGCTTTTGATCTTTCAGAGCTATGCCTCCGAGACGTCCTCTGGTCGTACGTCAGTTGCCAGATGGTGACCAGACACCAAATATGGCTGATTAGAGACCTCATGTTGACCCTCCTATTGATCCTACAGCTATTCCAGCCTTGGCACCAGTAGTTACAACCCTCGCAGGCACCGATGCACAGTTCAGGGAGGGCTTCCTGAGGATGATGCAGACTTTTCAGGGAGTGACACCTCCTTCCCCATCAATGGCTGAGTTGACGTAGGTTTTCCAGCTGCAGCATCCTCCTACTTTCTCAGGGGATGGAGGACCCCAGGCTGCAGAGTCGTGGTTTGAGGCCACCCTAACTATCTTCAAGAATCTGGATATACCCCCAGAGAAGAGGGTAAATCTGGCCACCTATATGCTCCGAGACACCGCCAAGAGGTGGTGGGAGGTGATCTCACACTCAGGGCACCAGCAGGGTATGTCATGAGATGAGTTTCGACACACCTTCTATGACTACTTTTATCTGGAGACCTTGAGGGATAACCATGCCCGGAAGTTTATGAGTCTGCAGCTAGGTCCTCTTTCTGTTATAGAGTACTCATCCCGCTATACCGAGCTGCAGTGCTTCACGCCGATCCCCGCAGGTGATGAGTTGTTTCTTGCTAGGAAGTTCAAGGATGGTCTCTGGTAGGAGATCCATTCCTAGGTGAATATTTTCTAGTTGACTTCTATATCCTCCATCGTCAACCAAGCGCTGATTAATGAGCACAATCTGAGGGATTCTGGGGCAGTTAGCCAATGCGGTTCGATATCCAAAGCTGGTGTTCCTCCTATGGACAGTAGGAAGCGTCACAGAGAGTCTTCTCAAGGAGATCGGTGTTTGAGGGATGCTCCTTCTGGCAGCCAGGTTTATGGTACCAGTGCGGTAGGAGTGGTAATACTAGGCCTCAATGCCAGAGAGATCCAATGGAGTGCCGATCTTGTGGAAAGATGGGCCATCATCAGCATTTTTGTCAGATCTTCTCACCTCCAGCTGGTGGAAGGGGTTCCTCTATGACCCTGCAATCTAGAGATGCTTCTCCAGTTTCCCACCAGTTTGGGAACTGGATTTCTTCCGGCCGTTCAGGCTGAGGTGGTGGTCACGGCCGTGGTGGTCAGTCACCAGGTCATCAGCGAAAATAGAGTGGATCAGCTCAGAGCGGTCAGCCAGGGGCACAGGGCCGCAGTGCAGGCTAGTCTTTCTCCATGGAGCAGACCTATCAGAAGTAGGATCCTGGCCCTTTTACAGTTTGAGGTACGATCTTAGTAGCCTCAGTTTTATCTTCATCTCTTTTCGATTGTGGCGCTTCACATATTGTTATCTCTGTTGCTTTTGTGGAGAGCCTTGGGCTTTGTATCTTTTCATCTCCCGACTAGTTGACTCTTGACACGCCTTTGGGAATGAGGACATCTAGTGTACGTTAGTACAGAGAGTTCCCTCTTGAGGTTGTAGGCTGTCATTTTTTATGGGACCTCTATGTCCTAGAGATGACAGGCTATGACGTCATTCTTGGTATGGGTTGGTTGGTTCCCTTCCAGGCAGTCGTCGATTTCTATCACCGCAGGGTGAGTTTCGTATCATCAGAGGGCGGATCATTCCTTCATAGAGGAGAGTGGGATGTCCAGGCGGGTAGAGCTAGACCAGAGTATCATGGGCTAGGGGAAGTTATAGCCCAGATTTCCTGTCTTTATCAGGATGACCAGGGGACTTCACAGTTAGAATTTCCCCTAGTGGTGGATTGTTTCAGGGATGTCTTTCCAGAGGACTTTTCAGGTTTTCCTCTAGGGCGTGAGGTAGAATTATTGATTTAGCTCATTCCAAGAGCGGCACCAGTGTCCATTCCTCGTTATTGGATGGCTACAACTAAGATGAAAGAGCTCAAGAAGTAGTTGGAGGAGTTACAAGAAAATGGTTTCATTTGACCCAGTAATTCTCCTTGGGGTTCGCCAGTCCTGTTTGAGAATAAAGTAGATGACACCCTTCAGATTTGTTTGGATTATCAGAATCTAAACCAGTTGAAGGTCAAGAACCTATATCCCTTTCTGAGGATCGATGAACTCTTTGATCAGCTTCAAGGATCCCGGGTGTTCTTGAAGATCGATTTGAGGTACGGTTATCATAAGTTTCATGCTAGACCATCAGATATACCTCTTACAGCCTCAGAAGTAGGTATGATCTATACGAGTATACAGTCATGTCGTTCGGTCTCATGAACGCGCCTACAATTTTCATGGCACTGATGAACCGAGTGTTCCATCTGTACTTGGACTCCTTCTTCGTGGTCTTTATAGACGATATCTTGGTGTACTATCACACTCGACACGACCAAGATGCACATCTTGAGATCATTCTGAGTACACTAAGAGAGCATCGTATGTATGCTAAAGTATTGAAGTGACACTTTTGGATGGATTAGATTCACTTCGTGGGTCATGTCATCTTAGAGTCTGGAGTATCTATGGACCCAGAGAAAGTGAGAGCTGTAGTTTCCTGGGAGCATCCGAAAAACATATTTGAGTTACGGAGTTTCCTATGGCTGGAAGGATACTAGAGATGCTTCATTCAGGACTTCTCGTACATATTAGCACTATTGAAAGGTCTGACCAAGAAAGGTGCGATGTTTTTTATGGTCAGATTCTTGTGAGTCAGCCTTTCAGGAGCTAAAGGGGAGGTTGACGTCAGCACAGATACTAGTTTTCCCAGTTCCAGGAAAGGGATACACTGTTTACTATGATGCTTCAAGTATCAGGCTGGGAGCTGTGCTTATTCATGGAGATGGAGTCGTTGCGTATGGGTCTCGGCAGTTGAGGCCACACGAGAGGAATTACCCTACGCATGATCTGGAGTTGGTTGTTGTTGTTCATGCCTTACACTGTTGGAGACACTACCTTGTGGGAGAGCACTTTGTGGTTTTCACCGACCACAAGAGTATCAAGTATATCTTCACTCAGCAGGATCTGAATCTGTAACAACGTAGGTGGGTTGAGTATCGTTAGTCCTTTGACTTCGAACTTGCCTATATGCTAGGAAAGGGAAATATAGTGGAAGATACATTGAGTAGAAGAAATCAGATCCAGGAAGTTCAGGAGGCCAACAGTGAGTGGCATCTTATGGATCTGTTCTCTAAGATGCACTAGGAAGTGCACGACAGGGAGGGACAGACTGTACTATATTCTGTAGCTATTACCTGTACACTTCTTGATCGGGTACGGATGAGGTAGCTATCAGATTCAGAGGCCTTAGTCCTATGGGAGAGGGTGTCAGGAGGGGACCCTCTTCCTCGATGGACAATGGGAGAGGATGAGATCTTGTGTTTCAGGGGACGCGTATGGGTGCTAGCAGACATATGCAAGGAGCTGATGTGGGATTTTCATTCCTCAGTATGGGTAGTTCATCCTAGCATCACCAAGTTGTATCGTGATCTACACCGCTAGTACTGGTGGCTAGGTATGAAGAAAGATGTTTCTGGTTTTGTCATGAGATGTTCTACTTGTCAGCAGGTGAAAGCAGAGCATCAATGACCAGCATGGCATTTATAGCAGTTACCCATTCCCGAGTGGAAGTGGAATGATGTTGTGATGGACTTCGTGACCGGGTTTCCGAGGTCGCCTTGGGGGAACGATGTTGTTTGGGTTGTCGTCGATAGGCTTATTAAGGTTGCTCACTTCTTGCCGATCAAGGAGACCTTCAATGTTGATGATCTGGGAAGGTTTCACATCCGAGAGATTGTACGTCTATATGGAGTTTCACACTCTATTGTTTCCGACAGGGATGAGCGCTTTACTTCTCAGTTATGGAAGGGACTTCAAAAGGATTTGGGTACACGATTAATTTTGAGTATAGCATACTATCCCAGGACAGATGGCCAGTCCGAGTGCATGATCCAGGTGCTTGAGGATATCCTCCAAGCTTGCATTCTAGACTTCATAGGTTCTTGGGAGAAGTATATTACACTTGTGGAGTTCTCCTACAACAACAGTTTTCTGGAAACCATTCAGATGGAACCTTATGAGGCATTGTACGGTAGGCCATCCCGATCACCCTTATGCTGGATGGAGGCAAGAGAGGCAGCTCTACTAGGAACTCATCTTGTTCAGGAGACCTCAGAGTAGATAGAGTCGATTCGGAAGAGGATGGCTACAACACAGTCTCGACAGAAGTCTTATGCTGATCAACGGAGGCGACCTCTGGAGTTTGAGGTCAGAAATCAGGTTTTCCTGTGTGTCGCACCAAGGTTGGGACACAAGAGGATTCAGAGACAGGGTAAACATTCTCCGCGGTACATCGGGCCATTTGAGGTTTTGGAGGGAGTTGGTCTGGTTGCCTATCGGTTGTAGTTACCTCAGAGGTACCGTTCCATGCATGACGTCTTCCACGTCTCTCAGCTCTGTCATTACTTTTCAGACCTGTCACATGTCTTTCATCCCAAGTAGGTTGAGCTCGAAGTGGATGCATCATTTGAGGAGCATCCCATCCAGATTGTCGATCGCAGTACGATGGTTCTCCATGGGAGGTCTGTTCCTTTAGTACAGGTGCTTTGGCAGCATGGGCGAGTACATGGCGAGACCTAGGAGAGTGATGCTGATGTACGATCATAGTGTCCGGAGCTGTTCGGGGTTTCTGGAGTTTTTGAGAAAAATGGAGTTTCTGGAAATTTTTGAAGTACATGTTGTGTACTTTCTGAGTACATGTCGTGTACTCTTTTTCTGCTCGAAGCCATGTGCTGGCCATGTCCGGGCCACACACACGGTGTGTAGGGGTGATGTGGAGGCCTAATCAAGCAGAGTACGGAAAAACCTAGTACACGCCGTGTATTCTAAAAGTACACGCGTGTACTTTATTTTTTTCATTAAATGGACCGGGGTCATGTGTGATCACCATAAATGTCTTCTTCTAGGTTTGGTTTGACCGAGAGACGTCATACAACCACGAAAATTCTCCGGATTCCTGAGCCTCCATCTGTTGGCCGATTTAACCACCGTTGATTGCGTTGGAACCACAGTGGTGAGTTCTTCTTTCTTCTTGAGTTTCATTCCTTGATTCTTCCTCTTTCTCAAGTTATCATGGTTTGAGCGTTTTGGATGTTTTCTCAGATCTATGACATTAAAGGGAGAATCAGTCATTTTGGTTCAAGTATATCTATCTCCTAGGTTCTAGATAGGTGGTTTTGGCCTTACCATTCAATGTCTTTGAGTTTTATGTGCAAATTCCACCAATACCCATGAACGGGGTATTGTGTGTTTACCTTTTTTCCCTTATTATTTTCTTGCCTTTCTTGTATGCTTGTGTAGAGGTAAATTTGTAACACCCGAAGATTTCATAGTGTGTTACTTCATCAAAATAATTTAATAACTTGCACTACACGCAACACCGAGTTCAAGCGCACCATGACTTACCAAACAAGTCGTTCAAAAGAGGTTATGAATAGTATTAAGAGAATCTTAAACTTTATATAATCCTTATAATTTTAGAATCCATATTATGTGTTTCTTAGACATAATTTAAGAACAAATTCATTTTATCAGACAAAAGAAGTATTTTTCAAAAAATGTTCTTTTACCGACTTTTAATGGTGAACCCTTTTTAAATCCAATATTTTAAACTTTTATATATTTAATTTGACTAAATAAACTAATTATTTAGAATGGGGAGAAAATAAAATTTAAAATTTAACACCTCAAGCTTCCAAGGTACACTTCTCTTTGAATAATACAGTAGCGTGTGTTGTTTACAACTTTGAGTTCTAACACACACTACAACCAATCAATATAGCCCTTATGAATAGTAATACATACTTTTTGAAATTTTATAAATTTTTTCTCTCAAAATGGACTTCATTTTTGGATTTGGAATATCTAATGTATCTTAGGGTGAAATTTTGTTACTTTTCAGATAACTTTTATATTTTGATGAATAGTGAAAATTGCTAAATTTTAATTAAAAACAACTTTTTAAACAAAATATTTAGTAGTGATAAATTATTAATTTGAGCGGTTTTAAAGTATATTTATAATATATTTTTACCATTTAATAAAATTTTGGTCGTTGGACATAATTTTACAATTAAACCGAACATAAACAAGTGTCAATCATTTGATAGTTATTATTTCTTAAAAACACACTTTTTGTTTTGACAGCGGGAATTAATTTTAAATTAATTTCTGCCACTTCTATGTTTTGAATTTTGAAAAATGGACTCCTTATTTTGAATCAATATGTCAAAATTGTGTAAAAAGGTATCTTTTGTTTTTAAACATTTTGAAGAATTACTTCGGTAAATATTTTATTTACCATGGTTAAAAGGTACATCCGGTAAATAAGGGTAACAAAATAATATAAAAATAATAATAAATTACCCTAAAACGTATCTTAACCAAATTATATGATTCATGTCCAACCATGGGAATCTTTGGGTCGATTTTGGGACCCCATTGATCCAATTGTATGTGATAGTGACACTTTATATTAATTAAGTTAATGTAAATACAAAAATGACATAAGCTTATATCTTTTATAAAAAAAAATTTTACATAGGGTTATATATGTTATATATTCGATTATAAATATTAATTAGAAAGATAAAAGAACTTCCTAAATAATGGTATTTTATTTATAATTTTTAGACATTGAAAAAGTAAAAATATATATGAAACAATAATGATGCAGTATTTTTCTTATTAATGAAAGAATCAAATAATTGATATAAAAAATGTTAAAATAAATATAATTTGAACGTGTTGATGACATACACGAATTTTATTAGTTAATATGACATTTTAGGATTGCATAAATGAATTTTGTTCGAATAAATAAAGTTTTTAATACTTAAAAAAAATCAATTATTGAGTAGTGTCAAAATTGACATAAATGAGTTTTTAAAAAAAATATTAAATTATTAATTTATATTATATTCCAAAAAATCTAAGGTTCTACCAAAGGACTTATATCATTATTGGTGTATCATTAATTGACCACTTTGGGGTCTCTTGGATGTATATAGTAAGTTTATTAACTATATATTATAAAAATACAATGTGACATGGTAAGTGTTAAACTAATTAACCTAGAGTTAAAACTAAAAGATAAGGTTAATGTAATGACCCAAACCTGTCTAAAATATATTGGTTTAAAGTATTTAGACCCATACCAACCTTATAATTTTAATAATAAACTTTTGAGCCATTATAAACCGAATATGAGTTTATTATAAAATAATACATTATGTTTTTCCTAAAGAGCCCCTCACACCTCTTATAAAAGGGCACTCCCCCTTCTCATTAATTCACACCTTCAAAGGCATTTTACTCGGAAAAACTCTGCCCAAATATCCTCCCAAGATCCCTAAATTCATCCTAGAGGCCTTAGTTTGATCGTAAAGACAACCTAAACAACCCTTTTGATCAAATCAAAAGGAAGAACCCGAAGAAGAGGCAACGTCTTAACGATCCTCTTTAAAGTTCCTTTCTTCTTCAACTTCTTATTTCCTTGTTATTTACATTCTAAAATAATAAATCTACTATATTATATATACTGTGATGTTATTATAATTATTGATCAAACAAATTCATTATTCTATCCATCCCTTTAATGACATGCCACCATACGTGCGTACATACGAACTACAGTCTCCACATTGTGGTGTAATTGTTATTCAATATATTATTATTTAGATGGGTATAATAATGAAGTATAATTCATCTAAATAATAAATATAACATGATTATGATTATTCCTATATGAAATACCATTCAATTATATATTATTTTAGTATCGAAAGAATGATATTGTCGCTCGTGCATATGTACGGACTATTGTCTCCACGACGCGATGAGATTCATTTCCAAGTTCAACATTCATCGACGATTGTGAATATATATATATATTAATAATAATTATGTAATATATGACATAATAATTCTAGTGGAGATATATATATATATATAAGTATTTATGTACTTACATATATCTTATTCACTTACTTCCGTTCAATACTATATGAAAACAGAAACAATGTTTATGCGTACGTACGGACTACTGTCTCCATAAACGGTGTTTTCCATTTCATATATATGTCTATTATAAATTTTTATATTCTAAATACATAAGATAAATAAATCAAGTTTTATATTTTGGAAGTATTTAAATTTTTATCTAAGTGATAAAATCAAGAGTAACAAGTTAAAACACGTACGATAAAGAAAGCGATTATTACCCGAAATATTAATATAACATGGAAATTATTATTAAATGGGTAATATAAAGTCATAAAACAATAATGTATGATATCATAAACATTAATATGGTTCTTTTATAATTCAATAACATACTATAGTCTTCATACAGGAGGCTAAACGTACCCTTGACTAAAGGAAAGTGCAAGGTAAGGGGTTTTCATCTCACTCATTATTCCCATGAGATTCATGCCATATTTCCACAATTAACTTTTGTGTGGTGTATGTACTGCCCATAATTATATTATTTATGTAATAAACTTTAATTTATGTGTATTTACATATTCATTGTATGATACCTCTTTAATGAGGTGTATGTTTCATAAGTTACCAAATTGGTAAGGGTTAATTTCACAATCTCTTTATTATGTGAGGTTGTTTTTAAGTAAGTATCTACTGGGACATATTTATTATCCATGTACCTTTTTTATGAAAGAGTTTTCAAAGGTATTCTTTTGAGGGACTTTTTACTAAAACACAATTTCAATTTTTTGAAATATTTATTCTTCTAAATCTTTCTCATTAAGGTCCATGTGTTCAAAATGGTTTTTAAGGATTTATTTATATGGACATGAATGTTTTCAAAATGTTAATTCCAATCAAAAGTTTCAAAGTGGTATGGGAAAATTTGATTCAAAAATGTCTTTAAATGACTTCTTTTCCAAATTGTGTGACTTTTAAATGTTTTCATGGAAAAGGGGTATTTCTCTCAAAGAGTTCTACAAATAATTTTCATCAACGTAAAAATACTTTAATGGATTTTAAACTTGTTTTGAAGTTGATTTATCATGATAAAAATCCTCCATATTGTGTTGAAGGTTTTGTGATATGTTTTATTTTGGATGTGTTATTTTTATACTATTCATGGTTTATGGGTAAAGTATTGACATTTCGTATGCTAGT
This sequence comes from Viscum album, assembly GCA_963277665.1. Lineage (NCBI taxonomy): Eukaryota > Viridiplantae > Streptophyta > Magnoliopsida > Santalales > Viscaceae > Viscum > Viscum album. The sequence goes on from OY728161.1 coordinate 1,594,573,061, forward strand.
TTTAATACGAATGTTTATGTTATCTTTAGACCTTTCCATATGAGGAATTAATTGGACTTAGTAAGTGACGGGTGGAGCCCGCTATAGCTCCTCGATGCATCGGTAGGTCTCATGAGACAAACTAGTGTCTTGGCACGAGGCCTCAACAAAATATTATTTTTAGTCTTGGCACGAGGCCTTGGCTATGTGGTGATAATAATCTGGAATTATGCATTCCATCATTATGAAAGTGGTTACTGATATTGCATGTGATTATTCAACTAGTATAATATCCATGTGAATAAGTAAATGAAATTATTTCATTTTATTTCTGCCATATTATGCTGATGTTCAAGTTTAAAAATGCTTTTGTTTCAGGTATACTTTGCCTTAAATGTTTATGTTTATTCATGAAAGTTTCCACTAAATTATTTACCCTCACTGAGCATATGAGATCACCCCTTTCTTAAGTTTTATTTTCCAAGGATTCCAAGAAGTGTATTATGATTGATATGCAGGGTTAAACTAAAGGGAAAATGGCATTCTCAAAGAACGATCTATGCTGTGTTTTATGTTTCAAATTATTATGTAAAGTTCATGTATGTAATCTATTTTCCAAGACTTATAAACTGATCGGTACATCGGGACATAATTCCTTGTAATCATGCCAATGTATTAAAATAATGCACCGACTCTGGGTAACTGGGGTCGGGGTGTTACAGTTGGTATCAGAGGAAGTTTTACAATAACCTTGGAAACTAGATTTATAAAAACTTTGATTAGCGTACATTACCCTAAGATATACTTTGAGTATTAGTATTGAAGAACTTTATAGAATTTTGGTAATGTAGGGATTTTGTGAGTTTTCCAAGAAAATACATCTCTGTCTGGATACAAGCAGGTAGAGCCGGCTCTGGCATAGATGTACCTAGGGGAAAAACCTGAAAACACCGCTCTGAGCTAGACTCGAACGAGAAATGGTGCACGACAACGGGCCTTGACGCACACTTGGTTACGGCACTCCCGAGGGATATGCTTAGGATAATAATTATTTTTTTACAAACCATTATGAAAGAATTATGAGTATATACTTCCTCAAAGAAGACATTTTTATGATTATGGATTATATCCATAAACTGTTTAATATATGTGAAGTGTTTTACATGTTTGGGATTAGGTATTTCTATTCATAAACTAATCGGGTGTATGCCATTGTTTAGAAATGGCGCCTAGTAGAAGGAATGAAAAATCCAGCAATACGCATGATCCATAGAGTAAGAAGGATCATATATTTCATGGTCTTAATCCAGAATTTAGAAGGGAAATAGTCTCCCACTTATTATCATCATATGAAGAAATAGAATCATGAGTTCTCTGAGTCCTATGACTTTGAAAGGAAGCTAGGGAAGAAAAGGATCGTAGAAAGAAATATGGATAAAGGGAATAAGGGAAATAAGGATTTTCCAATATGTGATAAATGTGGATTGAATCACCTTGGTAAATGTTTGACGGTAATGGGAGTTTGTTATAAGTGAGGAGAAAAAAGACACCAAATACGTGATTGCAAGGGTAAGAAAAAGTTTTCAAATGTACAATGCTTCATCACTAAGGAGTTGAGACACTACGCAAACCAATGTCCAAAATAATCAGAGTATGCACCAAATGATGTTATTGGATTATAATAAAGTTATGATACTACCTCGGATGAATAGGAATGACTAGCGTTCTTTTGTTGTTATTATAGAATTATTTTATTTGAGTGTTGTATCAACAGTATACTGGTTACATGAATTATAGAGATAAATAAGGATTGTACTACAATACTATTTTACTGAGGATTTGAGGTTATATGGTTCTAAGAAAAGTGACTTAATAGTAAGCTACACTTTTTTGAAAATACATGGTTGAAGGAAAGGTAATCCTTAATATGGTTCCGATAATGAGGTAGTGATTTTGGAATATGAGATGGTTGCTTTGAATAAATTATATTGGATATTCTTGACTACCTTGAAACTGATTAATGATTTTTCATTGTTGGAGTTTACAACATTTTTGGATAGAAGGAGTATATCCAGTATTCTATAAGGAATAAGGGAGCATGAATGTAATCAACAAAGTGTTTTTTGGTAATTCAGGATGTTACTATGTTTTAAAATAATACATGATGAAGGTGTTCACATGTTATTATATGGAAAAAAGATCTTCATCGTGTTTAACATCCCTGTAAATTTTGGACTGTGAATTTGGATAGAAGTATTTTGGATAATTATAGTTTGAGATTATTTTTGGATTTCCATAAAAAGGACAACCCAGAGGTCGGGCGACAACCCGTCGTATCCGGCAAGGCTGCGAGACTTGAACCCGCAACTAAAGGGAGACAAGGGAGTATCACCTACCACTAACCCACGTGATGTCCTGGATTGAATAATGTAGTCTTTTTATGGTTCTACTAGATGAATTATAAATTCATTTTTTGAACCCTATATTAATAGGATAAATAGAATATTATTTTTAAGTTATATTATCTTTTAGAGTGAATGATGAGTTTGTGGTAGAACTTAGTTAAAGGATGGGACTCTACTTGTCAAGTATATATATATTTATTTTTCTCTTATTCAATGAAGAAATTAATTCTGATACTTTAGTTAAGGGATCTTAAAACAAAAAATGTTTTATCCTAATACCATATGTTTTGTTGAACCGATGGTATTTTAAATCATCATAGATTGATGAATTTAAGGACCATAATTTTACACATGTTTGTGATTGATGACCTCAATCACTACCTATAAATATTTACGATTTTCCTCCAATTATATGTCTCTAATTGTAACCAATTTTCTCCTAATCGAGATCATAATTTTGTGGCGTCCCCTTCATTTCTCTTTTCCTCTTATTAAGACTAAATTTTATTAACCAAATTTCCAATGTGGGTTTCCCAACAAAGACATTTTCTATTTTCAACCATTGTTTTCGAAGAAGAATATCAAATTGCGAGGACGCAATTTATTGAAGGAGGGAAAAATGTAACTCCCCAAGATTTCATAGTGTGTTACTTATTCAAAATAATTCAATAACTTGCACTACACACAACACTGAGTTCAAACACACCATGACTTACCAAACAAGCCGTTCAAAAGAGGTTATGAGTAGTATTAACTGAATTTTGAACTTTATATAATCCTTATAATTTTAGAATCCATATTATGAGTTTCTTAGACATAATGTAAGAACAAATTCATTTTTTCATATAAAAGAATTATTTTTCAAAAAATGCACTTTTACCGACTTTTAATGGTGAACCCTTTTTAAATCCAATATTTTAAACTTTTATATATTTAATTTGACTAAATAAATTAATTATTTAGAATGGGGAAAAAATAAAACATATAATGTAAAACCTCAATCTTCTATGGCACGCTTCTCTTTGAATAATACAGTAGCATGTGTTGTATGCAACTTCGAGTTCTAACACACACTACAACCAATCAAACTAGCCATTATGAATAGTAATACCAACTTTTTGAAATTTTATAAAATTTATCTCTCCAAAGGGACTTCATTTTTGGATTTAGAATATCGAATTCATCCTAGGGTGAAATTTTGGTACTTTTCAGATAACTTTTATATTTTGATGAATAGTGAAAATTGATAAACTTTAATTAAAAAAACTTTTTTAATCAAAATAATTAATAGTGATAAATTAGGAATTTGAGTGGATTTGAAGTATATTTAGAATATATTTTTACCATTTAATAAAATTTTGGTCATTGGATATAATTTTACAATTAAACTGGATATAAACAAGTGTCAATATTTTGATAGTTATTATTTCTTAAAAACACGCTTTTTGTTTTGACAACGATAATTGATTTTAAATTAATTTCTGCCACTTATGTGTTTTGAATTTTTTAAAATGGACTCCGTATTTGGAATTAGGATGTCCAAATTGTATAAATAGTTAACTTTTATTTTTTTACATTTTGAATAATTACTTCGGTAAATATTTTATTTACCATGGTTAAACGGTAAATCCGGTAAATAAGGGTAACAAAATAATATTATAATAATAATAAATTACCCTAAAACGCATCTTAACCCTATTGGATGATACATTTTCGACCATGGGATTCTTTGGGTCGATTTTTGGGACACCATGGATCCACTTGTATGTGACAGTGACACTTTATATTAATTAAGTTAATGTAAATACAAAAATGACATAAGCTTATATCTTTTATAAAAACAATTTTTACATAGGGTTATATATGTTACATTTTCGATTATAAATATTCATTATAAATATAAAAAGATTTCATACATAATGTTATTTTATTTATAATTTTTAGATATTTAAAAAGTAAAAATATATATGACACAATAATGATGCAGTATTTTCCTTATTAATGGAAGAATCAAATAATTGGTATTATAAAGCTTAAAATAAATATAATTTGAATGTTTTGATGAAATACATAAATTTTATTGGTTAATATGACATGTTAGTATTGCATAAATGAATTTGGTTAGAATAAATAATATTTTTGAGACTTTAACAAAAATCAATTATTGAGTAGTTTCAAAATTGACATAAATGAGTTTTTAAAACAAATATTAAATTATTAATTTATATTATATTTCTAAAAATCTAAGGTTCTGAAAAAAGACTTATATAGTTATTGGTGTATCATTAATGGACCACTTTGGGGTTTATTGGATGTATATAGTACATTTATTAACTATATATTATAAAAATACAAAGTGACATGGTAAGTGTTAAACTAATTAACCTAGAGTTAAAACTAAAATATAAGGTTAATGTAATGACCCAAACCTATCTAAAATCTATTGGTTTAAAGTAATTATACCCATACCCACCTTAGACTTTGAATAATCATCTTTTTATCCATTAGAAACCGAATATTATTTTATTATAAAATAAAACTTTATATTTTTCCTAAAGAGCCCATCACCCCTCTTATAAAAGGGCACTCCCCCTTCACATTAATTCACACCTTGAAAGCCATTTCGATCGGCCAAACTCTGCCCAAATATCCTCCAAACATCCCTCAATTAATCCTAGAGGACTTAGTTTGATCAGAAATCCATCCTATGGACCATTTTGATCAAATCAAAATGAAGAACCCGAAGAAGAGGTAATGTCTTCACCATCCTCTTTAAAGTTCTTTTCTTCTACAACTTCTTCTTTCCTTGTTATTTACATTCTAAAATAATAAATCCAGTATATTATATATACTGTGATGTTATTATAATTATTTAAAAAAACAAATTAATTATTATATCCATCCTTTGAATGACATGTCACCATACGTGTGTACGTATGACCTACCGTCTCCACGTTGGGGTGTAATTGTTATTCAATATATTAATATTTAGATGGGTATAATAATGAAGTATAATTCATGTAAATAATAAATATAACATGATAGTTATTCTATATATATGAAATAAAATCCAATTATATATTATTTTAGTATCAAAAGAATGATATTGTCTCTCGTGCGTACGTACAGACTATCGTCTCCACGACAGGATGAGATTCATTTTCCAAGTTCACCATTCATAGATGATTATAAAAATATATATATTACTAATAAGTATGTTATATATGACATAATAATGATACTAGATATATATATATATAAGTATTTATGTACTTACATATATCTTATTCACTTACTTACGTTCAATACTATATGAAAACGGAAACAACATTTATGCGTACGTACGGACTACCATCTCCATAAACGGTGTTTTCCATTTCATATATATGTCTATTATAAATTTTTATATTCTAAGTTTATATGATAAATAAATCATGTTTTATATTTTGGAAGTATTTAAATCATGATCTAAGTGACACAATCTAGAGTAACAAGTTAAAACACATACGATAAAGAAATCGATTATTAACCGGAATATTAATATAACATGGAAATTATTGTTAAATGGGTAGTATAAAGTGATAAAGTAATAATTTATGATATAATAAATATTAATATGGTTCTGGTATAATTCAATAACATACTATAGTTTTCATACAGGAGGCTAAACGTACCCTCGACTAAAGGAAAGTGAAAGGTAATGGGTTTTCATCTCACTCCTTATTCCCGTGAGATTCATGCCATATTGCCACTATTAACTTTTGTGTGGTGTATTTACTGACCATAATTGTATTCTTAATGTAATAAACTTTAATTTATGTGTATTTACATATTCTTGTATGGTACCTCTTTCATGGGGTGTATGTTTTGTAAGTTACCAAATTGGTAAGGGTTAATTTCACAATCTCTTTATTATCCGAGGTTGTTTTTACGTAAGTGTCTACTGGGACATATTTATTATCCATGTCCATGTTTTATGAAAGTGTTTTAAAAGGAATTATTTTTAGGGACTTTTTACTAAAACATCATTTCAAATGTTTTAAATATTTATTCTTCTAAATCGTTCTCATTAATGTCCATGTGTTCAAAATGGGTTTTTAGGATTTATTTTTATGGACATGAATGTTTTTAAAGTGTTAATTCCTTTCAAAAAGTTTCAAAGTGGTATGGGACACTTTGATTCAAAAATGTCTTTAAATGAATTCTTTTCAAAATTGTGTGACTTTTAAATGTTTTCATGAAATGGGGTATTTCTATCAATGAGTTCTGCAAATCATTTTCATCAACGTCAAAATACTTCAGTGGATTTTAAACTTGTTTTGAAGTTGATTTATCATGATAAAAATCCTCTATATTGTGTTGAAGGTTTTGTGATATGTTTTACTGTGGATGTGTTATTTTTATACCATTCATGGTTTATGGGTAAAGTATTGACATTTCGTATGCTAGTTTTAATACGAATGTTTATGTTATGTTTAGACCTTTTCATATGAGGAATGAATTGGAGTTAGTAAGTGACGGGGGGAGCCCGCTATAGCTCCTCGATGCATTAGTAGGTCTCATGAGACAAACTAGTGTCTTGGCACGAGGCCTTGACAAATTCTTATATGTAGTCTTGGCACGAGGCCTTGGCTACGTGGTGATGATAGTCTGGAATTATGCCTTCCATCAATATGAAAGTGGTTACTGATATTGCAGGTGATTATTAGACTAGTAAAATATCCATGTGAATAAGCAAATGGAATTATTTCCTTTTATTTCTGCCATATTATGCTGAAGTTCAAGTTTAAAAAGGATTTTGTTTTAATTATACTTTTACTTAAATGTTTATGTTTATTCATGAAAGTTTCCGCTAAATTATTTACCCTTAATGAGCATCTGAGCTCACCCCTTTCTTATATTTTATTTTCCCAGGATTACAAGAAGTGTATTATAATTGATAATCAGGGTTAAGCTAAAGTAAAAAATGGCGTTCTCAAAGAACGATCTATGCTGTGTTTTATGTTTCAAATTATAATGTAAAGTTCATGTATGTAATCTAATTTCCAAGACTGCTAAACTGATCGGTCCTTCGGGACATGATTCCTTGTAATCATTCCAAAGTATTAAAATAATGCACCGACTCTGGGTAACTGGGGTCGGAGCGTAAAATTTGGTATCAGAGGAAGTTTAGAAATAATCTTAGAAACTAGATTTAGATAAACTCTGATTAGCATACATTACCATAAGATATAATTTGAGGATTACTATAGATGAACTTTCTATAATTTTGGTAATGTAGAGATTTTGTGAGTTTTCTATGAAAATACATCCCTGTCTGGATATGAGCAGGTGGATGCGGCTCTGGCACAGATGTACCTATGGTTAAAACCCGAAAACACCGCTTTGAGCTGGACTCGAACGGGAACTGGTGCACTACAACGGGTCTTGCTGCACTCTTGGTTACGACACTCCCAGGGGATATGCTTAGGATAATTATCAGTTTCTTTACATACCATTATGAAAGAATTATGATTATATACTTTCTCAAAGAAGACATTTTTATGATTATGGATTATATCCATAAACTGTTTAATTTATGTTAAGTGTTTTACAAGTTTTGGATTAGGTATTTCTATTCATAAACTAATCTAGTGTATGCCATTTTTTAGAAATGGCTCCTTGTAGAAGGAACGAAAACTCCAGCAATACGCATGATCCATAGAGTAAGAAGGATCATATCTTTCATGGTCTTAAGACAGAATTTAGAAGGGAAATTGTCTCCCACATATTATCATCATATGAAGAAATAGTACTATGTGTTCTCTAAGTCCTATGACATTGAAGGGAAGCCAGAGAAGAAAAATATTATAGAAAGAAATATGGATAAAGGGAATAAGGGAATGAAGGCTTTTCCAATACGTGATAAATGTTGAATGAATCACCTTGGTAAATTCTTGAAAGGAATGGTAGTTTGTTATTAGTGTGGAGAAAAAGGACACCAATTACGTGATTTCAAGGGTAAGAAAAAGTTTTCAAATGTATAATGCTTCATCTACAAGGAGTTGGGACACTACCCAAACCAATGTCCAAAATCATCAGAGTATGCACCAAATGATGTTATTTGATAATAATAAAGTTATGATACTACCTCAGATGAAGAGGAATGACTAGCATTCTTATGTTGTTATTATAGAATTATTTTATTTGAGTGTTGTATCAACATTATACCTATTACATGAATTATGGATATAAATAAGGATTGTACTGCAGTACTATTTTACTGAGGATTTTAGATTATATGTTTGTAAGAAATGTGACTTAATAGTATGGTAAACGTTTTTGAAAATACATGGTTTAAGGAAATGTAATCCTTAATATGGTCCTGATAATGAGGTAGTTATTTTGGAATAAGAGATGGTTGATTTGAATAAATTATATTGGATATTCTTGACTACCTTGAAACTGATTAATGATTTTTCATTGTTGGAGTTTAAAATTTTTTTGGATAGAAGGAGTATATAGAATATTCTATAAGGAATAAGGGAGAATTAATTTAATCAATAATGTTTTTTGTTAATTCAATATGTTACCATGTTTTAAAATAATACATGATGAGAGTGTTCACATGTTATTATTTGGAAAAAAGGATCTTCATCGTGTTTAACTTCCCTATAAATTTTGGACTGTGAGTTTGGATAGAAGTATTTTGTATAAGCCTAGTTTGAGATTATTTTTGTATTTCCATAAAAAGGACAACCCGGAGGTCGGGCGGCAAAATGTCACATCCGGCAAGGCCGTGAGACTTGAACCCACAACCAAAGGGCTACAAGGGTGTATCACCTACCACTGACTCACATGATGTCCTAGATTGAATGATGTAGTTTTTTTATGGTTCACTAGATTAATTATAAATTCATTTTTTTGAACCCTATACGAATAGGATAAATAGAGTATTATTTTTATGTTTTATTATCTTTTAAAGTGAAATATGAGTTTGTGGTAAAACTTAGTTAAAGGATGGGACTCTACTTGTCAAGTATATATATTTTTATTCTTCTCTTATTAAATGAAGAAATTAATTTTGATACTTTAGTGAAGGGATATTAAAGCAAAAAATGTGTTATCCTAATACCATATGTTTTTTTGAACCGTTGATATTTTAAATCATCATAGATTGATGAATTTGAGGACATAAATTTTACACATGTTAGTGATTGATGACCTAAATCACTACCTATAAATATTTACATTTTTCCTCAAATTATATGTCTCTAATTGCCACCAATTGTCTCCTAATTGAGATCATAATTTGGCGGTGTCCCTTTCATTTCTGTTTTCCTCTTATTAAGACTAAATTTTATTAACCAAATTTCCGATGTGGGTTTTCCCATAATGAAATTTTCTATTTTAAACCTTTATTTTCGAAGAACAATATCAAATTGCGAGGATGAAATTTATTGAAGGAGGGAAGAATGTAACACCCTAAGATTTTATAGTGTGTTACTTCTTCAAAATAATTAAATAACTTGCACTACACGCAACACCAAGTTCAAGCGCACCATGACATACCAAACAAGCCATTCAAAAGAGGTTATGAATAGTATTAACTGAATTTTGAAATTTATATAATCCTTATAATTTTAGAATCCATATTATTATTTTCTTAGACAAAATTTAAGAACAAATTCATTTTTTCAGATGAAATAAGTATTTTTCAAAAAATGCACTTTTACCTACTTTTAATGGTGAACCATTTTTAAATCCAATATTTTAAACTTTTATATATTTAATTTGACTAAATAAATTCATTATTTAGAAAGGGGAAAAAATAAAATTTACAATGTAGCACCTCAAGATTCCACGGTACGCTTCTCTTTGAATAATATAGTAGTGTGTGTTGTACGCAACTTCGAGTTCTAACACACACTACAAACAATCAAACTAGCCATTATGAATAGTAATACCTACTTTTTAAAATTTTATAAATTTTATATCTCAAAATAGACTTCATTTTTGGATTTGGAATATCGAATTTATCCTAGAGTGAAAGTTTTGTACTTTTCGGATAACTTTCATATTTTGATTAATAGTGAAAATTGCTAAATTTTAATTAAAATCAACTTATTTAATCAAAATAATTAATAGTGATAAATTACGAATTTGATTGGTTTTAAAGTATATTTATAATATATTTTTACCATTTAATACAATTTTGGTCATTGGACATAATTTTACAATTAAACCTGACATAAATAAGTGTCAATCTTTTGATAGTTATTATTTCTTAAAAACTCGCTTTTTGTTTTGATAGTGAGAATTAATTTTAAATTAATTTCTACCAATTCTATTTTTTGAATTTTGAAAAATGGACTCTGTATCTGGAAGCAGGATTTCCAAATTGTGTAAATAGGAAACTTTTATTTTTAGACATTTTGAATAATTACTTCGGTAAATATTTTATTTACCATGGTTAAAAGGTAAATCCGGTAAATAAAGGTAACAAAATAAAATTATAATAATAATAAATTAACCAAAAACGGGTCTTAACCCTAGTGGATGTTACATGTCCAACCATGGGCATCTTTGGGTCGATTTTTGGATCCCATGGATCCACTTGTATGTGATAGTGACACTTTATATTAATTAAGTTAATGTAAATAGAAAAATTACAAAAGCTTATATATTTTAGAAAAACAATTTTTACATAGAGTTATATATGTTATATTTTCAATTATAAATATCCAGTAGAAAGCTAAACAAATTTCCTACATAATGGTATTTTATTTATAATTTTTAGAAATTTAAAAAGTAAAAATATATATGACACAATAATGATGCAGTATTTTCCTTATTAATGAAAGAATCAAATAATTGGTATTATAAATGTTAAAATAAATATAATTTGAAAGTTTTGATCACATACACAAATTTTATTGGTTATAATGACATGTTATTATTGCATAATGGAATTTGGTTCGAATAAATAAAGTTTTTTAGAGTTTAACAAAAATCAATTATTGAGTACTGTCAAAATTGACATAAATGAGTTTTTAAAAAAAATATTAATTTATTAATTTATATTATATTCATAAAAATCTAAGGTTCTGAAAATGGACTTATATAATTATTTGTGCATCCATAATGGACCACTTTGGGGTTTCTTGGATATATATAGTAGGTTTATTAACTATATATTATAAAAATACAAAGTGACATGGTAAGTGTTAAACTAATTAACCTAGAGTTAAAACTAAAAGATAAGGTTAATGTAATGACCCAAACCTCCATAAAATCTATTAGTTTAAAGGATTTATACCCATACCCACCTTATAATTTGATTAATCAACTTTGGATCCACTATAAACCGAATATTATTTTATTATAAAAAAATACTTTAAGCTTTTTCTAAAGATCCCCTCACCCCTCTTATAAAAGGGCACTCCCCCTTCACATTAATTCACACCTTCAAAGCCATTTGGCTTGGCAAACCTCTGCTGAAATATCCTCCCAACTTAACTCAATTCATCCTAGAGGCCTTTGTTTGATCATAAATCCAACCTATGGAACCCTTTTGATCAAATCAAAAGGAAGAACCCAAAGAAGAGGTAACGTCTTCACCATCCTCTTTAAAGTTCCTTTCTTCTTCAACTTTTTCTTTCCTTGTTATTTCCATTATAAAATAATAAATCCAGTATATTATATATATTGTGATTTTTTTATAATTATTTAGATAAAAAATTTATTATTCTATCCATCCCTTGAATGACATGTGACCATAAGTGCGTATGTACGGCCTACCGTCTCCACATTGTAGTGTAATTGTTATTCAGTATATTATTATTTAGATGGGTATAATATTGAAGTATAATTCATGTAAATAATAAATATAACATTATAATGATTCTGTATATATGAAATACCATCCAATTATATATTATTTTAGTAACAAAAGAATGATATTGTCGCTCATGCGCACGTACGGACTACCGTCTCCACGACGCGATTAGATTCATTTACAAGTTTACCATTCATCAATGATTATAAATATATATATATTACTAATAAGTATGTAATATATGAAATAATAATTCTACTGGGGATATATATATATATATATAATTCTATGTATAAGTATTTATGTACTTACATATATCTTATTCACTTACTTCCGTTCAATACTAAATGAAAACGAAAACAACGTTTATGCGTACGTACGGACTATCGTCTCCATAAATGGTGTTTTCCATTTCATATATAAGCCTATTATAAATTTATATATTATAAATATATATGATAAATAAATCTAGTTTTATATTCTAGAAGTATTTAAATCATGATCTAAGTGATACAATCAAGAGTAACAAGTTAAAATACGTACGATATAGAAAGCGATTATTACCCAAAATATTAATATAACGTGGAAATTATTATTAAATGGGAAGTATAAAGTCATAAGGGAATAATTTATGATATCATTAATATTAATATGGTTCTAGTATAATTAAATAACATACTATAGTCTTCATACAAGAGGCTAAAAGTACCATCGACTAAAGGAAAGTGCCAGGTTAGGAGTTTTCATCTCACTCCTTATTCACGTGAGATTCATGCGATATTGCCACTATTACTTTTTTTATAGTGTATGTACATCCCATAATTGTATTCTTTATTTAATAAACTTTAATTTATTTGTATTTACATATTCATCGTATGATTCCTCTTTCATGGGGTGTATGTTTCGTAAATTACCAAATTGGTAAGGGTTAATTTCACAATCTCTTTATTATCCGAGGTTGTTTTACCTAAGTATCTACTGGGACATATTTATTATCCATGTCCATATTTTATGAAAGAGTTTTCAAAGGGATTATTTTAATGGACTTTTTACTAAAACATCATTTCAAATGTTTTAAATATTTATTCTTCTAAATCATTCTCATTAATGTCCTTGTGTTAAAAATGGTTTTTAAGGATTTATTTATATAGACATGAATGTTTTTAAAATGTTAATTCCTTTTAAAAGTTTCAAAGTGGTATAGGACACTTTGATTCAAAAATTTCATTAAATGAATTCTTTTCCAAATTATGTGTCATTTAAAGGTTTTCATTAAAAGGGGTATTTCTCTCAAAGAGTTTTAAAAATCATTTTCATCAACGTCAAAATCCTTTAATGGATTTTAAACTTGTTTTGAAGTTGATTTATCATGATAAAAATCCTCTATATTGTGTTGAAGGTTTTGTGATATGTTTTACTGTGGATGTGTTATTTTTATACCATTCATGGTTTATGGGTAAAGTATTGGCATTTCGTAAGCTAGTTTTAATACGAATGTTTATGTTATGGTTAGACCTTTTCATATGAGGAATTCATTGGACTTAGTAAGTGATGGGTGGATCCCGCTATATCTCCTCGATGCATCGGTAGGTCTCATGAGACAAACTAGTGTCTTGGCACGAGGCCTTGAAAAAATCTTATTTGTAGTCTTGGCACGAGGCCTTGGATACGTGGTGATGATAGTCTGGCATTATGCATTCCATCATTATGAAAGTGGTTACTGATATTGCATGTGATTATTCGACTAGTAGAATATCCATGTGAATAAGTAAATGGAATTATTTCATTTTATTTCTACCATATTATGCTGATGTTCAAGTTTAAAAAGGATTTTATTTTAGTAATACTTTCCATTAAATTTTTATGTTTATTCATGAATATTTCGGCTAAATTATTTACCCTTATTGAGTATCTAAGCTCACCCCTTTCTTATGTTTAATTTCCCAGGATTCCAAGATGTGTATTATGATTGATATGGAGGGTTAATCTAATGGTAAAAATGGAATTCTCAAAGAATTATCTATGCTATGTTTTATGTTTCAAATTATAATGTAAAGTTAATGTATATAATCTATTTTCCAAGACTGCTAAACTGATCAATCCTTCAGGACTTGATTCCTTATAATCATGCCAATGTATTAAAATAATGCAATGACTCTGGGTAACTATGGTCGGGGCGTTACAAAATTAATCACATTAGAGGATATTTTTTTGTTCTTGGATGTTTTTCCATGATTTGTTCGGTTTACGACCTTTGGGTTTCGTTTGCTATTTACATGCCTTGTGACTATAGGATGGAGTGAAATCCATAACATGCTTGTTGTCCTGTATAATGTTGTCCAAGTATCTCTATAGGTGTAATTTGGTTAGCCAAGTAGCTCTTTAGTTGTACTTTGGACTTATAGATTTATCAGTCACTAACTGGCATGATGCTGTGAGAACCTGGTGCTATAGTCTATAAGGGATAGACCAAGTGAGCTTCCTAGAGAGTCTTTGACATTACAGACTACATGAGGGTAGACCGAGTGAGCTTCCTCAGTGAGTCTGAGACATTATAGGCCACATGGGATAGAACAAGAGAGCTTCCCAGAGTGCCTTCAGATATTATAGACTACATGAGGGTAGACCGAGTGAGCTTCCTCAGAGAGTCTTACCTTGTTTGATTTCTCTTTTATAACCTTCCCAGGCTAGAGGAGGAATTGACCGAGTGAGCTTCCTAAGAGAGTCTGTGGTATACCTGAGGATATAGGAGGAATTGACCGAGATAGCTTCCTCCTAGAGTCTCTATACCTTGGGGCTAAGAGGGTTAGACCACGTGATCTTCCTCAGAGAGTCCATGACTAACCTAGACTATAAGGGGAATTGACCAAGTGAGCTTCCTCAGAGAGTCTCATAAATTCGTATGACCAAGCCAGAGGGGTTAGGCTGAGTGCACTTCCTAGAGGGTTGTGGTACTTCTTGGTTAGGACCAGAGGGGATGGATACAGATACTTACCAGAGGGTTTCCTATTTGTGTAATCTGATTTGATTCATTGATGCAGTTTTTTTCAGTTGATTGTTTTTGTGTATCATCCTGTTTACTGCCTGCTGTTTTGCGGTTATTTTTTACTGCTTACTGTATTTTTACCTGCCATATACTCACTGACTGTTAGGCACAGATCTTCGGGTGAATGCCAACTAGGATTTTGTCTCACACCCTTTTTGGGTCATGCTTTTGGGCCCAAACAGTCTATGTTCTTACAGGTATAGACAAGGGAAAGCACCCTTCGACTTCTGGTACTTGATTGCTTGGAGCAGGAGAGCAAGGGACAAACCATTGGCTTGTGATGCTAAGGAGATGTTTTTCTTTTCTTTTGTACTTGTTTTGGTACTATGGTGTTTTCTATCATTGTCACTTGTTTGGCAGCTTTCCTAGACATTTGTATCATTCATCATTTCATATATACATGTGAGCTCCAGTTGTTTGTGGGTTTAGTCTTCCGTTGTTAATTTTTGTTGGATATTTACTACTTCTGTCGTTGTATGCATGTTTACTACCACAGTGTACTCTTCCAATGAGGGCATAGTTTACCCACTATCGCACCCAAGACCCTCTCTGCTAGTCGGCAGCCTCTGGTGTTTGGGGAAATGTGCATGAGGCCATGTGACCAACCGGGTACGGGGCACCTCTAGGTGGCTTCTGGAACCGTGACGTTACAGATTATGCCCATTATATTGTTTCACATCATTATCTAATTAGATATAATGATTTACCCAATGAATTGGAAGGTTATATTAGTCCCACCCATCTTGGTTATATTGTTACCACTACAACATAAATAAAACCATACATATTTATTCTACAATATCATAAACCATCATCATATTATAACCCAGGAAAATAAATGGGATTTATAAACAATTCATCATATCAAAACATATGAAATAATAGGTTTCGCAATCATTTAATATTTTCATCATTGAATACACCATAATGGAGGGAACAAGTTCAATAAAAATCATTTCCTCAAAATAATAAACTATACACAGAATGAATAATAATTTTACCCTTGGATAATATCCCTAGTAAATCTTATGTAACAAAAAAGGATATCATCCCAGATAGAAAATGATATTGAAATATTTTCTTGAGGAAAATAACATTTTTACTTTGAGAATCTATTTTCAAATAATAATATTTCCAAAATATTATAGGTGAAATTTCATAGAAGAAATTTTATTTTAAAATAACTATAATAAAATATAATGGATTATTATTTAAAAATATAGTAGTCGTGATAGTGGTAAATTCTGTACATTTCATATATGATTAACAACCATTTAATCCACATTTTTAGTAAAAGTTTCAAAAGAACATCATTTGGAAAACAACATAAATATTACATTTAAATTTTTTTTAAATGTGAAACTTTGATATAAAATAATTTAAAAAATCACCATATATTTTTAAAAATAAAATGTTAAAATAATTTTATAAAATATATATATGTATTAAAAATATTTTTCTACCGAAGATAGAGATAAAGTCAAGTTTCCATTAAAACCACCTTTTGACCGATAGAGTAAATAAATCGAGGAATATGAAAAAAAAATGTTTATTCCCCAAGAATAACCATATGATAATAAAATACATGATTTTATTGAGAGGAAGATATTATGATTTCATATTCTAAAATATAATCATAGATAATCATGATAAACAATGAGATTATAACATAAAACATATACCACATTGGTAACTTTTTAGTAATAAAACCCATGAATGTATGATCCTAAAATGGATATGTAAATGCACATAAATATTATAATAAAAATAAAAAAAACATTCTTTTTTAGTATATAAACCACATAAATAAAAAATTAGTAAATATGGAATGTGGCTCACATAATTAAAAGTGAGATGAAAGTCCCTTACCTCAAATTCATCTTTCCTTGAAAAAGATCTAGAATAATTTATAATAAATATAAATTTATTATAAATCATTTAAATAACAATAAAAATATATATTAATCTATTTTTTTTACATATAACCCGTTTATCACCCTTTTAATACCTATATTTTGTTTAAATCTCTATTTCAGTGACATATGCTTCGTTTTTCATGTATGTTTTGATTTGATAGTTATGGTCCTTGTAATATGATAAATTTTTAATCATATAATGAAATTAAATCATTATATTAATATAATATATGTACATTATAAAAAATATTTAGAGTCACCAAAAGAGGTTATAGAAAGAAAATTTTTTTACTCCTTTCACGGAGACAATAGGTTGTGCGTACACATGAATGATGTTTCCATATTTTTAATGGATTGAAAAAATATTGGTAAAAAATAATTCAACATTACATAATAATTATGATTTCATATATATTTCATATATTTATTAACATTATCTATATTTCCATCCATTCAATGATTTAGTGAAAAAAGAGTCACATTGCTCTGTGAGGTGGCGGTCTTTTCTACACACGAGCAATGATATTATATCCCCACAGAATGGAAACTAAAATGGTATAGATTATATAATTATTATAGAAGAATAATTATGTTAAAAATATCATATATATGTATGCACACATACACTTCAAATCCATCATAATAAAAATCTCTGAGAGGCCGTTAAGGAAAATGAACAACATGAGTTCGCAATGTTGTAGTCATATGTTCACATGATCAAGGGTTACATTACCCATTTGGTGAATGGATTATGTATATAAATAATTGAATTAACATAATAAAAACTCACTATATTTAATATTTTTTATAATAATTTCATCTTATTTTGAGAATACTTGAAGGAGGTGTATAAATAAATAAAACAGAAACACGTGGTTAATAATGACACCTCATCTTTAGACAACCTCTAATACTTGGCCACTAAATTCTACATAGTTCAGACTTATTAATAAAATAAGAATATATATATTTATGGGTATGGAATTAAGGAATTTATTTTTTAGGTATTTGAAAAATGGATTTGGATGTAGGAGTGGGGTAACCTTTTATAAGTACGGGAGAGAACATACAAGGAATTTTTGAAGATAATAAATTATAACCACATTTTTCAAATGAAATAAGGATAAAAAAATAACAATTATTGAAAATTTTAAGATATATGTTTTAAATATATCCATTCAATATTAATTAGAAATGTTTTAGGTCATTTAAAACCTTATTCTTTTAGTTGGACCAATCACAACCCCATTTTCACCTTAACCGTGATAATAAAAGTTAACTCTTATTACAATTTATTTTTTTTCAAAAATTGAGTTTTAATTATTATTATATATTAAATATTTTTATTAAAAGTATTTAATACATTTTCTAAAGTTAAAGTCATAGAATTTGGAGAATTTTATTTAAGATCAAACTCATAAATGTGGTGAAAAAATCGGTTTCCAAAGAAAAATCTGTAGTACTTTTACAATATTTTGTATAAAAACACAAAATGAAATTTATTACAATGATATAAATTGTATAATTAATAATATTACTGAAAAAAAATTCTTTTAAAACCATTTTAAACCAATTATTATGTTTTTAAATTCTTTAAAAATAAGATAATTCTTACCAAAAACAAGTATTTTTCACTACTGATTGAAAAATATATATTTTCATATAATTCCCAAAAATTAAATATAATATAATTATGGGAAATTTATTTTAAAAAATAATTTAATTTTATCAATTTTTAAACACATTTAAATAATTTATTTTGAAATAAGTTCACAGAATGAAACAAAACATCTTTTTAGAAAAATACAGTTTGTAAGTGTAAAATTGGATTTATTGTTGTCTCATGACAAGGATGCACATAATATGGATGTTAAAAAAAATTTATTTACTGAATAATATTTAAATTTTATTTAAATAATTCACCAAAAATGGTTTTTTTAATTTTTTTTAACACATGTTTGTGGAGATAAAAATAGTTTTTTCATAAAATGAAATCCTTTATTTTCAAATGGTTTTTATTTTCATATTTAACTAACTGTTTAAAAATAATTGTTTTTATATTGATGTGTAAAAAATATGATTTAATTTTTTTTAATAATATTCATTCCAATGATTCTGAATTCTAGGTGTTAATTATGAATTAAAATAATAATATTTTAATTCAATTCTATGTTTCGTTAAAACTCGGTGTTGCGTGTAATGTCTTCCATCAAAGAAAATTTTTTATTTTGAAAAAAGAATAACTTCATAAAATCATGGGGTGATACAAGAACCCTATTAATATTTTTTATTTAATATTCAAATATAAAATATCACATTGATAAATCATCCATAAAGTTCACAAGTAACTCCAATACAATATTAGAAAGGATGAATGATAAAATTTCCTTTTTATTAGAATCTAACAATGGTGTCAAAAAATTGATAACTTAAGTGAAAAATTATATATGATAATTATCCCTCATTATGAAACTACATACATTAGAGACATTATTTTGTGAATTACTTTAATTAAAAACTTCAAAATTATTTAGTGTACATTAGACTTTGATTTTAAATAACATGACCTAAAAATGAACCTCACATGTCCAAATGAAATACATAGAAATATTTTCATACTATAGATTCCCTATGATAAGCATCACAAAAAACCTTTTATTCTTTATATGTCCATTCAATATCTTTGATTAATCTAATATATAATTGATGAACACAACAAAAAATTATCAAGATAGTGTCAACACACTCTATTTATAATATCCATTAACACAATGGGTGCATTATATATAAAAATTAAACAACTAAAAACTCAAAAATATTATAGATAAAATGAAAATATATTTTGGGGATTTCTATATCCTTAACCTACATATGATGATATCTTAATAATACAGTTTTCATAGAAAACTAACTCACTCCTTTTTACTAGACTAAATAATGTATATATCCATGGAAGAGGTTTCTTGAATCAACCCGGATATCTAATTTCCATACTCAAGTTGTCTTATAACAAGTCTAGATGCATATTATTAATCACCCCATGATATAAAAAAGTAGAAAGGCGGTTTATGTGACCAATTGTATTGATTTACCATTTATTACATAATAGAAAAATGTATAAACTAAAAGACAATACAATACATCAAATAAAAGATTATATCATTATAAAAAACAACAAAAAAGACATAAATTACTAGTATGTGATAATAAAAAAAATAAGTCACTACCACCAAGTGTCAGATGACCAAAATTTAGGCCACATCCTCCGTATGTCTAAATGAAAACCAATATCCCCACCATAAAATTTGAATCATTTATCATACATGAAAAATAGAAATGGAAAAAATGAGGCTATATATACAACAAAGTTTATGTGTGTGTGTGTGTATTTGTGTGTGTGTGTGCAATGAGATAAATCCTAGTAGGATCCCACAAAATATATTATAAATTAAATTTCTTTAAAAATCCATACATGGTTTTTTTGATTATAAAATATAAAATTATGCTTTTCATGTTAGTTAAAACAAATAAAAAAGGTGAACATCAGTTATAAAAAACTAAAAATTGAGAAATAAAAAAAAAGTAAAGAATGAAAGTATGTCTAAAGAATTTCCATCAAATCATGCAAGAACGTTAGTGATTTCAAGGTTGTAGAAACCTATAGTCACCCAAGGGATATATCCAAATTCATGAAAGACCCATCCAAAATAGTCTAATTATTACCTAGTGTAAAACTATATCCCAGAAAACTATAATGATAGAAGTATCAACAAACTATGTTTCTTATGAACTTGTTTTTAGCAATATCATGTAGAGAAAACTATATTCATTATTAAGGTCACATCATCTAGGAATACTGTTCTATGATTCTTGTTCAACCCCACCTCTTAACCTAAGGATTCCCATGACACTCAATCAATGATGAGGTTTAATATAATTTTATTTTCAATTCATATGACTCATTTATCAAAAGGGAATTTAGTTAAATTGGGTAACCTAATTAATGTAATCCAGACTACTTTTAAAGTAAAAGGGTCTAGTAATTTTAATATTACATCATCACTTGAATTCCCTCAAACAAAATTCCCTTGAATAATTTTTTATTGGAAAAAAATTCCATAACTATTGAGACTATAATTATCATTCATATTAAATTTATATAACCTTTTGGAAAACATACCGAATTTTATGAAATAAAATAATTAAAAAATTAAATAAACCCTTGGATTCCATTAAATGAGGTTGAAATGACATTTTTAGTTTAATGAAAAAATCCCACTTTAAGGAAAATGAATACACCTTTATTCAATGAAAAAAAAGAAAAATTATTTTAGTAAATCATTATATTTAATAAAAAATAATTCTAAAAAAGGATACTTAATCATTTTATAATAAAACCATAGCATTCATTTAGTCACATGCTTTTTATACATATAAATTCTGTGAGAAAAATGTTTAACATGAAATTAGTAAAACACAATTATTATAATAATAAATCAACATGGAAAGTAAGAAATAATTTTACAAATCCATCAATGAAAATATATAGAATCATTTTATAGATATGAAATTAATTAAACACTCTAGCTTCATGTATTCACTAAATGAAGTATGAAATATAGAATCATCTACTTGGATATGTTTAAATATCTTAAACTTCGTCAAAAAAGTGTACATTTGGGTGATATGTGATGATATATTTTATATCACAATAAACATATAATTAAAATGGGGGGTGGGTTTCCTTCACATGGAAATCCCCATCCATTGAGGAAACCCTAGATCATGACAGGGATAAGAAGAGTAATGGAATGCATGAGAGGAAGGATTAAATAGAAGGAATATAGAAGAGAAACTCAAATATATATTACATATATGGAGGGCCTTCCTTGAGAGATAGAGAGATAGAGGAGGTGAAGAGGAGAAAATGAGAGGGTTCCTACCCCTCCCACTGTGCAATCCCCAAATGAGGGGTGAGAGTAAATACCCATATCTTAACTAATATCTAATAATAAAAATAATAAATATAATAAATTAATGAGAAAATTATAATTACCCCCTTAGTTCATTTTTAATTATCTAGAATCCTCAAAATATAAATATTCCAATATATTTTTCCTAAGAATAATTGCATTTAAAAAAATAATTTGCATTAAAATAATAATAATAATAATGATGATGATGATATAATAAGATGAAAAATACCTTTCTTTACAAATTCTTTTTATTAAAAATCTTTTACATCATTACACACATTAAACCTCTAAATCTTCTGAAGTTATGTAGATTTTACAACCATGTTCCAAATACTCACTTATGTTACACATATAATAATAAAAATAATCTATAAATAAACATGAAACTTGAAATACCAATCACATGATTATTTTATTCTATAGAAACATAAATGAAATATATAAAAAATAATTTATATAAATTACATAAAAATAATTAAATACTAAACATAAATTTTCAATGATCTATAATTAAATTACAGAGGGTCTTGGTATGTTAGAACACATTAAATAAGATTCAGGTCAATATTGAGGGATACACAACATGCATACATGGTCAATGGGACTATTTTATGATCGTGAATGTGATACTTCATCTCTATTCTCACTATAAAATTTCGTAGTGTAATGAATTAAAACAAGTAAAAAACATGTCACTAAAAACCACATTTTACAAGTCTTGAATAGTGTTCCCAATAACCATGGGATGATTACAAGTAATAGGTCAACAATATACAGAAATTGTGAATTTTTTCCACTAGTAATTTAAATAACCAATAAAAAGATATATCCTAAAAATCTAGCATGATCGATCTATAAGGATGATTCCCATTTAAGTAAATAAATAATTTAAAAATAAAAATACAAAAAACAGTCTATAAGAAGAAGAAATAATAAAACATAAATTATAACCACCATAATATGGTAATAAAAATTAGATAAAAATCCCAAAAAAGATACAAAAACATGGTCAAGTATGATTTGGATGATACAAAAATAGACCAAACACCCTTGAGGAGACTAAATTAATCTTTATGAGCCTAAATTCCCCTATAAACTAACCACCATTGTAATGAAATCATGGAAAGATTATGGACATCAGGAAGATCGACCAAACTAAATTGAACCCTTTAATTCACATATATCATGTAAAACCAAATTTGTATATACCCCATAAGTATACGAGAGGTATGAGGATAAACATTTAATGATACCAACATGAATGTATAAAATTTATTTTAACCAAAAAACTATTATCTCTTGTTTAAAAATAATAATTATATATATTTTATTGAAAAAAATTGATTTTAAAATATTTATTTTTTTAAAAATGATCCATTTTCTAAGGAAAATAATGTTAATTAAACCATAAATAAATCTAGGGAAACATGTAATGAATTAAATAAATTCAAATAATAAAAAGGATAATAATAAGTATCATATCTCAATCAAGTTTATTCAAGAATCATGCACTCAAACCTATGAGACTAATGTAATTATGACTCACTTTAAGAACCTTAGGAAGCATACATGAACCTGTTATCATCCTAGTATCCCTTTCTAGATTAATCTGGTCGTATAATCTATCCTCATTAGGAGACAAAATCTTTCCCTTTAGCTCATTAGGTCTAACTAAGAAACATTCCCTTTCGAGTTCATAATCTATACATGGGTGACTTTTGTTTGATTTAACAATGCTCCCAATGTCTCCCATGTGCATCAATAATTTAATTCATAGGTAACATAAAAATAATTAAATAATTAACAATAACCATAGTTAATAAAGAAAAAAACAAATTAAACCACTATTAAATGATTATTTAGAAATAAAATTGGAGTCAAGGACCCCTTAGAAACAATTTATAAAACACATTTTCGTTGTAAAACAGGTTTTGATTGTAAATTCATTTGAAAACTCTATTTTAGACAAAACCAGTCTCATCACAGTTAACCACAAACCAATATCCCTCAACAACTTTTATTATTTATAATTAATCAAACTAAACCAATGTAAATCTATGAACCTAAGGTATTTTATGAAAAATACTATTTATTTAGAAAATCCTAGTTAAAATAGAGTGAATCCATGTCACCTTCAACAATAACCATTAGAAAAGAAAGAAAGGAATACTCAAGAACCTAATTTACATATAAATACATTAAAACTAAATTTTTAAACACTATATTATTTCCCAATAGGATATTGGTGTACCAATACTACATTATACAAGATTATTATGGGAAGAGAGTGGGAAGGGATGGTGATGCAATGAGAAATGAAACCTTACCTCTCCAAAATAATAAAACATTGATTGGAAATTAGCAAGAAATAAATGGATAAGAAGGGTACATGATTGAAGTTGGCCAAATAATGTGAATAGTGAGAAGTGGAGATGATAAAGAGATAAATCAAAATGGTGTAAGAAATTAATTGTTCAATTCTATATAAACCGGAATAATTAGGAAAATAGTCAACCAATTGTGTGGGTACCCCAAAGGCCAAAATTTTCCCCAAGGTTTCCTATAGATCTAATAAACATAGAAAACATTATATAATAACTATAAAATATACTAATGGTTCCATCATCAACCTTTTTTCATGAATGGGCACACATTTAGTACTAATAGTGCCTTAACCATGCACTTAGGTCTGTTTTCCCAAAAGTATGAAATTCTAACCTCTACAACCTAGAAAATCGAAAAACATTAATAAAAGAAAAATTAATTTCATAATAGTGACCCTTTGTATGTAAAACTATCCCCCATAATTCCCCATTATTCGCCTAGAATGTCCTATAGTTTCCAAATATGGGAATGGATGAGGCCACTACTCCCCACCCATGCCTCATGCTCCAAATTCTCATGGTTTACTTGGTAGAACCACAATAGAACACGAAACGATGGAATAGATTTAATGTTATACACCTTATTATGATAGTTCAGGATAAGATCAAGATTCTCAACAACTGCAGCATCTGATGACACCTCTAAATCCTCCCACTCGATCAACTAGGATGGTTCTGGATCATACGTTTTCATATAATAGAAGAAACGTAAGTTGTAAATTCAATTCATAAGGTATGGAAGAGATAAATAGTACTCAAACATCATAAGGTGATACACAACCTCAAATTTATTGACATAAATCATTTCCAACTTAACCTATACTTAGAAGTAATGATGTCCCATCCAAAGAGAAATTTTTAGAAACACCTGATTACGACAATTAAATTATGGCACAAGAAAATGATAGTTATCATATGATTCAGATGAATATAATATATCTCAAATACCTTTTAGATAAACTACACCTTATTTATCGTCTATTGGATGAATCATGGACCCAACAAGGAGGCTTCAATCCACTCCATCTAATTGAAAGGTGATAAAAATGCTTATTGGTATAAGGATACTAAGGGATCCATCTTAATTAAATATTAATAAATATTATTATAGTAAAATTAGCTAATGAAATATTCTTAACCCAATAACAATGGAAATAATTCATGTATTCTAAAAGAATATTCTTAAGTTATTATATGGCCTACATGTTTCTAAAATCAATCTATGGTTGATACACCATGCTCAAATTTATATGAGAACTCATCAAATAATGAAGAATCTTCCAAATCCCAGATTTTAAGTGAGGTTATAAATTAGAAATAAAATCTGAATTCAAGTCTTGAATTTTTACAATGTCTTATATATAAATGTGACTGATTCCTTCTACTCTCATGTAATCCCAAATAGGATGGAAGTGGTATGATGTTGTTGATCGATTTATTACCAAAAAAATAACATCATTCCAACTCATATTCTAATGAAACAAGTTCCCAAAATCCATGTAAATATCATTACATTTCCTTAAAATAATAATAAGGTGTTTTAATCAACAATTAGGTTTCTTATTCTCATCTTTGATCCTATAATATGTGAGAAACCAACATACAAAATAAGAAAATTACCACCATATTTGGGGGTACAAATATTGGGATTTCATATCCTTAAACAATTCGGTAGCCCTAGTGTAAAAAATGAATTAAACCTATTACCGAATTTTATAACCTCTTACCTCAAGGCCAACAAGATGATGTAAATTCTCAAAAAAAGATAACCATTTGAATACCTAGACCTATCACTTGTGGTATCACCACTATTTAAAATTCTTCAAAGATACCAATATTCAAGATCTATTTCCCTCTGGAGATGAATTCGTTCATCCATGTAGGATGTGATATGTACTCAAGTCAAGAACACCTGATCATATTACTCTTCCACATCCAAATTTATATTTACAAATAAGCCCATGATGAACCATTCACTCTCTAATTACTTTATTCATGGGTTGGTAGTTTCTTGCTGAAGGCTTCAAAAAATATATTCCCATTTTAGGGGATTAATCTATATCAAATTCAAAATTATATAGATATTACAACTAGTTTATCTTTTAAATTTTTATTTAATTTTAGGTAAAAATATACTTTAGAATATTAGAATCAATGTACACAATGAACCAGTCCCCAAAAAGATTGCGGAAATATGTTTTAAAATCATGTATTATCACTACAAATTTTACGTCATGAGTGGGGTGAGTGTTCTGATGAGTGTGTGAATGGGGATATCCATAAGTCATTATATGCTCATCCTAAATCAAAACACACCCCAATACATAATCCAAGGTTTCAAAATACATAGATTAATGCTTACTAGAATATTGATGATTTGAGACTAGAGTGAAAGTAAATCTTGCATTCATCTCCTTAAAATAAATATAAATATTTTCATTAAAATCATACATCATCTTCTTTTGGGCCATGGAAATAATTTTTTATGAAAAGCAGATAATTATGGAATTAATTATATGTAATACGCATTTAAAAATTTGAATCACCGAATCTCAGTCACATTCTTGGACTCATCCCAATATATAAATTCTTGGATATTAATACCATCCACTATGAAGCCATTTGAAGATAAAAATTGGCCATAAATCTCACTCAAAAAAGTAATTTTGTAATTTTTATAATATATAATACATAATATTATCTTTTATAGTCTATAAAGAATCATTTAAAAGGTTTTTGTACCCCTACTTTGGCTTAGAGTACACCAGAATATCATCAAAAAATACTACCATGATAGTGTCATGATATTGGGGGAAAATATGATTCATAAAATATAAGAAAAAAAATTGAGATTTAGTAAGGAAAAATTTCAAAAATAAATACTCATATTGCCAATAAATTCTCCAAAAAGATGTTTTGGGAACATTTTATTCCATCACTCTTAATTCATGGTATCCCAAACTCAAATGAACCCTTAATAACTAACATACTCACCTATGTTGATCAAAGATGACATCTATCCTAAGAAATATATAATTATGGTCAGCCGGTTGATATTTTGGTGGTTTAATCAAAGTTAAATGAATTTGTATTCCTTTATTACAATGAGAATTGGTTATGCTCATTGTAACACACTTAGTTTAATAAATCCTTTAAAATAAAAAAAACATACTAAAATATCAACTCCTTTAGTTTAGTATGATCCATCTAGTAAGATGACAAGGATATGAGAGTCTTTTTTGAAGTAAAATGATAGATAACTCAACCTAAATCTGGATAATTATCCATAAAAATCAACTAAAGAGACAAAAAATATACCATCCTACCATCAATAGAATCTAATCAACTCAACCATGTTCCATTGGAACAAAATTAATACTAGAAATCATTCATGATATCGATATGATATCCATGAAAATTGATTCCAATATCCCTAAACTAGATTCCCAATCCCCCAATAAGGTGTATGTTTTATAAATTGGATAAAGGAAATGAACTCATTAATGATTTCAATAAATTTGGTATTTAAAACTAATCATGCATTACATACCAACAATGAGATAAAAATCATACTTGTCAAGGAATAATAAATGCCACATGATCTCAAAATGAAAAAAATCAAAACTCGGAACTCTATGAACTTCCATCCCCTCTTTCCAATTTCCCAATGGAGTGGTAATATTAATCATAAATGGTATCAATTATGATCACAATACTATAGAATCAATCATCATTGATGATATAAAAGAATGAGATGAATATTTCTCAAACAATAACAAATCCATTGAAGAATAAGTAAACATTAAACATCTTATAGTAGTCATTCAAACAAAAAATTCCAATGAAATATGATCATAAATTTAAAGATATCTTGACTCAGTCTAAATACATGTCTTATTAGCTTTAATAATGTAATTTATTTTCTTATAATAGGGTCTCACATCCTTAGAGGCATAATATTTTACATGATATCCCTGAGTAAACAATGCTTTAGCTCAATTAACCTTATGATAAATCCTATAAAAAACTAGATATTTCTTGGACGTCTACATCCATAGGAAATAATAAATTCTTTATAACAATGTAGCATAATGTTTTCTAAATTTTAACATTGAAATAAGAAAATTTCTTTTTCCCTAATGACTATTCGAGAACATTATATGATGAATAGTGAGTGAATCCACTATAATGTAGAGGAAAATACTCTCATTTATACTTCTAGAACAAAGAAGAACTCTGAATATTACTCATTGTGGAAGGGGAACAGCAATGTAGTATCAATATAATTAAATCTATATATACAATTAAGGTTTTCTCCACCACCTCTGTATGGGTTGGTAATAAAAGGAGAATGATCCTTGATTTAATCATCGAATTCAACCCCATATTGAATCATAAAGACTAGATATAATCTTCTTTAATGAGATTGAACGATATATGAACCAATTCCAAAAAATGAATGTCATAATATGTCATGGATTGATTCCTTTAATCTATGGTTATTAAATACCAAGACTTTCCCACCCTCAATGTATCTGAGAATTTATTTGTTGAATAATTTCTTAAACATAGCCTAGGTGGTATCCTCTTGAAACTTATGTTACATGATAGACTAACACCACTTCCTACTTTCCCCTTCCAACATATATGTTATAAAAATTAAATTAAATGTTTCTAGGGTCATGAGGGAATATAAAATGTTCTTGAAATTTTCCATCCACACCTCAATATCTTATGTCCCATTATCACCATGAACGATCAGTGAATGTTTCTTAGTGAACTCCTGATCAAGTTTTACTCTTCTTGATTCATTACTCCCACCCTCTTGAACTAAAGAAGGAATAGTTCAGATAACCAAGTCAAATATAGGATTTTTACTAGAGAGATAACCTATTTGTAATTCTCCATTGTTCCCTCTGATTGGTTCATTAGTGAATTTTTGGGAGATGGGATCTATAAAACCAAAGAAATAAGACTCAATAAAAAATTTAATAAAAAACAATTTAATCCCAAAACCCACTAAATTACTCGTAAATAAGTATCTTAAAAAAGAACCATAATTCCAAATACAAAATAGGTGGAAATAATAAAAAATTAATCATTTACTCAAAATACAAGGATTGATAACGATGTTAGGAAAACTATGTTTGATATGTAAAAAACCCCACTTAAATAATTTCTTGACAAAGTCACATGTGTTCCACATGGGTTCTACACAATTTATCCTAACTCTGTGCATAATAATGTTTATATGATTTTCTTCCCTATTTGAGCATAAAATTATGAAATTCACAAAACCACAAATGGAGTTTCGCTAAAACCAATAAAAATGGAATAAAACATCAAATCTCTGAAAAACACAATATTACCCTCAAATTCAAGAAATAATTATGTTTAATGAAAACAAAGAGCTATCTAGGAACACCCCCTCACCTACCTCTTATGATCTAACTATCTAATCTCAATCATGCATTTACTTCCCAATAAAAATATGATTTAAATGCCATTTTTAATGAATCATCATAGTTTGACCAGATATGTCACCTGAAGAGGATCATAAGAATTTCTATACTACAATCTGGACCACCATTAGTTGGGGAAAAGAAGGAGGATATCAAAATACTATGTTTGGGAATAGTTTTAACCAAAAATTAAAGATAAACATTACATAGATTCCCCTTAAAAATATTACATGAAACATTGATAATGTGGATTCTGATGTAATTAGAAAAATATTTCTCAATATAAAGGGAGAAATAAATAGATCACAAGAAAAAATAATGATAAACGATAACTCATAACCATCATACAATGAAAATAAAAAATAGATAAACAAAATTGAAAAATAAAAGATTCTAAAACATGGTCATGGATGAAGTGGATGATACAAAATAGCCAAATCATTACTAAGGATATCGAAATGCCAATCATGATATCAAACTCATCACGATCGCTGAAAACCCCCATAACAAAATCGAGGAAGGATAATGAGCATCAGTAAGAGATATAAAATTGACTGAACACTTTCTTTTACATGTATCCTACAAATCCATGTTTTTATATACTCATGGGTATATGCATGGTTTATGGAAAATCTAATTAGGATACACACATGAATCTAAAAAATGTATTTCTCCCTAAAAACAAGAAAATCATGTTTTAAAATAATATTTAAATAAATTAAAATTTCAAAATTTCTATTTAAAACATATAGTTTCTTAAAAATTAACAATATTCAAAAGATAATACAAAAAAGGAAATAAAAAATAAATCATGGAAGAAATTGTCTGAATAAAATCAAATCCAACAATTAAAAGGGAAATAAGTAATATCCAATCTCAATAAAAAACATACAAGTGTAATTGTTATCAATCATATGGGTCTAAGTAAACATATAATTTATATAGGAACTCTAACTAAGATACCTGAACGAGTTATCATAGTAGTTTATATTTTTGGAATAAAAAAGCAACATAGTACATCGTATTTGGGAAATATAATCAATAAAATTAGCTTAATTGGTATATTTGGGAATCATTTTTTAGCTTACACACAAAATAAACTTGGACTAATTTAGTCTAGTTTACAAACTCGCTTATAGTCCCTTATGTGAATCCAAAATTTACATCATGGGTAACATAAAAATAATTCCATCATCTATCATGACCATAGTTACTAAATCACCATGTAAATGAATCCCACCATTGAAATCATCCTTTAAAATCACTCTATATTCATGATCTCCTTTAAAAGAAATTCAAAAACATTTTGGGTGTACAACTTATTTTTTATGGAAATTCATTTGAAAACACAATTTTACACAACATAATCCTGTAATCAGAATGAAACATATAATAAAATCCCTTAATAAATCATATCAATCATGATTGATCAATTTTAATGAAAACAATACATGAACCTATTGTGCTCTAAGGGAAGGGAAATTTGGTAGAAAAACCTACCTCAAATCTAGTAAAACATTATAACCTCAATTTAAAAGAAATAGAAATGTATAAAATGGATTCTAAAGAACCTAATAAAACTAATAAAATCCATTAAACCTCAACATAAAACCATGTGTTTTTCCCTCATGGGATGTTAGATTAATAAGACTCCAAGATAATGTATGTAAAAGGCAAATGAGACATGGAATAGAGTAGGAATCCCAGATAAATAAAGCCTCAACTTCAGAAAATAGTACAATAATGTTAGGGAATCACCAAGTCAGTAAGGGATAATAAATATATCTTCAATACTGAGGCTAGATCATGTTAATTGGTAAAATAAGGGATGAGAAAGAGATAAATTCAAAAGTATTATGTATTTAATTTCACAATTTTATGTAAATTTGGTTGGTTGAACAACTTCAACCACATTTTTAAGAAATCCATGTTCTAAAATTATTAGTCACCCAAATCCCAAAACAAGGATACATTGTTATATATAGATATAATATAGTCATATAAACTAATTTTGAGTGGATCCTTGAACAACTACGTGTTTTCAAGTTTATAAAATTTCATATCATGAATTTTTATAATTTTTCATAACATTATGAAGTATTTTCATTTATTTATTATTGTTTGTATAATTTATAAGTCTTAATACATTGATAAATTTACTCATTTTATTTTATCTAACATAGTTTTATATATATTACATTATCTTTTAAGTATAATGAATTATTCTTATCATTCATTCGTTCATAATACTCTTTTTCATAAAATATATTTATATTTCATGTTTTGATTATTCCAAACATGTTCTACAAGTTTTATATTGATATACATGTATAAATAAGTCATTTGTTGAATTAAATATAATTTCTACTTATTTTTTACTGTTACCATGTACTAATATTAATGTTTAATATGTAATAAAGTTAGTATTCACATAGGAAAACTGAAATGCACATAGCTAATTTGTGAACCAGGAATATAAATGTACTTAATCTATTAACGTCTATATTTTTACCATAAACTGGGGAATATAATACTAAATTGAGTGAATATTTTTGAGGTAAAAATATAATAAAATTTTCTATATTTCATTAAGAAACATAATTCTCCAAATCAATCTCTATCAAGTTATAAATATGGTTAGAATTTACTATATACTTTAAGTGTAAAATATACAGTTTTTAGAAGAGTCTATCTACAATATTTTGGTGAAAACTTGGGCTATAGAACTATGATTAATTTGGTTCTTGATTATTTGAAAATACAATGAAATTAACTAGGTATAATTCAAATAAGAAAAATTTAATTATTCTATTTAGATGAACTATTTTATCTATGAAATTTTATAAGTCAATATGATTTTCAAAATCCAAAATTCTATTATGTGAATTTTATTATTTGATAATTTTTCTTATTGGGGAAATGGATACCTATTTTTTCAGTTATGTGAAAATTATTTATTATTTGAATAAATTGGATACAAAGTGAAAAATGGATAATTGAATTTTATTATATGAAACTACAATTTGAATTCCCTCAAATTAATTTCTTATATAGGTTCAAAAACATGAATTCCATTACGTGAATCAACTATGTAGATTCAGATACATCGATTCACTTACATGGAGGAAAATGGAATTTTAAAAATCCCCTATATATATTTGTATATATTTTAAGTGAATTTTTAAAGGATGTTTTAAAAACTTGAAATATTCCTGGTTTTAGGTATATTCCACAATTTAATATTTGGAATGTTTATTATAGATATAATTAGTGTTTTTATGTTATATAATTACCCCTTAATTATATATAATCCCTGAGAAAAGGTTTTAATATGTTCAATGGTTAATTAAATATGACTAACATATGATTAATCATTTTATGATTTTCATGCTGAATGTTTAGGAATTGTAATATCCAAATTCTAATTGGCTAAAATACGAAGGGCCAATCATTATTATTACTAGAGAGAATTCCATTGAAATTAATTCTTTTTTATTAACTACTATATCAGTTTCTAAAAAGTGCAATAAATTGAAAGATCACATGGATATTAATTATCTAAATTTATCTTGTAAATAATCATGAGTAGTATTAATTTATTTAAAGGGAAATTTTGAAGTAAGAATTATTTTTTAATTTAAAGAGTTATCCATGCATGGATATTGGGAGTATTCTATAGAATTTATTGTCAAAATTTGTTGTTATATTTACTAATATATTAATTTTTTATTCTTTTAAAAAAAATTGTGTATATATTGTTTTCTATTTTACAGTATATCAAAGATTGTTAAAAGATACTCCCATGTGAAGACCTGATTATGGAAATTTGTGATTAAGAATTGTTGGATTTTTAGATAAGAAAATTACCATTGTTATTTTGGATATAAAAATACAAAGGCATGAAGTGAATAGAAAATTCATGTTACTATGATTTTACTCATTCATATTATATTGTTTTCTAATATGTATGGGAGTTTCATTGTTCATCTACTTTCTAAATTAAACTATTAGTGAACTAAGATTCACTGTTTCAACATCTATAAGGGCTTTAACAATATCTGATCCATATGATAGCATCTTTATTATTGATCATTGACTAGGTTAATTTGTTTTATTCATTCTTTATATTATATATATATGTTCTATATTGTCTCAATCAATGCGTCTTGAAAAGAATTATACTTCCCAAATAAAAGGTATATATAGGTTTAGTATGTACCCTTAGAAAACTAAGTGACTTTTGAACTATAACATAGAAGACGATTGGACTTAGCCTCTAAAATTCTTAGTTGGGTTTTAACATTTAAAATACTAGTATTTGGTTTTCACATAAAATACTTGGTTGAATCTAAATCTAAAAATGATAAAAGGATATAATTTAGACTATAAAAATGTTTTATTATAAGAACCAATAAAATATAGGGTTTTTGGGTTCAACCTCTAGGTGTACAAAAAGAGGATGTAAGGAGTTTTCAATCTCCTTCCAAAGTAATATACCGTAGTGGGATCTATACACCAGGTTGGTGTGTGAAGAGTATATATAGAATCACACTGATATGAAATGCAATAAAAATATCTAGTGTTCATCTTATACATTCAAGTATTTTCTTTTCTCTGTTATTTCATATACACTACAAAATAATAACCCGATAAGAAGGGGTTATTTTTTATACTATAAGGTTGTAAACCCCCTCTAAACAAATTAGTAAAGGTTACCCATAACCACCACTAATGTTGCCGCCACATTTTGCTTGCAGAGGTTAATGATAAGGGCTAGTAAACTAGTTTGAAATTAGAGGCTACTAGATTAGAGGGGGTTTTAGCCCCCTTTAATTTCACTAGAAAATGAAAAACTAGAGGTTGTATTAACCCCCAATAATCTAGACATCAAATTAGAGGCTGTTGTAAACCGCCTATAATGGATTTGTATGATTCATATTGAGGGGTTTTTTAAACAGCCTCAAAATAAGACCAATATTAGAGGGGATTTTAACCCATTCTAATTGACACCATTATTATAGGCAGTTTAAAGAACAACCTCTAATTAATTTTTTATAAATTAATTTATTTTTGATAATTCTTTAAACACCAACCCTCCTCCAGTTTCCCGACTAACACTTCAGTCCAGTTCCCCCAACCCCTACTCCTCCCCCATGCCTCGATATAGCCCCCCACGCCTTATGGTCCAATTTTGGCCAACCTCCCCTTCTTGCATTAGTTCATCCAATTCCGCACTCTAGTCCCATTCACGTGGCTAGTTATCCCTCCAGTCCACTGACACTCAAGTGTCCATGTCCTCCCCCATATACATTTCTCCAACCATGTTACCAAAATTTCATAAAAAAGCACCATGTGGGTTCCGAACTCGGTACCCACCGAGTATGTACACAACACATAAACCACATAGGCAAACTCATTTGTTTAATTATAATATATGTTTTGTCATTTATATATATCTTTAAAATTATTTAAGTAAATAATATTTTAATTAATAAGTAAATACATATAAATATAATATATATATATTTTTTAATATAAAATAACATATACATTTTTTATATTATGTATTTATATATTTATATTATAATACATTTATATCATATTAAAGGTATACATTTATATAAACTATATATTTTATATGTGTATTTACATACATTTATGTAAATATATTTTATAATATTATATAGGTTATGCATATACACTTATATTTATATATTTGTTTAACTATATTATTAATCTACTTAAATACATATTTATATATTATATACATGCTTATTTACATAATATATATATATATATATTACTTTTCATTTAATATATTTATATAATGTCTTCAAAAAATTAATTCTATAATTTATTTCAATACATATATTTATTACTTTGTACATTAATATATATTTATTTTTATAAATTGTATAATATTATATATGATTAATATTATATGGAATACATATATATATATATTTATAATAAAATTTATACAAATATTTATATAATTTTGCATATATAATTAATATGTATGTTATATATAATTAATATTACATGAAATGCAATGTATAAAAATATTTATATAATGCATTTCAATAGATATATTTATTAATAAACACATTAATAGATATTTATTTCAGTAAATATAATTTTATACTATTGGGTACATTATTATTTGTTTATTTATATAAATTGTATATCCTGTAATATTACAAAAATATAATATAAAAGAATAAATATATTATTTTAAATAATATTTATTATTGTTATATTATGAATTATAAAAACTACAAGCATGAGTTTTTATATGAAATATTTTTTAAATAAAATGTATATACATAAAATGTATATGGATTTATATTTTATATAATTAATATTATATGAAATACAATTTTTAAAAATGAATATATATTAATGTTAATAATATTATAAAATTATATTTATGTATACATATAAACAAAATTAAATACAATAACATAATTATTTTATATAATATGTTCCAATAATGTATTTAAATAACTATATATATATTATATTAATTATATACATATATATTATAGAATTTTTTTCTTTTAAATAGTGGGGGTTCACAACCCCCTCTAATTTAAAGACATTAGAGGGGGTTTTTGTAACAGCCCACGATTTTATGAAAAATATTCTTTTTAATTTCACTAATGTCTTGTGTTGTATGCAACACAAAAAGGAGCTTGAACAACACGCATCCTTGACTTGCCTTGCATTACACGCAATCGCAACCTTCCTCGATAACGTGTGTAGTACGTAATACTGAGTTTCACGAAACAACGATATGCTATTAAAATATTATTAAAACTAGCCGTTATGAATAGTAATAACCACTTTTTAAAATTTTAGAAATTTTATCTCCCAAAATGGACTTCATTTTTGGATTCGGAGTATCGAATTTAGCCTAAGATGAAATTTTGGTACTTTTCGGATAACTTTCATATTCCGATGAATAGTGAAAATTACTAAATTATAATTAAAAACAACTTTTTTAATCAAAATAATTAATAGTGATAAATTATTAATTTGAGTTGTTTTAAAGTATATTTAGAATATATTTTTACAATTTAATACAATTTTGGTCATTGGATGTAATTTCACATTTAAACCAGACATAATCAAGTGTCAATCTTTTGATAGATATTGTTTCTTAAAAACACGCTATTTGTTTTAACAGCGGGATTTAATTATAAAATTAATTAATGAAATTTCTATGTTATGAATTTGGTAAAATAGACTTCATTTTTGAATTCGGAATATGAAATATAGCTTAGGATGAAATTTTGGCATTTTTCTGAAAACTTTCAATTTTTGATGAATAGTGAAACCACTAAGTGGTAGGTTAAAAACTGAATTTTGCATAAAACTTAATTTTACCGCTTCTGTGAATGGAAATTCGAAAATCCGACAGACACGGTTAATATCAAGGACTAAAATGTGGTTCAATGAGATGAAAATAATTTTTGGTGAATAGTAACTTTTTACTTTTTTTACCACGGTTAATAGTAAATAGGGTAAATAAGGGTAAATATGATATTACTATTACCCTAACACATGTCCTAATTCTATTGGATAAGTGTAATTCGACCAAAAACAACCTTATGAATATAATATGACCATTTAGGTCCACTTGGATTAGATTATGACATTTAATATTATTTTATTTAATGAATAGTTAAAATAGTTAAAATCAAAGTTTAATAACTAAAACATTTTTAATATGGGGTTATACATAAGATAAATTCGACTATAAATATTCATTAAAAAGCTAAAATGATTTACTACATAATGATATTTTATTTATAATTTTTAGACTTTAAATAAATTATTTTATTTATGACACAACGATGATGCAGTAATTGCCCTTTTAAGGAAATATTAACATAATTGATGTTATAAATGCTCAAATGAATGTAATTTGAGACTTTTTATGAATTACACTAATTTTCTAGGTTACTATGATATATTAGTGTTGATTTAATCAACTTGGTTCGAACATATAATTCTGTTATGACTTTCACAAAAATCATATATCAAATAGTGTCAAAATTGACACAAAATAGTTTTTAAATCAAATATTATATTATTAATTGTTATTTTATTCCTAAAAATCTAAGTTTCGGCCAAATGACTTAGATAAGGATATATGTATTAATAATAAACAATTTGGGGTTCGTTTGGCATGTTATTGTAAGTGTATTAACCATATAGTGAAAGAAAACAAAAAGACACGGTAAAAGTTAAATTATTTAACTTAGAGTTAAATCTAATTGATAAGGTTAAAATAATACCCTAAACTTGTCTAAATCTTATTTGTTGATAGGATTTCGACCCATCCCCACTTTAGCTTCGAAATAAGACCCTTTTGAACCATTATAAACCGATTTTGACATTAATATAAAATAATATTTTGAGGTATTCCTAAGGTGCCCCTCTCCTCCCTTATAAAAGGACACCTCCTCCCCCTCCTCCTCACACCAATTTGAGCACTCAAGCTCGGCCAACCCCTGCCAAAATCTCTTCTACACTTCCCTAGAATAATCCTAGAGGTCCTGGTCTTCTTCAAAGACCAATCTTAGTTCTCTAAGTGGAGGATTCAAAGAGGCGTTTCAAAGAAGAGGTAATATCCATTACCGATCTTTTCAAATTTTTTTCTCTTCTTCAACTTCTTCTTCTTTAGTTGTTTCATGATAAAGTAATAACATCAGTATTACTTACATACTGATATGTTATTATAAATATGAAACAACTCTAATTAACCTTCTATCCATCCTATGGAAAAAGGAAATCACCGCGCGTGCGTACGTACAGAATACCGTCTCCACGCCGTGGTGTAATATATTTTCCGTCACCACCTTAATTGGATTGGTATAATGGTGTAATGAGTAACTATATATGATTATTATAAACTGATATTGATACTGAAATAGTATACATACACTTCAACACAATTCCACGACCATGGGAACGATATCATCGCTCGTGCGTACGTACGGACTACCGTCTCCACGACGCGATGAGATTCATTCTCCATGTTAACCATTTAAGAATGATTAAAAAGTATATATAAGAAATAATAATGAAATATATGACATTATAAAGCTACTGGTTTTATGTATATATGTATATGTATGTCATCTACTTACTTCCATTCAAGACAATAAGTAAAGGAAAACAGCGTTCATGCGTACGTACGGACTACCATCTCCATGAACTGTGTTTTTCATTTAATTTATCTATCTATTATATATATATATACTGAATATATATGATATATAAATCATATTTTATATTCTGGAAGTAAGTAAATCATGATATAAGTAATAATAATGTCAAGAACAACAAGTCAAAACACCTACGATAAATGAAACGATTTTACCCAAAACGCATCTTTAACATGGAATTTACAAAAGAACGGGTAATATAATGTCATACGTGAACCATATATGATATCATAACAATTAATATGATTCTGTAATAAGTCAATGACATTATTTAAATCATTATACAGGAGGTTCGGACACATACGAAGCAAATCGGACCTAAGGTAAGGGAAAATATCACAATCTCATTTTTATCTGAGATTGTTTTTACTTTGGCATTTACTGGGGTGTATTTTATCATCCACATCCATGTTTCCTAAATATGTAATATTATTTCCATCCAACTACAACTGTTTAAATCCAATTTTACCCTTCGGTGAGTTTTTAGTAAAAAAATATGAAAGGAATCTTTTGACGTTTTTCATACGAGGTGCTTTTTGACTTTTCCGACAAAAGTACGAAGAATGTTTTTTTTAACTTATACGACATGAATGGAATTTTAAATCATTATTTCCAAGAAGCTTCCTTTACATGTTTTCAAGTTTATTTTTAATCAACTTCTTTTAGTTTAAAATCGTATGACATGTTAAGAAAGGAAAAGTGTTTTTAAAGAAGAAAGGATATATTCCTCAAGAATGGAGTTCAAGTGTTTTATCAAAATTATTTTCCATCTAAGATAATAAAGGGTTCTGTTTTTATCCCTATTATTACATTGATTTGATTATGTTGTGATCGAATTATTTTTATGAATTGTTTTATGATGTCATGTTGTTTAAGAATCCCATTTTTATTACGTGGGTTACGCTATGATGTATGGTTTATGATTATGTGGCACACATAAGAAAGGATTCATTATAAGATGGGTGGGACCTATATCTCCCTCCAATGCATTGGGTAAAGATTTTATATCTCATGAGATAGACAGGGCTGGAACGGTAGGTTATACCGGTTCAGTGAAATAGGACTGAAACGAGGGTTACTCGATTCAGAAAGGGACTTTGTCCACTAGGATAGTCTTGGAAATGAGTCTTGACTAAAAAAAAATGATTCTCTATGATTATGTGTTAATGCCACAAAGTTTCATGTTTTATGTTATGATTATTGTGATTACATTTCACTGCCATGATTTACCCCATGTTATGAAATTATGATCTCTTTTGCAGGTTAAGATTTCCAAAAAATTATGTGCTTATGTATATGATGTGATTGATATTTCTTTTGTTTACCCTTACTGAGCATTTGAGCTCACCCTTTTATGTTTTCTTTACCCCAGGATATAAAGAAAGCTTTTAGGTAAAAAAATAAGATCTCTATGGGAGATTTTGAAGATCTTTCACCACGATTAGAAGATTATATTCCGAGTATCCAAAGACACTAAACTATTACGATCATTGTGTGTGTGTTTTTTTGTTATGTACTAAGTATTCCACAAATGTAATGTAATGTCCATGTACGTTAAGCTTCGGGTCTCTACAGTTGGTATCAGAGGAAAGGTTTAGTCAACCTTTGGAAACTAGGATGCGAGAACTTTAGTGAGATCCCTAGAGATATTTCTAAGGTATGTCTAGGGATTTCCCTAAGGTTATGTATACGTATAGGTTATAGTACTAGAATTACGCTAACGATCATAGAATTAAACCTAAGATGTTAGATATTGAAGGTACTCCCCCTTTATTATGTTGTTTTCCCTAGCATGATTTTTGCCTCTCACACTATTCTTTTTGGGTTTTAGACGATGGATGGAACCCGAAGGAACCATGTTGATCAATGCAATGGAAAATGCAATGATTTTCCTCCTGAACAAACAAATGTTATGGCAGATGGAGTGCAAAATCTTATTGCTATACTTACACAAGATATGAATCATTCTGGACTTCCAAATGAGAGGAGAAGGGAACAATATTCTATTGAGTCCTTCATGAGGCAACGTCCACCTTCTTTCAGTGGGTCTTCTGATCCACTTGTTGCCGAACAATGGATCAGTACCACTGAAAAGATATTTTCAGTTCTTCAATGTTCTGAACATGATAAAGTCATCTTAGCAGTATATCGTTTGGAAGGTGAAGCTGATCAATGGTGGAATCTTATCAAGAATACAAGGCAAAGAGATGAAATTGAGTCCATGGAATGGGACGAGTTCAAGAACTTATTTTTCAATAAGTACTTCCCTCGTATTCTTTGAACAAAGATGGAGAAGGAGTTTCTTGAACTAAAGAAAAAAGATGATGAATCTGTTGGTATATACGAAGCGAATTTTACAAGACTTGAAAGGTATGCATCTGGCATTATCATCCAACCTGAAAGTAAAGTTGATCGATTTTTCAGTGGCTTAAAACCAAGTCTTCGAAGGGCATTAGCTATAAGAGACTTCAGTAGCTATGAAGAAATTGTGCATTGTGCTATCAAGGTAGAAATGGAAGTTGGTGTTACATATCCATCTCATGGTTTTGACAAGAAACGAAAGATGGAGTTCAAGGAGAAATCTCAGAATAATGGTGAAAAGAAGATGAATGTTTCCTTATGCACAAAGTGTGGAAAGAAGCATGGTGGAGATTGTCTTAAAGGGACTAGAAAATGTTTTAAGTGTGTAAAAGAAGGTCATCGAGCAGCTGAGTGTCGAAGTAATGGAAAAAGGGTTTCTAATGATGTGAATAAAGTGAACACTGCAGAGAACGCACCACCAACACTTCAATGCTTCAAGTGCAAGGAAATGGGGCATTATGCTAATAAATGCCCTAATCCAAGGGTTAGTGATGATCAACATGAGAAACCACTGAAGGCAAAGGACAAAGGGAAGTCACATGCGATCACTATTGGCAATGTTGAATTTTACAACGATGTGGTGGAATGATTAAGTTTTTATGTAATGGGATTCCAAAATAATGTTGTATCATTGAGTATTGCAATATTCATTGATGTGGTATTCAAAGTGATTGAGATATTTTTTGGAAATAAGATGATATGCGCATAATGAAGGGAAAACGAGAAAATGAAATGTTTAATAGTATTAATGAGCTCATGATTGATATAAGGACTAAGTGATATCATGGTTTGAGTATATAGAATTTTGAGGATTTTGGTATGTGGAAAGTGTTAACTTTAAACTGCATTCATGTTTTCACTAAGGTATTGAAGATAATACATGATTAAGAACTTTGAATGTTTAGAATGTGACCAACAAGACATATCTTATGGGGATCAACGATGGTATTAAATCTCTGGTAATTGTTTTCACTATATTATGAGAGTGGACTGTAGTATTATGGGTAAGCCTAAAGATTGGAATGGATTATGTTGGAATAAGTTAGTATTGTTTAAGGATAGAAGTTTTTTTTCGATATTATTTATGGGATGTTATAGTAATATAGTTTTAGAAAAAGGAAAACCTGCAGGACGGGCGACAGCCTATCGCGTCGGACAAGGCTGTGGGAATCGAACCCACAACCGAAGTGCGACTGGCCTTTATCTCCTACCACTGGCCTACAGGAAGTCCCTGTTTAGTAGAAACTAGTTTTATTATATTAAGCGGTATGATATATGAAGTATAAGTACATTTTAGGAACTATATGTGATTAATCTCACTATAGATCGACTTATGTATATAATTTTTTCTAACATTTTGTTTGAGACAGATGGAATGACCCTTCATTCTATCACATGATCTGCTAACACTTCACGAATAACAAATTCAACTTCATTTATTTAAGAGATGAAGTGGAAAACCAAAAATATTTTCCTAGTGATCTTATACCTGATGAATAGGATGGTACCTTAGATCGTCACAAATTTATGGATTTGTGATTGTTGGCTTTTCCATATCCATGTTCTCTACCACTCTCCATCAGAACATGATGGTTATATTTTTCTTCCATATCCATATTTTCACCTATGTGGAAACCCAGTGATTAGTTTATTTGGGTAACCATTAAGTTTCATACTTTTGTTTTAAAATATTAGTTTTGGTATTCATTTTTACAATGTGGGTTTCTATTAAAGAAACTTTCGAATAGTAAACCATTTATAACCCCGACGAATTTCGAGGGCGAAATTCATTTTAAGGGGGGTAGAATGTAATAGCCCAAGATTTTATGAAAAATATTCTTTTTAATTTCACTAATGTCTTGTGTTGTACGCAACACAAAAAGGAGCTTGCACAACACGCATCCTTGACTTGCCTTGCATTACAGGCAATCGCAACCTTCCTCGATAACGTGTGTAGTACGTAATACTGAGTTTCACGAAACAACGATATGCTATTAAAATATTATTAAAACTACCCGTTATGAATAGTAATAACCACTTCTTAAAATTT
Source organism: Viscum album (assembly GCA_963277665.1). Lineage (NCBI taxonomy): Eukaryota > Viridiplantae > Streptophyta > Magnoliopsida > Santalales > Viscaceae > Viscum > Viscum album. Next base: position 1,594,616,693 of record OY728161.1, read on the forward strand.
TAGAAATTTGATCTCTCAAAATGGACTTCATTTTTGGATTCGGAGTATCGAATTTAGCCTAAGGTGAAATTTTGGTACTTTTCGGATAACTTTCATATTCTGATGAATAGTGAAAATTACTAAATTATAATTAAAAACAACTTTTTTAATCAAAATAATTAATAATGATAAATTATTAATTTGAGTTGTTTTAAACTATATTTAGAATATATTTTTACAATTTAATACAATGTTGGTCATTGGATGTAATTTCACATTTAAACCAGACATAATCAAGTGTCAATCTTTTGATAGATATTGTTTCTTAAAAACACGCTATTTGTTTTAACAACGGGATTTAATTATAAAATTAATTAATTCAATTTCTATGTTATGAATTTGGTAAAATAGACTTCATTTTTGAATTCGGAATATGAAATATAGCTTAGGATGAAATGTTGGCATTTTTCTGAAAACTTTCAATTTTTGATGAATAGTGAAACCACTAAGTGGTAGGTTAAAAACTGAATTTTGCATAAAACTTAATTTTACCGCTTCTGTGAATGAAATTTCTAAAATCCGACAGACACGGTTAATATCATGGACTAAAATGTGGTTCAATGAGATCAAAATAATTTTTGGTGAATAGTAACTTTTTACTTTTTTTTACCACGGTTAATAGTAAATAGGGTAACTAAGGGTAAATATGATATTACTATTACCCTAACACATGTCCTAATTCTATTGGATAAGGGAAATTCGACCAAAAACAACCTTATGAATATAATATGACCATTTAGGTCCACTTGGATTAGATTATGACATTTAATATTATTTTATTTAATGAATAGTTAAAATAGTTAAAATCAAAGTTTAATAACTAAAACATTTTTAATATGGGGTTATACATAAGATAAATTCGACTATAAATATTCATTAGAAAGCTCAAAAGCTTTCCTACATAATGATATTTTATTTATAATTTTTAGAATTTAAATAAATTAATTTATTTATGACACAACGATGATGCAGTAATTACCCTTTTAAGGAAATATTAACATAATTGATGTTATAAATGCTCAAATGAATGTAATTTGAGACTTTTTATGAATTACACTAATTTTCTGGGTTACTATGATATATTAGTGTTGATTTAATCAACTTGTTTCGAACATATAATTCTGTTATGACTTTCACAAAAATCATATATCAAATAGTGTCAAAATTGACACAAAATAGTTTTTAAATCAAATATTATATTATTAATTGTTATTTTATTCCTAAAAATATAAGGTTCGGCCAAATGACTTAGATAAGGATATATGTATTAATAATAAACAATTTGGGGTTCGTTTGGCATGTTATAGTAAGTGTATTAACCATATAGTGAAAGAAAACAAAAAGACACGGTAAAAGTTAAATTATTTAACTTAGAGTTAAATCTAATTGATAAGGTTAAAATAATACCCTAAACTTGTATAAATCTTATTGGTTGATAGGATTTCGACCCATCCCCACTTTAGCTTCGAAATAAGACCATTTGGAACCATTATAAACCGATTTTGACATTAATATAAAATAATATTTTGAGGTATTCTTAAGGTGCCCCTCTCCTCCCTTATAAAAGGACACCTCCTCCCCCTCCTCCTCACACCAATTTGAGCACTCAAGCTCGGCCAACCCCTGCCAAAATCTCTTATCCACTTCCCTAGAATAATCCTAGAGGTCCTGGTTTTCTTAAAAGACCAATCTTAGTTCCCTAAGTGGAGGATTCAAAGAGGCGTTTCAAAGAAGAGGTAATATCCATTACCGATCTTTTCAATTTTTTTTTCTCTTCTTCAACTTTTTCTTCTTTAGTTGTTTCATGATAAAGTAATAACATCAGTATTACTTACATACTGATATGTTATTATAAATATGAAACAACTCTAATTAACCTTCTATCCATCCTACGGAAAAAGGAAATCATCGTGCGTGCGTACGTACGGAATACCGTCTCCACGCCATGGTGTAATATATTTTCTGTCACCACCTTAATTGGATTGGTATAATGGTGTAATGAGTAACTATATATGATTATTATAAAGTGATGTTGATACTGAAATAGTATACATACACTTAAACACAATTCCACGACCATGGGAACGATATCATCGCTCGTGCGTACGTACGGACTACCGTCTCCACGACGCGATGAGATTCATTCTCCATGTTAACCATTTAAGAATGATTAAAAAGTATATATAAGAAATAATAATGAAATATATGAAATTATAAAGCTACTGGATTTATGTATATATGTATATGTATGTCATCTACTTACTTCCATTCAAGACAATAAGTAAAGGAAAACAGCGTTCATGCGTACGTACGGACTACCGTCTCCATGAACGGTGTTTTTTATTTAATTTATCTATCTAATATATATATATACTGAATATATATGATATATAAATCATATTTTATATTCTGGAAGTAAGTAAATCATGATATAAGTAATAATAATGTCAAGAACAACAAGTCAAAACACATATGATAAATGAAACGATTTTACCCAAAACGCTTCTTTAACATGGAATTTACAAAAGAACGGGTAATATAATGTCATAAGTGAACCATATATGATATCATAACAATGAATATGATTCTGTAATAAGTAAATGACATTATTTAAATCATTATACAGGAGGTTCAGACACATATGAAGCAAATCGGACCTAAGGTAAGGGAAAATATCACAATCTCATTTTTATCTGATATTGTTTTTACTTTGGCATTTACTGGGGTGTATTTTATCATCCACATCCATGTTTCCTCAAAATGTAATATTATTTCCATCCAACTACAATTGTTTAAATCCAATTTTACCCTTCGGTGAGTTTTTAGTAAAAAAATATGAAAGGAATCTTTTGACGTTTTTCATACGAGGTGCTTTTTGACTTTTCTGACTAAAGTACGAAGAATGATTTTTTTAACTTATACGACATGAATGGAATTTTAAAATATTATTTCCAAGAAGCTTCCTTTACATGTTTTCAAGTTTATTTTTAATCAACTTCTTTTAGTTTAAAATTGTATGACATGTTAAGAAAGGAAAAGTGTTTTTAAAGAAGAAAGGATATTTTCCTCAAGAATGGAGTTCAAGTGTTTTATCAAAATTATTTTCCATCTAAGATAATAAAGGGTTCTGTTTTTATCCCTATTATTACATTGATTTTATTATGTTGTGATCGAATTATTTTTATGAATTGTTTTATGATGTCACGTTGTTTAAGAATCCCATTTTTATTACGTGGGTTACGCTATGATGTATGGTTTATGATTATGTGGCACACATAAGAAAGGATTCATTATAAGATGGGTGGGACCTATATCTCCCTCAAATGCATTGGGTAAAGATTTTATATCTCATGAGATAGACAGGGCTGGAACGGTAGGTTATACCGGTTCAGTGAAACAGGACTGAAACGAGGGTTACTCGATTCAGAAAGGGACTTTATCCACTAGGATAGTCTTAGCAATGAGTCTTGACTAACAAGAAATGATTCTCTATGATTATGTGTGAATTCCACAAAGTTTCATGTTTTATGTTATGATTATTGTGATTACATTTCACTGCCATGATTTACCCCATGTTATGAAATTATAATCTCTTTTGCAGGATAAGATTTCCAAAAAATTATGTGCTTATGTATATGATGTGATTGATATTTCTTTTGTTTACCCTTACTGAGCATTTGTGCTCACCCTTTTATGTTTTCTTTTCCCCAGGATATAAAGAAAGGTTTTAGGTAAAAAAAAGAAGATCTCTATGGGAGATTTTGAAGATCTTTCACCACGATTAGAAGATTATATTCCGAGTTTCCAAAGACACTAAACTATTACGATCCTTGTGTGTGTGTTTTTTTGTTATGTACTAAGTATTCCGCAAATGTAATGTAATGTCCATGTACGTTAAGCTTCGGGTCTACAGTTTTGAACCCCCTCTATTTTAAGACATTATAGGGGGTTTTAAACCCCCTCTAATTTAAGATATTAAAGGGGGTTTTGAACCCCTCTAATTTAATACATTAGTGGGGGATGTGAACAGAAACTAATATCATTGATCAGTGGTGGTTATGATCCCCATCTATTTTCTTAAATTAGACTGGGTTCAACACCCCCTCTAAAATCAAATAAAATATTAAAAAAATAATGTTACAAAATTTAAAGGGGGTTCAAAACCCCTTCTAAATTAAGAAATTAGAGGGTGTTCAAAATCCACACTAAATTTGATGATTATAAAGAGTCACAAATAACACACTATAATGTATACAAAAAATGAATTTGGAGGGGGCTCATAACCCATTCTAAATTCGACGATTAGATTTAGTTTCAAATAACCCCATATAATTGTGTAAAAAATAAATTTAGAGGGGGTTTTACATAACCCCCTCTAAAAACCACCTCTAATCTTCTTCTTTTTGCAGTAATGTCAGTGTGGTTCAATTTTATAATATTTAAACCAATCACTTTCTACTCATAATGCTTAATCTTATGAAACAAAATCCCCCCTCCTCTTCTACATTTCCATCACCCCTTAGGGACCCAATGGTTAGTATCATATATTAGTTCTTATAAGAAAAAATTTAGTTAATTGATCATCCCGGTACCTAAAAAATTGTTTGAGAGGGGGTCCCTTTGAGTATAAGTTAGATTTATATTTTTTGATACCTAAAAATTAGTATAATTACATGGATATTTTAAAGATATATATATTGTGCTTAATTTAATTACTTATATTAATTTGAAAACTTTTTAAACTAGTAGTTAATAAGAAAAATGGAAATTTATTTTTTATTGATGCCCATCTTAATGAATAAAAATGGTCTGAATCCAACATTTCCACCCCATTTGAATCATAGTATGTTTACTTAGTGGATGATCCGGACAGAATCTCTTATAATGTGTATTGAAATTATAATTTTTTGCATTTTGATTAAATCTTATGTTTTACCTATATTTTAAATGATTTATTTTAAATGATAGCATGATTTTAATACAATATTAACTATGATTTCATGAATACTATTTACTTTTCTTTTTCTAGAAATATTTTTGAAAAAATTTACAATTGTAGTAAAACTCATGATGTTTTGAAATAGCTCAAAACTACTTCTTAAAAAAGGAATATTCAAGAAAATATCTCATAATTATTTTTCTAATAATATAGACACATAACAATAAAGTGCTCAGCCTAGAAAAATAAAAACTCAATTTTATGGAAGGAGATATCACTAAATGTAATTCACATTTGAATTTATATTATTCCAACATTTTTTATGGTTTTAATTAGAGAGGACATATGAATTAAAATTATTTGATGTGGAAAAATCAAAGTATGGGAAAGAAAAAATAAAATAAATTTTGACTACTGGGAGTGATTATGAATTTTTATGTAATAAGGATGAAAAACCTAAAAGAATATGTTAATGTTGTATTTCTTGAAAAATATTCTTAGTTAAATTTTCACCCGTCATTATTTTTCAAGAAATTTTGTTTCATATGCTTGAAAATATGGAAATATATGTGTGAAAATTTATAATTAAGGATAGTGATTTTATTTTTAATTATCATACTCCTATCATTTTTGTAAATGATGAGTTGAATATTAATGATCTAAAGAAAATGAGTGATTAGTATGAAGATCAAATAAAAGAGATGAATTCTGTACATGTGCCACTCAAATGATAATAAAAAAGGGTTCATGAAATTAAAAATATTTTATCTCTTAAATTAATGAAAATCGGTTCAGGAATTTTAAAGCATAGGGAATAAAATGATATGCTGAATTAAATGTTTAAAATAAAGCTTCTTCGACACATGAAAAGGTTTTTGATGAACTGTATTTTTATCATAAATAAATTTAATGGAAGTAAAATGAATTTTATAAAGTTATAAATGAAATGGGTTATTTGAAAAATCCAATTTATAATCTATGTGCTTCAAAAATAAATATTAGTATGGGTTATTCTTTTAATAAATATAATGATAAAAATAATGGACTTAGTTGTGAATCTATTGTTCCTATTATGTTTATAAATAATATTGTGGAAGGAAGGATAACTATAATCACTTCGATTAATCACTTTAAATGTGGATATTATGGTCATTGTGCTTGAGATGATCCTTTGATTTTTACTCAATATTTGTTCGCAAAAGTACTTTTTTTCTTAATCTGATTTAACGGATTTTTTTAAATCATATACTATTTGGTTACCTATTGGTATGTATTACAATTCTTATAAAATAAATCCATTCTTTATACCTAGGTAATATGTAATTTAAAATTTGTATATAAAATATGCATTTCATTATAGATTTATTTTAGGCATGTCGACATATGCATTATAATCCTTAGTATTTTGTTTTGGGTAATCTTTAATACGTTGTATAATTTTGGGATGTAACAAAGTAATTCAATAATTATCATTTTTTGTTAGGGAACTTGTGTTCTTTTTTTTAGTATTGGATGACACAAACATAAATATGACTTAACATACATATCCTAAGTCTTTTTATCACTTGGTTACTCTAAAATTTAATTGAGAATTCTATAACAAGTTTCATAGAACATTGTGACATTATAGTTCATTTTTTGAGAAGTATTCATGGCTGGTATTAAAACTATATTTATACAATTTTTATATTGTTATTTAAAAAAAGAATCAGTTTAATGGGAGTTACTCTTATTCTTAATTCTTAATTCATAGTGGATGTTTCACCTATTGAAAAATATAATCCTTAGTTTAAATTCTTTCTTCTAAAAATAATTATATGTTTTAGAGAATATGTATATATCATTTTTTTAAATGTTGATATATGTGATCTAGTCATTTTTATAAAAAAGGAATATGAAATTAAAGTGGAATAAATTTTTTTTTCTTATTTTAAATACAATTGTTACTAGTAAAAACTATACAATGGTAAGTTTAAACAATTTTAATTGAATTTATTAAATAATATTAGTTTAATTTTGATGTATTTTAAAGTATATAACTTATTTTCAAGATTAAAACACATACAAGACTTAAATATTTTTAGTTTAATTATATATTCACAAGTTTATCTAATATAGGATTCAATTTATATAAAATATTCTTATATTTAGTAAAGATAAGTTAATATCGAATTTTATAGGATCTTTTCATTTGGAATGGAATTTTTTAACTAATATATTAATATGATTCATCAATTAAGGGAGAGAAAACATAATTTCAATTATTTAAATTTCTGTAAAAATTATTCTTGTTTAGAAATTATCAATTTTTACATATTGTGTTTGTTGATGAAATTTAGCTTCATCCTTTTAAAATATTTTTATTATATTATACTTATGTGTATTCATATTAAATATTTTATTCTAGGAGAGTTTGAGTACATTTATATATAGAAATTTTATTTTTACAATGGCATCTATAAAATCTAGAAATAGTATTTTAGTTGAATATTTTTTAATTTCTATAAATAAATTGTCATTAATTACTATTTTAAGTTTTCTCATACATACTATATGATGTTAAATTACTTTATAAACATTTAGTTTTAATAAAATTTTAGTTTATGAATGGATTCATAATTTTTTTCACAAAAAAAACATTTAAATTTCTACACGATGTTTCATGTATCCTTCAAAAATTATTGAAAATATAAGTATTTTAAAATAAAAAATCAATATTTATATTAATTCTTATGAAATAAAATATGTTAATAAAAGAAAGAAATAAAAATTATCAATTCAAAGATAGAACCTTTCTATTAAAACATTTATTTTTATAATTTCAAAATGGGGTAGAAATTTTGAAATTATAAATCGTTTTGTATTTAAAAAAAGGCGAATAATATTGAATGTCCCTGTGAACCACTTAAAGTTTTTATAGATTAAAATATCAAGTCTTGATTAATTATAATTTTCAGAACTAAAATATGTATCAACTTTAGTTTATGATTCTTTATATTATTTATAATTATTAATACCTGGATAACATTATTTGATATATTTTCATTAAAATTATATTATCTTTAGTTTGTGATCATATGCATTTAATAAGGTATTCATATCTTTGATTAGATCATAATATTTCTTTTCAAAAAATAACTTTCAATTTTTTGTTTTGATATATTTTGAAAAAATTATAATTGTTTCATATTGACTTCTTAGGATAAATAAGTCATTTAAGACCCTTTAATATTATTTTTAAATGTTTTTTTACTAACCCCACATGTTTCCTTTACTATTTACAATATAACAAAAATTATATTAACATAGCCAAATTGAAATTCCTGTAACCGATTTATGAACAACATAACTGATTTTCCAGAATCAATTACCTTCTGTATTTTAATCATAACATGGGCTAAAAAGGCCAAAGTTGAGTGATTATTATTGAGATAAAAATATATTAAAAAATTATATACATTTTATTAAAATAAATATTGTTATAAATGAATTTATATCATCCACTAAATTATGTCATAATTTACATCATATTTTTAGTCTAAAATATAGTGTTTTTAAAAATGGTTGTACTACTGTATTTTGATCATAGTATAGAATAAATAACATCTATTATGTTTTTATTGATTTTATGGAAAGATAATGAAATTATATAAATACAATTCAATTGAAAAAAAATATAATTATTCTATTTTGAATTCCTATCTACGGTCAAAAATTTGATAAGTCAATATATTATGAAAATTTATAGAATCCGTTACCTGATTTCACCTACATGAGTAATTATCTTACATGAGAAACAAACATGTAGATAATTATCTCTTTGAAAAGTATTTCCTATGTGATAAAATTGGTTATATAGTGAAAAATTGTTATGTTAATTTTCTTATGTGAACTAGCTACACGAAGTCCCTTATGTGAATCATTTACATAGATTTGGCTACAGAAATTCTGTTACGTGAATTAGCTACATATATTTTGACATTTGAATTTTCTTACATGGAGAAAAATGGATTCATGAAAATTAATTTAATGGATTTGGATACATTTTTTTGATTTTTTACAGGATCTTTTTAAACCTATAAATATGCCCTATTTAATCTAATTTTTGACATTTCAATTCATTGAATGTCTATTTTTTATATTATTAGTATTTCTTTGTGATCTATAATTACTCATTAATTATATAGAATCAATGATAATATAATTTATGTTGATTAAAAAACAATTAAATATGATCAACATGGGTTTATGAATGTTTTGATATTCAGACAGAAAAGTTTGGAAATTGAAATATCCAAATTTGAATTCATTGAAATATAAAGGGTAAATATTGATTATTACTAGGGATTGTTCCAAGGATATTAATTCATGTTAATAAATATATTATTAATTCATCAGAACATGATATTAAGAGAAGTATCACAAGGATATTAATTTTAAGCCTTTATCTGGGAAATATGTATGAGCAATGTGAATGTATTAAAAGGGAAATGTTCATATTATAATTGTTTTATAGTATTATTAACCAGTATCTCATGAATTGTTATAGTATTATAAGGAATTTATAATTAAATATCATTGATATATTCACTACTATATTAATTGTTTATTATTATAATACATGTTTTTGTTAAACATGTTTTCAAGTATAAAGTATATAAAATAATGCTAAAAGCTCCTCCTATGTGAGTACATGGTTGTTGGAGGTAGTGAAGAATAATAATGGGATTTTAAGAGAATAAAATAACCATTTTTATTTTTGATATAAAAATGTTGAGTCATGTATTGAAAAAAATTAAATGACTATTATTTTACTCATTAATGCATCATAGTTTACAATTGAGTCTAGAAGCTTCATTATTTATCTTCTTACTAAAGTAAACTATCAGTTGTATGAGTTTAATTAATCCAACATCATTAAGGGTATGATAACTACTTAATAGGAACATCAGTATCTCTATCATTGATAATTTAACGAGTAATTTTTTTATTCATTATTTATTCTATAATTATCTAGGTTGTATCATCTCACTTAGTGCGTCTTTCATATGGTTACTCTACAAAATCAAAAGGAATGTATATGTTTATTCGGTACTCAAAGAAGTCTAGATTTCAATTAGCCTGAAACATAGAATAGGTTAAGACTTAACCTGGAATTTCTAGGTTGGGTCTTAACCTATAAAAATAGGGGTAAGGTTTTTCCCCATAAATGTTTGGGTTTTGTCTAATCCTAGAATAACAAAGATGTTTGGTTTTTGGTGGTAAAAGTGTAGTTTGAGTATTGTCCTTTAAAAGGATTGATTATTTTATATACCCATAAAACATTATTTGGTTTAAGCCTCTAGATGTAAAAAAATATAGATTAAAAGATTCATCACTCCCCTTCAATAATTGGTATACCATAATGGATTCCATACATTGGGTTGGTGTGTGAAGAGTAGAAAAAACATCATTTAGATATGAACTACAATAAAAATATCTAGGGTTTATATTTTATTTTCATGTCTTTTATTTTCATTATCATTTCATATATTAGAGTGGTTGAATTTTTTAATATTTTAATGGATCACTTTCTTCTCATAAAGTTTAAACTTTAATTATTTATTTAATGAATGGAAATTCACCCCTATTTTCCATTATCATCAGCATTCCAGGACCCAAAAATTATTTTCCGACTACGAAAAATGGAATTGGGTGAACCAAATTTCTTTTTTCATGCGTGAGTACATGGTTATTACTAACCATGATCTAATAATGCACTTAGTTTTATTTTCCCCAAATTATAAAATATCAAATTTCTAGTACTGTAAAATTTAAAAAAAAAAAGAAATAAAAAAATAATAATTACATACCAATGACCCAACATGAGTCACAAAATGTAAAATAATAGAGACCATGCAATAATATTTAAAAAATAATAAATTTAAGGATTTAACTATATTTATTACCATTTTATTATTATATGATAATATACTTTAAAATATAAAAGTGGGGTGTTTCAATTCTTCCATCCATAAGGATTTCCACCCAAGTAAATCCTATTGTCATTGATATTTAATTCTCGATTCAAGATGAATAAAAAGGGGGGGTTCTATTTTGAATCATTGTTATATAAGAATTTTTATTCATTTGTTAAAATCATTATAATTTAAAAAACACAATGAGACATACTACACCTGACCATATCTGGCTTCAATCAATATTGGAACTCCCCACTACAATTAATTACCCCATGAGTAACCAAATCAATTAAAATAATCAATAGAATTATCTAACATTTATTCATAAAATAAATATTCTATAAAACAGATCCATACATTGATACAACATACCTCATGTGGATACCCCTACTATAATGAATTACCACATAATCCTTAAGAAAACACTATGGATTAATTAACAAATTTCCATTTAATATTAATAAAATATTCTTTTATAAAAATGGAAGCGTGGTTAATGAAAATCATATTTCTCATAAAACAAAACACTATAATTTTTTTATAAATGAAAAATAATATATAAAAAATGAATGTTTCAGAAGAAAATAATTTTTGAATAATTAATTTATGTTCCTATATTAGGACCAAAATTTTCCCACTGAACCCAGAAAATTTGACACACCTACAAAATCATTGTTTTATAGGAAAAACATAATAGAAAAAAAATCATAAAATAAAACAATATTACATCATTTTTGAAAACATTCAAAACATATCCTAATTTTACAGTCACATGGATCATAAAGGATTATTGTATGTGGAGACTAGATATATATTCATCTTATTCATTAAAATATCTTCAATATATCCCACAAATACTTTCATATTAGTACCCCTATATATATCATAGTTAGAAACTACCATAAAAATATGTGTAAGGAAAACATAATAAAATTTTATATCTGATTCTCGGTAATGGTAAACATGTATGATTTCAACCATAATAAATCATAATATAATAATAAGTTTATGATAACATAATCATGTGAATGTTATTAATGATAATGATTCATACCCAAAAATCATATATCATAAAATTCTAAATCAAGTCATACCTAGAAGCATGATCAATAATAGTTCCAATGTAGTAATAACCATTTTAGATTTAGAGTAGATGTGTGTGGAATATTAAGCATATAAAATAATAATATTGTGAACATAGCTATTAAAAATCACACCCATGCATAAACATATGATCATAACTAGTGGAAATCACACCCACATTTCAAAATGTGATCATAACTATGCGAAATAATATCCACATATAATCTTACAAGAATCGATAGAATCAATCAAACTCCCCCATCAAAATGTAAAATAAGATGTTATTCCACCACTCTAACTACCTGGTTTGAGCTTAAGAGTCATAAGATCATATGAAATCGACCATATACGCAAGAGGCTTAGGACTATCATAGAGGGTATGAACACCATCATTACGGAGACAATAACCATTTGTAATCATGTCCATACATGTAAAATATAAATAGAAATATTAAAATCAGAATATAAATAACAATACTAAATATAAAATTTAAAATTGTATGGAACAAAAGTCAAACAAATAAATAAAATGGGTTTCTGGTGTGGAAATCTGAAAGAGAGTAGTTGTGTAAGTTGAAAAATAAAAAAAAACAATGTGAAAATTTTCAAAATTCTATCATGGTCTCATATCCATATCCATGATTCACAACTCAACTATCTTCTATTGGTCTCCTTCCATTTTTTAGATCCTTATACATGAAGTTGGCATATGCATCGAGATTCCCTTGTAGAGTGTGAATATTAAATCATAGTAGGACACCATCGATGAATCATTAAAAAGTGGAAACATGTATAAAAGTTATATTCCATGATAGAAATAAATGAAAAGGAAAAAATAAAATAACATATGTCAAGAACTAATCTAATAACTAGCCCCCCTTAATCCCTCGTCCAACCAACTTCATTACCATACAATAAGGTTGATCAAATATGTCAGAAGTGACAAAGATCCATTCTCAATGCTTATGACATGTTTCTTTGTATCCTCAATGAAAAAATGAACATGAAACTCAATTTCCACATGGCATTCAGTTCTAGAAAATTACACTGTATCCTCAATGCATTATGTTTTGTGAAAGTCCATAACGATATCATCATGAAACCCTGTGTATGGTTCCATCATAAGTATCTCCCCATATTATTCACACTTCTACTCGAAGGGGTAATCATACCATGATAGTACACCTATTATTAAATCCAACATAATACCCATGATTCCTAGTAAAAAAACACAGTAGGATATATAATATTTATACAACCATAAAAATCCATCATGAGAATACAAAAACTTTATATAATAACATGTGATTAATATCTTGCATTGGAAAACTAGTCAATTAATAAAGGTTTATATGTGGGATCAAGGCTTCACCCAACTATATGAGAACAACATCAAAGTAAAATAACAATATATATGAACACAATATGAATGCGGAAAACAAGAGTATACAAGGGACTCAAATGTATGAACCTTCCTACCTTGAGGTTTTGGATGATGTAATCCAAATTTCATTAAAGGATTAAAGGTAAAACCATGTCGCGTACCAATGGAGAACTAGATTTCACATATTGGATGAAAAAATGAGTTATTTGTTAATCAATAATTAGGTTTAGAAAGGATACCATAAAATATTCAAATTCAAGAAGGTGGATTCTAGAATCATATACCACATAGAGATCTTTAATGGAAATATTTATTAGGTATGTTGAAGGAGGGGGTGAAAATTCAATGGATAAATTGTCCCTCAAAGAATGAATTACTAATTTCTAAAAAATTATAGAATAGAATAACATTTATATCTAGAGAACATAGATCCATCAATAAACCATCAATGGAAAATAGATCTATGTCGAGATTCAAGAAGAAGAATTTCTTAAAGCGATCGATCAAAGGAAACTTACCCAAAAACATCCACCATTCAAGAGGAATTTAGTTTTGATCTAGAGATTTCATTGACATGATGAATCCACCACTAATATACCAAAGGATCTCAAATGGATTATAGTTTTATCACTAATATAACATCAATAAGAGTTTTAGGAAGATAATTCATAAACATGTACCATAAGATGTCTGTAATCAATGGTAGTTCTTGACTTGATCAAGAGACATCATCAAAACACATGAGTCATCACTGATCTATGGAGGAATGAATAATTCATCATTGGATCCATGTTGAGAGAATAGATCCATTATAGATCCATGATCATTTATCATGAAGGAATAGGAAAAATATTTGGATATAGTGATATCTTACCATTATAGAATAACTAGATTGATCAAACTATGATGATCCAAGGGGAGAAGAATATGAGAGATCTAGAGGTAAGAGGGGAGGAAACAAATTCAAAATAATATACTTAGGATCATAATTGTTTAATTAAAATTGTGTCAAAGCCTGTAAAATTAAAATATATAAGGTGAATTTAATACACCCTCATCCTGGGAGCACTGAAAACTTGAAGGGCCTTATTGGAGGGCCAGTTTCTATTCCTATGCTGGCTTGTGAGGTATGGATTTTTTTCAAAAAAAAAATAACTACACTGACTAGATGATGGTGGCTTTCTAGCCACCACAAGGCCAAACATCCACTCTTTAGTCTAAAAAGAATTTTTTGGACACATAAATCATAAAAAATACTTCTAAAAAAACAAAGTAGAGAATAATCAAAATATAATAGATAATTCTATAAACAAAACACCTCATAAATTTACCTGAAGTAGGGATGTTATAATTAACTAATAAGATGATTTCTTTTATATGAGAGGTAACTTAAAAATTTCTTCTGAAAAAATTGGTATATTGATCCATAAAATCAACATCCTTCTCTCAAGTCACCTTCTGTATATATATATGACACAATATAATATTTACTTATGTACTGTCAACCCTATAAGGACATCCTCACTTCAATCTACAATCCAAATCAATACCTCGATGTATTATGTGTCGGGATCCATCTAAAAATAATCATATTAGATAAAATTCAAGGTGTTGGGAAATTATCTGTAAATTTGAGACACAACAAAAATCATGCATACCTTCTTAGTGTGAAACAATATCTATATGGTACGCCACTACTCATATTATCTTATTGATCACAAAGGGTCCAACATAGTGTGTGTAATCATATTTGGAAAACACCAAAGGTCTCATCATGTGGTAGGAATAACAATTATGTGTGTTTGGAGTTGTGATAAAACTATTTTAAATAAGAGACACTCTCTCAAATCATTCATGATTCCTACTACATCTCACAACTATTATCTCACATGGCACATGCCAGAAAACCAATTAACGAGATAAACTACCATAAAGATCACATAAGGTTCCATATAAATAAATGCCTTGTAACTATTGTTTCTAGAAACTTAAGCAAGGACATGTGTTCATTCCATGATCCAGAAATGTGTAGATACCAAGATTATAATATTTCATCTAATATGTTAATCATCCGATCTGACTGTTTGTTTCATTGGGGATGGTACATCGTGGTCAATATCAGATGAGCATTTAAGGACTTATATAAGCCCTAAAAACCATGATATAAAGTGCTCTTATATTTTAGATATAATATTCATGGTAACTCCATGAAAATATATTATATCCTGGACATGTGAGTTTCTGAACCCATCCACTGAGTGAGACTCGAGGATTGGTTAAAAATGATAATCATTCATTAGCCAATCAAAAATCACCAAAATTGCATAAAATATCTTTAATGTCCTAGAGAAACCTATTATAAAGTCCATATTTAAATCTAAAAACTTATAAAGGGTCATTGGGATTTCGTGGAGAAAACCACTAGGACACCATTGGTTGGCCTTTATCCTCTTTTAGGGGATGAATTATGAAAAAATATAGTAAGTCCCCACTTCATCCCAAACCACCTGAATGAGAACCTTGAGTATTGGTACATTTTTATTATTAAAGTATGAACATCACACATTGATTCATGGAAGAAACTCACCATTTATTTTCTAGAGGGAGTAGGTAATGAGACTCTTATATGTTTTAAGAGCATAATATAATCATTCAAGGACCACCCAAGTATCATTTTACCACATATAAGTTGTTCCCATATCACAACACACTATTGGTTGTTTCCAGACTAACCTTAATATTGTATACAAAATAATATGTGATAATTAATTGATAAAATGCTATAAAAACCTTTTCCTCTGAAGCATCAATAATCCAGTCAACCAACAAGCTCATCAAGAACCGTTGTTCCAACGTCTTATAGGTTAGGGAATCTGCAATAATGTTCCCTTTACCCGGTGAATAAGATACCTCAATGTAAAATTTCATCTAGTACTCTACATATTGACTCACCCTTATGTTTAGGTATGTATATGTCAATATATATTTAATAATATCATGGTATGTGTAGAAAAAAACATCTCACCAAAGAGACAGTATCACCAAAACCTCAAAGCGTAGAGTATGGCTTCTAGATCCATGAAATGGGTATGATATTTACTCTCACAGGGAAACATATTTCATGACCCATATGTTAGTATCCACTCCATATATATCATCACTTATCCAAAAATATATTCTAATGAATTGAAATATATGTTATAACTGATCCCTAAATTGGGAAGTATCAACACAAGAGTTGTAGTCAACCTCCTCTCTAGCTTGTGAAAAACCTCACCACACTAGCCCAACCACTGGACACTATCCCTTTATTCATCAGTATATTCATGGGTCTTTATAATTTTGAGATGTCCTAGATAAAAAATTTATAGTATCCCACTAAATATAGAATTCTCCTCATCTTAAACATATTCTAGTGATATATCTAGGACGTTACTGAATCAACATTATTTGTTCCATGAATATTATTGTCTTATATAAAATGTTCCCAAATAATTTCACCTCCTAAATACAAAAGAT
Organism: Viscum album; assembly: GCA_963277665.1. Classification (NCBI taxonomy): domain Eukaryota; kingdom Viridiplantae; phylum Streptophyta; class Magnoliopsida; order Santalales; family Viscaceae; genus Viscum; species Viscum album. The sequence goes on from OY728161.1 coordinate 1,594,633,617, forward strand.
AAACTTATATATCTTGGAATAAATCGTACATTCTCAAACTATACTCTCTAATATCTCAATATATCAAGAATTATGCTCCGAGGTTTGTGTGTAAACAAGTATATCATCAATGCACCCCATAAAAAATGAGTCACTATATGGGTAGACGATCTTATTCATGTTATATATGAACATTTGTTTGTGAATTACTCATTCCCAATTGGATCACCAAGTACTCTTATAACCCATACCTACTCTAAAATGTATTATTCAAGATATAATACTCTCTAGAACATAAATGGTGATTTATCGATTGAAGATAAATCTTGTAGAACCATCAGGACCATCACAACTGATCAATGAGATCATAAATCCTTGGAAGTGGATACTTATTATTAACCACCACCGATTTTAGATTCTAGTAATTTATGAGTCACTAAAGGTGGTTTTCATCTTTCTTGGTGAACCAAATAGGTGAACCCCGATGATTATGTACCCTTACTAATAAATCCATTCAATAATATGTCTTACATCTACATGTTTTAATTTTTTACAATGATTAAGTTACATATGATTAGGGGTATAAAAGTGGGTTATGCACTTTGGATGAGTTATTTATCTAACTCAATACCTATATATAGAGGAAGTCTAGTGAAGTCACCTAGAAAGATATCCCAATAAAAATCCAATACTAGAGGAAATGGTAAGGGGGTTTCCTCTGATCTTACTTAAATATCCATGCCTTGTGGTTGTCCCATACTAGCTCATTTCTAGAAACAATATTCATGGTCCCAATTCCCACTCACCAATAATCAAAAACTTTTATTTCATTGGAGAATAAAAAGATACCCATATACTATCTCAATCAATGTGGGATCATAAGTGAATCATACAATCCATTAAAAGAATCACATAAAATATCATGATCAAAATAATAATAAATTCCCACAGATATCCATAATAAATAAAGACAATTGGAAACTATGGGCATCATTGAAGATGGTCCAACTTCATGACCAATGGATAATCAGGATAAATCATATGTGAAGACAACTTGATTAGTTATTCAATTCTAACAATAAATTTTGAGGATATATAGGAATGGTAAGAAATAGTATCAAACAATGTTGTAGATAATATTGAAATGATAAAATTCACGATTTGAATAGTATAAATCCCCTCACCACCATCTACTGGAGTCTGATCCACTACATACACACATCCTTCCTTCACTTCACAACCCTATCTCAAAAATGTAAAACCAAACTGATTATCCAACATATAATCTTACTACTAAATCCCCTAGCTCTGCCCCTAGGTCTTAAATCATGTTTTCCATCCACCACCGTGAAAACTTTTTCTCAATGATATGATGAAAAACTACTAGAGACTCTGCATTTTCTATGATGTTAAAAAGTTTCCTGAGGTGTTGTATAGAACTTGTTATAATTTCTGGTCTAACCATAGTCGAAGAACTATGGATCTCCTCTCAAGGGGGATGATGAAGTGTACATTTGTCCACCAATATACTAAAAAACTACTACAAATCCCTTGTATTCATATTCTTATTAAAATAAGTGAAACTCATCAAAACTGTAGGAGGTTCACTAGCCCGAGTACTGACGGTTATAAGAAGAAAAACCACTCAATCCTCTCATGGGACCTTCTTAATAGTCATTTCCATATGTATATCCTCTAGGAATTTCATTAAGAGTAAACTCCTAACATTTATTTTGGTGTCAAAATGAAGATTGGTCTGAAACATGATGGGCTTCCATACATTATTTACAACCATGAGAGGAGAAAAATGTAGTATCTTGGTAAACAAGTGGAGTATGAAAATATAGTTATGTACCCCTTTTGTAGATCCATGGAATCCTATTGTTGGTCTAGCTTAAATAGATTAGTTAATAATTCCACAAATAAGAATACTTATAAATCCACTCAGGTGAGACCCTCATGTCTTTAAAGCTTTCCCATTATGCCCCTCCATCACATGGTGGGTCCCTATAGCATGAACAATGTCATCTTCACTTCCATATAATTGGGTGTCTTAATGGGGTTAATGACACCCCTGATTATATATTTCCATCCTCTATATGATACAACCATATAGTTATATGAATTCTTAGTGGATAATTTATCTAAACATCTCTATGTTATTCAACCATGGACAACATGATCATTTTCCATATGTACGAACAAGTAGAATGGCCCCTATTTGAGGTGGGCCCACTACTTACATCACCAGAGTAAGTGGGGTAACACAATTTTTTGTACCCTATTGAATAGGATGTGGTGGGATTAATGATTTCTTTATAGCAGGAATTTCCCATACCATATCAGTTAGTGGACCCATCATTATCCTTTGAGGAGGCATCTTCTGAAATTTATAGGAAATATTTGAAAAACTAATGTCATAGAAGTGATCATATTAAAAATGTGGGATCACAGAAAGGTTCTCCTACAAGTATGTCCATAACCCAAGGTTTATACCTCATTATATTATCAAAGGCCTCCATCCCTTTATGTTAGTGCAAGAAAAATATATTTAAAAAAACATAATTGCATGTGAAACTTTAACTAATTAATTCATATAGATAAATAACTACAACATGGAAAATAAATATATCACATAATAATAGAATACAAGTCTATCCCGAATAGATATTACAATAAAAAATTAAAATAACGGACAATTATACAACAAAAAAATGTATATATATGTAATGTGATCCTATGTTTCTACTCTTGATTCTTTAACGCACCCAAATCCAATAAAATAGTAAGAGAAATCTTGTCAATGGAAACTCATAGGTATGTCATATATGAGATTTCCATGACCATGGAAACTAACCTAATCAAGAAACACATAGACAATATCCATTCTAACATGTCCTAGGATAGAAAAAATTAAAAGAAGAACACTAGGATATTGTAACATTTTGTAACACCCCAACCAAAACCATCGGGTCTAAGCTGAAGGTCCAAAAGACCATATGCATGCTTCTCAATATACAAGAGGATACTGACATGTAGTGAGGGTCTGAATTCCATCTACTGGGATAATGAAGTCACTCATTAACATATCTATAAAGAAAAAATATATATAAAAATTTGAAAATCATAATATCAAGTGAAAGAATAAATATAAAATGTAATAATGGATGACACAAAAGCTATAAAAATAAATAAAATGAGTATCTTGTGTTGAAAGATTAATCATATGAAATTTTCAAGTATAAAAATAAATAAATCCCTATATAAAACCTCTACGGTCTATCCTAATACAGCCATAAGCTTCATTCTTAAAAAATAATCTTTATCCTATGGGTCCCTCCTCCACTCCAAGATCACTATAAATGAAGTCTTCACATGAATAAATATTTCCTTACACAGTGTGAGTAAAAAGACCTCGTATGAATCCCCCATTTTTCTCTTAAAAAGTGAAAATATAGTGAACCAGGCATAACATAAATGGATATTACATCATTTTTGTTGAATATTAAACACATTAAACAAATACCTTCATGTGGACCGTATAGTTTAGTGTCTATGGAAACTAGAATTGAAAATCTTCTAACCTAGTGGAGGATCATAAAAATATCCTATAAAAATATACAACTTCAGTACTTCTACCAAAAAAATTGTTCATAGCTAAGGGAAATTAATGAGATAAAAGAGGTGATCATAGATTCCCAGTAAGGGTAAATGAAGGAAATGCATAAGCATAACATGAAAAAAGGGTATGAAACATGACTATCACATTTAAAGATAATTCCCTACATATCAAATATAATAATTAAAAATTGAAGTTCATAAATTATGAATAATAAGTAAATAAGAAACATAATCCATGAAAGAATAATATAGGAATAAAACATGGAATTTTAGAAAGACATAAGAATACAAAAACCCTCGGTCAAGGAATCCTACAAAGGAATTTGTAACATGTTAGGATTGGATTAATCACCTGTATACCTACATTGGTCTTGGGATTCCATCCTGTGTACCCTCTTGTTTCGGGATTGGGATGTACTCCCATTTACCCTATTCTTTAAGGCTTGTGATGCCCTCCTATGTACCTTTTTTGGGTTTGGGATATCCTCATGTATACCATCCTATTTAGTGCTTGAAATGCCCTACCATATACCCTATTGTTTCATGCTTGGGATGTCGTACTATTTACACATTGATCTCATAAAAAATTATCATCACCCAATAAATTGGAGAGAGATATAGGTCCCACCAATATCATAATGAAATCATACATACTGGTTCCATAGAATCATAAAGAATCATATCATAACCCATTAAATAAAATTGGAATCATTAACATTTCATCACATCATTTCCTCTAAAAAGAGGTATTTTTCATCATAACATCATGAAACCATTACCCATGAAAAGATGTAGGTTTCAAAATCATATAACCAGTGGGAGTGAAATTGGTGTCTTCAATATAATTCCATCAAAATAGACACAATTCAAGAATGAATATGAATGTATGCTTTATATTATTTCCTAGATATGCATGAGTAACATAAATGAATGTTCTCTTAGATGGAAATTTATTTTGTAATGTTTTTCAAAAACGTTTCTTGAGGAAATTATACATCTTTCATTGAAAATTCCTCTTTATTACATAAAATGATTTTTAAAATCATTTTTTATAAAATACCTTGAAAACATAAAATGAAGACTTGAAATCATTTTGAAAACCTTTTACTTGAAAACTAATAAATGAATCTTCAAATATAAAAAAAATTATTTTCAATCATTTTTACAACATTAATATCTATATAAAAAATATCATGAAAACTATTTCAATTGAAAATAATTTTAATACATATAATTAAATATTTAAAATTATTTGAAAACCTTTTTAATTGAAGACTTACTAAATAACATTCAAATCGTTTTAAAAGACTTTTTCTTTGAAAATAACTTTTAAAAATTATGTAGGAATATTTGAAAAAAAATAAAAAAAAATTAAAATCCCTTTACCTTGAAAAATATCATCAATAATAAATTAAAATACGTATTTTGAGAACTTCTTTAAACCATGGTTTTTCTAATAAAACAGATTTTCAACCGAATAGAGAAATACAATCAAGTTTTCATAAAAACATTTAATTAATTATATTAAGTACAAAAGAGTGTAAAAATGGTACTAAGTAATTGATATTTGTTGAATAAAGGGATTATAAGGAAACTCATGAGTATTCTTGATAAATATATCATAATATTTCATCTAATAAGTATAATCAATAACAATCTTGGAAAGTAATGAGATTGTTTCAATACAATCTTATCACTTGGTAACATGGGATCATACTCTCCATGTAAGAAATTGAAATTTCAAGAAGATTAAAATATCAATAAAATAATTATATTAATGATACACCATTTCAAAGGTAGTATATACACCTCATTTAAAAATATAGGTGCATAACATGGCTTGTGTCACAAATAATACAAATTGATGCAAAATTACATTACCAATTTGGTAACTTTTGAAACATAAAACCATGAAATAATGATCATAAAATTTATATATAAATAACAATAAAATTAATTATATAAATCATATAATTAATCCATGGGAATTATACACACCACTAAAAAGAAATGGGTGTTGAATAAAGCATGTATCTCATGAAAATGAAAAATGAGATGAGATTCCCTTACCTTTTGTTTTAACTCTCATCATACTCATTTAAAACTCTTGTATATTAAATATAAATTTATTATAAATATATCATAGAACCATATTAAAACTTATAATACCATATATGATTTGATTATTGCTCTATATTACCCTCAAATTAGAGATTATATGTTAATGTTTCTCTTCAAGTAATATCTACTTTATTTCTTTGCATCAGTCTTAATTTGTTATGTCGTTGGTCATTATACTTATATAATGATTTCAAAAAAATTTAACAGGAATAAAATATAGTTTTTATTCATTATATTTTTATTTTAATAATCAATATAATTTATAATTATGTAACATAATACACTGTTCCTTGAGGTGGTAAGTCGTACGTACCCAAGAATGTTATTTCCGTTTAATTGTCGTGTCGAAAGAATGAATGTAACATACATATATGTATATATATATACATATATATATATATCCATATTATAGTAGCTTTATTATTTCATATATATATATATATCATATATATTCACGAATCAGATGCTTAATACATTCCATCCATTGGATGAACAAATCACATCACTTTGTGGGGGCTGTAGTCTGGATTTCCACAAAAGAAATTAGCGTATTAACACAAGATGGAAAGTAATGAGAAATGTGTTGATAAATAATTAAATAAGATTTAATACATAATAAATTTAATATATTACATATATATATAATTAATTACCACCATAATTTACACCATTAGAGGCAGTAAAGGAAAAATGAAAAATCATTGTTTTGTGATGTGGTAGTTCACAGTACACATAAACAATATATTCTTTACCCATAAAATGGATGTTTTTGTATGTTTAGGAAAAACAATTACCATAAAAACAACTTAGTATATTTATTATACTATTTTTTATATAAAATCATGGAATAAAGATACTATAGGGTGTGGATAATGAAAACAAAAGAAATGATCTTGAGAAAAGATGTTACCTCTTAACCAGGTAACTCTTTTTGATTTGTTCCAAATGAATACTTGGATTAATTTATTCCAAATGGGAGGATCAAATGTGTAATATAATAATGTTTATAAGTTTATTGGGTTGATATTGGATGAACCTAGGTGGTTCTAGAGGCATGAAGAAGTGGAAGAGGTGGTTTAAATTTACAGGAAAAAGAAATGACACACTCAACATTTTTGGAAAAAAGTTAGGTGTAACAACGTTTTTACCTAAAATAAATTCATAAAAATCCAAAAAAATATCTATAATGGAAGGTTAAATAATTAATAATTTAAACAAAAGGTGGTTTTTGGAAAATTTTATAGGTCATTTGGGTCTTAAATTTAAGGTTTAGTACTTTATTAAACTATTTTTCTATTAACTGTTATAATTAATTTTAATCACTTTCTCTAATTTTTTTGGCAAAAAATAAGTTGAAATTATTAGATATTATAAATTATCTTGATTAAAAATATTTAATCCGTTTTTTTAAAATTTTAATCACAAAAGGGGAAAATTTAATTTAAAATTAATCTCACGGATGAGACGACACTACGGGTTTTTAAAGTAAAAATGTTCAAATGTTTGGTATGTTTTTATATCCAATTTCAATGTGAAATTTATTAAAATGACCTAAATTTGATTAATTGATAACACTATAATACAAATTACCTTTTAAACATATTTAAAATATATTTTTACCTTATAAATAAATTAAATTAAAAATCGGTTTTGAATTCAAATCAAGTAGTTTTAAATATTCATTAAAAAATGAAATCCTTCAAAAAAACCAAGAATTTATCCTAAATTTTTTTATGGTTATATTATAATTATGAATTTTATTTTGAAATATTAAATATATAAACGTGTAAATTTTTTTATTTTAAATTTGTTTTCCATTAAACATCAATAAAAGTACCTTGATAAAAAATATTTTTTTTAATAAAATTGAGTTTTTTCTTATATTCTGTCTATAAAATATATTGGATGAATATAAAACATATTTTATTAAATTTATAAAATATTCATTATATTAATATAACTTAATAATATTAATTTATTTAATTTTTAGTTTAAAACATCTTTGTGAAAATAACAATAGTTTTCTTTTATATTCAATAATGTTTCATATTCATTTCTAATTAATTGGTATCCTAGGAATTCATATAATATTTCTTTAAACCATATATTTTCATAAATTATTCAATAATATTCATAACCACATATTCAATGGCTAGGTTATATCTTATTACTTTAAATAATAACATTTTTATGATATACTAATATTCGGTAAAAAATGGGCCATGCGTATTTTGCAAGCCATTGATTAAAGTAATTTTTTTGTGTAATGAAAGATAACCTCATTGTACTTTGTAGAGAAAGATAAAATTCATATTTTTTGAAGTCAATGATTAACTTTGTGTTTCCTATAATGAAAGAAAAATGGAGGGATTTAATATAAAATATAATATTTTCATTGATTCGTTAAATGAAAAATATCAAAAATACTAAATGAATTCAAAATAAATAAATTAAAAAATATTGGGGCATTACATTATACCCCCATTGAAATTAATTTCTCCCTAAAAATTCTGTTGGGTTATCAATGGTTTTATAATTTAACGTTTCATTCATAGAAACCCACATCATAAAAATGGATACTAAAATATCCCTTAAAACGGAAAGATAGAACCATAAAGGTTACCCAAAGTAACATATAACTTGGTTTGCACATAAAAGAACACAGGTTTGGAGTGAATATTGGACATGGAGGAAAATTGTAAATATTTAAAGTGATTCATTAAGCTCTTCAATCAAAAAAAAGAGAATAATCAAATAAATGTTAGGAACCTCAATATCATAAATCTATGATGACTTAAAAAGCCATCAATTAAAAAAAATAAGGTATTTGGGAACCATATTTTCTATTGATCATTATCCTAAGATTAAGTAATTATTTTATTGAGCAATAATATAAGAACTTATAATTACTTAGAATAATTATATAATTGAAATTTCATTCCTTTGTTGTGCTTTTATCAATTTATATTTCATACATTAATATATTTAATGGATGTCCATAAATTATCTTTGATGCTAGAAGAGATGAAATACATTTAGTAGATCTTAAGGACCATAAAATAATGAAATGTATAAGTATTTATCTATAAATATTCTTGAAATTGAATATGGTTAATACATTAATATATAAAAATAAAAATTAACACTGTTGATTCATGACAAATAATTATTCATCATTAATAATTATACATTAACTAGGACACCACACAGGCCAATGTTAGGCATGAAACCCTTATCAACATTTGGTAATTGGTTCAGGACCCATGACCTTTCTGGACATGGTTCGTTGTCACCCGACACACATGAAGTCCTTTTCTAGTACCATACTAATGTAATATCCAAAATATGATGGAAGTCCTTGAAATAAGATTAGTCACTAAATACCCTTTAACTAAGGTTTTCAATACAGTATCACTATATAAATATTTCCTTAGATGTTTAAATTAAACTCTTCATGAATGGTTAACCATATAATCCTTCTTAAATGTGAAAATCCAAAACATTAGAAAGAAATACACAAATTTATCTTAACATTTTTCCCCCATATAACACAATGTATAACTTGGTTTTCACATTACAAACATGTGAATAACCTCATCGTATATTCCTTTGAAACATAGTAAAAACCTAAATTACCATAAATCATTTGAAAAAACATGAATTATTTCTTATTCAAATGATTAGTGGATATATTATTTATATCCTAGAACACATATACTTCATCCTTGTTGACATATATCATTTTTTCAATAATCAGTTCCTGGGTAATCTATACCATCAAATTTACTTATTCATATACAACATATCATTATCTCAATTTTAAGCATTAATTAAGGATTAAATTCCCTTAATAAAAATATAACGTTTCTATTAAATAAGTTTTATGTGTCTTAATCACCATTATACATGTCCTTTTCAATCCTTAATGATTTTTTTAAAAAAATACTTATTCATTTCATGGTTCAGATAACAAAATCATTTAATTCCAAATCATTAATGATTCATTAATTAAACATTATTATTAAACCATTACTCAAACATCATTAACATATTTCTTAATAAATATTTCCTATAATATGAAATATGAATAATGTATTAATGTTCCTATAATAAAATCTAATCATGATTATTATGATCAATATAAACAATACTGGTGGAATATCACATACATTTCACATTTCATTTGAATTATGTTTTTATTAAATAAGTATAACCAATACTCATACCACCTTCCTAATATAATTTATTAGATTTAAAATTGGGAAATATCTTTTTATACTGCCAATACCTTCCACATATAAAACACTAAATGTTAGTAATTTTCCATCTAGTTATCTCTATTGAATAAGACCAGAAAGCATGAGATGAGAAACGCATATCATATAAGAAAGCCACATAATCCTGAAACATTACATATATGATGTCTAAATCATGACACAAACCTTTTAATAGATGAAACCATATGTTTATCCCATGGTTTTTATAGCCATATTCTATTTAAATCCTTCATAATGGATCATAAAGATATTTTGAATTTATATATCATATTTCCAATGAGTGTTAAACCAAGTGTAAATCAAGGCTCATTGTGGTGTACCCGATTACCCCGAGTCAGGCCCAGAACATCATGTTAGAGTTGTTAAGCCTAGGTAAATCTATTCCAGAGCTACATCCACTAATAGTATCTATACATGGATGTATTTCTAGTAAACCACTCATTCTATCCTTTACCAAGATTATATTAAATTTTACTAAATTTTAACTCATCCTCATGCATATCCTTATAGACACCCCTTGACAGATACTTAGAAATATATATCGGGATATCACTAATGTTTTATCACCCTAGCCTCCAATTTATGACTAACCATTTCCTTTGATACCAACCATAGTAACCTGGACTTAGCATACATCGATATTACATCATTTTAGATGAATATTCAATATGTTACAAAAATACATGCCTAAGGACCCTAATAGTTTAGTGTTGTTAGAAAATTGGAAAAAAATATTCTATCATGATGAAATATCATCTACATCTCCCATAAATATATCCACCTTTAGTACATCTACCTAAACTGATTCATAAAAACCTAGGGAAGGGAAACATGAGAAATGGGTGAGATCAGATGCCTATTAAGGGTAAATTAAGTAATTGTGTAAACATAACATGAACAAAGGGTATGGAAATTGAGCATAACATTTGAAGACTATACACAACCTATTAGTGATCATAATTAATATTGACAGTTCATATGTCATAAATCATATGGAAATAATGAACATAATACATGAAATCATAACGTAGAAATAGAACATGGAATTGTAGAATCACATAAGTAAATAGAAACCCTATGTCAAGGATGCCTATAAAGGTATTTGTAACGTGTATGTCTTGGGTTAATCACCTATGTACCTGCTTCGGTCTTGGTATTACATACCATGTACCCTCTTATTTTAGGCATGGGATGTCCTCCCATTTACGCTCTCGTTTTGGGATTGGGATGTCCTCATGTTTTACCTCATGTATATTTTTTTGGGATGTCTTCCCATATACCTCATTGATTCAGTATTGGGATGGACTCCTATATACCCTCTTGTTTTGGGCCATGCATATACCCTTTCGTTCGGTCTTGGGATTCCATCCCATATACCTTCTTGTTTTGGTATTGGGATGTGCTACCATTTACCCTTTGATATCATAAAGCATTTATGATTACCGAATTCATTAGAGGGAGATATAGGTCCAACCCATATCTTAATGAAATCATACATATATGTTTTATAGAATCATAAACAATAATATCATAATATAAGAAATGAAATGGACCTCCTTAAAATTTCATAACATCATAACTTATGAAAATAGATAGGTTTCATAATCACCTCATTAAAGCATACCCTATGACAAGAATAGGGTTTCAAAATAATAAAATATGTGGAAGTGAAACAGTTTTCTTTTGAATCATTCCATAAAAACATGAACCATTTGGGAAAGAATATGAATGGAAGATTAATATAATTTTCTAGAGAGGCATGACTAACATGAACAAAATTCATCTTAGATGAAGAATAATTTTGAAATATATTTCAATTTGTTTTTTTGAGTAAATCATCCTATATTCTTGGAAAAAGGATTTTTTAATACATATAACCATTTTTAAAATTATTTTATAGAAAATACCTTGAAAAATTAAAAAGAAGACTTGAAATCACATTGAAAATATTTTTCCTTGAAAACATATAAAATAAACTCTAAAGAATTTTAAAAACATTTTTATTTTAAGACACATTGAGAGGCTTAAAAGAAATCATGAAAAAGCTTCGAAAACTATTTCATTTAAAATAATTGTAAAAATTATAAATACATCTTGAAGATGTTTTGAAAACCTTTTTACATTAAAACTTATGAATGAAGATTCAAAACATTGAAAAACAATTAATTGAAAGTAGTTTTAAAAAATTATAAATAAACATTTTAAAACAATAAAAAATATTTAAAATAAATTTTCATTGAATATTATCTTCATGGATAATTTTAAAACATTATATTTTTAAATATTTAGAAAACATTTTTTTGTAATATAATAGATTTTTGACCAAAGAGATACATACAATCGGATTTTCATACAAACTTTTTATTAATTTTTTTAAGTACAAAAGAGTGGAAAGACGATACTAATACATTGATATATATTGGATAAATATATTAGAAGTAAACTCATCAGTGTTCTTGAGAGATTTATTAGAATATTTCATCAAAGAATTGAAATCATTACTAATCTCAAAAAGTGATGAGACTATTTTAAAAAACTCTTATCACTTGTTAACATGTGATCATACTCTCCATATAATAAAATGAAAATAAATGAATATTAAAATATCATGAGAAGAATAATATTAATGATATAACATTTCAAAGGTATTATATACACCTCATGAAAAAAAATATAGTTGCATATCATGGCATGTGTCTCAATGAAGGAAAATTGAGACCAAAATACTTTACCAATTTGGTAAATTCTAAAAAATAAAACAAATGTAATAAATATAATAAAATGGATATTTACATACCAATAAATTTAATTATAATAATAATATATTTCCAACATGTTTAGTATACACACCACTAAAATGGAATTTGTGGTGATTAAATCATGTATCTCACAAAAAAATTGAGATGAAATTCTGTTACCTTGTGTCTTGAATATCATCCTAATAAGTCAAAAATTATTTAGAATAAATATAAATTTATTATAAATCAATAAAAAATAATATTATTACTTTTAACACAATATTTTTTTATTATGGATTTATATTATCCTCTTGTTAACAATTCTATTTTATGGTTTCACTTCGGGTAATATATTCTTTTTTTCACATGTTTCTTAATTTTTTATGTCTTTGGATATTATAATTATATCACGGTATAAGGAATTTAAAACATGATTTAAATAGAATTTATATTCATTATATTTGTATTATAATAATCATTATAATATATAAGTATGAAATGGAATTCCCTATTCTTGGAGAAGGTAAGTCATAGGTACCCATGAACACTATTTCCATTTAATTGTCGTGTTAAAAGAATGAATGTAAAAGGAATATATATATATATTATTTTTAAATAATATTGATTCTATAATATAAATCATATATATTCACTGAACCAATCCTTAATGTATACCATGTACTGTATGAATGAATCACATCGCTTTGAGGGGGATGTAGTCCATACTTCCTTAAATGAAATTATCATATTCAAAAAATGGAAAGTATAAGTAAATGTGTTATAAAATAATTTAATAATATGTATGACATAATAAATATAATATATAACATATATAATATATTTTACATCATAATTTCTGCGATGATTGGGGTAATGGGAAAATTAACAATCATCTCTTCATGAGTCGATAGTTCGCCAAAAACATAAATAGTATGTTTGTTACCCATTAGATCGAGATGTGTGTAAGTATAGGTAAAAACAATAGCCTAAATACTGTTAGTGTATTTAGTATACTTGTGTTTTTATACAATCATGGAATAAATATATTGTAGGGGTTGGAGAAAGAAAAAAAAATCTTGGAGTTTGAGATAAGACATTAACTCTCAATCAGTCCACTCCTTTTGGCTTGTTCCTAAAGCGTATCATAGATTTATTTATTCCCAAAAAAGCTTCAACATGGAATGAAGAAATTTTTCTAAGTGTTTTTTAAATATCCTTTCCAAACTTAAGTTGTTTTATAGGTGTCAAGATGAGGCGGTAACCTTTTATAGGGAATGGAATGTACACACTTGGATTTTTTGGAAACAAGTTGGGTTACTAACGTTTATACGTAATAAATTTAACAAAAAAACAACGAAAATAAATAATTTATGGTTAATGTAAAAATATAATCCCTAAAATGGGTGTTTCAAAAGTCTCTATGTCATTTAAGGTCTTATATTTAAGGTTATGTACTTTATTTACCTAATTTTTCTTAACCATTGTAAATAATTTTAATCACATTCACTAATATTTTTGGTCAAAAACAATGTTGAACTTATTAGACATTACAGATTATCTTTATTCCAAATATGTAATCCATTTTTCCAAATTATAATCATATAAGTTCTTGAAATTTATTTAAACTTAATCTCACTAATGGGATGACATTGTGGGGTTTAAACTAAAAATGATCAAAAGATTGTATTGTTTTTATATCTAATTTCAATGTGAAATTTGTTCCAATGACCTAAATTGGGTTAATTGATAAAATTATTATCTATTTCAACTTTTAAACAGATTTAATATATAATGTATCATTATAAATAAATTTAATGAAAACATATTTTTTTTATTTTAAATCCAGTATTCTTAACTATTAATTTAAAAAGAAAACCTTAAAAAATACCAAGAACTTATCCGGAACATGTATTTATGTTTTTATTCCAAATATAAAGTTTATTTTTATATATTTAATCAACAGAATTTCCAAAAAACATATTTAAAATCGGTTCACCATTGAAAGCTGGTAATTTTACCTTTATAAATAATATATTTTTTATTCATAAAATTGGACTTGTTCATATATTATCTCTATCAAATATATTTGATTAATATAAAAATATTTTATTGAATATATAAAATATTTATTACATTAATATAACTTATTAATTTTATTTAATTTATTTTATTAAGCTAAAATATTTTTATAAAAATAATAAAAGTTTCCTTTATATTTAATCAGTTTCCATATTCATTTATAATTAATTAGTAACCTATGGATTCATCTTATATTTGTGTAAACCAAATATTTTCATAAAATATTTAATATTATTACAAAATTCTGATTTAATAGCTAGGTTGTATATTATTATTTTAAATAATAACATTTTATTAATATGTTATTTTTCAGTTAAAAGTAGTCATGTGTGTTACCCAAACCACCAAGAAAGTCATTATTGTATATAACGTAAGATAATCATGGTTTTCTATGCAGTGAAAGATAATTTTTTTTGTTTTATGTGGTGAATGATCAACTTAGTGTATTGTATAACTCAATCCAAAACTTTTTCTTTCATATAAAGTGAAATATTTCTATTGTTTCATTAAAGGAATAATATTAAAAAGAATAAATTATTTTGAAAAAACATAAATAACAAAATATCGGGGTGTTATAGAAAAATGTATAATGGTTTTATTCCATGATGAATATGAATTTTAATCAATGTATATAGAACCATATTTTGATAAACTCTATGCTAAAAAATACATGATGAGCCTCATCTATACCTACTTCGACTACATATTAGAAGGACGATAAAAGATATCGAAAGTGATAAATAGATATACATAATTCTAGTTACATGTTACTCAATACCCTTAAGGAATAATTTGAACATTATAATTAGCAAACACAAGGTTTTTATATTCAAAATTTTACTCAGTATCGACAAGTCAATCAGTATATGGCTGAGAAACAATGTTATCATGGTCTTACCCTCTGTATGGTTCCATCATTGACATCACCACACATTATTTTCAATCCACCATATAGGGGGTAATAATTCCATGATTTTCCACCTATTATGAATACTAATAAAGTACCTCCACGTAAGGGTAAATACATAATGTATGGTATATCACATTAAGTGAAGCATAACACTTCATCATGAGCATGTAGTAAAAAAAGTGTATATAAAGGTATAAAATGGAAAGACACTTCCAACATCATTTTTTCAATGAATTAATCCAAATTATTTCGATGGATCAAATATTGATCCACATTTATCACCCATGAATAAATAACATGAAAATATAATATTCCTTTATGAGGTAACAGTTCATGAAGATATAGTTTTCTAAAAGATACCCAATAAGATTCCATATCGGGAAGGTGGTTATAGAATAACAGTATTTAAGAAGATAGTCAATGGAAATAGTTCTAAGTTATGTTGAAGGTGAGAGTTATAATTCACTAGATCCGTTGGTTACTCAAGAATTGGTAATAAACTAATTATCAATTCTAAAAGATAACCTAGAGTCTAAAAAACATACATTGATCCACATAAAAACCATAAATAGATAAGAGAACCATATTCAGATTCAATTAGAATAATATCTTAAAATGACCAATCAAAGAACACTAACCTTGAAAAATCAACCAATCATAAGGAATTTACCTCTGTTCAAGTGACGTTGCAAAAATGTAAAATTTTACAGTAATCTACGAAATTATCATCAATGGATTATAGTTTTATCACCAATACCCCATGATGAAGAGGTCTTGGAGGTTTCTTAATAATTTATTACATGTAAGGAATCTATAATCAATTTTATATCTTCATATAATCAAGACATCCCATAATAATTCAAAATTTATCATCAATCTATGATCAAAATAATAATTTGTCCGAAAATCCCCATAGAAAACACAGATCCATCATAGATATATGCTCATCTATGAAGATGGAAGTGGAAAATGGTTTATATCCATAGAACTATTGTCATTATAGAAACACTAGATTGATCCAGTATTGAATAACCAAAATAGAGATGGATAATAAATATTTAGAGGTAAGTGAGGAGTTCTGATTTCAGAAATTGGGTCATTGGGGTTAGAATTGGGTAATTAAAAAGGTGATAAAGAGTGTGTAATTAAAAGTCACATGGTACATTTAATGAACTCATGGACTAAATGAACCATAAATCTAGAAGGCCTCAATAGTAGGCTATTGTTCTAGGAATAACATCCCCAATCCATCCACTATCACTGGTTGGCTAGTGGGGTCCATATATTTTTATAGAGTTAAATCATCTATAGGAGCTAGCCAATGGAGTCCGCCAGTTATCTGGACAAAAATATTCATCCACTATAAGGATAAGAGTTTAATATTCACTCTAACATCTAATTATTAAACCCCATAATCACAAAATATCACCTATAAACAACCCAAAATAGTGAATAAAAAAAATGCAAAAAATAATTTTATAAAATTCAAATCTTCCACGTCAAACTAAAGTGAAGATCTATAATGATATACATGCATAAACTTATCATATAATTAGACAAAAATATCATATTACCACATCATTAGAAGGATAAAATGGAACCACCTATCACATAATCAGAATCCACTCATACATATTCGAAAAGGTTGTGAAAACATTTATCATTTTTCTCTGAGCTTTACCCATGGAAAAGAAAATATGCTTCATCAATATTTTATCATCAGAGTAATAATGCTCCAGACAAAAAATAATGATGGTATCATTTTATCATATACCTTGGGATGCATAAGTAACATCAAAACATGTTTTTAAAGATTAAAGTATATATAAAATATCACTATGACATTTTTTGAGGAAAATACTATTTTTATTTTAAAATAACTTATTTAAATCTAAAAATATCTAGAACATTTGGAAAAACATTTCCTTTGAAATGGAAAATGGAAAATCATAAAGGAAGTTTCAAAATAAAGAGTATTCATGATGGGAAAGAATTTTATTCGTGTGGTAATTTTAAATATGGGGATTTTGTTAATATATTTGGTAAAAAATACCTCATTTGGAAAATTTAAAAAAATTACATTTAAACATTTTTATAGAAAGTTAAATATTGGTATAAATTTATTTAATAAAAAATTTGGTAACAGTAAAAATATTATGAATTTTTTTAAAGAGAATATAGATATGGAAGAAAATGTTTCCTATCTAAAGAAGAAATAATGTCTATTTTTATTTAAAAGATTTTGTTGGTCATTTCAACAACCAAAAAGAGGGAAATTATACTATTTATTGAAAATTCAATGAACAAATAGAATAGAATAATGTATATGTTGTTTAAAGTATAATATCCATATAATTTCCTCCATGGAAATTTAGTATAAACAATCCTGAAAAGGGTTCATATTGCAACATAAATCCATTGCATCATGCACTGTAGTGCTTCATACATATTTGAATATCCTCTATAATAAATATATATTTATTATAAATATATTAAGTGAAAATATTCATGTATAAATTAATATGTATCAATACATTATAATTTATAATTATCATTTTATTAATAATTTCGTCTCAAAATGAACATTTTAGTGAAAACCTTTACATTTTTCATTCATTTTTCAGATTAATGGTTCAAGAACATTCAATTTTCTCATGGTTTCATAATCTGTAAAATCATACTAATGAAATAATTATCATATTTATTCATTATATAAAATTTTATAATAATTTATAAAAAGTTTTGATGAAATATGAATCACATCAATTCGTAGAGGTGATAATCCACACATTATAATGAGCGATGTTTTAATTTTCTAATGGTTGAAAAGGTAAAAAGGTATATAATATATTATAATTATTGAATCTTAATGATTTCCTAAATATCATAAATAAACATTATATCTATTTTAATAACAATCCACAAAAGGTGGTGATGAAAAGTATAATGCAACACTTCATGAGGTGGTCATCCACATATACACATGAACAATGTTTTTGTTTCCCATTTGATGAAAAAGAAGATGAATAATGATTTTGTAATAACATTAATAAGACATAAGTATATTTATGATATTTTATTAACCGTGTTATGATGGATACAAAAGGGTTAGAGAATTTTGAATAAGAAATATAATTGAATGTACTTGGTTAAGAGTTATACCTATTTATTGAGAAGCCTATTTTTTCAAACACCATATACCTTGAAAGGATGGTATTATAATCAAAAAAAGGAAAAAAGAGTACATGGATAATGATGTTAGTAATGGATTGTTTTAGGTATAGGATGAAATAATAGGCTATTTAAGTGTGGTGAACAGATGAGTGTGAGTGTTCTTTTATAAGTGATAGAGAGGAAACACTTGGAATTTCTCAAAAAAACTAAAATTTATAAATTTATTATTAAAGAAAAATAATTCTAAATGACTAATAATAGTATTGGAGATGAAATTTTGTTGGAATATTAATATAAAATTGGATTAATACATATCTTTAGTTAATTTTAACCCATATTATTTTAGTTTTAACCCTTTTAAAATTTTTTAACTCTTAATGTGGTAACTGACATTTCAACCCAAGTAAGTATTTATAATGGACATAAATTAAAGTTGATTAATTTTTATTTTTTTAAAAAAAAATCCAAAATAAGGATTCAGTTTTATCAAATTCACTTTCATTATTTTCTAGAAACTAATTTAAACGTAGATTTTAAAAAAATAATGAAAAATAATTTTCTATAATAATGAATTTTTAAGTATAAAAATGTTATTAGAATAACATTATTCATAAAATAGATTTCAACACAAATAATTTGATTTTTTTAATCAAAATGATGTAAAATAATTTAAAAATTAATTAAAAAATGGGATGTTTCAAATACTTGAATGTAAAAAATAAATTTTTCTATAAAGTGTTTATTTTGTTATGATTCAATGAAAAAATAATATTTTAAAAAAAATAGAAAATTTCCCCTTAATATAATTCGAATATAATGATTTAAAAAATTATATACATTTTATGAAATAAAATTTATAATATTGGTAAAAATTAATTATAATATATGTGTAGAAAATATAATATAAAAAATTTTCAAATAAAACATAATTTTGAATCATAAATTGAATTTACTAAAAATTGAGTAAATATTTATTTTTTCCTTTGCATTATATAAAAACATTATAAATATTTTTTACAATGCTTTTATTCTTATTAAAATCAAATATTTAATAGTTATTTTATAATAGTCAATTTTTAATAATAATAATAATTCAATAGTATAACAAATTTTGTTTAAACATGGTGTTGCATGTAAATAAACCTATCAAAGAAATATAATTTTTTTAATAGGAAATGAACTATAAAATGTTGGGGATGCTACATTATTTTCCCTTATATAAATTTAAACAATGATATTTAATCACTCTAATATAAAAAAATTGGATACTTAAACCTCCTCATAACCTATGGTTCCTATATAGCTTTCTAAAATTTCTGTTTTCACTACAAAAACTGGACTAGGTGTGTGTTTTGTTTCATAACAACTTATTTCATTGATACAAAACCTCCACTAGTTATTTCTTATAAGAAAGATCGATCTCCATTGGTAATATGTATGTGTTAAGTACATATGAAGGATATGATATGTAATTACTAAGGAGAGATACATGGAACACATTGTGAACTTGAAATAGATTCAGTGGAAACACGAAAGGAGAATGAACCGTCTCAACTTAATCGATCATTTTAATGGGACATTTTTACATATATAGGTAAATATTTTCCCTTTGTTCCAAATATCATAAATTTATTACAAATTTATGTTCACAATAATACCTTATTACAAATATCGAACACTATATTTTGATTATTATTTTCATCATAACTTTTGTATCGAATTTGAGATTCCATGTTGTGCTTATGAATGGATCTGAAATTGTATTTAATTTATTTATCCAACACATGTACTAATAGCTTTAATTATCCAACAACATCACAAAAATTTACAATTACACATTGAGTTTTATATAGAGATAAAAAACAATACATTAGAATTATTGAGCGAAATATGTTACTATAGAAGAACTCAAATAGAGAAAGGTGTTTATCCTGAATAAAATTGAAATCTGTAGCATATTATATCAAAATATATTCAAGGGTTTGATTGGTCCCCTAATATTTACCATATGTCATAGGATGATGTGCAGTTCTATAGTTCAATGAAATCTTCTATGCTAGTTGAAGGCTTCCCCAAAACACCGAGGTACAACTCAAACACAATCAGATACTACTGGATGTGGTACTCCATTAAATCTTACAACATAATTAATTTCTATCATGGAAAACTGATCAAGAGTGAAATATTCTCTAATATAAATGAAATTTTGTGATGAAATTTTTAAATAAACTAAACCCAAAATATAACTATACCTTTTATATGTTTTGGGGAGTATGATGATGAAATCCACAGTAATGTTTTCCCTTTTCCATTTTGGTATGGGTAATGGAAACAAAATTATCTAATACATCTGTCTCTTACCCTTAACATATTGACAAACTAAATATCAAGACACATAATATTAAAAATAACATTTCATTTTATCCAAAAAAATTATCTTTCAAATATTTATAAATATTCTTGCTACTATGATTAATAGATAATGGTAAATGATGACCTTAATCTAATAGATCCACCTATAATCCAAGTATTTATTGGAAACATACTTGATTATTTAACCATATCATTCCCTCATAATCATGGTTGAATAATAGAACATTTCTATCCATATTATTTAGTGCGACATCGTCCTTCAATTCCTCTTCAATACTCACATAGATAGATATAGCAACATTCATCTAAGAAACATATTCTCTATCCAATATCCTCATGATTTCAAGGTCTATCTCATAGAAATACAAATATATGGATTTATTTTAATAAAAATTATTCATAAAATATCATTGTTACTCCAACATAGAGTATCTATTGAGTCAAAATCATTACTTTTTATACTTCCATTCCATTAGTTTTGGAAATTAAAAAAACTATTTTAAAACTATGTTTACTAACATTTTATGTCCCATGTTTTTAGTACATTTTTGAATAAAATTGTACTTTTTCTACCATACATAGAAAAATTTATAATGTATTATGAATATAAACATAACATTATTCAATATAATCTATTAGATCAAGTATGCATATGATTACTTTTAATTATATTTATTTAGACCAGTGGTTATACTGTTCATTGTCATGATAAAAGTTATGAATATCATACTAATTATAGTACTAATACATCAGAATGAGCATCATAAGAATTTACATATTGAATAATGAGATATATGTATATCAAACTATACTATGTTTATATTTGTAATATATATACTTTATTGTATTATAAGGAATACTAGTTAGAATTTTAATTTTTCTAAAAGAAAATTATAACATGAATTAGGTTATATATGAGACGTCATGTTCAATATGTCCAACACCATTGAAAAAACAATGAAATATGATCATTGGAGATTCACGTATAAATATCAGGCCATTTGATGGTTTTGGAGATGATAAATTTCACAACTCAAGTCTTCTAATGTTTTTTGAATGTGAAAATCTCATTTTAAGTCATTATAATACATTATATATTTTTCATTATAAAAAATCCTTTTTAGGGTTTTTTTAGAAAGGTTTATTCTATTTTGTGTATGTGATCATTTTTATGATCAAGGGATCCTAGGGATTAGAGGGAGGTGAATCAGATCTATTGGATCGAGGGGTTATAGGAAAATGAAGATAGATGTTAATAATTTTATCGAGGGATTATGGGGATAAGAAGATATATCTTATTCTAATCACCATCCTGAAGGATTTTATGGTATGGAATGAAAGAATTTAAATTAATTAGAAAACTATGGATACTTTAGTCAGGGTTTCTAAATACCATTACTCTTAATGTTAAACGTGGTATTTTATTTAATCATAACTTTTAAGGCATTATTACATTATATGCTTTTGTATTTTTTATTGTTACAAGTATTTACTATGGTATTCATATTTTGATAGAAAGTTTGACTTACAAATCATTCCATTCATTTTTTATTGGTTTATTTTTAATTACAATAAAATAATACTCTGATATAATCATAAAATATATGATTATAATAATTACTATGATCATCAAATGATCAATAAGTCTAATATTTTTACTTAAATAGGTATTTTTTTATTTAGTTCTATGTTTTTGAACTACAACTCATCACCCCTTCTGTAATAGTTACTATATTAGTTACTATTTAAATCCAACAATTTGTATCCAAGTAGGTTATACTACTTATACATGATGATTTTTTTACTTCCATTATTAATTTCATGTTTATCATGTTTATTTATAAAATTCATGTTTAAATTTTATACAACCAAATTTTTTTATTAGTAAAATTGTTTCTAGTTTTATTAATATGGAATATATGAATATTGTATCTATGGATAATATATGTCCAATTAATCCTCCAATTTATTGTGGGAATGACTATGAGTATTGAATAGATATATTGAAATTCTTTTGTCAACACTGGAGCTGATAATTTCTCAATAATTTCACGGAAGATTAAAGTTCTAGAAAAAGAACTTTATGATTTTAAAAATTATGAGAAGAAAGAATATCACTTAAACAAAAAAGTTATATATACTTTATTATGTTCAATAAGGAGGAATATTTAATGAAATATATTATCTTGTGAAGTTTCTAGTAGTATTTAGAGTATGTTGTAAGTGACATGTTCCTGTACATCCATAATCATTGAAATCAGAAAATCCATTCTTAGAGCAGATTATGAAGCCTTTTATTTTCTACCTAGTGATTCAGTTTCTAATTTTCACCAATGTTTTATTATAATTATAATTATTTTATAGTATATTGCTGAAAAGGGTCTTGATGTTGATATTTTTGTTGAAAATATTATTGATAAAATTCCAAATTAATGGGACACTAAAATAACTTCTTTTTGTAACACCCCGACCCTAGTTACATAGAGTTTGTGCTTTATTACATAACATTTGCATGATCACGAAATGTCAACTCTCCAAAGACCAATTAGTTTAGTAGCATTGAAAATAATAGATACATTAATAAGTTTTATATTACACTATAAAATGAAAAACTACAACAACATAGTCTCCATAGGCCACACTCATATCTCTTAAACTATCCCTGCAGGTTCGTCATAATATACTTCTTTGCATCCTGGGAAAAATAAAACACTGAAAGGGGTGAGCTCAGATGCTCAGTAAGGATTACAATATTACAAAAACATTCATAAAAAAGCATAAAAATTTAAGGAAATGTATTAGACTAAAAAAAGTATTTTAACCTTGAACTTCAACATAATATGGAAAAGATAAAATAAAATAATTTTATTTACATATTCACATAGATATTATACTAGTAGAATAATCACATGCAATATCAATAGCCACTTTCATAATGATGGAATGCATAAGGCCAGACTTCATAACCACATTGTAAAATACTTGTTCCAATACTACAAATAAGATTTTGTCAAGCCCTTTTTCCAATCCACTATTTTTTCTCATGAGACCTACCGATGCATCAAGGAGCTATAGTGGGCTCCACCCATCACATAATAAGTCCAATGCATTCCCCATATGAAAAGGTTTAAACACAACATAAACATTCGTGTTAAAACTAGTATACCAAATGTAATTAATTTATCCATAAATCATGAATGGTGTAAAAATAACACATCTATAGTCAAACATATCACAAAAGATACAATACAATATGGAATTTTTGTATCATAATAAATCAACTTCAAACAAGCTTAAAATCCATCAAAGGATGTTGACATAGATGAAATCAAATCTTTTTTTAGAGAAATATATATTTATATTTTCAAATTATTTTAAAGACATTTTATTATAAAATAAAACATTTATTTTCAATAATACTATTATAATCTTGTAATAGAAGCTTCGACGATGTTATAATGGCGTAAAATAGCTGCACCCGCCCTATAAGTTAGAAAAACATTCTGACCTTAATTTTTTTGAAAAGGTCATAATGTACCTTGTTTGGAAAATGACAGAAATATTCCTTCAAAAAAATACAAGGTAAAATTATTTTCTAAATAAATTTAACCCATTTTCTATTAAATAGTAAAATTTTGTGAAATACAATTTTAAGAAACACAGATGAGGATGATAAAGAGGTCCTAGTAGATACTCACGTGTAAAACAACCTCGGATAATGAAGAGATTGTGGAATTAACCCATACCTTGTACTTTTACTTGGTAGAGGGTAGGGTAAAATCCTATATAATGGTTAAATAATTTTTATTAAATTATAAAATAACAATATATATTTATATGATATAATATATGATCTTCTAATATTGCTTTATTAATGATATTTCAGTAGTATCATCGTTTCGGGTGTTAACAGATTCGTTTTACTTTATATGCATTGTTATGTAAGTAATGTTTGTTATGGATAGGATGTATATTATTCTTATTCAAAATTATATTAAGTCTTTAAAAATTATTTCTAATCATATAATGAAAATAAGTCTCGAATGATACGATACATAATGAATCTCATCACGTTCGTGGAGACGGTAATCCGTACATATGAATGAGTAACAATATCATTATTTTGATATTTAAATCATATATAAATGGATGATATATAATATATAAAGAATAATTATCATGTTATATTTATTATTTACATCATTTATACTCATTATTATACCTATCCAAATGATGATGTTTTTGAATAACAAACTACACCACGA
The DNA here is from genome assembly GCA_963277665.1 of Viscum album. Taxonomy (NCBI): domain Eukaryota; kingdom Viridiplantae; phylum Streptophyta; class Magnoliopsida; order Santalales; family Viscaceae; genus Viscum; species Viscum album. The sequence goes on from OY728161.1 coordinate 1,594,659,154, forward strand.
CGCGGAGAGGGTAATCCGTACGTACCCACATATGGTGATTTTGTCATCTATATGATGGATAGAATGATGGATATGGTTATAAAATTTATATAATAACATAAAATTATATATAAGATACTGGAGATATTATTATATAATTTAAACAACAAGGAAAATAGGAAGTGGAAGAAAAAAAGAACTTGAATGTGGAGATGAAATATTTAACTCTTCTTCAAGTTCTTTCCTTTCATTTTATCAAAAGGGCTCATTAGTATGGATTTATGACTAAATTAAATCCTCTAGGATGAAGGGAGGATAGTTGAGAGAATATTTGGGTAGGGTTTGGCTGTGCCAAATGGCGTTGGTGGTGTGAATTTGAGATAAAGGGAAGTTCCCTTTTATAAGATGGTTGAGGGGTAGCTTAGGAAAAGATTGAAATCAAATTCTATAATAAAATATTTTTCGGTTTATAATGTCTACAAAATGATTTATTTGAAGGATAATGTGGTTATTGGTCAAAATCACTAAAACAATCTGTTTTAGATAGGGTTGGGTTATTATATTGACCTTATCGTTTATATTTAACTCTTAGTTAAATAGTTTGACATTTACCATGTCTCTTGGTATTTTTATATTATATGGTTAATAAACATACTGTAACAAGCCAAGAGAACTTATAGTGGTTAATTAATGAAATATATAATATTATTTAAGACCATTTGTAGAACCCTATATTTTTAGGAATAGAATATCAATTAATAATATAATATTTTTTCTAAAAACTCTTTTATGTCAATTTTGAAACTATTTGGTATTTTGTTTTTGATAAATTTATAACAAAATTATTACTTCAAAAAAATTCTTTTAATAAACCATAACATTTAATATTGACCTATAAAATTATTTTAATTCATTAAAAGTCTCAAATTAAATATATTTGGATATTTATAATATCAATTATTTTAATCTTTCATTAATTAGGTAATTACTGCATCATCATTGCATCATAAATAAATTTACTTATTTAATTTAGAAAAATTATAAATAAATAACCATTATGTATGAAATATTTTTATCTATAAAATTAATATTTATAGTCGAATTTATCTTAAGTAAAACCCTATATTAAAAATGGTTTAGTTATTAAACATTGATTTTAATTGTTTTAACTTTTCTTTAAATAAAATAATAATAAATGTCCTAATCTAATCCATGTAGACCAAAGGGTATCATGTTTTATTCCTATGGTTTTTTTGGTTGAATTATACTTATACAATAGAATTATGACATGTGTTAGGGTAATTATGATATCATTTTTACAATTAATTACCCTATTTAGTTTTAACCGTGGTAAATAAAAGTCAAAAGTTATTATTCACCAAAAATTATTTTTATCTTATGAAACCATATTTCACTTAATGATATTAACCATGTCTCTCGTATTTTTTAAATTAAACTCACAGAAGCGCTAAAAATAGGTTTTATTCAAATTTGCAAATTCTCCTAGGAGGTGGGTAAAAGACGGTAAAAAGTTCGATAGAATTTTATATATCTAAAATTATTATAAAATGAATCCAATTAATTACATTGAACATATATAAGTATTATGTATCCATTTTGACCAAAAATAAACTAAAATAAAATAACTAATTATTTAAAAAAAAATCGCTTTTAACCAATAACGCAATGTTTTTCACTATTCATAAAAAATTGATAGTTTTCAGAAAAATAAAAAAAATTTACCCTAAGATAATTTCGATATTCCGAATCCAAAATTGAATTCCATTTTGAAAGCTGAAATTTATATAATTTCAAAAGGTTGTATTACTATTCATAATGGCTTGTTTGATTGATTTTTGTGTGTTTGAACTCGATGTTTCGTACAACACAAGCTATTATATTATTATTTAAAGGGAAACAAACAGTGGAAGCTTGGGGAATTACATTATCACCTCCTTCAAATAATTTCTCCCTCGAAATTTCTAGAATTTTACTGCATAAAAAGATCCGGGTGATTCTTCATCATAAGTTCCTTGGGTTCCCACATTGCCTCTTTCATCTTATGGCATCTCTTAGAACTTTTACCAGACGAGTCTTCTGGTTTCTCAACACTCGTTCCCTTGTATCAGGAATCTTGATAAGATCTTCACAATAAGACATATTGGGTTCCAGTTATAATTCCACATAGGCGAGTTCAAGAAGTGGGTCATGCATGTATTTTCTCAACAGTGATACGTGGAACACATCATGAACTTCAGAGAGACATGGCAGCATTTCCAAATAGTAAGCTACAACCCTATTTTGTTTATGAATTTTGAAAGGTCCGATGTACATGGGACTCAATTTACCATTATTACCAAATCATATAATTCCCTTCCATGGAGATACATTCAAGAAAACATGATATCATACATGAAATTCCAAATCCTTCATTCAATTATAATCATAGCTCTTCTGCCTACTTTGAACTTCTTTTATGTCAGTTTGGATTACCTTCCACATTTCCATCATTTCCTCAACAAGTTCTAGGCCTACATGATTTCTTTCACCAACATCATCCCAAAAGGTTGGTGTGCGACATCTCTTTCCATATAACGCTTCATATGGAGCCATCTGAATACTTTAATGGAAGATACTGTTATAGAAAAATTCTACAGGAGGCAAATATTGATCTCACATACCTTGAAATACAAGTGTAAAAGATCTCAACATGTCTTCTAAGGTTTGAATAGTCTATTTTTATTTTCCATCAGTTTGAGGGTGGTAGTAAGTGATCAAATGAAGTTCAGTATCAAAGGATTTCTGAATACTTTCTAGAATCTTGATGTAAAATGAGGATCAAGGTCAGAAACAATCGATAGGGGTAATGCATGAAGTCTTAAAACTTCATTAATATACAGTTTTACTAAATGTTCAAGTGGTAAATCTTATCTTATAGCAAGAGAATGTGCTGACTTGGTAAAACGATCAATAAGGACCCATATTGCATCATTCTTTCTAGGAGTCATTGGTAGTCCCATGGAAAAGCCCATCGTAATATTATCCCATTTCAACTCAGGTATGGGAAGAGGTTTCATGACTCCTCTAGGCTGTTGCCTTCTAGATTTCACTTGTTGAAAAACGGTACATCTTGACACAAAATCATCAATCTCCCTCATCGTGTTGTCCCACCAAATATATTCCTTAAAATCTCAATACATCTTGGTGCTCCCATGGTGTATAGAGAAATTTGAGATATGAGCATCATCCAACAATGCCCTTTTTAGATCAGGTATGATAGGAACACAAAGTCTCTTCCCAAATTTGAAAATTCCATCTTCATATAAGAAGTCGATCAATCTCCCATCGTTCACAGATTTAATCTTCCATTGAAATTCATCATCATCATCAATCTGAGAACTTTCTATCCTTTCTAGCAAATATGGTTTGGCAACCATTTTAAAATGTATTGATTTTTATCATTCCATGATTATTCTCATATACATTTTCACTAGATCCATGAAAATAAGATCCCTTTCAACTTTCATCTTGTTCAAAATTCTATGATCCTTTCTGCTCAAAGCATCTACCACCTTATTTTCCTTCTCCGAGTGGTAGTGTAATGTGAAATCATAATCCTTGAGTATTTCAATCCATCACCTTTGCATCATGTTGAGTTATATCAATGAGAAAATATTCTTCAAACTCTTATGATTGGTATATATCTCACATTTTTTACCATAGACATAATGTATCCATATCTTCAAAGAAAATATTACAACTGATAACTCAAGATCATGCATAGGATAGTTTTTCTCTTGATTTTTTAGCTGTCATGATGCATAGATAATAACTCATTCATTCTGCATAGGGACGCAATCATGTCCTTTCTTTGATGCATCCCTATAAATAACAAACCCATCATTCCCCAATGGTAGAGTCAAGATATGAGCATCGAATAATCTTCTCTTCAATTCATAAAAACATTCTTCACACTCGTTTGTCCAAAAACAATTATCCCCTTTACGTGTGAGTATGGATAATGGGTTTTCCAATCAGGTGAAATTCTGGACGAAACATCGATAGTAACCTACTAAACCAATAAAACTGTATACCTCAATTATACTCGATACTGCTGGCCATTCATGAATTTCTCTTATATTAGAAGGATTAACAGAGATTCCATCCTTAGAGACAACATGACCATGTAAAGTAATCTCATGAAGCTAGAATTCACACTTTCAAAACTTCCCATATAATTCATTTATTCTGAGGGTTTTCAGAATGGTGTGAAATTTATTTTCATGATCTTCATAGATTTTGGAGAATACCAGGATATCATCAATAAATAACACTACAATTTCATCAAGATATTCCATGAAAACTTTTTTCATTAGATCTATGAAAACATACGGTGCATTAGTCAGCCCAAAAGGCATTACTGTAAACTCATAATGCCAGTACCTAGTTCAAAATGCTATTTTTGGAATGTCTTATTTATTCACACATAACTGATGATATCCAGATCGAAGGTAAATCTTTGAAAAATATTGAGATTCATGAACTTGGTCACATAAATCATCAATGAAATGTAGGGGATACATTTTCTTTATGGTTATAGCATTGATCTCCCTGTAGTCAATGCACAACTTCACATATCCGTCTTTATTTTTAACTAAAATGACATGGGCTCCCCAAGGATAAACACTAGGGTGAATAAATCCCTTGTTACTCAATTAATCTAATTGTTTCTTTAGTTCCACTAATTCTATAGTGGCCATTCTATAAGGGGTATTCGACATGGTCCTTGAACTAGGAAATACATAAATGGAAAACTCAATTTCTCGTTTTGGAGGATGTCCAGGTAATTATTCTAGAAACACATTGACATATTCTTGCACAATAGGTATGCCCTATATTTGAAAATTATTTTTCTCACCAATAGTTATTTCATTCTCTTCTTCACCAGTAATTGAATTTAGTAAAACTACTGGAGGTGGATCTAGATAAGAATCATATTGTGACATTTCTTCTCTAAAGATAAGGTACTATTTATCATCATCGAAAATTGTAACCTCCTTCTTCCTACAATAAATTTTCACATCATGGTCTGAAATCCAATCCATAACGAGGATTATATCAAATTTAATCATGGGTATGATGATGAGATCAGTAGATAAATAACTTTTATATTCCATAATGGGAATTTATTCACAAAACATTGTTGCAATGATACTTCCCTTAAGAGTTTTTACTAAAAACTCCCTTGTTAAATCAAATTGGAAACATCTAATTTTCTTACCAAAATGGGAAGATATGAAATAATGAGATGATCCAGAATCAAATAATACATTTTCTAAACTTGAGGAAACCATTAAATTACCTTCCACTGCGTCTTTTGGAGATTCAACATCAGCATTAGTGATAGTATAATCTTGGCCTTGAACCCTTGGCATTTTGAGGTAAGTTTCCTTGGCGCTTAAGAAATTCATTTGAATAATGACCCATTTCTCTACTATTGTAGTATTCAACATTGAAAGCCTCTTTCTTCCCCTTAAAATCATAAGCTTGGTGGCCTTTTTCACCACACTTGTAACAGAATCCCATTCCATTTTAAGAAAGTAATGGGGGTGTTTCTTAAAAAAATTACTACAGGATGGATATTCAACTTTTCCCTTCTTCCCCATATTTCCATTTCCAGAGTGTTCATCAGATCTCTTCTTCTCACTAAAACAAAACTAGGGAAGGCAGGTGCCTGCCTTCATCAGAACTAACGGAAAAGCGCTGATAAAGTGGTAGACCTTTATCAGCGCTTTTCTTACCGCTGATAATATTTATTGTATACATGAAATAAAAAACACATGTTATAACTAAATATATATATCTATCTATCTATCTATATATAATTAAATAATTATAAGATTAATAATAAATATATTTATTAGATTTATAAGATTTATTAGATTTATTAATTCATTATATTTATTAGATTTATTAATTCATTATATTTAATATATATTGATTATATTTTTTTATTTAATGTATTTGTTTTATTTTTACATATATAATAATTTTTAATATATATGTATAATTAAAATTATTGAATATATATGTTTTTTCCAATGAATTGTGGTTAATGAATATATCATACATACGTATATATAGGTGCATGAATAATGTTCATTTATAGATTATAATTACATATCACGTTGATGTGTTATTGATTTATAGTTCATTATGTTACCCATATAATATATATGTTATAAAAAATGTACACTTATAATTAAAATTAATTTATATTTAAAAAATAAATATATATTTTATTATATTTTCAATGATATATATACAAATATACCTTTCAAATAATTTTATAAGTATAAATAGAGATATATTTATTTAGAGTTATAATTATTAACAATTATATATATATTTATCATAAATATCATTTTAAATAAATATATAACAATATAGTGAAATTAATAAATTTATACATTTATCAGTACTACAAAAGCGCTGATAATGTTCAACCTTTATCAGCGCTAAAAAAGCGATGATAAAGGGGGTCTTTATTAGAAATTTTCATTTTAGCGCTGATAAAGACCCCCTTTATGACCGCTTTTTACTAGCACTGATAAAGGTCCACACGGGATTCATAAAATCTGCCAGGTCCTCCTCCTCCCTCAACCCTTTCAAGCATTCGCAGAATCCCTACTCTGAGCCGCTGCCTCCTCTCCAGCGCTGCCTCCTCTCCACCGTGGCATCCGCCTCCTTCTCCTCCTCCTCATCCGTGGTTGCCATCGCCTCCTCCTCCTCAGGCACCTACTTCTCCTTCTGCGCCACGACCTCCTCTCTACCGCTGTTGCTGCTGCTCCTCCTCCTCCTCCACTATGGCCTCCTCCTCCTCCTCCTCCACCGCCTCCTCCTCCTCCTCCTCCAACTCCGCTGCATCCTCTCCACCGCGGCTCCTCCTCCTCCTCCTCCTCTTCTACTAGTGCCTCCTCCTCCTCCTCCTCCTCATGCTCCTCTGCCTACTCCGCTGCCTCCGAGCTGCCTTCGTTGCCTCTACTGCCTCCACACAGCCTCTGTGCTACCTCTGCGCTGCCTCCACGCCACCTCCGCTGTCTCCATTGCATAGTTTGGGTATATTGTTAATAATTAATTGTGAATCCTCTGAAAGCTAAGTCATTTCTTAGTTCATTTTGAAGTTACAGAGTTTGAGTTTCATGGGTTGTACACAGTTTTATTCAAATCATGCAGCTCTAAGGTGTAATCATCAAAGCCTTTATGAATCAATGATTTCTATATTTTCTAACCTTACATGGATATTAATTAGTGATGTCTGATTTTTATAATAATTGTTTGATATGAAATGAGTTTTTTTCCTTTTTATTTTGATGTATATGGAATTATTTTGTTAAGATATGCACACCATGTTTTTTCCTGGTTATATTGAATGTGATAGGAGGCCCTTGAATGGGGCTTCCACATGAAATATTGGTTAAAAGGCAAATGATGCATCCTTGGGGTGATTTGGTGTGATTCTTGGGTGTGATGCTTGTGTGTGTGACACATGTGTATGTGGTTGGTTACTTTTTTATCTTGATTAGCTCTCCACACTATATCCTTATGATAGAAACCTGAATATAGAGAGTATTTTTTTGTGAAAGGTTGTTACACTAGATTGGGATTTCACTCCATCTAGTGGTCCTTAATATGGATCTTTTTTTTCGAATTTTGATACTACCCAATAGTTAGGCCAGGTAGGGTTTGAACTATCTGTGTTGGTGAATTCATGTCATTAGGTGATGCATTCCAATGGGGTGAGACATATGTTTAGTATGTTCTATATTGTACACTATATTGTACACTATTCTCCATGGGTTCGAAAAAAAATGAACCTTAATAGGGTTTCTACCAATTCTTGCCCACTACCAACTCTCTCTGGGTTGGGTCATATACCAATTTAAATATCACATCCTTTCTTATAACATAATAGTGCCACAAACTTCGCACATTGGGTGTGATTCACATATCCTCTATTCCACAATATATTAGATGCTCCCCTCTCACTTATAGTGGGTCTCACCATCATATCACATAAAAAACGAGCATAGAATCTCTATAGAAAACCTCTCACAAAACTACTCCAAACCAATAGGAAGTGATCCCCATTTCTATATATCACATCATATTATCATAAAAATGATCTAATGATGGAATCAAAATATCCATCCTCTATCACAAGTCAAAATGAACCATCATTAGGTGGATCCCGTGGAAGTCAAAAACTAATCCCCTTTGACCAATTCCTTCTCACACAAAGTAGGGTCCTACCAACACCTTATCACATAAATAAAGGCCATCCATCTTGTCTCATTCCACAAAACATATAAATAGTAATCTAAGGAAGGTATCTAGATAGAAAACCTCTCGTACTAGCTAAACCACATCACCAATAGGTGGGCCCCATGGATGATCATACTTAAATTAGGTGAAAGTCATATGAAGTCCCAATATCTTAGTTGGTCTGACCATAAATGATAAAAGTCACCATCCATTTAGCCTTGCATAATAATTTCTTTAAAACCATCATGGTTATACATGAAAATTATTCCCAACCTATCAATATTCTAATTTCGCCTATAAGGGAATCTATTGGGTTCTACAAACCAAACCCATCTCTACTCATTGATACCAACACACACTTATCTCAACATGGTAATGTCACAACCCACCATCTAGGCCTAAATAGTATAGTTTATATCATCTTCTAATTCCCAAATTAAAACTCATGAAAACTAAATAATTACCATCCTAAGAAACTCACACTAAGAGCCTTGGATACCCTATGCTAAGTCATCCAGAATATTACCATGACCTTCACTTATGTACCATATCATATCTCCCCTTGGAGATCTCTTAATACTATTATAAGTAGGAAATCCTCTATGTCACACTTCACCAATCCCTATATGAAATATCCTACTCATAACACACACCATGACTCTTATATAGACTTAAGAGGGTTTTCCTCATCATATGTGAGATATAAAACTATATGATCCATCTTCTTTAGGATTAGGACTATAATACCTACTAAAATAGCCTTAGAAAACCCAACTAGGCTATAAAAATCTCATACCAAACCCAATAATCTCATAAACACAACTACTCTATGTAGACATAATCTTTGTATGATCACATAATCACAAACATTCAATATAACCCTCACTCTATCTTTTGGTGGATAAAAAACACCCTATTTATTTACCTTGGTTTCCCTTGATTTCTATCCCTTTCACTGGAACACATATACTCATGCATGAATGCACAATAATGCATAAATTGGAATGTGGTTTTGTATTATAGGGTCCACCTACCTCAAAAAATGGGGTAACCCCCTCACCAAGATCAACCCATCCTCAACCAATACTATACATGCCTTATCTAATCTTGTACCAATGATTGAGACCCAATCTCAACGCACAATTCCCAAATAATTAATTATAGAAACTTATAATTAATTATTCACATTAATATAATTATAAATAATCTTTTAAAAACCCACTGGGAAACACAACACCACCTAAACCTCAAAAAACATGGTGTGTTCATCATACGAGGATAACCTCTAGCCAATACAAACAAAATCTCCATCATCTGAATTGATTTAAAGATGATATAGTGAAATCATCACACAAATACCAGTTAAAATCATCCCAAATCATAGGGAAATAATGGATAATACTAATGGAGGAAGTATGAGGGAAGAACTCACTAACACACTATAAAAAACTCCCAAGAACCATCCCTCATCAGGGGGGGTCGAAGAGAGGAAAAGAATCGATGAATCCCAAGAACCACCCAAGATTTTCTATTAATGAGCACGCCCCCACCATTTTTGAAGTATCTAGTTTTTATCAAAATTATACTCATATTCGTTCTACATTAACCTATATACCCATACTATGGATTTCAAATAGGATGAATATAAATAAAGAATGGATGAATGCCAATCGGTTGACAAAAGAGTATGTAGAAGGCTTGAAAGAGTTTATCAAGTTTGCAAAATATAATGCATGTGACCCTTCTCAAATCCTTTTTACATGTTTACGCTGTTATTATTCGAAGGAAATTAGTCCAGAGGATTTTTAAGAACACTTGATCTGTCACAGAATAGATCAGAGTTATACATGTTGCAATAAACACGGGGAAACAACGAATATAGGTAGTGGCTGGGATAACACTGCATTTTATGGATCATTTAATATGATTACAAACATGAACAATGACGATGAATGTATGGAGGATGTGATTACAGATGTGAATGATGATGAAGATCGTATTGAGGAAATGATAAGGACCGTAGAATATGAACTTCGTGATTGCCCAAATTTTTTTGAGAAATTAAAAGGTTGCGCAAAGGTTCCATTGTATGCTAGTTGCACTAAATAAACAGCATTGTTAGCCACACTGAAGCTGTATAATTTGAAAGCTGACAAGGGGTGGAGTGATGCAAGTTTTACAAAACTACTTGCTCTCCTGAATGACATGCTCGTAGAAGATAATGAGCTCCCGAGCCGAATATACGATGCCAAACGAATGATACGCTTGATGGGTATGATCTATGAAAGAATAAACACTTTCCCAAATGACTATATACTATTTCTCAAGGACCAAAAATCACTTAAAGAATGCCCAAAGTGTGGTTCTTCTCGATACAAGAAAGATGAATCCAGCCCTACTAAAGTTGTATGGTACTTTCCAATCATTCCAAGCTTTTGGCTCCTATATGGAAGTGAAGAGTCTGCAGGAAAATTTACAAGGCATGCAGATACAAGAATTAAAGATGGGATACTGCATCACCTGGGAGACTCTTCTCAGTGGAAAAGAATTGATCATGAGTATCCTGAATTTGGAAACTAGTCGAGAAACCTTCATTTTGTGTTATCTATAGATGGAGTTAATTATTTTGGTTTTCAAAGCAACAGTCACAGTACATGGCTGGTTATGTTGGTAAATTATAACTTACCACCGTGGTTATGCATGAAATGAAAATACATCATGTTATCTATGCTAATATCAGGACAAAAAAACTGGGTAATGATATTGATGTTTATTTTGCTCCATTGATCAATGATTTGAAATTATTTTGGGATTGAGGTCTTACAATGTATGATTCTTACAGAAAGTAAGATTTCACTTTGAGATCCATGTTGTATGGAATGATAAATGACTTTCTTGCTTATGAAAATTTGTCAGGATATATCATTAAAGGAACTCAAGGGTGTCTTGTTTGTGAAAAAGGTACACAATCAATTAGGTTGAAACATTCATCGAATACTGTGTTTCTAGGACATCACAGATTTCTACCCCGATGATATAAGTATCATTCTTGGACAACATCATTTGATGTAAGTTCATAAGAATGTACATCACCGTCTCCACTAACAGGCGATCAATTGTTTGAGAAATTTAAAAATGTGGGCACTACTTTTGGTAAACTGGCTTCAAAAAACCTTATGAAAATCTGTTGGAAAAAGAGATCAGTTTTTTTTGAATTACAATAATGGAATTGTCTGTATGTCAGACATTTTCTTGATGTTATTCATGCAGAAAAAAATTTATTTGATAGTGTCATCAGCACATTGCTAAATACATCTCGAAAAACAAAAGATAGAATTAAGGCTAGGTTTGACATGGTTGAGATGGGAGTATGAGAAGATTTGGCACCAGTGAAGGTTGAAAAATGAACATTTCTCCCTCCTACTGCTTACACTATTTCTAGGCATGAGAGATATCAGTTTTGCAACTTCTTGAATGATGTAATGTTTCCAGAGGGGTATTCGTCAAATATCAGGAACCCCATGTCAATGAGAGACTTGAAGTTAAAAGGTCTGAAATCACATGGCTACAATGTTTTGATGCAAGATATCATTCCTATTTCTTTACGTTGCATTTTGCCCAAGAATGTATTCCATACATTAACGAAATGGTGTTTCTTCTTCAAATCTTTATGTAGCAAAGTTATAGACCCGGCAAAATTTCCAACAACGGAAAGAGAAATTGCCGTCATATTATGTGAATTAGAAATGTTCTTCCCACCATCATTTTTTGATATTATGGTTCATTTTATGGTCCACTTGGTGAGATAGATTCAACTATGTGGTCCTATACATTACAGATGGATGTACCCCATTGAATGGTATATGAATATTTGGAAATGGTATGTCAAAAATCGATGTTGGCCAGAGGAGTGTATTGCCGAGTGATATATTGTTAAGGAAGCTGTTGAGTTCTGTATCGAATACCTGTCTGGTGTAGAAATCAGTCGCCTACCGAAATCTCATCACACTGGGTGGATTGTGGGTGAAGGAATTTCTGGAAGACAGGTTGTCACAATCAATATTACCGATCGGGAGCAGACCCACCTTTATGTTTTGCATAATAGTTTCGATGTTGACCCATATGTTGAAATCCAGAAAGAAATTATTAGTCATTTAAATCCATCTTGGGCTGAAAATGGATATCACATACACATAATCGACATTTTATAGGATGGTTTTGGGACCATATTTTTAAGATGTTAGATGAAAATCCAGATTCGATTTCAGAATGACTTCAATGGCTAGCCGGAGGACCAAGTGTGTATGTATTATCTCAAAATTCTTATGTAGTTAATGGTTATAAATTTTATACTAATGAACATGATGAAGATAGTACTATGTAGAATAGTGGGGTTACACTTGTGGATGAAGCGATTCATGTTTCCAGTGCTAAGGAAAGAAATCCAATTTATGCAAATATGTCATACTTTGGTATCCTCAAACAAACATGGGAGTTGGATTATATGGAATTCCATGTTCTGATTTTTCAATGCTAGTGGGTTGATAATATGAGTGCTGTTAAAATAGATGAATTGGGATTCATGAAAGTTGATTTTAGTAAGGAATGGGAGAAAGACGATCCATTTATAATCACATCACAGGCAGTGCAAGTATTTTATGTTCCAAATCCCACAAACCAAAAATGGTCAATTGTTCTGTTATCGACCAAAACAGCTGAAGGGCCAGATGAAAATTCAACGGAGGATGACCCTTTCATTGTCTCTTTGCAATAATTTCTCAATGGTCCCAATGTAGACGATGCTTTGTATGTCAGAGGAGACCACAATAAAGGGATATGGATAATCGATAGAGGGGTCAAATCCCTTCATCCTTAAAAAAATTGGGTTCAATAATAAGGTTATTTTTTATTCTAATATAGATTGTGTTACATTATGTTATTATTTGTTCACTGCTACTTTTATGTGATCTAAATTAAATGTTAAACCACTTCTGTAGATAATGACTTCTGCACCTGCTGATAGACCCAATCCCAAGACACAATAGGTCTCTCAACCTATTGCAGATGGTCCCACTGCTGAGGTACAACAGGTCTCTCAACCTGTTGCAGTTGTTCCCACTACAGAGGTATAATAGGTTTCACAACCTGTTACTGCGGGTCCCAATGCTGATGCTAGCGCTTCAGAGGAACATAATGATGATGCAGAAAACAAGGAAATGGTAGGCAATGAAACCCCAGTGGCACAAAAAAACAGGTGCGCCATAGTTTAATAGTTTTAGCCAATGTATTTAAGGCAAAATCAAAAGGCATCAAATATGAGGTGGGATGGAATAAGTAAGGCCAGCATGTAAACGCGAACAAAGCCATGTTTAGTAGCTACATTGGAATCGTCACTCGGCAACACATGCCAATTAATGTAGAGTCGTGGCACCATGTTGTCAGTGGGCTGAAAACATTAATGTGGGAAGAGATTACGGTAACATTACGATATAATTTATTTAATTTATTAAAATAAAATAAAATAAAATACTGAAATATTGACTAGCTCTTCATCATCTCTTGCAGAGTGAATTTATTGTAGATGTCTCTCACAATGAATATTTATTAAGACTGGCAGGAAGGGTCCATAGAGGATTTCACACCATTTTAATGAAACATTATCTGAAATGTGCTGAAGGGAAAATCACGCCGCACCCACCTCCTCTTTATGCACACTTGATATCCCAAGGAGCGTGAGATGCGTTTTGCAACTGTCGTGCAAAGCAGACTTTCCAGGTACATTGTGTTTGGTTACACATTGTTTAATGTTTGTTGTATTCATCACTTTTGTTGACAGTTTTTTATTTATGAAATAGAAAATTAGTTCTGAAAATAACGAATGGGTAGCAAAACTAGTGTACCCCTACCGTAAAGCAAGGCTGGGGTACACTTCAATTTAAAAACAATTGTTACGTATTTTAAAAGTACTGTAATAATTTTATGTGACATAAAAAACACTGTAACCATGTTTCCCTATTTATATATAGATTGAAGAATCAAAAACCCGATCCACTTCCATCCCACGCCATGTGCTATGGAATGAGTCTCGTGTTAATACAGAGGGGAAACTGGTAGATTAAAACACACAAAAATTGTGGGAAACATGCGTAAGGATGACATAATATATTTTTTTTTCTTTAAATTACTATTACATATCGATGATTACTTATTTTCCATATTTTCTATTTGAAATAGTCACAGGAATCCACAACACCCACACCAGATGCAGACATACTTTCAGCGGCCTAGAAAATGCCAGAACAGTATGACCGCATTAGAGGTGTGGGTTTTGGGGTGACACCCCGGACATATTTTCAGAAAAAAAAACAAGATGATGAACAAACTGAAGAAATGAAAATGATGAGAGATAGAGTATCTACCCTTGAAGAAATAATCGAATGTCAGTGAGACTTTCTAGAAACTTTGATGGGGGAGAGACGAAGAGAACCAACAACTCAAAAACAACCAGCACGAGAAGATCCTGCCCCACCCCCACCATCTTTGAGGGGATCCATTCCCCTAAAAGACCTGATTTAACTAAGGTAATAAATGTTATAATATTTGTTTCTGTGAAATGTGAATCACATAGACACTGATACCTTTCTTATAATGATATTCTATAGTGTGAAAATGACTGTGATTTATATCTGTCAACTCCCACCCATCGCCTTGTAGCGAGGGATACGGTGTTCAATATGCCGAATGACACGCTACACTAGAGATCACTTCCAACCAGTCATGTCAATGTGTTGATTTACTAGTTAATGATCTGAGTACTAAGCTACCCGTGCTAAATTACAATGACGACATTCATATGGTGGAAAAAGATGTTGGAGCATTCGTTGCATGGCCGTCGAATCTTGTAAAAAAACATGTTGACCAAGAGGTATTCATTTCAAATTCATTTTTCAAGAAGAACCATTAATATTAAATTAGAAAATGGTTGAACCGGTGAATGTTATTATAGAAGGACAAAATGGAAGAGCTAAAACAAAAGAGAGACTCAAAAGGATCAACCAACCGATAAAAAATATATACTAAGACCACCTTCAACCCTCCCATTCTATATACACATTTAATATCATTGTAATCTCATGTGGATACAAAAATGAAAGGCGGAAACAGTCACACAATTGTTTGTAAAAGAGATATGTATGGAGAGGAAACATTATATTTCATTAGTACTGACACTATAGCTGAAATCATCACATACGATAGGCTAATCACCTTAGTTATAAATGTATACATGAGGTATGTTTTCATGATTTGATTTTAAAAAAGCTGATATACTATATTAATTATGGATAAATACATTTCATATTTTTCACAGGCGTATATATGAGAAACAATTGAAGGGATTTTCCCATGAATACAAATTTGGACACTTTAGTCCTCACACCATTTCAACACAACGAGAAGAAATAGATTCCGATTTTCAGGATAAATTAATGTCAAACCTGCTCAGAAGGTTTCAATGAAGAATTACGACTCACAAAATCTTTTTAATACCTATGATGTAGGGGTAAAACTCTTCATTTTAATCATATCAATTATATTTTCATTTCTATCAGTACTTATTCCTTTTTGTGTTTTTATACAACATTGGATGCTCATTGCAGTCAATTTGGATACTCCAAAGATTTATTTTCTGGATTCACTGCATGGATATCCAACAAACCGACCATACATGATGGTGATTGTCAATTCATAATACACTATATGCAACATTTTAGAACTAAATATCTAGTTATATAATTAATATTATCTTTTAATGAGGATTCTATTATGATAGGGCTGTGTATGAATATCGTCTAAAGGTTAGAATGAATCCCAGGCCTAAGGATGAAAAAGCACACAAGATCTACAAATGGAGAAGTATCAGGGTATATATAATTATATTTCACTATTCAAATACATATCAAAACAAATTTCTTATTTTTCTAGATGTTTCTGCAGTGTCCGAAACAAACAAACGACAAGGACAGCAATTATTATGTTTGTAAATTTATGAAAGGGATCATATTTCATGAACAAACTAGCATCCCTGAAGAGGTATTTTTGAAAATAATTACTAATTCATTTAAAATAATTATTAATTATTTTTTGTATTTATATTTTTTTAGTACTACTATGACTATCATAAAAAATCCTATTCAGAAGATGATATAGATGTGTTTAGAAATGAATGGGAAGCATACCTGGTGGAATAATGTAAAGAAATAGGACAATGAAGGTGATTTCCTACAACTTATGTAATCTATATATGATCATTGATGTTTCCCTTTTTTACACTTATTTAGAATCTATGATCACCCTTTCTTATGTTTCATATCCGTAGATTATGAAGAATGGTTTTAGAAATGATTTGAGTTTCTAGTAAAGAATAACTTGATGAGAGACTCTTATGAACTAATGATATACATAATACTGAGAAAACACGTTTGTATTGTTTTGATACTTTAAGAAAATGATCCATGAGTCATTTTTGATGTGTATGAATCATCCGAACCTCAATTCGAAGGACGGTGTGACCGGTATGTCCAAAAGTGTCTCATATCAGTTTGAAATTGACATTAACTTTAGAAAACAACAAAAGTGACATACGGAAACCGATCAAATGTGTTTATATTGTTTTGATACTTTAGTACAATGATCCATTAGTCATTTGTGATGTGTACTAATTGACTGCACCTCAATCCAATGCACGGTGTGACCGACATGGCTAAAAGTGTCTGATATAAGTTTCAAATTGACATAAACTTTAGAAAACAACAATACTGACATACAGAATACTAAGAAAATGTGTTCAGATTGTTTTGATACTTTTGTAAAAAGATACATGAGGAATTTTTGATGTGTAAGAATTGATCGTACCTCAATCTGATGCACGGTGTGACCGGTATGGCTAAAAGTGTCTAATATCAGTTTCAAATTGACATTAACTTTAAAAAACAACACTACTAACTTTCGAAATACGGAGCAAACACCTTAAGATTGTTTTGATAATTTATTACAATAATCCATGAATCATTTGTGACATGAAATAATTGACCTCACCTCAATCCAATGTACGATGTGATTGGTATGGCTACAAGTGTCTGATATCAGTTTCAAATTAAAATAAACTTTAGAAAACTACACAAGTGACATACGGAAAATAGATCAAACATGTTCGGATTGTTTTGATATATTAGGACAATGATACATGAGTCATTTTTGAGGTTTACGAATCAAACACACCTCAATCTGATGCACATTGCGACCGGTATAGATAAAAGTGTCTGATATTAGTTTCTAATTGACATTAACTTTAGAAAACAACAGAAGTGACATACAGAAAACTGAGCAAATGTATTCAGATTGTTTTGATACTTTTGGACAATGATCCATGAGTCATTTTTGACGTGTAAGAATCAACCACACCTTAGTCTGAGGCACGGTGTGACCGGTATGGATAAAAGCATCTGATATCAGTTTGAAATTGACATTAACTTTATAAAACAACACTACTGACATATGGAAAACCGATCAAACAATTTTGGATTGTTTTGATACTTCAGAAAAATGATCTACGAGTCATTTTTGACATATACCAATCAACTGAACCACAATCCGAAGCACGGTGTGATCCGTATGGCAACAAGTGTCTGATATTAGTTTCAAATTGATATAAACTTTAGAAAACAACACAAGTGACATACGGAAAACTGGGAAAACGTGTATGGATTTTTTTTGATACTTTAGGAAAAAGATCCACGAGTCATTTTTTAGGTTTACGAATTGACCGAACCTCAATTCGATGCACGGTGTGACCGGTATGGCTAAAAGTGTCTGATATCACTTTCAAATTGACATTAACTTTAGAAAACAACACAAGTGACATATGAAAAAATGATCATATGCATTTGGATTGTTTTGATACTTTAGGAAAACGATTTATGAGTCATTTTTGACGTGTACGAATCAACCAAACCTCAATCCAATGCACAATGTGACCGGTATGGCTAAAAGTGTCTAATATCAGTTTGAAATTGACACTAAATTTAGAAAACAACTATACTAACATAGGGAAAACTGAGAAAATGCATCCGTATTGTTTTAATACTCTAGGAAAACGATCCATGAGTCATTTTGGACGTGTAAGAATCAATCGTACCTCAATCCGACACACGATGTGACCGGTATGGCTAAAAGTGTTTGATATCAGTTTCAAATTGACATTAACATTAGAAAACAACACTACTGACATACGAAAAATCGAGCAAACGCATTTGGATTGTTTTGATACTCTAGGAAAATGATTAATGATTCATTTTTGATGTGTAAGAATCAAACGCACCTCAATCCTGCACACGATGTGGCTGGTATGGCATAAAGTGTCTGATATTAGTTTGAAATTGACATTAACTTTAGAAAACATCACTACTAACATACGAAAACCGAGAAAACGCATTAGGATTATTTTGAATCTTTAGGAAAAGGATCCATTAGTCATTTTTGACATGTACGAATCAACCTCACCTAAATCCGATACACAGTGTGACCGGTATGGATAATAGTGTCTGATATCAGTTTGAAATTGACATTAACTTTAGAAAACAACATACTGACATATGGAATACTAAGAAAATGCCTTCAGATTGTTTTTATACTTTAGGAAAATGATCCAGGATTCATTTGTGATGTGTAAGAATCATCCACACCTCAATATAACTCACAGTGTGACCGGTATGGCTAGAAGTGTCTGATATCAGTTTCAAATTGACATAAACTTTAGAAAACAACACAAGTGGCATACAAAAAACTGAGAAAACGTGTTCGGATTGTTTTTATACTTTAGTAAAATGATCCATGAGTCATTTTAGAGGTGTAAAAATTGAGTTCACCTCAATCCGACACACGGTGTGACTTTTATGGCTAAAAGTGTCTGATATCAGTTTCAAATTGACATTAACATTACAAAACAACAAAAGTGACTTATGGAAAACCGAGAAAATGCATTCATATTGTTTTGATACTTTAGTAAAACAATACATGATTCATTTGCGATGTGTACGCATCAACCTCACCTCAATCCGATGCACGGTGTGATTGGTATGGCTAAAAGTGTTTGATATCAGTTTCAAATTGACATAAACTTTAGAAAACAACACAAGTGACATACTGCAAACCGAGCAAACACATTCAGATTGTTTTGATACTTTAGGACAATAATCGATGAGTCATTTGTGACATGTATGAATCAACTGTACCTCAATATGACACACGGTGTGACCGGTAAAGCTTTTCATTAGATAAACAATCAATATTTATTAAATGAGATAAATCATCCAAAAACATATTGATTTTACATTTTCCCTTTCATTGTTATTAGAATGAAAAAATTTGAGTTTATCATTTTCATATTTTAGTTTCACATTTTCATATTAATTTATTCATTCATATTAGTGTTTTAATTTATTTCATTATTGTTTTACTGACATAATATTTGTTTTCTTATATAGTTGATTTTTTCCTTGAGTTCGGATGCTTTGTTCAGCAACAAATACCATGGATGAAAATTTTGGAGAGTGGATCACGGATATCAAAGGATGAAACATTAATGTTTATAACTATTTTTGGATAATTGTAATTGTAACAATGTAAAACATTGTTTGAAATGTATATTGTAGTGTGTTTTTTTGTATTCAGGATGTTAAGTAAATGTATATACCATTATTTGTCAAAATATTGTGTGCAGGTGCTATTTTGTGCAGGTGTGCAGGTGTTATTTTGTGCAGGTATGCTAGTTTGTTCAGGTGTGTAGGTGCAGGGGAAGGTTCCTTTATCAGCACTTTTCTGAGCGATGATAAAGGACACTTTTAACAGCGCTAAAAGAGTGCTGATAAGGGGCCCTATTATGAGCGCTCAAGGTAGCACTGATAAAGGACCCCCTTTATCAGTTCTAGAAAATCACTGTTAATGCCGGCGTAGATAAAGGGGGTCCCCTTTATCATCACTTTGAAAAGCACTTTTAAAGGGCACCTTTATCAGTGCTAAAAAGAGGGATGATAAAGGGGGTCCTTTATCAGTGCTCTTTTTAGTGCTTATAAAGTTCGAATTTAACAGTGTTTTTCGGAGCGCTGATAAAGTGAACCCCCCTTTATCTATGCCGGCATTAAGAGTGCTTTTTTAGCACTGTTAATGTTGGTTTTTATCGCTGATGAAAGGCCAAGTTGTAGTAGTGTCACTAGATTTTATTTAAAGTCATTAGACTTTGAGAATTTCTTTTCATTCTTGATAGCACATGAGATAATATCATCGTACAATGAGAAGGATTGTGAGAATAATTCTTGATGGAGAAATGGTTTAAACCCATCAAAGAAACGATCAATATTAATTTTTGGGTTAATTATATAATCTACATCATGCCTTGATAACCTTGTACATTTATCCTCATACATTGCGGCATTCTCATTCTCCTTTTTCCTTAGACTTAGAAATTCTCATTCCATATCTGCTTGATGGTCATGAGGAAGGTATTTTTCTAAGAAAATATCTTTGAACTCCTTCTATTCCATATTTTATACTTCACAATCATCCTTTTTGTTTTGAATCAATTACCACCATTGATCAACATCTCTATTGAGGCGATAAACTTCCATGAAAGTTTTTTCCCTTTCGCTACTCCTCAAAGCATAAAATATTTTCTTTAAATAATTTATCCATTACTTAGCTACTAATGTATTTTTACTCCCATTGAATGTTGGTGGGTTTTTCCTCATGAGGCGATCTGACAATGATCCTCCACGTTGTGGATCAGGGTGTTCCATACAGGTAAGGTTATTATTCATAACCTGAGTGAGTTATCCGAGTATGGTGATAAGATGATCAGCACTAGTTTCATCACCATCTCCACAATAATTATCTTGAGTAGGATTGAAATACCTACATGGATTATGTGTTTTGATACAGTTTTCATTCCTTCCACTAGGCACCAGTTCTAAACAATGGCATACACTAGATTAGTTTATGAATCACAATACATAATTCCAAACTGGTAAAAGAGTTAAAATAAATTTAACAGTTTATGGATATAATCCATACTCATAAAAATGTTTTCTTTGAGAAATTATATACTCATAAACCCTTAATACTGGTTTGTAATGAAAATTATAATTATCCTAAGAATATCCCCCAGGAGTGTTGTAACCAAGAGTGCAGCAAGACTCGTTGTCGTGCCCTAGTTCCCATTCGAGTCTAGCTCAAAGCAGTGTTTTCAAGATTTACCCCTAGGTACATATGTTCCAGAGCTGCCTCTACCTACTCGTATCCAGACATGGATTTATTTTTTTGAAAACACATAAAATCTCTACAGTACCAAAATTCTATGATGTTATTCTATAATAATCCTCAAAGTCTATATTAGGGTAGTGTTATCTAATCATTGTTTTTCTAAATCTAGCTTCCTAGGTTTGTACTAAAATTTCTATGATAAAAACTATAACACCACAACCCTAGTCACCTAGAGTTGGTGTATTATAACATAACATTGTCGTGATCACAAAATATTATGTCTCAAAATACTGATTAGTTTAGTATCTTTGGAAATACTAGATACATTCATAAGTTTTACATTACATTATAAAATGAAAACTACAAGAACATTGTCTCCATAGGCCGCACTCATATCACTTAGTCTATCCAGATAGGTCTTTCCTAATATACTTCTTCACATCCTCAGAAAAATAAAACATAGAAAGGGGTGAGCTCAGATGCTCAGTAAGGAAAATAATATAGTGGAAAATTTCATAAATAATCATAAACATTTAAGGAAAATTACAAGACTAAAAAAATCCTTTTAAACATGAACTTCAGCATAATTGGGAAAAGATAAAATAAAATAATTCCATTTAATTATTCACATTGATATTCAACTAGTCGAATGATCACATGCAATATCAATAGCCACTTTTATAATGATGGAATGCATAATATCAGACTTAATAACCACATAGTCAAGGACTTGTGACAGGACTACAAAAAAATTAGTCATGGACTGGTTCCAAGACACTAGTTTGTCTCATGAGACCTACTGATGCATCAAGGAGCTATATCAGGCTCCACCGATCACTTACTAAATCCAATGCATTCCTCATATGAAAAGGTTTAAACATAACATAAACATTAGTATTAAAACTTGAATAAGAAATGTCAATAATTTATCCCTAAACCATGAATGGTGTAAAAATAACACATCAATAGTCAAACATATCAAAAAACGTTCAATATAATATGGAGGTTTTGTATCATAACAAATGACCTTCAAACAAGCTTAAAATCCATCAAAGGCTGTTGACATAGATGAAATCAAATTTTTTTAACAAAAATATCTTTATCTATTTTGAAATTATTTAGAATACATTTAATTATAAAAGAAAAAATTTATTTTTCAAATTATTCTTATAATATTGTAATGTAATCTTTGACGATGTTATAACAGTGGAAAATAGCTGCACCCGCTGTATAAGTTAAAAATACATTCTTACCTTAATTTTGTCAAAAAGTCCATAAAGTACCTTGTTCAGAAATTACGGAAAGATTCCTTCCAAAACATATAAGTTAAAATAAGGGTATAAATTACTTTAACCAATTTACTATTAATTAGTAAAAGGTTTTGAAATACATTTTTAAGAAACACGTATGTGGATGATAAAGAGGTCCCAGTAGATACTCACGTATAAAACAACCTCGGATAATAAAGAGAATATAAAATTAACCCTTACCTTATAATTTTCCTTGGTCAAGGGTGGGTTAACCTCCTGTATATTGGTGAATTAATTTTTATTAAATTATTAAAGAACCATATACATTAATATGATGTAATATATGATCTTTTAATATTGCCTTGTTAATGATATTTCAGTAGTATCATCGTTTCGGGTGTTAAATGATTCATTTTCCTTTATATAATTTTGTTATGTAAGTAATGTTTTTTATGGATATGATGTATCTTATTCATATTAAAAATGATATTAAGTCTTTAAAAATTATTTTTAATCATCAAATGAAAATTATTCTTGAATGGATATGATGGGTAATGAATCTCATCGCATTCGTGGAGATGGTAATCCGTACGTAAGCACGAGCGAAAATATCATTATTTTGATATTAAAATCATATATAATTGGATGTTATATATTATATGAAGAATAATTACCATGTTATATTTATTATTTACATCATTTATACTCATTATTACACCTATCCTAATTATTAAGTGTTTGAATAACAAACTACACCACGACGTGGAGACGGTAATCCGTACGTACGCATGTATGGTGACATTATAATCTATAGGATGGATAGAATAATGAATATTGTTGTACCATTTTTATAATAATATCACATTAAATAGAAGATACCGAAGTTATTATTTTAAAATGTTAACAACAAAGAAAGAGGAAGAGGAAGAATAAAATAACTTGAAAGAGGTGATGCCATATTTACCTCTTCTTCGGGTTCTTCCTTTTAGGTTGATAAAAAGGGATCCTTAAGATGGAATTATTACTAAATGAAAGACTCTAGGATGAAGGTATGATAGTTGAGAGGATATTTGGGAAGGTTGTGGCTGATAAACATGGCTTTTGAGGTGTAAATTGGAGAGAAGGGGAAGTGCCCTTTTATAAGAGGGTGAGGGGCACCTTAGGAAAAGATTAAAATATTATTTTATAATAAAATTAATTTGGGTTTCTAATGGCTCAAAAAAGATTTATTTAGAGTATAAGGTGGTTATGGGTCAAAAACAACTCAACCAATAGGTTTTATACAGGTTTTTGTTACTATATTAACCTTATCTTTTAGATTTAACTCTTAGTTTAATAGTTGGACATTTAGCATATCTCTTTGTATTTTTATATTATATGGTTAATAAACATACTATAACAAGAAAAGAGAACCTAAAGTGGTTTATTAATGACATATATAATATTATTTAATCCTTTGACCGATCCTTATATTTTTAGGTATAGAATATTAATTAATAATATAATATTTGTTTTAAAAACTCTTTTATGTCAATTTTGACACTATTTGGTATTTTGTATTATTTAAATTCATAATAGTATTATTACATAGAAAAAAATTCGTTTAATCAACCATAACATGTAATATTAACCTATTAAATTAGTTTAATTCATTAAAAATCTCAAATTATATTTATTTGGATATTTATAATATCAATTATTTTAATCATTCATTAATAAGGTAATTACTACATCATCATTGTGTCATAAATAAATTTAATTATTTAATTTATAAAAATTATAAATAAACTTCTATTATTTAGGAAATATTTTTATCTTTATAATTAATATTTATTGTCTAATTTATCTTATGTATAACCCTATATTAAAAATGGTTTAGTTATTAGACATTGATTTTAACACTTTTAACTCTTCTTTAAATAAAATAATAATAAATGTCCTAACCTAATCCAAGTAGACCAAACTGGATCATATTTTATTCCTAAGGTTTTTTTTGGTCTAATTATACTTATGCAATATAATTATTACATGTATTAGGGTAATTATGAGATAATATTTACCCTTAATTACCATATTTACTTTTAGCCGTGGTAAATAATTGTCAAAAGTTAGTGTTCACCAAAAAATATTTTCATCTTATTGAACAAAATTTTACTTAATGATATTATCCATGTATCTCAGATTTTTTAAATTCAACTGAAAAAAGTGGTAAAATTTTGTTTTATACAAATTTGGAAATGCTCCTTGGTGGTGGGTAAAAGAGGGTAAAAAGTTCGATAAAATTTTATATATCTAAAATTACTATAAAATGACTCCAATGAATTAAATTGAACATATATAGATATTATGTATCCATTTTTATCAAAAATAAATTAAAATAAAATAAATATTTATTTAAATAAAAAGTCAGTTTTAACCAATAACGCAGTGTTTCTTCACTATTAATTAAAAATTTAATGTTTTCAGAAAAATACTAAAAATCACCCTAAGATAATATCGATATTAAAAATCCCAAAATGAGGTCCATTTTGAAATATTAAATTTATAAAATTTCAAAAAGTGGGTATTACTATTCATAATGGCTGGTTTTATTGTTTATGGTGTGTTTGGACCCGAAGTTGCCTACAACACAAGCTATTGTATTATTCAAAGGGAAACATATCATTGAATATTGGGGTGTTGAACTTTGGATAATGATTGAAAATTTATAAATAAAAATCATGAGGATATTATTGTAACCCTCAATAAATATGAATATATATTAAATAGAGATTCCGAAAAATCATTAAAGAATACTGGTGGATTTTCTATTTCTAAAAATTAAAATATTCCTACTAAATTTAAGTCTGTAAAGAAAGTATTTAGGTGTTCAAGAAAGGATAGAGTTACTGTTTAATCTGATACTAGTTCATTAGAAAACTATGAAATTGAGTTTTCCAATATTTTATAAATAATGAAAAATATTATTGGATAGAAATATTTTCAGTGCCAAATGAAAAAATTTCATAAGGATAAAAATGATAAGAATGATTCTGAGGTTACTTATTATTAATATAAAGGAACATGACCCATTTGACTATATTTTCCTTAACTCAAAAGGAAATTTAAAAAGGAAGTAAATTAATATATAAATGAAAATAATTATTATAACTTAAAATTTAATAAAACTAAAATATTATTTGTCACATGGTGTGGTAGTGGTGTGGATTCTTCAGAGAAATATTTTGATAATGAAATATCTAGAGAGAGGAACATTGGTGTTTTTTAAAAGTACCTATAAAAGATCAATTTCAAATGGAAACGGTACATACTTCAGAATCAGTTACTAATTTATATTCATATGAAAACTATCTTGATGATGAGAAAAAATGAACATTTTCTAATAAATATTATTTTATATCATAAGATAATAATTTACGTAGTTATGAATAAGTTTCTAGATTTGAAAAATAATATGGAAATGAAAAATTAATGTTTTTTAAAAAACATTATAAGTAAAACATAAAAATCTAGATTAAAAAATAACTATTCTAACTAATGAAATGTAAAATCCTTATAAATATCAGGATAAAACTAATTTTGAAAAGGAGTATACTTCAAAAAATCTTAAGAAAACTATTAAAGAGAAAAATATTTTATAATAAAATTTTATAAACTTAGTTCTATTTCTATTTATAATGATGTTAGGAACATAATTTTCAAACTAAAATATGAAATATCTAGGTTGAATAAACTTTTTACTATGTTTAAAATTGGTGAGGAAAACATTTAAAATATGTGTAAATAAATTAAAACTCATTGTGATAATTCTAGAATGGGTTAGAAAAATCAAAAAACTAATTTTAGTAACAGTAATTTTGTTCCTAGAATTGAATTATTTTTCTGAAAATTACAAATTGATAGACAATAGGAGAAAAATTGTTCTTTAAATATATTTCATTATATTAGTTTCCATAAATCTTATTTTTATAAGGAAATAACATTTGAAAATTGAAATAATTTTCATTTGATGTGGATTTGAAAGATATTTTTTCTTGATAATATAGATCCTAAAAGGTTTGGGTTTTGAAAAGATAATTCATTTGTTTTCATGAAAAGATATATATTACAAAAAAACAAAAATATTTAGTATATGGATAGTTGTTTATTATGAAACATGATTGAAAAAATATATTCATTTAAGAATAATATAAAGATAAAAGGTTTAAAACTGACTTTTTGAGATATTGATCAAGGATAAATCATTGGTATAGGTAACATTTCCATTCATTGAATATCTATAATTTCAAATATTTTTTTAGTGATTATTTAAAAACATATAAGAATAATTTAATAATTTGATTAAGATTTTCTTGTGATGTTTTGGAATGAAAATTTTACAACACCTTGTTCCAAGGTTGAATTTATTCTTTCTTCCAATCCGCACGATAATGTTTGCACACAAGACATAGAAGACCTTAAGAGACAACAGTTTCTTTATCCAAGTGAAATGTAAGACCAATATTCGTTATGGAATATAAGGTTCAGACACTGTATCCTTATAATTTTATATAAGATGAATAATAAAAAACTTGTTAAGTATCTACATGAACTAGGGGTTGAATCTTCAAAATATTTTGACCCTTGTCAAAATGGTAAGAAAAAAAATCAAGTTTTTAATCTATTTGTGAAGTCTCAACATCTAATGTTTTGTAGATAGTGTATATGAACATATTTTATCAGAAAAAATTTGAAGTAATGGTTGAAAATAATATTTATATATCTAAGTTCATGATTATATTAGATACACATGGGTTTATTTTCGTACAAAGTAATCCAAATCATTTAGTTATTGAATTTTTTTTAGAAATAGTTAATGATGATAAAAACCTGTCATTGGAAACTATCCATAGTGATTATGGCAGAGAATTTGAAAAATATGATTTTGAAACATTTTGTAGTAATAAATTTGTTGAACATAACTTTTCAACACCTATAACCCTACAAAAAAGTAGTGTAGTGAAAATAATAAATTGAGTTCTTCATGATATTACTAAAAACTGATGAGTGAATAAATAGTTGATAATTTTTTTGGGGATGAAGTAGTTTTTTAATTCCTACTATACTTTAAATTGAGTTTTAATTAGATAGTTTCTGAATAATACTTTATATTATTTGTGGACAAGAATAAAACCAAATGTTTCTTACATAAATATATTTGCATGAGACATATTCATCTTGAATACTAAATATAACCTATATTAATTTTCACCAAAATTTGATGAAGTAATGTTTAATTGTTATTCCACTACTAGTATGGTTTATATAATTTTTAAATAAAAATATTACTCTTGAGGAAAAAATACATATTAATTTTGATGGAACTGATCCTTTTGTTTTTAAACAACCTCAACCTACTTTCTCAGATGTTATTTCTATAACCGGTTTTGAACCATTTATTGGATGTTAATCTCATAATGAAATAAATAAATAATTTTATTATTATGTTATTCCTCATGAAAATTTACTACCTATTTTTGAAGAACAGACTTTTGATTAACATATAAGTCAGCTGTTTTTTCTTTAATCATCCAAGTGAAAGTATCATTGGAGTTGTAGATCACACAACTATCATCAAAAGCCCTTTTAGAAATGAAATTTAATATAAAGATTTTTTTATCAAAATTTGAACCTAAAAGTTTTGATGTTGATTGGATAAAATAAATTCAAGATGAATTCAAGGATTTATCAAGAAAACAATTCCAGAAATTAGTTCAAAGACCTAAATAAATATATATAATTAGTGTTAAATGTATATTTTTTTCTGAAAAAGGTGATGAAAATGGAATAAAATTTAGAAACAAAATAGTCTTGTTGCTATGGGATATAACTAATAATTGGGAGTATATTATTAATAGTTTTTTATCTGGTAGTAAGAATTAAAGATACTCAAATACTTATTTCCTTTATAGCATTAGTTAATTTCAAACTATTTTAAATTAATATGAAGTGTTATTTTCTTAACAGAGTTTTTCGGTATGAAGTTATGTATAAAAACACATGATTTTTAAAATAATAAACACCAAAAATATGTTTATTAACACACCAATAAACTATTTGCACTTAAACAGGCTTTTAGAGCTTATTATGATAGGATAACTCAAATTGTTTTACAAAAAAAAAAATTTAATGGATTTGTGGATCCAACACAATTTGTAAAATAAGTTATTAATAATATTGTGATTGTAAAAATTTATGTTCATGCCATTATGATTGGTATAACTAAAAAATAAAAATTATATTCCTTTGTAGATCATATGAATTATGAGTTGGTAATGATTATCATGGGTGAGCTAAAATATTTTCTTTTTTTTCAAATTTCACAAAAAAAATAGATGAAAATTTTATATCTCTAGATAAGTTTATAAAATATATTCTTAGGAAATTTGGATATGATAACATCAAAATAATGAGTAATCATGTTTGTACCTCAAAAAAAGTATATCATGATGAGTATGAGAAACCAGTTGATTGGAATTATTTTAGACGTATGATTGAAATTTGACTATAATTAACAATTAGTCATCATGATTTAATGTTTTTTGTATTCATCTGTTGTAGATATCAAAATAATCCAAAATATACACATATTAAAGATTTAAAACACAATATTCATTATGCTAATAGAATAATGGATTTTGGCGTATTCTATTATTTTATAAATGTTTATAAACTAATTTTTTTTTTATATGATCAGTTTTGAAGATGTATAATGGATATAAAAAGTAAATCTATAACATTTCATTTCATAGGATATTCTTTAGTTTATTTGTTTTTTACAAAACAAAATTGGGTAGTACTTGCCGCTATTCAAGCCGACTATCTGGTAACTGAATGTTTTAGGGCTTAAGTGTTGTGGATGGAACACACACTCAAAGACAATGGAATGAGTTTCACTAAAGCTCAAACATTTTTTAGGAACAGAAGACCAATCTAATTATGTAAAAACCCAACACATCAATCATGTTATAAAAAATAGATATTATTCACCACTTATTTTTTTTATCACGCACTCAAAATAGATAAAATTTTAATATTTATAAAAATATAAGAAAAACTTGTGGATATATTTTATATACCCCATAGTTCTAATAGATTTGATTATATCAAAAATATTCTTTGAATGAGCAATATTAAGAGATTATTCATATATAATTATTTTTTACCAATATAATCACATTAACAATAATTTTTTCAAAATAAGAGTACACATGTTTATGTTTTCTAAAACTTTTTGTTTTTTAAATTTTCTTGTTTCTAAATATTTATCATAATTACTTTTTATATTCATTTTTTAGTAAAAATTATGTATGGAATAAAAATTTGTTACAAGAGTATCATAATGAGTTTTGTTTTAAATTTATAATAATCCGTTTTTCTGTTTTTATAAAATTCCATATAGGTTCAAGATCTAATCGTGCTCGGTTCGAGAAATTATTAAGAAAAACAAAGTGCATGCAAAAAGTGAAAAATACAAGTGGCATAGGAAACACAAAATAGTGTCACAAAAGTACCACCCAACATACGGTAATATTATATTATTTTAGTATTTTTTAGTAATCCATTAAATTATTTTTATATTTTATAAATTAATTTTTTTTATATTGATATTTTTTTCAAAATTTTAAATGTTTTTATAAACAGAATGTTAATAAATATGGTAAAATATTTTAAAAATTTTAGAGTTCAAATAAACATACAAAAAAATTCTTTGATTGAATATTGGATGTTAGATTAGTTAATGTTTAATCATAGCCATTGAAATTATTATTTGAATATGAAGAAACATTTTCACGTTCCTATATATAGGTGGGTCACCCCATTATCCCACATTGATTATCTTGGTTTTTTCCTGAGCTCTTACATCCCATAAATACATCAGTCCAGTTATTTTTTAATTCATTTGATCTATAACTCCATCATAATTATGATGGAAACCAAAAAATATTGTTAAGAATGGTTTATTTACTAAAAAAGATACCTTAAGAGGAATTGGTTTGATAAATACAATTCTACCATCAAAAGGATCATTTATTTTCAAGGTTTAGAAATTGTTTTTGTAGAGAAATAAGATATTGATAATGATCTAGAATATCTTGAAATAGTTAGATATTTTTACACCTTTGTTTTGTTTTTCACAGTAGAAGGCAAGGGAAACATCTCCTTTTCCATTATTTATAAGATATATATTATTTATTTCAATAGAGTAGAGAACTCGGTGGGAGTTCATTTTTCTAGTGAGGCATATTTTCATTCACAAAAGTTACTAGACATAATTAGAACATTTGGGAAGAATAAGGATGAAGCTTCTTTGTTTCCATGTCAATAAAATGTAAGGAATGCTTAAAATCTATCACCAATCAATAGAGTAATAGAGTTATGGATTCAAGGATATGTATAAACGTATAAATAATAATTAAATTAAATAACTTTAAAATATTAAAAATTAAAAATTTACTACTGGATAGGGATACTAATTTCACTGTTAAAGGTGTTTTTCTATATACCCTGAAATTAACACCCTCTATATCGGAACCTATGCTATGTCATGTGAGACCATAACCTTGGCCTAAACTTATTAGTGGGCAATAGATTGTGTCTTCCATAATTAATTCTGATATTTTCCATCCCCCGGGCCTAGATTTTGGAGTATGTAGATATGTGGGAATAATTATAGGAAGGTGGTGTACTGATCCATTCATGCTTTTACATTTTATAACCTTTTGATGTTAAATTTTATATGAGGATTTCACATCGAAATTGAAGACCAATACCACCCTGAAATATACATTTTCTAGGCTAGGAGGGTGGAAAACACTATTATATGAATGTTATGGGACCTAATACACTAGTATTATGTCCAGTAGTGCCACATGAGGAACCTCATGTTCATCATCCACTAGAAAAAATGATCAGTTCTGATTTAGATGTTACCACATTATGTACTCCATATAGGGTATTATGTGACTGACCTCTACTATGGTATATCTAACTTAATAATTATGTTAACATCATTTTCCCACCTTCTTGGGGGATGAATGTCCTTACGCAGTTGATTCTAGGATAGAAGCCAAGCATTCAATTTTCAAGAATCTAGGGATGCCTTTAGAGTGGAAGTTCATGATCACCACCTATAATCTAGAAGATTCTTCTAAAAATTGGTGAGATTTCATCACTCTGGCTATATATCATTATGATGTGGTCAGGGTAGGATTTAATAAAACCTTATATGATTATTTCTTCCCCAATAAATTATAAGCATACAAGAGTTTAGATTTTATATGTTTTCAGAAGGGTTATATGTTACTGATGGAATATTCAAGTCATTACAATGATATATGGTGTTTTTGTGGAATATGAATAGTTATTAGAAGACCACTATGAGATAATTGGGGGATTATATTTTCTAAACTATCCAATAATAGGTGAACATTTTCCATCTTACCACTATTTAGGAAATATTGAACTTGGAACTCATCAAAGAGAAGAAATTGAGGGGAGATAGAAATGTGAGATAGGGTGATTCAGATTCTAGGTATGAAGATGATTAATCTTGTGGTATAAAGTGATGTTTTCATGCAGGGGAAGTTCCATTGATATGACATGTATAGAAATCTGTGTGGTGTATCACTAATGTGGAAGGGAAGTCTATAGGGAACCCTAGTGTATGAGGAACCTGATCGAGTGATGATTTTATGGTAGGATGGGGATCGTACAATGCTTATCCCAAACGTTCCTTTTTTATATCTACTGAGAAGGTATCTAATCCAACACACATTTTAGGTACATTATTAGTATCTCTATATCAGGATTGGAACTCCTCTAATATTATCCAATTACATTTCGGGGTTGATCATGGATGAAGATTTCATACAAATAAGGTACACCTCTAGTAGTGTAGACCTTCCCATGTAATCTAGGATGTATCTAAGGGCTATGCATCAGGACATATCTATGAATTAAAACCTAAATGTATGGGGAATATTCTAGGGACTTCTATAATATAATGTATTATTTAGGTAGCCTCTAATTTAGATAATTCTTTATTTGTTAATGTTGTATCAAACTCATTCATATCTATTGTACATATCAAATTTCTAGTCCTAGAGAGAGAATAATTCAACAGATATATTACAATTGACACATTGTTAGGGGTTCGATTAAAGGGTATATTCCAGTGTAAGGAGTTCCCCTAAATATAGGTAGGTTCCATTTCATATGAAACTTCTTTATCGTCGAGGTGACTCACTTTGAAATCATTCGAATTATGTATTATGTTTTCCCTCATAATTCCAATGTTTATTGAAACCTATAAAGTGTGTATTTTAACTCATGTTAGGGAAGCACATATATCCATTGAGAGAATGAGACATTTAGGTGAGTCGAGATGGATCCGAGTGTACTGGGCTGGGTATGGTGATAGCCCATATGTGTAGTCCTTTTAGAAGTTATTAGGGAATATATTTCATGGATTTCTATCCAGTTGTGTATTATTTTATGGATTTCCTCCCTGATGATTTTTCTAGATTATCTCTTGAGATATAGGTGGATTTCACCATCGATCTTGTGCCAAGTGCAGCACTAGTATCCCTTCTTCCTAATAGGATGGAAGTTGAAAAGATCATAGAACAATAGAAAAAGTTTTAATACATTTAGGTAAAGGGTTTTAACTAACATAACACTTAATCATGTGGTTCTACTATCCTTTTAACTAAGAAGGTGGATGGTTCCCTTAGTTATTAAACATTGATTTTAACTCCTTTAACTCTTCTTTAAATTAAATAATAATAAATGTCTTAATCTAACCCAAGTGGACCTAAAGGATAATATTTTATTCCTAAGGTTGTTTTTGGTCGAATAACACTTATCCAATAGAATTAGGACATGTTTTAAGGTAAAAATAATATCATTTTTACATTTAATTACCCTATTTACTTTTAACCGTGGTAAATAAAAGTAAAAAGTTACTATTCACCAAAAATTATTTTCATCTTATTGAACCATATTTTACTCCTTGATATTAACTGTGTCTCTTAGATTTTATAAATTCAACTCACCGAACCAGTAAAATTATATTTTATATAAATTTGCAAATTCTCCTAGGAGGTAGGTAAAAGACGGTAAAAAGTTCAACAAAAGTTTTAAATATCTAAAATTTTTATAAACTGACTGCAATGAATTACATTGAACTTATATAAGTATTATGTATCTATTTTGACCTAAAATAAATTTAAATTAAATAAATAATTATTTAAATAAAAAGTTGGTTTTAAACAATACCTCAATGTTTTCACTATTCATCAAAAATTGAATGTTTTCAGAAAATTAACAAAAATTCACCCTATGATAATTTCGATTTTCAAAATCCAAAAATGAAGTCCATTTTGAAAGATAAAATTTATAATATTTCAAAAAGTGGGTATTACTATTCATAACAACTAGTTTGATTGGTTGTGGTGTGTTAGAACTCGAAGTTGCGTACAACACAAGCTATTGTATTATTCAAAGGGAAACATACCGTGGAAGCTTGGGGTGTTACACTGAACATGTTTTTATAATGTCTATAAAAGATTGGTATCAGGATAAAATATCATATATTAATTTATAAATATTATTTTTAATAATTGATTTTTTTATAATGAAAATTTATTTTAGTTTTTTAAATATGATATAATTATAAGGCCCTAACATTAAACATTACATAATCTTGAATTAAGTTAATAATTCAAATTGAGGATCTTTTTAGGTTTATATCTTTAGAGAATTATGCTATAACTATTACATTACATCACAAAAATTACAAAATAGACACTTCAACTCAGTATCAATTTTTTCATAAAATAAAAAATCTTAAAAGAAGAAAATAATTATTTTCTTCATATAAATCTTCTTGAGTTCTTCCTTTCTCGTACCCCGCCTTATACCATGTGAAAAATCATTCAAAAACTTGGTATGAGAATAAAAATCTCAGTAAGTGTTATAAAATAAGGAAATAAAACATCAGTTCATCAATACATACAAAACATAAGCTCTTTAACATACCTCATGAAATCATAGGATTTATGAATAATACATAGAAATCATAAATCACAAAGGTTACTTGCGGCATCCATATAAAATATAAATTATAGTTTTCGCATCTATGTAGGGAGTTACATTTGGAATAACCATCACAATATATTCCCTAAATATATTAGGATAAACTTTAACATTTTCCTTCGTTACGTTACCTAATTCATTGAAGATATATCTTAGGATCACCTACCCTAGGTTTATCATGGAACCTCCCATATACGTAAACAATGACCTATAACCATAACATACTAATAACACATAAAAAAAGCATAAAGGGAAGATAAAATTCCCACATAGCAATAAAAATATATCTTTTCAAGATATTGACATAATCAATGCTTTATCAAACCATTCTCCAAACCATTTAATACATTTAATAAATAGATTTTTGAATTAAAGTTTCCCAGACCACTTTGAATCTTTTAAATGGATTAACATTTTAAAACACTATGGTCAATATAATTAAATACTTAAACCATTTGTAAAAAATGGACATTAATGAAAAATATTTAGAAGATTAAATCTTTAAAACATTTTAAATAATGTTTTAGTTAAAGAGTCTGTTACCACTTAGATAATACCGGAATAAAATAAATAAATAATTATATTAAACAAAAATCATAATAAAATGAGAATAAGGATATTCATGATATAATACGTCAAAGGGCACTATATAAACCATATAAAATTGAATTGGTGTATAGCAACAAATAATTCTCAATTTAATGTAAATTTAGGTAAACTCCCTTGCAAAGATCATATCCTTAGATTAAGGACAAGTCAATGACATAATTATGTGAAAAAAAGTGAATACACAAAATATAAGTGGATATTAAGTGTAAAACAATCAGAATTCATTTAAAAATATTCATAGAACAACGTAATCAAGAAGTATAAGTTTAACTCACATAATTTAAATTGGGTTAAAAAGTTCTCTTACAGAAATTTGACAGCCTAACGATGTAACTTTAAAATTAACAAAATGAGATGATGAGAAAAAAAAGGTCTCTCATAACATGGACATTAAATGTATATAAATAAGGATATATAATAACATATATCAATATATGAATATGTAAATTAAAAGACATAACAAAAAGAAGTCTTCTAAAAAGAGGAGGGTGAATGGTTCCCTTACCGATTTCGTAACTTACGAAACATACACCCCATGAAAGAAGGATCATACAATGAAGATGTAAATACCTATAAATTATATTATATTACAAAAAGAATAAAATAATTGGAATTACATACACCAAAAAAATAAAATAGTGTAAATAGAGCATAAATCTCACAGGAATAAAAATTGAGATGAAAACCCCTTACCACGTAGTAATCAATTGAGTCGTATGAACAAAAATTAATAAAAACTAAATAGTTCACAAAATCACATGAATATAAAGATAGTCATGATAATATATATCAAATTTCAATACACAATACACCACATGCACGAAATAATTGGTGAATAATGTAAATCTCAAGGAATTAAAAGTGACATAAGAAACTTCTAACCTCCTGTCCGACTTGACTCGTATGTTCTGTGTTCTTCCTAAATAATAAACATAAGTTAATCTATACAACCTTAAGAAAATTTTTGTCAAGTTTATATTCCTTTTATATCACTTATTACCTTTCTATAAAAATTAGTTAATTATTTGAGTTCATATTAGATATTTTGTCGATGTTTGGGACATTAGTCAAAAATGAACTTGTTATAATTAAAAATTGTACATGTGGTAAACAGTAAAAAATATCAAGAATGATATTAATTATTTAGATATCATGTATATCATATATATTTAGTTTATATGTGTTTATAATATTCCAAATCATTTGCAGTTAATAAATGAAAAATACCATTCATGGAGACTGTAAGTCATACGTACGCATGAACTCTACTTCCATTTCCCCTTTATTTTTAAAGGAATTAAAACATAATAATACATAGGTATATTATAATTATAGTATAATTTATATGATATGTAATTTAATTAACTCCTTCTTTTGTAAATTAAACATATGGAATGAACAAGTCATATCACATTGAGGGGGTGGTAGTCTGTACTTCTTCAAATGAAATTATCATGTTTGCCCATTATAGAAACCATAATGGTTTGATATAAATGATAAATACATAAGTATATAGAAAATATAAATATAATATATATAACATATAAATACAGTTCCATCATTATTTCCACCATGAGAGGCGGTAGGAAAATATTGAACAATCATCGTTTCATGAGGTAGTAGTTCACCATCCACAGAAACATTATGTTATTTACCCATTAGATGGAGGTGTGTGTAAGTGTAGTTATAATAAATATTATAAAAACAACCTAGTATATTTATTTTACTAGTTAGGTTATAATATAGAGGAATAAGAAGAGTATAGAAGTTGGAGAAGTAGAAAAAAAAACTTAAGAGAAGACGTTGCCTTTAAATAGGGTAACTCTTTTTGGTTTGACCCAAAAGGATTTATTCAAGTGCCTTATACCTAAGGTGAGGCTTCTAGGTGGAATAGAGGTATCTTGAGAGAATATTTTGGAAGAGTTTTGATAATACATGGGGATTGAGATGTGTCAGTAATGGGTTAGAGGTGAGATATTTTTATAAGGGGGGAGACTGGCTCTTGATGAATGATAGAAAATATTATTTTATTATATAATGATTTTTGGTTTCTAATAGTCCAAAACTCATTAAATTCAAATATAAGATGAATATTGTTCAAAATAAAATAATCTAATAATAATTGTATAGGGTTTGGATATTTTTCTAATCTTTATAATCTTTTTTTTAATCATTCATAAATGAGGTTAATAGTGCATCATTATTGTCTGATAAATAATATTATTTATTTGATTTATAAATATTATAAAAAAATACCATGATGTATTAAATAATTTTGGCTTTGAAATTAATATTTATAGTCTATGATAAAAATTATATAACCCCATGTAATATTTGATTTACTAAAAGATATATGTTTATGTAATTTTTGTCATTACATTAAATTAATTAATATAAAGTGTCATTATTAAGTGGATCCATGGGGTCCCCAAATCAGACCAATTATTTCCATGGATCTAAATGTCTCATAAAATTGTATTAGGATACATTTTTGGGTAATTTAATATTATTATTATATTATTTTACCTCAAATTACCCTATTTACCTTTAAACGCGGCAAATGAATGTCAAAAGTTTCTATTTAGAAAAAATTATTTTCATATTATTGAACTAAACTTTACTTACTAATAACAACCATGTATGTTAGATTTTTTAAATCCAATTCACGGAAGTGGTAAAATTTCATTTAAATGAAAAAGTCGATTTTTAAACGACTACTCAGTGTTTTCAGTATTCATTAAAAATTGAATTTTTTCAAAAAAAATACCAAAACTTTTGCATAAGAAATATTTGATATTCCAAATTCAAAAATTATATTTATTTTACCAAAATTAAAACATAGAAGTTGAAATAATTAATTTAATATCAATTACCATTTTCAAAACTAAAGTCATTTTTTTAGAAATAATAACTATCAAAAGATTGACACTTGTTTTTGTCCAATTTCAACGTGAAATTAATTCCAATGAACAAAATTGGATTAAATGGAAAAAATATAATCCAATTACACTTTAAAAAAAATAAAAATATAATCTAACCATATAAATAAATTAGATTAAAAGGCATTTTTGAATTAAAATATAATATTTTTCACTATTCATTTAAAAGTGAATTTTATCAAAAACAAAATAACAAACAATTATCCAAAGTAAGTTTTGATGTCCCGATTCTAAAGAAGAATTTTATTTTCTCAAATAAAACATATAAAAGTGACCAAAAATATATTTAAATAGGGTTCTCTGTCAAAAGGCAGTAAATCAACTTTTTAAAGAATATTATAGTATTTATGCTTAAAATCAGATTCATTCACATTTGAAGCCTCTAAATTTTATTGGATAAATGTAAACACATTTTAGAAACATGTTTAATACTAATATGGTTAATTCTGTTCATTCCTACCAATACAATGACTATGCATTAACTACCATTTAAAATAATATTATATTATTATTTTTTAGTATAACCCAACATTGTGTGCAATATATGATTTCAAAGAAACATGTTGTTGTGTATTGGGTACACCATCGAACATAGTGTCCCCTTTAAATTAAAATTTATATTTAATTAAAAAATATTAATAAATAAGAAAATTTATTATTCTTTATTTACTTAGGATGTTACATCCTTCCCCCCTTTTATAATTTGCATCCTCGTAATTTAAAAATTGGGCTTGGAAACTTCATAAAAGTCCCACCATGGAAAAAGAGTCCATAAAATTATAACATTAAAAGAAATAAAGAGAAGTACAAAGGACTCCCAACATAACCCATACTATAATTCCATGAAAACATGGATATGGAGGAGAAACCAAATGTCATGTTCAGATGGAGAGTGATAGAAAACATGTTTATGAGAAAGTTAACCACTCTAAAATAACAAACTTATGATAGGTTAAACGGTCTTTGGTTTCCCAATAATAAAATTAAAAAGACAACATTTTTTTATTTTATGTTTCTTTTCATAAATTTTGTCAATTTTTTTATGAGATTGACTAAGGACATGAGGAAATATACTTACTTTTCAAGTAGAGTTTCATCCTTTAATATGTTTCTACCAAAAACTCATCTTTTCTTGAAATGATGAGTATTAAAGATGAATTGGTCACACCTAAAGTGCAATAATCAACTTCTATAGAATCACATAATTCAAAAAAGGTAAAATATATGTTTCCCTTGTCTTTAGACATTATCCAAAACCAATACGGTTAGTATAAGATTAGATAATCCTCAAGAATTATAATATCTTATTAAAATAAATAACACTCTTAATCCCCAAAATTCAGAAAACAATACCCAAAGTTCAGCAAAGACCATTCAATCAAAAAATGTCCTTAAAATTCATTAATGTAACCCAAAATAATATTATATCCCAAAACTCAAAAGGGTTTAATCACATAGTCTTCCACAGTAAATCTTAACATTTATCTCCAAATTACATCGACTACTCTTAAAGTCTCATACCGAATTGTAATTAACCAAATAACATATTATCTATGATAGGTTAATCATTTCCATAAAAAAACAAAATCTCTATATGTCCATAATAAAAACATATATTCATCCAAAATAAAATTCCACCATTAATCATAAATTGATATCCTAATTTATTCTATTTTCCTTAGGCATATTATTTCTCAAAAAGATAAAACATCTTCCAAAATAACCTTTATCACTTAATCCCCAAATCATTTTCCTATACTGGGGATATCCATTTGAAAAAAAAGAAGATCCAAAATCAAATTATTCTTGATCAATAAAATAATTTAACTAAAAATAATAAGCCATATTAACTAGGGACTTCACATAGTCTAGTGGTAGGAAATAAATCCCAATCGCACTTTGGTTGTGGGTTCTATTCCCATAGCTTTGTTTGACATGATAGGTTGTCACACAGTCTGCATGTTGTTCTTTTTCAAATACTATAAAATTTTATAACATTCCCAAAAATAATATAATCTCCTCAAAAATAACCATAACATTATTTAATCTCAATGATTATCTTATGCCACTAATTTTATTCCAAACTCATAATGACCTCAATATATTAATTCATGAATTATTA
The DNA here is from genome assembly GCA_963277665.1 of Viscum album. Taxonomy (NCBI): domain Eukaryota; kingdom Viridiplantae; phylum Streptophyta; class Magnoliopsida; order Santalales; family Viscaceae; genus Viscum; species Viscum album. Next base: position 1,594,699,830 of record OY728161.1, read on the forward strand.
TATAAATTGAATTTTTTTTACCTCCATAAAATAACATTATTTCTAGAGAAATAACATTGTTCCTTGATCATGGTGTCCACCTGGTTTCATTATCATCTTTTTCACGTAGATAGATGTTCCCTACACTGCAACAATGATTTATATATCCTTCAAAATCATTTTCTTCCTTTATCCAAATACACCTTGTACGACATGGGTTATATGGGTGTTCATAGAAAAATACTTTCGAAAAAAATTATCTATGACATATAATTTCAAAACATATGATAAAAATTGATTTCTATAAAATAGACTGACCGGTTTTGAGTTGAAACATTCAATAAATGGTCATTTTAAAATACCATAAGTATGTGCTTAAAGACTATAATTTAAAATAAGATATAAATAGGTTATTTAAGGGTCTACTTCATTAGTAACCTTTTCAAAATCATAATATTCTTCAAAACATTTTGATAAGGTAAAATATTTGATAATGCCTTGATAATATTTACCTTTATTGAAAATATTTGAATATTAAGAAAATAGTATTTGATTAAATATAACCAATGATCTATGATGATATCGAGGTATAGTTGAGGTATTTGATATATTAAAAAAATTATTTCAAGTGAGATGTATGTTAGAAAATGTATCAGAGTCTTCTGGACACGACTTTTCAGTAATTATTGCAAGAAAGTCATCAAGAATAGATAGGAATGTGATTTGAGATCCTCCTCCTTCCATTTGTAACAAAATTTCCTTGGTCTGAAAAAAGTTATAAAATAAGGATTTAACTTAAATATAGACATAGAGACTAACCGTGTGTCAAATAAAAACTCCTAATCCATAAATTTGTCTAAACCGACCATTGATGCCAACTATAAGGCTCCAAAATTAAACATTACATAATCTTAAATTACTTTAATAATTCCCATTGAGGATCCTTTTAGGTTTAGATTTTTACCAAATCAGGCCATAAATATTACATTAAATCTCAAAAATTACAAAGTATACTCTTCTGCTCAGTATCCAGTTTTTTCATAAAATAAAAATTCTTAAAAGAAATCAATAATTATTTTTTCATAATATGAATCTAATTGAGTTATTCATTTCTCTTAACCTACCTTATACCCTTTGAAAAAAAATTCAAAAACATGGGAGGAGCATAAAAAGCTTAGAAAGTGTTTTAAAATAAAGAAATAAAACATCAGTTCATCAATACATACATAACACATTCCCTTTAACATACCTCAAGAAATAATAAGATTTATGAATAACACATAGAAATAATAAATAATAAAGTTATCTTGTGTCATCCATATCAAATTTAATTTTATCTTTCACAGCTACGTAGGGAGCTACATTAGAAATACCCATCACAGTATATTCCCTAGATATCTTAGGAGAAAATTTAACGTTTACCTCTGTCACATTACTCAATGCATTGGAGAGCTATGTCGAGCTCACTCGCCCTACATTTATCACAGAACCACCTGTATACATAAACAATGCCCAATAAACATTACATATTCATAACACAAAAAACATGCATAATGGAAAGATAAAATTTCCACATAGAAATCACAATATATCTTTACAAGACATTAACATAATAATTCTTTATCAATCCATTTTCAAAACCATTTAAAAAATTTAATAATGATATTTTCATATTAAATTGTCCCATTCCACATTGAATCATTTAAATAGATTAACATTTTAAAATATTAATTTACATACAATTAAATAATTAATCCATTTTGAAAACATGGATATTAATTTGAAATATTTAGATTATTAAATTTTTAAAACATTTGAAACAATGTTTTATTTAAAGAGTTCGTTACCACTTAAGAAGTAATTGAATAAAAATAATTAAATAATTAAAATAAAAAACATATAATAACATGAGAAAAAGTAGAATGATGATATAATATGTAAAAGGTCAGTATATACACCATATAAAAGTGAATTAGTGTATAAAAACAAACAAGTCAAAATGGAATGTAAATTGGGAAAAAAGTGCCTTGCAAAGATCATATCCTTAGATTAAGGAAAAATCAATGACATAATTATGTGTGAAAATCAAGAATACACACAATAAAATTTTATATCCTGTGTAAATCAATCATAGGTTATTCACACATATTCAAAGCACGACATAATCAATAAGTATAAGTTTAACCCAAATAATTGAAATTGGGTTAAGAAGTTCTCTTATAGAAATTCGACAGCCTAATGTCATCAATTTAAAATTCAGAAAATAAGTTGATGAGATAAAAAAGGTTCCCTCATCACAAGGACACAAAATGTATAGAAATAAGGATATATAACAGTATATCCTTACATATGAATATGTAAATTAAAAGACATAACGGAAAGAAGTATTCTAAAAAGAGGAGGGTGAAAGGTTCCCTTACCGATTTGGTAACTTAAGAAACATACACCCCATGAAAGAAGGATTACACAATGAATATGTAAATACCCATAAATTAAAGTATATTACACAAATTTTACAATCATGGGTAGTAAATACATCACCCAAAAGGAAATATTTCCAATATAACATGATTGTCACATGACAAAAAAGTGAGATGAAAACCTCTTACCACGTAGCAATCAATCGAGTCGTATGACCAAAAATTAAAAACCAAAAAATGATCAAAAAATTACCATGAATATAAATAAAATAATTATAATATTTATCAAATGGAAGTAAAAAAATACACAACATTAAAGAAATAAGTGGTGAACAATGGAAATCTCACATAATTAAAAGTAAGATAATAAACCCCTCACCTTGTGTCTAACATGGCTCATATGTTCCGTGTTATTCCTGAATAATAAAATTCAGTTTATTTCTACTTAATTAAGGAAACAAATTTCAATTTTATTATTTATTTTATATCACTTATCACCTTTCTAAAAAAATTAGTAAATTAATCGAGTTTATAACGGACATTTTGTCCTTGTTCGGAACTTTAGTAAAAAATAAACTTGTTATAATTACAAAATGTGCATGTGGTCAAAATTACATTATCTCTAGAAATATATTAATTATTTAGATATCATATATATCATATATATTCATTGTATATGTATTTATAATATTCCATATAATTTGGATTTAATAAATGAAACACACCGTTCAAGGATATAGGAAGCCGTATATACGCATGAACGCTACTTCCATTTCTATTTTATATTTAGAGGAATGAAAACAGAATAATATATAGGTATATTATAAATATAGTATAATATCTATGTTATTTAATCTAATTAACTCCATACTTTATACGTTCCACGTATGGAATGAATGATTCATATCACTTTGAGGGGGCGGTAGTCCGCACATCCTCAAATGAAATTATCGTATTTACCCATTATGGAAACCATAAAGAAATGATACAAATAAAAAATAATGAATTATAGAGACAATATAAATATAATATATGTCACATATAAATATAGTGTCATCATAATGTCCACCTTGAGAAGAATTAGGAGAATATGGAATAATCATCATTTCGTGAGGCAGTAGTTCACCATCCACAGAAACCGTATGTTCTTTATCCATTAGATAAAGGTGTGCATGAGTGTAGTTAGAATCATTTGACTAAAAACAACCTATCATATTGAGTATTTTTTTTAATAATTGAATAAAAAGAGTTTAGCGGTCGGAGAAGTAAAATAAAAGAAAATAACTTAAGAGAAGACATTACCTTTAAATCGGGTAACTCCCTTTTGTTTGAACCAAAAGGGTTTTTGAAGGGCATTATGCCTATAGTGAGTTTTTTAGATGGAATAGAGGGATCTTGAGAGCTTATTTGGGTAGATTTTATATGATCCAACGGTCTTGAGAGGTGTGAGTAATGGGATAGAGTTGGGTGCTTTTTATAAGGGGGAGGAGGGGCTCTTTAGGGAAAATTGAAAATATTATTTTATTATATAATGATTGTCGGGTTTTAAAGGTCCAAAACTCATTAAAGTAGAATAAAAGATGACTCGTGTTCGAAATAAAATCATAAAATAAGAATTATATTTGTTTTGGATATTGTTTTAATCTTTATATTCTTATTTTTTTTAAATCATTCATTGATGACATAAACACTACGTCATTATTGTGTCATAAATAATTTTATTTATTTGATTTATAAAAAATATAAAAAAAATACCATGATTTAGAAAATATTTATAGATTTTAAAAAAAAATATTTATAGTCAATAAGATAAATTATATAACCCCATTTAAGATTTGATTTACTAAAAGATATATGTTTTTGTCATTTTTGTTATTACTTTAAATTAATTAATATGAAGTGCCATTATCACTCATAAGGGGTCCATGGGGCCCCAAAAGCGTCCCAAGGATGAACATGGTCGGAAATGTATCAACCAATTGGATTAGGACCCATGTTAGGGTAATTTAATAATATTATAATATTATTTTTACCTTGAATTACACAATTTACATTTAACTAGGGTAAATAAAAGTGAAAAGTAACGATTCACAAAAAATTATTTTCATCTTATTGAACCACATTTTACTTAATAATAACAACCATGTTTTTTTTATTCTCAAAATTCAATTCACGGAAGTGGTAAAATTTCATTTAAATGAAAAATTCTGTTTTTAACGACTATTTAGTGTTTTCACTATTCATCAAAAATTTATTTTTTTGAAAAAAATACCATAAATTAAGCCTAAGATATATTTTATTTTAAAAATTAAAAAATGATTTCTATTTTACCAAATTCAAAACATATAAGTTTCTTTAATTAATTTAAAATCAATTCCTGTTGTCAAAACAAAAGGCGTATTTTTTAGGAAAGAACAATTATCAAAAGATTGACACTTGTTTATGTCATATTTTAAAGTGAACTTACTTCCAATGATCAAAATTGGATTAAATAGTAAAAATATAATATAATTACACATTAAATCCAATTAAAAAGATAATCTAACCATATAAATAGATTATTTTTAAAGGAAATTTCTAATTGAAATACAATATTTTTCATTATTTATTAAAAAATGAATTTGATCAGAATAATAACAAAAATTTACCCAAAGTAAATTTTTGTGTCCCAATTCTAAAGAAGAATTTTTTTTTCATATAAAACATATAAAAGTGAAAAAACTAGATTTAAAGAGGGTTCTCCATCAAAAGTCAGTAAATCTCTATTTTAAATAATATTAGAGTATTTATGCTAAAAATTAGATTCATTCACATTTTAAGCCTCTAACATTTATTGGCTAAATGTAAAAACATTTAAGAAACACGTTTAAAAGTAATATGGTTAGTTTTTTTCATTCCCACTCATAAAACAGTGAGGCGTTAACTACCATTTAAAATAATTTTTTATTATTATTTTTCAGTATAACCCAATATTGTGTGCAACGTAAGATTTCAAAGAAACCCATTGTTGCGTATCAGGTACGTCATCGAACATAGAATCCCCTTTAAAGTAAAATTGATATTTAATTCGAAAATATTAATTTATATGAAAATGTATTATTCATTATTTACTTGGGATGTTTCAAAAATTACTTCCAATTCTTAAGAAACACCAACACATTAATTAATTAGTCAATAATAATATAAAACAAATAATAATAGAAATATTAAAAGATAAGTAAATTGAATTAATTATAATGTTCTATTAATTTTTAATATGAGTATATAATATTAGTAAATTAAAATAATAGAATTTAATTCCATCACTATCTTGATATTTTTAAATTCAAATTATATGACTGATATCAAAACTAAAATTAATGTTACTTTATAACAAATGACATTTTATTAAATGATTTTAAATTTATAAAAATAATATATTATTCCAAGTTATTTGTGAATGTTAATAAATATCAATTATATACCATTAATTTACTAATTTTATTTTATATTGAATATATTGACATATAAATAGTAGAAACACTATTAGCAGGGTTAAGGTAAAAATAATATTTTTTCATGTTATATGTAATTGTGTTAAAGTTAGTTTTAAACACTCATAAGAATTTTTATTTGATAAATTGGATTTAATATTGATAATGGGCTGGTAAAAATTATATAATATGTATCATTTTATTATATTCTTAAAGGATTAGTTAACTATTTCAATAAGATTAGTCACTATACTAAACAAACTACAGGGGTAAAATTGAGTAAAATTAAAGGCTAAGGAATAACATGTTAGAAAATGTGTCTTATTATTTATGGTGGAGGTTTTTTTACCACATAATCCCTTAAATAATTTATTGACCTATTTTTTAGGCACATGAGGTAATATTGAGCTCTGAATAATGAATATGTTTGGGTATATAAAAAAATTCCACCCCTCCTCAACTATAGAAGGGAAATCATTCCCATCACTTATTGAAACCAACCAGTCCATTTTTAATTATCAAAATCTACAGAAATAACTTCAAAAATTACCTAAACTCTTCATATAATCCTTATGTTTGGATAAAACCAAACATATGAAGGCTTTAGTGAAAATCTAAGGATGATACCCAAAGGAGAGGTAACATTCTCCATGCGAGTTTTTGTTTTATTTATTCTTCTACCTTGTACAATTATTATTAAACTATGATGACATAATAATATAAGTATATTTGTTATATTTTGTTGTTTTATAAAATTTTAATTACCTAATAATATCTATACTTACATCAAATTGTTTATGAAATCATCATTCACGTGTATAGTGGACTACCACCTCACAAATTGATTTCATTCGTTCTTCCATTTCCACCATCCATGGAGGGGAGTTATGATGTATGAGAAATATATATCTTATATTTCTAAAATAATTATTACTTTTTGGTAATTATATCATATATATAATATTAATTTCCACTCTATATGAGATACGATAACGTCGCTCATGTGATTGATGGACTACGGCCTCGTGAAGCAATTGGATTCGCCCTTCACTAACGCTTCCCATGAAAGGTGATAAGGATAGATTAAATGTTTATATGTTACATAAAATAAATAATTATGATATTATTGAAATATTCATCAATATTTAAAGATAATATATCCATTTATTTCTTACCCTTTGTCTAACATAATGATGATAATATCGTTCTTGTGTGACTGGACTACCGCCTTAACAAAGCGATGCGACTCTCTTTTAATCACCACACCCAATGGATTATAAATATATGGTTATAATATGGTATATTTGATATTATTATAATTGTAGAAATATATTTTATTACTTACCTTCTTTTCTCTAATGATCATTGAAAAATTGGAATGGTATACATGCATACACACAACCTACCATATCCGTTATTGTAGAATACATCATGTCTCAAAAATATCTTACATAATTAGTCCTAATAGTATACATTATGTATAAATGTTATAACTATTTCCTTATTATTGTTATTTAAATGATTAAACAATGAATTATGTGAAATGAATAGGTCTTTAATGACAAAACATGACTAATAAAATATAGAAATTAGCACCCAAAAAACATAAAGTAATGATTGATTTTAATGAACATGTGATAGGATATTGTACAAGAATCATATATGATATTATAAATATTTATTTTTTATGGTGTAAGCTAATGAAATTTAAAAAAAACTATATATGATGTTAAGTTATATATAATAAAAATAAAGCATGATTGTAGAGATGTAATCTCAATTTACATTCTATTGAGACTTAATTTTCATTATGAACCAATTCACTTTTATGTTCTATATATACTTCCCCTTTGACATGTACTATCTTGGTTCATTAGTACTTTTTGGAATTCAATATTTCACTTTGAATCATTGTATCCAAGGTTGTTTTACTTTAATATTACCAATTGGTAAAATTTATTGTATAATCTCACTTCTTTTTGCAATTATTATCTTTCTCTTGAAATAGTCACTTTCTAATGATCACTTTTCATTGGTCATTACATTCCTATGAAGTATCTATATTATTTAATGGTGGTTATGATTATTTCTTAAACCATATACCATTTTTTAAATGGTGTATACTTTGAATGTTATTTTATTAACTAAGGAAATATTGATAAATACAAATATTTTATTCAATGTAGATATTTGATGATACTGTATATTGTTTATATATTTAATTGATTATTTGATATATGAGGAATTACTTGGGAATAAAATAAATGTGTTGCAATGTTTATAAAGATCGTCTTGATACATATATAGGTCTCATGAGACAGAATCAATTTTCTAAACCCTATGAGTTTTTACCTAGTAGTTTTAAACTACATTGGGAATGTTTTTTAAGGTAAAGATATAGTTTGAAAAACTGGCTCAATTAATACCAAGAATCATTAAACATTATTTTTAAAGGTATTTATAGTACATGTATCATGATCTTGATATATTAAATTTAATAATTTATCATTTTCATCATTAATATTTCAGTTATTATTTTCCATGAGATTTTCACAATGATATTATCCCTAGATGCATTTCTTTCTCAGTCTATTGATTAACTGGAATTTTGTTTTCAGTTATTCTCCTTTTTTGTATTGATTACTAATTATCTATTCATGTGGTAAATTTATTTTAATAGAATTTATATTCATTTGTTTAATTTTACAATATTTATTATTCTTTATTGATTCATGATAGCTTCTATTGTACTTAACTCTTACTAGGAATTTCAGAACACCCTTTTTTATTTCCTTTTTTCAGGAATCCATAATATATACTATGTTTAATATTCAAGGAAATTATAGGGGGGATAATGTTATTATCTAAAAAATATATTTTAATTTCTATAAAAAAAATTAATGTAAGACTCATGTATCTATATGGTTTTCTAATAATAATAAACTATTATGTCATATGTGATGTGATTCCTTATATTTTATTCCAATGCAATAATGTAGACATTGGTTTTAGGATGCAGGGGTCCAGACAGCTAATCTATGTGATTTAAGGATATTATTATAAAACAGTCACAATATTGATTGGATTTTGAAAGATGAAATGTGACCAGAACTAAATCACATAATCTCTCAAGGTTGGTCATCCATTAATGTGATCTTAAGAATTTATATTAGATTCAATGTTCACCCAAGATGATTCATCTTGAAAACATCAGTATATTATGACACTATGGCCATCTAAAAATGAAATCCAAATTTTTTTTTTCATATATTGAATTAATTGATATTGTGTCATTTTGTATCTCTTGGAATTTCTGTACTTGAGTATACTACTAAAATTTTTATATATCAATGTGATGCTCTTATATGGTTCTTATCTAAAAAAAATATTTAGAGTGACAAAAAATAAATTAATGCACCACTATATTCATTATATGATAAATATTCAACTAACATAAAATGTTGTAAAATTAGCATTTTTATATGGGAAAATATTTTTAATACTTATGAAGGATCCAAATGGTTGATTGAAGAAAAGATATAACTATTTATATGTATGTTACAAGAAATGAAAATACAAGATGATGGATCTTTTGGTGAATTATTTACCATAGTCTACATGATTTTCAACTGCATAAAAGGATATAGAAAAAAAATTTAAATTTACATAATTTTGATAAGATTTATTGGAATAGTCATTGATTATTTTGATATCAATATATCATCTCTTGAAGGTAGATATCTTGATATCTTCACAATTGAATAATTTCAAAGCATTTTATGTTCTTATAAGAAGATAATATGGGTTTCAATAAAATTAAATGTTAATAATGATAAATAAATTATATATAATCCTATCCTGAATTTTATAATTTTTAATGAGTATATTTTCTTGTTTGAAGATGGAAATATTGATAGTTTTTTATGTCCTCCCCCAAAATAAGAAGAAACATCAAAAAGTTTAAAGGTAAATATCAAGGTAAACTGACCATCAAATAATTCAATTATATTAAAACTGTTCATTTATCATTTAAATATACTTTTATAATTGATAATGAAAATGGGGAAAATAAAGTAATAAATATATTTTACAATAAAGGGGATTCTTATTAGATGAATCAGTCTCAATTAAAATGTTTAAATAAGGTTCTATAAAATTTATTTATATTATATTTTTATCACATAAAAAACTATATTTGATAGTGTGGAATGTTATGGTGATAAGGAAACTCATAAAGAGACTTGAAAAATATTATTCTTGGATTAGGAAGATAAAGTGTGTGAATCATTATAGGATAACACAAAAATTAATAATTATTATTCCACTAAATATTTTGAATCATTCAAAGATTAAAAATGTGAAATTAATAGAAGATTTTTATAAAAGGATTAAAGTTCTAAGAGACTAAAATTCACATCCCAAATAAAAAATTAATTACAGAAACAAATAATAGTAGAAAAATAATGTTTGGTCAAATAAGAGGAGAAGTTAAAACATAATAATGAGGATAAAATAAATATAATTCATTATTATACTTCCATTATATTTTTTACGGATAAATTGGTTGATATATTAATGATAATAAAATTTTTTATTTTTGAAGAAAATTGATAAACTCATGAATAGATAAAAATAATCATTCACAGGAACTAGTGGAGATTCTAAGAAATTTGAGAAGAAAATTAAAGATTCTTAGTAGATCAATCATTCTACAATGTAGAATAACACAATATCTCTTGTTGCATTAAATTTTTGACAAGAATAAGGTAATTACACTAATTCTTAATCTCTATTGAATATTATTTTTTTAGGTGAATCAATTAAAAAAATTATTTCAATTAGATGGGAAGTCAAATAAAAACAATTAATCATATATGGATAAATAATATTTTTGTGGAAATACCTAATTTAGCACCAATTATCAAAATAAGTTTCATATAGAAGGGTATAGTGAAATTTGATATTATATTTATGAAAGTGAAGATTTAAAACAACCCATGAAATGAAATAATTTTGACAATAAAGGATATTTTAGGGATTATAATTTTATTGTGGGTATTTTATTTTAAATTATATTTTTCAATAAAATATGTCCTTACATAGATAAAGGGTAGATAAAGAACCATGGTGATATAATAACTAAAAAAACATCAAATTTAATAATTTTAGAGAAATATTGTAGTGAAAAATAGTTTTAAAAAATTTACTATAGTTTTTGGAAGGTTTGATCAAGAAACAAACACTTTAAACAAGTTTTATAAAATACTAATATATCAATTAAATATAAATTTTGAGATCTAAGAATTCAAAAAAATTTAATCAATCAAAAAAAATAATTTTTTTAAAGTGTAAATCATGTTATTTATATACGAGAATCTATTGATTTGGGGTAGTGTTTACTCGTTACACATGAAAAGTGATTTAAATGATTTCATAAAAAAAAGAGGATATGGGGGATTATTTATTGTCTTCATTAAGATAACTCATTAATGGAAAAATGTGTTAGAGTAGAAGAAATTTATTAAAACAATAAAACTCTATTAATGATCTATTTATTGATAGGTTGAATAATAACCTATTTCACATGTCTAAAATTTTTGACGACGGTAATAACTATTTTGGAATGTAAATATGTATAATGATGGTTAAGTGATATCAATATGATTGAGTACTAATGGAAACTTGTTGATGGAGATGATAATTTCATTACAAATCATGTTTAATTTAGTGATTTAATCACCACCAATTTGTATTAGTTATACGAACTATATCATATTTTAGAATCTAGGGATATTTCAGATATAATTCAGAAAATATATTAATTAAATGTTATTCTTATTTTTTAACCATTAATGTAATTTATTCATACTATGATTCATTTAGTTTTAATTCCATGAATTCATTATGAAATTCTATTTTTGAACTTAAATTGGATAATTTTGATTATGAATGTGATGTAGGATAATTCTAATACATATGATGATTTAATTTTTCAAATTATAACTTGTATAATATTTTATTATATATTATAGATAAATTTGACCATAAAATAATAATTTAACTTATGTAGGAAAATTTATTCGACTTAACATTTAGGATGATTAGGGTAATTTAAATATTGTATGATATTTTCTTCAGTCATGATAATTAACATTGTGTATTTTTTAAGAATTGATGAGTTAATATTTTGTGATATATGATTATGACCAACTATATTTTGATTCATGTCGTATCATTTTGAGATGGATTTGAAGGAGACAAACTTATGAGATAATTCAATGGGGAAACAATTGATTGGTCCACTTGGAATTTATTCTTCATCCTAAGGATTGAGGGATTCACTACCTCTACCTCATGGAATAAATTATGAAGGTATTGTTAACTTGTAGATATTCCCAATGACTTATAAAATTATATCATAAATCTAAAATAATATTTTCTCCAATTTTAGAGAAAAAACATATCCACAAAATTAAAATATCAATTTATAAAGAAAGATTGAGTTGGTTTTTTTTACAAATAAGGTTTTTATCAGAACTTGTAGTTTAATTCACATAGAGATGCTACATTCTTGAAATAAGTAAAAGAAAAAAATGGAAGATGAATTTTCTATACTTGGCTAAACTCTTAGGAAGTTGTGGTAGTAGGGATCCATGTGATATTAGTTCCATGTATATAATCTTTACCTTATCTTTTTTTTATTTTTTTGAATTTTTTATGAATTAAGAAGTTATTTTTTCATGAATTATTTTTATTTTTATCTATTATAGATTTGAAATAAATTTATAAATGTAAAGTGATTGTTTCAAATATTTAAAATTATTTTGGAGTAGGTTTTCTAGTGAACATAGTGAATTTATTACGGTTTAATAGCTTGTAGTTATTTTATCATTTGAATAAAAATTATAAGAGGATCAACACCCATATCAAGATCTGGGTATGGTAATTAGGGAAATTTTGGTGTTAACCATGATTTCATTGGGAGTGCATTTAAAAATAAAATTAATTAATTGATTTAAGAAAATGAATTAGGGAGAGTAAAAATGATCAACCCCATCCCATGACTACGTCATTAAAATATAGTTATTACCCTATTTCCCAAATACTATTCAATATCCATTGTTATATACTTTGAATCCTTTAAGTTTTTTTTATTTTAATTTGATATGAAGAACAAAAAAATAACAATTTTTACTTATATTTTATTATAAAAAATAGGATAATATTGTCACAGTTTAAAACTAACTTATAACATCATCCCATAAATATAATATGTGGGGCTCCAATAATGTAATATTGTTTGAGAATATGTTTTAAAGGTGTAATGTGATTAAAAACCTCGTCTATCAACTAGTTTCATTATTGGAGAGGTTACATAAGTTTATTTTAATTTTTACATTTATTATTAAATTAAAATATGAAAAAACATTTAGATACTAAAATTTATCAAACCTATCACTCTAGGGTAAAACTTTAATAAATTCCCTAATGACTAGTCATGATTCCACCAATAACCTATGTATAAGAATAATTGTTAAAAAAATCATATAAAATATCATTAATCCCTTTCTAGTTTGGAAATTATTTATGGATACATATGTGAAGTTAAAAGGATCAATGTATTTCCTTATGAAGATCCATTAAAGTATTATTATAAATTTAGTCATCATTTTTTATCATGAAAACACATGGAGTTAAATAAGATCAATTGAAGTTGAGGGATTTTTTTATATAAATAATTTACAAAGAATGAATTTATGATGAAAATTTTAATTTTATATGAGATTATAATGAATTGAAATATTTTTTTTAATGAAATATTTTTCATGGCCTCTAAAATATCTTGTATTATAAAATAAATATATGGTATTGGTATAAAATATGTGAAACATCACATGAATATTGGGAAATATTTAAAATAATGTGTTTTACTTTCTTACACCACCAAATAAGTGATAAAATATGGATTCAATACATTAATTAATGATTATGTTTCACTTATGAGTATATGATTGATGACACTACTGTAGAAACATTAGTTAATAAAAAACATATTGTCAAAAGGAACATAATTTAAAAAATTTCTAAAAAAGATAAACAATTTCATATAAGATACCACTAAATAATAAATTTGTTCAATATTTACCCAATACCAATTCTAAAAACAATAGTATTTTTAGTCAACATAGTTATATTTCCACAATAGTTTTTTCAATTACCTTTTCTATAAATCAAAAACAAAAAAACAAAAATCCAATTTTCAAATGCAAGTCCACTATGTAATTTTTTCATTAAATTCCCAATTCAGTGAAAAATAACATAAAATGAATTAACCTTAAAAAAATTAAAATGTTCCATTTCTAGGTTGACTAGTTAATTAAAACAATAAAAATATCTTTTCTACATAACCAAAATTTAAAAAACACGAGATTAATGAAACAAATTATATATTTATGCATCCTATATAATAGAATAAAATTTTTAAATAGGATCCATGTTATTATAAATCTATAAACATAAATGTCCTGCCCAATTATAATTTTATAATAAATTTTAATCTTTATAAAACTATCCAGAAACATGATAGTAACCTTGATGAAGTCATGAGACAATAATATATCCTCCAAAATACATTGATGGAATAGGTAGGTAAAATGGATGATGATCTAGGTACTATTATGAATAAAATTAGTATAGGTTTAGATTCATTGCCCCAAGAAAACACTAGAGACAAATAATAGAAAAATATGATTTTCATTTACCATAAGGGTGGAACCAAGGTGAATAAAACTCAAACTAAGAGTTTTGAATCAAATTTTTATCCCAAGCCTGTTCAGATGTATTAATAACCTATTTCACATAGTTTAGTATATTTTAAAAATAAATACTATACTCTCTATTTTTCTAAAATATCTGAACTTGATTGAATTTAAAAATCATACTTGAAATAGAAACCATTTTTATAATAGGAACCTCTTTTAGAAAGAAATAATAATTATAAGAAGGGGATGTTGGGAACATATACTAAAAATTATCAAGAACCCTAAAAACCACTAATTCCATATTTTATGAGTAAAAAACTAGAGAAATCAAGTGTTAGAAATAGTTGGATAGGTATGTTTTAGAGACCTTTAAAAATGTTCAATTAAATATTATATTACTATATTATGTAAAAATGTTACAAAAATATAAAAAGTTTTATAAGGATAATTTCTACCAATATAGATTATTCATGGTCAGAGAGAGGTTTAATGTTGGTAGAAATATATTTTATAACATTCAACATGATATTATTATAAAATGTAATGATTCAAAAACATTTACCATTCCTTTCACCATAGGATAATTTTAATTCAATTATGTCATTATTGACTTAAAGACTTATATAAAGTTATGGAATGATTTGTTTATTAAAATTATCAGGTTGTTGAAATCAAACATACTAGAATAGTCATTCATCAAGAAAACCAAAGTTTCATAAAACCGAAAGAATTTATTAAATATATTTTACTTTAGCTAATAAATATGGTTCCCTTGTATTTTTTTATTTTCAATTATAGAATATTGTTGTTTTATTACCCTTGCAACTCTCACTATTAAGAGGCCCTTATTGAGAACTTATAAGGGCATCATTATTTTACTTAAAAGGAACATTTACACTATTACTTTCAAGATAAGCATTCCATGACAAAATCATTCAATACAAGAAATAAATAAATAAATTTCATTTGACATCAAAATCCAATATGATTTTTTTGGTTTTATACTGATATGATTTCAGAAATTTCATGTAATGAGTCAACAACCACTTATACTATTAATTTTTCTTCAATCGTAAATTTTTAATATTTTATGTAAATTTTTTATTTAAAATAATATATGAATTTTAAGTGTCTAATATTTTTTAAATATGTCGAACATTCTTCTAGTGAACATATTATTTTGAAAGTGTTGAATCCATTATTTATTAAAAATATTAAAATTTTTATGGTTATTTAGACATCATGTTAATCTTCAAAACTGATAATTTTACAGGTAATACTATTTATGAATTCATTAAAATTAATAATATTATTTTTGGAAATCCAGATCTTGTAAATTATTTCTAATCTGGAACCTTTCTTAAAAATAAAACATATAAGAAGAATTATTTACAACATATTATCCCTAATATGAAACCAAAATAAATTTTTAGTGATAAGTATATAGATTAATTTTATTTTCTTGAGTAATATAAACCATCTATGACCAATGAAAATTTTCCATAAAAACCTGAGACAATACCATTATCTGAATATTTGAAGTATGTCATTATATGGGAGAATGAGCATTTTATTATCATTATTTTTAATGATATTTCAAAGGAATAAGAGAAATAATTGTTATGTGTTCTTAAATAACATATTAAATCCTTAGGTTGGACCCACTATAACATTAATGGAATCAGTACATCATTTTATTCGTATATAATTCTATTAGAGTAAAATCACTAATTTGATAGACAATTCCAAATGAGACTGAACCATACTTTTTTAGAAGTTTTCTAAAAATCTATTAACCTTTTTTGGACATTGGAATAACATTTCCCATGTCTAATATCCCATGGGTGATCCCAATTCATTTTATCCCTATGAAAAGTAGATTTATAATCTCAAATAATGAATTTATTGAGCTATTCCATGTCAATCTTACAAAAAACTAAATATTTTGTAATTACTATAGAAAACTAAACCTGGTAATGGGGAAAAATAATTTCCCATTTCCTTTTATTTATAATTTTCATCATAAATGAGATTTAAAACCCATTACTATTTTTGTACATATTTTTTTGGTTATTTTCAAATTCATATAGCACATGGGGATCAAGTGAAAATTAATTTCACTTGCAATATTTAAACTTTTTCATATAAAAAACATTCATTTTATTTGGTGTAATAAAATGAGCACATTTAATAGTTATAAGATGATTATATTTTTCTGAAATTTTATAGGAGTTTATGGAGGTTATTATCTATGAATTTAGTGTTTATGGACTTTATTTTTAAAGATACATAAAGTTTTTATCTATTATATATTGAACATGTATGGATAAATACATTATTATTAATTATGATAAATTTAATTTCATGATGAAAGAAGAAATTATACTCGAGCATGTTGGGATTAAATATATAATTAATGTTAAAAAACATATGTTTGATATAGTTTCTTCAATATCCTACCCAAAAAATATTATAGGTATAAGATATTACCTTTTTCATGTTGTATTCTATATAAAAAATACTAAAGAAATTATCAAAACTTATTATACCCTCTACATGTTTAAAAAAGTCCAATTTATTTTTTAAGAGGAGTTTAAAAAATTAATTAAAGAGACAAAACAAAAGATGATAACTCCCCCAATATTCATATCATAAAAATGGATCTTTTCCTTCAAAATAATGATCAATACCTATTATTGTTTTCACGGGGATGTTTGAAGTTTAAAACTGGAAGGATGATCTCATGTGATTGATTGTGAATATGTAAATATAGATTAACCAAATTATATCTATACCATTAATAAGAAGGAGCTTCTGGATTTTGTCTTTACATTGAAAAAATATAGATTTCACCTTTTAGGTTCTAAAGTACTAGTTTTTACGGACCATTCTAAAATTTGGTTATTGATTAATAAATATGATTCCAAACCTATAATTAAGATATGGATATTGTTATTAAAATAATTTCTTGATAAAATTAAATACAATAAAGGAACTAAAATATTTATAGCTTTCTATTAAAGATAAATACCCACTATTTTGGAAAAAGATCATATATTTCTACCCATCAACAATTCCTAGAATATAATTTTATGATATTAGGAGTAATAATGTATTGATTTATATCCTAGTGAATTACCTAAACAATAATTAATTTAGTCCTTATTTTTTAAATAACAAACTTCTTATCATGTTATAGAAATTCTTTTTTGCGGATGCATACATATGAAGTATTCATGTTGATAAAATTATTAGGAGATGCGTTAAAAATTATAAAGTCCAACCAGGGCCCATTTTCTGTTATAATTTTTTTAGAGGCCATTTTGGTTATCAAAAAATTTATAGTAATTATTTGGGCTCAATTTTATATATTCCTTCCCATATCAAAGATTATTTTGAATTCTAAAAACCTATAAAATATTATAATTTCAAGTAACTATTTCAAAAATAAATTTAATTCCACAACATCCCTTTACCTTTTATGATGTATTTGATGTATGGTAAAAAGATTCCATCAAACCCATTACAAATTCATTTAGATACCTTTACATATTACTTGAAATGGATTATTTGAAAATTTTAGTATAATATGTTCCTAAAATAACTGAGTATCAAAATTTGGTTACTAAATTTATAAAGTAAAATATGTTTTCTAGATTTATATTACACATTTTTTAATCACTGGTCATGGTACCCAATTCTATAATAAGAAATTATTATTTAGAATAAATATGGATTTAATCATAGTTTTTTTACAAAATATCACCCGGATTCCAATTGAATGGATGAATAATAAAATTGAGAGATTATAAATATTTTAGAAAAATTGTGCAAACAAAAGATTATATTTTATGACTAGATGATAAAAATTGAACTTATAAAACCTATTTTAAAACATTTATTGGAATATTTGATTTTAAATTATTATATGTAATATATTTTCACAAACTAGTTAAGTTATAACACATGACTTTTTTGGTTCGGGAAATATGTTACAAGAATCTATTTTCTACATGAAAAGAAATAAAATTCTACTTGTAAGAGATAAAAATTGAAATTATTCATATAATAGTTATATTTTATATTATGGGAAATAAATTTTTTTTATTATTAATGGATACTCGATATAAAATTAAATGAGGGTGATAATGTGAAGTTTTATTACTCCCAATTTAAGTTTATTTTTATTAACTATTATTTCAAATTACTAGGACCTTTCATCATAACTCATTATTTAATTCTTATGCATACAAATTTAAAATAAAGAAAGAATTTTTTTTAATTCTCATTGATTGATGTTGTTTAATGATAATCTAAATAATCCTCAAGTAGATTAGTTTTACCTTCGAGCTACTAAGTACCTGAAAAATATAGGTTGTGTTTTTCTTATATAATTTTGTAATTTGTTCCATCATTGATTATTTTTATTTAATATCTATACATGTTTCCTAATGAGAATATTTTATGAAATAAGTGTGGGAGGGGGAGGAACATATCATGTTAATATATTATTTTGTGTTTTTCCATTTTCATACAAATTCTTTTTACCATTTTAATTTTCATCATTTTTGATATTATTTAATTAATTTTTATCTATATTCCTTCATTTTTAGTGTTTTTTTTCTAAAAAATTTATAATATAAATTCATCACCATTTAGATATATTAAATACAATATTCTTAGTGAACTAACTTTCTCATAAAATTAAATCTATATGAATACCATAATAACGTTTTTCAACATTAAACATTTTTGGATCTCATGAATATAACACTAAAATATTGAATCGCATTCCTCAATATGCTATCAAAATATGAAATTGACAGAGATATGATTCCTCTAAACCATTTATACATCGTATTCACATTCACCTTAATTATTTCAAGAGACAAACATTTTTTATTTGACTAGAATTTGATTAATGTATGTCAATACATTAGAGTTTAAGTCACTTGTATCTAAAATTGTTGATGATATTATTCTTTTATTTAAAATAAATTTTTTAAGATAACCATCTCATTCAATCCAACCTATACATTTTAACCCTTATTATACCATTAGTATCCCTGAAAAACCTATTTATTTCCACAATGAATATATTTTCCCTATCCACCATGAATGAGGAAGAAAAAGTGAATGACATAGTTAAATAAAAGTGTGGGGGGGATTCTGGTGGAATGAACATTTTTTATTGATTATTTAGGAGGTAAAACAAATGTTGAGAAATTTTTTTTACTTTTTAAAAAATGATTCTTATAGAGATTTTGTGTAGATATTTAGAAACCTAAAATGAATAAAAAATACTGATATGTCTATGATGATGAAAACATAAAATTAAATTCATTTTTCAGAAGCTAAAATGAATTATTTTCATTTACAGTGAAGTTCTAGAAGTTCACCTAACACTAAGGAAGCCATAGTTTCCTCTCATCCATTTTTTATAACATACTTTAGATCAAATTTAGATAAAAAAATATACATAATTATCATAAAGTTATGAAAAATGTAATAAAATACATTTTTTTAAACTGATATAACAAAAGTGTGTAATTTTTCATGATATTATTATATATTATAGGTCATTTTTCCTAAATAATTAAGAAAGAACACACTATAGTAGAAAATAATCATGTTTTTCTACTATATATATATATAATAACTCCTTGTTCATCCCCATAACTTTTCAAATTTAAAATCAACCAACTTAAAACCTCAGAACAAACATAAAAAATCCATCATGATTAAAAAAATCCTTTTCTTCATTTAGGCTTTATATTTTGAATTTTATTATTCTTATGGTGACTCTTTAATTTGTTTGGATGATAAAATATTTCTTTTGAATCCATATTTGTGAGAGGTAAAATTCATGTGAGGTGAGGGGTTTTGGTAATGGGATAATAAATATTGTTTAAATTGATTTAGTGATCAATATTTTGAAATAGTTATAATTATTTTTTAGGTTCCTTGATAATTTTTTTTTCTTTAGAGTCCAATTAGTGGATCCCATGGGTTTGTTTTTAGAAATAATTTTATTGTGATCCCAGATTATTATTTATCTTGTTCCTATGTGTTAATTGTATTGTAATTTATATAGAACATATTCCAATTACATTTCAAGTGAATTTTTGTAATTTAATCCCAACTAATTTGTCTTTTTAATTAGTATTATTTCATTTTATTATATTTTTAATGATATTTGTGGAATATTAGTAGAAATTTCAGAATTTAATGTTCCAAAATGATTTTAATTTTTATTAAATTATTTATAATTCAATACTTTTAATTTTAATTCTGTTAATTCCTTGTGATTTTGTTTTCTAAATTTATGTTATCAAATTTTGGTTATTTCTAGGCTATAGGACAAATATATTCTTTACGATTAATAATTTTTCTAAGATCTACCTCATAAAATATTTTAGTATGTCTTGTATGTAAATTTAACCTACATAATATAATTTACCTCAAGTAGGATAATTTTTTTTCCAAATATTCATATTGCATTGGATAGTTAATATTTCATACAATAATTGACATTGCATATTTTTTGGGAATTAAGGAACTGAAAGTTGGCACTATAAGATTCCAAAAAACCATTTCAAAATCTAAATAGATTAAATTGTTTATGGGGGTTAAGGGGTAATACTTATTGGATAACTAAAAGGATTAATAAATTCATGTTTTCCTGTGAAGTTATTATTTAGATACATGATTGATTGAATAATTATTGTTTCCACCTAGAAGAAATAATAAATTAGTTATGCATGTGTGGTGATTCCCAATTATCAATTAAGGTCTGGATTCAAATTAAAATAATTTTCCATCTAATTTTCATGGATGAGCCAAGCTATAAAAGAAAAATTTCATCACGTAAATGAAAAATTATGTTGTTGTGTGAAACTAAAAGAGGAATGATTGTAACTTTTTACTAGATTCACACAGTGCTGTAATAATAAATAGAGACAAAGAATAAAAAATGGGAGTTTATTTATCCATGATCAGATAAACTCCCAGGTATCTATGGCTATAGAGACTAATGGTCTATTCTTTTTTGGACAATTATATTCACTATATAATAATTTTAATTTTCCATAAAATATTTTTTATAGTGAAAATTCTCTTTTTTCCCTAATGTTTATTCTTATAATATATTATAGATTGTGGATCAATTTATAAAAGTTAATTCATTTTTTAATTATTTCAACTGATTTGGTATGATATATCAATTTATCATTGTGATTTCAGTCTAGATCAAATGATTATAATTATTTGCGATCTTGAATCACTTTTATAAGAGGAACATCACCGATATCAAGTTCATTTAGTTGTATCTAGGATGATTTTGGTTTTCCCCTAGAGTCCATTATGTGTGTAGTAAAAAATATAATTATATAACCATTTTATATAAGGAATAAGTGAGACTCCAAAGGATCAATTATTTTAAATGGATATTGATTTAAAATATAGTTTTACCATAATTTTCAATCTATATTCAATATTAATTATTTTATTTTTTGAATCCTCATTTTTTCTACTAATTTGATTTTCAAAACTAAAAAATCCCAAAAATAAATTTTATTTATAAAAAAAGTATATCAATGTGATAATTTTAAACATGACTCTAATGTCTAACCAAGTGATAACATTATCGACTATAATACAACTTTCTTATGGGGGTAAATTTTGAAAAGTGTGATGTGACTGGAAACATCATTTCCTATTGTTTTAGGTTATATAAGCCAAAAAAATTTATATGGGTATAAAATCATAGATTAACATATAGAATATAAGGAATAATTTTCCTAGATAAACTATTATAGTAATATTGATTAGATAAGTTGTTCTAAGAAATATTCTAATCATAAATAAGAACAATATTAATATTTTCAAATCATTTCAAAAGAAAAATATAGTGAATAAAAGTAAAAAGGCAGTTGATATTCAAACACAAAATACCCATATTTTTTTTTCACTGTCATGTATATGGGACCGTGTAAAAAAATTCCAAAAGTGGATATAATTATTTAAAAACATTAATTGAAGAACTTACAAGAATAATATGCCTTATGTTGATGTCTCATAAATCCCATGCATTGAGAAGTTTCAAGAATTTTAATGGACATTTTGAGTAGAAATCTGATTATTCTCTAAGGAAATTGAGATCTTAAAATAATAGGGAATATGATAAAAATCCTAATATATTGATAAAAATTACCTAAAACAATAATTTATTGGACATTACATAGTAGGGAAAAATTGATATGTAAAATGGAAGAACCTAAGTCCTATTGATATGTCTGGAAGCATTCTTCCTGACCATGATAATTTAAGGTACATAAGGAATGAATATAATAATATTAATGGAGTTATTAAAAATAGTTATTTATTAAGGTATAATCATTGTTTCACATCATATGAAATTTGTTTGAAGAAAAATCTAAATTTAATTTTTTTTATAGTTTTTGGGATTCTATGATTAATTTATTAGAAAGGAAAATAGTGAAAATTTTGTTAGGAAAGATTAAGAAGGAATATTTTTTTGGGTATACACTAAATAAAATTATATATATATTCTAAAATAACATATTCCAATAGGATGGTTGATTTTGATAATGCGATAGTCATTAGAAAAAAATATGATATCAAAATTTTAATCAAGGATGATGATGAGAATGAAGTTTTAACTACTAAAAAAGATACATATATTGATGAAATTATAGAAATAAATTATTTTGATATATATTTATTTATTTAAGTGATGATGACATGGATATATGAAAAGTGAGAACTACTAAAATATTGTGAAAGAGTTTTTACACTAAGAATACCATTATGTATTAGGATTATGATCAATAAACAATTATAAAAATTATAAGAGCTACCAACATGAATTTTATTTCAAGGGCCAAGCCCAAAATTGTTTATAATGATTTTGAGGAAAAATGGATTGAAGTTATTATTTTTTGGTTTAAACCAAATTGTTAGGAGTGATACATGGGATCCTTTACATAGGCCTAAAAATAAAAAAAACATATCATTGAGAGAAAATGAGTTTTTTAAAAAAAAATAATAAAAAGGGTAATGATACATGGATTAATGTTATATTTGTTAATATATGGTAATCATAATTTTATGTAATATCATTCAATGAAACATTTTACCCTATTCATAAATTTAATACCACAAGTATCATTATTTCTACTAGTACATGATGAAATTATAATGTATATCAAATTGATGTAAAATCATTATTTGTAAATAATGATCCAAAAAAATCATTGTAAAGAGATACATAAAGTCTTTATTTATGTGGAATATGTGTTTCATCAGAGAAATGATTGTTATTGGGAAGAATCATCAAAGAGGTTTTGGTTTGACCTGATGATTGATTGTGAGGGGTTTGTTTTGTGAAAAATCATAAACATCGGGCTACCATTGTCACTCCTACTAGAAACTCACAAGGGTCCCGTCATCCATAAGTGAGTATAGACCTGACTTCCAAAGGTATATAGTCATCTATTTTTTTAGGCCCAATTACTCTTTGGGAGTGACATTGATAGGGAGTATGAGAGGTCGGGCTCCTCACCCCATTTTGGGGGGGAATTATTTCCTATTTTGGGACCATCTTATAGATTTATGATATGTTCTTGAATCTCTTACTAATAACGATATGTGATCGGATACCATAAAAAATGGTCACATGTTCATAATATTTTATGTGAAAAATATTGGGTTCTCTTTTGTGAATCCATTTGTATATATATGAGGTTCTCCATCCATTTCTAAGTAATGAAAAGCTACATATGCCCAAAATTTGTATAATTAGGATCCTAAGATTATGCTACCATGCATGGAGGTAGTTAACATTACAATGAGGGGATTAAGCTGTTATGAAGATTCCAACATATCTTATTTGTGGTAAGAATTTTAAACTATATATTTCATTGAACTCGTGTAGTCTAACATCATGTGGAGAGGATATATATGAGTGATATGAGGTACTGAGTATTTGAGCTTGAGTCCTAGGGAGATGAACTATGTATCTTGATTATGGAGAGAATAAGAGTTACAGTAGTTCAATTAGTTAATGAACCCACTTGAGGATGAGGTATAATGATCATACCATGGTAATTAATTGGTCCCAATGGTTGTGATTCTGGAGTCATGAAGGACTCACACTGAGATGGATGCCTATTTGATCTTTGAACTATAAGAAATGAATCCTACATAATATGTTTATTTCTTGAATTAGTGTTCTCGTAGACCAGTATTATCCTTATGACTGGACCCAAGGTATATTTCCTCATGCGGGAGACGTTTTCATCATGAAATTATTGGATAAAATACTAATATTTACCTATCTGAAGGATGTTCATTACTCGAATGAATTTATTAATGAAATTCCCTAATCTCACAAGAGATATGGTCGGTATGAGAATCAATGGATTTCATTTTTTCAGTATCAGTGCATAGTGATATAGGAATTATGTACTAAGAAAGTCCCAAATAAATTTGTTATAAACCTCAGACCTCAGTGATTCATCTTACATATGCTAGTTATAACATGAATCAAATTCATCATAGTTTAGTTTATTTATCTATTCGCTGATTTATGAGGTAGAGTGGTCAGTCCACATGAGTTATTGGTTCTTAATGGTTGAGATTAAGGGACATATACATGATATGGATTCCCATTTGAGTATGGTTTGGTCTTAGGCCTCTAAAAAATGAATCGTATGTATCCTGTTAATGGAAGGAATTAGCGTCCTTATTGTTCACTTGATTGGGGCATACATGCCTACATTGACCTTGACTTTTTAGAGTCTTATAATGAAAATGATATGATTATTGCATATCCTTATTCCCATTTGAGATATGATCGATGTGAGGAACAGGGGATGGAATATGATTAATTTCACAGTTTGGTGAATAAGGGAATAACTTATTCGGAAAACCCTTTGGATATTTGATATGATGGTTATGCCTAAGAATGGGATCTGACATATCATAGTTACAAAAGAAATCAATTATCTCATTGTTCATTTAATCCAGGATTACACACTAACGTTTCCATTATAATTATATATTAAAAACTGAGGATATAATTGTTTATCATGTCTTCGGATACCCTATGGACTTTACCTACCTTCCTGCTTAACATGTGTTGATAATACACTCAACGTGACTTGATTTTCTACATGACACGTCACATGGTGTCTTCCCAAAAAGTTCAAAGTCAATTGTAAATATAGTTTACTTTTCCAAAGGGCTTCACATAACCCAGAAGAAATTCCAGGAGGTTTTATCATGATCATGATTGATTTTTTTGGAGGACATCATATGTCCTGGATGATATGTCTAAAGGGAATCACAAAACCTAGATATTTAATTCTAGAATCCACCACATGAACCCAATGAATTTTCCAGGGGGTATCAGATATCCCAGAAAACCTTTCTAGGGGACATTGAGAAAACGAGATGGCCATCTTAGAGGGTGTCATGAGAGTCAGTTGACATGACCAGGTGCTACTATAAGAAATAGCTAACATGGACATGTTCTATTATTTGAGCCAGGAAATATATCTAAAGAAAATCATGAGCTTTAGGTGATGATCCTGAAGAGTGTCATGAGACCAAGGTATCATGTCAAGGGGGACCGCTTAACTCTCTCAAACATGTCCAAATAATTTTTCATGTTAGAAACAACATGTAGAATGAATATTGTGATATCTCGGAAACATGTCATAGTGTCATCATGTGTCTTGGATGGCTCAATCAAAGTTCAAGAGGGTAATAAAACATTTCTTTTTATTATGTATTCCAAATTTAGTCTGTATTCCATCCCATATATTTTTTATTTACATAGATTTATTAAATGTTTGTGTATTTCAAGTCTCATGAGATCTAGAATTTTTTTAGGATGTACTTAAGGTCTTTTATCAAGATCATGTCATGTGATATGTGGGAATCTTGTGATATACATTATGTATGGTGTATGACTTCTCCGGTGGTTCCCTGGTCTTTACATTAGGAGAGGATTTTCTGGTCATGAGATCATCCAATCTATCAAATCCGTTTTTCTGCTTAGATGAAGAAGGGGTAAGGTTCTCATCTCTACTGTGGCCATAGAATTTGTCTGAGTATTCTTTTTTCATTATAGGGTTGGTGATATATAGGACACTTCACCCTGATTGTTTTCTGATTTGAGTGACTCCTATCACGCGGATCCAGGATGGAGTCGGAGAAGGGTTCTTCCCCATGAGTATTCGTGAGTTTCTGTCATGGATCACTTTAATGGGGTTTCTTTATTTTCAACGACCAAGAGTCAATCCCATCAAGTCCTCCTTTTTTGATTTTTTTCAAATTAATGGGTACTTTATGAATCATGTGGATCTAGCCAAGGACTTCTATTTTGACATGTATAGGGGACTTCATGAGATCAAGATTCCTTCTAAATGGAATTCCCCATGCAGTCAAATCCTTGAATAGGGAATTTCACAAGGAATTTATGTCTTATAAAGGTTCTTAATGAGATCCTGTCAACCTTTTATGGAGTTCTATGGGAATGTTTTATGAACATCCATATCATGTCATGAGTGTTTATCAACTACTAGAGGCTTCATTATCCTATTATTTTTATTTTTTATATTTATTTTTCCATAGATCGAGGGTCATCTGAGATTACATGAACAATGTAAAATAAATTTACTCTATATCTTTAAGATGCATCACAAGAAAAATAATGTTCATATGGAAATTTTCTACAATTTCATTGAATAATTCATTCATTTTTCATTAGGGAGATAAAGGGAGAGTGTGACATTACCACGACAAAATCAAGGTTCTTCGCACGATGAGGATGACAACCAAATGGGATTTCAGGAGATGAGATGGACATGTCTCAGGGGGTTTCATGATTCCTTTTCGGCTACTAGGGGTTTGTCACATGCCTTTTATGATTTAAAATGGATTCCGCCACCTCTCCTTTTGTTTCATTTGATTTATTTTACTAAGGGTCAGGTGTTTTCTGAGTATTTTTGAATGTTTTCATGGAAAATAATACTATCCATTAGTGGTGTGTGTCCTGAACTTTACACCTGTAAGAGGCTCCCTTCATTTGGAAAATTTTCCCCAATTTTCAAAGTATTTTTTTGGATGAGTTTTTAGGAACCGATTGGTTGACAAGACGCATATCTTGGGGGAGATTATCTGGTTTCCACCATATAACCAGTAGTTGTCCAGAGCACATTAACGAGAGTAAAAGGATTTCCAAAAGGATTTTAACATGACCTTTCATGGGATATCCATTACCCATGGAGTCTTTATGTTATCTCATGATGGTCACATGATCATGCATCCCTCAAATACTCAAATGATCTGCGAGTTTTTTTCCACCTTCGTGCTTTTCTTTTCTATGGAGGATAAGACACATTTTCAAGTATTTCATCTTTTATGAATTATCTGGTTTTCATTTGGAAGGTGCCAAAAAATACCCCCTATGGAGAAACGTCCACTGGGGAATGGGCTTGATTTTTATGAATGTAAGTTCCCACTTGATTCATTGTCCTTATTCCCAAATCATCATTTGGGGAGATTCTTGATTTTAGGGTGAAATTTGTTATTCCATGATATTACCAATATACATGAGAGTATAGGGAAGCCTAATATCATTGGATAATAATCCCTCTAGAGCTCTTGATCTTCCACTGTCACGTTCCCTTATAGTGAGACCCATCTATGAGACATGACAGTGAGACCAGTTCACGATCCTTCATTGTGAACTCTTTTCACAAGAACTCAATCATATTTATGTTTCCACTCAAGATCATATTCAAAACTATCATGAACTATTATTTATAAATTTTACGAATTTTTTCCTTGAGGATGGAAATTTAATTAATGATTCTGTAGGGTTTACTTTCTTGATCTTTCAATTGAATGATTATTAGGTGATTTTTGTGACCATGTCCATGTCATGCGATAACGAGTCTCCAAGAGGCAATGCAGTCACAAGATTCCATGCGGGGTAATGACACTCAGGATTCCTTTTGGGATTATGTGATTTTTGAACTCCTTATGTGGTTTAGGTGTCCCCTAATAATTCATGTTATGTGAATTGTCATTCTAATTTATTATGGATTTACATTGACAATATTTTTTATTCTCTTTATCTAACATATTCCACTTACTCATGTTCATGTGGCTTTAGTAATCATCAATCTTTCTCATCTATGACCAATTAAAGGGACATGAATTCATGAAATTTTAATATAAACCCTCACAATCCTGTGTATTTAGATAAAGAGTTTTTAAAGAGGGTCTTCTAATCTGAGCTTCATGACTATCCTATATCTCAATGATTACCTCTATACGGGTTTAGTCTACTTGACTATATTATCATACATCCATAGAACATCAATATTACCTCTTAATGGTTTTAAAATACTTCTCATTCCACCAAGAAGAAAATTATTGAGGAAGGATATCTGGTAGTACTTCCACCTTAGAGTCTGTCTTATGTGATGGAAAACTCTCCTTTGGGTCTGAATGGCTTTTATTTTTTCATCATACAATTTCTTAGGACTATTTGAGTATATTTTATTCCTCTATGAACAATATTGGTGATGGATATAGTTTTAAGTGGGATATCAATCTCACCAAAAATTTCTCTCATGAATGGAAATGGCCCTTCTGGGTAACAAAAATCTACCTTGATTTTGGTGACAAGCTATACAGATTTCATTATTATGAAGACATGTGGATTTCATAGTTTATCATGTACCAACATACCAACATCCTTTGAAGGATGATCATCCATTTGTTCCCTGGTACTGACACATTTCATCTGTACCATGGTGATTTGGGAATCAACATATGGTATATATACCAATTGGGTGGGATTCCCCCTCTTAGAGAGATGCACGATGAATTCCTCCCTGTTGTAGATGTTGGGGTTGATCACTTGAAAATTCTAGTTTTTTCTAAGTAGATGTATATCTTTATAAAAGAGAAACTGAGATGGGATGTTAATATATTCTCACTCATTTATTTCATGGAATGTATCAAAATATTTCATTGATGAAGTAGGGACATACCATCTATGATACACCATCACAAGTGCCCTTCCTAGTAGCTTCGCAACAGTGCTGGCACATATTGGGACATCTTGGAAGCTGGGGACTATACTTTTTGGTTTTACCAGGTGAACCAGGTGATCTCTCTAGACCATAAGATTTTAGGATTTATTTCCATATTTTTAAAACCATGTATTTTCATGGTTGGGGATACGTGTTCGGGGATCCGGGTTACAACATTAGTGATGGTAGAACAACTTGCAGAATGATATCACTTAAATTTGGTTGTGCATGTGATTATGAATCTTTATCAAATCCTAGCACACATACCACAATTCAACATTAATTATATAGGCATTGGTCCTCTCCATGTTTTATTTTTCTTGATAATGTAGTACTTTTATCGTAAGGAAAATTAAAACACCACCTAGATCTCGAATGCTTTATATCATCCCAGACTTTTGAACATATCAGGGGTTGGGACTATGTCACTAAACACTAATGATGTTAAATGTACACTAATTCAATCTGAAATATTCTATTTTACTCATTTTGATACACTTGATGGATCGATTATTGATAACTACAATGGTTCCCTTGATGAAATATCATAAATTATATCTCTTTGGGATGATGTTTTCACAGCTTGGGTGGAAGAGAAAATTATATGAAAACATTATACACCATATTTATTCAATCATAAGTTTGGATACATCCAATGGTTATACCCTCTTCTTTTTCCCATTGTTTTAGCTGATAAAAATCTTTGAGTCATATTCCATATGTAGATGATGTCAACATGTGGTAATACTAATGATGAAATCATACTTCTTCCTATTGATTCCCCCACCTTCCTTATCACTAATTTTTCTTAGGAATTTTTTTCATTGTATTAGTTTGGTGTTCTATGTTAGTTGGTCCTTCATATGGATTGGCCTTCTATATCATCAGTCACTTTGTCAGTGGAAATGATTCATTCTATTGAATATTTGGGGCGAGACATCAAGAAAGTGACCTCATTTGAGTGTTGACTACCTTGATGGTGAAATAGACTCTCTTGAAAAAATAATTCCTTTTGAACATATTACAGATGATATTCCTATTGAGATAAGGGATTATGCGGATTCCTCTTTTATTTTTTCAATGTCTCACCTAGTTATTCCTCATATTTCTACACATAGTATGTCAGTAATAGAGGCTTAGGCATAATATAGGCTGATATAGAAAATAATTCTTGTATTGATCACTAGGACCCCCTTAGAATAATTTCATGACTAAGGGGAATTAACTCAAAATTTATTTAATGTCTTGGGGTTAGGTGGTTTTTACAAAAAAACTACATATGAAATTATGAATAAAATTGTTTTGACATGGTAGGATCTGGACACAAGTTAAAGAGATTATCATGAACTTGTATATGAGGATCCTCTTTATAGGAAAATGAGGGAGACGCCAAAAGAATTAGAGCTTGTTCATTAGTTTATATCCAAATTACATGATCGTATTTATTTTTAGAATAAATGGATATTGAGATATGAGGAAATCATAACTCATCTGGCGTATGATCTTTTAACACCGTCATCTTCCTTGGAAACTACACAAAAAAAGGGTTGATTAATTTATGGATTTGGTAGAAACACTTTATCCTAGAGTATAAGATGAAGAAGTGGGGTGACAGGAAATGTGGAATTATATTGAAACTTCTTTACAAACCATTGTTGACCATACAATCATGGACGATCGATGTTTATTATATTTTACCATTTTAAAAAATTCTGTTTTTTATGAAACATAGTAGTGACATCAAAATGTGAATATTATACCACTTTTTGAACCTATGAATGAATGAACTTTTTTAACTTTACATATCACATTAAAATTTGAGTTCATTCATGATATTTAAGGTGCTTCATTTTTCTTATATTATATTGATCATCATTGACACCCATCCCAGTCATATTATCAAGTAAACATGAATTCCAATATTTGAATGATGAATTTATAATAGATTTTATTTGAGATATGATCATGAATTCCAACCAACATGAGATTCATTATGGATAATCTATTACATCTATCTTGAGATCACCTGATTTATTGAATGATCGTTTGGGTAGGATATTTGAAATGGAGTGAGAGTGGCCAATATTTTTCTAAAGTAGATAGGATTGGTTAGAACAACTGGATGTTTAAAAAGGATATATGGTATACCTCAAATGATATTTTATAAAAAATATAATACATTCTATAGATTATGGTCTTTTATCTCCGACCTAATATCTCTTTTATTTTAGGGTCTTTTAATGTGGACCTGATATTACTTTAATTTTATGGTATTCTTGCTCAAACGTTTTATCACATTAGTTTATGCACTTTTATATCAGAAAAGATATTGTTTTTGAATCCAATATTGAGGTTTTGTATTTTAGGGTATTTTATCGTAGACTTTGATGTTCTATAGTTTATGTTTTTTTTATCTTGGACCATTTATTTAAATATTTTACAATATTTAAGATCGGACCGTGATGTGCTTTCTTTTAAGGTCTTTTATCCCAGACCTTGATGTGCTATATTTTAGGTTCTTTTATCTTATAACTTTTTCATTAATATAAAACATGGGGCATACAGACTTGGGATTACTCAAAACACTATTGGCTGATGAGTTCTTATGTGGTGTTTCTAGGGTTCATGAGGATTGGAGTTCGTATCTTTCAAGGTATATATGCCTTTATTTGGTCAGTCAAATAGTTTATGTATTGATATAATGGTCATGAAAAGATAATATTAACTCTTTTACAAGGGTCATGGATTATTCTTGTACGTAATATAGGTTGATGAAGAAAAACTAAAGATACTAGGTCAGCTTGGATAGTTGGAATATGGGTGACATAAATCATAACCCAGAAGTTTGAGTCTCTAAAAATGGGCTGGAGAATTCATACCTTGGATGATACCCACCACTCTAAGGTTATAGGTTCGTCAATGGTGTTGTTGGGGATCACAAGGATTGAGGTTCCATTATTGGAAATATGGGACGCTTTTAGTTGGTAGGTCATAATCTTTATGAATCAATAGCATGTCCAAGAAAGGTTGATCTGCACTTGTTTCTAAGTGTCATGAAATATTTATGAAGACTCAAATGTATAGATGTTGAGTTTGGGTATGGAATGAAAGATGTCTATGAATGGTTATCGCACCCTAGGAAAATTTAGATCTTAATATGAAGAATTATCTCTATATTCCGTGTTTTAGAATTAGAAGGTGTGGGCTATAAATGGGTTGAGGGTGAGGTGGAATATTCCTAATTTGGGAAAGAATACATAACACAGTGGTGTAACGTTAAGGATTTAAGGTCTACTCAAATAGTTTGTTATGAAGATTGTAAAACATGGTCCAACGGTCTTGGGTCAGGAGTAATGATATGAGAAAATCATGTCGAGGATGACATAAAATATACGTAGGTAATGGGTTCCTTTTTGGCGACATCAGGCTGAATGGGATTATAAATCCCATTATATTGGGCAGAGATGTTGCCGGGTCATGGGACTTAAGCCCTTATGCAACAATATAATGGAAAAATCAAGATAACTCCTTTTCATTCCAAGGGATATTGTAGATTTTTGGTGATTAAAACCACTCAAATAATAAAGTCTGATTTATGGAGAATGTAATATATATGAAGGGGTTAAGAAATATAAATTTTTATCACCACTTAGAGAACATGTTATCATAGAGTGGAGAAGTCGCAAGTCATTAATTTAACTATTTCATGGACCATGGTGAATAGAAAGAATATATTGTATTTTACTAGGGCTACAATGTAGTCTATATGAGCTTTATTCCATTTTTATTTGTTCCATATTTTTTTCCTAAAATATGGAGATGATTATTTTAGCATGTGTAAAATTGAATTTTTTTCAAGAATCCCTTTTTCGGGTTTCAAACAGAAATATTTTTTACCTATTTCTGTATCTGTTTAAGGCCTTCTGGTTTGGGACATTATATCCTGGAGTTTAAGGTCACACAACATTGACTAAATTGTACCCAGTTTTTGTCATGAAACTCATGGAACTGATATGGGTGACGTTACACAATATCCCAATTAGGATACCCAGGGTCAAGAGTAGTCCAACAACAATATGGGTGGGTGATGAAGGAGTCGTAAATCCTAGCTCGAGGTCCTCATGTCATGAGTAATGGGTATGAGACAATCATGTTGGGGATGATCCAAAATAGATTGAGGTTCTAGGTTCCTCCATAGTGATGTCTGATCACAAGATTTATAATTCATTTTATATTGGGATAAGATATTGGTAGGTGGTTCTTATTAATCCCTTCTACATCAATATAATTTCTATACTAAGACAAATCCTTTATTTTACAAGTTATATGAAAGTCTTGGGTAAACATGAGGCATTGACAACATGAATTATAGTACATGTATTGAGGTTATTTTAAAAGATGTTAGAAACACCTCATATTCTTCTTTACCATGGTAAATATCTATGGACCTGTGATAGGTAATGAAAAATGGGTGATAGAATGAATAGTTTATCACCATATAGTGGGGATGTTTTCTGTATAGTTTAATGTCATTTCGTAAGGAAATTTTCATGGTAGTTCAACATCATATGGTAAGGATTTATTTGTACTGTAGTTTTTATGTGATGATACAAAGAAGTTTTCCTTACAGTTTAGCATAATGTTGGAAGGATGTATTCATTTTTCAACATTAACGTCATGTGTCCAATATGCCTTCCTTTCATTTTAACAACATGGTGTAAGGACATGGGAATCGATGTGAACAATTTTTTCATGATAAATTTTGTCAAAACAAACAGTACATAGATATGGGTTGTATATAGGAAAAATGATCATGTGTGACTTGGTTACTCTACGTTTGGGGATAATTGCATATCGGTTGTTGCAGCTAGGCCTATGATTAATGTTCCAGGCGTCACTATATATTCCATGATGTCAAGAGTCATTCCAAAATTAGTTCTTGTAATCCCACGAAGTTTAATGTTATATTTTTAGGAATAAGATAAACTAATGATAATGAATATAAATGATTTTTTTGGGACCATGGTTGGAAGTCTGAGTGTCACTACATATCTCATGACAATGAGAATCAAACCATACATAGTAATGAGGGGCATGTAGTTTAACCTAATACGGTGAGTATATGGGTCACCCGATGTGAAGTGGTAATATTATGGCTATGCCCATGAATATAATTATTGGAGTCACTACATATCCCATGTAGGTGAGAATCAAGCAATACGTACTTTTGAAGGGACATCCCTATTTAGGTCTGGCCCATATGCAAAGAGGGGGGAACTCTTATACTTATCTCTTATGACTAGACCTAGAGTAGGAAATATGGGAATCACTATATATCTTGTGAGGATAGGAATCAAGTCACATGTAGTTATTGAATGAGAAACTCCCTCCATATACATTTGAATTATACAGAGTTGTGTCCATTGTTTACATTTCATGTTGTAGATGGGCCCAATATTAAATATCCAGGCATCATTGTGTGTCTTATGATGGAAGTAATCAATCCACATGTAGTTCATGTGGAAATGTGTAGTTTTATATCATGTAAAAAGGAAATTATCTATTTTGTTTATCATCATGTAGAAAATACTTATGATGGGCCTTTTATGGTATTTCATCCAGGACTGTGATTGACCTATCATGTAATTTCATGACTTGTTCATACGGGGAATCCCTTAATGGAATTTCTAAGATCACGCGAGCTAATCTCACTATGAGAAATAAGGATTATAAAGGGATAATATCACCACGAAGATACAATCAAGACATGATAGGGTCTATCTGTATCATGTGGTGGATGGACCATGATATAGGATCATGGAGTCCCAACATATCTAAGAGAAAATGATAGTAAAATTGTATGTAGTTCTACAAAACACATGTAGTTTACTATCATGGGGAACAGAATTTTAGTCATATAGTTTAACATATTATTCTAAGGAAATGGGTCAACAAACGTGAAGAAAACTTCTTATGGTGGTGGGTGTAAAACATGGAGGTTTTGGAATCACCACATATCCTATAATGGTAGGAATTAATCCATACATATTTTTTTTGGAAACCGTTCAGTTTGAAATCATGTTGTTAGGACAATTTCATTACATTTTATCATCATGTGGTCAAGAAAAAGGATATTGGGGAGTTTAAAGTCATAATATTAGGAATTAATACATAGACTTTAATTTCATTTAGATAGGAGGATGGATACTGTGCACTTTAATGTCGTGTTGTTAGTACTTATTCCATACAGTTTGACGTCATGTATCCTGGATTAAGGAATCCATGCAGTTAAAATTATTGATGTTAGGACTTAAACTATATAATTTAACATCATGTAGCATGTATGAAGGATACCATGAAGCTTAAAGTCTTGTTGTTGGGGCTTACTCAATATAGTTTTTGGGTTATGTTTATAGGACAAAGTATACTGTTCATTTTAAAGTCATGCTCTCAGGACTTACTCCTTATCGTTTAATATCGTGTATACCTAACAAAGGATATAATGCAGTTTAATGTATTTATATTATGACTTACTCTATATAGTTTGACATCATATAGGCAGGATGAAGGATATTGTGTAGTTTAAAGTCCTGCTGCTAGGACTTACTTCATATAATTTAATGGTATGTAGCCATGAAAAAGGATATTGTGCAGTTCAAATTCTTACTGTTAGGATATACTACATACAATTTAATGTCACATATAGAGAATGATATTTTTTGGATGATAGCTATGAGATGTATTTATTGAGAAATTTTTTATTTGTTGGGGGGTGACATGATCTGCATCCATTGTTTCCAATGAGTAAGCTCCATTTAGATAGACCATACCTATGATGTACAACCCCTCCCATTTGGGTTACAACTTCGTAGGATTACTCCCTAGTGTCATTATGCTTTTGATATCCAATACCACCTCTCCTTGTAGGATTGAACATATGAGAAGCTTCTTATTATAGGATTTTTAGATTCTATAATGATGGGTTTCTTGGTTTTGTAGTGTAAAAAATCTGTTATCATTGAGTCATTCCAATTTGTGTAGATAATTTTTCAATTGTTCATCATAAGATATATTTCCCCAAATGAAAATTAAGAGTTATGGAAGATGGACCAATATATGTAACACTACCACAGTCCCATCCACCAGTGATTATGGTGTCTCCTTTGTGGCAGTACATGTATTGGTGTGATAATCCCATAAATCATGGAGAATATAGTAAGTGAATATTGATTCTCCATATTCACTATCTTCTAGAGTATATTCAAAAGAGTCTTTTTTAAGGAATATATATTTCCATTTTACACTTCATGATTGTGAGGTGAGTGACTAGGATCGATATTGTACTCCAGTTATATTCTCTTCAATTCCACATAATAGAAGTCAGTCTTGTAGTCCATCAATATTGTGTGATGTACCAAGAACCTAGTTATGATATGGGACTTCATGAAGATGATGATATTATTCATCCTAACTTCCTTGAAGGAAATTTCTATATAATATTTGGAAAATAAGTTAGTCTCAGTAAGGATATACATGAGATATATAGTTGGGGATTTGGAATATGGTCCCACAACATCCATTCCCAAAATAGAAAATGGTTAGGAATATTTAGCTATATGTAGCAATTCTAGGGATTGATGGATGATTTTTTCATGGACTGGGAATGAATTAAATTTCTTAGTGAATCATACAAATTCATTTATTATAGTTTTTAAATAGTAAACTAACATATTTATTTGGTGGGAGATATTGTTTGTATATTGATGGGAGCCACAAGACCTTGAATAGACTTCTTTTATAATGATGAGAATATCTTCTTCTGATATGCATATGAGGATGAATAAATAAAATCCAAATCTGTAGAGTTTCTTTTTCCCATTTGGACCAACCTTTAGGGTAATGTTTTTTTCATAAAAATTAATCTGTTCCATTCGATATTTCTCTATTCGGAGAGTCTCATTTTAGATATAATTGATTATAGTCTATATCCATCTAGGGTGGTCATCAGTTCATGATGCTTTGGGGAAGTGTTTTAAAGGTCATCATTTCCAATATCATAAATGATGACTATCAAGTCCGTTCTTTGATGTGTGAAATGAAATATTTATTATTCTTGATTATCATCGACTAGTACAATGTCTACATTAGCCAATACATCAGTGTGAGGAATCTATGATCAATGAACACGATTTAATGTGGCCTCAAAGGGGAACTCTTCCATCAATACCATAATGTAGATAGTGAGAGGTCCACTTCTTCATTTTTTACAAGAATATTCACCAGTGATCAAATGTATCACCAATTCTAAGTCCCTTTGACATTTAATTAAGATATGTGCACCTATAGGTCCAGTTCTAACCCAGTGATGAGGGATTTGTAATCTAACTTATCATTTCTAAATATTTTAGATAGTGAGAAAGATTAGGGAAAAAAATATTTGCCTAATGAGACAAAAAACAATTCATAGACCAACCTGATTGAGTTTTGGGGTTTCGATCCTTTTATTTATAGGACTTCAAGAGGTTCCATAGAAAACATCTCCCATGCCCAGGGATTTTCGTGGGAATAAAAGACAACCTCATCTGAATGTTTATTTTTTCAATTTTATTTTTGGGGGTAGGATGTGCTCTGAGGAAATTAACTAGGGCTTTCCATTTCACAAAAATTTGTGATATGAAATTATTGTCGTATTTCCAAAAAATGACAAACCATCAGGCCAAGAACCCATTAAACATAGGGAGTTAAAGGATTTACATTAAGGGATGAATATGAGTGCCCAAATGAACTTTGTGGTGTTACACATAATGTCTCATCTTCTAGACTAAAAATATGAGTGTGAGGCAGTTCTTCTTGATATCTTATTATATGTCCCATTGCCTTGCGTCAACCAGATGTGGTAGTAGAGACTATTCTCACTTTGTGTATCTTTTTGTGTGTGTGAAGAGGGTGCCCAATGAGCACTCTATTGTGGCCACATACAAGTTTATGGGTTTCACTCTCACTGAAGGTATTAGAAACATTAGGTACTATAAGTACTGGTTGAGAATTTTGAAGGATTTTTTGCAGTCATCATCCCATTGGTAGGTGGTCCCCTTGTTCATTAACTTGGTGAAGGGGAGACATTTTCCTTAAAAATTAGCTAATAATCACTTAATGTTGGAATGGATCCATTTGAGACCCCTTAGTTTTTAGATATTTCTAGGGGTGACATTACTATAATACAACTAGTCTTCTCTTGGATGAACTCAATGTCATTGTGGATTACCACAAATCTATGTAACATTCTTGAAGTTACCTTTAGAGCACATTTCAGTGAATTTATCATTATACTTGGTGGTCGTATCTTATCGAAGATTGTTCAAAGGTACATGAAGTGATCATTTATCTTTCGGGATTTAATAACCTGGTCAACAAAAAAGGATTAAACTATTCTTCCTAAGAATGGATTAATGATACAGTACATGGTGGGTTGATAAGTGGCACTGATGTTTTTTAGATAAAGGTAATGAAATTATTATAGAAGATCCCCTAAGGTGTCTTGAAGGTAGTTTCCTCCTCATATTCACGGGCCATCATTATTTGGTTGTACCCTAAATACCCATCCCTGATGGAAAGGGATTGAAATCTCGTAGTTGCTTTGATCAATAGTTATGTGACCATAAAATGGAAATTATCCTTTGGGAAGTTCCAATTAATGTCTCTGAATTCAATGCGGACCCTAATATTTATTCTCTTTTAACTGACGGAGATGATGTTTGAAATTCATCTTAGGTGTTTCACTTATTTGAAATTTTTTGTTGATAAAATTGTAAACATACACCAGAACATTGGTGGAATGTTAGGGTCTCATCGTTATGGATTCCTGTTATGAGCCTCAATTTTTATCAGGTAGTATGAGATTATGATTAACCACATCTAGATTCAGCTATGGAATTTCCTTGTAGTTCCAAACAAACACATATAAATTTTTAATTAGAAATAAAATATAAATATCTTTATCTTTGATGGTAATGATAACACTAATCAATATCAGCCTTAGGAATTCCTTTATTTAAAGATTTATTTTATTAAGCTCATTGATTGTTGTGGTGACACCTTCCTTGAATGTCGGAGGGTTATTCCTGTGTTCATCCTGATCTTCCTCCAATTTTATGTCCATGGAGACATTTTAATGAAAATATGTTTATATAAGGGCATATCCACCACTTTGGGGTGAGGAAATCCATTATAGGAACATTGTAATCCCCTACCTCCAGAATGGTTGTAGAGAGATGCCGGATCAGACTATTTTTTACACTGTATCTAGGGACAGAAGGGGATTGGAACCCCAGAACATGATCTATTACATAGATAAAAGTTAAGGGGAATACATAATCTCTCCCAATCATACATTAGGGATAATAGGGGAGGTCCCCAGTCCACTAGGGGATGCGGTCTTTAAATCATCACCCTCCATTGGTTTCTTTCCTACGTTCTTGAAGAAATCTTGTTTAGCATCTATGGATCTGCATGTATCAAAGGGGGTATTTTCATCATGTCGTATGCTGAAATTTCCATTAATGGGGTAATTTAAACATTAATTGAATGTTGAAGGTACTTCCATGTGATTATGGATCCATGGCCTCACAATAAAGACATTATATATAGTGTATTTATGGATAACCATAATCTCATTGTTATATGTGTATTCCCTAAACTGAGCAAGGAGTTTAAACTTCTAGAGAGGTCACTAATCATGATTAACATACCCTTTAATATTCATATTTATCTGATATGTTTCCCCTTCTCCATATCCCAAATGTATGACTGTTTGAACTAGGATGAGGTTGACCCTGAAACCTTTATCAATCAGGTTCCTTTGGACGCTGACGTTATTGAGTCTTACCCAAACATATAGGTTCTTGATGTTACCTAAAATGACCTCTTCCCAATCTTGGTTAGTAAATGAGATGGTGAAATGATATTTTGAGGAAATTTTCTCCACTGGATATACCTCAGCTGTAGTGACTTCTATCTCAAAATCCTATGTAATATACAGGGATTCAATGAGTTCCTCCATGATTTCTTTTAAAACATAGAGTGAATCAAGAATTGAGAGCAAGATGGGACCATATCCAGATATTTCAGAATGTTCTTCTATTGAGTTAGAGGTCAGTTCTTCACAATTTAGGGTTTCTATTGGACATACAGATCAAGAACTAAGTCAATTTAGGTGGATAGGTATGGTTACTGAGTAGAGGTTTTTAGATTATATGATTTCGATATTGTGTGCCATGTCGTCCTTCCCCATTGTCAGAGTTTATTAGGTAATCAGACCCTAGATAAGAGTTCATGCAAGACAATTCGATGCTGAAAACTACTAGAGGGTTCAATGGAACCTTCATTACTTTGTTGGGTTCATTGGAGTGCCTTCACATAGGTCTCAGCTGCACATACATATTCTGTTGGGATGTGATGGAAATATTTGGTCTGACCAAAACTATGTTTCCCCTATATCCTTGTTTCCTTCACAAGCGTCCTATCATTCCCTAATTATATGTAACAATATTCAGATGCTTTTTCATTATTGGAGAAGGGGTATTCAAAGTTTATCACATCGATAGGACAAAAGATGAGCTCCTCAGCCTCTAGAAATTTGATTTGATGAGGTGGTTCTCATGCTGTGAATGTGGCAGAGAAGAAATACAGAAGGGATAGTGCTTATGATGGAGAAGAATATTAATCTTCCTCTTTTGTTTCTTCTTATCTTCGATGATTATACCCACATATGGGTGGTTTATATGATTTATCCTTATTAGGTGGTGGAGATATTATGGGTATCCAAAAATGAGCATTTGGGGTGGCTAGAGATTAATCAGTTGTTTTTTGAGTTATCTAGTTTTCAAAAAAAAAATCATGCCTAGCCAGAACAATATCCTAACCATTTTCTTCTTCTCACTAGATAATAATTATGGAGTCCTAATAGTCTGAGGAGTTTTCTAACACCACATATCAATAATTGACCCAATAAAGAAGTAAATATTTGATGATAAATCACTCATATAAATTATGATACAACCCTCTATAGTAAGGGTAGTAGTCGGGATGGTCAGTGAGGCTGACCTCATTGGGATTCCTATGTTTTTTTAACCTGGACAAGTTATTTTTTGAGGCTGGAAAGAAATAACTGAGGGATTTTTAATTCCATAAGGATCATTACTTGTTCATCCATTCCTAAAATCTCTGTTGACCCTGATTTTTTTGTGATTATAGACGAGGAATATTTTGTGGTTGACCCCCTCGAAAAGAGTTTCTGGGTAATCCAAAACCTACCAAGTATCTTGAAAGGGTAATGTAGATGGAATTGGAGTGAATCCTTTATATTTTTCTTTTCACAACCACTTTTCCTTTACTGGGGTTATGATTTAATATTTGGATCAGGTTCATTGAATTGATACTTCCAAACATTAGGAAACTTCTAAAAACACACAGAACCCACCTGTATACATAATTTAAATCATATGACTGTGAAACTCATCCATTATATTTTCTTCATAGTGTTCTAGAAGATTATCTTACGAGAGTGGGATTCTAAGTGAATATGTAAAAACTTCCCACCTTTCTATGAAGTCAGGAACTCTCTAATTTTCATATTTTATGAATTTTTTTATTATATCAGTCATCGTTTTCTTGAACTAGTAAAAGAAATGATGATGAAGGTATTTCCATCTTGTATAGGATTCTGTATGCAGACAGCTATACCAAATAAATGTTGTCCCTATCAGAGTCTGTTCAAAACCCCTTATCTTGGTCACATCCTGATAATGTTGTGGTCCCACCATCACCCAAATTTGGGTTCTGAAGTGTGTGAGATGTTGTTCAGGGTTTCCTTCTCTATCAAAGTTAGAGAATATATGATTTCCAAAATTGGGTAGAGGTAGAGTATCATCTACCCATTTAGGTTATCAATTCCTCTCAGGATGTACACGTTCACATCTCTCATCCATGGATTCAATTCGTGTAGCCAAAGACTTTATGATGTTATGAAACATCAAGGGAACTCTTATCCAAGAGGTCTCTCATCCATAGGGAGAGGCCATGGGCTAATGAGGTGTTTCATCCTCCATCTCCCACTAATTCTACATTTATCATAATACTTAATTTTTTACATGGAAAGGGAGAGGGTTTCATTTCAATATAAGGATGTCAAAATAATTTTCAACTTCATCATATTTTTATAATGACTTCTGAGATCCTAAATCCTATCTGACGTTCATATGGCACTTTTGCTGTAAGATCATTTATTTTGGGTGGAGGGACATTTTCCACTTCCTCGAGATGATACCTAGTGGGGATATTTCCCCTGATAAGCTCCACATTCAGTTGGCAAAGATTCTATATTTCACTATCATATTGCGAAAACTATTACTTCATGGTAAGAACCTCAACAATTATGGGTGGTGATTGTGATCTAGTCATACCATTACATTGTTCATTGACAGTGTTTTGTTGAGGAAGTGGTGTCTTATTATTCGAAGGTGTCATTTTTTGGATCATTCTCTTGTTCTAACTATATGAAAACCTGGTTGGTGCATCCAGATCACCCTCCTCTTGCGGTACGTTTTCTATGTGGTTCCCCTCTGCATTTATCTCACAATACACAATGTATTCAATATTCAAATTGACAACATTTACCGAATCATATTCAGATATGGTGGTTGTGAAATTACTTTCAATGTAATTGGATGACTTCGCACTACCTTCACTAGGGTTATTCTTATAACTCTTGGCCATATTGGGTCATTTTTTCTTGGGGCCGACTAGGGTATGATTTATTTTTTCATACGTCCCTCTATTCTCAGTCTATAAGAAGTGACCTTGGAGTACTTTTTGATTATGATTTCTAAATGGGCCCTGAATAAAAGAGGGTTTTCTTGTGGTTGGAGAAATAGATGGGATTCCAATTGATCATTTTTTACATCCCTGCCTAGAGAAGACTGCTTCTCTCTATGTTGATTATGATGATGAAAATACCTTCATACCTAAGGATTATGGGTTATTCCAGGACACAATTGGAATTGAATGAACCTATTGTTGAGGATCCAATTATTCAAGTTGTGTAAATGATGATTCCTAGGATGTAAATTGAGATATAAATTCCCCCGTAGTAGTGGGGTGGTGTGATTTGGATTCAATTCTAATTTCCCCAAGTCCTTATCAGGATATGATTAAAATGGAGAGTGTGACTGATATCTAAATTCCCCTAGCCTAGTGGGATGTAGTCTTTTTGTAGATGATGAGGATATGTACTAGATTATATTAGGAATTAATGGTCCAAATTATTGAGAAGATGGTAGATATTACCCTATCCCGATGGGTTGGGTATAATCCTATATGGATTATATGAAAACTGCTACTACAACTAGTTTTAGGCGGCACAACTATGCTTGTATTGGAGTTGGTTGTTATGGTATCCCATGATAGGACCATTATTTATAGGGAGTTGTCCAGATGATAGAAATTACGATCTGTATGTTGGAGATTCATTATCATTTATTTAAGGGGCCTAATTTTATATCCTATTGAATATCCTCAATATTCATTCTTGATAACTTGTCATCATTGAATTTGGGAAATTCCTTTGTAGTGACCAACTGACTAGAGAATTACCCTATTCCCTAATTTTACTAGATCCTATAACATTAGAAGACATTAAATTTGAGGGGTAATATTGTTTTAGGGGTGTGGAAAAGTGTGACACTCCATACTCTCCTCATACTCAAGTATAGAAGAATGAAATGACTTCATAGGTCATCTACCGAATATTTGTGATGAAATGGTGGCAAAAATGCTATTGATTTGTCTTGTACATTTCAAATATTGAATCCTGGGACCTATAGATAGCATCCAAATCCATATTCAAGCATTGAATATTTCTTTTATAAATATTAAGATCATATTCTAGATATGGGAGATGTTGATCATTTAGTAGTTGATGAGTATCCCACATATTATGGAATAGATAAAGTTTGAACTCCTTTTCTGGATCATCTGAGATCTCAGAGTCAGAAGTAGCAAGGGACTAGAAAAATATGGGGTTGTTTTTTATAAATCTCTCCATATTTCTATTTTAGCGTCCTCTTCATCATACTTACATTCCTCCATATGTTCATACCATATATTATTCTTCTTAATATCACCTAATGACTGGAGTTGAGTGCCTGTGG
Organism: Viscum album; assembly: GCA_963277665.1. Lineage (NCBI taxonomy): Eukaryota > Viridiplantae > Streptophyta > Magnoliopsida > Santalales > Viscaceae > Viscum > Viscum album. Next base: position 1,594,744,804 of record OY728161.1, read on the forward strand.
AAGTTCATGGGGAACAATGTGAAATTGAACATGATGTTTCAAGAACATCTCTATTCAATGATGTTATAGTCTTGAACCCCTATTTATATGTAGATATATGGGAAATTGTAGGATTTCCTCTTCTATGGGAAATATACCCATAGGGATGTTGACCACAATTGGTTTTAGGAGTAGAGTCCCTGTGATCCGCATCAAGATTACCATGAGTAGGGAGATCATGGTAATGATAATCTTCTACTTTGGATGAATAGTTGACAGACCCCTGTGGCATTTGTAATGTGTCTTGAATAGAATGAAGTAAACTAGCATTGAGAAATTGGTAATATGGGCCTTGATCTTCATCATGGTCGAAATATACTGACATGCCTTCTGAAATTGTGCGGGGAAATGATCAATAGTATGATGGCTGCTGAAAATTTGTTATAACCATTTGGTGTTGTGGGAATGTGCACCTACTTTTGAGAAGTTGTTGGAATATTCCAATGAGTTGTCTCAATATTTTTAGGTATATGAGCATGTCCTGAGACAAGTTCCCTTCTCACTTAGTGATCCTCAGTCATGATGGAGCTATGAGCCTGATCTTGAGCCATTGGTACTTTCCATTGGATTTATTTGATAGGAATATGAGCCAGCCTCAAGACATGTTCCACTCTCACCTAGTGAGCCCCAGTTTGAACAACAATATGATCCTATCTTGGACATTCATTCACTACTATAATATACCGACTAACATCTAGAATTAGAGAAGGGATATGAGAGTCCTTCAATATTTCCTTCGAATGATGTTGGTGAATTCATTAATTGGTGGAAGTAGGAATATGTTTTTGGATTTTGTGATCTGTTAGAATATTCTAGTAAGATTCATTTATGGGATTGTGAGCCTATACTAAGGCTTTTATCATTCTAACCTATTCATTCTCAGCCAGAATAAGGATATTTACAGGATTAAGGGTCTTTGGAGTATACTTTTAGACTTATTCAACAGGAATATGATCATTTCCTGAGTCTTGTTCCCATCTCACTTGGTTATCCATAGCCAGAATGGAGATATGGGTGTGATGTTGGGCCATTAGAATATTTTGTAAGACTTTTTTGACAGAAATGTGCCCCAGTCCAGAGCCATGTTCCACTATCTCATGATGAGCCTCAGTTGGACCGTGAATATGATCATGCTCCGATGACACAACCTTTATTAGAATATCATGTTAATCCACATTGAAAATATAATGAATGTGTGCCTTGGTTAGAAAATTACTTTTTCCTAATGATCAGAGTGCTGAGATGTCCTGGTTTTAGAGATTAGGGTATGCATATCTCTCTTTATCTATAACAGTGCTAGAATATTCCAATGGATTTATTAAGTTGTTTCTAAAATATATTATCATTTTAGAGAATTTTGTGCATGTATATAAGCATACACATTTCTTATATCCATTATACACTTTTGTATGTATTCGATTGAAGTGTGATTATGCGCCCACTTCTATCCTCCTTGTACAATCTAAATATGCTGATGGGATTTATACACTGGGGTAGGGATATGTGCCTCCTCCATGCCTATTACAAGAATACTCCCAAAGACCTATTCTGGGTGAGAAGAAATTTGGGCCCTCTTGATGGTTCTTGTCAGAATATGCCTATAGGAATAATAAAAAAGAGTGGGGATATGAGCCCTCTGTTATATATCTAGTGAATTCATCCCCCGATGAGACTTACTTATTTCATGTTCATAGGTGTTAGATGCATAAATGTTTTGAGTTGTTCCCTTAGGTGGACTGCTAGGTATCGGTGGGATAATGATGGAGATAGTTGTTTACAAGAGCCCTCTTGGGTCACCCCTGAACTGAATGAGCCCCTTTTTTACTTCCTTGTCCACCATAAATATTTATTGAAGGTGGTAATTGTCACAGTTCGAGGATAATCTCCCAAGATAGTTGGTTGTGGAAATGATGGCCACTAGCTTAACAACAAATATATCTAGATGATAAAGAATTTTCAGTTTCCATTTTTAGAGAACCTTATGTGAAGCTTCCAAGGTTGGGATTATACCACATCAGTGGTACTCCCAAACCATCATGTTTCCCAAATGAAGTTGGTGTTATTGAGTTGGTGAGATGGTTTTGGGAACCATATGGGTTGCAACTAATTGAGATTTTCCAGAGCGATCCCGGGATCATGAAGAAAGTTTATCGACATGGGGTGTTGGGAGCCAAATCTTCAGTTACAAAGAGGAAAAATAACAGGGTTACCGATTAGTGAAATATATTATTCATAATATTCTCAATCACATATGAGTTGTTAAATCAATTTATATTTTATTCATGATTCATCAATTCTACTTTTTTGGACTTATTAAAGTGAGTATGTACTTATTTCATGTGAAACCAAATTATAGTGGATCATCTATAGGATATTTCAGTTATTACTGCATTGTTTTTATAGGGTATGCCAAACAACATGGTTTGATTCATGATTATTCTATCATTTGTGAGATTTAGGTTGGTCTTTTCAGTTTTGTTTGTGTATAGTGTGAAAAAAATGTCTCAACTGATAACAACCCAATCATTTCGTTTTTTGAGAGATTCACATTGAGTTAACCATTTTTGTTTTCATGTATTATTCAAAAAAATGTCCCAATAGATAATAACGAATAATTTCATATTTCAAAGATTTGTGTCTAATTCAACATTTTTTTATCAGGAAAATTGAATGTGATCGAAAACCCTCGTCGAAGTGGGTTTGGTTTTACCCAATGATTGGTTGTGTGTGGGGGGGGGGGGGTAGGTTGTGCACAATCATGAAAATCAGGTTACCATTGTCACCCATACCAGAAACTCCCAACATTTCCCCTATATATAACTGTGTACAAACATACATTCCAAAGGTATTCGGTGATCTGGTTTTTTGAACCTAGTGAATATTGGGGACTCTCATTGGTCTTGAGGATGAAAGGTTGGGGTCATATCACCCTTGTGGGGGGAATTATTTCATACTCTAGGACTCTCTTATTGATTAAAGATATGTTCATGAATCTCTTCCTAATCCCAACATGGGACCGCTTACCCTAACAAATTGATCATCGATTAATTAAATTTTATGTATATAAGATTTTGGTCTCATTAACGAATCAATGTGATTGTATCTTATGTTCATCATCCATTTCCTTGTAATGGGAAGCTAATTATGCACTAAAGTCACACATTCAGGAGCTTCAGAATGTGCTACCACACAAGGAGGAAGTTAGTATTGCAAAGTGGGGATTGAGCTATTATGATCCATAATACATGAATCAAAACACACATAGTTCATTGAACCCATGTAGTTTAACGTCATTCCGAGAGGATACATACGATTGCTTTGAGGCACGAGGTATTTGAGCTCGAGTCCTAGGGATGCATCCTACATATCCTGATTGTGGAGAGAATTAGGGTTTTAATTATTCATTTGGTTTCTCAACCCACTGACAGATAAGGTAGAATGAAAAGACCATGGGAATGATTGGGACCCAATGGTTGAGATATAAGATTCATGGAGGAATTACACTGAGGGGGATGCCTATTTGAGATCAAAACATTAATAAAGGCATCCTATGTATCTTGTTCATTTCCAGAATCAGAGTTCATAGAGTTCAGTCTTACCCTTGAGATTGGCCTCAAGGTAGATTTCCTCATATGGGGGGGTGAATACTTCTATTCATGGATTACATACTAAAATTTTGGTAGTAATTGGAAATTTCTGATACGAATGATGTGATTAATAAAATTCCATATGCTCACATGATTGATACTCAATATGAGACAAAACGGATAACAAGTGATCAATATAATTGAATAAGGATACATGACTTATATAATGAGACAATCCTGAAGAGATTTACCATAGATCTAATGTCTTAAGGATGAAACCAAGATATCCTTGTTGTAGAAGAAATTAGAGTCATCATAAGATCCATTTATTTCTCAATCTTCTAATGGATGACGAAGAGTGTCCAAACCATGGGAATTACTGGGTCCCAATAGTTAAAATTAGGAGACTTTACTTAAGCTGGATTCCTATTTTATTTCGATATTAGGCTTTTATAAATGGCTTCCCATGTATCATAGTTATGGAAGTAATTCGAGTCCACTTAGTTATCTTGATTATAACTAACATAGTGACATTACACATGCCTTTGTGGAGGCTTATGATGAAAATGATATGATTATTGTACCTCCCTAATCCCAAATGATCAATGCTCTGTTTGAGAAATAAGGGTTGTAAAATGATTCGTTCCATATCTTGGTGGATTAGGGACTTATTTATTCGGAAAACCCTTTGGTGATTCAATATGGAGCTTAGGACTTAAAAATTCATCCTATATATCATGGTTATATAAAGAAATAGAGATCTCTTAGTTAATTTAATCATGGATTACACACTGACATTCCCACTATAATTCGGGATTACACATAAAGGATAGAAAAGGATCTCATCTCTTCGGATTCTATAGTGACCCTTCCTATCTACCTTCTTGACATTTGTTGATAATCTCCTCGACATTCCTTGTTTGTCTGCTTGACATGTCAGATGGTGTATATCCAACATGTACAAAGACAATTGCATGATCTAGATAACTTGTCCATAGGGATTTGAATAACATGGAATACATATCATTGGGTTGTCTAATGATCATGGATGATTTTTTTCTAAGACATCACATGTACTAGATGATAGATCTTGAGGGAATCACAAAATAGGGTTGGTTAATCCTGGAATCCAGTAAATGACCTGGAAAACTTTTCTAGGGGGTTTCGTATTTCATGGACTATATGTCTGGGAGAAATCATGAATCCCAAATGGCCTGACCAGAGGGAATCACGAGACCCATTAGACATGTCTGAGTACCGCTAGACTTAGATTACATGTGAGGGTTACACTATATAAATTAGGAGACATATCTGAAGGGAATCTCCAGTTTTTGGTGAATATCCCTAAGTGACTTTAGAGACTATGGTGGCATGTAGAGGGGGATAATGTGAATTTCATTATCAAGTACAAATAATTTTTCAGGACACAAAAAACATGCAGAATGAATGTCACAAAATATAGAAGATATTTCCTGGTGATATCACGTGTCTCGAATGGATCATTCAAATTTTTTGATGGTCATTGAACATATATTTTGTTTAATTCTTACACCATTATAAATTTTTATAAAAACTTATTGATAATTCCTTATATTTATTCAGTATTAGTATATTTTAAATCTCATGTTATCTAGAAGATTAGTGTGATGTTCTTCATGTGTCATATAAGGATACCTTCATGTGATATATGAGTGATCATGTGAAGAACTTAATTCAAGGAATGTGACTAACTTAGTGCATCCATAGACATTACCTGGTGGGATGCTTTTTCAGATGCGATATTAGTCACTTTGAGAAATCCTCTTTTTTGTATCTATGCAAAAGGGACCAGCTTCTTGTCTATGATTTGGTTGGGTAGTTCATCTGAGTAGTATTTATTTTCATGAAGGTGTGGGGGATTTATAGGCCTTTCCCCATCAATGGTTATTTGGGTTGCATGGTGTGTATCAGGTGGATCTAGTCTAGAATTGGATAATTACTCTAGCTCTATTAGACATCACAAGTCTCTATTGTGGATCTCCCCAAGGGAATCACCTGATTTTCAATGATCACAAGTTCATCCCATCAACACCTCCTTTATTGGATTATTTAAAATTAATGGGGACTTTTTTGATCATGAATATCTTCCAATGGTCATCCATATTATTATATTGAAATTTCTAAGTAAATTTATGAGATCAAGATTCCATATGAATGGAATTAGCATGGTACTAAATTCCTTAGATAGGATATTTAATGAGGTATGGATGGCATGGACAAGTACTTTGAGGGATGATAAAACACAATTTTATTGAATATTTTATCAATAAAAAATGATATAATTTCCCCCCATTATGCTAAATATGATCAATTATGATATATTTTGGGATTAGATCATTCATTTGAAAATTTGATGAAAAATATAGTTTTACCCATTTAAAATTTACTGTATAATTTTGGGCATATATATTGTTATGTAAAATATTTTGACATAAAATTTTGTAACTGTGCTCTATAATTAATGGGCTAAAAATTCTATTCAGTACATGCGAGTTGGATTGTGCATTTGAGTGGAGTAAATGTGCCATGAAGACAAAGTTGGACAGAACTATCTAGATTGGACACCAATTCACTATTTGGGTTGTATCATCTTCATTCGGACTTGTATTGAGACCAAATTTGGAGGGAAGATCGGGGAGATAATTAGAAACAAATAATCATGCTATAAGGCTGGCCAATTCACGCGTTTTGGAGGTAAAATATGTGGTGAAACATGGAATAAAATATTTGGCTGAGTTTTCATTTCATACTTACAAAAAGTTGTGCAACCCTAGCCCTAAAAAATATATTTAAAGGGGTTTTTAACTATTTGGGAGGGATGGTCGAGGATTTGGTAAGGTGTGGCCGAAATTTTGTCTCTTGGGAGCCCCTCACAACTCTTGGAAGAAGTAAGGTTTTGTGCAAACTTCTCTTCCAAAAAGGATCTCCTCTCCCACCTCCTCTTTTTATTTATTTTAATTCATGTTTGTATCATGAATTTTTCATCAATTAATCTTCTATGTTATTCCCTTTTCTTCTTATCTTAATATTACTAATTTGGTTGGAATAAAGGGTGGATAAGATATTGGGTTCTACCTTTTCAATCCTTTTCTCATGCAAAACATCCCCACGATGACCACATTGCCCATGGAAGATTAGTTTTCTTAGTGATCGATCTATCTTATACGCTCTTCATTTAATTATTTTGAATCATTGAGATAATGTAATTATATTAATTTGATCGATGAATTTTGTTTTTAAATTATAAGAAACTGAGCAAGAAATTGAACAATTATCACAAAAACACGTGAGGTCGAGATTTTGTGTAAATTGTGAGAGCGTGATCTTAATCAATAATACAAGAACACACGGGATATATTTGTAGAGTTAAAATATAATCCCTAAACACAATTCATCCTCATTTACATAATTTATATGTTCTCTAATTAACCACTGACCATAAGCTAACCTTAGAACCACAATCAAAGCAGGGTGCTGCGATTGCGTGTTCTCAAGCTAGCCTAGGGTTTAGGTAATTTCATCATTGTGGTTAAGCTAACTCTCATAGGGTTCGAGGGTTAACAAATTAGGGGATCATAATTAAATGGATATTTGTTTAAATGATAATTATTAATAAGTAAATGAAGAGTTAGGGTTAGATCGATAATTACTTTTAAATATTTTTTAAAAAACATCTTATTGTTTTGTCATTTTAATCGAACTTCATTTCAAAACAAAAAAGAAAAAAAATACAATCTTCTTCCAGAAAACAACTTCTATATTTATAAACTATAAAAAACCCATCCTTTCAAATAGTGTTTTTATTTTATTTTATTTTATTTTTATAATACCTTTAAAATGTTTTTTTAATTTGCTTCCTCATTTGAGAAATGACCTTGGTCAGCCACTCTACTGCACCTAAGTAACCCGAAACCAAGAATCATTTGAAAGAAACCATGACAGAGATCTTCTAAAAATGGCATAATTTTCAGGGAGGAAAGGAATTATTTCAACAAATTAGAGTTATTTATTTTATTTTAAATTTTATTCTCTTATTCTCTTCTTTGTTTCTTCTTTACCCAATCTATTTTTTTTGTTCTTTCATTCTTCTTGTTCTTCTATTATTTTCATCTTATTTTGGGACCATCAACAAAAACTTCTCATTTTTATTTAATTTTGGTCCACTTTTCATCTTTTAATTTTTATTTTATTTATGAAACAAATTAATCTTGAATATCTCTTAGATCTTGACCTTGAGATTGAATATAGCCTTAAGGCTCGAATCAGACATTCTCAATCTACGGGAAGCTTCAACATTCAAATAGTTGGAGAATTAATCCACTCCAAGAACATTTATATTGTGAACACTTATAATTCCAAATTAAAACAAGAACCAAAATCTAAAAAATGGAAATGAACATAATAGAACCATTCAAGAATTGGTTGCACCAAATATTAACTATCAACCAAATTGTTTTGCATACTCGAATCTTGAATCAGACTTTGAACTGAAATCTAGGTTAATTAAACTTCATCAAAAGTTTAATGGGTTATCTGGTAAGGATACAAACAATCATTTGGAAGAATTTAATATGGTTTTTTTAACCCTTAAACCTAGAAATGTTTCTGAAGATCAAATCTAACTAAGAGCATTCTCATTCTCGCTCGATGGAGCTGCGAAAGACTAGATGTATTATTTACAACCTGAAGACGTATTTTGTTGGAACAATTTGAAACATCTTTTCTTGTAGAGAGTTTTTCTAAATTCAAGGACCACATCCATTCTAAAGGAGCTCTCAGGGATCAAGAAAGCCCAAGGGGAGTCAATGTATGATTACTGGGAACGATTCAAGAAGTTTTGTGCAATCATCCCACATCAAAAAATCAGTGAGAAACTCCTCATCTATTAATTCTATGTAGGACTCACACCTATGGAGATAAGCATGGTTGATTTCACGGATAGAGTAGATTTGGTGGACAAGAAACTAGTAGTTTCATGTGCGTTGATCGACAAAATGGCCCAAACCTCTCAAAAATTTGGAGATCGAGGTACACCACATGTCAGGGGATTACATTAGGTAAGTCTTTCTTCTCTTGAGAGTAATTTTATTGATACCAAGTTAGAATAATTGAAAACTATAGTGAGGAATATTTATTTGGTGCAAACGAAATCCCAACCCCCTCCTTCAAGGTCTTGTGGAATTTTCACTGAGACAAGACACCCAATTGACTATTTCCCAGAACTACAAGAGACAGAGGATTGCACATCAGTATTCTCAAGGAGACCATATCAATAGCAACAACAGAAAAACCCCCAAATGAAGTTTTATTCATTTTCACCAACATAAAACCAAGGGAGGAATGATCTATCATAAATAAGGTATGGCTCTAGAAAATAACAAAGACCCATTTTCATCAAAACCTCCAGCATCCTCTGCCTTACTAGCAGGGTTTCCAACAACCCCAAAGGAGATTTGATGCCCAAGAATCAACAAGAAAGAAACAAGGGAATCCCCCACCCAAGGTAGATTCTAACACTGATGACCTTTTCAAAGAAAATTGTTCATAATCAACAGTATGAGATGACGATTCAAGGTTTGAAGCTGAGGGAGATGAAGACTCAAATGAGCCAGATTTCCACTGCCCTCCATAAACTGGTAATAAAGAATTCTAGAAATATACCATCCCAAACTACTCAAAATCCCAAGGGTATTGTAATCGCCATCACATTGAGAAGTGGGAAAAAAATGAATGATGCATATGTACCTACCATTCCACCGGGATTCACCTCAAATCCGGAAAATCCCCATTCCACACCAACTAATGAGAAATACAGGGAGAAAGATGAAGCTAAGAAAAATATTGATGATGTTCCTCCTAAACCCCTTCTATTTCCAAATAGATTTGTACAAACCAAAAATATGGATGAAGAGGCAATGAAAAAATAAGTTTTGGACACATTCATGTGTGTGGATATAGACATCCCTTTACTTGAATCCATTAAACAAACACCAAGGTATACCGAATTCATAAAAGAACATTGTACTAATAGAAGAGGGATTAAGGGAAATGAGAGGATCAATATTGGAAGGAATGTGTCAGCACTCATTACACCAACTGTAGTAATGCCGACAAAGTAAAAGGATCCAGGGACATTCACTCTCCCATTCACCATAGGGGAGTTTCAATTTTATGATGCACTTTGTGATTTTGGAGCTTCCATAAATGTGATTCCTCACTCTATATTCTCTTATTTAGAGGTTGGTGAGCTGAAACAGAAAAGATTAATGGTTCAGTTGGTGAATAGAGATATTATATATCAAGCGGCAGTTCTTGAGGATGTACTTGTCTGGGTAAGAGACATGATATTTTCAGAAGATTTCTATGTGCTTAACATGGAGATAGATCGTTTATGTTGTCATGCTCCAATTATATTAGGTAGACCCTTACTCAAAATAGAAAATACTATCATAAAAGTCAATGAGGGTACACGTTCCATGGAATTTGGGGATGAAGTTGTGATATTTAATGTTAGGGATTCCATGAAGTACCCATCAGAGGACCATTCTGCTTTTGTTATCTCCCATTTTGAACCACCAAGTAAAAACCACATGGATTTTGATTATCCTATTCATAGAGAGATTATGAGTATTGGTTCTAGTTTAATGTCTAAGAGTAAATCCACACCTATTTATAATGTACAGTACTCTCTTAGATTTGATTTTAAATTGGAATCATATTCTAATTTTGATCATGTGAACTCTGATTATGAAATGGTTGTTGAGTATATTGATGGATTTGATGATTTATTCTCTGATTTTGATGATGTATATTTTGATACTGATTCTCATTGTGGACATATTTCATTTCCTTCAACTTATCCATCCATACATCACCCCCTACACTGGAACTCAAGCCATTTCCCCCAAATCTAAAATACTCATACTTGTTGAGTGGTGAGAAATAACCTTTTATCATTGATAACAATCTCCCTTTTGAACATAACAAAAAAAAATTGAATCTTTTGAGGGAGAAAATCAGGGAAATTGAGTGGACCTTGGCTGACATATCAGGCATTAACCCCTCCATTTTCATGCACAAGATTCTTTTGGAGGATGGGGCTAAACCGGTTAGGCAGCCACAAAGGAGACTCAATCCAACCCTTCTGGAAGTTTTTTAAAAAGAGGTTGAAAAATTTATCAAGGCAGGTATAATCTAGCCCATTTCAGATTCCCAGTGGGTGAGTCCTATTCAGGTTGTGCCTAAGAAAAGTAGTGTTACTGTTGTTAATAATGAGAAATATGAGTTAGTTCCAATGAGGGTGAAAAATAGTTGGCGCTTGTGTATTCATTATAGGAAACTAAATCAATCTACTCGCAAGGACCATTTCCCCCTCCCATTTAATGATTAGATGCTTGAGAGACTAGCTGGGAAGACACATTATTGTTTCTTGGATGGATTTTCTAGATATTTTCATGTTCCAATTGCTCCGGAGGGTCATGAGAAGACTACATTCACTTATCCCTTAGGTATATTTGCATACTGGAGGATGCCATTTGGACTTTGCAATGCCCCATGTACCTTTTAAAGATGCATGGTGAGTATTTTTTATGATTTTATTGAGACCTACACGGAGGTATTTATGGATGATATTACAGTTTATGGGTCTTCATTTGATATTTGTATGTCTAGTTTGGGAATGGTTTTGAATCTTTTTGTTGAGAAGAATCTATTCTTGAACATTGAAAAGTTTCATTTCATGGTAGAGCATGGTATTGTCTTAGGGAATGTAGTGTCAAAACATAGGATAGAGGTTGATAGATCTAAGGTAGATATTATTTCATCCTTACCATATCCTATATGTGTTTGTGATGTTAGATATTTCCTAGGGAATTCAAGATTTTATTTGTGCTTTATCAAGGAATTTAGTAAGATTTCTCTTCCTATTTCACGATTAATTCAAAAGGATTCTAAGTTTGTGTTTGACAATTCTTATAGGTCTTCCTTTGATGAGTTAAAGAAGTGTCTAACCACTCCATCAATCATATGGCCCCCATGATGGGATATTCCTTTTGAGCTTATGTGTGGCGCATCTAACTTCACAATTGAAGTTGTCTTATCTCAAAGGGTGGAGGGACATTCAGATGTGATTTCATGAGCATCAATGACAATCTATTTTTCCCAAAAAAACAACACAACCATAGAAAAGGAGTTTCTTACTATCATATTTTCTTTAGATAAATTCCATTCATATTTATTGGGCTCTAAAGTGGTTTTTTTTTCTGACCATACAGCTCTGAGGTACCTCTTAAAGAAGCTAGATGCAAAACCCAGACTTATCTGATGGATGATCCTACTTCAGGAATTTGATATTGAGATAAAGGATAAGAAGTGGTCAGAAATCCAAGTGGCGGACAACATGAATAGGCTTACTCACACACTAGATGATGACACCTTAGACCAGGTACTACTTCGGGATACTTTCCCTGATGAGCATCTTTATTCCATCTCATGTACGCATCCTTGGTATGCTGATTTAGTAAACTACCTTGTTACATCTGAAATCCCTAAAAATTTAAATAAAAATCAAATCCAAAAATTAAAAAGGGAGTCTCTGTATTATGTATGAGATGATCCTTACTTATGGAGCATGTGTAGTGACCAAGTTATTAAGAGGTGTGTTCCTAATCAAGAGTTTGAGTCTATTTTACATTTTTTCCATACACATGCTTGTGGTGGACACTTTGGACCCCAATGAACAGGTAGGAAAGTTTTGGACTCTGGATTATATTGGCCTATCTTATTCAATTATGCCCATGTGTTTTTTAAGTCATTCTATCATTTCCAACACACTGTGAACATTTCTAGGAGACATAAGATTCCCTAACAACCCATACTTTTTTGTGAGATTTTTGATGTATGGAGCATTGATTTTATGGGTCCTTTTCATAGTTCATTTTGTTTTTTGTATATTTTGGTTGCTAATTATTATGTGAGTAAATGGGTGGTGGCTAAGGCCACTAGGACTGATGACTCTCATGTTGTTGTGGATTTTTTCAAAGCACAGATTGTTGGCAGGTTTTGAGTACCTAAATCCATCATTAGTGACCAAGGGACAAACGTTTTCAATTGGAATTTTTCTTCCCTCCTTCGGAAGTATGGGGTGACACACAAAACATCCACACCATACCACCCCCATACAAATTGGTAGGCTGTGGTTTCATATTGTGAGTTAAAACAAATTTTGGAGAAAATCATTCATCCAAATATGAAGGATTGGAGAAAGTGCTTGGATGATGCATTGTCAGATTATAGGACATCATAAAAGACAGACATTAGTATGTCCCCATTTCAGATTGTTTTTGGTAAAGTGTGTCATCTCCCCATGGAAGTTGAGTATCAGGCTTATTGGGATATAAAAAAATGAAACATGGATTTGGCACAGTCCGGTATCCAAAGGAAGTTGCAAATTAAAGAGATTGAGGAGATTCAATTGTCTTAATATGAGAAATCAAGGCTCTACAAGGAAAGATCAAAATAATCTCATGATATAATGATCCAACAAAGAGAGTTTCATGTTATAGAGAAAGTCATTCTCTACAGTTCACTACTAAAGTTGATGCCTGGTAAGTTGTGTTCCAAATGGTTAGGTCCTTATAATGTGACTAATGGTTTTTCATTATGGTGTAGCGGAGATCACACAACAGGACACATGAAGGATTTTTATAGTCAATAAGAAACGTTTGAAGAAATACATTGAGGGAATTCCTATTGATGTAGTGGATTTCATCACACTGCATGACCCCAACATCACTTTAGTATAGCATACTATTTCTAACCCTTTCACTTTTAGATTATTTTTCCTATTTAAAATTCTCATTTCATGTTCATATATCATCTCATGGGTTCAAATTGAAGAAAATTCAATATTTTAAGTGTGGTTGAGGGAACCTTTTAGTTTAGTAATTTCAAATGTTTTACTATTTAAAAAAACAAAAAAAACCATGTTTTTAAAATTTTGTGTGTTTATTTTTCAATGTTTTATGTGTTTTTGAATCTTTTGAGCTGAAATGATTATCATCAGAATTTTGAAATCTATATCTATAAGTGAAACAATTTATCCCTTGAAAATAAGCTTAAATGATTGCTGAAAACGACCTTGTTTCATGTTAAAATCTTTAGTAATTTCATGAAAAGTACTCTGAATTTTGAATCCCATGCCACATGTCACTGTCTTTATATTTGTAATCACTTTCCTGTGATGCTTATCAACCATTATTTTCATATTATCTACATTTACCTCATTTCTTGAGAGAACCAAACCATGCTTTATTTAACCAGAATTTGATTTATTCCTATCAAAACTTGAGGGTTTGAGGTACTTGTGTTTTAAATGATTGAGGCATTTGTTTAGTATTAAATCCCTTATTTCAAATAATCCTTTTTATAATGGCCTAACTTGATCATTTAATCCTTGTATACCTTAGAATACATTAACATCCTATTAGGTTAGCTACATTACAATCTAATTATCCCTATCCAACCAACTCTGGAAGTGAAATTGCATAATCTAGCTGAGTTTAAGTGTGGGGGAAGCTGTCATGTGTTGTGCTACCACGTTATGTGATAATTTTGGTGGGAAAATAAATTCTCAAGAGATGTGTTTGATGCTGAAGAAAATCATTAAATTGAAAGTTCTGATTTTTCTGGAGCTATCATTATAAGTGAAGATGTTTCTTTCTGGAGCTTCTAGTAGACGTAGAAAGTTGTGCCTATCTGGAGCTTTCAAGAAAATCAAGTTTGAGAAGATTGAAATTTTTGTAACTAAAATGATGAATGGTGTAAACTTTTCACGAATTTTCATGATGATGGATCTGAATTGATAATATTGGGATTGAGGAGGAGACCATATTTAAGTGAAAATTAGATTAATTCAATTATTCTTCAAAAATAATTAATCCCTCCTTATTCAACCTCAAAATGTTTCACATCTTAATACTATCAACCAAAATCCACCGAAAAACCTTGAAAAGTCCTCATGATAAACATACGTCCTTGACTCATATTGGGTGGAGTTGTAAGAATTTATCAAGACTATGGTGACCCTTGTATGAGTTTGGATGAGAAAGACAATGCTAAAAAATTGACATTTTTGTGATAAGAGAAAATTATAGGGAGGTATGTGTTTTGTGCATGGGAAGATAAATGAAGTGTAAATATATTAAATGATATAAATGGATAACCTAAAATAATAGTTAATTATGAGCCATGATTTCTTTTGTTTCTTGTTGTGTAATTGTTTGATCTCGAGGATATGTGATTTAAAATTTGTTTTGATTTGATATTGATGTTTACTTGATATGATGTTTTTCCCAGAAGTGAAAAAGGGTAATTGTGGGGGAGTTGAAAAAACACAATTTCATTGACGAAATTTACTCTTTTAAAATTTGATGAAAAATCCAATTTGACTCTTTTAAAATTTACTGTAGTTTTTCAGGAATATATATTGTTATGTAAATTATTTTGACTTAAAATTTTGTAACTGTGTTCCTGAATTAATTGAATAAATATTATATTAGGGACATGGGAGCTCGATCATGTATTTGAGTGGAGTAAGTGGTCCATGAAAACAAAGTTGGACAGAACCATCCAGATTGGACACCACTACAATATTTGCGTCGTATCTTTTCCATCCAGACTTAGATTGGGGCAAAATTTGGAGGAAAACAAGGGGGAAATTGGGAACAAAAAATCCTTCTAGAAGGCCGGCCAATTCATGTGGTTTTGTGGTCAAATATACGGTGAAACTTGGAATACAATATTTGGCCGAGTTTTCATTTCATACTTAAAAACGTTTATGTTACCCTAGCCCTCACAATCTCTATTTAAAGGAGGTTTTATCTCTTTGGGAGGGCTGGTCGAGTATTTGGGAATTTGTGGCCGAAATTGTGTCTCTTAGGAACCCCTCACAACTCTTGGATGCTGTATGTTTTTGTGCAAACATCTCTTCCAAAAAGGCTCTCCTCTCCCACCTCCTCTTTGTATTTTTTTCTTTCATGTTTGTATATTGAATTTTTCTTCTATTAATATTATGTTTTCTTCAATTTTATTATTCTATTATTCTTCCTAATTGCGTTGGAATCAATATTGGAGACAATATTGGGTTCTAACCTTTCAATCCTTTGCTCATGCAAAACGTCTCGACGATGACCACACCGCCCATGGAAGAGTAGTTTTCTTAGTGATCGATCTATATTCTACCCTCTTCATTTAATTATTTTTAATCATTGAACTACTATAATTATCATAATATTATCCATGAATTGTTTTTGTAAATAATAATAAACTAATAAAGAAATTGAACAATTAACACAAAAACACATGAGGTCGAGATTTTGTGTAAATTGTGAGAGCACGATCTTAATCGGTAATACAAGACCGCACTGGATAAATATGTAGAGTTAAAATATATTCCCTAAAAACAATTCATCCTCATTTTCATAATGTATATGTTCTATAATTACCCACTAACCATAATCTAAACATAGAACAACAATCAAAGTAGGGTGTTGTGATTGTGTGTTCTAAAGATAGCCTAGGGTTTAAGTAGTTTCATCTTTGCGGTTAAGTTAACTCTTTTAGGGTTCGAGGGTTAACAAAATAGGGGATCATAATTAGGAGGATATTGATTTAAATGATAATGATTAATATTTAAATTAGTAGGTGGAGTTATATCTATTATTCATTTTAAATATTTTTTTAAAAAAACAATTTCTTGTTGTGTGATTTTAATCGAACTTCATTTCAAAACAAAAAACAAAAAAAAATACATTCTTCTTCCATAAAACTTCTTCTAGATTTATAAACTATAAAAAACCCACATCCTTCAATGTTGTTTTTTTATTCTATATTCTTTTATTTTTACAATACCTTTAAAAAGTTGTTTAGATTTTCTTCCTCCGTTGAGAGACGACCTTGATCAGCCACTCTACTGCACCTAAGTAACCCGAAACCGAACATCATTTGAAAGCACCCAAGATAGAGCTCTTTTCAAGTGATACAGTCATCTTTTCAAGGAGCATCATGATATCTTATTGTGGGAAACTTAGAACATTTCAAGAGTTTTGTGACAACAAGAGGCTTCTACCTCCTCGTCTTTTTTATTTCAATTATTTATTTCCCCAAAGATTGAGGTTCCTGAGATATTACATGAGAATTGGAAAAGAACATTAATCTATCCCATGATGATTCATAACATGAAGAAACAATGTCATATTAATATGTGTTATCATTTCATAGATGACATCATTCATTTTTTCATAGGAAGAAAATGGGGGACTGGGACATTTTTTATACATACCTGAGGTTCTTTTCCTGATTATGATGACAATACAAATGAATTTCGTGAGATGAGGTGGACATGTCGTTGGGGGATTTTGATGCCTTGTAGACTTCCAGGGGTGAATAACATGTCTTTTAATACTAAAAATGGATTCCACCTCCTCCCCTTTTTTTAATTTTTTAATGTTTACAAATGATATGTGGTTTTGAAATTCTTCTTTAATGTTCTCATGGATAATCATTCCTCCAGTCGGGGATGCATCACATGATCTTTTTTATTGTAGGATGCTCATAACATCTAAAATTTTCTACCATTTTCAAATGTTTTTTGGATGGTTTTTAAGGTTCCCATTCTTTTAAAACCCACATGGATTGGGGGAGATAATATATCTACAACCTTATAACAACTAGTTGTTCGAAGTTCATTTGAAAGAGAAGAAGGATTTTCACATGATATTTCATAGGTTATCCATTGCACATTCAGTTTTCACGGGACCTCATGGTGGTTTTATGATCACACAACCCTATGATTATCATGAAATCAATGGGTCTTGACCTACTTATTCTTCCTTTTATTTTTTAGGGAGGATAACACCCATATTTAAGATTTTAATACTTTCTAAATCTGAATATTATCATTTGGATTGTGTCAAGATTATGTTATTAAGATATATAAACTCATTAAAGAAAATTATGGGTTATATTAATCCCCAAGATAATGTAATTTCAATAATAAATAGTATTTTAGAAGTATAAAACTCTAAAAAGGACAAGTGGATAGAAACATTTACAGAAATGAGACTAATAATAAATTAATCATTATAATTTTTTTATATAAATGATATTATTTTTTAAGAGATAATGCATAATCATGTGAATATATTTCCCTTAAATGAATAATTAATTCCAGATGTCCTTTATTGGTGAGATAAGATTCTTTTTTGGATTACAAATTATCCAAAATAATTGTTACATTATCCTCTCTCATGTAATGTATTATTATGAGTTATTTAGATGATTTCAAATGGAATAATATATATTAGTGTCTAAAATAATTCAAGTAGATAAAAAATTGAGTATTGATAATGATTCTAATGTAATAGATGAGATATAATTTAGAAAATTAATTGGTTGTCATTTATATTTCATAGAATTTAGCCTAACATTGTCTATGTTGTAAAAATATATGTTATATATAAATAAAATCCAGAGGTGTCACACATAATGGAAGATAATATTAATTTGATATATATCAAAAGTAAAACCAATTATGGAATATTATATGAGAATAAAGGAGATTTTAATTACAGTTTTTTAGATGTTAATTGGGTTGATTAGGTTGATGATATAATGTCTACATTAGAAGAATAATTATTCATCGGTTGAAGATTTATGAAATGGAATACCATAAAATAATATTTTATAACATTACGTTATACTAAATGTCATTAGGATTATATATCCAAATTATATACCCAAATAATTTTTATAATGATTAAAATTTTTAATGCACTTATTTCTTCTGGGTATCCACTAGTTATTTTCATTGAAAATGATAGTGGAACAAATTTTTCTAAGAATGTTGTGAAAAATATTTAGGAAAATCATATAGAAATAAAATATAATTTCTTAATTTGTAATGTGGTTATAGTAACATTTAATCATTAATCTATTCTATAAAAATATTAGTTTTTGAACACCCTTACAAAACCTCTCTTAACCATGTCTTGTAATCAGATGAGAAAAAATTGATTGGTTATCCCATTCCCCAACATCACTTAGGTATATTTATGAGTCTATACCCACATTAAATCATGTTTTATTTAATATAAATGGGGAGATATAACCTATAGGGGTGAAAATTCACGAGAATTATTATCCTCATTATGGTTTCTAAGTTGAGTGAATAATATATCTTCAAAGTATTTTTAATGTACACCTTAAACTCTTTTTGAGATCGTATCACTTTATCGAACTACATTGTGGATATATTTGATGTCTAGATTAATTTATCTTATCGTATATTTTGAGTTTTCACACATAATCATAGATTTTATTAATTCATGAAAAAATTATTTTATAATAATGATACCTATCATATTAACATTATTTGACTTTTTTTCAACAATTGGGAGAAAATATGTCACGATATTTTATTAGAATTGATTGAGGTGGAGAAGAGATGATTTCAGAGAAATTATGTCAAAAAAATTCATAGGGTTATATTATTGATACCAAAAGGGAATATGTTTTCTTTTTTATGAATAAATGTTATTGAGTATCAAAACATTTGGGATGGACGAATATATAGTTGAAAATAAATAAAAATGAGATTCAAATATTATTAGGTTAATTATACATGGTTAATAACAACCAAGATAAACATACATTTAAATTACAACATTTTAGATTGATACTTAGTATATTAAATTAGTACATGACAGGTTACCACAAAATTTTATTGCCTTTAGAAATGTGGAAACCAAATATTCTATCCTGGTGAAACATATTCAGCATATCCCATAAATATTTCCACATTTAGTACTTATATATAAAACCTTTATTTATAACACGGGGAAAGGAAATATATGAAGGGGTGAGATAAGATTCTCAGTAATGGTAAATAAAGGAAATGTGTACGCATAACATGAACAAATTCTATGGAACATGAGAATATAATTTTAAGATCATGCCCTTCATATTAGATATCATAATAAGGATTATAAATTCATAAGGAATGGATCATAATAGAATAAATAGCATAAGTCTGGAACCCACATCATTGGAATAAACACATGAAATTGTGCAAGATACATCATCATATAATATGATTTTTATAGTAGCCAATGAATCACTACCTATACTATATTGGTAGTATGGGTTCACTCCTCATACCATCTTAGTAGTCAATGTTCGCTCCTATGGCCATCTGAGTAGCATAAATACATTCCTCATACAATCTTGGTAGACATGGTTCATTCCCCTGACTATCTCGATATTCAAGGTTCATTACCAATACTATTTTAGTCTATATTAAGAGTTATAAATCTTTACCCAATACATTGGAGAGAGATATAGGTACCACATGTCTCATAGTGAAACTATACAAACATGTGCCACATGATCATAAATAGCCATATGATATGCTATGAAATGTAATCAGTATTATAAGCATGGAATGATATCATAACCTATATAAAAAGGAAGGTTTCATAATCATTTCATCAAAAGAACGAACTATTAAATTTAAATAGATTTCCCAAACATACAACCCATGAAATACAAATGAATTTCATAAACATGTAACATGTGAAATAGAGAGGTATTTCATAAAGATATAACCTATGAAATAGAAATAGTTTTCATAAATATCAATACATTACAAATAACCCATTCATAAAAATAATATGAATAGAACCTTTATATCATTAGCTAGAAGGAAATGAGTAACACAAATAGATTTCATCTTAGATGAAAAATAATTTTGAAATATCTTTCAAAAATGTTTCTTGATAAAAATATCATTTAATCATGGAAAATGATTATTATCACATAGAACCATTGGAATGTAATTTTCATAAAAAATCGGTCTTTAAAACATATAAATAATACTTTAATGAATTTTTAAAATATTTTTCTTTGAAAATATATAAAAGAAGTGTCTAAAATGTTTATAAAACTCTTTATTGGAAAACAATTTGAAAACATAAAAGAAAGTATAAATATGTTTTGAAAACCTTTTTACATGAAAATATATGATAGGTGATTGAAAATGTTTTTGAAACCATTACATTGAAAATAAATTGAAAAAATATAATGAAATCATGATTTTTGTTTGAAAACGATTTCATTGAAAATACTTTTAAAACATATAAATTAGGCTTGAAAATAATTTGAAAACAATTTTACATGAAAACATTGAAACGAAGGTTTAAAAAGTTTTGGTAACAAATTTACTTTAAGATAAATTTAAAAAATCACAAATTTTAAGAATTTTAAATTGAAATTGAATATTAAAAGAAATTATGGTAGGTAAATTTGTACACATCATAATAGGTAAATAAACATTCCATTTACACCATAAAATGGATAGAAAAAATCCTTGATCAGAATGAAACTATAATATTCTTTTGAAATGATTTGTATAATAAAAAAAGGTAAAAATTACTTTTAAATACTATAGGATAATGTTATGATATTCTTGGAAACCATTTTTAGAAAACATTGTTTTGATGGAATATATATTTCTGACTGAAGAGATGGTAAATCCAAGCAATCCTAAAAAAATTATTAACTACATTAAGTATCAATGAGTAGAAACATAGTACCACAATGACAATAAATATTTATTAACAAGATTATAAGAAAATTAATGAATATTTTCAAGAGATGGATCATAATATTTCATTAAATAAGCAGTATCATTAACAATCTGGAAAAGCAATGAGATTGTTTCTATAATCTCTTACCACTTGTTTTCCAAGGATTATACTCTATATGTGAGAAACAGAAATACAATTAAGCCTATAATATCATTATAATAATTAAATTCATGATATAACATGTAAAATGTAAGTATATGCAACACAAAAAAGAATTTAGGTGCATAACAGAACATGAATCTAAAACAAGATAAATTAAGACAAAACTATATTACCGATTTGTTAACTTTTGAAACATTATCCCTATGAACGAAAAAAAATGGTTATGTGAATAACCATAGATTTATTTTTAATATAAATATAATACAATAATGGTATGTACATACACCACACAATAGGAATGAGTATATAACATAGTATGCATTTCATGGAAATAAAAAGTTAGATGAAATCCTCATAACTTGTAATGCCCAGACCCCAGTTACCCAGAGTCGGTGCATTATTACATAACATTTGCATGATCACAAGAAAGATAAAGTCTCAAAATACCAATTAGTTTAGTATCCTTGGAATAACTAGAGACATTAATAAAATTTACACTACATCAAAAAATTGGAACTACAACAATATAGTCTCCATAGTACACATTCTTATCCCCTCATACTGTCCCTGCAGGTCATTCATAAATTACTTCTTCACATCCTGGGAAAAATAAAACAAAGAAAATGGGTGAGCTCAAATGCCCAGTAAGGATAACAATATAGCTGAAACTTTCGTAATTAAGAATAAACATTTAAGGCAATGTATAACTAAAACAAAAGCCTTTTAAACATGAACTTCAACATAGTATGGCAAAAATAAAATGAAATAGTTCCATTTACTTATTCACATGGATATTCTACTAATTGAATAATCACATGCAATATCAATAACCACTTTCATAATGATGGAATGCATAATGTCATACTATAATAACCACATATACAAGGCCTCGTGCCAAGAATAAAAATAAGATTTTGTCAAGGCCTTGTTCCCAGATAATAGTTTGTCTCATGAGACCTACTGATGCATCGAGGATCTATAGGGGGATCCACCCGTCACATATTAAGTCCAATGCATTCCCATATGAAAAGGTTTAAACATAACATAAACATTCGTATTAAAGCTAGAATACGAAATGTAAATACTTCATCCATAAACCATGAATGGTATAAAAATAACACATCCACAGTCAAATGTATCACAAAACCTTCAATACAATTTAAGAAGTTTTGTATCATATTAAATCAACTTCAATTAAGCTTAAAATCCATCAAAGGATGTTGACATAGATGAAATAAAAACTCTTTTTAGAGAAATATATCTTTCTATATTGAAATCATTTAAGAGTCATATATCTATAAAATAAAACATTTTCTTTGAAAATATACTTATAAGCTTGTAAGGGAAGCTTCTACGATTTCATAATGGCAGAAAATAGCCGAACCCGCCGTATAAGTTAAAAAACATTCTTACATTAATTTTGTCGAAAAGGTTAAAAAGGACCTTGTTTGAAAAATGATGGAAATATTCCTTTATAAACCACTTATAAAAGTCAACAAGGGTATAAATTAAATTAACACATACTGTAGTAAATAGTTAAAAAAATGTTTTGAAATACATTTTTAAGAAACAAGGATGTGGATGATAAAGAAATCCCAGCAGATTATTACGTATAAACAACCACGGATAATGAAGAGATTGCGAAATAAACCCTTACCTTGTACTTTTCCATGGTTGGGGTAGGTTAGCCTCCTGTATAATAGTGAAATAATTTTTATTAAATTATACAAGAATCATATATATTAATATGATATCATATATGATCTTTTAAAATTTCTTTGTTAATAATATTTTAGAGTTATCGTCGTTTCGGGTGTTAACTTACTCATTTTATTTTATATGTTTTGTTATGTAAGCCATGTTTTTTATCGATAGGTTGTATCTTATTCATATCCATAATGATATTAAGTCCTTAAACATTATTATTAATCTTCAAATGAGAATTATACTTGAATGGATACGATGGAGAATGAATCTCATCGCGTTCGTGGAGACGGTAGTCCGTACGTACGCACGAGCGACAATATCATTATTTTGATATTAAAATAATATTTAATTGGATTTTATATCATATATAAGTAATAATTATCATTTTATATTTATTATTTACATGAATTACACATCATTATTATAACCATCCAAATAATAATGTTTTGAATAACAATTACACCATGTCGTGGAGACGGTAACCCATACGTACACATGTATGGTGACATGTCATTCAAAGGATGGATAGAATACTAAAATATGGTTGTAACATGTTTATAATAACATCAAAGTATATATAATATACTGGAGTTATTATTTTATAATGGTAATAACAAAGATAGAAGAAGTGGGAGAAGAAAGGAACTTGAAAAGGGGTGGTGAAATCATTACCTCTTCTTCGGGTTCTTCCTTTTGATTTGATCAAAAGGGCTTCTTAGGTTGGCTTTCTGACAAAAGGAAGGTCTCTAGGATGAAGTGAGGGAAGTTGAGAGAGTATTTGGGTAGGGTTTGGCCGACCCAAAAGGCTTTGAAGGTGTGAATTAATGAGAAGGGTGAGTGACCTTTTATAAGAGGGGTGAGGGGCACCTTTAGAAAAGCTAATCATATTATTTTATAATAAATTCATATTCTGTTTCTAAGGGCTCAAAAGTGGATTATTTAAAGGTTAAGGTGTGTATGGGTCTAAAACCACTCAACCAATAGAATTTATACTGTTTTGGGTCATTATATTAACCTTATCCTTTAGTTTTAACTCTTAGTTAATTAGTTTGACACTTAACATGTCACTTTTTATTTTTATATTATATAGTTAATAAACATACTATATACCTCCAAGACACACCCAAGTGGTACATTAATGATACATATATCCTGATATAAGTCTCTTGGTCGAACCTTAGATTTTTAGGAATTCAATATAAATTAATAATATAATATTTGTTTTCAAAACTCTTTTATTTCAATTTTGACACTATTTGCAAAATTGATTTTTTTGAAAATCATAACAGAATTATTACTTCTAAAAAAGTTAATTAAATCATTACTAACATGTCATATTAACCTAGAAAATTAGTTTAATTCATAAAAAGTCTCAAATTAAATTTATTTGGGTATTTATAATATCAATTATTTTAATTTTTCACTATTATGGTAATTACTGTATCATCATTGTGTCATAAATAAATTAAATTATTTATTGTCTAAAAAATATAAATAAAATATCATTATGTAAAAAATATTTTTAGGTTTATAATTTATAATCAAATTTATCTTATGTGTAATCCTATATTAAAAATGTTTTAGTAAATAAACTTTGATTTTAACTCTTTTAACTCTTCTCTGAATTAAATAATAATAAATGTCCTAATCGAATCAAAGTGGACCTAAATGATAATATTTTATTCCTAAGGTTGTTTTTGGTCGAGATACACTTGTACAATAGAATTAGGACATGTGTTAGGGTAATATTAATATCATTTTTACCCTTAATTACCATATTTACTTTTAACCGTGGTAAATAAAAGTAAAAAATTAATATTCAACAAAAATTATTTGCATCTAATTGAACCACATTTTACTACTTGATATTAACTGTGTCTCTCTAATCTTTGAAATTCCACTCACAGAAGAGGTAAAATTAATTTTATGAAAAATTCAAATTTTTAACTACCACTTAGTGGTTTCACTATTCATCAAAAAATGAAGTTTTTCAGAAAAATACAAAAAATTCACCCTTGGATAATTTCGATATTCCGAATCCAAAAATGAAGTACATTTTGAAAAATAAAATTTATAAATATCAAAAGGTGGGTATTACTATTCATAACGTCTAGTTTGATTGGTTTTGGTGTGTTAGAACTCGATGTTGCGTACAACACATCCTATTGCATTATTCAAAGAGAAGCGTATCATAGAATCTTGGGGTGTTACATTCTCCCCTCCTTCAAATAATTTCATCCTCGAAATTTCTAGAATACTACCGCATGAAAAGACTTGGGTGGTTCTTCATCATAAGTTCCTCGAGTTCCCATGTTGCCTCTTCCATCTTATGGTTTCTCCACAACACTTTTACCAGACGAGTCGTCCGGTTTCTCAGTACTTATTCTATCGTATCAAAAATCTTGACGGGATCTTCGCAATAATACAGATCGTGTTCCAGTTATAATTCCTCACAGGTGAGTACATGTGTTGGATCAGGAATGTCTTTCCTAAACATAGATATGTGGAACACATCGTGAACTTTGGAGAGACTTGGCAGCATTACCAATCGGTAAGCTACAACCCCAATTCATTCTAGAATTTCA
The DNA here is from genome assembly GCA_963277665.1 of Viscum album. Taxonomy (NCBI): domain Eukaryota; kingdom Viridiplantae; phylum Streptophyta; class Magnoliopsida; order Santalales; family Viscaceae; genus Viscum; species Viscum album. Next base: position 1,594,770,565 of record OY728161.1, read on the forward strand.
AAAGGTCTGATGTACCTGGGACTCAATTTACCTTTCTTGCAAAAACGTATGACTCCATTCCATGGAGATACCTTCTGGATAACATGATCACTGACATGAAATTCAAAATCCTTCCTTCGATTATTGGCATAGCTCTTCTGCCTACGTTGAGCTGCTTTGATATGTTTTTGGATTACCCTCACCTTTTCCATCGTTTCCTCCACTAGTTCTGGGCCTACAAGATTTCTTTCACCAACATCATCCCAACAGGTTTGTGTGCGACATCTCTTTCTGTATAATGCTTCATATTGTGCCATATGAATACTCGAATGGAAGCTATTATTATAGGAAAATTCTACCAGAGGTAAATATTGATCCCACAAACCCTGAAAGTCAAGTGATCAGGATCTCAACATGTCTTCTAATGTTTGAAAAGTTAATTCTGATTGTCCATATGTTTGAGGGTAGTAGGTAGTGCTCAAATGAAGTTCAGTATCCATGTCTTTCTGAAGAATTTTCCAGAATCATGATGTAAAACAGGGATCACGATCAGAAAAAATCCATAGGGGTACTCCATTAAGTCTCACAACTTCATCAATATATAGTCTGGGTAGACGTTCCAGTGGTAGATCTTCTCTTATAGAAAGAAAATATGCTGACTTGGTAAGATGATCATCAATAACCCATATTGCATCATTCCTTCTAGGAGTCTTTGGTAGTCCCATGATAAAGTCCATCGTGATATTATCCCATTTCCACTCAGGTATGGGAAGTGGTTGCAATACTCCACCAGGCTGTTGCCTTCCAGCTTTCACTTATTGACAGACCATATATATTGACACAAAATCGGCAATCTCCCTCTTCATGTTGTCCCACCAAAAATGTTCCTTCAAATCTCTATACATTTTGGTGCTCCCAGGGTGTATAGAGAAATTAGAACTGTGATAATCATCCAGTAATTCCCTTTTTAGATTAGGTATATTGAGAACACAAAGTCTCTTCCCAAATTTCAAAATTCCATCTTCATACACAAAGTCTCTCAATCTCCGATCATTCACAACATTAATCTTCTTTTGAAATTCTTCATCATCTGTCTGAGAACACTTAATTCTTTCTAGTAAAGATGGTTTGGAAACCATTTAAAAAAGCATTGATGTTTCACCTTCCCTGGTTATTCCCATGTCCATCTTCACTAGATACATGAAAATTCGATCCCTTTCAATTCTCATATTGTTCAAAACTCTATGATCTTTTCTTCTCAAAGCATTTGCCACCTTGTTTGCCTTCCCCGGGTGGTAGTTTATTGTGAAATCATAATCCTTGAGTAATTAAATCCATCTCCTTTGCCTCAAGTTGAGTTCTTTTTGTGAGAAAATATACTTCAAACTCTTGTGATCAGTATAAATCTCACATTTTTCACCATAGAGGTAGTGCCTCCATATCTTCAAAGTAAAGATCACAGCTGCTAACTCGAGATCATGAGTAGGATAGTTTTGTTCATGAATTTTCAACTGTTGTGATACATAGGCAATAAACCTATCATTCTTCATAAGGACACAACCAAGTCCTTTCTTCGATGAATCACTATAAATAACAAAACCATTATTCCCCGATGGTAGATTCAATATAGGAGCATTGACTAGTGTTATCTTTAGTTCTTCGAAATATTCTTCATAATCTTTTGTCCAAAAAAATATAACCCCTTTATGTGTGAGCTTCGTTAATGGGTTAGCCAATCGGGCAAAATTCTGGACGAAATACCGATAATAACCTGCCAAACCAATAAAACTGCATTCCTCAGTTGTACTCGTAGGTGCTGGCCATTCTTGGATTGCCTTGGTCTTAGAAGGATCAACAGAGATTCCATCATTAGAGACAATATGGCCAAGAAAAGAAATCTCCTGAATCCATAATTCACACTTTCTAAACTTCCCATATAATTCATGTCTTCTCATAGTTTTTAGGATAATGCCCAAGTGATTTTCATGATCTTCGTAGATTTTGGAGTATACCAAGATATCAATAATAAATACCACCACAAATTCATCGAGATATTACTTGAAAACTCTATTCATCAGATCCATGAATATAGAGGGTACATTATTCAATCCAAAAGGAATTACTGTAAACCCGTAATGCCCATACCTGGTTCGAAATGTTGTCTTCGGAATGTCTTCCTTCTTCACAGACAACTGATGGTATCCAGATCAAAGGTCAATCATTGAAAATTATTGAGCTCCATGCATTTGGTCAAATAAATCATCAATGAGAGGCAGGGGATACTTGTTCTTTATTGTTATAGCATTGATCTCCCTGTACTCGATACATAACCTCATAGATCCATCTTTCTTTTTAACAAAAAGAACAGAGGCTCTCCATGGAGAAACTCTAGGGAAAATAAATCCCTTATTACTCAATTCCTCTAGTTGTTTATTTAGTTCAACTAATTCTATAGTGGCCATTCTATAAGGGGTCTTCGATATAGGCCTTGATCCAAGAATTAAATCAATGGAAAACTCAACTTCTCATTTTGGAGGATGTCCATGTAAATCTTCTGGAAACACATCTACATATTATTTCACAATAGGTACATCCTCTATTTGAACATTCCTTTCTTCACCCATTGTAATTTCATCCTATTCCTCCCCAATAATTGATTTTAGTTGAGCTACTGGGGGTGGATCTAGATAAGAATTAGGTGGTGACGATTCCTCTCTAAAGATAAGGTTTTCCTTATCATCATCATCAAAAATCATAACCTCCTTCTTCTTACAATAAATATTCACATCATGGTCCGAAATCCAATACATACTGAGGATTATATCAAACTCAATCATAGGTTTGACGATGAGATCAGCTGATAAAGAACATTTATGTGTTCTAATGGGGACTGATTCACAAAACATTGTTGCAATGATACTTCCCTTAGGAGTTTTAACTGACAACTCCCTTGTTAAATCAAATTGGAAATATCAAATTTTCTTATAAAAATGGGAAGATATGAAACAATGTAATGATCTAGAATCAAATAATGCATTTTCTAAACTTGAGGAAACCATTAAATTACCTGCCACCACGTCTTTCGGAGCTTCTACCTCAGCAGTAGTGATAGCATATGCTTGACCTTGATCCCTTGGACTTTTCTGAGGTAAGTTCCCCTAACGCTTAGGACATTCATTTGCATAATGTCCCATCTCCCTGCAATTGTAGCATTGGACATCAATAGATTCCGTCTTCCCCTTGCAATCACGAGCTTGGTGGCCTTTTTCACCACACTTATAACAGACTCTCATTCCTTTTAAGCAAGTAACAGGGTGTTTCTTTCCACATTTACTACAGGATGGATATTCAACTTTTCCCTTATTCCCTTTATTTCCATTCCCATATTGATCATCGGTTCTCTTCTTATCTTGATATGCTTTAAAGTCATATGACTTAGAGAATTATTTCTCTGTCTTGATATCACATGAGAAAATGTCTTCGTACGACGAGAAGGATTGTGAGACTAATGCTCGATGGAGAAATGGTTTTAACCCATCAAAGAAACGATCAATCTTACTTCTTGGGTTACGTATATAATCTCCAGCATACCTTGCTAACCTTTTAAATCTATCCTCATACTTTGTGACATTCTCATCCACATTTTTTCTCAGACTCCGTAATTGCCTTTCCATATCTACTCAATGGTCACGAGGAAAGTATTTTTCAATAAACATATATTTGAACTCCCTACATTTCATATTTGATACTTCATCATCTTCCTTCATGTTTTAAATCAATGACCACCATTGATCAGTATCTCCAGTGAGGCGGTAAACTGCCATGATAACATTTTCCCTTTCACTACTCCCCAAAGCCTGAAATATTTTATCTAGGGAATTTATCCATTTCTTAGCTACTAAAGGATTTGTACTCCCATTGAACATTGGTGGTTGTTTCCTCATGAATCAATCTAACATTGATCTGCCATGTTGCGGATCAGGGTGCTCCATACGGGTAAGGTTATTATTCATAACCTGAGTGAGTTGTCCCAGTACGGTGATAAGTTGATCAGCACCAGTTGTATCACCGGCTCCACTATAATTATCTTGAGTAGGCGGGAAATCCCTACATATAATGCGTGCATTGATACGGTTTCCATTTCTTCCACTAGGCTCCATTTCTAAAAAATGGCATAAACTAGATCAGTTTATGAATCAAAATACATAATTCCATACTTATATAACACTTAACATAAATTGAACTATTTATGGATATAATCCATAATCATAAAAATGTTTTCTTTGAGGAAGTATATACTCATAAACCCTTCATAATTATTTGTAAAGAAAATGAGTGTTATCCTAAGCATATCCCCCGGGAGTGTCGTAACCAAGAGTACAGTAAGGCCCATTGGCGTGCACCAGTTCCCGTTCGAGTCCAGCTCAAAGCGGTGTTTTTGGGTTTTACCCCTAGGTACATCTGTGTCAGAGCCGCCTCTACCTGCTCATATCCATACAAAGGTGTATTGCTCATAAAACCCACAAAATCTCTACAATATGAAAATTCTAGGATGTTATTCTATACGAATCCTCAATGTCCATCTTAGGTCTATGTGCTCTAATCAGAGTATATCTAAATCAAGCTTCCAAGGTTTGTACTAAACTTCCTTTAATACCAACTGTAATGCTCCGACCCCAGTTACCCAGAGTCGGTGCATTATTACATAGCATTTGGATGATCATAAGAAATATCATGTCTCAAATGACCGATTAGTTTAGTAGCCTTGGAATAAATAGATACATTAATAAAGTTTACATTACATCATAAAATTAACACTACAACAATATAGTCTCCATATTCCGCACTCTTATCCCCTCATACTATCCCTACAAGTCATTCATAAATTACTTCTTCACATCCTGGGAAAAATGAAACATAGAAAAGGGGTGATCTCAAATGCCCAGTAAGGATAACAATATAGCGGAAACATTCATAAATAAGAATAAACATTTAAGGAAATGTATAACTAAAACACAAGCCTTTTAAACTTGAACTTCAACATAGTATAGAAAAAATAAAATGAAATAATTCCATTTACCTATTCACATGGATATTCTACTAATCAAATAATCACATGCAATATCAATAACCACTTTCATAATGATGGAATGCATAATGCCAGACTATCCTAACCACATAGCCAAGGCCTCGTTCCAAGACTACAAATATGATTTTGTCAAGGCCTTGTGCCAAGACACTAGTTTTTCTCATGAGACCTACCAATGCATCAAGGAGATATAGCGGGCTCGACCCGTCATATATTAAGTCCAATGCATTCCCATGTGAAACGTTTTAAACATAACATAAACATTCGTATTAAACCTAGCATACAAAATGTAAATACATCATCCATATACCATGAATGGTATAAAAATAAAACAACCATAGTAAAATGTATCACAAAACCTTCAATACAATATAGAAGTTTTGTATCATAATAAATCAACATCAAATAACCTTAAAATCCATCAAAGGATGTTGACATAGATGAAATCAAAAATCTTTTTAGAGAAATATCTATTTCTATTTTGAAATAATTTAACAGTCATATATCTATAAAATAAAACATTTTCTTTGAAAACATTCTTATAAGATTTTAAGGGAAGCTTCGATGATTTTATAATGGCAGAAAATAGACGCACCCGCCGTATAAGTTAAAAAAATATTCTTACCTTAAATCTGTCAAAAAGGTTAAAAGGGACCTTGTTTGGAAAATGACGGAAATATTCCTTTATAAACCACTTATAAAAGTCAACAAGGGTATAAATGACATTAACCCATATTCTAATAAATAGTAAAAAAAATGTTTTGAAATACATTTTTATGAAACATGGATGTTGATGATAAAGAAATCCTAGTAGATTATTACGTATAAACAACCTCGGATAATGAAGAGGATGCGAAATAAACCCTTACCTTGTACTTTTCCGTGGTTCGGGTAGTTTAACCTCCTGTATAATGGTGAAATAAAATTTATTAAATTATACAAGAATCATATATATTAATATTATATCATATATGATCTTTTAACATTGCTTTGTTAATAATATTTTAGAATTATCATCGTTTCGGGCGTTAATTTACTCATTTTCTTTTATATGTTTTGTTATGTAAGCCACGTTTTTTATGGATAGGTTGTATATTATTCATATCCAGAATGATATTAAGTCCTTAAACATTATTATTAATCTTAAAATGAGAATTATACTTGAATGGATACGATGGAGAATGAATCTCATCGCGTTCGTGGAGATGGTAGTCCGTACGTACGCACGAGCGAAAATATCATTCTTTTGATATTAAAATAAAATTTAATTGGATGTTATATCATATATACAAAATAATTATCATGTTATATTTATTATGTACATGAATTACACATCATTATTACAAACATCCAAATAATAATGTTTTGAATATCAATTACACCACGACGTGGAGACGGTAAGTCGTACGTACGCACGTATGGCAACATGTCATTCAAAGGATGGATAGAATACTGAAATATGGTTGTACCATGTTTATAATAACATAAAATTATATATAATATACTGGAGTTATTATTTTAGAATGGTAATAACAAAGATAGAAGAAGTGGAAGAAGAAAGGAACTTGAAAAGGGGTGGTGAAATCATTACCTCTTCTTCGGGTTCTTCCTTTTGATTTGATCAAAAGGGCTCTTAGGATGGATTTATGACTAAAGGAAGGCCTCTAGGATAAATTGAGGGAAGTTTAGAGAGTATTTGGGAAGGGGTTGTCCGAACCAAAAGTCTTTAAAGGTGTTAATTAATGATAAGGGGGAGTGCCCTTTTATAAGAGGGGTGAGGGGAACCTTTGGAAAAGCTAGAAATATTATTTTATAATAAATTAATATTAGGTTTATAATGGCTCAAAAGTGTATTATTTAAATTTTAAGGTGGTTATGGGTCAATAAACACTCAACCAGTAGAATTTAGACAGGTTTGGGTCATTATATTAACCTTATCTTTTAGTTTTGACTCTTAGTTAATTAGTTTGACACTTAACATGTCACTTTGTATTTTTATATTATATAGTTAATAAAATTACTATATACCTCCAAGAGAACCCCAACTGGTCCATTAATGATACACCTATCATGATATAAGTATCATGGCCGAACCATATATTTTTAGGAATTTAATATCAATTAATAATATAATATTTGTTTTAAAAACACTTTTATGTCAATTTTGACACTATTTGGAAAATTGATTTTTGTGAAAATCATAACAGAATGATTACTTCGAATAGAGTTAATTAAATCATTCCTAACATGACATAATAACCATGAAAATTATTTTAATTCATAAAAAGTCTCAAATTATATTTATTTGTGTATTTATAATATCAATTATTTTATTTTTTCACTATTATGGTAATTACTGCATCATCATTGTGTCATTAATAAATTAAATTATTTATTGTCTAAAAATTATAAATAAAATATCATTAAGTAGGAAATCATTTTATATTTTTAATATATAATCTAATTTATCTTATGTGTAACCCTATATTAAAAATGTTTTAGTAAATAAACATTTATTTTACCTATTTTAACTCTTCTTTGAATTTAATAATAATAAATGTCCTAATCTAATCCAAGTGGACCTAAATGATAATATTTTATTACTAAGGTTGTTTTTGGTCGAGATACACTTTTCCAATAGAATTAGGACATGTGTTAGGGTAATATTAATATCATTTTTACCCTTAATTACCCTATTTACTTTTATCCGGGGTAAATAAAAGTAAAAAGTTACTATTCGCCAAAAATTATTTTCATCTAATTGAACCACATTTTACTCATTGATATTAACCGTGTCTCTAGGATTTTCGAAATTCCACTCACAGAAGCGGTAAAATTAAGTTTTATGAAAATTTTGTTTTTTAACTACCACTTAGTGGTTTCACTATTTATCAAAAAATGAAGTTTTTCAGAAAAATACCAAAAATTCACCCTAGGATAATTTCGATAATCCAAATCCAAAAATGAAGTCCATTTTGAAAAATAAAATTTATAAATTTCAAAAAGTGGGTATTACTCTTCATAACGGCTAGTTTGATTGGTTGTGGTGTGTTAGAACTCGATGTTACATACAACACACACTATTGCATTATTCAAAGAGAAGCGTACCACAGAAGCTTGGGGTGTTACATAACTTCTGTCTTGACTCTCACTGTAATCACTCAAACCACCTGCTTAATAAATATAAATTTATTATAAATATTTTAAAAAACATATTATTATATATAATACCATATGTAGTTTTATTACAACCATATATTACCTGTTTGTTAACAATCACATGTTAAAGTTTCACTTTAGATAAAATTCGCGTTGTTATTCACAAATGTCTTAATTTGTTATATCTTTTTCCATATCCTTCTGTCATGATAAAATAATTTAAATCATGATAGAAAAATAATTTATATCCATTATATTTGTTTTATAATAAAACATATAATATAGATGTATTAAATGAAATACATCGTTCATGGAGATGGTAAGTCGTATGTACACATTTAAGTTGTTTCCATTTTTAATTTCATATTGAAAGAAAGAAAGGAAATGAAATATGTATATATATATATATATATATTATAATTAATGTAAAACTATAATGTTATATATATCATATCAGTTCAATTAACCCATTCTTTATACATTCCATGTAGTGTGTGAATGAATCACATTGCTTTTAAGGACCACTAGTCCACACTTCCTTAAACGAAATTATCATATTTACACGAAATGGAAAGTAAATAGTTATGTTTTTTCAAAGGAATAAATAATATTAAATAAATATTAAAATATAATATATAATATATATATATAAATAGTGTGTCCATTAAAATCTCTACCATGACAGGCGTTAATGAAAATTGAACAATCATCATTTTGTGAGGCAAAATTTCACCGTACACATAAACATTATGTTCATTTACCATTAGATGGAAGTGTGTTTAAGTTTAGGTAAAACCCTTAGAATAAAAACATACAAGTATATTCAGAATACTGGTATTTTTATTCAATTATGTAATAAAGTTAGTGGAGGTGGCAGATAAGGAAAATAAAAGAAAGAATATTGGGAGAAGACATTACCTCTAAATCGGGTAACCCCTTTTGGTTTATGCAACAAGTATACCTTGTCTATAATTATTATGAAGGGGAGGCATATATGAGGAAGGTAGGTATGTTGGTAAGTGTATTGAGAATCTCTTTTATGATTATAATAGGTTTTATAGTTGGTAAGAAGAGGGAGAGGTGGTGTCCTTTTATAGGGAAGGAGGAGTGGCACTCATGTAAATACTTGAAGAGGGAATTCCAGCCAATTTTTTTATGTTGAACGATCATACAATAAAGATCAAAATATGATAAAGTGGATGATAGGGTTTATATATTTCCATAAATGGATTTTTGAGAAGTTTATAGGTTTTTGGGGCATTACGGCTATGGTTTGGTCCCTTATTATGTTTAATTTTATCATAATCCGTGTAACTCATTTTAGTCACTATCACTAATATTTTGGGTCAAAAAATAATTTGAAATTATTATAAATTATAAATTATGGTGATTCCAAATATTAAATCCATTTTTCGAAATTAAAATCACAAATTTGTAGAAATTAATTTAAAATTAAGCCCGCTGACGGGACAACACTATGGGGTTTTAAATTAAATAAAAGATCAAATGATTTCAATGTTTTTATATCTAATATCAATTTTCAATTGTTTAAAATTACCTAAATTTTATTAATTGGTAAAATATTATTTAGCTAATATTTTAAAATGATTTAAAATATAATTTAACCTAAAAAATAAGTTTGATGAAAAAGTTGTTTTAAATCGAAGTCCATTATTTTTAACTATTCATTAAAAAAATAGAACCTTACAGAAAAATAAAAAAAATTACCCCAACATATTTATTATTTTCTATTCCAAAGGGAAATTTTATTTTTACTTATTAAATATATAAAAGTTCTAGAAATTTTATTAAAATTGATTATCCATTAAAATGTGTTAAAACTACATTTATAAAAAATATGGGTTCTATGCATAAAATTAGGTTGGTTTTTATCGTGTGCCTATCCAATATATTGTATGAATAAAAAACTTTTTGACTTAATATATAACATATATATTACATTAATATCACTGAATATTTTTAATTAACATAATTTATTAGGTTAAACTTCTTTGTTTCCATAAAAATATTAATATTTTTCTTTTATATTCAATCGGTTCTCATATTCAATTATAATTAATTGATAACCTATGAATTCATATTATATTTGTGTAAACCATTTATATTCATAAATTAGTTAATAAAATTCATAAAAACTAATTTAACAGCTAGGTTATATCTTATTATATTAAATAATAATATTTTATTGTTTGGTAAAACTCGATCATATATGTTACACAAGCCATTTAGTAAAGGCATTATTGCATGTAACTATATCTAAACATGGTCTTATGTGTAGAGAAAGATAAAATTTTGGTTATTTGTAGTGAACAATTAACTTGGTGTTGCGTATAAAACAATACACAAACAATGATTTAATAATAAATAAATATTTTTAGTATCATGTGAAATGAAAAATATCACAAAGGTTTAATTAATTCAAAAAATAATAATTCACAAAATCTCGAGGTGTTACGTTCTACCCCCTTTAAAATGAATTTTTCCCTTGAAATGGATCTAGGTTATCAAAGGATTAATACTTGGAAGTTTCATTCATAGAAACACATACTCTAAAAAAGGATAGTAAAACTTCCCATAAAAAGGGAAATTTGTAACCATAATGGTTACCCAAAGTAATATATAATTGGGTTTCTAAAAAGGAGAACATAGTTTGGGAGTGATTATTATACATGGAGGAAAGTCGTAAATATTTATAGGGAGCGATCGAGGTCATAAATCATAAAAAATGAATGATCAATGAAAATTTTAGGGCCTAAAAGTAATAAATTTATGATGATTTAAAAGGCCTTCGGATCAGAAAAATTAAGGAAGTAATAAATAAGTGATTATTTTATAGGCCATTAATTGATCAAAATTAAATTATTATGATTATAAATTTTATTTTTATCATTATCCTAACATTGAGTAATTATTTTATTAACCAATAATATAAATAAATATACTTACTAGATATATTTATATAAAAAATCCATTATTTAGTTGTGATTTTATCAATTTCTAATTAATCCATTACCTCATGTAATGGACATCTAGAAATTAACTTTGATACCTGAAGAGATAAAATGCTCTTTTAGCAGATCTTAAGGCCCATTAAAGGATGAAAAGTTTAACTGTTTATATTCATTATTAAAACATAAATATAGTAAATACATTAATATCCAAACATAAAATTAACACTATCGTTTCGTTATAAATATTTATTCATCAAAAATAATTATACATTAACCAGGAAAACTCATAGGCTAGTGGCGGGTTTGAAACCCTTATCATCCTTTGGTCGTGGGGTCAAAACATGCGGACATTCCAGGCATGATTGGTAGTAACCCAACATACATGATGTACTTTTCCAAAACAATACTAATATAATTTCCAAAATAATATAGGCATCCTTGACATACGGTAAATCACTAAATTTCCTTTTAACCAGGGTTTTCACTAAAAACATGGGGCATAAATACTTCTTCGGAAGTCAAACATAAAATTTTCATGAATGGTAAACCTTATAACCCTTCTCCAAGATTAATATCCAAAAAATTAGAATGAAAGTAAAAAAATCATCTTAACATTGATACCCCATATATCACAATGCATCTTTTGGTTGTCAAACTCCCATCATGTGAATACCCTTGTGGTAAATTCACTTAGAACATGTTAATAACCTGAATTACCATAAATACATTTATAAAAAATTCATGATTCCATATTCCATATATTAATGGATATATTCCATAGATCCATGAAGTTGAAAACATGATCTATGATTGCTTAAACTACTTTTCAACTTGTCCTTAAATAGTTCCAAGGTGAAAAGTACAATCCAATTTACTTATCCATATCCAACATATTATTTTCCAAAAAACATTATCATAACATAAGGAATATATTAAGGGTTATATTTACCTTAATCATGTGTTTTCTATTTACATCACCTTTCCATTATATGAGTTTGTCTATTCCATCAGAATCATTCAACATGTTCTTTTAAATCCATAGTGAAAAAAATAAAATAGAAAATTCCTCGTATACTTAACCTTTCATATAACATACTCCAAGAATCCAAATACATAAAAATATTTATTAAATCATCCTTAATCCATTTAAAAGGACACCTTATCATAATACCTCTTTCCATTCACATTTCATCTGTAGTTTTTTCATCATTACCAATGTATCAATTACTTGCACCACCTTGATGATGAACGTTATGAGCTTCCCTCAAGGGACATTGAGTTTCATAATGAACATTTATTCCACACTTAAAACACTTCAACTTTGACGATGCCTTTGGGAGCCCAATATTTTCATATATTTCATTACCTGAACTCATCGATTATCCCTTACAGTCACTTGCATTGCATCCTTATTTTCCATAGTCAATACATCTTCTTGTTCCTCTAGTGCATTCCCTTAGGTGATTCTTTCCCTGTTATTGACGTAAAAGAAAATAAATATTATTCCCTTCCATGGTTTCCATTACGTGAACTCTTTATGAAATCCTTCTTTATCTTCCATGGTGAGTCTAAGAGTTATCTAAGGTACATGTCGTTATTCATGCCCCGTGAAAAATGTTTAGGCATGATCACAACATCTCTCACTCCAGTAGTCATCCCACTTGACTAATCATCATAAAATCTTTCATCACATTCAATGTTAATCCAATTCTATCCATTCAATACAACCAAGAAAATGTTGTGATCATTACTTATCATGGTAGAAAACCACATAGTCATGAAAATAATTACTTTAGGATGTCTAACATGGCTGGAAACCAAGGCTTTACCAACGATTTAAAACCGTTGGGAAAGGCTACCAATCCATTGGTATATGTTATACAAATAGTTTAGAAAACCGTTGGGTGATAAGGCATGGGGATAGCCTTATTATAATGGTTTTTTGAAACCATTGGGTTAGACTAGTAAAAAATTAAACTTCCCTATGGTTTTGGCCAACTGTAGAAATATAAAAGTACCAATGGATTGTAACCATTGGTAAATGTAACTCTATAACCCATACCAATGGTTTACAAACTATTAGTATATTGGTTTAAAAATAGTTTTATTATAACCATTGCTATATATTATATGTATAACCTATATACCAATAGTTTTGGAACCGTTGGTATAGTGTTTTACCAATTTTTATAACTTAACCATTGGTATAGAAGGTTTATTCAGCTTTATACCAACAGTTTATAAACCGTTGGTATGAAGTACTCTAGTATTACACATCAGAAGCCTTCCCTCTTTCCTACCCTGTACAGCCTCTACCGAATTACACAGAAACCTACATCCCCTATTTCCTCCCCTCTCTAATATATAGAATTCAACACCTGAAGATACAACATAAAACATTCAATAATTATCTGACACCTAAAAATAAAGAATTTAGAAAAACACTCATACTCATGATACAATGTACATAATTCAAAAAAAACATCATGGGGGTGTACAAGGGAGGTGGGGGTGTCTAGGGGATGGTTGTCCAAGGGGTTGGGGTGTGTAGGGGGTGGGGGAGGTGCAAGGGGGTGGTGGTGTCTAGGGGGTGGCGGTGTCCAAGGGTGGTTGTCCAGGGGGTGGGTGATGTGAAAGGGGTGGGGGTGTCCAGAGGGTGGGGGGCTATCCAAGGGGTTGGGGGTGTACAGGGGTGGCTGTCTAGGGGGTTGGGTGATGTACATTGGGTGGGGGATTTCCAAGTGGGAGGGGGTCTCTCGGGGGTGGGGGTGTCCATGGGGGTGGGGTGGTGTCCCGGGGGTGGGGTGTCTAAGGGTGTGGGATCTATCCAAGGGGGTGGGGGTGTCCAAGGGGTGGAGGGATGTCCGTGGATATGGGGGTGTCCAGGGGTGGGGGTGTCCACAGGGTCGGGGTGTCCACGGGTTGGGGTGTCCAGGGGTGGGGGATTGTGCATGGTTGTGGGTGGTGTCCAGCGGGGTAGGGGGTTGTCCAAGGGGGTGGGGGTGTCCAAGGGGATGATCAGGCTGTCCATCGAGGTGGGGGTGCTGTTGAAGGGGGTAGGGGTGTCCAGGGGGTGGGGTGTCTAGGGGGTGGGGTGTATAGGGGGTGTTCATGTGGTGGGGTTGTTTCTAGGGGTGTCCATGGGGTTGTGGTGGATTTTCAAGGGGGTAGGGGTTTCCAGGGGTGGGGGAACCCAGCGGTGGGGTGGTGTCTAACGTGTGGGGGTATCCTGGGGGATGGGGGCTCTGCAAGGTCGTAGGGTGTGTCCAGGGTGGTCATGGGGGGTGTCTGGGGGGATGGGGTCTGTGTTCAGGGGATGGGGGTGACCAGGGGGTGGGGTGGTGTATGTGGGGGGGGGGTTTCAGGGGGTTGGAGGGTTTCCAAGGTAGTAGGGGGTGTTCGGGTGTGGGGGTGTAAAGGGGGGACTATCGAGAGGGGTTAGGGCTGTCGGTTGGGGTGGGGGTGTCTTGGGGGTGGGGTGGTGTCTAGGGGGTTGGAGACTGTCCAAGGGGTTAGGTGTGTCCATGGGGTGGGTGGGGGTATCTAGGGGGTGGGGGTTTCCATGGGGGGTGGGGGTTGTCTATGGGGGTGGGGGTGTCTAGGGGTGTGGTGATGTCTAGGGTGTGGGGGTTGTCTAGGTGGGTGGTGGGCTATCCAAGGGGGTAGGGATGTCCACGGGGTGGGGGTTCGTGGGGGGGGGGGGTCTGTCCAAGGGGTGAGGGTTGTCCAGGGGGGGTTGTTGGGGCTATCCAAAGGGGTAGGGGTTATCTAGGGGGATGGGGTCTGAGGGGGAGTTGTCTAGGGGGAGGGGTCTGTCGATGGGTGTGGCGGTGTCGAGGGGGTGGGGGCTATCCAGGTGGTTGGGTGTTGTCCAAGGGGTAGGGTGTTTCTAGGGGTGGGGTGTCCAAGGGGGTGGGGGTGTCCAGGTGGTGGGGTGGTGTCCAGGGGGTGGGGGTGTCCAGGGGTGGGGGTGGCTGTCCAGTTGTGTGGGGGTGTCCTGGGGGTGGGGGGCTTTCCTGGGGGGATGTCCAAGGGGTTAAAGGGTGTTCGGGGGGTGTCTAAGGGGTTGAGGGGATGTCCAAGGGGGTAGGGGTGTCCAAGGGTTGGGGGTGTCTAGGTGGGTGTCCATGGGGGTGGGGGTGTCCAGGTGATGGGGTGGTGTCTTGGGGGGCTTTCCAAGGGTGGGGGCATGTCCATAGGAGGTGGGGGTGTCTACAGGATGGGGGTGTCCAAGGGGTTAGGGGGTTTTCCTTGGGGGTGGGGGCTATCCACGGGGGTATGGGGTCTCCTATGGGTGAGGGGAGTCTAGGGGGTGGGGGATCTCTTGGTGGGGAGCTGTCTAAGTAGGTAGGGCATTTCCAAGGGGTGGAGCTTTCCAAGAGGGTGGGGAATTTCCAGCGGTGTGGGGGCTATCCTGGTGGGTGGGGGAATCCATGGGGGTGGGGGTGGAGGTGTCCCGGAGTTTGGGGGTGTCCCGAGGAGGGGTTAATCAGTAACAACAAATCATAAAGTCAGGTTTTATTATTTGTATATAAACAAATAAAGATAATGTGACCTACCTAATCACTAATATATTTAGTCACAACAAATCATCAAACATCAAATGTCATTAATATAAGTAAAACATGTAACGGGTCAATCTATCCCTCATCACCATCTATATCATCACCATCATCATCTGCCTAACTACCATCCTTATCGTCGTCCCCATCATAGTTCCTGACCTCCTCAAATCCCTCCTCACCATCCTTGTACTCCACCTCAGCCTCCTCCCCACCCTCCTCCTCTACCTCAGACTCCTCCTCTCCCTACTCCTCTGCCTAGGCCTCCTCCTTTCCCTCCTCCTCCTCCACCTTGGCCTCTTCCTCACCATCATCTTGACCACCACATGAACTTCCACCTGGTGCACCATATATGGAATGAATCAATGAAAAATATTCTTCAAAATATGGGTTGGCCTCTGGTGTGTGTGTTGGATGTAAAACTTCCATTATTTTCATAAATTTAGTGTTTTCCCTAAAAGACTATTCTACCGTATCTGCGGCCCTTTTTTCAGCCTATTCGTCTTATGCCTTAACCTAGTGGAATTCGGTGGTACTATAACTCGTACCCGAGGATTTCCAATACCCCATCGGGACTATACTCTTCCCAGGTCGGCAACGTACCCTACTGGGGTGCTCATATCCTAACACCTGATGTGAGTGATTGTTTGGCCCAAAATTGTCAGGTTTCTATGCATTAAGGGACCCTAAAGCAGCCGGTTACAGAATAAATTTATTATTAAGTTACAAAATAGATATTAAAATTTAAAATCAACAATGTAAAACTTACAATCTTCTACTAAGTCAGTTCATTAACCAAACATCCATATTTCTTCCTTCAGCATGAGAAAACAAGATTTTCTCGAGGCACACATCCTTTAGTATTCAATTTTTTCATCTAAAATGACATTGAATGTAGGTCACCATAAATAAACACATGTTTCCAATAATTAGATTCCTAACTAAAATTATATAAAAACTTTAGTAATTGAATAAATTATGGAGAAAACAATAGAAATTCTATGTTGTAATGAAATAATATTAAACCATGTGAAGCCTTCTTCTTCTCTTGATCTGGCATCGTAGTAAATCCCAATGTGTGGAGGTATTTTTTAGCAACAATTTTTTTATTTCTTCCAGATTATTCCAAAATAAAATTCAATAATACAAAAGATTTTATTAGTGAAAACCATGAAATCTGTCATTTAAATACCTCAAAAATGACTAATACCAAAAACCAGCTAGTCTTCCAATGAGTAATCATCTACCGATACTGTTATATCGGAAAATAATCCATGAAAAGGACTGCCTCTAACACTATTCCAACTCTAGCATGACATCCAATATATAACTTGTTCTTATAGGCTCTCCAAATCTCACATAAATCATTTAGACATAATGGTCGTGCACCATCACCATCGGGTAAATTAAACTGAAAATTATTTTATTGAGCTCAAGATAATCAATTCAGAGGAACCTTGATCAATCCTTATTCTTGACATAGAGGACTGATTCACCCTTGGTGAAGCACTCTGGCATATAAAACCCTTGTCTAGAATCTCTTTTAACAAATTCTTTAGTTATCCAGCTCAAAGTTAACCATTCTATAATATTTCTTTGATATAGGTAGAAATCCATAAATAAGTTCAATTGAGACCTCGACCTCTTGAATAGAAGGAAGAGTAGTCAACTCTTTGACAAACACGTCAGTGTACTCCCTTATAGTGGTAAATTTCTTCTAAAATGAATCTATCCTTTGTCTCAATTATTTTAGCTATGTATAATTTCTCATAAGGAAGAAATATATACACTTGAGTTAATGATTCTAAAGGAGATTCATCCTCCTTCTAACACTTGTATAGAATTTTAGGATGCTTCCAGATGTGAAGAGTGATATCCCTTTTACTGATAGTCAATGTAGGCTTTGTATAAATATATCTGATCAATGCCCAAAATAGAATCAAACTCTACCATAGGTTGTTTTAAAATATTTTCTTAGAGGTTTAGTCCACAAACATTCACTGTGGAGGAGTTATAAACATTGTATGCAATAATTTACCTTTTTTGTTCTCACAGACAACTAGACCTCTATATTTTGAGGTGTTGTTTTTATTTTTCTACTAAACATGAATGACATGAAAGAATGTGTTGAATCAAAATTATATAGTACGTTCTATAATATTTAATGAATGATTATCATAAGTATCAACACATCATTGTCGGGATCCACCTTAGTAGTAGTGATATAATATTCCCTTCCTTTCTTTCTTGTAGGTTGTTGTTATTGATTTCCTCCAATAACCCTTGGTATAGGGTAGTGGTTTGCATAATTCCCATGATCCTTCTCATTGTAACATTACACTACAGACTGTGTGTTGATATGAATCTTCCTTTAATCTTCATCCTTTATGGTATTCTTATTATCCCTTTAGTAGTTAATACCCAGATGCCTAATTCTTCCAGAAATTATTCATTTCTCGGTTTCCTTTATAAATTACCAAGGATTCTTATTCGAATGATTTTTTCTTGTGGGATATTTTTTATTCTATCCATCATGGGATTTATCTATTGATCCACCAATATTAAACTACATTTTCATTTTTTTCACTGATTCCATAAAACTGCTAAGAGTATATTATCTCTATTTCAACCTTAATGACACAACATACAATCTCTTAATAGTTATCAAAGTCTCAAATCACCATCAATTTTCATAGACTCAACTTTATTATGCTAATGAATCGATCCACATTTCTTTTGGTGTTTTTGAAAAAGATAGAGGTGTATCTTTAAGGCCTTGTAAAGAGTTCTTCATGAACCCCAATAAACTCATAATCCTTCAAATTATGTCTAAGTAATTCTCTTTCCATATTGAGATAGAGGGTTTGTGAAAAAAATTATTGAAATTTTTTTCGTGATTTCTATGAAATACATAGACTCAATTTCATCTTTAGAATTTGTATTTTTGAATAGTGTCCAAAACAAATTAGCTTCCCCATAAAAATGATAGACCACCATAATAAATTTCTCTTCTTCTGATCAGTGGAGGATAACAAATGTCTTTTCAATAGAGTTAATCAACTATTCAATGATGAGTGTATGAGAATATCCACTAAACCTGGGATTCCTTTTCCATATAAATTATTTGACTAAAAAATTCTATCTCTTAGGAGAAGAAGGGTGTTCCACATGATTCAATTTAGTATTCATAACATGTCCCAGTAGACTATGTATTGTGATGAATATTTGAGAACTCATTCGCATCATATTTGTAATATCATTACGTAAATAATCATATTTCCTTACACATTGATTATTGTCATGTGTTCTTCTATTTACCACCATTATCTATTAAAAATAATATTCAATTAGGATTATTTAATACATAACTAATTAGAAAAAAGGAAACTTTGAACATAAAAGTATAAATTTAAAAAGGAAATGTATATCCTAACATTTTATTCCATAGTTTTCAATCGAGTTTATCCACGATCTTTTTCCGGACATATATTATTATTGTAATTTTTTTCCTTTTATAATAGTTCATAATGATATTATGTATTTACCAAAGAAAATCCCCCAAGATTATCAAACCAGGTGCACAATAAATATCGTTGTTGTGTACTAGGTTACCTCGAGTGGGGCCAGGGACCCCTTTTTAGAGTTTTTACTCCAAGGTACATCATTTTGAAAACAAATTCCACCTATAGTATATAGGGAGTGATTTATTTACTTGATAAACCACTTACTCTTTTATAACCAATCCTTAAGGATGTTTTCTCACACTTTAGTATTATCCCTATGGTTATTAAAAAATTCTATATTCTTAATCTCCAAAAATAATGAGAACTTCCAATGATACTGACTATAGTGAGACTAGACATTTACCCATATTATTACGTGATTTTAAGCATAATTAAACATCAAATAAAATCCTAGGATCATAATGTCTATTGTCTTGGAGATTAGGTGCAAAATTAGAAATCATGAATCCAAAATAGAAACATCTTTTATATAATCTTAATAAAGTGTTCAAAACATACTTTAAGACCTTAAATCTATATAGGATATCCTAGAGGAATAAAATAAAAAGGTATGAGATAAAAATACTATTATATAAATAAAACATAAAATAAATCTTAACACATGGTTTAGAAGGCATAACATAATGATATAAAAATGAATAGAACATGATTAAACATATGGGATCAGAAAATATAGAACATGGGATCATATAATAATGTAATCGTAGTAATGTTTTGAAAACATAAAATATGACTTTAGAATTATCCAAGACTCATTTAACATATATTATCAGGACTGAAGCCTAACCACCGACACTATTTCACATGGAGCATGATTCAAGTATAAACACCATGAATGCTTCACATAAAATATCATGAGACAAACCATTACCCAATAAATCATAGAACTATATAGGAACACACATAATAACAAGGTCATGAATATTTTTTCCATATAAATAATCAGACATAGGAAATCAAATATAAACATAAGTGTTACCAATGGAAAGAATTTGGTATCATAATCATGTCAAAAGGAATATCAAAAATGGGATATCATAGTGGTGTACATGAAAGGATTGTTTTAAATCATAAATTTACATTCATAAGGTAATATTTAAATATATCATGACAATTGATGTCAAAATGGAGTGAAAATTTGTAAATAGAGTGTTTAAAAAACTTTATAAATAAAAAATTTTAGCACAATTTAAGGAAAAACTATCCAGAATATTTAAAATTGAAAATTAATAATTTATTATTTTTGTAACACCCCAAGCTTGTACGGTACGCTACTCTTTGAATAATGCGATAGCGTGTGTTGTACACAACATCGAGTTCTAACACACCACAACCAATCAAACTAGCCGTTATGAATAGTAATACCTACTTTTTGAAATTTATATATATTTTATATTTCAAAATGGACTTCATTTTTGGATTCGGAATATCAAAATTATCCTATGATGAATTTTTGGTATTTTTCTGAGAACTTCCAATTTTTATGAATAGTGAAAAATACTTAAAAACAAGTTTTTTAATCAAAATAATTTATAGTGATAAATTATATTATTGAGTGGTTTTAAAGTATAATTAGAATATATTTTTACCATTTTATGCAATGGTGTTCATTAGAATTAATTTCACTTTGAAATTGGACCTAAACAATTGTCAATCTTTTGGTATATATTGTTTCTTAAAAACACGCTATTTGTTGTGACAGCGGGAATTAATTATAAAATTAATTAATGAAAAGTATATGTTTGGAATTTTGTAAAATAGATATCATTTTTGAATTCATAATGTCAATTATAGCTTAGGGTGAAATTTTGGCATTGTTCTGAAAAACATCAATTTTTGATGAATAGTGAAACTACTAAGTGGTAGTTAAAAAACTGAATTTTTCATAAAACATAATTTTACCACATCTGTTAATGGAATTTCTAAAATCCTAGAGACACGGTTAATATCAAAAACTAAAATGTGGTTCAATGAGATGAAAATAATTTTTGGTGTATAGTAACTTTTTACTTTTATTTACCACGGTTAAAAGTAAATAGGGTAATTAAGGGTAAAAATGATATTACTATTACCCTAACACATGTCCTAATTCTATTGGACAACTATATCTCGGCCAAAAACAACCTTAGGAATAACATATTATCATTTAGGTCCACTTGGATTATATTAGGACATTTATTATTATTTAATTCAAATAAGAGTTAAAAGAGTTAAAATCAAAGTCTATTTACTAAACCATTTTTAATATATGGTTATACATAAGATAAATTAGATTTTAAATATTAATTAGACAGATAAAACGATTTTCTACATAATTATATTTTATTTATAATTTTTAGACATTAAATAATGTAATTTATTTATGACACAATGATGATGCAGTAATTACCATAATAGTGAAAAATTAAACTAATTGATATTATAAATACCCAAATAAATATAATTTGAGACATTTAATGAATAACACTAATTTTATAGGATAATATGACATATTATGATTTATTTAATTGAATTTTTTAGAAGTAATAATTCTGTTATAAGTTTCACAAAAATCAACTATTGAATAGTGTCAAAATTGACATAAAAGAGTTTTTAAAACAAATTTTATATTATTAATTGATATTAAATTCATAAAAATCTAAGGTTCCTCCAAGAGACTTATATAATGATATTTGTATCATTAATAGTCCCCTTGGGGGTCTTTTGTATGTATATATTTAGTTTATTAACTATATAATATAAAAATACAAAGTGACATGGTAAATGTCAAACTAATTAACTAAGAGTTAAAACTAAAAGATAAGGTTAATATAGTAACCCAAACCTGTCTAAATTCTATTTGTTGAATGGTTTTAGACCTATACCCACCTTAACCTTTTAATAATCAACTTTGGATCCATTAGAAACTGAATATGAATTTATTATAAAATAATAGTTCTATCTTTTCCAAAGGTGCCCCTCACCCCTCTTATAAAACGGAACTCTTCCTTATAACTTCTTCACACCTTAAAAGCATTTTGGTTCGGCCAAACTCTACCCAAATACTCTCCCAACTTCCCTAAATACAACCTATAGGCCTTAGTTTGATCAGAAAGCCAACCTAAGGATCCATTTTGATCAAATCAAAAGGAATAACCTGAATAAGAGGTAATGATTTCACCACCCTTTTCCAAGTTTCTTTCTTCTTCCACTTCTTCTTCCTTTGTTGTTACCATTCTAAAATAATAACTCCAGTATCATATATATACTGTGATGTGATTATAAATATTGTACAACCATATTCATTATTCTATCCATCCTTTGAATAACATGTCACCATACGTGCGTACGTACGGCTTACCGTCTCCACGTCGTGGTGTAATTGTTATTCAATATATTATTATTTGGATGGGTATAATAATGATGTGTAAATCATGTAAATAATAAATATAACATGATAATGATACTTTATATAGGATATACTATCCAATTATATATTATTTTAATATCAAATGAATGATATTGTCGCTCGTGCGTACGTACGGGCTGCCGTCTCCACGAACGCGATGAGATTCATTCTCCATCGTATCCATTCAAGTATAATTATCATTTGATGATTTAAAAATAATTTTTAAGGAATTGATATCATTCTGGATATGAATAAGATGCAACCTATCCATGAAAAACATGGATTACGTGACAATACATATAAAAGAAAACAAGTAAGTTAAAACTCGAAACAACGATAATACTAAGATATTATTAATAAAGCAATGATAAAAGATCATATATGATATCATATTAATATATATGATTCTTGTATAATTTAATAACAATTATTTCACCATTATACAGGAGGTTAACCTACCCTCAATCAAGGAAAAGTACTAGTTAAGGGTTTATTTCACAATCTCTTCATTATCCGAGGTTGTTTATACGTAATAATCTACTTGGATCTCTTTATCAACCACATCCATGTTTCTTAAAAATGTAATTCAAAACATATTTACTATTTACCAGAATATTTTTTAAAGTCATTTATACCCTTGTTTGACTTTTTATAAGTGGTTTATAAAGGAATCTTTCCGTCATTTTCCAAACAAGGTGCTTTTTAACCTTTTCGACAGAATTAAGGTAAGAATGTTTTTTTAACTTATACGGCGGGTGCGGTTATTTTCCGCCGTTATAAAATCGTCGAAGCTTCCCTTACAATCATAAAAGAAGATTTTCAAAGAAAATTTTTTATTTCATAAAAATATGACTCTTAAATGATTTCAAAATAGAAAGAGATATTTCTCTAAAAAGAGTTTTGATTTCATCTATGTCAACATCCTTTGATGGATTTTACGCTTATTTGAAGTTGATTTATTATGATACAAAACTTCTATATTGTATTGAAGGTTTTTTGATATGTTTGACTATGGATGTGATATTTTTATACTGTTCATAGTTTATGGTGAAAGTATTTAAATTTCGTATTCTAGTTTTAATATGAATGTTTATGTTATGTTTAAACCTTTTCATATGGGAATGCATTGGACTTAATATGTGACGGGTGGAGCCCGCTATATCTCCTAGATGCATCGGTAGGTATCATGAGACAAACTAGTGTCTTGGCACAAGTCCTTGGAAAAATCTTATTTGTAGTCTTGGCATGAGGCCTTGGCTATGTGGTTATGATAGTCTGGAATTATGCATTCCATCAATATGAAAGTGGTAATTGATATTGCATGTGATTATTCGATTAGTAGAATATTCATGTGAATAAGTAAATGGAATTATTTCATTTTATTTTTTCCATACTATGTTGAAGTTCAATTTTAAAAGGATTTTTTTTAAGTTATACGTTGCCTTAAATGTTTATTCTTATTTATGAATGTTTCCGCTATATCGTTTTCCTTACTGGGCATTTGACCTCACCCCTTTTCTATGTTTTATTTTTCCCAGGATGTGAAGAAGTAATTTATAAATGACCTGCAGGGATAGTATGTGGGGATATGAGTGTGGGATAAGGAGGCTATGTTGTAGTAGTAGTTTTTCACTTTATGATGTAATGTAAAACTTTATGAATATATCTAGTGTTTCCAAGGCTACTAAACCAATCGGTCTTTCGAGATTTGATCTTTCTTGTGACCATGCCAATGTTATGTAATAATGCACTGACTCTGGGTAACTGGGTCGGGGTGTTAGAGTTGGTATCAGAGGAAGTTTATTACAAACCTTGGAAGTTAGATTTAGATAAACTCTAATTAGAGCACATAGATTTAAGATGGACTTTGAGGATTAGTATAGAATAACTTCCTAGAATTTTGGTATTGTAGAGATTATGTGAGTTTTCTAAGCAATACATCCCTTTCTGGATACGAGCAGGTAGAGGTGGCTCTAGCACAGATGTACCTAGGGGTAAAACCTGAAAACACCGCTTTGAGCTAGACTCGAACGGGAACTAGTGCACGACAACGGGTCTTGCTACACTCTTGGTTACGACACTCCTGGGGGATATACTTAGGATAACACTAATTTTTTTTACAAATCATTATGAAGGGTTTATGAGTATATACATTCTCAAAGAAAACATTCTTATGATTATGGATTATATCCATAAATAGTTCAATTTATGTTAAGTGTTTTATAAGTATGGGATTATGTATTTTGATTCACAAACTGATCTAGTTTATACCATTGTTTAGAAATGGCACCTAGTTGAAGAAATGGAAACCGTATCAATGCACGCACTCCATGTAGGGATTTCCCTCCTGCTCAAGATAATTATAGTGGAGCTGGTGATGCAACTGGTGCCTATCAGCTAATCACCATACTAAGACAACTTACTCAGGTTATGAATAATAACCTTACCCATATGGAGCAACCTGATCCGCAGTGTGGAGGATCAATGTTAGATCGCTTAATGAGGCAACAACCACCAACGTTCAATGGGAGTACAAATCCCTTATTAGCTGAGAAATGGATATTTTCCCTAGAGAAAATTTTTCAGGCTTTGGGGAGTAGTGAAAGGGAAAAAGTTATCATGGCAGTTTACCGCCTTACTGGAGATGCTGATCAATGGTGGTCATTGATTCAAAATATGAAGGAAGATGATGAAGTATCAAATATGGAATGGAGGGAGTTCAAAGATCTGTTTTTAGAAAAATACTTTCCTCGCGACCATCAAGATGATATGGAAAGGCCGTTTCTGAGTCTGAGACAAAAAGAAGATGAAAATGTCATAAATTATGAGGCTAACTTTACAAGGTTAGCAATGTATGATCGAGATTATATACGTAAACCAATAAGTAAGATTGATCGTTTATTTTATGGGTTAAAACCATTTCTCCGTCGATCATCAGTATCACAATCCTTCTCGTCGTACGAAGACATTGTCTCATTTGCTATCAAGACCGAAAAGGAATTCTCTAAGTCTTATGACTTTAAAGCAAATCAAGAGAAGAAGAGATCTACTGATCAATCTGGGAATGGAAATAAGCAGAATAAGGGTAATGTTGAATATCCATCCTGTGGTAAATGTGGGAAGAAACACCTCGATACTTGCTTGAAGGGAACATGATTCTGTTACAAGTGTGGTGAAAAAGACCACCAAGATCCTGATTGCAAAGGGAAGAAGGAAGATACCAATATTCAGTGCTACAATTGCAGGGAGATGGGGCATTATGTAAATGAATGTCCTAAGCATCAGGGGAACTTACCTCAAAAAATTCCAAGGGATCAAGGCCAAGATTATGCTATCACTACTACTGAGGTAGAAGCTCCGAAAGACATGGTGGCAGGTAATTTAATGGTTTCCTCACATTTAGAAAATGCATTATATGATTCTGGATCATTGAATTGTTTCATATCTTCCTAGTTTTCTAAGAAAATTATATATTTCCATTTTAATTTAACAAGGGAGTTGTCAGATAAAACTCCTAAGGGAAGTATCATTGCAACAAAGTTTTGTGAATCAGTCCCCATTAGAGAACATAAATGTTATTTATCTGTTGATCTCATCGTCATACCTATGATTGAGTTTGATATAATCCCTGGTATGGTCTGGATTTTAGACTATGATGTGAAGATTTATTGTTAGAATAAAGAGGTTATGATTCTTGATGATGATGATAAATAACACCTTATCTTTAGAGCAGAATCGTCACCACCTAATTATTATCTAGATCCACCCCCAGTAGCTCAACTAAATTCAATTATTGGGGAGGAAGAGAATGAAATGACTATGGGTGAGGAAAGGAATGTTCAAATAGAGGATTTACCCATTGTTAAAGAATATGTAGATGTGTTTCCAGACGATTTACCTGGACATCCTCCAGAACGAGAAGTTGAGTTTTCCATTGATTTAATTCCTGGATCAAGGCCTATATCGAAGACCCCTTATAAAATGGCCATTGTATAATTAGTCGAACTAAAGAAACAACTAGAGGAATTGAGTAATAAAGGATTTATTTTCCCTAGTGTTTCTCCATGGGGAGCCCCTGTTCTTTTTGTTAAAAAGAATGATGGATCCATGAGGTTATGTATCGACTACAGGGAGATCAATGCTATAACAATAAAGAACAAGTATCGCCTACCTCGCATTGATGATTTATTTGACCAACTGCATAGAGATCAATACTTTTCAAAGATTGACCTTCGATCTGGATACCATCAATTGTGTGTGAAGAAGGAAGAAATTCCGAAGACAGTATTTCAAACCAGGTACGGGCATTACGAGTTTACTGTAATGCCTTTTGGATTGACCAATGCACCCTCTGTATTCATGGATCTGATGAATAGATTTTTCAAGGATTATCTCAATGAATTTGTGGTGGTATTTATTGGTGATATCTTGGTATACTCAAAAATCTATGAAGATCATGAAAATCACTTGCGCATTGTCTTGGAGACTCTGAGAAGACATGAATTATATGGGAAGTTTCGCAAGTGTGAATTTTGGCTTCAGGAGATTTCTTTTCTTGGCCATATTGTCTCTAATGATTGAATCTCTTTTGATCCTTCTAAGACCAAGTTAGTCCAGGAATGGCCAACACCTATGAATATAATTTAGGTACGTAGTTTTATAGGTTTGGCAGGTTATTATCGACGTTTCGTCCAAAATGTTGCCCGATTGGCTAACCCATTAACGAAGCTCACACGTAAAGGTGTTAAATTTGTTTGGACAAAAGAGTGTGAAGCATGTTTCGAAGAACTGAAGAGAATATTAGTCAATGCTTCTATATTTACTCTACTATTGGGGAATGATGGGTTTGTTATTTATAGTGATGCATCGAAGAATAGATTTGGTTGTGTCCTTATGCAGAATGATAGGGTTATTGCCTATGCATCACGACAGTTGAAAATTCAAGAACAAAACTACCCTAATCATGATCTCAAGTTAGCATATGTGATCTTTTCTTTAAAGATATGGTGGCACTACCTCTATGGTGAAAATGTGAGATTTATACTGATCACAAGAGTTTGAAGTATATTTTCTCACAAAGAGAACTCAACATGAGGCAAATGAGATGGCTTGAATTACTCAAGGATTATGATTGTACGATACACTACCACCTGTGGAAGGCAAACAAGGTGGTAGATGCTTTAAGCAGAAAGGACCATGGAGTTTTGAACAATATGATAATTGCAAGGGATCCAATTTTCATGGATCTAGTGAAGATGGACATGGGAATAACTAGGGAAGGTGAAACATCGATTCTTTTTCAAATGGTTGTCAAACCATCTATACTAGAAAGAATTAAGAGTTCTCATACTGATGATGAAGAATTTAAAAAGAAGATTAAAGCTGTGAATGATGGGAGATTGAGAGACTTTGTGTATGAAGATGGAATTTTGAAATTCAGGAATAGGCTTTGTGTTCCTGATATACCTGATCTAAAAAGGGAATTGCTGGATGATGCTCATAGTTACAATTTCTCTATACACCCTGGGATCACCAAAATGTATAGAGATTTGAAGGAACATTTTTGGTGGGACAACATGAAGAGGGAGATTGCTGATTTTGTGTCAAGATGTAAGGTTTGTCAACAATTGAAAGCTGGAAGGCAACAGCCTGGAGGAGTCATGCAACCTCTTCCCATACCAGAGTGGAAATGAGACAATATTACGATGGACTTTGTCTTGGGGATACCAAAGACTCCTAGAAGGAACGATGTAATATGGGTTATTGTTGACCGTCTTACCAAGTCAGCACATTTTTTTGCTATAAGAGAAGATCTACCACTGGAACGTCTAGCAAGACTATATATTAATGAATTTGTGAGACTTCATGGAGTACCCCTATTGATTGTTTCTGATCGTGATCCCCATTTTACTTCAATATTCTGGAAGAGTCATCAGAAATCCCTGGATACTGAACTTCATTTGAGCACTGCCTACCACCCTCAGACAGACGGAAAATCATAACGGACTATTCAAACCTTAGAAGACATGTTGAGATCTTTCTCACTTGACTTTCAGGGTATGTGGGATCAATATTTACCTTTGGTAGAATTTTCCTATAACAATAGCTTCCATTCCAGTATTCAGATGGCACCATATGAAGCGTTATACGGAAAGAGATGTTGCACACCAAGCTTTTGGGATGACGTTGCTGAAAGAAAACTTGTAGGCCCAGAACTGGTGGAGGAAATGATGGAAAATGTAAAGGTAATCCAAAATCACATCAAAGCAACTCAAAGTAGGAAAAATAGATATGCCGATAATCGAAGGAAGGATTTGGAATTTCAAGTCGGTGATCATGTTTTCTAGAAGGTATCTCCATGGAAGGGAGTCATACATTTTGGTAAGAAAGGTAAATTGAGTCCCAGGTACATCGGACCTTTCGAAATTCTAGAACGAATTGGGGTTGTAGCTTATCGATTGGAAATGCCGCCAAGTCTATCCAAAGTTCATGATGTGTTCCGCATATTTCTATTGAGGAAATACATGCCTGACCCAACGCATGTAATCACCTATGAAGAATTAGAACTGGAACCCGATCTATCTTATTGTGAAGAGCCCGTCAGGATTCTTGATATAAGAGAACAAGTACTGAGAAACCGGACGATGCGTCTGGAAAAAGTTTTGTGGAGAAACCATAAGATGGAAGAGGCAACGTGGGAACCCGAGGAACATATGATGAAGAACCACCCGAGTCATTTCATTCGGTAGTATTCTGGAAATTTCGAGGACGAAATTATTTGAAGGAGGGGAGAATGTAACACCCCAAGCTTCTACGGTACGCTTCTCTTTGAATAATGTGATAGCGTGTGTTGTACGCAACATCGAGTTCTAACACACCACAACCAATCAAACTAGCCGTTGTGAACAGTAATACCTACTTTTTGAAATTATATATATTTTATATTTCAAAATGGACTTCATTTTTGGTTTCGGAATATTGAAATTATCCTAATATGAATTTTTGGTATTTTTTTAAGAACATCCAATTTTTATGAATAGTGAAAAATACTTAAAACCCACTTTTTTAATCAAAATAATTTATAGTGATGAATTATATTATTGCGTGGTTTTAAAGTATAATTAGAATATATTTTTACCATTTTATCCAATGGTGTTCATTAGAATTAATTTCACTTTGAAATTGGACCTAAACAATTGTCAATATTTTGATATATTTTATTTCTTAAAACACGCTATTTCTTGTGACAGCGGGAATTAATTATAAAATTAATTAATTAAACTTATATGTTTGGAATTTTGTAAAATATACATCATTTTTGAATTCATAATATCAATTATATCTTAGGGTGAAATTTTGGCATTGTTCTGAAAAACTTCAATTTTTTGATGAATAGTGAAACTACTAAGTGGTAGTTAAAAAACTGAATTTTTCATAAAACATAATTTTACCACTTCTGTGAACGGAATTTCGAAAATCTGAGAGACACAGTTAATATCCAGAAGTAAAATGTGGTTCAATAAGATGAATATAATTTTTGGTGAATAGTAACTTTTTACTTTTATTTACCACGGTTAAAAGTAAATAGGGTAATTAAGGGTAAAAATGATATAACTATTACCCTAACACATGTCCTAATTCTATTGGACAAGTGTATCTCGACCAAAAACAACCTTAGGAATAAAATATTATCATTTAGGTCCACTTAAATTAGATTAGGACATTTATTATTATTTAATTCAAAGAAGAGTTAAAAGAGTTAAAATCAATGTTTATTTACTAAAAAAAATTAATATAGGGTTATACATAAGATAAATTTGATTGTAAGTATTCATTATAAAGATAAACAAATTTACTAAATAATGATATTTTATTTATAATTTTTAGACATTAAATAATTTAATTTATTTATGACACAATGATGATGCAGTAATTGCCATAATAGTGAAAAATTAAAATAATTGTTATTATAAATACCAAAATAAATATAATTTGAGACTTTTAATGAATTAAAATAATTTTCTGGAATACTATGACATATTAGGATTGATTTAATTTACTTTTTTCGAAGTAATAATTCTGTTATAAGTTTCACAAAAATCAACTATTGAATAGTGTCAAAATTGACATAAAAGAGTTTTTAAAACAAATATTATATTATTAATTGATATTAAATTCCTAAAAATATAAGGTTCGGCCAGGAGACTTATATCATGATAGGTGTATCATTAATGGACCACTTGGGGGTCTATTGTATGTATATAGTAAGTTTATTAACTATATAATATAAAAATACAAAGTGACATGGTAAATGTCAAACTCATTAACTAAGAGTTAAAACTAAAAGATAATGTTAATATAGTAAACCAAACCTATCTAAATTCTATTGGTTGAATAGTTTTCGACCTATCCCCACCTTATCCTTTTAATAATCAACTTTGGAGCCATTAAAAACTGAATATTAATTTATTTTAAAATAATATTTCAAGCTTTTCTAAAGGTGCCTCTCACCCCTCTTATAAAAAGGAACTCTTCCTTCTCATTTCTTCACACATTCAAAACCTTTTGGTTCGGCCAAACTCTGCACAAATACTCTCCCAACTTCCCTCACTACAACATAGAGGCCTTATTTTGATCAGAAAGCCAACCTAACGAGCCCTTTTGATCAAATAAAAAGGAAGAACCCGAAGAAGAGGTAATGATTTCACCACCCTTTCCAAGTTTCTTTCTTCTTCAACTTCTTCTTCCTTTGTTGTTACCATTCTAAAATAATAACTCCAGTATCATATATATACTGTGATTTTATTATAAATATGGTACAACCATATTCAGTATTCTATCCATCCTTTGAATAACATGTCACCATATGTGCGTACGTACAGCTTACCGTCTCCACGTCGTGGTATAATTGTTATTCAATATATTATTATTTTGATGGGTATAATAATGATGTGTAACTCATTTAAATAATAATTATAACATGATAATGATTATGTATATATGATATACTATCCAATTATATACTATTTTAATATCAAAAGAATGATATTGTCGCTCGTGCCTACGGACGGACTACCGTCTCCACGAACGCGATGAGATTCATTCTCCATCGTATCCATTCAAGTATAATTATCATTTGATGATATAAAAATAATTTTTAAGGACTTGATATCATTATTTATATGAATAAGATACAACTTATCCATGAAAAATATGGCTTATTTAACAAAACATATAAAAGAAAATGAGTTAGTTTAAACCCGAAACAACGATAATACTAAGATATTATTAACAAAGCAATGATAAAAGATCATATATGATATCATATTAATATATATGATTCTTGTATAATTTAATAACAATTATTTTACCATTATACAGGAGGTTAACCTACCCTAAACCAAGGAAAAGTACAAGGTAAGGGTTTATTTCAAAATCTCTTCATTATCCGAGGTTGTTTATACGTAATAATCTACTGGGATCTCTTTATCATCCACATCCATGTTTCTTGAAAATGTATTTCAAAACATTTTTACTATTTACAAGAATAAGGGTTAAATTAATTTATACCCTTGATTGACTTTTTATAAATGGTTTATAAAGGAATCTTTCTGTCGTTTTCCAAACAAGGTGCTTTTTAACATTTTCGATAGAATTAAGGTAAGAATGTTTTTTTTAACTTATACGGCGGGTGTAGTTATTTTCCACCATTATAAAATTGTTGAACATTCCCTTACAGGATTATAAGAATATTTTCAAAGAAAATGTTTTATTTCATAAATATATGACTCTTAAATGATTTCAAAATAGAAAGAGATATTTCTCTAAAAAGAGTTTTGATTTCATCTATGTCAACATCCTTTGATGGATTTTACGCTTATTTGAAGTTGATTTATTATGATACAAAACTTCTATACTGTATTGAAGGTTTTTTGATATGTTTGACTATGGATGTGCTATTTTTATACCGTTTATAGTTTATGGTGAAAGTATTGACATTTCGTATGCAAGTTTTAATACGAATGTTCATGTTATGTTTAAACCTTTTCATATGGGAATGCATTGGACTTAATATTTGATGGGTGGAGCCTTCTATAGCTCCTCGATGAATCGGTTGGTCTCATGAGACAAACTAGTGTCTTGGCACAAGGCCTTGGCAAAATCTTATTTTTAATCATGGCATGAGGCCTTGGCTATGTGGTTATAATAGTCTGGCATTATGCATTCCACCATTATGAAAGTGGTAATTGATATTGCATATGATTATTCGATTAGTAGAATATCCATGTGAATAAGTAAATGGCATTATTTCATTTTATTTTTTCCATACTATGTTGAAGTTCAAGTATTAAAGGCTTTTGTTTTAATTTATACATTGCCTTAAATTTTTATTCTTATTTATGAAAGTTTCCACTATATTGTTATCCTTACTAGGCATTTGAGCTCACCCCTTTTCTATGATTTATTTTTCCCAGGATGTGAAGAAGTAATTTATGAATGACCAACAGGGATAGTATGTGGGGATATGAGTGTGGGATAATGAGATTGTTGTTGTAGTAGTTTTTCACTTTATGATGTAATGTAAAACTTTATGAATATATCTAGTGTTTCCAAGGCTACTAAACCAATCGGTCTTTCGAGATTTGATCTTTCTTGTGATCATGCCAATGTAATGTAATAATGCACCGACTCTGGGTAACTAGGGTCGGGGTGTTACAATTTTAAACTATACATCAACCATGATAGTTTCTAGGATAAAATTAATGATTTTATAAAAATAATGGTGGATTAAATAATATGATTGAGTGCACTTGAAAATGTGTAATAAATCAGGAAGTTCCCATTAATCGGTCTTCCTTATTGGTAATAATTGAGAAGGGAGCCTTTTAAGACATATATCTCCTATAAATAAAGGATGATACGGCATGAATAAAATACTTTGAACAGAAAAAAAGAATTTATAAGATATAAGTAAAGATATACAGTAATTAAATAGGTTTAAATTTAGAAAAATTGTTACCTGAAGGAAAAATATAGGTTTTGAAAGGATCCCTTAACTTATCTCCAAAAGTGTTATGAACATGATCATAATGTCATGGATAATCAAATTAAATTCATTAATTAATAATTTCATAACATTTTAAACATTTAATTTAATTTTTATAGTTTTATTTTGTTCATGTATTTCTTTATTAACGAGTTATAGAGTTCAATGTCGTTGTTCGAGAGTGTTCATTTTCATAGTTTTCATGATCAGTCCACTTGATTGTGTGTTTGGAAGTTCACGTAGAAAGGTCATAATTCCATAGAAGTGAAATTATATTTTATTAATTAACATATATAAGTTTCATTGGTATTATTTTTTTAGATATTCAGATGATTCATTGGATAACATGTTAATGATAATCATTTAGATTAATTTTAGCAGTTTTTTAATCATAATGAACTATTGTTTTAATATTATTTAATTTCCTACATATAAAATTGTTCCAGAATAATTAATAAGTTATATTACATATATTATAAACTATTTCAAACAAAAAATTGTTTAATCACCATACTTGAAGATAGTACTATAAATTGAAAACCCATCATTGTTGAATGTGATAGATTAACACGTCATGGAAGATGTATTCATTTTTTGAACAAAAGGAGTAGGGAAAGAAATGATAATAGATTATTAAATTAGAATAATAAAATTATATTACATTGATTTTAATAGAGTTATCATTCCATTTTTATGATGTGGGTGAGGATATAATAAAAAATGAAATAACTTTAAAAGAAAATAAAATAAAATAAAGAGAAATTTACCTCTTGAATTTCTCATCCTTGAGAGCCTCTATAGGGAAACAGTTTTTCTATTTTTATGATAGGAAGAGATAATAAACATGGGAGAGAGGTTTAGGATGATATTTGAGTATAATTTTTACAATTATTAATTATTTATAGGTGTTATGAGAAGAGATTTTGAGTGGTGATATTTATAGTGGAGGAGAGGTCTGTTTTCTCATTATTTTGCACATTAGTTTATTATTTTGCCTCAAGAATATAAATACATTGTTAATTATCATTATAAAATATTAAAATAAAGAAGTATAGTTCTATATTTTGGGCATTAATCATCCATAAATAATTTATTACTCAATAAATCAAGTATTTTACTTATACAATAAATTATCGTATTTTACTATAAAAAATATTCATTTATTTTAGAAAAATCCCATAAATTAACCCTAACCATTTTTTAATATTCATAATTATGGAATGGAAATTATTTTATTAAAATAATTTTATAAATAGTAGAAATTTAATTTTTTATTAAAATCACTATTTACTTGAACAATAGAGAGTTTAAAATTACATTCATTTTGGAACACAATTAAAAATTAAATAACGTCCCATTAAATTATCTTAGAATCAAAATAAAATAAAATATTAATTTATGAATATATTTTATGAAAATTATTTTTATTTAAAATACCTATATTAATTATAAAATATTAATTAAACATTAATAACTTATATGAACACCAACACTTAATTAATAACCATTAAAACACTTATTCACTTATACTATGATAGAATTAAATCATACATATATTTATATGATTTCAATTTTTTTATTCTTTCATATGTTAGGTTACTATTAATTTGGATTGTTAACTATTAATAAGGGTCATGTTAATATTCTTAATGTCAAGTCAGTATTTCATCGGTATAGATTTAACAATATCTAGAAATACCTCTTAATTCATTAATAATTACTTTATAATGTTTTTACTATGTTCTTTATTTGATTTTTTGATGACAAAATATGAAATAATTATAAGAAATTGAATACCATTGTTAAAATTTTGGGTTATTACATATTTCATTCTAGCTTTATTCAATGGTTGATATTTGATTTTTGGTTTACTCTTCCCATAAGGAAGTAGGTATAGTTTCATTTTTAATTTTTTATCACTTTCTAAATGGTGTACCATTGTGTCACGCACTCGAAGTTTTTGATGATGCCTATAAACTATTAAATAAATTTTATTGAAAGCTTTTTTATGTCTATTATGACTCTTACGAGAAAAAAATCATCCTTTACTTTATCTCCTTAAACAAATCCACCCCAATGTGTGTGTGTTTTATAGAAAGGCTTAATCCCATTTACCCAAATTGCTTGAAAAACTTTTGAGGTGTTTTCACATGTAATAAATACACTAAATTAATGAATTTAATGAATTTAATTAATTTTAATTTTAGTCCCTAAGTTAGGCCCCTTAATATTTATTCTTATTCTCATACTCTATTTCTACTACTTTATATTACATTCCCCAATCCATTTCCTTGTGCTTATGAATTTTGATTATACCCCATACCCTTGTCCAAATAATTTATGTGTGTGGCTTAGTACCTATTTCTTATTTATTTATACCATTTTTTATTGTCTTGGTAAAACACTCATGGATATATTTCTTATATTATTATCCACGCAATGCCTTTCATTAAATATCTGATCTTGGTTTCCATGACTTACATCTTTATAGGTCGGGATCAAGCACGGGTTCTAAATTAATGACAAAACGGATGGATCTATGTTCTATTTATTTTGATTTTTTGGATGCATAGTAAGAAACCCTTGGATTTTTATGGAATATATCTCAATGCTGAATATTTATACCCATGAGTTATACTAGTTCCCTAGGGGATTAAGAACATATCAGCTCGTTGGAATGATGTTTATATTATTCCTGAGGTGATAATTTTTCCCCTATGTGAGATACCTCTTATGGGATCATAGGTTACAATTAAAATAGTGATACGATAAATGACATTATGGGTCTCTAGGGATAGAATATGGTGTATTTTTTATATAGGAGGCTCTTTTAGTGACCCTAGGAATTCTTTATGGATCTCATTGGATGGGGCCAGGATTCTGTATTGGATTTGATAAATTTATCTCCTTGTGTATATGTGATTCTTATTTATTAACATATTAACATGCAGGATTTATATAATAGGGATGCATCCTCCAAGACAAATAAAAATCATGGTGTCAGGAAACAATTGATGCCTAATTGATGATGCCCCATGTATACAAAAATTTTATTATATAGGGTCCTCTAGTTCAAACATCTGGATTAGGTCAAATTATGTAGAATATGTTAGTTATACATTTAGAAACCTATACCAATGTTTATTTATTTATTTATTTATTTATTTCCTTGAATTAACTATTCATGTTACACTATTATTTTTAAATTTCAGAAATTAGATTGTTCTATAATCCTTTAGTGTTGGCCTACTGAGTATATCTCACACCCTACATGGGACACCATTGGTACCTAAGAAAAAATCATAATTTCATGTATTGATAAAGGGATGTTTCCATTTTTTTCTTGATAGTATTTTCTAGGATGGATTATGAGAGAATAAGAAAAATCATATCTTCGGGATTCTATTAGTATCTACTTTCTGTCCTCTATTATTTTTGATAGAATTTAGTATAACCTTGTATCCCCTTTTCCTTATTAACTTGTTTTGTATAGTTATGTGACATCATGATATTCATTTTTGTATCTATTATTAATTATTTAGTTACCACAATTTTTTATTCATCTTGGGAGATTTATTACTAATGTTATAATTTCTCCAATAATGTATTTTTCAATTATTTATTCTACTATGATGGGTTACAGGTCCATCTTTCATTGTATCTACTATTATTGCTTCCACTATTTCTTATTTATTGTATATTATTGTCATCCACTCTAATTTATGATGTCATAGTCACCTCATGTACACACCCTAGTCCCTAGTTTCTAGTTGGAAGCCTCTATAATACATGGATGTGTGTTTGAGTTCATGTGTCCAACCTTATCAGGGAACCACTAACTGGCATATAGGGCGTGATGCTACATCATGATAATAGTTAATGGGGTGTGGGGGGGGGGGTTAAAACTAGGAGATAAAGGTTAAAACATCACCTAAACATTTCAAAATCATGTTTTATGAGATTATTTTGATTCGTAATCAACCTATTTTATAATGAAATCATTTCCCTGACACATTTCTAGAAAATTTAATTTATATTAATTTAATACTTTATATAACTCCATTGTTACCCTCCCGTAAATTATTAAAGTAAAAGTAATATTCTACATTTATCCCAAATTTTGATCATTATATCTCATACAATACATAATAAATTACCTTTCAAACCATAATATAAACCACACAGAGGCTGTTTTTCATCAAAATACCAACCTAGAATTTTTAAGTTGTAATCTAGACGTGGTTTTCTAAAGAAGACGTATTTCTCTTAAATGATCATTTTTACTTCTTCTTATAGCTCCTTCAAATATTCTTAATCCATGATAATACAAAGACATACATATAAAAACTATATTTAAATTTTATTATGACTATCTCACAAGACTTTTCCATCTCCTTTTCCATTAAAGGTGGAATGAAAAAATCATAATTGCATGTGTGTGGAATACCACATCCATGTAGATATATGTTTTTTATCCATAACTACCGATAATTTATATTTATAATGATATATTAAATGCCAATATATAATATTAACGAAATAATTATCATTATATAAATATAATAGCTCATTTATATTCATACCATCCCAACCATTAAAAACAGAATCATTTTACATGTGTACGTATGGATTATTGTCTCCATGTAGATATATATTTAATTTTATTAAGAAGAATATATAATTAAAGGTTATTGTTATAGAATTAATTAATTTAGTTTATTTTAATAACATTACAATAATTCTATAAACAAAAATATTTTGTTTTATTTCTTAATTTTCTATTTATGGAAAAGTAAACACATCGCTAGTGTGTACGCGTTGGCCAATACCTCACGAGCCGGTGTATCTATTTTTTTATTATCACTTTTTGTGCACGAATATAAAATTATATTATGTATATAAAAATTATTATTACTTCATGATTATTATTTTGGATATGATGTCAATGTACACATATTACCAAGATCAACACAACGAAGTCATTTTTCAAATTTAAACTGAATATCAGAAAAATAATCGATGTGGACTTAATTGATTAAATAATGAAATATATATTTAAAATAATAAAAATAAATGTTTTTATGATAAGGTAAAAAAAATTTAATGTTTCTTACCAAATTAAATTATTAATATATGTTTTTTATTAAAGATTTAAAAAACATACATTGAAAGTTGGGGCTCGATGTAAGGGGTATCTTAACTCAATTTCATTTCATTGGTTTATAAAACCTCTTCATTGACTTTTATATTCTATTGTAATGTGTGAATTTATCACTAAATTTCATTATTTTTTATATATAATTTTTATATGGATTTAAATATGTTCACAAAATCACTTTAGGGACTTTCAATAGTCATAATATTTCGAAGGGTTCTAATTGTCAAATCTCATTTTCTTGTGACATTTTGTATTTCATGTTAGATGATTAATTTTATAGTGTATTAATGACCCATGAATTAATTTTGAATTTTTATTTCATGTAATTCATGGGATTTACAAATCCATATCATATTCTTACATTGAATTGCTCTTGATTCAAACCATACAAAATTGGGAAAGGCTTTGTATAAAAATCACATTTCATTTCAGGATTGATTATATTAATAGATAATTTAGAAGAAATTATATTATATTAATTTAATGAACCTCATATATATTATTATCCTTTTTATTTATTTATTTAACTTATTTAATTTCTTTTTCTCTCTCTTTATCACTTAAAATGATCAAGAAATTGTTTTTTTATGAAAATCCAAAATTGTTTTCTCTTTGGTTGATGAACATTTTATTTAATATCCATAATCATAAAAAAATATCGAATTCTTACCCATATATAAAATATTTTAATAGGTAAATTTTTAATACCTTTTAATTTGTTTATATATTTTAAAAATTAATCTCTTTAATAAATTTATAAAAGAGTTGTTATTTACATTTTACAAAGGTATGAATGGAATGTTTTATATTAATTTATATAACATAAATATATTTTATAGATATAATAATTATTCCTATATTTTAAAATTGATTTATAATTTTCCAGGCTAATTTTAAAATAAAATTATTTTCTCAATATTTTTGGAATTATTAGTTTTTAACAGTATCCAAAGAAAAGGGTATTTTACCATATTTCCCAAGAATCATTTCAAATTTTTTACCTGTATTTTTATCTACCCAAAAATCCTTAAATGATTTATATGATTCACTAGTGATATAAACATATGATATCATTCATTTAAATTTCCATAATTTTTTATTATTATGTTTAAATAATATTTTTAAGAAACTTGTTTCTATTGAATGGTAAAATCAACCTATAAATTTTTTGATGAAATGAAAGCATCAAAATGTTTTGTTTTATGATTTTGTTCATTGACATTATATATGAAATATTTATTTGGTAATAAACCAAAATACTTTACAGTATTTTTCTTATATATGATGGATGGGCCTTTTATATCCCTCTAATGCATTTGGTAATGAGACATAACTAATTTTATGACATTTAGTCATAAGAACTGAAAGATTCATGTTACTACTAAGAGATAACAAATTTAACTAATTTTATGTTTCTTGTAAGACATGGTCCTTTTTTTGTTACTATTTATTACTAAGAGATATAGGAATTATATAGTAAGTTTATTCTATGATGATCGTTTTCTGTTCCAGGATACCTATGTGGATTTTCAAAACATACTATGTAATCTAATGGATTTTTTAGTGAAGGAAACTTTTTTACATGGATCATGATTATTTCTTATATAACTCCGGTATTATGCTAAATATTTTTTCTCTAGCTCATAATTACTCATCTAGGTTTTGATGGGTATGAATTTTATAATGTAATTATAATGAACCTTGAATATATTACTATACCCATATTCACATGTTGTGCTCAATTCTGATATTCAATTTTTAATTCATATTTTTACCCTTATTGAGAATTTAATCTCACCCTTCATATGTTTTTTTCATAATTTATAAAAAATTAAGATATGCAATATATTTCTATAAGTTTTTTATGTGGTTGATAATAATGATGTATCACATAATATGAAAAAAAGAGTGTAGTGGAAGAAATGATATATAAAATGCCTAATTATTGTCATATAAGAGTTTTCCATAATTATTTAAATCTATTAACCAAAAATATCATTTGGTATGTATGTTATACCTTATTTACATTCAATTCATATTCTTCAGATGGATAATATTGGGTCATGTCTACCAATATGAAATATTGAGTGTAAATAATATATTTTTATCCTGAGAGAAGGGATAGTGGGTTCAAGGTTGCTTTTTTCATTATTATATCAGGTTTTAGATAACATTAACAATTAGGATGTTTTCATGTGAGATTAAATTATGATTTATTCATACAATCATGGGTTTATAAGTGTTTCAGTTTATCATAAGTTCAATGAAATGGAAATCACTATTTTGGATTAAATTAATTGGATTTATAGGAGATTAATTGTATTTTGGAGATGTTTTATTTGGTCGAGATATACTTAACCCATATTTTTAACATAATGGAATATTTCAGAAGAATACTATTATACTTTTTGTGATATAAGTGAAACGGTATGAGAAACCCTTTGAGGTTAAAATATAATAAAATTTTTATTTTATTAAGGTTAGTTAGGCCATATTTTTATTTATTTATTTAATGTTATAAGATGAACCATCAATGTTATTTTTGAGTTTTTGAGATTAATGATTTTTTTCCTTCATATGAAGGGTTTTTCATTATTGGTATGATCGTATCATGTGCTAAAAATTTAGATATTAGTAAATAAATGAATAATAAATTTTACCCCTTTATATACCTTATGTTAAAACATATGTTGGTTATAATTATTTATGCATTAAATATTCAGACTCATCATTTGACGTAAAAGAAGAGATAAATATGAAAACTTATTGAAACATGAAACCAAATAATAAATTACATTTTCTGATTTGTGTAAAATCACATAATTATATCCTTATTCTTGATGGTAAAGGAATTCATCAAATCTAGGAAAAAGGATCATAAAATAAAAATTTTATACAACTAACATTATATCTGATGAATTGATGATCTTTTTCACAACATATTTATTTATTGTTTATTTATTAGAATTCTCTTGATTATTCATTTTATTGTAGAAAATGTACTCTATCACTTCCAATAATTATTTGGAGATTTATTTTCTCTTCCCTATAAATATTCTTACTTCCCACAAATGTTTTCCAATTTATAAACCTTGTTATATACTTTTCTGTACGACCACTATATTTCTCATTCCATCTTTTCAGAATAATTTTTTTTTACCATATTGAGATTTTTTTTTCAAACAGGTATTTAGAAATGTTAGACCTTTGATTACTAATTTTATTAAAAAAAGTTAATGATGTTAATTATTAAAGTGGGAGTGAATATAATACACTGTCATTTTTAAATAACATTGTGTTTTATAACACACATGACACACAACACTGAGCTATAACAACTATAGTATACTATTATTTAAATATGATCGTTATAACTAAGCCATTCAATTAGATGGTATGAATAGGATAAGTAAAATTATTATATATATATATTCAATTTCTACTCAAAAAAATGTATTAATATATTATTATGAAATAATCACCCAATTTTTATTATAGTCGTTTTCTCCTTCACAAATATATTTTCTTCAAAAATCATTTTTTTTACTTTTATGAGTAAATATTATATTTAATTAAAACCAATTTTCCAAATTTTATTTCAAAAAAATGAAATAATTTTTAAAATTAAAAAGTTAAATTTATAATTTGGTGATATTTTTTAACTTACCTGAAAATATTTAATTTTTATTGAACAATGAAAAATATTAATTTTACATATAACTCTGTTTTCCATTCAAGTGTTTGTAGAGTCCAATTTTTTAAATTTATTTTAAATTTTCATTATATAATTTTAATAAAAAATGTTAAAATTAATGTCATTTTAATATAAATTATGATTAATTTTAATATAAAGTCATTTTTATACAAAAAAATAAAAATTTCATGGAATTATTTTTCATCGGGTTTTGCAGCTTCACTAAAATTGACCAATGGATCTTATAGTAATTTAATTTGATTAAATTATTTCATATTTGGAATTACTATTATCAAAAAATTTAAGTAGTTTAATTTTATTTTTGGTCAATATAAATAGTAAACATGGAAAACATTTGTCACCTCACTAAGGGTTGATAAATTAATTATGTTTAAAAATTAATGGAAATTATTTGAAAATCAATATAATACCTGATCACATCTATTGGATGATTTTAGTTCAACCATACTCCTCTAATAATATATATATAACTGATTCAATTATTCTTCAAAAACGACCATAATATTATTTGAAGTAAAGAATAAAAAATGTCATTTTTTTATTTTAATAATTATAATATTTTTTCATATGCATAAAAAGTGGTTATGTTTTTTATAAATGGTTATTTTAAATAAGAATCAATTTTTTGTATCATTTTAATTTATTTTTTTTTTATTTTTCAAATAATTACCTTAAATTATTATGCAATGCCAACATAGTGCATATGCAAGAATTAGAGAAATCATGTAAATGATTTCAATAAATTCAAAATTTATATTTTATTTGGGTTAGTTGTGGTGTATAATGATTTTTTTGATAAATTTAATGTATTATTAATATATTAAAAGTATATACTCAAATTACAAAACTATATTTAATTTTTTAAAGTTAAATGATGTGAAATTTCAAGAAAATTTTTTTTTTTGTATTTTATGTTAAATAATATTTTATTAAATGATTTAAATTCATAAAAAAATTTATATTTTCCCAAATTAAATTGATATAGATGGATATATTAACCATTTTCCACCTATGGTTTATTTTTTTAATATTAAAATTCTTGAACCACAAAGAGTAAAAAACATCGAAATCATTACAATCATCAAAATATTTAACGAAGGGGTTTAGCTAAGATATAAGGGTTAAGACATCACATAAACACGTATTAATTTTATTTGATGTGATTATTTAGTCTCATACTCATAATATATTATAAATATATAATTTTTGTTGGATTGATCCAAGAAAAGTAATTTATATTAATTTAATACTTTAAGTAACACTAACGGTGGTCTTACCCTCACTTAGAAAAC
This sequence comes from Viscum album, assembly GCA_963277665.1. Lineage (NCBI taxonomy): Eukaryota > Viridiplantae > Streptophyta > Magnoliopsida > Santalales > Viscaceae > Viscum > Viscum album. The sequence goes on from OY728161.1 coordinate 1,594,814,450, forward strand.
TGAGCCCCCTATCCTCTCTTTCTCAAAAATTTTGAGTTCTATTTATCATAGATGAACTATGATAACAATATTATTAAATTATTCTTCATTACCTAGATATTATTTTAACATCAAAATATCATCCTATAAGGCTTAAGGTGTAATCCAAAGGTAGTTTTCATGAAGAAGAGGTATAAGTGATAAAAAAGCGTATTGAATTAACTTATTATTATGCCTTCTTATTCTATTATTAAAAATGATGATATATTAAAAAATTATTTAAAATATACTAAATTTTAATTATATATATAGTAAAAAAATTCTTCGCGTTTTCCATCAAATTGGGAACGAAAACATTATTTGTGCGTATTTGTGGACTACCATCTCCACGAAGAGATGTATTTCATTTTCCATCCCCAAATATAATAGAAATTTTCAATGATGAATTTAATTTATATATATGATATTAATTACATTTTTCTATTTTTTATAGATAATATGTCATCTATACTCATACAATTTTAATCATTAAAAATAGAATCATTAGTGGTTTATACAAACGAATGATAGTTCCCATGTGGAGATGTACCTAATTTTTTAAATACCTCCACTCATAGAAGGTCATTGGGATGGATTTAATGTAGTTATTTTATGTTTATAAAATTATAATTATTCTAAAAATATAATATTTCATTCTATTTTTTAGTCCAAATAAAATAAAAAATGACACTCGTGTGTACGTGCGGACTACCGACAAGTGAGCCAAAGTATTTTTTTTCTTAAAAACATTTCATTGGTGACTCAAAAATTATATTTAATGTATAATAATTATAATTATATATTTATTACTATTATGTATATGATGAAATAATTATTTCATTGTGCATGGTCAACATATATAATCCATTTTTCAATTATGAACTGAATGCCCTCAAAACACCAAACATGGATTTATATGACTAAATAATAAAATTTCATTGAGATAAATTAAATAATTGAATTATTGATAATTCAATAAAACTATATATATTTATTAAATAATTAATATAATTAATAAAATATTAATATATATGATATTAATGATATACATAGCAAGTTGGGACTCAAGGTATAGGGTTTCTTAACTCAATCACCTTTTATTGAGTTATAACACATCTTCATTTACATTGCTATGAAATTATTATATAAGAAATAATATATAAACTATTTTATTTTATATTGATTATTTTTTATTTGAATGTATACATTCCCACATAATCACTTTAGGTAATAATTATTATTTCAAAATTATACTCTTTGTAAGGGATTTCATTGTCTGAATTTCTTTTTTTTAGAAATGTTTCATATTGAGAACCATGATTTCGTTATATGGTATTATTTATGACTTATTAATGAACTAAATTATATTATTTTATGTAATTAATCATATTTAAATATCTATATAATACTATTTCTTTCAATGACTTTTGATTTTAATGATACCATAGCGCTAAAGGATTTATATTAAAATCACATTACTTTTATTGATTTATTATGTTCAAAGATCCTTTAGGGGAAATTTAATAATAATAATTTACCAAAACACAAATATATTCTTATCCTATGGATATTATTTAGGTTTTAATGTTTTCCATTCATTTTTCAATATTCGGTTCGTAAAATGATTGAGAAAATGTTTTCAGGGAAGAGACATCATTATTTACTACTTGTTTGAAAAAAAATTTCTTCCATATACATACTCATTATTTTTTTATTAATAAATTTATTTATTTAAATTTAAATTCTTTAATGAGTTCATTTTCACTTCCTAATATTTTTTTAAATAATATTTCTATTTTTTAAAACAAATCAGTTTTTCATTCCTCCAATGTGTGAAATGGATGATTTATTTTACCCATTAATATATTATCTCGTTGGCATGATTATTCATTTAATTTATGAAAACATTAAATTTTTTCATGGTCATTTACGGAAAGTGTTTTCTAAATATTGTATGAAGTTGTTTTCAAAGGTACTGTAAGAAAAGGGTATTTTCCCTTTTTTCAATGAGATGTTAGAAATGTTTTTAAAGGTATTTTCATTTATGTAAAAAGCCTATAATGATTCATATGTTTCACTAGGGATATGATATTATATTACCATTGAAATAATTTTTTTTAATTTTTATGATGATGTTTTAAAGATATTATTAGAAAACCTATTTCATTTTCATTGTTAAATCAACAAATAATGGTTTTGACAAAATGAAGGAATCCATAAGTTTTGTTTCAGGATATGGTAATTTTATATTATTTATGAAATAATGATTGGGAAGTGAACCAAAATACTTATGGAACATTATATGATATATTATGGGAGATATAATTATATACCTCTAATTTAGTGTTTAATGACACTATGTTAAATGGATGGAAGCTATAATTAATAGACGAGGGAGTTATGTATTTCCTAAGTGACTATGATGTTAATTAATTGTATGTTACTCCACTGAGATGTTATAATTTTTTAGTTATACTTTAATTCTAATAGATATAGTAATTATCTTATAAGTTGAATCTGTGATGATTATATTTTTTTTCAAGATACCTTCACATATTTTCTATGATTCCTATGATTTCTAATGGATCAGTTTCATTAGATTTTTTTCATATAGAGTTTAATTATTGAATTATTTGAAATTTTTATTATATTAAAGATTTTTTACATGTAGAATGTTTAAGGATCCATGTTTTTATGGGTATTAATTATCTTATATAATTATCATGAAACATTAATATATTCTCACATTCTTATGATTATTTTGTTCTCAATAAAGATATCCAATTGTTAATACTTTTTTTCACCCATGATCCACATTTGAGATCAAAATTCTTATTTTTTGTCTTCCCTAAGTAATATATAAATTTATAAAATATGATATTTACTGAAAAGATTCATGTGCTTAATAATTAATAAATAATGTGGAATCATAAAAGATGAATATATTGAGATAAATTATCGATTAAGGAAATGAGTATTGTTACTTAAGAGTTTTTCCTTATTCTCTAAAACAATAATCCTAAAATCTACTTGGTATATAAGTAATAAAATATTTTCAGTTTATATAATATGTTTTGGATGGATAAAACATTGGTCACATATATTAGTTCAATTCTATAAATGTTAACATTATTTTTTTACCACATTGTACGACTGTTTCAGTTGAAGGATATTATAATGAATGGTTGATTTGAATATCCAAAAATTATTTATAGAAAACAAATACGCTCATATTAATAATCATGAATGATATAATATATAGTCTAGGACTCAATAAGGTTACTTAATTGGTGTTGGAGAAAAATAATTTAGATTTTTACTTTGGAATAATTACTCTCAAAGATTCATCAGAATGTCATGTGTGGTCTTCAAATGAGAGATAATGTTGAACTCTATCAATATAGTGAGATATTTTCCAGAAATAAAAGTATAATTATAAGTTTATCTTTACCTAAATGTATGTATAGAATATTCACATCCTCCCAAAAATTCAAAAATCATTGTAGTTAATGAAACACAAAGACATATTGTGTTGTCTTTGGAAGAATGGGGTCATGTTTTGATGGTTTTTTGAAGGATTTATGTACCAAATAAATAAATGGATTCAAAATATTTATAATTATAAGTTAAAACTATTTATTTTTAAGTATAATAAAGAGAATATAAATGGAGATCTATTAGGGAAAGACACCAATTAAAAAGTTATGGGAGTAAATTAAATTATCTACTAATAAAAAATGCCAAAGAGTATAAATTCCTAAAGTGTAAAAGGTGTATGAAGGATTAAAATATGGGAGTTAGCGATGAGGGATGAACTTGAGACCCTCTAAAATTTTTATAATAAAGGATTTTATAGATATACATACTTGAAAACATATTCATTAGAAAAACTTAATTTATCATCTAAAGTAATAGAAACATGGTAGACATAGGTACTAGTATTGTCTAGTTATAAAATGATTTCAAAAGAAGGAAGGAGTGGATGAAAATAAAATATTTTCATTTATAGTAAAGAAAATGACTATTCAAACAATGTTAGGTATGGTTTTATTAGAATATATTCATCCAGAGTAGATGGATATGAAAAAAAAATTCTTCTCAAAGATTTGGATGAATAAATATTTATAGAGTGACTGATTGGGTTAAAGGGTCACTATAATTTGGACCTTTTTTTTATTCAAACATAACCTACATGTTTTTACGCATATTCTAAGGTATTAGAAACATAGTTTCAATGATTTCATGATGGGATGAAAGTTTCCCTAAATCAATGTTGTCCATTTCTATTGAAGACATGTGTTTGATGATGGAAGTTTCATAATCCATTATCATTATGTGGATGACATGATTATAATGGGTTTGGGGAAATAATGGATCATTGAGATAATAATTATTCTTTATCTAAGATTCAGCATGAAAAATCTATATCTAGAAAAAATAATTTTTGAGGAAGAGTATTATACATGACTAAATATCTAGTATACTCTACCTGAATTAGGAAAAATAAATCTAAATTGTGGTAGAATGATTTGTGTTGTATAAAGTGAAACTTATTACCACACCCAAGGTTTGGAATTTCATAATAATGATAATTCACCCCAAATTTAATATGATGTCATGTTCCTAGTTTGTGCTCCACGTGATTCATTAAGTAGATGTTTGGTATAGGAAATAGTTTTTACTCATATATACATTTCATAGGTATTAATTTTCACTATCAGGTTCATATTGAACCTCATAAGGGAACATTGAGAAGATGTGAAGTGGATTCTCTAATACTTTATAGGTTTTTAGTGCTTATATTTTTTCTACAAAATATATGATCCTTTTAATGGTATTTTACAAACTAATTTTATTGGAGAGTCAAATCCATAGAATGTAAATATAGAATATTCATATAATTTTTGTTGAATGACATTTACTTGGATATCGAATTCATAATTAGTTTTTATGATTCCAATAGTATAAAAAAGGTATGAAACATTGATTAAATTAATAAACAATTTGTTGTTAATAAATGTTTTTTTGGAGGATCTTCGAAAATAATATGTTGTTTGGACAATATTTTTTTTCTAATGGATCGAAATTAACTTAGCCTAAAATTTGATGTTTAATTATAGGATGAATGACCATCAATTGAAGTACAACTTCATTTGGACATCCTTGTAATTAATATTTTTAGACCTATAGAAGATCGATGGGATAAATCATGCATCTCATATGTTGGAAATGTTTGGGCATCGGAAATTACTGATGTGGTATTGTGCCGTAGTAATATTGGGTTGACTAGACGGATTAAATAGTGGGAAATAATGTATCGATTTTATCTATATTTTAAGGTTGAATTATTTATGGGTGCTATTTGAAGTCTTAGTCACAAACTTGATATGAATATAATGTGTGAGATTGTTTTATTTTGAGTTTTATTTTAAATTAATAATGAAATGTTTAACCATTATAAGGATTATATTTTTTGACCTTATTTTTGATGAACTCACGGATTTCGAACACCGGTGAAATTATTCCAGTTCATTTGGAGATGAAGGATGGTGCTTGAAGAGTTATTTTATTAAATGTATAGTGACTATATGATATATAGGATTCCATTTCTATGATACAATTATAAGGTGAATAGTAAAAAAAAATTGAATATTGATGTTGTGTAATGATTTTACAAGACTAGTAGTTCCTCCATGTTTCATGTAGGATGTATTATTTTTCCTGGATGGATCAGATAATGGTTTCAACTGGATTCTCCCAAATGGAATTGATATAAAAAGTATGATAGATCATTTTTGAAGGATGAAAAAATAACAGATTGATTATGAGATCATTATTATCTCAAAATTATTCTTATTTTTTAAATAAAAGAGAGGTTTCATTCCCCTTTAGATTTGGTATCATTTTTGAACCACATAATTCATTGACTTATTCAATGAATTTCACATTTTCTTTTGATAACTATTTCTGATAGACTTTTTTTGTTTCATCTGGTTATTTTACCTTATTGTACGATGACCTTACTGCAGTCATCTATAACTTATGTGTGAAATATGTGTTCTTATAATATGATATATTTTTTCACCTCATGTTCTGGTAAACTATCTTTTGGTGGTTTAACTAGAAGGTGGCTGTGGACCCAAAATATCATATTGTATTTTTTATTGTACAATTATGATGAAATAATAGAATTTTAATTACACCCATTTATTTGTGATGAATTCATTATTTACAAAATTTGAGTAATATTCATCCAGTTAAAATAATTTCATCTTTAAAATTTGGGTTATACATTTTTAATTAATAGATATGAATAATTTTTAATAATTTCAACCTCGAGTTCCACCAAATATAACTTTAATTTTTTATTCCTTAAAAGTATTGGGAGGATTGGTTCCATGCGTTTACCATATAAAGGACAATTATTTCACCAGGACTTATCACATTGGAGGCTCTACATAGTATAAATAAGATCTTTGGATGTGATCCACTTTTGGATATGTTATCAGAAGTTAGATGTCTATGCATCTTACCCACTGAAAAAATTCTACATTCTACAAAATAAAGTATGAATCACAAATAAAAAACATGAAGTAAAACTGATACCAATAATAATAAAAGAATAAAGAACACAATTAATTAATGATATTCAAATGATATTTCCTACGTATACAGGATAACAAATATTTCTTTCTTTATATTAAATATAATTATGTAAGTAATATCCAAATGAAAATTTTGTTAATAAGTGAAATTAACAAATAATATGCTTTTTTAATTCATTATAATATTATTTAATTTATTGATAAAATATTATTAATCTAGATACATAGTGCAGTATGTCCTTGCTCCCTTTATACGAGTGCTCAGTTAGTCATTCATGTTTCACTGCCTTCCAACATTCACGGAGATTCCTCCATTTGGGTTGATAACTATTGAACTTTAGTAACTCATTATATTTTACTACAATCATAAATAAACATTTCTAAAAAGCTAATTCAATATAATAATCTTATTAATAATGAATTTTTTACTTCCTTGATAGTAGTAGAATATACCTAATTTTAATGTTTTGTGGTCACCTTGAGAGTTTTGACTACCATTATCTACTTATCTAGATAACCAACATCCAATGTAAAAATTTCAAGTGAATTAAATTCAACTAGACATAAATATAGTAAAATAAAAAAAATCACATCATAATAATATCTTATTTGAGGACTTGTATTAGTAAAAAATTGGAAACAATTTAACATTTAGAAAACTTCATTCCTCTCTTCCATAACATACAATGTTCTTAATCCTCCTTTTTTGATAAATTTTTACTATGGCATGAAGTTTCCTTGAGCTTTCATGAAATAAAATTTAACTTAACATGTCAACATATTTTTTCTTCTTGTTATCATTTATAGATCCAATATATTATCCTCTAGAATGTTTCTAATGAACAGTTACTTTTGGTAGATACTATTTTTCATTTCATGGAACACATGATGTTTATGCAACTAAATCATACACTTATTATCATAGAATAAGATTCCACCTTCTTGAATTATTCCATGTTCCTACAATAAATTCATTAACCAACACAACTCATTCCTAGTTTCAATTTAATATATATATTATACTTCATTTGATATCATAGTAACAATCTTCTATAGGAATAATAGTCAAACGATCATTGTTCCTCTAAATCTAATCACAAGAAAACGATTATGCTTTTATATGTTCTTGAATATCAAGTGAAGTCTATGTCCACAAATCCTTGAATGAATCATCCTCCCCAAATTATGGAGAAAAATATTTTATCCCTTTCATATAATTTATTCACCAGCTAATAACTTCACAGTGTTCCCTTATAGGGTCTGACATTCATATACTCAGAACTCCCATTTTAACACAATATTTGACTATGAACAAATCTTCTCATACATCATGATTCCTACAAATAATATTAATGGAACATTAAATATGTACTCGATATCTTATCCCATTGATGGTGAATTTTAATTTTATAATACAAATTTTAAGAAAAAATAATCTAATACGGGATTGAATTTACCCATTCCAAACATTTACAGGATAATTCATATGTAGTCATTTTGGGATATCATCAATGTTCTATGACTCCTATACCTTTCAATTATCATCGGTAAAAGTTTATTATAATTTTAGATATTTTTAATTTAAAATAAATTAGATAACATACACATTAGGTCGATAATATTTTTTAAATATGGACCCTCAAAAAACATGTCATCAATATACAAAAGTAGTATAATGAATGTTATATTATCATATTTATTATGGTAAAAGCAATGATCTTTGTGCCACCTATTGAATCCTTATTCCTAGATAAATATATCAAACATTGGATTCCAATGTCTCTGTGGTTCCTTCAATACAAAAATACATTTTATCAACGTATATAAAAAATTCATATTACATATTTGAGAAAATTCATTGGTTGATACATATAAATTTCCTCTTCTAACTTAAGATGGATGAAAGTAGTCTTCACACCCATATTTTATAGATACTAATATTCTAATGGTACCATACAGAACACAATGTATATTGTAACATTTATTACTAACTATGATAAAAATATAAGGAAATAAATTCTTTTTTGCTAAAATAACTTTTCCACCAGCCATTCCTTGAAATTAATTTTACATTGGTCACATCATTCAACTAGTATACCCACTTATTCTACAGTGCTCATTTACCTTCTTATAAGCCTATATGCTCACATATTTTATTGTAATTAAATGGATACACCTATTAATTCAATATTTACACTGATTGTTTCAAGTTACAGAGAGTTTCTTCTTATTTTGGGATTTTATATTCCCCTAGAACCATTAAAATAATAAATTAAACATCAGACAAAAAATTATGAAAAAATATTCTAATGCTAGGTTTTCTAATTAACTGAAATTGTTAGACCATAATTATCATATTTTCTATATCTTCTTAAGACCTAAATTCTAATACTCCCACTCGATATTGATACACCATTGAACCTTATAGAATGTTTTCTACTGGCCTCACCATTGGATATTCTATTTTTCCTTCATTACTATATGAGTTTTCCATTTTTTATGGTATTCTTATGTAGATAAAATTAGACTTTAATACTTGATTATTCACCCTCAACTTAATTATCCACAAGTTTTTGGTCCTTCCACAGAACCATCTCATTAAAAATGAAAACATGTATATGAATTAATTACCTCTAATCATTATCCAATATTCAAAATCTAAAATTCTTATATCCATAATCACTGAGGAAAAAACATTTTATTTTTTTTTAAAACATATATAGATCTATAAAATAGCCATCAATATAATCAAAAAATTTTAATACCATGTGGAATAAAACATCTATCTTTTTTTCATGACCTTTGATCCTTAGAAGGTTCTTACCCATGTATTGATGTCTTGAATTTTATAGATATTATACACCATTTTACTGAGTGACTTCACTAAAATTACCAATGGAATTCATGATTAATACCTCAGGATTCTATCTTTCTAATTAAATTTTTGATTTTTTCATTAAAACACACCATTAAATGAAATTTTCTAGGAATTATCTTCTCAAGTATTATCAACTTCTTCAGATAAAAGTGTTGGAACTTGTGTCTAGTTTAATCACCTCCATTGCATGAATGGATGTAATTTAACTTCCAGATGTAATCCCATTACTCTATGTATTTCAATTTAATGAAATCTTGAAATCCATCAAACATATTCTCAAAAAAATAAATCATATTTTTTCTTGTAACACCATCAATAAAAGTTACAAGTTAGATAGACCTACCATGAGGATGGAAAATGGAAGGTCCCCAAACATCTATTGGAACTAGTTCTATATTACTATAATTAGGTTTTTTTCTATCTAAATTAAGATAAAACCTCTAATTTTTCCCCAAAATGAAACATTCATGCCTATAAATTCCTCTGTGACAATGATTCAATATGCCCTTTGAAATTAGTGTTTTCAAATTAATATCAATAAGGTGACCAAGTATGAAATTCTAAACTAATAGTTCTTAAAAATATATAATTATGACAAATAAAATTATAAGTAAAATTAAAATAACGTAAATGGATTAATATTTTACCCCTCATGAAACTATTATAGATCACCAAGTAATCCTACACACTCCATTAGAAAATGTCATGCCAAAAAATAACTCATAAAGTTTTCATACTGATATAATATTCCTTATAAGACCAATAATGTGTCTATCATTATTGAGCCTCAATAATACACAATTATTTTTTCAAATATTGACATACCATTTTTCAAAAACTTTAATGGATTCATTATATTAGATATGAACTTTTCCAAACATCCCAAATATATAATTGACCATGCATCTTTGTTCATTAGTTAAATGAAATGATGCTCCATAGTTAATAACCCAAGTCTTTATTTTATTATTTACACTCAATAAAAAGTTTTTTCTCACTTCCATTTTATTTATTTTCTATAAGTTGAAAACCTATTAGAATTATCCTTGAAAATATTCTTCAATAATTAACATCACATCCATATGGTGATTGGACTTGCCTCTAATGATTTTTATTGTTGAGAATCAATTTATGGAGATCCTCAAATACAACATCCATCTTTATACTATAGTTACTAACATTAGTAACCATCACATCCCAAATCTCTAAATGTGATAAAATTAAAATCAAATCCCATCCAACATTCAATAATTCCACCTTTATTATATTAATTTGTCCATGGAACATATTGAATACATTCACTTGAATTACAACTTTTATTTTTTTATAACCTTATTCTTATCAACTAGTGCATAATGAACACTATGTTAAGAGTTAATGTTTTCTCATATATATACTCTAGGTATTTAATGAGTTGTATTGTTATATCTCCTTCAAAACATTAAATGAATCAATTATTTCTAAAGGTAAATAGACCAACCCAAAAACATTATTATAAATCCATTACCAATCCAAATTTTTTATATTCACTAAAAAATATATGGATCATCCTTGTCATTTTTAATATGATGATCCTCTATTTTCATTCTCCAAAATCAAAAAATAGTTCCACAAAACATATCTACCCGAACATTAGCTTCATGTGAAAGCACAACATCCATTAATAGAGAACTCCCAAAAAAATACCATCATAGAAAGAATGAAAAAATATGACATACCTCAGATTTATTGAGAAAGAATTAAACCAAAAGATCTAAAATCATATTTTAGGAGGTTGGGTTCCATTCATTCACTAAAATAAGGACCTTCGGTGCACCGAAACATCTCACATCAAATCCTCAATATAAAGAAATATGACCTCTAGAATTTCACCTCCCTAAACTATTTGTAATAAAAGTACAAATTCATTACACCACACCCACTAATAAAATGTTAGTTTTCATAAAACCATGAAAAGAACACCAAAAACACATGGAATGTAAAACCAATGGGAATATATCAATGGATGAACACAAATTAGTAATGAATTAAAGGAATTAACATGATTTTATTGAATTGTCTTACATGCATGGGAGAAAACATGTTCTCTTATTTATATTCATTGGAAGTACATGAAAACATCAAACTTATAAATTATATAGTAAGAGAAAATTATAGAGAATATGATTCTATAATAGGTAATGCAATGTGTACTTTATTGGTATACTATTCTAAATTAGTATATACTATGAATAAGGTCCCCACAAAATTTTATAAGAGTCTTTAGGTAGTTTTCTAGGTTTCATATCCTTTAACAATCATCTAGAAGCCTCTATTTAATCTAAATGGCCCGAATGCCTTATTTTTGTATTTTTTATGGATAATCCCCTATTAATGGTTGAAGGGGAACCCGTACATGACCTGTAGGTCTAAGTCACAAGGCCCGACATGACCCGTAATACATGACCCGAAGGCCCAGAGGCATAAAATGCCCATACATGACCCATAGGCCCATAACACTAGAATTTCCCCTCCCCATCTTCTTCATCATTGATCGCCTTTAGCTCCCCACCTACATCGTTGATCGACTAGCATTGCACCATACAAAGCTACATAGTGCTGGGTCCCGACGGTGGTTTCCATACCCTCCCATTCTTTCAATCCGATTAGCTCTGCTTCTGGTGACTTCTACTTATTGCTCTGATCCTCTTTTGGGGCATGATCTGTGTGAACTGGGCTACTTCATGATCTTCAATATCCCGAAGTCCCTGTGACTCAAAGGAATTTGATGGCCCGAAGTCCCTTGATACTCGTAGGCCCAAACCGGTGGCCCGAAGGCCCAAATCGAGTGAATGGTACGGATGCTACAGTACCAAACAGTACTTTCTACAATACCTAATATAGTACCTGCTACAGTGCCTGCTACAGTACCTGGTGTAGTACCTACGGCAGTACTGCTCTAGTACTACTACAATAATCTAGAAATTCGCCTCCACCCAGTTTTGAACCTGGGTCTCTTGGATGCCAAGCAAGAGACCTTACCACTCGGGTATAGTCTCGTTGGTTAGAAGCCTCTATTTGGAATGTTAAATATTAAAATAAATTAATCCATTAACATAAACAAATTTCTTTAGTAAACATTTCCAAAAATATCTGTATATGTACTTCTCTTATTCACAAAAAAATTTGGACCGCCTTGATACAATCAGAAGATACAAACATCCAACGGTTCAATGATCACCTAGAGATTTTTCACAATTGTTGTCTACACACCAAGCCAACCAAAATCCAATGTAAGAAGTTATGAGGAATTAAATACTGTTATTTGAACATCAACTAAACTAAATATGGACATTACATCCCAACATAATGTACTTTCACCATTTTTGTTGTCCAATTAGAAAATATTTATCTTTATTGTCAATAATATAGAATGGTTCTTTATTATAAGACAAGTAAGGTTCCTACTCTATTCCCTTAGTAGCAAGAACATTTTATTGGTATGTAATGTACCTTCTTAATGGTGTTGTAAAAAAGATTTCATTTACATTATAGATGTGGGGTGGAAACTCTAAATATTTAGTGACAACTCCAATTGTCTCCGGAATATTAAAATCATTATTATACCACAGACATGGATTACCCTTCTCACAAAACCTTATAACTCTCTTCCATATAGATAACATCTAGGAGAGATAATCACCTATTTGAAATCTCAATTCCATTATCTAATTATTATCATAACTCTTCAATCTTCATTGAACTGTATTAAAATGGTTCAATATGGATAATACTTTCGAATTTGACTCCTCGATGAGTGATGAACAAACATGTTTCATCTCCCCAAATATAACCCAGTAGTTTAGGGTGTGAAATATTTTCATATAAAAGGATTCATATTATTGAATTTTCATTATTTAATATAATTAAATATTTTATGATAATTCCACCAAAGATTGATATAGTTCCTGTGATCATTTTATGTCAAGTGATAATTATGTAAACATGTCCCAAGAGTTTGGATAGTCATTTCAATCTGTAATTTAAAACCCATGAGACCCTAGGGATAAATCACAACATTTCGAAATGGATAATGTTTCATAAATTATCCTGTTCACATAGAAAAAAATATTCTCAACTCTTAATAGTTATCCCAATAAAACAAATTAACAATATAAAAAAGTAAATAATTAACAGAATATAAATATTGAACACGATTCATCGTAAAGGCCTATATCTAAGGAGAAAAAAATAAATATGTTTTGAGTTCCAAATTCCACTATAGTTCACTAGTTCTATGGATTCAATGTTTTTAAATGGTAACACTATGTATGGATCAATTTCTTATAATATTTAGAGTTTATTCACTACTCAACCATGGAAAAATCCACCATATTTTCCTCCATGAACTGCTTTGAAAAAGGTATGATCAATTTATATACATGGAAATATATTTCAAATAATAGGTACATGATGATATATCTTATTTCATCCTGATACACCACTAACACCATCTCTCTTGATTTTATTATTTTTTTTATTCTGATTTATTTCACTCTTCTTATTTAGTGTTAGAGGAGACTATCTCCAAAATGTGAGACTTAGGCCTTTATCTTACACAATATTATAACATAACCATAGATTCCCCATAAAATAATAATTCAACACTATATTTTTACTAATTAATTTTGTCCACTTCAACATATAGTTATAGTGATGGATACACCCTCTTATTTCATTGAACCTTATCTGCTTTAGATGGACCAAATAATTTAATTGGATCCCATGTGTCTATCCTCTTAGTTTAATAAATTAAATATATCATTCTCCACTATTGATATTCCCCAGTTTATTCACCCCAAAAACATTAACTATGGTATGGTTCAACAAATTCTAGTTCACGTAAGTCTCCAAAATTTCCCATGTATTTTTTTATCTAGGTTTTCTCTATTATTTTCTTTTCATGAAAATACCTTCTCCCATGTAACTTTTCTTATTAATTTATCATGAAAAAATATTTATAAAGCTACCTTTACTAAAAAAAATTTCATGTATTCTCATGAAATATCATTCTCCCTACATCCACTTCCAGACATCTTTTCTTTGAGAGATATCAACATAGATATCTTCGTTTATGTTTGATTAATTGAATTTTATTCATGAAACTATTTTTTCTCGTCACTATTCCTAAAACTCCTCATCATACATCTCATATTTGTGAAAATATATTTACAGTACTTCTTTCCCTCTACCATGTATATAAAAATCCTTCATGAAATCATGCATCAGTAAAGTATTACATAAAGGCTAAATGTTTTTCCATTATCATGATATTAAATCAATATTTAAATGGTGGGATAATCTCGTATTTATATGCAAACACTCATATTTTACCCATACCTTCACTTTAGGATTTCATACTTTGACATTCATATAAATTCACTTATATGATTTATGGCATGTGTGAATCACCATAATAGTGAAACACCATGGTAGCATGACATCTCTAACTAGTGAAACACTCAATAAGCATGAAAGTGCCTTTTCAAGCACGAAACCAAATAGAATGAAAACACTTTGACTATAATGTAATCCATTATTTTTCACTAAAATCAAAATTTATATTCCTAAAACAAACTTACACACTTTTATAATTATCCCTTTAATATAATGGAAATAATTTTTTTAAATAATATAAACTCACAAAAATGATTCATACTCTCTATATAACGCCTCTTCAAACATCACCACAGCTCTACATTATCCATTAAATATATTAAACACAATGAGAATATACTAATTATTCCATATATATATGGTATTTTATATGAATAAACCTACATACCATAATTTTAAAGAGGATTTCATCTCCAACTGTATTGTTATATCCATAACATTACTCATGTTTCATGTAAAAACATTTGAAACTAACCACTAATCCTTTACTTTAGATGGATCGAAAGAATGTTAAACTTTTAGTTCTTTTAATAAAAATCAATAAATCAATTCATATTTATAAATATGTATTTTATATATAGTCAACAACTATTACTAAAACACTTATAATTCTTCTAATTCTTACTCATCTTCCATAACAACTTCACTATCATTTATGTCATTAACGTGAATCCTTAAAAAATACAACAGAATAAAAACACATTTAACTATTATTTTCAAGAAATAAAACAAAAACATCTATATATAACATTGAATCCCAATTATTTTTTTTTGAAAATATAACCATAGATCCTTAGACACTTTCTAGATATATATTAATTATAAATACTATATGAATTTACAGGGTGTTCCAATCATATTTAACTCTCTCCCCATTTTTGAACAAAAATAAAATGTTCTTACCCTTCTAAAAGATATATTTTCACTATCTTTACCTATTTCACTTAAATTAATGGGATACACCTCACAGATTTACTCCCACATTATACATAAAAATGTATCTTTTAATTTACTTGATGCTAATCATAAAGGTCTTATTAGGGAATGATGATTTTCTATAACTTATGAAATATAAATATGAAGAATTTTATTTCTATCATGAAATATTATACTTTTGAAACCTATTAAATCTGAGGATCTTACAAAATAAAAAACCAAATCAGATCCCAAAATACACTATGAGTTGACACCTGAAAACATATTCGCTTAGTCAATAAATTGATAATAATATTATATATCACTAGCCTATATTTTCTACTTCCAAACCAGTCTTCTATCATGAATGATTGGTTTTATTTACTAACATAAAAACCTTATATTTTAAAAACCACTTATTTATTGTTCCTTTGGTTCTTATACTACCGGTAGAACTCCACACACTATAATTCATCCTATAAAACATTCATTGAATGAATGAAATACCAGAGGGATGGATTTTTAATTTTTTATTAATTCACATCACTTTCCATTATATTTTTAATTTATTCGGCCATCAATGCCATCTTGATTTATTTAGAGGCATTTTTGGTGCTCATGCTAATGGTTGGTGATCATTCCCTTTCTTTTCTATTTCATCTCCCGGAGTTGAATCTTCTCCATCCAGGTGTCTCAAATCAGTGTCAAGATCTAAATGGTGTTTATGCTGGTCCTTAGATGAAGGAGGTCTTTATTTGACTATTTCTATCATCTTAGGGTAGTTTTTATTCATTTATGACGATTCCTTTGGATCTGATTAGGACTAGTATTCTTGATGGTTATATGGTTCCCTATTTCCTGATGTAAGCCTTTGAGGCAGCATCAATTCTTTATCAATGGACCCTAGTGGATCTCTTTGGACAACATCACCCTTCTATACCTTACGTTCAAAATCTCATTGCATCATAGGGTCTTAAAGCTCTGACTAGGGGTTATCACCCAATGATTTTGTGAGATTTTTTTAAATTAATTTAATCTTTTAATGTTATTCATTTGAAAAACCACAAAATATATCCTCTTTAAATATAAAACCAAAATGTTTATATTTCATTATACAAGACACCAAGTTAATATTTCCCCACAAACAACACTTAAATTATCATTCGTTAAATGCAACACTATGATGGATTTTTATTATAAACAACATCAATTCCCTTCAATATCATTCATAACATGCAAGACCATGTTATACCGAACTAAAATATATTATTAATATTAATATTAAAATATTATTATAGTTACCACATAGGCATTGGAATGGAATTCAAAAATAAGATTAAAAAATTGGAAAATATTATTCATACATTTAGATAAAATGAATCCTTTAGTTATAAATTAGTTGAAGTAAATGAAAGAACTATTTGAAAAAAAGAAATTACTTTTCTACGAAATGTATTCTTCCATGTACAAACACAGTTATGTCTAAACAAATTAACCAAACCAATTTTGATTGATTTTTTGAATAAAATTTATCTCTTATATATCCAATCAATATTTTTTATACTCATCCAATATATTTTATAGGTATAAGATATGAATAAATCCAATTTTTGAATAAAAATATGTATTTTTCTTAAAGGAAATTTTTATGCCTCTTAATGAAGAACCCATTTTAAATAAAATGTTTGAACCATTTATATTTTTTGTTTGAAAAAATTAATTTCATTTTTCAAATAGGAATATAAAAATTTTCTTTGGGTGATTTTTTTCAGAGATGTTATATATTTTTATGATTAGTGAAAAAAGTGAATTTTAATTCAAAAATTCATTTTGATTTAATTTATATATATAGTTAAATTATTATTTTTTTGGTTTTATAGTTTAATTTTATCAATTTTAAATAAATTAAAATTGATAAAATGTCATTGGAATCAATTTCAATTGAAATTGGATATAAAAACATTTCAATCTTTTGAACATTTTTACTTTAAAAACATGCATTGTCATCCCATCTTTGGGATTAAATTTAAAATGCTTTCTTCAACTTATGTGATAATATTTTTTTAAAATGTATTAAATATTTGGATTTTGATTAATTTATAATTTTAAATATGGTCAAATTAATTTTTTTACCAAAGATATTATTAAATGTTATTAAAATTAATTACCATGATTAAGAGAAAAATTAGCTTAACACAGGGCTAAACCTTATACTTAAGAGTCCAAATGACCTAGAAACTTTTCCAAAATCCATTTTATGGATATATATTGATTTTATTTTGTCTTTTATATAATTTTTTAATATTATTGTATCCACATGAAAAAGTAAAAATATGGGTGGAATTCACTTTTCAAAATATTTACAAGAATTCCACTCCTCCTCTACTATAAAAAGGCACTCACCCATCCCACTTATTCACACATCTCAAGCCCTTGGATCACCCAAAAAAATATTGAAATAAGATCCTAAAATCCTTATATTAATCATATAATCCTCCCTTTGTGAATACATCCAACTAACGAATACCATTGTTGGAAACCAAATGGAGTTACCCAAAGAAGAGGTAGCATTCTACCTCAAGCTCCATTGTTTTATTTTCATACTCCACCCCACAACTATAATTATTATATTCATACATAATAATATAATTATCCTCGATATAATGATATTTTTTATTCTATGTTTTATAAATAAACTTACAAAAACATTCATCTAATGGGTAATGAATGTACCATTCTTATGTACGGTGAACTACCTCCTCACGAGATGATGTTTTCGTTTTTCCAACACCACCTCTCATTATTGGGAACTATAATAGAAAATATTTTTTTTATGATAAATATTATTTTTATAATTTATTTATGCATATGAAATTATTATATAACACATAACATTATTTTTTCCATTTTTTATAAATATGATAACTTTGTTTTTGGATGTGTGGACTACCATCTTCTCAAAGTGATATGATTTATTCACACTCTACATGGAATATAAAATTAATGTTTTTTTTAAATTATATGGTATATATTACATAATAATTATAATTTAATTATTATATATATACAAATATATTTCATTTACTTTCTTTCTTCCAATATCATAATCAAACAGAAACACTGTTCATACGTGTGTACGACCTCCCCTCTCTATAAACAGAGTCTTGTATTGCATAATTATATACATTATATTTTATTACATAAATTTATATACTAAAAATATATGATCATTAAATGCAATTTTACATTATTTAAATAATTAAATCATGATATATGTAAGAAAATCAAGAATAATAAGTCAAAATATGTATGAAAAACAAACTGAATATTACCTAAAGTGCGACATTAACAATGAATTTTTAATAAATGGTTAATATAATGTTGTAATTAAATAATATATGGTATTTTTTATAATAATATTAATCTATAATATATTTATAATAGAATTATATTTCTTACATAGGAGAATTATGCGAGTTGGACGAGAGATAATACAAAATGTAAGGGTTTTCTCAACTGAATGTCATTTTCAAAGTGATGCAAGACATGTTTACCGCAAATTTATTATATGTGTTGTGTATAATAACCCTGGATGTTTTATATTATAATTATACATAAATTTATTTTTATTTACATATCCATTTTATGATACTTCATTCATGGGGTTTATGATTCAAAAGTTAACAGATTGGTAATATAATTGTGTCTAAATTTTCCTTCTTTGAGACACATGTTATGTTATGCACCTATTTTTTTCAACAAGACACATATACTACCCTTCAAATGTTGTATCATGAATATATTTCTTTAAATTATTTTTAATGTTCATTTAATGTTGTTATTTCCCATGTATTATGATTTAATGTTTCCAATGTGGTAATGGTTTATTCCTACAATCTCATCATTTATCAAGATTGTTTATGATTATGCATCCATTGATGAAATATTATGATCCATATATTAATAACACCCGTGAATGTTATTACTCTGTGGTTGTTCATGTTATATCCCTTAAATGGTACCCCTTTTCTACTCTTTGTTACTTAAGATAACTCAAAAAACAATTTCATGAAAATCTGACATTATTTCTCCATTTAGTCAGAAATATATGTTCTTTCTAAACAGTGTTTTCTAATTATTATTTCAAATAATGTTTTACTATTATCCATTAATGTTTAATGAACCTTTTTACCCATTCATTACCTTTTTAGATAATGGTTTTAAAAGGAATATTGTCATGGTATTCCTATTAAGGCTCTTTTTTGACCTTTTAAGGTGAAAAGGAATGTTCAACATGTGTTAACATACCTACCTTTATGACTGTAATTTCCTTGATGCTTCTTTTCTAACATCACATGGTTAATTTTTAAAAAAAACTCAAAAAATCTGGAATTTCTTTTATTTGAAAATTGTTTTTAATAAGAATTAAAAAAAGATTATATGAATAAAAGGTATTTTAAAATATTTTAAGACATTACTTAATATTTTTTCCAAAGGATATTTCTAATGAAAATGATTTAAATGATACCAAATATTTTATTATAAGTTTTAAATGTGGTTTAAATGAAAATTGTTTTCAGAAAAAAAAATCATTCATATTTTATAAATTTTCACTACAAATGGTTTTCAAAAGATTCATTTATATGTTTACAAAGTGTGTATCAACAAAAAATTATTTTCAACATGATTTCATGATTCCATAATATATAGTCAAGGAAAAGGGTATTAAAAAGGATTTATGTTTTAAAATTAATTTTTCCCTGAATAAAGTATATTTTCCTCATGAAATGGTTTTAAAGGGTATTTCCAATTTATTTTCCATCAAAGATGAAATCAATTTTTGTTACTCAAAACTTTCTTGTAAAGTTATCCAATGGTTACATTGATATTCATTGTAAAAATGATATATGTTTCTATTTCATGTTTTTTATGATACCTATTTCTCTTTTATAGGTAATATGTTTATGAAACCTATTTACATTTCACAGTTTCTATGCTTATGAAACCCACTTCATTTCATGGGGTATGATTTGATGAGATGTTTATTAAACCTATATATTTTCCAAATGTTATGATATGATTATATTTTTATGATACTCATTTCATTTCATGGTTTATGATATAAATTTTTTTGATCATATAGAACACATTTGTATGATTTCATTATGAGATGGGTGGGAAATATTTCTCCCTCCAATACATTTGGTGAAGATTTATCTATCAAGAGATCTACATGGTGGGAATATGGAGTGAAATTAGTTCCATAAAGGACTTTTTCCATGAAGATGTTCTTTGGAGTGAACCTTGACTACTATTATGGCCATGGGAATGGACCATGACTACCCATATTGTATGGGGAGAGAATCTATTCTAATAAGATATCTTTGGTAGGTATTCATTAAATACTATAGAAATAAACTTATTTTATTAACTTTTTTACACAATATCAATGTCCAATTACTATGTTATAGTCTCATCACTAGTGCAAAAACACTTTTTAGAATCGGTTTTTTTTAATTTTTGACGTTAGTTATAAACCGACGTCTTTATAGGCGACGTTAAAAATATAGTTTTCGCATCGGTTCTTTAGAAATCGATGCGAAAAATAATTCTCTTATGAGTTTTGGTGTCGGTTTTATATAAAACTGACGCCGAAACAACATTTAGACATGATTTTTGGCGTCGGTCTTTTAAAAAACCAACACTGAAAACTGAGTCGACTAGGTTTTCAGCGTCGGTTTTATAGATAACCGATGCCGAAAATGTAATTTTCCACGTCGGTTTTCAGGAAAACTGACGCCGAAACTACATTTAGACAGGATTTTCGATGTCGATTTTATAAAAAATCGACGCCATAGAAAACTTTCGGCGTCGGTTATTGGATAAACCGACGCCGTAAATAATTTTTTTTTAAAATATTCGGTGTCGGATTTTAAAATAACCAACGCCGTAAATAAATTTCTTTTTTATAAAATATTTATAATTTCTCTTCCAAAAAATCAGAACCCTGAAAAAAAACGGAGTATACAAAAACAATAAAACAGTTTTTGCAGAGGCACTTGAGAAAACTCAATGTAAAGCAGAATTAAAATACACGTACATGAAATATACGACATGCTCATTGTTGGTTATTAGGTATGAAATCACTTGAACTGATTGGCATGCACTATTACTAAATAACAGTAATCTAGACGTCCTGTTTCAATGAAAAGCAGTAATAAAGATTTGTAATAATGGAATATATGATTCATAATTGATAGTAGTGGGTAGAAAATCCATAATAGTTTGTGCCAGAACCGACAAACTAAATCTATTTCATCTTTAAACAATAATTTGATAGTATGAATCATTTACAGGAATCTATTACTCCAATGAATCCCTCAATTTCACAATAAAAAACCTGGAAATATTCATCATACATTTGTAGAGTTCAAGTTCAGTTTCTTATTATATCACATCTCCCTCAGCACATAGTAATTTTGCTTAAATATTCTAATCAAATAACCAAGCGGGTAACTTTGGATGCTGGAATGATGGTAGTATTTACTGAGCACAACTAAACATACCTTCATGGTGCATTTTCTTGATCTAACCATACTCAATATCAATCATTGTGAGTTTCCTCCCATATATAACACCAATTCTGTCAAAACAGTAATGAAACTAACCAAGGATATGTGCGTGAAAAAATCAATCCAAGATATTACTGAAATGAATAAACATTAAATGAGAATGTGTAATTTATTTGGATCATTCATTTTTTTCACAAAGTAAATTACCAAAATGATATGTTACGACCCCTAATCAAAATTCCAGGAACACTCAGCCAATGAAACCTCTTCCTCACCTCCCCCACTGAAGATGTTGGGGGTGTCTCTTCACCATAGGATCCCCACCACCCCCAACCTCATGTTTTTATATTTGATCTGTATAGACGTGAATTATCCATTCACTACTGTTATTTATTTAAGTTATGGAATAACAGAGAAATAAGTTTGAGTGCAAAAAATAGGTGAGAAGATTGAAATCAAATATAGATTGAAGAGACATAAAGAAACATACCATAAAAATTGACACCTTCTATTTTATCTTTGTGAAAACCCACTAAGCGTTGTTTCAGGGATTATGTGATATGCTTCTTGGCAATCATTTTCCGATATTTATTTGCATAAAAAATAAAAAGGCCTAGAAGATATTTATGTACATGCAAGGGAGACAATTTTTAGTGTTTCTGAATGTTATTTCGCTATACTAATCTCTATGTTCATGATCCAAGTACCACCCTCCAGATCTGTCACTATACAGACAAATGATTTTAAGAAATAATAATGAAAATAAATATAATAGCTAATTCTGAATTAAAATATACGTACCTAAAATATACTACATGCTCATTGTTGGTTATTGTTGAAGCATTCATTTGATTATTAGTAGGTTCAATAAAACTGTTTTTGCAGAGGCACTTGAGAAAAATCAAAGTAAAGCAGAATTAAAATACACATACCTAAAATATACGACATTCTCATTGTTGGTTATTGTTGAAGCATTCATTTGATTATTAGTAGGTTCAAACACCTAATATATCATAAGAGTTAGTTTTTTAAACCCATATGTATTATTATTTAAAAATATTAGTATATATATACCTCAAATCTTAATCAGACTTAACAAAAAGTCCGCAAAATTAGATTGATTATGGATCATATTAGATTGGGAATAAGACTGTGAATCATTGAATACCTACAATAATATTGAATGATATGAAATTAATAAATAGAAGAATGTGGAAGAAAATATATAAGATAATTATGTCAATATTTCATTAATAAGATAATTACTGCATCAACATATATAAATTAAATTATTTAATGTCTAAAAATTACAAATAAAATACCATTATGTAGGAAAGATTTTTATCTTTCTAATGAATATTTATAGTCGAATTTATCTTATGTATAACCCCATATTAAAAATTATTTACTTATTAAACTTTGATTTTAACTATTTTAACCCTTCTTTAAATAAATTAATAATAAATGTCCTAATCTAATCCAAGTGGGCCTAAATGGTCATATTTTATTCCTATGTTTGTTTTTGGTCGAATTTCACTTATCCAATAGAATAAGGACATGTGTTAGGGTAATAATAATATCATCTTTATCCTTAATTACCCTATTTACTTTTAACCGTGGTAAAAAAAAGTAAAAAGTTACTATTCACCAAAAAATTATTTTCATCTCATTGAACCGCATTTTAGTCCTTGATATTAACCGTGTCTCTCGGATTATCTAAATTCCACTCACAGAAGCGGTAAAATTAGGTTTTATGAAAAAGTCAGTTTTTTAACTACCACTTAGTGGTTTCACTATTCATCAAAAATTGAAAGTTTTCAGAAAATACCAAAATTTCACCCTAGGCTAATTTTGATATTCCGAATTCAAAAATGAAGTCCATTTTGAAAACTAAAATTTATAAAATTTCAAAAAGTGGTTATTACTATTCATAACGGCTAGTTTTAATAATATTTTAATAGCATATCGTTGTTTAGTGAAACTCGGTATTGCGTACGATGCAAGCTATCGAGGAAGGTCGCGATTTCGTGTAAAGAAAGCCAAGAAAGTGTTGTGTAGAAAAAGATTCCTTTGATGATTTATATAACATAAAAGTCTCAGGTGTTACAACGTTCATGAAAAGAACTTTATTATTTCACTCTTCTCCATCTGAGTATGCAAACACACTAACAAATTTTCTTTGAACCCAAAATTACACACACTTCATGCAATTTATTTATGTAAACCCTAGGTGTAAGTGGTACTTATCCATAATGAAGTAAAATGTTGGTGAAACTGTGTCCTGGTGGCTGAATACATTCACATAAACCTAAATGGATTTGTTTAACTAGTTCTCCAAAATCCTTTTATTTTGTTAGATATCAATCAAATAAATTGTGGTATTCTCTTCCCCTTCTCACAATTAATTTTTTCATTGTAGATTTCATATTTTTGAAATTTAAATTCATGGTTAAATAGTTTCTCTTAAAATGAGAGTGATTCAAAATATTCAATAGAAAACAATCTCAACCTTATTTGTAATTATTTATTGATGTATTCCACAACATATGCCTCCAAGAATAATTCTATTTCAAAGAAGTATTAATAGTCATGAAAAAGGTTCAATGTAAAATTTGAGATTAATATCAATGAAGGTTTCTATAATCTCAAATATACACCAAGAATTATAGAACCTTCTACATTACTCTAAACTCTTCCTGTGTAAACAATTATTACTGCATGAATATTCACATAAAAAACATAGTCATATCATGTATCCAAATAACCTACAAATACTTCATTTAAATTCAACCACACATATTTCTTTGAGTTGTGCACATGCATGAATGATGGAGATATTATGTTTGGAGTTTTGAATCCTTATTTCTTCATAGTCTTGACCATATAACACCCATGGATGAATTTTCGTGATCATTAATAGTTTTTTCTTCATTGAAACAGACAAAAAAGGCTCAAGGATAGATACAATGATCCAGAAATATTGGAGGGCTTATATCGCTTTGATCGAATGGTGAGTGTTATATTTGTATGTATTAAGTAACAAGTGAATATTATAGAACTTCTCACATACCACATTGACCCTGTGTTTTTTTGGTGATAATTTATTAATATATTAGTTCGTAACACTGATGAGCCAAGGAAGTAGGGGATCATCACCCACATAGACAACACACATGCCACATGGGACAAAACTCACCTTTGCTAGACCACATATGTCCTGACCCAACACATGCACTCCTATATGGCATACTCATGTGGGCCTATAAACATCCCACTCTCTACCACCACATTAGTAGCTTATAGGATATCCCCTATGTTTTGATAAATTATCCCACATGTGAGGTCATTATTTTCTATCTTTAAATCCTACTATTTCACATATATTTTATTAAATGACACTTTATATACTTGGTGAAATTCTTGGTATTTAAATCTCAAAATTTTAATCCACAAATCCAAACTATTCTTAAATAATTTATCATGAGAAATATATTTTCATTTATATTTTTTCATTTAATATTATAAAATTTTTATTCAAAATAATATTCATGAAATAATATTTATATATCATGGTAATTTTTAATTATTATTCACCCAAATAATTTATGTTAACTATATGTATGAATTCTGCATTCCTTATCACAAGTCTTTAAGCATTAATTATTGGTTCGACAATCATATCAAATAAATAGAGTGTGTTTTCCAATCAAGGAACACAATGTTATTTCAGTAATCTATAACCATCTCTTAAAATCTTCATTTAATCCAAAATCACCAAAAACACATCGACACATCATTGAAAACAAATGGAACACTAGGACAAACAATAACCCATTTTGTATTTGTTGTCAATATCACTTTGCATAGTTTCAAGTCAACATGTGTGCTAAAACTTGAATTTGCTTATTGGAATCAAATACAAATGGTACGTGAGGGATTACTTGCCATAGAAATTCTTCAAAAACATGTTATCCTTACATATATGATTATTCCATGAATACATGTGATATAGGGATGATATCATAAGGTTTTCTTAGAAAAAGACCATAATTACTCAAATATTAGTCCTCAAGGGAAAATGTAGTGTGGAAAACCAGAGGGTTATAACCAAGGTTTTCTATAATTTAAATAAACAACCATGTATGATTAATCATACTTAGAAACTCTAAATATAATTTAAGGGGTCATAATTAATTATATTTATCAATAAAATGCTTAATTTTGTACACACTTCAATAAAAAATTATAATATTTTTTGTTAAAAAGTTATAGATCTCCTTTTTTATCCTTTAAACATCAACCAACCACTCCCTCTAAATTTATATGATTAATAAAATTATGAATTAGGGATGAATGTTGGAATAACATACCTTATCTTCTATTTTTTTAATGTTTTTCAGATAACCTATATTGAATATGTGGTGAAGATTTAACAACTTTATCACATTATTGATCTCCTACAAGAGAAGCATCCATCTCCTTCAAAATTTTTATGTATGTACAATATAATATATATATATATATAAGGGAATACGGAGGGTCATTTTTGCTCATTCGTAGTAATATCCAAGATGAGATCTGTCTCTCAACCATGTCCATTCTTTTCAAAAAATATCAGTCAACTTATCCCCCTATTTGACTGGAATATCATTTTTTTTCTCAACTTCTGATGTAAATTTATTTACTTTGGGTATATATTTTTTTAACATCCTCAAATGTTTTATACAATTTCAGTGGATTTTTTCAAATACTTAGGTATTATTTCATGACATTCTATGTCTTCACAAACTCTCTATAATACATGCCACTATTTTTTATGGAATTTAGATTTATAGTATAGGTATTGTTTTTAATTTATCTTTTATTCCCATAAATTTTATCCTTCTGTTATACTCATGAACATTCATATTAGGGAACTATTCCAATTCCTTATTACAAAATTTCTAGCAACCTCAATAATAGCCTATGATCCTTTTTCTCTTATCTTATGATGATGTTTGTTTTGATTTCACATATTGTGAAACTTTCTATTATTGAGTGGAACCACCACTATTTGGGAAACCTCTTGGTTAATATCTATTAATTATTCTTTTATCAATCACCCTTGACATGGTGGGTTTATTATAGTTTTTCAACATCCATAATTTTATATATTTTTGTTTAGAATAGGTATCAACACTTGAAACAACATTGGTATACATGATAGTTTCTAAGTCATGGAATACCTTCTTCCAAGAGGCTATTCTTATTTTGTAAGAGGATGATCCCATGATATTCATAGAATCATGATCTTTAACTAAAACATTATAGGTATAATATCTTATTCTAGCAATTTTTTATTTTCTAGCCAGTGGTGATTCATTATTCTTCCATATCACCTCTAGGTATAAACAATTCTTTTTGTGGTAGTTATTATCTTCTTAAAATATTCTCAATTTTTATTCTCAGTCCTCCTTCAACTTCTTTATCTGTTATTAGATCATTTATAGTGATTATTATAAATCTTGATAAAACATATTGACTTTTAAAAATTTCAATAGATATTGACAAGAAAAAACAAAGGGGTGGATTGTTAGGTCCAGTGATGTATTTTTTGGTCAATGATTTGGTAAATATGATTTTTTACAGTATTTATGAAGTAGTGGTACATCGATAATTTTTAAGGATTTAGGAAGTTTAATTTGGTTTCATACATAAGAAATTACCCATGATTAATTTCGATAAATGTTTAATTGATATTTAATGCTTATATTATTGTTATGGGTAGTAAAAAATGGTTCCTTAAAGTTTTAATCCCTTATTTAGGTTAATAGGGAAGGAGGAATACTATGAAATATAAAAAAATTACATGGAGTTTATTTTGAATAAGAATTGAAGAATATACCCTATAAAAATATAAATTCATATTATATTTTTCATGAATTATTCATTAAGAGGATTTTGGATTTGATGCATGTAATTTTGAAAATTCCATAATTAGAATATCATTTCGTAAATGACGTGTCCATTGAAAAGAAATATGGTCGACCAAAATATAGAAAATAAACTAATCTCGACCAAACATGTGTTAGAATAGATCACCAAACAATATAAATCCCATGATCAATATATTAGGTTCCAGAGAGTGGGTTGTGTATAATCCATCATGAGAACACCCTACAGGAGAGCATAGGTTGGTCCATGGTATCAGTGGGATAATATAGTTGAGGTGTGGAATTTATGGAATGTATGTGGTGTATGTGGGTTTCAATCCCCCATTACCATGGCTAGTTTATTTGACGACATTGATTGATTAATAAATGAGTGTCAGAACAAGACGTTGGTCGATATTGGATGTATGGAGAACTATATTATTTACCTATAACTGAAATCATATGGATATCACACCCAACATTTCATTGAGTCAATATGATCCATCCTTTCCTACAATATTATCATCGTTATCCTCAAGCATCACCCATGAGTTTCAATGATGATCAAACTATGAATGATCAAGTCGAGGTCTCTAGGGGTTTTCCATGATTAATATTATGAATTAGTGAGGCTATGAACCTATATGTATGAAATATTTGTTTGTAATGCATGTTGATATCTCAAAGAATTATGCATGTATGAATGAAAACGAAATTACAATAGGACATTTAGATATTAAATGAATTAGAATTTTTTAAATGAGGATATTTTTTAACACCATCTCTTGCATGTGAGGAGTTGAACATTAAGCAGAAGGCATCCTGATTATCTGTGTATATTTGAGATTACCAAATCCTTCAATTAGTTGATTCTGTTTCTTTACTACATGATTATTTTTTAACTTCCTCGCATGTATCTAATTTTTATTCCTCTAATTCTTGTAATAAATTTCAATTTGAGGTATCTCACTCATTTCTAGAAAACTACACTTCATAAATAATCTCTCTGATATGTAGAGAGAACCTAACTCTAATACCTCTTTTAGGGACCCATTCTATATTATATGACACTAAGGGGGGTTTGAATGAATAAAAAACCTTTTTATGAATTATTTTACATTAGAATTAAATAACTATAACTTTTTAGGTTCTTTATACACTATTTTATATCTCTAAATCTCACTTCATGTGTACCAGTAATATTAGTGATGTAAGCACAATGTATTTACAAGGATTCGATTAATGGTAGAATTTTTTCTATGTTAGTTAATCCCCCAAGTTGGATTCTCTGCAATAATATTTTTATTAATTACAATTTTCAGTACATAAACACATAGTATTAAATATATAATCAAAAAATGATGTTAATTATACTTCATCAAACAATGATACTATAATTAACACCATCGTATTCAAAATTCCATATATAGGACTTCATCTACCCTAGATCTGACTAAGAGACCCCTTGTTCTTCATGATACAACTGAAATTCTTCTAGTTCTTCTGGCTCAAAGAATAACACATCCACATTCTTAAAGTCCTCATCCACTAAATCATCATATGTTCACCTTCCTCCATGAGATTGATGAATCGTAATTTCTTATATACCTATTCAAATACATTTGTTTTATTCTTCTATTTATAAATAGATTATGATCACCCATATCTCATTATTTATCTCAAAGAAAAATATGTTCAAACTGTTATTATTCGTTCAGATTGATGTCCCAACCACACATGGTTTTGTTAAATTAATGAAAATACATTCATCAATATTTTATGGAATATTAATACATGAAAAAACTCAATTCATTTGATTATTTATTTCTAATCCTTATTAGATAATATAAACTTTATAAAAGACCCTCTCACATACATATTTTGTATTATCATATTATTTTCATCCTTCAAGTTTGTTTTAGGTTACTCAATTGTTTTGCATGTACATTTATAAATTCATGGTAGAAAGAATGCAAAAATTTTCATTGTCTTCTATGTTTCTTGACACACACAAACACACAAAGACACACACAAACATATATATATATGAGTTATCAATATTTATTGATGAAAACAACTATTTTGTGAACTATTAAGCTTTTGAGTATGCACACACACTACCCAATATTTCTTTTTAGACAATTTTACATGTATTTCATGCACTATATTTTTGTAAACCAAATAATCACGTGGTAATTCTTTTTCATAAATTAAATGTTCTGTGAAACTATCTCATGGTGTATGAACAGTTTCATACACACTCGAAGGGCTTCACGTAGTAAGATCGATGTGAAGGCTTCAAGTGTTTTGGAAACAAGTTTAATAAAACACATGACTCACTTTTAATTCATTAATGTGTATCCACACATCGTAAATCCCAATGATTTTGTATTCTATCATTACATTGTAATGATTAAGAGTAATAAAATCCAAAATTATTGTAGTGTTTCTTAGCCTTTGTAAACTAGATACATAAATGAGTATTTTATTACAAATGAATATAGTAATTACGATATATTGATTTTATTTTGATAATATTAATGTTATTACCTTATACAATATTCTTGAATATCCATTTTATTACACTTCTAGGATTATTGTGTAAAGGAAACAAGATAGTGTTCAGATAAAATGCTCGGTAATGGTTATGTACAATGGAGGAAATAATGATTCGATGATAATAATCAATATATAAGGGTAATACCCATAAAATATAGTGAATAAATAAACAAATAACGAAGAGTATAAAAAATATAGGAATTTAAATAACTAAAAAACATGGAATTCAAATAATTGGACAATGTATAATCAATATGGAAAAATAAATAAAAAAATCATTCCATTTAACCCAAAAAATTATAATGAAATGAATCCATAGATTTTTTCAAAAGTTATAATATCATGGATGATAAAAAATAAATAGTGAATAATGGAAATGATTAATTATTGGACACCATGTTTCCTAGGTACATGATACCATTTCCATCAAGACCAATCACAAGATAGTTTAAAACATATTAGGTGAAAACCCACACTAAGGCTAGCTAACCCACTCATCCCATGAGACAAATGATGTATTGAGGGGATATATAAAACTAGTTCCCACCAATATAATACATGTCCTATAAATTCATGATATATCGAATAATATATATAATTCATGAACAATGTGCCTTATCAAATATTTGAGTTGAATAGGAGATAAAAATTTGTCAATATTTCCCCAGTTGGAAAAATAACTTCCTAGTCAAAATTATATAAAATAATGTTACAAAATTTTGAAAATAACAATATAAATGATAAATTTTATGGATATTTTGGGGAAATTTAATGTTCATTGATCAACAAGAACTGAATCATTCAATGGGACAAAAAAATAATCAAGGTAGTAAATTTCAATAACATCCTTGGTTAAAGAAATAATATACTATATAGAGGAAGAATAAGTTTGATATCAATATGATATATACCCATTTGTGTATGAACACATTTTTTTTAGTTTATGAATCAAATATTTACTTAAAAACATTCTAGTGGAATTGAATATTTAATCATTCCAGAGTGACACAATCCCATTTGAATCATTTGAATCATAATCCCCATGAAGGAATAACATTAATTGAAACTTAGAATATATTGAGAATAAGTATATTCATGATATAACATGTCAATGTATAATTAAATACACCTCATAAAATAATATTGTTTTATAACAAAACAAATGTCTTAAAGAAAAAAATTGTGACAAAAATCCATTACCTCATTGTTAACATTGAGACCATAAAATCCATGAAACGATGATCACTAGATGGATATGTAAATTACCATAAATTAATGTTTAATAATAATAACTTACATTAATGGGTGGAATATACACCACAAAAAATAAAATATTTTCATAACATTACAAAGTTTCTCGATGAAAAAAAAATTGAGACGAAATCCCTTACATTGCATTTTCTTTTGGAACAGTTTCCTTTATCCTCATTTATAATGGTTTGGATAGTGTTATTAACTTAATAGAAAAACATATTAATAATTATAAATTCATATACTATCTTATTATATTATCTTATTATTTGTTTGTTAACAATATTTCATTGTTTTCATTGTTTCTGGTGTTAACTTTCATGTTTTTTGAATATGTTTTGACTAGATATTGTTGTTCTTCTTATTTAGATCATGATTTAATAATATCCATGATATAAATAATGATGTATGAATCATATATATTATGTATATATTTATTTATTATAATCAATAAAACATAAATACATAAGAAAATAAATTGACCATTCATGGAGATAGTGGGTAATACATACACATGAACACTACTTTCATGTTATTGTCATATTTAAAATATAAGTGATATATATATATATATGTAAATTATAAATAAATTATCATATTTATTACATATATGTAACATATTTTTATCAATACCTTCCCTTTTTACATTCTATGTATAATGTGAACGAATCACATCGCTTTGAGAAGACAGTAGTACACATAACCACAAACAATGTTATCGTATCCCCACAAAGTGTAAAGCATAAAGGTATATGTTATATAAAAATTACATAAGAATAAATAATTCAAAAATAAAATTTATATCATATATTATATATAAACCCATCGATATTCCAACCATTATTCTGGGAACATAAGAACAAATGACATCACTTCATAAGGCGGTAGTCCACCATACACATGAACGATGATTGTGTATCACATCTCATAGATTTGTGTGAAAATGTAGATAAAAATATTTAAATAAAAACATATTAGTATATTTAAAATTCATATTATATTATATAAGCATGATATAAAAATAATTAAATTGGGGGGGGGAGTAAATTAAAAAGATGATCATTGAAGAATGTCACCTCATATTCAGGTAACTCTTTTTGGTTTATATCAAAAGATGTATTTGGTTGGAGTTCTATTGAAATTGAGGATTTTATGAATAGTATAGATTTTTGATATCTTATAGGTTCTATTTTTAGATTATAAAAATGGATATATAGTTCTATATAAGTAGGAGGTGTGATTTCCTTTTTATAGGGGAAGAGGGTTTTCATTCTTATAAGTATAAAATAGTAAAAACTATTTGGAGGAATACCTGAAATAATTTTCCTCCCATAATGAACAAAATTAGATTAAATTGACTAAACAGTCGATATATTTCCATATAATAAATTTTTTACCTGTATCTTCATAATTTTGTTCTTTATGTATAAGATATAATCCCTTGTCAAGCTTGTTTTTCTCATATTCTCTATAGTTTGTTTTAATAGATTTCAATAATATTCTTTCTCAAATAATAATTTGACCATATTATAAATTATAAATTTTGATGATTAAAAATATTTAATCCATTTTTTAAATTTACAGTAACATATGTGGAAGAAATTAATTTAAAAAAAATCTCATCGTAGGGAAGACAAAGTGTGGTTTTAAAGATAAAATGTTCAAAAGTATGAAATCTTTTTATATCCAATATCAATGTGAAATCGATTCCAATTACATAAATTTTATTAATTTAAATATAATTGAACATAATATACTTAAAAAATTACAATACAAATAAAATAGAGGAAAAATATGTTTTCAACTAAATTTCAGTTTTTTTTCACTATTCATCAAAAATGAAACTTCTCGGCAAAATACCAAAAATAACCCTAGGATAAATATGAATATATTATTCTTAAAAATGAAGTTTATATTGTTATATAAAATTTTAAAAGGTGTAAAAATGTATAATAAAAATAGATTCACCATTAAAATGTGGTGACTTTGTCTTTTCAGGAAAATATAATTCTTATGCATAAAAATGGATTTATTATTATCTAATGCCTATAAAATCTATTGAATGAATATAAATTTTTTTATTGAAATTATATTATATTTATTTCATTAATATAATTTAATAATAGTAATTAATTTAAATAATTATGAAAAAACATCTTTGTCATATAATTATAGTTTTATTAAAAATATCCCCTTTATAATCAATTGGTTATAAAATTAACTTCTAATTAATTTTCAACCAATGAATTAATTCATATATATTCATATTTTAGTTAATTATATTCATAAATTATAATTAAATTTCTCTGTTTTACCTAATTTTATTATATAATAATATTTTAAAAATATATTATCATTTAGTAAAATTTCGTCGTGTGTGTAAAACAAGCTGTGAAAGAAGCTCGTTGTTTCATGCATCTTAAGAAAGATAAGTGTTGTGTTAATTGAAATATATAGAATGGATTAATATTGTAAATATATTTTAATGTCTTGGGATGTTATAATCCCTTGAACGCTTGGTATTTTGTGGCATACACACTCTCATATACAATGTTCATACTTTATAATTATTCGGTGTTAAGTTCTCCCCACTATAATTAAATTTCCTGCTATAAATTTAATATTGATATTTGAAATCTAGATTTTGATATTTAGGAATTACCATATTAAAAACCCCAAATATCAAAATAGTTTATAACACATCATAATAAGATAGAATGAGAATTATAGAGGTCACATGGAATAACATATAACTAGGTCTCCATGTTTGAGAACATTTGTTGAAAGTGGATAAACATAGTTGGAGGAAAATAAAAAAAATTATATGGGTTATTTAGGACATTTATAATAATAAAATTATGATCAATGTAATGTTGAGGGAATCAAAACCATAAATATGTGATAATTAAAAAGGTCATCGGTTCTACCAAAATTAAGGTATTAGGATAACATTATACATTAAGATAATATTCCTAATGATCAAGAACTATTTTATTGACTGATAAAATATAAACAACTTCATCATTTTATTTTTCTTCTATCAATTTCTAGTTTTTCCATTACTCCATGAAATGAATATCAAAAAATTAATTTTTGTGGATAATGCACTAAAATTATCATTTAATGGATTGTAAGATCCATAAAACATCTTTAATTTTTTCTCCAACTTTTTTCCAAAACCAATATGGATAATATATTAATATATAAAATAGAAATGAAATACTATTTTATAATCATTATCATTTACCAAAAAAAATTTAACAAAAAATAATGAAATATTAACCAGGACATCATGTAGGTTAGTGGTAGGCATGAAACCCTTAGCGTTATTCATTCAGGGGTTCAAGCCCCACTGTATTATAGGTTGTCTATTTTGTAAAACTATATTAATATAATTTTCAAATTAAATATTATGGGAATCCTTGAAAATTAATTATTTAATAAGTTTCTCACTATTTTTTAATACAACATAATTTTTTAAAATACTAATATTATAATTAGACTATTATTACAATTTCATTGATGATAATAATAACACTAAATGTCACCAATACCGTAAAATCTATATCTATAAAGATGAAGGCTTTTTTATCAAATAAAATTTCCCAATATAACAGATAATTTTCATAAGATTCTCCAAATTCCCTTAATATTGGTATAATCCCATTACATAAAACCTAAATATTGGTGTTTATGACTTAGATAAAATGATAAAATTTAATCTCATAATATTATGATGTTATTTGTAGCTCATAGGTAAATAAAGACATGTGTTCTTATATGCTAATACTCAATGTTTACCTAAGGGTTATGTTCCACAATCTAGGATTTCCTAAATCTAGATTCGAAGTTTGATAATAATTTTCCTCTAATACCAATAGTATTACCCCAAACCCAGTAAACCCAGAAATAGTGTCTATTGTCAATACATTTTAGGATTATAAGGTATCAAATCCCATAGGACCGAAGAGTTTATCAGTATTGGTAATGTATATACATAAATGAGTCGTGTATTAATAATAAATAAAATAATTACAACATAATTTTCTTTTCATCTGAGGATAATAACTTTATTACCACTTAGAATATCCTAGAATATAATTATTAGTGAACTTTTTGGAATCCTGTGGGAAAAAATAATGATGAGATCAAATGCTCAGTAATGGTTATGTATGGTGGAAGAAATAATGAATTAATAACCATAATAAGTATTGAAAGGAAATATTTGAGCACACTTTTCATAAAATCAGTAAATTTATAAGGATGTTAATAAACAATATGGTAGTGTAAATAAATAAGAACACATGCTAATTATATAACTGGATAAGGTATAATCAATATGGAAAGGTATATTATTGAAAAAAATCAATTTAATCAATTAAAAAAGAATAAAATCCATCCATATATTTTTTTCATAGTGAATATATCATGGATAATGAATATTGAATTGTGAATTAAGGAAATTCTTAATTATTTGATTCCATGTTTCCTTGGTACATGATACCTTTTCCATTAAATATTTTCACAAGACATTTTTGAATATAATGGGTGAAAACCCTACTAAGGATATCCAACTGACTCATCCCATTAGAGTACCAATGTATCGAAGGGATATCTATAACTAATCCGTACCCATCTCATACATTTCAAAATCATTCCTGATATATCGAATAATAGATTTAATTCAAGAATAATGTGTCCTATCAAATATTTGTATCAAATAAAAGAAATAGTTTATCAATATTTCCCTAGATAAATAAATATCTTCCAGGTATACACCATATTTAATTATGGTATACTATTTAGTAAATAACCATATCCATGATAAATTATAATTATATTTATTGGAAACATAATTATTAATGATCACCATGAATTGAATATTCAAAGGGCACTAAAAAATAATCATTGTAGTGAATTTCAACACTATCCTTGGTTAAATAAATCATAAACCATCTAGAGGAATAATAAATATTGTATAAATAAGATATATATCCATTGGAGTAATAATAAGGATTGTTTTAATTGATGAATAAAAATTTCTTTAAAAATAGTATTGATGAAAATAATCATTACACATTCCAATGTTTCTCATACAACTTTAAAACATTTGATAAATAATCCCCATGAAGGAATAACAATTATTGTAACATATAATATCATTAGTATTATGAGATTAATGATATAACATGTAAAATAAGAAATATATACAACTCATAAAATAAGAAATGTGTATAACATAAGAAACGAATTAAGGAAGTCAAATTGTGACAAAAAACCACTACCATGTTGGTAACTTTAAAACCATAAACCGCATGAAATAAATATCATTAAATTGATATATAAAATCCTATAAATTCAATTATAATAATCATTTAATATATTCACAGGTGGTATATAGACCACATAAAAGAGACTAGGTGCATAACATTACAATATGCTTCAATGAAATGAAATCGATATGAATTTCCTTACATTGCATTTACTTTTGGGTGAACATACATTAACCCATTTTATAATGGTTTTAATAAAGTTATAAATATATTACAGAACCATAATTGTATTGATATTATCATATGTGATTTTATTATAATATCTTATTATCTTTTAGTTAGCAATCTTTCATTTTTATCATCGTTTCAGGTATTAATTATCATGTTTTTGAGTATGTTTGGACATGTTATTTTTATTCATATTATATAGATCATGAGTTAAAAATCTTCATGGTAGAAGATATTATTTAATTATCATATTTATTAGGTATATAGGTATTTATAATAATCTATTAAATTTGGAGATATGAAATGAAACACACCATTCATGGAGATGGGAGGCTATACAAACACATGAACACTAATTATATATAATTTTCATATTTAAAAAGTGATATATATATATATATATATATATATTGTAACTATAGTATCATATTTTTTCATATACATCACATATTTTTATGAAAATGAACATTTGCACATCCCATGTATCGTGTGAATGAATCACAACACATTGTGGAGGCTCTAGTCCACCGTTCACACGAACGATGATTGTGTATCCCAATTGATGGGTGTGTGTTAAAGTGTAACTAAATATAATAGCTTAAAAACACCATAATATTTAATATAATTATGTTATTATGTAATTATTCCATAAAAATAATTTAAGGGGTGGACATGTAAATGAAAAAAAGTGATCGTTGAAGAAAGTTACCTCTTATTTAGCTAACTCCTTTTAGTTTATACCAAAATACTTCCTTTGGTAGATTTCGTACCAATGTGATGAATCTAGGTGGGGGATAATGAATTTGTTAGATTATTTTCTTTTTTTAGACAATCCAAATGGATTTATATGTGTTAATATTTTTGACGGTTGAGTGCCTTTTTATAGTGGTGGAGGAGTGGAATTCCTGTAAATATAAAAGGTAAAAAATTTTTGAAGTTATCCCTTACATAATGTTCCACTAATAATGAAAGAAAAACTTATACAAGGTGGGATATGAACAAAATATGTCCATACAATAGGTTTTTTACATGTGTGTAGTTCATTTTTTCCCTTTATGTTTAACATTTATTGCCTTGTTAAGATATTTTTTCTCTTAATCATTGTAATTAATTTTAATTGGTTTCAAAAATACTTTTGGTTAAAAAATAAGTTGAATTTATTATAAATTATAAATTATTATGATTTAAAATATGGATTACATTTTTCTAAATTCCAATCACATAATAGGTAAAAATTAATTTAAAATTAACCCCATGTATGGGATGACAAAACAAATTTTTAATATTAAAATTTTCAAAAGGGAAAAATGTTTTAATTTTAAATATACATGTGAAATTGATTAAAATGAACTATATTGTTTTAATATATGTATTTTTTAACTTAATATACTTTAAAATCAAATTACATTATAATTTGACTATATAAATAAAGAATATGAAAAATCTAACTCAGTCATGTGTGTAACACAATCTTTCAAAGAAACTAGTAAATAAATATGACACAAACTAACTCAGAATTTATTCATTTAAATATATATTATAGATTAAAATATTTAATATATTTAAAACTCATGGGATTTTATATTCCCATATATTCCTGGTGTTTCATTCCATATAAGATCTTATATATAATGTGATTACTTTAGAATTTCATAGTGTTACATGAATGCAGAATGTGCTTCATGGATTCCTTCTTCATGAAACATATTTTTTTAGTGGGTTTGTTTCTATGAAAGAGAAGGAAATTATCCAAAAATAAATTGAAAACGCTCTCTTCCTTGGATGTTCCATATTTGTAGAAATAGTTCACTGCCACTTCTTATGATAATAATGTTGCATCGAGGCTGGATTAGTACTCCCACAAAAAATTTCCTTGTCATAGCTAATATTATATCATAGAAGGTTTCAAAAATATAAAATACATTCTAAGAATCATATTTAATTATATTTTTTGTTTAATCTTAATGTACATGCGATGATTTCCATAAATATATCTTAATTTAAAAAACTCCAACTCATCACATATCCAAATGGGATATTACACCTTCATTTACATTCGACCCTGTTGAATTCATCATGTTATCCATGTGAATTAAAGATGATGGTTTATTATAGAGTGGTTCACATTCTCATCACTTCGTAATATTGATGATATAAAACTCATGTATTCCTTGAATTTATCATTTTAGTTTTTTCAACATTGGAATGAATGGGTGAGGCTCATGAATAAATATGATGAGATCGACCAATGTTATAAATCATATAACTTATATTGAATAAAGATTGTTATATCTATATATTTTAAGTGATAGTTGAACAATATATAACTTCCTTCATCACACATCAACCCAAGTAATTTATTAATCAATCTGTTCTGCAACAGAAATGATCCAATGAATCATGGGATCAAAACATACATACACAACACACACGCCACATGGGTCATTACTCACCCACTAAAGACCATTGTAAACTTGGAAAAACCAATGAACTCATGTGATTTTGCATCCCTCCTTTTTATTACATAACTTTTTATTACATTTTACAAACAGGGGACCTTTAAAGTCTAGTGTCTTGGAAATTCGTAACATAATTCCAGAAAACAACATAAATAATTATTTTAAACCACTTTTAATAATTCATCATAGGTTAATAATTTGTAAAATTATGGTATCTCGTAACCTGGAGACATAAATCAATGGAAAGGGTGATGTGAAGGACTATAAAGGAAAGAAAGGGAATCAGTTTACTTGTGATATTAATAAGAATTTGAGGAAAAAAATAAATATGTGATCAATGGAACTATAGGTATTTCATAATTAAAACAACTTTAACCATAATATGAATATTTGGATACAACATTTAATTTAGACATTCATGAACATATCACCTAGGTTCATCCCAAAGGTGTCATAAAAATTAACAAGGTTATTCACCAAGATATCATGAAACTTGTCATCTCTAGTGATTAAATTCTTTACCCGGTGAATTGGAGCGTTATCAGGGCTCACCCTTGACATTTATTTATTTTCATGTGTCCCACATAGAACATATTCAAAAATTTCCTAAATAACCCAAAGAGAATAAAAGAAGTGGGTTTCATGTCAAAATCATGACGTTTTAAAATATCTTAAAAACAAGATCATTAAGTCATTTATAACCCATGGAAATGGAGAGAGGGTTATGTATAGGTCAATTCCAGAGTAAAATAGATAGTTTTTATTTATTTATGAATACCCCTAGAAATGAAAATAGATTTGGGTATTCACATAAATAATAAATGGGAATTTCTCAAAAAAAAGAGACTTTGAGACGAATATTCTACAACATAACGACTATGTAACATGGTTTTAGAAAACATTGAAAAGAGAGGGGATAAGAGTCACCCACTCATAAATATTTTATAATACAGTATGGGTATATAATAAAAAAATAATAACATTTTATGGATATTTGAATGACATACCACATGAAAAAGAAGCTTGAATGAAAAGAGAAGATGTGATTATTTTTGAGAAAAATTCGCCAGCATAACGTCATCACTTAAAAATTCAGAAAATAAATTGACGGGAGAATAAAGGGTCTATAATCATTTGGACATGAAATTAAAAGTAATAATAATATATAAGAATATAACCCAACAAAGTAATATGGAAAATAGAAGACATAACTTAATGGAAATCATGACAAAAAGAGGATGGTGGAAGATTCCCTTTACCTTGAAGAGTGACTTTGAAATCTTGAGGTTTGGGACCTTGGGGTCTTGAAGGAACCTTGGGAAGACTTGTTGGGAGGTAAAAAGACTATAAATTCGTTGAGGAAGATTTTGGGATGAAATGAATGAGGGAATGGCTTGATATTTATAGGAAAAGTGAGGGAATACTTAATTAATTTCCATGGGACACCTCATCGGTGGTATTTTCAAAATCATGGGCTTTCCCAAGGTAGTTTCCCATATTAATTTCCAATTGGGACACTTCATAACATATATTACTATTCAAAAGTCGACCAGATTTATCACATCATAATTACATCATCAATGATGTCATTAAACGCCCGAAAATCAAAACTATATTTTAACTATTCACCAAAAATTCATCTATTTCAGAAAAATCCCAAAAATGTACCCACACCTAATATAGATTCTCTGAATTAAAAAATTAAATCCATTTTTCGAAATTATTTTTCTAAATATTTTTAATATAATTTTTAAATAAAATAATTATTTATTCCAAATAAAAAACATTAAATCTATAACTCATTTTGTAACACCTTGAAAAAGTTATCAAGGTCCCATAAAATTATAGTATAACCATAACACAATAATTTAATAATTTAGGATTAAATTTTATGAAAATAAATTTAAATTTAAATTAATGAAATTATTTATAAAAAATTTCAATAAAATATTTATGACATACAAAAATACCAAAACTTATACTATGATATTTTTTCACTTTTAAGATGTATAAATTGTATTTATACATTAATGGGTGAAGTATCTATTTTTTGGCCAATTTATTATTCATTAATATTCATTACTATTCATAAGGGTATATTACTATTCATATTTTACTATGCACTAAAAATTAAGTTGATCTTATTAGACCCTAAATATCTTATTGAAAACAATATTGTATAATAGTTTTTTGAAGTTCAAATCACATATGTGGAAAAATTATGTTTACGGGCTCAGTTATAAAAAAGTTGGTTTTTTGTATAGACTCAGTTTTTCATGAATTCTGTATTAAATCTATTTGTAAATTCTTGGGGCATTACATTCTTACACCATAAATAAATTATGGCCTTTCAATTTTTCCTTTTTAGAATTTTTTTACTACAAGGAAACTTATAATTATAAAGTAATTTCATGTCCTAAAAAATATTATTCTTTAACATCAATTATATTTCTCGATAAATCCTTCATAACGATTAATAAAAAGCAAATGATTAACCAATCATATCTCCTGGGAGTTTCATAACCCAGAGTGCAGAAAGGCTTGTTGTCGTATACAAGGATATTGTGGGTCAAGCCCAAAACTCCTTGTCAGAGTTTTCACTCCTAGGTAAATCTGTGCCAGAGCTGCCTCTACCTGCTTGTATCTAGACATGGATGTATTTTCTTGATAATCCACTTACTAAATACTCACAAAAAAAACTAGGAAGTTTTTCTATACATAAAATTTTTTATAGGGTTCTTCCTAATTTTTTCATAGCATAATTTATATAAATAACTAAAATATCCTTTGATACCAACATTGTAATCCTACCTTTTTATTACATAACTTTTCATTACATTTTACAAACAGAGGATCTTTAAAGTCTAGTGTCTTTAAAGTCAGGAACATAATTCAAGAAAAAAACATAAAACATTCTTATAAACCATTTTTATCACATAATCATAGGTTCATACTATGTAAAATTACTTCTTCTCATAACCTAGAGACATACATCAATGGAAAGGGTTAGTTGAAGGCCCAGTAAGGAAAGAAAGGGAATCAGTTTACTTGTGATAATAATAACTTGATGAAAAACATAAGGACATGAGCAGTGGAATTAAATGAATTATATCATGAATATAACATGAACCATAACATGAATATTTCGCTAAAACATTAAATTTATACATTCATGAACATATCACCATGGTTCATCCCCAAGGTGTCATAAAAATTACCAAGGTTATTCACCAAGGTATCATGAAACTTTCCATCTCTAGAGATTAAATTATTTACCCAATGCATTAAAGCGGTATCAGGGTGCACTATTAATATGTATTTATTTTCATGTGATCCAAATATATTATAATCAAAATTTTCAT
This sequence comes from Viscum album, assembly GCA_963277665.1. Taxonomy (NCBI): domain Eukaryota; kingdom Viridiplantae; phylum Streptophyta; class Magnoliopsida; order Santalales; family Viscaceae; genus Viscum; species Viscum album. Next base: position 1,594,857,918 of record OY728161.1, read on the forward strand.
AAAAATCCCAAATAGAATAAAATAAATGGGTTTCATATCAAAATCATGACGTTTTAAATGTTCTTAAAAACAAGATCATTAAGTAATTTATAACCCCTAGAAAGGGAGATATGGGTTTATGTATATCAATTCAAGAATAAAATTGATAGATTTTATGTATTTTTGAATACCCCTATAAATGAAAATATATTTGTGTATTCACATAAATAATGCAAGAGAATTTGTTGAGAAAAAGATAGAGACTTTGAGACCAAAATTCTCTAGCATAACGACTATATAACATGATTTTAGAAAAAATTGAAAAGAGAGGGGACAAGCGTAAAACACTAATAAACAACTCATAATATAGTATGGGTAAAGAATAAAAAAAATAAGAACATGGTATGGATATTTTAATGAAATAGCACATGTAAAGGAATCTTGAATGAAAAGAGAAGATGTGATTTTCTTTTATGAAAAACTCGGCAGCCTAACAGTGTCACTTAAAAATTCAGAAAACAAATTGATGAGATAAGGAATCTTCTTTCATCATTTGGACATGAAATTGAAAATAATAAGAATATATAAAACATACCCCTATATAATAAGATGGAAACTGGAAAACATAACTTAAAGGGAATCATGGCAAAAAGAGGAGGGTGGAAGGTTCCCTTACCTTGAAGAGTGACATCGAAAGATCGAAGGTTGGGACCTTGGGGGATTGAGGTCACCTTGGTAGGACTCCTTGGGAGGAAAAAAGAATATTAATTCGTTGAGGATGATTTTGGAATGAAATTAATGAGATAATGTCTTGTTATTTATAGGAAAAGTGAGGGAATATTTAATTAATTTCCAAGGGACAACTCATCGATGGTATTTGAAAAACCATGGGCTTTACCATGGTATTTTCCACTTGAGAAACCTCATAACATATATTACTATTCAAAAGTTGACCAGATATGTTACATCATTATAAAATCATCAATGATGTCATTAAACACCTGAAAATCAAAACTTTATTTTTACTATTGATCGAAAATTCAACTATTTAAGAAAATACCAAAAAATTTACCCTAACCTAATATCGATTCTCTTAATTAAAAAATGAAATCCATTTTCTGAAAATATTTTTATAAATATTTTTAATTTAATTTTTAAATAAAATCATTATTTATTCAAAATAAACAACTTTAAATCTATAACTCAATTTGTAACACCTTGAAAAGGTAATCAAGGACCCATAAAATTATTGTATAACCATAAGACAATAAAGTAACAATTTATTATTACATTTTATGAAAATAAATTTCTATTTTAAATTATTTAATTAATTATAAAATTGTAAATAAAATCTTTACAACATAAAAAAATACCAAAACCTATACTATGATCATTTTTTCACTTATAAGATTTCTAAATTGTATTTATGCATTCATTGGTGAAGTTTCTATTTTTTGGTCGATTTACAATTAATTACTATTCATTACTATTAATAAGGGTGTATTACTATTCATAATTTACTATGAACTAAAAATTATGTTGATCTTATTAGACTCTAAATATCTTACTAAACACAATCGTGTACATTTGTTTTTCAAAATTCAAATAAAAGATGTGGAAAAAATATGTTTACAAGCTCAGTTATAAAAAATTGGTGTTTTTTAGAGACTTATTATTTCATTAATTATTTATTAAATATATTTTTAAATTCATGGGGAGTTACTTGTGAGGCATGCTCATGAAAGCCTGTAAATTTCCCACTCTCATCCACCTCATTTGTTTTTTGTGGTATATATAATATGTGGTGATTTTTTCTCCCACAAGTAAATTCAAGATCACCTTGATTAATAGCTTGATGTTGGACTAATTGTTTTGTTAAAGTACACTTAATATAATTAATTATATTCCATATGTGGAATTCTCAAAATTCCAAGCCATAACTCCAAAATATTCTTAAATAATTATTTATGGAAAAAATAATATGTATTTATATTTTTTCATGTAATTTTTTTAAATTAATATTCCAAATAATCATCATAGAATAATATTTATATTATTTTTTCATCTTAAAATTCTGGGAACCCAAATAAGGGATGAACAATTTAAGAAGAAAACATTGTTAAATTCTTAAAAAAAGTTTTTAATAATTGAATATCAATTCAATACATTTTATAATTAAAAATTGATAAATTTACAAGGACATCATCCAATTCCATTACATGAATCCACATAAATTCTCAATGAGTTAACACTTCCTATGAACTCACCAAATAGATATTGGAACATTATTCACAAAAAATTCAGTATTATTCCAAATACATATATCCCATATACATATATGTTATTATGTTAACGTAATAACATACAAGAATCTCCACTTCCACAAAATGGGAAGGGGAACCATTGCTCCTATGTATGATAGACTACTGCCTTTTAAACTAACGAGATTCATTTTCGATCATCACCTCTCATTGATATTTAAGATTATGGAATTAATGTATATATATTATATTCTTTTAATATCTATGATTATAGAAAAGTAATATTTTATATTATTTGTTACCCTTCGATATTTTAAAAAATGATAAAATATTTCATGCGTACGTGTGACTTCTACCTCCATGAAGTGATGTGATTCATTTTACATAAAAAATCACATGGTTGATATATATATATAAGTCTATTTAAATAAAATATATGGTAACAATGGTATAATTATCATTATAGAATGATAAAATAATACTTAATTTCCTTCCACCCTCATCTTTGAAAAATGGAAATCTTACTCATGTGTGCATATGTCTTACCATCTCCATGATTGTAACATAGTTCAATTTTATTAATAGAATTTCATAGTTGGTTTTAAAATTATAATTTTTTATAAAAATAATAAATATTTCATGAATATTATTCTCTATATGATGGAATAATGAATAATTTTACCACATTCAATCAACCAATGTCATTTTGGACATATGAACCAAATATCATCAAAACACCCAATAAAAATTTACTTGATTATATAAATGTGTATATCATGATAATAAATAAAATAACATTTGTAAAAAACTGGAAAAAATTTCATTTTCAATTAAATAATTAACATTGTTTTATTATTTAAGAAGATTAATAATGTTTCTGACGATTCTGACATGGGGTAGAGGTTTCTTAATTCAGTTTCAATTCATTAGGTTGCACTTATACTTCATTGAAAATGTTATGTTAGGATTTTTTTGTGTAATATAATTTTATTATTTTATGTTTTATTTGGAAATTTTTATATTGAATTAAATTTTAAATTCATAGTCTATTCAATTATTAATTTTCAATTCAACGGAATGATGTTTATAAGGGATTGCATCTCAATTTCCTCTCCATTGAGATATATTTTGTAGTATGTAACTCTTTTTTTTTGGGGTTTATATGTTTACCCTTTGAAATAATTAACATGAATACCAATTTTTTCATTATGAATAATGTTTCAATTTATGTTTTTTATTTTAAGGGGTTACATTTTAAATGTTACCAAAAGGTAAGTATTATTATAATATCATTTTTTCTGATTTTCTTAAATTATATGGAAGGAATCTCATAATACATCCTTTATAAAATCCATTTATTTTCTTATCCATTGCATATTTAATGATTTCTCATATTTTCCACCAAAATGTTCTCTATTTTTCACTGGGAACATGAAAAAATGTTTAAAATAAAAATATTTTATTCTTATTTTTTGATTGGGTATATTTTCTACCAAATCCATATTTTTAAATATTATTTCATGTAATTCCTTTATATAGTGAAATGATATATTTTGGAAATTTTATGTTATCCCTGAATTTTTGAATGCTTTTAATAGAATCCTTCAACTATTTTCAGAAGGGTTCAATTTTTTCATTACATACAAAATATCTAAAGTATTTTTTTAATATATGAAGCATTAATAGACTTTCCCATCACCATAACAATTTTTCAGTACATAGATTCTTCTATACATTTCCAATTTTTTTACCAAAAAAAATATTTTTTATAATTTATTTTAATATTTCTCTTCTATTTTATATATTTTTACAAATTTAATTATGAAAACTATATTTCCATTGATGAAATAGTCATCTATTATATTAATTTTTTAACCATTAAATTTCTCTTAAAAACATCAGTTTTTAAGGATAATTAGATTCTACATTTATCATAAATATTCAAATTATATATATATCATGGATTTTATTACTCCCTTAACAATATACCATTTAACATATTTTTTTTACTATGAATGTTATTTTATTTACTAGGGATAATATTTATAATACAAACTCTTTACCAGATATAGGAATTTATTTTTAAGGAATATTATTCATGAATTAAATTTATCATTAAATATATTAGGAATGCATTGGACATGATGTTACATATGGAGTATAGAATTATATAGAACCTATATTAATCCGTAGGTCTCATGTGAGAAATATGTTGGAAAAATTAAATAGTCCATTACCCATTATTTCAAACTATCTTAGCATAATATCGTGATGGTAACAATATAATAATGTCTGAGATCATGAAAGCAAATATTATGTAATTCCTTCATTGAGAATTCAGTTATTATTGTCCCTGAGTCTTTTTGCATTGATATGATCCATAGATTCATTTAATGATCAATTTATTTATAAAAAATAATATTTTTTTAGTTATTTATCAATTCATATTTATTATATCTTATTTTCTCGTCATATAATCTATATTAATTAACTGTTACTGAGATTTCATCTAACCCTTATTTTGTTTCATTTCCCATAATTATGAATAATAAATTGTTTGATGAGATTATATGATATGGAATATTTACATTCACTATGTTATGTATTTTATATTTTCAAATGTAATTTATTATTTAAGAATATATTTATTTTATCAAGACTAATAAACAATTATATACGTAGAGATAAATTTCCTTGTATCTAATGCCAGTGTAATAAAGTAACCATTAGCCTTGGGATTCTAAGGTTGGGGTCACCAGAGTTGGTGATAGAGAATGTTTTGTAGAAACCATATGAATTGGATTTAGTAAAATATTGATTATGGAATATAACCCTATGAGTGACACTGAGAATACATTTATTTATATGATAACAACCTAAATTTTAAAATCATTATTTAGTCTTAACTGATGATAACCAAAATGAAGATCAATCCATGATAATTATTGAGAACCATGAAGTTGATCAAAAAAATTCATCAATGTATGGTAAATGATATTCTATATTTATATTAATGGAGTTTATTTCTATATATGAAAATAAAAATGAAATACATATACATATTTTTTATAAATAGGTTATAGTCTCCCTAATGTAAGAAACTAGGGTGAATTAATACCTTATAACATAACCCATGTAGTTTTTTTAAATAAACCAATTCCACTTGGATCGTTCTATCAAGATGAATATATACGATTTTTTAATTTAGTATGGGTTCAATGGAAAATTAATCCTCATATTCAAGTATATGTCTAGGTAATTACTAATGAAATACTTCAATGTATTCTTGAAAATCGACATATCTTCTTCTCTTATGATATCCATCATATTCCTAGATATATTTTTATCCTATTCTTCCAAATTTCATTATGATGAGACACTATATGTTTTTCTAGACAAGACTTAGATAATGAAGCATATCCTCTAAAAATATGGGATTCTATTTATCCTTCAAAAATAACAATCATATTATCTCAGAAAAAATTTCATTATACTTTTAGAGACTATCCATACCAATTGTCATATCGAATTCAACTATATTAATAACAATAAAATTTTCAACAAGGGAATTTATATTCATATTAATATTAACTTTAAAAATATATCATCACTATAATGATTTTTTCCTAAGGTTTTTGGATTAAAAAATATTTTATAAGTGTGTTTTTGGATGATTCATTAATCTTGGTAAGCATCTGGGATATATAAGAGTCTAGAGATCCAAAATAAAATGAATTATTATCTATATTTTGGTATTTGATCAAAGATATTACTTTGAAATTATTCAACATTTCAACTTCTATTTTAGAAATCACATAATCAGGTCCATGCTATATTTTCCTATTCTAAGTTAGATTCCCATAACACATGAGTATTTGGTTATAATAGTTCCCCATTTCATTATAGTTGACGCATTAGACAACAATGAATTATCATGTACCCTTTTCTTTCATGAGAATGATGGACTTTATCTATACACTTGTATAAAACACTTGTTACATTCAAGAATTTTCATAGGTATTTCTTTAGAAAATTATTATATATTTAAAAATCCACCATTTTAGTATTTTTATTTTCCAAAGTTACTCTTATGTGGTGCTTGTAAATTATCTTCTGCTAATTTTTTCCAATGAAAATAAATGACTTGCAGAATTTCATCTCTTTCTTGAAGGAACTTGAAAAAACCTCCTCATATATAATTTTTTGGAGATACTAATTACCTTTGAATGTGTGTCATTAACCAATTATAGAGGTGATAAATATTTATTTCTTGACTACATATATCGTTCTTAGAATGTATTTTTAATCCCTTAAACATTTTCTTAAACTCAAAAACATTTTCCACTTCAATTTTTTTATTGTAAATCACTTTTAATCTATACTAATCTCTCATGAGGATTGTAAATTTTCAATAACATCACATTAAAAGACATACATTATAGTTTACAAGAACTTGTTCTCTCAGATATTATTATAAAATCATTGTTTTTATATTTCTATCATTTATACTAATAAATGTGACATAATTTCAATAACGCAAAAAAATATTACATATCTTGGAAATATAAATAAATGGTTCATAAAAATAAATACCCTCACACAAAATTTACTCCTGTCTAGTGAAATTCATATAATAACCCTACTTAAACCCTTTCTTCATAACCTATTTAAAGGAATCGTTAGAATAGAGTGATCTTAGACCCTCGGTAAGGGTAAATATGAGAGATATTAAATATTGTATAAGAATAACATGATAATAAGGGCATATGAAATTGAAATTATCATTTTGAAAATTATACCCGATGAATCATACATAAAAATCTTGATTCATGGAATAAATCATGGAATTTTATAAGATATGAATCTTAAACGAATCAAATAAGATGAGCTATTATAGCATATCATTGGCACAATTCATAGAATTTCTGTGTACACATAATCATAGAAAATAATTTCCCTATAATAAAAATATATTTTCCAATACTATAATATTGGAATGGTTTCAATTCCCAAACCATTGTAGTTATTAAGGTTCACACCCAATACTATCATAGTGGATGATGTCCCTTAATGAATTGAATTCACTCCCAATTCTAGTCCTTTCTATCTCATGATAATCAGTCTTTACACAACACATTATAGTGACATATAGGACCCAACTATCATATAATGAAAACAAATATATTTCAAAGGATCATATATCATTCATCATGTAATTACCCATGAAAATAATTGGGTTTCATAAACATTTCGTTATAGAATACCCCAGGTAAAAGAATGGATTTCATAAAATTTCTTCTTTTCACCATAATCATAAACCATCTAGATATATAATAAGGTTTGTATACATAGTTAATATCCCTAATAAATAATGAAAAACCCAAAATTATTTCATCTAATAATGAATTTTGTTTTTAAATATCATTTAAGAAAATTATTGAGAAAAATAACATTTTCATTTTGAAACCAATTTTAATATAAAAAAGTACATGCACTTATAGAGAACATTTTATTTGACAATAATATTGAAATATTACAAGGTAAACAACAAATAATTGAGTCTTCATGGATATGAGAAAATAACTCATATATTATATGTAAAAAATCATTCATTCTATATATTGTTTTTAAAAATCATAATACACATCATTTGGAAAATTAAAAAAAAGGTTCATTTCAACTATTTTGTAAAAGTTAAATTATGGGAAAATGATTTTAAATTTTTTAATCATAATATAAAAAACATGTTTAAATAGTTTCTAGAAAAAATAAACATGTAAGATAAATATTACCCAATTGAGAGTTAAAAATAAGAATTCTCGAATAATAATTAGATTGTGAAATAAACACAAAATATATTGGTAAATTTTGAATTGTAAGCCCCATGAAAGAAATAAAGAAAGGGGAAATGTAAATATTATAATTACCTTGACATGAATCATAAAACACATTCATTATCAGTATATACTATCACAAAAGAAACTTGTATGGTATAAGTAATGGGTCCAATAGATAAAAACTTAAGATGATAATCTATTACATTGAGTCTGACCCCTCATGTACATTATTTATATTCCTATATTATAAAAATATGATAATTATTTACTATATATATATCATTTTTCTTTTTTATTATTCCTTTTCCCTCACTTATTTCCATGTTATAAAAATTATTTATTCATATATATTCAAAATAGTTGTTTTAGAGACATTTTTATCATAAGTCCAAAATAAATTTGGAAGGTTGAATATGGTCAAAGATATTTTTAATTAAATAATATAAATAATAATCATGAAATAAATATAATTTTTATTAATAAAAATAATTCTAAAAATAACCATTAAATATGGTTAATAAAAATGAACTACATTCTAATCATGGAGACGGTATGTTGTACGTATGAGTGAGTAATGTTTCAATTTTTTGATGGTCAGTATATAAATAAGGTATATAATATTTTATTGTTCCACTATTCTAACAATATAATATATATTCTATTAATTATATAAATAAACATATATATATATATCAACCATGGGATGTGGTGAAGAAAAAATAATCACATTACTTCATGGAGGTGGTAGTCCACACGTACACCCAAAAGACATTATCATTTTTCAGTGCATGGAATGGTAGGATGGAAAATGATATATTATCTTATTATAATGGTAAAAATTTCATGAAAATAACATATAAACATTAATTCTGTCTTGATAAATATTTTTGAGATATGGTGATCAAAAATGAATTATATCAATTGATGAGGTTGTAGTCCTCCATACACATGAATGATAATTGTGTTTCCCATTTATTGGAAGATGAGATGGATATAGGTTATTCCATTAAAATAATATAATATAAGTATATTTAGGATAATATTGTTATTATTTTATCATGTTTTATGAATATTTTATGGTGTTTCAATAAGAAATGAAACAAAAACAACCAGATAACTTTTATACCTATTATCTGTAAAAAACCATCCTTCACTAATACCTTAATCCTTATAAGGATGGTGTTATAACAAATATAAGGAATCTAGAATGGGGTGTTGTCTTTTAGGAAGTTATTTTTGATGGTCTTGGACCATATTGGTTTTTCTGTGTGATTTAGTGATAAGAAGAGGTTCCCATTTATAAAATATGGGAGGGTCAATCTTTAAGTTTCTCAAAATGTTAAATTATAATATAAATTAATATTCAATTAAAATATATCCAAAGTGAGTTATTTATAATATTATATTAGGATTAGTTTAAATTCCCTCATCTAATAAAATTTAGTCATTTTTAACTATATTCTTACCCTTATCTTTTGGATATAACCCTAATTTAACCCCACCAACTCTAACCGCGACAACATTAGTTTTTAATATTTGAGGGCAAATGTTGTTAATATGAAATGAAAAATGGCCCATTAATGGACCATTGTAGATATATTCATCATTATCCTAATAAAATGAAATAATTTAATATTTTTAGTAATTTTATATCATTTAATACAATATTATCTATTATAGAATATCAATAATATCAGTTTTAGAACTATTCATTACATTAAATTTAATAAAAATTAAGTACTTATTTCTTAAGAATTAATCAATAAATTTATATTATTTATGAAACTTATATTTATTTCATGAATCTTTTATTCCAATTCATAATCTCAAATGTAATAGATATTCTATAATTATCACATTTAAATAATTATATTTTTTTAAGCTTTGAGTTCCGTATTTTGTATGATACTAAAAATAGTCTTTCATTTTATAATATCAGGGTGATAAATTCTCTTCCACCACACCATTTAATAAATTTCATCCTCATAATTAGTACACGGTCTTAATACCTTTGGGTTTGACATTTCAAAATACCTTTACTGAAAACCGACATTATAAAAAGGTTTAATAAACTTCTTCTTAAAAAGAGATAAAGATAAATACAAAGGTCATTTGGAATAACACATGACTAGGATCCCATATAAGAAAAAATTGGTGGTAAGTGAAATCAAGGATGTAGAACAGAAAAATAACTCCCATTTACTAATAGAGAGTGATAGATAACATGATCATGAGAAATTGAAGTGTTACAAAATTGTAACTCTATAATGGGTAAAAAGGCCATTGATTACTCTGTAAGAAAAGTAAATGAGTATTGGTTTTTAGTTTCCGATCCTTTTTTATAGATTTAGTAAATTACATTGTTGTATAACATATGAACATGAGTAAATAAACTTACTTCATGAGTTGAGTTTCATCCTTTATTTAATTTCCACCATGATATCTTATTTTACTCCAAATGATTAGTTTTTTTTATGAATTTTTCATTCTTGATGTACAAAAATCAAATTTTAATGGTTTTTATAACACGAAAAAGAAAAAAAATTATTCCTCTAGTCTTTAGACATTATAAATAACAAAAATGGTTACTATAAAAATGACATTTCCCAAAAAGCATAAACATTGATATGAGGAAAACTACTTCACTATACAAAACTAAATAGTAATACACAAAGTTCAGTGTAGTTCATTTAATATGTAACTCTACTTAAAACTCATCAAAATCTTATATTCAATGATTAAAACCCAAAAATCATAAGGATTAGATCACATATTCAATCTAAATAAATTTATCATTTACTTTCTAAAATGGTCAGACCCTAAACATATAATATCTACGATATGCTAACCATTTCCACAAATAACCATTAATAATATTTGAATCCAAAATAAAACATAACATTTATTCCTCAAAAAAATTCCACAATATGTTTTATAACTTAATCATATAGGGTTCCTAGAATTGTGAACATATTTTGAAATAACATTAATTAATTAACTTCAAATCATTTTCCAATAACATGGTCATATCTATGATAATACATATATTCCCAAAATGAGAATAAATTTTCTTTATTACATATAGTTTAAATAATAAAAATTAATTTCATACTAACTAAGACATCACATATTCCTGCGGTAGATGGTGCACCCTTGCCACCCTTCAGTTTTGGGTGTAAACCTCATGGCCTTGATGGATGTGACATGTTATCACCCGACCTATGGGTTTTCATTTTATTATAAAAATATTAATACAATTATAATAACATTCCCAAAATATGGTGAAAATAGTAAAAAATTAATAACCAATAATTAACATAAAATTACATATCTTATAAACCTTAAATACTACTTATACATTTAAACATATATCCCCAAAAATTAAGGTAATTCTTCCAAAAATAATACTTCATTATAAAGAAATGGGTTACATATACCTATCCAAGAATATCAATAGCCTACTAAAAATTCCATCAATTTAAACCTCAAAAGCATTGATCAATAATATAAACTTATGGAAAACCATAAACTTATATACCCATAAAGGTATCCATAAATCTTAAGAAAACTTCTCATGAAAATATCAAAATCTACAAATCATTGTTAACTTACCTTTGATATCAACTGTAACATACCAGAACCCACGCTCCCAGATCTGATTCTAAAATCATAATCATTAAATTTATATATTTGATAACAATAATCATGAAACAACTTAACCCATTGAAAAATTTATAAACAAAAGTAAATATTTGATCACATTTATATTAAAAGACATTTTCTATTTAGAGCTTTATATAATTAGGAAAAACTATTGTATATCGTGGAACATAAATAAATGGTTTATAAATATATATATATCATCCCCAAAAATTTTATCTCATACATTACCCTTCTTATACATACCTGACATATGACCATCATCATACCGTTGGAAAAACGAAACATAAGAAAGGGATGAAATTGTATGATTAGTAAGGTTAAATAAGGTAGATGGCATGATTACATAATAATAACATGATAATAAAGAATAATAACATGAACCAAACATTTGAAAAAAAATTCCGTTAATCATATATCATAATCTCAAGTCATGGAATAAATATTGGATGTTCATAACATATGAATCATAAAGGAATCAAATAACATGATATAAGAGAGAATATCATTAACATAAGTCATGGAATTTTGGTATATAGATAAGCAGAGAAAATAATTTCCCCAATCATCAAGGATATTCTCTAAGACATTATAGAAAAATGGTTTTAATTCCTAAACTATAATATTATTCAAGGTTCACTCCCAAGAATATCATTTTGGACAACATTTCTTACTGAACTAAGTTAACTCTCCATTCACATCTTATTTATTTCATGAGATGCCAATGTTTTTCTAATTCATTGGAGGGATATATAGGTAAAAAATTAAAATAATAAAAACCTTAGATATGTGTTACACCAGATCATAAATCACTCATCATACTATAACCTATGAAAATAAAATATTTTCACAAACATTTCATAATAGGATAAAACATGTAAAAGATATGTTTTTCATAAACATTTCATCTTTTCTCTAAAAATATAAACCATCTAGATAACGAATAAGGATTTTATCCTTAGTTAATGTTCCATAAAAAAATTATAACATTAACATATTTCATTTTAGATAAAAAAATTATTTACAGTGATCAATTAATTATTTTCTTGAAAACAATAACCTTCCTATTGGGAAATCAATTATTATTTTTAAAAAAAATCCATGTGATTATAATGGAGAACATTTTATTTTGAAATAAACTCATAAATTATAATGCATGCTTATAATCATTTATTAATAATGATAATAGGAAAATATACACATTTATTATAGGTTAAAAAATAATATATCTATATTTTGGTCAGAATATCTACAAAGTAACGCGTTTAAAAAATGAAAAAAAAAAGATTTCATTCAAACCATTATGTAAAAATTAAAATTTGGGATTAAATAACATTGAAAAAATTTAAGATAATATTTCAAAAACCTTTTTAGATATTTTTTTTTAAACATGGACATGGGAGATAAATATTCCCTAGAAGATACTTAATCATAAGAAATATAGAATAATTATGGGATTGTGAAGTAATCCCTTACAATTTTGGTTATATTTGAATAATCAGACACATGAAATAATGAAAAATTGGTTGATATATAAGACCAAAAATTTCATGAGAATAACCATAAAAAATATTCATGAGTATTATATACACCACACAAAACAAACATGTTGTGATAAGGCATGTGTCCTATATATACAAAAGTAAGATGAAAATCCCTTACCTTCTATCTGAATCAACATATACATTGTTTATATTCATTAATAATAAACACACTTCAATTATTTAATTTATTAAAAACTTTTTCAGTTTTATTATTACGTCTATATTACTTATACCATTTAATAATAATTACAAAATTATTAATGTTCATATCGAACATTTTGACAATATTTGGATCATATGTCCAAAATGACTTCAGTAGGTTGAATATTTTAAATTTGGACATTATATAATCATCTAAATAATAATAATTAAATAATTATTAATTTTATATATCAATTATAATTTTAAATACGACCATTTAAATTTTTTAAGAAAAATGAACTTTTTTACAAGCATGGAGATGGTAGGTTCTACATACACATTAGTAAGGATTCCATTTTTCAAAAATAATTGTGGAAAGATGTTGTGTATTATTTCTTCATTTAAGAATGATCATAACATAATATATATCATATTAATTATTTACATATAATTATATATATCATCAGTGATATGTGGTAATGAAAAATGAATCGCATTGCTTCGTGGAGGTAGTAGCACACACGTACACATGGACAACATTATCATTTTTTAGTGTATATAATCGTAAGAAATAAAATTACATATTATCATTTTAAAATGAAAAATATTCCATTAATATAATATATAATCATTTCTTCTATCATTATAACTAGTAAAAAGAAATTGTGATAGACGACGACATATATCATTTTCTGGCGTGATAATCTATGCGTACACATGGATGATGGTTTTGTTTCCCAATTGATTGAAGAGGATTCAGATATAGATTATGAAATTAACATAATAAAATCTCATTATATAGAGGATAATTTTTTATAATTTTATTATTGATGAATAATATTTCCAACATGTGGAAAAAGAAACATAACTAAAACATGGAGATAAAAATTAAACCAATTATTTTAAAAACCTTCTATTTATAAAAAAATTAATAATTCGATATTTCGGTATTATGCCTAAAACAAGGCTTCTAGAATTTGGGTATGGATTATATGAAGGCATTTTAGGGTAATTCTGAAAAATTGCTGTTTTATATGTGAATTAATGAGAAGGAGAGGTTCCCTTTTTCAAAGAGGAGATGGAAACTCTTTTTATTTCTCAAAATATTAAATTAAAATAAATTAATATTAAATTATAAATGGATTGAAAGTGGGTTATTTTGTAGATAATAAGAGTATTGGTCTAAATCCCCTCATACAATATAAGGTATAAATTATTTAACTATAGGTCTACACTTATCTAATGGTTATATACCCTATTTAACCTATTTAACTCTTACCATGAAAACATGAATATTTACTCTTTGAGGGTTAATATATTTAATATAAAATAAAAAAACACCATAAATGGAACATGGTTGATATTTTCAACCTTATCATAACCACATGGATGAATTTATGATTTTTTTGAATTGTAGATCATTTAATAAGATTTTATTTACTACAAATATGAAAAAATTCATTTTTACAATTATTCATTGCATTGGAATTAATAAAATTTAGTGATTATTTCCTAATAATAATTCAAAAAAATTATATTGAAACGAAAATTTATATTTATTTCATAAATAATTTATTTTTTTCATACCCACTAATTTAACAGCTCGGTTATAGTGATCATATTAAAATAATAATATATCACTAGTCATTTAAGCCCAATGGTGCATAACGTGTACACTATAAAACATAGTTATAAATTTTATAATATCAGGGTATTTGATTCATATTTAACCCCATATTTTCTTCCAATTCATTTTGTTTTTAATCACTAACCTCCACTGATCATCATCTCCTCTTTGATAATATACTACCGTGATATCCTATCCTTTTCATTTTTCCCAAATCAAAGAATAGATTGTTAATGGAAGTGATTGATAGTTAATATACTAATGGATTAGAAGTTCAATTATAGGATTAGGGTATCTTCCACATGAATTGGTAAAAAAATGTTTCACCATATTTTGGATAAAAATTTTATTCTATATGTGAAACCTTATTAGTCAAAACCTGAGTTAACTACAATAATATTGTTCTAATTGTAAGAACTCAGGTCTTCTTTTCAGGTATTTATTTCCTTTCTGGTCATTTTTGGGAAAAAGGGGAAATTCTGGAAATTTTCTAAGTACGCGTCATGTACTATATGAGTACATGTTGTGAACTACGAAGCCGCATGAGGCCGTGTACTGGCTTCACACACATCCATGTGGGGGTGTTGGAGCCTGCCTAAAGTAGAGTACGGAAATAGCGAGTACACACCGTGAACTTCAAAAGTATATGTCATGTACTTTATTTTTTTCATTAAACACACTGAGGTCATGTCTAATCTCCATAACACTCTTATTTTAGGTCTCGTTCAACCGAGAGCTCCATATAGCCCCAGATCTTTGATGAACCCCTGCGCGTGAGTCCGTCATCCAAATCAAACACCATCGGTTGCGTTGGAATCACATCAGTGAGTTCTCTTTTTTCCAAGAGCACCATCTTCTGATTTCTCTTCTCTCGTGAGATATTGTGGGTTGAACATTTTAAACGTTTTTGTATATCTTCAATGTTACAAAGAGATTCAAGCCTTGAGGTTCACATATATCGATCACCCAAAACTAAGGTAGGTGGTTTGTGCCTTTCAGTTCAAATTATTTGAGTATTACGTGCAATTTCCATCAATACCCTTGAACGAGATATTGCTTGTTTCCCATTTTACCCCTATTGATTTCCTGCCATGCTCGCATGCTTGTGTAGAGGTTATTTGGATATGAATAGGGTCGATTTATATGCTTTGGATTTATTGACCAATCATGTTCTGTTTACGACTGTTTGGTCCTGTTTAGCTAGTTTGGATGCCTTTCCTATTATCCATGCCTGTTGATGTAGGATGGAGAGTCTGTATTCTAATATGCTTTATATGCTGTAGACTTTTTAGCCAATTAGTTCTGTAGGTTTACTTTGCCCATTTTTTCATTTCTATGATCGTTGACCTACACAGGGCCGTGAGAACCTGGTGTAGTAGACTATAAGGGGAATTGACCGAGTGAGCTTCCTCAGATAGTCTTTGATCACTATATACTATACGGGGCATTGATCGAATAAGCTTCCTCGGAGAGTCTTTGAATTATTTGAATCACTTGGGGCTATAAGGGGAATTAACTGAGTGAGATTCCTCAGAGATTTCTTGACTGCTTAAGACTATAAGTTGAATTGACCATGTGAGCTTCCTCAGAGAGTCTTTGAATTATTTTAACGACCTAAGCCATTAGGGGAACTGATCAAGTTAACTTCCTCAGAGAGTACTTGACCTTGGGGACATAAGGTGAATTGACCATGTGAGAATCCTCAGATATTCCTTGGCTACCTTAGATAATAAGGGGAATTAACTGTGTAAGCTTCCTTAAAGAGTATATATATATATATATTATTATGACTAAACCATGGGGGTTAGGCCGAGTGCACTTCCTAGAGTGTTTCTTGTATTTCTTAGGTAGGACCAGAGGGGATGGATTTGAGTACTTACCAAAGGGTTACCTCTTTTTGTTTAGTTGTTTGATTGTTGTTGATTGATATTGGAAGTGTGGATTGTTTACTGTTGAGTACTTCCCAGCTTACGGTTTTCTGTACTTTTACCTTCCATATATTCACTCACTATTAGGCACAGATCTTCGAGTGGTTTCCTTCTATAATATAGTATCACACCTTGTTTGGGTCATTGTTTTGGGGCCAAACAGATTATATTGCTGCAGGTGTAGACCATGGAAAGCGCCCTTCTACTTCAGGTACTTGACTTGATGTGGATCTGAAGAGCATGGGACCAATATTAGGCTTGGGATGTTGTGGATTTTCTATATGTTTCTTTTTTACTTGGTTCAGTACTATTTGTATTCAACATTGTGACTTGTTTGGATATTTTCCTAGACAAATTTATCATGCATCATTATATATATATGTGTGTGTGTGTGTGTGTGTGTGTGTGTGTGTGTATTCTCTAGTTGTTTATTATTCAGTCTTTCACTGTTTACTATTTTTTGATATTTACTACTTCTGCTATTGTATATTTGTTCATTATACTATGTTACTCTGCCAATAAGGACATAGTTTCCCCACTATCACACCCAAGGCCCTCTCGGCTAGTCGGGTGCTTCTGGAATTCAGGGAAATGTGCTTAAGGCCATGTGAACAACCGGGTACGGGGCGCCTTTGGGTGGCTTCCAGAACCGGGACGTTATAAAGTGGTATCGAAGAAACTCTTTTCTCTTGACTTACTATTTGGAGCCTTTGGCTAGGGATAAGAAGTTATAGGTACTTGGTAATAAGTTTTTCCCAGGAGTAGCTAACCCATGTGTAGGGAAATGCCAATCTACCTCGTTTATTGCAATTTTTTCTAGTTTTCAATTTTACAGTTGATTTTATCTTCATCGTTGGGTGACTCACATGTATTGTATTGTTATCATCGATGTTATTGAGGTTCCGTTTCTTTCACAACCTAATGAGATGAGGGTATTCCATCTAATGCAATATATAGGCACTTTCTAGAAATCACATGTCATGTATTCTTCCCATGCCATCTAGGATGCATTAGCAATTGCATGTTGTTGTGATAGGCATTGTGTATAATATGCATTCTATTGTTAAGGATGCTTTGATAAAAAATACATTCTCTTTTATAGAGTATTGTTTGTGTAAGGTTTTGTTTGAAGGCACACCAATCATTTGTTATTGAGGTGTTACGGGACCTCGTGGACTAGAATTTGGTGGATCATTGCCTTTCTGCATTGTTATAACTCATATAAGATGCCAATATTTGATTTTTAGGGAGTATAGGCCCCCAAAGATCAGATTTTGTCACTTTCAGTGTTCGTTTCATTGTCTTTCTGGGTCCTGGAGTAGTTTCTGAGTCTTACTGTCCCGAAAAACCCAGAATACACGCCATGTAGTTTTGACTACACGCCATGTGTTCTTCTATTCGGGAAGAAATTTTTTTTATTATGTACATGCTGTGTAGTCTCTAAATGGGTCATAGGCCTTGTAGGAAGAGACACGGGACAAGAAATTCCTTATGAGAACACGTTGTGTACCAGTTGAGCATGTCGTGTAGTGTAATCCTAGGAAACTGGCCGTGTAGTTAACATCATGGGTCAGTTGAGTCCCTTATAACACATGTCGTTTCCATATGGAACACACCTTTTAGAGAAAACTAGGTACCCAGCCATGTCACTAAAAACAACAGTCGGTGTTATCTTTCCTAGTACACGTCGTGTCTGTCTAGAACACGCTGTGTAGTGTCAGCCGTGTATCTAGTAGTGTAACTAACATCACGGGCCAGCTGCATCTTGTCTAGTACACGTCAAGTCTACCTTGAACATGATGTATAGTCTTGTCTTAGGAGATATGTGTGACTTAATCATGTAGAAGGACATGGGCAGGGGATGAGGATTCAAGTACACCCCGTGTGTTTGGGGAACATGTTGTTTTTTTTTAGGTGTTACACAACCAGTTTAGGTAGGAGTGCACACCCATGTAAATAACTTAAGGGAACACTCCATGTAGTCATGTTTTGTAAAACATGAATGATTTGTTTCTATTTTTCCCTTATTATGCTTCTAGTTTTTAATCCTTGACAATATTTATCTAAGGTGTGAATTTGACCTTGAAGTGGCATGCCACAGAGATGACCTCCGGTTATGCACCAGTTTCCAGGCGGTGATCAGACACCGTACATGGCCGATCAGGGACTTACGGTAGATCGACCTGTCATTCGAATCTTGGCACCAGCCATTATACCTGACATAGGAGTTGATGCTCAGTTCAGAGAGGGATTTATGAGGATGGTGAAGACTTTTTAGGGAGTCTCGTCTCCTGCCTCATCGATGGCAGAATTGATGTCGGTCTTCCAGTAGCAGCATCCTCCCACTTTCATAGGGAATGGAGGACCCCAGACTATAGAGTCGTGGCTAGAAGCCATAATGATGATTTTCAAGCATCTGGAGATACCTCCAGATAAGAGAGTGAATCTCGCTACCTATATTCTTCAAGACTCTAACAAGACGTGTTGGGATGTGATCTCAAAGTTGGGACGCTAGTAGGATATGGAATGGGATGAGTTTCGGTATATCTTCGAGGATTAATTCTATCCGGAGACCTTGAGGTCAGATCGAGCCTAAGAGTTCATGAGTGTGGAGAAGGTTACTCTTTCTATTATGGAGTATTCCTCTCGTTTCACAGATCTGTAGTGTTTCACACCTATTCCAGGATGTTATGAGTTGTTCCTTGCATGGAAGTTTGAGGATGGTCTAAGGCACGACATCCGATCACAGATGAACATCATCTGGTTAACTTTGATATCTTCTATCGTCAACCAGGCACTGATTATAGAGCACAATCTGAGGGATTATGGAGTTATGAGCCAGAGTGGTTTGGCATTCAGAGTTATTATTCCTCCTACTGATACTAGGAAGTGCCTCCAACAGTCTACATAGGGAGATAAGAGTGGGCGGGATGCATCTTCTGGTAGCTAGGTGGTGTGATACCAGTGTAGGAAGAGCGGGAATAAGATGCAATGTTGCCCGAGAGACCCAGTGGAGTGCCAATATTGGGGCAAGATGGGTCACATTCAGCGCTTTTGTCAGTTCTCCTCACCAGGAGCTAGTGACAAGGGTTTTCTATGAATCCATGTTTAGGAGCAGCACCACCAGTTTCCCACCAGTCTAGGAACTGGAGTTCTTCTATTCATTTAGGCCGAGGTGGAGGTTGTGGCTGGGGTATTCAGTCGCCAGTCCTTCAGTGAGAGTAGGGTGGACCAGCTTAGAGTAGGCAGGCAGGGTCACAGGGCCAGGGAGCAAGCTAGACTTTTTTAGTGGAGTAGGATCCCGGACCCTCTACAGTTCGAGGTACGATCCTATTTGCCTCAGTTTTATCTTCAGCCCTCTTCAACATAGGGGATTCTCATAGATCTATATCTATTTCTTTTGTGGAGTGCATTGGGCTCTACAACTTTTCTTCTACGGATATCAAAATTCTAGACACTCCGTTGGGAACGAGAAAATCTTGTGTGCTTCAGTGCAAGGGGTTCCCTCTAGATGATGGTGGATGCCAATTCTTATAGGACCTCTATGTACTAAAGATGATAGGCTATGATGTCATTCTCGGAATGGACCGGTTGGTTCCCTTCCAACCAGTTTTCGATTTCTATCACTCTAGGTTGAGTTTCATATCACAATAGGGCAGATCTTTTCTTCATAGGGGTGAATGGGTTGTCCAGGAAAGCATATTAGGTCTAGAGAATCATGGGATAAGAGAAGTTACATCCCAAATTTCTAGCCTATATCTGGATTACCAGGGGGCTTCAAAGTTAGACTTCCCTCTAGTTGTGGATAGTTTTAGGAATGTCTTCCCAAAGGACATTTTAGGTTTACCACTGGAGCATGATGTAGAATTTTCTATTGAGCTTGTGTTAGGAGTGGCACTGGTGTCCATTCCTCCTTATAGTATGGCTACACCAGAGTTACAGGAGCTCATGAAGAAGTTGGAGGAATTGTAGGCAAAGAGTTTCTTCTGACCCATTACTTCCCCTTGGGGTTTTCTTGTCTTATTTGCGAAGAAGGTAGATGGTACCCTTAGGGTTTGTGTGGATTATCAGAAGTTGAACCAGTTGACAATCAAGAACTGATATACCTAGCTTAATATTGATGATTTATTTGAATAGCATCAAGGATCCAGAGTGTTATCGAAGATCGATATATGGTTTTTCTATCATCAGTTGCGTGTTAGACCATTTAATATACCTCTCACATCCTTCCGGAGCAGGTATGATCTATACGAGTATATGGTCATGCCATCTGGTCTCATGAACACGCCTACAGTTTTCATGGCACTAATGAACTGAGTGTTCCATCCCTACTTGGATTCCATCATGGTGGTTTTCGTGGATGATATCTAGGTGTACTATCACACTCCACACAACCATTCTAGACATCTTGAGATCATTTTGAATACGCTTAAGGAGTATTAGTTATATTATAAGCTCCCAAAATGTCACTTTTGGATGGATTAGATTCACTTCTTGGCTCATGTCATCTCAGAGATAGGAGTATCAGTAGACCTAGAAAAAGTGAGAGCAGTTGTTTCATGGGAGAAGACGAAGAACGTCTTTGAGGTGCGGAGTTTTCTAGGACTGGTTGGGTATTACATAAATTTCATATAGGACATTTTATGCTTAGCAGCACCACTGACAGGTCTGACTAAGAAGCGTTCAATGTTCTTATGGTTAGATTCTTGTGAGTCAGCCTTTCCGGAGCTAAAAGGGAGGTTGACTTCAGCACTAATACTAGTCTTTATAGAGCCAGGAAATAGCTATATTGTTTACTGTGATGAATTAGGTATCGGTCTAGGAGTTCTGCTTATGTAGGGAGATGGAGTCATTGCGTATGGATCTCGTCAGTTGAGTCCACATGAGAGTAACTACCTAACTCATGATCTGAATTTGGAAGCTATTGTTCATGCCCTAAGTTGTTGGAGAATTTCGTGGTTTTCACTAACCACCAAAGTCTCAAGTACATCTTCACTCAGCATGATCTGAATTTGAGACAATGAAGGTGGGTTGATTACCTACATTCCTTTGACTTTTAGCTTGCCTACACGCCTAGGAAGGGAAAAGTATTGGATAATATATTGAGTAGAAGGACTTAGATATAGGTAGTTCAAGAGGCCAATAATGAGTGGAAGCTTATGGATCTATTCTCTAAAATGCATTTTGAGGTGCATGACAGTCAAGGGAAGACTTTTATTTATTTTGTAACTGTTATCTCTAATCTTCTTGATCGAGTGAGAATGAGGAAGCTATCAAATTCTGAAGTCCTATTCTTATGGGAAAGTGTGTCAGGAGAGGACCCTATTCATGAATGGACCATTGGTGAGGATGAGATCTTGCATTTCCAGGGGCACATATGGGTGTCAGCAGACATACGCGAGGAGCTAATGTGGGACTTCAATTACTATGTTTGGGCAATTCATCCTAGCATCACCAAGATGTATCATGATCTACACCATTAGTAATGGTGTCTAGGTATGAAGAGGGACATTGCTGGTTTCGTCATGAGGTTTTCCACCAGTCTGCAGGTGAAGGAAGACCACCAGCGACCAGCATGGCTTTGGTAGAAGTTACCCATTACCAACTGGAGGTGGAATGACGTCTCGATGGACTTCGAGACCGGTTTTCCAAGATCGCCTAGAGGGAACAATGAATTTTGGGTTTTCATTGATAGTATTACGAAGGTTTCTCACTTCATTCCTATCAATGATACCTTCAGTGTTGATGAGATAGGATAGTTGTACATCCAAGAGATTTTACATCTACATAGAGTTACGCACTCTATTGTTTCAAACAAGGATATAAGTTTTACTTCTCGGGTATGGAAGGGGCTTTAGAAGGTGTTGGGTACACAATTACTTTTGAGTACAACTTACCACCCCCAGATAGATGGCCCGTCCCAGCATACAATTCAGGTGCTTGAGGACATGCTCCGAGCATGCTTTCTAGATTTTGGAGGTTCTTGGGAGAATAATATACCTCTTGTGGAGTTTTCATCAACATTAGTTTTCAAGAAACTATTTAGATTTCACCTTATTAGGCTTGTATGGTTGGCCATGCTAATCACCCTTATGTGGGATGGAGGTAGGAGAGGCAGATTTGTTGGGACCTCGACTTATCCAGGAGACCACGAAGCAGATAAAGTTAATTCAGAAGAGGATGTCAACTGCATAGTATCGTCAGAAGTCTTATGATGATCAGCGGAGACGATATCTAGAGTTTAAGGTCGGGGATCATGTTTTCTTACGTGTCACACCGAGTTTGGGGCACGGAAGGATTAGGAGACAAGGTAAGATTTCGACGAGGTACATCGGGCCCTTCGAGGTGTTGGAGAGAGTTGAGATGGTTGCCTATCAGTTGCAATTACTTCAGAGGTATTGGACTATTCACGACGTTTTACATGTTTCCAATCTCTGAAGTCACATTTCAGACCCATCTCATGTCTTTAAACCTGATAAGGTTGATCTCTAAGTGGATGCGTCATTTGACGAGAATCCTATCTGGATTATCAATCGCAGTACAAAGGTTCTTTGTGGTCAGTCGGTTCCTCTAGTATGAGTGCTGTGGCGGCATGGGTGAGTACAGGACGAGACTTTGGAGAGGGAGGCAGATGTATGAGCATAGTGGCCGGAGTTTTTCAGGGTTTCTTCATCTACGCCGCTCTAGGGAAATTCGGGGATGAATTTCTTTAAGGGGTAATTTTTTAAGAACCAGGGTCTTCTTTTCAGGTATTTTTTTCCTTTCTTGTCGTTTTTGGGAAAAGGGGAAAATTCTATAAATTTTCGAAGTACACTCCGTGTACTATATGAGTACATGTCATGTTTTACAAAGCCGCATGAGGCCGTGTGCTAGCAGTGTAGTGGCCACACACACGGCCGTGTGGGGGTGTTTGGAGGCTGGCTAAAGCAGAGTATATAAAATGTGAGTACATGTCATGTACATCAAGAGTACAAGTTGTGTACTTTTTTTCATTAAATACATCGGGGTCACGTCTAATCTCCAGAACACTCTTCTTTTAGGTCTCTTTTGATTGAGAGCTTCATATGGCCATGGATCTTTGACGAACCCCCAAGCATGTGATTGTCCTCTGAATCAAACATTGTCGGTTGCGTTGGAATCGCATCAGTGAGTTCTCTCTTCTCCTAGAGCACCATCTTTTGATTTGTCTTCTCTCTTGAGAAGTCATGGGTTGAAAGTTTTAGATGTTTTTGTAGATATTTGAAGTTCCTAAAAGATTCACGCTTTAAGGTTCAAATATATCTATCACCCAACACCAAGGTAGGTGGTTTGTGCCTTTCCATTCCAATTCTTTGAGTATTATGCGCAATTTCCACCAATACCCTTGAACGGGGTATTGTGTGTTTCCCGTTTTACCTCTATTGATTGCCTTCCATGCTCGCATAATAGTGTAGATGTTATTTGGATATGAATAGGTTTGTTTTCTTTGCTTTGGATTTATTTCCCAAGCATGTTCTATTTATGACTGTTTGGTCCTCTTTAGCCGGTTTGGCAGCCTTGCCTATTTATGTTGGATGGAGAGTTTGTATTCTGATATGCTTGATATGATATAGACTCTTTATCGAAGTAGTTATGTAGGTTTACTTTGGTCATTTTTGTATTGCTATGCTTGTTAACCTACATAGGGCCATGAGAACCTGGTGTGGTAGACTATAATGGGAATTAACTAAGCGAGCTTGCTTAGAGAGATTTTGAGCACTTTAGACTATATGGGGAATTGACCGAGTGATCTTCCTTAGAGAGTTTTTGAATTATTTGAATCACTTGGGGATATGAGGGGAATTGACCGAGTGAGAATCCTTAGAGAGTCCTTGACTGCTTAGGACTATAAGGGTGATTAACCATGTGAGATTCCTCAGAGAGTGTTTGAATTATTTAAATGACCTGGGCTATAAGGGGAATTAATCGAGTGAGCTTATTCAGAGTCCTTGACCTTGGGGCTATAAGGGTAATTGACCATGTGAGATTTTTTAGAGAGTCCTTGACTACCTTATAATATAAGGGGAATTGAAGGTGAGAGATTCCTCAGAGAGTCTATATATATATATATATATTCTTATGACTGAACCAGAGGGGTTAGGCAGAGTTCACTGCCCATAGGGTTGCTTGTATTTCTTAAGTATGACCAGAAGGTATGTTTGTGATTAATTCCTATAGGGTTACCTATTTTTTTAGTTATTTGATAGTTGTTTATTGATATTGAAATTGTGGAATTTTTACTACTGAGTACATTCCTGCTTACTGTTTTCTATACTTTTACCCGCCATATATTCACTGACTATTAGGCACAGATCTTCGGGTGGTTGCCTACTGGGATTTAGTCTCACACCGTATTTGGGATATGATTTTGGGCCCAAACAGATTATATTGTTGTAGGTATAGACAAGGGCAAGCTCCCTTCTACTTCAGGTACATGACTTTCTATGGAGTTGTAGAGCATGGGACCAAGCTTAGGCTTGCGATGCTAAGGAGTTTTTATCAGTTTCTTTTTTTACTTGGTTCAGTACTATTTGTATTTATCATTGTGACTTGTTTGGCTGTTTTCCTAGTCATATGTATCATGAATCATTATATATGTGTGTGTGTGTGTGTGCTCCAGTTGTTTATTATTCAGTCTTCCACTTTTTACTGTTGTTGGATATTTACTGCTTCTTCTATTGTATATTTGTTCTTTCCACTATGTTACTCTGCCAATGAGGGCATAGTTTCCCCACTATCAAACCCAAGTCCCTTGGTGCAAGTCCGTAGCCCATGGAATTCGTGGAAATGTGCTTGAGGCCATGTGACAAACTAGGTACGGGGCACCTCTGGGTGGCTTCCAGAACTGGGACGTTACACTAATATTATCACCTGTAACACCAAAATTATTGACTTTATCTAGAGGGAAATCCATATAGTGATTATGGTTTTTGAAATGTTGTTCTTCATTCCATTAAGTGATATTTCAAAATAATGGAATATAAATAATTAGTTTATAACTCTCTAAAAATTGTATCATAATATAAAATTCCAATGTAGGTAAATTACTCTAGAAATATTTCCATAACATCGTAATAATGTATCATAATGTAGTTGTTGTATAACTATGTGCTTCTAAATATAGATCACAAGTTTCCCAGTAAACATGATCTGATTCCAACTATAGCACACTGAATCCATTAACCCAGAGTCAAGGGTTTCGTTATTACATCAGTATAGAATACAAACGATCACATTATATATTATCTATTAGTTTATTACTCTTGGGATAATAGATATATATATAAGATCCATACATTTAATTTAGAACATTAAAAATATCAAAAAAATCAATGGAAACTTTATTATTCCATTCATAATTTTATTATCTCATTCATTGTACTCTTTTTGGTTCCTTGGGGATCTGGGGAAAAATGTATTAGCTCTGATGTTTAATAAGGGGTTGTGTATCTAAAAATATTACATAAATTAAAAAATCATAAAAATTATGATAGAAATAAATAATAATCAAATAATTCCATATAAATAAATAGATGAAAACTCTAAATAAATAACCACATGTATAATGAGAAATGATTTCATAGTGATGGAATGAATAATGTCATATACCATAAACATATCATCAAGGTATTGTGTTATGAAATAATATATAAACGAGTAAGGTATACACTGAATTCCTTAGATATATATTCACGTAAAACCTACTAAATCATTTAAGGGATATATAATTTTGGGTCCCGCATATGACATAATAAGTAAAATTCTTCCATCATATGAATTATTTATGCTCAAAATTCATATCATTTTGTTTTAAAAGGAATGACATATATGCAAGTGAATTTATAATTAATAGTTTTCCACATCGAAGCAATGGGTATATGGATTGACAATTTGTTCATATTCAATTTAATTAGATGGAAATATTGGAAAATATCTACATTTCTAATAGAAATTATTGTTTATTGACAATGAAATGTAATGTATCATTCAAATTATGTATTTGGGTAGGATAAATACATCTTATAAGGTTGTTTCTAGATTTCAATGAATTCAATGGATGGAATCCAAATAAATGATAGAATAAACCCCCATTCAATAAAGTTTATTGAAATATAATTGAATAGTAAATTTTTATAAAATAGTTTCAAAGGAAATATTTTATTCATAATATAATCATGGATTTTTAATAATGAATGTTAAATTAGTTACATATGAGAATATAAAGGAATCCAATGAATTCGAAAATAGAATTAAAGAGAATGATATAGAAAACCATTATTTTCTATATCCCTTCCAAACTTGTGAGAATGAACTCATTGAATCAGTAGATTTTGTTCAGAAAAAATAGAAATATAGATATGTTTTTACGAACATGTGCCCTAATAAGTCTCTTAATTGAAAATAATAGTCCTGACATGAAGAGAGGGATTAATATAGAGTTTGAAACTACAATTTTCCAAATTCTCTTCCTAAAAAAAGTTTAGTGGGAAATTGAGATAAAAACCATGATAAATGGTTATAGAGTGGATATCAATTGGAGGAAATGTTGGTATTTATTGTAAATGGGGAAATGTTTATTAAATTATAAATGATGTCCTTGGATTTTATGTCATGGAAAAATGAAAAACCATTTTCCGACCTAGGATTTTAAACCATGGAATTTAATATTTAGGTCCTTGTTTTTTATTTTTCAAATTTTTATAAAAAATAGTCCATTAAACAATATTTTTTGGAGATGGAAAGTATTCTATTCATAATTAATGGTTTTTAAATTGTTAAAATATACTATAGTCTTTGGAAAATTCTTTCAAGGCACGTAAAATTATTTTTATTATTTAATCATAAATAATTTAATTAATAATTATATTTATGTTGAAGAAAACTTTATATTTTTTATTATATCATTTATAAATTAGTATGACGTCATAATATATATCATATATTCATAACATAGTAAACTTTTCTTCCAAAAATTTGACTATCTTTGAAAATTATGAAAAACAAACTGTTGGATTTTTTTTATTTGTTAATTATAATTTTTAATCAATTTATTTTAAAATAAATTTCTATATATAATAGTTTTAATTATAAAATAAGAATACTTGTGTATTTCAAAATCACACATTTGGAACTGAAAAATTAAAAAATATTTCCAAAATCAAATGTATATAGCTACATTACTAATTACAAATGAATATATATTTTAAATAATTTATAATTAAATTAATTCAAATATATATATATATATTAAAAAAATTATATGTGTAAGGGTTAAATTGTTGATATAATGATCATATAGGAAAGATGTTATTCTAGTACTCTGAATCCCAATGTTTTTATTCAAATGGTAACTTTTCCCTCACATCATCATGTAAACTTTATTTCATGAGAACAAGCACTACAAGAGAGGATTTGCCCAGAATTCCAAAAATGGAATACCTAAGGAGGAATATGATAGTGAAGGCCAAGGTCATTCCCTTTAACCAGGTTGACCCCTTTCGGATTCATTATGATAGCACTATGAAAACAAAAGGAATCTAGACCAGGAACATCCAAAGAGGCGAGGTGGTCCACGTCCTTGTTCCCCTCACTATAAGTATATGCCACACTGATGTTACTACTAATCATTCCCTTTGACTTCCTGGTGGTGACAATGGAATAATGCCAGAGCATTTTATGGAGTTTTAGATAATCTGGGAGTCACTTTTCCTTTACAATTGTCATATTACCCCTTATATATACACTTTATTATAATAACTTGGAAAATTCACAGCCATTTATTCTTATACAATTTATATTCCATTCCTTATTTTTTCCATCATAATTAAATTTATCTAATATAAATTTCATTATATTTAGAGTATGATCATAGAGAGTTCAATATTATAGTGTTAACTAAAACTATTACTTGTTATATGGTACATGTTGAAGCTATTATAGTGATCATAATCTTATAATTTTATGTTGTACAATTATGAAGAAATAATAGAATATTAATTTTGTAATAGTTTTTTGTAATTAGGATTTAATTTACTATAGTTGAATCGTAGGTATTATATCATGCCAAGACATTATTCCTTCTTCCCCATATGTATCAATTTACATACTTGATAAATATAATTTAACATATTTTCAATCAAATCGTATCGCATTTATTAAATTTTTTACACCATCATGTTGGTTTAGGGGATCAACAGTTTTCTATACCTCTCAATTATCATATGTTATTTCCCTATCCTTTATGGGAACTCACCTCATGATGATAAATTGATACCTCTTTATTCTTTGAAGATTATCCATTCTAATACTAAATATTTTTTTCCTTTTATCTGAACCTCTAACTAGAATTAATTTCAAATTAATCCTATTAGTAGTAGGTTATTGGTTGTTTTTATAAGCTACATTATTCTATTTGAAAATTACCTATTAAAAAATACTACAAATTCACCACATCATTCCAAAAAAAATTCAAGGAATGAGATTTTTATAATCTAAAAGAATTTGATTCATCTGTAAAATAAAAATTAGATACAAATAATCATGAAATATTGAGTCAGTATTTTCAACAACAAAAATGAGAATGAGTAATCCAAATTTATCATTTATTTTGTTTAAATTTATCTTAATAGGAACAGTAACATATGAAGTAATGTCACTTATTATTCAATAAAAATTTATTAGTTTTCACATCACATTCTGAAAAATGAAAATACATATTTTTGGTTAATATTCAACATTATATGAAGTTTAGAGACATAAAAACATGAAGAAAAATGAATATAAAAGTACTCATTTTAATTGGTATGGATATCCAATTATTCATAACCTAAATGTCGTATATAACCTATTTAATATTATTAAAATGTCTTAAATTTTAATCTTTGGAATGAAGTATCATTTCAATGACTATGTTATTAGAATCCACCATTCATTGTCTTTATGATTATTGATTAGTAACAACTGAAAAATACCTATCCTTATACCTTGATATCTATTTCTCAAGTGTTCCATTTAATGTTGAATCAATAAGAATTGGTATATAAAGATTTCTAGATGATTTATAAACTAAAATTACCTTTCTATGATTTTCTAACATAGAATTTTTTTTCAAATCATAATCTTTATTTTCTTCATTTCATTGATACAACTCTATAACTTCATCTCAAGACAAATCACATCAACTAAATAGTTGATTGGGATTAATGTAACTATTGTTTAGAAAACCCAATTTCCCATAAATATCTATGAATAATAACTTTTAATCTCTAAAAATACTCCCGATAATGAACACTAAATACTAATAATCAAAAATATCATTACAAAATAAAAAAATAAAAAATAAAAATAATAAAAATAATAATACAATATGTAAAGAGATAATAACAGAGTGTCTAATATTAGTGTCATGTGTAATGACCCCAACTCCAATAGCTTGGTGCTAATGTGTATTTTTTTAGATTTTCATAGATACGGTTGGTAAAATCCTAAATGTATAATAATGTTTTCAAATTTTTAGAAATAGAATCAAACATGATGCTGATTTTACAAAGGGAAATAAAAACCAAATTATAATAATGGAGATCATTGGGTATCCTTGAACTCATTATAAGAATTTTTCTTCACATCCTAGTAAAAAAGATACAAATTAAGGATGATCTCAAATTATCAGTATGGATTTCTTTAAATGTAATATACTTTGAATAAATAAATTATATTCTATATTTAAAGGAAAATAATTTAACACACTTTTCATTTAATAAATAAAAAAATAATTAAATACTTACTGAGATAGTGAATTTGTTAAAATACCATCGATAATAATAATAACTGAATTATAAATGAAGAAAATTCTTAATTATTATACTTCAAGTCATCATGCATCATGAATTTCTATATTTTCAATACCTTTATCAAGAGTTTTTAAACAAGAAGGTGAAAACCCATCTGATTTGGATAACTAATTTGCCTCATGAGACATATTTATGCATCCAGGGAATATTTATAAACCTTTACCACTCATAACTGAATTTCAAAATCATTCCTCATATATTGAATAATATATTTAGTTCATGAACTAAGTTTACTTTTCATCAAATATCTGTATTGAGTAAGGATAATGATTTATTAATATTTTCCTAATTACTCAAATAAATATCATAGTAAACACTATATGTAAAAAAATTATTCAGTTGAGGAAATTATCAAATCCATCATTCAAGAATATAGATATTTAAGATAAATTTAATTTAAAATGATAAATAATCACTATAAAATTATTTTTTTAAGAGAAATTAAAAACTCACAACATAAAGTGATATTGTATGATAAATTCATTACAACTTTGTTAAGTTTCAAATTATAACCCATGAGGAATAAACAAGAAATTAAACATTAATCATCATTATTAAATATTTATTCAGGTTAAATACATCAATATTTTCACTCTATAAACCACATAAATGTGAATAGGTTCATATTAACAAATATATCTCCATGAAATGGAAATTGAGACGAAATACCTTACCTCAAGGTAACCTTCATATAAAACCCCATTGGATGAAATAATTCAAATTTAAACTAAATATAAAATGATTTTTGAAGGATTAATTATATTACATATTAAATTCTTATTATTTAAACTATATAAAAGAAATTAGGCACCCAACAATAAAATATACTTTAATAAATGGAAATTAAGATGAAGTCACTTACCCCATGATTTATTTTATTTGAGGATGATTTAACTTCAGGTATAATGGTTTTATGAATGTTTGTAATTTATACCAGAACCATAATCAGAATTTTAATATCATATATGATCACATTATTACATTTATCCACTGTTTTATTAATAATATTACATTATTTTCATTTTCTATAGGGTTGATTTCCTTTTTTCTCATACATGTTTTATCATAAAATGTAACATTGTTAAAAATATAATATAAATACACATTATATAGATTTATAAAACTTTTATTAATATAATATTTACTCATTATATACATTATTTTAACCATTATTTAATTTTTATAATTGAAAATGAGTTACATCGTTTCGAGGAGACGGCAGGTCATACATACGCATGAGCGACGATTTCATTCCCTTAATGCGTGAAAGGGTAATGTTGAATTTGATATATTAAATTTAAAATATTTATATAATTTCACAAATATATAACATATTTTTTAAATTTATATTTATTTCTTCAAATGTAAATAATATGTTAAAAACAAATTACATTGCTTCATGTTGCGGTAGTCTACTATACAAAAGTATGACATTATCATATTTTAATAAAAATTTAAATTAAGAAGGTAAATTTCATATAATAACTCTAAAATTATAATTATATCAATAATATTAAATATAATAATTAAATACTTTATTATTTCCTACTATGGGAGGTTTTTTGTGGAAAACGAGACACATTGCTTCAGTTGGCAGTAGTCTGTCATACACACGATTGACAATTTCGTTTCCCATTTTATATAATTGGAGATTGATATAGAATATTGCATCAAAATAATTAAATATATGTATATGGTAGATAATGGAAATATTTTATTAACATTATTTAAAAATATATTATGTTGGTTGAATATGAAATAAAATGAAAATGCTTGTTTAAGAACATTACCTCTTAGTCGGAAAAGATCATTAGGTTTGTACCAAAAGACTTCCTAGGATGGATTTATGAACAAAATAAGGGATATAATTTTTTTATTATAATAAATAAGTTAATTTTTAAGTTATTTTATAAACTAAATATCTTTGGATGTGTGAAGAGGGGGGAGTGGTGTCCTTTTTTTAGTAGGAGAGAAGAAACACATGGAATTTCTAAAATTAATCATTCACAACCTCAATTTTTATCATAAAAAAGCCTCCAAAAATATAAATTCTTAGACATTATAGGTTTTTAGTTATAAATATGACCATAAAATGTTGTTTTTACAAGCTTACACATCATATATAACCCTTATCTTTTTAGTTTAACCTGAGGGTAAATAAATGTTTACTTAAACAACAATAATTAATTTATCCTACTTTTAATATTCACAATGGTGAAAATTTAAGTTGATATTAACATATAATATAAATTATTATTATTAAAAATATGGAATTTATTTTTTCAAATTAAGTTAACATATTTTGAAGAATACAATTTAAAATTATATCCATTGGCGTGATGAAAAATCTAGTTTTTGAAGGGAAAATTATTATAACTATATGAGGTTTTTATATAAAAAAAGAAATAGTAAATTTATTCCAATTAACTAAATTAGTTAAATTGAAATATAATTGAACTAAATTTACTTTAAAATCATTTTAATATGTAATTGAACCATGTTCATTATTTAATTAAAAATTCCAATTTCAATTGAAATTAGAATTTTTTTCTACTAATTAAAAAATGAAATATTTTATAAATATAACAAAACGTAACCCTAAGGTAAATTTTATATTTTTATTTAACATATTATGTTCATTTTAATAAATAATTTTTTAAAAATTAGTAAAAATATAATTTTAAATTATTTTGGAAAGCAATAATGAATAAGATTTTAGAAAAAATAGATTTTTAGAAAATATTTCTAATTCTTCTAAGTGATTATTATTTTATTTCTAATAAATATATCACCAACATTTTATTAATATATTTAGTACTATTTTTTCAATTTTATGGTTGCATTATTATGGTATACAATATTATGGTCTATTTAAACTTAGGCCTTCTAATTCTATAAGTTATCAAATAGATTACATATAAATAAATATATATCATGGGTTGTTAAAGCTCATTGTTTTGTGTCACAAATTATATTCAATAAAAATTTCTTATTTTATAATTTTTTGGTGTTACATTATCCTCACATATAATAAATTCTATCCTCTAAATTTGATATTTCACTCTGAAATAAAAGTGATGATATTTTAAAATTTTTGTATTGAAAACCCAGATCATAAAATGGTTTAATAAAACATACTCTTAATAATATTGAAAGGGAATTAAAAAGGATATTAGGAATACAACAAAACTAGGTTTCTATATAGGATATAATTAGTGGAATGTAAAGATATAGAAATTAAATAAAATCATAGATAATTATAGATAGTGATAGATGTCATTGATCAAAAGATAGTGTATAATCAATTGAAAGATAAGTAACTGAAAACCATTCATATGTGATGATTTAAAATACCATTTTATTCCACATAAATGAATGTATTAGGATTACAATTTTTGTAAAGATCATATTCCAAAAGTCGAGGAATTATATTACTATATAATAATATAAGGAAATACACTTAAATAATATATTTCTATTTCATGAGATCAATTTCATCCCTTGGTAGGGCTTCAATCCATTTTTAATTAACTTAGTACTCTAACAAATGAATATCAAAAAAATTAGTTTTTATTCTTGAAGAACTAAAGTTCCCATTTAATTGGTCATTATATCTATAAATGAGTGACAATTATTTCTTTCTATCTCTAACTATCTTTCAAAACCAATTTGGTTTTCAGAAGTTATACAATATAGTACATTAATATATGAACCTCAACTCTAACCGAACTAATTTAGAATTAATATTTATGCATCAAATGATATAACTAGAAAATTTAAATATTAACCAAGAAATAATTTAAGAAAGTTCTATGATCTAAAGACTTATTTTTCTTGTTTTTAGTTTCAAGCATGCATTCCTTTTTAGATACGAAGGTTTTTCAGAGAGCAAACGATATATCCTATTTATAAAAATATAATAATATAAATCATATAACAGTCCCAATGTGAAGTAACTCAAAATAACTAAAAAATAAAATATATTGTTGTCCCTAAAGTTCTATGATACCTTTAAACTTATTCTATTAAAAATATGGGAATTCTTCTTTAAATATCATTTTTTTAACATAAATTAAACAAATGGGTTATATTTTCATAAATTTGTCTCAAAATATCCTTAATTGTGGACGAAATATATCACATAAAAAATTGAATGGGTTTATTATGATGTTTGACTTATGATCAAACATAAAATCATAAACCCATTCTGGTATATATAACTCTAAAATGAATAAATAAATATATGCATATAAAATTTTAAACAATCATTAGAAGATTCATGATTCATACAACCAAAATATCATTGGTAAAAAAAGTTCAACATTTAAAATTTTTAATCATAATACATAAATAATTTATCCATTTTTATCATAGGTCCTTCCATAGACTAGGGGTTAACCTTTAAAAGAGTTCATTGACCCAAAATAATTTCAAGGTTCCCCATATTTAATACAAAAAATTAAAAATGTATCCATAAGATGAGACCTATTACTTACCTTATAGTCTTCATTTTTTCTCTAAAATTCATTAATTTATTCCCTTATTTTCAACAAATAAAACATTTTACCATTCCTTTCAGAAAAATTCTTCAATGTCTCTATCCACATATTTTACATGAAGAAAATTGATCCTACTTTCCTCTATATTACCCATCACTCGATCTCTTAGTGACTTACATCATTCTCTTCTTTAGTGAGTCTAGGAGTTTTTAAGTTATATGTTTTTAATCATATTTTTGGTAA
Source organism: Viscum album (assembly GCA_963277665.1). NCBI lineage: Eukaryota > Viridiplantae > Streptophyta > Magnoliopsida > Santalales > Viscaceae > Viscum > Viscum album. Next base: position 1,594,893,505 of record OY728161.1, read on the forward strand.
CTTATTATAAATAATCATGATATATTACAATCCAATAAAAATACTATTTATATTATCAATGGAACCATAATGTTCTATATATTAAATGTTTACACGATTCCTTCACATTCCATACATTAACAAAAAACAAAAAAGTACAATGAGAAACAATTATTTTTGTGGGAAATCCACATAACAATTTATAGGATTTATAAATAATGACACATAATGTTCAATATAAGACACCTAAGGTTTAACTAATGATATTCATTGTCACAATCTATTAAAAATTTTCATTATGTTCTGTAATGAGAATGTGAATTACCATAAGAATAAACCTCATGTTTTAAATCAAGGTGCATAGTAAGGCCTATTTTCTTAAACCATGTGATGATTAGGTCAGGCCCAGTGTTCCCTGTTTAGAATTATTTCCTCTAGGTAAATCTATTTTCGAATAATCTCCACTTTTAGTATCTATATAGGGATGTATTTCATCAAAAAAACATAAATATGTAACTTACCCAATGTTTTGGATATTTTTCTATAATTAACCTCAATGTATATTATATGGTTATATTCTATGGTATATATTTTCTTAAAACGAGTTCCCAATATTTATACAAAAATTCTGTTGTTAACAAATGTTACTATTGAAAATATAGTAGACTAGATTTAGTAACTATTTAATTACATTTTCATAGTTACAAGGGGTATAATCCTAAAGGAAGAATCAATATAGTAGTTTTGGGGAGGCAGATACATACATGATACACATTTTACATAGGCGAATAAAATTAAAAACATATTAATGGAAAAAATTTAAAATCCATCAACTCATTATAGTATTTATTCTTCATATCACAAGGAAAGGAATATAAATAATGGTTATCTGAAATTCATAGTAAGGTTAAAATATAGTGGAATCAATCATGAATCAATAAATAATAACCAGTATGGAACAATTAATAACTGAACACACATGACTTCTTATAAATAAAATGCAAATGATATGAATTAAGAGATAATATCATTGAAATATATCATGGATAATATTAATTATAACTGAATTATCAATGAGATAAATGCATAATTATTGGAAATCATGATCTCAGGCATCATGAATAAATATAATTTTTGGACCACTCTCATGATAGCTTAAAATTGCTGGGTAGAAACCTATCTAATTTGTCCAAATGATTTGTCTCATGAGACCTATTGATGAATAGAGTGGTTATCAATAACTAGGCCCCACCTATAACAACATTTCTGAAGAATTAATCATATATTTAGTGATTAATTTATTTCATGAATCAATATAATTTATCATTGAATATCTGGATTGACTATGGATAATAATTTATCAGTATTTTCCCAGTTAATCAAATAATATTCAAAGTAACGAAAACATGTAAATATGTTATATCATTGATGAAATAATATTATACATCAAAAAATAATATAGATATCCAATAAAAATTTAATTCCCACTAAGATGTGATCAAATTAATGGAGTTATTTAAAGATAAACTAAACAATCACAAAAAGAATGTGTAACTGTACTATAAATTATTTACATTTTTTGGTGAATTTTAAATTTTAACCGCCTAAAGTGTAAACTTGAAACAAAACATTAATCACTGTGATTAATATTTATTCATTTTAAATACATAAAAGGGACATTATATTCACCACATTAAAGATAGTATGTGCATATTTCTAAATATTTCTTAATGAAATTAAAATTTAGATGATATCGCTTACCACTTAGTAAAGTTCAAGTAAAATATCCCTGGAAAAATAATTTAAATTGAAACAAATAATAAGATAAATTATTATTTATTTATGATATTACATATAAATGGGTCAGTATGAACACCATATAAAATAAATTTGGTGAAAAAAAATAAAAAATGAGTTAATGAATGGAAATGGGGACGAAGTTCCTTAGATCACGCTTTCATTTAATTGAACATGACTTGAAATACTATATAAGGGTTTTATGTATATTAAAAATGTGTAAAGGAACCTTATTAATATTTTTAATTTCATATATTATCCTATTATAACATTTTACTACCTGTTTGTTAATAATATTTCATTGTTTTCATTTTTTTGGGTGATAATTTCCATGTTTTCCCATGCATTATTTATCGTGAAAGATTCTTTTCATCTACCTAGGATATAAATTAAAAATATAAATAAATATTATAATTATATAATTATAATATTTAATCATTATATAAATTATTATAACCATTATTGAATTTTTTTTCATTGAAAATGAGTCGCATCACTTTGTAGAGATGGTAGGTTGTACGTACGCACGAGCGATTATATCATTTACTTAATGTGTGAAATGATAAGGGATCCTATGTTTTATTAATTTTAATTAAATGATACCATGTTTTATGTACCACATATATTTTTTAATGTTATCTGCATTACCTTCCATGTAAATCTTAAGTGAAAAATGAATCACATCTCTTCGGGAGGCAGTAGTCTTCCGTACACTTGAGAAACACTGTCATATTTTGAAACCTACGTAAATTAAGAAGTTATATGTGATATAATAATTCAATAAGTATATTTATATCATAAATATTATATATAATCATTAAATATTTAATTACATCCAATTGTGATTGGTGTTGATAGAATATGATTTACACCGGATTGTTAGGCGGTACTTCGTCATACAAATGATCGACGATTTCTTTTCCAATTTGGTAGAAATGGAGGTTGATATAGGATGTTACATTAACATAATAACATAAAAGTATTTGGTAGATAATATTTTTTTATATTAAAATTAATGATAAATATTTGAATGAGGTGGAAGAATAAACAAAATGAAACCACTTGTTTAAGAAAGTTTCCTCTTCTTTAGAATACTTCTTTAAGTTTGCACAATAATCATTCCTAGGTTTGAATTATGATAGAAAAATTACTATTTTATGTTTTTATGGAATTAAAAAATTTATTTGGGTAGGTATTTTCTAATCAAAATGTCTTTCGATGTGTGAAGAGGGGGGGAGGGTGGGTCGCCTTTTATAAGTGGGGGAGAGGACATATGTGGAATTTTTGAAAAGAATCAATTACAACCACGTTTTTCTCATTCCAAAACCATGAAAATTGGATAATTATTAAAAATTATAGGTTATAAAGTCAAAATATTTACATACAATGGGTTTTAGAAAAGTTTTTAGGTAATTTTATCCCATATCTTCTTAGTTTAATCGCCCGGTAAACCAGTTTTTACCAAAACCATGACAATTACTTTTTATAGATTTTAATATTCACAATAGTAAAAAATTATTTTATCCATATTATATAATATAAAATATTCTGATTTTAAATACAGAATCAATTTTTTCAAAATTCAAATCATAAAATTTTTAGAATCCAATTTAAAATTATACCCGTAAATTCGATAAAAACTGGGGTTTCCGAGGGAAATTCTTATAAATATATAAATTTTTTTAACAAAATTAATTATTGGATTGATTAAAATGAATTAATTTAGTTCAATTTTAATATAATTAATCTAATTGTACTTTATATCGAATTTAAAATTTAATTTATTATTATGAATTATTTAAACAAAAAGGAATTTTTTCAATAAAAAACATTTTTTTCACTAATTATCGAAAAATGAAATATTTAAAAAAATTGAAAAAATTCACCATAGAACAATTTTTAAATGATAATTTCAAAAAATAATTTAATTTTAAAAAATAAATTTTCTAAAAGTGTACAAAAATTAATTATGTCCATAAAGCCTAACTAAATCTTTATTTCCGAAAGAATAATGTTTTTCAGAAAACCTTTCATTTTCTTTTAAATTATTATTTTTTTATAATCAATAGATAACCATAATTCTTATAAATTAATTATTACTATTCATACTCACTAATATAATGGATAGTTCATTATAATATACTATATTATGTCTCATTTAGACTTAAGGTTATGTGTTCTAAGATCTTCCAAAGAGATTGAATTTAAAAAAAAATATTGTGTGTATTGTTTAATATTGGTGATTCTTGTCAAATATTATATCAAATATAGTGTTATTTGTTTTAATTTAGAGTTTTTACATCATTTATGACACAAATTCCCATTTTTTATATATAATATGTTATATAAAATTAATAAAAGTAATAATACCTTATTTTATTCTATTATTTGGTTACTTTCCTCCAATAATTTTTTTTACCCTATATTTATCTTGATGGTAGGGAGGGAAGAACACAACCCCTTGTTACTATAGTAACTACACAACTATGAATTTCATCTATATTCACTCCCCTCTTATTTTTTGATTGAGCACCACATCACATTACCACTTCCTAAAAAGTCACTGATGTGCCTGACCATGTACCACCACTACCTCAGCATAAGAAAAAAATTCACCAATTCATATAATATGATAGGGGTCAAAATTATGAAACATTAATGTGATTAGAATAAAATTAAGTAATAAATGACAATAAAAAATTATTGTAATTAAAATACTATTTTAATGATCCCATAATAAAAATAATAGGGAATGAAATCGATGGAGTGAACTGATCTACCCTTCCTCTAATCCTCACTCACCAAACATCATACCGAATCATAGAAAAAGTGAGAAAAATTAATATTTATTATCAAAAACTGAAAAAATGACATGGTTCATGGTTGAATCCTATAACTTAATTATTTTAGTGTTAAATGAAATAGTACTAATGAAATTTAAATTCATATTTATTTTTATAGAAAATCATAAATAAATGAATCATATGAAAATAAATTATCAAAATAAATTATTCATTTAATTTAATAAAATACAAAGAAATTCAAAATCATCAAAATCTCCCAAAACATTCACACCATAGAAAAAATACTATTTTCGAATCAGTGGTGGGGTTAGAATAATGTTTCAAAAATTTATTACATGAGAAATATTTATTTTTTCCCCTAAAATTAAAAAATTCTCTATGTTATTTTTAAATAAGTAATTATTTAAATTAAGGAATATGCAACGATCCTAAATACATTTGATATATGAAAAAAAACTCACTATGATGTAAACACTATTTAAAGAACACAATACAAGACTCACAAATAATCATATAGTTATTTACTAGGTTAAATTTTCATTTTTCTCATTCATGTCAAAGATTAAAAAACATGGAACGTAAATTCATAGGATCGTTACAATATAAACTCCTTCAAAAAAATTCCTCAGAAGTGATATTATGTTCATTACAACCTCATGGCCCTAGGCATATTAAATACTACAAGTTATAAAACATGATCATTTTTTATATGAAATAAATTCAATAAATCATAACCCATTATTAAATATCTAAATCCCTATCATAGTTTCTCATTAAAAAATGTGTGTCGTAATTTTAGAAGATAAAAACTAATCATCAAATTCGAGAGACAATTTACAATTAATATTTTTTTCCTTTAAAATAATCATCAAATTAGAATTTAATTCCCACATCTAAAATGTATATTCCTAAGTAATAACTTCAACAAATTTAACCATTCATTACATCTTAATATTGGGGAAAATATTTCCCCCAATTTAATTGGTGGGTCATGGTTCAACATGATTTTACCACTCTAAACCCAATCAAATATCCCAGAGGGGCTCTGTAACTTCAAAAATATCTTATATTCCCATCATACCTTTGGATCCATGTAATATAGATAAATATAATACATCAAAACATGGCCATCAAAAAAACTCTGTGTACCCTCATTATCTCATCCAAAAAATATATTACCATGACAACATCCACAAAACAATGACACATGATACTCATCCTTTTATTTATTTAAATTCAACATTAATTAACATTCAAAAAAGATCACAAAAATTTTCTGACATTATATTTGTTAATACATGAATCCTCTCATTGAACCATAATCTACTAATGAGGATAATAAAAATTCCCTTATCAAAAAACACACAAACACTACTTCATATGAAATTATATAATTTATTTATTTAATATGTATATTATCTAGGAGAATTTACATAATTACATAGTTCTATAAAAGGATATTAAAAAATCATAAATAGTTATTATGAAAATATTATCACTACGTGTTTACCTTATCATAATTAATTACTCATTACATTGTTTATCACTCAAGATCATAATATTATATTGTACATCATTAAGACTATGAATCTATTTATGCATTATCTAACAAAAAATTACATTATTATAACTCATGGTAAAAAATTATAACATATTTGAATTTCACTGATCAATGTTGTGATTGATTAAGATCCATATTTCTTATTTCAATAAATATCATCTTTTGGTTCCTAGAAATAAGTTCTACATCCCCTAGTTTAAAGAGAATACACATATAGAGAATCATTTAATAGTATTCATCTCTTAATAGGATCCCATATCTAAATTATGGATAAATTGAAACCACCAACATCAATATAAGGAAATGACCTTCCTCATACATATCATGTCAAAAAAATTCATCAGAATGTTTTATAAACTCTTAGGATAAAATGTTCGTGCTCTCATCCACATTCACCATTGAGTTGGTAAATCATTTAAAATTAACAGAATTATAATTTTTCCATATCATCCTCATATAACCACCATTCAACCCAATATTTTTCATCCTATAATTATGTCTATCAATTTTAATTTATATCATTATTTGTCTAACAAATCCAATGGAAAAATAAATTATCACAATGAATATTCCTTATTTATTCTTATATCATCGGGTTTGAAAACAATTACATTTCCATCATCATCACTAATTTATAAGAATATATTTCATATAAGAAAAATAAAAATAGAAAGGACAATATTCCTCATCACTTCATATATAGGTTATAAAATCTTGATATATATATATTGCATAATGAGGACCCATACAACCACACTCAAATAAAAAATGGTCATGGTTATTCTAACGAAATAAAAATATAAATATTTATCATCAAGAAGGAACTTTACCTATAATAAAACTCCAATATAGATAGTAAAAAATCATAATCATCTTCCACCCCACATGATAGAAACAATTATATGGTTTTTATTAAGAAAAACATTAACCAAAATATAATAATGAAAATATTTAATAGATTTTATTTCAAATAAATCAATCATAATTAAGTCATGGAATTTACCCCATAATTTTACATATAAAGAAAAAAAACTATCTATATAGAATAATATTAAAATGTCAATAAAATTCCCATTGGTAGGTTATAATTTGTAAGAGTTTCTAGTCATATCCAATAATCCAATACTATTATTATAGTCCCCATTCCCTAATAATTGATCATCATATTATTCATATAGGTAGTATGGAAATGTTAATACACACTATATAAATTTATTTTTGATTATTTTAAAACATGAAACCTCAATGAAAATATTGAAGGCATGCCATCATGAAATCTCATATAATAACTCAGTATCATGTCAGTAGGCACTCAAAAAGATCTCCACATATCTATCATAAGGAATAAACAAACCTATATGACAATTTATGATCTATACCCATCATGGGATATATACAATATCATATAGGTCAAGTATTATATCACTTATCACAACCAATAATTGACTATAGTGGAAACAATAATAGACCTCCATATATTTTTCAACTAGACCATCCCTTGAGTATAATAGTCATTATTTTTCACCCACCCTCTAACCATGAAATAATCTCATAATAAAAATAAATATCATGAATACAACTATTCTTAATAAGGAAAATCATTGTGCCAATAACATCCAAAAACCCATTATATCTCTTGGAAAGAATCTCACCCCACTATGTGGGTATCATCAATAACAAAATAATAGAAATACATTTAATGAAAAGAAATATCAACCACCTTGATGGACTCCATTGTAATTTTAATACTAATAAGGGTAGCTAGTGAATAACACTTAGAATTGAGTCTCGTGAAGAACTCTCTAGGATCATGATTGATAATGGGTGAAACTATGAGAAATGAAGAAACAATCCTTGAGTCTCATCATTTCACATGGTCACTTATAATTGATATGATAGAAAATTAATAACAATATGTAAACATAAAAATTATTCAAGTATCCATACTAGGTAAGATGTGATTAGTACTTAATGATTTACGTTTTTATCTCTATATTTAATATAAAATCATCATTTCTAGTAAAATAAAGATAAAATAGTTCTTTATCAAGTTTGGGATATGTTTATATACGATAAAAATAACAAATAAATATTTAATCCACCCAAAATTAACCAATATTTCCTATTCAACATGTAAAATTATCATGAACAATATGTAGATATCTGATCTATGATATCACACCTAATACAATTTATTTTGTAAATAATTCTATTTCCCTTGGTATAGTTACTAAATGATCAGTTTTCGTCTAAATTAATTTGTTATCCACCCAATGGAAATCAAAATTTATGTTGTACCTATACCTTAATAACCCAGAAAAGTCTTTACATATATCTACTCTTAACTTGAAAATATGTATAAACCATATTCACTTTTACCACTTTATCATGACCAAATTATATAACAATGCTACCTAGGTCTATTTAAAACCCATATGTTACCACATAAGCCTAAATATAATAATAAAAATGTTTTAGAATAGTTCTAGGGTTAAATTTTTAAAATTGTGTGGAATTTACCATTAGAAAGGACAATAAAAAACTATAAAGTTAAATAAAAACAACCAAACCATGATAAATAGAGAATCCATGATTTAAGTGAAAGTGTTAAATATATATAATCCATAAATTTCATATGATATAACTAAAATTCAATAAAAGAAAGTTTTTGGGTAAAAAAAATTATAATGTTAATAAATTAAAATCAATCATGTACCTAATCAATACATGAAACAATACCCAAACACTATAATCTTAATATCATATTTCATAATTTAGTTAACACTACTTGAAAAGATAATCTTAAAGATGTATAACCTATATGTAAAATTTTGACTGTGTATATACACATACTCAATAGGTTTTACATAACATGACTAAATTACTTGAGAAATATAATACATTAAAATAATAAAATAGTATAAATTCGGAAAGACATAGATGTGATCCCAATTCACCAAAATCCCAACCCAAGGGTCAATTGGGACATCATAAAAGTTTGTGTACAAAACATAAATTAAAAACTCATAATTTCTTCAAGTATCCTCATGTAAAATACATGAATCAATTTTATTACATTTCCTACAAAACTTTATCAAGAAATATACGTTACAGGTTTACTTTTTTTCCAATATAAATATAAATATTACTCAATAAAACTGATGTATACACAATTTAAAACATGCCAAAAATAATATAGAGGTTACCCTAAAAAACAAATATAACTAAAATGTTCTCTATCGTGGTCTAACATATTATATATTTTGAATAATCTAATATTACAATCCAAATGAATTCAATATCCATGAATGAACTTTATCCACCGTCACATGGTATTTATTTTCCATGTTTTATATGAGTTGATATTCAATCTAATCGAATATGTGGATTTTATGTGGTTGTTCTAAGTTGCATATTATGTTTCTACATGTGAAATAAATGATGGATTTAACCTAATAAAACTATATCAGGTGGTTGGATACGTAGAAATATTTATATCTTTTTCTAAAATATTATAAAAGGTATAATAAACAAAATATATCATGCTAGTCCCGTATCGATTTATTAAACATCATTAATAATGTTGAAAATTTAAATGTAGTTCCATTATAGACTAATATTTCATATGTTTCTATGAACACAAAATCACCACTAATTTTACTAATAAGTATATCTTAATTTCATTCAGTTAATTATGTTATTTTTCAAATTAATATTTTATTTTAGAATAATTTAGTTAATTATAAGGGTTTTATGTTTGAAATTGTTTTCTAATGGAAGATGTATTATAATATGATAAATAATAATACGAGAAGATAATTTATCGTATGATCAATCAAATTATAATATCTTTCTATGAAATCATTATTCAATTAAAGGAAATAAATATATTAGTAGAGAAAAAAAAATTAATATTATAGATCATGTTGATAGAGTAAAATATCTTATTAAGGTCTCATGTATGAGAATTATCATATATGAAAGAATAAGTTTTTACATGTTATGATTTTTCTAATTCATTTATCTTATAAGGATTAAATTATCATATGAGGCTATAATTTTTCGTATGATCTCAAAAAATCAATGTACTAATATTTGATGTCGGAAAATATCATATGAAGTTTAGAATTCACAAACATTGATAAAAAAACGTCATATGGGGACTAAAAATATCAAAAGAATAGTTTATCTTGTTCATTTATCCAATAGTGATAGGATTAAATTTTTAAGAGAGGAAATATAATGCATTATAGTCTATATTATGAAGTTAATGATTTACTTAAATGTAAAAATATTATATGGAGTTGAAATTTTGGAATTTTACTCATTCTAAATTCTGATGAATTTTTAATTAAAAAATGACCTTAGTAAAAATAATTTCCTTTGAATCTATATTTATTAGAATTGTGTGTTTATAGGGCCATTTATTTTATATTTTGATGAATTTATTACCATTGTAGGAATTCATGAGAATTCTACACCAATGTTTTTTTAATTATGATTGTTGGAAGAGGAAATGTTAATTATATAATATGTTTATTTCCATGAATTCATTTTCTTCCAATAAAGACCGTGGATAAAACAAAAAATTCCCACTAATAATTCTATTTTAAGAGACAATGGTAACATAAAATAATAGATATTGTCTTTTTGGATTCGTATATCTTCCCTTGACCATTGGAGTATATATTGAATTTTTAATAAAAAATCAAAAGGCACAAACAACACATGAGTAATTGAGTACTACCTAAATTACCCAAAATATACTCTAAATTCGTGTATATATATTCAATTATTTTTCTATGTGAACAATAATAACTATTTGTTTTTGTGCATTGAGGAACACACCAACTTCAGTAAAGGGATATTTCTAACCTACTTTTTCAGCCTTGTTCATTTTATAAAAGAACCACTGATCTTTTTTTATGTTTTTTTGTAACTATTAGATGAATTTGTATCCAATTTCTATAAAATATATTTTCATTAGGCCAAACACTCACTATTTCAAGTGTTAAAATGTTTTTTGTAGGTCTTAACAAAATAGTGCTCTTATAAATATATGATGGAACCATTAGTAACAAGTTTATGTTTATTACACTCAATAGTTTGGTACCAACCAAAATTATCTTCATGTTTAAAATCACTAAGATAATATATATATAATTGGTGGAGTGGACCATGGGATCATTATTATCTAAACTAATATAATTCTTATATGTTCTTATCTTATCTTTTCTATTTTTATTTCTACTTTAAATACGATTAAATATTAAATAGTAGTTGATGTTTTATTTTAATTGGGGTTCAAATTTAAAAAATTAAATTCAACCCAGCATAAGTCAATGGGAAAATCCATGTGGGGAAAAATTGGTATCAGATCCTTTTAATTTTGAGTTCTTAACCAATATTGGTTGAATTAATATGATTAATATTATAGTGTTCCTATAATGGCTGATATATAAGAATTAATATTTATGCTAATAGATCCCCATTTTGTTGGTGAAAACTATATAAATGGTATGGAATGAATGATAATATCTTTTAAAAATCTAAAACCTAAAGTCTATTTAAAATTTTTTAGCCCTTATAAACATATTTCTTGTGACACAGAACTAAATATTTCATACCAAGAATGTGGATATTATATGAATTTAATATCTATGAATACTATTATATGTTATTTGGGACTATATTAATTTAATAATTAATCTCAATGTCCCACTATACATCAAATGTGGGAGACTATCTTAACTCGTTATGATGGAAATATTAATGTCATATATTCATAGTATAACACTCCAAATAAAGAGTTTGAAACATTTATGAATATTAAAGGTGACAAAATAACTCAGATAAATGGTTGTCTGACTGAAAAATAATTTTGTATCCTTTATAAATCATGTTCATGAAAATAATCAATCTTATGAAGTAACTATAGTCTTACGTACAAAGTGGAATAATATTTTAGATTCCATTATTAATTATAAACCTAAGAATTATGAAATGAATAATTTCATCATTGGAACAATTGTGATGTTTGAGGCTGATATAGACATTGGGCCAAGTGATCAAAAGATATTAAAAGTAATAATTGTTCCTTAAAAGAATCCACTTTAGAATATGATAATAAAACTAATGTGAAATCATTATCTTCCTAGTATAATGAAGTGAATTAAAGAAACTGAGAGTCAAGTGATAATATTTCTCAATTTTCCTCAAAGATCAATAAATTCCACAATAATATAACATGATTCAAAATTTTCATCAAAGACTACAAAACATTTTATGAACATTCCAAATAATTAAGATTCTATTAGTGAAAAAATATCAAGCATATAAAAACAGATTTCCAGTATGATAAGAAAGTTTTAAAATATGTATAAGAGTAGGATAGAATCTTAAATGAAGAAAATGGGTATGAATGTAACATGGGGTGCTCATGATGACTTCATTTGTGAATCTGATTCTGATTCAGATGGTTATCATGAGAATCGTAAAGCTAATATGTGATTTGAGGCTCAATCAGAAGAGGTAAAACATATTTATAATTATTCTTTTGAATATAATTGAAAAAGATATATTATTTTGACAAGTTAAATTAATATTTTTATATCATATAAAATAAATATGAATCATTAGAGAAAAAGTACATGTATCTTAGAAAATTTTATGATGTTGTGTCAAAAGAAAAATTATATACTATCCCCGAAAATTTCATTATTAAAATCTATTATATATATATCAACTTGTTCATTAAATGATAGTATAATAACATAATTAATATGAAATATGAAATATTTATATGATACTTGTAGTATTTTTACTAAGGGTGATTTATTTAAGTCATATTCTTTGTATAGATCCCCATGTTGGTTAACTACTGTGGGGGGGGGTCAGTGGTTAGTTTTACAGATTATATTCAATTTAATTCATCCAATTTTACTGTTTATGGCTCTAAATCCACATAATAATTTTTCACTATGAGCACCTTATGTTGAATTAATAAATTAATGACGTCGTTATATAGTATTTTTAATGTTTTACCTGGAAAACTACTCTTTTCCATGTTCTTTAGACCCCCAATATGAATTTTATACTATATTTAACAATTATTTACAACCAAGGATAATGCATCCCTATCAATACATATTCCACTATTTACCCTTCAATAATTACCTTCTAACATCGAATCCATTATATTTACATAGCTTTTAGAATCCAATAGAAGATTACCCATTTCATCAATGATAATCCATCCCAAAAAATGTCATTCATCTCCTTGGATGATTTTACAGAATGTAGAAATATGATATTCCTCCATTAGTAGATGGATATGTAAGTCTTCACATGTAAATCATTTAAGAACATTAGCATCAACCAATATCTACTAGAAGTAGTGGTCTCAAAACCCACTAAGATATATAATGATATGAGTCCTTGTAAATACATTGGTAGAAATTCTACTCCTCTAATGAATTATATCTCAACTAAAAACTCTTCTATATCTTCATTGATGAAATTACTAAGTATTTATAAATATCTTGCATAGTTTATGTGAATTTATTATATATTTTTCATCACCTTCTTGGAGACTTCTATTAAACTTAAATATTTGAATGTGAGCATAAAATTTTTGTTTTCTATCTCCTTATTTAGAATTACCAATATTTTTATTAATTTAAAATCCTTCATGACTCTCAAAATTAAAATACTTTTTAATCCTCATAAAAACACTATCATGTCTTATCAAATAAATATAAGATAATATATCTTTAAAAATGTTCTAAAGACTTAGGTATTTCAATACTTACATGTGTTACTTAGATGTCTTTGTTCTCAAATTTAAATAACAAAATCAATTGGGTTACATTATCCTTCCACTTTAAACATTGTATAAGGAATGATTGATTTTTTTAATGAAACTATTATAGACATATATTTATATTTTCATCATTAACCACATATTTACAGAATACATTCACATAATTTAATCTCATATTGTTCTTCCCATTCTTCTCGTCATTATGGGTATCAAGGATTATGTCAAATTCCATCGTCTTCTTCTTTTAATGTCATAGAACACATGAGACCTCTATTTACTTAATATTTTGAGGTCATTATTTTTCGTTATAGTAGAATGTTCATGGGAATCATTCTTTCCAAATATTAAAAATATTTCTAATGAAATTTCATTCTTGTATTGGAATCCTAGACTCTTCAACCGTATTCTATAGATCCATGTCATTTTATAGTGACCACTCCTCGATTTTCTTCAGACCTCATATGATAAGTCATCACACTAATGGTATGATGGGTTACTAATAGTCACTTTCACTAAACCTTGTATCTAGGTGAATATGTGATATGTTAATCTACCATTTTAATATCATGGTAGACCATTCTCGTGGTTGGTTTTCTGAACGTGTGAAGCACATGGTAGGTTCAATCATCATGTGTCTTTTTTTCATCTTCATTTGGTAGGTAATGATTTATACATGAATTAAAATATATATTATTGTGCAAAATGAAATCCTCATGTTATATTCATATCCAATATATAAACATTTTTATGGTGGATCTTTAAATGCATGGTATCTTTACATTTCTCATGTGGTCACTTGCATTCATCATGTGATCACTCCATGGATAATACTTCAACTTGGTGTTCTTGTGGTATCCCTATTTAATTATTCATATAAGAGAATTATTATTTCTTATAATTATAGAAAATTGATGCTACTAACATAGAATCATGGATTTACTCGGGTTTATACAGTCCATAGAATATTTTTTCTCCTCATTCAGTAGATCTGCATCACCCAAAGAAGGTATGTACAATTCATATCGTCTGTTTTAGTTATCTTATTCAACACTCTTGAAAAATAAAATTAATTATTTATTTAATTTTTTAAATAATTTTCACTCTATGATATTATGACAATGTTTGATCCTTATGAACATATATAATATCCTCATATATTATTTCCACTGTGTCGTGAACTTCTCTACTTGAGTTCTTGAAACTGTAGCCTCATGACTCCTTTACCATAAATGATGGAATTACCTTGATCATATTATGGACATATATGTATTATTTTTCAATCAAGAAATATAATTCAATCTCTTTAATTCATAAAAATCTTCTAAGGATCTCCATCACCTTTAATATAAACATATTGATCAATGGAAAAAAAATCAATACTGAAATGCAAACATCAATCTCCACATTTTATTTTTTTACAATACAATAATTCATCAATGCTAATGTGGGTTATTGGGTTGATCCATTCTTATCCACTTTGAAAATAAATCCCATCATAAATATAAGTGTCTTATTATATTTTCTTCAACATTTAAAGGCACTCTCATTATATTCAACTTTTTGGGTGTTTATATAACATCCATTTTCTTATTTATATAAGGATAGAATAACATGTTATTCCCTGAAAAGAGCCTTTAATTATTATACTCTAATTCTACCTAATATAGATTAGTATAGAAAATAAAATAGATAAAATTAATGATATCTATTATTTCTATATAAATTACATAACATGTAATATCTTACTAAAATATTTATTATTTCTCAAATAGGTGTTGTATAAAATAAATTTATCAATAAATATGATCTATCTTAAACACATATCAAAACAACATTATAAAGTTCAAGTGAAAAGAAATATCTTCCCCCCATTTGTCTCATATTTTCACTAACTAACACCCCTTAATATGTGTATTAAATATAATCATCATTAAGTGATGTAATTGTTATTAGATATTTCTTTCCATAGGTTTTCCTAGTTTTCCAAAAATTATAGATTTACTAGGAAAAAAATTGAATATTCCATCTTCAATTTCCCCTAAATTGATGCACTTATTTCATTTAAATCATGTATAATTTATTTTAATAATAACACCTCTAGAGAAATCATATTCATTTCAATCTAGAGTGGCATCCTTAACTCTTCTCCTTCAATTCACTACATGTTATCAATGAAATTTAATGTTGGTTTTGAAGATTCCTTATAATTTTATAGAAAAGACATATTTCTATTTATGTAAAGGGAGACCCATTACATAGCCCATAGTACCAAGGTCATGTGACCCAAGAATATATCCTGAAGGCCTAGGGAAGCATCATGACAACATCATCCTACGTTCACCGTTCTTATATAACTACTTTCCCACTTCATGCTTGCACAACCTCTTTCTAAGTAGTAAATAAATGGGGATTTTGAGGATTCAAACCCTAGTCATTTGGATGTAGGATAATGGGGTTTAACACTTAGGATCCACACTAACTAAAAACATGTTATTTGGAAATGTGGTATAGGTGGGTGTCAATAAAATATGTTATTTATTGGCTGTTGCCAACCTTTATCAATTTGGAAAATATTTTCTTCCAATGAATTTACTTATTAGGTATATTTGTTTTATAAGAATTACTTTTTATGGAATATTTTATTGATGAGTCCTCAAGAACTTTAGTCAAATTTTTTCCTGTATTTTTATCACATATTTTGTATTATTAAATTTTTTTAGTCTTAGAAAATTCTAGAGGCCAAATAAAATAATCAATCATTGGTTTCCCAATATCTTTTTCATAACATATACCATCCAAAGTACTTTATATTTGAATAAATTTTCCTTCATTTGTTTTCTAATTTTTTCCCCTTCACCCTATAAGGGAATTATATTGGTAGAATTATCATACAGTACTCATGTTTGTTGCATTATTAACTGCATCTTCCACACATTTAATTAAATTTTTCAAATATTCTTTATGATGATGTTTTTTAGTATAGTTGGTTATATATTTATTTCATTAAATTATAATCCTTATTTATACACCATAACCCACTTTGATTCTTTTTGTTTTCAAGAAAAGGACATATTAAACAAAAATGATTTTGATTTTTGTCCACACCATCCACAACACCACCATAATACTTGAAATTTATAATTTGTATTTTGATTTGTGATTTTTCAGTTTTATGTTGTTGTTAAACTACTATAAAATAATTATTATTTTGTATTGGGGGTTATGATATATTTTTTATTATTATCCATTCCCCTTAATAGGGAATAGTGACTATTATTTTTGATGGCTCTAATATCTTATTTTCATTTGGACCTCTCCTATCACCATCTTGAGATAACAAAACATTCTCTTCATATTAATTACTAAAGTCATCTCTAGATTTTCTTTTCTTATCTCTTATCGAACTAGAATACATAATGATTTTGTCTCTTCCAAGTATTCTTCCCTGATAAATATCTTCTCCATGTCATCATTCACCATATTCTTAAGATTTTAAACCCTTAATATACTCTTCATGGTCTCATTTCGAGAAACTCCTTTCTTAACATGACTAATGAGATTTATTTCATAACAAACATTAACTCATTATAATAATAAATATATTCTATGCAATCAAATTATTAGATTATTTTCTAGTTAATTCATGGAAAATCATTTGTAAACAAAAAAAATTAATCAATTTTTAATTATTTTCCTTATTATTATATTTTTCCCACTTCGACCATTCTTTAAATATGATATAATATCTTTGAAATCCTTATCAGTATACTTCGTAATTGATACCCTACCATTGATCAAAGACATTCTATTTTCAATGTTCAATACTTATTTGATAATTAAATGGACCCTTTCCAAGAAAAACATATAGAACACCATGATGATTGACAACTAGAGGATAATTAGTGGGAACATCCATGCATTATTTTCCTTTTAATTTAACCTCTTTAATGTGTTGAGGTTCTTGATACACTCAATAGTTTTTTCATATACTCACCTCATGTGTAGTAAATAAATAATCAATGTTACCCCATATTATTTAAAAGGTTGGGCCTGAAATAATACTCATTTCCATGTTGGTTATACCCCCAAACATTTATTCTCTAGTATGTTAATTAATTACATTCAACCAAGTAAAATCCAGTCCTATCAATAAATATTCCACTATGTTCATTACAAAAATTTCCTTTCAATATAAAATCTACATAGTTTATATGACTTCTTTAATACACTAGATGAGTATTCACTTCATCAATGATGATTCAATATTGAAATATCTTCATTCTCTCCTTCGTTTATTCTACACCGCTTTCAAATATGATCTTTCGTAAGAGAAAATGGATTATCATGTTTCCACATGTACAACCTTCATAAACATTAGTTGAAATAAATAGTAATTAGAACTGATATCCTTAAAAATAACTAAAATATTGTATTATATGTGTATTCATTCAAAATAATTTATCATTAGTTATTCATTTTTAGTAAATAATATCTCATCTTCAGACTCCTCTCTCTCTCTTTGGTAATGAAATTGTTGGGTTCTCAGAAATATCTCACGTAATGTATGTTTGTTCCAAATATAATTTTCAACACCTTCTTCGACACCTTAATTTAACTTATATAGAGAAATTTATAAATAGAATATTATTTCTATTTCTCAGTATTTTTAATTACAATGATTTTTTGTAATTCAAAATTCTTTATGATTCTTGGCATTCAAATTGTCTTAAATCATCATCAAATCATGGTCAAATCATTCTATTAAAATATCAGATAATATCACTTCCATAAATTTTTTTAATAAATATGTATTTTAATATTTACATGTAGTATTTATATATCATATTTATCATGTTTAAATACCTTAATGAATTAGATCTCAGTATCCTTCCATTTTAAACACTATATATGGCATGAATTATTTTTCTGGAAACTATTTTAGATACGAATTGATCTACTCATCATTCCTCTATATATGTATAGAATACTTTCACATGATTGAATCTATTATTTTTCCTTCTATGAGTCAAATGATTTAATGTACCAAGGTTTATATGAAATACCCTATTCTTTTTTCAATGAAAAGGATAACATGTTCTCACTATATACTGTATATTTTAAAGCTACAATTTTTTAGTGAAATACTATGTGTGTTAGAATTCAATCTTTCATGCTACTAACAAGAATGAAAGCTGACATGAATTATTGTCATATCATCTTTAACC
The DNA here is from genome assembly GCA_963277665.1 of Viscum album. Lineage (NCBI taxonomy): Eukaryota > Viridiplantae > Streptophyta > Magnoliopsida > Santalales > Viscaceae > Viscum > Viscum album. The sequence continues at coordinate 1,594,912,693 of OY728161.1, forward strand.
CATATTATATTTTCAAATTACAACCATCATTTTATAGTTACTACTTATGGTTGATCTTCAAAACTCATATGATCATCATCACACTCATTGTCACTTGCACTACTCATGGTGTCTTCATGAACATACAGTCAATTAATCTACGATAATAATATAATGGTATGTTGGGTTTACTATTGATTATCCAATGAGGTGAATATTATCATAGTTTTAATCATCATGTTGTTAGTTAGACTTCTTCATGTGGTAGGTATAGATTTTTAATTGTATTTTATGATATATTCTTGTATAATATTCAATTATAGTGTATTGTGAAAAGATTATCCAACCAAATGTTTTTACTCGGTCTTTAAATTCATGGTATTTTCATATTTCTAATGTGATCAATTATATTTAGTAGGTAGTGAATCCATTGATCATATTATCATCCATTATTATTACAGTTTCCTCATTGTTTCATTATATTGAATCATGATTAATTATTATACTTGAAAAACATTTGTTTTATTGAAAAATAATAATGGATGCACTTTGGAAAGTGATCCTCATGGAAGATTCATTCGCCTCATCTGGTTGATCTTTATTACCCATGGAAGGTCCATACACTTCATGTGGATAGTTCCACATTTCTTCTTCAACACGCTCAACACATAAACTTCTATAATTCATCCTTGTTGAAAACAGTATCCACTCTACACTGTAGGTACATATTCTAACCTTATAAACACATCAATAATTATAAGATATTAGTGACAATTTGTCTTCAAATTCTTTACTCATGTTTTTAAGTTGTAGTATTAGGATTACGTTTCCACATATTTATGGTAGTTCTTGAATCATATTATAATCATTTATAGATGGTATATCAATAATAACATTTAATTACTTCTCATTAATCTATAAAAATCATCCAAGTGTCATCATCAACTTCTATATACACATGTTAATGCCTTGAAATCATATTAAGTACTTACTTGGGAAATTAACCTGGTAGGAATATAGCACATAAAGAAAAATATGTCATAGAAAGAAAGGATAAAAAAGAAATATATATATATAAAGTATTTTCTTCCTATCTCTAAGAATACAATCATGATAGACATTAATTTTTATTTTTTTGAATAATTATTCATTATCTCAAACTTTATTTTAATATGTTCTAAATTATGTGGTTTTTAGAAATATTTAATTTCTAGAATATTATCTAACCTCATTTTGGAAATATCTTGGAAATTTATAAAGTATATGAAAGTTTTAATTCCCAAAATAAATTTATCTAACACTACTAAACCAATGAAAATTTGGGTACCAAATATTTATCTTGATAAATATTTTACAAGGAAGGTCCCAAAAAATTAAAATGAAAAAAATAATTACAGAAAGTTGATTTTTAGGACATATGAGTGGAGATTTCTCAAAATTTAACTCTATGAAATATTGGTGGAGGAAATTCCACTTTTGGTGACAATTCAATGAGAAATATTATTAGATTTGAGAAATTAGGAAGTCCACAATCATTTTACATCAATAATGAATTTTGTTTTGTGAAGGACTAAAGAATTACCAGATATGTATTTTTAGACACTATGAGGATGTATTTTCCTTTAATTTTTATAATAATTCTTATTCATTTTTCATAGGTAAATTTCTAAACATTACAAAACTAATAATTAAAAAACAATACAAATTAGATATTTATTATTTATGTAAATAGAATTAGAGAAATATTAATACTGAAATCCAAGAATCATGGATTTGGAATTAAGTTCATAAAATTATAATATATATTCGTTAAGTAAATTTTGTAAAAAAAATTAAATTTACTATTTACGTAAACAGAAATTGGACAAAAAAATATATGATTCATGAAAAATGGTAAATCAACAAAAATCATATTTTAAAATAATTATAGAGGCATCTACTTCAATACCCTTAGAAAGTATTCACATGGATTTTCTAAGTAATCTAGAATATCTAGATTATGTATTAAATATTTATTCATATTTGTTGAATATTTTTTTCAATATATACTTGGGTATATTTAATATTAATTAAAAGTGAATCTTGTGATGTTTTTATTAATTTGGGTAATATTTATTTTAAAAAAATATTATCAAATTCTGTCCTTTATAAGTTATCATGTGGGAGAGTTATAGAATTATTAATTAAATTCATTTTTTTCAAAATGAGGAACTAAACCTAACTTCTCATCCCCTATGAATCCTCAAGAGAATTGTGTTATTTAAATAATTAATAGGAGAATAAAATTAATTACTATGACAATATTTATTGGATATATTATTCCAACTAACATTTAGGTTGATGATATTAACACAACATTTTGTGATATAAATATAGTTTTAATAAGGCTTGTCCTGATGAAAACATCATATTTTATATTGAATAATATAATTCCAAGGGTTGGATACTTTATTTTATTTGTATATAAAGTGTACATCGTTAACACCATGGAATATCTTGGTACTTTTATTCCAAGGGATTTTGAAGGAATATTACTTGGTTATTTTTATTCTTATAAAGACTATAGAGTTTTCAATAAAATGTTAAGGATTTTCAAATAATTTGTTCATATTGAATTTGATGAAAATATTCAATTTGATCACATAAAAATTATGATTTATGTGAATCAATATATAAAATGTTACTTGAACCCTTCATTTATGAAAATATGGATGATGATGTGGAAAATGATCATGAACAATACAAACTTGAAATGGAAAAACAACCCAGTATAGAAGTGTACTTCCAAGACATACAAGAGACCTAAAAATACATCACATTGAATTTCTTATAGGAAGCTTAGATGAGGTATTTAGGACTACAATAAGTGTAGGAAACATTGATTAGTTTTTTTCTTATCACATCTGAAATATAAAACCATATAAGAAGATTTATGATATGGGAGATTGAAAATTTCCATGAAAGAAGAATTATACCATTTCTAGAGGAATGAAGTATTGGATTTCATTGATATCCTATTGTATTAACCCCTTATAGGAAATAAATGTGTATTTATATATTAGAGGGATAATCAAGGTGTAATCACAAGAAATAGGTATAGATTACTTTCCAAGGGATATAACCAAGAGTAGGGAACAAACATTGAAGATTAGTTTCACCTATTACTAGATTATAATCCATTAAGATCATCTTAGGATATGAATCTCAAAATGACATTAAAATATTTTTGTTAGATATATAATATAACTTTTTAATGTATTATTAATGGAGGATGTTTATGTTGGGTGCCATACAGATTGTGAAGACCATCATTTTCAAATACTATTTTCAAACATACTGAATATTTTTCTAGTCTAAAAAAATCAGTTAGGTCATAGTCTAAAATATTATTTCCATGTATTCTATTAAATTGTATTACCAAGGTTTTGACAGACCAGAAACTTTTGAAGAAAAAATCATTAATGAAAATTTTCTTATTCTAAATATTGGTTGATGATGTTATTTTTGTATCCACATATCCAACATTTTGTATTGATTTTTAAAAAAATAAAAAAAATGAAATGATCTTGTTGTGTGATTTGAAATTTTTTCATTGGAATATGATTTATCAAAAATATTTTGGGAAAGTTTTATACCAAATTAATTACATTAATTATTTATTAAAAAAAATTATACCTGAAAACTGTGATATTTGTCAACTCCAATGAATTGAAACATTAATTTAATTTGGATTAAGTTGGGAAACTGGTTGGAAACAAGGTATATTGAGAAATAAATGAGAGATTTCATTATTTAAATTTAATTAAAATAGATATTTCGTTTTCTATAAATTAATGTTCATGATTTCATGAAAAAATATAATAATCCCATTTAATGTCCTTGAAAATCATTTTATGGAATTTAAATGGAACAATTTCTATATCATAACATTTTCAAAAAAAAATCCTATTTAATTTCATAATCTGACAGATTCTTTTTTGGTTTTAGACTAGATAGAAAATGTAAATCTTCAACCTCAACATTTTTATGAAAGTATCTAATATCATCTTCAAGTAAAAAAAGAATCATTTTTTTGAATTATTAATAGCTAAAGGTGAGTAAATTACATTTAGTAGTTTTTGTTCATAGTTGTTTTCGATGAAACACACCTTAATGTATTTAATATTTAATTTAAATCACGAACCAAAAATATTTGATAACTCTAGTACTATCAACATTAATAAAAATATAATGATCCATATGAGGATGAATCATATTGATTTATGATAACACTTCTTAAGATCTATTACCCAAAAGGATAATATTTTAATTTAATCAATTTATACTAAAAATCAAATAATATTTATTTTTACTAAGAAATTTCATACTGATCAGTTTCAGTATATTAAAATTGAATTAGGACTATTTGATATTAAAAGATTTCATTTTATTTAAGAGTTTTATTTATAATTTTGGGAATAATCCAATTTATTTTGACTATTTTATGAGTTAAAATTAATATTTTAATTTATGTTTATATTTCCTAATTTTTATATCATGTTATATAGTGACAAAAAATTATAATTAATTTTATTATTTTAGTTGTTTTTTAACATTTCATCATGTAATAATATTCATCATATTTAATAAAAAATAATCAGTCTTGGCTTGAAAACAATAACATATTTAAACCATATAAACTCATAATCTATCAAATAAGAATCCTTTTTCTAATAACTAACCCCCCCCCCCCCCCAAATCCATCTCCTTCGGTCCTACTTAAACTGGTAAAGTCAATAAGAGATGGGTAGGAAGGCACAAAAAAAAATTGAAGAGGATAAAGGTTTTTCACAAAATTTTTAGTAGAAAAGATATATATTTTTCTTATATTGAATGAATAAGCACGTTTATGGAGAAGGTATTAAACCTATATGGATATATTTTTTTTGGAAAAGGATATCTATGTTATACTATGGGAACACATTTATTATGTTTTATGATAATGATGAATTTAATGTTTAGGATGCTAGAAATGATTCATATCAAAATCAATGGGAATATCTTCTGGATATCATTAGTGGAGTTTTATAAATTTATTCATTTCTCACAAGGAGAAAGCTGCATGTTTAACTCATATTTAGTTAGTATCAATGGTGTTCATCCTACTAAAATTATGATATATCTATTTGGAACTCTTTTTTTGAGAAAAATCAAGTTATGGATTAAAAGGATGAAAGATAATTTGAGTATTTTCTATAGCAAGATATTAGTATTTTTTATATATTTATGATTGAAAATAAATTCAACCTCCCAAGGTATATATTTTAATATATATACCATTCTTACAATATGTCATTTATATTTACCCTTTTGAAATAATTCTCACTTTGTTTTTTGAGGAAGTTAAAATATAATTAAGTGGGATTATGGAAACTAAGTATCATTAGATGAATACACTATTATTTTTACTATTAAAAAATGAATACTTTTTTGGATATACTCTAATGAAATTAAAACTCTTTGAGATTGAAGAGATAAACGGCATCTATTGCCACATTGAGAGGGAGAATCATGTTGAAGTTAAGGATACTGATGTTTTATGAGGTGGCATGGAGGACTCAACTAATGAAGAGCCTATAGTTGTTAGAATAAGAGTAAGTAGAGCTTCATTTAAATAAATACCTTATTTCAATTTTTATTGAGTAATATTTGAGGAGAAATAATTCTCTAATATGAGAAAATCATATGGTACTATATTTGATAAGGGAGATGAAGTTATTAGTTCTCGTGATGAGATTTTAGAACATTTAGTTAAGGTTGATACACATTATAGTAATGTTAATGATAGTTTTTATAATAAAACTATGTTGATAAAGACACGGGATATATTATATCATGGTTATTCTCTAAAAAGGATAGTGTTTGTTAACTTTTTTGAAACTATGACTATTTCCATTCAGTCAAATGTTTATTCCAACTTTAATAATCAAATTTTATATTAATATTTACATATTATACCAAAATCTCTTGAGTAATTTTTAATTAGTAAAACTTATCGGCTTCATAAAGACGAAAAGGGAGGGGTGATAAAATATTTTATAATTTTTTTAAAAAAAATTATGAATCTTCATTGATTATGAAGTATATAAAAAAGGAATTCTATAGGAATGTTTCCCTATTTTTGTTTATAATATGATTTCGGCTCCTATAGTAGAAAAAGGGAAGGGTTTTGAAGTTAATAAATAAATATATAACATTAAATAAAAATTTATTCCTAAATATCATTCTCCCAATTTAAATTTTTTTAATGATTCATGTTTCATATCTAATAATGAATTTTATTTCATATTCATATTTTTATAAGATGAAAGAGATATTAAAGAAATAATTATATATGATAAAGAACCATTAAATATTACAATCATAAATATATTCTATAATTATGGATGATAATAGGTTTTTTCTAATATATATTATCTATTTTATGAAGATTATGATATCATAGATTGATTTTAAAAAAGAGGATTGCATATGTTGATGCCCCATCCTCTATTGAAAAAGAATCTAGTTCCTCTTCTAGACAATTGAAGAACTTATCATTTGATTTATTAATGTTATATGATAGTGTTCAAGATTTTAGATGTGACAAGGTATATTTGGAAACCATTCAATAACTATGAAGAATATCCCCTTTAAACTATATCTAGTAAGGATTTATTCTCAAAAAATAAGAGAGGGAATTTACAATAAGATGGATGATATAGTATACTTTTTTAGGATGTTTTCTCCTTCCTAATAGAAACGTAAGTTGATCCAATGATTTAACATTGAATTTTTTAAACATAATTTATCAATCAGTATATACTCTAAACTGTTAAATACTCAATATAAAATACTCCTTAAATAAGATCCTGAAGTATGTTCATGATCATTATCTATATAATTCAAGTTTTATGTTGGAGTTGGTTCCATAGAACCAAATTTTGTGTACTTTTTGAAAAAAATTATTCATTTTTTTAATTTTAAAAACTCATTATCACATCATGATTGTTCTTATATGTAAGATAGTATCTAAAAATGTATTAAGAGTATTTATCACAATGAGTGGTCATTACATTTTCCTACTTTTATGAGAACCTAGAAGTTCTATGATAGTATTCTTAAATATATATTCTATATCTAGATGAAATCATTTAAGGGAAAAATAATATAAGATATCATTGGTGGAGAATCAAAGGACATCTAGGATCCTTCTCATGGTGTATTCCCTTTGTAATGTCCAGTGTAGGATATTGTGAGAATGATACCCGACAGTAAGAAATATACATTTGTATAGGTCATTATAACAGTTCCCATATGTGGATGTGTATATTGATCCTTATAAAATAAGATTATTATTAATCTGTATTATAATTCAAGTATTTTTATTTGATGATAAAAACCTTTACTACATATTTTATCATTGATGTAGGATAAGTTGGGTGTGTCACATGTAATATTCCACTAATGAATAATGCGTGAAAGTATTTTTCATTTTGTTCTTAAATAGAAGTTGATATCACATGTCCTTTGATGGAAATGATATAACCTTAAAAAAATCCATGGGAATGGTGTTCTATAACAAAGTTTGATGTCTATAAAGTCAAATAACAAGACATCAAACACATAGGTTGACTTCACCAGCATGTAACCATCTTTATTAGAGATGTTGTATTAAAAGGATTATATTACAAAATAATCATCTGAATGGGGGTACAATTTCTTTGCTCTATTACATTATTTCTCAATGTATTTCTTAGTGTGTTCTAAGGTATAACCATGAATTTTAGGAAACTTTACCTAATTTCACTAAGAAAGAGGCCTAGTAGAATATACACTAAGTGTATCCAAAATCTCAGTTAAATAATAATAATATTTATTATTATTTAACTATTTGAATAAATATTATTCCAACACATGGTTTAATAATTATTTATTTTTCTTTATCATGTATATTTTTCAAATGGTTACTAGAGAGAATATTATGTTGAAAAAATATTTAATAAATAATTATTTTATATTTAGTGAATATAATGCATATTTATTTTTTGGAATATAATGTAGTGATATTTATTTATGAAATAAATAGTTATTATTCAAGTCCTGATAAATATTATGGATGAATGATGGGTCAATTTTAATGGTCTAGTGAAAGATTATATATATTAAATATTATTCAAATAAATAATATTATATTTAATTCATGTGTTTAGGGAATGATAAGAAATAAAAATAAAAATATTATTATTATATACATGGTGTTCTATAGGGATTACAAAAACAATAAAGGGTACCTATGGAATTATTATTTTCTAATGCTAGTAGTATATAAGTTCAATTCTATTATTTTCATAACAGAGACGATTAATTATTATTATTCATAATGAGATTTGGATATAATCTTCTTAAATCCGTATAGAGCTCCCTATCTAAGAACACTCTCAAGAATGGACAGCGATCCTCCACCACTGCCACTCTCATGTTTATAGATATTATAGATAACCCTTCCTTGAATAATTTCTTAGGGTGATCAACGAATAATGATGAAAGTTTTAGGGTCTATCATTATAGCACCCATAGATTCCTATGTAGATGTTCATAGGCTTATAGAACACATGTGGATCATCACTTAGGGATATATTCTTGATTCTTATAATGAAACCATGGTATGATGTAGTGAAATTATTACATCTATCAAGGACGAAGTAGTTCCTCATAAGGTGATTTTGTAATGTGTTAAATTAATTATAAATACTATGTAAGGATTTGAGGATTGGGTTTCAGTTTTTATCTATCAACTAAATTCATTGATACAATTTCATTGATCATTTCATTTATAATCATATAATTATTGGATTATTCATTAATCATGAAAAAAGATAAGTTAGTCAATCTCCATCTATTGCTTCTATTTTTCCTACACTATTCATGTCGTTTCAAGGTGTTCAAAAAATTATTTATAGTTATTTAAAGATCATTGATTAATTTAACAAATTTTCATTTGTTTTCAGTTCTAGATTAATAATTTTCTATTTTGAATTATGATATTTATCTCTTTGTTTATAATAAATATAATAAAATAAATTAATTTTATGAATGACATAAATTCAATGAACTCATCTAAAGGTGTCGGAGAGTTTATCCAAACAAAAAAAGTACACACCATGTAACATGGAGTTCAATGTTGTGTACTATTTTTTGATGCACCATGAATTAATTAAGAATTTATTCATGTTGTGCACATTTATTACATGTCGGGAATTAAATTACACACCATGTTTTGACTAAGGAAACATAGAAAATGGTTATCCAAAGTTCACAAGGTTTAAATTTCTTAAACAACATGTATTTTTTTAGTTGAAGAAGAGAAATGTATCCTCTTACATGACATACCTGAGTAGTTAATATGTAACTTTGAGACCAAAAATCATGTACTATAATGCATTCCAAATCATGGTTACATTCCAAGTCACATTTAATGTGTCATGGATAGATGGTGAGAATAATAATCTCCATGTATCTTCAATGTATATGTCGTGTACTTTTACGAAATTACAAAAAATTGATAATTCATTTATTATATTAGTCAAACCATATGCACATATGTTCTGTACGTTTACTAAGATGATAGTACACTCCATGTGATTGGTTATATATATATATATAAATGTATTATTAATTTTTTTTTAATGTTCATATCTTCATATCTTCTAGAGTTTATATTACAATTATTACTCTATGCACATTGAAGCAGAACACAGTATGTAAATACCATTTGTTATTTTTTGTCATTATCTTCATAGTACATTCCATGAAATTAGGTAATACGTCAATTTTACCACATGTATTAAGAGTAAATGGTATAAAAGTATAATACACCTTGGGTAGTTTGGATGGGAACTCACTATGTTTCTTATATGGTATATTTATTTATACATAATTAATTTTAAATAAATTTATATAACTTTTTAAAAATTATGATGGATAAGAATCCCAATAAAATTCATATGAGATTTAGTATAAAATAATTGATTAATTAATTAATATAATTAATTAATTTGATCATTATTTATCTTAAATAATAATTATTAAACTTGAATGTAAATTTTATTAAATTCATAATTCATTACATGAATGTGGATGATCATTATACTAGGCATGACTTTGGTGTGTTATTGGTTTCATTTTTAATTTTTTTTTAAAATAAATTTTAGGTCTATGGGTTATCCCCCTTCTGAATATGTAAGTTTTAAAATTCTCATGGATTATTTTAGGTAAACCCCTTAACCAATCCTTTCATTCCCCTCACTAGTGTGTGAGAAAACGAATTTCTAAGAGATTTATATTCCAAGATAGTAGAGGAAGTATATTTTTGTGTTCAAGCAGACACCAATTAAATATATATAAATAATTAGACTGGTGGGAAACTACAAAAAAACCATAAATGGTTCAAGTAGTTTTCCCCCAAGTTTGATGGCTAGTTTATCACCATCTAGATAAACTAACCATTAGTAAAATCCCATGATTATACCACATTATTATTTTATTTCTATCATGCTTCATAGTTATTTAATTATGGATGTTTTATAATGATAACATGAATTAATGAATTAATAATCATGCATGATAATTCAAAAATAAACTAAATTATGTGTAAAAATTATCCAGGACACGGTAAATAATTTAAGTAAAAACACTTTATATTATCAAGAATGTAAAAGAGATAATAATTGTAAATTTATTCCTAAAATAAAATTTCCCTCAATTATATATATTAAGTCGATATAGCCTTTCATTACTTTAGTTAAAATCAAACCATAGTTCAAAGTTCTTAACCATCTAAATTTGGGGTGCTTTCCATTTTCATGTAATTATAACATGATGTTTTGGGTTGACATTACTTAGTTCAAAGAAAGGTATTACTATCAAATTAATACATATTATAACTAAGAGTCAACATTTCAGTAAATCCAATTTAAGGATTTGATGATTAGGGAGTCCACTCAACAGATCATGGAAATATGAGTTAATATCGTTAGAATTCAGAATTCATATGTAAAACCATTCAAATTTATTGGTCATAAAAATGTGTGATGAAGATAAGAGATATATGGATCCTTTACACTATAATATCCAACCAATAGTATGTTTTGAAACCAATGGTGAGGGATATTGGTTTTTGATAAAATAGTTTGATATTAATAAATATAATAATTATTTGTCTAAACAATTTAATTAATTGTAATAAACCCTACTCATAATATTTTGAAATAGTAATAAAATGATTTCAAACATACCAATTGGATCCATACAAGGGAAAGATACAATTCTCACTTTAAAAAATTTCCAATATTTGAAAAGGTGCTAACACATTATACTATAGCATGAATAAGAATTTTATATGTTGGAAGAACCTATTCTTAATTTTCCTAGTAAAATAATCTAGTGATAAAGAGTGGTATCTCTTTGATAAAATTTGAATGATTCTAAGTATTTTTAGTGTTTCATCCTATCATCCATGAAAAATGATATTTAAAGAAATACTTTCACATGGACCAGTATAACATGATGTCTCGTCTTCAGGGTCTCTATCAAGAGAGGGTGATGAAAGTGAGATAAGAGATCTCTAAGGATCTTTTTACAACATTGGTTGGATATTTGTCCCTAGATAGGCCTCATGTTTTCTATAATATTGGATAAATTTAAATCATAGAAATAATGGGCATTAAATTATACGTGAGTTTCACTCAGATCTTATACTTTCCTGAATACCAAATTCCTTCTCCAATATTATTTTTAATTATAACGTGATCAATAATGAGAATATTATTTCTGACCTTATTTCACTGATTCAACATGTTGGAGAGTAAATAGGGTGGGACAAACCCATGGTCCTTATAGTGAAAAAAAATGGAATACAATGTAATAGGGGCCAAAGAATCATTATAATTTTGATTCTCATGAGAACCATCCATTCAAGAAGAAGAAGATCTAAAGGTAAGGAAATGAAAAGGATGATTTATGTTTTTTTCTATAGAATACAAGTCCACGTGATGATGAATTTCACCCATAATAAAATAAAATCCAAAGTATAATTTTGTATCAAGTATAATATTTTAATATCTACACATTAGTAATATAAAATAGCATGTGGTAATCACATATATATCCCAATTTATGAACAATGTATATTTTCATTGATTGATATAGGATAGGTGGATTTGCGATCTTGTAATGTTGTGAGGCTAGCTGCTCTATCCATTTTTGATTACCACCATTCATTTCAAATCAGAATGACATTGGTTTTAAGGGATTTTAATTTTTTTCCAACTTTTACAAAGAACAAAATTTCAATATCATTCCAAAATACAGATGGTTTTATTTTTATATTTGGAAAAAAATAATTTCATTTATAAATGAATTATATGTTATAGTATGTCACATTAATGTAATAGACATTATGCATTAAATTAAAAAAATGCATTTTAATCGATAAAAAATAATTTTCACATGAATAATATAACACCTAGTTATGGAATCGCCATCTCGGTCTTGTAATTGAGAAGCATTTGACAAAGCTAGGTCAATATGGTTATTTAAACTCTTTTGAACTAAAAAAAATTAAACAATTTCATGATTATAAACAAGGAAAATTATCATACCACCATTCGATGGAAAAGGTAAAAGGGCTACAGATCATTTATGATTGGTACACAATGATGTGTTTGGACTATTTTTAGAGGAATCTAGATCTTGGTATTATTACTTCATAACTTTTACTAATTAATTCATTAGATATGACTATATCAACTTCATGAGGTATAATTACATTTCATTTTATAAATTCAATGAATTCATGAATTATGTAGATAATTAACATGGAAAAAAGATAAAAAAGGTTCAATCAGATTGAGCTGGTGAATATCTTAACCAATATTTTATGGAAATTCTATAAGAGTTTCAGATTCTATGTCAACTCACTCAACTTTACACACCATAGTGGAATGGTGTTAGTGAGATGAAGAACTATAATTTGTTAGACATGGTGAGGTCGATGATGAGTCGTGAAAATATTCAATTATCATTTTGCTGATATGAATTACAAATTGCATCAAAAAAACTAAATTTAGTAGTAACTAATGTGAAAAAAATAACTTTTATAGAGTTATGGAGGGGAAGAAAACCTGTTTTGGTTCATAGAAATGTATGGGGTTCTAAGGAATTTGTTAAAGCCATCTCAGGTGATAAAATATAACCATGGGGAACAAAGTGTATTTCTATACGGTATCTAATTGAAAAAAGGGATACTACCTATACAACCTGTAAGAAAAGAAAGTTATTATCCCAAGACAAGCTGTCTTTTTAGAGGGAGAACATCCTCAACAAGTATAGTGTGATAGATATTGAATTATATGAAGTCAATGCTCAAGAAAAACAATACTATGTATAGGTATATAATATACAGGGTCCCATGAAATAAGTAATTCCTAAAACTCAATTATTATGTAGGATAACTATAGAGGTAAGATAATTGGAGAGATATGGTTTTCTAGTAAACAAATATGGTGGCACATTATTGTTTAAAAATGATGAACCAAACTCCTACAAAGAGGTAGTAGAGAGATCCTATGTTACAAGATGGAAAGAATACATGAATTCTGTAATGGATTCATTATATAAGAACCATGTTTGGGTTCTGGTTAATGTGCTGGTTGATTTAAATCCCATAGGATTATACATTCTATAACAGCATACCATGACTGTGAAATTTGTAAATTTTATTTTAAAATAGATTTTTGAAATGGGAATCTTTAATAAGAAGACTACATGACAAACCCAAAACGTTTTGTGACTCAAGGTGATTCATAAAGTATATGAAAGATGAAATATCCATTTATATATTAATGCAATTTTCTAGGTCATGAATCATTTTAGTTGATAAAGATATAAAGTGATTTGATTTCATTAAGAAACAAAGTGAGCTCTGTGTTTTTAATAGGTTTAGTGGGAATGTGTTCATTATCCTAGTACTATATGTTGATGAAATATTTCTTATTAGAAAAAACATACCAGTTATACAGTATATTAATGACTAGTTAAATGGGTTTTTTCCATAAAGGAAATAGGTGAAGTAGCTAATATTCTTTGGATGAAGCAAATTTTTGATGGATCCAAGAGGATTATTTGATCGTTTTAATGTACACACATTGACCAAATATTAAATGGATTTCGAATGGAATAATATAAGAGTGGATTGGTTCCGGTATCCCATGGTATACATATTTCTATGAAAAATCGATCCTTATGAACTTCAGGTGAATGAGATAACGGGTAATATCCTATATTCTTTTATGATATAATCAATCGTGTATTCCCGGTTTTGTATAAGACTTGATGTTTATCATGACCCGTCCCCCACGGCTTGTGTCGTGACTACCACAAGCCTGCCTTCCATAGGCTAGGGGCGGGAAACTAGCACCAAAGGTGTAATTCCCTAAACTGGGAAGGCATTTCCTTTATAACCTATAAACACACACAACCAAGTACACAGCATGATACTAACACAAGTATACTGTATAACAAAAATATTGTTGAAAAGTAAAAGGGGCTGGAATACAAGCCCAACAGAAAAGGTATATGTAAAACTAAAATGAAAAACAACTGAAGAAAGAGAAAATATAGCTACCGGATCATCTCCTGAGGTTTCTTCCTGATGGGTAGGTACGGATCGCCTCCACAGTACTCCATGTCTGTCTATCTCCTTCGTGTACCAACATGTTGTATAGTCCACCTATAGGCTATGTCTCGTCCTAGTACTCTCAGTATCAGTCAACACAGTCCATCGTCTGCATCCAATACAATGACATATGGGCATAGCCCATGTAGGGGTGAGTATAATGATACTCAGTAGGGACCCCGAAACCCTCAAGGTCTCACAAAATCCACCAAGGATAACCCACAAAGTTAGAAAATCAAGAGTTAACCCTACATATGTATATTCCCATACATATACCTATCTTATCAAGTAATCCATCTCAATCATGAGGAAAACACAGAAAAACTAACTCATCTCAACCAGAATTTTATTCCAGGGGTAGTATCAAGTAACAAACCTAGTCACTTTATCAAAACCTCAGTTGCTGGAGAACTCCTCCTCTATCGAGTACAGTGGGTCTTCCGTGACACCAAGCGTGCTTCCCACTAACCTTATACTACTGAGGTACTACTCCTGTAAAGTACCTTGTATCTGACACATCACCAAGCGTGCTCCCCACAGTGGGTCTGCCACATCACCAAGCGCTCTCCCCCTCATATCCTGCTGAGGTATTCCTCCTGTCGAGTATCATGGGTCTGTCGTGACACCAAGGAACTCCCCACTGTGGGTCTTTCGCGACACCATGGTGCTCCCCTCTAGGCAACTAAAATCACTCAAAGTCAAAATGGTCAGCAGTCATCAGGTCTCAGCCAGCTAATAGATCTCTACACTACGCTCACTTGTCTTCAAGATGATCCGCTCCAAAAGATACTGGTCAATAATATAACTTTCACAAAGTCTGGAAAAAAGTATCTCAAAGTTATGCCACGTCATAGGGGTCTCAATGCAACAGACGGTGCATCAATCAGATGCTCGTTCTGTGAGTTATTAGCCTTATAGTCCTAGGGGCCCAGTTGGATTCGTGCTCGATCCAACCTGATTGTTTCCCATATCAACCAAAAACACCAGTGGAGTATACTCAAAGGGACAGTCTCGCTCCAAGATTTCTAGTTCCGCTGATGGTTCGTCAAACGGACGTCCGGTGCCAAAGATATGGCCAAAACATAGTAAAGGGTCAAAGTGGGCCCGAGTCTGGTCTGACCCGTCGGACCGACCTGGCCCGACCAATCATGGGTCAACAAGGTTTCGGTTAACCCTGACCCACACGATGGGTCAGGCCCGACCCATGATGTGGCCCAGTCAGTCGGGAGGTCCAGCAGGTCGTAAGTGTCGTGAGGGGCCACAGAGGCGGCGGACCAGCTGCAAGGGTGCGGTCCGACCGCAAGTGTGGTTCAGCCGGGAGGGTGCCACGGGGTCGTCTCATCCCAGAGGGTGCCATGGGGGCGGCTCGGCCTGAAGTCCGCCGTAGGGCTGGTTTGGCCAGGAGGGCTTCGCGAGGTTGGTTCGGCTTGGAGGGCGCCACGAGGGCGCGGCTCGGCCCAGATGGTGTCGTGGGGCAGGTTCGGCTGCAGCGGCACCGCGAGAGCACATGCAGGTTCGTTCGGGGAGCCGCGAGAGGTTCGGGCGGCTCAGGAGGCCGGTGAGTGGCGTGATCCAGGATGGCTCGGAGGGCCGGCGGCAGGGCGACCGGTTCGGCTGGCGGGCGGCGCGGTAGGAGGGTTGCGTAGCCATGGTGTCTCGGCCGTCGGGTGGCATGGCCAGGGGCGGCGCGGTCGAGGTGGTTCGGCCAACAGGAGGCGCGGCCGGCAGGGGCGTGCAGGGCCAGTTCGTCCCAAGGTGGCGAGGGTGCACAGCTGGGTTGGCCGGGAGGCCGGAGGGCTGCGGGGGCAGCCGGGTCGTGGTGGCCATGGGTGGCGGCGTCGTTGCCTTCGTTGTATTCCTTCATTCCAATGAAACCCACAATGAAAAATAGCAGGGTTTTAGGTCATGTTTGTTTGGTCAACAGCCTTCGCGTTTATATTGGTATCATTTGGATCAACAAGAAAGAAGAACGATGAACTTCAAATTTTACAACCTCTGCAACGATTCTTTCCCAAACTGCAAAAGAAATCCAAGAAAGTATTAAGACACAAATACACCCCTACCTTGTTCATTGTTTGTTGACATTAGTGAGAGAATGAGGACGTCTATTCATTGTAGATAAACATGTCCTACGTCGAAGGAATTTTCGAGGAAGAAAGTTGAAGTCGGGGGTCATTCTTCGTAGTCGAAGTCATTCCTCTTCGGCGTTCTTTTTCAGTGTAGAGTTCTTCGATGGAATTATTTCTCCAAGTGATCCTCCTCTCCCCAGTTCCACCAAAATGAAAAGTGTTCCAAAATAATATATTAATCCATCTATTATTTTCCTGGAAATAATTTAAAAATATAAATTAGTTATGGTGGGTGGAATAATTAATCAAGAGAAGGGTTGGAATAAATTATTTTTATGTGCATTGGAACAATTAATGTGGAGGAAGTCAAGAGGCTCCTCCACATTAATAAGATGGTTGAGAGTTTCTCACAATTAAAAGGGGGTTTTAGTCCTGACTGGGCCCCACTACCATAACCTTTCATGGGAGGTTATGGTTTGGGTGGTCCCCACTACCATAACATCTCATGGAGGGATAAGGTTTGGTGGTCCCCACTGCAAACATGTACATGGAGGTCTAGTTCTGGTGGACCCCACTTCCAACTTCCACATGGAGGTTTAACAAACAAACAAAAATAAATCTAAACAACTTTATTTTTATTTTATTCATTCACGAAAAACCCAAAAACTATCTTTCACTCTCGACCCATTGTGGTCGAGGTGAAAGTCTCCTTAAGAGAATACCGGTGTTGTGAGTTCAACAGTGCCCTCAGATTTCAATTCTGAGCACTGGTTCAAAAGTTAGAAAAAACCGCTTATATGTTTACTGAATGTACATGAAAAAAAGTTCAGAAATTCATTCCGGGAACTCCAGGCCTCGGAATCACGCGCCTTCAATTTTTACGGACTCGTAAAATTACCATATATTTAAAAAAAAATACATTTAAATTCTGGGTCTTTACATTCTCCCCACCTCAGGGCTTTACGTACCCATAAGCCACAACTCAAACTAAAGGAACAAGTGGGGGTACTGAGCAGGCATCTGATCCTCCTGCTCCCATGTTCTCTCCTGGAAGTTCCCATCCTACCCACGAACATGCACCATAGGTATTGACCATCCATGAAAGACCCGCTCATATATTTCCTCAACATCTACTGGAACCTCTTTAAAAGTCACCCCATCATCGGCATACATCTCTCCATGGTCGATGATGTGGGAAGTTTCATGCACGTATCTCCTCAGATGGGATACATGGAAGATATCGTTCACCTGGTGCAATTGAGGTGGAAGATCTAAGAGATAAGACACTTCGCAAACTCTGATGAGGACATGAAAAGGTCTGATGAATCTCAGAGATAACTTGCCACCTCGGCCAAATCTCCATAAACCTCGTCGAGGTGAGACACATAGAAAGATGTGGTTGCCATCCTTGAACTCTAAAGCTCTATGTATTCAATCGGCATATGACTTATGCCTTCTCTGTGTAGTCTTCATCCCCTCTTGGATGATCTTCACCTTCTCTGTGGTAGCCCATACCATCTCTGGTCCCACTAGTGCTGACTCCCCTGGGTCAGTGCAGCACAAAGGTGATCTGCAAGGTCGCCCGTATAACACCTCAAACGGTGTCATCCCTATGGTGGATTGATAGCTGTTGTTGTACGAAAAATCCACCAAAGGTAAGTGATCCTCCTAGATGCGACCGAAGTCGAGGACACAAGAACACAACATGTCCTCGAGGGTTTGAATAGTCCGTTCAGTCTGACCATCTGTCTAAGGATGGAAGGCGGTGCTCAAACAAAGCTGCGTCCCGAAAGCCTCCTGCAACCCCTTCCATAGTCGGGAAGTGAAATGTGAATCATGAACGGATACTATAGTAGAGGGTACTCTATGTATCCACAAAACGTTCGGCATATAGAGGTGTCACATGATCTCTACTAAACCCTGCTCTTTGATCGTTAGGAAGTGGGCCGACTTGGTGAGTCGGCCGACGATCACCTAGATAGAGTCACGTCCCCTGGATGTATGTAGAAGTCCTGTCACAAAGTCCATGGATATCTCATCCCACATCCACTCTGGGACCTCTAAAGGATGAACCAAGCCTGTTGGTACCTGTTGCTCCGCCTTCACTTGCTGAAAAGTGAGGCACCAAGAAACAAACTCTGCTACTACCTTCTTCATTCCCCACCACCAGTGATGTTTTCGATGATCCTGGTACATATTCACCACTCTAGGATGTAATGTTGGAGGGAATGTGTGTAACTCACTCAACACTTACTCATGAAGTGAAACTGGTACCATGGTACATCCTCTAAAGAGGATGACGTGCTCCCCACATTCAGAAAATCCATCAGGTGCCTATCCTAAGGATATCTGAGCACATTGTGTCTCGTAGTCACCATCCCCACGTTGTGCCTCCCAGACTTGCTGAGGAAGTGGGGGAGTGACTGTAAGATACTAAATAAATGCTGCTCCATCTATATCCACAAAGGATATTGGCAAAGCAACCAGATTCTCTATCGCCCCTCATAGTAGTTGTATACCAGATTTGCTACTGAGTGCATCTGCAACAACATTCCCCTTCCCAGGAGTATAGACTATATCAAAGTCATAGTCCTAGAGGAACTCAAGACAAATCCATTATCTCAGGTTCGGTTCCTTTTGAGAGAATATATACTTGAGACTCTTGTGATCAGGGTATACAGTAAAACACTCTCCCATCAGATAGTGTTGCCACATCTTCAAGGAGAAGACCACTACTTATAACTCCAGGTCATAGGTAGCATAGTTCTGATCATGTTGTCTCAGCAGTTGAGAACCATATGCGGTCACTGCTCACTCCTGCATCAGGACACATCTGTGTTTGGTCTCTGATGTGTCATAGTAGACTACATACCATATTACTTCCTTTGGAAGCCACAAGATGGGGGCACCAGTCACCCTCTCCCTCAGCTCTTGAAAGCTCTGCTGGCATCTCTCTGACCACACAAAGGGTTTCCCATTCTTTTTCAAGGCTGATAGTGGTGCTACAACTCTAGAGAAATATGGCACAAATATCTGGTAGTATCCATCCAAACCCAGTAAACTTTGTACCTTCGTCACACTCCTGGGTGGTTCCCAAGAATGTACTGCCTCAATCTTTGCAGGATCCACTACACCTCCAGCCTCCGAGATGACATGTATCAGAAAGTGAACCTCTTGGATCCAAAACTGGCACTTAGAGAGCTTACCATAAATCTGGTGCTCTCAGTGTGTGTCCAGAACTATCTGCAAATGGTAGGCATGCTCTTCCTCATTAGTATAGTAGATTAGAAAGTCATAGAGGAAGACTACGATAAAGAGATCAAGGTATGGATGAAAGATCCTATTCATGAGTCCTATGAACACTATTGGAGCTTTGGTTACACCAAATGGAAAACCAAGAACTCATAATGGTTGTACCGACACCTGAAGGTCGTCTTCTACACATCCTCTTCTCAAACTCTGAGCTGGTGATAGCCTGATCCGAGGTCTATCTTTGAGAACCACCGTGCTCCCTTCAGTTGATCAAAGAGGTCGTCAATCCTCGCGAGCGGGTACTTGTTCTTCATAGTCACCTGGTTCAGGCACCGGTAGTCAACACAAAGCCTCAAGCTCCCATCCGCCTTCTTGGCGAAGAGAATCAGGGCTGCCCAAGGTGAAACACTGGGCCAGATGAATCCCTTCCCCTGAAAGTCCTCTAGTTGTACCCGCAGCTCACGAAGCTCCGCGGGAGACATCGGATATGATGGTGTAGATATCGGTGACGTCCCGGGGTACAGTTCATTGGAAAATTCTACCTCTCTGTGAGGAGGTAGACCCAAAACATCATCAGGGAAAACATCTGTGTACTGGTCCACCACTACAGGATAGCTCGGACTCTCCACATCAACTACTCTGAGGATAAGGCAATCTAACTTATGATTAATTGGTTGCAACCTCATCTGGGTAAGTTCATCATGTGCTGCAAAGGCTCCCTTATCATCAGTAAAGGTAAACCCGGTCCCATCCTTGCGGACAAACTACACTTTGCACCTAATATAGTCAATCTGAGCATGGGTTGTAGATAACTATTCCATACCCAAGATGATATCTTAAGGCCTTGATTCCACTACTAGGAGATCCCAGCCGAAGATCTCACCTTTTAAAGTAAGTTTGCACTACCAGCACTAGTTCGTAATCATTGAATCCTCTTTCGTAGGAGTCTCTAGCCGTAAGGATCAAGCCAAAGGCTCTGTCAGAATATCCGAGCTCAGAACGAGGGTAGTGTAAATGAATGAATGACTGACACCTTTGTCTATTAGTACTACGGCTAAGGTGGAGTAGACATAGATTGTACCTCGTATCATCTCTAGAGTTCCATGGTCATAGGCCTCAACTTCCTAGAGCTGATCTCTCCCCTTTCCACCTCCTCCCTGCGATTGGGGTGGACCTCTTGGTGGTGGTGGTGTTAATATCTTGAATCGTCACCCACCGCTAGATGCACGACCAGCTCCTCTGCCACATCCGACTGCTCCCTGTGGACCACCTCGATCAAGTTTTTTCACTACATGGGTGGTCCTTCGACCATCTACTGATCATCCAAGTGGTGGTTCGGACAGTCACAAGCCATGTGACCCTGCACGCCACATGAGTAACACTACCCACTCCTGGAATATCTATCTCTACTTCGGTTTCCCCATATAACAGATCCTGAGTCATGCGGTCATCCACCTGTAGGTCTGGTCCCCTTGGACCTCTATGACATATGTCTACTGGTAGCTACAGAAGACTCCGCTACGAGATGACTGGTAGTGGTTCTCTATACCGGAGACTGCTCAGCAAGGAATCTCTCCACTATGAGGGCTCTCTCTAACACCCCCACCTACGTCGGGATGCTGAGTGAGATCATCGGAGCTCTGATCTCCCATCTGAACCCCTGCTAGAAGGTCCAGGCACTGACGAATGGGTCCTACACCATATCAGTGGAGTAACATGAGAGGTCAGTGAACCTTGCTTATTATTGTGTTACAGTCATTCCGCCCTACTGCAGATGAATTAGCACCTGAATTTGCACTGCATGAAGAGTTTCTGGGACAAACTCTTCCTAAAATAGGCTCTCGAAGTTTTCCCATAGAAGCGTCACCTCATTGTGGACTTGGAGCATCAAGATCTACTAGCTTTCTACTACTTCCTGTAGAAGGCTGGAGGAAAGGATCACCATGATATCGGATGGTGTCCCTACCAATTGGAAAACTCTCACCACGAGCTTCAGAAAATCCTCAGCTGCTAGTGGGTTTGCCTCTCCCCTGAACCTAGGTGGCCTCTGGAACTGGAACTCATGCAATTCATTCAAGAAGAGTGCACCGTCTGCTGCTGGGGCTGGTGGAATCAGTGGCCCAATGGGTAAAGGTACCACTGGAGCCTCTGCTGATGCCTCTACTGGAACAGTGCCCTACACCAAAGCCTCGTCGCTCGGTGGGATATTTGGGCGTAAAACTCTCAGAACTCTAGCTGGTTGTCTATGTGGAGGCATCCTAAAAAGAAACAGGTGCACTACTGTTAAAAGTTATACCTGGTGAGCTGACCTGGTGAGTTCAATGAAAGAAAACCTTTGAAAACACACACAAAATCAGTGTTTTTGTGCACTAAGTCAGAAATCAGAAGTTATGGTCCTGGTGTATGGATATGTCGGCTTTCAAACCAACACTGGACTCCCTGAACTGAAAACCACACTCACTACACTTAAAACTATTGATTCACAAAAAATATCAGAGACCTATGTTCTGCGGTAGAACCGAATCCTTTGATACCAATTTGTCATGACCCATCCCCCAGGGCTCGTGCCGTGACTACCCCAATGTCGCCTTCCATATGCCAGGGGTTGGCGACTTGCACCAAAGGCGTAATTCTCTAAATTGGGAAGGAATTTCCTTTATAACCTATAAACATGCACAACCAAGTACACAATAAGATACTATCACAAGTAAATTGTATAAAAAAGAGTGATGAAAAGTAAAAGGGGCTGGAATAAAAGCCCAACAAAAAAAGATAAAAGTACAACTGAAATGCAAAAAAACTGAAGAAAGAGAAAATACAGCTACTGGATCATCCTCTGAGGTTCCTACCTGAAGGGTTGGTACAAATCACCTCCTCAGCACTCCATGTCCGTCCATCTCCTCCATGTACCGACACATCGTATGGTCCACCTCCAGGTTCCGTCCAGTCTTGGTACTCTCAGCCTTAGTCACCATTGTATGTCTTCTCCATCCAACACAACGAGGTGTGGGCATAGCCCGTGTCGGGGTGAGTATAAAGATACTCAATAAGGACCCCGAGACCCTCATAGTCTCACAAAATTCACCAAAGATAAATCAAAAAGTAAGAAAATCAACAGATGACCCTACTTAGGTATATGCCCATACATATACCTAAGTTGTCAAGTAATCCATCTCAATTATGAGGAAACACCGAAAAACTGACTGAGTTCAACAAGGATTTTATTCCAGGGGTAGTATCAAGTAACATCCCCAGTCACATTATTGAAACCTCGGCTTCTGGAGAACTCCTCCTCTATCGAGTACAGTATGCCTACCGCGATAGCATGTGCACTTCCCACTGACCTTGGACGACTAAGGTACTCCTCCTATTGAGTACTGTGGATCTGCTTCATCACCAAGCGCACTCCCCACCATGGGTTTACCACATCACCAAGCGTGCTCCCCCTCATAGCCTGCTGAGTTACTCCTCCTTTCGAGTACCATGAGTCTGTCGCGACACCAAGGCACTCCCCATTGTGGGTCTACCGTGACACCATGGCTCTCCCCACTAGGCTAGTAGAGTCATTCCGAGTCAAAATGGTCAGCATTCGTCAGGTCTCAGCCAGCTACTAGGTCTCCACACTACACTCGCTCGTCTCTGAGAGGATCCACTCCACGATCTTCTAGTCAATACTCCAGCTGTCACGAAGTCCCGCGAAGAAGTATCTTAAAGGCCTGCCACGTCAAAGGGGTCTCAACGCAATAGATGGTGTGTCAATCGGACACCCGGTCTGTGAATTATTACCCTTTTAGTCTCAGGGGCCCGATTGGATTCATGCTCGATCCAACCTGACTGTTTACCATCTGAAACCAAACCTCCAGTGGAGTATACTCAAAGGGACTACCTCACTCCATGATTTCCAGCACCGCTAATGGTTCTTCAAATGGATGTCTGGTGCCAACGATATTGCCAAAATAAAGTAAAGGGATGAAGCAGACCCGGGTCCGATCCGACCCGGTCAGACAGACCCGACCCAACCTGGCCTGGGTCAACCCGGTTCAGGTCTACCCAGCCAAACCTGCTGGGTCAGGCCTGTCCCATGATGCGGCTCGGTCTGCTGGGAGGTCCCACATGCCGCAAGTGTCATGAGGGACCGCGAAGGAGGCAGACCGGCTTCAAGGGTGAGGTCCAGCCACGAGGGCAGTTCGGCCGAGCGGGTTCCATCGAGGCGGCACAGACCAGAGGACACCATGGGGGCGGCTCAGCCCGGAGGGTGCTGTGGGGCTGGTTCGGCTGGGAGGGAGTCACGAGGTCGGTTCGGCCAAGAGGGCGCCACGATGTCACAGCTCGGCCCGAAGGCTTTTGTGGGGCTGGTTCGGCCGAGAGGGCACCGCAAGGGAGCAGGCTTGTTCTTCCAAGGCACCGTAATAAGCGTGGGTGGCTCGAGAGTTTGATGGGGGCATGATCTAGGGTGGATTGGTGGGTCGGCGGTGGCGCGGCTGGTTCAGCTGACGGGTGGCGCGGCCTGCGGGCGGCGCGGCCGGGGTGGCTCAGCCGGCGAGTGGCACGGCTGGTGGGCGGTGTGGCCAGGGTGGTTTGGCCTGCGGGCGGTGTGGCCGGTGGGGGCGTGTGGGGCCAGTTCGGCCCAAGGTGGCACAGTGTGGCAAGGGTGCACGACCGGTTCGGCCAGGAGGTCGGAGCGTCGCGTGGGCGGTGCGGGTCATGGTGGTTTTGGGTACTGGCATGGTTTCCTTCGTCACCGTTGTCATCTTTCATTATTCCAAATAACACTATAAAGATGAATGGGGGAGGTGTTGGGCCATGTTTTTTTGGCCTGCACCCTCCACTTTTAGGGTGGTAGCACTTGGCTCAACAAGAAAGAAGAACGATGAAATTCAAATTTTACAACCTCCACAACGATTCTTTCCCAAACCGAAATAGAAATAAAGGAATGTATTTACATGCAAATAAACACCCAACCTTGTTTGTTGTTCGTTGACGTTGGCGCAAGAAGGTGGATGTTGATTCATTGTAGATGAGCATGTCCTACGTCGAAGGATGTTTCGAAGAATAAAGTCGATGTCGATGTCATTCTTCATAGTTGAAGGCGTTTCTCATCGGCGTTCTTCGTCAGTGGAGCGTTCTTCGATGTAATTCTTTCTCCAGGAGCTCCACCTCTCCCCAGTTCCTCCAAAATGAAAATTGTTCCAAAATAATAGATTAATCCATCTATTATTTTATTGGAAATAATTCAAAAAAGCTAAATCAATTATGGTGGGTGGCATAATTAATCAAGAGAAGGATTGGAATAAATTAATGGTATGTGTGTTGGCACAATTAATGTGGAGGAAGTCAAGAGGCTCCTCCACATTAATGAGGTGGGTTGAGAGTTTCTCTCAATTAAAATGGTGTTTTAGTCTTGGGTGGTCCCCACCACCATAACCTCTCATGGGAGGTTATGGTTCGGGTGGTCCCCACCACCATAACCTCTCATGGGAGGTTAAGTTCTGGTGGTCCCCACTGCCAACTTACACATGGAGGTTTAGTTCCAGTGGACCCCACTTCCAAATTCCACATGGATTCTTAACAAACAAAAAATAAATAAAGCTACACAATTTTTTTTTTATTTTATTCATTCAAGAAAAAACCCAAAAACTATCATTCACACTCGATCAATAGTTGTCGAGGTGAAAGTCTCCTTATGTGAATACTAGCGCTCCAAGTTCAATGGTGCCCTCAGATTTCAATTCTAATCACCAGTTCAAAAGTTAGAAAAACCCACACGCACTTTTATTGAACGTACCCGAAAAATAGTTCATAAATTCATTCTAGGCACTTCAAGCCTCAAAATCACACCCCGTCAACTTTTGAGGACTCATAAAATTCCCATATATTAAAAAAATACATGGAAATTATGGGTCTTTACATTGTTTACTGTTCATTGAGTGTGGTCGGAAAATATCAAGATGATCTTGGATAATATAATTATTCTACTATTAATTTTAACCTTAATTATCTATGAATAACTAAGGATATATTCCTTATGTATGGAGGAGTTGAGGATCTAATCATTAGAGGTTATACCGATTGTAGTTTACAAAAAAAATAGAATAAACTAAATTCATATTCTGGATTTTTTTTCTTCCCAACGGAGGATCTGTGAGGAGGGGGGGTCCAAAGGATCCAGTTTTCACATATTCTATGGTGGAGTATGAGTGTACAGAGTCTTCTGATTCATATAAGGAATCAATTTGGAAATGATTCTTTGACTATTAGATTGATCTCATACCTAATAGAAAATACCCTATCAGATTGTGTTTTGATAATCCATATTTTGTGGATCTTGAAAAATATCCAGGTAACACCAATGGAAAAATAGAATACGTTATAAGTATCACCTCTTGAGGTATTTTTATCAGAGGTGTGAAGTTTTAGTAATCAACGATTCTATAGAAGTAAATTTTTTAAATCCCAAGACAAAAGGCCTATCTTAACAGAATCATAAGTATCATGTGATAGCTAGCAGGATAAAGGTTATTAGTCATCAACTCTAGAAGAAGATTAATTCTATTATAGTTGGTTCCCTAGAAAATTTTTTTGTGTTCATTATGGTAACCTATATTCATTTCTGAATACTAATAAACTCTTTATCGCATCACATTTATTATTCTTTGTAACATTATATGTGATAATATCCTAATATTTGTTGTCACACTAAAAGGTCAATGAAGTTCCCCACTATGACGAGAACCCAAAAGTTCCTTGATTGTATTCTTAAATATATTTTATATTTCCAAATCTAACAATTTTAGAGACACAAATGATACATGGTATCTTGATGGAGACTCATAATACTTTTAGGAAGCTTCTCATGATGTACTCTTCTTGTATTATTCATTGAAGGATATTATGAGAATGAGACCCTCTAATAGGAAATCAAGACTTATATGTGTAATCGGTTGTTCCTATATGTAGACATGTGTCTTGATCCTTTGACCAAAATATTATATTTAATATGTATTATAATTCATGTAATTTTATTTATTGATGGAAACTATGACTACATATTTTTTCTGTGAGGTAGGACACACTTGGTAATTCATGAATAATATTACATTAATGAATAAGGTGAGAAATTACTTTGACCTTATGTTCATTAAGGAAAGATAATATCTCAAGCCATTTGATGGAAAGGATATAGCCTAAATAATTCAATTTTCAATCGTGTTCTATAAGAATGTTTGATTCGAAAATATCAATGAAAGAGGAATCATGAATATTGGTTGATGGTAACTGTATTAAGCCTGGTTGATTATAGATATCATGATGAAGGGATTATATTACCCAGCAAGCATCAATATGTGATATTATGTCATTATGTTATTATATTATTTCTCTATGGGTTCCTTGTAATGTTTCAAGATTCCAAATTAGGACATTAGAATTCTTCACCAAATTCCATCGAGAAAAAGGTATAGAGGGTCACAAACTATGTGTATCCAGAATATCACTTAAATAATAATTTTATTTATAATTATTTATAAAGTTGAATAAATATTATTCTCATTATTGTTTTAATGAGTATTCATGTTTACTTGATTTCATATATTCCACCACCAGTTATTTGAGATAGTATAATGTGACCAAAATATTTTATAAATATTTATTTTCTAGTCGGTGAATAAAATATTTATTTATTTATTAGTGAGTAATGAATTTATATTTATGTATTAAAAAAGTAGTCATTTTTTAAGGGTTAATAAATATTGTGAAGGAATTAGAGACCAAGATTAATGGACTAGTGAGAAATAATATATATTAAATATTATTTTACTAAATAATATTTAATTTTAATTTTTAAATTTTGTAAATCTCAAAAAATAATGAAATTATTATTATTATTATTATTATAGATATGGGGTTCTGAAGGGATTTCAAAAATAATAAATTGAAAATTTTAAATCATTATTTTCTATCTCTAGTGGTATATGAACCCAATAAAATTATTTACTTGAGAGATAAAATTAATTTTTTTTGTTCAAAACAAGCTATAGAAAAAATCCTCTAAAAGCCTTAGAGAACACCCTCTCTATGAACTCTCTAAACAATGATGAGAGATCATCCTCCACCATCACTCTCACGTACAGTGATATTGATGATAATTATTCCATGACGAATTTCAAGCGGTGATTGACCTAAGAATTAGAATATTTTTTTCTTGCAACTCAGATATTCCTATAGAAACATTTTAAGGTTCATGGGACACAAATGGATAATTTCTAGAGGGAATATATTCCTGATTCCTACAACAAAATGATGGTGTTATTTGTTTGTGTTTTCAAATATAATAATAAATAAATAATTTCTCACAAGGATATAATTTAATTTCTTAAATTAAAAATAAATAATAAGTTATCATCCTATACTTTGGTCAATACTGATATAATTTCTGTATTCTTTCACTCAATTATATTTATCTTCATATTTATGGTCAAGTAAATCATGGATTATTAATCGATCAAGAAAAAAATGAGTTGGTCTAACCCTATCCACCACTTCCACTACACATGGAACCTTGATCCTAGACATTCTAATAGCATAGTTTCATTAAGTGAGAAGTTTGGTAGGCCAAAAGATGTTAACACAATTACTTCCAAGGGCATGATTTTTTTCAAACATGTCATTTTAGATATTAGAATTAAAGTGATTTATAATTTATTTGAGTTAATGGTGTTCACCTATAAAATAATTAATGGTTTGAAAATTAATGTGAATAAAACCCACTGATTCCCCATGGAGGATCTATTAAATTTAGAAGAATAATTTGGGTGGATATTAAGAATGTAGTCATTAAATTATTGTTTTTATATAACTATAATATTCTAACATGTCAATAAATTGGTGAAACACCATGTTTATGCTATGAGGGAGGATATATATTGGAGATAATCCACTAATTTATTTTTCAAATATCTATGAGAAGCATAAAATCATTTTTTCTACTCTCGTTTACCTTATATGGGACAATGTTATAGTAGATTTAATAGTTTTTAATCAATCATATTCTTATACTCATTGTATTATTTTATGTGAATTTCACTTTTCTATATCGATATATGATTGATTTTGGTGATTGGAGAGTTAGAAATATTTATCAAAATACAATGGCTGTCCTCATGAAACCTTATAGATATTTTACTATTCTTGGTTTAGATATGTCTAAAATTTCCTTCATGTCTATAACCATTGAAATTTTTAGCCCATACCTGGATTTATAAAAATTCTCCCTAATAGAAAAGATTTTTTTATTTTCAATTGGGGTTATGGTTTGATTATTTTATAGTATGATAATATAATTTTAATCTTTTAAATTTTTTTATTAAATACATTATGATTCCTTTGAATTTTTTTTAAGTTACTGGATGTTTAATATTTATTTCTCCTTAGTTATATTAAATTATTTTATCTATAATCTTATAAGTCAATTCCAAATTCTATTTTTTCCAGTAATTCATATTCTCCTAGTTCCTGATTAACTATTCCATACTGAATGTGTTTTATCTCACACCCTTCTTATTATTTTTTATATCACGAAATGGGGGATAATATATGAGTAAAAAATGGTTATGTTTTACACTTTAATTTTATTATATAGGATAAAATATTACCTGATTATATATTTTATAAGATAAAAATATGTATGTTTCGCTCTGTTTTTTCAGCCACGAAATGCCCAATGGCTCTGTATACAATGATTGATTGACCTTCTCTCCAAAGGAAGGTGTTCATTGGATGGTCTGACCAGCGACTCTTAAGAACTCACATTGGTCGAGAGGATGGGAAGTCGGGCTCATCGCACCCTTTCTGGGGGGAAATTATTGGATGTTCTAGGACTCTCTTATAGATTTAAGACATATTCATATGTTCGTGAATCTTTGGTTTATACCCAAACATAGTATCCATAGATTTAACCTTGGTGGGAAACGGTCAACTGGACACAGGGGTTCAGAATCATTTATACCTGAGGTTTACCATCCCTCGTTGGATTAATGACCCTGAAGGGTTGGAACTTGCTTGAGGTGGCACCATGATTGGCGTGGTGAACCGATGTGGAGATGATCGGATCGACCGGCTGTTGGGCTTGAACCTCAGGGAGGCTTCCTACGTACCCTGATTTCGAAGCAGGGATCAAAGTCCACGTAGTTCGAATAGGTGTCGAAGAACCGACGTGAAGAGAGATCAGGTGGTCCAATGCGTGGTGGGCTTGGACCTCATGGAGGCTTCCTACGTACCCTATCTAGGAGGCAGGGATCAAAGTCCACGTAGTTTGCTTTGGCTTGGGGCTTACGCTATGGGGCAGCCCAGAATGATGAATTGGGTCTTACACTCTGAGGAGGCCCATAGGAGAATTCCATGGTCAATGCTTAATCTAAGCCCACGTGATTCATTCTCGGTGTGAGAAATATGAGGAAGAAGGAACCAGAGGATCACGTCACGAAAGGTGCGTCCATGAGAAGCAGAATGGGGCTTACGCATGAGGGCGGCCTAGGGTGATGAAATGGGGCTTACACTCTGAGGAGGCCCAGAAGGTCTGGTCTTACTCCGAGATGGACGCCATTGGTGTCTTCCTCATGTCTGTCCATGAGGGAATCTCAACCCATTGGTGGATTGAGGTATATAATGGGGGTTAACACCTATGCGCAAGTGCACAAGCAGGATAACGCCAAGGGCGTTGGAATCAGTCCAAACAAAGGGAGATAAAAGGTGTGAATTACATGCCCGACATTCAAAACACAATGAGGGTGGCATGGTGACGGAGGATAACTGCTGACCATGTTCGAAACACAGCTTTCATATCACATTATCCTAAAATGGAGACGAACAAATGAGGGTCAACTGCTGACCGTGTTTGAAACACAGGACCTATCACAAAGTGTTGTCCAAAGTCTTCTGGGGCGTTGGCCCAGGACGGTAGGTGAGCCGAGGCGGCATGGGACCAGGCCGTTATGGGGTCGCTTCAGACATTCAAGAGGATGAATATCCGAATGAAGGACACGCAAAGAGTGGGGCGGAGTGATGGAATGTTTGAATGGATTCCAGCGCTCTTGAAGTTATGCCACTGTAAACATGGCATGAGGAATTTTATGCTTGGAGCATAAGGAATCTCTTGTTTGGGACAAAGGGTGTGCTACAGTTTATAGTCATGTATGTAGGATTGTTTCTGTGTAGTTTAATTTCATATGGATAGGACTAAGGCCATACAGTTTAACATCATGTGGTCAGGATGACTAGGTAGTAGATACCTAGCAATGGTTAGTGTGGGACTTATGCAAGGGCGGCCCTTTTTGTATGATTCAAGCATGGGAGCTAGGTTATAGGAATTTTGGAGTCTCATGAGGAGTATCTTGACTCATGGAATTTATAGGACTGATGTTTGGGCGGCGCAAGGGTGCAATGTAAAATACTGTTGACCCGGCCCGAAAAGTTTTCCGGCCACAAAGGAGCTGGCTGCGAGGTGCCAGCCGTGAGGGACTGGCCGCGAGGGGCTAGCCACGGAGGAGCTGTCCACGAAGGACTGGCCATGAGGGAGCCGCATGTGGTTAGTGGTTTAGTTTTCCGTGAAGGGCATCCATGGAGGAGTTGGCCACAAGGGAGAAGGCTGCGAAGGACTAGGCCGTGAAGGAAGCTATCTGCGAAGGATCATTTCCACAGAGGAGGCTGTCGGTGAAGGAGGTTGTCCGCGAAAGAGATGGTCGTCCGTGAAGGGTGTCTTCAAAGGGTCTGGAGCCCGTCCTACTTTGCGCCCACGGAGGGGTTCCGCCTCCATTTCGCGAACGACACTAGTCTGTGGAAGGGGTGGCCACGGAGGGACTATCCGCGAAAAAAATGGCCGATATGGGCTGGCCGCGGAGGAGCTGTCCACATGTGGTTCGCGGAATGGTTTCTCCTCTCCACAGAAGAGTTCATCTTCAGACGATATGGGGTTCGCGGATGGCTGTGGAACACCGCTAGGAGTGATTCCCCCAACGTCTCCCCATGGGTTTTCACCCGTCCTTCCTCTCTTTTCTTCTTGGTGCCCCTCGGTGACAATTTATATAGACGTGAATAGGATGGGCACACGGCCTTTGCGGAAGCCCATGAAGGAATTCCCACCCATGGATGACTCGGTCAACTGGGATATTTGATGAGTCACGGTGGGGTTGCTTCGCGGCAGCACACCAATCCGCCTCTATTCCATGGACGACGGTGGTCCGCGACCGCATAGGCGCTCCGCCTCCACTTCGTGAACAACAGCGCACGCGGCATGGGCCGGTTGGTGCGGTTCGTGGCGGTGGTTCAGCCTGGATTCATCGGCGGTCTTTCTAGTTTGCTCCCGTGGAGGCTCCCCGCCTTCATTTCATGAATGACATTGTCTGCGAAAGGGCGTTCTGCCGAACCGGCCGCGTACTGTTGCTGGGAGCCGGTACATGGACCGGTTCAGTCTTTTTCCATGTTTTGGGGTAATTGGATTTCCCCCTTGCAGAATTTTCAAGACCCTACAAATGCCCCCCATCGGAATGGGATCCGATCGGAATGAAGAGGAGGCCATTCCGATGTAGAGTGGTCCTGAAAATCGATGAGTGATTGGAAAATGATCTAAATTTTGCCTGAGCCAAGGGACTCAGCAAGCACAGTCTGACTATTGTTGGGGTTTTGTAGGAAAACTTAACAAACTTTTTGTCTTTTTCTTTTAATGCCCTAATTTTTCCTGGGCCCATTTGGTATGGACCAAGCGGGTATAACCCGACTTTTTCTTAGGTCGCCCTTTTTGGGTTTTCGGCCTAACAGGATTTGTGCCTTTTTCTTATGTGAGCAGTTTAAAGTCCTGCCGACAAGACTATCATTACTGATGTTTTAGGTCGAACAGCTTTGACCGAATATGGTAGGGCGAGGGACCCAAGGGGGTTCAACTAATTAAAATATGTCTTGATACCATTTAGACGCACGTGGGGGTAAACATGTTTGAATTTGAGTGGCATACAGGGCATGTCTCATGGCATGGGAGCCGTGCCGGCGTACAGAGGTAGGAAGAGCATTGCCTAAGGAAAACATTCCTTTGGTAGACTGGCCATGTGTAATCAATATTCGGAGCCATTGAGGGCTTGCTATGCATAGTTATACAAAGGTTTCCTTAAGTCAAAGACTTATCCATTTCTGATTTCCAGGGGACTTCATCGAAGTTTGGCTTATGGAAATCATGATGGGTGGCATGGAAAGATATGAAAACAACTAGGGGTGGCTCAGAAGGGGTGTGTGACATCTAAAAGGGTTTTGGGAACATCCGTACTAACCAAGAGCGTGGTCTGGAGACCACATCCCTATGCATTTAGTTAGCATAAGGGATGATTGAGGCTTGATGCAGTTTAAATTCATCCAGCTAGGACATCATCTGAAATGGAACGACTTCTCCTAGTTCTTGGTAATCTTGTCAAAGATGCTCTGCTGCATTCAGGTAGGATTGTGGAAGAGGTTGGTAATCTGTAGCTCAGAGGGTTTCCGAATCCTAGGATGGACATGGGGGCTCAGAGGCCAAGAGGCGTAAGGAGGAAAGCATCGCCTAAGGAAAACTTGCCTTTGGTAGACAGGCCAGGGGTGATCAATATGAAGAGCTGTTGAGGGCATGGTGTGCATAGTTATACAGAGGTGTCCTTAAGTCAAAGACTATCCATTTCCGACAGCCAAGAAACATCAGGGAAGTTGATATTTGGAATCACCAGGGGTGGCTTATGAGAGTTCGGATTTTTCTGAGTACAGAGTATGGTTTATGATGAGAGGGTTCCTGAATATGGGGGAAATATCTAGACTAAACTTACTAAGAACAGGTGAAGTAATTATTTCTCACACTGGTGTGAGGTGATGGTTCGTGCAGGTCTGACCCGTGCACTGCAAGATAGATAAAAGCCTATATTTCTTACTGAACCCATGATGGGTTCGACCGTGCAGTTTAACGTCATGCGGTAAGGATGAGGAGCATTATTAAAGGTTTCTATGCAGTTTAATGTCATGCAGCGAGGATGGATTCCGTGTAG
Source organism: Viscum album (assembly GCA_963277665.1). NCBI lineage: Eukaryota > Viridiplantae > Streptophyta > Magnoliopsida > Santalales > Viscaceae > Viscum > Viscum album. The sequence continues at coordinate 1,594,946,799 of OY728161.1, forward strand.
TTTAGCATCATGTGGTAAAGACAAGGATATATTTAAAGGTTTCTGTGTAGTTTAACGTCATGCAGCGAGGACGAGGGAATTTTTAAAGGTTGATATGCAGTTTAACGTCATGCAGTGAGGAAGGTGACATTTTTAAAGGTTAATATGTAGTTTAATGTCATGTAGCAAGGACGGTGACATTTTTTCAAAGGCTGATCTTCATTAGAATGTAACTGGTCTTGAATACCTCAATATGCCATAGACGTGGAAGGGGGTTGATTGGTGTAAATCATGGTTCCGGGGCTTCTTGGATCAGGAAAGGTGATATGGGGTCTCTGAGGTCGATAAGCGTACGGAGCTAGGAAGAGTGTCGCCTGTGGAAATATTTCCTTTAATGGATGAGCCAGGGGCTATCATTATGCAGAGTCACTGGGGGAATGGTATGCATAGTCGTACAAAGGTGTCCACGGGTTAATAACTTTCCACTTTCGATGGCCGTGAGTGGTTATGAGGATCTGCGATTGTCTGGGCCATGAAGTCTATCATCTGGTGAGGAAATATATGGGCATGTCGGGGACATTCGTCCATGGTTGCTGTTAAAGCTTAAAGATCCCCCCTGTGCTAATTTATCTTGTTCGAAGGGGTGTTCCTTCACTCCGTCTAGTTTTAAGGTCGTGCGGTGAGGAAGAAGTACTCCTAGTTTATCAGTCATAGTGCTCGGACCATTGGGTGAATATTGCTATAATCACTCGAAGGATAATTTGGTCAGGATGTTCTGATATACTTGGAACAAGGTGGGGGATGAAGGTCATAAACTAAAACTTTGAGCTTTCTCGTATCAGGAGGAATGGTGTGGGGGCTCTGAGGCCAGTAGGCGTATGGAGCTAGGAGAAGTACCGCCCAAATAAATCTAGCCTTTGATGGATGATCTAGGGGCTATCATTATGCCAATCTGTTGTGGGCATGGTATGCATAGTCGTACAAAGGTGTCCCCGGGTCGATAACTTTCCACTTCTGATGGCCATGAATTATTATGAAAATCTGTGATTGCACACAATGCAGAGTTCGGCATATAGGGATAATGGTTTCTGGGTATACAGAAAACATCTTCACTGAAATTGTCTGTCGAGTCAAAGTAGCCTAGTCATGGCTTGATGTTTGTGGATGTGGGTCGCTATGTGAACCACTGGTGGACACACAGGCTAACCAGATAAGGATACCCTGGAAACATCTGGATGTGAAGAGGGGAATGAACTTGTAAACCACTTTGCCATAAACTTCTGGATCAGGAGATATGGTATGGGGGCTCTGAGGCCGGTAAGCATACAGATCTAGGAAGAGTGTCGCCTTTGGAAATCTTGCCTTTGGTAGACGGGCCATGGGCTATCAATATGCAGAGCTGCTGAGAGCATGGTATGCATAGTCGTACAAAGGTGTCCACGGGTCGATGACTTTCCACCTCCGATGGCCATGAGTGCTTATCAAGATCCATTATTATCTGGTCCGTGGAGTCTGATTTATGGAAAGGATGTATCTGAATGTGCAAGGATTATCTCTATCTCATATCACCATGTGTCTTGGGTGGATCGCGACGAAGTCCGTGTAGTTTAACGTCATACAGTGAGGACAAAATCCATGGAATTTAACGTCATGAGGAAAGGACGAAGGTGACCCGACGTGAATTAAAAAGGGGTTCTATACATTTTAACGTCGTGCGGTGGGGACAACTTCCGTACAGTTTAACATCATGTGGTAAGGATGACTTCCGTGCATTTTAACGTCATGCGTCAAGGACGAAGATATACACCTCGTGAAGGTCTGGTCCATACACCGGGGAAGGGGGCATTTTTAACATCATTGTCCATGCAGTTTAACATCATTCTGTAAGGACAAGAAGTACACCGCATGTCGGTCTGGTTCACACATAGGGGGAAAGGGCATCTTCTTTTGTTTTAAGGGGCTAGGCCAAGAATGGGGATCCTGGCGTCGCTACGTATCCTGCGAGGGAAGGAATCAAGTTGTACGTAGTTCTTTGGAATGAGTACACCCCGTGCAGGTCTGGTCCATACACTAGGGGAGGGGAATTCTTAATTCTTGTTATTCGTGCAGTTTGGCGTCGTGCGGTAAGGACGGACTCTATGAAGTTTATCGTCATGCGGTGAAGATGTGAATACACCCCATGCAAGTCTGGTTCTTACACGGTGGAAGAGGCACTTTTGCTTTTATTTTTTAGGTTCCGGGCCTAGGGTGTGGAATTCTGGCATCACTATGTATCCTTCGAGGGCAGGAATCAAGCCTCACATAGTTCTCTGAAAGATGATACACCATGTGCAGGTCTGGTCCGTACACCGGGGCAGAGGCCATTTTTTTATGTGGCTGGTCTAGGATAGGGAATCTCTACATCGCTAAGTATCCCGCAAGGGTAGGAATCAATCCATATGTAGTTCTCTGTAAGTATGATTCACTTCGTGCAGGTCTAGTCCATACATGGGGTAAAGGGGACATCTGTTTTTTTTAAGTGGATGGGCTAGGATAGGGAATCTCGGCGTCGCTACGTATCCCGCAAGGGCAAGAATCAAGCCATACGTAGTTTTGTGAAATCTGTGCAGTTTAACATCATGCGGTGAGGACATGGTCCATACAGTTTTATGTCTTGTGTTTAAGATGAGGTGCTTGGTAGTTTAGTTTCATACATCTCAGACGAAGAGTTCTCTGTCTCTATGCGAAATACTTCTTCCGGAATCTCACATTGGTAGGAGTCGTGGTGGATTTCCCATCCATAGAGATTAGGGCATACGCTCCGTTGGAGTAGACCTTGTGTACAACATATAGTCCTTCCCACTTGGTATCCAACATTGGAGGCTTCTTTACAGGTATCATTGGGGTCCTAAGGACTAACACTAATTCTCCTTCCAAGAAAGACCGGAGGCATACCTTTTTGTTGAAGGCTTGTGCGATCCGGTTCTGGTACACTTCCAGGTGGTGCAGAGTGTGCAACCTATTCTCATCTAGTTGTTCCAATTCACCTAGCTACTTTTCTGACTACTCATCATCAGATAATCAATCACAGATGGAAACACGGAGTGAGGGAAGTTGGACTTCAATGGGCAGGACCGCCTCCGTGTCGTATACCAATGAGTACGGGGTATACCGAGTAGCGGTGCGGATTGTGGTTCGATAAGCCCAAAATGCATGGAGGAGTTTATTCGGCCATGACTTCTTGTCTTTGTCCACCATTTTCTGGAGGATGTTGGAAAAGGTCTTGTTGAAATATTCTATCTTTCCATTGGTCGCTGCATGGTAGTGGGATGAGTGGTTAGCCTTGATACCATACTCGTGGTATAACTTTTCCAACATAGCAGAGCAGAAATTGGTGTTGTTGTCCGTCAATATGGTATGAGGGACACCAAATCTGGTGATGATATTGGTCTTCACGAAGATGAATATATTTCTTGCCCCGACTTCCTTAAGGGGTATGGCTTTTTCCCATTTGGAGAAGAAGTCGGTCGCCGTGAGGATATACTTCAGCTGTTTGGCCGTGGCAGGAGGATATGGTCCCATGGCGTCCATCCCCCAAATAGAAAATGTCCAGGAGTACATAGCTTGATGAAGTAACTCTGGGGGCTGGTGTATGAAGTTGGCATGAATCTGTCATGAGTGGAATTTCGTGGTAAAATGCTCGCAGTCTCATGACCCTGTGGGCCAGTAGTACCTAAGCTTTCGAACCTGAAGGGAAATCTTGGTCCCTGGGTGATGTGCTCCACATGCTCTTGCATGTACTTTAGTCATGACGGTAGTGATTTCTTCTCCATCAATGTATCTGAGGAGCACTCCATCGAGGCCTCATTTTTAGAGGACCTCTTGCTGACCCGCTCCGCCACATAAGACAAAATTGATTGCCCTTCTCCGTATTTGCTCTCGTTTAGCCCTGTCTGATGGAAGTTCTCCCCATTGAAGGTAGTTCATGATGGGGGTCATCCAGCCGGTGGAAGGACCATATGGCTTGGGGACAGGACTGACTTCATGGATCTCTTCCATCTTAGCTTGAACAAATGGAAATACCATTTGACGGTGAGAAATGTTGATGAACGTTTCATCCCGGTCTAGGTCGGATAGGGCTATGGCCGCGTTGGATAATGCATCAGGCTGAGCGTTCTAGGACCAGGGAACATGGGACAATGCTGGTTCTGTGGAGAACTCATCCATTAACCCTCGGACATGGTCAAACAGGGGGATCATCTCTTCCTTTTTAATAGCATAGTCACCGTTGACTTGCTTGATGACCAGCTCCGAGTCACCTTTAAACTTAAGGTGTTGTACTTGTTCCTGGAGTGCGAGTTACAGGCCTGCAATGAGGGATTGATATTCCGCTTCATTGTTTGTACATCCCTCTGACAGGAGGAAGGAATATGGAAAAACTGCCTTTTCTGGGGACACGAGTACTATCCCCAGACCCCCTTTGTTGAATCTGGGATCCTCCATCCTCTTCCCGATGGGGCTTCGGGATGCGTCGTGAAAGTGCATTTCCCATGCTGGGACCTCCTCTTGAACTGAGAAGATATCTTCATCATGTAGTTCAGCGTCCGGTGCAGTGGTCCCTGTTGAAGGGTGCTCTTCCAGAGAGTATGCTAATACCTGGACCTTAATGGCTTTTTGAGGCACAAACCGGATGTCAAATTGTTGCAGGATGACCGCCCATCGGGATAGGCGTCCGGTTAGCATCGGGCGACTGAGGATGTACTTGATCGGGTTACTCTGCGAGATCAAATGGACCTCATGATTCTGGAAGTAATGTCACAACTTTTGAACCACAAAGACCAAGGCCAGACATCTCTTCTCGATATTTGAGTATCGAGTCTCAGCATCAATCATGGTTCGACTGAGGTAATAGAGGATGTTTTCACTGCCGGCATCATTCTTCTGTGCGAGGAAGGCTCCCAATGACCGTTCTAAGGCCGTCACATATAGAATGATAGGCCTTCCTTCAACCGGGGTCATGAGAACCGGTGGGATTAATAGGTACTTCTTCAAGTTGTCGAACGCCTCTTGGTAGTCATTCGTCCATTGGTATGTGACCCCCTTCTTCATTAGCCTGGTGAAGGGAAAACATTTTCATTCCAGGTTGGCTATGAACCACCTAATATAGGCTAGGTGTCCTTGGAATCCCCTCAGATCACTGAGATTTTGAAGGGGTAGGCTCAGGATAGCCTTCGTCTTCTCAAGGTCGACTTCAATGTCGTGATGGCGTACGACGAAGCCAAGGAACTTCCCTGAGGTAACCCCAAAGGCGCATTTCAAGGGGTTCATCTTCATGCTATGCTTTTGGATCTTGTTGAAGGCAGTCTCAAGGTACGACAGGTGATCCGAGAATTGTTTGGACTTAACCACTAGGTCATCCATGCAACATTCAACGAATTTCCCTGAGAACGGCTTAAAGATCCGATAAATGGCACGCTGATATGTGGCGCCAGCATTCTTGAGACCAAAGGGCATGACCCTGTAACAGAATACCCCTTGAGGGGCCCTGAAGGTATTGGCTTCTTTGTCTTCCTGCTCCTTCCTGATTTTATTTTATCTGGAATAGCCGTCCAAGAAGGATAGAGCCTCATACCCGGTCATCGCATCAATTAACAACTCGGTGATTGGAACCAGGAATTCATCTTTCGGACAATGCTGATTTAGGTCTCTGAAGTCAATGCATATGCGGATCTTTCCGTTCTTTTTGTTGAAAGGGACGATGTTGGCCAACCAAATGGGGTACTGGACCTCCCTGATGAAGCCTGCATTAATGATCTTATCGACTTAAGCCTCTATCTTGGAATCATGTGAAGGGTGTGTCCTTCTGGCGGCCTGTTTGTATCCCCGATGGTCTTCTGGAAGACCCAGGTGATGCGTCGCTACCTCAGGATCGAGTCCTAGCATTTCCATGTAATTCCAGGCGAAGGCGTCCCGGTGTTGCCTTAGGAAGGAGGTATATACCTCGTGTTCCTCGGGAGACATGGCCACGCTAATGAGAGTGGACCTCGGGTCTTCTTTGGTACCCAGGTTTATTTCCCTAAGCTCGTCCACAATGGTAGAGATACCCTCCTCAAATGTGGGAGGGGCATCTCTGAGATCTTCCCCCTCTTCTTCTCCCAAGTCCCCATCTTCTTGATCGGACGAGGAGAGAGTTTCCGGTCTGAGCCTTTGAGGGTTTTAGGGAGAGGCATCGTGGGCATCCCTTCTTGAGTATTCATCCCCAAATAGAGGGTTGGTAGACGTTCCCGCATTCTCGTGCTTTTCCATCGTGGCTAAAGTCATGAGGAAATCCCAATGTGTGTCCGGACATGGACTCCTACTCTCAACACGGTTGATGGGCAGGACATAATCTCTGCCAAGCTTCTTTATGGGGTCATCGGGGACCATTTCCAGGCCATTTGGAGTGGGGATCCAGTCGATGCTGTTGATCAAAGTCTTCTTCTTTTTTTTCTCATAGAAAATGGTGTCGATGTAATGTGACTCGGAGAGCTATAAAGGGGCCTCGTCGGTGTGAAACATCTCGCTTTTTATGTTGATGTAATACTTGATACACTGGTGGTAGGATGAAGGAACAGTCATGTGCCTATGGAGCCATGGCCTTCCCAACAGGGCATTGAATTTCATGCTTTGTCAAATCACCAGGAATTCTGTGTAGGCTACCAGGTCACCAAAATGGGTCTCTAGCTTAATCTATCCCATTGGTTTCTGCTCACTCTTGTCGTAACCTAACAATGTTGTGGCTGAGGGAATTAGATCTTCCTCACTGTAGCCCAACTTATGGAGTGTCCGTAGGGGAAGGATGTTAACACCAGAGCCATTTTCTATAAAGAATTTTCGGATCTCAATACCATTCAGTTTGTCGGACACATATAGCGGTCTGATGTGTCCTTACATGATGGAATCTTCATCCTGATCGGTGAAGGAAATCATTGACTTGCATTCAGTCGGGCCAGTCTCTGTCCGGTAAATCTCGGTGGCAGCTACCTCAGCTTGGAATTCCTGGGGGCTGATCAAAGATTCTATAAGTGACTCCCTGAGGTCATCTGACAAACTTAGGGCATCCCGGATTTTCAACTTGGCTGGTACTGATGCCAGCTACTTAAGTATTTCGTATTTTTTCTCCAGCGGTCGACGCTTCTCCGTTGGCGGGAGAGTCTCAGCAGGTGCTTTGGGAGCTGGAGCATTTTACAAGGAGGGACCGGCCGCGGGGATGAATGTCTATGGTGTTCCTACATTCTGAGGACTTGGCCCGGCCAGTCTGTTTGTGCACACTAGGTGACCAGTCACTTTCTCTTCCTCTGGTGGGTATCGCAGAACAACAGGTCCAGAGTGTCTGCTTGTGTAAGTGGAGGGGTATTCCCTCTCCTGATGAGTCCGCTGAAGGGCTCTCCCACGGGTTTCCGCAATATTGACGGTCTGGGCTGGGGTCCAACCGTATGGTTGGTTTCGGTTATGGTTGCGCCTCCCCTAGTATCCCCTGCCTCTACGATTCCTCCTCCCGGCTCCTCGTGTAGGAAACTCGGGTTCGTAATCATACCCTTCCTCAGGGAATGATTCCATGAAACGGATGACATTGATAGAACCAAAGATAGGCTCTTTATCCTCTAATAGGTCAACCTGGTCGGTTGTCTATAATGGTGTCATTTGGTGGGTCGGTGACCATTGTTCCAAATTCGAGGGCATGAAATCCACCAGGGTCGGGACTAACTTTTCCCCCATCATGGATTGCTCCTCTTGTAATTGTTTCCTCCTTCGACTCTGTCCGGATGACCGGCTTGTGGAGGGTTGTGAGGCCGATTTTGTCGGCTCTCCGGCTCTAGGGGCTGCTGGTGGCAACACCGGCTGCTGCAGTTGAGCTCAGAGTATGCCCTGGGCTTAGATGATAATCTTATGAGTCATCCAGTTGTCAAATTTTTGCCCCTGCTTGCTGGTTACTTTCTACCACCCCTCCTTTTTTTCGGAGTCGGTGGTGGAGATACATGCTACATGTGCTGAGGGTGGTCCCAGTTCGACTTTTCTGAAATCTACCATCCTCTGCAGAAGGTCTTTAAAGACGAATCATTCTCAGATACTATGCCCCAACATTCGATGGTAGGGGCAGTAATCTGGCCTGTCATCGCGGCCGACTTCTTCAGGTTTCCTTGGCTCCAGGAGGTAGAGCAAGTTGCAGTTCATTGCGGCAATGAAGTAGCCACAAACTTGATCATCTCAGAACGAGTATACTTTTTGTCTTCACTCCTCAAACTGGTTCTTCTTCGGTCCTCTCTGATCGTCTCGTTTAGGCGGGGGTGGCTGCTGATATGCAGGGGGACCTTGACGATTTGGTGGAGGCCTGAGCGGTGGAGTAGGCACAGGGGCCGACTTGAGTGTGACAGCGGACGCTTCATCTCTAGGGGCTCTTTTCACAGGAGTCTGTGAGGCTATTCGGGAGTTTGAATTAGTTCGCTGTAGGGAGTCCTCTATTCTCTATGAGATGGATGAGAGATGGTGGAATCCGGTGGTGCACTCCACCGGTATGAGCGGTGTTCATAGCTCATATCTATGATTATCGATGCATATGTCTAGAATATCATATTTAGGCATTGGCATGTTCAGAGAATTGGTCAGACCTTTCCATCTGGCAATGAAATCTGAGACCCTCTCGTTCTCCCTCTTCTTGCAGTTCCGGAGATCGTTGACCATTGTTTTAGGTAGCATTGAGCTGAATTGGAACAGGAACTGCTGTCGGAGGTCATCCCAGCTCTTTATTGACTAGGCCTGCAGACTCATATACCAAACGAAGGTGGATTCTTACAAGGTCCGTATGAAGCATATGAGTTTCACTGCTTCTTGTTGTTCCGGAGTCCCCATCATAGGGTCACAATAGTACGCATAGTGCATCAAATGCTACTCCATATCGCTTGATCCGTTGAATATGGGGAATAAGGGGCTCCCAAAATTGGGTGGAGGTGGTGTGTTGGTCACGCAATATGGGTAGGGTTTCCGGTCCATCTGTATCGGAGTGCGTTGACCTTCCATCGCTTCCAATCGAGTTGTTAGTGCCTTGATGGTATTAGTGAGTCCCTAGTTTGCATCATGTTGGGCCCGGTCCTAGGCAGGCGTAGCCCGAGGAATTGCCTGAGGATCCGGATTGGATGGCACCAAGGGTGCATATTCCGTTCGGAGTACCCTCGGAGGGTTCGGGCGTACTTTCTCCGGTTTCCTCCTAAGTGGAGGGAAATCCTGGTAGTCATCATCCATGTTTAGGTAGTTGGACGAACCAGGCGCCTCATTGGGCAGGAGCCCTGATCGTGCTTCGTTTTTCGGGGAAAGACTTAGACTTTGAGTTGCACTTACTGGGAGTGCATGACGTGGCTCTTCATGGGATGAACTTTCAATAAGGTAGTTCCTCTGGATAAGATCGGTGTTAATCCACCTCAATTATTTCATCTCCTCTTCATGTCGAGCAAACCTGTCTTTAAGCGAGAGTGGCTCATTTTTATCGAGAGAAGGGGACGGGTTAAGGGTAACCATTCCTTTATTCTTGTCCTTGTTTGAAGCTCACTGGGTAGGCGGAGGGAGGTTACCTAAATGGGTGTCCATATTTAAAGCGGCCCTCTGGTTCCAGGTGTGCACACCTGGGGCTTCATTGTGAGTCACAGCATGACCAGAACTGTCGTCTTCCGATCGGTCTGGATTTTCATTTTCTCCGGTGTCACCCGCGGGGTTAGCCTCTATGGCGTTGATGATCGCATATTGCGGGGTGGAGGGGAGATCATCTTCCAAATAGGAATAGGATCTCCCACGTCTTCGGCTAGCCTTCCATTTCATGACCCAGGATTTCCCTCAGACATCTTGACGAAGGTTGACGCGGAGAGTTCTTTGATGTGACCTTATGGTGCGCCTTCCTCTTAGAGGGGATGATGATTCATATGACGGGATAGGACAAGAACCTCCTCTTCTGATTATCCTCCATAGACGAGAGAATACCGACTCTCGTGGGGGAGTTTGTTGTTGAGGGGGTAATAATTCCCCCATCACTGAGGTCTGGGGTTGGATCTATTCGCTAGATGTTGAGTCTCTTCCTGGTTTTATTGGTCTTACGGGGGAATTTGTTGTTAAAAATTCCCCCAGCCCTGCAGGCTGGGGTTGACCCAGGAATGCGGCAGTGGTTGCGGCTATCGCGACCTACCTGATCTCACGTGACCCCATTCGGGGGTGAATTGGACCTAGTGTCGAATTCACCTGTGGATCAGTACCTTCTAGGGAGGCAGGCAAAGATCGTTGATTGGCCTCTCTTAGGCGAGAGGTCTGCTGTATTCTCTCGATGGCCTAATTCAAGAGTTTTTGAATGGCTCGTTCCCACCGGGCCTGACGCTTCTGGGACTTACTCAAGGCCCAACTCTGTTGGGTGTGTTGCCTTTCCTGAACAGGGGGTCCACCTGATTACCGTCTCGATGTGACGATGTTACATGATATCATGTCGAACAGGTTTTTCTGGGCGGGGAGCGGAGTGAAATGAAGAGATTCGTGTTCCCCCCATCCCCTGATATAGACTCCTGTCAGAGCATCACCAATGTGGAGACATAGTTCGTGCAATGCACGGAGGAAATCTGCCTCCATATTCCCTTTGCGCCTATCGGTGCGTTGTCGTCGCGTCGATGAAAGGGCCTCCAGGTCGATGTGACGCAGGAGGTCCCCTTCAGTCTTGACGTGGTCTACATACCCGTCATAGGACAGGAAGCTTGACTTCAGCCAGTGGAGGGTCATCCATATATTATGGAGGATGTCGTTCATGCATTCTTTTGACAACTCTCTGGGTATGTCGTACTGAGAGGTGGTCGTGGGCCAAAACATGACTGCTATATCATTCCTGGCCAGTCGTTTCCTTAGGTGCAGTATATTGGCATACTCCTCCACCTGTGATTCTTCTACCTGGTCACCCCAGCTGAGGTGCTCACTACTAGTGTGATCAGAGGCAGTGGGACCAGTAGGTGTTGAATCATTATGTAAGCGATTTTGAGGTGGTTAAGAAGATGAACGGTGCCCCAGACCGTCTCCTGATCGAAGAAGGGCGTCGTTAGCGACAAGCTGGTAATCTGACATGCTTGATCCCATCCTCTTGAGTGCCTCAGCATACGAGGGCCTTTCGGTGCTTGACTCAGAAGGGGGAGGGAATTCCTATCGAAATAATATGTCATCATGGGGAGGACCTCCGAAATGGCAGTCGTAATAGCGAGGACTACCATTACTACTTGATGCTTCACTGCATAGAGGACTTTTGCAGTGCACACCCCGGGGAGGACCTCCAAGGCATGTTGCAACAAGGGGAGGACCTTCTGGCTGCAAGGTGTTGTTACGCGGAGGACCTTCGCAACAACTGCCATCATGGTGAGGATGACCATCATGGATTGACGTTCGAGGCGCATATTGGGGAGGACCTTCAGGATACAGCGTGACAAGGGAAGGACCTTCTTGTTTCTTGGGGGCATTGCAGGGAGGACCTTCGCAATGGCGGTCGTGGTGGTGAGTACTACCATCACAGCTGCGGCAATGTTGAGGACTACCATTACGACTTCCATAGGGAGAATATCTGCAGAATACATCCTGGGGAGGGCCTCCAAAATGTACCGCAATGAGAGGAGGGCCTTCTTGTTGCTTGACGTCTCTACGGGGAGGACCTCCATTATCAGGGTGGCGAGGACTACCACCGGGACCTGATGACTGGTTCCGTGGAGTTCCTTGGAAGCATAACCCCTGGGGAGGACCTTCATGGCAGGCCACGACAAGGGTAGGTCCTTCTTGTCATGATGAGACGTCACTATGGGGGGGACCTCCATAGTTGCGACTATGATAGCGAGGACTACCATCACAATCTGTGGTCCCACTGCATGGAGAGTGATTGCAGTGTATACCCTGGGGAGGACCTTCAGGGTGGACTGCAGAAAGTGGAGGACCTTCTTGCTGCTCGATCTTCTGGTCACGTAGAGGGTTTCCATGACTCGCATCAAGAAATAATCTCTCATGACCGATCATTATATGCCCGCGGGGGAGGCCCCCACGGGTGATCTGGGGAGGACCTTCAGAGATGCTGGTAGCGACATTGCGGGGAGGACATTTTCAACTGCTAATGCCACTCCCATAATATGGTAATGGGTGGGAAGTTTTTCAAGCCTTTGTTACGTTCTTAGTGGCGTCAGAAACCCCAGCTTCCAGCAGAGTGGACTCATGAACTCGCTCTTTATTTTCCTGCTGTCTTCGGCGCGTTCAGGGTGCTATTTTGCGAGCAGCAGGGACCATCTGCTGTTGACAACAGCCTTCACCTTTGGGTCCCTGACTAATTGGGTCCCATGACGTTTCTGGGATACGCCGACGAACATCATGACTTTTAGCAGGGATATGTGCCTTCTCTGGAGCATCCACTATGATGGACGAGTGTCCCCCAGTTGGAACGAGTGATGCTGCTTGATCCGGTTTCCCTTTCATCATGGAATATAGCCGGAGACCCTCCTGAGCTGAAGCAGGGATGCAGATCTGCTCTGAGGCGGCTATCTCGTCTCTTAGATGAGTCTCCTCAATTGGGGAGATGGGAACACGGGCCCAAGTCCTTACTATTGCCGCCGATGTAATTACATTCTGGAAAGTCTGCAAGATATGATCTGGGATCGATACCTACTCCTCCATCATTGCCAAGATATGTAAAGAGACATCTTTGGATGGAACGGGTATGAAGGCCCATTCCAGTATCGGAGTAGGAATATCTTTCTCTGGTCCTCCAGTGTTCAGTGGGTACTGACAATTCTCCTGTGTCGGGGTAGGTGAACGAATCTTCCCCTGTACCTTGATACGCCGGTTTCTTTCTTCGTTTGCCACCATATCGGGGTGGCGGACTTTACTTTCATCCGTAGGGAGTTGGCCCTGCATATATTGGTTTCCCACCGTATCGAGTCGGTGGCCTTTGTTGGCAGGGAGACTTGCCCGCCTATGATTTTCCGCCACATCTGAGTGGCAGGCTTTGTGGATCGCCACTATATCTGGATGGTGGGCGTCTGAAGAAACTTCCAGGAGATGTTCCTGCAGGTGCCGGGTCACCACCATGTCAAGCTGGTGGGCTTCACGACCCTGGGCAGGGAGAGGTGCCTACCTGGTAAGTGTCGTCCTGCATGAGCGACGGGCTTGATTGAGTTAGGTGGGGATGCGCGTCTGCTCCTATGAGGCCACGATGTCTGGATGGTGGGCTTGAGAGGAGAGAACAGATGTAGGTGCCTGTTCGTGGTACGTCTCTGTGAATGGGCGATGGATCTCCTCCTCAGGGACCAGGGTGATGACCGGTCCCCGGTTGTACGTCTGCCGCCCTCGTCAGGTGGCCCGAGGGGTCGGAGCTCGAGGAGCATGGGCCTGAATTCTCGAGGAGACATCCTCTTCGGCGTGAGGATGTTGGGTCACAGCGTGACCATGATGATGCCTTTCGGAGGGGGCCTTGGAGTGGAACCCCCGTTCGGTGTGGATGAAGTCCTCAACGTCGACCTCATCCACCTCCCTAAGATAAGGGAGGTACGCATTGTCCCGTTCCGGGGATAGACTCCTGAAACAGTTGGAGACAGAAATAGGGGCTGTCTGGATCTGCCTTTGCGATCGCTGCTGGGCAGGTGGCCGGAGAGTCTTGACGGATTGGAGGGCGTCCATGGCTGCCTCCACCATTGGGAGAGTACCATTCACGTGGTACTCTTGGATCAGCGCGTCTGAAACCCATCATTAAAGACACTGGGTGGGTGACGGGGTCCTCCGTTGTTGAGGAAGTCTCGTCCTTGCATCGTTGGAAGCGCACACTTGTGAGTTCCTTTGTGATGCCATTAGATGAAAGGGAGTTCTGAAATTAGTGCATGTAAAACATTTTAGCAAATACAAGCAGCAAACCCGTTAAAGCAGCATCTCATAATCTCATGCATAATTAATGACCTTGCTTGGCCCTCCTTTGGAGCATAAGGGGTGCACTGAGTGAGATTAGGTTAAATCCTTCATGTTTGGTAAAACATTCACGTCGGGTTCACCATTTTTTGTTTTGATCTGGTTTTTCGGCCACAAAACGCCCAACGGCTCCATATCCATTGATTGATGGACCTGCTTTCCAAAGGCAGGCGTTCGCCGGATGGTCTGACCAGCGACTCTTAAGAACTCACATTGGTTGAGATGATGGAAATTCGGGCTCATCGGACCCTTTTTGGGGGGTAATTATTGTCTGTTCTGGGACTCTCTTATAGATTTAAGACGTATTCATATGTTCGTGAATATTTGGTTTATACCCAAACATGGTATCCACAGATTTAACCTTGGTGGGAAACGTTCAATTAGACATAGGGGTTCAGAATCATTTATACCTGAGGGTTACCATCCCTCATTGGATTAATGACCCTGAAGGATTGGAACTTGTTTGAGGCGGCACCATGAGCGGCGTGGTGAACCGACGTGGAAATGATCGGATCAACCAGTTGTGGGACTTGAACCTCAGGGAGGCTTCCTACATACCCTACTTAGGAAGCAGGGATCAAAGTCTACATAGTTAGGATAGGTGTAAGGGAACAGACGTGAAGAGAGACCAGGTGGTCCGATGGGTGGGGGGCTTAGACCTCATGGAGACTTCCTACATACCGTGTCTAGGAGGCAGGGATCCAAGTCCATGTAGTTCTCTTTGGCTCGGGGCTTGCGCTCTGGGGCAACCCAGAATGATGGATTGGGGATTACACTCTGAGGAGGCCCATAGGAGAATGTCATGATTGATGCTTACTCTAAGCCCATGTGATTCATGCTCGGTGTGATAAACAAGAGGCAGTAGGGACCAGAGGATTAGGTCGCGAAAGGTGCGTCCATGAGAAGAGGAATGGGGCTTACGCATGAGGGCGGCCCAGGGTGATGAATTGGGGCTTACACTCTGAGGAGGCCCAGAAGGTCGGGGCTTACTCCAAGATGGAAGCTCTTGGTGTCTTCCTCATGTCTGTACATGAGGGAATCTCAACCCATTGGTGAATTGAGGAATATAATGGGGGTTAACACCTATACGCAAGTGAACATGCGGAATAACGCCAAGTGCGATGGAATTAGTCCAAACAAAGGAAGATGAAAAGTGTGAATTACATTCCCAACATTCGGAACATAATGAGGGTGGCATGGTGATGGAGGATAAATGCTGAACATGTTCGAAACACAGCATTCATATCACGTTAGCCTGAAATGGAGACGAACAAATGAGGGTCGACTGGTGACTGTGTTTGAAACATAGGACCTATCTCGAAGTGTTGTACAAAGTCTTCTGGGGCATTGGCCCAGGAAGGTAGGTGAGCCGAGGCGGCATGGGACTAGGTGATTAGGGGGTCCCTTCAGACATGAAAGAGGATGAAGATCTGAATTAAGGACACGCAAAGTGTGGGGCGGAGTGATGGAATGTTTGAATGGATTCCAGCGCTCTTGAAGTTATGCCACTGTAAACATGGTATGAGGAATCTTATGCTAGGAGCATAAGGAATCTATTGTTTGGGAAAAAGGGTGTGCTACAGTTTATAGTCATGTAGAGAGGACTTTTTCCGTGTAGTTTAACGTCATATGGATAGGAAGAAGGCCATACAGTTTAACGTCATGTGGTCAGGATGACTAGGTAGGAGATACCTAGCAATGTTTGGTGTGGGACTTACGCAAGGGCGGCCCTTTTTGTATGATTCAAGCATGGGAGATAGGTGATGGGAATTTTGGTGTCTCATGAGGAGTAGTTCGACTCATGGCGTTTATAGGACTGATGTTGGGGAAGCACAAGGGTGCAATTTAAAATACTGTTGACCCTGCCCGAGAAGTTCGCAATGCGACTGTCCATTTTTCATGGGGCTCAGTAACAGTAGCAAAGGGCAGGCCCAGAGGGCCGGGACTGTAGCCCAGCACTGACCCTGAGCAGGGGTGCGGGGGCGCAGCCCTCGCAGTAAGGATCACCGAGTGCATGGGGTTTTCTGCATGGGGCGGGCCGCAAAGGAGCTGGTCACGAGGTACCGACCGCGAGGGTCTAGCCGCGAGGGGCAGGCCACTGAGGAGCTGTCCGCGAAGGACTGGCCGCGAGGGAGTCGCATGTGGTTCGCGGTTTAGTTGTTCGTGAAAGGCGTCCGTGGAGGAGCTGGCCGCGAGGGAGCAGGCCTCGAAGGACTAGGACGTGAAGGAAGCTGTCCACGAAGGATGATTTCCGCAGAGGAGGCTTTCCGCGAAGGATGTTGTCCACGGATGAGATGGTTGTCCGCGAAGGGTGTCTGCAAAGGGGCTGGCGCCCATCCTACTTCGCACCCGCGGAGGGGTTCCGCCTCTATTTCGCGAATGACACTAGTCCGTGGAAGGGGTGGCCGCAGAGGGACTGTCGGCGAAGGAAATGGCTTTTATGGACTGGTCGCGGAGGAGCTGGCCACATGTGGTTCGCAGACTGGTTTCTCCACTCTACAGAAGAGTTCATCTGCGGATGGTATGGGGTCCTCGGATGGTCTTGGAACACCGCTAGGAGTGATTCCTCTAGCATCTCCACATGGGTTTTCACCCTTCCTTCCTCTCTTTTCTTCTTGGTGCCCCTTGGTGACAATTTATAGAGCCGCGAATAGGATGGGCACATGGACTTTGTAGAAGGCCATGAGGAAATTCTCACCCGCGGATGACTCGATCAACTGGGATATTTGATGAGTCACAGTCGGGTTACTTCACTACGGCACACCAATCCACCTCTATTCCATGGACGACGGTGGTCTGTGGCTGCATAGGCACTCCGCCTCCATTTCGCGAACGACGGCGCGTGCGGCGTGGGTCGGCTGGCATGTTTCGCGGCGGTAGGCCGGCCTGGATTCATCGGTGGTCTTCTTGGTTCGTGCCTGTGGAGGCGCCCCACCCTCATTTCAGGAACGACAGTGTCTACGAAAGGGCGGTCTGCCAAACCGGTCGCATACTGTTGTTGGGAGTTGGTGCATGGACCGGTTCGGTCATTTTCCATGTTTTGGGGTAATTGGATTTCCCCGTTGCAGAATTTTCAGGACCCTACAATGTAAAATATTATTATAAAAATATTATGTGTTCTTGATCATCAAATAGGGGGATATTATTGGACATAATATTTTTGTTCATACATATATCAATATTTAATATCTTTTGATACTCAAAAAAACCACTTCGGTTTTACTAATAAAAATATATTAATCATTTTATAGTAATTAATATTTTTTATATATAATATTTCATTTTAGATTATTTTTTTAAAATTAATTTTTTTCATGTTTGAACAAATTTTTGAAGGAAATTACAATACAAGCTAATAAATTATCATATGGAATGACTATTTATAACAAAATCTATCAAATTATCATATTTGTCTAGTAAATATATTTTCTATAAAAGAAAACTTCATTATGAGTAGATGTAAATATTTTTTCTAGATTTTATATTTTTTAACAAATAAATATATATTATGGATGTCTCATGTTGGAGAATAATTTTATGAGGATGAATAACTTCAAATGAGCGGTGATTTTATTTTAAGTCTTTGATCATTTGAATGTTAAATTATCATATGAAGAGTTGATTTCTTTAAAGAGATAAGAAAGTCAAAGTACATATATTGGAAAATGTAATATATCATAAAATGTTTTAAATTATCACACATAGATAAAAAATTACTCATGGACTAAAATTATCATCTAGAATAGTGTACCAAAATCATTAATCCTATTAAGAAGTATTATCTTATGAACTTGTAAAAAATCATACACAATAGAAAATCTTATTCATATGAAGATTTCTTTCAAAGTAAACAATATTCTATGGAGTTGAAATTTATGTATTTATCTAGGACTAAATTCTTATACTTTGTTGAAGATAAAATGAAACGTGAGGAATATAATGTAAATGAAAGCTATATTTATTCAATTGATTATTTTTAGGATTATTTATTTTCTCTTTTAAATAATTTTTTACAATTATATGAATTCAAGTGAAGTCCATGCCTATGTTTATTTTTGACCAAAAAATCATCTTTCAATAAGGATAGATGAATATAAATTACATATATGTCTAATAATTCATGTTGTTCCAAATATAACCATGTGTACAGTAAACAAAAACGTCCACTTTTTCTATGTTAGGAGACATTTTTCATGTGAAAGATATGATTGTTCCATTTTTTATTTTTTTATTTTCCCTTGGACATTGAAACATATATGGAAATTTGAATTGAAATTCAATAAATAAAAAGAAAAATTGAGTAATGGATTACTTTTATAAGAACGTTAATGATACTAAACTTCTCGATACATATAAATAATTTTTATTATTTCATTTTTAAAGAATAACATGATGCTCATTTTATTCAAATAACAAATCCAATATAATCAATATATATTCTAGAGAATTTCATTTAATTTATATTCATATTATGGGAGAACCTATTCCCTTTTTTCCAGTTGATTCTTACAATTTTCAGATGAATTCATGTACCATTTCTTCAAAAAATATTGTTAGAGTGAGAACTCCATGTTTTGAGTGTGTAATGTTCATAGATAGGTCTTATAAAGTGTAGATCCTAATAAATTATCTTGTAAACTTTTGTAACAAGTTGTATTTACTTTCAATCAATTATCCAGGTCCTTGGAAAAATGAAATGCATAGATAAAATCACCAATCTCAATGAGAGAGAATTAATAGATCGGATTAGAGGATATTTTTTCCCAAGTTCACAATAAGTCCTCTATGTTCTACACTTTTCTTAGATATTTTTATTTCTACTCCTAATATGACAAAAGTGTAATGAATACTTCATGGTTTTATTTTAATTTGGGTTAATCTTTTTTAAACTCAATCTAGTCCTCCTCTTGAATCATTAGGTAGCTCTAACTTGGAAAAAAATTATCTAAACATGATTAACTAATAAACCAAGATAAGTAGTCTACAAGACTTCCCAATGAGCACGTAATATTTTCCTTAACACTGTTTGTATCATCAAAAATATTAAAATCAAAATTATCATGAGTTTAATGTAATTATACTAGTAATCACATCCCCATTATCTATCCATACATACACCTTTAGGGGAAATTTCATATATCCATTATATCTCAAGGATACCTATCAAGAATAACAATTTTATATTGTCATTTTATATCATAGAAGGTAGTAAAACATCTCATTAACTATTATATAAATCAAAAGATCAAAACTATACACGTAATCATCCCCAAAAGCATTAGTTTCATCATTATATTCATCATAATCACCATATAATTATAATTTTCATCATCATCAAGTCATGAGAGTCATTATCTGTATCAGGTTGAGGGATTTGGATTATAGAGAACATCACATCAACTCAATTATATATCAAATCTTATATATTCACTATATTCTTCATTAATTTTATTTAGTACAAACCTTCCTCAATTTTATGTGATATAATAGAATTATAATATCATAATATTAAACATCACAATACCTTGTTTCATATAGAAAACATAGATCCCATGTAATCCTCATTATCATTTCAATGCTATTGAAATACACCAGAACTTACACATGCATCATGGTCATTGAATATTCATCTGATTTCCCATGCACATATTCATATCCCAAAATGTAATTTATAAATTTCATTATCTTCATGTATTTAAATAAATGAATTATAAGAACCCAGTTCTTAATCTTGAGGTACGGGTTTCTTCTTTTCCTTTTTACTTAAGTGGTTTATAGGAAATAAGGAAAATGGGGAAAATCCCAAAGTTTGTGACTACACACAATGTAATTTTCCACACGCCATATACTTTGGTCGTGTGGGATGGGTACACAGGGCGTGTAGGCCTATCCACAAAGAAAGGTGTAAAAAGTGACTACACGTCGTGTATAGGGTATTTACACGCCATGTATTCAGTCAGCATGTGAATAGTAAGGAAGTGGAGGTAGTCACCAGCAGAGTGATAGTACATGCTATGTAATCATGAATACGCGCCATGTACTCATGTCGACAAGTGAACAGTTAGGCGGTGAAAAAGTAGCCACCAGAGGAATCGTTAAATGAGGAAAGTACACACCGTGTACTTGGGAGTGCAGGTCATCTAGTCTATTTTTTTCACTTAAAATGGGAAGTAGCCTCTTCATTTGGCATAGGAGTGATAATTTCCGTTTGGAGCTCAGGAGGATGGCCAGAGCTTCGGAGATATCCCAACCACACACCGAGAATCTGATTCTACTTCCGTCGATCACGTTGGGAGCGCACGGGTAATCCCTTCCTTCTCCTAGATCCCTTCTTACCAATTATTTCCCAATGGGATGTTATTGGAGTTTGAATGGGATTATGTTCATCCTAGATCTACATCGTTCTCGGACATTTCGGGAGGCATTGTTCACTTATATCGATCAGTGGAGATTGAGGTAGGTGGTCTGGTGTTTGAATTCCAACTAATGTGTGTTTTTGTGTACCGTTGCACTATGAAACCATGTTTGGGGTGTCGTATGGATATGGAATTTGCTGAAAGTTATCCAGAATTGTATAGATAAGTTTAAACTGCTATTTGGTATCACTGCATAGATCTAGGACAACCCTGGGGGTGTGTTCCTCTGTTTAGACGTTTGGCCAAGATACCCAAGGGTATGTCGTGATTTAGCATGCTTGAGTTTTCTTGAGATAAAATGTATACAATTTCTTTCTTATGTGTTGGGATCGGCCTAGTTTCTTGTTTAACTGGATTGAAAGTGTTTTTTTTAGCCCGAGGACAAGTGTTTCTTTTAGCCTGAGGGTGATATTTCATATGCCTGAGGGCAGTAGTTTCCATGCCTAAGGGAATTATCTCGTACTCCTGAGGGAAATATTCGTTATGCCTTAGGGAAATTTTTTGAGGGCTTTATTCTGATTATCTTAAGGGCATGATTCTGATTAGCCTGATGGCGTGGTTCTGTTAGCCTGAGGGCAATATTCTGATTACCTTATGGTAAGGTTTGGCATGTCTGAGGACACTGTTTATTTCATATGTTCACTATGGTGATTTTCGATGTTACACACAACAAGTTAAAACATGATTTCTAATGGTTAAATTAATATTAAAATAGAAATATGACTAGTAATGTTAGTTAATTTTGATTACTTCTTAGTTTATTTCATTTACTAATGCACACTGGTGTTGAACATTTCACAGATAGTTGGGCATGGGCATTTGGTGGGAGCCTACTGGGATTCATTTCTCACACCTTGTTTGGGTCATGTCTTCGGCCCAAACAGATTAAATTTCTTTATGTGTGGATAAGGTTACGGGTCCCTATACAAGTACCTGATTTTAGCAGAGGAGTAGGAGAGCATGGGACCAATCATAGGCTTGCGATGTTGCGGCGTTCTATTTACTCTGCTTTGTTTTTGTTTTGTTGTACCACGTACTTTGAGTTGTATTGTATTGTATTACAGTGTATCCTATTCTAGTTGTTTTCATAGAATTAGTGACATTCTGTATATTTATATATATATGACTAATGGTTATCTTTTACTTCAGTAGTCCATTTCAGTTGCATGTTGTTTACTACTTCCGCTGTTGAATATTATTTATCTTTTCCACTGCGCTACACTTTGAAAAATTAGGGCATATATTCCCCACTACTAGACCTGGGGCCTCACTGTTAGTCGGTAGCCTCTGGAATTTGGGGAAATGCGCTTGAGGTCATGTGACCAACTGGGTTCGGGGAACCCGTTGAGTGGCACCCAGATCTGGGACCTTACAAAGTTGTATCAGAGGGGTTTCTTTTCTTTGACTTACTGTTGGGAGCTGTAGTCAGGTATAGGATGGAAATGGTAGTGGGTAATAAGTTGTGCCTGGGAGTAGCTAACCCCTGTACAAGGAAAAGCTAGTCTACCTCGCTTATTGAAAATTTTCCTAATTTTAAGAATTTTACGGTTCATTTGATTTTCACCGTTGGGTGATGCACTGGTGGTGTGCTATTTAAATTTTATACATGGGTCCTATTTAGTTGCAATCCGATTGGATGAGGGTATTCCATCTCATGCATCATTTAGCCACATGCTAAAAATCACATTTCATTCATTCTTTCTATGCCATGGAGGTGCATTAGAAATTGCATGTTGTTGTGATAATTGTCGTGTTAGAAAAGCATGTTGTTGTGATGGCTGCTTTGATAGATACCTTCTATTTGATAGGGTATTTTTGTTTGAGGTTTTGATATAATGAAGACCATACTTTGTTTTTTGGGTAGTATGGTCCCTCAATAATTGGAATTTGGTGCATCATTGATGTGTTTACATTGTTATAACATGTGTAAGATGCCAAACATTGATTCGCGAAGAGTATGGGCCCTCACGGATCGGAATTTGGCACTTAGATGTTGGTTTCAGTGTTTTTCTAGGTTCCGGAGTTGTTTTTGAGGCATACTATCTGGAAAACCTAGTATTCACGCTGTGTAGTTCTATGGACACATGTCGTGTGTTCTTCTGTTCAGGAAGAAATGAAAACTTTTTAAGTACACGTTGTGTACCCTCAGTACACGCCATGTAGTCTCTTCCCATGTCATAGACTGTGTGGGTGGGGACACAGGGTAGGGAATGTCTTCGGGAAAAACATCGTGTATCGGTTGTACACTCTGTGTAGTGTTGACCCGGTGTCCTCCCATGTAACTAACAACATTAATGGAGGAAACCTTAAGAAAAACACGTCCTTTCTACCTTGAACACACCGTGTAGTCTGACTCAGGTACCCAGCCGTGTCACTAACAACACGGGTCGGTGTTACCTCTTCTTGAACACACCGTGTACCTTTGGGACATCTCGTGTAGTCTTGACCGAGGAAAGACCGTGTGGACGTGACCATGTGGCTGGGAAGATGGAGTTGTGTACACGCCATGTGTGAGTGTAACAAGCCATGTAGTGTCAGCCGAGTCACCAGTCGTGTCACTAATGACATGGGCAGTTGCAATTTAAATCATATAAATTGTGTCTCTCTGGAACATTCTGTGTAGTCTGAGCTATGTACACGGCCGTGTGAGGGACAACATGGGTCGGTGAAGCTCGTCCAGTACACGCCGTGTAGATCTTATACACGTCATGTGGTCTCGTTTAAAGAAGAGTTGTGTGACTAAGCCGTGTAGAGGGACTCGGGTAGGGGGGAAAATTCAAGTGCACATCGTGTGTGTGGAAAACACGCCGTGTGTTTTAGGGTGTTACACGACCAGTTTTGGCAGAGTACATGTCCATGTGAAAGACTTGAGGAAACACTATGTGTTGTCATTATACACAACGTGTAGTCTTTTTTAGTCAAACTTTAAAGTTTTATTTTCCTTGTTCCCTTCTTACACTCTTTGTTTTAGTCCTTGATAAATCTTTATCTAAGGTGTTTGTTGACCTTGTAGAGTCATGCCACTGAGACAACCTCTATTTGTTTGCCAGGAGAGTGGAAACGAGTATACTCCAAATATGGTAGGCCATGAGCTACTAGTGGATCCTCCAGCAGAGCCAGATGCAGCACCAGCTATTATATCGGACACAGGCGCTGACGCACAGTTACATGAAGGCTTCATGTGATTCATGCAGACCTTTCAGGGACCACCGCCAGCTGCCACATCTATGGAAGATTTGAATCGTACCTTCCAACAGTAGCATCTGCCTATGTTTTCAGGGTATGGAAAACTACAGGCTGTGGAGTCTTGGCTGGGGTCTATGAACATGATATTTGAGCATCTTGAGATGCCTCCAGGGTGGAGGTTAAATCTCGCTATGTACATGCTACGTGATTCCTCCAAGAGGTGGTGGGATGATACCACCCAGACAGATAATCACCGAGACATGGAGTGGGAATATTTTCAGGAATCCTTCTATGAATTCTTCTTCTCGGAGACACTGAGGGAAGATCGAGCTTGAGAGTTCATGAATCTACAGCAGGGCGCCATTTCAGTGATGGATTATTCTACCCGCTTCACTGAGCTTCATAATTTTTCACCCGTTCTGGTGGGTGATGAGACGTTGAGGGCTCGCCACTTTGAGGATGGTCTTCGGTGTGATATCTGAGCATTGATGAATGTTTTCAGGTTTCCTAAAGTGTATTATATTGTAAACCAAGCACTGATTACTGAGCAGAACCTGTAGGAAGCTAGTGGTGTGGGCCAGGGTGGTTCAACACCAGTTTCTGGTACTATTTCTACTGGTAAGAGGAAGAGACAGATGGATTTCTCTCATGATGGCAGTACTAGCCATAATAATTCTTTATGTGGTCCCATAATGTGATAACATTGTGGTAGAGATGGGAACAAGAGACCTCAGTGTCCACGGGACATAGTTGAGTGCTGAGCTTGCGGCAAAGTGGGTCATCTACAGCATTTTTGCAGGGCAATTCTACCAATGTCTAGTGAGAGGGGTTCTATGCAGACTTTGTGTACAGGAGTAGGGCCAGCATCTTCTTACCTGTCGGGAAACTAGAATACATCAAGTCATGCAGGTCGAGATGGTGGTCGTGGTCGTGGTAGCTAGACACCAGGATCTCAGAGGTAGTAGTGTGGGAGAGCTCAGGGTAGCCAGGTTGTGTCACAAGGTCACAGCACTGGGTAGGCATATGTAATGCAACATACCCAGTAGGATCAGGATCACAGACCTTCTACTGTCAGAGGTACTATTTTAGTAGCATCTGTTTTATATTTAGTAATTTTTGATACGGGTGTTACGCATAGCTTTATATCTGTGTCCATTGTGGAGAGACTTGGGCTCTGTGTTTCTTCTTATTTTGATGTGATGATACTAGACACTCTATTGGGGACTAGAAAGGCTGGTGTGCATCAATGAAGGGAGTTCCCCCTAGAGGTTTGTGGGTGTCACTTTCTATGGGAACTCTATGTCTTAGAGATGACAGCTTATGATGTCTTTCTCAGGATGGACAGGTTGGTACCCTTCCGAGCCTTTGTGGATTTATATCACCGCATGGTGAGTTTCATGTCACCAGAGGGTAGAGATTTTCTATACAAAGGCGAATGGGATGTCCAAGAGAGTCGAGTTGTACCCAAGAATCATGGGAGATGTAGAGTGATATCCCAGATTGTGAGTTTATATCTGGATGATCAGAGGACTGGTCAAAAGTATTTCCCTCCAGTAGTTGATTGTTTCAGGGATGTCTTGTCGGATGACATTTCAGTTCTTCCTCTAGAGCGAGAGGTAGATTTCTCTATTGATCTTTTGCCAAGAGTGGCATCAGTGTCCATTCCTCCTTATAGGATGTCCACTATTGAGTTTCAAGAGCTCAAGAGGCAGTTAGAGGAGTTGAAATAAAAGAGTTTTGTCGTACCAAGTACTTCTCCTTGGGGTTCTCCAGTCCTTTTTGTGAAGAAGGTGGACGGTACCCTTAGTCTAAGTGTGGACTATCAGAAACTGAACCAGCTGACGGTTAAGAACCGATATCCTTTGCCAAGGTTTTATGATCTTTTGGATCAACTTCTAGGAGCATGAGTGTTCTCGAAGGTTGAATTGAGATTCGAATATCATCAGTTAAGCGTTAGACCATCTGATATACCTCTCACGACCTTCAGTAGTAGGTATGGTATATATGAGTACTTGGTTATGCCGTTTGTACTCACGAATGTGCCAGAAGTTTTCATAGCTCTGATGAATCGTGTGTTCCATCCTTATCTGGATTATTTTGTGGTAGTCTTTGTGAAAGATATCTTGGTGTACTTTCACACTCGACATGACCATACTACCCATCTTGAGATCGTTTTGAGTACATTGAGAGAGAATAATCTATATGATAAACTCTCTAAGTGCCACTTCTGGATGGACCAGATTCACTTCCTGGGTCATATTATCTCAAATGCAGGAGTTGCAGTAGACCCAGAGAAGGTGAGAGCAGTATTTTCTTGGGAGCATCCTAATAACATGTTTGGGTTACAGAGTTTCTTAGGGATGGATGGTTACTACAGGCACTTCACCTAGGACTTATCCCGCTTATCAGCATCGTTGATGGGTTTGACTAAGAAGGGTGTGAAGTTAGTTTGGTCGGAAGCTTGAGAGATAGCCTTTTAGAAGCTGAAAGGAAGTTTGACATCAGCACCCATCTTGATACTTCCAGAGCAATGGAAAAGTTATACAGTTTACTGTGATGCATCAGGTATAGGGCTGGGAGCTGTGTTGATGCAGGGTGATCGAGTTGTTGCGTATGGTTCTCGATAGTTGAGGCCAAAAGAGAGGAATTACCCTATGCATGACTTCAATTTGGTTGTAGTTTTTCATGCGTTACATTGTGGGAGACATTATCTCTTGGGAGAGAATTTTGTGGTTTTCACCGACCACAGAAGTCTCAAGTACATCTTTACTCAGCGTGACTTGAATCTGAGATAGCGAAGGTGGGTTGAATACCTACAGTCCTTCAACTTTGAGATTTTCTATACACCTGGTAACGGTAACGCAATTGCTGATGCACTGAGCAGGAAGACTCAGATACAGGTAGTTCATGAGGCCAGTGGTGAGTGGCAGCTTATGGCTTTGTTCTCTGAGATTCATTTAGAGGTGAATGATAGTCAAGGTCAAACCTATATTTCTTCCTTAGCAATGACTTCTACCCTCCTGGAGAGATTATGGATGAGACACCTAACTGATTTAGAAGGCCTAGTTCTATGGGAGTCTATGGAAAGCGAGGACCCTCCTCCTGGTTGGACGATAGGCGATGATTAGGTATTGCGTATCCATGGATGAGTGTGGGTTCCAGGAGATATAAGCGATGAGCTTATATGGGATTTTCATGCTTCAGCTTGGATAGTTCATCCTAGAGTCACAAAGATATACTATGACTTGAGACATCATAACTGGTGGTCGGGTATGAAGTGAGAAGTAGCTGGTTTTGTTATGAGGTGTTCCACCTATCAATAATTGAAGGCAGAGCATCAGAGGCCAGCTGGACTGTTATAGCAGTTACCCATTCTGGAATGGAAATGGGATGATGTCATGATGGACTTCGTGACTGGGTTGTCGAGGTCACCTCGAGGCAATGATGTTGTGTGGGTTGTTTTGGAAAGACTCACAAAGGTGGCTCACTTTTTGTTGATCAAGGATACCTTCAGTGTTGATGATCTCGGGAAGATGTATATCTAAGAGGTCATACGTCTTTATAGGGTCCTCATTTCTATCGTTTCAGATAGGGACACCCGCTTTACATCTCGTTTCTGGTAGAGTTTTCATAGGGAACTGGGTACACTGGTGATTCTGAGCACAGCTTACCACTCTCAGTCTGATGGCTAGTCAGAGCGTATGATTCAGGTACTTGAGTACATGCTATGAGAATGCGTCCTGGACTTTGGGTGATCTTGGGAGAAGCACATACCCCTAGTTGAGTTTTCCTACAATAATAGTTTCCAGGAAACTATTGAGATGGCACCTTATGAGGCTTTATATAGTAGTCCATGCTGATCACCTCTGTGATGGATCGAGGCAGGTGAGGTAGCTTTGCTGGATCTAAATCACATGGTAGAGACCTCAGAGAAGGTCCAGTTGATTTAAAAGCGGATGGATACTTCACAGTCTCGTCAAAAATCTTATTCTCATCACCGCAGACGACCCTTGGAGTTCATGGTTGGGGATCAGGTTTTCTGATGTGTTTCACCGAGGTTGGGACACAGACGGATCAGGAGATAGGGTAAACTTTCATCGAGTTATGTGGGGCCATTTGAGATTCTAGAGAGAGTCGGGTCGGTTGCCTATCGATTGTAGTTACTATAGAGGTACTGATCCATGCATGACGTCTTACATGTATCTCAGTTGTTCCGTTATCATTTAGACCCATCTCACGTCTTTCATCCCAAGGAGGTTGAGCTACATATCGATGCATCCTTTGAGGAGCATCTGATTCGTTTGGTTGATAGGAGCACGAAGGTTCTCTGTGGCTAGTCAGTTCCTCTCATGTGGGTGCTATGGTAGCATGGCCGAGTGCAGGACGAAACTTAGGAGCAGGAGACCGACGTATGTGCTCAGTGGCCAGAGTTTTTCTGAGCTTTATATTCACCACCCTTTGGAGGGAAATTCGGGGACAAATTGCTTTAAGGGGGGAAGTTTGTAAGAACCCAGTTCTTAATCTTGAGGTATGGGTTTCTTCTTTTTTTCTTAAGTGGTTTAGAGGAAATAAGGAAAATGGGGAAAAGTCCCAATGTTTGTGACTACATGTCGTGTACTTTTCCACACGCCGTGTATTTTGGCCATGTGGGATGGGTACACAAGGCGTGTAGGCCTATCGGCAAAGAAAGGTGTAAAAACAGAATACATGCCATGTATAGGGTATTTACAGGCCGTGTATTCATTCGGCATGCGAATAGTAAGGCGATGGAGGTAGCCGCTAGTTGGGCAACAGTACATGCCGTGTAATCATGAATACACATCATGTACCCATGTCGACAAGTGAACAGTTAGGCGGTGAAAAAGTAGCTACCAGAGGAACAGTTAAATGAGGAGAGTACATGCCATGTACCATGTAGCCTGTTTTTTCGCTTAAAATGGTCGGTAAACTACTAATTTAGAAGAGGAGGCAGAATCAACATTTGGAGCTCGGGAGGATGGCCAGAGCTTCGGAGATCTCCAGACCGCACACCGGGAATCTGATTTCGCTTCCGTCGATCACGTTGGGACTGCACGGGTAATCCCTTCCTTCTCCTATAGCCCTTCTTACCAATTCTTTCCTGAGGGGAAGATATTTGAGTTTGAACGATATTATGTTCATCCCAGATATATGTCTTTCTCGGACATTTTGGGAGGCGTTGTTCACATATATCAATCAGTGGAGATCAAGGTAGGTGGTCTAGTGTTTAAATTCCAACTTCTGTGTGTTTTTGTGTACCGTTGTGCTATAAACCCATGTTTGGGGTGTATTATGGTTGTGTCCTTTGCTGAAAGTTATCTATAATTTTATAGATAAGTTTAAACTACTATTTTGGATCACTGCTTGGATCCAGGACCACCCTGGGGGTGCATTCCTCTGTTTAGCCATTTGGCTAGGATACCCGAGGGTATGCCGTGATTTAGCATGCTTGAGTTTTCTTGAGAAAAAATGTATATAATTTCTTTCTTATGTGTTGGGCTTGGATCAGTTGCATGTTTATCCTGAGGGAAAGTGTTTTTTTAGCCTGAGGGAAAGTGTTTCTTTTAGCCTGAGGGCGATGTTTCATATGCCTGAGGGTAGTCTTTTCTGTGCTTGAGGGCATTATCTCATACACCTGAAAGAAATATTAGTTATTCCTGAGGGCAATATCCTGAGGGCGTGATTCTAATTAGCCTAAGGGCATGATTCTGATTAGCCTGAGGGCGTGGTTTTGTTAGCCTGAGGGAAAGATTCTGATTACATGAGGGTAAGGTTTGTTATGTCTGAGGACACTGTTTATTTCATATGTTCACTATGGTGATTTTAGATGTTACACATTCCAAGTTAAAGAATGAGATTGGAATGGTTAAATGAATATTAAAATTTCAATATGACTAGTAAGGTTAGTTAATTTTGAGTACTTCTTAGTTTATTGCATTTTACTACTACACACTGTTGTTGCACATTTCACTGACAGTTGGGCGCAGGCCTTTGGTGGGTGCCTATTGGGATTTATTTCTCACACCCAGTTTGGGTCAAGTCTTATGCCCAAACAGATTACATTTCTGCATTTGTGGATAATGGAAAGGGTCCCTATACAAGTAATTGATTATAGTAGACGAGATGGAGAGCATGGGACTGAGCTTAGGATTGCATTATTGCGGCGTTCTGTTTATTCTCCTTTGTTTTTGTTTTGATATACCTCGTACTTCATGTTGTATTGTATTGTATTGTAGTGTATCATGTTCTGGATATTTTCATAGAATTAGTGACATGCTGCATCTTTGTATATATATGACTACTAGTTCTCTTTTACTTTAGTTGTCCATTTCAGTTGCATGTTATTTACTGCTTCCACAATTGAATGTTATTTATCTTTTCCACTGTGCTACACTTTGAAAAATGAGGGCATAGTTTCCCCACTATCAGACATGGGCCCTCGCTGCTAGTCGGCAGCCTATGGTATTTGGGGAAATGTGCTTGAGGTCATGTGACCAACCGGGTTCAGGGAACCCATTGAGTGGAACCTAGATTTGGGATGTTACATGAATGGATTTCTAACATTTTCTACTCATAAAAGTGGTTTGAGTGGTTCCCTTAAAAAATTTGGTTGGGTCATAATCATCCTGAAAATGGGACTTTTAAAATAACAATCATTCCCTTTAAACAAAATAGTTTAATTTGATATTATCTTCATCATGAAATGTATGGAAAAATTTTTTCTTAAAAATTAAATTTTATAAAGCAAAAATAAAATAAAAATATTATTTTATAAAGACATTAATATGAAGAGATCATAAGGAGGGATCAAAGATCATACCCTTGGTAAGAATCTGCTACAACATATTTGTATATAGTTAACCAACTAGATATTGTGATAAAAATGTCATTGGCAGATCATAAATTTGGTATCATATAAAAAAATTATTTATCATATAATATTGAATAATTATGATAATGATAACAATAATCATAACGGACATGATTTATCAATCAGATAACCCTGTACCAATAAATTTAATTAATAATAAACAATGTGTTTGCAAAGATGGATATATAGGGATAATATTAGAATTGAATTTTATATCTAAATTATTAAAGTATATTAAATAATATAAAATATTAAGGGGCTATAGAGATATATGATCCTCCTCAACATTCTTTGAGAATTCCTTAGCTTCCATGTTTCCTTCTCTGTAATTTTTAGTAATACTTACAAACATACTTCTATAGAGATTTAAAATGATAGGACCTATCCATATAATGCTTCCAAGGAATAATAAGTGTCCAATTTTTAAATTAATTTATAGTATACAATGATTCCATTTGAAAAAAACTACAATTCCTACTATATTGATTAACATATTTGGTTACATATGTGATGGAAAAAAATTCACCATCGTAGGAAATAAGGCACCCAAGACATTGGGTTAATGAAAATTGTATTAATACATGACAATTATTAAACATTTAACAATATCCCACACGTCATATAGATAATATATCCACCAAACCTATGTTATCATAGATTCAATTAAATTGTGGAGAGATCAATTTAGCACATGATAACTCCACTTCTTTCATTTATATCCCACAATAATGAAGTGTTTTATTGAATATAAAATACCTCATATAATTATTCATTAAATTATATTGGACCATTTTTAATACTTGAATATTAATTATGATAGAGGTATGAATCAAATTAATTATAGTTTTCCTTCCAGAAAATCTAATTTTGTTTCTATAAGCCCAAACAAAGTTAATTATAACAACAATAATAGCCATAACAAGTTAAAAATATGATTAATATACTAAAATTAAATATTATGGTCATAAAGATAAAGATATTCTAGTTCATTTTATGTAAAAAATAAAATAATAACCAATAAAACGATTAGGTTTTGGAATTGTAGATCAATATTTCTTGATGATGATCATTATTTAAGGATATATATATTCTCCTTAAATTATAAAATAGTTCTGAAGGGTATTAAAACACTTTACACGTGTATCGTGGGTAGATGTAACATCCCAAAAAAAACCACACTGTCTTGGGTAGATATGTGGTATAAATTAACTTAGGTCGAATTAATATAGACACCATATGCTGGCAATAAATACTAATAGCTTAAGAAAATTTTGGGGGAATATTTTCACTTATACACATACACAACCTTTAAATGACTATTGTGAAAGTAATGAAAATACACTGTATATGGCATGAAAATTAAATAATACAACTCAATATAAAAAATAACTAAAAAATATTAGAGTAATATTAGAAGATGATACAAAATTGAAAACCAAAAAACTAAACTCAAGGTACCAATGTGCAACCACTTCTAACATCGATATTCAAACGATTCCCATTCTCCATCTAACACCATCTTGAACCATAGCATTGTGGTGCTTTGTTAGTGATGTATGAGATATTATCCATTACCATATTATGTTAAAAAAATATTTATACTCACCAAGGTAAAAATAAAATGGTTATTATATAAACTTAGTAAGAAATCCACAAGCCATCCCACAAACGCCACTATGTCAAAAATAAGATTCCAATTTTTTTAAAAAGAAGAAGAAATATTATGAAAATAGTGTTAAAATTTTAAATTTATGCAACTGATGTGTAAAATTATATCTATATGTCATAAAAATATATATCTCACACAACCATTCATGAAACCTACCTTTGAATAGGCCTGAATTAGAATAAAAAATCATCCTTTAAGACTCAAGTGATCATTTGGATATGGAAAAATGTTCCCCTTTGGCATTGATGGTCAAGTATGAACCAATAGGTCCATGTATGTATGGAACATAAATGCATACCAACTATGTATATTCCAAATTCTATCACCCAATATTTTATAAATATGATAATTATCATTTTTATTATTTAATCAATTTATTTGAGGGAATCACACATGATATTTGATTTAAATCAATGAAACCAAAAAAAATCCAATAAGATATTCAATAAAAATTCCATCAAAATC
The DNA here is from genome assembly GCA_963277665.1 of Viscum album. Lineage (NCBI taxonomy): Eukaryota > Viridiplantae > Streptophyta > Magnoliopsida > Santalales > Viscaceae > Viscum > Viscum album. The sequence goes on from OY728161.1 coordinate 1,594,979,368, forward strand.
AAAATCATTTAATTTATACATGCAATCCTTCATGTTCGAAGATAAATTGGAGATAGATATATAGAATATGTCAAACTTAAATAGTTTATTATCTCATATAATCACACAAAAATATTGATATAATTATTTCCTCCATCATTTACTTAAAATAATCAAAAATAAATTTTAGTAATAAAAAATAAAAAAAACTTATTTCTTGAAAAAAAAAACTCACCATCTTAGTGTTATATTTGAGTATAAATTAATAGATCTAAAAGAATAAAGGTGATATAGTGTCTTCCCTTCTATTTCCTAGATCTAACACACATGGACTCATCATAATTGGGATCTAAAAGGAATAATACCACCAAATTCACCTAGATGGGGTATATAGTTTAATATCCAAATATAGGTATGAAAAAACGAAGTATTTGAGTTAGTTTTTCGGTTAAATATATAATTTTTTGATTTAATTTTTTCAATCACAAGATTAGGATGAAAATTTTGGAAAACCATAAGTCAACCATGACGATTTGAACTACCATGGATGTATCTAATTCACACAAAAACTATATAGTTTGGGAAAACCATGAACTTACAATGCACCTACAAAGATATCCCATCCTTTCATAGTTTCCTATGAAATCCACATAGTTTCCCCTAATGATGTTGAAACCATGAACCCTCAAAAACTATATCAATCATTCCAAAACCGTCTAGAAACTTACCAAGGATAATCCAATTAAATTTTAGTTAAAAATAAAAATTACTATATAAAATTATAACACAAAAAATGAATTAATTCAACCTTTAATTTGGATTTTCATCCTGAAAAGCTTGATATTGGAAGTTCTTTTAATACTTTCTGGCTACTTCTCCAACATTAACTTCTCTTGTTCCTTTATATCATAGAGAATCTTTCCGTGTTACCACAATAGTTAGGCAAAAGGAAACCAATTTTCAGTAATTAATTTATATTATACAAATATGATCCAAATTAATGCATGAAAAAATTTATCATCTAGGACAATTGTGAAATGATATAATTAAATCATTTTTGTGGGATCTGACTGGTACTTATTTAATAGAAATACAAGATTTAAATTATATTTCAATTAGCATAATAAATATAAATAAAATAGGTTTTCAAAAACTATAATATGTTTAATTATCTTTTTTTATGACAACACAAGGAGAAAAGAATTCATTCTTTCCCAACTGATGTTATCTAGGCCTAACATTGACTTTCAAGAATAAATTATCACTATTAGAAAATGAAAATGAGTAATGATGATGATGTGAACACTATTTCAAATAGTTATCTAGCATTTAAATTCAATTCTATATCATCTTGACTTTCTCAATCATATTATGAATAATAAAATTACTTATTAAGGAGGTTTCACCTATTTCTACCAAAAAAATTAGAGATTGATATGGGTGGGTAAACGATTCCTCTAATAGAGCCATATATACCATGATTTGATGGATATTTTTATATTAAAACTCTAATATATACAAATTATAATCCCATTAACCAAAAAACATTAAAAATAATCTTATAACATGTCTTCCAATTTCTCTATAATACATTTTACCTATCCTTCCATTTGGGAATGACATGTCGTTCTTATGGTCAATTGGGCTCCCTGGGTTTGTTGTAAAAACACTAAAAATTATGAGGTGAATCTAATGTCTCAGTAAAATATAATAAAAAATGGTAGTCCGTGTAATTTTACCACATCCTAGATATAGTGTTTCACTAAAACCCCAACCATATTAGACTCTGGAATTAGGTTTATGTGTACTGACATGGTGAGTCGGTCCACATCACTAAAGTATCATTATTTTTCCTAAGTGTTCATGGTAAACATATTAAAAAATACATGAAACTTTTAACCCGTTTCCATATAGGTATTGGTATATTCAGTAATATACATATTGGGAACTGGTCTTCATCTTTATCTATTGGAAAGTGAGATATCATATAACATAATTAGTTTTCCCTTGCTTTATTTCAGACAACAAAACATGATATTTAATTTCCCTATTAATTTTTTAAAATATATGGATGGAAAAACCATTTATAATAGTGGAATGTATAAAGGATTAATTCTTATTTTAATGGAGTAATGAAAATAACATCCCCAATGCACAACGTATGTTTTTATCCACTATAAAACCATTAATGTTATCCCTACCATTAAGGTTTGACCTGGTGGTAATGCATACAATATTTGATCATTGAGAATCCTTGAACATGTCAATAAAATCATGGAAAAGTTTGATCAAGAATAAAATTTTATCTTTTTTTTGTTATATATAGTATGGGTTTATGTCATAGATTACACTCATCAACTACCATTGTCCAACTGCATCCTAGACAACTTGGTTATAAGACATTTGATTTAAGGCATCATCCAAAGAATTTAAATTATTGTGTGTATAAAATAACTTGATGTTAAACATCTTGAGATATTTGAACCAATTTCGTTATCTCATGATCCAATTCCACTATTAGAATATATGATTCAATCCATTTATGGATAGTGAATATGCTAATAATTTCATTAAATAGATAGTGGAACCATGCCTTTAATGTGTGAACAACTACATCCAACTCCAGCAAAAAAATATGATTGTTCTTTTCATTTTTTCAAAGATTACTGAATCAATAATCTGTAACATGCCTCCTAGAACAATAACACAAATCAAACCAGATCCATACACATCACAAAATACCACATACCCATGTCTGAGTTTTGTAAAGGTAAGGATCGATGTTCAAGTGAGTAGAGTTTTAACCATCTGGAAGCATTTATTATAATCATAATTACTTGAGAATATAATACCCTTTCATTATTAATTCCCTAATAGGATAAGTTATACTTAATATATCCAAGAAAAAATGAGTATAATAAATTACTCATACAAAGAAATTAGATATCTCAAATAAATCTTTAAGAGGTTTCCATGAAATGACAGATTTGATTTTCATAGGGTAAACTAAACTGAATTTCTTAGGAATGAAATTTCTAATGAATGATACTTATTATATATAAAACACACACATATAAAAGTTAAAATAAATTTGGTGATCATAGAGGGTGATAAGTAAAATTTTCAAGTGCTTCTTATGGTCATTTCTAGTTTGATAATAAACCATGATATCACCAAAATATTCCATGAAAAATGAGTCAAGGAACCTATATAAGATATTGTTCATAAATTTTATAAAAGGTATAGGTGAATTTGTCAGACCAAAGGTCCTAAATAGGTATTCATAGTGACTATATCTAATTTGAAAGGATATCTTTAGAATAACCTCTTTCTGAAATCATAGTTAGTAGTACATTGAGAATAAATAAATTTTATAGAACCACTTATATCCCTTAAATTGATCAAACATATCATAAATATATAGAAATTGGTATCACTTATTTATCATAACATGATATAGTTTTTGATATTCAACATAAAATTGAATTGAACCATAGACCTTCTTTATGAATAGCACTAGAGTGGTACAATGTGATATTCATGGTATGAGGAATCCTTTTCTTTTTAATTATTCTAGATTGATTTTTAAATCTTAAAATTACCTTGGTTAAATTCTATATTATGAAATAAAAATAGGATTATTTCCCAAAATGAGACCACTATAAAATTCAACTTCATTATTAGGTGGTACACCAAATAAATTTTTAGGTAACACATTAGGATACTGATATACATGGTATAAATAATTATAAACAAAACTATATTACTAGACCCTAAGTATACTACTATGAACTAGTAAGATATATTTCTAACCATTAGTTCTAAAGTCTCTTCTCCTCTATCATTTATATCCCAATCCCATTTAAGATATGTATTGATCTACCAGGAGATGTAAAACTCACTCTTTGTGTATAACAATAGATATGATCTTTGAAAGCTATTAATAAATCCATATCCATGATTAAATCGATGATATCCATTTCCAGATTAAAAAAATCATAGTCAAACTGCATTCTATTGATGGTTATATAACAATTATCACACATAAATCTATTACACTATAATTTATGAATATTTCTTTAATAGATGATCATGTTTGATATCATTTCCACATTTAGTCCCATTTTATTTTCCATAGAAGAATCAATGAATGAATTGTATATTTCAATATCAAACAATGCATTCATAATAGACATGTTCATAAGGATAGAACATCAAACCATCGAAATGAATGATTTCTATTCCATATGAATGGTTTCATATCTTTGTATCCAAAATAATGTTACAACTTAGTAACCACATAACAGCTAATTCAAGGAATAGGATATTCCAAATCATAAAGAACCAAAATCATCATAAAAATATTCACAAATGTGATAATGTACATTATTAATGATATAGTCCTAATGGGTAGTCTCCGTGTGAATACATGAAATTGTGCACTCTTTAATTAAACCCATTAATATGAAGTGATGACACACCTATATGTTTTGAGGAACACCTTTTTTATATGTACCACTATGGTAACTTCATGTTAATCAAAAATAGGTTATATATTCCTTTTAATTATCTACGTTTCTTTTTTTTACACATCCAATCTCTAGGTCTTCCATGAAAAATAATGGAATTCCCAAACTAATATAGTTGATACCATATTAACCCTGAAACATTATCTTAGGTATAACATACATTCCACTAACATTAAGTTATATTACCATGGACACTAAAGGTTGGTAATAAATAAAAAGTTTATAAGAATATATTGGGGGATTATTTGGATGGGAGTATTTTCAGGATAACAGAGTTCCTAGGAAGATCACTAGGGTGCGTGTGAGTGAGGATAAATAATATTGAATGAATATTTGTTATCCTATAAGGATATTCATTAATCCGATAAGTGAAACTTTTCAATAATAACCTACGGTGTTGTGGGATGGAAACAAAGGTATTAAAAGTGTTTCATGGTGCTATATGACCAGGTACATGGTGTAGGGATGTTAAGTAATAAAAAATGGAATAAGATACAATATTATAAATAAAGTATAGAGAAACTAGATAGGTTGGAGGCATGGGGGCCATAAAGATGTATTCATTCATTAAAGTATGGGGGAGTGTAACGCATCTAGAAAATTGAGACTTAAATGCCTAAATTTTACTACCTTTTCAACAATGTTCATAATTATTTTTAGGATACAACTGGTTTATGACATCATAGTTAAGTTAGTTTGAACATGAGTGGTTTCAGGATGGGTGGCCATCTAGAAATTCTACCAACGTGTGTCTGAGTGAGTAAAAACACTAAAAGAACATGTGTTGGACTATGTGGACATTCATTAGTATGATAAGTGACCTCGGTGGTAAATAGAATGTGGTGTGCTAGGAAGTAAACCAAGGTATTACAGGAGACCCATTGGGTTAGATAACTCTATTCATATCCCATAGAGGTTGGTTCATGATAGTCGAGTTAATAATAAATCTAATGTGTGTGATTATGAATCCATATCCCTGAATTATGATCTAAAAAGATAATTTATATACTTATTGATTAATTTGTGAAGTGATGTGAAAAGAAATCAAATCCCAAAAATTCAAAGAATACAAAATATAAATGTCATATATAATATATGGAAAATAATATTATTCATATCTAAAAGATCATTACATTTCATATTTTAAATTTTAATGTTGAAATCCCATGATGGTATTAACTTGAAATATTAATTATTTCCATCAAAATATCCCTAAATTGTTGGTTATGTAGTATAGCAAATATATAACTTATTCTCATTCACGAGTCTATGAACTATCATATCTTAATGAAATTTGGTTGATTCATTTAAGATCATTTTTTAAAATAATATTTTAATTAATTAAATCATTAAACCTATTCATTTTATTGATATCTATCATTCCACAACCCAAGGGAATGTAACATTTATTCCATGAAATAATAATCAATTTCTTTTTAGTGATGTATCCTATTAAAATCATTTTTCTAGTATACCTCTCATCTATCTAAATTATTTTAGAATTCCATTTATAGATAATAATTTATAAAAAAACAATTATGTTGTGGTAGATATGAGAAGAAAAATACTCCCAACCTTTGGGTGACTCTTCTATTTCCATCCACCATTTAAGAGAAATTTAAAAAAAATTATTATATACAGATATCCTTGACCATTACACTAATATTTTAAACCCCAAGATAATTGAATAGAATAATACAATTCATAATATTTTATAAATTTGGGATATTATTACACCATATAAATTTACATACTATTCTAAAAAATAAAATGATTTATTCCAACAGATGACATTATAAGAAACTCCTTCAAAATGCCTAAATGTATCCTTTATGGTATATAAGTTTTTTTTATCTTTTTCAAAAAAAAATAGTTATTTTATATAAATTATATTTTGGGTATCTTCAAATTTATAATATCCTTGATTGGGGATAAGAAACCATATTCGAATTCATTCAAAATGAATTTACTTAAATATTCCTAAACCATTTCAAATAAAAGTTATGTTAGTCAGACCCTATTCCTGAGACTTTTTAAGAATTGTATGAATCACTATAGTGAACTATTCATTATAATTGAAATTCAAGACCACATATTAAGTTAATTAATGATCTTATGTAATCTTTTAGATATTCCATACATTTTTACAATGTATATAATGAAATATCATCAATGAGTACAAAAAACCATTGAGATATCTATTTTCAAATCCATATTATAATTAATTGATTTAATAAATGGGAGGTTAAAATATATTTATTAAAAATTTTATTTCATGGTGATATGTTAACTATAATTATTTCATTACATTTCTATAAGATTTTATTAAATTATTTTTGTACGGTTTTCAAAACAAAATAAGTATGAAATCATCAATATCAATTTCCTGATAAATATTGGGAATTGTATTTAGAAATTGAGCATTAATATAAACTTGTAATAATATATTAGAAAATATTTATATAAATACCTAGATAATATATTCATGAAAATTTTTAGAAAATAAATATTGAACTTATTAGAGAGTTAATTTAGGCCAACTATGTCATCCAAATTGAAATAGGATATACCCTTTTTACCTCCTCCTTGGATGGTGGGGTACGGATAAAAGAATTATTCATATCATTAAATAATTTTTTAATTAATTATATAGTTATAATTTCAACATCAATGTCTCTATAATAATTTTTTAGTTCATTAAAATAATTGAAAAAATTTAGACCAATATTCCCCTCTTTGCTCAATTTATTCCCATTGATGTACAATAAATTGATTAAATACATTTGTTTTATCTTATAAAATATTATATATAATACTTTTGAATTTATATAACAATAATTAATCCAAATCAAATTACATTATTCCTTAACAATACCCTCTTTCTAGTCATGAATATTTTCTTTCCTAGACTACTCTTTGTTTTCCTCCTTATTTTGAAAATCAATATTGAATATATTTTTTTCTAATGTTATAACTCTTATTTATCATTACTAATGTATTCATAAAGAGAACTAAACTCTTATTTACTCTATGAAATAATGGAAATATTAATCTTTCTTAGCTTTATAATTATATTCTAATATGTACTTCTCTATTCCTATATATTCTATTTTTATGAAATGATTTATTTTCATTCCTTCACCACAACCTACATTATTATGCTTAAATGGAGATGGGGATGATCTATTTCCTTATCATAAAATAGATATTTTTATAGGTTTTTGTTCTTAGAAATATATTGCATGCATCTTTCATGTAATAATGAGGAAATTTACTTAACCCATCAAAGAGGGAAAATACCATTAAATATACTAGATTTATTCACATTAATTATTTATATTTCCCAATTAAACTTATAAACCATACCTCTAATTTCAAGAATTTAAAAATAGGGAATTAATATTTGGAAGTCTTCTAATTTTATCTTCAAAAAATAATTACAATTTTTCTATCTATATCTTTAAATATATTTAAAATTAATAAAAAGAATCAAGTTATATTTTAAAATCAATAAACATTAATATTAACTACCTCAAATTTTTACTTATATTTAAGTAAAAATAATTAGAATAAATGAGAGATATCGAACATTTTGAGCTGAAACTATCAAGATAAAATGTAATATTTTTTTCCCATTATAAAAAATTAAAATATCAAAATAATTATTAATTTAAATATATATAATATTATCTGAATTAAATTTTATTTTTTCAGTGACAAACTTATAACCCAAAAAAATCAGAATTAAAAAGTTTTTTGTAATTAAAAGAAACCATTATATCAGCAATGGAAATCATATATAGAATATTTTATTTAAAACATGTATTAGGGAAGAGATTTTACCTTTATTATTTATACCCTACTAATTCTATAAGAAGATATTCATTTTATAGATTAGTTTACCCTTGTAATGGTATTTTTTATGTTATTTATGGGAATCCCTCCACCCCAAACTATTTTATGTAATTTCTCTATAGTAGTGACTACCATATAATCTATTTTATTTCATGAGTAATGATTCCTATCTAATTCCATATCATTATCCCAACTCCATGGATTATTAGTGAGTTATATAGATTTATTTTCAATAACTTTTAACTTGTTTTTAAGATTTGGGACCAACTTTTTTTTTTGATGATTCATGTAATGGTACTTTGGTGAAGTAAGAATCTTTATCATACACACTCTCACAAAAATTCATTTCAACATCAATGCCTATCTTTTCCAAACCTTCCTATTTTTTCATAAGATAACAATAATGTTGTTTGTCGTAGATTTAAACACACCATTATTATTACAACCAACAGCCTCACTATCCTCCATCATCACACATTTTTTAAATCATGGATTCATTCAATCTTTTTATTGAACATAATATTATTTTTCCAATACTAACCAAAATATCCACCATAGTATATTGTGGATAATTTTTTATATCAATACTTCTTTCACCATTTTAATTTTCCTTATCCATAGGATATATTGAATTAATTTTATGATGTTTTGATCCAATAATTATTAAAAATTTCCAAACTAATTTTTATTCACTTTAATATGGTGTTTATTTTCAAATTTTATAAATTTAGATGATCAATAATCTTTCCCTTTTACATCAATTTTTTCAACCTACATTCATGATATAAGTTCTCTTGATTCATATAGATTTAGCATTATACATTTTTCCTTTGTAAGTCATAATCAATGCTCCCAATTATTTTTCTGTAAACAAATATTAATTTTTTATAAGATATATTTAGATTCATTATATAAAATTAGGTTTCTAATACACCCTCCTCCAAAAAACATTTATTGATAAATAAACCTCAATAATAATACATGGAAAATAATTTTACCTTTTACATTATGTTTCTTTATCGAAATTAATAGGTACACCAAATGATGTAAAAATATTAAATTTTGGGATTCCAATAAAACTAAATCAAACCTTAATATTTAAAACATATATTTGAATTTGAATTATGAACATTAAAAAGGATAAAATTAATCACCCATTTTTATATCCAAATAATAATATGTTTGAGTAAAATAAAACCATAACCCCAAACCCCACTCTCTATATTATTATTTGAGATGATAATGTGAAAATAACTACTCATGATTTTAGTCATCCACCTATTCATAAAAACCCAAAAATAATAAAACTTACATAATTCATTGAATTTAAATTTTTCTTCCCCTTTTAGTTGAATTATTTCTTAAAAAATGATTTTTTTTATAAATATATACTCTCATGAATTTCATTGTGGATAGATCTGAAATGTGCAATCAGTCCATTATTTATGATGATGTAAAACATAAACTTTATCCGAATTAGGAAATAATATTTAACATTATTAAACTCAAAAAATATAGTTGTAATATATTTATAATTAATTATTTTTTAACATGAGATATTAGTATATTCTATGGTTGTTAATAAATAATTACTTAAACCCCAAAAAGTGTAATTTATTTAAAGATATGAAAATTTTAGCTTTATCCTTAAAGGGGTCTATAGGATCTACAAAATCCGTATTCCATTGCAAAACCATCTCATGATGATGATAATTATTATTATTATTCTAATAATATTAATGATGATGACATATTATTATTATTATTATTATAAATACATAGGACCAGATTTTCCCTAGTTTATAATTTGTTGTTTACGGGTGTTATTATTATTACAGTTGAGCTCAGAGATAGTTTGGATGTGAATGGATGTGTTTTGTATATTTTATGGTAACCAGAGGCATGGTTTATAACAACCTAGATGTTTATAACACATAAATACATGATTTATTACATATTATTTCACTTAATAGAACCCAAAATATTTATATTTATAGTGTATTTGGGAATTTGGAGTAATACAGAACAACTTAAAACATGAAATAAATCGTCTATATTGAGAACCTCTTTAACACGTTCATAATATTCCTTCACATATACAACTTCATGAGATATCCTAGGGGAAAACATAATAAATGGGTGAGATATATAGCCTAGTGCAAGAATAAGAAAAGAATAACATTAATAAGTTAAAATATGTCAGAAAATAGGCATATCAATGGGGCATACAAGGAGTAGGAATCGTAAACATGCACAATGAGACATGATATAACATGATAATTATAACATTGAAAATGTGGAAACAACTTAAAACACTACATTATAAATACATGTCAAGGATAAATCTTCTAATAATTCATGGTGGAAAAAGTACCATTAAAAAATCAGGTATATCCATATCCCAACATGACATGTCATGATAAAAAAACATTACCCAATGCATCAGAGTGCTATTTGGGAACAACCATCATAATCATTTCACTACCATGATTCTTAAGTGTTCCACATAGATAATGAAACATGGATTCATTCATTATTATAATTTATTGTGTTATTAAAAGGTATTAAATACATATATTTATGTCCCCAATCAATATGTATTTGTGAAAAATGTTTAATACACTTGATAGAAAAATGTGTATGGTATTCAATACATTATTATTTGTCATGGTAAATTGTATCGAAATTTTTCTAACATAACATTGTTATAAAAAAATTCAGAAAAATAGTTGATGGGAATTAAAAGGGTCTATCACAATTTAAAAAAAAAATCTAGTAATATGTACATGTAAATAAATGTCTAAATATTATTAAATGTAAATAGAATGCATAAATTCATAAAGAAATTTAAACAAATAAGAGAAGGTGAGGATCCCTCAAAGAATTTTTGAAAATTAATGGCTTCATTAAGGGTAAAAATAGGGGAGTATAAATGAAAAATCATTCAATTAACATAAAATTGATAGAATGGGAATTATTATAAATGAATGAAAATATAACCATTTGAAATTAAAAGAACTAATTTTAAATAAGTTGCTAAAATTTTAAAGGAGGATAAGAAAATACCTTACATGACTGTGTGACCTCCAATGGATTTGTATGGGCTTCTTGAGTGGTTGGGGAACTATGGAAGGAATCTAGGATTCTGATGATAGAGTTTATATATTCCCCCAATGAGTTTTAATGATGATATATGTGATCTTGGGTTGGGTTATATAGGAAAAAAGGGGGATTTATTTATTATTTTGGTTTTGGACACTACATAATAATATATCCAAAAACACAATTCATCCCATGGTTTATGCCAAATGGAATTGGTTTACATTATTTTATATGTCCAAGGTCCTAAATTAATAAAATATTACCATTGGGGATGTGTATGTAATTCAAAATCGTATAAAAATGATTTTAAAATATTAAATTATATTATAAGTCTTGGAGGATTCATAATGGAATTACAAAATAAATCCAATAAGATTAAAATAAATTTTTATAATGTTAGAACAAATATTTGGTCATGGGTCCCATTTATATAACTTATTACATCACTTTTGGGTCATTATGATGTCATAAAACAGAAAATATATTTATACAGTTTTTAATTTTTATCCGAACATTTGACTCTCTCAAAAAATAATGGAAAATTCAGCATTGGATAATTTTGACATCCAGATTTCAAAATTAATATTAATTTTATCTAAATATTTTTTTAATAAGTGAATTTTCAGCACTAAAATGAGTACTAACATTTATTGAAAAATTATGGGTTTTTTAAAATAATGTTTTTTTGAACCCTTATAAAAATTACATTTGCTTCAGAAAAATTATATGATAATTCATATTTAATGAAAAGTAATAAATAATAATATTTTGTTTCACTATTATTTATTTCTAAAATATGTTAATTCAACAAAATATATATCTTAATTAACAAAAAAAATTATTTGTGTTTTATTGTGTCAAAATAAAAAACATTTATAAAGATAAAATTAAAAGTGAAAATATTTTCATTATTCTCTGCAAAAATTATGTACATTTTCCTATCATCAGTATCATCATATGTATCACTATAGTACACAATAATAAGATCTAAGAGTAAGGTGGATTATGGGGGGGTTTCATTGAGTTGTTCTTCGAACATGGTATGGGTCGTGATCTCGATGATCTTGAACTTCTCCCAAAAACGGTTTCAATCGAGATTATGTTGTTAATTCTAGGATCTGGATTTCTCTAGGGAAATGAAAAATAAGGCTATCTTCTTCAGATTTTATGATAAATGGGATTCATTGTTTATGATTTTATCAGTTGAGTCCATCACTTTCTTTGAATTTTTCAATTAGATTTGTTAAAACCATATATTTATACTAATTTTATGATCATTGTTCAACGAATATATAATCATTGTTAAATATAATTAACAGACATTCAAATCATGTTGTATATAATAACATAAAGTAAGTTCATGTGTTTCTATAACTATATAATACAATAATACATTTAATTTTATCTTAAGTGGAATTTTATTTATAACAGTTTGAGTCGTTACAATCTTCACCCCATTATAAATTTCTCCCTCAAAATTTAATTTTCCCGTAGTAAAATAGATTAGGGTAACTTTACTTTATTACTTCCTCTTGTTCGTATACCTCTTCTTCAAACATTTGGTTTCTCCATAATACTTTAATGGGGGAATTGCCTTATTATGTAGTACTTTTTCCCTATGATCTAAGATCTTCAATGGTTGCTCTTTATAATAATGATCGTTGTCCAATCATACCAACACTAGATTGAGTACTTGTGAGGGGTATGGGATGTACTTTCTCAAGAGGTATATATGGAATACATCATGTAATTGAGATAAGATTAGTGGAAGTTCTTGTCGATATGACACCATTCCTATGTGATGAAGTATCTCAAAATGAACAATGTACCTCGGAATAAGATTTATCTTATTCCCAAATCTCATCACTTTTTTTCATGGAGATATGCAGATTAATACCATGTTTCTAACATTAAACTATAGGTCTCATTGACAATTGTCAACATATCTCTTTTTTCAACACCTAAAAGCACTAATATGTTCTACTATGTTATTAACCTCCTCCACCATTTCTTCGACCATTTCAAGACCAATATGTTTTTATTCCCTAACATCATCCCAATATGTGGGTTTTATGTAACGCCCCGACCTCAGTTACCCAGAGTCGGTGCATTATTACATAACATTGGCATGATCACAAGAAAGATCAAGTCTCGAAAGACCAATTAGTTTAGTAGCCTTGGAAACACTAGATATACTCATAAAGTTTTACATTACATCATAAAAAAAACATATTGTCTTTATATCCCCTCATACTATCCCTACAGGTCATTCATAAATCACTTCTTCATAATCCTGGGAAAAATAAAACATTGAAAGGGGTGAGCTCATATGCTTAGTAAGGATAACATTATAGCAGAATCTTTCATAGATAAGCATAAACACTTAAGGCAATTTATAACTAAAACAAAAGCCTTTTAAACTTGAACTTCAGCATAAAATGGCAAAGATAAAATGAAATAATTCCATTTACTTATTCACATGGATATTCTACTAGTCTAACAATCACATGAAATATCAATAACCACTTTAATAATGATGGAATTCATAATGTCATACTATCATAACCACATAGCCAAGGCCTCGTGCCAAGACTACAAATAAGATTTTGCCAAGGCCTTGTGCCAAGACACTAATTTGTCTCATGAGACCTACCGATTCATCGAGGAGCTATAGCGGGCTCCACCCGTCACTTATTAAGTCTAATGCATTCCTCATATTAACAGGTTTAAACATAACATAAACATTCATATTAAAACTAGCATATGAAATGTGAATACTTTAACCACAAACCATGAATGGTATAAAAATAGAACATCCACAGTCAAACATAACTCATTCGATACAATATGGAAGATTGTATTGTATCACATTAACCTCAATCAATAATAATGAAGGATGTTGACATAGATGAAAATAATCATCAAAACTATTTGAGAGAAATATCCCCCTTTTTCTTGAAATCATTTAAAAGTCACACTATTTGTCAAGAAGCCGTTTTAAAAATTGATTTTTGAATCAAAGTGTCTCATACCACTTTGAAACTTTAAAAAGGAGTTTTAATTTTAAAACTATAATTTCCATATAAATAAATCCTTAAAACCATTTTTTAAAACATGGAAATTAATGAGTAAGATTTAGAAGAATAGGTCTTTAAAACATTTAAAAATGGTATTTTAGTTAGAGTTTCTAACCAAAAGAGAGACACTTGAATAAAAATAATTGAGGTAATAAAAACATTGTAATAACATGAGAATAAATAAATTCATGATATACTATGTCAATGTACATTATATACACCACATAAAAGTGATTTGGTGTATAACAACAAAGAAGTCTCAATGGAATGTAAATTGAGATGAAATATCTCATAAAGGATGTATCCTTAGGTTAAGGATAAATCAACGACATAATTATGTGTGAAAAATATAAATACACTAAATATGATTGGATATTCATTGTAAAACAATCAAAGGACATTCACACATATTCTTGTAAAAACAACACCAACGAATTGGATATTTAACTCAACAAATGGAGAATGAGTTGAAATTACTCTTATCAAATTCATATCAATGACTTGAGAAATTATCAATAGAGTGATTATTTTTATCAAAAGTATATCCATAGGAAGGGGAGTGTAAATTATGAAATAATCAAATGAATAGTGATTCCACACATAATCTTGGGGTAATATAATCAATGAAATATGCGTAAAGCCAAATGAGTGGAAATTGAAATTTCAAATTCCCTTATCGATTAGGTAACTTACGAAACATACACCCATTAAAGAAGGATCATACAATTATGATGTAAATATCCATAAATTAAAGTATATTACACAATGAATATAATCATGGGCAGTACACACACCACATGCAATAAATAAGTGGTGAACAATGGAATTCTCACGGAATTAAAAGTGAGATAAGAAACCACTTACCTTGTACTTTTCCTTGGTTGGGGGTAGGTTAACCTCCTGTATAATGTTTAAATAATTGTTATTAAATTATTCATGAATCATATACATTAATATGATATCATATATGATCTTTTAACATTGCTTTGTTAATAATATCTTAAAATTATCGTTGTTTCGGGTGTTAACTTATTCGTTTTCTTTTATATGTTTTGTTACGTAAGCCATATTTTTCATGGATAGGTTGTATATTTTTCATATCCAGAATGATATAAAGTTCTTAAACATTATTTTTAAATAATAAAATGATAATTATACTTGAATGGATATGATGGAGAATGAATCTCATCGCATTCGTGGAGACGGTAGTCCGTACGTACGCATGAGCGACAATATCATTCTTTTGATATTAAAATAATATATACTTGGATGGTATATTATATATACATAATCATTATCATGTTATATTTATTTTTTACATGAATTATACATCATTATTATAACCATCCTAATAATAATATATTGAATAACAATTACACCGCGATGTGTAGACGGTAAGCCGTACGTACGCACGTATGGTGACATGTTATTCAAAGGGTGGATAGAATACTGAATATTTTTTTACCATATTTATAATAACATCACAGTATATATAAGATACTGGAGTTATTATTTTATAATGGTAATAAAAAAGAAAGAAGAAGTGGAAGAAGAAAGGAACTTGAAAAGGGGTGGTGAAAACATTACCTCTTCTTCGGGTTCTTCCTTTTGATTTGATCAAAAAGGCTCCTTAGATTGGCATTATGATAAAACTAAGCACTCTAGGTTGTATTGAGGGAATTTTAGAGAGTATTTGGGAAGGTGTTGGCTGAATCAAAAGGCTTTGAAGGTGTTAAGAAATGAGAAGGAGGAGTTCCCTTTTATAAGAGGGGTGAGGGGCACCTTTGGAAAAGCTAGAAATATTAATTTATAATAAATTCATATTCGGTTTATAATGGCTAAAAAGTTTATTATTCAAATTTTAATGTGGGTATAGGTCGAAAACCATTCCAAAAATAGAATTTAGACAGGTTTGGGTTAATATATTAACCTTATCTTTTAGTTTTAACTCTTAGTTAATTAGTTTGACATTTACCATGTCACTTTGTATTTTTATATTATATAGTTAATAAATGTACTATATATATCCAAGAGACCCCCAAGTGGTCCATTAATGATACACCTATCATGATATAAGTCTCTTGGCCGAACCTTATATTTTTATGAATTTAATATCAATTAATAATATAATATTTGTTTTAAAAATTCTTTTATGTCAATTTTGACACTATTCAATAGTTTATTTTTGTGAAACTCGTAAAAGAATGATTACTTCGAAAAAAGTCAATTAAATCAATAATAATATGTCATATTATCCTATAAAATTAGTTAAATTCATAAAAATTATCAAATTATTTTTATTTGGTTATTTATAATATCAATTATTCTAATTTTTCACTATTATGGTAATTACTGCATCATCATTGTGTCATAAATAAATTATATTATTTAATGTCTAAGAATTATAAATAAAATATAATTATGTATGAAATCTTATTATATTTCTAATTAATATTTACAATCGAATTTATCTTATGTATAACCCTATATTAAAAATGTTTTAGTAAATACACTTTGATTTTAACTCTTTTAACTCTTCTTTGAATTAAATAATAATAAATGTCCTAATCTAATACAAGTGGACCTAAATGATAATATTTTATTCCTAAGGTTGTTTTTGGTCGAGATAAACTTGTCCAATAGAATTAGGACATGTGTTCGGGTAATATTAATATTATTTTTACCCTTAATTACCCAATTTACTTTTAACCGTGGTAAATAAAAGTAAAAAGTTACTATTCACCAAAAATTATTTTCATCTCATTGAACCACATTTTACTTCTTGATATTAACCGTGTCTCTAAGATTTTCAAAATTCCATTAACATAAGCGGTAAAATTAAGTTTTATAAAAAATTCAGTTTTTTTAACTATCACTTAGTAGTTTCACTATTCATCAAAAATTGAAGTTTTTCAGAACAATGCCAAAATTTCACCCTAAGCTATAATTTATATTCTGAATTAAAAAATGATTTCTATTTTAAAAAATTACAAAAATATAAGTTTCATTAATTAATTTTATAATTAATTCCCGCTGTCACAACAAATAGCGTGTTTTTAAGAAACAATATATATCAAAAGATTGACAATTGTTTTGGTCCAATTTCAAAGTGAAATTAATTCTAATGAACACCATTGGATAAAATGGTAAAAAAAAATATATTCTAATTATAATTTGAAACCACTCAATAATATAATTTATCACTATAATTTATTTTGATTAAAAAATTTGTTTTTAAGTATTTTTCACTATTCATAAAAATTGGAAGTTCTCAAAAAAATACCAAAAATTCATCTTAGGATAATTTAGATATTCCAAAACCAAAAATGAAGTCCATTTTGAAATATAAAATATATATAATTTCAAAAATTAGGTATTATTATTCCTAACAGCTAGTTTGATTGGTTGTGGTGTGTTAGAACTCAATGTTGCGTACAACACATGCTATCGTATTATTCAAAGAGAAGCGTACCGTAGAAGCTTGGGGTGTTACATTCTCCCCTCCTTCAATAAATTGTGTCCTCCCAATTTTTTTAAAAATTATGCTTGGGAATATAATGGAATGTCCTACATCGGAAAAAGATTCAATAAAACTATCACTTTAAAGGAAAGAAAGATAGGTATAAAGGTCAACCAAGATAACCCATACTCGGATTCCATGTAGGAAAACATGGATATGGATGATAAACTAAGTGTCAAGTTCTGATGGAGAGGGATAGAAATCATGATCAGGAGAAATTTAACAATAAGAAAACCACAAACTTGTGTTGGGACAAACAGCCATTAGTCTCCTAGTAGGAAAGTAAATGGACAACATTTTTTTGTTTTAAGTTACATTAATTTATGATATTGACTAAGAATATAAATATATATACTTACATTTTAGGTTGAGTTTCATTCATTAATAAATTTCCACCACTAACTCTTTTTTTTTAAACGATGAGTATTCAATAAGACTTGGTCACACTGTAATAGCTAGAATAAACTTCTATAGAATCACATGATCCATGCAGGATGAACTATATATTTACATTGTCTTTATAGATTAATCAAAACCAAAATGGTTAGTACAAGATCTAATGATCCCCCAAAAGGATATTCATTGATAGAAATAAACAATAATCTTAATTTCCAAAATTAAACCAACAATACCCCAAAGTTAAATAAATACCATTCAATAATAAATTGTCCTTAAAATCCTTCAATATAATCAAAACTAATATTAAAAACCAAAACTTATTAATAATGTAGTCTTCCACATTAAATTGTATCTACAAATGTAATTAATTACTCTTAAAGTCACATACTTAAAAGTAATTAACCTAATAATTTCCATAAACAACCCAAATCACTATAAATCCATAATAAAAACATAGATAAAAATCCACCATTACTCTTCAAATGAAATCCCATACTATTCTATTTTCCTTTGGCATATAGTGTTCACAAAAAAGCAAACAACTTCCAAAATAACATCTATCACTTAATCACCAAATCATTTTCCTATACCAAGGGTATTCATTTAATAAGACATAAGAACCCAATTCAATTTATTATTGATCAATAAAATAATTTAACTAAAAATAATTAGTCACACTATCCAGGGACTTCACGTATTCCAGTGGTAGGCGATAAATCCCAATCGCACTTTGGTTGTGGGTTCGATTCCCACAGCTTTGTTCGACGCGACGGGTTGTCACACGGTCTGCGTGTTGTTCTTTTTCAAAAACTATATTTTATAATATTACCAAAATGAAATAAATTCCTCAAAATAGTCATAACATAATTTAACCACAAATATTATCTCATACCTTGCATTTTCATCCCAAATTATGATAAATTATAATTTCCTCAAACCCAACGATCATATAAAACCAAATGATTATTTATAACTATATCCACAAGAGAAGAGATAATTCTTCCTCAAATATCATTCTCACATGGAAAACTGTGGGGTTACAAATATAAGAGAAAACTATTCCAAAGTAAACTGATCAACAAGGAGCACTAATACTTTTTAAACATTTCTCCAACCATTTATTTCCACATAGCTTCTTCTTTGACCATGAAAATATCCTATAGAATAGGGCATTCACTCAGGTAATGGCCAGGTCCCCTACATTTATGGAAAATGACTGTAAATGGACTCTTGGGACCATTTTTATCTTCTTCCATAGTACTCTTCATTTTTCATTGGCAATTCTTCACTTTATGTCCTTCCTTCCCGCATATAAAGCATTTCGTTATCCCATTGAGACACTTTCCTGGGTGTCACCTTCCACATTTCCTACATGATGGAAATTGAGGATTCCTTTCTCCATGGTCTCCACTACTGGAGCTCTTATCATTCATCACCTTTCTCTTCTTTTTTGAGTCCGAGAATTTGTTAATATATATATTATTGATCATATTTTTGGAAAATTGATTTGGCATAAATACGATATCTTTTACGCTTATCAACATTCCATTTTGTTTCTCATTGCCACCACCGTTCCCACCTTGTACATCATTATCAAAGTCACTATGACTTCCTTGGAATCCAGCCATTGACTAAAACCATAAATCACTGTGTGAGTAAAAATAGTCATAAAATCATTTAGAGATTAACATGTCACCATATTCTCAATTTGAAACACATTAGGATTAATCAACGTCATTTACTCTCATATTATATATATAATACTTCAAATCGGTTTGTAAAGAAAATTTAAATTATCCTAAGCATATCCCCCGAGAGTGTCGTAACCAAGAGTGAAGCAAGGCTCGTTGTCGTGCACCAGTTCCCATTCGAGTCTAGCTTAAAGCGGTGTTTTCAGGTTTTACACTTAGGTACATTTGTTCCAGAGCCGCCTCTACCTTCTCGTATCTAGATAGGGATGTATTGCCCGGAAAACTCACAAAATCTCTACAATACCAAAATTCTAGAAAGTTATTCTATACTAATCCTCAAATTTCATCTTAGGTCTACGTGTTCTAATCGGAGTTTATCTAAATCTAGCTTCCAAGGTTTGTATTAAACATCCTCTGATACCAACTGTAACGCCTCGACCCCAGTTACCCAGAGTTGGTGCATTATTACATAACATTGGCATGATCACAAGAAATATCAAGTCTCGAAAGACCAATTAGTTTAGTATCCTTGGAAACACTAGATATATTCACAAAGTTTTACATTAAATCATAAAGAAAAACATATTGTCTTTATATCCCCTCATACTATCCCTACCGGTCATTCATAAATTACTTCTTCATAATCCTGGGAAAAATAAAACATTGAAAGGGGTGAGCTCAGATGCTCAGTAAGGATAACATTATAGCATAAGCTTTCATAGATAAGCATAAACACTTAAGGAAATTTATAACTATAACAAAAGCCTTCTAAACTTGAACTTAAGCATAAAATGGAAAAGATAAAATGAAATAATGTCATTTACTTATTCACATGGATATTCTATTAGTCGAACAATCACATGCAATATCAATAACCACTTTCATAATGATGGAATGAATAACTCCAGACTATCATAACCACATAGCCAAGGCCTCGTGCCAAGACTAGAAATAAGATTTTGCCAAGGTCTTGTGCCAAGACACTAGTTTGTCTCATGACACCTACCGATTCATCGAGGAGCTATAGCAGGCTCCACTCGTCACTTATTAAGTCCAATTCATTCCTCATATGAACATTTTTAAACATAAAATAAACATTTGTATTAAAACTAGCATACGAAATGTCAATACTTTAACCACAAACCATTAATGGTATAAAAATAGCACATCCACAGTCAAACATAACTCATTCGATAAAATATGGAATATTGTATTGTATCACATTAACCTCAATCAAGAATAATGAAGGATGTTGACATAGATGAAAATAATCATTAAAACTATTTGAGAGAAATATCCCCCTTTTTCTTGAAATCATTTAAAAGTCACACTATTTTTCAAGAAGCCGTTTTAAAAATTGATTTTTGAATCAAAGTGTCCCATACCACTTTGAAACTTTCAAAATGAGTTTTAATTTTAAAACTTTAATGTCCATATAAATAAATCCTTAAAATCATTTTTTAAAACATGGAAATTAATAAGCATGATTTACAAGAATAGGTCTTTAAAACATTTAAAAATGGTATTTTAGTTAGAGTTTCTAACCAAAAGAGAGAAACTTGAATACAAATAATTGAGGTAATCAAAACATTGTAATATCATGAGAATAAAGGAATTCATGATATACTATGTCAAAGTACATTATATACACCACATAAAAGTGATTTGGTGTATAACAACAAAGAAGTCTCAATGGAATGTAAATTGAGATGAAATCTCTCATAAAGGCCATATCCTTAGGTTAAGGATAAATCAACAACATAATTATGTGTGAAAAATATAAATACACTAAATATGATTGGATATTCAGTTTAAAACAATCAAAGGACATTCACACATATTCTTGTAAAAACAACACCAACAAATTGGATGTTTAACTCAACAAATGGAGAATGAGTTAAAATTACTCTTATCAAATTCATATCAATGACTTGAGAAATTATCAATGGAGTGATTATGTGTATCAAAAGTATATCCATAGGAATGGGAGTGGAAATTATGACATAATCAAATGAATAGTGATTCCACACATAATCTTGGGGTAATATAATCAATGAAATATGCGTAAAGCCAAATGAGTGGAAATTGAAATTTCAAATTCCCTTATCGATTAGGTAACTTACGAAACATACACCCATTAAAGAAGGATCATACAATGATGATTTAAATATCCATAAATTAAAGTATATTACATAATGAATACAATCATGGGCAGTACACACACCACATGCAATAAATAAGTGGTGAACAATGGAATTCTCACGGAATTAAAAGTGAGATAAGAAACCCCTTACCTTGTAATTTTCCTTGGTTGGGGGTAGGTTAACCTCCTGTATAATTTTTAAATAATTTTTATTAAATTATTCATGAATCATATACATTAATATGATATCATATATGATCTTTTAACATTGCTTTGTTA
Organism: Viscum album; assembly: GCA_963277665.1. Taxonomy (NCBI): domain Eukaryota; kingdom Viridiplantae; phylum Streptophyta; class Magnoliopsida; order Santalales; family Viscaceae; genus Viscum; species Viscum album. Next base: position 1,595,001,942 of record OY728161.1, read on the forward strand.
ATAATATCTTAGAATTATCGTCGTTTCAGGTGTTAACTTACTCATTTTCTTTTATATGTTTTGTTACGTAAGCCATGTTTTTCATGGATAGGTTGTATCTTATTCATATCTAGAATGATATAAAGTTATTAAACATTATTTTTAAATCATCAAATGATAATTATACTTTAATGGATATGATGGAGAATGAATCTCATCGCGTTCGTGGAGACGGTAGTCCGTATGTACGCACGAGCGACAATATCATTCTTCTGATATTTAAATAATATATACATGGATGGTATATTATATATAAAGAATCATTATCATGTTATATTTATTGTTTACATGAATTATACATCATTATTATACCCATCCAAATAATAATATATTGAATAACAATTACACCACGACGTGGAGACGGTAAGCCGTACGTACGCACGTATGGTGACATGTTATTCAAAGGGTGGATAGAATACTGAATATGGTTGTACCATATTTATAATAACATCACCGTATATATAATATAATGGAGTTATTATTTTTGAATGGTAATAACAAAGAAAGAAGAAGTGGAAGAATAAAGGAACTTAAAAAGGGGTGGTGAAAACATTACCTCTTCTTCGGGTTCTTCCTTTTGATTTGATCAAAAAGGCTCCTTAGATTGGATTTATGATCAAAATAAGGCCTCTAGGTTGTAGTGAGGGAAGTTGAGAGAGTATTTGGTCAGAGTTTGGTCGAACGAAAAGGCTTTGAAGGTGTGAAGAAATGAGAAGGAGGAGTGCCCTTTTATAAGAGGGGTGAGGGGCACCTTTGGAAAAGCTAGAAATATTAATTTATAATAAATTCATATTCAGTTTATAATGGCTCCAAAGTTGATTATTAAAAGTTTAAGGTTGGGATAGGTCGAAAAAAATTCAACAAATAGAATTTAGACATGTTTGGGTTACTATATTAACCTTATCTTTTAGTTTTAACTCTTAGTTAATTAGTTTGACATTTACGAAGTCACTTTGTATTTTTATATTATATAGTTAATAAACATACTATATACATTTATGAGACCCCCATGTGGTCCATTAATGATACACCTATCATGATATAAGTCTCTTGTCATAAACGTAGATTTTTATGAATTTAATATCAATTAATAATATAATATTTTTTTTAAAAACTCTTTTATGTCAATTTTGACACTATTCAATAGTTTATTTTTTTGAAACTCATAATAGAATTATTACTTAGAAAAATGTCAATTAAATCAATCCTAATATGTCATATTATCCTAAGAAATTAGTGTAATTCATAAAAAGTCTAAAATTATATTTATTTGGGTATTTATAATATCAATTATTCTAATTGTTTACTATTATGGAAATTACTGCATCATCATTGTGTCATAAATAAATTAAATTATTTAATGTCTAAAAATTGTAAATAAAATACAATTATATATTAAATCTTATTATCTTTCTAATTAATATTTAAAATCGAATTTATCTCATGGATAACTCTATATTAAAAATTTTTTAGTAAATAAACTTTGATTTTAACTCTTTTAACTCTTCTTTGAATTAAATAATAATAAATGTCCTAATCAAATCCAAGTGGACCTAAATGATAATATTTTATTCCTAAGGATGTTTTTGGTCGAGATACACTTATCCAATAGAATTAGGACATGTGTTAGGGTAATATTAATATCATTTTTTACCCTTAATTACCCTATTTACTTTTAACCGTGGTAAATAAAAGTAAAAAGTTACTATTCACCAAAATTATTTTCATCTCATTGAACCACATTTTACTTCTTGATATTAACCATGTCTCTCAGATTTTTGAAATTCCATTCACATAAGCGGTAAAATTAAGTTTTATGAAAAATTCAGTTTTTTTAACTACCACTTAGTAGTTTCACTATTCATCAAAAATTGAAGTTTTTCAGAACAATGCCAAAATTTCACCCTAAGCTATAATTGATATTCTGAATTCAAAAATTATTTCTATTTTAAAAAATTTTAAACATATAGGTTGCATTAATTAATCTTATAATTAATTCCCGTTGTCACAACAAATAGCGTATTTTTAAGAAACAATATATATCAAAAGATTGACAATTGTTTAGATCCAATTTCAAAGTGAAATTAATTATAATGAACTCCATTGGATAAAAAGGTAAAAAAATATATTCTAATTATACTTTCAAACCACTCAATAATATAAATTATCACTATAAATTATTTTGATTAAAAAAGTTGTTTTTAAGTATTTTTCACTATTCATAAAAATTGGAAGTTCTCAGAAAAATACCAATAATTCATATTAGGATAATTTCGATATAATGAAACCAAAAATGAAGTCCATTTTGAAGTATAAAATATATATAATTTCAAAAAGTAGGTATTACTATTCATAACGGCTAGTTTGATTGGATGGGGTGTGTTAGAACTCGATGTTGCGTACAACACATGCTATCGCATTATTCAAAGAGAAGCATACTGTAGAAGCTTAGGGTGTTACATTTTATGTAACTCTTTCCATAAAAGGATTTATATGGATTCATTCAGATTCTTCAGTAGAAACCATTGTAATAATACAACTCAACCAAAGAAATATTTTGGCCCCATCCAACATTGATCTCCACAAAACAAGCTCACAACATGTCTATATGTGTTTAAATAGACCACTCAAATTAGCCATTAGTTTTAGGATGATTGGTCTTATTGAAATTCAGCTCAGTGTATGGATCATTTTGGAGACTTATCCAAAACATAGAGGTGAATCCAAAATCACAATTAGACACAATCAATAATGGTACTCTGTCCATCCTTACAACTTTTCTAGTGATATTGGTTACAATTGATTCAGTGAGAAATCCTCTCAAATTGAAATTAAGCGTTCATTATTTTTAAGATGATTCAAAACATCCCATGGAGCATTATTTCCCATGGGTGTCTTTATAATTATATAGATAAAGTCCATGGTGATGTTTTACCCTTTCCATGTTGGTATGGGTGATGGTTTCATCACCCCCTTAGACTTCATCCTTTCAACCTTCACATGCTGACATACAAGACACTTTGATTTATAATCTGTGGTCTCCTTCTTCATTTTATCCCACTAATATTGCTCTTGGAGATTTGGATACATCTTTCTAATTCATGGGTGAATGGAAAAAATTTGAACTATGTGCATCAAAAAATAGTTCCTTATTTAACTCAGGATTTGTTGGAACACATAGTCTTGACCCAAATCTAACAATTCCTTCTATATTAATATTTAACTCTGATGATTTACCTTTTCCAATATTTTCCACTTTCTTCTAAATTACCACATCATATTTTTTAGCATCCATTAACCTTTCAAGAAGAGACAGTTGAGAAATAATTTGTTAAAGGATTGATGATGTTCCATTGTTTATGATTCCCATATCTATCCTATTCAAATATAGGAATATCATATCCCTCTCAATTGTCATTAATGAGAGAATTGTTGGTTCCTTTATACATAGAACATATTCTACCTTATTTTATTTAAAAATATGGTAGTGGATTGAGAATTTATAATCATTTTTGAGCTCTAAACATCTTTATGAGTCCATATTAATCTCTTTTTGTGTAAATATATATTTCAGGATATTATAATCATTATATATCTCACATATATCCCTATAGAGATGATGCCTCTATATTTTTAACACAAATATCACACTTTACTACTCTATATCATGTGTGGGATAGTTATTCTGATGAATTTTTACATTCCTTGAACCACATACTATGATTTTGTCATTTTGTATTAGCACACATCCTAATCCCTTTTTTGAAGAATTTCTGAATATTGGGAAATGTTCTCCACTTGTGGGTAGTGTGAGAATATAAGCATTGGTAATCCTTCTTTTCAACTCCATGAATATTTATTCGCATTCATCATTCCATGTAATAATGATTCCCTTCCGAGTTATTTGTTAGGAGAGTTTGACAATCATGATAAATTTCTCACAAATCATCAATAATACCCATATAATCCATGGAAATTATGGATATATTTCACAGATATTGGCCTAATCCGCCCATAAATTACTTCCATGTTTTAAGGGTATTTATATATCCAATTCCTTGTGATTATTTGTCATAAGAAATATATTTCCTTCAACAAGAACTCATACTTTTTATACATGGAATAAAGCCTCTCCTTCTATAAGGTCTTTAGAAAAGTGTTCATATTCTCCTCATGCTCCTCCATTATTTTGGAGTATATTAGAATATCTTGTATAGAGACTACCATAAATATTTCTAAGTAATATCTAAATATTCTATTAATCAAGACCATCAATATTGTTGGAGAATTACTAAGCCCAAAAGGAATCACTATGAACTCATAGTGCCTATACATTGTATGATAAGAGGCCTTTAGAACATCATCCTTATTCACACTTACATGATAATATACCAAAAAAAATACTCCTTGGAGAAGTTTTTCTCTCCACATTGATGATTGAAAAAGTCGTCAATATATGGTAAAGGATAATTTTTCATTATTTTGAACATGTTGAGATCGAGATAATCAATACAAAGGTGCATGGACTATCCTTATTCTAAACGAAGAGGACTGGTGAAAACTGTGGTGAAGAACTTGGGCATATGAACACTTTATCTATATTCTCCTATAGTCATTTCATAAGTTCCAAATGTTACACAATATCCATTCTATACAATTTCTTAGATATTGTAAAAAGCCCCTGCCTAAGCTCAATTGAAAATTCAACCTCTCGGCTAGGAGGAAGACCAGGAAATTTATTCGAAAACACAATAGTGTATTCCCTCTCAATAGGCATGTCATTGAGGATGATCCTTTCCATATAATTAATTAGTTGAGAAAGATACACTTTATTATAGTTAAATAACATCTTTCCTTGGGATGATAGTTCTAAAGAAGAATCATCCTCCTCCATGAAATTTTATTGAATCGAGGGTCGATTCTCCATATACAGAGTGATTTTTTTCTTGTGGTAATTTGTTTTGGATATATATAGGGAATTCCAATTCATGCATAAAATTGCATCAAATTCCACCAAAGGGGGTATGAAAAGGTTCACAGGGAATTTCAACCCTCAGAAAATTATAGTGGAGGAGTTATACAGTTGGGATGCAATAAATTCCCCATTTACCATTTTCATCAACATTTCTTCCTTCATGATTTTTGTGGTGTTTAGATAGTTAGACTAACTGTTCAGAATATATACTAATGTGTTAAACAAGAATCAAAAAGTACATTCTAATTCTTGAATGAATAACTAGTGTACCTGTCATCGCTTTTTTTCAGGATTCAAATCGGAATTAGTGATAGAAAATGGTCTCCCTTGGTTCCTTGATGGTTTTTGGTTTCCTTAAAAAAACCTTTTATTCAGGAATTGGTTTCCAAAGTATCCATGTTTCTTTGTAGTTGAAGTAATGTACAATATGTTGCGGGTTGACAAGATAACTCCTTTACTCCATCACATTAGTTAGTTTCTCTTATTGAAAATTTTTAACAAGTTGAACTTCCTTCCCACACCTAAGGAATTTCATTATCCCCTTTATGAAATTTCTAGGGTGCTTCATCCTGCATCCTTGAAAAGTGGGATGTTGAAATTTTTTGGAAATGTTAGATGTCTATATTAAACCAATAGAATTAAACTCTACTTTTGACTTCTCATTCCCATGATACCCATGGGATTATCCAATATCCATCTTGACTTTGAGTGCACATTACAAAATTTCCTCATAGTTATCAAAGGAAAGGACCGCCAAAGACTCTCATAGACTATTCTTTATCCATGAAAAGAAGTGGTAAACCTTAAATTTAGGGGTAATGAAAAAACTGGAGGCATATCATGCTATTCTTGCAAATTTTTCCTTGTATTATCCAATACATTCGTCACCATTTTTCTAGAAGGAAAGGAAATACCTTTCTATTTTAAGATGGATAGTGTGAGGAAAATATTTATTGAAAAACACTTTCAAAAATTATTTCATCTCCCTCTCTTCAAAATCTTCCACATGCTTCGTATTCTTGACCAATTTCCAAAATTGATTAGATTATACTTCCATATGATAAACATCCATAAGAACCTTCTCTTGATTAGAACATTTAAGGATTTATTAGATCATTTAAATTTAGTTGATCCATTATTTTTTTATTAAGGTATTATATGATCCATTTATTGTTATATGCCATTGTGGTATAAAGATCTTGTTTGTATATTGTTATCTTTTTGTGGGTTCATATGCTTCTCATGGTCTAGGTTTCTATTTAAAACCTATGTTAGTTGAGATATTTTTATTATAAATTTCACAGTTTCTGCTCCCATTGGGTTTGAAAACTCATTAGGGATGTCATCACATTGTCTGTCGCATTGATTTTTTACCAAATTCCTCATATTACTAGCCATTGAATATAGTAAATGGAAAATAAGGGATGATTATTTGAAACTATTAATCACAAAAAATGGGTAATATAGTATCATTTAAGGAATAAATTATAAATTACATTTATTTCTCAAATTAAGAATCTCTAGGATTAGATTTATGTTATCCATGATCCATTTCCTAACCAATGTTCTTATGGGATATTTTTGTTTCCTTAATAAGGGTTTATAACAAGCTTATTAATTTTCCCAGAAATATCCCCTAGGATTGTCAAACCAGGTGCATAGTAAAGACCTTTTTCAAGTACCTGATTACCCCAAGTCAGGCTCAGATCATCTTATCATAGTTTTTACCCCTACATAAATCCCTACCAAACCACATCCACTTATAGTATCTATATAGGGATGAAATTTCTTGATAAACAAATTACTTTATGATTACACAAAATTATGTAATTTTTGTTATACTTAGTATTATCCATAAGTATTTCTCTGTAGTTCTCTAATCTTAATCCCAAAAATACCAAAACCTATATCTGATACCAACTATAACAAAACAGCTCTTTATTACACACTTATACATGATTATTTACATATCATTACACATATAATCCAAAATATTGAGAAGTATAGTTTCATTATGAATTAGGAACAATAAATAACAACTAAAAACATTCAATACATCGTCATTGTTTAAAAACTCCTTAACATGTTCATAACATTCCTTCATACTTTAAACTTCATGGGATTTCCGAGGAACAATCAGAAGAAAGGGGTGAGAAATAAATCCCATTAAGGGAATAAATAAGGAATAACATAAAGAAGTTAATATATGATGGACAATAGGAATATAAATGGGGAATAAAAAGAGTAAGATTCCTAATCATGAACAGTGAGACATGATATATCATGATAATCCTAACATTGGAAATGTGTTAAAGACTTAAAACATTGTATCATAAAAACAAGTGAATGTTAAATCTTCCAATACTTCATAGTGGAAAAAATCCCATAAAGTAATCAGGTAAACCCTTGTCCCAACATGATTTATCATGACACTAAACATTACCCAATTCATTGGAGTGCTATTTGGGAACACCCACTGTAATCATTTCATTCTCATGCTTTAGTGTGCCATATGAATCATAAAACATGTATTCAACCATCATCACAACTTATTACATGATTATGGTGTATGAAATACTTATATGAAGGTAAATGATCAACAATTATATGTTCATAAAGTTGAATACCCTTAATAGAAAACAGGTATGGTACTCACTACACAATTGTTTTAGTATGGAAAATTGCAGTGAAATTTTGGAATCATAAAAACGTTACATAAAAATCCATAAAAATGGTCAATGATATAGAAAGGGGTATCTCAAAATTTAATCATAAAATTTTAAGTAATAGTGAATTGTAAATACATGTATCAAAATTAGTAAATGGAAATAGAATTCATTAGTTCATAAATAAACTTAAAAAAAGAAGAGAAGGTAAGTATCCCTCATAGAATTTCGGCATAGTAACGGCTTAGTTAAGGGACCAAATGGGGGAGTATAGACAATAAATCATTAAAATTATATATAATTGAAAGTAACATAATTATTATCAATGAATTAAAATATAACCATTTGAAATTACATAAAATAATTTCAAAAAATTTTCTTGTATTTGAAAGGAGGAGAGGTAATTCCCTTACTTGAATGTGAGAATCCAAAGGCTTAGGAGGGTCTTATTGAGATATTTAGGGTGACATGGGATAACTATAGGGAGTGGATGGAAGATTTTGGATAGGATCATTGGATTTTTAGGGAAGAGAAATGGAATCTTGGGTGGCTTTATATATAAAAAGTATGGGATTCTGTTATTATTTTGGTGTTGGACACTACATAATAAAATATCCCAATCTAAAAACCATACCATGGTTTTTGCTGACGGTTTCTACAAAATGTGAGTTTTCTATATTATTTTACAACTCTAAGGAGAATAATTATTAAAATATTACCATTGGTTATTTAGAGTTGAGTTAAACTCATAAAGAAATGATTTTAAAATCATAAAATATATTATAAGTATTGGAGGATTCATAATGGCGTTAGAAATTAAATCAAATAAACATAAAATTTATTTTAAAGGATAAAAATATATTGGTTTATAGATCCCATTTCTATTACTTATTAAATCCCTTTTGGTTCATTATGATATCATAAAACATGAAGAATATTTATATGGTATTTATGTTTTTCCCAAAAATTTAAGTCTTATAAAATTATAAAAAATTAACCATTGGATAATTTTGATGTCCTAATTCCAAAAAAAATATAAATTTTATATAAATAATTTTCTAAATATGTGATTTTCCACTTCTAAAATAAAAACATAAATTTAATAGAAATGCCAGGTTCTTTACAATACAATTTTTTTAACCATTATAAAAATTAAATTGACTTCATAAAAAAATATCTGATCATATATATTTAACAAACATTATTTAATAGATATATTTTATTAAAATATTATTTATATAGAAAATCCATTAATTCATCAAAATATATATCTAAAATTACCAAATATACTATATATGTTTTATTGAGTCAAAATAAAAAACATTTATAAAGTAAAAATAATAGGATGAAAATATATTAACTATTTTATAAAAAATAATGTACATATTTATATTTCTTAGGTAATTATAAAATCACTTTAATACACTAGAATACACCCTAAGAGTAAGTTCCATGATGGTGGGGCTTTTATAGAGTCATTCTGAAAACATGGTGTGGGTTGTGATCTCGATGAGATTGAACTTCTCCCGCAAATGGGTATTCTCAAGCTTAGTTTTTTGGATCGTGTCTTGGGATTAGTCTAGGTCAAAGCCCACAAATTCTATATTCATTAGAAGATCCAATAAATGGGCTTTATAGGGTATGATTCTACTGGCTGAGGCCATCAATTCCTTTGGTTGTGTCAATTGGATTTGTTAAAACTATATATTAATAATAATCATGTGATTACTGGTCAACAACTATATTATCAATAGTAAAGATACATAACTGTCAGTAAAATCCAATTGGATATAAAAAATTAATAGAAAAGCATGTGTTTTCTATAAACAAATTATATAATAAGAAATTTAATTGAATAAAAAGAGAAATTTTATTTATATTAGTTTGGGTTGTTACATGGTGGGTTTCCACTACATTGTGGTGGAGTTTGGAGGTGGTTAGGGGTTAGCAGTGAGCATGGTATATGTACCAATTTCTGGGGAGATAAGGTTAAAAATAGCTATTTTTGAGGGAGTTATGTCATGTTAGATGGATATTTCATAGAGGTGATCATTTTGGTAGGTATGGTCATTGATGAAATCCCAATAAGCTATGAAGAATTATGAAAACATCAGTTTTAGTGGACACTATGGATCTAACCCATGTTTAGGATAACATAATTTCAAGGTATTGTATTTTTTTATTTAGAATAATAAAATAAGTGGTGTGAGTTTTTCCATAGTGGTTGGAAGTTTGAGACGATATATGATATAATAAATAAAATGGTAGATATAACTATGTCATGATAGAATTCAACCATTTTTTAAAATAGTAAAACATCTAGAAGATTTCTTGGGGATGTTTCCATATTCAAGGCCATAAATCATAGATATTTTTTTTAAACTTTAGTATGTTGAGGTGAATCGTATACAATAATATATTTATTTCCATAATTTTAATTATAAACTCAAGGTGTCCCTACCTTCTAGTTAAATGTGCCTGGTTTCTCTTAAACCCTAGTTTTTCTATTTTTCATTTTTTGGTCCTTTTGTTCATTTTTTAATGAATATTAATCCTTTAATTCATCTATTATTTTTTAAGGTTACAGAAATTCATATTTCCCTAATACATTTTTATTGTTCTTCCTCACATAGGATATAGAAATTGAATTTTCTTGTATTTTGATTATGGATTTTATAATATCTAGTCTTTTATAGGTAATCAAAAATTTATAATATGGTAATTTTCTTCTCTATAACGATACAAAATTGAATCTTTAATATTCGATTGAGGTTGGTGAATTTTAATCTCACAATTTTTAATTTTTTTTAAATATAAAACCATCATGATTTTTTTTCCTTTGTGAAATGAGATAAAATTAACTTAATTATGATAAATAAATTTATTAATGAATACAAAAGGGGGAAGTGATTAATATTTTATTTAGGTGGTATGAATGATGTTATTTATATTTTTTTTAAACTTATTAGCATGATCCATTTATTTTTATGTAGTTATTAACATTATAAAATATTATTACAATTGGGATGTAAATAATAGAACCAAATGAAAATAATATATATAATTTGGAATCGTATCTTGTTATTATTATTAGATGATATATGATTAAATTATTTTTTTCTATTGTCACTATAATTTTATTTTTATTGGATTCAAAATTTTAAAATTTTATGATAGTATTATATTTTTTGGGTGGATTATTTTTGAAATGTAAAATAGGATGACATATTTTTCTATGGTGGTGGTTTAATATTGTAGATGTGAGACTATATGGTTGTTGTTGTGGATGTGATAGAGAGGATGGGATGGGTTTTGGAATGATTTTTTAATGTGAGGCTGGCGTGATATTATTTTTATTAGCATGTGATGGTAGACAGTGTATATGGAATTAATTAATTAATTGATGAATTTAAAAGTTAAAACGCTAATGATTTATGAAATGTAAGTTTTCATTATAAATAAATAAGTTTCGATATTTTATTGTATAACATAAAATTAATCCGTAAAAAATATTTAAATATTGAAATATATTTTTTTGTAGTGATTTTATAATAGAATATATTTTTGAGGAAAATATTAATTTCAATTAAATTAATGTGGTTAATGGTTTGAAAAAAAAATATGAAATATATATGGGATTTTTAAAATTAAATTTAAGGAAAATATCTAGGGATAATTGGAGTGTTACTGATGTGGTGAATTATTATTAATAGAGAATTATATTTTAAAAGGTATTGGATAATGTAGGAAGAATGGTTTCTAGAATTAATGCGGTTAATGAAATTATTTTTTATTAAATTATTAATGTGAAATCGAATAATGAGAAAAAAATGGAAAAAGTTTGTGTGGTTAATTTCATTGATTATTTTGTTCTCATGTGGTTCTGTTTCATGCTTTCATATCAAAGTGGTTGATGTTATGTGGTGGTGATCTTGTGACGGTAGGTTATAAATATAGAGGTGTTTTAATAGGATGTGGTCGCTTATTACTGAAATATTTTTTATTTATATATAATCATTACAGATAAGTTATTTCCTATACACCACCACCCAAGAAGGATAATATTATAAATTCCCATATAAGGTTTTAGTTTTGGTGTGTACCCATCATAACAATGATGTGGGTGTTATAGATGACAGATCACTCAACATTTCATGTTCTCTATTCCAAAATAATATATGTTTTGATATAATAATGTTATTGACATGTTTTGATAGTATGATATTATTGTTGGTTAGAGTAAAATGGATAGAGGGCATGGATTTCCTTTTAATAATTCAAATGAAACAAGTGATACAAAAAAACGAGGGATACATTAAAATAATCTAACTATAGTTGAATTGAAAATAGTTTCTTAAATACAAAAAATAATGAAATAAAAAAAATATTAAATATGTGAGAGACTGATTTATAAGAGATTAACTGATTTATATTAAAATATTTATTAGGTCATTAAATGAAAATAATTATTAAATAAAATATATGAAAATTAAATAATGAACACAATTTGTTAAGGTGGTTCAAAAATAGAACAGTAAGAGACCCTACGACTCCCACCTTAATGGATTATGGATTTTTTAATATATGGACCTTGGATTTAATGGTATATAAGAAACCAAAAAATAATAAAAACCCTTATAATTATCTATTTTTAGGAAACCCATAATAAGAACCTTTATTTTAGTAATTTTCTATAAACCTGAAGATAAAAATTAATTGTTTTTAGAAAATTACCAAGAACCCAACTTGATAGAAAAATAGATAATTGACTTGTTTCAAATCCTTTTCGGAAAAGTTATTAATTATCTAAAAATATGAAGAACAATAAATTGATAGAATGATAGGGAGAAATATTATATATCAAAGAATTAGAAGAGTATTTATATAGAGATCTGAAGAGGAATAAATTTTGGATCCAATGCTTTTTTTCTGATAAATATTAATGAACTTCACAATTCATCATTTTATTTTTTCTAAAAAACCTCCCAAGGGTAGTATTTATAGAAAGTGGGGTCCATGGTTAATATGGAGGAGTTATGAGATCAAGGAACTTGTTGAATTCCTCAATAAATTCACACATTAACAATCAAAATATCAACCATTAATTAGCCACTGTAACACCCCGAGATTTTATGAGAAATATTCTTTTTAATTTCTTTGATTTCTTGTATCGTACGCTACCCCGAGATTAGCTTGTGCTATACGTAACACTGTATTAGCTTGTAGTATATGCAACACTATTCTTGGCTTGTGTTACACACAATTTCATGTTCTTTCGAATAAAATTCATTTTACACAACACCGAGTATAGATTTTGATCTATGTATAAATGAACTATGTTTTTATTATGTTATATGTGACACTAAAGTAAGCTTGAACAACACACAACCTTGACTTGGCTTGCATTACACGCAAGAGCGACCTTCCTCAATAGCATGTGTTGTATGCAATACCGAGTTTCACTAAACAAAGATATATTATTAAAATATTATTATGAACTAGACATTATGAATAGTGTTAACCACATTTTTAATTTTATAACAGCATCATTCATCTTACACATATTCTAGATCATCATATGAGAATAAAATAAATTTTTCAGGTAAAATAAATATTTTTCAAAAAATGCAGTTTTGCCACCTTTTGATGGCGCACCCACTTTAAATCTAGTGTTTGACATGTTTATAAGTTAAATTAGAAAAAATAAACTTATTCATTTTAATAAGGATATAAAAATTTACTTTGGATAATTTTTTTATATTTTTCTGTTAACTTTCATATTTTGATGAATAGTAAAAATAAGCAAAATTTTAATTAAAAACATCATTTTTCATCAGGATAAATATAGAGGTAAATTATCATGTTGAATGGTTTTAAAGTATAAATACAATTTAATATTACAATTTAATATTATTTATGTCATTATCATTAATTTTACATTGAATTAATAGGTAAAAACATTTCAATCTTTTGCAATGTTTTAACTTTTAAAACCTGGTTTCTCAACAGCAGGATTAATTTTATGTTAAATACTACAACTTCTGTGTTTGTAATTTGAAAAAATGTATTCCATATTTGTAATATGTAGGTCCAAATTATTTTAATATGCTAATTTCTATTTTTTAGGCGTTATGAATAGTAACTACAATAAATTTTATTTACCATAGTTAATGGTAAATCAGGTAATTAAGGGTAAATATAATATTATAAAATTACCCTAAAACTTATCTTCATATAATTTTTTGATTATATTTATCTATAAATAATACTTGGGTCGAAATGGAATGTGTTTGAACCCACTTGGATGTGATTAAGACCATTATTTTATTTTATTTAAAGAAAGTGAAATATGTATCACTCAAACTTTAATAATTAAAGTATTTTTAATATAATATTGTACAGAATATAAATTTGGTTATAAATACTCATTTTAAAGATAAAATGTTTTTATTTTTTATGGTAATTTATTTTTAATTTTTATGAAATATTTAATTACATTAATAGATTATACAGTAATGATGGAGAAATTATTTATTTAGTGAAAAATCAATAATATAGTTTTCATTAAAATAATAATACCCATAAAAAGGACCATAAACTTGTCCAAAACTTATTTTTAGACTATTTATATACCCTAATAATCCAAGGGTAGACTTGGGGACCATTTGGATCCTTATAAAACAGATTATGACATTTATATTATTTTATTTTAAATGATGTCAAAGTTGTCACCTTCATACTTTAATAAAGATAAAATTTTAAAAGATGATTGTTTTAGAATATAAATTACACTAAAAGAATTATTATGAAATATATTATATTTATATTCATCATAGTATTTTATTTTTAATTTTTATGCAACAAATAAGTTTATTAAATAATTATACAAAATGTTGTCGTAATTATTTTATTAAGATAAATATCAAATAAATGGTTTTAAAAATATTAAAATAAATATTATATGAACTAATTAATGTCCTCCACTATTTTTATAGATTAATATGACATGTTAGAAATCTATTAAATATTTTTTTTCGAATATATCCTTACTGTTGATTTTATTTAGAATTCAAATAAATGAATAGTGTCCAAATTGACACTATTGATATTTTATAAAAATAACGTATTATTAAATTGTTTAAAAATATAAAAAATATTTAAAAATTACAAGTTGAAAATTATATGGTCTAAAATGTAATAATTTATCTAATTATGGAAAATAAACAACACATAAATAAGTATTTATAACAATTTATAAATTATAATATTATTACCACAAATAAAAATAAATAGATTAAATAAGGATAAATCAAAATGATAAAGTTTAAAATAAACATAAAACATATCTAAAATTTATTGGTTGATTCGATTATGACCCTATATTATCTTATATTCTAATTGAGTCATTTTTTGGGGGGTTTAGGTGGCTTTTGATTTTATTATTAATTAATATTTTTGAGAGTTTCCAAAAGTGCTCCTCTCCTCTCTTATAAAAGGGAACCTACTCCCTCTCCTATTTACAACATTTTGAGCCTTCAAGCTTAGAAAAACCATGTCCATTTCTCTTCTCCACTTCCCTATAAACCAACTATATATCCTGGTCTTCTTCAAAGACCTACTTTAGTTCCCTAAGAGGAGGTAAAGAAGAGAAGTGTCAAAGAAGAGGTAATATCCTTTACCGATTCTTTTAAGTTTATTTCTTATTCTACTTCCTCTTCTTTATTGGTTTCATTATAAAGTAATAACATAAGTATCACTCATATAATTATATATTATTATAAATATTAAACAATCATATTTCACCTTCTATCCATCCTACGGAAAATGAAATCACCACGCGTACGTACGTACGGAATACTGTCTCCATGATGTGGTGTAATCTGTTTTTCCACCACCACTATACTTGGATGGGTATAATAGTTGAAATAATAACTATATATGATTATTATAAAATAATACTTATTTTGAGATATTATATCATCCACTACATATAACGACCCATACTTTACATACATTGTTATTACTTCAGAATTGAAGCACACTTATTACAACATATAACAAAACCAAGAAAGGACCGTATAGGTATAGTGTCTTTAGAAACTGGGAAACATAAACAACTGGTTCATAAAGCATCTAATTTTCCACCCATTTATTTCATCATATCTAGAGTCCCTTTTTGGCATATTATACTTAATAACCTTCTTCCTGACCCGGGGAAATAAAACATACAAAAGGGTGAGCTCAAATGCTCAGTAAGGGTAAACAAAAGAAATATCAATCACATCATATTCATAAGAACATAACATTTTGGAAATCTTAACCTGCAAAAGGGAGAATAATTTCAAAACATGGGATAAATCATAGTAGTGAAATGAAATCCCAATAATCATAACTTAAAACATAAAACTTTGTGGCATACACACATAATCATAGAGAATCATTTCTTGTTAGTCAAGACTTATTTCCAAGACTGTCTTAGTGGACAAAGTCCATTTCTGAACCGAGTCACCCTTGTTTCAGTCCTATTTCACGGAACCGGTATAACCTACCGTTCCATCCATGTCTATCTCATGAGATATAAAATCTTTACCCAATGCATTGGAGGGAGATATAGGTCCACCCATCTAATAATGATACCATTCTTATGTGTGCCACAAAATCTTAAACCATACATCATAGCATAACCCATGTAATAAAAATGGGATTCTTAAACATCGTGACATCATAAAAAAATTCATATAAGATAAAGGAATTCATAAAAATAATTCCACCACAACATAATCACATCAATGTAATAATAGGGATAGAAACAGATCCCTTTATTATCTTAGATGGAAAATAATTTTGATAAAACACTTGAACTCCATTTTTTGAAGAAAATATCCTTTCTACTTCAAAAACATTTTTCCTTTCTTAACATGTCATAGAATGTTAAACTAAAAGAAGTTGATTAAAAATAAAAATTAAAACTTGTAAGGGAATCTTCTTGGAAATATTTTTTTAAAAATCCATTCATGTCGTATAAGTTAAAAGAAAACATTCTTCTCGTACTTTTGTCGGAAAAGTAAAAAAGTACCTCATACGAAAAACGACAAAAGATTCCTTTCATATCCTTTACTAAAAACTCACCGAAGGGTAAAATTGGATTTAAACAATTGTCAGTGGATGGAAATAATATTACATATTGAGGAAACATGGATGTGGATGATAAAATACACCCCAGTAAATACTAAAGTATAAACAATCTCGGATAAAAATGAGATTGTGATATTTCCCTTACCTTAGGTCTGATATGCTTTGTACGTGTCTGAACCTCCTGTATAATTATTTAAATAATTTTATTAACTTATTCCATAATCATGCATATTTTTATGATATCATATTTGGTCATATTCTTTGCTTCTTAGTAGTAAAATTTCATTGCTACTTGTTATTCGGGTGTTTATAACTTTTTGTTCTTATGTGTGTTTTGTCGAATAAATTATTATTCTTCTCTTTAGGTTATAGATACCTAATTTCCAGAAAGGTATTAGTGTAATATATATCATATTCATTCATTCAATTCATTTATATAATCATTATGAAATGAAGATCATGTAAAACGAGTCACATCACATCGTGGAGACGGTATTTCGTACGTACGCACGAGTGATGATATCATTCCTATGATCGTGGAATTGTATTGGAGTGTATGTATACTATTTTAGAATCAGTATCACTTTATAATAGTCATATATAGTCATTATTTACACCATTATACCCATCCAAGTAAGGTGGTGGTGGAAAATAGATAACACCACGGCGTGGAGACGGTATTCCGTACGTACGCACGCGCGGTGATTTCATTTTCCGTAGGATGGATAGATGGTGAAATAGGTTTGTTTAATACTTATAATAACATATCAGTATATGATTGATACTGATGTTATTACTTCAAAATGAAACAACTAAAGAATAAGAAGTGGAAGAAGAAATAAAGATGAAAGAATCGGTAACGGACATTACCTCTTCTTTGAATTTCTTCTTTGAGACCTCCTTTTAGGGCACTAAAATAGGTCTTTGAAGAATACCAGAACCTCTAGGATGTTTCTAGGGAAGTGGAGAGAAGAAATTGGCAGGGGTTGGCCAATCTTGAAGGCTCAAAGTGGGGTGAGGAAGAGGGGGAGGGGGTGCCCTTTTATAAGGGAGGAGAGGGGCACCTTTGGAATAACTAAAATTATTATTTTATTATAAAGTAATGTTCGGTTTTAAATAGCACCAAATTGATTTATTTCGAGGCTAATATGGGGATGGGTCGACATCATCTCATCCAATATAATTTAGACAAGTTTAGGTTCCTATTTTAACCTTATCATTTAGATTTAACATTAAGTTAAATAATTTTACTTTTACCGTGTCTTCTTGTGTACTTACTATATCAAGCCAAACGAACCCCAAGTTGTTTATTATTAATATATATAACCTTATCTAAGTCATTTGGCCGAACCTTAGATTTTTAGGAATAAAATAACAATTAATAATATAATATTTGTTTTAAAAACTATTTTATGTCAATTTTGACACTATTAATAATTGATTTTTGTGAAAATCATAACAGAATGATAAGTTCCAAAAAAGTTAATTAAATAAATACTAACATTTCATATTAAAATAAAAAATTAGTGAAATTCATAAAAAGTCTCAAATTATATTTATTTGGGTATTTATAACATCAATTTTGTCAATATTTCATTAATAAGATAATTACTGCATCATCGTTGTGTCATAAATAAATTGAATTATTTAATGTCTAAAAATTACAAACAAAATACCATTATGTAGGAAATATTTATATATTTCTAATGAATATTTATAGTCGAATTTATCCTATGTATAACCCCATATTAAAAATTATTTACTTATTAAACTTTGATTTTAACTATTTTAACCCTTCTTTAAATAAATTAATAATAAGTGTCCTAATCTAAACCAAGTGGGCCTAAATGGTCATATTGTATTCCTAAGGTTGTTTTTGGTCGAATTAAACTTTTCCAATAGAATTAGGACATGTGTTAGGATAATAATAATATCATTTTTACCCTTAATTACCCTATTTACTTTTAACCGTGGTAAAAAAAGTAAAAAGTTACTATTCACCAAAAAATTATTTTCATCTCATTGAACCACATTTTACTTACTGACATCAATCGTTTCTCTCGGATTTTCGAAATTCCACTCACAGAAGCGGTAAAATTATGTTTTATGAAAAAAATCAGTTTTTTAACTACCACTTAGTGGGTTCACTATTCATCAAAAATTGAAAGTTTTCAGAAAAATACCAAAATTTCACCCTAGGCTAATTTCGATATTACGAATCCAAAAATGATGTCCATTTTGAAAAATAAAATTAATAAAATTTCAAAAAGTGGTTATTACTATTCATAACGGCTAGTTTTAATAATATTTTAATAGCATATCATTGTTTAGTGAAACTCGGTATTGCATACGACGCAAGCTATCGAGGAAACTCGCGATTTCGTGTAAAGAAATCCAAGAAAGGGTTGTGTGTAGAAAAAGATTCCTTTGATGATTTATATAACATAAAAGTCTCGGGCGTTACATTCTACCCCCCTTAAAATGAATTTCGCCCTCAAAATTCGTCACTTTGTAACGAACAGATGAGGATACCTCTCCCTCATCATATCCTCAAGCTCCCATGTAGCTTCTTCTAATTGGTGGTTCCTCCATAAAACCTTCACCAAGTGAGTGGTCTTGTTTCGTAGGACTTTTTCACTATGATCCAGAATTTCTATCGGTTTTTCTTCATAAGAAAGATCTTTCTCCAGCGGTACAACTTCTGAGATGAGTACATGTGAAGGATTAGGTATGTTCTTTCTCAGGAGAGATACATGGAACACATTGTGAACTTGAGAGAGATTCGGTGGAAGCGCCAATCGGTAAGCTACATTCCCAACACGATCCAGTATTTCGAAATGACTGATATATCTAGGGTTCAACTTCCCCTTCTTTCAAAATCTCATAACCCTCTTCCAGGGAGATATTCGTAAGAACACTTTATCACCCACTTCAAACTCTAGGTCTTTTCTTCGGTTGTTGGCATAACTTTTCTGTCGACTCTGAGCTGCTCTTATGTGTTGTTGAATAGATCTGACCTTTTCTTCCATTTCATCAACGAGATCGGGTCCTAATAGCTTTCTTTCCCCAACTTCATCACAGCAAGTTGGAGTCCTGCATTTCTTTCCATAGAGATCTTCATAAGGAGCCATCTAAATACTGGAGTGAAAGCTATTATTATAAGAAAATTCCACCAAAGGTAGGTGTTGATCCCAACCACCTTTGAAATCCATAGAGCAAGATCTCAACATATCTTATAGAGTTTGAATTGTTCTCTCAGACTGACCGTCTGTCTGAGGATGATAAGCAGTGCTGAAACTCAACTATGTATCTAGAGTATGCTGAAGACTTCGCCAGAACTTCGAGGTAAATCTCGGATCCCGATCAGATATAATAGAAAGTGGTACTCCATGCAATCTTACCACTTCCTTTACATATATCCTGTAAAGCTGATCCAGAGAGAAATCCTCTCTAATAGCAATGAAGTGTGCAGACTTTGTAAGACGATCAACTATGACCCAGATAGTATTATTTCCTTTGGATGTTTTAGGAAGTCCTATGACAAATTCCATAGTGATGTTTGCCCATTTCTATTCGGGTATGGGTAATGGTTGAAACATCCCCTTAGACTTCTATCTCTCAGCTTTAACTTGCTGCCAAACCAAGTATCGAGAGACATATTTTGCTACATCTCTTTTCATGCCATCCCACCAGAAGTAATCTTTCAAGTCCCTATAAATCTTCATGCTTCCAGAATGAATAGAGAATGAAGAACTATGTGCCTCATCCAGCAGATCCTTCTTTAATTCGGGGATGGGAGGAACACAAACCTGATTTGTGAACTTTATTATCCCATCACAATCAAGGTTGAATTCAAGAACATTTCTCACCTTCTTTTGTAACTCGACATCTTCTTTATGTGCCTCTTTAATCATCACATGTATATATGGTTGAACATTCATTTGAGAAAGATACGATTTTTCCCATTTCATTATAATTCCAAGATCCATCCTTTGTAAATCCATAAATATTGGATCTTTTGTGATCCTCATCATGGATAAACTAGCATGGTCTTGTCGACTTAATGCATCTGCCACCTTGATTGCTTTCTCAGGGTGGTAATGGATTGAGCAGTCTTAATCCTTAATCAGCTCCAACCGTCTTCTTTGGTGCATATCATCTCCTTTTGTGTGAAAATATACTTTAAACTTTTATGATCAGTATAAATACCACACCTTTCACCATAAATGTAATGCCTCCAAATCTTTAATGCAAAGATTACCGCAGCTAACTCCAAATCATGTGTTGGGTAATTTTTCTCATGGATTTTCAATTGTCCTGAGGCATAAGCTATCACCATATCATTTTTCATAAGAACACACCCCAATCCCTTCTTGGATGCATCACTATAGATCACAAACCTTTCTCCACAACAAGGCAGTGTGAGCATAGGTCCATTGGATAACCTTCTTTTCAACTCCTTGAAATTTCTTCACATTCCTCCGTCCAAACAAACTTAACTCCTTTCCAAGTCAACTTGGTGAGTGGATTAGATAATCATGAAAATATTTCATAAAACGTCGATAATATTCATCCAAACCAAAAAAAATCGGATCTCAGTCACTGTTGTTGGTCTCGACCATCTTTCGATAACCTCTGTTTTTGCTGGATCCACAGATATCCCCTCTTTTGAGATTATGTGACCCAAAAATGCAACTTTTTGAAGCCAAAATTCACACTTGGTAAATTTGGCATAAAGCTTCTCCTTTCTCAGGGTCTTCAAAATAATTCTCAAGTGATCTTTATGTTCTTCCTTGCTCTTTGAATAGACAAGAATATCGTCTATAAAGACTACCATAAACTGATCAATATAGTCTTTAAAGACTCTATTCATTAGATCCATGAAGATAGCAGGGGCATTAGTAAGAACAAATGGAATCACTATAAATTCATAGTGTCCATACCTTGTACGGAATGTCGTCTTTGGTACATCCTCCCTTTTGACCCTTAATTGATGATACCCAGAACGAAGATCAATCTTGGAAAAGTATTGAGCTCTGCGTAGTTGGTCAAATAGGTCATCAATGCGCGGGAGAGGATATTTGTTCTTGATAGTGATCTTGTTAAGTTCTCGATAATCAATGCAGAGTCTCATTGATCCATCTTTCTTCTTAACAAACAGAACAGGTGCTCCCCAAGGTGACGCACTAGGGCGTATGAACCCCTTATCAAGATTCTATTGGAGTTGCTTCTTCAATTCCTGCAACTCAATTGGTGCCATTCTATAAGGTGTCTTTGAAATAGGCAAAGCACCTGATACGAGTTATATTGAAAACTCAACTTCACGATTCGGTGGAAGACCCGGTAATTACTCCGAAAAGACACCATCAAACTCCCGTACAATGGGCATATTCTTAATCATAATTTTCTCACCAACCATTTGAGATAAATAACCTTCATTTAGTGGAATCAATACCCATAAAATGGAAGAAATTTCCACTGGAAGGTTATGTTCATCCTTGCATCGATAGACGATCATATATTGATCTAGAATATGAAATGTGACTTCCCTTCTTTGGGAATTGATATGAGATCCATGTAGAGAAATCCAATCCATGCCAAGAATCACATCAAATTTCACTATAGGAAGGATCACAAGATTTGAAAGAAGAACTTTCCCACAAACTTCAATCGGAGAAGAATTATAACCTTTTGATGCAACTGTTGTGCCATTAGGTGTTGTCACAGCTAACTCAACATCTAATTGTTGAGGTAATACAATGATACCCTTAGAAAATTCTTCAGAAATAAAGGAGTGGGTGGATCCAGAATCAAATAAAAAATTTTCTACTTTAGAGTGGATGGTAAGTGTACCTTTCACCGCATCGTTATCGTACTCCACATCGCTGATAGAAATTGCATGTGACGTTCCTTTGTCTTTAGCCTTAAGATTTTGTTGACGTTGACCTTCATCATCAACCCTTGCATTTATTGGCATAATGTCCCATCTCCTTGCACTTGAAACATTGAAGTGTAGTAGGTTCATTCTGTGTATCCCTTCCTTTGTTTGCATCATTAGACATCTTCTTCCAATCATCGTGGCATTCAAATGCCCGACGACCTTCCTTTCCACATTTGAAACATTTACTTGTCCCTTTAAGAAAACTCCCTCCATGTTTCTTTCCACACTTTGAGCATAAGGGAAAGCTCATCTTCTTTTCAGTGTGCTATTTAGATTTTCCATTGAATTCCATTTTCCTCTTCTTATCAAACCCATATGACTGATGGGTTACTCCAATCTCCATCTCAACTTTGAGAGCACATTGAACGATTTCCTCGTAGCTATTGAAGTCCCTTATGGATAAGGCCCTTCGAAGACTTGGTTTTAAGCCACTAAAGAATCGATCGATCTTACTCTCAGGTTGGATAATAATACCAGAAGCGTACCTTGCAAGTCTTGTAAAATTTGCTTCATAGGTACCAACAGATTCATCATCCTTTTGCTTCAGTTCAAGAAACTCTTTCTCCATCTTTTTTCGGAGAATACGAGGGAAGTACTTATTGAAAAATAAGTTCTTGAACTCGTCCCATTCCATGGACTCAATTTCATCCCTTTTCCTCATATTCTTAATAAGATTCCACCATTGATCAGAATCACCTTCCAAACGATACACTGATAAGATGACTTTATCATGCTCAGAACATTGAAGAACTGAAAATATCTTTTCAGTAGTACTAATCCAGTGTTCAGCAACTAATGGATCAGTAGACCCGCTGAATGAAGGTGGACGCTGTCTCATGAAAGATTCAACAGGATGTTGCTCCTTCCTTTTCTCGTTTGGAAGTCCTGCATGATTCATAGCTTGAGAAAGTTGTGTGAGCATGGCTACAAGATTTTGAATTCCATCTCCCATAACATTTGGTTACTCAGGGGGACAATCATTGCATTGCCCGTCGCATTCCGCATTAACACGGTTCCTTCGGGTTCCAGCCATTTACTAAAACCAAGAAGAATAGTGTGATCAACACTAATTATAATAGGAAAACCACATAATCAAGAATAAAATTTCACACTTAAGGTCTTATCCTAGGTTATTCATGGCCATTTCTAAAACACTAAGATTGTGTTCTATGCTTAGACTTATCCTTAGGGTTCTTATTAAGGCTTTCACATCCTAGTTTCCAAAGGTTGGCTATACCTTTTCTCTGATACCAACTATAACGACCCATACTTTACATACATTGTTATTACTTCAGAATTGAATCACACTTATTACAACATATAACAAAACCAAGAAAGGACCATATAGGTATAGTGTCTTTAGAAACTGGGAAACATAAACAACTGGTTCATAAAGCATCTACTTTGCCTCTCATTTATTTCATCATATCTAGAGTCCCTTTTTGGAATATTCTACTTAATAACCTTCTTCCTGACCTGGGGAAATAAAACATACAAAAGGGTGATCTCAAATTCTCAGTAAGGGTAAATAAAATAAATATCAACCACATCATATTCATAAGAACATAACATTTTGGAAATCTTAACCTGCAAAAGGGAGCATAATTTCATAACATGGGATAAATCATAGTAGTGAAATGAAATCCCAATAATCATAACTTAAAACATGAAACATTATGGCATACACACATAATCATAGAGAATCATTTCTTGTTAGTCAAGACTCATTTCCAAGACTATCTTAGTGGACAAAGTCCATTTCTGAACCGAGTCACCCTCGTTTCAATCCTGTTTCACTGAACCGATATAACCTGCCGTTCCAGCCATTTCTATCTCATGAGATATAAAATCTTTACCCAATGCAAGGGAGGGAGACATAGTTCCCACCCATCTCATAATGATACCATTCTTATGTGTGACACAAAATCATAAACCATACATCATAGCATAACCCATGTAATAAAAATGGGATTCTTAAACATCGTGACATCATAAAACAATTCATATAAGATAAAGGAATTCATAAAAATAATTCTATCACAACATAATCACATCAATGTAATAATAAGGATAGAAATAGAACCCTTTATTATCTTAGATGGAAAATAATTTTGATAAAACACTTGAACTCCATTCTTGAGGAAAATATCCTTTCTACTTCAAAAACATTTTTCCTTTCTTAACATGTCATAGAATTTTAAACTAAAATAAGTTTATTAAAAATAAACATGAAAACTTGTAAGGGAAGCTTCTTGGAAATATTTTTTCAAAAATCCATTCATTCTGTATAAGTTAAAAGAAAACATTCTTCTCGTACTTTTGTCGGAAAAGTCAAAAAGTACCTCATATGAAAAACGACAAAAGATTCCTTTCATATCCTTTTCTAAAAACTCACCGAAGGGTAAAATTGGATTTAAATAAATTGTAGGTGGATGGAAATAATATTACATATTGAGGAAATATGGATGTGGATGATAAAATACACCCCAGTAAATACTAAAGTATAAACAATCTCGGATAAAAATGAGATTGTGTAATTCCCTTACCTTAGGTCCGATATTCTTTGTACCTGTCCGAACTACCTGTATAATGATTTAAATAATGTTATTAACTTATTCCAGAATCATACATATTTTTATGATATCATATTTGGTCATATTCGTAGCTTCTTAATAGTAATATTTCATTCCTACTTGTTATTCGGGTGTTTATAACTTTTTGTTCTTATGCGTGTTTTGTCGAATAAATTCTTATTCTTCTCTTTAGTTTATAGATACCTAATTTACAGAATGGTATTAGTGTAATATATATCATATTCATTCATTAAATGCATTTATATAATCATTATAAAATGAAGATCATGTAGAACGAGTCGCATCACATCGTGGAGACGGTATTCCGTACGTACGCACGAGTGATGATATTGTTCCTATGATCGTGGAATTTTATTGGAGTGTATGTATAATATTTCATAATAAGTATCACTTTATAATAGTCATATATATTCATTATTTACACCATTATACTTATCCAAGTAAGGTGGTGATGGAAAATAGATTACACCACGGCGTGGAGATGGTATTCCGTACGTACGCACGCGCGGTGATTTCTTTTTCCGTAGGATGGATAAATGGTGAAATAGGGTTGTTTCATACTTATAATAACATATCAGTATATTAGTGATACTGATGTTATTACTTCATAATGAAACAACTAAAGAAGAAGAAGTGGAAGAAGAAATAAAGATGAAAGAATCGGTAACGGACATTACCTCTTCTTTGAAGTTCTTCTTTGAGACCTCCTTTTAGGGCACTAAAATGGGTCTTTGAAGAAGACCAGAACCTCTAGGATGTTTATAGGTAAGTGGAGGGAATAAATTTGTAGGGGTTTTCTGAGCTTGAAGGCTGAAAGTGGTGTGAGGAAGAGGGGGAGGAGGTTCCCTTTTATAAGAGAGGAGAGGGGCACCTTTGGAATAACTAAAAATATTATTTTATTATAAAGTCAAGTTCGGTTTTAAATACCTCCAAATTTATTTATTTCGAGGCTAATGTGGGGATGGGTAGAAATCCTTTAATCCAATAGAATTTAGACAAGTTTAGGTTTCTATTGTAACCTTATCATGTATATTTAACATTAAGTTAAATAATTTTACTTTTGCAGTGTCTTCTTGTGTACTTAATATATCAAGCCAAACGAACCCCAAGTTGTTTATTATTAATATATATAACCTTATCTAAGTCATTTGGCCGAACCTTAGATTTTTAGGAATTAAAGGACAATTAATAATATAATATTTGTTTTAAAAACTATTTTATGTCAATTTTGACACTATTTAGTAATTGATTTTTGGTGAAAATCATAACAGAATGATAAGTTCAAAAAAAGTTTATTAAATCAATAATAACATGTCATATTAACCTAGAAAATTAGTGTAATTTATAAAAAGTCTCAAATTATATTTATTTGGGTATTTATAACATCAATTATGTCAATATTTCATTAATAAGATAATTACAGCATCATCATTGTGTCATAAATAAATTAAATTATTTAATGTCTAAAAATTAAAAATAAAATACCATTATGTAGGAAATCTTATTATATTTATAATGAATATTTATAGTCGAATTTATCTTATGTATAACCCCATATTAAAAATTATTTACTTATTAAACTTTGATTTTAACTATTTTAACCCTTCTTTAAATAAATTAATAATAAATGTCCTAATCTAATCCAAGTGGGCCTAAATGGTCATATTTTATTACTAAGGTTGTTTTTGGTCTAATCACACTTGTCCAATAGAATTATGACATGTGTTAGGGTAATAATAATATCATTTTTACCCTTAATTACCCTATTTACTTTTAACCGTGGTAAAAAAAAGTAAAAAGTTACTATTCACCAAAAAATTATTTTCATCTCATTGAACCACATTTTACTTGCTGACATCAACCGTGTCTCTCGGATTTTCGAAATTCCACTCACAGAAGCGGTAAAATTAAGTTTTATAAAAAATTCAGCTTTTTAACTACCACTTAGTGGGTTCACTATTCATCAAAAATTGAAAGTTTTCAGAAAAATACCAAAATTTCACCCTAGGCTAATTTCGATATTACGAATCCAAAAATGGTGTCCATTTTGAAAAATAAAATTAATAAAATTTCAAAAAGTGGTTATTACTATTCATAACAGCTAGTTTTAATAATATTTTAATAGCATATCATTGTTTAGTGAAACTCGGTATTGCGTACGACACAAGCTATCGAGGAAACTCGTGATTTCGTGTAAAGCAAGCCAAGCAAGTGTTGTGTGTAGAAAAAGATTCCTTTGAAGATTTATATAACATAAAAGTCTCGGGTGTTACATTCTACCCCCCTTAAAATGAATTTCTCCCTCGAAATTCGTCACTTTGTAACAAATAGATGAGGATACCTCTCCCTCATCATATCCTCAAGCTCTCATGTAGCTTCTTCTAATTGGGGGTTCCTCCATAAAACATTCACCAAGTGAGTGGTCTTGTTTTGTAGGAATTTTTCGTTACGATCCAGAATCTCTATCGGTTGTTCTTCATAAGAAATATCTTGCTCCAACGGTACAACTTCTGAGCTGAGTACATGTGAAGGATCAGGTATGTACTTTCTCAGGAGAGATACATGGAACACATCGTGAACTTGAGAGAGATTCGGTGAAAGCGCCAATCGGTAAGCTACCTTCCCAACACAATCCAGTATTTCGAAAGGACCGATATATCTAGGGCTCAACTTCCCCTTCTTTCCAAATCTCATAACCCTCTTCCAGGGAGATATTCGTAAGAACACTTTATCACCCACTTCAAACTCTAGGTATTTCCTTCGGTTGTCGGCATAACTTTTCTGTCGACTCTGAGCTGCTCTTATGTGTTGTTGAATAGATCTGACCTTTTCTACCATTTCATCAACGAGATCGGGTCCTAATAGCTTTCTTTCCCTAACTTCATCCCAGCAAGTTGGAGTCCTGCATTTCTTTCCATAGAGAGCTTCATAAGGAGCCATCTGAATGCTGGAGTGAAAGCTATTATTATAAGAAAATTCCACCAAAGGTAGGTGTTGATCCCAACCACCTTTGAAATCCATAGAGCAAGCTCTCAACATATCTTCTAGAGTTTGAACTGTTCTCTCAGACTGACCATCTTTCTGAGGATGATAAGCAGTGGTGAAACTCAACTCTGTATCCAGAGTATGCAGAAGACTTCGCCAGAACATCGAGGTAAATCTCGGATCCCGGTCAGATATAATAGAAAGTGGTACTCCATGCAATCTTACCACTTACTTTACATATATCCTGGCAAGATGATCCAGAGAGAAATCCTCTCTAATAGCAATGAAGTGTGCATACTTTGTAAGATGATCAACTCTGACCCAGATAGCATTATTGCTTTTGGATGTTTTAGGAAGTCCTGTGACAAATTCAATAGTGATGTTTTCCCATTTCCTTTCGGGTATGGGTAATGGTTGTAACATCTCCTTAGACTTCTGTCTCTCAGCTTTAACTTGCTGACAAACCAAGCATCGAGAGACATATTCAGCAACATCTCTTTTCATGCCATCCCACCAGAAGTACTCTTTCAGGTCCCTATACATCTTCGTGCTTCCAGGATGCATAGAGAATGAAGAACTATGTGCCTAATCCAGCAGATCCTTCTTTAATTCGGGGATGGGAGGAACACAAACCCGATTCGTGAACTTTGATATCCCATCACAATCAAGGTTGAATTCAGGAACATTTCCCACCTTCTTTTGTAACTCGAAATCTTCTTTTTGTGCCTCTTTAATCTTAAAATGTATAGATGGTTGAACATTCATTTGAGAAAGATACAATTTTTCCCCTTTCATTATAATTCCAAGATCCATCCTTTGTAAATTCATAAATATTGGATCTTTTGTGATCCTAATCATGGATAAACTAGCATGGTCTTGTCGACTTAATGCATCTGCCACCTTGTTTGCTTTCCCAGGGTGGTAATGGATTGAGCAGTCGTAATCCTTAATCAGCTCCAATCATCTTCTTTGGCGCATATTCAGCTCCTTTTGTGTGAAAATATACTTTAAACTTTTATGATCAGTATAAATATCACACCTTTCACCATAAAGGTAATGCCTCCAAATCTTTAATGCAAAGATTACCGCAGCTAACTCCAAATTATGTGTTGGGTAATTTTTCTCATGGATTTTCAACTGCCGTGAGGCATAAGCTATCACCATATCATTTTTCATAAGAACACACCCCAATCCCTTATTGGATGCATCACTGTAGATCACAAACCTTTCTCCACTACAAGGCAGTGTGAGCACAGGTGCACTGGATAACCTTCTTTTCAACTCCTTGAAATTCTCTTCACATTCCTCCGTCCAAACAAACTTAACTCCTTTCCGAGTCAACTTGGTGAGTGGATTAGATAATCGTGAAAAATCATTCAGAAAACGTCGATAATATCTAGCCAAACCAAAAAAACTTCGGATCTCAGTCACGGTTGTTGGTCTCGACCATCTTTCGATAACCTCTGTTTTTGCTGGATCAACAGATATCCCCTCTTTTGAGATTATGTGACCCAAAAATGCAACTTTTTGGAGCCATATTCACACTTGGTAAATTTGGTATAAAGCTTATCCTTTCTCAGGGTCTTCAATATAATTCTCAAGTGATCTTCATGTTCTTCCTTGCTCTTTGAATAGACAAGAATATCCTCTATAAATACTACCACAAACTGATCAAGATAGTCTTTAAAGACTCTATTCATTAGATCCATGAAGATAGCAGGGGCATTAGTAAGACCAAATGGAATCACTATAAATTCATATTGTCCATACCTTGTACGGAAAGCCATATTTGGTATATATTCCCTTTTGACCCTTAATTGATGATACCCTGAACGAAGATCAATCTTGGAAAAGTATTGAGCTTCGCGTAGTTGGTCAAATAGGTCATCAATGCGCGGGAGAGGATATTTCTTCTTGATTGTGATCTTGTTAAGTTCTCGATAATCAATGCAGAGTCTCATTGATCCATCTTTCTTCTTAACAAATAGAATAGGTGCTCCGCAAGGTGACGCACTAGGGTGTATGAACCCCTTATCAAGATTCTATTGGAGTTGCTTCTTCAATTCCTGCAACTCAATTGGGGCCATTCTATAAGGTGTCTTTGAAATAGGCAAAGCACTCGATACGAGTTCTATTGAAAACTCAACTTCAATATTCGGTGGAAGACCCGGTAATTCCTCCGGAAAGACATCATCAAACTCCCGTACAATGGAAATATTCTTAATCGTGATTTTCTCACCAACCATTTGAGATAAATAACCTTCATTTAGTGGAATCAATACCCATAAAATGGAATAATTTTCCACTGGAAGGTTATGTTCATCCTTGCATCGATATACAATCATAGATTGATCTGGAATATGAAATGTGACTTCCCTTCTTTGGGAATTGATATGATCTCCATGTAGAGAAATCCAATCCATGCCAAGAATCACATCAAATTCCACTAAGGAAGGATCACAAGATTTGCAGGAAGCACTTTCCCACAAACTTCAATCAGAGAAGAATTATAAACTTTTGATGTGACTATTGTTCCATTAGGTGTTGTCACAGCTAACTCAACATCTAATTGTTGAGGTAATACGATGATACCCTTAGAAAATTCTTCAGAAATAAAGGAGTGGGTGGATCCAGAATCAAATAAAACATTTTCTACTTTAGAGTGGATGGTAAGTGTACCTTTCACCACATTGTTATCATACTCCACATCGCTGATAGAAATTGCATGTGACTTTCCTTTGTCTTTAGCCTTAAGAGTTTGTTGACGTCGACCATCATCATCAACCCTTGGATTAAGGCATTTATTGGCATAATGTCCCATCTCCTTGCACTTGAAAAATTGAAGTGTAGTAGGTTCATTCTATGTATCCCTTCCTTTGTTTGCATCATTAGACATCTTCTTCCCATCATCGTCGCATTCAAATACCCGATGACCTTCCTTTCCACATTTGAAACATTTACTTGTCCCTTTAAGACAACTCCCTACATGTTTCTTTCCACACTTTGAGCATAAGGGAAAGCTCATCTTCTTTTCAGTGTGCTCTTTAGATTTTCCTTTGAATTCCATTTTCCTCTTCTTATCAAACCCATATGACTGATGGGTTACTCCAATCTCCATCTCAACTTTGAGAGCACATCGAACGATTTCCTCGTAGCTATTGAAGTCCCGTATGGCTAAGGCCCTTTGAAGACTTGGTTTTAAGCCACTAAATAATCGATCGATCTTACTCTCAGGTTGGATAATAATACCAGAAGCGTACCTTGAAAGTGTTGTAAAATTTGCTTCATAGGTACCAAAAAATTCCTCATCCTTTTGCTTCAGTTCAGGAAACTCTTTCTCCATCTTTGTTCGGAGAATACGAGGGAATTACTTATTGAAAAATAAGTTCTTGAACTCGTCCCATTCCATGGACTCAATTTCATACCTTTGCCTCGTATTCTTAATAAGATTCCACCATTGATCAGCATCACCTTCCAAACGATACACTGCTAAGATGAATTTATCATGCTCAGAACATTGAAGAACTGAAAATATCTTTTCAGTAGTACTAATCCATTGTTCAGAAACTAATGGATCAGTAGACCCGCTGAATTAAGGTAGACGCTGTCTCATGAAGGATTCAACAGAATGTTGCTCCTTCTTTTGCTCATTTGGAAGTTCTGCATGATTCATAGCTTGAGAAAGTTGTGTGAGCATGGCTACAAGATTTTTCATTCCAGCTCCCATATTGTTTGGTTGCTCAGGGGGACAATCATTGCATTGCCCGTCGCATTCCGCATTAACACGGCTCCTTCAGGTTCCAGCCATTGACTAAAACCAAGAAGAATAGTGTGAGAAACACTAATTATAATAGGAAAACCACATAATCAAGAATAAAATTTCACACTTAAGGTCTTATCATAGGTTATTCATGGCCATTTCTAAAAAACTAAGATTCTGTTCTATGCTTAGACTTATCCTTAGGGTTCTTACTAAGGCATTCACATCCTAGTTTCCAAAGGATGACTATACCTTTCCTCTGATACCAACTATAACGACCCATACTTTACATACATTGTTATTACTTCATAATTGAAGCACACTTATTACAACATATAAAAAAACCAATAAAGGACCGTATAAGTATAGTGTCTTTAGAAACTGGGAAACATAAACAACTGGTTCATAAAGCATCTACTTTGCCTCCCATTCATTTCATCATATATAGAGTCCATTTTGGCATATTCTACTTAATAACCTTCTTCCTGACCTGGGGAAATAAAACATACAAAAGGGTGATCTCAAATGCTCAGTAAGGGTAAACAAAAGAAATATCAATCACATCATATTCATAAGAACATAACATTTTGGAAATCTTAACCTGCAAAAGGGAGCATAATTTCATAACATGGGATAAATCATAGTAGTGAAATGAAATCCCAATAATCATAACTTAAAACATGAAACTTTGTGTCATACACACATAATCATAGAGAATCATTTCTTGTTATTCAAGACTCATTGCCAAGACTATCTTAGTGGACAAAGTCCATTTCTGAACCGAGTCACCCTCGTTTCAGTCCTGTTTCACTGAACCGATATAACCTACCGTTCCAGCCATGTCTATCTCATGAGATATAAAATCTTTACCCAATGCATTGGAGGGAGATATAGGTCCCACCCATCTCATAATGATACCATTCTTATGTGTGCCAAAAAAACATAAACCATACATCATAGCATAACCTATGTAATAAAAATGGGATTCTTAAACATCGTGACATCAAAAAACAATTCATATAAGATAAAGGAATTCATAAAAATAATTCCATCACAACATAATCACATCAATGTAATAATAGGGATAGAAACATAACCCTTTATTATCTTAGATGGAAAATAATTTTGATAAAACACTTGAACTCCATTCTTGAGGAAAATATCCTTTGTACTTCAAAAACATTTTTCCTTTCTTAACATGTCATATAATTTTAAACTAAAAGAAGTTGATTAAAAATAAACATGAAAACTTGTAAGGGAAGCTTCTTGGAAATATTTTTTTAAAAATCCATTCATGCCGTATAAGAGAAAAGAAAACATTCTTCTCATACTTTTGTCGGAAAAGTCAAAAAGTACCTCTTACGAAAAACGACAAAAGAT
Source organism: Viscum album (assembly GCA_963277665.1). Lineage (NCBI taxonomy): Eukaryota > Viridiplantae > Streptophyta > Magnoliopsida > Santalales > Viscaceae > Viscum > Viscum album. Next base: position 1,595,035,417 of record OY728161.1, read on the forward strand.
TCCTTTCATATCCTTTACTAAAAAATCACCGAAGGGTAAAATTGGATTTAAAAAATTGTAGATGGATGGAAATAATATTAAATATCGAGGAAACATGGATGTGGATGATAAAGTACACCCCAGTAAATACTAAAGTATAAACAATCTCGGATAAAAATGAGATTGTGATATTTCCCTTACCTTAGGTCTGATATGCTTTGTACGTGTCCGAACCTCCTGTATAATGATTTAAATAATGTTATTAACTTATTCCAAAATCATACATATTTTTATTATATCATATTTGGTCATATTATTAGCTTCTTAGTAGTAATATTTCATTGTTACTTGTTATTCGGGTGTTTATAACTTTTTGTTCTTATTCGTGTTTTGTTTAATAAATTCTTATTCTTATCTTTAGGTTATAGATACCTAATTTACAGAATGGTATTAGTGTAATATATATCATATTAATTCATTAAATTCATTTATATAATCATTATAAAATGAAGATCATGTAGAATGAGTCGCATCACATCGTGGAGACGGTATTCCGTACGTACGCACGAGTGATGATGTCGTTCCTATGATCGTGGAATTGTATTGGAGTGTATGTATACTATTTCAGAATCAGTATCACTTTATAATAGTCATATATAGTCATTATTTACACCATTATACCCATCCAAGTAAGGTGGTGGTGGAAAATAGATTACACCACGGCGTGGAGACGGTATTCCGTACGTACGCACGCGCGGTGATTTCATTTTACGTAGGATGGATAGATGGTGAAATAGGGTTGTTTCATACTTATAATAACATATCAGTATATTAGTGATACTGATGTTATTACTTCATAATGAAACAACTAAAGAAGAAGAAGTGGAAGAAGAAATAAAGATGAAAGAATCGGTAACGGACATTACCTCTTCTTTGAAGTTCTTCTTTGAGACCTCCTTTTAGGGCACTAAAATGGGTCTTTGAAGAAGACCAGAACCTCTAGGATGTTTCTAGGGAAGTGGATAGATAAAATTGTCAGGGGTTGGCCGAGCTTGAAGGCTCAAAGTGGTGTGAGTAAGAGGGGGAGGAGGTTCCCTTTTATAAGGGAGGAGAGGGGCACCTTTGGAATAACTAAAAATATTATTTTATTATAAAGTCAATTTAGGTTCTAAATAGCTCAAAATTGATTTATATAGAGGCTAAGGTGGGTCGGGGTCTAAATCCTCTGATCCAATATAATTTATACAAGTTTAGGTTCCTATTGTAACCTTATCATGTAGATTTAACATTAAGTTAAATAATTTTACTTTTACCGTGTATTCTTGTGTACTTACTATATCAAGCCAAACGAACCCCAAGTTGTTTATTATTAATATAAATAACCTTATCTAAGTCATTTGGCCGAACCTTATATTTTTAGGAATAAAATGACAATTAATAATATAATATTTGTTTTAAAAACTATTTTATGTCAATTTTGACACTATTTAGTAATTGATTTTTGTGAAAATCATAACATAATGATAAGTTCAAAAAAAGTTAATTAAATCAATAATAACATGTAATATTAAACTATAAAATTAGTGAAATTCATAAAAAGTCTCAAATTATATTTATTTGGGTATTTATAACATCAATTATGTCAATATTTCATTAATAAGATAATTACAGCATCATCGTTGTGTCATAAATAAATTAAATTATTTAATGTCTAAAAATTACAAATAAAATACCATTATTTAGAAAATAGTCTTATCTTTCTAATGAATATTTATAGTCGAATTTATCTTATGTATAACCCCATATTAAAAATTATTTACTTATTAAACTTTGATTTTAACTATTTTAACCCTTCTTTAAATAAATTAATAATAAATGTCCTAATCTAATCCAAGTGGGTCTAAATGGTCATATTTTATTCCTAAGGTTGTTTTTGGTCTAATTAAACTTGTCCAATAGAATTATGACATGTGTTAGGGTAATAATAATATCATTTTTACCCTTAATTACCCTATTTACTTTTAACCGTGGTAAAAAAAAGTAAAAAGTTACTATTCACCAAAAAAATTATTTTCATCTCATTGAACCACATTTTACTTGCTGACATCAACCGTGTCTCTCGGATTTTCAAAATTCCACTCACAGAAGCGGTAAAATAAAGTTTTATGAAAAATTCAGCTTTTTAACTACCACTTAGTGGGTTCATGATTCATCAAAAATTGAAAGTTTTCAGAAAAATACAAAAATTTCACCCTAGGCTAATTTCGATATTACGAATCCAAAAATGATGTCCATTGTGAAAAATAAAATTTATAAAATTTCAAGAAGTGGTTATTACTATTCATAACGGCTATTTTTAATAATATTTTAATAGCATATCATTGTTTAGTGAAACTCGGTATTGCGTACGACGCAAGCTATCGAGGAAACTCGTGATTTCGTGTAAAGCAAGCCAAGCAAGTGTTGTGTGTAGAAAAAGATTCCTTTGATGATTGATATAACATAAAAGTCTCAGGTGTTACATTCTACCCCCCTTAAAATGAATTTCGCCCTCGAAATTCATCACTTTGTAAGAAACAGATGAGGATACCTCTCCCACATCATATCCTCAAGCTCCCATGTAGCTTCTTCTAATTGGTGGTTCCTCCATAAAACTTTCACCAAGTGAGTGGTCTTGTTTCGTAGGAATTTTTCGCTACGATCCAGAATCTCTATCGGTTGTTCTTCAAAAGAAAGATCTTGCTCCAGTGGTACAACTTTTGAGCTGAGTACATGTGAAGGATCTGGTATGTACTTTCTCAGGAGAGATACATGGAACACATCGTGAACTTGAGAGAGATTCGATGGAAGCACCAATCGGTAAGCTACCTTCCCAACAAGATCCAGTATTTCGAAAGGACCAATATATCTAGGGCTCAACTTCCCCTTCTTTCTAAATCTCATAACCCTCTTCCAGGGAGATATTCGTAAGAACACTTTATCACCCACTTCAAACTCTAGATATTTTCTTTGGTTGTCGGCATAACTTTTCTGTCGACTCTGAGCTACTCTTATGTGTTGTTGAATAGATCTGACCTTTTCTGCCATTTTATCAACGAGATCGGGTCCTAATAGCTTTCTTTCCCCAACTTCATCCCAGCAAGTTGGAGTCCTACATTTCTTTCCATAGAGAGCTTCATAAGGATCCATCTGAATACTGTAGTGAAAGCTATTATTATAAGAAAATTCCACCAAAGGTAGGTGTTGATCCCAACCACCTTTGAAATCCATAGAGCAAGCTCTCAACATATATTCTAGAGTTTGAATTGTTCTCTCAGACTGACCGTCTGTGTGAGGATGATAAGCAATGCTGAAACTCAACTCTGTATCTAGAGTATGCTGAAGACTTCGCCAGAACTTAGAGGTAAATCTCGGATCCCGATCAGATATAATAGAAAGTGGTACTCCATTCAATCTTACCACTTCCTTTACATATATCCTGGCAAGCTGATCCAGAGAGAAATCCTCTCTAATAGCAATGAAGTGTGCGGACTTTTAAGACGATCAACTATGACCCAGATAGCATTATTGCCTTTGGATGTTTTAGGAAGTCCTGTGACAAAGTCCATAGTGATGTTTTCCCATTTCTATTCGGGTATGGGTAATGGTTGTAACATACCCCTAGACTTCTGTCTCTCAACTTTAACTTGCTGACAAACCAAGCATCGAGAGACATATTCAGCAACATCTCTTTTCATGTCATCCCACTAGAAGTACTATTTCAGGTCCCTATACATCTTAGTGCTTCCAGGATGAATAGAGAATGAAGAACTATGTGCCTCATCCAGTAGATCCTTCTTTAATTCGGGGATGGGAGGAACACAAACCTGATTAGTGAACTTTATTATCCCATCACAATAAAGGTTTAATTGAGGAACATTTCTCACCTTCTTTTGTAACTCGACATCTTCTTTCTCTACCTCTTTAATCATCACATGTATAGATGGTTGAACATTCATTTGAGAAAGATACGATTTTCCCCTTTCATTATAATTCCAAGATCCATCCTTTGTAAATTCATAAATATTGGATCTTTTTTGATCCTCATCATGGATAAACTAGCATGGTCTTGTCAACTTAATGCATCTGGCACCTTGTTTGCTTTCCTAGGGTGGTAATGGATTGATCAGTCGTAATCCTTAATCTGCTCCAACCATCTTCTTTGGCGCATATTCAGCTCCTTTTGTGTGAAAATATACTTTAAACTTTTATGATCAGTATAAATATCACACCATTCACCATAAAGGTAATGCCTCTAAATCTTTAATGCAAAGATTACAGCAGATAACTCTAAATCATGTGTTGGGTAATTTTTCTCATGGATTTTCAACTGTCGTGAGGCATAAGCTATCACCATATCATTTTTCATAAGAACACACCCCAATCCCTTCTTGGATGCATCACTGTAGATCACACACCTTTCTCCACAACAAGGCAGTGTGAGCACAGGTGCACTGGATAACCTTATTTTCAACTCCTTGAAATTCTCTTCACATTCCTCCATCCAAACAAACTTAACTCCTTTTTGAGTCAACTTGGTGAGTGGATTAGATAATCGTGAAAAATATTTCACAAAACGTCGATAATATCCAGCCAAACCAAAAAAACTTCGGATCTCAGTCACTGTTGTTGGTCTCGACCATCTTTCGATAACCTCTGTTTTTGCTAGATCCATAGATATCCCCTCTTTTGAGATTATGTAACCCAAAAATGAAACTTTTTGAATCCAAAATTCACACTTGGTAAATTTGGCATAAAGCTTATCCTTTCTCAGGGTCTTCAATATAATTCTCAAGTGATCTTCATGTTCTTCCTTGCTCTTTGAATAGATAAGAATATCCTCTATAAAGACTACCACAAACTGATCAAGATAGTCTTTAAAGACTCTATTCATTAGATCCATAAAGATAGTAGAGGCATTAGTAAGACCAAATGGCATCACTATAAATTCATAGTGTCCATACCTTGTATGGAAAGTCGTCTTTGGTATATCCTCCCTTTTGACCCTTAATTGATGATACCCTAAACGAAGATCAATCTTGGAAAAGTATTGAGCTCCGCGTAGTTGGTCAAATAGGTCATCAATGCATGGGAGAGGATATTTATTCTTGATAGTGATCTTGTTAAGTTCTCGATAATCAATGCAGAGTCTCATTGATCCATCTTTCTTCTTAACAAACAGAACAGGTGCTCCCCAAGGTGACGCACTAGGGCGTATGAACCCCTTATCAAGATTCTCTTGGAGTTGCTTCTTCAATTCCTGCAAGTCAATTGGGGCCATTCTATAAGGTGTCTTTGAAATAGGCAAAGCACCTGATATGAGTTCTATTGAAAACTCAACTTCACGATTCGGTGGAAGACCCGGTAATTCCTCCAGAAATACATCATCAAACTCTCGTACAATGGGCATATTCTTAATAATGATTTTCTCACCAACCATTTGAGATAAATAACCTTCATTTAGTGGAATCAATACCCATAAAATGGAAGTAATTTCCACTGGAAGGTTATGTTCATCCTCGCATCGATAGAAGATCATAGATTGATCTGGAATATGAAATGTGACTTCACTTCGTTGGCAATTGATATGAGATCCATGTAGAGAAATCTAATCCATGCCAAGAATCACATCAAATTCCACTATAGGAAGGATCACAAGATTTGTAGAAAGCACTTTCCCACAAACTTCAATCGGAGAAGAATTATAAACTTTTGATGCGACTGTTGTTCCATTAGGTGTTGTCATAGCTAACTCAACATCTAATTGTTGAGGAAATATGATGATACCCTTAGAAAATTCTTTAGAAATAAAGGAGTGGGTGGATACAGAATCAAATAAAACATTTGATACTTTAGAGTGGATGGTAAGTGTACCTTTCACCACATCGTTATCGTACTCCACATCGCTGATAGAAATTGCATGTGACTTTACTTTGTCTTTAGCCTTAATAGTTTGTTGACGTCGACCATCATCATCAACCCTTGGATTAGGGCATTTATTGGCATAATGTCACATCTCCTTGCACTTGAAACATTGAAGTGTAATAGGTTCATTCTGTGTATCCCTTCCTTTGTTTTCATCATTAGACATCTTCTTCCCATCATCGTGGCATTCAAATACCTGATGACCTTCCTTTCCACATTTGAAACATTTACTTGTCCCTTTAATACAACTCCCTCTATGTTTCTTTCCACACTTTGAGCATAAGGGAAAGCTCATCTTCTTTTCAGTGTGCTCTTTAGATTTTCCTTTGAATTCCATTTTCCTCTTCTTATCAAACCCATATGACTGATGGGTTACTCCAATCTCCATCTCAACTTTGAGAGCACATCGAACGATTTCCTCGTAGCTATTGAAGTCCCTTATGGATAAGGCCCTTCGAAGACTTGGTTTTAAGCCACTAAAGAATCGATCAATCTTACTCTCAGGTTGGATAATAATACGAGAAGCTTACCTTGCAAGTCTTGTAAAATTTGCTTCATAGGTACCAACAGATTCATCATCCTTTTGCTTCAGTTCAAGAAACTCTTTCTCCATCTTTTTTTGGAGAATACGAGGGAAGTACTTATTGAAAAATAAGTTCTTGAACTCGTCCCATTCCATGGTCTCAATTTTATCCCTTTGCCTCGTATTCTTAATAAGATTCCACCATTGATCAGCATCACCTTCCAAACGATACACTGCTAAGATGACTTTATCATGCTCAGAACATTGAAGAACTGAAAATATCTTTTCAGTAGTACTAATCCATTGTTCAACAACTAGTGGATCAGTAGACCCGCTGAATGAAGGTGGACACTGTCTCATGAAGGATTCAACAGAATGTTGCTCCTTCCTTTTCTCGTTTGGAAGTCCTGCATGATTCATAGCTTGAGAAAGTTGTGTGAGCATGGCTACAAGAATTGGCATTCTAGCTCCCATAACGTTTGGTTTCTCAGGGGGACAGTCATTGCATTGCCCGTCGCATTCCACATTAACACGGTTCCTTCAGGTTCCAGCCATTGACTAAAACCAAGAAGAATAGTGTGAGAAACACTAATTATAATAGGAAAACCACATAATCAAGAATAAAATTTCACACTTAACGTCTTATCCTAGGTTATTCATGGCCATTTCTAAAACACTAAGATTCTGTTCTATGCTTAAACTTATCCTTAGGGTTCTTACTAAGGCTTTCACATCCTAGTTTCCAAAGGTTGACTATACCTTTCCTCTGATACCAGCTATAACGACCCATAATTTACATACATTGTTATTACTTCATAATTGAATCACACTTATTACAACATATAACAAAACCAAGAAAGGACCGTATAGGTATAGTGTCTTTAGAAACTGGGAAACATAAACAACTGGTTCATAAAGCATCTGCTTTGCCTCACATTTATTTCATCATATCTAGAGTCCCTTTTTGGAATATTCTATTTAATAACCTTCTTCCTGACCTGTTAAAATAAAACATACAAAAGGGTGATCTCAAATGCTCAGTAAGGGTAAACAAAAGAAATATCAAACACATCATATTCATAAGAACATAACATTTTGGAAATCTTAACCTACAAAAGGGAGCATAATTTCATAACATGGAATAAATCATATTAGTGAAATGAAATCCCAATAATCATAACTTAAAACATGAAACTTTGTGGCATACACAAATAATCATAGAGAATCATTTCTTGTTAGTCAAGACTATCTTAGTGGACAAAGTCCATTTCTGAACCGAGTCACCCTTGTTTTAATCCTATTTCACTGAACCGATATAACCTACCGTTCCAGCCATGTCTATCTCATGAGATATAAAATATTTACCCAATGCATTGGAGGGAGATATAGGTCCCACCCATCTCATAATGATATCATTCTTATGTGTGCCACAAAATCATAAACCATACATCATAGCATAACCCATGTAATAAAAATGGGATTCTTAAACATCGTGACATCATAAAACAATTCATATAAGATAAAGGAATTCATAAAAATAATTCTATCACAACATAATCACATCAATGTAATAATAGGGATAGAAACAGAACCCTTTATTATCTTAGATGGAAAATAATTTTGATAAAACACTTGAACTCCATTCTTGAAGAAAATATCCTTTCTACTTCAAAAACATTTTTCCTTTCTTAACATGTCATAGAATTTTAAACTAAAAGAAGTTGATTAAAAATAAACATGAAAACTTGTAATGGAAGATTCTTGGAAATATTTTTTTAAAAATCCATTCATGCTGTATAAGTTAAAAGAAAACATTCTTCTCGTACTTTTGTCGGAAAAGTCAAAAAGTACCTCATACGAAAAACGACAAAAGATTACTTTCATATCCTTTACTAAAAACTCACCGAAGGGTAAAATTGGATTTAAACAATTGTAGGTGGATGTAAATAATATTACATATTGAGGAAACATGGATGTGGATGATAAAATACACCCCAGTAAATACTAAAGTATAAACAATCTCAGATAAAAATGAGATTGTGATATTTCCCTTACCTTAGGTCAGATATGCTTTGTACGTGTCCGAACCTCCTGTATAATGATTTAAATAATGTTATTAACTTATTCCAAAATCATACATATTTTTATGATATCATATTTGGTCATATTCTTAGCTTCTTAGTAGTAATATTTCATTGCTACTTGTTATTCGGGCGTTTATAACTTTTTGTTCTTATGCGTGTTTTGTCGAATAAATTCTTATTCTTCTCTTTAGGTTATAGATACCTAATTTACAGAATGGTATTAGTGTAATATATATCATATTCATTCATTCAATTCATTTATATAATCATTATGAAATGAATATCATGTATAACGAGTCGCATCACATCGTGGAGACGGTATTCCGTACGTACGCACGAGTGATGATATCATTCCTATGATCGTGGAATTGTATTGGAGTGTATGTATACTATTTCAGAATCAGTATCACTTTATAATAGTCATATATAGTCATTATTTACACCATTATACCCATCCAAGTAAGGTGGTGGTGGAAAATAGATTACACCACGGCGTGGAGACGGTATTCCGTACGTATGCACGCGCGGTGATTTCTTTTTCTGTAGGATGGATAGATGGTGAAATAGGGTTGTTTCATACTTATAATAACATATCAGTATATTAGTTATACTGATGTTATTACTTCATAATGAAACAACTAAAGAAGAAGAAGTGGAAGAAGAAATAAAGATGAAAGAATCGGTAACGGACATTACCTCTTCTTTGAAGTTCTTCTTTGAGACCTCCTTTTAGGGCACTAAAATATGTCTTTGAAGAAGACCAGAACCTATAGGATGTTTCTATGGAAGTGGAGAGAATAAATTGTCTGGGTTTGTCCGAGCTTGAAGGCTCAAAGTGGTGTGAGGAAGAGGGGGAGGAGGTGCCCTTTTATAAGGGAGGAGAGGGGCACCTTTGGAATAACAAAAAATATTATTTTATTATAAAGTCAATTTCGGTTTTAAATAGATCCAAATTGATTTATTTCGAGGATAAGGTGGGGATGGGTCTAAATCCTCTCATCCAATAGAATTTAGACAATTTTAGGTTCCTATTTTAACCTTATCATGTAGATTTAACATTAAGTTAAATAATTTTACTTTTACCGTGTCTTCTTGTGTACTTACTATATCAAGACAAACAAACCCAAAGTTGTTTATTATTAATATATATAACCTTATCTAATTCATTTGTCCGAACCTTATATTTTTAGGAATAAAATAACAATTAATAATATAATATTTGTTTTAAAAACTATTTTATGTCAATGTTGACACTATTTAGTAATTGATTTTTGTGAAAATCATAACAGAATGATAAGTTCAACAAAAAGTTAATTAAATCAATACTAACATGTCATATGAACCTAGAAAATTAGTGGAATTCATAATAAGTCTAAAATTATATTTATTTGGGTATTTATAACATCAATTATGTCAATATTTCATTAATAAGATAATTACTACATCATCGTTGTGTCATAAATAAATTAAATTATTTAATGTCTAAAAATGACAAATAAAATACCATTATGTAAGAAATATTTTTTGATTTCTAATAAATATTTATAGTCGAATTTATCTTATGTATAACCCCATATTAAAAATGATTTACTTATTAAACTTTGATTTTAACTATTTTAACCCTTCTTTAAATAAATTAATAATAAATGTCCTAATCTAATCCAAGTGGGCCTAAATGGTCATATTTTATTCCTAAGGTTGTTTTTGGTCGAATTACACTTGTCCAATAGAATTAGGACATGTGTTAGGGTAATAATAATATCATTTTTACCCTTAATTACCCTATTTTCTTTTAACCGTCGTAAAAAAAAGTAAAAAGTTACTATTCACCAAAAAAATTATTTTCATCTCATTGAACCACATTTTACTTACTGACATCAACTGTGTCTCTCATATTTTCGAAATTCCACTCACAGAAGTGGTAAAATTAAGTTTTATGAAAAATTCAGTTTTTTAACTACCACTTAGTGGGTTCACTATTCATCAAAAATTGAAAGTTTTCAGAAAAATACCAAAATTTCACCCTAGGCTAATTTTGATATTACGAATCCAAAAATGAAGTCCATTTTGAAAAATAAAATTTATAAAATTTCAAAAAGTGGTTATTATTATTCATAACGGCTAGTTTTAATAATATTTTAATAACATATCATTGTTTAGTGAAACTCGGTATTGCGTACGACACAAGCTATCGAGGAAACTCGCGATTTCGTGTAAAGAAAGCCAAGAAAGTGTTGTGTGTAGAAAAAGATTCCTTTGATGATTTATATAACATAAAAGTCTCGGGTGTTACACTACAATTCCATTCAATAATTATGGGAATGATATTATCGCTTGTGCGTACGTACAGATTACCGTCTCCACGACGCGATGAGATTCACTCTCCATGTTAACCATTAAAGAATTATTATAAAGTATATATAATGAATAATAATGAAATATATGAAATAATAATGATACTGGATTTATTTATATATCATTTAATTACTTATATTCAATTTAATAAGGAAACAAAAATAGCGTCCATGCGTACGTACGGCCTACCGTCTCAAGGAACGGTGTATTTCATTCCATTATTAGATTTATTATATATATTATATTAATAATATTTATTATATATAAATAATGTTTTAAATTTGATAAGTATGTAAGTTATGATATAAGTGATGATATCAAGAACAAAAATTCCAAACACGTACGATAAATGAAACGATTATTACCCAAAACATTGCTTTAACATTGAATTGACAAATTAACAGGTAATATAAAGACCCAAGTGAATAATATATGATATCATAAATATTATTGTGGTTATGTTACAAGTTATTAATATTTTTAAACCCACTATATAAAAGTTTCAGACACATACAGAAGAAATTGGACATAAGGTAAGGGATAATTATTCCAATCTCGTTCTTAACCGAGGTTGTTTATTCATAAGTATTTACTGGGGTTATATTAATCATCCATGTCCATGTTTCATAAAAATGTTTTCATATGTTTTTAAAATCCTTTTAACCCATTTTTGACTTTTACTACATGGTATGTACGGAATCTTTATTTTTTACCATACGAGGTACTTTTTGACTTTTCCGGAAAAATAATGAGAAGAATGTTTTTTTAACTTATACGGAATGAATGTATTTTTACAGTTTCATAACACCTTATTTAAATAAATATTCCTCTAAAATATTTCATGATTATTTTCAAAAAAGTCTTTTATTTTAAAATTTTATGGAATTTTGAGAAGATAAAATGATTTTGAAGAAGAAAGGATATTTTCCTCAAGAATGAATTTCTAGTGTTTTATCAAAACTATTTTCCATCTAAGATGACATTATATGTTTATATTGAAAGTGTAATGTCTCCATTATTTAAATGGTTTGATTTTTCTTATGATGAAATGATATCCATTTGTTTTATATGGATTATGTTATTATGGGATGATGTATATGAAACTCATTTTATTCATTGGGTTATGATGGATGATTTATGTTTATTTTGTGGCGCATGAAAGAATTATTTCATTATGAGATGGGTGGGACCTACACCTCCCTCCAATTCTTTTGGTAAAGATTTATATCTCAAGATATATACATGGATGGAACGGAAAGTGAATCTGGTTCAGTAATACAGGGCTGGAACGGCAAGTAAACCCAGTTCAGTAATGGAATTGGTATACTAGAATGGTCTTGGAAGCAATGTCTTGGCTACTATGGAAATCATATCATGTTCTTAATGGTTTTCCACAATTACATGTTTTATTCCCAGGCTATTTTATCATGATTAATGTTCTTTTATGATCTATGACTTATGTACAGATAATATTTATCTCATTTCTCAAGATTTTGATGTTTTATGTTAATGTTTTTACGTTAAAATGTTTATGGATTGTTTTATGTCCTCCATGTTTACCCTTACTGAGAATTTGAGCTCACCCTTTTTATGTTTTATTTTACCCATGATATAGAGAAAGGTTTTAGGTAAGAAAAAAAAAGGTGAATATTTTTGTGGGAGATGTTGAATATCTTTCACCATGCTTAGAAGATTTTGTTCCGAGTTTCCAAAGACACTAAACTAATAAGGTCATTGGGCATCTGTTTTTGTTATGTTTTATGTATTCCACAAAAGTAATGTAATGTCTATGTACGTCAAGCTTAGGGTATCTACAGTTGGTATCAGAGAGAAGGTTTAGTTAACCTTTGGAAACTAGTATGCAAAAACTTTTTTTAGATCCCTAGAGATATTTCAAAGGTATGTCTAGGGATGTCCCTAAGGTTTAGTATAACTATTTATTACATTACTAGAATTATGTTGACAAACATGAATAACCTAGGGTGAACCTAAGGTTTCATGTATTAAATAATGTGTGATAAGTTATACTTTTTATGATTATGTGGTTCCTCAATATTTTAATTGTATCTTACACCGTGGTTTTTGGTTTTAGTCAATAGAGGGAACCAGAAGGAATTGGGTCAACAGTGAATCCAATGGAAAAATTGTTGACTATGAGCATCGAAATTTCATAATGCCTAGAAAGAAAGATATTCTAGTTATTCCGAATCAGTCATCGTGATATATGATTAAAAAGTTGAACTTTAGTGGTATTCCTAATTCGTCAAATAAGAGGAAGATTGACTTTTATGCATGTTCGCATGGTGAGGAGAATAGAGAAAGGAATATTGAGATTTATAAATAAGGGAAGAAGAACCTTGATGATTAAATCAAATGGAGGGGAAGATGTTATCTGTGTGGGTAGAAGGGTCATAGAGTGACACACTGTTATGTAGTTCAATTTCTTATCTGTGGAGAACATGGGAATTACCCAACTCAATGCCCTGACCTAAGAGGCTACTTATAAATCAAGTAAGGACTTATTCCATGACAATCATTGAAGAGGATGTATTGAAGTGTTTATGTATTGGTATTCAATAATAATGTTATTACGATACTTTTATGGTATATTGGAACATCTATGTATTGGTTAATTATGGTTTTCAATAATTATATGGTACCGGTAACCATGAAAAGTGACTGAATTTTTTTAAAGAAGATGATATGTGCATAATGAAGGTAAAGGAAGATACTTAGATGTTTGATAATATTAATGAGATCATGACTTTTATAAGGACAAAGTGATATCATGGTTTGAATATATAGAAATTTTTGGATTTTGGTATGTGGAAAGAGTTAACTTTTGATAGCATTCATGTTTTCACTAAGGGTCTATGGTAATTCATGTTTCAAGAGAATACATGATTAAGGTATTCACATGGTTGGAATGTGACCAACAAGATATATCTTATGATATACGGGGGTAAATGATGGTATTCACATGTTCGGCAGATGGCCTTTCTAGTAATAGTTTTCTTTATACTATGATACTGGACAGAAGTATTTTGGATAAGCCTAAAGATTGGAATGGGTTATGTTAGACATAAGATAGTATTGTTTAATAATAGGACTTTTTGATATTATTTTTGGAATTTTATAATAGTTTTAGAAAAAGGACAACCCGTAGAATGGGTGATAACCTGTCGCGTCGGATAAGGTTGCGGGAATCGAACCCACAACCGAAGTGCGACAGGACTTTATCGCAACTGGCCTACAAGAAGTCCCTGGTTAGTAGAAATTAGTTTTATTTTATTAAGCAGTATGATAGATGAAGTATAAGTCCATTTTAGGAACCATATACAATTAATCTCAGATCGAATTATGTATATTTCATAAATTGTGCTAATATTATTGCAATAGAGACAGATGGAATGACATATCATTCTATCGCATGATCTGCTAATACTTCAAGAATGAAAAATTCAACTTTGTTTCTTTAAAATATGAAGTGTAAATTGTTCAAGGAACGAACAACAGTGAGATTGTACTAAAATCAATTAAGTATTTCTTTTAATTAAAACATTATTCAACATTAGGAAAATGATCTTTAAAACTAAAAATGTTGTCCTAGTGCCCTCATATCTTATGAATCAGATGGTACCTTAGATCATCACAAATTTATGGCTTTGTGATTGTTGGATTTTTCATAGCCATGTCCTCTACCACTCTCCATCAGAACATGATGGTTAGATTTCTCTTCCATATCCATATTTTTACATATATTATCCTATGTGGAAAGCCAGTGATGATTTACTATGGGTGACCGTTATGTTTCTAACATTCCTTTTTAAAATGAAGTTTTAGTATTCCTTTTTACGATGTGGGTTTCTATGAAATAAACTTCCAAATAGTAAATGATTTATCACCTTGACGAATTTCGAGGTCGAAATTCATTTTAATGGGGGTAGAATGTAACACCCCAATATTTTATGAGAAATATTCTTTTTAATTTCATTGATGTCGTGTGTCGTAAACTACACCAATATTATCTTGCGCTATACGCAACACCATATTAGCTTTTATTATACGCAACACTATTCTTGGCTTATGTTGCACACAATTTCAAGTTCTTTCGAATAAAATTCATTTTACACAACACTGAGTAAAGATTTTGATCTATGTATAAATGAACTATGTTTTTATAATGTTATATGTGACACTAAAGGAAGCTTTCACTACACACAACCCGGACTTGGCTTGCATTATACACAAGAGTGACCTTCCTCAATAGCTTGTGTTGTACGCAGTACCGTGTTTCACTAAAAAAAGATATATTATTATAATATTACTATGAACTATCCATTATGAATAGTGTTAACCAAATTTTTAATTTTATAACATTATCATTCATCTTACACATATTATCTAACATCTTATGAGAACAAAATTAATTTTTCGGGTAAAATAAGTATTTTTCAAAAAATGCAGTTTTGCCGCCTTTTAATGGGGAACCCAATTTAAATATAGTTTTTGACATGTTTATAATTTAAAATAGAAAAAATAAACTTATTCAATTCAATAAGGATAAAAAATTCACTTTAGATAAATTTTTTATATTTTTCTATTAACTTTCTTATTTTGATGAATAATAAAAATATGCTAAATTTTAATTAAAAACACCTTTTTTCATCAAGAAAATTTATATGGGTTAATTATAATATTGAATGGTTTTAAAGTATAAATAAAATATATTTTTACCATTTAATATTATTTATGTCATTATCATTAATTTTACATTGAATTCATAGGTAAAATCATTTCAATCTTTTGCAATGTTTTAACTTTTAAAACTCGTTTTCTCAACAACAGGATTAATTTTAAATTAAATACTGCAACTTCTGTGTTTTTAATTTGGAAAAATTGATTCCATATTTGGAATCAGTAGGTCCAAATTATGTTAATAGGCTACTTTTTATTTTTTAGGCATTATGAATAGTAACTACGGTAAATTTTATTTACCATAGTTAAAGGTAAATCAGGTAATTAAGGGTTAATATAATATTATAAAATTACCCTAAAACATGTATTGATATCATTGGTTGATTATATTGCTCTCTAAAGAATAATTTGGTCGAAATGGAATCTGTTTAAACCCACTTGGATGTGATTAAGACCTTTATTTTATTTTATTTAAAGAAAGTGAAATATGTCCCACTCAAACATTAATAATTAATGTATTTTTAATATATAGTTATAAAAAATATAAATTCAGTTATAAATACTAATTTGAAATCTAAAATGTTTTTCTTTGTTATGGTAATTTATTTGTAATTTTTAAGAAATATTTAATTACCTTAATAGCTTATACATTAATGATGCAGAAATTATTTATTTAGTGAAAAATCAATAATATAGTTTTTATTAAAATAATAATACCCATAAAAAGGACCAGAAAATTTGCCAAACCTTATTGGTCAAATATTTATATACCATAATCATCCAAGGTTCTACTTGTGGACTATATGGAACCTTATAATATAAATTATGACATTTATATTAATTTATTTTAAAGGATGTCAAAGTTGTCACATTCATACTTTAATAAAGATAACATTTTAAAAGTAAGTTGGTTTAGAAGATAAATTAGAATAAAAGTATTCTTATGAAATATATTAGATTTATATTCATCATAGTATTTTTTTTTAATTTTTATTCAAAAATAAGTATATTAAATAATTATACAAAAATGTTGTAGTAATTATTTGTTTTAGAGAAATATCAAATAAATGGTTTTAAAATATTAAAATAAATATTATATGAAATAATTAATGTGATAAAAGAATTTTATAAATTAATATGACACGATAGGAATCTATTAAATATTTTTTTTGAATATATCCTCAGTTTGGATTTTATTTAAAATTCAAATAAATGGATAGTGTCAAAATTGACACTATTGATATTTTATAAAAATAACATATTATTCAATTGTTTAAAAATCACAAAAATATTTAAAAATTACAAATTGAAAATTATATAGTAGAAAATGTGATAATTTATCTAATTATGGAAAATTAATAACACATAAGTAAGTATTTATAACAATTTAAAAATTATAATATTATTACCACAAATAAAGTTAAATATATTAAATGTGGATAAATCAAAATGATAAGGTTTAAAATAAACATAAAACATGTCTAAATTTGATTGGATTATGATATTACAACCCTATCTCATCTCATATTATAATTGAGTCATTTTTTATGTTTTTTAAGTGGTGTTTGATTTTAGTATTAATTAATATTTTTGAGAGTTTCCAAAAGTGCCCCTCTCCTCTCGTATAAAAGGGCACCTCCTACCTCTCCTCTTCACAAAATTTTGAGCCTTCAAGCATGGAAAAACCCAGTACATTTATCTTCTAAACTTCCCTATAAACCTACTAGAGGTTCTGGTCTTCTTCAAAGACAAACTTTAGTGCCCTAAGAGGAGGTCAAGATGAGGCACGTCGAAGAAGAGGTAATATCCTTTACCGATTCTTTCAAATTTATTTCTTCTTCTACATCATTGTATTTATTTGTTTCATTATAAAGTAATAACATCTATATCACTCACATACTAATATTTTATTATAAATATGAAACAACCCTATTTCACTTTCTATCCATCCTACGCAAAACGAAATCACCGCGCGGGCGTACGTACGGAATATCGTCTCCACGCCATGGTGTAATCTATTTTCCACCACCACTATACATGGATGGTTATAATGGTGGAAATAATAAATATATATGATTATTATAAAATCATACTTATTTTGAGATGTTATATCATCCAATCCAATTCCATTCAATAATTATGGGAACGATATCATCGCTCGTGCGTACGTACGGATTACCGTCTCCACGACGCGATGAGATTCACTCTCCATGTTAACCATTCAAGAATTATTATAAAGTATATATAATGAATAATAATGAAATATATGACATAATAATGATACTTTATTTATGTATATATTATTTACTTACTTCCATTTAATTTAATAAGGAAACAAAAATAGCATTCATGCTTACGTACAGCCTACCGTCTCCATGAACAGTGTATTTCATTCCATTATTTGATATATTATATATATTATATTCTGAATATTTATTATATATAAATAATGTTTTAAATTCTGGAAGTAAGTAAATCATGATATAATTAATGATATTAGGATCAAAAATTCCAAACACGTACGATAAATGAAACAATTATTACCCAAAACGTTGCTTTTACATGGAATTGAAAAATAAATGGGTAATATAAAGACCTAAGTGAATCATATATGATATCATAAATATTATTGTGGTTCTGTTACAAGTTAATAATATTTTTAAACCCACTATACAAGATTTTCGGACACATACGGACGAAATTGGACATAAGGTAAGGGATAATTATTCCAATCTCATTCTTAATCGAGATTGTTTATTCATAAGTATTTACTAAGGTTATATTTATCATCCATGTCCATGTTATCTAAAAATGTTTTCATGTGTTTTTAAAGTCCTTTTTACCCATTTTTGACATTTACTACATGGTATGTGAGGAATCTTTTTTTGTTTACCATACGAGGTACTTTTTGACTTTTCTGGAAAAAGTATGAGAAGAATGTTTTTTTAACTAACACGGCATGAACAGATTTTTATGGTTTCATAACACCTTATTTACATAAAACTTCCTCTAAAATATTTCATGATTATTTTCAACAAAATTATTTTCTTTTAAAATTTCATGGCATTTTGAAAAAGAAAATTATTTTGAAGAAGAAAGGATTTTTTCCTCAAGAATGCATTTCAAATGTTTTATCAAAACTATTTTCCATCTAAGATGACATTATCTATTTATCTTTCAAGTATAATGTCTCTATTATTTAAATGGTTTGATTTTTCTTATGATTAAATGATATCCATTTGTTTTATATTGATTATGTTATGATGGGATGATGTATATGAAACCCAAATTATTCATTGGGTTATGATGGATGATTTATGTTTATTTTGTGTCACACGAAAGAATGATTTCATTATGAGATGGGTGTGACCTATATCTCCATCAAATTAATTGGTTAAATATTTATATCTCATGAGATAGACATGGATAGAATGTAAATTGTATCTAGTTCAACAATAAAGGCTTGGAATGGATAGTAAACCCAGTTCAGTAATGGACTTTGTCCACTATGATGGTCTTGGCAGCAATGCCTTGGCTACTATAGAAATCATATCTTGTGCTTAATGGTTTGCCACAATTCCATGTTTTATTCCCAAGAAATTTTATCATGATTAATGTTCTTTTATTATCTATGCCTTATGTACATCTATGATTTATGTCGTTGCTCAAGATTTTGATGTTTTATGTTAATGTTTTTATGTTAAAATGTTTATGGATTGTTTTATGTCCTCCATGTTTACCCTTTCTGAGCATTTAAGCTCACCCTTTTTATGTTTTCTTTTCCCCATTATATAATGAATGGTTTTAGGTAAGAAAAGAAAAGGTGAATATCTTTATGGGATATGTTGAATATCTTTCACCATGATTTGAATATTTTTTTCTGATTTTCCAAAGACACTAAACTAATACGGTCATTGGGAATCTATTCTCGTTGTGTTTTAAGTATTCCTCAAAAGTAATGTAATGTCCATGTACGTCAAGTTTGGGTATTTATAGCCACCCAATTCTGCTGGTTAGCTAGTAGTAATGTTGTAGGTTTTCTAGCTATTGCTTCCTCCATTGGTTTGTTTCTAGCTTCCATCAGGTAGTTGATATGCTACCTATAGATCTAGTATCTCTATCAACTACCACCAGTAGGTAGGTGACATTCCACTACATAGCCACTGACTTTCTTATTTCATTTAATATTCTATTAGTGTCACTATCTATCCATTGACAACCCCAAGTACCTGATGGTGACAGACTAATGTGGAAACTCTTATGAACCTCTCTATTCAGTTTCAAGCCTTAATTATATCAAATTTAAACAAAAAATCATGATCAAATATAAATTCTAAAATATAATCAATTGAAAAGTCTAGGGAACTAAAATTTCCTTTTGACCATTAAAATACAGTTAATAGTGTGAGATATACCAATCTTTCCTTTTTTATGATCACAATAACTTAAAATATATAAACGAATATTTTAAAAATAAATTTATATATTACATAATTAAATTGAAATGTAAAGATAAAATCATTTGTCAATACTCAAGAGATTAAAATTAGATTTAAAAATATAAATATATATATTATAAATATATTTTTTTAACATGGAAGAAAATACCAGTTCAAAAATACTATTGAATAAAGGGTTCATATAATTAATAAAACTATAAATATATAAATTAAATTGACTTAAATTTTCTCCATTTCCCCCCAATGTAAAATGACTCAAAAATCAATGAAAATTTTTAATATCAAAATGATACCATAAATGTTTCTTAAATTTGTCCCACTTTTTTATTATAAAAAAGAACATATAAATATGTATATAGAAAAAATAAACAAAAATAAATTTTATAACTCATAATTAATGTTAATTCAAGGGATAAAATAATATAATTTTATATTTCAGTACAAAAATAATGTTATTTTTATTTTTAGAAAATAAAAAAGTTGTATTAAATAAAAAACTTTAAGGTATTTATCCCATTTCAAAATTTTCAATTTAAAAGTAGATGAAGAGTATACTCAATATTGAAGGTAAATGTTAAAGTTGAAAATAAATAATATAAATTTTTTTATCAAATGGGTGCCTCTTCTATGAATATTGTATTATTAATAAGAAAATAACCCCCTAAATTAATGCATTAATAAATAGAGAGACATCAAATAATAAAATTCAATATATGAAAAAAAAATATAAGAAATTTTAAGATCTTTAGTCTTTTTCTAAACCATTAATATGGTTTATAAAGGTTTTTTAAATTATATAAATATTATTCTTTCAGAGTAGAAAAAATATTTGAAGAAACGGCCCACCACTTTTACCTAGGGTGAGAATTAGATAAAAAAATACAACCAGTCCTTTTTTATTTTAAAATCTCCAGGTTTATCTCTCCCAGAATCAAATCCACTTTTTGGTATCCAAAAACAATTATCTTCTATGAATATTACACTCAAATTTCCAATATTAATGGATATTTTTTTTGAAAATAATATTATTTTAAATAAATTGACATTAAAATATTTACATCATTTTAAACCACTAATACATACCAATGTTATTGAATATTTTTCATGAGAGTACCATACTTAACTAAAATTTAATAAATAAATAAATAAATAAAGGGGATATATACATACCAATTAAATATTGGTTCTAATAAACTAGATGAATATATCATCTTTTTCGAAGTTACCTCTCCCAATATTATATCACAAATGAATGTCCTTAGTGAGAGTGTTGAATAATATTTCAAGAAATTATAATATTACAAGTGTTGTAATAATTAATAGAGACCAAATTGTAATTTGGACCATATTCCAAGATACTATGCTTCATCCAAATAATTTGTGTACACCAAATCTAAATGGATATATATTCCATATATGTTGTTTATAGTGAAACAAATTATAATTATTATTACTCTTGGTGATAATATATTTTAGAACTGGGAGATATGTCTCACTTGTATTTTTTTATCCTATTGGAATCCCCCAAAATTAGAAACTGAAAAACTTGTATGTTTAAAAAATTGGATTTTGGATAAAAAAAACTAAGGCTTTTAGAAAATTTAAAACATATAAAAATAATTTAATATATTTTAAATGATATCAATTTTCATTTTATTGAAAATAAAATAAATTATAAACACTAAACATGAAGTATATATTGGTAATGGTATGATAATGAAGGCTCTTAATATTACCTCTATAAATATTATTGTCAACCAATTTACCAGATTCTTCCAACATTAGATTACAAGTAAAAATAATATGTTTACTTATTTCCTTTACTTTATGTATGAAAAAAATGATTTAAAAGTTTTATATTATATTCTCCTTGAATGAGAAATATTTCTTCTTTACTTTAGGAAATTATAAAACTAAGAAATAAATTTATGTCCTGCCATAAAATTCTTCACAAATTCATTTCACATTAATTCATAAAAATAATTTCTAAGAAATTTTTAATAGAATAAAAAATAAAATCATTCAAATAAATTGAAAAAATTAATAAATCATTAGAAATGGTTTTTTAAAACAAATTTTAATATATTTTTCGAATTTTAAAATCATTTTGGTAAAAGAAATTTATTCAACTTTTCATACCAAGACCATGGTGCTTATGTTAAATGATAAAGTGGTTTTGATAATATAAATACACAATTAAAAAATTTTGAATCTTTAAAACTTGTTGGTTTTAAACAAAATCGTTTTTGGAAATAAAACCATTCAAAAAATGACTTTTAACATCCAATAAAAAAAAATTTCCAATGGATTAAAATAATATTTTAATGAATTATATCCTAGAGATGGTTGAAAAGTTATCATAATAATCAATTAATTGTTCTGGACTATAGAATTTTTCTATGATTCTATATTTTTTACAAGTGATTTTATATTGCTCATCTAATTTATATTTAAACACCAATTTAATTCCAATAATATAATGATCATCTGGTATTTCAATAAGCGTCCAAAAATTATTCCTTTGGAATTGGTTTAATTACTATTTAACTTCACATACCTTACATTCAACAATAATGGAATCATTAACATATAGGGGTTCTATCTTGGAGACAAAATCATGATATTAAACCTCCTTTAAAATTGACATCAAGTATGAGTACTTGCATGAAAATCGCTAATAAAAGTATATAAGGGATGATATTTATATTTTAACCATGTCTTGGGTAAATTGATATATGGTGGTTCTTAAATAAAAAAAAATTGTTTAGAAGTATGTATAATATATTGGGTAAAAATTTCTAGGTCAACCTCAATGTCATTATCTTGGGGATGATGTTTAAGAAAGTTATTACTAAATTTGATGTGAATTGATACTTTTAATGTCCTATTCCTTTTTTCAAAGACTCTTACTAAATTAAATGTTTTATAGTTGCAAAGAAAAGTACCTTTACAATATTCTGTTTCAAATTTTTCTTGGTTTTCATTGGTGTCAAATATATAGAATTTATATCCAAGAACTTTAAAAAATCTAACTATAGGATTTTTTCCAAAGTTCATATGGAGTCTTATTAAGGAAGGGAGTTATAAGAACACAGTTTCAGGTATAAAAAATAGAATTACCACCTTAACTATTAATTTTTAAAGGAGTTTAAATTCATTTAATAATGTTTGAAAATTTTCATGTTGATTTCTATTTTCTCCTGTCAACCTCACTTTTTTAGAGTCCTTTGATCTAATAATTAATAATTATAACCTTATGAAGTAAAATTTTCATCAAAATATTTATTATAAAACTCTTCCTAATGATCACTGTGAATATATATGATCTTTTCAACTATTAATTTATGGAATTGTTGGACTATATTACAAAGTCTTCACAAAAAAGGTTTTTATGAGTTAATAAATAAACCCATGTAAATATAGTATAATATTTTATAAGTAAAATAATATATGATTTACCACATAATTTAAACATGGGTTGTTCTAGGGTGATCAGGATAAATAACATTGAGGGCCTTATATTTTTACACTTCCATTTTATATTTAAATTATTTTTTGTTTCTTACTAAGATATAAATGTTCACAATGTTATTTTATAAACTAAATTTAGGTAACACTTGTAATAGATTATTTTGTTTGAGTTAGAAATTTGTTTTTGTGCTATAAAGACTAAGGAACCTATTCCACATCTGTAACTCACTATTTTTTCACAAAAAAATTACATTTTGAATTGAAATATATTTTATTTCAATAACAGAAACATCTTGAAAATTAGAAGCAATGAATATGAGTTTTCATTTGAATCAAAAAAATTACAAAATCCATTCTCATAAGAGACTTCAAAACCACTGTCATATTATTTAATAATTCGTATAATGTTATTTTTTGACCTTTAACATATAAAAGATCTTTAATAATAAATTTTTTGATAAAATAATTGTACATAAATAGATGATCTTACTACTTGAGTTATCTCCAAATGAGACATTGAATCCATCAATATTTTCAAGATGATTGAATTCAGATTAGTCACCACACATGTGTCTCAAGAACTCTCTATCTAAGTACCATGTGGATCATTGGGTTTTTCTCCTAATAAATTTTTTCTACAAAATAATAAATAAATTATAAATTCTATTAACAAAAATTTAGGATGAATTATGTTACCCAAAAGTTATTTTTGAATCCAATCTTGTTGGGTATATGATTTTCCACAATAATATCTAAACAACGTATTAAAATATATATGAAAAGAATTAGTCATACCATAACAAAAAAAATTAGAGTTTCCATCATAAATAAATTAAATGGTTTTTCTATAAAAATCACTTAATTTATCTTTTGATCATCCTTTTACAAAATTATTTTTAATTTTTTAGGTGCTTTTTGTATTTGAAAAACTAAAACCAAAAAAAAATTTACATGTCATTGAGAACCAATATTGTATTTATATTTTATTCACCTTAGGTGAATTAAGTAAGGTAATTATTGAGATCCTTGATAATTGATTCAAGTATCTAAATATTAGATAGTTATTTTATATTCTAATATAAATCATCATTCTCTTTAAAGTATTTATTCTTTTCAAAAATAAAGTTATTATAATTCTATTATAATTCATTGAATTTTATGGTATGTTCATAAAATCCATATTTTATTTCTTCATTATCTATTTGTATTGAAGAATAAGAAGAGTTGGAAAAATTACAATTTTAAGATATAGGGTAATTAATTTCATTAGATACCTCAATTTTAGCTATGAGACATTTGGAACGCCAATCACTTGATTCAGATTAGGAGAGAAGAATCATCACATACACACCAGGTAGAATCATTGAGGTATTTTTTACTTTAATTTTACCCTTTTTCAATAATGGGTAATATTCCTTTATTTTTTTCATTTTTATTGAAATGATAACAAGTTAACTGAACTTCTTTCCATTGATTTTTCTTTTTATCATGGTTAAGGGATTTTTTCTTCATCATGTATCTATTTACATGATTTTCTACAGGTGTTATGCTGGTGTCACTTTTGAAAGAATAATTATAGATTCATTTAAAATAAATTTTATCCTTTTTCTTGAAACCCTTGGATTTTTTTTCATATTGTCTCTTCATAGTGATATCATAAGTCATTAGAGAACCAATGAGTAATTCAACAATAATTTTATTAATTTATTTTTATTCATGAATAATCATTATCTTGGGTTCCAAAAAACATATAAAAATTTAAGGAATCTTCTTCACATGAGTTTATATAGAAATATCAGGACAAATACACTTCATTCCATTCAATATGTCAGTAAAATGAGTAAACATCAGGGAAATTGATTCATTATAATTCACACTAAAATATTAAAAAATAATAATATATATATATATATCAAGTCTAATATCATTGACTTTATTGGTCCCTTCATGAGTAAATTCAAGTAATTTCAATATTTATTATGATGTTTTTCAAGTAAAAAACACAATTAAACTCACTTATATCTAAAACATAATGAATATAATTACATTCATTATTATGAAGTTCAAACGCAACAATTTTATGGGTAATCCATTTTTCATCTAATTCCTCTGGGGGTCTGTAACAATGCATGAAAATTTTATAAACAGAATAGATATGGATTCCTAAAAATGTATGCATGATTATTTTGTAATAACTATAGTCAATTCCATCCAATAATGGGACATGAAGTAATGATTTTCCTTCAAAATCAACTTGGGTGTTAGATGTTAATTCCTTTTTTTAAATATCATTTCTTGAAATCGGTTAAGATTTTAAAATGAAATTTTGAAAACAAGGTCTCATCAGTGTTTTGAAAAATAGATCCCCTTTGATACAAATTTTTTAGTGGGGAAAATGGAAAGTGGAATTAAATCACCATTAAAATTTTAAATAAATGTACTGACATAAAATATTGAGGGATAAACTAAAATAATCATATTAAGAATAATAGAATTTAAAGGAATTTTTCAAAATTTAAAACAATAATAAAAGAAAAACAAAATAAATAAATAAGTTGTATAATTTTTGATAAGATATTTACTGATTAAAAATTAAATGGTTTACTAATTAATTGAATGAAACTAATTAATAAATAAAATATTTCAAAAGTAAACAAGGCACAAAACTTGTAGGGGAATTTTGTAAAAATATCAATAAGATCCCATGAATCTCCCAAATCATTGGATTGATTAGTTTTTAAAATATAGAATATAAATTAAGTGATATTAAGGAAACTAAAAAATATCACAAACACTAAAAATATTATAGTCAATAAATTGGAAACAAGAACCGTTGTTTTAGAAACATTCCAAGATCCCGAAGATAAATGTCACGACCCGTCCTCAGGGCCCGTGCCATGAATACCCCAAGCCCGCCTTCCATAGGCCAGGGGCTGGCGACTAGCACCAAGGCGTAAATACCGGTAAAAAGGGAAGGCATTGCCTTTGTAAAGTAAACAAACACCACAGAGCAAGAAAGAAGTATAAGTAAACCCTGAGTAAAAACTGAGTACAACAGTAAGTGCGAAAAAGTAAGTGGGTCAGTATACAAACCCAAACTGAAAGTACAACTGGAAGGGAAAATAGAAACTGAAATGTAAAGCCGCAATGTCAAGCTGTCCACTGGAAATCCCACCTGAAAGGTGGGTACAGATAGCCTCCACTGCTCCTTGGGTCCTGCCGACCGCTCCGAGTACGTCCCGCCCAGTGGTCCACCTCCAGATATCGTCCTGCTCCACAAGCCTCAACCACGATCAGCGATGTCTGTCGTCTGCAACCAACACAACATAGTGCGGGCATAGCCCGTGCAGGGATGAGTATAAGCTACTCAGTAGGGACCCCGAGACCCCCTAGGGTCTCCCAGAATCCACAAGGGATAATCCACAATGGAAAGATACAATCACGAAGTAACATCTGACACTGCTTAGGTATATGTCCATACATATACCTAAGTCATCAATTCCAGTACGCTCCAACCTCCGAGCCCAAGCACAACCCAATCCACACAGGAAAGAAAAACGTAAATCCACACAGGATAGCACAACACAATCTACATAGGAAAGCAAAATGTAAATCCACACCGGATAGCACAACACAATCCACATAGGAAAGAAAAACGTAAATCCACACAGGATAGCACAACACAATCTATATAGGAAAGCAAAACAAGATTCATCTCACACAGGAATACTACTTCGTAAGACGATAGAGATGATCAGATGTAGCCACTGATTCATCTAAGCCGTCGGACCCACAAAGGATCGGTAGGTACTAACCCCCACAATGACCCACACAGGATCGATCATGAAGTTGAAACCATAGCTATTGGGAAACTCCTTCTCCATCAAGTACAGTGGGTATGCCGTTACAACCAAGTGCTTCCCTCTAACCTTGGACTGTTGTTGTACTCCACCAATCGAGTACTGGGGGCTTGCTGCTACAACCAAGCGCTTCCCACCATGGGTCTGCCGCTACAACCAAGCGCTCCCCCTCATAGCCTCTAGAGGTACTCCTTCTGTTGAGTACCATGGGTCAGCCGCTACAACCAAGCGCTCCTCCGTCGGGGGTCTGCCGCTACAACCAAGTGCTCCCCCATGCTGCTAAACCAAGTGCTCCTCCGTCATGGGTTTGCCGCTACGACCAAGAACTCCCCCTCATCGCCTCCAAAGATACTCCTTCTGTTGAGTACCGCGGGTCTGCCGCTACAACCAAGTGCTCCTCCGCCGTGGGTCTGCTGCTACAACCAAGCGCTTCCCTCTAGGCTATCCGTAACACACCGAGTCGTTTGATCAGCAGTCATCAAGTCTCAACCATCTCTAGGGTTTCTGCACACAGCATGCTCGTTCCGGGAGGGTCCACTCCACGAGCCAAGAGGTCGATGCATCAACTGACATGTAGTCTGGAGTTTATGTATCCCAAAAGTACGGTAGTGGTCACTACCGAACCCACGGAGGATTCCCGTACTATCTTCATTGTCGTCGCAGACGCAACCTGCTCTAGGGTTCCCGCACACAGCAAGTTCGTTTGGGAGGGTCTGCTCCACGAGCCGAAAGGCTGATACATCAACTAACACATAGTCCAGATTTGATATATCCAAAAGTTCTGTATCGTCAACAGGAACTCAACGTCGCAGACGGCGCATCAATCAGACGTCTGGTCTGAGAGTTATCATCCTTTTCCGTTCCAGGGGCCCGGTTGGATTTCGGGTGCAATCCAACCCGGCCTCTATCCAACTGCATCTAAAACTCAAGAGAAGTAAGCCAAAAGTTCCGCCTCATCAAGAGGAAATCAATGAGACAGACGGCGCGTCAATCGGACGCCCGGTCTGTGAGTTATTGGTTTTTTCGTCCCAGGGGCCCGATTGGTTTCGTGTGCGAACCAACCCGACCGCACTCCGACGGCATCCAAATCTCGAGCGGAGTAAGCCAAAAGTTCCGTCTCACTTAGAGGAAATCAATGAGACAGATGGTGTGTCAATCGGACGTCCGGTCTGTGAGTTATTGGCTTTTTCGTTCCAGGGGCCCGGTTGGTTTCGTGAGCGAACCAACCCGACCGCACTCCGACGGCATCCAAACCTCGAGCGGAGTAAGCCAAAAGTTCCGTCTCACTTATAGAAATCCAACAAAGTCGACGGCACGTCAATCGGACGTCCGGAGATCAAGTTATGAGTGTTTCCGCTCCGAGGGCCCGGTTTGTTTCGTGTACGAACCAACACGACCGAACCCAAAGTACTCCGAAACCTATAGTGTGAAATACCGAAACTACCGTCTCGATCCAAGGATCACATCGCCGCTAACGGTGCGTCGATCGGAGTTTCGTATCTCAAGTTATGAGAAAAAGACCGAAAAGGTCCGAAAATGGGGGGTCTGGGCCCGGCCGACCCAGCCCAACCCCCCTGGGTCGGCCCGAACCGGGTCGACCCGACCCGAGTCTGGGTTCGACCCGACCGGTGCGGCCCGGCCCGTCTGGAGTGTCGTCTCGGCCGGTTACGGCCGAGCGGAGCGGGGGGTGTGCTGCCTCCGCGTGAGGAACCGCAGCCCCGCGTGGGGCCGCCCTTGCCAGCAGACGCGGCCGGGCCGCCGCGTCCCATGCTCCCCCGGTCCCGCACAGTCACGGGACCGCACTACTGCTGACGGGGCTTCAGCCGCGGAGGTTCTCCACGGCCGCGCACCGGCGGGTTGTTCCGCGGACCACCGGACGAGTTCTGATGGTCGGAAATTCACGCCGTCTTCGCCAAAGGTCCTCCTGGGGTCCGTCCTTCCCTGCAAGGACCCTGCGTCGCCCGTGTGGCCTTCTTTTTCGATGTCCACCGTTTCTCACACCAAGAACGAATGGGGCAGTGGGTTCGGACTTGTTCGTTAGTCCGCACCCACCACGTTAGCGGTTTTAAAAGTCTCACAAAAATTTTAATCATACGCCGCAGGTATAAATCACAATGATTTAAAAGAATCAACCCCTACCTCGTCATATTCATCGAACGTGAGTTCTTCAGGGAATTGACCGTCGTGGAAGAAGAGGATCGTCGCGTCGCGGAAGGGGCGTAGCGTCGTCGCGGTACACGGCGTCGTGTCAACGATCTCAATCGGTTGTTGATCAAAGATTGTCACGGGGAAGGATTGTCATGGAAGGAGATTCATCGGTGTCGCGGTACACGGCGTCGCGTCGTCGATCTCCAAGGTTTCGGCGTTCTTCATCGCCTTTCATCGAAGTCTGACGTTCTTCACGTTCTTCGCATTCTTCGTGAAGGAGGATGAAGATAGAGCTTCTCCAAATCCTCTCAACAAGCCACACCCAAGAAAGACATGCGTTGGTCTTATTTTGTTACATGCCAACAATTTGAAAAACAAGTTAAGAAATGAACCATTAATTCGGTGAATTAATGCTAACGCTGTAACTGTCCAATTAATAGGGGCGTTAAGAGTTTAAGAAAACGCATCGGTTGACTTTCATTTAAAAGGGTTTTTCGCGGGTGCGTTACTTAGAGTAAAAGAAATGGTGGGGCTCGTGCGGGCCCCACCTCAAAAATATCCTACCAAGTGGGTATGATATTTTGGGTTCCACCCTATCCGCTTCAACTCAGCTTAAGTGGCTTTAAGTGTCTTTAAGTGAAATAAAATAAAGTTGCCGCACCACTTTATTTTATTTCTTAACTTAACCCCAAAAACTAAAAACCACACCTAAGCAAACAAAACTTTGGAAAATGCTTTTCTAAGAAAATACTAGAACTTTGATTCCATTGGTGCCCTATGAATTCGATTCCGAGAACCGGTTCAAAAGTTAGGAAAACCCGCTCATTCGTTCACTGAACGTACCCGAGCCAAAATTCGGAAAATGATTCTGGGCACACCGGGCCCCAGAATCAGGTTCCGTCAGAAACTGCGTTCTTGTAAAATTCCAAAGAAAATTAAGAAAAAAAATTTCCTTGAATTTTACGGGTCTTTACATCACTCCCACCTCAGGGATTTATGTCCCCGTAAAGATACATCATAAACTAGGGAAACAAATGTGGGTACTGAGCATGCATCTGAGCCCCCAGCTCCCAAGTACTCTCCTGGAGGTTCTCGTGCTGCCATCTGATGCGCACAAGAGGAATCGACCGTCCATGTAGGACCCACTCCCGTCAATCCTCGATCTCCACTGGGACCTCCGTAAAAGTCACCCCATCATCAATGTCCATCTCCCCATGGTCAATGATATGCGTCGGGTCGTGCACGTATCTCCTCAGCTGAGATACGTGGAAGACGTCGTGCACCCGATGAAACTGAGGTGGTAGAGCCAGGCGATAAGACACCTCGCCAATCCTACTCAAGACCAAGAATGGTCTGATGAAGCGTGGAGACAACTTTCCGCCTCAGCCAAATCTCCATAACTCACGTCGAGGTGTGACCCCTAAGGAAACGTGGTCGCCATCCTTGAACTCTAGTGGTCTCCGCCTCCTGTCAGCATAATACTTTTGCTGGCTCTGAGCTATCCTCATCCTCTCTTGGATGACTTGGACCTTTCTGGTCCTACTCAAGCTACTGAGATTTCTTCTTTGCCGAGAAGAGAAATCAGGTCTCATCCCCTAGATGAACCACGTTATTCGCCTAATACAGTCAATCCCGTCATGGATGATACTAACCCATAGCAAGGATGACGTCGTAAGGCCTCGACGCTACTACCAAGAGATCCAACCTTTACTCTCGCCTCTAAGGGTTGAGTCACACTGTCAGCATCAGTGTGTGGTCACTGGGTCTCCTCCAGTAGGTATCTCAAAGTGAGGGTCAAGTCAACGGATTTTAAACCGGAACCTCTTAGTAACAACACAAAGAGAGGACAGGATGGTAAATGCAAAAAGAAAGGTGTCTTTTATTACTGCAGCTCAAAGTACAAAGACACAAAACATCTACAAACAAACATCAACAATGCTAGAAGCAGCATAAAAAAAAGTCTCCAGGTCTGGAGCTAGTCCCGCTCCTATCCATCTGCTTCCGGAGCTCCATGATCGTAGGCCTCAGCTGCCTGAAGCTGAGCTCTCCCATGTCCACCATCTCCCTACGGTCGAGGTGGACCTCCTAGTGGTGGTGGTGGCAACACCTCGAAGCGTCGTCCACCTCCAGCTGCATGGCCAGCTCCCCTTCCACGGTCTCCTGCACCATGCGGTCCGCCTCGATTGAACATCTGCCTCTGCCTGGGAGGTCCTTTGTTCATCTACTGATCATCCGTATGGCGGTTCAGACAGTCACGAGTCATGTGTCCAACTCCGCCGCATGAGTAACATTGTCTGCTCATGGTAAGTCGTTGTCCACCCCGGGTGCCTCGCACAAATGATCATGTGTCACGAGGTCAACCACCTGTAGGTCTATTCCTCTTGGACCCATGCGTCATCTATCTACTGCTCACTACAGAAGACTCTGCTTCATGCCAGCTAGTGGTGGGTCCTGCTGCTGGAGACTGCTCAGCAAGGAAACTCTCCACTAAGAGGGCTCGCTCCAACACCCCTGTCTGTGTCGGAATGCTGTGAGAAACAAATGAAGCTCTGATATCTCACCTGATCCCCTGCTCGAAGGTTTGGGTCCTGAAGAATGGGTCACGTATCATGTCCGTGGAATAGCGTGAGAGATCGGTAAACCTTTTCGCGTACTGGGCTCCTGTCATGCAGCCCTGCCGCAGCTGTAGTAGCTCTTGTATGCGCACCGCTCGGAAGGTGGCTGGGACGAACTCTGAGCGAAAAAGGCTCTCAAAGTCCGTCCAAAGGAGTGATGCCTCGTCGTGCACCTGGAGCATCAAGCTCCACCATCTTCCTGCTGCCGCATGCAGGAGGCTCCCTACAAGGACCACCATAAGATCAGCTGGTGTCCCTACCAAACGAAAAACTCGTACAACTGTCTCCATCCAATCCTCAGCTGCCTGAGGGTCCGTCTCCCCACGGAACCTAGGCGGTCGCTGACGTTGAAACTCGTGAAGTGCACTAATGAGACGTGCACCATCAATGGCTAGGGCTGGTAGAATCAGTGGCTCAGCAGGTAGAGGTACTGCCGGTGCCTCTGCTGTCAAAGGGCCCTGTACCGAGGCCTCGTCTCTCGGTGGGCTGTCGTCATGCACAACTCTCGGAACCCTAGCTGTCTGCCATCGTGGGGCCATCCTGAAAAGGAAACAGGTGTGCCATGGTCATAACAGTATACCTGGTGAGATGAAAAAAAGAAATCACAAAAAAAAAACTTGAAACACACACATGAAATCAATGTTTTCGTGCATTAAGTCTGAAATCAGATGTCAGGGTCCTGGTGTACGGATATGTCGGTCGTCGCACCAACACTGGACTCCTTGTACTGATAACCACACCCAATATGCTAAACACTATTGATTCACATAGAAAAAGATCAGAGTCTCAAGTTCTGCGGTAGAACCGAACTCCTCTGATACCAATTTGTCACGACCCGTCCTCGGGGCCCGTGCCGTGACTACCCCAAGCCCGCCTTCTATAGGCCAGGGGCTGGCGACTAGCACCAAGGCATAAATCCCGGTAAAAAGGGAAGGCATTGCCTTTGTAAAGTAAACAAACACCACAGAGCAAGCAAGCAGTAGAAGTAAACACTAAGTAAAAAATGACTACAACAGTAAGTGCGGAAAAGTAAGTGGGCCAGTATACAACCCCAAACTGAAAGTAAAGTACAATTGGAAGGGAAAACAACAACTGAAAAGTAAATCCGCAATGTTGAGCTGTTCACTAGAAATCCCACATTAAGGGTGGGTACAGATATCCTCCACTACTCCTCGGGTCCTGCCGACCGCTCCAAGTACCTTCCACCCAGTGGTCTACCTCCAGATACCTTCCTGCTCCGCAAGCCACAACCACGATCAGCGTTGTCCATCGTCTGCAACCAACACAACGTAGTGTGGGCATAGCCCATGCATGGGTGAGTATAAGCTACTCAGTAGGGACCCTGAGACCCCCGAGGGTCTCCCAGAATCCACAAGGGATAATCCACAAAGGAAAGATACAATCACGAAGTAACATCTGACACTGCTTAGGTATATGCCCATACATATACCTAAGTCATCAATTCCAGTACGCTCCAACCTCCGAGCCAGAGCACAACCCAGTCCACATAGGAAAGAAAAACGTAAATCCACATAGGATAGCACAACACAATAAACATAGGAAAGCAAAATGTAAATCCACACAGGATAGCACAACACAATCCACATAGGAAAGAAAAACGTAAATCCACACAGGATAGCACAACACAATCCACATAGGAAAGAAAAACAGGATTCATCTCACACAAGAATACTACTTCGTAAGACGATAGAGATGATCAGATGTAGCCACTGATTCATCTAAGCCGTTGGACACACAAAGGATCGGTAGGTACTAACCCCCGCAATGACCCACATAGGATCAATCTTGAAGTTTAAACCATAGCTATTGGGAAACTCCTTCTCCATCAAGTACAGTGGGTATGCCGCTACAACCAAACACTTCCCTCTAACATTGGATTGTTGTAGTACTCCACCTATCGAGTACTGTGGGCCTGCTGCTACAACCAAGCGCTTCCCACCATGGGTATGTCGCTAAAACCAAGTGCTCCCCCTCATAGCCTCTATAGGTACTCCTTTTAAGTACCACGGGTCAGCCGCTACAACCAAGCGCTCCTCCGTCGTGGGTCTTTCGCTACAACCAAGCGCTCCCCCTCATAGCCTCCAGAGGTAATCCTTCTATTGAGTACCGCGGGTCTGCCCCTACAACCAAGCGCTCCTCCGCCATGGGTCTGCTGCTACATCCAAGCGCTTCCCACTGGGCTATTTGTAACACATCGAGTCATTTGATCAGCAGTCGTCAATTCTCAACCAGCTCTAGGGTTTCCGCACACAGCATGCTCGTTCTGGGAGGGTCCACTCCACGAGCCAAGAGGTCGATGCATCAACTGACATGTAGTATGGAGTTTATGTATCCCAAAAGTATCGTAGTGGTCACTACCGAACCCATGGAGGATTCCCGTACAGTCTTCATTGTCGTCGTAGACGCAACCAGCTCTAGGGTTCCTGCACACAGCAAGTTCGTTCGGGAGGGTCCGCTCCACGAGCCGAGAGGCTGATACATCAACTGACACATAGTCCAGAGTTGATATATCCAAAAGTTCTGTATTGTCAACAGGAACTCAATGTCGCAGATGGCGCGTCAATCGGACTTCTGGTCTGAGAGTTATCAGCCTTTTCCGTTCTAGGGGCCCGGTTGGATTTCGGGTGCAATCCAACCAGGCCTCTATCCAAATGTATCTAAAAATAAAGCGAATCATGCCAAAATTTCCGTCTCATCAAGAGGAAATCAACGAGACAGACAGTGCGTCAATCGGACGCCTGGTCTGTGAGTTATTGGATTTTTCATTCCAGGGGTCCGGTTGGTTTTAATGAGTGAACCGACCCGACCGCACACCGACGACATCCAAACCTCGAGCGGAGTAAGACAAAAGTTATGTCTCACTTAGAGGAAATCAATGAGATAGACGGTGCGTCAATCGAACGCCCGGTCTGTGAGTTATTGGCTTTTTCGTTCTAGGGGCCCGGTTGGTTTTGTGAGCGAACCAACCCGACCACACTCTGACGGCATCCAAACCTCGAGCGGAGTAATCCAAAAGTTCCTTCTCACTTAGAGGAATCCAACAAAGTCGATGGAACATCAATTGGACGTTCAGAGCTCAAGTTATGAGCGTTTCTGCTCCGAGGGCCCGGTTGGTTTCGGGAACGAACCAACCCGGCCGAACTCAAAGAACTCTGAAACCTAGAGTGCGATATACTGAAACGACCGACTCGATCCAAGGATCACATTTCCGCTGACGGTGTGTCGATCGGAGGCCCGTAGCTCAAGTTATGAGCAAAAGACCGAAAAAGTCCGAAAACGGGGGGTCTAGGCCCGGCCGACCCGGCCCAACCCCCCCTCGGTCGGCCCGAACCGGGTCGACCCGACCCGGGTCCGGGTCCGATCCGGCCGGCGTGGCCCGGCCCGGCCGGCGGGTCGGCTTGGCCGGTTACGGCCGAGTGGAGCGGGGGGTGTGCTGCCCCCGTATGAGGAACCGCGGCCCCGCGTGGGGCCGCCCTTGCCAGCGGACGTGGCCGGGCCACCGCGTCCCGTGCTCCTTCGGTCCCGCGCGGTCGCAGGACCGCGCGGCTGCCGCCGCGACTTCAGCCGCAGCGGTTCTCCACGGCGGCGCACCGGGCGCCGCCGACGCCGCCATGCCGGCGTGGCGCACCGGTGGGTTGTTCCGCGGACCACCGGACGAGTTTCGGTGGTCGGAAATTCACGTCGTCTTCGCCAAAGGTCCTCCTGGGGTCCGTCCTTCACTGCGAGGACCCCGCATGACCCGTGCGGTCTGCTTTGTCGATGTCCGCCGTTTCACACACCAAGAACGAATGGGGCGGTGGGTTCGGACTTGTTTGTTAGTGCGCACCCACTGCGTTAGCGTTTTTAAAAGTATCACGACAATTTTAATCGTACGTCGTGGGTATAAATCACAAAGATTTAAAAGAATCAACCCCTACCTCGTCGTAGTCGTTGAACGTGAGTTCTTCGCGGAATTGACCGTCATGGAAGAAGAGGATTATCGCGTCGCGGAAGGGGCGTCGCATCGTCGTGGTACACGGCGTCGTGTCGACGATCTCAATCGGGTGTTGATTGAAGATTGTCACGGGGAAGGATTGTCGCGGAAGAAACATCACAGAAGGAGATTCGTCGGCGTCGCGGTACACGGGGTCGCATCGTCGATCTCCGAGGGTTCGGCGTTCTTCATCTCCTTTCGTTGAAGGCCGGCATTCTTCGTGTTCTTCGCGTTCTTCGCGAAGGAGGATGAAGATAGAGTTTCTCCAAATCCTCTCAACAAGCCACACCCAAGAAAGACATGCGTTGGTATTATTTTATTACATGCCAACAATTTGAAAAACAAGTTAAGAAACGAACCATTAGTTCGGTGAATTAATGGTAACGTCTTAATTGTCCAATTAATAGGGGCGTTAAGAGATTAAGAAAATGCACCGGTTGACTTTCATTTAAAAGTGGTTTTCGCGGGTGCGTTACTTAGAGGAAAAGAAATGGTGGGGCTCGTGCGGGCCCCACCTCACAAATATCTTACCAAGTGGGTAGGATATTTTGGGTTCCACCATATCCGCTTCAACTCAGCTTAAGTGGCTTTAAGTGGCTTTAAGTGAAATAAAATAAAGTTTTCGCACCACTGTATTTTATTTCTAAACTTAACCCCAAAAACTAAAAACCACACCTGAGAAAATGAAACTCCGGAAAAGGCGTTTCTAAGAAAATACCGGCGCTGCGATTCCATCAGTGCCCTCAGAATTTGATTCCGAGAACCGGTTCAAAAGTTATGAAAACCCGCTCGTTCATTCACTGAACGTACCCGAACCAAACTTCGTAAAATGATTCAGGGCACACCGGGCCTCAGAATCAGGTGCCGTCAGAAACTGCGTTCTTGTAAAATTACAAATAGAATAAAGAAAAAAATTTCCTTGAATTTTACGGGTCTTTACAATAAATATCCCTTGGTTTTAACAATGTTCCTAAAAACCCAAAGGTAATTAAATGTGATATTTTCTTAGGTAAAAATACTTTAAATAAATTACCTCAATTATATTTAATGATAAATAATTTGAAATTGATAAAATGAGATTGATAAATATTAGGGATCGAAGAATTATAAGAAGTAATTAAAAAGAGATCTTCTGAGGAATAAATTTTTGGATCCAAAGCCTATTTTCATTTTCTATAGATTGATCATGTTCATAATTTATCATTGTGTTCTTTTAATCATCCCAATGGTCATATTTATAGCAATCAGGGATCTATGGGTTGAGTTGGAAAGGTAATAAGATCAAGGGATACATTGCACACCTGTATTAATGAAAACTCTAACTTCATAAATTGGGTCCATTGGAAGGATTATTGATGCCACCATATGTATAATCAGTATGTTGTTTGTATTCTTACTATTGTAACCTTTACCAAGTAGTCGTTGTCTACCACTGGGTAGCTAGTGAAAAAACATGTTGATCTAGTAGTTTTGTTAATTGGCACCATCCAAATAGTATCATTCCACTAGATAGCCAGTGGTCTTAAAATATAATTAATGATTATTTCATTTCCAATGACAAGATGGGGATACCGCACCAGATAACTAGTGGTCAAAGACTAAGGGGGAACCTCTCTAGTAATTATCCATTCAGTTTGAATCCTTCAATTATAATAATGTTAGACTAACATTATTCTCAAACATAAATGCCAAGACATACTCAATTAAAGAGGATAGATCTATAAAAAATTATCATTAAAATACACAAAAGATGGTGAGGTAGACAAGTTATTGTTGTGATGAAATGATGGTGATGTGATGTTTTTGTAGTATTGTAATTTGAGATATTGGTTTTTGGTATTTGGTTCAGGTATGCAAATGTGTTTTGTTTATATATTTTTGAATGTTATAAAGTTACATGGGTAACAAACCAGCATTGCTAACCCAACATGTCACCCAACCAAGTCTATCATTGGTTCTGAAGGGAATTCGTGATCGCCATGGTTTGGAAACTAGTGCATGGGAATCACATCAGAATCTCTTGAGATAATTTTTGAACTTAGATAATATTTAAACAACCGACTAAAACATATCGTGAATATAGAATGGAGCATCGAAACATTGGGACTACATGAAAAATAAATAAACAGATTAAAATAAATAACTACTTCCAAACAAGACATAATATAAATAAACAACCAATTTGATAAATTTAAAGAAAAAAATGTGAAATCAAAATAGATATTAGAGAAATATATGTAATATAAATACAATAGGAAGTAGTGGATAATATAAGACCCCCCCCCCCATAAATAAACCAAACTCAACAAGAACATGACACACCAAATACTCATGGATCATTGTCACCTTCCATATACTGATACATAAATCCAAGGTACAATCAACCATAAAAAATGAGAGTCACGAACTAGGATCCTAAAATGAAACATCAAAACTGCATACACCTAATACCGTATATAGGGTGTGATCTAAACATTCCTATTGGAATCTCAAAAATGATTTAATTTAATACCATAAAATAGAAATTTAATAAATTTTATTTTCAACTACATGTAGAAATTAATAATTTTGACATATGTTCATACAAAAATTTCACATTAAAAACCATTGAAAATCCTTTTTATTTGAAATCAAACATTTCCTTTTTCAAAAAATTAAATAAAAGATTCATTTCAAAAGGGGGAATTTTAATCCTAAATGGGAGAAACCCTCATTTTGATAAAATATACATTTTTCTCAAACATAACTATCCTTTATAAAATAATAATCTCAAAAAAACATTCAAATAACCTATTTCAAAAAATTAATAGTGTAAAGATAGAAACAAATAAATCAAAAATCAAGAACCATCATAATAATCATAATAAAAATAAAAAACAACTAAATGGAGGTGTCATGTAATTAAACAATCTTGGAATGGTGATACCCTAGATAACAGCATTAATAAATAAAATATTTTAAGGATAAATAACTATGTGCTTAGGGAATATATTCCAAGAATTTACACAATATTGGACCAACTTCTATCTTATATTGTTTCCTAAAAAACACTCAAGCTACCTAAATTTCTCACACTAACATAATCTGGGGAAACCCAATCTAGTGTTTTTTCACACTAATGGTGATAGATGTATATATATGATCTAAACTAATATATATGATGTATAGGCCCCAATATTATATTAGGGCTATGTCATAATCAAAAAATTAGATATGAGAAATAAATCACCTAAAATATCACATGTATTAATAAATAATAAACAAATAAACCTCCCCCACCTTCGACACCCTCATAAGAAATATCGTTTTTCTAACACCACCTAATCACTACACAGAATCCACCGCCCATCAATTAGAATCAAGCATATAGAAAGATAAAAAGGGTCCTCAAAAAATACTGATTAGATCCATTTTTTGAAAATTATAAAGGGGCCTTTAAAACATTCTTAAGAGGAAAGAATGATCTATTAAAAAAATAATCATTAATTGGAAAAAATAATTTTAAATAACATAAATCATAGAAAATATATTTAGGTTTTTAAACATATATTTGTAACTCTTAAGATGTTCATCACCCAATTTGAAATCATAAAAACATGGAAATCCATATATGTTATGCGATTGAATTATTGTATTATATTTAATAAAATTAAATTGCGCCATATATAATCATAACTATATATAAAAATACTTACAAGAAACCTAAGCATTAATTAACATGTAATAAATCACATAGAAACACCCACCTTAAATAGAGAAAATAATCATTTCCTATAATGATGAAATCTCAAATGATGAACATGATTATGCCTATAAATATAAGACACCATGTCTCTAAATACATTTCCTAACTCTAACCCTAAAATAATACAATATGGATTTTGGGTTCATGAGAGATATCTGGTTAAAATAATAATAATGAACAAGAAAGATAAAGAGAGAATATATAGATTATATCAAGAATTCAGAGAGAATAATGGGAAAATACAATGGATAAGTCCATTGAAGGAGGGAGGGAAGTATATTCATTCATTATGAGGTTATTTTTAGACAAGTTATAAGAAAAATAATCCCTAATAAATTAAATATTAGGATCATAAAAAATATAAATTCAATCTTTTTAAAAACTGGTTGAACATCATGGTTTTGCTGTACGGTTTGGAAAACTATGCGCCAAATATACGAATGGACCTGGTTGAGGCATAGGAACATACATATTTTCTCTAAAAACATTAATTAATCATGGTGCAATTGGATATAATTTACAATAAAAAATACTAATTCATTCGCAAACCTATGATAGGGTTTATACAGTTATACACAAGTTCTTCTCCAGTTTCATTAAAAAAAGATCCCAAATACTTTACACTAAATTTCACATGGTTTTGGGAACAAACATTGACATTCCATGTTTACTAAACCATTCAAGAATAAAAATAACTGTAAAAGTAAATATGAAAAGGGAAATGAATGGTTTCCTCTAAACTATGCATGAAATCTTATCATATGTGGAAAATTCTATATTTTTACATTTTCAAGGAAACTCAACCAAAAATTAAAATAAAGGAAAAATATATAATAAAAACATAAAATAAAAATTATTTTCAAAACGTAAATGTGTGATAATTCTCCCCACCTTAATGATTTCATCCCCAAAAATACATATATAAAATATGGAATAAAAAATAAAACTAAAACACCCCAATAAAGAGGTGAGAGGTATGAAGAAATTATAAATGATCCTAAATGGAAGAAAACCCCAACTTAAATTATTTCTAAAAAAACAAATCCTCATACAACATCCAAAATATCCATATGGATGTAAACAAACTAAAATGGGACAATATATTTAAGGAAAACTAATACTCATAAAGTTATTCACCCATTTATACTTCTTCTAAAATTTTTGGTCAATAATAAAAAACTCTCTAGAATGAACACATCATGAAAACAAAACTTTTACGAAGTACCCACTATAGATCATAATTCTTATTAATCAAATTAAGGGAAACTCTATGAACTTCCAAAAAATCCAACAAAAACACTATCGACCAACATCCAATTAAGGAGGAACTTTAATCTTGAAACAACCATCATCACACAACATCACGGGACAATCCTTGGGTGTTTGAACTTTAAATATGGTACACAATAACCTCATTCATGAAATTCCACCCATGTTTCATAGAACATAATTTAAAACAACTATAATCAGTGAACAAGTGAACCAAAATACATTTATACATTTAATTAACTACTGTATTTTTCCATTATTATCCCATTTAAACTAACATCTAAACTCACCATTCCTAAACACAAACAATAACAAAATTATCATTAATGAATAATCACTAGAAAAAAAATTTGAATCCCATAAACACCCAAATAGAATAACTCAAATAAAAAACTATATCAATAATACACCAAGGGTTCTCACTAACTCTCAATACCCTAAAAATAGAATCACTAATATAAGGACGAAATCCAAGAAAAAAAGATTCTGCAATTTCAATTTCACTCTACTAGATTCCATATTCATAATCAGGTTGAACCTAGAGATTCATAAAAAGAGTATTGACATTAACTTAAGAATCCTTAAACCATGTCCCTGATCATGGAATATTCTATCTCCACAACACTATTATAATTTTTGATAGGGTGTCTGAATGGAGGATATATATATAATTAATGAATAGAATCATCCAAAGTGTCATCCCTTAAAATATAAAGTGCATAATTTTTCATGAACTTCCTAGGAGGAATTATTTATATAACAAGAAACATGAACACAACTATTTCATGTATCATTCATTAATCCAAAAATTCCCACCAAATCCATAGGAAAATACTAAATAATAAATCCATCAAAAAAATCACATATATCAGAAAATGACAAAATATTTTTAATAAAAATTATCAACTCTTATTAAAATATTCAAAAAACTATTCTACTAAAAAACATTCACTAAATATAAAGTTTAATAAAAAAGTGACCCTTAAATTTTAAAACTAATTAAAATAATTCCACACATTATAAATAGTTTATTATATAATCATGTGATAAAATATTTTCAATAACTCATTCTACATAGGCAAAAATCTTTTTGATAACACCACCTTCCATTAAAATATTTAAATTTATATTTGGAAAACCAATAAAATTATTCATAACCAACTCACTCTTTTCAAAATTACTTCACAACTCCATTTTTAAAAGTAACCATTTTAAAAAATAACTTCATGAGAATAAACAATATCACTTATTTAAAAAACTAATAAAACTTGTTTTAAATATTTTAATTGCTCACACAAGTAAGGTTACATAAATATTACATCCAAAAATTTATTCTAAAATTTTAAGAATATCACATGGGCCATATTGATTCAATTACCACTACAAATATCTATAAACCAAGGGGTCAAAATAAAAAAACAAATATTAATGTGGACTATGTTTTATATTGAGAAATGGTTTGATGGTCTATACCCTGGTTATGAAACAATTATAAAAATGGTTACATGATCAAGCATTTGATCATGTATCAGTATATTAGGTCATAAAAATCAACATCAGGTCACTGATCCTTATTCATTTTTCATCTATAAATCCAATAAAACCACTAATTATAATCCTATAATTCTTATGAGGATAAAAATTTCATCAATGAAAATAAAAAAAAATATATTGAATTTAAAATTCAAAAACCAACCACCCAGGGAAACTCAAGTTTCATCATGATAGGTTTTGGATGTGAGAAACCTAACAAGTATCGATGAAAATCCTATTAAAATATTTAACAATACATTCCAAAAAAATAATTATTATTGAGAACTAATATTTATATTAATATAATAACATATGTTCTGATACCATTTTTAATGAACTAGCCTAGGATAACACAATAATTGCATGAGATGGTTTTTCATTTGTCCTAAAGGGCATTACCAATCAACACAGGTTGGAAATTATTTCTTGGTTATCATGAGATGCTATATTGAGAATGATTTCTGCCTTATCTAATAATTAAAAGTCTAATGGAAACTTAATAATAATGTTTTATAGAGCGTCCATACTTTGGAAATCCGGGCATTTGAATTATGTTGTTTTAAAAAATAAAATTGCACCAAACATGACCCAAGAAAAATAAACATCTACTTTCTTAGTTTTAAGGATACAGAGATTGAAACTAAACTGATATGATAGATACTATAGTAATATTAAGTCAAAATTCCATAGTAACCAATATAGAACCTCTACAAAAATAAACTAAACACAAACCTGAACCAGAAACACCCCCACCACCATGGCTTACTGCCACTTATAATCATTAGATACAAACACCAGTGGAAAATTTATGTACAAAAAATGGGAATCTTGAACTAGGATCAATAAATAATTCAATACATCTATATATTCCCAAGGGTGTATATAGGGTGTGATCTAAATTTCCCATGGGATCACACCAAAGAGTCTATGTAATACCTTACAATTCACATTTTAGGAATTATATTTAAAATATATATTGAAAATAATATTTTACATGTAGGAACATAAGAGATAATACTCTGCACTAAGAGACATTGAAAATAATTTTTTGTATAATGAAACCATTTCCCTTTTTTAAAACATTAACCCGAATCTTTATTTCAAAAGAGCCACATTGAAAAAAAAATAGAGAAATGCCCATTTTGTTATAAAATAGAATTTTATAAAACACCACTATCCCTTATAAAATCATTTATTAAAAACCTCTTCTCAAATAACCTATTTGAAAACATGATTCATGGTAATAAAAAGATAAATCAAGAATCTTTCACTATTACAATAATCATTATCAAAATGAAAAGAATTCGAACAGTGGTGTTGCCTAATAAAACAAGATAAAAGATAAAATAATCATGGAATTGGAATACCCTGTATAACTTTATAAAAGAAGAAAAAATTACATGTGTAATTCACTATGTTATAAGGGAAGATTATTCCAAATTTACCTAATACTAAACAAACTTCTATTATATGTGGTGTTCTAACTAGAAAAAAATAATGTTAAATTTTCTACACTATAATCCTCAGGGGAACCACCCATAAAGTCTTATTTCATATTACTTGAGAACTAGTCCATGTATGATCTCAATTAAAATAGAATAAGTCTATACCCCTCTCTTATCAAAGGATTACTATATAATTAAACATGTAGATATGAGAAAACAATAACAACTAATATCAAATGAAACAATAAAGGATTAAATAATATATCACCCTCACCTCCAATTCCTTTGCGAGAAAAAAACCCAACTCCATCATCAATTGATCACCATATACAAGAAACCACCCATCAATGGGAATCAAGACCATAAAAATTAAAATAGTTACTCAAAATTTACAACTTGGGATATATTTTACAAAATTATATATATACATATAACCTAAATTGATTTACATGACATAAATACACACTATAAAATAAATAAATCACGAAGTAATCTATTTTTTAAAACT
The DNA here is from genome assembly GCA_963277665.1 of Viscum album. NCBI lineage: Eukaryota > Viridiplantae > Streptophyta > Magnoliopsida > Santalales > Viscaceae > Viscum > Viscum album. The sequence goes on from OY728161.1 coordinate 1,595,080,068, forward strand.
CAATTTTGAAACATTTTAAATGAGCCTCACCTTTAAAACCACTTAAATATTAAAAACCCACTTCAAATCAAGAGAATCCAATTTAAAGAGAAGGATGTTCTAATAAAAAACGTTTATTTAATTGAAAATAGCCTTTAAAAAACTAAAAACATTTTAAAATATTTTTTTGATTTTATTCATACACTTTGAACAATTAAAATTGTCATCTCCCAATTTAAAGTCCTAAAAACCACATAAATCCAATTATAAAAAGGGATGGATACATTTAAATTCAGTCAAAACCCCTCAAGGGTACCATATATAATCATAAATAAATATGAAAAAACTATTATAAAACTCAAGTATGAAAGGACATGTAAATATAATGAATCCCATAAAAAATCAAACCGTATATCAAGAATAACTCATCACCTAAAAAACAGAACCTCAAATTATGAATAATATGATTTCTATAAGAAATTTACATCAATAATGACAATACTAATTCCATCACATATCCTAAAATTGGTGAACATTACATCTACTATTCAATGAAAATATCTAGGTAAAATAAAAACAAATAATAATGAATATAAAGAGAACAAAACTAGATTACCTTAAGAACCCAGGAATTTATCATGGGGACATCAATGATAGAAGGTAATAGAAGTATAAATGAGAGAAGATTCATTCCACATATAGTTTTCTTGAGGAAAACATGATGAAAAGTAATCCACATGGATTTATAAATGATGAGGGTTAAGAATAAAAATTCGAAATTTTTAAAAACTACTTAAACCACATAGTTTGAAAAATATGTGCTGATTATGTGTATGGAACTAGATAAAATCATGATACTCACTTGGTTTGGATTTATATACTACACATCCTTGTTCTAACCATACTAAACTCACTTTTAAAACTATAGATCCAATCAAACTCTTCTAACATAGTTTATACTAACCATGCTCTAGTTAGTCACCATTATACCTACTCGCAAAAAGATCCAACATAGATTCAACATATATTAACATTGTTTAGACTCGGCTGTGAACTACTCGCCAAGACTAAACCATGCATTACCAAAAACAATAGTAATGTTTTTATATTAAGGTAACTCAATGGTTTCACCTAAACCATGAATTAAAACCATATACAGGGGAAATTATGGATTTTTATTATTTCAAACAAACTATTCCAAATATTTCTGAATAGAGATCAAAGATAATATTTAAATATAATAATATAAAATTTCAAAAAATTGGATTTGATAATGTGGATATTATATTTTGATATGTAATGATGGTAGCCTTTTTAAATATCCCATTTATGCATGAGTGTTGGTATTTCAATGAGGAAATAAGTGTGGGCACATTATCTAATTTTTTTTATAATTCTATACATTTATATATATGTATTTTCTATCCTATGTGTGGTTATGATAGTGGTTGTATTTTTTATGAAATGAGTTGGATTTGTTTTCTATTCACATAGGCTATAGAATACTTATTCAATATATTCATGAGAGTCTCTGGGAATAATTCTGTAGAGTATAATTGTTTACTCTTTGGTATATTCAATGTCATTTTTATAGATTTTTTTATGATAGAGTAAGTGATTATGATTTCTATTAGTATCTTATGATGTAGGTATTCTAGAGTCGTGGTTGTTTCTACGGTTTCTAATTATTTGTTTATTTCTCTTAGTACATCTGTGACATACATCCATTAAGGGGTCTTCATTTTATTTTATTTTATTATATTAGAGTTTATTAGTGTTTTATATTATTATATTCCTATTATATATAAGTTAAATACATATCATATTTTATTTTATACCCTCGATGATAAACACCTACCCATAGCCTATTGGAGGTAGGATTTAGGGTTCAAACATATCTTCACATTTAGAAAAATGGACTTTCTATGAGAGAAATTTTGTAAAAAACAATATTGGAACTTTTAGAAATAGTTGGGATAGAGTTTGGTGTCAGGAACTGGTGAGGATTGAATTGGATTGTTATTGTAAAAAATATTTTTCAAACATAGTATGTCATGAAGGAAAGGTAGGTTTTCTAGTACATATATATTTAAGGCCTCGATGACATGACACAATGACCATAATCATGATAAAAATAAAATAGTGTGGTTACAATAATTATATGACTGAGACCCATGAAATGTATATGTGTCATCTTTGATTTTTTTATGAAATTATGAGTTTCTAAAAGTTGGTTTTCAGGAGGTAAAATATTGTTTTAACAAATTTTATGTGTTTCTTCTTACATTTATTTATAATTTATTTATTTTATATTGATATATTTATGTTTTTAATTATTGTGTTCTTAAAATAATCTCTTATTACATTGTGAAACATGACACTTGTGTAGAATTGAATCTTTAAGAAGTAATAAATTTTATTGAATGTGAAGGGTTAATGATCGAAGTAATCCTTGAAATTATTGATACCCAATATATAACTATATAAACCAACATTAATTTTTAATTTGGGTGTTTACCTTGACACATTATTGACCACTATTGGTTTTTTAATAACATAAAGAACCTTAAACTTGATAATGTGAATTATTTCATCCTCATGCTTTTAGATTTCAATATTATGTTTTAAAATCTATTTTCTTATCGATAGTTTGATTCATGTTTAATATGAATAGATTAATATGATTTAATTTTTATCTTGCTTAAATTTAATCTATGTTAGCTGTATAACCTTTTGTTTACCATTCCATGATAAGTTTGTTATTAATTATGCATGTATAATATAATAAGTGGCATAATGGGTATAAATATAATTTCAATATTTTTTTTAAATAGTAGGTGAATTAAATATATTTTTATGTTAATTGATGAGAATTCATATTTAATTATATAGAAATTTAATTTTTACTTTTATAGTATTGGAATTATATATTTGATATGCTATTATACATTAAAATTAAGGTTATATAATTTAATAACTTATAGACCATGATTAAATGTTAATAAAGTATTTATAATTTAGAAATTTATGATTTTGAACCCCCCTTATAATATAATGATGTGTGCATATATTTTGATCATATTTTGAAAAAAAATCAACATATGTGCACTAATGTAATGTTTTATTATTAATTGATTTCTTTAAAAAATAAATAGGTTGATGTTTTTTTTAGGAGAGAAATATTACTTTAAAAAAAGTTTTTTGGATGTTTCATGTAGGATATTGCTAATTAAATTTTTAAATAAAAATTATTGTTTTTTATTTTAACATTATTTTTAATAAAATAGATTCTAAAAGAACACCAATTGGTTTATTTGAACTATAATAATTCAATATTTTTTTTTGCAGGAAATAATTTACAATTTTTAATTGATGTTTTCTAAGGAATAATTTATTTTGAAGGTGTTTATATCTGAAAAAATTCTTAATGGCATACTAAAATTGATATATTAGGGTTCATTTTATATTAGAATATATTAATAATGTGTTTTTGAGATCAATTTTTTTTCTTATTGTGCAAAAGACATAATTGTTGAATATAAAAATAATTTTCATGTTTTTTTGTTTTTTAGAAGGTTTAATGGTTAGTGGTCTACGTGTAGTAAGGAATTTTTTATTTGATGGATGGATAATGTTTATTTGGAAAGTTGATGGGGGTTTTTTTCTAGATTGTTTTGTTGGTTTTTTATAACGATTGTATAGATGTGGATGTGATTCTTATTATGGGTTGTGTTTCACTACTATTGATGTGTGATATTAATGGTTTGAAATTATCTTTGTTTATTTTTATTCATGTAATGAATACATGTAGTTATAGAATCATCATGCAATTGTGATTGAAATAAAGAAGAAAAAGTCATGGAATAATGTAAAATGAAGTTTTTATTGATAGAGAATACTAAAGTTATATAATGAGGTCATAGGTCTCATGGTTTAAGAGAATATAGAGGTTTTTGAAGATTCATTTGGGATGTAAAAAAACCGGGTAGTCAAAGGGTCCAAAATCCACATCTCATTTTAGGCCAGAATTCATCCCTCTTGCGTTGAGCGATATACTTCCAAGACCCAAGCCTTCTTAAACAATGGTAATCTACCCGAGATTATTTAAGGTAAGATCCAATACATGTAGATGGGGATTCCATATTTACCACATTGGTATAGCTAGTTTCATCTCACTCATATCTAGGATAGGTATATAATCCCCCCCTGAAGTATGTCTCCTTTCACAAGAACGATAACACATGTGACTCTAAATAAAGGTACACAACCCATAAAAATTTCAATAGATGATCCTAGAGAGATATCCACTTGAGAAATATCCCCTACCACTAACATGTTTTTTATCACCCTCTGGGGAATAAACTTGGATATATATTACAATCACTACTTCTGATCTTTGATACGAGCTCATTCCCATCACATGTCTGTTACACCAAATCCCAAAGGCTCATCCAAACGCAGACCCCAAGGTCTTGTCTGACTTCAATAAACCCTCACAACTCGTAGTCTAAATACACTGGGTCTTTCCTAAGACATTATGTTATACCTGACCAAATATTCAATATGTAGTGTCCAATTCCAAACTAAAAAAACCATTGGTATCCTAATTCCATGTCCTGAATAACTCTTACAACACTCATCCAGGTATCACCACACATCCCCTAAAGTGAGATCTTAGCCCATCACCCATATAAAACCCCTATATGCCACAAACTTCAAGTCTCAAATGAATTTTTCATCACTCCATATACCCAATACACTCCAATGGCATCATGTCTCCCATAAACACTTATCCCCAAGACCTGCATGCCTACCTACTAAACTTAGGATCCCAACCTAGGGTATCTTCATCATTTATCATACCCTAAAACCAATCAAAGGACTCGGATAAACTTATAAATCACCATATCCTATTTCATTCATAGCCACCAACCAATCATAATTTACCAAAGTGACAATGAGAACATTATCTAAGTATAGAGTCCCAAATCCACCATGTCATATCAAATGATAAATATACTAGTCCTTATACCCCATTCCCGAACTAATATAGTATGATGAAAATATAAACTATAAAATAAACCAGAATATTAATTTTTATCGTAGGGGTAACCTACCTAGAAAATTCATTTAACACTTTCTAAGCTCTGTTGTTCCTCATAGAATCACACTAAGTCTCACCCATGCTCTTAGAAAACTATATAATTCTAAAAAACACAAATAATTAATTATATACCTTAATTTGAATAACATATTTTTCTTAAAAACACATTATGTATCATTTATTCACTAAAAAAATTCCAAAAAAATGAAATGAACCTCTGAGGGCCTTCTCTATTAACACACATGAAATCCTTGTCGTTTTCTCTTAATTCTGCCTTGCTCTGGTGGAATCGACACTGAAACCCAAAAAACAATTTCCTAAATTGGTTGCTAAAAATTTAAAAACAAAATGGAAGGACAATTATGGAATGAAGTTACAGAAAATTCTAAGGAAAACCAAAAAATAAACCCCTTTCAATATAGAAGTCAAAAGGAAGAACTAAGGGTATGTTTGGGATAAATGGCCTCCTCACGCATATGGTTTAACCTAAAATTGTAGGTAGATGAAAAATTCCGGTTTTCCCAAAATTAAAAAAACCAACACATGCCTCATTCAAATTGAAAATAAAAGGATCGCGACATAATGGGAATCTTTCCCCAACATTCTTATAGCATGAACATGGGTCGTGGTGAAACCACCTCCAAGGAATAAATCCATTTAAAGGGACTCTATCCCTTCATGGTGTAATGAATCATTCCTAATTATTTTCATGAAAAAAACCAATCATAGGTACCTCCCATATCTAGGAATCATTCACAATTTGACCTACCTAAGTCATGGTGGAAACTATTATAGGTTGTATAAGTTCCATATCTAGCCACTCCATCTTTACTCTGATAGTTCCTTGAGAACCTAAACCTCCATCCAGGCTTCATTACTCATCAAGATACATCTGTTTTATGATCGTAAAAACTCATATTCCATATCCATATCCAAATTCAAGGAATGACCCTTTCCCACCAAGTTAAAAATTAATAGATCCTTCAAAAAGTAGTGACCAAAAAATCAATGATAGCATTACATAGATAAACCATGTAAAAAAAACACAAATTAACAATTAGGTTTTTAGTGTGAAAATACTTTATTAAGGTTTATTATGGACCAAGATATTAGTTATAATGAAATAATATTTTATCTTTATTATTCACTTTATTATTTTAACCGACAAATCACCACCATTATTTGGTGGCTACAATAATTAAACTCGATTATTTGAAATAGTATGGTACTTTCCCCACTAGCCAAAGTTTCCCTATATGGATATGCCATTATGGGTAAAAGGGAATATTGGGAAATTAGAAGATGAACACTAGTCAGAAATATTAACATTAAAAAAATAATAAAACAAATTTTTATTATAATTCTTATTATAATTAAAAATATATAAGGTGATTCTAGAAACAGTGATTCATATTACAAAAATAAATTAGTGAAGAGGTATGAATAATTGTACCATAAGTGAACTACTATCGCTCCATTTTCTAACCCATAATATTTTTTATGTCGAATTGTATACCAAATTATATGAATAAGAAAATGGGACGGCCTATTTTTAAATAAAAAGGGTCTATTAAGGACCAACACCCACTTAATATGAACCATTACTATTAATAAACACACTAAATGGATAAATACTATTTTAATTTTTTTTCATAAGATTATATTTTTTAGAATTTTTTTCCACTAAGACTCTTATTCATGAAAATATCAATTTTCTTCATCCAAAATCCACCTAGAACACAATTTAATCGTCTAAAAACATAAATTAGTGATTATAAAACCAAATAAATCCAATAAAATGAAAAATGGTGTCTAAATTTTAGTAAAAATAAATTCCTTCTTGAGGAGAGCTTGCGATTTTACAAATAAAAAAGGATATTTGAAATAAATAATTAGACATCCTAAATTATTTATAGTGGGAAGAAGGGAGGATAATAATAAATTCAGAGAACTAAAAATAAATTAATACACAGGTATTTAATATAAAAAAATATATATCGCTTTAATAAAATTTATTTCAATAAATTGATTGTAATGTCAAACTTATCATAACCCATTATAAAAAAATATATTTTTTTAATTTTCATTAAATAAAAATTAATCATTATTAAAATATTATAAGAAAATAATTAAATTTATATAGATATAATAAAATATTAAAATAAAAATAAATTCAATATAAATTCAAGACACAAATAAATAAAATTCAATAAATCTCAAACACATATTTTGGTGGAAGTAGAAAAGATAATGAATATTTTTAAAAATGGTAATTTTTAAAATATTATCTCTGATATTTTCTATTATCTGTACATTTAATGGATTGGTAAATATTTTTTTTCTAGATAATCATAAATCCATTGATATTAAGAGTTATATCACTTTATTAGAATTGTAATTTTGTATAAGTTCAATATCAACATGAATTATCCTTAAATATAAAAAAAATTATTAAAAATATTAATATAACATGTTATTATCAAAAAATGGATACGCTAGAGTTTAAATCCATAATTTATTAATATTTTTTCATCTATATAACATTCTATAAACAACATATAACTATATAACCAACATTAATTATAGGTAATGTCACTATATTATATTTCCCACCATACAAATATACTAGATAATTAACCAAATGATATATTTTTCTTATCTTTTCACCATCATAATCCACATCAGAATAACTATCTAGTGAAAAGAATAATATATTACAATAATGCCAAAAAAGGTAAAAAATAATCTCAAGGTTTGTAATAATTAATTTAATTGTACTCAAATGATATTCCTTGAGATTTTAATGAAATATATCACACATAGAAAAAAATACATAATATATTTCTAACAAGAAGTAAGGTGTTGTAAAACATTAATCAAACCTATGTAATTTTATTGGTCTATTGTACAATGATCTTTATCAAAATTAATTTTTTATATTTTACACATAGAAGAATCAATTCCCTTATTAGAATCCATTGTAAAACATTTTAAAATTCCTTTGTTATAATTTCTTTAATATAAAACAATATCATATATTATTTGGTAAATTTATTAAAGAAAAGAATGATATTAATTCCAAAATAAAGCTCATTAATATTAGTTTTCCTATTCATATAAAAAATATCACATGAATATTTTTTTATTGAACTCTAAATAATATTATCAATGTAAGACCTATCCTAAAAAGTTCATAAATTTGAGATGTATTTCCAATAACCTTGGGTTGGACTCTATACATATTAGAGATGAAATACTAACATTGAGGTATAAATTTTATGAATTGGTGAAATTATACCGTAAATTACCAAAAACAGTTAAATCATATCAATTTGGTCATTGAATTTTGAATAACTCATCGTATATCAGATATGCCTCCCTAAAAAAATTAATTAAACCTACTCTAATTCCCCTAAATTAAAATTTATCTTTTAAATAATGAAAAATATTATGTGGGTTATGTTAAATAATAAAAAATTAGAACATAACATAACGTCAAAGAACTCTATGCCAATTAATAATTGAAAATACAATAAATTATCCTTTGATTAGGTTTGATAATAAATTATTGATCATCATCCACCATAAATCCTCCCATGATATGTCATAACCACTATCTATGATTCATTAAAGGTACACTTATATTGAATAAATAATAATTAATTAAAGAATATTTTCATTCCATGTTTATATGTATAGGGTGAGTATGAATGACTCAATTCTGTTTCCCTACTACCCTTGATTCTCTAATTGAGTGTGATAAATGTGGATGAACTTGAAATTATATTGTAGGGAAACACATACACATCAATAATAATAATAATAATAATTGCAAATGCATGATCTTAATAAGAAAAATAATGATAATAATGGGAAGATAGTAATCCACGAACTTCACTAGTATGTACACTCATCCTAAAAAATTACCTAATATATAAACATATATCACACATCAAGTTCATGAATTACAAATCAAATAATTCACATAAACCCAAGAATACAACAAAATATATAAAAAATCCCTCTAATCAAAAGAAAACTAGACAAGATTAACCACTTAATTTGAACACTTGTATCAACCTAATAACTAAAAGAAATATAGATTAATACTATTACAGTCTAAATGAAACTCCCTCAACTAGTATGCTATCAAAACTATCATGTATAAATATAACTTAATGAGTGACTATTCATACCATAAATAATTTTTTTAGATTAATGAATTATAGAATAGAAAAATAAAATATCTCTAGATTGAGTCATCTCCTAATAGGATACATAGTAACCTTAACCCTCCATATCATATATATAGTGCTCATTAATAATTAAAATAATGTAATTTGACCCATATATATATATAAGGGTGTTTTAGTAAAATTATTGGTAAATTACTTAACATAGTCCCCTAGTATTATATACGATGTAATCAGTACTCAATTATGATAATTCATGAACCCCGAAGCTATATTTTATGTCCCGATGGTAGTTTTTCAACCACTAAGGGTGAATCAGTTGTGGTACACAATTAAAACATCATAAATCTTTAAAACATAATTTATTTTCTTATTATTTTATGTCTATAAAACTTCATTTAACTACATGGTAAACAATCCCTTTAATTTCCTTTCATATGTACACATATAAATAAAATAGGAAGAATAAAATGGGTTTTTTAAAAGTCTCTCAAACTACTTTTATCATGAGTTTAGTCCTTAGTGAGGATTGGGTCATTCCCCACATCTCATATAATTTTTTACTTATCAATATAATTCCCTAAGGTTAGGGAGATTTATATTAAACACGTTAAAATTTAAATGCATCTCCCAAAACATATTCCTCTTTATTCTAAGAATAATAATAGATTTGTAACCTGTTTTAGTATGTGGGATATTACAATATATCTCTTTACTGTTTTTTCTATAACTATAACCCATTATCCATTAGTTTGTTATATATATACACCAGTTATTCGCAAGGTTAGCTATTAGATCATGAACATTAATATGTGACAGTAAATGAATGATCTTTCATATATATCCCAATAGTTGAATTTCAAATAATATCATATTGTAACTTTCATATTATTCTTGTTTATATTCCTATAGAATATATTAATTTTTAAAAGGAAAAAAACATTTCTCATTGGTTTTTGGTTAGTGAATAGTGTGGTATTGATGTCATTCTACAAATTACACGTCCTCTTTCTTTATTGTATGATGATATTTAGGATATCAGACACAAATATAGACCTCCATTGAAACCTTTGGTATGAAGATAATTTTGAGTCATAAGTATTACTTCTTACATTTATATCCCTTTAGTTTTGGAAATCATAAACACTATCTTAAATGTTTTTCACTAATTTTTTATGTTCCATGTATTTTAATATGTTTTTGTTGAAAATATTACTTTCCACCAAACATATAAATGTTCTAATGTAATATGAAAATATACTTTACATCACTCAATATGATACATCTTACTTTAGGTGTGTCTGATTATGGTAATGTCTTTTTTTCATATGAGTGGTTAGACTTATGATTTTTCTACCTGACTAAAAATTGTAATGTATATCATACTAACCTTAGTATCAATAGACCTAAGTAATACTCATTTAGTTCATCTTATTGATAATCAATAAGGAATTCCATCAGTCTGACTGATGTATATAATTGAAAAAACATAATAATTTTTTCCATCATAAGGACTACTTTTTTCATTCTTATGGTGCTAAATAAAATTACATCATACATTCATTTATGGATGAATATTGTGAGCTATCTAAGATCCAGTTGTTCAAGGCTATTTCATCTAACTCACAAATATGACCATTGGATATTTACCTATAAATAGCTTGTTATTTGAAGATTTTAGATATGGTCACATTCACATCTTAATTAGTGTATGCTATTCTCTATGTGAACATCTCATTACAAAGGATTTGTAATACTTTAGTGGGTTTTGGTTCTAAGTAATCCTTTTAATGGATGATTCCTTTAGAAAAAAATATAATTTTTTAATCATGCGTCTGATCATTATTATGATCAAGGGCTTATATAGATTTTAAGAAGATGAATCTGATCCACTGGATCATGAGATTCTGGGGCTAGGAAGACATATTTTGATCACCATATTGAGGGATTCTTTGGATAGGAAGACCGTGTTTACTCCAATCATTGTATCAAGGTCTATCCTGATATATAAAGACATAATTTAAAGTAAGTATAAAACTATGGATACCTTTAGTCATCATTCTTTACTACCTTTATATATAAGCCTAAATTATTTTATTATTTTAATATATCTTGTAAGTCATTCTTACAGTTACTAGCAATTGATATACATATTTTTATAATTTTATTCCATTTTTCATGTAAAAGAAAGTTAGTCTTCATACATATATTTCTATACTATTTTTTATCAATGTGACTATGATTATTATAAAAACATACTTTGATAGAATCGGATTAACTATGATTTTGATTCTTTAACTCTGATCATTGGATTATATCTGAGTTTGATAATATTAATTTAATATATTTTTTTAGTTTTGATTATTTTAACCCTTTTAAACAACAATTAACACCCCCCCCCCTCTTGTATTTATATTCATATACTCAAATCTTATGATCCAACAATTTGTTATTATGGAAATTTTATAATAATTATATAATTACTTAGTTTTCAATTTCTTTTCTTACTACATGTTGTTAAAGTTTTTAAATAATATTTTTATTTGTAAAATTTTTTACGCTAAAGTATATATATAGAAAAGAGTTTCTCCTATTTTAAAATGACATTTATAAATATTGTATCTCTTGATTATCTAAACTTTTTTGACCACCTATCTTTGATAGGAATGACTATAAGTATTGGATATATAGATTGAAAACATTATTGATCAACACTGGAGCTGATAACTTCTCAATTATTATAAAAAAATAAAATATTCTTGATAAGGAAGGTTATTATTTTAAAAATGATGAAAAATTAGAATATCAGTTGAAATTCAAAATCAGATATACTTTTTTATGTTCTATGATGAGGGATACTACCATAAAATATCATATTGTGATGCTAATAATAGTTGTTGGAGTAAATTATTTGTAAAAAAATTTCATACATCCCAACACATGGAAAAAATATGATCTACTCCTACATAAGAATACTACGACATTGATTTTACGCATCATGAGAGAGTTGTCAAGATGCTCCAAATATTTATGAATATTATAAATAGTTTACCATATCTGGGATAAAAAGGACTTGATAATGAAATTATGGTCGAAATGATTATGGACATAATGTACAAAAAGAACATTTTTGGATGATACTATAATGATTAATAATATTACACTTGATGATCTGATATATGCACTCAAATAATACGAGGGATGAATTAAGAGAGGTGATGAAAAATAAAAAAATAAAAATGGTTTTGTTTCTTTTTCTAAAACATTTACAATATCAACTAAACATCAAAATCCAAATAAACTTGTGAAATATTCATGAAAGAAGAAAGTTATTATTCAAATCAATTATATTAAATTAGAACATTCTGAGAGTGATTTGGAAAATCTTGTTAGTAAAATGAATAAGATATTTGTAAATAATTATTTCCAATAAAAATATAAGAAAGACATAAAGATAATGGTGATATTAAGTATTATGGGGTCACTTGTTATGAATGTAAGAAATCATGACATATCCGACCTTATTCACTAATGTTGAAAATTAATGCCATGAAGGAAAGAAATTCAGGTAGAAATACCAAGAAATATTATAAGTCTAAAGTCAAGAAAATCCTTAAATATTATAACACATAGAGTTACATGGTTTATATTTTTCTGAAAAAAAATTCTTATAATGAACGATCCAGACATATTAACATTAGAAATTTTTGAAAAATACCTATGATAAATCAATGTCTAATTGCTAAGGTACCCACTATTGAATCCCTAACTAATATGTATTAAAATAAAAATTATCCTAATGAGAAAAATTCTACATTATCCTATTATAATATTCCTAAGTATAAGTTAATACTTTACCTAGATATTATTATGGTTCTAGAATTTAAAAACTATTAGAAAATGAAAATTTTAAGATTTGTAAAAAACATGATAATAAAAAGATAAAAACTCTATAAAATATTCAAGGATAATATTTCTGACTTTTGAAATATCATATCTTTATAACTATCTTGATAGAACTAAATTTTAGAAAGATATTACTTCAAAATAATATAAGAAAATTGTTTCTAAGTTAAATAGTTTACAAAAAAATTCAAAACAAAGTTCAAAAACTATTAACAATGAGGATAAGAACATAGTTGTCAAGATAAAATATGAAATTTCTAGAATAATGAAAATTTTATCAATGAGTACCACTGGATATTAAATATTTTATAATATTTATAAGCAAATTTGACTATATTGTGATAATACTTGAATGGGTTTTACAAATAAAAAAATCAGCAACAATTACTTTGTTCCTAAAAGTTGTAACATCCCAGGTAAATAATGAATATGAAATTTTTATATTTATTAATATTTTTTAATTAAATATTAATATTACCTTAAAGGGTATGCTATGTTCGATAGCGTACCCAATATAAAACAATGATTTTCTTTGAAATCTTACGTTGCACACAAATAATATAATAATATTATTTTAAATGGTAGTTAACGCATAGACATTGTAATGGTAGGATTGAACATAACTAACTACAAAATTATTATATATTCTTGTTAAATATTTTTAAATTTATCCAATAAATGGTAGAGGCATAAATTGAAAATGAATCAAATTTTAAGAATAAATATTCTAATATTCATTAAAAGGTCGATTAACTTCCTTTTGATGGTGAACCCTTTTTAAATATACTTTTTGTAACTTTTATATGTTATATTTGAAAAAATAAAATCCTTCTTTAGAATCAAGACATCAAAATTTACTTTGTGTAAATTTTTGGTATTTTTCTGATAAAGTTCATTTTTTTAAATGTTGTATTATAATTCAGAACCTCCTTTTTAATCTAATTTATATCTATGGTAAGATTATCTTTTTAATTTTTTTTAAATTTTAATTAGAATATATTTTTACCATTTAATCCAATGGTGTTCATTAGAAATAATTTCACTCTGAAAATGGTTATAAACATGTGTCAATCTTTTGATAGATATTGTTTCTTAAAAACACGCTATTTGTTTTGACAGCGGAAATTAACTATATAATTTATTAATGAAACTTATATGTTTTTAATTTGGTAAAATGGAAATCATTTTTGAATTTTTAATATCAAATATTTCTTAGGGTGAATGTTTGGTATTTTTCTGACAAATGTTCATTTTTAATGAATAGTGAAAAATACTACATTTTACTTCAAAACTTCGTTTTCATCTAATTTAATTATATAGTTAGATTGTAATTTTAATTGGTTTTAATGTTTAATTTAATTATTTTTTTATCATTTAATACAATTTTATTCATTGGATGTAATTTCACTTTTAAATTGGATGTAAAAAATCAAACTTTTGATAGATTTTACTTCTTAAAAACTCGTTATTGTTTTGACAACGGGAATTATTTTTAAATTAATTACTGCAATTTATTTATATAGAATTTGGTAAATTGGATTCCATTTTTTGAATCAAAAGGTCCAAATTATGTAATTAAGACAATTTTCCTGTTGGACATTAAGAATAGTAACGGCGACTATTATCATTAATTATCATGATTAATTAGTAATCGAGTAGTTAAGGGTAATAAAATAATATCATAATAATATAAAATTACCCATCCATGTATCTTAATGCTATTTTTTGAGTCATGGCTGACCATGGTATGTCTTGTGGAAACTTTGGGATCCCATGGAATCACGTTAGTGTGATAGTGACCTTTTATCATATTATTTTTAAAGAAAGTAAAATATAACCAAAGTATGTATCACCAAAGTAAAACAATTTTAATTTTGTTTACATAAATGATCTCTTAGACTATAAATATTCATAATAAATATAAAAATATTTCCTCCATCATGGAATTTTTTTATAAATTTTAGACATTAAATAAATAAATTTATTTATGACAGCATGATGATGCGGTGATTACCTCATTAATGAACGATTTAAATAAAATGAAAAGATAAGGTAAAATATAAAACTTACACTAGTAGAAAACCTATTGTATGGGTGTATTTACAACCCTTATCACCCTATCCTCGAAATATATCATTGTGGGACCATTAAAATCCAAAAAGCATTTCATAATAAGGTAACATTTCATGACTTTCCAAGAGTGCCCCTCCTCCCTCTTATAAAAGGCCCTCACCTCTACCCCATTACCCACACATCTCAAGCCCTTGACTCGTCCAAATGCTTCTCATATTTTCTCTCCACATCCCTATCTTACTCCTAGAAGCCTCACTTTGGGCATAAGTCTTTCCAAGGAAGTCTTTGGCTCAAGTCAAAAGGAGTTACCCGATTTAGAGGTAATCTCTTCTCTCGAGTTTCTTTCTTTTATTTTCCTTCTTCAATCACCACTATCTTATTATTATTTGATACCATAATAACAACAGTATCCTAAATATACTAGTATTTTCTTATTATAATGATTTTATTTACACTTATACACACCTCTGTCTAATGGTTAAAGAACATACTGTTTCTGTGGGTGGCGAATTACTGCCTCACGAAACGATGATTGTTCAATCTTCTTTTAACACCTTTCATGGTGGCCATTATGATGTAACTATATTTATATATTATATTTCGTATATTTATGTTTCTATATGCTTCTGTATTTTATGTTTAAATCATATCATTATTCTTTTCATGTCGTGTAATTGCGATAATTTCATTTGAGGAAGTGTAGACTACCGCCCCCTCAAGTGATGTGACTCGTTCATGAAATAAATGTATTGTATAAAGAATTAATTTAATGAACTTATGTGAACTATATAACATATATATTATATTGTAATTATAATATATATATCTCTCATTTAGTTTTAATTCCATTAATATGACAAGGAAATGAAAGTAGCGTTCATGCATACGTACGGCCTACAGTCTCCATGAACGGTGCATTTCATTTTTATCTGAAAATGTTATGGAATAGTATAAAATGAATTTATACTTGATATATATGATATTTAAATCATTAATACAATTCTGTAGATGATGTACTTATAACTACATGGACAATTCTTTTCAAACAAGTTCATTTTTGACTCATGTACCGAACATCGACAAAAATGTCTGATATGAACTCACATAATTAACTAATTATTATAACATTATAATATGTGATATGAATTGAATAATAAACTTTAAAAGAGTTACTTAAGCAATTATAAATTGACCAATGTTTAATATTTAGGAATATAGTGAAACGAACAAGACAAGTCGGACTCGAGGTAAGGGTTTTTATCTCACTTTTTATTCCCGTGAGATTCATGCTATATTTGCCACTATTTCCTTTTTTGCGGTGTATGTACTGCCCATGATTGTGATATTTTTTTAATATACCTTCATTTATGGGTATTTAAATCTTCAATGTATTATCCTTCTTTCATATGATGTATGTTTCGTAAGTTACCAAATTGGTAAGGGGTCATACCACTCTCTTTCTTTTTAAGTACTATCCTTTATGTCATTTCTTTTAAGCACCCCTTTCTTATGTTGGGGGATGTTATTTTATATTCCTATTATTTTAATTTTTATGTTAATATGATTATATACCATATTTTATCTCATCAATCCATTTTTGGAAGTTTTAAGTGGTGTCGTTAGGTTGCTGAATTTTCATAAGGAATTCCTTATCTCACTTTTAATTCTGTGAGATTTACATTGTTCGCTAGTTATTTCATGTGGTGTATTGTGTACTTCCATTCCATATATATTATCATGACTCTATTTATATTCATTTTATCATGTGATTCAATTTGTGTTTATTATCTTCTGGTCGTACGACTTGATTGATTACAGCAACGTAAGGGTTAATTCTACAACCTTTTCATTATTTAAGGTTGTTTATATGTAATTATCTACTGGGACCTCTTTATCATCCACATCCATGTTTCTTAAAAATGTCCTTCAAAACATTTTTACTATTTAATAGAAAATGGTTTAAAGTAATTTATACCCTTATTTGATCTTATACATTTTTTAAAGGAATCTTTTCGTCATTTTCCAAACAAGGTACTTTTTGACCTTTTCGACAAATTTAAGGTAAGAATGTTTTTTTAACTTATACGGCTGGTGCGGTTATTTTCCGTCATTATAACATTGTTGAATCTTCCCTTACAATCTTAAAATATTATTTTCAAAATGAGTGTTTGCTTTATAATTAGGTGACTCTTAAATGATTTCAAAATATAAAGAGATATTTCTCTAAAAAAGGTTTTAATTTCATCTATGTCGACATACTTTGATGGATTTTAAGTTTATTTGGAGTTGATTTATTATGATACAAAACTTCCATATTTTATTGAATGTTTTGTGATATGTTTGACTGTGGATGTGTTATTTTTATACCATTCATGGATTATGGATAATGTATTGACATTTCGTATGATAGTTTTAATACGAGTGTTTATGATATGTTTAAACCTTTTCATATAAGGAATGCATTGGACTTAGTAAGTGACAGATGGAGCCCGCTATACCTCCTCGATGCATCGGTAGGTCTCATGAGACAAACTAGTGTCTTGGCATAAGGCCTTGACAAAATTGTATTTGTAGTCATGGCACAAGGCCTTGACTATGTGGTTATAATAGTCTGGCATTATGCATTCCATTATTATGAATATGGTTATTGATATTGCATGTGATTATTCGACTAGTAAAATATCCATGTGAATAATTAAATGGAATTATTTCATTTTATTTTTTCCATATTATGCTGAAGTTCAAGTTTAAAAGGCTTTTTCTTTAGTTATACATTGCCTTAAGTGTTTATGCATATTTATGAAGGTTTCCTCTATTTTGTTATCCTTAATGGGCATCTGAGCTCACCCCTTTCTATGTTTTATTTTTCCTAGGATGTGAAGGAGTATTTTATGACTGACCTATAGGGATAGTCTGAGGGGATATGAGTGTGGACTGTGGAGAATATGTTGTTGTATTTTTTCACTTTATGATGTAATGTAAGACTTATGAATATATCTAGTATTTCCAAGGCTACTAAACTAATCGGTATTTCGAGACATGATCTTCTGTGATCATGTCAATGTTATGTAATAATGCACCGACTCTGGTTAATTGGGGTTAGGGCGTTACAGTTGGTATTAGAGGCAGTTTACTACTAACCTTGGAAGCTAGATTTAGATAAACTCTGATTATATAGAGTCATTGTAATTTTTGAAAGTTGGAATGAGTTTGAGATAACTTGGATAAGTATATCTTAGTGTTTATATTCCTCGTTAGTACATGATGATTTTCTTGTTATAATCACATTTAAATTTTTGGTTTTAGTAAATGGATGAATCTATCAGGCACCAAAGTGACAATGGGTTTGAAGGAAACTTTGGTGGTTCTCTTATTAAGAGACTAGATGAAATGGGGTATTCAATGAGAAATCTCGTGGTTATTCCAAACCAACTATCAGGAGTCATGATTAACCACTCAAACCTTGGTGAGTTATCTAATGCATCATGTACTATAGAACCAACTCGATGTGGAAGTTCAGATAATAATTATAAAGGTAACCATTAGGGTTTATATGATCCTTACTTTTGAGGTAATTATGGGTTAGTATATGTTATGATGGAAAATGAAAGGTATGATATAAACATGAGGTTAAATTATGTTATGGCTATTTTTGAAGATTTTATCTTTTTTTGGGGAATTCCTTAAGAATAATATAGTTTTTAAAAAAGGACAACACGCAGACAGTGTGACAACCCGTCGCGTCGGACGAAGCTGCGGGAATCGAACCCACAACCAAAGTGCAACTGGTATTTATCACCTACCACTGGGCTACGTGAAGTCCCTAGTTAGTATGACTAATTATTTTTAGTTAGATGATCTTATGAATCAAGAATAAGTTGACTTTGGGTTATCTATGGAAAAGTATTGACCTATCAGGGAGGATATGTGATTAGATTAATTACTTTTCAATATGAGACTTTAAGAGTAACTGATGTTATTTGAAGATAAATTTTAAGATTTACCTTGGAAGACTATGTGATTAAATACTTCAGAGATTTGGGTATCAATCTTAGTTTGGATTAATTTGAATAATTTTATGGATATATGTTTATTTAATGGTCTTTCTTGAACCTTGGGTTCTTTTTGTTGAATTTTGGATATTAAGAGTAATTTTTCTTTTTTGTAAAAGATTATCTTTTTTTCTAGATTATCTGATCTTGTATTAACCATTTTGGTTTTGGTTAAGGTCTAAATACATTGGAAATATATAGTTCATCTTTTTTGGATTAGGTGATTCTCAATAAGTTGATTATATCGCTCTTAATGTGAAGAAGTCATCCTAAATACTCATCTTTTGGAGAAAATATGAGTTTGTGTTTGAAATCTAGTAAAAGTTGAAGTCTAAATGAAAAGTAATTATGTTTCCTTATGTTTTAGTTAAGCTCATAAATAAATTCCTTAATGAAATGTAACTTAAAACAAAAAACGTTTTTTGTTAACCTTTTCATATAGGGGAATCAAATACCATTTAACCCATCACAAGTTTGTGATTTTCTGGTGGTTAACTTTCTCCTACACATGTTTTCAATAACTCTCCATCAAAACTTGATGGTTTGTTTGTTTTCCACCATATCCATGTTTTCATGGAATACTAGTATCTATTGTCTCAAGTGACCTTTTTACTTCTCTTTCTTTATTTTAAAGTGATAGTTTAATTTACTCCTTTTCTGATGTGGGAATTTCAAGGAAGTTTCAAAGCCCAATTTTTTAAAATTGTGAGGGCGTAGTTCCCAAAAGGGGGGAAGGATGTAACATCCCAGGTAAATAAATAATATTACATTTTCATATTTATTAATATTTTTGTATTAGATATTAATATTACATTAAAGGGTATGCCATGTTCGATGGCATACCCAATATGCAACAATGAGTTTTTTTGATATCTTACGTTGCACACTAATAATATAATAATATTATTTTAAATGGTAGTTAACGCCTAGTTTTTGTAATGGAGAATTGAAAAGAACTAACTAAAAAATGATTATATATGCTTGTTAAATATTTTTAAATTTATCCAATAAATGTTAGAGGCATAAAATGAAAATGAATCCAATTTTAAGAATAAATATTCTAATATTCTTTAAAAGGTCGATTAACCTCCTTTTGATGGTGAACCCTTTTTAAATATTCTTTTTGTCACTTTTCTATGTTATATTTGACAAAATAAAATCCTTCTTTAGAATCAAGACATCAAAATTTACTTTGTGTAAATTTTTGGTATTTTTCCGATAAAGTTCATTTTTTTAAATGTTGTATTTTAATTCAAAACTTCCTTTTAATCTAATTTATTTCTATGGTTAGATTATCTTTTTAATTTTTTTTAACATTTAATTACAATATATTTTTACCATTTAATCCAATGGTGGTCATTATAAATAATTTCACTCTGAAAATGGTTATAAACAAGTGTCAATCTTTTGATAGATATTGTTTCTTAGAAACATGCAATTTGTTTTGACGGTGGGAATTAACTATATAATTTATTAATGAAACATCTATGTTTGTAATTTGGTAAAACGGACATCATTTTTGAATTTGGAATATCAAATATAGATTAGGATGAAAATTTGGTATTTTTCTAACAAATATTCATTTTTAATGAATAGTGAAAATACTACATTTTACTTCAAAACTATTTTTTTCATCTAATTTAATTATATATTTACATTTTCATTTTAATTTATTTAGGTGTAATTTAATTATTTTTTATCATTTAATACAATATTGGTCATTTTATGTAATTTCATTTTTAAATTGGATGTAAAAACAAATCAAACTTTTGATAGATTTTACTTCTTAAAAACCCGTCATTGTTTTGATAATGGGAATTATTTTTAAATTAATTACTACAATTTCTGCGTTTAGAATTTGGTAAAATGGATTCCATTTTTGGAATCATAAGGTCAAAATTATGTAATTAAGACTATTTTCTTTTTAAACATTATGAATAGTAACGACGACAATTATCATTAATTATCATGATTAATTGGTAATCGGGTAGTTAAGGGTAATAAAATAATATCATAATAATATAAAATTACCCATCCATGTTTATTAATGCTATTTTTTGAGTCATGTCCGACCATGGGATTCCTTGTTCCAACTTTGGGACCCCATGTAATCACTTTAGTGTGATAGTGACATCATATTATTTTTAAAGAAAGGAAAATATAACCAAAGTATGTATCACCTAAGTAAAACAATTTTAATTTTGTTTACATAAATGATATCTTAGACTATAAATTTTCATCAGAAATATAAAAAAATTTCTTACATCATGGTATTTTTTTTATAATTTTTAGACATTAAATAAATAAATTTATTTATGATAGCATGATGATGTAGTGATTACCTCACTAATGAATGATTTAAATAAAATGAAAGGATAATGTAAAATATAAGACTTACTCTTGTCGAAAACCTATTATATGGGTGGATTTCGAAATCTTATCACTTTATCCTCGAAATATATCATTGTGGGACCTTTAAAAGCCAAAAATCAATTCATAATAAAGTAACATTTCATGACTTTCCAAGAGTGCCCCTCCTCCCTCTTATAAAAGTCCCTCACCTCTACCCCTTTACCCACACCTCTCAAGCCCTTGGATCATCAAACCTCTGCATATATTGTCTCTCCACATCTCTTTATTACTCCTAGAAGCCTCGCTTTGGGCAGAAGTCTTTCCAAGGAAGTCTTTGGCTCAAATCAAATGGAGTTACCCAATTTAGAGGTAATCTCTTCTCTCGAGTTTCTTTCTTTTATTTTTCTTCTTCACTCACCACTATCTTCTTATTATTTTATACCATAATAACACCAGTATCCTCAATATACTAGTATATTTTTATTATAATGATTTTATTTACACTTATACACACCTCTATCTAATGGTTAAAGAACATACTGTTTCTGTGGGTGGTGAATTACTGCCTCACGAAATGATGATTGTTCAATCTTCTTTTAACACCTTTCATGGTGGCCATTATGATGGAAATATATTTATTTATTATATTTATTATATTTATGTTTCTCTATGCTTTTTTATTTTATGTTTAAATCATATCATTATGCTTTTCATGTCGCGTAATTGCGATAATTTCATTTGAGGAAGTGTGGACTACCGCCCCCTCAAGTGATGTGACCCGTTCGTGAAATACATGGAATGTATAAATAATGAAATTAATAAACTTATGTGACCTATATAACATATATATTATAATATAATTATAATATATATATATCTCTGATTTATTTTTAATTCCATTAATATGACAAAGAAATGAAAGTAGTGTTCATGCGTACGTACGGCATACCGTCTCCATGAATGGTGCATTTAATTTTTATCTCAAAATGTTATGGAATAGTATAAAATGAATATATACTGGATATATATGATATTTAAATCATTAATACTATTCTGTAGATGATTTACTTATAACTACATGGACAATTCTTTTCAAACAAGTTCATTTTTTGACTTATGTACCAAACATCGACAAAAACATCTGATATGAACTCACATAATTAACTAATTATTATAACATTATAATATGTGATATGAATTGAATAATAAAATTTAAATGAGGTCCTTAAGAAATTATAAATTGACCAATTTTTATTATTCAGGAATATAGTGAAACGAACAAGAAAAGTCAGACTCGTGGTAATGTGTTTTTATCTCACTTTTTTCCAGTGAGATTCATGCTATATTTTCCACTATTTCCTTTTTTTGTAGTGTATATACTGCACATGATTGTACTATTTTTGTAATATACCTTCATTTATGTGTATTTAAATCTTCATTTTATGATCCTTCTTTCATATGATGTATGTTTCGTAAGGTACCAAATCGGTAAGGGATCCTACCACTCTCTTTCTTTATAAGTACTCTCCTTTATGTCATTTCTTTCAAGCTCCCCTTTCTTATGTTGGGGGATGTTCTTTTTTATTCCTCTTATTGTAATTTTTATGTTAATATGATAAGATACCCTATTTGATCTCATCAATCCATTTTTGGAAGTTTTAAGTGGCGTCGTTAGGCTGCCGAATTTTCATAAGGAATTCCTTATCTCACTTTTAATTCCGTGAGATTTCCATTGTTAACCACTTATTTCATGTGGTGTATTATGTTCTTCCATTCCATATATATTATCATGACTCTATTTATATTCATTTTATCATTTGATTATTTTTGTTTTTATTATATTTTGGTCATACGACTCGATTTATTACAACGAGGTAAGGGTTAATTCCAGAACCCTTTCATTATTCAAGGTTGTTTATATGAAATTATCTACTAGGACCTCTTTATCATCCACATCCATGTTTCTTAAAAATGACTTTCAAAAAATTTTTACTATTTAATAGAAAATGGGTTAAAGTAATTTATACCCTTATTTTACCTTATACATTTTTTAAAATAATCTTTTTGTCATCCTCTAAACAATGTAATTTTTGACCTTTTCGACTAATTTAAGGTAAGAATGTTTTTTTTAACTTATACGACGGGTGCAGATATTTTTCGTCATTATAACATTGTCGAAACTTCCCTTACAATATTATAAGAATATTTTCAAAAAGAATGTTTTCTTTATAATTAGGTGACTCCTAACTTATTTTAAAATAGAAAGAGATTTTTCTCTAAAAAGGTTTTAATTTCATCTATGTCAACATCCTTTGATGGATTTTAAGTTTATTTGGAGTTGATTTATTATGATACAAAACATCCATATTGTATTGAATTTTTTGTGATATTTTTTACTGTGGATGTTTTATTTTTATACCGTTCATGGCTTATGGATAATGTATTGACATTTCATATGATAGTTTTAATATGAGTGTTTATGATATGTTTAAACCTTTTCATATAAAGAATGCATTGGACTTAGTAAGTGACGGGTGGATCCTGTTATAGCTCCTCGATGCATCAGTAGGTCTCATGAGATAAACTAGTGTCTTGGCCCAAGGCCTTGACAAAATCTTATTTTTAGTCTTGGCACAAGGCCTTTACTATGTGGTTATGATAGTCTGGCATTATGCATTCCATTATTATGAATATGGTTATTGATATTGCATGTGATTATTCGACTAGTAGAATATCCATGTGAATAAGTAAATGGAATTATTTCATTTTATTTTTTCTATATTATTCTGAAGATAAATTTTATAAGGATTTTTCTTTTTTTATACATTTCCTTAAGTGTTTATGCATATTTATGAAATTTTCCTCTATTTTGTTATCCTTACTGGGAATATGATCTCACCCCTCTCTATGTTTTATTTTTTCCAGGATGTGAAGGATTATTTTATAACTGACCTGTAGGGATAGTCTAAGGGGATATGAGTGTGGCCTATAGAGACTATGTTGTTGTAGTTTCTCACTTTATTATGTAATGTAATACTTATGAATGTATCTAGTGTTTCCAAGGCTACTAAACTAATTGGTCTTTCGAGACTTGATCTTTTGTGATCATGCCAATGTTATATAATAATGCACCGACTCTGGGTAATTGGGGTCAAGGCGTTACAAAAGTGAATGTTTTTTAACTAGGATCCAATGTAGTGGTCACTATAGGAAATAATTTTTCCTAAATATTATACAATATCTTGGTCCTCATAATGATTATTTTTATAAGAAAATTATTTTTTTCTAAAAAAATTAGGCAAATTTGTTAACCCAAAATATTATTTTCTCACAATACTGGGCCAAAGAAGGTTTGGGTTCCAAACAAATAATCCTTCAATTTTTTGGAAAATAAATAAAGTACCAAAAATAAAAATATTTAGTGCATTAATAGTGGCTATTCTAGGAACATTACTGGAAACAAATATTTCTTCAAGAAGGTAATCAAGTTTAAAGGTGGTAGGGTAACTGTCAAAGATAATTCTCAATGAGAGATTATCGAAATAGGTAACATTATTCTTCTTGGAAAATCCCTTATACATAATTTTTAATTTATTATAAGTCTTAATAACAAACTTCTTTGTATAAGTCAATTATTTGATGAAGTTTACCTTGTGGACTTTAAGAATGATAAATTTACTATAAATAGATTCAAGGATGAAGTAATTATTTTTTCAAATTCGTATGATAATGATTTCACACTTAAGTTATAAGTGATTATGAGATATTAATTATATTTCCTTAGTGAAATGGATGATAAATATTAGTTATTGAATATAATGTTAAGACACATTAATCTTAGAATCATATATATGCTATCTATGAACAGAATTATTAAGGATCTATGAAAACTTATGTTTGATGCTTCAAAATTCGGTGACCCTTTTCTATATGGTAAGAAACATAAGTTAAGTTTTAAAAATATTAATGAAGATTTAACTTATGGTGATTTATATTTAGTGAACATGGATTTATTTGTTCCTACCCAAACTAGAGGTATTGGTTGAAAATTTTATGCATATATCATAGTTTATTATTACACGAGACACACATGGATATACTTTCTTATAAATAAATCTAAATATTTTAGTAATTTAAAAACATTTACTGTTATAGTTATAAATTATATAGTAATATACATGATGACTACTTGTATTTATCATGGTGGATAATTTTAAAATACATATTTTTATATTTATTTTAGTAAGAAATTTGTTGAGCATAAATTTTCAGTACCTAGAACACCCGAGAAAAATGGTGTAGTTGAAGGACGAAAGATAATAAGTCAATAGATTACTAAAACCAAGTTGATCGAATACTCAGTTTCTAAACATTTTTGGGGTGAAGTGGTTATTACTACCTTCTATATTGTAAATTGAGTTTTAATTAGGCCTTTTCTAAATAAAAATATTTATGAGTTTTTGATTGGAATAACACCAAATGTTTCTTAATTAAATGTTTTTGTTTGTAAAGTAATAAATATTAATACAAAATATAATCTATATAAGTTTTCACCCAAATCCAATGAAGGGATATTTTTAGGTTATTCCACTAATTATTAGGATTATTAATTTTTTAATAAAAATTCTTGTACTATTGAGGAAATAGTAGATGTTAACTTCAATGAAACGAATCCCTCAATTTTTAAACAACCTTAACTTACATCCTTAGATTTGATTTATTTAACTAATATTAAGTATTTTTTAGAAAGTTCTTTTCAAAAGGAAATAACTAATTAATATGTTTTTTAATTTATTATTTTGGTTTATTTTGTATTTATTTTTGAAGTACTGAATTTTGAAAATTCAAGAAGTCAGTTGTTTCTTAGGAATCATTCTAGTGAATGTATCATTGCTGATGTAGAACAACCAATTAGGACTAGAAGTTCATTGAGAAATTAAATTTTTACATCTATATTTATTATAGATATTAGAACCTAAGAATACTAATGAGGCTTTTGGTGATTATGATTATATTACGTTAATTCTAGATTAGCTCAATAAGTTTGAATGGAAAAAACTTTGTACAATAGTTGTATGGCCTATAAAAATATCTATAATAGGGAAACAATTGGGTTTTCCTAATAGATGTAATGAAAATGTAATAATAGTTGGAAATAAATATAGACATGTTGATAATGGTTATAACAAACAAGAGGGAATATATTATAATGAA
This sequence comes from Viscum album, assembly GCA_963277665.1. Lineage (NCBI taxonomy): Eukaryota > Viridiplantae > Streptophyta > Magnoliopsida > Santalales > Viscaceae > Viscum > Viscum album. Next base: position 1,595,106,941 of record OY728161.1, read on the forward strand.
TCTTATGCTCTTGTAGTGAGATTTGAATTTACTCAAATACTACTTGCATTTACAGCATTCTTTAATTTCAAAGTATTTCAAATGAATGTGAAGTGTTCTTTTCTTAATGGGTATGTCTAGGAGGATGATTATATATATAAACTCCATGTTTTAGAAAACATAGAACATTATGACTATGTTTATAAACATACCAATTCACTATATGTGCATAAATGTCCTCGAGAACGTGGAATGATAGGTTAACTATATTATTGTTACCAACCAATTTTATTAAGAGGGAATTGGATCCAAATATTTTTTTAAATAATTTGATAAAAAAATTATGATTGTACAATTTTATGTTGATGAACTTATATTTTTCTCAACTCCAAAATATTTAACAATTTCATTTTTGGATATTATGAAGTGTGAGTTTGAAAAGAGTATGGTGAGAGAATTAACATGTTTTATTGGATTTAAAATTTTAAAATAAAAATAGAAGGAAATTTTATTTCTCAAAATAATTATATAAAATATATTCTTAAGAAATTTAGATATGAAAACACTATAATTTTTAGTACACTTATTGGTACCTCTAATACATTAGATCTTGATGAGGCTGGGAAAACAATTGATCAAAATATTTTTATTGGAAAGATAGGAAGTTTAGTTTACTTAATATATAGTCATATAAATTTAATGGTTTAGGTTTGATATTTGATAGATATCAATAAAATCAATTATAATACCATATAAATCATGTAAAATGATTTTTTTAATGTAACTATAGATTTAGGATTAATATTTTCTTCAGGAAATGTTTTTGAACAAAAATGTTTTCTAGATGAAAACTTATGTGGATTTAGAATAGATAGGAAAGGAACATCTAGAACATATCATTAATTATGAGATTATTATGTTTTTGATTCATGTATGAAACAAAACTCAGTACCACTTTCCCAAACATAGGATGAATATATTGATGCAAATTGTTTTTGTGGTCAGGTGTTGTGCATGAAACATACATCCAGAGACTATGTCATTTTTTTACTAAAACTAATATATTTTCTAGTAACACAAGTTCCATTTCTATTAGTAAAAACTATTCACAACACTTAAATTCTAAAAATATTGACATTAGAAATCATTTCATTTGGGATCACACTTAAAAGAGATATAATATTACAATTCATCAGAAAAAAATAACAACTTAATAAAATTTTTATTAAACCCCTTAGTTTGGATAGATTTAAATATATTAGAAATAATCTTGGAATGATCATTATAAAGGGATCATTTATATATACTTATTTTTTAACCAATATCTTTTCATTAATATAATCATTTTCATAGGGAGATTTAATAAGTTTTTTTCAGAAAAAAATTACTATTTCTTAAAAACATTTAGTATTCTAAATTATATGTTTTTTCCAAAAAAAATTCTATCATAATGATCATTTGAAACTCAATGTTTTATTAAATTTTCAATGATAGAGTTCTCCAATTTATTTATGAACTTGGTAATTGTTATAAAACATCCCAAATCAGAAATGTTTACCAAATTCTCTCCACTATTGTGTTAATATCACAATTATTATTGATAATAAAACTACCTTAATCATTTTTTAGTAATAAAACTATCATAATAATTTGGTCATAATAAAAAAATTAATAATTAGTTTTTTATAATGATATAATTTATAAAACTCTCATAATATGTTTTCTTTTCAAAACTACCATAATAAATTTTCTTTTAAAATAATCATAATTAGACTTTATTACAAGTATATCATTATTTTTTTATTTTAAAAAACCATGTCAAACTGGTTAATCATACCGATGACACATTCTACACTTAAATGTAGTATTATATTATATTATTTTTTTTTAATTAATTCATTAAATTATTCTATATTTAATATTTTTCTTACAGATTGTGTTCTAACAAAGAGTTTCATTTTTTCATAATTTAAAAAAATTCCTAATCAGAATGATTCTCAATCAAATAAAAATTTTAAAACATAGAGAGTGAAAATATTTTTTTTAACATTATTCAATTAAATCTAAAATTTTAGATCAAAAGGGTTTCAATATCAACCATTGGTTTTAATATTTATGTTGAACTATCATCCCTAGTTCCTATATATGGGTAGGTCAAGGTGTGGACCAACATCAGTTTTTAGATATTTCATTCCCAACTATTTCAACCCTTCAAATCCATCATTTCAATTATTTATCTTTACCTCTAATTTCCAGTATCATTTTCGATTACGATGCAAAAAATAATAATATTATGAAAAGTTGTATGTTTTTACAGAAATACATTTTGAAAGATCATAGTTTGATAAGTTTGATTCAACTACCAAAAGTATTATTTCGTTTTAAGGATGTGAATTATTTTTCTAGATTATCCAGATAAGTATTTTGATCTTTAATATCCTAAGATAGTTACAGAATTTAATGATTTAATTCATTTTGTTAAAGAAAATGTAAAGTATAATGTTTCCTCTACCTTTTTTGGGAAAAGATACAAGTTATCATTTAAATTAGTTGTAGATGTGGTTTGTGTTTCTTTTTATGGGGATTCTTTTTTACCCTCTCGTGTCCATAGAGACTTGTAAATTTCAAGAAATATAAGTATGAAGATTTTATTCTCTGTTTCTATGTGAAATTATTAAATGTTTTTTATCTGACACCAGAAAATAGAGTAATTATCTTATGTTTGAAATGTTATCTTATCCCTAGGAATGGTGATAGGTATACACAGAATGAATATAATGATTTCTTTAATGATATTTAATCAACATGATAAAAATATATCTAGTGAATATTATTTTCATTATGGTAGACAATGTCAATACATATTCAATAAAGTCAATGATTATTATGTTTCTAGAATTAATTATAAAACTGATAGTTAAATGTAAGGATATGTTTAATTTTTAGTATAAATCCTACCTAGTAAAATAGAATATATTTCTTATTAGTTAAGATGCAATGTTGAGGATGAAGTCAGTTTTTGATTCAAAATAAAATAAGTTTTTTTAAGAAGTTAACAGTGTATCTTCTAATACCCAACCATAAAAGAAAGTGTATGAAGTAAAAAGTATTTAAATGTTAAAAAATCTACAATAATAAAACAAATAACATAAAACAGAATTACTGATGATGATTTTATGTAGTTTATGTTACATAAATCTCAAAAGAACTAGAGGATCTAGAGATCGGTCATGGTCTTGTTAAGGATAACACCTTAAAAATTTAGACTACAGAATATTTTGAAGAAGAATAAAAATGAATGAAGAAAAATAATAGGTTGAAATAATAAAAAATTGTATAAATTTTGTTTAAAGGAGTTCATAAATATTTATATTGTCCACTACATCTGATATCTTACACAAATCTATTCATTTTGTAATAATGGCTTGTTTTTTAATAAACATCAGTTGTTCATGCTGATATCCCTTCAGTACATGATAAGGGAATGAAAAATATAGGTGTTGAAGAATCAGTTCCAAATTTACTTATGAATAAAAAACCTAAATTAGTTATAAGAGTAAGTTTGAGAACATAAATACAATAAGAGGAATATCTTGAGAAGGAATACAATGTGGAAGACAAATAAATATTTCAAGAAGGAGAATGATAACTAGATGTAGAAGAAGAAGTGGAGGGAAATAAAGATAAGTAATAAAATGATAAAGAATAAACCCAAAAAGATGACAGATTAAAATAAAATGAATCTTCAGAATCATCAGTATCTTCGTCAGATTTACCCTCACAGTCTCTTAAGGAGGAAAATCCAAATAGTTCTTAAGAATTGTCAACATAAAAAAAGTAAATCCATCCTCAAAAGAAGAATAACCAGACCAAAATTCAAATACAAAAAAATAGTGATAAATAATAATTAGACATATTTATTTATGTTATGAGTGTTTTAGAGAAAAAAAATGTTACACAAAAAGTATGAAATGAATTTGGATAAATATGTAAATAATATTACTTCAGAACGAGTAGACTGAAACCTCTCAAACCTTATTCATGATCATAGGATTCAGAGGCAACCATTTATCAAAAATATTTTTACTAAATTTTTAAATACCTAAACATGATATAACCATCAATTCCATAATTTTTTAATCTTGAAGAAATGTTTAATCTTATTGAAAACATACTCACTAAAAAATCTGATTCAATAAAAAGATAAGTAGAATTAGTTATTCAGGTTGAATCAGAGTTCAAAACATTTCAAAAAAACTCTTTTTCTCACAAAAGATCTTACAATAAAATGGTGAAGTGGTCCAAACAAGTAGATAATTATATTATTAATAATGAAGTTAGGTTAATCATGGAAAAGTCAATATAGATAGAAAAATCTGAATCCTTTGACAAGATATCTTCAAATATGTCAAATGTAGTAAATTTTATAGAAGAGTTCAAAGATACTATATATGAATGGAAAAAAATATTTAAATGTTTTGAAAGAAAAGGTTTTTGGTCTAGAATTGAAAAGTAGTAGGCAGAGGTCTTGTAAAGACTAATTAAACCTTATAAAGGAAGAAATAAAATTTATGAATTATGATGTTCAAAAGCACGATGTTTTAGATGAAAATATTTACAAGTTTGAGAAAGATAAAGGGGAGATTGAGAAAATGAAATCACTGGTTAAGAATATGATGAAGAAATAACGAATACTTTTTATTTTTAACTCTCAATGTATTTATTATCAAACATTTCAATTTATGATGAATGTAATTATCTTTTCATCAAAATATTTTTTATCTAATGTCTTCCAATTACTTTTGGTTGTATGTTCTTTCTATTACTTCATGGTTTTTTAGATAGTTCATAATTGTTTTTTATTTTGTATGATATCTTTTATAATATTTCTGGAAAATATGGAAACATACCATTTCTTTTTTGAAAATAAAAATGTTGTATAATGATTTATAAAATGGTATAAGGCTTTATAAAAGTAAATAGAATATATTGTAAAGGGGGAGATATTATACCTAGGGGATAAGTATTATTTAAAGGGGATAAGTATTCAACAGGGTTGATGTTAAATACATTCCATTGTATTAATAAGGAATTTTAATCTCCATTAGAGTTCTATATAATATCTTTAATGTTAATAAAGGAACTATGTGTTGTAATTTTGTAATGTTATTTTGCTTCATTTATGTGCTTCTTCATTCTGATTCCCAAAAGGGGGGATATATTGGAGTCATAAGTATTAATTATTACCTTTCCATTCCTTTTTTTTATAGCACACACTCTATTAAAAAATTGCTTACTAAATATATATATCCCAAGTATTTTAGAATGTTTTTTGTAGAAAAGTTTACTTGTTTCCATGAATAGATATTTTCTAATTTATTACAAATATAAAATTTAAATTACATAACTATACCCATTAGACTGAAGGCGAATCCAATTATCACGAAGACTTTTGTTTAGTAAAGTGGTTATACTTATGTTTTCTCTACCCGAGTAAAAAAATTGATGGCCATTAGAATGACTGTGGTACCAATATATCAGACTGATCCTAATTTGGTTATGCGTATTGATTGTCAATATGGATTTCCATAGGATAGAATAACGTTCAGAATATGATGAACATAATAATTGTGTCTATTGTAAGGAATACTTTTATAATTATAATTATGCTAAAACAAAATGACATCATACATTTAACTATTCCAAATAATTGTGAGTTTTCAAGGATCTAGTTTTATGATGTTGTTAAAAATAACATGTAAACATTCTTGTATATTTTCCTATAAAAAATCAGTCATTTAAAAATATGAGATACAATCACATTCGCAATTAAATTTTCCTAATGTTTATATATAATGAACATATCATTCCAATGTCATAGTAATACATTAGAGAGTTGAAGTTCTAAGGAGTCCTTCTTAGGGTAGTTTCATTAGAAAAAAAATTCTTTTTTAATCATTATTTTGTTTATTGTTATGATCGACGGCTACCGGGGAAAGGAATTTAGTGAATCTGATCCATCGAATCGAGTTATTTCAAGGATATGAAGACTGACATTGACCATTGTATCAATGGATACCAAGGATAAGAAGATATAGATTATTATGATCATCATATCGATTAATTTCCTAATAAGAAAAGAAATAATTTACAATAAGTATAAATGTGTGGATAACATTAGTCCTGATTATTTACTACCTTTAATCTTAAGGTTAAAATACTTTATTGTTTTAATATAGATTGTAAGACATTCTTACTTTTACTACCTATTATTTTACTTGTTTTTAAAATTCTATCCTATTGTACATAAAAAATAAATTTAGTATTCATACTGATCTTTCTATGCTATTTTTTTATCAGCATAACTATGATTACAAAAAAACATACTCTGATATAATCATATTAACAGTAATTATGATTTTTTAACTGTGATCATAAGATGAATTATAGGTTTGATAATTTTACATTAAGAGGTTTTTTTATTACTTTAAAATTTTTAAACTACAATTCATTACACCTATAGTATGTATATCTATCTAAGCTACTGTTATGATCCAACACATCAATATTCTCCAGTATGTATTAAAGCTATAAACATTATAGAATCATAAATGTCAAAAAATAGATTATAGTTTCCATACCCATCATAGAAGTGGACCACCCTCTTATTTTGTAGATGTTGATCTTCAACAGAATAACACACACCCTCCCAATCTTCACCAGAAATTATCTATGATTTCTTATTTCCATCTATAGAAATTTATCTTCATATAAATAATCTCATTAAAAATACTTTCGAATATAAGTAAGCATTGTGTTGATAACATTAACTATTCCTTTAATAACATTACCAATATTTTGAATTCCAATTTACTATACTAGTTTCTGTATATCTATATTAATTAATCCATAACTCATGAACTAAAATAGGGAATGATCTAATTTTAATGGATATAAAAAATTAAAAATTTATATTAATTTTTTTAACTATAATAAATAACTAAATCAACATCCATATTTGTGAAATAAATCACCTAAATTTTAAAATAAAGTGTGGAATCACCAAAATGAACTTATATTGGGAAATAAATTAAATTAGTCATGAATTTTGAACACAATATCCAAATGTGATGATTAAATCGCAACATGAGGATAAACTGATTAAATAAAAATCATTGGATCGACTTCTTTCTAATTGTTTTTATTTGGATTTCCACATTGTCCAAGGAACATAAATGTTTAATTATATATTAAATATACAGCACTATTTTCAAAACCTAAAACTACAACAATGATTAATTTTAACGAAGGCCTTTAAATTATTTGAAAAAATTTAGAGATATGAATTATATATTTCAATATGTACATAATATTTGATTATATGTTTTATTTAATGGAATTTAGGTTTCTTATATGATCTATTTTTTCATCTTCTTAATACACCATTTTTTATTAGTGACTTTATATGGTTATATATTATATCTTATAAATTAAACTGATGTGATTCTGCATGGGTTATATACATTGACTTAATTTAATATATTTTTTATTTTCTCACTACAATTGATTTAGAATCCTTTAATATCATATATCCTATAGAACATATGTTCAGTGTTTTTTTCTTCTAAATGTTAAAATTTATTTTTCATTACAGACCATAGTGTAAGGAATACACAATATATTCCTAACATATTTATTCATATACATATTTTTTATATTTTTACTGACCATGTAACAAAATTCATATCATGTTTAAAATTCCACATTCAATTAATTTCCCCTAATTTTCATTTTTCTCAAATGAACACAATTTATATCATCTGTAATCAACTAATTGAGTGTTACAAGAGGATTCCTTAGGTACATGTTATTATCCATTTTTATTTATCATGTGATTAAGTAGTAGTGTACCATTCGTATTCAACAAATGGATATCCACTTAACGTTATCTAAGTAAAAAAAGGAGACACCATGTGGATTTAATATGATAATAAATTTTATTAACGATGATATGTCCTCTGAGGGGATCATTATTCAAGATTCACTATAGATTATACTTATACACTATATATAGACTCCATCATTCTTTAGTTTTCTAAATATTTTATAGTAATACATAACATGATTGATAACAAAATAATGTATTCAAATATATAATTTTACATTTCAAGACAGCTCTTATAATTTCAAATAGACAAATTATTATTTTTATAAAAACTCCTAAATTTACTTTTTCAAATATATACCAAATGTTATCATTATCATTTCATCATCTGATACTTATTTAATGGAAAAAATATAGTCATTATGTCATATCACATATAGATTTTGTATATAAAAACCAAATACCCAAAAAGTGAACTCCATATTTACCCAATCCACCCACAATGCATATCATAAGAAATATTATCTTTATTTAAACTAGTTAATTACCTAAAATTAAACTGACATAATATAAAGGATAAAAAAAAATTAGTAACTTTATAATGATTATATTTTACTTTGGTATCATTTTAATACATGATTGATGAGAGGAATTCATGGTCTCCTCCTAATGGGTGGATCTCTCTAATACATCACCATATTATGTGTTGATTTTTTAGTGTCTTTATTACTCTATGTGTGATAAATTGTATGGCTCATGAAACATCCACATGGATATTCCCTTGAAATATGATAATCTTTTTATTCAAACTCACTCATTGATATAATATAAGTTCCATCATCTCTCTCCATTTTTTTCCATAACACATCATGTAATACTTCTTCATCCATATAATTTTTGGTAGATATGTTTCCAATGATGAACAAAATATAGTGAACCATCTTATTTTTCATCCTCCATTGGATAATATATACATATACATTAAAAAATTCCAACACTTAAAACATGGGGTCATCACTCTCCAACTTTGGATTTCTTATCAATTTATGATCATCACAAATCCCTATTTCTATTAAATACACGTGAAAGAACTTATAAGAAAGTAAATATTAAAATTCACTCAATTCCTCTATCAATTTATTCCATTAGATATATTAATTTGTGAATCTATTTTTTATAATTATAACCAATCTTTTATTTATGTGTATTTATGTATCTCCCTTTGACAACACAATCAAACAACAGAATGAGATATCCTGATGGAGTGTTCAATCACTTCATTTATTATCATCTCACTCTCTTCCATATAATAGGGAAGATATTTTTACTTCCCCATTTTCAATTAATATTTATTTCTCCCCCATATTAATCTTCCCCATTATTATTTACTTTAGTTCAAATGTATATGTTGTGGTATTGGGGAATACATCAATGTCATAAAGGTGGTCATGGGTGGTGATAATATTACATCAACATTTATACTTATATAAAATCAAGAATGTGTCATCCATATTTAATGATGAAAAAATCTCAATTTTAATCTTCCTTCTCATCTATAATTATACCAATGATGCCTACCTTTGTAATCCATCTTATATATTAGCAATAAGGGTATCATTACTAATATTCTTCTTCATATTGTAAATTCTCACCATGCAATTAGTTTTATTGGATATATTATTTCCTGTTTTTTAGATGACTTGTTTCCACTCTATATGTTATTTCCTCCTTAATTAATGGCTCCTCAGTTATTATTACATTTTTTTAAAATACAAATAATTATGTGATACAATTTTGTATACACTAAAATCCAAAATTCTTATTTACTATCTACTTGGTCACAAGTAGAGTATTTTTTCTATATTCTTTACTCTATTGTTTGAATTTTTTTAATTCCTCTTTTCAATTCTAAATTTAATCAGAAAAATTGGGACATATTATAAATTTATTATCACATCCTACAAATTATCATGATTTTTTTGTAACAAAAAAACCATATTAAACATTCTACATCACCCAAGTCAACTTACCACATGTCCCAAATCTTTTTCCTGGTCATCATAGATTGAAAAAAAGTGTTGAGGTTGAAAAAAATACACATTGATAATTGATTTAACCTCAAAATCTTTTTTACCTAACATAAGTCTCTTATTGAGAATATAACATAGTTTGTCCCTATATTGGACATCATTTAAAATTAAATAATAATTTGAAAATTATCAAAATAATCAAATAATGCATAACTGTATAAAATAAAATAACCATCCATAGTATGATAATAAATTAATCTACACATAAAGTGTCTCTAAAATAAAAGGTACAAAATATAGACTTATTTAATCAATATAAGAGATGTACCAAAATCCCATATGACTAAAAATGACATATTATCATGTCTATGTAAATCAAACCCACCTCCACATGCAAAAATAAATTGTCTACCAAAATCTATATGATAATATAAAATATTATTTTCATTCAAATATTATCTATAAAAATACATGAGAACTACATCAACACCCATTTGTGTTTATAAGGTGTTAGATAAAAATTCTTGGTATGATTCCACCAAATATTTTTATGAAATTAATTTTTAAATTCATTCCCTTAATTCTAGTTTCGACTATTATTAAAAAAATAGTTTTACTTTGTGAATAAATTTTATGAAATAATATCAATAATTATCACCATTAAAAACTATATCGTACTCATTAAAACAACAAGGACTATTAAAAACTTTTCAAATAAACTTTTAAACATTAAATGAATCACCTTTTAATTATAAAATTTATTAGAAAAAAATTACCTCTTAACTTAAAATGATTCATTCTAAACAATTTGAAAAAAAAATTATAGTTCAAAAACTAAACCATAAAAAGAATAAAATCCCAACATGAAATCTTAAAAAAATAATGTAACGTAAGAATAATATATGTAAAATATTAAAAATATATTATGAGTAATAATTACAATAAAAAATGAAAGAACATAGGAGAAACAAGAGGCACAATATAATTAATAGTAAAATAAGAAAATATAAATCAAGAATCATAACATAAGTATCATCAAAGGGATATCATAATATGGTATAATTTGCATCATGGGAAACTCATATGGTCCTAATGGGGCACTGTTGACACTAGTTGAGAAAGTAAAAAAAAAAGTCTCTAAAGAGAACTCTAGATATTTCAAATCCCAAAGAAAGATTCAAAGAGTGCAAAGTAAAATCAAAAAATGCTCCCAAAAGCACTTCACGATGTAGTAGCCTCACAAAGCTACGCGGCCAAGCTACGTGGCTGAGCTACAAGCCTGACCCATGCGGCCAACCTCCACGATGGAAAACTTATATTTATCTACAAGAAGAATATGTGCAGTGGATATGCAGGAAAGACCTACGCGGGAAACATTTCTTCAACCTGGTGTCATCCGTGCCTATAAAAAGAGCCCTTGGGATCCCCATTTCAAGACTGAAGAAAAGTGAAAGACTCTCTGAAGCTCCCATTGAATAGCTCTTTCTCCTAGATCTCTCAAATTGTCTCAATTATCTCTCTAAACTACGAGGGAATAGATAATTAAAGGGGATATGCATGTTTTTATGTTCTTCACATTCTTCAGTAATCACCCATACCTGCACGGTAAACCTTCGTTGTACACCTGTGCACCATACCTGCGTGATAGAGTAACAAGGGGTACCTACGTTACATACTAGCGCGACGTGCCTAATCTAATAGTTCATATACCCTTCTTAAAAGCCATTCATGGAAGGTTATCTCCTTCCATGGTTCCCTTATCTAAAAGGGGCTAAGTTTAAGCCTCCACCAAAACATCGTGACTTCTCAAACCTTTGGGTAAGGCACATCAGCGGGTCTCCTATTTGGGTTTTTATTTCAACAGTAATATGTTTCCCACATTTGTACCATAATGGGGTTAGGATTCATGGAATGTTTTTGGGTTTATATATCCACAGTCACATAGACCTTTATCCAAGGAACGGTGTTGGGAAGTTCCCGGTTTGGAGGGGGGTTTGGGTCCTAACCTCTCTCTTTGCGAAGAGATGACCCGGAACCTCTGGTCTCTAGTAGAGAAGGTACACTTCCCACTTGTCGTTACATGCAAGAATAGGAGAAGTCTGCCTCTCCTACCAATATCAATTTTATAGAATCCATTCTGGTATAATCCCCTCACCTTTACCCCTTCCTCCTTCCATTTTGGACCCTTGTCCAATGTGAAGAGAATAGAGGGAAGGCTCATCACCTCACCCTCTCCCACCATCACCCCCGTAGGTGAGCCCTCCTCCATCGGCATGAAGGAAAAATTTGAAAGTGTGAAGTGTAATTGTTTAATCTTTAACATCCTATTTTTTCTCACACTGAGAATGACTCATGTGGTCTTAGAGATATGTGATAGTTACAACATGGGAACAAACAATCACTTGAAGGAACTATGAGAACTCTAATTCCGGTTCAAACTAGGATATGTAGGAATCCCTTTTAAGGCCAGAGCTCAATGGATATCCTCCTTAATAATCCAACCCTAATTCCACAAATTTGGGAATCCTCCTTAGGAAATAATCCCCAAATTCAATCCTCAAATCATCAAGGATTCCTTTTAAGAAAGTATGCCCAAACTCATTTATATCATAGGAACATACTCTCCTATGATATTTATCGAACTATGTGGTATTTGATTCCCATCCATATGGGATACATAGGAAGTCTCCTTGAGGTTCAAACCCAACACTTCAAATCATCCCTATTCTCCTTGGGCCATATTCCCAAACATGGTCTGATCTTACTTGGAAACCCATATCCATTCCAAGTTCCTTGGGTTTCTTTAGAAAAAGTCCCACACTAAAGTTTCAACTAAGAACCTTCCACTTAGAGGTCCATATGACATGACCTTAAAAGGTATGATACGTCCCATTAATTGGCACCGAACTATGAGGTTTATGATTCCTTTCACAATGATACATAGGTAGCTCATTTTATGAGCCCGATCCCAAGACCAAAACAAACCTTTATCTCCCTGGATGACAATAAATTCCAGAGTGCCCCCACTAAGTGGATTAAAAACCAGTATCATCACAACGATGATTAAAAAGAGTCTATAATCAGTATATTATAGGATACCATTGATGTAAAACCTCGAATACATACGGATATTTCCATTAATAAAGAACCTAGAATACATAAGGATGATTCTAAAGTTTTAAACATGTTAATAAGTGATTTAAAATTCTTAGGGATACTTATAATATACTTGGTTAGTTAAAAAGGATTCATAAAAAAAACTTTAATTTTAAAGAGAGTCCCGGAGTAGACAATAATTCCCCCCAAAAGGGTGTGATGAGTCCGACCTCCCATCCTTTTGACTAATGCACGTCCTAAAGTATCATAATTTTCAAAACTTAATGAACATTTGCCTTTGGAAATCAGGTCTTATTTGGATAAATAAATGTTGGATGTTTCCAGTTCCCGGAATAAATCCAATGGAAACCGCCAGGAAACAGTGATTCTTTAAATTAGGACACAAGTTTCAAGGAACTACGAAACAAAAATGGTGAACCCAACGTGAATCCTTAACCAAGTTAATAATGTTACCCACGTGTTAGGCCCCTATCAATTGATAAAGGAAGGCCAGAAAAAGGAATTAATCACGCATGTATCCATCTAAAAAGATATCACTGTAATATAGCTTGTTTTTGTTATCAGTTTTCCACAGAATTACCTTCAATCCAAAGAATGGATTTCTCCAAGACAACATCTGTGAACTTCCCGACTGCTGCTTAGGAAGGATCTCTATCCATGGGAAAGACGTTATCACCAACCCAGTGTCTTCAATGCTGGGTCTCTAATGTGATGGTAAAGGAATATTGCCATCATGGTATAATCATGACTTTGGAGGCTACTCGACAGGCCCTCCAGGTTAACAACAATCCTCGATCATCTGTCCAACGACGACCAATGATCAAGAAGAAAATGGTTCCAACCACAGTTTCCAAGCATTTTGGGTCTTTATCCCTATAATTCAATAATCAGTCCCTCTCGTACTACAGTGAGGTGGATCAAGAGGTCACTCAAGGACTCAATTAAAGATTGCAAGAGTCCTTCATGAGTACTCTCATCAGTAATCTCTACCAGAATCACGAAGTAGTGCACCTCCAACATGATGGGGGGTGTTGCATCTGGAAATTCAGATCAGGTATCTCAGACCCAGGAAAGCAAGACGAATTTCCAGGGACAACGTCCAGTCAACAGGGATCATGTTCTCACTTCTGCCTCTTCCGGAGAAGTCCATAGATCAAACTTGATGGAAAATAATGAGTGGGAATATACACCTATCTGTCCTAATTTTTTTTCTCAGAAGTCTCATCTGACAGCAACCCACCAATCCCACACAATAAACTCAGTGCAGTACTGTGAATAGGCACATACACCTGTTTCCAAGTTATCAACCAGTCATCAGGCTCATCTGACTTCATTTAAAGAGGCATGCCAATCTAGTGTGGTGGTAACTGGTAAACATGAACATAAACCTGTCTATAATCACCAATTTTGTCAGCAGTCTCGTCTGCCAGTATTGAAGGAATTCTGTCAACGATACATGATGGGAAATAGTCAGTAGGCACATATACCTACCAATGTTCATCAATTCTACCAACAGTCTCATTTTTTATCACCCGAAGAAATCATTCGAAAAGATCCGGTAGCAAATTTGGGGTTGACCCAACTCTCTTCCCCCATACATGAGTACTTTTAATACCCATTTATAAAAAAAGGAGGACTATAGTAGTCACATACATCTACTCCTGATATGGAATGGATGTATATTCCTGTTCTGACTGATGAAGTTACCAAACACATCTATTCAATGGTAAAAGGGTAGACACATATCCCTACCCATATTTTGGAAGCATGCCCGGATATTTTAATTACTTCAGTAGTATCAGGGGAACAGACCCATAAATCTATCCCCAAACATAGGATGACACATCGGCATGCCGTCCCAGAGCAGATACATACTTCTGTTCCAATCCAGGAGGTTCATGGGTCATATACCCCCATATCATATGGACAATAGGATCGTGAGCATTCACCCTTCCCAATTTGAGTTAATCGGTCCCTTACAGTAACTACTCCAAAGAAGACACATACACCTACCCATTATAAGCACGTCTCCCAAAATGTGGCCCCAACTATGTATAAGGGAACATCCAAAAAGAAGTCTCGTCAAACACCATTGGAAAATAAATATTCAAGTTATGATTTAACTCCTCTTAGTGTTGGAGTTCTTGAATCACTCATAAATTTATCAGTTACAGCTCAAGAACCTACCCTCTCATTACCAAATTTTTGGATTGGTAGTTTTAATTATGAATTTTATCATCATACGGTTCATCATGAAAGCTTTCTTCATGAAAATTCGGTCAATCCAAAGTACCTATCTCCATATGAGAGCCACGACAACCCTCCATGTTGCCAGAAGACCAAGGATCAAGATGATTTATCCCTTGTTGTAATCCACCATAGTAATCCTCCCTATGATGGAATTCGCTGTAAAAGACCTCTCCGTAGTATTATTTCTCATTGTCAAGGAAATTCCATAATTGACAATGTAGCAACAAGAAATCCCTCATATCTCAAGGCACTTATAAACACAAGGCCAATAATGTATGATTCCTTTTCATTTATGAGTGAAACACTTTCTCAACCAGAAAACATCTCAAGGGAACAATCATTCTCTGAACCTCCCTGGGGAAATTTTTCTTCAAATACAGAGTATCCACTTTGCTTAGACCAAGTGGATAAACCTCAAGTAAAATATGATGAATTTTTCATAAACATGAGGAAATAATTGGCTAAAGGAGAAATACCAGTCATGTTCTGGCCTTTGGAAAATTCTCAGTATGATATTCCAGAATTGATGATAGAAGATTTCATTCATGACATTCGTCTCAACTTATGGAAAACTCTTCATCATTTTAAAAACCAAATTATTACCAAATGATGAATATAAAAAACATATAGAGGTAATATAAGGGTTACGGTGCCACATTGACTGGGCATCTCTTTTAGTTTCCCAACATCCAAGGGTTGAAAAACAATAAAGAACCCTTCAGCGCGCATGCCTCAATGCTCTAAAGAGGATACACCAATTAATTTCTGATTCCCTATCTAATGTTCGCATCAAAGATGGGGTGCATATGGATAATTTCATTTCACTGCACTAAAAAATCATCAAAGTCCATAGAAAGTGGTTTCATGCAATTTTATTTCCCACGGTTAGCCACAATCAATACGTTTTGTATGTAATCAAATGTACGCTCAAGAACAGGACTCAGCCAGTTCTCATCAGAATCAGGCCTAAAGAAAAGAAGTTGTTGAGTTAATTTTAAATCAAGCCTCTAAGAATCTTGAACAGGCATCCCGTTTAGAGTATGTCAGGCATCATAGGATGAAAATGTATAAAATAGAATATCGATCTACTGAAATAAGTTATTTAAGTGATTTTTGGATAATGTACCCACATAATGTCCTAACCAAAATCCACACAATCAGAAGGGAAGTTGCATAAATTTCATCCATAGTAGTTCAAGAATCACCACAGCTTGCCAGGCTGGGGGCTCAATTAATTCAACCTTCAAATTCATTAAACAATGTTCAATGATTTGAAGAAGAAGAAGAAGAATAGGATCAGCCCCAGCCTGCAGGGTTGGGGGCTTTTTCACATCTGAAATCCCCTCCTTAACGGAAGTCAGTTTTCTCCCAATTAGGGATGAAGTCATAAAGAAAGCGCACAACTGAACTATCTAATGATTCCCTTAGCGTTAATGTCCACCAAAAAGTTCCAAGGAATCCCTAATATAGGATAATGGAGTCTCGTGAAAGACATAATGGGAGACGATCTAGTAGAAACACTTATTGAATGCCATCAATGCATTATGCGTCAATGAATGTTATTAACACCATTACAGAAGATCCACCAAAAAATAAGTCCAGTTCAGGGGAATGTAAATATGAAGTTATTTTCTATAATATGGTACACACCAAGTCAAATGAAAAAGGTTTCCATACTCTAAATCAAAGCCTTACCCAGAATTTGGGTATTCCTTCAAACAACCAACTTCCCCCTCTTTGAAAGGCATCTAACAAGGGTAAAGGAAAAAATTCCGGTTGCATCTCACTTTTCCACTATATAAGGTCAATATCTTTCACTTGAAGAGATATTTGTACAGAAATAAGATGAAATTATGGAGTTGAAATGACTCAATACAGAGTTTCTTCGAAACAGCATTTCTGCTAGACAGTATCCTCAGGCAAGTCCTCAACTTGTAAATCCTGTAGGAGCTCCGCAGCAAAGGGGATTTGTAGTAACTTCAAATGCAGATACTGAATTCCCTCCATTGGGTACACAATCAAGGAAGGACTATATACATCCTGATAGACCTATTTCCATGGGTTATTCAAGACAGGTATCAGCACTACCATCAGTGATCTTACCAGTCGTTGCACCAGCTCAAACTCCATACCTTCCTAGAATACAGCTCATCCGAATATTCCCTAAATTATTATGAACTCAATTGAGTAATCAACAACTTGATTAGAAGTTATGGAGGAATGATGTGCGGAAGTTCAGCAAAAAAAGAGAGATTATCCTGAATAGGTGGATGCAATTCCTCCCCCACCAAATTTTGAGAATACCACATTCCCAATTTTCAATGGTTCGGGAGATCCGGAACAACATTTAACACATTTTGTTTCTCATTGTGATCTTATGATGGTAATTTCTCAACAAAAAGAAGCAATTAAGCTTAGTTTTTTTGTGCAGTTATCACAAGGACATTATTTTTTCTAGTATACAAGTTTGCAATCTCAATCAATTACTAGATGGGAAGATCTCTGTCAAAAATTCCTTCTTCAATTTAGCGCAACGCTGCCAAAGAAAATAGTATTTGACCTTACCAATTTTAAACAAAGGGATAATGAAAGAGTTTCATATTTCATTGCTCAATGGAAGGGGTTAACATATTCCTTGATTTTAGAACTCTCTAAAGAAGATTTTCTGCCAATTTGTGTGGCAAATCCGCATGATGAATTATGTATGCCATTGATCCCTATGAAACACATAGGAGGGTTTCGAGACCTTAATTCAATTACTCAGTAAATATAAGACTCTATTATAGAAACTAAGGCTAAAACTTGTGTAATTCCATCAGTTCTAGGATGAATAATGGGAAAAGCAGAAGCTGGTATAGTCACACTCAAACAGGCACCTATACCTGCTTCTACATCAAGACCTTCATCATACTAAAGGGATATGCTTTATGAGTGTCAAAATCAATGACGAACTTGTCAAGAGGATCAAAGAGATCAAAGGCGGAAATGGTTTGAGAAGTTAAATAATAATTTTTAATCTTTCAGGAATTAGTAAGTTTCTGGATACTTCATCTCAGCCTAAGAAAACAATTTGGTTCAGTTTCCAAGGCTGAAAAATCCAAATAAAGATGGAGATGAAGATCATCCGAATTATTTTCCCTTTCATCAGATGTTGGGACACCCCATTACGGAGTTATTTTTTATCAAATAACTTTTGAAAAAGATGGTAGACTCTGGATAAGTGAAATTAAAAAATTCATCAACTCAAGTAGCCTATGTTACTGCTACCAATCCAGAGGAAGAGCGAGACTGGAAATACGTTAAAAGTAAAAGTGTGCAAAAATATAATGATTGGTTGATCAAGAAAATGAACAACCGAACTCATGCTATTTTACGAAAACAATTGAATTAACCAATTGTGTCTTCTACCAATCCTACCACAAAAAAATCATCTTCATCAAAAGGTCATTCCTCAAAGAACCAAAGTGATAATAAAAACAAAGAGTAGTCATAAGAAGACGAGCTCGTGTCAAGGCCAAAGTTATCCTTGACCCTGGAAAATTTCATTCCATCTTTTTAAAAGCATAGGCACCACCCTACCAAATGGAAGAACTAGAAGTAACCTATCAGGAAGAATTCTCATCCGATGAAGAATTTATCTTCGGTTCCATTAATGTCATCCATTTAACAGATCGTTATGCCAATGGTGATTCAGGTTATATTGAACCAGAATTAATTTTACCTAATTGGGGAACTATAGGAAGAGTCCAAGGTCGAGGATATAGAGGAAGACATGGGAATACTAGAAACCACCAGTTTAAATCAACCCTTGATCGAACCATATATGCAGAAGAAACTTGTGGAATAGACCTTCAACAAGATCAATAGGAACAAGGATTTTCTTCTATGAAAGATAGGTTCAATTCTGACACAATTATTTTGGAAGACTAGTTAGAAGACACACCGTCTTCTTCTCAAAAAATGAATAACCTTAGTTAGTCTAATCTACCAAAGCCATCAGTATTCACAGCTTCTGCTCCAACACGAAGTACATCTACAACTGAAGCATCAACTTCCAAAGCACTTGTTAAACCACATCTCCATGCTAATAAACACAGACATTTGGATCAAAATTATGATGTCTTGAAATAGTTATCCCAAATACCGGCCAAGTTTTCAATTCTGGATACTTTGAATTTATCAAATGATCTTCGAGATGCACTCATTAAAGCTTTTTCAAGTCCTCAAGAATTTGAAACTGAAGTTGCTACTGTATAAGTTTATCGTATAGAGAATGATCTTGCAGAATGTCATGCAGTCATCTCTTTTAGATATGAAGATGAATACCATGTGGTGTATGGGCATATCAGACCTCTGTATTTTTCTGGCAAGGTCAATGACATAGACATCTAATGAGTCTTCATTAATAATGGCTCCAAATTCAATCTCATTCATGTTCATACACTTCGTCGATTAGACATGACTGAATCTAACTTATCTCCTTAGACTTTAATGTTGCAAGGATATAAAAACAATGAACAAGAACCTCTGGGTGAAATTAGGCTTAGAACTTAGTTTGGAGATATTGTATCTAATTCAGATTTAATGGTTGTTCATCAGGACATAACCTTCAATATTCTGCTTGGAAGGCCTTGGTTTCATCAACATTCAGCCATACCTTTGTCATACCATCAATGTATGAAATATTGTTTCAATGGTAAAATTGGGACATTGAATGGTGAAAAGGCTCTATTTAAAAAATGTGAGTCTGAATACATTAAGGCATAGTTTTATCACACTAAAGGAACGAATCCCATGGAAAAGGAGATAACCAGGTTTAATGCTCCAAATGGACTGTAAAAGATTCCAGCAAATCCATTCATGCATTTGAGTACAGATTATGTCCTACCCATCAATAAAAGTGAAGGGGTAAAACCAAATACATGCAATCATCCAGTAATTTCCATAATTTCTATTGCGAAAATTGAGCCTGACAACCTGATATAAATTATTTATACAATAAGAAATGATGGAAGCTTGAATGGAGGTGTCTTTATTTCATCTACTAAACTACAACGAGCCTCTACTTCATCAATCAGAATATACGAAATTGTAACAATGTTAGAGGAAGAAAAGGATGTTGATTCTCAATCCATCAATACTTCTTTACCACAGGAACACCCTTTATCATCAGTAGGGTCAGATATGGTGGTATCTTCTTTGAAATGTTCAAATGCTGACTCCTCTCCTAACTCTGGGAGTTTTGCCTCGTCATATAATATGAAAGTGGGAATAGAATAGGTAACACATAATTAAGAAGAAGAGGAAGATGTCGGGGATGCTCCTCTAGAATTTCAAGAAGGTGTCTCTACCACTTTGGATAAACTCAAAGAAATAAATCTGGGTACAGAAAAAGATCCATGCCCCACTCTAATTAGTGCGTCCATGACCTATGATGAAAAAGAGGTGTATACTTCCTTTCTAAACATACATCGAGATATATTTTCATGGATTTATACAAAAATTCCAAGTCTTAATCCTGATGTAGCCACCCATCATTTGGGTTTTCCAGGAGAACATTGTGGATTCAAGCAAGCAGCAAGGATAACACACCCAACCCATGCCTATAAAATTGAAGCTAAAGTTGATAAGACTATAAAGGATAACTTTTTCCGAGAAGTTCAGTATCCCAAATGGCTAGAAAATATTGTTCCAGTGAAAAAGAAGAATTGTCAAATTAGGATCTTCATTGATTTCAGAGATCTTAAACGTAATTTTTATAAAGGTGATTTTCCAGTTCCGATTACAGAACTTTTAATTGATACAACAGCTGGTTATGAATCTATTTCCTTCATGGATGGATACTCTGGGTATAATCAAATCTATATGGACCTGGAGGATCAATAATATAAAGCCTTTAGATCCCTTCAAGTTGTGTTTTTCTATTGGGTAATTCCCTTTGGCTTAAAGAATGCAGGTGCAATATACCAACATGCCATGCACCATATCTTGAAACCCTTCTTAGGGAAAATTGTCAAACATTATGTGGATGATTTTGTAGTTAAATACAGATAATGTTTTAATCACTTGGCTGATTTGGAAACTATATTCAACAAAATTCGGCAACATAGTTTGAAGATGAACCCCTTGAAATGTGATTTCAGGGTAACCTCGAGAAAATTCCTTGGATTTGTTGTACGCCATCGTGGTATTGAGGTTGTTCCTGAGAAAAAAATCAATCTTTGGTATGTCACCTCCACAAAAATTGAAATAATAAAGAGGAATCCAAGGACACTTAACCTATATTCGGTGCTTTATCTCCAATTTAGCAAGTGTTTTCCCTTCACCAGATTAATAAAGAAGGTAATTTGCTACCAATGGACAGAAGATTGAAAAAAATCATTTGATACCCTCAAGAAATACCTCTTGAGTCCACCAGTATTGATGCTGCCTATTGAAGGAAGACCACTTATTCTCTATGTGATAGCTTTTGAGGGATCACTAGGTGTATTCCTCGCCTAAAAGAATAATACCGGAAATGAAAACAGCCTTTATTATCTCAGTTTCACTATCCTTGTTGCGGAAACTCGATATTCAAATATTTAAAAGTGATTCCTGACATTAATATTTGTAGTTTATAAATTAAGGCACTACCTGAAACATCATGAGGTCCAATTGGTGTCTCGTAATAACCCAATAAAATTTATCTGCAGTCATCCTATGCCTATAGGGTGTCTAGCACGGTGGGTGGTAATTTTTCAACAGTTTGATATCCAGTTTGTACCTCAAAAGGCAATAAAGGTTCAATAATTGGCTGATTTCCCTGAAGAGCATCCATATGTATAAGGTACATCATTTAATACCGAACTTCTTGATGAAGAGGTATTCTCTATTCAATATAATTCCCAAACATTGGAAATTTATTTTTATGGTACTTCCAGAAGTCCAACGGGGAAGAGACTGGAAAACCCTAAACTCAAAAAGGTTGGTTTAGGAATTGTCCTTATTTCCCCAGAAAAGGCAGTATTGCCTTATTCCTTCCTATTATCGGAAGGTGGTACCAATAATGAAGCAGAGTGTCAAACTATCATTGTAGGTTTGGAATTTTACCTTCAGTTCAAAAGGATCATTTAAAGGTAAATGGTGATTCATAATTAGTAATCAAACAAATCAATGGGGAATATTCTATCAGAAAAGATGTGTTAATCCCTTTGTGTGATTATGTCAGAGAATTAATGGCTGAATTTCCCTCAGAGCCTACATTTTCCTATGTCCCATGATCACAAAATTCCCAAGCATATGCACTGGCTAATATAGCTACATCCTTGGAAAATCCAAATCAGGATAAGACAGTTATCAACATAACTCATAGTCATGTAGTCTCACCTTTTGTTCAAACTATAATGGAGGAAATTAGTGAAATTTTTCTTATTTATGAACCATATGATCATACCATGGGATGGAGAACATCCATCATGGAATATCTTCAATATGGGGTACTTCCACCATATAGGGTTGAGAAAGAACAGATCCAGCGACGAGCGGCCAATTTTACTCTTTATGATAGTCTAAACCACCAAAAGATCCTTTACAAGAGAGGCTTTGATGGAATTATCCTCATATGTATTGATGGAAAAGAGACTGTATCTGTCATGAAAGAAGTACATTCAGAAGAATGTGGTGCCCACAAATCTGGACACAAACTCTCTGGTCAGATCTGAAGGCTTGAATACTTTTAGCCTTTAGTGATGCAGGATTGTACAGATTTCACTAAAAAATGTCATCCCTACCAAGTACATGCCAACTTCATTCATCAACCTCCAAAGTTTCTGCATACACCTCAATACTCTTGGCCATTTACCACATGGGGAATAGATGTATTAGGACCTTATCCTCCAGTCATGGCTATGTAGTTCAAGTATATTCTCACTGATACTGACTTCTTCTCTAAATGGGAAGAGGCAATACCTCTTAAAGAATTCTAAGCCAAGAGAATTACTAGTTTTGTCAAAACTAATATCATCACCAGATTTGATGTCCCTCATACTATTTTGATGGAAAATGGAACCAATTTTTGTTCTACTAAAGTAAAAAAGTTGTATCAAGAACATAATATCAAGACCAACCATTCATCTCGATATCATGCAGTGGCCAATGGACAAATAGAGGCCTTCAATAAGACTCTATCAAATATACTCCAAAAGATGGTGGAAAAAGATAAGAAATCATGGCCTAATAAACTTTTGAATTATTTATAGGCTTATCAGACAACTACTCATACTGCTACCCAAGAAACTTCTTATTTATTGGTATATGGAACCAAAGCATTTTTACCAATTGAAATGAAATTTCCTTCACATAGAGATTCAATATGTGATTAATTATCTACATATGAAAGGTCTCAGAAATTTTTCAATGATTTGGAATGATTAGATGAGAAAAGATTTCATACTTTACACCATTTAGAAGTCTATCAGAACAGAATTGTGCAAGGTTTTAATAATAAATTTCACCTTAGTTCATTCTTTCAAGGAGAATTGGTATTGGTCATTAGAACTCCAATGATACTAGGAATGAAACCTCAAAAACATGATCCAGCATGGGAAAGACCTTATTCTACACATAAGGTTTATTCAAATGGAGCAGATGCCTTAATCTCAATGGATGGAGAGCTAATCACAACTCCAACCAATACAATATTTTTGAAGAAATACTTTTGTAATTATACATTCATTATCCTCACTGTAAGACTTTAAACTGCACAGTATAATGTCCTCACTACATGAATTAAAACTGCATAGTACATTGTCTTTTCTGTAAGACTTAAAACTGCACAACCCCCATGTCTTAGTTGTTAGACATTAAACTAAATAATAACCATAAGCGTCCATGTTTCATGACGTTAAAGTGCATAACATCTCCTTCTTTGTCTCATGATGTTAAACTTCATGACATCATTTGTACAACTAGCTTTTTTTCTATAAGCCATTAGAAGCTTCCATAAGTAAATATAATTTACATCATTACTACTCCTTAGTAGTACATGAGTCCCTCTCTTTCCTATATCAGATTCAGATATTTATAGAGACCATGTATCAAGAACTACATATGGCTTGATTCTCATTTTCAATGAGATACATAGAGACGCCTAAAATCTCTAATTTTGGTACCATCCACAATCAAAAAATCTTCTTATTTTATTTTTCTCCTCCTATATATGAATCAGATTTATACATAGTGTTTCCTTAAGAGATATGATTTGGTCTGTATACCATTTTATGTATTAAGATTTATAATTCTCTCAGAATGTATTGAAATCCCCCATTCCTCATGTCAAACTCGATTAGCATGAGGAATTATTGTTTTAAGAACTACGTACGGGTTGATTATCATTTTCAATGAGATACGTAGAGAATCCAAGATCTCCAATCTTGGGCCCAACCACACACAAAAAACCCTTTTTTATTTCTTGTTTAATAAAAACAAATCTGCATAGGGAATGTTTTAAAAACTATGTATGACTTGATTCTTTCCTCAGCAAGACATATAGTGACACTTGGGTTTTATCCCTTAATCTTGTTAAAATATGTATTTCCTTTCATATCAATTCATTTTCATCCTTACCGCATGATGTTAAATTGCATGGAAATATAATACCTCTATTCTTCATTTGCATTACCTTTACATTATAAAATAAACTCTTACTGCTCCCTATTTGTCACACCGAGCATATCTCACATGGGATTAGGAATTGGGTAAATGGATTATTTATATAAATAAGGTGTTTTAAATTTCTTATAGGGTTATGAATGTCCTCAATGCTTGACTTAAAACTGCACATCATTATATTCATTCAAATGAAACAAAAAAAAAATAGGTCTCCATTTCACATATGAGTCAGATCTATGTAATAGACATCAAACTCATAGTCAATATTGGTTCAAAAATTTCTCATATGCATTAGGAATAACCCCATTCTATATTTCAAACTCTTAATCTTCAATATTTATAGATTTTCATAATCTTTCTTACAGTTTCTGGTGACAAGGTTTCCAATATCTGAGATCTCTTTTTCCTGACTATGCAGCACGTTCCCTTAGGCGGTCTTTTCATAAGTTGTCTACATAACAGGCATGTCAGTCAAAAGATTCCACTATCTGGCTATGCAGCATATACCCCAGTTGGACCTGCATAATACAACCCCCATAACGGGTTTGTCAAATAATGGTAACTTAGTTCTTGGTTATAGTATCTCTGTCTCATTTAATCTTTGATGACAATATACAAGAATCTGTATTTTAAAACAGTCATTCAAGTATACTTGTCCCATTATCTTTCTCACAATATGAAAGTCTTTAATACCATGGTTTATACATTTCCCTCACCACATGTTCGATACACTATTAAATAACCTTGAAATCACTTGGCTAAATATTATATATTGTTTCCACTTATGGTCCTAGTTGTATGACCTAAACTACAAACACCATATCTTTTACGCTTGGGTCGGACCTTCTTGAAAGTCATATTCCTCTAATTATTTGGATATCTTGATTAGAAATACACTTTCCATATTCAGGAACCTTTCTCCATAAGCCAAACTCTGTGCTTTGTAAAATCTGAATCTCCATAAACTTGATTTGACTTTTAGCAATAGAACGTCAAAATTTTGAGATCTCTTTTTCCTAACTATGCAATACATTCCCTTAGGAGCCCTTGCATAAGGTTCCTAAATAACAGGCCTTTCGGTCAAAAGATTCCACTATTTGGCTATGCAGCATATGCCCTAGTTGGCCCTACATAATACATCCCCCCTAACGGGTTTGTGAAATAATGGTAACATTGTTCTAAGAAAAGGCTTCCTCTAATGATTTTAGTCATTTTACCATATCATTACTCGGTTCTAGAAATTCCTAAACCATGATTTACAGTTTTACCTTCCATACCTAAATATGATAGTATGTTTCCAAAAAAATTATCAAGAAATATGGTGAGTTTTCTCATACCTTTTGTCAGAGCTAAAGACCTTAAATTAAAGTCACCCAATGTCCTCACTGTATGACTTAAAACTGCACAGTACCAATGTCCTCACAACATGACTTAAAACTTCACAATACCAATTTCCTCACTTCATGACTTAAAATTTCACAGTACGATATCAGAAATCTCCCATTTTATAATGAATTTTTAGCAATTTCTCATACACAAAATTTGTATAGAAATTGATTTCCAATTCATGACATATGTCGGTATAAAATAGCTCTTCCATTCTTAAAATTAATTTCCTTGGAAAACCAACCATTGTGGTCTTGGGTCACCCAAATATTATTTCCCCTATCTATCGGTAGAAAATTTTAAATTCCTAAAGAGCTATTTTGGCATGACTATGCAGCATGTGCCCTTAGGCGTCCTTGCATAAGTTTCCTACATAATAGGCATGTCAGTCAAAAGATGACACTATATTTCTATGCAGCATATGCCCTAGTTGGCCCTGCAAAATACAACCCCAATAGCGGGTTTTTCAAATAATGGTATCTTCGTTCCTAGAAAAGACACCCCTTATGTTGATGTGGGTTTTAAATTTGGTAACCATAAAAATCATGACTCAAGATTCCCCTTGGAAATTTCTAAATTATATTAAATAAATTATTAGACAGAGAATTTTTTTGGGATCTAATTCAAATTCACGGTCAAATATATTTCAACCCTAAATATTAGCCCTTTACAGTCCAACATGAATGACTCTAAACTGCCAACAACAAGAGACATGGTACTCATCATATTGAGAACCCACAAGGGGGACTCTGACCAAAAGTCGAGCTCCAGTTCACTAAAACATACATTTTTGTATGATTTAGGTAATATTGAGCAATAAAAAAGTCAAAAGATATGAAATTTTTGGGGTCATCCATATAACCCTAGAAATAATAAAATTATTCTCATTAGGTCCCTTGGCTTAATAAGATAATTTTTAGCACTTCATTCTTGTTATTATAATAATGGTTGTTTTATATAATGGGATCATAATCATCATTTAACTTTCATATTATAAAAATGAAAGAAGAATAGGAATGAAGAAATATATGATTGAAAAAAAAATTCTTTCATTCATGTAAAATTTGAGGGCCATCCAAAAACTGGATCCTCTCTATCATGTTTTAGAATAAACTCTCAACATGACTTTTTATTTGTTGGACCACTTCATAAGCTATATCAGCTGCCTAATGAAGTTGATATAGTTGAGAAACTCCATCCTCTCGTTCCTAATGAAGTGCTTCCTTAGAAGTTTAAATGGAAGTTATACCCTCTAATTGGGTTTCTCCTAATGTTTGATTCAACTCCTCAATCTTGTTATAAAGAGAAACCAATTTCTATTGAAGAGATAACAAATGCTTCATGGTTTCTTTGATTTATTGTCTAATATCGAGTGATTTCTTGTTATGATTTGCCTCTGCCTCAACTACTGTAGCAATAAATCCCCAAATATTGTTGAGTCATTTAGACTCTTCAAAATCTTTTCATAGTTTATGCTCCTAATCCCATCGGTGAATAGTCTATTTCATGGCATCATAGACTGGCCGATAATTGAACCCACCAAATCCCAACACGCAGAATAATGCTGGGAGTTTTGAGAAATGAGAAAAAAATTCATTTAAAGGATTTTCATCAATTATTATCTAGATCTTCCACCATGTCTTCTTACACAACATGCCAAGAGCATATTTTATCTCTAACTCTGATTCTGAGTCACTACCATGAGGTAAAATGTACTCTAGAAACAGGTCTCTTAAAGAGCTGCCTTGTTCTACCTATCTTGTGATAGTAGAAGCTTCACCTTATGATCTAGGAGCTGATAACCCTAAATGATAAATCAAGGGAATTATTAGTTTCAAACTAAGAAGAAAATATGATTCAAACGGCTGATTATATTTACCCAATAATAATTCAGCTACTTGATTGGATTCATCCCTTGTATTCTCAGCTCCAGTGTTTTGAGCATATGTTTCTTGAGACGGGGCACTTCCTTGAATTTTCTCAGTCATTACATTTGAAGGATCTGGAACATCTCTTGAGGAAGGATCTTTTGTGGGTATTTCCCCAACTTCAACAAAAAGATAAAGTGGAATACACCGTTCCTGAAGAGTCTTTGTGACATTTTCTGTAGATAAAGCTACATAAGGTGAATTTTGATGTTAATAATCAAGTTGAAGAACAAATTATGTATGAAAAATACAAGAATAAAGACTTACTCCCTTTCAATTCCTCATGAAAATCCCCAAACTCCTTGATGAAACCTAGAATATCAATATTTGGATTAAGTGTTTCTATTATTTCAGTGTACACAGCTTGAAATGTTACAGTATCCTCACCATTATGGTATCCAACAAATGTTGGTTGATGACCAAATTAGCTCCGCTGACATTTTGTTCCATTGGTTCTTTAATTGATATGACAGCATCAGGTCTCTCCAAGTTTGGGTCAACACCAGCATCTGTCTTAGATTTCCCTGGATCTTCATTCCTTTCTTCTGAAGTAATAAGAATATCAGTGTCGATTATTTCACGATCCTTTGACAAAAGAAACTGAGGAATTTATTTAACCTTACCACATATTTCCACTCTTTAAACATATCCAGAAGTAGGTATAGCTGAATCTTTTAGAGATTTATCTACTAAAATTACAGATCTGTCACCATGAACCTTGGTATCCCCTAGGGCTTCTTTTTCTGGTCTTGAAAAATCAGCTCTTTCTCCCTTGAGAGAGGAGAGATACATATATCATTAAAAAGGATAATATGTGGTTACCATAGTATATTGAGAAAATTTTTGTGCCATAAGGACAGTATAAAAACTTTCTCCTTCGGTGAACTCTTCGGATCAATCTCATTTCTCTTTTGAGTTTTTTTCAATAGCTTGGGGAGAGATTGAAACACTCCTCTTTGTAGGGAAAACTTGAGGAAATGGTTGATGATTATTTGTCTCCATTACACCAGTCATGATTCTTGCTCCTGGAAAAAGTTCTGGTGACTTGGGAGGATCATTCATTGCATCAATAGGAGAACCCGCAGGATTGTACTGAGTTGAATCAAGAATCGGTCCAAATCTTCCTTCTCTACATTAAAGCTACATAAATACATTTTCATAAATATTAATGGTGATAAATGATAAAATAGAGTTTAGGTGATATAAAAATGGAAATACATTCTTATTATTAATATAAATATCCCACTCCTCTTCAGAGTCGATAATTACCCCTTCACAGACTCCTAAGTCCATCATATGAGATACTCGTTTAGAGGCTGGGATTTGTTCATTAGTTTCGTATATAAAAGCCTCTAGCTTCGCAATATACTTATGTACTTTATCCACGTTATTGACCGTATTGTGATCAGATGGTGCCTTGATGTCACCAATATCTGGTATTCGAATGCCATGCTGGAGGAATTCCCATGAGTCCCTAAGATCATGGGTTATACTCTCCCAATGATGAATGGCCATAGGTTTCACATAATTCAATATTGGTTTGGCTGACTGTGGATGAGATTCAACACCTTCCGATTGGAGAGCTTCTCCAGACCTCCTTTCTTCAGAAAGTTCAACAGATGGAATAGGGACCTCTGTTTGATGGGAGTGACTGGATCACCTTGGCGTTGGAGGTATTTCTTCTTTAGCCCTAGTCTTCCTAGTATACCTCCTATGAAGACGTTTTGAGGGCTCTAAAACAACTAAAATTTTTTTATCATCTCTAGACTTGGACTTCTTACCATTATTTCCATATGTAACAGTCATTATAGCCGCCACTTGGTATATTCCTTTTTTCAGATCCCCTTGAGGATATGAAGAAACCCAAGCTTTAGCATACCAAACTTCCAATTTGATCGATGCATCTGGTGGATTTAATGTAATAAACAATTTTCATACCTCTAAAGCTGTTAGAATCTATAATTTTCACGCTACCATTAAGTGCTTCTAATGTATGACATATGTGGGTGGAAAAGTTCTTGATTGTTGAAGACATATGAACTGAAGAGAAAACCTATAGGTTATATAAGCCTCACACATAATTTCACCATCAATTCTGGTTGATAATATGACATCCCTAAATGCCATCATAAAAGATCTCAAATTATAATTCTTATCTTTACCATCATCAATAAATGTTCCAGTTGGTGAGTTACTAAAAGGAAAGAAGTTGAATTCTCCTGAGACATTCAATACCTTCAGTACCTTGTCAGGTCTCAAGTTCAGAGGCCTAATACCAGAAACATTCTATAAAAATGGGGTGAATCGACCATTGTGAACCCTGAATGAGTTTAATACTGACTATGAAGAAAAATGCTCTACAATATAGCCCCACAACACTTGGAATGGACCTGCAATTCTAAATGGAGCCTTCCCATTGTATAAATGTAGCAGGAGATGGTAAATTCTTTCTAATACAGGGGTTTCTATCCCAATATACTTCCCCTCTACCAATTTATCTGTAATGAAAAAAGTCCATGATCTTACACCACCTCCAGATTCATGAACTGGAAGCAAATAAACTCTTATCCACATAGCAAGGAAGGCATCTAAATGTACTTTTTCATCTATATAAAGTTTGAATTTATATATCCCTAGTGCTTATAATCACCTATTTCCAGTGTAAGACAATATTATCTTGAACTTCCTCGATTATCTACAGAAGGAAAAATAGTAGGACGTCCACAGGTTGGACCTGTCTTTGTTGTTGGTTCTAATAAGGCTTTCATCCACACTCTAGCATGGATATCTTTCTTATCCTTGGGTAAATTATTCGCTATCTTAAATAATTCAGGGTCCAGTGGTGGTGTTCTAGTAACATCACCCCATGTTGTAGTAGGCAATATGAATTCATAATACATTTCCCCATGAATGGGAATTCCAGCTATTTGGTAAATGTCTCAGAGACTAATACCAACTTCACCATGTGTCAAATGAAAGGAATTCGTTTTTGGATTCTATCAGCTCAGTAATTAAGGAATGAATTAATTTTTGTAAACATAAGTTTTCCCCCATCCAGATATCTTCTTAAAAATGAACGTATGATAACTCTTTTATGAAATCTGCACAAGTCTGACGTACCCAGAATGCCCACATCCACTCGGGTTTTACACCCCCTCCAGAACGAAGGTCCCAATCTACTTTCCAACCATTATATTGATCTGTTTAAGAATCCTGAAAAGTGGAATCATAAAAATGTGGTCTTGGATCTACAACATGATCCTTCATATCTGGAGTGCAACCACTGTGATGAAGGATGCAACTAATAGGGACCAGGCCTTCTTGTATTGGAACCCTCATTCACTAATATTCATGAAGTTACAGTTGGAATACTGAAGAAACCAATTCTTTAGAAAGTAATTATTAATAGATTGAACATGGGTTTCTTGAAAAATCTCATGCCCATACATGGGTATGTAAGGACTTTGTGGATAGTCACGCTAGTATATAATTAAACACTTCCATAGCCTATGAAGAGTACTCTCAACAATGTCATAATAGTTTGTCCTGACGATCGTCATCATTTCATTTTGGCGGGCCTTAGCTTCTTCCGTATGGGTCATCAAATGAGTCATTATTTCCTTCAAAAAATAATTACCAAATTTATAGGACATATTAATAAAGAAGAAATTGAAAATTTTGGCAAAGGACACTATTCGCGTAGGTCCTTTTACAAGGTCCTTCGATGAGGTCAGTCGCGTAGATCCTTTGACAAGGATCCTAGTGCAACTCCATCAGTGAAGTCATTTTGGCATAGCTCAATCACGTAAACAATTTTACCTTGAATAAATTTCAAGATAATGACGCAACAGCACAACACGATGCAGCTGGGTGAACGATCTACGCAATGAGAGCTCCAAATTTCTGAGAAAGCACAGGTGAAGAAAAAATCGTGAAAGGTTGAGACCTATTTATAGGAAACTAGAGACCTACGCATCATGACTACTTAGTATACCTGTGTGTTGTACCTACATGAAATACCTACATGACAAAACATTGTTGTTCAGTAATCCATCATTATCTTTTTCCCAGACTTTCACCTCGGGACTTGACCCTCTTTATATATTTCGGATCCAATCCTGAGGGGGGGCTTTTGTTGACAGTACTTGAGAAAGTAACAAAAAATGACTCTAAAGAGAACTCTGGATATTTCAAATCCCAAAGAAAGATTCAAAGATTACAAATTAAAATCAACAAATGCTCCCAAAAGCACTTCACGACGTAGTATCCTCACAGAGCTTCGTTTCCAAGCTACACGGCCGAGCTACGCGCCTGACCTACATGACTGACCTCTACGATGGAAAATTTCTAAGTATCTATGTGAAGAATCTGGGGATAGGATCTGCGTGAAGGACCTACGCAGGCAATATTTCTTCGGACAGGACTTATCTGTGCCTATAAATAGAGCCCTTGGGCTCCCCATTTCAGGACTAAAAAAAGTGAAAGACTCTCTAAAGCTCCCATTACATATCTATTTCGCATTGATCACCCAAATTGTCTCAGCTAGCTCTCTAAATTACATGAGAATAGATAATTAAAGTGGATATGCATTTTTTGAAGTTTATCACATTATTCAGTCATCATCCATACCTACGCGGCACACATGCGCAGTACACCTGCATGCCATACATGCACGATAGAGCAACGCGGGGTACCTATGGGGCATACTTGCATGAGGTACCTAAGCGACCAGTTCATGTACCCTTATTAAAAACCATTCATGGTAGGGTATCTCCTTCCTTGGTTCCCTTATCTGAAAGGGGATAAGTTGAAGCCTCCACCAAAACCTCCAAACTTCTCAAACCTTTGGGTAAGGAACATTAGTGTGCCTCCTATTTGGGTTTGTATTTCCACAGTCATAGGTTTCACACATTTGTTCCACAATGGGGTTAGGATTCATGGGATGTTTATGGGTTTATATATCCACATTCACATGGAATTTTCTCCCAAGAACAGTGTTGGGAAGTTCCCAGTTTGGAGGGGGTTTGGGTCCTGACCTCTCCCTTTGTGAAGAGATGACCCAGAACCTTACGTCTCTAGTAGAGAAGGTACACTTCCCATTTTCTGTTCCGCACAAGAATATGAGATGTCTCCCTCTCCTACCAAGATCAATTTTAGGGAATCAATTCTGGTATAATCCCATCACCTTTACCCCTTCCTCCTTCCAATTTGGACCCTTTTCCAATGTGAAGAGAATAGAGGGAAGGATCATCACCTCACCCTCTCCCACCGTCGTCGTCGTAGGTGCACCCTCCTCCATCGGCATGGAGGCAAAATTTGAAATTTAAAAGTTTCATTGTTGAATATTTCACATCCTCTTGTTTCTCAAACTAAGAATGACTCATGTGGGCTTAGAGACACGTGATGGTTACAACATGATCACAAATACTCACTTGAATGAACTATGAGAACTCTGATTCCTGTTCAAACCAGGATACGTAGGAAACCCTTTCAGGGCCCAAGATCATTAGATATCTTACTCAGAAATCCAACCATAATTCCCCCAATTTGGGCATCCTCTTTAAGAAATAAGCCCCAAATTCAATCCTCAAATCATCAAGGCATCATTTTCAAGAATTAATCCAAAACTCATTTCTCTCAGAGGACCATACTCTCCTATGAGATTTATCGAACTATGTGGGCTTTGATTCCCATCCATATGGGATATGTAGGAAGCCTACTTGAGGTTCAAACCCAACACTTCAAATCAACCCTGTTCTCCTTGGGCCATATTCCCAAACAGGGTCTGATCTTACTTGAAAACCCATATCCTTTCTAAGTTCCTTGGGCTGCTTCAACATAAGTCCCACACTAAAGTTTCAACTAAGAACCTTCTGCTTAGACGTCCTTATCAAATGACCTTAAAAGTTATGATGTGTCCCATTAAGTGGCACCGAACTATGAGGGTTCGGATTCATTTCACAAGGATACATAGGTAGGTCATTTTATGAGAACGATCCCAAGATCAAAATAAACCTTCATCTCCCTTGATGAAAATATATTCCAGTGTACCCCACTGAGTGACTTAAAAACTAGTATCATCATGACGATTATTAAAAATAATCTATAATCAGTATATTAGAGGATACCATTGATGGAAAATCTCGAATACATACGGATATTTCCATTAATAAATAACCTTGAATACATACGGATGATTCTAATGTTTTACACATGTTAATAAGTGATTTTAAATTCCAAGGTATAATTATGATATAAGTGGTGAATTAATAAGGATTCATAAAAATACTTTAATTTTAAAGAGAGTCCCAGAGTAGAAAATAATTCCCCCCAAAAGGGTGTGATGAGTCTGACCTCCCATCCTCTCGACCAATGTACGTTCTTAAGTATCGTAAAGTTAAAAACTTAACGAACACCTGCCTTTGGAAAGAAGGTCCTCGTTGGATAAAGAACTGTTAGATGTTTCTGGTTCTATGAATAAATCCAATGGAAACCACCTGGAAACAGTTATTCTTAAAATTAGGACACAAGTTTTAAGGAACTATGAAATATACACTCTTAGATTTACTCTAATGGAACCATATATAAACCTAATGTTCTTTTTATAATAATATACCCTTTTCTTACTCTCAAATATACTAATCAGGTGGAACTCCCCATATGAATACACTTATCATGCACTAATGGAGACGACCCAGTGAAAAATATAAACTAGAATAGTAACATTCTCTTAGTTAATTGGGGTTCTTGGGAAATTATATAATAGTGGTGACGAAATATTTCTTACCTAAAATCCTAATATCATAAAGATAAAATAATGTAACTCCCACATTTAACCTCTAAAGAACTTCAAAAAAACAAAACTCATCAAATTTATATCCAATAATAAACAATTCATATAACATAATATGGATTTCTATTTAAATTATCATAATAATGGTAAATAATACCAATGTTGTTAAATATTTCAAGAAAACCTTGACCAGTTTTTCCAAATGAGACTTAAAATTGAAAATTGAAAACAAATCCATCAAATCATCTTATATAAAATTATAAAGAATAAAAACCATAATTAAATAATTATTAAAAAAATATTAAATACATATGATACATATATATGAATAAGTGTTTAAAATTTAAAA
This sequence comes from Viscum album, assembly GCA_963277665.1. Taxonomy (NCBI): domain Eukaryota; kingdom Viridiplantae; phylum Streptophyta; class Magnoliopsida; order Santalales; family Viscaceae; genus Viscum; species Viscum album. The sequence goes on from OY728161.1 coordinate 1,595,142,306, forward strand.
TAAATCCCATTAACCATGTAATATATATCAAACACAAAAATAATTGAAAAAATAAAATATGAATCTTCTTATTTGGAAATTAAAGGAAACTCAAAACACCTCTTTAGTTGTCAATATTCTTTTAAAAAAACTTCTTAAGAATTTTCAAAACCCTAAGAGTGCATGAGAAATCATTTTATTTTTATAAATCATAAATATCATTCAATTGTATATTTTTTCACACATAACAAGTTAAATACATGGGTTTGAATTTATTATTAAATTAAAAATAAAACATTTAGATATAATCTTTTTTAATGGGGGTATAGAAATTTCAAGCACCATATGATATTCCAAATAAATGGAATTTCCCATTACCCTAATTGGAAATGATGATTCTTCCTTTAAATGGTGTTATCACACCTATGTAAGATAAATAATATTCATAGAAGGAAATTGAAATCCCTAATATCATAACCCCCCTCCCCTAATTAAATGTCACGAAAGAAAAAAAGTACAGGCCACATTGGCCATTGGTTTAAAGAATAATGAAATAAGGGACAATAATAACATGAAATATGAAGACTAAATCCACTTACATGAATAAATTAAAGGGTTATCATAATACATGTCCAAATATGATTTCAATATTAACGAAATAATGTGTTGATGTGATGGAGGTATTATAAAGATTTTTAGTTGTTTTGGGGAGGAAATAGAACCCTTAATTATTTTAACTCGGCAACAAAATTTAAAATTTTAAGGTTTTAAAATGTTTCAAATTTCATATATATGAGTAGAAATACAATCCCAATTAACTATTCATTTTAAGGGATCTAAATTCATATTCACCCTACTTATGCATGCTAGAAAATATTCTAAGACCTTGAGTTTTCATTTAAAAATAATTTTTTTTAAAAAGGTGGGGGTCAAAACCCCTAAAATTGAAACAAAGGAAATAACTCTTTACATGGGAGAGAGGAAACCCATTACAGATAAAGGAAAAGCCAGAAGGGGAAAAAAGTTCATAAAAAACACTATGAGTCAAAAGAGATGCAACCATAAAAGCAAACACCAGAAGAGTCCTTATCTCCCCCCTCGAAAGACATTGCAACAAAGAGTTCAATCTTGAAGATGCATCGCCCCCTTTGCCAAGAAGTTGCACCATTGATGGACAACACAACATGACAGAGTACCTCTCCAACCATCATAAACATGTGTAGGAGATAAGTATGAAGGGTTCCAGAACACCCATCTCTCTTTCGAGCCGCCCACCCGACAGAGAATGCAAGAAACTCACATCAATTTCAACCAAATGCGATGCAACACTAGAAGAAAACATTGACCAGGAGTCTAGCAAGGAACCCATCTATCCATCAATAGAGGACAGATGGCAGAATGATGGGTGCCATCACACCCATCCCTCAATCAAGGTTGCCCACCTGATGGTACCTGAAAAGGCACCTCCAACCAAAGGCAACAAGGAGAAAACTAGTGCAAGAAATGTAGTCCGCATCCCACAAGATCAACCTAGGAAAAACCAGAAGGGGACGCCATATCGAGAAACCAGAAGGCCACACATTGGGCCTGAGGCACAAAACCATGTATCCATACAATCGTTTAAGAATCTACAATTGATGAAGCAGCAAGGCCTTCCAAATAGGCATAAAAAATAGCAAATCCCGAGCAAGCAGCAACCAAGGCATGAAGGAAAGCATGAAAGAGACTGATTCCCCCCAACATAGGCATCCACCCCCCCCCCCCAACCAACAGGAGCCACTACTCAAAAGGATACCGAGATCGCTTCACCTTCGCGCAGAGGACCATCAAAGATGCTACTCAAAGGAACAGCCACCAACGAAGATCAATCCTCATCAGTGATGTTCATATCTGAAACCAGATCTAAAGGTTGGGAAGAGATGAAAATTGTGAAACAAGGAAGACATCACCACTCACTGGCGCAGAATCCTTAGAATCATCAGGAGTTGAGGAACTTATTAAATAAGATGAATCTGACGAAGCACTACCGAAGGAAGAAGCCAAGGCTCGATCAAGAAGACAAGTCTTGGGTGGAGGAAAAAGCCTTCCCCTTCGAACAGAAACAGATCTGACGTCGCACCCCTGGTAAGCTTCCGGAATAATCGCGCTGAGCCTCACCGGCCCCGGGTCATACAAGATCTAAACCGAAAGCAGAATACTCCGCCACCAGAGCAGCCTCACCTGAGGAAAAAGCACTGAGTCCCCCAAAAGACGATTCCGAGAAAACGCCACACCTGAGGAATCACGCGCCTCACCATCTCAGTTCAACCAAGATCTGGTCTCAAATCCAGAAACATCGTCACCGGAGTGAACGAAGTCCCACCTGAAGACTTGCGCCACACTGAGACCCTGGGGAGACGATGCCAAACACCGAGCACGCCGGAGGAGGGGTGGAATAGTCTTCGAGGGGTGAAACCCTATTCGCCGCCCCTGAAAGGTTGAAGCTGCTCAGAGGCCATCTTCATCTTAGTCATATAAGATATTGATATGTTTTCGTTTAAAAATAAATTTAAATTCTATAATCAAAGAATAATAAATTAAAAAAATTAGAAATCCATCTAGGGTTACATAATTATCCCTATTATATTACATTATTCCTCTAAAAATACATTTAGTATACAAAAACCTAAATGAAATAAACACTCACCACATTCATAGTATTTTATCATATTATTATTTAGTCTATAAAATCAAAATTTGTTCTAATTTTATATTGGAATAAAAAACATGTTTTAATCCTAAATTCAATTTCCAAAAAATAAAAAATACATATACAATATACATCCTCAATTTAATATAAAGATATAAGTACTCATAAGACACCAATTATAAAGAACAAAAAAATGTAGAGACCACTCTTCTAAATAGTTTAAAATTAGTAATACTAAAATATCTTGACCCAAATATGTTTCTTTTATACATTCTAGTGAATAATAAAATCATACGTCAATTAAAACTAATATGTTAATAGAATCCAATTTAGGAAACCGAGTGAGTTTATTATCTAACTTAAATGGAATACTAAGACCTAATATAGGCCTCCCAATAATTTAGAATTATCCCCATGTGCATGAAATAGACAAAGGATAACACCCCCTTATTCCTATTACCATAATCCAACTCATGTTCAAAATCATATAAACAAAGGGAGATAAAATACTTTCAATGACACTAGAATATCTAATATGGAAGATAGATTCAACAACACAACATATAGGTAGCATATTACATGGAAATAAAATTAGATAGATACCTCGATGTTTTTTATGAAACAAATGGGAATGAAGAAAATATATTAATAAAATAAACACCCAAAGTGATATATTAATGAATTTTTTCATAATTTTTTCAATAAAAACATGAACTTATCAATCATAAACTTATTTATTTACTATTTCCTAGATTCATGTTGTGTATGATAATTCTTTCCATGTTGATAAATCAGGTTAAAAAGTTCTTTAGCACAACCTTACCTAACATGTCAATGAATATTTTTCATGTATTTATAGAAGGAAGGCAAGGAGTGTCTTTGGTTACCAAACTAGAAAAATATATGAGTTATCTTCAGAATCAATGATTTAAGAACAAGTTAATATAATTTCTCATCATTTTCAGTACTTTCATTCTTGAGTTATTCTTATACTCACATATTATTTGATTGATTACAATTTTTTCATGAGATGGAAAGGAATCACAACCTGAAGTAGGTTGTCTCTCCAAATTTTCCACCACCGTTATGGACTTAATAAAAAACTTTACATATTATGTTAGGATATATGAAAATACTTAAGGACATAAGTTTATAACAAGACATTTTTTTATGAGATGTACTTTTAGTTAGTAATTTATGTAAAGACCGAAGATTCTCATAATTAGATATTATATCATAATATATGAATAATTGTCACATAACATAATAATCTATTCCAGAATCATTTAGTTGTATTTCCTTTGGAATGTTTGATACATACACAACTGGCCTATAAGTGAGCTATGTTATCTTCCACTAAGTTCTTCTTAACTTGAACCCTTCTTTTAAATATCATACATATTATCTTCCATTGTAACATGTGGAAAGGAAACATAATAAAGGGTGGGATTAGATTCTAATTAAGGGTAAATAGGGTAGATATCAATATATATTGAAAATAAGGGTATGAGAACAATAGAATAACATCTAAAAATCGTACCCTACATATCATAGATCACAAACTTGATTTATAGAATGAATATTGGTAGTTCATAAGAAATTAATCATAATTATACTAATGATAATGATCACTATGATTGTAAATTTTCAATTATTAATTGATTTTTGGAATACACATAATTATCCAAAATAATTTCCCTAGTAGTTCAAGGTTCATTTCAAATACTATCATAATTTAATGAGTTTACTCCCCAAACCATCACAGTAGTCGTGGTTCACTCCCAATATTATCATAGTGGATATATTCTCTTACTGAATTGGGTTAACTAACCATTCCATTCATGTTTATCTTTTGAGATATCAATATTTACCCAATTCATGTGGGGGATAAATAGGCATCACCTATCACATGATCAAAATTATATATATGTGTGTTCCACAAGATCATAAAACATTCAGCATATCAGAACCTATGATATGAAATGTTATTCATAAAAATTTCATAATAGCATAACATGTGAAAAATAAATTGGTTTTACAATCATTTAATAATTTCATCATAGAAAACCCCATGAAAAAAAGTGGGCTTCATAAGAAATTTATCTTGGTAGAACCCCTAGAATACAAATGAGTTTCATAAATAAATTATTACCATAATCATAAACCATTAAGACAAATAATAATAATGGTATTCTTGGATCATATTCCCTATAAATAATATATAACAACAAAGTATTTCATCTTAGATGGATAAAGATTTTAAAAGATAAGTTGGAATATTTTAGGAGGAAAATAACTGCTTCACTTTGAATTTAACTATTTAGAACATTAAACAATTTAAAAATAATTTTACTTAAAAATAATATTAAAAATATATAAAAAAATCAATGATAATAATAGTCATGTTGTGTGATATCCTAAACCAAGGTGCCACATATATGTTCCCTAAGCTTTATTGGCCACATGACCTCAAGCACATCTCCCTGAATGCCAGAGGCTTCTGACTAGAAATGATGTCATAGCGTGTTTCCATAGGGAGACTATTCCCTCATTTCCAGAGTGTAGTATAGTACATAAATATAATAATGGTCATATAGTATACTTAGTATAAAATTAAGGAATAAAAGGATAATGTGGAATTATAAACAACAAGAACAACTAATAATGATATTAAAAACTGATTCATGTGATTTATCTATAAAACTAAAAAAATGGAAAAAATGTATCATGAAATTCATGTTTTTCAAAAAAATATAAATTAACCCAAAAAATATCCAAGAAACTTTAACTCCATCTTGGTCATCTGCTTCCAAGTTCCATCTTGGAAAATCAAAGAAATTAGGTTTCCAAATTTGGATACTTCCCCTTGTCAACAGCTTCATATATGTTGTCTTATTAGGAACCAAGGGAGACTCACATAGGGAATGAGATAAATATCAATAGTACACTACCTATGGTTTATATAACATCATATTAATGTAATATAAAATAAAATAATGTTACATCATGCACATATAAAGGTAAAGTATATTAGTAACGTAAATACCCATGTACCTAGTTCAACCTCAGCTGGTGTGTGAACATGTAATCATTTTATTAATTATTTATGTTATAGTTTATATAGGTAAGATATATGAGGTATAACTAGAAATATTGTCCTAAAAAGATAATAATAATGATATTGGATCCAAGGTATAATAGGGTATCAAAAATAATGATAACGAATAGGATCAAAGTTAATGACCAAGGTATACTTGACCTCAGGAGATGAACCAACTCAGTAATAATCTATACCTTCGATAAAGGGGTATGATTGTAATCAAATGGGAATCACCTAAATAATTCAAAAATAATGATTCTAACCCAGTCTAAGGAATACATAAAATGTACAATGGGATATGAAATGACTAGGAACAAGGGTGTATCCACAGTGCATCATATTCATATACATTATGCTGGATCCAAGGATTTTATCAAATGAATCATATAGAGATAATGGATGGATCCAATAGTGTCATTCTGGGTATCCACTAGTCGACAAGGATCATATTCCAAGGTGGGTATCATCCTTGGAAATTGGTATCCTTGAATCGAAATGGTGTCCGCGAGTCCTCTAAGAATTCCCTTAGGAATCCAAGGGGTGATCAAGTCTTACCACTCCTATAGTAATTATTGGGTCCATATTAAATAAGCATCTTATAATTTATTATTTTAATATAACAAGGTCATGTAATACTTATTCCATTAATTAACTCAACGTGGTCCATCCCATACCTTTCATTAATGTGAAAATGATAATAGGGAACGCAACCATTTAGTTTATTAATTCATATATGACATATTATATTAATTATGTTCACTCTACTACCTTCCATTAATCATTCAATGGTGTGCTACATATGTGAAACTATTCCATTTAATTACATTCAATACGGCAAATTCATATATATACTATTCATTCCAATTCTATATAAGATATATTTATCAATATGAGTCACTTACCTTTGGAGGTTCATGTGATAAGAATATATTTTGTAGAAATTAACAATATATTGATTTAGTTAAACATTTACCTTTACCTAGGTCTAGTCAAGGAACACCTGAATGGTGGAATATATATTCATAAAGAACTAATAAAGGAAAAATTTAAGGAAAGCACCCTACCTAAAATGGTTGATATTAAGTTCATAACCTCTGATGATGGATAAAATTTAGGAAAATTGTCTTAGAATATGGATCTAATCATTATAAGCAAGGCACATGAATTTAATAGGACATGACCAATGAAATTATTATGCACACACATAAATTTATAAAATAATGAAACATAAGGGGTGAGTTATATACCAAAAACCTTAGGCTCATATGACTCTCCACGTCTAGTATCATTCTATAATTTGGCATGCATTGGTAGATACCTGAAGAACGGATCAACACCCTGAAAAATGGGAGTATGACCCTGCACCTCAAAAAAAATTGAGGATATGATACATGAATAAGATACCAAAAGGAATTGATATATTATCGAGAGGAGTCCAACAAGAATAATGGTGCTTTGATTGGTCTCTGTACGAATGAATGGAATCAAATACTACCAAAGAGATTCAAAGGAACAGAAAAAGGGAGAGGGAGATCTCTCCTCCATTGTAAATAAGAAAAGGAAGGAAGGGGGTGTGTTAAAAAATTTCATTAATGAAGAAATTTTCATTTTACCCAAAAATAGAGGTTCCATGGTTTTTTCACATGGTTGTCCAAACCATGTCCCCACAGTGCACCTCCCACATCTTAAGGTGGTCACATGCAATGTTATTCCACAAAGTTAGGAAAATCTAACAAAACCCGTGTGAATCCCCTTTGATACAAAATATAGAAAGTTAACTTTTTTTGTAGCCCCTAGAACATGGTTATCCAAACTCATGGGCCATTACCCACTCCATTTTCTATCCCCACATAGTTAGGACAGACTATATGGGTTGGGCCGCACATTTTATACTATTCATGCAGCCCAAGGTTTTTATCCATTGGTCTGGATTCCGAACTCCAAACAATCCCATGACACCACACCCCATCCCAAAAATTTATAACCTCATTAAAAATCCATAATAGGTCTAAAATAAATAATTAGATCAAATTTAATAGGATCTATACCTAATATATGAATCAGGTTCTTACAGTCTTACCCCTAAAAGGAGATCATCATGGAGTTCACTATCCAAAGGCGGCCAAACAGTATATCATAACAACTCTGAACTAGAGGTATGTACATCAACCTCCCACTCCCAAGTATCATCATATACACATCCTTGCTACTATAGAATCATTCTATAGAGATATACCAACCATAGAGAGCCTTCATAATCTGTTCAGTTGGGCATATAGGATTCTCCTCAAATGTAGCATTAGCATCTAACTCAACCAACTTGGGATCAAATGTATGAGAAGGGTTAGTATAATAATGTAGAATATATGAAACATAAAATATGTTGTTCATGTAACAATACCTCTGAGGTAACATTAACTGATAGGCTACCGGCTTGAAGCTCTCTATAATCTCAAATGGACATACATGATAAAGTGAAAAATTTCCTTGCCTCTACATCCATCTATGACCAAGACCAAGTGATAATAATAGGAAAATATAATCCCTAAACATGAACTCCAGAAGTCATTGATAGTGATTAGAATATGATTTATATCTATATTGAGAGGTAGACATATACTTCATGATTAGTGGAACCAACTCTAAATTCTTCTTAATGAGATGAGGACCTAGTAAGGCTACCTTACCTTCCTTAGACCAGCACATGTGTTAATAGAATATCCTACCATATTGGACCTAAAAAAGATCCATCTGAATTGTATCCTAAAATATAATATTTTTTTGGAGAACTAGATGAAAGGGATATGATTTTACCAATAACCTCTGAAATCAAGTAAACATTCATGGATCGTGTCATATAATATATATAACAACAATTCTAAATGAACATCAGTATGAAGGTAAAAAGTTGTGCTTAGAAATACATGTGTAACCTTTTCCTTTTAAAACCCATGCAAGAACCATTATCTGAAAATGAGTTTCTCTATTTGAAACAAATATTTGAAGGACCCATGTGTAGTCATATGATCTCATGTACCTACAATCATTCAATATCATCTACTAATAAATAATTCCATATAGTAATGTGGTGGGATACCTTATTCATTCATTCAATGACAACACATATAACATCATTACCCCTAGGTATCATTGGTAAACTAATTACAAAGTCCATGAAAAAATATTCCATTTCCATTTAAGGACTTAAAACAGCTATAATAAGCTAGAAGGTCACTGGTGCTCCACCTTCACCTACTGAAAGGTGCACCACCTAGTTATTGATCATGTTATTTATTGTTTCATCCTAGGCCACCAAAACTGGGGTCACATATCTCAATAGATTTTGCAGATTCCATAAGAAGCTACCCACTAAGAGTGTGGGACTCTCGTATCAGTTCATATCTCATATATGTAGGAACCTATAAATATCCATGTATACATGGTATGTATTCTCTATCCATAAACCAATATGAAGGTTGTTCATCTCCAAAAATTCTCTCTTAGAGAACTAAGCCTTTAGGATCTGAAAATTACCCACTCTTCACCTTCTATATAAAGGAAGAGGTAAATATCTAGTATGAGAGATATTAATGCTCATGTTTGTTACGAAACTCCATATGTATCTCATATAATAGTTCCATCAATTTCTATTCATCACAGGCTTCCATTATGGTATCTGTCTGATATTTCTTACTCATTACATCAGCTACAACATTACATTTTCTAGGTGTATAGGAAAACTCAAAATAAAAGGATATAAGGTATTAAAACCATATTCACTATATGATATTCAATTCATTCAATGTGAATATATATATATGAGTCTCTTGTGGTCTGTATACACCACAAAGTGTTTACTCATTAGAGAGTGTATCCAATAACGTAAGTAATGGACAACTGATGCTTGCTCAAGGTCATGTGTTGGGTAATTTCACTCATGAGGCCATAACATTTGAGATACATATTTAAAAACTCTATCCTATGACATCAAAAACACACATATTTTGATGTTTTATGCATCACATAATACATTATAGCCTCTTCCAGACTCTAGAAGTATCATAATAGGTGTTGATACAAGCCTTTTTCAGCTTATGAAAGGCTCTCACACACTGTTATAACCACGTGAACATAATAACTCTCTTTGTAATAGTAGTAAGATGTACAAAAAGTCATAATAATTTCTATATTAAATGAAAATAATATCCATCCAACCATAAAAAACTGCATGTATCAAACACATTCTTGGGATACTCCCAAAAAACCATAGCACTCACCTTCTCTAGGTCAACAAATACTTGGGATTTTGAGATAATATGACCCAATAAGTGATGTTTTTCAATCCATAAGTGTATCATATAAATTTTGGCATAAATTCGATGCTCTATATCATTGCATTCAAAATGATCTCATGGTTCTTAGAATGGTCTCTATGAGTATGAGAACATACCAAGATTTCATCCACAAAGTCCATGACAAAAGAATCGAAATAGGGATGGAAAACCCTATTCAACATATACATAAAATGATGGTAATGTTTATAAGACATAAAAGTATAATGATATACTCATACAAACTATAAATGTTATGGAAACCTATAAAACTATGTCCTATGTCTTTACTTTCACCAAATTATACCTCGATCTCGGTTCGATCTTTGAAAAAACACAAGCTCCTAAAATATTTTCAAAGATATTATCTATTTGAGGTAGTGGATTTCAGTTATTCACCATAAGTTGGTTGAAAAATTATTAATCAATGCATAAATAGACAGTACCATCCACATTATTTTTAAAAACCATTGGTCAACCCAAAGAGGATGTTCTTGGCCACATAAAACATTTGGCGCATAGATCCTCCAACATATTCTTGACCTCCAAGAGCTAAGTGAGTTCCATAATATTTAGAGTAATAGACACTAATGATTATCCTATAATGATCTCAGTCAATAACCCTGCCTCCCTCTGAAGTGGTATTCAATAAAACCATTCTGATAGGAATCCTTGAAACAATATACAACCTAAGGGAATTCAACCTGAGGTAAACCATAATACTTTAAAAGGTTAATAGAAATTTGGGTGGTCACTCCACCTATCCCATGATATTATAGTCCATCTATGCTATCCCAAACATCCCACAAGCCCTTATATAGATAAATTATTCCCTCCATTGACGTAAAAAATACCCTATGGTGATATGAGTCTACAAAGGCGTGAAATGAGACAAATGAATTCATCCTGAGAATGAAATCTAATCACATCATCTTGAGCATGAAGAGGTCCCACAAGAAAGGGATATTACCTATATCATGGTAATAGACCATGTATTGGTTCATACCCTATGATCATACTCCCAATGGTGTATCCAGGGTCATTACTCCATACTAATACTTTATTTTAAGCCTGATGTTATCCATGATAGATAAGGATGTGAATGAGTGTGAAGAAACTAAATTAAATAAAGTGGATACTATAGTGGAGGATACTAGAATAGTACCTCAAACTATAGATGGTCAAACACTCTGATCCTTAGGTATTGACTATAAAGCATGCATAGTTCCTAATCTATGGTTATGTGCTGCAGTTGGATTCCATGAGTATGACTGCTTTTTAGGTGCTTGTGATTTGGAGACTGGATGCCATGGCTAAGACCTCCTCCTCGGATGGTCCTTCTAATGCTACTCCAAATCCCTGTATGATACTATTTAAAAGAACCTATCCTTTAAGGAGGAGTTAGTGCAGAGCCTCTTCCACTGAAAGTGGATGGAAAGGTATGAGAAAATCTTTTTATTGGTCCCATCCAGATGAAGTCATGGAACCCCATCATGTCTCTATCACATTAAGGATTTTGATTCCCCTATAATCCAAACTGATGGAATATAATTGAGCTATCAATGAAGTTACTCTAACATCCACTACATTGATGTGAAACCTTAATAAAATGATTCATACTATCATATGTACTACATTCCTATCTCAATCCAAATACTATATGCCTTATACTCTCACCTTTCCTCTGGTTGAGATAAATGATAAGAGCCTGATTTAATATATCAGATATTGTATGTAGGAAGAATTCATGAACCCATATACATATGGAACACTGAATACCATCCACAATGAGTCTAAAACATGAAAAATCCTCACCATCTAGAATTGGTGAATATAACAGTGACTCAATAAAATGTGATGAACACTCCATGCCTAACATGGCACCCTAATCTAGATGCATGCACTCTCTAGCTTGGTTAGTCCTTAACATTTGAGGAAATAGGGGATTATATAATGAAATTGAGAATTCATCCCATACCATACCCTGATGGTGACTAGCCTGGGTAATAACATCCTACCAATACTTATCCAAATCACACATCATGCAAGTTGCAAGATTGACCCTCCAATCTGTAGGTGTCTCTAAATTCTCAAAGATAGATAAGGTGGCCACCATCCAAGACTCATCCTCATGTGGGACTCCATCCCCCAAGATGGTAAGTGGATGTTGTTGTTGTAACTCACATGTTTGATCAGCCGTTATAGGTGTAGGTCAAAGAGAACCTTTCAATCACTATATAAAATGTAGGAAACTCTCATGAAGCTAAGCATCAGTACCTAGATTAGGTATATTAGGTGATTCCTCATGTGACGCTCCTAGAAGTATGACTGGAATCTCAGGAACCACCATGTTTAGAGCATGGTCATCACCACCCTCTTGGCACATGACATGAGGTTGTTGTGGCAACATTGGTCGACAAATCCCAAGAACACACCTCAGAACAAGATTTATGTAGATAGAAACACTAGAGAAATAAGAATATAAGAATAATTGATCAATAACCACTATATACCACACAACTACCCACATATAAGGATAGGTATGGGTAAGTATTGAAGTATAAATTACTTGGGTTTCAGTAGGTGAATGGTCAATTGATCCTTTCCTCTTCATTTACTAGAAACATTTAATTTTTAGGTTATGATTCACATTTTTATGTAGTATTATTTTATAAACATATATCAATGTTTTATTAAAACTGATGGGCATCCCCAATAAATAATGTCCTATACACATTATCAATTATATAAATATCCATTTAAATACTTGTTAACCTACTCTACATTCGATCTCATAGTGTAACAATTTATATACGGTGTTTTCACTTGGAAAAATACCCATTCTAACCCACGAGGGCCCATAAACCTTGTGAGTTGAAAATAGAAAACACTAAATCATAGACAAAGATCATTATATACATATATATATATAACAAGGCTCACTCAACAAAAAAACAATGCAAGAAATAAACATAGTGAAATGCACCTATATGGCATCCAATATGCATGGAATATGAATTCTAGGTGTTTGTGATGGTGCATATAATGGTGATCCTTTCCCTCATATCATCAGGAAAATGTTGAATTAAAATTATAAATTAGAATATTGATAATAACCATCACACATCATGTGCATCACCCAATGGACAAATGATATCAAATATAATCAGAAAAAGAAAAACAACAATTATAATTCAGGTAACTCAGTATTTTCCTCAAACATGGGTTAGTTATGCCCAGGAATGGTACATAACTGAGTTCCATGCATTTTTAATTTCATTTTTATTATATCCAAATAGAAAATAAATAAATAATCACTCTAATAACATTTTTCAACATCCCAAAGCCATGTCCCACTTATAGGTGACCCGAGCTCGGTTGGAACCATAGCCTTAAGCACATCTTCCCAAACACAGAAGGCTTCCACCTAGAAGTTAGGGGATAGGTTTTATACTTGGGAAGACTATTAACTCATTATAAGCATTTAAGATAATGGATAAATATAATAATAGGTAAATAGAGTAATCAATTTAAATAGATGGAATATAATTAGTAGAAAAAATAATAAACAACATTAAAAACATGTATTGATATACAAAAGCTGATACATATTATGTCTCGAAATAACTAGAAAACATGGATACATGGAGTCTGGAAATACATGTTATAAAAAATAAGAAGTAAAACCAAAAATTATCCAAGAATCCCAATCTCTATCTCAATCATCTTCTATTAAGCTCCATTATAGTAAAGTAAGAAAATCTAGTGTCCAATGAATGGGACTTCCCATTATTAACCCCTATATACATATAGCAATCCTATATATCAATGGCTTCCCGAATATGATATGAGATAAATCTCAGTATGACACCACCAATGGTTTATATAATACACATTCTATGTAATATAAACTAAAACAGTGTGGCAATATGCATATTAAATACAAATTCTTACAGCAATGTAAATACCAATGTACCTGGTTCAGCCTCAGCTGGTGTCTGAACATGTAACCATTTCATTAATTATTTATGTTCTAGTTTATATAAGTAGTCCATGTGAGGTATATATAACACTAAAATCATGAAAAGATAATAATAATGATAATGGATTGAAGATATAACAAGGAATCCATGATGATGATAATGAACATGATTCATGGTAATGACCAACATATCCTTGAGATTAGGGGTTGATCCAACTCAATAATAATATATGGATTGGAGAAAGGGATAAGAGTGTAATCCCTGGTGAATATACCATGTAATTATACAATAATTAATCTAATGGATTTAAATTAATTTATTAAAGGAAAATTGGGATAATAAACGACTAGGCCCAAGGGTGTAACCATGAGGCCTCATGTTTGTAAACATTATACTAGATCAAAGGAATGAATCCATGAAATCCTTTAATGAAAATGGAGGGATCATATGGTGTCATATTAGGCATCACTAGTAGACAAAGATCGGGTTCCACGGTGGGTATCATCCTTACCAACTTACATCCTTGAATTGGAATGGAATCCACAAGTTCTCAAGGCATTCACTCAGGAATCCATGGTCAGATCGATTCTGACCAATACTATCATAATGATGAAGTTGATATGTAAAAGGAACCATATAATTTATTCTTTAAATTTAATTCCCCAAGAAATAATCAACCCATTAATTAAGTCAAATGGGTTCATTTCTTACCTTTCATTAGTGTGACGAGGCTAATAGGGAATGAAGCCATTTAGTTCATCAATTCATATAATCCTTATTCAGTTAATTCGGATCACATCATTACCTTCCATTAATAACAGAATGGTATGCTATGAACATTCAACCAAGTCAATTCACTAATTTTAATTAGGAAAATTCATATATATAATAAACTTTTCAATTCCAAAGAATATTGATTTATCAGGTCTAAGAACATACCATAAGAGGGAAAAGTGATAAGCATACATGTGGTAGAAATTAACAATTCATTGATTCAATTAAACACTTAACTTTTCCAATTTCAAGTCAAGTTACACCCTAATGGAGACACATATAATCACAAAGAACCACTAAATACATAATTAAAAATAAAACACACAACTTTGGGTGGTCAATTTTGAGTTCATAACCTCTAATGATGGATATCATTTATGATAATTGACTTAAGATATGGTTATATTGACAATAATATATGCACATTAATTTATTATGGAACTCATGATGACATTAGAGTGTGGAAATGGAAATTAATAAGACCATCAAACCTAGAGAATGAGTTATATACCACATACCTTAGTCTTGTACAAATTTCCTCATCTCGTATCATTCTTTAGTTTGGACGAGCTTAGAAGAGATCTGAAGAATGAATTAATCACCTGGATATATGGAATGTGATCATATATCTCAATAACTTCTTCTATGATAAGAGAAAATAATAATGGATAAAAAATTGAGATCTTATCAAGAGGAATCCAAAAATATGAATGGTTCTCCGATCAGACTTTGGATAGACAAATGAGATCAAATACTACTAAATATCTTCAAAGGATATAAAGTGTGAGAGGGATACCTATCCTCCACTAAAAATAATAAAAATCATTGATGGGGGTGGGTTAAAACATTTCATTATTGGTGAAATAGTCATTTTAACCCAAAATAGAGGTCACACTGTTTATCCACACAGTTGGCCAAACCATACACTAACCATGCACCTCTCACTTCTTAAGGAGGGCACCATCATGGTTACACTTCATGGTTAGGGAAAACAGGTGCCAACTGTTTGAATCAATCTTGCTAAAAACTACCTTAATTTTCCATGGGTGTGCATCCAATGGCACAAGGTTAGGGAAAATTATGCACCTAGCTTCACCCCGCAATATAGCCTCAAATAGTTTGGAGATACCTTTTAGGATGGGATTAATTATTTCTACTAACCATGTGGCCTTGTGATTTTCTCCACAAGCTGGATTTATGAACTCTGAACAAGCATCGGACACCCCTGTAACCTTTCTGACCTTGTTTGGAATCCATATTAGGTCTAAAATAAATAATTAGACCAAATTTAAAAGGATAAATTCCTAATATAAAAACTGAATTCTTACATGATGGTGGAATTTTTTTCATACCATATATTTTAACATAATGATTCCTTTCATAATTTTAGTAAAAACCAAACGGGCCTTGTATAGAAAATGGAAAAATAATTAACTTTAAATAACCTTATAAAAATTAAATCATTAGAGAAAATTTTCTTAATAAATTATTTTGGTAATTAAAAAAAGGTGAATTTTTTTAGAAAACATGGATATAAAAGAATGTGGGTTTTTGACTGAAGAGAGAAATAAAGTTGGTTTTTCTAAAAAAATAATATTTCAAAATCTTTAGTACATAAAGAAGAAAATAAAGGGAAAATTATATTCTCTCTAAATAACTATATGATATGAAAAAACATGACTTTATTGAGGGACAGATCATAAAATTTGGAATAAAAATCTTTAATACTCTCGATAAATGATCAGATTGAAACAAAAAACCCTGATCACTTTGAAAAAATTGAATTATAATACCCATAAATGAATAAAATTAATTAAAACATATAATATCATGACAATAAATAAATTCATGATATTACATGTAAAAGGGGGTGTGTATACACCTTATAAAATAATATAGGTGAAAAAACATAACATATGTATCAAAGAATAAAAATTCAGACAAAATATATCTTACCTAAAGTCTAGAGTTCCTTTTCACACATTCAAAAATATTTTATAACAAATATCAATTTTTTATAAATATATAAATTAAACATAATCTTATTTATAATAACATATATGATTTATTTATGACCTTTTATTACCAATGTATCAATAATTCATTTTTAAAATCAAATTTCAGGTAATAAATTCATTTTTCCTATATGTTTTGATTGGTTATTTTTGATCCTCTTACTTTGATCGTGGTTCCATATTCACCAAAATTTAAACCATGATAATAATATTATATATATTCATTATTTATCTATTAATAGTAATCCATGAATTTTATAGATAGAAAGTGAAACACATTGTTCATGGAGATAGTGGTTCGTACATATGACTCAACGTTGTTTCCATTTTCTCAAAGGATTAAAAGAATGAACAAAAATATTAACAGTCTAAAATAATTTTTATATTATATATATCATATATTTTTATTTAAACTTATCCTTATTACCTTCCATTTAAAGAGAATATGAATAAAAAATCACACCACTTCACAAGTCGGTAGTCCATCTTACACTTGAATGATGTTATCATTATCCCATAGAATGAAAATTATGAGGGTATTTAAAGACACCTATTTTTTTCTAGTAGTACTTCAAAATATTTCTACATAAATATCAAGAGTTAGGAACTGAGATGACATGAGAATCTAGGATCTGTTGTGTGAAGCATTAATTTTATAAAAACATTTAATATATTTTATATTGTGTGCATGGAAATTATTTAATAAAACATGATAACTCTTCAACAGAAACTTGTTTCAGGAATTAGAGACCATTTTTCAGTCCAGAATGTGGTTTTTGTCGTATGAGTGACCAAAAATGTGTCAATATGGGGCTTTCATACTCCTCACTCCATGGTTGTATATTCATTTAATTGGTTATTTATTTATTTAATTAATTGTTTCATTTCAACACATAAAAATATTAAACAAGAATAATTCCATGGATAATTCTCTATGGTAATCCGCATAAACACTAGGATAATTCTAGAGAACATCCTTCATCTCCTTTTAGAAAATTGCATTTCACAATGATGAAATGTCGGATCGTAGCTGATTAGGATGCAGCGAATGCAATGACTTATCAAATCATTGTGAGGCATGTTCTTCAATGAAAAAATAATATATTCTCTCAGTGGGACTCATAAATTGGTAATTTAATCCACTTTGATTTAATAAATTGATCATATCAATCCATGTTCTATCGATCTGTGCCAATTATGTCCTAATAATGCGCTTATGTACCAGATTAAAATTGGTTTTTTAATTTGTTTCAAACCCTTGAATCATAATTCAGGATTGTTAGACAAGAAATATTTTCCAACAATGGTTAAACCTTGGTTATATTTTCTTTCTCCCAATTCTTATTCTCTTTCATCACTGTTAAGACCATGAGGTCCTTGTTCAATAATAACAAGTATTACCGAGCCCGATCAGACCCCTGGAACTATGATGGATTGACAAACAAGGCATGGATCCATAAAATAAAATTGACCTAGGATATGTTCAAGGCACGAACAAATTGTTTACTGATCTATGATGAAATATTAAAAATCCAAAAGTGTTTGAGGCATGTGAGATAAACGATGAACCACCTAGGATCCCCAGTAATCTGTTTTATAATGGATGATGGATAGAATCCATGATCCTTGTCTAAATCCGCAATTTTCATTTAGAGATATGGCTAAATCTAAAGTGGTGATTCTTGATTGATGGAGCGAATATTGGATCTTAGAAACTATGAAAAACATAGATGCAGACCATGTAAAGGGATTAACATATTGTGTGTAGCCCCTTAAGTTTAGAGGATACATTTTTGAAAAAATATAATGATGACATATTTTGTAGAATACTATCATGCCATGTACCCCATATCTAAATGGGAAACCTTTGTGGTGGATCACATGGAAATGATATGATATGGAAGTACATGGCAAGGTAAATGGTATTGTACCCAAGTATATGGACATGGCTAGGTCACATGGATGGTACCCTATATAAAGAAGCACATCGTGTACTAATGTACATGAACACATGTTCAGCACATAAAAATGGCCAGTAGGACATGGATGAGCCCCGGTTAGTCAGGAAATGTCATGTAGTCCACCAACATGGTGTATACTACTATATTAGTTGGGAACCATGTGTTATCTAGGGACATGGCCAATTAATGGAGTTGGTCCACAATCTATGTGGGTCAACTCAGATGTTGTGTATCTCTTGTTAAATTTAGATGAAAATTCATGAGCATGTATCTCCTTCATTAATAATCATATTATGGTATGTGAGTGGTATATCCTAAGTGATTATCCACAAATAATGTTATGGTTCCCTCAGTTGTGTCATTAGATATACAATGTGAAATGTTCTATGAAATATTCTTATTGAGGCAAAGCCTGATGATGGTAGTGATCAAGCAAGATCACTAGAGGCTTCTTCTAAGTGGAACCCACTATCAAATATGGAGTGGTTCCTCTATTATCATATTGGAACCCCTTCACTCACTAGGGAATGGGTCCTTGACCAATAGAGTGGAACCCCCATTAGTATGGGCACAGATCTCAAATAACTACCTTCCGAGTGGAACCCCACCCCCCCCCCCCCCAATACGAGGGAAAGGGTCCTCGATGAATAGAGTGGAACCCCAATTTTATACCAGGGTGTGAGTCCTCAACATCCAAGTGGAACCCCCTATCTTATAGGAAGCAGGTTCTCAATTACTAGAGTCAAAAAAACCTATAACAACAGGGTGCAGGTCCTCGACCATTAAAGTGGACACCCCTCCCCCCATCAGTATAGGTATCTATCCACTAACTTAATGAGTGAACCCCTCATATTAATTGGTACAAGTCCTTGTGACACAATAGTGGAACCCCCATAAACATGGTAATGGATCCTCTATGGATACATAGATATTGGAATCCCTGATGCACTAGGGAGGGGTCCTCTACTTCGAGATTATTCCCCTTAACTATGTGTCACAGTGATGAGGCGTGGATTGGCATTAGTGGTTACTTCTAGGAAAACATGTGAGATTTATGGCATTATAGATTTACTTTTGGAACCATTCTCAACTCATCCTATTAGAATGATCTGTGAGATGAAGATCCCCTTACTTTTTCATTTGGTCTTCTATTGACTAAGCATAAATATATATATATATATATATATATAATTTATTCTATATCCACACCTTGGATTTGGTTACTCTTTTTCCATGAGAGGTGAAGACATAAGGGTTATGCTTCATAATTTCCATGTATAGATTATCATATTTTGATGAATATACACTCCTAATATAGTTTGGGAAGACTTTATTTTTAGTTCATCTACTCACACTTTAAATCCCATTGTTCTTAGATGAGGTTACATTCACTCTTAGTTTGGTATGAGTTGTTATATTTGACTATATCTTGCATTTGTTGTCCTATTATTCCTATTTTATCTCCTACTACACCCACCATTATATTTTGGGTTGTCTGACTAGGTATGAATATACTCGCCCCTACATGGTATTTTCGCACACATGTCATATCTTATGAAAAAAATGGATAGGTCGGTGGTGACTTCAGATGATCTTAGGTATACCTGGTACATTGGACCACATACGGTGGTCATAGCTTGGGATTTAAGATATGGACTCTCTCACTAGTTTACCTTTATATTTTTTTCAGTTCTGGACATATTTATGGTTGGGTGTTTATTTTTCCCCTTTGCATTCCAGTTTAAAGTACCATACCCTTAGATTGTCTAGATGTTTTTCATGCAATGTTGTTCCCTTAGCAATCATATATTTTACTTTTACTCCATCTACAATTTTTGATGGAGATGGTTTTGTATGTGAATATTTGTGCCTATGTAATGGCATCCTCATGTTAATTATTCCTTCATTTCTATCCACCATCCCCTAGACTATGGAGTCATGGATTGGGTATTTGTGGCTCGATCCCCATCTTGGGTAGGGTCAGGAAATATTTGTATCAAAAGTGTTTTTATCCTTGTGATGTAGTTTATACAAGTCTCCTTAAAAGGATTTTTGTTGGGTTTAGGGAAATAGTGTCAAAGTGTCTCAAGTGAGGCTCTAAGACCAGAGACTCTGGTGGTGGTACAAGCATCTGATGTATCCCTTCACCAATAACCCAAGTACCTTCATGTTGTCTCGGAATACTGAGACATGTTTTACAGGGATCAATGGTACATGCATCATATTGAATTGAGTCTTTGAAGGTTTTTCTTGCATCATATCACTATTTTTGTTGATATATATATATATATGGTCATTTGACCATGATACATATTGATAAATATTAGGATTTGTCCATGATGATAGCTATTCCTAATACTATCTCTTGGTCATAATGATGATTTGATGAGTGATGAGGCCCCATTGCTATGTTCATCTCATTACCCCATTCCACAAGGTGGGTAGTTGCAACACCACACCTGTTGAGTACCAGATCATTTTAGCGGTGAAGGCCTAGGATGAACATAGTTCTAGCATGATCTGAGAGTTCCATTCCTAGAGGCTCTTGAGGTTCCATGACGATCGAGATCCTAAAGTAGCTGAGGGTTAGCTAGAGTCAGTGTTCCAAGTATTAAAGATCATCCAAACACTTATGGGTCATGTGTTTACACTAGAATCTAGAATTTTATGGATAAATTATGTGCTAGTGGAGCATTATTTTACATATTCATGATGATTCGACACTCTCATGGACCGAATTCCTGTATTTGTTCTCTTCGTAGTTACACCCCCCCCCCTTTACAATCAATTTGGATCAAGGATATTCTAGATCTATATCAGGGAGTTATGGTGGTGGTTAAGTATGTATCGAGGTTCATAGACCATACACAGTAATCCCTTGGTAAGATCTGGGATGGCTAATTCGGAGCATGGATGTTTGAGAAGGGACTTCGCAGGGATATCTGAGCTAAAACTGTTCCATTGTGCATCCCCACCTATAACAAGGTTCTAGAGTTGTCACTTGTGATAGAAATCCTTATGTTAGAGCGATTCCAAATAGTTGGGACTCGTAGTGGTCATCATAAGGCTCGGTCAACTACATGATCTAGAAGACTCCATGTGTCTATATCTCGACGCAGGAGACATCCCCATGATTAGACTTAGGAACATTGTCAAGGGTAGTGTAGAGGACCAGGGTAGCCTAGAGATAGGTAGTTATTCACTTGTGATGATAAAGGTCACATAGCACAAGATTTAATAAACCGAAATACCTAGAATTGCAGGTAGATAGCTGACAAACATCCACAGTGGAGGTTTTTCCATGATCAGGGATCTCCCTGGAGAGACCAAGTTGGACCCTAGGGAGGTAGGGTTGGAATAGTAGTATGAGGATCTATAGGTGGTGTGTGATTCTATGTGATCCTTCCACCACCACCACCAAGCAACCCACATTAAGCATAGGCTGTTGGTGGTTGGGACCATGGATAGCTGGAGGCTTTTGAGGTTTATGATACTGCAGTGCACAAGATGATTAGAGGTATGATCTTTCTTTATTATAGTCTTTCTTTAGTATTAGTAGACACATGATCTAGTAATTATGTCATTGCTTTACTATGGGTGAGAGAGTTAGAGCTCCTAGTTTCTACACTAGCCCAGTAGCTTCAACATTATGTTCCAACAAGGATCCCTTATTCTGTATCTTTTATCTACCAGTAGTATGAGCTATCTCTTACTGGAGAGAGGTCCATGTGGGAAATTTTGGTCATCAATATGGATTACTATGACATCATCATGGGTATGGATTGATTTTATATGGTTCTAGACTATATTTATTGTCGCCACATATAGTTCAGATGCCTACACATTGATGGGATGGTATTCTCCTTTTTTGGTGAGACATATCTCATGGCGGGATAGGTGGGTTCTATGAGCAAGAGGCTTCAACCCATCTCCCATCATTTAAAGAGTTTATCCATTAGTGAAACAAGATCTTCAGGAATTGGGATTCCTTCAACTGTGGAGGATTATATGGAAATCTTCCCCAAATACATTTTGGGACTACCTCTGAGGTGGTATATTGAGTTCATAATCTACTTGCATCCTGGGGATGCTCTGATATCTTCTAAGATATATCATACAAACCCTACTAATCTATGGGTAAAATGGTTATAGTTGGTGGACCGTTGAGAGAACGGTTTCATCAGTCCTAGTTTGACCATCCAGGCATCTCCATTGTTTCACATAAAAAAGGAAGAACTAGTCCACGATAAAGAAAAAGCACCCATTTTCTGGGATTGGTGTCATCTTTGACCAGTTGTGAGGTGTGATATGGTTCTAAATGATTGAACTCAGGCTTGGGTACCATCATTTGAGGGTTCATGAGGATGATATTCCAATTTTGGAATTCCAATACCACTATAGACACCATGAGTTATTAGTGATACCCATTGGTGTGACAAATTCCCTTGTCGTATTTATGGATTTATTGTACTAGTTTTTCTAGACATACATGGACCAGTTTGTGGACATATTCATTAACAACATACTCATCTAATATTAATTAAAATAGGAACATGTAGATCACTTAAGGATGGTTTCATATTTTCTTTGAGGGCACCAGCTTTATGGAAATATTTTTATGTGATAGTTCTAGATATATGAGGTTCAATTTCTAGGGAATATAATATCTAAGCATGGTTTATCCATCATCCTAGTGAATATAAATGTAGTGATTTCTGATGATACACCAAAGATAATTTTATACATGAAGATATTTCTTAACATGGCGGCGTACCACACAAGGTTTATGCAATACTTTTCTAGAATCGCACCCCTTTCACCGCCCTAATGTTGAAAGTGTATTCGTTTTCTTGATATATGCAGTGCCAGAGGGACTTTGAGGAGTTTATTATAAGGATAATGATTGATCCAATGTTGAGAATACCAGAGGATGGGGTGGATTTCATATTGTATTTTGATTCCTCATAATATGGGCTTGGCTGCATGTTAATATAGTTTCATGCATTTACTGCATACAGGTCGAGGTAGTTGGGACCCCATGAGCAAACCAATGAAACTCCTGACTAAGAGATACAACTTTTAGTCAATATATGGGGATTTTTAAGGTATTATATTCTTGGGTATAGCTTTATGGTTTAATCATACAATCGTAGTCTTAGGTACATCTTCATGAAGCGATACCTAAACCTGAGACAACGGTTATGGTTGGAGTTCCTTTAGGAATAAAACTTCAAGATAGTCTATACTCTGTGGAAGGGAAATATAGTAGTAGATTCCATTAGAATGAATTACTAGTATCACATAGTGGAGGATAATTCAGATCAGTTTTCTTCCATGTAGTGGACCTTGGTGGAGTAGGAGGGTAACACTTTTCAACAATCGATGGTGTTGACTCCTTGCTTCTCAAGATTGTGGGAGAGTCCCAGATAAGACACATTGATTTTTGAGGGATTTCATATCTAGATATCTATAGAAAACTAACCATATGGATATTCTAAAATATGGAATCATGTCATTATTTTCAAGGAACAGACATTGGTCATAGTCATAGTTTGGGAGGAGGTGATGTGAGAGTTCAACACTTCTCCCCTAGTTGTACATACCCTTGTTTGAAAGATGTACATAGATGTTCAGTGGTATTTTTAGTGGTCTAGAATGAGAAGGATCCTCACATATCAGCCGGTGAAGGAATAGAATCATGTTTCGATAGTTTTTTAGCCACTTAAGATCCCAGAGTACAAGTTAGATGGCATATCTGTGGACTTTTTATAGGTATTTTATGCATGATGAAGGTCCATGATTCAATATGGGTGATATTTTACCAACTCATGAAGTCACCACATGTAATTTACATTGATGATCAGGTTTTGGTGGATAATTTATTGAAATTGTACATATGGAAGATCTTCGACCTTCATGGAGTTCCCTTAATGATTTTATCCTATTTTCAGGTGTGGTTTACATCACGGTTGTAGAGAGGCCTATAAGAGGCATTCAAGACCTAAATGAGGATGAGTGAAGTCTTTCACCCCCTAAAATATAGGATTACCAATAACACTATCAAGATGTTGTAGGATATACCGAGGGATTACATTTTAGACTTTGGCTGGAGCTGGGAGGATCACCATCCCTTGGTAGAATTTGTGTACAATAATATATACCACTCTTCCAATGAAATGGAACCTTTTGAGGCCCTATAAAAAAGACCCTGAATGTCACCCATGTTCTAGATAGTGATAAGTGAGACATCTCTTGTGGGAACATAGATGGTTTAGGTGATGGTGGAGAAGGCCCATGTTATCTGTGGGCAGATGAGGATAGCCAAGAGGAAACAATAATATTACGCAAATCATCATCGTAGTCCCTTGGAGTTAAATCAGGGGGGGAACATTTTCCTAAGATTCTCCCAATAATGAGGATTGTAGAGGATAATATGTGGAGGAAATATATCTATTAGACTCATCTGGTCATTCAAGATCATGCAGCGGGTTGGAGAGGTCGCTTACCACCTCGGCCTAACCCCGTAGATGGAGTGGGTGCATGATGTTTTCCATATTTCATAGTTAAGGAGATACTTACTTCACCACAGACATTCCATTTACTATTGTGATCTAGACATAGAGTATGGATCCACCTTTACAGATATGTCAGTGGAAATCAATGATCATATAGAGATGACCTTTCATGGATGGACCATATCCTTGGCCCGTGTGTTTTGGAAACATGGTAATGTGCAGGAGAGTTATTGGGAGAATGAGTGGAAAGTGAGAGCTCAATATTCCAGGTTTTATGTTTAATTTTTCTTTTCGATGATGAAAATATTGAATGATTGAATGATTTTGAGTCCCATTTTTCCTGGTAATACTTTGAAATATTTATTATATATTTCCTTAGGTATGAGTTGATATGAAAATAAATTCTAGGGTACATTGTTCCCAAAATTAGTTTTATAAAAATATTAAATTTATTTCATGTTGAATGCAGACAAATTCATAAGAAGATTATATTACTCTTAAACAAAATCATGGATTATAAATCTGATATGACGGTTAAGTCTAGAACACAGAGTTTACCCTATGCACAATATAAAATGGTTCAGCATGTGGCGTTAAGACTCCTTGATCATTGGTGGTACATTAAATGAAAGTATTAAATGATGAATTCATTCATTCATTAATTATAACCAAGAGAAATATTCTATAAGAATAATAAAATTTTTAACTCTTTAGGGTTATCCTCATAAACCCCATTAAAATTATAGATCTCTTCCTTCTTCCTGCTTTGGTGAATCACATTGGAAGATGATAAAACGTTGGATTAGAGGATATTAGGACCCAGTGAACATAGTAAGTTACTCCAATCATTGGTGGGGTGTTATTTGATGATTAATAGTCCAATATACAGGTAGGAATAATCAATTAGTGATTTAAAGCCTTTTTATTAAATAGATTTAGCATACCAATCCTTGTTCAATCTATTTTCACCAATTGTGGCCTAATAATGCGCCAATCTACAAGATTTATATTGGTTTTCTAATTGTTTTCTAACCCAAGAATTACCATTCTTAATAGATGGTGAATAAATCTTATCAAATTATGGTTAAACCTTTCTTAGTGTGACTTTCTCCCAATTATTATTCTCATTTTTCATTGGTAGGACACCACGGTCCCAATTTGACATTTTTTGGGTGATACTGATCCCAAATGGACCCCTAGAACCATGATAGATCAATAAAAAATAATAGATCAATGATAGAATACCATGAATAATATTGTTTCAAGTTACGGATGATTGTTTCAATAATAAGTGATCAAATATTCAAACTACCAAAGGGTTTGAGTCATGTGGGTTGAATGACACACCACTGAGAATCAAACAGATCCCCTTATTTGATGAATGATGGCCAAAACCCATGATCAATATCCCAATCCACTGTTTTTTTATGGAGATAGGTCTGGATCTGAATCGGTGAGGCTTGAGTCATGGAACAAAGATCGGATATGAGAAAATTTGAAAACCCCAGCTATAGGATGATTACTAGGATGAATAAATGGAATATATCCCTTTAAGTTAAGTGTCTAGTATTTTTGGAAAAATATGTGGACAACATGGAATTTATACCTCTAACACCCCTTTTAGCCCTTCGCCATATGGGAAACCCATGTGGATGATCAAATGAACATGATAAAACATGTAAGTACATGTCTAGGTACACTGACTTGTACTCGAGAACATGGACATAGTAAGGTCACATGGGTGGTACCATGTGTGAAGTAGTAAAAAATGTACTGGAGTACATGGACATAATGTCAGTATACAGACAAAGCTAGTAGGACATGGCCCTATCCCAGTTGTTCTGGACAGGCTGTGTTGTCCAGCTACATTGAATGTACTTCTATATGGGTTAGGAACTATTTTTAGGCTAGGTACATGGCCATGTGGTGGAGTCAGACCATACACAATGTGGGTCTCCTAACATGATGTGTAACCCTTGATTACGTTCAAGTAAACTTTATGGTTACATATATCCTTTGTTCAAACTCCGATTTTGGCTTGTGATTATCAAATCCTTAGTTTTTTTTCACATAGAACGAGATAATTACCTCTATTGTCAATTTCAAGATATGATGTGAAATGTTATGGAAATGACACATGTTGGGTAAATTCCCAATGATGGTAGTGATCAGGCATGATCACTAGATGCTTCTTCTAAGTGGAACCCCCTGTAGAATAGGGTGAGGGTCCTTGATGATTAGAGTGGAACCCCCATGATGAATTGGGGAATGGATCCTTGACCACTAGAGTGAAACCCCACCCCCATCATCATTGGTGTGGGTCCTTTATAGCTACCTTCTAAGTGGAACCCCACCTGACTCATTAGGGAGTGGGTCCCCGATGACTAGAGTGGAACCCCTTATTGTACAAGGGCACAGGTCCTCAACATCCAAGTGGAAACCACCTATAAAATAGGAAGTGGTTCTTCAATTACTAGATTGGAACCCTCTATCTGACTCGGGCATGAGTCCTCATCCATTAGAGTGTAACCCCCATCCTCATGGGTGCGGGTCCTCTACCTTACAGAGTGGAACCCCCTATATTAATGGGTCGGTGTCCTCACGAACTAGAGTGGAACCCAACATAATAACAGTTTTAGGTCCTCTAGGGATAATTATAAATTGGAACCCCCCCCCCCCCAAATATACTATGGAACGAGTCCTCTACTTCATGTTTTTTCCCCACGACTATGAGTCACAATGATGAGGCATTGATTGACTTACAAAATTACTTGTGGCTAGATTCATGAGATGTTTGGAATCATAGATGGAATTTTAGAAATAATGGATACTCTTTTCATGGGATTAACTATGAGACAAATATCCCAATACTCTCTTATTTGGGATTACTTTTGACTGATCATATATATATATACTTTCTTTTGTATCCACACCTTCGATATGGTTACTCTCTTCTCATGATAGGCGAAGACACGTGGGGTATGACACATGATTTTTTTTCTAGATTCAAATCATTGGATTAGTCTACTATCATACTACATATAGAAAATACTTTATGTTTTTTTCATCAACTAACCATGTCAGTCCCCTTGTGCTTAGATGATGTTTCTTTCACTCTGGGTTTATGTTGAGATATTATATTGGACTGTATCTTTCATTTACTATCCTTTTATTCATGTTTTATATATTACTTATCCTCATTCAACTTTCAGGGCCTCCTGCTGGGTATATATATACTCACCCCTACATGGGCCTTTCCTGCATATCTCATTCCTTATACAGATGATAGATAGGTTGATAGTGACTTAATAAGAGCATAGGGATACCTAGTACCATGGACCACGTATGGTGGTCATAGATTTGGATTTAGGATTTGGGATCTTTCATTATTTTACTTTCGTATTTTTGTTAGGTTGGTACATATATCTGGTTGGGAATGTATTTTACCTCACAAATTTTCAGCTTACACAATTGTACTCTTGTACCATCTATAGGTTTTCCATGCATGGTTGTTCCCTTAGATTTCATATTATTTTACTTTTAACCCATCAACACTTTTTCACCCATATGGATATATGTGTGCATACATGTATTTATTAAAATTCCTCCATGGGTTAGTTATGCCTTCAGCGCTGGTCATCAACCCCTTGCCTATAGAGATGACTTGGGGTAGATACGGATCATCCCCAACTTGGGTAAGGTTGTGACATTATTTTTGATATTATAATTTAAAATAAAAAATAATAGAATATATATTATATATAAACCTTAAATCCATCATTATATTCAGTTGTGACAGGTGGTGATGGTAAATGAATAACATTGGTCTGTGAGAAGGTAGTCCATTATACACACAGTTAACGGTTTCATTAACAATTTGAGGGAGGTGAAGTTGGATATATATATATATTATTCCATTAAAATTATAACATATTAGTATATGGGATATAATGGTGTTGTTATGTTAGTATATTTTAAAGTTATTTTAAGGATGTTTCAGAATAAATAATACAAAAACAGATGTTTCAGAATTTTTCCTCTTCTTCGGAGAACCTTGTTAGGTTTACACCTAAAGCATTCATAAGAGGTTTTTCTAATCAAAATAAGGCCTTTATAAAGTTTATAGAGAATTATTGAATATTTTTTGTTTTTTATTGGATGATACGTATGTTTTTTGATGTGTCAATATGAGAGGATATGGTTGGCCTTTTATATGTGTGAGAGAGTACATTCCTTGTATTTTTTAAAATAATAAAGTGTACCCATATCTTTTAGATGCAAAAAGGCTAAAAAATGGATCAATATCAAACCATATATGTTATAAGGGCTAAATATAGATATAAATATTCATTGGAAATGTATATAGGTGAATTTAACTGTTATCTATTTAGTTTAACCCCATGGTAAACCCTTTTTAACCCTAAATGTAATAATTAAATTTTCTAGTTTTTACTATTCATTTTGAAGAAAAATTAATTTTAAATTATTATATAATATAAATTATTCTAATTCTGAATATGGAATCCATTTTTGAAAATTTTAACAATATAATTAGATAAAATAAATTTATAATTAAACTCTCAAACATGACGAAAAAATAGTTTTCCAAAGAGAAGATGTTCAAAATTTAAAATGTTTTGATATAAAAATTTCATATGAAGATTATTAAAATGAGATAAATTTTATTTATTTGTATATAATTGAACTAATTTATCTTTTTAATCCATTTTAAAACAAGAATAATCCTTATTAATTTTATATACAAAAATGATATTTTCAATAAAAACCATTATTTTCCATTATTTATCGAAAAATTAATCTTTTTACAACAATTCAAAAAAATCACCCTAGAAAAATTATCACATGAAATGTTTAGAAAATAATTTTATTTTACCAATTTTTTATAAAATTTTAAAATTATTTTTATTTTTTCAAAAAAATTAAAAAATTATAAAATAGTATTTTCGAAACATATAAAGACTAAAAAAATTAGGTACTTTTTTTATCAATGTGTTTTATTTATATAAAACCATTATACATAATATTTTAAAAAAATATTCCTATTAATTTCACAAGTTTTAATATATATATAATAACTATCATTTTTAAATAATATTATTAGGTGTGTGTCATGGTACATTACAACATGGTGTTGCGTGTAACTTAAGCTATCAAAAAATTAAATGTATTCAAAAAATATATTACATAAAATCTAAAGGTGATACATTATAACCCTCTTAAAATGAATTATTACCTTGAAATTTCATCACCCTGATACAAACATATGAGGATACTTTTGCCTCATTATATCCTAAAGTTCCCACATGGCTTCCTCAAACTTCTTCTTTCATGGAAAAGATTTGACTAAGTGAGTGGTCTTGTTTCGAAGAAATATCTCTATTTGATACAAAATATCTACAAATTATTTGTCCTAATAATAATATTTATCTAAAGGTCTGACCTGAAAATTTAGTACATTTGAAGGATCATGTATGTTCTCCTATAGAATAGATACAGAGAACACATTGTAAACTTGAATTAGGTTTAGTGGAAGAACCAAGCGATAAGATAAAGTACAAATACAATAAATAATTTCAAAGGGAATGACCTAAATAAGGATTAGATTCCATTTATACCTCAAGATCATAAATTTCTTCCAAGGAAATATTATTTGAAAAACCTAGGCATTAACTATAAAATTTTAAAAAATGTTGGTGATTATCAGCATATCATTTCTTCCAAATCTGTGCTACCCTTATGTTCTGTTGAAGGAATCTAACCTTCTCTATAATGTTTTCATATATATAAGGTCCCAATAGTATTATTTCTCCCAATTATTTATATTATGCTTTATTTCAACACTTCTTTCAATGGATGAGTCATAAGGATCCATCTAAATTCTCAATTTAAAGATATTGTTGTATTAAAACTCAACTAGGAGAACTTATTTATCCCAACCACATTTAATATCTAGAAAATAAGAACTTCATATAACCTATAGTGTTTTAATTATTCTCTTGTACTTACCATCAATGTGATTATGACACAAAGTGATTAAATATAACACCCAAATATTTTATATTATGTTATCTTTAATAACTTTTGTTTCATGCAACACCGACTTGACTTGCGTAACACGCATGATTGAGTCTCAGCGAAACAACAGTACTTTAGTGTTAAAATTAATCAAATGATATATTCATAACTTATCCACTATATATATATATATAAATATAAATAGTAATAAAAAAATTAATGTCATTTATAATTTTTTCACATAAATAGAACATATTTATAATGAAATATATATGTTTTGATAAAATAGTTGTTTGTTTAGAAAATATTATTTTCTTAAAGGAACTGCTATTAATGTCCTTTTGTAAACACTAATAAAATAAATTTTAGAAACTATTAAAAATTTAATTTGGTAAAATAGAAATAGATTTTGAATTTGAAATATCCAAATTATCATAGGGTGAATTTTAGGTATTTTTCAAAAAACATTCAATTTTTTTATGAATAGTGACAAACACTACATTATTGTTAAAAACCCAAATTTTTCATTTAAATAATTATTTCAAATTAACTTGATTTTAAAGTAACAATAGATAAATAATTCACATATTAACCCAGTTTAGTTCATTCATATCAATTTTTATAATATAATTAGATATAAAAAATCCTTGACTTTTTTAATATCTTTTTACCTGCCAACATTCCACATTTGCATATTTTAATTAAACGTAATTTACCACTTCTGTGAATTGAATTGAAAAAATTAGATATACATGGTTGTAATAATTTTGAATAATTTTGTATAATAGGATCAAAATAATTTTTGGTGTACAGTAACTTTTGAATTTTATTTTACATGGTTAAAGGTAAATATGGAAATTAATGGTAGAAATAATATTATAATCATATAAAATTACCCTAACAATTTCTTTAATTCCACTGGATATGTATTTATCAACCAAAATCAACTTAATTCCCAATATATGATCCTTTTTATGTGACTTTTGTTTCATTATGACATTTATTATATTTTATTTTAAGAAGATTTAAAAATGTAATATTAAAATTCTATTAACTATTTTATTTTTAATATGATGTTATATAACTGATATGGTCGACTATAAACATCCTTTAGAAATATAAAAAATATATCTACATAATTATAATTTATTTTTAATTTTTAGACATTAAATAAATAAATTAAATGGTGACCCAATGATGATGCAGCAATTGTTTAATTAATTCAGATATTAAATAAATGATATTAAAAATATTAAAATAAATTTTATTTGACATAATTAATGATATAAACTAATTTTACAGATATCTTAGATATGTTAGTGACATATTTTAATTACTTTAACAAAATTATCATGTTGGATTGATATTTTTTAATATGAAAATATTGAATAGTATTAGAAATTGGCATGAATGATATTTTAAAATAAATACTATTTTATTAAATGATATAAAAGTTATAAAAATATAATAATATTAAAAATAACTTTCATAATTTAAAATATTACAAAAATGATCCATTTGGGATTATTTTTTCATTTTATAGTAACAATATTATGCCTATGGTGTAAAAATACATAAAGATGTGGTAAGAGTTAAACTGTTTAACTAAGGGTTAAATCCAAAATATAATGTTAATTTTATGAAAAAACTTGTCTTAAATTCATTCGTAGAGAGGATTTGGACTCAAAATTATATTATCCATGAAATAAATCACTATTGATCTATTTTAAATGGAAAATAATTTTATAATAAATTAATATTTTAAGATCTTCCAAAAGTGCCCATCACTTCTCTTATAAAAGCGCACTTCAAATTATCATTAATTCACACTTCCAAACCCCTTTTTCTCATCCATAACCTTACCATATCCAATACCAAATTCTATAAATACATTTTATAGGATATAATTTTGTAATACAGTCCCCCTAAGGATCCCTTTTGTGAAAGTGAAAATGAGATACCCGAAAAAGATGTAATTGTTTTATCACCTCTTTCAAAGTTATTTTCTTCTTTTACTTCCTCTTACTATGTTGTTACAATAATAAATTAATAACTCAAGAATATAATATATACATATATGTTATTATTATTATTATAAAAACATATTACTCTTTTTACCCGTCTTATGAAAGACAATATCACCATGCGTACAAACGTACGGATTACCATCTCCACACCGTGTTGTAAACCATTTTTCATCTTCACATTATTTCTATGGGTATTACTATTAATTAAAAGGATGTAAATAATAAATATAACATGATATTTTTTCTCTAAAATTCATATTCCATCCAATATCATACAACTCAACCATTAAGTAGATTATATCGTCGCTCGTGTGTACGTATAGCTTACCATCTCCACAACGTGTTGAGATTTATATTCCACATTCACCAATCAAGAATGATTATAAAAATATATGTTTTTAACAAGTATTAAATATATTACATAATAATGATACTTTAATCATATATATGTATTTATGTATGTATGTACATATATTTCATTCACTTACTTCATTTCAATTCGATAATAAAATGGAAAAAGTGTTCATGCATATGTACGACCAACCGTCTATATGAATGGTCATTTCATATATCTATCTATTATATATATTTATATTCTGAATATATATGATATATAAATAATTTTATACATAATTTAAGTAATTAAAACATGATCTATGTAGTACTATCAATAATAACAAGTCAAAACACGTATGATAAAGAAAACAATTATTACCCAAAATGTTGCTTTAACTAATAAATTGTAAATAAACAGGTAATATAAATACATAGAAAATAATATATGATATTATAAATATTATTATGATTCGGTTATAAGTTAATTATATTTTTAAAACCATTATACTGAAGTTTAGGACACATGCGGAGAGTATAAGACATAATGTAAGGGAATTCTGTCTCACTTTTATTTTTTGTGATATATAATCCATGTTCACCCCGTGTTTCTTGTGTGTGGTGTAAGAACTACCCCTGTTATGTTTGATATCATGAATAAATTTATATTCATGGTATTTAATGATTAATTTTATGATATTTATCTTTTTATATAAATGTTTAAAGTATTATGGGATATTTTGAATGTTTAAAGAATTAATCCTTTATCCATTTCAACATTCTTGATATTATCATACATATTGATTTATATGTATAAAAAAGGATTATGAAGAACATTATATGTCTATTATTATGTTTATTAAAAAAAATAAAAAAAATATTTTAGGGTTTTTACATAAGGTTTAATTTCCTAATCTCATTATTATCTGAGATTATTTATATGTAAGTATGTAATAGTTGAGCATTATCATCCATGTCCATGTTTCTTAAAATATATTTCAAAATATTATTGACAATTTTTTTATTTAATGTTTACCCATTATTAATAATTTATAAAAAAAAATTGAAAGGAATCTTTCCATCATTTTCTAAATGAGGTACTTTATAAAATTTTCAACAAATTAAGGAAAGAATGTTTTTTTAACTTATATGGTGCGAGCGGCTATTTTCCACTATTATGACAACTTAACATTATGAATCTCTACATAAAAGCTTACAAGGTTATTTTCATAAGAAATGTTTTATTTTATAATTTTGTGGCCTTTAAATAATTTCATTGTAAAAAAAGGGATGTTTATCTCCAAGAGTTTTAATGAATTTATTAGATTATTTTCATCTATGTGAACATAATTTTTTAGATTTAATACATGATTAAGGTTGATTTATTATGATATTTTATTGAAGGATTTATAATATATTTGACTATGGGTGTGTTATTTTTATACCATTTATGGTTTATAGTTAATGTTCTAAATTTTTTATGAATGTTTATGTAATGTTTCACCCTTTTAAAATGAGGAATGCAATAGACTTAGTAACTGATGGGAGAGGCCTGCTATAGCCCATCAATTCATTGGTTTGTCTCATTGGACAAACTAGTGTCTTGGAATATGGTCGTGACATTATGGTTATGTATGGTGTTATGATGAGGAATTTATTGTATGGTTATTATGTTCAACATTTTTCATTCCCTCGTTATGATATTTATTATTGATATTACATGTGATTATTCGACTTGAAGAATATCCATATTAATTTTGAAATGAAATTATTTGACTTTTTATTGCCGTATTAGGCTCAATAATATTTTTAAAAGGATTTTTTTTTAGTTTAATACCTTTCTATAAATTGTTTTTATTATTTATGATAGCTTCCACAATATTGTTTTAACCACAATTTGAATCGGAGATCACTCATTTCTTATGTTTCATTTTCCCCTAGGATGTAAAAAAGTATATTATGACTTAACTTCAAGGATAGTCTAAGGGATAAGTGAGTTTTCAAAGGGAATAATATTCTATTTTTCATTTTAAGATGTAATGTAAAACTGATGTTCATATTTCGTTTCTTCCAAGGATGCTAAACCATCGGTCCTTCGGAATTTGATTCCTTGTAATCATGAGAATGTATTAACATAATGCACTGACTCAACACATATGGGTTCGGGTTGTTACAGTTGGTATCAAAGGAAGTTTAGCAACAACCATGGAAACTAGATTTAGAAAACATATAGTAGGGATCATAACCCTATGATAGGCATAGAGGATAAATATATAAGAAAGTATTAAAATTGTGGAAATGTAGAGGTTATGTTGGTATTCCAAGAAAACACATCCTTTTCTAGATACTACTAGTGGGTGTGGTTCTAGAATATATATACATAGGAGTAATAACTCTGACATGGTGTTCCAGGTTTGAATCAAGGTAACACGGTACACGATAATGGGCCTTACTGAGCTCTATGTTTGACACTCCCATAGGATATTCTTGGAATAATTCAAAAAAAAATTACAAACTATTATAAAATATTTGTGAGTAAATATGTTCCCAAAGAATCCATTTTTCTAATTATGAGACTGGATTCATGTAAATCTTCAATTTATGTTAATAATTTTTTTAGTTTTTTTATTATACATTATGATATGATAAAACCTAACGTATTTCATCACTTAAAAATGGATTCCAGTATAAGAAATGTGAACCTCACTGATGCACGTGATCCAAAGAGAATGAAGGATCGTATCATTCATGGTATTAAGAAAATATTTTGATGGGAAATAATTAACCATGTATTCTCATTATATGTGGACATAATATCAATTGATATCATGATAGGTAAATAATACCCTATTTTATTATGGATTCATAGGTAATAATGGGAATAAAAGGATAATTGTGAAAAAATTGGGTAAGGAGAAGAAGGGAAAGATGTATTTTCCCACATGTGATAATTGTGGAAGGAAACTCTAACATCCCAGGTAAATAAAGAATATAAAATTTTTATTTTAAATAATATTTCTAAATTAAATATTAATTTTACATTAAAGGGGGTGATATTTTCGAGGGCATACCCATTACACAACAATGGGTTTCTTTAAAATCTTACATTGCACAAAATGTTGAGTTAAACTGAAACATATTAATATAATATTATTATCTTAAATGGCAGTTAACACCTATCCATTGTAATGATAGGAATTAACAGAAATAACTAAAATATGATTATACATGTTTGTTAAATGTTTTAAATTTATCCAATGAAAGTTAGAGGTTTAAAATGTGAATTAATCTAATTTTTAGCATAAATACTCTAATATTATTTAAAAGGTTGATTTACCACCTTTTGATGGTGAAACCTCTTTAAATATAACTTTGGTAAAATTTATATGTTCTATTATAAAAAATAAAATCCTTTTTTAGAATATAGAAATCAAAATTTACTTTGGGTAATTTTTTCGAATTTTTCTGATAAAATTCATTTTTTAATGAATAATGAAAAATACTGTATTTTAATTCAACATTTCCTTTTAATATAAATTATTTATAGAGTTAGATTATATTTTTAATTGGTTTTAAAGTGTTATTAGATTTTATTTTTACAATTTAATCTAATTTTGGTCATTTGAAGTAATCCCACTTTGAAATTGGACATAAAAAACTATTAAACTTTTGATATTTATTATTTCGTAAAAACTCCCTTTTTGTTTTGAAAACGAGAATTAATTTTAAATTAATTAATGAAAATTATATGTTTTTAATTTGGTAAAATATAAAAAAAATTAATTCGGAATATCAAATATATCTTAGGCTGGATCATTGGTATTTTTCTAAAAACCTTCAATTTTCTCATGAATAGTGAAATCACTGAGTAGTAGTTAAAAAACTGACTTCAAAAACTGACTTATTTATTTAAATGAAATTTTACTACTTCTGTGAATTGAATTTAGAAAATCCCACATACATGTTTGTTATCAGTTAGTAAAATGTGGTTCAATAATAGGAAAATAATTTTTGGTTAATTGTAACTTTTGACTTTTATTTACCGCGGTTAAAGGTAAATATGGTAATTCAAGGTAAAAATAATTGTATAATAATATAAAATTACCTTAAAACTTGTGAAAACCTTATTTTATGAGTCATTTCGGACCAATACAATCCTTATGTTATATTTTTTCCCTTTTAAATCAATTTGGGTAATACAATGACATTAATAACTTTTTATTTAAATTAAAAATAAAAATATCATAAACATGTATTGTTTTGCTAAAACAATTTTAATGTGGGATTACATAATTGATATATTTGACTATAAAAATAAATTTGAAATATAAAACTATCTCCTACATCATGGTATTTTATTTTTAATTTTTATACATCATATAATTAAATTTACTTATGACACAATGATGATCTAGTGACTACCTAATTAATGAATGTTTTAAATAAATGAGATTATAAATGATAAAATAAAGTTATTTTGAACATTTTTATGCCATCCAAGAATTTTAGAGATTATTCTGACTTGTTATATTTTAATTAATGAAGTTTTTTTGAAATAATCAAGTTGTGTATTTTTTTTAATCATGATATGAATAGTATTTAAATTGACATAAATGAGTTCTTAAAACAAATATTATTTTATTAAATGATATAATAATCCTAAAAATCTAATATTCTAAAAAATGACTTATATAAGGCTTCAAATTTCATTCATGAACCAATTTTGGTTCTATTGGTATTTTATAGTAACTATATTAACCTTATAAAGTTAATACACAAGAAGACATAGTAAGAGTCAAATTAGTAAACTAAGGGTTAAAGGTAAATGATAAGGTTAAATATGAAACCAAAACTTTTCTTAAACCTATTTTTTTAGATTATTTCGAGTAATAGTAATATTATATTCTAATTTAATAAGTTTTGGGCCTTTTGAAACTGAAATATAATTTATAATAAAATAATATTTTCAAAATTTCTTAAAGAGCCCCTCCTCCCCTTTATAAAAATCCCACACCTCTAACCCATTACTCACACCTCTCAAGCCTAATGCCTCGTTCATACTATGCCCAATTAAACTCCCTAAATCCCTATATTTCTCCTTTATGCCTTACCCTAGGCATATGTCACTTCAAGAAACTTTTTGGTTCAAACCAAAGGAAGTTACCTGATTTAAAGGTAACGTCTTCTCTTAAATTCTTTTCTTTTATTTTACTTCTCCAACCCCCTACAATATTTTTTCATTTATTTTATAAAAAAACCAGTATACTCAATATACTAGTTTTTTGTTTTGATAAGGACTCAAACTACAATTACACACACCTCCATCCAATGGGTAAAGAACAGATTGTTTATGTGGATGATGAACTACTGCCTCACGAAACAATAATTGTTCAATCTTCTCCTACCACCTCTTATGGTGACCATTATGATGGAAATGTATTTATATTTCATATATATTACATTTATATTATCTCTATACTTCTATTTTTTTAATTTATATCATACCTTTATTTTTTCCACAATGGGTAAACGTGATAATTTCATTTGTGGAAGTGCGGACTACTGCCCCCTCAAAGTGATATGACTCATTCATGCCATATGTGGAACGTGTAAAGGATGGAGTTAATGAAATTATATATTATATTATACTGTAATTATAATATACCTATGTATCATTATTTTTTTGTTCCCTTAAATATGAAATAGAAATGAATGTAGCGTTCATGCGTACGTACATCTTACCGTCTCCATGAACGGTGCATTTCATTTATTTTATCCAAAGGTTAAGTACTGTTATAAATACATATATATATACTAGATATATATGATATATATTATATCTAAATCATGAATATCATTCTGGAGATAATTTATTTTTTACCACATGGATAAATTGTAATTATAAAAAGTTTATTTTTTACTCAAGTACCAAATATGGACAAAACGACTGTTATTAACATAAATGATTACATAATGTTCATAACATGGAAATAAGTTATATAAAAAGAATAATAAAGTTGAAAAAAGTTCTTAATCAAGTATAAATTAAGATTATTTTATTATTCAAGAGATTAAAGAACGAACGGGTCAAGTTGGAAACGAGGTAAGGGACTTTGTCTCAATCACCTTTCATTGAGGCATATTTTGATTTCTCCACGACTTTCTTTTATACGGTGTATAAACCCATTTTAATTTTCTTTTAATTAAAATTGAATATTTTCTCTATGAAGTATTTTACTAAATGACAAAAATAATGTTTCTTTTCAACATACGTGGTGACAACGAAATTTCCTCCGCCGCGAGTATTATTTGATATTTGGCATCCTTAACAATCTACAGTGTTTTCTTTAAAGGAAAATAAATAACATATACCCTTTTTATGTATTTTGGTATTTAAAATGGTTTTTATAAATCATTGATTATTTCAATATCTTGATATGATATATTTTTATTACAATGTAGAAATTTTATCTCTCATATATTCTTGTTTTATGTATTATGGTTCTTGGTAATTCTTTATGTATACTGGTAGTTGTGTGATAAACCTAGGGTGGGGGACCCCGAGATAGCACTCCAATGCATTGGGTAACATGATAGAGGTAAACGTTAATGTTTATCCAAATATATTTAGGGAATATATTGTGATGGGTATTCAAACGTAACTCTATATGTAGATTTGATAGCTATAATGTAATTATGATATGGATGCAACAAGTTACCTTTAATATTTATGTTTTCTATGTTTTATTCATAAATATTATGATTTCATGAGGTTTGTTAAAAGTATAATGGTTTGATGGAATAATGTTTTCTTTCATTAATCTATAACCCTTACTAATATTTTTATGCTAATCCCAAGTTTTTAAATGTTTTTCGTAGGACATAAAGATGAATAACGTCAAGGATGGGATCAAGGAAAAGTCATTCTATATAAAACATGGAACTAGATATGGCTATTTTTTCAAGAGTTTGTATTTGATGAAAAAATGGATAATGTGTAGAAGTGTCTACATGTAATATTCAAGTTAGTATGTATATGTTATGACCTAATTCTCTAAAACTCTAAACCTTAAATTCTCCTCAATAGGAATTATTTATTTAATTCAAGATTATGTAAGGTTTTAAGGTTGGGTACTTATAGTTGGTATCAAAGGTCAGTTTAGATAACTTTAGGAGATAGGATATTGTTAAATTAATATCCATATGTTAATTTATGGTATGATTGAAATTATATAGCATTTATAGATTACCATGTTTCTTCACCTAAGATATTTTTGTGTCCAGAATGGTTTTCCGTAGAGGAAACATGGAAGCTATGATGGGAAGACATCAGGAGGAAGCCAAACTTCCAAATCAATAACCTGAGATGGTCAGAATCAGAACTGAACATTTTTTTATAGTGATGGAATAGTTGACCCAGGCTATAAATGGGGTTGTTATCCATGCATGAGATCATCTAGATCAACTACATAGGAACATGTCAACAGTGTAGCATTTTATGAGGAAACACCCCCATCATTCAGAGGATCATCTGACCTTGTGCTACCTTAAGGATGGATTAAATCACTGGATAAGTTTTTTGATGTCATGGGGTGTTTAAAACATCAAAATTTTAGTCTCTTTGTTTATTGTTTTGATGGTAAAGCTGGTCAGTGGTGGTCGATGGTGAAAAATATCAGGGATAGTGATGAGATTTATGCTCTTGATTGGGATGAATTCAAAGGTATGTTTCTTGAGAAATATTTTCCTAAGGTGGGTCATCTTAGGATGAAAAAAATTATTATAATTGAGGCAGGAATATATCTCAGTGGCTACTTATTATGAAAAATTCACTCAATTGGAAAGGTATGCTCCAAATTTTATATGATATCTTGATAGTAAAATCAATCGTTTTTACTCAGGATTAAAGCTAAAGTATCAAATGGATTTATATTCTCATGAGTTCAAAAGTAATGAAAAACTTGTTCAATGTGAAGAGAAGTCGGAAATGGATTTTGTCTATAATCTGTTGTTCTTTGACAAATAACAGAATTAGAGGTCGAGGTGGAAGATGAAAGGGAATAACTATTCAAAAAATATTATGGTAAGAAACATATGTTTACTGTTTGTGAAAATTGTGGTAAAAATCATGCTAGGGAATGTCTTTTGAATTATGGTAAGTGCTACTGATGTGGTAAAATCTGATATAAGGCTCATAATTTCACTAAAAAAGATCATGGTAATAGTAAGAAAAAAAATATGATTTAAATTCAATAAAATGTTTTAAGTGAAATGAAATGGTTCATTATGCTAATCAGTGTCTAACAATGAACTAAATTAAGGGAAAGAAGTTGGACTACAAGTTGAAAGGTGTGGTTAAATCCCTTGAAACTACTTCAGTAGATGTTGGACCATCAAATGAAGTAGTATCAGGTACACTTTTTGTTTTTTTAGATTATGCCAATGTGTTGTTTGATTCAGGGTAGATACATTCGTTCATTTCTGATAATTTTTATAGTAAATTGGAAATTCCATCTCAAGATATGAATCCCTAACTTATAGTAAAAACACCAAGGGGAAATGTTGAGACAAAAAGAAATTATAAGAACCTTCTTATCCTTGTGAGCAGAAAGAATATACCTGCAAACCTTATTGGTTTACCTCTATTAGAGTTTGATGTTATTTTGGGTATGGATTGGCTTTCTGTTTATCATGCTAAGATTGACTACAAGGCTAAATATGTTTCTTTTCCAGTATATTTTTAGTTTGTGTACAATAATGAACCCTTACTTTTGATAAAATATCAGGAAGCTAAGAAAATATTTAAATATGGAAATGAATATTAACTTTTACACATTTTTGAAAACAAAGGAATATTTCAGATTAATTATGTTCCAATGGTAAATGAGTATCTTGATGTTTTTCCTGATGAGTTTCCTGGTACAATACCTGATCGAGAAGTTGAATTTCCTGTTGACTTAGTTCCTGATGCTAATCCAATTTCAAAACCCCCTTATCAAATAGCTCAAATTTAACTTTTAGAGTTAAAGAAGCAATTACAAGAGTTATTAGATAGAGGTTTCATTGGACCTAGCACATCACTATGGGGTGCTCCTGTCTTGTTTGATAAAAATAAATATGGTTTAATGAGACTTTTCATTGATTATAGAGCATTGAATAACATCACTGTTAAGAACAAGTATCTTTTTCCTCATATCGATGATTTGTTTGATCAACTCCAGGGAACTCTGTATTTTTTTGAAGATTGACTTGAGGTCGGGGTACCATCAGTTGAATGTAAAGGAAGCAAAAATTCTGAAGACCATTTTTCGTAGTAGATATGGCCATTATGAATTTTGTTTATTCCTTTTGGGTAAATCAATTCACCTGTTGTATTCATGGATCATATGTATCGAATATTCTGTGAGTTTTTGGATAAGTTTGTGGTTTTGTTAATTGATGATATTTTGGTTTATTCCAAATGTAAAGAGGAATATGAATGTTATTTAAGGATTTTCTTTCAAACCCTAAAAGAAAATAAACTTTTTGGGAAATTCAGATTGTGTGAGTTTTGGTTACAAAAAATTTCATTCCTTGGCCACATTCTTTCAAAAAATGTCATAACATTTGATCCTACTAAAACAAAAGTAGTTGAAGAATGGC
Organism: Viscum album; assembly: GCA_963277665.1. NCBI lineage: Eukaryota > Viridiplantae > Streptophyta > Magnoliopsida > Santalales > Viscaceae > Viscum > Viscum album. The sequence goes on from OY728161.1 coordinate 1,595,185,691, forward strand.
CAAGAACCACAAATATGACCTAGATCCTTAGTTTTCTTTATTTAGAAGGTTATTAGAAGAGGTTTGTTGATAATTTTTCATAGTTATCTAGTCCAATGAATGAGTTTACTCGAAAAGGGGTTATGTTCATCTAGACAAAACAATGTGATGATTGTTTTCGGGAATTAAAAATAAGATTGGTGAATGCTCCTATTTTGGAACTACCTTAACGAAATAGTGAGTTGTTATCTATAGTGATTCTTTGTTGAATGGACATGGTTGTGTCCTTATTCATAATGATCAAGTAATTTCTTATGCTTCACATCAGTTAAAACCTCATGAGTTAAATTACCCTACAAATGATTTGAAATTAGGTGATATTGTTTTTTATTTAAAAATTTTGAGTCATCATTTGTATGGAGTATAATGTGAAATATATACTGAACACAAAAGTTTAAAGTATATATTCACTCAGATATATTTAAATATGACATAGAAGAGATGGATGGAATTAATCAAGGATTATGATTTCACAATCCATTACCATATGGGAAAATAAAATAATGTGGTTTATTCTTTGAGTTGAAAAAGTAATTATTTATTAACCATGCTATGTTTGGAATGAGATCCTTTGTTTTTTGATTTGATGAACATTGGAATAGAAGTTGTTGGTGTAGTAAATTCCTCTGTTTTGTTTCAGGTGTTAGTAAAATTAAATCTATCAAACAGAATTAAGAAATCATAGAATGAAGAAAGTGAGTTTTAGAAAAAGGTAGAGTTGTTTCAGAAGAGTAAGGTGCCTTATTTTAATATTAATAATTATTGTTTTTTTAGGTTTGGGAAGATATTATGTTTGCCTTGTGATTTAGAGTTGAATAAATAGTTATTATGTGAAGCTAATAGTTTTCCATTTTCAGTTCGTCCTGGTCGTACTAAGATATAAAAATATCTTCTAGAGTATTCCTTGTGGGACAGAATGAAAATAGATATTGTTGAATTTACTGTGAAGTGTTTTACTTGAAAATAGGTTAAAACCAAAAGGAAGTTACCAAAAGGAATGATTCAATATTTACCGATGACAGAGTGGAAATGAGAAAATATATCCATGGACTTTATTATGGGATTACTAAAGACATTTTGAAGTAAAAATAAAATCTGGGTTATTATTGATCGATTGACCAAATCTTCTCATTTTATTCCAATTCGAGATACTTTGTCTCTATATCAACTTTCTCAGTTTTATGTTAAAGATATAGTCATGTTGAATGGATTTCCCCTTTTAATTTTATGTGATCATGATCCCAGGTTTACTTCTAACTTTTGGAACGGCCTTAATAATTCATTGGGTACTGAATTAAATTTTAGTATAGATTTTCATCATCAATCAGATGGGTAGTCAGAACGAACAATTCAGATCTTGGAGGATATGCTACCTTCTTGCTCACTGGACTACCAGGGAATTTGGGACCAACATCTTTCTTTGGTTGAATTTTCATATAATAACAGTTTACATTCTAGTGTACAGATGGCTCTATTTGAGGAATTATATTTGAAATGGTGTCGAACACTATCTTTTGGGGATGAAGTAGCTGAAAAGAAGTTGATGGGACCAAAATTGGTAGAATAGATGGTAGAAAAGGTTCATTTTATTCATAATCACATGAGAATTTCCTAGAGCATGAATAAAAGTTATATAGATAAACAGAGGAAGGATTTTTCTTTCAAGTTAGGTGATCATGTCTTTCTCAAAGTTTCTCCATGGAAGAGTGTGATGCATTTTGGTAAGAATAAAATGTTGAGTCTGAGGTTCATTAGACCTTATGAAATCATGGATAAAGTTGGATCATTTTCATACAGAGTGACTTTACCTCCATGTTTATCCATGGTACACAATGTTTTTCATGTTTCAATGTTGAGAAAGTATATGTCAGATCCATCTCATGTTTTCATTCTAGAGATAGCTCAGTTGTAAAAGGATCTTCTTTATGAGGAACAAACTGTCCAGATTCTTGAACACAAAGAGAACATGTTTAAGAATAAGGTAATCCATCAGGTAAATGTTTTGTGCAAAAACCATTTTTCTGAATAGGCAACATGGGAATCTGAAAATTCTATGAGGGATAAATACCACCACTTATTTGATAAGTGAACAAAATTGCGAGGACACAATTCCCAAAATGGGGGAAGGATGTAACATCCCAAGTAAATAAATAATATAACATTGTCATAATTTTTAATATTTTTGAATTAAATATTAATTTTACTTTAAATGGATTCTATGTTCGATGGTGTACCCAATACACAACAAAGGGTTTTTTTTTACAACTTAAGTTGCACAAAACATTGAGTAATACTAAAAAATATTAATATAATATTATTATTTTAAATGATAACTAACACATATCCATTGTAATGGATGGAATGAACATAACTAATTAAAATATGATTATACATGTTTGTTAAATGTTTTTATATTTATCCAATGAAATTTAGAGGCTTAAAATTTGAATGAATCTAATTTTAAGCAAAAATACTCTAACATTCTTTAAAAGGTCAATTTATCACCTTTTGATGGAGAACCCTCATTAAATATAGATTTATTCACTTTTATAAGTTCTATTTGACAAAATAAAATTCTTTTTTAGAATCATGAAATCAAGATTTACATTGTGAAAAAAATTTCTAATAAAATTCATTTTTTAATTAATAGTGAAAAATAAGGTATTTTAATTCAAAACATCCTTTTAATCTATTTTATTTATATGATTAGATTATATTTTTAATTGGTTTTAAAGTGTAATTAGATTATATTTTTACTATTTAATCCAATTTTGGTTATTGGAAGTAATTTCACTTTGAAATTGGATATAAACAAGTGTAAATCATTTGATCGTTATTGTTTCTTAAAAATACAATTTTCATTTTGACAATAAGAGTTAATTTTAAATTAATTAATGAAACTTATATGTTTTTAATTTGGTCAAATATAAATTATTTTTGAATTCATAATATCAAAAATATCTTTGATTGAATTTTTGGTATTTTTCTGAAAAACTTCAATTTTTCATGAATATTTAAAACACTGAATAGTAGTTAAAAAACTGGATTCTTCATTGAAATAAAATCTAATACTTCTATTAATTGAATTTATAAAATCCAACATACATGTTTGTTATCATTAAATAAAATTTGGTTCAATAATATGAAAATAATTTTTGGTGAATAGTATCTTTTGACATTTATTTATCACAGTTAAAGGTAAATAGGGTAATTCAAGGTAAAAATAATAGTTTAATAATATAAAATTACATTAACACTTCTACTAACCATATTGGATGAGTCATTTCCAACCATTAAAAACCTTGGGTGATATTTTTTTCCTTTTAAATCCATTTGGGTAAGATAGTGACATTAATAAATTTTTATTTAAAGTAAATATAAAAATATCATAAACAAATATTGTTTTGCTAAAAAAAATTAATGTGTGGTTATATAATTGATATATTTGACTATAAATATTCATTACAAATTTTAAAAAAATTCCTAAATCATGGTATTTTATTTATAATTCTTAGACATTAAATAAGTAAATTTATTTATGACATAATGATGATGTAAGGATTACCACATTAATGAATGTTTTAAATAAATGAGATTATAAATGTTAAAATAAATTTATTTTGAAACTTTTTATGCCATACACTAATTTTAGTGATTATTATGACTTTTTATATTTTAATTAATGTATTTTTTTCTAAATAATCAAGTTTTTTTGGATTTTTCAAAAAATCATGATATGAATATTATTTAAATTGACATAAATGAGTTTTTAAAAAAAATATTATTTTATTAATTGATATAATAATACAAAAAATATAATATTAGGAAAAATGAATTATATAAGGTTTAAAATTTCATTATTTAACCACTTGTGGTTTGATTGGCACTTTATAGTAAATATATTAACCTTATAGAGTGAATACAAAATAAGACATGGTAAGAGTCAAATTAGTTAACTAAGGGTTAAAGCTAAATGATAAGGATAAATTTGAAACCAAAACTTCTCTAAAACCTATTGGTTGAGAATATTTCGAATAATAGTCATCTTATCATTGAATTTAATAAGTTTTGGACCTTTTGAAACCGAAATTTAGTTAATAATAATATAATATTTCAAAATTTCCTAAAGAGTTGTTCATCCCCCTTATAAAAATCACTCACTTATAACCCATTAATCACACCGCTAAATCCCCTTGGTTCATCCACCCTCTACCCAATTAATCTCCCTACATCCCTCTCTTCCATCTAGAAGCCTTACCTTAGGCAGAAGGAACATCAAGAAATCCTTTCTGTTCATACCAAAAAGAGTTACTAGATTTAAAGGTAATGTGTTCTCTTAAATTCTATTATTTTATTTTACTTCTCTAACCCCCAAAAACCATTTCTACTTTATTTTATAACAAAAAAAGTATCCTAAATATACTAGGTTTTTTTATGAGAATTATTATAACTACACTTACACACATCTCTGTCTAATGGGTAAAGAACATACTGTTTCTATGGAAGACGAACTACTGCCTCATGAAACGATGATTCTTTAATCTTATCCTACCACCTCTTGTGGTGGTAATTATTATGGAACTATATTTTTATATGATATATATTATATTTATATTATCTCTATACTTATTTATTTTTTCATTTATAGCATACACTTATGTATTCAATAATGGGTAAAAGCGATAATTTCATTTGAGGAAGTGCGGACTATCGCCCCCTCAAAGTGATATGATTCATTAATTCAATACATAGAATGTATAAAAGATAGAGTTACTAATACTATATATGATATTATATTTTAATTATAATATACCTATGTATCATTACGTTTCATTCCATTAAATGAAAAATAAAAATGAAAGTAGCGTTCATGCGTACGTACAACTTACAATCTCCATGAACGGTGGTGCATTTCATTTCTTATCTCAAAATGTTATATACTATTATAAATACATATATATACTTGATATAAATTATATATATTATATCTAAACCATGAATATAATTCTTGATGTTAATGAATTTTTTCCAAATGAACAACTTGTAATTATAAGAATCTCATTTTTGACTTAGGTACCAAATATCAACAAAATGATCATTATTAACTAAAATGATTACATAATATTTATAACATGGAAATAAGTTATATAAAAATAATAATAAACTTGAGAAATAATCTAAATAAATTAAAAATTAACATTATTTTATTATTCATGAGATTAAAAAATGAACAGGTCAATTTGGACACGAGGTAAGGGACTTCATCTCAATAACCTTCCATTCATGCATATTTTGATTTCTACACGACTTTATTTTATATAGTGTATAAACCCCTTTGAATTTTGTTTTCATTCAAAGAGAATCTTTTCTCTATGAAGCGTTTTACTAAATGACAAAAATAATGATTCTTTTCAACGTATGCGGTGACAACGACCTTTTCACTACCACAAGTATTATTTGATCTTTGGCTTCCTTAATAGATCATAGTGTTTTTCTAGAGTAAAATAAATACCATATACCCTTTTTATGTATTTTTGTATTGAAAATGGTTTTGATAAAGCATTGATTAATTCAATATCTTGAAATTATATATTTTGATTGAAATGTGGAAGTGTTATGTATCTTTTATGCTTATTTTATGTGTTATGGTTCTTGGGAATTGTTTACGTATTTGGGTGGTTCCATGATAAACCTAGGGCGAGTGAGCCCGAGATTTCTCTCCAATGCATTGGGTAACATGACGGAGGTAAACACTAATGTTTCTCTTAAGATATTTATGGAATATACTGTGGTGGGTATTTCCAACATAACTCCCTATGTAGTTGTGATAGCTAAAATGTAAGTATGATATGGTCTCCACAAGGTACCTTTAAGATTTTTGTTTTCAATATGTTATTAACAAATATTATGATTTCATCAGGTATGTTAAGAGGATTATTTTTTTATGGTATAATGTTTTCTTTAATTATTTTATAACCCTTACTAATTTTTTTATGCTCACCCCATGTTTTGAAATATTTTTCATATGATATAAAGAGGAATAGGGTCAAGGATGGGATCATGGAAAAGTCATTCTATCTAAAACATAGAACTAGACATGGCTCTTTTTTTCAAGAGTTTTTTTTTGAAAAAAATGGATACTATTTAGAAGTTTCTACATGTAATATTCAAGTTGTTATGTATATGTTATGACCCAATTCTATAAAACTCTAAACCTGAAAAGATATTCAAGGTGAATTATTCATTTAATTCAATATTATGTAATGTTTTAAGGCTGGTTCAATATAGAAACACCCCAGTGCATGCTTGAGAGGAAAAAGAGTTTTCATTATGTGTGGAGAAAAGGACACCATGATCATGATTTATAGAGAAGAAAATAATTTTCCAATGTTCATTGGGTTCACTGTAAGAATTTGGGGCATTATGCAATAGAATTCCCCAAGAATCAAATGATTATACTACAAAAGCAGCTAATGGATCGCAATCAAGATTAAACTTATACCAATAATGAATATGAATGATGAATGTGATTATGTTGGGATTGAAGAATTATGTCATTTGAGTATTGTATCAATTATGTAATGGTTATATGAATTATAGAAATAAATAAGGATTGTACTACAATACTATTTCATTATGGATTTGATATTTTATAGTATCATGTAATGTGACATGGTTGTAAGTTAAACTTTTTAGAAAATATATGGATGAGGGAAAGATAACCCTTAATATGATTTTGATGCTGAGATAATGATGTTTAAATGAAGATATGATTGATTTGGATAATGTATATTAGATATTGTCAACTACCTTGGGATAACTATTTTTTTATTATATCATTATTGGAGTCTACAACATTTTTGGATTTAAGGAGTATATCCAGTATTCTATGTTTTATTTTAGAAACAAGGAATAATAAACAAATTCAATAAAGTTTTAAGTTAATTTAGGGTATTACCATGATTTAATAGGATACATGATGAAGGTATTCACGTGTTTGGAATGTGAAAAAATCTATCTGCATTATGTTATGTTGATTTTATAAATTTGGTGACCTTTATTATAAATTTTTGGACATTGAGTTTAGACATATGTATTTTGGATAATTCTAAAATTTGGAATGGATTATGTTGAAAAATGGACAGTATTAATTATGGTAAAAAAATTTCTTTACATTATTTTTTGGAATGTTATAATAATATAGTTTTAAGAAAAGGACAACATGCAGGTTGGTCGACAACTCGTCGCGTCCGGCAAGGCTGCGAGACATGAACCAACAACCGAAGGGAAACAAGGGTTCATCACCTACCACTATCCTACGTGATGTCCTATTTTTTTAATGTAGTTTTTTTATTTAAATGGTTTTACATGTGATGTATAAATTAATTTTTGGAACCAAATACATTTAATATAAATAGAATTTTTTTTTAATATTATTATTTTGAGAGAAGGGTAAGTTTGTGGTGGAAATTAGTTAAAGGATAAAACTCTACTTATCAAGTAAGTATTCATCCTTTTATTCTTATTCTATGAAGTAAAATTATTCTTAAAATCTAGGTATAGGATCCAAAATCAAAAAATGATTTCCTATTACATTATTTTTCGATAAATCAAATGGCTCCTTGGATCATCACAGATTTATAGCTTTGTGGTTATTCACTTTTTCCTAATCATGTTCTCTACCACTCTCCATCAGAACAAGATGGTTGAATTTTAATTCATGTCCATGTTTTCTTACATAAAACCCTAGTATGTCTTATCTCTAGTGACCTTCATACCTCCCATTATTTATTTTAAAATGGAATTCTTATTAATCCATTTTTTAGATGATTGATTTCAATAAAGATATTTTGAAAAGTACAGCCTATGGTTTTTTATTCCGAGTTCAAATTTTGAGGATGGTATTTATTAAATGAGGGGAGAATGTAACACCACAATATTTCATGGTACATTATTTTCAATGACTTTTGTTGCACAAACCACCAACTTGGATTGTATAATATGCTAGATTGAGTCTCTGCAAAACAACACTTTAGTGTTACAATATATAAATGTTATATTCATGACATATCCATAAAATATAGTAATATAAATAATAAAAAATAATTTTTATTTTTTATTTATAAATTTTTCATGTAAATAAAACATATTTGTAATTAAATGTATATGTTTTGATAAAATAGTTATATGTTTAGAAAATATTAATTTCATAAAGGAACTACTTTTTATGTCCATTGTGAAAAATAATTATATTAATTTTAAACTCTATTAGAAATTTAATTTTATAAAATAGACTCCTTTTTTAATTGGTAATATCAAAATTATAATAGGCTGAATTTTTGGTATTTTTCTAAAAACATTCAATTTTTGAATAATAGTGAAAACACTTCATTATTGTTAAAAAACAACTTTCTCATTTAAAAAATTATTTTATTTTAAATTGACTTTAAGGTAAAAATATATATATAATTCATATATTAACCCAATGTAGGTAATTAGAATAATTTTTATAATACAATTAGATATAATGATTCATTAAACTTCTGTAACGTCTTTTTACCCTCCTTCTAGCCACAATTATAGATTAGCATTAAAAGAAATTTTACTACTTCTATGAATTGAATTTTGAAAACTGGAAATATAGTTTTGTAATCAGTATGAAATATGTGGTCTAATAGGATTAAAATATTTTTTGGTGAATGGTAACTTTTGAATTTTGTTTACCATGGTTAAAGGTAAATATGGTAATTAAAGGTAAAAATAATATTATAATTAAAAAAATACCCTAACACTTGTAAAAATTTATTATGATTAGTATTTTACAAAAAAAACCTTAGGAAAAAAATATTATCCTTTTTATGCTACATTTTTTATTAGGACATTTATTATATTTTATCTGAAGAAGAATTAAAAATATCATATTCAAATTTTAATAATTATTTTACCTTTAATATGAGGTTATATAAGTGATATGGTTGACTATAAATAGTATTCAAAAATATAATAATTTTATATAAATCATGATAATTTATTTATAATTTTTATAAATTAAATAAATTAATTAAATGGTGACACAATAATGATGCATTAATTGTTTAATTAGTTGAGATATGAAATAAATGATATTAAAAATATTAAAATAATTATAATTTGACTTAATTAATGAAATAAACTAATTTTATAGATAACTTATAAATGTTTGTGACATATTTTAGGAATTTTATCATACTTATCATGTTGTTTTGATATTTTTAAAAATGAAAATATTGAATCGTATTAAAAATTATAAAAATGATATTTTAAAAAAATATTATTTTATTAAATGATATAAAATTAATTAAAGATTAAGGTTGGGAGAACGAAATTGGATAATTTACACTATTTCATAAATGATAAAATTGGTGTTTTTTGGACATTTTATAGCAAATATATTAACCCTAGAGTGTAAAAATATAAGAAGACACTATAAGAGTTAAACTACTTAACTAAGGGTTAAATCCAAAATATAAGGTTAGTTTTATAACCAAAACATGTATAAAATTCATTATATGAGAGGATTTATACCCCTACTCATATTAGACATGAAATAAATAACTTTTGAGCTATTTGATAGTGGAAAACAGATTATAATAAATTAACATTTTAAGATCTTTCAAAAGTTCCCATCACTACTCTTATAAAAGGGAACTTCTATTTCTCTTTAAGTCAAACCTCCAAATACATTTTTCTCATCCAAAACCCACCACTTTACTCACCAAACTTCCCACAATACATACTTGAGGCTATACATTGAGCGTAAATCCATACAATGGAGTCTTTTTGTGCACATAAAAAATAAGATACCCGAAAAAGAGGTAATGGTTTTATCACCTCTTTCAAAGTTTTTTTCTTCTTATAATTCATATTCCTAAGTTATTTCCATAAAATATTAATAATTAAATAATATAATATATTCCGATATGTTTTCATAATTATGTAAAATTCATATTCATCCTTTTACCCAACCTACAAAATCAATATCACCATGTGTGTGTACGTACGACTTACCGTCTCCATGTCGCGGTGTAAACTATTTTCCAAGTACCCTTTTTTTTATATGGGTATAATGATGAATATAAAGGATTTAAATAATAAATATTAAATTATATTGTTTCTTTAAAATTCATATTCAATCCAATTTCATACCATTTAACTATTAAAAATGATATTGTCACTCGTGAGTGCGTACAACTTACCATATCTACAACGCGATGAGATTCATATTCCACATTCACCATTCAAGAATGATTATAAAAATATATATTATTAATAAATATGAAATATATAAAATAATAATTAAAATATAATAATAAATATATGTATATATTTATGTATGTATATATGTACATATATGTCATTCACTTACTTCCATTCAATATGATAAGAAAACATAAATAGTGTTCATGTGTACGTACGGCCTACCATCTTAATGAATGGTGTATTCAATTTCATATATTAATATATTATATATATTTAAATTCCAAATATATATGATATATAAATAATTTTATAAATTATGTAAGTAATTAAATCATGATATATATAATATGATCAAGTATAAAAATTCAAAAAACGTACGATAATGACAAAAATTAATACCCAAAATGTTGATTTAACTAATAATTTGTTAATAAAAGGGTCATATAAATCCATAAACAAATAATATTAGATATCATAAAAATTATTATTATTTTGGTATAAGTTTAAATTATTTTTAATACCATTATACAGGAGTTTCAGACACATACAGAGAGTATCAGACAAATGGAAAGGGAATTCCATCTCACTTTTACTTTTCATAACATATAAGCCTCGTTCGCCACCTATTTCTTATGTGTGGTGTATGAAATACCCCTATTATGTATTATATCATGAATTAATTTATAGTCATGGTATTTAATCATTCATTTGAAGAGTTTTGGATTATTATTTAAATGTTCAAAGTGGTATATAATGCTTTGAAGGTTTAAATAATTAATCCTTTATCCATTTCAATATTTTTGATATTATCATAAAAATTTATTTATATCTACATAAAGTATTATAAATAATATTTTACATTTATTCAAAAAAAATTAAAAATAAATCTTTTTAGATTTTTACATAAGCGTTGATTTCACAATCTCATTATTATATGAGGTTGTTTATATGTAAGTATCTATTAAGACATCTTTATCATCCATGTCCATTTACCTTAAAATATATTTAAAATTTTTATCTACAATTTTTTTAAGTAATATGTAACCTTGTTGGACTTCTTATAAAACTTGTTTAATGGAATATTTTTTTTGTTTTCCAAATTAGACACTTTATGAGATTTTCGACAAACTAAAGATAGAATTTTTTTTAACTTAGATGGCGTGAGTGGATATTTTATGCCATCATTACACCTTATAATTTTGGAGTATTCCTTACATGATTACAAGTTTATTTTCCTAATAAATTTTCTCTTTTAATAATTTTAAATATTTAAAATAATTTCGTAGTAAACATGGGTATTTCTATCAATGTGTTTTAATGAATTTATTAAATTATTTTCATCTATATCAACATCTGTTGTTATATTTTATGATCGATTGTGGTTGATTTATTATGATATTTTATTAAAGGTTATATGATATTTTTGACTGTGGATGTGATATTTTTATGTCATTCATGGTTTATGGTTAACATATTAACATTTTCTATTCTATTTTTAATATAAATGTGTATGATATGTTTCACCATTTTCATATGAGGAATGTAATAAGATTATTAAGGGATGGGTAGGGCCTTTTATAGCCCCTTTATGTATTGGAATGTCTCATGAGAAAGACTAGTGTCCTTTTAAAAGGTGTTTACAATTTGGTTATGTATTGTTTTGGAACGAGCCCTTGATGGTATGGTTATGATGTACGACATTATGCATTCCCTCATTATGAGATTAGTTATAGATATTAAATTTCATTATTCGACATGTATAATACCCATGTGAATGTTTAAATGGATTTATTTAATTTATTATTTTTGTATTTTTCTGAATATTATGTTTAAAAGGATTCGGTTTCTATTTTATACCTTTCCAAAAATTATTACGCTTATTTATGATAGCTTCTGCTATATTGTTTAACCTTACTGATTATTTGATCTCACCCATTTCTTCGGTTCCATTTTTCCACAGGATACATATAATAATATTATGATTTCCATGTAGTGATAGTCTAGAGATATGAGAGTTTTCAAAGGGAATAATATGTTGTTTTTTATTTCAATATGTAATGTAAAACTTGTGTTTGTATCTAGTTTTTTCCAAGTATACTAAATCAATCGGTCCATCGAGATTTGATTCCTTATAATCATGCCAATTTATTAATATAATGCACTAAATATGGGAATTAGGAGTCAGGGCATTACATTAAACTCAAATATGACCTAAGAGTTTATTAAAGATGTCGCCAGAACATCGAGGTAAACATCAGAGAATAACCAGGTATAATTGAATGAGGTACTCCATGAAAACTGACTAATTTTGTAAGGTATTTCCTAGAACGATGATCTAGATAGAAATATTATCTGATAGTGATAATGTGTGATGAATTTTTAAAGATATCAACTGAAACCAATATATAATTATTCTATTTAATTATTTTTGGGAGTCTGATGAATTAAAAAATATATGGTGTTGTTTTCCTATTTCTATTCATCTATGGGAATGTATATGAAATCCCCTTAGAATTTTTTATCACATACACAACTCACTGATATACCAAGACCTGATATAAAGAAATATTTTTTGTGTCTCCTCATGCTATCACCAAGAAATACTTCTTCAAATATCTATACATCTTCATACTTCTAGGATTAATAGATAATAAATAAATATTATATTCCTCTAATAAATCCTTGTTCAAATATGGTATGGACAGAACACATGCACGATTCAAGGAATGAGAAATTTTATAATCATCAGTGTTAAAATCCAAAACATTTCTAACCATATTTTATAGATATGCATCTTCCTTCCACGCCTCTATTATTCACATGGATAGATGGTTAAACATGAAATTCAAAAAAAATAAGATTTCACATCATCCATAAGGATTTCAATATCTATCTTTTAAAAATCCTATAGGTATTGGATCTTGTGTGATCCCCAGCAAGAATAAGCTAGTGTGATCCTTTTGAATCAGAGCATCAGTATCCTAGTTTGATTTCCCAAAGTGTTTATGTATTGATTATAAATAATCATTAATTATCTATAACCATATTCTATGGTGCATTTTCAACTCTATATATTAGAATATATACTTTAAAAAAATTTGATCAGTATATATATAAAACATTTCTCTGTAAATACAATTCCTTCATATCTTCAATACAAAATTTACCATAGCTAAATTAAAATCATGAGTTGGGTAATTTTTATCATAGACAATTAATTATCTAAAGAAATAATCTATAACCATGTAATTTTTCATGATAATTCCTCATAATTCCTTATTGAATGCATCACAATATATTACAAATCCTTCTTTATCACTAGGTAATGTAAGAACATGTGAATTGACTAATATTCACTTTCGTTCCTTGAAATTTTCCTCACATTCATCTATCCATAGAAACATGGATCTTTTATAAGTTAACATAGTGAACGGATTAGATAGTCATGATAAACTCTCCACATCCCATCGATAATATCCAGATAAATAAATCTTGTTCACATTGGTGGGTCTTGTCTAATATTCAATAGTCTTAGTCTTTGATGGATTTATATATATAACCTCTCATAATATTATTTGACTAAAAAAATGAAACCTTTTATGACCAAAATTTTTACTTTGTAAATTTTTCATATATTTTTTTATTTAATTTTTTCTTTAGTACAATTATGAAGTGATACTAATGATATTACATTATATTTTAATTTATAATAATATCATATATAAAGACTTCTATAAATTTATCAAGGTGATATCTAAAGAATATATTCACTAAATCTGTGATGATTGAGATGGAATTAGTAAGATCAAATTGAATAATTATATATTCATAGTGTCCATACCTTTTAAAGAATGATGTCTTGGGTATATACTCTATATTTACCCAAAATTTATTATATACATAATGATGTTAAATATTTAAATGTATTAATCTCCAAACTGTTTATCAAATGGGTCTTCAATATGGGTTAGAAAATAATTTTTCTTCGTTGTGAACTTTTTCATCTTTTGATCATCATTAGAGAGTCACATTGGTCCATATTTATTTTAAAAAAAAATAATAGGAGTTGCCCAAAGGTAACAAACTTGAAAAAATGTATCCATTATCAAGGTTCTATTGGAGTTGATTATTCAAATTCTACAATAAAGTTGGGGCTATTCTATATGGATTCTTTCAAATTGGTGTGGTACCATGTATGAGTTCTATTGAAAACTAAAAAACGTGATTCAGTGAAAGGATAGGAAACTCGTATGAAACGATATCAATAATCCCCCACAAAATAGTTATATCATTGATGTTAAGTTTATTCTAGAACATCTAAGATATTTGTACCTTTTTAATGGGAATAAAAAACCCATACAATGGAAGTGATTTACATTGGAAGTTCATATTGATCGTCAAACTGATATACGATCATAGGTTGGTTTGGAATATCAAAAAATACATTACTGATTTTCAAATTAATATGAATTTTAGGTATATAAATCCAATCTATTCTGAAGATAACATCAAATTCAAATAGAAGAAGATTGATAAGATTTCAGAAATAAAATTATCATTGACTTCAATAATATATAAATCATATACTTGAGATGTGATCATCATACCATTATGGGGTTTAACTGATAATTATAAATATAATTTTTTTGGTGGAATCTTTATACACTTATAAAATTCATAATATATGAAGAAATTTCTTATTATACTTTAGATCAACCCATTACTTCATATATGAAGAATTTTATAAGGGTATCATGATTCCACTGAAAAAAAATTTGATTTATAATTATGAATCATTTGGAGTGTGGGTGGGGAAAAATGTGTATCTTTCCCTTTATTTGAATCATTAGTTAACCTATTCCCATTTCATCACTATTAGATTTCTCAATGACCTACCCTTCCACACATAAATAATTTTCTAGTATACTTAAGAAAATTTATTTTATGTTTCCATCCACACATTGAGCATAAAATAAAGTTAATCTTCTTTATCCATGGGTTTTAGAGTTTCCTTTGAATTCCATTTTTATTTTCTAATAAAAACAATACAATTTATGGGTAACCCTAATCTCAATATTGAGCTTGATTTCAAAATGAATTATTTTCTCATAGATATAGAAGTGCCTTATGGAAATTACTTTTCATAGACTAAGTTTTAAGACACTACAGAATCAATCAACCTTACAGTTATGTTGGATGAAAATACAAGAATCATACCTCACATGTCTTGTAAATTTTTTCTTGTAGGTAGCAATGAAATCATCATCCTTAAAATTTAACTCAATTAATTCCTTATCAATTTATAGAAAATAATATGATGAATGTACTTATTGAAAAATAGGTTCTTTAAATAATCCCACTCTATGAAATTAATTCCATCATGTTAACTTGTATTATTGATAAGTGTTAACCATTGATCTAATTTACCTTCCAAATGATTGAAAATTAAAATGAATTTTTCATGCTCCAAATACTAGATAACATAAAATATATTTTAAATGGTATTAATACATTACTCAAAAACTAGTAGACCAGCATAACCCCTAAAATAATATGGACGTTTTCTCATGATGTAATCAACATAATTTTGTTCCCACCTTTTCTTATTTTGAAATTCAACTTAATTCATGAATTGAGAAATTTTTATGGTAATATCAATAATACTTCTCATTCCATCTCCCATAACATTTGGCTACTCAGGAGGAAAATAATTTCAATTCTAGTCACACTCAGGGCTAAAATGATTTCATTATGTTCTATCCATTGAGTAAAATTAAAAATAATTGAGTAAGAAACAATAATCATGGTGAGGAACCACACAATCATGAAAAATAACGTATAGGGATTTTAATTTATGAAACATTATTTTTAATCTTGAAGTCTAGAGATTAACCTCATTTATTCTTGGTTATTATTCAGAACCTTCATGATGGTTCATAAAGGGTTTTTTGAATTTCAAAATAATATCCCTTAGGAGTTCCAAACCAAGTGTGTATAAAGACCCATTATCTTACACCAATTGATGATCGTGTGAAGCTCAATCCTCCCTTTTCAGAGTTATTACCATAGAAACCTCTATACCGATGGAATATACAGTTATAATTTCTAGATAGGAATATAATTTCATAGAAACCACTCTCTTTACCCTTTACTAAAATTTAATTACTTTTCCTATACTTCGACTCATCCTTAGACTTATCCTTAGACATATCCTTAGGTATATCAATAAATTTTTCTTATCCTAGTTTCCAAAGGTTAGATACACCTTGCACTAATACCAACTGTAAAGATACAATATTCTCATACATAGATTACATATCTTAATAGATAAATATTCATTAAATATTATAACCATTCACCCCAGAAAGGTTTAGGTATTGTGCCTTTGGTAAAACAGACACATAAATAACTGGTCTATAAGTGAGTTGTATCATATCCCATAAATTTCTTTATAACTATAACCCTAAGTAGAAATATAATACATAATATCATTCATTATAACCTGGGTAAAATAAACCAAATAAATGGATAGCTTGGATGATTTTTAAGGGTAAATAATGTAGATATCAATATATTATTTCCATAAGGGTCTGAGAACATGATATTAACATTTGAGAACCATAAATTACATACCATAGATAATAAAAATTAGTCCTAGAATAAATATTTTCTATTCATAAGACATGAATCATATTGTAATAAATTAATATGATACATGAGAACACTAACATTGGCATAAGACATAGTTTAGTGGCATGCACACAACAAGCTAAAATCATTTTCATAGTAGTTCAAGCCTCACTTCCAAAACTATCATAGTGGTATGTGTTCACTACACAAACCATTATAGTATTAAAGGTTCACTCCCAAAACTATCATAGTGGACATAATTTATTACTTAACTGGTTTCACTACCCATTTTTATCTTATTTATCTCATGAGATATCAATCTATACCCAATGTGTTGGAGAGAGAAATAGTCCCCACACATTACATAATCAAAACCATACATATGTGTTCCATAGTATCATAAAAAATTAATTATATAATAACCCATGAAATGAAGTTTTTTTCATAAACATTTCATCAATGAATAACATGTTGAAATAAAATAGGTCTCATACTCATTTCATTTTTTCATCATACCATAACATATGGAAAAAAGTGGGTTTCATAAGCATTTTATCATAGTATAACCCATGGAAGAGAAATCAGTTTCATAAACATATTGTCATAATTAACATAAACCTTTCATAAAAATAATTATAATTGTAAATTTTTATTGTATTCTCTGTAAAGCATATGTAACATCAAAATATGTCATCTTAGATTGAAAATGATTTTTAAAGATAACTTGGAAAAATTTATATGGAAAATAAAATTTCTAATTTGAAAAAACTATTTAAAACATAAAAAATTAACAATATTTTTCTTTTAAAATAACATTGAACACTAAAAAATGAATCCTTCAAGAGAATAATGGACATGATAGCATTAAATTCCATTCATTCAATACATGTTTAAACAAATCTTCCTTTAACATTTTCAATGAAATCCAAATGGGCATTGTTTAGAAAATGACAAGAGTATTCCTTTTAAAAAGAATTATAAAGTAAATAGTGGTTAAAAATTTCATTGTTAAAAACATTGGGTAATTTCACAATAATTTGTTGACATTTTTAGAAAACACAAATTTGGTAGAAAACAGGCTTTCGACCAAAGAGAGAAATAAAGACGATTTCTCTTAAAAATATTCCTTTGGACTCCTCGGTACATCGAGGAAAATTAATTGAAAACATTTATTCTCCATAAATGACCATGGTATAATAAAATTAAAGATTTTTATAAGATACATATCATAATATGTCATCCTTGGAAGCATAATCTTGAACAATCCTAATAAAAGATGAGATTATAAAATAAAACCCCTATCACTTTGAAAACCTTAAATCGTAATTCCCATAAATGGATTAAATTAAATGAAATATATAATATCATTAATATAAATAAATACATTATATTAAATATCAAATTTTTTGCATATAATCTTCATAAAAAAGATATGTGCATAACTTATCATATGTCTCGAAGATGGAAAATTAAGACAAAAAACCCTTACCATAAGTATCGAATTCATTTGTACACATTCAACCCACATGTATAATAAATAAAATTTATTATATATAAATTAATTAACCATAATAATATTTATCATTCTATATATGGTTTAATTATGAAATTTTATAACACATTTATCAACAATTCTTTCTTAAAATCACATTTCGAATAATAAGTGCTTTGTTTTTCAAGAATATTTTGATTTATTATTTTAAGTACTATTAATTTTATCATGTTCCAATCATATACATAATTTTAACCAAGATATAAATATTATATACATATATATACATTATTTATGTATTTATATTAATCTATAAAAGTTAGATATTGAAAATGAAAAACATTGTTCATGGAGACAGTAGGAAGTACGTATGCATGAAAACAGTTTCCATTTTGTCCAAATATTGAATGAAATAAAGTTAAATAATATATTTAATTAAAAAAGAATTTTCATTTATATATTTAACTTATTTTAATTTTAAAATTTATTTATTACTTTCCCTGTGAAGCATACATCATGAATGAATCACATCACTTCGTGAGGTGGTAGTATGGTGTACACACGAACGACGTTATCATATTCCCATATAATGGAAACTATGAAGTTATATGTGATATTATAATTCTATAAGTATAATAATATCATAATGATAATATATAAATTATAGATCCATCATTATATCCATCCATGATTTCTATTTATGGAGAATGAATAATATCGATTCATGAGGGTATTGCATTATGTACATATTATCAACTGTTTCATGTCTCATTTGATGGAGGTGGGGATGGATATAGTTTTTAAAATTAATATAATAAAATAAAATTATACAGGATATATTTTTGATATAATATTATCAAATTTTTTGAATATTTTAAGGAGTTGGAATAATAAATTAAACAAAAATAGAAGTTTAGTAGTTTTACTTCTTCTTTAGAGAAACTCTTTAGGTTTATACATAAAGACGTATTCGGATGGTTTCATAATAAAAATAATTACTATACTAAATAAATATGAAATTATATAAGATATATGGGTAGTTATTTTCAAAACCAAATGGTTTTATATGTATGAAGCGTATATGAGTGGGGTAGCCTTCTATAAGTGAGGGAGAGGACACACTTGGTATTTTTGGAATGAATAAAGTGCTCCTATGTTTTTCAAATATTAAAAGGATTCAAAATGTCTCTTTATATAACCATAGTGGTTAAAGTTTTTGACATAGGACAATAAAATTAGGGTTTTAAAGGTTTCCATGTGATTTTACCCCTTATCTTTTTAGATTAACCCCCCGGTAAACCTATTTTAACCTTAACAACTGTAATTAATTTTTACTATTTTTACTGTTAATTTTAACCAAATATTAATATTACCATATTTTATAATATAAATTATTTTTATTCTAAATATGGAAATAATTTTTTAAAATTCCATTCAAATAAATGTATATTTTTAATTTAAAATAAATCTTGCGGATGTGATGAGAAAGTATTTTTCCAAAGAGAAATGATCAAAAGTTTAAAAAGTTTATTTATCAAAATTAAATATGAAAATTATTCCAATGGCATAAATTTGATTAACAGATATATATTTTTACTAATATTTTTTCAAACCATTTTAATATAAATATTTAACTTATAAATACTTTAAATGAAAAGTAAATTTTCAATAAAAATAGTATTTTCAACTATTCATAAAGAAATTAATCTTTTTAGAAAAATCATAAAACATCACCCTTTGATGATTGTCACGTGATGATATAAACAATAATTTTTATATTATTAAATAAATTTTACAAAACTGTCAAAATTTAATTTTATTCTAGTTCTCAAAAAGAAATTAAAAATATTTTTTTGAGAAAATAATATTTTGAAAACATATAAAGACTTTAACTAAAATTAATTACTACTTTATCAATTTTTTTAGTTATATACAACCATTATAATTAATATTTAATTTTATTTATTACTATTCATTTCATTAAGATTAACATCTAGGTAATAAAATTTATGTTTAAATAATATTATTATTAGTTTGTCCTGGGTCGTTAAAACTCAATGTTGCATGAAATGCATGCTATCAATGTATTTAAATTTATTCAAACAAATATTTCTTAAAATCTCACAGTGTTATAATTAATGAATATTTCAGTATAAAGAGTAAAAAAAACCCAATTAAATAGTAAACATATTCCATCACCATTTTATCACCTTTAAAAATACTCATAATTTTCATCAAATTAACAATTTTCATATCTTTAGGATAATACCACTAAATAGTCATGGCTAGTAAATATTCCCAATAAAAATCATTAAGTAGTTATTCTTGAATGTTCATCTATGACCATTCCATAATTGATCCTATAAACATGTCTATTATGAATCACATTTTATAGGTTATGAGGCTCTGAGAAGAATTTTTTATTCCCTAAATCTTCAATAGCCACTCTATTTCAACTTGTAGAACATGATCACCACTATGGACAAGCATATTATGCTTTAGTAATTTATAAAAATAGTCCATTATTTGAGATTCATTTGACTATACAACTTTATTAAGTGTTTAGGTATATTAAAAAAATTGACAAACCATATCATGATTATTATAATGACTACACTACAATATGCCTATAAGAACATTCATCACCAATTTTTTTTTAAAAAAAATTGGAAAACATACCCCAAATAGACAAAAACTAGTAAACTCATTCAAAATATACCCCAAAATTAAAAACATAAAATTGAAAAATAAAATAATGAAAATTATATAATCATATAATAAAAAATTATATCATATAATAAAAATTCAATAATCATTTTTCAACATTTAATGCACATGATAATATTTCAAACAAATTTTTACCCATGATATGTACGAAAAAATTCCTTAAATTAAACCATTTGAGAAACCCAAAAAATTCCTTTTATAAAATAATAATATAAAATCTGAAAATACCTATTATGATAATATAATCAAAATACTCACATTAATCAAACTCCTTCATAATAAAGATCAAGTAATTTTGAATAATTATTTATAAAAATAAAACATAACTTTCAATAAATAGCTCTTCAAAGGTCCAAAAATAATATATAAAATCAAAAGAGGTACCAAGTAATATCATTTATAAAATAAAAATATTAAATAATATTTTAAGGAAAAACATTTGTAGATGAAAACTTTTATAAAACCCTCAGATTATAAAAAGGAATCTATGTTTGATATCGTATACCACACACAACACTGAGCTTAAACAAACAATGAAATATTGTTACGATCATTATCATATTACCATTAAATTGGTGGGTATGGATAGGAATAAATAATTTATAAGATATATATATATATTTCCAACTTAATATAAATTTATTGATATATTCTTTGTAAATAATCACTCAATTTTTATAAATTATATTTTATTCATCAAAAATACATATTCATCAAATATAATTCTTATTAATTTTCATGAGAAAATATTATAAATAATGTTATGAAATTTTATAAAATTTATTTGAAAAAATGATATTAATTTTTGAAATCATCATTTAAAAATTAATGTAGAGTGAAATTTTGATAATTTTTGAAAAATATTTATTTTTCAGTGAATATAGAATAATATAGAATTTTGTAAACTATCATTTATTTTTAATAAATTAATTAATTTAAATTTCTGAATATGAATTAAATATTTTTTCAATTAAGATAATTATTATTTTGTAACATTTAATTTAATTAATTTCATTTTAATCATATTTATACTATATTTTAGTATAATTTTATTGGTGGGCTTAAAAAAACAATTTTCTAAAAAAACATTTTAAGTGAATAATGATTCTAGATTTCCTCCCAATCCCTTTTTTATATTTTCAATGAAACCCAATTTGAGGTTTAATGGGAAATATTGCAAAAAAATTGAATATAACAAAAATTAAAAGACTACAAAATTCAAAAACTGCATTCAATCATAGTAAAAAATTCAATATTACCACTACCACCCTCAAGCTACCACAAATTCACATTTCTAAATTCTAAATTCAAATGAATGAAATTATATCCTTACAAGACATATTCATTTACTAACCCCATCAAATCTTCACCAAGGAACCTACAATCCATCATTTTCAATGGCTCCTATGAAGATGATAAGAGAAACCTGTCGCACTGTCGACCATGAATAGAGATCAACAAACTTGACACCTCCATCACATAAACTGGATCCAAGATCTGGCTCATGAAGTCATTATACTATAGAAAACATCTTCCACATCATCATTAAAAATCTACTGGAAGGAAAGAATCCACTTTAGTTTTTTCCTCCTAGACTGCAGGTGACTACACGAACTACACATCCTAAATACTACATGATAACCACCACACAAGACCAACCTGGAGAGGAGTGTTGGAGTATAAACCCATGGAATATGTTGAGTAGACAGATCCTCAGCATCAGGCCACAAAATTTTCTAAGACCTTCAGAACCTTCATGAAAACCCAAACATCTAACCTTCATTATAGAAGGAATGAGTGCAACACTACCTTTACCACTATGATAAAATCTGAAAACAATAGAACCCATCGTTATTGAAGATGAAACAAAAATAGAAAAATAGGATAACCCACATTATTTATCAACACATAAATATTTCATATCGATGTCAAAAATATTCAAGTAGAAAAAAAAATAACACAATGATACATTATAAATAATACTAAAAAAATGAGAATCTATGAAGTGGGAGGCATGAATCATAGAAGTGAGAGAAATATTCTAGTCGCAAAAACACTAAGATAAAATAAAGGAAAAGTGAATATATATCCCAAAAACCAGACAATAAATAAAAAAAAACTACACAGGATGCCACCATAAACAGAATACCAAATCACTAGAGTCTCATCAAGTTAAACTAAGATGGTTCTTATTCATGGTGATTCCAGCAACAAGAGTGATGGTTGTAGCCAAGGAGACCTTTGAAGAAGCAACGAATCTAAGCACCGCTGAACAATATGGTAAATAAGAACGAATAGGTAGATAAATGACGTGAAAACACCATGGGGGAAATAAGGGGATGAGATTTAGATACATATAAGAACACTGGATAAATCCTCTCACCTTGATGGGATGATGGGAGGGAGGGAGTAGCAGTGTTGAGAAGGAACCCTATCATGAGCCTTTTCTATATTTTAATTAATTAAAATGAGCCATAACGAGGAATGTTTTAAATGATATTCATATTTTATATATCTATAAATATTAATTTTAATTCATCTAAAAATTTTTACTAGTAATATAGGTTATATAAAATCATATTTTTCCGGAAAAATAAATTTCATTAAAAACCACTCTCTCATCACATCTATGGGTATCATTTTTAATTAAATTATACATTTTATGTAAATTTAATTTGGTAAAATGAATTTTATATTATGAATCTAAATAATTTATATTATATAATAGGGTTAGAATAAATTTCGGTCATAATTAATAGTAAAAATAATAAAAAAAACTTTTATTGCGGTTAAGGTGAAGACGAGTTTACTGGGGGTTTAGGCTAAAAAGATAAGAGTTAGAATAACCTAAAGAAATATATAAATTCTATTTTAAGGCCATATTTCAACAGTTATACACCTAGTCAATATTTGTGTTTTTTTTTCTTGGACACTTTTCCCTACAAGTGACCAATATAATAATTTATGTGAAGAAACAGATATAAAAAGAACTTTCCATTGTTTAATATATATAAAAAATTGTTTTTATGAATAAATAAACCATATTCAGTTCTAAATAGTCATTTTAATGGTAAATTATTTTTTTATCATGATAATATTTTTATAATATTTGGGATAAAATAATTAACTTACGATCTTATGCAACACTGCCACAATAATTGTTTAATTAATAGAAAAGTAAAATAAATAATTATAAAAATATTAAATGTAATAAAATTTGATTAAATTATTATTTTACATGACTTTTTTAGATAACTAAAATATTTTATAAACTTTTTAATATAATATATTCGAAATATATCTCTATCTTTATTTTTTAAAAGTCAAACTAAATTAATAGTTCCAAAATTGTCATTAATGATATTTTATAATAAATAATGTTTTATTAAATGATTTAAATTTTACAAAAATTTTGTAATCAACCAATTCAATGAAATATGTTTTAAATTATCAATCATGGACCATTTATTGTACATTTTCTTTTTATGGTAACATTATTAAAACTTTAATATTTAAATATTTACCACTGTAGTTTTGGTAAATATGGGGTTTAGAGCATTATATGTGCTTCTGTTAAAATTAATTTCTCAAAGTCATAGGTTTTTTATTTGATAATTTTTAACATTTATAGTTAGTATGTATAGATTACAAAATATATTTAATTTTATTTTTATTCTTAATGGATATATTACCTAGAAAAAAATCAGTTATCATGGTGAAAACTAAAATTGTAAAATTGAGTAACCATAGAGGTATAGGAAATAACATGTATTAAAAATAATTATTTTTTTGTCGTTTTGATCAACCTAATAATTAATTAAAATAATTATTTATCATTTTTGGATCCAATTTAATATAAAAATGAATTTATATTAATTTAATACTTTAATAATTTTCAAGATTGCCCCTCCCCTCACTTATAAAAGTCACCCCTATACTGCCCTCTTTAAACCATAAAAACATTTTGGTTGGAAAATAAATACCAAGATACCATAATTTCTACCCCCACAACTTCATATATTCCATTTTATCATAAATCCAATCCAGTAAGGCTTTTTTTATAATCCAAAAGAGCTGGTCTGATTATGTGGTGTCATTTGTAACCAAATATTTTTGTATCATTTGTTCTTCCAACTCCTTAAAATATTCTTTAACCATGATGATAAAATAATAAAATTATCTCCAATATATTTATTTTATTATGTTAATATGATAACCTGAATTCATATCCTCCTCCATAAAATGCGAAGTGAAACAATCATTTTTGTGTGGGGGTGACCACTACCTCAAGAAAAAATGTAATTCATCTTCCATTATCATCTATAATGGATGTTTATAATGATAGATGTAATGTTTATATATGATTATAATAACAAATGTTTCATTTTATAAATAATATTTCTTACTTTTTACCTTTTTATTTACTAAAAAAATGATAACATTGTTTGTGTGTACGTGTAGACTACCGCCTCCATGAAGTGATGTGATTATTTATTCCTCACTATATCATATAGATGATATAAATAATTATATTTAAATAAATAATATGTTATTTATGATATATACATAATCTTTTATATATAATATTTTTATTACCATATTTCTATATTGATCATTCAAAAATGGAAATTTTAATCGTGTGTACGTATGACCTACTATCTCTATAATTATAACATTGTTCATTTTTTAAAAAAAATATTTAATTATTGGTTTTGAAATAATAATTTATATATTAAAATTATAATTAGTTGATAAATATTATTATGTATATTATTGATTAATTACCTCTTTAACCATAAGTAATCCACGAACTTCATTTTGGACTTATATACTAAATTTCACCAAACTGTCTAAAATATACTTAATTGATTGATTTACTGATTATAGAATATTGAAAAAGAAAAAAAAATTAAAATTTTTTCTTAAGTAATTTTTTTAATATTTTATTATTCATAAATATAATTTATATATGTGATGAGTCAGACATAAGGTAAGGGATGATCTGACCAAAACCCTCATCTTCAAAGTTTTAAAAAAAATCTAAATATTATATATTATGTTATTCAAAAAAAATTAAGTAAATAATTCATTATGATTAAATAAATGATAAAGGTAAAATTATTATCATATTTTAATTTCTTTAAAAAAATTAAAAAATAAGGGATATTTTTAGGTTTTCCATAAGAAACACTTTACTTAAAAACCCATATTTATAAATTATTATAATTATTTATTTTCTAAGTATTTTTCTTCAATTTCCATATTCTTGAAATTATTTTATCGATTCATTTATTTGGATACTAAATAATTATAAAGTGAATTTTATCTCTCTTTTAACTTTCTTTCAATGTTTTTAAAATGAATAATTTATATGTTTAATATAAATTTTTTTAAATTTTTTTCAAAAGAAAAAAATTAATGTTCTATTTTAACATATTCAATGATAAAAAAATTTCTAAGCACTATAACAAGTTTTTGTTTTTTTATTTAATTAAAATATTTCAATTTTTATTCAAAGAAAAACTTGCGTTCCCTTAATCAATTTATTTTGGTATTGAAATTTTATTTTTATACAAAAAATGTATTTCAATATCTATAATTGTCTTTCATATAGGTTCAAAATTGTTTTTTAAGGGTTTTGTTAATAAAATGATTGTAAGATAAATATAATGATTATATTCTCCTTATACATTTTTTACATTGATGGGTGAACCTGATATAGTTTATTGTGATGGTTGCACCAAGATATAACTCCAATGCATAGGGAATTTAATTAGAAGTTGAATGTATAGTTAATTAATTTTTTAAGGGTTATTTAATGATGATTTCCCAAAGAACGTATATTAATTTTATATGTTTTATTATGATCTTTAAATATATTTTATTTGACATAAAAAAGTTAAGTTAATGATCTATTTTTTTAAGAAATGACTATTTCCTTTTGGGTAAAAAGGTATGTTTTAAGTAAAATGTTTTATGATATCATGGTTTGTAAACAAACATACTGGCTTTTCCATTTTATTTACATCACTATATTTTTGTGCTCATACAATTTTTTTAAAAAAAATATGGTTTTTACGATGATTAAGAACAATGAAGAAGACAAGACTATAATTTTGAAGATGTTTGATGAAAATAAAAAAAAATCATCATAAAAATGTTTAATAATGAGAAAATAAAAATTTATTATAAGTTTATACTTTGTAATATATGTATTCTTTTTGTGAGATTTGTGAAATAATTCTCTAAAAATATCAACCTATAAATATCCCAAAAATTAATATAAGTGAATTCTATTCTAAAAACACATGAATACATAATATTGAAGCTCAGGTCTTTACATTTGGTATCATAGGTCGGTTTAGATATCATCGGTGGATATGCTGTTATTTGACATAAAATTAATGGTCCTATATAACCAAAATGGTTATTATGTTAGGAAAAATTATGTTTATTTTTGATAAATCTAAAGAGTTAAAGATAACATGGGTAATGATATCTCAGGCTTTATCCTTCAAATAATATTGTTTATTATCATTATATATTCTCACACTAACCTCTTTGGTTTTTCAATGGTTGTATCTAGTTATAACCAAAGTAATAATTGATGTAAAGGGAAATGTGGTGGTGGTTTTAATGAGATACTGAATAGAATGAGAGACATAGTGAAAACTATTGTGTTTATTCATAACAATATTTCATTATTTATGGTTAACATCTTAATACTATGTGAGTTCCCTATCGTATCTAATTAGTGGTAAATGAAGAACCATGGAAGTTCAAGTGATAAATTTCATGGAGGTAAAAGTATTCAATGACTTATTTTTCAATAATATAGGAATAATAACACGTACAAATACCTTAATAGAATAATATTTTTTTTGAATATTTTAAAGGAGGTCATAATGAAATAATATTCCATAGAAAAATAAAGCATTAATTTAACACCATAAAGAGAAATAATGTTCTCTTGAAGGGATCAATCAAAATTTTTAAATATAGGGGTTAGGCGAATTATGCAATTCTATGTCCTTAAGGGAATCCTTAATAATATGATCTGCAATAATTTATATATAAATGTTTAAAAAGTCATAATTCCATTATTGTTGAATATGAGTAAATTAGTAATGATATATAAAATGTATGTATTATAATATATCTTATGTTTTCATATTGTTGAATCATTTTACATGATTCAAAAAATGTAAGAAAGTAGTATTAAGGAATAATATAGAAATTTATGATTTATGGATTATAAAGAATATTGAATGATTATGGTTTCTATATATAGGGATTTAAGAGTTATGATTTAATTTTTGTTATGAAGATAATCATAAGTATAAAATCATTAATATAATTTTTTATTTTTTATGTGTTGGAACTAATTGGAGAGAAATTTATTGATTTTTGATAGATGTTTTAGGTATATGTAACCCTTAATATTAACATGTGAAAAAGTAATTTATGTATAAATGGTATTTTCATTTTGTATAAATAAGTTTATAAGTATTAAAAACATTAGGGTTTATATGATCATTGATAAATAAGAGTATTTTTTGGGTGTTCATCATATTTTTGGGGACCTTATATGAATTATAATTTTAGTAAAAAAAGAAAAATATTTCATAGTCGACATGATCGTGGGACCTAAACCCATAAATAAATGGTTGAAAACTTGACACGCCTACCATTATCTTGTATTATATTTTTTTAGTATGAAATTTAAAAATAATGTTATAGATAAATATTTTTTTGATTTTGGAAACATATTTTTTGTCATATAAGATAACCATGGGATCAGAAGTGGATTTTGTGATTAAGTGGTTAATGTTATTTTGGAAGAATTGATTTATTTTGTAACCTTATATAATTTATTTAAATAGAAATAATTTTTTATAACATGGGATTTTATTTTAGGAATAAAAGGTTGAATTATACTTTAGAAGAATATATTATTTTAATGTGTATTTATGTATATTTATGGAAATGATTTCCATGTCCTAGAGATTATGTGATTTATGCTTATAATTTTTTGGGTATATGAATTTATGGATGACTAATATTGACTAGAGATGAATGATAGATTAGTATTTGAAGAATATATTATCAAATACATCAATTTTTGTGTTTTTAACTTGGTTTGGAATATTGTAAATAATTTTTATATTAGTTATTTTTCAAATAGTCAAACTTAAAATTTGGATGTTTAGATATTAATTATTGTATTTCCTCTTATGAAGGTTTATTATTTTAGGTAATTATAATATCTTCTGCTAACCATTTTAGTTTTTGTTAATGTATAACGATAGGAGGAGTATACTTGTATCCTTCTATGGGTTATATGATCTGTTTGTAAATAATTTTACTGCTTTAGGAATGAGAAATACTTTTCAAATACTCCTCATTTGGAGAAAAGATGATATTTCAGTAGAGATTTATTAAGGGATGAAATTATACTTTTAAAGTAATTATTTTTATATATTTTCTTAGTCTATAAGTTATAAGAATTCATTAAATCTAATAAAATGATCTTGAAACAAAACATTTATCCTATAAATTTCATTTTAGATGAATCAATAGTCTAATATTTCTTAAAAAGTTTTAACTTTGTCTCATAAATAGATAAATTTTCCAAATACATGTTTCTAATTCTCTCCAATGTTCTCCTTATGTGAAAAAAATGTATTTTAAAATTACAAACCTTTGATTAACAAGATAAATTTAAAATTTATACAATCTGTTTTAGTAATGGTGGGAGAATTTAACACCCTGAGATTTAAAAAATTATGCTATGTTCAGCATCCTCTAAAACATGTAAAACTGAGCCAAAACGAACAATGAAATATTATTATGAATTGTGTGACCTAGCCTTTAAATTAGAGGGCATGGATAAGATTAATTATTTATTGAAATAAAAATATAAATTTAAAAATAAATAAAAATTTATTAATAAATTCTTACTAAATAATCACTCCATTATTAGTAATTAAATTATATTCATCAAAAATTCATTTTCATCAAAAATTGTTTTTATAGATTTTTGTGAGAAAATATTAATATTGATTTTTAGAAATATTATAAAATTTAATATATAAAATAAACTTAATTTTTTATATCATTATATAAAAATTAACTTAGGGTGAAATATTTGTATTTTTTTTTGGAAAATTTCAATTTTTCAATGAATAATGAAAATAACGATTTTTCTAAAACAGACATTTATTTTCAATAAATTGAATAATTTAAAAGTTTCCTTATTAATTGAATTTGTTTCAAGTACTAAAAGTATTATTTAGTTATATTTAATACAATATATTAAATTTAAATCATATTTATATTGGGTTTCATTATATGTTTATTTTTGGAGTTAAAAACACATTTTTCTAAAAACTATTTTAAAGAGAATAATGTTTCTTCATTTTAAATAAATAAAATAATCTATAATAGAGAATAATTTAAATGAAATTTATATATTATATTCCTATAGATATCAATTTAAATTCATATATGTATAATTAATATCCATAGTGTTAATATAAAACAAACTTTTTCTTGAAAACACATTTCTAGAAAAACAACTTTTTCGTAGAATCTGTATATTTAATTTTGAATTAAGTACTACCATATATGAGAATTTAATTTTCTAAAATCGATTAAATATTTATAATAATTATAATTTATCTTATATAATGTATTTAACATATTTTTTTCCTAGCGAATAGTTTAAAAATTAAAAATATTTTAACATGGTTAAAGTGAAAGTAGGTTTAGTGGGGGTTAAATTAAAAAGATATGGGTGAAAATTACCTAAGTAATTGTTGAAATTATATTATATGGTCTTATTTATGTAATTACCCCTGTAGGAACTATATTTATGTGATTTAAGAAAATCTTCTATGAATGTGGTCTATATAATAATTTAAGTAAAGAAAAAAAAGGAACCTTCATTTTATTTAATATCTATAAATATTTTTGATAGGGATAGAAACAAACTATATTAATTTATAAATTTTTATTTTATACCTAAATTATCATTCTTTATTATCATAATTTATTTATAATTTTTGGGTATGAAATATTTACCTGAAGGGTTTATACAACACAAACACATTAATTATTTTATTAATAGAAAAATAAAATAAACGATTTTAAAAATATTAAAAATAATAAATTTTGAATGAATTATAGTTTTCCAGAAATTTTCTAGATAATTATAATATTTTTATATTTCTTCTAATGGAATAGATTCAAAATCCATATTTTTCATGATGTTTTTAAAAGCAAAATTAAATGTAAGCTATTAAAATTGAAATTAATGATATTTTATTAAATGATTTAAAATTTATAAAAAAACTTATATTCAAAAAAACTGAAAGAAATATGGTTTAAATTATCCAATATGGTTTATATATGGTTTAATTTTCCAATTTTTTTAGCATTAATATCCCTCTAAAATAGAAATAATTGTTACTGTAATTAAGGTTAAAATAGAGTTTTTCACATTACATACGCTTGTGTTAAGATTAATTTTCCACGCAAAAGAGATTTTTATTTTATAAATTGGTTTTAATATTTATAATCAATATGTATAAATCATATAATAAGGATAATTTTATTTTTATTCCTAATGGATAATTTACCTAGGAAAAAATTTGTTACCTTGGGGAAAACTAAAATTGTAAAATTGCGTATCCTTGGAGGTAAAGGAAATAACATGTTTAAAAAATGTTTATTTTTTATGCATGCTTGGATCAACCTTATAATACCTATACTAAATTATTTATAAATTTTCATCCATTTTCATATAAAAATTAATTTATATAAATTTAATAATTTATGAAATTCTGAGAGTGACCCTCCCCTATGTTCTAAAATAAATCCCCCTCTCCTCCCCACTTCGCAAGTTCAAAGTAATTTTTATCAGCCAAGACAAATCCAAATAACATACTTACTACCCTACCCTTTTCTTAAAAGACTTTTTTTATTGAGTCATAATTTTTACTTATTACTTTTCCATTCATTTAGATTTTGAAATCACAGACTCCTTAAAAATGTGTTTACTAACTTTTTATGTCCATAGAGGATTACTATTTTTTCTAGAAAACACTAGATTTAACCAAAATTGAAATTATTATAATGTATTAATAATGTAATAAAATTATTATTCAATGCAATCTATCATATTAATAATGAATTAGATTAATCAGGCTGACCATTATCCTGACTAGTGGTTAGAATTTTTAATTTTCACTTCTATGGACAAAAGTCACAACCATCAGAACGATACTGGTACTGATAAACCATATTGATGGTTTATCATTTTTAAAAAATTATATTTAAGTTTATAAAATTATCCTATGTTTATATGTGGAATATATATTTTTCCATCGTAAGGAATAGAATTTATCATTATAATGATGGTAAAAATTACTTTGATCATTTAGTTAAGCTTGATCACTATGATATTTCAAGTTAATGTTGTCTGAGGCTGTTAAAAATAACTCAGAAATATGATTGTTGGAGATTAGCCTAAATTATCTGGTTAGTTGAAGAGTTGTGATCTTATACATTTTTTAGTTCAATTATTTTAATTTTATTTTCGTGTGAACATCTTTTTACTAGTCTTTATAATACTTTAGAGAGTTGTCATTATAAGGAATCCCTATAATGGTTATTTACTTTAGATCATCTTCTATTTTTTATTTGTTTAATCATTATATTGATCTAGGTATTCCATTTATAGGAAGATGTTGAATTTTTTCCACCAAATAAATGGCTTATGGGGATAGTAGGACATACACCGACCATCATATCGATGACTTTTGAGGATATGAAGACAGAGTTGTTTTCATCATTGTCTCAACAGATTTTTTGGTAAGGAATGGTAGAATTTATAGTGAGTATAAAATTGTGATACCATTATTTAGGGTTTTTGAATACCCTAACTCTTAAGGTTAAAATGTTGAATTCTTTTAATATATCTTATATGTAATTATTAATTCTATTAACTATTTAATTTTTTGTTTTTTCAAGTCTCTTTCTTATTCTACATATTATAATAGAAATTTTTTTAAAAACATATTTATTATCAGTTGTTTTATAATTTTATCTATGATAGAGATTAAAACAAACTCTGATATAATCATAAAATATATGATTTTTATTCTTATACTCTGATCATTGAATGATCTTGGAATCCTATTATTTAAGTTTAATATGTATTGTGTTTTGTGTTTTGTGTTATTTTAATGTTTTTTAAACTAAAATCCACCCCACCTTTGCTGAAGTATATCCATCATAGATACTATTTTGATAAAACAATCTGTATAATAGTATGTTTCTAATAATCTAACTTTCTTATTTTTTACTTCTTATATCAACTTAATGTCTATTGACATTTGATATAAATTATTTTTTATACATTTTTGAACAATAACATGTTTTTATAGAAAAAATTTTTTATTGTTTTGTTAATATGAAAGGTATTAATATTTGATCCCTTGAAAATATAAATCTAAGTAGACCAATAATTTTTTATGGTAATTACTATAATTATTAGAGATATATATTGAAATTATTTTATCAACACTATAGTTGATAATTTCTAAATTCTTACTAAGAAGTTCAATATTACTGATACAGAAGTTTCTACTTTTATTAATTCTGATAAGTTAGAATATCATTTGAACTACAAAGTTAGAAATACATTATTTTGTTCTATGATGAGGAATATTTAAATTTAGATATCATCTTTTTATTTTTACAATAGTTTTTGGATTAATATTTAAATCACACATTTGGTAAATCCAAACTCATTAAAACTAGAAGATTTATTCATAGAGCTACTTACCAATCCCTTTATTTTTTAACCAGTGGGGTATTTTCCAAGGGAAAACAATGGTTCATAAATATTATCCATAGTTTAAAATATATTTGATAAAGTGGTCATGATGATGCTATTTTGGTTCAATATATAATTGATATATTTCCAAAATGGGTGGGAGTCTAAGAGAATTATTGTGGATGACACAAGGAATATTAAAAATATAACTCTTGATGATCTTATTAGATCCCTCATGAGATATGAAGGAAGATTAATGAGAGATGATGAAAAAATTAAAAAGAAAAATGGTATAGTTTCTGTTGTTGCTTCCTCAATTAGTCTTATTAGGTTTCTTTCAGTGGAGAAAGTAGTAAACTACAAAATGAAAAAGAATTTTGTTGTTGAATCTTATTAATGTTCACCACCACATTATGATAATTAATTGGAAAATATTACTCAATGGATAAATAAGATATTTGGAAATATATATTTCCAATATATATTAAACTAATCGTAAGGAAAAAAATTATAATAATGATTATGAGGTTACTTGATTTGAATGCAAGAAGAAAGGAAACAAAAATTGGATTTTCATAATATCCGAATAAAATATATCAAGGAAATAAATTAATATATAAATAACATGAAATATCATAACTCTAATGTAATTATTTGTATAAAATATTCTTAAAATTTGACTGTATGTGGTGGCGATTCTTCTAAAAATTATAATGATAATTAATGTTATAGAGAGAGAAACATTGGACTATTTTTGAAAGTATCTATGGTAAAAAAATTCCTTATGGCTAAGGTACAGACTACTGAATATCTTAATAATATGTCATTAAAGACAAATTATCATGATGTGAAAAATTCTACATATTATTATGTAGAATCTTACTTAGCTAATTAGGATGAAACTCTACCAATTTATGATGAAGTTTCTAGTTTTTAAAAACATTAAGAGAATGAAACTTTTAAATCCAGTAAAAACATGATAATTCTAAAAAAACATGCTAAAGAATATTAATGAATATATATTTTTACAAAAGAAATATATTACCTTTCAAAGTATATTAATAAAATGAAATTTTTAAAAATATACTATTTCAAAATATCTTGAGGAAATTATTTTGGATGACCGTATTTAAAAAATAATTTTCAAAATCTCATCACCCATACAATTAATAGTGATGATAAACATATAGTTTTAGAACTAAATTTTGAGATATATATTATAAAAAACATATACCTTTGATTATAATTGGTGAGGAAGTAATTGATAATATATACAAGAAAATAAGGCCTCATGTAAATAATTCTGGACTAGGATTTACT
The DNA here is from genome assembly GCA_963277665.1 of Viscum album. Lineage (NCBI taxonomy): Eukaryota > Viridiplantae > Streptophyta > Magnoliopsida > Santalales > Viscaceae > Viscum > Viscum album. The sequence goes on from OY728161.1 coordinate 1,595,220,979, forward strand.
TATAATAAACATGATTTTAGTACTAATTACTCTATTCCTAAAAGTGATCCATTTTTCACTAAGTGTCAAAGTGGTGGACATTTTAAAATTAAGTGTTCTATAAAAAAAATTATCCGTAGGATTTCAAATATATTATTTTTATATGAAATTGAAATTTTCTCAACAAAGTATGGCTCAAAAATGTGTTTACATAAAATTTTAATTTCTGGTAACACCACACCTAAGAAGGTTTGTGCTCTGAAAAATTAATTCTTTTGTTTTAAATAAAATAATTAAAGTAAAAAAATCATATTTGGTACATGGATGGTGTATGTTCTATAAATATGAATTGAAATAAATATTTATTAAAGAATATTGTCAACATGAATGATGGAAAAGTATCCATTCAAGATAATTTACAAGGAGGAATCATTAGTAAAGGTAACATTATAATTCATGAAAAGATATAATTTGAAATGTTTAATTTTTTTTAGGAAATAAGAACCATGTTATAAGCATAATTCAATTATATGATAAATTTTATCATGTGAACTTCATGGATGATAATTATATAATACATAGTAAAAAAGATGTGTTTATTCTTTCATTCAATCAGTAAGATAATTTTTACACACTAATCATTAACGACCAATGGATCCAACACTTACCTTCTCTTAGTGAAATGTAATATCAATCATGTTCATGGAATATAATGTTTTGACACTATAATCCTAGAAAATTATCTAATTTTATAATGAAAATATTAGTGAAGGATTTACCAGAACATACATATGATACTTCAAAAGATTGTGACAATTGTCAATATGATAAGCAACATAATTCATGTTATAAATATATTAGTGAAGTATGAAGTTCTGATTTTTTACAATTAGTGCACATGGACTTATTTAGTCACATACAAAAATAATGTACTAGTGGAAAATACTATGTATATTTCTTATTTAATAATTACACTAGACACACATGGGTCTATTTTTTAACTAGATATTGTGAATCCTTTGTTTTCTTTAAAACATTCATACTTAGATTTAATTATGAGAAAAAAAATATACTTGATAAATATCTATAGTGATCATGGTGGATAATTTGAAAATTTTGATTTTGAAAATCATAGTAGTAATAAAGGTATTTAAAGAAAAATAGATTTTTTCCAGAGAAAAAATGGTTTTCATCACCTAGAACCTAGAACCCCAGAAAAAATGGTGTAGTTGAAAGAAGAAATAGAGTTCTTTAGGATATTTTATGAACGAGATTAGTGAATACATAGTTTCTAAAAAATTTAGGATGCGGTGGTTAATTTTTTATTCTATATTATAAATCTAGTTTAAATTATATATTTTCTTAATAAAACTCTTTATTATTATTGTATAGGAATAAAACCCAAAGTTTCATACATCAATGTTCTGGGATAAAATGTATTAATTTTGAATACTAATTTCAAAATACATAAATTCTCACCATAATTTGATGAAGTGGTATTTTTAGGTTATTCCACTACTATTAAGGATTATTTATTTTTTCATTAAATTTATTATATTTTTGAGTAAACAATGAATTCTATTTTTTATGAAACTGATCCCTTTTTTAAACAACCCAAACCTAAATCCTCTAATGATATATTGAAAACTAATTATCAGCCTCTATTAGAAGGTTCTTCTCATAAGTAAATAACAGATGAAATATTCTCTGATGTTATTCATAAGGAATATTTTATACCTATTATTGAGGAAAAAAACTTTTGAAAACATAATAAACCATTTATTTCTTAGGAATCATCCCAGTGATAATATAATTGGTGATATAGATCAACCAGTTACGACTATATGTTCTTTGAGAAATGATTTTGAGAATATATCTTTATTATCACAATTTGAAACAAAAAATATTTATGAGGCTTTACATAATGAGGATTGGGGGAAATGTAATGAATGATGAACTCTATGAGTTTGAGAGTAACCAATAACGGACTTTATTTGAATGACATAATGATACTTCTATAATTAGGGTAAAGTGGGTTTTTCTGCAAAAATGTGATAAAAATTGAATAGTAGTTAGAAAGAAACCTATAATTGTTTCTATTGGATATAACCAATAAGAGGGAATATAATATAAAAAAATATATACTCCAGTAAGAAGACATGAAGTTATTTGGATACTTTTTTTACTTTTTAGCATTCTTCAATTTCAAAATATTATAAATGGAAGTGAAGTGTGCTTTCCTTAATGGATATGTTCAAGAGGATGTTTATTTATAAAAAAACATTATTTTGAAAATAAAAAACATAAAAAAAATTATAATATTACCAAGACACATTAAAGATATAAATATTCCCCTAGGTCTTGGTATGCTAGGTTAACTAGGTTATCATTACAAAAAAAATTAAGAGCATTGTAGATCCAGGTATTTTTATAAAATAATTTAATAAAAATATTATGATTATAAAAAATTGTATTTATGAAATTGTATTTTTTCATATAAAAAATATTTAATAGGTCCTTTGTGGATTTTTTGAAGTCTGATTTTGAAATGAGTATGACGAGAGAGTTAACATATTTTACAGAATTTCAAATTTCACAAAAACTAGAAGGTACTTTTTTATATCAACATATGTATATGAAATATTTACATAAGAAATTTGTGTTTGAAAATAAAAAAAGGATTAGTAATCCCTTTGGTACATCCAATACTTTAGATCTTGATGAGTTTGGGAAACTAATTAATTAGAAAAAATTTAGATTTGTGACTGGAAGCTTACTTTATATAACTACTATATATCTTGATTTAATTTTTTTATTATTATTTTATGTTACATATCAAGATAATATAAAATAATACCATTATAAATCTATAAAATGAATATTTCCTTACCTTAAGAGAACTATGGATTTAGGTTTATTCAATTCATATAGAAATGTTTTTGAACATATAGATTTTTTATATGCTATCATTGGTTGATGTAGAATGTATAATAATAGTATATATGGAACATTTCATTTCTTTGAAAATTCTTTATTTTCTTAGTCATGTAAGAAATGACACTCTGTAGAACCTTATACTCAGGAATTTGAATATGTGACAACTATAAGTTATTGTTCTCAAGTGTTGTGGATGCAACAGACACTTAAAAATTATCGCACGAGCTTTACAAAAACTCAAATAATTTTTTATAACACAAGTTCCATATTGTTATGTAAAATCCTAGAACATAAATCACATTATAAAGACATAGATATAAGACACCATTTAATTTAGTTTCACACAATTAAAGAAGATATAATTGTAAAATTCATAGGAATGAAATAATTACAAGATGATATTTATATTAAACCCCTTAGTTCTGATTGATTTAAATAAAGTAAACAGAAGTTCGAAATGGTAAATGTTAAATTATCATTCATATCTTCTTCTGGTATACTACTCACCTTATAATTATGAACTACTCTCATAGGAGGAGTACATATTTTTATGGTTTTGATTTTTTTTCATCGCAAATTTTTAAATTTTCCAACATGTTTTAATCATAATGACTTTTTTGGACAAAAAAAATTACAAAACAATTTAAAAATAAAATTTTTTATATATAGTTGAGACTAAAAAAATTATTTTTGGACAATAATTTTTTTCTTTCTTAATCATATATTATTAATAAAATAATCCTAATAATTATTTTTAATAAAAATTTGAGAATTATTTTTAACAATTGAATTATCATAATCTGTATTTGTAATAATGTGTTGTAATTAGACATTATTACCAAAAAAAATAAGAATATATTTCTAATACCCGCTTTCCTTTCTACTCTAAACGGTACACTTATATTATTTTAGTTCTTTAACTTATTAATTTATTTATTATTTTATTTTTTGTTGTGATTATTATTTTAGTTTTTATAATAAAATCAATTTTTTTTCAAAAATATAAAATTCTTTTTTATTCATCGAAATGATTCTAACTCTGATAATGGTTTAAAACATTGAGAGTTCAAATTTATATTTTATACATTCTTATATTAAGTATAGGTTATCATATCTATTAAGGTTTAATATAATTTATTAGATGTCGATGGGAATAAGAACCAAAATTTCTCATTCCTATATAAGGGTGTAACAACCCATCTCCCACATTAGTTTTTAGAATATTTTCTTTCAAACTATCACCCTTCCTAAAGAACATTGTCCAATTGTTTTATCATTCATCTGATCTTCAGCTTAACTCTCATTATGATGAAAAATAAATAAGACTATAAAAAAGGGTATGGGTTCAAATAATGTCTCATAAAAGTGTCTTGGTTCGATAGGTATGATTTTTATATCAAAAGTATCATCAATTTTCAAGGATGGGAGGAAGTATCTTCATAGAAACTGGATAATAATTTCAGTATGTTCTATCCTAAAATCACGACAGAGTTCTATAGTTATACTAATTTTGTTAAATAAGGTGATATTGATCTTGTTTATTTCATTTTGTTTTCGAATAAATACAAACTTTCTTATAAAATAGTTTTATATTTGGTAGGAGTTCCAACTAAAGGATAATTATTCTTACCCTCTGAAAAATTACTATATAGTCTTGGTTATTTTAAAAGAATTAAAGATTAGGATCATTTGTTTTCTTTTTCATGTGGAAGTAGGGAAACTATCAAATATATCACTAAAAATATTATTTTAGATTTGTGGATATTGGGGTTTTTAATACCTAAGAAGGGTTATCGAGATACTATTAAGGTATCAGATATTTGTTTTGGATTTATTGATCAATATGAGACAAATAAATTTTGTAAATTTTATTTTCATTATGGTAGTAGACCTAAAAAATACCTCAATTGTGTAAAATATTATAATTTTTCCATCTTTCATCAATAGTGTTCTTGTTAAAGCTAATAAATTTTTAATTTTTGAGAACCAAATTTACCCGTTGTAAGAGAAGATTTATTTTATTAGTGAAGATAAGTTTCAACAGAGAAATTGATATTTGAATATAATACAAAAAAGATTTTTGAAATGGTTGATAGATCCTCATCGGACAAACATTCATCAAAGAAATTAAAGGATAGTATGAAAAAGGGAAATGATGAATATTACCTACCAGTGAAACAAAAGAAATAAAATAAACTGAAAGATGATTTGTTTCAGAAAACTTATAGAACATAATGGAAAATTGAATCTGGGGGGATCTAGATTTTGGTATTAGTCCTAATAAGGCTAAATATTTGAGAATTTGGATTGTAGATCAGTATAAAGTAGAAGAAAATAAATATAGCTAGAAAGATTGGTTGTAGGAAGAAAAATTATGTTAATGTTTTTTGAAGGGTGTGGAAAAAGCATCTGATAATCCTAATATACCAGTCTCTCATACAAATCAATTCGTTCCTAGTTCTAGACATTAGTCTGAAGGGAACTCCAATATTACTTGAGTTATCTCTTCTATCTCTAAGAATAGAATACATTAATTAGTTTTTAAAGAATCAGTCCCTAGAAAAGTTAAAGAATAATTAAAAAGTGAATGAAAAACTAGTCAAAAAATTTTTGGAAAAGAAGTTTTCTGAACAACACAACAATTACGAAGATAACAAGAGGGGGTTAGAGAAGAGGAATGAGAAGAAGAAGAAAATGAGATAAATTAGGAGAATAATGATATGAAATATAACAATAAATAGATGAAAAATTATAATAATAATTATATGATGAAGAAGAATAATAATAATAATAGAAAACAGATACTGGTAATATATAAAAAGAATATACAACATCAGATTTAGCATTATCTCCTTTACCTTACCAGATATAAAGGATCAAAATTATTCAATGAATCAGGAAGAAAAATAATCCCAGTGGAAACTCTATAATAGGATCATCATTGTTATAAAAATATTTTTGAAAAGTTAAATGAGATAAGAATTTGTGTATTGTAAAAGTTTTATATGAAAATATTTTTCTAAGAAACTGAAATATAAATTTGATGTAAAACCTGATGTTGAATCCTCATGACCAAAACCAAAAAAAACATCTTTTTTTATCAAATATGGAGGGAACCATTACACAAAAATAATTTTATTTCATTGTCAAATCCTTGATATAGTTATAAGACACAATTTTGTATTTTTTTAAGATTAAGGCAAGATATCAACTTATTCAGAATAACCGCAATGCAAAATTAGAGTTGCTAAAATAATTATCCGAATAATTTTTCTATATTGAATTAGAATTCGTAACATTTAATGAAATCCTTGGAATCATAAAGGATCATACAATCACATGGAAAAGTAGTCCAATAAAGTGAATTGTGATATTAGGGAACATGATGATTAATTTATTGAAGTTAATAAACTCTTATTTGAAAATAAAGACTATTTTAAAATGTTATCCTTAGTTGTTTATAATAGGTTTATGTTTTTTAGAAGAGTTTAGAGACACTATATATGATCTTAAGGGATAAGTAAGAGTATTGAGAGAAAAGGTTTAGGATTTGGTGATGGAAAATATTTGGATAAGATCATGTGAAACTAAATTGATCATTATGAGGGATAAGAATAAATAATTTTTTGAAGAGGATAAAAGGTTCCAAACCCAAGTCCCAAAGCAATAATTTATGAAAGATATAATTATTAATAATTATAAGGATCAGGTGGAGTTAAAAATAATTTTTTATTCATGAAGAAACTGATGAAGAAATAATGAACAGTTTTTTCATATTTAATACTCGATTTAATTTTAAAAAACATTTTAATGCCTATTGATAGTGAAATAATTTTCCTCTAAATATTTTGTGCTTAAATATTTTCCAATTTTTTGGATTAATGTTCTATATATTATGTCTTGTTTGATTACTTATTTAGTAATAACCACTTTCTCGATATCATGGAGATGGTGTCGTACTTTTTTACTTTGGCATAGCATATAAGGAATAACTGATTGACTGAATAGTTTAGTATTTTTGTAAACTAGGTACATATTTGAAATTAAAATTAAATTTTAAACATAAAATAAATAAAATTATTTTCTCTAGAACACAATTATTCTCCTATAATAACCCAATATATCAGTCGTAATAAGCTTCTTGGGATCCATGGTAAAAAAACATAAGAAAGGGGTAATCTCAGATGCTCACTAAGGGTATATATACAATATAATCTATCATAAATAAGTATATGTGATTAATTTAAAGGTAATTATGTTATACAAATTTCAATTATTCAATAACATGAGCATAATATGGAAGGAATAAAATATTATCAAATAGTTCCATATAAATAATTACATGGTAATGAAACATAACCATGGATATTCTACTAGTTGAATAATAACATGGTATCTCAATAACTAATCACATAATGATGGAATTCATAATTCTATATGTTGAAACCATAATTCCAAATCCATTTACAAGAATTCTACACAACTAGGTAAGTCCTTGTCTAAAACATATTCTAGTTTTTTTCATGATACCTATTGATGAATCGAGGGGAAATAGTGAGCCCCACCCATCAATTAATATATCCAATGAATTAATATCATGATAGGGGTGAATCATTATCACTATAAACATTTTTTTGAAAAAATATGATATAAAATTTGTATAATTTTCCAAATTAATAAACATAACCATAAACCATTTAGAGTAATAAGGTGAATGGTATCAAAATAGCACATCCACAGTCAAACTGATCACAACCCATTGAAATAAAGAATAAGGATATTATTAATACAAAATATCCCAATTTTATTATAAGTAAATTAAACTTTAATTATATTTGTGAATAAAAATATCTATAAAAATTTGTGGAAAATATCATTTTTTAATTTGTAATTCACTAAAATTTTACAAAACGTTTTTAAAATACATTTCACTAAAAAAAATTTTAACAACTATAATATCCATTACATAATTTTAGTTTTCATGGTGGTTGGAAAAAAAATTTATTCCATACATTTTAAAACAAACACTCCTTTAAATTTTTCAATAAAATTCAAATGGGAATTGTTTTGTGAACAACATGTATATTCTTTTCAAAACATTTTTTAAAAAGTCAAATATGGGTAAAAATGGAATTAACCTATTACATAATAATATGAAAATATGTTGGATTTTTTTGGAATATATAAACATGGAAGATGAATATTCACCATTAGAGATTTAATCATAGACAATCCTAAATAATGATGGAATTGTAAAATAAACACATACCACTATGTAATCAGTCAAATAGTATTCCCCATAATAGGAAATGAAAGTATGAATACCATGAAGATAGGAATATTCAATATATTATATTAAATGGAAATTATTTACACCAAATAAAAAAATTTAATGAGTCGTGTATCCCACATAAATAAAATTGAGTTGAAAATCCCGTACCTTGGGATTTCGTTTAGTTAAATGTTCTTTAACATCCTTTTCATTGGTGAACTTTCCATTAGATCTCTTGTCAAGGGATCTAGGGTTGGAATTTTAAGAATTACATAAACTAAAAACATGTATAATAATGAGGGTAAAATAAATGGGAAGAGTTTGGTTGATCTAGATGGCTCAAAGTGGTATAAAGAATTGAGGGATGAGGTGCGCCTTTATAATTGTGGTGAGTGGCACTTTAAAAAATCCTCAAAATATTAAAATAAAATAATTCTATTCATGTTCCAAAGTCTACCACATGGAATATGAATGAATAGGGGTTGAAAATTTCGCCCACATATTATCCAATGTCATCATATATTAAAATTTTACAATTTTTTAATAATTTAATAAAATATTAATTCAATAAAATATCATCATTGGTAAATTTGATACAATTAGTTTAATTTGACTTTAAATACATCCTAAAAAAGTGGTAATTAAAATATAATTATTTAAAACTATTATAATATATTGTATAGATATATAAAATTCGTTTCACACATTTAAACAATAAAATTATAACAAAATCAATATTTTTAAAATCATTTATTTTATTTTTCTGTTAAATAAATAAATATGGTATTAGTACCTCTAAGGCCATTATGGTAATTATATAATTTTTAAAAATTAAAATAAATTTTCATACTAAAAATAATTTCATTAATATCCAAATATACATTTATTCTCATTCAAATAATTATATCATACATATATGGACACATATAACTTATTAAATACAAAGAAAGATACTTTATGTAACTATTTTGATTTAAATAGTATATAAGTTATTTTCATAAAATAATGTTTAATAAACAAATTAAATTATATATTAAGGTAATAATAGTTTAATACCCTTCATCCAATAATTTTTATACAAGTTTAGGTAATATTATTAGCCTGAACATTTTGTTTTAACCCTTATTTAACTCATTTAACTCTTACCATGACAACATGGTTCTTTAGTATTTGAGGGTTAATATAGTTACTATAAAATAAAAAAACATAACTTGAAAATTTATAAAATTTTAAAAATTATCCAAATTATTTTTATTAATATAATATTTTTTATGAATTTTATATCATTTAATAAAATATAAATTTTAAAAAAATATAGGTGAGGTCTATTTTGACATTTTTCATTACATTAACTTTTAAAAAATATCAACCAGACAAGATATCACTGAACCAAATATTTTTATTCTTCAATAACATATAAATTTCATATATTAATTTCTTTATAACATTAATTATTTAAAATTTTATTTATTTACACATTTTTAATATCATTTATTTGATATTTCGAACAATATAACAATTACTACATCATCATTTTGAAAGCCTTTACGGTAATTATTTATTCTCTAAAATTTAAAAATAAAATTACATGATGAATATAACTATTATATATTCTAAATTAAAATAAATAGTCTAATATATCCTCTAGGTAACCCCATATTAAAATATTTAACTTGTTGAAAAAAAAGTTGAAAAGTTAGACTTTTCTTTGAATAAAATATTATAAAGGTAATATTCTCATCCAAATTTTCATAAATTGTCATATAACCATTAATATAATTATTATCTAAAATTTATACTCATCCAATAATATTGCTTCAAGTTTTAGGGTCATTCACTAATTTTTTAATATTATTTTTACCCTTAATTACCTGATTTACCCTTAATTATGGTAAAACAAATTGCTGAGTTTACTATTCATATTATCAAAAAATAAGAGGTAAATATTTTATAAATATGGAACATATAATTCCAAATATCTAATTAATTTGTAAAAATAAAAACATAAAAGTAGCTAAAATTAATTTAAAATTAATCTCGTAAATGTGGCGTGAAAGCGGGGTTTTAAAGTGAAAATGGTCAAATGTTTGAAATGTTTTTATATTCAAATTAAATATATAAAAGATTAAAATTACTGTAATTTTTTAATATATTTAAAATTTCTATAATTTTAATTTAAAACAAATTTAAAAATTTATATAACTTTATAAATTATTTAGATGAAAAGTCATTTTTCAATTAAAATGATTTATTTTTTACTATTCATGAAAAAAAAATTAAACTTATCAGAAAAATAAAAAATATTAAAAAAATTAATTTTCAGGCTCCAAATTGATAGAATAATTTTTTTTATTTCAAATAAAATTTTTACATGTGTGAAAATAAATTACTAAAACATGTCTTCCATTAAAAGGCGATAAACTACCTTTTAGAAAAGCATAGCTTTTTATGCATAAAGGATGATTAATTTTTATATAATGTCTAGAAAAGACATATGAGTAATGTTAAATACTATATTTAATATATTATATATATTTAATTAATATAAATATATATTTATAAACTATATTTTCATAATTTATTTAACCATATTCATATCCATCATTGTAACGACTATGTAAAAACGATAAAATTTAAATAATAATAATTAGTTATTTGATTAATCTCATTGTTTCACATCATATATTATATCAGAAATATTATTACCTTTTAAACAATCTTGATGTTACATTCTCCCCCATTCAATGAATTTTTTCTTCAATATTTGAAATTTCACTTTGAAAATCAATGGTTGATATTTAAAAATACATTTCTAGGAAACCCACATAATAAATAGGGTAAATAAAACATACTCTTAATAAGAGGGAAATGAAAATATGCAGGTAACCATAAAGTTGGTATTTTGAATAGGAGAACATTAGTGGAAAGTGAAAATATTGAAGAAAAATAAAATTATCAAATTCTAATTGAGATTTATAGAGAACATGGTCATTATAAAGTTAGCCATCACAAAACTGTAAATTTGTGGTGGGTTAAAAGCCCATTGATTTCTCTATAAGAGAATAAAATAAATGATTTTTTCCTTTAAAAATCATTTTTATAGAGTTGATTAATTCTTTTACTATCCAGATAATCACTTAATAAAATAAACTTAGTTTTCTTCAATCCATTCTATAAGCATATTCTCTTCCTTTGGCTGTGCTTCAATCTATTTTCACATCATCTCTTCTGTCAGGAAATGAATGTTCTTGTTGAAATTATCATTCCTCAAGAACAGAAATTGATTGTAAGATCCAAAATTCATTTATTCAACATTAAAATTTTTACTAAAACCAAAATGGTTATTCCATTTATAAATAAACAATAATATCCAAAGTTAAAGTTCATCCATTCCATAAGTAGTTAATCATAACACTCATCGAAAAAAATACCAAATTCAAAGACCAAAGATATAGAATAATGGTCACTAAATTTCTAAAATGAAATTAACATAAAAAGTTCCCCAAATAACATAATGTATCTATTTTTATCACATTCCAAATATATGTCTATATCACCTTGAAAACTTTGTGAAAACTTGCATGCCACTAAATCCTTAAATGAGAAGTACTACAGGGAAATTTTTATATTTCTCATGATTATTATAACTAGAGAATTATAGATAAAATTAAAAAATAACATAATTCTTGAATCCAAAAAATAGGTATATTAATAATTCCTTTTAATCTATAGTAGTATATAAGCTTCACCATGGTCCATTTTCCTTTTTGGTTATATTTCTTTGACACTTGATTTTTTTTTCATATTGCCCCACCACCTTTCAGTTGGAGAATTTTATATTGGTAACCTTTTTCTTACCCTTTCAATCACAAGAATTGTGGTGTTTCTCTCAACACTTATTGGAAACTACCATTACTTTTACGCAAGTACCAGGGTATTTATTTCCATAATTATCACGTGTGGGAAAATACTTCATTTTCTTATTCCCTTTATACATATTTTTCCAAATAGCACTCTTTCTCTCTTTTTTCCCTATGAAGAAATAATCATTAGACATTTCTTTCTTTTTATCATTATCACATGATACTATGTCCTCATATAATGATAATGTTTGGAATAATTTTTTCCTTCCTAAGATTGGCACAATACCATGAAAGATTCGATCCATATTACTGTTTGGATCATGTGTATTGGTGAGGTTCCAATTTATTTTGCAAGGATAAATTTCTAAATGATGACATACACATGATTGGAGTATGTCATTACCAAACATAATGAATAATATAAGATCTAGTGAATCATATAGCCTAAATTGAAAATTTAGGTTTAACAAATCTCTAAATCATAATCTTGGTTATTTGGATATATTTCCAAATCATGTCATTGGTTTCATTCTCCAAAAAAAATCATGAATCTTGTTATCAAGGTTTCTAATAAACTTTCTATGATACCAACTATAAATACAATGACCCCATTATGATAGATCTGGTGCATTACTTTATGTCATAAGTTGTCCCCCAGGGCTCGTGTCGTGACTACCCCAAGCCCGCCTTCTATAGGACAGGGGCTGGTGACTAGCTTCGAAAGGCGTATTCCCTAAAATGTGAAGGAATTTCATTTAAACCTTTACAAACACATGGTGCCATTGAATTTTTAATCCGAGCAATGATTCAAAAGTTAGAAAACTCAGCTCACGTGTTTACTGAATATACCCGAAAAAAAGTTCATAAATTCATTCCAGGAACCCTGGGCCTCGGAATCATGCGCCGTCAATTTTCGTAGTCTCTTAATAATTAAATATAATTAAAAAATAATTACATGGAAAATCCGGGTCTTTACACTTTGTTACATTGGAATAAGATACAAGGAATCACATCCCAAATTAATAAATAGTTTAGTAGTTTCGTTAAACTAGATACATATTTTAAATTAAAATTACATTTTAAAAATAAAATAAAAGATTATTTTCTTTGATAACACCATTACTCTCCGATATTAACATTTCATTTCAATCATATAAACCTATTAGCATCCTGGTGAAAAATAAAACATAATAAAGTGGTGAGATCAGGCGATCAATAAGGGTATAAGTACAACAGAAGCTATCATAAATAATCATACATGATTATGGAAAAGTAACTAAAAACATTACATTTTTACAATAAATTGGGAATAATATGAAAGGAATAAAATATGATCAAATAATTCCAAATAAATGATCATATGAGAATGAAACATAACCATGAATATTCTATTGGTCGAACAATCACATGGAATATAATCTCATAATGATAAAATTCATAATAATAAATGTCCAAAACATACTCTCATGTCATGGTCCAAGAATTAATCAGAAATAGATAAGGCTTCAGCTAAAACATGGTCTAGTTTGTCTCATGAGACCTATAGATGGATCAAGGGGCTTTAGCAGGCCTTTCTAATCACTTACATTGTATAATGATCTCCTCACATGATAGGGTTGAAACATAATCTATATAAATATTCATATTGAAAAAATAACATATAAAATATAAATACTTTACCCAACTAATAAAAAAACATAAACCATTCGGAGTAATAAGGTGAATGATATCAGAATAGCGCATCCACAATAAAACTGATCATAAAAAATCCAAATAAAGAATAATTATGATATTAATATAAAAAATTAAAGGTGTACCATAAGTAAATTATTATTTTTATGTAATTTATTAAAATAAATTCTTTAAAAAAATTCAATGAATAAAATATACTTTTCACATTGAAATTCACTAAAATCATACAAAATATTTTCAAAATACATTTCAATGAAAATAATATTGGTAAAAACTATAAGATATATTAAAAAATTGGATTGTTCATGAAGGCTAGAAATTAAATTAATTTCATAAATGTTAAAAAAACATTCTTTTCACTCTAATACAATACAAACAATCATAGTTTTGAAAATGACCTGAAGATTTTTATCAAAACATATTGTAAAAAGTCAAACATGGGTAAAAATGAATTTAACCAATTATATGTGAATATTAAAAACATTTTGAAACCATTTTTTGAAAACATAAACATGGAATCTATATTTTCCCTAGTGGACACTTAAATATAATAATTTTTGAATAATGATGATATTGTGAAATAAACCCTTACTACTTTGTAATCAGTTGAATCGAATTCCCCAAAAATTCAATTGAAACGTTAAATGCCCTGAAGAAGGGAGATTCATTATATTGTATTAAATTGGAAGTATATAAATGAAACAAAATAAATAATAGGTGAATAAGGCATGTATCTCACATAAATATAAGTGAGAGGAAAATTCCTTATATTTCACATTTCGTTAGTTGAACATTATTTAACCTCCTCTTCTTCGGTGAACATCCTTTAGATATCTTTTAAATATATATAGGGTGGGGATTTTTGGAATATCAATACCACCATAAATTGAATAAGGATGATAGGAATAGGAATGGGAAGATTTGGGTCCAGCTAAATGGCTCAAAGTTGTGTAAATATGTGAGGAAGGAGGTTCCCTTTCATAATTGAGGTGTGGGACACTTTCAGAAATCCAGAAAATATTAAAATATAATAAGAATATTCTAGAGACAAAGACTTAAAATAGAGAATAAATGAATAGGGGATGAAATTTTTTACAATATATTTTCTCATTTTGTCTTATTTAATATTTTTATTTTTTAAAAATAATTTAATAAAATATTAATGTAATAAAATATCATTATGGTTAAATTTGATACTATACATTTAATTTAACTTTAAATACATCATGAAAAAGTGGGTATTAGAATATAATTATTTAATACCCATCTAATATATCCTATAGATCTATAAAACTCGTTTCATGCATTTACACATTCATATTATATAAAAATAAATATTTCTAAAATCATTTATTTTATTTTTCTATTAAATAAATAAATATTGTATTAGTATATCCCAACCCTTTATGGAAATTATGTAATTTATAAACATTAAAACTAAATTTATATAATGAAAATAATTTCTATAAGATCAAAATAGGTAATTAAGTTTATTCATATCTTTATTTTTTCCCTTTGTGGATGCCTAAAAGTTATTAAATACAAAGAATGTGACATTTTGTAACTATCATTGATTTAAATAATACATATGTTATTTTCATCGAAAATGTCAATCAAAAAAATTTGATCTAAAGGTTATAAGGGTATAATCCTCACTATAAAATTACTTTTATTCAATTTTAGGTCATGTTCTTACCCATATCATTTGGTTTTAATCCTTATTTAACCCATTTTAACTCTTACCGTGACAACATGGATTTTTACGCTTTTAAGGCTAATATAGTTATGATAAAATGAAAAAATACATATAAATGGATCATTTAATAAATTTGTAACCTTATCCCAATCATTTGGCTTAATTTACTATTTTTTCTAATTTTGAATCATTTAATAAAATATTATTTATTTGAAAATATCAATAATGACCATTTTGACACTATTGATTACTTTGAATTTAAAAATATATATCAATCAACCAGGATATATTCAACATAAATCTTTTAATACATCCCCAAAATTTCAATATCATATATAAAATTTATGGATAATATATATTATCTCAAATTATATTTGTTTTGATATTGATACTATCATTTATTTGATAGTTCCATTAATAAAACCTTTACTACATCATCACTGTGAAAGAATTTTAGCTAATTATTTCATCCCTAAAAAATAAAAATGATTTAACATTATGAAGAAAACTATTTTATATTTAAAACTACTTTTTATTGTCAAATATATCCTACAAGTTACCCCATATTAAAATAATTAACTTGTTAAAAACCAAAATTTGACAATTTTTACTTTTTTGAATAAAATAATATAAAGGATATATTTTCTTCCAAATGGGAATAAATACTCACATAAATAATCCATTAATTATTATTGATGATAAAAACTTATCCAATAAAATTTGAGAAAGTTTTTTGTTCATTTCATAATATGTATAATATTATTTTACCCTTAATTACCTAATTTACTCTTAATGTAATAAAAGTTACTAAGGTTAGTATTCATATTTTCCAAAAATGAAAGGGAAATATTTATTGAATTTTCACCATATGATTACTAATATGGAATATATTTTTAAAAATTAAAAACATATAAGTTTCTAAAGTTAAATTAAAATTAATCCTATAGATGGGGTATGAAGTGGGTTTTTAAAGTGAATACGTTCAAAAGTTTGAAATGTTTATATATCCAATTTCAATATAAAAATGATTCTAATGACCTTATTTTTATTAATATATGTATTATTTATATAATATTACATTACAACTAATTTGAAATATTATTTTACATTATAAATTATTTAGATAAGAAGTTAGTTTTCAATTAAAATACAATATTTTTCATTATTCATCCAAAAAAATGAGACTTATTAGAAAAATAATATGTATTCAAAAAAAGGAATTTTTGGTATCATTTATTCATATAAGAACATTATTTTTTCAAATAAAATTTAGTAAAATCTCAAATATTAGAATTAAATAAATTCTTTCACTAAATTGATGAAAAACAACATTTTAGAAAAATACATCTTTTAATGGGAATAAGTGGATTTATTTTTTATAACATTTCTAGAAAACACAAGGATGAATGTTATATATTATAATGACTTTCATGACACCACCCCCCCCCCCACCAAAGATACCATAATTATGGGAGAGAGATAACGACCCTTGAGTCACACCTCTAGTAGACCCCAGGTTGGCGACTAGTACCAAGGGTGTACAAATTTCATAATATGGGAGGAATAAACAATTATAAGAAAATAAGATAAAGATATAGGATATAATAACCATAATCAACTCTATGGTATGTATATATATTAAAAACCAAAAATCATCCCATAATGCTTCTGTAAATAAAATTGATTCAAATAAAAGTCTCTAATGTAAATACCCAAAAACAATACTATAATAGTAACATAGAAAATGTACATGGGTATAGCTAGTAACACCCATCATGGTCCATGTAATCCTCCTAGAAAAATCAAACATATTATATACACATATATTTAACGTACTAGTATAGACAGTATGAAAACTAAAGTATCTCACACACAAGTGTAAGGAGCTTAGTAATACTCATGTGACAAAACATCAGAACCAAATAGCACATAATAGTTAGAATAACCATAACCCGAACCTCACCAAGGATAGACCACCAAATTAAGAATCCATGTAGTAGATTATAATATAAACCACACCAATGATACCATACCTCACACCACTTTCCCACTGATTAGCTACTCTAACATGCCAATGGAAAACATCTCGACACTACCACCTCTTTAAAATAAATCACATTACATCCTTCTTACACACACCTAGTCCATGCCTCACAGAAGATCCCTACCACACACACCTAGGTCACAAATCACATCATGTCACGTCACATACCTCCCACACAAACCTGGGCCACACATCGAATCTCATCCCAAATACACTTGGGACAGCGCATAAAAACTTATCCTGAATACATTGGGACCACACCTCACAACTCACCCTAAGATATATGAGCCATTGTCTCCATGAAGAGTGACTAGGGAAGAGCAAGTTTCCATTCATCCATCCCCCCTTTTAGATGTTGGGAAGGACAAACCCAATATTATTTTGTGGGTGTTGGCACATAGTTTTTAATGTGGGTGGGGTGAATATTGAAACCCAAAAGAAAATAAAATATATACATATTTATAAATCCACACAAACCCCACCTATAGGTTTACAAAAATATCACCAACCAACTCACAAGGTCATCCATGTCTACTGTCTATACTAAATTCACAACCCAAACAAGAAAAATAAAAGCCAAAGTTTTTTTTCAATAACTAATTATCATCACCCCATTTTCTAGATTCTCTATTACAAACTCATTACATTAAAAATATCTAAATTGATTTATAATGTGATCTTAATATTATTTAAATCCACACCAACCGAGAACTTAAATCAAAACAACACACAGTAAGCATTAAAAATCAAATATCTCAATGACCACATCCACCACCGCCTTTCATCACAACCCCACTGCTTGACCGTATCAATGCACACTACCCAAGTACACATCATTTCTCATAACAAAACAAAAAATATATTCAGATTAAGAAAAGGGTCTCTTCTAAATTTCACTTAATTAATTAAGGGTGTTATCACACAATCCATTATATCCAGGGGAATATAATTCATTAAATGATTATACATAATTATCCTTTTATATATTACATGTTTTCTAGAGACCACACAACATGCATTCCACAATTCACTAGTTTTAATTGAAAGAAAAAACCACTAATAAACATGATTTTAATTGGGTAATATAGACTATACAATTAATAAGATGAATAAATAACAAATAATACATAAGATCATACATCACATTCCCCTACCCATTTATATTAAATTTAAATCAATTCATTTATCTTTATTAATTTGGATTCAAACATCTCCAAAAGTATAAAAATTATAAACCCTTATCACATGATACACATAAGAAAATAAATTAAGGAAGACTTACATTGAAGGAAGAATCATTTCACCAACTTACGAAACCAAAACATGGGGTACGTATAGGAGTAAACTGCCTCTTGGACAAAGATAATTATAACCAATTATAGCAGTATGTTCTATGAAACAAAGTAAGAAGTATTTTTTGCCTTACATATCAAGAAATAAGAATTAATTAATGAAGATAATATATCTTCATATACATGCTATATCCATAACCAATGAGATTTTAAATTGTTTCGTTTACCATTATAGGTTGATCTCATTCAATCCGTTTGTTTTAAACATTTTAATAGAATCCAAACTTTTTTGAAAAACAAGATATGATTAATACATTATGAAATGGATTTTAAATCCATTAAAAAATTTATTAAACACATTTCACATCAAAAACAACATAAAAAGAGAAAAATTGAATAAATTGGAAACAATGTTCATGAGTCACAACCAAAAAGTTTCACTTCCAGAATGTGTCGCCACCAGGATGAGTCACCACCAGGATGAGTAACTACCAGGATGAGTCACCATGAGGATGATTCACCTTCCTGATTGGTCATCACTAGGATGAGTCACCTCCATGATGATTCACCGCCAGGATGAGTTACAACATATATAAGCCACCCCTAGGATGAGGCACTTCCAGGATGATTCATCTATATAATTAGTGACCACCGAGATGAGTCACTGCTAGGATGATTCACCCCCATGATGATTCACCACCTAGATGATTCAACGCCAAGATGATTCACTCCCTGAATGAGTTAATGTGAGGGTGATTCACTAATAGGATGAGTCACCACCTAGATAATTCACCACCATGATGATTCACCATTGGAAAACTAGCAATTTCAAAAATTGTTGGAATTACTCACATGTCTAAAAAATACCCCATACTCCCCCCCATACACCTCAATTATCAGATTCTAGAAAAGTAATGGTATATAAAGTTTCAGTTGTTAAACCAAATACCTCTCAAACTATTCTCACCATAGAGAATTCAAAACCAACCCCAAAGTAAGGAGAGGAAGGTCCCAAACAACCCTCCCCTGCGACACCTATCAAGGATCTCATTAATATTGAAACACTTCCATTAACTAAACCCATTATCCTAAACACCACAACAACTGAACAAAACTCACTTCCTCCAACATAGATATAACACCCCAGGATTTTATGTTATGTATCTTCTTAAATAATTTCAATTCATTAAATAGATTACATTCCCCATAAAGTTATTTCATAGAGTATATATCCTATAAAATCCCATAGAGAACCAAAAACTAACTTTATAAATGAATAATGAAGGAAATAACAGGTTTTTATAGATATTAAGGAACATAGACCAATAAAATAGTAACTTGTCATTTTGAATATTAGTGTGACCCTTAGGAATAGTAATGTGACCATTATAATAATAACATCACAAATGAAATTATAAATAATATATATGTATTTTATTATTGAAAATTGGACATATTTATATCATTGAATAAGTAAATCAGTGTGGTGAAAATGATAAATTAAGTATTGGTTTAAAATTTTATAATTAAATATAATAATTTAAAATAAAATTAATTTACAAAAAAAATACTCATTAATTAATATTATGTACTATTATGATTATAATATAATTTTGTAAGATGTTAATTAATTTTCTGAAGTGTCACAAAATCTGTCATAATTTTAAAATCGGTATTTTTCGAATAAATAATTATTTTAATTAGAAATTAAATTTCTCATATTTAGAAAATTGTTTTTTAAGAGTTTATTACATTTTATAATTCATCACATTGAATTTATCTAAGGGTTATTTTCTAGTAATTTCATGAAATACATCAATTTTCTGATGAGATAGTAAAAACATAGTTTTCACTTAATCGATGTAACTTAAATTTCTTCATTCATGATGTATTAGTGACATTATCAATTCTAGAACATATATTTTAGGTATCATATATTTAATTTTAAAAATTATTCATTAAAATATAATAAACTCAATTTCCAAAAATAAAAATTATATTCCAAAACCTAAATTCAAAAGTGGCTTTATAGAATATTAATTTTTCTTTATTTCCACTTTCCTTTTAAATAAATCATTGTGTTCAAATTATAAAGGTATTTTAAAGTCTTAAAAAAATATATAATATTAATATATGAGTTATATTGAAATAAATTAACCATTACATGTCTCACATTTGATATAATATTTTATACTAAAAATCCCCCTCTACTCAAGTATAAATAACCCCTCTCCCTTCCCTTGGAAAAATACTCATTACACACTACATAAATCCAAATAGAAGCCACAATAATCCCTTTTAAGCCTCTTATAATACCTAGAGAAGTTTTTGAGCCATCCAACTCTAATAAAAAATGGAATTTTAGTGTTTTTCAAGAGTATCCACATCGAGAAAAGAGTATATTTCCATTAACTTCTTCCACATTTCTTCTTCTCCTACTTATTTTAGCATTTAATTTCATGACCATATACTCTAAAATTAATTATTCAGTAAGTTAACATGATTTTAATTATTTTAATCAACTTTATGTATTATATATATGACATATATAAATTTTTTATTCTCTTTTCCCGCTCTTATGACTACGTTTCGTTAAAGGTTGGTTAACCACCTACAAAGACATTTCCAAAAAATCTTATGACCACCTTCATGGATGTGATGTATTAATATTAAATAATATATAAATATTTAATTAAATGTTTTATTTTCTTATTGAATAAATTATACTAATGTATTATTTACATTTAACAAAATAGAGAACACGAGGAAAAAAGAAATTTTTTAAGAGAAACATGATATCAAAAACACTTCAATTTCATCAAAAAATATTAATAAATATAATCTAATAATTATAATTGAAAAATACTTTTATAATTGAATTTAATTAAAATATATATTAGTTTTTAATGAAATATAAGTTTTTTATTTAGGAGGCATAAAAGAAACATAATTAAGAAGGAATTATGGTATGGTACTTCTTCTCAATTTCAATTTCATAGAGACTAACATGGTATTATGCACCAATTATTTTTTATGTGGAACATCTACTTCCCATTTGAGATAATTGTTTATTTAAAATAGTATTTCTATTACATATCAATATTATTATATCATGTATATGATTATTATCTATGTTGTGTAACATTTTTCTTATGATGTTTATTTTGAATGTCATTTTAACTGGGGAAATATTGATGAATTTGTATCATGTACTCAATATGGATATTTTTATAATGAATTTTATTATTTAATTACATATATGTTTGAATAATTGTTTGGAATTTAAGTAAAGTGTGGGTATCGTTATATCCTCTTAATACATCAACAAGACTCATGAGATAAAATAGTTGGTGACAAACCCTTCATGTTTTTTTCAAAAAGAATAATATGGGTATATACCCAAAAACATAAACTGTCTTGATTGTATGATTTTTTATATTCCAGACATATTAAGTCTAAATAATATTCATTTTCTTTATTCTATATTTTATTATTACTTTCCATGAGGTTTTAACTTTGAAAAAATCTATGGATGCATTACCATTCTCAGTGTATTGATGGCATGTGTTTTCTAGATTATTTACATTTACATAATGTTTATTCATTAATATGATTACTTCAGTTATTTTTGTTTTATATAACCCTTACTAAGCATTTGATCTCATACTTTTATTTGTTTTCCTTCATCAAGTTGTGATGATGAACTCTTTAAATAGGTGACAAGAATTAGTCTATTTTATTTTGTTATGTTATATGTTTAATTACCAATTTAATAAGAGAACCATGCATATATATAGTTTATTTAAGGTGATTAAACTAATTTATCATTGGTTTTGTGGTCTCATGTGTCTATGCCATTGCACTAAAACAACCATAAACTCTGGTTTATTGGGGTTAGGGTTGTTATAGTTGGTATCATAAAAATTTTATTTCAAATCATTGGAACTAGATTGAGAAGTAATTTTTTAGGTAAAAACCCCCTAAAATAGATTTTTGGGTAGTCATAGAATAATATCCAAGAATTTTGGTAAGTTATAGGTTATGTGGGTATTCCCATAAATACATCCCTATCTAGATACTTCAAATGGATGTGGTTGTGGTATAGATATACTTAAGGGTTACAACCTTGAAAAGGTGTCCCGGACCTAACTTTAGGTAACCTCATACACATCAACGAGCCCTACTACGCACCTAGTATGAAAAACCTTGGGGATATTCTTATGATATTTAAAATTTTATTTAAAAACTTCTATGATGGATTTAAAATGAAATATATCCCCAATGAAACTATTTTATGATTATGAGATTATCTACGCATAAATTTTCAATTTTTGTTGAGTGTTTTTCAAGATATAAATTTTACATCATTATTTAAAAAATAATTTTTTGTATTTCATTATTTAGAAATAGATCCTAATGGAAGGGGAGGAATCAATACTCGAGGAAAACGTAGGGATTTTCCCATTGATTAATTACACAAACTTTTTGTTGGATCCAAGAAAATCATGACCATATCGTTATAGCTCACTCATGAAATAATGAATAACCATACTACACTTATACTATATTTTTTCAAGCATCATAATCCCCCATATTTTAGTGGTAATACTAATCCAGTGGTAGATGAGAAGTGTATCTAGTCCCTTGAAATTATATTTCTGTAATTGAGATTAAATTAAAAATAAAAGGTAGTATTATAAGTATATTTTCTCAAGTGTGATCTTGATCAATAATGGTTTTGATATAGAATACTCATGAGGAAGAAAAAATAGAAGACATTTATTGGATAACTTTTAAGGAAATATTATTTGAAAAATACTTCCATTATGAGAAATGAAATGAAATGAAGAGAAAATTCTATATATTAATAAAAAGGGAAGAAGAGATTATTGAGGAGTATGTGTCTACCTTCACAAGAATATAAAGGTATATTATATATTACATATGTGATTTTAATGATGATATTTTTCATTTCTTTGATGTTCTTTAGACAAGTCTCCGAAGGGAACTGTCTTTGGAAAAAATTTCATCATATGATGAAATAGTGTTCTATGCCATCAAAATTGAGATAGAATTGTCTAGATCATACAATTTCAAAAATAATAAATATATGAATAGGTAATATGATATCCATGGAAAAGTAAAAGTTTCAAAGAATAAAAAAGGTAATGAAGTAATTTCTATTATGTCAAAATTGTGGAAATAATCATCTCGGTAAATGCATGAAAGTCATGAGAGTTTGTTAAACGTGTAGTTAAAAATTTCATTGAGATAATAACTGCAATGGGAAGAAAAAAATAAATTATTTTAAATTCTTCAACTATAAGGAAATAAGGAATTATTCAAACCAATTTCTGGAGCCTTTTGAGAATATATCAAAGAAGTGGCTAAAGGGGGTGTCCATGTTTATTTGATCCCAAATATAGATATTGATTTTTCTAATAATGTTGTGTCATGTAATTTAATGATTTCCTAAATCATAGCTAATTCATTATTTGATTCTAGATAATATTATTCCTTTATATCTTTCCATTTTTTAATAAAATTATTTATTTCCATTATGTTTACTACAAGTGTTTTTATTCAAAAATACTATGGAAAATATTGTTTCATCAATGATGTGTCGATCAGTTCACTTTTTGACACATAATTTTGATTAAGTTACAAACTGTGTCATCGAAACTATGGCTGATTTTGATATAGAACATGGTATAAGTGGATTTCAAAATATGATGTGAAAATATATCACAAGAATAAATAAGTTACAATTTCTGAATAAGATGTATAATTCCTTATCTTTAGATCAGAAACATCATCAAATGGTTCTTATCGAGATTCATCTCCCGTAACTCTACAAAATGAAATTATTGTGTTGGAAGAGAAAACAAAATCTAGGGATGAATAATATAATCTTCAATTTGAGGATGTACCAATTGTGAATGAATATATTGATGTATTTCCATAGGATTATCCTAAACATTATCCACAGTGGGAAGTCGAGTTCTATACTGATTTAATTCTTGGTGGAAGACTTATATCAAAGACTCATTATAGAATGTCCATTATGGAATTAGTGGAGATGAAGATACAACTAGATGAATTTAGTGTCAAGGGATTTATTCGACCTAGTTTGTTTACATGGGGATCCCTAGTTCTCTTTATCAAGAATAAAAATGGATACTTGAGGTTATGCATTGACTATAAAGAAATCAATGATATTACAACAAATAAGAATAACATATTTCTTGTATTGATGGTTTATTTTATCAACTTCATAGAGCCCAATATTTTTTGAATATTAAACTTTGATCTGGATGTCGTCAATTGCGTATGAGGAATGAAGATACTCCAAAGACATAATTTCAAACTTGGTATAGAAATTACGAGTTTACAGTAATTCCATTTGGAATAACAAATACACCCCCTATTTTCATGGATATAATGAAAATAGTTTTCAATGAATATATTGATGATTCTGTTGTGGTTTTTATCAATGAAACCTTGATATATTTTAAAATAAATGAGGACCATGAGAACCAATTGTGGGTTGTTATGGAGACACTTATAAGAAAAAAATTATATGGTGAGTTTATTAAGTTTGAAATTTGGATACAAATAGTTACTTTTCTTGTAATTATTGTCTCTACTGATGGAATCTAATTTGATCCTATAAATACAAAGGCAATACAATAATTTCCTATTCCAAATAACATAACTGATGTATATAGTTTTATTGGATTACCAGGTTACTATCAGCATTTTTTTTGGAATTTTTCATGATTGAATAACCCACTAACCAAGCTCACACATAAAGGGTTTATGATTGTATGGAAAAAGTAATGTACAGAATGTTTTGAATAATTGAAGAGAATATTGGTTAATAATTCAATTTTGAGTCTTATATCAGGAAATGATGGGTTTGTGATATAAAGTGATGCATCAAAAAATGGACTTGTTTGTGTCTTTATGCAAGATAATAAAGTTATGGCCTATGCTTCAAGGAAGTTCAAGACACATGAAAAAAATATCCAACTCATTATCTTACATTAGTAGCCATAATATTTTATCTAAAAATATAGAGACACTATCTATATAGTTAAATATGTGAGATATATACAGATCACTATATTTTGAAATACATTTTTACAGATAATTAACTCAACATGAGGAAAAGGAGATGTCTTGAGTTACTCAACTATTATGATTTTTTAATACACTACCTCTAAGGTAAGAAAAATAAGGTATCAGATGAATTAAGTATGAAATATCATGGAATTATAACCCAAATTAGGATTGATAAAGATCTTATGATTATAGATCAATTAAATGTGGATATGTGAATTTTTAAGGAAGGGGTATCATAATTAATTTTTCAATTGATTCCTATACTATATTTACTAGAGAAGATAAAAATATCACAATATGATAATGATAATCATCAAGAAAAATTAAATATATTAAGGATGGATGATTGGTAAGATTCATGTATGAGGATGGAGTTCTGAAACTTGGAAAGAGGTTTTTTGTTCCATCAATACATGATCTAAAAAGGGAACTGTGGTGACAAGGGGAGCTCGCGATGCCTTCTCCTTCTTTGTGTCAATGGCAATAACCGTGTCTACCCCTCCCCCACCAGTGGGGGAGGTAACCTCATATCCAAATAAGGGAATAGAGTCTTCCTTCTCTCCCTTCTCTAAACCTGAGATACTTCCACCATTTCCAAAATGCTCCTTGCATCTGATGGTCCCTAATTTTTATGAAGGAATACTTAGTATAACATTGTCTATCATAGAGTTCTATGAAGCTTTGGAGTTTCTCAACTGGACTATGATAGCTTGATTCTCATAGACAAGGCCATCGGTGGATAACATTTATAGGTTTGTCTTTAGTTCATGGGATATTCAGGATCGGATGACGATTGGTTTTCTTGAAAAAAGGAACATTATGATTCACTTCACGTTAGAGGAAGACCTGATCATAGACTAGTCATGTTCACCTCACAACTGCAACGGGTCCATATTCTACCTACATAGATTGAAACATTATTACCACATGAAATGGGACTCCCCTTCATAGGTGATATGGGTGAGTTCCCCTAACCTCCCTCTGCCTTTTCAGATCCTGTCAATTATTAAGATGCTCGGTAATCTCTTAGGAAGGTTTTTGTGTTCTGATAATCATACCAAGGTAGTATGTCATCCGGTTAATCCAAGAGCGTGTGTCGAGGTAGATGTTTCTCAACATCCCCCTTATTACATTTTGATTACAATTGGTTATGAATACCGTTGTAGGAAACATGTAGAGTATTAATCTTGGGTGGATTTTTTATCTATCTGAAACTAATTAAGACATTTGTCAAAGGCCTGTAAATTTGGGTCAAGACAACATGATTCTGGGTTCAGTGGTGAGTAGGGGTCTACTCTCCAGGGGTAAGGGAGTGTGTAGTGTGATGAGGTAGCTCATTGGGTTCCACGGGTTGGGTGGCACCCTTTAGAGAAGATGGATGTAGTGATGGGAGGAAATCTTAAAGACTATAACAGGGGATATGTTAGTGGTCTAGATGTATGGCACAAGGAACCTGTTTAGGGAAGTGGTATCTCTAAAATCGGTAAGTAACTGGATTCCATCCCTTTGGATCCTCAGCAGTGCGGGGGGTTGGCAGGACCCAGGTCGACTACTATTAAGGCAGCAGGTCTTTCTTTTTCTGAACCTATAAGGAATGCCTCTTTGGAATCTCTTAATGGTGTTGCAATGGAGGTGTTTAATGCAGAAGAAGACATATAGAATAACCAGGATGCAAAGGATAGAAACAAAAGGGGAGTAGAACAAAGTGAATGCAGTAAGGTTTGGGTGAACGTAACGAGTGAGGTGTGATTGGAATGAGCCAACACAAATGTTAATGTTTTCAACTACTTTCATTGTCTTGAGGTTGATGACACGAGAGTTGATTTTCAGGGGGTATGACTCAGGAGTGTAATGCTAAGGATTCCATGGACACACAACTCTAGGAATTTTTGTTTAATAAAGATCACAATGAGAATTATGATCACAAGGACACCCTTGTATATGTTATGGGACTCAACTCTAATGTCCCAAATTCTTATAAAGAGAAAAAAAATATGGTCCATGAGCTGGAAGGTTCTTCAATCAGGCCCTTCTCGGAAGGGAAGAAAGGCATTCTCAAGGACAGTAAGGATTACTCCTACATTCCTCTTCCAATGGAGACATGGTCATCAAAGAAATTGAAAGGAAAACATATGGAAAACCATTGGAAAGAAGGTGTTGATCTCGAAAAACCATTGGAATTTCTCATGATATCGAAAAAATAAATGGTAGAATGATTATTTTCTCTCAATGAAACTGAAGCAGATGCCGCTAAAATAATGGGGAGATCACTCATGATGACTGTCAATGAACACCAATATGACTTGATAGATATGAAGGATTTGATCTTAGTCAGGGGGATTCAATAATTGTAAGACTAGTGTTGAGGAGTATATTCAATCTTGGGACAAGCTCACCATCCGATTTGAAGATCTTATTATGGATGCACCAACCACGCAGGTTTCATCTTTATCCTAGAAATTGTTTAGATAAATAGACTCTCGTAATCTCAATTTCATATTTAATGACTCTATTTATGTTGGTGGTATTAGTTTTTTGGATTTCTAGGACCTCTTGTATGTGTCGTGTCTTCCTTCAGAAAACCCTTTTGTTTGGTTATGTTGAGGTGTGTGATACTTTGTAACCAGAAACCTCTAGGATGTGCATAGGAAGGGGATCATAGAATGAAGCCTTCATCGTTGGATTCCTTTTGTATTTTGATGACTAAGATGGTATGGCTTTTCCATTAGTTTTGTGGTCGTGCACTTTTTCATGGGAGTTCTTGCCAAAGGTTCTTGCTTCATAGAAGGCTTCACATTATGTAGAAGCTGCTTGGGTGGAATAGATCATGTAGTGTTTTGGGTTTTTTCATTGAGGGTTGTTATGGGATTGTGTTTCAGATATATTGGTTTCTCACTTTTCTCTTAAAAGTGTTTTGATAATAAAAAAATAAATTTTCAGTCAGATAATGATCATAAGTTAAATTTATTTATATATCCTAGTTTTACCAAGATGTATGGAGATATTGACAGACCTTTTGTGGTATTACAAGATGTGGGAAATCACTAACTATATGTCAAGTTTTATATTTTTTCAAAAATTGAAAGTGAATAGACAATATCCTATAGGATTCATGCAACCTATACCTATTCATATGTGTATGTGTGATGACATTATGATGGAATTTTTCAGATTATTACCAAGGAAACCTAGAAAAAATGACTCAATATGGGTTATTTTTAATCATATTATACTATCAAAACATTTTCTTACTATAAAATAATATTTACCAATTTATCACCTAAAAATACTCTATATTAATGAAGTTATAAGATTTTATAGTTCACCTCTATCGATTGTTTCCTATCAAGATCCTTGATTTACATCAAAATTTAGGAAGTGTCTTCAAAAGGCTTTGGTACTGAGCTTCATATGAGTAATAATTATCACCCTCAGAATAATGGATAGTATGAAAGTACTATTCATATATTAGAGGAGATGTTGATATCATTATTACTTGACTTCCATGGTATGTGGGAACTATACTTACCATTGGTGGAATTTTCCTAAAATAATATTTTCTATTATAGTATTCAAATGGAACCATATGAAGGATTGTATGGAAAGAGATGTCTAACTCCAACTTTTTGGGATGAATTTGGTGAGAGGAAACCTATAGTCCCGTAACTTATTGAAGAGACAAATAAAATATTAAAGTCTATTCTAGAACATATTAAAGTAGAACAATGTAGAAAAAAGAGTTATGCTGACAACCAAAGAAAGGATTTGGAATTTCAAGTGGTATATCATGTACTTCTAAAAATATCTCCATTGAAGGGTGTCTTAAGGTTTGGTTAGAAAGGGAAACTAAGACCTAGGTGCATCATACCATTTGAAATTCTTAAAAGAATTGGAGCTTTAGCATACCTTTTTGCAATTCCACCAAGTCTCCCCAAAGTACATGATGTGTTCCACATGTCATTGTTAAATAAGTATATCCAAGAACCAATACAGTTACTCACCTTTTAATAAAGAGAACTTGAACTTGATTTGTCTTACTATGAAAAGGCTATCGATATTATTGACAAAAGAGAGAAAATATTTATAAATCAGATGACTATACTGGTAAAAGATATTTGGAGAAACCATAAACTGGAATCACCAACATAGGAACATTATTATTTTATGAAGAATAACCACCCTCATCTATTTAGAAGGAAATATTCATGAAAATTTTGAGGAAGAAATTTCTGAAGGAGTGGAGAATATAACACCCCAAAATTTTATGGTATGTATATTCTTAAATAATTTCAATTCATTTGATAGCTTACATTGCACAAAAAATTATTTCATACAGTATAATTCATTTAAAATGACATAGAGAGAACAAAACAAACAATATAAATGATTAATGAATGAAATAAGAGGTTTTTATAGAAATTAAGGAACATATAACAAGGAAATAGTAACTTGACCTTCAGAATAGTAATGTGCCTCTTAGTAATAGTAATTTAACAATTAGAATAATAACCTCACCTATGAAATTATAAATAAAATTTAGTTATTTTATAAATGAAAACATGACATATTTATATCATGGAATAAGTAAATTAATGTTTTAAAAATAATAAATTAAGTGTTTGTGAAAAAATTTATAATTAAAAATAATGATTTAAAATAAAATATATTTAATGAATATAGATTTATAAATTAAAATTTTATGTTCTTATGATTCTAAGATAATTTTATAATATCTTGATTAATTTTTCAAAGTGTCACAAAATCAGTCATAATTTTAAAATTTGTATTTTTTTAATAAATGTTGATTTAAATTAAAATTTTATTTTATATTATTTCAAAAAATATTTTTAAAAAATGGATTTAATTTTTGAATACATCATTTATAAATTATTCATGGGTTATTTTCTGGTATTTTTATGAAATACTGAAATTTTAGGATTAATTGTAAAAATATAGTTTTCACTTAACAGGTGTAACTTAAATTACATCATTCATGATGTATTAATGACATAATAAATTATATAACTTCAATGTATTATATAATATATTTAATTTTAATAATTATTCATTAAAATAAATTCATTTCAATTTCCAAACCTTGAAATTATTTTCCAAAAACTAAAGTCCAAAGTGGTTCCTCAAAATATTAATTTTTCTTTCTTTCCACTTTCCATTTCAATAAATTAATTAATTAAATTTATAATGGTGTTTTAAAAGTATTAAACCCGATATATTATATTAATATATTATTTATATTGTGAAAAATAACTATTATAAGTCTCATGTTAGATATTATATTTTATTTAACATTTTATACTAAAAATCCCCTCTCATCAAGTATAAATAACCCATCTTCCTTCCCTTGGAAAACCACTCATTAAACCCTTTACAAATCCAAAGACCTACCCCAATCCTCCCTATTAAGCCTCTTATAATACCTATGTATGTTCTAGTTCCATCCAACTCTAATCACCAATGTATTTTTAGTGTAATACGAGAGAATCCACATCGAGAAAAGAGTAAGTTTCCATCATCTATTCCATCATTTCTTCTTCTCCTTCTTCATTTACCATTTCCTTTCAATATAATATACTCTAAAATTAATTATATAGTAATTTAACATGATATTAATTATTTTCACCTACTTCATCAATTGTATATAT
Organism: Viscum album; assembly: GCA_963277665.1. Taxonomy (NCBI): domain Eukaryota; kingdom Viridiplantae; phylum Streptophyta; class Magnoliopsida; order Santalales; family Viscaceae; genus Viscum; species Viscum album. The sequence continues at coordinate 1,595,252,542 of OY728161.1, forward strand.
GACATATATAAATTTTTCATTTCATTTTCCCGCTCTTACGACAATGTTTCATTAAAGGTCGACTAACCACCTACGAACACATTGCCATAAACAATTCTTATAACCAACTTAATGGATGGAATTTATGAATTATATATAACATATAAATATGTAATTACATTTATTTGATTCTTATGAAAATATTTATACTAATGTATTAATTATTTTTTTAAAAAAATGAGAAATCGAGGAAAAATGGGGAATTTTTAAGAGAAACATGATATCAAAATGCATCAATTACATAAAAAATTAATAAATATAATATAATAATTATAATTTTCAAATATTTGTATAAATTAATATAATTCACTTATGGATTATTTTTTTAATAAATACTTTTATAATTTAGGATGCACTAAAGAGATGTAATTAAGCAGTAATTAAGGTAAGGGACCTCGTCTCAATTTCTATTTCATTAAGGCTTACTTGGTATTGTGAACCTAATCATTTTTATGTGGTGTATATACTTCCCATTTAAGATCATTTTTAATTTGAAAATTTTTTCTATTAAATATACATATTCTTATATCATGGACATGATTTGTGTCTTCTTCATACACCATTTTACATATGGTTTTAATTTTGAATGTCGTTTTATCTCAGGAAATATTTATGAATTAATGTCATATAATAAATATGATTTTTTAATAAGACATATTTTTTTTGAATTAAATATATGAATGAATATTTTTTTGTACTTTCAGAATCAGGAAGGGCCATTATAACCCATTGATTCACTCACTGGTCTCATGAGACAAAATAGTTGGTGAAAAACCCTTTGTATTTGTTTCCAAAAAAATCAGATAGGTATCTACCCACAAACATAAATCACCTTTATGGAATGATGGTTCATGTTCCATAAACATGAAATCCAAATCATAATAATTTTCAATATTCATTATTCATTAATTAATTTCCATGATGTTTTCACTTTGAAAAAATCTATAGATACGTTATCATTCTCAGTGTATTGATGGAATGTGTTTTCCAGATTAGTTACCTTTCCATAATGTATATTCCATATTGTCCATACATTGCTTGTTATTATCTTATATGACTCTTAACAAGTTTTTATGCTTTCCCTTTTTTTCATTCCCTCAATTGTGAAGATGATATCATTGAATAAGTGGGAAGAATAAGTTTACTTTATTTTTTAATGTTCTATGTATAATTATAGATGTAATAAGGGAACCATGTATATATTAAGATTCGTCAATACTACTAAACTGGTCGATCGTTGGTGATATGATCTCTTGTATATATGGTATTTTAATAAAACGACCAACGAATCTAGGCTACTAGGGTCATGGTTCTTATAATAGGAATCAGGGAATCCTCTCCTCCATGTCAATATATTATCCAAACTGGGGAGCATTGACTCGCCTTCTCAAGTTCAATCACATCATAGTAAAATGCATCTTTATTATGAATAATTTCTTCCATTTTTCTCATGTTATAACATTATCACATGTCCCACCACAAACATCACATAAAGGGGAAAAAACATATTTCAAAAAACACCATGGCCCGAACATCACATAAAAAAGAAAACAGAGAAGGGAAAACTCATAAAAACTACAAGTACTTGACTCACATCTGCATCTCAGGCACCAAAGTACTCTCCTCTAGGACACAATGCCTCCATAGAACAAAAAAATAGGGGAATGGATCATCATATAACCACCTTTTATTAATGGTCTTGTATCTCCACTGAACTCTCCACGAAGATTCACATCATCCTCGATGTCAAACTCTCCATAGTCAAAGACATGGAAGTAGTCGTGAAGATACTAATGGAGCTGAGAGACATGGAATACATCTTGGATCCTTCCCGGCCATAATGGTGATTCCAACTATTATTCCACCTCTCCAACTCACGCCCAACACCTCGAAAAAGTATAACAAATCAGGGGGAGATCTTACTCCTCATCTCGAATATCTAATTCTTATATTTAGGGGAAACCTTCAAGAACACATGGTATCTAACCTCTAACTCTAAGTTACTCCTCCTATGATCAATAGAAGACTTATGTTGGTCTTGTATGGATTTCATCCTCTCTAAATCCAAATAAACCTTTTATTTTGAAATAAAAACCACATTATGACCAAGAACTATTGCATCCCTAACCTCCATCTAGCACAAAAAAACGACACATTCATCTACACAAAGGCTAAAAGAGATATATTTTAATATAAGAGTGATGGATATTATTATAAGAGAACTCGAAAAAGGGTGTTTTTTGTGACCATGATCCACAAAAGTCCAAGACACAATCCTACAACATATCTTCCATCATTTGGATAGTCTGTTTCATCATTCCATCTATCTGAGGGTGGAAAGTAGTTATATGGAACAACTATGTTCTAAAAGTATACTGAAATCCCCTCTATACTTGATACGTAAAAAATGCATCTCAATCCAATACAATAGACCTTGTAACTCCATGTAGCCACACAACTTCCTTAATATACCTTTTTTTCCAAAAAATCCACTATTATAGACTCTTTGATTGCTTGGAAGTGAGCTGATTTCGATATATGATCCACAATCACCAAAATATCATCACAACCTCCATAACCTTTGGGTAACCCTATGAAAAAATCCATCTATATTTCATCCCATTTCCACTCAGGAATATAAAAGGGCTACAACAGACCTATAGGGACATGATGCTCAGCATTTACCTTCTGGAAAACCATACATTGTTCCACACACTCTTCCACTTCTCATTTCATTTTGGGCCACCAAAATAGTGTCCTCAATCCATGGTACATTTTTGGTAACTCATGGGTGTACCTCCAAAGGTGAGATATGAAAACTCATGAATCACTCCATCATGAATCTCCACTACAAAAAACAACATCTCAAGAAAAAGAATTTGGTTATGACCATCCCTCTAGAGTATCACCAAGGAAAATATGATCGTACAACACCTCTTCCTACAAGTCTCCCAACTGAGACTCCTCCACCTTCTACATTATAGAAGACTGATCCATCGTCTAAAACAAACATCCTCTACCACCATCCACCCTTGAATATGTATGTTGAGCTACCAACTCATTTATCACTCTCCAAGAATATGCAGGTTCCCGAACAACATATTTTTATGACTTTCTTATCAAAGAATCAGTCAAGACATTCTGCTTTCCTAATGTGTAAGATATCTCAAAAACGTATCCTTAATAAAACTCCATCCATATTTACTGATTTATATTCATATCATGCTAATAAAATACATACCTGAAATTATTATGATCCCTAAATACAACCAAGAGTTCCCCAATGAATTAATGGAACCACAACATTAGTGAAAATAAAAGTATCTCTAACTCTAGATAAATGGTTTCATATTTACATTCATGAGGATGTAACTTCCTAAACCCATAAGATATCACATAATTTTACTACATCAGGATGAACCCTAAAATAATATGGGACACATCATAGAAAACCTCAAACAATACACCATCCTCTAGTAGATTAACCACTAGAAAACTGAACATTATCCCATTGAATTAATTTCATGCATCCTCGAACTGATCATTCCATACAAAATAATTTTCCTTGTTGGTTAATGTTGTCGATGGGGTTGAAACTTGAGATAAATCATGAAAAAACCATTGAGAATATCTTATGTGACCAAGGATGCTAATAACCACTACAATATTCTTAGATACTACCCAAGAAACAGCTACCTCAACTTTTTATTGGTCCAAAAACACACCTTGTTGAGACACCACATTCCCTAGGAGAGGAACCTATCATATCCAAAAAAAATTGTACTAGAAAAACTTTCCTAGGAGCTAGTGGCGATGAACAAACTATAAAACAGCTCTGATATGCTCAACATTCTCCTCGTATGACTGGCCATATATCAAGATGTCGTCGATGAATATGACGAAAAACAAATCTAAGTACTCATGAAACATATATTTCATAATACCCATGATCATAGCCAGTGAATTCATAACACTAAACTTCATGAATACAAACTCAAAGTACCCATAACTACACCTAAAGGAAGTCTTCATGATATATCCCACATTTTCCCTCAACTAGTGATATCCAATCTATATATTAATCATAGAAAACCAAAATTATCCTCTCATATGGTCAAAAAGAACATGTATCCTTGGAGAAGTGTAACAGTTTTCACCCATCACCTGATTCAATTTCCAATAGTCCATTAACATTCTCAAAATACTATATATCTTCTTTGAAAACAAAACACTAGATCACCCAACTATGAAAAATTGGGCTAGATGAAACCCTTCTATATTATATTATCTATCTGAATCCTCAACTATTGAAACTTAGAAGGTTTCATTATGGCATCCCGCCTTTTTAATACATAACTTTTCATTACATTTTACAAACAGAGGATATTTAAAGTCTAGTGTCTTGGAAATCAGGAACACAAAACATGAGAACAACATAAAACATTCTTCTAAACCACTTGTAAGGCTTCATCATAGGTTCATCCTATGTACATTTACTACATCTCATAACTTGGATAAAAAAATAAAAGGAAAGGGTGAGTAGAAGGCCCAGTAAGGGTAAACAAGGGAGTCAATGTACTTGTGATATCAATAAGAACTTGAATAAAAACATGAAGACATGAGAAATGGAAGAATATGCATATAATAAAGAAAATAACTTGGAAAATAACTTAAATATTTGGCTAAAACATTTCATTTATACATTCATGAACATATCACCAAGTTCTATCCCCAAGGTGTCATAAAAATTAACAAGGTTATTCACCAAGGTATCGTGAAACTTGTCATCTCTAGAGATTAAATATTTACCCAATGCATTGGAGAAATATCAGGGAGCGCCCTTAATATTTATTTACTTACATGTGATCCAAATATATCATAATCAAACATTTCATAAATAACCCATAGAGAATAAAAGAAATGGGTTTCATTTCAAAATCATGCTGTTTTAAAAGCTCTTAAAAATAAGATCATTATATCATTTATAACCCATAGAAAGGGAGTGAGGGTTATATGTATGTCAATTCCAGAATAAAATATAAAATATTTAAATATTTATGAACACCCATATAAACGAAATAGTTTGGGGTATTCACATAAATAAACAAGGGAATTTCTTGAGAGAAAGAGATAGAAATTTTGAGACGAAATTTCTGCAGCATAATGTTTATATAACATGGTTTTAAAAAATATTGAAAAGAGAGGGGAAAAGGGTCACCCACTCATAAATAATTCATAATACAGTATGGGTACTGAATAAGATCATGTTATTTATATTTTAATGACATACCACATGAAAAGGAAACATGAAATAAAAGAGAAGATGTGATTTCTTTTACGAGAAATTTGGCAGCCTAACGGCGTCATTTAAAATTTCAGAAAACAAATTGATGAGAGAATAAAGGTTCTCTAAACAATTAGACATGAAATTTACAGTAAGTAGAACATATAATAACATAACCTCAACCAAAATAGATGGAAACCCGAAGACACAATATAAAGGAAGTCATGGCTTAAAAGAAGAGGGTGAAAGAATCCCTTACCTTGAAGAGTAATTTCGAAAGCATGAAATTCGGGACCTTTGGAGGCTTGAGGGAACCTTGGGAGGACTAATTGGGAGGTAAAGAGACCATAACTTCTTTGGTTATGATTTTTAAATTAAATTAATGAGGTAAAGGATCGGTATTTATAGGATAAGTGAGGGGACAAAGCATTAATTGACAAGGGACACCTCATCGGTGGTATTGGAAAAACCATGGGCTTGCCCACGGTATTTTCCCATGGTATTTTCCAATTGGGACACCTTATACCTTATATTACTATTCATAAGTCGTCCATAATTATTTCATAATTATTACATCCTTAATGATGTCATTAAACACCCGAAACTCAAAAACTGTATTTTCACTATTCACCGAAAATTCAACTTTCTCAGAAAAATCCCAAAATTTCACCTTAACCAAATATCGATGCTCTGATTTCAAAAATGAAATCCATTTTATGAAAATAATTTTCTAAATATTTTTAATTTAATTTTTAAATAAAAACACTATTCACCCGAAAAAACTAATACTTAACCAATAATTTCTAAAACATTTATTTACCTAAGTTATTAAATCACATCACTTAATCAAGGTGCTTAAATTATATTAATACATTCTTAAGTGAATTTACTTAATCCATTTTTTCACATTACTAATCATAAGCATAAAATCACTATTCATAATTTACTATTCACCAAAAAAAATAAGTTTATCTTATTAGACTCTAAATTTCATACTGAACACAGCTGTAGAAGACCATTTTTTGAAAATCATCACACATTATTAAATATTTAAGGTTTACATAAATATTTTAAAATATCCTTTTTTTATAATTCATCAATAATATGCATACTATATTTATCCGGACATTTGAAAATTCACAAACTTCACCATAAGAAGACATCACAATTTTTATTTAAATCAAAGGACTACACAAGGCAGTTACGGTCTCATTACATAACCCCTTATAATACCAGCATAGGACCTAAGAGTAAGGTGTGCTAGGGTGATAGAATCTTGGGGCGGCTCGGTCAACATTACCCGAGTAGTGATTTCTATCAGCTTGAACTTCTCGCGAAGGCGATTTCATTCCATCTACACACGATGAAGTTCGGATTGGGTTTAGTCCAGAGCAAAGCCCAAAGGTGCTACCTCCTTCCCGAGTTCCATCTGATGGGCTTTGATCGGCCCGAGAATACTGGGTGGGTCCATCAAATCTTATTTATATATTAATTAATCAAGATCACTTGTATTTATAGACAATAAACGCAACATTTAGTTTCCAATGGTCATATAACAGTCAAAACCCAATGGTCTTATTTTAATTATACTCATTTAATTAAATGAAATAGTTTTTTTGAGTATAAAATAAAATAACACACAAAGTTAGTAAACAAAATTTATTCAAAATTTCGGGTCGTTACAATCTTCCCCCCTTAAGAAATTACGTCCTCGCAATTTTAAAATTGGTCATGTTAATTTCATTGAAAGTACCACATCGGAAAAAGAGTCAGTAAAACTATTAATTTAAAATAAATAAAGGGAAGTACAAAGATCACCTGAGTTAACCCATACTAGGATTCCATGTAGGAAAACATGGATATAGAAGAGAAAAAAAAGGGTCAAGTTCTAATGGAGAGTGATAGAAAACATTATTAGGAGAAAATTAACCACACAAACTTATGATGTGTTAAACGGTCTTTGATTACCCAATAGGAAATGTAAACAAACAAAGTTTTTTTTTACATTCCTTTTCATAATTTTGAGGAATTCATTTACTACATAGAATAAAAACGTAAGGAAATATACATACTTTCAAGGAGAGTTTGATCGTTTAATATTTTTCTACCAAGACTAATCATTTCTCCTAACAATGAGCATTCAAAAAGACTTGGTCTCATCAAAAGCACAAGAATCATCTTTTAGAGAATCACATAATCCACAAAAGAAGAACTATATATTTCCCTTGTCTTTAGTCATCAACTAAAACTAAAATGGTTAGTATGAGATCATATAATCCCCAAAAAGGATAATCCTTTATAAAAAGAAATATGACTACTAATCTCCAAAATTCAACAAAAATACCCAAAGTTCCAGAAAGACCATTCAATACACAATCATCCTTAAAATTATTCAGAATAATCTAAACTAAGATTGGAACCCAAAACTTAGAAGGATTTAATCACATATTCTTCCCCAATAAATCTTAACATTTATCTCCAAATAACATCGACTACTATTAAAGTCTCATACTAAAGTGTAATTAACCTATTCACATATTCTCTATGCTAGGTTCATCATTTTCCAGAAATAACCCAAATCACCATATGTCCACAAAAAAACATAAAATCCTAAAAAAAGCAACCATTCCTCCTCAATTTAAATCCTGTAGTATTTTATTTCCCTTAGGCATATAGTACTCCAAAAGAGAAAACATCATCCAAAATAACCTTTATCATTTAATCACCAAATAATTTTCCAATACAAAGGACATCCATTTGATAAAACATAAGTTTCCAAAATCAACTTATTCTTGATCCATAAAAATAGCAGGTGCATTAGTCAGTCCAAAGGGCATAACAACAAACTCATAATGCCCATATCTTTATTGGAAGGTAATTTTTTTTGGAATATCATCATTCTTAACCCTAAATTGATGATAACCAGAACTAAGATCAATATTAGAGAAGAATTGAGTCCCGCAAAGTTGGTCAAATAAGTCATCATTTCTTGGAAGATAGTATTTGTTCATTATTGTGATCCCATTCAGTTCTTTATAATCAATTCATAGCTGCATCGATTCATCCTTCTTCTTCACAAGGATAACTATTTCTCCCCAAGGAGACACACTTGGTCAGATAAACCCATTCTCAAAAATATCACGTAGTTGTTTCTTTAATTCCTCTAGCTCCACATTTTCCATCCTATAGGGGGTCTTTGACATCGGATAAGATCTAGGTACGAGTTCAATGGAGAACTCTACCTCTCTTTTTGGGGAAGGTCCGAGTAGCTCCTCAGGAAATACGTCAACGTATTCCTAGACTATGGGGACATTTTCTAAAAGAATAAATCCTTCATGAGAAACTTATTTCATTTACAAATCTTTTAACTAAAAATTATTTTATGTCTTAAAACTTCATGCTTAGACAATTGCATTTTTCTATAATTCCTTCATAATGATTCATAAAAAGATTGCGATTAACCAAACATATCCCCCGAGAGTGTTGTAACCAAGAGTGAAGAAAGGCCCATTATCATGTACCAGTTCTCATTCAAGTCTAGCTCAAAGCGGTGTTTTCAGTTTTTACCCCTATGTACATCTGAGCCAGAGCCACCTCTACCTGCTCGTATCCAGACAGAGATGTATTTTCTTGATAAACCACTTACTCAGTACTCACCAAAACACCAGAAAGATTTCATATATTTAAAATTTTCTAAAGGGTTCTTCATAAAGTTTCCATATCCTAATTTCCATAAATAACTAAACCATCCTTTTATACCAACTATGGAATCCCGCCTTTTTGAAAACATTACTTTTCATTACATTTTACAAACAGAGGATCTTTAAAGTCTAGTGTCTTGGAAATCAGGAACATAAAACTTGAGAACAACATAAAACATTCTTCTAAACCACTTTTAAGGCTTCATCATAGGTTCATCCTATGTACATTTACTGCATATCATAACTTGGATACATACATCAAAGGAAATGGTGAGAAAAAGGACTAGTAAGGGTAAATAAGGGAGTCAGTGTACTTATGATATCAATAAGAACTTGAATAAAAACATGAAGACTTGAGCAATAGAATAATAGGAATATAATAAAGAAAAGAAATTGGAAAATAACTTAAATATGTGGCTACAACATTTCATTTATACATTCATGAACATATCACCAAGGTCCATCCCCAAGGTGTCATAAATATTACCAAGGTTATTCACCAAGGTATCATGAAACTTGTCATCTCTAGAGATTAAATCTTTACCCAATGCATTGGATCGCTATTAGGGCGCACCTTTAATATGTATTTAATTACATGTGATACACATATATCGTAATCAAACATTTCATAAATAACCCATAGAGAATAAAATAAATGGGTTTCATTTCAAAATCGTGACGATTTAACAGCTCTTAAAAATAAGATCATTATATCATTTATAACCCATGGAAAGGGAGTGAGGGTTGTATGTATGTAAATTACAGAATAAAATATATCATATTTATATATTTATGAACACCCATAGAAACTAAATAGTTCTGGGTATTCACATAAATAAACAAGGGAATTTATTGAGAGAAATAGATAGAAATTTTGAGATGAAATTTTTGCAGCATAACGGCTATAAAACATAGTTTTAGAAAACATTTAAAAGAGAGGGGAAAAAGGTCACCCACTCATAAATAATTAATAATATAGTATGGTTACTGAATAATATCATGTTATGGATATTTTAATGACATACCACATGAAAAGGAAACATGAAATAAAAGAGAAGATGCGATTTCTTTTACGAGAAATATGACAGCCTAACGGCGTCACTTAAAATTTCAGAAAACAAATTGGTGAGAGAATAAAGGGTCTATCAAAAATTAGACATGAAATGGACAGTAAGTAGAACATATAATAACATACCCTAAACAAAAATAGATGGAAAATAGAAGACACAATATAAAGGAAGTCATGGCTTAAAAGAAGAGGGTGAAAGAATCCCTTACCTTGAAGAGTAACTTCAAAAGCTTGAAGGTTGGGAACTTGGGAGGCTTGAGGGCACATTTGGAGGACTCCTTGGGAGGTAAAGAGACCAGAACTTCGTTGGGGGGGATTTGTAAATGAAATTAATGAGGGAAAGTCTTGGTATTTATAGGATAAGTGAGGGGACAAAGCATTAATTGCCAAGCGACACATCATCGGTGGTATTGGAAAAACTATGGGCTTGCCCATGGTATTTTCCCATGGTATTGGCCACTTGGGACACCTAATACCTTATATTACTATTCATAAGTTGACAAGAATTATTTAATAATTATTACATTCTTAATGATGTCATTAAACACCCAAAACTCAAAAACTGTATTTTCATTATTCACTGAAAATTCAACTTTCTCAGAAAAATCCCAAAATTTCACCCTAACCAAATATTGATGATCTGATTTCAAAAATGAAATCCATTTTATGAAAATAATTTTCTAAATATTTTTAATTTAATTTTTAAATAAAAACACTATTCACCCAAAAAAACTAATACTTAAACAATAATTTCTAAAAGAGTTATTTACCTATTTTATTGAATCACATCACTTAATCAAGGTGCCTAAATTATATTAATACTTTATTAAGTGAAGTTAATTAATCCATTTGGTCACATTACTAATCATAAGCATAAAATCACTATTTATAATTTACTATTCACCAAAAAAATAAGTTGATCTTGTTAGACTCGAAATTTCATACTGAACACAGATGTAGAAGACCATTTTTTGAAAATCATTACACATTATTAATTATTTAAGGTTTATGTAAATATTTTAAAATATCCTTTTTCTAGAGTTCATCAATAATATGCATACTATATTTATCTAGACATTTGAAAATTCACAAACTTCACCATAAGAAGACATCACAATTTTTATTTAAATCAAAGGATTACACAAGGCAGTTACAGTCTCGTTACATAACCCCTTATAACACCAGCATAGGACCTAGAAGTAAGGTGTGCTAGGGTGATAGAGTCTTGGGGCGGCTCGGCCAACATTTCCTGAGTAGTGATTTTTATCATCTTGAACTTCTCACGAAGGTGATTCTATTTCAGCTTCACACGATGAAGTTCGGCTTGGGTTTGGTCCAGAGCAAAGCCCAAAGGTGCTACCTCCTTCCCGAGTTCCGTCAGATGGGTTTCGATCGGCCCGAGACTACTGGGTGGGGCCATCGAATCTTCTTTCTATATTAATTAATAAATATCACTTGTATTTATAGACAATAAACACAACATTTAGTTTCCAACAGTCATATTGACCAAAAGTTATATAACAGTCAAAACCCAATAGTCTTAATTTAATTATACTCATTTTATTAAATGAAATATTTTTGTTGAGTATAAAATAAAATAACCCACAAAGTTAGGAAACAAAATTTATTCAAAATTTCAAGTCGTTACAGTCATCTTATAAGGATCCATCAAATTCAGAGAACCACTAGGTTGAAAGTATATTCTAAACTCAACATCCAATTAAGGAGGTAGTGTAACAACCTCATAGGGGAAAACATCCAAGAATTCACTAACATCCCTAAGAGCCTCCTATATACTCGTTTCCACATATTTTATAGAAAACTCACCCTATAGTGAAATAAGGGTCTTCGAACAACAATTTACCTTCATAAAATTCCTTTTCAACAAATACCACATGTTTTACATCTGTATTTGAGAACACGACTCTCCTCCGAAAGTATTCGATAATAGAATGCATAGAATAGAAACATTTGATGTTGAGGATGACATCATATGTTTGCATATCAAGTAAGATAAGGTCCACACATTACTCCTTCTATCCCATAATCAATGTAAATTCTTGACACACATCAAACAAACTAGTCTAGCCTCTGACTGGCATACTCATAGCAGGGGGAATGGAAATCCTCTCTATGTCTATTCCCAAAGAAAGGACTATGGTGGTTTATACAAAGGAGTGAGAATATTTATAATAAAACAAATCATAGATAGTTTTAGATTAAAAATTGATCATACCTATAATTATCACTATCCCATTTTGTGTTTCTACCTCCATTGCATGCAATTGAAAAAGCCCAACTCTTGGTCCTCTCTAATGATGTCCTCCTCCATGACCACACTTGGGTCGAGGTACATGGTATTGAAAAAAATCCTATGGATGGCCTCTACATTCCTCGTCTTCCCTAGTAGGACCATATACATACTTCCATTGATATTGGAATGACCTCACTATTAACTTAAACTGAGGCTGACGCTAAACCTATCCACCTTGGAAAAACTGAGCTCTAGAAAAAACTGGTAATTTGTCATGAAGAATAAAGTGAACCACAAATAAGAAACCCATTATCCCCAAGCCCAAAAGAAAGGTATATAAACCATAAGGTCAAAAGGGATTCTTCCAAGGTCGACTCTTGGTTGGTCAAATCCTTGAAGGTCCCAGAACCTAAGGCCTTCCACTAAAAACTATTCTCTTTATGAAGCCTTGTCAGTTCCCCTATCATAGAAAACTTCCTCACGAGTTCAATTGGTCTATCATCTATTCCTTATTTTGAACCTCCAGATATTTTGGAAACGTAAAATGATTAATATTATACTATATTGAAGGATGGAATGCCTCTTCAAGATTCCTCACTCGGAACTCCTCATATTGGAAACGATCAAGGGAAAATCATAGGCAGTCCTTCAACGTGATCCCAAGATCCCATATAGACATGCTTCCCTACTGAAGGGAGAGTAGATATTGTTACTTATCAGCCTTCATGGATGATAAGAGTAGATCAGTGAAAATATACATCTAGAATTTGACCCAAGAAACATATTCCTCCCTCTACTCACCAAGGTACATGGTCTACCATTGACATGCAATTCCTTACATCTGAAAACCCACCAAAGGGACTATGTACTCTATAAGGCCTTGTGTCACCCTGAAAGTGATCTATAGTTCCTCTATCAAAATCTCTATTTCCTTATCAATAAACTCTCCCCTTATTCATTCCAAAATCTTTTTACTAAAAAGAACACATCATCCCCTCCAATGATCATTATCCTTATCCAGATCAACCCTTTGTTGATAAACTAGTTCAGTCTACTGAACCTCCACTACCTGAGCCACACAGTAATGACGACCTAGAGCCGTAGATAAAGGAGAAACAAGGACTTAATAACCCTTTATTATGTATTTTCATTGTGATATTTTTTAATTAACTTTAATCTATTTAATTTTTTTGATCTATTTTGATTTTCCACCAACAACCAAATTATAACAAGAACACATGCCATCCTGATTCATGTACAAATCCTAGTTCTCTACCCCATAAGTAGTACCATATTACTTGGTTATTAAATAATCTCAGATTTTGTGCACTAGATCATGTGGGTGCTTAAATCTTATGTCCTAGCCAGTCTCCTAAGCCTATGTCACACACCATGGTCAACTGACACAATTTCCATTCCAACCCATACATTCCTCAATGTTTCTAACTCTGAAATACACCCTATCTCTCAACCATCACCTCTAATACCACTATTTCATGACCCCATCACACCAAAGATACCACAATGATGGTAGAGAGATAATTAGCATCGAGTCACGCATTCATGAGGCCTCAGGCTGGTGAATAGTTCCAAGGGTGTACAAATATCATAATATGGGAGGCATTACCCTTTATAAGAATAAAAGGATGGTAGTTAGGATGTATCAACCATAGTAAAATCTATTATATATATATATAAGAAACACAAAAAACCATCCCATAATTCATGTTTAAATAAATCTGATTCAAATAACAGTCTCCAAATTAAATACCCAAAAAAACTAGAGCATCAACACATGAACTGTCCAAGGATATAGCTAGAAATACCTAAAATGGTCCACATAATTCTCCTAGAAATGAAAAAATAGTTTTATATACATATGGTTATCATATAGGAATTATTTTTAGAAAAAACAAAGTCTCTAATGAAAAAGTTCAAGGATAATATTAATGCTCTTATGAGAAAATAGAAGAACCAAACTGCACTAAATAGGTATACTAAACATAACCTCAACCTCACAAAGACTCACATTCCAAATAATGAATCGAGGTAATATATTGTAATAGAATTAAAAATAATGATAGGGTACCCCGCACAACTTTCACACTAATTAGCCACTCTCACACCCCAACATCAAATATCTTGGTGCTCCCATCTATTCTGAATATATCACACTATATCTCGCCCGCACAAACCTAGACCATGCCTCACAGCACATCTTTCCCACACAAGCATGGGCCGCACATCACATCATGTCACATTTCATCCCTCCCTCACACACTAGGGACACACATAAAATCTCATCTAAAAGAAACCTCGAACAACACATCATAACTCATCCTAAAGGAACCTTGGACCACACCTCACAACTCACTCGAAGATACCTAGTCCATTATCACTTGGAAGAGGGAGTATGGAAGAGTGGGTGAAAATTCATCCATCATCCCACATAGATGTTTGGAAACACTCCCCAAACATGACAGTGTAGGTGTCGGTTGATATTACTCAATGTGGGTAGGGTGCATAGATAAATCAAAAGAAACATATATTTTGTACATACAAATAAATAAACCCATAGAAACCCCCAATGTAATTTACCAAACCTTATGGACCATTATAATAACAAAATATGATAATTGAGGTGTCTGATGGGATGTCTTGGTTGTTTTTGAGACATGGGATTCATTGCAATAGTTTTCCAAATTCCCATCTTTCCAACAGTGATTCATTCTGGTGGTGACACATCCTAGTGGTGAATCATCTTGGAATTGAATCATCCTAGTGGTGACTCATCATGGTAGTGACTCATAATGTTTGTGAATCATCTTGGAAGTGAATCATTCCAGAGGTGACCCATCCTGGTAGTGACTCATCCTAGCGGAGACTCATCCTAATAGTGAACCATCCATGTGGAGACTAATTCTTGTGGTTACTCATCCTGGCGATGATTAATTTTGGTGATAACTCATCATGGTTCTGACTCATCCTCATAGTGAATGATCCTTGCAGTGACTCATCCTAGACATGAATCATCCATGTGGTGACTCATCCTGGTAGTGACTCATCCTGGTAGTGACTCATCCTAGTGGTGAGTTATACAAGTAGTGACTCATCCTGGTGGGGACTCATGAACAATGCTTCCAATTTCTTCATGTTTTATATTTTTACATATTTTTTGTTGAGAAATGGTTTTAATAACTTAATTAATGAATTTTAAAGCCATTAAAAAATGTATAAATCATACCATGAGTTTATAAAAATTCTATATTCCTTTACAACATTAAAATTCATGGATTTAATAAGATCATCCTTTAAAAGTCAACTAAACCATTTCAAATCCCATTGGTATCATATCTAAACATTATAAGGTGGATATATTCCCTTTTTTTCATATTATTTCTTGATAGAGAAGTCACCATATACTTATTACATGGATTCATATAATGTCCTAATATAGTTAGTTATAATTCACACATTCCAGGTTGTAGTTTCCTCCACTAAGTACCAACTTTTTTGGTGCTATAAGTTGGTGAAAGGATTCTTCCTTCTAGGTAGGATTTAATTTTTTTCTTTTCTTATGTGTATCATGTGGGATGGGTATAATTTTTATCCATACAGAGATGGTTAAATCTAGATTAATAAATATAAACAATTTTGTTTTGAATTAAATATAATTGTGAAGAATAATATGATTTATGATCATACAAATTCATTGTTATTTATTCATCTTATGAATTGTATGGGATAAATTACCTAATGAAAACCATGGTCATTAGTGGTCCTTATATGAACATATAACTTATAAATTGAGGAATTATTATTTTCTGGTTGATACAAAACACATAATATGTAATAGGATAATTATATATAGCCATTTAATGAATTATATTCTGAAGAATCTAATTGATTTTGTGATAACACCCTTAATTAATGAAATGAAATTTAAAATATATCCTTTGATAAATATGAAAATATGTTGTATTATGGTATGGTATATGATGTGTATGTGGGAAGTGGGCTTTATATGGTTAAGCAGTGGTGTTGTGATGAAAGGTGGTAGTGGATGTGGTTGTTGAGCTTTTTTAATTATGATTCTTATTGTGTGTGGTTTTGGATTAGGTTCCCAATTTATATGGATGGAAATAATAATGAGATCGGAAAATTAATTGATATACATGTTTTTAGTGGAACAGGTTTTTAATGAAGAATCTGTAAAATGTCCTAACAATAATTAAAAACAAAAAATAAATTGTGGATTTCGTTCTTCTTATGTGGGGTTGTTCATTTAGTATTCACAGCGGATGTAGGGGAAGTTGTGAGTTGGTTGGTGATATTCTATTAAAACCTATATGTGGAGTTTGTGTGGAATTATATAAATGTATTCATAAATTTTATTTTCCTTTTGATTTATATATTCACCCCACCCACATCGCGCACTATGTGTTGAAGCTCACACAGTCATGTGGGAGTGTATTTCCCAACATTTCGGTGGGAGGATAGATGGATGGCCACTCACCCTACCATACACCCTCTTCAAAGTGATAATGTCCCAGGTGTCTTTTGGAGAGTTGTGAGGTTTGTTCTTAAGTGTCTTCAGGATGAGTCTTGATGTGTTTTCTTATGTGTGTTTGGGATGAGATTTGATGTGTAGCCTAGGTGTGTGCAGGTGACGTGCGAGGTGATGTGATGTGATGTCTGCCCTTAGTGTAACATCCCAGGTAAATAAAGAATAATACATTTTCATATTTATTAATATTTGTGAATTAAATATTAATTTTACTTTAAAATGGTTGCTATGTTCGATAGCGTACCCGATACGCAACAAAGAGTTTCATTGAAATCTTTCGTTGCACACTAGTAATAAAATAATATTATTTTAAATGGTAATTAAAACATAGCCGTTGTATTGGCAGGAATGGATATAAATAACTAAAATATGATTATATATGTTTTTTAAATGTTTTTACATTTATCTAATAAAGGATAAAGGCTTAAAATACGAAAAGAATTCAATTTTAGGCTTATATACTCTAATTTTCACGAAAGATCCACTTATCAACATTTGATGGCGAACCGTCATTAAATATAGTTTTGGTCACTCTTATACATTCTATTGGACCAAATAAAACTCTTCTTTAGAATCGGGACATCAAATATTACTTTGTGTAATTTTTTGGTATTTTTCTGATAAAGTTCATTTTTTAATGAATAGTGTAAAATGTTGTATTATAATTCAAAACCTCTTTTTAATCTAATTTATTAAGATCATTAGATAATCTTTTGAATTGTTTTTTAAGTGAAATTAGAATATATATTTACCATTTAATCCAATGGTGGTCTTTGGAATTAATTTTACTTTGAAATTGGACTTAAACTGGTGTCAATCTTTTGATACTAATTGTTTCATAAAAACACGCTATTTGTTTTCACGGCGGGAATTAATTATTAAATTAATTAATGCAACTTATATGTTTTTAATTTTTTAAAATGGAATTCATTTTTGAATTCAGAATATCAAATATAGCTTATGGTGGTGTTTTGTTTTTTTTCTGAAAAACTTCAATTTTTGATGAATAGTGAAACCGCAAAGTGGTGGTTACAAAATTTGATTTTTCATTTAAATGGGACTTTACCACTTCTGTGTTTTGAATCTCAAAAATCCAATTTAAATGATTTTCATTATTAAGTAAAATGTGCTTCAATGGGATTAAAATAATTTTTTGGTAAATGGTAACTTTTATGTTTTATTAATCGCGATTAAAGGTAATTAGTGTAATTTAAGGTAAAAATGATATTATAATAAAATGAAAATATCTTGACACTTGTCCTAACCCTATTGGATGAGTTATGGCCGACCAATAAAACCCATGGGTCGATTTTTGGTACCCCATGGAGCCACTTGGGTATGATAATGACATTTATGCCTTTTATTTAAAGTTAAAGTAAAAATGACACAAACATGAGATGTTTTACTAAAACAATTTTTACATGGGGTTATACAAGTCATATTTTTTACTATAACTATTCATTAGAAAGATAAAAAGATTTCATAAATCATGATATTTTTTTATAATTTTTAGACATTAAATATATTAAATTATTTATGACATCATGATGATGCAGTGATTACCTCATTATTTAACGATTTAAATAAAATGGAAAGATAATGTAAATTCTAAGATCTACACATGTCCAAAACCTATTGTATGGGTGGATTTCGAACCCTTATCACCTTATACTAGAAACACATCAATGTGGGAACATTAAAATCCGAAAACCATTTGAAAATAAAGTAACATTTCCTTACCTTCCAAGAGTGCCCCTCCTCTCCTCTTATAAAAGGCCCCCACCTCTACCACCTTACCCACACCTCTCAAGCCTTTGGTTCGGACAAGATCAGATCATTTTGTCTCTACACATCCCTCTATTACTCCTTTAAGCCTCACTTTTGGTATAAGTCTTCCAAAGGAAGCCTTTGAGCTCAAACCAAAGGGAGTTATCCGATTATAAGGTAATGTCTTCACTTGAGTCCTTTTGTCTTATTTTGCTTCTCCAACCACCTAAACTCTTTTTATTCATTTATTTTGTAACAACTACAGTATCTTCCATATACTATTATGTTTTTATAAGAATATTTCGAGCTACACTCACACACACCTACATCTAATGGTTAATGAACATACTGTTTCCGTGGATGGAGAATTTCTGCCTCCTGAAACGATGATTGTTCAACATTATTTTAACACCTTCAAGGTGGCCATTAAGATGACACTATATTTATATATGATATATAATATGTTTATGATTTCCTTAAGCTTATGTATTTTTCATTTTGGTCATAACTTTATGGTTCCCATTGTGGGTAAACACGATAATTTCATTTTAGGAAGTGCGGACTACCGCCCCCTCAAAGTGATTTGATTCGTTAATTCCATATGTGGGATGTATAAAGGATGGATTTAAAGTTATTATATATGATGTTATACTGGAATTATAATATACCTCTATATCATTATTATTTATTTCCATTAAATAATGAGATATAAATGAAAGTAGCGTTCATGCGTACGTACGGCTTACCGTCTCCATGAACGGTGCATTTCATTTCTTATCCCCAAATGTAATGTACTAGTATAAGTACATGTATATAATAGATATATATGATGAATTATACATCTAAATGATGAATATAATTCTGGAATTAAAATATACATACCTCTAATTTAGTTTTAATTCCATTAATATGACAAAGAAATGAAAGTAGCATTCATGCGTACGTACGGCTTACCGTCTCCATGAACGGTGCATTTCATTTCTTACCTCTAAATGATTATGTAATAAATACATGTATATTATGGATATATATGATATATATGATATCCAAATCAGGAATTTCATTCTGGATATAATGAACATTTGACCACACGAACAACATGTAATTGTAAGAAGTCCACTTTCGACTTAAGAACCAAATATCGACAAAACAAACATTATTAACTTAAATGATTACATAATGTTTATAACATGATAATAAGTGATATAAAAGTAATAATGAACTTGAAGAAGGATCTTAAGCAAGTATAAATTAACTCAAGTTTATTATTCAGGACGTTAAAGAATGATCAAGTCAAGTCGGACCCGAGGTAAGGGACTTCGTCTCAATCTCCTTTCATTGAGGCATATTTCATTTTATACACAACTTTATTTTATACGGTGTATAAAACCCTTTGAATTTTACTTTCATATAAAAGGAATCTTTTTCTACAAAGCGTTTTACTAAACGACAAAAAGGAATGTTTCTTTTAACGTACGCGGTGACAATGACCTTTTCCGCCACCGCGAGTATTATTTGGTCTTTGGATTCCTGAACAAGCCATAATGTTTTTTTAAAATGAAATAAATACCATATACTCTTTTATGTATTTTGGTATTTAAAATGGTTTTTATAATGGATTTGTTATGTCAATATATTTGAGTGATATATTGTGATCAAAGTGTGGAAATGTTTTCTTTCCATTATGTTTGTTTTATGTATTATGATTTTATAATGGTACTTGGACATTTGACGGGTGGTTACGTGATAAACCATATGATGGGTGGTGCTGTGAATACCAGGACGGGTGGTTACGTTATAACCTCCAATGCATTGGGTATGTAATTCGTCCGTATGGTTATTCCATTAAGTATGTATAGAAGTCGGCCATATGGCTATTCCATTAAGTATGTATGGAAGTTGGTCGTATGGCTATTCCATTAAGTGATATGTGTGGAAGTCGATCGTATAGTTATTCCACTTAAGTATGTTTATGTCCCAAGTTACCTTTATATGTTATGTGATCTTTTTATGGGTTTTATTGTAATCTTCTAGTTACAAAAGGGTAAGTAATGATCTTTTATTTCAGTGAGGAGTTTTACTACTTCATAAAGGTGAAAAGTATTACTTTGATAAAGTATACATGGTTTACTTGTTGTTTTGATAAACTAACAGTTTTCATTCTTTGTGTATCCCTTACTGAGCTTTTTATGCTCACCCCAAGTTTTTTTGAAATGTTTTTCACAGGACTTAATGTGGAATGGGGTCAAGGATGGAATCAAGGGAAAGTCATGCTATATAAAACATGGAACTAGACATGTTTCTTTTTAAGAGTTTTTATTTTATGGAAACTTAGTAGAAGTGTCTACTTTGTAATCTTTTGAGATGTAACAGTTATGTTCTAATTCTCTAAAACTCTAAACCTGAAAATATCCTCAATGTGAATTATTCATTTAATTCAATATTAAGTAAGGTTTAAGGTCGGGGCCTTATAGTTGGTATCAAAGATTAGTTTAGATAACTTTAGGAGTTAGAAAAGTGTAAAATTATAAGTTAATTTATGGTACGATTGAAATGATATAGCATTTAAAGATTACCATGTTGCTTCATCTAAGATATTTCTGTGTTAAGAATGGTTTTTCATAGAGGAAACAGAACATATTTTCTGGAAAGTCATACAGATGGAAATGACCTTTCAAATCAGTATCCTGGGATGGTCAGAACCAGAACTAAATAGTTTGTTGCAGTGATGGATCAGTTAACTCAGGTGAAAAATGTTGGTTGTTTTTATTGATGATATTTTGGTGTTTTCTAAAAGTAAATAGGAGCAAGAAAGTCATTTAAGGGTTATTTTGCAAACCTTTAATAAAAAGAAATTGTATAGGAAATTTAGCATGTGTGAGTTTTGGTTGCAACAAATTTCTTTCCTAGGTCACATTGTTTCAAAAGATGGCATAACTGTTGATCCTGCAAAAACAAAGGTTGTTGAAGAATGGACAAGACCCACAAATGTAACTGAGATTCCTAGCTTCCTTAATTTGGCAGGCTATTACCGAAGGTTTGTTTGAAATTTTTCATGGTTATCTAGTCCAATGACTAAGCTAACTCGTAAGGGTGTTAAGTTCATCTGGACAAAAGAATGTGATGATTGTTTTTAGGAGTTGAAAAGAAGATTGGTGAATGCTCCAGTTTTGGAACTTCCTTCTAGGAATGGTGAGTTTGTTATATATAGTGATGCTTCATTGAAGGGACTTGGTTGTGTCCTTATGCAGAATGATCAGGTAATTTCTTATGCTTCACATCAGTTGAAAACTCATGAGGTAAATTACCCTACACATGACTTGGAATTAGCTGTTGTTGTTTTTGCTCTAAATATTTGGAGGCATCATTTGTATGGAGTAAAGTGTGAAATATATACTAATCACAAAAGCTTAAAGTATATATTCACTCAGAAATAGTTGAACATGAGATAGAGGAGATGGCTGGAATTAATCAAGGATTATGATTGTACAATTCATTACCATCCGGGAAAAGCAAATAAAGTGGTCGATGCTTTGAGTCGAAAAAGTAATGCTTCATTAACCATGCTACATTTGGAACGAGATCCTTTGGTTTTTGATTTGATGAAATTTTGAATAGAAGTTTTTGGTGCAGGAAGTTCTTCTGTTTTGTTTCAGCTATCAGTGAGATCATCCCTATCAGACAGAATTAAGAAAGCACAGAAGCAAGACAGTGAGTTGCAAAAAAAGGTAGAGCTGGTTCAGAAGGGTAAGTTTCCTGAATTCAACATTGATAATGATTGTGTTTTGAGGTTTGGGAAGAGATTATGTGTGCCTTGTGATTCACAGTTGAAGAATGAGTTGTTATGTGAGGCTCATAGTTCCCTGTTTTCAGTTCATCCTGGTAGTACTAAGATGTACAGAGATCTGCGGGAGTATTACTGGTGGGATGGAATGAAAAGGGATATTGCTGATTTTACTGTGAAGTGTTTGACTTGTCAGTAGGTTAAAGCAGAGCGGCAGTTACCGAAAGGGATTCTTCAGCCTTCACCAGTGCCAGAGTGGAAATGGGAAAATATATCCATGGATTTTGTCGTGGTATTACCGAAGAAATCTAGAGGTAATAATGAAATCTGGGTTATTGTTGATCGCTTCACTAAATCTGCTCATTTCCTTGCTATACGAGATACTTTTTCACTAGATCAACTTTCTCGTTTGTATCTTAAAGAGATAGTCAGGTTACATGGAGTTCCTCTATCCATTGTGTTCGATTGTGATCTCAGGTTCACTTCTAACTTTTGGAAAGGCCTTCATAAGTCGTTGGGTACTGAATTAAATTTTAGTACAGCTTTTCATCCGCAATCAGATGGGCAGTCAGAATGAACAATTCAGACCTTGGAGGATATGCTATGAGCTTATTCGATGGATTATCTGGGAAGTTGGGACCAACATCTTTCTTTGGTTGAGTTTTCTTATAATAACAGTTTTCATTCCAGTATATAGATGGCACCATTTGAGGCATTATATGGGAAGCGGTGTCGAACTCCAGCATTTTGGGATGAAGTGGGTGAAAGGAAGCTGATGGGACCAGAATTGGTAGAAGAGATGGCAGAAAAAGTTCAGTTGATTCAGAAACACATGAGAACACCTCAAAGCAGGAAGAAGAGTTATGCGGATAACTGGAGGAAGGATCTATCTTTCGAGGTAGGTGATCATGTTTTTCTCAAGGTTTATCCATGGAAAAGTGTGATGCGATTTGGTAAGAAAGGAAAGCTAAGTCCAAGGTTTATTGGACCATATGAAATTCTGGAGAAAGTTGGATTAGTTGCTTACTGATTGTCTTTACCTCCGAGTTTATCTCAGGTACACAATGTTTTTCATGTTTCGATGTTGAGGAAGTATATGCCAGATTCATCTCATGTTTTGAGCCCAGAGGTAGTTCAGTTGGAAGAGAATCTCTCTTATGAAGAACAACCAGTCCAGATTCTTGACTGAAGAGAGAAAGTGTTGCGAAATAAGGTAATCCACCAGATAAAGGTTTTTTGGAAAAACCATATGGTTGAAGAGGCAACGTGGGAATTTGAAAATGCTATGAGGGATAAATACCCACACTTATTTTGATAAGTGAATAAAATTGCGAGGATGCAATTCCCAATAGGGGAGAAGGATGTAACATCCCATGTAAATAAAGAATAATACATTTTCATATTTATTAATATTTGCGAATTAAATATTAATTTTACTTTAAAATGGTTGCTATGTTCGATAGCGTACCCGATACGCAACAAAGAGTTTCATTGAAATCTTTCGTTGAACACTAGTAATAAAATAATATTATTTTAAATGGTAGTTAAAACATAGTCATTTTATTGGCGTGAATGGATACAAATAACTAAAATATGATTATATATGTTTTTTAAATGTTTTTACATTTATCTAATAAAGGATAAAGTCTTAAAATACGAAAAGAATTCAATTTTAGGCTTATATACTCTAATTTTCAAGAAAGATCCACTTATCAACATTTGATGGTGAACTATCATTAAATATAGTTTTGGTCACTCTTATACATTCTATTGGACCAAATAAAACTCTTCTTTAGAATCGGGACATCAAATATTACTTTGTGTAATTTTTTGGTATTTTTCCGATAAAGTTCATTTTTTAATGAATAGTGTAAAATGTTGTATTATAATTCAAAACCTCTTTTTAATATAATTTGTTAATATTATTAGATAATCTTTTGAATTGGTTTTTAAGTGCAATTATAATATATATTTACCATTTAATCCAATGGTGGTCTTTGGAATTAATTTTACTTTGAAATTGGACTTAAACTGGTGTCAATCTTTTGATACTTGTTGTTTCATAAAAACACGCTATTTGTTTTCACAGTGGGAATTAATTATTAAATTAATTAATTCAACTTATATGTTTTGAATTTTGTAAAATGGACTTCATTTTTGAATTCTGAATATCAAATATAGCTTAGGGTGGTGTTTTGGTTTTTTTCTGAAAAACTTCAATTTTTGATGAATAGTGAAACCGCAAAGTGGTGGTTACAAAATTTGATTTTTCGTTTAAATGGGACTTTACCACTTATTTGTTTTGAATTTCAAAAATCCAATTTAAATTATTTTCATTATTAAGTAAAATTTGGTTCAATGGGATTAAAATAATTTTTGGTAAATGGTAACTTTTATGTTTTATTAATCGCGATTAAAGGTAATTAGTGTAATTTAAGGTAAAAATGATATTATAATAAAATGAAAATATCTTGACACTTGTCCTAACCCTATTGTATGAGTTATGTCCGACCAAGAAAACCCATGGGTCGATTTTTGGTACCCCATGGAGCCACTTGGGTATGATAATGACATTTATGCCTTTTATTTAAAGTTAAAGTAAAAACGACACAAACATGAGATGTTTTACTAAAACAATTTTTACATGGGGTTATACAAGTCATATTTTTTACTATAAATATTCATTAGAAATATAAAAAGATTTCATACATCATGATATTTTTTTTATAATTTTTATACATTAAATATATTAAATTATTTATGACATCATGATGATGCAGTGATTACCTCATTATTTAACGATTTAAATAAAATGGAAAGATAATGTAAAATATAAGACCTACACATGTCCAAAACCTATTGTATGGGTGTATTTAGAACCCTTATCACCTTATCCTCGAAACACATCAATTTGGGACCATTAAAATCTGAAAACCATTTGAAAATAAAGTAACATTTCCTTACCTTCCAAGAGTGCCCCTCCTCTCCACTTATAAAAGGCCCCCACCTCTACCACCTTACCCACACCTCTCAAGCCTTTGGTTCGGCCAATATCTGATCATTTTGTCTCTCCACATCCCTCTATTACTCCTTGAAGCCTCACTTTGTGTATAAGTCTTCCCAAGGAAGCCTTTAAGATCAAACCAAAGGGAGTTACCCGATTATAAGGTAATGTCTTCACTTGAGTCCTTTTGTCTTATTTTGCTTCTCCAACCCCCTAAACTCTTTTTATTCATTTATTTTGTAACAACTCCAGTATCTTACATATACTAGGATGTTGTTATAAGAAGATTTAGAGCTACACTCATACACACCTATATCTAATGGTTACCTATATCTAATGGTTAATGAACATACTGTTTCCGTGGATGGCGAATTTTTGCCTCCCGAAACGATGATTGTTCAACATTCTTTTAACACCTTAAAGGTTTCCATTAAGATGACACTATATTTATATATGATATATAATATGTTTATGATTTCCTTAAGCTTCTGTATTTTTCATTTTGGTCATAACTTTATGGTTCCCATTGTGGGTAAACACGATAATTTCATTTTAGGAAGTGCGGACTACCGCCCCCTCAAAGTGATTTGATTCGTTAATGCCATATGTGGGATGTATAAAGGATGGATTTAAAGTTATTATATATTATGTTATACTATAATTATAATATACTTCTATAACATTATTATTTCTTTCCATTAAATTATGAGATAGAAATGAAAGTAGCATTCATGCGTACGTACGGCTTACCGTCTCCATGAACGGTGCATTTCATTTCTTATCCCCAAATGTAATGTACTATTATAAGTACATGTATATAATCGATATATATGATGAATGATACATATAAATTATGAATATAATTCTGTAATTAAAATATACATACCTCTCATTTATTTTTAATTCCATTAATATGATAAAGAAATGAAAGTAGCGTTCATGCGTACGTACGGCTTACGGTCTCCATGAACGGCCATTTCATTTCTTACCTCTAAATGATTATGTAATAAATACATGTATATTCTGGATATATATGATATATATGATATCCAAATCAGGAATTTTATTCTGGATATAATGAACCTTTGACCACACGAACAACATGTAATTGTAAGAAGTCCACTTTCGACTTAAGAACCAAATATCGACAAAACAAACATTATTAACTTAAATGATTACATAATGTTTATAACATGATAATAAGTGATATAAAAGTAATAATAAACTTGAATAAGGTTATTAAGAAAGTATAAATTAACTCAATTTTATTATTCAGGACGTTAAAGAATGATCAAGTCAAGTCGGACCCGAGGTAAGGGACTTCATCTCAATCTCCTTTCATTGAGGCATATTTCATTTTATACACAACTTTCTTTTATACGGTGTATAAACCCCTTTGAATTTTACTTTCATACAAAAGGAATCTTTTTCTACGAAGCGTTTTACTAAACGACAAAAAGGAATGTTTCTTTTAACGTACGCGGTGACAACGACCTTTTCCGCCGCCGCGGGTATTATTTGGTCTTTGGCTTCCTGAACAAGCCGTAATGTTTTTTTAAAATGAAATAAATATCGTATACTCTTTTATGTATTTTGGTATTGAAAATGGTTTTTATAATGGATTTGTTATGTCAATATATTTGAGTGATATATTGTGATCAAAGTGTGGAAATGTTTTCTTTCCAGTATGTTTGTTTTATGTCTTATGATTTTATAATGGTACTTGGACATTTGATGGGTGGTTACGTGATAAACCATATGACGGGTGGTGCCGTGAATACCAGGACGGGTGGTTACGTTATAACCTCTAATCCATTGGGTATGGAAGTCAGCCGTATGTCTATTCCATTAAGTATGTATGGAAGTCGGCCGTATGGCTATTCCATTAAGTATGTATGGAAGTTGGTCGTATGGCTATTCCATTAAGTGATATGTGTGGAAGTCGACCGTATGGTTATTCCACTTAAGTATGTTTATGTCCCAAGTTACCTTTATATGTTATGTGATCTTTTTATGGGTTTTATTGTAATCTTCTAGTTACAAAAGGGTAAGTAATGATCTTTTATTTTAGTGAGGAGTTTTACTACTTCATAAAGGTGAAAAGTATTACTTTGATAAAGTATACATGGTTTACTTGTTGTTTTGATAAACTAACAGTTTTCATTATTTGTGTATCCCTTACTGAGATTTTTATGCTCACCCCAAGTTTTTTTGAAATGTTTTTCACAGGACTTAATGTGGAATAGGGTCAAGGATGGAATCAAGGGAAAGTCATGCTATATAAAACATGGAACTAGACATGTTTCTTTTTAAGAGTTTTTATTTTATGGAATCTTAGTAGAAGTGTCTACTTTGTAATCTTTTGAGATGTAACAGTTATGTTCTAATTCTCTAAAACTATAAACCTGAAAAGATCCTCAATGTGAATTATTCATTTAATTCAATATTAAGTAAGGTTCAAGTCTGGGGCCTTATACTTAGTGTGTGTGGGTGGGATGTGTTGTGATGTGTAGCCTAGGTGTGTGCAGGTGGGACATGACGTGATATATTTGGAATAGGTGGTAGCACCATGATGTTTGTTGTTAGGGTGTGAGAGCATCTAATAAGTGGGAAAGTGGTGTGGGTTACCCTATCATCATTTTTATTTATGTTATAATATATTACATGGATGTGTTTTTTTGTTATAATTCCTTGGTGAGGTTGCGGTTATGTTTAGTATACATGTTTGGTGTTTTTTCGTTCGACTGTTTTTTCACGGGAGCATTTGTATGCTTCTTCCACTTGTGCATGAGATAATTTGGTTTTTATAATGAGAATAACTACCTTGTGAGACTACATATATAAAATAGATTTCAGGTTTCTAAGAGGATTATGTGAACTGTGATGGCCATTACTAACCGTACCATTGGACATTTTATGTGTTGTTTCTCTAGTTTTTTTTTGGGTATTTACATTGGATACTATTATTTGTATCAGTTTTATTTACACATGAATTGTGGGATTGTTTTTTTCTTTTATTTATATATATATATATATATCATGGAATTTATTATGGTTGATACATCCTATATCCTGATCTTGTTTTCTTATAAAGGATAATGCCTCCCATATTGTGAGATTTGTACACCCTTGGTGCTCATCTCCAACTCGGGGGCTACTGGAGGTAGGGCTCGGGGGTCATTATCTCTCTCCCCTCAATGAGGTATCTTTGGTGGTTGGGGGTCCTGAAATTTAATATATTATATATTTATATTTAATAAATATACATATACATTTGTATACAATATTTTCATAACATAGTAAATCCTATTCAAACCTACCATTATTACAGCTAGGTTATTAAATAATAATATTTATTTTTTCATTTATGATCAGTGTTTTATATCTTGTATGATATCAAAAATAGTCTTTTCTTTTAAAACATTGGACATTACATATTTAATATTAATTTTTTAGTATTTTGTTTCTCATTACCATTTCAGGTTATATACTTCCCCATTTATTTTTGAAAATACCAAAGGGGGGGGGGACTTTATGTTCTGAAAAAAAGTGTTGTAATAGAAGTCTTTGAAATATCCAAGGGTAGGATTAATTATTTAAAGTGATAATATGTGATTAAGTGGGATGTTTTAAAAGGAAAAATGTTTTAGGATAATTATTGGGATGTTTATAAGAATTTATTAAAGGGGGGTAACCATCCTTAGAGGATAAGTTTTAATATATTTAATCATATAATAAAAGTGTTATAAACTTATGGAGAGTAATGAATTATCTATTAAATATTATTAATAAGTAAAACTATTGAAATTATTTGAAATTGTAATTTTTTTATTTATGTCTTTTTGTTTGTGCTTTCCAAAAAAGGATAGATTTTTGAGTCAGATGTTTTTGTTCTTACTTTTCCATTCCTTTTATTTTGGAATTCACAATAACCGTCTTAACAAATTTTTTACTAAACTTTTTTTTATAACAGTTTTAGAATTTTATTTTATAGAACTATAAATTTAACTAACATTGAAATTATTATAATGTATGGAGGATATAAAATTTTTATTCTTAAATATGATCTATCAGATTAAGGATGTGTATGATTCATCGGACTAACCTTTATTCCATCAAGTGGTTAGACTTTTGACTTGTCTCTTGTACTAATAGAAGGAATGGTCATCAAACTGATATAGGTACCCATACATCAGACAGAGACTTATAATATTTATTATATTGACCAATGATAATGAATTCAATCAAAGTATCCTATGTTCATAATCTGAATTTATAGATTTTTTTTATCAAAAGTAATAAAATTTAGTATTGTAATTATAAGGCCCCAGCCTTAAACCTTACTTAATCTTGGGTTATTACAAGATTACACATTGAGGATCTTTTCAGGTTTAGAGTTTTAGAGAATTAGAACATAACTATTACATCTTAAAAGATTACAAAGTAGACACTTCTACTAAGTCTCCATAAAATAAAAACTCTTAAAAAGAAAGATGTCTAGATTACATGTTTTAGATAGCATGAAATTCCCTTGATCCCATCCTTGACCTTATTCCACTTTAAGTCCTGTGAAAAACATTTCGAAAAACTTGGGGTGAGCATAAAAAGCTCAGTAAGGGATACAAAAAGAATGAAAACTGTTAGTTTTTCAAACATCAAGTAAACCATGTATAATTTATCAAAGTAATACCTTCACCTTCATGAAGTAGTAAAAAAAATCTTCACTGAATAAAGTATCATTACTTACCTTTTTGTAACCAAAGGATTACCAGAAAACCCATATAAAGAACACATAGAATATATAAAGGTAACTTGGGACATAAACATACTTAAGTGGAATAACCATACGGTTGACTTCCACACATATCACTTAATGGAATAGCCATACGGCCAATTTCCATACATACTTAATGGAATAGCCATACGGCCGACTTCCATACCCAATGCATTGGAGGTTATAACGTAACCACCCGTCCTGGTATTCACGGCACCACCCGTCATATGGTTTATAACGTAACCACCCGTTAAAATGTCCAAGTACCAGTATAAAATCATAAAACATAAAACCAATATAAAGGAATGATAACATTTCCACATTTCAATCACAACATATCATAAATATATTTACATAATAGAATCTTTTTTCAAAACCATTTTCAATACCAAAATACATAAAAGATTATATGGTATTTATTTTATTCTAAAAACATTGCGGCTTGTTGAGAAAGCCAAAGACCAAATAATACTCACGGTGGCGGAAAAGGTCATTGTCACCGCGTACGTTAAAAAAACATTCCTTTTTGTCGTTTAGTAAAACGCTTCGTAGAAAAAGATTCCTTTGTATAAAAGTAAAATTCAAAGGGTTTTATACACCGTATAAAAGAAAGTTGTGTATAAAATAAAATATGCCTCAATGAAAGGAGATTGAGACTAAGTCCCTTACCTCGGGTCCGACTTGACTCGATCGTTCTTTAACGTCCTGAATAATAAACTTGAGTTAATTTATACTTGATTAAGAACCTTTTTAAAGTTCTTTATTCCTTTTATATCACTTATTTCCATGTTATAAACATTATGTAACCATTTAAGTTAATAATGTTTGTTTTGTCAATTTTTGGTTCTTAAGTCGAATGTTGACTTCTTACAATTGCATGTTGTTCGTGTGGTCAAAAGTTCTTTATATCCAGAATGAAATTCCCGATTTGGATATAATATGTATCATATATATCCAGCATATACATGTATTTATAATATTACATAATCATTTAGAGGTAAGAAATGAAATGCACCGTTCATGGAGACGGTAAGCCGTACGTACGCATGAACGCTACTTTCATTTCATTGTCATATTAGTGGAATTAAAACTAAATGAGAGGTATGTATATTTTAATTCCAGAATTATATTCATCATTTAGATATATCATTAATTATATATATACATTATATACATGTAATTTTAATAGTACATTACATTTGGGGATAAGAAATGAAATGCACCGTTCATGGAGACGGTAAGCCGTACGTACGCATGAACGCTACTTTCATTTCTATATCATACTTTAATGGAAAGAAATAATAATGATATAGAGGTATATTATAATTCCAGTATAACATCATATATAATAACTTTAAATCCATCCTTTACACGTCCCGCATATGGCATTAACGAATCACATCACTTTTAGGGGGCGGTAGTCCGCACTTCCTTAAATGAAGATATCGTGTTTACCCATAATGGAAACCATAGAGGTATGCCAAAAATGAAAAATACAGAAGCTTAAAGAAAACATAAACATATTATATATCATATATAAAAATAGTGACATCATAATGGCCACCCTTGAAGGTGTTAAATGAGTATTGAACAATCATCGTTTCGGGAGGCAGAATTTTGCCATCCACGGAAACCGTATGTTCTTTAACCATTTGATGTAGTTGTGTGAGAGTGTAGCTCAAATAAATATTATAACAAAATCCTAGTATATTGAAGATACTGGTGTTGTTACAAAAGAAGTAAATAAAAAGAGTTTAGACGGTTGGAGAAGCAAAATAAAACAAATGAACAAGAGAGAATGAAATACCTTTAAAAGTGTAACTCCCTTTTGATTTGATCCTAAAGGCTTCCTTTGAAAGGATTATGCCCAAAGGTAATCCTCTAGGATTAGGAGAGGTATGTGGAGAGAGTAATTGGGTAGGGGTTGGCCGAGCCAAAGGCTTGAGAAGTGTGTGAAATGGGGTAGAGGTGGGGGCCTTTTATAAGAGGAGAGGAGAGGCACTTTTGGAAAGTAAAGAAATATTACTTTATTTGAAAATGTGTTTCGGTTTTAAAAGGTCCCACATTGATATAATTCGTGTATAAGGTGATAAGGGTTCGAAATCCACTCATCCAATTGGTTTTGGCCATGTGTAGGTTTTATATTTTTCATTATCTATCCATTTTATTTAAATCGTCAAATAATGATGTCATCGCTGCATCATTATTATGTCATATATAATTTAATTTATTTAATGTCTAAAAATTATTAAAAAAAATACTATGATGTAGGAAATATTTTTATCTTTCCAATGACTATTTATAATCAAAATTTGGACTTGTATAACCCCACTCAAAAATTATATTAGTAAAACAATTTATGTTAGTGTCATTTTCACTTTAACATTAAATAAAAATATATTAATGTCATTTTCCAACTAAAGTGGCTCCATGGGGTCCCCAAGTTGGCCCATGGCTTGTATTTTTCGTCCATGACTCACCCAATAGGTGTAGGACAAGTTTCATGGTGTTTTCACATTCTTATAATACCATTTTTACCTTAAACTACACTAATTACCTCTAATCACGATTAATGAAAAAAAGTTACTATTCACCAAAAAAAATATTATAATCTCATTGAACCACATTTTACTTCTTAATGACAACCATGTATGTCGGATTTTCAAAATTCAATACACATTAGTGGTAAACTTTCATTTAACTGAAAAATCAGTTTGCTTGATTACCACTTAGTGGTTTCACTATTCATCAAAAATTGAAGTTTTTCAGAAAATTACCAAAAATTCACCCTAAGCTATATTTGATATTCCGAATTCAAAAATGAAGTCCATTTTAAAAAATTCAAAACATATAAGTCAAATTAATTAATTTAATAATTAATTCCCGCTGTCATGAGCAAATAGCGTGTTTTTATGAAATAATAAGTATCAAAAGATTGACACTAGTTTAAGTCCGATTTCAAAGTGAAATTAATTCCAACGACCACTATTGGATTTAATGGTAAAAATATTTTCTAATTTCACTTTAAAACCAATTCAAAAGATAATCTAATCATATAAATAAATTATATTAAAAAGAGGTTTTGAATTAAAATACAACATTTTACACTATTCATTAAAAAAATGAACTTTATCAGAAAGGTACCCAAAATTTACACAAAGTAAATTTTGATGTCCCGATTCTAAAGAAGAGTTATATTTGGTCCAAAATAAAGTATACGAGTGATCAAAACTATATTTAATGACGGTTCACCATTAAAAGGTGATAAGTGAACCTTTAGTGAAAATTAGAGTATATATGCCCTAAAATTGAACTCTTTCCGTATTTTAAGCCTTTATCTTTTATTGGGTAAATGTATAAACATTTAAAAACATATCTAATCATATTTTAGTTATTTCTATCCATTCCCACCATTACAACGGCTACTTGTTAACTAACATTTAAAATAATATTATTTTATTACTAGTGTGCTACGTAAGTTTCAAAGAAACTCATCGTTGCGTATTGGGTACGCTATCGAACATAGCAACCCCTTTAAAATAAAATTAATATTTAATTTGTAAATATTAATAAATATGAAAATTCTTTATTCTTTATTTACCTGGGATGTTACATCCTTCCCCCCTTTTGGGAATTGCGTCCTCGCAATTTTATTCACTTATTAAAATAAGTGGGGGTATTTATCCCTCATAGCATTTTCAGATTCCCACATTGCCTCTTCAATCACATGGTTTTTCCACAAAACCTTTACCTGATGAATCACCTTATTCCGTAACACTTGCTCCCTGTGGTCAAGAATCTGGACCGGTTGTTCCTCATAAGATAGGTTCTCTTCCAGCTAAACTACCTCTGGACTCAAAACATGAGATGGATCTGGCATATACTTTCTCAACATTGAAACATGAAAAACATTGTGTACCTGAGATAAACTCGGAGGTAAAGCCACTCGGTATGCAACTGGTCCAACTCTTTCCAGAATTTCGTATGGTTCAATAAACCTTGGACTCAGCTTTCCTTTCTTACCAAATCTCATCACACTTTTCCAAGGAGAAACCTTGAGAAAAACATGATCACCTACCTCGAAAGATAGATCCTTCCTCCGGTTATCTACATAACTCTTCTGCCTGCTCTGAGCTGTTCTCATGTGCTTCTGAATCAACTGAACTTTTTCTGCCATCTCTTCTACCAATTCTGGTCCCATCAGCTTCCTTTCACCCACTTCATTCAAAAATGCTGGAGTTCAACACCGCTTCCCATATAATGCCTCAAATGGTGCCATCTGTATACTGGAATGAAAACTGTTATTATAAGAAAACTCAAGCAAAGAAAGATGTTGGTCCCAACTTCCCTAATAATACATAGAATAAGATCGTAGCATATCCTCCAATGTCTGGATTGTTCGTTCTGACTGCCCATCTGATTGAGGATGAAAAGCTGTACTAAAATTTAATTCAGTACCCAACGACTTCTGAAGGCCTTTCCAAAAGTTAGAAGTAAACCTGGGATCACGATCCAATACAATGGAGAGAGGAACTCCATGTAACCTGACTATCTCTTTAAGATAAAAACGGGAAAGTTGATCAAGAGAGAAAGTATCTCGTATAGAAAGGAAATGAGAGGATTTAGTCAAGCGATCAACAACAACCCAGATTTCATTATTACCTCGAGATGTCCTCGGTAATCCCACAACAAAGTCCATGGATATGTTTTCCCATTTCCACTCTGGCACTGGTAAAGGCTGAACCATCCCTTTCGGTAACTGCTGCTCTGCTTTAACCTGTTGACATGTCAAACACTTCACAGTAAAATCAGCAATGTCTCTTTTCATTCCATCCCACCAGTAATACTCCCACAGATCTCTGTACATCTTAGTACTGCCAGGATGAACTGAAAACGGGGAACTATGAGCCTCACATAACAACTCATTCTTCAACTGTGAATCACAAGGCACACATAACCTCTTCCCAAACCTCAAAACACAAACACAAACTTATCCAAGAACTCATGGAAAATTTTATTCATAAGGTCCATGAATACAGCAGGTGCATTGGTTAACCCAAAAGGCATAACTACAAATTCATAAGGGCCATATCTAGTACGGAACGCAGTCTTCGGAACGTCTGCTTCTTTTACTTTAAACTGATGGTACCCCGAACTCAAGTCAATCTTCGAAAAATACTAAGCTCCCTGGAGCTGATACCACTTCATTCGATGGCCCAACATCTGCTGAAGTTGTTGCAAAGGATTTTACCACCCCTTTCTGCTTGTAGTCTAACTGCTTCCCATCACTCAAGCTCCTTGTCGGACACTCGTCTGCATAATGACCCATTTCATTACACTTAAAACATCTTACCGTTGGCTTTTCATTTCCTGCTTGATCATCTTCCTTACAGTTACGAGCAATATGACCAGACTTACCACACCGAAAGCACTTACCAGACTTGGATAAACATTCTCCAGGATGCATTTTACCACACTCCTCACAGGATGGATATTTGGTTTTCTTACCTCCTTGCTTCTTTGATGAATTCTTCCCCTTTGCCTGCCAACTAGACCTCTTATTCTGTTGTTTGTCATAGAACACCTGATCATTGACAAACTCCATTTCCACCTTCTCCGCACATCGAACAAGTTTTTCATAACTTTTGAACTCACGAGAAGCTAAATCCCTTCGATACTTTGGCTTTAACCCTGAGTAAAAATGTTTTATTTTACTATCAAGATCTCGTATGAAGTTTGGAGCATACCTTGCCAATCGAGTGAACTTTTCTTCATAAGCAGCCAATGAGTCATCCTCCTGCCTCAATTCTAGGAACTGTTTTTCCATCCTAAGACGAACCACCTTAGGAAAATATTTCTCAAGAAACATACCTTTGAATTCGTCCCAGTGAAGATCCTCAATCTCATCACTATCCCTTATATTTTTCACCATCGACCACCACTGATCAGCTTCACCTTCAAAACGGTAAACAGCAAGACTAACCTTTTGATGTTCTGAACACCCCATGACATCAAAAATCTTCTCCAGTGCTTTAATCCACCCTTCAGCTAGCACAGGGTCAGATGATCCTCTGAATGATGGGGGATGTTGCCTCATGAAATGTTCCACCACTGACATGTTCCTCTGCGGTTGATCTGGATGATCTTGTGCATGGATACCACCACCATTTATAGCCTGAGTCAACTGTTCCATCATTGCAACAAACTGTTCAGTTCCGATTCCGACCATCTCAGGTTGCTGATTTGGAAGGTTATCTTCCTCCTGATGTCGTCCCAACATAGCTGCTTTGTTTCCTCTGCGGAAAACCATTCTGAACATAGAAATATCTTAGGCAAAGCAACATGGTAATCCGTAAATGCTATATCATTTCAATCATATTATAATTTAACACTTTTCTAACTCCTAAAGTTGTCTAAATCGTCCTCTGATACCAACTATAAGGCCCCAGCCTTAAACCTTACTTAATCTTGGGTTATTACAAGATTACACATTGAGGATCTTTTCAGGTTTAGAGTTTTAGATAATTAGAACATAACTATTACATCTTAAAAGATTACAAAGTAGACACTTCTACTAAGTCTCCATAAAATAAAAACTCTTAAAAAGAAAGATGTCTAGATTCCATGTTTTAGATAGCATGAAATTCCCTTGATCCCATCCTTGACCTTATTCCACTTTAAGTCCTGTGAAAAACATTTCGAAAAACTTGGGGTGAGCATAAAAAGCTCAGTAAGGGATACAAAAAGAATGAAAACTGTTAGTTTTTCAAACATCAAGTAAACCATGTATACTTTATCAAAGTAATACCTTCACCTTCATGAAGTAGTAAAAAAAATCTTCACTGAATAAAGTATCATTACTTACCTTTTTGTAACCAAAGTATTAGCATAAAACCCATATAAAGAACACATAGAATATATAAAGGTAACTTGGGACATAAACATACTTAAGTGGAATAACCATACGGTTGACTTCCACACATATCACTTAATGGAATAGCCATACGGCCAATTTCCATACATACTTAATGGAATAGCCATACGGCCGACTTCCATACCCAATGCATTGGAGGTTATAACGTAACCACCCCTCCTGGTATTCACAGCACCACCCGTCATATGGTTTATAACGTAACCACCCGTTAAAATGTCCAAGTACCAGTATAAAATCATAAAACATAAAACCAATATAAAGGAATGATAACATTTCCACATTTCAATCACAACATATCATAAATATATTGACATAATAGAATCTTTTTTCAAAACCATTTTCAATACCAAAATACATAAAAGAGTATATGGTATTTATTTTATTCTAAAAACATTACGGCTTGTTGAGAAAGCCAAAGACCAAATAATACTCGCGGTGGCGGAAAAGGTCATTGTCACCGCGTACGTTAAAAAAAAAAACCTTTTTGTAGTTTAGTAAAACGCTTCGTAGAAAAAGATTACTTTGTATAAAAGTAAAAGTCAAAGGTTTTTATACACCGTATAAAAGAAAGTTGTGTATAAAATAAAATATGCCTCAATGAAAGGAGATTGAGACGAAGTCCCTTACCTCGGGTCCGACTTGACTCGATCGTTCTTTAACGTCCTGAATAATAAACTTGAGTTAATTTATACTTGATTAAGAACCTTTTTAAAGTTCTTTATTCCTTTTATATCACTTATTTCCATGTTATAAACATTATGTAACCATTTAAGTTAATAATGTTTGTTTTGTCAATTTTTGGTTCTTAAGTCGAATGTTGACTTCTTACAATTGCATGTTGTTCGTGTGGTCAAAAGTTCTTTATATCCAGAATGAAATTCCCGATTTGGATATAATATGTATCATATATATCCAGCATATACATGTATTTATAATATTACATAATCATTTAGAGGTAATAAATGAAATGCACCGTTCATGGAGACGGTAATCCGTACGTACGCATGAACGCTACTTTCATTTCATTGTCATATTAGTGGAATTAAAACTAAATGAGAGGTATGTATATTTTAATTCCAGAATTATATTCATCATTTAGATATATCATTAATTATATATATACATTATATACATGTAATTTTAATAGTACATTACATTTGGGGATAAGAAATGAAATGCACTGTTCATGGAGACGGTAAGTCGTACGTACGCATGAACGCTACTTTCATTTCTATATCATACTTTAATGGAAAGAAATAATAATTATATAGAGGTATATTATAATTCCAGTATAACATAATATATTATAACTTTAAATCCATCCTTTACACGTCCCGCATATGGCATTAACGAATCACATCACTTTTAGGGGGCGGTAGTCCGCACTTCCTTAAATGAAGATATCGTGTTTACCCATAATGGAAACCATAGAGGTATGCCAAAAATGAAAAATACATAATCTTAAAGAAACCATAAACATATTATATATCATATATAAAAATAGTGACATCATAATGGCCACCCTTGAAGGTGTTAAATGAGTATTGAACAATCATCATTTCGGGAGGCAGAATTTCACCATCCACGGAAACCGTATGTTCTTTAACCATTTGATGTAGTTGTGTGAGAGTGTAGCTCAAATAAATATTATAACAACATCCTAGTATATTGAAGATACTGGTTTTGTTACAAAAGAAGTAAATAAAAAGAGTTTAGAGGGTTGGAGAAGCAAAATAAAACAAATGAACAAGAGAGAATGAAATACCTTTAAAAGTGTAACTCCCTTTTGATTTGAGCCTAAAGGCTTACTTTGAAAGGATTCTGCCCAAAGGGAATCCTCTAGGATTAGTAGAGGGATGTGGAGAGATTAATTGGTCAGGGGTTGGCCGAGCCAAAGGCTTGAGAAGTGTGTGAAATGGGGTAGAGGTGGGGGCCTTTTATAAGAGGAGAGGAGGGGCACTTTTGGAAAGTAAAGAAATATTACTTTATTTGAAAATGTGTTTCGGTTTTAAAAGGTCCCACATTGATATAATTCGTGTATAAGGTGATAAGGGTTCTAAATCCACTCATCAAATTGGTTTTGTCCATGTTTAGGTTTTATATTTTTCATTATCTATCCATTTTATTTAAATCGTCAAATAATGATGTCATCGCTACATCATTATTATGTCATATATAATTTAACTTATTTAATGTCTAAAATTATACAAAAACTACTATGATGTAGGAAATCTTTTTAGATTTCCAATGACTATTTATAATCAAAATTTGGACTTGTATAACCCCACTCAAAATTTATATTAGTAAAACAATTTATGTTAGTGTCATTTTCACTTTAACATTAAATAAAAATATATTAATGTCATTTTCCAACTAAAGTGGCTCCATGGGGTCCCCAAGTTGGCCCATGGCTTGTCTTGGTCGGCCATGACTCACCCAATAGGTGTAGGACAAGTTTCATGGTGTTTTCACATTCTTATAATACCATTTTTACCTTAAACTACACTAATTACCTCTAATCACGATTAATGAAAAAAAGTTACTATTCACCAAAAAAAATATTATAATCTCATTGAACCACATTTTACTTCTTAATGAAAACCATGTATGTAGGATTTTAAAAATTCAATACACATTAGTGGTAAACTTTCATTTAACTGAAAAATCAGTTTGCTTGATTACCACTTAGTGGTTTCACTATTCATCAAAAATTGAAGTTTTTCAGAAAATTACCAAAAATTCACCCTAAGCTATATTTGATATTCCGAATTCAAAAATGAAGTCCATTTTACAAAATTCAAAACATATAAGTCAAATTAATTAATTAAATAATTAATTCCCGCTGTCATGAGCAAATAGCGTGTTTTTATGAAATAATAAGTATCAAAAGATTGACACTAGTTTAAGTCCGATTTCAAAGTGAAATTAATTCCAACGACCACTATTGGATTTAATGGTAAAAATATTTTCTAATTTCACTTTAAAACCAATTCAAAAGATAATCTAATCATATAAATAAATTATATTAAAAAGAGGTTTTGAATTAAAATACAACATTTTACACTATTCATTAAAAAAATGAACTTTATCAGAAAGGTACCCAAAATTTACACAAAGTAAATTTTGATGTCCCGATTATAAAGAAGAGTTATATTTGGTCCAAAATAAAGTATACGAGTGATCAAAACTATATTTAATGACGGTTCACCATTAAAAGGTGATAAGTGAACCTTTAGTGAAAATTAGAGTATATATTCCCTAAAATTGAACTCTTTCCGTATTTTAAGCCTTTATATTTTATTGGGTAAATGTATAAACATTTAAAAACATATCTAATCATATTTTAGTTATTTCTATCCATTCCCGCCATTACAACGGCTAATTGTTAACTAACATTTAAAATAATATTATTTTATTACTAGTGTGCTACGTAAGTTTCAAAGAAACTCATCGTTGTGTATCGGGTACGCTATCGAACATAGCAACCCCTTTAAAATAAAATTAATATTTAATTCGTAAATATTAATAAATATGAAAATTCTTTATTCTTTATTTACCTGGGATGTTACAGTAATAGTGATAAACAAAAAGCACATCATACATTCAGCTATACTAGATCACGATAAGATATCAAGTGAAATCCTTCTAATGACATTGCTACTAACTCCAAAATATAACCATTGGAGCATCATCTATAAATATCCATTAATTTTAAGATTTAAGAGATGATACATTTCAAAAATCATTTTTCCTGATGTGTTCCCTTCATAAACATCTCCTATAAAGTCATTATAATACATTATAGAGTTTTATTATTCTAGGGAATCCCTGTTGGGGTTGTTTCCATCTGAAAAAATTATTTTATATTCTGTGTCCAATAATTGTACTAATTGAGTGTTTTTGGGGACAGGAATATAGTGAATCAGATATATCAGATCGATGTCTTCTAGGTCTAGGAAAATAGATTTTGATCATTGTATTAGAGGCATATGACGATAGGAACACATATTTGATACTATTGTCATATTGAGGTATTTCCTAGTAATTAAAGTTACACTTTATAATAAGTATAAACTATATATACCTTTAGTTAGGGTTTATAACTACCTTTACAGTTAATTTTAAAAGAGAGAATTCATTTAATATAGCTTGTAGGTAATTCTTACTTTTACAAGATTTTTTTCTTGTTTTTAAAATTCTTTATTATGTTTTTAATATTGAGATTGAATAATTCTTTTTAAAATCATTCTTATAATTTATTTTATCAATGTATCTATGATCAAAATTAAAACATACTCTAATATAATCATAAATTCTATGATTCTGATTCATACACTCTGAGCATCAGATGGTCTATGAGTATGATCATTTTAGTTTAATAGGTATTGTGTTTTTTTAGTTTAAAGTTAATTAAACTATAATTAAAAATATCTTATATGTACATAAACCATATCTAATATTTATCTCCAACATCATTTTGATTATAAATACAATCTCGGAAGGATATAGGAATAATGTTAAAGAGGTGGTCTGAATAAGAGGTATCGTTCTTTACCCAGTGCTTTTATTTTGATTATTCGTCCACCTCATTAAATTATTCATAAAACATTATGATATAATAAAAATAGTATATACGATATTATAATATGTTATTATGTTATTTTCATTACCCAAATCTATATCTTCATCAATCAAATGGGAAAAAATCCAGCATTCGTTTGTATAGCAGGCAACTACCTTGTGAACTGGTGTAATTCATTTTCCATCATCACCTATCATGGATCTTTATACTGATGGAATTAATGTTTATATATAATACTAATTAAATATTTATCCTT
Source organism: Viscum album (assembly GCA_963277665.1). Classification (NCBI taxonomy): domain Eukaryota; kingdom Viridiplantae; phylum Streptophyta; class Magnoliopsida; order Santalales; family Viscaceae; genus Viscum; species Viscum album. Next base: position 1,595,294,557 of record OY728161.1, read on the forward strand.
CTTAAAAAATAAAATATTTTTAACTTTTTACCATTTCATTCGCTGAAAAATGATAGCACCGTTTGTGCATATGTGTGGACTACCACCTCTATGAAGCGATGCTGTTTTTTTCATCACCACATCACATGGATGGTATATATATATATAATTATATTTAATGAAAAAATATTTTATTTATTTTATTATTATAATTATATAAATTTAAAATATTATTTACCTTCTTTCCATAATGATCTTTGAAAAATGGAAATGTTACTCATGTGTATATATGGTCTATCGTCTCCATGGTTTTAATGTTGCTCATTTTTCATAACTATATTACACTGATGGTTTTAAATGTTTTATTGATGTATTAAAATGATTATTATATAATGATTATTATTTTTTATATATTTTACTAGTGACCTATTTGATCATAGTCAACCCATAGAAGTCATTTTGGACTTATATACCGAATATTGTCAAAACATTCGACATGATATTAATTGATTGGGTAATTGATTATAACAAGGTAAGAACAAATAATAAACATGAAAATGTTTATTTAGAAATTAAATAATAAAATAATTTCATTATTCATGGTGATAAATAATATAATTAATGACTTGAACTAAAGGTAAGGGAATCTTTGACTAAAAAGATCTTTTTTAATGTTTTAAAGATTTATTTTCTAAAAAAAATCTTCTATATTCTTCTAAATAATCCAAGAAAATTCTAATTTATGTTTCAATGTATGATAAATTTAATTTTTACCATATTTATATTTCTTTAAAATTATTTTAAAAAGAATGAATCTTTTAAGATTTTATGTAAAGGGTACGTAAGTTGAAAAAACTTGTTTTAAAATGTTTTAAAGATTTATTTTCGAAGTATTTTTCATCCATATCCATTTTATTAAAATTATTTAATGGTTTTATTTATATTTATATAGAATAATTATAGTGGGAACTTTATTCCACTTTTTAATTTCTTTTAATGGTTTTCAATATGAATATTTTTACATATGTTATATGGATGTTTTATCTTTCATTTCAAACTGAAAAATGAATGTTCAGTTTTAGAATATATGGAATGAATGGATTTTGCAACCACTATAACCATTATTTTATTTTATTTTTATCAAATTAAAAGCTTCCTTATTTTCTTAAATGAAAGACTCTCATTCCCCTTTCTTGGTACTTTAGTATTAAAAATGGTGTTTTAAAAGGAAAAGGTATTGAAATATCCTAAATCTTTTTTTCATATGGGTTCAAAGGTGTTTTTTATGGGTTTTGTGTTTAAATGAGTGAAAGATAAAATTTATTATTTAGGATATAGTCCATGGAAAATTATATGTTAATGGGTGAACCTGATATAGCTCATGATGATGGGTATTCTTAGATAGTGCTCTAATACATTGGGAAATTAATTAGAAGTCCACTGTAAGCTTATTCCCAATTTATAAGGGTTATTTAAGGGTTATATAAGGGTTATATGAATATGATTTCCCCAGAAATATATATTATTTTTATAGGTTTTTTAATAGTTTTCATGAGAATCATTTTAGTTCACAAGTTCAAATAAAGGAATTTTATTTTAAAGAAAATACAACTCTATTTTGGAAAAAAATGTATGTTTTCGAGAAAATGTTATATGATATTATTGTTTTTAAATGATAAAATTTATTATTTCATTTTTATTTCCCTTACTAATATTTTTTTGATCATAACATTTTTTTTAAATGTTTTAGGGGGTTTTAAGGATGAGTAAGGATAAGGAATATGTCCTGATTATAATTGTGAAGATGTTTCTTGAAAATAAAATGGGTTTCATCATAAAAAATTTATATTGCTGGAAATTATAATATTGAGTATAAGTTTTTAATTTTCAATATATGAATATTATGAAATATTTATGACTTAATTATCTAAAACTCCATGCCTTAAATTCTCCTTAAAATTAATGAAAATGAATTCTAGTTTAAATATACTAAAATATGTAATGTATAAGGTAAGTTTGTTACAACATGAATAATTTGAAAATAATTTACCATAAAATAGAATTAATTTAAATTAACATGATAAAAACCCCTAAATAAAAATTTCCTTATATACTTAATAATTTTATATAATATTTTTCTTTGAAATATAGTTTTTTAAATGAAAAAAACAAATTCTCAACAAAATAAATTAACTTAATCTAAAAAAATAATGTCAACCATTATAAAATGTATTTTACCTTTATAAAAATAAGATAAAAATAATAATAAAAATAATTTTGACATCTTAATTAATCAAAACACCAAATCCTAATGGGATTTTTTATATATACCAAGTGTGTTTCTCAATCCCTTTTTATAGTTTTTTGCTTGTGAAAAGTTTTCATGCAACATGAGGTTCACCCTATTCCACTCCAAACATTATAAATTTATAAATAAACTACCAAAATTCAGGAATTATAAATAATACCATCAACTAATATCAAATTTTCAATAAAATAAACTTATATTAAATGTCATAAGTCATAATCCCCATGGAAACTCAAGGTTTTCCCTTAAAAGTGTTGGAAAAACACTTTATTATACCATTATCTTGAGTTCCAATAATATTATATCTATTCTAACTTTACTCCTAAAATATAAATAAGACTCTAATACTATTTTGTAATGAACTAACCCGGGTTATCCTTCCACATAACCTAAGTAATCACACTATAAGTCTTATACTGTGTCCATGATCTCTATCGTAAGGAATCTTGTGATGAGTTTATCAAAAATATAAATCATGAATTATTTTATCCTCTCAATATAACAGGATTTTTACATATATTTCACACTGTTGAGATTTAAATAAAAATATTTAAAAATATTAATTTATCCAAAAAAATCATAACTATATCCAATAAAATAAAAACCCACAAGGCAATACCAAAGACAAAAATTATGTTTCACAGAACATTTTACCAAAAATAATTGTCAAAGATGAACCAATGTGTTCAATATAAAAAATGTATCAGAATACCCATGTGACTCAAAATTTCACATGAGTATCTCTATATGACATTATAAAACTTTCACATCCCAAATTCAATAGGTTAAAATAATCATGATAACAATATCTAATATATAATTCATACCCTGATTAGATACAAAAAGACATAATAAATATATATGCACAAATGCGTGTTTGTAAGGTATAAACTAGAAATACCAAATAGGAATAGAAATTTTATACAATTTCCTTTTAATAAATTTAATTACTTAAAATTTTAACTAAAATTTGAAAATAGTTTTACCTTGTACTAAAAATTCATTAAAATTTTAGTAAGGAAATAAAATATTTTGAAAATATAAATATACCCACTGAAACAACTATGATCCATAAAAACTTTTTAAATAAATTTTCAATCTTGAAATCAAACACCTTTAGTTTATAAAAATGAATAGAAAATACTTTATTCTTATATAAAGATATTTATTTCTCATCCTTATGAATACATTATTAGAGTTGAAAAAACAGACAATAAAATAATGAAATGCTTCAAATTTAATCATAAAAAATTAGGTAAGTAAGATATCAGTAAAAATTTAAAATTAAATTATGAATAATAATTACTAGAAAGAAATACTTAAGTTATAATGTACTCATAAATATCATCATAACTAAATACATTCACACATTAAAATCAATATGAAAATAAATAAATATAAAATAAATATGTATAGCATAAGTACAATCAAGATAATATAATAATATTTTGTAATGACCATTATAGATATTAGGCTAAGTACTTAAGGTAAAATCCAAAATGTAATTAGGTGGAACCTTCTTCCAACCTAATAATGTGTTCTTAATAATATTACCCCAGGTATAATCTCAACTAGCCCCACTAGGTGGCACTCCATATAGTTAGAGCCTCAACATGCACTATGGGATACTATGTAGTGTATAATCTAAACTAGTATAGAAAATATATATTGATTTCCCACTTATTTAATTATGTTTCCCATGAGATTGTGTAATTAAGGTGATAAAAAAGGCATACATCAAATAATAATATAATATAAATGAAATAATATAAATTTTAGATCATGCCTCCAAACACATTTCAATGAAATATCCCCTTTAAATTTTATATAAAATAAAAAATTCATATAACATAACATCTATTTCCATATAAACTATCTCTATGAGGGTACATAATACTAAGGGAGTCCAAGACATCTGATAAAATTTAATAGTATTATCAGATAAACCATTAAATTATAAATAGAAAACCAAATTATGAAATAATCCTTTATAAATTACTCAATAATAAAAACACAAATTGATGAATAATGTAAATAAATATTAAATCCAATGGATGCATAAATATCCTAAAATATATAAAATTCCTAATAATAATATGTAACCTTCTAATATATTCTAAATAGACTCTTAATTTGAAAATAACTATTTATAAAATGAAACCAATTATTATTTTACTAAATTGAAGTCAAAGCTCTTAATTAATTATTAATTTACATCTAAAGGTTCTCTTAGGTGTTTTCAAAAACATCTAGAGTGCATGATATTTTTTTATATGTGTAAAACTTTAAGATCATTGAAATATCCCTTTTTTCACTCATGAAAACATAAAGACATGGGATTTTATTTATTATTTCTTCAAACATAACATATATAAATATAATATCTTTGAAAAGGGGGTTTATATAACAAAAGAATAACATGAGATTATAAATAAATTGAATTAATTAGAAACACCTATTCAAAATGATAATTTCACCATCAAATAATTTTATTCTACCTTAAGAAGATATATCCAAATATTAAAAGATAAAATAAAGAAATAACATCAAAGAACTCCCCAATTTATTTTTAAGTAATCCAAAACCCTATGACATTATGAATGTTTAGTTGAAGAATTATAGAACAAGGGAGGATAATAAAGTATAATATGAATATTATATCCCCTAATATGTATAAATGAATTATATTTATAATTAATCACTATTACTGATACAAATAGAAAGGAGAGGAGTTTCTAATCTGAGGGGGATATATTAGAGATATTTTGACATTTTGAGAATAAAATTGACCCCTATTCTATATAAATCTGATTAAAAGAATAAATATATTTACGGTTTTAAAATTTTTCATGAGCACTATACATTTTCATAGAGCATGTTCAACCTACATGTGTGAATCTCTATATCAACGGTGTAAACAAATATTTCCACTATTCATTTCACATGATTTACATCAGTGTGAACACTACCCATTAATTCTATAAAAAAACTATAAAAATATAATATTTCCACCCGAAATCCCAATAAATTTATATAATAAATGAATAAAAAATATAAAAATGAAAATGACATCATTAATGTCCCATTTATCAACAAATGTGGTCAAAACAATTCCTTGAATGCATTGGTTCTTTTATAAAATTATTTTACTCAATATGAGTTCACATGAGATTTCATTAATGTTATAGAATATTATTGGTTTCACATAGCTTTAATGTATTTACTTATACCTTAATAAACATTTTTCTTCTCCTACACATACATGAGTATCCTCTAATACATGTTATTCATTTTCTTTTTGGGGATAAATTACATTCCCCAATTTTCCTTCTCGACTCATTTTATAATCTTCCATTCATTAGTGGGTTCATTATTTATAAATTCACTAATATTTATCTAATTGTTTCTGATGGGGGATCCTTAAGTCTAATTTTTAGAGTCACAAAAATGTATAATACCTTTATTGACCTCACCTAACTTTTCTTTCATCTTAGATGACTTTTAAAAAATTAAACAAATTTGAGAGTTTATTTTTTTATCCTAATAAAATCTTGATCTATTTTTATAATTATATTAACTATAAAATTCATTTATATGGTTTTATCAACAAGAAATATACTTTAATTGGATTAAAATTTTATTAATTCTCTTCGATTTTCATCCAAATATTTATCTAGATTGTCAAATACTTCTTATTATACTAATATATCATAATTAAGAAATTGATTATCCTCAATATTTATTTTCTTTAAAAAATATATATCTATAAGATAAAATATTTTTAACCTATTCTATTTTTTGTAATTGTTTTTTGAACTCATCAAGACCTTCTTCATTCACTACAACCATCTTCTCAAGACATTCGATAGTGTAATATTTCTCAATAACTTGTATCTTATCATTGGACTTAAATATTTTAAATCTTCTTTTGATAGTTTATATTCTCCTTTGATCCCTTTAAAAATTTTCATAATAATTCATTAAAAAAATATTTCACATGGATTGCCTATTTTCCATTTTGGATGTTATAAGAACAAACACATTAACTATTTCTAGACCCATATCCAATTGACCTTTTATATCGAATAAGTTCTACTTGGGATTTATATTTTTAACAACATGTTATTCTATTTCACCAAAATATAAGCACATAAAACTTTTAATTAATTATATAAGTGTATCATACATGTATGTGAAATATTATTTGGATAAATTCTGAAAAAAATCCAAATTTTTATTAAACTATTCATCGAAATCCTAGGATAGATAATATTCATAGTTTGCAATTATTTATTCTTGATGGTATTCATCATAAAAGACATAAAATGTCCATCAATTCCTACTAAAAAATAAATATATAGATATTTCCTAGTATTATAACTTCTTTTTATCTATTTTATGATCCACTAGATTGATTTCATCTACAAAAATACTTAAATTTGGTTGATTAATACTTTTATGTACTAAATCCATCTCTTATTCCATGAGATCTAACTTCATCAATTAGTTGCCTTCCTTCTAATTTATATATCTCATGGTCTTTAAAGGTGTAAAATCACAAACTCTATAATTGATTCCTCACTATATAAAATATAAATAATATCAAATATCTACATCATCTTAAAATATTATTAATAGATTGTAAATATATAAAAATATAGAAATTCATTGGAACAAAGATTTTCTTTTGAAAATTTCACTAGTTGAAATCAGATGTGTGGGATTAACAATAATATTAGAGAAATAATAATTTATTTTACTAACTATATATCACTTTTTATCAATGAAACAAATTTTAACTGATAATATTCATTAAAAAATATTTAATAATAATCTTATGGTGACTGAATAAAAAGACAATTGTGCTTAGATACCAATTTTACACCTCATTGTAGATGTTCCAACCATTGAGAGGTGTTGGGTTAAATCAATTTTCATGTCCAATTTAATATTTTTATTTCATTAAAAAATCACATGTTCTCATAATCATTCCTGATAGTAAAGGGTTGTTCACTAACATGGGTATCTCTCTATAAAAGTAAGAAAGACAAAACAGAATACAAAAAGTATTTTACAAGTTCAACAAACATTTTTTATCATGTTTTTATTACTTAGTGATAATTAATTGATTTTCCACTTCTCATTGACATTGTTGATTATCACTATAATAACTTTCATATAGGGAGAGTCCCTCATAGCACCTTAAAATTTAAGTGTCTCTCCCAGAAATTCTTTCTCTTTGGACTCACAATAACAACACACATATAATAGGATTTATATTGTGGGATATTATAAAAAAATATCTCTATATTTTCTTCCCTAGGGATAACCACATCTCCATGAGTGACTTGATGAGTCACAATCATTATTCAAAAGATCTATTGGTTAGTGTCTCATGCTTATCAAGATATGATAGTAAATGGATGAGATTTCATATATACTTTCTTTTTTAAATTGCACAAAATATTATATTTAATATATTCCTATACTTATTCATCTTATTATATAAATATATTAAAATTCAATAAGAACACACACTTTTATTATATATTCTTCAATGGTGAATAGTTTGGTATTGAAAAAACGTTACATATAACTCCTCATCCTCTTTCTTTTGTGTATAATGATCTTTAGACTATTATACACACAAATTAAATAATCTTTTTAAATCTCTAATATGATACTTACTGTTCTCTAGTGGGTTTACAAAGTCTATTATTAGTAGAAGTATAGACTTTTATAAAAAAAATAGATGATAGAAATCATACCCATGATAATAATCCACTTTTCTCTTCTTTTATGTATATTAATCTTTAATGGGGTCATATAAACACTCTCAAGATACCTAAAACATGATCTAATATTTATTTATTTCTTTTATAGTAGTTTATATACCATTAAAATCATCAAAATCATGCAAGGAGGTCGGTTAAATGAAAGGGTACATCTTTCATTAAGTCATTACCAACATTAATTACCCTTTAAAATGATATGTGATGTCATAGTTTTTATATATGTATATTAAATTGAATGTAATTAATTAAACATGATATATAATTAGGTGATTATAAGGGTATAAAAATCTATAAAATTATCTAAATTCCATTAGTTATACTGGATAATTTACTTAGCCCCCATCTTGATTCAATAATTCATTAATGTCAATAAAGAGAATTTTTAATCATCAAATTTTTTATTCTATAAGATAATAAATTAAATTAGGCATAAATTAAAAAATATATTTTTAAATGAGTTGATTCAAAAACCAAAATGATTGTAAATTCATGAACTAAAAATCATTATATCAATAATTTACCCAATTCCTCCATTTGAATGTCTATATAGTTAACTAATCAGAAACACTGAATATTGTGTTGAATCTTCTACACTGTTTCTGAAACCTCAACTTCTATATTCTATAACCTAACACAAATGAATTAAAATTTTCTAAAACTTCTTTAATATGTCAATAAATTATTCCAATATATGAAAATTATTTATTGAAATATTTGATTCAAGGAAAGGTTGGTTTCTAATATGATCTATCTACTTTCCTCTACATGATAAACCATTAATAATTAGAAACATAGTGAAATGATTTATTTTATCTTAGACCATAGATTAAGAATATTCCTATATGTTTTTAATGATTAATTTAGTTTCAAAACATATATTTTTAGTTAGTAAACCTAAATAATCATATTCGAATATCAAATAAATATTATAAATTATAGTCATTATTCTATTGTAACACCCCAAAAATTTATAAATAAATTTAACATTGAATGTATGAAACATTGAGTCTCCAAAAAAACTTTTTTATAACTTGTCCAGTAAATATAAATTTTCCACCATTGTGATTTTAATTTCACCAAAACTAACATACACGGTTGCGTTCAGTGAGATGTTTAAAGTCGGATAATACAAACATATTTTTTTGTGAATAGTAACATAACATTAGGAACATTAATATGAATAGTAATATGAACATTATGAGTAGTAAATCATATTATTATTTTATTTTCTTAAGGTTATAAGATAATGAGATCTTGATTAATTTTTTCAAAGTGATATAAAACAAATTATAGTTTTAAAATTATTATTTTTCGAATAAATTATGATTTTCTTTAAAAAAAATTAAATTAATTGTATTTGAAAAATTAATATTCAAAAATTGGAGTTCATTTTAAAATTATACATGTAAGATAATGGTTTGGGTGAATTTTTAGTATTTTTCTGAAATTCTTGAATTTTTTATGAATAGTAAAATTAGCTAATTTACCATACATATACATTATCTATAAAATTAACTGTTCTTAGAATCATGGGTGATGTAATCACACTTGGATAGAACCCACATGAACTTATTACTATTATGGGAACATTAATAAATATTATTGTTTGTCTTAAGGGAAATAATTAAATAATGAATAAGATATTAAAAAATCACCGCTCTCCTCCACTATAACCCCCCCCCCCTCACTTCCTCTTCTCTTCACTCCTCTAAATACATCTTACTTGTCTAAATTCTACCAAAATATCCTCCCAAGATCCTCCCCATATTGTCCAGCCCTTTTTCACATAAAAATACCCAAACCTCTCCCCTTAAGAGACTCTCAAAGAAGAATACATCAAGAGGTAAATTCCTCTTTTCATTTCATTTATTTCAAGTTCTCTTATTTTCTTTTTCTGTCACCGCCTCCTTTAATAAACATGTTATGATAACAACAGTACCTTACATGTACTTTAATTTTGTTATGATAGTGTAATAACTCATCATCATCTCTCTTTTCCCCTTCTTTTATACTAGAATTTAAAACACCATCCAAGATGTTTTAATTTATCACATTCAAGGACAATGGGTTTTCAATTTATATTAACTTTTTCAATTATGGTAATGAAACAATTTTTATTGTTGAACAAGATTTTTATATAAGAAATATATCTTATTTAAGGTTCTGTAATATTTTTATAAAAATTCTATTAATTTATAGATCAAAATGAGTTTGTTGTGATCAAAAATCACCAAATAACCTAAACAACTATCATTAATGTTTTATATAATGATTCATCTTCACTCCATATAAAAAAAATTAATTTTATAACTATTTAATCTTATGGTTGTTAAATAATAACATATAAAATCAATTCTGGATAACCATTATCATTCTACATGTTTATCCGTACAAGAATATAAGTAATCCAATCATGAAAACCAAGGAAGAAAACGGTCCCAAACAATGAAATTGAATCTATTCACCCATAAAAAGGTAATGAATGAACCTAATATGGTTATAAGAAATAAATAAAATGTATAGGAGGTTTTCGATTCATTAATTTATGAATATAAATTTAATTATTCAGGTCATTAAGATCAATTGAGGAACACCTTTGGACTTAAGGTAATGGTTTTCCACCCGAACCTCCATTTTCATTCAGGTTACTTTTATTCCCTACTTATGAAAATTAGATTATTATTTATTCATATTTACTTCTCATAAATTAGGTTATAATTTTATATATAAGTGTACCAACCATAATACTACTTTAATTTATGTGGAGTTATATGTTTTAAAATGATCTTTCAAAAATTATTCCCAAAATACAAGCCTGATTCAAGGGCATTTCTCAAATTCATACCTTTTTTTAGAGGCACTCCATAATATATTTTTAAGAAAAATTATCTATTTAAAATCACTAAATTTATTATTAAACTACTATATTACTTAAATTCTATTTTTATACAATGATTTTTCCATAATAACTATTCTTTTTAAAGTAAAAGAGTATTTATCTCAAGAATTATTTGATGATTTTATAATAGTATCTTCATCTATTTCAAAACTCTTATGGATTATTATATATTATTGGGATTAATATTTTATGATATCATATACCATATTTAATTTAATTTTTTATAATTATTTTGATTGTGTATGTGCTATCTTAATACCATTTACCAATTTATTCTGAATGGTTAGTGTTTATGCTTAATGTTCGGGGGAAATTATTTATATGTCATATGTTAGTTTTAATATGAACGTATATGTTCTTTTTTACGATCCTCATTTATATGAGGAATTAATTTTACTTATTATATGAAATTTGGGGCCCACTATATCCCCATGATTCATCAGTAGGTCTCATGATACAAACTACAGTCTTGGCACAAGGTCGTGACTAAATGATTATTTATGGTACTAATATGAGGCATTAATGGTATGTTTATGATGTCTGGAATTATAAATTCCGTCATTATGAAACTATTAATTGAAAGTTCATGTGATTATTAGACTAGTAGAACACCCATGATTAATCTTTATTATGGAATTATTTATTCAACTCTTATTCCTTCCATAATGTGTTCACGTTCATTTTTAAATGCATGCGTTTTTAGTTATCTACCATGAATAATGCTTATGTTTATTATATCTTCCATTTTAATTATTAACCTTACTAATAATTTAACCATACCCTTTTATTATGTTTCATTTTCCCAAGACATTAATTGGTATATCATGAATGACATGCAGAAATAACATAGGAGTAATGGATGTTGTCAGAGGAGTTTCTAAATTATTTTACCTTTCAAGTTGTAATGTTGAACTTATGTATGTATCTGTTTTTTCAAAAATACTAAAATATTTTTCCTTCAGGATATGAAATTCCTGTAATCATGAAAATTTAATCAAATAAGGCGCCAATTGTTGAAAATTGGGGTTGGGTCTTTACATTTAGCCCTTATATGTGAACCTTCTTTCATCATTACACACCAAAATATAGGGTATCTTCATGAAAATAATTGCTTATTTATGAACATACATATTGTGTATATTTTTTTTTGTCATGTAATTAATTTCATATTATGTTTATAAGTCTAATTATTTTTAATTTTCTGAAAATTTATTCTTTTCTAATAATCTTATTTTATCTGAAATTAAGTCAACTACCCAAATTAAATTGGAGAATACCTCATGTGAATTCACTTATCTATTTTGATTCATTATATATATAATAACAATTACTCCACTACTATTCATAAAATTGACAACTCATTACCAACCACTTTTTTATTGGAACTTCATATGCATTTAATGTGATAATGCACTCATATTCAACTCCTTTTTTGTGAATATATACTTTAAACTTTTATAATCATTATATATATCACACCTTTCTCCATAAAGATAATTCCTCTATATATTTAACACAAAAATTACCTCAGCTAACATCAAATCATGATTCAGGTAATTTTTATAATGAACCATCAATTTTCATGAGGCTTAAGTTGTAACCATCTCATTCTATATGAGAACACATCCAAATCTCTTAATTAATACATCACTATAGATTATAAACCCTTATCTACTATAATTTAATGTAATCATATGTGTGATGACTAATATTCTATTTTGTTCCTTGAAATTTTCATCACATTTATATTTCTATAGTAACTTGGATCATTTATGGGTTAACATGGTGAATATATTAGATAGTCATGGTAAATTCTATAAAAATAATCAATAATATATATCCAAACCAAGAAAACATTAGATCTCGTTAATAGTGGTTTGTCTAGGAAAATTTCCAATAGCTGCCTTCTTTGATGGGTCTAATAATATACCCTCTCTTGAGATTATATTCCCCAAAAATAAATCCATTTATAACCCAAATTCACACTTCAAAAATTTTTAATACAACATCTTTGTCCTCAGGGTCATCACAATAATTCTCAGGTGATCTTCTTGATCTTCCTTTATCATTGAATATATAATAATGTCTTCTATAAATACCACCACGAATGGATCTAGGCAATATCTAAATAATCTATTCATTAAATCCATAAAGATAGTGGGGGAATTAGTAAGACCAAATTTCATCACTATATATTAATAGTAACCATACCTTGTATGAAATTTTGTCTTGGTATCCTCCATATTGACCCTCAATTGATGATATTTAGTACAAAGGTCAATCTTGGACTAGTATTGAGCTTGATACAGTTGATCAAATAAGTCACTAATACATGGTATAGGATACTTGTTCTTGATTGTGATCTTGTTCATCTCCCAATAATCAATTCATATTCACATTGATCCATATTAATTCTTAACAAAAATAAATGGTTCACCCCATAGTGACACACTTGGCCGAATGAATAAATTTTCAGGGGTTTCGTCTTCAATTCCTTTAACTCAATCTAGTAAGTTCTATAGGGAGTCTTTGAAATAGGTGTATAACCAAGTATAGTATCTATTGATAACTTAGCCCTATTATTTTATGGGACACTAGGGAAATATTTTGGAAAGAGATAAAAAATATCTTACACAATTCTTTGATGTTGATTTTCACCCCAACCATCTGAGATAAACACCCCTTTGATTAAAAATCATGACCCGTACATTGGATGTGATTTCCATCATATGTTCATATTTATCATCACACTAGAAAATAATCATAGGTTATTTTAGAATATAAAACATTACGTCTTTTCCTTATAAAATGATGTTGGATTTATGTATAGAAGGAAAATAAATTCCTAAGATAACATCAAATTCAACCATAGGGACAATAATGAGATTTATAGGAATCACATTCCCACAAACTTTAATAGGAGAAGAATCATGTACTTAAGATGTGATCATTATATCATTAGGGGTTTTCAATAATAATTAAACATCTAATAATTTTTATGGAATTTGGGTATCATTAGATAATTATTAAGATATAAAATAATTTTTAGATCTAGAGTGAAATAAGACATTATCAGATCTATAGTGGATGCTAAGTGTACGTTTCACCATGTTGTTATCATGCCCCTCATAATAAATATTTATTTCATGATATGTCCCTTTTTCTATCAGCTTAAGAGGTTGTTGATATATATCATCATCATTAAACTTTTTATTTTATCATCGGTTATCATAACTCTCATGCTCCTTGCATTTGAAACACAGGAGTATGGGTGGTTCATTCTATGGAGATTTCTCTTTATTTATATAATTATCTTACTTTATCCCAAAACTTCATCATTAAACCACTTGATAAACTTCCTTTACACAAATAAAATATTTACAATTCCCCGTAATTCAATTTCCTCCAAGTTTCATTCCACACTTAAAACATGGAGGAAATGTCATCTTATTCTCTCCATGGTGTTTATAATTTACATTGAATTGCATTTTATTTTCTTATTAAAACCATGAGATTGTTGGGTAAATATAATCTTCATTTCTACCTTGTTATCACATCAAAATATTCTTTCATGGATATTGAATTCCCTTATAGATAACACGCTTCAAGGACTTTGTTTTAAGCTACTAAATAATTGATCAACCTTACTTTCACGATGGATGATAATAACAGAAGATACCTCACATGTCTTGTAAAATTTTCCCCATAAGTACCAACATATTAATAATTATTCTACAGTATCTCAAGTAATTACTTCTAAATTTTGAAAAAATAATATAAGGTGAGTAATTATTGGAAAATAATAATTTATGATCATCCCAATCTATAGATCCAATTTCTGCATGTTGTATTATATTATTGATAAGAGTCCACCACTGATTTGTTTCTCCTTCTAAATGATAGATGGACAAAATAAAATTTTCATGATCCAAACACTAGTTAATGTGAAATATATTTTTGATGTTACTAATATATTTCTCAGAAACTAGTGTATGTAATTCCTTGAGATTTTAAAATAATAATATTATATTTGATAGTGTATATGACAAGAAAAACTAAGATTAAATGACCCATGAAATGTATGATTGTTATAAACTAGCCATTAAATTGGTGGGTATGAATAGTATTAACTAATTTATGAAATAAATATATAAATTTCCTACTCCATATAAATGTAGTGATAAGTTTTTAGTAAATAATCATTTGATTTTTAGTAATGTCAATTTATTCTTCAAAATTATGATTTCTTCAAAAATAATTTTTATTTTTTTTATTAAAAAATATTGTAATTAATTTCTAGAAAATTTAGAAAATTTATTTTATAAAATTAACCTCAATTTTTAAATCATCATATTAAAATTATTTTATAGTGAAATTTTGATATTTTTTTTAAAATATTTATTTTTTACTAAATAGTGAAAAATACAGATTTATTTAAAATATTGATTTATTTTCAATAAAGTAAGTAATTTAAAAACCCCATTTTGATTTTAATTTTTTTCAAGTAAAATAAGTATTATATAGTTTTTTTAATCCAATTAATTAAATTTTAATCATCTTTATATTGGACTTTAGTATAAGTTTATTTGTAGGAATAAAAGCACATTTTTCTAAAGACTGTTTTAAAATGCACAATATATATTCATTTTAATTAATTAAAACAAAACATAATGAGGAATTATTTAAATGAAAAATAAATATTATATATCTATAAATATTAATTTAATTTTATATAATGATGATTACTAGTCATAATGTTAATATAATATTATCTTATGCTTGAAAAATACATTTTTTGAAAAGCAACATTTTCTCATGTCTTTAAGTTTTATTTTAAATTAAATTGTGCCACTTATATTAATTTAACTTAATAAAATGGGTTTAATATTTTTAATAATAATTATTTATATTATATAATAAGGTAAACGTAATTTGTTTCATAATGAATAGTGAAACAATAAGAATCTTTTACTACAGTTAAGGTGAAAACGGGTTTATCGGGGGTTAAGCTAAAAATATAATCATTAAAATGAAATAAAAACATGTCTAAATTCTATTTTATGGCCATTTTTCAACCTTATCTCATATCAATCTCAATAATGGCCCATTTTGGAGCCTTTTTGCATGTTTAAAACATTGTTATAACTTTTTATTTTCAAACATTCCAAGTATGTCCTCTCCCCCACTTATAAAAGGCCACCACCTCTCCTCTCATATACACATATAAAAAGAATTTTTTTATCCAATCACATACCAAATCCATTATTTAATTCCATACCCACATCTTAGATCCATTTTTTATCATAAAACCAATCTAAAAAGTCTTTAAGTATATTCCTAAAGAGGTGGTACGAAAAAGATGTATTGTTCTTAACCAAGTGTTTTTTTTATGTTTTTTCTTCAACCTCATTCAAATATAATTAAATAATTATTATATAATAACATAAATATAAAAAATATACTTAGATTTTATTATGTAAAATTCATAACCTACATCCATCTCCTCTTCCATTAAACGGAAAACTAAACCAACATTCATGTGTATGGAGGACTACAGCTTTGCAAACCGATGTAATTAATTTTCCATCATCGCTTATCACAACTATTTATAATTATGGTATTAATTTTTATATATGATATTTATAAAATTTATATAATTATTAAAATATAATATATCATTTATTTTTTACATTTACATTCACTAAATAATGATAATTTTGTTCACATGTACGTGTGGATTGCCACCTCAATAAAGTGATGTGACTCTTTTTTTCATCACAACATCACATGGACGATATATTTAACTATATTACAATAAATAATAGTGTAATTATTGTATTATTATAATTATTTAAAGTTAAAATGATATTTACCTTCTTTCTATCATGATCATTAAAAAATGGAAATGTTGCTCATGCATACGTATGGTCTATTGTATCCATAACTGTAACATAGTTAATTTTTCATAACCATTATTCGTGATTGGTTTTAAAAGTATAATTGATGTATAAAAATAATTATTATTTTATTATTATTATTCTTGAGAAGATGTAATAATGATACTTTTTACCATGGTCCACATAGCGAATTCGTTTTGAAATTAATTACAGAACATCCTCAAAAAAACCTATGTGGACTTTACTAATTATGAAATTAAATATGTCATTAAAATATATCAAATTAATGATTTAATTATAAGGAATAAAATAAGAAATAAAATAAGAAATAAAATAATTTATATAATTTTATTATACATGAGTTAAAAGAAATACATGGAATGTTCGGACTCGACATAATAGTTTCACATCTCACTTTTATTTATTTGAGACATATGATATAATCACCACTTATTAATATTTCATAGTGTATATAATTACCATGAATGTATTTTATTATTATCTTCACTAAAATTATTTGGATTTAAAAATATATATTAGGTTCTCACATTCATGATATTTTTATACAAATATTATGAAAAAAAATAAGTTATATCACCTCAATTTATTTTCATTGAGGTATATTTAATTTTTATGAACCTAATTTATTTTTTGAGATGCATATATACTACCAATTTTGTATTTTATATCATGAATAATTCATAATTCGTTTTATTCTAAGTTTAATAATCAATTATTTAATCCAATGGGATTTAAATTGAATGTTACTTGGTGGTAAAGGGTTTCTCAACTCAATTTCCTTTCATTGGGTTATAACTCTTCCTCATTGACTACATTATGACGTGATTATGTTTGAATTGATATCTAAATTTTCTTATTGTGTATTCCTAAATGTTTTTTGTGGATTTTAATTCTTTATAAGTAATTTATCCATTGATTAACTCTCAATTCAATGATATGATCTTTTTAAGGGTTATGCATCTCAAATTCCCTCACTTTGGGACATAAAATTAACGATATGCACCTATATTATTTTATGAGATGTATATACTACCCCTTTGAAATGTAATATAATGAATCTATTTATTTTATTAATATTAAAAAATAAATTTTACATTATTCTTTCATGGCTCACATGATTGAAAAGTTACCAAATTGGAAAAATATTTATGTTGCGACCACTTTTGTTTTCTGGATAGTTTATATTGAAGGTTATTTTAGAGGAAATAATGTGATTTTATATTATTTAACCACTTATCTTATCATATAATTTGGTTATGAATGTTTTACACATGTTTAATTTTTATTTCCTCCCTTATTGAATAAATATTCACCAAGAAAGTTGTTTTTTATATGTTATCAATATTGTATCTTCTTTTAGATCAGGGATATTTCTCTTATATATCAATGTTTTATAAAATGTATTAAAAATGTTCTTAAATAAACAATAAATATTTTCTCATTCTATTTTACATGCACATTGAACTTTTTTAAAAAGTTTTAAAATGTAATTTCCCAAGCATTTTCCAAATGGGTTTCTTTTTACTCCCTTTAAAAAATGTTGGAAAAGAATGTTTATTTTAACATTTACAACAAAAACATATTTTCTCACCATCATTTCTGTTATTTTCCTTGAAGTTTCATTTATATGTTTCTAAGGTTATTTTAAAAGAAAATAATTTTCATAGTATTTTTTGAATTCTTTGTTTTTAAATGTGTTTTTAAAAGTAAAAAAATGTTTTCCTAAAAAATTCTTTAATAAACTTTTAATGGTATTTATATTCATCAATAACAACAACCCTTGATGTTACTTATGATACACTGGGGATATTTAGAAATAATATAATACTCATACTTTATTTGGATGTATTATGATTGTTTTAAAGATATTTTCATAGATAAATTTCTGTTTCTATCAGTTAATCAAGTTATGAAAGGAATGATGGATGTTTCTATGAGTTTCATGATGAGATGAAATATTTATGTATTAAATTATGTTTTAAGGTTATTTTAAATTTTTTATGAAGTTTTAATCCCCATTATAGCTCAAATTTGATCCTAATACATCTTACACGATGGGTTTAACCCCATTATAGCTCAAGAAATGAGGTTTTGAGCTTCATTTTAGCTCAATATATGAGGGGTTGAGCCCAATTATAGCTCATGATATGACTAGTTATCGCCTTTATAGATCTCTAATGCATAAGTTAATGATTATATTCTATGTAAAGTTATATTGGAATTAGGACATTTGGTTCTTCCAATTTTTAAGGGATCTATAATAATTTTATGAAGATAATGTTCCAAGATTCTAATAATAATTTTTAATACTTTCTATGGGTTTTAATGATTCCATTCATCAATATTGACATCACATGGATTGTGGTTAGTTTATCCTATGACTCATTCTTCTTTAAAAGATTTATGAAATGTTTCATGATTTATAATCTACCTAAGGATGGGTATGATTTCTCTTATATTATTCTCATGAACAATAATTATGTAATTATATACATATGCTCATCTTTTTCTCACTGATGACATTCAGTTGTTAATGATTATATTTACCCCTACTGAGAATTTGAGATCACCCTTCCTGTGTTTCCATTTCACCAGGTTATAAATAATAATGCTAAATGAATTACATATTTAAGGGTTATATATGGATGATGATGATGAATTAATAAAGAATATAAAAAACAATGTATAGTGGATAAATACTCTATTAATTTCATGGGTATTGTTAATGTAAGATTGTATCCTAATTCTCTAAATGTGTAAACCAAAATGTCACTTTGTTATATAAGTGATCCAATATTTTATTTTGTTACAAGTTTTAGATGGAAAAAATTTGGGTCGCATTTACTAGTATCAAACCAGAAATGTAATGATTATGTTTTTAGCACCAAACCTAGGAGTGTGTGTATGGGTCCTTTATAGTGGTATAATAGTTGGGATTAGATAAATTTGTAGATTATCATATTTTCACATGATTTTATCATGTGAGTTATGGATTACATCATGGGTTTATGAGTTTAAGGTTAGTTATAAATTCAAAGTTTATAAATACATTTTTAGGTTTTATATAATTGAATTTTCAGGTGATTAATTACATTTTTAGAGATTTTATACTAGGTTGACGTATATTTAATCCTTATGTTTAATGTGAAGTTTTATTTGGGTAAGATTACCATTACTTTTGTGGAAATAAGTTTGATGGTATTTTTGACCATTAGGGTTAATAATATATTTTATATTGAGGTAATTATGGGTTATTAAAATTTGGGAACATATGATATAGATAACCATGTAATTGAATAAATATTTTTCAACTATGTGAATAATAAAAAAGTTCATTATTTTAGGGAACATTATATGATTAAGGTAAACATGACATTAAGGTATTTTGATTGTGTAATAAAGGGTAAATTATATTTTTGAATCACATATTATATTAATGTTTCTTTATATAGATTCATTATATTTATGGAAATAATTATTATATCTTAGATATTATATGATTGGGGCATATACATTCTTGGTATGAGACTTTAGAGTGATTGATGTTATTTGGAGATAAATGTTAAATTTATCTTATAAGAATATGTAACCAAATCATTCTAATATTTGGGTTTCAGTCATAGTTAGGAATAATTTGAAGAATTTTAAGGATTATTATATATGTAATTATTTATCTAGAACTTTGGGTATTACTATTGAATAATGAAGATTAATGATATAATGGTTTATTGATTTTGGAAAATATCACACCTTGTGATAACTATTTTGGTTTTGGTTAATATATAAAGATAGGAGGAATATCTTGTTATCATTTTAGAGATTATGTGATATGTTATAAGTTGATTTTACTACCTCAGGCATGAAAAAATCATCTTCAATACTCGTTGTTTGGAGCAAAATATGATATTTTTGGGGAAATTGAATATAGAATGATATTCTACTCATAAAGTGAGTGTATTTACTTATCTTATTAATCTATAAGTTAAAGTAATTACTAAACTCTATGAAAAGGATAATTGAACAAACAAATTTCTTATTATAATAATTTCTAAGGAAATTGATGGTCTTTTTCACACCACTTTAGATTATGGTTTTGTAGTAGTTTCGTTTCTCATTAATATTCACTTTATTATGATCAATGATCTATATCACTATATATAATTAGTAGGTAATTATTATTTTCTTCCATGTACATATATTCATGTCCCACTAATGTTCTCTTATTTGGAAACTTGTTTATGTGTTATTCTAGATGACCTTCATATTTTATTTTCCATATTTTTATAATGATGTTTTATTAACCCTTATTACGATGTGGGATTTCAAGAAATTTATTTTCAAATGTAAAATACTTTAATTATATTGATCATGTTAAAATTTCAAGGATATAATTTATAAATGGGGATATAATGTAACACCCCGTGATTTTAAAGTAAGAACATTATGTTTGATAACATATACGAAACGCAACACCAAGCTTAAACGACCAGAAAAACATGTGTTCGTTATAACCTAACCATTAAATTTTTGAGTATTAATAGTAATAACTAATTTATGAAATATATATATAAATTTCCTACTCAATATAAATTTATTGATGAATTATTATTAAATAATCAATCAATTTTTAGTAACATCATTTTATTCCTCAAAAATGTGTTTTCTTATAAAATGCTTTTTATTCATTTTTGTGAGAAAATATTACAATTAGTTTATTTAATATTTAGAAAAATTATTTGATAAAATGAAATGGATTTTTTAAATCAACATATAATAATTAATTTATAATTCTCATTTGGTATTTTTCAAAAAATATAGATTTTTCAGTGAATAGTGAAAAATACCGATTTTGGTAAAACTATCATTTTTTCCTAAATTAAGTAATTTAGAAGTCCAGTTATTATTTGAATTTAATTTCATGTAACATAAATATGATTTAGGTTTTTAAAATCAAATTAATTACATTTGAATCATATTTATATAGTATTTTAGTATAAGTTGATTTTTAGAATTAAAACACATTTTTCTGGAAAAACAAATTAAAGTGAATAATGTTTCTCCATTTTAATTAATAAAAATAACCCATTATAAGGAATTATTTAAATTAAATTTAAATATTATATATCTATATATATAATTTTAAACTCATATAATGATTATTACTATTCATAAAGTAAATATTAGATAATCTTATGCTTGAAAAATAAATTTCTTTAAAAAATGATTTTTCATCACATCTGCAATTTTTATGATAAATTAAATTATGCCACTTATGTGAATTGAATTTGATAAAATTTATTCCATATTTTTAATCAGAATAAATTATATTATATAATATTTTCATATTAATTTTTTGTTATAATGAATAGTGAAATTTGAAAAAGTATTTTACCATAGTTAAGGTGAAAACAGGTTTACCGAGGGGGGTTAAACTAAGAATAAAAGGGTTTAAATGATTTAGAAATATGTATAAATTATATTTTATGTCCATATTTAGATGATATATCATATAAATACCAATAATGATCCATTTTGGAGCCATTTTCATGTGTAAAATGTGGGTATAACTTTGTTTTCAAAGATTCCAAGTGTATACTCTCTAAAACGTATAAAAGGACGCCCACTATACTCTCATATACACACTTAAAATGCATTTTTGATTTGAAAATACCTAAATAAATACCATCCTTACTTATCTTACTATTTCCTAGAGTCATTTTTTTATCATAAAACCAATCTAGTAAAGCTTTAGGTATAATCTTAAAGAGGTGGTTTGAACAAGAGGTATCATTCTTAACGAAACATTTTTGTTTTATTTATTCTTATATATCCTTAAAATAAAATTAAATAATTATGATTTAATAAAATAAATATATAATATATACTATGATTTTATTATGATAAAGTTATAACCTAAATTCATCTTCTCTTCCATCAAATGGGAAATGAAACCGTCGTTTATGTGTATTGCAGACTACCGCCTTACGAACTGATGTGATTAGTTTTCCATGATCGCCACTCATAGATATTTATAATAATTGGATTTATGTATATATATAATATTAATGAAATATTTATCATTGTTAAAAGATAATATATAATTTAATTTTTACCTTTCCATTCACAAAAAAAATGATAACATTGTTTGTGCATGCATGTGGACTACCAGCTCTACAAAGCGATGTGATTATTTTTTCATCAATACATCACATGGATGATATATATAAGAATATTTAATAAAATAATATTTTATTTATGATATTATGATGTTTATGGTAATATAAAACAATTTTTACCTTATTTCCATAATGATCCTTGAAAAATGGAAATGTTTCTCATCTATACGTATGGCCTATTATATCCATGATTGTAACATATTTCTTTTTTTAACCATAAATGATTTTTTTAAGTATAATTATTGTATTAAAATGATAATTATTTAATTATTATTATTCTATAGATGATGTAACAGTCACCCTTTGAGCATGGTCAACATATAGAATCCATTTTGAAAATATAGATCAAACGTCCTCAAAACACCAGACATTGATGTAACTAATTATATATTTAAATAAGTCATTAAAATAAAAAAATGATTTAATTATAATTTATTATACATATAAAAGTTTCTTAAGAAATAAAATAATTTATATAATATTATTATATAGGATTTAAATGGAATACATGGAATGTATTGACTCGAGGTAAGGGCTTCTCATCCCACTTTTATTTCTGTGACACAAATTTTATATTTACCACTTATTTATATTGTGTGGTGTATATATTTCCCATGAATATATTTTATTATTATTTTCATGAAAATTATTTTTATTTAAATATCCATATGTGGTTCTCTATTTCAGGCTTTTATCTAGAGATTATGTAAGATCCCAGACTTCGTGTAGGTATGTTCTTATTTAAATTTTGGTTTTAATCCCTTAAAGTTGGATAATTAAATATTAAATGAGAATATTATGAATATAGGAGGTGTTTTTATGGTTTGGTACATGATAGAAAGTGAAATCATTCAATTCTGTGCATGTTGCATAGTTGGCGCATGGTTAGAGGTAATTGTGTGAAGGGGGGAGGCCAAACCATGCGGCTTGGTATTGAGGAATTCTGCAAAGTTGGAACATGATTAGCCAAATCATCCAAGATCCCTAGGTAACTGTGTGAATTTTACCCCTCTTGGATAGAGTAAAATGCACGGTCGGCACATGGTTTGTCAAACCGTGTGGCCAAAGTGGGATTTTACCCTTTTTTCCCTCGAGATTTTATGAGACCTCACCCCGTTTTCTTCCTCATTCTTCCTCCTATATCCCTAGTGATGAAAAAAATCCCAAAATATTCCAAAGGATAAATATACTTCTGTTATAATCTGTTCTGAGCACCATTGGTTTCAAATCGAAGCTACAGGTGAGTCTAATCCTTCTCTTGCTTCTCTTTTCCAGATTAGGGATTGTGGTATCTTTCTTCTTCTTCTAAATCCCTAAAATCCTATTTTTTCAATAGATCTTAGGTTTGGGATTCAAAGGGTACTTGAATACAGATATAAGGCTAAGGTTAAGGGTGCATTCATCTTATTATTCAAGTTAGGTGATCTACAAGTTATATCTTATAGTCTTGAAGTTTATTTCTGTATGTGTGGTTGAATTTTTTGTTTTTTATTGTTGTTAATTTTATAACTTTAATAGTATTTATTAAAATGGTTATATAAATGATTAATTGAAGTTCTAATGATCCCATGGGATTCATTGATGATTATTTTACCAGTTTTTTGCCACCCATAGGGTCCACCAACATTCTCGAACATGGAAAATTGTAAAATTAAGCATATATTTGACTTGTAATAAAGTATTTCCCATGATGAACATGTTAAGAACCTAGATTGAGATAAATATGGGTTATTTATAGTTGTTTATAGACCTTGGTAACGGAATAAGGGATTGTTTTACTTTATATGAAATGGGTTGGGTGAAATAAAGTGATTGTGCTAAATGGATTATGAAGTGTACTTGAAATACATAAGCGGGTGAATGCATATAGTAATAATGAACATGTTAAATGGATTAATTCCCATGAATTTATGAATGTATTAAATGGGTTAACCTATGGAAATCAATTAATATGTTAAAAATTTCTAAGTATGTGGATTTTGGATTGTGTTAATGGGTTAAGGAATGATAAAGAGAAATGGGTTAAATGAGCTATGCAATGTAATTGGTAAATGTGCTTATGGGTTAAGACTTGATATTAATTCACATATTTAATAATATTGATATGTGAATGATATGATTATTGATTTTTGTATGGTTTTGTAATTTTATATGTGGTAAATTGATAAAGAAACATGTGCACATGGATTGGTGGTGTTGGGAAATGGACTAAGGACCCTCCCATGGGTTAGGATGGACTGAGGATATAAACCCCATCCATATAATGCAAGGGTTATGTAGTAGATATGAGGATATAGGCCCCTAAAGGATTCATTTGATGAGACTACCTGAACTAAGGCTCTAAGGTAAGTGTGATTTAATTTTTTAAGAAATTTTTATCCCTAGTGAGATAGGGAACTTGACTTATTCCCTTATACATGGTAATTTACCAGCTTGGGTTTTAGTGTAAATGATGTAAATGATTAAACCATGTAACAAGTGATTAAAATGTAATAATCAATGAAAATGGTTAAAGTGGATATTGATAACTAATGGAACCCAAGTTATCTTCTGTTTATCTTATCACTTATTTAGTACTTTCATGCACTATCTGTTTAGACTGGATATTTTGTAGACACTATTAGTGGTGTACTACTAAGTTTTACTCACACCCTTCTTAGGCCACCACTGGATACCTGAGAATATTTCATGGTTGCATTTTAGGATTAGGGAAAGGTCCCTATGCTAGGGAGTTGAGTTGGGCTTGGGATGTGCATGGATGAGGATCTGGACTTGGATTCAGGACCCATTTTGGGGGGTTTGGATAGTTGCCATTATTTTTGGTATCCTTCTATTTTTACACTATTAGAATGAAATGTCATATTTATTATTTGATTATGGTTTGTACCCTATTTGGGAATTGGTCAATAATGGATATTCCTGGGTTATTGTATATTGTTTCTTTATTTCATATGATATATGTTGTGGATTACTCTAGTAAAGAGGGTATAGTATCCCCATGTAATCCAATAAACCCTCACTACTAGTAGGTAATCTCTGGAATACGAGGAGGTTCACTAAAGGTCATGTGGTGAGCTAGCTTGGGGCACCGGTTTAGTGGCCTCCGGGTTGAGGATGTTACAAAGTGGTATCAGATGAGTTCTTTTCTCTGTCTTACTATTTGAGGATAGTATATTGGAGATTAGGAAGTGTTAGGACTTGGAAATGATCTCATGAATCATATTAGTTAACTCATGTGTGAGGGAAAACCCAAGTACCCATAGTGGTAATTATTTTTCATATTGTGTGTTGTTATAGTTGAATGATATTTCACCATTGGTTGATGCACTTGTTGTGTGATGTGACTATTTTATAATATTTAATCATGGCCAAAATTCCATGAGGATGTGCATTTATGCATCATTATAGGAACCTAGGGATATATGTGGAATCCAATATGGTAGGCACACATGGGAAGGGTGTGTGAGATATGAAGGGTGGGATGAATTTTACATTCTTGAAAAAATTGAAGAAAATGGTGTCTGATAAATATGATGTAAATGAGTAAATGAAAATATTTTTAAGGAATGGTTAAAGAATCATGCTTAATGAAGGGTTGTAAATGAGTTAAGAATGTTGGATATAACGAGTTGTGAAATGAGAAATGTTCCTAAGAGGAAAGATTTATGTTGGGAGTGTGGTAATTATTTTAAAAAGGTGTCTATTAAATGATTTATAACCATGTAAGTTGGTTTCCCCCATGTTATCAATGTCCCATGGTAGGGATGATATAGGGTACTATTATAGACGTGATGAAGTCCTTTAGGATAGTGAATTTGAAATGGGTTGTTTAGGGATAGTATAGAACCTTATTTTGTGTAAATTGTGGATGTTTCATGTTAAGTGTTCTGATATGTGTGTTTGGAATTGTAGATAAATGACACCATGATGATGGGTGATGGTTGGGAAACAAGAGGAAATCTCCTAGAATACTCCTCTGGATATGGGGAAAGAGTTTCTGGTAGTTCATGGGGATAGAGGAGATGAGTAGTTTCATGAGAACTTAGATCATTTATGAAAATGATGGAATGGGACCTAGGGTGGGTAGTGTAGAGTATGTATGATCTGGCTAGATAGTTTTGGTTGTAAGGCCCTCTGAATATTGTCGGAGAGTGTGGAATTGAATTTTGATCATGTTAAAGGTTAGTACATGAAGGGACGTAGAAGATGGGTATCCCTGGTGTTGTGAATAGATTATATGTATGGATGGTTTGGTTAGTAAGAGTGCCTTAGTTTGGAGACCTTGGTGAGTTTGATGTATTGGATAGAGGGGTACCCCTTGGTGTTCCTTTGGTTAGGTTTTGGCCTTTAGGTTGAGAGTTATCATCTAATAACATGGATAGTGTAACCCTTGTGGGTTGTGATTAGGCGGGTTGTGTTGGGTTTGAAATGGATGTCTTGGTTCGTGGTGTTGTGGGTGGTAGTTGGGTTGTTATGGTGTGGAACCTAGAGTAAATAGTCACTTGGTGTGTTGGTCACTGTGTGTAATGTAATGGAGTTAAGATTATATCCTGTGAGAAACAATTTTTTTGTGTCTTGATGTGTTTGGATTAGAGAGAGGGCCAATGACTTTTCTTTTTGTGAATCTAGTTTAGGGAGTTGGTATCATTTGACCTTTGAGGTGACTTGTGAGAGAAGTCAAAAAAAAATCAATTGCTTTTGGGTGTGTATTTCATAGGTGGGTATTTTGGATTTTAGAAGTGGAGCATGGAGATTGTTTCTTAGTGTGGGTTTGGCCTAGGGGACTAAGTGGGAAGGCTAGCGGTTTTGGTGATGCGACTAGAGGTGTGGTTAATCATTGATAGTTTTTGGGAAATTAAGGGTAGCCTCAAGGTAGGTTGGACCAGTGTTGAAGGTATATTAGGATCTAAAGCACGGGTGGTTGCTTCAAATGTTGAATCAAAGAATGGTGATTTTATTCATGTTTTTTTTAAAAGTGAATGGTTATGCCCTAGTTTCTTTCTCAGGGAGGCACCTGAGTGTTGGTATAGGTTGTAAGGTTGGTATTGAAGGGTTGGATCATTTGAGTGTATGAACCATCTCTTATGATGATGATTAAGGGAGGCCTCGATGTTGATTTCAGGCAGATGAGACATGGGAGACTAAATCATGAATGGATTGTTTTTTTATAAAGGTGACACCCGAGATGAGGGCGGTCATGTGGTGGGCCTTGATATACGAATGGTTTGGTTATTGGGTGAGATGTTGAGAATTCTATGAGTCCGATGAAGTTGGAAAACTAGGATGCATGGTTAGGTGAGTAAGATGGAATTTGGGACAAGATCTGATGATTTTCAGCTCATGTTATCTGATGTCAGTTTCATTGTGTGGTTACAGGAAAGTGAGAGACCTCAAGAGATCAGATGAGGTCCATATGTGGGAACAAGCTTGGAAGGCATGATTCCATTTGAGATGCATACATTGGTGTCTGATAAATAAGAGGATATTATTTTTCATGAAATCATTGTAAAGTGATGGTTATGATAAATTCCATTTGATTCTAGATTTGTGCGAAGGAAATTTATGTTTCCGTTATGAATCTCCAGAGGTGTGTAGGAAGAAACAAAGTTTTTTAGTGGTGGTAGGGCCAAATGAAATGTTGGTTCAGGACTGCTTGGTAGAGATTCATGAATCAGTGGTGAGTTTGGTTAGTAACCCCACTTGAGTTGTGGTGGCCATGTGTTGATGAAACATTATGGGAAGGGAAGCCTGAGACTTTCAATAGGTGATGTGTCCCCGTAGTGGGAGGTAACATTGATGATGGATAATTTGTGGTGTTGTTTTTCGATAACTTATTAATGTACTCATAGCTTGATAGGATCGTTCCCAACATATTTCCATCATCCTGGTCATGTTGAGAAATCTCTAGCTTTACACCTAGTGACTTGAATTTGTTTTGGTTGGATGTGGGACATCTTGGAGGTTATACACAAGGAGCGGTGCATATGGATCTATATGGTGGGATTTATACCATCTAAAACCTACATTTGAGGTCCTCGGTGTTAGGACCAATTTAATCATAGTCAAGGTATTGTCTTTTGTTGTCAAGGATGTTTAATAAGAAATGAAAATGAACTCACTTTGTATTTTTGTGAAAAAAAATTTGACCATTGTATTTAGATAATAGATCTCACAATTTTTGAAAAGGTTCGTCATATTCAGGTGAATATAGCTAGAAGAAAAGACTCATTAGATTCAAACTAAATCTGAAATTAAATGTTTGATCGTATTGAGAAAGAATCTTATTGAAAGTAAATGGTTATCATATTAACTCTAGATCTAGTATAGATGAAGTGATTGTATTGTTGGAATCAGGGTTTTTATGGCTATAATAAATCAAATGTGATGATGCTTTGTTGATCATGGTGTTCTCATAAATCATAAGTAAGTTATGAAACTTATAAATAAAGATTTATGAAAGAAATAGAGAGTGAAAGAGATGTTTCTAATCATATTCAGATTAATCGGATCTGAATGGGAAAGGAAAGGGGTGTTAAAGATTGTAATCAGTATGATCATATTCAGCCTCATTGTATTCTGGATGAGAAAAAAATAAATAGGTTGATGGAGGATTGGGAATTTACAATAATTTCTATTGTAATGAAAATACTATAGCATCCAATCGTCAACGTATTCAGATGCATGAGCTTTAAAGAATAAAGTTGGTGAAGCCATCATAATGGGATCATCATATTCATAAAGTCCATGAACGTTTGTGAAAAATTTGTTGTTTCTTCAATTGGGTCAAGATCCATCATAATCAGAGGAATAATTTGATGATACTGATGAAATAAAATAAAATAAAAAAAGATGATCAATAATATAGTCAACCATTTAAAAGTGGTTGAATTGCTTTGTTTGATGATCAAGTTGGTCAAGAAAAGAAATGAATAAGAAGTTTTGTATTTCAAGTGAATAAAGATAAGAGATAAATAAAATAGATATATGTGTTGTCGAGGGGATCTTAAAATTTAAGGAGAGTTTGTCCTCAATAATTGGTATAGAGTAATCATATTGAAGAAATCTTATTAAGCCAATCGAAATCAAGAATTTATTTCAGATTCAGAAATTGGATTCATAATCATGATTGGAAAAGAAAATCTGATGAAGAGATGAAGTTTAAATAATATTTTAGAAGGTTCAATAAGAATTGAGAAGTGTTGATAAGTCATAAATGTAACTGAAATTCAAGGGAAATTGATATTTGGGTGAATTTGGTTGAGCAAGAAAGTTTTGGGTATTCCTGCCAAAACCTCCCATAGGTCACCTAAGTTGTAGATGTTTCAAAGGATTGAAGTGAAAGGAGAAGAGACAAGATCTTAATGTTGTATTTATATGATTATCATATTCAATGATCATCGTATTTATTTGTCTATCGGATTATTATTATCATCGTATTTGACTGGTCATTCTATTAGATTGGATAATCAGATCTAGATTTCCATATTGGGATTTTCAGATTGAGGAAGAAGGAATTATGAATTATCACATTTTTATTTTGGTAGAGATATATCTATCATATTATAAAATCAGATTTAAATATTGGAGTGGGTAGATCGGATTGGTAAATCAGATCGGGAGAATCAGAGTGATCATATCGGACTTGGCAATTGGATTTGAATTCTATATCAATGTCCCTGAAGTTATTACATTTTTTTTGGGTAAGAAATTGAAGAATTATTTTCCAAAGAATATATTTGTGGAAGTTGAAAATAATAAAAGGTAACATGAGTTGTTTCACAAACATTGTTTTACCCTATTTGTGTTAAAAGGGTGAACATGTACTATTGGATTGCTTTCATAGTTCTACATGAGTGAAAGGGTATATCCTACTCATTGTATTCCACTAAAAGGATATATTTCTAATGGATTGTGTGGTATTGGATCATTTCCAAACCATACTAATGGTGTAGCTATTCTTATTGAATATTAAACCTTGTAAATACTTAGGTTACTTCAGACGTGTGTTTGAATTTTTTTAGTAGGGAATGAAATCTTTAACAGGATTCTAAAGTTCTTTCAATGAAACATAAAATAAAAAAGTATCACTAATTCGCCCCTCCCTCTCTTGGTGATACAATCATCCTAACTGGGAATTTTAAAGTGGTATCAGAGTGTAGGTCCCCTTCACTTATTCTTGCTAATGAAGAATTTGAATTATGTGAACATTAAAGGTATTTCAGTTTTTGATGGAAAGAACTATCATATATATAAAGATAGAATGTTTCATAATCTTATGTATATTGGATATGATATTCTTGAAGATGAAATAAATGGGTTTCCTTCTATTGATTATAAATATCCTCTTACATCTGTTGATAATAAGAATCTGGAGAATTATGGAAGGGCCAAGAATTATATATTATCATCGCTTTCTGAAATTGAATTCCTAAGGGTGAAAGGAGTTTTCACAGCCAAAGGTATATGGGATAAATTGAAAAACATATATGAAGGCAATAAAAAAGTGAAGAAGTCAAAGTTAAAAATATGGATATTGAAGGATGAAGATTTGAATATGGGTGAATACGAATCTTTTGGGGACTTCTTTACCAGGTTAAATGACATTGTTATCACTATCATATGTCTTGATGAAAAGTTATATGATTCTATAGTTGTTGAAAATATTTTGAGAATCCTTCCTAACATGTTTGATGAAATAGTTTCACCACTAGAAGATAAATATCCTGAAACATTATCACTATAAGATTTTCATAGCACTCTCATTACTTATGAAACGAGAAGGGAGAAAGCTATGAGAAGCAAAAAAAGTTTATATAGAAATGTATTTCATGTCTAATAAAGAAAATTCAAAGAATGTTCTTATCGAAGATGAAGCTGGTGAATCTGATTATTAAAATGAGGTATATAAAAAAATTATGATGTTTTATCGTTGTTTTCTAAAAATTTGAAAAGAGGTATAGGTAAATACAAAGAGAAACTTTCCTTGAAATGTTTTGAATGTGGAGCTATTGGTTATTTTGTGGCTAATTATCCTCAAAGTAATAAAGAAGAGGATATTGATGAAGAAGAAAAAAGGCCATGAATATCATAGAAGATATAAGGAGATAAAGGAAAATCATATTCCATCAAGAAAGATAGAAAATTCTTCAAATCCAAAAGAAGAAGTTTATTATCTAAGGATGAAGAAGAAGAAGAAGGTGTTGAAGCTAAATCCAAAAAATCTAATGAGTATGGTATTGAGAATAATTTTATTGAAATAGAAAATGTTGAATAATTCATAAGAATTAGTTCCAAAGAAGAAGAAACTATACTTGAATTTCATTTGAAATAAGAGTCGAAAAAATGTCTGAGAAAGATCAGAAGTCTTGAAAAGAAAAACAAAAGGTTGGAAGATAAATGTTCCTCAATAAGAAATCAATAATGTTTTTATAAAGACAAGGATAAACTGGTAAATAAAATTTATGATTTTAAGAAATATCTTGAGGAAGAAAATAATTGTAAGGACCATCTGTAAGTGAAGCTGAAAGAAAAATAATAATATTGGGAAGTTTTCCAATAAAATTTATCCAAATCTAAAATGAGGAATACAATTTTTAAAAATTCTATCTCTGAGGTTGGTGAAATTTATCGTAATGAGAAACCTGATAAGGTTCAACAAAATTTACCTTAAAATGGTGAGAAAAAATATGGAAGTGTTTTTAAAAGAAGAAATTTGGTAAAGTTATGTATGTGGCCAAAACCAACAAAGTTGGGAATTCATAAGTTTCAAAAAATCCTGAATCCAAAAATCCTGGATCCGGAAAAGTTTCCAATACTTCTGGTTCCAATAAATATGAAAATAAAGGGAATATTATGATAGAAAATAGAAAGTTTTGTGGCTCAGAAAATAAATACAATAAGGTTTCTAAGGAATATATTTACAATTATGGTCATTATGGAAGTTTTAGAGACAAATACTCTTTTTATGGATACTCTTGGTATTGTAGTGGATTTTAACACATGGATAATATGTGTTGGTTCAACCAAAATAATTACTATTATTTCAAAGGTTAATAAGGCAAGGTTTGAGGTGGAATCAATTCCATCAAAAGAAGAAGTATGAGAAAGTTATGTTGAATAAACATGAGACGTTTGGGGTAATGAATGGAAATAGATTCCAACCTTTTTAAAATATATGTGAAAGGTTTGAACAACCTAGAAACCTTGAAAAAGTATGTCTTGTATTTTTACTATCACAACAAAAGTATCTAAACAATTATTAGAGGCCGAAATTGAATAATCAAAAGGAAGAAGAAAAAGATATTATTGTTAAAACTGCAAAGATGCAAAAGAAGAACGACCTTAGATCCTTGATAGTTGGTGTTCTTATCATATGATATGAGATTTTTAGTTATTAAAGAATGTGAAAGACTTTAAATAATGAATAGTGACATTTGGAAATGATGAATCCTTGAAAATAAAATGTGTTGGATCATCCATCATTGGGAAAGAAAAGATGAAATCTAAGAAAAATTTATATGTTGATGGTATGAAACACAATTTTCTAAGTGTTTCACAATTGTGTGATCAATGTAACAAATTTTTCTTCAGAAAATATGGGTTTGTTTTGAAAAGTGAGGAATTTGAAATGATTGTTGTAAGAGGAAAACCTACAAAAGGAAACTTGTTTCAGGTTGGTGAAATACAAAACTCTTGTTACATGAGTATGATGGAAGAGAAACAATTGTGGAAAAAATTCTAGGACACATGTGTCAAAGAAACATGATAAAATTAATGAAGTCATAAAATTTTTGAAACATTCCTAATTTTCTAAGAAAAAGATATTGGTGTTTCACTATTTTCCAGAAAGGAAGGATTATAAATTCAGTGCATAAGAAAGTTGAGATTTTTTTAGAAAACCCCCTGGAGATGATTCATTCCAATATTTGTGGTCCAATGAAAAAATAATAAATAAATGGAGATAAGTACTTCATTACTCTCATTCCTAATTTTACTCACATTTATTATGTTAAGTATATGAAACATAAGTCATATGCATTGAAAATGTTTAAAAGTTTTATAAGGAAATATGAGAAGAAATGTGAGTATTCAGTTAATAAGTTGAGAACTAATAATGGTGGTGAATATAGAAGTAAAGAATTTTAAATTTATCTTGAGAATCATGGAATTAGGTATGAGTATAGTTCCTCATATACTCCCCAAAAAAATGGGGTTACTAAAATAAATAATAGAAGTTTGATGAAAATGGGTAGAACTATGTTACTTGAACATGGTCTTTCTCATTTCCATTGGAGTCAAGCAATGAGTACTGCTATTTATATTCAAAACTGATGTTTATATAGTCCAAGATCATGTATAAATCCATATGAATTGTTTTATAAAAAAATATCATGTTTAAAACACTTTATAGTTTTTGGGAGTCTATGTATTATAAATAAGAAACATGGAAACTTTGGAAAGTTTGAACAGAAAGGTGAAGATGGTTGGATATTCTCTATAAGTAAGAGGATGTAGATGTTTCAAAAAAAAATTATTGATTCAATTGATGTGAAATTAATTTAAATATTTGTGAAAGCCAAGTGTATTAGGGTAGACAAGGAAGTTGAGTAGGATAAGGAAAGTTTTGAAAATAATTATGATAAGGATATAGACAATTATAATCCTACTCAAGAAGAAGAATCAGACTCATATATTTCCATTTATGAGTAAGATACTCAAAAATATCATCCTAGGATGAGTAATAAAGTGGAATATCATAATATCATTGGGGATCAACATCATAAGGTTCAAATAATAAGAATAACAAATGTCATAATACATACTTATTTGTATTAAAAAGTATATCCAAATGATGTGAAAGAAGCTCTTGGGTATCTAGAATGGGTTCAGACCATTAATGAAGAGTTGGATTAGATTAAAAATAATGATACATGGAAACTCGTACCCAGGGTAGAAAAAAAACATTATTGGCACAAAGTGGGTCTTTCAGAACAGGCTAAATGAAGAAGGTGAAGTGATAAGAAAAAAAAATATTAATGTTCAAAGGGTATTAAAAAATTGAAGGTATTTATTTTGATGAAACCTTTGATCTAGTGGCAAGATTATAAAAAATAATAATTTTTATTACTATTTTTGTACAACGAGGTTACAGGATATTTCAAATGGATGTTAAATCCACATTTTTTAATGGTGATCTTGATGAGGAAGTTTACATTGAACAACCTTATGGATTTTTTTTTGGTAAAGATGCAATTTATATATTCAGATTAAAGAAGGAATTGTATGGTATAAAACAAGCTCTGAGAGCAATGTATTCCAAATTAGACACTTTCTTAAGGAAGATTAGTTTCAAGAAGGGAAGAGTTGAAATAAATATTTATGTCAGAGAAAGTCAAGATTTTTCCCTCATCAAAATTTTTTATATTGATGACATTATCTTTGTTGGGAATAATGAAATAAGTTGTGAAATATTTTCTCAAGAGATGAAAAAGGTATTTAGAATTTCCATGCTAGGGGAAATAAAATAATTTATTGGGTTGAAAATTTTACAACATAAGAAATAAATTTTTCTTTCTCAATAAAAGTATGATAAGTAAATTATGAATAAGTTTGTCATGGAAAACTCAAAACCTATTTCCAAACCAATTTTAGTGGGAACAAAGTTAAAAAAAGATGGATAAGGAAAATAAGTTGATCAAAAATAATTTTGGAAGCTGATTGGAAGTTTTTTTTATTTGAATGCATCAACACTTTACATTTTTTATGTTGTGACCTCATATGAAAGATTTTAGAGTGCTCCAAAATAATCACATTTACTTTCTAGAAAAATAATTCTCAGATATATAAAAGGCACAATAGATTTAAAAATCGGGTATGATAGCTTATAAAGTATTGTTTTTTTTGGTATTTAGATGCTGATTGGGAAGGAAATGTTGATGATAGAATATCCACATATGGTGGAGTATTCTTTATAGGAAATAATTGTGTTAGTTGGCATTCAAAGGAGAAGAATTCAGTAACTCTTAGTACAGCTAAAGCTGAGTATGTTGCTTATACTCAAGCCACTACTCAATTTATTTGGATGAAAACTCAATTAGAAGACTCACTTGTTAAAGTGAATTTACCCTTGCTCTTGGGTTGTGATAATCAAAGTACAATCAATCTCACCAGGAATCCGGTTCAACATTACCATTCAATAAAGATTGATATCGAATATCATTTCATCAAAGAGCATGTGTAGAATAATGTATTTATGCTGGAGTATGTTCCAACATTAGAACAAGTTGCTAACATTTTCACAAAACCTTTACCAAAGGAATCCTTTTCTAAATTGAGGTTGACCATGGGAATCCAACCTATTTATCATCAAGGTTTAGGTATGTATTTTCTTCCCCTCTATCATATTACCTTTGGATGGTGTTTTTAAGGGAAAATTGAATTGTTACATAAATATATCCATTAAAGGCATGAAAAAAGGGGAGTTGTGGGAAAGCTATGAATTCAGTATTTTATGTGTGTATGAAGTATTCTAACTATTTTTTGGAGTGGTTATAGGAAAAAAATTATTGCTTTCCCGAAATGAAGTAAAGAAGGGTGAGAAGTTTAAGATATTTTCATAATCACTTCTTTTTTAAAGTGTGGTTTTTTTGTCAATGATTGTTATTTACTACAATGAGTTAGGTTACAAAGGCTTAGAATTTTTGATAAGTGATCCATTTCTTGAGGATGCTAAGTTCAGTGATTTATGAAACTTGATTGACAAAAAAATCCAAAGGGGGAGATTTTTAGGACCAGGATGATCATATTCAAGGTATTGTCTTTTGTTTTAAAGGAAGTTTAAGAAGAAAGGAAAATCACCTCACTTTTTATTTTTGTGAAATTTGGTTTTTCCATTGTATTTAGAGAATCAAACTCACAATGTTCGAAAAGGTAAATCATATTTGGGTGAAGCTGGATGGAAGAAAATTCTCATAGGATTCACACTTAATCCGGAATGAAAAGTTCGGTCGTATTGAGAAAGAATCTTGTTGAAAGTAAATTGTCATCAGATTCACTCTGAATCTGGTATAGAATAAGTGATCAGATTGGTGGAATCAGAGTCTGTATGACTATGATAAATCAAATGTGATGATTCTTTTCTGATCTTATATTTCTTATAAATAATAAGTAATTTGTGAAACTTATAATTAAAACTTGATGAAAGAAATAGGGAGTGAAAGATATGTTTCCAAACATATTCAAATTAATCTGATCTGAATGGGAAGGAAAAGGGGTGTTGAAGATTTTAATCAGGATGATCATATTCGTCCTGATCACATTTAGAATGAGAAGGAAAGAAATAGGTTTTTGTGGATTGGGAAGTTACAATAATTTCGATTTCAAGAAAAACACTATAGCATCTAATCGTCAGCGTATTCAGAGGCATGATATTTAAATAAGAAAGTTGGTGAAGTCATAGTAATGGGATCATCTGATTCATAAAGGATGATAATTTTTGTGAAAAATATTTTGTTTCTTTAAATGGGTCAAGATCCATCATAATTAGAGGAATAATTTCTTGAGACCTATGAATGAAAAGAAAAGAAAAGAAGATAATAAACAATGTATTCAACTATTTAAAAGGGGTTAAATTGCTTTGTTTGATGTTCAGGTGGGTCAATAAAAGAGATGAAGAAGAAGTTTTTTATTTTAAGTGAATAAAGAGAAGAGTTTAATAAAATAGATAGATGTGTTGTCTAGGGGGATCTTGAAATTAAAAGAGATTTTTTCCTTAATAATTTGTACAGATCAATCATATTGATGAAATTGGACTGATCTAATCAGAATCAAGAATTGATTTTTAATTGAGAAATTCAATCCAAAATGGTGATTGAAAAATAAAATATGATAAAGAGATAAAGTTTGAATAAGATTTGAGAAGAATTAATAGGCATTGAAAAATTCATAAATGCACCCTAAATTTAAGGGAAATTGAGATTTGGGGGAATTTAGTTGAGCAGAATAGTTTTGGAGAACCCCACCAAAACCTCTCATGGGTCACCTATAAAAGGTGAAAATTACATTATAATTTTTAGTGGTTTGACATGAAGGTACTATTAACGAGAGAAGAGAGATAATAATCGAAGTTTAAGGGAGAGAAATAAGTTTTCCTTACTGAGATAAATTGTATAAGTTTCGACGGATTGAAGTGAAAGGAGAAGAGACAAGATCGCAACATTGTATTTAGATGATTATTGTATTCAGTGATCATTGTATTCAGCTGTCTATCAGATTCTTCTTGTCATCATATTTGTATGGTCATTATATCATACTGGATAATCATATCTGGATTTCCATATTGGGATTTCCAGACTGAGGAAGAATGAATTCTAAATTACCTCAATCATATTATATAATAATATTTAAATATCAGAGTGGGTGGATCGGGTTGTTCAATCAGATCTGGAGAATCAAAGTGAGAAGATTGTACTTGGTATTTGGATTTTAATTCTATATCAAAGTCTTTGAAGTTGTTACTATATTATGGGTAAGAAATTGAAGAATTATTTTCCAAATAATACATTTCTATAAGTTTAAAAGAATCACAGGTAACATGAGCTATTACACAAACATTATTTTACCCTATTTTTGCTAAGAGGGTGCACAAGCACTATTTTATTGTTTTCATAGTGCTACACGAGTGAAAGGGAATATCTTACTCATTGTATTCCACAAAAAGGATTAATTTCTAGAGGATTGTGTGGTATTGGATCATTTACAAACCATACCAAGGACGTAGTTATTCTTATTGAATAGTGAACCTTGAAATTACTTTTGTTCCTTTGGATGTGTTTTTGAATTTTTTTTGGAAGGGAATGAAATATTTAACAAAAGGAAAAGGTTATATCAAGGAAAAATAAAAAATAAAATAAGTATAACTTATTCACCCCTCCCACCCTCAGTGATACAATCATACTAACTAGGCACTTTCACTTGGGATAGACTAGGTATCGAATAATTTCATGGGTTTCATTCTTGAGAGATGGGAATGAGTATCGGGTGATGTTTGTTTTGTCATTCTAGGAAAGGATAGACAGTTATTTCCAAATTTTGGGGTTCATCTTATGATCAAATTGTGATCCATGGTAGTTGTAATTTATTTTGGAAGGTGTAGATAATAACACTCCTAAGGTGATGGGTGATAAGTTAGTCTTGGATGTGTGGAGCAGAGTGTGGAGTTACGATAGTGGAAACAGGATGCCAAGGATAAACCTGTGAGGTTCATTTTGAGTTCCTCAAAAAGGCTAGGTGGGCCTTGGATGTGGTGGTTGAAATAGCCAAGAATTTTCTTAGGCTTAGGGTGTTTCCAAATTAAATTTGAGATTCCTGTGTTAAAGTCATTAAAGGGCATGGTAAGACATGGAAATAGTTTGTGGAAGGGAGGTTGGGTTCTAGAAACTCATCAGAGGTTGGGCATAGACTCTGGTAGGTGTGATTGGGTGACCATGGAGTGTCCTTAGGTGTGAATTCACCTTGGTCAAGTAAGGTAGTAGCATGCCATTGGTGAAGGTGAGCGTTTACAGGATGATTCAACTGGGGGACAGCTCGACACGACAAGGAACAAGGTATGAAAGTGGTGAGTTGAAAACCACCTTTGGTGAATGTTTTGGGAGTTAAAATTACATTTTGATATTTTTCCTTAAGTGATAAGGCGCCAATGGAAGTTGAAGGGGTTGCGTGTTAATAGTGTAAGATGGGTGTTTTAGGATGAGCTAGTCAGTGGTGGTCCAACATGATTTTGTAAAATGGATGGATGTGATAAGTTAGGACCCACCTCTATTTGATGTTCTTAGAGGCAAGTATGTTTTGAATATAAAGGTGAAATTGAAGGATATCAAGTTGTTCTTAGTTGTAAAATGGGTGGTGGATGCATGTCCAACATGGGTGGTTTTGACAGAAATGTTGGATTCCCATGTAGGATGGTGTTCTTGTGGATGTTTAGGCATGATGGATCAGGAAATTCACCAGCTATATTGTGAAATTTTAGTTGAGGTTCTAGTGGTCCTTTTACATACGATGGGGAGCACCATAGCATGAAGTGTTAGGTTGATTAAATGACTGGTTTTTGGGGTGTAGGGACTTGGTTAATAACCATATTGATGTTTTGGTTATGATGATAGGTGGTGGCTCTGGTGTTGATGAGATTAGTACCTTGAGGTGAAGGTTATGCTTATATTTTGATTCATATATTTGGGTATAGAGTGGTTCTATTGGGCCTCGAGTTATGGACCGACATAGGTTGAGAAATGTGGTGGGAAAACCATGTATTCCTTGGAAAAGGCCAAGATTTGGTCATGTTGTAATTTTGAAAAGGGGGTAAGATGGATCCATGTGAATTTTTCCAAGAGTTGTTGAGAGGGTCAGGCCAGTAGTGTTTCGATTGGATCTTCCTTGGTGGCATGAGAATATGTATGACACTTACTTGTGTCATGATTTAGGAAGTGTTACTATACTCTCATATAAATTTCTTGAGGTTGATGTTTGGTTTAATTTTGAGGCATCCTCTGAGGAGCATCCGGTTTGTATTTTTTATAATAGTGAGAAATTCTTGTGAGGTAAGACTATGCCTTTGGTTAGAGTTTTTTTGCAACATGGTAATGTTTAGGAAGAAACTTGGGAGAGAAAGATGGATATTCAGACCTAGTGGACCAATATCTATACCTTGGGAGCTCATTGATTCTTGGGAAGAGTGGCTCGAGGTTGAGCTATTATAAGGTGAGGGGGTTTTAATATCCTAGACTTCATGGAGGTGGGTTCTTGTTCAAATTTGGGTTTTAATACCTTAAATTTGGATAGTTAAATGTGTTAATTCTCATGAATTGATGAATGTTTTAAATGGGTTAGTGTATGGAAATTGATGAATATGTTAAAAATGTCCAAATTATGTGGGTTGTTGATTTTGATAATGGGTTAAGTAATGATAAAGGGAAATGGGTTAAATGAGATATGCAATGTAATTGGTAAATATGTTAATGGGTTAAGGCTTGATATTAATTCACATAATGAATAATATTGATATGTGAATGATATTTGTATTAATTTGTGTATGTTCGTGTTATGGTATATGTGGTAAATGGATAAAGAAGTATGTGCACATGGCTTGGTGGTGTGGGATAATGGACTAAGGTTCCTCCCATGAGTTGGGTTGGACTGAGGATCTAAACCCCACACCTAGAATGCATGGGTTAGGGAGTCAGAATGGGATAGAGGCCCCTAATGAATGAATTTGATGAGACTAATTGGACTAAGGCTCTAAGGTAATTATGATGTGATTGTTTAAGAAATGTGTATCCCTTGTGAGATAAGGAACTTGACTTATTCCATTATTCATGGAAATTTACCGGCTTAGGACGTAGTATAAATGATGTAAATGATAAACCCGTGGAACAAGTGATGAAAATGGAATAATTGATGAAAATTGTTAAAGTGGATATTTTTAAGTAATGGAACTGAAGTTATTTTATGTTTATATTGTTATTTATTTATTACTTTCATACACTATCTATTTAGATTATATATTTTATAGACACCATTGGTGGTGGCCTACTGAGTTGTACTCACACCCTACTGAGGCCTCTATTGGGTACCTAAGTAGATTTAATGGTTGTAGGTTAGGATTATGGTAAGGTCCCTATGATGGGGAGTTGAGTTGAGCTTGGGATGTGCATGGATGAGGATCTAGACTTGGAGTCAGGACCCGTTTTGGGGATTCGTATGGTTTTCCTTATTTTGGGATTCCTTATCTTTTGAAATTTTTAGCATGGAATGGCATATTTATTGTTTGGTTTTGGTTTTTCCCCTATTTTGGAATTGGTCAGTAATTCATATTTCTGGGTTATTGTTTATTGTTTCATTATTTCGTATGATATAAGTTATGGATTACACTAGTAAAGAGGGTATAGTCTCCCCACATGATCCATGAGACCCTCACTTCTAGTCGGTAACCTCTGGAGTATTGGGAGGTGATCTTGAGGTCATGTGGAGACTTGTCTTGGGGCACCGGTTTAGTGGCATCTGGGTTGGTGATGTTATAGATTACCAAATTAATAAGGGATCTCATATCAATTTATTTTCATTGTAGAATATTTTATTTTTATGCGCCTAATTTATCTTTTGATGTGTATATATATTGCCCCTTTTTATTTTATATCATGAATATTTCATACTACATGTTATTATATGTTTCAACTTGAATTATTTCATTCAATGGGATTTTAATTGAATGATACTGAGTGGTAAAATTTTTCTCAACTCAATTACCTTTTATTGGGTTATAATTCATCTTTATTAACTATGTTCTAACATGATTATGTGTGAATTGATCTACAAACTATTTTATTCCAAATTCACACTTTTTTGTGGATTTTTATTTGTTACACATAATCTATCCATTAATTAACTCTTAATTCAATGATATGATCTTTTTTAGGGTTATTCATCTCAAATTACCTTTCCTTAGGACATGTATTTAATGATATGTAGCTATCATATTCTATAAGTTGTATATACTACCACATTGATATATAATATCATGAATCTCTTTATATTCATGAAATTTAATGTTTCATTTGATGTTATTATTTCATGTGGATTATGATTGAAAAGTTACCAAAGTGGAAAAGTCTATATGTTATGGTCTCCTTTCATTTAAGGGTTTTTTATGTTAAAGGTTCTTTTAGAAGAAAAAAAATTGATATTATTTTATTAAACCATGTATAATTTCCTATACTTTGGTTATGGATGTGTTTCACATGTTTAATTTATATTTCCTCCCTTAATTAATAAATAAACATCAAAACAAAATTGTTTATAAGTTATACTGATCTTGTATCTTATTTTAGATATGGAATCTTTCTCTTCCATATCCATGTTTTCTAAAATGTTTTCAAAATTATTATTTTTAAAAAATAAAATATTTTCTAATTATGTTTTACATTATCTTTGAAATTATTTTAAAATATGTAAAAAGGTAATTTCCTAACTTTTTTTAAATGGGTCACTTTTGAATCCCTTTATAAAACATTTGAAAAAAAAAACTATTTACATGTTTACAACATGAATATATTTTTTTTCAAATTTTCTTTATTTGAATATAAGGTTATTTTAAATAAAATTTATTACCAAAATATTTTGTGAATTTTTAGTTTTTTAAATTGACTTTAAAATTGAAAAGTTTATTTCCCTCAAGAATATTTCTAATGACCTTTTAATGGAATTTTCATTCATCAATGTCAACTGCCCTTGATGTTACTTATGATAAACTGGAGATATTATTTAATTATACCATACTTATTCTTTCTATAGATGGATTATTATTGTTTCAAATAGATTTTCATGGAACTCATCTTATTTCCACTAGTTAATTATATTATAAAAGGAATAATTGATGTTTCTATGAGTTTTATGATGAGATGAATGTTTTATGTAATTTTTTTATGCTATCATTCTTGGAAACTTTTATGAAGGATTGAGACCAATTATAGCTCATGGGTGAGATCTATATAACTTATACAATGGGTTGGGCCTCATTATATCTCAAGATATGATAGGTTGAGCCCCATTATAGCTTAGGATATGATGGGTTGAGCCCCATTATAGGTCATGATATGACAGGTGAGCCCTATTATAGCTCTCCAATGGATTGGGTAATGATTATGTTCTCCAGATAATTATATTGGAAGTTAACCATATTCCTATTCCAATTTTTAAGGGTTATATAAGAGTTCTATAAAGATATTGTTACAAGATACTAACATGATTTCTTTATTATTTTTATGGGTTCTGATGATTCCTTTAATCAATATTGACATCACATGGATCACGATTATAAGATATTATGACTAATGATTTATTAAATCTTTATTCTATGTTTCATGATTAATGATATGGGTATTTATGGGTATGATTTATCTTATGTTACATTCATGAACTTATATTATTTTATTATACCCTTATTCTTATCTTTTTCTCACTGATGAAATTCATTTATTAATGATTATGTTTACCCTTAATGAGAATTTGAAATTTCCTTTCTTATGATTCTTTTTCTTGAGGTTTTATAGAATAATTTTATATAAATTTTTTCTATAAGGGTTCTATATGGATGATGATGATTAATTAATATGGAATATAAAAATTTTGGTATAGTGGGAAAATACTCACCTAAATTCATGGGTATTTTTTATGTATGGTTTTTCCCTAATTATATAAAAATATAAACCTAAATGGTCCTTTTTTAATATATCCATTTTTTATAAGTTTTGTATGAAAAAAAATAATTCACATTTATTGGTATCAAAACAGATATATAAAGTTCATATTTTTAGCATCGGATCTGGGAGTACATGTCTGAGGTCTTCATAGTGGATCTATGAAACCACTAAAAGAAGGGGTATATTTCCTCATGAAGGTCTCAATAAAACATTTTTACCTCATTTTATCATTTGGATGTTTAGAATGATTTATATTTGAGAATTTTGCGTGATAATAACAACATGACTATGAATTATGGTTCCCATAAAATGTAGTTTCTTGGGAGGAAAATCATTTCATTATCTGACATATTTAGTATTAACTCAGTTCCTTCATGTTTCATCTATTTAATAAAACTAAAAATAATATTGTGAGCAATAATAATCATAGTGGGAAACCATATAATCATGAAAAAATCATTAAAAATATTTCTATGTCATGAGACCTTATTTTCAATATACTACACTTTAGGTTTGACCTAGTTCATTCATGTCCATCCTTTTTTCAAATCCTTCATGA
The DNA here is from genome assembly GCA_963277665.1 of Viscum album. Lineage (NCBI taxonomy): Eukaryota > Viridiplantae > Streptophyta > Magnoliopsida > Santalales > Viscaceae > Viscum > Viscum album. The sequence continues at coordinate 1,595,339,442 of OY728161.1, forward strand.
TCATTTGGAAAGAGTGTGAGAATATCCAAAACATATCCCCCATGAATATAAAACTAGATTTTTAGCATGGAACATTGTTGTGAACTAGTAGATAATTGATTCAAATCCCAATGGTCCCTTTTCAGAGTTATTAACCCTAGGTATAACTATTTCAAATCCACATCCACTTATAATATCTAGATAGGGATGTAATTGTTTGGAAACAAATTCCTCTATCCATCACTAAAATTCTGGGAAATTTTCTTATACTTTGAATTATCCCTAGGGATCCCATTAACTTTTTATTGTCCTAGATCCAAAGGTTAACTAAAATTTTATATTTATACCAACTATAGTGACCCATAAATTTTATTCTTAGATATTTCAACTTAATAGATGAATATTAATTTCATTATAAAAAACACAGATGAGGACCTTAATGGTTTAGTGTCTTTAGAAACATGGATACATATAGAACTGATTCATAAGTTATATACATCATATCCCACTGTGTTCTTCATAAATATAACCCTTATTAGACATATCATATATAATAAATTTCTTCATAACCTGGGAATAGGAAAAATAATAAAGGGTGATCTCATATTCTTAGTAAGGGTGAACAAGGGAGATATCAATATAATATGAGTATAATGGTGTGAGAACATCAAAATAACATTTAAAATACATACCCTTCATATCATATATCATAAACATGAGTCACGGAATAATCCTTTATAGTTAATAAGACCTAAAGCATAAGTAATCAAATAATATAATCCATGAGAGCATGACATTAGTATAAGATATAGATTTTTGGTATACACATAAGAATAGAAAATAATTTCATTAATAGTCAAGTATCACTAAAAAACTATCATAGTGGAATGGTTTAACTACCCAAACTATTATTGAAGTCAATGATCACTCCCAATAATTCACAGTGTATAGATTCCCATATTTAACTGGGTTCACTTCCCATTCCATTCTTATTTATATCATTATATATTTATCGTTACCCAATTTATTAGAGGGATATGTGGTTTTAGGGAATGAAATCACATAATAAAAATCATAAATATTTGTGCCACAATATCATAATACATTCATCATATTATAAACCATGAATAGTAAATGGGATTTATAAAAATCTCTTTATGGAATAACCCATGGAAAATAAATGGGCTTCATAATCATTATGTCAATCATAACATAACCCGTGGAAAATGGAATGGATTTTATAATCATCATTTCATCATAATCATAAACCATACCAATAAATATTACATATAGTATTATTGGATCATATCCCAATTATATAATAATTAGAATCAAGTGTTTTTATCATTTATGAATATAAATAAAATTAAAATAACATTAAAAACAATCCTGATGAGAATACGTTTTCTAATTAGAAAATTACTTTTAAAAAACTAAATATTTCAAAAACATTAATGAAAACATTTTATTTGAAAATAACTAATTAAAATTTTAATTAAATCCTTAAATAATTAATTTCTCATGATATTGTAAATTACAATTCATGTTGTTCATGTTAAAACAATGATTTATTACACATTTTTAGAATAAAAAAACTCAAAAGTGCCTCATTTGAAGAAAGAAAATATTAATTTTAAACAATTTATTAAAAATTCAAAAAAGGGTAAAAATGAATTTAAATAATAATTTTATAATATTAAAAATATTATTTAAAAAATTAGAAAACATGGACATAGAAGAGAATTGATTTCCGACTGAAGAGAGAAATAAAGTTAGTTTTCCTAAAAACATCATTTTTGACTCTTGAGTACATAAATAATGGAAAATTAATGGAAAGAATGTAATTTACAGAAATAACCATATAATATTAAATTTAATGATCTTAATGATATATTTATCAGAATATTTTGTCATCTGAATCATAATTATAAACAACTCTGATAAACAATGAGATTGTATCATAAAACCCTTACCAAATTGGTAACTTTTGAATATTAAGACCAATTAAAGGAAAAAATTATATAGATATTTATATATAATAATTTTCAAGATATGTATCATAAAATAAATTCATGGTAATTATATACTCCATATAAAATAAACAAGTGGTGAATATGGCATGTGTCCCATGGAAATAAAAGTGAGACAAAAATATCATTCCTCAAGTCTCAGCTTCCTTCATACATGTTTAAACCCCATATATAATAAATATATGTTTATTGAAAATATATTAAATAACCATAATCATATATATAATACCATTTATGATTTTTATATAAACTTTTTTAACCATTTTATAAACAATTCTTTATTAAAATTAATGTTTTGTGTAATAACTACTTTGTTTTTCATGTATGTTTTGGTTCTGTAGTTTTGGTCCTTGTACATTTGTTATAGTTCCATAATCTCCATAATATTAATAATTACATATATATCATATATATTAATTATGTACATATTTATAGTCATCCATAAAATATAGAGATAAAGAAATGAATTATATAGATCATGGGGATGGTAGGTCGTACGTACACATTAATGTTATTTCCATTTTCTTGTAGGATGGAATGAAAGAATATGAATATTAATTCACCTTTCCATAATCATTTATATATCATTTAAATAATATATATTCATCAAATCTATACTTATTACCATCCATTTCAAAATAAAATGAAAACCATATCACATCTCTTTATGGAGGTGGTAGTCTACACATACGCACGAGGGATGTTATCATTTTCAAAAAGATTGGAAGGTAGGGAGGTAGATGTGATATATTAATTCCAAAAGTATAATTATTTCAAAAATAATATATATTCTTTAAATCTATCATTATAATACTCTTTTAGAGTTGGTGATAGAAAATGAATTACATCGTTTCGCGAGGTGGCGGTCCTCCATACACATGATTGTTGGATTCATTGTCTATTTTATCAAATAGGAGATGGATATAGGTTATTAAATTAAGATAATAACATATCAATAAATTTTAGTTACTTCTATTATTATCTCTCCATGTTATAAGATGGTTTGAAGGATGTGTAAGAAGAAATAAAATGAAAACACATGGTTAAGAACTATATATCTTTTTCTAAGAGCCTCTTTAGGTTTATACCGAAATCATTTTTAAAATGATTTAGGAAGTGGGGATGGAATTATTAAATGAGTTTTCTATAATTTTTGTCTTATTCAAAAGTATTTTGAAGTTTAAAGTGGAAAGTATTTGGGGTTCCCTTTTATAAGTGTGGAGAGGACGCGCTTGGTGTATCTGAAAAGAAAAAGATATACACACATTTTACACACACCATAAGGATAAAAAATGTATTATACACCAAATGTAGATGAAATATGGTCTATATATGTCTATCTAATATAAATTATACTATTTTTAGGTTATTTTAAACCTTATCTTTTCATTTTAACCTCCTGGTAAACTTCTTTTAACCTTAACCATGGTAATTAATTTTTACTTTTTTTACTATTCATTATGACCAAAAATTAAGTTTCCCATATAATATAATATTAATTGTTCCAATTAAAAATAAGTAATCAATTTTAAAAAATTAAATTTTGGGAAGTATCATAATTAAATTTAAAATTAAACCTGCAGATGTGATGAAAAAATGGTGTTCAAAAGAAAATGTTTCCATAAGTATTATAAGTTTTAATATTAAAATTGAACATAAAAATGATTATAATAAACTAAATTGGATTAATCATAATATAATTATACCAATATTTCATTCAATATTATCTTAAAAAATAAACTTATATATTTATTAAAAATAAATAAATTTTTAATAAAAATCATTATTTTTCATTATTAATCAAAAAATTCAAATTTTCAAAATATTCTTAAAAGAAACTCAAATATAGTTTCATAATTTTTATTTAAAAAATGATTTTTAATTTATCAAATTAATTTTATAAATGTTTAAACTTAATTAATTTAATTATAAAAAATCAGTTTTGAATAAAAATGTATTTTTGAAGCTTATAGACTTTACTAAAAATTAAGTACTTATATATAATTATATTTTCTATATATAAAACCATTATTATTAAAAAAAATAAAAAAAATTTATATTCATACTGAAATTTTTAATTTTTAAGTTATAATGGTCATGTTTAAATAATAATAATAATAATATATTGTGTTTCATTTAAAATCGATGTTGCGTGTAACGCAAGCTAAAAAAATAACTTTAAAAAAAATATTTGATAGAATCATAGGGTGTTTCATCACCCCTTCAATGTCGCATCCCTTGGTTGGTAAATAGATATTACAATAGATCCTTTATCTCAACACTTGTATTTAGATACTCCTATGGAAGAAGTATTGATGATCACACTTTGCTTTTGGCTGTGTGACATAACTATTGGAGGAGGGATATTCTTGTGGGCTAATTTCATTATGGAAATTATACCCTATGATGTTTTACAGTAGTTAATGGTGGGGAGGAAGATTTTTCATTCATTTAAGATAGGTAATCATAGGAAGGACATACTGGGCTTGTATTCTAGAGGGTAGTTTTGACTTCCCATTAGCTGGCTAGTGTGACCCTTGGAGTGAGAGAAACTATGATATTTCAACTTCCAATGGTGATGGAAGAGAATTTGAGGACATCACCTTAGAGGAAATTTTAGTTTTACCTCTCTATCAAAGGATATGTATCTACTTTGATTTGGACCTCAAGACAACAACTATATCTTCTGTGGCATATAATATGACCCCTACTAAGCTATGAGAGTTGTGGGTATAGTTGTAAGACCGTATTTATAATGAATTTATGATCTAGTGTGTCCCCCTGGGTGGATTCAGTGTTGTTCATGAAAAAGGAAAGTGAGAGGTCGTGGATTTTAATTGTTTACTTTCACCTGAATCTAGTGACGCCCTGGAATGAGTACCCTTTTTCCACGTATTAGTGACATCTTCGACAAGTAAAAAGGTGTGAGATGGTTCTCAAAGATTTTACTCAGGTTCTTCTACCATCATTTTAGAGTTCATGTGGATGATATTCCAAAGTTGATATTCGAGGAAACTATGGAAATTATGAGTTCTTGGTGATGATCTTTTGGTTTGATGGATGAACATATAGTGTATGTGTAAATCATGAACCGAATCATCTAGATTTCCATAGATTGGTTCATGGTTTCCCTTATCAATCATATTATCATATACTCTTCATATGAGGTGGTTTAGAAATAGAATTTTAGGATGGTCCAAGACTTATTATTGGACCACCATTTATATGGTATGCTCTCGAAGTTCCAATTTTTTATTTTAGAGGTTCACTTTTTAGGGCATGTTATATTTGGGAATGGTATAATTATGGAACCATTGAAGGTTGATATAGCACTTACTTGGGATCCACTCAAGAGAATGTTAGAGTGAAGAGTTTACTCACTATGGTAGGGTACTACCTGAGCTTTTTGATAGACTATTTCAATATTTTAGACACTTTTACTTCCTTAATGTGGAAATATAAACCATTTTCTTATACTAAGAAGTACCAAATCATTTGAGGTGGATCTCGATCATTGTTCCTGTATTGAGAGATCCGGAGGAAGGAGTCAAGTGAGTATTGTTTTTTGATTCCCTTGAAGATGGGATCGGAAGTATACAGATACAGAGGAAGGTAGTGATTGTTGGTGGTCCAAATAAGTTGATACACCATGGTAAGAACTATGTGAACCATAGTTTTTTTTTGTAGTGAAGTTATTCACCTTGATGTGGAGGAGGTCTTATCTTTTGGGGGAGTGTTTCATTGTTTTCTTAGACCATCGGAGTTTTAGGTAAATATCCACCCATAGAGAATTCAACCTAAGATAGAGGTGTTGGTTAGATTTCATATGGAACTATTACATCTAATTATTCTATACTATATTGAAATTAAAAATTAAGGAAAATAAAATTGTTAGGGAATTACCTTCTTGTTTTATAGAGGATACTTTAGAGCAGCTGACCTCATTGAAGTTGAACTAGGTATAAGAGAGTTGTGCAGCTTACCATCAGTCAATATTAGTGACTCCACTACTAATTTGGTATGTTTTTTAGGCTAAATTGTGAGAAATATAATATAAATTTATACAAGATAGTATATCATCATGAGATTCACTAGACGGGTTTCCTGAAGGTGGATAGCACATCATCCTTTCCCAGGGAAAAATGGGGGATCTGGATGCATTGTGTGAGGAGTTTTTGAGGAATTTTTATACCTACCCCATGTAAATATATTTGGTAGTATTAAATATTTACTAGGTTCATTGGAATAATTTTTTATATATTTGCATGAGGTAGAGTTTTGTCGAAGTTTTTCCCCAATTCCAAACATGTTTGAAGTTAAAAGGCATAACAATATATATATTCCAATAGTTCTGACTCAACCACTTGAGTTTTTAAAATGGAAGTGGGATGGAATATAGATAGATCTTTTTATGGGGATTTCATTTATAGTGGGAGTCCATGGCACTATCTACATATTTTTTGACCAAATTTCAAATTTGGCACACTTTATATCCATATGTGGTCAAAACTAAGTTGAGATTTGGGACGTTTTCGTATAAAGGAGATCATCTAGATTCATGGGATACCCCTGATTATTGCCTCCAACAATTATTATTAGTATATATAATGGTTTTGGAGAGGTAATAAGGATGAATTTTTAAACCATTTATGGATAAGCACAACATTTCACCCCCATGTGGAAGTATAGTCTAACAAGATCAACTAGGTTTTTGAAGGTGGACATAGATCTTGTGTGTTGGTATATGACTAGAGATGAGATGATCACATAACATGGGATAAGATCAATTATAATAATAGTTATAACTCCACTATCGATGATGTGCTGTATGAGGAGCTATACATGAGACACTATAGGTCACCCTTGTGAATTGATTAGGTTGGAAAGACATCTCTAGTTATGCCAAAGTTAGTGCAGACAATGACAAAGAAAGTTCTGGTGATCCATGATCATTTGAGGATAGCTTAGTATTGACTAAAATCTTATGTGTACCGACATCATAAACCTTTGTAGTTTGATCAGGGAGACCATGTCTTCTTGAGATTCTCTCTATGGTGTGGATTGTAGATATTTGGTCAGGTTATTAAGCTTTCCTCAAGGTTCTTTGAAACACATGTAATTATTCATAGGGTTTGTAAGGTTACTTACCATCAAACTGTATCTCTATAGTTAGAACAAGTACATTTAATCTTCCATGTGACATACCCATCACGCATTACCAATAGGGGTGATCTTGTCATGTTGGGTGGATTCACCTTCTCAGTGCACTCAGTGGCAATTGAGAATCAACATGAGAGGATCCTTCATGGATAGACTATTCCTATAGTTAAAATTATTTGGTATCATGAGAGCATGTAGGAGAGCTCCTGGGATTGTGAGATACAAATGTGGTCTTGATACCCCCATTATTTTTATCTATCATGTTCATTTCGATATGAAAATATTTTAGGGATGATAGAATCGAACCACTCTAATTTTCAGATTGGGATACTTTGAATGTTTATTTAGATATATCTCTGGATTTTTTCATGGATATGGCATTGTTTATTGGGTGTCACAGGGCATTAGAATTAATATATTAAAAATATTTATATGTATTAATGAATACATATGCATATTTTTAGAGCAAAACTATTTCCCATTGATTGAGACCATATATGGAAAATTTGAGACCATGGTTGTTTCCAGAGCATACAGTTTACCCTCATCGTAATATATGTTTGGTAGGCATTGGATGTTTTGTGGAAGATGTTAATTGGTAGGTGAATTAAAATAAATTTAATTTAATTTACTTATTTAATTTATTAAATGTGAAAAACCTAATCCACCATCTATAAATACTTTATTATGAGAAATATCTAGAGTAAGAAGCATAACTCTGGGTTATTAGAGAGAGGAAGTGGAGGAACCATCATTGGTGATAATGATATTGGGATTGTGGATCGATGATGGATGATTAAGGGATTCATGAGATGAATAGAGAATGTAGTCGTGTCTTTATCTTCATCATAATTGAATCGGTTCATCAACAACTATCAATCCATTCTCTAGGTTGGGCTTATTATTTTGTGGATTTGTTCCCATTTTATTTTTTATTAATCATAGATTATTTATCTTCTTAATTAATTATTATAATTCATCTCATTATCCCTAAATTTATTCATCATTTTAAATTCTAATTATATATTTTATTGTTCCTTTATTATATTCATTTCGGTTCAAAAAATTATGATCATTATCTGAATTCTCATCATCTAATGATAACCTAACTTTTTTTAGTGCCTATAATAACTCCATACTTTATATTATTCATAATTAACCCATGTCTTTGGAAATTTTAAATAACTAGACTGTTTTGAGCATGATCAAACCTCTATATCCATAATGGTTGTGCAAAAATTGATGGATTGATGCCTTGAAGATAGATTTAGGAGGAGGAAATGATGTGGATATTTTCTTGGGGGGATTGGGACCCCATTTTAGTAATATGAGGAATGGAGGATCTTGATCAGGTGACTAAAATTCCATTTTTTGGCCACCGATGATCTATAAAAGGAGGTTGGAGACTCCTTCCTTAATTAAAGTAGATTTTGGTGAGTCAATAGGTGAAAAAGGTAAAGGAATATATGGATTAATCATAATTTTAAGAGGAAACTATGTTTGGTGTGGAAATTCTGATTACACACCACGTAATCCATAAGAACACATGTTCTGTTCCTTATAATCTCATTTTGGATAGGTTTTAGATCCCCTATAAGTATGAAATACTATGTGGAAGACCAACATGCTATGTGACCTTGTATAGGTAGTGTATACAATTTTTTTTGAAATGGAGCATAGTAGAATCCATACGAACATAATCAATGCATGTAATCAATATTAAGATTTATCCCATGGGAAAGCTAATAATGTTGGATATGGAGTTGTAGATGGATATGAAAAAATTATAAATATATTGGGGTAGATGACTTAGGTTATGACCAATAAAATTTACCATATAGAACAACCTCTTGGTCTACAATTTTGAGTAACAATGTTATACCACATTATGTTTCAGTGGCCTCCATCATTCATTGGGACTAAAATCCGTTTTTAGTGGAGTAATGGATAAGTTACTTAGAGAAGGTATTTTTTAATTGGGAATCAATTAAATAGAAAATGTTTTCATGTATGATCATCATATCATGGAGATGTATATCAACAGTTTCCATCAATTCAAAACACTAAGAATTAGGAGGAAATAGAAAACATGGAGTGGAAGGATTCAAAAGTACTTTCTTGGAAAAAAATACCCATGATAGAAATAAGCGTATATAGAGAGACAATTATTAAGTTAAAAAAATTATGATGAAAATATGTCTATGTATAAAGACAACATTAAATGTTTAGAAATATATGTTTTGCACTACATGCATAATACAAAGAGTAATATTGACTGTTTCTTTTATGGAATAAAGTCGATCATGTAAAGGGTTCTCATCTCCCAAACCATCTCATAATATGACAAAATAGTATCATGTGATATCAATACTGAAAAATAATTCTCCATGTATTACCATTTCAATGGAAAGTAAGATTTTAAGAGGGTGGTTGAGCACTCTAGAAAAGGAAATAAGGAAAAAAGGAAGAAGGTAAGGGTAAAATTTCCAACTTTTAATGAATGTGGAAAGAAGCACCGTGGAACATGATTGATAGTAATGGGATATTTCTACACATTTGTAGATAAATTACATCAGTATCATGATTTAAATTGAATGAAAGGATCTAATGATATCCAATGTATAAACTATAAGGACATATGGCACTATGAAAATGATTTTCTAAGGCATCAAGGGAATTTTTCTCAGAAATGGTCGAGGGATAAAGGAAAGGTTTATGAAATTAATATATATGAGGATGGAGATCATAAATATTTAGTAAAAGTTGTTTTGATTATAACCTCATAATTATAAAATCCAATATTTGATTCTGGATCTTCTCACTCTTTTATATATTCATTGTTTTCTATGAAAATTAGATATTTCTCTAGAACCTTAAGAAGGGAGTTTTCCGTCATGACTCATAGTTGATGTCTCACTGAATTAAGGATTTTTAAGTCAGTTACCATTATAAAAAATTATTTTTCCCTATTTGAAGATATTTTTTTCATATATATGGTTAACTTTGATATAATCCTTGGTATGTATTGTCTTTCAACATATAATGAAAATATTTATTTCTAAGAGAAGGAGATTAAAATTTGTGATAAATGTATAGAATACCTCTTCTTTAGAAGATATACTACATTATATGAATCATATTTGGATCCGCTTATGGTAGCTTTCCTTTAGAAAATTCTAAGAGAAGAAGTGAATTCAAAACCTGTGGAAGGGAAAGGTGACCATAGGATAGAAATAATCTTATTATGCAAAAATATATTGATTTGTTTCCTAGAGAAATAAATTTACATCCCCCTTAGTGTGAATTTTAGTTTTCTATTGAACTCATACCTGATAAAAAAACATATATATATATATATATATGACTCCCTACAAGATAGATATTGTGGATTTAGAAGAGGTAAATAATTAACTACATGAGTTTTTTGATGAGGTATTCATACTCCCATATGTTTCTCTTTGAGAATATCTTGTTATTTTTATGAAAAATAATGATGGAACTATTAAGAAGTGTATTGACTATAGGAAACTCAATGAAATAACTTTTATTAAAAAAATATCCTATGCCTCATATTGATGGCCTATTTGATAAAATTCAAAGAGAAAAATGTTTATCAATGATTTATATTTATTATGGGTATCATTAATTGAAAGTAATGAAGTAATATATTCAAAAGAAAACATTTCAAATGAGGTATGAAAATTATGAGTTTACAGTAATTCCTTTTGGATTGACTAATGAACTCTCTTTTTTATAGATCTGATTAATATATTTTTAAAGTAATATTTTGATAATTTTTTGTGGTATTTATTGATGATATCTTAGTATACTACAAAATTTATTAATAACATAAGTTTCATTTAAGAAACGTTCTTGACACACTTAGAGAAAATGAGTTAAATGTGAAATTTCACAAGTGTGAATTATTACATCAAAAAGTTACTTTTCATGGCCATATTTTCTCTAAGGATGGAATATCAGTTGATCCATTAATGAAAAAGGTAGTAAAATAATGTCATATGCCAAGAAACATAACTAATGTATGTAGTTTCCTTGGACTATCAAGTTATTATTGATGTTTTGTTCTAAATTTCTGTTGATTAGAAAACATGCTGATGAAGTTGAAATATAAAGGGTAAAAGTTTCTATGGAATAGAGAATGAAAAGAATGTTCTGAAGAATTAACAAGTAGTATGATCAATACAACAGTTTTGACACTACAATAAAGAGGTGATGGATTTTTCATATATATTGATGCATCAAAAAAGAACTTGGATGTTTCCTTGTGAATAATGATAAAAATATTACCTATGAATAAAATAAGTTAATGATACATGATCAAAACTATAAAACCCTTGATCTTGAGTTGGAAGCCACGGTATTTTCTTTGAATATGCAGATACATTATCTCTATGGGGAACGATATGAGATATACACAGGTCATAAGAGACAAAAATACATCTTTTCATATAAAAATATCAATATGAGGTAAAGGATATGGTTAAAAAACTCATGGATTCTGATTTCTTAATACACTACCTCCTGATAAAAGCTAATGAGGTGGTTGATGAGTTGAGTAGGAAATGTTATGGGGTTCTGAATAAGATGATTATTGAAAAGGATCATATGTTAAAGGATTTAGTAAAATTAATATGGAAATTATTAAAGAATGGTAAACATCACTTATTTTAAAATTATTTTCCAAAAATATTTATTATAAAGGATAAAAATTTCTTATATTAATGATGAGAATTTTCAAAAGAAAATTAAAGCCTTGAATGATGGGATGTTAGAAGAATTCGGTTACAAACATGGTGTTCTTAAATTTGAAAATAGGTTATGTGTTCCATCTATACCTAAGATAAAAAGATAATTATTAGATGATTATCATAGTTTGAATGCCTCTATACACCCTAGAAGGACCAATATGAATAGGTATTTGAAGGAATAGTTTTAGTGGGATAATATAAAGAGGAAGATTCCTAATTATGTATCATGTTTATTGGTTTTTTAATAGGTGAAAATTAAGATACAACACCCTAGAGGATTCATGAAACCTATACCTATTCCTATATGGAAATGGGATAAAATTAATATGAACTTTACCACTATATTACCAAATACATTGAGAATAAATGAAATAGTATGGGTTATTATTGATCATCTTACCAAATCTACACATTTTATTACTATAATATAAGATTTACCACTTGAGAATTCAGCACAAATCTATATTAATTAAGTTTTAAGAATTTAGGGTGTACCTCATTCAATTGTGTCAGATCATGATCCACTAATTACATCTAAATTTTACAAAATTATTCAAAGGTATCTTGATACATAGTTTCATTTTATAACTTCTTATCATACTCAGACTGATGGGAAATCTGATAGGATTATTTAAACATTAAAATAAATGTTATATTCATACTCACTTGACATTAAAGGTATGTGGGATCAATATTTAACTTTATTAAAGTTTTCCTATAATAATAGTTACATTAAATAATTAAAATGGTGTCATATGAAGCATTATATGGTAAGATATGTCATACTCAATAGGGTTGTCCATGGGTCGGGTTGGGTCGGGTTGGAGGATCTTTTTGACCTGACCCAATTAAAATTGGATGGGTTGGGTTGGGTCAGGTCAGACATTTTTTAAAGTTTAGACTCGACCCAACCTGACTCGTCTCAGATAGGGTCGGGTTGGGTCGGGTCCATCGGGTTATTGGAAAAAAAATGCTGCTTCAAATATCCTACACCCGCACGACACCACTCTTCGTTGCTTTAGTTAATATTCCTCTCCACACCAAATAACACCCAATCCTGTCAATTAATCAACCCCAACCTCCTTCATCAAGAAAAGTAAGGCTTCAGTAGGAGGTCTCAGCTTAGGTTCTCGTTTTCGTTAAAAATCATAAACCAGTGGTGCCACGACTCTTCATAGGCGGAAAGTGCAGAGGGAATTGGGGACATAGAGAGGATCAAATCTGGTTCGTCAGCAGCATGGAGGATCAAATCTGGTTATCTTTGAAGGATCTATTCAATCTGATCAGATCTAGCAGGATTTAGTATCCTGATCGAATCCAGTCAACTTCAGCTTCAACATTTCGGAGTTCTTTAGAAATATGAGGATCGAATCTGGTTGGCTTAGCCTTTGGCATCTTGAGTTCTTCAAATCTGGTCGGATTCTACTTTGACTTCAACTTTGGCATCTTGATTTCTTAATCGGTGGCATGGTGTATCAAATATGGTCGGATTTGGTGGTATCTTGAGTTCTTTATTCATCTCAAGCAGGAAATAAAAAGATTAAAGAGCGACACTATTCAGTGGATATGGGGTGGCAAGCGCTATGGATACGGAGAGGAATATGGCGGTGAGGTTTAGGGACTTGAGTCGGGAGAGGCATAGGCAAGGAGGAAGATGGCAGTGAGGTTGAGGGACTTGATTTGGGAGGGTCTCATAGGTTAGGAGATTCTGAAGTGAAGAGACAGGTGGATGGGGCGCGAGATGGAATATTTGCGTAGCGCATGGGTCATCGGGTTGGTTGGGTCAGGTTGGGTCATTTTTTTCTAACCCGAGACCCGACCCAACCTGACCACGGGTCAACCCGAAGTGACCCGACTTTTGAATATATTTTTTTGAACTCGACCCAACCCGATCAGGTTGGGTCGGGTCCGCCAGGTTGGGTCGGGTCTGGACACCAATAATACTCAAACATGTTGGGATGAGGTTGGTGAAAGGAAGCTTGTAGTCCTATAACTTTTGGTGGAGATAGAGTTATTGGTGGAGACAATTCAGACCCATATTAAACCACCTCAAAGTAGAAAAAAATATTATGATGATAACAAAAGAAAATATTTGGAGTTTTAAGTGGGAGATCATTTTTTTATAATAATATCTCCATGTAAGGCTTTTATAAGGTTCGGTAAGAAATAAAAACTAAGCCCCATTTACATAGGACCTTTTGATTTTCATGAAAGAATTTGAGTTGTGGATTACCATTTGGAAATGCCTCCTAGGTTCTCTAAAGTAAATGATGTGTTCCATATCTATTAAATTAGGATGTACATTCTAGATACAATGCATGTGCTAAAATCTAAGGAAATAGAATTACAAGCTGATATTTCATACTATGAATATTTTATCTAGATTTTAGACACTAGAGAACAAGTGTTGTGGAATCAGATGACTTGGATAGTAAAGGTACATTAGAGAAATCATAATATAGAAGAGGCAACATAGGAACCTAAAGATGTTATGATGAAGGAATACCCAATTCTGTTCTTGAGATGAAATTCTAGAAATTTTGAGAATGAAATTTTTTGGAGGATAGAATGTAACATCTGAGCCTTAATTATAGTAAGCTTTTCTTTTTAAAGAAATAATAGCATAATACACATAGTTTTATTCAAGAATTTGGTGAAATCCAAAATTATAAAATTTAATAAATTGAATTTAATAAATTAATATTCATTTTTGAAATCATTATATCAAAATTATCTTAGGTTAAAATTTTTAGATATTTATAAAATTATTATTTTTCAGTGAATATTAAAAAAATACGTATTTTTCAAATATTATCTTTTCTTTTCATTAGATTTAGAAATACTATAATAATTTGGATATTAGACTTAAAGTTACATATTAATAATTTTATTTAGAATTATATAATTACATCCATCAATATTTATGATTTTGATATATGTTAATTTAAAAAAGAGAATTTTTCTAAAAACTATTTTTCATTGAATTTTACATGTTTATATTTAAATTATTTTCTTCCACTTCTTGGAATTGAATCATGAAAAATAGATACTATATTTGTAATCAAGAGGTTTAAACTTGGTAAATAATTATCTTTTATTTTTTTAAATTTTTAACAGTAACCATGGTAAATATTTGTTACCACGATAAGGGTAAAAAGGGTAAAAAGGGTTAAAACAGTAAAATAATGTCTCAAAATCAACCCAAAACTTGTCTTAATTTCATTTTATAGGATACATTCATCCATATTTATCCCAAATTATTATATATGTAACTTTAGGGCCATTTTACCTTGATAATGATATTTATATTTTTAAAATACTTAAATTTCCAAAATGTCTTCTTCTTGACTATAATAACTGTTAAATTTTTACATAAGATTAAAACGAGTATAATTTCAGTTATAAATATTTATTTTAAATATGAAATAATATTTATTTTATTTTATTTTTTAGTGATTAAATAATTACCTTAAATATTTACACAATGACGACACAACGCTTGTGCAAGTAGTAGAATAATCATGTAAATAATCTTCAAAACACTAAAAGTATTATTTTTTGGGTGATTAATAGTAAAACATAAATTTTATATTTAACTATAACATATTAGGGATGTTTTAAATGTTTTTATTCAAATTATACTTTTACATTGAAGTCTATAATTTCAAATTAAAGGAATAGTTTAAAAATGACATTAATGGTATTTTATGAAAAATACTATTTATTAAATTATTTAAAAATTTAATAATATTTAAAGAGTACAATTAGGATTAAATATGGTCTAAAATTTTATCCCCTATCGATTTATTAACCAATTTTTACCTTATAAGTAAAATTATGACCATTTATGATTTAAAAACCGCGATTAAGATTAAAATTTGTTAACAAATGGGTTAAACCAGAAGATAAGATATAAAATGACACCAAAATATATCTAAATTTTTGTAATGTCTCATAAATTATGTGTAATTTTTTTTAATTATATGGAATTATTTTGAGACCTCACACTCTAACGGTACATGATTCCGAGGCCCGGTGAGCCCGGAACGGAATTTTGAACTTTTTTTAAGGTACGTTTAGTAAACATGCGAGCAAGTTTTTATATCTTTTGAACCAATACTTTGAATTGAAATCTGAGGGCACTGTTGAATTGAGAATGCTGGGATTCACCTATAAATGACTTAACTTCGAACGGCAAGGGCCAAGCGGAAAAGTTATTTTTTTACTTTTTGAGAAAATAATAAAATAATTTAAAATAATTATTTTATTTCTTTTGTCACCATTTATTGGTGGAAGGAGATGCTGCAGTGCAGCGAAAAGGTAATGATGAGGCACATTAATGTAGGGTCAATAATGGATCATTTGAAACTATGACGCTATTATCTTAATGGATCATTAAATGTGGCCCATTAAATGTGTCTCATTTAATGAGCATCATTAATGGGCACAACATCGCTGCGCTATTTATTTCTTTTTTTAAATCCAATATGTTGGAGTTTGGGAATAAAAAAATGTAGGTAAATCTCTGAAGAACCGATGGTGGAATCCCTCTCCAATGAATAACGAAGAACGAAGCGACGAATGTCGACGATACTTCATCATATTCGATGTGCCTCGAAGAATGGAGCCGAAAGTGACATCAACTTCTTGAAACCTCGAGGATGAACACTTCGATGTCGAATGTCAATGAGGTAGGGGTTTATACATTCTAATTATTTTATGATTTTTTCCTCATTCTTGAAAATTGATTTGTGGTTTTTCAAGTTGTGTGGTTATCATCATGTTTATCCCCATGGTTAAACTCTAATGCGAAGGGCGCAGGACAACCTGAACAAGGCTCGGTCCATCCGCTATAGTTTCTCTTAGTGTGTTCTTCAAATTCGATTAGTCAACTTGTCAACAAGGCAAATTTTAAGGCTTTTCAGTGAAGGTGGCATCCTATGGAGCCCGTGGATGCAAGCGGTTAGAGAAACAGACTACCTGAGCGACTCTGATGACCAGTTGAAGGTATCGCGGGCGTGTCGGCACCGGCGGTGGCCTGCGGTGGCAGTCACAGGAAAAGGATGGCGGCGTGCCGCAGTAGCTCTTGGATGATGTAGCGCTAGGTGGGCTCCGCGTGGAGAGGGTGGCCCGCGTCCAGGCCACCCAGACGCGGTTGTATGCCACATACAGGCCACCCATATGTAGTTGTCTGTCGTGTCCCGACCATGCGGACCGGTCTGCCTATGGCGAGTTGGAACCCCGGACCGGTTCGGGTTGGGTCGGTCCGACCGGGGCGGACCAAACCTAGACTTAACCGGCCCCGTTTCACTAAAACGCATGTATCTCTCAAACCGGGTGTCCGATTGATGCACAATAAGTGGCATTGGGACCCTTGAAATGAGGCTGTCCATTTGAGATACTCTATGTGAGTTTCGGAGGAAGATGTTATATGGTTGGTTTGGATCAGACTCAAATCCAACCGGGTCTTTTTTACAAAAATACTCATATCTTACAAACCGAGCATCTGTTCGACGCGTCGTCTGTTGCGTTGGGACCTTTACGACGATACGGTCCTTTGGGGTTACTCTATGTGGGAATTTGTGGAATTTAAAGTATGATTGATGGATTTATGAGAATATCCTCTCAGAATCAAGCGTGCTAAGTTAGGGAATACAGTGGCTGGTTGTGACGTGAAGAATTAATAGCGATCCTATGTGGTTTATCTCCTAACGATCCTGTGTGGGTCAGCACCTAGAGATCTTGTGTGGGTCATTACCTATAGATCCTATGTGGTTCATCACCTAGCGATCCTATGTTGGTCAGCACCTAGATACCCTGTGTAGATCAACAGTAGAGCCTCTCAATAGAATAAGATGATATATCTTTACGACTAATCATATTTACTTCTGTGCTTAAGTTATACCTAGTATGAGTTGTGTACTTTACTTTGTACAATGTGTGTGAGATATTTCTTGTTGGTATTACCTCTTTGGTACTTTTTTTGTGGTGTTTTTCTTCATGTATTACTAAGAGACCTTCAGGGGTCTCAAGGTCCCTACTGAGTATTGTTATACTCACCCCTTCAGGGGCTTCACCCACACCTATTGTGTCTTTTGCAGACAATGAACAACCTTGAATAGGACTTTGAGGATTCAGGACTAGATGGTTCTTGAAGGTGGATCGATATACGTGGTGTGTTGCAGTGACATCCGACATAGAGTTGTACCTACCCTTGAGGTAGGATCCTTGGTAGACAACCTCTGGAGATTGTACTTCTTTTGTTGTACATTTTTTTCAGTTGGGATTTTATTATGGACCCTTTACTTTTAGTTTACACCCTTTACTCTCAGTGGTGATACTTTGTGGTGGTTTTGTTACTTTTCTTTCCATCATGGTTATCTTTGTGCAGTTTTCCCTGTCTGTGTGTGTAGAGGTTTAAAGGAAATGTCTTCCCTTTTGGGATATGCCTTTTTAGTGCTAGTTACCAGCCCCTGTCCTATAGAAGGCGGGCTTGGGATAGTCACAACACAGGCCCCGGGGGATGGGTCGTGACAAAGTGGTATCATAGGGGTCGATTCTACTAGAAGAACTAAGAGTATGTATTTTCAATGGGGGCAATAGTGTTAAGTTCCTTGAGTTCGGATTTCAATCCGGGGAGTTTAGTGTTGGTGCGGAGGACAACGTATTCATAAACCAGGACCCTGGATTCTTTTTTCTGACTCAGTACATGAAAACACTATTTGCATGTGTTTTGGAAATATTTTTATCTTGATATCTTTTGAGTCATCTCACCAGGTATAACTTATTAACCATGGTGCATATGTTTCCCTACAGGATGTCTCCACGAAGATAGCCATCCCGGATTCCAATGGGAGATCACGACGATGGTCCACCGAGTGATAAGGTGTCGGTGTAGGGACCACTTACTGTGATAGCACCTTCGGGTGGTGTACCAGTAACACCACCACCCAGATAGCAGCAGTTTCTACCAGCCCCACCAACGGACAGTGCACACTGACTAAGCATGTTGCATGAGTTCTAGAGGTATAGCCCTCTGAGGTTTCAAGGAGAGATAGATCCTGAGGTAGCTGAGGATTGGATGGAGGTAGTTACTCAGGTTTTTCTCCTAGTAGAGACACTGACAGAACAGATGGTATTTCTATCCGCTAGACTTTTTCATATCACTATAGGGAGGTGGTTGAGTTTGACGCTCCAGACACATGAGGAGGTGACCCTTGTCTGGTCAGACTTGGAGAGCCTCTTTAGGGAGGAGTTTTTACCAGCGACACTATTCTCATTGCATATTCAGGAGTTACTGCACCTACAGAAGGGCAGCCTGACTGTGGCCCAGTACTCAGCGAGGTTTATCGACCTCTCCTGCTACTCCACTGACATGTTATGGGACCCTTTCTTCAGGGCCCAGACCTTTGAGAATAGGCTCCGATGGTAGATTAGAGCGTTGATTATTTCTCTTAGCATCCTAACGCAATATTGAGTGTTATAGCGAGCCCTACTGGTGGAGAGATTCCTATCCGATCATGCACTGATGGTGAGAGCCACCACCGGGATATAGGTGGCTGATTCATCTGTAGTAGGCAGCAAACAGACAACATAGAGGCTCAAACGGCCCATACCTTCTAGAGGACGACCCCAGGATATAGGGTCAGAGGTGCGGATCATGTGAGGTATAGGAGTTCATTTGAGGACTAGAGTTTGTTACTTGATGTACCTGATTTGTGTATACTTTTTCATACATTTTATTTAGTATAAAAACTTGTTTTCACCAAATATATTTTGTTTTATGGGTAAAATACTTTATTTTGGTGATTATGATAATTTTTAGGATGTTTCTAGCCAAACTCACAAATTGGGGTTGATAAGAAAAAAATTTCAAATATACACGGCATGTACTTTTATATACATGCCATGTACGACTTCCACGACACGGATCGAGAAGATTGGATACAAGCCCATGTTGTCGAAAAAAGCACACACATCATGTACTTCCCATCTACATATCGTGTGGCCCTTATAGAAGTGGTTAGTGGCCGATGAATGTTCTTACACAATGTATAGGGCGGCGCTACACACCGTGTACTCCCACCTACCAGGCGGTTCCATGTTCAAAGTCAAAGATGGCGTGTTATATCACCTAATGGTGGAGCAAAAAATGGCCAAACATGTTTACCAGGGTACACGCCATGTACTACTAAAACCTATAAATAGGTGGCAGACCCTCTAAGTTTGGGAGTTATTCAGATTCATTCATTATGAGATATTCTAAGGGGGGGAACTCTGGAGACATCCAAGAATAGAGGAAGAGAGAGAGAAAATAGGAGAGAAGAGAGGAGAGAAGGTGCTTATGTGTTACCTTCTTGAATACCTTCACTCCAAAGATTTCAAGAGGATGAATTCAGGTATTGAAAGTTATTTAGTTACTAGATACTCCATGAGTAGCTAAATTCCCTATGTGTTGGGTTGTGTACAATTATGTGTTGTAATCTGTCAATTGTGATATTATAATTGTGTTATTTATTCTTCTTTCTCATAATTCCTTATTAACTCTTTCTAAATATCACTAGAAACCTCGTATCGGACCAAGAATGGGATTTATAGTGATCCTTTAATGAATTATGATTAAAAACATCCATGAGCATTGGGTGTTTAAATTGTCTCAAAAAGGGATGCAATTAATAAAATTTAAGAGAAATCAATTTCCATACCAAGGAATTGGTTTCTATTGGTTTAAACAAAACTCACCAGAACAAGGGGGTTTTGTTACATTATTAACCTAGATATGTGAATTATCATGAACAACATAACCTCATAATAAAATTGATTTAATAAAAACCTTTTAAATCCACATCCTCGACACATTTCTCTCCAAATTTTCATCTAAACCAAATCTTTGTGTTTTTCTTTATCTTTAAAATAATTTGTTAATAAATTTAAATCCAATCACTTTTTTCTTAAAACACTAAATAATCGGCTCTAAATTCTAGTGAAATTCACTAAATCAATTACAAACTAGATAAAAAAAACAAAAATAACTCCTTCTACCTGTGGATTGACCCCTTATGATTACTATACTTGTTAGGGTAATATAATTTGGATCATTGAAAATAACACTCGATGGGAATGATACCATTACTCTTTTGGTGGACAGGGGCACATGGCTCGTGACTGTATGAATCCCCACACAAATGACCAGCAGGTGGTTGAGGGACCACCAAGTCAGCGATAGAGGTTTGAGCGAGGAGGTTCATAGGGCGGCGGACGTGGAAGGGGAGTAGGCCGAGCGGCAGGCGGTGGACGACAGTTTGAGGTACTACCGCCACCACCCCTAGGAGGTCCACCATGAGCACTGGGAGTAAGTGGATAGGGGTGGGGCTAGCTTCAGGTGATGGAGGCCTACAACCAAAGTGCTCTAGAGATTATTAGATGTATGATCTATGTCTACTCCACCTTAGCTACTGATCTTATAGACACAGGTTCCAGTCACTCTTTCCTTACCACGAACCTTTTTCGAGGTTTAGAGATTCTGGTGGAGTCGTTGGCTCGATCCTTATGATTAGAGACTCCTATGGGAGGGTATTCTACAATTACACATTGGTGTCAGTAGTGTTTACTCTTGGAGGTGATAGCTTCAGCTGGGATATCCTAGTAGCAGTGTCGAGGACTTACAACATCATCTTGGGTATGGACTGGTTATCTATAGTCCATGCTCAGATCGGCTGTTTTAGTCACAAAGTGTGGTGTTTCCACAAGGATGGGACCAGGTTTTCCTTCACCAGTGAGAAGGGAACCTTTGTAGCATAATATAGACTTTATCAGAGGAGGGTGCAGCTGATCACTCACCAGTTGGCTATCCTCACCCTCGGTGTGGTAGATGAGGGGAGTATGATCTTTCATGTAGTGGTGGATGAGTATGAGGATGTATTTCCAGAAGATGTCTCAAAACTACCTCCTTGCATAAAGGTAGATTTCTATATTGAATTATACCCAGGGATGGCATCGATATCTACACATGCATATCGGATGGATCCCATGGAACTTCGTGAGTTGAGGGTACATCTAAAGAACTTATATAGGAAGGGGACTTGTAAGGCCTATTGTTTCTCCATGGGAATCCCTTGTGTTGTTTTCCAAGAAGGAAGATGGGAGTTTGAGGTTTTTCATGGACTTTAGACACCTGAACCAAGTTACCGTGAAGAAAAAGTATCCACTGCTGAGGATTGATGACCTCTTCGACCAACTGAAGGGAGCTAGGTGGTTCTCAAAAATAGACCTCATATCGGTATATCATAAGCTTCGGTTATAGGATGAGTATGTACCAAATACATCCTTCAGATGCCAGTATGGACACTATGAGTTTTTGGTGATGCCTTTCAGCATGAACAATTCCCCAAAAGTGTTCATGGGACTCATGAACAGGATATTCTAGCCTTACCTTGATCGTTTCATGGTAGTCTCCATTGATGACATCTTGGTGTACTCAGTGTCAAAGGAGGAGCACGCTACACACCTACGGATAGTCCTAGATGCACTCTGAGAGCACCAAATTTATAGAAAGATCTCGAAGTACCAGTTCTAGATTTAAGAGGTCCACTTTCTGGGACACGTCATCTTAGAGGCTAGATTTTTAGTGGATCCGGTGAAGGTAGAGGCAGTTCTTTCTTGGGATTCACCTAGAAGTGTGATTGAGGTGCGGATTTTCTTAGGATTGGTCAGATACTACCGGAGGTTCATGCCTGACTTTTCCAAAGTAGAAGCACCCTTTTTATCTTTGACAAAGAATGTACAACCCTTCATGTGGACAGAGAGGTTCCAATAGAGTTTCTAAGAGCTAAGGTAGATACTGATGAGTTCCCCCATCTTGAGACTACCAGAAGAGGGAATTGGTTATGTAGTCTACTGTGATGCATCAAGGATCGGACCGGGTTGTGTCCTAATGCAGGAGAGAGCAGTGATTGCCTATTTCTCATGGTAGTTGAGGAAACATGAGAAGAACTATGTGACCCATGATCTGGAGTTATAAATAGTGGTCTTTTCCTTGAAGATTTTGTGGCACTACTTGATTGGTGAACGGTTTATCATCTACTCCAACCACAAGAGTCTCAGGTATGTCTTCTCACAAAAGAACCTGAACTTGAGATAGCGGTGGTGGATGGAGTTCCTCTAGGACTATGTCTTTGAGATAGTCTATACTCCTGGGAAGGGGAACATGGTAGAAAATGAACTCAGTAGGAGGTCTGGTTCATATCTACTGAGTGATTAAATAGAGCATCTAGCCACGATGTAGATATCCTTTATGGATAGTGATGGAGCAACTTACCTCCAGTCTATGACTATCACTCCCCTGCTCTTACAGAAAGTCAGGGAGGCACAGCTGGAAGATGATGAATGCGAGGCCTGACGTGCTCAGTTATCCTCAAGATGGGGTCCTAGTGTATTTTCGATAGGTGGGGGGAACGTCATCCTTTTCAGAGGGAACATTGTAGTACCAATGATGTTACAGGAGGAGGTATTGATAGAGTTACATACGTCCCATTTGGCAGTACATCCTAGAGTGGCGAAGATGTACCAGGATCTCTGATGTCAATACTTGTGGCCAGGTATGAAGAAAGTGGTGGTCAAGTTCGTTTCTCAATGCCTCACTTGTCAGCAAGTGAAGGCCAAGTATCAAGTCCCGGCGGGATTGACACACCCAATTGAGTTATCGGAGTGGAAGTGGGATGGTATCTCCATGGACTTCGTGATGGGTTTACTACATAAATCTAGAGGCCATGATTCCATCTGGGTGATCATTGACCAACTCACTAAGTCAGCTCACTTCCTACCCATCTGGGAGCAAGGATTAGTAGAGGTCTTAGGATGCTTCTATGTCCAGTAAATAGTGCGGCTCCATGGGGTTACTTCGACGATCATCTCATATCATGATGCATGCTTTACATCTTGGTTTTGGAAGGGGTTGCAAGAGGTGTTTGGGACTCAGCTGCGCTTGAGCACAACTTTTCACCCCCAGAAAGATGGTCAGACGGAGCAAACCATACAGACCATAGAGGATATGTTACATGATTGTGTCCTATACTTTTTTCATATTTGGGAGGACCACCTACCACTGGTGTAGTTTTCAAACAACAACAATTATCACTCCACCATTAGCATGGCACCATTTGAGGCCTTGTATGGGTGGCCTTGCAGATCACCCATATGCTGGACAGACCTAGGGGAGTCGGCACTCATGGGACTGGAGTTGGTACGAGCTACCACCGAGAAGGTGCAGATCATCCAGGAGTGGATGAGGACTACACGGAGCAGGAAGAAGTCTTATCCTGATAGGATATGGAGACCCTTGTAGTTTGATGAGGGTGGTCATGTATTTCTTTGGGTTTCACCCCGACGAGGATTGTGGAAATTTGGCCGGGGCGATAAGCTATCTCTGAGATTCATCGGACCTTTTCAGATCCTAAGCAGAGTTGGCTGTAAGAACCCGGTTCTTATTTTTGAGGTACGGGTTTTTGCTTTTCTCTTTTCCTTAAGTGTTTTTGATAAAATAGGGAAAATGGGGAAAATCCCAAATTTTGGGGGTACACACTGTGTACTTTTCCACACGTCGTGTACTTTGTCCATGTGGGATGGGTACATAGGGTGTGTAGGCCCGTCGGCGTTGAAGGATGTAAAAACTGACTACACTTCATGTACTTAGTGTTTACACGCCATGTAATCAGTTGGTAGGTGAATAGTAAGGCAGTGGAAGTAGCCTCCAGTGGAGAGACAGTACATGTCGTGTAATCAGGAATACATGTCGTGTACTCATGTCGACAGATGAACAGTGTGGTGGTGAAAAGTAGCTGCCATAGGAATAGTTAAATGATGGAAAGTACACACCATGTACTTGAGAGTACACTCCATGTAGTTTGTTTTTTTTTTGGATTAAAATGGGCAGTAGCCTCCTCATTCGGTAGAGGAGGCTTTGAGTTCGTTTTGGAGCTGGGAGAGGAGGCCGAAGCTTCGGAGATCTCCCGACCACACACTGGGAATCTGAATCCTTCTCTGACGATCTCGTTTGAACCACGCCGGTGAGTTCTTCCTTTTATTTGTGTAGTTATTACCAATTATTTCCTAAGGGAAAGTTATTTGAGGTTGAATGTGTGAATGTTTACCCCAGATCTACGTCGTTCATGGGCGTTTCGGGAGGCTTCGTTCATGTATATCGATTAGGGGCGATCGAGGTAGGTAGTCTGATGATTATTTTCAATTGTTGTGTTGAAATTGTGTATTTTTGTGCTACACTCCCATGGTTGGGGTGTCGTATGGCTGAGGACATTGCTGAAAAGATTTCTAGAATTGTATAGATAATCTAATGATAAGTTTAAACTACTGTTTGGGATCACTGCTTGGATCCAGGACCACCCCGGTGGTACGTTCCTCTATTTAGCTGTTTGTCCAGGATACCTGAGAGTATTCCATGATTATATTGTGCATTGAATTTTCTTGAGATAAAGTTAATATAAATTTCTTGTTTATGCTTTGGGCTCAGCCCAGTTCCTTTAGCCTTAGGGCAGTGTTTTGCTTAGCCTGTGGGCAGTGTTTGGTTAGCATGAGGGTAACTGTTGGCGCCAAAAATATGGCCCGAAAGGAAGGAACGAAAAAGGCAGCCGGCGCGCTGCCTCGCGAAGCACAGCCGCGAAGCACAGCCGCGAAGCCCGTCCGCGGAGCCCCGCCGCGAAGCGTCCCGACCTTAGCAGCCCCGCGAAGCTCCGGAGGCGGTAATCCTCCGCGAATCCTTTTGACGTTCGCGAGCCGCCGCGAAGCTCCGGAGGCGGTAATCCCCCGCGAACCGGTTTGACGTTCGCGAGCCGCCGCGAAGCCCAGAAGGCGGCGCGCGAGCCCTGCATCGCGGCGCCCCTTCCCTATAAATACTCGACTCCCCCTGAGTCCCAAAGGACGGAGAATCCGACCTTTCAGCTTCTCCTCTCCCGAATCGCGAAGCAAGCTTTGCCCCGGGAATCATGAGCTCCGCGAGGTATTTCTACTTCGCGAGACGACTCTGATTTGTTTCGTTTTGAGCCCCTCTTCCGAGAGGGATGCCCTTCGCGAAGCCCAAGGGCGTTCGCAAAGGAAGGGGATTCCCAAGGGAACCCGGGCAGCCGCGGAGCACTCGTGCTTCGCGAAACACCCAACCCATGCTAGTAATCCCGATGCCAAGGCAGGATAACTATGCATCGCGAAGCACATTGCTTGGCAGGACCCTGCTTCGCGAACCACTCCTTCGCGAGGCAGTGCTCCGCGAACACTGTTCCACTTCGCGAAGCACCACCCACTCCCACCTATGCCCCATGCTAAGGCCAAGGCACCCCACTTCGCAAAGCACACTCCTCTGCTTAGCGATTCCTCCTCTCGTGCGACCCTCCAGGTTTGCACGAGGTGATTTCAAAGTCCCATGGACAACACCTCCCGTAGCGTTGCTTCGCCCAATGCTTCTTCGCATAGGCACGCTAACGGCTATTGCTTCTTCGCATAGCCATGCTAACGTGGACCCCTCGATGGTTCCTCCCTCGACCCCCCTCTACCATGGCCTTACTGGTACCTTCCCTTCCCCAAGGACCAGAGGGTACCAGTTATGTAAGCCCTAGGGGTGTGGAGTGAACCCACCTCGTCCGAGCTGCAGGACGTTAAACTGCCAAGCACCGCGTCCTCAACACATGACGTTAAACTGTGACCCAACCTCGTCTCCCTCACGAAGGGTTCCCCCCAGCTCGAGCATTCATTACACCGCTCGTCTCCACGGGAATGGAACTCTTCCGCACATGGAATGAGATCCTCCTTGTCGGAGTGGTGTATGTTCGCAGGGGAAGGGTCGCCTCAGAGCGTAAATCCCTAACCTTTGGTACGGATGATTGCACCCGTGCATCTCGGTACTCCCCCACTACCAAGGTCAGTGGGGAACGTGATAGGGAACGAGGCGCCTCCCATTGTCGGACCAAGGTCCCTCTTTCCCGCGCTTTGTCGCACCATGGGCCTCCATCCTGGAGTAAGTCCCAACACCATGGGCCGCTCAACGCGTAAGCCCCTCTTCGCTTCTCATGGACGCACCCTTCGCGACGTGATCGTCAGGTCCTTGCAACCTCTTGTTTCTCACACCGAGCATGACTCACGTGGGCTTAGAGTGAGCACCGACCCTGACAAAACCCATTTTGAACTACGAGGTCTTTGATCCATGTCAAGGCATGGTACGTAGGAAGCCTCCACGAGGTTCAAGCCCACCATTAGTGGACCAAGGTCTACTCCCCATTTGAACTACGAGGTATTTGATCCATGTCAAGGCATGGTACGTAGGAAGCCTCCACGAGGTTCAAGCCCACCATCAGTGGACCAAGGTCTACTTTCACGTCGGTTCACCGACACACCCACCCGTCGCTCTTTCACGTCGGGTCTCATTCCAGTCCAGCGGTAAGCCGTTGTGACCACTTGAACTACGAGGTCTTTGATCCATGTCAAGGCATGGTACGTAGGAAGCCTCCACGAGGTTCAAGCCCACCCGTCGTTTATTCACGTCAGGGTTCATTATCGTCCCGCATGACGTTAAACTGTATCATTCGAACTACGGGGACTTTGATCCATGTCAAGGCATGGTACGTAGGAATCCTCCCAGAGGTTCAAGCCCAAGTCTCTTTGGACTAAGGTCCAGCTTCACGTCGGTTTACCGGCACCATACCGAACTACGCGGACTTTGATTCCCTGCCACGGGGATACGTAGGAAGTCTCTTCAAGACTCAAGCCCAACTCCACTGTCGCCCCCCTGCGATGGTCCCATTTCATTCTCAACCGTCTCCGCGAGACGTTAAACTCGCGACCTACCTCATGGTAAAACATGAGATGCCTGAGGAAAACCTCGGATGGAACGCCTTTGGCGTAACCGTCTTTGCTAGACGTTAATCTTGCAAACATACCCTATGTTGAACATGGGAAGCTGAGGAAAACCTCAGGTACGTGTCTATGACATGTAACCCCCCGCGCTCGATGTGGGATGCCTCGGGTTTCCACGCCCTCGAGAAGCCTTGTGATCAAGGACAACAGACAGACATGCCAGGTACCCCAGCATCCAGACACGCTACTGATGCCTCAAACGTGATTACTCCCCTGACCGAAGGTTGTTGCCCTGACTGGACCCTTTGGAATGTCCCGACAGAAGCAGTGTAATTAACCGGCGTCCATGGAAACATGACACCGGGAAGAGTTTCACGAACTACGTATTAAATCTATAAGGGAGACCCGGACTAGGTGACGAGTTCTGAGGAGGAATCCACAGGAGGAAGAACCGACATCCCATCATCCCGTTTCGATCAAGGAGAAGACGTACCTGAACAAGGAACGAATGCCGCCCGCCTTTGGAAAGCGGGAATGCGGGGCAACAAAGCCGCGCGTCCCCCTCCTCCGCGGACGGATGCGCGCGCGCCCCGGCGAAAGCGTCGGAAACAGAAATGGTGAACCCGACGTGAAATTCTTCTCCTTAGCATGGAGATTAGTAGCGTTCGAGACACCAGTAGATTGACGTGTCACCGGATCCAGGTACCCGGTGCCTGGTCCCGCCAAGCAAATGGCGGGCCTGTCGTGGAACTCACCGGAAGTCGGGGTAGTAGAACGTGGGGCGCTCCGCTCTGCAGCGTGTTGGCGTGGATCCTTCCCACAGACATGGGGATGGAAGAATGCTGGGGCACTGGCTGTCAATCCTTTTCCTCTCAGTACTGATGAGTTTATCCCTTCGTTTGTCAGGAACCAGGTTGCTATTGCAGAGATGCGGTCACCATCCGCTCCTCGCCCGCGCAGGGGCAGGGGAAACACCACTACGGCCACTCCACATGGCGCTGCTACCGCCACGACGGCTGCCACGTCACGGGATGCGGGACGTCCACGTCCCCTTTCCCCATCAGAGGTCATCCAACGAAGGGTGATCAACAGCCTCGTTCGCAGGTATGAGGAACAAGGGGTCATCCCGACCCGGGATATGGCCCGTTTGGACCTGGAGGCTTCCAGGCCCCGCCGTCAACGCCGCCCCAACAGGCCGCGCAGGGAGCCTCCGCTTCCCACCCAGACATTCAATCGTTTCGGGAGCCTATCCCCGGAACGCCTTGACGACTCTTCGCCTTATGCTGAAGAGGCAGGTGTTGTCCGGCTCAGTCCGCTCAGGGCCCCGACCCGGGACTCCCAGGCGAGAGCTCCCGTCCGGCCACGTCAGCGCCGCCGCCCGGCCCCACAGGAAGAACAGGCAGACTATGTCCCTGCACCACCTGCACCGGCCCGCCTGACCCGACGTCAGCGCCGGGCCCAGGCTGAGGACGCTCGCCTAGGCGCGTCCACGTCGACAGTAACAGTGGCCCGAGCCACCACTGGCGCACATTATGAAGCCCCCGCCTACATTGAGCAGGGGCACCCCTTCGCCCAACCAAGATTGAGACCCCAGCCGCCCCATGGGCAGGCCGGGTTGACGCTCCGGGTTGCAGGCCCCAGTGATGATCGTCGCGAACTAACCCGCGGTGACGCCACCCCGTACGGAGGTCCTCCCCGTACCACTACTCCACAGAGCGTGGGCCTTCCCCGCTCCGAGGTTCGTCGTGGAGGCATGCCTCGTGCTGCCCCCATCCTGCAGGAAGACCTGCCCCGGGGCAGTGATGCTCAGCGCGGAAACATTGCCCGCGCCCGCTGTACAGGGTATGAGGTCCATCCTTCTGAAGGCACCGTCCATCCGGTCCTTCGACGTGGGCCCCCCCCCCCCTACGTCCTCTCTGCGACTGGCGAAGGCCCTCCTCGCCCCAGCAACTCAAGGAGTGAAGGTCAGCCTCGCTCCACTCGCATCGACCACGGAGGCCTTCCCCATGCTCCTGCCGGTCCCAACAGAGGCCCCGCCCACGTGGGTACTATTCATGGAGGTCCTCCCCATGTACCCTTTGATCTTTTCCCTGGTGCCCCCGGCACCCCGGCTGTCTCAAGTGGGGGCCCTCTCCGCCACGGCGCTAGTGCCGCCCCAGGGCTGCCTGATAGGGGTCAACCCTGTCCCGAAGAGCCACCCAGGGGCAGAAGAGCGGGTCGTCGCCACCACAAGAAGAATCCTGGGAAGGCCCAGGGGGGGATCAAACCTGCCCGCTTCTCCGATTCGGAAGCGGAATGCGATTCAGCGATGGAACCTTCTCCCAGCTCCTCCGTATCAAGGACTGGGGCAGGAACCAGACGCGTCAGCCTCGTTCTCCCGGAATTTGAGGTCCACCGGATTCCCGTCTCTCTCCGCAGGTACATCCAGGAGGAAGAAATCCTAGGAATTCCGCAGGTTTCGACCACGCAGTCACCGCCACCGTCACCCGAAGCGCCCTCTACCTCTACCCGGGATCACGAGGAGCTGTTTTGGGGGTCAACGGTGGTAGAGCCGCGACATGACCGGACACCGGTAACGGCAATTCCCGTACCCGAAGCAGTGGCTGTTAGCCCGTCCTATCGTGACATTGTGGTCAGGTCACCTCGCTCTTCAGAGGGGGGCCCAGAGTACGGTGGCCAGTCTTCTCGCTCGCCGTATTCTCCACCGCCGAGTTTTCTATCCCAGAGGTCCGTCTCGGTACCGCTACCGGTCCCTCAGCCACCCCCGGTTGATGAGTGGGGAAATGTAGGGCCGAACCCCGAGGACGAGCCCAGGAGCTTCTGGAGTATTCTTGCAGCGGACTACTTCCCAGAGAAGTTCTGGCCCACGGCGGCGCTGAATTTTCGCGTACCCGAGTCGCTTACCCCTGAAGAAGTGGGATGCTTTTGTCGAACCCTGTGGGCGACGCACTTCCGCCTCCGTTGGGAACGGGTAGTGTACCCCAGGAGTCGAGAGCACTTCGAGGAGATTGGAAAATAGTGCCGCCTGATTGATGCAGCGGTGCTCCTTGTGGCCCAACACCTCGAGTCGCCCGGTCACCAGAGTGCCCTCCAACGAAAATGCATCCAGAGTTTCAAGGCACTCCGCAAGATCGTCAGGGAAGCCACCCCCCATGTGCAAGTCCGTGGTTGGGGACGCTATGCCGCTCTCCTCTTCGACCCCATCCGACGACAGCCCGATTCGCTATGCGACATTGAGGACATGCCCTCAAGAGGGGTCACAGTCCACATGGCCGACATTGTGGATAAGGAAGATGAGCTTGAGTTCCTTGATGGGGACTTACCATCCGAGGGCGTACCGCCAATACTCGATCCATCAGGGAGATTCACCCGTCAGCAAAGGAGCCTACTAGGCCTCCCCGTACCCACCGAGTCACTGGCACTCGGTCGAAGCACTGGCAAGGGTAAGGAGCATGTCGGGATAGTCAAGCACTCCGACCCGTCCGCCTCCGTGCAGAGAACGGACGAAGACCCTGAGAAGGCCACGTTGCGCCAGCAGCTTGCTGAGCAGAAGAGGCTGGTCGACGAACTCTTGGCTGAGCGCGCCGCAGAGCGACGACCCGACTATGGTAATCCCAGGCCGGGACAGCAGGGGCAGGAACAATTTCCCCCCGGTGAGATGCCTCCGGGCAACCCTGATCATGCTACTTCCGCGGACAGGGCGGAAGCCGGAACGTACGGCAAGAGGGCGCGATACGTCTCGCCAAACCCCCCTGAGCGACGGGGCAATCTGAAGAACCCAACCCGGGTTCCCCCGGTCGCCCAACAGGTCGTCCAACCAGTCAACCCGTGAGCAGCAGAAGCCGTCTACCGTATTGAAGAACCTGGCAATGCGCTTGTGGTTAGGGATCCCCGTCAAGACAGGAACCCCCACCCGGAGGACCTTATTGCGGCACTCACAGCCCGCCTCGAGGCGTTGGAGACACGGCAGGTGGCGGTCCCACCGGATGGCAAGCCTTATCCCGCGTGGGTGGATGATATGCTCGCGCCTCCGGGTTTTGGGAACCCCACTTTCTCGCCTTTTAACGGGACAGGGGACCCACCCCAGCACTTGGCTCATTTCTCTTCCAGGTGTGGCCCCATGCTGGGGACCCCGGCTCAGCAAGAAGCCGCCAAGATCCGATGTTTTGTACAGACGTTGGAAGGTCCGGCATTCGTCTGGTACAGCCAGCTCCCCATCGGGTCAGTGACCGGCTGGGAGGATCTTCGCCGGCAGTTCTTGTACCAGTTCAGCTCCACCACGCGGAAGACCAGCATCGCAGACCTCTTTAAGTGCAAACAGAGGCCTGATGAGCGGGTTGCAGACTTCATCGCCCGGTGGAAAGGACTTACGTATTCCCTCGATATGCCGTTGACTCAGGAGCAATTACTGACGATGTGTGTGGGGAACGTAAAGACAGAGCTGGTACCCTCCTTGATTACCCAGAACTACCCTGGGGGGTTCAGAGACTTCTCGGATAAGGCCCAGCGCCTCGAGGAGGCCCTGCAACAGGCTAGTCAGGCACGTTTGCTGCCCCCTATGATCCCAGCCAGGAGGGCCGCCAGGGCTGAACCCGCCGCAGTGGCTCAAATAGAAGCCCCGAGGCAGCTGGAATTGTTACCGGCGGCACCACCCCCGCAACCCCGCAGAGGTCCTCCACCTCAAGCATAGGCTTCTGCCCAGCAGCGACCGCCTCAGAACCGACAGGTTCCTCCGCGCAATGCGCCACCGCCACCTAGGCGAGACAACCAGGCGCCGCCTCCTCGGCAGGCCCCTCCGGTCCCTCGACAGGATCAGGCCCCCAGGGCTCCTTACCCGGAAAGAAAGTACCATACCTATTCGTTTAACGAAAATCAGGTCCCTGGTTACTTCCGAAGTGCTCTAGAGCAAGGGATCGTGCGTCTGCCTGAGTGCAGGAGGCCGGCAGAGGCGCATCTCACTGATCATCCCAACTACTGCCCTTATCATCGGATCCTGGGGCACACCATCAAGCAATGCTATGTGTTTAAAGACTGGCTTCAGGACCAGGTCAACAACAACATAGTCAAGTTGGGCCCAGCGCCAGCGTAGGTGGCAGGCGTCTTTGCGGGGTCGGAAATCGGCAGTGACAGCGAGGGTGAGTGGCAGCAGGTCCCTAGCCGCGGGTCCCAGAAATACGACAACTGGATGGCTCGAAAAACTGTCGTTCGTGCCCAGGGTATCATCCGGGCACGCCTGAAGCAGTCGGAACCTTCAGAAGAATTAGTTGGCGCCTCAACATCGTCTTCACAGTCGACCTCTGCCCAAAAAGGCAAGCAGCGGCGACGCAAGAAGAAGCAACGTGCACCGCCAGTGCCGTCGTCATCCCGCACTCTCGGCGACTTTATGCCTCCCGAAATGGGCATTCCCCCCAGAATCCGCCCAACGGTGGATGACTCTTCGAGTGACAGTCAAGGGTATGCTTCGGTTAACACCGTGGAGCTGGTAAAGCCCTATATGACCCCCGACGAAGGGGAACCCCAGGCAGACCGCCCCAATGTTTCCAGCCGACGTCAACGTCAGCGGAATCGCAACCGCGCCGGTCACCGAGGTATGTCAGCAGGCACTTGTGACCAAGACGTGCACGCTACCGAGACCAGGCAGCAGGCTCAGCGCAGATCTCAGCACGCGCAGACCCATCCAGCGCCCCTGGCTCTACCTCCACCGCTGTTTGTGTTGCTGGATCAGGGAGAGCCGCCTCGTTCGTATCACAGCCAGTCTCGCCCGGCGACGGGCCAGCCCCCGCTGTTCGACCTTAGCCCGGCGACTACTCTCCAGGCTTCTACTAGCAGGCAGCAGGATGTACCCAGTGCTAGCCGACCGCCAGTTCAACCAGCAGGACCCGCTATGCCTCCAAATGCCGAAAAACCCCCTGTAAGCAGAGGTTCGCGTTTGGCACGCAAGTATGATGTCCTAAAGCACCTAGCCGGCATTCCGGCGAGGCTTTCCATCCTTGAGGCCCTGCGCTTGTCATCCGAGATGCGCGAGGCACTTGCCGAGGCCCTAAGGAGCCCCCTCCAGTTCGAGACGGAAGTGGCAGCCGCGGAGGCCTTCCATACCGAGACGATTGAAAACGCCGAATGTCAGGCGGTTATCTCGTTCTCTGGTGAAGATGAAGACCCTCCTATACAGGGGAACATTCGCCCACTGTATATCACTGGCCACTTTAACGGTGTGGAAGTCCGTCGCTGCCTCGTTGACACGGGTTCCGGAATCAATCTAATTCTGTCCCGGACGCTGCGAAAGCTGGGTTTGTCCGAAGGTGATTTGACTCCCTCTGACCTCAGGATTCAGGGGTACGACAGGACAGAGCAAACCCCGGTCGGCAAGATCCGTCTGAAGACCCAATTCGGTGGCTTAATTGCCAGCACCGAGTTCATGGTTGTTTCTCAGGACACCGCCTACAACGCATTGATGGGCAGGTCATGGCTCCATCTGCATGCAGCGGTTCCCTCGTCGTATCACCAGTGCCTTAAGTACTCGCTCAACGGTCGAGTAGGCGTGCTCCAAGGAGACGCGTCCCCTTTCGCTTCTTGTGAGGCCCGCTATCTGGATGCGGGTTATTACAAAATTAAGGACAAGCAGATCCTGGTCAGCGAGGATGAGCCCGCCCCAATCACAAGTGATCCCTGGGTGAGCATGGACGACGCCTACATCCTCCCGATCCACCGGCTGGAGGCCACGACCCCCGACATGGGACAATGTTTCGTTGTTTCGGGTACGCAAGGAAGGCATGTTCCCGCGTCCAAGAGACGGCGGAAAATCACCTCGTACTCCTACATCAACCAGGTTCGGGTCATCCCGGAATCTCCTACCCCTGTACGGTACCGGGATGTCAAGCTCATGACAACGGCGGTGCGCCATACGTGTCTATTTCGCCGGGCCGGAATCAACCGACTCTGGCCGACACGTCACCACTACTTTGATATCATCAAGCGTGGCCCCTTAGGCCGAAGGCCGGATGGGATAGGGTCAAATGCATTCATTGCTATGGTCTCCATGACGAGTGAGTCTCCTGATGTGATGACCGCTGCTGCCCAAGCCGGCACCAGCTGCCCCTCGGGTCTTGAGAGCCCGGAAGTACCTTCCGTCACGGGAAATCCCCCCACGGCTGGGGAGGAAGACTTGGAGGATGCTCCCCCAGCGTTTGAAGAAGGCGTCTCTACCACGGTCGATGAGCTGGTACAGGTGAACCTTGGTAGCGAGGCAGATCCAAGACCCACATTAATCAGTGCGGCCATGTCCCTCGAGGAGCGGCAGCAGTATGTAGACTTCCTCAAACAGCACCGCGATGTGTTTGCCTGGAGTTACGATGAGATGCCAGGGCTGGATCCCCAAGTGGCCGTCCACCGTCTGGGCCTCCCGGTAAAACATCGTGGGTTTAAGCAGCCGCCCAGGAAAATGCACCCTTCCCATGGCGCTATGGTTGAGGCCGAAGTTGATAAGCTAATCAAGGCCAACTTCGTCAAAGAGGTCCAGTACCCCAAATGGCTCGCCAATATTGTGCCAGTCAGGAAGAAGAACGGGCAGATTAGAGTCTGCATCGACTTCCGCGATCTCAATCGCCACTGCCCAAAGGATGACTTCCCACTCCCGGTGACAGAGCTGTTGATTGACGCCACGGCCGGATTCCAAGCCCTCCCCTTCATGGATGGGTATTCCGGGTATAACCAAATCCGGATGGCCCCCGAGGATGAGGAGTCCACTGCCTTCAGGGCTCCCCAGGGTACCTTTTGCTACCGGGTAATGCCATTCGGTTTGAAAAATGCAGGTGCCACTTATCAGAGGGCCATGCATCGCATATTCAAACCGATCCTCGGGACATTGGTGGAATGCTACGTGGATGACCTTGTAGTCAAATCATATCAGCGCCAGGACCATCTCAAAGACCTTGAGAAAGTGTTCGGTTTCCTCCGTTCCCGTCACCTGAAGATGAACCCACTGAAGTGTGCCTTCGGGGTCACCTCCGGGAAGTTTCTGGGCTTTGTTGTCAGATACCGAGGTATCGAGATCGACCCGGAGAAGATCAAGGCCATCAGCCAAATGCCTCCCCCGAGCAACATTCGGGAGCTTCGAGGCTTGCAAGGCCACTTAGCCTATATACGCCGATTCATTGCGAACCTGGCCGGCAAGTGTAAGCCCTTTTCTCGGCTCATGAAGAAAGGCGCTGCCTACGAATGGGATGAGGAGTGTCAGATCGCTTTCGAGGAAATCAAGCGGTATCTGCTCCAACCTCCGGTCTTGATGCCACCCGTCTCTGGAAAGCCGCTGGTTCTTTACGTAACCGCCCTGGAGAGATCCCTCGGCGCACTGCTCGCCCAGAAGAATAACGAGGGAACTGAGAACAGTCTCTACTATCTCAGTCGCATGCTTCTCGATACGGAGGTCAGATATTCCCTTATCGAAAAGAGCTGCCTTGCGCTCGTCTTCGCCGTGCAGAAGTTGCGACACTACCTGCAACACCACGAGGTGCAATTGATCTCTCGGGTGGATCCGCTGAAGTACATCCTGAACCGCCCCATGCTGACCGGCCGGCTAGCACGGTGGGCGGTGATTCTCCAGCAGTTTGACATCAGGTTTGTGCCTCAAAAGGCCGTCAAGGGACAGGCATTGGCAGACTTTTTAGCTGCCCATCCAACCTCCGCGGATCAATCCCTGGACCTGGATTTTCCCGACGAGACGATCCTCTCGATCGATCACGCTGTCCCGTGTTGGCAGATGCATTTCGACGGCGCCTCCCGGAGCCCCACTGGTAGAAGGCTCAATGACCCCAAGCTCAACAGAGTGGGTCTGGGTATTGTTTTCATTACCCCGATGCAAGCCGTCCTGCCGTACTCCTTCCTGTTGTCAGAAGGTTGTACGAACAACGAGGCAGAGTACCAAGCTCTCATCACCGGCCTCGAGTTGGCCCTTGAGATCCATGTACCCCATCTACATGTGAAGGGAGATTCTGAGCTGGTAATCAAACAGGTCAATGGCGACTACGTCGTCAGGAAGCCAGAGCTTGCACCGTTGCTGGAGTACACCCTCCTCCTAATGGCCCAGTTCTCTCCTCGGCCAGAGATTACCCATGTCCCGCGGTCGCAGAACGGCCAAGCGGACGCCCTAGCTGGCTTAGCCGCATCGCTCGCAGAACCCGAGCAAGATGATTTGGTCATACACGTGGCCCACCGGAGAGTCATTGCTCCCGTCACCCAAGAGGACCGTGATGGCCTGCGGGTAAGTCATCTCACCGCCGGACCCTCCGTATCGGGAGTCCCGGGTTCGTCAGACGCAGTGGTTGAAACGACCCCCGATTGGAGAGCACCTTTTGTCGATTATCTCCAAAATGGCCAGCTCCCGGACAACCGGGCCGAGCGCGAGCGAATCCGACGCCGCGCGCTTCAATTTACCCTCCAGAGTGGCCCCAGTCTTGAGCAGACCCTCTATAAACGGAGTTTTGATGGTGTCCTCCTCCGTTGCATCCAAGGAGTAGAGATACCTCAAGTTATGCAAGAGGTTCACGCCGGTTCCTGTGGCGCCCATCAAGCTGGGCCGAAGCTGTCCCATCAAATCCGGAGGCTAGGGTACTTCTGGCCCTCCATGATCCACGATTGTATTGGATACGCCAAGAGATGCCACGCGTGCCAAGTGCACGCCAACTTCTTGCATCGGCCGCCAGAACCCCTCCACCCCACCAAGTACTCTTGGCCATTTGCGGTATGGGGACTCGATGTAGTGGGACCGTACCCGCCGGCAACAGCCCGCCAGTGTAGGTTCATCCTGACTGCTACAGATTTCTTCTCCAAGTGGGCAGAAGCAGTTCCGCTCAGAGAGGTCAAGGCCCGTTCCATCGTCGACTTTGTGAGCTCCAACATCATCCACCGGTTTGGGGTCCCTCACGCCGTCCTCACTGACAACGGCACCAATTTCCGAGCAGCTGAATTGAAGAAATTGTACGCTAAGTACGACATCCGGTCAAACCATACCTCCCGCTACCACGCACAGGCGAATGGACAGATCGAGGCATTCAACAAGACCCTCTCTAACATTCTGCAGAAGATGGTTGGCCAGAACAAGAAGAGTTGGCCGGACAAGCTCCCCAACGCCCTTTGGGCTTACCGGACGACGACTCGCAACTCTACCCAGGTGACCCCATATTCCCTGGTGTATGGAGCTGAGGCCGTCCTACCCATTGAGATCCAGCTGCCGTCGCTACGCACGGCAGTTTATGATCACCAGACATCAGATGAGGTAGCTGAGATCCGTCTAGCTGAGTTAGAGGCACTGTACGAGAACCGGCTTCGTGCCCTGCACAATCTGGAAAGGCATCAGGACAAGATGGCAAGAGCTTTTGACAAGAAGGTTCATCTCCGCTCTTTTCTACAGGGTGACCTGGTGCTGGCCCTGCGAGCGCCAATGATTCCCGGAAGGAAACCGCCCAAGTTAGAACCCAAATGGGAAGGGCCTTATATCATCCATAAGGTTTACCCCAATGGAGCTTACTCCTTGGTGACCACAGATGGAGAGCGTGTAACCCCTCCCACCAATGCCAGATTCCTCAAGCGATACTTCGCCTAGGGCGAGAAATGGTCCTGCATGACCCTAAACTGCGAGAGGGTCCTGCACGACATTAAACTGCATGGGTCCTGCATGACATTAAACTGCATTGGTCCTGCACGACCCTAAACTGCGACTTGGTCCCGCATGACCTTAAACTGTATCTCCGTCCTCACTGCAAGACGTTAAACTGCAAGTCAGTCAGTTCTTCCTGACCGAGGCTCAGCCTCAGGCCCCTCGGCCTCTTTGGGCCCCTGACCCCGTTTCCACCGAGGTCTGG
This sequence comes from Viscum album, assembly GCA_963277665.1. Classification (NCBI taxonomy): domain Eukaryota; kingdom Viridiplantae; phylum Streptophyta; class Magnoliopsida; order Santalales; family Viscaceae; genus Viscum; species Viscum album. The sequence goes on from OY728161.1 coordinate 1,595,378,091, forward strand.
CCCCAGCCCCCTCGTTTCTCTCTGACTTACCCTCTTACGGGATTGTACGGTACAGTGTAGGACTACGTCCTCACGTTGGGATCATGCACCATACCGTACACATCCTCGAACGAGATGCCCCTCGTCCCGCATGACGTTAAACTGCATGTCAAGAACTACGTACGGCTTGATTCCCATCTTCATGGGATACGTAGGAACGCTCGAACGCCTTGTCTTGAGCCCAGCCTCAAGCTTCTCTCTTCCACTATTCCCCCTGGGAATGGTCTCCTTGGAGGATCTTTGTGTAGCAGGGCGTTGGCTTTCTTGGCCCCGCTCATGCAACCCCACTCACGCAAAGATTGTAAAGGTCGCACCATGCGCCCACTCCCGTTCTTCTACCCTCCCACGTCCTCACCGCATGACGCTAAACTGCATGGCCTTCAAGAACTACGTATGGCTTGATTCTCATCCTTATGAGATACGTAGGAACGCCCGGACATTTCGTCCGTTGGCCCAGCCCAAAAGCCAAAATCTTCCCCTCGGGTCAAGACACGGCAGGGTGCACACTTTTTCCCCGACCCACGTCAAGCAAGCCTCGACCCGGCTACACATTCCCCCCTGGAGGTGTTTTCCCCCTTCGTGGATGGATTCACACCCGGAGGGCCCCCCCAAGAACGGCCTGGATACAAAGCCCAAGGGCTCTCCTACCGATACGGGCCAACGCCCCCGAGGGTTTTTCAAGCAACAAATCGAAACAAGTCCCACGTTGCGAATTTGGTCAGCGGTCGACGCTCATTTGTTGCCCCCATACGGGTCACCATAGGAACGCTGTGTTTCGAATATGGTCAATAGTGATTCATTCTGCCCCATCCTGAGGTGACAAACTTCCCCAGGTGGTGCCAGTGATCGGGCCCACAGCCCAGGATTCCTCACCCGGAGCGTACGGTGTGGTGTAGGACTACGTCCTCATTCACGTCGGGATCATGTACCATGTCGTACGACTCCCTTTCCGAGGCTCAGCCCCAGGCCCCTCGGCCTTTCCAGGCCGCGGCCCAGGACCTATCTTATAGGATTGTACGGCATGGCGTAGGGCTATGTCCTCAAGTCGGTTTTTCGCCATATTGTACACCTTGCTTAGGGATATGTTATTCCCCTCCTCGTCCGGTATGACGTTAAACTACATTTCAAGAACTACGTGTGGCTTGATTCCCATCCTGATGGGATACGTAGGACCACCTGGATGTCCAAGATCCAGGTCCAGCCCCATTCCTCGGGCATCCTCATCCCATCTTGGCCCCCTGGCCTATCCCTCCTCCATGAGGGGATCATATGGTGCGGTGTGGGATTATGTCCTCATTCACGTCGGTCTCGTGATGACCACGCCATGCTCCCACCCCCCTGCTGATTTGTTTCGTCGATCCCTCTTTTTCGGCGGTTCTCCAATGTGCTTAAGAGTACTCTGGTTCATTACCTGGAATGCCAAGCTTTACTCGGACACGTCCGCACCCGCTTTCCAGGCTTTGCGTATCCCCGCATCAGGGCTTTCACCATCTTTCACACCCGGAGGGACCCCCAAGAACAGCCTGGATACAACGCCCAAGGGCTCTCCTACCGATACGGGCCAACGCCCCCCAGGGTTTCAGACGACAAATCGATAAAATCCCGCGTTGCGAATATGGTCAGCGGTCGATGCTCGTTTGTTGCTCCCACCTCAGGCTAACGCGATACAGACGCTGTGTTTCCTTCATGGATAACAGTTTTCCTCTGTCGTCACGCCAACCCATTAATCCCAAATGCCGGGTACACAATTCACACCCTTCATCACTTCATCGTGTCCAAGTAGAATTTCGGGACTCTTGGTACCTTTCCCCCGTGCACGTCTGCGCGTTTGAGGAACAAGCCACATCAAAGGTGTCCTTCGGAACTCTCTGCTGACTCCCCTTTAATGGATGCCCCCAAGTATTGCGATAAGGATCCCCCCCTTGTTTCCCACACCGAGTTTATCTCACGTGGGCTTAGGGATTGGGTTGACCTCTGTGCTTGCTCGGGAGTTGTCACCACCCACGGTCCGAGCTCTAAGACCATAAACTAATACTCTCATCTGGAACTACGTTCAAGACCCCTTGTCTCCGAACCCAGCTTGAGTTCAGCAAATTTACCCCTCTAATCCTGCCTTCAGGACCTTGATCACAGGACTGCGTGGCGCAGTGTAGGACTACATCCTCATTCACGTCGGGTACGCAACAACTGCACCACGCACGCCCCCATTCTGAGGTTCAGTCCTCCTATCCCCTGTCCTGCATGACATTAAAAGGCACCCTTTCAGAACTACGTGTGGCTTGATTCCCATCCTAATGGGATACGTAGGACCACCTGAATGTTTAAGATTCGGGTCCAGCCCCACCTCGGGGAGATCTCCTGATTTCCCGGTCACCTAAGCCACTTGGTCCATCCCTCTCCAGCGGGGGGTGCGTAGGTATGATACAAGGTTGTGGGCATCATGCCCCCCCCTTCCCCTGGGAATCTGCCATCTCTCGATCACCCTCACGGTTGAGTCCCTTGGCTCCCTGTAGTGGTTCACCCATGTATTGAGAGTACTCTGGTCTAGGACCAAGAGTGTCAGATTCAACTTGGTCAAGTTCCTTCCACTTGCCAAGCTTCGTGTTCCCATCTATTCGGACTTTCATCATCTTTCACACCCGGAGGGGCCCCCAAGAACGGCCTGGATACAATGCCCAAGGGCTCTCCTACCGATACGGGCCAGCGCCCTCCAGGGTTTCGGACAACAAATCGATAAAATCCCGCGTTGCGAATATGGTCAGCGGTCGATGCTCGTTTTGTTAGTCCTCATTTCAGGCTAATGCGACAGGATGCTGTGTTGCGAACATGGTCAGCAGTAATCCTCTGTCGTCACGCCAGCCTCTTCAGTCCTTGAATGTTGGTTGCATGATTCACATCATTTTCCACCCCATCATGTCCAGGTGGAATCTCGACACTTTTGGCACTATCCCTCAGTGCACCTTTGCATGCTAGGGGGACAAAGCTGCAACCTGGCGTCCTTTGGGACTCCCATGGTCCGAGCTCTAAGACCATAAACTAAGACCCATTCGGGACTATGTTCAAATTCCCATCCTCATGGGACACGTAGGACCGCCCAGACGCCCTGTCTCCGGGTACAACCCATTCAGGAAGCCAGTCTCTCTCCCTGTTTTACCTCCGGATGGCGTACAATTTGATGTGGGATCATGTCTCTGTCAAATGTGTTTTATAAACACTGCACACATTTCCCGCCTGGCATCGTCTCTGCTACGTCTGCGCTGCATGACGATAAAATGCATGCTTGGTCCTATCATACGACCTTAAACTGTGACATTATCGTCCTGGCCGCACGACGAAAAACGGCACCGCATTGTGGTGACCTCGCTGTAGAGGACATCACGTTGGGTACTGGCCACGCGCCATGCCATTTGTCAACGCCCATCACGGCTTGATTCTTGTGGCGACATCACGACCTACAGTCCTAGGCCTGTCGCTTCACAAAAAAAACACATTCACCTCAAAGAACAAACAAGATACATCAAATTCCGCTTCTTTTAGTGCAAGGGCCACGTCCGCACTTCCCCTTTCCCCTGGCACTGGTACCTTACCCTGCCACCTTCCAGAACTACGTATGGCTTGATTCTCATCCTTATGAGATACGTAGGAGCGCCCGGGTACTTCCCCACGGGTCCAGCCTAACCCTGGTGTTCGGTCCCTCGACTCGAGCTCATTCACGTCAGGTTGTGATGTCATGCGTCCCCTGATCCCTTTTTCCAATCCATGGTCCGAATTCTATGACCATAAACTAAGATTTCCCCAAGGGAAAGAAATCTGCTCCCTCTCTCTAATACGTTTCGTTGACGTATTCAGATGTGTCTTGACAAAAAGCCCGAAGCATGGGATTTTCACAGGGACATTCCCCTCATCCCATGACCAAGCTTCGTGAGCTCTTTATTTGGATCCTCATCCTCTTCCACATCTAAAAGGACCCTCGGACGACATGGATACTAAGCTTAAGGGCTCTCCATGAATGCTGGACCTAAGGGCCCTACAATCGTTTCGGGCCAACGTCCCTGCGGATATTCGACAACATTTGTGACACGGTCCCGTGTTTCGAACATGGTCAACGGTCGACCCTCATTTGTTTGTCCCCATTTCAGGATAACGCGATAGGATGCTGTGTTGCGGATATGGTCAGCAGTAGTCCTCCATCGCCACGCCGTCACCATCGTGATCCGAATCTCGAGCGTCATGATTCACACATTTCCACTCCCTCATGTTCAAGTGGAACTCCACCATACTCGGCTCTTTCTCTTCGCGCATCTAGATGCGCTGAATGATCATGTTAGTGTCATTGGGCCGGTAGTCACCGAGCATCCCTTTGCCCCAACCTGCCCCTCTCTGCGTCGGGAAATTCCCACCACTACTACTTGTTTCCCACACCGAGCACGCCTCATGTGGGCTTAGTAGTTTTGGCCGGGCGTGTACCAACACGGTTAGGCCGCTCCTCGTCCAGTACGACGTTAAACTGCGTTTCCAGAACTACGTGCGGCTTGATTCCCATCATCACGTGGGATACGTAGAGACGCCCAGGCATTTCGCCTAGGGTTCAGCCCCAGGAATCACAAAATCCTGTTCCTCCTCATTTCCAGCCCTCTGGCCTGACCCCTCGGGGAGAACTATGTAGCTACAATTTTACCCTGAACAAGTTCAGGATGCCCCAAGATCCCATTGGGAAGCAATAGATCCCCTCGCCAGAGAGGCCCTGTCCCAAGAAGGAATGATCCGTGATCAGGTCGATGCGCCCATCTGGCGTGCTCCCTCCGCGGTGGTGCAACTACCGAGGTGTTGGATTATGTTTGAACAAGCCACCACTCCATGTTCCACACTTTGCGTGTCCCTTATTCGGACTCTCGTCCTCTTTCATGTCTGGAAGGACCCCCCTAACAGTATGGATGTCTGACCTATGGTCCACCAACTGTCCTGGGCCAACGCCCTGAAAGATTGATCGACAACATTTGTGACACGGTCCCGTGTTTCGAACATGGTCAACGGTCGACCCTCATTTGTTGTCCCCATTTTAGGCTAACGCAGTAAGGATACCGTTTGTCCGCCACGGTTAGCGGTTGTCCTTTATTGTCACGCCGTCCCCACAGTGTTCCGAATTTGGGCATCGTGATTCACACTTCTCATTTTCACCTGTTTGAACCGATTTCAGCGCCCCTGGTGTTGCCCTGATCGTGCATAAGAGCACGTTGGAAAAACGGTAATTCGGCTATCCTAGAAGTTCCTCCTCCGATCAAGCCTTCCCCATCTTTCGGGAATCTGGACTGGTTTGAGGGAATTGTCGTCAAACGTCCCGCAAACATTGCAGGGATGCAACAAGGCAATTCAACAGTGGAAATCGTGCGTACTACGGAACTCAAAACAATGGAGAAAGAAAGAGTCGGAGCACAAAAGTGTTAATAAAAGCTTCTTTCGAGTTCGCTACAATACTCGGGGGTTGACTTCCCCCATGGACGGGTTGACTCCGTCAAAAGAGCGTTGCAGCTCCGCCACCCGTTGACTTGCGGCGTCCAGAGCCTGTTGCCGCTGATTTAACTCCCGCTCCTCTTCAGCAGCGGCGGGGCGTAATCCGTCAACCCTGGCCCGGGCCCTTTCCACCTCAGCCTGGACGACAACCATCCTTCCAGAGGTCTGCTCCATATGCTCCTCAGCCTTTGCCAGCTGGGCCTTCAATCGTAAGACCAGCTCAGACTGTGCATCGAGAGTGGCTGAAAGCTCGTTGGCCCGGATCTGCATCTGTTGGACCTCGCCTTCAGCCTCCTGGAGCTTCCTGATGTTGGTCGCCTTCCTCCGCTGCCATCCCACGCTCAGCCCACGATCATGCTCCCGGATCTTCTCAGCCATGAGGTCTCGGACGAGCGCGTGAGGGCGTTGGGCATCCACTCCCCCGGCACACAGTTCGCGCAACCGTGAGCGGAGCCTATTCATTTCGGCCAGCCATTGCACTTGGGGAGTGTCCCTGATAAAGCGCGTGATCAGCTTCCACGACCGGCGGCGGACTATGCTGCTGTCTTCCTCGTCAGAGGCTGTTTCATCCCAATCCGCGCGGTCAGCGGGCTCGTACACAGGATATGCCTGCAGGAATTCCTCAGCGGGATCCGCATCTGGTGTTGAATCTGGTACGACACCTGACGTCGGCACAGGCACGACAGGACTGGGACTGGCCGGTTGATCCTCTTCCTCAGAGTCCACCTCGATGACTTCAGGTATGACCCTGCTGGTGGTCCCGCCAGTGATGGTGTGCGCCGCAGTTGGAGGAGTTGAAGGGACTATCATCACCATCACCGGCATGCCCCTGGGAGGGACGCCGCCAGACATCCCAACCAGCCTCTCCGCAGCAGCCCACGCCAGTCGGAGAACTGTATGACAGAAAGAGACATAAAAGTTAGTCGACATGGCCTACGTGTGGCAACGAAGAGACCGGTGGAGGAGACTTACGAAGATTGACCTCCGAGCGCTGCTCCCGGACCGGTACCGATGGGACTCCAAGACGAGGCCCCCCGTATACTGTTGGAAGGGCTGGAGAGTCCAGAGGAGCCACCTCAGACCCCCTGGTCCCACCAGATGCAGAACTGGACGCAGCCATAGGCGCGGGTTCTGAAGGTCCCGCATCGTCACCCGCCAAGGAGCGAGAACGAGGCCTACGAACAAGTTCCTCCTGCATGACCCAAACATTGGTAAGAGGTCCGTAGGGATTCAAAAAAAAAAGGGGATTGTAAGAAGAGAAGTTCGGAATGTTACCTCGAGAGCCTCCGCAAAGTCGTCGGATTCTGAGCTTCGGTCTCCGACCTCGCCCTCCTCCAACGGGCTCCCTCCTCCAGCCTCGTCCCCCTGAGAAGAGTCCCCTGATTCCTCCGGCAAGGGGAAGCGCTCCCTCAGATCGGAAGCCGATGGCTGTGGAGGGACCGTCTGGTTCAACAGTACCCTCACCCGGTCTGTCATTGGGCGAGGGACACCACTGGATTGGATGTAATCCTCCAGCTCGTTCAAGTATTGCTCCGCCTCCGCCGGAGACACCATGAATCCAGCCCGGACTGGGCCTATGCCCGGCAGTCTCATACCGAGGCGATTCAGGTGGGCCCACATCTCAGATGGGCTGAGGAATTGCCGGTTGACGTCCCAGACGTCCCAAGCTTCCGGAAAGACAGCATCTTCTGCCATGTCAATGTGACGCAGCCGCTTCCCCGGAGCCTGAGCGGATACCCGACGGAATCCCCTCGGTGGCCGCCCCTCCGGATGACCTTGCTCTCCCGGAACCACCGGATCCGCCACTGCTGCCATACCCTCGGCCGGTGCGGGTCTCTCTGCCATGGCAGCCCCGCTGCCACGGGCGGCCCTAGCTGCCCTCCGACCCCGGCCTCGAGATAAAGGAGGCCCACCGTCACCGACCCGGATCGTTGGCTGCTTCAGCATCTCCCCAGGATAAGCGGCCTCCCAGCTAATGGCGTACTCCTTTACTAAGCCAAAGGCGGCGGTGGGTGGAGGCAAAGTGATCTGCATCTTTCCATCCTCACGTGTGAACATGAGCCACAGCTGCCTCATCACACACGGGTGCTCCTCGTGACGCACCTCCCAGTATACCTGCGGGGTCAGCCGCTGGAGGCACCGGAACTGCCTCGCAAAACGGTGTGGGGTGTACGGTTCACAGATCGGCTCACGATCTATCCGAGCCACCAAAACTCCACCTCGGAAGGCCAGGAGGTAAGCCCGATGCTCTTCCGTTCCCCGTCCATCATCAGTAAGCCTTCCCGTCGGCAGTGGAAAGGGATGAAAGTTGAACTCGTCCGCCCTCCACACCCTATTCAGCACCATCGGAACGGCCAGTTTGAATGGGAAGCTCCCAACTGCGTTCAGGATGGAAGGGCGAAAGTCTGATCCCGGCGGCGAAATGGGGTTTGGATACTCGTAAATCCCCCTGATGTGCGCCGCGATCCACCCATACAGGAGGTGGAAGGGCCCGCATATTCTTGGCGGCTTCTTGCCCTCACTGATACGTCGCAGCATTCTGTATAGCTTGGCGAGCATCGGGATCCCCAGGTTGATCCGCTGCCCCATGGCCAGCATCGACGCCATGATGAACGAGCTGGGTCGTACCCCCATGCTTTTATCTCTCACTGGTAGGATCCACCCACATATGAGGGCCGCGATGAACGCCGCCAGCCTAACTATTGGCTGTTGTTCGGTGCTGACGCTGAAACCCCAAGTCTTCCATTGACTGTCCTCCAAAACCCGCCAATACGAGTGCCCCTTACCCCGCTGGGCTGCCCTCGGACAAGTTCGAGGCCTTGGAGGGAACTCCCGATTCTCTGGAAAGTTCAGGAAACACTTGAACCACCTCTTGAAGTGGACGTCCCTCACGGCCTCCTTGTCCTCTCCAGGGACAAGCGCCATCAGCGCTGACGCCAGCCGTGGCATTTGCTCAGCATCCCCCCACGCACTGATGACGGGGAGGAACTCGTCATACATGGCCCCCAAGATCGGGACCCCAGAAACCTGGTGGACATCCCACAGGCTGATGCCCACCTCCCCGTGATGCAGATGAAAAGTGTTGGTCCTGGACGACCATCTACTCAGCAGTTCCGGCATCAGCTTCTTTGGCTGGTAAATGTGGAACTGGGAGGCCCATGCCGCTTCGTACAATCCCACTCTCCTCAGCTCAGCCTCGAACTCCTCGCATGAGGCGCCTACCCAGTAGGCCCAGGCCCAGTCGTCGGTAAAATTGCCGCCCTGGCGCAGGTCCCACTCATCGGACCATCCCTTCTTCGGATCCTGCAGAGCCGCCTTCAGCACGGTGCGGTAGAGAGGAGGGGATGTCTCCGGTTGCAGTGGCCTCCCGTCAATGTCGTTCACATGATTGTAGAGACAATCGGCGGTGACGGGTGTGAAATCCTCCCGTGCGTGACCATCGGCCGCCCTGAACCATTGGTGTTGGCACGGTGTGCTCCTGAACCAACAAGCTGGTTCATCCCTTCCCGCCTCAGGGATGAAGACGTCATCCCTCAGCCCGAAGCCATACAACGGCAGCTTTTTGCACTGTGGATAATCCTTCTGACCTTCCGACAGTAGATCTGTCAGAGAAGTGTGGTCTGAATGGCTGCGAACCATTTCCCCCAAGCCTGGACGGTTGGCCATCTCATCCCGGCGAGCAGCATCTGCGAGCACTCCCAGCACAGCTTCTTGATGGGCCATCTTTAATGTCGACCCTTAGAAAAGTTTTTCCCCTGGATCGCGAAGCTCGGCCGCGAAGCTCGGCCGCGAAGCTCGACCGCGAAGTCAGATCGCGAAGATCGGTCGCAAGACGAAGCCGCGAAGTCTGGCCAAGGCAGACAGAGGTTCGCTTGGCGCGGACGCGGAGTCGGAGACTCGCGGTTCGCCGCGAAGCTCGATTCGCGGAGTGCTGTCGCGGAGTACGCGGAGCTTCGCCAAATCGAGAGCGCACAAAAAGACAAGACGCGTGAAGACAAAAGAGGGCGGACCCCTATTTATAGCCGATGACCCCGGAGCATCGCGGCGCGCCTCACCCGCGCGAAGCATCGCGGCGCGTCCGGATCCGCGGCCCCGATGAGCATCGCGGTCCCCCTTCGCGATGACGCATCGCGAACCACCGACAGTTTTTGGCGATTGTCCCTCAGACTTCGACCCTTCGCCCTCCGCGGCTCCAAGTCTGAGGGGGGGCATTTGTTGGCGCCAAAAATATGGCCTGAAAGGAAGGAACGAAAAAGGCAGCCGGCGCGCTGCCTCGCGAAGCACAGCCGCGAAGCACAGCCGCGAAGCCCGTCCGCGGAGCCCCGCCGCGAAGCGTCCCAACCTTAGCGGCCCCGCGAAGCTCCGGAGGCGGTAATCCTCCGCGAATCCTTTTGACGTTCGCGAGCCGCCGCGAAGCTCCGGAGGCGGTAATCCCCCGCGAACCGGTTTGACGTTCGCGAGCCGCCGCGAAGCCCAGAAGGCGGCGCGCGAGCCCTGCATCGCGGCGCCCCTTCCCTATAAATACTCGACTCCCCCTGAGTCCCAAAGGACGGAGAATCTGACCTTTCAGCTTCTCCTCTCCCGAATCGCGAAGCAAGCTTTGCCCCGGGAATCATGAGCTCCGCGAGGTATTTCTACTTCGCGAGACGACTCTGATTTGTTTCGTTTTGAGCCCCTCTTCCGAGAGGGATGCCCTTCGCGAAGCCCAAGGGCGTTAGCAAAGGAAGGGGATTCCCAAGGGAACCCGGGCAGCCGCGGAGCACTCGTGCTTCGCGAAACACCCAACCCATGCTAGTAATCCCGATGCCAAGGCAGGATAACTATGCATCGCGAAGCACATTGCTTGGCAGGACCCTGCTTCGCGAACCACTCCTTCGCGAGGCAGTGCTCCGCGAACACTGTTCCACTTCGCGAAGCACCACCCACTCCCACCTATGCCCCATGCTAAGGCCAAGGCACCCCACTTCGCAAAGCACACTCCTCTGCTTAGCGATTCCTCCTCCCGTGCGACCCTCCAGGTTTGCACGAGGTGATTTCAAAGTCCCATGGACAACACCTCCCGTAGCGTTGCTTCGCCCAATGCTTCTTCGCATAGGCACGCTAACGGCTATTGCTTCTTCGCATAGCCACGCTAACGTGGACCCCTCGATGGTTCCTCCCTCGACCCCCCTCTACCATGGCCTTACTGGTACCTTCCCTTCCCCAAGGACCAGAGGGTACCAGTTATGTAAGCCCTAGGGGTGTGGAGTGAACCCACCTCGTCCGAGCTGCAGGACGTTAAACTTCCAAGCACCGCGTCCTCAACACATGACGTTAAACTGTGACCCAACCTCGTCTCCCTCACGAAGGGTTCCCCCCAGCTCGAGCATTCATTACACCGCTCGTCTCCACGGGAATGGAACTCTTCCGCACATGGAATGAGATCCTCCTTGTCGGAGTGGTGTATGTTCGCAGGGGAAGGGTCGCCTCAGAGCGTAAATCCCTAACCTTTGGTACGGATGATTGCACCCGTGCATCTCGGTACTCCCCCACTACCAAGGTCAGTGGGGAACGTGATAGGGAACGAGGCGCCTCCCATTGTCGGACCAAGGTCCCTCTTTCCCGCGCTTTGTCGCACCATGGGCCTCCATCCTGGAGTAAGTCCCAACACCATGGGCCGCTCAACGCGTAAGCCCCTCTTCGCTTCTCACGGACGCACCCTTTGCGACGTGATCGTCAGGTCCTTGCAACCTCTTGTTTCTCACACCGAGCATGACTCACGTGGGCTTAGAGTGAGCACCGACCCTGACAAAACCCATTTTGAACTACGAGGTCTTTGATCCATGTCAAGGCATGGTACGTAGGAAGCCTCCACGAGGTTCAAGCCCACCATTAGTGGACCAAGGTCTACTCCCCATTTGAACTACGAGGTCTTTGATCCATGTCAAGGCATGGTACATAGGAAGCCTCCACGAGGTTCAAGCCCACCATCAGTGGACCAAGGTCTACTTTCACGTCGGTTCACCGACACACCCACCCGTCGCTCTTTCACGTCGGGTCTCATTCCAGTCCAGCGGTAAGCCGTTGTGACCACTTGAACTACGAGGTCTTTGATCCATGTCAAGGCATGGTACGTAGGAAGCCTCCACGAGGTTCAATCCCACCCGTCGTTTATTCACGTCAGGGTTCATTATCGTCCCGCATGACGTTAAACTGTATCATTCGAACTACGGGGACTTTGATCCATGTCAAGGCATGGTACGTAGGAATCCTCCCAGAGGTTCAAGCCCAAGTCTCTTCGGACTAAGGTCCAGCTTCACGTCGGTTTACCGGCACCATCCCAAACTACGCGGACTTTGATTCCCTGCCACGGGGATACGTAGGAAGTCTCTTCAAGACTCAAGCCCAACTCCACTGTCACCCCCCTGCGATGGTCCCATTTCATTCTCAACCGTCTCCGCGAGACGTTAAACTCGCGACCTACCTCATGGTAAAACATGAGATGCCTGAGGAAAACCTCAGATGGAACGCCTTTGGCGTAACCGTCTTTGCTAGACGTTAATCTTGCAAACATACCCTGTGTTGAACATGGGAAGCTGAGGAAAACCTCAGGTACGTGTCTATGACATGTAACCCCCCGCGCTCGATGTGGGATGCCTCAGGTTTCCACGCCCTCGAGAAGCCTTGTGATCAAGGACAACAGACAGACATGCCAGGTACCCCAGCATCCAGACACGCTACTGATGCCTCAAACGTGATTACTCCCCTGACCGAAGGTTGTTGCCCTGACTGGACCCTTTGGAATGTCCCGACAGAAGCAGTGTAATTAACTGGCGTCCATGGAAACATGACATCGGGAAGAGTTTCACGAACTACGTATTAAATCTATAAGGGAGACCCGGACTAGGTGACGAGTTCTGAGGAGGAATCCACAGGAGGAAGAACCGACATCCCATCATCCCGTTTCGATCAAGGAGCAGACGTACCTGAACAAGGAACGAATGCCGCCCGCCTTTGGAAAGTGGGAATGCGGGGCAACAAAGCCGCGCGTCCCCCTCCTCCGCGGACGGATGCGCGCGCGCCCCGGCGAAAGCGTCGGAAACAGTAACCTTTGTTTATTCCTATGGGTAGTAGTTTCTGTGCCTGTGGAAAATACCACATATGCCTGAGGGAAATGATCGTTACGCCTGAGGGAAATCACCTGTGGGTATTTGATTCTGTTACCTAAGGGTAAGGATAGTATGTCTGAGGACACGGCTATTTAGAATATTCACTGTGGTGATTTTCTATGTTGTACCTGCTAAGATAAAGCACAATCTTGGAGGTGATAAGTAATAATTAAAATGGAAATGAAACTGGTAGTGATAGTTACTTTTGAGTACTTACTGGTTTACTGCATTTACTTTTTCACACTACTGTTGCACATTTTCACTGATAATTGAGCACGGGCCTTTGGTGGGTGCTTACTGGGATTTATTTCTCACACCCTGTTTGGGTCATGTCTTCGGACCAAATAGACTATATTGCTATAGGTGTTGATAGGGGTGTTTCCCTCGGAATTTGGGGATGACCTCCTTAATTGAAGGTTCAAACATTCCAATCAGTTTCTAACGGGTTTGTTCACAGAACCGGAAACATCCAATGATTCCACATCTATTTGGACCTACTTTCCAAAGGTAGGTGCTCATTAATTTGTGTAATGATGAGGCTTAGGAATTTGCATTGGTCGAGAGGATGGGAGGTCGGACTCATCACACCTTTTTGAGGGGAATTATTGTCTACTCCGGGACTCTCTTTATAGATTTAAGTTATGTTCATGAATCCTTATTACATTACCAAGTATAAAATGAGATTTCCTTCAGATCTAACAATCAATGATTAAATATGTAGGAAATTTATAGAATCTTTTATATGTATTCGAGTTTCTTCATCGATATAGAATCATTTGTATTTATTAGATATTCTTGGTCAATGGTATCCTTCGACACATTTATATAGAAGTCTCTTGGTCATTATGATGACCATGCTGGTTTTAAAGTCACTCAGTGGGGCACTTGAAGTTTATTGTCATTTAGAAGGACATGGATTATTTCAGAGTTGGGATCAAACCCGCAGATGGGCTACCTACGTATCCTTTGTTTAGAAAAGGAATCAGAACCCACGTAGTTCGAGTAAGGGAGTATGATGTTTATGATTGATGGCTCAAAGAAGAATGTCATAATTAATTTTACACTCTAAGCTCATGTGAGTCATGCTCGGTGTGAGAAACAAGAGGTATTGGTAAAAAATCAGACAATTGTGCCATGAAAGATGCAATCATAAGAAATAATGTGGGGACTATGTATGTATGACTGACCAGATAAATGAAGATTAGGATTTACTTCAGGGAAGAAATCTAGGAACAGGGTCCATAAAGGTATATGTGCTTCATGGAGATTTTAATACTCTAACTTGGGGCTTACTCCTGAAAAGGAGGCCCAAATTAGGAGAGGACTTATGATTGGGTTTTACTTCTGAGAAGGAATCCCAGATCAAAGTTAAATTAGGACTGGTTAAGAGAAATTAATACTGGGGATTACTCCTGAGAAAAAGGCCCAGGTTAAGGGACATGAAAAATTAAGGGACTTAGGGCTTACTCCTAAGTAGGATTCCCGTATTTGAGAATTATGACTGGGGATTATTCCTGAAAAGGAGGCCCAGGTTAAGAATTATGACTAGGGCTTATTCCTGAAAAGGAGTCCCAGATTAAGGGACTTGAAAAATTAAGGGACTTGGGGCTTACTCCTAAGGAGGATGCACATATTTGAGAATTATGACTGGGGCTTATTCTTGAAAAGGAGGCCCAGGTTAAGAATTATGACTGGGTATTATTCCTGAAAAGGATACCCAGGTTAAGAATTATAACTGGGGCTTATTCCTGAAAAGGATTCCCAGGTTAATGAGTTCTCTCATTTTAAAGGATAAGGTTGAATGAATTAAATCTCAATCTTTAGTGACATAAAGATGTGTAAATCACTAGGTTTTGAGAGATATTCCACATAATTCCTTTCAGATAAGGAATTCAAATCAAGAAATCATGCCATAAATAGCTTTAAAGAGTGTCTTGAAGACTGAATCTTGAATAGGAGAGGTGGAATGGCATAAGAGGGGTGAACTGGGCAAGAAGGGGACCCAAAAAGGCAGAGGCGCATAGGTACTGCGTGGGCGCGCAAGTCCTAGTCGTGCAGGTATACCTGCGTGACACATGGGTACTTGAACGACGGTTAACCAGCCGGGTAATACTTGAGCAACTCTTGGTTAAAGCCTTTAGAATCATCTTGAGGTTCTTCCAGAAGAGTGGCGCGCACGTTCTATTGAAGGATTTAGGCGGCGTGCAAGTGGGGCCATTTCCCTTAAGGTCTGGACACTCAGGCACGCAACTATTGATGAATTTCAACACTTAGGCCTTCCTTCCCCTCTTTAGATCTTCCTTTCTAGGTAATAAATTACCATAGAAGTGTTTCGGGAGCTTTGAGAAGAGACTAGGGCACCGGGAGCTCAAATATGAGTTTCTGGAAAAAATTACTCCCCAAATGGGGGGCCCACAGGGTCTATTTATAGGCTGGAGAAGACCCCGGGCGGTTATCCTTTAGGGCGCACAAGTCACTTGCACGACAATTAGGTGGCGCGCAAGTATACTTGCATGACAGTGATGAAACTTGCGCAACCCTTGTGCTTTTGAATCCTTGTTCATTCCTTTGTCGATTTTTGATGTTTTCTTCAAAGGATGGATCAATTTGTGCTAAATCATTTCCCTTTCCATTCTTTTAGACAATGTGATGAAAAGGAGCATCAACAGAAGTCCCCCCTTAAAGTTGGATCTAGAGTGAAATGAGGATTTGACTCTGAGGAAAAAAGAGAAACCAGGGGTCTTTGTGGTTATTGGCAGTTTAAAGTCATGAATTTAGTATATAAAAAGGATAATGTTTAAGTTCGAAATATCTTTGACCGAATGGATTAAAAATTTACTCAATTCCTTGATAATTTATCTGAAAACATAGTACCATACTCAAGTATGAGGGAAAATATGTAAACTATGACTTAAGAATATTTGAACCTGAGGAATGATATGAAAAATTTCTAAAAAGTAATTAGAAGAAGTAGTTCCCAAGAATGAAGTTACCATTATTTAACAAACCCGTTAGGGGGTTGAATTATGCAGAGCCACCTAAGGGCATTGGCTGTATAGTTAAATAAATAATATCTTTTGGCTAACAAGTCTGTTATGTAGACTGTTTATGCAAGGCCACCTAAGGGAACGTGCTGCATAGTCAGGCAAAAGAACTCTCAGAAATTTACTTTCCTGGTGCTAAAAAGCCAGTGAAAGTTTATGGAGATTCAAATTTTCCAAAGTATAGAGTTTTCTATATGGAAAGAGGTACTTGAATATGGAGAAGATATTTCCCAACAAGATTATCGGAGAACTGGATGGATATCATTCCTACGAAGGTCTAACCCAAATGTAGGGAAGGAGAATATAAACCATAGACTTGAATAATTTCAAATCATGAAAAAGGATATGGGAGAAATATGTTAAGGATGGCTATTTTTCCGGATCCCTACATATTGTCATTTAAGAAAAATAAGGACAAAAGAGGCTTTTTTCCCAAGAATGAAGTTACCAGTATCCGACAAACCCATTAGGGGGTTGAATTATGAAAGGCCACCTAAGGTCATTGGCTGCATAGTCAAATAATAGTATCTTTTGGCTGACAAATCTGTTATGGAGACTGTTTATGCAAGGCCGCATAAGGGCACGTACTGCATAGTCAGGAAAAAGAATTCTCATAAGTTTGACATTTTTGTGACTAAAAGTCAAGAAAAGGGTTATGAAGATCTGAAAATATTTAAGGTTAGGATTATGACACATAAAGATGGGTATTGTCCAATGTATGCAGAGATACACAAATCAATACTAACCATAATCATGTTGTGGTTGGGTCCTGAATGGAAATGTTGGACTTCACTACGTATCCCATAAGGATGGGAATCAAGCCATATGTAATTCTTGAACTACAGTTTAACATCATGTGGGACAAAAGGATTGAATATCTTAGTTTAAGGTCATAGAGCTTGGACCATTATAAGAAATACACAATGTGTGTTTTCATGGGGTCTTTTTAGCCAAGGGACTGAAAGTGGAATTTGGGGTTAGGCCCAAAGACTTGGGGCTGGATTCGAGGGACACTCGAACGTTCCTACGTATCCCATAAGGATGGGAATCAAGCCCACGTAGTTCTAGAAATACCCTTTGTACAAATTTGGTTCTTACATGTGAAGGGTGAAATGGGACTTTAGTGCAATGATGATTTAACCCAAGATAAAAGGTTCAGGTATTGTCATGTATGCATGTAGTCTTTAAAATGAAACTTGATTGAAAATCAATGTAAATAATGATTCCCTCTCAGGTGAGGGTGTCAAAGAATATTGTAGTTTATTGTCATACTGGACAAAAGTGTTGTATAGTTTAACGTCGTATAACAAGGACGAAAGTGAACCAATGTAAAGATATTGATTCTAGAGGAAATTTCACAAATCAACATCGTATGAGATGGAGATGAACCGATGTGAAGAGATTGGTTTTGGGCTTGAACCTTGGGAGGTTGCCTACGTACCCAGCCTGGAAGGCAAGTATCAAAGTTCGCGTAGTTTAATTAAAGAATGAATTAACGATCAAGTTGTTCTTGGGGACAACGACCTAAAAAATGATGTTGTTGGGACTTACACATGGTTAGTAGCCCATAGAGAGTGTTATGTTTGAGGTTTTCTCTAAGCTCACATGATTCATACTCGGTGTGAGAAACAAGAGGTAACAACAACCTTAACGATGCACGGTTTAATGTCATGTAGGACATATAAAGGGACTATGCAGTTTAAAGTCTTGCAGGTAGGACTATTGGTGCTGAATAGTTTAGTGTCATGTAGTAGGGACAAAGTACGGTTTAATTTCATGTAGGACATATCAAAGGACTTTCTGTACAGTTTAGTGTCATGTAGTTAGGACGATGGAGACAACATAGTTTAACGTCATGTTGGACAAAAAGACGACTGTGCAGTTTAATGTCATGTAGTATGGAAAAAAGAATACACCATTTAACGTCATGTTGGATGTATTGGGGACTTTTTTCACAGTTTAATGTCATGCTGGATGAAAAAGGGACGATACAGTTTAGCATCATGTTGGATGAAAATGCGAATAGTTTAAAGTCATATGCATGGACCGTGGATGGTGGAGTTTAATGTCATGCTGGACGTAAGGGACTTCTGTATAGTTTAGCATCATGTAGTTAGGATGTCACAGTTTAACTTCATGTGATATGAAAGGAATACAAATAGTTTAATGTCATATGTATGGACCGTTGCTGTATAGTTTAACATTATATAGTAAGGACGATGAAGGGGACACAGTTTAACGTCATGTTGGACGTATGTGCAAATAGTTTAGGGTCATATGCATGGACCTTTGATGATGCAGTTTAACGTCTTGCTGGACGGTGATGCAGTTTAAGGTCATACCGGACCACGGATGATATATTTTTTGTTTATACAAAATAATTCTTTCAAAAATCTGGCATTGGTTGGAGTAGTTATGAGTTCTCCATCCATCGAGATTAATGAATAAGCTCCATTGGAGTAGACCCTATGTATTGAGTAAGGTCCTTCCCATTTTGGATCAATATTGGGAGGTTTCTTTCCTAGTATCATTGGATTTCTGAGAACTAATACCAATTCTCCCTGAGTGAATGAACGAAGACGAACTTTTTTGTTAAAATCTCGTGCTATTCGATTCTGATAGACTTCCAAGTGGTGCAAAGTGCACAATATTTTCTCATCTAATCGTTCCAATTCATTCAATCTCTTTTGAGATTGTTCATCTGTAGATGATTGATCACAAATGGAAACTCTGAGCGAGGTTAGTTGAACTTCAATTGGCAAGACTGCTTCCATTCCATATACCAATGAATATGGAGTTGACCGAGTTGCAATGCGGGTGGTAGTCTGATAAGCCCATAAAGCATGAAAGAGTTTATCAGGCCATGATTTCTTATCTTTATCCACCATCTTTTGTAGTATATTTGATAGATTATTGTTGAAATCTTCTATCTTTCCATTGGCCGCTGCATGATACTGAGATGAATGGTTGGATTTGATGTTGTATTCTTGATACAATTTCTTCACCTCGAATGAACAGAAGTTGGTGCCATTTTCCGTCAATATGGTATGAGGGACACCAAATCTGGTAATGATGTTATACTTGATGAAGCTAACAACGCATTTAGAACTGACTTCCTTGAGAGGTATTGCCTCTGCCCATTTGGAAAAGAAGTCAGTAGCAGTAATAATGTACTTAAACTGCTTGGCCGTAGCCGAAGGGTAAGGTCCCACCACATCCATTCCCCATGTGAAAAATGGACATGATTATTTAGCTGTATGAAGCAACTCTGGAGGTTGATGAATGAAGTTGGCATGTAATTGGCATGAATGAAACTTCTTTGTGAAATCAACACAATCTTGTATCATTGAAGTCCAAAAGTATCCAAGCCTTCGAATCTGATCAGACAGTCTATGTCCAGACTGGTGGGCACCACAGACTCCTGCATGCACTTCTTTTATGAAAGCCATTGTCTCTTCACCATCAATGCATCTGAAGAGAACTCCATCAAAACCGCGTTTGTAGAGAATTTTCTCTAGGTGATCTGGGCTATCATAAAGAGTAAAATTGACCACACGTCGCCAGATTTGTTCTTTCTCGGCTCTATCAGGTGGAAGTGTTCCATTTTGAAGGTATTCCATAATAGGTAACATCCATCCTGTATTATGACCATATGGTTCAGAAATGGGACTAATTTCATTAATTTCCTCTGTTCTGATTTGAACATAAGGTGAAATTGCATGACGGTGGGAAATACTGATGGTTGTCTCTTCCCGATTTGGATCTGCCAGAGCTGTGGCTATATTAGCCTGTGCATCAGCTTGAGCATTTTGTGATCTTGGTACATAATAAAATGTCGGTTCCAATTGGAATTTCGTCATTAACTCTCTGACATAATCATACAAAGGCATTAGTTATTCTTTTCTGATGTAATAATCCCCATTAACTTGTTTGATTACCAGTTCTGAATCACCTTTCACCTTTAAGTGATTCACTTGTGCTTGAAGCGCTAATTCCAATCCTGTTATGAGAGCTTGGTATTATGCTTCATTATTGGTACCACCTTCCCACAATAAGAAGGAATAAGGTAACACTGCCTTTTCTGGAGAAATGAGCACAATTCCTAAGCCAACTTTGTTGAATTTATTATTTTCCATTTTCCTCCCTGTTGGACTTCTGGAATCACCATCAAAATACATTTCCCATGCCTGAGGACTTTCTTGAATAGAGAAGACTTCCTCATCAGGGAGTTAAATATCTGAAGATGTGTCTTTCACTGAAGGGTGTTCAGCCAGGAAATCAGCCAGAGCTTGGCCCTTTATCTCCTTTTGAGACACATACTGAATGTTGAATTGCTGCAAAATAACTTCCCACATTTCCAGACGTCCTGTAAGCATTGGATGACTAAGGATGAATTTGAGCGGGTTATTGCAAGATACCAATTGGACCTCGTGATGTTGCAGGTAGTGTCTCAACTTCTGAACTGCAAAGATTAATGTCATACAGCACTTATCAATACTTGAATACCAGGTTTCTGCTTCAAGCATAGTTTGACTGAGATAGTAGAGGCTATTTTCATTCCCAGCATCATTCTTTTGAGCAAGAAAGGCACCCAATGATCGTTCTAGAGCTGTCACGTAGAGGATAAGTGGTCTTCCTTCAACAGGTGGTATGAGTACCAGTGGAATCAAGAGGTATTTCTTGAGAATATCTAATGCTTCTTTACATTCTTCAATCCACTGGTAAGTGAATCCTTTCTTCATCAATTTGGTAAAGGGTAAACTTTTTCCTGCCAAATTGGCGATGAAACGCCGAATATAGGCTAAGTGTCCTTGAAGTCCTCTTAATTATTTCAAATTTCGAGGAGGTGACATACCAAGGATTGACTTGGTCTTCTCAGGATCGACTTCAATACCACGATGGCGTAAAATAAAGCCGAGAAATTTTCCTGAGGTTACCCCAAAAGCACATTTTAAGGGGTTCATCTTCAAATTATGTTGTTGAAGCTTGCGGAATATGACCTCTAAATCAGCCAAATGATTAGAACGTTGTTTGGATTTAACCACCAAATCGTCTACATAGCATTCAAAAAACTTTCCTAAGAAGGTTTTGAAGATACGATGCATGGCACGCTGATATGTTGCACCTGCATTCTTTAATCCAAAGGGCATTACCCAGTAGAAAAACACACCCTGAGGGGATATAAAGGCTGTGGATTCCTCGTATTCTGGGGTCATTTAGATCTGATTATATCCGAAATATCTATCCATGAAGGAAAGTGCTTCATAGCCAGCTGTTGCATCAATTAAAAGATCTATAATCGGAATTGGGAAATCATCCTTAAGAAAATGCCGATTAAGATCTCTGAAATCGATGAAAACTCTAATTTGTCCGTTCTTCTTATTTACAGGGACAATATTATCCAACCACTTGGGATACTGAACTTCTCTGACGAAGTTATCTTTGATAAGCTTATCCACTTCAGCTTCAAATTTGGAAGCATAAGTTGGGTGTGTTCTTCTCGCAGCTTGCTTAAATCCTAGATATTCTTCTGGTAAACCCAAATGATGAGTAGCAACATCAGGATCAAGCCCGAGAATTTCTGTATAGTTCCAAGAAAATATATCTCTATTTTTCTTTAGAAAAGAAATATACATCTCTTTCTCTTCAAGATTCATGGTCGCACTGATTAAAGTGGGGTGTGGATCTCCTTTTGTACCCAGATTTATTTCTCTGAGTTCATCCACAGAGGTAGAGATACCCTATTCAAATTTTGGAGGAGCATCTCTGAGATCTTCCTCTTCTTCTTCATCATGTGTTATTTCTTCTGCTTCTACTTGCATAGTAGATGATAAAGCATAATTTTCATGATCAGAAGAGATGTCAAAATTTGCACATCTTGAAGAAGAAGCTTCCATTTCCAACCCGATTGATGATGAAGGGTCTTCTTTGGGTAATAAAGAGGAGATGATGGATTGATAATCGACATCATTGTTCACCTCTGATGTTTTTATAACTTCTTATGGCCTAATTGGTGAAGTATAGACTTGTTGGATTTCAACAGATGAAATGAAGACGTCACCATTTGTGCTTTCATCACTGCTTGGTGGGTTACCAATTTCTCTGATGTTGTCTGGATCGATTGTCCTAATTGACATTATGGATATTTCCATAAGAGTATTTTTATTTGGGTCTATCTTGTCAATTTGATTGATAGGAAACACATAATCTGTACTCACATGTGTAAATGGATTTACTGGAATCTTCTCCAAACCATATGGATCATTAACTTTGGTAATATCCTTTGTTGTGGATTTCTCCCTTCCCTTCATGTGATAAAATTATGCCTCAATGTATTGAGACTCACATGTCTTTAACGGGGCCTTATCACCATACAATGTCCCAACTTGACCATTGAAACAATATTTGAGACATTGATGGTATGATGAAGGGATAGCTGCATGTTGATGTAGCCAGGGTCTTCCAAGAAAGATGTTGAAAGCTGAGTCTTGATCAACAACCATGAAATCCGAATTGGATACAAGATCTCCAAACTAAGTTCTGAGTGTAACTTCGCCCAGTGGTTCTTGTTCATTTTTATCATATCCTTGTAACATCATGGTAGAAGGAGATAAATCAGATTCCATGAGGCCCAATCGACGAAGTGTACGAATGGGCATGAGGTTGACTCCTGAACCATTGTCAATGAAAGATCTTCGGATGTCTATTCCATTGACCTTTCCAGATAAGTACAAAGGTCTAATATTCACATGCACAACATCATCTTCATCTTCATCAGTAAAAGATATTATTGCATGGCATTCTGCAGGATTATTCTCTATGTGATAGACTTCAGCTGCAGCAATTTCAGTTTCAAACTCCTGAGGACTTGACAAAGCCTCGATGAGTGCTTCCCAAAGATCTTTTGATAGATTCAGAGCTTCCAGAATTGATAACTTGGCTGGTACTTGGTCCAAGTGTTTCAATACATCATACTTTTGATCCAGAGGTCTAAGCTTCCCAACAAGAATATGTGGTTTAGCAGGTACCTTGGAAGCAGATGCTTTGGAAGTTGATGCATCTTGTATTGGGATAGGAGTTGGCAATATTCCTAGTTTTGGACGATTAGACCGATTAGATCCATTTACTTGCTGAGAGGAAGAAGATGGAACCTTCAACCGGTCTTCCAAAATAATTGTTCCAGGACTGAATTTGCTATTGGTAGAAGAACTTTCTTGTTCTTGCTGAGCTCGCTGAAGGGCTCTACCACGAGTTTTTGCTGCGTACACAATTCTAGCAGGGGTAGAATTGGAATAGTGTCTTCTGAAAGATCCACGTCTTCCCCTGTATCCTGAGCCTCTGGAACTTCCTCTGATTCCTCTATTTGATACAAGGAATTCAGGCTCATCGAAATCGAAACTGCGACTGGAATATGGATCTGTTAATTGAATCATATTAACAGAACCGTAGATTAACTCTTCGTCTGATGAAGACTCCGCCTGATTATCCTGTTTAGGCTGTACCATTTGGTGGGGTGGTGCCCATTGCTTTTAAGTAGATGGCATGAAGTCTGCCAGAGTCAAAGACAACTTATGCTTTGACACATACTCATCTTCTTTTGATTCTTTTTCTTTCTTTGAATCATGTCGTTTCTTTTAGGACTTTCCCTCTGATGAATAGGGTTTTGCCACAACATTCATGGCATAAGACACAATCAGTTTCTTTAATTGTGTTCTCAAAATATCATGAGTTTGGTTGATTGTCTTTCTGACCATACAATAATCATACTTTTGTGTATTTTTTCTTTTGACTTCTTGCTATTCTCCTTCCTCCTCTAGAACTGTAGTAGTAACCGATGCTACCTGAGCTGAAGAACCTTTCAGTTTGACTTGTCCCGAGTCGACCATCTTTTGCAGGAGGTCTTTGAAGACAAAACACTCCTGGATGGGATGCTCCAACATTTTATGAAAATGGAAATAATTGGGACGGTCTTCATCTCCTTCCTTATTTGACCTCTTAGGCCTTGGCAATTGAACCAGATTATTTTCCAGAGCTGAAATGAAGTAACCAGGAACTTGTTCATTTCGTAAAGAGTATGTTTTTCTCTTCAGATCCTCAAATTGTTTTTGTATTTGATCTCTTTGATCATCTTAACGAAATGGCCTTTGTTGTTGGCGCTCAGGAGGTGGATCCCTTCAAGAAGATGAAGGTTTTGAAGTAGAAATAGGTACAGGTGCTTATTTAAGCATAACTGTAGCAGTTTCTGCTTTACCCATTCTCCTTCCTGGAGCTGATGGAATTACATGAGATTTATCCTTAGCCTTTATAAGGGAATCTTCAATCTGCTGAGTGATTGAAGTAAGGTCTCGAAACCCTCCTGTGTATTTCATAGGGATTAACGGTGTGCGTAATTCGTCACGCAGATTTTCCACACAGATTGGCAACAATTCCTCTTGAGGGAGTGCTAAGCTTAGGGAATATGTTAATCCCTTCCAGCGAGCAATGAAATCTGAGACCCTTTCATTCTCTCTTTGGTTACAGTTTGTAAGATCGAAAACTATTGTCTTTGGCAAAGTTGATCTGAACTGAAGAAGGAATTTTTTGCGAAGATCCTCCCATCCGGTAATTGACTGGGATTTCAATCTTGTATACCAGACAAAGGCTGGTCCTTGCAAGGTCCGTATGAAGCATCTGAGTTTTACTGCTTCTTCCTACTCCGAAGTTCCCATCATAGGATCACAACAATACACATAATGCGTCAAATGTTGTTTGGGGTCGCCTGATCCATTGAAAATAGGGAATACAGGGTTTCCAAAACTGGATGGAGGAGAGATTGAATCTACCCATTCAGGGTAAACTTTCTTTTCTGGTTGAACCTTCGCACGTTTCCCTTCCATAGTTTCTAACCGATTTGTTAATGAATAAATGGTAGTTATTAACTTTTGAGAAACATCCGGTTGAACTTGGACTTGGGTAGGTGCAATGACTGGAGATTGGACAGATGTGGTGGTTGGTGCTGCAACTGATGGTAGCACTGCCAACTGTTGTTGCATTTGACCCATAGGATTAGACCTGTGAGGGTGAACTGATAGATTAGGATATTCTTGATCCATCTCAGTAGCTGTAACAAATTCCCTTGGCTGACTGACTCCAGCATGCTTAAGAAGAAGAATACCATGAAGTAGTTCTGCATTCAACCTCCTTAATTCCTTCATTTCTTCCTCCTGTTGTGAAAACCTTTGCTCTAGTGAGAGTGATTGGGCTTCTCCAGAGGAAGGATATGTAACCTGATTCTTTCCCCTCCCTTTGTTGGATCCTTTTCAGAGAGGGGGGAGTGGGTTACTCAAATTATTACCTAGGTTCTGAGTAATCCTTTGATTTCGTGTACGCACACCTTCTTCATTTTTGTCAGTGCGTATATCTTCTTGAGCAGGAACCTCTTCATCTGAGTCCCCTGAGTGAGCCTCATATGGTGGATCAACAACAAAGGAATTGATGACATTGATTGATGCATAACGCATCGCATCCCTTCTATCAGCATTTCTATGATATTGTCTTCTTCCATTTCTTTGATGATACATTGCCTTTTGTTGATTCGATCCTTCAGGAACTTCTTGACGAATCGTAATTTGGAGGGAATCTCCTGATAATTTGGCTCTTCGTTCCTCTTGAGGCTTCTTCCCCAATAGAGAAAAGACTGACTTTCTCTGAGGATGGGATTGATGGTTTGAAAAAGTCCCCATTCTGGTGGACTGGGGTTGTTCCTATTGTTCCCACTCAACTCCTCAAATCCTATTTGTTGATTCTGAGGGTTGGTTTAAAAGATTCCCCAGTCTGGAAAACTGGGGTGGCTCTTGACATGCTATGTCTGAGAATTTCTTAAAAGCTCTTCTGATCTTTCAAACCTTAGTCCAGAAATTAGCTGGATGCATTAACTTGTATCCACTTTTATCACCTAGTTTAAAAGACCGTTGGATGATTTCCGACACTTTTTTCACTTGATGATGTGCTTGCTCCATACGAGAGGCATGTTCAATATTCTCGTTTTCTTGATGCAGGAGTAATTAAAAACTTGTTCTTTGTATTCTTGATTTTGAGAGGAACTAGTTGAGGCCTATTCTTGGGAAAGATTTTGATTACAAACAAAGTCCATTGACTATAGCCGACCATGGGAAATAACATTGCATGATACCATTTCCGGCGGGCTTTGCTGACTGGAGATCACCGTGAAATGTAGTTCTCCATGAACACCTCATCCTCTGACATGAATACCAGATGGGGCATTGGAAATTAACTGACGCAATCTTCTTAGTGCGCCAAGGCATGAACTTTGAAGGGATCTCTACTGCTTTTCAGCCTTCGGATATCGAGAGACTGATAGAGATGCCAAATCAATCTGACGTTGTAACCCTTATATTATCTTAAGATTATTTTCATATTCATCATAAGATAATAATTTCTTCTTCAACTGACAAAGAGTTTTCCATATGTTGAGACGAATATCATGAATTCCATCTTCTGTCAACATATTTGGAATGTCATACTGAGAGTCAACCAGAGGCCAAAACATGACTAGTACTTCACCTTTTGTCAGTTTTTTTCTCATGTTCAGCATTTCCTCTTTATCATTCAATGAAGATTTGTCAACCTTATTTGACCAAAGTTGGTGTTTCCTTGTTGCTTCATCGGATTCAACAAGATTGGTAGAGAAATCATTGATCAAACTAGAAGATGCATGACTTAGGGGTGGTTCGGAGAATGACTTACACCCTGGGCTATCTTCTGATTGAGAAATTATTTCACCTGCTAGTGATGAAGCATCATACATGACTGGTTTTGCATTTGAAAGTGCCTCAGGATAAGAGGGATTTCTTGGCACTACATTGTCCATTGGAGCATTTTCCGGGAAATGTACATCATTACTGTGGAGAGGACTTTCGCAGCGAAATTCATCATCATGGGGAGGACCACCATAATGGGTTATAGTAAAAGATGAGATCTCTTGCTCCTTGGTCTTCTGACCACACGGAGGGTTCCTGTGGATCTCATCTGAAGATAAAACTTCGAGATCGACCGAATTGTCATGAAGCAAGCCTTCATGAGGAAATGTCTGTTGAAGACCTTCGGAATTAATGTTCCCACTATTGAGAAATGAGGGAGTAGAATCTTAAATTCCAACAGATAACTATCTGAGGGCTTCAATAACTCCAGCATCGAGCAAGGCCTTGTTACAGATTGGCTCTTGATCTCTTGACTGTGCTGGGTGGGTATTTTTCTTAGACGCCTTCTTACTCGCTTTGGAAACCACTTGTTGACGAAAGTGGCTGCTCTGAGTAGGTGTATGTGCCTGATCAAGAAAGATGGACAGGTTAGGCTGACGAACTCCACTCAAATCAGGTGTATGTTCCTGACTTGGTTGTCCGTATGATATGGGGGAGTATTCCCCACAACCCTCTTGGACCGGAACAAATGTGTGTGTCTGTTCCGGAGTGAACTGTTGATGTGTCACTCTACTGGTAGGGATAGATTTATGTGTCTTTCCCTGAAATGTTGTTGAAGCTGTTATAATATCATGGCAGGCATCCAGAATATTAGCAGGTATTTGCTTCTAATCTTTTACCATTGATAGAATATGCTTGGTGACTTCAGCTACCAGAACAGGGATATACGTCCATTCCGTGATTGGAGTAGGTGTATGTGTCTGCTCCTGTCCTCCTTTTCCTGTTAGTGAATCCTGACAGTACTCAAGTGTGGGGGCATAGAGTTGAGTCTGCCTCCAGTTTGTCGTCGGAGCTTTTCGACTGACTTATCTGTATGCTACCAAGAGAGATTGTTGGTAGTCTTGATTAGTATTAGCAGGTGTATGTGCCTGCTGATTGCACTTCGCCGAACGTGGTTGACGAGCTCCATCATATGTATTCAAACGAGACTACTGACTAGCTGATGATGTATAAACAGGTGTATGTTCCTGCCTATAATACTCTACCGGAATTGTCTGGTGGGATTGGCGTGATGCTTCCAGACAAGTCAGCTGGACAGTGGAATTAAAACGGGCAGGTGTGTGTGCCCGCTCATTGCTTGCCACCAAGTTAGGTTGGTGGACTTCTCCGTAGATGGCAGAGATGAGAACCTGCTCACTGTTAACCGGATTTTGCCTCTGGCAATTTTTCTTGACTACTCGGGTTCAAGGAACCTGAGCCGAACACCTGGATTCGACACCCTCATCATGTTGAGGGCACACTGCTGCACGAGTCTAGCAGCGATTATTGATGGGAGCCCTCGGGAAGGACTCATGCTTCCTTGAATTAAGGCCCTGAGGGACTTGATCATTCAACTCCCCGGAATATGGGAGTGAATGGTGATTGTGTTCCGGGGATAACAACCTGAAACGGTTGGAGACAGTGGTTAGTACCACTAGCTTCTTGATCACCGGTCATCATTGTTTGGACGATCGGTGTGAGTTGTTCACTTGGAGGGATTGTCAAGTAGCCTCCATAGTTTGGATGGTACCATGTTGACGGTACTCCTTAACCAGTGCATTTGATACCCAACGTTGAAGACGCTGAGTAGGTGATGTCATCCTTAGAGCGGATGACGATCCAGTAGGAGTAGCAGCAGTGGCATTTGTAGCAGTAGTATTCACAGGTGTGAACTTGAGAGCAGCCATTCTAGAAATGCAGAAGATCTTGGAAAAGAGTGCCTTTTTGATATAACAGACGTAATCAAGATAAATTCAGCCACTACATATTTTGGATGAGAACATATGTCAATGATTGTTTTTTTTTTGTCCCTCTCATTGAGTTTTAAATAGGGGCCTAACAAATAGGTAAAACATAATTTTAACTTGGTTAAGGATTCACGTCGGGTTCACCATTTTTTGTTTCCCTCGGAATTTGGTGATGACCTCCTTGATTGAATTTTCAAACATTCCAATCGTTTTCTAACAGGTTTTTTCGTAGAACCAGAAACATCCAATGATTCCACATCCATTTGGACCTACTTTCCAAAGGTAGGCACTCATTAGTTTGTGTACTGACGAGGCTTAGGAATTTGCATTGGTCGAGATGATGGGAGGTGGGACTCATCACACTTTTTTGAGGGGAATTATTGTCTAATCCAGGTCTCTCTTTATAAATTTAAGTTATGTTAATGAATCCTTATTACATTACCAAGTATAAAATGAGCTTTCCTTCAGATCTGATAATCAATGATTAAATATGTAGAAAATTTAGAGAATCTTTTATATGCATTTGAGGTTCTTTATTGATAGAGAATCATCTGTATTTATTGGAGATTCTTGGTCAATGGTATCCTTCGACACATTTATATAGAAGTCTCTTGGTCATTATGATTACCATGTTGGTTTTAAAGCCACTCAGTGGGGCACTTGAAGTTTATTGTCATTCAGAAGGACATGAATTATTTCAGAGTTGGGATCAAACCCATAGATGGGCTACCTATGTATCCTTTGTTTAGAAAAGGAATCATAACCCACGTAGTTCGAGTAAGGGAGTATGATGTTTATGATTGATGGCTCAAAGAAGAATTTCATAATTACTTTTACACTCTAAGCTCATGTGAGTCATGCTCGGTGTGAGAAACAAGAGGTATTGGTAAAAAATCATACAATTGTGCCATGAAAGATGCAACCATAAGAAATAATGTGGGGATTATGTATGTATGACTGCCCAGATAAATGAAGATTAGGATTTACTTCAGGGAAGAAATCCAGGAACAGGGTCCATAATGGTATATGTGCTTCATGGAGATTTGAATACTCTAACTTGGGGATTACTCCTGAAAAGGAGGCCCAAATTAGGAGAGGACTTATGATTGGGTTTTACTCCTGAGAATGAATCCTAGATCAAAGGTAAATTAGGACTGGTTAAAAGAAATTAAGACTGGGGCTTACTTCTGAGAAGGAGGCCCAGGTTAAGGGACTTGAAAAATTAAGGGACTTGGGGCTTACTTCTAAGGAGGATGCCCATATTTGAGAATTATGACTTGGGATTATTCCTGAAAAGGAGGCCTAGGTTAAGAATTATGACTGGGGCTTATTCCTGAAAAGGAGGCTCAGGTTAAGGGACTTGAAAAATTAAGGGACTTGGGGCTTACTCCTAAGGAGGATGCCCATATTTGAGAATTATGACTGGGGCTTATTCCTGAAAAGGAGGCCCAGGTTAAGAATTATGACTGGGGCTTATTCCTAAAAGGGAGGCCCAGGTTAAGAATTATAACTGGGGCTTATTCTTGAAAAGGAGGCCCAGGTTAATGAGTTCTCTCATTTTAAAGGATGAGGTTGAATGAATGAGATCTCAATATTTAGTGACATAAAGATGTATAAATCACTAGGTTTTGATAGATATTCCACAGAATTCCTTTCAGATAAGGAAGTAAAATCAAGAAATCATGCCATAAATAGCTTTGAAGAGTGTCTTGAAGACTGAATCTTGAATAGGAGAGGTGGAATGGCATAAGATGGGTGAAATGGGCAAGAAGGGGACCCAAAAAGGCAGGGGCATGCAAGTCCTGGTAGGCGCGCAGGTACTACGTGGGCGTGCAAGTCCTAGTCGCGTAGGTATACCTGTTCGAAACATGGTTACTTGCGCGACGGTTGACCAGTAGGGTAATACTTGAGCGACTCTTGGTTAAAGCCTTTAGAATCATCTTGAGGTTCTTCCAGAAGAGTGGCACGCACGTTCTATTGAAGGAGTTAGGCGGCACGCAAGTGGGGACATTTCCCTTAAGGGCTGTCCACTCAGGCGCGCAAGTGTTGATGAGTTTCAACACTTAGGTATTCCTCCCCATATTTAGATCTTCCATTCTAGGTAATAAATTACCTTAGAATTGTTTCAGAAGATTTGAGAAGAGACTAGGGCGTTGAGAGCTCAAATCTGAGTTTCTGGAAAAAATTCCTCCCCAAATGGGGGGCCCACGGGGTCTATTTATAGGCTGGAGAAGACCCCGGGCGGTTATCCTTTAGGGCGCGCAAGTCACTTGCGCGACAATTAGGTGGAACGCAAGTATACTTGCGCGACAGTGATGAAACTTGCACGACCCTTGTGCTTTTAAAGCCTTGTTCATGCCTTTGTCTATTTTTGATGATTTCTTCAAAGGATGGATCAATTTGTGCTAAATCATTTACCTTTCCATTATTTTATACAATGTGATGAAAAGGAGCATCAACAAGGGGAAAGGGTCCCTATACAAGTACATGATTGTGGAAGAGGAGTAAGAGAGAATGGGACCAAGCTTAGGTTTGCGATGCTGTTGCATTCTATTCACTCTGTTTTGTTTTGTTTTGTTGTACCTTGTACTTTTAGTTGTATTTTATTATATTGAAGTGTATCCTATTTTGGATGCTTTCATATAAATAGTGACATGTTGCATCATTACATAAAATTGTTCGTTATCTTTTATTGTAGTTGTTCATTTCTAGTTCATATTGTTTACTGCTTCCGCTGTTGAATGTTATATTTATTTTCCGCTATGCTACACTTTGAGAAATGAGGGAATAGTTTCCCCACTATCAGACTTGGGCCCTCGCTACTAGTCAAGAAGCCTCTCGCATTTGGGTAAATGCGCTTGAGGTCATGTGATCAACCTGGTTCGGGACACCCGTTGAGTGGAACCCAGATCCGGGATGTTACAAAGTGGTATCAGAAGGATTTTCTTTTTTTTTTGACTTACTATTTGGAGCATATAGTCATGGATAGGATGTAAATGGTAGTTGGTAATAAGTTGTACCTAGGAGTATCTAACCCATGTACAGGGAAAATCCAATCTACCTCGTTTCTTGAAATTATTCTGATTTTGCAAATTTTACAGTTGATTTGATTTTCACCGTTGGGTGACGCACTTGTGATTGTGTTGTTTATATTTTATACGTTGGTTCTATGTAGTTGAAACCTGATAAGATGAGGTTATTCCGTCTCATGCATCATTTAGGCACATTCTAGAAATCACATGTCATGCATTCTTCCATGCCATGTAGGTGCATTAGAAATTGCATGTTGTTGTGCTAGTTGCTGTGCTAGAAAATCATGATGTTGTGATAGCTGCTTTGATAAATACCTATTATTTGATATGGTATTGTTGTGTGAGGTTTTGATAGAATGAACGCCAAACTTTGGTTCTTGAGGAGTATGGTCCCTCAATGACCATAATTTATTGGATCATCGACATGTTTATTTTGATATAACATGTATAAGATTCCAAGCTTTGATTCTCGGGGAATATGGGCCCTCACGGATCTGAATTTGGAACTTAGGTGTTTGTTTCCAGGTAATTCTGGGTTCCAGAGTAGTTTTTAAGGTTTGCTGTCTGGAAAACCCATCATACACACTGTGTATTTCTATGGACACATGCCGTGTGTTTTTCTGTTCAGGAAGAAGTGAAAACTTTTTAAGTACACATCGTGTAGTCTCTTCCAATGTCATAAACCATGTGGGCAGGGACACGGGGTAGAGAATGGCTTGGGGAAAACACACCGTGTACCAATTGTACACACCGTGTAGTATTGAACCGGTGTCTTCCTGTATAACTAACAACACGGACGGAGGAAACCATAAGACATACACACCGTGTCTACCTTGAACATTCCATGTAGTCTGACCCAAGTACCCAGTCGTGTCATGAACAACATGGGTCGGTGTTATCTTTTTGAGTACACACTGTGTCTGCCTGGAACACGCCGTGTAGTGTCAGCCGTGTAGTCGGCCATGTAGTGAGCAACATGGGTCAGTCTAGGGATTCTTTGTACACGTCGTGTCATTTTGGAACACGCCATGTAGTGTGATATGGGTACACAGGCCATGTCACGAACAACACAGGTCGGTGAAAGCTTATTTTGTACACATCATGTGCCTAAGGGACACGCCGTATAGTTTTGTTTTAGGATAGTTGTGTGTCTTAGTCGTGTAGAAGGACTCAGGAAGGGAAGAAGGATTCAAGTACACACTGTGTATTTGGGAGATATGCCATGTGTTTGGGGTGTTACACGACCAGTTTTAGCTGGAGTACACGCCCATGTGGATAGCTTGTGAGAACACACCGTGTAGTATTTATACATGTTGTGTAGTCAAGTTTTTTAAATCTTGAATTATTTCTTTCTCTTATTACCTTCTTGGTATCCTAGTTTTCAGTCCTTGATAATCGTGATCTAAGGTGTGTGTTTGACTTTGTAGAGTCATGCAGTCGAGACAACTGCCAGTTGTTCTCCAAGAGAGTGGCGATGATTTTACTCTAGAGGTGGTAGTCCATGGGCTACCAATGGAACCACCAGTAGTGCCAGATACGGATCCATCCGTTATACCAGACACAGGCACGGATGCGCAGTTCCGTGAAGGCTTCATGCGGTTCATGCAGACCTTCCAGGGAGCACCGCCGGTTGCCACATCTATGGAAGAGATAACTTGTATCTTCCAGTGGCAGCATCCGCCTACGTTTTCAGGGGATGGAAAACCACAGGTTGCGGAGTCATGGTTGGATTCTATGCATACTATTTTCGAGCATCTGGATATGCCTCCTGGTCAGAGGGTCAAGCTCGCTACATACATGTTGCGTGATTCCGCTAAGAGGTGGTGGGATGTTACCACCCAGACTGAGCATCATCGAGACATGGCGTGGGAAGATTTTTAGGTAGCCTTCTATGAATTATTCTTCCTAGAGATTCTGAGGGCAGATCGAGCTCGAGAGTTCATGAATCTGCAGTAGTGTGCCATGTCAGTGATGGATTATTCTGCTCGCTTCACCGAGCTTTAGCGTTTTGCACTTGTTTTTGTGGGTGATGAGGCATTGAGGGCTAGATTCTTTGAGTATGGTCTATGGTGTGAAATCTGAGAACTAGTGAATGTTTTCAGGTTTCCTACCGTGCATACTATTGTGAACCAGGCACTGATTACATAGAGGAACCTACGGGAAGCTAGTGGTGTTTTCCAGGGCAGTTCGACACCAATTTTGGGTACTTTTTCAACCGGTAAGAGGAAGAGACAGATGAAATTCTCTCATGGTGGTAGTACTAGACAGAAGAATACTTTAGGTGGCTAGGTCATGTGCTACCAGTGTGTTAGAGATGGGAACAATATACCTTAGTGTCCTCTTGACCTAGTGGAGTGTCGAGCTTGCGGAAAGATGGGTCATCTCTAGCATTTTTGTCGAGTGTTCCCACTAGTGGCTAGTGAGAGGGGTTCTGTGCAGACTTTGAATGTGAGAGCAGGGCCAGCAGCTTCTTACCAGTCATGGAACTGGAATGCGTTAGGGAGTGTAGGTCGAGATAGTGGTCGTGGTCGTGGTAGCCAGACACCAAGATCTCAGAGGTAGCATGGCGGGTTGGCTCAGGGTATCTAGGTTGTGTCGTAGGGCCACGGCACTAGGCAGGCATATGCAATGCAATAGACCCAACAGGAGTAGGATCCTAGACCTTCCACTATCATAGGTACTATTCTAGTTTCTTCTATTTTGTCTTCAGTACTTTTCGATACAGGTGCTACACATAGCTTTATATTTGTGGTCGTTGTGGATAGACTTGGGCTATATGTTTCTTCTTCTTCTGATATCATGACGCTAGACACTCCATTGGGAACTAGAATGGTAGGTGTGCGTTAATACAAGGAGTTCCCCCTAGAGGTTGGTGGGTGTCACTTTTCATGGGACCTCTATGTATTATAGATGACAGGATATGATGTCATTCTCGGGATGGACTTGTTGGTTTCCTTTCAAGATTTTGTGGATTTCTATCATCGTAGGGTGAGTTTCACATCACCAGAGGGTGGATAGTTTCTATACAAGGGAGAATAGGATATCCAGGCGAGCCGAGCTGGAGCAGAGCATCGTGGGTGAGGTGGAGTCACAGCCCAGACTACAAGTTTATATCTAGATGATCAGGGGACTTGTCAGAAGGATTTCCCTCCAGTGGTTGATCATTTCAGGAATGTATTCTCGGATGACTTTTCAGGCCTACCTCCAGAGCATGAGGTGTATTTCTCTATTGATCTTGTACCAGGAGCGGCATCGGTGTCAATTCCTCCTTATAGGATGGTCACAGCTGAGTTACAGGAGCTCAAGAGGAAGTTAGACAAGTTGTAGGCAAAGGGTTTTATTTGACCCAGTACTTCTCCTTGGGGTTCTCCTGTCCTTTTTGCGAAGAAGGCAGACGGTACCATCAGACTCTGCGTGGATTATCGGAAACTGAACTAGTTGACGGTTAAGAACCGATATCCTTTACCAATTATTGATGATATTTTTGATCAACTTCGAGGAGCACGAGTGTTCTCGAATATTGACTTGACATCCGGATATCATCAGTTGCGCGTGAGACCATCAGACATACCTCTTACAGCCTTTCGTAGTAGATATGGTTTATATGAGTACTTGGTCATTCCATTTGGACTCACAAACATGCCAGTGGTTTTCATGGATCTGATGAATCGTGTGTTCCACCCCTATCTGGATTCTTTTTTGGTAGTCTTTTTGGATGACATCTTAGTGTACTCGCACACTCGACACGACCATGCCACCCATCTTGAGATCGTACTGAGTACACTAAGAGAGTATCAGTTATATGATAAGCTCTCAAAGTGCCACTTTTGGATGGACCAGATTCACTTCCTGGGTCATATTATCTCAGAGGCAGGAGTTGTAGTAGACCTAGAGAAGGTGAGATCAGTAGTTCCCTGGGAGCATCCAAAGAACGTGTTTGAGATACGGAGTTTCTTGGGGATGGATGGATACTAAAGGTGCTTTATACAGGACTTTTCCTGATTATCAGTACCATTGATGGGTTTGACTAAGAAGGGTGTGAAGTTCATTTGGTCATAATCTTGTGAGACAGCCTTTTATGAGCTGAAAGGAAGGTTGACATTAACACCAGTCCTGATATTTCTAGAGCAAGGGAAGAGCTATACAGTTTACTGTGATGCATCAGGTATTGGGCTGGGAGCAGTGTTAATGTAGGGTGATTGAGTTGTTGTGTACGGGTCTCGGCAGTTGAGGCCACATGAGAGGAATTACCCGACGCATGACCTCGATTTGGCTGCAGTTGTTCATGCGTTACGCTGTTGGAGACATTATCTCTTGGGAGAGCATTTTGTGGTTTTCACCAACCACAAAAGTCTCAAATACATCTTTACTCAGCGTGACTTGAATCTGAGACAGTGAAGGTGGGTTGAATACCTTCAGTCCTTAGACTTTGAGCTTGCCTATACACCTGGTAAAGGTAACGTAGTAGCCGATGCACTGAGTAGGAGGACTCAGATACAGAAATTGCAGGAGGACAGTGGTGAGTGGAAGCTTATGGCTTTGTTATCTGAGATTCATTTAGAGGTGCACGATAGTTAGGGGCGAGCCTATATTTCATCCTTAGTTGTTACTTCTACCCTCCTGGATAGATTGAGTATGAGACAACTATCAGATTCAGAAGGCCTAGTTCTACGAGAGTTGGTGGCAAGTGAGGACCCTCCTTTTGGTTAGACGATAAAAGATGATGAGGTATTGCATATCCATGGACGAGTGTGGGTTACAGGGGATATACACAAGGATTTTATGCGGGAGTTTCATGCTTCATCTTGGGCAGTTCATCCCAGAGTTACCAAAATGTACCGTGACTTGAAATGTCAGTATTGGTGGTCAGGTATGAAGAGAGAGATTTCTGGTTTTGTTACTAGATGTTACACCTGTCAGCAGGTGAAGGTGGAGCATTAGAGGCCAGCTGGACTGTTATAGCAGTAACCCATTCCAGAGTGGAAATGGGATGATGTCGCGATGGACTTCGTGACCGGGTTGTCGAGGTCACCTCGAGGCAATGATGTCGTGTGGGTTGTTGTGGACAGACTTACGAAGGTGGCTCACTTTTTTCCGGTCAAGGAGACCTTCGGTGTTGACGAGATCATAAAGTTGTATATTCAAGAGGTAGTACGTCTACATGGGGTCCATCGTTCTATCATTTTTTATAGGGATTCCCGCTTTACATCTCGTTTCTGATAGAGTTTTCAAAGGGAACTGGGTACAAAGGTGCTTCTGAGCACAGCTTACCACCCTCAAATCGATGTCCAGTCAGAGCGTACGATATAGGTGCTTGAGGACATGTTGTGTGCATGCATATGGGGGATCTTGGGAGAAGCACATACCCCTGGTCGATTTTTCCTAAAATAATAGTTTTCAGGAAATTATTGTGATGGAACCTTACGAGGCTTTATATGGTAAGCCATGCCAATCACCCCTGTGCTAGTTGTAGGCAGGTGAGGTAGCTTTGCTGGGACCATGCCTCATGTAGGAGACCTAAGAGCATGTTCAGTTGATTCAGAAGTGGATGGCTACCGCACAGTCTCATTAGAAAACTTATGCTGATTGTTGTAGATGACCCTTGAAGTTCATGGTCGGGGATCAGGTTTTCTTGCGTGTTTCATCGAGGTTGGGACACAGGTGGATCAAGAGACATGGTAAACTTTCTCCGAGGTATGTGGGGTCGTTTGAGATTCTGGAGAGAGAGTCGGTCCGGTTGCCTACCGGTTGCAGTTACTAAAGAGGTATCGGGCCATGCACGACGTCTTCCATGTATCTCAGCTACGCTGCTATCATTCAGACCCATCTCGCATCTTTTAGACTGAGGAGGTTGAGCTTCAGGTTGATGCATCCTTGGAGGAGCATCTGATTCGTATAGTTGATAGGAGCACAAAGGTTCTCCGAGGCTGGTTAGTTCCTCTCATACGGGTGTTATGGCAGCATGACCGAGTGCAGGATGAAACCTGGGAGCGGGAGACCGACGTACATGCTTAGTGGCCAGAGTTGTTCACAGCTTTATCTTCACCAACCTTGGAAGGGAAATTTGGGGATGAATTGATTTAAGGGGGGAAGTTTGTAAGAACCCGGTTCTTGTTTTTTAGGTACAGGTTTCTTCTTTTCTCTTTTCCTTAAGTGTTTTTGAGAAAATAGGGAAAATGGGGAAAATCCCAAATTTTGGGGGTACACGTCGTGTACTTTTCCACATGCTTTTTACTTTGTCCGTGTGGGATGGGTACACAGGGCGTGTATTCCCATCGGCATTGAAGGATGTAAAAACTGACTACACATCGTGTACTTAGTGTTTACACACCATGTAGTCAGTCAGCAGGTGAATAGTAAGGTAGTGGAAGCAGCCGCCAGCGGAGTGACAGTACATGCCATGTAATCATGAATACACTCTGTATACTCATGTCGACAGATGAATAGTGTGGCGGTGAAAAGTAGCCTCCAGAGGAATAGTTAAATGATGGAAAGTACACACCATGTACTTGAGAGTACATGCCATGTAGTTTGTTTTTTTTTTTGGATTAAAATAGGCAGTAGCCTCCTCATTCGGTAGAGGAGGATTTGAGTTCGTTTTGGAGCCGGAAGAGGAGGCCGGAGCTTCAGAGATCTCCCAACCGCACACCGGGAATCCGAATCCTTCTCTGAAGATCTCGTTTGAACCACGCGGGTGAGTTATTCCTTCTCCTTGTGTAGTTTTTACCAATTATTTCCTGAGGGATAGTTATTTGAGATTGAATGTGTGAATGTTTACCCCAGATCTACCTCATTCACAGGCGTTTCGGGAGGCATCGTTCACGTATATCGATCAGGGGGAGATCGAGGTAGGTGGTCTGATGTTTATTTTAAAATGTTGTGTTTAAATTGTGTATCGTTGTGCTACACGCCCATGGTTGGGGTGTCGTATGGCTAAGGCCTTTGCTGAAAAGATATCTAGAATTGTATAGATAATTTAATGATAAGTTTAAACTGCTGTTTGGGATCACTGCTTGGATCCAGGACCACCTCGGGGGTGTGTTTCTCTATTTAGCCATTTGTCCAGGATACTCGAGGGTATGCCATGATTATATTTTGTATTTCATTTTTTTGAGAGAAAGTTTATATAAATTTCTTGTTTATGATTTGGGCTCGTCCCGGTTCCTTTAGCCTGAGGGCAGTGTTTTGCTTAGCCAGTGGGTAGTGTTTGGTTAGCCTAAGGGTAACCTTTGTTTATGCTTGTGGGTAGTAGTTTCTGTTCCTGAGGGAAATACCACATATGCCTGAGTTCAATGATCGTTACGCCTAAGGGAAATCACCTACAGGTATTTGATTCTATTACCTGAGGGTAAGGATAGTATGTATGAGGACACTACTATTTAGAATATTCACTATGGTGATTTTCTATGTTGTACCTGCCAACCTAAAGCACAAGCTAATAGGTGATAAGTAATAATTAAAATGGAAATGAAACTGGTAGTGATAGTTACTTTTGAGTACTTACCGGTTTACTACATTTACTTTTGCACACTTTTGTTGCACATTTTCACTGGCAGTTGAGCATGGGCCTTTGGTGGGTGCCTACTGGGATTTATTTCTCACAGCCTGTTTGGGTCATGTCTTCAACCCAAACAGGCTATATTGTTGTAGGTGTCGACAGGGGCAAGGGTCCATATACATGTACATGATTGTAGCAGAGGAGTAGGAGAGCATGGGACCAAGCTTAGGCTTGCGATGCTACTGTGTTCTGTTCACTCTGTTTTGTTTTGTTTTGTTGTACCTTGTACTTTGAGTTGTATTGTATTGTATTGCAGTGTATCCTGTTTTGGCTACTTTAATAGAAATATTGACATGATACATCATTATATAAAATTGTTCATTATCTTTTACTGCATTTGTTCATTTCTAGTTCATATATTTTACTACTTCCGTTGTTGAATGTTATATTTCTTTTCCACTGCACTACACTTTGACAAATGAGGTCATAGTTTCCCCACTATCAGACCTGGGCCCTCGCTGCTAGTCGGCAGCCTCTAGCATTTGGGGAAATGCACTTGAGGTCATGTGACCAACCAGGTTCGGGGCACCCGTTGAGTGGCACCCTGATCTGGGATGTTACATTGGCGAGTTGGCGTACCACCTAGATCTTCCCCCATAGATGCACTGGGTGCATAATGTTTTCCACATGTCTCAGTTGAGGAGATATGTGCACGATCCACCGCACATCATCGACTGAGTCGAGATGGACATTGAATATGGGGCGATGTTTGTGGAATTCCCAGTGGAGATAGAGGATCGACAGGAGCAGGTCCTAGGTGGATGGTCGATTCCTCTGGTGTGAGTTCGGTGGCAGCATGAGAATCTCCAGGAGAGCACATCAGAGCAGGAGGCTCGAATTCGTTCTCAATACCCCCATCTGTTTGATTAGTTTTGTTTTAGATTTTGGGGATGTAAATCCCTAAGGTGGGGAGAATGTAATGTCTCAAAAATTTTGTATATTTTTTTTAATTATATGGAATTATTCTGAGACATCACACTCTAACAACACATGATTTCGAGGATTGGTGAGTCCATAACAGAATTTTGAAATTTTTTAAGGTATGTTCAGTGAACATGTGAGCGGGTTTTTCTATCTTTTGAACTGGTGCTCGGAATTAAAATCTAAGGGCACTGTTGAACTCAAAACACCAGGATTCGCCTAGAAATGACTTAACTTCGTATGGCAAGGGTCGAGCGGAAAAGTTATTTTTTTGAATTTTTAAGAAAAATATTAAAATAATTTTAAGGAATTATTTTATTTATTTTCTCAAGGTTGAGTTGCGGACGGAGACAATGCGGTGCAGCTATGAGTCGGTGACGAGGTGCATTAATGGAGGGTCAATGATGGCTCATTTTAAACTGCAACGTTGTTATCTTAATGGCTCATTAAATGTGGCTCGTTAAATATGGTTCATTTAATGAGCATCATTAATGGGCGCAACGTCGTTGCGCTTTTTATTTATTTTTTTAAATACAACATGTTGGAGTTTGTGAATAAACAAACGTGGGGAAATCTATGATGAACTGCCGGTGGAATCCCTCTCCAATGAAGAATGAAGAACAAATCAATGAATACCGGTGAGACTTTATCGTCTTCAACGTGCCTCAAAGAACAAAGTCGGAAGCGACGTCAACTTATTGAAACCTTGAGGATGAACGCTTCGGCATCAAACTTCAATGAGTTAGGGGTTTATGCATTCTAAGTATTTAATGATTTATTCCTCATTATTGAAAATTGGTGACGAATGAGGATCAATCAACTAGCGCGTTGATCCACGAATCGCTCGTTCTTGCTGGTGGATATTGTGCGGAGATTTGATTTGTGGTTTTTCAAGCGATGTGGTTATCACCATGTTTATCCCCATGGTTA
Organism: Viscum album; assembly: GCA_963277665.1. Taxonomy (NCBI): domain Eukaryota; kingdom Viridiplantae; phylum Streptophyta; class Magnoliopsida; order Santalales; family Viscaceae; genus Viscum; species Viscum album. The sequence goes on from OY728161.1 coordinate 1,595,418,980, forward strand.
AACTCTAATGTGGAGGGTGCGGGACGACCTGAACAAGGCCTGGTCTCTCCTCCATAGTTGTTCTTGTGTTCTTCGAAGTCGACCGGTCAACTTGTCAGCGAGGCAAATTCGAAGGCTTAGCAGTGAAGACGGCATCCTACGAAGCCTGTGGACATAAGAAGTTCGAGAAACAAACCACCAAAGTGACTCTGGTGGCCCGTCGAAGGTATCATCGGCGCATCGGCGGAGGACGGTGGCGCGCCGGTGGCCGACGGAGGATGGAGGCGCGCCGATGGCCGGCAGAGGACGGTGGTAGGAGGCCACGGTCAGTTGGTCGCGACAACTGTGGGGTGACGCGGTGCCAAACATGCGCCGCGTAGAGAGGGTGACCTGCATCTGGGCCACCCGGACATGCTGAGTCGCAGTCGTTTGACAACAGTGGGAGAAAGGCCACGCACTGCGCAGGGCCAGCGGGAGGCCGGATGTGGCTGTCTGTCGTGTCTTGGCTGGGTAGACCGGTCCGCCTATGGTAGACCCTCACCGTCGTGCCAGACCCATGCCATCGGGCCAAACCTGCACTACCGTGTCGGACCCACGCAGTCAGGTCAGACTCACATCGCCAGGCCGGACCCGCCCCCGGGTCGGACCTGTCCTACCAGGCCTGACCTGCAAGCCCAATGGGAAAGCTGGCCCGAACCCACACCAGACCTCCGGACCGGGTCGGGTCAGGTCGGTCCGATCGGGTCAGGCTGAACTCGGGCCCGACCGGCCCCGTTTCACTAAAACGCTCGTATTTCTCAAACTGGGTGTTTGATTAACGTGTCATTAATGGCGTTGGGATCCTTGCAACGAGGCGGTGCATTTGAGATACTCTATGTGAGTTTTGGCAGAAGTTGGTGTATGACTGGGTTGGATTTGGCTCGAATCCAACCGGGCCCTTTTTACAAAAAAACCATATCTTACAGACCAGGCGTATGTTCGACACACCGTCTATTGTGTTGGGACCGTTATGACGAGACGATCCTTTAGGGTTACTCCATGTGGGACTTCGTAGCGGTTGAAAATGACTGATGGATTGAGGAGAGAATCCTCCTAGAATCAAGCATTCTAAGTGCAGGAATCCAGTGGTTGGTTGTGACGTGAAAAATTAATAGCGATCCTGTGTGGGTCAGCACCTAACGACCCTGTGTGGGTCAGCACCTAGCGACCCTGTGTCGGTCAGCACCTAGAGAATCTATGTAGATCAATAGCAGATCCTCTCGATAGAATAATATGATCTAGCTTTATGACTAATCATCTTTACTTCTGTACTTAAGTTATACTTGGTGTGAACTGCGTCTTTTACTTTGTGTTATGTGTTTGAGATCTTTCTTGGTGGTATTAAATCTATGGTACCTCCTTTGTGGTGTTTTCCTTCGTGGATTACTGAGAGACCTTCGGGGGTCTCAGGGCCCCTACTGAGTATTGTTATACTCACCCTTGCACAGGCTTCACTCGCACATATTGTGTCTTGTGTAGACGACGGAGAGCCTTGACCAAGACTTTGAGGAGTCAGGACTAGACGATACTCAAAGGTGGATCGATAGATGTGGTGTGATGTGGTGACATCCGACGGAGAGTTGTGCCTACCCTTCAGGTAGGATCCTTGGCGGACGACCTTCGGATCTTGTACTTATTTTGTTATACTTTTCTTTCGGTTTGTCTTATATTTCGGCCCCTTTACTCTCAGTGGTGGTACTTGTGGTGGTTGTGTTACTTTTCTTTCCTTCGTGATTAGCTTTGTACAGTTTTACCTGTCTGTGTGTGTACAGGTTTAAAGGTAATGTCATCCCTTTTTGGGATATGTCTTTCCAGTGCTAGTCACCAGCCCCTGGCCTATGGAAGGCGGGCTTGGGGTAGTCACAACACGGGCTCCGCGGGACGAGTCGTGAAAATTTCATTGGATGAGTATATATTTACCTTAAACATTTTTTTATAGAATCTATTATCATTTTGAAGCATTTGGTTTGATAATGAATTAATTATATTATAATAATTTTAGAAATTTCAAGTGTGTCATTTCCCTCCATTATAAATGGACACCCACTTTCTCAGAATCCTTCACACTACACTGAGTCATCTATCTTGACCAAACCTGCCCATTTTTCTTCTCAGCATTCTTATCCAAATTCTAGAGGTTCATGTCTTCCCAAAATACCAACTCTGGGGTCCTTAAAAAGAAATCCAAATGTGGTTTCTCTAAGAAAAGACAGTCATTTTTACCACTCTTCCAAATTTATTTCTTATTATACATAATTGAAATATGTTATACCCATACTAAAATAATAACTTCAGTATCATCAATATACTGATAGGTTATTAGGATTATAGGACAGTCATTTCCCATCACTTTTCTATCCTATGAAAAGTGAAAAAGGCATAACTCGTCCATAATTACGGCATACTGTCTTCACGCATTAGTTTAATTTGTTATAAAGACCGAAATAATGAATATATATGATTTTGAGGAAAAAAATATTATTCATAAATTATTTTATCATATATATCTTATTATCTTCCAATCTGATTGGAGAATGGTAAAGATGCTCGGGCGCACATGTCGATTATTACCTCCATGAAGCAATGTGATTTGTTTTTAATTTCATATTTACATGGATGGTGATATGGATATATTTAATAAATATATATGATATATATAATATAATAATGGTTTTATAAGTATTAATTATCATTTAACTTTCTTCCTTTCCATCCGTCGAAAAGTGAAAACTCCATTCATGTGTATATATGGCTTACTAATAAAACACTATTTTGTTAAATATTTTATTGATAATAAATGATATAATTTCCTCACATTGTGCTAAATATTTTCATTTATGAAATATTTGGGATTAGATCATTCGTTTTAAAATTTGATGAAAATTTCAGTTTTACCCTTCTAAAATATACTGTAGTATTTTGAATATAAATATTTTAATATTAATTATTTGAACTTAATATTTTGTAACAGTGTTCCTAACTTAATTTTATACAACTTTTATTCAGGACACTAGAGCTAAAGAGTGCATTTGGATGGATTAAATGGGTCATTAAGTCGATGGTGGGCTGGACTTGGCAGAATGGACATGGGTTCTGTATTTGGGCCATATCTTCTTCATTCGGGCTTGGATTGAGCCCAAATTTTGAGGAAAGCTCAGTGAAATTATATGTCACAAATCATCATTATATAAGGCTGGCCAATTCACGCATTTTGAGGTCAAATATTCGGTTCATATTGGAATAAAATATTTGTTCGAGTTTTTCATTTCACACTTAAAAAGTTATGTAACCCTAGTCCTCACAAACTCTATTTAAAGGGGTTTTTCACTTTTTGAGAGGGCTGGTAGAGGATTTTGGAAGGTTTTTAGAAAGGGTTTCTCTTGGGATCCCCTCACAACTCATGGAAGAAGTAAGGATTTGTACAAACCTCTCTTCCAAAAAGGCTCTCCTCTCTCACCTCCTCTTTGTATTTCTTTTCTTTCATGTATGTATCTTGAATTTTTCTTCAAATAATCTTATGTGTTATTACCTTTTATTATTCTATTAATATTCTTAATTGTTTTGGAATCAAGAGTGGAAACGAGATTGGTTTATACCATTTCAATCCTTTGCTCATGCAAAACGTCTCCACGATGACCACACCGCCCATGGAAGAGTAGTTTTCAGTGATCGATCTATCTTCTACCCTATTCATTTAATTATTTTGAATCATTGAGCTACTTTAATTCACTTAATATGATCCATGAATTATGTTTTTAAATTGTAATAAACTAAGAAAGAAATTGAACAATTAATACAAAAACACGCGAGGTCGGGATTTTGTGTAAATTGTGAGAGCACAATCTTAATCGGTAATACAAGACCACACAGGATAAATTTGTAGAGTTAAAATATAATCACTAAACACAATTAATCCTTATTTACAGAATTTATATATTCTCTAATTAACCACTGACCATAAGCTAACTTTAGAACAACAATCAAAGCAGGGTGTTGTGGTTGCGTGTTCCAAAGCTAGCCTAGGGTTTAAGTAATTCCATCTTTGTGGTTAAGTTAACTCTTGTAGGGTTCGAGGGTTAACAAATTAAAGGATCATAATTAAGTGGATATTTATTTAAATGATAATTATTAATAAGTGAATTAATATGTAGAGTTAGATTTATTATGCATTTTTAAATATTTTCTAAAAAACATCTTCTTGTTGTGTCTTTTTAATCAAACTTCATTTCAAAATTAAAAACAAAAAAAATGCAATCTTCTTCCAGCAAACTTCTTCTAGATTTATAAAATCTAAACAACCCCCATACTTTGAATTATTGTTTTAATTCTATTATATTTTATTTTTATAATACCTTTAAGAAGTTGTTTTAATTTACTTCCTCCTTTGAGAAACGACCTTGGCGAGCCACTCTGCTGCACCTAAGTACCCCAAAATCACACTAATCATTTGAGGGAACCCACGACAGTACTCTATAAAATTGGTGTCGTTTCCAGGGAGGCAAGTAATTTATTCAACCAATTATAGGTATTTATTTTATTTTCATTTAATTCTTTTCTTCTCCTCTTTCTTTCTTTTTTCCCCTTTCTCAAGTTTTTTTTTCTCTTACTCTCTTCTTTTATTTTTATAGGAACAACTCAAACTTCTTTTCTTTTTATTATGGTCCACTTTTCTTTATTTCCTTTTCATATTTAATTGATTTATGACACGAACTAATCTTTAGGATCTCTTAGATATTGACCCTGAGATTGAACGCAACCTTAGGGCACGAATCAGACATTCTCAGTCTACGGGAAGTTTCAACATTCTACCAGTTGAAGAATTACTCCAATATCAGAACATTGAAATTGGAAGTAATTCAAATTCAACCATAAAATAAGAACTAATGGATGACAATAATGGAAATGAACTTAATAGAACCATTTGATAATTGGTTTCACCTGATATTAACTATCAACCAAATTACATTGCATATCCAAACCTCGAATCGGACTTTGAACTAAAATATGGGTTAATTCACTTACTTCCAAGGTTTAATAGCCTCTCTGGTGAGGATCCAAATAAAAATTTGAAATAATTTAATGTGTTTTGATCAACCCTAAAACCTAGAAATGTCTCTGAAGATCAAATAAAACTAAGAGCATTCTCATTCTCACTTGATGGAGCTGTGAAAGACTGGATGTATTATTTACAACCCGAAGATGTAACTTGTTCGAACAATTTGAAACATCTTTTCTTGCAGAGATTTTTTCCAGCATCGAGGACCACTTATATTTGTAATGAGATCTCGAGGATCAATCAAGCACAAGGGGAGTCAATGTATGAGTATTGGTAGCAATTCAAGAAGTTGTGTGCAAGATGCCCGCATCACCAAATCAGTGAGCAATTACTCATCCAATACTTCTATGAAGGACTCACACCTATGGAGAGGAGCATGGTGGATCTTGCAGCTGGAGGAGCATTAGTAGACAAGACACCAGTAGCTGCATGTGCGTTGATCAACAAAATATCCCAAAACTCCCAAGAATTTGGAGATAGAGGTACACCACATGTCAGGGGAGTACATCAAGTAAGTCCTTATTCTCTTGAAAGTCATTTGATTGATACCAAGTTGGAAGAATTGACCACTATGGTGAGGCAGATTTCTTTGGATCAAAAGACATCCCAACCCCCTCCTTCAAGGCCTTATGGTATTTGCACTGAGACAAGCCACCCAACTGATTGTTGCCCACAACTCCAAGAAACAGAAGATTGTGCAGCAGTGTTCCCTGGGAGACCGTATCAGCAACAACAACAACAACCATATCCCCAAAAGAAGTTTGATCCAACATATAGACAAGGGTGGAAGGATCAATCGGACATGAGGTATGGCTCTAGACAACAAAAAAGGCCACCCTTTCAACAGAACTTCCAGCAGCCTCCGCCTTACCAGCAGGGTTTCCAACAACCCCAAAGGAGATTTGAAGCCCAAGCATCAGCAATCCAGCAACAAGAGAATCCCCCACCAAAGGTAGATTATAAAACTAATGATCTTTTGAAGAAAATTGTTCTTAATCAACAAAATGAGCTAAAGAGTCAAGGTTCGGAGTTGAGAGAGTCAAAGACTCAAATGATCCATATTGCCACCGCCCTCTATGAACTTGTAAGTAAGAATTCCGGAAATATACCTTCCCAACCCACTCCAAATCCAAAGGGGAATGCCAGTTCCATCACATTGAGAAGTGGGAAGCAAACAAATGATGCTTCTCCACCTACAATTCCACCTGGATTCACCTCAACTCCAAAAAATCCCAATTCCACACCAACTGATTAGCAACCCAAGGAGAAAGATAAAGGTAAGAAAAATATTAATGATGTTCCTTCTAAACCCATTAATTTTACAAACAGGGTTATTCAAACCAAGAATATGGCTGAAGAAGCAATTCAAAAGGAGGTTTTGGACACATTCAAGCGTGTGGAGATCAACATTCCTCTACTTGAATCCATTAAACAAATTCCAAGGTATGCGAAATTCTTAAAAGAACTTTGTACCAATTGAAGAGGGATCAAGGGAAATGAGAGGATCAACCTTGGAAGGAATTTCTCAGCACTCATTACACCAACTCTAGCAATGTCAAAAAAAATTCAAGGACCCCGGGACATTCACCATCCCATGTACCATAGGGGAGTTACACTTTTCTGATTCACTTTATGATTTGGGAGCTTCAATAAATGTGATGACTCACTCTGTATTCTCTTCTTTACAGGTTGGTGAGTTGAAGTCGATGAGAGTAGTGGTTTAATTAGCGAATAGAGATACGGCATATCCAGCGGGATTCCTTGAGGATGTACTTGTCCGAGTAAGATACATGATCTTTCCAGCAGATTTCTACGTGCTTAACATGGAGGATGATCAGTTAAGTTCGCATTCCCCCATTATCTTAGGTAGACCCTTCCTTAAAACTGCAAAAACTATCATAAATGTCAATGAGGGTACACTTTCCATGGAATTTGGGGATGAAGTTGTGATATTTAATGTTATGGATTCCATGAAGTACCCCTCAGAGGATCATTCTGCATTTGTTATCTCCCATTTTGAACCACCAAGTAAAAACCACATGGAATTTGATTGTCCTATTCTTAGTGAGATTATGAGTATTGGTTCAGATTTAATGTCTAAGAGAACTTCCACACCTGTATCTAAGGAACAAGACTCTCTAATATTTGATTTTAAAATGGAATCATATTCTAATTTTGATCATGTGAACTCTGATTATAACATGGTTGTTGAGTATGCTGATGGATTTGATGCATTATTTTCTGATTTTGATGATGTATATTCTGATACTAATGCTCTTTGTGCACATATTTCAGTTCCTTTTATGACCCCATCCATACACCACCCCCCTACACTGGAACTCAAGCCATTGCCACCAAATCTAAAATACTCATACTTGTTAAGTGGTGAAAAATTACCTGTTATCATTGCTAACAATCTCCCTTTTGAACATGAAGAAAAACTTTTGAATCTTTTGAGTGAGAACATCAGGAAAATTGGGTGGACCTTGGATGACATATCAGGTATTAGCTTCTCCATTTGCATGAATAGTATTATTTCGGAGGATGGGGCTAAACCGGTGAGACAGCCACAAAGGAGACTCAATCCAACCCTTCTGGAGGTTGTTAAAAAAGAGGTTGAAAAATTGCTCGAGGCAGGTATAATCTATCTCATTTCAGATTCTCAGTGGGTAAGTCCTATTCAGGTTGTGCCTAAGAAAAGTGGTGTTACTGTTGTTAAAAATGAGAAAGATGAGTTAGTTCCAATGAGGGTAAAAAATAGTTGGCGTGTGTGTATTGATTATAGGAAACTAAATCATTCCACTCACAAAGACCATTTCCCCCTCCCATTCATTGATCAGATGCTTGAGAGACTAGCTGGGAAGACACACTATTGTTTCTTGGATGGATTTTTTGGATATTTTCAGGTTACTATAGCTCTAGAGGATCAGGAGAAGACTACATTCACCTATCCCTTTGGCACATTTGCCTATCGGAGGATGCCATTTGGACTTTACAATGCCCCAGGTACCTTCCAGAGATGCATGGTGAGTATTTTCTTAGATTTCATTGAGACCTACATGGAGGTATTTATGGATGATTTTACAGTTTATGGATCCTCATTTGATGAATGTATAAATATTTTGGGAAAGGTATTGAATCGTTGTATTGAAAAGAATTTGGTCCTGAACTTTGAAAAGTGTCATTTCATGGTAGAGCATGGCATTGTCTTAGGGAATTTAGTGTCAAAACATGGGATGGAGGTTGATAGATCTAAGATAGAAATTATTTCATCCTTACCCTATCCTTCATGTGTGCGTGATGTTAGATCTTTCCTAGGACATGCAGGATTTTATCGGCGCTTTATCAAAGATTTTAGTAAGATTGCTCTTCCTATGTCATGATTACTTCAAAAGGATTCTGATTTTGTGTTTGATGATTATTACAGGACTTCCTTTGATGATCTAAATAAGTGTTTGACCACTCCACCTATCATACAGCCCCCACGGTGGGAGATTCCTTTTGAGATTATGTGTGACTCCTCCAACTTTGCGGTTGGAGCTGTCTTATCTCAGAGGGTGGAGGGACGTTCACATGTGATCGCCTATGCATCGAGGAAACTAGATTCAGCCCAATCAAATTACACAACCATGGAAAAGGAGTTTCTTGCTGTCATATTTGCTTTAGATAAATTCCTTTCATATTTATTGGGCTCTAAAGTAGTTGTTTTTTTGACCATGCAGCTCTGAGGTACCTCTTGAAGAAGCCAGATGCAAAGCCCGGGCTGATCCGATGGATGCTCCTTCTTCAGAAATTTGATATTGAGATAAAGGACAAAAAGGGGTTAGAAAACTTGGTGGCAGGCCACATGAGTAGGCTTACTCACACACTATAGGATGACACATTGGACTAGGTACCACTTCAGGACACTTTCCCTGATGAGCATATTTATTCCATCTCAGGTATGCATCCTTGGTATGCAAATTTAGTTAACTACCTTGTTGCCTCTGAAATCCCTGAAAATTTAAAGAAATATCAAGTCCAAAAATTAAAAAGTGAGTCTTGATATTATGTTTGGGATGATCCATACCTCTGGCGCATGTGTAGTGATCAAGTAATTAGGAGGTGTGTTCCTGATCATGAGTTTGAGTCTGTTTTACATTTTTGTCATACACTTGCTTGTGGTGGACACTTTGGACCCCAACAAACAGCTAGGAAAGTCTTGGACTCTGGATTATATTGTCCTATCTTATTCCATGATGCCCATGTGTTTTTTAAGTCATGCTCTCGTTGCCAACACATTGGGAACATTTCTAGGAGACAGGAGATGCCCCAACAACCCATACTATTTTGTGAGATTTTTGATGTATGGGGCATCAATTTTATGGGTCCTTTTCCTAGTTCATTTGGATTTTTATATATTTTGGTTGTTGTTGATTATGTGAGTAAATGGGTGGATGCTAAGGCCACCATGATTTATGATTCTCATGTTGTTGTGGACTTTGTCAAAGCACAAATTTTTTACAGGTTTGGAGTACCGAAGGCCATCATCAGTGACCAAGGGACACACTTCTTCAATCGGAATTTTTATTCCCTTCTTCGGAAGTATGGGGTGACACACAAAACATCAACATCATACCACCCTCAAACAAATGGCCAGGCTGAGATTTCAAATAGGGAATTGAAACAAATTTTGGAGAAAATTGTGCAGCCAAATATGAAGGATTGGAGCAAGCGCTTGGATGATGTATTGTGGGCTTATAATACAAAATACAAGACACCCATTGGTATGTCCCCATTTCGGGTTTTTTTTGGGAAAGCATGTCATCTCTCTGTGGAAGTTGAGCATCAGGCTTATTGGGCTATAAAGAAATGCAACATGGATTTGTCCCAAGATGGAATCCAAAGGAAGATGAAAATTCAAGAGCTTGAGGAGATTCAATTGTCTTCATATGAGAACTCAAGGCTCTATAAGTAAAAATCAAAAGAAGCTCATGATATAATGATCCAACAAAAGGAGTTTTATGTTGGAGATAAATTCCTTCTCTACAGTTCACGACTGAAGCTGATGCCTAGTAAGTTGCGTTCCAGATGGTTAGGTCCTTATATTGTATCTAATGTTTTTCCTTATAGTGCAGTGGAGATCACATAAGAGGATACTAGAAGGAGCTTTACACTCAATGGGAAATTTTTGAAGATATACATTGAGGGACTTCCTACTGATGCAATGGATTTTATCACACTGCATGACCCCATCATCACTTGAGCACATCAGGCTTTTCCTAACCCTTTCACTTCTATATTATTTGTCCTATTTAAAAATTCTTCATTTCATGTGCATATATCATCTCAAGGGTTCACATTGAGGACAATGAAATATTTTAAGTTTGGGGGAGGGAACCTTTTAGTTTAGTAATTTCAGTTGTTTTCCTGTTTAAAAAAAACAAAACAAAACAAAATTGTGTGTTTTTTCAAATTTTGTGTTTTTATTTTTCGATTTTCTTTGTGTTTTTGAAATTTTTGAGTTGAAATGATTTTCATCACAATTTTGAAATTCATATCAACGAGTGAAACAATTTATCCCATGAAATTGAGCGTAAATGTGTAACGACCCGAATCTGGAGCCCTTCCACTGGTGCCCCATACCCAGTTCGCCACATGACCTCAAGCGCATTTCCCCGAACGCCAGAGGCTGCCGACTAGCAGCGAGGGCCTTGGTAAGTTATTGGGAAAACTATTCCCTCATATGGTAAGGTATACAAGTCAAGAAAACAATATTCAATGGCAGAAGTAGTAAACAGCATGAAAACACTAAAACTAAACAGCAGAAGCAATGAACATATAATGATAATGATAATGATGCAGCAGGTACAAGTATCTAAGGAAAGCAGCAAACACAACAACGTGCTGAAATACAACTAAAAACAAGGTATGAAAGTAAACAGCAACTCCAGCAGCATCGCAAGCCTAAGCTCAGTCCTATGCTCTCCAGCTCCAACCAATAATCATGTACCTGAAGTAGAAGGGTCACAATCCCTGTCTACACCTACATCCATATTACCTATTTGGGCCGAAAAGCAGGACCCAAACAGGGTGTGAGACTAATCCCAGTAGGCAATCACCACAAGATCCATGCCCTACTTTCAGTGAGTAATATAGAAAAAGTAAAGGAAATAAATGCAGCAGAGAAGCAGATGTACACTAAAGTAAGAAATCCTACCAAACTCCATTCACATTTATTTATTAGTTCAGTACAATCATTTAGCTATCAACCATGGAACCTAGAAAAAGCTCTATACTCCCAAGGAAAGCAAGTAATCACAACAGGTAACTCAGCAGTCTACCTAAACAGCAAGCAGTACAAACCCAAGCTTGTTCTTTGGCTTGGTGGACTCGTCACAACCAACCAACAAATAAAGCACTAACTCTCTAGGTGGGTCCTACTAGAAAACCCCTCTAGTCAAGTAGATGTACAAATGCACAGACACTCTGGGAAGCTATCACCTTCAATTCCCCTGTGGTCTTGCAACAAAAGATATAGACACTCTGAGGAATCACTTACGTCCAATTCCCCCTATAGTCTCGCTACGTAACTAAGGACACTCTAAGGAAGCACAAAGTCCCATTACCTTAGGTCCTGTGATCGATACTAATTATAACAGGCTCTCTAGGGAATCCCTAATCGTCAATTCCCCCTTTAGTCTACCACACCAGGTTCACTCAGCCCTGAGCAGTTTAGTCATGCGTAATCGACTGTTAGCAGCCTAAGTAAGTTCAACAACTACTTGTCTAATAGCTACAATACATCCACAAGCATATAAACAGTAGGAAATACATGCAATCAAGTCAACAGGCATACTAGCAATGTGCAATAGGGTTTCCTCGTAGGCAAACCGTGCCAAACGGCAATCAACAGCCAAAACAAGGGGAAACACCCATGGGGTGATCCTCAAACATGCTGACAAGCAATTATTAATCATCTAATAACCTCAAGCATACAAGAAATCTAAGGAAGATAACGATGCAGGATCAAACCCTAACCCGAGATACCCGATACATGGGTATCCAGCACTTTTGCACCAAAAACTCAAAGACATTCAATGTAGGGCAACAAACCACCTACCTCAATACTAGGAGATCGATATTCTTGAACCTCATCTTGTGAATCATCCTAAAACGGATTAAATCTACAAAAACATCTAAAACTTTCAACCTCAGATAACTCTCACAAGAGGAGGAATCAGGAAACATGGACAAAGAGGAACTGAGAACTCACCGTTGCGATTCTATTGCACCTGACGGCGTTCGATTCGGACAACCGGTGAAGGATCGGTGGCTCGGAGAATAATCAGCCCTCTAGGTCGCTCTGGACGCAATTAGGCAGAGAAGAAGATGAAAACGGGGATTAGGCGCGACCCTGGTCCGATTAATGAAATAAAAAAGAAAAGTACACGGCGTGTACTCACCTTTTCCATATGCCGTATTAATCGGACTCCAACTCATCGCTACACCCTGTGTGACTGGCCCGGACACGGCCAGCACACGGCCTCGAGTGGAAGAAAAGTACATGGCGTGTACTTGTAAAGTACACAACGTGTACTTACAAAATTTCCAGATTCTCCTCTTTTTCTCAAAAACAGCCAGAAAAGGAAAACATACCTGAAAAAGAAGGTCTGGGTTCTTACAAAATGAATGATGAAATGACTTTGTTTCAAGTTCAAATATTTATTAATTTCATGAAAAGTACGCTGAATTTTGAATCCCATGCCACATTTCACTGTCTTTATATTTAGAATCACTTTCCTGTGAGGCTTATGAACCATTATTTTCATATTCTTTACATTCACCTCACTTCTTGAGATAACCAAACCATGCTTGATTTAACTATAATTTGATTTATTCTTGTCAAAACTTGAGGGTTTGAGGTACTTATGTTTAAATGATTGAGGCATTTGTTTGGTATTAAAGCCCCTATTTCAAAGAATCATTTTTTATAATGGCCTACCTTGAAAATTTAATCCTTGTAGCCCTTAGAAGCCATGCATAGCCTGTTAGGTTAGCCACATTACAATCCAATTTTCCCTATCCAACCAATTCTTGAAGTGAAATTGCATAATCTAGTTGAGCTTAAGTGTGGGGGAAGCTTTCTTGTGTTGTGCTACCACATTTTTGTGATAATTCGGATGAATAATTAAATTATGAAGAGATGTGTTTGTTGCTGAAGAAAAACATTATATTAAAAGATGATCCTTTCTGGAGCTTTCATGATAAAAGAAGTTGTGCCTTTCTGGAGCTTCTAATAGAGGTGGAAATATATGCCTATCTGGAGCTTTTAAGAAAATCATGTTCGAGAAGATTAACATTTTTACTGCGAAAATGTTGAATGGTGTGAAAATTCCTTTATTTTTCATGATGATGAAGCTGAATTGATACTATGGGTATTGAGGAGAAGACCATATTTAAGTGAAAATTAGATCAGTGCAATTTTGCTTCAAAAAGAGTCAATCCCTCCTCATTCAGCCTCAGAATTTTTCACATCTAAATCCTACCAACCGAAAGCCACAGAACAACCCTGAAAAGTACTCATGATAAAAATATGTCCTTGACTCACATCGGGTAGCGATGTAGGAATTTATCAAGGCTATGGTGACCCTTGTATGAGTTTGGATGAGAAAGACATTGCAAAAAAAATTGACATTTGTGTGATAACAGAAAATTCAAGTGAGGTAAGTGTTTTGTGCATGGGAGGATAAATAAAGTGGAATTATATTGAATGATATAAATTAAGAACTTGAAATAATGTTTTTTTATGAAGCATGATATCTTTTGTTTCTTGGTGTGTAATTGTTTGATCTCAAGGGTATGTGTTTTAAAATTGGTTTTGATTTGATGTTGATGTTTACTTGACAGAGGTTTTGCCCAGGAGTGCAAAATGGTAAGTGTGGGGGAGTTGATAAAACACTATTTTGTTGAATATTTTATTGATAATAAATGATATAATTTCCTCACATTGTTCTAAATATTTTCATTTATGAAATATTTGGGATTAGATCATTCATTTGAAAATTTGATGAAAATTCCAGTTTTACCCTTTTAAAATGTATTGTAGTATTTTGAATATAAATATTTTAATATTTATTATTTGAACTTAATATTTTGTAAAAGTTTTTCTAACTTAATTTGATACAACTTTTATTCATGATACTAGAGCTAAAGAATTCATTTGGATGGAGTAAATGGGACATTAAGTCGATGGTGGGCTGGACTTGGCAGAATAGACATGGATTCTGTATTTGGGCCATATCTTCTTCATCCGAGCTTGAATTGAGCCCAAATTTTTAGGAAATATCGGTGAAATGATATGGCACAAATCATCCTTCTAGAAGGCCGGCCAATTCACGCTTTTTGGAGGTAAAGTATGCGGTAAAACTTGGAATAAAATATTTGGCCGAGTTTTTCATTTCACACTTAAAAAGTTATGTAATCCTAGTCCTCACAAACTCTATTTAAAGGGGTTTTTCACTCTTTGAGAGGGCTGGTAGAGGATTTGGGAAGGTTTTTCTGAAAGAGTGTCTCTTGGTATCCCCTCACAACTCTTGGAAGAAGTAAGGATTTGTGCAAACCTCTCTTCCAAAAAGGTTCTCCTCTCTCACCTCCTCTTTGTATTTCTTTTCTTTCATGTATGTATCTTGAATTTTTCTTCAAATAATCTTCTATGTTATTCCCTTTTCTTCTTCTCTTAATCTTCTTAATTGGGTTGGAATCAAGAGTGGAGATGAGATTGGGTTATACCCTTTCAATCCTTTGCTCATGCAAAACGTCTCCACGATGACCACATCGCCCATGGAAGAGTAGTTTTTAGTGATCGGTCTATCTTCTACCCTCTTCATTTAATTATTTTGAATCATTGAGCTACTGTAATTCACTTAATATGATACATGAATTATGTTTTTAAATTGTAAGAAACTAATCAAGCAATTGAACAATTAACACAAAAACACGTGAGGTCGGGATCTTGTGTAAATTGTGAGAGCGCAATCTTAATCGGTAATACAAGACCACACAGGATAAATTTGTATAGTTCAAATATAATCCCTAAACACAATTAATCCTCATTTACAGAATGGATATGTTCTCTAATTAACCACTGACCATAAGCTAACCTTAGAACAACAATCAAAGCAGGGTGCTGCGATTGCATGTTCTGAAGCTAGCCTAGGGTTTAAGTAATTCCATATTTGTGGTTAAGTTAACTCTTGTAGGGTTCGAGGGTTAACAAACTAGAGGATCATAATTAAGTGGATATTGATTTAAATGATAATGATTAATAAGTGGATGAAGAGGTAGAGTTAGATCGATTACGCCTTTTTAAATATTTTCTAAAAAAACATCTTCTTGTTGTGTCTTTTTAATCAAACTTCATTTCAAAATTAAAAACAAAAAAAATGAAATATTCTTCCAGAAAACTTCTTCTAGATTTATAAACTCTAAACAACCCCCATACTTTCAATTAGTGTTTTAATTATATTCTATTTTATTTCTATAATACATTTATGAAGTTGATTTAATTTACTTCCTCCTTTGAGAAACGACCTTGGTCAGTCACTCTGCTGCACCTAAGTACCCCAAAATCACATTAATCATTTGAGGGCGCCCACGACAGCGCTCTATCACTTACTGTTTGCATGAACGACGTATTTCATTTTTTTATCTCCACATTTCATGAAAGATTCCAAATATGTATATAATGAATATATGTGATATTTATATTATTATTAACATTATGGAGATGATGGAACCATGAGTAAGATTCATGGACTGAAACCACAGAATCAATACATACATGAAATACAGAACAGCTGACACTCAAAAAATTGATTTTAATAAATAACTATTAATAAACGGGTATTTAAATGTTATAAGTGCATCATATATTATATTATCAGTATGTATATGGTTATGTTATATAAGTATGATAAATTGAAATTTATTATACAAAAGGCTAAAACCATTAACAATGCAAATCAGACCCGAGGTTGGGGTTTATTTTACAATCTCATCATTATTCGGGACAGTTTATGGTTAAGTATTCGCTGGATGAAATATTTGACCATTCTATTTAAAAAACAATATATTTTATTCCCCCAAGTTATTTAAAGAAATTACAAGTTTTTATTTCATTTTGTTGGGATTGATGATTTAAAATTTTGAATTATGAGGAGAGAGAAAATATTAATGGAGGGATTTTCTCAACATTAATGGAGGAATTTCTCATGGCATTAATGAAGAGTTATTCCCAAACTTAATTGATGGAATAATGATGAAATTATGAATGTTTACCGCATTAATGGAGATATGGGATGGGTGTCTATATAAGAGGACGTGGTAGTATGTTTTGGAATGTGGGTTGGCAAAGATGTAGCCACAAGAGAGAGCGGCGAAGGGGTTTTCGCGTTTGCGCTAACCGGTCCGAAGCGAAGATGGTGATCACGACAATGATGGTGTGTCGACGGCGATGATTGAAGACGACGATGATGACGGTGCCATGTATCGAAAGTCCTCTTGGTTGCGGAGATCAAGCGGCATGTCCTGGTTGTGATGATCGGCGGTACGAACAAAAATGGTACGTTCATGGGTGTCGTGTGTTGAGAGAGAAATCCTTCGGGTGCGTTGTAAAAAGCCTTCGGGTGATAAAAAGTCTTTGGGTGAAATCTTCTCCTCTTGTGTGTTTCTGCATCAACGACTTCCGTTGCGGTGTCGGGCTTCGTGCCCCAACAGTGGTATCAGAGGGATTGGTTGAAGTGTCCGGTTGCAGAACATGGTGGAAGTCATCTAGTGGAGCAGCTTATCAACGACTTTGATGTCATCGGAAAATGGCGGCGGTATCAGCAGTGTTGCTGGAATATCGAAAGTCTTCTTGGTCGTATGTGTCATGCGGCGTGTTCCGTTCATTGGTTGACATTCAGAGCATGATGGAGCTGATGATCATAGAGGCCCAGATGGTGGAGATGAATATGGCGTATTTTTAATTTTAAATCATGGTGGAGATTGTTGGGATTGATGATTTAAAATTTTGAATTATGAGGAGAGAGAAAATATTAATGGAGGGATTTTCACAACATTAATGGAGGAATTTCTCCTGGCATTAATGAAGAGTTATTCCCAAACTTAATTGATGGAATAATGATGAAATTATGAATGTTGACCGCATTAATGGAGATATGGGCTGAGTGTCAATATAAGAGGACGTGATATAATGTTTTGGAATGTGGACTGGCAAAGATGTAGCCACAAGAGAGAGCGACGAAGGGGTTGCCGCGTTTGCGCTAACCGGTGCGAAGTGAAGATGGTGATCATGACAACGATGGTGTGTCGGCGGCGATGATTGAAGACGACGATGATGACGGTGTCATGTATCGAAAGTCCTCTTGGTTGCGGAGATCAAGCGGCGTGTCCTGGTTGTGATGATCGGCGGTACGAACAAAAATGGTACGTTCATGGGTGTCGTGTGTTGAGAGAGAAATCCTTCGGGTGCGTTGTAAAAAGCCTTCGGGTGATAAAAGGCATTCGGGTGAAATCTTCTCCTCTTGTGTGTTTCTGCATCGACGACTTCCGCTGCGGCGCCGGGCTTCGTGCCCCAACACATTTTCCTCGTTTTATGTGCTTAAGATACCAAAATAATGTTTTTAAGGAAAACTAGCTTTATTTTTTTACTTGGTCAAAAATCTTTTTCTTCCATGTCCGTATTTTTTTTAAAATGTTTTACAGAATGTTTTTATTGTTCTCTAATGAATTATAAAACAACTTTCTATCCATGTTTGAGTTTTTAAAAAATAGTTTAAAATGAAACTTATTGTCGCTTTCCATACGAGGTACATTATAACCATTTTACAAAAATGTAATGGAAATGTTTTTTTATAATACATGAATGGAATTTCCCGTCGTCGTTACTGATGTGGTCTTATTTGATACATTTTTTCCACGTCAATTACAGTAAATTAATGTGTGTTTATTGTGAAATATGTTCATAATAAAGTATTTTTAATTATTTGAAATTTAATTTTGAAGTTGTAATTCTATTAAATAATCGTTGGAAATGATTAACTATGTTTTAATTATAATTTTTTATTTTGGTGTTGAAATAATTATTCTTTGAATTCTTTGTTAGTTGTGTGTTTTTGTGTTTAAAGTTTCGTTCTTCTATTTCATTCATTGAACTTTTTAATATTTTATTTTGATGGTTTATTTCAAATGTCATTTTAAAGTGATTATATTTATTCTAGGTACTTAGTTAATTTAATAATTACACTCGGTACTTTTGTTAATTAGAATTTATGATCTTTGTGTTTTAATCAAATTTTAATAGATGTTATTTTAATTTAATTTTCAATATTTTCATTTAAGTGTTTAATGCACTTTGAATTTTTAATATAGTGTCTTAATATTATTTTAAATTTATCTTGAATTTATTTATTTATTTGAAATTGGTTAATTGTCTTATTTCAATTTTTCTCATGTTCAGGGCATATGTAAGACATTCTTAAAGAGCGCTCATAATATAAATTTATTCGTAAGATAATTATGGTGACACATAAGACAACCCCAACTAGTAAAATAAATTCCACCTCTTATGAACCATAAATTCAAAAAATATCTTAATATGAAGAAATCAGCGCCTTAACATATTCTATCGAGAATCAGTACGGAAGATAAATTTTATCAAGCTTAAGATAAAGGGGGAATGACGATGGGGGACCAAAAGTCCCCCCTAATACCCAAGAAGGACCCGACGCAGTTCTATGAACAGTGAAAATCATTGTTTACAGAACTAGAGATGGTCCTTCTTTGATATTAGTAGACCTGTCAAAAAATCCGCAAGATTGCGGCCCGATCCGTTAGCTCGTGGATTTATGTGGGTTCGAGCCTTGAAAATTTATGCCCGCAAACATTCGGACCGCATTTGATCCAACCCGCAAAACCCGCAGCCCGCACGGACTAACCCGCCGGGTGTCCGCGGGTCTTGTTTGACCCGCAATTATAAATAGTATTACAAAATATTATTCTTGAAAAATAAAACAAAATAATGTAATACAATAAATTAACATGACTGTTTGAAAAAAAAAATAGTTCAAGTTTAATAAAATCATACATAAAATCAAGGAAAATATTGACTCATGTTAGGTTTTAAACCTGACGGTAAGGTTGGTCGTGGGATAGATGACGCGCATGTGGTTATTTGGAGCATAATATGATTTCAGTATTAAAAAAATCGATGCAATATTTATGAAAATTGATATACAAGACTACAATTTTGTTTCTAATACACCGCTCTACTAATATTTAGATTTATGTATTTTAATTTTATTATTTTAATTGTTTATATATTTTTTATAGCGTTTTAAAATATAAAATAATGTCTATAATTTTATTTTAAATTCGAATATTTGTCAACATAAGGTTTTTATTTTTACAATTTTCGATAATATCATACAATTAAAAAAAATTAACGTCCATTATTTCAGTGTAAAATTTCTGTGCAAATTTTGAGTACTGATTTGCACTCATAAGAGTAAAATTTAAATGCATAGAAAATATAATTTTACGATTTAAATTAGACATTTAAATGTAAATTTTAACTATAATTTTCTAATGGAAATTTCCATTCATAGTTTCCGGTGTAAATTTTCAATATAATTTTATGATGAAATTTTATAGTTTTAATTTATGTATCGTTATATTTTTATTGAAGTTTTAAGTGGACGTTTCTAGTGGAAGTTTACTGTAAAAGTTTCTAAAGAAAAATTTAAATGTAAATTTCCAATGAAAATTTACATTTTTTATTTATGTTTTAATGTGTCTACATTATAATTTTAATGGAAAAATCGAACTGCGGATTTTCTATGAAAATTTCCACTAATAATTTTCAGTGGCAGTTTGCACTAGAAAATTCAATAATAAAATTTGAGCATGCATTTATTTTAGAATTTTTTAATCAAAATTTTAGTATAATTATAAAAAAAGTCAAATGAAAATTTGTATCGTAAATTTAAGTGGAAATTTGAACTAAACTTTTATAATAAAAATATTTAATAAAAGTTTTTTGTGCAAATTTCCAATGAAATTTTTCAGTTAAAATTTACATTTTTTATATATGTATTAATATATTTTTATTTTAGTATTAATTTGTTGAAAAATTAAAATTTTTATTGATGTTTAAATATATCTACATTGTAATTTTATATGAAAAATTGAAATGCAAATTTCCAACAGAATTTTGCACTGAAAATTTCCATAGAAAATTTGCAGTTGAAATTTTTAGTGTAAAATTAAATTATTTATTTATGTATTGATATATTTAAACTAAAAATTTAAGCATGCATTTATTTTAGAATTTTTTAATCAAATTTTCAGTATAATTATAATAAAAAACAAGTAGAATTTAACACTAGAAATTTAAGCGGAGATTTAAATTAATTCTTCAGTAAAAGTTTGTAGTAAACATTTTTTTGTCAAAAATTTGCAATGAAAATTTCTAGTGAAATTTTTTTTTTTTTTTATTTATGTATTAATATTTTTTCATTATAATTTTAAGTAAAAATTTGAAGTGTACATTTTCAGTGGAAATCTACACATTAAATTTTCAATATAAATCTGCACAAAAAAAAATTAATGGAAATTTTAATTGGAAATTTTCATATGTACATATAATAAATAATATATATTACATGTATATGTAATAAATATATTATTTGTATTAAATAAATTTATATAATAAATAAATAGATATTATTATATGTATATGTAATAAATATTATATACATGAGTTGACGTGTTAACGAGAAGCGTAAGAGTACTGTTGTTTATAAACTAGTTCAGACTGTCAAGTTAAATGCCTCACCTGAGACGATATTCATCCCACAATCAAATATATAATATTTTAATGGTTGTTTTTTTGAGATATTGTTAATTAAAAACTAAATATTTTCGCTAAATATTTTCCAGTTCACTTTATTTATGGTTCATGAACCAAAAACATATTTTTATATGTTATTTTTTTAAGTCCGTGGGCCGGCCCGTTAGTCCGCAGGTCCCGCTTGATAGGGTCAGACTTATTTTTTAAGCCCGTATTATTTCTGAACCGGATCGAATCAGTCAATAAAATCCGCAACCCGCATGATCCGCCCCGCGGACGGACCGGCCCCACCCCGTTAATTGTCATTAAGATAAATTCCGCGTCATATAACCAATCAGTTCTAGAATATTCTCTGTCCAAAACTGTGAAATGGGGGGGCTTCGAGCTCGGTTTTTGTCTGTAATTCAGCACCAAAGTAGGCTCCAAAGCTTCCGGGAGAAGCCTGAACGGCGAGCCGAACCGACGAGCGGCGCGGCCACTGTTTCCACTGGAGCTCACCGTTTGAAGCTGGACGTCGAGTCACCGACGGTAACCGGTGTGCCGATCGAGTTGTCGTTGATGTTGTCCGAGCAGGCATGTAGACCCGAGCTCGCGAGGCGCCGTGAAGGAGATGACGCCTAATCGAACCAGTTGACGACGAATCCCGCGATAGGAGGTCGACCGAGGCTGGATCTGGCTTGAGAATCAGAAGGGGAATGAAGCCGTCGCAGTTTGAGGGAAAAAAACCTGTAAATCGATTTGGCCGAGGAGCTTGAGATCTGGAATCAAAGCCGAGGCCGACGCCGCTGCTACTAGATCCTGGCTGCCGTCGTCGTTGATGAAGCCGCCGGAAGCCTCGCCGCTGCAGATGATGCCGACGAACTAGTCTGTACAAACCACCGACCTAGAGTCCGATCATGAAATCAGGGAATTACAGACGATTCGAGATGATCCTGACTGATTCCGCGAAAAAGATATCGCTGGTTTTCGATGAAGCCTGATTTAGCATCGATTTCGAAGTTTTTGCTTGCCCGAAGATGTTTGTTTCTGTTTTTGTTTTTGTTTTTTTTCCCAAGCTAGATCGCCCGAAATACTTGAGCCGATGACCGAAGCATTGGAACTGGGATCTTGAAATCGACCCGTAGCTTCTTGCTCATTGTCCGTGATATTCATTCGGTGGAAGAATATAATCCGAGATGGTGTGAAGATATTTTTCGCGCGCTGGTGACATATTTTTGTATGCAGGTGTGAATTATGGATTTCATATTGATCTTGTTTTCATATTCAAATTTATGCCTGGTTTATCTTGGACGTTACACGCTTTGAGATGGTACAGGTGGGGTGGGGATTGGGGCGTGGTCAAGTCCCCCAATCAACGATTTACACGTATTTTTTTCTTGGTGTGTTGTTTTGGAAGTTGTACCTGTTTTTTTTTTATCTTGACCATTACATTTATGAATGTAAAATTATATTGATTAGAATTATTTAAATGCTCAAATTATATTGAATCTTTTGATGTTGGGCTTTGTTGGTTTGTTGGGCCGCTGGTTTGTGTGAGCTCATGTTTATTGGGCCTTGACCTCTTGGTTGGTTTGTTGTTCGCACGCTTCTTTAACACATTGGATATCTGTTTTTTTTTCATCCTTCGTTGATAACCCACATTGTCCTTTGCATCGTTGATGCCCATCTGTCCCGATGTATTATCGATTCATTGTTTCGTTGGTTCGGCGGCGTGTGCGTGGCAAACGTTGGTTAACTGTTCTATTTCGAGGTGTTGGTTGGTGTCTAGGTGAATTGATGTCCCCTGTGCCTCCATCGCTTCAGTGTGATTCATTCACTCTCTTTCGTTTTCAGTGCTTCTCTTCAGCTCTGGGTTCTAGTTCTCAAACCCTAATTGGGTGTTCTCCAATATCCGGTGGTGGATCTCCGTGCTTGTCGAACTCCATAGTACACTGCCGATGTACCGCTCCTGGTGGAGCTTCGACAACAACGTTCCTTGCGCCAGGCCAAATGCTCGAGGAAGGCGATCACGTCTGGGGAGGTACCTCTTGCGAGCTTTGGGGTCCTTAGCGAGCTTCGGTGATTCAGAATAGGGAGACGAAGAAAAGAAGAGATCAGGATGGCCAGACTAGTTAGCATCTGACGCCGTAAGTTTTTGTATTTTCTTTCCCAATTCTCATTTGCATCAGTTGTATCTTCAATGCTTCTATTGTTGTTTCATCGTTTCTGTATACTGTAAATCTGTTTTCGTTTCTTTAGAATTCGTAAGACACGTGCTTAAGTGGTGGTATTCTTGCCATGCACATTGGTCCCCACGGGACTGAAATATGTTAAATCTTCGTGTTCTTTACTGTTTTCTCTTGCAATCTTTTGTTTTTTGTATTCTATTTGTATCAATATGTGGCTTTTGACTTCGCATTGCAAAGATACAATTCGGTTCTTTTGTTTAGTTTTCCGCAATTGTTCGGATCACCACTCAACCTCACAAAGTGGTATCAGAGTCTCACTGTCTTTCTTTTGATGTTGAATTCTATTATTGTTTCTTGCTTTCTTTATTTACAATTCTGGTTTATGCCTTGATTTTCCGCACTTTAATCTCACTCTTAAATCGTCACTGTCTTACTTGATTGCATTCATTTAAAGCCATCGTCCCTTCTATATTTCTTTGTATTCCATATCTCTTTGATAAAACATAGTTTACCCAAAAGATTGGTCGGTTGTTGTGTAACAAACCAATGTTTTATCAATGAAATTCTCTTCTTATAATTATGTCTTATAGTATAATCATATAAGAATACTTATAGAACACAATGCAAACCTTATAAATGAAGAATGAAAGAAATAAAAGGTATCTCTAGAAGTTAAGGAACATATACCGATGAAATAATAACTTGACATTTGGAATAGTAATGTGACCCTTATGAATAGTAAACTGGTTAATGTAATAGTAACTTCACCAATGAAAGTATAAATAAAATTTATCCATCATATAAATGACAATATGATATATCATAGTATAAGTAAATAGATATTTTAAAAATTATTAATAAAGTGTTGGTATTTTTGTAAGTCATAAATATTTAATTATAATTTTATGATTAATTTAATAAATTAAAAGAAAATTTATTTTCATAAAATGAATTCATAAATTATTATTTTGATTTCTTATGATCATAAGATAATTTTATGAGACCTTAATTAATTTTTCGAAGTGTTAAAAAGCAATTTTAATTTTAAAATTTGTATTTTTCAAGTAAATTGTGATTCTAATTAAAAATTAAATTTCTCATATTTAGAAAATTATTTTTGAAAAATATAGTTTATTTTTGAATTCTATATATCAAAAAATGGTTAAGGTGATTTTTTTGGAATTTTTCTAAAATACTTGAATTTTTGAAATTTTTCTGAAATACTTGAATTTTTGATGAATAATGAAATATGATAATTTATAAAATAAGAAAAATACATGAATTATTGAGTCATGGATGATATTCTGTTGAGGTAATCACTCTTGGTTCGAACTCACATCCTCTCTTTACTGTTTTTTGTCACAAGAATCCAGACTATTCATAGTCTCTTGCAAAAATATTAAACTAATGATTAAAATAATAGGAAATCTCTCATCTCCTCCACTATAAAAACTACCTTCACCCCCTCTTCTCTTCACTCCTCTCAAGTCTCGTGCCTTGTCAAAATTATGCTAAAATATCCTCTCAAGCTCCTCCCCACGTCCAGTAGCCCTTGGTCTCTTCAAAATATCAAATCATATCCCCTAAAGAGGCTTTCAAGGGAGATAAATTCAAAAGGCAAATTCCTCTTTTTATTTCTTTTATTTTCTTTCAATTCCTTTCTTTCTTTTTCTTTCATCACCTTCTTTCATCCAAATGTTTTGATAACTTCAGTACCTTACATGTACCAGAATGTTGTTATGATAATGAAACAATTCATCATCATCTCTTATTTCCCCTCCTTTTATCTAGAAAAGAAAACACCACCCGAGATGTGATAATTTATCACATTCAAGGGCGACGGGTTTTCAATTTCTTTTACCAACTTCAATTCTGGTCATGAAACCATTTTTATGGTTGAACCAGACTATAATATATGTATTATGTCTTTTGTAAGGTTCTGGAATCTTTTGTACACATGATATTAATTTATAAAGAAAAATGAGTTCGTTGTGATAAAACCCCCGCCAATTAACCCAAACAGTCATCATTAAAGTTTTATACAATGATTCATCTTCACTCCAAATAACCAAATGAATTTTATAACCATGTAATCTTTTGGATGTTCACTAATAACATAGAACTTCAATTCTGGACAACCATTCTCATCTTGCATGTTTATCCTTACATGTATGTAAGTAAATCAGTCATGAAAACCAAGAAAACAAACACTCCCAAACAATGAAATTGAACCTCTTAACCCATCAAAAAGGTTATTAATGAACTTAATAAGGTTATACTAAATCAATTACATGTAGAAGAGGTTCTGAACATATTAATTAATGAATATAATGTGGTTATTCAAGACATTAAAAAACCGACTGAAGAACACATTCAGACTTAAGGTAAGGGATTCTACCCGAACCCCCTTTATTCCTTCAAGTTGCTTTATCTTTATTTTTTACCCAAATAAAGTTATCTTATCTTTTTATGTGAATCTTATAAATGTTGTGTATATGTACCAAATTCATGTATCAAGACCCTTTCATCATTCTCTTTTGGGGATATACATGTTTTTAAATGGTTCCCTCCTCAATTCTTCCCGATAAGTAAACCCATTTTAAGGGAACTTTCCGAATTCTTACCCATTTTTAAGTACACTATATAATCTGTTTTTAAGCCATCATTATTTTTATAAAACCACTCTTATTTATTATGAAAACCTTCTTGGTTCACTTCTGATTTTATATAAAATATTATGCCCTTTTATGTTTTAAATGACCTTTGATATTTTCCTTTAACCGCACTAAAATGTTTTAATTCTAAAGTTTCTTAAGTACTCTTTTTACATGTTATTACTTCAAGTTGACATCACTTTTTGTGATATATGACTAATCTACCCTATTATTTTCCATTCTTGATCTAATTATTTTCCTTCATGGACATTTTTATGATACTCCCATTTGTTATGCTTTATGACATGATTATAATACCCAATTATTACCATTGGAAACCCTTATGCTTATGTATGATTGATTATGTATGATTCTATACGTGGAAAGCATATTCATTAACATGTTATAATGAGTGTTCCCAGATAGCGCTCCAATGCATTGGGTAAAGTTGAGTCTCATGAGACGTTATGTGCAACGGTCTTGGTGGTTAGCCTTGACTCGTGCTACCATGTGCAACGGTCTTGGTGGTTAACCTTGACTTTTGCTCCTCTATGTTTAACGAGCCTTGAATCATGCTAAAGTCATGTTTTATGTTGCTGTCACATTAATATGACTCCATGTTTATATGATACCATGTTTTATATGTTATGATTCCATATGTTCAATCATGTTCCATGCCTTTTTTATATCATTATGTCGTGTCTTCTAACCCATGTGCTAAGATTTATTCTTATGTTTATTCCCTTACTAGGTTTTTTAGCTCACCCCTTTGTTCATGTTATCCTCAAGTTATCCTATGAATATGTATGAGCACAATATAAATTAGGATCTCAATGTGAATATTAAATAAAGAAATGTTTTATTTACTCCCATGTTTTTAGTTTTATGTACCTAGTCTTCCAAGACACTAGAATTTACGATCCTTGACTTGTAATTTGATGTTTAATTATTCTTAAAATCATGAAATGATATGTGTAAAAGTATTGGGTCGCTATATGTTAGGGGCGTACGCTTAATGTTGTCCACAAGAACTCAACATCTACTTTGGGGGTAAATATGTCAACAATGAGATGAATTCGAGAAATTTGATGGTGACAATGACTTTAATTTGTGATGAATTAAGATGAGAGATCTGCTTGTACAGTAGAGCCTTATTGACGCCCTCAATGGGCCTAAGAAACCTATCATAACTGAGAATGAAACTAGATACCCTACCACAAAATACATAGATATTTCCCCTAATGTGTTAGTTAAAGAACATAGATCCCTTTTACTTTCCTTAGGTGATAAAGTCCTTAGAGAAGTAGCTTATGAGTCTAATACTGCTAGAATTTGGCTTAAAATTGAAAAAATTTACATGACTACGTCATTAGTAGGAAGGATTTACAAAAAAATCATATGTTTACATTCAAAATGAAACCTGGTAGTTCAATTAAAGCCTATATAGACGAGTTCAATAAAGTCATGTTAGATTTAGCCAACATTAATGTTTCTGTTGATGATGAGGATCAAACAATGATCCTCTTAATCTCATTAGATAATGCCTACAACACAGTTGTTGAGTCCATGATGTATGACATAGACTCTTTAACCCTAGAAGAGGTTAATTCAACCCTTCTTTTTAAGGATCTGTATTCTAAACCTAGGATCAAAGGTGAGGTCGGGAGCTTATTCTCTATGGGTAGACCTCAATCTAAAACTAAGAAGAAATAGTTTAATAAAGATAAGAGTAAAAACAATAAAGAACCTAAACCTAGGTCTAATTTTTGGGATAGAAGAAAACATGTTTTCATTGTGTCAAAACAGGGCACATTGAACCCGAGTGTAGGAAACTCAAACATGATTTAGAGTCTAAAAAACCCACTAATCAATCCCTTCTTGTAAACTATGGTTATGAAACTTCTGATGTCCTTAATGTGTCCACCCATACACTTAGTCAAGAGTGGGTCCTTGATTCACGTTGCTCTTTTTATACGTGTCCTTTTAGATAATTATTTATAGAATTGGTTGAGAGGGTAGAAGGAGATGTCCTATAATGTAATAACAAGAGGTGTAAGGTTGAGGGTAGAGGTTCTGTTTTTTAAAAACTTGATGACCATGCTATCGTTACTTTAGTTGATGTTAGGTGGGTTCCCAACCTCCAAAGAAACATGGTTTCCTCCCAAACTAGAAGGGATTTACCTTCAGGTCTGAAATAGGTTGTATTAAAATCTACAAATGCTCTAGAATCATTATTAAGGGATCTTTAATCAATGTTTTGTATGTCTTGAATGGAAAGACCCATTCATGGCAGTTGGGTAGTGTCTATTCAACCAATACCGATAATACTATGCCTTGACATAGAAGATTGGGGAATGTTAGCTCCAAAGGCCCTGAGGAACTGAACAAGAAAGGGATGTTGAGCGACATCATACCAAGAAATATTCCATTTTGTGAAGACTATGTGATGGGAAAGTCCAAAAGGGTTAGTTTTGGAAGGTCTAGTTTCAAAGCCTTCATCCCCTTTGAATATATCCACTCTGATCTTTGGGGTCCATCTAGGACTTCCCCCCATGGTGGAGGTTCCTACTTTGTTACTTTCATAGATGAATACTCTAGGAAAGTGTGGATCTACATTATTAAAAATAATCTGATGTTTTCCAAACTTTTAAAACCTGGAAAGTTTTAGTTGAAAACCAAGGTGGAAAGAAAGTAAAAACTCTAATAACGGAAAATGGGATGGAATACCTATCCAATGAGTTCATAAAATTTTGTGAATATGAGGGTATTAAAAGATATAGAACGGTTAGGGAAACTCCCCCTAAAAAATAGATTAGTAGAAAGAATGAATAGAACTATCCTAGAAAGAGTCTGGGCATGATTTCATGCTCAGGCCTCCCCAAATCCTTTTGGGTAGAGGCTTCCAACACTGTTGTTTACCTAATTAATAGGTGTCCCTCTTCTGCTAATCAGTTTAAAACACCTAAAGAATTATGGAATGGTTAGCACCCTTCTTATTCCTACTTAAGAGTCTTTGGCTGTACAACTTATGCTCATATTAAGACTGAAAAGTTCAAACCAAGAGATCTAAAATGTATCTTTTTTGGTTATCCTGATGGTGTTATGGGGTATAAACTTTGGGTAGATAAACCTAGATATCAAAAGTGCATTGTAAGTAGAGATGTTATCTTTCACGATTCTTCCTCACCTAAAAATAAGACTGCCACATCCGGAAGTAGTGAACCAGCCCTTCAATAGGCTAATGAAACTGAGCTTCTAGCCCAGTTTGAGGCTCCTGTCTAGCCCTCTCCACCAGATGAACAACCTACTACACAGGCTGATTCTTCTTCCACTTCTAATTCAATTTTTGAATCTGAATCTGTAGCCCCTAATAGAGACTACCAACTGACCCGAGATAGGGAAATAAGAGTCCCAAGAACTTATGCTTGGTTTAGTTAGCATGATATGGAATCTTATGCCTTTAATGTTTCCTAGGATCTTATAGATGATGATCCTCAAACCTATAATCAATCCATAAATGAAAAAGACTTAAAGCAGTGGGTCTTTTCCATGAATTAAGAAATTCAATCTTTAAAAAAGAACCATACTTGGACTGTTGTAAACAAACCAACTAAAATAATTTGTTCCAAGTGGATCTTTAAAAGAAAAGAAGATAACATCGAGGGAAATAAAATCAAGTATAAATCTAGGTTCGTTGATAAGGGTTTCCTTCAAAGAGAGGTAATTGATTACTAAGATTTCCCCCTATTGTAAAGCATTCTTCCATCAAGATTTTATTATATTTTTATTCCTATAATGATCTTTATAATGAACAATTAGATGTCAAGACTGATTTTCTACATGGTGATTTGAATGATAAAATTTATATGAAACCTCCTGATGGTTATCCTGCTGAATTCAAATTGTATCAAGTCTACCTTTTGAATAAATCTTTGTATGGATTAAAAGAATCCTCTAGGCAGTGATACTTAAAATTTGATTTATTCATGTTGGATAAACAGTTCATTAAGAGTCAGTTTGATGCATGTGTTTACTTTAAATCAACCAAAAACTGAATGCTTCATCCGCTGCTATATGTTGATGACATGCTTATCATTTGAAAAACTATGAATATCCTTTCTGCTATTAAATCACAATTAAAAAAAATTTGAAATGAAAGAATTAGGTGCAACTAAGCGAATCTTAGGTATTGAGATAATTAGGGACATACCAAACAAAGTGATTTATTTATCTCAACATGATTATGTTTTAAAAATATTCAAGAGGTATATGTTTGAATCTATCAAACCAATTAGTATACCTCTTGGACAATATTTTAAACTGTATTTAACACAGGAACCCATAGCTGCTGATGATATACACTTTATGTCTCAAATACCTTATGCTAATATTGTGGGCAATGTCATGTATTGTATGATTTGCACTCACCCAGATATTTCCTATACAATCTGTACTTTAAAAAGATTCATAGCCACACCTAGGAAGCCCCATTAGCATGCCCTTAAGTGGATCTTGATATATATCTCCTATATCTCTAATATTGCTTTGTGTTAGGGTAAAAACATGGATACTACTGAAATAATTTCCGGTTATGTTGATGCTGACCATGCTAGAAACATTGATAATCATACATCTTTAACCAGTTATGTTTTTACTGTCTGTGGTGGTCCTATTTCATGGAAATGCAATATGCAGTCTGTGAATACTCTTTCAACCATGGAATCTAGCTACATTGTCTTAATTGAGGCAGTTAAATAAGATTTGTGGATCAAAGGTGTGTCTTCTGAACTTGACATTTATGATTCTGTTATCAATGTATATTCCGATATCCAATCTGAAATTCACCTATCTAGAAATTTAGTATTCCATGGTAAATCTAAGAACATAGATATTAGGTTACATTTTATTAGAGATGTTGGAGAATTATGAACCATGTGTGTCAAGAAGATACATTGATACATCAACCCGACTGATAGTTTGACTAAAACTGTGATGTTTTCTAAATTCAAGTTTTGTTTAGATATATTGAATTGGGTTACAATCCCATAACTATAGGTGCAAGAACATCATCAATTTCAATTGAAAATGGTGGAGATTTTTGAATTATAGATTTTATATTGATATTGTTTTCATATTGAAATTTATTCCTTATTTATCTTGCCCATTACATTTATGAATGAATCCAAAATTATATTGATTATAATTATTTAAATGATCAAATTATATTGTATCTTTTACTGTTGATATTTTTTGGCTCGTTGGGCCACTGATTCACATGAGCTCTTGTTCTTCGGGCCTTGGCCTCTCGGCTGACCTGTTTCCCACGTGCTCCTTTGACACCCTGGCCATACACTTGTTTTTTTCATCCTTATCTATTGATAACCCTCGCCTACCTTTTCATCATTTCCGTCCATTTTTTCCTATGTATTATCGGTTCTCTATTTTGTCGGTTCAGCAGCGTGTGTGTGGAAGACATTGGTTAGCCATTCTGTTTTGAGGCATCTGCTAGTGTCAGGGAGAATAGATTCCCCCCTGTGCCTCCGTCACTTCGATGGGATTCATTCTGGATCTCTATTTCGTTTTCAGTGATTCTCTCCAGCTCTGGATTTTGGTTCTCAGACCCTAACAGGGTGTTATCTGATCTCCGATGGTGAATCTCTATGCCTTCCAAACTCCGCAGTACACTGCCGGTATACCACTCCTGGCGGAGCTTCAATGATAGCATTCCTTGTGCCAGGTTGAGTACCCTAGGAAGACGATCTAGTCTGGGGAGGTACATCTTTTGAGATTTTGGGTCCTTAGTGAGCTTCGGTGATTCAGAACAGGGAGACAAAGACAATAAGTGATCAGGATGGATAGACCAGTTAGCGTTTGACATTGTAAGTTTTTATATTTTCTTTCCTGATTCTCATTTGCATCAGTTGTATCTTCAATGATTCTATTATCGTTTCTTCATGTCTATATACTATAAATCTATTTTAGTTTCTTGAGCATTAATAAAATGCGTGCGTGAGTGGTGCTACTGTTATCATGCACGTTGGTCCCCATAGGACCGAAGCATGTTAAATCCTCATGTTCTTTACTATTTTCTCTTGCAATCTTTTGTTTCTTGTATTATGTTTTTATCGATATGTGATTTTCATCTTCACACTGAAAATATATAGTTCGGTCCTTTTTTTGTTTGGTTTTCTGCCATTGTTCAGATCACCACTCAACCTCCAGTAGGTTTTAACTCAAAGATGAAGGTGGTTCTTGATCAACCTATCACCGGTTGTGAGGACTGAGACATTTTCACACCATGTGCTTGATGAAACGACTATGAGGATCAATAAAAAATATAATTGCATGAAACATGAAGGTTCATGAATTCAAAGTATCATCGTAGGGGAATGTAGTGGGCTTAGTTTTCATGAAGTTAATTGGAAACGCCTGCATTTTCTTTTGAATATGAGTGCAAAAACTTATCAGATTATGTTGAAAAGGACTGATGAAGGTGATGATCATGGGAAAATGGGTGAAGAAGTTCCAGATTGCTCTGGAAAGAAATTAATGAAAATAATAATAGACTATTAAAAAAATATTGATCACTAAATCAATGAATATGGCCTGGATAGTGTCAAAATTTGATGGATATAGAGTGTCTGCTCAAGTGATAGGATCTGTTACTCAAGGGAAAATAATTAACTCTCTCATGTATCTGTCATGAAAGGAAAGAAGGTCTTGTGAGGCGTGAACCTTATTGAAAAATAAATGAGTTTTCAAAATACAAATTCTAGGACAGAAGCAAAACAATATATTTTACGATAGTGAGAGTGAAGTGACGGAAAACAGAATCAAGAGATCTTCCAACGAGGTTAAATAATATATATTGTTAATCATGGAGATGAAGATCGGAGACCTTTCTTGTTCCTCAAACATGATCGACTAAAATTTTAGTGGTTGTACCTTGTGATTTGAATTGGAGATTCCATTCCAAGATTCAATATTTTTCATCAATTTATAAATTTTCTCTAGATTTGAAATTGTAAAATAGTCAATTGATGTTTGATGATTGTTCATTCTGTCATTTCGTTTTTATTTCTCTTCCATTCTTTGATATACATATAACCGATTGGTGTGTTTTGTTTATTGAGTGCAGACTATTAATTCAATTTGGTTATAAGTTTTATCCTGTCATGGTGTTTGGTGATTTCTAGATACTTTGAAAATCTCTTAATGAAAGGAGGTCGATTAATGAGCTTTAATTATGTTTTTTTCTAGTTCATTTTTTATTTTATTTATTTATTTATAATTAATTAACACATTTAAGTGATGTTTTTAATTTATTTTCTTTAAATAATTTAATAATTAGTGAATTTTTATTTTTATTTTACTTTTCTAATTTTTATTATTTATTTTTTTGTTAATGAATTAATAAATTAATTATTATTTTCAAATTGTTTTTATTTTTTGATATTTTTTTTAGAAAAATAATTATTTTATTTTATTTATTTTATTTAAATAATTAGTTTTGTTAATACTGTAGTTTGTTATTTCTTTTCTTTGTTTTTGACAACAATTAAAATTATTAATGTTTTGTTTTTTATTTTAATCTATCCCTTTAATGTCTTTTTTGTTTGAAGTTTTTATTTACAGCGCAAGACATCCACATAAGATATTTTTTACAAATTGCATAGGATAATATTTTTTGGAGGATTCAGAAGAAATTAGTGTAAGATAAATTATTTTCTTCGTAACTGATTTGAGGTGGTGATTAAGATAAATTTCAAGTGGGAATGCGCAAGAAAACATTACGTAAGATAATTAATCTTACACGGTTTATGAACCATGGCTATCAAAACCCTGTAAAAAATCATCAAGTTGTGCTTAAACCCCAAATTGATTTCCTGATACACTTAGAAGAACCGAGATCATCGATGGGAGATGAAAAAATTAGAAAAACTTGGGGTTTCAAGCTGAGGGAGATTCCGACCATGATTTTATTAAGCCCAAACTTTAATTTTGCTCTATATGTGCTTTGATTTTCCAATGATCTTCAACTTTGTGTCATGTTCATGTGCACCAAGGGTCACTGATAATACAGCTGAAAAAACCAAATGAAAAGGAATGACATCCGCTTGAGGAGCTTCAGTCTGACCTAGAACAAGCATAGTGGGATGAGACACCTAATGTGTAGTGAGAATCAAGCACAATGGGATGAGACACCTAATCTACTTAAGGAGACTTAGTTGCCTGGTGAGGATAATTGAGAGTAATCCAGGGTTTATTTATTAGGAAAGAATCAAAAGGTCAAAAAATAGTTTCACTCCAAGTACGCCTATCTCCAAATCAATTTTTTTGGTATTTTACAATAACTCACTTTTTGGTTGAGTGAGAACCTTACAAATTCAGCCACCCAATAAAAAACATCACAAAGTAAATAGGTTCAAAATTCAATCTGTTTCCAATGCCCAAGAATAATTCTCCACAAATCCCCATAATAAGAAAACTGCAACACATTTTCAAATTTCATAAATTCAAATACCAAAAGTGTGAAAACATTGAACCAGAAATCATCAACATTGAACCAGTACATCGAACCTGCAACATCAAATAGATGACAACCTGAAAATCATTAACGCCCCTTGGCATAAATATCCTCACTAGACGACAGACGATCAACACCAGGGATACCTACAATGAACACAAAGATGTATCCACAAAAATTCGGGGGAATCCCATGCTATTCGAGCCTCTTGGAACACATTTTTTGCTTGCTCAACACATCCCAAATACTCTGGTGAACCATCACAACAGACCGCACTACGGGGGAGTAATGGTCCCTGAAGCCAGAGTAGAGAAATAAGCAAACTATGCCTCGACAGTTAGCCACGATCAGTGAGGACCATCAAACCTTACCTTCATGCATAAAAACCTTGAAATCAACCATCCAAACAACAGACGAAAATCAATTGACGAAGAAAACGCCTGGAATACCATCGAGCGTTCACACCTCACATCCCAAAAACTATTTTAAGGCCACCACACCTATCCGACCAGGAGAGGTGGGATCCTACTGGGCAAGTTTAGCTCACACCCTACATACACCCTATGCGTGTATGTAGTCCTCACATCCTGTTCAGGTGATTTGGGTGTGACTTATAGGATTGATAGCATGCACTATTATCCCAATTGATGGAAAAATTTGGGATGTGGAGGTGAACTCGGATCACATAGAGGTGCTTGTGTGGTGTTTCAGGCCCTTGGAGTATTTGGGATATCTTGTGTGTTGAAAACATTGGTACATCATCTATTCCTTTTATTTTTTGACTAGTTATTTATGGTTGTATTTATTGTGTTGGAAAAACCACATGGGATGTTATATTTTATTTTGATTTGGTTGTTCCTTGTTACTTTAGTTTATATTTTAAAATTGTTTATTTATTTTCATGGATGTTCAATGTATAGATATACCATGATATATTATTTATAAAAGTTTGATTTTTAGTACGTTGGATTTCAAGGGAGAAATAATTCCTAAATATGTATTATCAATACCCTCATCACTTGCTGTTATCTCGTGGTGATCAAGAACACACTTCATGCCTTGTGTCGGGTGACATGGTAGGTTGAACCATGTTTGTTTTTTACATAGAATATTTAATAAAAATTCAAAGATAATTGAAGAATATGTTCATGTAAGGTTTTATGAAAGTGATTATTTTGATTACAAAAAAAACATAGATTAATGTTATTAATGATTATCTTGATTACTTGAGACTTTAATCTCTAATTGACAATAAAAAGGATGATTTGGAACATGTTCAGGAAGAACCAAATTTTGAAGATCGTAGAACAAGAGAACCTGAAAGTAAACTGCCTAGACAGTTTAGAGTCTTAATAGAAAATAATTTAGATATAGTTATAGATAGGATAGGAGTATAGACTAGAAGTTTTGGAAATGTTTATGATTTTTCAGCCTTTATCACCCAGTTAAATCCAAAATCCATCAAGGAATATTTGGAAGATGATAATTAGCACGATTCTGCTCATTTGGACTCCTCCTTTTCAATAGGAAACTTATAATGCATCATGTAGTAAACTCATGAGAAATTTTGAAACATAATATGATATATGTATGAAGGAATGCATAAGTTTGGTACTACTTTCACCATTAGATATATTCCATAGCCAACTCACTCACATAAAGAGATGTTTTTCACCACACCACATGGTAGAATTGTTTTTGAGAGGGAATTTTAACCCTTGATGAGGGACTCTTCTTTTTTACTTAATAGTTTTTTACTTTATCTCATGAAATCATCTTTATCTCAAGGCTTTGGATATAGTCCCCTCTTCTCATATTCTTCACATTCCTTTTTTTTTCTCATGACCATTTCTTTAGATGTTACCTCATTATCTCATGGATTCTCCTTACACGAACAACATGAGATCTTCACACATCATTATGTTCTTTCCTTATTTGGGTGTGAAATACAAAACTGGTTGTCAAAGCCCACTGAACCAATGTTTTCAAAAATACGCTGTTATTTTTTTGTTATGCCATTTCAAAAAAAATCAAAACCTAATTATATCTCATATGTTACACCGTAGTGTTTTATTAATAAAACAAGTATGTTCCATGCTTCTCAAGTAGAGTATCCTTCCAGATTTAAAACACCTAATCGAAACAACTTGTAACAAAAATGTCATCCTTAAAAATCCATCAACATCAAATTATGTCATTGGTCATGACATTATTTGAGTCTTCTTCAATATTCTTTTACACTCGCTCTAATCAATTTCAAACTTCTTCATAGTCAAATATATGTCTTTTCATACCAATTGTCAACTAAAACAATACTTAACCACCGTTACGTAACCAAATGGTGCTAATAATATCTCATATTTTATTAATTTGTGAGATGAGATGAGAAAACATAGAGGGTGATGATGTGATTTCTCATCGATGATGGTTCCATCATCTGAAGAGTGTAAAGATTTCTATTCAAGAAAAATTTATTGTTTAATGACATGGTTTCATAAAATTTGATCAAAATATCCCAAATTTATTTAACTAGTTTATTCTCAGTTATACTTGATATGAATATTTCTACTAAAGTCAAGTTCATGTTGACAATAACATTTTCTAACATGTTACTCCACTTATATTCTATGATTCTTGTCAGTATTTCACCAATAACCAATAGAAAACAATTATTTCATAATTTTTTTTTCTTTTTCATATTTTACAATGTGAAATTTACTCACATACAAAGTATATGCGATGATCTCAAAAATATTTTTCTAATGTGAAAAATAAGACAAAACTAGATTCAAAAAGTATATTCATAATTTTAAGATATTTCACTACCAACATTGTGAACTATACTGAATTAATCCAAAGGCTATGATAACACTTTTCTTTAATTTGTATGTGAATTGAGAAATAAATTAGGAAAATAAAATAAATGAACACTGAATAAAATATATGTATTTCATTTCAGGGATTACAAGGATGGAGTTACCTGTTCTTTTATGAACTACTCCACTACCAAATTCCTAGAAAATTCACTCCCTGGTGGTCAGATCTCCTTCCGTAGAGTGGTTGTTATTATTATTGACATAATTACATGTCTAAAGAAGCAAAAAATATTATTAGACTAACTAAAATAATTTCACAATTTTTAGGCAGCCACCAATTTTCAATGGATAGGGACTAAACATACAAGGGAGACACCAAAATTTTAAATAAAATATATTTATTTCATTTCGACTCATTTTTATCTACTATTATAATTTTAATCATTTAATTTTTTGTTTTTATAACACGTTATTAGCACGAATGCTCAGAAAATGAAAAAATGCATATATTTTTTATTTTAAATCTTATTCTCACTGCTTGGTTGATCGGTTATAAATATTTATATAATATTATTTATTTTCCTTTAGATTGTATAGTTTATGTGGTTTGTTTAATTATTTCCATAAAGGTCCAGTTGTCGCCTGTTCAGACAATTTTAATTTATTTATTTTTCACTTACTATATGGATTGTCTAATTAATAAATTAATACATGCAAGAAAGTTTTAAATGAGTAATACGATGTATTGATATACTTATTTTAAACCCCCACATGAAATATTTATGAACTGATTAAGATGATATATATATATAATATTAAATAATAATATTAACTTGATTTTAATGTTTTTGATACCGTTTAATTTTCTTTAACGCAAATGTAAATTATCGTTGTATTATTATTATTATTATTATTATTATTTTAGGAAAGGGAATCCCCAAGAGTGGCCTTTTCGAACCCTCCACACTCGAGAACCCCCCTTTCCATGAAGAGATCATCCGGAGATTTCCCAACTGGGAAGGAGCCGTTGCCCACCGAGATGACATTGCATCCCACATGGTTACACCTCGACCAACGATGGTTCATCACAAAAATCCATCATCCAGGTAAAAAAATGTGTTGTTGGGTAACGAGGTATTGGGGTGACCTCCCCACCTGCACGCCGCACGTCCCCAGCAAGGCCCAAGGTGGCCAACCCTAGGGCTTAGTCCAGTTCCCAACAGGGTAGAGGGGCCCACGAGAGGTTTGTTAGCATATAGTGCACGTTGCCTTGTGAGGACTCAAACCCAGAACCTTGGGGTCAGGACGCCACCTCCTTTAACCAACTCACTCGTTCCCCACGTGAAATTATCGTTGTATTATTATTTTGAATAATAATAAAGTTTTTTTCTCTCGTAGTTATCATCACGTAAAATCTTGCGAAACTAAAATTCACCACTCTTGATATTATAGGAATTAATTACATGCCATGAAGAATGGATGTTGAAATGAATCTTGAATCGATGGATCTCATAGAAAAAATTAAAGAAAATAATTCAAAAACCCTCCAAAATAAAATCAAAGGCAATGATATTCCTCAGAAGACATCTCGATGAGTGATTGAAATTTAAATGTCTCACAAAAAGAGATTTAAGTAAGATTTGGAAGAGTTTGAAAGTGAGATATGATCATCAAAATGTGTTTGTTCTTCCGACGACCCATGATGAATGGAATGGTTTATGCTTATAAGACTATAAAAGGGTCAGTGATTACAATTTTATCATGTATAGAATTATATCAAAATTAAAGTATTGTGGTATTGAGATTACATATACCAATATTATTGAAAAGAAATATACACCATTTAATGCATCTCAATTCACCCTACAATAACAATATCATTTGCACGAGTATATAAAATATTCTAATCTAACTATAGCAAAAAAAAATAGTGAACTTTTGATTAAAAATCACCATTCTTGTCCCACTAGTTTAGTAGTATTATTTCTTAAATTAAATGATATATTTCATGAAAATAATAACGAAATAAGTTGAAGATGCGATTCTTGTAACATCCTCATTTTTTATATGATAACAAAACCCCAATTTTTTTAATAAATTACAAGTATTTTGGTGTGAAAATATAATTTTTCAATACCTGTGTCTATTATGGCTTTACCAAATGGAAAAAGCCTTCTTTAACACTTTAAAATATAATATGAAATATTTTCAGAGTTAGATATTGATTCAACACTGGATTCTGAGGCCTGTAGACCCTCGACATTGATAGAATAAAAACATTAAATATAATTTATTCATATGTGTGTGCATTTGTTAAAAAAAACGAAATAAATCCCAAAAGGTGCATCGTATGAGAAATTCGAGACCACCTTTAGGTATGGAATGTCGAGTTTAACCTATTCAGAGTATAAATTTAATGTTCGTTGGGTATTTGACAACCTCACATGTGGTAATACCCTCTTTATTTTTAATTAATTTATTATTCCATTTTTTATATAATAAATAATTAATTTCTCACAAACAGTGCGTCATATGAGAAATCTAAGACTACTGTTAAGTCCAAAATGCGAATTCACCCTAGTTAGGGTATAATCTTTATGCGCATCAGGTATTTGACAATATCGCACGTGATAATACCCTATTTATTTTTAATTAATTTATTATTATGATTTTTAAATAATAAATAATTAATATCTCTCAAATGGTGCATAATATGAGAAATATGAGACCACCATTAGTTTTGGGACATGGGTTTTACCCTAGTTGGGGTATAACATTTGCGAGCATCATATGTTTGGTCAGATCGCACCCGAAGATAATTTAATTGGTTTAAAATTATTTTGTTGGGTAGTTAGAAATAATAATAATAATAATAATATTATTAATATTAATATTTGTGTTGAAAACAAAAAAATGAAAATATACTTGTGCAATTAATAAATTTTGTTGTAGTGTAAATAATAAGTGGAAAATGTGATAATTGTGATATTCTTAATTGTGTCAATAAAATGCAAATGTGGAGTCAATATTAATTTATTATATGTTATCAGTATTTAAGGGCTATTTTTGTAAGTGGTTATGGTGTTAATGATGGGATATATTTAATGTGAGATACTTAATAATAATAATAATAAAATATTGGTTTTATTATTATTATTATTATTAATTTGAGAAAAATAACATGTGTTAATTATATATGTATGTATATAAATGTGTAGGTGTGTGTATATATATATATGTATATACATGTGTGTGTATATATATATAATGTGTTTGTGTGTGTGTATGCATGACTTTATAATATATATTATAAATGGATGTTTTAATATATTTAAAAAAGTGAAATTAAATTTTAAAAAAGAAATGCTTGATGTTTTTTTAATGGGGGTGGAGTACCTAATCAAAGAAGATTGGGATTAGGCATTAAATAGTATTTAAAACAAAAATTTAACAATTTTTCAAATAATAATAAAGGGTATTTATTAAAATAAGAAAAAGATGTTATAAATTTGGCTTTGAGGCACCCAAATGGAATACAGGAGGCACCCAAAATTTATCCTCACGTCAAATCTCCTTATCTCCTCTCCCTCTATTATATTATTATTATTATTTTATTTTTATTATTTTCCCAAACTTCAATCATCAATATATCCTAAAATATTGATTGTATTGACACGCTGTCAGTGTCGTTGGGTTCGTATCGGTGAGCATAATTTTAAATATATTTTTGTTTATGAAGCCAACGATGTTTTAGTGGTATAGTTAAACTCAAACATCAACCCTCGTTATTATTCATCATTGAACCTAAGGCAGGAAGTCCTTAAAATTTTCACATGAAATATATGAGTTTTTGATATGATATTTGATCTGTGTGTGTAACCGTATGATCCCTTTTATTTCCCTTTTAAATTTAAGAATTCATTAGTTGTTTGCATAATACTTCTTTGATAAATTGAACTATGATTGTTGAATGAAATTCTTAGTTACGATAAATGATTTGTTTGATAAAAAAGTTATGTTTTTTATAATAAAACCCCTCCAATGGAGTTTCATTGTCATCAAACTAAAAAATAGTGATAGTTATTTATATAATGATTATTTATGATTTGAATTCTCTATATGCTTGTTTGGCTTATTTCGTTGGCGTTTCTTTATGATTTCTGCCTGTACTTGTATAATTAAATGGATTGATATGATGTATTACCTTCTTAAATTTTTAAATTTCATACCTCGAATTGATTAGCATGTTCAAGATTTCCTATTTTCCTTGAAGTTTTAAATGAATTAAATTAATTGAAACTTATTTGGGTGGTACGACCACACCTCTTGTTATAATTAAATAAGCACTGTTTATGTAAAATGTTTTAATAATATGATTTGAATATATTCAATGACATACTTTATGGTGTTTTCAAGCCTTATAAGGAATTGTTTTAGGTGGTCTAAACTAAATCTATTTTT
Source organism: Viscum album (assembly GCA_963277665.1). Taxonomy (NCBI): domain Eukaryota; kingdom Viridiplantae; phylum Streptophyta; class Magnoliopsida; order Santalales; family Viscaceae; genus Viscum; species Viscum album. The sequence continues at coordinate 1,595,460,572 of OY728161.1, forward strand.
ATCTAATACAATTATTTATAGAAATTATGATACGTGGGATCGTGTCAGCATGCTGCAAACACAACCAAATAAATTGAATAATCCCCATTAAATTATAATTATTTATTTTAAACCTTCCCTTGGATCCCTTTGGGTATATGGGTGTGGAGACTCAGATCCACAACAACCCGATTGGTGTGCTATCCTTGGACATTATTAAGACTTGGTCTATTTGACTTTAAAGCCCTATAATAAATTGGATAATTTTTTTGATTGATGTATTAGACTTTTGAATTGGCATAATAATAAATTCTATGATTTCTTATGGTATATTCACCTTGGTTAATATAGTTAATTAATATATTAATGACCTTATGGTCGAATGATTAATTAAATAGGTTTGATATAATTATGATGATAATTAGGAACCTGGATTAATGAAATGAATTGGTTTGAAAAATGGTATTTTTTATAAATTGATCCTTGTGTCTTATGATGATAAATATGGTATGCTCAATACTAGACTTGTGAATTTTTCTTTCTTAACTTTTGAGCTTATGTGATATCGATGTGATTGATACCTTTAGGTTTGATGCTGATGGCATGTTGAGTCTGTATAGATATGACTCATATTTAATGTTGGAAACTGAGGGCTTGATGCATGTTCTTCCGTACCACACGAGGGAAAGGCACACAAGTACTTCATGCCCAAGGGAAACACATATGATTATATGGGATGTCTGAGGACTCATGATTGGTACTGACGCATGAGGGATTGGTGACTACTTTCTTACCTCCTGAGGGATAGGCACACTGGTACTAAATGCCCGAGGGAAAAGTATATGATTATTTTAGATTCATGAGGGCTAGATGCACAATCACATGATGCAAGAGTTTGAGATTCTAGTTATATCTGAGGGAGATATTTTGGTTAGCCTGAGGGAGAAATTCTAGTTATAACCGAGGGCAAGGTTTTGGTTAGCCTGAGGGAAGAGTTTGTGTGTTATGGTATATTCTAATCGATTCATCCTTAGTAGGAGAATCAGACAATGATTTGGGTGATCCTTCCTAATGTGGGAGGATCTAACCATAGACATAGATATCCTCTTAGGCCAAAGTAGGTGGTATGGGATGGTTGTGTGTTTAGGATCTTGGACCAAGTTTCTATTATTTAATTTTTTATCACTTTGAATTTATATTATGTGTCACACTATCATTTATTATTAATTACACAAAATGGATTGGGGTATACACTGTGGGTGCTGACCTACTAATATTATTATCTCATACCCTACTTAGGCACCATTTAACACCCGAGTAGATCTTCTTGCTCGCAGGTCTTTGGATTCATTGCTTGTGTTGTGCTGTGTACATGGGAGATAGGGAGAACATGACTGGATCTTTATTAGGATGATTAAGTAGTTGACCATTAGATTTTTCTTTTATTTTGTTAATTTTTACTTATTATACTTTTAGCATCATCTGTCATACATGCACTGTTGTAAATTGGTGTTGGCCATTTTTATTCAGATATTATATTATTCTTATTCTACTTGTCTTTATTATTATTTCTTTAGCTACTATTTTTTGTTTCAATATTATTATACTGCTATGTGACTTTAATCTAGAGGCTATAGTTTCCCCACTATACCATCAATAGACCCTTGTTGCTAGTTGGAAGCCTCTAGTGTATGGGGAGGTGCTCCTGAGGCCATGTGACCCACCGGTCCGACCATCGTCTTAGTGGTGAGTTGGGTCGGGAAGTTACAAAGTTTCATGAGATAATTATTTTCATTTTTCTTACTATTTTGGGTTGTTATAAAGGATACTGGGAAAGTTTCAATGCTTGGTTAATAGCCATGTCTGGGATTGATCACCCTACGTAAGGGGAATGACCAAGTGGTCAGGGCTTGGAATGTTTTTCATGTTGTTTGTTATTACCATTGGATTTAATTTTACCTCGAGTGATTGATGCACTTCCACTACTTCTGATTTATGGAATTTCTATTATTTTTACTCTAATACTAGTTTATCAAGGATAAATCATATCATTAATCATAATAGGAATATAGGAATTAACCTTTCATGCATATAACATGCCATGTAGTTTCTTTAGAATTCATATATAGATAACATTATTGGGTGTTTAATTTTAGCATGTTTTTCCATGCTTCAGTGTTTATATGCCATGCTTGTATGTCATAGCATGCTCCTCTGTATTTATTGCTAGATAAAATGCTGTTTTTGTTTGATAGATATAAATGGTTGTAGGATGTTGTTAAAATGTAAATAGATGCTAAAGTTAAAAGGTTAAAGTGGATTGGATTCGATTAACGGGATAAAATTTTCAATACATGAAGTGTATGGTAACTTTATGAATTTGGAAATGGAAACTCATGCAATTGAACCTTTGTTTATCTAACCATCACGTATTTTGAGATGGTTTTAAAATGAAAATGTTGTTTAACTTAGATCTAAATGAATCAGTCCCCTTCCTAAAATACACAACCAGACCTAAGTGGGTTAGTTGAGGCATGTATCTTGTGAGATAACCCTTAATGGGTGTTTATAATTTTAATAATTAATCAACTACTATTGGGTTTCTTTATGAAGAACCTAGGTTGGCTTAATGGGACCCTCGTAGGTCGCCTTATCTATTAAAATGAATTTATGTTGATAAATTTCCTAATATATGATGGATTAAAATTAATGTAAAATGATTAAAAATGATGTCTTATGATACTTTCCTGTTGTGCCTTGATGTTTATTTTAAATCTTTTAACCATTTAAAGATTAAATGTGAATAAATGTAATGTACTTAAAATGGAACCCTAGGTGGTGTCATTTGTTTAAACCCTTATGAAATGGTAGCTTGAGATTTTATTTTTGAGTTTCCTTTGAATGGAAACATGAGTGTTTTCCTTAGTCATTATTTATTTTTAGTAATGGATTAGATGGTAGGCTGTTGAGCCTAGTGACCTTTTTTTACATGAACTGGTTGTAGAGTCGACACATATGCTCCTGTAAGGGGATAACCTGTGGTAGGTAACACATATATAATGTCAATTCCTTTCCAATGCTGTGTGTTTTTTGATGATTGGCTCCATTCGGGTGTCTTTGTTCCTTGTAGGACTTTGAATTTTCAATGAAAACCTTTTTTGAATTGGTGGTCATGGTATCCTTGAATTTTTCCATGGGCATGAGCATCGGGTAATGCTCGTTTTCAGCTGGTTAGACATGCCTCGGGCATGGTTGGCTTCTTCTTCAGTCACTTGACCATTTCTTACTCTTCAGTGATGGACAGCTTGGTATGTCATCGTCTATATTAATGGTCGTATGGGGAAATTCGACTTTGGGTTAAATTTATTGTAAGAACCATTTGATGATTGAATCCATAAGGAAGACAACTTATGGATGGTATTCAGGATGTTTCATTTTCTCATGAAATCTTGGGGTAGTATTCGTCGATAGATGCGGTACCCGTCAAGTGTTTAATGACGTAACAAACTGGTTGAGTTCATTAGGCTTGTTGATCCTTGCACTGTTGGGTATGGTCTTGGGTCATCTATGAGGTAGAGTGACCTGGACATAAAGAAATCAAGTTCATCCCAATTCTCAGGATTACTATCAGAGACTTGGGTGTTTTGATACATTGGTCGGTTTGGTTTTTGTTTTCATTCCAATTGTTTAAAAATTTGTGTTTATGGATGTTATAAACTAGTGTTTTTTTTGTGAATAGTCTATGTCTTCCTTTTCATGATTAGGACATTTATAAGGTGGTGAGTGTTGTGTTAGTTATGTTAAATATGTGCCCTTTTGGGTAGAAGGAACACAACCAAAGAGGATCATTGGATAATGGCCAGGCTTACTTAAATTCCCATGAGGCTTGTGAACTTTAAATCACGTCGGTGATTTCTTGGAAGAACGATATTGGCGTGGTTGGTAGTGTATGAAACCTTTAATAAATTACATTGGTTGTGGGTGGACTTTATGTGGTTAATCTTGAATGATCACAAAAATTTCTCTGGTGGTAAGGGCTTGGTGATCGATTAATGGTGGTATGTCGGTAGGTGAAGATGGGATTCTTGAAAGGGAAGTTGACCAGTAGTGGTTCGACTTATCTTATTTGTAATCTTCTAATACTCTTAGTGTAATCTTCTTTAATCAAAGAGCATGTCCCTTATCATGACTTCGTCCTTGATGCACTAAGAGAGTTTCAATCTTACACCACGCTAAAGCTTTAAAATCTATTGGGTTTTTTTGGGTGGTTTTCTCAATTTTGTATACTGATTCATGATTATTATCAAGTCTTGGTTAGTACCAAGTGATACTTGGGTTCCCAAGTAGGAACACCTCAGACGAACTCTTGAATACCAGACATTTCCTTTGACTCGACCACTAGGAAGATGCCACTCTGGCCTTAGTCAATGATCTGATGTGAATGTCCTGGCTTTGTACCAATGTATCACTCATAAAACTGGAGTATGGACTACCTTGGGTTAGTTATTTACACTCCATTCATTTCAATTTTAGGTTACCCCAAACTTTTTTCTGGGCTCGGTGATGCTTAAATCAAGGAACATCCCCGAAAGTCAAGTATGGACTTCGATGGATGTGTTCATGGTGAATGTGAGATACCTTGGAAGAAGGAATCACAGTTCAATTTTTAAAACAATGACCATCTAATCTGAGCATCTTATTTAATTTTCAGATAGAGTGGATCAACTAGTTGTCTCTCTTGTTTAAGGGAATGGTCAGTGAAGAACCATTTTTGGCACATTGATAGGTGAGATTAGTGTGATTTGTGTCAGACATGGATTTTCATGAGGAGATGGATTGACCTAACTAAATAATATCTTTGGGAAATTTACCATATGACCATTTCAAAATCACTCCTAGAGCATCACTCTAATTCTTATAGCCATGATTTTTAAGGCAATTCCGATGGTGGAGGTGTCTTGGCTCGGAATTGGCCCCCTTTTTTAAGTTTGAGACCTATGGTGGGAAGAAAAAACAGTTAGTTGTTTCAAGAGATGACAAAATGGTCATGAATCTAGATAAAAAATCTTGTATAAGCACCATTTAAATGTTTCATTTGAAAAAAATGGGCTTTGACTTGGATCTTGATGACTTACGTGTCGCCTTCCTAATCAATGCTTAAAGGTACATTGAGCATTCGGAAACACAAGGTGACTGTTTGAGTGAGACTTCGTGACCCTTATAGGTCAGGTGATATTTTCTTTGTTCCCGAAGGTTTTTGAGGGATGAGAAGTTTTAAGGCGGGGAGGTTGTAACATCTTCATTTTTTAAATGACAACAAAACCCTACTTCTGTTAATAAATTACATGTATTTGTTTTGAAAATTTAATTTTTCAATACTTGTGTCTATTATGACTTTACCAAAGGGTAAAAACATTCTTTAGTACTTTGAAATATAATATGAAATATTTTTCAGAGTTAGATCCCGAGTCAGCATGAGATTCTGAGGCCTGTAGACCCTTGATGTTGATAGAATAAAAATATTAAATATATTTTATTCATATGCATGTGCATTTTTTTCTTCTAAAAATTGAAAGAAATCCCAAATGGTGCATTGTATAAGAAATTTTAGACCACCATTAGGTATGGAATAGTGGTTTTACCTTAGGCATGATATAAATTTAATGTGCATCGGGTGTTTGTCAACCTTGCATGTGATAATACCCTCTTTATTTTTAATTAATCAACTATTCCATTTTTTTATATAAAAAATAATTAATTTCTTAGAAACAGTGTGTCGTATGAGAAATCCAAGACTACTAGTAAGTCTGGAATGTGGGGTTTACCCTAGGTAGGGTATAAAATTTATGCACATTGGGTATTTGATAACATCCCAAGTGATAATACCCTCTTTATTTTTAATTAATTTATTATTATGTTTTTTAAATAATAAATAATTAATATCTCTCAAACAATGCATATTATGAGAAATCTGAGACCACCATTAGGTCTGGGATGTGGGATTTATCCTAGGTGGGGTATAACATTTATGAGCATCATATGTTTAGTCAGATCGCACTCGAAGATAATTTAATTGGTTTATAAATATTTTGTTGGGTAGTTAGAAATAATGATAATAATTTTATTATTAATATTATTATTTATGTTGAAAACAAAAAAATGAAAATATACTTCCGTAATTAATAAATTTTGATGCGGTGTAAATAATAAGCAGGAAATTTGATAATTGTGATATTATTAATTGTGCCAATTAAATGAAAATTTGCAGTCAATATTAATTTATTAGATATTATCAGTATTTAATGGTTGTTTTTATAAATGGTTATGGTGTCAATGATGGGAGATATTTAATGTGAGATAATTAATAATAATAACAATAAAATATTGGTGTTATTATTATTATTAATTTGAGAAAAATAATATGTTAATTATATATGTATGTATATACATGTATAGGTGCATATATATATATATATATAATATGTATATATATTATGGGATATATATATATGTATATATGGGTGTGTGTATATATATAATGTTTGTGTGCATATATATATACAAATGAATTTTTAATATATATTATAAATGGATGTTTGAATATATTTAAAAAAGTGGAATTAAATTTAAAAAAAGAAACGCTTGTTGTTTTTTTAATGGGGGGGGGGGGAGTGCCTAATCAAAGAATATAGGGTTTGGGTGTAAAATTGTATTTAAAACACAATTTTTTTTTCAAATAATAATAAAACTTATTTATTAAAATAAGAAAAAGATTTTATAAATTTGGCTTTGAGGCACCCGAATGATGTACAAGAGGCACCCAAAATTTATCCTCACATCACCTCTCCTTATCTCATATTATTATTATTATTTATATTATTTTACCAAAATTCAATCATCAATATCTACTATAATATTGATCGGGTTGCTGATCCTTCAGCATTATTGGGTTCGCATCGATGATCAGAATTTTAAATATATATTTTTTATGAAGGCCATGAGGTTTCGGTGGTGCAGTTAAACTCAGACATCAACCCTCATCTTCAGTTGTTGTTTAACCTAAGGTAGGGAGTCCTTAACTTTTTCACATGTAATATATGTTTTTTTGATATGATTTTTGGTGTAGGTTTGTAGCCATAAGATCCCTTTTATTTCCATTTTAAATTTAAGAATGAATTAGTTATCTACTTAATGCTTCTTTGATAAATTGAAATGTGATTCTTGAATGAAATGCTTAGTTATGATAAATAATTTATTTGATAAATAAAGAAATTTTTTATAATAAAACCCTCCAATGGAGGTGCATCGTCATCAAATGAAAAAGTAGTTATAGTTATTTATATCATTCTTAGTTATGGTTTGAGTTATCCACATGTTTTCTTGGCTTATTTCATTGGTGTTTATTTATGATTTCTTCCTAGACTTGTATAATTAAATGGATTGACATGATGTCTTACCTTATTAAATGTTTAAATGTCATGCCTCAACTTGATTATCAAGTTTAAAATGGCATGTTTTCCTTGAAGTTTTAAATGAATTAAATTAAATGTAAATTATTAGGGTGGTACAAATTCACCTATTATTATAATTAAATAAACATGGTTTATGTAAAATGTTTCAATAATTTGATTTGAATATATTCAACGACATGATTTATGGTGGTTTCAAGCCTTGGAATAAATTGTTCTGGGTGGTCTAAACTAAATCCTTTTTTATCTAATATAATTATTTATAATTTTTTTGATATTTGGGATCATGTAAGCATGCTGTGGGCACAAAAAACTAAATTCAATAATCCCCATTAAATTATAATTGTTTATTTCAAACCACCCCTTAGATCCCTTTGGGTCTATGGGTGTAGAGACTCAGAACTATGACCACCAGATTGGTGTTCCAGCATTGGACATTATTAAGACTTGGTCTGTTTGACCTTAAAGTCCTATAATAAATTGGATAAATTATTTAATTGTTGGATTAGACTTTTGAATTGGCATAATAATAAATTATGTGATTTCTTATGGTATAATCACCTTGGCTAATCTGGTTAATTAATATATTAATGAACTTTGGGTCGAATGATTAATCAAACAAGTTTGATATAATTATAATGATAATTATGAACCTAGATTAATGAAATTAATTGGTTTGAAAAATGGAAATTTTTATAAATTGATCATTGTGTATTATGACAATAAATATGTTATGCTCGATACTAGACTTTTGAATTTTTCTTGCTTAGCTTTTGAGCTTCTGTGATATCGATGTGATTGATACATAAGGGTTTGATGTTGATGGAGCATTGATTCTATATGGATATGACTCATGTTTAATGTTGATGCCTGAGGGATTGGTGCATATTCTTCTATACCACCTGAGGTCAAGGCGCAAAGGCGCTTGATTCCCTAGGGTAGAGTATATGATTATATGAGATGTCTGAGGACTCCCGATTGATGTCGATGCCTGAGGGATTAGTGTATGATTTTGTACTACCTGAGGGATTGGTGCACTGGTACTAAATGATTGAGGGAAGAGTATATGATTATGTAAGATGAATTAGGGCTATATGCACAATCACACAATGAATAAGGAAGATATTCTATTTATTTTTGAGGGTGAGATTTTAGTTAGCATGAGGGTGAAATTCTAGTTACGAATGAGGGTGAGGTTTTGGTTAGCCTGAGGGAAGATGCTATATGTTATGGTACATTCTGAGTAATTTATCCTCAGTAGGAGAATCAACCACCAATTTGGGTGATCCTTCCTGATTTAGTTGGATCTAACCACAAACATAGATATCCGGCTTAGACTGAAGTAGGTGGTATGGGTTGGGTGTCCGTTTAGAATACCATACCAAGTTTCTATTATTTAATTTGTTATCACTTTTCATTTATACTGCGTGGAACATTATAATTTATTATTAATTGCACAAAATGAATTGGGCTAGACACCGTGGGTGATGACCTACTGAGATTATTATCTCACACCATACTCAGACACTGTTTGGGACCTGAGGAGATCTTATTTCTCACAGGTATTTGGATTAATTGCTTGTGTTGTATTGTGTACATGGGATCTAGGGAGCATAGGAATGAGCACTTGCTTAGGATTATCTAGGAGTTGACCATTATGTTTTTATTTTATTTTGTTAATTTGTACTTCTTGTACTTGTAGCATCATCTGTTATACATGCATTGTTGTAAATTGGCATTGGCCATTTTTATTCAGATATTATATTATTCTTATGTTTCTTGTCTTTATTATTATTTCTTTCACTATTATTTGTTATTTTAATATTATTATACTAATGTGCGACTCTGATATAGAGGGTATAGTCGCCCCACCATACCATCAATAGACCCTCACTACTAGTTGGTAACCTTTAGAGCACTGGGAGGTGCGCTTGAGGCCATGTGACCCATCAGTCTGACCATTGTCTTAGTGGTGAGCTGGGTTAGGACGTTATAATTCTTGTGATAGATGTAGTTTTGGGGGAAGGAACTGATGCGAGACGCACAGGGTGGCCCGATATTCACGATGTAGGGTGGAGGATGAAGGATGCAATTTGGGGATAAGTATCGGATGATGGGTATAGATAGATGACGCAAGTAGTCAATCAACGCTATAAGGAGTGCAAACTACTACTTAGACAACACACTCAAGGAAGGGATGTGATAGACAATACATACAACAATGTATTTAGATTGAGGCACAGAATTGGGGGCTTTGTGATATTGGATCACTAATCTAACTTGTAGATTGACAAGTAAAGAATGCACACGAGTAAGGAAGAAAACTGAAACGATCCACACACAATTGAAAGAAATAAAGTATAATCTCTCTATTAAAATCTTGAATGAAAATACAATGCCATGGGGTAGCTATTTATAGCCAAGGGGTGATACAACGGTCAAGGGTCTAATGCCCTAAATTCATAAAGGCTAAACCTACCTTTCCCCCTTAAAGTAAAAAAAGATAAAGTCTAACAAAGAATTTTGGAAAAAATAGAACATTCCTTTCTACCCATAGCGCACCAGATTTTAATTTTAGTACCTAGACCACCAAATTTGACTTTGGTGTTCAAAGATTCCATTCTATAATTCTCTACATGGGAAAGGATTCCAAAATTCGTACAACCATATGGACCAATATTTTGACATCATGTTTTGTCTTGAATAAGTGAGATAATAGGCCCATTTTCTCCATCCATGTAAGGAAAGATCCATTGGGCCATTAATGAAGCTATATGGGCACCCATTGTTGCATTCAACCTATTTAATCTCTCTCACATCATCGAGACTTGAAAATACAACTCTTCCTTATGTGCAATCGACTCGATTTCTTCAACATGGTTATTATCATCCTCCCCCTATTGAGAAGGAGTCATACTCGACTCTTCATCCTCTACAACCAAAAAATGATAAAGATCAGAAACATTGAAAGTAGAACTCACACCATACTCACCTAAAAAATATATCTTGTAAGCATTATTGTCAATATTCTCAAGCACCCAGAAAGGTCTATCTCCTCATGGAATGAGTTTTGATTTCCACTTGTCGGGAAATATTTCCTTTCGCATATGAACCCAGACTAAGTCACCAGGCTCAAAAAACATTTACTTGCAACCCTTGTTTGCATGATCAATGTATTTATGGATCATCTGCTTGATATTTTTACTTTTCTTTTCATGGATGTGCTTAATGAATTCTACATGCCCTTTCACATCTACATTAGTTTCTTCTTACAAAGGAAAAGGAACTAGGGGTAAGGGGGGGTTAAAACCGTAAACATTTTCAAATAGAGAATATTGAGTAGTGGAGCACTTGGCCTTATTATATGTGAACTCCACATGTGGCAGACACTCCTCCCAATTCTTGAGATTATTCTTGAAAATTATTCATAGAAGGGATGATAGCGTCCGATTCACCGCCTCAATTTTTCCATCGGTTTCCATATGACAAGTAGTGGAAAATAGTAACTTCATACCCAATTTTCTCCATAAGGTCTTCCAAAAGTAACTGAGGAATTTTGTGTCTTGATCCAACACAACCATCCTTTGAATTCCATGGAGTTTGACTAATTCTTGAAAGAAAAGTTTTGCAATGTTAGTGGCATCATCTATTTTGTGACAAGGAGTAAAATGTTCCATTTTTAAAAACCGAACCACCACAAAAAACATGGAATCTATCCCCCTCTTGGTCCATGGTAACCCCAAAATAATGTCCAATGATATTTCCTCCCAAAGGGTGTTTTGGATTGAGATAGGAAGATGTAGTCCATGTGGGTTCAGTTTCAATTTGGATTTATGGAAAACAATTCACTTTCCCACAATTTTTTCAACATATCTAGATATCCTAGGATAATAAAAATGCTCACTAAGAATTCTTAAAGTTTTTGTAACCCCAAAATGTCCCATTAACCCAAAAGAATGTGAATCCTTTAGTAAAATTAAATGGATAGAGCAATTGGGAATTCAAATTTTATCAATCCGGAATAAGAATACATCAATTAAATAGAACTTTTTCCAACTAACTCCAGGTTTATAATGTTCACAAGGTTCACTAAAATTACTATCAGTGGCATAAAAATCCTTAATGCATTCAAAACCAAGGAGTTTTGAATCCAACAAGGATAAAAGATAATATCTACATGAAAGTTAATCGACCACTGTATTTTTTTACACTTTTTATGGTTTATGACATATAGAAATGATTCAATGAATTCCAGCCATCTATAATGTATCCTATTTAGTTTATGTTGGATCCTAAGATATTTAAGATCCTCATAGTCAGAATGGATCAAAAATTATTTAGGACAAATATAATGTTTCCATGTTTCTATAACTCTAAACAATGAATACAACTATTTATCATATTCATCATAGTTTAGAGTTGTTTTATTTAACTTCTCACTAAAGAAATAAATAGGCTTACCTTCTTGTATGATTACTCCTCCTATTCCAATTCCTCTTGCATCACATTCAATTTCAAAGGTATTACCAAAATTAGGAAGTGCAAGTAGAGGGGAGTGGTCCAATCTCTCCTTAAGAGCATGGAAGGCCTTCTCTTGAGTTGCCCCCAATTTAAAAGGAACATTATTCTTTGTCAACTCATTCAATGGTGGTTTTAGTATGCTGAAGTATTTCAAAAAACTTATGTAAAAAATAGAAAGCCCATGAAAACTTCTTACCTATATAAAAGAGGTTGGAGTTGTCCATTCTTGTATCACTTTTATCTTTTCAGTGTCGAATTAAACTCCATTTCCACTCACAACTAATCCAAGGAAAAAAATCTTATAAAGGAAAAATTCACACTTATTTATGTTTCCAAACAAGTTTTACTTCATTAACACCTATATGACTTTTCTTAAGTGATATACATGTTCATGAAAAACATTACTATTATTCAAAATGTCATCAAACTAAACTACTAATTTTTTTCTAATATATTCACATAATACATGATTCATTAACCTCATAAATGTGCTAGGTGAATTGGTGAGACCAAAGGGCATGTCTAACCATTAATAAAGTCCATGTTTTTCCTTAAATGCAGTTTTCCACTCATATCCTTCTTTCATATTAATTTGATGGAAGAAACTTCTTAAATAAATTTTTTAGAAAATAGTTGAACCATTTAATTAATCTAGCATATCATCTAACATGGGGATAGGATGATGATACCTGACTGTGATGTTATTGATGGATCTATAGTCAATGAACATTCTCTATGTTCCATCATTATTTGGTACTAGAAGCACTGTTAATACACAAGGACTAAGGTTCTCTATGACATATCCCACATCCAATAGCTCTTTATATTACCTTTGAATTTATTTTTCCTCCTCCAGGTTGGTGCGATATGCAGGGAGGTTTGGAAGTGATGCTCTGGGTATGAGGTCAATTTGATGCTCAATACCTTTAATGGGTGGAAAACTCAGTGGGACCTCTTCTATAAATACATCATCATACTCCTGTAACAAATACTCAACAAAATTTGGAAAATGGGATTATTCGTTAGTATTTAGAAACACCTCTTTATATATGAGTACTAGGAGGGTTTTCTGTGAAAACAAAGCTTCTTTAACCTCACTCTTTTTTTCCAACATCACAATTTTCTCCTCTCTCAAATTATTTTTCCCTCTTGATTTTTATTCTCTCTCAATTTCTTTTCTTCTCTAATTTTCTATATTTCCCTCATTCTATCCTTTTTAATTTTCACTCTTTTTTATTCATCACTCATTTTTTTTCTTTTATCTAAAAATGATATCTTCCAAAATTTTCTTAGGGGACATGGGGTTTAGGGTTATAGGTTCCCCTCAGAGTACAAAAGAGTGACGATTCAAGAAACTGTCATGAGTAACACACCAATCGTATTGCCACGTTCATCCCAACAACAAACGACAAACCTTCATAGGAAAAAAATTGTACAAAACCTCATATTTGTACTTACCAATGGTGAAAAATACATTTACTTAATTTGTGACCTTTAGATCCCTACAATCATTCAACCATTGAAGTCAATATGGATTTTGGTGCCTTAAAGTCAGGTGTCCCAACTTCTCCACCAACTTGGTGCTCGCCACATTGATACAACTCCCCCCATCAATAATAATGCTATATACCTTCCCATTGATCTTTCATCATGTATGAAAAAGGTTCTCTCGCTGATCCTCTACAACTATCATTTGTGCAATTAAAACTCTTTTTGTGACAATAATCTCACCATTTTATGAAAATTCTCCATTATCAATTTCTGAATATTCATCCTCCTCCTCTTATGAGCTCTCTCCATCGGTCTCCCATTATCCATACTTGTTGATAGTCATGGTGCGACGTTTTGGGAATTCACTAGCAATGTGAACCCTTACTTTAAACTTATAACAACAAATATCCTGATTCTTTATTTGGTTAGCCTCAAAAGTGTGTTTCTTGGGTGGAAGAATTACCTTCTCACTTTTGTGATCAACCACCACTTTCGAATTTGATGATTATCCAATATACTTCCTCATATTTATCCATGGCATGAAAGGGGTAGTGTATTTCCTCATGTTGATCATTATTTTTATTTTTTATTAACCTTGGAGGCTTGGTGGATCATATCTTGTATCTCCACATGGTGGTACATCTCCACTTAATTGGAAATATCCCAATTGAGCCCATGTAAGAAGATCACCAGAGTTTCTTCTAGATATTCCTTAATGTTTGATCAAATAATGTTAATTTTCATCTTCTTATAGTAATATTCAACACTTTTACTCCCTTAAGCGATGAATTGAAGGTCTTTGTGGAGATATATATGGTAATGTGTGGGAACAAACTGCCTCCGCATGGAAAACTTCATGTCGTCCCATGTGCTAATAGGATGTCCAACATATCTATCCCTATCCTTTTATATTTGATCCCAACAAATTAAAGCATAATTAGAAAATTAAAGGGAATAAATTTTGACCTTTTTCTCATTAGAATATGCATGGCATAAAAATACTTGTTCAATCCACATCTCCCACTCCAAGTATGCTTCTAGATTTACTTTTCCTTGAAAAGAACGAACCTTCACCTTAATGCCTCCAAGGATGTCATCATCATGCGGTCTCCATTAGCCTCCTATAAGTTATTAGAACAACCTCCTCCTTTGTGGAACATCCTCAAAACCATCATCAAACTTCTCCATTTACTCCTACATGATGTGAATGTAACATGGTACCAGAGCACGTCGTGGGTTACCTTGGATCATACTCAGGCTTGGTTGATTCTCCAAGTTGTCAATACTCTCATGTAGCTCCTCCATATTACTATCAAGAAGATTCTTGAAATGGCTCACCAAATCTTGAATTTGGAGTTGTGAAGCTTCGAGTGTGGGAGGAATACTTCTGATTCCTTCATCACTAGCATGAGAAATTTTCTTCCCACAATCTTCTACCATGATATGTTACACAAACACAAAAAAATGGGGAGAAACACACACAATGATACACTCTTACACACAAAGATACACACACACATGGTCAAGATATACACACTAATGCATAAAAGGATACAAAAAACCACACAAAATATTTACACACTCACATACACAAGGATGCACACTCACACATGCAATAAATACACACTCATGAACACAATCATACAAACTCATGCACATAATATATACACACTCACGCACACAAGGATACACACTCACAAATATTTTTTTTCTTATTTATCTCCACTCTTAATACTCAATTCAAATACCAAGATCTTATAAAATATAATACCCTTTTTAGGTCGATCATGTGCCACCAATACTTCTCTAATCAAGATTGTTTTGGGGGATGGTTTAACACAACCCGCTTGAGTGGTAAAGGGTTTAAAAATTGTAAAGGGTGAAAAGAGGGTAAAAAATATGGGTAAAAAGGTGGAAAGTGTTAGAAAGTTTTGGTATGTGGATTTTACCTAATTGTGCAAGATAAGAAAAATTAATACAAATATGAACCAAAAATGATATAGAGATGAAGTAAAATGATGGAGAAAGTGATGTATAGAAATAGAAAGTGATAATAATGTAAAGCATGAAGATGAAGTAATTGTATCTACTTTTTTCTTCTTCTTTTTTCTTCAAATCTCCCCAAAATGTGTTGTGCTTAGAGTTTTAAAGTACAATATGATGAATAGAGAGTAAGACAATTTTTTTAAAATCTCTCAAAGAAAGGATGTGATTAATTTTAAAAAGCACAAAATGATGAGTTGGGATATATTTTTTTGTTTTTTTTCTGAATACAAATCAAATATAGAGAATCAAATGCATAAATAAGATGGATGAAAATTTGGATCAATGTATAATATTTCAAGCTTGAAAAATGTAGGAAAATTCTGGAGGTTTTTAAAGAAAAGGGTTTTTTTGAATGGCTGGATAATGTGGGAAGATAAGAAGGGTAATGGTTTAAAGTAATCTAAAAGAAGGTATAGATGCCTACTATGTAAACCAGAGATCTAATACCAAATAATACGAGACACATGGAGTGGCCTGATCTTCACAGCATAGGGAAAAAGATAAAGGATGTGGTTCAGGGATAAGTTTCAGATGATGGGTATGGATAGTGGATGCAATTAGTCAATCAATGCTATAAGGAGTGCGACTTACTACTTAGACATCACACTCAAGGGAAGGATGTGATATACAATCCACACAACAAATCATTTGGGTTGAGGCATGTAATTGGGGGATTTGTGATCTTGGATCACCAATCTAACTTGTAGATTGACAATGAAATAATGAAAAAGTGAAAGGGAGAAAATCAGACCAATCCTTACACAACGAAGAGAAATAAAGCATAATCTCTCTATTATAATACTGAATGAAAATAAAATTCTATGAGGTGGATTTTTATAGCCAAGGGGTGATACAATAGTAAAGGGTCTAATAACCTAAATTCATAAAGGATAAACCTACCTTGTAACCTTAAATTCAAAAATACAAAGTCTAACAAAGACTTTTGGGAAAATTAACACATTCCTTTCCACCCATAGCCCACCAGTTTTGATTTTCAGTACCTAGACCACCGAATTTGAATTTTGTGTCCAAAGATTCCATTCTAAAATTCTCTATGTGGTAAAGGATTCCAAAATTTGTTCAACTATGTGGGACAAGCGTTAAACATCATGTTTGGGATTGCATAAGTGAGATAATAGGCCCACTTTCTCTATCCATGCAAGGCAAGATCCATTAGGCCTTTAATAAAGCGAGATGAGTTCCCATTGTAGGATTCAACCTCTTTAATCTACCTCACATCAATGGTCCTTGAAAATATAACTCCTCCTCCCATGAAATAGACTCAGTGCCTTCAATATGGTTCTCATCAGGTGCGGCTGAGGATGTAGTTGTAACCATGGGCCTTCTGAAAATGAATATCAGAATAAAATAAATATTATCCTAAACACTCCAAGGAATCCTAAAGATTACCTCTATAGGTGCGGTTCTAAGGGACATTAATCCCAAGTTTTTTGAACCCCAAAGCATTTTTGTAAGCTCTATAAATCATCTCTTAAAGAAAAGAAGAATGAACCACACTTTGACGAGACATAATATAAAGGGAAATAAAAGGAGGTGAATTTTACCAAGAATCAAAAGACATCAAATAATGATTTAACTTACCTCGAAGTGGGTGATTTTACTTAAAAATTTGATGAGATAATAATTGAAATTAATTTAGAAAAATTACAGTAGTTATGATACTTGATATGTTGTTTTGTTCTGTATGATTTATATTTTTGATGTTGTATTATTTGAATCTCACAAGGTGTTTATTATAATATTATTTTATTTACTTTGAAGTATTGAAATGGATTTCTTAAATGAGATAGATATTTTCATACAAGATAGTGGAACAACACATACAATTATTAAGAATAAAAAATATTTTTCTGATCTTAAACCAACAAGACTAACTATGAATACTATATTAGGTCCTGTAGATCTGATAAAAGGGATTGGTAAAGCGAGTTTTTATTTACCTAATGTGATACAATTTTTTATAATAGATGAATTTTTTTCCACAAATTATAAAATAAACTTATTAAGTTTCAATGATATATACCAGAATGGGTATGATGCCCAAAATATATTTGGGGGAAATGAAAATTACACGTGCATTACCATTAATAAATATGGTAAGAGTCACATACTATAAAAACTAACAAAATTATCATTTATATTTCATTATACATATATAAGTGAATTCGAAACACATATGGTAGTAATGAATGAACCACAAATTGTTAATTTGTGGAATAAAAAATTAGTTCATCTTCATTAAAAAATGATGCAAAAAATAATTGAAATCTATCATGGACATTAAATAAAGGTTTAGAAGATATCTCCACTAAGAAAAATTCCACGCAAGGATTGTTCTCTTAGAAAGCTGATTATGAGACCATCTCCAACTAAAATTAAGGCTAAAATGCTAGCCTTTCTTGAATGAATTAAAGGGAATATATGTGGATTAATTCATCCATCATGTGGGGAATTTAAATATTTTATTGTATTAATTAATGCTTCTAGAAGATGGTCACACATATGTTTTCTCTCAACATGAAATATAGTGTTTTCATGATTTCTTGCTCAAATAATTAAATTGAGAGCACAATTCCCTAGTTACACCATCATAAAATCAAGGTTCGATAATTATAAATAATTTACCTATCAAGATTTCAATTATTATTGTATGAAAATGGGGATTATTGTGGATCATCCAGTCACCCATGTGCATACAAAAAATGGTTTAGCAAAATAACAGATAAAAAACCTCCAACTTATTGCTAGACCATTAATAATGAGAACAAATCTATTGAACTCCGTATGGGGTCATGAAATATTGCATGAATAAATATTAATTCATATAAGACCAAGTGCATATCATATGAAATCTCCACTCCAATTATCTTTTGGCCAATATCCTGACATCCCCTATATAAGAATCATTGGTTGTGTTGTATATGTACTAATTGATCCCCAACAATGTATAAAGATGGGACCTCAAATGAGTTTTGGAATATATATAGGATATGAATCCTCATCCATAATCAAATAAATTTAAACAAAATCCAATGATGTATTTATATCACGTTTTGCTGATTATCACTTCAATGAAGAAGTATACCTAGTATTAAGGGGAGAAAAGAAACAAGGGGAGGAGATTTTATGGAATGTGCAAACATTATATTTTATCAATCCTCCCACTCGACAATATGTGATGGAAGTGAAAAATATTTTACATTTTCAATAACTAGAAAATAAATTTCCCAATGATTTTTTTTGATTCAAAGGGCGTGACTAAATCACATATACTAGCTATAAATTCACTAGCTAGAATTGATGTCCCAAAGACACAATTAAATAAAAATGTTATAGAAATATAAAAAACATGCCTAAAGCATGGAATAACAGTTGTCTCAAAGAATATAATTCCTAAAAAAAGGAATGAGTATAATTTAAAAACCTATTATGGAGGGATTTGTTCCATAAGAAACATGTAATTTACGTATTCTTAAAGAAATATATGATGAGAATCATAAACAAAATTCACAGGATATAGAAAAACCTAAAGGTTTTGAAAATAATGAAATCTATATTAATTATTACACTATAGGTAATATATGGAATCGATGTATTGTGGAAAATATTAATGAAATATTTTCATATTCTATGTCACATGATATAGAAAATGAAAACCATGAACCAAGGTCTGTTATGGAATTTCAAAAACGACCCAATTGGAATAAATGGAAAGACATAATACAAGTTGAATTAAATTCACTTAATAATAAAAGGGTTTTTATAACTATTAAGATCACACAATAATCTATGAATTTTGTTGGATATAAATGGGGGTTTTGTGTAAGAATAATGAAAAAAATGAGATTGTAAGATACAAAGCTCATCTTGTCGCATAAGGTTTTTATCACAGATCTGAAATTGATTGTGAGGAGACATATTCTAATTTTATGGATGCTGTTACTTTTTGATATCTAATCATCCTTCAATAGCTGAGAAGGATAATACGTATCTTATGGATATTGTTTCAACTTATTTATATGGGCCACTTGATAATAGTATATATATGAGAATCCCTGAAGGATTAAAAGTTCCCAAAGTTTTTAATTCAAAACCTAAAGATCTATATTTAATTAAATTATAGAAATACCTATATATATTAAAACAATATGGGCGTATGTGGTATAATATTTTGAGTGAATATTTATTAAATAAAGGGTATATAAATAACCCCATAAAACTATTTGTAATTATTAAGAAAACAACATCTAGATATGAAATCATTGCTATTTATATTGATGATTTAAAAATCATTATAACTCTAGAAGAGATCAATGAAGCAATGATAAACTTAAATGATGAATTTGAAATAAAATAACTGGGAGAAACCAAGTATTTTTATAGATTAAAAATTGATCATACACCAAGTGGTATATTTTTGTATCTGTCAAATTACACTGAAACGTATTAAAATGATTTAATATGAATAAAGTGAATCCTTTAGTGTACTCCAATGGCTGTTTGGTCTTTAAATATTGATAAATATCAATTTATTCCTTGTGAATAAAATGATGAGTTAGTTGTTCCGAAAGCACCATACCTCAGTGCTATCAGAGCATTAATGTATATTGATAATTTTACTCATCCTGATATATATTTTTCTAATAATTTATTGGAAAGATTTAGTTTATCTACTAAATGAATACAATGGAATAGAATTAATCAAATTTTTCATTATATTTATGACACTATTGATTTGGGTTTATTCTATTCTAACAAATTAAAAAAGAAGATGGCCAGTTTTACATAAGAAGGTTATTTACCTAATACCCATAATGTGAAATTAAAAACTTGTTATGTGTTCATAGTTGGAGGTACTACTATATATTGGAGATCATAAAATTAGACACTCATCACCATATATTCAAATCATGATGAAGTAATAGCATTACATGAGGCATATCAAGAATGTGTTTGGTTGCAATATATGACTCAAAACATTTTAGCAGCAAATGGATTACATATGGATTTTATCCTAACAATATTATTTAAAGATAATACTACATGTATCACACAATTAAAGGAAGGATTCATCAAGAATTATCAGATAAAAAACATACCACCGAATTTTTTCTCATTTACATAAGAGTTAATGATGGACAAAGATATCAACATGAAATATGATCGATAAAATAATGATGTTACATATTTATTTAAAAAGTTACTACCAATGGTTATATTTATAAATCTTTTACTTGATATTGGGATATATATTACAAAATTTATAATGTAATTTAACTTTCAGGGTGAGTCAACGTGACTGTACTCTTTTCCTTATTTTGGTTTTTATACCAATGGGACTTTCTGGAAAAGGTTTTTAAGGAGGAAGTATCAAAACATGTATGAAATTTAAAGGGGTGTACATCCCAAGGTGGAGTGTTAGTCAACCGCTAAAAGAAGACTGTAATCCTCAATGAGGGTGGGCTTCCCACCCCCACCAATCCCCTCTGCCTACCATGCTGAACTGCCTATAAAAGGTCAGTGTATTCCCCCTAGATAAAGACTATGGATAGAAGGGAGACACCATAATTTTCAATAAAATACCTGTCTTTCCTTTATACTCATATTTATCTGCTACTCTAATTTTACTCCTTTCAATTTCTGTTTACACAAAAATAGTAAGATTATTTTCAAAATGTGAAAGACCATCTCATCACTTTCTTTATACCATATTTTTTTTATAGAGTTGACTATAAAATAATAGGGATAGTAAACATAAAATATCTCATGATTTATTTAATTTGGTTGGGTTTTTAAAAAACCTGTAGATCAATAAATAAATATTATTTATAAAACAATTTATTTATATTAGATTGAATCTAATAGGATGAAAAGTGATGATGATATAGTGCATGGCCTTTGGACTAGTATAATTGTGGGCCTTTGAGATATGAATCGAGGTTTCAATTCACAAATCATTTAGGTCATTTAATGGGTTCCCCATCGACCTAGTTGAAAAAGAAGGTGTTTCCATTGTTTAATAAAAAATATCTTGACCTTAGAACATTTTGAATATCTTAAGAAAATTAAGATACACCAACTAGAAAAATAATCTTCAATGACATGGTATAAAGTGATGCGATTTTTTGGTGTTTTTGAAAATCCTTTTTTTTCTATTTGTGGGAGGACATGTAGAGATGGGATTTTCTAGAGTTTTTATTAGAATGATATGAACATTTTGAAATCTGGTTTCTGGATAGCCATATAGAGACATGATCATGGAGTTGATTAAGTTTGGTTGAAGATATGGTCTTCTAACTTATTATCTAAGGTTTGTGATTTTTGGTGGAGGTTGGTGGATAACATGTTACTTATAACACCCTAATATTTTTATGAGATATACTTTTTTATTATGCTACATGCAACACTGACTTAGATTTCATTACACGCAACACTAAGTTTCTATGAAACATCACTTTATTATTGTAATTATTTTTAAAAAATAATTATAAACGAGATGTTAGAATAGAGGGCATGGAAATGATTTTCTTAATTATGAAATTAGGGTTTAAACATGCATATATAATTATTTTACCAATTAATTATAAAATGTAAAACATTTTTTAAAATAAAATAAAAATGTTTTCCTGAAAAAATATGCAGAAGTGTGTTTTATACCAATAAATAAAAAAATCACTCATGTTGGATTAAATTAATAATATATATATATATAATATTAAATATATTTTTTAACATTTATATATTTTTTATATCAGATATAATAATAAATCCAATTTTATGCACAAAAGAAGTATTTTTCTAAAAAGACAATTTTGCCGCCCTTTGATGGCGCACTTGTTTAAAACACAGTTTTTAATAATTTTATAAATTATATATGAAAAAATAAACTTCTTATTTTAAATAGGAATATCAAAAATTTACTTTGGTTGACTGAGAAGTTTCATGTTTTCATGAATATTGAAAAATACTGAATTTTAATTGAAAATTGTTTTTTTGTCTAAACTTATATATATAATTAAATTATGTTTTTAATTGGTTTTAATGTATAATTAGTACTATTTAACATAAATTAATCTAATTTATTTCATTAAAATCAATTTCACATTGAAATTGGATATAAAAACATTCCAAACTTTTGAACATTTTTACTTTAAAAACCCATTATTTTATCCCGTCTGTGGGATTAATTTTAAATTAATTTATGAAAATTATGTGAAATAAATTTGTAAAAATTGATTCCATATTTATAATCATAAGGGAAAAATTTATTAAATAGTTCCCTTTTAGTTTTGGACTATATGAATAATAACTTTGGTAAATTTTTGTTACCACGACTAAGGGTAAATCGAGTAATTAAGGGTAAAAATAATATTATAAATAATATAAAATTACCCTAAAACTTGACCAAATGTTATTTAATGAATTTAATTATACCCTTAAAAAATTATTTTTAAAACTGAATGATTTTAATGTTCACTTATCCATGAAAATGACCTGGGTATTATTAAAATCAAAGAGAGTAACAAAATGTCACACTCTTACTTTTAATAAGTATAATATTTTAATATGCGGTAAAATAGAATATATGATCTACTATGTATATTATGATGAAATATAATATTTTTAAATACATCATAAAATTTTATTTTTAATTTTTAGTGAAGAAATAATTATCATAAATAGTTACACATTGATGATGCAATAATTATTCAATTAATAAAATAATCAATTAAATGATATTATAAATATTAAAATAAATATAATTTTAATTAATTAAGGTCATCCAAAAATTTTATACAATAATATTACATATTAGGAGTGTATTAAATGATTTTTTTTGAAGTTATATTTCTGTATTGACTTTCTTAAAGTCAATGTAATGAATAATGTCAAAATTACCACTAATGATATTTTATGAAAATAATATTTTATTCAATTAGTTAAAAATCATAAAAATTATAAATAAGGACAAATGGTATAAATTATTTTCTATAATATCATAAATTTACCATTTATGGTTCAATTGACACCTTATAAGTAAAAATCTCCACCTTTTAATATTGAAAATGTTGTTACCGTAGTTAAAATTAAAATAGGTTAATTAAGGGTTAATCAAAATGATAAGGTTAAATATAATACCAAAACTTGTTTAAAATATATTGGAAGATTATATTAAAACCCTATATCATCTTATATTAAAATAAATTTATTTCTTGATGTATTTTTATTGATATTTAATTTATTATAAATTAATATTTTTTGAGGTTCCAAAAGGGCCCCTCACCTCAATTATAAAAAGGAACTTCCACCCTCAATTATACACATCACTTTGAGACTTATAGCTCGACCAAAATCTAAAAAATCCTCTTATCCACTTATATATCCACATACTAGAGGTTTTGTCCTTCCCAAAACACCAAATCTAGAGTCCTTTAGAGGAGATCTAAAGGATCCATTTCGAAGAAGAGGTAATCGATCTAACCGATCACTCTCTTTTCTACTCTTATATACCTCCTATAAATCTATGATATATGTAATAAAATAATAAATTCATCATTATCAATAAACTTAAATTTTATTATTATTATGAACACAAATCCCTTTTCCCATCGAACAATAAATTAAAGTATCGCTCATGCATATGTATAACTTACCATTTCCACGTAGCGATACAATTAATTTTACTTCACCATATTTTATGAGTGGGAATTATGATGGGTTTAATATTTATATTTTTTATTTATGACATAATTATACTTCTGTATTGATAATATAATATCTACCTTTTCACCACCTAATATTTTGGGAAATGATAACGTCGCTCGTGCGTACGTATGGCTTACCATCTCCATGATGCGATGTGATTTTTTTCATTTATATTTCACATGAATGGTAGTGAGTATGATTTTTATGAATATATATGACATATATATCTTAAAATTATTATATAATGATAATATATCATATAATTTTCTTTCTTTTAATATGAAAAGAAAATGAAAACACCGTTCATGCGTATGTACGACCTACTATCTCTATGAATGATATATTTTATTTTCTACATATAACTTTTATGAATCACCATGAATACATATATAATGAATATATATATGATATTTATGTCATGTTTATCATTTTATATATGATTAAATCATGATTTATATAATAAGACCAAGGATAAAATGTCAAAACATGTATGAAAAACATAGCATTTGCTACCTGAAACATAACTTTAACATGGAATTGTTAATAAGAGTGTAATATAAAGTCATAAGTAAATAATATATGGTATTATATATTTTAATATGTTTCTTTTTTAGATGTATAATTTAATTATGTTTATTATATAAGAGTTTTGAACATATACGAAGGAAGTAAAGACTTAAGGTAAGGGATTTTTGTCTCACTTTTATTTCTGTGGGACACATACATTATACACTACTTGTTTCTTTTGTGTGGTGTATATATTGATCATGAAAGTTTTTATGAGTATTATTATGAACATTATGTTATTTTCATATCCATAAAATTTTATTTCTTTCATGTGGCATATGATTCTACTAGTTATAAAGTGATAAGTGATTATTTTACAATATCATCAATAATCGGGCTTGTTTCATTTTAAATCACCATTGTGGAATATTTATCTTCCACATCCATGTATTATTAAAATGTTTTTAAAAAGGTTTTACTATTATCCTAAAAACATTTAAATTTATTTTTACCCATGTTTTTATTTTTAGGAAACAGTTTGAAATGAATATTTTTTTCTTTTCTAAACTAGGATCTTTGTGACTTTTCTAACAAAAATATACATAATAATTTTTTTAAACTTATACGGTATGAATGAAATCTTCCACCGTCACGATGCCTTAATTATTTTTAGTTTCCTTTACAATTTTACAAGGTTATTTTTAAATAAAATTTCTTCCTTTATACTTGTACGACTCTTAAAAAAATGATCTCATAATGGAAAGGATATTTTCCTCAAGAATCATTTCAAGTGATATTTAAAAAATAATTTTTCCATCTAAGATGACTTTTATTGATGTTACTTTTTCTTTACTAGTGATATTACCCAAGGATTCCATTTTATTCTTTCTATGAATGATTTATGTTTATGATGGCTTGATATTTATGGAACCTATTTCTTTTCCATGAGTTATGTTATGATGAAGTGTTCCTAAAACTCTTTTCTTTATATGGTTTATGATGCGATGAAAGATTTATGGTCCTGTGGCAAAAATATGTATAGTTTTCATTAAGTGTTGGGTGGGACTTATATATCCCTAAAATGAATTGGGTAATGATAAATGTTTTAGGATATCAAAGGGTATATGGGAGATCATCCTAATCTCGTAATAAGAGGGTACATAGGAGGTCATCCTAATCCCGAAATAGGAGGGTACATGGGAGGTCATCCTAAGCGAAAAACTAGAAGGTACATGGTAGCTATTACCAAGATTAAAGTAGTTACATGGGTGATTATCCTAAGACTAAAATTATATGAATATATTTGTGGGTATCATTTACATAAGATATTCTAAGATTATGTGTATGCCAAAAATTCCATGTCTTTTTCCATTATTATACTTTCATGGATTATGTGCTTTTATTATCTTATTATTCATGTGTTATGAACTACCAATATTTATTCCATGATAAATGTATATGATATTTGATATGTAAGTTATGATATTAAAATGTTATGATCATTTTTTCATACCTTCATTCTCATGTTATGCTTACGTATCTTCCATGCTTACCCTTAATGAGCATATGAGCTTACACTTTCTTATATTTCCATTCCTTAGGTTATAAAGAAAGATTTTAAGTATGAGTACTAAATGAGAAGATATTTATGGAAGATATTGAAGATATTTCACCAAATTAGAATAATGTGTTCCAAGTTTCCAAAGACACTAAACTATTATAGTCCTCAAGCATATGTTTTTCTAATGTAATGAATATTCATTTAGAAATATGAAATATCCATGTCTGAAAATCCCAATTCATTATAGTTGGTATCAGATCAAAGGTTTAGTAAAACTTTGGGAATTAGGATGAGAAAAAATTAGTGTGAACCCTAAATATCAGTCTAAGTATAGGTTATAATCCTAGAGTTTTCATAACAATCTTGAATATACTAGGATTAAACATAAGATGTTATAGATTGAAGGTAATATACTAAGTATGTCACACTATTATTTTTTGATTTTAGTCAATATATGGAACATGAAAGAGCTATGTTAATGATGAATTCAATGGGAAATGCAACAATTTTCCTTCTAATCAACCAAATGTTATGGGAGTTGGAATGAAAAATATTATTGCTATACTCACACAAGATATGAATCATACTAAACTTCTAAATGAGAAAAGGAGGGGACAAATTTCTGTTGAGTCCTTCATGAGGAAACGCCCACCTTTTTTTAGTGGGTATTATGATCCACTTATTACTCAATAATGTATAGGTACCAATGAAAATATATTTTCCATCCTTAAGTTTTTGGAACATGAAAAATATATTTTGGATATTTATCGTTTGGAAGGCGAAGCTGATAAATTGTGGGCTCTTATTAAGAACATGAGAAAATAAGAAGAAACCGAATCTATGGAATGTTAAGAGTTTAAGTGGATATTTTTTACTTCCCTTATATTATATGAACAAGTATGGAGAAGGAATTACTTGATCTTAAGAAAAAGGATGATGAATATATTGGTACCTATAAATATAATTTTACAAGACTTGAAAGGTACACTTCTAGGTTAATCATCATACATAAATCAAAATTGATTGATTATTTAGTGGCCTAAAACCAAGTATTAAAAAGGGATTGGATATAAGTGACTTTAGTACCTATGAATAAGTCATTAAATGTACAATGAAGGTAGAAATGGAAATTGGATATTCCCACCATTCCCCTGGTTTTAATAAGAAAAAGAAGATCAAGTATAATGAAAACTTAAATGGTGGAAATAAATTTTATGTATTTGTATACTAGAAATGCAGGAAGAGGCACTCAAGTGAATTATTGAAAGGGACAAGAGAGTGTTATGGGAATGGAAAGTAAGTTCATCAAGCAGTTGGATTATGAAGTAATAGGAAGAAGGTGGATAATGATGCGAATAATGAGAAATCCCCACAAAGTAAAACTCCTACAATTTAGTGTTTTAATTTCAAGTAGTTTGGTAATTATGATAACAATTTCCACAATAGAAGGAAAAATTTGGATGGTAAGTCACAAAAACCTTTGAGTAAAAAGGACAAAGGAAAATCTTATGCTATCACAATGGATGAAGTGAACCATGATAATCATGGAATACTTATCCTTATCTCCTTAGTTATGAATTTAATGTTTGATTTTGTATGAATGAACCCTATGAAAATATTATTGTTCATACATTAGTGAAATTTCATTTGATTATCTACCTGGATTCTAGAATACTAAAATCACATATTTTATTGGTAAAAGGATGAATCCAATCTTCCCATGAAATTTGTTTTATAAGAAAAGAGATTATATCAGGAATGAAGAATCATGTGTGTATACAATATGGTTTTACAGAATACACGATGAAGGCATTCACATGTATAGTATGTAACAAACAATAGCTACTTTATTATATATGGGGGATCAATGCTAAGATAATTTTGATAAATTTAGTGACCTTATTTCTAAAGTTTAGGAATTTTATCTTTCAGAAGGTTTATAAGGTTAACCATTTATGAAATGGTTTATGTTAAACTTTATATGAGGTTTTAGAGATTAAAGTATTATCTCACTATATGAGGATTTATGCATATTTTATAACTCATGATAACATTTTTGTTGTGAAAGATACATATGGAATGACCTATCATTTTATTTATGGATCTCATGATTTGTTAACGCTTTAGTAGTGGGAAATTTACCTTCATTTCTTGTAATAAGAGATGAAGTGGAAATTAATCAAGGAACAAAAAAGGGTTATGTTGTCCTGAAATCATGTAAGTATATATTCTCATGAAAATTCTTCAATATTAGGAAAAAAGGTATTGAAATAAATTTTTTTCCTATTGTCATCATTTTTAATGATATCAATGACCTTTTTCAAGCCTCTTTGGGATATGGATTTGTGATTGTTAACTTTATATTCACCATGTTCTCTATCACTATCCATCAGAACATGATAGTTAGATTTCTATTCCATGTCCATGTTTTCACTTTCCACCTATGTTCTCCTATATAGAAACCTAGTTATGTGTTACTTTGGGTAACCATTAAGTTTCTAACTTTCCATTTTTAAATGGAAGTTTTAGTATTCATTTTTACGATGTGGGTTTCTATGAAAGAAACTTTCAAGTATTAAACCGTTGATAACCCAGACGAATTTAGAGGGTGAAATTCATTTTAAAGGGGGTAGAATGTAACATATCAAGATTTTTATGATATATATCTTTTTTCTTGAACCATTCACAACTCTGGTTTATCTTGCGTTGTACACAACACTGAGTTTATATGAAACATAATTTTATTATTATAATTATTTAAAAAAAATTATAACCTACCCATTATAATGGAGGGTATGAATAGGATTAACTGAATTATGTAATTATGGGTTACACATGTATATATAATTCTTTGACCAATTAATTATAAAATGCAAAACCCTTTTTAAAATAAAAGGAAAATATTTTTTTTCTAAAAAACTATGCACACGTGTGTTTTATACCAATAAATAAAAAAATAACTCATTTTTGATTATATTAATGAAATATGCATATAATATATTAAATATCATTTTAAATATTCATATTATGTGTTTTCCAAATAGGATATAGGAATAGATCCAATTTTCTGCATAAAAGAAGTATTTTTCTAAAAAGGTAGTCTTGCCACCTTTTGATGGAACACTTATTTTAAATATAATTTTGACACTTTTATAAATTATATTTGAAAAAATAAACTTATTTTTTGAAATTTTAATATCAAAAATTTACTTTGGTTTAATTTTTGGTATTTTTCTGAGAAGTTTTGTGTTTTGATGGATAATGAAAAATACTAAATTTTAATTAAAAACAATTTTTTATTTAAAATTATTTATATAGTTAAATTATGTTTTTAATTGGTTTTAAAGTATAATTAGTAAAATTTTACATCAATTAATCCAATTCAGGTCATTGGAATCAATTTCATATTGAAATTGGATATACAAAAATTCCAAACTTTTGAATATTTTTACTTTTAAAACCCACTTTTTCGTCCTATCTGTGGGATTAATTTTTAATTAATTTATACGAATTATGTAAATTGAATTTGAAAAAATGGATTCCATATTTGGAATCATAATATCCAAATTTATTAAATATACCCCTTTTATTTTTGGAAAATATGAATAGAAACTTAGGTATTTGTTTGTTACTATGATTAAGGGTCAATCAGGTAATAAAGGGTAAAAATAATATTATAAATAATATAAAATTACCCTAAAACTTTCCCAAATGTTATGATACAAATTTAATTATACATTTAATTTTTTTTTTGAAATTTAATAATTTAATGGATACTTTTCCATGAAAATGACTTGGGTATTATTACAATAAAAGAGAGTGACAAAATGTCACACTCTTACCTTTAATGAGTATAATATTTTAATATGTTGTTAACTATATGATATGATATAATTTGTATATTATTATGAAATATAATAGGTTTAAATATATCATGTAATTTTATTTTTAATTTTTATTTAGGAAATAATTATCATAAATAATTACACAATGATGATGTAGTAATTATTCAATTAATGAAACAATAAATTAAATGATATTATAAATATTAAAATAAATATATTTTTAATTAATTAAGGTTATCAAAGAATTTTCTAGGTGAATATGACATATTATAAGTGTATTAAATTAATTTTTTCTAAGTTATATTATTTTAATTATTTTCTTAAAGTCAATGTAATGAATAATATCAAAATTACAACTAATGCTATTTTATGAAAATAATATTTAATTAAATTAGTAAAAAATTATAAAAATAACAAATAAGAAAAATTTGGATAAATTTGGGTCTAAATTATCATAAATGTACCATTTATGGTTCAATTTACCCCTTATAAGTAAAAATGTACACCTTTTAATATTGAAAATGTTGTTACCGTAGTTAAAATTAAAATAGGTTAACTAAGGGTTAATCAAAATGATAAGGTTAAAAAAATAAAAAAACATGTATAACATATATTTTATGATTATATTACAACCCTATATAATATTATATTCAAATAAATTTCTTTTTTGAGGTATTTGGATTGATATTTAATTTATTATAAATCAATATTTTTAGAGATTCTAAAAGTTCCCCTCACATCAATTATAAAAAGAAACTTCCTCCCTCAATTATACACATCACTTTGAGACCTATAACTCGATAAAAATATTAAAAATACTCTTATCCACTTCCCTATACACATTTTATAGTTTATTTTATTCCCAAAATGACAACTCTAGAGTCCTTTAGAGGAGATCTAAAGAATATGTTTCGAAGAAGAGGTAATCGCTCTAACCGATCACACTCTTTTTATAATATTATATACTTACTATAAATATGTGATATATATCATAAAATAATAACTTAATATTCCTAAATATTCTTAAATTTTATTATGATTATTAACACACCAATATAAATCCCCTTTCTCATCAAACAATAAATGAAAGTATCACTCGTGCGTACGTATGACTTACCGTCTCCATGTAGCGATACAATTAATTTTCAATCACCATATTTTATGATTGAGAATTATGATGGGTTTAATATTTATATATGATATTTATGAAATAATTATAATTTTTTAATGATAATATCATATCTAACTTTTTACCACCTAATCTTTTGTGAAATGATAACTTCACTTGTGCGTACGTATGGCTTACTATCTCCACGATGCGACATGATTCATTTTTCATTTATATTTCACATGGATTGAAATAAGGATGAATTTTATGAATATGTATGAAATATATTATTTTAAATTATTATTTAATTATAATATATCACATATTTTTCTTTCTTTTAACATGACAAGAATATGAAAACAACATTCATGCGTACGTACGACCTACCGTCTCCATGAACGATGTGTTTTATTTTCTACCTCTAACTTTTATGAATCACCATGAATAAATATATAATAAAGATATATATATATATATATATATATATATATGATATTTATTTCATGGTTATCATTCTGGATATTATGAAATCATGATGTATGTTAGAGGACTAAGGATAACAAGTCAAAACATTTACGAAAAACAAAGCGGTTACTACCCAAAACACAACTTTAACATGAAATTGTTAATAAGTGAGTAATATAATGTCATAAGTAAATAATATATGGTATTATATATATGAATATGGTTATGTTTTATATATATAATAAAATTATATTTATTATACATGAGGTTTGAATGTATATGAAGGAAGTCAAGACTTAAGGTAAGATATTTTGGTCTCACTTTTATTTTTATGGGACACATGCCTTATACACTACTTGTTTCTTTTATGTGGTGTATATACTACCCAAAAATGTATTTTATGAGTATTATTATGAATATTATGGTATTTTAATATCCATATAATTTTCTTTCTTTCATGGGGCATACGATTCTACTGATTATAAAGTGATAAGTGATTATTTCATAATCTCATCAATAACCGGGATTTTTTGTTTTTTTTAAATGGCCACTGTGTAATATTTATCTTCCAAATCCATGTTTTCTAAAAATATTTTCAAAAACGTTTTTATTATTTTGCTACTAATATTAAAGGTTGTGTTTAACCATGTTTGACTTTTTACTTAGTGGTTTGAAAATAATATTTTTTTTCGTTTTCTAAACCAGGATCTTAATGACTTTCCTTTTAAATATACAGAAGGAATGTTTTTAACTTATAAATAATGAATGGAATATTATTCCATCATGACACCTTAATTCCTTGAATATTACTTTAAAATTTTACAAGTTTATTTTTAAATAAAATTTATTCTTTTATACTTGCATGATTCTTAAAAAAATCATTTCATAAGGGAAAGGATATTTTACCCAAGCATCATTTCAAGTGATCTTTAAAAAATCCTTTTTCCATCTTAGATGACTTATATTGATGTTACTTATTATTTAATGGGTATATGACCCAAGTATACCATTATTATTATTTATTTTAATGGTTTATGTTTATGATGGCATGATATTTATGAAACCTAATTCTTTTCCATGAGTTATATTACGATGAAGTGTTTATGAAAATCATTTATTTATATGTGTTACAATGCGATGAATTATTTATGGTCATGTGGCATTGATATGTATAGTTTTCATTAAGTGACAAGTGGGACCTATATCTACCTCCAATGCATTGGGTAATGATAATGTTCTATGAGCTCAAAGGGCACACGAGAGGTGTAACACCCCGAGATTCTATGAGAAATATTATTTTAATTTCATTGATGTCTTGTGTTGTACACTACACCAAAATTATCTTGTACTATACACAACACCGTATTAGCTTGCAGTATACGCAACACTATTCTTGGATCGTATTACACACAATTTAAGTTCGTTTGATAGTAGTTATTCTATGCAACATTGAGTGTGTCTATATATATATATATACATTCAATGTATAAATGAAATATGGTTGGATTCTGTTATACGAGACAAAAAAGGAGTCTTGCACTACACGCAACCTTGACTTCGCTTTCATTACATGCAATCACGACCTTCTTCGACAGCATGTGTTGTACGCAATACCGGGTTTCACTAAACAATGATATATATTTATAATATTATTATAAACTAGCCGTTATGAATAGTATTAACTAAATTTTGAATTTTATAACATTATTATTCATCTTACACATTTTATGGAACATGGTATGAGAACAAAATAATTTTTTCGGGTAAAATAAGTATTTTTCAAAAAATGCAGTTTTGCCGCCTTTTGATGGCGCACCCATTTTAAATATAATTTTTGACAAGTTTATAAGTTAAATTTTACAAAATAAACTTCTTCTTTTGAATCATGATATAAAAATTTACATTGGATAAAGTTTTGATATTTTTCTGATAACTTTCATATTTTAATGAATAGTAAAAACACGCTATATTTTAATTAAAAAAATCTTTTTTCATCGTAATAATTTATATGGTTAAATTATAATATTGAATGGTTTTAAAGTATAAATAGAATATATTTTTACCATTTAATATAATGTATGTCCTTAGCATTTATTTTACATTGAATTCATAGGTAAAATCATTTCAATCTTTGACAATGTTTTAACTTTTAGAACTCGTTTTATTAACAATGGGATTAATTTTAAATTAATTTCTGCAAATTTTGATTAATGAATTTATAAAAATTGATTCCATATTTGGAATCAGTGGGTCCAAATTATTTTAATAGGATACTTTTTATTTTTGGGCATTATGAATAGTAACTACGGTAAATTTTATTTACCATAGTAAAAGGTAAATTGGGTAATTAAGGGTAAATATAATATTATAAAATTACTCTAACACTTGTCTTAATATAATTTTATGCTTAATTTTTTCCTAAGGCATATTTGGATCGAAATGGAATCCATTGAAATCCACTTGGAGGTGATTAAGACCTTTAGTTTATTTTATTTAAAGGAAAGTGAAATATGTCTCACTCAACTTTAATAATTAAAGTATTTTTAATATAAGTTTATACAGAATATAAATTCGGTTATAAATACTCATTTGAAATATAAAATGTTTTTCTTTATCATGGTAATTTATTTATAATTTTTAAGAGATATTTAATTACCTTAATAGCTTATACATTAATGATGGAGAAATTATTTATTTAGTGACAAATAAGTAATATAGTTTTTATTGAAATAATAATACCCATTAAAAGGCTCAAAAACCTGACCAAAACTTATTGGTAGTGTATATATACACCATAATAATCCAATTACCGAATATATGACCGTTTGGAGTCTTATAAAAGTGATTATGACACTTATATTATTTTATTTTAAATAATGTCAAAGTTGTCACATTCATAATTTAATAAATATAACATTTTAAAAGTTAGGTGTTTTAGAATATAAATCCTACTAAAAGTATTATTATGCAATATATAAGATTTATCTTCATCCTATTATTTTATTTTTAATTTTTATGCAACAAATAATTATATTTAATAATTATACAAAAATGTTGTAGAAATTATTTTATTAAGAGAAGTATCAAATAAATGGTTTTATAAATAGTAAAATAAATATTATATAAACTATTTAATGTGATAAACTAATTTTTTAGATGAATATGACATGTTATGAACCTATTAAATATTTTATTTTTAATATATCCTCTGTGTGGATTTTATTTAAATTCAAATAAATGAATAGTGTCAAAATTGACACTATTGTTATTTTATAAAAATAACATATTATTAAATTGTTTAAAAATCAAAAAAATATTTAAAAATTATAAATTGAAATTTATATAGTCTAAAATGTCATAAAGTATCTAGTTATGGAAAATTAACAATACATAAGTGATTATTTATAACCATTTAAAATTTAGAATTTTATTACCACAAATAAAATTAAATAGATTAAATAAGGATAAATCAAAATTATAAGGTTTAAAATAAGATAAAAACATGCCTAAATTTGATTTGTTGATGAGATTACAACCCTATATCATCTAATATTCTAATTGAGTCATTTTTGGTGGTTTTTATGTGGGGTTTGAATTTATATTAAACTAATATTTTTGAGGATTCCAAAGGTGCCCCTCTCCTCCCTTATAAAAGAGCACCTCCTCCCTCTCATCTTTACACAACTTTGAGCCTTCAATATCGGAAAAAACCTACCAATTTCCATTATCAACTTCCCTAGAAATATTATAGAGGTTATGGTCTTCTTCAAAGACCAATTTTAGTGCCCTAAGAGGAGGTTTCAAAGAGGCGTGTCGAAGAAGAGGTAATATCCGTTACCGATTCTTTCAAATTTATTTCTTCTTCTAATCCCTCTTATTTAGTTGTTTCATTATGAAGTAATAACATCAGTATCACTCATATACTGATATGTTATTATAAATATGAAACAACCCTATTCCACCTTCTATCCAACCTACGGAAAACGAAATCACCGCGCGTACGTACGTACAGAATACCGTCTCCACGCCGTGGTGTAATCTGTTTTCCACCACCACATTACTTGGATGGGTATAATGGTGTAAAGAATAACTATATGTGATTATTGTAAATTGATATTGATTCTGAAATATTATACATACACTTCAATACAATTCCAGGATCATGGGAATGATATCATCGCTCGTGCGTACGTATGGACTACCGTCTCCACGAACGTGATAAGATTCATTCTTCATGTTAACCATTCATGAATGATTATAAAGTATATATAATGAATAATAATAAAATATATGACATAATAATTCTACTGGATTTATTTATATATATATATGTATGACATCTATTTAATTCCATTCAATTCAATAAGGAAACGAAAATAGCGTTCTTGCGTACGTATGGCCTACCGTCTCCATGAACGGTGTATTTCATTCCATTTATCAATCTATCATATATATGTATTTGATGGATATTTATTATATATAAATCATGTTTGAAATTATTAAATTAATTAAATCAGGATATAAGTAATAATATTAAGAACAATAAGTCTGAAGACGTACGATAAATGAAACGATTTTACCCAAAACACTGCTTTAACATGGATTTACAAAAGAACAGGTAATATAAAGTCATAAGTGAACCATATATGATATAATAACAATGAATATGATTTTTTAATAAGTCAATGACATTATTTAAATCATTATACAGGAGGTTCAGATACGTACGAAGCATATCAGACCTAAGGTAAGGGATAATTATTCCAATCTCATTCTTATCCGAGATTGTTTATTCGTAAGTATTTACTGGGGTTATATTTATCATCCATGTACCTATTTTCTAAAAATGATTTCATGTATTATTAATGTACTTTTTACCAATTTTTGACTTTTACTAGATTGTATGTAAGGAATCTTTCTTCTGTTTACGTTACAGGGTACTTTTTTTGACTTTTTTGACAAAAGTACAAGGATAATGTTTTTTTTAAACTTATACGGCATGAATGGATTTTTACGGTTTCATAACACCTTATTTTAAAGAAGATTAATCTACAATATTTCATGACTATTTTCAACAAAATCCTTTTCTTTTAAAATTGCATGGCATTTTGTGAAAAGAAAATGATTTTGAAGAAGAAAGGATATTTTCCTCAAGAATTCTTTTCAAGTGTTTTATCAAAACCATTTTCCATCTAAGATGAAATTATTTCATATGTGTGTGTTTCAAGTATAATGTCTCTATTATTTACATGGTTTGATTTTTCATATGATGAAATTATATCCATTTCTTTTATATGGATTATGTTATGATGGGATTATGTTTATGAAACCCATTTTATTTGTTGGGTTATTATGAATGATGTATGTTTATTTTGTGGCACACGTAAGAATGATTTCAATATGAGATGTGTGGGACCTATATCTACCTTAAATGCATTGGGTAAAGATTTATATCTCATGAGATAGACATGGCAGAAATGACAAGTAAATACAGTTCAGTAATATAGGGCTGGAACGACAAGTAAACCCGATTCAGTAAGGGACTTTGTCCACTAAGATGGTCTTGGTAGCAATGCCTTGGCTACTATGGAAATCATATCATGTGCTTAATTTTTTTCCAAAATTAGAAGTTTTATTCCCATGCTATTTTATCATGATTGATATTCCATTATGATCTATTCCTTATGTACTTCCATGTTTTATGTCATTTCCCAAGATCTTGATGTTTAAACATTATGTTCATGTTTTTAAGTTTCAAATGTATATGGTTTGTTTTATTTTCTCCATGCTTACCATTACTGAGCATTTGAGCTCACCCTTTTTATGTTTTATTTTCCCCCAGGATTAAAATAAAGGTTTTAGGTAAGGAAACAAAAATGGGAAGATCGTTATGGGAGATGTT
Source organism: Viscum album (assembly GCA_963277665.1). Classification (NCBI taxonomy): domain Eukaryota; kingdom Viridiplantae; phylum Streptophyta; class Magnoliopsida; order Santalales; family Viscaceae; genus Viscum; species Viscum album. Next base: position 1,595,498,193 of record OY728161.1, read on the forward strand.
GAAGATCTTTCAACATGATTAAGAGTTTATATTCCAAGTTTCCAAAGACACTAAACTATTACGGTCCTTGAGTGTTGGTTTTTGTTATGTACTAAGTATTATTAAAATGTATTTTAAAGTCCATGTACATCAAGTTTTGTGCCTCTACAGTTGGTATCAGAGGAAAGGTTTAGTCAACATTTGGAAACTAGGATGCGAAAACTTTAGTGAGATCCCTAGAGATATTTCTAAGGTATGTCTAGGGATATCCCTAAGGTTTAGTATAACTATAGGTTATAGTACTATAATTATGTTGAAGATCATGAATAACCTAGGGTGAACCTAAGGTGTCATGGATTAAAGAATGTGTGATAAGTTAGACATCCCATAAGTGACTTTTAATGATTATGTGATTCCTCGTTATTTTAACTATTTCTTACACTATGGTTTCTGGTTTTAGTCAATGGAGGGAACGAGAAGGAATTCATTTAACGTTGATTCTGATGAAAAAATTGGTGATTGTGATAAAAAAAATTATGTAATTCCTAGAGAGAAAGATATTGTGATTATGCCGAATCAGTCATCACGATATATTATTAACAAGGTGAACTTTGGTGGTATTCCTAAGTCATCAAATAAGAGGAAGATGGAATTTTATGCATGTTCGCATGGTGAGGAGCATAGAGAAAGGATGATTGATATTTCTAAAGAAGGGAAGAAGAATCTTGAGGAATACCTCAAATGGAGGGAAAGATGTTATCTGTGTGGAGAAAAGGGTCATAGAGTTACAGACTGTTATGGAGTCCAATGTCTTCTCTGCGGAGAACATGGGGATTACCCAACTCAATGACCTGACCTAAGAAGTTACTTCTAAATCAAGGAAGGACTTATTCCATGACAATAATTGAAGAGGATGGATTGAAGTGTTTTTGTATTGGTATTCAAGAATAATGTTGTTGAGGTACTTTTATGGTATATTGGAATATCTATGTATTGGTCCATTATGGTTTTCCGTAAGAATATGGCATCAGTAACCATGAAAAGTGATTGAAATATTTTTGGAAAGCAGATGAAATGCGCATAATGAAGGGATAAGGGGAAAATAATATGTATAATAGTAATCATGATCTCATGAATAATATAAGGACAAAGTGATATCATGGTTTGAGTATATAGAAAGTTTGGGATTTTGGTATGTGGAAAGAGTTACCTTTTGATAACATTCATGATTTCACTATAGTTCTATGATAATTTATGTTTCAAGAGAATACATGATTAAGGTATTCACATGATTGGAATGTGACCAACAAGATATATCAGGGATAAATGATGGTATTCACATGCTTGGTAGATGACATTTCTAGTAATTGTTTTCTTTATACTATGATCTTGGATAGGAGTATTTTGGATAAGCCTAAATATTTGAAATGGATTATGTTGGATATAAGTTAGTATTGTTTAAGGCTAGATCTGTTTTCGATATTATTGATGGAATGTTATAATTATGTAGTTTTAGAAAAAATACAACCTGCAGGATGGGCGACAACCCATCGCGTCGGACAAGGATGTGGGAATCGAAACCACAACCGAAGTGCGACATGCCTTTATCGCCTACCACTGACCTACAGGAAGTCCCTGGTTAGTAAAAACTAGTTTTATTTTATTAAGCGGTATGATAGATGAAGTATAAGTCCATTTTTTGGAACCATATACGATTAATCTCACCATAAGATGAAATTATGTATATAAATTTTTCTAACATTATGTTTGAGACAGATGGAATGACCTATCATTCTATCACATGATCTGCTAACACTTCATGAATAAAAAATTCAACTTCATTTCTTTAAGAGATGAAGTGGAATTTGTTCAAGGCACGAACAACAGTAAGATTGTGCCAAAATTGTGTAAGTAATTCTTTTAATTCATCAAAATTAGGGAAATGATCTTGAAAACACAAAATTTTGTCCTAGTGTCCTCATATCCGATGGTACCTTAGATCATCACAAATTTATGGCTTTGTGATTGTTGGATTTTTTATAGCCATGTTCTCTACCACTCTCCATCAGAACTTGATGGTTAGATTTATCTTTCATATCCATATTTTAACCTATATTATCCTATGTGGAAACCCAGTGATTAGTTAATTTGGGTAACTGTTACATTTCATACTTTAGTTTTTAAATATAAGTTTTGGTATTCCTTTTTACAATGTGGGTTTATATTTAAGAAACTTTCAAGTAGTAAACCATTTATAACCCCGACGAATTTCGAGGGTGAAATTCATTTAAAGGGGGGTAGAATGTAACACCCTGAGATTTTATGAGAAATATTATTTTAATTTCATTGATGTCTTGTGTTTTATGCTACACCAAAATTATCTTGTACTATACGCAACACCGTATTAGCTTGCAGTATATGCAACACTATTCTCGGATCGTGTTACACACAATTTCAAGTTCGTTTGATAGTAGTTATTCTACGCAAAATTGAGTATATATATATATATATATATTCAATGTATTAATGAAATATGGTTGGATTCTATTATACAAGACAACAAAGGAGTCTTGCACTACACACAACCTTGACTTCGCTTTCATTACACGCAATCACGACATTCTTCGATAGCGTGTGTTGTGCGCAATACCGGGTTTCACTAAACAATGATATATGGTTATAATATTATTATAAACTAGCCGTTATGAATAGTATTAACTAAAGTTTTAATTTCATAACATTATTATTCATCTAACACATTTTCTAGAACATGGTATGAGAACAAAATAATTTTTTCGGGTAAAATAAGTATTTTTCAAAAAATGCATTTTTGCCGCCTTTTGATGGCGCACCCATTTTAAATATAATTTTTGAAAAGTTTATAAGTTAAATTTTACAAAATAAACTTCTTCTTTTTAATCAGGATATAAAAATTTACATTGGATAAAGTTTTGATATTTTTCTGATAACTTTCATATTTTAATGGATAGTAAAAACACGCTATATTTTAATTAAAAACAACTTTTTTCATCGTAATAATTTATATGGTTAAATTATAATATTTAATAGTTTTAAAGTATAAATAAAATATATTTTTACCATTTAATATAATGTATGTCATTAGCATTGATTTTACATTGAATTCATAGGTAAAATCATTTCAATCTTTGGAAATGTTTTAACTTTTAAAACTCATTTTCTTAACAACGAGATTAATTTTAAATTAATTTCTGCAACTTTTGAGTATTTAATTTAGAAACATTTATTCCATATTTGGAATCAGTGGGTCCAAATTATGTTAATAGGATACTTTTTATTTTTGGGCATTATGAATAGTAACTACGGTAAATTTTATTTACCATAGTAAAAGGTAAATCGGGTAATTAAGGGTAAATATAATATTATAAAATTACTCTAACACTTGTATTAATATAATTTTATGCTTATATTTTGTCCTAAGGAATATTTGGGTCGAAATGGAATCCATTGGAACCCACTTGGAGGTGATTAAGACCTTTAGTTTATTTTATTTAAAGGAAAGCGAAATATGTCTCACTCAACTTTAATAATTAAAGTATTTTTAATATAAGTTTATACAGAATATAAATTCGGTTATAAATACTAATTTGAAATATAAATTTTTTTTATTTATCATGGTAATTTATTTATAATATTTAAGAGATATTTAATTACCTTAATAGCTTATACATTAATGATGCAGAAATTATTTATTTAGTGAAAAATAAGCAATATAGTTTTTATTGAAATAATAATACCCATTAAAAGGCTCACAAACCTGACCAAAACTTATTTTTAGTGTATATATACACCATAATCATCCAATGACCGAATATATGACCGTTTTGAGTCTTATAAAAGTGATTATGACACTTATATTATTTTATTTTAAATGATGTCAAAGTTGTCACCTTCATAATTTAATAAATATAACATTTTAAAAGTTGATTGTTTTAGAATATAAATCTGACTAAATGTATTTTTGTGCAATATATAATATTTATCTTCATCCTAGTATTTTATTTTTAATTTTTATTCAACAAATAAGTATATTTAATAATTATACAAAAATGTTGTAGAAATTATTTTATTAAGAGAAGTATCAAATAAATGGTTTTATAAATAGTAAAATACATATTATATGAACTATTTAATGTGATCCAATAATTTTATATATTAATATGACATGTTAGGAACCTATTAATATTTTATTTTGAATATATACTCTGTGTGGATTTTATTTAAATTCAAATAAACGAATAGTGTCAAAATTGACACTATTGTTATTTTATAAAAATAACATATTATTAAATTGTTTAAAAACCACAAAAATATTTAAAAATTATAAATTGAAATTTATATAGTCTAAAATTTCATAAAGTATCTAATTATGGAAAATTAACTACACATAAGTGATTATTTATAACCATTTAAAATTTATAATTTTATTACCACAAATAAAATTAAATAGATTAAATAAGGATAAATCAAAATGATAAGGTTTAAATTAAGATAAAAGCATGTATAAATTTTATTGGTTGATTCTATTACAACCCTATATCATCTAATATTCTAATTTAGTAATTTTTGGAGGTTTTTATGTGGGGTTTGAATTTATATTAAACTAATATGTTTGAGGATTCCAAAGGTGCCCCTCTCTTCCCTTATAAAAGGGAACCTCCTCCGTCTCTTATTTACACAACTTTGAGCCTTAAATATCGGCCAAAACCTGATAATTTCCCTTATAAACTTCCCTAGAAATATTCTAGAGGTCCTGGTCTTCTTAAAAGACCAATTTTAGTGCCCTAATAGGAGGTTTCAAAGAGGCGTGTCGAAGAAGAGGTAATATCCGTTACCGATTCTTTCAAATTTATTTATTCTTCTACTCCCTCTTCTTTAGTTGTTTCATTATGAAGTAATAAAATAAGTATCAATCATATAATGATATGTTTTTATAAATATGAAACAACCCTATTCCACCTTCTATCCATCCTATGGAAAACGAAATCACCGCGCGTGCGTACGTACGAAATACCGTCTCCACGCCGTGGTGTAATCTGTTTTCCACCACCACTTTACTTGGATGGGTATAATGGTGTAAAGAATAACTATATGTTATTATTGTAAAATGATATAGATTCTGAAATAGTATACATACACTTCAATACAATTCCATGATCATGGGAACGATATCATCGCTCGTGCGTACGTACGGACTACCATCTCCACAAACACGATAAGATTCATTCTTCATGTTAACCATTCATGAATGATTATAAAGTCTATATAATGAATAATAATGAAATATATGACATAATAATGATATTTTATTTATGTATATATATATTTATGACATATATTTAATTCTATTCAATTCAATAAGGAAACGAAAACAACGTTCATGCTTACGTACGGCTTACCGTCTCCATGAACGGTGTATTTCATTCCATTTATAAATCTATCATATATATGTATATGCTGGATATTTATTATATATAAATCATGTTTTACATTCTGAAATTAAGGAAATCATGATATAAGTAATAATATCAAGAACAACAAGTCGAAACACGTACGATAAATGAAACGATTTTACCCAAAACACTGCTTTAACATGGATTTACAAAAAAAACGGGTAATATAAAGTTATAAGTGAACCATATATGATATCATAACAATGAATATGATTCTGTAATAAGTAAATGACATTATTTAAATCATTATATAGGAGGTTCGGATACGTATGAATCATATCATACCTAAGGTAAGAGATAATTATTCCAATCTCATTCTTATCTGAGATTGTTTATTCGTAAGTATTTACTGGGGTTATATTTATCATCCATGTCCCTATTTTCTAAAAATGGTTTCATGTATGTTTAATGTAATTTTTACCCATTTTTGAATTTTAATACATTTTATGTAAGGAATCTTTCTTTTGTTTATGTTAGGGGGTACTTTTTTGACTTTTTCGACAAAAGTACGAGGATAATGTTTTTTAAACTTATACGGCATGAACGAATTTTTACGGTTTCATAACACCTTATTTTAAAGAATCTTACTCTACAAGATTTCATGAATATTTTCAACAAAATCCTTTTCTTTTAAAATTTCATGGGATTTTGTGAAAATAAAATGATTTTGAAGAAGAAAGGATATTTTCCTCAAGAATTCTTTTCAAGTGTTTTATCAAAACCATTTTCCATCTAAGATGAAATTATTTCATATGTGTATGTTTCAAGTATAATGTCTCTATTATTTACATGGTTTGATTTTTCATATGATGAAATGATATCCATTTCTTTTATATAGATTATGTTATGATGGGATGATGTTTATGAAACCCATTTTATTTGTTGGGTTATTATGAATGATGTATATTTATTTTGTGGAACACGTAAGAATGATTTCAATATGAAATGGGTGGGACCTATATATCCCTCCAATGCATTGGGTAAATATTTATATCTCATGAGATAGAAATGGATGAAACAGAAAGTAAATACAGTTTAGTAATACAGGGCTATAAGGGCAAGTAAAACCGGTTCAGTAAGGGACTTTGTCTACTAAGATGGTCTTAGCCGTAATGCCTTGGATACTATGGAAATAATATCATGTGCTTAATGTTTTTCCAAAATTACAAGTTTTATTTCCATGCTATTTTATCATGATTGATGTTCCATTATGATCTATGCCTTATGTACTTCCATGTTTTATGTCATTGCTCAAGATCTTGATGTTTAAACATTATGTTCATGTTTTAAAGTTTCAAATATACATGGTTTGTTTTATATTCTACATGCTTACCCTTACTGAGCATTTGAGCTCACCCTTTTTATGTTTTCTTTTCACCCAGGATTAAAAGAAGGGTTTTAGGTAAGGAAACAAAAAGGGGAAGATCGTTATGGGAGATGTTGAAGATCTTTCAACATGATTAAGAGTTTATATTACAAGTTTACAAAGACACTAAACTATTACGATCCTTGAGTGTTGGTTTTTGTTATGTATTATTTATTACTCAAATGTATTGTAAATTCCATGTACATCAAGTTTTGGTCCTCTACAGAAGGTCATCCTAATCCCGCAACAAGAGGAAAAATGAGAGGTTATCCTAATCTTGTAATAAGAGGGTACATAGGAGGTCATCCTAAGATAAAAACTAGAAGGTACACGAGAGGTCATACCAAGAACAAAGTTGGTACACAAGCGATTATCCCAAGCCTAAAATGCTATGAATATGTTTCTGGGTATCATTGATATAAGATATTCTAAGCCTATGTGTATTCCACAAATTCCATGTCTTATGCCATTGTTATACTCTCATGGATCATGTGATTTGATTATATTATGATTTATGTCTTATGAACTTCCAATATTTATTCCATGACTCATGTATATAATCTTTCATATGAAGGGTATGATCTTAAAATGTTATGCTTATGTTTTCATACCCTTATTCCCATGATATGATCGCGTATATTCCATGTTTACCTTTACTGTGTAATTCCCCGACCCCATTTACCCAGAGTCGGTGCATTATTTTAATACATTGGCATGATTACAAGGAATGAAGTCCCGAAAGACCGATCAGTTTAGCAGTTTTGGAAAATAGATTACATACATGAACGTTACATTACACATTAGAAAATAAAACATAACATAAATGATCCTTTGGGAACACCATTAATCCCCTAGCTTAACCCTGATTACAAATAATAAAACACTTCTTGTAATCCTGGGAAAATTAAAACATAGAAAGGGGTGAGATCAAATGCTTAGTAAGGGTAAGCAATACAACAAAAACTTTCATAAATAAGAATAAACATTTAAGGCAATGTATAAGAATAAAACAAAATCCTTTTAAACTTAAAATTCAGAATAATATGGAAAATATACAATAAAATAATTCCATTTACTTATTCACATGGATATTATACTTGTCAAATAATCACATGCAATATCATTAGCCACTTTCATAATGATGGAATGCATAATGCTAGACTTTCATAACCACATAGTCAAGGACTTGTGCCAAGAATACAAATAATATTTTTTCAAGGCCTTGTACCAAGACACTAGTTTGTCTCATGAGACCTACCGATGCATCGAGGAGCTATAGCGGGCTCCACATGTCACTTACTAAGTCTAATGCATTCCTCATATGAAAAGGTTTAAACATAACATAAACATTCGTATTAAAACTGGAATAAGAAATGTCAATAATTTACCCATAAACCATGAATGGTATAAAAATAACACATACACAGTCAAACATATCACAAAAAATTCAATAAGATATGGAAGATTTGTATCATAATAAATCAACTTCAAACAAGTTTAAATTCCATTAAAGGATTTTGACATAGATGAAAATGATTTGTAAAACTCTTTGATAGAAATGTCCCTTTTTCATGAAAACAATTAAAAGTCACACAATTTAGAAAATAAGACATTTAAATACATTTTTGAATCAAAGTGTCCCTTACCACTTTGAAAATTTTGAAAGTAATTAACATTTTAAAACATCCATGTCCATTTAAATAAATCCTTAAAACTATTTTGAAAACATGGAAATTAATGAGAATGGTTTAGAAGAATAAATCTTTAAAACATTTACAATGATGTTTTAGTAAAAAGTAACTTAAAATAATCCCTTTTAAAACTATTTTATGAAACATGGACATGGATAATAAATACTCACCAGTAGATAATTACATAAAAACAACCTTAGTTAATAAAGAGATTGTGAAATTAACCCTTACCTTGCACTTTCCTTTGGTCAAGGGTACGTTTAACCTCCTGTATAATGATCATAGTATGTTATTAAATTATAAAAGAACCATATTCATATTTATTATACCATATATGATTCATTTATGACTTTATACTACCCATTTAATAATTATTTCCATGTTAAATTAACATTTTGGGTAATAATCGTTTTCTTTATCGTATGTGTTTTAACTTGTTATTTTTGATCGTATCATTTAGATAATGATTTACATACTTCCAGAATATAACAAATTATTTATATATCATATATATTTAGAATATAAATATTTATAATAGATAGATATATGAAATGGAAAACAACATTTATGGAGACGGTAGGCCGTACGTACGCATAAACACTGTTTCCGTTTTTATATTGTATTGAACGAAACTAAGTGAATAAGATATATGTGATTATATACATAAATATACATACATATACATATATATAAATATATATTTCTAGTAGAATTATTATTTCATATATTACATACAATAATATATATTTTTATAATCATCGTTGAGTGGTGAACATGGAAATGAATCTCATCGCGTTCGTGGAGACGGTAATCCGTACGTACGCACGAGCGAAAATATATTTCTTTTGATAATAAAATCATATATAATTGGATGGTATATCATATATACATAATAATTATCATTTTATATTTATTATTTACATAATCTATACTCATTATTATACCCATACAAATAATAATGTATTGAATAACAACTACACCACAACATGGAGACGGTAAGCCGTACATACGCACGTATGGTGACATGTCATTCATAGGATGGATAAAATAATGAATATGGTTGTAAAATATTTATAATAACATCACATTATATAGAATATACTGGAGTTATTATTTTATAATGGAAACAAAAAGTAAAGAAGAAGTGGAAGAAGAAAATAACATGAAAGAGGTGATGAAATATTTACCTCTTCTTCAGGTTCTTCCTTTTGATTTTATCAAAAGGGATCCTTAGGTTTTATTTATAACTAAATGAAGGCCTATATGATGAAGGTAGGACAATTTTTATGATATTTTGGTAGGGGTTTTCCGAGCTAAATGGATTTGGAGGTGTGAATTTGAGAGAAGGGGAAGTGCCCTTTTATAAGAGGGGTGAGGGTCACTTTTGGAAAAGATAAGTATTAATTTATTATACAATCATATTCGGTTTATAATGACTCCAAATTAATTTATTTAAAGACTTAGTTGGTTATGGGTTGAAATACACTCAACCAATAGGTTTAGACAAGTTTAGGTTATCATTTTAACCTTATCTTTTAGTTTTAACTCTTAGTTAAATAGATTAACTTTTACCGTGTCTTCTTGTATTCTTAAAATATATGGTTAATAAACTTACTATAAACTTGCAAGAGAACCTCAAGTGGTTCATTAATGAAATATATAATATTATTTAATCCTCTTTTCCGAACCTTATATTTTTAGGAATATTATATCAACCAATAATATAGGTTTTGTTTTAATAACTATTTTATGTCAATTTTGACACTCTTTGGTATTTGTTTTTTGTTAAAATCATAACAAAATGATTACTTATAAAAAAATAAATTTAATCAATCCTAACATGTCATATTCACCTAAAAAATTCGTGTATGTCATAAAAAGTCTCAAATTACATTTATTTGGGTATTTATAATATCAATTATTTTAATGTTTCATTAATAAGGTAATTACTGCATCATCATCGTGTCATAAATAAATTAAATTATTTAATGTCTAAAAATTATAAATAAAATACCATTGTGTATTAAAACTTTTTATATTTATAATGAATATTTATAGTCTAATTTATCTTATGTGTAACCCTATATTAAAAATGGTTTAGTTATTAAACTTTGAATTTAACATTTTTAACTCTTCTTTGAATTAAATAATAATAAATCTCCAAATCTAATCCAAGTGTACCTAAAGGATCATATTTTATTCCTAAGGTTGTTTTTGATTGAATAACACTTATCAAATAGAATTAGGATATGTGTTAGGGTAATAATAATATCATTTTTACCTTTAGTTACCCTATTTACTTTTAACCGAGGTAAATAAAAGTAAAAAGTTACTATTCACAAAAAATTATTTTTATCTTATTAAACCACATTTTACTCCTTGATATTAACCGTGTCTCTCGAAGTTTCGAAATTCAACTCACAGAAGCGGTAAAATTAAGTTTTATACAAATTTGGAAATGCTCATAGGAGGTGGGTAAAAGACGGTAAAAAGTTCAATAAAATTTTTATATATCTAAACTTATTATAAAATGAACCCAACGAATTAAATTGAACTTATATAGGTATTATGTATCTATTTTGAGCTAAAATAAATTTAAATAAAATAAATAATTATTTAAATAAAAAGTCAGTTTTAAACAATAACTTAGTGTTTTTCACTATTCATCAAAAATTGAAAGTTTTCAGAAAAATACCAAAATTTCACCCTAAGATAATTTTGATATTCTAAATTAAAAAATTAAGTCTATTTTACCAAATTAAAAACATATAAGTTTCATTTATTAATTTAAAATTAAATCCCGTTGTCAAAACCAAAAAGCGTGTTTTTAAGAAATAATAACTAACAATAGATTGGTACTTGTTTATGTTCAATTTCAAAGTGAAATTATTTCCAATGAATAACATTGGATTAAATGGTAAAAATATAATCTATTTATACTTCCAAACTATAATAATGTATAATTGAACACTATGAATTAAATTGATTAAAAAAGTTGTTTTTAGTTAAAATATAGTATTTTTCACTATTCACCCAAATATGAAAGCTTTTAGAAAAACACCAAAAATTTATTGAAACTAAATTCTTATATACTGATTATAAAGAAGAAGTTTATTTTGTTAAATTAAATATATAAAAGTTTAAGATATTGGATTTAAAAAAAGGTTCGCCATTAAAAGGCGGTAAAATTTCATTTTTTGAAAAATACTTCTTTTATCTGAAAAAATGAATTTATTCTTAAATTATGTATAAGAAACTAATAATATGGATTCTAAAATTATAATGATTATATAAAGTTAAAAATTCATTTAATACTATTCATAACCGCTTTTGAATGGCTAGTTTGGTAAGTCTTGGTGCACTTGAACTCAGTGTTGTGTGTAGTGCAAGTTATTGAATTACTTTGAAAAATAAATTACTATGAAATCTTGGGGTGTTACATTATTACCTCCTTCAATAAATTGAGTCCTCGCAATTTGAAATTTTTCTTTGAAAATGAAAGGTTGAAAATAGAAAATACCTTTGTGGGAAAACCCACATCGGAAATTGGGTTAATAAAATTTAGTCTTAATAAGGGGAAAAGGGAAATGAAAGGGTCACCACCAAATTATGATCTCGATTTGGAGAAAATTGGTGGAAATTAGAGAAACATAATTGGAGGAAAAACTTAAATATTTATAGGGAGTGATTGAGGTCATCAATCACAAACAAGTGTAAAATTGAGGGCCTCAAAGCCATCAATCTATGATGATTTAAAATATCGTTGGTTCAACAAAACCTAAGGTATTAGGATAACAATTTTTTTGGTTTTAAGATCCCTTACCTAAAGTTTAATAATTAATTTATTTATAGAATAAGAGAAGAAAAAAAACATATACTTGACAAGTAGAGTTCCATCCTTTAACTAATTTCCACAACAAGCTCATCTTTCACTCTAAAAGATAATAGAACTTAAAAAAAATTCTATTTATCCTACTCGTATAGGATTCCAAAAAAATGAATTTATAATTCATCTAACAGACCTTTAAAAAAATACATTATTTAATCTAGGACATCACGCAGGCCAGTGGTAGGTGATGCACCCTTGTCGCCCTTCGGTTGCGAGTTCAAGTCGTGCGGCCTTGCCGGACGCGACTGGTTGTTGCCCGACCCGTGGGTTGTCTTTTTTTATGACAATCCAAAAATAATCTCAAATATAATCGATTCCAACCTTTAGAATTATCCAAAGTACTTCTGTCCAAACTCACAGTCCAAAATTTATAAGGAAGGTAAACACAATGAAGATCTTTTTTTCCACGTAATAACATGTGAACACCTTCATATTGTATTATTTTAAAACATGGTAACCCCTAAATTACCATAAAACCTTATTGATTACATTAATGCTCCCTTATTCCTTATAGAATACTATATATACTTCTTCCATTGAAAAATGTTGTAAACTCCAACAATGATAAAATATACAAATCATTAATCAGTTTCAAGGTAGTCAAGAATATCCAATATAATTTATCCAAACCAAACATTTATTATTACAAAATCACTACCTCAGTATCAGAACCATATTATGGTTTATCTTTCTATCAACCATATATTTTCCAAAAATTTAACCTGCTATTGAGTCACTTTTCTTGGTTCCACACAATCTCAAGTCCTTAATGAAATAGTACTGCAATACAATCCTTATTTATCTCCATAATTCATATAACCAATATACTGTTGATACAACACTCAAATGAAATAATTCTATAATATCAACATAAGAACACTAGTCATTCCTCTTCATATGAGGTAGTATTATAACTTGATTATTATCCAATAACATCATTTGTGGTATACTCTGATTACTGGGACATTGATTCGTGTAGTGTCTCAACGCCTTGCAGATGAAGCATTTTACATTTGAAACCTTTTTCTTACCCTTGCAATCACGTACTTAGTGTCCCTTTTCTACACACTTATAACAAACTCCCATTACCTTAAAGCATTTACCAAGGTGATTATTTCCACATTTATCACATATGGGAAAATCCTTCTTTCCCCTATTCCCTTTATCCATATTTCTCTCTACCATCCTTTTTTTCTCTTGTTTCCTTTTAAAGACATAGGACTCATAGAATTATTTACTTATCTTACTAACACATTATATTATTTCTTCATATATTGAGAATACATGGGAGGATATTTCCCTTCTAAATGTTGGCTTAATACCATGAATGATATGATCCTTCTTACTCTTTGGATCATATGTATTGCTGGAGTTCTCATTCCTTTTACTGGGCACCATTTATAAACAATGTCATACACCAAGTCAGTTTATGAATCACAATTCATAATTACAAACATGTAAAATACCTAATGCAAATTGAATAGTTTATAGATATAATCCATAATCACAAAAAATGTTTTCTTTGAGGAGGTATATACTCATAAACCCTTAATAGTGGTTTGTAAAGAAAAACGAGGATTATCCTAAGCATATACCCTGGGAGTGTCGTAACCAAGAGTGCAGCAAGGCCTGTTGTCGTGCACCAGTTCCCATTCGAGTCTAGATCAAAGCGGTGTTTTCAGGTTTTACCCCTAGGTACATCTGTTCTAGAGCAGCCTCAACCTGGTCGTATCTAGACAGATATGTATTGCTTGGAAAACTCACAAAATCTCTATAGTACCAAAATTCTAGGAAGTTCTTCTATACTAATCCTCAAATTCTATATTAGGGTAATGTGCTCTATTTAGAGTTTATCTACATCTAGCTTCCAAGGTTTATACTAAACATCCTCTGATACCAACTGTAATGCCCCGACCCCAGTTACCCAGAGTCGGTGCATTATTTTAATATATTGGCATGATTACAAGGAATGAAGTCCCGAACGACTGATCAGTTTAGCAGTCTTAGAAAATAGATTACATACATGAACGTTAAATTACACATTAGAAAATAAAACATAACATAAATGATCCTTTGATAACACCATTAATCCCCTAGCTTAACCCTACTTATCAATCATAAAACACTTCTTGTAATCCTGGAAAAATTAAAACATAGAAAGGGGTGAGCTCAAACGCTCATTAAGGGTAATCAATACAGCGGAAACTTTCATAAATAAGCATAAACATTTAAGGCAATGTATAAGACTAAAACAAAAGCCTTTTAAACTTAAAATTAAGCATAATATGACAAAGATACAATAAAATAATTCCATTTACTTATTCACATGGATATTCTACTAGTATAATAATCACATGCAATATCAGTAACAACTTTCATAATGATGGAATGAATAATGCTATACTTTCATAACCACATAGTCAAGGCCTTGTGCTAAGATTGCAAATAATATTTTTGTCAAATCCTTGTTCCGAGACACTATTTTGTCTCATGAGACGTACCGATGCATCGAGGAGCTATAGCGGGATCCTCCTATCACTTACTAAGTCCAATGCATTCCTCATATGAAAAGGTTTAAACATAACATAAACATTCGTATTAAAACTGACATAAGAAATGTCAATACTTTACCCATAAACCATGAATGGTATAAAAATAACACATCCATATTCAAAAATATCACAAAACCTTCAATATGATGTGGAAGATTTTTATCATAATAAATCAACTTCAAACAAGTTTAAATTCCATTAAAGGATTTTTACATAGATGAAAATGATTTGTAAAACTATTTGAGAGAAATGTCCCTTTTTCATGAAAACAATTAAAAGTCACACAATTTAGAAAAGAATACATTTAAATAAATTTTTGAATAAAAGTTTCCCAAACCACTTTGAAAAATTTTAAAGTAATTAAAATTTTAAAAAATCCATGTCCATTTAAATAAATCCTTAAAACCATTTTGAAAACATGGACATTAATGAGAATGGTTTAGAAGAATAAATCTTTAAAACATTTAAAATGATGTTTTAGTAAAAAGTAACTTAAAATAATCCCTTTGAAAACTATTTTATGAAACATGGACATGGATAATAAATATTTACCAGTAGATACTTATGTAAAAACAACCTCGGTTAATAAAGAGATTGTGAAATTAACCCTTACCATACACTTTCCTTTTGTCGAGGGTACGTTTATCCTCCTATATAATGATAATAATATGTTATTAAATTATACCAGAACCATATTAATATTTATTATATCATATATGATTCATTTATGACTTTATACTACCCATTTAATAATTATTTCCATGTTAAATTAACATTTTGGGTAATAATCACTTTCTTTATCGTATGTGTTTTAACTTGTTATTCTTGATCGTATCATTTAGATAATGATTTACATACTTCCAGAATATAAACCATTATTTAAATATAATATATATTTAGAATATAAATATTTAGAATAGATAGATATATGAAATGGAAAACATCGTTTATGGAGATGGTAGACCGTACGTATGCATAAACGCTGTTTCCATTTTCATATTGTATCGAACAGAACTAAGTGAATAAGATATATGTGAGTATAGTCACACAAAAACACACACACATATAAATATATATTTCCAGTAGAATTATTATGTCATATATTACATAATTATTAATAATATATATTTTTATAATCATCGTTGAATGGTGAACATGGAAATGAATCTCATCACGTTCGTGGAGACGGTAATCCGTACGTACGCACGAGCAACAATATCATTATTTTGATAATAAAATAATATATAATTGGATGGTATATCATATATACAGAATCATTATCATTTTATATTTATTATTTACATCATTTATACTCATTATTATACCCATCTAAATAATAATGTATTGAATAACAACTACACCACGACGTGGAGACGGTAAGCCATACATACGCACGTATGGTGACATGTCATTCATAGGATGGATAAAATAATGAATATGGTTGTACCATATTTATAATAATATCAAATTATATAGAAGATACTGGAGTTATTATTTTATAATGGAAACAAAAAGGAAAGAATAAGTGGAAGAATAAAATAACATGAAAGAGGTGATGAAATATTTACCTCTTCTTCAAGTTCTTCCTTTTGATTTGATCAAAATGTCTCATTAGGTTGGATTTATGAATAAAGTAAGTCCTCTAGGATAAAAGGATAATTTTTAGGATATTTTTTTAGGGGTTGTCCAAGCCAAATGGCTTTTGAGGTGTGAATTTGAGAGAAGGGGAAGTGCCCTTTTATAAGAGGGGTGAGGGTCACTTTTGGAAAAGATTAAAGTATTCATTTATTATACAATCAATTTTAGGTTTATAATGGATAAAAATTAATTTATTTAAAGACTTAGGTGGTTATGGGTCGAAATAATCTCAACCAATTGGTTTTAGACAAGTTTAGGTTACCATTTTAACCTTATCTTTTAGTTTTAACTCTTAGTTAAATAGTTTAACTTTTACCGTGTCTTCTTGTATTCTTATAATATATGGTTAATAAACTTACTATAAACTTCCAAGAGAACCTAAAGTGGTTAATTAATGACATATATAATATTATTTAAGACCTTTGGTGGAACCTTATATTTTTAGGAATATTATATCAACCAATAATATAGGTTTTGTTTTGAAAACTATTTTATGTCAATTTTGACACTCTTTGGTATTTGTTTTTTGTTAAAATCATAACAACATGATTAATTATAATAAAATACATTTAATCAATACTAACATGTCATATTAACTTATAAAATTTGTGTTGTCATAAAAAGTATCATATTAAATTTATTTGGGTATTTATAATATCAATTATTTTAATATTTCTTTAATAATGTAATTACTATATCATCACTGTGTCATAAATAAATTTAATTATTTAATGTATAAAAATTATAAATAAAATACCATTGTGTATGAAATATTTCTAGCTTTCTAATGAATATTTATAGTCGAATTTATCTTATGTGTAACTCTATATTAAAAATTGTTTAGTTATTAAACTTTGAATTTAACATTTTTAACTCTTCTTTGAATTAAATAGTAATAAATGTCCTAATCTAATCCAAGTGGACCTGAAGGATCATATTTTATTCCTAAGGTTTTTTTGGTCTAATAACACTTATCCAATAGAATTAGGACATGTGTTAGGGTAATAATAATATCATTTTTACCTTTAGTAACACTATTTACTTTTAACCGTTGTAAATAAAAGTAAAAAGTTACTATTCACCAAAAATTATTTTGATCTTATTGAACCATATTTTACTCCTTGATATTAACTATGTGTCTCGTATTTTCAAAATTCAACTCACATAAACGGTAAAATTAAGTTTTATACAAATTTGGAAATGCTCCTAGGAGGTGGGTAAAAGACCGTAAAAAGTTCAATAAAATTTTTATATATCTAAACTTATTATAAAATGACTCCAATTAATTACATTGAACTTATATAGGTATTATGTATCTATTTTAAGCTAAAATAAATTTAAATAAAACAAATAATTATTTAAATAAAAAGTCGGTTTTAAGCAACAACTCAATGTTTTTCACTATGCATCAAAAATTGAAAGTTTTTAGAAAAATACCAAAATTTCACCCTAAGATAATTTTGATATTATAAATTCAAAAATTAAGTCTATTTTACAAAATTAAAAACATAGAAGTTGCATTTATTAATTTAAAATTAATTCCCGTTGTCAAAACCAAGAAGCGTGTTTTTAAGAAATAATAACTAACAAAAGATTGGTACTTGTTTATGTTCAATTTCAAAGTGATATTATTTCCAATGAATAAAATTGGATAAAATGGTAAAAATATAATCTATTTATACTTCCAAACAATTAAAATTTATAATTTAACACTATGAATTATTTTGATTAAAAAGTTGTTTTCAGTTAAAATATAGTATTTTTCACTAGTCATCCAAATATGAATGTTTTTAGAAAACACCAAAAATTTATTAAAACTAAATTCTTATGTTCCGATTCTAAAGAAGAATTTTATTTTTTCAAATTGAATATATAAAAGTTTCAGATGTTGGATTTAAAAAAAGGTTCACCATTAAAAGGCGGTAAAATTTCATTTTTCAAAAAATACTTCTTTTATCTGAAAAAATAAATTTATTCTTAAATTATGTATAAGAAACTCATAATATGGATTCTAAAATTATAAGTATTATATAAAATTCAAAATTCAGTTAATACTATTCATAACCGCTTTTGAACATCTAGTTTGGTAAGTCATGGTGCACTTGAACTCTGTTTTGCGTGTAGTGAATGTTATTGATTTTTTTGAAGAAATAAAGTACTATGAAATCTTGGGGTGTTACATACTGAGTATCTAAGTCCACCCTTTATTATGTTTCTATTTATCATGTTATAAAGAATGGTTTTAAGTAGGAGTACTAATAAGGAATATTTTTATGGGATATTTTAAAGATATTTCCCCAAATTAGAATAATGTGTTCCATGTTTTCAAAGAAACTAAACTCTTATGGTCCTCGAGCATATGTTTTTGTAATTTAATTAATATTAATATAGAAAGATGTAATATCCATGTTTATAAATCCTTGGTTGTTATATTACCGATCATATATGTGTTTCATAAGCGAATTGTTATTGTAAATGATTTGTTCCCATCTTGGGATTGGTTCCCTGATACTTTCATGCATGCGATTTTTCACTATTCTTTTATTTGGTAGAGTTGGGGGAAGGAAAATATTATAAAGACGGATAAGATTTTTTCTACTAAATATGACTTGACCTAGTGTTTCAACATCCTTGATTCTTTAATTTTCTAAGAATTTTGTAGTATTTCCTGGTTTATCTAGATATCACTAGTGGAAAAAGGGGTTTAAACATCATATATATAACATCAGTTATTGAAAACTGACATGGTAAATTATTTTTTACATCAGTTAATTTTTAACCGATTTAAAAAATACACTCAGTGGGTTTTCTACACTAGTTATCTCATAACCTATGTAGAAAACCTTTTAAAAACCATTAAAGCATTGATCATTTTTATATTTTTAGTTACACATTTGATTTCACCCACAACTAACTCTAATTTTCTTCCCAAACCTCCCTCTATCATCAATATCTCTCATTATTGATTCTCATCATCATTGTCCTCAATGATATCACTTCTCATCATCATCACCACTACCTTCACCATTACCTTCTCATTCATTATTTTCCTTTATCACCACTTCTTTGATATTTCTTCCCAATTTTTATTCATAGTTTTGATTTTTTTATGAATCTAAGGTTTGTGTAATTTGATGAAAGGGTGTTTTCTGATCGTTGTTTGATTAAATGGTTATTTTATGGATGCATGTTATAAATCATGTTAGTTTACTGATTAATTGGTGTTTAAAGTATTTTTAATGGGTTTTGTATTTGTTTGAATGATTATTTAATGAGTCTCTTAACTTCTAAGGTATGCTTAATTTTCTTGAATTTATATTTAATGGTTGTTATATTTGATGGATGATTATTTGATGAGTGGGTGTACCTTAAATATTTCATTTATTTTTCACAACATCTAAATCATATATAATTTACTAATTAATTTAATGAGCATTTTGGGTTTTTAAGATATGTTGTTTTCTTTAATTGTGAATGAGTGTTTTAGGTTTTAAATACATATAATAATTATGTAACAGGTTGTATAATGATCTACTTATTAGTTCACTTATTCCCTTCCAATTATCATGTTAAAAATAGTTTATTGTTTTAATATTTTATTATCTATCTCAATTTAAGTCCTAAAATAAAATTTATTTGTCTCACATTATTATTATTTTATAAAACTAATTTTACTCTACTTCAAATAACCATATTACATTATATAGATTCATATTCTCACACAGTGGTACTCTAAAAAGCATGTCTTCCTTGATGTTCTGATATTAGTGCAACAACTCATTATTTGGATCTAATAAATATAGTATAGTATATCCCTTTCTAAACAACAATACTCTATTATCTTTATTATTAAACCTTTACATGTTTCCATATATCCCGACATTTGTAATCTCATGTATTCTCACTCTCCAATATTAGATATTATATATGGAATAATTTTTTACTGTTTACATTTAAAAATAATAAAGGACATTGTAAAATTATCTCACTTAGTTCATCACACTCACACCAGACTATTTTTTATTTTCTAATATTTTCTATTATACATAATTTTTTTCATCAACTATTATATTTTAATTCAAGAACATGTTTGTATATGTCCATTATATATGTTAATTTTTTTAAAAAAATATATGTTTTTCCATTTATGTTATTATATTTATTTATTTGTATTATTGTTTATATAATTAAATTTGAAATTCAATTTTAATAAATATCAACTTATATTCAACGTTTGAAATTTTTCATAGGTGATAATGATTTATAGTTGGATTAATATAATAGGAATCAATGATTAACATGAAGAAGGGGTTGATGCTTTTTTATAATTTGACAAAACAAATGTTCAAAACAACGATATGTTTTTCTACCCACGTTTGAAATGTATTAATATGAAAAAGTTACAAAGTAGAGAAATCAAAGATCATTTAATTTTGTATGGTTTTAATCTAAGTTACAATCCTTGGATTTTACATGGTGAAATTAGGAAGAATTTAATGTCTTTGATGATAAAGGTTTTAAAGATGATAATCCTGATCAAGTTGAAGAAATGATTCAAAATATTGGAGTAGAAGCAATTGAGAAAGCACCAATGACCGGGAACCTATATGGTGATGCTGAAAGACCATTATATCAAGGTTGGATGAAATTTATGGTTATATAAATGGTGTTAATATTAATTAACTTTAAGGGAAATAATGGATGGAGTGAAAATAATTTTATAGAGCTGTAACAGTTATTAAAATATTTACTTCTCAAAGAAAATGATATTCTAGATTCACATTATAAAATAAAGAAAATATTATGTCTGATGGGATTGAAGTACATTAAGATACATGATTTCAAAAATAATTGCGTGATATATAGTAAGGAATATGAAAGTCTCCCAATGTGTCTTAAATACGAGACATCAAAATATAAGTTTAATGAAAAATGACATGTTTATTTAGTGATTACCAAGAATCCTAGTAAAAAAACTCAGTACATTCATATAGTTTATTATTTAAATAATTTATTTGAAAATTAAAATGATACAAAAAGTTTAATATTACATGAAAATTAGAGAACATCTGGTGGAAAATTAATCCATATAGTTGATTGTCCACAGTGGAAAAAAACTGATAAAAAATTTTCTATATTCAGAAATGAAGTTAGAAATATCAGACTTATTCTGTGCACAAATAGAATGAATCCATATCAAATACTTAGTAGAAAAAATAGTTAATATCTTGTTTTATTAGTAATTTATAACTTATCAAAAAATTTTTATATGAATTGGAAACATATCATGTTGAGTTTAATGATTTATGGTACAAAACAACTTGGAAATGATATTGATGTTTTATTTTCACCATTAATTGATGATTTGAAACTTTTATGGAAGGAAGGTATCAGAGCGAATGATTATTATAAAATGGAACATTTTCAATTGCATATAATGATTATGTTCACTATAAATTACTTCCCAACATATGAATTTTTTTCCTAATACAGTGTTAAGGGGCATAAATCTTGACCATTTTATGAAGAATTAAATTCATATTATCAACTATAGTATGAGATAAAAATAGTATACATGGGTCATAAAAGGTTTTTTTCTATGGATAAATCTTATCAAATATTAAAAAATGCATTCAAAGTCTCACAAAAATTTGATATTTCACCAAAACCTTTTTCAAATGATTACTTTTTTGTGAGCGTGAAAAACATTTTTTTCACATCCAAAAAGACATAAAAATCTTGTAATGATAGAAATATATAGAAAGTTAATATTTTTTGAGCTTTTATATTGGAGATATCATGAGTTAAAATATAAAATTTATGTAATTCATGTTGAGAAGAATATCCATGATAGTTTGATTGGAACATTATTATATATTAAAGGCAAGACTAAGGATGGGTTGAATGAAATATTGGAATTACTATCAATGAGAATACATCTAGAGTTATCTCCCACTCCTTATGGAAGGAAAAAATACCTTCCTCTGGTTTATCATACATTATCCAAGAGGGAGAAAATTAGTTTTTTAGTGCCTCCATGGTATTAAAGTACCACAGGGTTATTCTTAAAACATAAAATTTTTGTGTCTATTATATTTGAAGTTGACAGGCATTAAATATCATGGTTATCATGTCATGATCTAACATCTAATATCAATTTTATTTCATGGAATACTACCCATACTTATTATAATTATTATCATAAAGGTGTGTTATTTTTTCAATTACATCTGTAACAAAGTGATTAATATTAATTAATTGAAAAATTTGGAAAACTCTGCAGTTTTCATACCTTTTCAACTAGAAATGTACCACCCATAATTTTTTTGATATCATGGTGTATTTAATGGTTCATTTGGCATGATAAATAAATCTTTTCAGTCTTGAATATCTGCATTGGATGTATCCTTTTGAAAGGTATATAAAGATATCAAAGTGATATGTTAATAATCCATATCGATTGGAAGCCTCCATTATCAAGAAGTATATTTTTTAGGAGGATGTAAAGTTTTATAAAAAATATTTATATGTAGTGGAACATTCCATTCTTACTATATCTCACCATGAATGAGTTATTTTTGGGGGAAATGGGATCCATGAACTGAAAGTAAAATCATTTATAGATGAAAAAATAAATAAAATATATTTATACATATTGAATCACATAGATGATGCTCAATAAAATATAACATTGCATATAAATATGTTAAAAATAATTATATCCAAATAAGAAAGACATGTGGATATTAAATGAGCATAAAAAACTTTTTTACCATGTTTTAAAGAGACTCTGCATAATAGATCATATGCATCAGAAACATTTAGTTGGTTAGAAAGAATCCAAAGTTAAAATTTGATAATGTGGTCTGGGTATGAAATTAATGGCTATATATTTTATACCAAATATCAGGATATTAGAAGTGTAATTCAGAATAATAGTGAATTTTTGTTCACAGAAGCAATGAATTTTTTGAGTGTGAAAGACAAAAACCCAATCTCTGCATCAAGAGCATATTAAAAAGTTATTGAAGAAATATAGGAGATCAATTACAATAAATTTTGAGTTCCAGTGTTTAAATACAAATGGGTTATTAATAAAAATAATGTCATTATAACCCATGATGACTAACTCCTCATATCCTCCATACACTAGGAATATATCCTTATTTTTTTATCATATACTTAAGGATTTCCTTAGTAGTAGACCAATACTATTCACCTATATTGTCTTGATATTCACCTACAATTCTCAAGGCATAAGAAATATTAATCTCAGTACATAACATATCATACATTATTGATCCTATATTAGAAGATTATGAGATTTTTACTCATTCTATCATTATCATATTGTTTATAAGGACACATTTTCTTATAAAGATGTATACCATGTGACATTGGAACTAGTCCTCTATTGTATTGTTCCATACTAAATCACTTTATTATATAGTTAATGTATATACCTTAACTTAGTCCAATAATTCCCTTAGATCTATCATGAATGATCTTGATCCCTAGAATATAGGATGTTTCACCTAAGTCTTTCCTAGAGAAGAACTTGTTCAACTAGTCCTTAACTGACTATAAGACTAGTACATAATTTCCAAAATAATATTTCATTGATATATACTATTAAGATAAAAAATGAAATCCCACTAAACCACTTGTAAACACATAGATACCATTCATTATTAATGAAACTAAATTATTTTATAGCTTCATAAAAATGAATGTTCCATGACCTGGATATTTGATTCAATACATAAATAGATATTTTCATCTTTCAAACCTTTTTGGAATTAGTTGGAGTTTCAAACCCTTTTGGTTGTGTCATATAGACATATTCTTGAAGGTTACCATTAAGGAAAGTTGTTTTTACATCCATCTGAAAAATTTATTATTCATGGTAAGTTTCAATAACAAGTTGAATTCGGATGGATTTAAACATGTAAACTATAGAAAAAGTTTCATCATAGTCAATTCCTTAATTTTTTTTAAACCCTTTATACACTATACTTACTTTATCTTACATTACCTTCCATGTCTAGTTTTCTATTGAATACCCATTTTCACCCACCGGGATTTACATCAAATGGTGGATTGACCATAACCCAAACTTAGTTCTATTACATGGAATCAATCTCAGAATTCTTGGATTTTTTCCATATTGTAGCTTCTAAGAAATCTATTTCCTCTTTGTAGTAAACATGTTAATTATTGTTAATAAATAACAAGTCACCATACTTAGAGACTAAAAAACAATATATTTTTTGTTTTATTACCTCTATAGTGCCCCAAAAAATACTTATGTTTCAGGAAAACTTCTTCCAAGGGGACTTTAGGAAATTTTCTCCCCAAAAACTCTTGTATATCTTGAGCATCAACTTCATCGGAGTCAATCTTGATCCCACTATCCTTCTTGAGGATGTGATCCTGCTCAAGAAGGAATGATTTTATTGCAAAAATAACATTATTTCATGAGGGGTTTTATAGATAATATCACCTTGTTTCCTTAGGATACCCTATAAATATACACTTTATGTCTTAGGGTACTAGTTTGGTTCCTGACATGGCCTTAAAAAACACCTTACATACCCATACATGAGTGTGTAACAAAAAATATTTCTTTCCATACATTAACTCATATGTAATTACATCTACTACCTTAGTTGGTACTCAGTTTAAAATGAGTTATAGAGACTATAATTCATATCTACAAAAGTATAATGGAAGATATTCATGACTCATCATCGACCTTACCATGTCAAGAAAGGTATGGTTACTCATTTCACTAACACCATTACACTATTATGTATAAGGTGGATTAAGTTGGGATATAATAAAAAAATCCTATAGAAATTTGATAAAATATTTATTAAGATATTCACCACCTTGATTTGATCAAAGCTTATTTATCTTCTAACCAAATTGATTCTCTACTTAATTCTTGAATTCTTTGAATTTCTCAAATACATCATACATATACCTCATCAAGTAGATATTACCACATCTAATCATATCATTAATAAAAGTTATGAAGTAAGAATATCCACCACTATCTTATACTATAAATGGTCCACAAAAATCATTATATAAAAATCCTTGAAGATCTGTTGCCCTTTATGACAACCCTGCTTTTTATTACAACTTAAACATGCCTTATTACATAAAACTTCACTTGATACAACAAATAAGATCGAGAGGTTTAGTGTCTTTGGGGCTTAGGATCATTACATAAAAACTTTAAACTTGAAATACAATATCCTTATTGAAAACTTCCTTTACATGACCACTACATTCCTTCGTACTTAGCATTGCATGGGATAACCTGAGGACATGCATAAGAAAAGGGTGAGCTATAAAGCCCAGTAAGGGAGTACACAATGAATAACATGAGGAGTACAATACATCTTAGGCAATAGGCATATCAATAGAGCATAAGAGAGACATGAACATAAAGGCATGATAAAGCATGATAATCATAACATGGAAATGTGGCAACAACACTTAACATTGAATTAGCATGAGCCAATGCTCATTGCACATGGAGCATGAGTAAACCCTCATTGCACTTGAAGCACGAGTAAACCCTCATTGCACTTGAATTATCATGAGTCAACACTCATTGCACATGACGTATCATGATACTATACTTTACCCAATGCATTGGAGCGCTATAAAGGGCGCACCCTTCTTAAACATTTCATTTCATGCATAAGTGTGCCACATGGATCATAAAACATGGATTCATAAAACATAATAATTTATTCCACGATAAAGGAATGTGGAATTAATACATGAAACTTTATAATCAATAAGTAAATGTGCATAAAGGTGAATACCCTTGATGGAGAAATGGGCATGGTATTCACTACACAATGATATTGGCTTAGAAAATCGGTGTGATTTCGGCAGCGTAACGGCGTGACATAAGAATTCATAAAAAAGGTTGATGAGAGAGAAAGGGGTTCCTCATCATATTTACATGTAATGGAAAGTAAGGAGGTCATATATATACATGTCCCAACAATTGAAAAGGAATTTATATTCATGATACAAAAGTATTGCTTGAAATATAAAAGAGGAGAAAAATGTTCCTTTCGGAATTTCGGCATAGTAACGGGTGTATATGGGAGGCATTTAATGAGAGAGAAAGGGGTCTCCCATCATTAAAACAATAATAGGGCAGTATGGGAGAGGTTCGAAACCATACCCCAACATTCATAATTGAAATTAAAAGGGCAATGCAACTTAAAGAAAATTGACAAAAATGAGAAAGGAAGAAAAAACCCTTACTTGGAAGTGTGCTTCCAAAGGCTAGAGAGAGGCTTGTGAGAGGATTATTGGGAGCTTGGGGCACCTTGAGAGGATTCTAGAGAGAGTAGGGCAGAGGTTGGACGAACTTCAAGGGCTTTGGGTGAGGAGGAAGTGGGAGCTTGGGTGGGTTTATATAGGAAAGGTGAGAGAATTCTTTATTATTTAGGTTTGGGACCCCTTATATTAAAATAATCCAAACCACAAACCATCCCATGGTATTTGCCCATGGTTTCTGGAAAAGGGAGAGATGAAAACAATATTTTACAAGTCCAAGGTCCGAACTTATTAAAAAATTAGGGTTTCTTATGTGGAGGTGAGTCACACTCCCATGGAAATTAATTTAAAAAGGCGCAAAGTGTTGAATAAGTCTTGAGGGCTCCATTAATGCTTTGAAAAGTGAGTCAAACAAACCCAAAACCTCATTATTTTAATGATAAAACATATATTGGCCGAACATAAGGATTATGGTATTTTATTACATCACCATTGGGTCATTATGATGTCATAAAACACATTATATATTTAAATGGTATTTAATTTTTACCCAAAAATTTGACTGTCTCAGAAAATTATGAAAAATTCACCGTTGGATAATTTTGACGTCCTGATTCCAAAAATAATATTTATTTTATCTAAATAATTTTCTAAATATGTGAAATTTTACTTTTAAAATAAAAACCGACATTTATAAAAAAATTCACGGGTTTTGACAGAAATGGCTTTCAAACCTTAATAAAAATTTTAATTGCATTCATAAAATTACATGATCATTTATATTTAATAAAAATTAATTTAATATTAATAATAATATTTTATTAAAATATTATTTAATTCAAAAATCCTTTAATTTAATAAAATATAATTCTTAATTAAATAATAACTAAAAACACCGTTTGTACTTTAAAAACTAATTACAATGTATCAAAAATGACCAGAAATTATATTCATTATTATATACAAAAATAATGTACATGAACATGGTGCTACTTATTTGTTACATAACCCCTTAAAATAGCCGCATAAGACCTAAGGGTAAGGTGTGCGATGGTGACAGACTCTTGGGGTTTCTCGGATAACATCGCTCGAGTGGTAATCTCTATCAACTTCCATTTTTCCCGTAGACGATCACGTTCGAGCTTGACTTGATGAAGCTCAGCTTGGGCTTGGTCAAGGGCAAAGACCAAAGACGCCACCTCCTTTCCGAGCTCCGACAAATGGGCTTCGTAAGGGGCAATTCTACTGGATGAGGCCATCGCTTCCTTTGTCTGAGTAGAAAATTGGTTCGTTAAAGCCTTATATTTAAACTACCCAGATGATCACTGTTCAATGGCTATAAAAGTAACGGTCACAAATCTTAACGTTAAACTAAAGAAGTTGACATCTTATAATTTTTTTTTCCTAAAGAAACATTTAATTGGATCAAGAGGGATTTTCCATTAATGAAATTTTGGGTCATTACACCCTTTCACCCTATCCACTGAATGGTGGTTTGGTCATTTTTTCTTGAAAATAAGTATGAAATATTTCAAATGGTATCAGATCGAAGGGGTCTAAATAAAAATCTTGATAGAGATTTTTCAAACACTTATCATTTATGTGAACAAGAAAGTGGATCCACAACTAGGTATTGTGTGATTCATGTGAACATGATACATTATCAATTACCAATATTTGTTTTTTGTAATTTAATACATAAAGGTCATTATTTAGTTGTTCCATACTATAATAAATATTTTCTTTATAATGGAGGATTTATTTATTTAAAAATTTTAAAAAAAACCCATACATGTCAAATAAAGAATTGTTGTTGATGTTTTTAGTAACACTTAGAATAAAATAATAATTATTTAAAACTATAATTATTAATATTATCAATGGAAGGTGGTAGTCTCCTATATCCAAGGTAGAAATTCATCTTGTATTGGATACTCTAAGATCCAAATCTCCTCTACAAGTCTTTAGAAATATACTGTGTTCTTATATTTAGATATAAATGCGAGTACTGCAAGCTATACCCAATACACAATGTGTAGATATAAAAATATTATACTCAATAATAAACACACCTTTAGATTTACCTTGATTTTGGGTGTATTTTCTCTTCTAGTGGCCTATATTTCTATATTAAAGACACACTACTTGCTTTTATTTCACCTATATTTGAATATTCATTTTCTTAGAAGGATGGTGCTCAAGATCTTTAGACATGGAGTGAGTTTGGGGATTTTTAAACCTATTTATCATTTTCTTATTCACTATCAAAATAGTTGGTTTCTCACACCCTGTGTCCTTATCAACTTTTATAATGATATTAAGAAGTCCTAAAAGTGTCTTCTCACTATTTCTCAAGTTTCAATTCACAGTAATCATGGAGGAGGATTTTGGTATGGAGGAACATATGAGATATGTGCATAGATCATAGGGGAATTTAATGCCCAATATGTCCAAGAGCTCTATGTAATTAATCATCTTGACTACATAAGGCATAAAAGGAAAAAAATATCCAAGATTTCATGTGAATAGTTCATTAAAAATATCATCTCTCCTTGTCTTGATAGATATCATGAAGGTGATACATCATGATATACACATCCATATCCTCATGTTTCTTTAGAATATCTTTGTAAATAAAAGATAACATGAAACATTGGACATCTATGAAATCATCCAAATGTTTCTCATAGATGGATAATTTTTCCTCACTAGCCTCTTGTCCAGGTGCTTCTAGAATAGGGTTTTATAGCACATATAATTTCCTTTAATTTCATAAAATAATGTGAAAGTTTCATTTAAATTCTTAGAAATTAATGTTAGTGAGAAGGTTATACTTCTAAAGTATGGATTGTAGTGATTTGTTTGAAGTCATGTGTATTTCCATTTCTAGAAATAAGAAGAGTATAATTTTAGCACTTTATCAGATAAGATTAGATAATAAATATTAAATTTTTTAATCTCCAACTATTTAACTAAACCTAATGCTCCTCACTATTAGTTTTAAAATATCATGTTTTATGGATATTTTAGTGGCAAGGATCCACATACCCCTTCTAACAACCTAGAAAAAGGTATGTCAAGATATTTGAAGGTATTTAGGTAGGTATAAATTATAAAATGCATCAACTTGTAGTTACTTGATTTATTGATTGGACCCCCCTATCATGAAATCCTAAATATGGATTTACTCAATACTTTTCCTACTAGTTTCACTAAGTCTCATAGAGGCGATCTACCCTTAATGAAAACTAGGTTAAGTCAACCAAAAAATTAAAATAGAAATTACCTAATAATTAAAATCACCCCAATGGAGGTTGGTTAAGAACTTTGAATTATGGTTCAATTGTTACCAAAGTAGTGGAAGGTTATACCAACTTAATAAATATAGTTGACATATTTTAATCTTTTTATGTGTAAATATACAATTTTATCTTTATTACATGCTTGTTAATATTAAGTGTATTTAATTAAGCAATTAACCATGACTTAGATAAAATTTACACATAATCCAATTTATTTTAGTTATACATTTCATGCATGTTAATTCATTAATTCATGTGATCACAAAAAAACAACTATAATGAAATTAAATATGAAACTTTATAAAAATAAAATAAAAATATTAGTATGATTATGAGATTTCACTAATTGTTAGTTTATATATTAGATGATAAACTAACCATCAACCTAGGGAAAAAACACCTCAAACCATGACTTAGTTCATGTTGTAGATCGCCACATATCCACCCATGTATCTCTTGGATTGGTTTCTACTCAGCTCCAACTTTAACTTCTAACACTTTCTTGAGATCTCCATCTATTATATAATATTTTACTCACACATAGGTGAGGGGAACCAAAGGATTGGTTAAGGGGGTTTGCATAAAAGAAAAACATGGGCATGTAATCCCTTGTATAATGAGATGAGGGATGACGTGAAAGACATAAATTTAATTTAATAATAAATTAAAAGGAAACCAATCACAAATAAAGGCATGATCTATGCTCAGGATCATCCATATACATGCAATGAATTACATATTTAATAGAAAACATTCAATACAAATTGTTCTTATTTAAGATAAATCATGACCAAATCAATTAATTGTTTTTTTTAATTAATCAATTATTTTATCTTAAATACCATCCAAACTTTATTTAGATTCTCATACATCCAAATTTTAAATAAATTAAATAAATTTATTTTAAATTAACTATGTACAATAATATACCTTGGAGGCAATATGACGAGTACCCATCTGGACTGGCCAACGTGTATTATATTAATATACTATTTACTCATGTGGAATGTAAAATACATATCCTGTCACATAATTTTATGGAATATAGAATTCAAATGAATGAAACATGGAACACATGTTATTTACATAATGTGTTATTATTTAATGAATATAGAGTAATAACTTCACTATGAATTATACATGATCTGTAATTTTGAATATTACATAGAAATTATTTAGACATTGTATATATATATAACCTATAACATGGAATGTATGAGTCATCTGAATGACACATGAAACACATGTTGATAATGTTTAAATAGTATAATAAATTAATTTTAAATTTTATGTAAATAAGTAATATACATAGCATGTATAAGATAGATACATGTCATGTATAAATCTTCACTATCTATACTTGGAACACACTTATAGATTGGTAATGTTGTCTTATCATATAAATTATGGAATACATGGATTGTATGTAGGCTATACATCATGTGGTCTCTGAGATACATGGTTACCATTCATGTATGTTGGGTAAAAATACACATCCTATCCTTAACTAATGGACTACACATCGTGTATGCAAGTTACACATAGTGTAGTTTAGATAATCATGTTCCATATTGGCCCATTAAAAATATGGAGTATTAAATACACACCACATATAATAAATAAACACTATATGAATTAATCCATGAGTTTTCTTGGTGCATTAATCATGGGTACATGAGTGTACCAATGGGTTACAGACCGTTTACCCTTGTTCTATTTGACTAGAATCCTCGGCTCTACTAGATGAGTTATTTAAATATTATTCATTAAAAATTAATCAATTTATTGATTATATTTGTGAAAATGAAGAGAAATAAGAGAATACTTCATGATTTGGATTAAATAATGATTATACTATAATTAAAACTAAATATAAATGCATAAATAAATCAATGATATTTAAATAATTATAAATTATTATGTGATCCCTTTGATACCACTTAAAGGTTATAAGATAAAAAAAAGCATCAATAGGTCATTCCCAACTCAGATTTTTATTGTAATAAATGATTAATATGATACGTACATCAACGAAGAATGTCATTACCAATAAATTGGAATAAAATATTAATTTATATGATAATGCCAAATCCAAAATACAGGATCATCACATAATAAATTTATAATTAATTTAAGCAATTAAATAATTACCATGTGATAAATTCTTTCTTCATTGATGAATCTGACAATGCATCTACATCATACCATCTTTGAATAATAGGAAGAAAGTGTAGATTACCTTTATAAATGATCCAAATGTGTTCCAATAACCTTCAAGAATCACCATAGGAATCTTTGGGTGCTATCATGGTAGATCCAATTGCTTGTGTCGTTTTTCCTTGATTGCTATGAGAATCACTTTTAAGAAGGATTATCCTTGATCTATCTAAGATTAAGAGGGGTAGTTTAGGAAGATCACTCATTATTTTTGAGAGGGTTATTGGAGATGTTCTCTCTAGGGATAGAGATAATTCTTCAGACTTTCTCTGCACAACACACACAATGGATAATGTTAGGGTTAGAAATAATATAATTGAGTTTAAATAGTGATAAGGTTAGAAAATAACAATTTCATATTCACCCTTATCATTTAATTAATCCTTACAGAACCCCATGTCTAAAATAATAATAATAATATTATTATTTATTGACATGCACAAAACTAGTGAATTGATTAAATATTATTTATTAAATATATTACTTAAAATGTATTTAAATAATATTTAATATATATTATTTATCATAGGACCTTTAAAAATGGTCCTCCATTACTCAACAATATTTATTGACCATTAAATAATGACTATTTATTTAATAAATAAATATCACTACGTTATTCACCAATAAATAAATAAATATTATATTTACTAAATAGAAAATAAATATTTATTAATATTCTACTCATAAGATATTATCTCAAATAACTAGTGACTAAATATATGTGACCAAGTAAACATGAATAATTATGAAACCATATATGAGAATAATATTTATTCAACATGTTAAATAATAAATAATATTTAATATATAACTGAAGTTTTGTATACACTTAGTGTGTGACCCTCCGTGCCTCTTTCTCAGTGGAATTGGATGGAGTCACATAAAGTCCAAGGTTAGAATCTAGAGACACACTAAATGAACCATATATAAACAAGTTAATGTTGCAATGACATGTAACCACATACGAACTCTTACTATTTAATAGAATCCCTTTATCAAAATATCTTTAATCAAGCAGGTTGTATGGTGGTGTCATTAACCTATGTGCTCGGTGTATATTTCTTTGAATTTCCAAAAATAAACATTCTCATAGAAAACCATGGACATGGATTTATTTAGGCTATTTTATTTCCATCAAAGGGCCCAAGATATCAACTTTCATTAAAGAATATAAAGGATAAATCCTTTATCACACTATTCATTAATGCAATATTACTCATGACACACTCAATGTATCCTACCTCGCTGCAACCATATGTCATCATGGTTTTCATCAATACATCAAAGTACATGATTAATGATATCCATTGATAATAATATTAAATCCTAAGGATCAATACAGACAACTGAAAATAAGGACATATAATGGCATATATAAATATAGATTTCTTACTATTAGGTCATATTCTCATTATCTCCTACATTGGAAATTACCAAGGTTGTACACCATGAGAAGGTACCTTAAAGTCCTATGGGTCTCCAACCATGATAGACTATATCATTTGTGTCTCATAAAATTATACCATCCAAATATTGAACATATATTTAAGAATATTTTCATGTAACTTCTGGTTCTCATAATAGTGGGGAACTACTATGACCTTCCAATGAGATAATTATGAAGATCCAAATTTGTGTATGAGTTGTATTTTTTGTCAATGGTTATTATTGGTTTTCAACGGTGATTAATAAAATAGTAATATTTCATTGATATCAATTTTTTGAAGAAGTTTTAAAGAAATAATTTGTTGGAAGTTCAGCTGAAGCATCCAAGATATTCAAACTTGATGAATGTAGCTTGGATGAATGGATGCAGAAGAAATTAATCAAGTCTTATTATCCTAAATAAGTTCTTTTGAAGAATTTTAATTTATATGTTTGATGATTTTTTAACCATTCATAATTCACAAATACAAGTTCTAATTCTATGTGGATCAAGTACATTATATTCTATAAAGAAGAAGGAAGATGATACATCCAATGGAATTTCTTGATTGGATGATTATTAAGGAATTTGAGTGAGAGGCATAAAAAAATGTCATATAATATTTCATTATTGCATAATAACCCAGAAAGAGTTAAAGACCATGTAAAAATAAAGTACTTTCATGAAGAGTTTAATAAAGAGCGTGCAAAATGTTAGTTTGCATGATGAAGAATAAGGATATGAAATATAAATACCCGAGGAGTTATTTGAAGGCTATGTATGAATTTTTGGGTGGAAATTTATTAATATATATGGATAACCATATCCACCCAAGGAAGGATACCTCAAACCCTATATGGGAACCTAGGATCAACCACATGGGAACCAGCCCATGCATGTGAATTCCATGGCATCAAAGTAGCGGGTTTTCATAGCACCCATTTGGGTTCACACAAGTGTGAACATAGTTCATGGAGAGTTCATATAGAGGTTATCAGGTGGGATAGTTTAGACAAGGCACGTACCATGTAGGGAATGGGTGAATGTGTGTCTAGGTGTAATCATAGTTCCATGGCTCGAGCTGATTGCAAAAAAGATTGATTTATGAAGAAGCACTCAACCATGATGAAGTTTGATATGGGAGGTGGTGTATGCGGTACTATAGATCAGCCATTTAAAATATACAAATATAAGGCCCACCATCTAATGAGATCTACCAAAACCATCTAACAGACTCAAGAGATCATATACTACATCCAACCTCATCGATGGTCTTCTATTCATTAGTGTTTACATTTAATCCTCCATCGATCGATACCAAGGTTTATAGGATCATTTTGATCTTGAGATTTTGAGATGATGAATGCTTGGAACTTCATACATTCATGCTATGTATTGCATGCATGTGATAACTCCAAGAACAAGGTTTGGTTGAATGTAAATAAAGTTATAGAGGTTGATCATGAATATGATATACAAGGATGAGTTTAAAATATAGGGAGAAGTATGTGATGATCATTGATTACATGTGATACATCTTTAACTAATAATAGACACCTTAAAACCCAATTTTAGATGGTAAAGAAACCCATATTCATAGAGTTCAAAATTCATAGATCTTTGGGAATTAATAATATTCCATGAAATGAAATTATTTTTTTTGTAATTTTAACTCGGTAAATAAAAAAATCTAAGGTAGTGGAAATCACCTATAAAATGAGATAATCCACAACTGAGAGAAGCAATTATTGCTTTTGATTTCTAAAAAAGGTCATGTTTTATGAAAAAAAAGTATATGCAATAATTATCTTATATGAGTAATAAGATTTCAATGAGCCTTTCTACTATGATAATAATGTTATTTATATACTATTCTATAGCATAAGGAAGAAATATGCACTAGTTTGTAGGAATAATAAGAACCATGCATTACTTTAGTGAAGGATAAGTGTTCTATATTGTCATGTTGTGTTTTTGCCTTCATGAATTCATGATGATTAATATGCTTCATGAGCCAGTGTTGTATTAATTTACTCAAACTATGTTATGTGAAGTTTCAATATTGATATACAAGATTAAAATCTTTGTGAATCTCATATCTCATGCACACTTATGTAAATAAGTAAGAGAATATTGTGTACTCTATTGATACATGATGAATAGTGATAAGTATCATGAAAAATTGTGATATGAGAAGGAATAGGTAGCTACATGATATACTATCATAAAGGTACTATGAATTATAATTGATCACTGTGTGTATATTTGGTTTTCATGAAGACAAGTGCAAGAAACAAGAAGAAGACAGTGCGTGCATTGCATTCGTATGTGAATGTTTAAGCAATGAGAAGTGAACTGAAATAGAATAAATGATATGATATATTTGATTGATTTGGACCAAAAAGTTCAAGTACAATTGAATAAATATAATTACAAAATATCACATAAAATAATATCCAGATTATGTGTTCTAGGGTTTTGATTGAAGAGTCCATGAAATGTATCCTAAATACATGCATGATATGATGTTTAGTGCAGTTTAAGTAGTGTTTACAATTAATCAATTTAACCAAGAGAAAATCAATACTAAAATGAATTGTTGATATTATGTATCAAATAAAATATATCACAAAACTGCTACATTATATCATATTATTGTGTGTCGAATATCACAAGAAGAAGTGAATGGACAATCTATCTTCAGTTGATTATCATTTGGGTCAGAAATAATTTTTAATTCATTAGTTCAAAAAATATTCATATTATTGTGACTAAGTATAGAATAAGGAAGAAATTTATATTTTAGTTTACTACTTGGAAGATGAAGGAAGGTTTCTTTCCCACTTTTATGCAAGTAACAAGTGAATAAGTAATAGTAGAATAACAAAACAATACCGTGACATCCATTATAAGTCTCAATAGGTAGAAGAATTTCTTGGTGTTACAAAAGTTTAAGAAGGTAGATACTATCTTCATAGGAAGTATAATGAACCATATAGGAGATGTAAAATATGGACTTTCAATTCACTATTGTGAAACTCAAGTAAAAGTTTATTCCCTAATTAATGTAACCGTATTTAAAGGATTATTTTCTAGTAGTTATGTGATATTAGATTATTTTAAAAACATTCCAAGGAATTAATACACTCATTGAGTAGTGAACATTGTAAAAAAATTGTGTTCCATATTTACTTTATTTCATATACTTTCATATGATATGGTAAAGATAATAAGAGTGAAAAGATCCTAAGAGGTCTAAGAGATAAAAGGTATAAAAGTTAAAATTGGTGAAAAAATTTCCCAACATTTATTCAACCCCATATTAGTGTTGAGTATATCTATAATATTTCCTATCAATTGGTATCATAGGTAATGTTCACCTATATTAGATTCTCTACATTACAGTTATTTTATTTTGAAGATTTTAGTTTCTTTCCTGTGCTAACAATAAAGTGTAGTTTTAGTAAATATTCAATTATATCTAAGAATAAGTCTATATCTACCATGACCATGAAGAACATGATAAATAAAGAGAAAACAAATCTTAATAACTTATCCCTATTATCTAAAGAAGGGGAAGTAGTAGATTATTCATGTCATTCTAATAATGATGATATATCGATATTGGAAAGTTAAGAGAAGATGGATCAATTTTCCACCAAGGAGTTAGATAGTCTCTTTACCTCAATTGGATAAATATGTTCAAGTGATCAGGAGTTATACATTAGTTCATTTCAAAATTGTTTTGAAGAATAACTATGAACTAGTGGCTGTGATATCATGTCAGTTGTTTTTTAAATTGATTCTTTAAAGTATATAATTCATGATTATCCCAAATAATTAGTCTCTATTATCTATGGGATTTTTGAAAGCATGTAGGAAGAGATCACTCATATTGAGGAGAAACAGAATTAATGAAGATGATTTTAAAAGAAATTTTTTTAAAATGTAGGAATCTCTGTAAGAAATTTAGATCCTTTAGAGAAGAAATAACGGAGCTTGAAATAATTTCCTAGAAGTTTGAATACAAGCGTCTTAATAAAGATGAATATAAAGAGGTATTTAAGAATAATCTAGAAGAAAATATCCATGTAAATAAAGAAAATTTGAAAAATATAATTGATATCAAGGATTTACGATAAGAAATAAAATTCAATAAGATTAAGGAACTTGACTATTTATTGAAAAAAAAGTTAAGCTCTATAAATAGGAAATTAAAATAATAAAGAAGGTTTGTGAAGATAAAATAATTATGATTGAATATAAAAAAACACCATCAATATGAAATGTATAAAATTTTATGTTGAGCTGGCCAATCTTGAGAATACACATTTTGAGACTTCATAAAATATATAGATAGTTTATATCACTACCTAGTGCTTATTGGAGGATTATAAGGTTAAAATTACTCCAAAATTTGATAAAAAGATAGTGATTTCTTTCAATGATCTATCTGAAGTAGCTATGAAGAAATATGTACCATCTATACCATCTTATATGAATGTTTATAAACATGTTATCATGAATAATATTGGATGGAAAAAATATGTACAAGTATAGAAGAATAAAGGTGATGATAATTCTTCCACCATGACCAGGGTGGATAAGAAAAAGAGTGTGGAATATAGTTCCCATATATGAGAAAGAAAAAAAACATTCATTGAGAGTAAATAAATAGATCAAGTTTTATAGGTTAATGTTGGTTCCACAACAAATTTGGGTATTGTGCATTATACTATCGGTACAATACTATAAATTAAAAATCATAAAGGAATCCCATGTTATGGGGGGGGGGGAGCTAGAGATAAAGAATCAACATGAAACGATTAATAAAAATATGTATACTTCAAATAGATTTGGGAAAGTTAACAATATAAATGATGTATGAAATGGTAGTGGTCAAAAGGATGGTGCATGTTTATCTTGACATGTATCCAAAGATGACGAGAAAATAATACCACTAAATTTGATAAGAAATAATAAGAAAACTTGGGAATAAAGTAGAATAATGTTGTAAAAAAAGTTATTCCAAGAAGAAAAGTGATAACATCTTGGATTATAAATATAAGAAGTTAAATAAAAGTACAACATTCAAAAGGACTAATAAGAAGGATGTCACTCAGATGAATCCATGTGGAAAATCCAAACATGCTTCCAATGTTCTAAATAATCTATTAATAATCCTGAAAAAATATATGGAGAGAATTAGGATAATGGAAGAAGTATAAGATAATTATATTTATAATTTTAAAATGAAGGGTTTCACATGAATAAGTAGATGTTTTTTTTCACATGTGGTGAAAAATTCCTAGACATACTCCTAAGAATTTTTCTAAAATAATTTATACATAAGAATAATTATTTAAGAAGATGAAATTATCACCAAGTGATATAAGTGATTTAAAATTCCTCAATAAAAGAATATTCACACACAAAGAAATTGAATAAGTGATAAAATCCATATAGCCTCAATCATAATTGAATATTAGATGTTCAAGTGTGAAGAGTGAAATAAATGGAGCAACTTGGTTGATACAATGAAGGTAAAAAACATAAAGCATGCATGATATTCATTGCATTCATGAGATAACTTGAATACAAATGTTTTTTCCGAATGAAAATAAAGTTTTATAGGCCAATCATGAATCCAATATGAAAGGATGAGTTTTAAATATAGAGAGGATCATGTGATCATCATTGTATGTATGTGGGAAATCTGCACATAAGAAGATACACCTTAAACTTGGGGTTACAAGATAAATAAACTTACGTTCATAGAATTAAGAATTACGAGATATTCAAGAATTAAACATATTACTTAGAATGAAATTATTTATGTGGATTTTATGTTAGTGAATGAATGAAACTAAGGTGATGGAACTAGACTATAAAAGGAGATCATCCATGACCGAGAGAATCTATTGTCGCTCATCATTTCTAAGAGAGCTCTCATTTTATGAAAAAAAGTATCTACACTCATTATCTTACACGAGGAAGAGTAGTTTCATGAGATTCTGGGATATGAAAATAATAGGAGTTCTATTCTCATATATAACATGAAGAAGAACCACACACTGGTTTTCATGACGAAAAACCATGTAATTCTTATGAAAAGAAGAAGTGTTCCATGTTGTCATAGTCTGTTTCCATCTTCAAAATTTTATGATGATTAATATGAACCACAATCCTTTACTATATTAATTCACTCACATTATGTTATGAGAAGTTACAAGAGTGATATGTGAGCTTCAAAGCTTTGTGAAGTTTATATGTCACTTACACTTAGACAAAAAAGGAAGAGAATATCATGTACTCTATTGATACATGATGAATAATGAGAAGTATCATGAACTGTTATATTATAATAAGGAATAGGAATCCATATGAAATACTATCACAAAGATCCTATACATGAGAACCAAACACTGTGCATATATGTAGTTTGTGTGAAGAAGGGTACAAGAAACAAGAATAAGATAATACATACATTACAGGAATATATGAATGTTTAAGCATTGATAAGTTAACCGAAACATAATAAATGTCCTGAGATATTCAATCCATTTTCATAAAATAGTTCAAGGTAGCTTGAATAAATATAATTTTTAAATAGAACATTAAATAATATCCATATTATGTGTGATTGGGTTTTAATTATAGTGGCCATTAAATATATCCTAAATACATGCATGAGGTAATGTTCAGTGCAATGTAGGTAGTGTTTACAAATAATAAATTTCACTAAGATGAAATCGATAGTACACCCAATTTTTTATATTGTTTATTTAAGAAAATAAATAATTACACTACTATAATATTTCATATTATTGTTTATTGAAGATCGTAATAAGAATAAGTGGCTAACTAATCTATCTTCAGTTGATTATCATTTGGGCTAGGAATAATTATAAGTTCATAAATCCAAAAAATATTCATATTATTGTGAATGAATACCAAATAATGAAGAATTGAAACTTTAATATTTATTTTATGAAGATGGAAGGTTGATTACCCACTACTATGAAAGTCACAAGTGAATAAGTAGCAAGAGAAGAAAAAATAAACACTGTGACATCCATCATAAGTCTCAATAGGTTGAATAATTTATTAGTGTTACAAAATTTATGAAGGTGGATAATGTCTTCATAGGAAGTATAAATAACTAAACATGAGATATAAAACAAGAACTGTCAATTAACTACAGTGCAACACAAGTGTAAGGTTATTCCCTACTTACTGTAACCACATTTAAGGTATTATTTTCTAGTGTTTATGTGGAATTAAATTATTTCAAAAACATTCCAAGGAATAACTACTCTTATTGAGTAGTGAAACTTGTAAAAACATAATGTTCCATATTTACCTACTTTCATATACTTGCATACGATAAGCGAAAGAGAATAAAAGTTACAATTAGTGAAAAAAGTTCCCAATATTGATTCAGCCCCTCTCAGTGTTGAGTATATCCCAAAATTGTCCTCTAAAGTTGTTTTTAGGAAATTATCACATACTATGTCACTTGAAATAACAATAATAATGTGATAAATTTTTTATTAATATTAAAAAAAAATGAATACAATATATCATAAAATACATATAATTTGGTTCTAGGGCACTAACTCTAATAAAATCCCCATAATATCATTTCCCTCCTCACGCACACTCCCACACCCCACACTACTAGTTTTCTCCCCCCATATCCTCCTCCTAATCCACTAAAACATCTCCAAACTTCGGTAATCACCATAATTTCTCCAATCACTACCCCAATATTCTCCAACCATCGAACCACTATTCTCTTTCCATATAGTCACACAATCCCTTCCTTTGATCATAGAGTAGAGGTATATGATTATTGATATGTTTAGTTTCTTGTATATTGATTTATTGCATCCAAGGTTTTGATTCGATTTTACCAATTATTATATATTTTTTGTTCACAATTATTGGTTGTAAAAGATTTTTTTTTGAAATTAGGCATTATTTGGGGATGGTAACCAATGATTGTATATAATTTTATAAATATCAATCAACAATTTTATAATGTTATAAATATTAACCAATTTAAAATTTTAATGTTTATGAATTTAATTTTATATGTTTATACTTTTATATATACTTTTTTTAGATTTATGGACTATTATAAAGTATATGTTATATTGTATTTTACTTTTATAATCTATATACCTTTATAATTTATAAATATTAATCAATATAAATATATAATCATTGTAAATTTTATACTTATATATATATATTTTATAGTTTTATATACTTTTAAAAATTATATACTATTCTATATTATACTTATATATATATTTTTATAAATTACATATACATTTATTGTTTTCTATGTTTATAACTTTATATTTTCATATAAATTTTACCTTTAGGAGTTATTTTTTTAAATTATACTTTTATAATAATATAAATTTATCAATATTAATTAATACATTTAAATACTTGTGTATATTATGTATATATTTTTAAATTATATATTCTTTTATACTTTATATATAGTTTGTATACTTTATATATACTATATGATTTTAATTATTTATAAATTATCTATAATTTTAACTATATACTTATTATAAATTTATATATTATTAACCATATACATTCCATTTTGTATCTAAGTTTATATTGGATTACAATTAAATTATAAGGTGATTGATTCCTCAAAAAATAATAAACGCATTTGAGATAAGGTGATGTAACCACTGACCATCCCGATGTGTTTACATTTTTTATATTCACAACATATTTAATTTTTATATGTATTTATATCTCACGATTAATATTTTTTCAGAACATGATGATTTAGTGACCTCATTCTACCCCTAAACCTTATCTAAGTTTATTATATGTGTCTACTATATTGCGTCCCTTAATTATTTATCATCACTTTAAGACGCCAATGCCATTTAATCCGTATTATATGGGATAAATTTCTCTTCCACTAGGAATTTAGTTCATTTAGTATTTATATTACATGATTTCTATCCCATCATACCATTTTTTACATAATCCCAAGTTATCATCCCCTAGTACTTATACCCCTCCTCCCATGATCCTTCTTACAACCACCCTTCAGGGTACTACGACTCTCTATGATGTAGATGATGTAGGTGATATTGATCATGTTGTTGACAGAGATAAAACTATCCCACATGCCTTAGGTGAATGGTTATTTATTTTATTAATATTAGTAGTTTTTTATTTTATTTTCATTATAATGAATTATACTTATTTGTATCTGTTTTTGATTCTGTTTTGAGTACCAAACATTATGGTTATACCCAATTGTGGTCTATTTGTAATGGATTGATATATATCATGGTTAAGTATAACGAATACTGATGAATGATTTAGAAACATGGGGAAAATGTAAAAGTTTCATGGGCAATATTTTCATATATAGTGATATTATACCCATACAACCAATTCTATGACATAAAGTGGATATTTCAGTTAAAGATAGATCATGGACATATATTTGGTTAACAACATTTCTTTTTTTTTCTATGAAAATAATATATGTTAACATATAAATTTACTTTACTAATTTATAAATAAATGTTATTGTTTTCCTAAAAGAGAGGATTCAAGGGTGGATCACATTATGGAGGAAGGTGAGATTTGGTTGTCTTATAAATATGACTTTTATTGGGGCTAAATAAAGGGAAAATGAACCCCCAGGAGCATATTCTTTATTTCAATTGCTATCATATCATTTAACATCTTGAGGTGATTGTATATTGGTCCAATACTATATCTTAGATATATATATATATACTATTTCTCAATTACTATATGAAATAATTAATTTGGTTTCTTAAAAAAATATATTTAATTAATATTTCAATGTAATAATCATTATAGAATAATTTATTAAACAAGTCAGTAATGCAATATTTTCACACTATAGAGTGCACTAATATACTTGACCATGAGTAGAATCATGTAATTATTTATTTAAATTATTTTAGACACACACACACTATAACACCCAGATATTTTATGATATACTTCTCTTTAAACAAATTTGATGTATTCAATATCATGTGATTCATGAAATACCAAGCTTAAATGAACCACGATATATTATAGAAATAATATATGATTGTTATAATGTAGCCATTGGATTAGTGGGTATGAATAAGAGAAATCAAATTATGAAATATATGTTGAAATTTTTTCCTTATTAAAATATCTCTATCAGTACTTAAGAAATAAGTACTCAATTTTGAATGATAAGAATTAAATCATATAAGGTTAAGAAGAGTTAAAGTTTTAAACGGTCCTTTTTTATAAAAGTGGTTATGTTTCATATTTTGTATATTCATTTAAAAGATAAATTTATAAATTTTATAAATTGAATTTGAAAAAAATATTTCAT
Source organism: Viscum album (assembly GCA_963277665.1). Lineage (NCBI taxonomy): Eukaryota > Viridiplantae > Streptophyta > Magnoliopsida > Santalales > Viscaceae > Viscum > Viscum album. The sequence goes on from OY728161.1 coordinate 1,595,542,461, forward strand.
TTTTTTATTTCAATATATCAAAATTATCTTAGAGTGAATTTTTGGGATTTTTTAGAAATATTTGATTTTTTGGGTGAATAGTGAAAAATACCAAACTTATATTAAAATTAATTTTTACCAATTATAGAAATTGAATATTATAAAATGGTATCAATATTTGGAATAATTATGTATACTTTTTTTAATAAGTTTTAATTCATCTTTATTCATATTGAATAGTAACCATTGTAAAATTTTATCACCACGGTAAAGGGTAAAATGGGTAAAATGGGGTTAAAACTATGATATAAGGTCTAAAAATATCTCCAAAACTTGAATTTATTTTATTTGATGATTTCATTTTGAACATAATCATAATATCTTCAAAAATTTGAAAATTTGGTGCAATTTTCCTTTGATCACAACATTTATTTTGTTTTAAGTTAAGAATATTTAAAAAATGTCACTCTCTCAAACTTATTATATTATCATGATAAGTATATAAATATAAATACTATATGAATGGATGATGATGATAAAATTAATTAATAATATATTTTATTAATTATTGTATTTTTTTGGTAATGTTATAATTACCTAGAATTCTTACGTATCGCCGATGCTGCGCTTGCACAAATGGGTGAAAAAACAATGTAAATAGTTTTAAAAATATTCAATTCAATCCAATACAATGGACCTAAGGCCTTAATTTTACATTTATTTTGATAATACACCTTTCAAGGGGTGAGGTAGAACCATTACAAGGCCCGTAGCCGTAAGTATTATGTGGACCGTAGGCCTTAAGAGGAATTCATTACCTGTAGTCTTCAAAAATTACATAAAACAAAGACTAACTATTTGTAACTTCTCCTCCCCAACATATTCATTGTGATATCATCTATCCACCATTGTTATCTTGATGTTTTTAAATCCAAATTATGTGAATAGTATTGAAAATGACTTTAAAGTGTATTTTATGTTAAATAGTATTTAATTCATTGATTTAAAAATCACAAAAATATTATATTTGTAAAATTTAATTTTAAATGTTATATAATATCAGTCATTATCCACTTATGATCCAATTTTTTATTTAAAATGAAATTCTTGACCCTTAAGTACTAAGTATTTGTGAAAACACCATTGATTTTGGCATATAAAAAGGGACTTAAAATCAAGCTTTAAAAGACACATGTGAGTTCAGTATTATAATAAACCTATGCCAAAATAATTTTATAACATTCCATTATCAGGACTAAAATCCCCTTTTATGACCATAAATCTATCCTATAAAGGGACTAAGCTCAATTTAATGGAGAATATCTCAATGAAGAGGTAATGTTCTCAACCAAACTCTTTTAATTTTTATTTTTACTATCTTCTATAAATTCATTAATTAAAACATAAAATAGTGACATAAGTATAATAAATATACTGATATGTTATTATATTAATGTAATATTTATAATCTACCTTCTATTCATTGAAAGAAAAATGAAAATGTCACCTGTGTAAGTGCAGACTACTGTCTCCATGGACATTATGTTTCATTTTTTTAAACACCATCATGGATGGTTAAAGAACGAATTTTATGTCTAAATATGATTATAATAAATATTTTATAACTTATATAATGTTATGTAAATTATTAATGATCATTAAACTAAATAAAAAAAGTTTTTTTTATAATGGTCAGCAAAAATGTCTAAATGAACACACTATTAAACAATAATATTTATACTTGATGAACCAAGACTAAGTCTAAACATGTATGGATATTTAGTAACATTTAAACTCAAATATTTATATTATAATAATTTGATTTCAATTATGGAGTTGTGTTCTAATTTTAAGATAAATTCCATAACCGTTAATAAGTTGAAACGAACTTGAAACTATGAGATGAACACCCTCAAGATAGTAAGAATAAAAATGATATCTTAATAAATTTTTTATAAATAACATATAATAATGGAAATTAATAAAATATATATTAAAATTTTCTTATGAAAATATTTAATAAACTCAATTTGGAAATTTAGGATGTTAGACACACACACTAATCGAGTTAGTACTTGAAGTAAGGGTTTCATTTTCTCAATTTAAAATTCTTAAGACATGTTTCATGTTGTGCATCATGATTTATTTTGTATCGTGTAATTAATTTCACATGAATATATATTGAAATATTATTTCATTAAATTCATGGGATATATAGAGCCATGTTTAGTTTTAACTTTTAGTGGTTTTTTATTCAAATGTTACAAAAACTGTAAGGATTTATGTTATAATCTCATTTCTTATGGGGATTGTCTATGTTAAATTTACATTAAGGGAAATGGTATAATAATTATCTTTTAAACCCCATATATTTTTTTATCCTATAGATATTTATGGGGTTTCATGTTTTTATTTCATTTCCCTCTCTTTGATACTTAAACTGATTGAGATATTTTTTTAAAAGTCAATCTTTTATCCTCTTTTCAGTTGAGAATATTTTACTTCCATATCCATGTTCTTCAATTTTTTTTATAAAAATTCTTTCCAATACTTACATGTTTTAAAAGTTTCATTTTAATTAATCATGAAGCTTACTTTATAAGTTTCAAGGGTTTTATAAATAAAATTTGATTCCCATTTTTATACGAATTTTAGTTTTCAAAAGTTACCAAAAGAAAAGGGATGTTTTCTGACAGAGATAATATTTTCATATTTATACATATTTTTTTAATTTATTTAATCACTTCACATTAATCAATTTGATTTTATTTTCATCATTTTATGATTTTTGGTGAGTTTCGAGCTTAAATGTGAAAAGTGGTTATTCTGGACATTAAACAGATTTATATTGCCTCTGTATTTCGAGAATAACCCCTAAATTTGGTATCCAATTCACATGATTCCTTTTTTTAGGGTTTCATGGTTCGTGGGATACATATAAGTCTTCAGGAACAAAATCCAATTCGAACTCCAACATGCCCAAACATTTCGGTCAATGTGAACACTTCTTCTGGCTGGCAGAATGGACCACACCACATTCAATGAACCATATCGTGGACCACCGGCCTCAAAATTCATTGACTATAGCTGGGTTAGAAAGCCTACTAGAAGGGTACTATTACCAAAAAATATCAGAAATAAATTCATTCATTAAGACCACCCTTAAACTGGTCAAAGTTGGGTTGGTGGAATAGTGATTGGCGGCCAGAATAAGTCAAGTCTACTAAATCAGCCATAACTCCTTCCACACGGATTCAAATGCTTTCAAACTTCGTGGGTGGATGTCCAACTCCATTACCCACCTCCTAAAAGAAGGGACCTCGGCTTGATTCGACCGGATGGTGGGCAGAACAGAGGAAAACTTCTGGAGGAAAGATTTTGGAGGATCAAATTTCTGTTCTTTCTTTTCTTTGTTTTACACTTCTTAGTCTTGTAATGTGTTCTTATTTACCCTTAGTCATAATTAACCTTACCATGGTGGGGTAAACTTCTGTGTGATTGTGGAAGGAGAGGTTTTCCATGTTGTATTTCATGAGTTTCTTCTATTAATGTTTTAAAATCCTATTTTCTCTTCTGTGAATCTGTTTCAATTTCTTATAACAGTTTTTATTATCATGTACGATTGTATATGATTTTAGATTCTATTGTTCATTTATATTTGGTCAATGATCAATATCTCCCTCTACTAGGTTCTGGTTTATAAACAATGGAATAGACCTGGATTTAGTGGTGTAGTACTCGGCGATCCCCGGTACGTGTGTGAGGAGTAGTGAATGTTCTTGATTACTTGGGATAAACAAGACCTGATTGGGAATTGCCTAAGATAATTGGTGGTATTTTCTACAAATATATTACACATTGGAAGTAGAGTAGACCAACCTAATATTTTAGTAAGGTTTATTCTCACATTTTTAATTGACCAAGGGAGTGAGAAGAAACGATTGTGGATTCTCACTCTTAATGATTTAGTAGAGGAGAATTGGGTAAAATGAACAATGATAGAATTACAATTGGAAAACTGACCCTAACCTGATCACCATTTCATATCACTGATTTAAATCACAGCATTTGTCAATTTGTTTCAAAACTTTCGCTTAATTACTCTACATTATTTAGTTTCTTTCTTGTATTTTTTAAATCAAACAATTTCTAAAAACAACCTCACTTCTTTCTACTTTATGGTGGCAGCTTAATTGTTGTGCACTCCTCTCTGGAGAAAACCTAGGTAATCCACTATAATACATTTTAACATAGGTTATATTTGTTTTTTCCACACACCACAACTTACATGTGTCAAAACTTGGCGCCGTTACCGGGGAGGTAGCGCCAACATTTATTTTCTTTTCTTTTCTCTCTTTTCATCTTTTCTCTTCAAAATTGCATGACTCAAACCTCAAAAACCGAACCTTTACCCATAGATCCTAAAATTGAAAGAACCTTGTTGAATAGACTTAGAAACATTAATTTGGAATTTGAATTTTAGGAAGTTCCCCTTGTAGACTCAAGTGAAACTTCAAGTGTTCACTCTGAGCCTGTCATCATGGTTGAAAATCAAAACCAAACACTTAGAGACCTCTGTGCACCACAATTCCTTAATAAAAACAATCAACTTGCCATTCCAGTGTTACAAAATGATTTTGAAATGAAACCTAACATGATTACTTTGCTTCCAAAGTTTCATGGTTTAGAAGGTGAAGATCCAAACAAACACATTAAAGAGTTCACACATGTTTGCTCATCTTTCAGACCCCGTGGAATTACTGAGGAGTAGGTAAAGTGGAAGGTATTTCCATTTTCATTGGATGAAGCTGCTAAAGAATGGTTGTAAGGCCTACAACCAAGAGACGTACATGACTGGAATGACCTAGTAAGATGTTTTATGCAAAGATTCTTCCCCACCTATAGAAGCACAACCATTTGGAAGGAAATCTACGCCATACGACAATCATCTAGAGAAACCCTTTACGAGTACTGAGAGAGATTTAAGAAGCTATGTTCCAGATGTCCACATCAAGCCATTGAGGAACACCACTTTCTTTTATTCTTCTATCAAAGACTACTGAAAAATGATAGAAACCTTCTTGATGCATCATCTGAAGGTGCCTTGATTGATAAGTCACCAGAAGAAGCCAAGGGCCTGATTGAGAAGATTTCCAAAAACTCGCAACAATTTGGAACAAGAGGTATTGGAACAAGAGGTATTCGTGAGGTACATACTTCTTATCCATCACCCTTATTAGAAAATAAGATTGAAGAGCTTACTAGTTTGGTGAGACAGATGGCCTTGATGAAAGTTAGTGACCAACAAGCACCAGCTAAGGTATGTGGTTTATGTTCATCACCTGATCATTTTCCTGACCAATGTTCTGAAATACAGGTAATGGAAAGTTGTGCAGCAGCCTTTCATCCAAGGAAGTTCCAACAAAATCAAGGATGGAGAGATCCTAACCAAGTCCAATATGGGTTTGGAAATCAGCAGAATCAAGGTAGACCCCCATAACAAAATCAGTTTCAAAACCAACCCCCATTCCATAATCAATTCCAGAACCCTCCACCATTTCAAAAAAAAACCATCTTATAACCAGCCTTCTTACCAAAAACCAACCAATCTCTAAATACCCCATGAGCAACCATCCACCAGTTCACAACCTCCAATTCAAAACCAACAAAAATATGAGTTTGAAGGACTGAAATACACTATTAAATATTTGTCCAATAAGTTTGAAAGTCTCATGGACTTTCTGACCAAAAAACCTGGTAAACTCCCTTCCCAAACAGTCCCAAACCCAAAATAGAATGTTAGTATTATAACTACAAGAAGTGTAAAAGAACTCCAACCACCATCCACCATTGAACCTGAAACAAGAAAAACTAATATGGGTGAGAATGAAGTTAGAAATGATAAAAATTCTATGAAAATGCATCGGGAAGAAGATAAGAAAGAGGAGGATGATAATGATAGGCCAAGAAGGAAAAAACAAGAAACACCATTTCAAAGGCAAAAAAGGGGGAAGAAAGATATTCCACCACCATTTCTATCAAGGTTTATTGAATCAAAGAGGTTATAAGAAGAAGCACTGTAAAAAGAAATTCTGGACACCTTTCAGAAAGTGGAAATCAACATACCTCTGCTTGAAGAACTCAAACAAATTCCAAAGTATGCTTAGTTTTTTAAGGATCTTTGCACCAAGAAAAGGAGACTTCAAGGGAATGAGAGGATCAATTTGGGAAGAAGCATCTCATCCCTTATCACACCACAATTTCCAACCAAATGTCAAGATCAAGGGATATTTTCTATTCCATGCACCATTGGTTCATTAAATTTCTCTAATTCTTTGTGTGATTTAGGTGCATAAATTAATGTATTGCCTCACTCAGTATATACTTCTTTGCAGATGGGAGACTTGAATCCCACAAAAGTGGTGGTCCAGCTTGCAAATAGATCCATAGTTTTCCCAGCAGGAGTTCTGGAGGATGCCCTGGTAAAAGTCAAAGATCTTTTATTCCCTACTGACTTTTATGTGTTGAATATGGAAGATGATAGGATCCCATCACACTCACCCATCATTCTGGGGAGACCATTCTTAAAGACGGTCAAAACCATCATTAATGTCCATGAAGGGACACTTTCCATGGAGTTTGGAGATAACACTGTCCACTTCAATATTTTTGAATCCATGAGGCACCCATCAGATGATCATTCAATCTTCGCACTCTCCCAGGAAGATGACATAGAACCAATTGAAGAAGCAGGTATGTTTCATGAATTTTTATCATTAGGAGAGAATTTTTCCATTAAAGATATCACTGAACATATGGATTCCCAAACTCTTGGAGGTTCTGATTTCCTGTTGGAAGAAGAGGTAAAATCTGATTTCTTTGATAATTTGTTAAATGATGATGAAGATGATATGATTTCTTGTGTGCAGGATGTCAAACCATTGGAAGTGGAGAACCTCAATTTAGTTTCATCTCTTGAGCATCCTCCTGATCTAGAATTAAAACCACTCCCCACTGATTTAAAATATGTTTACCTTATGAAGGGGGAGAAATTACCAGTAATAATTGCTAATAATCTATCTAAAACTCAAGAAAAATCATTTATTGAGATTTTGAGAGAGAATGTCCAAGAAATAGGGTGGATCTTAGGTGATATCCCAGGAATAAACCCAAAAATTTGCTCGCATAGAATTTTTATTGAGGGAGATTCCAAACCTGTCAGACAACCCCAAAGGAGGCTGAACCCTACCCTGATGGAGGTTGTAAAAAAAGATATTGAGAAGTTATTAGAAGCTGGGATCATCTATCCCATATCATATTCACAATGGGTTAGCCCCATCCATGTAGTCCCAAAGAAAACTGACCTAACCATTGGGAGGAATGAAAAGAATGAATTAGTCCCTGTGAGAATTCAGAATAGCTGGAGAGTATGCATCGATTTTAGGAAGCTGAATCAGGTCACTCGAAAAGATCATTTCCCTATCCTGTTTATTGACCAGATGTTAGAGAGATTGGTAGGGAGAAATCATTATTGCTTTTTGGATGGATTTTCAGGTTATTTTCAGGTACCCATTGCCCATGAGGATCAAGAGAAGACTACCTTTACTTGTCCTTTTGGTACTTTTGCATACAAAAGGATGCCATTTGGATTGTGTAATACTCCAGGTACATTTCAAAGGTGTATGGTAAGTATATTTTCTGATCACATTGAAGATTTCTTGGAGGTTTTCTTGGATGAATTCACAGTTTTTTGGAAATTCGTTTGACCATTGTTTGAAAAATCTAAAAAAGTTTTGAAAACTTGCATTGAAAAGAACCTTGTTTTGAATTTTGAAAACTGTCATTTTATGGTTGAGAGAGGAATTTTCCTTGGGCATGTCATTTCACAGAAAGGCATTGAGGTTGATAAATAAAAAATTGAAGTGATAAATTCTTTGCCTTACCCAACTTTTGTGAAACATGTTAGATAATTTTTAGGACATGTAGGATTCTACAGGAGGTTTATAAAAGATTTCAGTAAGATTTCTCTCCCTCTCTCTATATTACTTTTGAAAGATGCTGATTTTGATTTCAACAGTTCATGTAGGGAAGCATTTGATGAGTTTAAGAAGAAATTGATTACAACACCAGTGATGCAGCCACCAAATTGGGAAGAACCATTTGAGATACTTTGTGATGCTTCAAACCAAGCAGTTGGAGCTGTCCTTTCTCAACGAAATGAGGGCAGGCCACAAGTCATTGCATATGCCTCAAAAACCTTAGATGCAGCCCAATTCAACTACACAACAACAGAAAAAGAGTTTTTAGCAGTTGTTTTTTCTTTAGATATATTTAGATCGTATCTCCTTAGAACTAAAGTCATTGTTTTTTCTGATCATGCAGTTCTTAGGTACTTGATGAAGAAGGCTGAAGAAAAATTGAGGCTAGTGAGATGGGTACTACTACTACATGATTTCAACATAAAAATCAAAGATAAGAAGGGATCTAAGAACCAAGTGTCTGATCACTTAAGTAGACTACCCAACACCGCTGAAGTTGAAATTCCAGACACTGAACCACTAAATGACCACCTTCCAGGGGAGAAGTTGTACTTGATTGAAGGAGAAGTACCTTGTTATGCTGAAATGGTCAATTATCTGGTAACATCTTAGGTCCCATCTCATTTAAATTCTCACCAAATTCACAAATTGAAATCTGAATCTAAATATTACATATGGGATGATCCATTTCTTTGGAAGATTTGCAATGACCAAATGATCAGAAGATGTTTGCCTAAAAATGAAATTGAATCAGTCTTTAGGTTTTGTCACACATTAGCTTGTTGAGGCCACTTTTGACCTCAAAGGATAGTGAGGAAGGTTTTAGAATCTGGACTTTATTGGCCAACACTTTTCAAAGATTCTCATGAATTTTGTAAACGGTGTGAAAAATGTCAGTTTACAGGGAATATTTCAAAGAGACAAGAAATTCCCCAAAATCCACTTAATTTTTGTGAAATATTTGAAGTTTGGAAGATAGATTTTATGGTCCCTTTCCCAATGTCATTTGGAAATTCTTATATTCTTCTTGCTGTTGATTATGTTTCCAAATGAGTGGAAGCAAAAGCCACCAAAACTGACGATGCTAAAGTTGTTTGTGATTTTTTCAAGGCTAACATATTTTGTAGGTTTGGAGTTCCTAGAGCCATCATTAGTGATCAAGGGACTCACTTTTGTAATTGGAGAATGGTGGCTTTGTTGAAAAAGTATGGGGTGCATCATAAAACATCAAATCCCTATCATCCATAGACTAATGGGCAAGCTGAAGTGTCCAATAGGGAAATAAAAGGAATTTTGGAAAATACTGTTAATCCAAATAGGAAGGATTGGAGCCAAAGGTTAGAAGACACATTATGGGCTTACAGGACAGCCTACAAAACTCCAATTGGAATGATTCCATATAGGCTGATTTATGGGAAAATTTGTCACCTACCTGTGGAATTGGAACATAAGGCATACTGGGCTGTGAGGAAGATGAATATGGATCTTGAAAGTGTTGGGAAAGAGAGAAGATTGCAATTACAGGAGTTGGAAGAAATTAGAAGGGAAGCATTTGAAAATTCTAGGATTTACAAAGAGAGAACAAGAGTGGCTCATGACAAACTGATCCAACCAAAGGACTTCCTTCCAGGAGACAAAGTGTTGTTATTCAATTCAAGACTCAAGATGATGCCAGGTAAACTTCGTTCTAGGTGGGAAGGTCCATTTATAGTTACTCATGTATATCCTTTTGGTGCTGTGTATATTGTGCAGGATGAAGTGAAGGATCCATTCACTATTAATGGGCACAAATTGAAGAAATTCCTTGGGACCATGCCATCAGAGCCAATGGAGGAGATTACACTCCTCCAAACTGTTTATCAATAAACTCCATCAGGTCGTACCTATCTTTTATATTTTCATGATTGTTGTGATTCAATTTCCAATATTATTACATGTTAAATACATTTGAATGCATTGAGGACACTGCATCATTTAAGTGTGGGGGAGGGAACCTTTGTAGTGTAGGATTTTTATGTGTTGTTTGTTTTCCTATTTTTTTTAAAAAAACATGTGTGTGTTTAATATTTTATGTGTTTATTTTTCAATTTTTGTGTGTTTTTGAAAATTTTGAGCTGAAATGATTATCATTGATATTTTTGAAACCCATCTCCATGAGTGAAATAATTTATTCCTTGAAACTGAGCTTAAATGAATGCTGAAAATGACATTGTTTCAAGTTCAATTCTTTGGGAATTTCATGAAAAATACTCTATTTTTTGAATCCCATGCCACATATCACTGTCTTTATATTTGAAATCACATTCTCGTGAGGCTTCTGAACCTATTATTTTCATATTCTTTACATTCACCGCACTTCTTGAGAGAACCAAAGCATACTTGATTTAACCAGAATTTGATTTATTCCTGTCAAAGCTTGAGGGTTTGAGGTACTTGTGTTTTAAATGATTGAGGAATTTCTTTGGTTTTAAAGCCCCCTTTTTAAGATAATCCCTTTCATAATGGCCTACCTTGAACATTTAATCCTTTTAGCCCATAGAATCCATGAACATCCTGTTAGGTTAGCCACTTTACAAGCCAATATTCCCTATCCAACCTGCTCTTGAAGTGAAATTGCATGATCTATTTGAACATAAGTGTGGGGGGAATATGTCTTGTATTGTATTACCTTATTTGGGGATACATTGGGTGAAAAAAATGTTGAATAGATGTTATTACTGCTGAAAAAAAAACCATCTTGCTGAAAGCTGTGCCTTTTCTGGAGCTTTCATGATGAGAGAAGCTGTGCCTTTCTGGAGCTTCTAATGTAAAAAGGAAGCTGTGCCTTTTCTGGAGCTTTTAAGAAATATTATATTTGAGAAGATTGAAATGTTTGATGCTGAAATGATGATCTGTGTGAATATTCCTTGATATTCCATGAAGAAGGAGCTTATTTTCTACTAAGGGGAGTGAAGAGGAGACCATACTTTTGTGAAATTTAGATTAATGCAATTTTGCTTCAAAAAGAGCCAAGCCCTCTCATTCTACCTCAGAATCGTTCACATATAAATCCTACCAACCTAAAGCCACAGAACAACCTTAATAAGTCCTCATGATAAACATATGTCATTGAATCAAAGCGGGTGGAGATGTAGGAATTTATCAAGCCTATGGTGACCCTTGTATGAGTTTGGATGAGAAAGACATTGCTAAAAAATTGAAATTTGTGTAATGAGAGATAATGAATGTTAGGTAAGTGCTTTGTGTGCATGGGAGGAGTAATGAAGAGTAAATTTATTGAATGATCCTAAATTAAGAACATTAAATAATAGAGTTTGAGGAGGCATGATATATTTTGTTTCTTGTTTTCAAATTTGTGGATCTCATGGATATGTGTTTTGAATTTACTTTGAATTTATTTTGATTCTGACTTGTCCAGGAGTCCAAGTGCTAAGTGTGGGGGAATTGAAAGAGATAATATTTTCATATTTATACATATGTTTTTAATTTATTTAATCACTTCACATTAATCAATTTGATTTTATTTGCATCATTTTATGATTTTTGGTGAGTTTCGAGCTTAAATGTGAAAAGTGGTTAATTCTAGACATTAAACAGATTTATATTGCCTCTGTATTTTGAAAATAACTCCTACATTTGGTATCTAATTGACCTGATTCCTTTTTCTTAGGATTTCAGGGTTTGTGGGATACATATAAGTTTTTAGGAACAAAATCCAATTCGAACTCCAACATGCCCAAACATTTCGGTCAATGTGAACACTTCTTTTGGCCGGTAGAATGGACCACACCACATTCAATGAACCATATCGTGGACCACCGGCCTCAAAATTCATTGATTCCAGCTGGTTTCGAAATCCTACTAGAAGGGTCCAATTACCAAAAAATATCATAAATAAATGCATTCATTAAAACCACCCTTAAACTGGTCAAAGTTGGGTTGGTGGAATAGTGATTGGAGGCCAGAATAAGTCAAGTCTACTAAATCGGCCATAAATCCTTCCACACGGATTCAAATGCTTTCAAACTTCGTGGGTGGATGAAAAAATCCATTAATCACCTCATATAAGAAGGGACCTTGGCCTTATTTGACCGCATGGTGGGAATAATAGAGAAAAACTTCTGGAGGACAGATTCTGGAGGATCAAATTTCTGTTCTTTCTTTTCTTTGTTTTACACTTCTTAGTCTTGTAATGTGTTCTTTTTTACCCTTAGTAACAATTACCCTTACCATGGTGGGGTAAAATTCTGTGTGATTGGGGAAGGAGAGGTTTTCCATGTTGTATTTCATGATTTCCTTCTATTAAATTTTTAAAATCCTCTTTTCACTTATGAAAATCTGTTTCAATTTCTTATAACAGTTTTTATTATCATGTATGATTGTATCTGATTTTAGATTCTGTTGTTCATTTATATTTGGTCAATGATCAATATCTCCCTCCACTAGGTTCTGGTTTATAAACAATGGAATAGACTGGGATTTAGTGGTGTAGTACTCGGTGATCACTGGTACGTGTGTGAGGAGTAGTGAATGTTCTTGATTACTTGGGATAAACAAGACTCGATTGGGAATTGCCTAATATAATTGGGGGTATTTTATACAACTCTATTACAAATTGGAAGGAGAGTAGAACAACCTAAGATTTTAGTAAGGTTTATTCTCATATTTTTAATTGATCAAGGGAGTGAGAAGAAACGATTGTGGATTCTCACTCTTAATGATTTAGCAGAGGAGAATTGGGTAAAATGAACAATGATAGAATTACAATTGGAAAACTGACCCTAACCTGATCACCATTTCATATCACTGATTTAAATCACAGAATTTTTCAATTTGTTTCAAAACTTTCACTTAATTACTCTACATTATTTAGTTTCTTTCTTTTATTTTCTAAATCAAACAATTTCTAAAAACAACCTCACTTCTTTCTACTTTAAGGTGACAACTTAATTGTTGTGCACTCCTCTCTGGAGAAAACCTAGGTAATCCACTATAATACATTTTAACATAGGTTATATTTGTTTTTTCCACACACCACGACAGGAACCTGTCATTTTCTCTTTGTTTTAAAAGAATATTTTAAATGCTTTTATAAAAGTGAATTTTATTATATGTTAACATTCTTTAAGGTTTTTTATTATTCAACAGGGATTTATTATAATTATAAAACCCACCTTTTTCTATGTATGGATTATGATGATGCATTATGAGAGTTATCATGAAACATATTTCTTTCTATAGGTTAATTAAGTGATTATATAATCAATAATGTTTTTATTGTGTGGAACACATATGTATAAATGATAATTGGTGGATTATTATATCAACCTTTAATGAATTAGTTAATATTTTATATCTCATGAGATAATTATGTTATACGTGAACATGATTTAATGTTCACAACATCATGTGTGGACCTTCTCATATTATTACACTATCACAATTTTATTCATAGAATTAGTTTTATATCCATAATTTTATGCGTAGACTTGGTTTTATGTACTTAATTTTATATGGGGGCCTGATTTCATTTCCATAACTTAATGAGTGGACCTTTTAGTGTTTATACATGTTCACAATGTAATGATATCCTAAGATTATGTTTATGCCTCATTATTATGTTATATGACCATGTTATACTCTATGGCCCATGATTTATGGTCTTTGACCAATTGGGTATGTTTTTTGTAAGTTATGATCATGTTTATATACCCTTATTCTTATCTTATTCTCACTTATGATCATCAATTGATATCTCCCATGTATACGCTTACTGATTATCTATACTCACCCTTTCTTATATTTTTATTTCATTAGGTTATGATGAATTATATTATATAATATATGTCTAGTATGGTATCATGTATAGAGAATTTTATGGGATAATTTTAAGTCTTCTTATGGAATATAAAAATCTGGGTATAAGAGAAAAAATTTCCATTTGATGTGAGATACAAGGGTTTTGTTAGGTAAAGGGTTTTCCATAATTCCCTAAAACTCTAAACCTTAAAGTTATTAGTTATATAATTAACTCAATATTTCCTTTTTATGTTGAAATTATGGATGGTTAAAATTGAGTTGAATATATAGGTATCAAAACCAGAATTGTAAAGAGTATGATTTTAGCACTAGATTTAGGCATATGGGTTCAAGTTGTCTTAGTTGGTATTAGATTAGGGTTTATATAACTTTAGGGTTTATGAAATTATCATATGAGGATAATTTAAGAGTCAAGGATACCATTATGGGTTGATAAGTTTAAGGATTATAATAATTTTAAAGGCATATATATCCCTTTGTGGTTTTATATTATGAAATTTTAAAGTGACTGATTCCATTTTGGGAAATGTTTATTGGGTTTTAATATATCATTAGGGAAACCCTTATGCTTAACTTGTGATTTAGTAAAATACTATTTGTTAATAATGTTATCAAAGACTTAATTTTAAATAAACATATAATCTTTAAGGTTAATATGTTCTTTAATGAAAAGGTAATCATATTTAATGGGAATAACAAGGTTATCATATTTTGGGAATATATGTTTAGATAACCATGAGACTGAAAAGTGATTCAAGTTATTTTTGAATAATTTCACTATATTTGGAACATTATATGGTTAATATAAACAGAATATTATTTTATAGGTATAAATTTTATTTTAGTAATAAAGATTAAGTTAACTTGTAGAAGCATATATGTTTTTGTTAAGGTTTTACGGTGATTTAGGTTATTTTGGGAAAAAAATTATTATATTTTAGAGAATATATGATTATGGTATATAATTTTTTAGTATGTGACTTTATGAGTGATTAATACGATTTGAGAATAAAATTTAATTTAAATATTGGAAGAATATGTGATTAAATATTTCTGATTTTCAGTTTCAAAAATTTTCAGGCGTATTTTGAATAGTTTCGAGGTTAATTAATTATTGAATGAGTTAAATAGAACCTTGGGTGTTATTTTTTAGGTTTTAGAGATTAATTTATTACTCATCCATATAATGGTGTATTAATATTATCTTAACTTGTGATAACCATTTTGGTGTTGGTAAATTTCTAGAGATAGGTGGAATAACATATCATCCTTTTTAAGATCTTATGATCTGTTAAAATTTAATTTTAGTTCCTAAGGCATGAAAAATTCATCATGGTTATTTATTATATGACATAAATAATATGTGGAAAGATTATTGAATCACAAGTGAAGGATGAAATTTTTGAAATAAATCAAGTTATTAAATTCTATCACATTAATTATCTTGATGGTAAAAGAATTCCTCAAACTCAAGTAGTAAGAAGTTAAATTAATTAGATCCAATTTGAAAAGTATCACTAAGTTATCAAGGTATTTTTTTGGAAACTTATTCATAATTAAGAGTAAAATAATGACATGTACATGGGTTTATAAATATTTATTATGTTTCCTATTCTTACATAATATAGTAAGGTTGATATCTCATTAGAAATTATATCTTGAGTAAAGACTATCTTATGGACACCCTTAACTAGTTTCTATAGTAAGTGATAATTAAAATTGAGAGGGATCAATTTATTTAAGGGGAAGAATATAAAAACTCAATATTTTAAAATATATTTCTCTTTAAATAAATTTTATTCATTAAATAACTTTTAATTCATGCAACATGGAGATTAAATGAACCGTGATATATTATAGAACTATTATATGACCATTATAACCTAGACATTGGATTGATGGGTATGAATAAGAGAAAACAAATTATGAAATATAGATTGAATTTTTTTACTTATTAAAATACATTTATTAGTTTCTAGAAAGTAATTAATCAATTTTGAATGGTAAAACTAAATCATATAATGTTAAGAATAATGAAAGTTTAAAGGGTTTTTTTATAAAAACAATTTTACTGTATATTTTTTATTTTCATTTATACGGTAAATTTATAAATGTTAATAATTTAACTGATAAAAAGGATTTAATTTTTAATTTCAACATATCAAAATTATCTTAGGGTGAAATATTTATATTTTTCATAAAAAGTTTATTTTTAGGTGAATAGTAAAAAATAGTGATTTTACGAATAATGTCACTTTCATGATATTATCATGATATAAGATTTAATTAAAAGTTTATGAAACCTTTTTTATAGAGAAAATTTATATTTCATAAGTAATATGTTTCATTTAAAATATAATATTTAACTTATAAATCTATGTTTGATATTTTGGAAATCCAAGTAATGTTTTTATTCAAATAAAAAATATTTTCAATACTTCCATTTTAATCAAGTTTTCATAAGATTAATTTGGTTTATGGTGTGGTTTTAAATTAAAATAAATATAGTTTTATTTAACCTGATACAATTAATATGATTTTAATCAACATTATATATGATTTTGAAATAAAATTAATTTTATGATTAAAAAGAGAATTTTTCTAAAAATGATTTTTCATTGTGTTTTGAGAACTTATATTAAAATTATTTTTTAATAATTATGGAAATTTAATTTTATAAAATTGTATCCATACTTGGAATAGAATTTTTCAAATTTGGTATTAATGTTCAATTAATTTTTAGTCATAATGAATAATAGCCATGGTAAAAGTGTATCGCCATAGTAAAGGGTAAAATGGGTAAAATGAGGTTAAAAATTTGGGACATGGTATAAAAATCTCTAAAAAACCTACATTTATTTTATTGTATGAGTGTTTTAAACCATAATCATTCTATATTTGAAAACTTGGAAATTTGGTACCAATTTCCTTTGATTACAACCTTTAATTTGTTTTATTTAAGAATATTTACAAAACACCACCCTCACTCACTTATTATATTATATTAATAAGGATATAGATATAAATACTATATAAATGACTTGAGATGGTAAATTTTATGAAGAATAAATTTTATTTATGATATATGTTTTTTTTTTATTTTTGGTAATGGTATAATTACTTAGAGGACTTATGCATTGTTGATGCAGCGCTTGTGCAAGAAGGTGAAAAATCAAAGTAGATAGTTTTTAAAACATTAAAAGTGATGTTTTTTAGAAAATTTAAAGTCTTTAATAATTTTTATGGATCAAAATGAAAGGTAATAAATTTTTTAAACCTTAAAAATCAAATCCCATTATTATATTGATGCCTTTAAAGTCAAATTATTTGAATAGTACTGAAAATGATTTTAAAGGATATTTTAGGTTAAATAATTTTTAAATAATTTATTTAAAAAGTATAAAATATTATATTTAGAAAATTTAATAATAAATGTTCAAGAAAATAAACCATTTTCCACTTATGTTCCAATTTTCCTTTTAAAATGACATTATTTACCCTTAAAACTAAGTATATGTAAAAACACTAGTGATTTTTTTTATAAGAAGGGACTTAATCCAACCATTTAAAAATCACAAGTGAGTTCAGTATTTTCTAAAAACTATGCCCAATTACTTATCTAAAATTAAATTTTAATGACTCCAAGCCCTTTTTTGTCCATAAATCTACCCTATGATGGGATTACGCTCAATTTAAAGGAGAATATCTCAAAGAAGAGGTAATGTTCTCAACCAAGCTCTTTTGATTTTTTCTTCTTCCACCACTTATAAATATATTATATAAAACATGAAATTGTGAAATTATTATCATAAATATTGTAACACCCTAATATTTTATCATATATTTATTTTTAACACATTTTATTTCTTTTATATCAATCTTTACACCTAACACCAAGTTTAAATGAACCACAATATACTATTGAATTATAATTATTTAATATGAAAGTTATCACCTAGATATTAGATTGGTTGGTAAGAATAGGAATAAAAAAATTATTAAAAATTATTTTTTACACTAGTATAAAATTAATTCATTGTTTATCAATTGTTTATAGAATAAAATAAAAGTATTTTAAAGTAAAAAGATATGTTTTTCTGAAAAAACTATTTTTATACACACAATGAATTTTTTTGAACTAAATTAATCACTGTTTATAAAATATTTTAATGAAATTTATATATTATATATTCAATCAAATATTTTAAAATTCATTTGATAGTTTTTACTTGGTAATGAATGAATGTAAACTCAGTTTTTTGCTTAAAAATGCATGTTTTTAAAAACTATTTTGTTTCATTTTATGTTCTTATTTTAAAATGAATTTATATTAATTATAGAAATTGAATATTTTAAAATGTATCCCATATTTATAATCAATATAATTAATATTATTCAATAAGTTCAACTTAATTTTTGGTCCTTATGAATATTACCTTTGGTAAAAAAACACTTAGCACTGTAAGAGTTAAAATGAGTTAAAAAGGGTTAAAACTAAAATGACATGGGTTAAAATAACATAAAAACTTGTATATATCCTATTTTATGGTCATACTTCAACCCTATATGATATAATATTCGAATATGATTCATTTTGGATCCATTTTTATTGAATATAATATTAATATATTATAATCCTTTTAAAAATTCCAAGTGTATCCTCTCCTTCACTTATAAGACACCACATATAATATATTATCCAATCTAAAAGAGCCTCTTAGACCAGAAAATAACTAACCAAATATTTTATCAACACCCCTAACCATGTCGTAGAGGTATTGGTTTGTTCATAATACCATCATTTCGAAGCTTAAGGTGTAATCCAAATGAGGTTTCTCAATGAAGAGGTATAACTCTTAACAAAGTACTTTCAATTTTATTTCATCGTAAAACTTCTATAAACCAATTGTATTCATCACAAAAATATTAATATTGAATCATACTAATATATTATTATGAGTATTTAACAACCATTTTTCATCTCTTTTCCATCAAATGAGAAATGATATTATCACTCATGCGTATGCGTGGATTACCGCCTCCATGTTACGATAAGATTCATTTTATATCACCATATTTCAGGGTTGGTTATTATTATGGATTTAATGTTTATATATTATATTTACGAAATAATTATAAATATATAATTATAATATAATATCTACCTTCTTACCTTACCATTTTTTGGAAAATGGTAATGTCGCTCATGCGTACGTGTGGACCACCACCTACACGAAGCAATGTGATTTGTTTTTAATTTATGATTTAAATATATGGTAGTAAAGATAAATTTAATAATTATATATGATATTTATGATATAATTATGATTCTTTAATTACAAAAATATTATTTATTTTTTCCCTTATTTTCATTAGAAGATGAAAAAAATATTCATGCATACGTACAGACTACAATTTTCATGAACGATGAAATTCATTTTTCTATATATACCTTTTATGGATGGTTATAAATATGTTTATAATGAATATATATTATATTTATATAATTATTAATATTTTTTAGATTATGTAACTAGGATCAAGATGAAATTATTAGAACTAATAAACCAAAACTTACCTGAAAAACATAACAGTTAACACATAGAAGTGATGATTTTAATATCTAATTATTAATAAATAGGTATTGAAATGTTATAAGTGGGTCATATATGATATTATAAGTATTTATATGGTTATTTTATATAATTATAATAATTTTAAATTTATTATATAAGAGGTTATAGTGCTTATAAAGCAAGTCTAGCTTGAGGTAATGATTTCTCATCTCACTTTTTTTATGTGAGACATAAGGAATATTCACCACTTATTTATTTAATATAGTGTATATACTAAACCTTTTATATGATATATCATGAATATATTTATATTAATTCTATTTAAATTTTCATTTTAATTTATTTATTTCATGGGTGTTATGATTCAAAATTTAACAAAGTGGTAAAGGTATATGTCACAATATCATTTGTTTTCATGATTATCTATAATAAATTTCCATTGAGGAAAATTATTCGAATATTATCCATTAAAACCCATATTTTTTATTCTTATATTTCTATTCATGAAATTTTGAATTAATATTACCATTTCCCTCTCTTTAATACTTAAAATGATTGATAATTTTTTTTAAATAAAATTCAATATTATTCACCTCTTTGGTCACAATACTTTTTCTTCCATATACCTACTCTTGAAAATAGTTTTGTGAATGTTTTTAACTATAATTGATTTTTTTGTTAAAATTTAATTTTAATTACCTTTAAATTTATTTACAAAGGTTTAAAAATAATATTTTTAAAGAATATTTTTCCGAAAAATCCATTTTATACTTTTTGAAAAAGTGTGAAAAGAATGTTCTATTTTAATGTATATGATATGAACATATTTTCCTGATTCCATGATAATTATTTTTTTTGAAGCTTATATTAAATTTTTTATGATATATTTTCAAATAAAATATTTTTCTCAATGTTTTTGGAATTTTTAGTTAAAATTTTATCAAAAGAAATGGATATTTTTATCATTTTTCAAAGAAATATTTGAATGTTCTTTTAATTGTATTTTTCATCTATGTAAAAATTATTTAAGGATTTTTATGATTTAATGGGTATATGATATTATATTACCATTCAATATATTTATCTTGTTAGATTATGATAATTATGATCTAAGAATGATTCTATGAAACCTTTTTCTTTCCCATGGGTTAATTAAGTTATGATGAAACCTTTATGAAACCCATTTATTTTAAATGGGTTATACTATAATGAAATTTTAAAATGTTTACAAGACATATTTCCTTTAAATGAGTTATGATATAATGATATGATAAAATTTTTATCATATTGCGGCACACATATGTATGGTTTTTATTATATGATGGGTGGGTCTGAAATTATACAGGCCTCAAATACATTGGGTAAAGATGGATAACTATTGAGATAACTATGTTATGCATGAATCTAATTTCATGTTCAAAAAATCATGTGTGGACCCAGTTTAATTTCCATAAGTTTATGCATAGTCCTGGTTTTATGTGTATAAGTTTATGTGGGGACATGATTTCAAGTCCTTTACTTAACTAGTGAACCTATTACTGTTTATACATGTTCAAAATGTTATACGATTATGTTTTTTTCTTAATTCTTATGTTTATGATATAATCTCATGGATTATGATTGATTATTGATGATTCTACACTCTTATGACTTTTTTCATTTTTTGTGAAAAATACTTATGCCATGACTCATGATTAATGATATTTAATTTATTTGTTATGACTTATTTATGATTTGATTATGTTCTTATACCCTTATGATCACATATAATCATTGATTGATATCTCCTATGTTTACCCTTACTAAGCATCTGAGCTCACCCTTTCTTATATTTTCATCCCTAGGTTTTGATGGAAGGTTCTAAGTATGGTTTGTTTAAAAGGATACTAATATAAATAACTTTATGAGAGATATTGAATATTATTTATAAAATAATATGTTTATGTATCTAGTATAAAAAACACTAAACCTTTATGTTTTCAAGGTGTGTATAATAGTGTTATGCATTGAATATTCATTTAAAATGATGTAATATTTATGCATGTTATGCTTGGGTTACCTCAGTTGGTATCATAGTAGGGTTTAATTATTTTTTATTGATTAGGATTGGATAATTTTATTGAAAACCCTGGGGATATGTCTAAGTATAGGATAATTTTTTTAAGGTTTTGGTTAAACAGATATTTTTTTGGTTTTCTTATAAAATAAATCCACGTTTTGATACTAACAAGTGGATGCGGCTATATAACATATTCACCTAGGGGTAACGACTCTAAAATGGGTATATTAAGTATTGATTCAATATTTACCAATGGAAAATGAGTGATCCTAAGACTGCACACTGAGATAGACACTCTTGAGGGATATTATTCTGTCAATTCACATTTTATTTATGAACCATTATGAAGTATTTGAATATATGATGGCCATGAATGAACTTAGTTAAACCTAATGTGTCATATATTGAAAATAAGGTGTCATTATTTAGACACCCTATGAATTATTTCTCATGATTATATGATTTATCACTATGATGTTTGATGTTCATGCTACCCATTTTGGTTTTAGTAAGGAAATAAAGATTGAACAATGAAGTTTATTTGGTGATAGTAATGATTAAATATTGAAGTATATTATTTTTTATTATTCATATGAAATTATTTATATCATGAAAAGTATCTAGCTATGTTTATTAATATCCTTAATAACTAAATGTTGTGTTAGTAGTGGAATTTTCTAATGATACGATTATTGCATATTAAGGATATAAATCCTCTATGATAGAAGTGTGTGTGAATGTGCTTCCTATAAATCTTTTTATTCTCCCTCTAGTTGAATTTTATGTGATATTGGATATTTATTTAATATCTATATATAGATCCCATATCAATTTATGAGGAAGGAAATCCATATTTGATATTCTGAATCAACCTATAATTATCTATTGGTGCAAGGATGAGCTTGAACTCCCAATGTAAATTACTTCCATTATATGGGTTTTACTACCTATTAATGAGGTATATTTATCTCAAATGGTTGGGGAGAGGATCAAAATTAAATTTTTCCTATTGTTCATGAATATAGTGATGAATTTCTAGAAGACTTGGGTAGTCTTCCCCTAAATCATGATGTTTAGTTTTCAATAAAACTTATACCTTGTACTATACTTATTTTAAAGAATCTATTTAGAATAGCCCCAATTTAGTTAAAGGTATTAAATAATAAACTCAAAGATAATATGTATAAGGGATTCACAGACCCTAGTGCATCACAATGGGGTTCTTTTATTCTTTTTGTTAAGAATAAATATGATTTAATGCATCATTGCATTGATTATTGATAACTTAACAATATCACTATCAAGAACAAGTGTCCTCTACCCAATATTTATGACATTTCTGATCAACCACAAAGATCTTAATACTTTTCCAAGACTGAAATTTATTTTATATATCATCAATAGAGTGTAAGAATAAGGATATACCCAAGACAACCTTATGTTTGAGGTATGGTTATTATGAATTTATAATGATTCCATTTGGACTTACCAATTCCCACACAATTGTTATGGATTTAATGATTAGAGTATTTAGAGATCACATTGATCTATATGTGGTAGTCTTTATATATGATATTCTTATATATTTTATGAGTAAGGAAGATCATGGAGATCATTTGAAAATTGTACTAAAGACCTTGAGGAAGGATATGTTATCTACTTTTTCCAAGTTTTAATTTTGGATTTATAATGTTACATTCATGGGTCATATAATCTCAATGATGGTATATCAGTGGATACTTTAAAGGTAGAAGTTATTGAACAATAGACCAGACCAACCATGGTGACCGATATATATAGTTTTCTTGGGTTGGAAGGATACTATTGGAACATTGTTAGAAATTTCTCACAGCTATCAAATTTACTAACCAAGTTGATATGGAAGGGATCTAAGTTCTTGTGGATAGAGGAATGCGAGGATAATTTTAGGGAACTAAATAGAAGGTTGGTCAGTACATTTGTGCTTACACTACCCTACACTAGAGAAGGTTTTTTGATCTATATTAATTCGTAGAAGAAGGGACTGGGATGTGTCCTCATACAGAATAATATGGTGATAGTATATGCCTCTCACCAATTGGAAATTCATGAGAAAAATTACCTGACTCATGATTTATAGCTATCAACCATAATTTTTTTCATCGAAGATATGGTGGAATTATCTTTATGGTGAAATGTGTGATATATATATTGATCCTAAATTCTTGATGTATATATTCATAGAGAAAGAGTTGAATATGAACCAAATAATATGGTTGGATTTGATCAATGATTATAAATTCTCAATACATTACCACCCTAGGAAGGAAAACAAGGAGGATGATTCTCTGAGTCGAAAATACGATACCTGTTTTTACATGATGAGGATTAAAAGAGTTATAATATTTATGGATATATAGAGGATAGATATTGAAATCATAAGGAATGGGGATGAATCTTATCTTTCTTAGATGAATATTCAACCATTTATCCATTAGAGGATTAAGAAGGTAAAAAAGGAAGATATGGAAATATAGAATAATGTAAGGAATGTTCCTGAGTTCATCCATGATTATGATAGAATGATAACATCCAAGAACCAATTATGTGTCTCATCAATACCATACTTGAAGAAGGATATATTTGATGAAGCTCATAGTTCATCATTCTCTATTCGTCCATAAAATATGAAGATGTATAAAGATCTAAAAGAGTATTTCTAGTGAGGTAACATAAAGAGGGATATTTCAGAGTGTGTATCTTGATGCCTACTATGCTAATAAGTTAAGGCTAAGAGTTATAAGTCTAATGGAATGTTACAAAAATTTCCCATACTTGAATTGAAATGGGAAAAAATCATAATGTGTTTTGTTATAGGACTCCCCCAAACCTCTAAAAGGCATAATTTTATTTGGGTTATAGTCATCAACCTTATAAAATCACTAAATTTAATTTCTATCAAATAAGATTTATCTCTTGATAAACGTACTCAGATATACATAAAGTAAGTGTTGATATTTTATGGAGTACCACTCTCAATTTTATCTGATTAGGATCCAAGGTTTACCTCAAAGTTATAGAGAATTATTCAACTGGTTATGGATACATAGTTGAGTTTTATTATTACTTATCATCCTCAAATAGATGGTCCATATGATAGTAATATTCAAAATATATAATAAAAGTTTATAGTTTTATCCTTTTATTTCAAAGGTGGTTGGGATCAACACTTTTATTTGATGTAGATTTATTATAAAAACACATTTTAGTTAGAAATTTTAGATGGATCCTTATGACGAAATTTATGGTAGGAAGTATAGAAATCTAATGTGTTGGGATGAAGTTGGATCAATAAATCTATTAGGACTTGATATATCTGAGTAAATGGTCAAAAATGTATATATATTCAACAACACATCAGAGTAGCTTTGATTTGATAGAAAATTTATGATGAAAATCATCAATGAGATTTAGAGTTCGAATTTGGTGATATAATATACATATTAATATCTACTTAAAAGAAGGTTATGATATTTGAAAAGAATCTAAATATGGTCCCTAGATATTTAGATCCCTTAAAGTTATTAATCATATCAGGATAGTTTCTTTTCTCTTGGATCTTCCACCAAATATCTCCCAAGTTTACGATTTGTTCCATGTATATCTTATAAGGAATTATATACCTGATCTTTTACATATACTGAACTCATAGTTCATACCACTAAAGAATGAGCTATATTATTAGGAGAAAATTGTGGATGTTCTATATTATAGAGGAAAGATCTATGAAATGTGACCAACCACTTGGTTAAAGTTTTGTGGAAAAACCACAAACTTGAAGAAGTTATATGAGAACCCAAAGATGTGATGATATAGAATTATCCTCAATTATTTATACTGGAGTGATGAAATTTTGAGGGATAAATTATTATATGTGGGTTTAATGTAGCACCCCAAATATAAAATAAGAACCCCGATATTTTATGATACACTTCTCTTTAAATAAATATTATTTCTTTGATAACTTTCTTTATATTCAATACCGAGTTTAAACAAACTGCGATATACTATTGAATTATTATCATTTAATGTGAAAACTATCACCTATACATTGGATTAGTGGGTAATAATATTACTAACTATATTATGAAGTTTTTATTCAGACATGTATAAAATTAATTCGTTGGTTATCAATTAGTTATAAAATAAAATAAAATTATTTGAAAGTAAAAAGAGATGTTTTTATGAAAGTTTTTTTATTTTAAATTAAATTAATCTCTATTGATGAATTATTTTAATGATATTTATATATTATATATTCAATAAAATATTTTAACATTCATTTTATAGTTTTTACAAAGCAAGGAATGAAAGTAAACTCTGATTTATACTTAAAAATTCATTTTTCTAAAATGATTTTGTTGCGTATTTCATGCTTATTTTAAAATGAATTTCCACCAATTATAGAAATTAAATATTTTAATATGTATAATATATTTTTAATTAAAATAATTAATATTATTTAATAATTTTAACTTAATTTTTGGTCATTTTTAATAGCAACTTTGATAAAAAAGTCAGTTACTATGATAAGAGTTAAAATGGGTTAAAAGGGATAAAACTAAAATATTAAGGGTTAAAATAACCTAAAAACTTTTATAAATCCTATTTTATGGTCATATATATACAATATATCTTATAATATTTAAATATGAGTCATTTTGGATACATTTGGTTTGAATAAAATGTTAATATATTTTAATCTATTGAAACATTTCAAGTGTGTCCGCTCCCTCACTTATAAGAGGACACCACCTCTCCTATATTATACATAATTAAATATCCTCTTATATTGGTAAATACATACAAAAATAATTTAATGACATATCTCACCACATTATATAGGCCTTTGTTTGACTATAATACCATCCTTTCAAGGAATAAGGTATAATCCAAAAGAGGTTTCTCAGAGAAGAGGTATAACTCTTAATTGTGTACTTTAAATTTTATTTATTCTTAAAACTTATCTAAACTAATTGTTTATATAATAAAATGATTAATATAGTATCATAAATATACTCTGATTTTATTACGATTATGTAAAAAATATTTCCCACCTCCTTTCCTTCAAATGGGAAATGAAAGTATCACACGAGTGTACGTGTGGACTACCGCCGCCATGTATAGATATGATTAATTTTCCATAATTGTATTTAATGTCTTGTTATTATGATGGATTTAATTTTTATATATTATATTTATGAAATTATTCATTAATTATATGATCTTATATACCTTCTTACCTTCCCATCCTCTGGAAAATGATAACATCGCTCGTGTGTACTTGTGGACTACCACCTTCACACAGAGATGTGATTCATTTTTCATTTTTGATTTACATGGATAGTAATAAGGATATATTTTATGAATATATATGATATTTATCATATAATTATGATTATTTAATGATAAAATATTATTTATGTTTTTCATTATTTTTGTTAGAATATGAAAACAAAGTTCACGCAAACATACGAACTACCATCTCTATAAATGGTGTAATCATTTTTCAATATCTAACTTTTATGGATGGTTATAATTATGTTTATAATGAATATATATCAAATTTATATCATGATTAAAATTATTTATATTATGGAACTATTATCAAGATACAAGGTCTGGAACCACCGAACCAAAAATTTTATGAAAAACAAAACAATTAACACTTGGAAATGACAATTTTAATAAATAATTTTTAATAAATGGGTGTTAAAATGATATAATTGGATCATATATGATATTATAATTATTTATATGACTATTTTATATAATTATAATAAATTTAAATTCATTATAAAATATTTTATAGAACCTAAAAAGCAATTCATACTTGAAGTTAGGGTTTCTCATCTCACTTTTGTTTATGCGAGACCCAATCCATATTCACCATTTGTTTCTTTCATGTAATGTATATAATAACACTTTTATATGATATATAATTAATATATTTATATTGTGTTATTTAAAGTTTTATATTAAGTTATTTCTTTTATTGGGGTTATGATTCAAAATTTACTAAAGCGGTAAGGGTTTATGTCACAAACTCATTTCTTTTCAGGATTGTCTATAATAAACTTACATTGAGGAAAATTATATAAATATATCCCATTAAACCCTATATTTTTTATTATACTCTAATTATTCATTAAATTTTCATGTAATAATACCATTTTCCTATATTCTTTACTTAAAATTATTGTTAAAATATTTTTAAAGAAAAACTGACCTTATTTCCCTCTTTGATCATCAAACTTTTTCTTATATATCTCTACTCTTAAAAATTGTTTTATGGAAGTATTTACCTATAATTGGAATATTTTAAAATGGTTATTTTCATTACCTTTTACTTTATTTACAAAGTTTTAAAATGAATATTTTAAAGAAACATTTTTAGAACATGTCATTTTTACTTTTTGCAAAAGTGTGAAAATAATGTTATCCTTTAACGTATGCAGTCTGTACATATTTACCAAATAGAATGACCATTATTTACTTTCAATCTTAATTTATAATTTTTTATGGAATATTTTCATAAAAAATAATTTTCTCAATATTTTAGGAATTTTTATTTAATATTTTATGAAAAGAAAAAGATATTTTTCTCATGTTTCGAAAGAAAAATTCAAATGTCCTTTTAATGATATTTTTTTATCTATGTCAACATCCTTTAGGTATTGTTATGATTTATAGGGGATATGATCTTATGATAACATACAATTTATTTCTATGTATGGATTATGTTGATGATTATTTAATGATGATTCTATAAAACCTATTTATTTTCCATGGGTTAATGAAGTTATGATAAAACCTTTATGAAACCCATTTCTTTTAAATGGATTTTTCTATGATGAAATAATGAAATATTTATGAAAATCATTTCCTTTACATAGGATATGATATGATGATATTATGGATGTTTTATTATCTTGTGGCACACATATGTATGGTTTTATTTTTGTGATGGGTGGTCCAAGAATTATATAACCCTCTAATGCATTGGGTAAATATGGATAACTCATGAGATAACTATGTTATGTGTAAAACAAATTTCATGTTTAAAAAATTATGAATGAACCTAGTTTAATGTTCATAAGTATATTCATGGACCTAGTTTCATGTATATATGTTTATGTGAGGACCTTATTTCATCTACTTAACTTAAAAAGTGAAAAATTTACTATTTATACATGTTCATAATGTTATAATATTATGTTTTTACAATATTCCTATCTTTATTAAATACTCTCACGACTAATGATTAATCATTGATGATTACACACTCTTATGGATTTTTTATTTTTTATAATAAATACTTATTACATGACTCATTATTAATGATATTTAATTTAATTAGAATGATTTTCTTATGTTATGTTTAATTATATCATACCCTTATTATCACATATGATCATTGATTGATATCTCCTATGTTTACCCTTACTGAGTATCTGAGATCACCCTTCCATATGTTTTACTTATTGAAGTTTTGATGTTAGTTTTTAATTATGATATGTATAGAAGGGTACTAGTATGAATAAATTTATAGGATATGCTGAATATCCTTTATAAAATAACATGTTTAGGTTTCTAATCTCCAAATACACTAAACCATTATGGTTCTGGGGAATGTATAATAGTATTATGTATTGAATATTCATGTAAAATAATGTAGTATTAATGTATTTCATACTCAGTTTTCCTCACATATAATATGTTATTATGTAAATAGAATATTCATTATCTACCTTCCTTCCATTCATTAAAAGAAAAATGAAAGCATCACACATATAAGAACACACCTTTTCCTTTATGGATGAAGTGTTATATTATTCTTCACCACTATCATTACTTGTTAAAGAATAAATTTTATGAATAAATATTATGCTAATATTTATTTTATAACTTATTTTATTATATTTAAATAATGAATAATCATTAAACTAAATATAAACAAGTTAGTTCATAATGGTAAGAAAATCTACCGAAATAAATATGTCATCAAACAATAAAATTTATATTTGTTGAAACAAGAATATGTTAGAAAAAATATGGATATTTTGGACCATTTAAACTTATGGAATGAAAAGATATAATTTCATTTTACTTCAGATTTTTTTGTCACATTTTACAAAACTTTGATAAACTTCAACAAATCCAAACAGCCTTGGAACAGTGAAACAAACACCCTCGAGATAGTAATAATAAATATCATGTCTTGGTAAAATGATTATAAATTAACATATAATTAATTAAATAAATAAAATAGAGATTAAACTGTTTCTTAATCAAGCATTTAATAAAATTAATTTGGCTATTCAGAAAATTAGGCACATGACCAAGTGACTTGAGGTAAGGGTTTGTATAAATTTCAAATTACTAAGGCATGTTTCATGTTATGCATAATGATTTACTTTTTATGGTGTACTTAAAAACCCATAAATATATATTGTAATATTATTTCTTGAAATTCATGGAATTTACAAAATCATTTAATGTTCTAAATTTCAATGGTTCTTCATTCAAAAGTTACCAGAGACTTAAGGGTTTATGTTACAATACCATTTCTTACAAGGATTGTCTATGTTAAATTTAAATTGAGGGATATAATGTAATACTTATAATATAAACCCCATATATTTAATTTATCTATTTATTTATTGGGTTTTCATGTTTTTCATTTCATTTTCCTCTATTTGGTACTTAAAATGACTGAGAAAATGGTTTTAAGAAGAGCCAACCATATATCCCCTTTTCGGTTGAGAATATTTCTATTACCTATGCTTATTATTAAAATTATTTTATGGAAGTTTTTACCTATAATTAAATGTTTTAAAAAGGAAACTTTCAATACCTTTTAATTTATGTACAAATGATTAAAAATAATATTTTCAAAGGTTTTTCATATGATTCACTTTTTAATTTTACTAAAGTGTAAAAATATTTTTTTTAATATATATGGAATTAATTTATTTTACCACAATTATGTATTTACTTAATAATTAACCTTCCTTTATAAGTGTTAATGTTTTTATAAAGAAAATAAAATTTCCATTTTCTAGGAATTTTAGTTTTTAAAAGTTACCAAAAGAAAATGGTTTCTTTCTCTTGATTTTTAAGGAATATTTTAAATGATTTTTTTTAAAATAGATTTTTCATCTATGTTAACATACTTTATGGATTTTTATGATTTATTATGGATATTTTTTAATGTTATAATCCACCTTAATTATCTAAATGGATTGTGATGATGCATTATGAGAGTTTTCTTGAAACCTGTTTCCTTATATGGTTTAATTAAGTGATGATATAATCATTAATATTATGATATTGTGTTATGTATGGATGATGATTAGTGAGGTCCTATATTTCTCTCCAATGAATTGGTTAATATTTTATTTCTCATTATAAAATTATGTTATTCATAAACCTGATTTCATGTTCACAAATTTATTCATGGACTTGCACATATTAAGACATGTTCACAATTTTATATGTAGAATTGGTTTCATGTCTATAACTTTATATGCAGACCTGGTTTCATGTCCATAATTTTATTCTAGCACCTGATTTGATATCCTTAACTTAATGAGTATGTATGGTGTTTATACATGTTCATAATGTTATTATTTCCTATGTTTATTGTTATGCCACATTATTATGTTATATGCCCATATTATTATCTATGATTCATGATTTTGATTTCATGATTATACACATGTGTTGTGTTATGATAAATCCTATGAAATGAGTCATGATTTATGATATTTTACTAATTGGGTATGGTTTTCATAAGTTATGATCATGTTCTCACACCCTTATTCTTATCTGATGCCCACTTATGATCATTAATTGATATCTCCCATGTTTACCCTTATTGAGAATACGATCTCACATTTTCTTATGTTTCAATTTCCCTAGGTTTTTTATAATATTATTATATAAGATATATATATAAGGGTATCATGTGTGGAGAAGTTTTTTGGGAAATATTAAATTCCTCTTATGAAATAATAAAATATGGTCATAATGAGAAAAATTTCCATTTAATTAGAAAAACATGGGTTTTTTATATAAAGGGTTTTACATAATTCTTTAAAACTATACACCAAAAATTTATTAGGTATGTAAGTGAATTGGTATTTCCTTTTTTCTATTGAAATTATGGATGGTAAAATTTGAGTCATTTCTGTAGGTATCAAAGCCATAATTATAAAGAGTATTATTTTAGAACTAGATTAAGGTGTAATGGTTCATGTTATCTTTATTTATCTCACACAAAATATTAATATTTGTTATCTTATTACTATAATGTAATTTATAGAAAAAATCATTAAATATCAAGGGTTGGGTACTATGTGCTCAATGATTTTAGTCTAGCTGAAAGGGAAGGGATGACAATCAAGAAAATCCTACCATGATAGATTTTTTTTATAATGATTATATTTTAATTTAATAAAAATAATTAAGAATTCATTTATTTTTTATTTTCTAACTATTTCGATAGGTTGTGTTGGAGGCACTTAATAGAGAGGGAGTGGACCATTTGGATCATAATGATTATTTTAGTTAGGTTTTAAGTCATGATAACTCATGGAGAGTTTGATGTAGGACTAAAAATAATATTGTGTTTATAAAGTATTATTCCTCATCAATAACCATTATTTATTTCATTCCATCTTCTATTGAGTAGGTATTGGTTGAAACAAATAAATGAATTGATCTTATTCATCAATAGATGAACTCTATATTATATTTTATATGATCCATTATTCTAGGAGATATTTAACCATAGTTTGATGCTTATATGACCTCTATGCATGAATCCTTTACTCCCCGTATTTTAAATGATATCACAGACCCATATCTTAGTGATGATGATTATGTTGATGAAGGTGGTGGTTGTGATATTACAGATATGGATGCTGGTGTTTCAGAAAATGAATAACTTGATAATTATAGTGATGATGGTGGTGGTGATGGAAATGGTGGTTGTGATGGTGATGACCACATTCGACATTTCTGAGCATGTAATTCTATTATAAGAAAAATTTTAAAAAATATTATTTTGTTATATGTTTAGTTTAAATTATAAATTATATATATTTTTTAACTATTTCATTCTCTTTTGATGCATTCATCATTTTCTATTTTATGAAGGATCACTTTGTTAGGATACACTATTAATATAGTTGTGTCATAAAATAAATATGATTTATAATAACTAATTATGAGTTATATTTAAAACTAGTTCCTACTATTGCTAGTTCTACATTATATATGTTGTTTGTCAATGAGTGTGCATAATAGTTATTTATAATCAAGTTACTAGTATTGATCAATGAGTACCCGAATGATGGATAATTTTATTTTCTAATGGAAAAGTATATTTGTTATCCGTTAACATAAAATATTATATTTTTTATAATTCAATTTATATATTGAATTATTTGATTTATTTTAGTAAATAAATATTCTTTGAGAACTAATTTAATTTTAAGTATAAAAACAATAAAAATTTGGTTTGGAGTATTGATGTTTAAAGTAAAATGAATTTAAAATAAAATTAAATTTCAAGCATAAATTTCAGAAAATGAATTTACAATTAAATTTATACATTATTTTTTTCTATTTTTCTATTAATTTTTTCAGGTAAATAATGTGATAGATAATGAAATGAGGAAAACATCATCTAATATTGGGAAACTAAGTCATTATTACTATTAGTTGTATGAGGTTTTTATTATTTTAATTTTTTTTTCACAATAGTCAAACTAAAGATGAATCTAAATATCTATTTAAACATCAATAGAAACTCACCACTCATTGGAATCATAAATGATAAGTTATTTTATAATAAAAGTATGATTTTTTGAGGTGTAAGGCATTATTTAGGTGGATGAGTATTTCTAAAAAGATGTTTTCATGGTTTATCAATTTTAATATGTCATTAATTTGAACTTGTATTCTCATTGGTGAATTATTCGGTTTTATAGAAAATTATTTGACAGTTATTTAAATATTTATAAATGTGATTGAATTGTGATAATGGTTTTCATTGTTTATGATAAAGAATTGAAATTGGAGTGTTTTTGGATTGATAAGTATTACTTGAAAGTGTTTATTTTGAATTGTTTTCAGGAAATTTATGGGGATAATCTAGTTTGAGTTTTATATGGATTTTAAACTTATAATTAAATCTTTAACCATATTTAATATGACTAAATATTAATTTTGGATTGTGTTTTGTTTCTTTTTGGTTGTGATTTATGATTTTGGCACATCTAGTTCTTAAATAGCCATGTCATTATTACTATTATTTGTATGATGTTATGACTATTTTTTTGTTATTTTTTCACTATAGTTAAACTAAATAGAATCCAAATGGAAATATGATCATTAATAACAACTAATAACTTATTGATATGATAGATTCTATGCTCTTTTATAATGAAAACAGATGTTTGTGATGTGTAAGGCACTATTTAGATGATATTATATTTCCAAAAATATATTTTCATGGTTTGATGGTTTTGAAATGTCATTATTTTGAACATATATTTTTAATTTTTAAATTATTTTGTTTTATGGAAAATGGTTTGGTAGTGATTTCAATTTTTAAAAAGGTGACTAAATTATGATAATTATTTCCACTATTTATGATGAAACATTGTAGTGGAGATGTGTTTGGATTGATGAGAATTACTTAAAACTGATTATTTTTAATAATTTTCATAAAATTTGTGAGTATAGGTTAGTTTGAGTTTCATATGGATTGAAATAATGTAATTTAAGCTTGAATCTTATGTAATATGACTAAATAGTCATATTGGGTTCTGGTTTTATGTTTTTAGTTGTGAATTAAGATTTTGTCATATTGAGGTTTTGAATATCCATGCCATTATTATTATTAGTTATTTAATAAAATTTTCATGTTTCTTAACTTTATAAAACTTTTTTTATCACATTCAATATAAGTTTTCAAGCATATATTAATTTATAAAAAGTGTTGTTTTCTGGTTTAATTGATATTGATTGATGTTTTATTACTTTGGTAAGTTAAGGGGCTGTTTGAATATCATGTTTTTAAAAAAAAAGTTAATATATAGTAATTATTTTAATAACCATGACTATAGGATATATAAATGTATAGTTTCTTTGAAAAAATATAATTTTAGTTGTTTCATAGTATTTTTAATTATGACCATATTGATTTTTCCAATGACTATTATTACATTTCATTTAAACCGTGACTAAATGATGTCTATAGTTATGATTTTTTTTCAAATTGTGACTGTAAATCTATCCTCATACTGACTATATGATGGTTCCATAAACCGCCACTATGAGATATAGTGATGGTTTTGGTCCCTAGAGTCACAATTTTTAATCATGGATACATGGTGAGTATGTAGTAGTGGGAATAATAGAAATAATTATTAGAATGAAATAAATATTGTCTCAAACACTTCATGGAATCCTAAAGATCTCTATTATATGGTTTGATTCCAAGGGACATTGGTACCAAATCCACCAACCTGATATCACCTATAAAATTTGAAAGATAAATTCACTAAAGATATAAAATTATCAATTATGTGATGATAATTATATAGAAATTATGATATTTATATGAGATATTCATTTATACTACTTTTTATATATATTGGTTATCATTTATATTCAGTGTAAACAACATAAAATGATGTATTTATGATATATAACCTATAAATAAATCATTGAAGAGTTAAATGATTACTTGGTTAAATGAAGATAACATTATAATGTATAATGTATGGGTCAAGCATAAACCAAATGTTTGTGAAATGTTTGAGGTCCATGAGTCCTTTATCAATGAAGGACGACATTAAAAGAGACTTCATATTTTCATTTTTCATTGATGATACAAGTTAATTTATATTGAAATCTCTCTCCATTATTCTTATAAACTTTTTTGTATCATGTACTAGCATAGAACAGTGAGAATAAGGCCCTTCCAAAGGTGTTTGGATATTCTATAACTGTTTAACTAGCTTTGGAGAAAATATTTTTTGACTATTTGTTAATGATCCTAATTAATCACATGGTTGAAGGAAATACCATAGAAAAGGAATGTGTCTTTTATTTTAATTATTTATTCATTTATCCAACTTATTAAATGATAATGAAGTTTTGATTTTAAGTTTTCACTACTATTAGACACGTTTTATGTTTTCAAAACCCTTTAATTATATTAAATACATCTTCACAAAGGGATTTAAGAATTGTTGAATTTTAAGAATTTTAGAAAAAAATTAAGAAGATTTCATTATCGCATATAATGATATAGTTATAAAATTTTACATGATATGGATTCATAAAAATATAAGTGGTTAATATTTCCTATAGTACATCATGGTTCAATACTTTCCATTCACTACAGAAGCATAAATAGTGATATAGGATATTGTTGTTCACGATAAGACTCAGTTCTACAAAGTGTCATAAATCGCTTATGATATAGGGATATGGATGCATGTATTACATTGAAAATATAGTATTTTGGGGTTTTAACACACCTATAATTCAATTTAAAATATTACTATGCTTGATAACTTGCTTAACATGCAACACTGAGCTTTAAATAAGCTGTGATAACCTATAAAAATATTATTATGTGACCAATATAACTTAGCCGTTAAATTGGGGTTATGAATAAGAATAACCAAATTATGATATATATATATATTTATAATTAAAATTTATTTATCAATTCATAATAAACAAGTACTCAATTTTTAGTAAAGTCCTTTTATCCTTCACTAATTTGTTTTTTTCAAAAAATTGTTCTTATTCCTTTTTTTATGAAAATATTATAATTAATTTATAAAATTTATTATAAATTTTACTTGAGGGAATTCATATAATTTTTAAAGTCATCATTTTTATATTATCGTATGGTAATGTTTTGGTATTTTTTAAAAAATATTTATTTTTCAGTGAATAGTGAAAAATATCATTTTTTTGTAAAACTATAATTTTATTTCATTAAATCAATTAATTTAAAAGTACCATTATGATTTAAATTTTATATTAAAGAAAAATAATTCTAATTTAATTATATATTATATATGAATCAAAATTATACTTTATTTTGGTGCAAGTTCATTTTTAGGCTTAATAACACATTTGTCTAAAAACTGGGTTTTATTGTGTCTTACACATTTATATTAAAATTTTTTTCTTCTACTTATAGAAATTGAATATTTAATAATGTATTATATGTAATCATGTGGTTCTAATTTTTTAAATAGGTCCCTTTTATTTTTTGTCATTATGAATAGTAAATGTGGCAAATATTTGTCACATCAGTAAGGGTAAATCGAGCAGAATAAGGTTAAAACTATGGGATGAGGCATATAAATCTCCAAAAAACTTTATTTATTTCATTTTATAGGTTATTTTTGACTAAAATAATATTATATTAAAATTTCTATCAATTTATTTCCATTTTATTTTGATAATGACCTCAATATAATTTTAAGTAATGAATAAATAAAAAATTTCAATCTCTTTGTTTTAATATCTCTAATATTTTTTCATAGGTATAAAAAGCAGTTATATTCAGTTATAAATATATATTTTTAATATTAATTAATTTTTTTTATCATGATAATTTATTTTCATTTATCTTGTTATGGAATAATTACTTTAAGTGCTTACGTAATGCCAACACAGTACTTGTTCAAGTAATAAATAAAATAAAATAAATGATTTTAAAAATATTAAAAGTAATAAAATTTTGATGAATTATTATGTTCCAATAATTTTTTAGAAAAATATAATATGTTATCGATGTGTTAAAACTTTATATTTTAATTCTATTTCTATCTTGTTGTCTTTAAATTCAAACTATGTGAATTTCCATGAAAATGACTTTAATGGTATCTTATGTTAAATAATATTACAATAAGTGATTTATAATTCATAAAAAATATTATATTTGGAAAATTTAATGAGATATGGTCCATAATATCAACCATTTTCCACTCATGGATCACTTTTCCTTTTATAGCAACCTTTATAACCCCTAATAGTAAAATACTTTGATATCATGATAATTGTTAGAAGGGTTAACCGAGGGGTAAAACTAAAAGATAAGGGTTAAAAAATCACCTCAGATTGTATAGATTTTATCATATGAAATAATTTAGACTCATAATCAAATTATATTTAAAATATATAAATTTTCTACTTTAACATGAAAATTAATTTATATTAATTTAATACTTAGGCAATTTTAAGGGTGTCCCTCCCCTCACTTATAAATGGGAACATCATCTTCTACCTTATTCATAAATTTTAATCCTTATATATCATAAAATAACTACCCCAATAACATCTTATATTCCTTACCAATATATTATATCTTCTAGTCTTTCCAAAATACCATCCTTTCAAGGATTAAGGTGTAAGCCAAAGGAGGTTTCTCAACGAAGAGGTATAACTCTTAACCAAGTACTTTCAATTTTATTTCTTATTATACCTATTATACATATATGTTATACATTATAAAATAATTACTTAAATATATTCAATATATTTAATTGTAATTATAATTATGGAGTAACGATTATGTACCTCCTTTCCGTCCTATGTGAATAGAAAATATCGCTCATGAGTAAGTGTGGATTACCACCTCCACAAAGTGATGGGTTTCATTTTTTATCACCTCTTCACATTTATTATTATAGTTATGGATTTAATAAATGTAATTTATATTTATTATATTAATATATTTTTTTAAATGTTAATTATTATTTATTTTTCTTTTGTTCTATCCATTGAAAAGTGGAAACAACACTCATGCGTACGTATGAACTACCGTCTCCACGAAGTGATGTAATTAATTTTTCATCACCATTTTATATTAATAGTTATAAAAGTGTATATAATAATTAAATATTATTTTAGTTAAATTATTATCATCCCATAGATGATAAAACCATGATCAAAATACACGGTTCAGGACTACTGAACTGAAACATGTATGAAAAATGTAGCAGTTATCACCTGAAACTATGATTTTTAAAGGTTCTGGGAACATTAAAAGAGTCATGGTGGGATAATTAACCATAAAGGTTATTTTAATCCAATATATTATTATAAATATTATTCATTACGTGAACTCCATGAAAAATGAATTTTACATTGGATATCAATATAGAGAAACTGGGAACACAGAGAGGATCTTTTCACATTAAATTTATAGTTAATTTATTTATATATAAAGAAATAAATACTCAGTATTAGGATAATTATTTTATGATTATGTTGTTTATATTTCAAAACCATTTTGTGTTACCTTCGTTGCGCTTTTAGGATCCATGTTTAGAATCCATCTAGCGGTGATCCACACACGATCCTTTGATCTCTGAACAAAACTGATTTATTTTCGAGTGCTAGTGTGGTGAATCAATAATCTTGTGTTATTTGAAATAATAGATTATCCTTAAAGATTGAAATATTATATCCATATATTATCTTTCTTGATAGAGATATAGAGTGATAGAGATAAAGAGGAGTCAAGAGAGAAATCTATTGCACGTAATGATTCTCAATTCTTGATTCTTTAACCCTACACAATAGGCACAACCATTTTTTTATAGATCCAGGGTTTAAGTTAAAATATTATTTAATTGTTTTTGAACGTTTAAATAATATTATAATATTTAGAAAACCACATTCCATATAATAATAATATTATTATTTTATGGAACTCATGCTAACTTGAGAAATGATAAATATTATTTTACCGGCTTGTAAATTAATATTCATTATCGGACATGATCTTGGTTTGATCAAACTCTTGAGATTTCATTGAATACCCAAATAAATATTATTTATTCAAAAATAAGTATTTTATTCACAATTTATTGAATAAATATTTATGAATTTTTTCAATAAATAAAATAAATATTTTGTTCACAATCTAGTTAATAAATATTTATTATATGTTCATGCAATCAAATAAATTATTATCTAATAAAAAATAATTATTTATTACTTGTGAATATTAGTGATTAATAAAAATAAAATAAAATTATTCATTGGTATTTAGAATAATATTTATTCCAATAATTAAATTCAAATAAAATTTAATTGAGATCAATGGAAATACTCAGTGTGTGACCCTCTAGGATTTTTTCTCATTGGTATTAGGTGGGCTTACCTAAAGTCCATGATTAATGTCTACCAATGGGCCAAGGAA
Source organism: Viscum album (assembly GCA_963277665.1). Lineage (NCBI taxonomy): Eukaryota > Viridiplantae > Streptophyta > Magnoliopsida > Santalales > Viscaceae > Viscum > Viscum album. The sequence continues at coordinate 1,595,582,226 of OY728161.1, forward strand.
CCCAAGAGAAAGAAATTAATGTCGAAACATCAACAACCACATACAAAAACTCACTATGTAATATAATCCATTTTTTATAAATATCTCATCAATCAGGTTAGACTCACGTGTCATCAACCTATGTGCTAGATATTTATTTATTTGATTATATAAAATAAAATAATCATTATACAATGGACATGGAATTTAATGTGACAGTTTTATTCTAATAAAAGGGTTAAAATATCAACATCTATAAATATGGATAGGAAAAATCCTACCTCAACTTATCCATTAATAACATGCCGTTTATGATGCACTTAACATATCCAACTTCACCATGAACTGCATCATCAAATATTATGAAATACATTAAGTGCATGAGTCATAACAAGAAATAATAATAATATTAAAGTATAAGGACCATTACAAATTCTCATAGATAGTAATATCTAATGACATTTAAACGTGAAAAATTATTAGTAGTGGGTCTATTCTCAAATATCTCATCTTGGAGGTTACCAAGTGAGAACTTCATGAGAATAATCCTCATTTTCTTATGAGTACTCCAACCTAATAGTCTACTTACTATGTAACCTATTATTATACATTATCCAACCATATAACTGTATTTATGAATATTGTCATAGCACTTAATGGTTCTCATCATAGTAGGGATATTTTATGACTTTATCAATGTGACAGATACTCTAGGACATTATCATATTAATGTTATTTTTAAGAACAATCAATATGTGACAACATATTAAAATTAATATTCACTTATTTTAATATAAATTTAATATAAAGTTAAAATTAGTTGGTTATAGGGAACTAACTTCAATAGACCCCCACTTGTACTAGAAACAAATGCCAATGACTGGTTAGTTATCACATATCAAACATTATTCTTCTATGTGTGGCTACAACTGCTGGGCCTATCACATTTTTGTGACTAGGGTTAGTAAAGCCACATGTCTGTGTAGCTAATTTTATTACTACAACTTTAATATTTTGAGAAAATCCCTGAAGTAGTAATATAAACGAGTGTCCATATTTTGTTCCCATGTCAAAGTATTAACATCATGACTAAGTCCATAGTAAATTCTTATCATAATAATGATAGAGTTATTTATTTTCGTATAACTCAAAATTATAATAGAAAATTGCTAAAGAAATCCTTAAGGTGCATCAGAAGTTGCAACATACTCAGATATTTTAGATATGAAAACCACTAGTTGTAATAAGTTTTTTATTATATTTTACCTTATACTTTTCTACAATACTAGATCAAATTGAACTAATTGAAGAGAAGTTTTCAATTCCCTTGATCATTAGTATTATCTCTTCTCCAGAAACTAATTACTCATCTGATTTTACTTTTTAAGTACTTTCAAATAGTTCTAACTATAAGTCAATGCAATTATGTTGGAAATTTTTGGTATCTAACTAGTATTATTTATGCATTAGTAATATAAAACATTAGTACATATCATTGAATATGAGATTAATTCCTAAAACTTAAGCTTGTAATTTTTTTTAATCTTCATAATCCCTTCTTATGTCCATACATTTTTAAAGGGAAGGATTATATTCCAAAAACTACTTAGTATTAACTTATTTTAACTTTTTTTTCAATAATTTTTAAATATTTGTATTGTGACAAGATTTATAAAACCCATGGATCGATTTTTTAGATATTTTTACCTAAAACACAATTTCCACTTTAAGTCATACTTTTAAAAATATAATTCCTCATCCTTCAAAAACTGGTAAGACGTAAAATTTATTTTCCATATGTTATCAGTATATTTATCTTGAAAACTAATAGTGTTCCCACTAACCAGTTGGAGAAAAATGTTTCTAATTCATTTCAAAATGAATATTATATGATCATTATGAATGATTTATTCATAAATAAATTTATATAATATGAATATCTTATTGAAATTTATTAATGTCACCAAACCATTTAATTATTCCTAATAATCATATATCATAGGTTCTCCTTTTGGTTATGTCATATAGACAAATTATGTAATAATTATTTTAAATTAGGTGGACTTGACAATCAATATCCTAATATGACGATCATAGAAATATAATTCGACTAATATAATTCAAAATTATTTTATTCATGATGAGTGGTGAATAAGTTTTTTCATAAACTAAACTTTCAATAATCTATCATTCTATATTGGTACCATCTTGTACCATCCATGTCCATTTTCTCTTGAAAACCCACCAGGAGTATCAAGTCCTAGAAAAATTCAAAATATATAATCCATGAATCGTATTACATATATTAGATTACTTAAATTTATATATACTATTTAAATATATCATATTACCATTTACTTCTTATTTTTAGTAATATTTATAAAATAATAATGCATGTATCACCCACTATGGTGAACATAAACCACATTTTTGGTTATAAATTCCTATAAATAATGTGTCTATAACTACTAATCCCACTAAGCTCAGTGGATTAAAGTATTCTTATGCCAACACATATGCATACAGATCCTTAACTCATATAATTTAAGCCTTCTTCCACTATCTTTAAAGAGATAGGCTACCTTTATGGAAATATATTCGACCTTGACTAGATGTTAATATCCTTAGTGTCCATAGGATCATTAACTCTGATACACCTTAGTGTTTTAATGTTTGTTTGTAGATGAGGATGAATTTTAATTTTTTTTTCAAAAAACACTTATTTTAGTGTCTTAATAGGTAATTTAGTTGACATATGGTTAGTTGCATTACTTTGATTTTCAAAATATGTTTTGGATGGAATAATGGAATATTTTCAATATATATATAAGACTCATCATTGATATTCATTTTACTATAATAATAACATTGATTCATAAAAGGAAATACGAGTTTGGGATAAACATTAATCCACATATATGATAAACTATTACTTGGATAAGATGATGTTCAAAAAGCTAGCTCGATGATTCCTAAATCTTTACCAAGTGCACACATTTACTTCAATGAAAATTTCTATAAATTTATTTAGGAATATTATGAAGTATATGAATATACCATTAGCTTTAAAATAGCTCACATGTTTATGTTGAACTAAATCTATAAGATTTATGATGTACCTTTATTTAATTTTTTTTCTTTATCTAAAACATGATAATTGTTATGATTTCATATATATTACCTTAGAAAAATTGAGACTAAATCACTTTTATGGGTATAAGAAAGATAAATAATTTCAGTTTTATTTGATAAATAATTATCTTGTTGCAATCAGGCATGAGTCTTATATTTTATATTCATCATCCATTACGATTGATATCTATGATTTAAGAGTTATTGAACTAATAGTTTAGTATTGAAGTTCCATAACAAAATTTATTCCAAATGTGGAATAATGCATCATTATGTAAAGATGGAAACTGAGATAAATGTTTTGGTAGAACATATTACAAGATTGAATCAATCCATTTGTAAATAAGAAGTAGCGATCTCCCCTTAACTGATGTATAAATCACCCTTTCTTAGACTCTTTTGAGTTTACTTTACAACCATAATATTCTTGATCATTTCATATTATTTAAATACATGTATGTTGTAAGAATATTGTTTTTAATACAAAAGTGGAGAGTATATACTTGATGTATATATAAAGTGGATGTAACTTATTGATTCTTCAATCCATTTTAATTTTTTTTATAGTGTCCAATTTTTACACATAATAAGAAAATGGACTTATATTCATTCTTTTACCCTTGAATCATTTGTATCTTTAAAGGTTAATATAAAGTATATTTTGGATTTGTGATAGCTATGGGATCCCCATCCTTATCTTTCAAACTTTTTCCCATAAGGGGTGGAGAAATATTTTTCAACTAGTCCTTATCCGCTTAGTGAAGTATGGGAAAAAGTTTTATGAGTTACTTACCCATTTTTTTATCTAGGATTGGATAAATATGGATAACCTTGGTGGTAAAGATAATAAGATAAGATTAATGTATAATTTCTTATCCAATTAAAAGACTAATGTTTCTAACTAATCAATATACCCCATCATTTTAAAAGCAGTATCAATAGATATATTACTTTATTCCAGTTTACACTGATATAGTGCATTATAAATCTTATTTATTTTAATCCTTTCCATCTATTTCTCAATAAAAATAAGTTGATATATTGTAACAACCCAAAATTTTATTAATGAAACTTACTATTGATCTAATTAAATGTCGTATTATGTAAAATGGTTATATAAAACAAATACACTTCCTTGGTTTTTTTTGGATTTTAAAATACCATTAAGAATTTTTATCGTTGCTAATATAACCGTTGAACAATGATCACATGATTAGTATAAATATAGAGCTTTAACAAATCCAATTTACTCAGAAAAAGGAAGTGATGACCACATCTAGTAGAATTAATCCATACGAATCCTATGTTTCAGAGATCGGAAAGGAGGTAGCATCACTGGGCTTATCTCTTGACCAATCCCAAGATGAGATTCAACACATTATGCTTGAACAGAATTGCCTATGGGAGAAGTGGAAGTTAATAGAGATTACCACCTGAGCGATGTTATCCAAGCCTCCCCAAGAGTCTTTCACCATCACACACCTTAACCTTAGGTCTTATGCGGGTGTTATAAGGGATTATGTAACAATACCCTAGCACTATGATTATGTGCGTTATTTTTATATAGAATAAAGAATATACATTCATTTTATTATTGTTACTTTGTAAATAGTTTTTAAATCAAAAATAACATTTTTGTTAATATTAAATTAATAAATCTATTTTTATGAATTAATGGATTTTTGAATTGAATAATATTTTAATAAAATATGATTACTAAATTAATTTTTATTAAATATAAATTATTGTATAGTTTTTATACAATTGTAGTTTTTATTATGGTTTTAAAGCTATTTTTTTTCAAAACCCATGAATCTTCGATAAATTTTAGTTTTTATTTTAAAAGTAAAAATTCTCATATTTAGAAAATTATTTATATAAAATGAATATTATTTTTGGAATTAGGATATCGAAATTATCCAATGGTGAATTCTCATAATTTTTTGAGAATCAAATTTTTGGGTAAAAATTGAATACCGTATAAATATATAATGTGTTTTATTATATCATAATGACGAAATAGTGATGTAATAAAATACTATAAACTGGATATTAGGAAAATATATGTTTTAAATTTAAAATAATGTGATTTTATATTTGTTTTATTAATTTTATGGCACCTTAGTAGACCCTCCAAGACTTATAAAATATTTTAACATTTTAAAATGATTTCCTTGAGGGTGTGACTCACCTCCACATAAGAAAGAATAATATTTTAATAAGTCCTTCCATTGGAATTATAAAATAATTTTTTACACTCCCCTTTTTAAAAAACCATGGAAAAAAAAACCATGGGACTGTTTTTGGTTTTAAATATTTAATTTTATAGATTCCAAAACCTAAGTTTGTGAAATATTAAAGAATTTCCCTCTCTTTTACTACTTAAAACCCCCTAAGATCCCACTTATATTCATTAAAAACCCTTGGATCACGTCCCTACTCTACCCTCCTCTCTCTATAATCCTCCCAAGGCACCTGAAGCTCTCAATAAGCCCCTCCTCAAGCTCTTTAATCCACACACTTCCAAGTAAGGGATCCTCACTTTCCTTCCTTCCTTATTTATGTCATAGTTTCCTTATATTGTTATGCCCTTATATTTTCATTTAAAAATGTTGGGGTATGATTTTTCACCTCCACTATACTGACCTCATTACGTTTTAATGATGAGATACCCCTTTCTCTCTCATTAATTTCTCCCATGTACAACTGTTACCATGCCAAAATTCCTTAAGGGATTTCTCTCTCCTCATTTACATTCAAGAAATTATTTTATAATATGAATCTAAATTCCATTACAGATGTTGGGATATTATGTTACATGACTCCCTTACTGTATATTTCATTTATAAATGATGAGATACATCTTTCTCTCTCATTAACACATTTTTATGATATCCATTTGATGTCATTATACAACTGGAGTTACACAAAAATTTCCCATGCCAAAATCATCATGTAAGTGAATACAATACCCATTTCTATATCAAGTGTATTCACCTTTATGCACATGTACTTTTCGATTTAGGAATTAAAATTATGTATTCCACATATCTTATTCTTGGAATAAGTTATTATGTTTAATTAATCCATGTTGTATGATCTATGTGGCACATTTACACATGAAATGAAATGATTAAGAAGGGTGCACCTAGATAGATCTCCAATGCATTAAGTAAAGAATAGTATCATTATACATCATGTGCAGTGAGTGTTGAATCAAGATAATTCATGTTAAATGAGGGTTTACTCATGCTAATTCAAGAACAATGAGGGTTTACTCATGATCCATGTGTAATGAGCCTTGACTCATGCTAATATCATGTTAAATGTTATTGCCACGTCTCCATATTATGATAATCATGATATATCATGCCTTTATATTCATGTTTCTATTATGATGCATTGATATTCATATTTTCTAACATGTATTGTATTCTTCATTTTATGCCTTTATTACTCCCTTACTGGTCTTTATAGCTCACCCTTTTCTTATGTATGTTCTCAGGTTATCCCATGCAATGATAAGTACGAAGGAATTTTGTGGTCATGTAAAATAAGTTTTCAATAAAGATGTTGTATTTTATGTCTTAAGTTGTCATGTAATGTTCCTAATTTCTGAAGACACTAGACCTATTGATCCTCAGAGTTTTGTTAAGTTTAAGTTTATGTAATAAATCATGTTAAAGTGTATAATAAAGAGTAGGGTTGTTATAGTTGGTATTAGAGGATAAGTTTAGTTATTTTTGGGATTAGTATTAGAAAACCCTAATGAAATACTTAAGTGTAATACTAAGTATAAGAAAAACATATATATGTTTTGGTGAGTATAGAGTAAGTGCTATATCAAGAAAATACATCCCTCTCTAGATTTGAACAAGCAGAGGTGGATCTGGCACAGACGTATCTAGGGGTAAAACCCAAAACACTACTTTGAGTTAGACTCGAACAAGAACTAGTGCATGACAATAGCCCTTGCTTTACTCTTGGTTTGACACTCCCAGTGGAAATGCTTTGGTAAATTAATAATCTTAATATGAACCATTATTAAGGGAATAAAAAAAATTCACCTAAAAATATTTGTTGAGAAGTAGATCATGGATAACATATATTGAATCCTACAAATTCATAAGTTAAGGAAACAAATGTAATTTATAATTTTTCCTTTTTTACATTGGATTACCCTTTATATTTTACCCCTAACTTTACTTTTTTTCCATCCAATTTCTGGTAATAGGAGGACTTGGGCTAACAACTGTTACGAAGATCAATGTGATGACTGTTTTAATGAGATTACCAATCCCATGGGAGTGTGAATCAAAAAAATTGTCATGATACTCTCTAATTTAACTCAATTTCTGAATAGAAACATGGTTCAAGAGGATCGTCCACCCCCCCTAAGAAAGAACAAGCCCCAATTGAGAGTTTCATGAGACAAAATCCTCCTACTTTTAATGGATCATCTGATGCCTAAATCATCAAAAAATGGATTAACTCCATTGAGATGATTTCTCCATCTTTCAATGTTCAGAATAAGAGAAGGTTCTTCTGGCTGCTTATCATATGGAGGGAGAAGCTAATCAATGGTGTACATTGATAAAAAATTGGAAGCCCAAGGAATAGATCGGGGAATTAGAATTGAAGGATTTATAAAAAATGGTTTTTGATAAATATTTTCCTCGCACCCTCCGACTTAAGATGAAAAGGGACTTCCTTGTCCTCAAGAAAAATCACAAATAATACATATGAGAATACAAGGAAAAATTCACAAGGCTTGCGTGATATGCCTCCAACTTTGTCGTTACCTCTAAATGAAAGGTTGATCGCTTCTTTGATGGGATAAAACCTAGCCTAAGGAAATCCATAGTGATCCTTGGCTTCGATAGCTTTGATGAAATTTTCCAATGTTCCCTAAAAGTCGAAATAGATATCGGATAATCTTAGGGGTATCATGGGGATAAGAAAAAGAAAGTGGACTTTAATTCTCGCACTCTGATGGATAAATCTAACGGTGCTAAGAAATTTCAGCACCCCACTTGTCAAAGGTGTGGTAAGAATCACCCTAGAAATTGCATGAAGGGGAAGAGAAAATGATTTAGGTGTGGAAGAGAAGGGCACCTGGATATTAATTACTGACAAGAAAAATCCAATATTGTGATAGAAGAGAGGAATTATCTGTTTGAACCTCAACACATTGTTCATTTCTTCAACTAAAAAGAACCAAGGATGTTTTGAAAACTATTTCCCTAATATGAGAGTTTTTAGAGGAAATCAACAACCTCTAAGGAATAAAGGGTGAGCGTTTTCCATCACTACTGCCAAAGCAAACCACAAAAATGAAGTGGTGATAGGTACGCTAGTTATTCATTCAAGAATAGAGAATTTACATTATGATTATGGTTCTATGCATTATTTTATATCCCAAAAGTTTAGTAGAACAATCCCAACACCACCACAAATCATGGAAGTAGAGATGTCGGTGAGAACGAAAAATGGGGAAATTATTGCATCCCATGAATATAACTCCTCCCCTATCATAATTTGTGGATTGAACTTCCCAGCGAACCTCTTAATACTCCCTATGATGGAATTTGATTCAATTATTGGCATGGATTGGATTTATCTATATAGAGACAACATAAATTTATGTGAGAGGGAAATCACTCTCCATATGGAGAATCAAACCCTGATTCTTTACAAGTATAAGGAGGAGGATGAATATTCTTTAGCACCATCATCTCAAGAATGGATATTTTTTCCCTATGAGAATGAGTATCTTACTTAGATGATTGAGTCTAAGGAGGAAACCATACTTTAAGACATTCCTATTGTGAGGGAATTCGCTGAATTGTTTCTTAAGGAATTACCTAGTCTTCCTCCTAGAAGAGATGTTTAATTATCGATTAATCGTATACCTGAGGTGTTTCCAATATCCCAGACTCTGTATATAATGGATATTTTGGATCTTGAGGATCTAAAGAAACAAATATAGGAGAATCTATATAAAGGGTTTATATGCCCATGTGCTTCACCATGGGGTGAACCAACCCTCTTCATCAAGAAGAAGGATGAGTCAATGCACCTTTTCATTGATTATCATGAGCTCAAAAAAAACCATGATAAAAAAAAAGTATAATATACCACGAATTGATGATTTTTTCAATCAGATACGTGGAGAAACATACTTCTCCAAGGTAGATCTATAGTTAGGATATTACCAAGTAAGGGTGACGAAGGAGGATATCCCAAAGAATGATTTTTGTACAAGGTACAAGCACTATGAATTCATAGTAATACATTTTGGACTCACTAATGCTCCAACAATATTCATGTACTTCATGAATAGAGTCTTTAGAGATTACCTCGACAAATTTGTGGTAGTCTTTATAGAAAATATTCTAATATACTCCAAAACCAAGGAGGAGCATCCGGAGTATCTAATCACTATACTAGAGACCTTGAGAAAGGAGAAGCTCTATGCAAAGTATAACAAGTGTGAGTTCTGGTTGAAGGAGGTATCATTATTGGGTTATATCATCACAAGCAATGAGATATCTATGGATCCCTCCAAGACAAATGTAATTAAGGGATGGTCGAGGTTAACATTTGTGATGGATATTCGTAGCTTCCTTGGGTTAGCTAGATATCATCGCCGATTTGTGAGAAATTTCTCACATTTTTCAAACCCTCTTACCAAGATAACTCCGAAAGAGTCAAGTTTTCTTGGAGTGACGAATGCGAAGATATATTCAAGGAGTTGAAAAAGAGGCTTATCATTGTGCCCGTTCTCACACTACCCACAAGGGTAATTTTTTTTGGTATTTAGTGATGCTTCGAATAAGAGAATGGGATGTGTGTTGATGAAAAATGACAAATACATTGCCTATGATTCATGTCAATTGAAAGTTCATGAGAAAAACTTTCCAACACATGTTTTGGAGTTAGCTATAGTAATATTTTCTTTGAAAATTTGGAAGCATTAGGTATTTGGGGAGAACTTTGAAATATATACATATCACAAAATCCTTAAGTATATATTCACATAGAAAGAGTTGAATATGCGCCAACAAAGATGGTTAGAGCTAATCAACGACTATAACTGGTCAACCCATTACCACCCTAGGAAAGAGAACAATGTGGATGATGATCTAATTAGAAAGGACCTAGTGATTCTATAATTGATTATAATTGAAAAGGATCCAATATTCTTATATTTTATGAAGATGGAAATGAGAATCATAAATAAGGGAACATCATCAATCCTTTTAAATTTTTTTTCTCAACCTTATCTTTTGGAATTGTTAAATGATACTCAGAAGGATGATGTGGGAATTAAAAAGAAAGTGGAAAATATCAAAAAATGGAAATCCTTAGAGTTCAATGTTACTGAAGATGGAATTGAGATATTTGGGTCAAGACTATGTGTTCTATCAAGTCCAGAGTTAAAGAAAGAAATTTTGGATGATGCACACAATTTGAATTTCTCCATTCACCCAAGAGACACAAAGATGTATCCGGATCTCTGATATAATTATTTTAACACCCCAAGATTTCATAGAAAGTTATTTTCTTTAAATTCAATAGCTTGTGCTACATGAAACACTGAATTCGAGCACACCACGACTTACCAAACTAGCCATTCAAAAGCGGTTATGAATAGTATTAACTGAATTTTGAATTTTATATACTCTACATAATTTTAGCCTATGTACTATGTGTTTTTTAGACATATTATAAGAACAAATTCAAATTTTCAGATAAAAAATGTATTTTTCAAAAATAATTCAATTTTACCACCTTTTAATGGAGAACCCTTTTTTAAATCCAATATTTGACACTTTGACATATTAATTTTGACAAAATAAAATTCTTCTTTAGAATTGGGACATCAAAATTTACTTTGGATGAAATTTTGGTATTTTTATAATAATATTAATTTTTTTATGAATAGTGAGAAATACTGTATTTTAATTCAAAACTACCTTTTAATATATTTTTTTAATATGGTTAGATTATATTTTAAATTGATTTTGAAGTGTAATTATATTATATTTTTAAACTTTAATCCAATTTTGGTCATTGTAATTAATTTCATTTTGAAATTATACATAAACAAGTGTCAATCTTTTAATAGTTATTGTTTCTTAAAAACACGCAATTTGTTTTGACAACGGGAATTAATTTTAAACTAATTAATGAAAATTCTATGTTTTTAATTTGGTAAAAAAAACAACAATTTTGAATTCGGAATATCAAATATAGCTTTGGTTGATGTTTTGGTATTTTTTTGAAAAACTTTAATTTTTGATGAATAGTAAAACCACTTAGTAGTAGTTAAAAAACTGTCGTTTTCATTTAAATGGAATTTTACAGCATTTGTGAATTTAATTTTTAAAATCAAACATACATGGCTGTTATTAGTAATTAACATGTGGTTTAATAAGATGAAAATAATTTTTGGTGAATAGTAACTTTTGACTTTAATTTACCACAGTTAAAGGTAAATAGGGTAATTTAAGGTAAAAAGAATATTATAATAATACAAAATTACCTTAACACTTTTGCTAACCATATTTGATGAGTCATTACCGACCATGGGCATCCTTGGGTCTATTTTGGGACTCCATGGAGCCACTTAATAATGATAATGACACTTTATTTTAATTAACTTTAAGTAAAGAGAAAAATGACATTAACAAATATCGTTTAGTATATCAATTTTTACATAGGGTAATATAAGTAATATTTTAGACTATAAATATTAATTGGAAAGATAAAAATATTTCCTACATTATGGTAATTTTTTTATAATTTTTAGACTTTAAATAAATTAAATTATTTATGACACAATAATGATGTAGTATTTACCTTATTAATAAATAATTTAAATAAATATGATTATTAATATTAAAATTATATCTAAAACATGTTCAATTCTTATTGAATGATTTTATTTCGACCATTATTAATCTTATATTCGACTTTAATTAGTTTTTGATCTTTATAAACCGAATATCAATATATAATAAAATAATATTTTCACACTTTCCTAAAGAGCCCCTCCCCCTTATAAAAGGACACCAATTATGACCCATTCAACACACCTCTAAAGCCCCTTGGATCATAAAAACCCCTGCCCAAATAATCTCTCAAGATCCCCCTTTTCATCCTAGAAGCCTTACCTTAGGCATAAGGCACATGAAGAAGTTATTTTGGTTCAACCCAAAAGAAGTTACCCAAATTAAAGGTAACACCTTCTCTTAAATTCTTTTGTTTTATTTTGTTTTATTTTACCTCTCCAACCCCATAAAATCTTTTTATTACTTTATTTTATAACAAAAACTATATCCTAAATATACTAGGATGTTTTTATGATAATAATTAGAACTAAACTTACACACACCTCCATCTAATAGGTGAAGAACATACTGTTTCTATGGATGGAAAACTAACGTGTCACGAAACGATGATTGTTCAATTATCTCCTACCGCATCTCATGGTGTCCAATAAGATGAAAATGTATTTATATAAGATATATATATTATGTTTATGTTTTCTTTATTCTTCTGTAATGTTCATTTATATAATTATTTTATGGTTCCATTATGGGTAAACGCGATAATTTCATTGGAGGAAGTACGGACTACCGCCCCCTCAAAAAGATATGAATCGTTAATACCTTATGTGGGATGTATAAAGGTTGGATTTAATGCTATTATATATTATATTATACCGGAATTATAATATACCTATGTATCATTATGTTTTATTTCCATTAAAATACAAAAAATAAATGGAAGTAGCGTTCATGCGTACGTACGACTTACCGTCTCCATGAACGGTACATTTCATTTCTTATCTCCAAATGTTATGTACTGTTATAAATACATATATATACTAGATATAATATATATATATGATATCTTAATCATTTATATCATTCTGGAGATAATGGACTTTTGAACACATGGAAAAATTGTAATTATAACAAGTTCATTTTTGACACAAGTTCCGAACATCGATAAAATATCCAATAATCAACTCAAATAATTAACTAATTGTTATAACAAGGTAATAAGTGACATAAAAGGAATAATAAAATTGAAAAATTTTCATAATCAATTATAAGTTAACTTAAGTTTATCATTCAGTAAGAATAAGGAACATACAAGAGAAGTCGAACTTGAGGTAAGGGGTTTCGTATCTCACTCTTAATTTCGTGAGATTTCCATTGTTCGCCACTTATTTATTGCATGTGTTGTGTACTGACCATGATTGTATTCCTTGTGTAATATAATTTATTTTATGGGTATTTAAATCATCATTTTATGATCCTTCCTTAATGGGTGTATGTTTCAAAAGTTACCAAATCGATAAGAGAATTTAAAATTTCAATTTCCACTCATTCGACTTTACGCATACTTCATTGATTATCTTAATCCAAGATTATGTGTGGAATCACTATTAATTTAATTATGTCATAATTTACACTCCCCTTTCTGTGGATATAATTTTGATACACATAATCACTCCATTTATAAATTCTCAAGTCATTGATATGAACTTGATAAGAGTAATCTTAACTCAATTTTCATTCATTGAGTTAAAATCCAAGTCATTGGTGTTGTTTTTAGAAGAATATGTGTGAATTTACTCTAATTGATTTACACTAAATATCCAATAATATTGAGTGTATTTAAATTTTACTCACATAATTATTTCGTTGATTTACCCTTAACCTAAGGATACGGTCTTTACAAGGGATTTTATCTCAATTTACATTCCATTGAGAATTCTTTGTTGTTATATGCCAATTCACTTTTATATGGTGTATATAATGTACATTGACATAGTATATCATGAATACCTTTATTCACATGATATTATAATGTTTTTATTACCTTAATTATTTGTATTCAAGTGTCTTTCTTTTGGTTAGGAACTCTAACTAAAATATCATTTAAATGTTTTAAAAGTTTATTCTTCTAAATAATTATCATTAATGTCCATGTTTTAAAAATTATTTTAAGGATTTATTTATATGGAAATTAATTTTTTAAAATTCAAATTTCTTTTAAAAGTTTCAAGGTGGTATGGGACACTTTGATTCAAAAATCTATTTTAAACAGCTTCTTGATAAATAGTGAGACTTTTAAATGTTTTCAAGAAAAAGAGGATATTTCTCTCAAATAGTTTTAATGACTATTTTCATCTATGTCAATATCCTTCAGTGTATTTTATTCTTTATTGAGGTTGATTTATCATAATAAAATCATCCATATTGTATTGAATGAGTTATGTTTGACTGTGGATGTGCTATTTTTATGCCATTCATGGTTTATGGTTAAAGTATTGACATTTTGTATGCTAGTTTTAATACGAATGTTTAGATTATGTTTCACCCTTTCGTATGAGGAATGCATTGGACTTAGTAAGTGATGGGTGGAGCGCGCTATAGCTCCTCGATGCATCGGTAGGTCTCATGAGACAAACTAGTGTCTTGGCACAAGGCCTTGACAAAATTTTATTTGTAGACTTGGCACGAGGCCTTGACTATGTGGTTCTGATGTCCGGCATTATGCATTCCATCATTATGAGATTAGATATTGATATTTAATGTGGTTATTCGACTAGTAGAATACCCATGACTATGTCTTATTTTGGCATTATTTACACAGCTCATATTCCTACCATAAAGTGTTCATGTTTATTATTTGTGAAGGCATGTGTTTTCAATTATTCACTATGACCAATGTTTATGTTATATTCTGCTGTATTACTTACTCTTACTATGCGTTTGAGCTCACCCCTTTCTCATGTTTCATTTTCCCAAGATATGAAGAAGTTAGTTATGAGTGAATTGCAGGAATAATCTTAGAAGCTTGTATGTCTTTAATAGAATAAATTAGTGTTGTTTTTCTTTTAAAGTTGTATTGTTTGGAATTATGTATGTATCTTGTTTCCAAGACTACTAAACTGATCGGTCATTCAAGACTTGATTCCTTGTATCATGCTAATGTTATTTAATAATGCACAGACTCTGGGTAACTAGCGTCAGGGCATTATAGTTGTATCAAAGGAAGTTTAGTACCAACCTTGGAAACTAGATTTAGATAAACTCTCATTAGATCACATTACCCTAAGATAGACTTTGGGAATTAGTATAGAAGAACTTCCTAGAATCTTGGTAATGTAGAGATTTTGTGTATTTTCCAAGCAGTAAATCATTTTCTGGATACGAGCAGGTAGAGGCGGATCAGGAACATATGTAACTAGGAGTGAAAACTCCAACAAGGAGTTTCGGGCCTGACCCAGGGTCCTGGTACACGACAACGGGCCTTGCTGCACTCTTGGTTACGACACTCCCAGGGGATATTCTTAGGATAATTCACATTTTCTTTACAAACCGAATTAAAGGATTTTAATATAAGATGAGAATAAAGGACCTTGGTTAATCCTAAGGTGTTTTATATTTAAAATAAGGTTTCATGATATTTCCTAAATGATTTTATGAATCACACTTTTCTTTCTGGTTTTAGTCAAATTAGCCATTCAATTACAGGTTATTACTTTTTGGATGAAAATACAAGGTATGAGATAACATTAATGGTTAAAATATGTTAGGGTTATTTTTTAGGAATCTATCTCATTTTTGTGAATATTATAAAATTATATAGTTTTTGAAAAAGGACAACATGAAGACCCTGTGACAACCCATCCTGCCAGACAAAGTTATGGGAATCGAACCCACAACCAAAGTGCGATTGGGATTTATCACCTACCACTAGACTACGCGACGTCCCTAGTTAGTGTGACTAATTATTTTTAGTTAAATGATTTTATTGATCAATAATAAGTTTATTTGTGATCTTATGTCTTATCAAATGGATATCCTTAGTATAAGAAAATGACTTGGTGATTAAGTGATAAATGTTATTTTTCAATACGTTCGCTATATTGGGAATACTATGTGCCTAAGGAAAATAGAATACTATAGGATTTCATTTTATGAGTAATGGTGGGTTTTTACTAATTTTATTATTGCGTATTTATAGTGATTTGGGTTATTTATGGAAATGATTAACCTATCATAGAGAATATGTGATTTGGTTAATTAATTTTAAGTATGTGACTTTAAGAGTAGTCGATATTATTTGGAGATACAATTTAATGTGGAGAACTACTTAAGAAAATTATTCTGAGTTTTGGGTTTCAATATTTGTTTGGATTATATTAAAATATTTTATGGACAATTGTTTATTGAAATTTGGGTATTGTTGGTTTATTTTTTGAAATTAAGATTAGTATTTCTTTCTCTAAAGTATTATCCTTTTGGGGATCATATGATATTCTACTAACCATTTTGGTTTTGGTTAATCTCTAAAGAAAAGGGAAATATATAGTTCATCTATTATAGATTATGTGATTCTCTATAACTTGATTTTAGCGCTTCAGGTGTGACCAAGTCATCTTTAATACTCATCATTTGGAGTAAATGGTGAGTATGTGGTAAGAATTAGATGAAGGATGAAACTCTACTTGTCAAGTATATTTTTTTTATTATTCTATGAATAAATTAATTTTTAAACATTAGGGAAGGGGTCTTAAAACCAAAAATGTGTTATCGTAATGCATTATGTTTTGTTGAACCGATGATATTTTTAAATCGTCATAGATTGATGGCTTTGAGTCCCTCAATTTTACACTTGTTTGTGATTGATGACCTAAGTCACTCCCTATATATATTCACATTTTTACTATAATTATGTGTCTCTAATTTCCACCAATGTTCTCCTAATCGAGATCATAATTTGGTGGTGACCTTTTCATCTCCCTTTCACTATTATTAAGACTAAATTTTATTAATCCAATTTCCGATGTGGGTTTTCCACAAAGGTATTTTTATATTTTAAACCTTTTATTTTTGAAGAACTATTTCAAATTGAGAGGACAAAATTTATTGAAGTAAGGGAGAATGTAACACCCCAAGATTTCATAGTAAGTTATTTTCTTTAAATTTAATAGCTTGCGCTACATGTAACACCGAGTTCGAGCGCACCACGACTTACCAAACTAGCTGTTCAAAAGCGGTTATTAATAGTATTAATTGGATTTTGAATTTTATATACTCCATATAATTTTATCTTATGTATTATGTGTTTTTTATACATATTATAAGAACAAATTCAAAATTTCAGATAAAAAATGTATTTTTCAAAAACAATTCAATTTTATCACCTTTTAATGGAGAACCCTTTTTAAATCCAATATTTGACACTTTGAAATATTAATTTTGACAAAATAAAATTCTTCGTTAGAATCGTGATATAAAAATTTACTTTGAATGAAATTTTGGTATTTTTCTAATAATATTAATTTTTTTTATGAATAGTGAGAAATACTGTATTTTAATTCAGAACTACCTTTTAATATAATTTATTTATATGATTAGATTATATTTTAAATTGGTTTTGAAGTTTAATTAGATTATATTTTTACACTTTAATACAATTTTGGTCATTATAATTAATTTCACTTTGAAATTATACATAAACAAGTGTCAATCTTTTGATATTTATTGTTTCTTAAAAACACGCTATTTGTTTTGACAACGGGAATTAATTTTAAATTAATTAATAAAACTTCTATGTTTTTAATTTAGTAAAAAAGACATCATTTTTGAATTCAGAATATCAAATATATCTTTGGCTGAAGTTTTGGTATTTTTATGAAAAACATCAATTTTTGATGAATAGTAAAACCACTTTGTAGTAGTTAAAAAACTGACCTTTTCATTTAAATGGAATTTTACCGCTTATGTGAATTGAATTTTGAAAATCTGACATACATGGTTGTTATTAGTAAGTAAAATGTGGTTTAATAAGATTAAAATAATATTTGGTGAATAGTAACTTTTGACTTTTATTTACCGCAGTTAAAGGTAAATAGGGTAACTTAAGGAAAAAAGAATATTATAATAATAACAAATTACCTTAAAACTTGTCCTAACCTTATTGGATGAGTAATTTCCGACCATGGTAATACTTGGGTCGATTTTTTGATCCCCTGGAGACACTTAAAAATGACAACGACACTTTATTTTAATTAACTTAAAGTAAATACAAAAATGAAATTAACAGATATCTTTTAGTATATCAATTTTTACATGTGTTTATATAAGTCCAATTTTAGAATATAAATAATAATTGGAAATATAAAAAGAATTCCTACATTATGGTAATTTTTTTATAATTTTTAGACATCAAATAAATTAAATTATTTATGACACAATAATGATGTAGTATTTACCTTATTAATAAATGATGTAAATAAATATGATTATTAATATTAAAATAATATCTAAAAACTATTCAATTTTTATTGGATTATTTTATTTCTACCATGAGTCATCTTATCTTCGACTTACATTAGTTTTGGACCTTTATAAACCAAATATCACTATATAATAAAATAATATTTTCACACTTTTCTAAAGATCCCCTCCTCCCCCTTATAAAAGGACACCACTTCTAACCCATTCCATACACCTCTCAAGCCCCTTGGCTCATCCAAAACCTATCCAAATAATCTCACAATATCCCCCTTTTCCTTCTAGAAGCCTTAACTTAGGAATAAGGCACTTCAAGAAGTCCTTTTGGTTCAAACCAAAGGAAGTTACCCAAATTAAAGGTAACACTTTCTTTTAAATTCTTTTGTTTTATTTTGTTTTATTTTACCTCTCCAACCCCCTAAACTATTTTTATTACTTTATTTTATAACAACAAAAGTATAATAAATATACTAGTATGTTTTTATGAGAAGTATTAGAACTACACTTACACACACCTCCATCTAATGGGTGAAGAAAATACTGTTTTTGTGGATGGGAAATTAACGCCTCACAAAATGATGATTGTTCGATTATCTCCTACCGCCTATCATGGTGGACATTAAGATGAAAATGTATTTATATATTATATATATATATATATATTATTTTTATGTTTTCTTTATTCATTTTTATTTTCCATTTATATAATTATTTTATGGTTCCATTATGGGTAAAACGTGATAATTTCATTTGAGGAAGTGCGGACTACCGCCCCCTTAAAAAGATATGAATCATTAATAAATTATGTGGGAAGTATAAAAGATGGATTTAATGATATTATATATTATATTATACTGGAATTATAATATAACTATGTATCATTATGTTTTAATTCCATTAAAATACAAAAAATAAATGGACGCAGCGTTCATGCGTACGTACACCTTACCGTCTCCATGAACGGTACATTTCATTTCTTATATCCAAATGTTATGTACAGTTATAAATACATATATATACTGGATATATAATATATATATTATATTTAAATCATGTATATCATTCGGGAGATAATGTACTTTTGACCACGTGGAAAAATTGATATTATAACAAGTTCATTTTTGACTCAAGTTCTGAACATCGTTAAAATTCCCCATAATCAACTCAAATAATTAACTAATTTTTATAGCAAGGTAATAAGTGATATAAAAGTAATAATAAAATTGAAAAATTTTCTTAATCAAGTAGAATTTAACTTAAGTTTATCATTCAGGAAGAACAAGGAACATGCAAGACAAGTCGGACTTGAGGTAAGGGGTTTCTTATATCACTCTTAATTTCGTGAGATTTCCAATGTTCGCTACTTATTTATTACAGGTGGTGTGTACTTACCATGATTCTATTACTAGTTTAATATAATTTAATTTATGGTATTTAAATCATCATTTCATGATCCTTCTTAAATGGGGGTATGTTTCATAAGTTACCAAATCGATAATGGAATTTAAAATTTCAATTTCCACTCATTCAGCTTTACACATACTTCATTGATTAACTTACTCCAAGATTATGTGTGAAATTACTATTCATTTACTTATGTCATAATTTACACTCCCCTTTCTATGGATATACTTTTTATACACATAATCAATCCATTGATAAATTCTAATGTCATTGATATGAACTTGATAAGAGTAATCTTAACTCAATTTCCATTCATTGAGTTAAAATCCAAGACATTGGTGTTGTTTTTACAAGAATATGTGTGAATTTACTCTGATTGATTTACAATTAATATCCAATCATATTGAGTGTATTTATATTTGTCACACATAATTATTTCATTGATTTATCCTTAACCTAAGGATACAGTCTTTATAAGGGATTTCATCTCAATTTACATTCCATTGAGAATTATTTGTTGTTATACACCAATTCACTTTTATATGGTGTATATAATGTACTTTTACATAGTATATCATGAATCCCTTTATTCTCATGATATTATAAATTTTTTATTACCTCAATTATATGTATTCAAGTGTCTCTCTTTCGGTTAGGAACTCTAACTAAAATATCATTTAAATGTTTTAAAGATTTATTCTTCAAAATCATTATCATTAATGTCCATGTTTTAAAAATGATTTTATGGATTTATTTATATGGACATTAATGTTTTAAAATTAAAATTTCTTTTAAAAGTTTCAAATTGGTATGGGACACTTTGATTCAAAAATCTATTTTAAAAAGCTTCTTGATAAATAGGGAGACTTTTAAATGTTTTCAAGAAAAAGGGGATATTTCTCTCAAATAGTTTTAATGACTATTTTCATCTATGTAAATATACTTCAGTGTATTTTATTCTTGATTGAGGTTGATTTATCATAATAAAATCATCCATATTGTATTTAATGAGTTATGTTTGACTGTGGAAGTGCTATTTTTATGCCATTCATGGTTTATGGTTAAAGTATTGACATTTCGTATGCTAGTTTTAATACGAATGTTTAGATTATGTTTCACCCATTAATATGAAGAATGTATTGGACTTAGTAAGTGACGGGTGGAGCCCGCTATAGCTCCTCGATGCATCGTTAGGTCTCATGAGACAAACTAGTGTCTTGGCACAAGGCCTTAAAAAAATCTCATTTGTAGTCTTGGAACAAGGCCTTGACTATGTGGTTATGATGTCTGGCATTATGCATTCCATCATTATGAGATTATCTATTGATATTTAATGTGGTTATTCTACTAGTATAATACCCATGACTATGTTCTAATATGAAATTATTTACACATCTCATATTCCTACCATAAATTGTTCAAGTTTATTATTTGTAAAGGCATGTGTTTTCAATTATTCACTATGACTAATGTTTATCTTATATTCCGCTGTATTTCTTACTATTACTAAGCATTTGAGCTTACCCCTTTATCATGTTTCATTTTCATAGGATATAAAGAATTTAGTTATGAGTGACTTGCAGGAATAATCTTGGAATCTCGGATGTTTCTAATGAAATAAATTAGTGTTTTTTTTTCAAGTTGTAATGTTTGGACTTATGTATGTATCTTATTTCAAAGACTACTAAACTGATCAGTCCTTCGGGACTTGATTCATTGTATCATGCCAATGTTAAGTAATAATGTACTGACTCTGGGTAACTGGGGTAGGGGCGTTATAGTTGGTATCATAGGAAGTTTAGTACCAACCTTGGAAACTAGATTTAGATAAACTCTGATTAGATCACATTACCCTAATATACACTTTGAGAATTAGTATAGAAGAAATTCATCTAATCTTGGTAATGTAGAGATTTTGTGTATTTTCCAAGCAGTACATCCTTGTCTGGATACGAGAAGGTAGAGGCGGATCTAGCACAGATGTACCTAGGAGTCAAAACTTCGACAAGGAGTTTCGGTCTTGACCCGGTTTATCCTGGTACACGACAATGGGTCTTGCTGTACTCTTGGTTACGGCACTCCCGGGGGATATGCTTAGGATAATTCACATTTTCTTTACAAACCGAATTGAAGGATTTTTATATAAGATTATAATAAATGACCTTGGTTATTCCTAAGGTGTTTCAGATTTAAAATAAGGTTTCATGATATTTCCTAAATGATTTTATGACTCACACTATGCTTTCTGGTTTTAGTCAAATTAGCCATTCAATTATAGGTTATTACTTTTTGGATGAAAATACAAGGTATGAGATAACATTAATGGTTAAAATATGTTAGGGTTATTTTTTAGGAATCTATCTCATTTTTGGGAATATTATAAAATTATATTGTTTTTGAAAAAGGACAACACGCAGACCGTGTGACAACCTGTCATGTCGGACAAAGCTGCGAGAATCGAACCCACAACCAAAGTGAGATTGGGATTTAGTGCCTACCACTGGAATACATAAATTCCATGGTAAGTGTGACTAATTAATTTTAGTTAAATGTTTTTATTGATCAATAATAAGTTTATTTTTGATCTTATGGTTTATCAAATGGATATCCTTAGTATAAGAAAATTATTTTGTAAATAAGTGATAAATGTTATTTTGCAAGACGTTCGCTCTATTAGGAAAACTATATGGCTAAGGAAAATAGAATACTATAGGATTTCATTTGAGGAGTAATAGTGGGTTTTCACCTATGTTTTTATTATGAATTTATAGTGATTTGGGTTATTTATGGAAATGATTAACATATCATAGAGAATATGTGATTAGGTTAATTACTTTTAAGTATGTGACTTTAAGAGTAGTCGATATTATTTGGAGATACAATTTAACGTGGAAAACTACTTAAGAAAATTCTTCTGAGTTTTGGGTTTCAATATTAGTTTGGATTATGTTAAAAGATTTTATGGAAAACTATTTATTGAAATTTGGGTATTATTGATTTAATTTTAGAAATTAAGATTAATATTTCTTTCTCTAAAGTATTATCCTTTTGGGGATCATATGATCTTTTACTAACCATTTTGGTTTTGGTTAATCTCTAAAGAAAAGAGAAATATATATTTTATCCATTATGGATTATGTGATTCTCTATAAGTTGATTCTAGCAACTCAGGTGTGACCAAGTCATCTTTAATACTCATCATTTGGAGTGAAATATGAGTTTGTGGTAAGAACTAGATGAAGGATGAAACTCTACTTGTCAAGTATATTTTTTCTTATTATATGAATAAATTAATTATTAAACGTTAGGGAAGGGGTCTTAAAACCAAAAATGTGTTATCTTAATGCCTTATGTTTTGTTGAACCAATGATATTTTTAAATCGTCATAGATTGATGGCTTTGAGGCCCTCAATTTTACACTTGGTTTTGATTGATGACCTTAATCACTCCTTATATATATTTATGTTTTTCCTTTAAGTATGTGTCTCTAATTTCCACCAATTTTCTCCTAATCGAGATCATAATTTGGTGGTGACTTTTTCATCTCCCTTTCACTCTTTTTAAGACTAAATTTTATTAACCCAATTTCCGATGTGGGTTTTTCACAACGGTATTTTTCTATTTTTAACGTTTTATTTCTGAAGAACAATTTCAAATTGTGAGGACACAACTTATTAAAGGGGGGTGGAATGTAAAACCCCAAGATTGCATAGTAAGTTATTTTCTTTAAATTCAATATCTTGCACTACACACAACACTGAGTTCGAGCGCACCACGACTTACCAAACTAGCCGTTCAAAAGCGGCTATGAATAGTATTAACTGGATTTTGAATTTTATATACTCCACATAATTTTAGCTTATGTATTATGTGTTTTTAGACATATTATAAGAACAAATTCAAATTTTCAGATAAAAAATGTATTTTTCAAAAATAATTCAATTTTACCACCTTTTAATGGAGAACCATTTTTAAATACAATATTTGACACTTTGACATATTTATTTTGAAAAAAAAAATTCTTCTTTAGAATCGGGACATGAAAATTTACTTTGGATGAAATTTTGGTATTTTTCTAATAATATTAATTTTTTTATAAATAGTGAGAAATACTGTATTTTAATTCAAAACTGCCTTTTAATCTAATTTATTTATATACTTTGATTATATTGTAAATTGGTTTTGAAGTTTAATTAGATTTTATTTTTACACTTTAATCCAATTTTTGTCATTGGAATTAATTTCACATTGAAATTATACATAAAAATGTGTCAATCTTTTGATAGTTATTGTTTCTTTAAAACACGCTATTTGTTTTGACAACGAGAATTAATTTTAAATTAATTAATGCAACTTCTATGTTTTTAATTTGGTAAAACAGACATCATTTTTGAATTCGGAATATCAAATATAGCTTTGGCTGAAGTTTTGGTATTTTTCTAAAAAACTTCAGTTTTTGATGAATAGTAAAACCACTTAGTAGTAGTTAAAAAAATGAATTTTTCATTTAAATGGAATTTTATCGATTCTGTGAATTGAATTTAGAAAATTGGAAATACATGGTTATTATTAGTAAGTAAAATATGGTTTAATAAGATGAAAATAATTTTTGGTGAATAGTAACTTTTGACTTTTATTTACCGCGGTTAAAGGTAAATAGGGTAATTTAAGGTAAAAAAATATTATAATAATTCAAAATTACCTTAAAACTTTTCTTAACCATATTAGATGAGTCATGGCCGACCATGGGCATCTTGGGTCGATTTTGAGACCCCATGAATCCACTTAAGAATGATAATGACACTATTTTTATTAACTTAAAGTAAAGACAAAAATGACATTAACAAATATCTTTTAGTATATCAATTTTTACATGGAATTATATAAGTCCTATTTTAGACTATAAATAATAATTGGAAAAATAAAAATATCTCCTACATTACTGTAATTTTTTTATAATTTTTAGGCATCAAATAAATTAAATTATTTATGACACAATAATGATGTAGTATTTACCTTATTAATAAATGATTCAAATAAATATGATTATTAATATTAAAATAATATCTAAAACCTGTCCAATTATTATTGGATTATTTTATTTCGACCATGATTCATCTTATCTTCTACTTTAATTAGTTTTGGACCTTTATAAACCGAATATCACTATATAATAAAATAATATTTTCACACTTTCCTAAAGATCCCCTACTCCCCCTTATAAA
Source organism: Viscum album (assembly GCA_963277665.1). Taxonomy (NCBI): domain Eukaryota; kingdom Viridiplantae; phylum Streptophyta; class Magnoliopsida; order Santalales; family Viscaceae; genus Viscum; species Viscum album. The sequence goes on from OY728161.1 coordinate 1,595,607,295, forward strand.
AGGACACCAATTAGAACCCATTCCACACACCTCTCAAGCCCTTGGCTCATCCAACCCCTGCCAAAATAATCTCTAAAGATCCCCTATTCCTCCTATAAGCCTTACCTTAGGCATAAGACACTTCAAGAAGTCCTTTTGGTTCAAACCAAAGGAAGTTACCCAAATTAAAGGTTACACATTCTCTTAAATTCTTTTGTTTTATTTTGTTTTATTTTACCTCTCCAACCCCCTAAACTCTTTTTATTACTTTATTTTATAACATCACCAGTATCTTCAATATACTAGGATGTTTTCATGAGAAGTATTAGAACTATAATTACACACACTTCCATTTAATGGGTGAAGAAAATACTATTTCTGTGGATGACAAACTAACGCCTCACGAAACGATGATTATTCGATTATCTCCTATCGCCTCTCATGGTGGACATTAAGATGAAACTGTATTTATATATTATATATATATTATGTTTATGTTTTATTTATTCTTATATATTTTTCATTTATATAATTATTTTATGGTTCCATTATGGGTAAAACACGATAATTTCATTTGAAGAAGTGCGGACTACCACCCCCTCAAAAAGATATGAATTGTTAATGCCTTATGTGGGATGTATAAAGGATGTATTTAATGATATTATATATGATATTATACTGGAATTATAATATAAATTTTTATCATTATGTTTTAATTCCATTAAAATACAAAAAATAAATGGAAGTTGCGTTCATGCGTACGTACGACTTATCGTCTCCATGAACAGTACATTTCATTTCTTATCTCCAAATGTTATATAATATTATAAATACATATATATACTATATATATAATATATATATTATATCTAAATCATTTATATCATTCTAGAGATAATGGAAATTTGACCACATGGAAAAATTGTAATCATAACAAGTTCATTTTTGACTCAAGTTTCAAACATCGATAAAATATCCAATAATCAACTTAAATAATTAATTATTGCTATAGAAAGGGAATGAGTGATATACAAGGAATAATAAAATTAAAAAATGTTCTTAATAAATTAGAAATTAACTTAATTTTATCATTCAGGAAGAATAAGGAACATACAAGACAAGTCGAACTTGAGATAAGGGGTTTCTTATCTCACTCTTAATTTCATGAGATTTCCATTGTTCGCCACTTATTTATTGCAGGTGGTGTGTAATTACCATTATTGTATTCCTTGTGTAATATAATTTAATTTATGGGTATTTACATTATCATTTTATGATCCTTATTTCATGGGGGTATGTTTCATAAGTTACCAAATCGATAAGGGAATTTCAAATTTGAATTTCCACTCATTCGGATTTACGAATGCTTCATTTATTATCTTACTCCAAGATTATGTGTTGAATCACTATTAATTTACTTATGTCATAATTTCCACTCCCATTTCTATGTATATACTTTTGATACACATAATCAATCCATTGATAAATTCTCAAGTCATTGATATGAACTTGATAAGAGTAATCTTAACTCAATTTCCATTCATTGAGTTAAAATCCAAGTCATTGGTGTTGTTTTTACAAGAATATGTGTGAATTTACTCTAATTGATTTACACTAAATATCCAATAATATTGAGTGTATTTATATTTTTCACACATAATTATTTCTTTGATTTATCCTTAACCTAAGGATATAGTCTTTATAAGGGATTTCATCTCAATTTACATTCGATTTATAATTATTTGTTGTTATACACCAATTAACTTTTATATGGCGTATATAATGTAATTTGACATAGTATATCATGAATCCATTTATTCTCATGATATTATAAGTTTTTTATTACCTCAATTATTTGTATTCAAGTGTCTCTCTTTTCATTACGAACTCTAACTAAAATATCATTTAAATGTTTTAAAGATTTATTATTATAAATCATTATCATTAATGTCCATGTTTTAAAAATGATTTTAAGGATTTATTTATATAGAAATTAATGTTTTAAAATTAAAATTTCTTTTAAAAGTTTCAAAGTGGCATGGGACACTTTGATTCAAAAATCTATTTTAAACAGCTTCTTCATAAATAGTGATACTTTTAAATGTTTTCAAGAAAAAGGGGATATTTCTCTCAAATAGTTTTAATGACTATTTTAATCTATGTAAATATACTTCAGTGTATTTTATTCTTGATTAAAGTTGATTTATCATAATACAATCATCCATATTATATTGAAGGAGTTATGTTTGACTGTGGATGTGCTATTTTTATTCCATTCATGGTTTATGGTTAAAGTATTGACATTTCGTATGCTAGTTTTAATATGAATGTTTAGATTATGTTTCAACCTTTCATATGAGGAATGCATTGGACTTAGTAAGTGATGGGTGGATCCCGCTATAGATCCTCAATGCATTTATAGGTCTCATGAGACAAACTAGTGTCTTGGCACAAGGCCTTAACAAAATCTTATTTGTAGTCTTGGCACGAGGCCTTGACTATGTGGTTAAGATGTTGTACATTATGAATTCCATAATTATGAGATTATCTATTGATATTTCATGTGGTTATTCGACTAGAAGAATACCTATGACTATGTTTTATTATAGAATTATTTACACATCTCATATTCCTTCCATAAAGTGTTCATGTTTATTATTTGTAAAGGAATGTGTTTTCAATTATTCACTATGCCTAATGTTTATGTTATCTTCTTCTGTATTGATTACTCTTACTGAGCATTTGAGCCCACCCCTTTCTCATGTTTCATTTTTCTAGGATATAAAGAAGTTAGTTATGAGTGAATTGCAGGAATAATCTTGGAAGATTGGATGTTTCTAATGGAATAAATTAGTGTTGTTTTTCTTTTCAAGTTGTAATGTTTGGACTTATGTATGTATCTTGTTTCCAAGACTACTAAAATGATCGGTCCTAATGGAATTGATTCCTTGTATCATGCCAATGTTACATAATAATGCACCGACTCTGGGTAACTGGGGTCGGGGCGTTATAATTATTGGTGGGATAAAATGAAGAAGGAGATCACTAAGTATACATCAAAGTTCCTAGTATGTCAGCAAGTGAAGGCTGAGAGGAAGAAGTCTAATGGGATGATGCAACCACTATCCATACCAATATAGAAATGGGAGAACATCTCCATGGAATTGTCACCGAAATTCTAAAGACATCCAAAAGAAATAATGATATCTGGGTTATTGTGGATCATCTTACAAAGACTTCACACTTTATTTAAATTTGGGAGGATTTTTCATTAGATCAACTAGCATGGATATATATCAGATAAGTGGTAAGGTTTCATGGAGTAACACTATCGATTATATTCGATCAAGATCCAAGATTCACCTATAAGTTCTAGAGGAGTCTCCAAAACACTCTGAATACTGAGCTGAAATTCAGTACGACTTATCATCCTCAAACTAATGGCTAATATGAGTGGAATATCCAAACACTTGAGGACATGTTGAGAGAATGATAAATGGACTTAAAAGGAGGATGAGATCAACATCTTCATCTTGTTGAGTTCTGTAATAATAACAGTTTCTACTCAAGCATCCAAATGGACCCTTATGAAGCCCTTTATGGGAATAGGTGTAGAAAACTGACATGTTGGGATGAATTTGGGGAGAGAAAACTCTTAGGTCCAGAAATGGTCGAATAATTGGTGGAAAATGTTAAGACCATCCAATAACACATTAAAGCTGATCAGAGTCAACAAAAGAGCTATGCTGATAATCGTCAACGAGACCTAGAGTTTGATGTTGGAGACATGGTATTCCTCCTCATATCACCGTGGAATAGAGTTCTGAGATTTGGGAAGAAGGGTAAGCTTAGTCCAGGGTACATCGACTCATTTGAGATCCTTGATCACATTGGAGCAGTGGCCTATCAACTAGCACCCGCACTGAACATGTCTCAAGTAAATTACATATTCCATGTAGAACTCCTGATAAAGTACATACCTGACCCATTGCATATACTCAATCCATATGTGGTACCATTTTAGAATGACCTATCCCATGAATAGAATCTGGTGAATATCTTAGATCGTAGGAAAAAAGTTCTACAAAATAAGACAATGACCCTTGTCAAGGTATTGTAGCTAGACCAAAAGTTTTAAGAAACAACATGGGAATCACAGGAAGTAATGAATAAGAGTTACCCTCATCTGTTTTAGCGTGGGAAAAGAAAATTTCAAGGGATAAATTTCTTAAGGGGTGAGATTGTAACGACCCAATATTTTATTAATCAAAATCACTCTTGATCTAGTTAAATGTCTTATTATGTAAAATAGTTATATAAAACATATGCACTTACTTGGTTTTATGTTTTTGGTTTTTAAAATACCATTAAAAATTGTTACTATTGATAATATAGTCATTGAACATTGATCATATGATTAGTATAAATATAGGGCTTTAACAAATCCAATTTACTCAGACAAAGAAGCGATGACCTCATCTAGTAGAATTTCTCCATACTTATCCCATTTGTCAGAGCTCGGAAATGAGGTAGTGTCACTGTGCTTCTCTCTTGACCAAACCAAATCCGAGCTTCAACACATTAAGATTGAACAAAATCACCTATGGGAGAAGTGGAAGTTAATAGATATTACCACCAGAGTGATGTTATCCGAGCCACCCCAAGAGTCTGTCACCATCACACACCTTACTCTTAGGTCTTATGCGGGTGTTATAAGGGGTTATGTAATAATACCATAACACTATGATTATGTGGATTATTTTTTTATATAATAAATAATATACATTCATTTTATTATTGTTACGTTGTAAATGGTTTTTAAAGCATAAATAGTATTTTTAGTTAATATTCAATTAATAAATATTTTTAGATGAATTAATGTATTTTCAAACTAAATAATATTATAATAAAATATTATTAGTAAATTACTTTTTATAAAATATAAATGATCGTATAATTTGTATACAATTGTAATTTTTGTTAAGGTTTGAAAGCTATTTTTGTCAAAACCCATGAATTTTTGATAAATGTTGGTTTTTATTTTAAAAGTGAAAATTAAAATATTTATAAAATTATTTATATAAAATGAATATTATTTTTTTAATCAAGAAATATAAATTATCCAACAGTGATTTTTTCATAATTTTCCGAGACGATCAAATTTTTGGGTAAAATTTAAATACAGTATAAATATATAATGTGTTTTATGACATCATAAAGACTGAATAGTGACTTAATAAAATATTATAAATGGGATATTCGGACAATATATGTTTTATATTTAAAATAATGTGATTTTATATTTGTTTTATTAATTCTATGGTGCCTTAGTAGACCCTCCAATACTTATAAAATATTTTAACATTTTAAAATGATTTCCTTGAGAGTGTGACTCACCTCCACATAATAAAGACTAATATTTTCATAAGTTCGGAAATTGTCCTTATAAAATAATATTTTCCACTCCCATTTGGAAAAAACCATCAGCAGAAACCATGGGATGATTTTTGGTTTTAAATAATTAATTATATAGATTCTAAAAGATAAGTTTGTCAAGTATCAAAGAATTACCCTCTATTTTCCTATATAAACCCACCCAAACTCTCACTTATATTCACTAAAAACACTTTTATCAAGTCCCTAATATGTCATCCTCTCACTATAATCCTCCTAAGGATCCCCAATCTCTTAATAATCCCCTCCTCAAGCTCTTGAAGTCACACACTTCCAAGTAATGGATCCTCACTTTCCTTCCTTCCTTATTTATTTCCAAGTTTCCTTATATTGTTATGACCTTATATTTTCAATTAAAAATGTTATGGCATGATTTATAACCTCACCTATAATTCCCTACTTATTTTTGATTGATGATAGACCCATTTCTCTTGCATTAATGCCTCCCAAGTACACCTGTTACCATGCCGAAATTCCGTAAGGGATTTCTCTCTCCTCATTTACATTCAAGAAATTCTTTTATAATATGAATCTAAATTGTATTACACATGTTGGGATATTATATTCCATGACCCTTACTATCCATTTCATGTATAAACTATGATATAACCCTTTATCTCTCAACAACCCATTTTTTACGATTTCTATTTGACGTCGTTTTGCTACCGAAGTTACACCAAAATTTCCCATGACAAAATCATCGTGTAAGTGAATACCATACACATTTCTCTATCAAGAGTATTCAACTTTATGCACATGTACTTGTTGAATTAGGACTTTCATTTATGTATTCCAAATCTCTTATTCGTGGAATAAGTTATGATGTTTAATGAATCCATATTGTATGATCTATGTGGCCAACTTATGCATGAAATGTAATGATTAAGAAGGGTGCGCCCTGCTAGCACTCCAATGCATTGAGTAAAGAATAGTATCATGATACGTTATGTACAATGAGTGTTGAATAACGATAATTCATGTGCAATGAGGGTTTAATCATACTAATTCAAGTTCAATCAGGGTTTACTCATGCTCTATGTGCAATAATCCTTGACTCATGCTAATATACTGTTAAATATTGTTTCTACATCTCTATGTTATGATAATCATGCTATATCACGCCTTTATGTTCATGTTTCTCTTATACTTCATTGATATGACTATTTTTAACATGTATTGTATTATTCATGTTATGCCTTGATTACGCCCTTATCGAGATTTATAGCTCATCTATTTCTTATGTATGTCCTCAGGTTATCCCATGAAATGCTAATTATGAAGGAATGTTGTGGTCATGTAAAATAATTTTTCAATAAAGATGTTGTATTTTATGTATTTAGTTGTCATGTAATATTTATAATTTCTCAAGACACCAGACCTCTCAATCCTTAGAGTTGTCTTAAGTGCAAGTTTATGTAATAAATCACGGTAAATTGTGTAATAAAGAGCAGGGTTGTTATATATATTATGTTGTAAGAATCAATTTACTTGTGTTATATCATAAAATAACTGGAAATATTTTATAATATGATATAATGTATATAGGAATCATCCTCAAAATACATCTGGTAGGAATCCTTTTACCTTGTCTCACTTTTTGGGGTGTCAAAATAAAAATAGGGATTCCAATACACAACACAAATTTTGTGATAATGATGCATCACATAAACAATTATACCATATCCAAAAATTTGTATTTGTAAGGTAATGCTCCGAATTAAGGAATGATAACACTATTTTTTTTGGTTTGGTTTCCATTTTATATAATAATTAAAACAAATTATTAATTTTTTACTAGATTATAAATTATTTGATAAATAATTATAATTAATTTTATCAATTCTACCACTATTTTATCAATTCTATATAGACCTCACCTTTGAACTTGGAATGTATTAGTACTTTGAAATTATAGTGTAAAGGATCCATATTTTCTTTCTTATAATACTAACAGAGGACATGAAAATTACTATAAAGTATTTAGTTAAGGGGTCTTGTCAAATGTGGGCTTTTAGCCCCTTGATCTGTTGAGTGGAATCCCCAATCCACCTGAATCAAATTTCCTCAAAACTTTCCCAAAAATTTGTATTGGAAAAAAAAGGATATTAAACCTAATACAAATTCCTTTAAGATAACTCAATATCTTAGTAAAGACCTTCTAGAAATTAATAGTTCCCCAAATAGAGGCCGAACCAACACTTAAACTATAGGTTCAACTTAATTCAGATGATGGAATGCTTGATGACTTAATATTAACTTGATAGATTTTATTTTATTATTCATAAATTATATCTTTTTTATCCTTTAAATTTAATTTTAATATTAAGTGGATTTTAATTAATTAATTAACCATGTTTGATAAAACCTTTACGCATAAACCATTTATTTATATTCCATATTTTCACATTAATTCATTTATTTATGTGACCGTAGTCTTGTATCCATAAAATAAATGATGAATAAGAAATAAATAAATAAATAAATAAACCGATCATGAGATTATTTAACTGTTGATTTATTGGTGGGATAATATATCAACCTATTAATTTAGGGGAATTAACTACTTTGTGATGGTCATGGAACGAGTTGTAGCGATCCACCTATCCACTTTTGTATCACATAGGTTGGAATCATATTGGTTCCATCTTGAACTTCCTCCATGCACCTTGGGATACTCTATTTATTACATGTATATATAAATCACATATAGGTGTGGGGAACCAATGGATTGGTTAAGGGGATTTATATAAATAACATTGGACACCTAGTTTCTACATAATAAATGAGGGATCTAATGACCTGGACCTCTCCAGGACATTCCATATTGAAAATACAGTGTTTGGGTGTGTTCTGGGGGCTATTAGTGACTCATTCTAAGAAGTTTACCCAAAAATTCCAGTTTTTTTGTTAGCGTGTCATTTTTAACTGTAGGTGTTGGCGTGTCATTTTGAAATTTTGGTTCCGGTGTGTCATTTTGAACTGTTTGTGTCAGCATGTCATTTTTAATTGTCACTATTGGCATATCGTTTTGAATTGTCAGTATTGGTGTGTCATTTTGAACTATCGGTGTCGGTGTGTCATTTTGAACTGTCTATGTCAGCATGAACTTTTGAACTATCGGTGTCAGCATGTCATTTTTAACTATCAATGACGACATGTCATTTTCTATTGCCGGTGTCGACGAGTCAATTTGTATTGTCGGTGTCGATGATTCGTTTTTATACTGTCGGTGTCGACGTCAGCATCAACGTCAGTGTCAACATCAGCATTAGGATCAGCGTCAGTGTTGGAATTAACATCAATTTCAGCATCAGTGTCAGTGTCTACGTCAGGATCAACATCAGTGTCATTTCCAATTTTCCCAGTTTTTCCATTTTTCCCCCTCTTACATTTTATTTGATGTAAATCGAGTTTAAAGCCTTGTTTGGGTGTTTCTAAGAGCGTTTCAAAGGATATTAATTATATATTCAATATCCTAACACTAAGGGGAATTTTAAATAGTCAAACCACATGATCTTGGTCACGATCTGAATTTAATGGCATTTGGAACCATTTCCTTCCATTGATATAGGATCTGTATTTGTCCAAAATCCAAGGTCCCATCTTCCTTTTTCTCTTAGTGCGTAGAGAACTCTTCTTCCAAAATGAGTCATTCTCTTGTGCTATATCCCTATCCTATTTATTTTTCCTTTTATTTTCCTACTACTGACATGACCCCCAGTTCTTGGAACTAGGAGGAACTTTGATAATCTTTTGTTCCAAGTAGGTATTTTCCTTCATCTCTCTTTAATAGTGTATCATGTGGGATGGGCGTCATAATGCTTCTTATGAGAGAAAAAATAAATTATTTCACTGACAAGAGTAATAAATGAGGGTGGGGGTGGGGGGGAGGTGATGATAAAAAAATAACATGACCTGTTATGATAAAGAGAAGGGTATTGAAGATGAATTAATGTTGAGTTCTGTTTTATTTTATTATCCTTGTTTTCTGGTTATAAATTGTTGTGGCTCTAAGGCCTTCTGAAAATCATGTCCATTGGTGGCCTTTTCTTGCACAATAGTGATGTTATTATTCTTGCTGTTGATACTCTGTGAATAATCAAAAATATCAATCCATTTAATAATTTAAACTTTGTTAAATAAATGTATTCCCCAGGATCAAACATGTTCTATGATCACCCCTATTATTTAAAGTGGAATTAAAGAACCCCTCTTGCTAAATCTGAATATTCTTGTCTTAATGGTGTGGTTGTGTGCTATGTTTGGTTGGGTTTTTTACTTCATGGGGGGTTGTGTGAAGTTATTGTTGGTAGCCTTATTATGGGTACAATGGTAGACAGAGGGAATAAATTTGTGGTTGGGTTATGACCTATTTGTGTAGTGGGACTACAATGTGTTTATGTGCGGTTTGTGTAGTGGGACTGCAGCTTGACTTGCTTATTGTATTGAGAATGGTTGCAGATAGTGGTTTCCTGGGAAGTTCTGGAAATAATTATAGTTAAATCCTTAATAAAGAATGACTAGTGATAAAATGCAAAATAGGTTGGGTTTATTCTTTGGATGTGGCTGTTGTGTGGTTGTGCATATAGGGGTAGTAATAAAGGTGGTTCTATGTGGGTTGGTTATTTTTTTGAAACCTATAGGTTGGGATGAGTGATTGTTTACCTATATGTATATATTTTAGTTCCTTATGATTTTTAATATGAACCCCACCCTTGTTGATCACTACATTCTGAAAACCCCCATTTCATGGGGGAGGGTGTCTTTCCCAACATCCCAGTGAAATGATGGATGAATAGTTATTGAATTTCCTCCTCGCACCCCCTTCCGGGTTCTTACTGGTCGAGCATATCTGGGCAAGCTGTAATGGTGTGATTTTTACTATTATACCAAGATCATTTGGGTAGGCTGTGTTGTGGATGAGGGGCCTAGGTGTCTATGGGCCAGGTTTCTTTCTAAGGTGTCTTTGGGATGAGGCCCACGTGTTTTCAGGTGAGAGGTGTGATTTTTGTGACCTAGGTGTCTACAAGCGTGGTATGTGTGGTTTGTGGCCTAGGTGTGTGCAGGAAGATGTGCAATTGGGGAATGGTGGTAGAATCCAGATGTTAGCTGTTAGGAATGAGCAGTTAAATAGTGGGAAAAGTGGTGCAGGGTACCGAAATCATTGATGTGATTATATTATTACCTTACTTGACTTGCGTTATTTGGTGAGTGTGCTTTGTTGAGGTTGGGATGGTTAGTAATTTTCTTTGGTAGGTGCGGTTTGTTTTTGTTGTTTTCACAAGGGCATTAGTATGCTTCTCCCACTTATGCATGAGTGACTTTGGTCCCCCTATTGAGTATACTTGCATCCTCACCCTATGTTATAAATCTGTTTTTAGGTTTTGAGGAGGAATTTGAGGACCGTTCTGGACTTTAATATCTCAGGTGTCATGATAGTTGATGTGATACTGCTTAGTCTTTTTCTTTTGGTACTTTCTTTGGTTCTTTGATTGTACTTTTTTCACAGTTTATATTTAAATCATACATGGGTTGGATTTTCGTTTCTTTTATATAAATGTTTGGTGTTGTTTAGAATTTTTTACCATCTTATATCCCAATCCTATTTTCATTAAAAAGGGTAATACCTTCCATTTTTGTTATATTATATACCCTTTATGCTAGTCTCCACTCCGGAGCCTATTGAAGGTGGGTACTCAGGGGTCATTATCTCTCCTTTATCTTAAAGAAGGAAGGTCATGACACTTTTCTGTTCCTTCCCTCATATTGAAGAAGGAAGGTCATGATATAATGGTATCAAAGGGAATGGTTGAGATATAGTATGGAGTTTGGAGTTAGGAACAATGAGGATTACATGGGATGGTAGGGAGACAGTGTTAGGAAATCTTGGTGCGTGAAATAGGCTAGGGAAAACTGGCTAGGACACAGGATTTTAGGGCCCCCATGATCCAATGTAAGGACTTTGAGCCTACTGAATGACCAAGTGAGTCAGAACTGATTGTAAGGTAGAGACCCTAGGGAAGGCACATGCATCATAATGACTTGTGTTATTTTTTTTCTTGGATATTTATGGAATTTAATGTAAATGAATAGTTAAAATGAATTTAAAATAAAATTTACATACAACTTGGGCTTAAGAGTTCCTTGTTTACCCTTTTCATCTATGGCACCCGAACATCTCCCATATGTGGTATGAGTAGTTGAGGCCCATGAAGCTGACCTAGTTGATCAGAGGAGGGTTGATAAAGAGGAGAAATATGACTTGTGGCAGAAGACCCTTTTTTCTTTCTAGCAGCAAACCCTGGGGAATTATAAAGGCAACATTTCATACTTAGAGATGGAGGGCTAGCTTGAGAAGCTAGCAATTACATTTACCTTGATCCGTTCTCTGAGGGAGTAATAGGTTCTTATGGTGGTAAGAAAGATGATGGGAGATGTGCATTAGTGGTAGATTATCTACCTCTAAGAGAGGAAGAAGACTGATGTTTTGTGGGATGACTTTGAGAAGGAGTTTTGGGAAATGTTTCTTTTCTCGACGATGAAGGCTGAGAAGAGACATGCACTTCTCTCCCTCAATCTGGGAAGTATATTGGTAAGGGAACTAGGGATCAAGTTCAAGGATCACCTATGATTTCTTGAGACCTCTTTTCGAATGAGGAGTCTTAGGCGAGGCACTTGAAGGAGGCACTCTGACCTTCTATTCAGTATGCAGTTACTACCTTCACCCAAATGACATAATTAGAAGTTCATAATAAGGATGTGGTGTGGAAAGTATGCAATTGTGACGAGTTATTCCGAGAGAGGGGAACCAGTTGAGTTATTCATAGGGGAAGGTAGTCAGCATCAGGTCTCCAGTGTTAGGGCCTTCCAGGTTTCGATCGATGAGGAGTATGCCTCAGCAGTTCCAGTTCTGGTCTCCTAGTTCTCGCCCTTTCTCCATGGGACTAGGACCAAGGTGATTTTTATGTGGGGCCATGGACATATTCAGATCCAGTTACCAGTTCGAGATAATTATAGTGGATGTGGTAAGGTTCATCACCCACCTCAGTAACAATTGCTGGACAGAACTTTTCAGTAGCATTGATAATAGGCTCCTGCTCCACTGAGGGTAGATATTGTAGTAGGAGGCCTACCACATGGTGCTCCTTAGGGACCTTGACCTAGGAGTGGTTGGGGAGGTGGCTGATAACTAAGGGGTAGAGGATCTGGGAATGGGTAGTTTCATTCCACTGAGGCAATAGTTCCAGTAGGGCCGAAGGTTGTTCAAGGTATGATCAGTCTATTTTGAACTCTTGATTCTGATTTGTTTGATTCAAGAGATTGAAACTTCTTCGTTGCACCCATTATATCCCATTCTTTGGTAATAGAGCTAGAGAGACTTTCCATGCCCCTGGTGTTGATAATTCTAGTTGGAAGTCATACCAGTTTTTTTGATGTTTTCCGGGGATGTAGACTGATGTTTGGGCCACATCAGTCTAGTGGGGATCTTCTTCTATTATAGATGTAGCCGTACAATGTCATATTAGGTATCTAATGGTTTTTATCTATGAATTTTGTTATTTAATGATTCTAGAGAAGAGTCGTTTTCTAGAATATAGATGGCCATCACGTAGATTTTGTTGGCGAGAAAAGCTGTTAGGTGGGTATCTGGCATGTGGAGCCTCTTATCTCTATGTTGGCTAAGATGTTGGTGGAATTGGAAGATACAAAGATGGTGTAGGTTCTGGGGGTTTTTATAGTGTTCCTGTATGTCTTCCCAGAGAAGGTTATGGCTCTACCCCCTCGACATAACGTTGAGTTTGGAATAGAGTTTCAACCCAATGCCTGTCTGATTTCGATGGCTCCCTATCAGATGATACCTTTTTAGTTATGAGAGTTGCAGATTCGTATTGATGACCAGATGAAGAAGATATTTAACCAGCTAATTGTGTCACCATGGGGTGCTTTAGTATTGTTTGCAAAGAAGTTAGGTGGTGGTCTAAGACTGTTCATTGACTACCAGAGACTGAATCAGGTGATGGTCAAGAACCGTTACCCCCACTTGAGGATCAAAAATATTTTCGACAAGTTAATGGGTGAATTTTGAGTCTCCAAGATCAATTTGTGATCTGGATATCACCGGTTGAGGGTGAAGGATGGTGACATCCTGAAGACTTCTTTTAGGTGAAGGTATGGGCACTTCAAGTTTGTGGTTACATCATTTGGTTTTACGAATGCACCAACCGTGTTCATGGGGATCATGAAATATATTTTCCGTGAATTCCTAGAATGGTTTGTCTTCATGTTCATCGACAAAATCCTGATCTACTCTAGGTCAGAGGAGGAGTATGCTAAGAATAGGAGGACTTTCATGGAGGTCCTCCAACACCACCAATTCTATGGGAAGCTCTCCAAGTGAAATTTCTAGATGAGAGAGGTTCACTTCCTTGGACATGTGGTATATCATCAAGGGATAGCAGTGGACCTATCAAAGGTCAAAGTAGTTTTTTCTTGGGAAACACCCATGAATGTGACAGAGGTTTGTAGATTTCGAGGTCCTGCAGTCTATTACCGGAGGTTCATAACTAAATTCTCGTAAGTTGAAGCTCCCTTTAAATCCTTGACCAAGAAAGACCAAGACTTTTTATGGAGTGGGTAGTGTCATGAAACTTTCATCTATCTAAAGGGGAGGGTGGTCAGTGCCTGACGCTCAAGTTTCTAAAGGAAGGGGTGATATTTGAGGTGTTATGTGATTCCTACGGCTTAGTTTTGGGGTGTGTGCTGATGAAATAGAAAGGAACGATCTCTTATGGGTCTAGTAAGTTATGTCTCCATGAATATAACTATGCAACCCTTGATCTGGAGTTTTTAGTGGCCGTGTTTGCGCTGAATTTGTGGTGTCATTACCTCATCGGGGATCACTTTGTTGCCTTCACAGATCACAATATATTGAAGTATATCTTCACCAATTGAGACCAAAAATTGTATATGCGGAGGTGGATGGTGTTTCTATAGGACTATAACTTAGAGATAACTTATAAATTAGGAAAGGGGAACATGGTGTCCAATTCCTTGAGCAAGAAGTCAAAGAAGGAGGTAGTTTGGGAATCCATAGATACTTAGAAGGCAATGTAGGAGTTGGCAAATTTTCACTTATATGATATAGTGGATAGTGGAAGAGGCTATATTTTTCCAATTATATCACAATATTCCTTGATACGATAGGTGGAGGTGTCTTATGGGGGAGACTTAGAGACTGAATTGATGCATGATCATGTTGACTAGGGCGATGATCCAAAAGGATGGTCGGAGGATGATCAGAATTGGATGATCCTCCGTGGGAAGCTATTTGAACCAATGGAGATGTACAAAGGTGTTATAAATGAGTTCCACATCTCACCCCTAGTGTTACACCCAGAAGTTTGTAAGATGTACCAAGGCGTGAGTGTATAGTTTTGCTGGCCTGAGGTAAAGCAGGAAGTGACAGAGTTTTTGGAAAAGTTCCTAGTGTGTCAGTAAGTAAAGGATGAGCATTGTGTTCCTGGAGGTCTATTTCAGCCCTTATATGTCCCTGAGTGGAAATGGGATAAAATCTTGATGGATTTATTCATGGTAATACCTAGGTATTAGGGATTCTATGATGCTATCTAGGTAGTGGTGGATCAACTGATGAAATCAGCTCACTTCTTGGTGATCAAAGAGTTGAGTGTAGTGGATGCCTTGGAAAGGAGTTATGTGGATGAGGTGCTGCAGATACATGGGGTTAAAAGATCCATCATCTTGGATCAGGATTCATGGTTTAACTCATGAGTCTAGAGGGGACTAAAACATGATTTTGGCACCCAATTACTCCTTAGCACTACTTTCTACCCTTAGATGGATGGACAAACAGAGCAGACTATCCAAAATTTGGAGGAAAAGATGCGTGCATGTGTTCTGGACTTTGGGGGATCAGGGGAATGGAATTTTCTTTTGGTATAGTTTTCTTAAAATAATATCTATCACTCTAACATTAGCATGGAACCGTTCAAGGCTTTGTATAGAAGGCCATTTCATTCTCCCTTGTGCTGGATAGAAGTTGGGGAAACATCCCTTCTTGGACCAGAGGTAGTGAAGAGAATAAAAGAGAAGGTTCAACTTGTACATGAGAGGATGAAGGCAGAACAAGACTGAAATAAGTCATATGCTGATCATAAGAGGAGGCCCTTATAGTTTGACATTTGGGACCATGTTTTCTTGAAGGTTTCCCCTTGATGTGGACAACATAGGTTTGTTAAGGGAACAAAGATTTCTCCCTGGTTCATTGGGCCCTTCAAAGTGTTTGGACGAGTTGGTGAGGTGGAATATTAGATTGTGTTTCCACCGTGGTTGGAGAGGGTCCACAACATCTTTCATGGATCCCAGCTTCATTGGTATTTACGTGACGACTCCCTTGTCATTGACTGGAAAGAGTTAGATATCGAGGATGATGCAATGTTCATGGAGAGACTGGTGGAGATTTAGGACCATTAGGAGAAGGTTCTTCATGGATGGACCATTCCTTTGGTTGGTGTGTTTTGAAGTCATGGTGTCCTTGAGGATAGTACTTGGGAGTTGGAGGTATAGATGCATTCCCAGTACCCATAGTTGTTCTGAGTTTTTCTATTGTGTTTTTCCTTATGATTTTCTTATGTTGTAATGCTTAACCTTGTTGCTATGAAATTATTTGTTTCCTTTTCTTTGATATGTTAGAAGTCCCAACATACAGGGAGGGGGACCTAATTCTTAATCAAGACACATTAATGTGGATTTTATTAAACCCGTGCAGGAAAGTCCGTTCTACTCAAAGAGGATAATATATTGACATGGAGGAAGGAGATCCCTAATCCATGTGTTGGGATAGTGTGATATTTGAGTTTCATGTGGTTGTTTGGATAGGTAGTTGTTAGGGAAGTGTTCTTGGATGTTGATATTTCACTCCAGTTTTGGAACAAGACATGGTGGTTTGTCGTTGAGATGTATCATATGGGGTGGTTGTTTAGACCCCTCTTTTTTCTAGCTTGGTTTTGAATTATCAAGGGTGAGAATAGTTTGAGAGTTATTTGATGTAATGACCAGGACCTTTCCAATCCATTCCTTCATGAAAATCCAGTGTTTGGGGTGTTATGGGGGTTATCGGTGAGTCATTATGAGATGTTTACCAAAACAGTACAATTTTTTCTATTAGTGTGTCATTTTGAACTATCAGTGTCGGCATGTCATTTTGATCTATCAGTTTCAGAATGTCATTTTGAACTATCTATTCTAAGATGTCATTTTGAACTCTCGGTGTCGGCCTATCATTTTGAACTATCGGTGTCAGTATTTCATTTTGTACTATCGATGTAAACGAGTCATTTTGTACTATCAGTTTCGGTGTTTCATTTTTAAACTGTTGGCGTTGGCGTCAACATCAACATCAGTGTCAGTATTGGAATTAGTGTCAGCATTAGTGTTAGTGTCTACGTCAGTGTCAGTGTCAGCATCAACATCGGCATCAATGTCTGCATCAGCTTCATTTCTAATTTTTCTTAGTTTTTCCAGTTTTTCTCCTCTTACATCTTATTTGATGTAAATCAGGTTTCAAGCATTGTTTAGGCATTTATAAGGGATTTTCAAATGATATTAATTATATATTTAATATCCTAATGCTTAGGGGACTTTGAAATAGTCAAACCATGTGATATTGGCCACGATCTGAATTTAATGGATTTTGGAACCGTTTCCTTCTGTTGATATAAGATCTAGATTTTTCTAAAATTTTAGGTCCTCTATTCTCTTTTATCTTGGTGAGAAAAGAAATTTTCTTCCCAAATGAGTCATGAGATTGTGATAGATCCCTCTCTTGTTTAGTTTTCCTTGGAGTTTCTAACTACTCATGCGACCCCATGTTCTTGGCCCAAGGAGGAACTTTGATCATATATTGTTCCAAGTAGGTATTTTCCTTCATCTCTCTTTAATTGTGTATCATTCAGGGTGGGTGTAGTAATTCTTCTTAGGATAGAAAGGTTTAATTCCTTCTTTAACAGGAAGGGTATTAAATATGAATAAATGTTGAATTCAATTTTATTTTATTATCCTTGTTTTCCTGTTATAAATTGTTATAGATGTAAGGCCTTATGAAAATCATGGTTGTTGGTGGACTTTTCTTATGCACTGGTGATGTTCTTGTTATTTCTATTGATACTCTATGAATAAACAAAAATATCAATCCATTTAATCATATAAACTTGTTTAAATAAATGGATGCCCTAGGATCAAACATGTTCTGTGATCACCCCTATTATTTAAAGTGGAATTAAAGAACCCATACTAATACATTTGAATATGCTTGGTTTATGGTGTGGATATGTGATGTGTTTGGTTGGGTTTTGTACTTCGTGTGGGTTGTGTAAAGTTACTATTAGTAGCCTTGTTACCGGTACAGGGGTGGACATAGGGAATGACTTTGGTTTTGGGGTATGGGCTATTCGTGCAGTGAGACTGCATTGTGTTTATGTGTTGTTTGTGCAGTGGGACTACATCTTGACTTCCTTATTGTGTTGAGGATAGTTGTGGATAACAGTTTATTAGGTAGTGTTGGAATTAATTACAGTGAACTACTTAATAAAGAATGACCAGTGATAAAATGAAAAAGGGTTTGGGTTTATTCTTTGGTTGTGGTTGTTGTGTGGTTAATCATATAGGGGTAGCAGAAAAGGTGGTTCTGTGTGGGATGATTGTTTGTTTGAAACCCATAAGTTAGGTTGAGTGATTGTTAGCCTATATGTATAAATTGTAGTTCCTTATGATTTTCAATATGAAACCCACCCTTTTTGAGCACTACATGCTGAACACCCCTATTTCATGGGGGAGGGTATCTTTCTCAACATACCAGTGGGAGGATGGATGTCTGGTTATTGTCTTTCTTCCTCACACCCCCTTTCTATTTATTACCATTCGAGCATATACAGGAAGGCTGTAATGGCTTGAGGTTTACTATTATCCCATCATACTTTGGGAAGGTTATGTTGTGGATGAGAGGCCCAGGTGTCTACGGGCCGGGTTTGTTTCCCAAATGTGTTTAGGAGGAGGCCCGTGTGTTTATGGGCAAGAGTTGTGGTTGTTGTGACCCAGGTGTTGGCAGGTGGGGTATGTGTGGTTTGTGTCCCATGTGTGTGTGGGAATATGTGTAATGGGATTGGATTTGGGGAAGGGCGATAGCATCAATATATATGTTATCCATTGTGAATGAGAAGTTAACTAGTGGAAAAAGTGGTGCGGGGTACCCAAATCATCGATGTGATTATATTATTACCTTACTTGAATTGCATTATTTGGTGAGCATGCCTTGGTGAGGTTGGGATGGTTAGTATTTTACCTTAGTAGGTGAGTTTGATTTATGTTGTTTTCATAGGGTCATTAGTATGCTTATCCCACTAGTTCATGAGTGACTTTGGTCCCCATATTGAGTATACTTGTATGCTCACCCTATGTAATAAAATTGTTTTCAAGTTTTCAGGAGGGCTTTGATGACCATGCTGGACTTTACAAACTTGGGAATCAGGAAAGTTACTATGAAGCTACTTAGTCTCTTTCATTTGGTACTTTCTTTGGTTCTTTGGTTATATTTTTATCGTAGTTTACGTTTAAATCATGCATGGGTTGGATTTTGGTATCCTTTATATAAATATTTGGTGATTTTTGGGATTTTTTACAATCTTATCTCCTAATCCTGTTTTCATTAAAAAGGGTAATGCCTTCCATTTGGTGTGAGATT
Organism: Viscum album; assembly: GCA_963277665.1. Lineage (NCBI taxonomy): Eukaryota > Viridiplantae > Streptophyta > Magnoliopsida > Santalales > Viscaceae > Viscum > Viscum album. Next base: position 1,595,626,484 of record OY728161.1, read on the forward strand.
CTATACCCTTGGCGTTAGTCACCACTCTAGGGACTATTGAAGGTGGGACTCAGGGGTCATTATCTCTCCTTCAGGTTGAAGTAGGAAGGGCATGACAATTTTCCGTCCCTTCCCCTATCTTGAAGAAGGCGGGTCGTGACAAGGGAGGGATGAATTGCAGGCCATCATATTTAATTTAATAATAAATAATTGCAAAACCATATAGTAAATTTAAATTAAATAATTCCAACAGATACACAAGTCTTGGTCAATCTCACTAACAGTTATACACATGTAATGAATATTCAAAATTTAATTGACTAATATTCATTTCAATTAATTTTCTTATTATTAGGATAAATGCGATTGAATCAATTAATTAATTAATTACCTTTATCTTAATGTCCATCATAATTCCCTTGTAGTTACTCATCATTAAGAATTCATGAAAAATAAATAGAATAAGAAATAATAATATATTATTGCAATAAATTAATTGATCATTTAATAATTATTTAAATACATTATTAAATTGTCAAACATATAGGTGAAAATAAATATAATAATGTTTTAATTGTTCAATAAATAATTTATTGTAATTTAACTCTATCATTTATTGGGAGACTACACGACATGTACTATCGAGCTACACACTGAGTCCCTCATTTTCAGTGTACCTAAGATAAACACATGGGTCTTCGATGTGTAGCTCAACTGGACTACATGACGTACACAAGCCATCTACGCACTATGTATCACACTTTATATGTATTTTCTCAACCCATTATACAACTCGATGTGTTCTTAAAATGAAAGAATAAATTAATCACACACAGTGTACACCAGTTACATGTTGTGTATGTCATTAATATTCTAAGATATCAGTCTCATAATGTATTGATAGTGTATTTAACCACACGGTTAGTGTAATTTTTTTCACTAAACCATGTATACTACACAATGTGTATGACAAATACATGCCATGAAATCCAAAAAATCATGTTCTAGGTTCGACCGATCTACACATGGTATGCAATAAATACACCACATGTAATTACTTTCTGGTATGACATGTATCCCCTGACACGTCTAGGTGCAGTGAACTTGGGTACATGGTGTGTACTCAAGCTATACACCATGTTACTTTATATTACCAGCTATAAATATTGGCACTTCATGATGACATTGTTTGGGCATTCTTCATATGTTCTTAACCCCTTAAGAAAATGAAAACCTGAGTGATGATAGTTAAATGTGTCAGAAAAATGTTAATTAAAACCAGATTAATGAATGGATATTATAGAAATGAAACATCTAACCAGTATTGTGCATATAGATCAATAATAATATAAAAAATTATAAATTTAAAACTTAGCCTTTATCTAGTACCACTTTAAGGTTCTGAGCATAGTAGAAGCATCTTGGTGGGAGAATTACCCATAAATGTTATTTTCATTTGATGGATCATTAACAATATTTTACATGACATGAACATCGCGACCAATGAAAATTCTCCATTGGATATTGACATAGAGAAACCCATAACCCAGAGAGGATCTTTTCACATTAAAATTATAAATAATTTTTTTAGATATTAATAAATAAATACTTTCTCTTGGGATGTTTCTTTAATTATTATGGTGTTGATCTTCCAAAAAACTTCTCAGATTAGCTTAATTGTGCTTATATGATAAAAGTGTAGAATACCTCTTGTGGTGATCCATAGGTTCTCCTTTGATCTCCGAACAATACCAATTGATTTTTTGAGTGCTAGCGTAGAGAGTGAATTGTCTTATATTGTACTTATTGATCATTTTTCCTTCGATCTTGGTGGATTCTCTCTATATCTTCTCATTATTGAGAGGGAGAGAGAAAGTGGAGTCCAGAGGGAAATTTTTTGTGCATAACAATTAGATTTTCTTAACCCTACATAATAGACATAACCATATTTTTATAGAGCTAGGGTTTTGGTTAAAATATTATTTAATTACATACCCACCCATAAATAATATTATAATATTTAACAAACCCCATTCCATATTATAATTATAATATTATTAATTTATGGCATGAATGATAACTTGAACAATGATAAATATTATTTAGTTATTTGTAAATTAATATTAATTTCTAGATGTGAACTTGATTTACTCAAACTCATAAAAATTTATTGAATACCTGAATAAATATTTTTATTCACTACTAAATATTTAATTCACATTCCAAAGAATAAAATATTTTTTAAAATATTCAATAAATAAAATAAATATTTTATTCACAATCTAGAAAATAAATATTTATTATACATTCACACAATAAAATAAATTATTTATTATTAAACAAATAATTACTTATTAGCTTGTGAATATTTGAGATCGATAAAAATTGAAAAAAATTATTCCTCGGTCTTGAGAATAATATTTTTTACAATAATTAAATTCAAATAGAATTTAATTAATATCATCATAAACACTTAGTTTGTGACCCTCTTGGATTCTTTATCATTTACATTAGGTGGGTTTTCCTAAAGTCTATGATTACTATATAGAAATAGATCAGGACACCCAAGAGAAAAAACTTAATGTCACAATGTCAATAACCCCATACAAACTCTAAGTGTGTAATATGATATCTTTTTCTAAATATATCATCATAATGGTTGCACACACATGTCAACAACCTTTGGGATCAATACATATTTCGTTGAATATCTAAAATAAACTCATTGTTACACCTTGTACATGTAATTTAATGTGATATTTATATTCTAATAAAAGGGATGAGATATTAACTTCCATAAATTTGGAAGAAACAAATCCTTCCTTAACTTATCCATTAATAACATGCCATTTGTGGCATACCCAAAATATCCAACTTCTTCATGAACTATATCATCATTATTTATGAAATAAATCTAAGTGAGTGATTCATAACATGAATTAGTAATAAACTTAAATTATAAGGACCATTATACATGCTCATAGATAGGAATATATGATGACACTGAAACATGAAGAATTCATACTTGTGGGACTATTCTCATAATCTACCATCTTGGAGATTACCGAGTGTGAACTTCATGACAATAACCCTCATCCATTTACGAGTACTAAAACCATAAATTCTACATAATATTTTCTCTATGATAGCATGTTATCCAATCGTATAACTATATTTAAGAATATCATCACAACACTTCATGGTTCTCATCATAGAAGAGTTCTTCTATGACCTTATCATTGTAAAAGATACTCTAGAACATTATCACATTATTTTTATATAGAAGAATAATAAATATGTGATAAGTATTTAAATTATTATTTATTTATTTGAATATAATTGTAATATTAAGTACAAAGTAGTTGTTTCTAGAGAACCAACTCCAAAATTTTTAATAAAAAATTGTTAATAAGCGGGTGATAAGATATTATAAGTAAAGCAAATATGGTATGATAAATATGATTATGGTTCTAGAATATTTTTATAATAAATATATATTTATTATCCAGGTGGTTCAAATTCATATAAAGTAATACGATACTTGAGGTAAGAGTTTATGTTATAATATCATTTCTTTTAGGGATTTTCTATACTAAATTTCCATTGGGGGATTTTTTATAAATATTTTCCTTTAAACCACATATATTTTATTTTACTTTGGTTATTTATGGAATTTTAAATTGATAATATCATTCCATTCTTTTTTACTTAAAAGGATCAAGAAAATGTTTTTATGAAAAAATTACACTATTTCCTCTTTTGTCAGGAATATTTTTCTTCGATTTCCATATTTCTACTAAACTTTCTTTAATATTATCCAATGATTGACTCAGTTCATTTTTACCCATATTTTACTTTCTATAACAACGTTTAAAAAGAATATTCTAGTCATTTTCCTCAAGAGGTATGTTTCACCAATGGTGTGAACACAATCTTTGTTTTAACATGTACTACATGAACGAATTTTCCCAATGTCATGATTACTCTTTACTTTGAATCTTCCTTTATAGGTTTCCATGGTTCTTTTCAATTTTTTTATCTTAATATTTTTTAAATTTTTGGATTTATTTATTTTATATTTTAAAATGTGTATTCCTTAATAAATATTCCAATGATATTTTAAAGGCAATTTTCATCTATGATAACATCCTTTGATATTACTTATGTTTCACTGGGGAAATAATCCAATGATACCACCCAATTATTTTCTATAGATGGTTTATAATGAATCAATTTTATGTATGATTCTATGAAACCCTTTACTTGTCTATGGGTTAACTAAGTTAATGTGAAATATTTCTAAAACTAATTTATTTTCCATGGTTTATATGATGATGAAATAATGAATGTTTTTATGATCTTATAACTCATTTACGGTTTAAAGTTATCTAGAGGGTGGGTCTATTATAGAACTCCATTGCTTTGAGTAATTATAGATAACTCATTAGATAAATATGTTATGAATTAACCTAATTCCATGTTCACAAAATTATCTGTGGACTTGGTTTCATGTCCATAAGTTTATATGTGGACCTAATTTCATGTGCATAACTGTATATAAGTACTTTAGTTCACGTCCTTAACCTAATGAGTGAACATGTTTCCATTTATACATGTTCACAATTTTATAAGAATATAATTCTTCCAATTTTTTTATAATATAATCTCATGAATCATGATTGATTATTGATGATTATGCAATGTTATAAATTATATATTTTTTTAGGATAAATTCTTATATCATGAATTGTGATTAAATATTTTTAATTGATTTTTGTATTATTTTCTTATTTTATGATCTTATTCTCACACCCTTATGATTACATATGATCATTTATTGATATCTCTTATGGTTACCCTTACTGAGCATCTAATATCACCCTTTCTTATGTTTCCTTTCGTAGATTTTAATGGAAGGTACTAAGTATGACATTTATATAAGGGTACTAATATGATAAAATTTATGGGATATGTTGAATATATTTTATGAAATAATATTTTTATGTATCTATTATTATAAAACACTAAGCCTTTATGGTTATAGGGTGTGAATAATTGTTTTATATATTGTGTATTTATCTAAAATGATACAATATTTTTGTATTTTGTTCTTGAGTCACCTCATTTGGTATCAGAGTAGGGTTTAGTTATTTTTAGATATTAGGATTAGAGAACTTTGGTGAAAACCCAGAGGATAAGTCTAAGTATATGATAACATATTAAAGTTTTGTTAAAGTAGATATTGTGTTGTTTTCATAGAAAATACATTTCTATTTGGATACTAGAAACTATATGCGTCTATAGACTAGATTCACCTAGGGGTAAAAAATATAAAATGGGTAGATTGGGTGTTAACTCAATCATCACTAGTGCATGGTGGGTGGGACTAAGACTGAACACCCGATTAGAACTCCCATAAAATATTATTGGGTTAACTCACATTTTATTTATAGAATAGTACAAAAGATTTAAATAATTGATGGCCACGAATAACCTAGATCAAACCTAAGGTGTAAAATCTCAAAAATAACGTGTCAGGGTTTATACATTCTATGAATTATTTTTCATGATTATATGATTTATCACTATGAATAATATTTCTCACACTATTTTTTTTGTCAATGGTTATACCCATGAGGATTCATGTTAAGACTGAATGTGATGGACAATGGAATTATTGTCCTCATGGGAAACCAAGTGAAATAGGAGATAGAATACAAAAACTGGTGATTACACCTATTCAAATATCTCATTATATGATTAACAACCTCAAATTTGTAGATTTTCCTAATAAACCTAACAAGAGAAAAATAGAGTTTAATGGGAGTTCAGTTGATAAAGATCATGAAGGTAGAATATTCATCTTTCTACATGTCAAGTAGATGGGAAGAAGTACATATGGAAATGTCACAAAGGAATAAGAAGATTTTTTATATGTGGAAAAGAATGGAATAAATTAGTTAATGAGGAAAAATAAATATTTCTATATAGGTAAATGAAGTTCATCCTAAGGTTCCATTTATAGTTCAATATATTATGTTTGGGGAACTCATTCATTATCCATGTCAATGCCCTAGTCCAAGGGATAACTCCTAAACTAAGGGAAGGCCTATGTTATGATAATAATTAAAGTGGAATGATTGAAGTGCTTATGTATTAGGATTTGAGAATTACGTTTTAGATTTTTTTATCAATGAAATTATGGTTATAAGAACCATGAAACATCTATGTATTTTTCTGAAGTATCTTTTAATTAATTATTTGCAAAAATATGTTGAATTTTACTGATAACCTATAAAAGTGATTTAGTTGTAAGATGATATTTTTGTAAAATATGTTATTTAGGGATAAATAAACTATAATATGCGCCTGATGATGATATAATAATAGTTTAGTTGGGATAAATAAATGATTTATATTGATAAAGTAAATTGGATAGTTTTTGTAGAGTTAATTTTAGGAAACACGTATTATTTTACTGTGTATTTATAATGATTCATGATAAATTTGTAAATAACTAGCATATTTTGGGGAGTATATTATTATGATATATACATTTTTGGCATATGACCTTATGAGAGATTGATATTATTTTGAGATAATTATTAAGTTTATCATGTAATAATAAGTGACCAAATATTCTACTATTTAGGTTTTTTATTTTTTTCTAGATATTTTGAAGAGTTTTAAGTTTAGTTAAACTTTGGGTGTTATTATGGAGATTTTAGATATTGGTGTATAAAGATTTATTCATATCAAATAACTTGTGCTAACAATTTTAGTTAAGGTAAATATCTAAATATAGGAGTAATGATATGTCATTTTTTTGGATCCTATAATCCATTAAAAGTTAATTTTAGTGATTTAGGCATGAAAAAAAGATTCATCTTGAATATTCATTTATATGAGTAAGATATGAGATAGATGTGGAATTTTTTTTATGAACAATGAAAAGATGAAAATGGACTTATGAAATGGAAGTAAATCAAGTAAGTATATTTTATTATGTACCCCTTATTGATTGTAAAAGAATCCTTCAACTCTTTTAAAAGGATCTTGGAATAAAAATGTTATCCCTTTACCTTCATTTCAGATTAATTTATGGAATTATTTATCCTTTACTGATTTACGATTTTGTGATCATTAAATTACCCAAGATCATATTATCTATAACTGTATATTATTACTAGGATGTTATTTTTCTCCTTCATTTCCATATTTTCACTTCTCTCTAATGTTCACCTTATTTAGGAACTTTATTATGTGTTATTTTAGGAAACCTTTATATTATCCACTTTTCATTTTAAAATGAAGTTTTATTATCCAATTGCATGATATGGGTTTTTAATAAAGGTATTTTTTTTAAAATTTGATTACTGAGATAAAAATTTTGAGGGAAAAATTTATTTAAGGGGATAAGAATACAACACCATAAAAATTTAATTTAAAATAATACCATGATTGATATATTTCTTAATGCACAACACCATGCTTTAAGTTACCCACAATATACTATAAAAATATTTTTATGTAACTATTATAACATAGTCATTAAATTAGAGTTACGAATAGGAATAAACACATTATAAAAATATTTATAAATGATTTTATAGTGAAAATCTATTTATTAATTCCTAAAAAATATGTACTCAATTTTTAGTAAACTCATTTTATGATTTAAAAATATATTTTCTTAAAAAATAGTTTTTATTACATTTTTTGCATAAAAATTATAATTACTTTCTACCATTCATTAAAAATTTTATTTTTAGTATTTGGATATCATTTTTAAATCATAATTTCAATATTATTTTAGGGTGAACTTTTTAATTTTTTTATTTTTTTAGTGAATAGTGAAAATATTAAATTCTATAAAATTTCCCGTTCTTTTCATTAAATAAAGAAATTTAAAAGTACCATTATGTTTTGAATTTGATATTAAAGTAACATATGTCACATTTAATTTGATATTATCTAATTAATTATATAGGAATTAATATGATACTTTATTTTTGTATAAGTTCATATTTAGGCTTAAAACCCCATTTTTCTAAAAATTGTTTTTCCCTACGTTTTATGCATTTAAATTAAAATTTATTTCTTCCACTTATGTAGATTAAATATTGAAAATTTTATTCTATATTTAGAATTATTTGGTTATTTTTTTTAAATAAGTCCATTTTATTTTTGGTCATTATGAATAGTAATCATGATAAATATTTATCACCTCAGAAAGGGTAAAATTGGTAAATCGAGGTGAAAACTATGAGACAATGACTCTAAATCTCCAAAAAAATTTCCTTTATTTCATTTTATAGGTTCATTTATAACTTAATAATATTCTATTTGATATCTTGGAATTTGTTCCACTTTCCATTGATAAAGACCTTAATTTAATTTTAAGTATTGAACAAATACAAAATGTCACTATCTTTGTTTTAATATCTATAATATTTTTTATCGGTATAAAAAGTGGTTATGTTATGTTACAAATTTTTATTTTAAATATCAATGATATTTTTTATCGTGTAAATTTATTTTCAATTTTTTGTGATGGAATATTTATATTAAATTCTTACACAACATCGACACAATTATTGTTCATATAATAAATAAAATAAAATAAATGATTTTAAAAATATTAAATGTAAAAAAACATGGATTAATTGTTATGTTACATAAAGATAGATAAATATAAAATTTTAGTTATGTGTTAAAATTTTATATTTTAATTCCATTTTTACCATGTTGTATTTATATTCAAACAATGTGATTAGTCTCGAAAATGACTTTAATGGATTCACGTGTTAAATAATATTTTATTAAATGATTTAGAATTCATAAATGTATTATATTTGAAAAATTTAATGAGATATGGTTGAAAATATAAAATTTTTTCCACTTATGATTCACATATCCTTTTATAGTAACTTTCATGACCCTTAAAGAATAAAAAACTTTGATATCGCAGTAATCAGCAAAAGGGTTAACAAGGGAGGGGTAAAAATAATAGATAATAGATATTAATTAACTAAACTTGTATAATTTTTTATGAGAGTATTTATACTTTTACTCATACTATATTTTAAATATATCCATTTTGTTTCACTTGAACTAGGATCAAAGGACAAGGACCAAGACTGCCGAGAGAAAACATGCATGGAAAATAATACAATCATTGCCCAGAATAATGATTTTAATAAAGAATTGTTAATAAAAAAGTGATAATATATTATAAGTAAATAATATATGGTATGATAAATATTATTTTTGTGATAGAATATATGTATAATAAATATATATTTATTATATAAGAGGTTCACATGCATACGAAAAAAGACGAGACTTGAGGTAAGGGTTTATGTTACAATCACATTTCTTTTTAGGATTGTATATGATAAATTTTAATCGAGGAAAATTTTATGAATATTATCCTTTAAACCCTATATATTTTATTATATTCTGGTTATTTATGTAATTTTAAATTAATAGTACCATTTTTCTCTCTTTGGTACTTAAAAGGATGGATAATATTTTTTAAAGAAAAACTGATTTTATTTCCTCTTTGGTCGAAAATATTTTTATTCCATGTCCATATTTTCTTTAATTTTTTTTTCAATAATGCTTTTAGTATTATAAAATTATTTACTAAATCAATTTTTAACCATATTTTTCTTTCTATAAAAATGTTTAAAAATAATATTCTTGAATTTTTCCCAACAAGGTACCCTTTTACCAAAGGTGTGAAAAAAATATTTGTTTTAACGTATAACATTTGAATTTATATTCCCACCATCATGAATAATATTTGATTTGAAGATTCCATTACAATATTATATAGTTATTTTCAAAGAATATGTTTTACTTAATATTTTGGGAAATTTTATATTTTAAATTATTGATTTCAAAATGAAAATTGTATTTTCCTCAAGAAATATTCTGATGATATTTGAAAAGCATTCTTCATCTATAATAAAAAACTTTGAAGTTACTTATGTTTCATCAGGGATATGATCCAATGATACCATCCACTTATTTTCTCTATATGTATTATTATGACTAATTTTTATATATGATTCTATGAAATCCATTACTTATCTAAGGGTTAAATAAATTAGTATGAAATCTTTATGAAACTCATTTCATTTCCATGATTTATATAATAATGAAACGATGATTGTTTTTATATTATTTTGACAAATTTATAGTTTAAAGTAATATTATATTTTTTCTATTATATCCCTCCGATGAATTGGATAAATATGAATAACTCATGAGATAACTATGTTATGAATGAACCTGATTTCAATTTAACAACATTATGTGTGGATTTGGTTTCATATCTTTAACTTTATGTGAGGATTTTATTTCATGTCCTTAACTTAATTAGTGAACCTGTTACTATTTATACACAATCATAATGTAATAATCTTATTCTTATGTCACATTCATATGTTTATGATATGCTCTCATGGATCATGATTGATTATTAATGATCCTGTAATGTTATGGATTTTTTCTTTTTCTTTTATGAAAAATACTTATGCCTGGAATCATGATTAAATATATTTAATTATTTGTGTATGAATTTTTTATGTTATGATAATTTTCTATGTCACACATCGACCATTATTATTATTACTATATTAATTAGTTTTTTTGGGTGATGATTTTTGGGTGGATCCTATTTGAAAATTTATTTTTTTGGAATCTAGTAAAGGGCACATCGTTAGCCCACATAATTAGTTTAATCATTCAAAAACTATGCAAGGGAACTATAATTCTCAGTAGATCCATTTTTCATGGTTGGTGAATAGTTATCTTAATTGTGTGTACAACTATGAATATGCTCGAGTGTGCCCAATGAGGGTGCATGGTAGATGCATAGTTTGGGTATACCGTTTGAAATCCGTGTGTGTCACCTAGTTTAAAAATATTAACATTAAAATAAAAAAATGATAAAAATAAAACCTAATATACCCAACCCTATACCCTTTAGGAATATCATTCCACCCCTCCCATTCTTGTTTGGGTTACATTCCCAAGCTAGGAGGAACCCCAACAACACACCTCCCTCCCTCCTATGGCCATGGAAACAACCTTCTCCCCTTCTAATTTTGTGCACATTTTCCTTCATGTTTGCGATCCCCGATTAAGGATAATTATAACCATGGTTGTGTAAGTCAATGAGTTTTCCATAATTTTTGGAGTTTCTTGGACATCATCAAGGTGGGATAGTTCCTCTGTTTTCAATTGTATAAAATTTAAGGTTGGTCGGCCCTTTGTTTAGGGATTTAAATTTAGGAACCTTACCTTGCTTGTGATTTAATTCCCTATTTTGGTATAAATTGATGTTATTTAATATATCAAATTTTTTATAGGAAATTCAGACTTATACATGATTTTAATTCCAATTTTATAGTTTTCCCCAAATGAAATTGTGTTAAAAATCTGTTTTGGATGAATTGTTCATGTTTATTTGCATAAAATCCCAAATATCCCTTGAAAATGTTTTATGTGTTTCTTATAAAGTTTTTTTGGATCTATAATATGATATTTTAATTAACCTTTTATTTTATTTTTAATTTTAAATAATTCTTGAAATTACAAGTATCAATGGATTATTTCAAAGTTAGTTTTCAATTAGAAGCCCGAGGCTTGTAAATTTTTCATGGATTACTGAGAATTTATACACATATACATGGGTATATATACATACATCTGTATTTACAAATTCATATTGGAAAATATGAATTTGTATAATGGATGACACACACACATATATATATATAAGTGTATATGATTTTGACAGTAAAAGTTGAACCTTAGATATTTAAATGGAAAACTCAAACTTGGTTTCAAATTGGTATTAAGGGGATTTAATTTTTCAAAATAAAATTATGAGGCCCATTTAACACCTTAAAAATGCGATTGGATGATTTAATTAGATTTAGAATTAGTTTTTGAAGGAAATATGTTTTTACTAGAATATGATTATGAATTTCAAAATTAAAGGCCCAATTGGTACCTTTAAATTGTTTTTCTCAAAAGTGAACTCCTTTATGTAATCCCTCTAGTTTATAGAGGGTATTCACATGGTTGGTGTTGGGAGGTGGGATTATCATGTGTGATGGTTTATATTGAATCATGTTTGAGATGTTATATTTGTGATCGATTCCTAACCTACCCCTTTACTATTATCATGAGATCCTAAGTATTGTAGTGAGATTTTAGAAATGGTTGTTATCTAGACGTAGTTAGACTGACTAGAACTCAATGTTAGGGAAAGGATATGGTAAACTTTGTCACCGGTGAGGCTAGTTGAGAGAACCCAAGTTGGTTATTGAATATGGATCACATCAATAGGCTGATAGATGGTTCCATACTGAGTATATCTAGGTTATCCTCACTTGATGTTTAGGATTTGACCATGATTATGTACACTATATTTTCTTATACTTGATGGCATGTGTTTTCATTGATTTTGCCTTCATTTTTATTCCATGTTTTACTTCTTATAAAATAGTTACCATAAAGGGTATTGAAAATCATGTTTTAAAGATTGTTTAACAAGTTAGTTTTTAATTGGTTATTTTAATAAAAAAGGGATGTTGAAAAAAAAACTTTTTCTTGAAGATTATTTTCATTTAAATAAATAAAAATTAATTATTTATTAAAGATAAAGGTCATGTTATTGGATTCGAAATGAAAAAATATTTTTATTATTGTATTTCAAACTAGCATAATAAGTATCCTTTATCTAATGTCTTTTACATGGGGAGTGGTTACCTAACATAGTTACTGAGATTTTTTCTCAGGCATATATCATTATAGTTTTTTAATTTCTGGTTTTAGATTATGTATTACCACCCATGGGGTATTCAGGTTATATTAGTTGTATGGTAACTTTTATAGTCACAAGGAGGTATGATTGTTGTTTAGTTTTATTTCTATCTCTTTAATCGCACTTTCCATGTAGTAATTTATTAATTTTTATGGATAGAGGGTAGGTGTAACTATTGGTGGGTGAAACAAATCCATTTGCTGGGTGTATTTTCCTTTGAGGATAGGGAGACCAGTGTGGTGAGGGAGGTTTTTTTTGTACTTATATTTTTTAATACTTTCATTTATATTTTATTATTAGTTTATTTGTTTCTGTGTTTTTATTTTCATGTGGGAATCCATTATATGGACAGGTCATGTTGAAATTTTATTTAATTTACACGACTACTTTTCTTAATTATTTATTGGGTGAAATAATTCTCAAGTAGTGATTCCTTTATTCCTAGATACTTATGAAAAGCCATGTGAATTAGTAACACCCTATGGTTCTTTTCACGAATCTGGTTGAGGGTATGGCAGAGGGATGACTCAGGTTGGTTCATTACAAAATTGTACCAGAGGAGCTCTTTTTTATTTCGGGTGTAAGGTAGATTGGATATAGGACTTTCAGGACTCAAGATTTAGGTATGTGAAGAGTGTCATAAACACTTGATCATCCTAATTCTTGAGTTACCAGAGATGGATGGGTTCTGATTATTTCATTTTGTGAGTTATTTAATTGTTTGGTGATTTATGGATGAAAAAGCGGAGTTAACTAGTGAAACTTGGTGAACTTGTAGGGTATAGAAATCTACATGGAGCCCAAGTACATGGTTCATGATGACTCCCAATTCCAGTTGTACAGTTGGAACGTGTTCTTCCATGAAATGTGGATAAGTTGTTTACTGACACTAATACCCTATTGAAATTATGCGTTGGAATAGTTTTGTTTTATTTTGTTTTGATTGTGGAATGTTGTATTGTTTTGGTAAAAGTAAAAATTTTAATTATTAAAAACTTGATTTTAAAATTTTTATGTTTTGGTTTTTAAAGGAAATAAATGAGTATTCTTAAATTAATCACACGAAAAACTCAGTTATTGGATTTCTGGTAAATGTTTTTTTCCTTCCATAACAAATGATTTAAATTTAGGTTGGTGAAATTTGGTTTAAAATAAAAAAATTGAGTTCTAATAGGGTTTTTATTTATCTCTATGGATGTATGTGGGTGTTTTTAAATATAAACATGGTTTTAAGAGTAAATTAGCTGTTTTAAAACTGGAAGGAGGGTTTATAAATCATTTTTAAAAAATGGAAATGTTTTGGATTTCGATAATGATTTTGATGAAGGAGTTGTGAAAATTTCAAACTAATTTCAAAAGTTTGCATTTTTATCTAATAAATAACCATTCAATATAAAAATTGAAGAGGTTAAATATTTTGAAAATCTCTGAGTATTTTAAAGAAATAAATTTATGATTTTAAAATATTTTATGGAATTAAGTTTTTATGGTTTTAAACTTGGGCGTGGGATTTTAAAAATTATTTAAATGAAAATTGGGGTTTTGTTCAAGTGTTTTTATTTTGAAAGAGGTATTTCGGTCCTATGTTTTTTGTTGTTTTTATTCATCATCCTATAATGGTTTGGATGAACGAGGGTGATTGTTTCCCTCTATTATTTCTTTTTCCCATAGTCTTTATGTAGTCCCACTATATATTGGTGAGGGTTATTTATTTTAGAGACTTATCTTTATTGATCCATATTTTTTTTTTCTATCTTGGATTTTGGGAAATTCTTGGTTGATCTGGTCCTTTAGATTTATTTTTGAATTCTCTTAGTGGAATGATAATTATCTTGGATATGTTCCTTACTATAATACTTATCTTTTTTAATAGTTTCCTTTGTGAATTCTACTTTTCCTATGGTGAGTTTCATGAGCCCTACTATTTTCTATTGAGTTTTATTATCCTTTGTAATAATATTTATCATTCTCATTCCCTAGAAAAAATTTGTTTCTATAAAGATTTAGTTTGTGAGTGATATTCTTATATGGTGGGGAGACCATCATGGGATATAATGAATCTGATTTTTACATGTTCTTCTTTGGAATATTATATAGATTATTTTTGGATCTAGGTGTTGAGATGTCATGAGATTACCAGGATCAGTGTACCCAGAATTAATTTTTGAAATATATTAAATATATTAAATATCACACATTCTATTTTTTTCTGAAAAATTGGAATAAATTCTAAATAGAGGAACATATAGAAAATTTGAGGCTAGCATTGAGTTCAAAGCATGTGTTTTACCTTTGGTGTGACATATCATTTTTTGGCATAAGGAGTTGCTATAAAGTGAATTTTTAGGTGAATAAATAAAATTATTTATTTTATTTAATGTGACGTAGTGACCTAATAAATATATATTTAAACACACTTATGTCCAATTATCAAGGTTAGCTAAATAACCCTGATAATTTATAGAGAGAATTGGAGAGATCCTTGGCGAGTGACGATGACGAATCAAGGATTATCTACGCCAATTTTTTTTGAGGATTGTGTCAAATAAAATGATGTAGATTCCTTATTCATCAGCGATTGATCCACCCTAAGGTCTAAAGTTTGTATTATGTGGATTTATTCCCATTTTCTTATCATATGATGAACGTAAATCAATTGACCAATGGAATGATTCATGGTTCGAGCATGTTACGAGTGTAGGATTATTTTGAAGGTATTATTGGGAGAAATTGTTAATTTTATTATGGATATTTCTTTTTCATTTTAATAGTAACGTATTGATTCAAACATGAACATATCTGAGGTTCATTCCTATTTTTCATGTTTCTTGGTTTTATCCCACCGTTCTTCATTCGTTCATCAATGACATTTTTTTGTCATGTGGTTTAACAAATAACAGATAAAAAATCATTGCACACACATTTATTGGAATAATAGATTGTTATAATAGATCAGGGTTTAGATCAATGATGAGATCATGCTACGATGGTGGTAATGATGAATCGGGATCAGTCTCATGATACTGTTATTCCCAATTGGGCATGCGATGATGATGGGTACCAACAACAAACATTTTATATACAAATCAGTGACTCGATTCCATTGAGTGGTGATGAAAAGGATTATCCGAGGATAAATTATTTCTTAACAGTGAGATCGATAATATAACCAGAGGTGATGATAATGTAGGATAACATAGAGGAAGAACCCACCAGTTCTATGAAATCCTAGGATACACGCTGTGCATTTTGGACTTACATGTTGTGTGGGACCCCCTATGCGACACTAAGGTTTCTGAGAAAAGATAAATATCACATGAAATGTGAAAAATATCACATGGTGTGTGACCCCTACCTAGAAGTTCGACATATACCTCAGAGGGTACACATACATGGCCAGAAGTACATGGGCTTAGACACGATATGTACCCAGACATAGACATGATCACATGCATGGGCTGTGATACATGGGTAGGACCCGGGGCCAAAGGGACATGCAGTGTACTACCAATAAACACCATGTAATCCTTCAAAGATGGATCAGAGACATTTTATTATTGAACTTAGACAACTTAATTATGATATGTTCCCTAGACCCATTTCTATGAGGGTTTGGTATGGAGTTGCTTCCTATACATGTGATCGTATCCCCCGATGAGGATCTTCTCTCTTGGATAGAGTTGCGAGAATACCTTCATGAGTCCTTGAGTGAGATCCTCTATCATAATAATAATAATAATAATCATCATCCTTTCCCTATGTCGGGTTCTTGGTATCATTGTGACCAACACTACATGGGCCTCAATCCCCTACTTAGTAGGTTAATTTGGATTGGGTTGTTGGTATACCCCATAACCTTTGATGTGATACCCATCTTTGTATTGTTCTATTTATACTTCCATCATGTACTTCTTATGGAAATACTTGATGAGAATGAAATCTTGGTTGAATTCCATCAGTTATTTTTGACTCATGGTGTGTGTTCTCCTAAAAAAGTTCTATATGGAACCTCCGAGTAGGAATCCTAGGTTGGAATTATGGTTGTGACTTTACCTTGAGACTGTGTGTCTATATTGAGTATATCTAGATATTATTGTTATATGTAATGTTGATATCTACCTATGAAAACATGGATATTATTCTTGATGTTACATTCTTAGTGATTTTGGGGGTATCCTATTAGGTATTATTATACTCACCCCTACATGGAATTTTCCTACACGTGTCATGTCTTATACAGATAACAAACCTTTTAATAGATCCTTAGAGGGATAAAGACCCGGAATAACATAGTAATATAGACATACCAAGGTGTTTTATTGTGATTAAATTTATAGTATTCCTTACTCAATTTATAGGTTGGAATTGTTTTTAGTTTTTTTATAGTGTGATTGTATTTGGCCCTTTTTTATTCCCAATACTTATTTTCGTATTCTGATGGTGGGATTTTAGATATATGCATGCATTATTATCAATTTTTTTATATTATGGAAGTGTATGGAATTGGAAATGTGTGCGTGTGAATAATTAAATTAGGCTAAGGCTTCCCATGTGCGTGATATACCTAGTCAATGCTAGTCTTGGGACCCTAGAAAATTGAAGAGGGCTTGGGGTAGTCACGACACGGGCCCGGATGGGACGCGTCATGACATAATGGTACAAAATCAAGTTAGTTATACCTTAGGACCATAGTATGTGAGATTAGTTTGGGGAAACAATTTTAAATGTTTCAAGTTTGGATCTCAGGATATGAACTCCAATATTGGTGTGGTGGATAACTTATCCATGCAACATGACTCTGATCACCTTCATTTTAACTCAGTACATGTGGGAACTATTTGTAGGGAAAACATTGGTACATGCATAATATAATGTTGAGTTATGGTTTCCATATCACTCTTAAGTCATCTATACAGATATACTCATTGAATTTGGCACATCTTATCTATTTCTGGATGCCTCCATGATGTTTTCTAGCTAGGATTAAACATCAATATCATGAGGATGATCCCCTGAGTGATGAGGCTTCAATAAATGGAGATTTTTAGGGGGTGTTACCTCCATGTAGTTCACCTTTCTTATCACCGATCATTGAGAAGTATATGATATTAATATTTTCAGTAGATGAGGTGTACAGGCTGAGTGTGCTTCATGAATTTTAGTGATAGTGAACCCTCAAGTTTCTAGGTGAGACCGACTCATAGTCATATGAGGAATATATCAAGGCTATTATGTGCATATTATTTATTTTTAAGACCCAGACAAACCATATGGTGGTCCTGATAGTGAACCTTCTCTATGATTCTACAGGACGATGATGGGGATTAATGAGCTAGTTATATGATGATGTGAATCTAACATGGTCATAGTTCAAGTTACTTTTTAGAGAAGTGTTCTATCCAACTATGTTGATGGATTTTCACATCCAGGAGATTATACAACTTCAGTAAGGAATTAAGACTATGGATGAGTATTCATTGAGGTTTACAAACCACTCTCAATACTTAATGGATATGGTGTGTGATCAATTCTATTGATCTTGGTCCTTCAGGTGAGGAATACATAGATAAATATGATCCATTATGATAAATACATTAATTCTAACCCACACTACATTCTATGGTGGTCGAGAGTTTCCTAGATAAATAGGTGCTGACAGTTGGTGCTGGCAGTGGGAACACAGGAGCTAAGACTTCAACAGAAGGTAGTCTATTATAGACACAGGTACCTAGATGTGCAATATTTTTCATGATAAGATCCTATGATAGATGATTTATGGTTTTGGGATCATATTATAAATCTAGTCAGCCTATGGAGAGGTGGTTCTACTCCTGATATAGAAGGGGATATCTCTTGTGGGATTGTTCGACCCTCAATATGGATGATAGATAGATAGTGGATGGGGTTTTTGGGTAGAAGAAATGGCAAGAGAAGATAGGTCTATAGGGTGGAGGATGTGGAATAGGAGCTAAGAGAGTAGTTGGATGTGGTATATGTTTTTTCTTACCACCAACACCACCACTAGGTGGTTTTCACCAGGCTTAGAGAGCTAGGGGACATAGGTGAGGGAAGCTGTGGGTGGTCGAGGATTTTGAACCAGAGGCTGCAAGGATAATATGAGGTATGATATGTGTCTTTTATACCTTAACTATAGCACTGATAGAAACTAGTGTGAGTTATTCCTTTATTTACAATTATCTGGTTCGAGACTTAGAGATTCTGGTTGATCCCTTGGTTTGACTTTTACACTTGGATACTCCTACAGAAGGTGACTCAACAATTACACACTTCTGCTGATGGTGTGAACTAACTCTTAGAGGTGAGAGTTCTTTTGGGATCTATTTGTAGCAGCGATGCAACCTTAAAAAATCATATTAGGTCTAGAATAGTTATCTATAGTTCATGCCCATATAAACTATTTCCGGCAGAGGATGTGGCATGTTCGTAGCGATGAGACTAGGTTTTCCATTATGGGTAAAAAGGAAACCTAGGCAGAGATGGATGGACTCATGAACAAAAAGTTAAAGCCAATTACTCATTTGTTGGATATCAGGAACCTTGGTGTAGTGGATTATATGATTTTTCTGTTTTTGAAAGTGGTGGTGGAGTATGAGGACATCATTCCCAAGGATGTTCTAGGTTTACCTCCTTATATATAGATAGACGTTTTCAATTACCTACACCTTGAGATTTCCATGATATCTAAAACAACATATCAAATGTTTCCTGTAGAGATTCATGAGCAGAGGGTCCAAATAGAGGAATTTTAGAGGAAGCGATTTTTCAGACCCAATGTTTCACTTTGGGCCACCACAATGTCTTTATCCAAGATGAAAAATGGGAGCTTGATGTTGCATGTGAATTACCATAATCTATACCAGGTGTCCGTAAGGAACAAGTATCGACTACCAAGGATCGAATACCTCCTAAACTAGTTGAGAGGGGAATGATGGTTCTTGAAGTTTAACCTTAGATCATTCTACCACCAATTGTGATTATAGGATGAGGATATACAAAAGAAAATTTTTTTATGTCTTTATGGTCACCATGAGTTCTTGGTGATTCTTTTTGGTGTGAAGAAATCCCCAAAAATGTTCATGGTACTCATGAAATGGATCTTTTATACTTTCTCAGGCCGGTTTGTGGTACTCTTCATTGATGATATCCTAGTTTAATCGACATCCAAAGAGGATCACGTGAGACAATTAGGGATGGTATTGGACATACTCCAAGAGTATCCGATTTATAGGTATCTCTAAAATTTCCTATTATAGATTTAGGAGGTCCACTTTCTAGGATATTTTATATCAGTAGAATGTGTAGAAATGGACCTGGAGAAGTTCAAGGTAGTGTTAGCTTGGGAGATACCCAAGAGCATGAATGAGGTAAAAAGATTTCTTGGGTTTATAGGATACCATTAGAGGTTCATAATTTATTTATATAGGATATCATATCCCTTGACATCATTGACCCAAAAGAATAATCCATTCATATGAAAAGAGAGGTGACAACATGATTTTTAGGAGTTGAGGAAGCGGTTGAAGAGTGCTACCATCTTGATATTTCCAGAGGTCAGTGTTGAGTATGTAGTGTTTTGTGATTTATGAAGGACTAGTCTTGGTTTTTTTTGATGTAGAGGTAGGTGTTGATTACTTATAATTCTTGTTAGTTGATATCACATTAGCAAAATTACGCGACCCAAGATCTTGAGTTAGTAGCAATAGTCTTCGCACTAAATATGTGGGGACACTACTTAATGGGTGAGTGGTTTATAATCTATTATTACCACTAGAGTCTCAAGTATATATTACCTTATAATTATCATAACTTGAGATAGATGCGATGGATAGAGTTAGTCTAGGATTATGATTTTTAGATTTTCTATACTTCAAGGAAGGGGAATGTGGTAGCAGATAGTATTAGTAAAAGATCTTGTTTGTGGTTGCTGATCAAGGAATTGTAGTGTTTATCCACTTTGAAGTTATAATTTGTTTATCGAGATGAGAAATATTACTTACAATCTATGGTTGTTACCCCTTTTCTTTTACAATGATATAAGAAGGCACAACTTGGGGATACTGATTGTGATACCCTATATTCTCAGATATCCATTGGACATAATCCTGATGGATTTTATTAAGGTAGGGAGCATGTTGTTATTTTCTTAGGATGAAGGATGATACTAGTGAAGTTGAGATAGGAGGTTCTTAGGTTGTTTCATACTTATCCCTTGGTGTTACATATTGGTTTGGTAAAGATGTACTAGGAACTTTAGTGTCAACTTTGGTGGTACAAGATGAAAAAGGAAGTTGAAGATTTTCCCACTAAATGCCTTACTTTTCAGTAAGTGAAGGTTAAGAACAACGTTATAATGGGATTAGCTCAACCCCTTGAGGTGACGGAGTGGAAGTGGGATGATATATCAATGGAATTTTTGATAGGGTTACCATAAAAGTCCATAGAAAACAATTTCATCTGGGTGATTGTAGACTAACTCACCAAGTCAGTCCACTTCATACATATTATATAAGAGATTTCAGTAGAGAGAATGGTATGCCTCTATGTCTAGTGTATAATCTGACTCCATGGAGTTACCTCGATGTTCATTTCTGACTATGATTCTTGCTTCTCATCTCAGTTATGGAGAGAATTTTAGGAAGCCTTTGGGACTCAATATCACTTGGCTACAATATTTCAAACCCAGAATGATGGATAGAATGAATGAATCATTTAGGTATTGGAGTTGATGTTGTGAGATTGTATGTTATACTTTGGTTGTATTAGGTAGGATCACATACTATTTGTCGTGTTTTCATACAACAACAGATACCATTCCACCATTGGTATGACACCATTTAGGGCCTTGTATGGTTGAACCTAAAGGTCTCCACTATGAAGGAGCAACCCATGACAGTCAACACTTCTAGGTATAGAGTTGGTGTGATCCACTATAGAGAAGGTACATATCATCTGGGAGAGGATGAGGACTTCACAGAGCCACCAGGAGTTCTACATGGACTGATGAAGGAGGCCTTTAGAGTTCGAGGATGGAGACCATGTGTTCTTGAGGTTCTCACCTCGACAAAATTTTTAGAGATTATCCTGGGGTAGAAAGCCAAATCTAAGATTCATTGTACCTTTCCAGATACTACGTAGAGTTGGTGATGTGGATTAACACTTAGATCTACTACTACAGTTAGACTAATTACATGACATCTTTCATGTGTTGCAGTTGAGAAGGAAGGTTCCCAACCTGTCGCATGTTATCAAATATGGAGGTATAGAAATAGAGGATATAGATACCTTTTCTAAGTATTAAATAGAGATTAAGGATCGGTAGGATATGATACTCCATGGGTGAGTGATTCCTTTAGTTTGTGTATTGTGGTAGCATGATAACCTTTGGGAGAAAACCTGGGAGTAGGAGACTCAAATGCAAGTTTAGTATACACATCTCTTTGTGTAACCTTTTGTTTTGGATTTTTGGGACATAGATATCCATGGTGGGGAGAATATTTTGACCTCTATTTTTCCATATATTGCTTTGGAATATTATATGGATTATTTTTAGAGCTAATAACTAAGACGACGTGAGATTATAAGGCCTAGTGTACCCAAAACTAATTTTTGAAATATATTAAATATATTAATTATCACACATGTGCAGTTTCCTAAAAAAGTGTAATAACTTATAAACAGAGGCTTGGATCAGAAATTCGAGACCACAATTGACTTTATAATGTTGGTGTTATTCCACCGTTCATCGTTTGTTCATCACCAACATTCATTTTTTCTGGTAGTTCAACAAATAATGGATAAGAAATCATTGGAAACCCATTTATTGATGTAACATATTGTTATTTCATATCTAGGTTTGGATTAATAATGGGATGGAGTTATGATGACGGTGATGATGGATTGAGATTAGTTTGATTATCCCGTTCTTTCTGATTGGGTGTGTGAGGATGATAGGAACCAATGAAGACCATTTCCCATATGAATTAGTGACCAGATTATAGTGAGAGGTGATGGAAAGTCTTGACCAGAAATAGATCCTTGCTTATCGGTAAGATCGAAAGTGGAACCATAGGTGAAGAGGGCATGGTAGAATTCAAGGGAAGAAACCATGGGTTTTATCAAATCTTGAGATACACAATGTACATTTCGGTGTTACATGCTATGTGGGACCCCCTGTGTGGTGCTAGTGTTTCCATGGGAATATAAATATCACAAGGTATGTGATAGATATTACACGACATGTGAACCTTATCTAGTGGCTTAGTATGTACCTCAGAGGGTACATAGATAGGACTAGGAGTGAACAGGCTTAAACAATCCATGTACTCAGACACAGACAAGGATATATGTGTGGTCCATGATACATGGGTAGGAGCTAGTGCTGAAGAGACACACTGTGTACTAATAGTACACACAATTCAATCCATCAAATATATCTTGGATACCTTGTATTCTTAAGCTTGGACATGTTTCATTAGGCTAAATTTTCTTGACCCATTTCCCTGAGGGTTTATTATGGAGTCACATCCTATATATAAGATAGATATCCCCTATAAGGAACTTTTATCCTGGATAGAGTTGTAGGAATCCTTCTATGAGGCCTAGAGTGAGATCCTCTATCCTCATCATCTTTTCCCTAAGCAGTATTCTTGGCATCATCCTGACCAAAACTAGGAAAGAATCGATTACCTATTTAGAGGGTTAATTTGGATTGGGTTCTTAGTATACCCCATGTCCTTGGGTGTGATCCCCATATATGTATCGTTCTCTTCAAACATCTAGTGTGTAATTATTATGGCGAGACCCGATGAGCCTGAAATCTCAGATGAACACCATCAGTGTTATTTGACTCATGGAGTATGTTCTTCTAGATGAGTGCTATGTTGAACTTTTGATCAAAAACCCTAGGATGGCATTACAGTTGTGACTTTATCTTGAGACTATTTGTCTATGTTGAGTATATCTAGATATTCTTATTATATGTTTTATTGACATATACCTATGATGATATTACTATTATTATTGATGTTATGTTCTTAGTGATTTTGGGGTGTCCTATTGGGTATTTTTATAATCAACCCTATATGGGATTTTCTGACATGTTTCGTTTATTATTCACATGACCGAACTTTTGATGAAGGCCTAGAGGGACTAAGACCAGGTGGACCTTTGTGATTTGGATAGACTGAGGTATGTTCCCATGGCTACATTAATATAAGTAATTACTCACTTTATAGGTTGGAATTGTTTTTAATTTCTTTATAATGGGATTGTATTTGGTCCTTTTTCTTTCCCATACCTATTGTCATACTATAATGGTGATATTTCAGATGTATGGATGCATCGTTATTTTTTTACATTTTGTAATTTTATGGTCTTGGAGATGTGTGTTTGCGTATAAGTAAATTGGCCAAGGCCTTCTATGTGTGTGATATGCCTACTAGGAACTGGTCACCATCCCCTGGCCTATTGGAAGAGGTGTTAGGTTAGTCATGACATGATCCTAATTAGGACATGTTGTGACATGGTAAAACCTTTATGGAAGAAGTATTTTATATGAAATATTAGTTATTTTGATATTGGGTGTAATTCATTTTGAGTATGAGAAGTGTCGTGTGGTTAGAGACCCATTATATAATTTTACCCAACCACCCCAACCAAAGGTCAAATTTTAATAGTGATTTTTAGTACCTCTATTCTCATTATTTTTATCTTTTCCTGTTTGTTAATATGTTCCTTGGATGTTGAGGTTTCATCATGTGGAATTGATGGTTTACCCCTTCTTTGGGGTACCATTTGTGAAAATGGGTTCTTTGGCATTGTATGAGTTAAGGAAATTTTGAAATTGAGGTATGTACCGTTTCTATATTGTGGATTACATTTTCCATCATTTGAGTTAATTTTGGTGGACCTTCATGTTTTCCAGATTGTGATCTTAGTGTGGGGGTTGGACCTCATTTCTTTTGAATCAACCATTTCATCCAAAGGATTTCTGGGGGGATAATGCATGATGGTTGGGAGAATTGTCACAATATTATCATTATTATTATTGATATTATAATTTGTTAACGATTTTCTTATATAGGTGACGATTTTTTGGTAGTTCCCATTTTAAAATTTTAAAATCTTATAATTTAGTATAGGGTGCACGATTAACCCTCAAGGTTAGTATAATCGCATGAAAACCATGCGAGGGATTAGTAATTCTTGGAAAATACATTTTATATGGTTGGTGCATAATTATATTAACTGTGTGAACAAACTTTTCATGTTCCCAAGTGTGACCAGTGCTGTCACATGGTCAATGCATGGTTTGGTAGACTGTGTGAAAATTTTATGTGTCACCGAGTTTAAAAATAATAAAAATTATAATAAAAATAAAAATAAAATTAAAACCTAATATAACCCACCCATATTTCTCTTACTCATGGCATATCACCCCATCCCCTTCCTATATATCTCGCATGCTCCAGTCTAGAGGAACCCCGACTATTCGCCAGTCTCCCTCCTCTGATCATTGAACTAATCGTCTCTCATTCCAATTTCACACATATTTTTCTATAGGTTTGTAAGCTATTATTGAGGAATTTTCTAATTATGGATTCATAATTCAATAATTTATCCATTTTTTATGAGTATCTTAATCCTATTAAAGGTGGTATTATCCCTCTGTTTTTAAAGGAAGTGAATTTAAGGTAGTTTTCCCCTTATTTTAGGGATTTAAATTTAGTCACCTTACATTACTTGTGTTTTAATTCTCTATTTTGGTATAAATTGATGTTATTAAATATATATAAAGTCTTTTGAATGTAAATTTACCCTAATTAATGATTTTCATTCAAATTTTTTGATTTAACCCCAATTGAAGTTGTGTTAAAAATCTGCTTTGGATGAATTTTTTATATTTGTTTTGATGAAATCTCGAATGTAAGCTAGTCTTGGATGTTTGTAATGGTTGAAGGTGGTGGGTCTGATAGCATTAGGGATGAAGATGATTAAGGTGGATTGCTTCAGGAGAACATGACGGCGTTTCATTATTTATATTAGTTGA
Organism: Viscum album; assembly: GCA_963277665.1. Lineage (NCBI taxonomy): Eukaryota > Viridiplantae > Streptophyta > Magnoliopsida > Santalales > Viscaceae > Viscum > Viscum album. The sequence continues at coordinate 1,595,652,376 of OY728161.1, forward strand.
TGAAACCTCATTTGATGTGTGGCATGTTGGAATAAGTACATGCCTTTTGGTGCAGCTGTATGCTTCTGTTTCAATTTTTGAATTTTTCAGGAAGGTTTTTTAATTTTGAACACATGATGCTTGTTTTTTGGAATTGTTTTTATTTCAAGTATATTTTGGGTTCTCACTTAACCATAAAGTGGATTTTAATAAATATAAAAATATGAATTTTTAGGTATATGAGTTTAATAGTGAAAGTGGAACCTTTGATATTTAAAATGAAAACTCAAACTTGTTTTCAAATTGGTATTAAGTGGATTTAATTTTTCAAAATAAAATGATAAGGAATATTTGGAACCTTGAAAACACATTTATATGAATTCATCGTATTTGGAATTGGTGTTTTAAGGAAATATGTTTTTACTAGAATATTATTATAAATTTTAAAAGAAAAGGCCCAATTGGTACCTTCAAATTGTTTTTCTTTAAAGTGCATACATCCATGTAATCCCTCTAGTTCTGGGAGGGTGTTCACATGGATGGTGTTAGGAGGTGGTAATATCATGTGTGATAGATTATATTGATTCATCTTTTAGATGTTATATCTGTGATTTCTTACTCACCACCCCTTTACTATTATCATGGGATCCTATACCTCATAATGGGAGTCTAGATATGAATTCTATCTAGTTTTGATCAGACAGACTAGACCCCCATGGTAGGGAAAGACCATGGTGTACTATGCCACAATTGAGGCTAGTTAAGAGCAGTTGGGTTGGTTATTGACTATAGATTACATTGATAGGATGTTATATGGTTCCGAACCATGTATTTATAGGGTATCCTCACTTGATGTTTAGGATCTTCCCATGATTAGTTTCACCATATTTTATTATACTTGATAGTGTATGATTTCATTGATTATGCCTTAAAATTATACCATGTTTTTCCTCATAAAAAATTATTACCTTAAATTGGATTGAAAATAATGTTTTAAATAATGTTTAATGATTTTTTAATCGGTTATTTTAATAAAAGGGGAATTGGTCTGAATTTTTTTTCTCTTAAATAATGTTTTCATTTAAATAAAGAAAAATGAATTATTTATAAAATAGTAATGAAATGAGATTAGATTTGAAATGAAAAACCTATTTTTAGAATTTTATTTCAAACCAGTATAATAAGGATCCTTTATCTAATGTATTTTACTTGGGGAGTGGATTCCTCACATTCCTACTGAGCTTTTTTCTCAAACCTATATCTTTATCATTTTTTATTTGTAGGTTTCAGTTTATTTTTTCCCGCTCATGGTTCATTGAGGTTTTATTAGTTAGATGGTGACTTTTATAGTCACAAGGAGGTATGTTTGTAGTTTAGTTTTATTTTAGTCTCTTTTATTTCATTAGAGACATAAAAATTTACTGATTTCTATAGATGCAGGATAACTATAGATCCTGGTGGAAAAAACATATCCATTTAGTGGGAGTATTTTCCTTATAGAAGATGGAGACTGGGGTGGTGAGGGAGGTTTTTGGTGATCATTTTATTAACTATTTTTCTTTATAGTTTATTTTTTATTTCATTTTTATTTTGTAATATGTTCCTAACATATGGAAGGGTCATGTTAAATTTTTATTTAATTTTTTATTTTACTTTTCTTAATTATTTATTAGAAGAAATCATTCTCAAGTGGTGTTTCTTTGATACCGAGGCACTTATGCCATCTTGTGGGGATCAGGAATTCCATTTGGTACTTTTTTTAAAACAATTTAAAGTGTTTGAGAAAGATAAAACTTGGGTTGGTTAATGAAAATTTCATACCCTAATTATCATATATGACCTTTGATTGATATCTTCTATGTTTAACATTATTGAGCATCTGAATTCACCATTTCTTATGTTTTACTTCCACAGGTTTTGATAGAAGGTTCTAATTATGATATGTATAGAAGGATACTAATATGAATAACTGTGGGGGAGATGTTGAAGATTATTTATGAAATAATATTTTTTATGTATCTAGTCTTCTAAAACACTAAAACTCTATAGTTTTGGGGGAAATTATAATTGTGTTATATATTTCGTGTTAGTATAAAATGATGAAATATTTATTTATGTTATTATTAGGTCACCTCAGGGGATATTGAAAGTTAAAATATATGGATATCTATGTTTGTGTGACCTAACATTCCTAGAAATAGAGACATAACAATATAATGGTGTAACACAAGTAGAATTATTGAGATATCACAACCTGTGTTAGAATTTATAATGTTATGATATAATGTCATGCCATGATGACGCAATATAGATTTTCATATATTATAATCATTAATATGGGGATATTTTATATACTGTATAATTATTTTTAAAAATATTTTTTTGAATTATTTATTTACATATTTATAGAAATATTTATAAATAACATAAATAATAAAACATAAATGTTTACATTAGAATATATGAAATGTTCATATTATTTCACACCTTATTTAAAATAATGTAATTTGATAACATTAATTATAAACATTTTAAGTGTTTATTTATTCATTTAAATTATCTATTTAATATTAATTTTTATATAATTAATTTTTATATTCTTTAATTTTTTTTAAATTACTTCTTATAAATAACATGTCATGCATTTAATGAGTTCAATGATAGATATATTATAAAATGTAATTTAAGTAAACCAAAATTGATAATTTTATTTTCTATAATTCGAAAATAGGGACTTATTATAATAATTTGTATATATTTGGGTTTAAAATCATATTGAAATAGAAATCCATCTTGATTATTGATCGATGGATAATGACACTTTGGATTCGACTTCCACGTGATTGTGGAATATGACTATTGAAAGTGTTGTAAACCTAAATACCTCATAATGTAGGTGGGTTTAGGGCTCACTAGGAGGAATAAAACTATGATACGTGTTGTCACATGTTTATTCTTTCTCTACTAAACTATCATTATCTTTGGTTTATACATCATTAAATATTGTATATAAGATATGTTACTTATAAGTAAATCATTGAAGGGTTTAATGATTTCTTGTTTAAATTATGTTTTAATTATTGTGTATAACATATGAGACCAACATTAATCAATCATCTATGAAATATTTTAATTTCCTGACTCCTTCATTAATAAAGGAGGTATATAAAGGGTACTTCATTAAATTTTTAATGGATAATACAAGTTATATAACAATAAAATATCTCTAATTTATTCTTATATTATTTTCTAATCAATGTATTAATATACCATGGTGATAATTAACTCCTTAAAAATGTGTTTTAGATATTATATTGTTTGTGTAATATCTTTTGAGGCAAGAGTTCAATAGTAGTTTCTTTGTGATTATAATCAACTACACAGTTGAAGAAAATACTGGATAAAATGAACACATTGTTTATGTTCTTGATTTATTATTATATACCGTCTACTAAAATACTCTAGATTGGGGTTTTTATTTATTATTATATTATATATTTTTTTCAAAACCCTTTATTGGCATCAGATATGTTTTTTGATAGGGATTGAAAAACCATTGAATTTTGAAAATTATTTAAGAAAATAAATAATGGTAGATATCACATATAGATATATGAATATAATATTTTCCATGATATAGATGTAAACAATATTATATGGTTCAGTTTTTCTTTTTTATTATGAGGTTTAATCCTTAACATTCATCGTGAAATGTTGACAATGATATATGACATATGTTACAACCACAACATCCCAAACATACCCTAATTGGGGGGGGGGGGGGTGAAATAGGGTGTGAATCCTTTTTTCCTTTAATCTTCTAGTGGTTCTTGTTCTCACATTGGTAAAAATGATATAAACCTATCACGAGAAACCAAACAAAAAATAAAATAAAAATATAAATAAGTTAATGGGGGAAATATAGAGATTTTTCTTCATTCACTGTTAAGGGATTCATCCAAGGGGCATACATAAAAAATGTGTCGATGTACCAAAATCAATATCCATTGATTGTGTTTATAAGGATTAAAAAAGTATCACTACCAATACTAAGGTAATATAATCTAATTATCTCTTAAACACTACTTCAAGATAACAAATACAATAAATTATGACATAATGATCACTTACAAGAATATTCACAAAAATGATTAACAACAAATAATGGTAGTGTTCTCTTGGTACTCCAATATCCATTATTAATTCTAGATCCTAAATATTATTACTTTATAATTGTTTTCAACACTCACTCATGATTGAAAAGTTTTTATTTTTTCACACCTACTTTCCAAAGGAAGGAGGTCACCAGGACATACTAACGACACTTTGGGTTGCACATTGGTTGAGGGGATGGTAGGTTGGTTCATTCCTCATGGGATTTTGAGGAATATTATGGGACTCTATTCAAGATTTAATACATGATAATGAATCATACATTTTAATTATATTAATATTGGTTAGATTTGTACAAGAAATTAATCAAAACCATGCACCAATGTGAACATCTATATGTATCAGGGTTCACCAAATTTCTTTTGATAGTAATTATACTATAGTTTAAAGCCGCATAATTGGGTGATCTAGAATTTATCATCATATGGGGAGGTCGTAAGTGTTTTTGAGTTTTTATTGGGACCATGAGAGGGTATAATGATATTTACCTATAAAGGGAATCAAAATCCAGGCAGTTAATTGCCTCTTAATGGGACACATTGTCCCTTTTGAGGTAGTTTGATAAAGACCATAATGGTGTCTTTTAAGGTCATGTATCCATAAAAAAGTGAAGTACCTTTTAAGGTGAAACGTATACGATATTTTAAAGTGAAATTTATGTTTTTGTATCCATGAACTATGGGGTATTTAGATTAGACCTTATAAAGGCATTATACATATACTGATTAACAAGTATTAAAGCCAACATAGTTGGAATTGTATAGTTTAAGGTTATATGTCAGGACTGATACATGTAGTTTAAAATAATGTGTAAATAACTATATACTATGAATTTAAAAGTTATTAAATTTTTAATAATAGGTGAAAGGTTCCTATTAATGGTTTTTGTGGGAATTACACATGATTGATGCTTTCTGGTTCATCATGTCAGTTGGTGACTAAAATGGAGAGGGTAAAGTTAGGTCTCACACCAGAGGAGGATGCCCATATATGCATGAATACCTATTTTATATTGGTAACTTTATAAGGAATGAATACTATAATCATAGGGAATATTGTCCGGTGAGGAAGTATTGGGGATTACACTAAATAGGAGGCTTGTTTGCGGGTAGATGACCCATTGTGTGCTATAGGGAATATGTCATCAACGAGGATATGATTGGGGATTAATAAGAGTCCCATGTTTATTAAAAATAAAATATGAATTAGGTAAAGGTAATTTTAATTTACTAAACTTAATTAAAGTCCCATATATGAATCCTTGTCTCATTCAGTGGATGAAATAATCCCATTGTATACTAGGTGTAAGGACCCAACCTTAAATCATTAGATAATATTTTGTTTTAGTAAAGAATTAAATTTCTTGTATTCCTTGGGATATTTTTGTTTTATAGTTTTATATAATTAGGACATAAATATTATATAATTAAATATTACATCATAATGTGGATACTTCCATTTAGTATATATTTCCCCACAATGAAAAACTTTTATAATATAAGAAGTTTTCTTTTTTCATTACATACCTTCATGATTTTCATCTTAACCTCACCCTTTTCCTTAATAATTATTAAATACCTATGATTTTTTTAAATATGAGATGATTATAAAAATATTATCAAGGGATATATAAAAAGAAATAAATAAACCTATTAGTCCATTGATACTCATAAAACCTTGTCTTTTTTCAAATAAACTTTGGGCTCAAAATATACATTTTCTTACCCAAGAAATCACTTTATTTTCTAAAATATTTTCATAAAACATTTTATAATAAATTTTAAAGGAAAAATAAGACTCATAAAGTTTTATTTTGCAATAAAAAATAACACTTGAATACTTTTCAACTTTAAGAAGTAGCATGCACTTTCCTTTGAACATAAGATCATTAGCTTATCTTATGAAATCATAAGATTTCTGTAAAAAACCATAGTAAGAATAAATAAGTAATATGGGTAACTTGGGACATCATTTTCATTTCAATATTATAATCACTCTTAAATATGGAATAACCTTCACAGTTAACAATGGAATAACCTTTATAATTTCAAATGGAATAACCTTTACAGTTAAAAATAAAATAACCTTCAAAACTAAATTCCAACAGAAATCTTACACAATTCATTTGAGGGATATCATGGAACCACCCATAATTGGATTATTATAGAACCAACCACCATAATAAACAATTCCAAATAAATATAACATAATAATGAAAAATAAAATATTTCAATTTTTAACATTACACTTATATAAATATTCTTTTCACCCATAAGAAAACATTTTCATATTTTAAAATATCCATCACATTTAGAACCCATTTTGAAAATACCTAGAACAAAGGGAAATAAGATTTTATTTTAATAAAACATGAAATATTTTAAAGGAATAAAAACATAAAATAATGGTTATGGTAGAGTGAAAATCTGTTGACATCGTATACATTAAAATTGAACATTCTTTTTATCTTTTTTTCAAAATGTTCTATATAAAATACGTAAAGATATCACTTTTGAAAACTATTGGAATAAAGTGACATAAAACGTACTTTATAATTAATTTATATCCATAAAAATATATCTATAAAATAATTTTATGAATATGGATATGTAAGAAGAATATTTAGAAAATAAATCTTGAAAAGATTTAAAATGAGGTTTTAAGTTAAATTGTCCCACACCTCGAGTCTGAATTAAAATGTATGTTTTATATATTACAGAATAATAAAATTATTTTAATTATTTACTTTCTAAGTAACCTTTTTAATGTTTATTATTCCTTTTGTTTCCTTGTTATAATCAATTAATTAATCAATCAACTTCACATCACAAGTTTTGATGATATTTGGCTCATGTGTCCAACATGACTTCAATAGATTGACTATGATCAAAGTTGTAATTATTTCATTATCTATTAAATAAAAATAATTAAATAATAATAATTTATATATATAAATTATAATTTTAAAACACACCATGAAATATGATTATAAAAAATTAACTATGTTACAATCATAAAGATGGTAGGCTGTATGTACACATGGGTAACGTTTCCATTTTTCAACGATTATTATAGAAAAAAGTTAAGTATTATTTTATCTTTCCATAACTATTAATATATCATAAATAACATTTTATTTCTTTGAACAAACTTATATATACCAACTATGTGATGTAGTTATGAAAATTGACTCATATCGCTTTGTGGGCATGGTAGTCCCCACACTCGCATGGACGATGTTATAATTTTTCAATAGGTGAAAAAGTAATATAATAGATTATATATTATGTTTATAAAAAGATAAATATTTTATTAATATAAAACACACACAAAAAAATGTATATATATATATATTTTAAATCCTTCATTATAACTATCTATGGGAGACAATGATGGAAAACAAATTACATCGGTTTGTGAGACGGTAGTCCACCGTACACATAAATGATGGTTTCATTTCTCATTTGATGGAAGAATTAGTTGAATATATTTTATTACATTAACATAAAAACACCTAAATATATGGAAGATATTGGTGTTATTATTTTAGCATGTTTTAAGGATATTTTAAGGATATTTTAAGGAGATAGACGAAGAAATAAAACAAAAACGCTCAGTTAAGAACTATACCTCTTATTAAGAGAACCTCTTAAGGTTTACACCACAATATTTCCTAGGTTGGGTTTATAGTCAAACCAAGGCCTCTAGGAATTGGTGTGGGATGTAATTAAGGAATTGTTTTAGGTATTGGATGAACTAAACGTCTTTTTAAATGTGGATAAAAAAGGATAGGAGATTTCCTTTTATAAGTGAGGTGAGGGGACCTCTTGGAATTACATAAAATATTAAAGTAATTTTCATGGAAAAATGAATAAAAATTGATATAATTAAAAAAATTTGTATTTTTCATTATTATATTAAAAAATAAAACTTTCTAGAGAATTCTAAAAAATTCACCGTAAGATAATTTTGATACGATGAATTCAAAATTGATATTATTTTTTTAAAATAAAATTTATAAAATTTACATAAATTAATTATAATATTATCTCATAAAAAATAATAAAAATAATTTTTGAATAAAATATATAATTTTGAAGCATAAAATGACTTTAATAAAAATTAATCGATTATTTCGTAAGCACTAATGAATAAATTTTTATTCAGTAGAATCTTTAAATATATATATATATATATTTCATATCGTAATTAATCCTATTAATGCCCACCAATTTAATGGCTAGATTATAACAATAATATTTAAATAATAACATTTATTGGTTCATTTAAGCTCAGTTTTGTGTGTCGTACATGTTATAAAATATAGTCTTATTTCTTAAAATATTAGGATGTTACATTCTAACCACATTTTATAAATTTTGTCCCCAAAATTTGAACTCGATCATGGAAATTTTTGGGTTTGTTATTTGAAAATACCATTATTGAAATCCCACATTGTAAAAATTGTTAATATAACATCCTCTTAAAAAGTGGGAAATATAAATATGAAGGTAATATGAAATAATATAAAATTAGGTTTTTGAATAGGCAAGAATTAGTGGGAATTGAAAATATAGACATGAAAGACAAAACCGACACCCAATGATTGAAAAAGACTGATATAGAACATTTTTAGAAGAAAGTTAACAATCACAAAACCATAAATCTGTGAGGGGTGAAAAGACCATTCATTCATCATAAATGTGGGTAAAAGTACAACAATTTTATTTCAAGATTATTTTTTTAAAGATGAGATATTATTTTACTATATATACTAAAAACATAAATACATACACTTAATTTAAAATTATAAATCCATCATTTAATAAATTTCATCTGCAATCTCATATTTTTCTCCAAATGATGAGTATTCAAGATGAACTTTTCATGCATGAAGTACTAAAATCAACTTCTAATGAATCATATAGTCCACAAAAGTATAACAAGATATTACTCCCATATCTAGATATTAACCAAAACCAATTTAATTATAATAATGTAAGATAATCCAAAAAATAAATAAACCCTCATATTAATAAATACTAAACGGATCTCCAAAGCCTCAACAATGACACCCAAGGTTCACCTATCCTTAAAATTATCCAAAATATGCCTGAATAAGATTAAAACCCAAATATTAGAAGGACCTGATCACATATTCTTCTAAGATTAATCTAACATTTATCCCCCATCAATATTAGTCACTCATTAAGTTATACACCCAAAAATGTATATTCTATAATCATATAATCTCCAAAATATGCTAATTTTCCATTAATAGCCCAAATGACCATAAATAAACATTTAAATCATATATGATTCCAAATGATAATTGAACCTTTATTCCTCAAACGAAATCCCATAATAGTCTTTTTACCTTGATCATATAATGTTCTCCAAATATATATTTATATTTTTCTGAAATAACATTAATCACTTAATCACTAAATCACTTTTCAATATATGTAATGAAACATATGATCCCAAATTGAAATAACCCATAATTACCTTGAAATAAAAATAATATAAACCTTAAAGGTTATCAATACCTTAAAATTTATGTCCATAAAATGCAAAGGAATTATTCCTTAAATAATGTTTTCTCATGTTAAACTTTAGTGTTACATATACCTCAAACATATATCAAGCTCAATAAAATTCTCCAAAAATTATCACCTTTTCGCTACACCAATTTTCAAAGGTATCGATTCCATCTATCATATATTTAAATTTTTTAAAAAAGACACGATATAATAATCCTTATGTTTTTCTTGATTCTCATAATATTTAAAATATATTAGACTACCACTATATCATAATTTTACAAACTTAATACATAAACACATCCTTCATTCAACTTCATTCTTAAACCTTTAACCACGATTTTTAATCTTATTCAATAATACTTTATTCATAAAAGTAAACTATATGAATTATGTCTTTATGATTTATAAATATCAACCTAATCATGTTTCATAATTTAAACATAAGAAATATAATTCATACATAAAATTCACACATCATGAGTTTATTGATATTCCCTTCATCTTCTATTATGATTCCCAAATTCCAAAATAAAATGGTCTAGTCCATTGTAGTATTTACATTTTCAATAGATATGGAAGAGTTGATATTTTGAAAAAAACTAAAAATATACCATGCCCCATACAATATTTACAGAAATGAAAAGGTGTTGGATAAGTCAAAAAATTTCTTTGAGGTTATTTAAATACTTAATAATCTTTAAAAACCATTTGACCAATACTTTTCAATAATAGTGATGATAAAATAATTTTAAATGGATAAAAAGGTTATAAAAGATAGCTTTCCTTACTTTTTTAAAAATTACCTTTAATCTATTGAAAATAATGTCACTTAAACATTAAATTATTAAAATTAATATAATACATAAAGGTAAAGATAATACCATAGAAATTTTATAATACTCTAATCATTTAAGCCACTTATATATCAGTTGATTTAAGTTATATTCCAATATGTCTAAATTTCCATAATTATTCTTTGAATAATAACCAAAATTTTCCACAAAATAATAACCATTATGGTTATATAAGGCTTTTAAATTATGATTAAATAATATCATAACCTATAAGGCCAAATAAACCTTTCCTCTAATACCAATTATAATTACACAAAATTAAATCATCACATAATCTTGAGTTTTAATCAATAATTCACTTTCTTACATTACTAAGGAAGTTTTCAATTTATATTTTTAAATAATTAAGTCATCACTCTTACATATTAAATAATATGTCATTAAGTGTACACTTCCACTTAGTATCTATTTTTCATACAATATTTTTTATAATATAACAAGTTTTATTTTTCATGAAATATCTTTATAATTTTCATATTGACCTCATCTTTATCCCTAATAATTTTTAATACCCCATGAAAAACATTTTAAAACATAAGATGAGAATAAAAACTCAGTAAGGGACATATAAAATGAAATAATTACACCCATTACTCTATCAATACTTACAAAACTTTTCCTTTTTTAAAATAAACTTTGGGCTCAAAATAAACATTTTCTTTTTCAAGAACTCACCTTATCTACCTAAAGATTGTCATAAAAAAATTCATAAGAAATCTTAAAGGAAAAATAAAACTCATTAATGTTTATTTTTAAATCATTAAAAACACATGAATACTTTTCTCCCTTAAGAATTAGTTTATAATTTTATTTAAACATAACCTAATTATATTTCCTTGTGAAATGACAATATTTATATAAAAACACATAGAAAGAATAAATAAATCATATAGGCAAATTTGGATGTGATTTTCATATCACTATTACAATCACTCTTACATATAGATTAACCTTCATGGCTACTAATGGAATAAAATTCATGGTTAAAAATGGAATAACCTTTAAGGTTACAAATAAAACGACCTTCATGGTCAACTTACACCATAAATATTACCCAATACATTGGATGTCTATCATGGACCCACCCATACTTAGTTAATAACTAGACCATCCATCATCACAAAAAATTCTTAAGAACCATAACAAAATGATAAAATGTAAAATATTGCAATTTTTAACATTACACTCATAAAAATATTATTTTACCCCACAAGAGAACATTTTTGGATTTAGAAATATCCATTGCATTTAAAATTATTTTTGAAAATACAAAGAACAAAGAAAATGAGGTTTTTTATTTAAATAAAACATGAAATATTATAAAGGAATACCAATATCAGATAATGATTATGGTGGTAGTAAATCCATTGAATCATTATATGTTAAAATATAATACTATTTTTTTTGTCAAAACTTTCTGTATAAAATATATAATAATATTCCTGTTGAAAATCTTTGAAATAAAGTGACATAAAATATCCTTTATAATTCATTTATATCCATAAAAATGAATCCATAAAATAATTTTAATAACATCGATGATTATCCACTGAAATAGGCTAATATTAATTAATTATATTTTAATATTCATTTAATTTAAAGTCTATAAATGCCAATTTTAGTGCATTTTATAAATTGAACTTTATTTCTCATCATATGTTCAATTCATGTTTAATGTGCAAATTTGGGCCCAATAAATAATTTTCTTGTGGAATAAATTATTTAAATTATTTAAATTTAATATTTTTTAATATGATTTATCACTTTTTTGGAACAATTTTTCTTTTAGTATCTATGGATAAATCATAATGAAGATGGACATTTTTGTGTATGAATACAGAAATAATTGAAAAAAGAATAATGGGTCTTAGGCCCATAAAACAAAATTGGGGCCCACAATCTAAGCCCAATGAAGCTCACATTTTAATTTTATAAATATAAAAAATATGGGGATAATTTAATTCAACTATTTCCAAATACAATTTTAAAGTTTTCGTGGTGATTCGGGTGGTCAAAGATGAAAATTAAATTTATGGCCAAATCTAAACGCCCATAAAGTCAGGCTACCATTTTGAGCATTAATTCTAAAAATATGATCCAATTGGTATGAAATTTTGAAATAACATAGATGAATCAAGTAATATAATATTTATATTATTCTAACCCAATATATTATTCCATATTTAATGATATACTGGCACTCCAAAAGGGGGATGAATCTGTTCGATTTTCCTGGTCAAAGATGAAAAGCCCTATTTACCTTTATTTTCTCAACCACATTTGACTCTATTAATTAAATGAGAGAGAATTTATTTATGGTTATTTGACATAAGGCTCTAATTTTTTCCCTATTTGAGGATCTGGTGGTGAAGGTATTTGGTGTGTAAGTTTTTCCTTTCAATTGTGTTGTCATGTTGTAAATTTGTAATCACGTGCTAATTTTTTCTCACATATGTTTCTTGAATGATTTTAATTTTTTAATAAATGTTACTATAATTAAAATTTTCTATTATTATTTAGATCACACCACTACCATTTTTTTAGGGTATGATTCTATTCACATAATCTTTTGTGATATTCTTCATTCAATAGTGGAGTGATCATTTTTTTATGTTTTTCTTATTCAATCTCACCCCTTTATGTTTACATCCACCTTCAATTGATATATTTGCATCAATGGAAGGATAAAAAATTTGTGTTTTTATTATAGGGAGTTTCATGGGGCTAGATTGGATGTTATTTAAAATTATTAAATTATAAAATTAGTTCTATAGTTTTAGAGTTACTTTCATTGAAATATTTTCTTCTTCGTCTGTACTGACTTTAACGACTATACATTTTGAGATCTATTAAGATCCTATGCCTTGGAGTGATCATGAAAGTGATCCTCTATGTGATTTTTTTAAATATAATTGGAATTTTTTATGGATTAAATTGGTGAATGATTTTGGGTATTTATCTCATTTATTAGATACATCTTTAACTAATGAACTCAAAATTCATAAGAAATCAATTACAACATTTCTTTCCATAACAAAAACATAGGATCAAACCATCAATATTAATTGTTTTATATAAATACATTGTGTGTTTTTATGGTTTATTAAATTAAATAACTATTTATTCAATTACAATCAACCACAAATTTTTCCACTTCATAACCAATCCTCCATCAAATTTTTGTGTCTATAGGTTTCTTTATTAGTCCATGTAGATTCGATCCCTACTTTTACTTCAACGGCTGCTTATACCAGTATTTTAAATTTGGGTACAACCTAATTTTGGCACTGTTTTTGGGGACCCAAGTTAGTAAAATTTATTCTATAATTATTTTCTCACCCCAAATTCTTTATTCTATCCCCCATTTATCTTATCTTTTCCCCTTTCAATTTGTGCGTTCCCAAGGAATCTCAAATCCCCATTTCTACCTACTTAATTGGAGTATATTCCAAATTACCACTTCATAAAACCATGATGTAATCAAATGATAAATAAATATCGAGAAGCACCTAAATTAGGTAATTTATTTGATTAAACCTCTAATTATTACCCATAGTAGGTTCTATGTACAATCAATGTGATGATAAATGTTTAAAGGATAAATTTCCACCCCTGTTAAGGATGGTAGAGGAGATCAATTTTAAGGAATTACATGATTTAAAAATTCATATGAATACTGATCCCTAACAACTTCTTGACTAATTTTGTGATGAAATAGAGTTGACTAATTTTAAGGTTTCATCTTTGAGGATAGAATTACAAAAGATTAAAACTTGTGAGGAACCCATATCTACTCTGAATATCCCTTCCATAACCTTATGTGATGTTTCTAATTTCATTAAAACATCTCATGAATTTACTAAAGAACCAACATTAGTATTTTGGTTATCTAAAGAGGATCAAGTAATTGAGGAAGAGTCTTTAAATCAAGAGGAAAATGGTTTTCTATATTCACAATAGGAAAAATTGGCCTTATGGATCAAGTGTCATAAATATTTCTCTAATGATGATTTTTAAAAACCCAAATCACTAAAACATAAGGATAAATCACAATATTTGAGTTCATACCAATCCATAAAACTAATCTATCCAGCTTTTTGGTTGAATCTTAATATCATAAGGAGACAATTATTTTAAAACAATTTCGAGAAGAAATTAATTTTGATTCTAATTTCCAATATTATTTGGGAAAATTCAATGAAACTGAACTCAAAGATATGATACTTCCTTACCCACTCAAGAATACCTACATATGTGATAACCAATACCATTAAATTATCATTTATTTTCCTCTAGAATCACAAAAAAGGAGGAATTACCCTTGAAATCTTAGGGAAGTCTGTAGGTGAAAATGGATCTACCATTTCTGAAACTCTTTGGATTTTTACACTCCTTGTTGAACATGGGTTTTCACATGAAACAAATTTAAAAAAAGGATCAATATGAATCTTATATAAGTGTAGAAATATGGGGTTTTTAAAATGTTGAAATTTGGTATTGGATAAGTTGGGGGGTCCAAGTCGAGCTAATGAATTTAAAATAATCACATTCCAACAAGCAACACAAGTTCTGCATTTATTTTATTTTGTGTGTTTTTGTGATTTTTTGTTTAAGGGAATGACTTGGGGTTTTCAATGTGATATAATGTATTTTTTATGAGATTTAATAGTCAAATTAGTTTAGTTTTTTCAAATAAAACACATGCCTTCCAAATTTTATACCCAACCATCAATCATCCCCATAGAGTCTTCATGTAACATGAAGACAAAGTGATCAATTACTTATTGATGGGTCATCAACTTCAAACCAAGTGATTTTGTTCCATGAATTCATTTCAAATCACATTATCATCTCTTTATTCCAAATTATGAACTATCTATTCTCTTATATTTTAACACTGAGGGAAATTTCATTCTAAGTTGGGGGGGGGAGTAAAAATCTGAGATTTTATAAAAAAATAAATTTACTATCCTTAAATGTGTTAATGTACATTGGGAATCCTGAAAACTGAATATAAAATGATTTTAATGCCTTGATTATCATTTTAAGGCTTGTTTAAGTTCATTATCATATTTTTTGGAAAGTGAAGTTGTCCAATGTGATTTTTTATTGATAATATTTTCATCCTTTTAATAAAAATTCCCAAATTAACGTCTTTTGGAATTTGGGTGTAAGTATGAGTTCTTGGGTACCTTTCATCATAGCATGGGGTTAGAAGTAAATTATTTTTTAATTTGAATATCCAACAAAAAAATGAAAAAAATAATGTATAGAAATGTTTTGTCTAAATGTGCAGTGACCAACACATGAGGATCGTGACACCATAGTTGTCTTGCCCAGAGTTTGGACTTACATCTCCATTATAAATCATGAAATTGGTAAAATGTGTGGCCTCCATCAATTGGGGATCACGACTCTATAGTTGTATTTCCCGAATTTGGTCCTTTCATATCTATTATAGTTCAAAAAAAAAAGAAAATTAAAAAAATTGTATACTCATATTAAGGTTTAATGTGATTCCCAACCAGAGCTTCAATTTTTCCCTCGAACAAGAAAATGGGACCCTTGTATTTTGGGATGCACAAAACATTATCATGATTAATTGAAATTGGATGAAATCTGATAATAAATTTGACCAAAGGAATGTTCTTGGGATTAGGATATTATTTTCAACATAACTTGTGTGAAATTATTTTTTATAGGTTTAATGATTTTTTTCATGATGTATTTTGATTACCATTTTATGTTAAAATATTTTTGAAATAGGGAATTCAATTTCATAATTCTAAGTTACTTTTTTCTTGGGACTAAAAAAACTCAAGTTGGGTGGTGTGATTAGACAATGAGAGAGGATACTATTAATTGATTATATTTTAATATTCATGTGTTTTAAAGTCTACAAACACCAATTTTAGTGCATTTTATAAATTGAACTTCATTTCTCATCACATGTTCAATTCTTATTTAATGTGAAAATTTGGACCCAATAAATAATCTTTTTGTGTAATAGATTATTTAAATTATTTAAATTATATATTTTTTGATATGGTTTGTCACTTTTTTTAATATTTTTTCTTTTAGGATCAATGGATGAATTATAAGGGAAGATGGTAATTATTGGACATGAATTTAGTAATTTCTAGACAAAGCATAATGGGACTTAAGTATATCAAACAAAAGTGGGGTCCAAAATACAAGCCAAATAAAGATAAAATTTTAATTTTTGAAATATAAAATTATGGGGATAATTTAACTCAATTTTGTAAAGAACTAATTTGGACGTTTTCATGGTGATCCAGGTGGCCAAAGATGAAAATTAAATTTATGGCAAGATCTTAATGCCTATAAAATTAGCCCACCATTTCAAGCTTAAATTCTGAATGGATGATCCAATTGGAATGAAATTTTAAAATATATTAGAGAAAACAAGTATTATAATATGTATATTGCATGAACCAATCATACTATCCTATATTAAATTATATACTAACACTCCAAAAATGGGGATGAATCTAGTAAATTTTCCTGGTCAAAGATGAAAAGTCCTTTTTCCCTTTATTTTATCACCCAAATTTGACTATCCTAATTAAATGAGAGGTAATTTATTTTTATAGGGAAAATTCTCCATTTTTTCCCTATTAAAGGATCTGGTGGTTAAGGTATTTGGTATGAATTTTTTTCCTTTAAATTATATTGTTATGCAGTTAATTTGAAACCGCACGTTAATTTTTTCTCATGTAAGTTTCTGGAATAATTTTAATTTTTTAATAAATGTTCTTATTATTCTGATTTTATATTATTATTTACATAATTTTGATAAAAATTCATTAGGTAGTGAATATATTGAAATAATAGTTTGTGATATTCTTCACACAATGGTGGAGTGATCGTTTTTATGTTTTTCTTCTTCAATCCCGCACCTTTAAGTCGACTTCCACCTTCCATTGAGAGATTTGAATTAATGGAAGGGTAAATTTTTTTTGGTTTGATTATAGGAAGTTTCATGGGGATATATTGGATGTTATTCAAAATTCATAAATTATAAAATTAGTTCTATTATTTGAGAGTTTCTTCCTTTGACATAATTTATTCTTCTTCATCACCGATTTTAATGACTACACATTTTGAGTGCTAGTAAGATCCTATTATTTGGAGTGATCATGAAAGTGATCCTACAAGTGAATTAGTGAATAAAATTTTAATTTTTTATGGATTAAATTGGTGAATAATATTAGGTATTTATCTCATTTATTAGAGATATCTTGAACTAATGAACTCGAAATTCATAAGAAATCAAATACATCATTTCTAGCCATAAAAACAACCTAGGATTAACCCATCAACATTAATTATTTTAGACCATGTAATTTTGTGTTATTTTGGTTCCTTAAATTAAATCACTAGTTCTTTAATTAAAATCAACAAAGTTGGCCACATTATAGCCAATCATTCATCAAATCTTTGTGTCTAAAGGTTTCTTCTTTTGTCCCTATGGATTTAATCCCTAATTTTAATTAAATGACATATTATACCAGTAGGGTAAATTTTGGTCTCAAAAAATGGATATATAAGATAATATTTTAGAAAATAAATCTTGAAAACACTTTAAATAAGTTTTTAAGTTATTATATCTCTTAAATTGAGCCTGAATAGTCACTTATGCTCTATGTATTCTAGAAAAATAAAATAATGTTAATTATTTAATTACTAAGAACATTTTTCACGTTTATTAATACTTTTATTTCCATTTTATAATTAATTAATTAATCAATTAACTTTACACCAGACATTTTTATGACATTCGGTTCATGTGTTCAAAATGACTTCTGTAAATAGACTATATAAAAAGAGTTCATTATTCCATTATATAAAAAAATAATAATCATGGAATGATTATTACTTTTATATATAAATTAGACTTCTAAAAAAACATTAAATATAATCATGAAAAATAAACTATGTTTCAATTATGGAGATGGAAGGTTGTATATACGCATGAGTAATATTTCCATTTTTCAACGATCATTATGGAAAGAAGGTAAATATTATTTTATCTTTACATAATGATTATTTATCATAAACAACAAGTTATTTATTTAAATACACTTATATATACCATCCTTGTGATGCAGTGATGAAAAAAGAATCACATTGCTTCATGTAGATGGTAGTCCACACGTTATCATGAATGACGTTATCATTTTTCAAGAAATGGAAATATAAGAAAATATTATATATATTAAGTTATTATGATGATATATATGTAATTAAAACCATAAAAATACAAAAAGATATATATATATATATATATATATATATATTAAATCCATCATTATAACTACCCATGAGAGATGTTTATAGAAAAGAAATTACATCGGTTCACGAGGTGGTAGTCCATTGTACACAAAAATGATGATTTCATTTCCCATTTAATGGAAATAGGAGATGAATATAGGTTATTACATTAATATAACAACACCTCAGTATATGTAAGATACCACTATTATTATTTCAGCATGTTTGAAGGATATTTTAAGGAGATATAAGAATAAATAATATGAAAACACTCAGTTAAGAACTATACATCTTATTTAGAGAGCCTCTTGAGTTTTACAAATAAATATTTCATAGGTTTAACTTCTAATAAAACCAATGAATATAGTACTTGGGGATGGATGTACAAAATTTATTTTGTTATGGATTTTCTAAACCAAAAGGGTTTCTAATTTTGAAGAAAGTATGAGAGGAAGTTCCCTTTTGTAAGTGAAGAGAGGGACACTCTTTGAATTACCTAAAATATCAAACTCAATTTCTTAAAAAAATGACTCCAAATTGATATAATTTGAATATAAGATTAGGATGAGTTGAGAAAATATAATACAATAAAATTTTGACAATTTTTGGTTATGTTTTCACCCTTATATTTTTATTTTAACTGCCCATTAACCTTTTTTTTAAAATTACTACGATATTAATGTTTTACTCTTTAAGGGTCAAGAAAATAGATATAAAAGAAAAAATGAAACATAATTGGACCTGGTTGACATTTTCAACCATATAATAACCACTTGAAAGTAATAAAAGTTTTTAAAGAATTTGAAATAATTTAACAAAAATATTGTTTATTATAAAATATAATTATTGTCAATTTTGTAACTGTTCATTTAATTTGACTTTGAAATTATCCGAAAAACAAAGGAATTAGAATATAATTATTCAAAAATATCTAAAATTATATATTTATCTAAAAAAATTCATGGAAAACAATAATGACTTCAAATTATATTACTTTTACTATATTTAAAATCATTTATTTTATTTTTATATAATTGAATAAATACGGTGTCAGTGTTGTATAAGAATTTAAGGTAATTATTTCATCACTAAAAATTATAAATAAATTACCATGAAAAATAATAATTTATCTTTAAAATAAATATTTATAAACAAAAATAGTATTTTTTAACCATATATTAAAAATTTAGAGTAAATATAACAAAGAGAATGACATTTTTTTCTTTTCTTTACAAAAAATATTATAAAGGTAAAAAACATATCCAAATTGCAAGAAAAGGTCATATAATCAAAGTTTGGATGATTATTGATGAAATATACTAATAAAATAAAATTAATTAAAGTGTTATAGTTACTTTTTAGTCCTTATAATATTATATTTAACATTATTTAACACATTTGACCTTTATTGCGGTAACAAAAAATTACTATGATTACTATTCATAATGATTTAAAATAAAATGGAAATATTTTAAAAATTTGGAACTGATGATTAAAAATTTGGAATAGAATTTTCAAGATTCAATTTATAGTATTTACATAATTTAATTTAAAATTAAACTTGAAAAATGGGATGAAAAACAATTTTTTAGAAAATGAATGTTTAAGTATAAAATTGTTTTTATTCAGAAATCAAGAATAAAGTTAATTCCAAATAACATAATTGGATTATTCTTAATAAAAATTAAATAATTTTATTTTAAAACTAATCTAAAATATAATTTTACCTTTTAAATTATTGAAATAAAATACTATTTTTAATAACGATTAGTATTTTTCACTATTTCATTGAAAAATTAAACTTTCTTGAAAGTTATCAAAAAATCACCATAAGATAATTTTAATATGATGATTTAAAAAATGATATCATTTTTTCAAATAAAATTTCTAAAATTTCTAAAAATTATTTTTAATTTTCACTAACAAAAAGAAATAATATATAATTTTGAAGCATAAAATGACTTTATTAAAAATCGAGTGCTTATTTCCTATAAATTAACCAATATATTTGTATTCATCAGATCCTTTATATAAATATTTATTTCATTATATGAAATATCTTATTCATGTTCTCTAATTTAATGTCTAGATTATAATTGTCATATTTAAATAATAATATTTCTTTGTTCGTTTAAGCTCGGTGTTGTGTGTCATACATGCTATAAAACATATTATTCTTTCTTAAAATTCTAGGGTGTTAAACCGGAGATGATGAGATGATTTTTATAGGAAAAATAAGATGATCATCTTGAGATAATATAGGTTTAACTCTTTGAATTACACTATAGACCCTTGTTATTAAGGGAATAAATAACTGTAAACACCTTGAGGGACCTATTAGTTAGGGAGGAAATTAGGAAAGATCCAGTATCAAGGAAATACATGATCAAAGGGGGTAGGGATTCTTAATAGAACTTAGGCCTTGACACTTGAATTTATGGGGTGGGATAAACTAGAAAAATATTTCCCACATTTTAATGGGATTAAATATAGAAAGGGAAAAAAATCCATGGGCTTATGTTCTTAAATCATGGACTAGACCAAAATTATTTAAAAAAACATATTAGTTTTCATCCTAAATGGACCACACATGTTTATGCCTCATCCATGTAGGCTTGGCCCACACTGCCCCGATCTAGATTGTTAAGCACCCTTAAAAGGGGGAACTCTAGCACACATAACCCAATCATACATCTTAGGAGGCCATGGTGGATGAATGGGTAGGTTAGTGTCCATGGTTAGGGATCAGGAAAAAATGACACTCAAGTATGGGACTTAGGAAAAGTGGCACCCAAGTATTGGGACTTGTGTGATGTTATTCCCAAGTATGATACGTGGGTGAACTCACACCCTAGTTGGATGGTCTGGGAAAATTATCACCCTATTTGAATAGAATAGGTGAATTAACACCACAATTATAAAACCTAGGTGAATTGGTTCCCTTATTGGATGGCCTAGGAGAATTGGAACCCTTTTTTGATGGATCTGAGATGGATTGAGTTCACATTACCCTGGTTTGATGATTTTAAGATGACTCTTGGTCCTTCACCCTAGTATTCTAGGGGAATTTCTCTTTCAAAAAGATTTTATATTAAAAAAACTGGATGAAACCATTACCCATATTTTCCCTCTTACTTCCCTTAAGGTGTACCATAATAAGTCTCACGAAAAAAGTACAAGGTTGGGTGCATAATAGTAGGGTCCCTTTATTTCTCCACCTCTTATTTTTGTCTCCCTTCCATCAATGGGAGTCATGTGGTGTATTCATAGAGACAAGGAGATTAGGTCAAATAACTTGGGTGATAACTGCTCCTTGGGCCATACTATGCATGCCTTGTGAAAGTGGGCTTAGGCATGAAATATATTAATGTGAAGGGTATTCATATAAAGAGGCCATAGTGCATGAAAAGGTAGGAATGAATAAGAATTTAAGTGTGAAAAATGGACCTAGGCATGGGAATAGGGACCTTATCATGATTTAAGAGACCTAGGTAAACATAAATAGACTTTAGCGTGACCCATTCTTATTTATATTTAAGTTTATCCACACCCAAATAAATTCTGAACTTTTTAGAAAAATCAAGTGCCAAAAAATTTTACCCTTTGAATTGGATCTTATTTAAAAAAGAGGATCAAATTTTGAGCTTGACATGACTTTAGTGAAAATTTTACTTCAAAGAAGGGAAACCGTTCCCAATTTAGTAGCTAGGGAATGTTATTAATATACATATCATATAAGATGATCTATTTTGGGTTTGTTACACACCTAAAAATGTTATGGGCTACTTCTTTTTGATGCATAACATGACCTAAGTGTAACTTGAAAATACAATCTCTCTTTCACTCAAGTCACGTGACTTAATCCTCATGATCTTTGTGTAATCCATTCCTTATCTTCAGACTTGGTGTTATAAGAATATTGTGCTTCTTATTAGGAATTTATAAGCTTGGTGTAACACAATATCTGGGTGAAACATCTTAAGTAAACTGGCTGAGAGAAATGACATGGGTTATGGGAGTTGATAAAACTGACTTGATCAGATTTTTTATATTGGAAAAATTTCACCCAATTTTTTTAATGTTCAACTTTTCTTCACTCTAGGTATTTTTTATACCTTCTTCTTACCTAATAAATTAAAATTTTTGAATTTTAATTTTCTATAAAATATGGACCATCTTCCGAACACAGTTTATGATGCTCAAGTTTCTGTTCATATCGACTAGATGATCTAAGATGTCAAATAAGGAAAAGATAAGAAGTGAAGGACATATATATCATATATTTCCCAAGTTATGGAATAACAACATCAAATATTCTTATCATCAAACTTCCTTCCACTATATATTCACAAAAATTTGACTGACATCGATATCTTAAGGCCAAACAACAGTATCCAAGACTCTAAGTTATCCGATTATACCAGTTTAGGTAGTTAAAATATATAATCAAGATGACTATACATCAAAGAGGGAGAAAAACCTTTCATTCACATTGAAACACTCTAGAGTAGATTTGGAAAACCATACATACATACCAAAGCTCAAGGTCCATTATTACTCCTCCATCTTTCACCAATCAAAAATCAACCATATTTAAGACTAGAATGTGGATTGATAACTACATCTTGGGGGTGTATCAAACCTGAATGGATATGGTTATATTTGGTTCAAAACATACACATTAATTTGTATAATAACCTATGGGTGTTGGAAATATATGAAGTTATTTATATCTCACAGACCTATGTATACTAGATTTCTGACCTCATCCCAAAACTTCTTAGTTTTTAGATCCCATAGACGGACACATTCCACTTGAATCATAGATAAGTGAGAATAAATCTATGGGGTTCATATCATAATTATATAAGATAAACATATATTTATTTTATATCATTACAAAAAGTTAAATATTATATCTTGCAATAATCTCACCTAGATTAGAGAAACTTTTGGTTTAGTTTCCTTGAGGAATACATACATAGAGAACTTATTTTACTAAACTTGTAAAAATTTCACCATAATTGTACTATTCTAGACCCCATTTATACTTATAATAAGTTATATATATCTTAGTAATTAGGTTAAGGGAAGCACCAAAAAATGGGAGATATCAAACACTCAATAAGAGAAAATTTCTCAACATTTCATCAAGGTCTAGATCATAAGCATATGATAAAACATTAGAAGGGAGACATTTCTTATTAAAAATAATGAGGAAAAATAAATCCCTTTAATAAATTTTAAAGGAAATATAATATCAAAATAACAAACATGTACCATAACATATGAGTGTGTGATAGGCATGAAAACATAACATAAGGAAATGATATTATAATACCTTGGAACCATAAATATATGGAAAAAACATTTAACATGACATCATAAGAATAAGTCAAGGATCATTTACAAGACTATAATAGTGAATATAGTTCCATAGTGTATTGGTTTCATTATCCATTCCCGTAAACATAGTGGACTATAGTGACCCCAACCCCAGAATATCAGAGATGGTTCCTGCTACCATTATAATGGAATAAGATATAAGGAAATCACATCCCAAAGGACCAAATAGTTTATTAGTATTAGTAATATATATATATGAGTATTGTATTAAAAATTAATAAAAAAATACAATATAATTTTTTTTCTTTTAGAATAAATTCATTCTATATTGTATATACTTTTATACCAGTCATAGTAAACTTCAAGGAATATTGGGGAAAGGAAAAAAATAAGGGTGATATCAAATACCCAGTATGTATTAAGTACAATGGAAGCTATCATGAATCAATAATTAATAATCAATAAATAAAGGTTAATAACTGAACACACATTCCATTTAAATAACTAAATAATGAATAATCAATATGGAAAGGTAAATAACTGAACACATATTCCATTTAATCAATTAGATTCGAATTAAATTCATCCATATATTTTTTCATAGTGAAAATCTCATCGATAATAATAATTGAATTCTGAATGTAGTAATTTCTTAATTATTGTACACTATGTTTCATAGACACATGGAACTATTACCATTAAGTCCTTTCAAAATATAGTTTAAAATATACTAGTTGAAAACCTATTAGCTAATACTAGCCAACTTATACATCCCATGAGACTACCGATACATCAAGGGGAACACTTTAAATGGTCCCCAACCCATGTCACACCTGTACAAAGCATTCCTCATATATCAGATAATTGATTTAATTCATAAAAAATGTTCCTTATCAAATATCTATAGTTAGTAAAGAATAAAGATTTATCAATATTTCCCTAGATAATCAAATAACTGTCTATGTAAACACTGTATGTAAAAATGGTATATGGTTTAGGCAATAATCATATCAATGATAAATATTGTGGATATTTAGTGGACATTTAATGTTCAATGTTCACTAGAAAGTTAATAACTAAAGGGGAAGTCAATTAATATAGAAAAATGATACAAGGATGTGAATTTAAATGAAATCATTGGTCAAAATAATCATAATACATCTATAGGAAGAATAAAGATGTTATTAAAATTATGTATACCCATTGAAGTAAGAATAATGGTTGTTGTCGTTGATGAAATAAAAATATATTCAAAAAAATTATGAAGGAAAAAATCCTTTTCAATTTGGAAAAAATTTTAAAAATCATTTTCTTTAAGAATAAAATTCTAAAAAATTTTCTTTAAAAATATCTTTGTGAAATTTCAAAGTAATCTTCAAATAAATGATGATGGGTAATTCCGTACATGTCGTACAAGGTAAATAAACATTCATTTTACATTGTAAAAAGGTTAGAAAAGTGACTTGTTCAGAAATAGACAAGAATATTCCTTTGATTTTAAAAAAAAAAATAAAATTAGTAATTTTTTTTAATAAATATATTTTTAATGGTTAAAACCTTTTTTATTTTTTTTAGAAACACATAGTTTTGAGAGAAAACAGATTTCCGACCTAAGATATAAATGAAGTTGGATTTTCTTAAAAACTTTTTCTAAAACATTTTAAGTAGCAAAGAGTATTTTATTACTATTACATGAAAATAATCATGATTAATCAGATTAGAAGAAAATGATAGGGTTTTTTTAAACAATTACTAGAAAATTTCCTTTAGTGGGAATTCAAGTGTAAACAATCTCGAATAAAACGAGATTGTGAAGTAAACCCCTGGAAAGATCATAACATTGAAGTGAGAATAAACCAATGAATAGATTATTTTAATAAAATAAAAATCCACATAAAACAAGTGGAAATAAATAAATATATTTTCAAAATCTATTACACACACACCTTTATAATATTAATGACAATGAGGAAGTAACATAACACAATGAAAATAAACCGAGTTATGAAATTCCTTACGACTTGGTAACTTTTAACTAAAACAATTCAAATTGAAACTTAAAATAATCTGAATAATGAATTATTCAGGATATTACATTCCAATAATAATTATATACACCATATAATATTAATTAGGGGCATAACATTATAATATGCCTCAAAAAAATGAAATGGAGATGAAAATCCCTTACCTAAATCTTTCCTTTTAGACGTACTTTCTTTAACCTCCTATATAATGAATTTTAACATGTTATGAAATTATTAAAGATAAATATTAATATTTATTATATCATATATGATCCTTTTATAAAATATTATTACCCATTTTTTAATAATATTTCATTATTTTTATCATTTATGGTAATTTTTTTTGTTTTCTGAGTATGGTTTGACTTGTTATTTTTTTATCATATTACTAAGATCATGATTTAATAATCTAAATAATTTTAAAAAATATTTAAATATCATATATATAACATATATTTATATGTATTAATATTAATCACTAAAATTTTGTGATATTAAATGAAATACATCGTTCATGGAGACGATAGACAGTATGTACACATGAACACTGCTTCCATTTTTTTATCATATTAAAGAAAGAAAAGTAAATGATATATATTTATATTATCATTATAGTATCATATCTATGTCATATATATTAAATATTTTTTATTAAATCCTTCCTTAATACATTTTATGTAATGTGTGAATGAATAACATCGCTTCATGAGGTGGTAGTCTGCCTTACACAAGAACGACGTTATCATATTCCAAAAAATGGAAAGTATGAATGTATGTGTTATATAATAAATGAAAAAGAATGAATAAATAGTAAATATCATAAATATCATAAATATAACATATAAAAAGTATTTTCATCATGATTCCCAACCATTAAAGGGGGTAATGAAAAAACGAACAACATCGGTTCATGAGGCAGTAGTCCACCTTACACATGAACAATGATTTCATAACCCATTTGTTGGAAGTGTGTGTGGTTTTAGGTAATAAACTTAAAATTACAAAATATAATTATATTTAATATAATTTTGTTATTATATAATCATGATATAATAAAAATTTAAGGAGGTGGATAAGGAAATAAAATAAAAACACTAAAAAAAACATTACCTCTTCTTCAGGTATCCTATTTAGGTTTTCTCTAATGCCTTCCTAAGATTGATTTATATAAAAGATAAGGCTTATAGGATGAGAGTATGTAATTATATAAGATATTTTTTAGTTATTGTATGATCTAAAATTCTTTAGAGTTATGAAGAGAGGAGAAGAGGGGGAGGCCTTTTATAAGTGGGGTGAATGACAAACTTGTAAAATTTTGAAAGAGAGAATTAAAATAATTTTTTTTCTATTTCTAGTGGATCCAATAATTAAAAAAAATATATAATAGAAGGTATAATGTCTAAATTTCTCCTTATAATGGTTTATTTATAAATTTATTGGTTATTTGGACCCTTAAGATTAAAGTTTATTTCCTTGGTAAACTCTTTTTTCTCTTAATCACTGTAATTAATTTTAACTACTTTTACTAATAACTTTGATAAAAGTTTAATTTTTAATTATTATAAATTATAATTTTTTTTAATTCCAAATATATAATCCACTTTTAATAATTCAAACCTTATAATTGTAAGAAATTAATTTAAAATTAACCCCATGGATGGAATGAGAAAACAATTTACTAAAGTGAAAATGTTCAAAGGTTTACAATGTTTTTATATCCAATTTAAATATGATATTGATTTAAAGGACCTAAATTGTATTAATAGATGTATAATTTAACTATTCTTACTTTAAAACCTATTCAAAATATAATTTAATATTATAAATTATTTAGAAGGAAAAAGAGTTTTCAATTAAAATTCATTATTTTCACTATTCATTAAAAAATGAGATTTCTTTGAAAAATAAAAAAACAATCCTAAGATAATTTTTACATTATGATTTCAAAAATTAAGTTTATTTTTTAAAATACAATTTTTAAAAGTTTCCAAATTTATTATTAAATCAAGTGTTCCATTAAAAGGATGAAAAACTGCCTTTAGAAAAAATATAGATTTTTATGAGTAAAATTAGATTTGTTATTATCATATGACTAAAAAATGTATTGGATAAATGTAAAAACATTTGATTTAATATATAATATATATATTTCATTAATATCATCTAATGATAGTAATAAATTTAATTTATTAAGACAAAATTCCTTTAGTGCATAAAATAGTTTTTTATAAAAACATTTTCTTTATATTCAATTAGTGTTTATATTCATTTCTAATTAATTGGTAAACAATTAATTCAACCATATATTTTTATAATTTAGTTAATAACATTCATACCATAAAATATAAAATATATGTTATATATTAAATAATAATATGTTATTGTTCAGTAAAACTCAGTCTTGCATGTAACGCAAGCTATCAAAGAAATATTTTGTTGCGTTCACCACAATATATATAAGGCCCCAGCCTTAAACCTTACTTAATATTGAATTAAATGAGTAATTCACATTGAGTATATTTTCAGGTTTATAGTTTTAGAGAATTAGGACATAACTATTACATCTAAAAAGATTATAAAGTAGTCACTTCTACTAAATTTCCATAAAATAAAAACTCTTAAAAAGAAACATGTCTAGTTCCATGTATTAGATAGCATGACTTTCCCTTGATACCATCCTTGAACATATTCCACATTAAGTCCTGTGAAAAACATTTCAAAAAAAAAAACTTGGGGTGAGCATAAAAATCTCATCAAGGGATACACAAATAATGAAAACAGTTAGTTTTTCAAAGCAACAAGTAAACCATGTATACTTTATCAAAGTAATACCTTTCACCTTTAGGAAGTAGTAAAAAATATTCACTGAATAAAATATCATTACTTACCCTTTTGTAACAAAAATATTACCATAAAACCCATATAAAGAACACATAACATATAAAGGTAATTTGAGACATAAACATACTTAAATGGAATAACCATACGGTCGACTTCCACACATACTTAATGGAATAGCCATACGACCAACTTCCATACCCAATGCATTAGAGGTTATAACGTAACCACCCGTCCTAGTATTTGCGGCACCACCCGTCATATGGTTTATCACATAACCACCCGTAAAATGTCCAAGTACCATTATTACACATAAAATATTGAAAATATAAACATTTCAATAAAAATATTTCATTTTCAATCAAAATAAGTAATTCCAAGATATTGAATTAGTTAATCCCTTTTCAAAAATCATTTAAAAGAGATTTTTGATTCAAAGTGTCCCATACAACTTTGAAGATTTTATTGGAATTATAATTTTAAAACATTAATGTCCATATAAATAAATACTGAAAACCATTTTGAAAACATGGACATTAAATATAAAGATTTAGAATAATAAATCTTTAAAACATTTAAAATGATATTTTTGTTAAAGAGTTTTTAACAAAATGAGAGACTCTTGAATACAACTAATTGCAGAATAACATTTAATCCAAACTTTATAATATCATGAGAATAAAGGGATTGATGATATAATATGTCAAAGGACACTATACACACTATATAAGAGTGAATTGGTGCATAACAACAATGAAGTCTCAAAAGAAATGTAAAATGAGATGAAATCCATTATAAAGAAGGTATCCTTAAATTAAGGATAAATCAATCTCATAATTATGTGTGACAAATATAAATATACCATATATAAGTGGATATTAAGTGTAAAACAATCAAAGGTAATTCAAACATATTAAAAGGATTACATATTTAATAACTACATGTTGAACCCAAAGAAATCGAAATTGGGTTAAGAAGTTCCCTTGGTAAAATTCAACAGCCTAACGGCGTCACATAAAATTTTTAAAAAAGGGTTAATGAGAGAGATAAAGGGGATCTCATCACTTGGACATAAAATTTACATAAATAAGGATATAGAAGAACATATCCCAACATAATAGTATGTGAATTAAAAGACATAACAAAAGAAGTCTTTAAAAAAAAGGAGGGTGAAAGGTCCCCTTACCGAGTTGGGTAACTTTTGAAAAGTACACCCCATGGAAGAATGGTCATACAATGAATATGTAAATACCCATAAATCAAATTATACTGCAAAAAGTGTATAATAATTGGCAGTACATACACCACTGAAATGAAATAGTGGAAAACATAGCATAAATGTCACAAGAATAAAAGTGAGATGAAAAATCCCTTACGAAAACTCGGCAACCCAACAGCGCCACTTAAAACTTCCAAAAATGGATTTATGAGATAAAATAGGATCTCCCATAATGTTAACATAAAAATTAAAGTATGAGGAATATAAAAGAACATCCCCAAACATAAGAAAGATGAGCTTAAAATAAATGACATAAAAGAGAGTACTTAAAAAGAAAGAGAGAGGTTGGATCCCTTACCCCGGGTCCGACTTGACTCGATCATTCTTTAATATCCTGAATAATAAACTTGAGTTAATTTAAACTTTCTTAATAAAATTTATAAAGTTAATTATTCCTTTTATATCACTTATTTCCATGTTATAAGCATTATGTAATCATTTAGGTTAATAATGTTTGTTTTGTCGATATTTGGTTCTTAAGTCAAAAGTGGACTTCTTACAATTACATGTTGTTCGTGTGGTCAAAGGTTCATTATATCCAGAATGATATTCATTATTTGGATATCATATATATAATATATATCCAGAATATACAAGTTTTTATAATATTACATAATCATTTAGAGGTAAGAAATGAAATGCACCGTTCATGGAGACGGTAAGCCGTACGTACGCATGAATGATACTTTCATTTCTATGTCATATTAATGGAATTAAAACCAAATGAGAGGTATGTATATTTTAATTCCAGAATTATATTAATCATTTATATGTAACATAAATAATATATAATAACTTTAAATCCATCCTTTATACATCCCACATATGGCATTAACGAATCAAATCACTTTGAGGGGGCGGTAGTCCGCACTTCCTAAAATGAAATTATTGTGTTTACCCACAATGGAAACCATAAAGGTATTCCACAAAAGAAAAATACAGAAGATTGAGTAAAAAATAAACATATTATATATCATATATAAATATAGTGACATCTTAATGGCCACCTTTGAAGGTGTTATATGAGTGTTGAACAATCATCGTTTCGTGAGGCAGAAATTTTCCATCCACAGAAACAGTATGTTCTTTAACCATTAGATGTAGGTGTGTGTAAGTGTAGCTAGAATTATTCTTATAACAACTTTCTAGTATATTGAAGATACTGGAGTTGTTACAAAAGAAAATAATAAAAAGAGTTTATGGGGTTGGAGAAGCAAAATAAAACAAAAGAACACAAGAGAAGACACTACCTTTAAATTGGGTAACTCTTTTTGATTTGAGCTCAAAGGCTTACTTGGGAAGACTTCTGCCAAAAGTGAGGATTCTAGGAGTAAGATAGGGATGTGTAGAGAAAAAATGGGTAGGGTATGGCCGAGATAAAGGCTTTAGATGTGTGGGTAAGGAGGTAGAGCTGGGGGCCTTTTATAAGAGGAGAAGAGGGGCACTCTTGGAAAGTAAGAAAATGTTACTTTATTTTAGAATGCGTTTCATATTTTAAAGGTCCCAAATTGATGTGTTTAGAGTATAAGGTGATAAGGGTTTGAAATAAACTCATCCAATAGGTTTTGGACATGTTTAGGTCTTAGATTTTACATTATCTTTCCATTTTATTTAAATCATTAAATAATGAGGTAATCGCTGCATCATCATGGTTTCATAAATAATTTAATTTAGTTAATGTCTAAAAATTATAAAAAAACTACTATGATGTAGGAAATATTTTTATCTTTACAATTAATATTTATAGTAAAAAATATGACTTTTATAACCTCATATAAAAATTGTTTTAGTAAAAAAACACATGTTTGTGACATTTTAATTTTAACATTAAATAAAAAGGTATTAATGTCATTTTTCTACCAAAGTGGCTCCATGGGGTCCCCAAGTCGACCCATGGATTTTCGTGGTTGGACTTGACATATAAAATTAGGGTAGGACATGTGTCTAGGTCATTTCATATTATTAAAATATTATTTTTACCTTAAATTACACTAATTACCTCTGATCGCGATTATTAAACTTAAAAGTTACTATTCACCAAAAAATTATTTTAATCCCATTGAATCAAATTTTAATTCTTAATGAAAACCATGTATGTCTAATTTTTGAAATTCAAATCACAGAAGTGGTAAAGTTTCATTTAAACGAAAAGTCAGTTTCTTTAACTACCACTTAGGGGTTTCACTATTCATCAAAAATTGATGTTTTTAAGAAAATTACCAAAAATTTACCCTAGGATATATTTGATATTCAGAATTCAAAAATGATGTATATTTTACAAAATTAAAAACATATAAGTTACATTAATTAATTTAATAATTAATTCCTGTTGTCAAAGCAAATAGCGTGTTTTTATGAAACAATAAGTATCAAAAGATTGACACTAGTTTAAGTCCAATTTCAAGATGAAATTAATTCCAACGACCACTATTGGATTAAATGGTAAAAATATATTCTAATTTCACTTTGAAAACAATTCAAAAGATAATATAATCATATAAATAAATTAGATTAAAAAGAGGTTTTGAATTAAAATACAACATTTTTTACTATTCATTAAAAAATGATCTTTATCGGAAAAATACCAAAAATTTACACAAAGTGAATTTTGATGTCCCGATTCTAAAGAAGAGTTTTATTTGGTCAAATATAATGTATAAGAGTTACCAAAACTATATTTAATGACAGTTCACCATCAAAAGTTGATAAGTGGACCTTTAGTGAAAATTAGAGTATATATGCCTAAAATTGAATTCTTTTCGTATTTTAAGCCTTTATCCTTTATTGGATAAATGTAAAAACATTTGACAAACATATATAATCATATTTTAGTTATTTGTATTCATTCCCTCCAATACAATGGCTACGTGTTAACTAACATTTAAAATAATTTTATTTTATTATTAGAGTGCAACGTAAGATTTCAAAGGAACTTGTTGTTGCGTATTGGGTAAGCCATCAAGCATAGCGTTCCATTTAAATTAATAATAACATTTTATTCAAAAAAAAGGGATAAATATAAAAATGTCATATTATTTATTTACCTGTGGTGTTACATCCTTCCCCCCTTTTTGGGAATTGCGTCCTCGCAATTTTAAAATTGGGCTCGGAAACTTCATTGAAAATCCCACATCGGAACAAGAGTCAGTAAAACAATCACTTTAAAAGAAAGAAAGAGAAGTATAGAGGTCACCCGAGTTAACCCACACTAGGATTCCATGTAGGAAAACATGGACATAGAGGAGAAAAAATAGGGTCATGTTCTGATGGAGAGTGATAGAAAACATGTTTAGGAGAAAGTTAACCACAAGAAAATCACAAACTTGTGATGGGTTAAACAGTATTCTATTCCCCAGTAGGAAAAGTAAATAGACAACATTTTTGTTTTAAGTTAATTTTTATTTAGGAATTTATTCATAAGGAAAAATAATTACTTATCATGTTGACTTTCAACTTTTATTAGATTTCTTACACAAACTCATATTTTATCCAAAAGACGAGTATTTAGGAAGACTTGTTCACATTAAGAGTACTATAATCAACTTCTAGAGAATCACCTAATCCACAAAAGAGAACTATATACTTCCCATGTCTTTAGTCTTTAACCAAAACCAAAACCAAAAAGTTTAGTACAAGATCAGATAATCCAGAAAAGGATAACGCTTTATAAAAAGAAAACCTATTCTTAATCTCCAAAATTTGTCCAACAAAACCCAAAGTTCAACGAGGACCATTCGATAAACAATTTTTCCATAAAATTATTCAAAGTAAACCAAACTAAGATTGAAACCCAAATATTTGAAGTATTTAGTCACATAGTCTTCCAAGTTAAATCATAACATTTATCTCCAAACAATATCAGTTTCTCTTAAAGTCTCATATTAAAAAGTAATTAACCTAATAACATATCCTCCATGATAGGTTAATAAATTTCCATAGATAACCCAAAATCAACTTACTATTAATTCATAAAATCATCTAACTAAAAAGGGTCAGTCAAACTAACTAGGGACTTTACGTAGTCCAGTGGTAGGCGATAAATACCAGTCGCACTTTGGTTGTGGGTTCGATTCCCGCATATTTTTCCGACGCGATGAGTTGTCACACGGTCTGCATGTTGTCCTTTTTCAAAACTATATAATTCTCAAATCATTCCCCAAAAAGAGATAAAATCATAAAAAATAACCATAACATAATTTAACCTCAATTTTATCTCATGCCTTTCACTTTCCATCATAACATATAGTAACCCATAATGACCTCAAATGTAAGGATCATATAAACCGAAATGGTTCTTTATAACTATGTGCACAAAAGAACAGATAACTATTCCTTGAATAAAATTTTCATATATCAAACATCAGGGTTACACATACTATAAAAAGTCTTCTAATGTAACCCCATTATCAAAAGAGACTTAATACTCTTAAGAATTTCACCACAACTCTTGAAGCCCTTATATGTTGACTTTTTACTCATTCAACATTCTTCATGATCCGTTAACCATTCCTTTCCAACTTATTCTGAAATACTTCTTTCCTACAAACAAAATCATGAATCATATCCTAAGATTCCAAAATAGGAAAACAAATGTTATGAAATAATCCATACCTTTGACTGGTCATTGTCAGTTTCTTCATCCTCAATCGGAATGGAATTAGGTATTGGTAAACAAATATTTGTACGATCTTGGTGATCCCATTCCTGAAACTTCTTCATAGGACATGTGTTTGCATAATTACCATGCACACCACATTTAAAACATTCAATTGATCCCTCAGAAAGAACTTATTTCCCTTTCCTTGAGTCAACTGGATGCTTCCTTTTTCCATGGAAGGTTCTTGCTTTATGACCATCATTTCCACATCTATAGAATATTTCTGTCCCTTTGAAACATTTTCCTAGGTGTTTCTTTCCACATCTTTGACACATAGGTTTTCAAACACACTTACCTTTATGATTATTACCTGTAGTTCCATAGGGATTTCTTTCTTGCATATATGATGCCTCATAGAAATCACCAAGGTTTAGGTGGTCAATCATGACTCCAGATAGTTGGTTGAGGATAAACACAAGAGTTGTCATTGCAGCTCCCATATCATTCAGTTCCTTACTCAGAAAACTGTCACAGTTTCCTTCACATCCACTGTTACTTTGGTGCCTGCTAGATCCAGCCATTTACTAAAACCAAAAATGTCGGTGTGAGTATATAAACAAAACCATCATGTACTAATGAGGAAGATAAACACTAAGATATACTTACTCATTCACTTTATCTAAAACTAGGACTCTTTATTAAATCCTAACCATTATGGTAATGTCACTTATGCTTAGAGAATACCCTAAACTCTAAAGTTATCTAAACCGACCTTTGTTAACAACTATAAGGCCCTGACCTTAAACCATACTTAAAATTGAATTAAATGAGTAATTCACATTGAGAATATTTTCAGGTTTAGAGTTTTAGAGAATTAGGACATAACTATTACATCTCAAATGATTATAAAGTAGTCACTTCTACTAAATTTCCATAAAATAAAAACTCTTAAAAAGAAACAAGTCTAGTTCCATGTATTAGATAGCATGACTTTCCCTTGATCCCATCCTTGAACCTATTCCACATTAAGTCCTGTGAAAAACATTTCAAAAAAAAAAACTTGGGGTGAGCATAAAAAGCTCAGAAAGGGATACACAAAGAATGAAAAATGTTAGTTTTTAAAATAAACAAGTAAACCATGTATACTTTATCAAAGTAATACCTTTCACCTTTAGGAAGTAGTAAAAACTCTTCACTGAATAAAATATCATTACTTCCCCTTTTGTAACCAAAATATTACCATAAAACCCATATAAAGAACACATAACATATAAAGGTAACTTGGGACATAAACATACTTAAATGGAATAACCATACGGTCGACTTCCACACATACTTAATGGAATAGTCATATGGCCGACTTCCATACCCAATGCATTGGAGGTTATAACGTAACCACCCGTCCTGGTATTCACGACACCACCCGTCATATGGTTTATCACGTAAACACCCGTAAAATTTCCAATTACCATCATTACACATAAAATATTGAAAATATAAACATTTCAATAACAAAATTTCATTTTAAATCAAAATAAGTAATTCCAAGATATTGAATTAATCAATCCATTTTCAAAAATCATTTAAAAGAGATTTTTGAATCAAAGTGTCCCATACCACTTTGAAGATTTTATTGGAATTATAATTTTAAAACATTAATGTCCATATAAATAAATACTGAAAACCATTTTTAAAACATGGACATTAAAGATAAAGATTTAGAATAATAAATCTTTAAAACATTTAAAACGATATTTTTGTTAAAGAGTTTTTAATAAAATGAGAGACTCTTGAATACAAATAATTACGGAATAACATTTAATCCGAACTTTATAATATCATGAGAATAAAGGGATTGATGATATAATATGTCAAATGATAGTATACACACCATATAAGAGTGAATTGGTGCATAAAAACAATGAAGTCTCAAAAGAAATGTAAAATTAGATGAAATCCATTATAAAGAAGGCATCCTTAAATTAAGGATAAATCAATCTCATAATTATGTGTGAAAAATATAAATATACACAATATAATTGGATATTAAGTGTAAAACAATAAAAGGTAATTCACAAATATTTAAAGGATGACATATTCAATAACTACATGTTGAACCCAAAGAAATCGAAATTGGGTTAAGAAGTTCCCTTGGTAAAATTTGACAGCCTAACGACGTCACATAAAATTTTACAAAAAGGGTTGATGAGAGAGATAAAGGGGATATAATCACTTGGACATAAAATTTACATAAATAAGGATATATAAGAACATATCCCAACATAATAGTATGTGAATTAAAAGACATAACAAAAGAAGTCTTAAAAAAAGGAGGGTGAAAGGTCCCCTTATCGAGTTGGGTAACTTTTGAAAAGTACACCCCATGGAAGAAGGGTCATACAATGAAGATGTAAATACACATAAATGAAATTATACTAATTTTTTTTTATAATAATGGGAAGTACATACACCACTCAAATTAAATAGTGGCAAACGTAGCATAAATGTCATGGGAATAAAAGTGAGATGAAAGATCCCTTACGAAAACTCCGCAGCCTAACGACGCCACTTAAAACTTCCAAAAATGGATTTATGAGATCAAATAGGGTCTCCCATAATATAAAAATAAAAATTAAAGTATGAGTAATATAAAATAAAATCCCCAAACATAATAAAGATGGGCTTAAAAGAAATGACATAAAAGAGAGTACTTAAAAAGAAAGAGAGAGGCCGGATCCCTTACCTCGGGTCCGACTTGACTCGACCATTATTTAACGTCCTGAATAATAAACTTGAG
The DNA here is from genome assembly GCA_963277665.1 of Viscum album. Classification (NCBI taxonomy): domain Eukaryota; kingdom Viridiplantae; phylum Streptophyta; class Magnoliopsida; order Santalales; family Viscaceae; genus Viscum; species Viscum album. Next base: position 1,595,690,107 of record OY728161.1, read on the forward strand.
TTAATTTCAAATTGATTAAGAAACTTTTTCAAGTTAATTATTCCTTTTATATAACTTATTTCCATGTTATAATCATTATGTAATCATTTAAGTTAATAATATATTTTTTGTCGATATTTGGTTCTTAAGTCAAAAGTGGACTTCTTACAATTACATGTTGTTCATGTGGTCAAAGGTTCATTATATCCAGAATGATATTCATGATTTGGATATCATATATATAATATATATCCATAATATAAAAGTATTTATAATATTAAATAATCATTTAGAGGTAAGAAATGAAATGCACCGTTCATGGAGACGGTAAGCCGTACGTACGCATGAACGCTACTTTCATTTCTATGTCATATTAATGGAATTAAAACCAAATGAGAGGTATGTATATTTTAATTCCAGAATTATATTAATAATTTATATGTAACATAAATAATATATAATAACTTTAAATCCATCCTTTATACATATCACATATGGCATTGACGAATCAAATCACTTTGAGGGGGCGGTAGTCCGCACTTCCTAAAATGAAATTATCGTGTTTACCCACAATGGAAACCATAAAGGTATGCCACAAAAGAAAAATACATAAGCTTAAGTAAAACATAAACATATTATATATCATATATAAATATAGTGACATCTTAATGGCCACCTTTGAAGGTGTTATATGAGTGTTGAACAATCATCGTTTCGTGAGGCAGAAATTCTCTATCCACAGAAACAGTATGTTCTTTAACCATTAGATGTAGGTGTGTGTAAGTGTAGCTCGAATTATTCTTATAGAAACTTCCTAGTATATTTAAGATACCGGATTTGTTACAAAATAAAATAATAAAAAGAGTTTAGGGGGTTGGAGAAGCAAAATAAAACAAAAGAACACAAGAGAAGACACTACCTTTAAATCGGGTAACTCTTTTTGATTTGAGCTCAAAGGCTTCCTTGGGAAGACTTCTGCCCAAAGTGAGGCTTCTAGGAGTAAGCGAGGGGTGTGGAGAGACAAAATGGGTAGGTTTTGGCTGAGCCAAAGGCTTGAGAGGTGTGGGTATGGAGGTATAGGTGGGGGCCTTTTATAAGAGGAGAGGAGGGGAACTCTTGGAATGTAAGGAAATGTTACTTTATTTTAGAATGATTTTCGGATTTTAAAGGTCCCACATTGATTTTTTTGGAGGATAAGGTGATACGGGTTTGAAATCCACTAATTTAATAGGTTTTTTACATGTGTAGGTATTATAGTTTACATTATCTTTCCGTTTTATTTAAATCTTTAAATAATGAGGTAATCGCTATATCATCATGGTGTCATAAATAATTTAATTTAGTTAATGTATAGAAATTATAAAAAAAATACTATGATATAGGAAATCGTTTTATCTTTCCAATTAATATTTATAGTCAAAAATCGGACTTGTATAACCCCATATAAAAATTGTTTTAGTAAAATAACACATGTTTGTGACATTTTAATTTTAACATTAAATAAAAAGGTATTAATGTCATTTTCCTACCAAAGTGGCTCCATGGGGTCCCCAAGTTGACCCATGGATTGTCTTGGTTGGCCATGACACATACAATGAGTGTAGGACATGTTTCTAGGTCATTTCATATTATTAAAACATTATTTTTACATTAAATTACACTAATTACCTCTAATCGTGATTAATAAACTTAAAAGTTACTATTCACCAAAAAATTATTTTAATCCCATTGAACCAAATTTTACTTATTAATGACAACCATGTATGTCGTATTTTTGAAATTCAAATCACAGAAGTGGTAAAGTTTCATTTAAACGAAAAATTAGTTTCTTTAACTACCACTTAGTGGTTTCACTATTCATCAAAAATTGAAGTTTTTCAGAAAATTACCAAAAATTTACCCTAGGCTATATTTGATTGTCCGAATTCAAAAATGATGTTTATTTTAAAAAATTAAAAACATATAAGTTACATTAATTAATTTAATAACTAATTCCTGCTGTCAGAGCAAATAGCATGTTTTTATGAAACAATAAGTATCAAAAGATTGACACTAGTTTAAGTCCAATTTCAAGATGAAATTAATTCCAACGACCACTATTGGATTAAATGGTAAAAATATATTCTAATTTAACTTTGAAACCAATTCAAAAGATAATATAATCATATAAATAAATTAGATTAAAAAGAGTTTTTGAATTAAAATACAACATTTTTCACTATTCATTAAAAAATGATCTTTATCGGAAAAATATCAAAAATTTACACAAAGTGAATTTTGATGTCCCGATTCTAAAGAAGAGTTTTATTTGGTCTAATAGAATGCATAAGAGTGAAAAAAACTATATTTAATGACGGTTCGCCCTCAAAAGTTGATAAGTGGACCTTTAGTGAAAATTAGAGTATATATGCCTAAAATTGAATTCTTTTCATATTTTAAGACTTTATCCTTTATTGGATAAATGTAAAAACATTTAAAAAACATATATAATCATATTTTAGTTATTTCTATTCATTCCCACCATTACAACGACTACATGTTAACTAACATTTAAAATAATTTTATTTTATTATTAGAGTGCAACATAAGATTTCAATGGAACTCGTTGTTGGGTATTGGGTAAGCCATCAAGAATAGCGTTCCCTTTAAATTAATATTAACATTTTTTTTTCAAAAAAGGGATAAATATAAAAATTTCATATTATTTATTTACCTGGGGTGTTACAATATAACTAGGTATTGAATAAATTTCAAGCTATAAAATGTATTGAATTTATATAAAGTATTAAATATCATAAATTATTGTGATTTTATAATTATTTTTATGCTCGGTGTTGCGTTTCATATATGATATCAAATAAAATGTTATTCTTTTAGAATTTTTAGGGTGTTTCATTCTCCCCACCTTAAATAAATTTCATCATCACATTATAAACAAGATCTTAGAAATAAAGGGTTTGAAATTTAGAAATACCATTTTTGATAAACCAAGATTGTAAAATAGTAAATAAAATAACCCCTTAATAATATAGAAAGGTAAATACAAGGGTCTTATGGAATAACACATATCTAGGTTTTTATGTTGGTGAATATTGGTGGGAAGTGAAACCTAGATGAAATATGTAAATATTTATAGATAGTGATTGAGTTAATTGATCATAATAAATTGAGAAATCCATGGAAAGTTGAGGCTCTCAAAACTATAAATATGTTATGCTTTGAAAGAACATCGATTCAAAAAAAAAGAAGGTATTCTGACACATTTTTTATTTCAAGACCCTTTTCCCTAGTGTTGAGGAATTATTTCACTTTATAAGAATATAGGGAAATATACTTACTTGATACATTTCAATTTTATAAGAACAATTTAATATTTTGTTTTTTCTTCCATAAAATTCCAATTCATCGCTTACTCCCAAAAAAGGACATCCAAAAATAAATTTTTTATGCATAAATCACTAAAATTTGATTTTAATAGATTGTAAGATCCATAAAATAGTTGAAAGTATTTTTATATATCTCTAAATATTTTTCAAAACCAATATGGTTAATACATTAAGATCTAAACCTAAAACGTATTACTATTGGTTTATCATTAATATTTATTCATCAAATTTTTTAACTGAAAACAATGACACATTAACCAAGACATCATGTATACTAGTGGTAGGCGTGAAACCCTTATTGTCCTTTGGTCTTTGGTTCAAGACACACAATATTTTCATATTTGATGGGTTGTAACCCAACATGAACGATTTACTTTCTATACAACTATATTAGTATATTTATTATAAGGTTCCCAAAAATATGATGGAAATCCTTGAAATAAATCTAATAATTAAATAACCTTTTCACTAAGGTTTTTTATACAACTTAATATTTTTCACAAAGTCTAGTGATCTTATTTGACTATTATTACAATGTAATTAATGATCATATTAAACCTAAAGGATATAAATACATTTAATATCATGTACATAAAATGTAAAGGCATTATTCCTCAAATAAATTTCCAGTAAAACATATACTTTCATTAATTTCTCCAAAAAATCCTTACTATTACTAGAATTACATCACATAAAACCTAAAAAGCTATATTTAAGTATTTGAACTTATCTTTAATATTAAACACATAAACCCATGATACTATCTGGATAGAGATTTATTCCTAGGAAAGACCACATAATCTATACCTTACCAACACATTAAGATGTTCTTCTATACTTATCCTCAAAGTCTATAATAGGGTTGTATTTTCTATTCTAAATTTTACTAAATCTAGTTTCTATGGTTTCTATTAAACTTATCTAATACCAACTATAGCAACGTTGACCCCAAAATCCAAGATCCGGTGCATGATACTATTACATTTTCATAATATACAAAGAAATAATGTCCCAAAGTACTGAATAATTTAGTTGTCTGGGTAAACTAAATACATACATGAGTCTTGTATTACAATTGAATAAAAAAATAAAAACATATTTTTTTTTCATTGAGAGTAAATTTATTCAATCTAGTATATCCCTATACACCAGTAATAGTAAAATTCATGGAATCCTAAGGAAAGGAAACAAAAATAAGGGTGATCTCAAATACTCAGTAAGGGTTAATTAAAGCATAAGATATTATGAATCAATAATGAATAATCAATATGGAAAGGTAAATAAATGAACACACATTTTATTTAAATATATTTATAAGGAATAATCAATATGTAATGGTAAATAACCGACCAAACATTATTTTTAATCAATAATATGAGAATGAAATGCGTCCATATTTTTTTTTTCACAGTGAAAATCTCAGGGATATTAATAACTGAATTTTGAATCTGGGAAATGATTAATTATTGGATTCCATGTTTTCCAAGCACATGTAACCTTTACCATCAATACCTTTTAAAATAAATTTTAAAACATACTGGGTGAAAGGCCATTAGTTGAGGCTAGCCAAATTATTCATCCCATTATATTAACGATGCATCAAAGGGATTGATTTAAAATACCCACAACCTATGTAATACTAGTCCAAATAATTTCCCATACATCAAATAGTCGATTTAATTTATAAACAATATGCCTTATCAAATATCTGTATTGAGTAAAGAATATAGATTTATCAATATTTCCCCAAATAATCAAATAAATTTCAATGTAAACACCATATATATAAATTATATATGGTTTAGGTAATAATAATATCAATGATAATTTTGATATTGAGGGGAAATTTAATTTTTAATAGTCACTGTAAAGTGAATAACTCAAGGGAAAATTAATGACTATAAATAAAAAAGATTCAACGAAGTGATTTCAATATTATCCTTGGTCAAAATAGTCATAAGCAATCTAGAGGAAGTATAAAAACCCTACTTTTATTACATGAATATTACATCATTTTAAATATAAACAACATAAAAGCATTACACAACCGAGATCCAAAGGTTTAGTGTCTTTGTAAAATTAATACCATATATAACTTTTACATAATAAAACATAAACATTTTTTTTAATTTTTTCTTCTATATCTTGTTATTAGCCTTTGTGTTGTCCTTAGTACAAGTATTAAATTGAGTATATACATCAAAATAAGGGGTGGGATAAAATCCTAATAAGAGGATATATATGAAAATGAATCAATATAACATGGGGTAAGCATAATCATTATAATCATACCATAATCATAGGATCTTCATCATAATCATTAGAGGAAGCATTAGATAAATACATGGAATGTGGAAATTCATAAAAATGAAATATAATGTCTTAGTGGTCAACTACAATACACAGTTGTGAACAAATATAGTAACAATATCACACATATTTCAGTTTATCTCATGATATAAATCACATTACACAATTAATTAGAGTGATATATAATTCTAGGTGCACCCATCACATCATAACATTTACACAATCACGCATGCCACATATAACTTAGATCAATATTGTACAATTAATAACCCCTTGAATGGAATGAGTTTTATTTAATAAAGCATACATTCATGAATAAACTTTTGGGTTACAAAAAGAAAAAAGGAATAATATAATTGGTATAAGAATCAATAATCTTGATTGAAGAAGAAACAATCTCAAGAGAAGTAAAACTTGTGTTTTTAGAAAGAAGAGTTATTTTTGAAGAAAGTTTTCATTTGTCATAAAATCATATTAGAAGAATTTATATCCTATAGAATAAAATGAAATGAAATGAAAAGTTATATTTTAATAACATTAAAGTAACATCCATACTAAAAATGGAGTGAAAGAGGGAAAACCCAAAGAAAGAGAGTTGGGTTTGAGATTTCTCTTACCATATATCTATGTTATTTATTCACTTTAATATCCTGAATAATCAAATTAAATTAAATTAATTAATAAATAAAAAACATTTTATAAAAACATTTTATTCATTATAGTTTTATTAAGTTTATTTATGGTCTTTTATATGAGTTATAGAGTTCAATTCCATTGTTCAAGAGTTTTCATTTTCTTTGGTTTTCTTGATCGGTTTGCTTGTATACATGTATGAAAGTTCATGAAAAATGAGGATAATTATCCAGAATTGATATTATACGTTATTAATGAAATTATATAATATTAAATGATCTTATATATTATTATTTTTATATGGTATGAGGATGAATTATTAGAAAAATAGTTAATGAAAATTATTTAATTGATTTGGTGGATTTTATGACCATCACAGACTCATATCATTTTATTTAATATTATGTTTATATATTGGTTCCAAAAAATTATATAACTTATAATATGTATAATAAATCTTATTTAACCCTAATAATGGTTTTATGAACATCCTTGAAGGTGATATTGAAAAATGAAAATACATCATCCATGATAGCGGTAAATCAACACATCACAAACGATGTTCTCATTTTTAGAATAAAAGGGAGAGGAGAATGAGTTTGATGAATAATTATTCCATAAATATGATAAAATTAAAGTATATATAAGATAATATATTTTAAATTCCACTAGGATAAGAGGTGGCGAGGAGAGGATAATAAAATAAATGGAATTTAAAAGAAATTAAAAGAAAAAGGAAGAGGAGTGTACCTCTAGATTTTCTCCTCATTGAGAACCTTTTTAGGTAAAAGGGTTTTGTACTTTGATGATAAAAATGGATTCTAGAAACGTGGGAGGTTCTTGGGATAATGATTGGTCATAAATCTTACAAGTATAAAATCTTTTAATTTTAGAGTAGAAGAGGTGGGGGTGATATTTATAGGGGAGAAGAGGAGTGTTTTCTCATTTTTTTATTATTTTGGATCGGGACTATGAATAGTTTGAGAATTATCACTAAATATATTAAAATATTAAAGTAGGGTTCAATATTTCAGGCTTATATCATCCATACATCATCTATGACTCAATAATTCATGAATTCTTTAAATACTGTAAATTACCGTATTTCACTATTCACAAAAAATTAAACTATTTTAGAAAAATACCAAAATTCACCCTAATAATTTTCCAACTAGTGAAATTAAAAAATGGGCTCTATTTTTTGAAAATTATTTTATAAATATGAGAAATTTAGTTTTTAAATAAAATCATAATTTATTCAAAAAATAATGATATTAAAATTATAACCGATTTTATAAAACTTTGAAAAATTACATAGGGTCTCATAAAATTATGTTATAATAATAAGACAAATTTTTTTTATTTAATTAATCTATTTTATGAAAATAAAATTTCTTTTAAATCATTATATTAATTATAAAATTTAAAATAAACATTTATGTTTTATAAAAATACCAACACTTAATTAATAAATGTTAAAACATTTATTTACTTATACTATGATATAATTATATCATATTATCATATATGAGATAAATAATTTTTATTTATATGTTCATAGGTGAGGTTACTATTCTGTTGGCTGGATTACTATTCCTAATGGTCACATTACTATTCCAAAGTCAAGTTACTATTCTCTTGGTATAGGTTCCTTAACTTCTATAAATTTCTATCAGTTCATTCATTTATCATTTTTGAAGTTTATATTTTTTTCTATGTTATTTTATGTTATTTATTTCATAATTATAAGGAGAGAAAATATCATTGATATATGTTTGGGTCATTATATTCTTCCCCCTTTTTGAAAAATTTCCCTCGAAATTTTGTTTAACATAAACAGGTGAGGTTATTTCTCCTTCATTGCTTCCTCCGGTTCCCCATTTGCTTCTCCACACTTATGATTCCTCCAAATGTTTTTTAAAAGGTGGTTTGTCCTGTGGCATAAAACCTTATCTCTCTGATCCAAAATCTTTATCGGATGATCCTCATAAGAGAGACCATCTTCCAGTTGTACCACCTTTACGTTTAATACATGTGAGGGATTTGGTATGAACTTCCTCAGTAGAGATACATGGAACACATCCTGAATTTGATCGATACTTGGTTGAAGTTCAAGATGATAATCCACTACTTCTATTTGATCAAGGATCTAAAAGGGGCCAATGTACCTTGGGATTAACTTCATTTTCCTTCCAAACTGTATGACTCTCTTCCACAGTGATATTCAGAGGAAGAATTTATCTCCAACATCAAACTCTAAGTCCTTCGACAATTGTCATCATAGCGATTTTTCCAACTATGGGCATCTTTGATATGTTTATGGATGGATTGAAACTTTTTTGTTGTATCTTTTATGAGATCATTTCCAAGAATCTTTCATTCACCAACTTCATCCCAACCAGTTGGAGTTCTACATCGCTTTCCATACAAATATTCATATGGAGCCATCTTAATACTCGAGTGGAAGATGTTTCTATATGATAACTGAACCAATGAGAGATGATGATACCATCCACCTATGAATTCTATTGATAAAGATCTTAGCGTGTCTTAGATCATCTAAATAGTACTTTTAGACTATCCATTAGTTTGGGGATGATAGGGTGTGCTAAAATTCAATTCAGTACTTAATTCATGTTGAATACTTCTCTATAATTTAGATGTGAAACTTGGATCATGATAAGAGATGATTGAAATTGGAACTCCATTTAGCCTTACCACTTCCTTCATAGATATCTGTAAAAGTTTTTCAAGTGAGAGATCTTCCCAAGTTTCAATAAAGTGGGAAGTCTTGGTGAGTCGATCCACCACAACCCATATCATACTATTTCATTTGGATATCTTTGGGAGACCAATGAAAAAGTTCATAATGACATTCTCCCATTTCCACATGGGTACAGGCAGGGGTTGCATTATCCCCTTTTACTTTTATCATTACACTTTAACCTGCCGACATATCAAGCACCTTGAGATATACTCTGCAATCGCTTTCTTCATGTTGTCCCACCAGAGGTGTTCTCAGAGATCATGTTACATCTTGGTACTACCAGGATGGATAGTGAAAGGTGAGATATGTGAATTATCCAATAAATCATTCATTATCTCAAGTGATGAAGGAACAAAATGTCTTGTTATAAATCAAATCACCCCATCATCATCTATATGGAACTCTTGCATCTTCCCTTCATTTACTAAATTCACTTTATTTTTTAACTATGGATCATACCTTTGTGACTCCTTAATATTCTTTTGGATAGATGGTTGTAAAATAATTTTGGAAAGGTATAATGTATTCCCTTCCATTATTATTTCCAAATCCATACTTTTCATATTCATGAAGAGAGGGTCTTTCTCAATCTATATCATGGAAAGATTAGTAGATTATTTTCTACTAAAAGAATTAGTTACCTTGTTTGCCTTTCCAGGATGATAGTGAATAGAGTAATTTCTTCCTTGATTAGCTCTATCCATCTCCTTTGATTCATGTTGATCTTATTTTGTGTGAATATATATTTTAGACACTTGTGATTGTTATATATGTCACACTTCTCAATATAGAGTTAGTGCCACTAGATTTTCAAGGTAAAAATCACAACTGCTAGCTCTAGATCATGTATCGGGTAGTTCTGATCATGGATCCTCAACTTCAGTGAAGCATAGGCTATCACTTTATCAATTTTCATGAGCACACAACCCAAGAATTTCTTTGAAGCATCGATTTATATAAAAAAAAATTATCCACTTGTTGGTAATGTGAGTATATGCATAGTGATCAGACTCCTCTTTAAATATGTGAATCTTTCCTCACATTCTTCCATCCATATATACTTTAACTATTTCCTTGTTAACTTAGTTATTAGGTTATACAATCATGAAAAGTTTCTGAAAAAACGTTGATAGTACCTAGATAATCCAAGAAAACTGCGAATTTCTATGAAAATAGAGGGTTTGGGCCATTCCTCAATTGCCTTTGTCTTTTAATGGTCCATAGAAATTCCCTCACTTGTGATAACATGTCACAAGAATGTGACTTGCTGGAACTAGTGGTCACACTTGCTGAACTTGGCATACAATTTCTCGGTCATTAATACCTCTAGTATAATCCTCATATGTTCTTAATATTCCTCATTATTCTTGGAGTAGATGAGAATAAAATCGTTAAACACAATAAAAAATTTGTCAAGGTAGTGTCTTAAGACTCTATCCATAAAATCCATGAAGATTTCTAGGAAATTAGTAAGTCTTAAGGGAATCACTAGAAACTCCTAGTGCCCATACCTTGTATAGAATTTAGTCTTCTGAATATCTTCCTTCTTCACCTTCTGTTGATGATATAAAGAATTAATATCCACCTTTAAGAAGTATTGATCTCCTCACAGTTGATCGAACAAGTCATCAATCATTATAAGATGACACTTTTTCTTTATGGTTCTCTTGTTGAGATCCCAATAATTAATACATAGTCATATTGACCGATCCTTTTTCTTTAAAAAGATAAATAGATCACCCCAAGGTGATTCACTAGGGAATATGAACCATTTTTCCAAATGTTATTGTAGCTGTTTTTTAACTCCTCTAGTTTGACCAGATCCATCTTGTAGGGAAATTTCGAGATAGGATTAGTTTCGAGTGTGAAATCTATCGATAAATATACTGCACTATCAGGGGAAATTCTAGGTAACTATTCTGGAAATTCATCACTATATTCCCTCACAATGAAAATTTCCCCAAGGTTGATACCTTCCTTTGAGTCAACCATTTGAGTGGGGTATGATTATTTAAAGGTAATCAATAACCACACAGTTTAATGATTTTACAAAGGATATTCATGGTCTTCCTTACATTTTTATAGGAGCATGGAATGGTTCATAATATGAAAGGTAATTTAATTTTCTAGATAGTCGATGTGTGATCTATATAATTGGAGACAATACATTCCCATTATAACATTGAATTCCACAAAGGGAATAATCACAAGGTTTTTCAGAAGAATCATCCCACATACACCAACTAGAGAAGAGTCCAACACTTAGGTTGTAATGATTTCACCACCAGGTGTTTTTATAGATATATCTAATTCAACGTTTCAAGGATTTGATTAAATATTTCTAGAAAACTTGCATTATATAAAGGAATGCGTAGAACCAAAATCAAATAAGTCATTTTCCATCTTGAGTGAATATGAAGTGTACCTTGTATGACTTCATTTTCTTTCTACACTTAAGTATTAGTGATGAAATAAGATTTACACGAATCCTTTGGATTTGGTGGCTACTGAAATTGATTACCCTCGAGGACCCAAGTTTTAGTATGATAGTTTTCATAGTGCTCTTTCTCCCTGCAGTTGAAGCATTGAAACAAGGGTGGTTCTCTCCTTTCCTCAACCACATTAGCTGGTTTCTCTATGTCTATTCAATAATCATGAGTTTGGTGGCCTTATCTTCCACAATTATAGAATTTTCCCATCTCTTTTAGGAAGTTACCATGATAATTTTTCCCACATTTTTGACTTGTGGGTGGTTGAGCTTTCTTTTTACCTTTTTCATTAGATCTCCCAGCTTAAAACTCCATATTTTGTTTCTTATCACCATAGATGTGAGACTATTCTACAAACTCTATCTCCACTTTGAGATCACATCGAATAACTTATTTATAACTCACAAAGTATCAGATATCTAGATCCTTTTGAAGGTGTGGTTTTAAACCACTAATTAATATATCAAATTTTCTATCTTTATTAACAATAAAACCTGAGGCGTACCTTACAATCCTTATAAAATTTTCTTCATAATCCGTGAGAGATTAAAATTCATTTTTATTAAATATTTTGAATTATATATCCATATATATATGAATAGTTTAGGGTAAATAATTGTTAAGAAACATTATCTTAAAGTATTCCCACTCCACCTCATTAATTTCATCTTTCGGCTTGGTGTTCTTAATCAAATCCCACAATTTATCAGCCTCTCCATCTAAACGATAAATTCCCAAATTCACCTTATCCATCCCAAAAGTATGGGTCATAGAAAATATCCTCTCCATTAAGTTGAAACACTATTCTATGATGAGTGGATCAGAAGATCCACTAAATGTTAGTGTCGTTATCGCATAAAAGACTCGATAGCTAGTTGCTCCCTCTTTGGTGAAGGAGGACTTTCTATATTATTCAGGTTATTGTTTATAGCCCAAGATAGCTGGGTAAGCATTGAAATGAAAATTTTAAATCCACCCCGAAGTAATTGGGGATTTCATTCAATAAATCGCTGCATTGTCCCTCACATGGGTTGTTGGCCTGATTTCTCTTGGTTCCCACTATTTTCTAAAATAGAAAAGGTTTGAACAAAAAATAAGTCAATAATTCATGAATAAATAATTTATTCCATATGAAATTAACTCTAAAGGCATATATTTTGTGATCCATATATACTTAATCTCATACTAAGGTGTTTCAATATGGTTTTCTAATCATAATTCCCATATTAACTATACCATTATCTAATTCCAACTATAACTGCCCTACTTTTCATACATTATTATTACATAATTTTAAACATAAACAACATAAAATAATTACAAAACAAGGATCCAAAGGTTTAGTGTCTTGGTAAAATTAGGACCATAAAAAACTTCTACATAATAAAACATAAAAATTTATTTAATTCCTTCTCATTTAACTACTTATTAAACCTTGTGTTATCCTTAGTATAAGTATTAACCTGAGGGTATGAATCAAAATAAGGGGTGAGCTAAAATACCAATTAGAGGATTTATAATAAAATAAACTTATATAAAATGTAATGAGAATGATCATCATCATATTAACATAATCATAGGATCATAATCATAATCATGAGAGGAATCATTAGATAAAGGCATGGAATATAGAAATACATAAAAATAAAATATTATGTCTTAGCGGTCAACCACCACACACAGTTGAGAACAAAGATAGCATCATGTTCAGGAATATTTCACTTTATCTCATGATATACATCAAATTTAACAATTCATTGGAGCTCTATATAATTATAGTCACACCTGTCACATCATAAAATTTACATGCACTATATAATTCTAGATGCACCTGTCACATAACATTTACATAATCATGCATGACACATAAAACATATATCAATATTGGACATAAAATAATCCATGGAAAGGAATGAGTTTAATTTAATAAATCATACATTAATGAATAAAATTTTGGGTTCCCAAAGAAAAATTTAATAACATACTTGTTATAAGAATCATAAATCTTGAGTGAAGAAGAAAAAATCTCAAGAGAAGTAAAACATGTGTTTTTAGAAAGAATAGTTCTTTTGGAAAAATCTTTTCATTTTTCAAAAAATAAGATTAGAAGAATGTATATATTGGAATAGAAAGTGGAAGTAAAAAAGAAGTGATATTTAAGGAACATTAAAGGAACATCTATACTTTAAATGAAGTGATAAAGGGAAAACCCAAAGAAATAGAGTTGGGTTCGAGAACCCCCTTACCTTATATTCAAGTTCTTTCTTCACTTTAATATCCTATATAATAAAATTGAATTCATTAATTAATAAATATATAACATTTTATACATGAATATTATCCATTATATATTTATTAAGTTAATTTATATCCTTTTATACGATTTATAAAGTTCAATTCTATAGTTCAGGAGTGTTTGATTTCCTTGATTTTCATGATATACATGTACAAAAATTCATGAAAAATGAGGATAATTATACATAATTTTGATTATATTTTATTAATGAAATTAAATAATATTAAATGATCTTATATATCATTTTTTATAGGGTATTAGGATTAATCATTATATAAATAGTTAATGAAAATGATTAAATTTATTTGGCAGATTTTACAACCATCATGAAATCATATCATTTTATTTAATATTATGTTTATATGTTAGTTGAAAAAAATTATATAACATCTAATATGTATAATACATCTTCTTTAACCATAATAATTTTTTTATGACCAACCTTGATGGTGGTATTAGAAAATGAAAATACATCATCCATGATGGTATTAAATCGACACATCACGAGTGATGTTCTCATTTTTAGAATAAAAGAGATAGTATAAGGATTTTGATGAAGAATTATTCCATAAAAATGATAAAATTACAATATATATATGATAGTGAATTTTTAATGACACTTTTATAAGAGGTGGTTAGAAGAGGATATAGAGAGAAATGAAATTGAAAAAAATAAGGCAAAAAGGAAGAGGATTTTACCTCTTGATTTTATCCTCCTTGAGAACCTCCTTAGGGAAAAAGGTTTGGTATTTTGATGAGACCAAGGGATAATAGACACAATTTAGGGTATTTTTATGAGTATTGGGAAGAAATTGTACAAGTATCAAAGTTTGTAAGGTTTAAGAAGAAGAGGTGGTATTTATAGGGGAGGAGAGGGGTGTTTTCTCATTATTTTATTCATTAGTTTGTTATTTTGGATCAAAACTATGAATACTTTGAGAATCATCACTAAATATATTAAAATAATTAAGTAGGGTTCAATATTTGGGGCTTAAATTATCCATTCATCATCAATGACTCAATAATTCATGAATTTGTTAAATACCATAAATTACAGTATTTCACTATTCAAAAAAATTTATTTTTTTAGAAAAATACCAAAAAATCACCCTATGATTTTTTTGATTTTTATTAGTAAAAAATGGACTCTATTTTTTAAAAATAATTTTATAAATATGAGAAATTTATTTTTTAAATAAAATCATCATTTATTCCAAAAATTCTGTTTTTAAAATTATAATTAATTTTATAACACTTTGAGAAATTAATTAAGGTCTCATAAAATTATCTTATAACCATAAGAAAATTAAAATATTAATTAATAAATCTATTTAATTAAAGAAAATTTCTTTTAAATCATTATATTTATCATAAAATTGAAAATAAAAATTTATGTTTTATAAAAATACCAACACTTAATTAATAATTTTTAAAACATTTATTTACATATACTATGATATAATTATATCATATTATCATATATAAGTTTTCTAAATTTTATTTATACTTTATATGTCATGTTACTATTCTATTGGCCATATTACTATTCCTAATGGTCTAATTACTATTCCAATGTTCAAGTTACTATTCCATTGATATAAGTTTCTTAACTTGTTGAAATTACTCTTAATTCTTTCATTCAACTTTTATAAAATTTGTATTATTTTTTCCATGTTATTTATTATTTATGAAATAATTATAAGAAGGGAAAATATTATTGATAGAAGTTTGGGTCATTACATGATGAATAAGGATGGTATCAATACGATGTATACCGATTAGAGTAAGAATAAGGGTTGTTGTCATTGGTGAAATAAAAATATATTTAAAAATATTATTGAGTAAAATATAATTTTCATTTTGAAAATAGTTTTCTTTAGAAATAACTTTTAATTTTTTTTGAAAATATGTTCATGAACTTTCAAATGAGGATTTGAAGAAATGATGGTGGGTAATTCTGTATATGCTAAGGTAAAAGCACATTCCTTTTTCATTGTGAAAATGTTAAAAAATTTCTTTGTTCAAAAAGGAAAAAGAAGATTCATTTGAAAACATTTTAAAAATAAAAAATGGGTAAAAATTATTATAATAAATCATTTTGAAAAGGTTAAAAAAATATTTTTTTAGAAAAACATGGTTTTGAGAGAAAATAGATTTCTGACCGAAGAGAGAAATAAAGTTGGGTTTTCTTAAAAAAAATTTCTAAAACTTTTTAGTTAATTACTAGTGAAAAAATGGTACTATAACTTGGAAATAATCATGAATAAAAATAGGATAAGTAAATTATGATGTTTATTAAAAATCTATCAGATAATTTTCTTCAATGTAAATTCAAGTGTAGATAATCCCGAATAAAATGAGATTGTGAAGTAAACCATTGTAAAGATTATAAAATTGAAGTAAGAATCGACCAATGAATCAATTATTTGTATAAACTATAAATAAAAATAAAAAATTGTAAATAAATTAATATATTTTCAAAATTCATTAAACACATAATTTTATTATATTAACGATAATTAGGAAGTAATATAACACAATGAAAAGGAATTGAGTTATTAAAATTGTTTGCCACTTAGTAAATTTTAATTCAAATCAAATTAAATAAAATAATTAAAAGTGAAACTCAAAATACCATGAAGAATAAAATATTCAATATATTACATTTCAAGTGGAAGTATATATACCATATAAAATTATTTAGGTTCATAACATTATAATATTCCTCAACAAAAAGAAATTGTGACTAAAATCCCTTAACGCACAATTTCTTTTCAGTCATATTTGCCTTAAACTCTTGTATAGTTGTTTCAAACAAGTTATTAAATTTTTATAGAACTATATTAATATTTATTATACCATATATTATCCTTTTATAACATATTATTACCCGTTCTTTAATAATATTTCATTATTTTCATCATTTCGGGTAACAATTTGCTTTATTTTTTTTGAGTATGTTTTGACCTATTTTTTTTGTTCATATTTATTAAATCATTATTTAATAATAACCATAATCTAAAATAATATTTAAATATCATATATATTCATCAAATATGTATTTATAGTAATTCAAAAAATTTCGTGATAGGAAATGAAATACACCGTACATGGAGACGGTAGGCCATACATACACATGAACGCTGCTTCAATTTTCTTATCGTGTTAAAGAAACAATTAAGTGTAATATATGTATATTATCACTACATTATCATATTTATTTCATATATATTAAATATTTTTATTAAAACCATCATTTATACATTCCATATAAAGTGTGAAGGAATCACATCGCTTCACGAGGTGGTAGTCCATCATACACAAGAACGAAGTTATCGTGCATCCACAAAATGGAAAGTATGAAGGTATTTGTTATTTAATAATTAAATAATAATTAATAAATCATAAATATAATAAATATAATATATAAATAGTATTTACATCATTATTCTAAACCTTGAAAGTTGGTAATAGAAAAACAAATGACATCGGTTCGTGAGGCGATAATCTACCAAACACACGAACGATGATTTCGTGTAACATCCCAAGTGAGTAATGAATAATATATTTTCTTATCTATGTCTATTTATGAATTATATAGTGTTTTAGAGGCTTAAAATCAGAATAAATCCAATCTTAATCATAGAATACACTAATATTTTTAAAAAGACGGTTTTACTGCCTTTTGATGGAAAACCATTTTTAAATCTAACTATTGACAATTTTATAATCATTATTTGTCAAAATAAACTTATTATTTATAATTGGGTCATTGAAATTTACTTTGGATAAATTTTTGGTATTTTTCTGACAATGTTCATTTTTTAATGAATAGTGAAAAATACTGTATTTTACTTCAAAACTGCTTTTTCATCTAATTTAATTATATAGTTAGATTATATTTTTAACTAGTTTTAAAGTTTAATTATAATATATTTTTACCATTTAATCCAATTTTGGTCATTGTAATTGATTTCACTTTGGAATTGGGCATAAACAAGTGCCAAACTTTTCATAGATTTTGTTTAAAAAAACCCGCAATTTGTTTTGACAACGAGAATTATTTTTAAATTAATTACTGCAATTTCTCTGTTTGGAATTTGGTAAAATGGATTCCATATTTGGAATCAAAAGTTCCAAATTATGTAATTAAGATTCTTTTGTTTTTGGACATTCTGAATAGTAACAACGGTAATTATCTTTAATTATCGTGATTAATTAGTAATCGGGTAGCTAAGGGTAATAAAATAATATCATAATAATACAAAATGACCCCAAAATATGTCATAATTCTACAGGTTGTGTCATGGCTGACCATGGGATGCCTTTTACCAAACTTAGGGACCCCATGGAATCACTTTTTGGTGATAGTGACACTTTATCATTTTATTTTTAAAGATAGGAGAATATCACAAAAGTATGTAACACCTTAGTAAAACAATTTTAGTTTTGTCTGTGTAAACGATTTCTTAGACTATAAATATTCATTGGAAATATAAAAATATTTACTACATCATAGTATTTTTTTTATAATTTTTAGATATTAAATAAATTAATTTACTTAGGACACCATGATGATACAACAATTACCTCATTAATGAACGATTTAAATAAAATTAAAAGATAATGTAAAATATGAGACTTACACTTGTCAAAAATATATTGGATGGGTGTATTTCGAACCCTTATCACCTTATCCTTGAAATATATCATTGTGGGACCTTTAAAATCAGAAACTCATTTTAAAATAAAGTAACATTTCATGACTTTCCAAGAGTGCCCTCCTCTCTATTATAAAAGGCCCCCACCTCTACCCCCTTACCCATAACTCTCAAGCCTTTAGCTCAATCAAAATCTACTCATTTTATCTCTCCACATCCCTCTCTTCATCCTAGATTCCTTTCCTTAGGAAGAAAGATCTTCAAGAAACCCTTTTTGTTCAAACCAAGGAGAGTTACCCAATTTAAAGGAGATTAAAGAATGATCAAGTCAAATCGGACACGAGGTAAGGGACTTCATCTTAATCTCCTTTCATTGAGGCATATTTTGTTTTATACACAACTTTCTTTTGTACGGTGTATAAACCCCTTTGAATATTACTTTTATTTAAAAGTAATCTTTTTGTATAAATCATTTTACTAAACAACAAAATGAATGTTTTGTCTTACGTATGCGGCAACAACGACTTCTCCATTACCATGACCATTATTTGAGTTTCAGCTTCCTCTACAAGCCATAATTTTTTTAAATGAAAACTAAATACCATGTTTTAATTTTCTTTTATTTTGGTATTGAAAATGGTTTTGATAATGTTTTTATTATATCACTATGTTGTATTGATATCTTGTGATTGAAATGTGGAACTATTATGTTCCCTTTATGCATGTTTTATGTGATACGATTATGTTATGGTTCTTGGGAGTTGTTTATGAAGACGGGTGTTTCCGTGATAAACTAAGGGCTGGTGAGACCGATATTTCTCTCTAATGCATTGGGTAACACGAAGGGGTTAAATGCTAAGGTTTCTCTAATGAGATTTAAGGAATATACTGTGATGGGTATTCCAAACATAACCATGTGGGTTACTCCCTAAGTAACAATGTTATGGATTCCACAAGTTAACTTTATGTCTTATGATTTCTATGACTTATTCATGAATCTTATGATTTCATGAGGTATTTTAAAGTGCTTATGTTTTATGTGTAAAGTATAATTTCATTGATTATTTTTTATACTTGGACTAAGGTTTTCTTTCCGTTCTTTTATATCCCTTACTGAGCTTTTTATACTCATCCCAAGTTTTTTAAATGTTTTTCTAAGGTCAAGGGAAAGGCACATAATGTGATGATAGTGTCAAGGAAGTGTCAAGAAATAATCCATGTTTCATTTTAAATATGTTTCCTTTGATGGAAAAAAATGAATACTGTCTTTGATGTAATGACCTTGTTTAAATGTGGAATGTAATGCATGATTTATGATATAATTCTATAAAAATATAAACCTGAAAAGATCCTCAATGTGTATTATTGAAATAACTCAAGATTAAGTAATGTTTAATGCTGGGGCCTTATAGTTGGTATCAAAGGTCAGTTTAGATAACTTTAAGAGTTAGAATTCTATTAAATGATTATCCAAAAATATTTTTTTTGCATTATGGTTAAATTGAAATGATATAGCATTTGAAAATTACCATGTTGCTTCATCTAAGACATGTTTGTTCAGAATGGTTTTCCGCAGAGGAAATAGGGATGTAGTGTTAGGAAGGCATACATAAGGAAATGACCTTCCAAATCAGCATCCTGAGATAGTCAGAATTGGAACTGAACAGTTTTTTGCAGCAATGGTGCAGTTGACTCAAGCGATAAATGGTGGTGGTATCCATGCATGAGATCATCCAGATCAATCGTAAAGGAACATGTCAGTGGTGGAACATTTCATGAGGCAACATCCCCCATCATTCATAGGATCATCTGACCCTGTTTAGCTAAAGGGTGGATTAAAGAACTGGAGAATATTTTTGATGTCATGGGGTGTTCAGACAATCAAAAGTTTAGTCTTGCTGTTTACCATTTGGAGGGTGAAGAAGATCAGTGGTGGTTGATGGTTAAAAATATCAGGGACATTGATGAGATTTATTCTCTTGATTGGGATGAATTCAAAGGTACGTTTCTTAAGAAATATTTTCCTAAGGCTATTTGACTTAGGATGGAAAACCAATTCTTGGAATTGAGGCACGAGGATGACTCAGTGGCCGCTTATGAAGAAAGGTTCACTCGTTTGGCAAGGTATGCTCCAAATTTTATCTGAGACCTTGATAGTAAATTAAATCATTTTTACTTAGGATTAAAGCCAAAATATCGAAGAAAATTGGCTTCTCGTGAGTTCAAAAGTTATGAAAAGCTTGTTCAATGTACTGAGAAGGTGGAAATGGAGTTTACCGATGATAAAGTGTTCTATGAAAACCAACAGAAGAAGAGACCGAGGTGGATGGAGAAAGGGAAGAATTCTTCAAAAAGGTCTTATGGTAAGAAAACTACGTTTTTAGTTTGTGATAAATGTGGTAAAAATCATACTGGGGAGTTTCTTTTGAATTATGGAAAGTGCTACCAATGTGGTAAGATGGGACATAAGGCTCGTTATTACACTGGAAAAGATCAAGGTGATGGTAAGACCAAATTTTATTTATAGTTATTTAAATGTTTCAAGTGCAATGAGATGGGTCATTATACAAACAAGTTTCCAACAAAGAGCTCGAATGATGGGAAGCAGTCAGACTACAAGCATAAAGGTGTGGTGAAATCCTTTGCAACTACTTAAACAGATGATGGGCCATCAAATGATGTGGTATTAGGTACTTTGTTTCTTTTTTCAGATTATGCCAGTGTGTTGTTTGATTCAGGTTCTACACATTCTTTCATCTCTGAAAATTTTTCTAGTAAATTGGGAATACCATATCAAGAAATGACTTCTGAACTTGTGGTAAAAACACCTGGGGAGAAATGTTGAGGAAAAAATAATTTATAAGAATCTTCATATCCTTATCCATGGAAACAACCTACTTGAAAACCTTATTGTTTTACCTATAGTAGAGTTTGATGTTATCCTGGGTATGGATTGGCTCTCTTTTTACCATTCTAAGATTGATTATAGAACTAAAGAAGTTTCTTTTCAGAAATTCTTTCAGTTTGTGTACAATAATGAACCCTTACTATTGATAACATATCAAGAGGCTAAGAAACTTGTAAAAGATAGAAATGAATGTTACCATGCACATACTGTTGAAAACAAAGGAACCATTCAGATTAATGATGTGCTAGTGGTAAATGAGTATCCTGATGTTTTTCCTGATGAGTTTCCTGGAATAATACCAGATCAGGAATTTGAATTTACTGTTGACTTAGTTCCTGATGCTAAGTCAATTTCAAAACCCCCTTATCGAATGGATCAAATTGAACATTTAGAGTTAAAGGATCAATTAAAAATTTTATTAGAGAAAGGTTTCATTCAACCTAGCACATCACCATGGGGTGATCCTGTCTTATTTTTTAAAAATAAAGATTGTTCAATGAGACATTGCATTGATTATAGAGCCTTGAATAACATCACTGTTAAGAATAAATATCATTTGCCTCATATCAATGATTTGTTTGATCAGCTCCAGGGAGCTCAGTATTTTTTAAAGGTTGACCTGAGACTGGGGTACCATCAGTTGATGGTAAAGGAAGAAAATATTCTGAAGACTGAATTTCGTACAAGATATGATCATTATGAATTTTTAGTTATGCCTTTTGGGATAACCAATGCACCTGCTGTATTCATGGACCTTATGAATAGAATTTTTCATGAGTTCTTGGATAAGTTTTTGGTTGTTTTCATTGATGATATTTTGGTGTTTTCTAAAAGTAAAGAGGATCATGAATGAAATTTAAGGGTTATTTTTTAAACCATAAAAGAAGAGAAATTGTATGGTAATTTTAGCAAGTGTGAGTTTTGGTTGCAACAAATTTATTTCCTTGGTCACATTGTTTCTAAAGATGGGATAACTATTTATCCTTTAAAAACAAAGGTTGTTGAAGAATGGCCAAGACCCACAAATGTAACAGAGATTCATAGTTTTCTTGGTTTGTAAGGCTAGTACCGAAGGTTTGTTAAAAAAATTTCACGATTATCTAGTCCAATGACTAAGATAACTCGGAAGTGTGTTAAGTTTATCTGGACAAAAGAATGTGATGATTGTTTTCAAAAATTGAAAAGAAGATTGGTGAATGCTCCAGTTTTGGCACTACCTTCCAGGAATGGGGAGTTTGTTATATATAGTGATTCTTAATTAAAAGGACTTGGTCGCATCCTAATGCAGAATGATCAGGTAATTGCTTATGATTTACATCAGTTGAAAACTCATGAGGTAAATTACCCTACATATGATTTGGAATTATTTGCAATTGTTTTCGCTTTAAAAATTTGGAGGCATCATTTGTATGGAGTAAAGTGTGAAATATATACCGATCAAAAAAGTTTAAATTATATATTCACTCAGAAAGAATTAAACATGAGATAGAGGAGATGACTAGAATTAATCAAGGATTATGATTGTACAATTCATTACCATCTAAGAAAAGCAAATAAAGTTCTTGATGCTTTGAGTTAAAAAATTAACGCTTCATTAACAATGTTACGTTTGGAACATGATCCTTTTGTTAAGGATTTGATGAAATTTGGCATCGAAGTTGTTGGTGCATGATGTTCTTCTGTTTTGTTTCAGGTATCAGTGAAATCTTCTCTATCAGACAGAATTAAGCAAGCACAGAAGCAAGACAGTGATTTGTAGAAACAAGTAGAGCTGGTTCAGAAGGGTAAGTTTCCTGAATTAAACATTGATAATGATTGTGTTTTGAGATTTGGGAAGAGATTGTGTGTGCCTTGTGATTCATAGTTGAAGTGAGAGTTGTTATGTGAAGCTCACAGTTCTCCATTTTCAGTTCATCCAGGCAGTACTAAGATGTATAGAGATCTTCAGGAGTATTACTAGTGGGACGGATTGAAAAGAGACATTGATGATTTTACTGTGAAGTGTTTGACTTGTCAATAGGTTAAAGCAGAGCGATAGTTACCGAAAGGGATGCTTCAGCCTTTACCAGTGCCAGAGTGGAAATGGGAGAATATATCCATGGACTTCATTGTGGGATTGCCGAAGAAACCTTGAGGTAATAATTCAATCTGGGTTATTGTTGATCACTTGACTAAATCTTCTCATTTCCTTGCTATACGATATACTTTTTCTCTAGATCAAAATTCTTGTTTGTATCTTATAGATATAGTCAGGTTACATGGAGGTCCCCTCTCCATTGTATCTGATCGTGATCCTAGGTTTAATTCTAACTTTTGTAAAGGCTTTCAGAAGTTGTTGGGTACTGAATTAAATTTTAGTAAAACTTTTCATCCTCAATAATATGGGTAGTTAAAATGAAAAATTCAGAATTTAGAGGATATGATACATGCTTGTTCGATGGATTATCAGGGAAGTTGGGACCAACATCTTTCTTTGGTTGAGTTTTCTTATAATAACAGTTTTCATTCCAGTATACAGATGGCACCATTTGAGGAATTATATGGGAATCTGTGTCGAACTCCAACTTTTTGGGATGAAGTGGGTGAAAGGAAGTTGATGGGACCAGAATTGGTAGAAGAGTTGGCAGAAAAAGTTCAACTAATAGAGAAACACATGATAACAGCTCAGAGTAGGCAGAAAAGTTATGCGGACAATAGGAGGAAGGATCTCTCTTTTGAGGTAGGTGATCATGTCTTTCTCAAAGTTTCACCATGGAAGAGTGTGATACGATTTGGTAAGAAAGGAAAGATGAATCCAAGGTTCATTTGACCATATAAAATTCTAGAGAGAGTTGGATCAGTTGCATACCGAGTGGCTTTACCTCTGAGTTTATCTTAGGTACACAATGTTTTTCATGTTTCAATGTTATTAAAGTACATGCCAGATCCATATCATGTTTTGAGTCTAGAGGTAGTTCAGCTAGAAGAGAATCTATCTTATGAGGAACAACCGGTCCAAATTCTTGACCATAGGGAGCATGTGTTGCAGAATAAGGTGATTCATCAAGTAAAGGTTTTGTGGAAAAACCACCTGATTGAAGAGGCAACATGGGAATCTAAAAATGCAATAAGGTATAAATACCCCCACTTATTCGATAAGTAAATAAATTCCAGGGACACAATTTTCAAAAGGGGGGAAGGATGTAACATCCCAAGTAATTAATGAAAAATATATTTTCATATCTATGTCTATTTATGAATTAGATAGTGTTTTAGAAGCTTAAAATGAGAATAAATCCAATCTTAAGCATATAATATACTAATATTTTTAAAAAGATTGTTTTACTGCCTTTGGATGGAAAACCATTTTTAAATATAACTATTGCCAATTTTATAAGCTCTATTTGTCAAAATAAAATTATTCTTTATAATTGGGATATTTAAATTTACTTTGGATAAATTTTTGGTATTTTTCTAACAATGTTCATTTT
Source organism: Viscum album (assembly GCA_963277665.1). Taxonomy (NCBI): domain Eukaryota; kingdom Viridiplantae; phylum Streptophyta; class Magnoliopsida; order Santalales; family Viscaceae; genus Viscum; species Viscum album. Next base: position 1,595,715,006 of record OY728161.1, read on the forward strand.
TTAATGAATAGTAAAAAATACTGCATTTTACTTCAAAACTGCTTTTTCATCTAATTTAATTATATAGTTAGATTATCTTTTTAATTGGTTTTAAAGTTTAATTGGAATATAATTTTACCATTTAATACAATTTTGGTCCTTGTAATTGATTTCACTTTGAAATTGGGCATAAACAAGTGCCAAACTTTTCATAGATATTGTTTAAAAAAATACGCTATTTTTTTGACTATGGGAATTATTTTTAAATTAATTAATGAAATTTATGTGTTTGGAATTTGGTAAAATGGATTCCATATTATTTAATTAAGACTCTTTTGTTTTTGGACAGTATGAATAGTAATGACGGTAATTATCTTTAATTATCGTGATTAATTAGTAATCAGGTAGTTAAGGGTAATAAAATAATATCATAATAATAACAAATGACCCCAACATGTGTCCTAATGCTACTGGTTGTGTCATGGCCGACCATGGGATGCCTTTTTCCAAACTTAGGGACCCCATGGAATCACTTTTGGGTGATAGTGACACTTTATCATTTTATTTTTAAAGAAAGAAGAATATCACAAAAGTATGTAACACCTAAGTAAAACAATTTTAGTTTTGTCTATGTAAATGATCTATTTGACTATAAATAGTATTTGTAAATATAAATATATTTCCAACATCATAGTATTTTTTTATAATTTTAAGACATTAAATAAATTAATTTATTTATGACACCATGATGATGCAATAGTTACCTCATTAATGAAGGATTTAAATAAAATGAAAATATAATGTAAAATATAAGACTTACAGTTGTCAAAAACCTATTGGATGGGTGGATTTGGAACCCTTATCACCTTATCCTCGAAATATATCATTGTGGGCCCTTTAAAATCCGAAACTCATTTTAAAATAAAGTAACATTTCATGACTTTCCAAGAGTGCCCCTCATCCCTCTTATAAAAGGCCCCCACCTCTACCCCCTTAACCACACCTCTCAAGCCTTTGGCTTGACCAAACACTGCTCATTTTGTCTCTCCACATCCCTCTCTTCATCCTAGAAGCCTTCCCTTAGGCTGAAATCTCTTCAAGAAACCCTTTTGGTTCAAACCAAGGGGAGTTACCCGATTTAAAGGAGATTAAAGAACGATCAAGTCAAATCAGACACGAGGTAAGGGACTTCGTCTCAATATCCTTTCATTGAGGCATATTTTGTTTTATACACAACTTTCTTTTATACGGTGTATAAACCCCTTTGAATTTTACTTTTATTCAAAAGGAATATTTTTGTACAAAGCGTTTTACTAAACGACAAAAGGAATGTTTTGTCTTACGTATGCGACGACAACGATTTCTCCGCCGCCGTGACCATTATTTGAGTTTCGGCTTCCTCTACAAGACATAACATTTTTTTAAATGAAAAATAAATACCATGTTTTACTTTTCTTTTATTTTGGTATTGAAAATGTTTTTGAAAATGTTTTTATTATATCAATGTGTTGTATTGATATCTTGTGATTGAAATGTGGAAATGTTATGTTCCCTTTATGCATGTTTTATGTGATATGATTATGTTATTGTTCTTGGGAATTGTTTATGAAGATGGGTGGTTTCGTGATAAAATAAGGGAGGGTGATCCCGATATAGCTCTTCAATGCATTGGGTAATGTGAAGGGGTTAAACGCTAAGGTTTATCCGAAAAGATTTATGGAATATACTGTGATGGGTATTCCAAAAGTAACCATGAGGGTTACTCCCTACGTAAAAATGTTATGGATGACACAAGTTACCTTTATGTCTTATGATTTCTATGATTTATTCATGAATATTATGATTTAATGAGGTATGTTATAGTGATTATGTTTTATGAGTAAAGTATGATTTCATTGATTCTTATGTATACATAGACTAAGGTTTTATTTCTTTACTTTTATATACCTTACTGAGATTTTTATGATCATCCCAAGTTTTTGAAATGTTTTTCACTTGTCAAGGGAAAGGTACATGATGTGATGATAGTTTCGAGGAAGTGTCAAGAAAGAACCCATGTTTTATTTTAAATATGTTTCCTTTGATGAAAAAAAATGAATACTTTCTTTGATGTAACCACCTTGTTCAAATGTGTAATGTAATGCATGATTTATGATCTAATTCTCTAAAACTCTAAAACTGAAAAGATCCTCAATGTGTATTCTTGAAATAACTCAAGATTAAGTAATGTTTAAGGCTGAGGCCTTATATTTCATAACCCATTTGATGGAAGTGTGTGTTTATATATCTTGTAAACATACCATAAAAAATATCATTATATATAATATAATTATTTTATTATATAATCATGATATAATAATAATTTAAGGATGTGGATAAGAAAATAAAATAAAAACACTTTTAGATTAACATTACTTCTACTTCCAGTATCCTCCTTAGGTTTTCACTAATAACTTCCTAAGTTATATATATTCCAAATATAAGGATTATAAGATGTGTTTAGGGAACTTTAGAAGTTATTTTGTAAGGCCTTTTCTAAGCCAAAGGCCTTGAGATGTGTGAATAGAGCAAACGGGGGGGGGGGGGGGGGGGTGGATTTTACAAGTGGGGTGAGTGGAAAACATGTAAATTTTTTTAAAGAGGGAATTACACCCATGTTTTTTACAAGTAATGTTCCTAAAATAATTCAAAAAAAAAACTCAATAATATAAGTGTTATGTTATAAATATTTCCATATAATTAATTTTGGACAAATTTCTAGGTTATTTGGCCCCTTAAGTTTAATGTTTAGTCCCTTTGTAAACTAGTTTTTGTCTTTATTGCTTTAATTAATTTTAACTGATTTCATGAATCACTTTGGTATTTTTTTGGAATTATAATACATTATAAATTATTCTTATTCTAAATATTTCATCCATTTTTTTAAATTCAAAACCAAATAAGTGGTAGAAATTAATTTAAAATTAATCCCACAGTTGGAATGAGAAAACCTGTTTTTAATGTGAAAATGTTCAAAAGTTTATAATGTTTTTATATCCTATTAAAATATGTAATTGATTACAATGAAATAAATTGTATTAATATATTTATAATGTTAATATCTTGAAATTAAAACCAATTCAAAATATAATTTAACATTAAAAATTATTTATATAAAAAAGAAATTTTCAATTAGAATTCAATATTTTCACTATTTATTAAAAAATGAAACTTCTCAGAAAAATATCAAAAAATAACCCTAAGATAATTTTGAAATTACTATTATAAAAAACAATTTTATTTTTTAAAAAATTTTTATAAAAGTTTCCAAATTTATTTTAAAAAAGCGTGCCAATAAAATGTGAAAAAATGTCATTATAAAAATACAACTTTTTATGTATAAAATTGTATTTTTTATTATCTTATTCCTATATAAAATATTATATGTATGTAAATTTTTTTAGTTAATAGATAATATATAAATTTAATAAATATCATCCACTAATAGTAATTAATTTATTTTATGAAGATAAAACTCCTTTGGCATTTAAAAATAGTTTTGTATAAAAACCTTTCCTTTATATTCAATTGGTTTTTATATTAATTTATAATTAAGTTTTAAAAAATGAATTCAACCATATATTTTCATAATTTAGTTAATCCCATTCATATCATACAATTTAATGACCGATTTATATATATTAAATAATAATATTTCAATAATATATTATTGTTCGGTAAAACTCAGACTTGCAGGTAATAGAAGCTATCGAAGAAAGGCATTGTTACATGAAATGGAATATAACTTGGTATTTCATGAATTTATAGCTATAGAATGAATTGAATTTATTTAAAATAGTAACTATTATAAATTCTTAGGATTTTATATTCCTTTTCACACTTGGTGTTGTGTGTCATACACGCTATCAAATAAAATGTTATTCTTTTGTAATTTTCATGGTGTTACATGGACAGTGACCAATGTTTTATTTGGTTTAAACTCCATTTAATTTAATATTATACCATGAGGTGTAAATATTTACATATTTTTTTAATGTCTATATAATTCTAGGCCCACTCATCACATAACATAGTGTGCTTAGGAAAATTACCCGTACACTGTAAATGGTATCTCATGAGATGAAAACATTTACCAATACACTGGAGGGAAATATAATCCTAGTCCCACCTATCACATAATTAAAATAATAATATTTATATGAATATGTGTTCTATATGTGGAAAATAAACCATACATAAAGTGTAAGCCTGATAAAACCAATGATAAATAAGTGGGTTCCATAATAATGTATTGAAACAAAACCAACAAATATATCATAAGGATTCTCAATAGAAGAATGAATTAAATAATTTTTTATGTTCATATTTTATATAAATAATCACAGGTATTGAAAATTTAGTTCCAATATAAGAAAATTCATGGGAAGGATCAAGGAGAAGTAAGAATAAAAATGAATCACATAAGTGATTATTTTCAAAATGGGAAAAATGATATTATAAGGAATAAAAAAGGATTAATATTTTAATTTAAAAAATTATTTAACAAGTAGGGTTATCTATAAAATAATTAGTTTTTTAGAAGAAATTAATTCTTAATTTATTTTATGGAGGTGACATTTATCATGAGATAAGAAACCAACAAGTTTTCTGAAGTTGGGTTTACTTAAATGTGGGAATTTCAAAGGGAATATTAAACATGTATTATCCCCAAAATAAAGGTAAAGTTAAATTGATATATATTTAAGGAATATATATAATATATATTAGATACATGATAATAATATTAAGGATAAATTAAGAAAACAAAGATAACATGGAACTCCAAAGTAATGAGGGTGGTTTCAAAGATCAATTTTATGTTTTAAAATACATTTTTGAAATAAAACACCATAAAAAGTTTAATAAAACATCCTTTTGAAAATATTAAAAAGTAAATATGAAGGAAACTTGAGATAAAACATAATTATGTTTCCAAATATAAATGATTACATTAACATGAATAAAAAAATATGGAAAGGGTGTTGTTAAAGATGAGAATTATTATCAATAATGACATATTTTTCGATTAGGTAATTCATCAAGGTAAAATCATTTAATTAAAATAAATTCTCCTCTGATAAGATGATAAATTAATATGAAATAAAATCTTAAGGTGTATGAAAAAAATATTGTAATAAATAAGTCCAAGAAGAAACATTTTAACTCCATGTAGGGAGTAGAGTAAACAATGACCATTACATCATCGCTTCCTTTTAAATCAAAAAACCAATAAATTTATAACATGAGATGGTTTTATAAATTCATTATATTTCAAGAAAACTACTATAATAAATAAAATCAAGGGAAATATTTATATAAAACGGGAATAATTGGAGAGTACAAATCATATATCAATGAATCAAGATTGAGTTGTAGAAACCCTTATATTTGGTAAGGATTCATTCTTAAAATCCACCTAAAATATTGGATAATATAATTAATTTATTGAAAATTTTTATTGATATCATTATTCATATACATTTAATATTTTAAGGTCTATCTATTTCCATGTTTTATTAATATATTATATAGTTGTTTGTTCATGTCAGTTACTTGAGGTTGTCCAATCAATTTTTTTGAAACTATATTTCTATGTTGATCATTGTGAAAGGTTTCATAAAATTGAATCATAATATCTTGAATTACATATATTTATTTATTTTATTATTAATTTATCACAAAATATGTACAGTTCCATAATTTTCAAACAATGGACACAAATTAATAAAGGTTTCTTGATATGTTCATTTAAGGCGGTTAAAGTTACTATAATTATTTAGTATTAACATCACTTAAAGACTATACAATATTACCATTAAATAAAATTAATAGCATCAAAAATATAATTTTTATTCAATATATACATTTTTAAAATCATCTATATTATGTGGTTATGTAAAAACTAAATACCTCATTCCATAGAGGCATTAATCCGCACATACATGGATGATGCACCCATTTTTCATTGAATGGGAGGGGGAATAAAAATAAAATAATTTATCATTTAATAATTTTCTTCATGTTAAAAATAAGAAATTTTATAATTAAATAAATATTTTTAAACATCCATGTAATGCGTTTATGAAAAACTGTACCCATCATTCATGGAGGTGGTAGTTCGCACAAACGCACGACAACATATTCAATTATTGAATGGTTTTTTAGAGATGTAGAAAACTGATATTACATTAGTATAATAACATTTAATAATATTAATAATACTAAGGTTATAATAATTTCATGGATATATTAGTTTTTTAAGAGTAATATTAAGAAGGAAAAGTTTAAATAGTAAATATTACTCACATAGAGAGATTGAACTTTCTCTAGAAAGTATTCTTGGAAATGAATGGATTAAGATAAAATATACATAGAATGGGATTATGAATTTATAATAAAATTAAATTATAGTAAAATTGGAAATATTTTCAGGAATAAACCAAAACTTATAGTTGTTTTGAAGGGGTGGTGTGAGGTACCTTTTATAAGTGGAGGAAAATGACATTTTTATAAATACCCATTACATCTCAATGCCACCATAAAACTATTAAAGGCTAAATGGATAATAAAGTGGTTCATAATTTAGTGTATAGGGGTTCAGATTTATACATCATCAACCATTAATTTTTAAACATGTTTTAAGCATGTTTAGAGTTATTTACATTTATAATTTTTACTTTTACCATTTTGGTTTTTACCTTAGTAACTATTTTTAAACCAAGTAATTTTGGTTTTAATAAAAATATAAGATAAAAAATATTACCAAATTTGGATGTGAAAAAAGTAAATTTAACATTTATTTAATATAATTCAATTTCTAAATATGATAAAAATAACTTTTAAATTAAAACATATAGTATATAGAAAAGCAATTTTGTAGAAAGATGATGTTTTAACCATTAAGTGTTCTTAATATTATATAAAATTAATCACCAATTAAATGAGTGATAATATATTATTATATATGTGTAATAATCATATCATATTAATTATATTAATTATATAAATTTAATTTATTATTTAAAAACTACACAACATTTATAAAAAAATTACTTGAAAATAACCCTTTCACCATTATCATGGTCATTAAATTTAATATTAGTAAACATACATTATGACTAAAATTTAAATTAAACTTATTAAAAAAATATGAACATGTTGATCTAAAATATGAAATTCATTTTTTTATATTTAATTTATACAATTTATGAAAACTAAATTTTAATATAATAGAATAAATTCAATTTTTAGAGTAATATATCACTTAAGTTTCCAAAACACTAAACATGAGTTTTATAAATAAAATATTATATTTTTAAATTTTTTATTTTAATTTATATGTATATATATTTTATATAAATGGGTTTCAAAAAATTTAAGATATTCTTGAATTATGATAATGTCATAAAAGTGATGGTTTTAGAAAAATTAGTATTTTTTTCATTATACACCTAAAAGTCAATTATTTTATAAAAATATAAAAAATTAATCCTAAGATAATTTTGAAATGATGAATTACAAAATTAATTTCATTTAATTAAATTAAAATTATAAAATGTATACATTTTATTTTTATAAGAAAATATAAAATATAAATAAAAGTGATTTTATTGAAAAATAATCTTTTCAAACAATAAGCTTTCTCAGTACTATTTCATACTAATTACTAACTTAAATAATGTTAACATGTAAGTTAATATATTTAATATTATATTAAACAATATTTTAATGGTGTCTTATTTAATATATTAGGATAAAATACACAATAATTATAAAAAATAGTTATTTGAGAAAGTACAAGTTTTAATGTTAAATCAGATTAATTATTTATGCTTTAAAGGTAAGAATTTATAATTGATTAATATATTTTTAGTTACAAGATGTTTTATTATTCATATAATTTTCTTAATAATATTTATATAATATGTCTTTAATTTTTCTATATTTTTGGGTTGTGTGTAGAAAAATCTATTAAAAACAGTATTAATTTGGAGAAAATTTTATTGCAAATTGTCAAGGTATTACATTTCCCCTATTAAATAAATTTCATCCTTACAATTTTAGTTATTACATAATAATGAAATATTTAAGGATATAATTAAGATAAACATGACTTAAAATTTAATTTTTATTGAGGTATAAACCTTAGTAAGTTAGGTAAGTCTAGGAAACTCATTTATTCTTTTATAATGGACATATAATTATATGTGATTTCTTTCCAAACTTTTAAGAAAAATAATCTTCATGATATGGGTTAATACTTATATAATGGAATCAATTTTCCTAGAGATTTCATCATCATCCATGTAGTGATAAGTGATCTTAAATTGATTTGAGATATGAAGTATGATCTCTCTATTTCGTTAATATGGAGTCTGTGTGGAGATAGCCACTACATCTCCAAAATACCATAAAATTCATTTAATGGAAGGATAATAATACTTGAATGAATCATAATCCCATAATAATTGAAGAAGGTTCATATACCTTGGATATAATAGTACTTCCACCATATGTTTTTATTTCAATAACTAAATGTTTGTGAAAAATTATTTGAAACATTCGTAAATTTATATTGATGAATAAATATAACTAGCACCACTTACTTTTCCCTGGGCACTTTAGTAGTACCATTTTCATATTTTTTTTCATTTTTTACATGGTATTGGAGTTTTTTGGTGTCTATTTTCATCTTAATCCTTTGGATTAGTGCATTGGCGTATATAGTTCCCAAATTCCTCAAATCTAAAACATAGAGATGATAGTGGATCCTTAGGAAGAATATTATTCCCCCCCACCATGTCAACTAAATTATTCCTCTTTTCCTTTTTATTTTTTTACTCAATGACCTCCTTTACCAGAGAAAAAATATATTTTAGTTCCTTTGAGACATTCCTCTGGGAGACTCTTTTGAAATTTTTGGCATGAAGAAAATTGAATCTTATTTCCTTTATCATCTCCATCACCCAATCTTCTATTAAACTCCATTATTCACTTATTTTGTATGTTTGGAAAATCAATGAAGTCCCTATTATTAATCATAAATTTTTATGGTTATTTTTTCATAATCTCTAGATTTATCACTATATATCTTATCCTATTGGATTACTCGTGGGTAAAATTTCCTCATTATCCATAAAATCCATTAATAACATGGTTAATTTGACTTTAAGAATTACTAAAACCAAAATAGGTTAATGTGACTGATGATTAATTAATATCATAAGAGAATTATCATAAATTATTTCATGAAAATATCTACTTTGAAATGTATTACTCTTTAAAACCATCACATTAGAATTCAAGTTAACCCAAATCACTCTTGGTTAAATCTATGTTTCTTTAGGAGGGGTTTTCATGAACCAAGTCGGGATACCATCCAATCCGACACCCAATGTAACATCCCAAGTAAGTAATGAATAATAAATATTTTTTATCTATGTCTATTAATGATTAAGATAATGTTTTAGAGGCTTAAAATGATAATAAATACAATCTTAAGCGTGGAATACACTAATATTCTTAAAAGATTGTTTTACTGCCTTTTGATGGAAAACCCTTTTTAAATCAAACTTTTGAAAATTTTATAATCTATATTTGTCAAAATAAACATATTTATTATGATTGTGACATTGAAATTTACATTGGATAAATTTTTGGTATTTTTCTGACAATGTTCATTTTTTAATGAATAGTGAAAAATACTGCATTTTACATCAAAACTGCTTTTTAATCTACTTTATTTATATGATTATATTATCTTTTTAATTGGTCTTAAAGTGTAATATGAATATATTTTTACAATTTAATCCAATGGTGGTCATTATAATTAATTTCACTTTGAAATCGGACTTAAACTAGTGTCAATCTTTTGATACTTATTGTTTCATAAAAACACGCTATTTGCTCTGACAACAGGAATTAATTATTAAATTAATTAATGTGACTTATATGTTTTGAATTTTGTAAAATGGACTTCATTTTTGAATTCATAATATCAAATACAGCTTAGGGTGAAGTTTTGGTATTTTTCTGAAAAACTTCAATTTTTGATGAATAGTGAAACCACTAAGTGGTACTTATAAAAACTGATTTTTCGTTTAAATGAAATTTTACCACTTCTGTGTTTTTAATTTCAAAAATTCAACATACATGGTTGTCATTAAGAATTAAAATGTAGTTCAATGAGATTAAAATAATTTTTTGGTGAATAGTAACTTATTAAGTTTTTAATCGCGATTAGAGGTAATTAGTGTAGTTTAAGGTAAACAAATGTTTTAATAATATGATATGAGTTTGAAACATGTCCTACCCTCATTGTATGTGTCATGGATGACCAAGAAAATACATGGGTCAACTTGGGGACCCCATGGAGCCACTTTGGTTGGGAAATGACATAAATAACTTTTTATTTAATGTTAAAGTAAAAATGACACAAACATGAAATGTTTTACTAAAACAATTTTTACATGAGGTTATACAAGTCATATTTTTGACTATAAATAGTAATTGGAAAGATAAAAAGATTTCCTACATCATAGTAATTTTTTTATAATTTTTAGACTTTAAATAAATTAAATTAATTATGACATCATGATGATGCAGCGATGACCTCATTATTTAACGATTTAAATAAAATGGAAAGATAATGTAAAATCTAAGACCTAAACATGTCCAAAACCTATTGGATGAGTGTATTTAGAACCCTCATCACCTTAACCTATAAATACATCAATATGGGACCTTCAAAATCCGAAACGCTTTTGAAAATAAAGTAACATTTTGTAACTTTACAAGAGTGACCCTCCTCTCCTCTTATAAAAGGCCCCCACCTCTACCTCCTTACCCACACTCTAAAAGACTTTGGATCGGCCAAACCATGACCAATTTGTCTCTACACTTCCCTATCTTACTCCTTGAAGCCACAATTTGGGAATAAGTCTTCCCAAGGAAGCCTTTGAGCTCAAACCAAAGGGAGTTACCCGATTTTAAGGTAATGTCTTCACTTGAGTCCTTTTGTTTTATTTTGCTTCTCCAACCCCCTAAACTCTTTTTATTCATATATTTTGTAAAAAATACAGTATCTTAAATATACTAGGATGTTGTTATAAGAAGGATTCGAGCTACACTTACACACACCTACATCTAATGGTTAAAGGACATACTGTTTCCGTGGATGGTGAATTTATGCCTCCCGAAACGATGATTATTCAACATTCTTTTAATACCTTAAAAGGTGGCCATTAAGATGTCAATATATTTATATATGATATATAATATGTTTATTTTTTTCCTTAATCTTCTGTATTTTTTATTTTGGGCATACCTTTATGGTTTCCATTATGGGTAAACGCGATATCTTCATTTAAGGAAGTGCGGACTACTGCGCCCTGAAAGTGATTTGATTTGCTAAATACCATATGTGGGACATATAAAGGATGGAACTATGATATTATATATGATATTATACTGGAATTATAATATACCTTTATATCATTATGATTCAATTCTATAAAATATGGAATAGAAATGAAAGTAGCGTTCATGCGTATGTACGTCTTACCGTCTCCATGAACGGTGCATTTCATTTCTTTCCTCTAAATGATTATGTAATATTATAAATGCATGCATGTACTGGATATATATGACATATATTATATCTACATCATGAATACCATTCTTGATATAATGGATACATGAAAAACTTTTAATTATAAAGGGCTTATTTTTGACTCAAGTACCAATGATCGTTAAAACGACCGTTATTAACTTAAATAATTACATAGTGTTCATGACATGGCAATAAGTGATATAAAAGGAATAATGAACTTGAAAAAGGTTATTAAAAAAGTAGAAATTAACTCAAGTTTATTATTCAGGAGATTAAAGAACGACCGAGTCAAGTCAGACCCGAGGTATGGGACTTCGTCTCAATCTCCGTTCATTGAGGCATATTTTGTTTTATACACAACCTTCTTTTATATGGTGTATAAAACCCATTGACTTTTACTTTTATTCAAAAGGAATATTTTTTTATACAAAACATTTACTAAATGACAAAAGGGAATGTTTTTGTCGTACGTATGCGGCGACAATGACTTCTCCGCCGCCGTGACCATTATTTGACTTTCGGCTTCCTCTACAAGCCATACCTTTTTTAAAAGAAAAATAAATACCATGTTTTAATTTTATTTTCTTTTGGTATTGAAAATGGTTTTCATAATATTTTTATATCAATGTGTTGTATTGATATCTTGTGATTGAAAGGTGGAAATGTTATGTTTCCTTTATGCATGTTTTATGTGATACGATTATGTTGAGGTTCTTGGGAATTATTATGAAGAAGGGTGGTTCTGTGATAGACTAAGGGAGGGTGAGCCCGATATAGCTCTCCAATGCATTGGGTAACGTGAAGGAGTGAAACGTTAAGGTTTCTCCAAAGAGATTTAGGGAATATACTGTGATGGGTATTCCAAACGTAACCAAGAGGGTTACTCCCTACGTAAGAATGTTATGAATGCCTCAAGTTACCTTTATGTCTTATGATTTCTATTATTTATTCATGATTTGATGAGGTATGTTAAAGTGCTTATGTTTTATGGGTAAAGTATGATTTCATTCTTATGTATATATGTAGCCATGTTTCCTTTCTATATTTTTATATCCCTTACTGAGCTTTTTATGCTCATCGCAAGTTTTTTGAAATGTTTTTCACAGGTCAAGAAAAAGGTACATGATATGATGATAGTGTCAAGGAAGTGTTAAGAAAGAATCCATGTTTTATTTTAAATATGTATCCATTGATGGGAAAGAATAATACTATCTTTATGTAACCACTTTGTTTATATGTGGAATGTAATGAAAGTTTTATGATCTAATTCTCTAAAACTCTAAACCTGAAAATATCCTCAATGTGTAATCTTGTAATAACTCAAGATTAAGTAAGGTTTAAGGCTGGGGCCTTATAGTTGGTATAAAAGGTCGGTTTAGATAACTTTAGTAGTTAGAATTATAGTAAATGATTATCCGAAAATATTTTTTTTATGGTCAAATTGAAGTGATATAGTATTTGAAGATTACCATGTTGCTTCATCTAAGACATGTTTGTTCAAAATGGTTTTCCACAGAGGAAAGAGGGAAGCAGTTCTAGGAAGGCATACAGAAGGAAATAACCTTCCGAATCAGCATCCTGAGATGGTCGGAATTGGAACTAAACAGTTTGTTGCAGTAATGGCACTGTTGACTGAAGCGATAAATGGTGGTGGTATCCATGCACGAGATCATCCAGATCAACCACAGATGAACATGTCAGTGGTAGAACATTTCATGAGGCAACATCCCCCATCATTCAGAGGATCATCTGACCCTGTGCTAGCTGAAGGGTGGATTAAAGCACTGGAGAAGATTTTTGATGTCATGGGGTGTTCAGACAATCAAAAGTTTAGTCTTTCTATTTACCATTTGGAGGGTGAGGCAGATCAGTGGTGGTCTATGGTTAAAAATATCAGGGACGCTGATGAGATTGATGATCTCGACTGGTATGAATTCAAAGGTATGTTTCTTGAGAAGTATTTTCCTAAGGCTGTTCGACTTAGGATGGAAAAGCAATTCTTGGAATTGAGGCAAGAGGAAGACTCAATGGCCGCCTATGAAGAAAGGTTCACTCGATTGGTATGGTATGCTCTAAATTTTATCCGAGACCTTGTTAGTAAAATAAATCATTTTTACTCAGGATTAAAGCCAAAATATTGAAGGGCATTAGCTTCTCGTGAGTTTAAAAGTTATGAAAAGCTTGTTCAATGTGCTGAGAAGGTGGAAATGGAGTTTGCCGATGATCAAGTGTTCTATAGCTACCAACAGAAGAAGAGACCGAGGTGGCAGGAGAAAGGTAAGAATTCTTCAAAAAAGTCTGATGGTAAGAAAACTAAGTTTCCAGTTTGTGATAAATGTGGCAAAAGGCATGCTGGGGATTGTCTTCTGAATTCTGGAAAGTGCTACCGATGTGGTAAGATGGGACATAAGGCTCGTGATTGCACTGAAAAGGATCAAGGTGAAGGTAAGACCAAATTTGATTTACAGTTAGTGAAATGTTATAAGTGCAATGAGATGGGTCAATATGAAAACGAGTGTCCGACAAAGAGCTTGAGTGATAGGAAGCAGTTAGACTACAAGTAGAAAGGGGTGGTGAAATCCTTTGCAACTATTTCAGCAGATTTCGGGCCATCAAATGAAGTTGTATCAGGTACTTTGTTTGTTTTTTCAGATTATGCCAGTGTGTTGTTTGATTGGGGGTCCACACATTCTTTCATCTCTGAAACCTTTTCTAGTAAAATGGGAATACCATCTCAGGAAATGACTCCTGAACTTGTGGTAAAAACACCTAGGGGAAATGTTGAGGCAAAAAGAATTTATAAGAATCTTCCTATCCTTATCTGTGGAAAGAACCTACTTGCAAACCTTATTGTTCTACCTCTAGTAGAGTTTGATGTTATCCTGGGTATGGATTGGATCTCTATTTACCATTCTAAGATTGACTGTAGAGCTAAAGAAGTTTCTTTTCAGAAAGAATTTCAGTTTGTGTACAAGAATGAACCCTTACTGTTGATAACTTATCAAGAGGCCAAGAAACTTGTAAAAGATGGAAATGAATGTTACCTTGCACACATCGTTGAAAATAAAGGAACTGTTTAGATTAATTATTTTCCAGTGGTAAATGAGTATCCTGATGTTTTTCTTAATGAGTTGCCTGGAATAATACCAGATTGAGAAGCTGAGTTTACCGTTGACTTAGTTCCTGATGCTAAGCCAATTTCAAAACCCCCTTATCGAATGGATCAAATTTAACTTTTAGAGTTGAAGGAGAAATTGCAAGATTTATTAGAGAAAGGTTTCATTCGACCTAGCACATCACCATGGGGTGCTCCTATTTTATTTGTTAAAAAGAAAGATGGTTCTTTGAGACTGTGCATTGATTATAGAGCCTTGAATAATATCACTGTTAAGAACAAATATCCTTTGCCTCATATCGACGATTTGTTTGATCAGCTCCAGGGAGCTCAGTATTTTTCAAAGATTGACTTTAGATCGGGGTACCACCAGCTGAAGGTAAATGAAGTAGATGTTCTGAAGACCGCGTTTCGTACAAGATATGGCCATTATGAATTTGTAGTAATGCCTTTTGGGTTAACCAATGCACCTGTTGTATTCATGGACTTAATGAATAGAATTTTCCATTTGTTTTTGGATAAGTTTTTTGTGGTATTCATTGATGATATTTTGGTGTTTTCTAAAAGTAAAGAGGAGCATGAAAGACATTTAAAGGTTATCTTGCAAACCTTAAAAGAAAAGAATCTGTATGGAAAATTCAACAAGTGTGAGTTTTGGTTGCAACAAATTTCTTTCCTTGGTCACATTGTTTCTAAAGATGGGAAAACTGTTGATCTTGTAAAAAAAAAAGTTGTGGAAGACTGGACAAGACCCACAAATGTAACTGAGATTCGTAGCTTCCATGGTTTGGCAGGCTATTACTGAAGGTTTGTTAGAAATTTTTCACGGTTATCTAGTCCAATGACTAAGCTAACTCGGAAGGGTGTTGAGTTTATCTGGACAAAAGAATGTGATGATTGTTTTCAGGAATTGAAAATAAGATTGGTGAAAGCTCCAGTTTTGGCACTACCTTCTAGGAATGGTGAGTTTGTTATCTACAGTGATGCTTCATTGAAAGGAATTGGTTGCGTCCTAATGCAGAATGATCAGGTAATTACTTATGCTTCACGACAGTTGAAAAATCATGAGGTAAATTACCCTACACATGATTTGGAATTAGCTGTTGTTGTTTTCGCTTTAAAAATTTGGAGGCATCATTTGTATGGAGTAAAGTGTGAAATATATACTGATCACAAAAGTTTAAAGTATATATTCACTTAGAAAGAGTTAAACATGAGACAGAGGAGATGACTATAATTAATCAAGGATTATGATTGTACAATTCATTACCGTCTGGGAAAAGAAAATAAAATGGCTGATGCTTTGAGTCGAAAAAGTAATGCTTCATTAACAATGTTGCGTTTGAAACGTGATCCTTTGGTTAAGGATTTGATGAACTTTGGCATAGAAGTTGTTCGTATAGGAAGTTATTCTTTTTTGTTTTAGGTATCAGTGAAATCTTCTCTATCAGACAGAATCAAGCAAGCACAGAAGCAAGACAGTGAGTTGTAGAAAAAGGTAGAGCTGGTTCATAAAGGTAAGTTACCTGAATTCAACATTGATAATGATTGTGTTTTGAGATTTGGGAAGAGATTGTCTGTGACTTGTGATTCACAGTTGAAGAGAGAGTTGTTATGTGAAGCTCATAGTTCTCTGTTTTCAGTTCATCCTGGCAGTACTAAGATGTAAAAAGATCTGCGGGAGTATTACTGGTGGGATGGAATGAAAAGAGATATTGCTGAATTTACTGTGAAGTGTTTGATATGTCAACTGGTTAAAGCAGAGCAGAAGTTACCGAAATGGATGCTTCAGCCTTTACCAGTGCCAGAGTAGAAATGGGAAAATATATCCATGGACTTTGTTATGGGATTACCGAAGACATCTTGAGGTAATAATGCAATCTGGGTTATTGTTGATCGCTTGACTAAATCTGGTCATTTCCTTGCAATACGAGATACTTTTTCCCTAGATCAACTTTCTCATTTGTATCTTAAAGAGATAGTCAGGATACATGGAGTTCCTCTCTCCATTGTATCTGATCATGATCCCAGGTTCACTTATAACTTTTGGAAAGGCCTTCAGAAGTCGTTGGGAACTGAATTAAATTTTAGTACAACATTTCATCCTCAATCATATGGGCAGTCAGAACGAACAATTCAGACCTTGGAGGATATGCTACGAGCTTGTTCGATGGATTATCAGGGAAGTTGGGACCAACATCTTTCTTTGGTTGAGTTTTCATATAATAACAGTTTTCATTCCATTATATAGATGGCACCATTTCAGGCATTATATGGGAAGCGGTGTCGAACTCCATCTTTCTAGGATGAAGTGGGTTAAAGGAAGCTGATGGGACCAGAATTGGTAGAAGAGATGGCAAAAAAGTTCAGCTGATACAGAAACACATGAGAATAGCTCAGAGCAGGCAGAAGAGTTATGCAGACAACAGGAGGAAGGATCTCTCTTTTTAGGTAGGTGATCATGTTTTTCTCAAAGTATCACCATGGAAAAGTGTGATGCGATTTGGTAAGAAAGGAAAGCTGAGTCCAAGGTTCATTGGACCACATGAAATTCTGGAGAGATTTGGATCAGTTTCTTACCGAGTGGCTTTACCTCCAAGTTTATCTCAGGTACAAAATGTTTTTCACGTTTCGATGTTGAGAATGTATATTCCAGATCCATCTCATGTTTTGAGTCCAGAGGTAGTTCAGCCGGAAGAGAAACTATCTTATGAGGAACAACCGGTCCAGATTCTTGACCACAGGGAGCAAGTGTTACGAAATAAGGTTATTAATCAGGTAAAGGTTTTGTGGAAAAACCACATGATGGAAGAGGCAACATGGGAATCTGAAAATGCAATGAGGGATAAGTACCCCCATTTATTCGATAAGTAAATAAATTGCGGGGACTCAATTTTCTAAAGGGGGGAAGGATGTAACATACCAAGTAAGTAATGAATAATAAATATTTTTTATCTATGTCTATTAATGATTAAGATAATGTTTTAGAGGCTTAAAATGAAAATAAATACAATCTTAAGCATGGAATACACTAATATTCTTAAAAGATTGTTTTACTGCCTTTTGATGGAAAACCATTTTTAAATCAAACTTTTGACAATTTTATAATCTATATTTGTCAAAATAAACATATTTATTTTGATTGGGACATTGAAATTTACATTGGATAAATTTTTTGGTATTTTTCTGACAATGTTCATTTTTTAATGAATAGTGAAAAATACTGCATCTTACATCAAAACTGCTTTTTAATCTACTTTATTTATATGATTAGATTATCTTTTGAATTGGTATTAAAGTTTAATCTGAATATATTTTTACCATTTAATCCAATGGTGGTCATTAGAATTAATTTCACTTTGAAATCGGACTTAAACTAGTGTCAATCTTTTGATACTTATTGTTTCATAAAAACACGCTATTTACTCTGACAGTGGGAATTAATTATTAAATTAATTAATGTGACTTATATTTTTTGAATTTTGTAAAATGGACTTCATTTTTGAATTCGGAATATCAAATACAGCTTAGGGGGAAGTTTTGGTATTTTTCTGAAAAACTTCAATTTTTGATGAATAGTGAAACCACTAAGTGGTACTTATAAAAACTGATTTTTCGTTTAAATGAAATTTTACCACTTCTGTGTTTTTAATTTCAAAAATCCAACATAAATGGTTTTAATTAAGAAGTAAAATGTGGTTCAATGAGATTAACATAATTTTTTGGTGAATAGTAACTTATTATGTTTTTAATCGCGATTAGAGGTAATTAGTGTAGTTTAAGGTAAAAATAATGTTTTAATAATATGAGATGAGCTTGAAAAATGTCCTACCCTCATTGGATGTGTCATGGCCGACCAATAAAATCCACGGGTCAACTTAGGGACCCCATGGAGCCACTTTGGTTGGGAAATGACATAAATAACTTTTTATTTAATGTTAAAGTCAAAATGACACAAACATGAAATGTTTTACTGAAAAAATTTTTACATGAGGTTATACAAGTCATATATTTGACTATAAATAGTAATTGGAAAGATAAAAATATTTCCTAAATCATAGTATTTTTTTTATAATTTTTAGACATTAAATAAATTAAATTATTTATGACATCATGATGATGCATCGATGACCTCATTATTTAACGATTTAAATAAAATGGAAAGATAATGTAAAATCTAAGACCTAAACATGTCCAAAACCTATTGGATGAGTGTATTTAGAACCCTCATCACCTTATCCTCGAAATACATCAATTTGGGACCTTTAAAATCCGAAACGCTTTTGAAAATAAAGTAACATTTTGTAACTTTACAAGAGTGCCCCTCCTCTCCTCTTATAAAAGGCCCCCACCTCTACCTCTTTACCGACACTCTCAATGCCTTTGGATCGGCCAATCCCTGCCCATTTTGTCTCTCCACTTACCCCTATTACTCCTTGAAGCATCACTTTGGGCATAAGTTTTCCCAAGGAAGCCTTTGAGCTCAAACCAAAGGGAGTTACCCGATTTTAAGGTAATGTCTTCACTTGAGTCCTTTTGTTTTATTTGGCTCATCCAACCCCCTAAAATCTTTTTATTCATTTATTTTGTAACAAATAAAGTATCTTAAATATACTAGGATTTTGTTATAAGAAGGATTCGAGCTACACCTACACACACCTACATCTAATGGTTAAAGGACATACTGTTTCCGTGGATGGTGAATTTATGCCTCCCGAAACGATGATTGTTCAACATTATTTTAACACCTTAAAAGGTGGACATTAAGATGTAAATATATTTATATATGATATATAATATATTTATGTTTTCCTTAATCTTCTGTATTTTTCATTTTGGGCATAACTTTATGGTTTCCATTATGGGTAAACGCGATATCTTCATTTAAGGAAGTGCGGACTACTGCCCCCTCAAAGTGATTTGATTCGTTAAATAACATATGTGGGACATATAAAGGATGGAACTATGATATTATATATTATATTATAATGGAATTATAATATACCTTTATATCATTATGATTCCATTCTATAAAATACGGAATAGAAATGAAAGTAGCGTTCATGCGTACGTACGACTTACCGTCTCCATGAACGGTGCATTTCATTTCTTACCTCTAAATGATTATATAATATTATAAATGCATGAATGTACTGGATATATATGACATATATTATATCTACATCATGAATACCATTCTGGATATAATGGATACATGAACAACTTGTAATTATAAAGGGCTTATTTTTGACTCAAGTACCAATGATCGTTAAAACGACCGTTATTAACTTAAATAATTACATAGTGTTCATGACATGGAAATAAGTGATATAAAATGAATAATGAACTTGAAAAAGGTTCTTAAACAAGTAAAAATTAACTCATGTTTATTATTCAGGAGATTAAAGAATGACCGAGTCAAGTCGGACCCGAGGTATGGGACTTCGTCTCAATCTCCTTTCATTGAGGCATATTTTGTTTTATACACAACCTTCTTTTATATGGTGTATAAACCCCTTTGACTTTTAAGTTTATTCAAAAGGATTATTTTTTATACGAAACGTTTACTAAATGACAAAAGGGAATGTTTTTTTCATACGTATGTAGCAACAACGACTTCTCCGCCGCCGTGACCATTATTTGAGTTTTGGCTTCCTCTACAAGCCATAACTTTTTTTAAAATAAAAATAAATACCATTTTTTACTTTTCTTTTATTTTGGTATTGAAAATGGTTTTCATAATATTTTTATATCAATGTGTTGTATTGATATCTTGTGATTGAAAGGTGGAAATGTTATGTTTCCTTTATGCATGTTTTATGTGATACAATTATGTTGAGGTTCTTGGGCATTATTATTAAGACGGGTGGTTTCGTGATAGACTAAGGGAGGGTGAGCCCGATATAGCTCTCTAATGCATTGGGTAATGCGAAGGAGTGAAACGTTAAGGTTTCTCCGAAGAGATTTAGGGAATATACTGTGATGGGTATTCCAAACCTAACCAAGAGGTTTACTCCCAACGTAAGAATGTTATGAATGCCTCAAGTTACCTTTATGTCTTATGATTTCAATTATTTATTCATGATTTTATGAGGTATGTTAAAGTGCTTATGTTTTATGGGTAAAGTATGATTTCATTCTTATGTATATATGTACCCATGTTTCCTTTCCATATTTTTATATCCCTTACTGAGCTTTTTATGCTCATCCCAAGTTTTTTGAAATGTTTTTCATAGGTCAAGAGAAAGGTACATGATATGATGATAGTGTCAAGGAAGTGTCAAGAAAGAATCCATGTTTTATTTTAAAAATGTTTCCAATGATGGGAAAAAATAATACTATCTTTATGTAACCACTTTGTTTATATGTGGAATGTAATGCAAGTTTTATGATCTAATTCTCTAAAACTCTAAACCTGAAAAGATACTCAATGTGTAATCTTGTAATAACTCAATATTAAGTAAGGTTTAAGGATGGGGCCTTATAGTTGGTATCAAAGGTCGGTTTAGATAACTTTAGGAGTTATAATTCAATTAAAATATTATCCAAAAATATTTTTTTTTGGTCAAATTGAAGTGATATAGTATTTAAAGATTACCATGTTACTTCATCTAAGACATGTTTGTTTAGAATGGTTTTCCGCAGAGGAAACAAGGAAGCAGTGCTAGGAAGGCATACAGAAGGAAATAACCTTCCGAATCAGCATCCTGAGATGGTCGGAATTGGAACTAAACAGTTTGTTGCAGTAATGGAGCAGTTGACTCAAGCGATAAATGGTGGTGGTATCCATGAACGAGATCAGCCAGATCAACCGCAGAGGAACATGTTAGTGGTGGAACATTTCATGAGGCAACATCCCCCATCATTCAGAGGATCATCTGACCCTGTGCTAGCTGAAAGGTGGATTAAAGCACTGGAGAAGATTTTTGATGTCATAGGGTGTTCAGACAATTAAAAGGTTAGTCTTTCTATTTACCGTTTGGAGGGTGAGGCAGATCAGTGGTGGTCTATGGTTAAAAATATCAGGGACACTGATGAGATTGATTCTCTCGACTAGGATGAATTCAAAGGTATGTTGCTTGAGAAGTATTTTCCTAAGGCTGTTCGACTTAGGATGGAAAAGAAATTCTTGGAATTGAGGCAAGAGGAAGACTCAGTGGCCGCCTATGAAGAAAGGTTCAGTTGATTGTCAAGGTATGATCCAAATTTTATCCGAGACCTTGATAGTAAAATCAATTATTTTTACTCAGGATTAAAGCCAAAATATCAAAGGGCATTAGCTTCTCGTGAGTTTAAAAGTTATGAAAAGCTTGTTCGATGTGATGAGAAGGTGGAAATGTATTTTACCGACGATCAAGTGTTCTATAACAACCAACAGAAGAAGAGACCGAGGTGGCAGGAGAAAGGTAAGAATTCTTCCAAAAATTCTGATGGTAAGAAAACTAAGTTTCCAGTTTGTGATAAATGTGGCAAAAGGCATGCTGGGGATTGTCTTCTGAATTCTGGAAAGTGCTACCAATGTGGTAAAATGGGACATAAGGCTCGTGATTGCACTGAAAAGGATTAAGGTGAAGGTAAGACCAAATTTGATTTACAGTTAGTGAAATGTTATAAGTGCAATGAGATGGGTCACTATGAAAACGAGTGTCCGACAAAGAGCTTGAGTGATGGGAAGTAGTTAGACTACAAGCAGAAAGGGGTGGTGAAATCCTTTGCAACTACTTCAGCAGATGTTGGGCCATCAAATGAAGTTGTATTAGGTACTTTGTTTGTTTTTTCAGATTATGCCAGTGTGTTGTTTGATTCAGGGTCCACACATTATTTCATCTTTGAAACCTTTTCTAGTAAAATGGGAATACCATCTCAAGAAATGAGTCCTTAACTTGTGGTAAAAACACCTAGGGGAAATGTTGAGGAAAAAATAATTTATAAGAATCTTCCTATCCTTATATGTGGAAAGAAACTACTTGCAAACCTTATTGTTCTACCTCTAGTAGAGTTTGATGTTATCCTGGGTATGGATTGGCTCTCTATTTACCATGATAAGATTGACTGTAGATCTAAAGAAGTTTCTTTTCAGAAAGAATTTCAGTTTGTGTACAAGAATGAACCCTTACTGTTGATAACTTATCAAGAGGCCAAGAAACTTGTAAAAAATGGAAATGAATGTTACCTTGCACACATCGTTGAAAATAAAGGAACTGTTCAGATTAATGATGTGCCAGTGGTAAATGAGTATCCTGATGTTTTTCCTAATGAGTTGCCTGGAATAATACCAGATCGGGAAGTTGAGTTTACCGTTGACTTAGTTCCTGATGCTAAGCCAATTTCAAAACCCCCTTATCGAATGGCTCAAATTGAACTTTTAGAGTTAAAGGAGCAATTGCAATATTTATTAGAGAAAGGTTTCATTCGACCTAGCACATCATCATGGGGTGCTCCTGTTTTATTTGTTAAAAAGAAAGATGGTTTTATGAGACTATGCATTGATTATAGATCCTTGAATAATATCACTGTTAAGAACAAATATCCTTTGCCTCATATCGATGATTTTTTTGATCAGCTCCAGGGAGCTCAGTATTTTTCAAAGATTGACTTGAGATCGGGGTACCATCAGCTGAAGGTAAAGGAAGCAGATGTTTCGAAGACTGCGTTCCGTACAAGATATGGCCATTATGAATTTGTAGTAATGCCTTTTGGGCTAACCAATGCACCTGCTGTATTCATGGACTTAATGAATAGAATTTTCCATGAGTTTTTGGATAAGTTTGTTGTGGTTTTCATTGATGATATTTTGGTGTTTTCTAAAAGTAAAGAGGAGCATGAAAGACATTTAAGGGTTATCTTTCAAACCTTAAAAGAAAAGAAACTATATGGAAAATTCATCAAGTGTGAGTTTTGGTTGCAACAAATTTATTTCCTTGGTCACATTGTTTCTAAAGATGGGATAACTATTGATCCTGCAAAAACAAAAGTTGTGGAAGACTGGCCAAGACCCAAAAATGTAACTAATATTTGTTGCTTCCTTGGTTTCGCAGGCTATTACCGAAGGTTTGTTAGAAATTTTTCACGGTTATCTAGTCCAATGACTAAGCTAACTCGGAAGGGTGTTAAGTTTATCTGGAAAAAATTATGTGATGATTGTTTTCAGAAATTGAAAAGAAGATTGGTGAAAGCTCCAGTTTTGGCACTACCTTCCAGGAATGGTGAGTTTGTTATCTACAGTGATGCTTCATTGAAAGGACTTGGTTGCGTCCAAATGCAGAATGATCAGGTAATTGCTTATGCTTCACGACAGTTGAAAACTCATGAAGTAAATTACCCTACACATGATTTGGAATTAGCTGCTGTTTTTTTCGCTTTAAAAATTTGGAGGCATCATTTGTATGGAGTAAAGTGTGAAATATATACTGATCACAAAAAGTTTAAAGTATATTTTAAATCAGAAAGAGTTAAACATGAGACAGAGGAGATGGCTAGAATTAATCAAGTATTATGATTGTACAATTCATTACCATCCGGGAAAAGAAAATAAAGTGGCTGATGCTTTGAGTCAAAAAAGTAATGCTTTATTAACAATGTTGCATTTGAAACGTGATCCTTTGGTTAAGGATTTGATGAACTTTGGAATAGAAGTTGTTCGTGCAGGAAGTTATTCTGTTTTGTTTTAGGTATCAGTGAAATCTTCTCTATCAGACAGAATCAAGAAAGCATAGAAGCAAGACAGTGAGTTGCAGAAAAAGGTAGAGCTGGTTCATAAAGGTAAGTTACCTGAATTCAACATTGATAATGATTGTGTTTTGAGATTTGGGAAGAGATTGTGTGTGCCTTGTGATTCACAGTTGAAGAGAGAGTTATTATGTGAAGCTCATGGTTCTCCATTTTCAGTCCATCCTGGCAGTACTAAGATATACAGAGATCCGCGAGAGTATTACTGGTGGGATAGAATGAAAAGAGATATTGCTGATTTTACTGTGAAGTGTTTGACATGTCAACAGGTTAAAGCAGAGTGGCAGTTACCGAAAGGGATGTTTCAGCCTTTACCAGTGCCAGAGTAGAAATGGGAAAATATATCCATGGACTTTGTTCTGGGATTACCGAAGACATATTGAGGTAATAATGCAATCTGGGTTATTGTTGATCGCTTGACTAAATCTGCTCATTTCCTTGCTATACGAGATACTTTTTCCCTAGATCAACTTTCCTGTTTGCATCTTAAAGAGATAGTCAGGATACATGGATTTCCTCTCTCCATTGTATCTGATCGTGATCCCAGGATCACTTCTATCTTTTGGAAAGGCCTTCAGAAGTCGTTGGGCACTGAATTAAATTTTAGTACAACATTTCATCCTCAATCAGATGGGCAGTCAGAACGAAAAATTCATACCTTGGAGGATATGCTACGAGCTTGTTCGATGGATTATCAGGGAAGTTGGGACAAACATCTATCTTTGGTTGAGTTTTCATATAATAACAGTTTTCATTCCAGTATACAGATGGCACCATTTCAGGCATTATATGGGAAGCGGTGTCGAACTCCAGCTTTCTAGGATGAAGTGGGTGAAATGAAGCTGATGGGACCATAATTGGTAGAAGAGATGGCAAAAAAAGTTTAGCTGATACAGAAACACATGAGAACAGCTCAGAGCAGGTAGAAGAGTTATGCAGACAATAGGAGGAAGGATCTCTCTTTTGAGGTAGGTGATTATGTTTTTCTCAAAGTATCACCATGGAAAAGTGTGATGCGATTTGGTAAGAAAGGAATGCTGAGTCCAAGGTTCATTGGACCATATGAAATTCTGGAGAGAGTTGGATCAGTTGCTTACCGAGTGGCTTTACCTCCAAGTTTATCTCAGGTACACAATGTTTTTCACGTTTCGATGTTGAGAAAGTATATTCCAGCTCCATCTCATGTTTTGAGTCCAGAGGTAGTTCAGCTAGAAGAGAACCTATCTTATGAGGAACAACCGGTCCAGATTCTTGACCACAGGGAGCAAGTGTTACGAAATAAGGTTATTAATCAGGTAAAGGTTTTGTGGAAAAACCACATGATGGAAGAGACACCATGGGAATCTGAAAATGCAGTGAGGGATAAGTACCCCCATTTATTCGATAAGTAAATAAATTGCGGGGACACAATTTTCTAAAGGGGGGAAGGATTTAACATCCCAAGTAAGTAATGAATAATAAATATTTTTCATCTATGTCTATTAATGATTAAGATAATGTTTTAGAGGCTTAAAATGAAAATAAATACAATCTTAAGCAGGGAATACACTAATATTCTTAAAAGATTGTTTTACCGCCTTTTGATGGAAAACCCTTTTTAAATCAAACTTTTGAAAATTTTATAATTTAGATTTGTAAAGATAAACATATTTATTATGATTGGGAAATTTAAATTTACATTGGATAAATTTTTGCTATTTTTCTGACAATGTTCATTTTTTAATGAATAGTAAAAAATACTGCATTTTACATCAAAACTGCTTTTTAATCTACTTTATTTATATGATTATATTATCTTTTGAATTGGTCTTAAAGTGTAATCTGAATATATTTTTACCATTTAATCTAATGGTGGTCATTAGAATTAATTTCACTTTGAAATCGGACTTAAACTAGTGTCAATCTTTTGATACTTATTGTTTCATAAAAATGCGCTATTTGCTCTGACAGCGGGAATTAATTATTAAATTAATTAATGTGACTTATATGTTTTTAATTTGTTAAAATGTACTTAATTTTTGAATTCAGAATATCAAATACAGCTTAGGGTGAAGTTTTGGTATTTTTCTCAAAAACTTCAATTTTTGATGAATAGTGAAACCACTAAGTGGTACTTATAAAAACTGATTTTTCGTTTAAATGAAATTTTACCACTTCTATGTTTTTAATTTCAAAAATCCGACATACATGGTTATAAATAAGAAGTAAAATGTGGTTCAATGAGATTAAAATAATTTTTTGGTGAATAGTAACTTATTAAGTTTTTAATCGTGATTAGAGGTAATTAGTGTAGTTTAAGGTAAAAATAATGTTTTAATAATATGAGATGAGATTGAAACATGTCCTACACTCATTGGATGTGTCATGTATGACCAAGAAAATCCATGGGTCAACTTGGGGACCCCATGGAGCCACTTTGGTTGGGAAATGACATAAATAACTTTTTATTTAATGTTAAAGTAAAAATGACACAAACATGAAATGTTTTACTAAAACAATTTTTTACATGAGGTGATACAAGTCATATTTTTGACTATAAATATTAATTGGAAAGATAAAAAGATTTCCTACATCATAGTAATTTTTTTTATAATTTTTAGACATTAAATAAATTAAATTATTTATGACATCATGATGATGCAGCGATGACCTCATTATTTAATGATTTAAATAAAATGGAAAGATAATGTAAAATCTAAGACCTAAACATGTCCAAAACCTATTGTATTAGTGGATTTAAAACCCTCATAACCTTATCCTAGAAATACATCAATGTGGGACCTTTAAAATCCGAAAATCTTTTGAAAATAAAGTAACATTTTTTAACTTTACAAGAGTGCCCCTCCTCTCCTCTTATAAAAGGCCCCCACCTCTACCTCCTTACCCACACTACCAAAGCCTTTGGATCGGCAAACCCCTGCCAATTTTGTCTCTACACTTGCCTCTCTTACTCCTTGAAGCCTCACTTTGGTTAGAAGTCTTCCCAAGGAAGCCTTTGAGCTCAAACCAAAGGGAGTTACCCGATTTTAAGGTAATGTCTTCACTTGAGTCCTTTTGTTTTATTTTGATTCTCCAACCCACTAAACTCTTTTTATTCATTTCTTTTGTACCAACTCCAGTATCTTCAATATAATAGTATGTTGTTATAAGAAGGATTCGAGCTACACTTACACACACCTACATCTAATTCTTAAAGGACATACTGTTTCCGTGGATGGTGAATTTATGCCTCCCGAAACTATGATTGTTCAACATTATTTTAACACCTTCAAAGGTGTCCATTAAGATGTAACTATATTTATATATGATATATAATATTTTTATGTTTTCCTTAAGCTTATGTATTTTTCATTTTGGGCATACCTTTATGGTTTCCATTATGGGTAAACGCGATATCTTCATTTAAGGAAGTGCGGACTACCGCCCCCTCAAAGTGATTTGATTCGTTAAATACCATATGTGGGACGTATAAAGGATGGAACTATGATATTATATATGATATTATACTGGAATTATAATATAACTTTATATAATTATGATTCCATTCTATAAAATATGGAATAGAAATGAAAGTAGCGTTCATGCGTACGTACGGCTTACCGTCTCCATGAACGGTGCATTTCATTTCTTACCTCTAAATGATTATGTAATATTATAAATGCTTGCATGTACTGGATATATATGACATATATGATATCTACATCATGAATACCATTCTGGATATAATGGATACATGAACAACTTGTAATTATAAAGGGCTTATTTTTGACTCAAGTACCAATGATTGTTAAAACGACCGTTATTAACTTAAATAATTACATAGTGTTCATGACATGGAAATAAGTGATATAAAAGGAATAATGAACTTCAAAAAGGTTCTTAAACAAGTAGAAATTAACTCAAGTTTATTATTCAGGAGATTAAAGAACGACCGAGTCAAGTCGGACCCGAGGTATGGGACTTCGTCTCAATCTCCTTTCATTGAGGCATATTTTGTTTTATACCCAACCTTCTTTTATATGGTGTATAAACCCCTTTGAATTTTATGTTTATTCAAAAAGAATCTTTTTTTTATACGAAGAATTTACTAAACGACAAAAGGGAATGTTTTTGTCGTACGTATGCGGCGACAACGACTTCTCCGCCGCCGTGACCATTATTTGAGTTTCGGCTTCCTCTACAAGCCATACCTTTTTTTTAAAAGAAAAATAAATACCATGTTTTAATTTTATTTTATTTTGGTTTTGAAAATGGTTTTCATAATATTTTTATATCAATGTGTTGTATTGATATCTTGTGATTGAAAGGTGGAAATGTTATGTTTCCTTTATACATGTTTTATGTGATACGATTATGTTGAGGTTCTTGGGCATTATTATGAAGACGGGTGGTTCCGTGATAGACTAAGGGCGGGTGAGCCCGATATAGCTCTCCAATGCATTGGCTAACGTGAAGGAGTGAAACGTTAAGGTTTCTCCAAAGAGATTTAGGGAATATACTGTGATGGGTATTCCAAACGTAACCAAGAGGGTTACTCCCTACGTAAGAATGTTATGAATGCCTCAAGTTACCTTTATGTCTTATGATTTCTATGATTTATTCATGATTTGATGAGGTATGTTAAAGTGATTATGTTTTATGGGTAAAGTATGATTTCATTCTTATGTATATATGTACCCATGTTTCCTTTCCATATTTTTATATCCCTTACTGAGCTTTTTATGCTCATCCCAAGTTTTTTGAAATGTTTTTCACAGGTCAAGAGAAAGGTACATGATATGTTGATAGTGTCAAGGAAGTGTCAAGAAAGAATCCATGTTTTATTTTAAATATGTTTCCATTGATGGGAAAGAAGAATACTATCTTTATGTAACCAATTTGTTTATATGTGGAATGTAATTCAAGTTTTATGATCTAATTCTCTAAAACTCTAAACCCGAAAAGATCCTCAATGTGTAATCTTGTAATAACTCAAGATTAAATAAGGTTTAAGGCTGGGGCCTTATACCCAACCTAGCCCGAGACAATGCCCGAAGAAAATTCCTGATCCCCATGGGCAGACAACTATTGCATGGGTAACAACAATGAACTATGGGAACGATTTCACCCATTTATATAACCATAAATAACCAAAAATAATAAACATCACATAATTGATAAACATAACCAAATGAGGTGCAAATTTTTTTCAGATTCAAAGTTTTACAACTAAAACCAAAACAAAAAATACAACAATAGAATGAGAACAAAAAAACCATCCCAAAAAAACCCATGAAACAAGAGAGTATTTACCCTTAATCCACCACTACCACCACCCAAAATAAGTGCAATACTAGTTATTGGATCCACCATCACCACAATGAAACATATTTCCTTTACCTAGGTTATACGTAACAAATTCTATATATACCCAAAGGTGTATGTAGAGTGTGAGTCAAATACCAGTAGGATGCCACCCAAAATAAGTATTCCATTATATAACATGAGAAGATAAATAAAAATGCATATTTATATAAAAACACTTGAAACATTTCCAAGATAACAATTTTAGGAAGAAATTTCAAAGGAAATCATTTCTTAAGTAAACACTTTTAAAGAAAAACTTTTTCGCAAGAGAAACTTTTTTTGAAAACAACATGTACACAAGTTCTACCATATACTGACGACTATAAACACCTCACATAAGCATTATATCACAAGATAGAACCACAACGAATCCTTATAGGTAAACTAGCACTAGTGGGTCCTTAGAAACATTTTATCTCAGTGATAAAATCCTCCAACCAATACCAATAATGTTCCTATGCACAAGCTATTAGAGGGGATCCTATTTCATGGTCTAATATTCTCAATATCATAAAAAACTACCAACGGTGTTCCCATTTATGATCCACTAGAAGGGATACCCTCCCAAGGACTAGTGGTCTCTGATTATATCACATGTTTAGTTCACGTTGTAGAGTCAATCATGCTAGATGAATCTGAGACTCACCTCTGCCACGTCAACTAGTGTACTAGTTATAGTTTGTCAACCTAGATACCCAATATTACCTTTGTGATCATTTACCATTTCACATATCACATAAATAATCACTTTAATATATACATTCCAAGAATCATGAACACATAATGAAATCAACATTTTGAAATATCACATTGTTCCAATGATCATGGATCATATGGAAACCACCATTTTCTATAAACAAAACCACATTTTATTTTACAGACACACCAAAACCATTTGGAAATACATTTCACAACACATTCACAATTCATGAAATCCATTTGGAAACACAATAAGAAGTGAACATATGAAATCCAAACATTTCCATGGTAAAATATAATTTCAAATTCATACTCACACAAAAAAATTTATAACATGATTAACATCACTTTCATAATTCACCAATACAATAAAGGTTCACAACAAAGAAGACAACATTCAACAAAACCCATTTCTCTTTAGAAAACCAAATTTCAACACATTCAATCTTTTAAGTATCTTTTAAAACACATTTCTCACCTTTATCACAAGGCATAAAACACTTTCAATAAGCACCACAATGAAGCACAGATGAAATATAACCAATTTACTTTATAAAATAAAATTTCAACACATATACATTTTAAAAACTTTTAAAAACATATTTTTCACCACACACACAATCCATATAACACATTTATTACACCAAATAAGCAATAAAAAATCATCTAATAATTTAAAATCATGGAAACACCTACCTCACACTTGGAAGCTTCTGAAAACTAGTGTAAAACCACAAACACACCACTAAAATACCATATAAAGGAACGATCGACCAAAAATCATGGTTTCATGGAGGACAGAGAACAGTTCTCCCTAACCATGCACCAACCACGAGCCACCTTATTTCATGCCAAAAACTATATTTTTCTACAAAAACTATTGGGGAGACCCATGGGATGAATGAAAGACCGAAAATAAACAAAGTATCACCTCAAACCAAAATCACGGATGTGAAAATTCTTCCCACCATGAAAACTTTACATTCCCTGAAAGTCACTATGAGGTCTGATCAGTGAACAAAAATGGATAATCCTCCTCAAACCAAGACTTATTCTCCCATGTCTCATAAAAATAATTACTATACTACCAAATAACTCAGATAAATGGAATAGAATTTCCACAAAGAACTTTTTCGTGATAATCTATAATTCGTACTGGCCACTCAAACAAAGACAAATCGGGATCCATCTCCAAATCCTCCCAATTACATAAATGGGATAGATCCAGGTTTTACTTTTTTAACTAAGATACATGGAACATATACTGAATTTTTGTCAACTAGGAATGAAAATATAACCTTTATTCCACCTTACCAACTCTCTTGGTAATCTCAAAAAATGTCCGACATACCTTCGAGTTATCTTAACTTTCTTACCCAAATGATGGTGACCCAAGTGAGGTTCCACCTTCAAGAACACCCATACATCCATATAATACTCCAAATATTTTCACCTCTGATTAACACAAGACTTGTAACAAATCTGTGCCATAAAAAAATTCTTGATCAACTTAAAATTATTAGAAGCTTCTTTCACAGGGCTCAATCCCAACAATGAGGTCTCACCCACCTCAGGCCAACACAAGAGTGAATGACATGGACGACTATATAGAACCTCAGAAGGAGGCATCCAAATCAAGTATTGGTAAATATTGTTATACAAAAACTCCCCCAATCCCAAATGGCTATCCCAAGAACCACCGAAATCCAACACACATTCCTGGAGCATGTCTTCCAAAATATTTTGTTCCCACTCCATTTGACCATCCATTTGAGGATGGTATGACATCCTAAACTTAACCTATGACCCCATAACTATCTGAATGCCTTCCCAAAACTGTGAGGTTAAATGGGAATCCTTTTCGGAAATAATCATGAAAAGAACACCATGAATCCTCACAACTTCCTAAACATAAAACTGACCCAACTCATCCACTTTGTCTGAATCCCTAATTTGAATGAAATGAGTTGACTTGGTCAGAAAATAAATCACTAACAAAATGGAATTACTCCCTGGAGTGTATGTGGTAACCCAAAAAAAATACATGATGATCTCAAACCACTTCTAATTAGGGATATGTTGAGAGAATCGGAGGGCATTTGGTGCTCTGATTTAACCTCTTGAAATGTATAATAAAATGATACCAATTTAGCTACATCCCACCTCATACCTGGACAACCGAACTACCAATGTACCCTATATAAAATATTGGTGGCATCAGGATGAATGGAATCCCAAGTCTAGGGGTTATTCTGCATCAACAACTTCCACAATGACAAAGACTCCATGAAGTGACCTATAAATAATAAATCTCCCTTAGGAGTCAATGACCATTCATAAAGAACCTCCCCGCTATTTAAGAACTGCATAGAATGCTGGAAAAACTCTTCACTCAGCTGACCTCACTAAATCAATTCCATAAGGGAAGGTGTCAACTGAACACTAGCTAGAAACACACCACCACTGTATTCCTTGGTCTCGAGATGAAATTGGGAAAAAATACCCATAAAAGTTCACTCATCGCTAGACTCCTTAAATGCTTGCACTGGTACTTCCCCAATTAATTTTCTACCAATTACCATTTCCTGGGGGTATAGACGATATTGAAATCAAACTCTTGGAGGTAATAAACCCAACAAACCTACCTAAAATTTAAATATTTCTAGGAGAAAATGTAGGTCATGATCTTATGATCAGAATAAACCACATATTTATCCCAAAAAAGATAATGGTTCCACATCTTCAAGGATTGAATCATAGCCACTAACTCTGGGTAATGAGTTGGGAAATTATTTTTAGGTGGACAGAGTTAGCGTGAACCATTATCCACCACTTTCTTGTCCTACATCAACACACACCCAACACCCTTACGTGAAGCATCATAATAGACCATATATCCATTTCCATATTCCGAAATGATTAAAACATGAGTTTTCATCAACAAATACTCAATCTTCTAAAAGGATACTTGATATTTTGAGCTCCACTCAAACCTCACACCATTCCAGGTGAGTTCCATCATGGACAAAGAAAGTCAAGATAAATCTCGAAAAAACCACTGGTAATACCCTACTAGTCCCAAAAAGCTTTTGATTTTAAAAACATACTTCGAATATTACCATGAAATCACTAAACTAATCTTCTCAAGATCCCCAAAAACTCCTTGTTCTAAAATCACATGGCCCATAAACTTCACTTTCTTAATCCATAAGGTTCCCTTATAAATCTTCTCATAGAGATGATGGGCTCGAAGGGTTCCTAGCACAATCCTCAAATTCTTCTCATGATCTACCTCAGTCCTCAAATAAACCAGAATGTCATAAAAAAATACAGTAAAAAAGTGATGAGGTACTGATGGAACACTCTATTCATAAGAACCATAAATACCATTATAGAATTCATCAAAAAAAAATCCATGACCAAATACTCAAAAATGGATGTACCTTACCTCAAGTCTAGACTTACCATATATATCCTTTAACTCATGTGTAATACACATATATAAATTGCTTTAGTTATTAATAATATTTTACTGGATTAATAAATTATATTTAAACCATTTATTTCATTTAATTTAATTATATATTTAATTACTTAACCAATTATGTCCACGTCGGGTGATTTGAGGGTGTTCAATTCATAATTTTAAAACAGATTTGGTGTGTTGACTAGGGTATAAGGGATCATTTTTGTATACTTTCCATAATAATAATCATGAAATAATTATAATTTTTATCCACCAATTATACATTTAAAAACAACCATGAAATATTGTTATGGAAAAAACTACATTATATAATGGAGACGGTAAGCCGTACGTACACATGAGTAATATTTCCATTTTCAATGATCATTATTAAAAGAAGTTAAGTATTAATTTATCTGTATAGAATTATTATTATATTATAAATATAATATTAAATCTTTAAATAAAATTATTTATACCTTCAAAGTGATGTAGTGATGAAAAAAGACTCACATATCTTCATGGATGTAGTAATCTACACATATGCACGAATGATGTTATCATTTTCAATGGATTAAATGGTTATAAAAAGTTGATATATTATCTTTATATAATTATAATTATTTAATGAGTATAATATAAATACAATAATTCTATAATTATAACCAATCGTGATAGATGGTGATGGAAAATAAATTACATCAGTTAGCGAGGTGGTAATCCACCGTACACCTGAATGGTAGTGTCATTTTCCATTTAGTAGAATAAGATATGGATTTAGGTTATGAAATTAAAATAATATATAGATATATGGAATATATTTTTATTATTTCATAATGGATGAATAATATTTTAAGGATTTCTAATAATTAATAAAATGAAAACACTCGGTTAGAAACTATACCTCTTTTTCAGACAACTTCCTCTAATTTACACTTTAAACCTTATGAGGTTAGTATTATGAAAAAAATAAGACCCCTAGAACATGGGGAGGAATTTTTCAAAGGTATTTGAGTATGGATTTGTGGAAATAAAATTATTTTTATCTTTTAATAAAATAATATAGGAAGTTCCCTTTTATAAGTGAGGGGAGGGGGACTCTTGGAATTACTTAAAATATTAAAATAATAAAAATTATTTATCAAGTAAAAATGAATCAAAACTGATATTATTATAATATAATATTAGTATGGGTTTAAATAATATAATTTAATAAAATTTTGACAAGCTTAGATTTTGTTTTTACCCTTATCACTTTGTTTTGACCTGTATTAACCCTTTTTTGAAAATTACCACAATGACTGAGTTTTTATTCTTTAAGGGTCAATATATTTACTATAAAAGGGAGTTGAACCCATAAATGGACCATAGTTGATATTTTTAAACATATAAAAATAAATTTTTATAATATAGGTTTTTATGAATTTTAAATCATTTACTAAAATATTATTTATTAGAAAATATCATTAATTTCAATTTTGGAACTATTCATTTAATTTGACCTTAAAGACATCAATAAAAAAATTAAATTTGAATATAATCATTTAAAATAACCATAATATGATATATTAAACTATAAAAATCTATTTAACACAATAATTCATTAAAAATATATCACTTTTAATATTTTTAATATCATTTATTTTATTTTTCTATTAGTTGAATAAATACTCTGTCGACATTGCATAAGCATTTAAGGTAATTATTTTAATAACTAAAAATTATAAATATATTAACATGATATAAAAATAAAATATATTTCAAATAAGTATTTATAACCAAATATAGACTGTATTTATCCCTATGTTAATAATTTATAGTTAATAAAATAAAGAGAATTTCATTTTTGACTTTTATTAACATAAATAGTATAAAGGTAAAAAGAATATCCAAATGGAAAAAGGTAATATGTTTGATATTTTTATAATTATAGAAGAAATATAATCATATATTGAAATTAATAAAATTTTTATAGTTACTTTTTATTCATTATCATATTAGTTTTATCCTTAATTATCATATTTTACCTTTACCCAGGTAACAAATATTTACAATGATTACTGCTCATAATGTCTAAAAATAAATGGAAACTATTTAATAAATTTGGAGATCCTAATTAAAAATATTTAATCCATTTTTTATGATTTAATTCATATAATTGGATTAATTTAATATAAAATTAAACTTGTAAAATGTAATAAAAAATAGTTTTTTTCACAAAAATGAATTTTTATGTATAAAAAGGTTTTTATACCAAATTAAAATATACAATTCATTCCAAAAGAAAAAAATGTATTATTTTTTATAAAAATAATTTAATTATATTTTATAAATAATAAAAAATATAAAATTCCTTTGTAAATACTTTAAAAGAAAATACAGTTTTCAATAAAATCATTTCTTTAAATTCATTGAAAAATCAATCTCTTTAGAAAAATACTAAAATATCACCCTAACATAATTTTGATACGATGAATTAAAAAATTAATTTCATTTTATCAAATAGATTTTTTAAAAGTATCAAAAAATTAATTATAATATTCTCTCGTAAAAATTAGTAATAATCATTTTAGAAGAAAACATATTTTTGATGTATAAAATAACTTCACTAAAAATTAAGTGATTATTTTATAATATTTTTTCAATAAATTTGTATTGATAAATGCATTTATATATATATATTTCATATAATAGTTATTCATATTCATACCCTCTAATTTAATGTCTAGGTTATAACAATAAAATTTAGATACTAATATTTCATTGTTTGTTTTGGATCGATGTTTCTTATCGTATACACTATAAAACATAGTTTTTTTAATATAAGGTTGTTAAATTATCCCAAATTTAATAAATTATGTCGTTTAAATTTGAAATTGTGATCGGTAATAAGAGGTTTGACATTTTGAAATTCTTTTTTGGAAACCCATATCATAAAGAAAGGTTTATAAAACTTCCTCTTAAAAAGAGGGAATGATAAATATGAAGGGAATAGGAAATGACAAAATATAGGTTCCCATATAAGGATAAAATTGGTGGAAAGTAAAAAAATGGATTTAGAAAGAAAATCCATTTCAGATATAATTTTATAATTTTTAAATAAATACGAGCTCATCAATTTATTGAAAAAGAATAACATTTTTATTTGAAGATCCTTTTACTAAAGCTGAGGTTTTTGTTTACCATATAAACTAAGGAGATAAGAAAATATACTTAATGTATAAATATAATTTCATCCTTTAATAAATTTCATAATAATAACATCTATTTCTTCAAATAACGATTATTCAAGTTGAAATTTTTATGCATGAACTACTAAAATTTAATTTTAATGGATCATAAGATTCATATGAGAATGAAAAGATATTCATCGTGTGTTTAATAAAACCAAAAGCGTTAGCATAATGTAATATGATAACCAAAATTAATAAACCTTCCTATGAATAAATAATACATTAATCTACAAAATTCAATAATAGAACCATATATCATTCCTTAAATAACTTTATATCTAAAATAACCTCAATAAAATCAACATTAAAGAAAGT
Source organism: Viscum album (assembly GCA_963277665.1). Taxonomy (NCBI): domain Eukaryota; kingdom Viridiplantae; phylum Streptophyta; class Magnoliopsida; order Santalales; family Viscaceae; genus Viscum; species Viscum album. The sequence continues at coordinate 1,595,752,538 of OY728161.1, forward strand.
TTTAACCTTAAAGGTTATCTCAGACCCTTAAGATTATAACTCAAAAATTTAAAAGAATTATTCCCAAATAATAATTTATATTAATCCCAAAGGTTGTATATACATAAACGAAATATAAAATCTTCTTAAATATCATTAATCACTTCAAAATCATAAAAGTTCAAAAATATTTGAGCATATAACATGTTTACAAAAATTAACTTAATATTTATCTATTAAATCATATAAGAAAAAAAAATTCATACTAACCAAGAAATCATGTAGTCCAATGGTAGGGGTTAAACCTTTATCATCGTTCAATTGTGGGTTAAAGCCCCACAACCTTGCCATATGAGATGGTTGTCACCCAACCTGTGAGTTTTCTTTTTTTAAAACTATATTAATATAATTCTAATAAAACTCCAAAAAATGTTATGAAAATTATCAAATTAAATAATCATAATTGACTATTATTAATTTAACATAAATGATCATATTAACCCTAAAGGGTATCAATAGCTTTAAAATTATTTCTACAAAATATAAGATAATTATTTCTTGAATAAGTTTTTTTATAAAACATATACTAAACCAAAGGATTGTATTCTCATAAATGTCACCCAAAATATCCTTAATCCTGTTAAAATACCATCACATAAAATCTAAATATGGGTATCTATGCCGTCAAAACTTATGATTAGACTTAAGATTATATCCCTAGACACATTAGTTAATCCCTTATCATTATGGCATATCATAGGTTTCAATAGGTTATATTCTATCATTGATCATAATGGTTCATAAAGAAAATGTGAATTAACCCAATGATATCCCCAAGAGTCTCAAACTAGGTGTGTAGTAAGAGAACACTCTCCGTGCAACAAAATGATGGTTGATATATACTCGACCAACTCTTTTTGGGGTTATTACCCATAGATGCATCTATGCAAAAACTACATTGACTTGCAGTATCCAGACATGGATGTATTGTTAGGAATATAACATAATCACTTTCCACTATTAGATTTTTGCCTTTTTTTTAATAACTCATTAGTGACAAAATACCGTCACAAAAATTTATTTGTAATGGGAGTTTGATGCTGATGATCCATTGTAGAAAATGAAACATCAATTGTGTTTTTTTACAATGACCCATTGGAAATATAATTATTTTTGATGATGAATTCATCAATTTTAAATAATTTTATAATGTTTGTTAAATAATAAATTACAAATGGGTCTGTTAGAAATACCCAATTACAATGAATACCGAGATCCATTGCAATAACTAATATTTAAAAAATAATAAAAAAAGTAAAAAAATATTTTTTTAAAATAATTAAAAAAGATAACATTAATACATCTTTTCACACATTATTTTTTTCACCTAGAAATACCAAATAGGTATAAAAATCACACAACATCAACTGGTATCTGGTAGAGGAGGATCATTTAAAGGATCAGGGGGAGGAAACTCAATACCAATGCCACGTGAGAACCATCAAACATAATCCAACATATTATTATGTCTTTGAAACTTATGCTCATGCTCCTCCTCCATATATCTCTTTGCATCTACTGTATCACATTATCCTGATCTCTCAAACTCTCCTCATACTGTTCAATGGATGATAATGATAACTCTCAATGATCTCCCTTTGAGTTGACCTAACACATCCCAAAAGTACTATAATAACTTGTAGGTGTTATTTATGAACCAATATCGATCACCCATAATTTATCAAAACCATGAAAATTCACCTGTATACAAGCCCCCTCATTGAAACCTGACTCACCAGTGGCATCTTCTTTTCTCTTGTCTTGAATCTTTCATGATTGATAAGTTTTTGCCTCACACGTTTCATTAAAATATAATTTTAAATTATTATAATAATAAAATTATTTTTTTTAAATTACTAACTTCAATATGGTTCTCTCATTCATAAAAAATTTTCATGTATGGGGATCACTGTTATAGCATCCCATCTTTTTATAACATAACTTTCATTTCATTACACAGAATAGAGGATCTTTAAGATTTAGTGTCTTGGAAACAAGGAAAATAATACATGAAAATAACATAAAACATTATTCTTAAACACTTGAAAGGCTTATCCTTAAGTTCATCCTAGGTTAATTACTACATCTCATAACCTGGGGACATACATCAAAAGAAAGGGTGAGCAGAAGGCCCAGTAAGGTAAACAAGAGAAACATTTTACATGTGAACTTGAGATACTTCAATAAGGACATGAAAAGAACTTTAAGGCATGAGAAAGGAATCATGAGATAAATCATAATAAAAATAAAATTTTTCATAACTTGAATATGTGGCTACAACATTTAATATTTACAATCGTTTCGTTTCACCAAGGTCCATCCCCAAGGTGTCGTTAAAAATTACCAAGGTTATTCACCAAGGCGTCGTTAAAAATGGTCATCTCTAGAGATTAAGTCTTTACCCAATGCATTGGAGCATTATCTGGGTGCAACCTTGACATGTATTTATTATCATGTGAGACACAAATATCATCATCAATCATTTCATAAACAACCCATATAGCATAAAAGAAATGGGTTTCATTTCGTAATCATAACGTTTTAAAAACTGCTTTAAAGACATGATCTTTATGTCACTTTAAACCCACAGAAAGGGAAAGAGGGTTTCATGTATGTAAATCCCAGAATTTAAAATAGAACATTTTGATATATATGTGAATACCCTTGTAGAAATAAGATCTTTGAGTATTCAATTTATAACATAAAATAATTTTGAGAAAGAGAGAGGCATTTTGAGACGAAATTTCTGCAGCATAATGGCTATGTTGCAAGGTTTTAGAAAACATTGAAAAGAGAGGGGAAATGGGTCACCCACTCATAAATGATCCATAAAACAGTAGGGGGATAGAATATAAGGGATTTAAGAACATGGTAATGAAATTTTAAAGATATACCATATGAAATGAAAAACATGGATTTGAGACAAAAATAAGATTTCTCTTATGAAAATTCAGCAGCCTAACGGCGTCACTTAATCTTCAATAAAAAATGATTTGACAAGATAAAATAGGGTCTCTCATCATATGATCATAATAGATCAGTATTATAGATATAGAGATCATACCCCAACATAATAAAAAGTAACTTGAAAGATTTGACATGAAAATCGAACTTGAAAAATGAGAAGGGTGAAAGAATCACTTAAAAAATTCGGCAGCCTAACGGCATCGCTTAAACATTCATAAAACGAAATGATGAGAGTAAGAGGGGATATCTCATCATATAAACATGAAAAGGTCAGTAAGAGGAATGTAAAATAACATCCTATCACATAAGAACATGGAGCATAAAAGGAATGACATAAAAGAGATTACATGAAAAGAAAGAGAGAGGTCAGATCCCTTACCTTAAAACGTAACTCTTAAAAATCAAAGGTTTGGACCTTGAGAGCTTGGGGGAACCTTGGGAGGACTCCTTGGGAGGTAATGAGACCAGAACTTTGTTGGGGGAGAGTTGAGAGTGAAAACTAAAGGAGGAAAGGGTGAGTATTTATAGGGAAAGTGAGGGGACAAGGCATTAATGGCCAAGGGACACCTCACAAGTGCTTTTCTCAAAACCATGTCCCCTCCCTTGGAATTTACCATGGAGTTAGGCCACATGGGGCCCCCAAAACAATAATTCATCACCCTTGGCCAGCCAACCCTTAAAAAAACTCATGACATCATCATGACACAGTTATGATGTCATTAAACATACCGAAACCCTAAAACTGCATTTTTACTATTCACTGAAAAATTCATCTTTCTCAGAAAAATCCCTAAATATCACCTTAACCAAATATCGATGCTCTAATTACATTTATGAACTACATTTTATAAAAATAATTTTCTAAATAATTTTAATTTAATTTTTAAATAAAAACACTATTCATTGAGAATTCATTTTTTCCAGAAAAATCCCCAAAAATTACCATAACATAATATCAATGCTCTGAGTTCAAAAATAAAGTCCTTTTTATAAAAATAATTTTCTAATTATTTTTAATTAAAAAACACTATTCATCCGAAAAAACTAATACTTGGATAATAATTTATGAAACCGTTATTTACCCATTTTATTGAATCAAATTACTTAATCTAGGTGTCTAAATTATATTAAAACTTTCTTTGAGTGAAATTACTAATCCATTTGGTCACATTACTAATCCTAAGCGTAAAATCAGTATTCATAATTTACTATTCATCAAAAATTAAGTTAATCTTATTAGACTCCAAATTCCTTACTGAACACTTTTGTAGAAGACCATTTTTTGAAAATCATTACACATCATTAATTATTTAGGGTTTACATAAATATTTTAAAATATCCTTTTTTCAAAATTCATCAATAAAATACATCCTAAAATTTTCCGGACATTTGAAATTTCACAAACATCACTAAAGGAAGAAATCTCAATTCATTCATCCCAAAGGATTACACAAAGAAGCTAGGGTCTCATCACATAACCCATTATAACACCGGCATATGACCTAAGTGTAAGGTGTGCTATGGTGAGAGAATCTGAGGGAGGCTCAGATAACATTGCCCTAGTAGTAATCTCTACTAACTTGAACTTATCCCGCAAGCATTTACGTTCAAGCTTGACACGCTGGAGTTCGGCTTGGGCTTAGTCCAAAGCGTAGCCCACAGATGCTACCTCCTTCCCAAGCTCTGATAAGTGGGCTTCATAAGGTTCGAGTCTACTGGATGAAGCCATCGACTCCTCTTTCTGCATTAACCATTAACATCTTATTAAATCATTAAGAGTAAGTTAATATACTACTCAAAAAGATTGGGTCGTTACAACTGTACATATTCTTATAAACATAGAATTTCACAATAGAGGGGTCATTAGTGGCCTGTATAATATAATAAAAATTTTACATTTACATACATTAATAAATAACATTACTTACCATACGTAATCGAAGTATAACAAATTTATGACTTTCAGCCCTATGTGTGACCTCCTACCTCCCCCATCTATGATTTATAGATGATGACCTCCTCTTAAAAGTCTATCCTAGAAAGTAGAATCATAATCCATCCCATTCCCAAGTTGAGATATAGTCAAGTCTACGGGAGATGAAATACTGGTCAAAAAAAGTATTAGAATATCTTTCCATAGCTATCTTTATGATGTTGTTTAAAAACCGATGACAATATTCATGTATAAAAATATCCCATGCCTCCTAAATAGGAGCTCTCAGGATATCAGTAATCAGAGACCATAAATCCAGAAAGATAATTAAAAATAATATGTTAGTAATTAAATAAATTTTAAAATATATATTATTTAATAATGTACAATCAAGTTGTCAAGCATCTGATCACTAGTGACAAATAAAACCTAATCCCATGAAACCCATGGCTTAGAAAAATATTTTCTTGGAATCGCACCAGCCTACCTAATAGTTAAATGAAAAAAACTATGAAAATAAAATATAATAATAATTTTATTAAAAAAATTATTAAAATAACTTAATATAAAATAAATATCATAAATAATTTAACATACCTCAATAAACGAGGATCAAAAGAATGATATGTGTGTGTCTTTATAACATTATCTAGAATCATAAATTGAGAAAGACTGCACCCCCTCCTAATAGATGCAATATCCTGGGGATCAAATGAATTGGGATCATCAGTAGGAAGTCAAAAATCAATGAGAGAATTAAATAGATCATCAGAAACTAATAATTATCGGCATCAATGAAGGTATAGAATTGATCATCAGGTCAATCCATCTGAAACAAATAGTCTTACCTATAAATAATTGTTAATAAAAATATCAAATATATAAAAAAAATACCTGAATGTAATACATCAATCATCATCTTATTCCCCATATTCATCAAGGAAACGTCTTCATCCTTATCTTCAGCATCATAAACTTCCATATGAATTTCAGTTTCATCATCCCTTATTAGTTTATCAACATTATCAATATTATTGGCCCTTAACTGGGGGGGGGGCGTTCATCATCAATATATATATATATATCACATCAGGTAGGAGATATATTTTGGGTTGTTTCTTGAAAAATTTCCATATGTTTCACTTTCACATAACCATTTTCATTTTGAATAAATAGATTGTCATGAGATATTATTTTCCCTACACTCCAAAAGCTATTCAAATATCTTAAAAAATCATAGTAATATTCATAATTAACTTAATTTTATTGATTTGAAAACATAAATTGTTCATTTTATATAAGAATACTATTATATTTAACGTCATCATCATCAAATATAATTTTTTATTTGAAGAAAAAGGAAATCAAGAGAAGCAAATAAGCCAGCCCCTACCGGCCCCCGTCACGATGACATAACAAGTGAGGCCTAAAATAATGAAGACTAAGGGATTAACCTCTAATCAAGTAAACCACTCAGGCTTCATGGTGACCAAATTATGTAAACAAAAATCCTAAGGACCAAAGATATAAAGTGAGTCTAGGTGATCCAAAATTTTGTTAATGACTACTTGTTGTGGATAAACTCTCAACCATCGATCTTTATCAAACCAATGACATTTAAAAATTATTAAATAATTTTGTCCTCTATAATAAAACTTAATTATTTCATCCACTATACCATAAATGTTAACTCCACATTCTTTATGATTTTATCTTTTAAAATAAACACCAATATTCATTGATTTCTTTGGTTCACTATATATGCATGTATGGACTCAAAATCCATTAACCATATACCCATTTCAAGATTTTAAAAATTTATATGGAGGACTTTTTAGCACACATAATTGGTTATAAATTTTATTTTCATGTTGTGTTGCTTGAAAAAAAAATAAAAATATTAATAGTATATATCATTATTAAATTAATTTAATGTTCCATTAAAGGAAACTTAACTAACCAATCTTTGAAACCAATATGAAATGTTCCGTTGATATCGTTATTCAAGAGAAGCATATGTAATTTTCATAATTTTTTTTCATATGGTTATCATATAGTCTAAAAAAATAATATAATAAATGTATCTATTATAAAAATTTAAAATAATAATAAAAAGTATTACATACAACACAAATCATGTCATTTCATCACAATTCAATAGAACATATGTATGAGATCTATAAAATTCTTCATTTTAAATCCATAATTCATGGTAACCACCAAAACAATACTCAGGTTAATTAAAAACTAAGAACTAACGGTCTGTTATATCAGCAAAATGTTTCTCATTTTGAACCATTTGGTTATTTTTTGAAGGATATTTCAATTGAAAATAGTATGAGTAGGAATTTCAAATTTTCATGCATAAGTACACTTCTACAATTAAACCTTCAAGTGATGATTTTTATGTACTTTCTTCATTAATTTTTTCATACATCTCTATAATGGGTATATACATCTAAATTTTACCATCCCTCTATGTTTATCTTCATATAGAAAATGAAATATTAAATGTTTCATTGAGTTAATGATTCTTGGAGAGAATATTTTCTCTAATTAACATAAAATTAAAACAAAATCCTTTTGTAGCATATCCAATGCATCATAATATGATATTTCCACACATATATCTTGGAATAAATTTGATACTTCATTCAACATGTCTCAGATTGAGGAATTCAACATCCCTATAAGAATAACATGCAATAATCTTTCCATTATGACATGATAGACATAACTTTTTAACCCAGTAATATACCCATTTTCTGATGCAACGAGACAAATTAAAAGTACAAAAATCTATTAACCTAAAATATAAAATCCATTGACAGAATAATAAATGAATTTATTTATAAAGGGAATATGACACTTTTGTATTCATTAAATTGTGTGATATTTCATCTTCAAATAATTAAAGTTCAAGATGTCTATAAATTTTGGCAAGATTTAACCATACATTTACATTATCTTTTTTATTATTGGGTGTGACAAACATAGTATAGGACATGTTATCAAAAATATTATTATCAATATTCATTACATCTAACATTTGATGAAGTAACAAATTGAACCAATATGGAAGGTCCCAAAAAATACTCCACATTATCCAATTATGATCCCTCAAAAAACCAGTCATTCTTTTTGCATTTATGGTTGGTCCAAAAGTAATAGTAGGAAATAAAGGGATGATATATTTTACTTGAATACCTAATTTTACTACTGGATAATGATATCTTTCAATTTTACATTTTGTAAAATTATTTTTTCTCATTTGAAAGGGGTGATTCGAGAGAAGAAATCTCGGATGATAGTCAAAATAACTAGCCTTTCTCCCATTATTAATAATAAGTTCAATATTATTATTCATTTAGTATGGAAATTATTTTAGACCATGTGTACTATATCCAGATAACATACCATAAGATAAAAAGTCACTGATCATTGATAGTAATGCAACCTTTAATGTAAAATTCTAATATGAAACTATATCAAATCTAGTTACACCAGTGTTCCATAATAAAATTTACTCATAAATTTGTGTCTTAAAATAAAAATCAATATTTTTCTTCAGATTTAATGTAATTAATAGTTCCATATATATATATTTTTCCTCCATCCACATCTAAATAGGTACGTTTTACGAAGTAATGAAAAAAGTCCAACAAGAATATTGACTACAATAAGAACCAAATAGATAAAAACCATCTGCGAAAAAACCCAAACATATGTTATAAGGTTCTGATGAAAAATAATTAGGCATATAATAAAAGTGTTTACATAAATCACCATCACATGTACAATTTAATCTTTTATTGATGTAAATATTTTATTTATTTCATGTCATCAATGCATCTGTGCTCAGAGAAAAAAATAAACGCTCTAAATGAGGTTTAATTATAAAATACCTGAAACATTTCATAAGAAATATTAAATTTACCTATTTTTCCTCTTTATACATTGATTATCCACATATTGGACAATTAAATAATTGTTCATAATCACCATAATATCAAATGTAGTCATTTGAACACGAATAGATCTTCTGATAACTAAGACCCAAATTATGGATCAACCTATTAATTTCATAAAAACACACATGTAATGTATTTCCATCTAGAAACAATAGTCAACAAAATATAATATTATAAATAAGAAAATATTGGACTAAAGAAACTATTTGAAATTCCAAAATCTAATTTAATAGACATCAATTTTGTAATCGCTTCAAGTTTTCTCATATGAAATCCTAAATATAAGGAATCCTCAGTATATTTCATCAAATTGTAAAATTTAGAAGGTTCAGATTCAGGATTTTGAATATCATTCTATGTTTTTGTTTCCTGAATAGATAGTCTAACAACCTGATTTACGAAATTCTAAAATGATGGATTTGGAACCAAACACTTTGTATTTTCTACTAAATTTTTTCACTATATTGAAACTCAAAAATACAATTATTACAAAAACAAAAATTTAGTAGATGAATTCTAAAATATTCAAACATTTCAAATCTCCTAAGATCACATTTATTACATGGATATTTAATTATTCATTTAAAAAAATTATGAATTCTAAGATGCAAATGATATTAATGTGTCAACACCCTAAATGTAGACATGATTTATACTACATCTATTGAGACTTTTTCAATGTTTTATCTAATCATGAACATGTAATAAAAATGATTTCAACTTTATGAGTCCATAATTATCTATAAAATAACATAAATAAGAATAATTATTACTCATTGTGAATAATTACAAATTATTATTATATTTTAACACCTTGGAATATTTTATGGAATATTTTCGGTGTGGGCCACTAAGTTACCATGGGATTATAAGGCTCATAGTGGTTTGGTAAAGCTAGAATAAAAATATTAAATATATCATATGACATGAGAAATACTTTCACAAATAATTTAATATCTCATGAATGATGTCTCATATGGGAAATATGAGAATACTGTTAGGTTTGGGATGTGAGGTTTACCATAGTCACAATATAAGTTTTTTGTGCATCAGGTGTTTCGTAACAACACATGCGAGAGTAATTCATTAATTATTATTCTTATAATTTTTGGGAAAAAATAAAATATCCCCCTAATGGTGTATTATATGATAAATGTGAGACCAATATTATGTCCAGGATGTTGGGTTTACCAAAGGTGCAATATAACTTTTGCGTGTATTAGGTTTTTGGTAACATTGAACGTGAGGGTAATTCATTTAATATTTTTATTATATTTTTTTACAAATAAATTAAATGTCTCTATAATGGTGTATCATATGAGAAATACAAGACCATTGTTATGTAACTTCCTAATCCAGAATCCACTTAATCCGGGCCCTGAGTTGGTGGTTCACATTTCCTCAAGCATGTCTCCCTATATGCTAGAGGTTTCCAACTAACAGCGAGGGTGTAAAAGTGGTATGGTGGGGAGATTATTCCCTCATATCAGAGTGTAAAAGTGAATACAATATATAAATAAAGAACAAAAAAACCATATATAAGAAGATAATATGACCATTGGACCAGTAACCCACGCTAACAGAAAGTAGAATATATCATATATAATAAACAATTGTAGAAGCATAAATAACTGATCACTTGTAATAATAATATAAAAAGTCAAAAAATTTGTGTCAAATACAATATGATTTCTTGTAATGTGGATATATAAAAGGTAAATTGGTAATAGACATATACAACAATCTATAGAAAAGTACAAACAAAACAAAATAATACTTGACTACAATGCTGAGCATATGCTTGGTCCTCTGCTCCCATGTCCAGCTATAAGTAAATCATATCATAAATTTGTAGAAGGTCAATTTCCCCCATCCATACTTACCTACATGTAATCTAATTATGTACCAATGACGATCTGAGTAGGCTGTGAGATAAAATATCTGTAGGCCACCACCAAAGATGTCTAGAAGTAATCCAAGTAGTGTATATAGAAACAACAACGTACATGTATAACTGAATAATAAGAAATTCTATAAATAAATAAATAACATCCATATCCGATTCTTATAGGACACATGACAGCTCTACCTGTTTCAATATTTACTATAATGAGTCTTATTATTAACCATATATATAGTAATAATATATATATATATATATATATAATATTTATATACTATATCCATGTATATTCACTAATTACGGGAGTATGTAAGTATCCATATGCATGGATACTAGGTTATATTTAGACCCAGGGTGTAACATAGGCATCTATAAATAGTCAAACAATATGGTAGGCTCAAGTAGAGGGTACATGCCCTAAATTTCATAGTGAATGGGAGACGTCATGCTCAACAATCAAGATAAGTGGGGTGAGACATCATGACCAACACCCTAATAAAGGATCATGAAATTCCATGCCCATCACCCAGATAATAGTATAATGGTAAGATATATCATGGTCAACACCCAATATATGGAAATGTGAAATGTCATGCTCAACAGAAACCTTAATCATCATTCAAGAGTCCATATCAATGGCATAATCATTATTATAATAATATATGAGGAATCACCTCATAAGAATTTAGACCATCAGATCCAATATAACCAAGGCACCAAAGTTCATATGAAGTATATAATGAAGCATGCATCATTAGGCATGGCCTTACCACCCATTATAATTTATTACAATTAATCCATTTAATTTATTCAATAAAAAACCATCCAGAATCTAAGATATTATATATAAAAAATCTATTAAATTAATCAAGTTATGTAAGTTCAATGTAAAATTTCAACCAATCACTTAGTAAGTTCTGTTATCAATTAGGCAATTACCTATGATGTGAATTACATTTACAATCCAAGATGAACACTTATAGGGTGTTCTGGTTATTTAATCAATTGATTAATAAGGTAAATTTCAATCCCACACACCCAAGGGGTGGCTATGGTTGAGGTTGGAATATTCTAAATACCTATAAAGAATCATCAGGAGTATAATAAGGTGTGTATATCAAATTATAATCAAAGACTCATTTTAAGTCAATGCGGGATAATAGTCAGTGCGAGGAATAATGGAGTGACTATGAAAACATAAAAAACTTTAGGAATAAAATCTTGACCGCCTACTTTAGGGATTTGGATGACTCCTCATCTGATATCAGCTTCAGATTTGATGTAGTTTAGATGAAATATAAATAATGGATCAACTCCCTAAAAATAGATAAAAAGATATTGCACCTAAATATTTAAATAGATATGAAGATCAAATGAAATAGGAAGGAAGAGAACTTAAGAGAATACCTATAAATATCCTATTATTTTGATAGATATTGATTCGGTGACTAGATCTAAAAGATATCAAAGAATGAAGATGGAGGAAGAAATGTACTCATGGGAGGAAGAAAGGATACTCATTTAATAGATAATGAAAGGAGAATATGATAATTTAGGTTTTAATTTCATTAAGTTCAATTTTTTAATTTTACCCTCAAAATTGTTGGTGAATGGTTTGGAGGTATAGTTTATCCAAACTGTGGACAAACCTTGCTCACCTCACTATTTAAGGAGGGACCCTGCATGGTTAAGTCACAAAGTTTCCCTAACTATGTGAAAACCTGAAAAAAACTACTGTCAAGATTGTTTAAACTTTCGCATGGGCATGAACTTAGGGTCGTACACAAGGTTTTCCATATAGTTACTCCACACTATTAGTACTAACCATATAGTAATCATGTGACCTAGCCTATTTTACCATTTTATATAACTTCGAGCTCTAAACAGTCATCAGATTCTCCTGGGACCTTACTTAGGCCGTAGTTCATATTTACCATGATTAAAAAAGGATTTAAATTGTAAAAAATGATCCTTACCTTGGGAAAAGTATGGGTCTTTATAATCTCTCATCTTTAAGTCTACTCATCCTTGAGTTTTACTTATGAGGGTAAAGAGGTATCATCTGTATAGATTTCTAGCCACTAAACTCGTATATTAGATTCATGATCCTAAGTCTCTTTTTATTCTTGGTCTTTATTCCACAGCACCTGCAAGAAATAGAAAGACCTAACTCTAAGTGTCTTTATGCCTCAATCTACAATACGAACTGGATACTCCTTGAAGGAAGCATCTATCTCTAACTCAATATCATTAGGGTGAAAGACATGTGATGAGTTTGGATAGTACCAGCAAAGATGAGATACATTAAGGACATCATGTATAGAATGATATATTTGAGTAAGTGATATATGGTAATCCATTGGTCTGATTCGCTTCATAACCTCGATGGGTCCAACGAGTTGTGGTGGAAGTTTACCCTGAATCTTAATAAGTTGATGACATAAACTGGGAAAGACTCACTAGAGAAAATGATCTCCAACAAAAAAATCAAGAGTTCTTCGATGTTGGATTTCATATGATTTTTTTCTATACTGATCTATCATCATGAATTTTCTTATCATCTAGACCTATTCTATAGTATCCTAAATAAAAAGAGGTCCAAGAAAATATACCCCAACCTCTAACCATCACATAGGTGAATGAAAAGGTCTACCATATAAAGACTCATAAGGATCCATCTTAATGTCACCTAAAATTTGATATTATAAGCGAACTCAGCAAGGGGTATGTGTTTTTACATAGAACCCCCAAAGTAAAGAAAACATTCCTGAAGCATGTCCTCTAACAACTGAATTATACACACTATCAATCTGTTGGTCTGAGGGTGATAGTCCATTCTCAAAAGCACCCATGCACCCATGTCCATCTACAACCCCTGCTAGAACTAGGAGATGAAGTTAGAATCCCTTTCATATATGATTGAACGTGGAGATATATAGAGATGTACGAACTCCCGGATGTATAGCCTCCCTATCTTGTATACCGATAAGGTATCTCACATATATAATAAGTTTGCTAACTTCATCAAATGATCACTAACTACCAAAACTATGTTCTTTCCATGAGGTGATTTGGGTAGAGTAGTCAAAAAATCAAAAGAATCATTATCTCATTTCCACTTGGTAATGGAAGATGACTATAAAATCCCTATCAGTCACTGATGTTATTACTTCACCTAATAACAAGTGGAAAACTGAGTGATAAATTTGGAAGTCTCCCATTTCATTCTAGGAAACCACTGCAGGTGACGTAAGTACTGATACATCTTGGTTACTATGAGATGAACTACCCCTAATGAGACATGAAATTCCCCCATAATCTCCTCTATGATGTCTTCTGGGGACCATAAACATCCATGAAATCATAAATTATCATCCCCATCCATGTCCAACTAGAATATGGATCATCATCTGAGAGACTTTTTCTTAGGAAAAGGCCCTCAGGAGTTGTTAATTTCCTCAATCTCACCCACTCCAAAAGGGTATAGGTCACTGTTAATAATGAGAGTATAGTTTGAACCTGATCCTCCTGAAACTCAATGTGAATCTTTGAAAATGAAGAAATGAGTTTCCACTCACTACTAGACTCCCAAAATACCTATGTATGAGTCTTCTATCTCAGATAATCGACCACAAAATTACATTTCCCAATTGTGTAGGAAAGCTCAAAATCAAATGATTACAGGTATTCAACCAATCTACACAACCTGATATTTAAATCTCACTTTGTAAAGTTGTACTTCAAGGTTTTTGATTAGTGAATACCAAAAAAATATATCTAGGTAGACAGTGTCTCAAAAAATGTAGAACATGAACTAAAACATCCATCTCTAGGTCATGCATCGAGTAAATTTTCTCACAAGGCCTCAAATGCCAAGACCCATAAACAAAGAATCACTCATCCCGAATTATAATAGCTCCAAAACTGATACTTGATACATCCTAATAAACAATACATCTCTTGATTAGCTCTGATAGAATCAGTATCGATGCTAAATTCAATATACCCTTTAACTCCTGAAATAGTACTTCACAAGCATTATACCAAATTAATTTCACACCCTTCTTCATCAATCCAATAAGAGGTGCTTTAAGCCATGAAAAATCTTGGATGATGCATATGTAATATACATCCATCCCCAAGAAACACTGTTTGTCAAATAATTCATAGGGAGCTCCTAAGAAACCACATATCTCACTTTATTTGGGTCTACTGAATCTCTTGAATCTAAGATGACATGACCTGGTAAGTGGAATCTATCAATCCATAAGTTGAATTTAGAAATATTATCATAATGTTGATACTCTCTTATTTCATTTATCATGATCCCAAGATGGTTGGCATGGTCGTATTGAGAACATGAATAAACTAATATTTCAACCAAAAATACCACCATGAACGAATCCAAATATGGGTGGAAAACATGATTCAATAGATCCATAAACACTACAGGTGCATTTGTGAGACCTAATAACATGACTTGGTACTCAGAGAGACCATAACTTCTCTTAAAAGATATTCAAGATATGTATGATGAACTGACATGCACCTGGTAATAGAAAAACCTAAAATAAATCTCTTAAAATACTCCCACTCCTTATATATGATCAAATAGGTTTTCTATTCAAGGTAGTGGATATATATTCTTAACCGTAAGATGGTTAAACCATTAGTAATCCACACAAATCTAGAGGGTACCATCCACATTCATGGAAAAAAGGACCAGTGAACCCTAAGACGAAGTGATAGGGAATATAATGTCTTTAGCTTCCAAATCCTCCAACTACTTATTGAGATCTGGGATCTCTATAGGAACCATCCAATAAGGAATAACGGGCACTGGTTCTTCTCTTGGAACTATATCAATAATAAATTCTACCTCTCACACTAGTGGTAGTTCATAAAATTCGTTAGGGAAGAAATCCCTGAAACAATCCACTACAGGAGGGAAAACTACATGTTGTAACCCCTGATCATCCAAAAATAGAAAAGATATCTGATCTAACACACTTACCATCCTTGGATTCTCATGTCCTAATCGATTTTCTTGGTTATCCCATTTCCCTTTTCCACATGTCTACTACCTAGTTGTGATGTAAATGACACCCTCTAGTGGTAAAAGTTGATATGGGCTTGATGGGGAACTAACCAATCCATCCTAATAATTACATCAAACCCCATCATGTTGAGGATTAATAGATTCCATATGATGATACATTCACATATCTCAAGAGGACAATGCTTATAAAAACATACACTCTATGATCAGATACTTAATGGGGTATCAAGCATCATCACACTGTAGAAGTGTTCTATATCATGACCCAGACTCTCCATAATCATCTTGGATATAAAGGAATGAGACATACCTATGTTAAATAAGGAAGACAGTAAAGTAAGAGCTATTATAATATTATCTATAAAAAAATAATGTTTTACATTCTTCTTGCCCGGTATAAGATGCACTACATATAACTGGTTTGTATCATTTCCCCGAGTCACAACCTGATTTCCTTGTGCAATCCCATTTTGTGGGCACTATGAATTTTAAGTTTGACTAAATCTTCCTCAACCACCAACTCATCCTAAGTAGCTGGTGGTATTTCATATTCCTTCCAAGGGAGACACTACTAGCCCCGATGTAGAACATGGGGTTGGTATAGGTCCCCTCTCACTGGAAAAAAATGGAAAGGTACTACAAAATTTCTCTATATTACTCATCCTACCATGACCTATTCATTCCAAAAGATCCCATAATCATGGGGGTTTCATATGTCCCAGCTTCCCACACCCGTGAAAAATAATAAAATTTTTAGTCTGAGATGGATAACTACAACTACCCCATGATAAACCTCAAAGTGATGATTGCGTCCTCTAGAAGAACCACTGATATATATAGGTCCCGAACCTCATTGAATCACACCCTCATCTTCCCTTAGATTCCTCTCTATATTGAGGGCTTAACTGATGGTCTCAAAAATAGTCATCATCCTTAAGATGTCGACCTAATATTAGATGGAGTATACATTCCCATCCTTGAATCACCACAATTTCAGAAGATCATTTCCATATAAGGTATGAGAAAAGCACTACAAATCCGTGAAATAAGAATAATATTTAATGAAATACATGGATCCCTACTGAAGGTTCATGAGATATCTCTCCTGGCCAGGCCCCAGAGTCTGTGGAAATAAATAGCCATAGAAGTTAGTATGGAAATTTGTTTATATCAAATGATGATTACAATATATCTTGGTAATAACATCCCACCATTTCTTATAAGAATCACATAGCATATATGAAGTGATATTGACCCTCCACCATGGAGGCATCTTCAGATGATCGAATATAAAAGTAATATCTCTATGCCATGTAGTAGAAGCATAAGGTCTTCCATCCCATGAAAAGGGGGAAGGTTTATGCTATTGGAACTCCCGAGTTGACACTACCATACTAAAGGATGGTCGAGTGACATATATAATTTTTTTCATCATATGAAAAAAGACCTCTCAGAACTGGGCATCAGTTCCCATATCAGGAATAAGAAGAGGTTCCATAGGTTTCACTATAGGATGGATCACTGGTGGCTCAACTCCCACTACCTTCGGTGCATGTCCTTCACTGCCTTCATGGTGTATGACTAGAGGAAGCCATGGAAACATGATTCTATAATTCCAAACACATGCCTCAGAAGAGATTTTAACTATGGAAAGAATTTCATATAGATAACTGGGATATATAAACAACCTTCCTATAAAATGATCAAACCTCTCTTCATATTCCAAAAGATAGGTCTAGATGAGTATTAAAAAAGCATAACAATCCATAAGAATGTAAGAGACTCTAACTACCCACTACTAAGGCCAAGTTCAGGTCTAGGTCTCATATCAATCAATAAGTGTTCCGTTATATGGAATATCAATTGAATGGTATAGAGGAAAACACCCTTTACTTTGAAATTGGAACCCCATTTATCAGTAACACTTTGATTTTAATGATTTAAGTTTGTTCTTGTTCATAGTATAATATAAATATATACATAATTCTCAATCCAAAACCAGTAGGTCCAGAACCATCAATATGGAATAATAAACTAATTATTGTTTCATCACCAACATATGCAGTAAAACACCATTTATATTGATGTATTCAATTTAATTAGTTTAAATATAATTTACTTGAAATAAATGATAGTACATTTCTATATAAAAAAACTATAACTAATCATATTAAAAAGGAAAATACATGTAGATAGTAGACATGGAAATAAAAAATGCTTCACGTATTAGTCCTATTGTGCCTATAAAGGATGCATGTAATGAACATCCAAGCTCTAATTACATTATGATTAGGAAATAGAAATCACCATTGTAGTAATAATAATTTTAGTGATATCATAAGACTTGTGAGTCACCCAATGCTGAAGTCATATCAACTTTAACAAGCATAATCAATAACTGCAATTACCCATCCCTAGAATTTTTCATTTTCCCTGTATGTGGGTAATCTACGCCCAGAAAAAATCTCATTAAAAAATTCCTTATATACTAATCTCATGTCCAATACCCAAATAGTAAGACAATAGAAATGAAATCCATTTGATACCACCTTGTAACATCTCGGCCAGGGATCCACATAAACCATTCCCTAACTAGGCGAGTCACATGGCTTCAAGCGTGCCTCCCTGTACACTAGAGGATACTAAATAGAAATAAGGGTGTAATGTTGATTTGATGGAGAGACTATACACTTATATTAGAGTGGAAAAATATAATATATAACAAACAAAAATGAAAGAATATATAATAAGACACTATGACCAATAGACCAATAACTCTCCATAGAAAAATATAAAATACATTAGATATAATAAGAAATTGTGGATGCGTAAATGACCATAAAAAAGTTATAATAATATCAAAATCCAAAAGGTCTGAGTTAGATACATGATTATGTCATGGCATGGTGATATAAAAAATGGTAATATGGGACAAGAATATACAACATGCTATACAGTAATACAAATAGAAGAAAAGACTGCTCCACTATCATCTTGAGCAAATGATCTGTCCTATTCTCCCATGATCTAGATATAAGTAAAGTATATCAAGGATCTATAGTATGATTCTTGGCCTTATCCATACCTAAATACACGTAATCTACTCGGGTACCAATGTGTCCTGAGTAGTGTGTGGGATAAAATCCCAGTAGGCCACTGCAAACAATGTCTATAAGTAATCCAAGAAGTGTACATAAAAACAATAACATGAAAGTGTAACTGAATAAAAAGAAATGTTGGGAATAAATAAATAACAACCATATCAAGTTCCTATAGGACACATGGAAGCTCTATGTGCTTCGACATAGGCCGAAATGAGCCTGATCAGTAAGCATATATATATAAATAAAATATTTGTAGTATCGTTATATATTGTATCCATATATATTAACTAAGTATGCAAGGACTTAGGTAGCCATATTCCTAGATACTAGGTGCTAGATGGACCCAAAGTGTACCATTGGCATTCATAACCAGTCTAACGAGTTGGTATGCTCAAGCAGAGGGTAGATGCCCTGAATCTCATAGTGAATGTGATACATCATGCTCAACACTTAAGATAAGTGGGGTGGTATATAATGCCCAACACCCTAAGAAAGGAACTTGGAACATCATAACCATCACCCATATAATAGTATAATGGTGAGAGGCATCATGCTCAACTCACGATGTAAGGTGGCATTAAATTTCATGATCAACAAAACTCTTAACCATCAATCTACATAAAATATCAATGGCGTAATCATTATAATAATAATAAAAAATGAATCACCTCATCATAATTTCAACAATTTAATCAAATATAAAAAAGGCATCATAGTTCATATAAATCATATAATAAAGCACACATAATTAGGATTAACCTTACCACTCATTACCATTTATGAAAATTAATCTATTTAATTATTTTAATCAAAGAAAACCATAATGAATATAATCCATTATATATAAAAATATATTTAATTAGTCAAGGTATGGTAGTTCAATTTCAGGTTTCAACTGAGTACTTAGTATGTGAAAATATCAATTAGGAAATTACATACTTGGGAAATTCCATTTACAATCCAATCCGAACATTAATAAGGTGTTCTAATTATTTAATAAATTAACTAATAAGGGTAATTACAAGTTGGCACACCCAAGGGGTTGCTATAGTTGAGGTTGGAATCCTCTAAATACCTAGAAAGGCTCAATGAGAGTATAAACAAGTACGTATATCAAATTAGAACAAATAAATCATTTAAGGAAACACACGACAATGGATGGAGTGCGTCACAACAACAAAACTATGAAACCATCCAAACTTTTAGGAATAAAATCTAGACCACCTACCTTAGATTCGTGGATGACTCCTCATCCGATACCATCTTCTAACGGATATTTATTTAGTGTTAAGATATAGGAGATATCAAAGAACCTATATGGATGAGGAAATGTGCTCATGGGAGGAATATAGGCTTATCATCTTTTGGAAAATTAATGGGTAATAGGAGAGTATAGGTTTTAATTTCATTAAGTGAAATTTCATAATTTTACCCACAAAACAGGGGGCACATGGTTTGGCTAAACCGTTCTCATACTGTGCTCACCAAATTGTCTAAGGAGGGGAATCAAATGGTTAAGGCACATGGTTTCCCTGATAGTGTGCAAAACATGCAACAACCCACTGTTAGGATTTCCTAAAATTTTGCATGGGTGTGAACCTCAGGTCACATTGTTACAAAAAAACCAAACCACCTCCTTCTCCTCACAAGGTTCCCCACATGGTTACCCCACACAGTTAGTACTAACCATGCGACCAAGATTGTTTTCCAATTTTATACAACTCTAGGCTATAAACAATCCATGGATGCTCATGGGAAACTCCTTAGGCCATAATGTATGTTTACTATGATTTAAAAATATTTAAACAACAAAACAAAAAATCTATACCTTGGGAAAATGGACGGGTCATTATATGTTAGGTTCGGGATGTTGGGTTTATCATAGGCATAATAAAACTTTTGTACACAGCAGGTGTTTGGTAACAACACACACAAGTGTAATTAATTTAATATTTCTATTATAATTTTCTTAAAAAAAATTAAAATATCTCCAAAGTGCTGTATTTTATGAAAAATATGAGATCAATATTAGTTCTGAAATGTGGGGGTTACCATATGTGTGACATAACTTTTTTTCACGTTAGGTTTTTGATAACATCACGTGTGAAGGAAATTCATTTAAAATTTTTATTATAATTTTTAAAAAAAAGTTATATAGCTCCTGAATGGTGTATCGTATGATAAATCTAAGTCCACCTTTAGGTTCTAGATACAGATTTGACCCTAGTCATGACATAAAATATGTATGCGGCAGGTGTTTGGTAACAATGCACACAAGTGTAACTCATTTAATAATTTTATTATATTTTTTTACAAAAAATTGAAATATCTCCTGAACAGTGATTCATATGAGAAATATGATACCACTATTATGTTTATGATGTGAGTTTTACTCTAGGCATGACATAACTTCTGTGCATGTTGGGTGTTTGGTAACATCAGAAGTGGGGGTAACCATTTTATTATGTTGTTAATATTATATATATTTACAAATTTTTGAAATTTACTAATATTTACTAATTAGAACCAATATTGACTAATTATTTAAAAAATTTAATTATTGATACAATTTTTTAATTATTACTCTCTTTTTACTAATTTTTTTGAATTTTTAAAATTTACTATTTTTTTTATTTTATTTATAAGTAATTACTAATTTTTTAATAATTAATGCATATATTTACTATCTAATAATAATTATTTATTAATTATAAATAAATTTAATCAAAACATAATTATTATTACTATAATTTTTGTTTATTTTAATAAATCTCAACAAAGAGTATATATATAAAAAATGCTCAAAACATTTATGAACCTTAATAAATTATTTTCAGAGTAAAAATTGTCCATTATTAAAAAATAATCATTATGGGTATATTTTTTTTTTCATTATATATCATTTTTTCATTAAAACATATTTATAAAGTATTTTTATATTTTTTTTTGAAAAAACTTATTGTTTAAATTTTTTCTTTAAAATGATTTTCTCATCATTTTTAAAAAACACTCATTTCCCATTTATTTCATACATTATATATATATATATATGTTTGTATATTTCATGAATTTTTAATCACATATAAATAAATAAAATATATTTTTACATGTTTTTAAAATAAATATACATATCAAATCTATACACACACATATCAAAAATTTTACATGTTTTTTTAAAATTTTATATATGTATATTTACATGTTAATATATAAACACATAAATATATAAATATATAAATATATGGATACATAAGTATATAAATATCTAAATATCTAAATATTAAAAAAATTATATTAAAATGTTTTAAATAAATGAAAGAAAATCATAAGATAATAATCAAATATGGTTTAATATCATGCCACAATCCAAGCATTATCACAATTTCTAAAAAAATATACCATTATAAGCATGAAATACAATTGAACAATTAAATATATTTATAAAAAATTTTTTAATAAAAAATATCAATAAATAATTTCTATAATAATCATATTTCTAACAAAAAAAATAAAATAATAAATTTTCATTAACCCTAAATATCCAAAAAAGTGTTTTAAATCTAAAATTTAAACATTGATAAAAATACCTCAAATATATTTAAATAAAATTGTACATACCTAGTGGAAACCCCAACAGTGAATAATAAAATTGTAGTTATCCTAAATACCTAATAAATCATAAAAATGGGATAAATTTTAGGACCTAGGGTTTGACCAAAATAGTTTCATCAAGATTGAAGGAAAATAGAAATAGAAATGAATGACTGGATAAGAAAAGTCCACACCAAAAGGATTCGAACCCAAATTTTAAAAAAAATCAGTTTATGGTAGAAGTATTTAGGACCCAAGATTTGGATTACTATCTTTCTGTGTTGTATGATAGGGAGGATTAGGGGAAGTGGGGAGGGGGAGGAAGAAGGAAGGGTTCTCATGTTTTTAACACGCTATTAATTGCAATGCGGTATTAGCAACAAAATTTATTCCATCACTAAAGCTAATTTCGTAGTTTTGTTCAATGGGTAATAATATATGTCGCAAAAGGTTTACCTCAGATTTCTTATAATAATGAATTTTTATATATTTCACCATTAGTTAGTCACAACTAAGTTTCCCAAGGGATAGAACATAGTCGTAGCAAATGTATTTGTGATGGACCTTATTTTCTATCTTGAATATTTGGTATTTACAATAGAAAAGTAATTACATCGTAAATACCTATTTCATTGGGAATATTTTTGATGAAAAGTTTCTGCATCACAATTAACCCATCATAAATTCTCTTTTTCATGTAGTTTACTTTCAAAACAATTGGGATGTTATCCTATACTTAGACTTATCCCGTGGGGTTTCACCAATGTTCTTTAATCCTAATATCTTAAGACTGACTAAACCTTTTCTCTGATACCAAATATAGAGAACCAAAAATTTTACACATATTATCATTTTATTTTTGACACAATTACCCATTAATTATAACCAGAGAATTGAAAGACCTAGTTTCTTTAGAAGATTAGGTTCATAAAACACAAAAGCGGAACAAAAATAAAACTTCTTTATTTTATTATCCATAATGAGATCCTATAACATACTGAGCTCATAAAAATACATTGGATAATATGGAGAATACATAAAAAAGGAATGATATATTAAAAATATTAAGGGAATAAACATGATAAAGAAACATAATGTGTGAGTCAAAGGTATGACATGATATCATAAAAGAGACGAACCATGAGTAATCACATGGGTGCATAAAATAAAGAACATAGTATCATAAGATCCGGGAAATATAATAAATATAAAATAAATACAAAACATGACATAATCATAATTCAAGGACAACTGAAAAAACAACATCACATAGTGGGAAAAGCCCTATAGTGGATTAGGTTTACTCCGTAATATCATGCATAACATCTCATGGGACAAAAACTGTACCTATTGCATTAGAGTGATATCTAAGAACACCCATCATAAAATTCTCATTATTATGTGTTCAAAAATAAATTAATCAATAATAATTTATAATTATAATAATTACCCATGGAAATAAATGGGTTGCAAAATATTTCCTTATATAATAATAAACAAGAATTTTATAAATAATACATTTAAGAAATTGAAATAAAGAATGTATTACCCCATCAAATGAAGGGAAAATATTCTAGGTTTATATGTGAGATACAAACACACACACATATTTATATATAATTTATATTTAATAAATTACATCATGTGATTCCATATTAGATGAAAATGTATTTAAAAAGAACATTTGGAACATTTATTGAGGAAAATACATTTTTTTACTTTGAAATCACATATTTAGAATCTAAAAATTTCTTAAATATCAAGGAAAACATTTTTTTAAAAATATATTTGTAGAATTTTAAATTCATATTCAAATCATTGAGTGTTTATGATGGTGATAAATTCAATTTAAGTCGTATAACTTAAAAGAAAACATTTTTTTTCACATTTCTGTAAATAAATAAAAAAGTGCATCTTTTGGAAAATGATTAGAAGATTCATTTAAATACATTGTAAAAATTTAATCATGGGTAAAAATGATTTTTAAAATAATAGGATAATATAAAAAACATTCATGTAAATTTTTTCAAAAACGTACATATTGAAGAAAACGATTTTCGATCTAAGAGAGAAATAATGTCAGTTTTCATTAAACTATTCTTTCGATCTATTGAGTAATAAAAGAGAGGAAAATGAAAGTAAAAAATTTAATATTTATAATTATATAAAGTATAATAAAGTATATTTCATTCAAGAAAATATAATCATACAATATCCTCTAATGGAACTTTGAACATAAAAAATCCTCAAACAAAATGTGTCTATAACATAAAATCATCATCGCTTTGGTAAATTTCGAATCAAAATAAATTGGTAGAAAGAGTATTAAATGGATTTATAAATATCATGAATTTAATATAGTAATATTTTAAAATTCATTCTTTAGGCTGTACGTACACCTTACAAGGAAACCATGGTGCAAAACATGAATCAAGTGTCATGAAAATGGATTGAGACAAAGACAGATCTTACAAAGATCATAACTTTTGAAATGATAATTAATACATGAAATGATTATGTGAAAATATGTAAATCTAACTAAAATAATTTTAAATACTTAATTAAACAATCTATATATCATTTCACACATAATCATTTCATAACAAAGTCAATGAAGAAGAGTTAAATCCCAATGAATGGAAATCGAGTAATGAAATCCTTAACCACATGGCGACTTTCAAGTCAAATACACCTGGTTGAAATAATTTGAATTGAAAAATAAAATACTATGAATTATTATGGATAAAAGATATAACATGTATAAATGGGAAATATATAAAATATATTACATTCTTAACAAAAAAACATGCCTCAATGAAGAGAAATTGAGACAATACCATAGTCCAGACATGTTTTGTATATCTTTTAACTAATATATAATAAAAATATATAATTTTTTTTATTTTTTAAGAAACTTACAATGTTTTATTAAATTATAAATAAACCTTTTATTCCATTTATTTAAATTTCATATTTAATTACTTAATCAGTTATGTACACATCAGGTGTTTTGAGAACGTTCGATTAATAATTTATAAACCGCTTCGGTGTGTTAACCATGGTCAAATGGTTTATTGATAAATCATCTAAAGAATATTTATCATTACATAATTATAAATTTTATACATCAATTATACATTTTAAACCAACCATGAAATATGGTTATGAAAAATTAACTACATTAAAATCATTGAGATGATAAATGGTACATACGCTTGAGTAACTTTTCCATTTTTCAAAGATAATTACCGAATGAGGGTAAGAATTATTTTATATTTCTGTAACTTTTGTTATATAATAACTATTATATTATCTCTTTATGTAACCTTATATATACTATCCAAGTGATGCATTGATTAAAAATGACTCACATCGCTCTGTGGTGGTGGTAATCCATACATACACCTGAATGATTTTATCATTTTTAATGGATTTAATGGTAAAAAAGATGATATATTATCTTTAAATAATGATAATAATGTTATGAATATCACATAAATACATTAAATCCATCATTATAACAATCTGTGAGAGGTGGTTATGGAAAAGGAATTACATTGGTTTGTGAGGCGGTAGTCCGCCGTACACAAGAACTGTGGATTCATTTCCCATTTTATGGAAGAGGAGATGGATGTAAGTTATGAAATTAACATTATAAAATATAATTATATGGATTTTTGTATTTCATCATGTTTGAATAATATTATAATGTTTTATAATAATAAATAAAACAAAAATGCTCGATTATGTACTATACCTATTATTCAGACAACATTATTCTCTTTAAACTTGAACCCCATGAGGTTGATATTATAACCAAAATAATACCTCTATAACATGGTTATGAATTATGAGAAGGTATTTTATGAACTAAAAGTATTTTTAAGTGTAAATAAATTAGTATAGGAGGTTCCCTTTTCTAAGTGAGGGGAGGGGAGCTCTTGGAATTACCTAAAATATTAAATTAATATACATTAATTTTCAAGGAAAGAAGGCACTAAAATAATTTAATTTTAAGATAGGATGATAATGGTTCTAAATAAAATCATAAAATATAATTTATATAGGATTATATTTTGTTTTTACCCCTATCTTTTTGTTCTAACCCACATTAACCCTTTTTTACAATTACTAGGATAACAATGTTTTTACTCTTAAGGGGTCAATATAGTTACTATAAAATTAAATTTGGCCCTAAATGGACGAAATTAGATATTTTTATAATATAAAAATCAATTTTAAGAATATAGTATTTTTAAATTTTTTTAATAATTTAATAAAATATTATTTATTATAAACTATCATTAATGTCAATTTTGAAACTATTCATTTAATTTGAACTTAAAGGCATCAAGAAAAATATTAAATTAGAATAAAATATTTTAATACAACCCTAATATGATATATTAATCTATTAAATATATGTAACATAATAATTTCTTCAAATTATATCACTTTTAATATTTTTAAATATTGTATTTTATTTTTATATTAATTGAATAAATACTATGCTGAAGCTGTGTATGCATTAAAGGTCATTATTTCATAAATAAAAATTATAAACAAATTAACATGATAAAAAAATAATTTATATTATAAATAAAAATTTATAACTGAACATATCCTATGATTATCCACTTGTCAAAAAATTGTAGTTAATAAAATAAAGTGAATAACATTTTTTACTTTTCATTACATAAAATAATATAAAGTTCAAAATCATAATAAAATGACAAAAAATGCCATATATTATAATTTTAAATGATTATGGATGGATAATAATAATAAAATAAAATTATTTCAAGTTTTAGGGTTATTTTTTAATCCTTATCATTTTATTTTTAACCTTAATTAACCCATTTTACCTTTATCGTGATAACAAAAATTTACTATGATTACTATTCATAATGACTAAAAATAAAATGGAAATATTTTTCCAAATTTAAAACTAATGATTCTATATATTGATTTCATTTTTAATGATTCAATTAATATAAGTGGAAAATTTTAATTTAAAATCAAACTCACAAAACACAATGAAAATTAATTTTTCAAAAAATTTCCCTTTTAAGTATAAAAATATTTTATACCAAATTAAAATATAAAATTAATTATTTTGGACAAAATTTTATTAGGTTTAATCAAAATTAACATATTATTTTTTATAAATAATACAAAATATATATTTTCTTGGTAAATACTTTAAAAGAAAATACAATTTTAATTAAAAATCATATTATTTCACAATTAATTAGAAAATAAATCCTTTCAGAATAATATAAATGTTTAATCCTAAGATGATTTTTATATGATTATTTAACGAATTAATTTCATTTTTTCCAAACAATTTTCCATTTAAAAAAAAATTAATTATATTATTTTCTCATAAAAATCAATAAATCCCATTTTTGAAGAGAGCGTATTTTGGAAGCATAAAATAACTTTACTGAATAGGTTGGTTATTTTATAAGTATTTATAAAAAATTTTATTATGTAAGACCATTATATATATTTCATAAATCAATCAATCCTATTAATACCATACAATTTAATGGCTAGGTTATAATTGTAAAATTTAAATAATAATATTTTATAGTTTGGTTAGCCTTGGTTTTGTGTATCATATATGCTATCAAATAATGAGTTCTTTTAAATATTGGTGTTTTACAACATAAAAAATTTTTTATCCCAAAAATAATGATAAATTAAACTTGATATATATTTTAGGAACATATATTCATAATATGGATGATCATGAGAACAATATTGAGGAAAAGGGAGAAGAAGAAAGAGAACATGTAAGTCAAAATTAACAAGGGTGTCTCATAAGATCTTTTTATTTATTTTAAAAGACCTTTATTGAAATACCCCATCATAAAAAGATTAATAAAAAATATTTTTGAAAATAGGATAAAGGAAATATTAAGGTTTCATGAGATAACACATAATTTGGTTCCCTAATATAAAGGATAAAATTGGAGGGACTTTAAAAATATAGAAAAGGAGGCGATGCTATCATTAAATAGGAATTATTAACAATGTGATATAATTTTTGAAGGATACAGCCTTAAAATTCACATAATAAGTGTCTTTAGACTATAATTTTCTTTTATAAATAAATTATTGTTTTAGATTTTTAAATAATTATTTTATAACCATTAAATAACACATCTATATTTTACAAAGTGGATACTTTTGTTCAGCATCCATGTTTTACACAATATAAAATCATTAAAATAAAATATTATTTATTTTCACGAAAAATCATACTGAATGTCATATTTACTTCTTATTTTCCCTTACCCATCCTTAAAAACTTGGAAGTATTCTAAACACATGGTATGAACAAAAAAGCACAATAAAGGGCATAAAAATAAGAAAATTGTTAGTCTAGTGAAAAAATGACATCCCATGAAATGTTTACCTTTATCTCAATGCGATTTAAGAAAATAAAATAAATAATTTCCAAATTAAATACACACACATTTTTTCTCAAATAAAACCATTAAAACTAATAGAAAGAAAATAAAATCCTTTTTTTGAATCATAGATCATTAAAATCATCTATAGTGTCAGAAATAACTGGAGCCCATTGAAATCCATAGGATAAACCCACCAGAAAATCCCTCCTTTATAAATACAAGTAACATAACCCAATGGATTGGATCAATATCTAAGTGCACCCATTGTATAATATGTATCAAGTTTACCTGACACTATCTAGGCATACCCATCATATAAGACATAAAAAGATCACTTATGAGCTATAATGGAGATCAAACTATCATATAAGCTATATCGGGTTCAACTGTTTCACATATAATGCTCAAGTACCTTATAAAATAATTCATTCTATCATTATTTCATCATAAAACCTTTAAAAAACTCTTTTAATCCCATATAAAAAAATTAGGATATCAAAATACAATTTTTATTTAAAAACCCATTTTCAATATAAAAATACCCATAAAATAGAGGTTTTTCTTTTAAGAAAAAATCATTGAAATAATTCTTGAGGGAAATAAACTTTTTACTTTAAGTAACATCAATGGATGCCATATTAGAAAAAAAAATAATTTTAAAATACCACTTAGAAAATCTCCTGAGGAAAATAGCTTTTCCATGTTGAAATTACTTATTTTTAAATAAATAAAGAATTATAAAGGAATATATTTTCTTTTAAAAGAACCAAGTTAACTCGTAAATTAATATTCAAAGAAAATATTAGTCATGAAATCAGGAAATGACACTCATTACATATAAGTTAAAAAACATCCCCTCTGTACTTTTATCAAAAAAGTCACAAAGTACCTCATTTAGAAAATGAATAAAATATTCTTTTCAAACCATTTTATTAATTCAAATATAGGTTAAAATTACTCTAAAAATTATTGAATTTTATAAATAACTTTTTTTTAAAACATATTTACTATATCAGTGTTGTGTAAAAATTTACGATAATAATTTCATCACTAAATATCAAAAATAAACTACCATGAAGAATAAAAATATTTTAAATTAAAAAATAATATTTATAAACAAGCATATCCTCTATTTATACATATGTTAATAATATTACAGTTATTAAAAACAAGAGTGTGACATTTTTTACATTTCTTGAAATAAAATATTATAAGGTTCATAATATCATCCAAATGAAAAAGTTCATATATTGTATTTTTAGATGATACTGAATGAGATATAATCATATAATAAAATTTAGTCAAATTTTAGGGTTATTTTGTAGTCTATTTTTAACCTTTAATTACATGATTTACTATTTATCATGGTAACAAAAATTAATAAGGCTACTATTCATTTTGGATAAAAATAAAAGAGGAATATTTAATAAGTTCAGAACTCCTTAGTTCAAATAAATTATCAGTTTTCAAAATTAAAAATAGAGAAGTGGTAGATTTTAATTTAAAATTAAATTTGCAAAACAGAATGAAAAATAGTTTTTTAGAAAAATATCTGTTTTAAATATGAAATATTTTTTTACTAAATTAAAGTATAAAATTTGTTTAAAAAATGGGATCATTAAAAATAAAAATACTCCAATTAAATTTTAAAACTAATTTATAATAGAATTTGAATTTATAAATACTTTATAAGAAAATAACATTTTTAACAAAAATCAATATTTTTTACCATTAACTGAAAAATAAAAATTTTCATAAAATTTTAATAAATTAATCCTAATGTAATTTTGAAATGATGAATTCAAAAATAAAAATTATTTTCTTGAAATTTTATATTCCTAGAAATTACTTATAATATTCACTAATAGAAGGAAAGACAAACCATTATTAAAGAAGACATATTTTTGAAGAATAAAATTACTTCATTAAAAATTAAGTGATTATTTTATAATAATTTACAAATAAATTTATATTGAGTTTGAAATATATATTTATTTTATAAATTGGTTATTCCTATTCATAACTCTTAATTTAATGGCTAGGTCATAACAATCACATTTAAATAATACTATTTCTTTTTCTATTTAAGATTAATGTTACATATCTTCTACGTTGTCAAATATAGTATTAAAATTTAAAATATTAGAATATTTAATTCCCCCCATTTTATAAATTTCATCTCCATAATTTTAATTTGGGGTCATTAACTAGGGTTTGGTTTCTCAAAATACCTTTTTTAAAACCCACATCATAAAAAGGGTATACAAAACTTCATATCTAAATGAGAGAATGAGAAGTATGAAGGTCATCTAGAATAACACATCGTAATTTTCCAAATAAGATAACATAATTGGGAAGTGAAAACATGATTATAGAACAAAAAACTAACTTCTAAGGACAGTTAGAGGGTGATAAAGAATATGGATATAATAAAGTTAACCATAACAAAACAAAAACTCTATGATGGGTAAAAAGGACATTGATTTGTCAGTAAGAAAAGAAAACAAATAACATGTTTTTTTTCAAAGTACATTTCTTATAGTTGAGGAATTATTTTACTTCATTACTAAAAGCATAAGTAAATATACTTAATTATTAAGAATAATTTCATCTTTTAATAAATTTACACCACATACTCATATTTCTTCTCCAAACGATGAGTATTGAAGATGAATTTTTCATGCCTGAAGAACTAGAATAAACTTATATAGATAAAAAAACCACAAAAATAATAATAAGATATTCCTAATTTATTTATTCATTAACCAAAATAAAAATGGTTAGAAAATTTTTAGATAATTCTACAAAAGAATAAACCTTCATATGAAGAAAAACCACTTTAATATCAAAAATTTCAATAGTAATACCCAAAGTTCAACATAGATCAATCAAAAAAATATCCACCCTTAAAATTACTCAAAAATATTATAGACTAATAATGGAACCAAATATTCATATGGATTTGATCACATAGTCTTCCAAAATAAATTTAATACTTATCTTCCAAAATAAAATCAATCACTCATAAGGTCTCATACTATAAATGTAATTACCCAAATAAAATAATCTCCAAGACATGCAAGAAATTTATATAAATAACATGAATCACCATTAGACACGATAAAATCATATATTCTTCTTAAAGATAATTCAAACTTTATTTATCAAATAAAATCCCATAGTGTTCTATTTATCGTAATCCTAAATGGTTCCTAAAATAGTAAAATTATTCCAAAATAACATTAATCACTTAATCACCATATAACTTTTCAACCCCTTGTTATCTACATGATAAAAAATATGTTCCCAAATGAACTTTATATTTATTTTAAAAAAAATTTATGTAGAAAAATTATGTCATAACTACTAGGAATTCACATATGTCAATGGTTGGCATTACACCCTTGTCAACCTTTAGTTGTGGGTTCAAACACAACACCTTTCCGTATGTGAGGAGTTTTTACCTAGTTTGAGGGTTTTCATTTTTCTAAAATTATATTAATATAATCCTTATAAAATTTCCATAAATGTGATAAATATACTAAAAAATAAACTTAATATATTAAACATTAAAGAAATGTTTTAACATCAAATGTTATCTCATAATTTTCATTTTTCATTCCAAAAAATTTAATTACCCATAATTAACTAAAAATAAAAGATCATATAAACCCTAAAGATTATCCATTACTTTAAAATTATGACCATTAAATAAAAAGGGTATTATTACTCAAATAAAATTTTCACATGATAAACTCAAGGGTAAAATATACCTAAAAAATATATCAAAACTCAATAAAAATATCCCAAAGTACTCCCATCATTAAAATATTAGTAATAATTTAATATAAAAAAAGATTATAACTCTTGAATCCCATATATGTAGACATTTTAATCATCCCTATTTTTTCAAAATCCGTTAACAATGATTTTCAATCTTATTCCTTAATACATATTTTCTATATAAAATATGAATCATGGTTTAAGATTTAACAATGTTAAAACATAAGATAATAAATAATCCATACCTCTCATATTTCATTTACAATTTATTTATCTTCTATTGTAATGAAATTAGGTATTTACAAATAGATATTTATACAAATTTGAGGATCCCATTAGTGAGCCTTCCCCCTAGGAAATTTATTTTCAAAATTACAATTCTCCCAACATTTATACAATTCTATTGGTACCTCAGGAATAAATTCCTCCCCTTTCATGGAATTAACCAAATTATTCTTTTTTTAATTGAAAGATATTTACATTATAACCTCATTTATCACATATAAAACATATTTCTATTATTATAAAATATTTTACAATGTGATTTTTCCACATTATTAACAAACATATCATTGAATATATTTAACTTTATGATAAATATCACCTGAACTTTCATAAGGATTCATTTCTCTCATATTTAATGAATTAAGAAACTCACTAAGGTTCAAGTTGTTAATAATTAATCCCAATATATGGTTAAGAATAACAATAAGAGTTTTCATGAAAACTCCCATTCCATTCGATTGTTCGTTTATTCAACAACAATATTTTACTTTATATCCATTGTTACTTTGGTGCTTACTAGATCCAACCATATACATAAACCAAAAAGGTTAGTGTGATCACACTAATAAAATCATAATATTCCATGTTATTTGTAGGATAAAAATAAATATATCCTTATTCATGTTATCTAAAAATATTTATATTTATTTAAAATAACAACGAGTCTCCATAACATACTAACCATTATTGTTATAGAGGGCGGTTAAATTTTTCTCAAAAAACATACTATCCTCTAAAGTTATCTAAACCGTGTCCTAATACCAACTATAAGGAATTATACTTAAAAATCACATAATATAGTGTCCTTAATCTATAATTCAATTACTTTTCCTAAATATATTTTAGTTTTAGTGTTTTAGGTAGTTATGTCATAACCCCTACATAACAAAACTGTATTTTATAAAGTAGACACTTATATTCAGTATCAATTTCCCCATAATATAAAATCTTTAAAATAAAAAATGTTTTATTTTTAATGAAGAATATTTATGAATTTCACCAAGTCTTCTT
The DNA here is from genome assembly GCA_963277665.1 of Viscum album. Classification (NCBI taxonomy): domain Eukaryota; kingdom Viridiplantae; phylum Streptophyta; class Magnoliopsida; order Santalales; family Viscaceae; genus Viscum; species Viscum album. Next base: position 1,595,786,606 of record OY728161.1, read on the forward strand.
ATATTCCCTTACCCATCCTTAAAACCTATGAAAAATATTTTAAACATGTAGTACATGCATAAAAAGCTCAGTAAGGGACATAAAAAGAATAAAACTGTTAGTCAAGTGAAAAACATGAAATAACATGAAATGTTTACAATTATCTCAATGTTATTTTAATGAATGAAATAAATCATTTACAAATGAATAAGAAATGTAATTTTTTTCTCAAATAAAACAATTAAAACTCATATCAAGCAAATAAAAACCATTTTTTGGAAACTTTGAGATTTAACTTCTTCGCCAGTTTCAAAATAACTAGAGCCCCGTTAAATCCATAGGAGAAACCCACTGGTAATTCTCTCCTAATTTTATTTAAAGAAAAGTAATATGACCGAATGCATTGGAGTGAAATCTAGGTACACCCATCATATATTTTGTATCAGGCTTACCCGACACTATTTGGGTGAATCGAACCTATAAGCTATATTAGGATCACTCATAAGATATAATGGGGATCAACCCATCATATAAGATGTATTTGGGTCACATAAAATTCTCATTTACCACATAAAACAATTTATTATTGATCCATTTCATCATAATACCTTTGAAATAATTTATTAACCCATATTAAAAACATATTTTGATATCAAAATATCATTTTTTATTTGAAAACACATTTTCAATACTAAAATACCTAGAAAAAGGGATAGAGGGGTTTTATTTGAAGAAAGGATCAATGAAAAAGTATTTAGGAAAATAAAATTTTCTCTTTAATTATCATCAATGGATTACATCTTATATAGAAAATTATTTGGAAATATCACTTAAAATATTTCTTGAGGAAAATATCATTTCAATTTTGAAATCAATTATTTTTTTTAAAAAATAAAAAATTATAATGCAAAAATTTTTCTTTGAAAATTCCTCATAAAATCGTAAATTAATCTTCAAATAAAATATTATTCATGATGGTGGGAAAATCCAATCATTTTATATGAGTAAAAAAATATTCCTTTAATACTTTTGTCAAAAAACTCACAAAGTACCTCATTTGGAAAATGAAAAAAATATTATTTTCAAACCATTTTGTAAAAAGTAAAACATGGGTAAAAATTTGATTAAAAAATCATAAGATAATAGTAAAAACCGTATTTAATTTTTTTAGAATATATTGATATGGAAGAAAAATAGAGTTTTAATGAAAACTTAAAAAAGACGATTTTTAAAAGAAAGTATCTTACATTGACTCTGACTCGTAACATTCATTATTTATATTCCTAAATAATAAACTTCGGTTAATTATTTAATTAATTAAGAAAAATTTTCATGTTAATTATAAATTTATTTTTATTTAATACTATGTTATATACAATTAACCAATTAATTAAGTTCACTTCGAATATATTGAATATATTAAGTGCATAAGTCTAAAATTACTTTGGTAAGTCAACTGTGTCCAAAGAGTTAATTATTCCATAATATAAAGAATAATATTAATAAAATAATTATCATTTTAATACATCAATTATACTTTTAAAACCAATCATAAAAGGTGATTATGAAAAACACAATTTCGTTACAATCATGGAGACGATAGGCCGTACATATTCATGAGTATCATTTCCATTTTTATAAAAGATAATTATTGAAAGAAGGTAAGTATTATTTTATCTTTAAAAAATGATCATAATGAAATATATATCATATTATTTCTTTACATATAATTAGATATATTATCCATGTGATGTGGTGATGAAAAAGAAACACATCGCTTCGTGGATGTGGTAGTTGTAAAGACCCGGAAATTCTGTGGAATTTTTTTCCTTAAATACATGAGATTTTTATGAGTCCTTGAAAATTTAAGGCACATGATTCTGAGGCCCGGTGTGCTCGGAATCAATTTATGAACTTTTGTTCGGGTACATTCAGTAAACGTACGAGTAAGATTTTTTAACATTTGAACCAGTGCTCAGAACTAAAATCCGAGGGCACCGTTGAAATCACAACACCGATATTCGCTTAAGAAGTATTTCACTTTGATGACAGTGAGTTGAGGATAGAAGTTAGTTTTTTGGGTTTTGTTAAAAATAATAAAATAAAGTGTGCATCTCTTTATTTTATTGAGCCGCTATGTGGGTGACTGGTAGTTAAAACCTCCTCATGGGAGTAAGAGGTGGGACCACCACACCATAAAATATAATGAGAGGTTATGGTGGTGGTGCCCACCCGAACATAACCTCTCATGATAGGTTACAATGTGGGGACCACATAGGGCTTAACCCCTTATTGATGGAGGAGGATAAAACCTCTCAACTCTTTCTCATTAATGATGAAGAGCCTCTTGACATCCCCTAATTAATCTGTGACAACTCTCAAGTATTAATTAGGTGGAGCCACTTAATTTAATTCTCCAATTTGAATTGTTGTGCCAAAAAAATAATAGACAAACTCATTCTACTATTATTTTCATTTGGGTGGAAGTTGGGAAGGCAGATTATTGGGAGAAGAGATAATTCTCCCAACAAAGAATGAAGAATGAAGAATGCGTTCTTCCAATGAAGAACGCCGATGACGATCCTTCTCCAACTTATTTCCTGCACGCCTACAGTCGTGGAGTGTCGTCCATGATCCGACGCAACTCGGGTTTGGAAGAGATTGGCAGACGTGACGAGCGACGATCTTCTTCATTTTCTTCCCACAACTCCGCCAACAAATGACGAATGATAAACGACCAATAAAGCCAGGGGTTTAATTTTATCTAACTATGATCTTTCCCATGTTCTTCTTTTCTCTCAAAACGAAGAACAAGGGTTGTTGTGCTTTATACTTACGACCCTCTTGATACCACCCTAACTACGGATGGTGCGGGCTAAACCAACATGGCCTGACCCCTTCACCGATCTTGTTTATGGTAATCATTGGCATGGTGATGAAATGGAAACAAGGCAACAAAGGCGACGATGACAAAGGCCACGTTACCCTCAGCCTCAACGAATCGTGCCGCCCCCGCGACGCTCCGGTGCTCCCGACCAAACACCACCAGCCCGACCCGTGCCAAAGAGGCATACCCAGCTGCCCCCCGGCTACTGGCCCACCTAAACGCAACCTCCCGCGTGGCTTGCCCATTCCCCGCCCGCGGCCTTCCTGGTGCCTCGCCCGCCTGCCCGTGCCCCGTACGGCCTACCCGGAGCCCTGCCGTCCTGCCCGCCCCTTGTGTGGCTTGCCTGCAACCTTCCTGACGCCCTTCCGGCCTGCCCACACCCCGTGAAACCTGCCTCGCAGCCTGCCTGCACCACACACATCTTGCCCGCGCCCGCGCGCCCTGCCCGGCTATGCCCCGACTCCCAAACGAACCGGCCGAGCCGCGCCGACCTCCCGAGCTAGCCCGCGGCGTCCCTCACGGCATCACTGGCTGAACTGGCTCGGCCTTCCGGGCTCAGTTTCCCGATCCACACCCCTCACAGCACTGGCTAAACTAGCCCTGACCTCTGGGCAGAGCCGCCTATGCGGCGACCTCCGGGCCGAACCGTCCCTAAAGTCCGCTGGGCTGGGCCCTGTGAACCGGGTTGAACCTAATGGACTGACCCGCCCAACGGGCTGGGTCAGTCCCAGCGGGTCTGACCGGGTTGACCCATAACGGGTCAGCCCAGTCTAGATTGGGTTAAGTCGGTCCAACCGGGTCGGACCAGACCTGAGCCCACTACCGGACTTTACTTCCTTTGGACAGATCTTTGGCACCAGACGACTGTTTAACGAACCGTCGGTGGTGCTGGTATTCTTATAGATCGAAGATCCCTCTAAGAATACCCCATCGGAGTTTGGGGTACAGTTGAGATACGGTCAGGTTGGATCATGCACAAATCCAACCGGGCCCCCGAGACTAAAAGACTAATAACTAACAGACCGGGCGTCCGATTGATGCGCCGTCTATTGCATTGAGGCCTATATGACGTGACAGACCTTTGAGATACTTCTACGTGGGACTTTGTGACAATTGGAGTATCGAACAGTAGCTCGTGGAGAGGATCCTTTTAGAGGCGAGCAGACATAACACGGAGACCTAGTAGCTGGCTGAGACTTGACGACTACAGGCCGATCAACTCGAAGTGATTCGGATGGCCTAGTGGGGAGCTCTTGGTTGTGGCGGCAGATCCAGGGCGGAGGAGCGCCTAGTTGTGGCGGCAGACCCGCGGTACACGACATGAGGAGTACCTCTGCTGGCTATGAGTGGGAGCGCCTGGTTGTGGCAGTAGACCTTTGGTGGGGAGAGCTTCTGTGTGACGCAGCAGACCGAGGATACTCCACAGGAGGAGTACCTCATCATTCCAAGGTTATTGGGAAGCACCTGGTTGTGGTGGCAGGCCCGCTGTACTCAACAGAGGACGATCTCTCTAGTATATATGGTTTGGAAAATGTGAATAAAAATCTTGGTTTTAGCTGAGTCAGTAACTTTTGAGTTTACCTCATGATTGAGATGAATTACTAGATAACTTAGGTATATGTATGGGTATATACCTAATTGGTGTTATATGTCAATTTCATACTTTCTGATTTATCTTTTTTGGATTTGTGAGACCTTGTGGATATCAGGGTCCCTAATAAGTATCATTATACTCACTCCTGCACGGGTTATGCCTACACCTTGTTGTGTTGGTTGTAGATGACATACAGCGCTGACTGAGGATCATAGTAGCAGGACTGGACGGAACACGGAGGTGGACCCTACGATGAGTTGGTACACGGAGGAGACTGATGGATGTGGAGTTCTGAGGAAGCCATCTGTACCTACCCTTCATTTAGGAACCCCAGAGGACGAACCGATAGCTTCTTTACTTTTCTCAGTTGTACTTATACTTTCCTGTTGGGCTTGTATTTTCAGCCCCTTTTACTTTCCTGTACTTTTTTATAGCATCTTTACTTAGTGATTACTTACATCTCTTACTCTGTTCTGTGTGTTTTCAGTTTATAAAGGCAATGCCTTCCCAGGTTTGTGGATTTACACCTTTGGTGCTAGTCGCCAACCGCTGACCTAAGGAAGGCAGGCTTGGGGTAGGCACGACACAAGCCCCGAGGGATGGGTCGTGACAAATTGGTATCAGAGGAGTCGGTTCTACCACATAACTTAAGACTTTGATCTTTTCTGTGAAGCAAAAGTGTTAAGGGAACTGTGTGTGGTTTTCAGTTCAAGGTGTCCGGTGTTGGTGTGGTGGCCGACGTATCCATACACTAGGACCCTGACTTCTAATTTCCAACTCAGTTTATGAAAACACTGATTGCGTGTGTGTTTTCAAAAGTTTTCTTAATTCATATCAACAAGGTCAGCTCACTAGGTATAGTCTTTTGACCATGTTTCATCTGTTTCCTTCAGGATGCCTCCCCGCGGACAACCAGTTAGAGCCCCAAGAGTTATACACACTGACATCCCACCGAGTGATGAGGCCTCGGTGCATGGACCTTTACCAACAGAGGCACTATCGGTACTACTCCCCGTTGGGCCACTGATAACACCATCCCCAGCAGTAGACGATGCACACCGCTTGAGCGTGTTTCATGAGTTACAGCGCAAGAGGCCACCTAGGTTTAGGGGAGAGACATACCCACAGGCGGCTGAGGATTGGCTGGAGGATATGGTGAGAGTCTTCAGACTAGTAGGAACACCAGCTGACTTTATGCTGATTCTTACTACCAGCCATCTATAGGCAGTAGTGGGAAGATGGTAGAGCCTGATTCTCCAGGTGCATGATGAGATGACACTACTCTGGGTGGACTTCGAGAGCCTATTTTGGGCGGACTTTGTCCCAGCCACCCTACGTGATGTGCAGATACAGGATCTACTGCATCTATAGTAGGGTAGCATGATGGTGGCACAGTACTCAGCGAGGTTCACCGACCTATCGCGCTACTCCATCGATATGGTGTGGGACCCATTCTTCAGAGCCCAGACCTTCAATCATGGGCTCAGGCGAGTTATTAGAGCTCCGATGATATCACTCAACATCCTGACACAGGTGGGGGTGCTAGAGAGAGCCCTCCTAGTGAAGATTTTTCTTGCTGAGCAGCGTCCAATAGCAAGACCCACCTCTAGTCGACATGCAGCAGAGTCATATTCATCTTGAAGTAGATAGATGATGCAGAGGTCTAGGAGGACCAGACCTATAGGTGGAATACCGCATGACTCATGATCGTTTGTGCGAAGCACCCGGGGTGGAGACAGACCTTCCAGGAGCAGGTAGTGTTACTCATGCAGGGGATAGGGTCACATGGCTCGTGACTTTCCGACACGCCGTTAAGATGATCATTAGAGAGTTGAGGGACTTCCCAGGCATAGGTAGAGGTTCGATCGAGGTGGTCCGCAGGGAGGAGGAAGATGTGGCAGAGGAGCTAGTCACGCAGTTGGCAGTGGACGACGTTATGGGGTGTCACCAACACCACCACCAGGAGGTCCACCCCAACTGTAGGGAGTAGGTGGACAGGTGAGAGCTCAGCTCCAGGCATATAAGGCTTATGATCACGATTCTCCAGAGATGATTCAAGGTACGATTTGTGTCTACTCTACCATAATTGCAGTTCTTATAGACACATGTACCATTCACTATTTTATTTCCACTGCCCTCGTTCAGAGCTCTAATATTCCGATGGAGCCGCTGGATCGATCTTTACGGTTAAAGACTCCTACGAGAGTAGACTCGATTATTACACACTGGTGCTAGCAATGTGAGCTTAATCTAGGAGGTGAGAGATTTGGCTGGGATCTCCTCGTAGCGGCTTCAAGGCCTTACGAAATCATCTTGGGTATGGACTGGTTATCTACAGTCCACGCTCAGATCGACTGTATTAGGCGCAAAGTTCGGTGTGACGGCACAGATGAGACTAGGTTCACCTTCACCGGCGATAAGGGAGCCTTTGAAGCAAAGGATGGACTTACTCAGATGAGGGTGCAGCCGATCACTCATCAGTTGGCCTGCCTTACCCTCAGAGTAGTAGACGTGGAGAGTCCGAGCTATCCTGAAGTGGTGGACCAGTACGTGGATGTTTTCCCTGATGATGTCCCAAGTCTACCTCCTCATAGAGAGGTGGAATTCTACATTGACTTGTACCCTGTGATGAAACTGATATCGACAACCAGCGTATAGTATCGCTCCCGTGGAGCTTCGCGAGCTATGGGTACAACAGAGGACTTACTGGGGAAGGGATTCATCCGACCTAATGTTTCTCCCCGGGAAGCCCCGATTCTGTTCTCCAAGAAGGCGTATGGGAGCTTGAGGCTTTGTGTTGACTACCATCACCTGAATCAGGTGACCGTGAAGAATAAGTATCCACTCCCAAGGATTGATGGCCTCTTTGATAAGCTTAAGGGAGCATGATGGTTCTCAAAGATAGACCTCGTATCAGGCTATCACCAGTTCATAGTTCAAGATGAAGATGTATAGAAGTTGGCCTTCAGGTGTCGGTACGACCACTAAGAGTTCTTGGATATGACTTTAGGTGTAACCAACACATCATCAGTGTTCATGGGACTCATTAAAAGGATTTTCCAGACTTACCTCTATTTCTTTGTCATAGTATTCATCGACGACATACTGATCTACTCGACTATTGAGTAGGAGAATGCCTACCATTTGCGGGTAGTACTGGACAGACTCCAAGAGCACTAGCTTTATTGTAAGCTCTCAAAGTTCCAGTTTTGGATTTGAGAGGTACACTTCTTAGGACATGTAATCCTGGAGGTTGGAGTTTCAGTGGATCTAGTGAAGACTGAAGCGATACATGCTTGGGAGCCACCCAAGAGTGTGACGGAGGTACGAAGTTTCCTGGGTTTGGATGGATATTACCGAAGTTTTGTACAAGAATTCTCCATAGTTTCAGCACCACTATCATCCTTGAAGAAGAAGGTTCAACCCTTTGTGTGGTCAGAGAGATGTCAACAGAGCTTTCAGGAGATGAGGCAGAGGATGACTAGGTCCCCCATCTTGAGGCTTAGAGAGGAAGGTGTAGGGTACTTAGTCAACTGAGATGCATCAGGGAACAAAATCATATGTGTCGTAATGCAGGAGCGAGCAGTGATCGCGTATGGTTCTCAGTAACTAAGATAGAATGAGCAGTACTACGCTACCCATGACCTATAGTTTGCAGTAGTGGTCTTCTTCTTGAAGATGTTGAATCACTATCTTATGGGCTTAGTAGAGATCTTGGGATGCCTCTATGTATAGGATATTGTGCGGCTACATGGAGTACCTTCTTCTATTGTCTCCAATCGTGACACATGATTTACATCCCAGCTATGGAAGGCGTTACAGGAGGATTTCGGGATGCAAATATGTCTGAGAACCACCTTCCATCCTTAGACGGATGGTCAGACAGAGCAGACCATTCAGACCCTCGAGGACATACTGTGTGTTTGTGTCCTCGACTTCGGTCGTAGCTGGGAGGATCACTTTCCCTTGGTGGAGTTTGCGTTCAACAACAATTATCACTCCAACATAGGGATGGAACCCTTCAAGGCATTATACGAGATACCTTGCAGATCACCCTTGTGGTGGACAGACCCTGGGGGGTCAGCACTAGTGGGACCAGAGATGGTACGAGCTACCACGGAGAAGGTGAAGATCATCCAGGAGTGGATGAAGACTACACAGAGTAGGCATAAGTCATATGCTGATAGGAGATAGAGACCTCTGGAGTTCTAGGATGGCGACCATGTCTTTCTATGGGTCTCACCATGACACGGTCTACAGATATTTGGGCGAGGTGGAAAGTTATCTCTAAGATATATTGGACTATTCTAGGTCCTCAGCAGAGTAGGTGAGGTGGATTACCTCTTGGCTCTTCCACCGCAGTTGCACCGGGTGCACAACGTCTTCCACGTATCTTAGTTGAGGAGATATGTGCATGACCCTTCTCACATCATCGACCATGGAGAGATGGACGTCGACGATGAGGCGACTTTTATGGAGGTTTCAGTGGATATTGAGGATCAACAAGAGCAGGTTCTACGTGGATGGTTTATACCTCTGGTGTGTGTTCGCTGGCGACACGAGAACCTCCAAGAGAGCACATGGGAGTGGGAGGTTCAGATGCGTGCTCAGTACCCCCACTTGTTCTCATAGTTTGAGTTGTAGCTTACGGGGATTTAAATCCTTGAGGTGCGGAGAATGTAAAGACTTGAAAATTCCATTGGAAATTTTTTTCTTAAATACATGGGATTTTTACGAGTCTGTGAAAATTTACATCGCATGAATCCAAGGCCCGGTGTGCCTGGAATCAATTTCTGAAGTTTTGTTCAGGTACGTTCAGCAAATGTACGAGCGGGATTTTATAACTTTTGAATTGGTGCTCAAAACTGAAATCTGAGGGTACCATTGAACTCACAGCACTGGTATTCACTAAATAAGACTTTCACTTCGACGATAGTGAGTCGAGAATAGAAGTTAGTTTTTTGGGTTTCGTTAAAAAAAATAAACAAAGTACACATCACTTTATTTTATTGAGCCTCCATGTGGGTGACTGGTAGTTAAAACCTCCTCGTGGGAGTTGGAGGTGGGACCAACACACCATAACCTCCCATGAGAGGTTATGGTGGTGGGTCCCACCCAAACATAACTTCCCACGAGAGGTTATGATGTGGGGACCACACGGGGCTTAAACCACTATTGATGGAGGAGGATAAAACCTCTCAACTCTTCCTCATTAATGAGGGTGAGCCTCTTGACGTCCCCTAATTAATCTGTGACAATTATAATGCATTAATTCGGTATATCCACTTAATTTAATTCTCCAATTTGAATTGTTGTGTCAAAAAATAATAGACAAACTCATTCAACTATTATTTTCATTTGGGTGGAAGTTGGGAAGGAGGATTATTGGGAGAAGAGAGAATTCTCCCAATGAAGAACAAAGAATGAAGAACGCGTTCTTCCAATGAAGAACGCCGGTGATGATCCTTCTTCGACTTCTTTCCCAGATGCCTACCAATGTGGAGCATTGTCAATGAGCCAACACAACTCGGGTTTGGAAGAGTTTGGTGGACACGATGAGCGACGATCTTCTTTGTCTTCTTCCCAAAACTCTGTCAACGAATGACTAATGTCGAATGACCAACATAGGTAGGGGTTTAATTTTATCTAAGTATGATCTTTTCCATGTTCTTTCTTTCTCTCAAAACGAAGAATGAGGGTTTTTGTGCTTCATACTAGAGATCCCCTTGATACTACCCTAACAACGGAGGCTGCGAGCCAAACCAAGATGGCACAACCCCTCCGACGATCTTGTTTATGGTAATTGTTGGCATGGAGATGAAGTGGAAATGAGGCGACGAAGGTGGCAAAGACAAAGGCCGTGCTACCCATAGCCTCCACGAATCACGCTGCCCCCACGGTGCTCTAGTGATCCCGGCCAAACACCGCCAGCCCACACCGGCTGGAGCCGCGCCGAACTGGCCTGCCCGACCGTCGCCCGACCACCGGCCCGCCTACCCGCGGCCTCCGGTAGAGCCTGCCCGCGCCCCGCGAGGCCTGACCGCGGCCTTCCAGACGCTCCGCCAGCCTGCCCGCGCCCTGCGTGGCCTCCCCCGCGGCCTGCCTGTCGCCCTGCCGACCTAACCGCACCCCATGCGCCCTGCCCCCAGCCTGCGCGACGCCCTGCCAGCCTGCCCGCGCCCTGTGCGGCCTACCCGCATCCTGCCCGAACCCTAGCCGGCCTGCCCAATCCCCGCATGGCCTGCACGGCGCCCTTCCATCCAACCACGCTCCACGCAGCCTACCCGCATCCTGCCCGCGCCTCGCGCGGCCTGCCTGCGCCCCACGCGGCCTTCTCGCGGCCTGCCCGGAGCCCTGCCGGCCTGCCCGCGGCCTTCCCGTGCCCCACACACCCTGCCCGGCTTTTCTGGACTCCTAATACTACCCATGACATCCCTAGCGGTGTCACTGGATGAATCGACTCGGCATTTTGAGCTGAGTCGCATGAGCCGCGCCCCTCGCGGCACTGGCCGAACTGGCCCCAGCCTTCGGGCCGAGCCACCTATGCAGCAACTTCCAGGCCGAACCGCCCCCGCAGTCTATTGGGATGGGCCTAGCGGACCAGGCTAAACCTAACGGGCTGACTGGGTCGACCCAGACCGGGTCGGCCCAGTTTGAGTTGGGCCGAGTCAGTCCGACCGGGTAGGTTCAGACCCAGGACCACCACCAGCCTTTACTTCCATTGGCCATATCTTTGGAACCAGATGACCGTTTGACGAACCGTTAGCGGTGCTGGTATTCTTAGAGCCCGAAAGTCCCTTTGAGAATACCCCATTAGAGTTTGGGGTAGAGTTGAGATATGGTCAGGTTGGATCATGCACGAATCTAACCGGGCCGTCGGGACTAAAAGGATAATAACTAACAGACCAGACGTCCGATTAACGCTCCGTTTGTTGCATTGATACCTTTATGAAGTGTCATACCTTTGAGATACTTCTATGTGGGACTTCGTGATAGTTGAGTATCAACCCGAAACTTTTGGAGCAGATCCTTCCAGAGGTGAGAAGACAGAATATGGAGACCTAGTAGCTGGCTGAGACTTGATGACTGCTGACTGATCGACTCGGAGTGATTCGGATGGCCCAGTGGGGAGCACCTGTTTGTGGTTGCAGACCCATGGTGGAGGAGCGCCTGGTTGTGGTGGCAGACCCGCGGTACTCGACATGAGGAGTAACTCTCCAGGCTTTGAGGGGGAGCGCTTGGTTGTGGAGGCATACCTATGGTGGGGAGTGCTTCTGTGTGACGTAGTAGACCCACGGTACTTGACAGGAGGAGTACCTCAACAGTCCTAGGTTAGTGGGAAGTGCCTAGTTGTGGCGGTAGCCCCACTGTACTCGTTAGAGGAGGAGTTCTCTAGCAGCCATGGTTTTGACAATGTGAATAAAAATCCTGGTTTGAGCTGAGTCAGTAACTTTTTAGTTTACCTCATGATTGAGATGGATTACTAGATAACTTAGGTATATATATGGGCATATACCTAAGTGGGGTTATATTTTGATTTCATACTTTGTGATTTATTCTTGTTGGATTTGTGAGACCTTGAGGGTATCAGGGTCCCTACTGAGTATCGTTATACTCACCCCTGCATGGGCTATGCCCGCACCTCGTTGTATTGGTTGCAGATGACAGACAACTCTGATTGAGGATCAGAGTGGTAGGACCAGACGGAACCCGGAGGTGGACCTTACGACGAGTTGGTACATAGAGGAGACTGGCAGATGTAGAGTGGTGAGGATTCCATCTGTACCTACCCTTCATGTAGGAACCCCATAGGACGACCCAATAGCTACTTTACTTTTCTCAATTGTACTTGTACTTTCCTGTTGGACTTGTATTTCCGGCCCCTTTTACGTTATATCACTTCTTTTGTATCAACTTCACTTAGTGTTTCCTTCCAGCTCATACTCTGTTGTGTGTTTTTTCTGTTTATAAAGGCAATGTCTTCCCAGTTTTGGGGATTTACGCCTTTGGTGCTAGTCGCCAGCCCCTGGCCTAAGGAAGGCGGGCTTGGGGTAGTCACCACACGGGCCCTAGGGGACTGGTTGTGATAGTAGTCCACACTGGTTTTTATTTTACAGTGTATGTAAAGGTAAGAAAATATGTGTTATATTATAATTACATAATGATAAATTTTTCATTAATACCATATAAATAACTTAAAAATATCATTATAACCAGTTTTTAGAGATGGTGATGGAAAAAAAATTACATCAGTTTGCGAGTCAGTAGTCTGTCGTACTCATGAATGATGAATTCCTTTTCCATTCGATGGGGGATAGAGATAGATATATATTTTTACATAAAAATAATGACATATAAGTATATTCAATATACTAGTGTTACTATTTTATCATGGTTTAAAAAGATTTGATATCATTGGAAGAAGAAACAAATCTAAAACATACAGATAAAAACTATTCCTCTTCTTTGGAAAACCTTTTTTTATTAACACCTTAAGCCCTAAAGGGTTTGTGTTATACATAAAAAAACCTCTATAATTAGGGAAGTGATTATATTATGGGATTTGGGAAGGTATTTTTCTAACTAAATGGCTTTTAAATTGTGATTTATTGATTAGAATAGGTTCTCTTTTATAAGATAGGGGATGGAAGCTCTTAGAATTCCATAAAATATTAAATTAATATTAATTAATATTTAATTATAAATGGATAAAAACTAACTAATTTTGAATATAGGATGAGAATGGGTAGATATAATACCATAAAATAACAATTATACAATTTTTTATTATTTTTACCCTTATATTTTGGATTAAACCTCTTATTAACCATTTTTAGACTAACCATGACAACAATATTTTATACACATTAATGTTCAATATAACTACTATAAATGAAAAAACAACCCATAAATATAGCATGGTTGATATTATAAACCATATAATAGTTAAATTTCTTTAATATTGTATTTTTATGAATTTTATATAATTTAATAATGTATTATTTATTATAATATATTATTTATGTCAATTTTTGGAACTATTCATTACTTTGATTTTAATAACATCAATACAACAATTAAAATTATAAAAAATTATTTTAATAAATCCCTAACATATAATTTTTGTCTATAAAACTAATTTATCACATTAATTATCTCATATTATACTACTTTAAATAGTTATAATATCTTTTATTTCGTTTTTCCATTAATTGAATAATTATTGCGTTAGTGTTGTATAAGAATTTAAGGGGATTATTTATTTAATAATGATTAAAAATAAATTACCATGATGAATATAAATATTTTATGTTTAAAAATATTATTTTTAATTGAACATATCCTCTTATTATACTTATTTTATAAATATTACAGTTATTAAAAACCAAAGTGTGACCTTTTTTGAATTTTCTTGAGATAAAATATTTTAAAGGTCATAATCTCATCCAAATGAAAAAAGTGAAATATTGGACGTTTGGATTATTTTGGAAGATATATACTAATCTAATAAAATTAATGAAAGTTTTAATGTTACTCTAAAGTTCTTATCATTTTATTTTAACCCTTAATTACTTGATTTACCCTTTAATGTGGTAACAAAAATTACTAAGGTCACTATTCATTTTGGATAAAAATATAATTAATATATTTAATAAATTTTTACCTTATAATTAAAAATATGGATTCCATTTTTAAAACTTTAAAACATTGAAATAGAAAATTTTAATTTAAAATTAAACCAGTAAAACACAATGAAAAAAGTATTTCATAAAAATGTCATTTTTAAATCTAAAATATTTTTATAATAAGTTAAAATATATATTTATTTTAAAAAACAATTATTATATCATTTTAAATATAATTTAAATAATTAAATTTTAAAACTAATCTAGAATAGAATTTTACTTTTTAAATAATTCAAAAGAAAATACGATTTTCAATAAAAATCAATATTTTTGACTATTAATTTATTTTTTTTGTTTTCAGAAAATGCTCCAAAAATCATCCTAATATAATTTTGACATGATAAATTAAAAAAGGAAATTAATTTTTTCAAATAAATTTTCTAGAATTTCTATACATTAATTATAATAATCACTCAAAAAATAAAAAAAAACGATTTGAAAGAAAATTATTTCTAAAGAATAAAATGAATTTTCTAGAAAATATGTGATTATTTTCTAAGAATTTAATAGTGAATTTATAGAGATTAGGAACATTATATTTATTTCATAAATTATTTATTCCTAATCATAACCCCCAATTTAATAGATAGGCCATAATTTCCACATTTAAATAATAATATTTCACTATTTATTTAAGATCAATGTTATATATCTTGTATACTATCAAAAATATTACATCCTTTTAAAATAAAAGGGTATTTCAGTTTTTAATAGGAAATTCATCAAGGTAAAATAATTTAATTAAAATAAATTCTTTATAGATATTAGGGTAAAAAACATGAAATAAAATCTTAGGGTGGAAGAAAAAAAACCTGGATGGTAGAAGTTTAAGAAGAATCATTTTAACTCAATGAATGATATACACTTAACAAAGAACCATAAATCATCCTTAACTTTTAAATAAAAAAACATAAAGGTAGAACAATATATAAATTTCTAAATCCATTATATTTAAATAAAAATATGATAATAAATACATCTAAGGGAAATATTTATATCACAAAAGGGGAATGAACGGTGAATAAAAATCATATCTCACTTGATTAAAACTGATATGTTGAAACCCTTACCATAAGTCCAAATTAATTTTTGCATGAAACTAATATTCTGGATAATAACATTAAGTTTGTTATATTTTTTATTAATATCCTTATTCATATATATTTCATATCATAATTTCAATCTATTACTATATGATATTAATTTACTATATACTTTTTGTTCATATCGATTACTTGAGGTTGTCCAATCAATTTCTCCATAACTCTCTTAGTATGTTGACCATTGTTAAATATGTTATAATATAGATACATAATATAAATAATTTTATATGTTTATATATTATATTATTCCATTATAAAAAAATATATAGTTCTCTAGGTTTCAGAAAAGGACTCAATTTAATAAAAGTGCCTTGAGATGTTCCTTTAAGGTGGTTAAAGTTACTATTATAGTTTATTATTAATATTAATTATAGATTATTAAATATTATAATTATAGAATATTAATAGTTTTATAAATATCCTATTTATACATTATATATATTTTTACTATCTTTCATTTTAGGAGGTTAGGGAAAATGAAATACATCTTTCTGTATAGGCGGTAATCCGCACATACATGAACAATACTATATTTTTCATAGAATGGGAGGGAGTGAGAAAAATAAAATAATTTATAATATAATAATTTAATTCATGATATAAATAATATATTTTATCATTAAATAACTATTTTAATCATCCATGTAAATATGTTATGAAAAATGTAACCTTCCGTTCATGGAAGCGGTAGTCTGCACAAACACATAAGGATGTCTTCTTTTTATGGGTTGTTTTATAGGGAGGTAGAAAAGTAATATTCCATTAGTATAATAAAATTTTATAAAATTAATAATAATTATATTATCATAAATTTTTGGATATATTACATCTGGAATAGTAATATTAAGAATAAGAAGTTCAAGGAGTAAGTATTACACACTTGGAGATCTTGAACTTTCTCTTGAAAGTATTCTTGAAAATGAATGGCTTAGTAAAACATATAAATACTAGGGGATTATGGATGTGTAATAGAATTATATTATAGGTAAATTGTAATTTTATTTTATCAACAAACCTAAAATTATAGTGTCCTTGATGGGGTGGTGAGATGTCCCTTTTATAAGTGGAGGAAAATGATATTTTTGTAAATACCCATCACGTCTCAATGGTTCCATGGAACTATTAAAGGGTTAACGGATACAAAAGTGGCATATAATTTTGTGGATAGGGGTTTGGGTTGTTAAATCCTCAACCTTAATTTTTTACACTTTTTTTAAAATATATTTTGAGTCATTTACCATTAGATGTTTACGTTTACCATTTTGGTTTTTACCGTGGTAACTAGTTTTTAACTAAGTAATTTTGGTTTTAATAAAAATATAATATAACCCATATTATCAAATTTTTCTATTTATAAAATAAATTTAAACTAAATTTATTCAAATTCATTTTCTATATATGATAAAATTAACTTTTAAATTTAAACATATAATATATAGGAAAGATCATTTTTTGTAGAAAAAAGGTGTTTTGATCATTAAGTGGTCTCAGTATTATATAACATTAATCACTAATTAAATTAGTGATAATATATTTTTATATAAATTTAAACATCATATCAAATTTATTATATAGAATATATTAATTTAATTTATTATATAAAAATTTTACAACCTTAATAAAACAATTCTTTGAAAATGCCCATTTCACCATTATTATGGTCATTAACTTTAATCTTCATAAAAATAAATTATAAATATAAATTAAATTTACCTAATTAAGTATTATAGACATGTTTTTATAAAATATTAAATTAATTTTTTTATATTTAATTTCAATAAGTGACCTAAACTAATTTATTTAATTTAAGCAAATAAAAAGTTTTTTTAGTATAATATATTACTTGTGTTTACAAAACATTAAACATGAGTTTTATAAAAAAAACATAGTATATTTAAATTATTTATTTTAATTTTTTAGTACATTTGTTTTATATATATAGGTTTAAAAAATATTTAATATATTATTGTATTATGAAAATGTCATAAAGGTGATAATTTTAGAAAAATTGGTATTTTTTTTACCATGAACCTAAAATTCAATTATTTTTGAAAAATACAAAAAATCATCCTCCTATAATTTTTAAATGATTAATTATAAAATTAATTTTATTTAATAAACTAAAAAATTATAAAAATTATAAATTTAATTTTTAAATGAAGATAAAAAATAGAAAGGAAACCAACTTTTATTGAAAAATAACTTTTTAAACATTAAGTGTTATTATTATTATTTCATACCAATTCCTAACTTAAATAATTCTAATAATTTATTTCATAAATATAAATATTATATAGAATAATAGTTTAATTTTTTTATTTAATATAATATGATAAAATACGAAACACTTTTAAAAAATAGTTGTTTGACAAAGAATAGTCTTTAATATTAAATTAGATTAATTGTTATTCTCACATGGTAAGAATTTTCAGTTGATTAATATATTTTTAGTTACTTTATGTTTTACTATTCTTATAATTTTCTTAATAATATTAATCTAATATGTTTGGACACATTTTATTTCAAGGTTGTTTGTGGAAAGAGCTATAAAAAATAGTATTAATTTAGAAAAAATATATTCCAAAATATTAAGTTTTTACAAATATAATGTCTTCAGAGAACCCATTATTAGAAAACGTTATGATAAATTAATCCCCCTTAAGTCAACTAGGGTATATCTTAGGTAAGATACTTCATTAGATCGAGCATTACTGAGAGAAGTTATCGTTGTTATAGGGAAGGAGCCCTTCTCGGGGGGCAGACATAGGATGTGTTAAAGAAATGAATATCTTATCAGTCCCATGAGAAGATGGTCCAAACTAAAGATTCCCAATGGGAACCCATTATATATAGAAGTGTGGGATCCTGAATATATATTTTTGTGATCAGGGGAGGGATTGATACACGTAATGGGGTTATGATATCAACTGTGATATCCCTCTACACACCCGTATTTCCTTCTTTATCACTATATGGCCCAATAGATACATGATCCTAGTATTTTATTTATATATGGGTGTTTATCTAGATACATTACTAATGGTTTCAAATATACAAAAGGGAAAGTCAGTAGTCTCAGAGATACCGGTGCTATCCAAGATCTACTAGTGCTTATTGCACATATAAAATGGGAAATACCCATTCCATATCTCACCGATGTTTCAATTATTGTGGCACTATATGGTGGTTCAATTCAATATATAGGAGCTCCATGAAGAGCCCAAATTTTGAGATTCATGTTTTGGTAATTAATTTAGTCCATTTAACCTATTAGGCACATACTGTTTAAGAATTAAAATACTTCAATGATCCTAATTTTTCATTTACAGTTCAAGTTACTCCCCTATGGTGATCCCCCCCAATGGAGAAATTTTGGATGATGAATATAACGACAATCAAGTGTTGTCAAACAAAATTTCTATAAGGGACTGTATCATAGAATCCTGGATTTATTTCAATATTATTCATGAGGCTTATGCTCCATATAGATTTGTGCATATGTTTATGTGTATTCAACTACCAATGACGAAACCAATAACACACATAAGTATAAAAGATAATTTTATGGTGGCATGGAAGCTATAGATAATGATTTAATAGGAGAATGCTTAGTACTATATTAAACTAACCTCCTCAAGAAAATTTATCAGGATGACACCTGGGTATTCATGTTCATGAGTCCCATCATACCCCCATAGGATGATCACCAGTGACACCCATAGGGCCACTACTTATTCGGATTGGGATAAATGGAGACAAACTATCCAAAATTACCATTAGAAGAAAAAAACTAGTGAGGTAGCTAGGCCCATGGAATAATCACTCACAGTCCTCTTGATAACTTAGAATTGAAGAGACAACAAAAAATGAGGTAAATATGTGGTAGTCCTATTGGATACAAAGAAGTGAATCTTTAATTGAAGATGAAAGGTTGATAAAATATATAAAACAGATAGGGAATTAATATTATTAAATACCTATAAGGTATCATTATAGAATATTTAGGGGATATCAATATCCCAATGTGATTCATTTTTGGATGGGGTGTCCATTGGTAGCTGATGGTGTGGGTTTATGGGTTACCCTTCAGAGTGATATTCGTATTCCCAAACATGGAAACTTGAAGGAACATCAAGACATTTAATTTGAAACCAATCATGATGAGTTTGGAAATTATCTTAGATAATTCATGATTCTAGTATAATCCACTAATAATAGGATTCCTATTACGAGATGGGTATAAGTTAGGGCGAATCGAGGAGTCACTGAAGGGTAAATTTTACAGTACACTAATGAGGAGTGTGATCATATCCTCAATCCTAAATATGTATGTCAAAGATTACTTTTAATATATTATATTCAATTTTATATTTCTCCTAACATGTGACCTTATTCTTTTTTTAGAGGGTTGTGATGGAAAAAACACCCATGAAGTGTCCAAAATATATTGTGGGTGGTACCCCAATGGGTAGTGTCATGGGGTTATCCATTATATAGAAAGATAAAATATTTCTTGGCAAGAGGATGATGCTGGAGGTAGATGGGAATGATTTATTATAAAACCTCCCGATTGAAAGACCTTTAGTCTTAGAGGTGTGGCAAGATAACACTCCTTCCATGATTAGATGTTGATGGAATATTGAAATATTATCCAAGAATATTATTTCTGTTGAAAGAGGTTGGTTTTAGAGATCTCCCATATTTTCTCATTTTAATGTTAATAAAATACTTATTTTTGTTTCAAAATCACATTTTTATGAGAGGATTCATTATGAGTCAATCTCAGAACATGGATAAAGAGATCCTTAAGAAAAACCCTTTCCTTCCATTTTAGAAGGAGATACACCAACAATGAAGGGTATATAGATAAAATTCTTCCCAAATATCTCTTATAGCGGAGTATCAATTAGATTAGGTATAACCAATGAGTGAAATTATCACATTTTGTGTCACCTTTAGTACGTTTTTTACTTCATTACAGGGCATATCACACTCATTAAAGTTGTGACCACAATGTAAGATCTCTTATCAGTGATAAACACATGCTCTTACATGACCAAATTCAGTTAATTTAACAAGGATATGAAAGGTAATTTTTCATTATTTATTATAAATTTCTAATTATCTCCCTACTTGTAATGTTTATTTAGACTCCCAAATCACAGATATATATATATATCCAAAAAATATAGCCAATTTAATTCACCAAAGAGAGATAAGACCTATCTTGATTCTTTGGGTAGAGTAATGAATGTACCAAGAGTTAACAATAGTGGAATCATTAAAATTTTCTAAATAAGTCCACAAATTTTAGGTTTTCCTTATTAGTATATACATACCCCAAAAATTTATGAGGTGACCATTGTGGGAGGGTGTCAAGACCCACTACCCGATCAAGCCATGATAAGAGGTGAGGATGATCCTATGGCTTCAAATGATGATAAAAAATTGATGAATGAAGTTCCTATTATAGAATATGAGGAATAAACCATTATATTATATTCCCATGTTGCACCATTAGATGGAGTGGCACCAATTGAAGAAGATGATACTTCAGAAGAAGTAGGGGAATATCTATAATACCATTGGTACAATTTGAAAATATTAAGCTGACACATACAACCTTCAATATTACTTGTAGTACTATCATCGAAATAAGAGCAAAGTGTTTAGGAGGTTTCAGCTCTAACACATCAGATATCAGAGCATATGATGATTGTGATTATTTTTTTGTCAATGAGATCAGAGTGTGATGAATATATGTTCCTTCAAAGTGACCCGGTCCTATAGTATATTTTAGTCTCTGGAAGCTACTCTAATTTAGACCAAGAACCCATTGATTTCAGATGTACTTCATGAGGACATTTGTGTAATAATATATGGATGTTGATTTATGAAACTCACATAGATATTCAATATAAGAAATTGTATAGGATTTAACTTATGTTCACGACATTAAGATTTTATGGATTCTACTATCGTACTATCCATGCTTCCATGAAATTAATCATCTCTAAATGAGATCTAGAGAAGATGACTTTACTATACCTATCCTAATAAAAACAAGTGGAATGTTCCACAAATATTAGAGTTATTTCACTTTATGAAATTCATTCCCATGCGATGTTATAAGTTAATAGGAAACATAAAATAATGGAAGTGATAAATCTGGTGGGAAAAAATCATCAAGAGATGGCTACCATTGAGAGAGTATTTGAGGACCGATAAAATATGGTTGATAAAGATGAAAGATTAGGGATGGACACTATCACGATAGTGAATATATTACACTATATAAAGGAAAATAAAACCATAGAGATAGATGAAATTTAATTCAACATTGATGATTTATGATATCAATCAATAAAAAATGTTCTTTGAAAGATCATAGTTTTTAACACACCATTACAACCCCCTATTTTGAAAATTTAATGGAGAATCAAATTTATGGATTATTTCCATTTCATTTAATTAGTTACATGATATTTTATCTTAAATAATTTTTAATTCATTGACTAATATGTTGTACCGACTATCACTTTTTGATAATTTATGAAACTCACAGAGTAATTTTATAAAACCAAATCCACTCAAACATTATATGAGAATTGATAAGGTAAATCATAACTTCTGAGTCCTTAATCCAATGATGGAATTCCTAAATCAATATATTTCATTTTAAACCTATACCATCAGGTAGATATAGGTGGTAAAAATATGGTGGTATATATATCATTACCGTAAGCCAATAGAGTTCCTAAGAAAAAGTGTTGCGAGTTTTTGTTTCTACCTTAGATTTTCCTCTTGAATGAATATAGGTGGGATGAATATGATGACACATATACCATCACTATAATCCATGATTATTCCATTTGGATTACTTCCCCTTGAATGTTTTCTCTTATAAAAATATGGGAAGGCTACATATGGTGACATATATACTATCACCATAATATAAGGCTAATTCATTTAGATATGGACGAGTTTAATGATTAAACATAATGAAAATCATGAATAGAGGGCCATAAACATAGTGTGTCCATTGATCTTAGTTAAATAATATTTTTATTTAATAGTTTGAATTATTGATCAGATCTATTATTAAATCACTAATTATATGTGTGTTGAATATTTAAATAAATATATATTCACTGGATTTCAAATAAAATACTTATTTTTCTCTTGTTTTATTCTCAACTTAATAAATAATTGTTATTCATCTAGTTATGTGAATAGTAAATATATATTAATTCAAAATATCATGAATATAATACCTATTTATTTATTTATCGATTTAATAATATTTATTATTCAAGGATTAGTAAATGTTAAAGATGGTTTTCAGGCTTATTTGAGAACCTAACAACGAAAATGATATAGTAAATATAATTTAAAAGACATTAATATATTTTAAAATATTTATATTATCTATGAGATATATGAAATTAAAATAAATAGTAATGATATTATTATTATTTTATGCGGGGTTCAATATAGATTAAGATATTTGTTAAGGGATTATGTGAAATTAAAAAATCTCTAACCAATCTCTATTTATACCTGATTATATAATTTCTGGGGTGTGGTTATTCTACACAACGTTTCCCCTCCCTATAGAATTTTCTCAATGAAGAAAATATATATGATTTTATCTAAAGATCAAGAGAATATCTTCAACCACCATCCCCTTCTCAAGAATTGGTGACAATAGAGGAAATACTCAATCTTGATAGATTGTGTTGTAACCAATATGAAAAAGATAAGATGAATTGATCATATATTATAGAACACTATGTTCCTATGATATTTTTTAGAGATCATCTTGCACATGTGAATCTTTGATAGAGGGATAATATTTTGGATCCTCTTGGAACAATGGTGGTGCATCATGTATGAGGTTTAATTAATCAACTCCTACATCGATGAAAATAATCAAGACTATGTTAATTTCTAATTACTAAATCAATTATAAGTTTAACATAAAATATATTCACTAATGTTTTTTGGATTCTTTAATTACAGTTTTTTGGATATAATAATGATATATTTCATTATTATTATTGTTCCTATGATTTATTTTTTATATTCAATGAAAAACTATTATAGGGCATGACTCAAAAGGATCCCGCTACACTTGAACCTTCAAACAGTATTATAGAGGTCAGATTTAATTTTATAGTTATTTAATTCTTGATGGTTACATGAACATCAGAAGTGCTAGGTGGTAAAATAACCATAAAGGTTATTTTAGATTCTATGAGTCTTTCTCCAAATTTTGTAGATGTAAACGTTATGACTAACAAATGTTTTTCATCAAATATTAACATAGATAATCCCAGAACCCAAATACAGGATCTTATGCGTGTTAAATTTATAATTAATTTAATTCATATATGAATAAATGTTAATCTGTATTAGGATCATTATTCATAGGTGTTTTTGATTATTTTAAAATACCTTTTTAGACTAATATTGGTACATTGGTAGGATCCAAGTGTAGAATCCCTCTAGTAGTGATCCATATGTGATCCTTTGATCTCTGATAAAAAATGATGGAATTCCAGGTGCTAGAAATATGGATCTTTTATCTTGTGTTTCTTGTCTTGATTTATTATAGTTGATTTAGGATTGAACAAATCTCTCTTTTTATTAATTTTATTAAGAGGAAGAGACAATGGGGTATCGAGAGAAAAAACCTCGGGCACAACAATTATTAATTCTTGATAAACCCAACACAATTGATATAAACCTCTATTTATAGAGTTGGAGTTTAGGAAAAAATAATATTAATTTCAAAATATAGATTAAATAATATAATAACCCCTATAAACCCCATACCATACAATAATAATAATAATATTATTATTTTATATCATTCCCTAACTATCCAACAATAAATATTATATTACCAGCTTGAAAATTATTATTATCATTGGAAATGATTTTGGACCACTCTTCCTCCTTGAAATTTAATGAATACCAAAATAAATATTCAATTTATTTTTCGGTGAATAATTATATATTAAATATTAAATATATAATATAAACATTTCATGATCGATAAAAATTGAATAAAATTATTCATTAGTCTTGGGAATTATATTTATTCCAATATTTAAATTTAAATAGAATTTAATTTAGATCAACAAAAATAGATAGTGTGTGACCCTCAAGGTTTCTTTCTCATTGAAATTAGGTGGGCTTGCCTGAAGTCCAAGATTACATTGTAGAAATGAGTCTAGACACGCAATAGAAATAAGTTTAATTTAACTATCTAAAAAACCACATATGATCAATTATTTTGTAATAGAACCCTTTTATCACAATATCTTATCAAGAAGGTTTCACATCCATGTCATCAACATATATCTTGATACACCTTTATCTAACTATTTAAAATAAACTCATCTTTACTGTATGCACATAGAATTTAATGCAATAGTTATATTTCAATAAAATCTATATGGGATGAACTTACATAAACATGAAATGGTTTAATCTTTCTTTAGATAATTATTAATAACATGTAATTTTTGATTCACCCAATGTACCCTACTTCCCACAAACATATGACATCAAAATTTCAATTAGTAAATATAAGTATGTGAGCCATGAAATGAATTAATAATAATATTAAATTTTAAGGATCATTACACACACTCAAAAATAGGAACATTTGATGACACATTGACATGGGTAATTCCTACTACTATGCATGTTATCATAATCTCCCATCTTAGATATTACCAAGTGCGAACTTCATGAGATGAAATATGATCTACTTATGAGTACATGGACCTTACAACCAATATATTATGTTCCCTATTGTCACATACATGAATTATTTTAAAGTTAAATTTCATTTAATTTTCATTTATGATTTGTTTTTGGGGTTTGTCAAGCTTTTATGGTGGAATGGGTGAGTTTTCATGAATTGGGCCAAACCGTGAGCCCAATTCCAGATTTAAAAATAAATTTTGTTTCTTTTATAACTTTTTAAATTTTTAATATTTTTCACCCATTCAAGTTCATAAATGGTCTAACCTGATATAGAAACACCACCATTGTAGTTTGGAGCCTTTAGAAAACCATAAACAAGTTGTATATGGGTTTTTATTTAAGGGATTGGGCCTGCCCGAAAGCCCAATTCCAGTTTTAAAAATAAATTTTGTTTAATTAATAACTTATCCAATATTAAGTAGTTTTCGGTGATTCCAAGCCCCAAACACTCCCCTTGAACCCAGCAGCGCGTCCCATATCCTCCCACCCTCTTTGCATCTAATTTTCATCGCGGTTTTGGTCGAAACTTCTGAAGCACTCACATTTCGGGCAGATTAATAAAGGTAATTTGTTTCCTTCATAAATCATTCAATTCTCACTCTTTTTTTCCCATTCAAATTCCTACATGGTCTCATAATCCTTGTTAGAACATCCCTTGAATGGTTGATGTTTTCAGATTCAGAATCTGGTGGATTTTGGGTCGTTTTATTCATGATTGTTTTGAGTAAGTGTTTCTCTTTTCAATTTTTCATTCTCCTTAGGGTTTCCTCCCTCTTTCATTATGTTCTAAAATATCCAGAAGTTAGGGTTTGATCCTAAGGTCTGATTTGGTATCTTTTGGGTCAATTTTTTGTGGTCTAGGTATGGATTTATATTTCTTGTGGTGCGGCGGTGGTGCGCTTAAGGTTTCGCACCAAGTTTTGAGGATTTCGACTCAAAAGGTAGGTGATTCCATGTGTAGCCATTTTATGATGAGTTATCTTGCATGGATTAATAATTTAGCATTTTTATAATCTGTTTTATGTGATGTGAAAACATTTTTTATGGATTTGGTTGAACATTTAATTTTTAGTTGCATTATAGCTTGAAATCGGGTACTTTTCATGTGTGACTCTTGGGGTAATGTTTGGGTTTAGTTTATAACATATGAAAGTGATTTATTAGTCTTGAAAGGGGATGCCAATTATGGTTTGTTAATTCCTTATTGTCATGTTGGCCTTGAAAGTAGGTTCTTTTTAATGTGTTTAAGGAGTAAAAACATGTTGTACTTCTTGAAGGTGATTTATGAAAACGTGTGTTTTTCATGTGTATCTTTGTGGTATTATTTGAAGTATTTTTATAACATTTGGGGGTGGTTTAATAATTGTTTTAGGGCTGAACAATTCTGTTTTGGATTGGTATTGGTATGATTTTGCTTTTAAATGAGGGTTTTGAAATGGGTTTAGTGTGCAAACAATGGCTATACCTCTTGGGTTAGTTTTATAAAAATTGCCAATGTTTTATTTGGTTAAACAAAGTTGGGAAAGGGTGTATATGTACTGTTTGGGTGAGTGTGTTTACCTAATGTGGGTTTTTAATGGTAAAGTGGTGATTTGAGATGTTAAACATTTTTATAATTTTTTTTAATAAATTGTCGAAATGTTTTACTAAATTGTGTTTTGTGTGCGAAACACGGGTGTGGGATATTTCATGTGAGTTTATTTATAAAATGAATTGTGAAGGTGAGAAGGGTATTTTGTGACATGTGTGTGGGCTGTTATGTGAGTTGAATATCTTGTAATGGTTTTATAAAATTGTTTAATGGATTTGTGGAAGTGTTAAAGAAATTTGAAAAGTGTTGTAGGCAATTTGGAGTGAGTTTGATTTCAAAATGCATTTGAATGAAAAGTGGAATTTTTGACTTGAGTGATGTACATGGGGCTGTTTGGTTAATTTGTGATGTGGAAGTGATATTTTCATGTGATAACTATACTTCTTGGATTGCTGAACTTGTTTGAGCACAAAGGGAAAACCCAGGTATCTAGGTGGGTGGACGTGTACTAGTATGCTAGTTAATCCGTGGGGTTTGGCCTCAGTTTCACTTAGAAAGATTGACGCTTACAACTCTAACCAAACTATGATGATGATGATTGGGGACCACTAGGTTATGAGTATGTTCCCTACTAGTGGCTCGTGCACGAGAATGGATATTTGTGATGGTTACTCTCACCGAGATATGAGGTACCTGGGACCCACAACTAGCTAGTGCCTAGGGGTTATTTCCCATTGATTGTGCTCACTGGATACTTTGTTCTTACCGTCGGTATACGGTACGAGAGACTGGAAAATTCAGTAGCTATGGTATTTACTTTAAATGTTTTTATTCTTTAAATTATCCCACCTGAAAACTGTTTTTATTTAATGTTGCATCTTTTAGAAATTTTAACTAGCATCTGATGTCTTTGAAAACTTGCATGATTTTCGCCATTAAATGTTTATCACATGGAATATATTAGTGGTGGTATCCTACTGGGATTTCTCTCACACCCTACTTACACCTTTGGGTGTAAGTAGATTTGCTTCTTTTATGTCACAGGTTTGGGTACATGATTTATGCCATTGATTCAGGTTTTTAGTTATCCATTGGGATACAGTGTCGTGGAGATAGCTTGAGGGTGGTGCCTCTTTCCTTGTGGAGGTTATTGGGATGTCTTTATTTTGTTATGTACCATTGTAATGTTCTTTAAAAATAGTTTTAACTTATGTATTTCAGTTCTGAAATTTTGTGAAAGACTGTTTTAGTAAAAAAATCCAGATTTGTTCTATTGAGTTTGTTTGTTGTTTAATGTTTATAAAATCGGGTAAATCGTTCCCAATCATCATGATATGATACCCGGGCACTTGTGCCAGCCCGTGGGGATCGGGAACGCTCCTCGGGTCATGTCACAGGCTGGGTTTGGTGCCGGTTTTGGCGGTGACCAGATTTGGTTCGTGACAAAATGGTATCAGAGGAGGTTCTCTTTCTTTGAGTCATGTTATTTGGGGAACAGTCGGGATAGTCTAGAGTTGGGATTTTTGGGACATGGAATTTCGGTTATGAGTAGTGTGGCTGATCACCACACCTCATGATGGTATTCATGTCTCTAGGGGAAGTCGGGACCTTTCAGATTCCTTTGGTTTTCTTGGTTTGATGATGATTAGGGGAAATGAAAAGAGAGTTGGGATAATGGTCTCAATGAGCTCACAGGGCCTGTCAAGCCATGTGAAGCCGGGGATATTCCCTAGAACACTCTCTGTGACAATTAAGTGATTTGAATATGGCTGCCAACCATATTTCCAAGTCACCCACTGAAACTAGTTCCCTCTCGCATTGTTTTGTGGTTTAGTTTTGAAATCTTAGCACTTTGGTTTTAAGGTGACTTGGTTTTAAGAAGCGTAAAGTTTTTATGAAATGATTTTAAAATAAAGAGGGAATGGTTTGGTTTATGAAATGGTGGAACTGGATTTTCTGAATTGTTTTGAAATATAAAATGGTGTGCTTACACCTCTTTGAAAGCAGGAACTATATTGAAGTTGGTTTTGAAAAGTTTTTCCAATAGAGTTTTCTAAACAATCAGAGTGTGTTTTAATGGGATGAGATGTTTTGGAATTGATGTGAATATCTTGAAAGTGAGTTTTTTTATAAATGGTTGTGACTTTCTGAAATTTTTTGTAAGATGTGAGTTGGGATTTTGATCTCGTGGTTAGCGATTTTGAGAAAAAAGGATGTGTTGGTTGACCGTTTTGGTTTTGAAAAGTGGAAAGAATTTTTGTTTTAAACTTTGGTATTTTCGTGAGCAACCACATGAATGAGATTATATGGGAAGATGGATGGTTGGTGAAATGACTGGATGAGTGTCGAGATGGATACGAGGAGGGTGCCCAGTGTGGCACAGAAACATGCAAGTGTAAGGCCCATGGGGTACCATTGGTGGATGCGCTAACCGCTGGACCATTTGTTTTTAAAGAACTGTTTTTAAAGAGAAACATGAAGACTTGATGAATTGTATGGAATGGTTTATATTATGTGTTTTTGGAAAATGTTGATGTTGTGGGATGTATTGTGTCCAAGAACCCCTCCTGTTTGAACTGTGTTTTGGGTTTGGGTTTGGTCAGTAAGTTGTGTTATCGGGACAGTTAGTGGTCTCTTTTGAAAAATGTTTTGGGGCGCCTTTATATTGGTTCCTTTCATGTGTTTGGATCTGGTTTTTGGTATATTTTGACCAATGAACCATCTTGGTTGGTTCCTTGGGATCTCCCATTGGATAAGGTACGCCCCCATTTAGGGTTAGTGCACAACTGAAGTGAAACCCGTATTGTTTCTCCATTGGAAAATCCTCCAGTTGATCAATATAAGGAATATTTTATAGATCATTGTTGATTGAGTCTACAACCATTCATTTAGTTGATTTGTAGATCCCCTTGTAGTGGGATAGTTCTTGTGGAAGGTTGAAAGAGGCCTTGGTTTCTTAAGTTTCATGATTTATCGAAGGTGGAAGTGTTCTTTGGTTGTTAGTGTGGATGAGTGTCATGATGGTGTCTAAGAGGGCCTATAGGTTCTTCATAGTTTCCTTGAAGAAAGAGTTATTATTAAACCACCAATTTTGAGATTTTGGTCCTGATAGGATATTGTGTCCACTTTTTGGACTTATCTGTTGTTTAGGGACTTGGAATATGGTCATGTTCCATGTATTGTTTCTATCAATCATAAGGGTCATGTTCGGTGACGCATTGTGATGTTGTGTGCTCTTTTGACTATAAAGGTCAAGGTCACACTATCCTCTTAGGTTTTATGTTATGTTGGGAGTATGTATCCCTTGGGAAAAACGTCAAATCCTCTATCTTAGAGGACAATGTTTATACGTGTCCTGGCCTTCTGTTGTTTCTCAGCCAAAGAAACAAGGTGCGATGTGTGTTCTTATTCTGATCCCTTGTTTCAGTGAAATGTCTGGTTTTGGTAAAGTGAGTTATGGAGGGTGTTATGTCTTGATGAACCCATCAGGGTATGTGGTGTAGTTGTTTGTGGCATCGAAAGAAGAAGTTCCACATAGGGGTTTCAACATCCAAACTGCGTGGCCGAAGATGCTTCAATATTTTGAGCTCCAGCCATAGGTCCCAGAGAGAAGCTGGCACGTAGTCAGGGGAAACCCCAGTGTCGTTTAAACCCTTGTACAAAGTCCTATCCTCAGTATGAAAGATAGGAAGAGTTTAAACCTATGGTGTCATCATATTTCTTCTGTTGTTCCCGTTATGTGGAAATAGGTGGAGGGTTTTGTAACCATGTCATCACACAATGTTATTACCTCCCCATTTGGTTTCCCTTGAGTCTTTGGAGAATGGATGGAAATTTGGCTTGAAAAGTTGAGCACACGGTTTTCGCATGGTTAGTTCTCACCATGAACAAAAAAAACCATGTAGATAGAAGAATCTCCACTGTTGGTTCATGGTTTCCCAAATCGTGCAGACTCACCATGTGGTCGTCCCAACACTTTATATTTTGGGGTCTTTCTGTACCGGCCCATGCTGGTCGATTAAGATTGTTGGTTCTTATGGTGGGGAGCCTATTTTTTTCCCGTACCAATAACTTAGTCTTATCCATGGTCAAGGATTGTTGGTAGGTAGTCTCATTCGGATCTATCAAGCTACCTAAATCTTCTTTGGGTAACCATTGAGATTGGAGAGAGCCCAATGGTTTAGTTATAGCAAGGTATGTGTAACCTTGTTTGAAGTTGTTGTTCGTTTGGGTGAATTGCTTGAGTCTTGTTCGGATAACATTCGAGGAGTTTCATTTTTGGATAATGTATGAATGTGATTGATCATTTCAGTAATGTGGTGTAAGTTTGGGTTTTGAGATTAATCATTCCATAATTGATCACTGAATGTGTTTTGACCCTTGGGGGCAAAGCTTGGCAAAGAATTACATCTTAGTTTATCGGTTGGGCATGGTTTTGGTATCTGGCCTTGTGGTCACTTTCCGGGGACGGAAAGTTTTCATGGTGGGGAGAATTGTCACATACATGAATTATTTTAAAGTTAAATTTCATTTAATTTTCATTTATGATTTGTTTTTGGGGTTTGTCAAGCTTTTATGGTGGAATGGGTGAGTTTTCATGAATTGGGCCAAACCGTGAGCCCAATTCCAGATTTAAAAATAAATTTTGTTTCTTTTATAACTTTTTAAATTTTTAATATTTTTCACCCATTCAAGTTCCTAAATGGTATACCCTGATATAGAAACACCACCATTGCAGTTTGGAGCCTTTAGAAAACCATAAACAAGTTGTATATGGGTTTTTATTTAAGGGATTGGGCCTGCCCGAAAGCCCAATTCCAGTTTTAAAAATAAATTTTGTTTAATTAATAACTTATCCAATATGAAGGATTTTTCGGTGATTCCAAGCCCCAAAAACTCCCCTTGAACCCAGCCGCGCGTCCCATATCCTCCCACCCTCTTTGAAGCTAATTTTCATCGCGTTTTTGGTCGAAACGTCTGAATCACTCACATTTCGGGCAGATTAATAAAGGTAATTTGTTTCCTTCATAAATCCTTCAATTATCACTCTTTTTTTCCCATTCAAATTCCTACATGGTCTCATAATCCTTGTTAGAACATCCCTTGAATGGCTGGATGTTTTCAGATTCAGAATCTGGTGGATTTTGGGTCGTTTTATTCATGATTGTTTTGAGTAAGTGTTTCTCTCTTAAATTTTTCATTCTCCTTAGGGTTTCCTCCCTCTTTCATTATGTTCTAAAATGTACAGAAGTTAGGGTTCGATCCTAAGGTCTGATTTGGTATCTTTTGGGTCAATTTTTGGTGGTCTAGGTATAGATTTATATTTCTTGTGGTGCGGCGGTGGTGCGCTTAAGGTTTCGCACCAAGTTTTGAGGATTTCGACTCAAAAGGTAGGTGATTCCATGTGTATCCATTTTATGATGAGTTATCTTGCATGGATTATTAATTTAGAATTTTTATAATCTGTTTTATGTGCTATGAAAACAGTTTTGATGGATTTTGTTGAACATTTAATTTTTAGTTGCATTATAGCTTGAAATCGGGTACTTTTCATGTGTGACTCTTGGGGTAATGTTTGGGTTTAGTTTATAACATATGAAAGTGATTTATTAGTCTTGAAAGGGGATGCCAATTCTGGTTTGTTAATTCCTTATTGTCATGTTGGCCTTGAAAGTAGGTTCTTTTTAATGTGTTTAAGGAGTAAAAACATGTTGTACTTCTTGAAGGTGATTTATGAAAACGTGTGTTTTTCATGTGTATCTTTGTGGTATTATTTGATGTATTTTTATAACATTTGGGGGTGGTTTAATAATTGTTTTAGGGCTGAAAAATTCTGTTTTGGATTGGTATTGGTATGATTTTGCTTTTAAATGAGGGTTTTGAAATGGGTTTAGTGTGCAAACAATGGTTATACCTCTTGGGTTAGTTTTATAAAAATTGCCAATGTTTTATTTGGTTAAACAAAGTTGGAAAAGGGTGTATATGTACTGTTTGGGTGAGTGTGTTCACATAATGTGGGTTTTTAATGGTAAAGTGGTGATTTGAGATGTTAAACATTTTTATAATTTTTTTTTATAAATTGTCGAAATGTTTTACTAAATTGTGTTTTGTGTGCGAAACATGGGTGTGGGATATTTCATGTGAGTTTATTTATAAAATGAATTGTGAAGGTGAGAAGGGAATTGTGTGACATGTGTGTGGGCTGTTATGTGAGTTGAATATCATGTAATGGTTTTATAAAATTGTTTAATGGATTTGTGGAAGTGTTAAAGAAATTTGAAAAGTGTTGTAGGCAATTTAGAGTGAGTTTGATTTCAAAATGCATTTGAATGAAAAGTGAAATTTTTGACTTGCGTGATGTACATGGGGCTGTTTGGTTAATTTATGATGTGGAAGTGATATTTTCATGTGATAAATATACTTCTTGGATTGATGAACTTGTTTGAGCACAAAGGGAAAACCCGGGTATCTAGGTGGGTGGACGTGTATTAGTATGCTAGTGAATCCGTGGGGTTTGGCCTCAGTTTCACTTAGCAAGATTGACGCTTACAACTCTAACCAAACTATGATGATGATGATTGGGGACCACTAGGTTATGGGTATGTTCCCTACTAGTGGCTCGTTCACGAGAATGGATATTTGTGATGGTTACTCTCACCGAGATACGAGGTACCTGGGACCCACAGCTAGTTAGTGCCTAGGGGTTATTTCCCATTGATTGTGCTCACTGGATACTTTGTTCTTACCGTCGGTATATGGTACGAGAGACTGGAAAATTCAGTAGCTATGGTATTTACTTTAAATGTTTTTATTCTTTAAATTATCCCACTTGAAAACTGTTTTTATTTAATGTTGCATCTTTTAGAAATTTTAACTAGCATCTCATGTCTTTGAAAACTTTCATGCTTTTCGCTATTAAATGTTTACCACATGGAATCTATTAGTGGTGGTATCCTACTGGGATTTCGCTCACACCCTACTTACACCTTTGGGTTTAAGTAGATTTGCTTCTTTTATGTCATAGGTTTGGGTACAGGATTTATGCCATTGATTCAGGTTTTTAGTTGTCCATTGGGATACAGTGTCGTGGAGATAGCTTGAGGGTGGTGCCTCTTTCCTTGTGGAGGTTCTTGGGATGTCTTTATTTTGTTATGTACCATTGTAATGTTCTTTAAACATAGTTTTAACTTATGTATTTCAGTTCTGAAATTTTGTGAAAGACTGTTTTAGTAAAAAAATCCAGATTTGTTCTATTGAGTTTGTTTGTTGTTTAATGTTTATAAAATCGGGTAAATCGTTCCCAATCATCATGATATGATACCCGGGCACTTGTGCCAGCCCGTGGGGATCGGGAACGCTCCTCGGGTCATGTCACAGGATGGGTTTGGTGCCGGTTTTGGCGGTGACCAGATTTGGTTCGTGACACATATCATAGAATTTTATCCAACTATAGAATTGTATTTAATAATACCATCATTTCATTTTAAGTTTCTCATTATAGCGGGGAACTAACATGACCTTATCAATGAGATATATACTCTAAGACATTATTACATTAAAGTCATGCCAAAAAATAAAAAATATATAAAAATATGTTTTATTAATATTCAAATATTTGAATATACATCTAATACAAAGTAAAAAAAAAATGGTTCTAGAAAAACAACTCTAATAGATCCCACTTGTACTGGATCCGACGACCTATGCCATTCAATCCTTTATATATCACATGACGACCATGTTTCTACCAAGTTAAGCATTTAGTGAAGGGTCCACCACATTTTCCTCCATCAAAAATATACTCACTGCAACTTCACCTATTTGAGAGAATTACCTAAAGAGATGATACTTCTAAACTATACACATTGTCCACTAATTTAAACTTGGATCCTCTAAAAGGGACACTACTATAGTATTATCACAATACAGTATGATAAGATATTTACTTTTAGGCACCAGATCATTATCTTGGATGAATTTTGATATCCAAACTACTTATTTAACTACCTAGGAAGCCACAATATACTCAGAATATATTATATAATATGTGAATATATCTTGTTTTGAGATCTTGAATCTCAGAACACCTCCATTAAGAGTGAATATATATCCTATTTTTGATTTCAGATCATTTTTATTTGTTCTAAAACTATAATAGGAATATTGTCTGAAGGATATTTCCCCATCACCTAAATATATAAGAAATATATCCACAGAAAACCTTTGATACTTAAGGATAGTCTTTATTTCTATATAATAGTGGTCACCTCGGTCATCTTGATATCTTCCAACTGATCTTAGGGAATTGGCTACATTTATCGTATTACATATTATAACATACATGACTGAAATAATCAAATATGTGTATAGAATTTATAGATAAAATATATTCATAATTTATCATATTTTTTAAATGATTTATTTCCTTAAAATTTAACAATTCAAACTAAACAAAATCATTTTTATATTTTTTGTTAATTTTGGGCTAAAATTTGAAAATTTCTTAATTCTATAATTTTATCATCTTTCTATATCTTTTGTATTTTGAGCATAAATTTTACAATTTTTTATTTTGAGCATAACTTTTACAACATCATTTTTATATTTTTTTGTCAATTTTAGGCTTCCATTTTTCATGGGATGAAACATATTCTTATAGTCCCAGAGTTAATTCAAAATTAGTAGGCCCATAAAAATAAATGAAGTTGAAAAGTATTTCTTGGTGACAGAATAGAACCCACCTTAGTGATTGATACATAACTTGGGATAAAGACATCCAAATGAGGTGATTCTTTATTTATTTTAAATAGAACACAAATTCTCATTTCCACGTCTAATTACATTTAGAGTTTTACAAATTAAGTTACTTATTTAATACACCAATGTGGAGTAGATTAAAGATATTCTTCGCATAGAAAATGTTTTCTTTTTTAATTGAGGAATAATTTTTTAAAGTTTGTCCAAAAAAATGATATTTTATAAAATAATATCCAATAGATATAGGAAAAAATTTTATGAAGACACATTCTTGAGAATCATCCATTCCCTTTGTGAAATAAGATTAAAATTTCAGTGGACAAAAACTAGAGGGAATGTTTCCTCCACTCAAACCTATAAAGAAGTGAATCCACTTCCATTAAATACGTTGAATAGGTGAAATAGGAGATATTTTGGAGGATTGGATCCTTGAAGAGTGAAGGATTTTCTATCTTTTATTTTATTAGTTTTATAATTCTATATTCTTTCCCATTCAACTCTATTACCCTTTATATGGAGGGGTAAAAATTTTGAGTGATCTGGGAAGGGGTAGTTTTCCTTGTTTAATGTAGGAGTTTGGTTATTTAATTTAAATTTTTCCTTTTATATTAAATTATTTCTATTTTTATTTCTACACAATTATATTAATGTAACTATATTTAGGGTGTTAGTGTCATTTATTGTTTTTATATTTGGTTGATGTTTTTAAATCTACCTTCTCATAGTGAATTTTTTCTTGATCGAGTAGATTGTGTTTGGTGGTGAGTGTCTAGATATAATTGGAATGTCTGTGGAGAAATTGAATTGTTTCAAAATTTATAATGATAAAAAATTATTGATTGGGACTTGACTTTATGGTTTAGTAATGATATACTAAATTTCATTCACACATGAGTTGTTTCCATTTCTTCCTTCTACTAAGGGTTATTGATAACTCGATTGAGGAGTCTTTCATTTATCATTCAATAGGAAGAAAGGGGGAATGCTTTTTATGAACATGATGACATTAGAAAATTGGATCCTACCCTAAAACCATCATTTTATTCATCAATTTTTTAACCTTTATTTTATTTCTTAATTTCTTTTTAAAATTAAATAATTTA
The DNA here is from genome assembly GCA_963277665.1 of Viscum album. Lineage (NCBI taxonomy): Eukaryota > Viridiplantae > Streptophyta > Magnoliopsida > Santalales > Viscaceae > Viscum > Viscum album. The sequence goes on from OY728161.1 coordinate 1,595,823,026, forward strand.
AAAAACAAAGAAAATACTTGTGTTTTCACACCCCAGGAAAGGAACATGTCAAAAAATAGTGTCTTTTATAGGGTGGAAGTTCCAATAATATAATTCAAATATCTTGTAAATAATTTCTTTTTCTTTCATATATTTTTTTTAAAAAACTTCTCCATGATCTATTTCGACTACAATTATTATTTTTGGATTTATTATTCAAAGGTTTAGGGAAAATGTTTTCACAATTATGATGTAGACCTATTAAATTTTTTGATGAACTTACTATTTTGAGAAACAAGATGTTGAATGGCCATGTTAATGTTCTCTCTTTTCAGGAACTTTTTAATGTTTTCAATCAATTAAAAACTGATTATCAAATAGTAAAGGTTAATGTGGAAGTTTAATTGAATGAGGGACCTTAACCTAAACTAGAATTAAAATAAATGGTCGAAGATAATTATCCAATCATCTTTCAAATAGAGTATATCGAATACCTAACTCTATCCAATGAAATTCAACACCAAGAGGAACTTTCTATAGAAGAAATAGTTGAATCAGAACAAAATCATGGAGATCATCTTTTCTTGAATCCATTATATTATAATTTTATTGAAACTAAATTGATTATTACATACACTTGTTTTAAAATTTTAGATTCAGAAAAAACATGTATTTATTTAGAGGATAAAGAATATGAAAAAGAATATTCATATGAAGAGAAATATATGGATCTCCATAAACATGTTGAATACTTATTGGAGGGAGTGCATGGAGAGATCCAAGTGGATTTACCTTAGGAAGTCTAGGGAACATTTGGAGGATTAAACCAATAACTATAATTCTATTTTCATTATATTCCCATTTTATTTTCTTACAAAAAATTTTCTTGTGATTAATTTTCTTATTTTGGTTGTATGTTTTCAATGTGAAACACTTAAGATCTTAACTCAACATTGCACTGTGAATAAGTTAGGTTGTACCTATTCTTTATACTTGATTTATTAATGTGATTCAATTCTAAATATTATGAAATATAAAATATTATCAAATTCATTGATTATTCCACATTATTTAAGTGTGGGGGAGGGAACCTTTTTAGTTTAGGATTTTGAGTTTTTTTTTCAGTTTTCCAAAAAAATATATTTTTTTCAATTTTATGTGTGTTTATTTTTAAATTTTTATGTGTTTTGAAACTTGTGAGCTCAAATGATTATATTTTACATTTTTGAAAACCATTTTGTTGTGGGAAATAATTTATTCCATGAAATTGATATTAAATGAATTTTGAAAATGAATTTGTTTCATATTCAAAATTTTGGTAATTTCTTGAAAAGTCCTCTGATTTTTGAATATAATGCCATATCCCACTATATTTTTCTTTGAAATAACTTTCCCAAGAGGATAATAAAACATTTCATTCATATTATTTATATTCACCTCACTTATTAACAGAACCAAACCATACTTTCACTACTGTAAAATGGGCCTATACCCATGGTTTTGAAAAAAACTGTGGGTATAGGGATAATATGGGTACCTATACCCACAGTTTTGGACAAAACCATTGGTATAGATTATTTTGAAAGACCAATACCCACGGTTTTAAAAAACCGTGGGTATAAGTGTTTTTTTGAAGACATATAGCCACTGTTTTGGCTAAACTGTGGGTATAGAGTTTTTTCCGAAGACCTATACCCACGGTTCTTCAAAACTGTGGGTTTTGGGGTATTTTTTTGAAGAGTTATACCCACGGTTATAGAGAACCGTGGGTATAGCTTTCCCACAATAAAGTGGGAAAAAAAATTACGTGGGAAGATGAAAAAAAATTGGTCGGAATAAGATCTGGATTAATATAATTAGGAAGATAGAAATAAAAAAAATAAAATCCTTGTAGCTTAGTTGGTTGGTTCGGCGCGGCTCCTTCTTCGGCTAGTCGCCGGTCTTGTGTTCGAATCTCGATCAATTTTTTTTTCTTATAAATAAGTTTAAATAATATAAGTAAATATATGTATTCCTATTTGAACAAAATAACCTCGTCTCAGTTGGTTAGGTGCTTTAGTGTTCACCCCCCAAGTTGCGAGTTCGATTCTCACGTGAATAATTTTTCGATAAGCAGAAATATTAATATATTTATATAAATATATACTCATATACTGAATAAGTCGATATGTTGGTTGGTCAAAGTAGGTGTTCTGTAGGTGTTGCGTCCCGGGGTCGAATCCCGCCTGCTGATTCTTTTTGAGATTAACTCCCCACGGTTTTCAAACCGTGGGGGAAGTCCTCTGCCACCTGTGCAACGAGGTGGAACGCGGTGACACATATAATCCCACTGTTTAGAAAACCGTGGGGATAGCCTAGGACCCATATTGCGATGCCACTCATCCACAGGGTTCCCAAAACCGTGGGTGTAGGCTATACCCACGGTTTTGGGGGATATACCCATGGTTTTGAACTGTGGATATAAGTAGTTTTTCCAGTAGTGTTTCCTGAACTAGAATTTGAGTTATTCATATCAAAACATGAGGGTTTGAGTTACATGTATTTTAAATTATTGAGGAATTTATTTGGTTTTTAAAGACCTATTTTCAAAAGAATACTTTTATTCTAGTCATACTTGTATATTTAATCCTTTAATCCCTTATAATTCATGATCAACAAGTTAGTTTATCCACTTTAAAATACAATTTTTCTATCCAAACTGCTCTTAAAGTGAAATTTCATGATCTAGTTTAACTTAAATGTGTGTGTGTGGGGGGGGGGGGAGAAACTTGGTGTTGTGATACCTCATTGGGATATTCATTGGGTAAAAGAAAAAATATCTTAGAGATGTGTTTACTACTAAAAATCTTGTTCAATTTAAAGATGTTCCTTTTTGGACATTTCATGATAAAATATGTTTTTCCTTTCTCAATATTCCAAAGGAGAAAGAAAGATGTGCCTATTTAAAGCTTTCAATAAAAAATGATAAGATAAATGTTATTTTTTCTCATGAAATTTTGATAGTGTGGGATTTCCATGAGATTTTAAAAGATTATTGTAGTGGATTTTGTGCAAAGGGGAGTGAGGAGAAGACCGTACTTGAGTGAAAATTTGAACTATAGAATTTTTCTTCCAAAAGAAAAAAACCCTCATTTTTTGGAATCATAATTATTGACATGTAAATCATCCTAACCCAAATCCACAAAACAAACCTAAAAATTATTAGGATAAACACAATTCCATGAATCACATTAGGTGGAGATGTATGAATTTATCAATTTTATGGTAAATCTAACATGGTTTTTTATGAGAAAAGACTTGTTAAACATTAACAATTGTGTAATGAGAGAAAATGTAAGCGAGTTAAGTGTTTTTTGTTCATGGGAGGATAAATGAAGATGAAACATATTTAATGATCTATATTTTTAACTTTAAATAATTTTTTTAGGAATCATGATATCTTTTGGTTCTTGTTGTCAAATAGGTGGGTCCCGTGGGTATGTGTTTTGAATTTTCATTGATTTGATGTTGATGCTGAATTGTCCAAGAGTCCAAGTGATTAGTATGGGGGAATTTATAGATGAAATATTTTAATTATTTGTAATTTACTTTTCAATAATTTAATCCTTCCAATTTAATAATTTGATCTTAATTGCATAATTTTTTTATTTTTGGTGAATTTTGGGCTAAAATGTAAAAAGATGCTTAATTATGGAATTTTAACAGTTTTTTGTCACTTTCATTTATAGAGAATAACTTTTATAATTTTTATCTATTTGGGGTGATTATTTTTTGTAGTATTCCTTTGTTTGTGGGATGAAACTTATTCTCCTAAGCCTAGAGCTAATTCAAAAGCCACAATCCTCGAAAAGTCAATCTAGTAGAGAAATATTTATGGATGATAGAATGGACCCCAATTCAGTAATTAAAACATAAAATGGGATAACGACCTCCAAATGAAGTGATTATCGATGTATTTGAAATAAAACTCAAAGATACATTTAAAATATAAATTTCATGGAGTGTTTCACTCATCAATGTATCCATTTAATGCACTAATTTAGAGGAAGTTTAAGAGACTCATTGAATAGAAAATATTTTGTTCATTAATTTGAGAATAATTTTTTTGAAACTCGTCCAATATAGATGATATTTTTAGGGTCCATTAAAAAGAGATATCAATTTTTTTTTCAAATAAACCTTTCTTAGAATCAGCAATGTACTATGAAAAATAAGTTTAGACTTTCATTGAATAGAAACTAGAGGGTAAATTTACAGATCTCAACCCTATAAATATATTTATCCACTTCCATTAAGAGGGATAAAGAGGTGAAAGAGGGGCTATGATGGAGGATTTTAACCTTTAAGAACTATTGATTTTCAATTTTCTCTTTTATTAGTTTGATAATGCTCTCTTCTTGCACATTCAACTCTATTACCCCTCACATGGAGGGATAAAACTTTTGAGTAATTGGGGAAGGGGTAGTTTTTATTTTATAATGTAGGAGTCTTATGATTTAATTTAAAACTCTTTTTTACTATTGGTTAGTTTTTGTTTTTAGTGGTTCCCAATTATATCAATATGATTATATTTATGATATTGGTGTCATTCATTATTTTCATCTTTGTTTAAAGTTATTTAATCTCCCTCTGTCTAGTAAATTCTGTCTCGATCGAGAATATTATGTTAGGTGGAAAGTTTCTAGAATTATTTGGAACATGTGTGAAATAATTTAATTGTTTCTAGATTTATTAGGATAAAAAATTCCCAATTGGGATATGACTTAGTGTTTTGGGTATGATTTACTAATTTTTATGCACACTGGAATGGTTTCCATTACTTATTTCAACTAAGGGTGATTGACAACTTGATAAAGTAGTATTTCTTTTATCATTCAATAGGAAGAGAGGGGGAATGATTTTAATGACCATGATGACCTTGAAAAAGGTTATCATACCCTGACACCATCACTATCTTAATTAATATATGTTTTAACTTTATTTATTTCTTTTTAAAATCAATGAATTTAAAAAACAACCTCCACTTATATCTCTAATTTAAAGTGTAAAACATGATTTTTATGCACTCATCTCTGTAAACAACCTTGTTTAACCACTTTAATACATTTTTAACTTAGAATAATAATTGTTTTTGTCACACAACATGTTAGGCCCGTTTTAGGAATCCTTATAATCTAGTGTCTTCACATATGTTTCTAATGACACATTTTATTAGAAAGATGAATTCCATGTGATATTTGAAATAATCCCATCTTGGATTATTCCATAATGAATCTCTTCAGTACATTTTCAAAATAAATTCAATTACTTAGACCAACTTTCCTCTAGGATTTATCATGATATATCTTAATCCCAATGATATATAATGCTTCACCTAAGTCCTTTATAGATAGTTATTTATTCAACTAGGATTTAATAAATAGTAAGACTGATATTTTATTTAAAATAAGTAATATTTCATTAACATATACTATTATAAAAATGTACGCAATCCTAACAAAAAACTTATTGATACAACACAAGAATTCATTATTTATGAAACCAAATTCCATTATAGGTTTATCTAATCAAATGTTCCATGGCCTAGATGATTGATTTAATACATAAATCGATATTTTCAATTCTCATACATTGTTTCCATCCTTTAGAGCCACAAACTCTTCAACTTGTGTCATATAGACATCTTATGAAGGTTACCATTTAGGATGTTTGTTTTTAAATCCATTTTTCAAATCTCGTAGTCATGTAAATACAAAATTTAAAGTAATATTCTGATGGATTTAATCATAGATACCAATGAAAAGGTTTCATCATAGTTTATTCCTTAATGATATTTTAACCATTTTTCAACTTTTTGTCCTTTTAAGTATCAATTTTTCCATCAATTTTCATTTTATTATTGGATAACCATTTACAACTAGTGTGTTTTACAACCACTAGAGGATCCCCAAAAATTTAGATTTGGTTTTGATATATGAAATCCATTTCAGAATTCATATATTCTTGACACTTAGAAACATCTCTTCCACTTAGTGATTCCTTTTAGTTTACAAGATCATTATTATCAACTAATAATGAGTCACCATCCTTGGTGATTAAAAAAAACCTCATTCATGCTCTATAACCTCTATCATACTCCTAGGGATTACTTATATCTATAAAACCACTTATTACCCCAAAATCTGTTGAATTTTTTCTTATTAAAACTCTTATATACCTTGAGCCTGGATTTCATCAAAGTATATCTTTCTCCCACTATGTCTTTTAGAGACTTGTTCACTCTCAAGGTATATGGTGTGTCTTTCCAGTATTAAATTTTTATTTGAGGGGTCATATAGGTAATATCACCTTATTTCCTTGGGGTATTCTATAAAGGTACACTTTGTTCATTGGGGTGAATGTTTTTTTACCAAAAGAGGAATTAACAAAAACTTAACATCCCCACCCATATAAGTATTTTTTTTATTTCCACTACACAATTGGCATGAGATACAATTTTCTTCTTTAATTGGAACCTAGATTAGTATTTGTGCTATTGTCTGTAATGTGTATCCCTAAAAGGATAATGGAAGACTTGCATGAAACATTATTGATCTCCCCATGTCCAACATTGTGCAATTATTCATTTCACTTACATCATTACATTTTTGTGTATCAGGAAGGGTGATTTGGAATTGAATTCAAAAATCTTATAAATAATAAATTAAGACTTAGTTAAGATATTATTTATCATGGTCAGAGAAAAGTTTCTTAATCTTCATACAAAACCAGTTCTCAACTTTATTATTAAATTATCTGAATCTGTTAAATGAATATGACTTATACCTCATTATATATGCATAACTATATGTACTAAAATCATTAGTAAAAGTTATGAAGTACAAGCATTCACCTCTTGATTCAACAAGAAATGGTACCCAAACATAGGTATGAAAAAATTAAATAACATCCTTAGCCATTTCACATTTTCCACTAAATAGGGATTTTTCTATTTTTCCTTACAAACATGTGTGACACACACAATGTGGTTTTATTTTAAAGGAATCCAAATTTACATCATGGTGTAATTTGGTCAAATTATTTTCATTTACATGACCTAGATGATGATACCATATTTAGGTGTGGTTTGATTCAAGTGAGTTAGTTTTTTTATCCATTTCCATTACTTGGTTCATGTAATATAACACATAAAGACCATTATTTAAATGAACTTTACCTCAAAAAATTCTTTCTTTATTAATGAATTAATTATTATTGTGAAATTTGGAAACAATTCCATTTGTATCAAGTATGGATACAGAAGTAATATTTTTGGTAATATATGGAACATAATAAAAAACTCTTAAAACCAAGATCATTCATATTGGAAACATAAGGTGGTAGTCCCCATAAGCCATAATAACAAGTTTGAATCTGTTGGCTACTCGATGATCTACCACCCCTCAGTAAATCTTCTGAAATATACATGATTCTTATATTTGAATAAATACACGAGAACCACATGATATATGTAATTACCAATTTTCATAAATATATATTACACTCAATAATAAATGCACCCAAATAATCTCATTGATTCTTTTTATGCGTGAAATTTTTCTTCCAATAGCCCTTTTTGTAGGTTACAATCATAGAAGAAACATCCTTTGATGGTATGAACAACTCAACTTTTAGTCTTAAATCATGTGTAATCAGTTATTAAAATGATAAAAACCTCATTTATAATTAAAATATTAAACTCTTTTTCTAGATTAAAACACTGAAACCAGAGAAAAATGATATTTCACATGTAATTTATAATATAATTATTTACATGTGTAGAATTACCTCAACTCATAATTCCTTTATCATTAATTATCGAGTTGAATATATCTTTTCATACCATTTTTACACTAAAATATCTAAGGGTATAATACCTCTAGAGATGATCCACACATGCATCATAATCTCAAAATGTCTCTTCAGAATCGTCGAGTGCTAGAATAACTGATCATGATCGCTTGCATTATTATTGGCTGATAAAAATAAAATTATTATCTAGGGAGATAAAACCCTTAAAATTCTTTTGATATCTTGAGAGATGATGGGAGGAGATGACTATAGATATCTTGATCTATATATAGGGTTTGATTGAGTCTCACTCTATCTATTGTGTAGGATAATTTTGAATTAGAAAAGTGATATAATTATATATTTATTATAGATTATTTTGGTTTGGAAATTCAAACATAATCCCCTCACCAAATAAATTATTCTTAACTAACACCATGTCTAATATTATTATTATTATTTTTAGTTAATTTATGGACATACACAATGCTTTAATAATATATAAATATCAATTTTATCATTACTAATCTGATCTTTAAGCTTGGTTCTATTTCCGTCATTGACATTTTCCGATCCTAAAATAATTACTATTTAATAAATAAATTTCACTACATTATTCTATGATAAATATAAACAATATTATATTCTCTAAAATTACAATCAAATATTTATTAATATCATTCTACTCACATATTATTTCAAATCACTTATAATTAAATTATGGCGATCAACCAAACCCAAATAAATATTATATATTATAACATATTAAATTCAATACTTGAAAATAATTTAGATAGTGGATAAAATTAGTGTGTGACCATCTAGGCCTATTTATCAATGGAATTTGGAGTAACAACCTAATGTCCAAGGTTAGCATCTATTAACACACCAAGTCTCTCATAGAGAAAAAATTTAATTCTACAATGACATACAACCTCCCATGAATGCTTATTAAATAATATAATACTTTTATTGTGATATCTATAATTAAAAAGGTTTCATACTGGTGTCATAAACCAATATGATCGATGTCTATTTATTTGAATTTATATAATTTAACTCTCCCACCAAACACCATGGACATGGATTTTTGTAGGTAGTTATATTCCTATCAAAGGGTCATAGGTATCAACGTCCAGTTAGGGACAGAAGGGGTAAATAAATTCTCATATTATCCATTAATGAAATATCACTCATGATGCACCCAACATATCCTACCCCACCATGATCATTTTGCATCGTGGTTTTCATCAATACATCAATGTACATGAGTTATGATATTTGTCAATGATAACATTAAAGTATGATGATGAATATATACGTCTATAGATAATAATATCCAATGAAACATGGAAATAAATATTTTCTATTGATAGGTTGGTTCTTATAACCTTCAATATTGGATATTACCAAGGTAGAACACCACGAGATAGTGTATCAATGTCTTATGTACCTCTTAGACCTAATAGAATGTATTTTAGGTTTCTTATTAGTCAATATCATCCACTCATGGAACAAAATTAGAGAAGAATGTCATGGTACCTCTAGGTTCTAATCATAGCAGGGAACTTCTATAACCATTCAGTGTCACATATATTCTTAGGACATTATCACATATAATTGTTATACAAAGAATCAATCATTATATGATAAGAAAACTTAATTTAATAATAAAACACATAATAAAGTACCAATAAAGTAGGTTCTAGGGAACCAAAACCAATAGACTCCCACTTTAACTAGATCCAACTGAAAATATCTTCAATTACACTAGCTTTCACATGATACTCATGACTCTGTTGAGACAAATCCTTGGTCAATGGTTCCACCATGTTTTCCTTCATGGATACTCTTCTCACCACAACATTACCTCATTGAGGAAAATTAATCAAGAGATGAAACTTACAAAGTATGCTCTTTTTTCTTTATTGTGACCTTGATACTCTAGAGAGATCCATCGCTATAGTTTTACCATAGTAAAATGTGATAGGGTCTATACTACTAGGTACCACATCAAGTTCTTAGAAAAAGTTGTGAATAAATTATTATTATTTGGTTTCATTGTAAGCTACAATATACTCTTACTACACTTTTGAATTGGAAATAACTTTGTATTTTGAAATCTTCCATCTTAATGATCCTCTATTGAGACAAAAATATATCCATACGGCGACTTCAAATCATTACAATCTATCAAAAAACTAGCATCTTTATACCCATGATGAATATTTCTTTATATACTCTATTGAATAGGAGCATATCCATTGTTCACCTAAGACACTTAAGGATAATATTAATAGAAGTCCAATATTGTTCATAGGGATATGCTTGATATCTACCTAACATGATCAAAGAATAAAAAACATCAAGCCTTGTAGATAATATAACATACATGATAGATCCTATTACAAAATCATATGGGATCTTACTCATTCTATACATTTCCTCTTATGTTCGAGAAAACATTTTATTATAAATATGTATGCCATGTTACACTGAAACCAATCCCATTTTGAATTTTTATAAACCAAAAACCTTTAGTATTTGGTCAATGTATGTACCTTTAATTAGACCAAGTATACTCTTGGAACCATCACACATGATATTGATCCTGAGAATATAGGCCGCTTCACCTAATTATTTCATAGGGAAGAACTTTCTAAACCATTCCTTAACCTCTTGTAAGGATGGTATGTCATTTGAAATAGGTAATATTCCATCAAAATATACTACTATAAAAATATCTATAATCCCACCAAACCACTTGTAAGCACATGTATTACATTCATTCTTAATGAAACCAAATTAATTTATGTCTTCATAAAACTGAATGTTCTATGACTTGGAATCTTTCATAAATACATAAATGTATATGTACAACTTCCATACCTTTTTGTAATTTTATAGAGTCAGAAAACATTCTAGTTATGTCATATATAGATAATTTTTAATGTTCCCATTAAGGAAATTTGTTTTTAATATCCATTTTCCAAATCTCATAGTCATGGAAAGATTCTCTGGGAAAAAATTTCTTATGGATATAAACATGGATACTAGAGAAAAGGTTTCATAATAGTCAATTACTTATCATTTTCTAAACCCCTTGTCCACTATCCATAAATTATATGTTTTTACTTTACCTTTCATATCCATGTTTATATTAAATAGATATTTATACCCACCATGTTTTACATCAAGTGGTGGATAAATTAGAACCCAAAATTGGTTTTCATACATACAATATATCTCTAAATTCATAGATTCATACATCCTTTTAGATTTTTAGATCTCTAATTCCTCCTTATAGAAGAGAAGATTGTCATTGTTAACTAATAATGAGTCACCATCCTCAGTAACTATAAAACCACATCTCTTTGGTTCTCTCACCTCTTTAGTGATCTTATATAGTACTTATGTTTTAGGAGTATCTTATTTCATGTGGATCTATGGAATTTACTCCTATACCAACTTTTTTATAACTTGAGAATCAAATTCATTAAAAACAATCTTTCTACCACTTTCCTCCTTGAGTATGTGCTCCCTCTCAAGAAATACTCCTTGTATTATGATGATTACTTTCCTATTTGAAGGTATGTATAAGTAGTATTTCATTTTTTCTATAGAATACTTTCTAAAGATACACTTAAATCCTTAGGGTTCTTTTTTGTTTCTTGATATATCTTTTTCAAACACCTTGAAACACCATACATGATCATGTGAAAGAAACATGTTTCTTTCCACTCCATAACACAAAGGTAATATCATTTTCGACTTTGGTTGGTACATGATTTAGTAAGTATAATTCTATATGTAATGAATATCCCCAAAATGATTGTGGAAGGTTTACATGACTCATCATTGAACTTATCCTATCAAGTTGTGTACAGTTCCGAATTTCTCTAAGAACATTCAATTTAGGTGTATAAGGTAGAGTGAGATGAGATAAAATTCCATACTTCCATATAAAGTCGATAAAGTAATGGTTCAAATATTCACTACCTCAATCCATTCAAAGTTTATTTGTCTTATTAGCTAGTTTATTATCAACCTCATTTTGAAAATATTTAGATTTCACAAAGCATTCAGGCATATACATCATTACATAGATATAACCATACCCACTCAATTCATTTGTTAGATTAACAAAGTATGAGAATCCACCTCTAGCCTCTACTTGAAAAAGTTGTACACATCACTGCTTACCAAATCTAAAATCCATATGACCCTTTCACCTTGAACACCAAATGGTAGTTTGGTCATCTTACCATGTAAAAAATCATGACATTTTTCAAGTGGATTAAGATCAAAAGAGTCTAAATAACCATTTTGATAAGTATTTTTCAAAAGATTCACATTTATGTGACCAAGATGGTGCTTTCACAACAGGTAATTATATGAATCTTGTGTATTTTTTTGGTTATTAATTTCCATTATTTGGTTTTTTTAATTCAGTACATAAATAAAATTACTCAACTACTTCATTCTATAACATATACTATCTATATAAAAGTAACAACTTGTATTTCCAATCCTAAAAATAAATTCCTCCATATCTAAGAATGAAACATAAATAATGTTGTTGGTTACACTATAAATAATAAAAATTCTTTAAAACCAAAATCAATCCTATAAACAATGTGATATGGTAGTCTCTAATGGCTATAAAATCCATCCTATCTCTATTGGTATCTCATATATCCACCTCATCTTAATTAATTTTATAAAATCTACTCGGTTCTTATATTTTGATACAAATGTGAGCATCACATATAGTATCTAATTCCCAACTAGTAGAGATATAAATATTACAATCTATAATTAACACACATGAATTTTCCCTTGGATTATTTTTTTGGGTAAAATTCCAATTCTAGTGGGCTTTCATTCCATATGAAAAACATACAACATCCCATTCCTTTCCTTTCCTCTAGATATTCTTCGTCTTCGAAGGAAGTTTCTCTAGATCTTTATATGTGTAATGAATATTCAAAAGAGTTACCTTTTTTTTCAGTTCTTATTCACCCAAAGGATAACATATTTTTTCCTCTCTATGTCTTTATAAACTTAGAGAATATGTGTATAAAGATCCGAAAGTGTATTCTCACTATTGATCATATTATAATTCATAATAAATCTAGATAAATTTTTTGGTAATGAGGATAGAATGAGATTTGTGCATAGTTAAACAGGGATATTAAAACCCAAGATGTAAAAGATCATAATATAGCCTATCATCTAGACAAAATGTGCCCAGCTAACACCGAATCTCTAAGATAGCACATGAATAGGACATTGAAGATCTTATATCTATCTAATATTGCATTATCTTGATAGAGACCCTTAAGGTGAGAAATTATGTTTTGCATATCCATATTTGCATATTGATTTGGAATCTCATTGTACATGGAGTATAAAATGAAACATTTTACATCCATGTAACCGTCCACATAACTCAAATAGATTTGTACTTATTTCTCATCATCCTATATGAAAAATGAACTCCGAAAGTGGGTCTTCTAGCATGTATAATTTACACTAATGGCATAGTATAATGTATAAGAACCTATACCATTCCTAGGAATTTGTGCTGGGGAGATGTTTATCCTTGTCAATCACAAATCATAGTGATATTATTGAATTCATTTTAATTTACATTTCTACAAAATAATAGGAGATATTTATTACTTGTTCTGATTAAAAAATTAGATCAATTAATTTTAATTTAATTAAATTACATTAATCACCCATTTTTTTTTGAAACTTAATAGCCCTTACCATCAGTTTTAGAATATATTATCACTTATATATTCTAGTGAAAATGATCCATATTACCATTTTCATAACCCATACATATGTCTGATAAGTTATTTGAAGGGTTTTAGGTAGGCATAACTTCCCAACTACATTAACTTGTAGTTTCTTGATCCACTGATTAGCCTCCCTAATATTAAAATATCGTTTTGAGAATTTCCTCAACACTTGCCTCTAAGTTACACAATGTCCTGATTAGGAAGTCAACCATTAATATAGACCATTTTAAGTCAAACAAAGACTTAAATATAAAATTTTCATGATAATTGAAAGCACTCTAACATTGTTTGGTCAATCACTTTGAACTATGAGGTCATTTATAACTTAAGTAATTGAAGGATACACTGACTTAATATTTTAGTTTAAGGGAATTAATAATTACATGAAATTCCAATTTTATCCATTCACATTAATTTTTAATATTAAGTGGATTTTACTTAAGTGATTAACCATTTATAATAAAACATTTATGCATAATCTGGTTACATTTTATTCTATCATGAAATCTTGTTAATTCATTTTTAGGTGATCATGCATCATCCACATGAATAAAAAATTAACCATAAAAATAAGAAAACAAAATATATATGTCATGATCATGATATTTTCTAATGTATAGTTTATGAATCAGAAGATAAACAAACCCTCAAACCTAGGGGAAAACTCACTTTTAACCATAACTTGTTTCATGTTGCAGCATTCCACCTTGTTTACTATGAACCAACTTGATTGGTTTCTTCTCAACTCCTTAACTTGGATTGTATCCTCCTTCCTAAGAGCTCATATCTTACATAAGAATTTTCTCACACACAATCGAGGGGATATAATAGATTAGATAGGGGTTACATAAAAGAAAATGAGGGAATGCAGGACCTTACATAATAAGGAGGGCATAAAACACAAGCCATCAATTTTAATTTAATAATAATAAATTAAAATACATGAAACACATATAAAGCGATGGTCTAATCTCATGATCATCCACACATGAAGAAATGATACATTTGAAATATATATATACATTTCTTTGATTTGTTCATTAATTAAGATAATGTGCTATAAATTAATCTAATGAATTAAATTTATTTTAATTCAATCCCAAAATCCTTAACTCAACATCATACACATTTAAAAAAATTAATTTCATTTAAAATTGAGGTATTGCACATGTGAACTTAGAGGCATCTGCACGTGTTTATCCAAAATTCTAACAAGAAAATTAATTTAATATATAATTAGAAATCATATGACCTGACATGTTTTTTAATATAAATTACACATAGAACGATGAATATAATTATGTATTTTATTCTTATCAATGAAAAATTGGACACATTATTTACAGAAGACTAAATGGTTTGTAAAAGAGTACGCAACATGTAATTTTCTTCTTCCCATGTACTGAGGAAATACCTTGGGATTGGGTGTGTACCCTACCTATGCTCAACCATGATGTACACGGAGTGATTTCCAATATACACAGTGTATGACATTGGATTTTCACATCATTTCATTACCGATGTCATGTATCTAATACAAATAATGATTGGGACACCTAGTGTTCTCATCTGTGATTAAATAAGGGCTACACATCATGTACACTGGATACACACCATGTAGATATTCATTCCATGTGCTAGCCTATCTGTATCTATATTTCATTCTGATATATTCAGATATTAGATATTATTTTGTTTGATATGACCTAATAGAATGTGTAAATAACATGTAAAACATTAGTACATTAAATTTATTTCAAAATTTCATATTTTTTACACTGTTTTTTTACTGAAGGATGATTTTGTACCTTTATATGGTATTTTTCGAGTGTTTCTTTATTTTCAAACCTTATCATATTTCTATTTATGTTAGTGAGAATGATAATAAGAAGAGATGATGATGTTTTGATATTTATGGAATCTATTTTAATAAAATAAAATGAAAAAAGATACAACCAATCAATGAATAATAAATAATTCTAAATTAAACATGTGACCCCTCTGATACCACTTATAGGTTTCGGTTGTAGTGGAAGAGTCCTTTGATGGTATGATCTAATCATATTTTAGTATTAAATCACATGCGATCATTGCTTCACATGATCAAAGAGTCATGTCTAAAAAAATAGTAGTTTACTTTGATATATTAAAACACCAAAACTAGAAGAAAATAATCATTCACCTATAATTTATAATTAATTTATTTATAGATATAAAATTAGATTAGATCATAATTATTTCTTCATTGATGATCAAGTTTACTAGATCTAATTATACTGTCATTGTGTTATACGATCCAAGTGAAGAATCTATCTAGCGGTGATACACACATGAACCAAAATCATAGAAAATTTCTATAGAATAACCAGGTGCTAGAAAAACTTATCTAAATCGGTTTCATTGTTTGTGGTTGATCACAACATAATTCTTCTCAATGTAGAGATAACTATTAATGACATTTTTATGGATTGAGAGAGGAGGTAAGGAGAAAACATTAGACATATTTATCACTACTTAGGTCATGATAGAGTCTCAATATATCTATCATGCACACTAATTGTGAATTATGAAGGTGATATAATTATATATTTATTATATACGATTTAGGGTCGAAAAATATCACACAATCACCTTACCAAATTAATTATTCTTAATTGACCATATTGCAAATAATAATAAAATAGTAATAATAATTTCTTAACATTAAAAATGATTTGAGAATTTATAAATATCATTTATTTCATTTTTGATTGGACCATTAATCTCGGTCCACTTTGCCTTATTTAAATATATTAATCATTGACTAATGAAAATTTAATAAATAAATATCCCCGCATTATTCTATGATAAATATAATAAATATTATATTTACCAAACTTGAAAACAAATATTTATTATCAATATTTAAATCCCTTATTCTTTTTAATAACTTTTGATTCAATTATAGTGATCAACCAAAAATGAATACATATGATTTATTCTAACTTATTAAATTCAATACTTGAATTTAATTGAGATTGTGGATATAGTTAGTGTGTGAAATCTAGCCCTATTTCTTAGTGGAATTAAGAGTAACCAACTAAATTCCATGGTTTTTATCAAGAAACAAGCCAAAGAACCCATATAAAAATAAGTTAATGCCGCAATAACATCTAACCTATCATAAACACATACTATGTAATATAATCCCTTTATCGTGTTATCTCTAATCAAGTAGGTTTCATGATGGTGTCATCAACCAATATTCTCGATGTCACTTTTTTTCATTTCCAGAAATAAACTTTCCCACCAAAAACCATGGCCATTAATTAATAAAAATAGTTCTAGTTCTATCCAAGGGCCTAAAGAATCTAAATACTTTTAGGGATAGAAGGGATAAATCGTTTCTCTGAATATACATTAATGCAATATCACTCGTGATGCAAAAAACGTATCCTATCTTTTCGTGATAATATGTTTTCAGGGTTCTCATTAATACATAAAAGTTCGGTAGTCATGATTTTCATTAAATATAATATTAAATACTATTGATAAATACATAAATCTATTGATAGGAACATCCAATAACATAGGTAAATGTGGATTTCTTATTTAGGGTTCTTTTCTCATAACCTCTTATCTTGGAGATCATAAAGGGAGAACACCATGAGAAGGTGTCTCAAAATATTATGATCCTCCTACCCATAATATCTTGTATAGTGTGTTCCCTATCAGTCAATATAATCCATACATAGTATAATATTATATAATAATGTCATGGAACTTATAGGTTCTCATCATAGTGGGGAACTATTATATCCTTTTAGTGAGAAATATATTCTTAGGACATTATCACATACAATAGTTTTGAAAAGGAATAATCATGATGTGATAAGAAAATTTTATTTATTAATAAAATACATTATCAACTACTAGTAATTTTTTTTTCTAGGCAACCAAATCTAACACTTCTTGCCACACACGAAACAGATAACATCATATTACCTTACATCCTTCTTGATATTTGTCTTCTAAGAAGGGTATTGTGAAGAAGATTTGGACTTAGTTCTTTTCACCTAGTCTTTCCTCTAATTCACCATAACGATAGAAGGATATTAATTCTACATATCCTAGTCAAATTAGAGAGGTAAGGTAAAAAGATATGGGAGAGATTTCTCAATTATTTTCATATTAAAATTTACAACAAAACTGGTGAAACATTGAGGGAGTGACACAAGAATGTGATTGCTACACAGTTCTTTATGGTGTATAAAACCCAGAACCTCTAGGTGATCAATGTAGCCAATGAGTCTAACTATTTAGTCCCCAACTAGAGTACCTTTTTAAAGTTTTACCTGATATAGTGACTTGTATATATCAAAACATACCTATCTATATCTCTCATAATATAGAACAAAAATATGACGAATCATGATATAAGTATCCATGAATTCATATGGCTTCATGAGTTCACAGGATATGGATGAAAGCATTAAATTACGAACATCAACCACATCACTCAAGTGTTTATCATAGAAAATAAACTCTTCATCACTCGTCTCTTTACAAGAAGATATTTCACTGTGGATTCTAACACGTAATATTTTCGTTCATGGAATAATAAAACCCATAATAATTAGAATGATTATTGGTAGTTAATTCAAGTAAAGATGTGTTCTTTATCCAATATTGATCTTAAGAATAATGTGGATGATGAAATTTCTATTATGATATAATTATAAAAGGGAATATTATCAGAAGTTTTCTTGATTAAAAATTATGTGATACATAATAATAATAATAATTTTATTAATTTTATTAAGTCACCCACTATTTTTTGAAGTCCCAATATCCCTCACCACTAGACTCAAAATGTCTAGTTGTTTGGACATTCTAGTGTAAAGGATCTATATGCCCCTTCTCATAACCCAAATGAGGGCTCAATCACCTACTCAAAGGTATTTAGGTAGGAAGCTATTTTTCAACTATAGGATTACAGTTCCTTGGTCCATTGAGTGGAATTACCAATCTAGAAATCCTTAATCACATTTCCATAATAATCGACTATAAGTTAGATAAAGTCTAGTGAGGGATACTTCTCTTGATGTAAATTGGTTATGTCAACCAAAAACATTCATAAGAACTCCATGATAAAATTAACTGTCCCAATGAGGTTTGGTCAATCACTTAGTTCCATGGCTTTCATGCCTAATAAAATAATTGAAAGCATTGTCTGAATTAATATTAAATTGAGGGGTTTTAGTTTATTATGCATAATTTTTTGTTGTTTTTTAACTTTATGAATTTTATTAATACTAAGTGTATTTTACTTAAGTGATTAACCATATTTGATAAAATATTTATGCATAATCCATTTATTAACATTTAATATATGAATATTAGATCCATTATTTTTGTGATCATGGTCTTGAATCCCTAAAATAAATAATTCACAAGATATAAATATTAAAATAAATAAATCAAATAATCCTGATCTTATCTAAAAGTTTATTTATTGAGAAAGCAATAAATAAATCTATGACCTAGGAAAAACTCATTGTACTGATCTTGGCATGAGTTAGAGAATTCCACTTATCCACTTGTGTATCTCCTGGGTTGGTATTTTATTAGTTTCATCTTGAACTACCTCAACACACTTTGGGATACTCCTTTTATTAAAAGTATTTATAACTCATATGCATTTGTGGGGAACTAATGGTTTGATTGAAGAATTATATAAATATCCTTGAAAATTCAAGTAAAATATAATCAATGAAGGAGGGATGAAACACCGACCATCATATTTAATATAATAATTCATAATGATAAAAATATACAATAAATTAAATTAAACAAAACCAACTCATACACAGGTCTTGGTCATGCTCATGACTGACTATACACATGCAAAAAATATTAAAAATAACACTAGAAAACATTAATTTGAATTATTTATTTATTTTGAAAATGAACAAACTTTTATTAATTAAATAATTCCATTATTATCTTAATGAACATCCAAGTAATATTTGATATAACTATCATAAATGCGTTAATGGGATAAAAAATGACATAAAAAACAATTACAGATAATTATTATAAATCAATTGAGAATTTATTAATTCTTTAAAACACTTATTACATAGTCAAACACATACATTACCGATAGTTTAATTATGTTTGAAAACTAAAGTTATATATTTTAAATATAATTCAATTATGTATTTATTGAGAGACTACACAACATACAGTAATGGTGTACACATCGTGTACCTCAATTAAAATGTACCCAAGATAAATTTCTAGGGGATTTGGCATGTACCTAAGCTATATTACACAACACATATTAACCAGATACATACCATATAATTTACTTAATATGTGTTTTGGATAAATGTCTCAGTCTTGGGCATGTATCTTGTCCAGATTACATGGTGTGTACTAATGAGCTACATGTCGTGTAATTTGAATTCCATGTGTCTACATAAACCACTGATTGACTCAGTGTATTCAGAAGATGCAAGTGTTAATGAGTTACATGATGCTTGAAATGACTTTAAACCATGTATCCCATTAATTATCTAGGTTATCGATAGCACATGGTTAGAAATTTTTTATTTGGCTACATGGTTAGTGCTAATTTCACATTTAAACCATATAGACTACAGAACGTGTACGCTAAATATATACCTTGTATTATGACAAACCATGTGTTAGGTTGGCCTGGTCTACACATGGTGTGTAATAAATGCTTTGCATATAGTTATTGTTTAGTCTATCATATATCCCGTGACATGTCTAAGTGCAACAAAATTGGGTACACACTATGTACTCTGACTATATTCCGTGTAACCCAATCAACTAGCCAAAATCTATAGTACTTATCGACAACATCTTCAATCATTATAAATATTTTCATAGACCTTTAATAAAATATAAAACCCTCAATATTGATAATTAATATATAAAAATCCGGTTAATTAAAATTCATATTAAATGATTAATAAGAATGAAATGAATAATCTAACCACTATTTCACATAATCAATCAAAAATAAAATAAATAATTATATAGTTAAAACATAACCACATTGATACTACTTAATTTTTCACTGAACAATGGAAGCACTTGGTGGGAAAATAAATAAAAAATATTATTCATATTTTATGGATAATTATCCATTTTTCAATGCATAAACCACATGACCAATGAAAATTTTACATCAAATATTGAAACAGAAAATCCAGGAACCCAGATAGAGGATCTCATGCATGTTAGGTTTATAAATAATTTAATTTAGATATAAAGAAATGATACCTTTTCTTAGGATATTTCTTTTTAGTTGTTTTTGACAATTTGAGAACCCCTTTCCATATTACCTTCATTTCAATGGCATGATCAAAGTGTAGATTCCATCTAGTAGTGATCCACACATGCTCATGTGATCATTGAAAAATACTGATGTAAGGTTAAGTTCTAGTGTAGAATATTTATCATATTGTATTCTTCTTCTTGATTTCTTTTAGTTTATTTTGGTTTTTAAGGGATCTATCTTATGCTTCTCGTTTACGAGAGGAACTGAGAAAGAGGAATCTGAGAGAGAAATAAATTATGTGTAATGATTCTCAAATATAAATTAATCCTACATAATAGAAATAACCATCAATTTTTAGAGATAATGTTCAGGTTAAAATATTATTTAATTATAAAATGAAACTTAAATAATATAATAAACATTATCAAATATCATGCCATATAATAATTATAATCTAATTATTTTATATCATGAGATAACTAACACAATGATAAATATTATTTTACCAGCTTTCAAATTAATATTTATAAGTAGACATGATCTTGGTACTTTTTCCTTCCTCGGCATTTACTAAATACTGAAATAAATATTTTATTAATATTTTATTTGAAAATAAATATTGCATTCATAGTCTGGAAAATGAATATTTATTAAATATTTAACAAACAAAATAAATATTTTGTGATTAATAAAACCTGAATAAAATTATTCCATGGTCTTGAGAATATTATTTATTCTAATAATTAAATTCAAATAGAATTTAATCAATATCACTAGAAACAATTAGTGCATGACCCTCTAGGTTTTTTTCTAATTGGAATTAGAAGGTATTGCCTAATTTCTAAGATTAATATCTAGAATCAGGTCATGGAACCAAATAGGAAGAAGTTTAATATCACAAAGTCAATAACTACATATGAGTGATCTCTGTGTAATATAATCACTTTATTACAATATCTCATCATGTATGTTACACACACATGTCATCAACCAACAGCTTGATACATATTTCTTTGACTATCTAAAAAAATTCATCTTCAAACCATGTATATGGAATTTAATGTGATAGTTAGATATCAATAAAAGGGTTGAGATATCAACTTTCATAAAGATAGGAAAGAAAATACTTCCTCAACTTATTATAAATAACATGTTATTCATGAGATGTGTACTAGGTGACAATAAAACAGTACATTCATGATATATTCCCCAACTCTTGATAAGATTAAAAATGAGAAGAGTGCTGAAGATATTAATGTCTACGAGAAATAATTAGAATATATCTTAGATGTTTATTGTATGATGATTTCATCAACCTCTATATAACTCAAAAAGTCTCATGAGAGTATTGATGCATATAACATGATCAATAATATCCTTGATCTTTATCATAAGATTGATAGAAAAGAGTGGTTTGATAACTCTAAGGAACTCTTTATAATTAAATTTACAGAGGGTACACCATCTAGGCCTAATATATTCAAAATGAATGGATATATTGAGAATCTCGACATTCTAGGGTTTAAACTGTCTAATGAATTATACATTAATATCATTTTTTCTTCACTCCCTCAGAATTTATCTAGTTTTTGTTGAATTCTTATATAAAAAAATTGAAAAGCCTCTCTCAGATCCCCTCACTTAGATTCAACAGGTTGATAAGGGCATGAAGTGTTATAATACTTCTATTATTTCAGTGAACAAGAGAAATGAAAAAGAAAAAAATACCTTAGACTGACTCTATGTCTAGGCTTATTCAAAATTCCCACCTATGAGAAGGAATATAAAGGGGGAAATAAAGGGATCAAGACATCATATATTTTTCATATTAAAAAAGGGATACTGGAAGAAGAGTTAAACCATAAAAATTTTATATGGGGAATATTCAGGAGAATTCATTATAAAGTATAATATTTCAATTTCTAAAAATTGTTATTGGATACTACTTAGGGTGATCACATTTGTATCCAATTATAGAAACCATGTAGATTCAGAATTGCTACATGAGGTAAAGTGGATATATGAGTTTCTAATGTATCTAAACTCATTGTGGTAGCTGTTGACTATTATTACCTCACATTGCTGATGTGATTGATCTGGGTTTTAAAGAATCGTTAATGTGTTCCATTAGTTACAAAAAAAATTATATTTTTATCATTCCTGGATATGAATGATTTTATTTTCAGATTTGGGATTAAATGATGATTATTTTATAAATGAAATATATGATATAGTATGACACATCCAAATAATGATATTTATGTATTTGATTACACAAACCAAGTAATGGAAATTGATAATGAATCTAGTTCTCATGACTCTATTCACACAAAATAATGTCATCATCAGCTAGGTCATGTAAAAAAAGTTCTTAAAAAATTATACTAATATGGATATTTATATTCTTCTAAAAAATACTTAGAATATGTCATACTTGTTTTCAATGAAAAATTTCCAAATAACCATTTAGTGGAAAGGTTTAAAGGTACACAAAGGCAATTGAATTAGTTCATATAAGTATGTGTGGAAAATTTACAATTGAATCAAGGGGTGGAAACTCATACTTTATAAATTATATTGATGTATTTAGTAAATATTTATATATCCACTTAATGATGTTTATGTCAGATTACTTTATAAAATTAATGGTGTACAAGAATTAAGTTGAGAATCATATTGCTAAGAACACAAAGAAACTTCATTCAAACTATGGTGGAGAATATCTAATCCAAGAGTTCATTGATCATGTATATGAGTTTGGGATTCTATATAAAATAACTCCTCCTGATACACCACAATAGAATAGTGTCAATGAAAGGAGGAACCAAACCTTGATAGACATGGTGAGATCAATGGTGAGTCATAAACGTCTTCCATTATCCCTTTGGGGATACACATGTAAACAATGATGGAAATACTAACTGATTTCTAACTAAACTCTAAAATGGTATTCTATATGAACTTTGGTATTCATGTAATCCATAGTTGTCACATATACGAATGAGAGGGAACACATATCTAATATAAACAAGTATGACATGGATCAAGATACACAATAATTTCCTATATGAACCCCCAGATAAGAAGGAAGTGGTTAACAAATGTCCCTAATTTTTTGAGAGGGAACACATATCTAATATAAATAGTTGTAGTGAGATAGACTTTGATGATGTCATGGATCAAGATACACAATAATTTGTACATGGGTAGATTCAAAAAATCCCCATATAAGAGGAAATCATAGAGAAATAATTACCATGAAGGAGTATATGATATGTTAGAGAATGTGAAGGATATTGTTTTCTAGTCACCAAGGGTGTTGAGTCATTATTAGTTGATAATAATGAACCTAGAACCTTGAAGGAAGTAGTAAGTGACATAAAAGTTTCTAGATGGAAATAATCCATGAATTTTGAGATGGATTCCAAGTACCAAAAAAAAGTTTGGATTTTATTATATCTTCCAATGGATTTAAGGAATTTTAGTTTCAAATTATTATTCAAGACTAAAATGTACATGGATACAAATTCAGTACCTATAAGAAATGGATGACTGAAAAAGGGTTTAAATTGATTCAAGGAATAAAACACAATAAAAAAATTTATCTAGATTATATGATTGATTTTATTAGAATTATATGTCCCATAATAGATTACCATGACTATGAGATTTTTTAGTTTAACATCAAAACCGTCTTTCTTAATATAAACATTCAAAAAGATGTTTATATGAAACAACTAAAAGGGTTTCTGAATAAAAATAATTCCAATATAGTGTATGAATTATATAGATCCATTTGTGGATTAATGAAAGAATCCAGGTCCTAGAATATTTATTTTTATGAATATATAATGAAATTTTGAATCATAAAAAATAAATATGGGGATTATATATTCAATAGTTTAGTGGGTGTGTAATCATTCTGTAGATAGTGTATGTGTATGGCATATTAATTATTAGAAATCATGTACCATTATTATAGTCCACTAAGGAATAGTTAAACCCATAAATATATATGAAGGACTTAGGTGAAGTATCATATATTCTTAGGATCAATTTCTATTATGATAGATCTAAGAGACTACTTGGAAAAAGTATGGGTATATAAATTGAAAAGATATTATAGATATTCAGTATGGAGAAATCCAAGATGATAATTTTTTCCAATGTACTATAGAATATATATATCCAATAAAATGTATAATTAGACACATGGGGAGAGAAAAAGATAATAAGAATCCCATATGTATATGTGGTAGGGTCATTCATGTCCATTATGTTATTTACAATGATAGATGTTGCTTATGGATTAAACCTAGTAGATAGATATGAAGAAAAACTAGGATACCACCATTAGATGGTAGTTAAGACTATCCTAAAGTATCTCAGTTGTATTAAGGGAATGTTTCTCATTTATGGAGGATATTATTATCTAGTTATCAGGTGATACACATATGTTAGTTTCTAAATAGATGAATATGGTATAAAATCTAAATAATATATATCTTCACTCTCAATAAATGTTCTATGAGATTGAGTATATTAAATAAAGTAGTGGTCATTTATTTTACTGTATATTCCAAGTTATTATAGATTATGATATAGGTAAATAAGTTTTTTGGATATGAAACTTCATCCAGAAGATTGATTTATTCTCTAGAAGTAAAGATCAAATCACACTATACTATTATAATCTTTAGTGGTGGATATTTTCATGGACCCATGGTCACATCAATATATGAATCACATACTCCACAATTATCATATCTTGAGAGATTTTTCTTAGATAGGTGAATTCATAGTGAGTGGAGTTTCTATGGAAGGAAACAAAGAAAACTTTTTGACTAAATACCTATCTCAAAAAAATCACGAACATCATGTGATATATAGAATACTAAAAGTCATTAGTAGTTATATCTAGTTCAAGTTGGACTCTATTTGAGTTTGTTACTTGAAAGACTAATTTTTTTACTTTATATTTACTTTATATTAATAGATTTTAATATTAATAAACATCATATCATATATTTATTGTACCTATATTTTACATTAATGTGATAATTTCATTAAAGTATTTTTCACATAAAAATGTCTTAAAAGTTCCCCATAATGATAACAATCTTAAAGTACCCTGATAATATTATATAAAATAATTCAAATGGTTGTATAATATTGTCTGATGGGGGCCGAATGATGAATAATATCAAGTGATGGATTCTCATAAAATGAAGACGATTCATCTCATGAAGTTTAAACTTGGTAATCTCAAATATGAGGTATTTTGAGGATAATTATAAAGTTGTAATTCTACATGTTTTTGGGTCATTCAAGTTTCCAATATGTGAACATGTGTAATTAACCTTAGAATTTAAGATTATTATGAATACATATCAAAAATCATTTTTTTTAATTTTTTTTCCAAAAACATGATGTTATATATTATGGAGAAGTAGGATATATTGGATTAACCTTGAATGATATTTTATTAATGAATAATTTGAGGAAAGTATAATCCCTTTTATCTTAATGGAATTTGATATCTCAACTATTTGATTGGAATAGAACAATCAAACTAAATTCCATGTCAATGGTGTATTGATGGGTTCATTTAATTGAGTCAAAGAAAGGCATATTGAGCCTATAAGTTGATGACATGAATGTGAAACATTATTGATGAGATATTGAGATAAATTTATTATAGTACACAATGATAATTTGTATGTGGTTGTTGTAATTGTTACATTGAATTATTTTTCTATTGGTACCTTTACATGTTACTAGACTCTAATATTGGACTTAGGAAAACCTGCCTAATTCCATAGAGGAAGAGGTATTGAGGGTCACACACTCACTATATCCATTGATCTCAGATAAATATATTTTTTATAATCATAATTTTTGAATTCATATATTATTCACTCAATAATTATATGTGATTTGAATATTTAAATAAAAAATTATTTGCAATACTATCATATATAATATTTATTTATCTCCTGTTTTATTAAAATAGTAATAAATTATACTTATTTATATATTTATGTGAATATGAAATGAATATTTATTCACAAGGCAGTGAATATAATATATATTTTTTGAATAATATTTATTAGTTGAGGTTTAGTTAATGCTGTGGAAGGTGGTCTGGCTTAGTTAAGCACCAAAAAATAAAAATGATATATTAAATACAATTTATATAAATATTAATTAATTAATTTACATATATATTATCCACGAGACACGAGCACAAAAAAATAATTATGATATTATTATTACTATTTAAATTGGGATTTTCTAAGGATTAAGATTTTATTTAAGGGCCTATACACAATTACTAATTATCTAACCTAGATTTATTTATACTCAGTTATATTATTTCTATAGTGTGGTTGTTGTACAAAAAATTTCCCCTCCCTAAATAATTATATAAACATATTATGTCTTGAGAGGTTTCTCAGAAGCTCAATAGAATCTCTTCCACCTCCATCATTTTCTCAACAATGATAGAAAAGAGAGAAAAACCTTGAGATTTAGCGATTATGTTATGAACAATATTAATAAAAAAAGGTGAATAGATCATTTATGGAAGAACTTGAAGTTAATTTATCATCATTTTGATATCATGTTACATGTGTGGATCACCACTATATTGATTTTAATTTATATCCAATTGATTTAATGATGGTGCGTCACAAATGTGGTTCGATCGATCAATACCTACATCGAAGAAAGTACTCATGACCAAGTTAATTTATATCTATTTGATTAAAAATAAGTTTAATGTGAAATATCATCTCTCATGGATTTTGGATTCTTTTGTTATGGTTCTTCATATATCATTGTGAGATATGTCATTCTTTATTATGTTATTATAATTTATTTTCCAAATTCAATGAAAAACCATCATTGGGAATGGGTTCAACTAGATTACTCTACACTTAGAACCTTCATGGTTGACTTGATGTAAATAAGTGGGGGCCTCCACCAATATATAATTCTTTAGAGAAGGTGATTATAGTTTAAGGTCATATTTCTCAAACCAATGGTAAGAGGGTGTGATAACCTAAATGGATCTTAAGACCCAATAGTTTTCATACCATTGAACACAGAATGAAAAAGTTTTTAATCATAAAATGTTGTATTTGATTTAGGAAGTGATGAAATGGAAAAATAATGCCAAGTATAACTAATGAAAATATTTGAGTAATGCGTTCCACTATAATGTTGTTATGTAAATATGGGGTAATATGACCTTCTCTTAAAGACAAAACATTCCTTTGATTGGCAAGATGAATATAGTCACTCAAATATTATTTCCAAGGAGAGGCACCCTTTTTTAGTTGAATCCACTCATTACCAATAGCCATGAAATATTTATGGTGATTCAAATACATATAGAATAAACTTTTGTTTATGGGAATAGGATATTAAAAAATTATTAGGACACTATAGTCTTGATCTAACAATGGTTGGGATGTTTTGAGATGTTGAGTGGGAATATAGGTGGATGATGATTTGTAGCTAGGAATGAAATATATAGCTGTAAATATATTGTGTATCATGAGATAATAGGAATCAATATATATATAGGTCTTATTAAAGATAACCCATCCCATAATATAGTGTAATATAGAAAGAAATAGCATGAGTCTGGGGACCATACACTTGGGAGGGTTTGGTGCTGATGGAATTTGTATATGGTCTCAAGATAGATAATATAGACATCATCAAATATTTTGAAATAATAGGAATCAAGACACACATAGCTATTGAAGGGGAATTTTTCTTTTCTGGTGTAGGATCAAAACTAGAAGTGTCTATGTGGTTGTACCTAGAATCATGGATCTAAGTTTCTATAAAAAGTTCCTTAGTATATAACTAGGGTATGAAATCCAATGAAAATATTGGGTTCCCAAGTTCTAGAATGTAAATATTAGTAATGGGGTATTTTAATCCCGGTATTGGTTTATGGATAGAAACCCTATTTCAGTCACCCTTACATGGATCTGACTATAATATGGGAAAATCATGATAATTAGTATGGATTACTCTAATTTTTTTTACTGTCTTGTAGGGTGGACCATATGTAATATATTTTAACATTATAAGATAAGGACATAAATGTTATGAATATTATCATATTATGATGAGGACCAATTCTACGTAGTTTAGATTCATGCAGAGCGGACATAAGAGTCATTTAATTTTAGGTTGTATGGTATGGATCTTTATATAGGGTGATTTTTCATAGAAAATTTCCATAGAAAATAAAATAAAATGGATTAATCTTGGTGTTAAACCCATGGTGGAAAACTCGATGTGAATTGGTAAGGAATTAGATTCTAGGATAAAGAAAGGGTTTAATTGGGATAAAATATGCAGTTGAATCTAATATAAGTAATTTTTATATCACTATATATCCTAAAATAATAGTAATTAAGACACATGAATTTTTTTAGAGAAAGTGAGGTGGCTTTGCTCTGGTTATAGGCTATTTTGATTGACGTAATGTGAATGATTGAGAGTCTAAAAATTAGGATTAAATCCAATAGGGTTTGTGCCTGGACCTAGGTTGATACCCCTAGGTGTCATTTGTATTCTCGAATAACTAGAATCAATCCACACATAGTTCTAAAATGTGGCATTTTTTACTCTAGTATGATATTGGAACTAGATGAAGCTCTCTGATTATACCAAGGATGTGAGATCCTTGTCTTGGTATATTATACCCCAGTATATGGTTGATGTAGATTAACCACCATGAATAAGGAGATAATAGACTAGGTATATTTAGATGAAAGTAATATTTGTGTCTAGTTATGGGATAAGTAATCCATATATCACTATATATCATATGAGAATAGGAATCAAGCCACACTTAGTTCTTGTATGGTAACCTCTACATAGATTGGGATCATTTGTAGGGGAAAGATGATGATATATTCATCCCAATGAAGGGATATTGAGGAATTTATGTGAATGAGAGGAACGAAACATTATGATAGATAGAGGGATGAAGTTAATGGGATTTTTTTACTAGGACTAGGATAGTATATCTGAGTGTCACTGGGTGTGAATCAAGCCCCATGTAGTTCTAAACAAGTCTTTTTATATATTTGACTCATGCATATGGGGAAATAGTAATTAAAGGTATGGTTATCCTACTATACTAAAGGGTAAAACCTGATATAAATGTATTCTCAACACCAAGAAAACCCGGAGTGGTATCATCCTAATGCATGACCCTAGAAAGTCCTGATATAAGTAGGTTATGGTCTTGTCCCTAGTTGAGGCTTGACATGAAGATATAATCTAAGGCTAGATAGATAATGAGATAAATAGGTTTCACTATGTATGACATAGTAACATGAATCATACCACACATAGTTCTTAATATATGATATCCCTGCATAGATCTATCTCATGTATAATATAAAGAGAGTGAAATGTATAGATGCTCTGGTGAGTGATAAAGATGGAACCTAACATGAATTAAGAAAATAATGATCACTAGAGAAAAACATGGTATATAAATAGAATATATGGCTAAGCCTTGGATATGATATAGAGGCATCACTATGAAACCTTAGGTAATAAGAATAAATCCACACATAGTTATAGTAAGTGTATTTTTTTACATGTTCAGTGATCCATAACCTTAGAAGTGTAAATTATATCCATAACCATTAAATTCCATTGGACATAATGTAATCATGTATCATATCTCTTAAACAGGAGGGGGAATTTTATAACTAAAGGTCACATGTAATAGACCTCTTTATAAAATTAAAGGTCATGTGTGTTGTAACAGTCAAAATAATTTTAAATTAATGTAG
Source organism: Viscum album (assembly GCA_963277665.1). Classification (NCBI taxonomy): domain Eukaryota; kingdom Viridiplantae; phylum Streptophyta; class Magnoliopsida; order Santalales; family Viscaceae; genus Viscum; species Viscum album. Next base: position 1,595,853,775 of record OY728161.1, read on the forward strand.
GATGGATTATATGTTTTTCAGTTTAACATAATATGACAAGTAAAATGTTCTATGCAATTTATAGTAATGCAGACTATACATAAATGTCATGAAGTTTAGGGTCCTAGGAAAATGACCTTGATTAATCCTAAAGGAATATATGAAAATTATTTCTTGAGTAACCTTGAATTAGTGGTGGTGTGACACACTCTATCCTTTATAAGTGAGGAATAAGCTCTATTGGAGTAGAAATTATTTATGGTGTAAGGTCCTTCCAATTTTTACTCCAATTTCATAGGAATCTTCCAAGGTATAATATGAGTTCTCATGGACAACAATATTTACCCTTGGATGAATTATTATAAGTTAACCTTTTTATTTAATTCTCACGTGACTCTATTTTGATGAACATTCGGGTTATGTAGTTTGCACAACCTATTCTCATTAAGTCCAAAAAACTCATCTTTCTGGATATGGGATTACTCATCCAAATAAGTTTTCTAAAATATGGTGATATAGAGTTAGGGTTTATTAACCTATATGGGAAGGACTTACTTCTTCCAATACATAAGTAAATATGGGATCGTCTACATGGATGTTCAAGTTGTGGTGTGTTACATCCACATAGCATATAAGTTCTCATCTAACTAAGATTTTTTGTCTTTATCTAAAATATTTGAAAGGATATTAAATAGAGTTTTATTGAATTAATCTATCTATTTAATGGACTTTGTATGATAATGGGATGATTTTTTGGACTAAATATTGTATTCTTGATACAACCTATTCAATTCAGAAGCACAAAAAATCATGTCATTGTCCATCAATATTGTGTGAGGGACACCATATTTGGTGATGATATTTGAATTCATGAAATTGATGATAAAATTTATTCTAAATTCCATGAGAGATATATAAATGAACCAATTGTATATGAATTGGTGGAAGTAATATTAAACTCAAACTACCAAGATATAGTTAGTGGATATGGTCCAATTACATCTATTTCCCACATAAAAAATGTTCATGAGTATTTGGAAGTGTTCAATAATTCTAGGGGTTTATGATTTAAGTTGTTATATATTTGAAAATCATGCAATTTATTTGTGAATTAGAAGAATTCCTACATCACTGATGGATAAACATATCCAAGTCTCGTAATTTGGTGGAAAATATGGTTCTTGATTGGTGGGTTCAACAATCTCTAGGAATGACTTCTTAAATAAAAACCAGAGTCTCTCCTCCTTCAATACATCCAATAAGGACTCAATAAAATCCTTGTTTTTAGAGGACCTTCTAGTAACTCATGAAACTATAAAGGATGAAATTTATCACTCACCTATGTTCTTTCTTAGATTGATCTGGTGAGAGAATCCCATTTTTCAGGTATTCTATTATGGGGGATTTATATCCAATTATGGTGTCAATCGATGATGGTAAAGGTTCACCTTGATTAGGAGTAGTGTTAACATCATTAATCTATTCCACATAATTATTTTTAAATTGAGAGACAACCCTAGGATGTGCAATGTTAATAAATGTCTCATCCAAATTTTTATTTTCCAAATATGTAGCAATATTGGCTAGTGCATCTTCTTGTGAAATATATGAATTTAGGATATGAGAAAATGTTATATTTGAGGGGAACTCGACCATCAACCCTTGTATAACATCAAGAAATGGAATCAAATGTTTCTTTTCGATACTATAATATTCATTTATTTTCTTGATTAATAACTCAGAATCACCCTTGATATTTATTTAAGCTACTGGTATTTATAGGGCCATTTACTTGATTTTAATGAGGGATAGGTATTCTACCTAATTGTTAGTTCATCCTTATGGTAGTAGGGAGTATGTAAAAACATGTTTGTGTGTGTGTGGGGGGGGGGGTGAATACAATTCCTAAGTTGATGGGTTTGAGTTTTAGATTTTATATCATTCTTCCAATTGGAATCCTGAAGGAACCATCAAAGTATACATCCTACACTTAATAGATTTCAAGGATAGATAATACCTCATTGTTAGGGAGTTACATGTCCAACATTGACTTATATGGAATCTGAATCACTGTTAGGAAATCTATTAATCCTTTCCATTTGATTCATTTCGAGACAAAAATTGGATTTCAAACCATTGTAGAATGACTACCCACTATGATAGATAACCAACCAGCATTGGGAAACTAATGATATACTTCATCAGATCAACATAAGAGATTAGATGAACCACATGATTCTTTATATAATTTCTTAGGTTCTACACTATGAATAATACTACAATGTAACTCTTCTCAATAAAATTACATTAGGTATCAACTCCCAAAATTGTTCTATTATGATAATAAATACTATTATCCTTTACTAAATAATTATTACAATCAATGAGAGCACCGATTGATCACTCTAGGGTCTCCACATAAAGGACTATAGGATATCTTTCAATAGGCGACATCAAATATGGTGGGTGTAGAAGGAACTGTATGAGAATGTCAAATGATCTCTAAAAATATTCAACCCTATAATAGGTAAACCATTTCTTCATTATTTTTTTTGAAGAGTATAGATTTTATGGAAGGAAGATATAAAACAAACACAAAAACCATATTCTTGACCTATGTTCATTAAGAATTCATTTCCACTGGTAGTGCATAATTAATAAATTACAACTACTGGAACTTTATACCTTGTCTAAGATCACCATAGTTAGGAATTATGATACACCCTAAACACTAAATCAATGATACACACATTCAAAAACATATAATTCAAATAACGTAAGAATAACATGAAAAGTAAATAGACACACAAGATTTCATCGATTAGTATTTCGTCCAATGTACATTGAAGAACACTGCAAACACTTATACTTTTAGAAGTAAAAAATAACAGTAAACACTATATATAAGGTGACAATGTTACAATTATCATCATTCATTACATTACACAACAATAGCTAGACCAACATATCCTTTATAAAGGAAATCTATTTGTAAAACTGGATTATCACCCTTAGACCGTCCCAATTGGTACACTGTTCACTTTAAGAAAAGATGTGTCTGATCAACCAATCAATAGTTTATCATATACTCATTAACTATTATAGTCTAAACTTCTAACGAGTTAAATAAATTAACTTGATTAGGATTTATGATCACTACAATATCCCACATGAATATTGATTTGAGGATTCTCTTTTGAATTATACAACACTTTGGATAATCCATATCATCCATCAATATACATGAAGTGTTCTCCACCATACTTTTATTTAGTTTAGCCCCACTTAAGAACATTGTTTCCTCAATATCTCTTGGATTAAAACCTACATGAACATATCGATTAGATTTTTGTTCCTTGAAATCATTTTTATCCTTAAAAACTTATACTAAAGAATATTTCAAATGAAAATGGAATTTAAATTTAAAGTCTTTCATTCTTACATGAAATTATGGATTCTTAGAAAGTTGGATAACACTCTAACTATCCAAAAAAAAAACATTCCTTATTCCGATTATTTTTTAATACCCTTCAACAAGTACTTTAACTAGACAAAATTCTATAAAACTTCTCTAGATACTATATAATTTACTTCTATCATATTCAATGTCCCCACCAATTGTAACTGTGACTTTATATTGATATTTTTTATATGAAATTTAAACACAAAACCTGTTTTGCAGTTTTGTGTGTTAGAATATCTAGAAAAATTCATATCAACAAAATCTTATAGAGGATCATCTTATGAATAATATAATTCTATATCTAATGATCCCTTAATGTATCTTATGACCCACCTTACAACTTCCCAATTTTCCTTCCCATGGTTAGACATAAATTGATTTACTACTCCCATTGCAAAGATAATATTTTGTTGCATACATATCATTACATACATAAAATTTCTATTATATGAATCATATCTTACATTCATAATGTACTAAACCACATCTGCTATTAAAGTTTTCTATGCTCTAAATAATTTCAAGTATTAAACAAGAGGGGTTCTAATATATTTACATATGATTTTCCTACATTTATTAATGATATTTTAGATGCACTCCATCTAGGATGGAACTAGAGTAATAGTTTATAGATCCCTCTCTATCCTTATTCCCAAGATTTTCTTAGATTAACCAATATATTTCCTTTAAAATATTCTAGAAAACTTCCTCTTCAGCTACTAAATCCATTTAATTTTCAGACCCACATGAAACATTTCATCCACATAGAGTAAAATTAAAATGTAAGACTCATAATTCCACAAATTTCAATAGAAATAGTGGTAAGATTTTCTTCTCATAAATACTTATTTATCCATTAAATCATCAAACTTCTAATTACACTAATGAGGTTCCTATTTTAATCTATTGAGAACTCACTTCAATTTACCAACAAGACCATCCTTCTGATGATCCCCAAAACCCTTGGGATACTTCATGTAGATATTCCACTCAAAATATCTTAGAAGAAAGTCAATACCAACATCCATATGCTCTAAGCGTACACCATTAGAAGAAACAATACACAACCCTATCAAGATTTTAGTATGATTAACTACTAGATATTTTTTTGAGAAATCAATTTATTCCTTTTGTTGGAATCCTTTCACCAAAAACCATTCTTTGTATCTACTAATATCATAATATTCTTTCATAAAATATTAGATCTATTTATTCTCTAGTTCTTATTTCCATTTTAGTCATTTAGTCAGATCCAAAGTTTCATTGAACTTAAGTGAATTCATTTATAACTCAATGGATGATTCTCACTATTTAGAGTCACTGATATTTTCTACCTCTTATGTAAATTTGGGTTCACTAGTATCCATTAGAAGTAAGAAATTCAGGTCAAACCCATAACTCTGGACTGGTCTTATGACTCGATAAGATCATCTCAGAGAAGTTTCTACACTCTATGATACTTCAATTACTAGTTTTTAGTTTACAGTTCTACCGATACCAATTGATTTACTACTAGATCTTTTCCCTAGGATTCTAGAGTCCCTGATCATTTTCCACATCTTACACTGGTCAAATTTTCAGTTCATTTATGTTGAAATATGGTATCATTGGTATTTTTGAATTATCACTACTTTCATCTTGATCAACCTGTACTAAAAAAGTTGAACTCTTTTCCCTGAGTTATGATTTTGAAAATTTATCATATTTACATAGTGTATTTACATTAACGATTACATATCAAATTATGATTATATTCCACTTATCATTATTCCATATAAGGTAAATAAATTCTTCGTCCCCATAGCCTACAAGAAAAAGTGATTTAGATTTTTCCTTAAATATATCACTATCATTTTCATCAATAAGACAATGATCAATATAACATAAGACTTTGAGGTATGATACTCATAGTAACTTTCCAAAGATAAACTCTTCTAGTAAACCTTGTCCCAATGTAGAGTCTAGAGTTCTATTGACCAAGTATATTGTTGTGTCAATTGATTCCGTCCAGATGGAATGTAACACTGTAAGATTTTTTGAGATAATTTATTTTTAATTTCTTTGATGTCTTGTGTTGTATGCTACACCAAGATTATATTGTGCTATACACAACATCATATCATCTTGCAAAATACGCAACACTATTCTTATCTTGTGTTACACACAATTTCAAGTTCTTTTGATAGAATTCATTCCACATAAGACTCCGTATAATGGATAACTAAATATTATAACCTAGTCATTATAATGGTGGATATGAATTGTATTAACTTCATTCTAAAACAATAATTTAAATAAAAATAAGTGTCTCTATAAAATAATAAAATCACTCTTTATGGATTTTATTAGTGAAATATGTAACATATTGATTTTTTACAATAATCATAAAGCCCTCTTATGATAAATTATTTAGTGTAAAAAATGATTTATCAGTGAAATAACTTAATAAATGCAATAAAACCTAATCAACACTTTGGAATCTTCAATCGAATATTTTCGGTGTTAGACACTATCGTGGTGCTAGATTCCAAAACTAGTAAAGTCTTAGCAAAGATGGAATAAAATTATTAAATATATTATATTAACCAGGCATAATTTATTCAAAATAATTAAATAAATACAAAACCGTACATCATATGATAAATATGAGACCACCGATATGTCTATAATGCGATGTTTACCCTAGGTGGGGTATAACATTAGTAAGAATATGATGTTGGGACACCTTGCTTGAAAAGATAATTTATTTAAGGTTTTCTATTATTTTATTTTATGGAAGTTATTTAATATGTCTAAAAAGATGTGGCGTATGAGAAATCCAAGACCACAGTTAGGTTTTTAATTCCATGTTTACCATTGATGTGGTATAAAATTAAAAGGTGACTAACGTTTGAATGGATCGCTCACTAAAAAAACCATTTTATTTTAAATTATTTTTTATTACATTTTTTTAAATAAAAAATCATTAATATCTCTCAAATGGATTGTAGTTTGAGAAATAAGAGACTACCGTTGCATCCGAAATGAGGGGTTTACCTTAGGAAGAGTATAACTTCTATGTACAATGAGTGTTTGGTCTAATCTCTTGATAAATTAATGTTTTTAAATTATTATATGATATTAATTTATTTTAAAATCATTTTTAACAGGAGTCATATTCTTCAACATAGAACGCACCATTTTTAACAGCCCTATGAAACCAAAATCTTGAAATTCAACCATTTTTGACATTTTAAAATCATAAAATATTTAAATAGGTAAATTAAAACCTTACGTAATCAATTTTGAGTTGAAAGAGATCATTAAATGGGGGTATTGGAGCTTCCCTTCTTGAAATGTGGTGAGGGTTTCATATGAGTCGATTCGATTATGATCTTTAAGGATTCTTTCAAGATCAGACTATCCTGAAACTCATTTTTCCATGACTGGTGAACTCTACTGATTCAATATGAGTCTCTTCTCTTGTTTCATGCACGGGAACATCCTCCTTCATTTTGCTTCCTCATGCACGTAGCATCCCTACATACATGTTTTTTCTTATTTTTTTATTTTTGATTTTATTTTAAATTATTTTCCTATCTTCTCAAAATCATGAAAATTATGTGGTTAATTTTAAAATAATATGTTAAACTTAGATTTATCAAATATAATCTTGAAGTAAATTATAAGGGTTGAATATGCAATTTAGCCCAGATAATTAGACCAAAAAATAGTTTATTGAAATTAACATACTAAAATTACATGGATTAAAAAAATTATAATTATTAATATTATTAAATGACAATTTCTTGAAATTATAAAAGTTTAGATATGAAAAAAATTTATTTTTAGATAAATGATTTTTTTTAAATGATAGTTTCATTATCAAAGGTTATATATATATATATACACATATATATAAATATTAAAAACCCAATAATTATGTATAATACCACACCTGTTATCCAATAAAATTTGGGATATAATTATCGAACGAGATTTATAATTATTGTTGGGGTTAATTATTATGATTTCATATGTCAGCATAAAACGATAATCCAGAGATAATCCAGGAAAAAGAAAATATCATTGCATGTGTTTTTAATGATAATTTAGAAATTATTAAAGAAATTGAAAGTTACATTGTATGTAATATTTTATTTACTTTTGAAATAAATTAGATGTTTTCATTCTAGGAAACTTTTGATATACCTCGATCATAAATGTGTAAAAAACTTGAGACTTTGACATGTCACATTTGACGATAATAAAATAGCAAAGAGGTCATTCCAACATTCGAGGTAGGTAGTTTCTTACCTTCTTGGGCTTGTGTTTACACATGTTTCCGTGATGATTATATTTGTTGCATTTTATTGACCGTGCTTGATTGTGATTGCATGAATGTGTATTACATTAAAACCTTTGTGACCCCATTAGTGATAATAGTGTTGTTTTTATCCACATTGATTATTATCACATGTTGTTGTGTATACTGCTATATACCCATGTTGATATACTATGCCTACTTGTGTGATTTACCTATATATGTATCATCAAACCTTGTGGTTGTTAGTGTTATTTGAGATAGATGGATCGTGGTGACATATTTATTTCCTAGTGGAGGTGAATTCTTGATTGCAATGATAACGATGATGGACCAAATCATAGGGTTCAGTTACGAGGACTCTATGGTGTCATGCAGAGGGTGTGCTCAAGGATGCCTCGATGGAAAGTGCTTTTCACCTCGTGATAGCCTATTCGATGGGAGTACACAATTTTATCTCATATAGAGGATCTGGATGACTTTGTCCAATTAAGGGATGGATGACACGGGTATCACTTCCATGACACCATGAGGACACCTTACAAGGGCATGTTTACTTCTTACGACTCATTCATTTATCTTCCAGTGTGGAGCCGAAGTAGGTAAGACTGGGGTTTGTGGAAGCTTGGTCAGTAAACTACAGCTATTTTTTGGATTGTATGTTTATACGCTTCCTGGATTATCTATTATCATGGTACACACTTGTATACTTGAACACATTAGGTTAAGGACACATTGGTAGTTTCCTACCGAGTCATGTACTCACACCATTACATTTCGATGTTGTTGAAGATTTAATGAAAGTCTCGGTGAAGGGAAAGGGCCTTTTGGTGTATGGAAAAGTAGTTAGAGAATGGAGCTAGGGTGAACTAGGAAAAACACTATAAGACCCTACATTTCTTTTATTTATCATATGTTATATTCACCCAGGGAAGGCTTTCCACATTGAGAGCTTCTTTTATTTACATAACATGCATATCATTTACCTTCCGCATGATTTACTCTAATTATTTTATTATTTATCTTAATAAAATTATTTATTATCCTACTCATTGACATGAAAAAAGGTTATATCATTCTTATTATCGAACATAGACCCTCATTGCTAGTCGATATCCTCTTGCGTACGGGGAGTTGAACATGAGGTCATGTGACATTTTAGGTTGGACCCGGTGGTTCAGGTTGGGATGTTACAAAATATATATTTAATATGTCCAATTTAATGATTTTAATTCATGTTATATGTTTTCTAGATATGATATAAGAACAAATTTAATTTCTCAGATAAAAAAAGTATTTTCAAAAAAATGCAGTTTTATCGCCTTTTGATGACGAACCCTTTTTAAATGTATTTTTTTGAAAATTTTATAGGTTATATTTGACATAGTAAAATTATTATTTTCAAACAGGATATCAAAATTTACCGTGGTTGAAATTTTGGTAATTTTCTGATGAAATTCATATTTTAATGAATAGTAAAAAATACCTCATTTTAATTCAAAACTCCCTTTTAGTCTAATTTATTTATATAGTTATAATATCTTGTTAATTGGTTTTAAAGTGTAATTGAATTATGTTTTTTATTATTTAATCCAATTTTTATCATTGTAAGTAATTTTACATTTAAATTGGACAAAAATCCATGTCAATCTTTCGATAGTTTTTTACTTCATAAAAACTCTTTCTCTCGTTTTGACAGTAGAAATTAATTTTAAATTAATTAATACAGCTTATCTATTTTTAATTTTGAAAAATGGATTTCATATTTTTAATTATAAGGTCCAATTTTTTTAAATAGGTACCTTTTATTTTTGGATATTATGAATAATAACTTCGTTAATTATTTTATTTACCACGGTTAAAGGGTCAATTAGGTAAATAAGGGAGAAAATGATATTATTATAATATAAAACTACCCTAACACATGTCTTAATATTATTTTATGAGTCATGACTGACACATAAAATCTTGAGACCAAAATTTTGGAATTTGGGAGTCACTTGGGTGTGAAAATGACTTGTTATAATAATAAATTTAAAATAAATGGAAATATAACTTAAACATGTATCTTTTTACTAAAATAAATTGAAGTCATGGTTATATAATTGATATACATTACTATAAATAGTCATTATAAAGATATAAATATTACCTATATCACGGTATTTTATTTAAAATTTTAGACAATATGTAAATAAATTTATTTATGACATAATGATGATGCAATGATGACCTTATTAATGAAAGATTCAAATAAATGATATTATAAATATAAAAATAAATATAATTTGAATATTTTGATATCATAAAAAATTTTTATGGATTATTATGACATTCTATATTTTATTTAATGTAGTTTTTTTGAATCAATCATGTTTTTATAGCTTTAACACAAATAAATTAACAAATAGTGTCGAAATTGACGTAAACGAGTTTTTAAAAAAAAATACCATTTTACTAAATGATATAAAAGTCATAAAAATATAATAATCATCAAAATGGATTAGATAATGTTTCAAATTTAATTAATAATCCAATTTATGTTATCTTGGAATTTTATTGTAACTATATGGACCGTATATTGTAAAAATACAAAAGACATGGTAAGAGTTAATTTATTTTACTAATGGTTAAATCCAAAAAATAAGGTTAAATTTGTGACCTAAACTTGTCTAAAACCAATTGGGTGAGATTATTTAGACCCATAATAATCTTATCTTATAATTATATCACTTTGGAGCTATTATAATTCTAAAATCAACTTATAATAAAACAATATTTCAAGACTTTCTTAAGGTTCCTTCCTCCATCTTATAAAAGGCCACCACATTTACCCAATTAATCACACCTCCCAAGCTCCTTGGCTCATAAAAATTCAACAAAAATAAGCTCTAAACACCCCCTTACTCATATAGACCACACTGTGGGTATAAATCCATCTTAAGGATACCTTTTGTGCAAATCAAATTGTGATACTCGAAAACGAGGTAATTGTTTTGTCACCTCTTTCAAAATTATTATCTTCTTATACATCCTATTCTTATGTTGTTTCCAAAATAAATTAATAAATTATATATATTCTATGTTATGATATGTTATTATAATTATGGAACAACCTTATACCTCCTTCTATCTATCATATTAATAATAACATCACCATGCGTGCGTACACACACCTCACCGTCACCATACCATGGTGTAATTTATTATTCAACAATACTTAATTTGGATGGGTATAATGATGAGTATAATGGATTTAAATAATAAATATAACATGATAATTATTTTTTATAATTAACATACCATACAATTATATACCATTTACAATTAAGTGAAAGATATCATCGCTCGTACGTACGTATGACCGACCGTCTCCACGATGCGATGTGATTAATTATATATGATCTTCATTAAACCATGATTATATAAATGAATAGAATGAAGAAATATTATATATATTATTCTAATATCATTCTATAAATGATATAACTATAACCAATGAATTGTAACTAGATCTTATGTGACAAAATATACATAAGAACATAAAGTAGCTAATATCTGAATAATAGGTAACAATGAAATGTTATTAACAAATGAATGATAATATGATCATATATGATCTCATAAAAATGAATATGATTCTGTAATAAGTAAATAACTTTATTTAAATAATTATAAAATAGGTTCAGATACATTCGAAGCATATCAAACCTAAAGAAAGGGATAATTTCGAAATCTCATTTTAATCCGTGATTGTTTATACGTAAGTATTTGCTGGGGTATATTTATCATACAGATCCATATTTACTAAATATGTAATATTATTTATATTCTTATACTATTTTATAATTTCAATTTTACCCATTAGTGAATTTCTATTAAACAATATGGAAGGAATCTTTCTTCCATTTGCCATACGAGGTAATTTTTGACTTTTCCGACAAGAGTACAAGAAGAATGTTTTTTAAATTACACGACATGAATGAATTAATAAACATTCATAACATATTATTTACATCAAGATTACATTACAATATTTCAAGTGTATTTTTAATTAAGTTATTTTATTTTAAAATTTCATGGAATGAGAAAATAAAATATTTTTGAAGAAGAAAGTATATTTTCCTCAAGAATTAACTTCAAGTATTCTATCATAATTATTTTTTCTTTTAGATGACATAGGGTTATGTTTATATCCCCATTAATAATTTTATTCTATTATTTTTATGATATAATTATTTTTATGAAATACATTTATTTTATATGGATTATTATGGAATGTTGTTTTAGAAACACATTTTTTTGTTCCTTGGGTTATGCTATGGTGAATGGTTTATGTTTTTGTGGAACATGTAAGAATGATTTAATTATGAGATGGGAGAGAACTATATATCTTTCAAATGTATTGGGTAAATATTTATATATCATGAGATAGACAAGACTTGAGTGGAAGGTAAATTCAGTTCAATAATATAGTGTTGGAACAACAAGTAAATCCAGTTCAGTAATACATGGATGGAATGACAAGTAAACCTAGTTTAATAATGGACTTTGTACACTATCATGATCTTGGAAGGGATTCCTTGTCTACTATAGAAATAATATTATGTTCTTATTTGTTTTCCAAATTACATTTTTTATAAAAATTCTATTTTATCATGGTTAATGTTTTTTATGATCTTTTCCTTACAAACTGCTAATATGTATTTCATAACTCAAGATTTTGACATTTAAACATTATGTTAATGTTTTTGAAATGTTATGTTTATGATTTGTTTTATGTTCTTAATGTTTACAATTAATGAGAATTTGAGCTCACCTTTTTTATGTTTTATTTTCCCCAGGGTATAAAGAAAGGTTTTAGTTAGGAAAACAAAAGGCGAATATCTTTGTGGGAGATGTTGAATATCTTTCCCAAAGTTAGAAGATTATGTTACAAGTTCCCAAATACACTAAACTAATACAATATTTTGGCGTATATTTGTGTAATGTATTGATTATTGCTTAAAATAAATGTAATGACCATGTACGTCATGCATGGGTTATTAGATCTGGTATTAGGGGGAAGGTTTAGTTAACCTTAGAAACTAGGATTCAAAAACTATAGTGAGATCACTAGAGATATTTCTAAGGTATGTATAGGGATGTCCCTAAGTGTAAGTCTAACTATAGTTTACAGTTCTAGAATTATGTCAATGATCATGAATAAACTAGGATTAAACCTTAGATGTTATTGATTGAAAGTTATACCCCTTGATTATGTTGTATTCCTAGTATGAGTTTTTCACCTCACACTATTGTTTTCTGGTTTTAGACATTGGATGAAACCCAAAGAGACCATGTTAATGATCAATGCATTGGGAAATGCAATTATTTTCCTCCTGAATAACCAAATGTTATGATAGATTGAATGTAAAAAATTATAGCAGCACATACAATATCTATGAATCATTTTGGACTTCCAAATGAGAAGAGAAGGGAACAAAATTCGGTTGAGTCCTTCATGAGGCAAAATCTACATTCTTTTAGGGGGACTTCTGATCCACTTGTTACTAAAAAATGAATCAGTTCCATTGAATATATTTATTCCATCCACTTAGGATGTTTATCGTATATAAGGTAAAGAATATCAGTGGTGGACCCGAATCAAGAATAAAAGGAAGAAATATGAAATTGAATCCATGGAATGGGACGAGTTTGAGAACTTATTTTACAATAAATACTTTCCTTATATTCTTTGAAAAAAGATGTAAAAAGAGTTCCATGAGCTTAAGAAAAAGGATGAAGAATCCATTGGTACATACAAGGAAACTTTTACAAGTCTTTCAGGGTATGGTTCTGGCATTATCATCCAACTTGAAAGTAAAGTTGATTGATTCTTTACTGGCTTAAAACAAATTCCTAGAAGGGAATTAACTGTAACATACTTTAGTATTTATGGAGTGATTTTTAATTGTTCTATCAATATATAAATGGATTTTGGTGTTACATATATATCTCATTGTCTTGAAATGAAATGAAATATGGAGTTCAAGGAAAAAACTAAAACAATGTTAAAAAGAAGATGAATGTTTTTTTATGCTCAAAGGGTGGGAAGAAACACGGTGTAGATTTTCCTAAAGGGACTAGAAAATTTTTTAAGTATGGAAAATAAGGTCATCAAGCAATTTAGTGATGAAGTAATTGGAAAAAGGTTTCTAATGATGTGAATAGAGAAAAGAATTTAGAGAAAAAACCACCTACAATTCAATGCTACAGGTGCAAGGAAATGGGGAATTATGCTTATCAATTCCTTAATCTAAGGGTTATGGATGATTATCGACATAAATAACCTATTAAGGCCAAAGAAAATGGAAAATAACATGTGATAACTATTGGAGATGTTGAGTCTGACAATGAAGTGGTGGAATGATTAAGTATTTATGTAATGGTATTCAAAAATAGTGTTGTAGAATCTCTTTTATAGTATTATGGAATATTGGATTATCTATGTATTGGTCAATTGTGATTTTCCATAACTATATGGTTCCAGTAACCATGAAAAGTCATTGAAATATTTTTAGAAATCACATGAAATGCACATAATAAAGGGATAAATAGATTATGAGATGTTTGATATTATTAATGACTTCATGACTGATATAAAGACAATGTGACATCATGATATTTTTGGTGTGTGTAAAGAGTTAATTTTTAAAGAATGTATGTTTTCACTAAGGTTATATGGTTATTCATGTTATTAACATGTTTCAAGATAATATATTATTAAGGCATTCACATTTTTTTAATGTGACTACCAAGAAATACCTTATGAGATATGGGAGATAAATATTAAATCGATTTAGTTCACCTATTTCTAAAGTTGTCTATTTTTAGTTTTTGGAAGGATTGTAATGTTATCCATTTATGGATAGTATATGTTATATTATTATTGAAGATTGTTAGATTAATGTATTATCTCAGAATAGGTGGACTTATGAATATTTGATTACATGTGATAACCATTTTTTTGAGATAAATGGAATGACCCATCATACTGTCCCATGATCTTCTAACACTTCATGAATGAAAAATTCAACTTCATTTATTTAAATGAGAGATGAAGTGGAAGTTGACCATGGAACAAAAAATGGTGAGATTGTACCTAAATCAAGTACGTATTTATTCTCACAAAAAATTCTTGAACTTTAGGGAAAGGATTTTGGAAACTAAAAATTTTATCATAGTACCTTCTTATCTGATAAATCAGATGGTTCATTAAATCATTGTAGATTTATGGCTTTCTGGTTGTAAACTTTCTCCAAACCTTGTTCTCTTTCACTATCCATTATAATTTTATGGTTAGATTTTTGTTTCATATCCATGTTTTCACTTCCCACCTTTTTTCTCCTATGTGGAAACCCAGTGATGAGTTACTTTGGGTAATAGTTATGTTTCTAACATTCCTTTTTAAAATAAAGTTTTGTTTATCCTTTTTACGATGTGGGTTTCTATGAAAGAAACATTCAAGTTGTAAAACTTTTATAACCCTGAAAAATTTTGAGGGTGAAATTCATTTTAAGGGGGGTGGAATGTTACAACTTGAGATTTTATGAGATAGATTCTTATTAATTTCTTTGATGTCTTGTGTTGAACGCTACACTAAGATTATACTTTGCTATATATAACACTGAATTACCTTTCAATATAAAAAACACTATTCTCAGCTTGTGTTATACACAATTTCAAGTACTTTTGACAAAATTAATTTCATGAAATAATGAGTACAATTGATAACTAAATATTATAACCTAGTTATTATACTGGTGAATATGAATAGAATTAAATTCATTCTAAAAAAAACTATTTAAATTAAAATAAGTGAACCTATAATGTAACACCCCAAGCTTCCACGATATGCTTCTCTTTGAATAATACAATAGCGTGTGTTGTATGCAACATTGAGTTCTAACACACACCACAACCATTAAAAGTAGCCGTTATGAATAGTAATACATACCTTTTGAAATTATATAAATTTTATATTTCAAAATGGACTTCATTCATGGATTCGGAATATTGAAATTATCCCATGTTGATTTTTTCGTATTTTTCTGAGAACTTCCAATTTTTGATGAATAGTGAAAAATACTTAAAAACAACTTTTTTAATCAAAATAATTTATAGTGATAAATTATAAAGTTGAGTGGTTTTAATGTATAATTAGAATATATTTTTACCATTTTATCCAATGGTGGTCATTAAAATTAATATCACTTTGAAATTGGACATAAACAATTGTCAATCTTTTAATATATATTGTTTCTTAAAAACACGATATTTGTTGTGACAATGAGAATTAATTATAAAATTAATTAATGAAACTTATATGTTTTTAATTTTTTAAAATAGTAATCATTTTTGAATTCGGAATATAAAATATAGCTTAGAGTGATTTTTTGGTATTTTTCTGAAAAACTTTAATTTTTGATGAATAGTGAAACCACTAAGTGGTAGTTTAAAAACTAATTTTTCGTGTAAATGAAACATTACCACTTCTGTGTATTGAATTTAAAAAATCCAACAAACATGGTTGTCATTAGGATGTAAAATGTGGTTCAATGGGATTAAATTGTTTTTTGGTGAATAATAACTTTTAAGTTCTATTAATCACCATTAAAGGTAATTAGTGAAATTTAAGGTAAAAATGATATTATAAAAATATGAAAATACCTTTAAACTTGTCCTAACCTTATTTTATGAGTCATGGAAGACCAAGAAAATCTATGGGTCAACTTGGGGACCCCATGGATCTACTTGGGTAAGAAAATGACATCAATAACTTTTTATTTAAAGTAGAAATAAAATTGTAACAACATGTGTTGTTTTACTAAAACAATTATTAAATGGGGTTATATGAGTTAACTTTTCGACTATAAATATTCATTGGAAAGATAAAAATATTTCCTGCATCATGATATTTCTTATATAATTTTTAGACATTAAATATATTAAATTTTTTATGACACCATGATGATGCAGCGATTACCTCAATAATTAACGATTTAAATAAAATGAAAAGATAATGTAAAATATAAGGCTTAAACTTGTAAAAAAAACAATAGGATGGGTATATTTAGAACCCTTATCACATTACCCTGGAAATATATAATTTTGGTACCTTTTAAATCCGAAAATCACTTCATAATAATGTAAAATTTCATTAATTTCCAAGAGTGCCCCTCTTCTCCTCTTATAAATGGCCCCCACCAATACCACCTTATTCACAACTTCAAGCCCCTTATCTCAGCCAAACTCTGCCCAAATACACTCTCAACTTACCTATATTACTCCTAGAAGCCTCACTTTGGGCATAATTCTTCCCAAGGAAGCCTTTGGATCAAATCAAAAAAAGAGTTACCCGATTTTAAGGTAATGTCTTCTCTTATGTTATTTTATTTTATTTTGCTTCTCCAACCCCTTAAAATATTTTTATTAATTTAATTTGTAAAAAAACCATTATATTCAATATAATAGGATGTTGTTATGAGAAGTATTTGATTTAAACTTACACACACCTTCATCTAATGGTTAAAGAACATACTATTTCTGTGGTTGGTGAATTTCTGCCTCACGAAATGATGATTGTTCAATCTTCTTTTAACACCTCTCAAGGTGGCCATTAAGATGTCACTATATTCATATATGATATATATTATGTTTATGTTTTCCTTATGATTCTGTATTTATCATTTATTTCATACCTTTATGATTTCCATTATGGGTAAACGCTATAATTTCATTTTAGGAAGTGCGGACTACCACCCCCTCAAAGTGATTTGAATCGTTAATTCCATATGTGGGATGTATAAAGGATGGAGTAAATGATATTATATATGATATTATACTGCAATTATAATATAAATTTATATAATTATGATTTCATTCCATTAAATACGAAATAGAAATGAAAGTAGCGTTCATGCGTACGTACGGCTTACCGTCTCCATGAACGGTGCATTTCATTTCTTACCTCTAAATGTTATGTAATATTAGGAATGAATTTATATACTAGATATATATGATATATATGATATCTACATCATGAATATAATTCTGGAGATAATGGATATTCTACCACATAAACAACTTGTAATTATAAGAAGTTTATTTTTGACTCAAGTACCAAAGATTGACAAAACGACCGTTATTAACTTAAATAATTACATAATGTTCATAACATGGTAATAAGTGATATAAAATGAATAATGAAATTGAAAAAGGTTCTTAATCAATTATAAATTAACTCTAGTTTATTATTCAGGAGGTTAAAGAATGATCGAGTCAAGTCAGATACGAGGTAAGGGAACTTCTTAACCCAATTTCTGTTCTTTTGGTTAATCTCCTACTTTCAAATTATGTCATGATATTATTATGTAATATATTGTATTTTTACATTCATTATGTGTACTTATAGTTAATACACATAATAGATCTATTTTATTTAAAAATAATGATCTTTGTAAGGGACTTCGTCTTAATCTCCTTTCATTGAGACATATTTTGTTTTATACACAACTTTCTTTTATACGGTGTATAAACCCCTTTGACTTTTACATTTATTCAAAAGGAATATTTTTTGTACTAATCATTTTACTAAACGACAAAAGGGAATGTTTTTTTTGTCGTACGTATGCGGTGACAACGACTTCTCCGTCACCGTGACCATTATTTAAGTTTCGGCTACCTCTACAAGCCATAACATTTTTAAATGAAAAATAATTACAAAGTTTTAATTTTCTTTTATTTTGGTATTGAAAATGGTTTTGAAAGTGTTTTTTCTGTCAATGTGTTATATTTATATCTTGTGATTGAATTGTGGAAATGTTATGTTTCCTTTATTCATGTTTTATATGATACGATTATGTTATGGATTATGATATGCTTAAACCTTTTCATATGAGGAATGCATTGGACTTAATAAGTGATGGGTGGAGCCCGCTATAGCTCTTCGATGCATCAGTAGGTCTCATGAGACAAACTAGCGTCTTGGCACGAGGCCTTGACAAAATATTATTTGTAGTCTTGGCACGAGGCCATGGCTACATGGTTATGATAGTCTGGCATTATGCATTCCATCATTATGAAAGTGGTTATTGATATTACATGTGATTATTCAACCAGTAGAATATCCATGTGAATAAGTAAATGACATTATTTAATTTTAATTTTTCCATTTTATGTTGATGTTCAAGTTTAAAAGGCTTTTTTTAGATATAAATTGCCTTAAATGTTTATGTTTATTTATGAAAGATTCCTCTATATTGTTATCCTTACTGAGCATCTAAGATCACCCCTTTCAATGTTTTAATTTTTCCAGGATGTGAAGAAGTATTTTATGAATGACCTGAAGGGATAATATGAGGGGATATAAAGACAAGTTGTTGTAGTAGTTTTGTATTACTTTATGATGTAATGTAAAACTTATGAATGTATCTAGTGTTTCAAGGATACTAAACTAATGGGTCTTTCGAGACTTGATCTTTGTGATCATGCCAATGGTACGTAATAATGCACTGACTCTAGTTAACTGGGGTTGGGGCATTACAGTTGGTATCATAGGCAGTTTAGTACTAACCTTGGAAGCTAAATTTAAATAAACTCTAATTAGAGCACATAGACCTAAGATAAAATTTGAGGATTAGTATAGAAGAACTTCCTAGAATTTTCGTATTATAGATATTTTTTGAGTTTTCTGAGAAATACATCCCTGTCTGGATACGAGCAAGTAGAGGCGGCTCTAGCACAGATGTACCTAGGGGTAAAACCCAAAAACACTGATTTGAGCTAGACTCGAATGGGAACTGGTGCACGACAATGGGAATTACTGCACTCTTGGTTACGACACTCCCGGGGGATATGCTTAGGATAATTCTTATTTTCTTTACAAACCATTATTAAGGGTTTATGAGTATATACTTCCTCAAAGAAAACATTTTTATTATTATAGTTCAATTTATGTTAAGTGTTTTACATGTATGGAATTATGTATTTTGATTCATAAACTGAACTAGTTTATTCCATTGTTTAGAAATGGATCCTAGTGGGAGGAATGGAAACTGTATCAATGAACATACTCCATGTTGGGATTTCCCTCCTACTCAAGATAATTATAGTGGAGTTGGAGATACAACTGGTGCTGATCAACTTATCACCATACTGGGACAACTCACTCAGGTTATGAATAATAACCTTACTCGTATGGAGCACCCTGATCCGTAACGTGGAGGATCAATGTTAGACCGCTTCATGAGGCGACAACCGCCAATATTTAATGGGGGTAAAAATCCATTAGTAGCTGAGCAATGGATAAAAACCTTAGAGAAAATATTCCACGCCTTGGGGAGTAGTGAAAAGGAGAAAGTTGTCATGGAAGTTTACCGCCTCACTAGAGATTCCGATCAATGGTGGTCACTGATTCAAAACACAAAGGAATATGAAGAAGTATCAAGTATGGAATGGAGTGAGTTTAAGGAAATTTTCTTAGAAAAATACTTTCCACATGACCATCGAGCAGATATGGAAAGGAAATTTTAGAGTCTGAGGCATAAGGAGGGTGATAATGTCGCAAAGTATGAGACCAACGTTACAAGGTTAACAAGACATGCTAAAAATTATATCCGTAACCCAATAAGTAAGATTGATCGTTTCTTTGATGGGTTAAAACCATTTCTCCGTCGAGCTTTAGTATCACAATCTTTCTCAACATATGAAGATATAATCTCGTGTGCTATCATGACAGAAAAGGAATTCTCTAAGTCTTATGAAAACAAAGTAAAGCAAGAGAAGAAGAGAATAGTGTAATAAGAGACAGATAAAAGGAAAAAGGTAAAGAAGGATTTTCCATTATGTGATAATTTTGGGAAGAATCACCCCGGTACTTGCCTAAAAAGAACGGGAGTTTGTTATAAATGTGGAGAAAAAGGTCACTGATTAGTCACTGAAAGTGGATAATATTCATTTTTAAGATCTTAATATTAATGTGTTTAAAAGTTCATAAACATCAATTTTAGTCCAATTCAGAAATTGAACTTCATTTCCCATCATTGTGCAATTCATTCTTAAAGTGTCAATTTGGGCCCACTCAATAATTTGCCTGTGTAAATTAAAATGTTCATCATTTTAATTTGATATTTTGGTATATTATTCATCACTTTATTTGTAAAATTTTTTATTTTAGGTCTTATGGATGAATCACAAGTGAAGATGGAGATTTTTTCACCTGAAGGCAGAAACTTGCTGGAAAAAGCATAATGGGCCCAAGGCCCATCAAACAAATGTGGGGCCCACAAACCAAGCCCAACGAAGATCAAATTTAAAAATTAGAAAGATAAAAATATGAGGATCATTTTATTCAACTGTGGACAGAGCTAATTGTAATGTTTTCATGATGATAAAGGGATCTAAATTTAAGATTTAAATGGTGGACCCGACATTAATGCACAAAAATCCATCCCACCATTTCGACTATAACGTCCAAACGGCTCATCCAAATTTCCTGAAATATTTACAGATCATAGAGAACAGATGGACTAAGATATGTGTCTTATACAACCCCTCCGTATTTGGCCTTCTTCAATTACAAAGTCACACGTCAATATAGTGGACGAATATGGACAGTTTTCCGGGTCAAATTCGAAACATCAATTTCCTTTTGATTATTCACCCTCCATTTGACTCTATTAATTGTTGGGGGGTGAATTAATTGTTGGGGTATGGACCTAAGGCTCATAATATGCCTATATAAGGATATTTTGGTGAACAGAATAGGGGTGGAAATTTTTCTTATCATCTTTTGTTGCTTGTTTCATTGTAAGGTTAAGCTTCCAAATTTCCTTTGTAATGTTTTCCATTTCCATGTAAGTTTCTTTTTTGTATATTTATGTTCTTAATCAACTTATTTCTCTTCTATATTTTCAATTTCATTTATTAAAACTTTATTATCACAAATCACAGTGATATCTCTGTGTTGTTGTGAATTAGTTCACACATAGGTGTGAATTTCATTCACACACACGGAGGAGTGCTCGTTATTTCCGCGGTTTTAATTTCTTCAATCCAATTCTTGTTAGTCATCTACCACCCACCATTGAGAGTATACCATAAATGGAGGGATAAACCTTTAATGGGTTGATCTTAGGAGGATGCAAAGGCTGGATTTAATGTTATTTTATGAACAAATTGTTTTTAATTGGATAATTAATTTAAGACATCCATTCTTCAGCTAATTCTACTCTTCATATTTACTGTGTTTGAACAAACTAAATTCAATTACTAAATGACCATATACCTCGGCGAGATCATGAATTTGGTTCTATAAGTGTATAGGGGATTAGTAATTGTGTTTAGTAAGCACCAAACTAGAAAATGATGAAGGTAGTGTTATTTTTGAAGAATGGATTCATCAAGAATTAATAAGACCAAAATTGTTTAAAGAAGTAAAATTCATTCAATCCACCCCGAGCATAATCCTAGATAAACCCATTTTCTTTGAATTGAATTCACTTAGGTTTCTTATTGTTCTTTAAACCATCCAAAATCAAACCCAAAGTTTGATACTTCATAACCCATCCTTAACCAAATCATAGCGTCTCAAGGTTACTTCTTCGGTCCCTGTGGACTCGACCCCTACATGTACTAAATCGACCTCTTTTACCAGTAGGGTAAATTTGGGCGCAACCAAATTTTGGTTCCGTTGTTGAGGACCAAGTAATTAACCTTAGAACATCTTTCTATTCTCCCTCATTTCTATTTTCTCATCCCCATTTCTCTTATATTTTCCCCTTTCTATTTTTTTGACCCCAGAAAATCACGATTCCAAATTTTCAAATAAATCCAATAGAGTATAGTCAACAATAACCCTTCACAAACTCAGGATGGAATCAGTTTGAAAATTCACATTGGGAAACACCATCCTTTTTTAATTAACCTTTGAATGAATACCCTACATCTGATAACATGAACGAAATTTGTAATGATGAAGGTTTAAAAGATCTATTTCCATACTTATCAAGAATGATTCAAAAGATTAATAATGAGGAATTCCATGATGTCGAAACATCTATCAATCCTAATCCTGAAACAATTCTTCAAAAATTGTGTGAACAAATGGAAAAAATGAATTCAGAGGTATCAAGTTTTAGACAAGAACTACAAAGCATTAAAACTTGTGTGGACCCCATTCCCACTCAAACCATCCCTTACTCAATATTGATAGAAGAATCTTGTAACACACAAACCCCTCATGCCTTTATTGAAGAACCAACCATAGGATTTGGAATAATTGGAGAGGATCGAGGAGTTTTTGAAGGGTCTTTAAATCAGGAGGAAATTGATTTTTTGGATTCGAAAGAGGAAAATTTGACATCATGGATTGAGTTTCCTAAATATAACTCCATTAATGATTTTTCAAAAACACCAATCACTGAAAAATTGGGAGAAATTACAAACATTGAGCCCATAAACACTCTTGAAATTCAACTAGACACTTTTGGGGATTAATAATATTTTCAAACGGAACCAATTCTTTCTAAATTTTATGGAGAAGAAACTGACTTTCATTCAAATTTCCAATCTTCATTAGGAAATTGCAATCAACCAGAACTCAAAATCATTATCCATCATTCCCCACACAAGAATTACATCATAGGTGATACCCAAGACTATAATTTATTCATTAATTATTCTCATGAAATCAATAATGTTAGATTGAACCTTGACGTCTTAGGGAAGACAAAAAATGTAACTAGATCAACCATTTCTGACATTCCTTGTATCTTCAGATTTATTTTAGAACATGGATTTATACATGGAAAATATTCTAAAAAAACAATCAATCTCAATCAAGTTGAAGTGGAGAAATATGGGTTCATTAAAATTTTGAAAGTCAGAATTGGATAAGTTGGGGGGTTCAAGTCGAGCTAATGACATTAAACAAAAGCGCTGCATGGGAGGCAACCCATTGTTTTAAAGTTTCCAATCATTTTTTTTCATATAATAAATTACCATAGACTGTTGACCTGTTCTTATTTTATGAGTAAGGATGGGTATTAAAGGGGAGCACCATATTCATCCGTGTCACGCGGTGTGATCCCTAAGTAATACCTTACCCAGAAAATATAAAGAAGACAATGTATCATCAGTTTATTTTATTTTATTTATGTTTTTGTAGGTTAAAAAAAATTAAACTCTTGACCTGTTCTTCTTTTATGAGTATGGATGGGTATGAAAGGGGAGCACCGTATTCATCTGTGTCACGCGGTGTGATCCTTGATTAATACCTTACCCATAAAATATAAATAAGACAATGTATCATTAGTTTGATTTAAAAAAAACATGAAAAACCATAAAAATGATGATACTTGGAATTAAATAAATCATTATGTTGTTTGTTTTCTCTGCTTTGTCCTTCTTTGTATAGTTCAATAACTATTTTGGGTGATACATGTTCAATCAAGGAGGTGCCTATATCCCCCAAGAGATCAAAGGAGTAATCTGGAGCATCATGAACTTTAACTTCAAAAACCAGTTGAATTTGTTCCATGTTTATCATTCTCAATTTCATCTTTGAACTCCTATCCTACCCCCTTCTAAATTTTATTTTATTTAAACAATGGGGACAATGTCATTCTAAGTTGGGGGGAGATAAAAAAATGATTTTTTAAATAAAAACATGCATGAAAAGAAAAATTAAATTAACCATAAACATGATAACACACATTGCAAACTCTAAAATTGGATATCAAATAAATTTTGCATGCCTTGATTCTGATTTTAATGCAAGTTTAAGTTCATGAGCATAGTTTTTGGAAAGTGCGGTTGTACGATGTGATTTTTCAATGTTTATATTTTCATCCTCTTAATAAAAATGTCACAATGCATGTCTACTAGATCTTGGTTGTAAATTTGAGTTCTTGGGTCCCTTTCATTATAGCATAGGGTTCTGGGGTGAATTTTAGTTTAATTTGAGTATCCAAAAAAAATGACCACATAGAGCAATGTTTTGTCCAAATGCGTGGCATCCGGCACTTGGGGATCGTGACTCCATAGTTGTCTTGCCCAGAGTTAGGCTTTATATATCTATTATAGAGCATGAAATTGACAATATGTGTGGCGTCCGACACTTGGAGATCGTGACTCCATAGTTGTCTTGCCCAGAGTTAGTCTTTTCATATCTATTGTGGTAAAATAATAATAATAATCATAACAAAAAAACAAAAAAAATGGATACTCATATTAAGGTTTAATGTGATTCCCACCTAGCACTTCCATTTTTTCCCTTGAACAATAAAATAGGCCCCATATCTTTTGTGATGCACAACAATTTATTATGATTAATTGAAATTGGATGAAATGTGGCGATGAATTTGAACAAAGGAATGGGCTTGGGCTTGAGATATGCTTATGGACCTAGCTTGCTTTAAATGATTTTTATGGGTTCCATAATTTTTTTGGTATGCGGTCTTTGGGTGAGCAATGTGTATTTAAATGTTTTTGGAAAAGGGGATTTGAATTTCATATTTGTAATATATTTTTCTCAGGACTAGAAAAACTCAAGTTGGGGGGGTGTAATTAGTCACTAAAAGTGGCTAATATTAATTTTTAAGATCTTAATATTAATGTGTTTAAAATTTCATAAACATCAATTTTAGTCCAATTCATAAATTGAACTTCATTTCCCATCATTGTGCAATTCATGCTTAAAGTGTCAATTTGGGCCCACTCAATAATTTTCCTGTGGAAATTACAATATTCATCATTTTAATTTTATATTTTGGTATATGATTCATACATTATTTGAAACATTTTTGCTTTTAGGTCTTATGGATGAATCACAAATGAAGATGGATATTTTTTCACCTGAAAGCAGAAACTTGCGGGAAAAAGCATAATGGGCCCAAGGCCCATCAAACAAATGTGGGGCCCACAAAACAAGCCCAATGAAGCTAAAAGTTATAAGGTAGAAAGATAAAAATATGAGGATCATTTTATTAAACTGTGGCCAGAGCTAATTCTAATGTTTTCAGGATGATAAAGGGATCTGAATTTAAGATTTAAATGGTGGACCCGACATTAATGCACAAAAATCCGTCCCAAAATTTCGACCATAACGTCCAAAAGGATCAGCCAAATTTCCTGAAATTATTACAGCTCATAGAGGACAGATGGGAGAAGATACATGTCTTCTAAAACCCCTCCAGATTCGGCCTTCTTCAATTACAAATTCACACGTCAATATGGTGGACAAATCTGGACAGTTTTCCGGGTCAAATTCGAAACATCAATTTCCTTTTGATTATTCACCCTCCATTTGACTCTATTAATTGTTGGGGGGTGAATTAATTGTTGGGGGATGGACCTAAGTATACTAATATTCCTATATAAGGAGCTAGTGGTTAAGGGAATATGGGTGGAATTTTTTCTTATCATCTTTTGTTGCTTGTTTCATTGTAAGGTTATGCTTCCAAATTTCCTTTGTAATGTTTTCCATTTCCATGAAAGTTTATTTTTTGTATCTTTATATTCTTAATCAACTTATTTATCTTCTATATTTTCAATTTCATTTATTAAAACATTATTATCACAAAGCATAGTGATATCTCTGTGTTGTTGTGAATTAGTTCACACATAGGTGTGAATTTCATTCACACACACGGAGGAGTGCTCATTATTTCGGCGGTTTTAATTTCTTCAATCCAATTCTTGTTAGTCATATTCTGCCCACCATTGAGAGTATACCATCAATGGAGGGATAACACTTTAATGGGTTGATCTTAGGAGGATGAAAAGGCTGGATTGAATGTTATTTTATGAACAAATTGTTGTTTATTGGATAATTAATTTAAGACATCCATTCTTAAGTTAATTCTACTCTTCATCTTTACTATGTTTGAGCAAACTAAATTCAATTACTAAATGACCATATAACTCGGAGAGATCATGAATTGGGTTCTATAAGTGTATAGGGGATTAGTAATTGTGTTTATTAAGCACCAAACAAGAGAATGATGAAGGTAGTGTTATTTTTGAAGAATGGATTCATCAAGAATTAATAAAACCAAAATTATTTAAAGAAGTAAAATTCATTCAATCCACCCCGAGCATAATCCTAGATCAACCCATTTTCTTTGAATTGAATTCACTTAGGTTTCTTAGTGTTCTTTAAACCATCCAAAATCAAACCCAAAGTTGGCTACTTCATAACCCATCCTTAACCAAATCATAGCGTCTCAAGGTTACTTCTTCGGTCCCTGTAGACTCGACCCCTACATGTACTACATCGATCGCTTTTACCAGTAGGGTAAATTTGGGCAAAACTATTCACTAGGCTCGTGACTGCAAGGGAAATAAAGAGGCTATCAATGTTGAATGATACAATTGTAGAGAAATGTGGCATTATGAAAATGAATTTCCTAAGCGTCAGAGAAACTTACCTCAGAAAAGGCCAAGGGATAAAGGACAATCTTATGCTGTTACTACAGTTGAAGTGGAATAATTAATGTATTGGTGCTTTTGGACTCAAGGATTATATTTGGGTTATAAGAATAATGTGATATATATAAGGATTGTACTACAATACTTGTTGTTTTCATTAAGGTTTTAATATGATGAAGGTAATCATATTTTTAGTATGTGACAATAAGAGACACTTTACTTTGTTTGGAGAATCTAATGTTACAGTTGATTTTTGAATTTAAAGTCCATTTAGAGAAAGTCTGGAAAAAGGTATTTTGGATAACTATAAAGGTTGTAATGTATTAAGTTTAACTTTTGATAGTATTTTATAAGGTTAAAATTTTTTTGAAGATTATTTTTGGAATATTATTAGGAAAAGGACAACCTGCAGGTCAGGGGATAACACATTGCGTCGGACAAAGCTGTAGGAATCGAACCAACAACCATAGTGCGACATGCCTTTATTACCTACCACTAGCCTATAGAAAGTCCCTAGTTATTACAAATTTTTTTTCCTAATCTAAATGGTATGTGATACAATTATGATAAATAGAATATTTTTGAGTTCTATTACCTTTTGGAGTGAAAGATGGGTTTGTGGTAAAAATTTATTAAAGAGTGAAAGTATACATGACAAGTAAGTATATTTCCTTATGTTCTTAGTAAATCTCCTAAATAAATTCCTCAACTTTATGAAAGGTAACTTAAAACAAAAATGTTGTCGGTTAACTTTTCCAATTGGGGAATCAATGACCGTTTAACCAATCACAAGTTTGTGATTTTATTGTAGTTAACTTTCTCCTAATCTTGTTTTATACAACTCTCCATCAGACCTTGATGGTTTGTTTTTCCTCCATATCCATATTTTCATATAATCCTTGTATGGGATATCTCAGGTGACCTTTGTACTTCGCTTTCTTTATTTTAAAGTTTTATTTTTATTAACCTTATTTCCGATGTGGGTTTTCCACAAAGGTATTTTCTATTTTCAAAATTTTATTTTCAAAGAAAATTTTTAAATTTCGAGGTCACAATTTATTGAAGGAGGGGAGAATGTAACACCCCAAGCTTCCACGATACACTTCTCTTTGAATAATACAGTAGCATGTGTTGTACGCAACATTGAGTTCTAACACACAACACAACCATTCAAAGTAGCCATTATAAATAGTAATACATAATTTTTGAAATTATATAAATTTTATATTTCAAAATGGACTTCATTATTGGATTTGGAATATCGAAATTAGCATATTTTGAATTTTTGGTATTTTTCTGAGAACTTCCAATTTTTAATGAATAGTGAAAAATACTTAAAGAAAACTTTTTTAATAAAAATAATTTATAGTGATAAATTATACAATTGATTGTTTTTAAAGTATAATTATAATATATTTTTACAATTTTATCCAATGGTGGTCATTAAAATTAATTTCACTTTGAAATTGAACATAAACAATTGTCAATCTTTTGATATATATTGTTTCTTAAAAACACGCTATTTGTTGTGACAGCGGGAATTAATTATAAAATTAATTAATGAAACTTATATGTTTTGAATTTTTTAAAATATTCATCATTTTTAAATTCAGAATATCAAATATAGCATTGGGTGAATTTTTGATATTTTTCTGAAAAACTTCAATTTTTGATGAATAGTGAAACCACTAAGTGGTAGTTTAAAAACTAATTTTTCGTGTAAATGAAACATTACCACTTCTGTGTATTGAATTTCAAAAATCCTACATACATGTTTTTAATTAGGAAGTAAAATGTGGTTCAATGGGATTGAAATAATTTTTGGTGAATAGTAACTTTTAAGTTCTATTAATCGCGATTAAAGGTAATTAGTAAAATTTAAGGTAAAAATGATATTATAAAAATATGAAATTAACATTACACTTGTCTTACCCTTATTGGATGAGTCATGGACGAAAAAGACAATCCATGGGTCAACTTGGGGACCCCATGGAGCCACTTGAGTAAGAAAATGACATTAATAACTTTTTATTTAAAGTAAAAATAAAATTGTCACAACATGTGTTGTTTTACTAAAACAATTATTACATGGGGTTATATGTTTTAACATTTTGACTACAAATATTCATCGGAAATATAAAACTATTTCCTAAATCATGATATTTTTTATATAATTTTTATACATTAAATAAATTAAATTTTTTATGACACCATCATGATGCAACGATTACCTCATTAATTAACGATTTAAATAAAATGAAAAGATAATGTAAAATTTAAGACTTACACTTGTAAAAAACCTATTGGATGGGTATATTTTGAACCCTTATCACCTTATACTCGAAATATATAATTGTGGGACCTTTGAAATCCAAAAATCACTTCATAATAATGTAACATTTCATTAATTTCCAAGAGTGCCCCTCTTATCCTCTTATAAAAGGCCCCCACCACTACCACCTTATTCACACCTTCAAGCCATTTGGATCGGCCAAACTCTGCCCAAATACTCTCTAAACTTCCCTATATTACTCCTAGAAGCCTCAATTTTTGCATAATGCTTCCCAAGGAAGCCTTTGGCTCAAATCAAAAAAAGAGTTACCCGATTTTAAGGCAATGTCTTCTCTTATGTTATTTTGTTTTATTTTGCTTCTCCAACCCCTTAAACTCTTTTTATTACTTTACTTTGTAACAAAACCAGTATCTTAAATATAATATGATTTTTTTATGTTAAGTATTTTATTTACACTTAAACACACCTTCATCTAATGGTTAAAGAACATATTGTTTCTGTGGTTGGCGAATTTCTACCTCACGAAACAATGATTGTTCAATCTTCTTTTAACACCTCTCATGGTGGCCAATAAGATGTCACTACATTTATATATGATATATATTATGTTTATGTTTTCCTTATGCTTCTGTATTTCTCATTTATGCCATACCATTATGATTTCCATTATGGGTAAACGCGATAATTTCATTTTAGGAAGTGCGGACTACCACCCCCTCAAAGTGTTTTGAATCGTTAATGCCATATGTGGGATGTATAAAGGATGGTGTAAATGATATTATATATGATATTATAATGGAATTATAATACACCTTTATATCATTATGGATTATGATATTTTTAAACCTGTTCATATGAGGAATGCATTTGACTTAATAAGTGACGGGTGGAGCCCGCTATAGCTCCTCGATGCATCGGTAGGTCTCATGAGACAAACTAGTGTCTTGGCATGAGGCCTTGACAAAATATTATTTATAGTCTTGGAACAAGGCCTTTCATACATGTTTATGATAGTCTTGCATTATGAATTCCATCATTATGAAAGTGGTTATTGATATTGCATGTGATTATTTGACCAGTAGAATATCCATGTGAATAAGTAAATGGCATTATTTCATTTTACTTTTGCCATTTTATGCTGAAGTTCAAGTTTAAAAGGATTTTTTTTAGTTATACATTGCCTTAAATGTTTATTTTTATTTATGAATGCTTCCGCTATATTGTTATCCTTACTGAGCATCTGAGCTCACCCCTTTCAATGTTTTAATTTTACAAATATGTGAAGAAGTATTTTTTGAATGACCTGAAGGGATAATATGAGGGGATATGAAGACAAGATGTTGTTGTAGTTTTTTATTACTTTATGATGTAATGTAAAACTTATGAATGTACCTAGTGTTTCAAGGTTACTAAACTAATCGGTCTTCCGAGACTTGATCCTTGTGATCATACCAATGTTACGTAATAATGCACCGACTCTGGGTAACTCGGGTCGGGGCGTTACATATAAAATAATAAAATCACTCTTTATGGATTTTATTAGTGAAATATATATGTAATATATTAAATTTATCGATTAAATTCATCTTATATTTTTTCTTGATATGATATAAGAACAAATTCAATTTCTCACATAAAAGAAGTATTTTTATTAAAAAATACAGTTTTACCAAATTTTGAATGCAAAACCTTTTTTAAATAAATTTTTTTGAAATTTTATAAGTTCTATTTGACATAATAAAAATATTATTTGGAATAGAGACATCAAAATTTACCTTGGTTGTTTTTTTTTGTATTTTTCTGATGAAATTCATATTTTAATGAATAGTAAAAAATACTGCATTTTAATTCAAAACCGCCTTTTCGTCTAATATATATATATATATATATATATATATATATAATTTTGTAAATTGGTTTTAAAGTTTAATTGGATTATTTTTTTATCATTTAATCCAATTTTTTTCATTGGAAGTAATTTTACATTTAAATTGGACATAAACACATGTCAGTCTTTCGATAGTTTTTCACTTCTTAAAACCTCGCTTTCTCATTTTGACAACATGAATTAATTTTAAAATAATTAACGAAAATTCTATGTTTTTAATTTGGAATAATTGATTCCTTATTTGTAATTAGAAGTTCCAAAATATGTAAATAGTTAGGTTTTATTTTTGGACATTATGAATAGTAACTTAAGTAATTATTTTATTTACCGTAGTTAAAGGGTAAATTAGGTAAATAAGGGTAAAAGTAATATTATAATAATATAAAAACAACCCTAACTCATGTAAAAATAGTATTTCATAAGTCATCTATGACCCAAACAATTTTAAGGCCAAAATATTAGAATTTGGGAGCCACTTGGGTGTGAAAATGACATGCTACAATAATTAATTTAAAGTAAAGAAAAATATTTTATATACATGTATATTTTTATTAAAAAAATTCAATAGTGGGGTAATATAAATGATCTATTTGAAAATAAATCATAATTATAAATATATAAAGATTTCCTAAATCATGGTATTTTATTTATAAATTTTAGACATTATCTAAATAAAATAATTGACGACACAATGATGATGCAATGATTACCTTATTAATGAAAGATTCAAATAAATGATATTATAAATATTAAATAAAATATAATTTAAAATTTTTATGCCAAAAAAACATTCTTTTATGATTATGAAATGTTATATTCAAATTAATGTAGTTTTTTCGAATCAATCAAGTTTTTATAGCTTTAATAAAAATCAATTACTAAATAGTGTCAAAATTGACATAAATGAGTTTTTAAAACAAATACAATTTTATTAAATGATATAATAGTCATAAAAATTTAATATTTGAAAAAATAACTTATATAATGTAAAACATTCTTTTAATGATCCAATTTATGTTCTTTTGGCATTTTATAGTAACTATATTGACCATATATTGTAAAAAAACAAGAAGACATGGTGAGAGTTAATTTATTTTACTAAGGGTTAAAGCCAAAATATAAGGTTAAATTTGTGACGTAAACTAGTATAAAACCAATTTATTGAGAGTATATCTATTCATAATAATCTTATCCTCCATATATATCACTCTATTGATATTATGATTCTAAAATCAAATTATAATAAAATAATATTTCAATACTTTCCTAAAGTGCCCTCCTCCCTCTTATAAAAGGCCACCACATGTACCCACTTACTCAAACCTATAAAGCCCCTTATCTAATCCAACATCTGCTCAAATAATATCCCAACATCACCCATTCCTCCTAGAGACCACACTTTTGGAGTAAAGAAGTCCTAATAAGACATTTTATACAAATCAAAAGGTGATACTCGAAAAGAGGTAATTGTTCTATCACCTCTTTCAACATTATTTTCTTCTTATACTACCTCTTCCTATGTTGTTTCCATAATAAAGTAATAATTATAGTATCTTATACATGCTGAGATGTTATTATAATTATGTGACAACCTTACACTTCTTTTTATACATCCTACGAAAAACAATATCATAATTCGTGCGTAAATACAACTTACCATCTCCAGGCTATGGTGTAATTTTTGATTCAAAAAAAATTAATATGGATGGGTATAATTATGTGTATAATGTATGTAAATAATTAATATAAAATTATATTTATTCTTTATAATTAATATACCATCCAATTATATACCGTTTATCATTAAGTGAATGATATCGTTGCTCGTGGGTACGTACGACCAACCGTCTCCACGATGCGATGTGATTCATTCTACATAACCTTCATTAAAACATGATTATATATGTGAATGGAATGAATAAATATGATATATATTACACTAATATCATTATTTAAATTATATAACTATAACCAAATAAGAGTAACTAGATCTTATCTAAAAAAACATGAAGAATAACATAAAGTTGTTAATATATGAATATTGAGCGTCGGTGAAATGTTACTAATAAATGGATGAAAATATGATCATATATGATATCATAAAAATGACTATGATTCTGTAATAATTCAATAAAATTATTTAAATCATTATACATGTGGTTCCAATATGTTCGATGAATATCTGACCTAAGGTAATGGATACTTTTTCAATCTCATTATTATCCGAGATTGTTTATACGTATGTATTTACTAGGGTATATTTATTATCCAAATCCATGTTTCATAAATATATAATATTATTTATATTATTATATTATTTTCTATCATCTATTTTACCCATTAGTTATTTTTTATTAAACATTATGGAAGGAATTCTTTATTCGTTTCGCATATGAGGTACTTTTTGACTTTTCCTGCTAGAGTACGAGAATTTTTTTTAACTTATTTAGAATGAATGGATTCTTAAAATTTCACAAGGCCTTATTTACATGAAGAATAATTTAACATATTTCATGTGTATTTTTGATTAAATAATTTTCTATTAAAACCATGTGGAATTTTGAGAAAGGAAATTCTTTTTGAAGATGAAAATGATATTTTTCTCAAGAATTAATTTCAAGTATTTTATCATAATTATTTTCCATCTAGGATGAAATAGGGTTATGTTTCTATGCCTATTATTACTTTTATTTTATTATGTTTATGATATAATTTTTTTATGATATAAATTTATTTTATTTGGATTATGATGGAAGGAAGTCTAAGAAACCCATTTTTTTGTTCATTGCGGTTTGCTAGGGTGAATGATTTACGTTTTTGTGGCACATGTAAGAGTGATTTAATTATGAGATGGGTGAGACCTATATATGCCTCCAATTCATTGGGTAAAGATTTATATATCCTAAGATAGATAGGACTAGAACAACAAGTAAATTAGGTTTATTAATACAGGGTTGGAACGAAAAGTAAATTTGGTTCAACAATACATGGATGGAATGAAAATTAAACCTGATTCATTAATGGACTTTGTCCACTATGATGGTCTTGGAAGAAAGGAATTGGCTACTGTAGAAATAATATTATGTTCTTATTTTTTCCATAATTCCATGTTTTATACTAATTATATTTTATCATAGTTAATGTTCCATTATGATCTATGCCGTATATACTACCAGATTTATTTCCTGACTCAAGATATTGATATTTAAACATTATGTTAATGTTTCTAGATTCTTATGTTTATGGTTTGTTTTATGTTATCAATGTTTACCCTTACTAAGTATTTGAGCTCATATTTTTTATTTTTTGTTTTCCCCTGGATATAAATAAAGCTTTTAGGTAGGAAAATAAAAGGGGAATATCTTTAGGATAGATGTTGAAGATCTTTCAGCAAGTTATAAGATTATGTTCCATGTTTCTAAAGACTATAAACTAATAAGGTATTTGGGTGTATATTTGTGTAATGTATTATTTATTCCATAAAATAATTGTAATGTCCATGTACATCAAGATTGGTTCATTAGATAGAATAGGGTAGAACTGAGTGTACAGACATGCATCTCACCTTCTCTACTAATGTTTGGTTTATCCACTATACTACCTGTTTTTTATTTTGGAGTTCTACGAACTGTTACATCAAACATGATCTTATTCTCCTAGAATAAGATTTAGAAATTTTTACCCTTATATTCAACATAATTATTAGATCTAAGGAATTTTAATTTCTGGCCACTTTCCAACCACAACATGTATTTTTTCATTATAAAGGTACAAAACACATCTAATGTATTTTGAAGAAAATAAACCCATAACTTACTTGTGGAATCATCAATGAATGTGATGAAAATAACACGATCCTCTATGATATTTGGATGAGGAGGTACTCTAGAAATCCATACAAACTAGATCCAGATTTCATGAACTATGATTCCATCCATTCAAGTTGAATTAACCCCACTTTTTATTCCCAAAAAAACAACTCTCACAAGTTTCGATTTTTGTATGATTGTGATTTAGAATTCCATTCCCTGATGGAAATTTTATGTTCTTCTCACTAAGTTGATGGATTCTTAAATTCTATACATATAAATCTTTGAGTCTGAAATTCCATCCATTTCACTTCAATTTTATTTTTTAGTCAAGTAATGTGTATCATCCTTTACTCCTCTTTCCACAACTATAGATCCCTGAGTCACATTATAGACTCCATTGTCGAAATATATACTTAAGCCTTAATTATATAACAATGCCACTAAATTTAGGATCTTATAGAGACATGATATGTGTCTCACTACCTTCAATCAAATAAAATTCCCATTCAGCATCTGAATATTTACATATCCCTTTTTAACAATATCTAGAGATTCTCCATCATCTATATGAATCCTATGAAAGATTATTAATATATAGTTCATTATGCAACAATGATATACCATTGAGTGGAAGGATTTATGAGATTTATCCACCCATGATTATGTTGGGTTTTGAATAGTGAAAAGAAGATTGTCCCCTCCATCCATTTAACTAATATAATTTGAACTTCCAAAAGCCATACTTTAGGTGCATTCCTTGTGATTCCTACAATTACCCTAGAAATGACCTATCTTACCACAATGATAGAAAATTAAGTCCTTGAGTATTTAAATTTACATGAATATTATCCCTATATTTATTTTATGGTCATTTATGGTTCTTTATTTTAGGTGAGAATCCCCTTCTAATAGTATTCTGTGCACTATCAAAATAAAATTGGAATTCCCTTTCCCGGTGGTGCTCATTAAGGATAAAATTATAAACATTTTGAAAACATAAGATCAATGTTTTAATGGTGTTTTATTACCAAAGTAACCTTGTTATCCCATGGTTTCAATATATATTAATTTATCATTATATCCCACACATCATATGTGAAAGTAACTACCATCGCTTTGAACTATCTCAATATTATTCTAAATACATTAATATGATCTACCACTGAATTTACTTTTGATAAACTTTGTATAAAAAAACCTCTAACTAGAAACACTTTGTTTAAGGATGTTAGTTTTCCATATATATCCTCCAAGGATTCCATAATATTTTTTGTATTCTTTTTCACTATGATTTTGAAGGCAATGTTTTTTTCCAACATCATTATCACAAAGATTGAAACTTTCCTTTCTATATTTTCCCATTCTCCCTTTTCAATATTTTTTTTGTTTTACTCCACCCAACATATGTTGAAGATCATTAGAGATGAGATATTCCTCTATATATATCTACTAGAATCCATATTCTGTTCTATTTAACTAAATGTTCTGAACTTTTCTTTCAACCATTTCAATATCTTTTGATGAGAGTAAATACCAACTAAAATCGATATAACTCTAAGAAAAGTGAGAAGGTTTCCTGAGTTTCCTAGTGTGACCAACCAAGTTTGACAACACTTATTGTGAAGAAAAGAAAAAAATAAGCACACACACTGGATTCTTGATCCTATGTTTTCTGATAATTCATATCCACAACTAGTTCTGTGTAGTAGAATTCCAAATTGTGAAACATCCCGTATTGTCTTAGAACATCAGAATTTGTATGTTTTCTATAACATAATCTCCACTTCTATGAGACACACCATCCACACACTTCTAATCCATGTAAATGATTATCAATAGGAAAAGTACATGGACACACACTATTATGTGGTCTATACTTTCAACCTACATCCATGGGAGAATGATTAAAACACTTATATTTTAGAAAGTACAAAATAGTTACAATCACTGTATATATGTAGTGAGTGTTATTTTTTTATCATATAGTACATTACACATCAAAATTTCCCCCCAACTATCCTTTTTAGAGGTAATATTCCTATAAAACTAGTTTTAATGACCATAGAGAATCACTATTGACCATATTTTTACTTCAAATCTGTATAGTAGCCTAAAATGAATCAACTTTCTCAGCTGGTACCCTACCCACTATAGGAAAAGACTAGTTTGATCAACACATCTCTAGCTCATTATCTATTAGTAAACTCATCTTAATGATAAAGGTTCCTACTGTTACTACTCTAACAAGGTCAATGTGAAATACTAGAGTATGAAATTCCAGTGAAGTAAATATAGAAACTTGAAGAAGCTTCCGGAACCCAACATGGTTTTCTATAAAATACATGATATATGTGAAAATTTCCTAGAGTCATCTAAACTCTTTGGAGTTTTGAAGAGGAGACATATCAATTATAACCTTGGTATTTTCATGGTAAAAATCCATAAAAATATGGATTAATATGAAGCTACATATTTTCCTCAATGTTACCTTAGAAGAACATTTTAGGGGGTGTTTAGATTCAAGATGTACTACCACATTTTTCTAAAAATGCTTTCTAGCTTAACAATATGATCATAGTTTTGTTGATAATTTACTATTTAATCATCCACATACCACTCCATAGTTTCCCCAAAAGGTATTTAAGATAGGGTGAATGGAATGTTGGTATGTGATTCCAATGTTATTAATGAAAAAGGGTATTAATTTGTAATATAATACCCCTTGGTGTGGATTTAAGGTAGTGGAATAATCATATTTAGGATCCATTTTGATCAGTTTACATCTTGAATATATTTTTAAAAACGAAAGGGCTTGAAATAAAATTGTTTCATTAATTAATAGTTCTACGATTGTGACTATGAAATTTTCATTTGAATGATGATTATTGAGATCTATAAAATCAACACGAACTCGTATTTTATAATTCTTTTTCTTAACTTTGATGATGTTGGTAATCCATTTAAGGTAGTGAACTTCCATAATCAAATTTTCCATGATCATCCTATCATCTTTAGATTCTAATTTGGATGAATGAGTCAAATTTAGTCTCTTTGCTACCTATTTATGACCACAATAGCTGTCTAGAAAACTTAAATAATAGGTAGTCACATGGGGATCCAAATCAAGATTTTTTTATAGTTCTATATGAATATATCTCAGTGATTATTCAATAAAGAGTTGTATTTCTCATTTTCCTTAGGGGTTGTGGAGGTAATAATCAATAATGACTATAAATACTACTATGTAGCCATATTTAGTTGTTTAAGATCATCAATGGTGGTCGAAACACCTTCCTTATATGTTGGAAGATCATACCTAAGGTATTTTTATTCTAATTTTTATTCTTAACTATTATTAGAAGTTGAAGATGGATTATAATGTTGAGGTCAAAGAGTTGATATTGGGACATTGTTTTTTCATAAGGATCACATCCTTCATCCCTATGGTTGGGTTCATATGGTGTAACTAATACTATAAGAATGAGATATAATGTATTTAAACTGATTTATCATCTTATTATTATAGAATTCATATATAGTTGATTGAAGAAACTTAGTCTCATCATTTTAAAGATTATTCAAACCTGTACTCGAGTAAAGGTGATTAGGGGAAAGATTGATCAATATGAATTGTGGAAAAATATTATCCATTGTTAATGGAAGACACTCATTGGAAGAATCCTCTTAGAAATTATATATTAGAAAATTTACCAAATATTTTAGATTATTATCCAATGTGACCGATGTAACCAAATGAACCCCTAAATTTGGAGACGTTGCCTCAATTCAGCTGATGCAGAACACATAATATTCAGTAGGTTTATTCTATGAATTAATGGGATAAATTTCTATACCATCAGGAGCAATAATATGAATGATTTTTTTACCAAAAACTTATTCCACTCTATTTTATAGAACCCTAAATCTATATACTAGGATTTTTAGGGATCGTAGGAGGAACGATCACTATAAAGTTCTATTAATCTACCACTAATAGAGTACTTTAATCATTAAAGATATAATGAAGGAATTACTACATGCATTTAAATCCAAACACTACCCAATATATTTAATGTTTTTTCCTGGTGAAAAACTATGAATTTTGTGTCAAAAGTGAGATCACTAAACTAGATAATTAGATTGATATTTTATAGGGAACTTTGTTTGTTCTTGTTACATCCCTATATTTTTAGACTAGAGGGAGAAAAATCATCCTCACTGTGGCCTAAACATGAGAGAGTACACATTGGGATGATGTTTATCCTAGAACCATTATCAAATAAAGACTAATAGATATAAATATCATCAATATTTCCAAATATGTACAAGAGTTTGATGTTTCCATATATGATATCATCCCAATCTTGGTTTATGAAGGAAATGAGCACATGAAATTTGGTGGGTTTGGTCTTTATGATATATGTCTTGGATGCTAAAATTTCACCTTTAGTATCTTGAGGGATTAAAAGGGCATAAATAAGTGCTTCCATGAGTTCTATTGATAGGTGAATGGAATCCAAGATTGATATACAAGATGAGATGATAACCAGATGCTTTAAGTTGTCATATTTCTAGATCAGGGGATGATGCTTCCAACTGCGAGGTTGCTTTGTGGCACAAGGCCCTAAGACCTAAGCTGACTATAATGATGACTCCTTCCTTTTATTAAAATTTAGAGACATGTTGTTTGTATATAGGTTGGGTGGAACCTACCTTCCACCACCTCGATACCTATTAGACAACTACATGTCTACTAGTTTGTCTTGTGATGTAATTAGGTTTTGATGAGAGCAAGATGATTGAAGATCAGGTTGATGTTTCCATTAAACTCGATGGTGTTACTATATATAGGTTTCATCAATGTACATAGATTTAATAGATATGATACATGAATATTGGGATCCACTATGAATTTTTCTTCAC
Organism: Viscum album; assembly: GCA_963277665.1. NCBI lineage: Eukaryota > Viridiplantae > Streptophyta > Magnoliopsida > Santalales > Viscaceae > Viscum > Viscum album. The sequence goes on from OY728161.1 coordinate 1,595,893,909, forward strand.
CAATATCCATAGCCACTATGATATCCTTATGGATTATTGAGGGGAACACGAGTTCATATTAATATTCTTCATAAATCAAGGGGTTTTCAAGTGGATGACATTAACCGAGATAGTTTTTTATTCTTTGTTAGATGAATGTTATGTTTTGTGGGGTGATTCATATTATACTAGTGATGGGGGTAAATATTCCAAGAGTGTCTAGAAAATATTTGGAACTAACATGGTATCTTTTTTTGTAACTTCTTCTATCAATTCGAGTTATATAAATTCTTAGAAGACTGTGTTGATAAATATGTCACTTTAGGTAACAAATGGAGAGTTATGACCATGATTAGTTTATTTAGTTATGACTTGGGTATTTAATATGACCAAAAGATTAATTTAATAGTCATCAGATCATTGAATTTATATACACAAATATTTCATATTTCCTTTTATTCCACTTCTTCTTCCAGTGGAGCTGAAAAACATAAGTTACCTACCCTAGTGGTTTAACCAAATTGACATACCTAGAGAGAAATATATACTAGAGTATATCATGTAAGTTGAATCATTCCTAGATGTTGTACTGATTCATCTACTGGTAGGTGTGATAGTCTGGATGACCATTCAAGTTGACCTCATTGGGTCACTTTCTCTCCAAGAATTTGATTAAGTCCTTCTCCAAGGTTGTTATAAAGAACCTTGAGACTTTTATTTTTTAAATTAATATTAATTATTATTATAATAATTAAATTTTAGGTTATTATAATCCTTATTTCCCTCATTATAGAGATTATGTTTATATTTCTGCCGTTCAAGAGGAGGCACCACGTGATTTTAGAGGGTTTACTGGTTATGGCTTGTGTTAGTGCTAGTTTGAGTGCAATAGTCATAGTATCTACTCTACCAAGTTTATTACGATATGATAATGATGTTATTTAATAATTGGAATTAGAGAAATAAATAAAAACTTCATATCATTTATTTATAGATGCATAGTCCAAAAAACCACCCATGTACCTTAAGGGAGTAAGTTGTGTTTGAAGCTCATCTCAAATATTTTTGTTGTATATACCATAAAATTCTCTTCTAGAGGATGCATATTCAGAAAATAGGTTAGGACCTTCCATCATAATATTATTTTCAATAACCTATAATTTTAAACTCTTTGTAACTAAAGAGTTTTAAGATAGTTTTCTACGTTAGTGTGGAGTTGAATTTGTAAAGGAATGGTCATAAGAGATCTTCTAATTCGGTGATAGACTGAGCTGATAGGTTATTGTACCAGATGAATGATGGTCTATATAAGGTATATATAAATCACATTTTTATTTCTATTGAGCTGGTGTTTTGTAAAACCATGATAATTTTAAAAGGATAATTATGTTCAATCGAGTATACGATATGCAACATCGATTACAAACGAACCGTGAAATATTATTATTTTAATATTATAAATATAAAATAGTCATTAAATCACTATGTATGAAAAGTATTAACCATATTATGAAATATATATAAATTTCTTATAAAATAAAAAAATATAAGTAAATTATTTTAAAATTATCACCAAATTCTCAGTGAATACATTTTATGCATCAAAACACATTTTCTTACAAAATAATTTTATTTGTTTTCGGGAGAAAAAAATACATAATTGGTTTTTTTGGAAATTTTAGAAATATAATTTTATAAAAAATGATAGCATTTTTAAAATTTTCAAACTGAAACTCTCTTAGGATTAAATTTTTTAATTTTTCTAAAAATATTTATTTTCCCATGAATTGTTGAAAATACAGATTTTTGTAAAACTGTCATTTATTTTCATTTAAAAATAAGTTTAAAAGTACCATTATTATTTAAATATTATGTCACAGTAAAATAATTATTATTTAGTTTTATATTATATAATTAATTAATTTTTAATCATCTTTATATCTAATTTTTTATAAGAACATTTTTGCGTTTAAAAACATTAAAAAAAAACTATTTTTCATCATGTTTTCCAAGTTTAATTTCAAATTAAATTATGCCACTTATGTGAATTTAATTTTATAATATTGATTCCATATTTTTAATCCAAATAATTAATATTAGGTAATAAGGTCCACTTAATTTTTGGATGCAATGAATAGTATAAACTGTAAAAATTTATTACCATGGTTAATGTTAAAATTCGTTTACAATGGGTTACACTAAAGAGATAAGGGTTAAAATGACCTAATTTTTTTCTTATAATTTCTATTTTATGGACATATTTAGACCCTATATAATAAAAAATTCATTAAGTACCCATTTTCTATTCATTTTGTGATTCTTTTCAAAAACTCCAAGTGGGTCTTCTACCCCACTTATAAAAGGACAACTATTATCCTCTCTTACACACACTTAAAGATCATTTTGTTTCCTAAAAACCCGAAAAAAATACCTTAATTAAATCCATATCCAGGAATTATAGTCCCTAGTTTATTCACAAAACAATCATAGGAAGGATTTAAGTATAAACCTATTGAGGTTGTCCGAAGAAGAGGTATCTTTATTAATCGAGCGTTATGTTTTATTTATTCTTTTACAACATTAAAATATAATTAAAATATGAGGATATAATAAAATATTTAGATATCATATAATATTATGTTATTATATTAATTTAATAAGTTATATCCTTCTGATCATCCATCTAATGGAAAATGAATGCATCTTTCAACTGTACGACGGACTGCTGCATGCCTTACGAACCATTATAATTCATTTTACATCATTTACTCTCATGTATATTTATTATAAAGAATTTAGTAAATATATATGATATTAATTAAATATTTATAATTATTAAAAATTAATATATCACATATATTTTTACATTTATATTCACTAAAAGATGTTAATGTCGTTCGTGCGTGCTTACGGATTACTACCCCAACAAAGAGATGTGATTGTTTTTTTAATACCCATTAATGTGGATGGTATATATAAGTTTATTTGAATAAATAATATTATATTTATGATATAATTATTAATCTACAAATATAACATAATACTTACCTTCTTTCCATCAAGATTGTTGAAAGATGGAAATATCACTTTTTGTATGTACGACCTACCATCTCCATGATTGTAACATGGTTCATTGTTCATTTATATATTTCATGGTTTATTTAAAGTATAATTTATGCATAAAAATTACAATTATGTCATTTTTATTATTATATTTATGATTAAATAACTACCTCATTGACCATAGTTTACCAACCAGAGTCAATATGGACATATGAGTTTATTATCGTCAAACCATCTGATTAGAAATTAATTTATTAAATAATTGAATATAACATGGTAAGAAATAAAATAAAATGGATAATAAAATTAAGAATGGTTTTTAATAAATTAAATAATAATTATTAGTTTATTATTTATGAATATAAGTAATGCACATGATGAGTTAGGTTTGAGGTGAGGTATCTTTTTGAAAAACCATTTTTATTTATGTTATAACCTTTCTCTCTCTAAATAACTTTCTCTCTCTATATATATTTAATATTATTGAATAACACTAATTTATATATATATGTCTCTCAAATATATTCCTAGATTATTCTACCTTCCTTTTATAGGTTAATACATGCATTATGTTCATTTATCAAATTCCTTCTTTTTGAAATTTCCATTGATTATGATATGTGACAAGATTATGCGACCCATTTATTTACCTGTGTAATTAGTATGTTTATACCAAAACTGATTTAAATTTTGTGGTAAACATAATCATGAACATGTTATTATGGATGTACCCAAATATTTCTATAACAAATTGGGTAAAACTTCAGCCTCTGAGACATTATACATGGGATAAGAAGTAAACCTAATCCACTATGGGACTCTGTCCACCATGTGAAGTTGTCTTGGAAGTTATCCTTGACTTATTATTATGTCATGTTTTTTTCTTATACAATTCATATATTTTATTGATCTTATCCTACCACATTAGTTATGTTATTACCCAATATTTTTACTCTTGAGCCTTATGTTTTGTGATACCATTTTATACATTTGACCCAAATGTTATGTTTCCCTAGCATGTTTATTACCTTAATTAGATTTTTAGATAACCCATTTTTATATGTTTTCCCAAAGTTATCCCATGTAGTTTTAGGAGCTTTAAAGGATTTAGGATCTCATTTTTGAGATTAAAATAAATTTTTTTATTTTAGTCTCTATTTGATTTATTATGAAACAAGTCTTCTGAAGACATTAGGACTTTTCGGTATTTGTTATTTATTATTGGATTTTATGTCAAAATCATGTAATGATATGTGTAAAATGGACTAGGTCAATAAATTTTGAATCAAAGGATGATCTAGTATATTTAGGGATCATGACTAAAATCATTTATTTATAATAATTATAGGAAAATATCCTCTAATTTTGGTTTAGTATAGAGCGAGTGGTTTCCAAGAAAATGCATCCATATTCGTGTACTATAAGTGGATGTGGATATGGAATAGTTGTACCTAGGGTTAATAAACCCAAAATGGGAAAAATTGGAATTGAATTTATCATCACCTGATATCATGAAAAAGAAGCCATGTTGTACACCTAGTTTGAAACTCATAGGGGATATGATTTGGAAATTCATAAACTCTTTACGAACCATTATAAAGGAATTGGAGAAATTTTTAGGTTAGAAAACCTTATAGAAAAAATTACCATTGATAACCTTGATTTAAACTTGGAGACTCATATGTTAGGATATATTTATATTTTATAAGTTATTCCTTTTATGTTTATATGTTTTCCTTTTGTATGTTTATTTTTTAATGTATTATAATATATTTTTTTCTTCTATAGTTAATGGAAGGAAATATGAGAATATATACAAAAAAAATTGATAGGTAATGTGATGAATACACCATTTATATGCCTAACCTTATGAGAGAGGGATCTAATAACTTCATGGTAGTAATGGATTAATTATCTCAAGTTTTGAATAATAACTTAAATCATGTGGAATGCCATCCAAATCATAAGAAAGAGTAAGTTGTAGATGAATATTTTATGTGAACAAGTACTCCTAACTTTAGTAGATATTCCAATTCCCTCATCATTGAATAATGGTTCAATTCAATTGATAAGATATTATTTAAACATCAATACTCAGAGAAAAATAATGATGTTCATTCCATTTATTTCTTGTAGGGGTAATCCAACTATTGGTGGATTCTGATCAGGAACATGATGACCAAAGGGGACACTGATTACGTGGAATCTAAAAACCTCAAGTGTATATTTTCTAATACAAGTTTTCTCCAAACTATCCAACTTAAAATAAATAAAAAGTTCCTTAGAATGAAATAAAAGGAAGATGATTCTATTGGGGCATATAAGGAAAACTTCACCAGAATTCCATGGTTTACCTATGGATTTTTCATCAACATAAAAATAATGTTGAACATTTCATTAGTAGGTTAAAGACTTGTCTACAAAAAGTATTATAAATTCAAAACTTTAAAAATTATGAATATATTGCGTATTTTTCCCTTAAATTTGAGATGTATATTGTAAAATCATAGTGGTATTATGGGACTGGTTATAAAAAGTGTAAAATGAAGTCTCTTTCAAGAGTATCAATAGATAAATATCATGGAAGAAAGAAAACCCAACATCCCATGTGTCAAAAGGTTGAGAAGAATCAATCTAGAAACTATCTGAAGGGAAATGAGAGATGATTTATGTGTGTAAAATAGTGGTACCAGGAAAATAAATGTCCATGAGAGATGAAGAAACACATGAATGAAATGGAAGAAAAGAAGGTCCAGATCAGCACTAATTCTATGGTACAATCTTTCAACTGCAAGGAACATGTACACTATTCAATCCAATTCCCTAAGGCAAGGGTTGTCATAGATGATCAATGAAAACAACCTATAAGGCCTAAATATAATATAAGGTATTATGATATCACAAATTTTGAGTTGGATCCAAAGAATTATGTGGTGATAGGTATACTAGTTATTCATTCAAGAACATCAAATGTAGTTTTTTTATTATAGTTCTAAAAATTCTTTCTTATCATTCAAGTTTTGTAGATCTATCCCAAAACCACCTCAAAACATGGGATTTAATCCATTTATGAGAACCAAAAAATGGACAAAAGTTTTCCTCCTAAGTATATAACTCCTCCCCATTAGATTTTTTGGGACCAAATCTTCAATAATATCTCATCATACATACTTTAGTGTAGTTTGATGATATTTTGGGCATGGATTTCCTATCCTTATATAAATCAAACATAAACTATCAAGATAGGTAGATCAATATTCACATCCCAATTCATTATCTAATTATTTACTAATGTAAGGATGAGGATGAAACTCTCTTGGGATATTTTTATTAGGCATGGATATTATTTCATTATGAGAAAGCATATGTAAATCAAATGATCAAGAAAAAATAGTGAATCATTATTTAATAAATTACCATTGTGATAGATTATACTAATGTATTACCTAAATGTTTTCCTAGTCTTCTTTTTGATTTATAGGTTGAGTTCTCAATCTAAATTATACCTAGATATATAGACATATCAAATAATCTTTACAAAATGGTCATTTATGGGTTGGAATAACTTAAACATTAGTTATAAGGGAATCTAGAAAAAGGTTTTATGATCTCGAGTGGTTCACCATGGGGTGTACCGGTTTTCTTCATCAATAAGAAGGATGGGTAAATGCACATCTATTTTGATTATCATGATCTCAAGAAAATATCGATAAAGAACAAGTATCTCCTACCATGAATAGATGATTTGTTTGATCAATTACATGGGGCGTAATATTTTATAAGGTGTACCTTCAGTTAGGATATCCCTAATTAAAGGTAAACAAAGAGGATATTGACAAAACTACCTTTAAAATAAGGTATGTACATTATGATCTCCCAATGATTCCCTTAGGAAACACTAATACTCTAGAGATATTTATGGACTTAATGAATAGAGTCTTAGAGATTAAATTAAAATTTTTTTGGTAGTTTTGTAGATGATATTATGATATACTCCAAATGAAAGGAGGATCATGAGAAGACTTTCAATAAGATGATGAAGAATTTTTTTAAAGTCAGGCCATATGAAAAGTATAGTAAATGTGAGTTATGGATGAAAGAAGAATCATTCTTGGGTAAAAGTATCATTAGTAATGGGATATATATGGACCCTTATAAGACAAATGAAATTAAGGAGTGGCCATGTCCAATATATGAAATATTTATTCTTATTTTATTTGGACTGGATAGATATTATTTATGGTTTGTTAGAAAATTCTCGGGATTGTAAAACCTGCTAAAAAATGACTTAGAAGGGGTAAAGATATTCAGGACCAATGAATGTTAAGAGACCTTTAACGAGTTGAAAAATAGGATTATCCCTACACCAGTCCTTATACTTCCCTCAAGTGGGGGAATTTTCATGGTATATAGTTATTATTTAATATAGGGTTTGGGTTGTGTACTATAAAAAAACAAATTGATAGCCTATGCATCAAGGAGATTGAAATTTTATGAGAAGAAATATCCAACAAATGATATGTAGTTAACTATGGTGATATTTGAGTTGGAAATATGGAAAAATTATCTCTTTGGGGGGAAGTAAGAAATATATATGGATCATAAGAGCCTAAAATATATATTCACATAGAGGGATATTAATATTCTCCAAATAAGACATTTAAAGTTGATCATGGACTATGACTGTTCAATACATTACCGTCCTAGGAAAGTAAACAAAGTGGTAGATGATCTAAGTAGAAAGTATCTAAAAAATTTATAAATGATAAGATTTGAGATGGATCCAATATTATTATAATTGAAAAGTATGGATATATGAATTTTTAAAGGAAGTGATATCATTTTTCATCTCTCAAATTTTTACTTAAAAATACCTTCTAGAGAAGTTAAAGGATGCTCAAAGAGATGATCAAGATATTTAGAAGAAAGTGGAAGCTATAAGAAAAGGAAAATCTCCAAAGTTCAAAATTTATAAGGAAGGTGTAGTAAGATTTGGGTCATGACTCTATGAACTATCAAATCATGAGATAAATAAAGAGTTGTTGAATGATGCATATAACTTAACCTTGTCCATCCATCCAGGGAGCATAAAGATATATCGAGATCTACAAGAGCACTATTGGAGAGAAAATATGAATAAAGAGATCATGGAATATAAATAAATGTGTCTGGTATGTTTGAAAGTGAAGGATGAAAGGAAAAATTATAAGGGGGTGATTCAACCACTATCCATACCTATATGGAAATAGAAAAACAACACCGTGGAATTTTTCACTATTCATCCAAAGACATCAAGTGGAAATTATGTCATATGGGTTGTGGTGGATGATCTTAAAAACAGTACTCAGTTCATTTCAATTTAAGAGGACTTCCCACTTTATAAAATTTCAAGGATATACACCAGAGAGGGGGTGAGTCTACATGTAACACTAATATCTATTGAATGTGGATAAGATCTTATATTTACCTCAATGTTCTGGAAGATTCACCGAAATGCTCTAAATACCGATTTAAATTTCAGTATAGATTACCACCCCAAAATTGACGAAAAACATGACCGGAATATTTCGAAACTGGAAGACATGGTGAGATAAAATTATCTATGGACAACTAATGAGGATTCTATCAACATATTTTTATGGATGAGTTCTCATAAAAAAATAACTTTCACTCAATAATCCAAATGGATACTTATGATTCCCTTTTATAGGAAGAGATGTATAACCCATGCATGTTAGGATGACGTTTTTGAACACAAGTTGTTGGGTCTCGAAATGTGTTATGAAATGTTAGAATAGGTCAAGACCATCAATAACACATCAGGACTGCTCAGATTTTACAGAAGTTCTTTGTTGAAAATCATCAATGAGACATGAAGTTTGAGGGTAGGGATAAACTATTTATTCGTATATATCTATGGATTTTAGTCATTATATTTATGAATAAGGGAAATATATTCCTTGGGAACATCATCCCATTTGAGATTATTGATTTCATTTGAGTTATGGCTTGTCGACTAGCACTCCCACAAACCCTTTCTCAAGTACATGATGTGTTCCATGTGTCACTCTTAAGGAAGTACATAAAAGATCCATCAGAAGTACATAATTTTGAGGTGGTCCAAAAAAAATATTCCTTATGAGAAGAAACCAATTAAGATATTGGACTATATAACAAAAGTTTTATGAAAGAAGACAACTAACCTAGATAAAGTACTATTGTGATACCATAAATATTAAGGGGAGGCCTACGAACCAGAGGAAGCCACTAAGTAGAAGTACTTCCACCTATTTTCAAAATAGTATGTAATATGAAATTTTGAGGGTAAATTATATTAGGGGGAAGAATATTACACCCCAATATTTTTAAAAAGAGAACTATGTTTGATAGTGTATACTACATGCAACACTAATCCAAAAAAAACCATGAAATATTATTATTTAAATATTATTAATATAACTTAGCCATTAAATTAGTGGGTATGAATAGGATTAACCATATTAGATTATATATTTAAAGTTACTATGAAATAAAAATATATTGACAAATTCTTAGTAAATAATTACTCAATTTTCAGAAAATACATATTACGCTTCAAAAAAATGTTTTCTTAAAAAATATTATTTATTTATTATTGAGAGAAAATAATATAATTAATTACTAGAACATTTATAAATATAGATTTATAAAAATAAAATAATTTTTAAAATCAAATTTCCAAAACTATATTAGGTTAGAATTTTTTAATTTTTCTAAAAAGATTATTTTTTCAATTAATAGTGGAAAATAATGGTTTTTTTAAAGATCTCTTTTCATTTAATTAAATAAAATAACTTGAAAGTATGATTATGATTTAAATTTGATTTAAAATTAACTTAATTATTATTTAGTTATATATAATATAATTAATTATATTTTAATAATATTTAGATCTAATTTTTGTATAAGTATATTTTTAGGTTTAAATTTTTTTTTTCTGAAAAACCGTTTTTCATCACGTTTATGGGTTTAATTTTAAATTAAATTCTGAAAATTATGTGAATTAATTTGTATAAAATTGAATATATATAGTTAATTATAATAATTAATATTATTTAATATGTTCAACATAATTTTGGTCATAATGATGAATAAAAACTATAAATTTATTACTAAGGTTAAGGTTAAAATAGGTTTATCGGAGAGTTAAAGTAAACGTATAAGGGTTAAAATAACTTTAAAACTTGAATAATTTATATTTTATGGACATATTTATATCCTATATATTATAATATTTTATAATGGACCATATTGGATTCATCTTTTTGTGAATAAGGTATTTATATATTTTATTATTTCCCAAAATTCCATGTGGGTCCTCTCCCCCACTAATAAAAGAACACCTCATATCCTATACTATCCATAATTAATGTGTAAAAACCGGGTCCTGACCACTAGTTTCCCCAAATACATGTGGTCCCCACCCTAGGGCCCACCCACATGACCAAAAAGGTCATCTAACTAATGGCAGTCCCCACAGGCCAACCCATATCCTTTCTAGTGTGTTTTGTCCTACTCACACACACCCTAAGAAACTTCCCAGAAGGTCACCCATTCTAATCACTACTCTAGGAAAAGAACACTTAATTGTATAGTTTTAATCAAGTATTCTCCCAAAAATAATGGTGCACCTTATAAACATGAGTCATATCATTTAGTAACTTAACTCTTTATCAATATGGGGTGTTACATTCACCCCCCTTTAGAGCACAACATCCTCATTGTGGTCCCTACATCACAACCCAGGAAGTGAACTATACATAAGTATGGGTACTAAATCTGATACCAAACAGGTCATCTAACTAATGGCAGTCCCCACAGGCCAACCCATATCCTTTCTAGTGTGTTTTTACTCACTCACACACACCCTAATAAACTTTCCAGAAGGTCACCCATTCTAATAACTACTCTAGAACAAGCACACTTAATTTTAGAGTTCTAATCAAGTATTCTCACAAAAATAATGGTGCAACTTGTTAACATGAGTCATATAATTTAGTCACTTAACTCTTTATCAATATGGGGTGTTACATTCACCCCCCTTTAGAGCACAATATCTTCATTGTGGGCCCTACATCACAACCCATGCAGTGAACTATACTTAAGTATGGGTACTAAATCTGATACCAAATGTAAAAACTTGTAACCTCCCACTAATTTCCCTAAAGACATGTGGTCCCCACCCTAGGGCCCACCCATGTGCCTGAACCAATATCCTTTCTAGTGTGTTTTTTCATACTCACACACACCCTAAGAAACTTCCTAGAAGATCACCCATTTTAATCACTACTCTAGGAAAAGAATAATTAATTGTAGAGTTCTAATAATTTATTCTCCCTAAAATAATGGTTCGCCTTGTTGACATGAGTCATATAATTTAGTCACTTAACACTTCATCAATATGGGATGTTACATTCACTCCCCCTTTAGGGCACAACATCCTCATTGTGGGCCCTACATCACAACCCATACAGTGAACTGAACTTAAGTATGGGTACTAAATATGATACCAAATGTAAAAACTTGTCCCCTCCCTCTAGTTTCCCTGCAGACATGTGGTCCCCACCCTAGGGCCCACCCATGTGCTCGAACAGGTCATCTGAGTAATGACAATCCCCACAGGACAACACATGTCATTTCTAGTGTGTTTTGTCCACACTCACACATACATTGGGAAACATCCCAGAAGGTCACCCATCCTGGTCCCTAATCTAGGCCAAGCATGTTTAACTGGGGAGTTCTAATCAGGTAGGCTCCGAAAAAGGAAGGTTTCCCTTGTTGACATGAGTCATATCATTTATCCATTTAACCATTTCTCATTATGGGGCGTTACATAAAGTTCTTTTTTGTTTACCCAAAACCAATTATTAGACCTTCCTCCCATACCACCCCTTGACCTAGATTCCATGGTTTGATTATAAAACCATCATAATAATGATTTTGGTATAATCCTAAAGAGGTTGTTCGAAGAAGTGGTATCGTCCTTAACTAGAAATATTTGTTTTATTTCTCATTCTATGTATTTTAAACATTAATGAACCATGATAATATAATAAAATAAGTATCTTAATTATAATTTTGTGTTATTATATTAATGTAATAACCAAAATCCATCTTATCTTCCATAAAATGGGAAAAAAACCATCTTTCATGTGTACGGTGGACTACAACCTCGCAAACTGATTTAATTCGTTTTCCATTATCACCTATCACTACTATTCATGAATATGGATTTAATGCATATATATGATATAAATTAACTAATTATAATTAGTTAAAATAAATATATCATATATTTTCTTACATTTCCATTCATTGAAATATGATAATGTCATTAATACGTACACGTGGATTACCACCTACAAGAAGAAATATGCTTCATTTATTTATTATCACATCACATGCATGGTAAATATATGTGAATTTAAAGAAATAATATGATATTTATGATATAATTATAATTTTTTAAAATCAAATTAAAACCTACCTTCTTTCCATCATTAAATTTGAAAGGTGGAAATGTTACTCATGTGTAACTACGTCCTACCGTCTTCATGATTGTAACATAGTTCATTTATCATAAAAATATTTTATAGTTTGTATTAAAAGTATAATTTATTTATTAAAATGATAATTATGACATGATTATAATTTTTAGATGATAAAATAATGATCTCATTGACCGTATTCAACCTTCAAAAGTCATTTTAGAGATATGATTTGAAAATCCTCAAAACTTCTGATGTAAAATTAATTAATTAAGAAATTAAATATTATATTGTAAAAATATTATAAAGGGAACAATAAACTTGATAAATATTATTAAAAAAGTATATAAATAACATAATATTATTATTCAAGATGATAAGGAATACACATGACGAGTTGGGTTGGAGGTAAGGGATATTTCCAAACCACCCTTTTTTTATTTGGGTGTGACCTTTCTATATCCAACTCACTTTATACCAATTTAATGTTATACAATGATTATAAATTCTGTATATATGTCTCTAACATATATACCTAGATTATTCTCCCATTATTTTCATGGGTAAATATATTCCTTATATTCATTTCTCAAATTCCTTATTTATGGAATTTTGTTTGATTATAATTTGATACAAGATTATACAAACTATTTATTTCCATGGGTAATTCATATTTTTATATGTTATGATTTATTTAATTTTTGTGGAACACATAATCATGAACATTTTATAATGGTTACACCAATATATAAGTCCAGTGAATTCAGTAAAGATTTAGTCTCATGAGAATTTATATATGTGAAAGGGTGTACACCTAATCCACTGTGAGAATCTATTGACTCTATGATGTTGTCTTGGTAGTTATCCTTGACTTATTTTTATGTCAATTTTTATGTTACTACCCCATTTACCATGTTTCCATAATCTTATGACACCATATTATTTATTTTTGACTTATGATTATGTCAAGTTTTGTGTTGATTCCAAATTTACTATGTTTCAATGATCCTATGATACCATATTATTTATGTTATGCTCCAATATGGTTACAATTAATCCTTTTATTTTATGATAGCATTTTATACTTTTTAATCACACATTCTATTTCCTTAACATGTTTATTTCTTTACTTGGTTTTTTAGCTCACCCCTTTTTTCTATGTTTTCCCTAGGTTATACCATATAGTGTTAGGAGTTCAAAGGAATTTAAGATATCATTAGGGAAATTCAAATTAATCCATTTAATTTTAGTATCACATTGATATATTATGAAACTAGTCTTCCAAATAAACTAGGATTATTTATCCTTATTTTATATTATTCTATATTTATGTTAAAATCATGTAATAATATCTATAAAAAGGTTTGATTTGCTATATATTCCCATCATAGGACTAAATTGAGATGAAAAATACATGTTATACAAATTCAGGTCTCCCATACTATTGAATATCAGGAATATTCGATTCAAAAAATAAGGTGGAGGTGGAGTAAAATCCACCAACTTATGACAAAAAATACACTCCAACTACACTAGTTCTCGTCGCCTCTCTATAGACTCTATTCAGGTTTTTAGGTACTTGATGAAGTTAAAGAGTTATAATGGGGTTATCTCCTGGGAAAATTATCATGTGAAGGAAGCAAGTGAAACTAGATATGGTTGGATTTCCTACATATACTATTGATATCTAGCTCGATTCATCATGGAGTATTTTTCTTGAAATTTTGGTGGTTCTAATTCTAAGAGAGATAATTCATGATATTACATGACTATTATGGTTAAATAAACAAGTTTTATAATATTTGGGTTGGCTAAAATACTAGACCCAACTCTCCTTGGTTGATTAGTTCATTCTTATTGAGGGTTTTGTGTTGTAAGATAGATATCAACCTTAACATTATAGTTTTACTTAGTAGAGATATTGGATTTGATTTATTAATCCTTAGGATACTTCAATATCTCTAGATTGACTTCATGATGAGAAATAATATCCTTTGCAGAGAGAGTATTAGATTCTATAGGTGGCGGATGAGATATAACAAAAAAAATTCTTTTTCTATGTTTGCCCACATTTTTCTAAGAATGTGGTTTCATGATATTCATAGGATCTCCAATGAAAAGAGTCTACCTCTAATTTCGAGAACACACACATTCTTCACATGTTTCAATAAGAACTATGTTTCATATGGATTCCTCCTCATCATATCAACTAGTATCGGTTTCATTATTTTTAGTATTCACAATAATGACATCAATAAAATTTATTAATGAAAATCATCCAACAGGAGTCAAATACTTGTAATATTTTTATGGGGATTTATTAGCATATGAATATTTGTAAATGGATAAATCATAAAACTCCTTAATACTTTCTTTTTTTGGAAGACCAATTTAACTTTTGACCCCTATGATATTTCCCCTTTTCCCCTTGGTTCTCCCCCAAAATTTTGTTTATAGAGGGTGACCAAAAGAGATTAATTAAAAATTTTCACTGAGATTTATTATAACGAAGGAGATAGATTGTGAAGCGGGTGAAACTATACAGGTGCTTCCGATGAATCTGATCCCTATATAGAAAAGGACAGATTCTGTAAATGGGTGGTTTTGAAAATTCCCATGGACCCATGGGATGGGATTGAATTGGATACGATATCATCACATCTTATATTTAGAGTGGGCTTGATGATCCCAGGGGCATCGATGGTGGTAATGGTTCCCCTATTCCCATATGATAGGGTTTCTCCTATAATGAAACTGAGGAAACTTCCATCATGGCCTTATATATACATCTAGTGTTCTATACTAATATGAATTAGATAAAGTGTCATTTTAGGTAGAAAATTGTTTATTTATGAGGGTTTATCTATGAATTTAGGATTTTTTCCTAATAAGAGAGGCCTGTGTGACCTAATTAGAAGCTTGATAGAAGATTTTTTAAATGGAATTATCCTAAAGAGTATAAATTAATATCATTTAGGAATATAAAAATTTCATTGGATGTAATAATTGGAATAGGTAGGACTCAGGTATGAAAATTGTCCATAAGTAATTTTGTTGTATGAAGCTTTCCTCGATGGACTTCATTAGGTGGATAGGAAGGTTGAAAAAATCCCTATATTTTCCCCACACTTTGATACACATTTTAGGTAGGGTATCATATATTATATGGAAATGTGATTTCATACTATTATAAAATTCATTTCATATACAGTCACAGTGATTCCCATATTTAGGGTTTCCAACCACTTACTATAAGATATGCATCTTGTCCTGATAGGAAATAGAGTCTCTAACACGTTTATTGAATATTAGGAATGCACTAATTTTTAATTCCTTAATAATGTCATATTGGGGAGTGGATAGGGGCTAAAACATGACTGATATTGAATCCTTGGCCAGCTATTTCAACATGACCTTGGAATTCTCTTAATAATCTATGAGGGATTCCCAAACATGATACAACCATAAATGTCTTTCTTCCATTGCTTTGTCAAGTGGAGAGGGATCATTATTAATTTAATTTGTTTAATTAATGGGTATATGATATTATAGAGTCTTAGATGACTGTTGACTTAGGATTTATTTTAACTAAGATGAAATGTAACCAGTTGATAATGAGGCACTTAGTGTAGCTAGACTCAATTTATTGAGTGCCTCTCAATATGAGGGAAAACATAGAGAAGTTTTTATATGGGAATGAATTTCATGTCTAGTAGATTAATCATAATGGGGAGGGAATTGACAATGTGAACCATGGAGAGGATCTCCATGATCATTGATTTTATATTTTCCATTATAGAGAGAACCACCAATTTGCTTGTTTACTTTGTTTTATGAATTTACTATAAAATTTATATCCTTGGGAAGAAATATAGATCTCTATAATTGTTTACCATGGGGAGGGACACTATTATTACCAGTTGTTTATGAATTGTCCAGGGAAAGACCTCCATAAAGTTGAACATTATGCTACGAGGATGAACTTTTCAGCCTACAACAAAGGGAGGAACTTCATGGTTGATCCTCATGTTACAATACATATGACCTTTGTATCGATTACTCTTGGGAGGACCTCCAGTGTTTCTAATAATGGGTCCAATGGGAGTACCTCCATGAAAATATCTAGATTCAACTATTTATCAAGAATTTACATATTCTTTAGAAACTATTAAAATATATTTAATGTATTCTTGAATATAATTATCTATAGGGGTATGTACCTACTACTAAACTGCATTTTTACCTTAATGAGACTTTTTTCTAGAAATAAGTGGGAATGGGGGTAAAATATTAGAATATGAAGGGAATTCACATAATGTGTCCATAACAAATGTGAAGAGAGGCTTTTGTTGGAATTTGGTCAAGCACATGGGACCTCCATGTGATAATAGAGACTTGGGCATGAGTGAAAAGACCAAGGAACAAGTGAAGAAACCAGGGCATGAGCAAAGAGACCTATGTAGGATAGAAGAATCATGGGTGTGGGAAAAGTGATCTAGTCATGTATTTTTCTTCTTTTAGCTATAAATTGTCCCCACAAAAAAATACTCTATTCTTAGAAAATGTTTCTTAAAAAATTATATAAGTTCCTCTCACAATTCAACATGTACCAATCCTATACTTAATTCCTATATACTATATTTTTTATTACTTCTTAATAATACTAATGAAATACACCCCCATAAATTAATCCATGTTCTCCATAATGACTGGCCACAAAATCCATACATAATATTCTAAATACCACAACCAAATTCAAGTTTAATCTTTCCCAGTTCAAAAAATATTCAAATTATGAAAATAATTTTGACACCATAACATCATGGTGTGATGAAATATATTTCTACATGATGAATTTTAAGTTCACCATGTTATATCATGACATAAAACCTTATGATTTTATTCTATATAAACTAATGATATTTAAAATCTAGCTTAAATATAGTTTAAAACTCCTTCAAAATCATGGAGTGATCTTCCAAATATACACAAATCTCAGAAACATTAAGTCATACTCCACAATGTTATATCAAGAACTACTATTTTAAATTCAACAAAATATTTGATTAATTTTTATGGACATACCCTATGGTGTTTTATTTTTATCATAATTAATAATTCATAATATTTTTATTTATATAAAGAATTCATTTTTACATGATGATTATGGTTATATAGTGTGTTATCTGACCATAGAAAATCGAAGCTATACCATATTCTCATGGGGTTTCTATTATAGTTTTATATTCTTATTTATTTCATGAAACATGTCACTATGGAGTGACTAACCTCTACCACTTCATTTTACTCTTACACAACCTCTTTCATGGTGTGGAATAACTTGATATGTCATGATTTATTTTTACTTCTAGAAATTCACTATAAATCACCAAAAACCACTTATAACATTCTTCAAGGACTTACAATGAGTCAAATGGGGTTAAAAAAACATTACAGTACTATATAATTTATATCTCATCCCAAAAACGCAATATTCAACATCATATAATGGTTCCAACATTATCTGATATAATCAGCTGATGATTCTAACATTCTCCAAGGTAGGTAACTATGGTACAAATAATATAATTATTTGGGATAAGCCTTCATGAATCCAAAAAATCACAATGCATGTATGATATAGGGATATCACTATGTTTTATACAATACAAATATCATGCTCTAGGACTATTACAAGAAGCATTATATGGATATCCATGTATATGATACCAAACACTACTAGCGATATAGGCATTGTGTTGTAGTGATGCATCACAAATAACGATATGGGGATATTTTTATTCATGTCAGCATATACAATGTTATGATATAACGTTTTGACATATAATTTCTATATAGGATTTCTTATATCACAAACAACTATATGGGGACATGTTTATCCACAATGTATCTATTGAAAATAAAATTAATTGTTTTGAGAATTAATTTTGTATTATTTATAATTTATTTATAAATAATATAAATAGGGTAACATTATGGGTTTATACTGGAAAATATGAAATTTTCATATGTTTTCGACTCATTTAAAATAATATAATTTTTTTCATTAACAATGAATATTTTAATCTTTAATTTATGTATTTATAATTACTTATTTATCAATAATGTTTATAAATTTTGTATATCATAAATATTTTTATGCTTTAATTTATTTTTTAAATTACTTATTATTAATAATATACTTTGAATTGAAATAATTTCATGTTAGGTATATTTTAATATTTAATTTAGGTTATCTAAAATTGGTGATTAGTTCTGTTGTAATTTTTAAATGGAGGCTTATTATGATTACTTTTACATATTTGGGTTTATAATCATGTTATATTTGAAATAATTACTTGGTATTTATTTATAGACAACAAGGATTTAGGTTAGAATTATACTGTATTGGGGAATTTAGTTATGTTTAGGAAGGTAGGGTGGGATACCTATCACACCATAGTTACCTTGAGGAAGATTTTTATTTCATATTATTTTAATCCATTATATGAAATAGCTTCATATATGTTATATAGAAGATGAATATTTTTTGATGGATATATTCAATAAAGTATTTATACATATGATGGGTTTGGATTATATTATAGTGGACAATATTGTAATGTCATATTTTATGACATTAATGAATATGAGGAATATTTCTTGCATTATTTTTGGGTATATCGTAAAAAATTATATAAGATATCATGCTACTACTTTAAGAAATAATAGTTTACAATTTAATTATATCATTAATTGAATATTTTAGGCTGTATAATATAGTATAATCCACCTTGAATCCTATGTTTCATTTGGTAGTAGATTGATAAAAATTATTATTTGGGAATATTTTTTGTTCTCTATCATCAATTGTGATGTTTCATAAGAATAAACATACAAGAAGACTAATGGTTCATTCCTAAGATGAATTCATGAATGATAAAAGAATTAACTCATAAATTATGTAATATATTAGATAAAGCATGAACAATTTATATGGAGTGAGTTTTAAAAATTTCTAAGTCTAATACAATGTTTTATTATTAATACCACTTTTCTTATTTAAATTTTTCTATGATAGATATTTGCATATCATGGAGTGATTAAGAATCCCACCTCAGTAGCAAGTGATTCATATCATCCCATAGATACATCATAGAGGAGGGAGTTTTAATTATAAAAGTTAGAGATCTTCATTGAGGGAATGATGGAAGAAAATTGATATGTAAATCATTAATGTAATTTACAAACTATTTTTTATTTATAGTTTATGTGGTTTTAGGTTTTATGTATGGTGATATTGGGAATTTTTGGTTTCCAATTACGTCCACTACCTTGAATGTGTGTTGTTTAATACCTAAAAACCCTTTATGGATATATATATATATAATATAGTTATTTTATTTATAGAGGAATCATAACATAAATTATTTTCCATATAATAATTATATATTAACATGAAAAAATATCAATTTGTTTGAAGACATGTGATGCATAAATTAAACTGTTAGAACCATGAATACATATCGGCAATTCATTATATTCATACAAGGAATTGGTGAGTTCAAGAAAACCTATTTAAATACTAATTTGATAAATTCATTCCAAAACACATATATATCAAGACCTCAATTATGCAAACAAGTAGTTTATGAAAAATTAGGGTGTCTATGGGATATATTTTATAATGAAAGATAGTTAACAGTGACTATAATACGATTAGGTTTGAAAATAAAATTACATATTTCAGGTTTCAATTATCTAATTGGACTTAATAGTATTAAGCACTTAATTGGATAGAATCAGGGTAATGCATAAGTTTAACTTGGTCAAAGAGTTATCTAATAAACTATTGAATAATTATATTAGATTTAATTAAAAATATTTCTAATCTAAATACCTAAATGGTGAGAGAAATTCCAATGTTTATTAAAAACATATGGAAATATAGATCTTGACTTAGTAATAGATATGATGTACACGATTTTCATTTTGATGGTAGTGAATTCAATAAACGTCTATATTGAATAATTTAAAAAAACATGAAACTCAATAGATAAATAAATTTTTTTATAGATTAAAATGGAATTAAACACATACTTCATTTTAAGATTCATTAAAAATTTTAATGATAACTTGATAATTATTTTCAGTTATAAGGATAATAAAAATTAGTATAAATAATTTAATATTATAAATATTAATTTTTCTAATATTGATTCATGAGTATTAGATATTGTTGGTTTTTTACATATTTGTATTGATGTATATAAAATTAGATATAGGAGATAATTGATTAAGGAAGAAATTGATTTATTTATTGAAAATGGAACACGAGTTATTTCATTAGACATACATGCATATAATATAAAAATATCTAGTGGGTTAATTCTAGAATTATAAATTTTTTATGTTTCTTCTATAAATATTTTTTTATTTATTAGACCAGAAATGGTTTTTATTTCATGATTATGAAAAATAGTTTTCTTATATACATTAAAAAGGTTTTATGTCATAAGAAATACAAACAATGATTTATATATTCAAAATATGAATAATATAGTCTATATGATTCAAAAGAAGAAGAGAAAAACTAATGATTCAAATATTACATATTTTTTCATTATTTATTTGGAATTATATATGAAAAATATATTTAAAGACTCCATAAAAATAGATTGTTTGAATTTTTTATTATTAATCATTTGATACATGAAAATATTGTTTATTTGAAAAAATAACCAAAATACATTTTAATAGAGTATTTGAAAGTGATAGTGGATTATTATACTTAATACATAGTGATGTATTAAACAAAATATAAAATCAACTAGGTAATAGTGTTAATATTTTTCATATTAGGATGGGGAATATTTAATTGTTGAGTTTATTATACATCTAATAGATTTTATAATTATTTCAAATATCACCCCTTCTGGTTAACCTTAGTGAAATGATCTATATAAAAGGATTAATTTCACCTTTATAGATATAGTCCCATCAATAATTGGTCAATTATATGTCCTTATATATCAATGAGGGTTATTCACTTGAAACAACAATTGCATTCCATCTAATACAATTCTAAAGACACCAATGTGATATAAAATAATATACATCTTGATCTGTCTTTCATAAATATTTAAGGTAACAAATATTATATGAAACATAAAATTGGACAACAATCTTACATGTGCCCATTTATTGGGTATCCAAGGGAAACTAAGTGATAATATTTTTATCATCACCCAAACCATATAGTATTTTTATCTTCAATTAGAATATTTCATAAGTATGAATATATTAATTAAGAATTTTGTGAGAAAAATATAAAACATAGTGAATTTCAAGATATAAAAATAAGGACAATTCCTAAGGTGGAATATTAGTTTTATTAATAATCAGTTGTATAACTCAAACTGAATCGGATATCATAAGAACAATGTATTTTTGGCAAGATTCATTAAGAGAATAAGATAAATGGATTTATTATAGAGAATGACGATGAGGTTGACCTTATACAGGATAAACCATCACAATTTTAGTAATGATATTGACATTTAGAACATAGAATAAATGACAATATAACAATAAAAGATTATAATGAATAAATGAAAATTTAATAATAAAATAATAGAATAAAAATTTATTTTTAAAAAGGATTTAAATATATTTTTCAACCTTGAATTATCTAATCCAACCATAATTTGGTATCCACAAATAATGACAATAAAAAACACCTTGGTAAGATCATATTTCTATATAAGTGATTTTAGTCACTCTAAAATAATTGTTTGGAATAAGGAATGAGAAAAAAACTAATTTTTTTTGAATGAGTAACACTAAATAACTCTTTTTGATATTACCCAAAACACTAAGAAATTTGCCAAACTAGATAGATGTTTAGGGTGCCACCCTATGACTACCTGAAAGAGGCAATGGGATGGGGACTACCACCAATAAGACATATTGAACATGGGAGGTGTAACACCCTGAAATTATAAAGTTAGCACACTGTATTCAATAACATGTATGACACACAATACCAAGCTCGTAAGGGAAAATTATATTTCAAGACTTTACGAAATATTTAAAATTTTAAATAAATTCAATATATGATATATCCTGAAATTGAAGCAATAATATTTTATCTTTCATTTCATGCAATAATGAGTTTTTTGATAGCTTATGTTACACACAAGACCAAGTTTTACCGAACAAAAATAAATTATTAAAATATTTTTATTTAATATAATAAGGCATAACCTAGACATTAAATTAGAGGTTATGTATAATATTATCTAACCTATGAAAGAATATATTGTTATAAATATATAATATGAAATCATTGGTTACCAATTAATTAAAAATGAAAATATAATCAAATTGAATATAAATGAAATATTTTTTATGCTCTCAAATGTGTTTAATCATAATTAATTAAATTAATTACTATTATTGAATGATATTAATTAAATTTATATTTTATATATTCAATAAAATATTTTTATATTCATCCAATACATTTGATAGGAATAAGATAAGAACAAACCCAATATTACACGTAAAAATATATATTTTTATAAGTGGAATTTTACCACCTTTAAACAGGGAACCGATTTTAAATCAATTTTTTAAAATTTTATATTTTTATATTTTAAAAAAATTATTTTTTTCAATATAAATTTAAAAATTATGTTATGGTGAATTTTTGGGTTTTTTGAAATATTTCATTTTTTGATGAATAGTAAAAAATACTGAATTTTAATTCAAAACTATTTTTTCATCTAATTTATTTATAAGGATAAATTATATTTTTAAAAATTATTAATGTTAAATTAGATAAATTCTACATCAATTAATAAAATTTATGTAGTTGGAATCATTTTCATTTTGAAATTGGATATAAAAAAATATCAGACTTTTGAACATTTTCACTTTAAAACCCACATTGTCGTCTTGTATGTGGGATTAATTTTAAAATTATTTCCACCAATTATATGATTGTAATTTGGAAAAGGAATTATATATTTTGAATCTGAATATTTTATAATTTATAATAATTTCCACATAATTTTTTACCATAAATACATGTGAATGTCATTAAAAGTAATTACAATGATTACGAGAAAAATTAGCTTAACAAGAGAATAAACCTTAAACTTATGGCCCAAAATTACCTATAAAGTTTTCAAAAATAAATATTAAGTTACTATTCAGAAACTATTCTCCCTTTTATCTAATTTGGTTCATAATTGGAGCCACTTAACATGTTAAAAACATGGGAGGAATCCCCTTTTCAGTAATTAACAAGACTGCCACTCATCCTCCACTATAAAATGGCACTCAGCCATCCCCTTTATTCAAAAATATAAACCAATTTTTATCACCCATACTCTAATAAAATATGATCCCAAAACCCCTCCTATAATTCTATAACCCTCATCTTTGGAAGAATGAAAACCAAGGAATTCTTTTGGTTTAAACAAAAAGGAGTTACCCGAATAAGAGGTAACGTTCTTCAGCGATCACATTTCTTTCATCTAATTCTACACACCATAAAGTATTTTTATTTCCAGATTATATAAAAACTTAATTATTATGAATATACTAATATATTTTTATTTTATGCATTTTACCTGCACTTAAACACACTTTTATCTAATGGGTAATGAACTTTTCCTTTGTGTGTATGACAGACTACCGCCTCACGAAACAATGATTGCTCATTCTTTCTTTACCACCTATCATGGTGATAATTATAATGGAAATTTTTTTTATATGAGATATATTATGTTTATAATAAATTTATTTTTTTTAATTTTTATATAACATACACCATTATGATTTTTATTTTTTTAAATACGATATCATCATTTGTGGAAGTGTGGACTACCAACTCCTCAGATCGATGTGACTCATTGACACTATACGCGGAACGTACAAAGGACAGTTTCAAAAAACAAATATGTGACATATATGACCTAAAAATTGAATTGAAATTATAATGTGTATATATATATATTTAAATAAATTTATTTTAATTATTTTAAATATGACAAGGAAAGGAAAGTATCATTCATGTATACATATGGCCTACCATCTCCATGAACGGTGCATTTAATTTCCTATCTCCAGATTATATGGATTATTATAAATAAATATATACTGAATATATGTGATATTTAAATCATGGTTTAAATTCTGTATTTTATGAAATTAGAATCAAATTAATAATAATGAAAAGTTATAAGTCAAAATATATTCGAAAAACTAGGCAATTAACACCTAAAATAGTTAAAATAATAAAAACTTGTTAACAAATAGGTAATATGATATTATAAAAAGATAATATATGATATTAAAATTATAATTATAGTTATTTAATAAGTCATTCAATTTTTTAAAACCATTATACATGATGTTAAAGGACATTCACCTAGAAGGAAATGCAAGGTAAAATATTCTTTCTTTTCATGAGGCATACACCATTTTGAAAAATTTATTATTTTTTGGTGTATATACTAACCAAATTTTATTTCATATCATGAATAAATTTATCTTAATGGTATTTATATTTTCATTTTAATTTATTTCTTTCATAGGGATTATAATTCAAAAGTTTCCAAGTAGTAAGATACTTTGTCTAAATTTACATTACATTGATAATTATTTGTTGTTATGCACCAATTCACTTTAATGTGGTGTATATAATTCCCCATTTTCATTTAATATCACAATTCTATCATAATTCATGGTATTTTAAATTTCACTTCGAATTATCTCACCCGTGGGGTTTATCTTGAAAATTACCTAGTGATACAATTTATCTTTGCAATCTCACTTTTGTTTTTGATTGTTAACTTTCTATTGAAATAATAACTTAATCATTTCAATATCCACATTCTTGGGTGGTGGATATTATTATTTACTAAACCATATACCATTTTTACATATGGTGTTCACTATGAAAGTTATTTTATTAACAGGGGAATTATTAATAAATCAATATCTTTTATTGAATACAGATATTTGATATAGAATATTGTTTATTAATTAATTCAATTACATGATATATGAGGAATGATTTGGATAATAAGTGATGGGTGAGACCCATGATTTATTTATCCCTTCGATGCATCAAAAAATTATCACGGGGAAAATAATTTGTCCAAATTAAATAGTTTTCTACTTGTAGTTTTAAATCAGCTTATAGAGGGTCTTGATGGTATATGTTTTCATGTTCCTCATACTTGACTTCCACTAATTAATAAATTCCTTTCATCTAGATTAAATTATTATTTATCCATGTGATTTTCACTATGGAAAAAATTCTATATATTCATTTCGTTCTCAGTTTATTGATTTAATGTCATGTTTTTTCAGTTTATTACCTTTCCTTATGGATTATGTTGTATCTAGTTATTTAAATGGAATGTGTTTTTAGTTATTTACATTAACATATTGTTTACTCACTCCCTATCAGTTTATTAATTATGTATAATGTATGTTATTAGTTTTATAACATACCATATTTACTATTTCATTGATTCATTACTTCTTACTCTATACAACCCTTACTAATAATTTTAGCTCACCCTTATTTTTTTTCCATTCTAAAGGATTCCCTAAAATCTACTAAGAATGATATGAAAGGATACACTAGTTGGAATAAACTCATCATTGAAAGAAAAAAATTATGGTGAAATTTTTATATTCTTTTATAATACAAAACCTATGCATGTATATAGTTTAACAAGACTACTAAACTATTCGGTCCTTTGTGATTATATTTACTTGAATCTTATGCCAATGTAATGGTATCATGACACCGACCCTGGGTTTCTAGCGCCGGGTCGATACAGTTGTTATCAATGTAGGTTTAGTAGAACCCTTGAGAATTAGATTTAGGGAAACTTAGTGTAGGGAACAAAACTCTATGATAAACTTCGAGGAGAATTATAGAAGAAAATCCTAAAATTTGGTTTGATAAATATTATGTGGTTTTCCTAGAAATACATCCTTATCTGGACAATACAAGTAGATATGGTTCTTGCAGAAATGTATATAGGGGTAACAACTTCGAAAATGTGCATTGATCCTGACTCAAATGTATCCTAGTACACAAAAATGGCCATTACTATACCCTTGTTTTGAAAATCATGGGAGATATGCTAAGGATAATTCAAATTTCCTTTACAAAAAATATAAAGGATTTGAATAAATACTAAATGACCTAGGTTAATCACCAGACTAAGGAATTCCCTATGTGAAAATAAATATAAGAAATATTTATATATTGAGGTCATATTGATAACTTCAGTTAAAAGATAATTTGATGAATAAATTTCAAGGATGTTCATGATATTAATTTGGAAAATTATATTAAAATGGTTTTAGAAGAAGGAAAAACTATAAGGCAGTGGGGATTAAACCCATGACCGAAGGACGATAAGGGTTTCATGCCTTCCACTAGCCTATGTGATGTCTTGGTTAATGTATCATTACTTTTTTCTAAACATTTTTACAACTAAATATTAATGATGAACCTATAATTTTACCTTTTGGGTTTAGATATTAATTTCATGACCATATTTGTTTTGGAAAATAGATAGAGACAAATATAGTTACTTCTTTTATGGGTTGTATGATCCGTTAAAATTTTAATTTATTGCTTTATGCATTGAAGTTATTTTATGGATATTCATTTATTTTTTAAAATAAATGAATAATAATTTGATCGAAGTATAATGAAAAGATGATTTTTTCAGATGAAAATTGAATGTAAATTTCCTTATATTGTTGTTCATTAAAATAATTAATCAAAATTAGGAAAATTATCTTAAAACAAAATGTTGTACTAATTCCTGAATTTTTGTTGAACTGATGGTCTTATAAATTATAACAAATTTATGGATTTGAGGCCCAAATATTTCCATTTATCATTCATCTGTTTATGATTCATGACCTTAGTAAATCCCTATAAATATTTACACTTTCCCTCCATATTGTAATGCCCCAACCCCAGAAGAACATAGTCGGTTCATTATTACATAACATTGGCATGATCACAAAAGATCAAGTCTCGAAATACAGATTATTTTAGTATCTTTGGAAGCACTAGATATATAATTAAGTTTTAAATTACATTATAAAATGAAAAACAAGAACAACATTGTCTCCTTTGACCACATTCATTTCCATTAGACTATCCCTCTAGACCAGTCATAATATACTTCTTCACATCCTAGAAAAAATAAAACATAGAAAGGGGTGAGCTCAGATGCTCAGTAAGGATAACAATATATCAGAAACTTTCATAAATAAGCATAAACTTTTAAGGAAATTTAGAAGACTAAAAAAAATCCTTTTAAACTTAAACATCATTATAATATAGAAAATATAAATTGAAATAATGCCATTTACTTATTCACAAGGATATTCTACTAGTCAAATAATCACATGAAATATCAATAGACAATTTCATAATGATGGAATTAATAATTCGAGAATTCATAACCACATAATCAAGGACTCGTGCCAAGAATAAAAATAAAATTTTTTCAAAGCCGTGAGCTAAGACACTAGTTTGTCTAATGAGACCTACCGATTCATTGAGGAGATATATCGGGCTTCCCCAGTGACTTACTAAGTCCAATTCATTCCTCCTATGAATTTTTTTTGAACATAACATAAACATTCATATTAAAACTAAAATAAAAAATGGAAATAATTTATCCATAAACCATGAATGGTATACAAATAACACATCCACGGTAAAAAATTTCGCAAAACCTTCAATACCATATGGAAGATTTGTATCATAATAAATAAACTTCAAACAAGTATAATGGAACCAAATAGAATTATTTTGAGGCCAAGGTGGGTATTGGTCGAAAACCTCTTAACCAATAAGTTTTAGATTGGTTTAGGTCACCATATTAACCATATTGTTTATATTTAACTCTTTGTTAAATAGTTTGACATTTACCATGAATTCTTGTATTATTATATTATATGGTTAAAAATATTACTATAAAACTCCATGAGAACATAAAGTGTTTAATTAATTATATACCTATAATTATATAATTCCTTTGGCTAAACATTATAGTTTTAGGAATATTATATCAATTAATAATATAATATTTTTTTTAAAATCACTTTTATGTCAATTTTGACACTATTTAGTATTTTGTTTTTTTTAATTTATAGAAGCATGATTACTTGGAAAAAAATTCATTGAATCAACCCTAACATGTCATATTAACTTATAAAGTTAGTTTAATTCATCATAAGTCTCAATTTACTTTTATTTGGATATTTATAATATCAATAATTTTAATATTTCATTAATAAGTTAATTACTGCATCATCATTGTGTCATAAATAATTTTAGATATTTAATGTCTAAAAATTAAAAATAAAATACCATTATTTAGTAAATTATTCTAGTTTTATAATGAATATTTATAGTATAATTTATCTTTTTCGTAACCCTATATTAAAAATGATTTAGTTATTAAACTTTGAATAAAACACTTTTAACTCTTCTTTAAATAAAATAATGATAAATGTCTTAAACTAATCCAGGTGGACCTAAAGGATCATATTTTATTCTTAAGGTTGGTTTTGCTCAAAATACACTTATCCAATGGAATTAATACATGTGTTAGGGTAATAATAAAATTATTTTTACCTTTAATTACCATATTTACTTTTAACCATAGTAAATAAAAGTTAGAAGTTACTATTCAAAAAAAATTATTTTCATCTTATTGAACCAAATTTTACTTACTGATATCAACTGTGTCTCTTGGATTTTTTATATTCAACACAAAAAAATCAGTAAAATTAAGTTTTATGCAAATTTAAAAATGCTCTTAAGAGGTGGGTAAAAGACCACAAAAAGTTCAATTAAAATTTATATATCTAATATTATTATAAAATAACTCCAATTAATTACATTGAACATATATATCTATTATGTATCTATTTTTATCCAAAATAAATATAAATAAAATAATTAATTATTTAAATAAAAAGTTGTTTTTAAACAATAACGCATTGTTTTCACTATTCATCAAAAATTGAAAGTTTTCATAAAAATACCAAAAATTCATCGTAAGTTAATTTCTATATTATGAATTCAAAAATGTACTGCATTTTGAAAATAAAATTTATAAAATATCAAAAAGTGGGTATTACTATTAATAACATCTAGCTTGATTGGTCGTGGTGTGTTAAAACTCCACATTGCATACAATGCAAGCTACTGCATTATTCAAAGGGAAACATACTGTAGAAGTTTGGGGTGTTACATTATTCCCTCCTTCAAATAATTTAGTCCTCAAAATTTCTAGAATATTAATGTATAAAAAGATTCAGTTGGTTCTTCATCATAATTTCCTCGGGTTCCCATGTTTCCTCTTCTATTTTATGATTTATCCATAGAACTTTTACCAGATGAGTCATCCGATTTCTCAATACTTTTCCTCTGGTATTAAGAATTATAATAGGCTCTTTGCAATAAAATAGATTGGGTTCTAGTTCTATTTCTTCATAGGTGAGTCCCTACGTTGGGTCAGGCATGTATTTTCTAAACATTGATACGTGGAACACATCATAAACTTTGGAGAGACTTGGAAGAATTTCCAAATGATAATCTAAAACTCCAATTTGTTCAGGAATTTTGAAAGGTCCGATGTACCAGGGACTCAATTTACTCTTCTTACCAAAACATATATCACTCTTCCAAGGAGATACCTTCAAGAAAACATGATCACCTACTTGAAATTCCAAATCCTTCATTCATTTATTGGCATAACTCTTTTTAATACATTGAGTTTCTTTGATGTGGGTTTGGATAACCTTCACATTTTCCATTGTTTCCTCAACAAGTTCTGAGCCTAATAGTTTTCATTCACCAACATCATCCCAACAAGTTGGTGTGCGATATCTCTTTCCATATAATGCTTTATATGGTGCCATCTAATTACTTTAATGGAATCTATTGTTATAGAAAAATTATACTAGAGGTAAATATTGATCCCACATACCTTGAAAGTTAGGTGAGAAAGATATCAACATGTCTTCTAAGGGTTGAATAGTCCGTTATGATTGTTCATCAGTTTGAGGGTGGAAGGCAGTGCTCAAACGAAGTTCAGTATCCAGGGATTTCTGAATAATTTTCCAAAATATTGATGTAAAACGTGGATCATGATAAAAAATAATTGATAGGGGTACTCCATGAAGTCTTACAACATCATTAATATAGAGTCCTGCTACACGTTCAATTGGAAAATATTCTCTTATAGCACGCAAATGTGCTCACTTGGTAAGATGATAAAAAATGACCCATATTTCTTCATTTATTCTAGGAGTATTTGGTAGTCCCATGACAAATTACATCGCAATATCATCCCATTTCCACTCAAGTATGGGAAGAGGGTTCATGAATCCTCTAGGATGTTGTCTTCCAGCTTTCAATTATTGAAAAACCATACATCTCAACACAAAATCAGTAATCTCCCTCTTCATGTTGTCCCACCAAAAATGTTCATTCAAATCTCTATACATCTTAGTGCTACTAGGGTGTATAGAGAGATTAGTGCTATGAGAATCATCCAATAATTCCCTTTTCAGATCAGGTATATCGGGAATACAAAGTCTCTTCCCAAATTTCAAAACCCCATCTTCATATATTAAGTCGATTAATTTCCCATCGTTCACAACATTACTTTTATTTTGAAATTCCTCATCATCAGTCTGAGAACTTTTTAACCTTTCTTGTAAATATGGTTTGGCAATGATTTGAAAAATCCTATATGTTTCACCTTCTATGGTTATTCCCATATCCATCTTTACTAGATCCATTTATATAAGATCATTTTCAACTCTCATCTTGTTCAAAACACCATGATCCTTTCTACTCAAAGGATCCACCACCTTATTTCCCTTCCCTTGGTGGTATTGTATGGTGAAATCATAATCCTTGAGTAGTTCAAGCCATCACCCTTTCCTCATGTTGAGTTCTTTTTGTGAGTAAATTTACTTCAAACTCTTGTGATCAGTATAAATATCATATTTTCACCACATAGATAGTGTCTCCATATATTCAGAGAAAATATTACAACTGATAACTCAAGATCATGATTTGGATAGTTTTTCTCATGATTTTTAGCTGCAGTGATGCATAGTTAGTAACTCTATTATTCTGCATAAGGACACAACCATGTCCTTTCTTTAAAACATCACTATAAATAAAAAACCCATCATTCCTCGATGGCAGTGTCAATATTAGAGCATTGACTAATATTCTCTTCAATTATTCAAAAAATTATTTATACTATTTTTTCCAAACAAATTTGACCCGTTTACGTGTGATCATGGTTAATGGGTTTTCCAGCCGGGAAAAATTATGGATGAAACATCGATAATAACCTGCTAAAGCAATAAAACTTCGTACCGCCATTATAATTGTCGGTGCTGGCCATTCTTGGATTGCCTTGGTCTTTAAAGGATCAACATATATTCCACCCTAGAGATAATATAGATAATAAAATAAATCTCCCAAATCCAGAATTCACACTTGCTAAACTTACCATATAATTAATTTCTTCGCAAGGTTTTCAGAATAGTGATCAAGTGATTTTCATGATCTTCGTAGCTTCTTGATTAATCCAAGATATCATCAATAAATAACACTACAAAGTCATGAATATATTCTTTGAAAACTCTATTCATTAGATCCATGAAAAAAGAGGGTGTATTAGTCAGTCCAAAAGGCATTGTTGTAAACTCTTAATGCCTGTACCTGGTTCGAAACACTGTTTTGGGAATGTCTTCCTTCTTCACACACAAGTGATGATAACCAGATAAAAGGTGAATTTTAGAAAAATATTGAGCTCCATGAAGTTGGTAGAATAAATCATCAAGGAGAGGTAGGGGATAATTGTTTTTTATTGTTATATCATTGATCTATCTATAGTCAATGCATAACCTCAGAGATCTATCTTTCTTCATAACAAAAAGAATAGGGCTCCTCGTGGATAAACCCTAGGGGTGAATAAATCTTTTATTACTGTATTACTTTAGTTGTTTCTTTAGTTCCACTAATTCAATAGTGGACATTCTATAAGGGTTCTTCGATATGGGTCTCGAACTAGGAATTAAATCAATGGAAAACTCAATTTCTCATTCTGGAGGATGTCCAGGTAAATCCTCTATAAACACATCAACATATTCTCGCACAATAGGTACATCCTCGATTTGATTTTTTTTCCTCACCCACATTTACTTCATTCTATTGCTCCAAAATAATTGAATTTAGTTGAGCTACTGGGGGTAGATCTAGATAAGAATCATATGGTGCCATTTCTACTTTAAAGATAAGGTGTTCTTTATCATCGTCATAAAAAATTGCAACCTCTTTTTTCTTACAATAATTTTTTTGCTTCATGGTCCGAAATCCAATCCATACAAAGGATTATATCAAATTCAATCATGGTTATGACGATGGGATCAGTAGATAAATAAAATTTATATGACTAAATGGGAATTGATTCACACAACTTTGTTGCAATGATACTTCCCTTAGGAGTTTTAACTCACAACTCCCATGTTAATCAAATTGGAAATATCTAATTTTCTTAGAAAACTAGTAAAATATGAAACAATGCGATGATCCATAATAAAATAAAGCATTGGGTAAACTTGAGGAAACCATTAAATTTCCCGCCACCACATCTTTCAGAGATTCAACCTTTGCAGTAGTGATCACATAAGCATGGATTTTCACCCTTGGAATTTTCTGAGGTAAATATGGTTGGTGAATAGGAAATTCATTTTCATAATGCCCCTTTCTCTACAATTGTAGAATTCATCATTGATAGACTATTTATTTCCTTTTCAATCATGAGCTTGGATTATTTTTTCACCACACTTGTAACAGACTCCCATTCCCTTCAGGAAAGTACTGGGGTGTTTCTTCCCACATTTACTATAGGATGGAGAAATGGGTTTGACCCATCCAAGAATTGATAAATATTACTCCTTGGGTTACCTATATAATCTATAGTTTTCCTTCCTAACCTTGTAATGTTATCCTCATATTTTGTTACATTTTCATCCTCCTTTTGTCTCAGACTCAAAAATTTCCTTTCCATATCCACTCAATGGTCACGAGGAAAGTATTTTTATAAAAAAATCTTCTTAAACTCCCTCAATTTAATATTGGATACTTCATCATCTTCCTTTGTGTTTTAAATCAATGAACACCATTGATCTTCATATCCTGTGAGGTGGTAAACTGTAATGGAAACGTTTTCCATTTCGCTACGCCCCAATTCATGAAATATCTTCTCTAAGGAACTTATCCATTGCTCACCTACAAATGGATTTTTAGTCCCATTTAATGTTGGTGGTTATTTCCTCATGAATCGGTCTAACATTGATCCTCTATGCTGTGGATTATGGTGCTCCATACGGGTAAGGTTATTATTCATAACCCAAGTGAGTTGTCCGAGTATGGTGATAAACTGATCAACACAAGCCAGCTTCACTATAATTATCTTTATTAGGAGGGAAATACCTACATGGATTATGTACGTCGATATAGTTTCTATTCTTCCACTAGGCTCCATTTCTAAACAATGGAATACAATACATTAGTTTATGAATCACAATACATAATTCCAAACATGTAAAACACTTAACATAAATTGAATAGTTTATAGATATAATCCATAATCATAAAAAATGTTTTCTTTGAGGAGGTATATACTCATAAATAATTCTTAATGGTTTGTAAAGGAAATGTGAATTGTCCTAAGCATATCCCTCGGGAGTGTCGTAACCAAGAGTGTACCAAGGCCCGTTGTCATGTACAGGGATATCCCAGGTCAAGCTCAAAATTCCTTGTCAGAGTTTTCACTCCTTGGTATATCTGTGCTAGAGCATCCTCCACCTACTTGTATCCAGACATGGATGCATTTCTTGGAAAATACAAAAATCTCTACATGACCAAAATTCTAAGAAGTTCTTCTATACTAATCCTTAAAGTCTATCTTAGTGTAATATTATTTAATCATAGTTTTTTCTAATTCTAGCATCCAAGGTTTGTACTAAACATCCTCTGATACCAACTATAACCCCCGACCCCAGATTCTCAGAGTTGGTGCATTATTAAATAACATTATCATGATCACAAAAGATCAAGTCTTGAATGACCAATTAGTTTAGTAGTCTTGGAAGTACTAGATACATACTTATGTTTTAAATTACATTATAAAATGAAAAAAATAACATTTTATCCTCTGACCACATTAATTTCCCTTAGACTATCCCTGCAGGTCAGTCATAATATACTTCTTTGTATCCTGGGAAAAATAAAACATAGAAAGGGGTGAGCTTAGATGCTCATTAAGGATAACAATATAGTGGAAACTTTCATAAATAAGGACAAATATTTAAGGAAATGTATAAGACTAAAAAAGCCTTTTAAACTTAAACTTGATCATAATATGGAAAATATAAAGCAAAATAATGTCATTTACTTATTCACATGGATATTATACTAGTATAATAATCACATGCAATATCAATAAAAAATTTCATAATGATGGAATGCATAATTCTAGACATCATAACCACATAGTCAAGACATCATGCCAAGAATAAAAATAAGATTTTATTAAGGCCTTCTGCCAAGATACTAGTTTTTATAGTGAAACCTACCGATGCATTGAGGAGCTATATTGGGCTCCAACCATCACTTACTAAGTACAATGCATTCCTCAAATGAAAAAGGTTTGAACATAACATACAAATTTGTATTAAAACTCGCATACGAAATGTCAATACTTTACCCATAAACCATGAATGGTATAAAAATAACACATCCATAGGAAAACATATCACAAAACTTTCAATAACATATGTAATATTTGTATCATAATAAATCAACTTCAAACCAGTATAAAATCCATTAAAGGATGTTGACATAAATAAAATCAAAACTATTTGAAAGAAAGATCTTTTTTTATTTTGAAATCATTTAAAGTCATGTAATTTTAAAATAAAACATTTAGTTTTGAAAGTAATCTTATAAGATTTTAAGGGAATCTTGAAAGGTGTTATAAAGGAAGAGAATATCCGAACCCCCCATATAAGTTTAAAAAATATTCTTACCCTAATTTGATGAAAAGGACATAAAGTACCTTGTTTGGAAAACGACGAAAAGATTCCTTCCAATTTTTTTTAAAAAATTAAAAAAAGGCTATAATTTACTTTAACCCATAGTCTAGTGAATAGTTATTTTTCTGAAATTCATTTTAAGAAACATTTATGTGGATGATAAATAGGTCCTAGTAGATACTTATGTAAAAACAACCTCAGATAATAAAGAGATTGTGAAATTAACCCTTACCTTGAACATTTCCTTGGAAGTGGGTTCGTTATCCTCCTTTATAACAGTGAAATCGTTCTTACTAAATTATAAAAGAACCATGTACATAAATATGATATCATATATGATCTTCTAATATTTCTTTCTTAATAATATTTTAGTATTATAATCATTTTGGGTGTTAACTGATTAATTTTCCTTTATATTCTTGGTTATGTAAGCTATGTTTGTAATGGATAGGATGTATTTTATTCATATACATAATTATATTAAGTTATTAAAAATTATTTTTAGTCATAAAATGAAAACCATTCTTGAATGATTACAATGAGAAATGAATCTCATCACGTTCGTGGAGACAGTATTATGTACGTACGCACAAGCAAAAATATCATTCTTTTGATTTAAAATCGTATGTAAACAGATGGTATATCATGTATAAAGAATCATTAATGTTTTATATTTATTATTTATATCAATTATTCATCATTATTATACACATCCAAATAATAATGTATTGAAGAAAAACTACACCACGACGTGGAGACGGTAAGACGTATGTACGCACGTATGGTGACTTTCTCATTGATAGGATGGATAAAATAATGAATATTATTGTACCATATTTATAATAACATCACGGTATGTATAATGTACTGGATTTATTATTTTGTTATGGGAATAACGATGAAATAGGAAGTGGAAGAAGAAAAGATCTTTAAAGAGGGTGGTGAAATTATTACCTCTTCTTCGGGTGTTTCCTATTGAGTTGATCATGAGGGATATTTTGTTTGAATATATAATCAAAGTAAGGCCTATATGTAAACATGAGGGTAGTTGGCATGAAATTTGAGCAGGGTTTGGGCGATTCAAATGGATTTGGAGGTGTGATTTTGAGAGAAGGGGAAGTACCCTTTTATAAGAGTGGTGAGGGTCACTATAAGAAAAGCCCGAAATATTTTTTTATTATACAATAATATTTGGTTTATAATGAATAAAAAATGATTTATTTCGAGGATAAGGTGAGGATAGGTCGAAAAACTCTCATCCAATAGGTTTTATATAGGTTTTTGTCACCATATTAACCTTATCTTTTAGATTTAACTCTTAGTTAAATATTTTGACATTTACAATGCATTCTTTTATTATTATATTATATGGTTAATAATATTACTATAAAATGACAAGAGAGCATAAAGTGGTTAATTAATAATATAACTATAATTATATTAGTATTTTGGCCAAACCTTATATTTTTAGGAATATTATATCAATTAATAATATAATATTTGTTTTAAAAACTCTTTTATGTCAATTTTGACACTATTTAGAATTTTGTTTTTGTTAAAGTCATAACAGCATGATTACTTCGAAAAAAATTCATTGATTCATCCCTAAAATGTCATATTAACCTATAAAATTAGTGTAATTTACTAGAAGTCTCAATTTACATTTATTTGGATATTTATAATATCAATTATTTTAATTTTTCATTAATAAGGTAATTACTGCATCATCTTCATGTCATAAATAAATTTAATTATTTTATATCTAAAAATTATAATTAAAATACCATTACATATGAAATCTTTTTATATTTATAATGAATATTTATAGTCTAATTCATCTTATGTGTAACCCCATATTAAAAATGAATAATTATTAAACTTTTAATTTAACACTTTTAACACTTCCTTAAATAAAATAATAATAAATATCCGAATCTAATCCAAGTGGACCTAAAGGATCATATTTTATTCATAAGGTTAGTTTTGGTTGAAATAAACTTATCCAATAGAATTAAAATAAGTGTTAGGGTAATAATAATATCATTTTTACCTTTAATTACCCTATTTACTTTTAACTGTGGTAAATTAAAGTAAAAAATTACTATTCACATAAAATTACTTTTATATTATTGAACCACATTTTACTTACTCATATGAACTATGTGTCTCGGATTTTTAAAATTTAACTCACAGAAGTGGTAAAATTATGTTTTTAAAAAATTTGCAAATACTCTTACATGGTGGGCAAAAGACATTAAAAAGTTCAATAAAATTATATATATATATATATATATATATAAATAATATTATTATAAAATGACTCCAATGAATTAAATTTAACATATTAGGTATTATGTATCTATTTTTACCTAAAATAAATTTAAATAAAATAAGTAATTATTTAAATTAAAAGTTGGTTTTAAATAATAACGTAGTGTTTTTCACTATTCATCAAAAATTGAAAGTTTTCAGAAAAATACAAAAAATTCACCCTAAGCTAATTTCGATTCTCAAAATTCAAAAATGAAGTCTATTTTGAAAAATAAAGTTTATAAAATTTCAAAAAGTGGGTATTACTTTTCATAACGGCTAGTTTTATTGGCCGTGGTGTGTTAAAACTTCAAGTTGCATACAACGCAAGCTATTGCATTATTCAAAGCGAAACATACCATAGAAGTTTTGGGTGTTACAAATATATTGATCCTTACATTCCACCGATGTTCTTCTAATTATGGACCCAATTATATGTTAGTCCATGTGACCTTTGTACTTCCCATTCTCTCTTTTCTATAATATGTTTTAAGAAACCTTCTCACAATTTTTGATTTCAACATAGGAAATATCAAAAAAACTATTACAAATATCAAGTTTAAATTATGATGAAACAATTTATTTAAAGTGGGGAGAATGTAATAACCTAAAATTATAAGGTAAAAACATTGTATTCGATAGCATGTATGACACACAACACCAAGCACGTGAGGGAGTATAATATCCCGAGGCTTTAAAATATATTAATTTTTTTAAATAAATTCAATATATGATATATCTTTAAATTCATGCAATACTAAGTTATATTTAGTTTCACTTAGCAATGATTTTATTCAATAGTTTACGTTACATGCAAGACCGAGTTTTACAAAAAATAATGGTTTATTAAAATATTATTATTTAATATAATAAGACTGAACCAAACCATTAAATTAGTGGTTATAAATATTATTAAATGACTTATTAACATATATTTTATAAAAATATACTATGAATTCATTGGTCACCAATTAATTATAAATGAAAATATAAACCAACTGAATACAAAGGAAATATTTTTTTTATGCTCACAAAAGCATTTTATCCTAATAAATTTAATTAATTACTATTAGTGAATGATATTAGTAAAATTTATATCTTATTTATCTAATATTTTTTTTATATTCATATAATATATTTAAAAGGAAAAATATAAGAACAAACCCAGTATTATAAATAAAAAGTGATATTTTTATAAAGTTGCTCCTACCACCATTTAATTGTGAACCTATTTTAAATCCTATTTTGGAACATTTATATATTTTTATTTTATAATAAAAATAATTGTTGATAAAAAATTTTCTAAATTAGTTAAGGGTGATTTTTTTATTTTATAGAAATATTTCATTTTTTGATGAATATTGAAAAATTCTGAATGTTCATTCAAAACTACGTTTTCGTCTAATTTTTTTATAAGGATAAATTATATTATGCATTGGATTTAAATTTATATTAGATAAAATTTAAATAAATTAATCAAATTTAGATTACTTTATTCAATTTCATTTTAAAATTGTATATAAAAACATCTCAATCTTTGGAACATTTTTACTTTAAAAACCCGCATTATCACTCCGTCTGCGAGATTAATTTTAAATTAATTTATAAAAATTTTGTGATCTAAATTTGTAATAGTGGATTCAATATTTGGAATAACAAAACTTTATAATTTATAATAAGGTAAACTTAGTTTTTTAACAAAAATAATAGTGAAAGAGATTAAAATTAATTACAACTATTAAAAGAAAAATTATCATAACAAGGGAACCGACCTTAAACTTAAGGACAAAAATTACCTAGAAAATTATCCAAAATATTAATACCTATCCTCCATTGTATATAATTTGGTAAATTATTTGATCCAATTGATTTAGAAAAAAATGGGTGGGATTTCCTTTTCAAACATTTACAAAAATGACACTCCTCCTCCACTATAAAAAGGAACTCACCCCTCCATTTTATTAACACCTCTCAAGACCATAGACTCACCCAATGTAAGGACCCTGCCATAAAACCTTAAATAATCATGAATTAAATGAATAATTCACATTGAGGATATTTTCAAGTTTATAGTTTTAGAGAATTAGATCATAACTATTACATCTCAAAAGATTACAAAGTAGAAACTTCTACATAGTTTCCTTTTTTTATACAAAACATGAACTCTTGAAAAAAAGAGTCATGTCTAGTTCCATGTTTAAGATAACATGACTTTTCCATGACCCTGTCCTTGACCCTATTCCACATTATGTCCTGTGAAAAACATTTCCAAAAACTTTGGACGAGCATAAAAATCTCAGTAAGGGTTACACAAGAAGAAAAACTGTTATTGTTTCAAAACATTAAGTAAACAATGAATACATTATCAAAGCAACAATTTTCACCTTTAAGAAGTATTAAATACTATTCACTCAATAAAAGACCATTACTTAAACTTTTGTGACCAAAATATTACCACAAAATCCATATAAAGAACACATAACATATAAAGGTAACTTGGGACATAAACATACTTAAATGGAATGACCATACGATCGACTTCCACACATATCACTAAATGGAATAGCCATACGGACAACTTCCATACCCAATGCATTGTAGGTTATAATGTAACCACCCGACCTGGTATTCACAGCAGCACCCGCCATATTTTTTATCACATAACAACCCATCAAATGTCCATGTACCATATAAAATCATAAGACATAAAACAAATATAATGGAATGAAAAAATTTAAACATTTCGATCACAATATATCAATTAAATATATTGACATAACAAAACCATTATAAAAACCATTTTCAATACCAAAATACATAAAAGATTATATGGTATTTATTTCATTTTAAAAACATTACGGCTTGTTTAGGAAGCCAAAGACCAAATAATACTCGCGGCGGCGGAAAAGGTCGTTGTCACCACATACGTTAAAAAAACATCCCCTTTTACAGTTTAGTAAAACGCTTCATAGAAAAAGATTCCTTTTGAATAAAATTAAAAGTCAAAGGGGTTTATACACCATATAAAAGAAAGTTGTTTATAAAACAAAATATACCTCAATGAAAGGAGATTGTGATGAAGTCCCGTACAAATTCGGTATCCTTAGATTAAGGATAAATCAATGACATGATTATATATGACAAATATAAATACACCCAATATAAGAGGATGTTAAGTTTAAAACAATAAGAGGTCATACACACATATTCATAGTATGACATAATCAAGAAATAGAGGTTTAACCCAAAGAATTGAATTTGAGTTAAGAAGTTCCTTTGCGAAAATTCAACTGCCTAACGATGTCACTTCAAAATTCAGAAAATTAGTTAATGAGAGAGAAAATGGTATCTCATCACATTGACATAAAATTTTCATCAATAAGGATATATAAGAACATATCCCAACATAATAATATGTAAATTAAAAGACATAACAAAATAAGTCTTAAAAAAAGGAGTGTGAAAGGTTCCCTTACCGAATTGGGTAACTTCTGAAACGTACACCCCATGAAAGAAGGACTATAAAACATTGATTTAAATACCCATAAATAAAAATATATTAAACAAAGAGTATAATAATGGGAATTACATACACCAATTATAGTAAATAGTGGAAAATGTATCATAAATCTCACTAGAATAAAAGTGAGATGAAAAATCCCTTACGAAAACTCGGCAGCCTAACTGCGCCACATAAAACTTCCAAAAATGAATTGACGAGATAAAATAGGGTCTCTCATCATATGAACATAAAAATTAAATTATGAGGGATATAAAATAACATTCCCAAACATAGTAAAGATTATCTTAAAAGAAATTACATAAAAGAGATTACTTAAAAAGAAAGAGAGAGGTAGGATCCCTTACCTCAAGTTTGACTTGTCTTGTTCATTTCATTATATTCCTGAATAATAAAATTTGGTCAATTTATAATTTCTTAAGGACCTAATTAAAATATTATTATTCAGTTCATATAACATATTATAATGTTATAATAATTGGTTAATAATGTGAGTTCATATCAGACGTTTTTGTCGATGTTTGGTGCATGAGTAAAAATTGAACTTGTTGGAAACGAATTTTCCATGTAGTTATAAGTAAATCATCTCTAGAATAGTACCAATGATTTAAATATCATATATATTCATTATATATTCATTTTATACTATT
Source organism: Viscum album (assembly GCA_963277665.1). Taxonomy (NCBI): domain Eukaryota; kingdom Viridiplantae; phylum Streptophyta; class Magnoliopsida; order Santalales; family Viscaceae; genus Viscum; species Viscum album. The sequence goes on from OY728161.1 coordinate 1,595,936,154, forward strand.
CCATAACATTTATAGATAAAAAAAATGAAATGCACCGTTCATGGAGATGGTAGGCCGTACGTACGCATGAACGCTACTTTCATTTTTTTCTCATATTAATGGAAGCAAAGCTAAAAGAGAGATATATATATATTATAATTCCAGAATGATATCCATAATTAAGATTTAATATATGACATTTATATCCATTATATATATGTACTTATAATAGTACATAACATTTGGAGATATGAAATCAAATGTACCATTCATGGAGACGGTAAGCCGTACGTACACATGAACGCTACTTTCATTTATTTGGCACATTAATGGAATTAAAACTAGATGATATATATATATATATATTATAATTCTAGTATAATATATATTTTATATAGATCACATATGTTAATTAATTTCATTCTTTATACATTCCATGTATTGCATGAACGAGCCACATCACTCGAGAGGGCGGTAGTCCACACTTCCTCCAATGAAATTATCGCATTTACAGAACATGCAAAGAATAAAGTTATGTATTAAATATAAAATAAATAAGCATAGAGCAGAAATAAATAAAATATATATCATAAATAAATATAGTTCCATCATAATGGCCACCATGAGAGGTGGTAGGAAAAGATAGAACAATCATTGTTTCGTGAGGCAGTAATTCACAATCCATAGAAACAGTATGTTCTTTAACTGTTAGACGGAGGTGTGTGTTAGTGTAGCTTAAATAAATCCTATAAAAGCATATTGGTATATTGAAGATACTGGTTTTGTTACAAAATAAAGGAATAAAAAGAGTTTATGGGGTTCGAGAAGCAAAATAAAACAAAAGAACACTAGGGAAGACTTTACCTTTAAATCGGGTAACTCTTTTTGATTTGAGCTCAAAAGTTTCCTTTGAAAAACTTCTGCCAAAGTGAGGATTCTAGGAGTAATAGAGGGATGTGGATAGAATATATTAGGAGAGGTTGGATGAGCCAAGTGCTTGAGAGGTGTGGGTAAGGAGGTAGAGGTGTGGGCCTTTTATAAGAGGGAGGAGTGGCACTCTTGGAAAGTAAAGAAATGTTACTTTATATTAAAATGAGTTTCATATTTTAAAGGTCCCACATAGATATATTTCTAGGATAAGGTAATAAGGGTTCGAAATATACTCATCCAATAAGTTTTTGAACACTTTATGTCTTAGATTTTACATTATATTTTCATTTTATTTAAATCGTTCATTAATGAGTTAATCACTACATCATCATGGTGTCATAAATAAATAAATTTACAAAATGTCTAAAAATTATAAAAGAAATACTATGATGTAGGAAAGATTTTTATATTTCCAATGAATATTTATAGTAAAAAATATTACTTTTGTAACCCCATGTAATTTTTTTTAGTAAAACAATACATGTTTGTGACATTTTTATTTTAACTTTAAACAAAAAGTTATTAATGTCATTTTCTTACCCATGTGGCTCCATGGGGTTACCAAGTTGACCCATGGATTGATTTGGTCGGCCATGACACATAAAATAAGGGTAGGACCTGTGTCAAGGTAATTTCATATAATTATAACATTATTTTTACCTTAAATTACACTAATTACCTTTAATTGCGAAAACTAAAAAGTTACTATTCACAAAAAGATTATTTTAATCCCATTGAACCACATTTTACATACTAATGACAACCATGTATGTCATATTTTTGAAATTTAAATCACAGAAGTGGTAATGTTTCTTTTAAACGAAAAATCAGTTTTTAACTACGACTTAGTGGTTTCAATGTTCATCAAAAATTGAAGTTTTTCAGAAAATTACCAAAATTTCACCCTAAGCTATATTTGATATTCCGAATTAAAAAAAGATGTCTATTTTAAAAAATTCAAAACATATAAGTTGAATTAATTAATTTAATAATTAATTCACATTTTCAAAACAAATATCGTGTTTTTAATGAACAATATCTATTAAAATATTGACACTAGTTTAAGTCCAATTTTAAAGTGAAATTAATTTCAATAACCACCATTGGATTAAATGGTAAAAATATATTCTAAATACAATTTAATACCAATTAATAATATAATCTGTCCATATAAATAAATCAGATTAAAAGGAGGTTTTGAATTAAAATACAACATTTTCACTAAAAATGATCTTTATCAGAAAAATAACAAAAATTTACACAAAGTAAATTTTTATGTCATGATTATAAAGAAGGATATTATTTAGTCCAATATAACATATAAAATTGTCAAAAAGTGGATTTAAAAAGGGTTCTCCATCAAAAGGCGGTTAATCGACCTTTTAAGTAATATTAAAATATTTACGCTTAAAATTGAATTCATTCGCATTTTAAGCCTCTAACATTTTTTGGATACAAGTAAAAATATTTGACAAACATATATAATCATTTTTAGTGAGTTCTGTTCATTCCAACCATTACAACGGCTAGACGTTAACTACCATTTAAAATAATATTATTTTATTATTAGAGTGCAACATAAGATTTCTAAGAAACTCGTTGTTGCGTATTGGGTACGCCATCAAGCATAGCGTTCCCTTTAAAGTAATATTAATATTTTATTCAAAAATATTAATAAATATGAAAAATTAATATTCTTTATTTACCTGGGATGTTACATCCTTCCCCTCTTTGGGGAATTGTGTCCTCCCAATTTTAAAATTGGGCTCATAAACTTCATTGAAAATCCCACATCGAAACAAGAGTTAGTAAAACTATCACTTTAAAATAAAGAAAGAGAAGTAAAAAGGTAACTCGAGTTAACCCATAATAGTATTACATGTAAGAAAACATGGACATGGAAGAGAAAAAAGGGTCATGTTCTGATGGAGAGTGATGGAAAACATGATTAGGAGAAAGTTAACCACAAGAAAATCACCAACTTGTGGTGGATTAAACGGTATTTGATTCCCCATTTGGAAAAGTTAACAAAGAACATTTTAGTTCTAATATTATTTTCATTGATGAATTTATTTATGAGCTTAACTAAACCACAAGGAAACATACTTACTTGTCGTGTAGACTCTCATCTCCTACTAGATTTCTTACACAAACTCATTTTTTCTTCCAAAAGACGAGTATTTAGGATGACTTGTTCACATTAAGAGTGCTATAATCAACTTCTAGAGAATCACCTAATACACAAAAGAGAACTATATATTTCCTATGTCTTTATACCTTAATAAAAACCAAAACTGTTAGAACAAGATCAGATAATCCACAAAAGGATAATCCTTTATAAAAAGAAAATCTATTCTTAATCTCCAAAATTTTTCCAACCAAACCCAAAGTTCAACGAAGACCATTAGATAAACAATTTTTCTATAAAATTCGTCAATGTAAACCAAACTATGATTGAAACCCAAATATTTTAAAGATTTAATCACGTAGTCTTCCAAGGTAAAAATTATCATTTATCTCCAAGTAACATCAGTTACTCTTAAAGTCTCATATTGAAAAGTAATTAACCTAATCATATATCCTCCATGATAGGTCAATATTTTCCTAGAAAACCCAAAATCAACATATTCTTGATTCATAAAATTATATAACTAAAAATAATTTCTCATACTAACCAGGGACTTCACGTAGTCCAGCGGTAGGTGATAAATACCCGTCGCACTTTGGTCGTGGGTTCGATTCCCCCAGATTTGTCCGACGCGAAGGGTTATCACACGGTCTGCGTGTTGTACTTTTTCCAAAACTATATAATTCTCAAAACATTACCTAAAAAGAGATAAAATCATAAAAAATAACCATAATATAATTTCACCTCAATATTATCTCATGTCTTTCATTTCCTATCATAACATATAGTAACCAATAATTACCTCAAAAGTAAGGATCATATAAACCCAAATGGTTCTTTATAACTATGTCCACAAAAGAACAGATAACTATTCCTTGAATAAAATTTTCATATATAAGACATCAGGGTTACACATACTATAAAAAGTCTTCGAATGTAACCCCATCATCAAAAGAGACTTAATACTTTTAAGAATTTCACCATCCTAAAATCTACCATAACACTTGAATACATTATATGTTGAAATCTTACTCATTCAACATTCTTCATGATCCATTAACCATTCCTTTACAACTTATTCTAAAATACTTCATTCCTATAAACAAAATCATGAATAATATCTCGAGATTCCAAAATAGGTAGACATATGTTAAGAAATAATCCATACCTTTTATTGGTCATTTTCAGTTTCTTCATCCTCAATTGGAATGAAATTAGGTATTGGTAAACAAATATTTGTACGATCTTGGTGATCCCATTCCTGAAACTTCTTCGTAGGACATGTGTTTGCATAATGACCATGCACACCACATTTAAAACATTCAATTGACCCCTCAGAAAGAACTTCTTTCCCTTTCCTCGAGTCAAATGGATGCTTCCTTTTTCCATGGAAGGTTCTTGCTTTATGACCTTCATTTCCACATATATAGTATCTTTCTGTCCTTTTGAAACATTTTCCTAGGTGTTTCTTTCCACATCTTTGACTCATAGGTTTTTGAACACACTTACCTTTATGATTATTACCTCAACTTCCGTAGGGATTTGTTTCTCTCATATATGATGCCATATAAAAATCACCAAGGTTTAGGTGGTCAATCATGACTCTAGATAGTTGGTTGAGGATAAACACAATAGTTCTCATTGCAGCTCCCATATCATTCAGTTGCTGCTCAGAAAACTGTCACAGTTTCCTTCACAACTACTGTTACTTTGGTGCCTGCTAGTTCCAACCATTTACTAAAACCAAAAAGGTCTATGTGAGCATATTAGTAAAATAATCATATAACAATGAGGAAGATAAACACTAAGATATAGTTATCCAAGTTATCTCAAAATAATTATAAATTTCAAAAAAAAACAATGACTCCATCTAATATACTACCCATTGTGGTTATACACAACTTGTCACTTATGCTTAAACAACACTCTAACCTCTAAAGTTATCTAAACCGACCTCTGATACCAATTGTAAGTACCCTTCCATAAAACCTTACATAATATTGAATGAAATGAATATTTCACATTGAGGATCTTTTCAGGTTTAGAGTTTTATAGAATTAGATCATAACTATTACATCTCAAAATATTACAAAGTAGACACTTCTACATAGTTTCCTTTTTTTTATACAAAACATAAACTCTTGAAAAAAGAGAGTCATGTCTAGTTCCATGTTTAAGACAACATGGATTTTTTTTCATCCTGTCCTTGACCCTATTCCACATTGTGTCCTGTGAAAAACATTTTAATAAACTTGGGATGAGCATAAAAATCTCAATAATGGTTACACAAGAAAGAAAACTGTTACTTTTTCGAAACATCATGTAAACCATGAATACATTATCAAAGCAACACTTTTCACCTTTAAGAAGTAGTAAATGCTCTTCAATGAATAAAAGATAATTACTTACCCTTTTGTAACCAAAATATTACCATAAAACCCATATAAAGAACACATAACATATAAAGGTAACTTGGGACATAAACATACTTAAATGGAATGACCATACGGTCGACTTCCACACATATCACTAAATGGAATAGCCATACGGATGACTTCCATACCCAATGCATTGGAGGTTATAACGTAACCACCCGTCCTGGTATTCACGACACCACCCGTCATATGGTTTATCACGTAACCACCCGTCAAATGTACAAGTAACATTATAAAATCATAAGACATAAAAAAATATAATGGAAAGAAAACATTTCCACATTTCGATCAAAATATAACACTTAAATATATTGACCTAACAAATCCATCATAAAAACCATTTTCAATACCAAAATACACAAAATAGTATATGTTATTTATTTCATTTTAAAAACAATACAGCTTGTTGAGGAAGCTAAAGACCAAATAATACTCGCGGTGACAAAAAAGGTTGTTGTCACCGCGTACGTTAAAAAAAATTGCCTTTTGTCATTTAGTAAAACGCTTCGTAGAAAAAGATTCCTTTTGAATAAAATTAAAAGTCAAAGGGTTTTATACACCATATAAAATAAAGTTGTGTATAAAACAAAATATGCCTCAATGAAAGGTGATTGAGATGATGTCCCCTACAAAGTCGGTATCCTTAGATTAAGGATAAATCAATTACATGATTATGTATGAAAAATATAAATACACGCAATATAAGAGGATATTACGTTTAAAACAATCAAAGTTCATCCACACATATTCCTAGTATGACATAATCAAGAAATAAAGGTTTAACCCAAAGAATTGAATTTGAGTTAAGAAGTTCCCTTGCAAAAATTCGACAGCCTAACGACGTCACTTCAAAATTCAGAAAATTAGTTGATGAGAGAGGAAATGGTATATCATCACTTGGAAATAAAATTTATATCAACAAGGATATAGAAGAACATACCCCAATATAATAAGATGAAAATTAAAATACATAAAAAAAGAAGTCTTTAAAAAAAAGGAGGGTGAAAGATTCCCTTACCGAATTGGGTAACTTCCGAAACGTACACCCCATGAAAGAAGGACTATACAACATTGATGTAAATAACCATAAACGAAAGTATATTACACAAAGAGTATAATAATGGGAACAACATACACCACTCATAGTAAATGGTGGAAAATGTAGCATAAATCTCAATAGAATAAAAGTGAGATGAAAAATACCTTACGAAAACTCGGCAGCCTAACGGCGCCACATAAAACTTCCAAAAATGGATTGACGAGATAAAATAGGGTCTCTCATCATATGAACATAAAAAGTACAGTATGAGGGATATAAAATAACATCCCCGATCATAGGAAAGATGAGCTTAAAAGAAATTACATAAAAGAGAGTACTTAACAAGAAAGAGAGAGGTAGGATCCCTTACCTCAAGTCCGACTTGTCTTGTTCGTTTCTTTATATTCCGGAATAATAAACTTTGGTAAATTTATAATTTCCTAAGGACATACTTTAAATATTATTATTCAGTTCATATCAAATATTATAATGTTATAATAATTTGTTAATAATGTGAGTTCATATCAGACATTTTTGTCGATGTTCGGTACATGAGTAAAAATTGAACTTGTTGGAAAATAATTTTTCATGTAGTTATAAGTACATCACCTAAAGAATAGTATTAATGATTTAAATATCATATATATCTAGTATTTATTCATTTTATACTATTACATAACATTTGGAGATAAAAAAAATGAAATTCACCATTCATGGAGACGGTAGGCCGTACGTACGGATGAACACTACTTTCATTTTTTTTCATATTAATGGAATTAAAGATAAAATAGAGAGATACATATTATAATTCCAGAATTATATCCATAATTTAGATGTAATATATGAAATATATATCCATTATATATATGTACTTATAATATTTCATAACATTTGGAGATAAGAAATGAAATGTACCGTTCATGGGGACAGTAAGCCGTACGTATGCATGAACACTACTTTCATTTCTTTGGCACATTAATGGAATTAAATCTAGATGAAATATATATATATATATATAATAATTAAAGTATAATATATATGTTATATATATCACATAAGTTCATCAATTTCATTCTTTATACATTCCATGTATTGCATTAACGAGTCACATCACTTGAGGGGGCGGTAGTCCACACTTTCTCAAATGAAATTATCGCATTTGCAAAACATGCAAAGCATAAAGGTATGTATTAATTATAAAATAAAAAAGAATAGAGAATAAATAAATATAATATATATCATAAATAAATATATTTCCATCATAATGGCCACCATGAGAGGTGGTAGGAGAAGATAGAACAATCATCATTTCCTGAGGCAGTAATTCGCCATCAACGGAAACAGTATGTTCTTTAACCATTAAATGGAGGTGTGTCTTAGTATAGCTCGAATAATTCTCATAACAGAATCCTAGTATATTTAAAATACGTTTATTGTTACAAAATAAAGGAATAAGAAGAGTTTAGGGGGTTGGAGAAGAAAAATAAAACAAAAGAACACTAGGGTAGACTTTACCTTTTAATCGGGTAACTCTTTTTGATTTGATATCAAAAGAATTATTGTAAAAAATTATGCCAAAATTGAGGCTTCTAGGAGTAATATAGAGATGTGGATAGGAAATATGAGTAGAAGTTGGACGATCCAAGTGCTTGAGAGGTGTGGGTAAGGAGGTAGAGGTGGGGGCCTTTTATAAGAGGGAGGAGGGGCACTCTTGGAAAGTAAAGAAATGTTACTTTATATTAAAATGAGTTTCAAATTTTAAAGATCACAAATAGATATATTTTAGGGATAAGGTGATAAGGGTTCTAAATATACTCATACAATAGGTTTTTGACCGCTGTATGTCTTAGATTTTACATTATATTTTCATTCTATTTAAATCGTTCATTAATGAGGTAATAACTACATCATCATGGTGTCATAAATAAATTAATTTATTTAATATCTAAAAATTATAAAAAAATACTATGATGTAGGAAATCTTTTTATATTTCCAATTAATATTTATATTAAAACATATGACTTGTATAACCCCATGTAAAAATTATTTTAGTAAAACAATACATGTTTGTGACATTTTTATTTTAACATTAAATAAAAAGTTATTAATGTCCTTTTCTTACCCAAGTGGCTCCATGGGGTCCCCAAGTTGACCCATGGATTTATTTGGACGGTAATGACACATCCAATAATGGTAGGACCTGTGTCAAGGTAATTTCATATTATTATAACATTATGTTTACCTTAAATTACGCTGATTACCTTTAATCGGGAATAATAACACTTAAAAGTTAATATTCACCAAAAAATTATTTTAATCCCATTGAACCAAATTTTACCTCCTAATTAGAACCATGTATGTAAGATTTTTTAAATTAATATCACAAAAGTGGTAAAGTTTCATTTAAACGAAAAATCAGTTTTTTAACTACAACTTAGTGGTTTAACTATTCATCAAAAATTGAAGTTTTTCAGAAAATTACCAAAATTTCACCCTAAGACATATTTGATATTCTGAATTAAAAAATGATGTGTATTTTACAAAATTAAAATCATATAATTTTCATTAATTAATTTAATAATTAATTCACGTTGTCAAAACAAATAGCATGTTTTTAAGGAACAATATCTATTAAAAGATTGACAATAGTTTAAGTCCAATTTCAAAGTGAAATTAATTTCAATAACCACCATTGGATTAAATGGTAAAAATATATTCTAAATAAACTTTAATATCAACTAAAAATATAACCTATCCATACAAATAAATCAGATTAAAAGGCGGTTTTGAATTAAAATACAACATTTTCACTAGAAATGATCTTTATCAGAAAAATTACAAAAGTTTACACAAAGTAAATTTTTATTTCATGATTATAAAGAAGGATGTTATTTGGTCTAATATAACATATAAAATTGTAAAAAAGTGGATTTAAAAAGGGTTCAACATCAAAAGGTGGTTAATCGACCTTTTAAAGAATATTAGAATATTTATGCTTAAAATTGGATTCATTCACATTTTAAGCCTCTAACATTTCTTGGATTCAAGTAAAAATATTTGAGAAACATATATAATCGTTTTTTTGTTAGTTCTGTTCATTCTCGTCATTAATACGGTTAGGCATTAACTACCATTTAAAATAATATTATTTTATTATTAGAGTGCAATGTAAGATTTCCAAGAAACTCATTGTTGCGTATTGGGTATTCCATCGAGCATAGTGTTCCCTTTAAAGTAATATTAATATTTTATTCAAAAATATTAATAAATATTAAAAAGTAATATTATTTATTTACCTTGGATGTTACACCCAACCTATGCTCAAATAAGCGCAAAAAAACCACTAATCGCGTCATTGAAGCCTCAAAATGGGATGAAAGAAAACAAAGGAAGTATTTTGGTTTAAAATAAAAGGAGTTACCCGAATAAGAGGTAACATTATTCAATGATCACTTTTATATCATTTACTTTTCCACCCCTTTAATTATTATTATTCTATACTTATATAATAAATTCAGTATCCTCAATATACTAAGATATTTTTATTATAATTGTTATACACCACTTAAATAATTATAATTTCATGATATATTGGATATTTGTAATGTCTTTATTTTTCTGGAATTTTTATATAATACATTCTTTTATGCTTTCAATTTTGTGTAAATATGATAACATTGTTTATGGAAGTGTGGACTACCGCCTTGTCAAAGCGATGTGACTTATTCACACTATACATGGAATGTATAAATAATGGGTTAAATAAAAATGTGTAAAATATATTCATACACATGATACTATAATTATAATATAAACTTATACAATTTTAATTTTATTCTTTTAAATATGATAAAGAAATGGAAGTAGCGCTCATGCATACGTACTACCTACCATCTTCATGAATTTTTCATTTCATTTCCAATCACCAAATTATATAGATTATTATAAATACATATATGCTGAATATATATGATATTTACACCATGGTTTAAATTATGGAGACGATTAAATCATGATCTAATTAATAGGATCAACAAGTTACAATTAAAAACATACATAGAAAAATTGGCAATTAACACCCATAATAGTGAAAATAATGAATGATTGTTAACAAATGGGTAATAATATATTATAATAAGATAATGTATGATTTTTTAAATATTATTATGGTTCTTTTATAATTTAGTGACGTGTTAAAAACCATTATACAGTAAGTTAAAGGATGTTCACCTGAAAGAAAATGAAAGATAATGGATTCTTGTCTCATTTTTCTTTCCATGATGAATACACCATTTCACCAATTAATTATTTTGAATGTTATATATACTACCCCAATTTTATTTTATACTATGAAAAAATTTATCATCATGGAATTTATAGTTTCATTTTAAATTATTTATTTCATGGGATTATTATTCATAAGTTACCAAGTGGTAATGGACTTCATCTCAATTTCCATTCAAAAGAGACTTATTTGTTGTTATGATTCAATTCAGTTTAATTTGGTTTATATACTACCCCTTTGTCTTTTAATATCATTATTATATAATAATTCATGGTATTTTGTGTTTCGATTTTAATTATATCACCCAAGTGGAATAACATGAGAACTACCAAGTGGTAAAATTTATCTTTGAAATTTCACTTTCTTATCTAATTGTTAACTTTTTCCTGAAACAATCAGTTTATTATAATTATTTAAATATCCTAATTATTGGAAAATGGATATTATGAATTCATAAACTATATATAATTTGAAAACATGGTTTTCACTTTGAAATTTATTTGATTAACTGGAAAATTATTAATAAATCTATATCTTTAATTCAATACGAATATATGATAAGAAATATTGTTTATTAATTAAATATATTACTCGATATATGAGGAATGATTTGGTAAGGAAGTGATGGGTGGGGCATAAAATTTATATATCCCCTTGATGCATCATCAAGTTCAATGAGGAAAATAAGTCGGCCAAATTAAATGGGTTTCTACCGGTAGTTTTAAATAGTCTTGTGAAAGGTCTTAATGGTATAGGTTTTCATCTGACTCAGACATGACGTCCAATAATTAAGAATTTACTTCATTCAGATTGAATTATTATTTATCCATGTTATTTTCAGTATGAGAAAAATATTTATTTATTTCATTCTCAGTTTATTGATTTAATGAAATGTGTTTTCAGTTTCTTACCTTTCCATATTGATTATGTGATATCCAATTGTTTAAATGGAATGTGTTTTTATTTATTTACCTCTATATATTTTTTACTCACTCCCCCTCAGTTTATTCATTACATGGAATGTTTTATTAGTTTTTACCTTTCTATATTATTTATTCTTATTAATTCATTATTACTTCGGATTTACATACCCTTACTGAGAATTTTTTTCTCACCCTTATTTTATATCCCTTCCCTAGGATTCCTTGAAGTGTAATAAAAAAGATAAGAAATGATACAATTGATGGAATAAAGTTACCCTCAGAATAAAAAAATTATGTTGTAATTTTTCTATTCATCTACAATATAATACTCATGTATATATCTAGTTTACTAAGACTATTAAACTGCTTGGTCCTTTGGTACATGATTTACTTTTATCTTAAACCAATTTAATGGTAGTACAACATCGAATCTGGGTTTCTAGGGTCGAGGCACTACATGAGTGCTTAACCTATTAATTTTTTTAATATATATATATATATCTCCAATATATAAAACAACCAACAACACCAATAACAAACATATAACTTCTAAAATTTACACAATACATGAAAAATAATTTAAATGATAAGTACACCAACATAGAGGCAAACACCATAGGAATTATACATCTAACTTGTTCATTGAACAAGGAAATGAAAACAATCCTCCTTACTATAAGGAATATTGGATCGATATTCAATTAGAACAATTATTTCTACCTTTATGAACCACTAAGAGCCACCATGTGTCATCTCCAAACAATCCACACCAGATCCACATCCACCTTGTCCATATTCATGCTATTCACCATTTTCATAGACACAACATGTGTGATAATATTGCCCATATAGTGGTGAATATAAAAATACATAGTAATATGTCCGAAAACCATAAATTAATGACCAAGAACCAAGTAAACTCAAAATTTGGATCAATAGGATAAACGATAATATGGAAAATAATCCAGATATACACTACAAATATAATTCATAAGAGGATATAGAGAATTCCTAGATATCTCATCTCTGTTACACAAAGGATCATATCACATGAGAAACTATGGATTATTGAAGTAATGAAAGGATAAAAATTTATGAAGTTTATAGCACAACTGTAAGTTGCATCTCGAAGGCAACCAATAATTCCTAAGGAATTTTCTGGACTTAAATATTTACACTATTCAGCCACTCATATCACTGCCCTAAACTATGGTGGGGAACCTATTCCTTACAAAGGTATAAATGTTAGTTTAAGGGGTACCTTACCCAATCACTAGAAACTTATGAATCACCTTTATAGAAAAATATTAGAGATCTTATACCTTATGTATGGATATATTTCAATCAACGAAATATTGACCCTTATTTTTCATAACATCCCATCCATGTGAAAACCCAAAATCCTCCTAGAATATGAAGGGGGGAACTATGACTTTCCGAAGTATGTATGTTGGAAAAGGGAGCTTCAAACCTCAATAAAGGACTTATAACTTGTTGAGTAGATTTTTTCAAAAGAGGTAGTACCTAACACCATAGGTAGAGGACCCATACCCTACTAATGGGGGAGTTCTTCACTCTATTTATCTTATAGGGGACTTGTGAGTTGTTAAGAATAACGGAGTTTCAATCCCATGTACAAATGTAGGAGTTCCTCACCTGGAATATGTGGAAGTGTACTGAACTCTATGAAGAACGACGGGGGCTCACTCCATATCATCAATATTTCTCTATGAGATTAATTAACTCCATTCCGACTTTTGGTTGTATTACCTGAACATAGTAACCACCTATATGGATCTAAAATCATCTAATTACCAAATATACTTTTTAAATCGTATTGTATTTCCAATATGATTATACCATCATGTTCTATGTTGAAAATATCTTATTTGAGATGATATGAAAACACCATTTATTAGAAAGCACAGGACATGTACTTCACCTATACATGGAGTGTAATCCATTGTCAAAATAAAAAAATGGGAAACTATTGTATCATCATATGGATTCTTCTTACATGAGATGTCATTTCATGATACAATACACGTGGGACTCATCTGATGCTCAGCTATGTACCCACAAAACATGTTGAGCCTCACTATTTAAATCTTCATGTCCTATATCCCAATTATACATGACATGTGGGATTTAGGGTCATAAGATATGAAATTTTTACAAATACAGTCATGCAGTATTAGACTAAATGAAATGTATCATTGATATATTTCATGTGGCCCATATATGTTTCTTTAGGCATGCACTATAGCCCAGTCCATTCAGTGGGGTCCGTACGTGGCATGTACTCACACTACACACCATGTATTCTAAATGGGGTTGTTGGGAATGTACTCAACCACACCTTGAGTTGTTTTAACTAGTACCAAAGGAAATATTCCCTATATCAAAAAACATGTGTGGTTAGTGGGGTAGCTAGGTTTTGTAACCAATACACCCCATGTTGCGTAACCTATCTCTACATGACATGTAAACCTAAGGCAATAATTTTGTGATATTTATAAACTATTGAAACCCTAGTTCTATAAAAAAATATATAAATGAAATATTTTTATGATAACACATTCCTTGTAGTCAGGAAATTTATAGATCTAGTCTGTTTATTAACGATTCACACTACATCATCTTATATTGAACTCATCTCTACTAAAAATCACACCCTCTCATATGCCTCAACTAATGCCGATCGTACATAGATATTTTCTTATCTTTCTTCAGCTTCCATATCCATTCATATTAAACCAATGTGAGAGTTCACCCTATGTGTCATCCTTACACACCTCCCATCAATTCATGTCTCAAACAATGTACCTTGTCTACTTTTATGATCAATCTAACATCATCCTAGTCTCATTTTCATTTGTTTTCGGTCCCATAAAACCATTTAAAAACCATATTCCATAGAAAATGATGATGATGATTGTTACATGAGAAATAAAATAATGTTTCACAAAACATTCAGTGGATGAAAATCTCTCCATCCCCATTTAATGATTTCATAATGAACACTTGATGAAGAATGTGTGAGGAAATAAAACTTTTGATAGAGAATAATTTATGGATGTTTGATGGAAATAAAAAGAGGCAAAAAAAATTAACACAATGATATACATGAGTAAGAAAAAAATCACAAAATAATAATTATTAAATAATACATAAAGAATGAGGTGAGGAAAAGTATAATATCTCTTACATCATGGAAAATCACTATCACTTAAAAGGTTCCTCAATGACACATAATTTGATCATTGTCACCATTGAGAAATCAAAACTCACCACAAAGGAGGATCAAAAATCTCTCTCATTATATATATAATTAATCATTAGTAGGAATTTCCTACCCTATATGAATCCCAAACTATTAATTTTTAATTTTAAATTTTAATTAAATACTTGAAATGGCCCATTCTAGGGCCCAAAAGCTGAGTGTGAAAATTAAAACTTACCTAGGGAAATAACCCCATTTTTTATCAATCTGGGTACTAAAATTTCAATACATTATTTTGTTAAGGAGATATTACTAGTAATGGTTGTGGTATGATTATTTGATTTATTAATAAATATTAAAAACCCCTCAAAAAATTTTCACTCAACCCTAGGGGTAAACACTACACCTCAAGATCAATTGAGTGATAAAATAAATTTTCTAGGGTCATTTTAATAGGTTAAACATTCTATTTTATCCCATTATAAGAATCAATACTCTGGATCTCAAAAATGAGATATGTATATAATGGGGAAAACACATGTTTATACACTATTTAATAAGACAATCTAGAGAACAATAATAGAAACCTTTTATTCATCATAGTGGAATAAATAATACACCACTCATACTTACTACTTATAGAACGAGCAACATTAAATCTCCTAAAAAAAGAATAACTTGTAGTAAACCAAAGAAGGTATAATAAAGAGGCTTTAATGTCCATTTGATGAATTATATGTTATAAATATAAACTAAATCATAAACCAAGATGTGATATGGGACACTACACCATGGTTTATGTATTCTTGAAGATATTGAAACCATTTTATAGTGTTCATGTTGGAATGATTTGGTATATCATTCAGTCAAAATTCCTATGATAATTTTTGTGTTCCTTCAACATATTGACACATCATGTGATGATATGTAGAAATATTATTGATTGATAAAGGAGTTTAATAATCACATAATCAATAAGGTAAAAATATAAAGTTTTTTTTTCATTTTATAAAATTTTGAATGATAGAACTATAAGAGGATCATTTTCACTGAAGTAAGACTGTAAACTAGAGTTTATTGACTTTATTAAATTATACTAAAGTTTATTCTTAAACACTATAATCCCAATGATTCCTCTCTATTCATTTACCTTATAGTAGTAGACACTAACAAATTTTTTTAAATAACAGGTCATACCAAAGTGTTTGATGAATGACGTGGTTAGTGGATACATATTTACGTAGGAACACATTGTTTGATGAAAATGGAACTCTATATAAATCACTATTGGTTAAGATGAAATCATAAACAATGAAATTTCATTTTTTTATAGTTTTATATTAAATATCATCATTTTGTATATTAATTTATCTTGTGTGGGGGTTTTCTGTTTTCTTTTACCACATTGGGTAATTGAGATATCTTATAAAAAACATTCATTAAATATCTTACAAAAGTGGTTATGGTGATAAATCACATTAGTAGGTGAATTAACAAGCCTCTAAAATAGTTAAAAGAAGAAATTTACCTTCTTAAATAGTATCTTTAGGTATAAATACAATATTATTTCATGTAATGGGCCTTGTAATCCCATTACATCTAGCCTAAGACAAAATCCCATTTAGGATGTATTATTTCCTTTTGTTTTTGCATTAATATTAGTAATAAATAAATATTTATTTTATAACAACTTGGTTTTAGTAATTATACAAACACTTGAAACATAGAAAAATAAATAATAAAATCCATCAAAGATCACAATGATTAAGTGAAAAATAAGATAACAAAATAATAAATAATAATATAATATTTTAAAAAAGGTTTGGAATATTTTCATGAAGCTTGAATTTTAAAATATAATAATCCTTTAAAATACATTTAAAATTATGACCTCTAATGACTTGGGGGTATTCTATTTCCATCCCAGTGATTATAGTCACTCTAAAGGGAAAATAATTGAAGAGTACAAGATAAAAATTCAAAAAAATTTCCCAGATGATGATAGTGGGGGAACATTTTTAGATTTTTTTTATAGAAGTCCAAGAACCCCATTTTATAAAGAAAAATGCAATGAATAATATATCCACCCCCTTTGAATTTATATTAAGGGGAGAATTCAATGTCGTCAAATAAATATTAATTCATAAAAAACCAATGAATATGTAATAAATTCCCTCCAAAAGGGGCTCAAATCCGAAAATGCCTTGGGAGGTGTATTATTCAACTTGAAAATTTGTTAATTGTAGAAAAGGATGTGTTTAAATGGCTTATTTTTTTGGGTTTACAATATTCTACCATTTTATGGGCCTTGTAAGTCCATTATATCAATACTAAACCAAATCCACATTTAGGATTTATTATTTCCTCGTGCTTATGTATTAATAATGTAAATAACACAATATTTATACTATAAAAAAACTAATTTATTAATTAAATAAATATTATTTAATTAAATATTTAAAATTTGTAAATCATAAATCCCAATTGTGTTTATTATAAATTTTTTATACATAAACCAATTAAATTAGCCCAAATAATCCCAATCATTATATCTTATGTGCGACCCTAAGGGACACTTGAAAAATGGGAAATGATCACGAGTCTCATTGATAATCCCAATCAAAAATTGGTATTTAGAAACACATCATATATAGCTAAATAAAAAACTGTTTTAGTGTGATAAAATCCACTATATTTCGATTAATAAATATATTTTCTCCCTGATATCAAGAAAAAGAGTGTTACATGAATAATGTTAATCCTGTATGTATCTTATCAATTTTTCTCAATTACTGTTCTTAAAAAATAATATATTATTACCTAAAATGTAATTATATTTTTATAACTTTGTACTTAGCTATTCATAACTAAATTAAGTAATATAATATCATAAACCCCTCACATGCGTAGAAACATCTTATCATAGTTAATAAAATTCCCCTTCTGGATAAGTATTATATCTAATTAAATATTCCAAAGAAAAATTTTCAAAAGTATTTAGATATGTATAAAAGTACAAAGCCACCCAATTTAGGAAACTATTTGACAAAATCATGTCAAAGGATATATAACTAAACTAATGTTCACTTAAGTAACACAAATGCCACATATATGACAATCCACATGGTATGATTTAAATAATTAAATCCATATATAATTTCTCTAACTTATGTCCCATGAGTGATCAATAATATATCTATATAAGTGATAATATAAATACTATTATTAATATATCAAAACAACCCCATAATATGATTATCAATTAAAGATTACCTATTAGTGCATATATTCTAGAGGGTTATTTTCATATAGTCTCCCATGTTATATGTAATAAATATAAATGAATCAAAAATAATTTTTGTTAATATACAATACATGATATAGAATGTACCTAATCCAACAATACATGATTTAATTCAATAAAAAACACCAAAATATCCTAATTACATTAAATTCAGTCACCCATGTGTCAAATATCTAGAGAACTAGTGTAAATTTGATACTTTTTTTATATAAGGGGATTTTTTAAAGGATCCAAAATAACATCCTTTATTAGAAATCAAAAAATATAATTATTTTCTATAAAAATAATTTTTCAAATGAGATAAAATCAATGAATAAGATATTTCAATGTATGTTGTGATTTGGGCTTCATAGCCTATAAAACTACTCCAATATTATAATAATAGATTTCAATTAGATGCAAGATGCTTGGGAAAACCCCTAGTCTGGTAATAAACTTATTTATACAGAAAACATATTTAGAAACTTTATATGTTGTGATATAATATAATTCTATTATAGAATCTATAACTCTTGGTTTCTTAGAACTTTTATAGGTTATAACTACATAATTTAGGATAGAAAGAAAATATTTATTGAGATCTAAAGTAATTTTATCTAATTTAGAAACTTGAATTTCTATAACCCTTAATAAAAGAACCTTTTCACTAAAAAATACTACGATTGAATCCTTTTTGTTTCTCATATACATAAGGGTATTATTTAAGTATACCCAATTAAATTAAATATGACATTTTTATCATTTAATAACCACAATTATTTTATAATTTATATAAAGATGATTATGCAATATAACATACATTATTTATCCAACCATTGATGCATTTGGAATGTAAATCATGAACTATTGTTCTTCAAATATTAAAGGGAACTATGTATTTGAAAATACATTTTCCTTTTAATATTATTAAATTACTTTTTTTTTAGATTTTTCTATGTTAAAACCTTTTAACACTTTACCAATATAGTTATTTTTACCATGTCCATTTATTAATTTAGATCCAAATATATATATATATATAGACATACCTAGTATAAGTATTGCTTCTCTAAGATTGTTTATTAAAAAGAAATGTTCCAACTATTTATTCATTTATTGAAACATTGGAATATAATTTATAATTATAATTACTTTCTCTACATAAAATAGCATAAATAGAACCATTCTCCCACCAATCCATTTTTATAGAAAAGGTACATACTAATTTCTAATAAATACAAGGACTTAAATAGTTTGATTAAAATATATTCCAACTCTAAGAAGATTGTTTCAACCCATAAATGGATCATTTTAGCTTATAAATATTAGAATCACTTCTTGGTTCTTTAAAAAACTTGGTTGTGTCTTATATAAATTCTCAAATAATTTCCCATAATGGAATATAGTTTTTTATCTATTTGATATATCTCATAATTATAATATGATATTATGGATAAAAGAATAAAAATGTTTTTCATCAAAGACAATGGAGAAAAAATTTATTCACATTCAATAAAATAATTTTTTTAAAACATTTATCTACCAAGATATATTTATAGATAGTCACTCTACCATCCACAACTATCCTCTTATGAATGTGCCACATACAATGAATCTTATTTACCTATTTTAGATGGATCTATCAAGTTACAAACCTAATTAGTGTACATGTATTGAATTTTAAATTCTGTTAATTCAAACCATTTCCCATATTTAGAACTAATACTGAATTCTTATTAAGATATTAGATCATATTCTATGACTATTAAATCACCTTTTATTAAAAATAAGAAATACATATCTCTTAGGTTCTTAAAAAATCTATATGAACTCTTAGTTGTTGTGTATATTGGGTTGTATCAATTTCAAAAATACTTTGTGATTGAAACTCATCCATATCAGAAATAACATCATCATTTTTTCCGTGAAATCTATAAATATTATGTCTAATCCCACTAATTCTTTTGGAAATAGATTCTCTTTCTAGAAATAAAGCATGTCAAGCTATATAAAAATTATTCTACAATAGATTATAGAAATTATAACCCCTATAAATTTAGGATTATATATATATATATGATTTTAGAAATTTTTTACTTGAGGTAACACATTATTCATATATCTCATAACCCCAAATCTTCATAAAAGATAAATTTGTACACTTCTCAGTATACAACTCAAGTGGTGTTTTTAAATATCATTTGAAGGAGAAAAATTTAGTATAAACAATGTAATTTATAGAGAATAAATCAAAAAGGAAATATGAAGGTTTTCATCACTCATAATTTGTTAAACTATATCCAACAAAGATACATTTTTATCTTCAAATTTAAAATTTATATATAGTGAACCGAGTGGAGGGATTTGTGAGGCTATATCACTATCATTTAGACAACCATGGAATTATTATCTTAAATATTATATTCCTTTATTAAATTGAAGATTTTTAATATGTTTTACAAGTTGATTTTGTAATTTATTTTTAAAAACTTTGAAAATATTATCGGATTAATACATGTGTTTGAAAATACCCACATACCCATGCCAACTGAAGTCAATGGTGATGAAAATTATGTATTTAAATATACATTGGACTACTTGACTTATAAAACCATATAAATTATTATGTATGAAATATAATAAGCTATTATATTATTTATACTTAACCTTAGAAGTAATTTTTTCCATTTTACCTAATAAACAAGATTCACATACATCAAATGATTCATAATCATTCAAATCCAGTAATCTATCACTATAAATTTGTTGGATGCATTTCTTAATTATATAGAATATGTAACAATGATAAAGATAGGTGGAATTAAAATCACTTTTTTTAATCTTATCACTATTTAAATTATATGTAGAACTATAAAGATACAATATATATAATCCATTAAATATTTTATTAGTATCAAAAATAATTTTATCCATATAAATAAAACAATAGATGTTATATATTTCAAATAAATGCCCACCCTATCTAGGAAATATACAAAAAATAAAATTATAAATTATAAATGGTATATAATAATATTTTTATAGAAATAATAAAAATCCACGAGGAAGAATGTGGATTGATTATCCCCTAGATAATGTAGGAAACATTAAAATATTCCCTATGCATATTCAAACTTTTACCTTAATAAATTACCTCAATTCTTTGAAAATTTATGTATTTCCAATAATTTATGATACATATCCAACACTAATAGCCATGATTCAGAGTTATAGAAATTAATATTTATAATATATAATTCTTCACTCCTTATATTTTTTATTGATTATTAATATATTTAATCACATTTAATTATTCCATATCTTCATAAGGATTTTGAAGCATGGAAACCATGACTGATAGCACAAGACATCTTATTTCTTGTATATCATTCAAATACTTTTCATAAAAACCATTCCCCTATTTTTATGTAGAATAAAACTTATCTTATGGTGTGGGTTTCTCTAGAATATATAATTTATTATCCTTCTTAATAAAAATTTTCAAATATCACAGGTAATATAACAGGGTCAGAATAACATCAATAATGGTAATAATATGAGATATAAACTGGTCACGATATCCTATGTCATAACTAGTCATTAAAGGAAAAAATGTCCTATAATAACATAACATACATTGAATGGGAAATATTTACTAATGAAAAAGTTACATTAGTTATATCCCTAAAATATTTTAAATTAATAATATTATGTTTGATAGAAAATATGATACACAATACCAAACCTAAATGAACAATGAAATATTATTAATTAAGTATGACTGTTATGATCTAGCTGTTAAATGGGAGGGTATAAAAAAGATTAAATATTTATGAAATATATATAATTTTTTTACTCAATAAAAATAAATTGATAAATTATTGGTAAAATATCACATAGTTTTTAGTAGAGTTATTTTATTTTTCATAATAGGTTTTCCTCAAAAATGGGTTTTATTTATTTTTTGTGAGAAATTATCATAATAAATTTATTAAAATTTTATAAATTTTATATAGTTATATGGGTATTATTTTCTATGTCATAATTTCAAAATTACATTAATATTAATTTGTAGGATTTTTTTTTTCTGAAAATATTGATTTTCCAGTGAATAGTTAAAATATTAATTTTTATTAAAAAATGTACTTATGTTTTAAGAATTTACAAGGTTACATTTTGTTTTAAAATGTATTAATAGTAAAATTATTACTATTATTTTATTAATAATTCAATTAAGTTCATTTGAATCCATTTTATGCTGAAATTTCATATAAAAGTTTTTTATACTTAAAAGGATTTTTTGTGGAAAACCGCTTTTTGTCGCATATGCAGGTTTAATTTTAAATTAACTTATCCCAATTTTAGGAGTTTAATTGGTAAAAATGATTCCATATTATTAATAAAAACAATTAATATTATTTAATAAGGTTAAACAATTTTTTTTGTCAAAAGAAAAAATTTTAAATAATAAAAATTCTTGACCACTGTAATAGGGTAAATCAGGTTAACTTATGATAAAACTAAGTGATAAGAACCCCAATTTTCTTCTTAAATATTATTAGATTAATCTATTTATACCATTTTCACTATATTATCATTATTTATTTATTATTGGATACTATTTAATGAAAGTGTCCTATATAATAATTTATGTAAAGAAAAAGAAAAAATGCCACACTCTATGTTTTAAATTTCAATTATGTATTCACATTGGAAAAAAATAATGATAAAAAAATATTGATGGTTATTTTAAGAATAAGTAAATTATTTTCACGATGATAATTTATTTCTAATTTTTATTAGTTATATAATTAATTATGAGCTTACATAATGATGACATAATAATTATTTAACTAATAGGTAAATAAAACAAAAGATATTAAAAATGATAAAAATAATATAATTTGAATGAATTATTGTATTACATGGATTTTTTAGATAAATATAACATGTTATATTATTTTTAATGGAATATATCCTAATTCACTTTTTTACACTACTGGAAAACTAACCTTTACCAACGGTTTGGAACCGTTGGTATAGGCCTCCAAACCGTTGGTATAGCCTATACCAATGGTTTGGAGAACCGTAGCCAAGTAAGCCATTGGGATAGGTCTATACCAACGGTTTTCCAAAAACCGTTGGTATAGACCTGTACCAACAGTTTTGGAAACCGTTGGTATAGGTAATATGAAATCTATACCAACGGTAATGGAACCGTTGGTATATAAATTCCAAAAATAAAACATTTACTGGTATTTGATCCTAGGACCCCTCGTTTATCATTGAACGGCTCAAACACTCACCTAACATGACTTTTGCAATCATAATTACATAAATATGTATATTTATTCTCATAAATATTTTAAATTTTGATTTATATAATGTTCTCGGTACGAAGGTATGATAAAAAATGGAAGTACCTATACCAACGGTTTTAACAACCGTTGGTATAGGTATTGGTTGTGATTTTGATTCTGGGAAGTATGTTGAATTTTTGGCCCACTTTTACCAATGGTTTGGCCAAACTGTTTGGAAAAGTGGCATTTTTAAGGACCTTTTCCAACGGTTTGGCCAAACCGTTGGGATAGGTCTACTTTTCCCAACGGTTTGGCCATATCTTTGGGAAAAGTGGCATTTTTAGGGACCTTTCCCAATGGTTTGGCCAAACCGTTGGGATAAGTGGCCAATTTGGGGGCCTTTCCCAACGGTTTGGCCAAACCGTTGACCGTTGGGAAAGGTGACCTATACCAACAGTTTTTTCAAACCGTTGGTATAGAAGCGTTGGGAAAGATCTAATTTCCAGTAGTGTTATGTTTTCAAAGTCAAATCAGATAAATAGTGTCAAAATTGACATTAATAATATTATATAATAAATAGTGTCTTATTACATGATTTAAATTTCCTAAAAAATTTATATTTTTCCTATTTATAGGTATATGGTTAAAAATTTCATCCATGGTCCATTTAATTTAATATTTTATTTTTATAAAAACTTTATTTTCCCATAATGAGTAAAAAACTTTAGTACCACAATAATTTCCTAAAAAGCGTTAATACGGGCTAACAAACAAGGGTAAAAAAATTACCTTAACCTATCCAATTTTTATTTGATGAGAGTATTTATTCTTAACAACATCTTATATTATAATATTATCCATTTGAATCAATTTTATTATATGGAACGGACTGTAAACATTACATAATCTAGTTAATTCAACTATATTTCATTTCTATATATTCCCAAAGATCTTTTCGGTTTAGAGTTTTAGAATGTTTGTACATAATTCATACATATTAACCCACAATAATACATAGTGGGTACCACTAAATAAGTATCCATGTCTTCCAAAAAATAAATCATTTTAAAAATATAACATGATTTCATTGAAAAATCTTCATAACATTTAATTTTACTTCCTTTTTTCTCCTAAACATACTTATAACCTGTGAAAAACATTTAAAAAAATTGGGATGATCATAAAAGGACCAATAAGGGATATAAAAGAGGGTACGAAACCATAAGTAAATTAATACTTTTAAACATATGAAATCATTTTCACAAATACAAACATCACACCCAAAAAGTATCATATACTTACTTTGAAAAACACGAGATTTTCATAATTATTATTATTTTTTCCATCATGGATACCTTACAATGTAACCCTCATGGATACCATATTGTTTAACAATCCCACTTATAATTGGAGTAACCATACGGTCGATCTCTAACTTACACGTACCCAATGCATTGGAGGGATATATAGGTCCCAAAAACCATAAAAAATAATTCCAAATAACTATAACATAAATATAAAATGTGAAATATTTCCTAAAAACATTCTTATGAATTTCGTAAAAATAGAAATTTAAAAGAGGATTTTTAAAGAAGAGTCCCTTACATATACCATACCATTTAAGAGAGAATTAATAAAATGAAAGGAATATGTATACTCACTGTAAATATAGATTATAAAACATAATATATTAAACATTCATTTCAATTTTTTTTATCATTATAAAATCAATGAAGTATAAGGTCAGCCTAGAGAATGGAAATTGGGTTAAGAATTCCCTTGCCTCCGGTTTGTCATAATTGAAATGTGTTTAAAACTTATGTATAATTGTTAAAATATTTTTAATAATATTTTAAATAAACATATTTATGTTTATAACACCTTATGTGATAATTTCATAACCCCATTCCACCAACTTAGTAATAATATATTATTATTTTCATAGGTGTGTGCTTTACATGGTTTCAATAGACGGTTCGTAAGGGATTTTATTACCAAATGTGGAAAAAGAACTGAAGTTGAATGAAATGGTATTAATATGTTTCTAGAATATTTAATGATTTCATAAAACATTTTTTTAGATATGATGATGAATCATTAGATAAGACAATAATGATATTCGTTTAGATAATTTGGTCCGTTCGTCAATAATCACAAACTAGTTTCATTATATAAAAAAATATTATGTACATATGTTAACTAAAGAACCTAAAAGAGGTCATATAATGAAATATAGAATCTTTTTCAACAATTGAAATGGTTTTATAACCATATTTTAAGGAATTAATGGAAAATGAAAACACATCGTCCACGATGTCGGTAAATTTACACATCACAGATGATGCTTTTTTTTAGAATACAAGGGAGAGGAGAAGAAATATGATGATGAATTTTTCTATAAAAATGATGAATTTATAGTATAAATATTATACTTTAGAATTCATCCCTCTTGTATAAGGGTAGGTGAAAATAGTGTAAGAAAAGAAAAATAATAAAAGGAAATAAAATAAAATGAAATAGGATTTTTACCCCTTGGTCTTTTCTCCTTGAGATCCTCCTTAAGGACATTGGTTTTGGCCTTCGAGTGAGACTAGTAGGTCTTGGACGTGGGGAAGAGGCTTGGGAAAGTATTTGGTCATAAATTGGACAAGGAGGAAAGATTTAGAGGTGCAGGGAGAAGAGGGGGTGGGGGGTGGTATTTATAGTGGAGGAGGGGGTGGGGTCGCTTTATTTTAATCATTATTTTATTATTTTTATCAAGAAAATATATTGTGTTCGTTATTGTGCCTAATATATATAAATTAGTGCATGTGAGTTCAAACCAAGGCTGATTACCTCAACATAACATTGTCCATGACTCAATAATCCATGTATTTAGCTTATTTCATAAATTAATATATTTCACTATTTATAAAAAAATAGTGTATTTCAGAAAAATCCCAAAAATTCAGCCCAACCATTTTTTATGTGTAGAATTAAAAAATGAAAATAATTTCTTCAAAATAATTTTCTAAATATGAAGAATTTAATTATAAATAAAACCATAATTTATTTGAAAAATAATAACTTTAAAACTATAAATAATTTTATAACACCCTAAAAAATTAATCAAGGTACCATAAAATTATCTTATAACCATAATATTATAAAATATTGATTTATAAAAATATTTTTTTAAAGTAAACTTTCTCTAAAGTAAATAAATTAATTATAAAATTATAAATAAACATTTATGATTCAAAAAAATTCCAACAATTAATTTATCATCTTTGAAATACTTATTAACCAATTCCATGATAGAAATATATTATATTTTCACTTAAATTTAATTTATACTTATATAGGTGATGATATTATTCTATTGGACAAATTACTATTCTTAATGGTAAAGTTACTATTCTTAATATCATGTTACAATTCCATCAGTAAAAATTCTTTAATTTCTATAAATATTAACTATTTAATTATAAATCTATAATGAATATAAATATTTAATTCCAAAAAGAAAAAAATTATTTTGTGAGTACCTGGGCTGTTAAATTCTGCCCACCTTCGGGAAATTTCACCCTCATAATTTTTATTCTCTAATTAAATAAGTTAGGATACTTTTCATTCATTGCATTTTCAGATTCTCATGTTGCTTTTTTAACCATGTGATTTATCCACAAAACCATGACATGCTGAATTAACTTATTCCACTGTACTTTCTCTCTATGGTCAAGAATCTGAACATGCTTCTCTTCATAAGAATCGTTCACTACCTTCTGAAAAACTTTTGGGCTCAAAATATGAGATAAATCTTGTACATAATTTCCCAACATCAAAACATGAAAAACATTATGTACGTAAGATAAACTCAGAGGCAATGATACATTGTAGGAAAATGGTCCTAATTTATCAAAAATTTCATATGGTTCAATGAACTGTGGACTTAACATTACTTTCTTACGAAAACAAATAAAACTTTTACAAGGTGATATTCTAAGAAAATCATGATCACCTACCTCAAAAAAAAAATATTTCCTCTTATTACTTGTATAATGTTTCTGCCTTCTCTAAGCTGTCTTCATGTGTTGTTTGTAATACCCTGAGATTTTATATTATTCATTCTTTTTAATTTCTTTTATATCTTCTGTTGTATGACTACACCAATATTATCTTGTGCTATACGCAACACCGTATTAGCTTGCAGTATACGCAACACTAATCTTGGATCGTGTTACACACAATTTCATGTTTGTTTAATAGTAGTTATTCTACGCAACATTGAGTATATATATATATGTATATATATTAAATGTATAAATGAATCATGGTTGGATTTTGTTATACGCAACAACAAAGGAGTCTTACACTACATGCAACCCTGACTTGGCTTGCATTACAAGCAATCACGACCTTCCTCGATAGCGTGTGTTGTACGCAATACCAGGTTTTACTAATCAATGATATATTGCTATAATATTATTATGGACTAGCCGTTATGAATATTATTAACTAAATTTTGAATTTTATAACATTATTATTCATCTTACACATTTTCTAGAACATGGTATGAGAACAAAATAAAATTTTCAGCTAAAATAAGTATTTTTCAAAAAATATAGCTTTGCCACCTTTTGATGGTGCACCCACTTTAAATCTAGTTTTTGACATGTTTATAAGTTCAATTTGAAAAAAATAAAATTCTTATTTGGAATCAGGATATAAAAATTTACTTTGGATAAAATTTTCATATTATTATGATAACTTTCATATTTTAATGAATAGTAAAAACACGCAATATTTTAATTAAAAAAAACTTTTTTCATCATAATAATTTTTATGGTTAAATTATAATATTGAATTATTTTAATGTAAAAATAGAATATATTTTTACCATTTAATATAATGTATGTCATCAGTTTTGATTTTAAATTGAATTCATAGGTAATATCATTTCAATCTTTTGCAATGTTTTAACTTTTAAAACTCGTTTTCTTAATAACGGGATTAATTTTAAATTAATTTCTACAAACTCTATGATTTTAATTAGGAAAAAAGGATTCCATATTTTGAATCATTAGGGTCAAATTATATTAATAGGCTACTTTTTTTTGGGCATTATGAATAGTAGCTACGGTAAATTTTATTTACCATATTTAAATGTAAATTGGGTAATTGAGGGTAAATATAATATTATAAAATTACCCTAACACTTGTCTTAATATAATTGGATGATTATATTTCGTCCTATGGCATATTTTTGTCGAAAGTTAATTGATTTTAACCCACTTGGATGTGATTAAGATCTTCAATTTATTTTATTTAAAAGAAAGTGAAATATGTCTCACTCAAACTTTAATAATTAAACTACTTTTAATATAAGGTTATACAGAATATAAATTCGGTTATAAATACTCATTTGGAAGATAAAATGTTTTTATTTATCATGGTAATTTATATGTAATTTTTAAGAATTATTTATTTAACTTATTTGCTTATACATTAATGATGTAGAAATTATTTATTTAGTGAAAAATCAATAATATAGTTTTTATTGAAATACTAATACACATAAAAGGCCCAAAAACCTGACCAGGACTTATTGGTAGTGTATATATAAACCCTAATCATCCAAGGGAAGAATTTATGACCAATTTGATCCTTATAAAGAAGATTATGGCACTTATATTATTTTATTTTAAATGACTCCAAAGTTTTCACCTTCATGATTTAATAAATATAACAATTTACATGTTGTGATTTTACGATGATAAATTCGAGTACAAGTATTATTATAAAATATATAAGATTTAGATTCATAATAGGATTTTAGTTTTAATTTTTATGCAACAAATAACTATATTAAATAATTATACAAAAATGTTCTACTAATTATTTTATTAAGAGATATACCAAATAAATGGTTTTAAAAATTTTAAAATAAATATTATATGAACTTTTTAATGTGATACACGAATTTTCTAGACAAATTTGACATGTTAGGAATCTATTAACTATTTTGGTTAGAATATATCCTTTGTGTGGATTTTATTTAAATTAAAATAAATGAATAATGTCAAAATTGACACTATTGTTATTTTATAAAAATAACATATTATAAAATTGTTTAAAAATCAGAAAAATATTTAAAAATTATAAATTTTAATTTATATGGTCTAAAGTGTCATTAATTATCCAATTATGGACAATTAAAAACACATAATTAATTATTTATAACAATTTAAAAATTAGAATCTTATTACCACAAATAAAATTAAATAGATTAAATAAGGATAAATCAAGTTGATAATGTTTAAAATAAATTCCCAACATGTCTAAATTTTATTGTTTGATGATCTTACAACCCTATATCATCTAATATTATGATTTGAGTCATTTTTGGAGGTTTTTAGGTGAGTTTTAATTTATTATAAATAAATATTTCTTATGTTACCAAAGGTGCCCCTCTCCTCCCTTATAAAAAGGGAACCCCTTCACTCTTCTCTTAATAACATTTTGAGCCTTTAATCTCGGCCAAAAATTTCCAATTATTCCTTTAATCCTCTCTAGTTATATCATAGTGGTTCTGTTCTTCTCAAAAGACCAACTATAGTGCCCTAATAAGAAGTTTAAAGGAGGTGCGTCGAAGAAGAGGTAATCTCTTCAACCGATTCTTTCAAGTTTCTTTCTTCTTCAACTTCTTATTATTTAGCTGTTTCATTATAAAGTAATAAAATAAGTATTAATTAATACTGATAAGTTATTATAAATATGAAATAACCCTATTTCACTTTCTATCCATCCTACAAAAAATGAAATCACCGCGCGTGCGTATGTACGGAATACCATCTCCACGCCGTGGTGTAATCTGTTTTTCCACCACCACCTTACTTGGATGGGTATAATGGTGTAATGAATAACTATATATAGTTATTAAAACATCATACTGATTCTTAGATATTATATCATCCAATCCAATTCAATTCAATAATTATGGGAACGATATCATCGCTCGTGCATACGTACGGATTACCGTCTCCACGACGCGATGTGATTCATTCTCCATGTTAACCACTCAAGAGTTATTATAAAGTATATATAATTAATAAAAATAAAATATATGAAATGATAAAGCTTATAGATTTATGTGTATATATATATGTCATCTACTTACTTCCATTCAACTCAGTAAGGAAAAGAAAACAGCGTTCATGCGTACGTACGGCCTACCGTCTCCATGAACGGTGTATTTCATTTCATTTTTCTATCTATCTATATATATATAATGAATATATATGATATATAAATCATTATTTAAATTCTGGAAGTAATAAAATCATTATATAAGTAATAATAATATCAAGAACAACAGGTCCTAACACGTATGATAAAAGAAACGATTTTACCCAAAGCACTTCTTTAACATGGAATTTAAAAAAGAACGGGTAATATAAAGTCATAAGTGAACTTTATATGATATCATAAAAATTAATATGATTCTTTAATAAGTAAATGAAATTATTTAAATCATTATACAGGAGGTTCAGATACATACGAATCATATCAGACATAAGGTAAGGGACAATTATTCCAATATCGTTCTTATCCGAGATAGCTTATTCGTAATTATTTACTGGGGTTATATTTATCATCCATGTACCTATTTTCAAGAAATGGTTTCATGTATGTTTAAAGTCATTTTTACCCATTTTTGAATGTTACTACATGGTATGTAAGGAATCTTTTTTTTAAATTACGAGGTTCTTTTTTGACCTTTTTATGGTAAAAGTACGACAAGAATGTTTTTTAACTTATACGGAATGAACAGATTTTTACGGTTTCATAATGCCTTATTTTTATAAATCTTACTCTACAAGATTTCATGAATATTTTCAAAAAAATACTTTTCATTTAAAATTTCATGGAATTTTGTGAAAAGAAAATGATTTTTAAGAAGAAAGGATATTTTTCTCAAGATTTTTTTTCAAGTGTTTTATAAAAACCATTTTCCATCTAAGATGACATTATTTCATATGTGTATGTTTCAAGTATAATGTATATATGATTTATATCATTTTACTTTTATTATAATGAAATGATATCCATTTGTTTTATATGGATTATGTTATGATGGGATGATATTTATGAACCCCATTTTATTCATTTGGTTATGATGAATGATTTGTGTTTATGTTGTGGCACATGTAAGAATGATTTAATTATAAGATGGGTGGGAACTATATGTCCATCCAATTCTATGGGTAAAGATTTATATCTCACAAGATAGACATGGATGGAACGACAAGTTAATATGGTTCAGTGATACAGGACTGGAACGAGGAGCGAACTCGATTTAGTAAGGGACTTTGTCCACTAAGATGGTCATAAAAACAATGCCTTGGCTACTATAGAAATCATATCAAGTGATTGATGGTTTTCCAAAATTACATGTTTTATTCCCATGCTATTTTATCATTATTGATGTTCCATTATGATCTATGCCTTATGTACTGTCATGTTTTATGTCATTGCTCAAGATTTTGATGTTTAAACATTATGTTCATGTTTTTAACTTCAAATGTGTATTGTTTGTTTTATATTCTCTAAGATTACCCTTACTGAGCATTTTATCTTACCTTTTATATGTTTTCTTTTCCCCAGGATATAAATAAAGGTTTTAGGTAAGAAAAAAAGGGGAATATCTTTATGGGAGATGTTGAAGATCTTTCACCATGATTAGAAGATTATGTTTCGAGTTTCCAAAGACAGTAAACTATTACGGTCCTTGAGTGTTGGTTTTTGTTATGTATTAAGTATTCTGAAAAAATAATTTAATGTCCATGTATGTCAAGCTTTGGGTCTCTACATTTGGTATCAAAGGGAGCTTTACTTAACCTTTGGAAACTAGGATGCAAAAAATTTAGTGAGATCCCTAGAGATATTTCTAAGGTATGTCTAGGGATGTCCCTAAGGTTTAGTATAACTATAGGTATAGTACTAGAATTATGTTGATGACCATGAATAACCTAGGGTGAACCTAAGATGTCATAGGTTAATGGAGGTGTCATAAGTTATACATCACATAAGTAAATTTTTATGATTATGTGGTTCCCCATTATTTTAATTGTTTCTTACACAATGGTTTCTGGTTTTAGTTAATAGAGGGAACCAGAAGAAATTGGGTTAACATTGAATCTGATGGACAAATTGGTGACTATGAGAAGAGAAATTGCATAATGCCTATAGAGAAAGATATTATGATTATGACAAATCACACATCGCGATATATGATTAACAAGGTGAACTTTAGTTGTATTACTAATTCATCAAATAAGAGGAAGATGGAATTTTATGCATGTTCTCAAGGTGAGGATCATAAAGAAGGGAAGATTGAGATTTCTAAAGAAGGGAAGAAGAACATTGAGGAATACCTCAAATGGAGGGGAAGATGTTATCTATGTGGGGAAAAGGGTCATAGAGTGACGAACTGTTATGGAGTTCAATGTCTTATCTTTGGAGAACATGGGCATTACCCAACTCAATGCCCTAACTTAAGAGGTTACTTCTAAATTGGGTAAATACCTATTCTATGCCAATCATTGAAAAGAATGGATTAAATGGATTATGTATTGGAATTGGAGAATAATATTGTTGAGATAATTCTATGGTATATTGGAATATCTATGTATTGGTCTATTGTGATTTTAAATAATTGTATGGTACCGGTAACCATGGAAGGTGATTAAAATATTTTTGGAAAGAAGATGAAATGTTCATAATGAAGGGATAAGGAGAAAATAATTTGTATGATAGTATTCATGAGCTCATGACTGATATAAGGACAAAGTTATATCATGGTTTGAGTATATAGAAATTTTAGGATTTTGGTATGTGGAAAGTGTTAAATTTTGACAGCATTCAGGTTTTCACTAAGGTTCAACGGGTATTCATTTTTAAAGAGAATACATGATTAAGGTATTCACATGTTTGGAATGTGACCAACAACAATATTGTATGATATATGTGGGATTAATTATGGTATTCACATGCTCAGTAGATGTCATTTCTGGTAATTGTTTTCTTTATGATATGAGCTTGGACAGAAGTATTTTTGATAAACCTAAATATTTGAATGGATTATGTTGGACATAATTTAGTATTTTTTAAGGATATAACTTTTTTGATATTATTTATGGAAGGTTATAATAATGTAGGAAAACACTTAGGATGGGTGAAAACCCGTCGCGTCGGACAAGGCTGTGGGAATCGAACCCACAACTGAAGTGCGACGAACCTTTATTGCCTACTACTAGCCTACATGAAGTCCCTCGTTAGTAGAAACTAGTTTTATTTTATTATTCCGTATGATAGATTAAGTATAAGTCCATTTTTAGAATCATATACGATTAACCTCACCATAGATGGACTTATGTATATTTGATAACTTTTTTCGAATCCTATATTTGAGACAGATGGAATGACTTATCATTCTATTGCACGATCTGCTAACACTTCACAAAATAATAATTCAACTTTATTTCTTTAAGAGATGAAGTTGAAATTGTTCAAGGCATGATCAACGGTAATATTATACGAAAATCAAGTAAGTATTTCTTTTAATTCAACACGTTTTCAACATTAGGGAAATGATCTTGAAAACTAAAAACGTTGTCATAGTACCCTTATATCTGATGAATCAGATGGTACCTTAGATCATCACAAATTTATGGCTTTGCGATAGTTTTATTTTTCATATCCATGTTCTTTACCACTCTCCACCAGAACATGATGGTTAGATTTCTATTTCATATCTATATTTTAACTATGTTATCCTATGTGGAAACCTAGTGATTAGTTAATTTGGGTAACCATTACGTTTCATACTTTAGTTTTTAAAGATAATTTTTTGTATTCCTTTTTACGATGTGGGTTTCTATGAAAGAAACTCTCATGTAATAATCAATTTATAACCCCGAAATATTTCAAGGGAGAAATTCATTTTAAAGGGGGTAGAATGTAATACCCCGATATTTTATAAGATACATCTTTTTAATTTCTTTTATATGTTCTGTTGTACACTACACAAAGATTATATTGCGCTATATGCAACACCGTATTAGCTTGCAGTATATGCAACACTAATCTTGGATCATGTTATACATAATTTCATGTTTGTTTAATAGTTGTTATTCTACGAAAAATTGAGTGTATATATATATATATTCAATGTATAAATGAAATATGGTTGAATTTTGTTATATGAAACAACAAAGTAGTATTGCACTACACACAACCCTGACTTGGCTAACATTACACGCAATCACGACCTTCCTCGATAGCGTGTGTTGTACGTAAAACCGGGTTTCACTAAACAAAAATATATTGTTATAATATTATTATGGACTATCCCTTATTAATAGTATTAACTACATTTTGAATTTTATAAAATTATTATTCATCTTAAACATTTTCTAGAAAATGGTATGAGAACAAAATTAAATTTTCAGGTAAAATAAGTATTTTTCAAAAAATGCAACTTTGCCGCCTTTTGATGGCTCACCCACATTAAATCTAGTTTTT
The DNA here is from genome assembly GCA_963277665.1 of Viscum album. Taxonomy (NCBI): domain Eukaryota; kingdom Viridiplantae; phylum Streptophyta; class Magnoliopsida; order Santalales; family Viscaceae; genus Viscum; species Viscum album. Next base: position 1,595,971,245 of record OY728161.1, read on the forward strand.
TACATGTTTATAAGTTCAATTTATCAAAATAAAATTCTTCTTTGGAATCAGGAAAGAAAAATTTACTTTTGATAAATTTTTCATATTATTCTGATAACTTTAATATTTTAATGAATAGTAAAACATGCTATATTTTAATTAAAAACAACTTTTTTCATCATAATAATTTATGTGGTTAAATTATAATATTTAATGGTCTTAAATTATAAATAGAATATATTTTTACCATTTAATATAAATTATGTCATTATCATTGATTTTACATTGAATTCACAGGTAAAATCATTTAAATCTTTTGCAATGTTTTAACTTTTAAAACTCATTTTCTTAACAACGTGATTAATTTTAAATTAATTTATATAACCTCTGTGATTTTAATTAGAAAAAATGGATTCCATATTTGGAATCAGTAGGTCCAAATTATTTTAATTGGCTACTTTTTATTTTTGGGCACTATGAATAGTAACTACGGTAAATTATATTTACCATAGTTAAAGGTAAATCAGGTAATTAAGGGTAAATATCATATTATAAAATTACCCTAAAACTTTTATTAATATAATTTTATGATTATATTTAGTCTTATGTCATATTTTTGTCTAAATGGAATCCATTGGAACCCACTTGGATGTGATTAAGACGTGTAATTTATTTTATTTAAAAGAAAGTGAAATCTGTCTCACTCAAACTTTAATAATTAAACTATTTTTAATATAAGGTTATAAAGAATATAAATTCTGTTATAATACTCATTTGAAAGATAAAATGGTTTTATTTATCATGGTAATTTATTTGTAAATTTTGAGAATTATTTATTTACCTTATTAGCTTATACATTAATGATGCAGAAATTATTTATTTAGTGAAAAATCAATAATATATTTTTATTGAAAAATAATACACATAAAAAGGCCCAAAAACCGGACCAAGACTTATTTTTAGAGTATATATAAACCATAATAATCCAATGGCCGAATTGGTGACCATTTGGATCCTTATAAAGAAGATTATGACACTGAAATTATTTTATTTTAAATGATTCCAAAGTTGTCACGTTCATAATTTAATAAATAGAACAATTTACATATTTTGATTTTAAGATGATAAATTATATTTAATGTATTATTATAAAATATATGAGATTTATATTCATCATGGGATTTTATTTTTAATTTTTATTCAACAAATAAGTATATTAAATAAATATAGAAAAATGTTGTACTAATTATTTTATTAAGAGATATACCAAATAAATGGTTTTAAAAATATTAAAATAAATATTATATAAACTATTTAATGTTCTACACAAATTTTCTAGAAACATTTGACATGTTATGAATCTATTAAATATTTTGGTTAGAATATATCCAATGTGTGTATTTTATTTAAATTAAAATAAATGAATAATGTCAAAATTGACACTATTGTAATTTTATACAAATAACATATTATAAAATTGTTAAAAAATCAAAAAGATATTTAAAAGTTGTAAATTAAAATTTATATGCTCTAAAATGTCATAAATTATCAAATTATGGAAAATTCACAACACATAAGTAATTATTTATAACAATTTAATAATTAGAATCTTATTACCACAAATAAAATTAAATAGATTAAATAAGGATAAATCAAGTTGATAATGTTTAAAATAAATTCTCAACATGTCTAGATTTTATTTTTTGATGATATTACAACCCTAGATAATCTAATATTTGTATTTGATCCATTTTGGATGTTTTTAAGTGAGTTTGAAGTTATTATAAATTAATATTTCTTATGTTACCAAAGGTGCCCCTCTCATTCCTTATAAAAAGGGAACCCCTTCCCTCTTCTATTCACACCCTTTTGAGCCTTGAAGCTCGGAAAACCCCTTAAAATTCCTTTTCAAAACCTCTCTAGTCATATCATAGAGGTTATTTTTTTCTCAGAAGACCAACTCTAGTGCCCTAAGAATAAGTTTAAAGGAGGTGCGTCGAAGAAGATGTAATCTCTTCTACCGATTCTTTCAAGTTTCTTTTTTTTCTTCAACTTCTTATTCTTTAGTTTTTTCATTATAAAGTAATATCTTCAGTATTAATTATATAATTATATGTTAATATAAATATGAATCAACCCTATTTCACCTTCTATCCATCCAACAGAAAACAAAATCACCGCGCGCGCGTACGTATAGAATACCGTCTCCACGCCTTGGTGTGATCTATTTTTCCACCACCACCTTACATGGATGGGTATAATGGTTTAATGAATAACTATATATAGTTATTAAAACATCATACTGATTCTGATATATTATATCATCCACTCCAATTCAATTCAATAATTGTGGGAACGATATCATGGCTCGTGCATACGTACAGATTACCGTCTCCACAACGCGATGAGATTCATTCTCCATGTTAACCACTAAAGAATTATTATAAAGTATATATAATTAATAATAATGAAATATATGACATTATAAAGCTAATTTATTTATGTATATATATATATATTTCATATACTTACATTCAAGTCAATAAGGAAAAGAAAACAGCATTCATGCATACATACGACCTACCATCTCCAAGAACCGTGTATTTTATTTCATTTATCTATCTATATTATATATATATACTTAATATATATGATATATAAATCATGATTTAAATTATTGAAGTAATTGAATAATGATATAAGTAATAATAATATCAAGAACAATAAGTCCAAACACGTACGATAAATGAAACGATTTTACCCAAAACGCTGCTTTAACATGGAATTTACAAAAGAACGGGTAATATAAAGTCATAAGTGAACCATATATGATATCATAAAAATGAATATGATTCTGTAATAATTAAATTAAATTATTTAAATCATTATACAAGAGTTTCAGATACATACAAATCATATCATACATAAGGTAAGGGATAATTATTTCAATCTCATTCTTATCCGAGATTGTTTATTCGTAAGTATTTACTGGGGTTATATTTATCATCCATGCCCCTATTTTCTAAAAATGGTTTCATGTATTTTTAAAGTCATTTTTACCCATTTTTAAATTTTACTACATTGTATGTAAGGAAACGTTTTTTATTTACGTTACGAGGTACTTTTTTGTCTTTTTCCAGTAAAAGTATGAGAAGAATGTTTTTTTAACTTATAGGGCATGAACAGATTTTTACAGTTTTATAACACCTTATTTTCATAAAGAATACTCTACAAGATTTAAAGAATATTTTAAATAAAATCATTTTCATTTAAAATTTCATGTCATTTTGTGAAAAGAAAATTATTTTGAAGAAGAAAGGATATTTTACTCAAGAATTTATTTCTAGTGTTTTATAAAAACCATTTTCCATCTAAGATGAAATTCTTTCATATGTGTATGTTTCAAGTATAATGTCTCTATAATTTACATAATTTCAATTTTCTTATGATGAAATGATATCCATTTGTTTTATATGGATTATGTTATGATGGGATGATGTTTATGAAACCCATTTTATTCTTTGGGTTATGATGAATGATTTGTGTTTATGATGTGGCACATGTAAGAATGATTTCATTATGATATGGGCAGGACCTATATCTCCCTCCAATGAATTGGGTAAAGATTTATATCTCATGAGATTGAGATGGCTAGAACATAATGTTAATCTGGTTCAGTGATACCGGACTGGAACGAGGAGTGAACTCGATTCAGTAAGGGACTTTGTCCACTAAGATGGTATTGGCAGCAATGCCTTGCCTTCTATGGAAATCATATCAAGTGATTAATGGTTTTACACAATTATATGTTTTATTCCCATGCTATTTTATCATGATTGATGTTCCATTATGATTTATTCCTTATGTACTGCCATGTTTTATGTCATTGCTCAAGATTTTGATGTTTAAACATTATGTTCATGTTTTTAAGTTCAAATGTATATTGTTTGTTTTATTTTCTCCAAGATTACCCTTATAGAGCATTTGAGCTCAACCTTTATATGTTTTCTTTTCCCCAGGATATAAAGAAAATTTTTAGGTAAGAAAACAACAGGGGAATATCTTTATGGCGGATGTTGAAGATCTTTCACCATGATTAGAAGATTATGTTCCGAGTTTCAAAGGACACTAAACTATTATGGTCCTTGAGTGTTGGTTTTTGTTATGTATTAAGTATTCCGAAAAAATAATTTATTGTCCATGTATGTCAAGCTTTGGGTCTCTACATTGTTGGAACATCTTTACTTTCTTATCCACTTACTCTACTAATTCTTATCCCATATACTTCCTTTCATAGACTTCTTCCCAAAATGAGGGAGTTCAACCCCACTTCCCACACAATTCCTCAAAAGGTTCTATCTGTATACTACATGGAAAAATTTTATTATAAGAAAAATCAACTAAATAAATATGATGATCCCAAATTTACTGTTAGTCCATTGAAAAAGATTAAATCATATCCTCTAATGTCTGAATTATTCTCTTGGTCTATCCATAGTATTGAAGATGAAAAGATGTTCTGAAATTTAATCATATTCCAAGTGATTTTTGAAGGCCTTTCCAAAAGTTAGAAGTGAACCTAAGATCATGTTCATATAGAAAGGAAAGAGTAACACCATGTAACTTGACAATATCTTTGAGGTACAATGGATACATCTGATCCAAATACACAGTATCTTGAATTAGAAAGAAATGTGTAGATTTAATCAGCCGATCAACATTAACCTAAATCGAATTATTACCTTCATAAGTCTTTGGTAGTCCCACCATGAGGTCTTTGGAAATATTTTTCCATTTCCACTATGGAACTAGAAAATTTTGAAGCATCCTCTTTGGTAGTTTTCACTCTTCTTTAACCTTTTGACATGTCAAACATTTTACAGTAAAATTGTCAATATCTATTTTCATTCCATCCCACTAGTAATACTTCCAAAAGTCTCTATACATCTTAGAATAACTAGGATGAACTAAAAATAGAAAACTATGAGCTTAACAAAACAATTATTTCTTCATCTGTGAATCATAAGTCAGCCATACTATTTTTCCAAATCCCAATGCACAATCTTTATGAATGTTAAATTCCAGAAACTTACAAATTTTAACCAATTATACATTTTTCTATAACTCATGATCTTTCTTATGAATTTTCTTAATTCTATCTAATATAGATGACTGTATTAGAACCTAAAATAATATAGAGGAATTCAATGCCCCAATTAATTCCAATACAAAATTAATAGAATAATTAATCAAGGGGTCTTGTTTCAAATGTTATATGGTTAATGATGCATGATGTTTTATAATCTAGGCATCCACCACATTGATTGCTTTTCAGAAATGGTAATTGATTGTGAAATCATAATTCTATGTAAATTTAATCCATCTTCTCTACCTCATGTTTAATTATTTCTGAGTGAATATATTCTTCAAACATTTATGGTTAGTATATATTTCACATTTGGTTCCGTATAAATGATGCCTCCAAATTTTCAAGGAAAAAAACCACAGATGATATTTCAAAATAACGTGTGGGATAATTTAATAAATGAGGTTTCAGTTGTCTTGAAGAATAAGAAATTAACTGATCATTCTGCATCATAAAAAACCAAGTCACTTCAAGGAAGCATCGATGTAGATGAAAAACTCACCATTTCTGGAAATAAAGGGCCAAAACTAGAGCATTAATAAATCTCTTCCTCAGTTCCTGGAAAAAAACATCACATTCTTCTATCCAAAATAATATAAACCATTTTCCTGTTAACTTAGTTATAGGGTTAGATAATTGTGTAATGTTTTTAACAAACCTTCGGTAATAAACAGATAATCTGAGAAAAATATGAATCTCTGTGACATTTTTAGGTCTTCTCCATTCATCAACCAACTTGGGTTTTACTAAATCCACTATTATTCTATCCCTATTTACAATGTTCCCAAGAAAAGAAATAAATTTCAACCAAAAATCATATTTTCTAAATTTTCCATATAACTTATTTTCTTTGAGTGTTTACAAGACAATCCTTAAATGCTTTTCATGATCCTCATAACTTTTTGAGAGGGCCAAATATTATCAATAAAAACAGCAAAAAACCTACCCAAATATTTTTTCATAATATCCATGAATATAGTAGGGGAGTTTTTCAAACAAAAGGACATAAAAACGAACTCATAATGCCGATATCTATTATGAAAAGCTATTTTTGGGATGTAGTCCTCTTTCAACATCAGTTGATGGTACCCAAATCTCATGTCAATCTTTGAAAAATAATGAGCTCCCTAGAGCTGATAAAAAAACTCATAAATATGATTCAATGTATACTTATTCTTAACATAAATGTTACTCAAAGCTCTATAATCAAGAGAAAATCTCATGGAACCATATTTCTTTTTAACATACAAAACAGGATCATACCATAGTGAAGTTCTAGGACGAATGAACCCTTTATCAAGAAACTCATGCAATTAAATTTTCAATTCAATAAGTTTAATTTTATCCATTAGATAAGGGGTTTTGGAATTGTCTTAGAATCAAGAACTAAGTCAATAGTAAATTCAACTTTCTGATCATATATCACACTAGGCAACTCATCAGTAAAAACATCAAGGTATTCATTTACCATTGGATTATCATTAACCAAAATAGTTCCCTTATTTTCAACAATATGAGAAAGATAAATTTCATTTAACTCTTTCAATAGATTCTTATCTTCCTAATATGTTATCAATTCAATGGGTTTATTCTTGTACACAAACTGAAACAATTTCTGGGAGACAACTCCGTTATCTATAAAATAAATATTAGCATGATAAATTGAAAGCTAATCCATACCCATAATAACATCAAACTCTACTAAGGGAAAAACAATATGTCTTTCAGGTAATTTATTTCCACATATAATAATAATAATATTCTTATAATGTCTTTTTTTCTATAATATTTCCCATGGTATTTTAACCACAAGTTTCTATCTCATTTCTTGAGGTGAAATTTCCAATTTACTAGAGTATTTATCAGAAACAAAGGAATTTGTATACCCCGTATCAAACAAGACATTATAAAAATCTTAGTAAATAATCCAATTACCTGATACCACTTCTTAGGATGGCCTGTAATCTTCCTACATGGTCGAAAATGATCTCACTACACCTTTATTCTTATAATAAAACTGATTTCCATCATTCGTATCTTTCTTTGCAAAGGTATTTACATAATGACCCATCTCACCAAATTTAAAAAAATTTATTTTTCTCTTATAAAAATTAATATTTAGATCATTTTAATTAAAATATCAGGACATATTTCCAAACATACCACATTGAAAAAACTTCCCAATTTTGTTATGGAATTTCCTTGGATGTTCTTTACCACACAGTCCAAAAACTATAAACTAGACTTTCTTACCATCATATTTCTTTAATTTATTATTAACCATAAGTTTCCAAATAAGAAACTTATTTTACTTATTTTAAAAGTACACATAATCATTAGAAAACTTCATTTCTACCCTCTCAGAACATCAGAAAAGTTTCTTATAACATTCCAATTCATGGGAAGCCAACAACCTTTGATATCTTGGCATCAATACTAAGTAAAAAATGGTTGATTTTTTCTGTCAAGATCCTGAAAATGATTTGGAGTGAACCTTTCTAGTCGAGTGAATTTTTTTTCATACATGGATAGAACATATTCCTCATTTTACTTTAATTAAAGGAATTTATTTTCCATCCTAAGTTGAACAACCTTAGGAAAATATTTTTCAAGGAACAGATTCTTAAATTCACCCCATTCCAAGGCATCCATCTCATCACTAACCATGATATTATTGACCATTGACCACCACTAGTCAGATTCACCTTCAAAACGATAAATGTCAAGATTAGACTTTTAATTATCCAAACTCCCCATAACAACAAATATATTTTAAATATATTTAATCTAGCCTTCATCCACTACTGGGTTAGAATATCCATTTAAAGTAGGATAGTGTTGCCTCATAAAAGTTTCCAGTATCATCATGTACCTTGTGGTAGATCTGGTTGTTCTCTTGCATAGATTATACCACTGTTTACTTTAGATGATCCTTTACTATCCCAAACTATTCGGTTCCAATTTCCACTATTCCCGATTATAGATTCAAAATGATATCATCCTCTTGGCGTCTTCATACTTCAGCTTCCCTACTCTTTATGCGAAAAATAATTTTGAACATACATATATTAGATAAAGAAACATGGTAATATTTAAATGATATATCATTTCATCATAGAAATAGTGTAAAAATCATTTATGGTATTCTATTAACATCATCCTAAACCCTTAAGTTATCTAAACCATTATCTAATACCAGCCACAAGGACCTACCCTTAAACATTAAATAATCTAGTTAATTCAACTAGATTTCTCTTATTTACATTCCCAAATATCTTTTCAGTTTTTATAATGTCAGGACATAATTCATACATATCCAACCATAAGAACAAAAAGTTGGTACCTCCTCCAATGGCCCGAAGACCATCATTTTTATTGATTCTTGATAATCCACCTTTCAAGGGGTGAGGTGGAAACCTACATGGCCCATAGGCATATGTATTACAAGGCCCATATGCCTTAGAGGAATTAATTTTCCCGTAGGCTTCAAACATTACATACACCCTAGAAAAACTACTTGGAACTGCTCCTACCCAGCATCATCATCATGAAATCAACTCTCCACCTTTTCATGGATATTCAGCTAGGCATTACCGTGCATGCACAAGCTTGTCCCGATGGTAGGTGCCATACCCTCTCATTCTTACTATACATTTGGCTTCTGATATGGTAAAAGATTCTTTCTAATCATCCTTGTAGAGCTTGTTCCTTGTAGGCCTTATGGTTTTCATCTGCACTTAAGGTGGCCCGAAGGCCTTGAGGTGGCCCGAAGGCCTTACTGACCCGAATGCTTGGGTGGCCTGAATGCCTTAAAGGACTCAAGGACCAAATCGGTCGCCCGAAGGCCCAAACAGAGGAATATTCCTGGCTACTACAGTGCCAAACAGTACCTGCTACAGTTCCCGCTACAGTACTGCATGGTTCTCGCTACAGTACCTGCTACAGTACTGCTATAGTAACTTCTACATTACTACTACAGTACCCTGGAAATAATGCCTCTGCCTGGATTTGATCCCGGGTCTCCCAGATGCACTTGTAGAGTCCTTACCAACTGGGCTAAGGCTAATATTCAAAACGGTGGTACCACCATAGCATTATCCATTTCTTCCAAAACATTATACTTTTAAAAAATATTACATGATTTCTTTGAAAAATATTCATAACATTTAACATGAATTCCTTATTTATCTTACACATCCTTATAACCTATGTAAAACATTTAAAAACTTGGTATGGGCATTAAAATATCATTAATGGATATAAAAAAGGAAATAAACCATTATTCCATCAATACTTATAAACATATGAAATCATTTTCACAAAGACATACTTTTCACCCATAAAGTATCATATAGTTACTTTGTGAAACATGATATTTCCATAAAACATAGAAAACATAAATAAAACCCAAAAGTTATCTTTGGTAATTACTTAATTTATATTTTAACCATCATGGATACCTTATGATTTGTAACCCTCACAAATACCATACAATTTAACATCCACGACAACCTTATAGTGTAACCGTCGTAGTTAAACTTGAAGAAACCGTATGACCAACCACTAACATATAGATACACAATGAAATGGAGGGAGATATATGTCTCACCATTCATCATAAATAATTCCCATGAACTAGAACATAATCATAAAACACGAACACTTGCATAAAAATATTCCTTTTTTTTAAAATATAAATTTAAATGTGGTTTCTTATAGAAGAATCCCTTAAAAATACCATACCATTTATGAAAGAATTAATAAAAGAAAAGGAATATGTATAATCACTTTAATTATAGAATATAAAACATAATATATTAAATATTCACTTCGAAAATAATCTTATCATGATAAAATCAACTAAGTAGAAGGTTAACCCAAAGAATGGAAATTGGGTGAAGAATTCCTTTACCTCAAGTTCTTATTAATTAAAATGTTTTTAAAACTCTTGTATAATGGTTAAATAAGTGTTATTAATATATTACAGAAATATATTCATGTTTATAAAACACAATATGATCATTTTATTACATAATTCCACCAATTTAGTAATAATATTTGGTTATTTTCATTGTTTCGGGTGCATGATTTACATAGTTTCCACGATCAATTCGTAAAGAATTTTCTTGTAGAATGGAAAATAAATAAATTAAGTGGATTAAAATGGTATTAATATGTTTCTATAATATTTAGATATACCATGAATTATTTTATGTTTAGATATTATGACGAATCATTAGATAAAACACTAATGATAATTTTTTGATAGTTTGGGTTGTTCTTCGATAATGAAAAAATAGTTTTGTTATATAATTAAATAATATATATATATATGTTAATATAAGAACCAAAAATAGGTTATGACATAAAATTTAATTTTTTTCAACCATTAAAATGGTTTTATACTATTTTTGAAATAATTAATGGAAAATGAAAACACATCGTCCACGATGTCGGTAAATCGATACATCAGGGATGGAGTTTTTATTTTAAGAATAAGAGGGGGAGGAGAAGATGTATGATGATGAATTTTTCCATAAACATGATAAACTTAATGTATATATATGATATTAAAGTTTTAATACCTATTTTATAAGGGGTGGTGATGTGAGTATAAGAAAAGAAAAAGAATAAAAGGAAATAAAATTAAATGAAAGAGGATTTTTACCTCTTGATCTCTTCCCCTTTGTGATCCTTCATAGTCACCTTATTTTTGGACTCTAGGTGAGACCAGAAGGTCATGGACACAAGGAAGAGTCTTGGGAAGGTATTTGAGAACAAATTGGATAAGGATGAAGGATTGAGAGGTGTTATGAGAAGAGGGGTGGGGATTATATTTATATTGGAGGAGGAGGGGGGTCATTTATTTTAATCATTATTTTGTTATTTTTCTCAAGAAAAGAAACAGTGTTGGTTATTGCGACTAAATATAGTAATTAGTGCATGTGAGTTCGAACCAAGGGTTATTACCTCAGCAGAACATCATATATGACTGAATAATTCATGTTTTTATCTTATTTCATAAATTATTGTATTTAAATATTCATTAAAAATTATAGCATTTTATAAAACACCCAAAAATTTATCCCAACCATTTTTTGATTTTTATAATTAAAAAATTAACTTCATTTTAACTAAATAATTTTTTGAATATGAGAAATTTAATTTATAAATAAAATTATAATTTATTCCAAATATAACAATTCTAAAACTATATCATATTTTATAACACCTTGAAAAATTAATCAAGATCCCATAAAATTATATTATATCCATAATACAAGAAAATATTATTTTATTCATCCATTTTATAGAAATAAACTTTATTTTAAATAAATAAATTAACTATAAATTTATAAATAAATATTTATAATTCAAAAAAATACCAATAATTTTTTTATATTTTTCAAATTATTTATTAACTTATTCCATGAAAAAAAATTATCATATTTTTACTTATAAGATACCTAAATTATATATATACTTACATAAATGAGGTTACTTTTCTATTGGTCATATTACTATTCTTAATGGCCAAATTTCTTTTCCTAGGGTCAAGTTACTGGTCCATCAACATAAATTCTATAATTTTTATAAATATCAATTATTTCATTATAAATTTATAATTAATTTAAATATTTAATTCTAGAAATAAAACAAATTATTTTATAATTACCAGGGTTGTTACATTCTCCCCACCTTCTATAAATTTCATCCTCATATTTTTTATTCACTTATTAAATAAGTGTAGATACTTTTCCCTCATAGCATTTTTAGATTTCCATGTTATTTCTTCAACCATGTGGTTTATCCAAAAAACTTTAACCTGGTGAATTACCTTATTCCATAGTACTTTCTCTCTAAGATAAAGAATCTGAATAGGCTTCTCTTCATAAGAAAGTTTCTCTTCCATCTGAACTACTTCAAGGCTCAAAACATTAGATGAATCTGTCACATACTTTTTTATCATCAAAACATGAAAAACATTGTTTACTTGAGATAAAATTGAAGGTGGCACTACTCGGTAGGGTACTGGTGCAACTTTATATAGAATTTTATAGTGTCCAATGAAAAATGGACTTATCTTTCCTTTTATACCAAAACACATTAGACTTTTCCATGTCGATATTTTAATAAAAAATGATCACCTACCTCAAAAGGGAAGTCCTTCCTCTTGTTATCTTCATAAATTTTATTCCTTCTCTGAGGTATTTTCATATTTTTCTAGATCATCTTCAATTTCTTATCTACTTCCTCCAGGAATTATGTTTTCATCAACATTAAATCCCTAACATCATTGAAAAATTCTATATTTCAATATCACTTCCTATAAAATGAATCAAAAGGCGCCATCTATATACTAAAATGAAAATTGTTATTATAAGAAAACTCAACTAAATAAAGACGATAATCCCAACTTCCCAGATAGTCCATTGAAAAAGCTCTAAGAATATCCTCCAATGTATGAATTGTTCTCTTGGTCTATCCATCAGATTGAGGTTGAAATGAAGTGCTGAAATTTAATTCTATGCCCAATGACTTTGAAGACCTTTCCAAAAGATATAAGTGAACCTAGGATCAATGTCAGATATATTATAAAGAGGAACTCTATGTAATCCAACAATATCTTTGAGGTAAAATCGAGAAATATGATCTAAAGTAATAATATCTAAAATAGGAAGGAAATGTGTAGATATAATGATCTTAACAATAATAACCGAAATTGCGTTGTTAACTCAATAAGTCTTTGGTAGTCCCACCACAATGTCCATGTATATATTTTCCCATTTTCACTCTGGTAATAAAAAATGATGAAGCATCCCATTTGGTAGATTTAAATTATCTTTAAACTATTGTCATGTCAAACATTTCACATTAAAATCTATACTATATCTTTTCCTTCCATCCCAACAGTAATACTCTCGATGGTCTCTGTATATCTTAGTATTACCCTGATAAATGGAAAATGGAGAACTATGAGCTTCAAAAAGAAATTCTATCTACAGATGGGAATTAAAAGGAACACATAATATTTTTCAAAATCTCAAAACACAAAATTTATCAAGGTTAAATTATGTAAAGTTATCCATTTTAACTAATTATGCATTTTTTTGTAAATCACAATCTTTCTTCTTTTCCTGCTTAATTCTATCTGATAGAGATGACTACACTAACACCTCTAACAAAATATATGAATTTCCTACACCAAAAACTTCTAATCCAAAATTCATCAAATAATTAATCAAGGGGTCTTATTACAAACGTAACATGGTTAATGATGCATGCTATTTTTGACTCAAGGCATGGAACATTTTGTTTTCTTTCATAGGATTGTAATTGATCATGCCCTTATAATCCTTTATCGATTCAATCCATCTTATTTTCCTCATGTTAAATTCTTTATTAGTGAATATATACTTGAAACTTTTGTGGTCAGTATATATTTCAGATTTGGATCTATATAAATTATGCCTCTATAATTTCAACGAGAAAATCACTGCAGCTAATTCCAAATCACGTATGGGATAATTTAACTCATGGGGTTTCAGTTGTCTTGAAGCATAAGCAATTACTTGATCATTAATCATTTATGAAGATCACATTTTCATATATTTTATACAATAAATAATTGTTTATTATCCCACCATAGTGTTATTGTATGTGTAATTGTCACATTTTTAGGTTTTAGTGATAATTTGAGCTTAAATGAAAAAGTGGTTAAATCTGAAATTTTGACAGATTTTTATCATAGTGGTATTTTGGTCATAACATATACATTTAGACTCCAAATTGTGTGATTATTATTTTTTGAAATCCTTGATTTATTTACCACAACGTTTTATTCAGGAGGAATGTCCAATTAGAACATCTAGAGGCCATAAAAAATCAATGAAGTTGATGACTTTTCCAGGCGGACAATGTGGACCCCACCACCATAACAGAAGTCTATCTCGGCCTATGCACCATAAATTGTGGTGATTCCACCTAGAATGGAACAATGAAATCTAGTATCTCCTAAAAATAAATTTTGTAGAGTCACAAATTCATTGAAGATTCCATTTAACAATATATTTTTGGAGGAAGCTTTCTAGAAATTTTGGATAGAAAAAGTCATTGTTAATAAAAAATCCATAACTCCCTATTTATGCATCCAATAATCCTAAAATTTGTAGGGTGAACACAAAAGAAATTTTGAATAACATTTATTATGTATGGAGTTACTTAATTTTCCATTAATGGGACCAAAAATCCATCAAATTGTAGAGGACATAATCTACTTATAAAATAAGGGGAGCTCCCACCTGTTAAAGAATCCTAGTCTCCATCCCATTCATTCAAGTCACCAAGTAGGAGATATCCATCGAGGGAGGAAAGCCAAAAATCTAGACCATTTATTTCTAATTTATTTATTTTATTTAATTATATTTTAGTTTTCAATTGTAATTTATATTTTTAATACATTTATGCATTGTTTTTATTTCGGTGTTCATCCATACACCCTATTTTCTTCTTCTCTTCTTACCATCATGAACTATAATACTCGTGATCATGAGTAAATAATCTAAGGAATATTTTGTGGGAGTAATAATGTTCTTGAAACCAAGATGATGTTATTAATATTCTTTGAGTTAATTCTTAGGATAATTTATAGTGGGGGTAATCCTCACTGGGGTTGTCTAGGGTTTAACTTCTTAATCTACAACCATTTTCCATCAATTGAGGAGGTGGATTTAGGGTGTAATTGGAGATCTCTAAGTGTAATTTTCATTCATAAATGGTATATACTAAGGTTTGCACACATACTATGTAGTGTGTTCACTAAGAATATTTGAATCTGGTCAATAAAGGTGATCCCTGAAAGTTATCTTAGGATAACTTCCTTTTTTCACTAATTCCATTTTGTTTAGAATTTCATAATAATTTGAATTGAATTTTTGAATTTAATTTATTTTCATAAATTCCATTCCATTCATAAATTAAATAAAAACATCTAAAATTAACTAGTTAAGGTGAATTAGATTAACTATGTAAATGAACTGAAAAATATTCTCAAGTGAGACAACCCTGGTCAGCCACTATGCTCGACTAGGAAAATTAAATTACTTTTTCCACGCCATATTATATAAGTACATCAAAAATGACACTATTTCTAGGGATCCAATTATTAGATTACTTATCTTTGTATATTTTCACATTCTAGATAGATTTTCATTTAAAAAAACAAAAAAAATCATAAATTAAAAGAACATTAAAAAAATATTATTTATTCATGATGTATTCAAATTGTGATTATTTTTCATGGACTAACCAATATCACGTGAAAGAAATTTTTTACAATGAACTTGATGCTCAATTTCATAGTATTAGTGATAAATTTAAATACTTGGAGAGACAAATAGAATGGATTTCTGAATATATACACACATCCCAGGAGCAAACCGATCCTGAGCTAGAACCTGAGCTGGAACCTGAACTAGAACGAGTGGTGGAAGAGATTTCAACAATAAATTTTTATGTTAACGAACCTGATCTGAGTGAGAAATAACTCCTATAGGAACTAATCACATCATCTAGCACTCAACCATTTCTCGAAGAGGTCCCAAAATTACACATTCCAGCTGATGCACTGATGGGAGATCAACATTTTTTGGGAAAATTATGGAATAGCTTTATTAAAGGAATCTTAAATGCCGATCTTCTCATCCTTGTTTATGAATGACCAGAACCATTATATTTCTATCATGATTTTGATGATTATGAAGAAGATGAACCTCCTGATATTGAGTGGCGAATGTAATTTCCTAAAGAGATCAATTACCAAGATGACTGACTAGAAAGGGATGATTTATTTATTAATTCCCCATGTTTTAATCTTATTCAAGATGAATTTTTTTCAAAATTCGATTTCTCTAAATTTTTTTATATAGAAAAATTAGAGAAGACCTTGGATGTCAAATAAGACACCACTCAAGTGGTGGTGATTGAATAATAAGACACTACTAGAATTCATATTTATACCAACTCCTTTTTCCCAACAGTTTTTTTAAATCGTTGGGATATAGTGTTTTTTCCAACGGTTTTTGAAAACCATTGGAATATACTGATTTAGTGTAGTCTATTCCAATGGTTTGTGTAAACCATTGGGTTATAAGTATTTTTACCAATGGTTTATATAAACCCTTGGGATATATTAGAGTACAGTGATGTTTCCCAATGATCTTTTAAAACTGTTGATATATGTTGATGTTTCCAAATGGTTTTTAAAACTGTTGGGAATGTTTTTCCCCAAATAACCCGATCCCCCACTTGACTTTATATATTCGATCGACTAATTTTTTCCCTAACAGAGCGATGCTATCTTCCTAGCGGGCGACCCCTCATATTCTAAATATAAATCCTAGTTGTTTCCACTTCAAATTTGTGATATGGAGTTACATATTATGCCTACATTTATTATGGATTTTTATAAACTAGGTTTAGTTTATTTCCTTATCCGATGTAATATCTCATCATTTATGGTTTTGAGTTGTTGTTTAATGTGAAATTGGTATGTTCCAAATGCTTTAAACCTACACATAGACAATGAATTTCCCTCCTCGAACAAATACCATCACTAATTAATCTAGGGGTGTTAAACAATATTAATGTTATAGGGTTAAAATATTTTCTCCCCCCAGTGGGGGGGGGGGGGGGGGGAGGGGTGTGAAGGTGAAGGTGATGTGGGGGGGGGGGGGGGGTGAATGGGGAGTCTTCTAGGGTGAGGTGGGGGGGGGGGGTGTACAAGTGGGATGGGGCTGTGTCAATGGGGGTGGGGGGAGGGGGATGCACATGTAGGGGGGGTGGGTACATGTGGTGGGGGGTGCAGTGGGTAGGGGGAGGGGGTGTGCAGGCGGGGGGGGGGGGGGGGGGGGGGATGTGCATTGAGTGAAGGGGGATGTGCAGGTGGGGGTGTGTAGTCGGGGGGAGTATGTTGGGTGTTAGGTGGGGGGGGGGGGTGCAAGTGGGAGGGTATAGGTGGGGGGTGTTTTCAAGTAGGTGGGGGGAGGGGAGTGTGCATGTTGGGGGGGGGGGGGGGGGTGGGCTGTGCAGGTGGGGGTGGGGGGAGGGGGGCTGTGTAAGTGGGGGGGGGGGTGCAGGTGGGGGGGGGGGGGTGCAGTGGTGGGAGGAGGGGGTGTATAGGTGGGGGGTGTACAGGTGTGGGGGGGATGTGCAGTGTGTAGGTGAGTAGGGTAGGGTGTACAGTGGGGGGTGGGCTATGCAAGTGGGGGTGTGCAGGTCGGGGGGGGGGGGTGTCGGGGAGTATGCCGGTGGTGAGGTGGGGGGTGTATAGGTGGGGGGTGGGGGTGGGCTGTGAAAGTGGGGTGGGGGAGGCTGTGGGAGCTTTTTATAATCCTTTCATACAGAGACCAGGGAGGAAAATCCCCTTATATATCCCACCTTGACTAGGGTCTACCATATTCATAATTCTACCTCTCCATGTATTAAATGAATATTGATTCTCTCTATAAATCACCTTTTAATGACATCCTAAATTTAATTCATGTTATGATAAAAAAATATCGAGGAATCCATACAACTTCATTTAGGAAAACACCCTTAATCATCATGCCATGATGATGAAAATCCTTAAAAATTAATTACCATACATCATATCATTCCAAATAACTACATATAGATATTAACTAACATGTATTCCTTCCACCATAATCCAATTCCCCAACATTTTCCCAATTGAAAACTTGATACGATCATGTTATCAAGTCCCCAATCTAACCAAATTGGATTTTCACTAAAAAATACTGCTCTAATCTTTAACACCCACCATTTGTTTTTAAAAACATGAATGACAACCCAATTAAATCTCATAGATCTCATTCACACCCCTGTGGACAGCCCCCACCTCCGTGGATAGCCCCCACCCCTGTGGATAGCCCACCCACCCCCCTTGGTCACCCCCTCACCCACCGGACACCCTCATCCTTCCAGACACCCACCCCTGGATATCCCCACACCCCATGGACATCCCCCACCTTGGAAACCCCCTACACAATCCCCACCCCATGTATAGCCCTCCCACCCCCTAGACCCACCGTACCCCCCTTGGATAGCCCCGCCACCCCCGTGGATAGCCTACCCACCCCCTGGACAGCCCCTCCACCCCCGTGGACATCCCGCCCACCCTATGGACTCCCCTACCCCGCTAGATATCCCCCAACCCCATGGACAACCCGCCACCACTTGGACACCCCCACCACCCCCACCACCCCCTCCCCCTCCCCTTAGACCCCACCCCTAGACAACTCGTAACCCTAAACATCCCCCACCATATGGACAGCCCACCCACCCCGTGGACACCCCTACCCTGTGGACATCCCCGATACCCCTGTGGACAGCCCAACCACCCCTATGGATATCCACCCACCCTCTGGATACCCTCAACCCCTGTGGACAACCCACCAACCCTGGCACATACCCCCACCCCTTGACACCCCACCCCCTTGGGTAGTGTATGTGATCACTCAAATAATCTACTAAAATATTAAATTTTTCGATCTAAAATTTACTCAACTCCTGAATAATTCTCCTCCACAAGTTTACATGATCTTGTAAACTCATGTATAGTTATTCAGATACATTTTGTTATAAATATAGTATTCTTTTTTTTAAATAATGATTCCCATACAGAGTAGTGATATCAGTTATGGTTTCATATAAAGTGAAGAACTCCCATTTACTTAAATGCATTTTCGATGAAACTTCAATCTTATTGAATTTATTTTGACAAAATGACTTATAAATTTTTTTTACACAATGGATATAAGTTGGATGTATGAAACCTATCGGATCTCAAGAGATTTTGAAAACAAATCGGAGAGTTTTTTAGATTTTTCATTTCACAATGCTTCAAGTAGTGGTCATATACACTACCCCTGTTACAATTGTGTTGGAAGACCTTGGTTGAGTCATGATGAAGTCAGCTACCACATAAACAAATATGGTTTTTAAGAAAACTACTCTGTGGGGTATAATAATGGGTAGAAAATGGAATCTCAAATTGCTGATGATCCAAATGAGATGACTGAATTTGATAATTTGTTATGTGAACGGTTTCCATTCATTCATCATCATGAAAAATAAAGGTTTTCAACACAGGAAGATTTCAAAATGAATATACATGATGTGTCTTATTCAAAATTATGAGGTTTTCAGGGTGAAAAAATTGAATGATGCTACCACGACTCCAGTATATCGACAATGCAGTAAAATGAAAAAGTAGGAATTTTTAATCTGATTGTTTCATGGGAAAACTATGTATGGTATTTCTAATAATTCCATCCATTACATTCTTACCTTCTTGAAATACTTACTTATATATGATGCAGATATTATCTCAATACACCATATGGCATGGAAGTTAGTTGAGGAACTTGGATTTTCACAAAAGATTTTCACAAAACAAAATTCATAATTTCTTGAAAGATTGTAGTTTATTCAAGGAGAATGCTGCTGAATGAAATGATTGAAAAAAATATGGCACATCACACTGGATTCCAAAAGCTGATGGAACACCATCTCGTGTTCCACATAAAGTAATGTGTAACTTTCCATTGATCCTTATACTCTAGAATCTTTTTATGTTTGATAAAGTATCAATAAAAATGCGATGGAATGATACCGAGAGCAAGATGACTAATAATGAGTTGGTTCACCCTGTAGATGGATTTTCTTGGTAGATATTTGATGCTCGATACCTGATTTTGTAGCTGACATGAATATTGTGAGGTTCGGTCTTTCATGTTGATGGTTTTAATCTGTTTGGGTAGATGGTTACGTCTCACAACACATGGCCGGTTTTTATATAAATTTATAATCTATCCCCATGGTTGTGTATAAAAAACCTTTCACTTTCAAGAGTATAATCATATCTAGCCTTTCTGATTCTGACAATGATATATATGTATACATGAAACCTTTAATAAAGGAGTTGAAACTTATTTGGGATGTGGGTGTGCACACATATGATGCATGCTTGAATGAAATATTTCAGATGCGTGCTGCACTTATGTAGATAATCAATGACTTTCTTGCTTATGCAATGATGTCTGGATGGAGCACAAAGGGAAAACTATAATGTCTTATTTTTAAGAAGAAGTCACAATTCAAAATACTGAAACATTGTTGTAGTTTCAGTTTTAAGGGACATCGACGATTCTTTCCAATGGACCATCCATATAGAAATAATCATCAATGATTTGACCATACCATGGAGACAGATGATCCACCTCAGTGTATGTCTAGAACTGATGTTCTTATTGAATTTAAAGATTTTAGTTTTTCATTCAGGAAGGGACAAATGAAATATAGAAAGAGAAATAATGTTTCCACTAAAACCTGTTACAATTGGATGAAGAGAAGTATCTTCTTTTAGTTGGATTATTGGTCAACCAATTTTTTACTTCATTTCTTAGACGTAATGCACATTGAAAAAAATATTTTTGAAATGTTTCTTTCGATTCTTCTAAATGTTAAGGGAAATACAAAATATGATTTACGGTCTCAACATGACTTGGTGGATTGGGGCATCAGACCAGAATTGCATCTTGTCTGTTTCAGTGAAAATAAATGGAAGGTTTCATGTTCTTCTTATGTTATGAAACCTATAGAAAAAATAAAATTTCTAGAAGTACTAGATACTATTAAAGTTCCTTATGGTTATTCAAGAAACATATCTAAATAGGTCAACAGAAGGGAGTTGAATCTAAAATCTTTGAAGAATCATGATAATCACATCCATCGACATGAGTTTATTCCAATAGGAATTATTCATATTTTTTCCAATAATGTAAGGGCGGATATTATTCATTTTTGATAATTTTTTAGAGATATTTGTGCTAAGAAGTTTTCTAAGACTTTCCTGCAAAAATATGTTGGCAGATGCCCTTATTAATTTTTTGTTAGTTAGAGAAAATATTTCCTCCATCAATTTTCACATGTATGTTGCATATGACTATCCACATTACAACTGAAATACTTCTCAGAGGGCCTATTTATTTTTGTTGGATGTATCCAACTAAAAGAAATATGTACACATTAAATTCTTATGTCTATAAAAGGAATCATCCTGAAGGTTCTATTGTGAACTGTTACTTTGATCAAGAATGTATGGATTTCTGCTACATGTATTTGTATGATCTTACTACAAGAATGAACAAACAATGAGAAACCAAGAAGAGAATTATGAATAAAATTGAACCTAGTTTTCAATCACTTCCTAAAAAATGAGGAATTCCGGGATCAAATACATTAACAACATTAAGAATTGAAGAGCCGAAGATGGCACATCACACAGTTTTGTTGATTTGTGAATTGTTCGATTACTATACATTGTAAGTAAATTGAGTATGTATATTATATATATATATATATATATCTATTATACTATTCATATTTTTATTTCCAGTGAACATAAAGTGATGATAAATAGAAATCATTATTCTTTATCATGGAGAAGGAGGTAGACTTTTCATAATAAAGAGTTTTTTGCTTGGTTTAAATTGAAGGTAATAATATTACTATTTAAAATAATTAAAACAATAATTAATTATGTTTAATAAAGATTTATATTTCAAGTATTGAGTTTTCCTACTGACTCTGTCTCTGAGGAAGAGCATTGTATTTTGGTCCTAATTCCGTGGTTAATGATTGCAAATCAATTTTTATCAATGGGTACATATTTATTATCTATGAATGAGTAAAGAACAAGAGAACACAAAATGATGGTGTTATGATTGCTTCCACAACAGAATATTATGATAGTTAATTAGATATGAGACCATGATTTGAAAATTTAGGTTATTATGGAGTCATTGAAAACAATAATAATATTTGAATATTATTCTCATGGACAAGTCACAATGATGAAATTCCAGTGGTTTGATTCGTTGAAAAGGCATGACACATATACTGATGATTGTGGATTTTGAGTAATTGATATGACTCACACTCTTGTTACCGATGAACCATATGTATTGGTATCAAGGGTGAAATAAGTTTTTTATATTGAAGACCATATTCAACTTGAATTTAATGTCATTATTGAAGTAATTCCAAGAAATATTTTTGATGATGGTGATGATGGAATTTACACCATCCCTACTACCATTAAAAACAATCCATTTATTACTTTTGATGACTCCTATAGCTCAATTTTCAGATTTGACTGTGAACCTGAAGTTGTGGTGGGAAATATATATAATCATCTATTCTTGTTATCAATTATTTTGGTTTACCTCGACTTGGGATGTTAAGGTTGGTACTAGTCAAGTTGATTTAATATTGATTGAAAATATATTGTATCCGACTTGACCATTATGTGAATTTTCAATGTTTATTGGTTGCAATTTGATTTGAATTTCATTTTCTAATTTGTAATTAAACTGTAGTCAAAACTACAAAAACAATATTTCTAACTTGGTGAACATTTCAATGCTTAAACTATAATTTGTATAAAATTTGTATAACTCTAAGACCTATCTTTAACATTTTACCACGTAGTTAACATGATTGTTTGTACTCTTCTGCAAAACTTGTATTGAAACCTTCATCATATACTTGGGGTAATGAAATTAAATTTTTCCTTAATTTTGAAAACTACTTTACCCCTTATAAATCCGATAGAATCAATGTTCCATGATTTTAATAGACTGATGACACTTAGTAAATAACCATCCTACTAAAAATTAAATTTACTTATTAAATCTTGTACGATTTATTGACTTCTTTATATATCTGTCCAATCTCACCTAAAACAACAGATAGTTAAATTATCCCTGAATCCCCATATTCCCTCTCATTTATTTTGTTTTTGGGTTACACATTAGTTAAACTTTTCTATTTACTTTCATATTTGTTTTAAAATACAGGAAATGAAACCAATTGATGAGAGGTGACAAAAACAGATTATGGACAACAATATTCACATGAATGAGTTGCGCATTCCACCACTAGTTTCGGTAGTGAGTATTTTATTTAAAATATATATTTAAATAATATATAATGTAATGTGATTAATTTTTTAAATGTTTTTCAGGATCCATATATTAGGCGACAATTATTTGATGAGATTCCTAGTAGTGGTCCCAGTACTCAGGGTGTTCATACAGGGGGGTATGAGAGTTAGATGATCTAGTCGGCATACCCGATTAGACCCTGCCCCTCTCAATCACATACTATACATCCCATATTCTGATCTTGTAGTGTCATTAGGGAAAACTAGATATTTAGGACTCCAATATTTTCACCAATCATTACATCTGAGAATCCTCACCTATCTGTACCATACCCGATGATGATTCCCACTCCACACCCATCATTCTGCCATCCATCTCTGTCATCTTCTTTTACTTCTGCTTTCTTCTCTCCAGGATTTTATATTCCATCTTCTTCCACTCCTGCTCCACTAGAGTCTGTCCCTATAGGGCATACATTGGGACCCACTCCATCTAAATAGGGTGTTCCTTCAGTTTTTGCGGATCCAGTGGAAACCATTGATCATACTACCGCAGGTATACTTATAAAACCCTAAAAATTTTTACACCATTATATATTTACATTATAACATGTATTGATAAAATATTTTTTTTGTTTCATAATAGATACATCTATTGATAGGAGGTGGGTGAGGGGGTGTACAAGCATGCGTGTGGTGTGGAACCACCACACACAATTGATGCTGGAATACAATGAATATAGGAAAATGATTGAAAAATAAGGGTGGTAATGTCAGAGTATTTTGGCAATGCTTGCCAAATACTCTGACATTATTCCTGTCAGCCCGCTCTCATGGAGACAACTGCCAAATTAAGTCAAGGATAAATATTGGGTAGAGATACAGATAAAAAAATCAGTTGTATTTAATGAAATATTTTTTTTTGTATTTAAATAAATTAATATTTAGGTGTTAGCTACAGTTTAATTTCCCCAATGGTGAGGGTGCACGACCAGCACATATAAAGTATTTAAGAAAGCTTTAGAGAGCTTATAAGAACGAGTTGTACATTGGATGGAATGATAAAGTGGGAAAAGAGTTACAGGCAGTCATTTTCATGGATGATTGACTGTTAGAACAATATCGACCGATGATTATTCATTGGAAGACTAGAAAATTTAAGGTATTAATCACACTTGATGTATTTAAATGAAGATTTTCATGTTTTTCATTAATACTAATTATTTAATTTTATTTAGAATTCATTTGGAGAAAAAAAAACATTGATTTTAAAAAATATGACCACACATTGGGAAGTACTATAATACTAGATCATGAGAGGTCACATATATGACAATTTATACATTTTCTTTACGAATTTCAATTTCTATTGCTTCCTCCATAATTTATTCAATTGCTAAAGTTGTTATATAATTTTAGTTATGTAATTATTTATTGGTATCATATTTTTAATTATGGTTTCCTACATTCAATGTTGTTATGTAGTTATAAATTGAACATAAAAGGACATGTGCCTCGAGGAAAACTATTTTTCTCAAGTAGAAGGAAGAAATATGGAAGTGCAGTTAATGAACTGACTCAAAAGAAGATTGTATGTTTTACTTTGTTGATTTAAAATTTTAATCTCTATTTTGTAACGTAATAATATATTTATATTTGTAATAAGATGTTTTATAGGACCTTGATTCCTAGTAACCTAACAATTTTGGGCAAAATGATCACTTAAATCAGGTGTTGGGAGATGATCACCCTCGTAGAGTATGCTACCAACTTGGGAAGAGTATATTTTTAACAAGGTATTGGAGATCCTCAGGTACAAGTTGTAGCACAACTGAGTTCCATAAGGTTAAGGCACATGCAGAACATGATGAAGAAAGGGCCACAGAGACAGTAGAACGGTCTGCTAGGGAAAACACGACATTTAGGAAATTGATGTAAGTTTCACATCCAACACATCCAAAAGAGGTCATCACAGCTTGTGATGAATATATGTCGTCGATGCATTTTATATATGGTGAAACAGGTGGAAGTTCTAGTGGTGGTCGAGAAAATGATGTGGAGGAGGGAGAGGTGGAGGAGGAGGAGGGAGAGGAGAACGCCGAGGCAGAGGATGAGGGTGAGGCGAAGGAGGAGGGAGAGGCGAAGGAGGAGGGAGATGAGGAGGCCGAGACTGAGTACAAGGGCGAGGAGAAGGGCATTGAGGAGGGAGGGGAAGATGATGGGTATGATGATGAGGATGAGGGTGAGGCTGATGATGCTAGTGATGAGGGAAAGATTGATCCATTACATTTTTGACTTATATTACGGACCTTTGATGTTTATTGATTTGTTGTGCCTGAATATATGTGTGATTAGGTAGGTCACATTATCTTTATTTTTTGTCTATAAATAATAAAATGTGACTTGATGATTTGATTTGACTGATTCACACCTCCCCTAAATAGCCCCCACCCTCATGGAAAGCCCGCCCACCCCACTTGACACCCCGTACCCCCTGGACAACCACACCACCCCCCTGGATAGCCCGCCCACCACCTGGACAGCCCCTCCACCTATAGACAGTCCCCACCCCTGTGGACTTATCCCCACCCCTTGACACCCCCACCCCTGTGGATAGCCGCCCACCCTCATGGACAACCCGCCCACCCACATGGACAGCCCACCCACCCCCCTAACACCCTGTACCCCTGAACATCCCCACCACACCTAGACACCCCATACCCCACGGATAGCCCCGCCCACACCCTGGTCAACCCCACCCCCCAAACAGCCCCCATCCCCCTTGGACACCCCTCCCCCCTTGGACACCCACCCCCTGGATAGCCCCTCCCCATCGCCATGGACATCCCACTCACCCCCTTGCATAGAAACTCCCCCCATGGATAGCCCCCACCCCCGTGTACAACCCACCCACCCCTGGACACTACTACCCCCTGGACAGCCATGCCACCCCCATGGACAGCTTTCCCACCCCTGGACACCCCGTACCCCTTGGAAAGACCCACCACCCCTGGGCACCTCGTGCCCCCTGGACAGCCCCCCACCCCCGTGGATGCCTTCCCACCCCAGGGAACATCCCCCTCACCACCATAGACACCCCTTACACCCTGGACATCCTTTCCATCCCCAGGACACTCCGTGCCCCCTGGATTGCCCCACCCCTGTGGAAATCCCCCACCCATGTGGACATCCCACCCAACCCCTTGGACACCCCTTCCCCCTAGACAACCCCGCCACCCTCGTGGATAGCCCACCCATCCACCTGGACACTCCATACCCCTGAACAGCCCCCACCCCCGTGGACAGCCCGCCCACCCCCGTGGATATACCAACCACCCCAGGATAACCTTACCCCCTCGACAACCCCTCCACCCCAATGGACAGCCCGCCCAACCCCTGGACTCCCCTCCCCCCGTGGACAGACCCTACCCCTGTGGACACCCCGCCCACCCCCTGGACACCCATACCCCCTAGATAGCCTCACCACACCCGTGGAAAGCCTGCTGACTCCTCTTGGACACCTCGTGCCCCTTGGATAGCCCCACACACACCCTTGGACACCCCGTCCCCCTGGACAACCCCCAACCCTTTGGAAAGAACACCAACCCCCTTGGATAACCCACCCACCCCCTAGGACACTTCGTACCCCCCTACACAGTCCCGCCACCCCCGTGGACAGCTCGCCCACCCCATAGAAACCATGTTCCCCCCTAGATAGCCCCCACAACCATGGATAGCCTCCCACCCCCATGTCTATCCCGCCCATCCCCTTGGACACCCCGTGCCCCCATGGACAGCCCCGCCACCCCCGTGGATAGCCTGCCCACCCCATGAACTACCCGTACCCCCTAGACAGCCCCTTCCACCCCCTGGACACCCCATGTCCCCAAGACAGCCCCCACCCCCATGGATAGCCCCCCTATGGATACCCTCCCACCCCCTGATCACCCATACCCTCCTCGATAGCCCCACTACCCATGTGGACAACCCGCCCACCCCTTGGACACCCCTCCCCCTATGGAAGACTCCCCACCCCTGTGGAAAGCCCACCCACCCCTGAACACCCCTACCCCCTTGGATAGCCCTGCCACCCGCCGTGGAAAGCCTGCCCACCCACCTTGACACCCCGTACCCCCTGGAAAACCCCGAACACCGCCTGGACACCCCATGCCCCTAGATATCCCCCACCCCTGTGGACAGCCCCACCACCCCATGGACAGCCTGCCCACCCCCTTGGACACCCCATACCCCTGGAAATCCCCTCCACCCCCGAGGACATCCCTCCCACCCCCTGGACACCCTGTGCCCCTTGGTATCCCCCACCCTCATGGAAGACCCTCCCACCCTCGTGGATATCCCACACTACCCCTTGGATACCCCATACCCTAGGGCATGCCACCACCCCCGTGGACAGACCGCCAACCCCCCTGGACACCCCATACCCCTGGAAAGCACTGCCCACCCCCTGGATACCCCATGCCCCTAGACATCCCCCACCCCTCTGGACAGCCTGCCCACCCCCATGGACAGCCCACCCACCCCCATGGACAGCCCGCCCACCCCCTTGGGCACCCCATACCCCCTCGATATCCCTACCACCTCTGTGGACAGCCCGTCCACCCCTGGAAACCCCTCCCTCTGTGGACAGCCCCACCCCCTGGACACCCCACCCTCCCCTAGACACCCCGACCCACCAAAATAGCCCCACCACCCCTATGGACAGCCTGCCCACCCCCTGTACCACCCACAACAGCCCCACCCACCCCATGGACACCCTGTACCCCCTTGGACAGCCCCCTACCACCATGGACAACCCCTACCACACCCCGGACACCCCTACCCCTGGATATCCCCACCACCACCGTGGACAACCACCACCCCCATGGACAGCCCCCACCCCCGTGGATTATAGGGCTTCTAACAAATTGAATATCACATTAATCATAGATACCCACTTCGTTTCCTCCTTGGATTCTTGATCACCAATTAAAAATAGCAGATGTGATTTTAGAAACTCCCATGCATAATCATTGATCTGAGAAGAACATGGAAATTCCACTTCTACAAGAGTTTGATTAGAGACCAAGACTAGGTATACAATAGTAGGATCACAAGAATGACTACCTGAGATATCCCCTTATGGAATTTTTCGATTCATTTATAGTGGTACCATTATAAATAATTATAAAAAAAACCTTTAGTAAAATAATCTGATGCTCTAAAACATGGGATACAAAATCACAAATCCCATAAAGATATATCGTAAATACATCATAAAACCATTTCAAAATAACATAATAAAGAATTGTTTCTATTTAAAACACCCCAATGTATTATAAAAATCCATTTCAAGGTTCCATTTCCAATATCATATAGTATTTTACCCACAATAAAAATAATAAATTTCTTAATAACCAAATCCCCCTCCCTACAACACACACCAACATATTTATTGTTTCCTAAATAAAAACATTCTATTTAAACTATTACAAAACCATTTTAAAAATACCAATGATCAAAATCCTTGAAATTCATTCCATTAAAACCATTATAGCCCCCACCAATCCTAGAACCACCACACCACCTGGACACCCCCACCCCCTGGACAACCCCCACCCCCTGGACACCAGCCCACCCCCCTTAGACAGCCCCCAACCCACTGGACCACCCCCACCCCAGGACACCCCACCCCCTTGGACAACCCCTCCCCCTAGACTGCCCCCAACCCCATAGACGACCCCACCCCTCCTAGACACCACCCCTCCACCTGGACACCCCCACTCCCATGGAAAGCCACACCCACCCCTAGACACCACCCCACCCCCTTGGACAGCCCCCAACCCCCTAGACTGCTCCCCATCCCCTGGACACCACCCCACCCCTGGACACCCCCACCACCCTGGACACCCCACACCCCATGGACACCACCCCACCCCTAGAAACCCCCATGGACATCCCCCCCACCACCCTGGACAGCCCCAACCCCCCTTGGACACCCCCAACCCCCAAGAAGACCCCACCCCTTCTAGACACCACGCCACCACTTGGAAACCCCCACCCCCATGGACAGCCACCCAACCCCCTGGACACCACCCCTCCCCCTTGGACAACCCCCAACGCACTGGACCACCCCCACCCCCTGGACACCACCCCACCCCTGGACACCCCACCCCATGAACACCCGCACCCCTAGAAAGCCCCCCAACCCCATAGACACCACCCCACCTCCTAGACACCCCATGGAAAGTCCCCACCACCATGGACAGACCCCATCCCTTGGACACCCAACTCCCTGGACACCCCTACCCCTATGGACAACCCCCAGCCCCCTAGACATCCCTCACCCCCTGGACCCCCACCCCCCACCCCCTGGACACCCCTACCCCCTTAGATATCCCCCAACCCCTAGATTTCCCCCACCCATTGGACACCGATTACCCCGTTAGGCAGACCCCACCCATGGACACCCCCACCCCCAAGACACCACCCCACCCCCTGGACACCCCCTACCCCTTGGACACCCCCACCCCCTAGACACTACCCCACCCCTGGACACCCACTAGCCCTAGATAACCCCTTACCCTCTAGACAACCCCCACCCCTGGAAATCCCCCCAGATAGTCCAAAATGAGAGCCCCCCTCAGACAGAATATTACTATCATCTAAACCAAGTATTTACCAATGTTTTTATTTTTTTCTTTTATATCATGCATTATTTCGTTCATTTTGATTTTAATCAAATTGAAGTTCTTTTGGAAGAAAAATTATTTGACCAAATTGGAAGCTAGGGTGGATTAGAATGATCGATGTAGTGCCTTGACTACCCAGTCTCAAATGTTGAATCACGATAGTTTTATCAATTGTAATATATAACTTCCATAAATTGATATTCTACACCTTGGCCTAAAAAGTGGTATCAATTATTGGTTATAATTTATTGGATGACAAAATTATCAAGACTTAGAATTTGATATTGGTTTGAAGACTAATGATAAAACTTTTAGATATTACCCGGTTTCAGTATTTAGTAATGTGGAAGGTGAGGGTTTGGAAAGTAACTACTAGGAATAAGAGGACTATTCTAAAAGGATTATCTTATGGTGAATATGGAATGTAATTTTCATAGTGTATGAAATGTTGTAGTATGGTGTATGAAATACTGGATTATGTGTTCAAGTGTATTGGCTCGTGTCTCCATGTGTATTTGATTTTCTACAGGTGTATTGGAGTCTGGTGTATGAAATATTGGAGGCTTCTACATATTGGATTCTGTGTGAAGGTGATATTGGATTCTATGTGGTGTATTGGGCCAGGTGAATAGGCTTCCTTTAGGTTTACTGGAATCTACATATCTAGGTGTTGGGTTCATCATGCTATTGTAAAATATGGGTGAAGGGTATACCAATGGTTTATAACCGTCGGTATACTGTTGAAAGAAATTCTAATTCTATATGAACGGGTTATAACTATTGGTATAGGGGTGAAATGTATACAAATGGTTAAAAAAACGTTGGTATATCAAATTAAATCTACATTTTACAAACGATTTTCTAAAACCATTGGAAAAAAACTATACCAACGGTTCAAAAACCGGTGGTAAAACACTGAATTCTTTGTAAACAAAATTTTTTAAACTGTTGGTATAGATGTTTTCCAATGATTATAGGTAACTGTTGGGAAGGTGTGAGTTTTTTGCATCATATACCAAATATTATTTAGAAACAATTGGTATATATCTATCCCTATGCCGGACTTACCAACGGTTTTCCAAACCATTGGTATATTGTATACCAATGATTTTCCCTTCAGTACCAACGATTTAAAACCGTTGCTATAGTTTGACTTTCCAGTAGTGAGAGCTGAAGAATATGGGGGTGAAACTACCTCATAATCAAAACGTTTCATTCCATATGGGGGAGGACATTATAGAAGTTAACAGGGAGCACCCTTTTCTACTATTACCTCCCACTCTTTAATTCAAATTCTATCTATGCTCTTTATTGAGGGTTGGGAGCTATCTTATCTTATTTGGGGTTATTTAATTTCAGTGTTTAGTCACGAACATTGCTAAAATTCACATGTGGTGGTTCAACTCAAAGAAACCACACCCACCTTCTGATTAGGGAAAATCCACTACAACTGCCTAACTAGGGGTAGTAAAAACCTAGCACCCTCTTGGGGGTCTAAACCAAGAATGATCTATTTTCTATTCCCATTCCCTTTTTTATATATTTTTATTACGTATTATTCATTTATTTATTGTAGTCATAAAATGGAAGTAGTTAAGATCTTTACTCAAGCCATCGAACTCAAAAATATACCAGGTTTTTTGTTTCCTTCCCTTGGTTTTTCTACCTTTATATTTATATTTTGTTTATTTGAAATGAGTGGTAGTAAAATTTAAGTATGGGGTGAAGGTCAACCTGCATAGTTCTTCATGTGATCATTTAATTTTTGTTTATCATATTTTTACGATTTTTGAGCTTTAATGAATATTATTATCACTTTTTACACATAAATTGATTTTGAATGAGTTGAAATGATTTTTGAAATAATGGAATTTAAATAATTTTTTATGTAAATTATTTTTTAATTGAAATTGATTTTCAAACATATTTATGAGTTTCACTGATTTTTGAAATCCTTTCCAATGAAACACTAACTAATATTTTTCCAATCATGTGAGATATTCTAAACTACTTTGACATATTCTTCCTAATACTCACACTTTATTGAGAAAAATTTGGATTTTTTGTGAGAACCAGAATTTGTGACTTTTATCTTTAAAATCATTGGATTTCATGAAATATTTTTGATATAATCAAGGCATATCACTGTCAAGACACATATTAACCTAATACCTAACCTTATATATATCCTTCATTATCCCTTAGAATCCATGAATTTCCTTATAGGTTTAAGCCACATTACAAGCCAAATTTTCCTTATCTACCCGCACTCTTAGTATTTTCTCATGGATATTTCAAGTTTGAGGGTGGAGGAAGGGAATTTCATATGCATTCATTGGGATTTGTATCATTTATTGGTGCTGTTAGGTACCCTTACATATATCCTTGATTATCCCTTAGAATCCATGAATTTTATTATAGGTTTAAGCCACATTACAAGCCAACTTTTCCTTATCTACCCGCACTCTTAGTATTTTCTCATGGATATTTCAAGTTTGAGTGCGGAGGAAGGGACTTTCGTGTGCGTTCATTGGGATTTCTATCATTTATTGGTGGTGTGAGGTGTGTGTAAATATTTTCAGCAGTGGATAATAAGATAATTGGACATGTTTCGTCATTTTATTGTGCTTTGTTTGTTTCATCCATTTCTCCATAAAAAAATGAAAAAATAGAGATGAGATTGAATCCCATATTGTACGTTCTTTTATTACTCATGTACCTATAAAAATTCAATAGCATGAATTGTACTTCATTCATTGTATTCAATTTTATGCTAATCCTCCATGAAAAAAAGAAAATAAAATTGTTCCTTTCAAGAGCATAAAAAGAGGGATAAAATTGATGATATCATTATTTGTAATCACATATTGGATCATGTAACATGTCATGAAAGGGGGTGGTGTTGTTTTTCACATTTTCAAGTGGGGTTGAGAGAGTAATTTACTATGTTTTCACATTAATTAATCATGAATTTTACTTAAGTGTCCAACCTCATCGTTCTGGACTGAATCTTTTTAATCATTTTCCCAGAAATCCTAATCTACAGAATAATTTTAACCTTTAATTAAATCCCTCATGATTGAACTAATTTTCAAATTTAACGCTCTAGATAAATGAGAATTTTTACAAGACTATATTGATACATGCAATTTCGAAGTATGAACATCACTCCAGATTCAATTTCCCTTGAGTGAAGAGTGACATTGAATAAATTCAATGTGAGGTAGGTTGTGATTGGGCCATGGATTGATTTATGAGGTTGAAAAAATTTCAATGATTGAAATTAAAATGAGAGAGAATTTTTTATCATAGATGACACATTATGGAATTCTATTTTTGATGAGATCATTGATAATTTTTCATTTTTGATTTTTGTGTGGATTTTGATTTGGATGTAAGATGATTGCCCGAGAGGGCAATGTTTAAGTATGGGGGAGTGATGATGCTCAAATTGTAATATATTTTATACTATAATTAATTGTTTATAATCCCACCATAGTGGAATTTTATGAGTAATTGTATCATTTTTAGGTTTTATTGGTAATTTGAGCTTAAATGAAAAAAGAGGTTAAATCTGAAATTTTTACAGATTATTATCATAGGGGTATTTTGGTCAAAACATTTACATTAGGACACCAAATAGTGTGTTTTGTTTGAAGTCCATAATTTATTTACTATAATGTTATCTTCAAGAGGAAAGGATGATTCGAACATCTAGAGGCCTTAAAAAATCAATGAATTTGAAGACTTTTCTGGGCGGACAACGTGGAACCCACCACCGTAACGAAAGTCTATCTTGGCCTAAACACATTCAATTGTGGAGCATCCACTAGGAATGGAAATATGAAACATAGGGGATCATAAAAATTAAATTATATTGGGATATTAATGCATTAATGAATCCATTTAACATCATATTATTGGAGGAATATTCATAGAAATTTCGAATAGAAAAAGTCATTGTCAATAAAAAATCCATAACTCTCTATTTAAAAGTCCAATAAAGATAAAATTTGGATGGTTAATGCACAAGAAATCGTTGAATAACTATTATGTAGGATGGAAGTACTGAATAAACCATTTATGGGTCCACAAACGTGTCAACTTGTGGAGGGAAGAATAATCCTGTAAAAGGAGGGGAGCTCCCAGTAGTCAAAGCATCCCTGTCTCCATCCCATTCATTCAAGGCACCAAGGAAGAGATCTCCACAAAGGGAGGCAGACCGTAAATCTCCCAATTTTCTTTTTAATTTATTTATTTATTTTTATTTTTTTTAGTGCTCAATGTTAATTTATATTTCTAATAAATTCATGCATTGTTTTTATTTCTGTGTTCATCTATCCACCCTATTTTCTACTAATCATCTTTCTATCGTGAACTATAATACTCGTTATCATGAGTAACTAATATGAGGAATATCCTGGGGGAGTAATCAGGTTCATTAACCCAAGAACATGTTTTTAATATTCTTTGAGTTAATTCTAATGATAATTTATATTGGGTGTAATCCTCACTTTGATTGTCTAAAGTTTAACTTCTTAATCTAGAAACATTTTCCCTTGATTGAGGAGGTGGATGGAGGCTATTATTGTCGATCACTATGTAGAATTTTCATTCATAATTTGGGTAGACTAAGGTGTGCACAGATATTATGGAGTGTTTTCACTAAGAATATTTGAAGCTAGTCAATGAAGGTTCTCCCTAAAATTTCTCTTGTGAGAACTTCCTTTCTTCCCTAATACAATTTTGTTTAGCATTTCATAATAATTTGAATTATTTTTTTCCATTTAAGTTATTTTGATAATTTTCATTCCATTCCTAGATTAAATAAAAACATCAAAAATTAAGTAGTTAAAGTTAATTAGATTAAGTAAGTAAACAATCTAAAAAAGATCCTCAAGTGAGACGACCCTGGTCAGCCACTATGCTGAACTAGGAAAATTAAGTTTCTTTTTCCATGCCCTACGACACACGTGTGTCAATAATCATAAAACAACCAATTCCCTTCAATGAAGCATCACTATAGATGAAAAACTCACCATTTCAAGATGTAATGGCCAAAAATAGATCATTTAAAAATCTCTTTTTTCAGTTCAAGAAAACAAACATCACATTCTTATGTCTAAATAAATATAACCCCTTTTCATGTTAACTTTGTTAGAGGGATAGATAACCATGAAAAGTTTAAAAAAACCACTAGTAATGACTAGATAATCAAATAAAAATACGAATATCTATAAAATCTGTAGGTATTGGCCATTTATCAATAACTTTTGTTTGGAGGGATCAACTATTATTCCATCCTTAATTACAATGTTCCCAAGAAATGAAATCTGTTTCAAACAGAAATCAAATTTTCTGTATAACTTCAGTTTGAAAGACAATCCTTAATATTTTTCAGGATCCTAATAAATTTAAAAAAAAATAGAAATATAATCAATAGAAACAAAAAAAAAACATATCAAAATACGAACAAAATATTTTATTCGTAAGATCAATGAATACAATACGGGAATTTTTAAAACCAAATGCCATAAAAACAAACTCATAATGCCCATATCTAGTATGAAAATAATTTTTCGACATGTCTTCCTCTTTCACCTCTTGCTGATAGTACCCAGATCTCAATTAAATCCTAGAAAAATGATGAAATCCTTGGAATTGATCATACAAGTCATCGATATGAGAAAATGGATACTAATTCTTAACAAAAAGGTTATTAAAATCTTTATAATCAATGAAAAGTCTCATAGAACCATATTTATTTTTATCAAACAAAACAGAACCACCCCATGGTGAAGTTATCTGATGAATGAATTTTTTATCAAGAATCACTTTTAACTATTTTTTTTCAATTCAATAAGTTCGATTTGATCTATTTGATTAGGGGTTTTTTAAATCAGTAAAGCATCAGGAACTAAGTCAATAGTAAATTCAACTTGTTGATCTGGTTGAACACCAGGTAAATCCTGAGGATTGGAATAAATGTATTCATTTACCCCTGGAACATCATTAATCTCAACAGTTCCCTTATTTTAAAAAATACGAGCAAGATAAAATTCATTTCCCTCTTTTTGAAATTTATTAGCTTCTTGATATGTTATCAGTTATATGAGTTCATTCATGTATACAAACTGAAACTATTTCTAAAAAAACTTTTTTTCTCTATAATGAATCTTATAATGATAAACAGAAATCCAATCCATACCTAGAATAACATCAAACTCTACTAAGTTAAAAAATATTGTTTTTAGGTAATGTATTTCCATAGAAAAAATATGAATATTTTTAAAATGCATTTTGCTGTAATATTTTCCCAGGGGGTTTTAACCACAATGTTCAATCACATTTCTTAAGGTGAAATTTCCAATTCACCAGAGTATTTATTAGAAATAATGTAATGTGTAGACCCTGTATCAAACAAGACATTAGGGAAATATCAGTAAAACAATTACCTGATTCCACTTCATTATATGGACCAACATCTACTGACATGGCAGCAAAGGATCTCACTACACATTTCTACTTATAATCTGGCTAATTTCCATAATTCAGATCTTTTTTTGGAAGGTATTTGAAAAATGAACCATCTCATCAAATTTAAAACACTTTATAGTTTTCTTATCACGATTAACATTAAGATCATTTTCATTACAATCTTAGGCTATATTTCCAAACTTTCCACAACAAAAACACTTCCTAGTTTTAGTAAGGAATTCCCTATGATCTTTTCATATATCGGATACTTGACTATCTTACCATAAAATTTATTTGATTTATTCTTACCACTCACTTTCTTTATGAACCTGTTCTTCTTCTTGTTTCAAAGTACATGTGATCATAAAAACACTCCATTTCTACCATCTCAACACATCCGAAAAGTTTATCATAACTTTTTAATTCAAAGGAAGCAAATTCCCTTCTATATATTAGTATCAATCCTAAGTAAAAATGGTTGATTTTTCTATCAAGATTATGAATAATATTTGGAGCATATATTTCAAGGCAGGTGAAGTTAACTTCATAAATGACCACAGAATGTTCCACCTTTTTCTTCAATTCAAGGAATTTATTTTCCTTCTTATATTGAATAACCTTTGGAAAATATTTTTCAACGAATAAATTCTTAAATTAATCCCATTCCAAGGCATACATAACATCACTATCCATAATATTCTTGACCATTGACTACCACAAGTCATATTCACCTTCAAAATGGTAAATGGTAATACTAACCTTTTGGTTATCTGATCTCCACATAACATCAAATATCTTTTCAAGAGAACTAATCCATCCTTCATCTTCAACTAGATAAGAAGATCCATTGAAATAATGAGGGCGTTGCCTCATTAAATGTTCCACTAAAATCATGTTCCTTTTTGGTTTCTCTAGTTGTTCTCTTGAATTGATTGAACCGCCATTTATTTCCTATTTCAATTACTTCATTACTCTCACAAATACCTCAGTTCCAATTCCCACCATTCCTAGTTGAAGATTCGAAAATAAATCATCCTCTTAGTGCCTTCCTACATCAATTTCCCTATTCTTTATTTGGAAAACCATTCTGAACAGAAAATAAATATGGTAATATTTAAATTATATATCATTTTAACATAAACGTAAGGTAAAAATAGGTTATGGTTTTTTTAACATCATTATAACCTCTAAATTGATATAAACCATTCTATGATACCAACTATAAGGACTCAACCTTAAATATTACATAATCTAGATAATTCAAATAGATTTCACTTATTTATATTAATAAAGATCTTTTTGTTTTAGATTTATAGAAATATAGAAAATAATTCATACATATCTACCCACATGCACGCAAAGTGGGTATCACTAAAACAATATCCATTTCTTCGAAAAAATAATGCATTAAAAAACATAACATGATTTCTGTGACAAATATTCATTACATTTAACTGGACATCCTTATTTATCATACAATCCTTATAACCTATGAAAAACATTTATGAATTTTCTATGAGAATAAAAAGATCATTAATGGATATAAAAGAAATAAAGATACCATTATTCCATGAATACTTATAAACATATAGAATCATTTTCACAAAGTCATACTTCTCAACAATAATGTACCATATACATACTTTGTGAAACAAGAGTTTTATAGACAACATAGAAAAAATAAATAAATCCTAAAAGTTATATTTGGGAATTAATTAATTAATACCGAAACCCTCACATCTACCTTATTATTTATAACCCTTACAGATACCTAACAACGTAACCCTCACACCTACCTTATTGTGTAACCGTCGTAGTTCACTGGGAATAACCATATGGCTGATCTTCCACTGAAACATACCCACTACATTAGAGGGTTATATAGGTATCAACCTTCATTATAATAAATTCCCAATAACCAAAAAATAATAAAAAAACCTAAACACTTTTATAAAAACATTCCTTTGAATTTTGTAAAAATAGAAATTTAAAAGATGATTTTTAAAGAATAGTCCCTTAGATATACCATATAATTTAATATATAATTTGTAACTCCCAGACCCCATTTACCCAGTGTCGGTGTATTATTATATAACATTGTCATGATCACAAGGGATCAACTCCCGAAAGACCGATTGGTTTTGTAGCCTTAGAATTACTAGATACATACATAAGTTTTACATTACATAAAAAAATGAAAGAAAAAACAACATTTTATCATTTGAACACATTCATATCCCTTAGTCAATCCATGAATTTTAGTCATAATATACATCATAACATCCTAGGAAAAATTAAACATAGAAAGGGGTGAGCTCAGGTGCTCAGTAAGGATAACGATATAGTGGAAAATTTCATAAATAAGCATATACATTTAAGGCAGTGTATAAGACTAAAAAAAATCCTTTTAAAATTAAACATCAACATAATATAGAAAAGATAACCAAATAATTCGATTTACTTATTAACATTTATATTCTACTAGTCGAATAATCCCATGTAATATCAATATCCAATTTCATAATG
The DNA here is from genome assembly GCA_963277665.1 of Viscum album. Classification (NCBI taxonomy): domain Eukaryota; kingdom Viridiplantae; phylum Streptophyta; class Magnoliopsida; order Santalales; family Viscaceae; genus Viscum; species Viscum album. The sequence continues at coordinate 1,596,010,072 of OY728161.1, forward strand.
ATGGAATGCATAATGTCGGACATCATAAACACATAGTCAAGGACTTGTGCTAAGACTACAAATAATATTTTATCATGGACTTATGCCAAGACACTAGTTTATATCATGACACCTACCCACGCATCGAGGATCTATAGCAGGCTCCACCCATCACTAACTAAGTCTAATGCATTCCTCAAAAGAAAATGTTGAAACATAACATAAACATTCATAATAAAACTAGCATATGAAATGTTAATACATTAACTATAAACAATCAATGGTATAAAAATAACACATCCACAATAAAACATATCACAAAACATTTAATACAATATGGAATATTGTATCATAATAAATTAAATTCAAACAAGTGTAAAATCCATAAAAGGATGTTGACATAGATGAAATCAAAACTGTTTGAGAGAAATATATATTTATATTTTGAAATCATTTAAAAGTATTTTAATTATAAAAGAAAAAATTTATTTTGAAAATATTCTTATAATCTTGTAAGGGAATCTGCGAAGGTGTTATTACGGTGGAAAATAGCCGCACCCACCATATAAGTTAAAAAAGTATTCTTTCCTTAATTTTGTAGAAAAGGTTCAAAAGGACCCTGTTTGGAAAATGATAGAAAGATCCCTTTATAAACATATTATAAAAATTAAAACAAGGTTATAAATAAAATTAAACCATATTCTAGAAAATAGTAATTTTTTTAATTACATTTTTATGAAACACGGATGTGGATGATAAAGAGTTTCTAGGTGATACTCACATATATATAACCTTGGATAATAAAGAGATTGTAGAATTAACCCTTACCTTTTACTTTTAATTAGTCAATTTTATGTTAACCTCCTATATAATAGTTAAAACACTGTTATAAAATTATACAAGAACTATATACATATATATGATATCATATATTATCTTCTAAAATTTATTTGTTAATAATATTTATGTAGTATCATTGTTTCGGTTGTTAATTGATTCATTTTACATTATAAGTTTTGTTACATAAGTAGTGTTTGTTATGGAAAGGATTTATTTGATTCATATCCAGAATTACATTATGTTCTTAAACATTATTTTTATCCATAAAATGAAAATTATTCTTGAATGGTTATGATGGGGAATGAATCTCATCACGTTCTTGGAGACGGTAATCCGTACGTATGTACGAGCGACAATATCATTCAATTGAAGGTTAAATCGTATATAATTGAATGTTATATCATATATTGAGAATAATTAACTTGTTATATTTATTATTTTAATCAATTATACATCATTATTATACCCATACAACTAATGAGTTGTTGAATAACAAACTATACCACAACGTGGAGACGGTAAGCCATATGTACGTACGTATGGTAACTTTGTCATTCATAGGATTGAAAGAATAATGAATATAGATGTACCATATTTATAATAACACCACATTATGTAGAAGGTACTGGAGTTATTATTATGGTATGGAAACAACAAAGAAAGAGGAAGTGTAAGAAGAAAAGAACCTTGAAAGAGGTGGTGAAATTATTACCTCTTCTTCGAGTGTTTTCTTTTGAGTTGATCAATAAGGATACTTATGTTGGATTTATGATCAAATTAATGCCTATATGTAGAAGTTAGGGTAGTTGGGAGGATATTTTATTAGGTTTTGGTTGAGCCAAATGGCGTTGGAGTTGTGATTTTGTGATAATGGGAAGTACCCTTTTATAAGAGAGGTGAGGGTCAGTTTTTGAAAATCTTGTAATATTATTTTATTATACAATAATATTCGGTTTATAATATATCCAAAAGTATTTATTTCTAGTATAAGGTGTTTATGGATCTAAAAATCTTAGAAAAAAGGTTTTAGATAGGTTTAGGTCACTATATTAACCCTATCTTTTAGATTTAACTCTTAGTTAAATAGTTTGACATTTACCATGTCTCTTTGTATTTTTATATTATATGGTTAATAAACTTACTATAAACTACCATGAAAACCCCAAGTGGTTCATTATTAATATATCTAAAATTATCTATGTCCTTTTTTCGAACCTTATATTTTTAGAAATTTTATATCAATTAATAATAAAATATTTGTTTTAAAAACCCATTTATGTAAATTTTGACACTTTTTGGTATTTTGTTTTGGTTAAATTCATAAAATCCTGATTAATTTGGAAACAATTCATTTAATCAACCCTAAAATGTCATATTAACCTATAAAATTAGTTTAATTCATCAAAAGTCTCAATTTACAATTATATTAATAATTATTATATCAATTGTTTTAATATTTCAATAATAAGGTAATTATTGAATCTTCATTGTGTCATAAACAAATTTAATTATTTAATGTAGAAAAATTATAAATAAAATACCATTATGTAGTAAATATTTTTATATTTCAAATTAATATTTATAGTGTAATTTATCTTATGTATATCCAGATATTAAAAATGTTTTATTTATTAAAATTTGAATTTAACTCTTTTAACTCTTCTTTAACTAAATAATAATAAATGTCCTAATCTAATCCAAGTAGACCAAATAGGATCATATTTTATTCCTAAAATTTATTTTGGTCGAAATAAACTTTTCCAATAGAATTAGTACTTGTGTTTGGGTAATTTTAATATCATTTTTACCTTTAAATACCTTATTTACTTTTAACCGTGGTAAATTAAAGTCAAAAGTTACTACTCACCAAAAATTAATTTCATCTTATTGAACCAAATTTTACTAACTGATGTCAACCATGTATACAGGATTTGTGAAATTCAATTCACAAAAGTGGTAAAATTACGTTTTATGCAAATTTGCAAATGCGCCTAGAAGGTGGGTAAAAGACGGTAAAAAGTTCAATAAAATTATATATATATATATAATATTATTATAAAATGACTAAAATGAATTAAATTGAAAATATATAAGTATTATGTATCTATTTACACCTAATCTAAATTTAAATAAAATAAATAATTATTTAAGTAAAAAGTTGGTTTTAAACAATAATGAAATGTTTTTCCCAATCATCCAAAATTGAATGTTTTTAGAAAAATAACAAAAAATTAACCCTAAGCTAATTTTAATATTCCGAATCCAAAAATGAATTCTATTTTGAGAAATAAAATTAATAAAATTTCAAAAATTAGGTATTACTATTCATAACAGGTAGTTTGATTTGGTATGGTGTGTTAAAACTCTAAGTTGCATACAACACAAGCTATTGCATTATTCAAAGTGAAACGTACTTTGGACGCTTGGTGTGTTACATTCAACCCCCGTTCAAATAATTTCATCCTAAAAATTTATAAAATATTATTGTATAAAAATATTTGGGTGGTTCTTAATCATAAGTTCCTCAGCTTCCCAAGTTGCCTCTTCCATCTTATTATTTATAAATAGAACTTTCACAAGACAAGTCGTCCAGTTTCACAAAATGTGTTATCCTATATTAAGAATTATGATAGGCTATTCGTAATAAGACAGGTCAGGTTCCATTTCTATTTCTTCATAGGTGAGTACATGCTTTGGGTCAGGCATGTATTTTATCAATAGTTATACATGGAGCACATCATGAACTTTTGAGAGACTTGGAGGCATTTCTAAACGATATGATACAACTCTAATACATTCAATAATTTCAAAAGGTCCGATGTATCTGGGACTTAATTTACCCTTCTTACAAAAACATATAACACCCTTCCATGGATATATCTTTTAGAAAAAATGATCTCCTACTTGAAATTCCAAATACTTTCTCCGGTTATCAGCATAACTCTTTTTCCTACTTTGAGTTGCTTTTATGTGGGTTTGGATAACCTTCTCCTTTTCCATTTTTACCCCAACAAGTTATGGGCCTATGTGTTTTCATTCACCAATATCATCCCAAAAATATTGTGTGTGACATATATTTCCATATGACGCTTCATATGGTGCCATCTAGATACTTGAATGGAAGTTGTTGTTATAGGAAAATTCTACCAAAAGTAAATATTGATCCCAATTACCATGAAAGTGAAGTGATCAAGATATAAACATGTATTATATGGTTTGAATAGTTCATTCTGATTTCCCATCAATTTGAGGGTGGTAGGAAATGCTCAAACGAAGTTCAGTATCCAAGGACTTCTGAAGACTTTTCCAGAGTCTTGATGTAAAATGGGGATCACGATAAAAAACAATCAATATGGGTACTACATGAAGTCTAACAACTTCATTAATATATAGTTTTTCTAGATATTCAAGTGGTAAATCTTCTCTTATATAATGAAGATGTGCTGACATGGTAAGACGGCCAACAATGACCCATATTGGATCATTCCTTCTAGGATTATTTTGTAGTCCCATGAAAAATCCCATTATAATATCATCCAATTTCTACTCAGGTATGGGAAGAGGATTCATGACTCCTCTAGGATGTTGCTTTCTAGGTTTCACTTGATGAATCACCGCACATCTTGAAACTTAATCAGTGATCTGTCCCTTCATGTTTTCCCACAAAAAATGTTCCTTCATATCATTATACATCTTAGTTTTACTAGGGTGTATAGAGAAATTAGAGCTATGAGCATAATCCAACAATTCCCTTTTTAGATCAAGTGTATCTGGAACACAAATTCTCATCCAAAATTTCCAAATTCTATCTTCATATATGATGTCAATCAGTCTCCCATCATTCACAACTTTAATTTTCTTTTTAAAATACTCATCATCAGTTTGAGAACTTTTTATCCTTTCTAGTAAATATGGTTTAGAAACCATTTGAAAAATTATTAATGTTTCACCTTCCTTGATTATTCCCATATCCATCTTTGCTAGATCCATGAACATAGGATCACTTTCATCTCTTATCTTGTTCAAAAATCCATGATCCTTTCTGCTCAAAACATCTTCCTCCTTATTTTCATTCCTCGGGTGGTAGTGTATTGTGAAATCATAATCCTTGAGTAGTTCAAGTGATCGTCTTTGCCTCATGCAGAGTTAGTTATGTGATAAAATATACTTCAAACTCATGTGATCAGTATATAAATCACATTTTTTACCATAGAGATAGTGTCTCCATATCTTCAAAGAAAATATTATAGCTGCTAACTCAAAATCATGAGTGGGATAGTTTTGTTCATGAATTTTTAGCTGTCGTGATGCATATTTAATAACTCTATCATTCTTCATAAGGACACAACCACATCCTTTCTTTGAAGAAAAAATATAAATAGTAAATCCATCATTCCCTAATGGCAGAGTTAATATAGGAGAATTGAATAATATTTTATTCAATTATTCAAATAATTCTTCACACTCTTTTTTCCAAACAGATTTAACCCCTTTACATTTGATCTTGGTTAATGTGTTAGAAAATCGAGCGAAATTATGGACGAAGTGCCGAAAATAACCTTCTAAACCAATAAAACTGCGTAATTCAGTTATACTCATCAGTGTTGGATATTCTTGGATTTCTCTTTTCATTGAAGGATAAAAAGTGATTCCATCCTTAGAGACAACATGGCCAAGAAAAGAAATCTCTTGAATCCAGAATTAACACTTTCTAAACTTCCCATATAATTTATTTCTTCTAGGCATCTTTAGAATAATGTGCAAGTGATTTTCATGAACTTCGTAGCTTTTAGAGTATACCAAGATATCATCAATAAAAAACACTACAAAGTCTTCAAGATATTCCTTGAAAACACTATTCATTAGATCAATGAAAACAGAGAGTACATTAGTCAGTACAAAAGGAATTATTATAATCTCATATTGCCCGTACCTGGTTCGAAATGCTATTTCAGAATTTCTTCCTTCTTCATACACAACTGAGGATATCCAGATAAAAGTTCTATATTTTAAAAATATTCATCTCTATGAAGTTGGTCAAATAAATTATCAATGTGATGTAGGGGATACTTGTTGTCTATTGTTATAGCATTGATCTCTGTGTAGTCAATGCACAACCTCATAGATCTATCTTTATTCTTAAAAAAATAATAGGGGCTCCCCATGGAGAAATGCTAGAGTGAGTAAATACTTTATTACTCAGTTTTTATAGTTTTTTATTTAGTTCCACTAATTCCACAATGGTCATTCTATAAAGAGTGTTCGATATGGGCCTTGAACCTAGAATTAAATCAATGGAAAACTCAATTTCTCATTCTGGTGGATTTCCAGGTAAATCCTCTAGAAACACATCAACATATTCTTGTACAATAGGTACATCATATTTTCTAAAATTATTTTCCTGAACCATATTTACTTCATTTTCTTCCTCCCCAATAATTGAATTTAGTAGAGATATTGGGTGTGGATCTAGATAAGAATCATGTGGTGATGTTTCTTCTCCAAAGATAAGGTACTCTTTGTCATAATCGAAAATTGTAATCTTCTTCTTCTTATAATAATTTTTTGCATCATAGTCCGAAAGATAATCCATACTGCAGATTATATCAAATTAAATCATGGGTATCAGGATGATATCATCAAATAAAGAACAATTATATTCCTAATGGGAACTGATTCCCAAATTTTTTTTGTCCATGATACATCCGTTAGGAGTTTTGGCTGAAAAATCCCTTATTAAATCAAATTAGAAATATCTAATTTTCATAAAATACTTGGAAGATATGAAACAATTCCATGATATAGAATAAAACAAAGCATTATTTGATCTTTAGTAAACCATTAAATTACCCTCCACTATGTCTTTCAGAGATTCAACCTCAACAGTAGTGATCACATACACTTGGACTTTCTCCCTTGGCCTTTCTGAGGTAAATTTCTTTCGCACTTCGGAAATTAATTTTCATAATTCCCAATTTCTCTACAATTTTAGCATTCAACATTGATAGCCCCTTTCTTTCCCTTGCTATCACGAGCTTGGTGGAATTTTTCACCACACTTATAACAGAATCCCATTCCCTTCAGGAAAGTACCAGGGTGTTTTTTCCCACATTTACCACATGATGGATATTAAACTTTTCCATTATTCTACTAATTTACATTTCCAGAGTGTTCATTAGATATCTTATTCTCTTGATTTGATTTAAAGTCGTAAGACTTAGAGAATTCTATTTTTGTCTTGATAGCACATGGGACAATATCTTTTCATGATAAGAATGACTGTGAGACTAATTCTTGACAGAGAAATGGTTTTAACCCATTGAAGAATCAATCAATTTTACTCCTTGTTTTATGTATATAATCTCCTGCATGCCTTCCTTACCTTGTAAAGTTAGCCTCATAGTTTGCGACATTCTCATCATCCTTTTTCCTCAGACTCAAGAAATTGCCTTTCTATATCTGCTCGATGGTCACAAGTAAATTATTTTTCTATGAAAATCTCTTTAAACTCACAAAATCTCTAGATTACCAAAATTCTAGAATGTTCTTATATACTAATCCTCAATGTCTATCTTAGGGTAATGTTATCTAATAAGAGTTTTTCTAAATCTAGTTTCCAAGGTTTGTACTAAACTTCCTCTAATACCAACTGTAACACCCTGACCCCAGTTACCAAGAGTCAGTTCATTATTAAATAACATTGGCATGATCACAAGGGTTCAAATCCCGAAAGACCGATCAGTTTAGTATCTTTCGAAGTACTATATATATACATAAGTTTTACATTACAAAAAAAAAAACAACAACAAAATTGCTTCCTTTGAACACATTCATATCCATTAGAATATCCTTGTAGGTTAGTCAAAATATATTTTTTCACCACCTGGGAAAAATAAAACATAAAAATGGCTGAGCTAAGTTTCTCAGTAAGGACAACAATATAGTAGAAACTTTCATAAATAAGCATTAACATTTAAGGAAATGTATAAGACTAAAACAAAAGCCTTTTAAACTTAAAATTCAGGATAATAAGGAAAATATAATCATATAATTTCATTTACTTATTCACATGGATATTCTACTAGTCGAATAATCACATGTAATATCAATATCGAATTTCCTAATGATGGAATGTAAAATTCCGAACATCACAACCACATAGTCAAGGCCTCATGCTAAGAATAAAAATAATATTTTGACAATACCTTATTTCAAGACACTAGTTTGTCTCATGAGACCTACCGATCCACCGAGGATCTATATCAGGCTCCACCTGTCACTTATAGAGTCCAATGCATTCCTCATATAAAAAGGTTGAAAAATAACATAAAAATTCGTATTAAAACTAGCATATGAAATTTTAATACAATAACAATAAACCATAAATGGTATAAAAATAAAACATCCATATTCGAACTTATCACAAAACCTTCAATACAATATGGATGATTTTATTATAATAAATCAACTCCAAACAAGTGTAAAATCCATCAAAGGATGTTTACATTGATGAAATAAAAACTATTTGAGAGAAATATCTTTTTCTATTTTGAAATAGTTTAAAATGATTTTAATTATAAAAGAAAACATTTATTTTGAAAATATTATGATAATATTGTAAGGGAATCCTCAATGGTGTTATAATGGCGTAAAATAGCCACACCCTCTGTATATGTTAAAAAAACATTCTTTCTTATATTTTTTCAAAAGGTCATAAAGGACCTTGTTTTGAAAATGACAGAAAGATTAAGTTATAAAAATCTTATAAAAAGTAAAATAAGGGTATAAATTAGTTTAACCCATAGCCTAGAAAATATTAAAAATTGTTTGAAATAATTTTTTAAGAAACACGAATTTGGATGATAAAGAGGTCCCAGTAGATACTCACTTATATACAACCTCGAATAATGAAGAGATTCTAGAATTAACTCTTACCTTGTACTTTTACTTAGTTAACGGTATTTTAACCTCCTGTATAATAGATAATAAATTGTTATTAAATTATAAAAGAAATATATACATAAATATGATATCATATATGATCTTCTAATATTTCTTAGTTAATAATATTTCAGTAGTCAGCTTGTTTCAAGTGTTAACATATTAATATTACATTATATGTTTTGTTACGTAGGTAATGTTTGTTATGTTTAGGATGTATTTGATTCATATCCAAAATTATATTATGTTTTTAAACATTATTTTTAACCATAAAATTAAAATTATTCTTGAATGGTTACAATGGGGAATGAATCTCATCGTGTTCATGGAGACGGTAATCCGTACATACGCATGAGCGACAATATCAATCAATTGAAGGTGATAAAGTATATAATTTAATGTTATATCACATATACATAATCATTAACATTTTATATTTATTATTTACATCAATTATACATCATTAGTATACCCATCCAAATAATGAATTGTTGAATACCAAACTAGACCACGACGTGGAGTCGGTAAGCCGTACGTACACATGTATGGTGACTTTGTCATTAATATGATGGATAGAGTAATGAATATGGTTGTACCATATTTATAATAACATAATAGTATTTAGAAGGCACTAGACTTATTATTTTGGTATGGAAACAACAAGGAAAGAGGAAGTGGAAGAAGAAAAGAACTTTGAAATAGGTGGTGAAATTATTACCTCTTCTTCGGGTGTTTCCTTTTGAGTTGATCAAACAAGATCCTTAGGTTGGATGTATGATCAATGTAAGGCCTATATGAATAATTTAGGGTATTTAGGATGACATTTTTGCAGGGAATGATAGGGAAAAATGAATTTGGAGGTTTGATTTTGAGAGAAGGGGATGTACCGTTTTATAAGAGAGGTGAGAGTCACTTTAGGAAAATCTTGAAATATTATGTTGTTATACAATAATATTCGGTTTATAATGGCTAAAAAAGGATTAATTTCGAGGATAAGGTGTGGATGGGTCTAAATCCTCTCAAAAAATAGGTTTTAGAAATTTTTAGGTCACCATATTAACCTTATCTTTTAGATTTAACTCTTAGTTAAATAGTTTGACATTTACCACGTCTCTTTGTATTTTTATATTACATGGTTAGTAAAATTACCATAAACTACCAAGAGAACCCCAAGTGGTTCATAATTGATATATCTAACCTTATCTAAGTCTTTTTTCAAAACCTTATATTTTTAGGAATATTATATCAATTAATAATATAGTATTTTTTTTAAAAAACTCATTTATGTTAATTTTGACACTATTTGGAATTTTGTTTTTGTTAAAGTCATTACAACATGAATAATTCGAAAAAAATTCATTGAATCAATCGAAAGATGTCATATTAACTTATAAAATTTGTAGAATTCATCAAAAGTTTCAATTTACAATTAAATTACTATTTATAATATAAATTTATTTAATCTTTAAATAATAAGGTAATTACTGCATCATCATTGTGTCATAAATAAATTTAATTATTTAATGTATAAAAATTATAAATAAAATACCATTATGTAGGAAATATTTTTAGATATCTAATTAATATTTATAGTTGAAATTATATTTTATATAACCCTATATTAACATTTTTTTAGTTATTAAACATTGAATTTAACTCTTTTAACTCTTCTTTAATTAAAATAATAATAAATGTCCTAATCCAATCCAAGTGGACCAAATGTATCACATTTTATTCCTAAGGTTGATTTTGGTCGAAATAAACTTATTCAATATAATTAGTACATGTTTTAGGGTAATTATAATATCATTTTTACCTTTAATTACCTTTTTTACTTTTAACAATGGTAAATAAAATTCAAAAGTTACTTTTCAAAAAAAATTATTTTCATCTTATTGAACCACATTTTACTAACTAATTTCAACCATGTCTCTATAATTTTTGATATTCAATTCACAGAATTGGAAAAATTACATTTGATGAAAATTTGCAAATGCACGTAGAAGGTGGGTAAAAGACAGTAAAAAGTTCAATAAAATTTTATATATCTAATATTATTGTAAAATGACTCCAATGAATTACATTGAAAATATATAGGTATTATGTATCTATTTTTAACTAATATAAATTTAAATAAAATAACGAATTATTTAAATAAAATGTTTGTTTCAAACAAAAACGCAATGTTTTTCACTGTTCATAAAAAATTGAATGTTTTCAAAAAAATACAAAAAAAATCTCTATATGCTAATTTTGATATTCCGAATCCAAAAATGAAGTCCATTTTGAAAAATAAAATTTATAAAATTTCAAAAATCTGGTATTATTATTCATAACAGCTATTTTGATTAGTCGTGGTGTGTTAAAACCCCAAGTTGCGTACAACACAAACTATTTCATTTTTAAAAGGGAAATGTACTGTGAAAGATTGTGGTGTTAAATTCTCCCCTACTAGTAATAATTTTGTCCTCTAAATTTCTAAAATATTACTGCATAAAAAGATTCGGGTGGTTTTTCATCATAAGTTCCTCGGGTTCCCACATCACCTCTTCCATCTTATAATTTCTCAAAAGAACTTTCCCCAGAAGAGTTGTTCGGTTACTAAACACTTGTTCTATGGTATCAATAATTATGATAGGATCTTCTCAATAAGAGAGTTTGGATTCTAGTTCTATTTCTTCATAGGTGAGTACATGCATTGGGTCCGACATGTATTTTCTCAACAGTGATACCTGGAACACATCATGAACATTGGAGAGACTTGGAGGCATTTCCAAATGATAAACTATAACTCTAATTCGTTCAAGAATTTCAAAATGTACGATGTATCTGGGACTTAATTTACCATTCTAACTGAAATGTATAACACCCTTCCATAGAGATACCTTCAATAAAACATGATCTTCTAAATGAAATTTCAAATCCTTCCTTCAGTTATCAACACAACTCTTTTTTCTACATTGAGATTCTTTGATGTGGGTTTGGATAACCTTCACCTTTTCCATTGTTTCCTCAACAAATTCTGGGAAAACGAGTTTTCTCTCACCAACATCATCCCAACAAGTTGGTGTGCGTCATCTTTTTTCATATAACACTTCATATGGTGCCATATAAATATTTTAATGAAATATATTGATATAGGAAAATTATACCAATGATAAATATTGATCCCACATACCTTTAATGTCAAGTGATAAAGATCTCAACATGTCTTCTATGTTTTCAGTATTCTTGTTCTGAATAACCATAAGTTTGAGGGTGGTAGGTAGTGCTCAAATGAAGTTCAGTATCCAATTCCTTCTGAAGACTTCTCCAAAATCTTGATGTAAAAATGGAGATCACGATCAAAAACAACCGATATGGGTACTCCCTGATGTCTTACTACTTCATTAATATATAGTCTTGATAGATGTTCACATGGTAAATCTTCTCTTATAGCAAGAAAATGTGATGACTTCGTATGACGATCAACAATGACCCATATTGCACAATTCTTTCTAGGAGTATTTGGTATTCTAACGAAAAAGTCCCTCGTAATATCATCCTATTTCCACTCAGGTATGGGAAGAGGTTACATGACTCTTCTAGGATGTTTTCTTCCTACTTTCACTTGTTGAAAAACCATACATCTTGACACATAATCAGCAATCTCTCTCTTCATGTTGTCCCACAAAAAATGTTCCATAAAATCTCTATACATATTAGTGCTACCATGGTGTATAAATAAATTGGATCTATCAGCATAATCCAACAATCCCCTTTTTAGATTAGGTATATCAGGAACACAAAGACTCTTCCCAAATATCAAAATTTCATCTTCATATGCAACATCAATCAGCTCCCGTCATTCACAAATTTAATTTTCTTTTTAAACTACTCCTCATTAGTCTAAGAACTTTTTATCCTTTCTAGTAAAGATATACTGACAACCATTTTAAAATGAATTGATGTTTCACCTTTACTAATTATTCCCATATCCACCTTTACTAGATCTATGAATATAGGATCCCTTTCAAATATCATCTTGTTCAAAACTCCATGATTCTTTCTTCTCAAATCATCTTCCACCTTATTTTCCTTCCCTGAGTGGTAGTTTATAGTGAAATCATAATCATTGAGTAGTTCAAGCCATCGTCTTTGCCTCATGTTGAGTTATTTCTGTGAGAAAATATACTTCAAACTCTTATGATCGGTATATATCTCACATTTTGTCCATAGAGATAGTGTCTCCATATCTTCAAAGAAAATATTAAAGATGCTAAATCAAGATCATGAATGAGATAGATTTATTCTTGAATTTTTAGCTATCATGGTGCATAAGCAATAACTCTATCATCCTGTATAAGGATACAACTAAGTCCTTTCTTTGTTGCATCACTATAAATAACAAACCCATTATTCCCTGATGTGAGAGTTAATATAAGAGCATTGACTAATATTTTCTTCAATTCTTCAAAACATTCTTCACACAATTTTGTCCAAACAAATTTAACCCCTTTACGTGTGAGGTTGGTTAATGTGTTAGCCAATTAAGAAATATTCTAGACAAAGTGCTGATAATAACCTGAAAAACCAATAAAACTATGTACCTCAGTTATAATCGTCAGCACTGGCCATTCTTGGATTGCTCTTATCATTGAAGGATCAACAATGATTCTTTCCTTTGAAAAAATATTGCCAAGAAAAGAAATCTCCTGAAGACAGAATTCAAACTTGCTAAATGTCCTATATAATTCATTTCTTCTAAGAGTCTTTAGAATAATGCATAAGTGATTTTCTTGATCTTAGTAGCTTTTAAAGTATACCAAGATATCATCAATAAAAAACACCACAAATTCATCAAGATATTCCTTGAAAAATATATTCATTAGATCCATAAAAATAGAGGGTGCATTAGTCAGTCCAAAATGCATTATTGTAAACTCATAATTCTTGTACCTGGTTTGAAATGTTGTTTGGATGTCTTACTTCTTCACACAAAACTTTTGATATGAAGATTGAATTTCAATCTTTTAAAAATATTAAGCTCCATGAAGTTGGTCGAATAAATCATCAATGCAAGGTAGGGGATACTTTCTCTTTATTGATATAGCATTTTTCTCCCTTTAGTCAATGCACAACCTTATAGATCTATATTTTTTCTTAACAAAAAGAAGAGGTTCTCCCCATGGAGAAAAACTAGAGAGAATAAATACTTTATTTCTCTATTTATATAATTGTTTATTTATTTAAACTAATTCTATAGTGGCCATTCTATAAGGGTCTTTGATATGGGCCTTGAACCAAGAATTAAATCAATGGAAAACTTAATTTCTAGTTCAGTAAGATATCTAGTTAAATCCTATGGAAATACATCAACATATTATTGTACAATAGGTACATCGTATATTTGAACTTTATTTTCTTCACCCATAGTTACTTTATTCTCTTCCTCCGCAATAATTGAATTTAGTAGAGCTACTGGGGGTGGATCTAGATAAAAATCATGTGGTGAAGTTTCTTCTATAAAGATAAGATACTCCTTATCATCATCTAAAATTGTATCCTCCTTCTTCTTAAAATAAATTTTGACACCATGGTCAGAAATCCAATCCATACCAAGGATTATATCAAATTCAATCATGATTTTGATGATGATATCAGTAGATAATGAACATTTATATTCTATAATGGGAAATGATTCACAAAACATTGTTGGAATGATACTTACATTAGGAGTTTTGACTGAAAACTCCCATATTAAATCAAATTGGAAATATCTAATTTTCAGAGCAGCTAGAGAAGATATGAAACTATACAGTGATCCAGAATCAAATAAATAATTGTCTAAACATGATGAAACCATTAAATTACTTTCCACCCCGTCTTTCGGAGAAACAACCTCAGAAGTTATGATCACAAAAGCTATGGCTTGATCAATTGGCCTTTTATGAGGTATTGTTCCTTGGAAATTTGGACATTCATTTGTATAATTCCCCATTTCTCTACAATTATAGCATTCAACATTGACAACCTATTTATTTCCTTTGAAATCACAAGCTTGGTGGCCTTTTCACGACAATTATAAAAGAATCCCAGTCCCTTCAGGAAATTACCGAGGTGTTTCTTCCCACATTTACCATAGGATGTATATTCAACATTTACCTTCTTCCCCTTATTTTTATTTTTAGAGTGTTCGATAGATCTATTCTTCAATTTCTTTGCTTTAAATTTGTAAAACTTAGATAATTCCTTTTCTGTCTTGATAACACATGAGGAAATATATTCGTATAATGGGAAGGATTGTGAGACTAATGCTTAACAGAGAAATTGTTTTAACCCATAAAAGAATCATACAATTTTACTCCTTGGGATATGTATATAATCTACCGCATGCCTGGATAACCTTGTAATGTTAGCCTCATACTTTGCGACATTCTCATCCTCTTTTTTCCTTAGTATCAGAAATTGACTTTCCATATCCGCTCGATGGTCACGAGGAAAGTATTTTTCTAATAAAATCCCTTTAAACTCCCTCCATTCTATATTTGAAACTTATTTAGCTTACTTTGTGTTATGAATTAATGACCACCATTGATTTGCGTCTCTTGTGAGGAGATAAACTTCCATGACAACTTTTTCACTTTCTCTACTCCCCATAGAATGATATATTTTCTCTAAGGAACTTATCCATTTCCAGCAAAAAATATATCTTTAGTCCCATTGAATATATGTTGTTGTTTCCTCATGAAATGGTTTAACATTGATCCTCTGCTTTGTAGATCAGTGTGCTCCATATAGGTAAGGTTATTATTCATCACCTAAGTGAGTTGTCCCAGTATGGTGATAATATGATCAACAACAGTTGAATCACCATATACACTATAGTTTTCCTGAGTAGGATAGAAATACCTACATGGATTATGTGCATTAATACATTTTCTATTCCTTCCACTAGGCACCATTTCTAAACAATAGAATACACTACATTAGTTCATGAATCACAATACATAATTCTAAACTTGTAAAATACTTAACAAAAATTGAACAGTTTATGGATATAAGCCATAATCATAAAAATATTTTCTTTGAAAAGGTATATACTCATAAATCATTCATAATGGTTTGTAAAGAAAATTTGAATTATCCTAATTATTTCCCCCGAGACTTTCGTAACCAAGAGTGCATCAAGGCCCATTGTCATGTACCATGATACCTTGAGTCAAGCCCAAAACTCTTTGTCAGAGTTTTCACTCCTTGGTACATCTATGCTAGAGCCGCCTCTACCTGCTCGTATCCAGATAGGGATTTATTTCTTAGAAAACTCACAAAATCACTTTACTACCAAAATTTTAGGAAGTTATTCTATACTAATCCTCAATGTCTATCGTTGGGTAATGCTCTCTAATCAGAGTATTTCTAAATCTAGTTTCCAAGGTTTGTACTAAACTTTCTCTGATACCAACCATAATGACCCAAACCCAGTTACCTAGAGTAGGTGCATTATTACATAACATTGGAAAAATAAAAAGGAATAAAATCTCAAAAGGCCGATCAGTTTAGTAGCCACAGAAGTACTAGATTCATACAAAAGTTTTACATTATATAAAAAAAGTAAAACAACAACAACATTTTCTCCTTTGAACACATTCATATCCCTTATACTATCCATTCAGTTCAGTCATAATATTCTTCTTTTCATCATAGGAAAAATAAAACATATAAGTGGTGAGATCAGGTTCTCAATAAGGATAACAATATAGTGAAAACTTTCATAAATAAGCATAAATATTTAAGGCAATGTATAAGACTAAAACAAAAGCCTTTCAAAATTAAACTTCAGAATAATATGGGAAAGATAACCAAATAATTACATTTAATTATAAAAAGTAAAAAAAGTGTATAAATTACTTTAACATATAGTCTTGAAAATAGTAAAAATGTTTTGAAATACATTTTTAATAAAAACCGATGTGGATAATAAATAGGTCTTATTAGATACTCGCATATATACAACCTCAGATAATGAAGAGATTGCAGAATTAACCTTTACCTTGTACTTTTCCTTAGTTGATGGTATTTTAACCTCCTATATAATAGTTAAAATATTTTTATTAAATTATACATGAACTATATATATAAATATGATATCATATATGATCTTCTAATATCTCTATGTTAATAACATTTCAGTAGTATCATTGTTTTGGGTGTTAACTGATTCATTTTCCTTTATATGTTTTGTTACGTATGTAATTATTGTTATGGACATGGTTTATTTGATTCATATCCCAAATGATATTATGTTATTAAAAAAAAATTAACCATAACATCAAAATTATTCTTTAATGGTTGACATGTGGCATTAATCTCATCGTGTTCGTGGAGATAGTAATCTGTATGTATACATGAGCGACAATATCATTCAATTGAAGCTAAAATCATATATAATTGATGGTTATATCATATATAATGAATAATTAAAAAGTTATATTTATTATTTAAATAAATTATACATCATTATTATACCCATCCAAATAATGAAGTGTTTAATAACAAACTACCCCATGACGTGGAGACTATAAGCCGTACATACGCATGTATGGTGACTTTCTCATTAATAGGATGGATATGATACTGAATATAGTTGTAAAATATTTATAATAACATCACACTATGTATAAGGTACTTGAGTTATTATTTTGGTATGAAAACAACAATGAAAGAGGAAGTGGGATAAGAAAAGAACTTTGAAGGAGGTGGTGATCTTATTACCTCTTCTTCGGGTGTTTCATTTTGAGTTGATCAAAATGGACCCTTAGGTTGGATATCTGATCAAAGTAAGGCCTCTAGGTCTACTTTAGGGTAGTTGGAAAGATATTTAAGATGATTTTGGATGAGATAAATGGATTTGTAGGTGTTATTTTGAGAGAAGGGGAAGTACCCTTTTATAAGATAGATGACGGTCACTTTAGGAATATCATGAAATATTATTTTGTTATACAATCATATTCAATTTATAATGGATCCAAAAGGATTTATTTCGAGGATAAGGTTGGTATGGGTCGAAAACCTCTCAACCAATAGGTTTTAGAGAGGTTTAGGTTACCACATTAACCTTATCCTTTAGATTTGACTCTTAGTTAAATAATTCGACATCTACCATGCGTCTTTGTATTTTTATATTATATGGTTAATAAACATACTATAAACTACCAAGATAACCTCAAGTGGTTAATTACTGATATATATAACCTTATATAATTCCTTTGGCCGAACCTTATATTTTTAGAAATATTATATCAATGAAGAAAATAGTATTTGATTTAAAAACTCATTTATGTCAATTTTGACACTATTTGGTATTTTGTTTTTGTTAAAGTCATAACATCATGATTACATCATCAAAAAATTCATTGAATCAACCATAAAATGTAAAATTAACTTATATAATTTGTTTAATTTATCAAAAGTCTCAATTTCCAATTATATTCATATTTTTAATATCAATATTTTTAATTTTTCAATAATAAGGTAATTACTGCATCATCATTGTGTCATAAATAAATTGAATTATTTAATGTCTAAAAATTATAAATAAAATAAAATAATGTAGGAAAACTTTCTAAATTTATATTTTAATATTTATTTTCTAATTTATCTTATGTATAACCCTATATTAAAAATGTTTTAGTTATTAAACATTGAATTTAACTCTATTAACTATTATTTAAATAAAATAATAATAAATGTCCTAATCTATTCAAAGTGGAATAAAGAGGATCAAATTTTATTAGTAAGGTTTATTTTGGTCAAAATACACATTTAAAATAGAATTTGGACATGTGTTTGGGTAATTATAATATAATTTTTACCTTTAATTTTTTTTACTTTTAATTGTTGTAAATAAATGTCAAAATTCACTATTCAATGAATATTATTTTCTTCTTATTGAACCAAATTTTACTTACTAATATCAACCGTGTCTCTTGGATTTTTGAAATTCAATTAACATATGTTTTAAAATTACGTTTTATGCAAATTTGCAAATGCGCCTAGAAGGTGTGTAAAAGATGGTAAAACGTTCAATAAAATTTTATATATCTAATATTATTATAAAATGACTCGAATGAATTACATTGAACATATATAGGTATTATGAATCTAGTTTTACTTAATATAAATTTAAATAAAATAACTAATTATTTAAATAAAAAGATGGTTTTAAATAATAACGTAGTGTTTTTCACTATTCATAAAAAATTGAATGTTTTCAAAAAAATACCAAAAAATCACCCAATACTAATTTTGATATTCCAAATCCAAAAAAGAAGTAAAATTTGAAAAATTGAATTTATAAAATTTTAAAAAGAGGGTATTACTATTCATAACGGCTAGTTTGATTGGACGTGGTGTGTTTAAACTCGATGTTGCGTACAACTCAAGCTATTGCATTTTTCAAAGAGAAACATTCCGTGTAAGCATGGGGTGTTACATAATTAATAAAATGAAATTAATATGTATAGTCACTATAAATACCTAATATATAACATTATATATTAAACATTAATTTCACAATCCATCTTAGTATGATAAAATCAATGAAGTAGAAGGTTAACCCCAAGAATGGAAATTGGGTTTAGAATTCCATTACCTCAGGTTCATCTTACATAGAATGTGTTCAATCCTATTGTATAATGGTCAAAATTGTTTTATTAATATTGTAAATACAAATATTCATGTTTATAACTCCATATATGATCATTTTATAACATCATTCCACCCATTAAGTAATAATATTTTTTTAGTTCTATTATTTTGGGTGCATACTTTACATGGTTTCCTTAGTCAGTTCGTAGTGTATTTTCTTATAGAATGGGAGAAAAACTATATACGTGGAATAAAATTGTAATAATTTGTTTCAACAATATTTAATGACCCCCTAAATCATTTTTTTCAGATATGATGATGAATCATTTGATAAAAAATTAATGATATTTGTTTAGATTATTTTGGCAGTTGTTCGAAAATAACAAACTAGTTTCATTATATAATTCATTATTATGTGTATAAGATAATTGAAAAACACAAAATAGGTTATATCATAAAATTTAAAATCTTTTTCAAACATTAATATGTTTTTATAAATATATTTGAAGGAATTAATGTAAAATAAAAACATATCGTCCACAATGTCGGTAAGTTGAAACATCATTGATGTTGTTCTTATTTTTAGAATATGATGAAGAGGAGAAGTAGTATGATGATTGAGTTTTATAAAAAAAGGTAAAATTATAGTATACATACGATATTGAAATTTTCATGCCTCTTGGATAAGGGTAGGTGAAGTGAGTATAAGAAAATAAAAGGAATAAAAGAAAATAAAAGAAAATGATATATAATTTTACCTCTTGATCTCTTCTGTATGAGATCCTCTTTCTGGACCTTGGTTTTGGCCTTTGGGTAAGACCAACAGGTCTTGTATGTCGGGAAGTGTCTTGGGATGGTATTTGGGGATAATTTTGACAAGGATCAAAGATTGAGTGGTTTGAGGAGAAGAGGGGGTGAGGGGTGTAATTTTAAGTTGAGAAGATGGGTGTCTCCCATTATTTTAATAATTATTGTATAATATTTCTTAAGAAATATCAATATTGTTGGTTCTTGTGACTAAATACAGTAACTAGTTCATGTGAGATCGAACCAAGGGTGTTTTCCTCACAAGAACATCATCCATGACTCAATCATTCTTGTATTTATCTTATTTTGTAAATTAACGTATTTCACTATTCCTAAAAAATGCAAGTATTCTAGAAAAATACCAAAAAATCACCCCAACCATTTTCAGACTTGTAGGATTAATAAATGAACACCATTTTACAAAATAAGTTTCTCAATATGGTAAATTTATTTTTTAAAAATAATCATAATTTATTCAAAAATATAAAAAATTTACAACTATAACTGCTTTTATAACACCAAGAAAATTTAATCAAGGACCACTAAAATTATATTATAACCATATTACAATAAAATATTAATTTATGAATCTATTTTATGAAAATAAACTTTATACTAAGTCAATAAATTAATTATTAAATTATAAACAAATATTTATGATTCATAAAAATACCAAAAATTAATTCATCATTTCCAAAATATTTATCAACTTATTCCATGATATAAATATATTATATTTTAACATATGATATACTTACATTTTGTTTATAACTACATTGGTGTGGTTATTATTGTATTGTTAGAACTACTATTCATAATGGTCAAGTTACAATTTCTAAGGTCAAGTTACTATTCTTTTAGTATAAACTCCTTAATTTCTATTAATATCAATTATTTTATTATAAATTTATAATAAATTTAAATATTTAATTCATGATATAAAACAAAATATTTTATAAGTACCTAGGTTTTTACATTTATTATAAAAATTAATTTATATTATTTTGGTACTTCAAAAAATACCGTGATTGACCCTCCCCTCTTATATAAAAGGGAACATCATATTCTATTTTTTTCGCAGTTAATAATTTTTTTGGATAAGAAAATACATAACCAAATCTAGTAACTAAATCCTTACCCAAGACCTAGATGCCTTTAGTTTAGTAGAAAACCAACCTAGGAATGCTTTTGGTGTAAACATTAGGAGGTTATCTCAAGAAGAGGTATAGTTCTTAACCAAGTGTTTTCCTTTTATTTCATCATATAACTGTTCAAAATATTATTAATCCACGTTGAAACAATAAAAACTGGAGGCTAAATATATTAATATTTTATTAATTTAATGGAAGAATGATAACATCAGGGTAATTTCTGTGCTTATCAAATTAGAAATTGATATTCTACTACTAACTATAAGATAACCACAATTAATGTCGATCCTTAGGGAATACCGGAGGGAATCTATATGGAATTATTTATTGTCCTAAATTGTTAAAATAGGGAAATGAAGTGATAATTGAATAGTTTAATAATGTGAAAAGAGATGATGTAATATATAGTGTGAAATTTGTTTAAAATTAACTGTGTTAAAAAGAAGAAAAATGAAAACATTTTATGAAGAGAAAAGCAATTGTTTGGTAAAAATATTTCTTCCTTTTCAAAGTGATAATTGAAATAAAAAATAAAAAATATGTAGTCAAAATATATATCAAGAATTTTGAAAAAATGTATGAATCTTCCATTAATCATGTAAAAAACTCATTTAATTGTGAAAATCAAGAATTTGAATTCAAATAGAAAAAATTAAAAAAATGAAAATTAATGATATAAAATGAAATAATTGATTTTCCACAATCATTTAAGTGCAGTGAATTTTTTAATATATAGAAACATAATAAAAATAAATCTAGAATCAATTGAATAAAAAGATAAAGAGATAAGAAATCTCATTGGTTGAGTTTAAGTCAATCACTATTTGCTTCTGCTCCGTCTCTCCTTCCCGATGAAGAACCTTCTCATGCTCTTGAAGAAAACTATCTACTCTCACATCAGAGTGTCTTTCCATTATCATCTAGAATTATATACATGAAATTATTTTATAGACTCTATTTCCTTCATTGATTTATTACTTTTATATTCTATGATTCCATGAGATTTAACTTTGATGACCTCATAGGTTAGTGTCACTACCCTACTACATGTGTCCTTATTTAAGAATAAAACTTTTTTCACTACCCAATAATTATAAGTAAATTCTTCAAACAACTATAACACATGGATAAGTAATTAATAATTTCTTCTAACAAGAGAATTTTCTCAACATGTCATTATTTCCCCTTCAGCATCCACTGTTAAATGAAAAATAAATAAGTACAGCTCTAAAAATATTATTTCGGGATTTGAAGTTCACATCTTAATACTCATCTCAAAAAAGTCCTTCAACTCTTAATAAAACTATCATGGTATGGATCTTATCCTAATTATGAATCCTGTTCTATATTTTTGATCAAATTATTCAATAGTTTTTTTTCTTGATCGAAAGAAAATCTATGAACAGAAAACTCCCCGCACTCAGTCAGTATCCCACAATTGATAAACAAAATAAAACATTCAAATCATCAACTATTAAGGGGTACTATTTTAATAATTATACTAGGAAAAAATTCAAACACCTACAGAAATCCTCTCGAAGATGAAAATTAAGAAAAAAAGTTATGTGAACCCTCTTCATTAACTTCTCCATTTAAACCATTAATGGGATCCAAAATATAACAAGATAGTCATATAAGGATCCAGATTTATTTGTAACACCACTATCAAAATTTTATAAAGACCTTAATTCTAATAAAAAAATCTCAAACCAAAATCAGAAATAAACCCTAAACATCAGTTTATGATTTCATATCCAGAATAAAAAACACACAGTATTATTATATATTCATTCCTACTTCAAAATAAAACATTAGTGTTGGAAAACATTGATTGCGAGGTTAATCAACTGGGGATTTTCTAAGCTTCATTGATCCTCAATAACTAATCCTAGAACTTAGTTAATTTTTATATTAAAAATATAACCACAATTTTTATGATCCCTATGTTTTCCTTCAAACATTAAATAACAATAATGATCCATTGATCGAATTTATTCATCGGGAATCCAAAATAGGGAGCCCATACAATCCTCTTCCTTGCTCATACTTGATTCAGTTTATGAATATTCCATGATTATAAAGCTTCGAATTTATTTATAGTTAATCCTCATAATATCTTCAACTGGTATTGCAATGGCTTCTTTTGTGGTGATCCATCATCAATTTTTTTTTTCAATAACAAACCCAGATGGTTCAATTTCATCCTGCTTGGCTAAGTCGTTGGCTTCTTCAATCTTCTATAGAACTCTACAACTTCGTCATGGAATCAAGGTGGTAGCTTCGAGTGTTATTCTTCAAAATAAATGAATAATAAAATGATATCCATCTTCCTTAAACCCAACTCTATGGTTTAGTTTAAAAATATGCATACATTGTTCAAATTCACTCATCATTCTTTATTGGAGTCTTTACCTAAATTATGAAACCTCTGTTGATCATGCTTGAGTGGCGATAAGACCTCGATGTAGTGTACCCATCAATGATTAAAGAAATGGAATCATCATTCAAAAAATATATCACAAATAGTCTCAAAATATAGATCCATGTTTAAAACGATTCAATGATATTCCCATCAACCCAATTCAACCAGCTACCTATCCTTCTTCATGTGAGATTAGTTCTTCAATCCGATGAGTCATTTGTTTTAGTGGATCTCGGGTAAGAGATTATTTTATGCGTTATGAATTATCTTATTGTATATCATGGAAATACCAGTGTGTCAGACATTCTCTTATGAGTAGATGAAAATTTATCTTATACGGTCGTTTCTTTGAAGATTTTTTAATTTACATTACACTATAGACAAAAATAAAAAAACTTCAATGCTGATTCTTCACAAAAATTTATCATATGTAAGAATTAAAATATCTTATGAATTGAATCTATAATATAGTAAAATAAGTAAAAAAAGAAATTAAATAACTTAAAATAAAATAATTAATTACAAGATAAAGTAAAAAAATTACATAATTAAATAAGATTCCACAAAACAAACATCAAAATAATAAAAGAAACGTTAATTAAATTAAAAAAACACTAAAAAATTATTAAATAAACATTGCTATTAAGAGATTAAAATTACTAAGAACTGATAAAAAATTTTAAAAAATAATCTAAAATGAAATAAAATCAAATAAACATAATTTTAAATAATACATAGTTAAAAAGATAAACATAATATCAAAAAATTTAACAAATATTTCAAGGAGTTACCAAATATAAAAAAATAAATCATAACAGTATAATTAATCAGAAAAATAAAAATTTAATCATTAAATATTCATTAAAATCAATAAAACAAATGTGAAAAAATTTATGAAATAAGATCCACATAAAATTCTTCAACATATAATCATTGATTATCCTCAAGAAATTATTTAATCAAATTTAGTAGAAAATATTAAGTCTCCAGAGTGAGAAAATGAAATATTCCAAAGAATTAGTTTTCAATTAAAATTTTCTACATGGACTCCATCAAGTTGAAAATATAATTTCCCCTTTAAAATATAAAATATTAGAAAATTGAGTCCCTATTTTATAAAAACAAGATTGGATTTGAAAATTTTGAAAATAATTAAACAAAAAGCAATTTTCATCCCACTGGAAGATAAAAATTCTATTCACCTTTAGGTGAGATAACTCACATAATGAAATATTATGATTAATAGAAAATATCTTCAGGTGGACAAGTTTAATAATGTCAAGTAGAATAAATAACCCAACAATCATCTTAAATAATTAAAGAATGAAAGAATAAAGGATCAACCAGGATTATGATTTTTAATTAATCGAACATGTTGATATATATCTTATGTGTTTAATCTTATCCAAAAATTACAAATCTAATTAATCTTGTATAACATTATATGAAACTTTTAGTGTTAATAAATTATTTCAAACATGAAATAAAAATGATAAGATCAATTAAATTCATGGAGAAATAAATATTAACCTCCTCCAAATGGAAATAGAATACTCAAACACAAAACACATTTAGACCAAATAAATATATCAATAAAAGACAATGAAATTAATGATTTTGAAATTTTTGAAAGGAGTTCTGATGGTGTAAACATTAAAACATGGCTTAGCTCATTTATGAAGAACCCCTCCCCCAAAATTAAATCCCAAATTTGCAAAAGA
The DNA here is from genome assembly GCA_963277665.1 of Viscum album. Taxonomy (NCBI): domain Eukaryota; kingdom Viridiplantae; phylum Streptophyta; class Magnoliopsida; order Santalales; family Viscaceae; genus Viscum; species Viscum album. Next base: position 1,596,035,562 of record OY728161.1, read on the forward strand.
ATTTTAATTAAAAGGTCGTATAAAAAAACTAGTCATTTTGTTTCATAATTTTTGTTTTAATTAAGTAGTTTTACAGCATGTTTAATGTTCACAGGTATAGTTGAATAAGATTAAAAAAAACTTCTATCAATTTACAAAAAAAAATTTATAAATATAAATATTTTGAATTTGTAACATGATAAATGATTTTAAATTAAAATAAAAAATATAGCATGTTGATCAATGATTTACAAAAAATAAGAAATTAAAAATAGGCTTCTAAACTAGGTTATAGAATTAGTTCAAAAAAAAAAAATTCAATATGAATGATTTAAAAAAGTACAACAACCTTAATTTTGAATTAGACTCAGTACATAAATTTAAAACAATAAACAATTACACCCACACTTAATTACCAATCAATGGAATAATTTAAAACAAAATTTTATATCAAAAATCACATTCAAGGAAGTATGATATTTTTTAATAAATTAATAATACTTGATAAATGTGAGATATAACTTCCCTAAAAACTATAATTTATTTTTTCAGAGATTGGATAAAAAATAAATCACTTTAAGAATTAAAAATGATACTTTACATCTTCTATGAAGGTATATTCATAGGTAAAATATACAAACAATAAAACTAATATATTGGGAACTAAAAAGACGAGACCAAAAAAAAGCGAGCATGTTCGATAAAAAGAACTGTGTTATTGAAGAAGGATAAAATTATGATATTGAACTAACCATGTTGATGATGAATTTTATTTCTCGAAGCAAAGAAACAAAAAAACACAAAATTTTATTTAATCACATGTTTCCTCCCATGAATCGTTCGATTTAAACTCCCCAGCTATAATTTTCCAGAAACATACAATAATCACTAGGGGGATATGGTTTTCGAAGTAATAACCACCACATGGTCTTTCCCAATGAATTTTTAATTGAATATTGATTTATATAGGTACTTAAACATAATAAAATCTATAAATTCTCTATAAAATTAATGATTTCTCTAGAAAAAACCATTCAAAATCATGGGACTACTAAAAAGATTATTCAAGTGGAGTAGAAAATTAATCTCCCAAGTTCAATTTAATTGTGTCTATAAGACACTGATGATTGGTGAAGTATACGGACCATCTTTAATCTCTACCAAGTATATTTTAATCACATAAAATAAGGATTATTAGAATCTCTATTTCCAGTAGCACTGTACACTTCTAGATTAGGTACAGATTCAAACAATTTATATTTCAATGAAGGGACTATAGTGAAATAGGTGATTCTAGTGGAAAGAAATTATCTTAACATGGTTTTCCCTCACTATAATTTTTTTATAAAATAAGGGTGTAATGTTCCAAGATTTGGAAAACAAGTTCAATAGAATATTTGATTTTTTTGAAAAGCTTAAAAACATTATTGCCCAAGACAGATTCAGCTTCTAAATTAATCTAAACTTGATGATAATATTCAACACCCAAATTTGATGTGGAAGGATTTAAAAAACATATAATATAATATTTTTTCCACTATTAACTTAGGTTTTACTATTTTATAAAATTCATTGAAAAGTTACTCATATGAAAACATAGAATTATTAACTATTGATTTTAAGGAATTATTTCTGATTAAACTATCAAGTTTGTGGTTAAAATTTTATAAAATTTATAATTACATAAGTTCAAACCCTATACCAAGCTTTATTTGAGTGGTCCATTTCAATTTAAGAGGGAGAAATGTTCAATTCAACTCCAATAAAATCAGATTCATGTACTTTCAAACTTAAACAATATTCCCCAGTTTGGTCAACACTATTATCTATTTTGTAGAAAAAATCATTATAGGATTAAAAATTAGTTGATCAAGGGAGTCTAAATTCAAAAATAAATTTTTCCTAAATGAATATCCCCTTATTCTTTCTTTCAAGAATCAATTCAGACAAATTTTGGTTATATTTTTCAAAATAAAGAAGCCTAGTTTTCAAATTAAGATCACGAATTTCAGAATCATTAATTTCCAAGTTGTTACATTAAAAGTTTCCCCAATTTCAAGTATAAGTTATTTATTTATAATTTTAGGAATACATGATGACGATTTTTTAACATTAATATTATCGTTTTACAGTTTCTCTTCAACTTGAGAAATCACATTCTCCAAAATCCTATAAAAATATGCCTTTTCAATTTTAAGAATAATGTAAAGATTAAAGAATTAAAATTTAATATCATTTAGTTATTTCAACATATTTTCCAACTCAATTACATTTATATTATTGACATATTCATTAAAATTATTTTCTTCCTTCAAAGAGTTAGTTATTTCAACACTTTGTTCTTTATCAGTTTTAAATTCTTTCCAATAATTTGTTTGTTACATAGTTTTAGACTCACTTTCCTACAAAATTTCATTATTATTTTTTTCAATGACATTTTACTCATCAGTAAATTAATTTTTTTATTCTCTATATTTAATTGTGATTCCCATGATTCATCTTGTAATTTTTAAATTATTTCAACGTGTGGTTCCTCAAATTCTTTAAATATTAGAAAAATATTGTTCATAATTTGTACTAATTTTGAATATTCCTTCAGTCCAATTTCATAATATTAAATGTCAAATACTTATTGATCAAGATTTTGTGTTACATTATAGACACATTTCCAAGAAGTGTGTCCATATTAGCTATAATAAACATAGTAAAATTAGTTTTGTTAACTCAAACCCATTTTGATGTTCGATTTTTTTACTGAAATGACAAAAAAACTAAAATTATATTTTAAATATCATCACAAAACCCTTTAAAAAAATAGATAATAGAAGTTACAATTTTAATGAACAATATACACAGAAGTAGCAGAAATTTCCAAATAACTCAAAACAAAAGTTTTTTCAATAAAATGTTTTCATTTTTTCTTATTTTATTGTTTCTTATTTTTTTAATATTTATTTTTTTACATATGAAACCCATAAATGGCCCAAAAGTTTTAAAATAACATGATCATTGGCAAGCCAGTGAAATTAGAATTTTATTTTATTTACTCACTACTATATAAAGATAAGAATTTTCAATCTATAGGGAAGACTATAGAGATTTTTTAGGGATTTATTTATTTTCCTAAACTAATAAAACAGGGATATAGCTTGATGATTAGACAAGTTAATAATGTGAAAAATATTATGTCACATGAAATTATAATTTTGTTAAAACTAACTCTATTAAAGAGAAAAACATGAAAAAATATTATTAAGAGAAAACCACTTGTTTGGTAAACGAATTTATTCATTTGCAAAGTGAAAATCAAAATAAACAATTAAAAACATATACTATGACTTTATTCATAGTAATATGACTAATAATAAGATTATTATACAATTATTAATATACAAAAATTATTAAATTATGGAAATAAAGATGTTTAATTCTGATGAAGTGACCTTGTTTACCCCCAATCCCGACACCTGACCCGTTCTGTCTCGTACTCAAAGGGCATTCTTGATCCCCACAGGTTGGGGACAAGAACTTTAGTATAGAAAAATAAAACAGAGGGAATGATTTTGCTGAGCCTAAACAACCACATAATATTTATATATAGAAAACAAGAAAGAAACAATGGTAGAGTAGCAAATATATGTTCCATAACTATAAGGAAACAATAGAAGTAGAAAAATGAAAAAGTATAAAAAAACTCCAAGATAAGTCCAATAAAAAAGGACTAAAACCCACACTACCACTCTAAATGTTGGTATGGATGAATTCCCACCATCTCACCACCTGATACCCAATCTACTGACATGAGCACCGCTTCCTCACAATAGCGTCTTACCTTTCCCTACACTAGAAGACACGCCAAGGTATACACACCAACAAAGAGGTGCACATGGTGTGAGATAACATGATCAGTAGGACCCCATCCAGGTTTTCTATAATAAGTCTATGTATAAAAAAATCATGTATGCTCATTTTAAATTAAAAGAATTTCATGATGAGAAGAAAATCAGTTTTATAGAAAACATGGTAAACATTTTCCCTTTTCCACAGTCCTAAATAAAAGTAGTTATATCAAATTCCAAGCATATTTTATATTTCAATTTTCACAAGAATAAACATGAATATCAAGGCTAACATAGAAAGTCAATAAATTCAAAACAAAAGCATAGGTATCACAACTCCAAGAAATACTATAGGTCCAGAATGTAGACTACTCCTACCACAATAATAAGTTACAAAAATATGATCATTGAACCCATGCCTAGGAAGAAGAGGAATACCCCATGAGTAAACCCCCCAAAATGTCAATATTGTTTCCCTAGAAGAACGATTCTAGGAAACAAAAGAATAAACCAAGACAATACTCCTTGATAATCACAAAACAATGGATTATAGCCCCAAGCTAAACCTTCCACCTACATACCATAGATAACCAATGTTCCTCTTTTCACAATCCCTTTTTAATGCATTGAAAAACCAATCAAAAACATTTTACAATACATTTCAGTTACAAATAACTAGGGGAAACCATTTTTCCTTGAAAAATATTTTTTCATCACACCCAAAACAATCATTCTAATCATTCATTTCTAATCAGTTTGTAAAGAATGAAAAATAGTTTTATTACCATAGGCTAGAGATGGAACCCCCTACCTCAAAACTCGAGTTTCAAACACCCACAATGGAATCCAAAATCAATGAAACACAAAAACATGAATGAAAGACCTATAATCAAATCAACATCAGGATTGATTCAATTTAGAATAAGTGGGGTCAACAGAAGAGAGGAAAATAACATTCCCTAAAGACGAATGCCCATCGCATGATGACCAATTAAAGAAAAGTACTCTAGAATGAGATCACACAATTGATCTAGAGGAAACCAAGAATAAATACCAACATTAAACCAAATTATTTGATAATGCAACCTTGAGGTGCTACCGTGATCAAATGAAATGAATAAATGAAAGGAAAAATTACCTGGAGAGATGAACCGTGATCACAATGGAGATCAAATGACAAAAGGATCAATCTAGAAGGATTTTAGTCTCCCAAAAATGTGCCAGAACTGTCTTAGGTTGAGATCCAAGAAGAACCAGTGAAGGAATTGAACAAAAATCTATATGATGCCTTTAAATATTGGACACGGGACGTTATATAACGTGTAACCTAGGTTCACAACGTGTAACTGCCAAACACACATACACCAAAAATCCCATTTCCTTGGATTAAAAATCCATAATTTAAACCATAAACGACATGTAATCACCATTCATGGCATATACAAGTTCACAACGTGGTATTTCCTTTCATGACTTGCATCTAGTGCTAATTACATGACATGTAACATAGTTACATGATGTGTTACTGTTCTACAGTCTACTGAAATAAACGATTATTAGTGAATGTATAAAAAATATTTGACTTCACCATTATAGGTATCCTACCAATCTCAATAAAAGGTAAACATGATGAGGTAAAGGGTGTACCTAATAAAATGGTAACAAGATGTTACAACCTCCCCAACATAAAGTATTTCTATCCTTGAGAAGTCATGTGGAAGATATAATTCCCAGAAAGAGATGAGTCCACTACTCCCTCATCAATGACTCACATTCCCAAGTCTTATGATAATATAATCCTTGTTTCTATAGAACATTGACAAATAGAATCGAAATCCCAATAAATAATTTCCTTTGAGAGTCAACAATCTCAATTAGTACCTCCAAAATAGAAGAATCTAGATCCAAATAAATTTCTTCCCAACTCAAAACATATCCGCGATCTGGGTGATACATGCGGAGTTGAGATATGTGAAACAAATCACGATTTTATGTTAACTGAATCTGTAATTCTAACCAATAAACAACCTCTCGGAGTCGTTAAGTGATCTTAGATGGTACAAAATTTATCAGAGTTGACTTTCCCTATTTTCCTAGTCGACGGTGTCCCAAATAAAGAGAATATTTCAAGAACTCCTTGTCATTGATAGAAACCTCTAAAGGATGATTCCACTGATTTTTATATGATTTCTATCAACTCTAGATAGTAACCAGACATCATCACACATCCTGAATATTTGTGGACATTTCCTGAAGCAAACTTGGACAAACTAAATATACTTTACCCACCTCTTCCCATCAAATAGGTGATCTACTTGGGAAACCATACAATGCCTCAAAGGGATCCATTCATATTGACGACTGATAATTGTTGTTATACGAAAATTGAACCAGTCCCATATGGATATCCCATGGTCCTCTGAAATCTAATATGCAGACACAAGCATTTCCTCTAGGATCTAAATTAAATTATTTATCTGACCATTTTTCTGTGGATGGTAAGCTATGCTCCACTTGATCTAAGATACCATTACCTCTTGAGGACTCCTCCAGAACCTTGAGGTAAACCTAGGATCCCTGTCCAAAACAATAGAAGAAGGACTCCCATGTAACATCAAAATCTCATACACATATAGCTTTCCCAAATCATTAAAATTAGTGGTGTCTTTGGTCAGAATAAAATGAGCCGACTTCATCCACCGATCAATGACCACCTATATATAATTATTCCCTTGGGGTGTCCATGGAAATCTAATAACAATATCCAAGTATACCTTGTCCCATTTCTAAACCGGTACCAGAAGAGGCTGAAGAAAACTATAAGGTTTCAAGTGCGCTTCCTTGATCCGTTGGTAGGTTTAACCGTGGTACACGTAATGTTCAATTTCGTTCTTTATAACTAGACACCATAATCTTATTATCATTTAATATTAAATCTTCATAGTGCCTGGATTTACAACCCATGAGGAGCTACAAAAATCAAATAAGACTAAACTCCACACTACTGTAGGCATGAAAATGCTTTTCCTAAAGTGAAGCATACCATCTGAATAAAGAGACCAACCAGAAATGGTCTCCCAACCAAAAATACTTTCTCAAACATCAATAAACTCATCATCCTACTGCTAAATCTGTAAAAAATACTCCAAGAGAGATGATGACCCTTGAAAAATAGTCATAAACATGCCTGAAAAATCCTCTTGAGTATCTAAGTGAAACTGAGAGAAAATCCCCTTGATGTTCCACTCTTCCTTCAATTCCAGAACAACCTGTGGTGGTATTTTCATACTAATAACATCTGCAAAAAATGTTTCCCCTACCTGGGGGTTGGTGAAATCGAAGTTAAACATATTAAGGAATTATTCCCATCACCTCTGCTTGAGATTCAAGTCTTTTTGGGAAAAGATATAACTCAAACTCTTATGATAAGAGAAGATTGTGGACCTTTCCCTAAAAAGATAGTGGAATAAACACTTAAGGGAATGAATATTTGTAGTAAGCTCTAAATATTGAGTGGGGTAATTATTCTAATGCAGTCAAAGTTGACGAGAGCCATAAGCTACCACATAGTCATCCTATATAAGCATGCATCCTAAACCAGCATCTGAAGCATTGAAAAACACAATGTATCCCATACTGGGATCTGGTTAGATCATAATTAGAGACGATGTGAGAAGCCTTTTCCATTCATCGAATGAAGTCTAAAACTTTTCATCCTATGTGAATTTCACATATTTCCTAGTGAGGGTAGTCAAAGGTGAAGCCAACTTAGGGAAACACTTGACGAACCGTCGGTAGTATCTAGCAATACCAAAGAATATTTTTATCTGAAATAAATTCTATGGTTTCTTCCAAGAAAAAATATCAATTACCTTATCTGTATAAACTGATAATCCATGCTTACAAATTCTATTCTCCAAGAACTTCACATCTTGAATCCAGAAACTACATTTCGAAATATTTCCATCAAAACAGAAACTACTCAAAATTTCTAGAACCAAACACAGATGGTTCTCATGATCACTATTTGATTTTCCATAAACCAAAATATCATCCATGAACAATATCTCAAATGTGTCAAGATATTGGTGGAATATCTGATTCCTCAAAGCCATAAAAACTACAAGAGCGTTAGTCAGACCAAAAGGCGTCACAAGATATTCACAATGGCCATACCTACTATTGAAGGTCATATTCTATATATCAGACTCTCCAACCCTAAAATCATGACAACCCAACCAAAGATCGATCTTTAAAAACCAACTTTCTACTTTAACTAATCAAACAGATCATCCACATGAGGATAAAAGATATTTGTTCTTAACCGTTAACCATTTAAACTTATGATAGTCCATAAATAAATGAAGCGAGCCACCTAATTTATTTGCAAAGAGTGTATGGGATTCCCAAGGTGAAATTATAGGGTGAACAAAACCTTTATCTAACAGGTATTCCAACTGAATATTGAGCTCTTTCAGCTCTACTGGTTCCATATGATAAGTAGGTATCAGTTTTGGCTATGTACCTGGCACTAAATCAATCATAAACTATACCCCTTTATCTGAAAGAAGTGCTGAAAAATAATATGGAAAAGTGTCAGGAAAGTATGAATCAAAAAGGATGCGTTCATCAACATAATAAATTTCATCTTTTTCAAATTCATCAACAACTAACAAACTCCTAATCTCTTTGCGGGAAGGTCCTACACGACCTGAACTTGGGTCCCACTCTACCTGAAACACACAGGAGATCCCATCGACAATAAGAAATGAGACATTCTAATGATAATAGTCAAAATCAGCTCAATGAGAAACAAGAAAATCCATACCGATGGTGACATCAAACATATCTAGATCAAGAATAAGAAAATACTAGAATAGCTACATATCAGCTATCATTAATGAAAAATAAGAACAACTGAACCCCTACTCTTTCCTCATACCATGTAAAGATACTAACTCCCTTTTAATGTACATAAGCTCCGTTGAATGTTTAAGAACATTAACAAGACATGTAGATATAAACGAGTGGGAGTCACCGATATCAAATAAATAAATGTCAACTAACGATGTAATAAAGATAGTACCTCTCACTGTTTCCAGACCTACATCAAAATCCACTAGACACTCATCTTTTATGTGAAAATGATTCACTCTTGAGGCATGTTGCTGGATACCTATAGCCTTTGAAGCTTCTAACTACATCGCAGTAGCCTTTAGATTTGACAAACCTTGACTATAATTAGGCATAGTCATATCCCTACAAAATAGGTGTAGATGACCGACACATCCACTAATAATGCATGTCTTCATGGGCATCATAAAAGAACGTATGGTGTGCCACCCATTTCCACACTGATAGAGTGTCAAAGGAACATTAAATATGGTAACAGATAGTTTAGAGGAGGCTTAGTGATAAGAATCACCTCCAATAATACTAAGATGATCTTTCCACATCCTCTTTTTCGCATGTGTACCACTGAAGATGCCACCTAATGGAAGATAAGAGTTGGAAAATATAACATTTCCTTCTGTATTCTTTTTTTTCCATCATATGATTGTCTACCATCACCAAATAAGTATATAGTTTCATCATAAACACATGAAATATGATATACAGTCGCAAACCTTATAGGTACTTCTATGCCTTCAACTAGTCATTCTTTACCACATCTGAAGAAAAATAGACAAGAAAAATAAATTGTTATGTGTATTCCAACACTGAAATCTCTCCCAACTACAATGATAGGAACTCCAGAGTCTTCACCAACATCAGCGACTCTGGAAAAAACTGCTAAAAGAATAGAGTTTTGAAACCCTTCCAATCCAATACCACATGTCTATTTGTTTGGACCATTGAATCCCACCATCGCTTGTTAGATCCATTTAGTCTAAAAATTACACACACCATCACTAATATTGTTAGGAGTATCTAGGAAGTCAAATATTATATCGATCCTTTCCAGCCAATCCTCCACCTCTTGAGGTTCAATCGTCCCTTTAAAAGATAGTGACTTCTCTTTTAAGAAATCTGGCGATTTCTATCTAGCTCATCCATCTCATAGTTGTACCTCAACCACTCCATTATGAACTCGTGGAACATCCTGATAGATAGAAAGAACATCATGTACAATAGTCTTGATGAGGTTTTGATATATAGGTGGGTTACCTTAATAAGCATCCGTAGTACCTTTCGGAGTAACTCAATGAAGTTGTGTTAGAGGCATACTACTACACATCAAAACATAGGAGCGATCATAAAATATAAAAAATCTTAGGTCAAACTAGAAAAACCATATGAAAAAACTGATAATTCTAAAACAAAAACCCATAATAGAGAAAAACATACCAATGTACCATGGAAACTTGAGTCTCATTACGACAAGATATGGATATGCCCTTATCACAACATACCTCTCAAGTACTGAAAATCCTATAACATGGCTAAGAGATGTCCCAAGATATGGAATCTTGAAGACACACCTCCCTTGATACCAGAATATGATGAAACAACCCAGGTTTTCCCCAAACCTGGCACCCGACCCATTTGATCACATACTTGAAAGGTGTTACTGATCCCAACAAGATGGTGACAAGCACCCGGGCATCAAACAATACAAGAGATGGAATGATTTTACCCAACCTGAACTACCACATGTAATACATATATATAAATCATGAATGAAACAACAAAATAATAGAAAGTATATTTTCCATAACTAGAAGGAAACAAAGAAAACATACACAAAAAAGTAGACAAAATCTCTAAGACATTTCTAACAACAAAGGACAAAAAACTCATAGATAATCCAAATAATGGTATGGATGAACTCCCAGAATATCACCAGAAGCTACCCAACTAGCTGACACAAACCCCGCCACCTTACTATGGAGCAACTCTATTACCAGAACTAGAATACATACAATGATCTACTCACCAACGAAGAGGTGTGTAGGGTGTGGGCTAAGAGGCTTAGTAGGATCCCACCCAGGTCTTCCATAACAAGTCTATTTACAACAAATCTTTTATGTTCATTTTAAATAAAAACATGGAATGATAAATAGTAAAGCAGTTTTATAGAAAACAAGGTAAACATTTTCCATTTTCCACTGTCCTAAATAGAAGAAGGTATACCAATTTCAAAGAATATTTTCCATATCTGTTTTCACAAGAACAAACATTCATATCAAGGATAACATAGAAAACCAAGAAAGATAAAACAAAAGCACATGTATTACAACACTATGGAATGCTATAGATCCAGGCCACATACTACTCATACCACAATAATTATGTACAAACATATGATCATAGAACACATGCCTAAGAGGAAGAGGAATAAAACTTGAGTAAACCCCACAAAATTTCATAATTGATCTCATAGAGCAATGGGCATAGGAAATAGGGGAATACACCAAGACACACTACCTTGATAATCATTGAATAATGGATGATGGACCCTAGATAATAATTCCACCTAAGTACCCAAGGTAAAACATGTGCTATTTTTTAAAATTCATTTTTAATTCTTTCGAAAACCATTCAAAACCATTTTACAATCCATTTCATTTTCCAATAACTCAAGAAATACCATTTTTCATTGAATTTTTTTTATCACACCCAAAAAAATCATTCCAATATTTTATTTTGAATAAATTTGTAATGAAAAAAAGAATGTTTATTATCATATACTAGAGAAAGAACCAACTACCTCAAAAATTGCGTTGCACACGCCCACAACGGAATAAAAAATCAACGAATCCCAAAAACATTAATAAAGGCCCCGAATAATATCCACATAAAGATTGATTGAATATAAAATACCAGGGGTCTGTGGAAGAGAGGATCCTAAAATAACTCAAAGAATAATGCCTGACACACCACGACCAATGGAATAAAAGGCCTTGGAAATGAGATCACACAACATATATAGAAGAAACTTAGACGAACATAAATCATTAAACCAATGGATTAGAAAAAAACCCTAAGGTGATACCATAATCAAAAGCAATGAATAAATAGAAGGAAAACTTACCCAGATAGATGCATTGTGATTTTAATGGAGATCGTACATCAAATAGATTAAACTAGAAGGGGTTGAGTCTCTTAAAAATATGCAAGAACTTCCTTAGGTCGAGAGAAATATAGAACCAACAAAGGAATGGAAACAAAAAAAACTACACACTGTCTTTAAAAACATGACGTGGGTCTTTACATAACTTTTAACCCAAGTTATCATTGTGTAACTTCCACATCATACATATTCTAAGAAACCCATCACCATGGATTAAAAATACATAACTAAAACCATACATGATGTCTAATCAGCATTCATGATGTGTATCAGTTCATAGAATGATCTTTCCTTCCACAACTTAAATCCAACACTAGTTACATGCCATTTAATATAGTTACATAACATGTAACTATTATTCATCCTATAGAAAGTAAGATTTATTAGTGAATGACCAAAAAATAATTGACTTCACCATTATATGTATCCTTCTATTCTCAAAGGAGGGGAAAACCATGATGTGTTCAAGGCCATCCCTGATAAAATGGTAACTTGATGTTACATGAATTCAATTAGAAATGATTACAAATATGAACATCCAAAATTTAAGATGAAATAATATTTTTTCCCAACCAATTAAGTATAGTGTATTTTTTTAATAGATGGAAACAAAATTCCATGAAATCCAAATACAAAATTTTGTAAAGAGAATGTGAGAGTAAATATCATTAGTCAAGTCTAGGTCAATCTCTCTTTACATTAGCACCGCCTCTCATGTTTCTCTTAAAAGATGAAATGATTTCTCATACTATTGAAGAAAATCTGTAATATCTAAATTTGAAGTGTCTATCTATCCTCCCCCATAATTATTTTAGTGAAAATACAGTGGAGTCCCTATTTTACTTGTGGATTTTTTCATTTTATTTTCTAAGATTCCACCAGCTTAATTTTTGATGACCTCATTAGTTAGTGTCACTACCCTACTAGTGTTGTCATTATTTAAGTATAAACCTTATGTAACTACCCTATAATTAAAATAAAATTATGCAACCAATTATGACACATGAATAGAGAATTAATAATTTCTTCTAACATGATTCTTTTTCCATCGCATCATCATATACCCATCGGCCTCCATTGTTCAATGAAAAATATAGAAGTCCATATCTTAAAATTTTATTTTTCTCTTGGAAGCTCATGTCTTAATACACAAATCAGAATCTATGTTCAACTATCGATTAACCTATAATGGTATCGTTATTGGCTTCATTATGGGATTGGTTGATAATTTGATATCAAATTCTGCATTATATTTGTTGTGTGTGACCAAAAGAATATCCAAGCACATAGAACGCTCTGAACTCATTAAATCTCCCATAATTGATAAAAAAATTAAATATTCAGATAATCAAATGTGAAAGGGTAATATGTCAAATATTTAAATGAGTAAAATCTTAAAACACATATTTTATTTCTCTATAAGTTTGAAAATTAAAACAAAAAAGAGATGTGTACCCTCTTCAGGAACTTCTCTACTCAGACCCGGTAAGAGATAAAAAATAATGCATTGACATTCACAGAAGACCAAAATTCTAATCAATAAATATAAAACCCAACTCATTAAAATAACTAAAAAGTCATAATATGATTTAGGCTCTAGAATAAAAATCTCCCAAACTTATTATGTTTTAATGTTCATTATTCACATTAAAATTCTAGTTTTTGGAAACATCAATTGCAAGGTCAATCGACAGAGGATTTTCTAAGATTCATAAATACATAAAAACTTCTTCTAGAACCCATTTATCTTACATATTGGACTTATAACCAAAATTATTCTTGGCTATTGGTTTTAATTAGAACCTAAAAACATAGAAAAAAACTAGTTATTGAATTTAGTCATCTCAAATGCATATCAAAGAGCCTAAAAATCATATTTCTCACTTATAATTGGTTTGGTCAATGCAATTCAGTTTATTCTTATGCTTCCAATTGATTTATAGTTTCATTATTTAGAAAATATTTAATTTATTTTAGGCTAAATAAAAACATTTTTTTTATAGCTGATGCTTCTTAAAAATTTATGGTAAATAAGAATTAAAATATCATACATGCTGAATTTACACTGCACTGAAATAAGTAAAAATAAAAAATTTAAATAACATGATATAAAATAAATAAATATATGATAATATAAAAATAAATTGACACATATAAATGATATTTCCAAAAATAAAACCTCAAAACAATAAAATGAATAGAAATAATTTAATAACAACAGTACAAATATTTATAGAAACATAACTATCAGGCGAATAAAATTACTAATAACCAAGTAAAAATTTAAAAAATTAAAATTAATTTTTTTTAAAATAAAATAAAATAAACATTGATTGAAAATAACAAAAAATATGTAAACTAAAACATAATGGAACAAATTTTAACAAATAAATCCATGATTTACTAATTATCAATAAATAAATCTAACAATACATTTAGTATTGAGTAGTTCAATAAATTGTGGTTGGAATATATTTAGATTGTTCAATGATATTCTCAATAAAGATGAGAGGCTTAGAACATTTAAATATTATACTTTATGTGGATATTTCATGGAATTAATGGATAAAAACAACCTATATGAAGTTAATTTAGTTGGTGGAAAATATAGTAGGTACAAAATAATATTAATAAGATGATGGCTAGATAATCAGATAGGTTTCTTGTGAATGGTGTCGATATTCAATATTGGTCTTCCATCTCCTATACCACTCTTCCAAAGTTTAATTAGAACCATTATTCTATTTTGAATAAAATTTCACTATAGATGTTAAACCTACTTTTACTTTCATATTTAACAAAAGAAAGTCCTTAAATCCTCATTTTAAGAATATGGTATTGGATACTTGTAATAATTTTAACTTTAAGGATGACTAAATAGATTTTATTTTAATGATAAAAATTATCAAGAATAAGATGAATGTTTGGAGTCATGATTTCAACATTCATATGGATGAAATATTGCTCATATTTAATCCTTCATTCATATCAATGAATAGAATGAAACTACTGGTGATTTTTCTATAGGTTCTGGGAAGGAAAGTGTGATTTCTCCTAAGCTCACTAACCTAATAAATCTGAATAAAGGTATGAAACTAGAATCCCTCAAAGTTAAATCGATAAAAGTGGGTGATCAGAACACTAAAAGTTTTAATGTTCTTCAGAGAGTTAGGAAGAAAAACAAACCCCTTACTACTATTAGTGATAATATGAAGCTTCTGGATACAAGATAATAATTGGATGCACAAGTTGTTTATTACTATATGAATCTTTTTGATGTTCCCAATTCTTTCATGATTCTAATGGAAGATGTATTGCCTATTATTTTCAATAGTGAAAATAATTATTTACATTTATATATTCATGAATTTGAGACTAAAGATGCTTTTTTTACCTTAATAATGGAATATCACATTTCTTAGATAGGATTAAAAAGTATTTTTTCCAAACCTATTATAATATAATAAATGATTATATTTTCAGTATTATCAATCAATTTTTCAATGGTGGTCAACTTATTCAAGTCACCAATGCTCTATTTCATGACCTCATACCTAAAGTGGACAATGAATGTGAGATACATATATTTAGACCTATTTCCCATGAAAACACTATTTACAAAGTGACTGAGAAGATCCTTTCTAATAGGATTTCCATTATTGCTAATAGGAATGCTTCTCTAAATCAGTTTGGTTTCATTAAAGGTAATACTATTCAATATTTACTTATCACTACTGAAGAATGTGCAAACATTCTCATGAAATCTACCTGAAGAGGTAATACTTCCATCAATATTGATGTTAAATAATCTTTTTCAACTTTTTATTAGGGATTTATTTGTAATGTTTTATCTAGACTTGGCTTTGATGAGACTTTTATTAAATGGGTTAAGATCCTTCTAAGATCATCAAACATCTTGGTTCTTATTAATGTATCTAATGAGGGATACTTTACTTTATATAGAGGTTTTATAAATATTGATCCTCTCTCTACCATTATTTTTTCTATTTATAATTATTACTTGAGTAGGCTTATTATCAACATGAATAATGAGACAAATATCAGGCCTACTAGTGATGGAAGATTCCTTTCTTCCCCCACACATCTATTGTAGATAGATGAAATTATTCTCTTCACCCAAGGTGATAAAATATAGATTAGGAATATCAATAATTCTCTCCTCTATTACAAAAAAGTATTAGGGAATGATATTAGTAGGGAAAATATATTTTTATAATTTGGAAATAGAATTTTCATGGCTAAAAAAATTGACACTATTAATGATATTGCTATCAGAGAGGATATCTTTCCATTCATCTATCTTGGTGTCCCAATTTCATTGTGGGAAACCACATGTCATAAATTATTTTCACATTTCCATCCAAATTAAAAATCATTGGGCATCTTAGAAAGGAATTAAAATTTCGATGGCAATCCGGTTCATTATTATGGAAGATGTGATTATCTAAATTTCTTTATAATCATTTATGGTTTATAAATTTTCGGATTACCTCATTAAAAATATCAATAATTACATCAAGAATATTTTAGAGTGGAATAATTTTCTAGTGAAGGATTTTAATTTTTTATTGAAGCAATTCAATCAAGAAGTTGAATTTGGTGTGCTTGGCCATAAATATATTTTCAAATTTAACCAGGATTAGCAGACCAACTTCATGTGTAAGTACATAAATGTTAAATATTTAGATATTTATTTCTTTGAGAAAATTATCTATGTATGTTTAAAGCTATAAATGTTAATTAATTTATTCATCCATTTGGTCTTCCCTAAATACCTCTTTATATACTATTAAATTTAATTCTCACTGGTTATCCACATGTAATTATTCAATCAATTTACATTAAGATAACTAGATATTCATGGCTCTTATTAATGATTTAAAGTCTCAAAATACACTAGTTGATAGAAATGTGTCAATGAAAGAAAAAATGGATGATTCCATGGAAATTCATCCTTCTATCATAAAATATATTTTCAATAATTTTAATTTTGTCAATGCTCATGGCACTATTCTATAGGAACTTGCTTCCAATGGATGACTATATTCAAATATTTTTATCAATTTTCTATTTAGGGGAGTGATAATAGTTTGTATAAATGCTTGACCAATGTCTTGATTCTTTCTTTTAGGTCCTCTATCACATTAAGGATCATTCATTTCATGTACTTTACTGAGGATTTTCTATAGGTTTCTAGTACCAATCATTTATCAAGGTGTTTTCTATATAATCAGCAATAGGGGGACATTGATCACCTCCTACACTACTGTGTTACTACTTCTACACTCTAGAGAGTATTCTATAATATATTTGAGATTATTATTTCCTCTAAAACATCTATTCAAGTCTAGATTATGGAATATGTTAGTATACCACTTCCTCAATAGATTTTGAACCTCTTCATGGTGGCCAACATTGAACTCATCCATGTTATATGGATCATCCTGATAATATATTCCATACGAACGTTCCATTACATTTATAGTTGGTTCTAGTTTGAATTATTCTTTTTTTTGAATATAAAAATGGGATTCAGAATGGCTTTTGTAATAAATATATTTGTAATTTTACCATACGTAAAAATTGGTGTTACATGTAATTATCCTCCACATACTAAAACATTGGAGATTAGATGGACTCATCCTTTCCATAGATGGATTAAATGCATCATAGATGGATTTTCATGAGGAAACCCCTAAACTTTTGGATGTGGTTCTATATTTATAAATCATTTTAATTATGAAGGGCGATGCCTCTACTGTCCTTTCAAATCCACAACTTCTCTTGATTCAAAGATACTAAGAATTGTTAATGTGGTATTTATGGAAAATAAATGAATCTCAATCAACTTATGTGTTGAATGTGATTCCATGAATATTTTTAGGCCATCATAATGGGGACTAATCATCTCTCTTAGAAGTTGACTTCTAGATAGAGGAACTGCATGGACTCTCTCATGTCCATGAAATATGTTATCGCACAAACATATCACGAGACATACTCTTTGAATGATGGGATTGCTAATAAAGTGATAAATTATACTAATTTGATATTTCTTAATGATATTATGGGATATATATCTTAATTTTTTCAAATGGATTATTGTAAAAATCCATTCTTTCATCTGTTGTGATTTTTGAGTTCTTTTAATAAAAAATGACTGTCCGTTTTTGGCCAAATATCATTCTCATTTTATAAATCACTTCAATACCTATTTTAACATTATATATAAATTAAAAAAAATAATGTGAAAATTTAATGAAATAATATCCACATAAAATAACCTATATCAATCTCATTTTCTATAAAAAGGGAAACAAAACCATAATTCGTGTGTACGGTGGACTATGACCTCATGAACGGATGTAATTAATTTTTCATCACCTCATCTTACAACTAATTGTAATGATGGATTTAATATATATATATATATATGATATTAATGAGATATTTATAATGATTAGAAGATATTATATGATTTAATTTACTACCTTTCCATTCAAAAAAAATTGATAGCATCATTTTTGCGTACGTGAGGACTACCATCTCTAAGAAGACATGTGATTCGTTTTCCATCACCAAATCACATAGATGATATATATAAGTATATTTAAAATAAATAATAGATTATTTATGATATTTTAATCCTTATATAAATAAAAAACAATACTTAACTTCATTATATAAAGATCATTGGTAAATGGAAACGTTACTCATGTGTATGTGCGACCTACCATATCCATGATTGAAATGCAGTTAATGTTTCATAATCAAAATTAATGATTGGGTTTAAAAGTAAAATTAATGTATAAAAATGAATTTTTTTTCATGATTGTTATTATGGATATGGTAGAATAATTACCTCTTTTTCTATAGTCAACCCATAAGTCATTTTGATCATATGAGATGAATATCTTGAAAACATCCAATGTGAAATTAATTGATTAAGAAGTTGTGTATAAAATAGTAATAAGTGAAATAAAAGGAATAATAAACTTGAAAATGTTCTTAATAAAGTAATTAATTAACATAATTTTTTATTGATCAATATAGTGAATGTATGTAGTGAGTCATACTCAATGTAAGGGATACTTTACTTTAAAAACATATCTTTTAAATGTTTTAAAGATATATTTTCTAAATACTTTTCTTCAATGTTTATATTTTTTAAATTTTCCTTAAATTTATTTATATGGAAATAAATAAATTATAAAGGAATTTTTTTTATTTCTTTAACCTTATTTTAAGGCCTTCAAAATAAAACTTTTTGTATATTATAAACAAAATGTTTTGACTTTATTTATAAAAGGGAAAGGAATGTTCAATTTTATCGTATACAATGTATATTTTTTTAATACCATAGTGGAATATGAAGGAGCTCCCTGATGGAGTCCGCAGCACTGCACCTCTCGAACCCGACAGATGCGAAAGACCCTAACCTTCGAATCAGATCCTTTGCAGATGTGGTTGCTGGAAGATCCGTAGATGATATTCCTCATAAGGCTGAGGCTCCCAAACTCAAAATCTCACCCATGTTCTATCGGCACAGAGGGAAAGATGTGATTTCCTTCTCATAAGATGAGGTAAAATCTCTTGCATGAGGTTTGTGCTTTACTCTAGTTGGCAAATTCATGAATCGCAAGCCTTCTCTGAAATACCTTCGTTCTGCGCTTGAATGTATGGGATTTTCGGGTTTCAATTTAGGACTCCTAAACTCTTCTCACATAATCGTTAGATTCCGGACTGAAGTTTAGTATTATAGGTTATGGGTCTGTAGATATTGGTTCTTTGGTGGCTGTTTCATTAATGTTTAAAAATGGGAACCAGAGTTTGATCCGCACATTGAATCCCCAGTCGTGCCAATCTGGGTGGGATTTCCCAAACTTCCATTGCACCTATTTAATCAAAATGCTTTGTTTCCTATTGCTAATCTCATTGATAATCCTTTGAGACTAGATTCTTCCAAAAAGTCACTTTCCAGGCCTTCTATTGCAAGAATTTGCGTCGAAGTGGATGTTTCAAAACACTTACCTTCACATATTTGGATTCAGAGTAGTAAGCTTGGTTTCTCTCAAGAGATTTTATATGAGATATTTACTGTCTATTGCCATAGTTGTCTCAGACTTGGTCATCCCTCTATCTCCTATAGCAAAAAATAGAACTGTCATAAGGTTAAGAAACCCACCTCGGTTGAAAATGGTCATAAGGATGGTACCTCCCAAGTTGAACAAAAAGTTTTCACAAGTAGATTGGATCATACACACAATTATGAAAATAAACTTTAAGATTTTACTGATGCAGTTATTGAAAATGCGATTACCCCCTCCAAGATTGAACCTAATGGAACCCAGCACTCTAGTGATTCTAATAAGACTGAACCTCATATTTCCACCCCCCTTCAAGAACAAAATGATACCACTGTACCAAATGAAAACTCAAAGGAAGAGGATCATGATGCCTTAGATTCTAATGTTGAGGAAGTTGACAAGTCAGTTCAGATGGAAGAATCCTACTTAAATAATATGAAAAAAGGCAAAAAACCTATGGTTGATGAGGATGGGTATATCACTCCACACCTAAGAAAAACTAGAAGATGTAAAGACTACTCAAAAATAGAACGTACCATTGTTACCAGATTAGTGGACATCTCTAAAGATGAGGATGTAGAAATCTCCCAAGAGAAGTCTCTAGTCGAGAATCCAAAATCAGAACCTACTAATGATCCTCAGGAAATGCCTCAAGTATCAGTTTCCAGAACTGTTCTGTACTACTTCTCGCCACTTTTTGATGAACATGATATTCAGGAATGGATCAAGCATATGGATAGACAACAAGAGATTTCTCATCAGGAGCTTCAGGAAGGTAAGAATTCAACTGAGCATTATCTTTATATTAAAAGATCCATCTCCACTGAAAAATCAAAGATGAATAGAAAATCAACTTGAAGCTGGCCTGGATGTTGCTCTTATCTTGAATATCCTTGATTTTGAGATTTTAGTCCCTTTTTCCAGATTTATTGATTGTTTTTTTCAAATTCATGAACAGTATGAGGATTCAATTTTTTATGGCCTAGACTACTATCTCACATATCCGAATGTTTATCAGTTGATCTGAATCCTGAGTCTTTTGGTTTTCTGATTCCTCCTAAAAAGGTTAGCTCTTTTTCTCGATCTAGATGAAATGGTTTGGATTTATTGAATCTGACCAGTTATCTTTTGCTCTTTATTGGAACTGGTTCGGATCTGGTCAGTGGAATTCTGAATGGGTATGAGACAAGATGGATATTAGTTTCAAATCAGTACAACTTTCTCTCATTTTGAATCAGTTTGCGGTCTTTTTTTCTTTACTTCATTTTTCAACATCTAATCTGCCAGAACCTACTTTGAAACAGAACTGTATTTTTGGAATTCTGCTTTGTTTTTAGTTGGTTTCTTTTGTTCTTCCATGAATCCTGGAATACTTGTTGGATATCAATTTTGCTCTATCTGTTTCAAGCAGTGCAGGTGGTCTACAATTATGAAAAGTTCAGTCTAGTAAGAAGCCTACCTGATTTATTGGATGGAGCTCTCTCATAATGAACCATCCTTGATGCTTTGAGCAGACATCCCGTGAAGTGAAGATCCTTGCTGGATGATCCTAGATGGAAGATCCCTCTGCATTTTGATGGAGCTAATATGGGGTACTGGTTTTTGTTTGTTTGTGTTTCCTTGTACCCCCTTAATTCCCTGCTGGGGTAATCACATTACTCCTTGTGTTTTGTATTGCAACTTTTCATTTAATAAATTCCTTTGATTACATGAGTTTGGAAACGAGTTCATGTCATCACTTTTCTAAAATTTTTTAATACCATAGTAAATTTTATTTTATGTTATTATATGTTTAAAATCATTCCTTTTTCAATGAAAACTCCCTTCTCTATGTATGGTTTATTTTCAAAAAGGGTATTACATGGAATGGATAGTTCAATATTTGAAAATGATTCTATTGGGGTTAAAATAATATTTTTATGAGTGTAATGATGAAAAAAAATATTTTTTATTTTATGGTTATTTTATGGTTATTGAAAATTATTTATTATTATGGGTGGTTTTGTTATAAACCAAGGGTATGTGGTTCTGTTATTAAGAAAGGATGGGTGAATCTATTATAAACCAAGGATCGGTGGGTCTGTTATAACACTCCAATGCATTGGGTTCTCTAGATAATTATATAGGTATACCAAATTGGTTATTCCATTAGTTAGAGTCGTATGTAAAATGATGTAACAAGTTACCTATGTTATATAATTTTGATTTTTATGTTTTTACAAAAATCTCATCATTTCATAAGGTAGGATAATGAGTTTGTGTTTAATGGAAATTGTTTGGTATTACTCAAGGGTGAAAAATTATAACTATTTGAATAAGTTTTCATGAGTTTTGTCATGATTAAAAAGATACCTTTAAGAGTTTTATTTTTACTAAAATATTTATTATGAAATATTGCATGAAAATATTAGAGCATAAGATTTGATTACTCGGGTAATCAAATATATTTTTGGATCTCAAATTTTATTTTACAAAGGTAGATTTGTATAAGTATTCATGGAATAATGAGTTTATTTCTTTATATTGATAAGTCCCTTATTGAGATTTTTATGTTAATACCAAATTTTAAATTTTTATTCATACTATTTATGGATGGATAATAACAAAGAGTAATTCAAGTTGAAAGTTGTAAATATTATACAATAAAAGAAAACAAGTTTCTTTTTAAAGGTTTTGTATTATAGAAAAAATTGATATTGAATAGAAGAACCCACATTGTAATATATGAGTTATTATATATGAGTTATTACATCATTAAATAAAACTATATATCCAAAAGGATCCTACAAAAGAAAAAAATGATTTCTTGATAATAAAATCAACATTATATAATGTTTAATCTAGGGTATTTATAGTTGTAATAAGAGGAAAGAACTAGAAAACTTTTGAGATTAGGTTTTTTTTTTCATTTTTGGATATCATAATAGTCATTGATACCATCATGAGTTAAAAAATATAAGGCTTATCACAAGAATAAAGGAATATACCCCATTTTTAGGATTTAATTGATTGCATTTAATGTGATTAATGATATGTTTGGAGATTTTTTTATCATGAAGTATTATTTCATAAGAATGATGTTACATTTTTTTGGATGTAAGTATACATCTATGAGATTAAATTTTAGCTAAAAAAATCTTTAATGTTTAGGATATTAATTTTATTTTTAGTATTTTATGGTTAAAATATTTCTATGGGTATTTTATTAGCCGGTTCTATTTTATTTTTAACATGAAATAATGCATTTCATGTTCCAATTATGTTATTTTTGAAGATTAGACTTTTTTTATCTATATGATAGTAAAATGATCACAAAAAACATTCTAATACCCTCCAGATTATTTAAAAATCATTATCATGAATATATCTTATTCAAATAATTTTGAAGTATTTTTTGAAATCGAAATCACCTACTAGAAACTATATGATATTTCCAATACCTTTTTATTTCTTAAAAATTTCTATGGATTTTGGAATTTATATTATTTGATTTAAAAACCTCAACTCATCCATAATATTGAAAAAGGGAAATACCAGAAAGGAATTGATTTTTTATTTTCTGGAGATATTGATTTCGTGCTAGAAGAAAAGGGATATAAATATCAAAAAATAACACCTTCACATCCTTATTTAAGGTATAATGTATTTTCTCATGTTCTTAGTATAAAACATGATTGAGTTGATATTGAGGAATAATAAGGAAATATTTCCTATCGTTGATTTTTAGGAATATGGTATTAAGGAATAAAATGATAAATCATGGTTAAAGGTCAATGAAGGAAGTTAAATAAAAGACATGTTTATCAATTATATTCTAATTTATTCTAAAAAGTATTGGAATCATGGAATACCGGAATATTATTTCATTTAATATTTTGTTTCCAATATTTGGGAACACATGTCAGATAGAATTGATAACATTGAAAAGTGGTGTAGAGAACATGTCATTATTTTTGGAGACACTCATTTAAAGATATATGATAATGGGATAAATAAGACATTGTTTTAATGTGTTATTGATGTTAAGTAAAAGATAGTCAATCAAGATTAATTTATTTTTAGAATCAAGAGTGGTATAGATGACCTTAGAGGTTTAAATATTATTTAATGATAAATCATTAATTTTTTGATTCAATAAGAATTATATTAATATATTTTTGGTAAAATGATGACGTGTGTCATTCAACAAGGCCATGATGCATGAGACCATATCCAGAATGTGACCAAGGTTAATTCCTACAACTATCCTTTGTGATTTCCAATTTAGTATGAAGATATGTAAACAATTTTACATATAAAGATTCAGTTGATGTTGGGAACAAGTGTTTTATCATATAGATAACCATGGTATTTTAATGTTATTTGGTGATTAAGTAATTACCTATTATGAACCTTATAGGATTAAGTTAAACAAATAATTATGGGATTTTGTTTGATGAATAAAAGGTTTTATTATCTTTTGGAAGTACAAATAAATTTAATGTGTCATTATGGTGATTCTGGGATTTTAATGGAACTTTTTATAATATTTTGGAGATTATATGATTTTGTAATATGCTTTTTTTGTGTATATGAAATTATGAGTGACTAATTCCTATTGGAGAGAATTTTTTCATTAATCTCAGAAGAACATGTGATAAAATACTCATGATTTTTGGATTTTAAACATGGTCTGAAATATTTTGAAGAATTTTGAGTCTAGTTATTTATGAAATGATATAACATGATCTTTGGAAGTTGTTATTGAGGCTATAGTGTTTAATGTAAAATTTATTAATATTAAGGTTTTTTATTTTAGGGAATTATATTACATTATTCTAATATTTTTTTAAATTTTATAAGACATAAATAATATCTTTTTATCCTTCCGATGTTTAGGTGATACGTTAGGAGTAAATTTCAATGCATCTGGAATGAACACATCATATTCAATACTCTTCATTTAGAATAAATATAAAATTTTGGTGGATATTTATTGAAGGAAAAAATTATACGGGTTTTGTATGTATATTTCATTATGTTCTTAGTCTATATGGGAATGGATTTAATAAACTTTTGGGAAAACGATCTCAAAATAAAGATTTTAAATATTTTTCATAAAATAATGGTCTCTTTTGTCTCTAAAAAAATATTTCAATTTAGTGTAAATAGATATTCTTTCCAAATACATGTTTCCAATTCATTAAAATGTTACAATTTGGTGGAAACCTAGTTTTAATTTATTTCAGAATACCTATATATTTCACTTTTTTTTATTTTTAAGAGGTTCTTTTATTAATCCAATTTATATTATTGTTTTCCATAAAGAAAATTTCAAATTTTAAACATTTTCTTACTGATCCGGAGTTAAAATTGTGAGTATTATATTTATTGGGGGGGGGATGGAGAATGTAACAGAATGAAATTTTAAAATAAGAACATTATATTTGATAGTGTATATGATATGCAATACCAATCTTAAATGCATAATGAAATATTATCATTTAAATTTGATTGTTGTGACATAGTCATTAAATTGGTGGGTATGAATAGGATTAAATTATTTATGAAATATATAAAAACTTACTACCCTATACAAATATATTAAAAGATTCTTGGTAAATAAGAACTCAATTTTCTGTAATTCTATTATATTCCTCAATTTATTTTTTTATCCAAGAAATGTTTTATTTATTTTTATGATAAAATATTATAATTAATTTATTAAACATTTTGAAATTTTATTTGTTAAAAATATATAATTTTGGAAATCATAATTTAAATATTATCTTATAGTTATTTTTTATGTTTTCTCTAAAGAGACTGATTTTCAAGTTAAAAGTGAAAAATATTTATTTTTCTGAAAAATTTAATTTTTTCTTCCAGCATTTACATGGTTCCATTTTGATTTAAAATTATTTCAAAGAAAAATTATTACAATAAAATTATGAATAATACAATTAAGTTCATTCTAATCAATTTTATATTTTAATTTTTTATAAAACATTTTTATACTCAGAAGTAATTTTTCTAGAAAATTGTTTTTAATCACGATAACTTGTTTAATTTTAAATTAAATTCTTCCAATTTTTTGAATTTAACTTTTTAAAGTTGGATCCATATTTTTAAGAATTAAATTAACATAATTTAATAGTTTAAAATTATTTTTTTATCATAAATAATAGAAATAATGGAAAAAATTTGTAACCATGGTAAAAGGGTCAAACTGGTTCACTTAGCTTAAAACTAAATGACATGAAAACAATATTTCATCTTCAATGTTACTTGATGAATTTATTTATATCCATATCACTGTTTTATCAATATTTTTTATCTAATATATTTCCATGATAGTGTCATATATGATAATTTTTTTAAAGAAAAAGACAAAAATGTCACCATCCTGCATTTAAATTTCAATTATGTGTTCATATAAGGAAAAAAGAAACATTTGAATTATTATTTATGGTTATTTTGGGAATAATTAAATTATTTACAAGATAATAATCTATTTATAATTTTTAGAAATTATATATTTTACTTAAGAGCTTACACAATGCTGACAAAATAATTATATAATTAATAGGAAAATAAAATAAATTATATTAAATAAATTTACTTTAATATAATTTGAATGAATTATTGTTTTACCTGAATGTTTTATATAAATATAACATGTTATAAGTTTGTGAATACAATATATTCAAACTCCATATTTTTATTGATTTTTTAAAGTCAAATTAAATGCATAGTGTAAAAATTGTCATTGATGATATTTTATAATTAATTAAGATGTATTAAATGATTTAGAATTTATAAAAATATTATATTCATCGAATTGGTTTGAATAATGTTTAAAATTTCAAACATGGTCCTTTTATATTCCAATTATCCATTTATAGTAACGTTTTTGACTCATAAAGAGAAAAAAACTTTAATATTGTTGTAATTGTCAAAAAGGGTTAACAGGAGTTAAAACAAAAAGACAGGGGTGAAAAAATCACCAAAAATTGTCAAATTTTTATTTAATGAGATTATTTTGACTTAAAATAATCATATATATGAATATTATCTATTTTGAGAAATTTCACTTAGAATATTAATTTATATTAATTTAATACATTAAGAAATTCTAAGAGGGCTATACCCCTCTCTTCGAAAAGGAAACCTCCTTTCATATATTATTTAAACATATAAAACAATTTTTTACCAATAATACCTACCAAAATTCCTTTTATAAATCCATTCAAATGAAATATATTCCTTGGTGTGATCAGAAAACCAACATTAGAAGGATTTTTGTGTAATTCTTAAGTGGTAGTCCAAACAAGAGGTGTAGTTCTTAAGAAAGCATTTTCATTTAATTTATTCTTCTTCATCGATAACATATTATTAAAAAAATATGAAATTATAAAACAATTATCTGAAATATTATAATATATTATTATGTTAATGTATTAACCAATATCCATCTCCTCTTCCATCAAATGGGAAAGAAAACCAACATTTATGTGTATGTTGGACTACAACCTCACGATCAAATGTGACTTGCTTTCCATCACCTACTTTTTAGACTGTTTAAATTGATATATTTAATATATATATATATATATATATATATTAATGAAATATTTAATAATATTAAAAGATAATATATCATTTAATTTCATACCTTTATATTCAATGAAAAATGACAACACCGTTCTTGCGTACGTGTGGACTACCATCTCCATAAAGCGATATGATTCATTTTTATCAACACATCACATAAATGATATATATAATGTTTTTCTAAAAAATTTAGTATATATCATATTATTATCATTATAAAAATATAAAATAACAATTACCTTCTTTCAATAATGATTGTTGAAAAATGGAAACTATTCATAGGTGTATGTGCTGCCTACCGTCTCCATGACTTTAACATAGTTAATTTTTAATTACCATATTTCATGATTGGGTTTAAAAGAAAAATTTATTTATAAAAATAATAATTATTTTATGATTACCATTCTAGATAAAACTTAACAACAAACCCTTTAACCATAGTCAACCTACCAATGTTATTTTGGGCATATAAGTCAAATATCTTTAAAACATCCAACATGAACTTAATTGATAATTAATTGTATATGACATGGTAATAAGAGAAATTAAAGGAATGATAAAAATGAAATTTTTTGTTATGTTAGAAAATAAAACAAATAATTTTATTATTCAGGAAGATAAAGAACGTATGTGAAGAATCAAACTCAAGTTAAGGACACTTTACTTAAAAAATAACCTTTTCAAATGTTTTAATGATATAATTTCTAAATATTTTTCTTCTGTGTAAAATATTTCTAAAATTATTTTATGGATGTATTTATATAGATATAAATGGATTATAAATTACATTTCTTCCCTTTTAAATTTATTTCATGGTTCTAAAAAGGTTTTTTTTGAATATTTTATATGAGATTTTTTGACATTCTTTATAAAAGGGAAAAATGGATGTTCTATTTTAACATATACGGTGTCAATGGATTATCATACTAAAAAACCACTATTTTTTTATTCCTTTAAATGATTTCATAATTTTTTCAAAGAAAAGACCTCCTTCAATATGTTCTAGTTATTTTGAAAAATGGTTTTAAATGTAATCGATATTTTAATATCTGGAAATATTTATTTCTTAGTGCAATGAATATTTTTATGAGTGTATTGATGAAAATAATATATTTCATGTTTTATGATTATGTTACAGTTTTTTGGAATTTTTTTAATGATGGGTGGTTCGGTTATAGACCAAGGATATTTTTTCATATTATTACCCAATTACAGAAGGTTTTGTTATAAACCAAGGACGGGTCGTTATACCCCTCCAATGCTTTGGGTTCTCTAAAGAATTATACAAGTCAACTATATTGGTTATTCCATTTGTAATAGTGACTTGAAAAATGATTTCCCATTTTACCTACATTATTTAATTAATATTTCCTAGTTTTTATAGAAATATTGTGTTTCATAAGTATGAAAATTAGATTACTTTTAATAGAAAATGTATACTATTACTTAAGGGTAAAAAATTTCAATTTGTGAAAAAAAATCATAAAAAAATCATTATTTGAAAGAAAAATTTATGAGTTTTATTTTTCATTAAATATTTATATTGAAAACAATTAAGAGAATATTTTGGAACATAAGTTTATTTTTTTGGGTTGGAAAATATATATTTTGTGCGGAAAGTTTATTTTATAAAGGAAAATTTTATAAGCATCCATAGACTAATGGGTTTCTTTATTTCATTTTATAAGTACCTTAATGATATTTTTTTCACATACCACAATTTAAATGTTTTTAAAAAGGATTAATGGTGTGCAAGAACAAATAAAAATTCATGTTTCATGGTGGGAATAATTGTCATGAAAATGAAAATGTTTCCACTAAAAAGATTTATATTCTTGGGAAAAATGGATTTTGAGTTTAATTTACCACTTTTTAATATATGAGTTTTTATGTATGTGTTATGGCCTAATTCCTCAAAACTATAAATCTAAAAATATCCTCAAAATGAAAGAAATTCAATTATTGAATGTAAACTAAATATTATATAATGTTTAAGGCCTATTCTATATCATTACTATTAGAGGAAAGCTTTAAATAAATTTAAATATTAGGATGTTACCATTTTAGGTTATCTTAAGAGTTATAGATACCATCATGAGTTAATAATTATAATATTGATCATAAGTGTAAAGGCATAATCCCCTATTTGAGGTATTAAGTGATTTTATTTAAGGTTATTAATGATATTTTGGGAAACATTTTATCATGAATGATTATTTTAGAAAAATGATAATAAATTTTTGGGTATGTAAGAAGAATATATGAGATAATATTTTATGTTAAGACATTATTTATTGTCAAAATTATTAAGGTTATTTTGAGGATTTTAAGGTTAATATATTTCTATGAGTATTGTCTTTTCAAGGACCATTTTATTTTTAACATGAAATAATTCATTTTTTGTTTTAATGATGTTATTTTCTACAGATTAAATATAATTTATCAATATTATAGGTGAAGTACCTCACAAAAACTTCTTATCCCTTCCATATGATTTAATCTTCACTATAATGGAAATATATTGTTCAAAAAATTTTGAAATCTTTTTGAACATCAGAATCACCTTTAAGAAACTATTTGATAAATCTAAAACGTTTTAATTTCTAAAATATTAATATGTAACATTGTATTTATTTTATGTTATTTCAAAATATCAAATCATCCATCATAATCGGAAAGGAAGGTACCACCAAGGAATTAATTTTTTTTCTATAGATATGGATTTAGCACTGGAAGATAAAGGGGATATCTATATCATAAAACAAGACTTTGATATCATGATTTAAGGTATGAATTATTTTATTATTTTTTAATTTTGAAACATGATTATGTTGATACTGATGAATCATAAGGTAATATTTTATTTCATTTATTAGTATGAATAATGTGTTAAGGAATAAGATAAAAATTATGGTTAAAGTTAAAAAATGAATATTAATGGTTGATATGTTCACCTATGATATTATGATATATTATAGAAATTATGAGAATCCTAAAACACATGATGATTATTCAATATTAGATTTTAATTTCAAAATTCATAAATATATATTATATTTAATCGATACCTTTAAATGTGGTTTAGAGAAAAGGTGATAATTATACAAGATTCTCATTTAAGGACATATAATAAATAAATCAATGAAATTTTTTGTTAATATGATATTGATGTTAAGGAAATGTTAGTCAATTAGGATTATTTTATATTTCTGGAAAATGAGTTGCATAGAAAAACATAGAGGTTAACAATTTATTTGATGAGAAGTGTTTTTTATTGGGACATTACAAGAATTATATTAATATAATTTTAATAAAATGTAAAAATGGTCTAATCTAAAAATTCATCATAGAGTGAAACTAAAACTTAAAGGTGAAGAGGGTTTAATTCTTAACATGGGAATATGTGATGTACTAGTTAGTATGAAATTAATTAAAAAATATTTAAACATAAAATTATGTTTATTTTGAGAAAAAATGTTTTATCATATAGATAACCCAGAAATTGAAAAGTGATTTGGTGATTATATAATTCACTATTTTAAAACTTTTATGATTAAGGTAAATAATAAATTATTTCATTTTAATTGAGGAATAAAATAAAGATTTATCTTTTGGAATAACATATGATTTTAATATGGATTTATGGTGATATATGTTTTTTTTGAAAATTATTAACATATTTTAGAGATTATATGATAAGGGAATATGAATTTTTGGGTATATGAATTTTTGAGTCACTGATTTTTACTAGAGATAAATGTTATACTAATATTGATGAGTATGTGATCAAATCCTTCTGAATTTTTCATTTAAAAGTTTTTCCAGAATATTTTGAATAGGTTTGGGTTTAGTTATTTATCAAATGATCAATGTTGAACTTTGGATGTTATTATTGAGTATTTAGAGAATAATGTTTTATTTCATAATTTTATTTATATTATTTCTTTGAATTATTTTAACTTATACTAAAAATTTTGGTTTTGGTTAGTGTATTAAGATAGGTGGAGTAAATTATTATCCTTTTGAGGTTTATGTGATGCATTAGGAGTAAATTTAAGTGCCTTAGGCTTGGAAAATTCCTCTTGAATACACATATTTCTGGAAAAAAATGTGATTATTGCAATGATTTACTATTTTGTGAAATTATACATTTCAAAAAAGTATATTTAGTTATGTTCTTAGTGTATATAGTGAAGTCATTTATTAGATTTAGGAAAATTAAATTGAAATAATTTTTTTTATCTTTTTAGATAAATTTGCAGTATATTCCATCTATTAAAAAAATATAACATTATCTCCTAAAGGGATATTATTTCCGAAGCCATGTTTTCACTCCACACTTACATTCTTCTTATATATAAATCTATTTTTTTGTTATTTTATATGACCTTTTTATTTCCCATTCCCTTTTTATAAGAATAAATTTGATTAACCATTTTTATAATGTGGGTTTCGAAAAAAGAATTCCCAATGTAAAAACTATGTTTACTGAGCATAAGTTAAAATTTTTAGGACCCTATTTATTAAAATGGGGATGGGGGAGAATATAAAACACTAATATTATAAATGAATTAAATTATGTTCAATATCATATATGACACAAAATATTGAGCCTAAACGAACCATGAAATATTATTATTTAAATATGATCTTTATAACATATTCATTAAATTAGACGGTATGATTAAGATTAAATTAATTAGGAAAATATGTAAATTTCCTTATAAATAAAAAATGTATTGATAAATTCATGGTAAATAATCCCTCAATTTTTAATAAAGTCGTTTTATTTTTCAAGTTATGTTTAATTTAATTTTTTTTTATTTTTTTGTGAAAAACTATGATAACTAATTTCTATAAATTTTAGAAATTTGATTTTAGAAAAGAATATAATTTTTTAAATAATCATTTAAATATTATATTAGAGTTAATTTTTGTGATTTTTTTGAAAATATGTTTTTAGCGAACACTGAAAATTATGATTTTGATTGAAAACTGTATTCTTGATTCAAGAATTTTCATCATTAAATTTTTTAAAATAGTTTCAAATTTAAATTAGTAATATTATATTAATCATAATAAAATTAAGTGTATTGGAATCAATTTTATTGCTAAATTTATATATAAACCATTTTTTACGTGAAAATGATTTCTATAGATACCACTTTTTGTCGGATTTAAAAGTTAAATATTAAATTAAAATCTTCCACATCTCAAAATAGAATTTAGTTAAATTTATTCCATATTTTTAATCACCACAATTAATATTATTTAATAATGTTAACTTTTATTTTTCTCATAATGAATTGTAAAAATAGTAAAAATCTCTGACCACAGTAAATGGGTAAATCAGGTTATCTTTGATTAAAACTAAGTGATATAGACACTATTTTTCATATTAAATATTATTATATTATTATATTTATTCACTAATCTCCATATTATCAATATTTATATATTTATGTGATAATTTTCTATGAATCAAACCTATATAGTAATTTATGTAAAGAAAAAGACAAAATGACACCCTCTAACTTTTAAATTCCAATTATCTGCTCACATAGGGAAAAAGGAAATTCATGAATGAATATTGATGGTTATTTAGAGTATAATTAATTTAATATCATGATATTATTTTATTTATAAATTTAGTTTTTATATAATTACCTTAAGAGGTTACACAACACTAACATAATAAAAATTTAATCAAAGGGAAAATAAAATAAATGATATTAATAATATTAAAAATATTAAAAATAATATAATTTTAAAGAATTATTGTGTTAAATGAATTTTTTAGATAAATATAAAATTTTAATTTTTTTAATAAAATATATTCTAATTACATAATTTTCATTATTTTTTAAACACAAATTTAATAAATAGTTTCAAAATAGGAATTAATGATATTTTAAAATTTATATTGTTTTATGAAATGATTTAAAATATCTTCAAATATAATATTCATAAACCTGATAAGTATATCTGTTAAAATATAAAACATGGTATATCTATTGGCCAATTATTTATTTATAGTTTCTTTTTAAACACCTAAAGTTTAAAATCTTTAATACCATAGTATTTCTCAAAAAGGGATAACATAGGTTAAAATAAAAATATAAGGGCGAAAACATCTCCCAAAGATGTAAATTTTTTATTGTATGAGAGTATTTGTAATCAAATTCATATTATATTTTAATATTATAAATTCAGATATATTTTAGTATGAAAATAATTTTATTTTAATATAATACTTTATGAAATCCCAAGAGTCCCCCTCACATCTCTTATAAAATGAAACTTCCAAACATCTTTTACTCAAAAATCCAAAAAAACTTTCCCTTCCAATTCCCTCCAAATTAAATTCCTTAATTCCCACCTCCTCACCTTGATAACTTAATTTGTTTAGAAAAATTACCCATTAATTCTTATTGTGTAAACTTGAAGGGGTTTCATGAAGAAGATGAGTTGTTCTTAACCAAGAGTTTTCATTTTATTTATACTTATACATCATTAAAATATTTTTAAAACATGGTTCAATAATAAAATAAGTATATTAAATATAATTATATGTTATTATGTTAATGTAATAACATATATCCCTATATCATTCTGTCAAATAGGAAACGAAACTATGATTCATGTGTACAAAAAACTACCACCTTGCGAACCGATATAATTCATTTTCCTTCACCTACTGTTATGAATGGTTGTAAGGATGCATTTAACGTATACATATATATATGAAATTCATGAAATATTTATCATTATTAAAATATAATATATCATTTATTTTCTTACATTTATATTCACTAGAAAATGATAACATCGTTTGTGCATATGTGTGGGCTACCTTCTCCAGGAATTGATGTGATTCATTTTTAATACCCACATAACATATATGATATATATATATATAAGTATATATAAAATAAATAATATTGTATTTATATAATTAATATCATTACAGATGGAGAAAATAATAATTAACTTATATCTATAATGATCATAAAAAATGTAAACATTACTCTTGTGTACGTATAGCCTACTATTTCCATGATTGTATCATAGTAAAATTTCAATAGAAATATTTCATGACTGGTTTTCATAGTATAATTTATGTAAAAAAATTATAATTATCTCATGATTATTATTCAAGATATTATTAAATAATGACCTCTTTAACCATAGTCAACCTATCAATGTCATTTTGAACCCATGTGATGAATAATGTCAAAACATCCAAAATGATCTTAATTGATTTATTAAAACAACATAACATGATAATAAGTGGAAGAAATGGAATAATAAAATTTTAAAATGGTTCATAAGTAATTATATTATTAATATAATTTTATTATTTAGGAGGATAAATATTGTACGTGATTAGAAAAACTTTAGGTAAGTACCACTTTACTTTATAAACCTTGTCCTCAAATGTTTTAATGATATATTTTATAAATAAATTTCCTAAATTTCCATATTTGTAAAATTATTTTGTGAATATATTTATAGATATAAAAATGGATTATAAATGAAATTTTTATTTCTTTTTAATTTCTTCCACATTTTTCAAAATGAATATTTTTTCTTATTTTATATGAAACAATTTTACATTCTTTATAAAAATAAAAATTAATATTCTATTTTAACTTATAAAATGTAAATAGATACTAAAAAATCATAATAATTATTTGAAGTTTTTCTTACTTTACAATATTTCATATTTTTTTGAATGAAACCATACATATGTTCTAGTTATTTTCAAGATGGGTTTTTAATCAGAATGTATATTTTAATATCTAGAAATGTTTTTTTGTGGGTGAAAAGAATATTTTTGTGTGTTTATTTTTGAAAATGAAAGATTTAATGTTTTAGGAAAATTTTATTGTTATTTGAAATTTCTTATGATTATTATTTATTCCATTATAAACCAATGAAGGGGGGTTACATTATTAACCTTGGATGAGTGATTTCATTATAAACCAAGGATGAATGGGTCAATTATAGCCCCATAATGGACTAGGTTCACTGGATATTTTTTAAAATCAACCATATTTGGTATTATTTTTTAATAGTAATATAATAAATTATGTACTATGATACCTAAATAATTTTTTTTATTCTTTCAATGGATTTTACAGAATTCTAATGAATTCACAATGTAAGAAAATAAGGTTATTTTTAAAGGACTCGGTTTTATATTACATAAGGGTGAAAAAGTATAACTTTTTGAAATTTTTTCTCAAGTTTTCTGTTTTAAATGAAACCTTTATGAGTTTTATTTTTACTTAAATATTTCTTTTGAAATGTTTTTTGAATTTTTTTTGAAAGGTAGTCAATTTATTGGGTAATAAAATGTTTATTTTGATTACAAAGTTTAGTTTACAAATGTATATTTTTATAAGTATTCACAGACTAATGAGTTATTTTATTTATTTTTATAAATCCATTATTAAGGATTTTGTTCTCAAATAATGATTTAAATTTTTTTCCACAGTGTTTACAGATAGGAAATAACAAATAAGAATTCAAGTTGAAAGTTATAATGATTCTTCATGAAAAGAATACTTGTTTCTTTTTAAAAGTTTTATATTGTAGAAAAAATGGACAATAAGTAGATATTTCTAGTTGAAATATTTGAGTATTTATATATGAGTTGTGAACAAATTTTCTAAAACATTAAATTTTAAAAGATCATCTAAATGAAAGAAAGTGATTTCTTGAATAAATACTCATGATTACGTATTTTTAAGGCCAAATGATTATATTATTTGGAAAAAGTCCAAGGGGTAACTATCTATTAGTGATTATAATTTTCTGGTGTATTAATACATTCATTTACAAAATGTATCAGTGAAAATATCATAATAAAGAATATTATGAGGTAACCCAAACCTGCACTCCCGGTTCTGGTGCAAAGTACCATTCATTAAATGATGGCTTTGATAAAAACCGAGACCACACTAAAACACTTACACATTTTATGTATCATATGAGGATTTAAAAATTTCATCACAAAATATATCACACTAAATAATATAAATTTTTATTGTATTTTGAGATTATATAAATGAATAACTTATTTTATAACATCATAAATATCTCCCAAAAATATTCTTCACATATGGTACCATTTTAAGAATATAATAATTAATATTCTTCTTCAAAACCTCAGGAACAAAAATGTATGAAAGAGTGAAATTAGATGCTCACTAAATCTAAAAATTAATTTCACCAATCAAAGATCATAATTGAGTATAAGATTAACATATAGGAATGAGAACATAATCAAAGTATGTGAACATAAAATAAAAAAATCATACCGAATTAAACATGGATCATAAATTAGGGATGCATACATATGGATTTATACATAAAATAAAACACGAGTCATGAGTCAATAATATATGAACATGACATAAACACAACACATAATATTAGTATATATCATGAATATGATCATGGAACTAAATTCAAGGTATAATATATGGGAATTAATTTCATAAAGCATTTAGCAATCCACCTATTTTAATGTATTTTTATTGGGATAACCAATTATATGCCTTATTAGGATGGGTATTACCACCAATGTACCTTTGGGATTATGCTAACCACTTGTGTACCCTTGGACATGGGATAAACATTAATTTCCCTTTTTAATCTCATGAGTTATAAAACATTAACCAATTCCTTGGAGATCTATAATAGAACTACCCATCACATAATGTTAAACCATATATATGTGTTCCAGAAGAGCTTAAAATCATTCATAATTCCATCATAAATTTTTTAATCAACGAAAAAGAAAAAGGATTTTTTGAAATCACACAGAAGAAATTATCACAATCAATTGAAAGAAAAATGGTGGATGATATCAATATTTGGCATTCATATTAATGAATAAGAATCACTAAAGGATATTAAAATATATTACAACACTTTATAAGGGCATTAAAATTGACATTGAAAATAAGACTATGTTTTATATAAATTTCTAAAACATTTCATTTTAAAAGAAAATATTAAAAAAAAATAAATAGATATTTATTTGTAAAACCATTAATACTTGTAGAGTTGTTTCCATAACGAATAACAATTAATATGGTCTAAGAAATTAATTTTTATTAAAAACTTATCAAAAGTATTTTCCTTTCACATTTTGTAAATAAGTTCAATGATTACATAAAATGACTATACAAAAAAATTTAAAATACGAATAATTTTTTTTAAATAAATTAAAGTACCTTAATATATCATATTAGTATATATAAGTATTTCATAAAAAATAATGTGTATAAACATGGGAAATAAGGATGCCTGACCGAAAAGAAGAGGTATCGTTAGTTTCTCTTACAAGAATTATTTTGATTGTATTATGAACCAAAGGGGATGTAAAATGGTAAGAGGAACCTAGAAACTCATGTAAACCATAGGATAAGAAACTATAAGTAGTTTTATAGTGAATTATCATGATTTTTTCTTATAGGGTAACTTAGATATACTAATCTCGAATTAAAAATGAGATTAGAAAGAATACCCTTATGAATTTAGTAACCTTTGATTCAAAATACAATGAAATAGATAAATTGAAATTGATTTTAAAATACCTTTAATTTCTTGGTAAATATGAGAAAAATAAATAAATGGGTATTATAAATTTCACTCATAATGAAATAATTGGTGAATATGACATATGTATCAGAGAAACAATGTTGAGATGCTAAACCCCTACATTTACTCTTGTCTTCCACATAAGTGATTTAACCTTTTTTATAATAAAAATAACCATATTAATAACTTATTTAACAACCTTATTTATATTAATTACATTTTATTCAATTCAATTATAATAATTAATTACATATATATTGCTAGTTATTTATTATTTTTATCAGATATTAGTAATTATGATTGTTTCGTACAAGTTTCATAATGGTGATTTAAAAACCCATAATTTGATAAAAATTTAATCAAAATATTATAATTTTTTGAATCATTTTCAATGATTTATTCAAAACAATGTCCATTTTATTGAAATTATGGGTATGGTACGCAAGAATAGAATCTATGATGATATTTTTTTAGTTAATTTACTAATATCAATATATTTTATTATAATGATCATTAAATCTAGTATTTTAAATAAAAAGTCACATTAATAAAACATTATTTCTCCTTAATATGATGTATATTTATCAGATAAATTTTTATATTTATCCATGTAAGGTGGTAATGAAAATGAAACACGTCGTCCATGGAGGAGGTAGTCTGAACGTAACATGAGGGGAGTTTTCATTTTACAATGGATTAGAATACAAATTTAATTACTAATTTATCTACCCATATTATTAATTATATAATTAATAACATATTTAATCATTAGATAAATTTTTATAACCATCCATGTATCTAGGTTATGAAAAACAAAACATGTCTTTCATTGAGACAGTAGTCCGCAGGTAACACGAGAAACATTTCCATTTTTCAATGGTTGGGGGGAAGGTAGAAAATAATAATTCCATCAATATAATAACATTTAAGAATACCAATTATACTTATATAATTTTTTTTTATTTTTATAATTTATTTTTTTTTGATATGTAAGAAGAATGAAAATAATAGAAATTAAAATAGAATGATTAAGTGTTCTCACCTTACTCCTTAGGAAATATTCTTTAGGATTTTTAAATTTATATTTTGATGATACAAGAACCTATAGAACATTTATAAGAATGTCTAGGATGGATTTTTGTAGATCTTGGATGAAATAATTGGTATTATATGATATTAAATGTGGGGCGGTGAAGGCTTCCTTTTATAAGTGAGAGGGGTGATATTTTTGTAAATACTCATTACTTTATAATAATTGAATTATGAAATCAAAGGAAAGAGGATAAATTTGAGTAAAAAATAGATATGGGAATTTTTTGTTCAGTAAACCACTCATATAGAAAAATAAGTTATAATGTTTGAGATAATTCAGTCATTTTCTCTGTAATTTAATTTTTTTACTATCATTTACTTTTTTATCGATAACTTAGTTATTTACCTTGATAAATTATTTTTATACATAACAATAAAATATTAATTATTTTTTTTTAAATTATTATTATAAATATTAATTCAATTTTTTAAAATTTAATTTCTTACACAGATGAAATTTAATTTTAAAATAATAAATGTATAACTCATTAAAACAGTTTAGAAAAAAATGAAACATACGTTCCAAAAGGTTGAAAGTATGTTTATAATTAATATTAATATTTTTAAGTTAAAATTTTACTTATTGAATATTTATTTTATCAATAAAAATGTTTCATATATTTGTAAGTTACACCTATATCCAAATGATTTCATAAAATTCAAAATATTTTAAAAAATGATATTTTAAATTATTCACCTGAAAAATGATCTTAAAAAAAACACTAATATAAAAAATCCTTGAAAATTGTAAAAATTTATTTTATTTTTTAAAATTAATATTTTAAAATTTAGAAAATTAACTATTAAATGAATAATATAATGAAAATAGTTTTTATAGGAAAATGTCTCTGTAAAATATAAAGTGTTTTTTTCTTATTTCCTATAAATTAAATATTAAATTAGTGTTTATCTATTATTAATATTGAAAATATAACATACTAATCCACAATATATTTATCTTCTTAAAATAAAAATTCATAACACACAGACCTAGATGTTTCGTAAAAGGCATTTTAAGCATAAATTGAATTTATTTTTATTACATTCCTAAAATGTTTTTTGGATGGATGTCAATTTATTTTCATGTAAATATTATCAATAATTTTCCTTAAAAGAATTGTTTATTAAATAATAATTAAAAATGGTAAACACTCATAAACAACAAATATTTAAAAAATATTACTTTTAGATTTAATAATCTTCACCTAATACCATTAAAATTAATTATTTTTATTTTAAAATAAATATTTTTAATAATACATTAAAATAAAAATATTTCTTGTAATTTTATAAATATATAATATAATAATTATCTGTCATGCATAAAAATATATTTTTTATAGTTAAATACCTCAATTAAGTAATATTTTTTTGTTTCATCATTGAATTATCATAATTCATTAATTTTTATATTACATTATGATATTTTTTCTCAATAAAATTTATTTTAGTTTTTTATTATTTGTTGTTGTGTATGAAACAATATATTAAATATTATATTTTTAATGGGAAATTAATACTAAAATCTCAGGGTGATATATCTATCCCTTATTTAAGTTTCATCCTCACAATTTTATTTGCTAATAACTAGTGAAAAAATAGCTAAGGGGATGAATAAAGATATAATTTCTAACTCTCTATCATGGGAAAGGATATAAAATTCATATTTTACTTTATTAGAGTAATATATTTTGGTTCTCAACTATTTGTTCCAAATATACCACTTCAATAGAGTATATGGCTTATAAGGTTTAAAGACATACCTTTCAGAACTTCATTTCCACGACCGTGATTACAAATATTTACTAAAACCAAAATGGTTATGATAATATATGGTAAAATGATATTAAATGGTCATATGAATATGAATACATAATAATAATATTATATCTCCTATGAAATCATCATTTCAACCTTTTATACGATTAATTCAACTATAATATAATTGGAACAACAAATAGCTCCTTCAGTTCAACCTAGGTTGTCCGTAGACACATTCCTATTAGGTTCTCTAACCTGAATAGTTATATATTAAATCATATAGTTTCATTTAAATCCTTTATAGTTTTTCATAAAGGGAAAGTGGATTAGTAAATCATATTCCCCAGGAGTTCCAAACTATGTGTATAGTTAGATCCACTTGTTATATAGTGAGTGAAGATAGATTTAATAGTCAAAATTTTTTTTTCTGGGTTATTACACATAGGTTATAATATAAAAAATTATTTATCCACTTTTCTTTATATAGACAATGATTTTATTTTTATAAATCCACAAAATATTTATTTTACCAAAAATGTAGGATGTTTTTTTTAATATTTAGGCTTGTAACTTGGGTTTTAACCAATGTTATCTAGTAATAGTCCCCAAAAATAACTAAAAGAATCCATAGTAATAAATAAAACCTACTATGATACCAACTAAGGTGACCTAAAACCACAATTCTGTGTTTGGTTCTAAAAACAATATTTCTTAGATAGTGGATGTGACACAAACTATAACACTCGATCTTCAATTATAATAAGTATGTTTTTCTTACTAAAATATTAATAACATAATGAACATATATTTATTACATAATATGATTAAAACAAAAATTGAAAAAATTTATGGGTGATTTTTTGATATTTTTTAGAAATTATTGATTTTTGGGTGAATAGTGAAAATAATGGTTTTATAAAACTATTACTTTTATGAAATTATGATGATATAAAACTAATGTGAAATATTATGAAAAAATTTTCTAGACTGAATATATATTTAATAATTGATATATATACAAATATAATTTTTAACTTAGAAATATATTCTTAACATTTTGGAAATCTAGGTAATGTTTTTGTTCAAATAAAAATGGTTTTTAGTTCTTTTATCTTAATCAGGTATTTACAAGGTTCCTTTCAATTTTTATGTTGTTTTCAAAGAAAAATATGAATTGGTTTATTTTAAAAAATCAAATTATTTTTAATTAACATTATGCTTTATTTTGACATAAAATCAATTTTATGCTTAAAAAAAACATTTTTCCAAAAAGGGTTTTTGTTTATTTTTGTGCACACAACATAAAATTAATTCCTAACACTTATAAAAATCAAATATTATAAAATTAATTATGTATTTTAAATAAAATTATTAATAATAATTAATAATAACAAATTTTTTTTCCATTATGAATTATAACTATGGAAAAAATTTATCACTTCGATAAAACTTAAAACTTGTTTGCTTGGGGGGTTAATCTAAGAGAAAAGGTTAAAAAACCACTTAACACTTTCTAAAAATTATTGGTTTATGATATTTCCACCTTATGTTTTCTTTAATTTGAATCAATATAAATTATATTCCAATTTAAAAATAAAATTACTTTTTAGAATTTAAATCTTTAACGTAATTACTTTTGTGTCGCTCCCCTAATTTATAAAAGAGAACTTCTTTTGCTACATTATTCAAAAAAATTATCACTTTAGCTCAGAAAATTACTGTCCAAAAGTTGAATAATTATTTACCTTTATTCTTTAGATTCTTTTATGACCCTAATACTAAATTAATTAATATTAATGTAAAAGCCAAAGGAGGTCTCTCAAAAAAGAGGTAATAATCTTACCCATATGTATCACTATTTATTTATTCTTATACTTCTTCTAAATATATCTTTTCCACCATAAAATAATTAATCTAGTATCATTAATATACTAAGACATTATTATAATTATGGTAAAACCATTTACCCCTTTTCAATTAATGGGAAACAAAGCTATCACTATTGTGTACGTGTAGACTACCGCCTCCACACAACGATATAATTAATTTTCAATCACCAAAACAAAATGATGGATATAATGATTTATTTAATAAATATATATATAATATATGATATTATTATGGGTTTAGAATGTGGAAATATTATTTATCTATTTTTATGTTTTTATTAGAAAATGAAAAGAGCATTCTTACGTATGTACTGACTACCATCAATATGAAAAGTGTAATTTATTTGTCTATCTATTACTTGTTTGGAGGAATCTTGATATGTATATAATGAATATATATGATATTTATATCAATATAAATATTTTTTTTGATAATGTTACCATTATAAATATTCCTGAACTATAACTATTGAATCAAAACACACATGAAAACCGATGCAATTAATAACTGAAAATATGAGGACTATGGAATATAATTAATGGATGACTGATAAGATGTTATAAGAAAAAATTGTATGATATTATAAATATCAAAATTATTATTTATAGTACTAAAATAGGTCAAAATTTGTTATATAAGAGGTTAGAATCACTTATAAATCCTGTTGAACATGGGGTAAGGGTTTATTTCAAAATTTAATCCTTATTTTGACTTATTTATATTTAAGT
Source organism: Viscum album (assembly GCA_963277665.1). Lineage (NCBI taxonomy): Eukaryota > Viridiplantae > Streptophyta > Magnoliopsida > Santalales > Viscaceae > Viscum > Viscum album. The sequence continues at coordinate 1,596,079,237 of OY728161.1, forward strand.
TTACATTTTAGTAATTATATTTTATTTTTATCATAAACCATATTAATTTTATTTTCATATGTTTCTTTATATAATTTAAAATTTTCCTTTAATTTTAATCTCTCATAGTGATCAAAATATTGAAATAAAATTTTTAAAGAAAAACAATTTTTTTTATATTCAGTCAAAAATATTTTTCTTCCATGTTATTAATTTAATTAAATTTTTTTCAAGAATGATTTTACATTTCTAAAATGATGTAATAAATTCATTTTCACTATTTTTGAATTTATATAAAAATGGTTTAAAAGTAATATTATCATACACAGATGTAACCTTAAATAAATCTATAAATTAAATCTTTAAAAAAGAATTAATTTTCACACATTATCAAAGACATTTTTGGTTTAGAGTTTTAAAGAATTAATTTATCACCCTCAAATAAAAAAATACTTCATCATAAATTGAACAATTCCACACATTATCCATTTTCGCACCATAAAAAACCTTTAAGTTAAAATAATTTTCCCTTACATGATGAATCTTTATAAATTTTATCTTCGTCTTATCCATATCCCTACTCATACTCAAAACCCAGGGAAAAAAATTTAAAAAACGAGGTATAAGAAAAAAATATCGTTAATTGAAATTTAAAATAATTAATGGGACCCATTAGTCCATGAATATAAATTATAAAATAAATTTTCCTTTTACATAATAAATATTATCAGAAAATAAACATTTTTTTTACACAAGAAATCAACTCCACTACCCAAATATTTTCATGAAATATTTCATAAGAAATATTAATTCAAAAATAAAACTCATATATATTTTTTATAATCAGGAATATTTTATCATTATTTTTCATAAAATTATATATTTTACCCTTAAGAAGTATCATAAAATTCAATTAAAACTTAATCTCATTATCTTACCTTCTGAAATACTAATATTTCTATAGAAACCCCTAGAAATAATAGATAAATAAAGTATATAACATGAGACACCATTTTTATATAAATTATAAAATAACTATTACTAATATAATAACATAATAAATATATTGTAATAGAATTTTAAGATAGGATGATAACCAGTTAACTATGTACCTTTACCCAAAACTATGGAGAGTTGTATCAACATCACCCATTATCAGAGGTAATATTGGGCACACCCATAATCGATAGCTATATCAATCTCACACATCATTATAACTAATTACCATGAACCATGACATATACATAACACATAAAAATTTTCATTTTAATCATTACACTCATAAAAATATAGCTTTGATCCGTAATCAAAATGATTTCCATATATTAAAATATCGCTTCCTTTTTAAGAAGAAATTTTGAAAGAAAATACCCAGAAAAAAGGGATAATGAGTTTATCTTAAAAAACATATATGATTATAAAAGAATCCAAACATTAATTAAGGGTTATAATGGTGGGAAAATAGTCTAATGTCGTATACATTAAAATAGAACATTTATTTTTTTCCTTTTTTAAAGAAATTATAAAAATTAAGTGTAAAGAATATACGAATATTTTTATTGAAAACATTTGAATTAATTTTCAAAGAGATATAAAAAATCCATTATAAATCAATTATGTCTATATAAATACATCAAAAAAATAATTTTAATAATATGGGATTGAAATTAAAATATTTTAATAATATATTTCTCATATTTAAAATGAATGTTTTAAGGTAAAGTGTCTCTTACCTCATGTTCAGCTCGTCAGATATATTCTTTATTTCCATAAATACGAATGTTATATTATTTATTTAATTACTTAATAACCCTTTTCATGTTCATTACATTGTCATTTTAAATTTTAGGTAATTTATTACCATGTTTTATTTAGTTACTTAATCAACTTTGTTTACATTAGACATTTTGAGGATGTTCGGTTCATAATGAAAAAAAAATTTAGGTTAGTTAAACATGGTCATACAAGTCATTATTCTGTAATCTCATGAATCATAATCAAGAAATGATTATAATTATTATACATTAAATAAAATTTTATAACCATACATGAATGGTGTAAATAGAAATATAATCGTATCACTTCATAGAGTTTGTAGTCCATATATATGTATCAATGTTGTTATCATTTTTCAATGGATGGAAAGGAAAGAAAATATATCATATATTACGTTTGAAAAATGATAATTATTCCATGAATATCATATATATTATATAAATACATCATAATAAAAATTATTTTAATGCTGTTATGAAAAATAAAACACGTGATTCATAGAGGTTGTAATCTACATATACCACAGAGCTCAAAAATTATGAGGAATAGATTTGATGATATTCCCTTTTATAAGTGTGGGTAGGTGAACTCCTGGAATTATATAAAATATTAAATTAATATAAATTTATTTTCATATAAAGTTGAAAAAATTGATATATTTTAAATATAAATTGATAGTAAGTATAAATGCCCTCATTAAGTAAAATTTTTAGTTTTTGGTTGATGTTTACACCCTTATCACTTATTTTTAACCATAACTAACCCTTTTAACTATTACCATGACATTAATGTTTTTGACTATTTAGGGGTCAGTAAAGTTACTATAAAAGGAAAAGCGACTCTTATGTGGACCATGGTTGTTATTTGAGATTATATACCATTAAATGATTTCATAATAATATTTTTTTATTAATTTTAAATCATAATGGAAATATTATTTAACAAAATATACGATTATATTCATTTTGAAGACTATTCACACAATTTTAATTTAATGAAATTAAAATAGTAATGTAATTTTAATTGAAACTTTTAAAAAATTCCTAATATTTTATATTTTTATATAAAATATGTATAAAACTATAAATAACCCTAATATATTATTTTTAGAGTTTTTTAAATTATTTACATGATTTTTCTACTCCTTGTACATAAACTATGTTAGAATTGTGAAATAATTTAAGGTAATTATTTTGTAACAAAAAATTATAAATAAAATTATATGATATAAAAATAAAATTTTTTTGAAATAAACTTTTATTACAAAACATAACATATTTATATCCCTATGAAAAATCATTAATGATATTAAAACAAAGAGTGCGATATTTTATTATTATTATTTATTTAAAATCATATTATGGTCTTTATTGAATGAAAGTGGAAATAAATTTCCACAATATAGAAAATTGGATGCTTATGGTTTAATATAACATATAAAATAAAATATATAAAACCATTAGGGAGATTATTAGGCCTTATCACATTATTTTAAACCTTAATTACCTGATTTACCCGTTACTATGGTGAAAAATATTTACTACAACTACTATTCATAATGGCCAAAAATAGAAAGGATATTTTGAAAAAAAAATTGAACTTATTGATTCCAAATATCGAATCAATTTTTCAAGATTGAATTTATAAAAGTGGATGAAATTAATTTTACATAAAAACAAAAAATAGAACATGAATTTTTTTTTCAGAAAAATGTGTTTTTATGTACAAAACTAATACAAAATTGCGGTATAATGATAGTTATAATTTAATTAATTATATTATTTATAATTAAATAAAACTTATTTTAATTTATATTAAAATTAAAATCATAATTATAATTTTTAATCAAAATAAATGATAGTTTTATAGAAATCAATTTTTTCACTATTCACTAAAATTTCAACCTTCTCATGGAAATAACAAAATTTCAACCTATGATAATTTTAATATTGTTATTTAAAAAATTAAGTAATTTTTTTGAAATTAAAATTCAAAAATTTTGAAATTAATATTTTAAATAAAACTTTATAATACATAAATGAAATTTAATAAGAATAAAGCATTTTCATTTTTGACAGAAAAATTACTTAAAATTTTTATAATGAATATGACTATATAAAATAAAATTAATTAATATTAAAAAGAAACTTAATTGATTTATTATTAACATTACCTAGGTTGTTACATTCCTCCCCCTTTGGGAAATTTTTTCCTCACAATTTAATTCATTACTTAAATAAGTGAGGATATTTATGTTACACAGAATTTTTAGATTATCATGTTTCTTATTCAATCATGACGGTTTTCCCTAAAAACATAACCTGGTGAATCACCGTATACCATAACACTTTATATATACATTCAATAATCTGAATAGTCTATTCCTGCTATGAAGGATTCTCTTCTAACTGTGCTATTATGGGGATCAAAATATGAGATGCATCTATCATATATTTTATTAACAATGAAACATTAAAAACATCAGATACATGATATAAAATTAAAATAAAGATCACTCAATAGAAAAAAAATCCATCATTCTCTCGAATTATATTGGATACAGGGAACCTCATAGTTAAATTTACCTTTCTAATGAAACACATTACATGATTCCAAAGAGATGCTTAAAGAAAAAATTGATCACCTACCTTGAATGAAATATATTTACTCCTATTATATACTTAACTTTTATTCCTACTCCGAGTCATCCTTATATGTTACATAATCATCTCCATTTTATCAACTATTTCTTCTACCAATTATATTCCCATAAATTTATTTCACTAAATTCATCCTAAAAATATGTTGCCTGAAACTACTTTCGATATAATTTCTCAAAAGGTATCATATGTATAATGAAATGAAAATAGTTATTATAATACAATTCAACTAATTCAACATATTGATAACGAATTCCCGGATAATTCATTGAATAATAATGAATCAGGTATTCCAAAGTGTGAATCATTCTCTCTGACAATCCATCATATTGAGGATAAAAAACTACACTAAAATATAATTCAGTACCTAATGACTTTTAAATAATTTTTTAAAATTTTCAGAAAACCTAAGATTATGGTCAAATATAATGGAGAGTTGAACTCTATGTAACCAGAATATATTCTTGAGGTATATTCAAGAAATTTTATCTAAATAAATAGTATCATGAATGGGATGAAAATTTGAAGATTTATTCAATTGATAAAAAATTACCAAAATCACATTATTACGTCGAGATGTCTTTAGAAATAACACAATGAAATCAATGGATATATTGTCTAATTTCTATTTTGGAACTTAAAAATGAAGAATGATCTCCTTCCGGATTTTTTTTTTCACATTTAACCTATTGATATGCCAAACATGTTGTATTCAAATAAATAATATATTTCTTCATTCCTTCCCACAGAAAATGTTCTGGAAGTTCTCTATACATTTTTTACTACCATGATGAATAGAAAATTGAGAGATATTAGAATCACTCAACAAATACTTATTCAATTATGGGTAAAATGGAACATATATCTTTTTTTTTGAATCACAAAACACCTTATTTTTCTATATTAAATTCAAAAAACATACATTTATTGACCCTTTTTAAATTTTCATATAACCCAATGTCTTCATTTATAGATTTCCTAATCTTTTCTGACGAATAATATTATACTAAAAACTGAGGGAAAACGGGGAGTTCTTGTATGCATAGTTCCTATTCTAACATTCATAAAATAATTATCTGTAAGGTCATCTACCAATCAAAACATGGTTAAATATATATAAATATTTTCCCCATATTTTTAATCATAATCCTTTATCAATTTTAATCATCGCCTATATCTCATGGTCAAATCTTTATGAGTTAATATTTATTTAAAAATTTCATGACCAATATGTATTTAAATATTTACTCTATATAAATATTTTCCCTATATTTATATGGAAAACACTATAAATTATAGTTGTAGGTCATGTGTAGGAAGATTTATTTCATGAGGTTTTAATTTTTTAATTATATGCAATTACCTGGTAATTTTTCATTAAAACACAACCCAATCCCTTCAAAGAAGCACTAATAAAGATAAGAATGTCACTATTTTTGGATGGTAGGTCCGAAACATGAGAATTACTAATATGTTTTTTAAATTCATGGAAATATTAGCCATATTCCTTTGTCTAAAGGAACATAACTCCTTTTTGTGTTAACATAGTTATTGGGATATGTAACTACGAAAATATTTCAACAAAACACTTATAAGAGTTTGATAATATAATAAAACTATAAATATTGATAACATTTTAGGATAATTTCTATTCATTAACCACTAAGTTTTAGTGGGTTAAATAGTTATCTAATATGTATTTATGATATGTCAAAGGAATGAAATATTCTATAACTCAAAAATACATATTATAAATTTTTAGTATAACTTATTTTATATCAAGGATTGAAAAAAATTGATTATATTTTTTCAGTGATCCTCATAAATTTTAGTATAATCCCAAATATCATCAACAAATAGAACTAAAAATTTAACCAAATATGCATTGTAAAACTCTAATAATAAGATCCATAACTAAGTCTACAAAAAGTTTCCACAATAAGTGAATAAAAAAACTCATAATTCCAATACCATTATGAATCGATGTATTAGGGATGTCATTCTCCCTCACCATTAGATGGGGGTACCTGGACCTTAAACTAAGCACTAAAAAATAACGAGCCCCCCAGAGTTGATAAAAAATCCAATGATGTGAGGAAAAAATAATTATTCTTAAGATTAATTTTATTTAATAATCTATAATCAATTTGAAGACTCATGGATTCATATTTCTTTTTAACAAATAATATTGGATAACCCCAGAGTAAAGTTCTAGTATGAATGAAACCTTTATCAAGAAATTGTTGTTACTCCTTTTTAATTCCAAATGTTTTACATGATCCATTAGATAAGGGATTTTTTAAAATGTATTAAAATCATGCAGTAATCCTATAATAAATTCAATTTCCCAATAAGGTATAATAATAGTAAAATCATATGAAATGATATACAAATATTATTTTACTACCAACACATCATTAATATGAATAGTTTCCTTATATTGAACAATATGGTTAAGATAATTTTCATTTCAATCTTTTAATAATTTCCCTACATCTTGATATGTTATCAATGTTATTAATTCATTATTTTATAAAAACTGAAACTCATTTATGAAAATAACATCTTTTTCTCTGAAATCTATCTTAACATGATAAACTAAAGGGCAATACATACCTAGAATAGAAAAAAATTATACAATGGGAAAGAAAAAAGATTTCAAGGGAACAAACTTATACATATGATAATAGGACGATCTTTGCAAATTATTATTTCTTTAATACCACCCATTTCATTTTTAATAAAAGTCATATCTCCCTTTGTTGATATGAAATTTTCATTTTAATAGTAAATTTAATAGAAATTATGGAATGTGTAGACCCTGAATCTAACAAGACATTAGTATATTATGAATAATAAAGTAATATACCTATTACCACTTCTTTCGATGTCCCAATATAGTAAAAATTAATATCAAAGGATTTCAACACACCCTTATTCTTATAGTCTTACAGATTCTCATTATTTGTGCTCTTATTCAGACATGCATTCAAATAATGACCCACCTCATTAAATTTAAAAAACCATACTAACTTCTTTAAAAAATTGGTTATTCCACTACCAAGATATATTTTTTTAATCAAGATCCATATTTCCAAACATACCACATTATATGAACTTCAAAGATTTTATAATACATTCCACAAGATTTTTTTACATTCCCCATCACAAACTAGAAACTTGAATTTCATACCTCCGTATTTATTTGAAGGATTAATTCCCACTTACTTCCACCTGAACACCTTTTTCTTCTTTTTGTCATAGAATACCTGACCATTAGAAAATTTTAATCCTACCTTCTCCGTACAGTAAAACATTTTTTAATAACTTTTAAATTCATTAGAGGATAATTCAATTTGGTATATTAGCTTCATTCCTATGTAAAAATTATTAATTTTACTATCAAGATTTTTGATAATATATGGTCTATACCTTTCCAATCGATTAAAGTTTTATTTACATAAAACTACTAAATGCTCTTATTTTTTTCCCTAATTACAAGAATTTATTTTCCATCCAAAGTCGAAATATTATAGGAAAATATTTTTGAAGGAAAACTCTTATTAAATGCATCTTATTATATGATACATATATCTTTTATTTCACTATTATTCTTAATCATTGACCAAAAATTGTTCAGATTCACCATCAAAATGGTAAGTAGAAATAGTTAATTTTTGATTCTCTGAATAATCTATGTTTTCAAGTATTGTTTCTAGTTCTTTATTCCATACCTTTACTACCACCAGTTTAAAAGATCCACTGAATGGAGAAGAGTTTTGTCTCTTAAAATTCTCAACTATCAACATGTTCTATTATGGTGGATTTGATTACTCTTTATCCTGGATTCCACCATAATTTATAGCCTACAGAAACTCATCCATCATAGAAATAAGATACTTTTTTCTAATTCCCAACATTATAGTTTACTAATTTTGAAGGATGTTATCCTTTTGGTTCATTCATATTTCAACTTTCATATTTTATTTGAGGAAAACAATTCTGAAATAATCATATATTAGATAAAGAAACATAGTAATTTTAAAAATATAAATCATTTCAATATAATAATAAATTATAATCAATGAAGGGTTTTTCATTAACATTTTCTGAACATCTAATGTTATTTAAATCTTCCCTCTCATAGAAACTATAAAGAACCAACTACAAAAAAGCCATAAATTGAATAATTAGAAATAAAGAAATTTAATTATATTCCCAAAGACCTTTTGGGATTAGATATTTTTGAATTATATAATCACCATTAAATTATAAAATATTACATCACAAAGTGGAAACTTCCACTAATTTTCAATTTTCCCATAATATAAAACATTTAAGAAAAAATAATTTTTTCTTTTCAGGAAATATATTGAAAAATTTCCTATTTACCTCATTATTTTCCATAGTAATCTATAAAACCTAGAGAAATACATTTGAAAACTTGCTATGAACACAAATTTTTAATAATATATATATATAAAAGAATCAAATAAACTCATAATTCCATGAATAAAATTTATAAAAACAATTTTCCTTTTTCATAATAAACATTGAGCACAAAGTATACATTTTATTAATGAATAAATCAAAACAACTTCTTAAATATTTTCATAAAATATTTCATAATAAATATTCAAGGGAAAATAAACCTTATAAAGGTTTATTTATAATAAAGAAAAAAATCATGAAAGCATTTTCACAAAGTTATTCATTTTACACTTTAGAATTAGCATAAGATTCTTATTAATCGTAACCTCATTATCTTACCATCTGAAATCATAATATTTACTATATAAAACAATATTAATCAAAGATAAATCATATATGTATATTGAGAGATCATTTTCATATCTATATTAAAATCACCCTTACTAATTTAATGGCCAACATGGAAAATTTTAGAAATCTCTTAGGAGAAACCTATAACTTGTTAAGTATTAAAATTTACCCAAGGCATTGGAGATCTATATCTGGATCACCCATAATCAAAACATTACCAATGACCATAACAATACGTAACATATCAATATTTCCATTTTCATAATTACACTCATAAAAATATTAGTTTTATCCATAATCAAAAACATTTTCGAATATTAAAACATCCTTTCCTTTTTAGAATACATTTTGAAAAATAAATACCTAGAATAAAGTGAATAAAGTGAATAAAGGGTTTTCATTTAATAAAACATGGAGTATTATAGATGGATCCCAAAATCAAATAACAGTTATAATGATGATAAAATACTTTTACCACATATAAATTAAAATAAAAGATTCATTTTTTCTTTTTATGATGCAAGTAAAAACATTCCTTATAAAATACGTAAAAAAATTCCTTTTGGAAAACAATTAAATATATTAAAAGGTGATATAAATTTTTTGATAAAATTCATTAATTTCTATAAAAATACATCTATAAAATAATTTTTATAATATGGACCTGGATGAAAATTATTTAGAAAATATATCTTTAAAACATTTAAATTGAGTTTTTAGCTAAAGTGCCCCATACCTCGAGTGTGATTTGTGGGGTAAGTTATTTATCACAATAAATAATTAATTTATATTAGTTATTTAATTTATTAAAAAAAATTTAAATTTTCTTTAAATTATTAGTTCCCCTTTTATGTAATTTATGACCATGTTTTATTTAGTTACATAATAAGTTATTCTTACACATGACATTTTGAGGATGTCAGTTCATAATCGAAAAACAATATCGATAGGTTGAAGATGGTCAATGGAGTCCTTATTACATCATATCCAGAATAAAAATAAATACATTATTATCCTCAATATAAAAAAACACAAGTTTATAACCATCCAAGAAAAACATACAGCAATAGAGATTCACATATCCTTGTGAAGATTTTCGCCCACATATATGCACAAGTGACATTATCATTTTTAAAATGATGGGAAGGCATGTATATAGATAATATATTATCATTAAAGAATATTAATTATGTTATTAATATCATATATAATTATTAAATACAAAATAATAACCATCATTTTGTGGTGAAAATGAAAAATGAAACACATCTATTTGTGGAGGCAATAATACACATGTACACACTAGTGATGTTTTCATTTCCCATAGGATGTAAAAGAAGATAAAAAAACATATCAAAATAATTATAATAAAATTTTAATATTTTAAATATACTTATATTTCTATTTCATCATGGTTAAATAATATTTTATGGAGGTAAGAGAAGAAATAAACTTGAAGAAGGTCGGTTAGGAAATAAACCTTCTCCACATGAAACACCTTTTTCTTACAACTTAACCCAGATATGTTTGAACTTTTAGTGACACGAAGTCCTCTAGTATATGGGGAGTTTTGTTTCAGATATATTGGGTAGTTATTTTATGAACTAGAGTACTCAAAATGAGAGAGGAAGAAAAGATATGAGGTGGCATTTTATAAGTACGGGGATGGGAAATCTTAGAATTACTTAAAGTATTAAATAACTATAAATTAATTTTCAGTACAAATAAAATAAAAATTAATATATATAGAATATAGGATGTTTATGATTCTAAATACTCTTAGGAAATAAAATTTGTACAATTTTTGGTGATTTTTTTGTTAATAATGCATTGATTCATCAATTTCATCAATTTCTTTTTGATTTTAATGCTAAAAAACACTAATATATTATGTTACCAATAATGAGGATTTTAATAGAAGTTCAGGAATATAATATTAATTAAAATATTTATTTTTTTAGAATCATACATAAGTCATTAATCCATGAAATAATAATTGATTTAGTATTCTAGATGTGTTTGAATGTATTTCGGTAACACTATTCAACCCTATTTTTTGAAGTGTAACATATGGTTTGGAAACGAAATGTATGGAATGATAATGTATGGATCCTATAACCTACACTATTAAAACATTATGGATAAAAACCCTACATTTTGAAGAAACCCTATATTTGGATGAAAACCTACATTTAAAGGAATAAAATTATGGTTCATCAACCTTAATTTTGTAATAAACCATACATGTGGAACCATACAATTAGAGTTCTTCATTATGTGAAGAAAACCAAAATTTTACTAGTTAATATAAATATTTAAAATTAATGATATTATCCATGTTTTCTACAACATTCCTTCCAGGACTAAAAATCTCTTCCAAAATTTTATGCGACTGATTCATAGGCTCACACTCAACGGATTAAATCACTACTGTTTATAAGGGAAGTTACAAACCTCTTTGAATTGTTTAAATTATAATATTTTTGATTCATAATACAAAATATCTAGATATGGTTTGATATGGAGAAATATTCGATCGTTGGGATAATTAATGAGATATTTATAAATCAAAAACATATATACCTTCATCATCAGAATGTGAAAAAGAGTATATATATATATAGACACACACACACACATATATATATATATATAAGAACAGATAAGTGAGAAACATAATTTTTCTACTACTAGAGATGCATTTTGGATACATACATGATTTTATTTATCGACTTTACTTATGTTGTTGTATATTATTATTACATCTGTTTCTACAACATTGAAAAAACATTCTCTTGAGATACACTTTAGAGACATACAGGTCTAAACAACTTCCTGGTGTTCTCTCAAATATTGTGTAAGGAAATACTATATAAATTTTAAGATTATTATGCAGTTGTTATACTATATTGATGATAAATTAAATATATTAGTTTAATACTGAAATAGTGAATGAATATTTTCTTCTCAAATATAATAAATCTCTACTATTTTATTGGAGTATATGTTTCCCTAACTGAGTCATGTTGGTGAAGGAGTATCAGATTCGTAGACTAAGCTTTGGATCTATGGTTCTTTATAAAAGAATCATATGGAAATGTAAAAGTATTATTGTAAAGGTATCAACTTCCTCTCCTCATTTTTGGAAGTCGCCAATAAAACTAATTACTTGTGAAATCCATCAAGCTCACTGAGAGAGCATTGGTGGAGTGGACTAGGGGATCTTTTTTTCTTGAACCACTATAAAAAACATTATGTTCTTATAATATAATTATCCATGTACTATCTCACCTAAAGAAGATAAAATATATATCAAGAGGGTTATTTTTAAAGTGTTAATGTTTTTAAAGAATCACAATTCACTCCCTCTCTTATTTTCATCATAATAAAATTGACCTATAAATTTCACTTATATCATAGTTTTAACCATATATTATTCATTTTATGATTACCATGACTTCCTCTTTGTTTACTCATTAGGGGTAAATAAAGTTACTATAAAAGGAAAAGTGACCCATATGTGGACTATGGTTGATATTATAGACCTCATACATTCACTTGTCTAAAGATAATATTTTTATGAATTATAAATCATTAAAAAAATTTATTTAACATAATATACCATTATAGTCATTTTTGAGACTGTTGACTAATTTGGGTTTAATAAATTCACAATTTTAATAAAAATTTTAAAACTTCCCTAATATTTTAAAAATATCTAAAAAATTCATAGGACACTATAAGTCACCCAAAAAATTTTACTATTAGAGTTTTTACCATCATTTACTTGATTTTCTACTTCTTGTACAAGCACAATGTCAGAGTTGTGTAAAAATTTAAGGTAAATATTTCATCACTAAAAAATAAAAATTAATTAACATGATAATAAATAGTTAATATTTAAAATAACTTTTTGTAACTTAATATATATTCATTTAATCCCTATGAATAATGTATTAAAGTCGTTAAAATAAGGAGGGTGAAATTTTGTTTTTCTCTTTATTTAAAATCATATTAAATTCATTATGAAAATAAAGTGGAAAGAAGTTGTCACATTTTAAAAATAAATATATTTACGATAGAAAATAAATTATATAAAAAAATAAATATAATTATTAGGGGGGTTTATATTCCTTATAAAATTGTTTTTAACCTTAATTATCTGATTTACCATTATTGAGGTGGAAACTATTTTCTATTGATACTATTCATAATATTCTAAATTAAAAGAGAAATATTATAAAATCAGAAAACATTGATTAAAAATTATGAATATATTTTTCTATATCAATTTCTAGAAATATAAAAAAATAATTTGAGATAAAAACACAAAACATAACAAAACACCGTTTCATAAAAAACTGTGTTTTTATTTCCCAAACTAAACTTATTCTAAAATTAGGTATAATGATGATTCTTATGAAGTTAATTATATTATTTATAACTAAATGATACTTATTTTAATTCAATATAAAATTCTAAATCATAGTGATATTTTTTAATAAAAATAAAAAACTATTTTTTAAAAATTAGCCTTTTCCCTATTCATTTAAAATTTAATCTTTTTGAAAAAGATAAATATATCCCCATAAGATAATTTTTATATGTTCATTTAAAAATATAAGTTAATTTTGGAAAATTAAAATTATAAAATTTGAAAACAATAATTTTAAATAAAAACTTATAATAAATGGAAAAAATTATATTAGAATAAAAGTATTTATTTTTAAGTGAAAAATTACTTAATATTATTATAATGAATATAGATCTATAAAATAGGATTAATGAATAATAAAAAGTAATGAAATTTATTTATGATTAATATTTCGTAGGTTGTTACATCTTTCCATTTTTTAAATGGGGTACTTTTTACCAAATATGTGAATAGAATATTTGGTTTAACATTTACCGCACAAAAACATTTTCCCACTATCACGACTATTATTTAAATTAAATATTTATTTATCAGTGTTCATGGTTCATTTCAAAGAATTTTTTGTTTCTGAATATTCTATATTTTTTTAGATTTTAAATTATTAATTTGAAAATGAAATAAATATTTTCCTTATAAAATGTTCCAATGACCTTTTAAAATAATTTTCATCCATGTAAAAATCATTTAATGAATATTTTTCTTTACAAGGGATATAATATAATGATTACATCCACTATTTTACTCTAGATATATTATAATCATTTTTATCTTTTGATTGACTAGAAATAATATTAATATTTTTTATTCTTGTTCTTATTATAAAATTTTATGTTGATTATTTATTGAATTGTTTTTTATTTCAATAGTATGATGGGTGAATTTGGATTTGTAAGTAATGGGAACAGATAGTTATAGATCCTATATGAACCTGTAGGTGTCATGCGATAAACTATTTTAAATATTTGGCATACACCTTACCTATTTATGTAAAATGTATTGGTATGAGGCATCGATAATAAGATTAGGATATTTTATATTTTTCATTATATAATTGTTAAACTATTAATTGTTGGACATGTATTTGTTTATATTTTTATGTCTTCCATTAATATATTCCTCTTTTATGATATTGGTTATATGGAATATTTGATTTTTATTTAACTATTCTATATTATTCATGATATATTTAATCTATAATAGATTATATTTAATTATTTACCTCACTATGAATTTGATATATCCATTTATTATGTATTCCATTTCCAAGGATTACATTAAGGGATTTATGAATTGTTCTATGGATATAATAGAGTAAAAAATAATGTTATCATAGGAATTTCATGTCTTATTTCAGTTTTTCAAGTGTAATTTGAGAATCATTTATGTATCTAGCCTCACATGACTACTAAATTATTTGATCCTTCAAGATAAAATCCCTTGTATCTTAATCAAATGTAGTAAAATTATCACCCTCTATGGGTTACTGTAAACATGGTGATATTTTGGGAATCAAAATAATTTTAGTATAAACCTTTTGAACTAGATTCAGGAAAAAATAATTTTTAGAACATTACCCTATAATATAATCATAAGACAAGTCTATGTATAGGATAATATCATATTGTTTTGGTAATGTAGATATTATGTGGTTTTCCTAAAAACAAATACTCGTATGGAAATATGATGGTGAACATGGCTTTAAAACATATGCACTTAGTGGTAATAAATCTAAAAGGGATGAATCATGTATTAAATCAATCATCACTTGTTCATTATGAGTTAGAGTTTGATTGTACACATAGGTAGACAATCTTGGGGAACATAATTTATGTGAATCATGTTCTCTTTATAAACCAATTTTAAAGATTTTAAAATATTTTTGTGATTTGAGGATATTCCAAAAGATACTAATATTATAATTCTTATAATATATATGCATAAACATTAAATTTATGTGAAGTGTTACAGTAGATTTAAGATTATATACCCTGATTTAAAATTCATAATTATATGATCTAATTTATTATATGTCATTATTTATTTATTTAAATTAGTGTATGAAATGGAAATCATAATAATGAATGTATTATATGTAGGGATTTTCCTCTAAGGAAGGTGAATAATGTTAGAGATGGATCTGGAGATGATAAAATTATAACTATATTGGGGAAGCTGACTTAGGTTATGACCAATAACCATGCCTGTGTGGAGCAACCTATTGATCCCCAACATGGTACTACAATATTAAACATTTCATATGAAAACAACTTCCATAATTCAGCATGACTACTTATCTATAAGTAGTTGAACAATGGATCAATTCCAAGTATATGATATTTTCATATTTGGGAAGTGATGAAAGAGATAAAGTTATCATGGTAGTTTATCATCTTAAGGGAGACACTGATCAATGATGGACATTTATCCATAACATGAAGGACTAGAAGGAAATAAATTGTATATAGTGAAATACTTTTTAAGAGATATTATCTGAAAATAATTTCATCATTATCAACAAGATTATATATAAAGGAGATTAATTAATCTAAAACAAATTAAGAGAAAAAACTGTGAATGTAAATATAACTTTAAAAGCTTAGAAACTCATGTTTCAAATTATGTTTTTAATCCAAGAAATAATTTTGATCATTTATTTTATGGGAAAAATCCTAGAATTAGAAGAGAATTAGTCTCTCATAAATTTCATGTATATTAGTATATAATATCATGTTCCATCAGGAGAGAGTAATAATTCTATAATTCTTATTTTTTCTTGGGAAGACAATAAATAAATAAGGTGGATGAAAACATTGAAATAAATACACAATAAAATGGAAAGAAGGGAATGGTGTAATTTACAACTCAATTAAAATTTAGAAAGAAAGATCATGGAACATAATTTATTGGAATGTGATATTTCATTATGTATGGATAAAAAGTCTATCAGACTCGTGACTAAAAGGGAAATAAAGGCACCTCTAATGTACAATGATTCAACTATAAGAATATGAGGCACTATTAGATTTAATTCACCAAGAATCAAGGGAATTTACTTCTGAAAATGCCAAGGGATTAGGGTGAGGCTTATGCAATCACTATAATAGAGGTTGAAGTTCGTGAAGCTGTGTTGGTTGGTACCTTGATAGGAACCTAAAATTTATCTAATCATTTACTTCATTACGTATATTTTCACTCTTTAATATCTTCCATGATTTCAAAAAAAAAATTACATTACCCTAGAACCTTAATAATGGATTTATCAATCAAGAATCTTAGTGGAAATCTCAATGTAATAATAATATGTCATTAGATACCCATTATGACACATAAACATACCCTATTTGAATAAACGATTATTATACCTATGGATAAATTTGATATAATCCTTGGTATGGATTGTATTTTAAAATATAATGTGAAAATGTATTATCAATAGAAATAGATAACAATTTTTGATGGGAATATATAATCCCCAATATTTAGAAGGGAGACTATATTATCTGAATCATTTTTGGATCCACCTTCAATTTGGTGAAAAAGAGAACATACAACATATTAATGGGAAAGGTATCCTTATAATAAAGAATATACATTTCGTTTAGGAATACATTAACGTGTTTCTTGAAGACCTTGCTAGACATACACCAGATCATGATGTTGAGTTTTCCATTGATCTCATCCTTGATGTAAAAATTATATATAAGACTCCCCATAATATGAACATAATATAAATAGTGTAAATAATAGAACTAAATATAAGATTCGAGTAATAAGTGATTGATATATCCTAGTGTTTCTCTATGTTGATCCCTTGTTTTTCTTGTTATGAAGAAAGTCAGGTCTATGAGGTTTTTCATCGATTACAGGGATATCAATGCCATTAGTACAAATAACATGTATCTTGTACCCCAAAATGATGACTTATTTTACCAAATTTAAGTAGCTTAATATTTTTCAAGCTTTATCTTCATTATGGTAATCATTTACAACAATTAATTAAGGAAAATATTATAAATATGAAGTCTTTTATGAGTAATGGATATTGAAAATTAATAGTAATTCCCTTTAGATGGAGTAATACACCATATGTTTTAGACAAATGATGAACATAGTATTCAAGGATTATCTTAGTTATTTTATTGTTGTGTTTATTAATGATATCATGGTATACTATAAAGGATTTGATAAGTATAACTACTATTCGAAAATCATTTGTAAGAAATTAGAGAAAATGTTTTACATAGAAAATATAGAAAATGTGAATTGTGGATTTAGGAAGCTTCTTTTCTTGGCCATGTTGTCTCTATGGAAAGAATATCAATTGATCATTCAAAGAAAATGGAAATGATAGAGTTACCAACATTAATGAATATATTTGAGGAATATATTTTCCTTGGATTATAAGACTACTTTTGATGATTTTTTCCATAATTTGATCAATTATCTAATCAGTTAACCAAGTTCACATATAAAGGTGTTAAATTCATGTGGTTAGAAGAAAGTAAAAAGTATTTAAAGAATTGAAGAGGATATTGGTCAATGAATCGAAATTTGAATTACCATTTGTATAATATTTAATTGTGATATTTACTGATGCATCAAATAAAGGAATTGGATGTGTCCTTATATAGAATTATAGAGTTGGTTACTTTACATCAAGGGAGTTAAAAATTCATTAATTGAATTATCCAACACATGATATCACATTAAAAATCATAATATTTGTATGAAATATATGGGTAAATTACCTTTGAAAAAAATTATTTAAAATATATACCCATTTAAAATGTTTGAAATACATATTCTCATAGTAATAGATCAACACGAGGAAAAGGCGATGTCTAAAACAATTGTATTAAGAGTTTTGAGTAATATTAGGATTAAAAAAGATCATATATTCACTGATTTAGTAAAGTTGTATATGTAAATCATTAAAAAATGGGGAACATCCCACATATTCCAAATGGTATCTAAAAGATCCTTATTAGAGAAATTATAATGTTTCTATATTGATTATAAGAATATTAAAATTAAAACCAAATTAATGAATGATGACAAGTTGATAGACACTATCTAGGAAGATGTTATTGTAATTTTTGAAAAGAGACTATGTGTTGTATCCATGCTAGATCTGAAAGAAGAATTATTAAATTAATCCCATGATTCAAATTTCTCTATAAAACCTAATTGAAAAAAAATGTTTCAGGATTTTAGGGATCATTTTTGGGGGGATTAAGTTGGTTAAAGAAAAATTGTAGGCCTAGATCTTTTACAGGATACAATAGTGAATCTTTATAATATTTAGAATCATATTTAGGAAGCTCCAAGTATACAAAAAATTTATTCCAATAACCGAAGGTAGGATTTATAATTTTACGTGTGATATAGTTTTTTATTAAAATAATATTAAAGGAAAGGTGTTATAAGGTTCAATAATAAATATAAACTTACAACCAGGTACATTAGGACTTTTAAAATCCCATAAATAATTGGATTTGTGACATACTATTTGACAATAATACCTATATGCTCAAAAGTTATTGAAGTGTTCCATATCTGTTAACATAAGAAGTACATGAAAAACCCAATGCATGTTACTACCTCCAAGGAAATATAATTGTTACATGATTTATTTTACTTTGAAGATCCTTTATATATTATTGACACCAGATAACAAGTGTTACAGAATCTAATGACTCAAATAGTAATGGTACTTTGGAAAAATTATCAAATAGAAGTTGTGTTGTGATAAACTGAAGAAGTTATGATTAATGAATTCCAACATATTTTAATGAGGTTATATTATTGAAATTTAATGGATTATATTTTTTAATGGGGAAGAATGTAACTATCAAGTATCAATTATAGTATGTAAGATTTTCTTTCTAATGAAATAACAACATAATGCGCATAGCTATATTCAAGAATATGATTTTATCCTCAATTATGAAATTTCATAAATCTATCTTTCTGAAATGAATTTAATTTTTTAATTAATCATGTAGAATTTATCTTCTTGTGAATTTTTGATATTTTTCAGTAGTAGTTGTTTTTTTGGTGAATAGTGAAAATAACGATTTTCTAAAAAACTATCACTTTTATGATATTATAATAATATAATATTTTCTTAAAATTTTAAAAATAATTATTTGTAAAAACTATATACTTAATAATTAATGTAACACATATAAAAATATTACTTTTAACTTAATAATATATGATTAATAGTATGAAAATATTAGTAATGTTTTTATTTTAATATAAATAATTCATAGTTATTATATATTAATTAAACATTTATAAGGTTCCTCTATTTTATCATTTATATTGAATGAAAAATAATAATAATTTTATTTAAAATAATGCAATTAATTGGAATTGAAATTATACATTATTTTTCAATAAAATCATTTTTATGATTAAAATAATCTTTTTTATGGAAACAAGTTTCACTGCATTTTTCACACTTATATTAAAATAAATTTATAACACTTAAAAAAATAAATTGTATAAATTGTATTCCATATTTTTAATAATTATAATTAATATTGTTTAATATTTTTAAATTATTTTTTTTTATTATGAATTGTAACCTTGATAACAATATATCACTTATCCAAAGGCTAAAACTGGTTTATAGAGGTGGTGGTGGTGGGGGGGTGATGTAAGATATAAGGGTAAAAAAACAACATAAAATTATATATATATTATTGGTTATATATATTTAGAAATCATATTATCTTACCTTCAAATTATTATCCATATGGTTTCACTTGAACAACAAAATAACTATATTATTTAAATATTTTAGGTAATTCCATGTGTTTCCCTCCCTACACATATAAAATAGAACATGTTCTCCAAACTATTTTCACAAAATTTGAGCACTCTAGATCAAATAATCCCCACCCTAAATATTTAAATATTTCTTCTGTACTTTCATGTCCTCCCATTATTACCCTGAGACCGTCCAATGAAGTCTTAAATTATAAACCAAAGAAGGTCACTCAAAGAAGAGGTAATTGTCTTATCCATATATTTCCATGTTTATTTCTACTTAGATATAATTTAAATTCCTGAAATAAATATTAAAATAATTAATATTGTATAATAAATATATTTAGATGTATTTATTATTATGGGGAAACAATTTTCCACCTCTATTCCTTCAAATGAGAAATCAAAGTATCGCTCGTGCGTACATGTGGACTACCACTTCTACGCATTAATACGAATAATATTACTAAAAAACCTAACATTGATGGATATAATTATATATTGAATAAATATATATGATATTTATTATATAATTGTTCTTTTTAATTGATAAAATATCATTTATCTTTTATTTTATCTTTTTTGAAAAAATGAAATCAGTGTTCATGTGTTCGTATGAATAACCATATCCCTGAATGATGTAATTTTATTTTATATATCTATATTTTTTTGGGTGGATATTAATATCTATATAATTTATATATATATAATAATAATAATATAATTATTAAAATATTATAGATGATGAAACAATTATGAAGATACAAGGACTATAACTTCCAAATCGAAACATACATGAAAAAAAGTGTAGTTAACACCCAAAAGGATGATGATAATGTAATATTGTTAATGAATAGGCTATAATATGTTATAATTTAGAGATTTATGTTATTATTAGTATTAATATTATTATATTATATAATTATTATAATTTTCTATTTATTATAAAGGAGGTTAAAACCACATATAAAGAAAATTAAACCCAAAGTAAGGATTATTTTCATAATGTGTTCCTTATTTATGATTATTTATGTTTAAAATTAAATTAGAGAAATTATATTATATTTTTATATTAAACCATATATTTTTTATTATCATTTATTTATTTATTTAAAGTACACTTTTTACTTTCATATTTCTCTCTCTATTTTCTCAGAAGTCTGGAATAATATTTTTGAGGAAACGCAAATATGTTTTTCTATTTATTCAGGAATACATTTATTACATGTAAATATTTTTTTTAAAACATTTTAAATAATGGTTTTAATATTATATAATTAATTATCAAAGTCTATTTAGCCTAGTTTTACATTAAATAATTTTATTTATAATGTATCTTTTTATTATTTTCTAAATGAGGGACTTTTTACCAAATGGGTTAATAGAATACTTGTTTTAATGTTCACTATAAAAATAAATTTTACCACCATGATGAATAATTTTTCCATTGAATATTTCCTTACAAGAATCCGCGGATCAATTACAATATTTTTTCCCCTAATATTCTATAATTTTTTTATATTTTAAGTTAGTGAATTCAAAATGAAATTCGATATCCCTTAAGAAATGTTCAGCATATCTTATAATATTATTTTCATATATATCAATATTATTTAATGAATATTATGATTTATTGGGGATATAATCTAACGATACCATCCACTATATAACATTGGATGTATTAATATTATGTGGTTATAATGATTTTCCTGGGAAAATATTAACATTTCACATTCTTGTTTTTCAATTAAAATGTATATATTTATTATATATTTCAGTTATATTCATTTCATTAATATTATGAATGAATTAAAAAAATTAAGTGATGGGTGGGGACCATAATATACCTTAATACATTAGTGTGACTCATGAGATAAACAGGTTTTGGTATTTGGTGTGCGTCTTATCTAGTAATGTAAGATATATTTGAACAAGGCCTTGGCAGTAAGATTATGATGACCAAAATTATTAATTCTATTATTATAGAACTAGTTATTATTATACATATTTTTATTTATGTTAATATTTCATCCATAGATATTTTACCACTTTTTTATATTTTTTATGTGGCATATATGACTATTATTTATCTCTGATATATTATTCATGTTTTTTTAATATATTATAGAATCTTCTGTAAAAATTCCCTTAATGAGAACATGAGATCACCCTTCAGTATGTTCTACTTTACCTAGAATACCAAAAAGAAATATATGACTTAATTTAGGTATATAAAATAATAAATAATTATTTAATCACTAGAATTTGGAGTCTTGTTTCATGTTTTTAAGTGTAATGTTGAAATTATCTATGTATCCATTCTCATGAGACTACTCAACTTTTCAATCCTTTTGGATGAAATCCCTTCTATCTTTTTCTAATGTAGTAAAATAACCACCATATCTAGGTTACTAGATTTGGGGTGTTAAAAAAACTAAGACAACATAAAAACACTTACATCATTTTAGATATCATCTTAATATTTAAAAATTTCATCTCATAATATATCACACCGAACAACCTAAATGTTTTGTTTCTTTAGAAATTTGATACATAAATAACTTATTTTAAAATATATTCAACATCCCCTAATAATATTATTCATATGTGGTACCCTTATAGACACACTATACATAATATTATAATTTATAACATGAGAACAAAAACTTAAGAATGGGTGAGCTTATATGCTTTATAAGGGAGAACATGAATGTTATTATTCAATTATAACAATTGATCATAATTAATTAATCATGAAACAATACATAAGGTTTTATGCATAATATAAAACATGAGTCATGAGTCAACAATATGTGATCATGATATAGGCACACTACAAAACAAGAGAATATAGCATGATAATGAGCATAAAAATAAAATCATGGTAAAAAATAAGGATATTCATGTCATAACATTATAGGTTATATACCTATTCATAACATAATATGATTGAGATAATGACCCATATACCTTATTAGTCTTCAACTTACCACCCATGTAACCATGGGATTGGGTTGACCACCGATATACCCTTAGGTATGGGTAGAGAAATTGTATTCCCTTTTGAAATCGTGAGGTATAAACCATTATCCAATTATTTTTTGGGATATAATAAACTCCAAAATCACATAATAATAAACCATATATATTTGTACCATAATATATTGATGTTATTCAGGATTCTGTTATTCCTTAATTAAACCTTAGAAAATAAAATGAGTTTTATGAAATCATCTATAAGAAATTATCATAATTAATATTGATAATGAAGGTGGATGGTATCATTAGTGAAAATATTCATTGAATAACAATAATCAATAAAGGATTTTTACAAGGATTAAAACACACTATAAGTGCATCAAATTTACTTTTAAAAATAAAAATAAATACCTTCTAAATTTATGATACCTTCATTTTAAATGAAAATATTTTATAAAACATGGAATAATTATTTATTTATAAATCCAATAATAATTATATATGAGGTTTTTAAATTAAAACTAATGAATATTGTGGAAAAAATTCGTTTTTACAAATTTTTTTAAAATGGATATTCTATACAAATGTTAAAAAGAAAGTTAAAGTTGGTGGAAAAGGACCATACAAAAAACCATAAAAGAAGATTAATATTTTCCGTAATATAAGTAAATTAAATAGAAAAATACCATATTAAATCATATATTTATAAATAAGAATTTCCATAAAACAAAATAAATAGAATGTATAAGGAAGAGAATGTTTTTCGATGGAAAAAAAGAGAGAAGGTTTATTTCTCTTACAAGAATCACGTTGATTGAATTATGAACTATATGATAAGTATAAAATTATTAGGAAATGAAAAAAATAATGTAAACCATATGATAAGAAAATAAAAATGGGTTTATAGTAAAATATCATAAAATTTCCTGATATGAAATCGTAGTTATAATAATAGTGAATCTAAAATGATATTGGAAGTAAATAACTTAAAGTATTAGTAACCTTTGAATAAAAAGTACATTAAATAGATAACTTGAGATGGATATGTGATTAATTTAAATTTAATAGTATATATGATAAAAATACATCCATTTTTATTATACAAACCATAAAAAAACAAGTGGTGAATATGACATATGTCTCAAAGGAAGAAAACTGATACAAGAATCACTTACCTTTACCCTAGACATCCAAAGTAGTGCTTTAAAAAACGTATAATAAGAACCACTATATTAATAAATTATTTTAAACACTTATTTATGTCTATTAACTATTATAATATTTAATTATAATTATTTATTAAACATATATTAATTAGTTATTTTTTATTTTCATCATCATATGTTAGTAATTTCGATCATTTCATACATGTTTCACAACATTGATGTCATACCCCATTATTTGATAAAAAATGTATCATTAAATTATTATAAAATTTGTTCAACTAATTTTTTTTCAAATATTTATTCATACATATGTTAATTTTATTAAACTTATGGGTGTGGTTCATGACAATTGAATCGATAATGAGCCTGTTTTAGATAATTTAACGATATCAACATATTACATTCTAGTTAAATTTAATTTTTGTCATCCTTACACAATAATTTTCATGAAATATATTACTAATTAATATCACATATATTAATAAAATAATTTTTTTAACCCTCTATTTATGTAATTGATGATAATCAGACATATTTCCCATGGAGACAAGATTTCATAGGTAACTGGACAAACATTTTCATTTTCCATGGGATGTGATTAATTTTTTAATTCCAAATTTATCTTACTAAAATATAAATTATGATATAAATATCATCTTTATTCATTAAATACATTTTTATAACCATCCATGTAAGGACATGATGAAAAATGAAATATTTCATTCATTATGGCGGTAGTCTACACGTAACAGGGGTATCGTTTCAATTTTTTGAATGGTTGGGAGGAAGGTAAATTGTGGTTATTACATAAATATAATAAAACTTAATTATAATAATTATATTTATGTTATAATTTTATTATTAATATAATATATTGTAAGAGTTATAAGAAGAATGAAATGAATAAAAATAAAAAAGGAGTGATTGGGAGTTCTCACGTTACTCCCTGAGATAACTCTAATATTCTTATATAATTGATATTTTGGAGTGATAAAAAAACTATATAACCGGGATAATCAAGTTTTGGAAGAATTTGGTTAGATATTTGATGAGATTACAGGATTTATATTTGAGGGTAAATAGGGTGGTGAATGATTCCTTTTATTAGTGAAGGAGGTGAAATGTTTGTAGATATTCATTATTATATATTAAAGGCACATCACATTCCACTAAAAGAGGATTAAATAGTGGAAAATAATGGATAAGGGGTATTTTTTGTTAATTCACTAATCATACACACAAATAAGGGATAAATTTTGAGATATTTTAGGCATTTTCCCCGTAATTTAACTTTTTTATGATAATTTTCTTTTACCACTATTAATAATTTATTTACTATAGTAACGTATTTTTATTTCCATAAAATGAAATTTAACATATTACATAATATGTAAATTTTAATTGAAAACATAAAATATAATTTATAATATTAAATTTATAAATTTGATTAAAATAATTTTAAAATAATAAATATGTAATGTAAAAAAAATAATTTTAGAAAAAATATTTCTTAGGTTATAAATATTACAACATAGGTTTCTAATTTAATATAAATAATTTTACATGTATAATTTTTCTTATTAAATTCTGTAGTTTTTTAATAATTTTTTTCATAAATTTATACATGATTCTTTTATCTTAATGATGTCATAAAAGTCACGTTATTTTTAAGGGTGTTTTGTTTTATTTATATAAAACTAAATCTTTACAGAGAAATAGCCAAAATTCCTAATAATTTAACATTTTCCTTCTTTGAAAAAAAAAACGAATCTAATTTTTTAAAATTAAAATCCTAAAATTTAGGATTTTAAAAATTAAATGGAAACAAATATATAATGAAAAAAGTTTTTATAGGAAAATGGCTCTTCAAAATATCTATTGTCCTTATTATTATTTTCCACAAATTGAATAAATAATCAGTTAAAATATATTATTCAAATTAATAATATATTTAATTATCATTTAAGGATAATATATTTTTTTTCATAAAATTGAAATTCAGTGCTCATGCAAAGTTAGTTTTTAGTCAAATAAAATTTTAAAATAAAATGAATTTAGGATTATTAATCTCTTAGTAATAAATATGGGATGGATATTAATTTATTTTATTATAAATACTATCAATAAGTTTCATAAAAACATTCTTTTATCACGACCCGTCCTCGAGACCGTTCTGTGACTACCCCAAGACCTCCTCCCATAGGCCATGGGCTGGAGACTAGCACCAAGGCATAAATACAGATAAACGTGGAAGGCATTGCCTTATAATGTAAACAAACACCAAAGAGTAATCCAGCAGAAGTAAACACTAAGTAAACTGGGTGCAACAGTAAGTGAGGAAAGTAAATGGGCCAGAATACAAACCCAAACTGAATGTAAAGTACAATTGGAAAAAAAGTACAGCAACTGAAAGTAAAGCAGCAACGTCGAGCCATCCACTGAAATTCCCACCTGAAGGGTGGGTACAGATAGCCTCCTCAGCTCCTCGGGTCCAGCCGTCTGCTCCGTGTACGTACCGCCCAGTGGTCCACCTCCAGGTACCGACTTGCTCTACAAGACTCAACCACGATCGGCGTTTTCCGTCATCTGCATCCAACACAACATAGTGCAGGCATAGCCTGCGCAGGGGTGAGTATACGCTACTCAGTAGGGACCTCAAGACCCTCGAAGGTCTCCCAGAATCCACAAAGGATAATCCACAAAGGAAAGATACAATCACGAAGTAACATCCAACACTACTTAGGTATATTACCATACATACACCTAAGTCATCAATTCCAGTTAGGCTCCAACATCCGAGACCAAGTTCGATCACATCCACACAGGACAGTACAACCCAATCCACACAGGAAAGCACAACCCAATCCTCATATGAAGGCATTTCAATCATATCAAAGATAATGATTGAAAGTCAAGACTCAGATCACACAAGTATTCTTCTTCGTAAGGTGATAGAGATGATCAGATGTAGCCACTGATTCATCTAAGCTGGGACCCAGGTAGGATACTAGATCAGGTAAGCTGTCGGACTCATGTAGGATACAAGACCAGCTACTCTACCAGACCCACATAGGATACAAGTACATAGTCAAATACTGCCGGACCCACGTAGGATTCAAGAACAGTAGTACTACCAGACCCTCGTAGGATACAAGAACAATAGTCATCTCCATAAAACCCACGGAGGATTTCAGTACAGTCGTTATCGCTGCTGAACCCATGGAGGATTTCAGTGCAGTCGTCGTCGCTGCCGAACCCACAGAGGATTTCAGTGCAGTCGTCATCGTCGTCGCAGTCGTAGCCAGCTCTAGTGTTCCCACACACAGCATGCTCGATTCCAGGAGGGTCCGCTCCATGAGCCAAGGGGGTTTGATACATCAACTGACACTTATTCCGGAGTTGATGCATCCCAATGTTCCGTCTTGACAAAAGGAACTCAAAGTGACAGATGACACGTCAATCGGACGCCCGGTCTGAGAGTTATTGGATTTTCCGTTCCAGGGGCCTGGTTGGTTTTTAAGTCAAAACCAACCCAAACGCACTCCAACTGCGTCTAAACCTCGATCGTAGTAAGCCAAAAGGATCGTCTCACTTAGTGGAATCCATCAAAGTCGACAACACATCAATCGAACATCCAGAGCTCGGGTTATAAGCGTTTTCGCTCCCAGGGCCCGGTTGGTTTCGTGTCAGAACCAACCTGGCTATACCGAAAGTTCTCCGAAACCTTGATTGTAATATACCAAAACGACCGTCTCGATCCCAGGATCTCATCGCAACTGATGGTGCATCGATCGAATATTATAAGCCCATGTTACGGGAATTTAAACGAACCTGCCTGGTTTTAGGGGGTTTTGGGCCCGGACTGACCCGGCCTAAGACCCCCTGGGTTGGCCCAAACCGGGTCGACCCGACCTGGGTCCAGGTCCGGCCCATTAGGGAATGGCCCAGTCTGGTGGGTGCGGCTTTGCCCAGCCGGCGCGGCCCAGCCGGGCGGCCCGGCGCTGGCCGAGCGAGGTGGCTCGGCGCTGGCCGAGCGGACACGCAAACAGGGGGGGGGTGCTACCCCCTTTATTGAAGAATGGCCCCCATGAGGGGGGCCCACCACTTGGCCAGCCGGGGGTTACGACCCCCGGTCCTTCTGAAACGGCCAGCCCGGCTGGCCGGCTGCCGCGGGACCCCACGGTCCCGTCCCACTGAAGTGCCAGCGGCCAAAGTTTCTGGCCGCCGCTCCTTGCACCACTGCAGCTTTGAAACATGTCCTTGTCCGACCGGCGCGGTGCGAGGGCGCCGCGCCCCTCCGCCGCGGCCCCGCTCCGGCCGCAGCCTCTTCGTGGTTCTCCGGCGCGGCGCGATGGCGCCATGACCCTTTGCCGCGGCCCGAGTCCAGTCGCGGCTTTGTTCGGCCTCAACGGAACGGCACGACGGTACCACTCTTCTTCTCCGTGTTCCTCCTTGATTCTGCGTGGTGCCGTTGCACCGCGCCCCCTTCGTTCGAGCCGCAACGAATTCAACAGCAAAGGGGGAGGAGGGTCGGCCGTGTTTGTGTGGTCCGACCTCCTCCCGTTATAACGATAATAGGTGGCCCAAAAAAATATCTTCATCAAAGTGATCACAAATTTAATCCACTAATTTTGAACTCAAACCCCTACATTGATAAAGTCATCGAATGAGGATCGTCGCATGGAAAGGACGTCGCGGAATATGGCGTTGCGGATCGAGGCTCCGTAAGCGTCGTTGGTGTTCGCCCGATGAAGGATGCGGCATGTCGTCGTTCTTCGAAGAAGGCGTCTCTCACCAGATGCAGAGAGGGAAGAAGACGGTACGACGATCTCCCCTTGCGGTGACAGAGTTCTTCGTCGTAGACTCGACGTTCTTCGCGTTCTTCGACGAGGAAGAAGATGTTCTTCAAAGCGCAAGAGTTCTCTCTTCCTCCTTCTCACACAACAAAACAACCCCCAATAAAATAATACATTGTCTTATTTTATTCGCACACACACACACACTCCAACATTAAATTGAAATTCAAAAGATCTCATTCAATTAGTTAAATTAATTGAAGAGCCTTTAACAGTCCAATTAATATCGAGATTTGACATGTCATTTAAAAGGGGGGGGGGGTGTTACACAAATAAATGCATGAGGGTGGTTTTATGATATTTGAAGGGGTGGGGCTCGTGTGGGCACCACTTCACTAATAATCTACCAATTAGAGTTAGAATTTAGTGGGCCCCACTCTAACATCCATGCATAGGTTAAAACTACATAGAATAGAAAATAAAAATTACAGCACAAATTTTTATTTCATTCTTTAGTTAACCCATTTATTTAATAACCTCACTCGAGCAAACGCAAATCCAGGAACGGTGTTCTTAAGCAATTTCTGGCTCTGCAGTTTCATCGGTGCCCTCATATTTCGATTCTGAGAACCGGTTCAGAAGGTAAGAAAACCCGCTCATTCGTTTACTGAACGTACCCGAGCTAAACTTCGGAAATTGATTCCGGGCACAGTGGGCCTCGGAATCAGGTGCCATCAGAAACTCCGTACTCGTAAAATCTCAAAGCAAATTAAGAAAAAAATTCCCTTGAAATTTATGGGTCTTTACATTACTCCCACCTCAGGGCTTTACATCCTTGTAAAGATACATCATAAACTAGGGAAACAAATGAGGGTACTGAAAACGCATCTGAGCCTCCCGCTCCCAAGTGATCTCATGGAGGTTCCCGTGCTGCCATATGATGCGGACTAGAGGAATAAACCTCCCATGTAGGACCCACTCCTGTCGATCCTTGATCACCACCAGGACCTCCGTAAAATTATCCCCATCGTCAGTGTCCAACTCCCCATGGTCAATGATATGCATCGGGTCATGCACATACCTCCTCAGCTGAGATACGTGGAAGACGTCGTGCACCCGGTGCAACTAAGGTGGTAGAGCCAAAAAGTAAGCCAACTCGCCTATCCTTCTGAGAACCTGGAATGGTTCGATGAAGCGTGGAGATAACTTTCCGCGTCGGCCAAATCTCTGTAATCCACGTCAAGGTGAGACCCGCAAGAAGAGGTGGTCACCATCCTCGAACTCTAGTGGTCTCCGCCTCCTGTCAGCATAAGACTTCTGTCGGCTCTGAGCTGTCCTCATCCATTCCGTGATGACCTGGACCTTCTCTGTCGTGGCCTGGACTATCTCTGGTCCCACAAGTGCTGACTCCCAAGGGTCTGTCCAATACAGAGGTGACCTGCAAGGTCGTCCGTGCAATGCCTCATATGGTGCCATCCCGATGGTGGAGTGGTAACTATTTGTTGTGCGTGAACTCCACCAACGGTAGGTGGTCCTCCCAGCTATGACCAAATTCAAGGACACATGCATGGAGAATGTCCTCAAGAGTCTGAATGGTATTCTTTGTATGAACATCTGTCTGAGGGTGAAAGACGGTGCTCAGTCGTAGCTGCGTCCAAAATGCGTCCTACAACCCCTTCCAATGCCGGGAAGTAAAGTGAGCATCTCGATCGGAGAGGATTGACGATGTCACACCATGAAGCCATACAATCTCATGAATGTAGAGGCGTCCCAAGCTCTCCACTGAGCCCTGATCTCTATTGGGTAAGAAGTGGTTCGACTTGGTAAGTCGGTCGATAATCACCCATATGGATTCATGACCTCTGGAAGAGCGTGTAAGTCCAGTCACGAAATCCATAGATATCCCGTCCCAATTCCACTCTGGGACCTCCAAGGGCCATTCCAAGCTTGCTAGTACCTGGTGCTTCGCCTTCACCTACTGGTAGGTGTGGCATCGAGAAACAAACTCTTCCACAAACCTCTTCATACCCGGCCACCAGTGCTGTCATCTGAGATCCTGGAACATCTTCGGCACTCCTGAATGTAACGCTAAAGGGGAAGTGTGAAACTCTCTCAACACCTCCTCCTGTAAAGTAGCTTGTACCATGGTACGCCTTCTAAAAAGGACGACGTGCTCTCCTCCCACATAGAATCCATCATATTCCTGTCTTGAGGATATTTGTGCATGCCACGTCTCAAAGTAAACGTCCCCACGCTGTGTCTCTCTGACCCGCTGATGAAGTGGAGGAGTGACTATGAGTGACTGATGAAATTATGCTCTATCTTTATCCATGAATGATATCTGTAAAATGGCTAGTTTCTCTGTCGCCTCCCCAAGTAGCTGAATGCCCATCATCCTACTAAGAGCATCGGCTACTACATTCCCATTTCCAGAAGTATAGACTCTCTCAAAGTCATTGTCCTGGAGGAAATCGAGCCATCACCGCTGTCTTAGATTCAGGTCCTTCTGCGAGAAGATATACCTGAGACTCTGGTGGTCAGAGTAGACTGTAAAGTGTTCTCCCATCAGATAGTCTCGCCACATCTTCAGAGCGAAGTCCACTACTGCTATCTTTAGGTCATGGGTAGCGTAGTTCTGCTCATGCTGAATCAATTTTCGGGATCCATAGGCGATCACTGCCATCTCCTGCATCATGACACATCCGAGTCCGGTCCCTGATGCATCGCAGTAGAATACGTACCCTACTCTTTTCTCTATTAGCCTCAAGATAGGTGCGCTGGTCAACCTCTATCTCAACTCCTGGAAGCTCTGCGGACATCTGTATAACCACACAAAGGGTTTCCCCTTCTTTTTCAAATCTGAGAGTAGTGTCATAACTCTGGAGAAGTTTGGCACGAACCTCTGGTAGTACCCCGCTAGACCAAGAAACTGCGCACCTCCATCAAGCTCATGGGTGGGTCCCAAGCTAGTACTGCTTTGATCATTGCAGGATCCACCACAACTCCCGCCTCATAGATGACATGTCCTAAGAAGTGGACCTCACATAACCAAAACTGACAATTTGAGAGCTTACCATAAATATGGTGCTCTCGGAGTGTGTCCAATACAACCCGCAAGTGGTAGGAGTTCTCCTCCTCAGCGGTCGAGTATATCAATATGTCATTGGTGAAGACCATGAAAAATCGATCGAGGTATGGATGAAATATCCTGTTAATGAGACTCATGAACACCACTGAAGCATTGGTTATGCCCAATGGCATAACCAAGAACTCATAGTGGCTATACCGACATCTGAAGGCCGTCTTCTTCACGTCCTCATCCCGAACTCTGAGCTGATGATATCCTGACCTGAGGTCTATCTTCGAGAACAACCGTGCTCCTTTGAGATAATCGAAGAGGTATTCAATCCTCGTTAGTGGATATTTTTTCCTCATGGTCACCTGGTTCAGGTGACGATAGTCGAAACACAGTCACAAGCTCCCGTCCTCCTTCTTGGCGAACAAAATCGGGGAAGCCCAGGGTGAAACACTGGGTCGGATGAATCCATTTCACTGCAAGTCCTCTAGTTGTACCCGTAGCTCTCGAAGCTCTATGGGAGCCATCCAATATGCTAGTGTGGATATCGGGGCTGTCCCGGGGTACATGTCAATATAGAAGTCTACCTCTCTGGGAGGAGGTAGTCCTTGAATGTCGTCAGGAAAAATGTCTGCATACTGATCCACCACTACAGGAAAACTCGGACTCTGCACGTCAACTGATCCTAGGATGAGGCTATCCAATTGATGAATGATGGGTTTTCCTCTCCTCTGTGTGAGTCCATTTTGTGCTGCAAAGGCTCCCTTCTTGCCGGTGAAGGTGAACCTACTCCCATTGGTGCGAACACACCGCACCTTGCGCCTAATACAGTCGACCTGAGCATGTACTGTAGATAACCAATCCATTCCCAATATGACTTCGTAAGGCCTCAATGCTGCTACAAGAAGATCCCAACAGAATATCTCGCCTCCTAGAGTAAGTTCACACTGGCGGCACCAGTGCGTAATAGTCGAGTCTGCTCCCGTAGGAGTCTCTAGCCGTAAGGATTAAGCCAACGGCTCCGTCGGAATCTCCGATCTCCGAACAAGTGCAGTGACAATAAAAGAATGACATGCTCTTGTGTCTATAAGAACTGCAGAAAGGGTAGAGTATACATAGATAGTACCTCGAATCATCTCTGGTGCGCTGTGGTCGTAGGCCTCTGATGTCTAAAGCTGAGCCTGCCTCTGCCCGCCAGCTCCCTGTGGTCGGGGTGGATCTCCAGGTGGTGGTGGTGGTAAAGCCTCAAAACGTCGCCCACCACCTGCTACTCGGCCAGCTCCCCTACCTCATCCGCCTGCTCTCTGAGGACCGCCACGGTCGACCCTCTACCTCGGCCTGGGTGGCCCCTCAACCATCTGCTGCTCCTCTGCACGGCGGGTCGGGCAGTCACGAGCCATGTGGCCCTGCCCGCCGCATGCATAGCACTGTCAGCTCCTCGGAAGGCTGGATCTATGCTGTGTGCCCCTCACCTCTGAGCCAGTGTCCTGAGGTCATCGTCCTGATGGTCTTGTCCGCCTGGACCCCTGTGATGTCCATCGACTGCCAGCTGCAGATGGCTCTGCTATGTGCCGCCCTGCGGTAGGTCTCGCTGCTGGTATAGGCTCAGCAAGAAAGCTCTCTATGATAAGGTCTCGCTCCAGTACTCTTTCATGTGTCAGAATACTGAGGTAGATCATCGATGCCCAGATCTCATGCCTTAGTCCCTAATCAAAGGTCCGTGGCCAAAAGAATGGGTCTTGTACCATGTTCATCAAATAACACGAGAGATCGATAAATCTCACCGAGTACTGGGCGACCGTCATGCTACCTTGCTGCAGCTGTAGTAGCTCTTGGATGCGCACCACACAGAGGGTGGCTAGGAAGAACTCTGAGCGGAAGAGGTTCCCCAAGTTCGCCCGGAGGAGAGAAGCCTCATCACGCACCTGGAGCATCAGGCTCCACCATCTGCCTGGTGCTGCGTGCAGGAGGCTCGCTACAAAGATCCCCATGAGGTTAGCTGGTGTCCCCACTAACCTGAAAAGTCTAACTACAGCCTCCAGCCAATCCTCAGCTGCCCGAGGGTCCATCTCCCCACGGAACCTGGGAAGTCTCTGACGCTAAAACCCGTGCAGTGCACTAAGGTGACGTTCAATCTCAGCGGTCGGGGATGGCGGTATCGGTGGCTCGGCGGGTAGAGGTACCGCCGGTGCCTCCGCTGAAAAAGGGCCATGCACCAAGGCCTCTTTGCTCGGTGGGCTATCGTCTCACACAAAGCTTGGAACCCTAGCTGGCTGTCATCGTGGGATCATCCTGAAAAGAAACAGGTGAACCATGGTCAAGACAGTATACCTGGTGAGATAACAAAAAGTAATCACAATGAAAACTGTTGAAACACACATGAAATAAATGTTTTCGTGCACTGAGTCAAAAATCAGAAGTCAGGGTCCTGGTGTATGGATACGTCGGCCGCCACACCAACACTGGACTCCCTAGACTAATAACCACACTCAATACCCTTACCACTATTGCTTGACACAGAAGAAAGATCAGAGTCATGAGTTCTTGTGGTAGAACCGAACTCCTCTGATACCAATTTGTCACGAACCGTCCTTGGGACCCATGCTGTGACTACCCCAAGCCCGCCTCCCATAGGCCAGGGGCCGGTGACTAACACCAAGGCGTAAATCCTGATAAAAGGGGAAGACATTGCCTTATAAAGTAAACAAACACCATAGTGTAAGCCAGCAGAAGTAAACACTAGGTAAACTGGGTGAAATAGTAAGCGCGGAAAGTAAATGGGCCATAATACAAACCCAAACTGGAAGTAAAGTACAACTGGAAAGAAAGTACAACAACTGAAAGTAAAGCAGCAACGTCGAGCCATCCACTGGAAGTCCCACCTGAAGGATGGGTACAGATAGCCTCCTCTGCTCTTCGGGTCCTACCGTCCGCTCCGTGTACGTCCCGCCTAGTGGTCCACCTCTAGGTACCGACTTTCTCCACAAGCCTCAACCATGATCAGCGCAGTCCGTCGTCTGCATCCAACACAATGTAGTGCGGGCATAGCCCATGCAGGGGTGAGTATACGCTACTCAGTAGGGACCCCGAGACCCCCGAAGGTCTCTAATAATCCACAAAGGATAATCCACAAAGGAAAGATACAATCACGAAGTAACATCCAACACTACTTAGGTATATGCCCATACATATACCTAAGTCATCAATTCCAGTTCGGCTCCAACATCTGAGCCCATGTTCGATCATGTCCACACAGGATAGTACAACCCAATCCACAGAGAAAAGCACCATCCAATCCACATAGGAAATCAAGTCAATCATATCGAAGATAATGACTGAAAGTCAAGACTCAAGTCACACAGGTATACTTCTTCATAAGGTGATACAGATGATCAGATGTAACAACTGATTCATCTAAGCTGGGACCCACATAGGATACTAGACCAGCTAAGCTGTCAGACCCATGTAGGATACAAGACCAGCTACTCTGCTGGATCCACATAGGATACAAGTACAGAGTCAAATACTACCGGACCCACGTAGGATACAAGAACAGTAGTACTTCCAGACGTCATCGTCGTCGCTACCGAACCCACAGAGTATTTCAGTGCAGTCGTCATCGTCGTCGCAGTCGCATCCAGCTCTAGGGTTCCCGCACACAACATGCTCGATTCTGGGAGGGTCCAATCCACGATCCAAGGGGGTTCGATACATCAACTGACACGTAGTCTGGATTTTATGTATACCAAAGTTCCGTCTCGACAAAAGGAACTCAACGTGACAGACGGCGCGTCAATCGGACGCCCGGTCCGAGAGTTATTTGATTTTTCGTTCCAGGGGCCCGGTTGGTTTTTAAGTCCAAACCAACACGACCGCACTCCAACTGCATCCAAACCTCAACCGGAGTAAGCCAAAAGGTCCGTCTCACTAAGAGGAATCCAGAAAAGTCGACGGAACATCAATCGGACGTCCGAAGCTCAGGTTATAAGCGTTTCCGCTCCGAGGGCCCAGTTGGTTTCGTGTTCAAACCAACCCAGCCATACCAAAATTCTTAGAAACCTTGATTGTAATATACCAAAACGACTGTCTCAGTCCAAGGATCGAGTCTCAACTGATGGTGCATCGATCGGAGGTCCGTAGCCCAAGTTACGGTCATTTAAACAAACCAGTACGTTTGTAGGGGGTTTTGGGCCCGGACCGACCCGGCCCAAGACCACATGGGTCGGACCGAACTGGGTCGACCTGACCCGGGTCCGGGTTAGGCCCATTAGGAAGAAGCCTGGCCCATCCGGCGCGGCCCGATGCTGGCTGAGTGGAGCGGCATGGCGTTGGCCGAGCGGACGTGCAAAGGGGGGGGGGGGGGGGCGCTGCCCCCCTTGATTGAGAACGGCCCCCACAAGGGGGACCCGGCTCTTGGCCAGCTGAGGTTTACGACCCCCGGTCCTTCGGAAATGGCCAACCCGGCTGGCCGGCCAGTGGTGCCACTACGAGGCCCCACGGTCCCGTCCCTCCGAAGTACCGGCGGCCGGC
This sequence comes from Viscum album, assembly GCA_963277665.1. Lineage (NCBI taxonomy): Eukaryota > Viridiplantae > Streptophyta > Magnoliopsida > Santalales > Viscaceae > Viscum > Viscum album. The sequence goes on from OY728161.1 coordinate 1,596,116,193, forward strand.
GGTTCCGGCCGCCCCTCCTTGCAACGCTACGGCTTTGAGCCACCAACTTGTCTGACCGGCGTGGCGCGACTGCTCCGCGCCCCTCCGCCGTGTTCCTCTTTGATTCTGCGCGGTGTCGTTGCACCGCACCACCTTCGTTCGAGCCGCAAAAAATTCAACAACAAAGGGGGAGGAGGGTCGGCCGTGTTCGTGCGGTCCGACCTCCTCCCGTAATAACGATAAAAGGCGGCCCAAAAATAAAATATCTTCTTCAAAGTGAGCACAAATTTAATCCAATAAATTTGAACTCAAACCCCTACCTTGATGATGTCGTCGAACAAGTATCGTCGCGGGGAAAGGACGTCGCGGAAGACGGCGTTGCAGAAGACGACGTCACGGATCGAGGCTCTGTAAGCGTCGTCGACGTTCACCCGATGAAGGATGCGGCATGTTGTTGGTCTTTGAAGAAGGCATATCTCACCGGATACGGAGAGGAAAGAAGATGACACGACAATCCCTTCTTGTGGTGAATGATCTCTTCGTCATAGACTCGGAGTTCTTCACGTTCTTTGACGAGGAAGAAGATGGTTTTCAGAGCGCACGAGTTCTCTCCTCCTCCTTCTCGCACAACGAAACAACCCCAAATAAAATAAGACATTCTATTATTTTATTCACACACACGCGCCAACATTAATTTGAAATTCAAAAGATCTCATTCAATTAATTAAATTAATTGAAGAGACTTTAATAGTCCAATTAATATCGACAGTTGACATGTCATTTAAAATGGGGGGTGTGGGTGTGTTACACAAATAAATGCACGAGGGAGGTTTTAAGATATTTGAAGGGGTGGGGCTCGTGTGGGACCCACTTCACTAATATCATACCAATTGGAGTTAGAATGTAGTGGTCCCCAATCTAACATCCATGCATAGGTTAAAACTACTTAGAATAGAAAATAAAAATTGTAGCACAAATTTTTATTTAATTCTTTAGTTAACCCATTTATTTAATAACCTCACCCGAGAAAACGTAACTCCAGGAAAGGTGTTATTAAGCAATTACTGGCACTGCGGTTTCATTGGTGCCCTCAGATTTCTATTCTAAGTACCAGTTCAAAAGTTAAGAAAACCCGCTCATTCGTTCACTGAACGTAGCCGAGATAAACTTCAGAAATTGATTCCGGGCACACCGGGCCTCAGAATCAGGTGCCGTTAGAAACTGCGTACTCGTAAAATACCAAATAAAATTAAGAAAAAATTTACCTTAAAATTTACAGGTCTTTACATCTTTAGTCATGAATAATTATAATTACACAATACTTTTAAAAAATATATTTCAAAAACAATTAATTTATATTATATAATCTTCACCAAATACCAAAAATTTTATTTATTTATATTATAAAAATTCAATTATACTAATCCGTTAATATTAAAACATTTCATATAATTTTATAAATAAATAATAAAATAATAATATGTGCCTAAATATATATTTTTTATATAAAATATCTAAATTAAATATTATATTTTTGTTTCATTATTATATTCTCATAATTTAATAATTTTTGTCATTTATTTTAGTATTTTATTTCTATAAAATGTAATGATAACTTTTTTAATTTTGTGCTGTATATAAAACAATAAATTCAAAATAATATTTATCTAATGGGAAATTAATAAAAAAATATCAGGGTGTTACATAACATCGCAAGATAGAAGAAACATCATAAGAGGGAAAAGAATCTCTAACCTGGAGCTTCAGTACAAGACCAGAAATTATATCCCAAAACTTGAGAAATAAAACATATAATGTCATTTCATCCACTTATGTGGAATAATATGAAAGTAGTAAGATTCAAACACTTATATGGGTAATACAAATTGTTGGTAGTTTATCATAAGAAATATACATCCTAATAAGTTAAAAATATATCCCCTGATTATAAAAACCTCCTTTCAATGGACATGTTGTCCCACACTAAACGCATCAACATATTTTAGGTAAGTGGGAAGTACATCTCATACCACCAAAATAACATTATCTTGGAAAAATAATCCCATTACATTGGTCACATTAATATAATGGGAATTTCCACCTTTTATATAGGAAACATTGGAGTAAATTGGCATATGAGACAACCTCAACTCCATATACCAAATCCAATGGTCTTTTATTAAATTTCAAGATTATAGAACCAAAAGTTTAATAGTATCAAGAGACTAGATAGATATTTGATCATTACATTACGTTGGTATATAAATTACATCATAAATTTTCATTAAAATTTATTATCCATAAATTACTTATCCATATTTCATACATAACAATATACTTTATTTCCTGTCCAAATGGTGAACAAATAAGGGATGAACTGAAATTCTCCACAATAGGTATTGTACATCGTAAGAAAATATGAAATAAATATGAATAACATAATATCTTAGGAATAAAGAATGAAATAAGTGATATATAACTGTATATAAAACATACCATATCTATAATAATGGAAATAAGTGATCAAATGGATAATAATAACAGATCTCAAAATGATTGAATGCATAATAGTTAGTATCCAAACCATACTATAGATTCCTTATCAAAATAAATAACCAATAAAGGGTGAGGATTCTCTAATTACCCAATGTGTGATTATCTAATAGGACCTACCAATAAATTTAGAGGATATATAATTTTGGGCCCCACCTGCCACTTAATAATACCAATGCATCGATCATACGAAATGAATGAATAAATAATACAATTAGTAATATTACATAAGAAATATCTTACATCAATATGGATAAATAATCTATAATTATAAATATTTTAAAAAAATTCATATGGATAATCAAAATTACCGCATTCAATTAAATAACTTTAATGAAGAACACCCATTAATCTAGATTATAATATTTCAGTTGTTCACACTATATAGATTAAATATCATAACAAAAAAATTATTAGAAAAATCCTAGAAATAGTAAAAAATTTAGAAATATATCTATGAGTAAAATTATATAGACATGGAAGAAACATTTAATACCATGATTGAGAGATATAGATTAACGGATAAAACAATCCTGAGAAGAAGAAAAAAAGTTAGAGAGACCCCTTATAACAATGTAAGGTATGTGATATAAATCAAAAAGATAAGTAAAAAGAAACTATTATCTAAAGGATAAGGTGGAAATTAGAATGGTTTGTATAATTTTTTATAAATTACATATAATTGGGGAATGATAATCAAGAAAAAATTTACAAAAATCATAGAGGTTCGGATATAGATAGAATACCTCAAGCCCCGACTCGTATTCGATTCTCTTCTAACCGCAAAAAAATCTATTCATTAATTAACTAATTTATAGCCTTTTTCATGTTTATTTCATTATTATTATTTATTTTAATTTAGTTATTATCATTTATTATAAATTTAAATTATTATTTTCTCCCTTTGGTAATTTAGAGGTTGTTCAATTCATAGTTGAGAACAACTTAAATGTAATGTTAACAGAAAAATTTCACTACGAAATGGTTCCATAAACTCTAGAAATGTAAAGGTATAGTATTAATATCATTGTTGAAGTGAATAATTTTAATATTTTAATATATAGTTATAACTCAAATAATCTTCCATGTTAATCTTCTTTTAAACAGTTCAAATGAATTTGACAATTTACTATTGAAATCTTTATTATCATGAATATTGTTTCATTAAAAAATAATAAACATTATATTATTTAACTATAATTGTTAAATTAAATAATAAAATTAATTATTAATAATAAATTTAAAAGGGATAATTCTAAATAAAACTTTAATGTTCACATATGTATTGTAAAACCATCATGAATGAAAAATGTTTTTTTAATTAGTTTAAAATGATGGAAAAACTTTTAAATTTTTGAGTTTTTTAAAATAATTTGATTAAAATTAATATAATATTTCAATGTTACTCTTGATGATTTTTTATATTATATAAGGGGTAATAGGATAATCAAAATGAGAAGATATGGTTTTTCCAACCTATATTTTAATATAGGAATGACTTAAAAAAGGGTTCAGTGAGATAAAATTGATGACCTATTATTATTAATAGAATGAAATAAAGTTAACACCAAGGAAATTTAATAATGTTTGTAAAATAGGGGGATGATTAAAATAGTTTAAAGGAAAAATAATCTAAAATAATAGAGGAAAAGTGACTTTGCATCCCTTACCCTTTTTTTGAGATGCCTCTTTTAGAATGAGTTTAAAGGCTTTAGAGGAATGACTTTTAGTAATACCAAGGACTCTAGGAAATATAAAGGGGAGTTTATAGAGGTATTCGGGTAGATATTTAAAAAATAAATGTGTTTTAGATGAGATACATAGGTGGAGGAGGGGTGTGTATATAGTAAAGGGGGAGATTTATATTTGGATGAAAAATTAATTATTTTATTATTTAGTTCCAAGGATGAGAATATTATTGATTATTATGACATTTATTAGTGTTGAATTAAAATATTGAGATTTATTTTATATTTTAATAATTCAAAAACTAAAAGTAATAATAGAAATATTTTATTCAACATTAATAATAAATAATAGTTTTTTATTAGAATAATATATATATATATTATGTGTTGAGGGGGGGGGGGTTAAAATTAAATTCAAACACATAGACCACACACATAGATTAGAATGGTAGTACATATCTCCCAAAGTGATAGCCCTCCAATCAAGGCTTATTAATTTAATACATTACTCATAGGCCCTACGGGAATAAAGGCCATAACGTTGCCTGAAAGCCCAGTGAATCGTTATAGCTACATCATCATGTCTACATAGTTAAGCCCACTTCATGCTTGCATCACCACCTTCCTGTGTCACAACTACGTCATCATTTTCATCACCGGATTCATAGTACTGTAGTAGTGTCTACATCCACCCATATTTGATCCTATTTCTTACGTAGAATCACAGAGTTCCATTACTATTCAGGTAATCCCCTCAATAGATAGAATTAAATATGACTTAGGTTTGGAAAAATGATTTATAGCATTATATTTTTATTTTATTTTTAAATGAATCATCTTAATCAGTAAAAAATTTTAATAAGTGAAATTTTTTATTATATTTTTGAGTCATATGTATATCATGATTATTCAATAAACGTTTTGGTATACATAAAAATAGTATTACATACTATTAAAAAAAGAATTTTTCAAATTAATAAAATAAGTTAGACCTAAAAAAATCTTGATATTTTAATTACAAATTATAATTCTATTTTTCCATATTCAAATTATAAATATTATAAATTTAACTTTTTAATAAAACAATATAAAATAAATTTTATTTATAGGGTAAATACTATTTTTTTCAAAGGGTGATTATATTTATATTTTTTATTATTTCATAATTATTATATAATATATAATTAATCATAATATATATTTTAACCAAAATAAGTTCCAAAATTTGGTAAATATAATATTTAAATATAATATTAATATTTTACTAAATATGTTAAAACGTACCAGACCAAAATATACATTTTTTATATTTAAGTTACATAATATGAGAAATATTTTTATATAATTATAACATTCTTTACTAATTTCTTCATTGTAAATATTAATTTTTTTTAAATTTTCCCACTTTCAAGTATCAAGTAACTATTTTAATGGTATTTTATCATTTATAATGGTTATTTTCTATCCTAATAGTTAGAAAATTTTTATTCCCCTTATAAATAGAATATATTTACTTTATTATTTATTCAAAAAAAATTATCAATGTTATTTACTTTTACTTTACAAAATGAAAATATTTTTAATAATAGTTTGATTTCCACTTACAAGGTTGTTTATTTATGTGATAATTGTATGAGACTCTGACATGCCAGAAATTTGAATACTAGTTATTTTTTATATGGGTTTGTTTCTCCATTGATCCATTTTCAATTTTTAGGAGTGTCTTAATACTGAATATGTAATTGTCTACATTAATAGTTTTAAACATTCTAGTGAATGTGATTCTAAAGTTTTGTTGTAATAATATGATGAAATAAATGGAAATCCATTCTAATGATATATTTATAATTAAATATTGAGTCTTATATTCTCCCCTATATAATAATTTCATCCTTTAAATTTATGATATTAATCTATCCATGAAATATTTGGGGAAATGTTTCCAGATTTCTTCATTAAGACACCACGACACCTATTCCAAGACGTGATTGTTCCAAATTAACTTAATTATATGAGTTATATAATTCCACCACAATTTATCTTTGGTGATATAAATTTAGACATGTTCTTCCACATATGACTATACAATCTCTAGATCTATTTCTTCAACAGTGAGTACATGTTTGGGGTCTGTTATGTACTTTATTAATAATGAAACATGGAAGATATCGTGTAATTTATTAATATTTGGTAAAAAATTCCATTGTTCTAATTATCTCCAAAATAAAAAAATTACCAATATACCAAGGACACAACCCCCTCTTCTTACCACATCTTATAAAACATTTCCATAGTGATACCTTTAAGAAGGAATAATTCACTACTTAGAATTATATGTACTTTCTTTGATTATCAACATATATTTTCTATCCACTATAAGTACTTTTTATTTATTTTTATATAAATCACATATTATAAATTGTATCCTCATCTAGTTTTGGACCAATTATATTTATTTCCCCAAATTCATCCCAAGAAGTTTTACTATGAAATATTTTCCCATAAAAAGATTCATATGATAGAATTTTAATGTTGGGGTGAAAACTATTTTTGTGTGTGAATTCTATAAGATGAAGGTACTAGTCCTATGTGTCACAACCTTACCCACTAAGACATAACATGGGATAAAAGTAAGTTTATTATACCACCCCAAGATTTCCTCCAATATGGAAGGGTAAGCAAATTAACATTAATATTGAATAACCCTAAAATGGAGTTCATAACATATGAATGCTTATAAAAAAATGTATCTTCAATACATAATAATAACAAAAAACATCATAAATATATATTCAATTTTAACGTGTAATAGTAAATGCATTGAATGAATACTATATAATACAATTACATAAAGAGAAATATAAAATAGGGAATGAAAAATTTGGAAGGAAAATTCTTCAAGGTACCAATGACTCTTGGTAGGGAATACACCTCCTCACTACGATGACGCCTAGAAGGTACCCTATTAGAAACCATATCCCTCTATGTACCACCGAAATCCACTAATATTATCTTCATCAATCATGAGTATATCCTTATCCACCATATCCATCTCTAGACTATGTGATATCTTTATATACACAACACATGTGGGAATAGTGACCACATGTGGGTGAGTATAAATACACCAAGTAGGGTTCTCCAAAAACAAATAGTATAGATAAATATATACTTAAGGCCCACCATTTACCCTGGGAATAACATGAAGTATAATCCCAATGGAAAACCATATATTCTCTAAGGTTAAATCAGCAACAAAAAAGGGATAATACCAATGATCAAAACTCAACTCCATCAAATATTGAATCCCATAAAAACCAAATATATGATAGTAAGTAGTCCCATAAAAATTGAAGTTTAAATATAGTTATGCGAAATATATTTAAAGGTATACATTAAGACATTACATGTCTTAAAAAAACTGATTTCATCCAAACGTTTTGATATGTTATAAGACCCGTCCCACCAATACTATCACACATATATTTGGTCAACATAATCACATAGTAGCAATAGCAATGGGGACCCATTCTTCATTAGAAATGATATAAATTGAAATGGTTATACACCAGTATATAGGTACCATTTCTCAACATGTGTAATTTATATTGACTGAGAGTGTCACTAGTTCCATGAGTGGAGGGCCCACACCCCATCATAATGGGTAGGAAAGATACTGCACAAAATATATACATTAACCATTCCATAGAGACAGAATTTCACTACAAGGGATTCTATATTGAAGCTTCATTACAAATCCTCCTCCTATGATCATCATTATCTCTACACTACAATGAAAATACAACTAGTTAAATGCATATAATTTAAACACTAGATAACGAAGATATAGGTTCTATTAAATTCTACATGAAAAAAATGTTTATAATAGATAACTAATACAAGAAAATCCTGTACCTAGGTGAATAGATATACAGAGTATCAAAAATAAATAATGAAATATGTTTCCCTATAGGGTAATTGAGATGTAGGTAACTCAGTTAGGGATAGTAATATACTACCACCTCCCAATCTATGTCATGTATTAGATTATACAAAAATCTCTTAATGGTCTTGATGTATAGAACTAATGGGGCTATAGGACGTGTATTATAGTTATATAAAGAGTTATATCACCAGTCATACATGGTATCTTCATTGTATAGAATACATATTGGTCCTACAAGATAAATTTGAAGTTAAATCCTATACACATGAAGTTTAGTTTCCCAAAATACATGGTGTATGTGATGTGGAACAAAAAATGTGGGTCTAACATATTGAATGGACATGTAAATGGAGTACACATAATGGAACTTATTCCCAAGATTCATAGAGTGTGGCCTATGTCACAAAATTTGTTATATTTATAATGTAGAGAAACCCTATCACGATATCTCGTAGACTAAAAGGTGTGTATATCAGGAGATAATATGATGTCTAGTTGAGAATTTTGAATCTTTAAGATGCTGAGACCCATGAATCAAATCGAAAACTCTTCCTCTAGAAACGTTTCGAGGGCCACCCATATATGATTCCTATAGGGCCTCTGTTGTAACACCCGAGACTTTTATGTTATATAAATTATCAAAGGAATCTTTTTCTACGCAACACTTGCTTGACTTGCTTTACACGCAATCGCGACCTTCCTCGATAGCTTGCATCGTACGCAATACCGAGTTTCACTAAACAACAATATGCTATTAAAACTAGCCGTTATGAATAGTAATAACCACTTTTTGAAATTTTATAAATTTTATTTTTCAAAATGGACTTCATTTTTGGACTCAAAATATCGAAATTAGCCTAGGGTGAAATTTTGGTATTTTTCTGAAAACTTTCAATTTTTGATGAATAGTGAAACCACTAAGTGGTAGGTTAAAAAATGAATTTTGCATAAAACTTAATTTTACCGCTTCTGTGAATGGAATTTCGAAAATCCGAGAGACACGGTTAATATCAAGGACTAAAATGTGGTTCAATGAGATGAAAATAATTTTTTGGTGAATAGTAACTTTTTACCTTTTTACCGCGGTTAATAGTAAATAGGGTAACTAAGGGTAAATATGATATCAATATTACCCTAACACATGTCCTAATTCTATTGGACAAGTGTAATTCGACCAAAAACAAACTTAGGAATAAAATATGACCATTTAGGCCCACATGGATTAGATTAGGACATTTATTATTAATTTATTTAAAGAAGGGTTAAAATAGTTAAAAGCTAAGTTTAATAAGTAAATCATTTTTAATATGGGGTTATACATAAGATAAATTCGATTGTAAATATTCATTAGAAATCTAAAAATATTTTCTACATGATGGTATTTTATTTGTAATTTTTAGACATCAAATAATTTAATTTATTTATGACACAAAGATGATGCAGTAATTATCTTATTAATGAAATATTGACAAAATTGATAATATAAATTCCAAAATGAATGTAATTTAAGACTTTTTATGAATTCCACTAGTTTTCTAGGTTACTATGATATATTATTGTTGATTTAATCAACTTGGTTCGAACATATAATTCTGTTATGACTTTCACAAAAATCATATATCAAATAGTGTCAAAATTGACACAAAATAGTTTTTAAATAAAATATTATATTATTAATTGTTATTTTATTCCTAAAAATCTAAGGTTCGGCCAAATGACTTAGATAAGGATATATATATTAATAATAAACAATTTGGGGTTCGTTTGGCATGTTATAGTAAGTGTATTAACCATATAGTGAAAGAAAACAAAAAGACACGGTAAAAGTTAAATTAATTAACTTAGAGTTAAATCTAATTGATAAGGTTAAAATAATACCCTAAACTTGTCTAAATCCTATTGGTTGATAGGAGTTCGACCCATCCCCACTTTAGCTTCGAAATAAGACCCTTTGGAACCATTATAAACCGATTTTGACTTTAATATAAAATAATATTTTGAGATATTCCTAAGGTGCCCCTCTCCTCCCTTATAAAAGGGCACCTCCTCCCCCTCCTCCTCACACCAAATTGAGCACTCAAGCTCGGCCAACCCCTGCCATTTTCTCCTCTCCACTTCCCTAGAATAATCCTAGAGGTCCTGGTCTTCTCCAAAGACCAATCTTAGTTCCTTAAGTGGAGGATTCAAAGAGGCGTTCCAAAGAAGATGTAATATCCATTACCGATCTTTTCAATTTCTTTCTTCTTAAACTTCTTCTTCTTTAGTTGTTTCATGATAAAGTAATAACATCAGTATTACTTACATACTGATATGTTATTATAAATATGAAACAACCCTAATTCACCTTCTATCCATCCTACGGAAAAACTGAAATCACCGCGCGTGCGTTCGTACGGAATACCGTCTCCACGCCGTGGTGTAATCTATTTTCCACCATCACCTTACAAGGATGGGTATAATGGTGTAATGAGTAACTATATATGATTATTATTAAGTAATATTGATACTGAAATAATATATATATATACTCCAATACAATTCCACGATCATAGGAACGATATCATCACTCGTGCGTACGTACGGAATACCGTCTCCACGATGTGATGCGACTCGTTCTACATGATCTTCATTTCATAATGATTATATAAATGAATTGAATGAATGAATATGGTATATAATACACTAATACCATTCTGGAAATGAATTATCTATAATCTAAAGATAAGAATAAGAATTTATTCAACAAAACACGCATAAGAACAAAAAGTTATAAAGACCCGAGTAACAAGTAACAATGAAATATTACTAACAAGAAGCTAATAATATGACCATATATGATATCATATCAATATGTATGATTCTGTAATAAGTCAATAACATTATTTAAACCATTATACAGGAGCTTCGGACACGAACAAAGCAAATCGGACCTAAGGTAAGGGAAATATCACAATCTCATTTTTATCCGAGATTGTTTATTCGTAAGTATTTACTGGGGTGTATTTTATCATCCACATCCATGTTCCCTCAATATGTAATATTGTTTCCATCCACTTGAAATAGTTTAAATCCAATTTTACCCTTAGGTGAGTTTTTAGTAAAGAATATGAAAGGAATCTTTTGTCGTTTTTCCGTACGAGGTACTTTTTGACTTTTCCGACAAAAGTACGAAGAATGTTTTTTTAACTTATACGGCATGAATGGATTTTTAAAACATTACTTAAAAGAAGCTTCCTTTACAAGTTTTCAAGTTTATTTTTAATCAACTTCTTTTATTTTAAAGTTGTATGACATGTTATGAAAGGAAAAATGTTTTTGAAGAAGAAAGGATATTTTCCTCAAGAATTCAATTCAAGTGTTTTATCAAAATTATTTTCCATCTAAGATAATAAAGGGTTCTGTTTCTATCCATATTTTTACATTGGTTTGACTATGTTGTGATGGAATTATGTTTATGAATTCCTTTATCATATATGAATTTATGATGTCATGATGTTTCAAGAATCCCATTTTTGTTATATGTGTTATGAGATGATGTATGATTTATGATTTTGTGGCACACATAAGAAAGGATTCATTAAGAGATGGGTGGGACCTATATCTCCCTCTAATGCATTGGGTAAAGATTTCATATCTCATGAGATAGACATGGCTGGAACGGAAGGTTATTTCGGTTCAGTGATACAGGACTGAAACGAGGAGTGAACTCGGTTCAGAAAGGGACTTTGTCCACTAAGATAGTCTTGGCAATGAGTCATGACTAACAAGAAATGATTTCCATGATTATGTGTGCATGCCACAAAGTTTCAAGTTTTATGTTATGATTATGGGGATCTCATTTTCACTTCTCTTTTTTATTCCATGTTAGGATATTATGATCTCTTTTGCAGGTTTTGATAAAGATATGATATGATTTTTATTTCCTTTATTTGCCCTTGCTGAGCATTTGAGCTCACCCTTTTATGTTTTCTTTTCCCCAGGTCAGGAAGATGGATATTAAGTAGAATATGCTAAAAGGGACCCTAGATATGATGAAATAAATGGGAGACACTGTAGAAGATTTATGAACCAGTTGTTTATGTTTCCCAGTTTTTAAAGACACTATACCTATACGGTCCTTTGTGGTTTTGTCATATGTTGTAATAAGTGTGCTTCAATTTTGAAGTATTAACAATGTATGTAAAGTATGGGTCGTTATAGTTGGTATCAGAGGAAAGGTATAGTCAACCTTTGGAAACTAGGATGTGAAAGCCTTAGTAAGAACCCTAAGGATAAGTCTAAGCATAGAACACAATCTTAGTGTTTTAGAAATGGCCTTGAATAACCTAGGATAAGACCTTAAGCATGAAAATTTTATTCTTGAATTATGTGGTTTCCTATTATAATTAGTGTTGCTCACACTATTCTTCTTGGTTTTAGTCAATGGCTGGAACCCGAAGGAACCGTGTTAATGCGGAATGCGATGGGCAATGCAATGATTGTCCCCCTGAGCAACCAAACGATATGGGAGCTGGAATGCAAAATCTTGTAGCCATGCTCACACAACTTTCTCAAGCTATGAATCATGCAGGATTTCCAAACGAACAAAGGAGGGAGCAACATTCTGTTGAATCCTTCATGAGGCAGCGTCCACCTTCTTTCAGCGGGTCTACTGATCCATTAGTTGCTGAACAATGGATTAGTACTACTGAAAAGATATTTTCAGTTCTTCAATGTTCTGAGCATGATAAAGTCATCCTAGCAGTGTATCGTTTGGAAGGAGATGCTGATCAATGGTGGAATCTTGTTAAGAATACAAGGCAAAGGGATGAAATTGAGTCTATGGAATGGGACGAGTTCAAGAACTTATTTTTCAATAAGTACTTCCCTCGTATTCTCCGAACAAAGATGGAGAAAGAGTTCCTTGAACTGAAGCAAAGGGATGATGAATCTGTTGGTACCTATGAAGCAAATTTTACAAGACTTGCAAGGTACGCTTCTGGTATTATTATCCAACCTGAGAGTAAGATCGATCGATTCTTTAGTGGCTTAAAACCAAGTCTTCGAAGGGCATTAGCCATAAGGGACTTCAATAGCTACGAGGAAATCGTTCGATGTGCTCTCAAAGTCGAGATGGAGATTGGAGTAACCCATCAGTCACATGGGTTTGATAAGAAGAGGAAGATGGAATTCAAAGAAAAATCTAAAGAGCACACGGAAAAGAAGATGAACTTTCCCTTATGCTCAAAGTGTGGAAAGAAACATGGAGGGAGTTGTCTTAAAGGGACAAGTAAATGTTTTAAATGTGGAAAGGAAGGTCATCGGGCATTTGAATGCCGTGATAATGGGAAGAAGATGTCTAATGATGCAAACAAAGGAAGGGATACACAGAATGAACCTGCTACACTTCAATGTTTCAAGTGCAAGGAGATGGGGCATTATGCCAATCAATGCCCAAATCCAAGGGTTGATGATGATGGTCGACGTCAACAAACTCTTAAGGCTAAAGACAAAGGAAAGTCACATGCAATTTCTATCAGCGAGGTGGAGTACGATAACGATGTGGTGAAAGGTACACTTACCATCCACTCTAAAGTAGCAAATGTTTTATTTGATTCTGGATCCACCCACTCTTTTATTTCTGAAAAATTTTCTAAGGGTATCACCGTATTACCTCAACAATTAGATGTTGAGTTAGCTATGACAACACCTAATGGCACATCAATCGCATCAGAAGTTTATAATTCTTCTCCGATCGAAGTTTGTGGGAAAGTGCTTCCTGCAAATCTTGTGATCCTTCCTTTAGTGGAATTTGATGTGATTCTTGGCATGGATTGGCTTTCTCTACATGGATCTCATATCAATTGCCAAAGAAGGGAAGTCACATTTCATATTCCAGATCAATCTACGATTGTATACCAATACAAGGATGAACATAACCTTCCAGTGGAAATTTCTTCCATCTTATGGGTATTGATTCCACTAAATGAAGGTTATTTATCTCAAATGGTTGGTGAGAAACTCACGATTAAGAATATGCCCATTGTACGGGAGTTTGATGATGTCTTTCCAGAGGAATTGCCGGGTCTTCCACCAAATCGTGAAGTTGAGTTTTCAATAGAACTCGTACCGGGTGCTTTGCCTATTTCAAAGACACCTTATAGAATGGACCCAATTGAGTTGCAGGAATTGAAGAAGAAACTCCAAGAGAATCTTGATAAGGGATTCATACGCCCTAGTGCGTCACCTTGGGGAGCACCTGTTCTATTTGTTAAGAAGAAAGATGGATCAATGAGACTCTGCATTGATTATCGAGAACTTAACAAGATCACTATCAAGAACAAATATCCTCTCCCACGCATTGATGACTTATTTGACCAACTACGCGGAGCTCAATACTTTTCCAAGATTGATCTTCGTTCAGGGTATCATCAATTAAGGGTCAAAAGGGAGGATATACCAAAGACGGCTTTCCGTACAAGGTATGGACACTATGAATTTATAGTGATGCCATTTGGTCTTACTAATGCCCCTGCTATCTTCATGGATCTAATGAATAGAGTCTTTAGAGACTATCTTGATCAATTTGTGGTAGTCTTTATATATGATATTCTTGTCTATTCAAAGAGCAAGGAAGAGCATGAAGATCACTTGAGAATTATATTGAAGACCCTGAGAAAGGAGAAGCTTTATGCCAAATTTACCAAGTGTGAATTTTGGCTTCAAAAAGTTGCATTTTTGGGTCATATAATCTCAAAAGAGGGGATATCTGTGGATCCAGCAAAAACAGAGGTTATCGAAAGATGGTCAAGACCAACAACAGTAACTGAGATCCGAAGTTTTCTTGGTTTGGCTGGTTATTATCGACGTTTTGTAAAAGATTTTTCACGATTATCTAATCCACTCACCAAGTTCACTCGGAAAGGAGTTAAGTTTGTCTGGACAGAGGAATGTGAAGAGAATTTCAAGGAGTTGAAAAGAAGGTTATCCAGTGCACCTGTGCTCACACTGCCTTGTAGTGGAGAAAGGTTTGTAATCTACAGTGATGCATCCAAGAAGGGATTGGGGTGTGTTCTTATGCAAAATGATATGGTGATAGCTTATGCCTCACGACAGTTGAAAATCCATGAGCAAAATTACCCAACACATGATTTGGAGTTGGCTGTGGTAATCTTTGCATTAAAGATTTGGAGGCATTACCTTTATGGTGAAAGGTGTGATATTTATACTGATCATAAAAGTTTAAAGTATATTTTCACACAAAAGGAGTTGAATATGTGTCAAAGAAGATGGTTGGAGATGATTAAGGATTATGACTGCTCAATCCATTACCACCCTGGGAAAGCAAACAAGGTGGCAGATGCATTAAGTCGACAAGACCATGCTAGTTTATCCATGATGAGGATCACAAAAGATCCAATATTTATGGATTTACAAAGGATGGATCTTGGAATTATAATGGAAGGGGAAAAATCTTATCTTTCTCAAATGAATGTTCAACCATCTATACATGTGAAGATTAAAGAAGCACAGAAAGAAGATGTCGAGTTACAAAAGAAGGTGAGAAATGTTCCTGAATTCAACCTTGATTGTGATGGGATAATAAAGTTCAGGAATCGGGTTTGCGTTCCTCCCATCCCCGAATTAAAGAATGAGCTGCTGGATGAGGCTCATAGTTCATCATTTTCTATTCATCCTGGAAGCACGAAGATGTATAGGGACCTGAAAGAGTACTTCTGGTGGGATGGCATGAAAAGAGATGTTGCTGAATATGTCTCTCGATGCTTGGTTTGTCAACAAGTTAAAGCTGAGAGACAGAAGTCTAAGGGGATGTTACAACGATTACCCATACCCGAATGGAAATGGGAAAACATCACTATGGACTTTGTCACAGGACTTCCTAAAACATCCAAAGGCAATAATGCTATCTGGGTCATAGTTGATCGTCTTACAAAGTCTGCACACTTCATTGCTATTAGAGAGGATTTCTCTCTAGATCAGCTTGCCAGGATATATGTAAAGGAAGTGGTAAGATTGCATGGAGTACCACTTTCTATTATATCTGATCGAGATCTGAGATTTACCTCGAAGTTCTGGCGAAGTCTTCAGCATACTCTGGATACAGAGTTGAGTTTCAGCACTGCTTATCATCCCCAGACAGACGGTCAGTCTGAGAGAACAATTAAAACCCTAGAAGATATGTTGAGAGCTTGCTCTATGGATTTCAAAGGAGGTTGGGATCAACACCTACCTTTGGTAGAATTTTCTTATAATAATAGCTTTCACTCCAGTATTCAGATGGCTCCTTATGAAGCTCTCTATGGAAAGAAATGCAGGACTCCAACTTGCTGGGATGAAGTTGGGGAAAGAAAGCTATTAGGACCTGATCTCGTTGATGAAATGGCAGAAAAGGTTAGATCTATTCAACAACACATAAGAGCAGCTCAGAGTCGACAGAAAAGTTATGCCGACAACCGAAGAAAAGACCTAGAGTTTGAAGTGGGCGATAAAGTGTTCTTACGAATATCTCCCTGGAAGAGGGTTATGAGATTTGGAAAGAAGGGGAAGTTGAGCCCTAGATATATCGGTCCTTTTGAAATACTGGATCGTGTTGGGAAGGTAGCTTACCGATTGGCGCTTCCACCGAATCTCTCTCAAGTTCACGATGTGTTCCACGTATCTCTCCTGAAAAAGTACATACCAGATCCTTCACATGTACTCAGCTCAGAAGTTGTACCGCTGGAGCAAGATCTTTCTTATGAAGAACAGCCGATAGAGATACTGGATCGTAGCGAAAAAGTCCTACGAAACAAGACCACTCGCTTGGTGAAAGTTTTATGGAGGAACCACCAACTTGAAGAAGCTACATGGGAGCTTGAGGATATGATGAGGGAGAAGTATCCTCATCTGTTTGTTACAAAGTGACGAATTTCGAGGACGAAATTCTTTTTAAGGGGGGTAGAATGTAACACCCGAGACTTTTATGTTATATAAATTATCAAAGGAATCTTTTTCTACGCAACACTTGCTTGACTTTCTTTACACGCAATCGCGACCTTCCTCGATAGCTTGCGTCGTACGCAATACCGAGTTTCACTAAACAACAATATGCTATTAAAACTAGCCGTTATGAATAGTAATAACCACTTTTTGAAATTTTATAAATTTTATTTTTCAAAATGGACTTCATTTTTGGACTCAAAATATCGAAATTAGCCTAGGCTGAAATTTTGGTATTTTTCTGAAAACTTTCAATTTTTGATGAATAGTGAAACCACTAAGTGGTAGGTTAAAAACTGAATTTTGCATAAAACATAATTTTACCGCTTCTGTGAATGGAATTTCGAAAATCTGAGAGACACGGTTAATATCAAGGACTAAAATGTGGTTCAATGAGATGAAAATAATTTTTTGGTGAATAGTAACTTTTTACCTTTTTACCACGGTTAATAGTAAATAGGGTAACTAAGGGTAAATATGATATCAATATTACCCTAACACATGTCCTAATTCTATTGGACAAGTGTAATTCGACCAAAAACAAACTTAGGAATAACATATGACCATTTAGGCCCACTTGGATTAGATTAGGACATTTATTATTAATTTATTTAAAGAAGGGTTAAAATAGTTAAAATCAAAGTTTAATAAGTAAATCATTTTTAATATGGGGTTATACATAAGATAAATTCGATTGTAAATATTCATTAGAAAGCTAAAAATATTTCCTACATGATGGTATTTTATTTGTAATTTTTAGACATCAAATAATTTAATTTATTCATGACACAAAGATGATGCAGTAATTATCTTATTAATGAAATATTGGAAAAATTGATAATATAAATACCAAAATGAATGTAATTTAAGACTTTTTATGAATTCCACTAATTTTCTAGGTTACTATTATATATTATTGTTGATGTAATCAACTTGGTTCGAACATATAATTCTGTTATGACTTTCACAAAAATCATATATCAAATAGTGTCAAAATTGACACAAAATAGTTTTTAAATAAAATATTATATTATTAATTGTTATTTTATTCCTAAAAATCTAAGGTTCGGCCAAATGACTTAGATAAGGATATATATATTAATAATAAACAATTTGGGGTTCTTTTGGCATGTTATAGTAAGTGTATTAACCATATAGTGAAAGAAAACAAAAAGACACGGTAAAAGTTAAATTAATTAACTTAGAGTTAAATCTAATTGATAAGGTTAAAATAATACCCTAAACTTGTATAAATCCTATTGGTTGATAGTATTTCGACCCATCCCCACTTTAGCTTCGAAATAAGACCCTTTGGAACCATTATAAACCGATTTTGACTTTAATATAAAATAATATTTTGAGATATTCCTAAGGTGCCCCTCTCCTCACTTATAAAAGGGCACCTCCTCCCCCTCCTCCTCACACCAAATTGAGCACTCAAGCTCGGCCAACCCCTGCCATTTTCTCCTCTCCACTTCCCTAGAATAATCCTAGAGGTCCTGGTATTCTCCAAAGACCAATCTTAGTTCCTTAAGTGGAGGATTCAAAGAGGCGTTCCAAAGAAGAGGTAATATCCATTACCGATCTTTTCAATTTCTTTCTTCTTCAACTTCTTCTTCTTTAGTTGTTTCATGATAAAGTAATAACATCAGTATTACTTACATACTGATATGTTATTATAAATATGAAACAACCCTAATTCACCTTCTATCCATCCTACGGAAAAATGAAATCACCGCGCGTGCGTACGTACGGAATACCGTCTCCACGCCGTGGTGTAATCTATTTTCCACCATCACCTTACAAGGATCGGTATAATGGTGTAATGAGTAACTATATATGATTATTATTAAGTAATATTGATACTGAAATAATATATATATATACTCCAATACAATTCCACGATCATAGGAACGATATCATCACTCGTGCGTACGTACGGAATACCGTCTCCACGATGTGATGCGACTCGTTCTACATGATCTTCATTTCATAATGATTATATAAATGAATTGAATGAATGAATATGGTATATAATACACTAATACCATTCTGGAAATGAATTATCTATAATCTAAAGATAAGAATAAGAATTTATTCAACAAAACACGCATAAGAACAAAAAGTTATAAAGACCCGAGTAACAAGTAACAATGAAATATTACTAACAAGAAGCTAATAATATGACCATATATGATATCATATCAATATTTATGATTCTGGAATAAGTCAATAACATTATTTAAACCATTATACAGGAGCTTCGGACACGAACAAAGCAAATCGGACCTAAGGTAAGGGAAATATCACAATCTCATTTTTATCCGAGATTGTTTATTCGTAAGTATTTACTGGGGTGTATTTTATCATCCACATCCATGTTCCCTCAATATGTAATATTGTTTCCATCCACTTGAAATAGTTTAAATCCAATTTTACCCTTAGGTGAGTTTTTAGTAAAGAATATGAAAGGAATCTTTTGTCGTTTTTCCGTACGAGGTACTTTTTGACTTTTCCGACAAAAGTACGAAGAATGTTTTTTTAACTTATACGGCATGAATGGATTTTTAAAACATTACTTCAAAGAAGCTTCCTTTACAAGATTTCACGTTTATTTTTAATCAACTTCTTTTATTTTAAAGTTGTATGACATGTTATGAAAGGAAAAATGTTTTTGAAGAAGAAAGGATATTTTCCTCAAGAATTCAATTCAAGTGTTTTATCAAAATTATTTTCCATCTAAGATAATAAAGGGTTCTGTTTCTATCCATATTTTTACATTGGTTTGACTATGTTGTGATGGAATTATGTTTATGAATTCCTTTATCATATATGAATTTATGATGTCATGATGTTTCAAGAATCCCATTTTTGTTATATGTGTTATGCGATGATGTATGATTTATGATTTTGTGGCACACATAAGAAAGGATTCATTAAGAGATGGGTGGGACCTATATCTCCCTCCAATGCATTGGGTAAAGATTTCATATCTCATGAGATAGACATGGCTGGAACGGAAGGTTATTTCGGTTCAGTGATACAGGACTGAAACGAGGAGTGAACTCGGTTCAGAAAGGGACTTTGTCCACTAAGATAGTCTTGGCAATGAGTCATGACTAACAAGAAATGATTTCCATGATTATGTGTGCATGCCACAAAGTTTCAAGTTTTATGTTATGATTATGGGGATCTCATTTTCACTTCTATTTTTTATTCCATGTTAAGATATTATGATCTCTTTTGCAGGTTTTGATAAAGATATGATATGATTTTTATTTCCTTTATTTGCCCTTGCTGAGCATTTGAGCTCACCCTTTTATGTTTTCTTTTCCCCAGGTCAGGAAGATGGATATTAAGTAGAATATGCTAAAAGGGACCCTAGATATGATGAAATAAATGGGAGACACTGTAGAAGATTTATGAACCAGTTGTTTATGTTTCCCAGTTTCTAAAGACACTATACCTATACGGTCCTTTGTGGTTTTGTCATATGTTGTAATAAGTGTGCTTCAATTTTGAAGTATTAACAATGTATGTAAAGTATGGGTCGTTATATCTGTCACACCTCACTGAGATGAATTATGAATACTCATCATCATCCAATCCATTTTCATCCAACTATTCATCAAACCATGTATGAAATACATCATGTTTTAATTTCTATGTGGTTGTAACCACAATATATTCCAACTATTGTAGCCTTATAAAACTTGAACTAATTCTTTTAGACAAACAAAAAAACAATATTTGAGCATGTGGTGGTCTATATAATACTTGACCATCGAAAAACAAGTCTTCACATGGGTTAATCGAAGAATGAAACAATTGATTATGGATAACTATTATTCATTATAAAAAATTATTATAGGAATTAAATAAATTATAAAATTTCTATTTTCGAATATTTATTAATATTAATAATTTTCTCAAAAAATAAACATCATTATGATAAATAATTTAAGGGATATCCTCATAATAAAAATATTGAAAAACAAGGAGGAATCATTTAAATGTTAATACCATGAAATAAATTAAATAATTATATAACATGTTGTTTTTCATGAAAAAATAAGGTAAATTATTTATATGTGAAATTATTTTTCCAAGAAATTAAAAATAATCTAATTCAAGGTTTCAATTGATTATTCTTTGAACCCTTACCACTAAATGTTAGAAAAATTCTTTAAATAACCAGTGACTTGCAATAAGAATGTTTGAAATAAGAATTATAATTTCTTTTTGTGTGTAATGAGAGATAAATAATAATATATTAAAATTTTATTATTTTGTAATATGTGATTTTTATTATATTAAATTTTAATCATATTTTTCAATGGATATATTTTTAGAAGATGATAATTTAAATATAGAAGAATAAGGAGGATACAATATTGAATATTCCTATATCTTGTAATACAATTCACCACATCAATATTTTATTATCATTTTTATATTTTTTCTTGTCATCATTAGTGGAATAAAGGTCCTCCATTTTCAAGAATAGGTTAAATCAATTATTGAAATTTTTCTCTCACCAAGAAGAGAGAGAGAGAGAGAGTTAGAAGAAGAAATTACTATAATGAAAAAAATAACATGTTCCCATCATATTCCCCAATTATCTAACATCACCACAATTAAATTCAAGTGTAACTACCCATAACTGTTGAATAATTATTTGAACCACCCACAAAGCCTTGGTCAAATATCTTAAGACAACCAATTCACACTATATAATATTACAAATCATTTCCACATGGCCTGTACAATTACACATCACTAATAAAGAATAATATTTCATTATTTTATAAGTTATGTGGGGGATTAATAATTCTCCAAAAAATATCTAATGACCCTTAGTATAATGATCGATACCTCATTCAACCAACAATAACATGATTTATAATAATGGTTTCACCTTCTTATATTTATATGATCTTTTTTGTCTATATTTTTATGGAATTAAGTTAAAAAATTACATAAGAATAGGGACACATTCATAAAGTATAATTTTTTTCCACAAAAACCAAGATTTAAGATTACACCCCTCTTTTATTCAACATAGTTTTGATTCATTTAATATGATTCACTGTAACATAAATGTTGAACTTGTTAATATTTATTCTCATCCCCAAATCCTATGAAATATTTTTGAAAACATGGGATGAGAAAAAAGAATCTCAGTAAGATATATAAAATTAATGTAATCTGATTAGTATAGTGAAATAAATAAAAATCCATTAGGATGTTTACCTTTTTCACAATAAAATTTGGATAATATAGATAAAACATTTACAAAATTGAAAACAAATCATCGGTCAAATAAAACCCTTGAAAACAATTATAAATCATAGTAAAAAATTTTGGAATTATGATTAAAATTGGAACTCATGAAATCATTTCTTTGAAAAATAATCCTTTCATTATTTAAATGTTCACAACATTTTCTTGCCTCCTGAAATCAAAATATTTATGAAAAACAACCTTTTTAATAATAATATCGGTATATTAGAGCACCATTTCTATAACCAATGTTAGAATAACTGAAGATGAGTTATTTTCATTGGACTAACCCTCTTGGTAATGTCCCTAAATTTTCACTTTTGATGACTAGTCATTACCCAATGAATTAGAGATCAATATTAGGGTCATCCATATTCATGATCATTTAGAAGCTCACTTGTAATCATCTTTAATAATAAAGTACCATATCATGAATAATAAATTTACAATATGAAACATTCCCATCATAAAACGCCTATAAAAATCATTTTAAATCACTATTACATCAAATTCAAAATTTTTATAATCATAAAGAGAAATATCCTTTTTCTTTAGAAACTATTAAATTTGAAAAATTACCATAAGAGTAGTAATAATATATTGTTTGAAAAAAAAGTATAAATTTATGGTAATATCAATAATTAACAAAATATATGATGGAAGGAAAAGTTTTTTTATCTATATATATTAAAAAACATTCCTTTACACTTTGGTAAAAAAAATCATTGTGTGTTAAATGGTTAAAATATTTACTTTTTAAACATTAAATTAAAGTAATAAGTATTTTGAAAATTAATTTAAACAATAAAAATTTTGTATAAATGATAACATTATTAGAAAAGTTTTTTGAATATTGATTTGTAGGAGACATATTTAAAAGGAACACTTTAAAATAATATTGTAAATAAAAGTCCCTTACCATAAGTCACATATAAATTCATAAATTTTATGAACCCTAAATAATAAAATAATACTAGTTTTATATTTTATTAATAACCCTTTTCATGTTTTTTCATTATTATTATTCCTTTTATTTAATTTATTACCCAATTTCTCTAGTTACTAAAATTTTTATCTTCACAACGGACATTTTTGGGTCTTTTGGTTTATAACCTTAAAACCACATTATTGTGTTGATTGTGGTAAAAATGGGATATTTTTAAATTATCCATAGAATATTAAAAATGTGATATTTATCATATTAATACATTATATAAAATTTTAAAACCAATAATGTTAGGTGGTAATGAAAAATAAACCGTGCCGTTTCATTGATACGGTAGTCCATATAAATCTATGAATGACATTTTAATTTTTATGATTGATGGGAAAAAAATAATTACATAATATTTGACGTTTAAATAATTATAAATATGTTATAAATGTAGTATTTATTGGTTAAATAACTCCTTTTTACCATCATTATTTAATGAAAATGAAATCATGGAGGTGGTATTCCACACATACACATATTCGACCTTATCAATATCTAATGGATAAAAAGTGTAATAAGTTCAGTAATATATTAACCTTAAATAATCCTAATTACTTCAAACATTTAATATATATATATATATATATTCATTTTTTCCTTTATTTTATCCATACATATGATTCTGTGATGGAAAATGAAACTGATCGCTTCATGGAGGTGGTGGCCCATATGTACACAAGAGAGATGTTTTAATTTCCCATAATAATGAAAAAGAGATGAAAAATTGTTCAAAATAATCACAATAATTTTTTTATTTAATATAATTATATTATAATTTCATCATGGTTGAATATGATTTCGTGGATCTTGAAAAATAAATATGCTTGAAATAGTTTTGTTAGGACTTATACCTTGTTATCATATATCTTTATTTTGATTAAAACTTTAGAAATATGGGATTAGTGTTTTGAGAATAAAATTACCTATAAGAATTTGGGAGGTATGTTGGGAAATTTTTTGGTAGGTATTTGATGACAAAGAGTGATTAAAATGTGTGATAAAGGGAGGATAAGAGGCTCCCTTTTAAAACTGAGGGGAGTGGGAAACTTGTAATTTTTCAATAATTTAAATATTATAAATTATTAATCATGGTAAATTACCCCCCAAAAAATATAATTTTTAATATAAGGTGATAAGGTTATCAATACCATAATCCAAAATGAATTTGGATAATTTGTTTTGGCCTTATGACTTAGTTTTTAGCTTAATTTATCTAATTTATCCTTTACCATAGTGACATGGTTTTACCATGGTAATTATTCAGGATGAAAGAAATAAATTTAATTTAATAATAAATATGAAAATATAGATTGAAAAAATGGAATATATTTTTCAATATAAAATTTATATAATTTTCACTAATTACGTGTAATATAAGTGTTCAAAATTCAACAAAAACAATTTTTAGAAAATTTCGTTTTAAGCATAAGAATGAACTTATACCAAAATAAAATATAATGTTGATTAATATATTAATATTTAATTATGTTTCATAAAATTTATCATATTTTACTTGAAAAAAATCTAGAATATAATTAGGATTTCAAAATAATTATTTTTAAGAAAAAATATATTTTTTGGAAAAATTAACATTTTTAACTATTCACCCAAAAATAAATCTTCTCAGAAAATACCAAAATTTTATCATAATATATATATGATATATTTATTACAAAAATTAATTAATTTTATAAAATTTAATATCTAAAATTATAAAATTTTTCTTTTAAATAAAACCATGAAATTCCTCCAAAAATAATTTAGTTACATAAAACTATTCCTTTTTGGAATGAAATTTTTTATAAAAATAATTATAAGACTATGATAAATATAAATCAATAAGATCAATAATTATAAATCATAATAGTTATTTATTTATAGGATTACCTAGGTTCCCATGTTCTCCCCCAAAATAAATCATGTCCTCATAGTTTTATTCATTACTTAAACAATTGAGGGTGATCTTCCATAATAGTATTTTCCAATTCTCATGTTGATTTCCTAATCCTATAATTATTCAACAAAAAAATTCCTAGTTAATCAACTTATTACATATTATCTTCTCACGTTTCTCAAAAACTGTGAACCATCTTTCATTTATAAGATAGATTCTCTTTTAACTGTACCACCTTAGGGAACAAAACATTAAATGCATCAGGTAAAGACTTTTTTTAGGAAATAAACATGAAATACATATTTTACCTAAGATAAATTTAGAGGTATATATAATATATAAGAAACTAATTCTTCTATTTCTATTACTTTATATGGACCAATTAAATGTGGATTTAAATTTTAATTTCAACCAAAATATATACCACTTTTCCATCGATATACTTTATGAAAAACATGACATCATATGTAAAACAATATATCATTCCTCCTATGATATGTGAAAATATTATTACTAATATATTCTATCATCATTTTATGATGAAACATATTTTCTTCATCTAAAATTTATTTTTCTGATTTTAGTCCCAAAAACATCCTTTTACTTTCGTCACCCTGACATGATGGTGTTCAACAAAACTTTCAATACAATGGATCAAAAGGATACATATGTTAACTAGACTAAAAACTATTAGTATAAAAATAGTTCCAATTATAAAATAGTTTGATCCCAACTTTATTGATAATCAAAATAACAGTCCTGAATCATATCTTACAATTTTTTAATTTTTAATTTCAACTATCCATCTTCCATACTGAAATTTAATTCAGTGCCCAATGAATTCTGAAGTACATTATAAATATCTAGGAAAACATTGTATCATGATAAGGTATAGTAGAGATAGGGAATCCATGTAATATGATTATCACTTCTGAATAAAGTCAATAAAGATGATATAAAGGGATAATATCGTAAATTGTAATAAAATTAAATTATTTATTCAAATGATTATTAATAAACCAAATCAAGTTATTAACATGAGATTTATTTTGTCATTCCACCGAAAAATATATGTATATATTCTCCTACTTCCATTCAGGCACCAGTAATGGCCTGAGAATCACTTTAAATAGTTTTTTTGAGAATTAACTTGATGAAAAGTCAGACATTTCATGATAAAAAAATTAATATATATCTTCATTACTTTCCAATAATAATATTCATAATGATAATTTTACATCTTCCTACTGATTGGATGAATATAAAATTAGAAGTCCTGGGGTACACTTAACAAATCAACCTTAAACTTGTAATCTTTTGGAAGAAAAAACCTATTTCCAAAACTAATAAAACTTTCTTTAACAATATTAAACTCATGAAACATAACGTTCTTGACTAATTATACAATTTATTTTAAACCACGATATTCCTTAAAATCATCCTGATCATTTTCTGACCCAGATGACTTTATTTATACTTGATCAAAAATAGAATTAGTTTATACATACCTAATTTTTGGGACACCATTAATTAAATTATTAACTAGATGATCATGTTCCAATAATTACATTATTAATTATTAATTATATTTTTCACTCAAGGAATTAACAACCTTTTGTTTATTTACCTAGATAATATTTAATTTTGTGCTCATAATACTCAACCAGTTCTAGCTATCTTTGTAGCCTCATGTTCAACTATTTATGAGTGAGTAAATACTTTACTATTTTTTGATTAATATATATTTCACATTTTTTCCTATATAAATTAGGCCTCTAGATTTGGAATGAAAAAACTATTATATCTCGATTCAGGTAATGAGTAGGATAATTCAGATCATGTGGTTTCAATTTAAGAGATGTATACATGATAACCTAATCATTCTGCAGCAAGACACAACCAATTCCTTCAAATAATATTCATTGTAAATAAATAATTCACTATTTTTTATTGAAACTTATAACACTACAAAATTAAAAAATCTTTTTTATATTAAAAATGTAACTAATTTCATTCCACTATATGGATAATGTTTACCTTTTTTGGGCTAACATAGTTTTCTCTCTAGATAGATGAGAAAATTTCTCAAAAAATAATCATTAGTAACCCAATAATTTATGAAAAAATCAAATATAAATGACATTTTTTGGCCTTGTTCAGTATTGAAAAAATTTATTTTTAGAAAAATTAAATATTATTCCATGTTTAGAAACCATATGGATACTAAATGAATTTTTTTGTATTCAATATTCACATTTATTGAACATTCTATACATTAAATTTTATTTTAAATTATTTAAAGAATTTATAGGTGTTTCTAATGATTATAATAGATTTTATAGTATACAAAAATAACATTAATAAATATAACCATAAATTTATCCAAATAAACCTAGAGTAATCTATTCATTAGATCCACAAATACAATGGGCATCTTTATTAACCCAAAAAACATAACCAAAAAATAGTAATGACCATACCTAGTATGTACTACTATCCTCATAATGTATTCCTCCTTCACCATCAAATAATGATTCCCAAATATGAGATAAATCTATTAAAAAAATTAGAAAACTAGATATGATCAAACAAGTCATAAATATGAGGAATAATATAGTTTGTATAAATATTATTGTTATTGAGTGCTCTAAAATAAATGGAAATCCTCATGGAACCATCCTTATTTTTAAAAAATAGAATTAGCGCTCTTTGAGGTGAATTGATAGGGTGGTTAAAACTCTTATCAAGAAACTCATGTAGTGTATTTTTAAATTTCAACTTCTCAACTAAAGCCATAAAATAAGGGGGGTTGAAATTATATTAATATCAATAACTAATTAAATAGTAAACTCAACCTATCTATTAGTAATAACACTTGAAGAATAATTAATAAAGACATTACTATATTCATTTACTAATAATACATCACCAAATTGAATAGTTTATTTTCCAAAATATATAAAAGATAACTTTTACTCCCATTTTAATTTAGTTTCTCATTTTCTTGACTAGTTATCAATGTTATGTACTCATTATTATATATGAATTAAAACTCACTCTAAAAATTGAATATTACTCCTTTATCTCTACAATCTATCTTAACATGATAAAATAGAATCCAATCTATAACAGGAATAAAATATAACTCTATAATGGAAAATACAACAAGTTTTTAAATAAAAAAAATTCCATATATGATAAGAGGATGATTTTTATAAATTAGTATATCTTTTATATTACCCGATTTGTTTTTACCAAAAGTTTTCAATTAATTTACTATGATGGTATTTTGATTTTACATTTAAATTTAATATAAATAAAAGAACTTTGGGATCCAAAATCAATAAATAAATTGACATAATAAAAATAGACAAGTAATGTACCTAAACAACTTTATTTTAATGTAAAAAATTTGTAACATTTGTAGAAAAAGTATTATACACTGCTCTATTTTCATTATTGATGATTCCTACCGTGAGTAACTAATTTTGGGCATACATTTGAATTATAACACAATACATGTCAACTAAAACATATTATTGCTGACATAATATCTTTTTTCCCATTATTTTTTTATTTTAACTATGTTCCTTATACTCACAAGCTATATGAATTATATTACCACATCAATAAAAATTTCACAATTCTATCATGTTTTATTTAAAATGTAGTTTACCATATTTGAACATTTTGGGGAATATCTCTAGATATATTGGATGAGTGCTTCTCCATTTCTTTCCAATATGACTGATTCTTACTTTTTTCATCATAAAGTGCATATGTGTTGAAAAAATACTTCTTAAATTTAAAATAATATATAATAATTTCTTTATAATATTTTAATTCATGAGAGTTCAATACTAATCATAAACATGGTTTTTGAACTGTGTAAAATCTATAAATTTTGATATCAATGTTCATAAATAGCTTCAATGCATACCTAGATAGTTTAGTAAATTTTTTCTAATAATCCTCCACCAAGTATTACTTCTTTTCCATAAAATATAGAAATTTTCTTTTAATTGTAAGATGAAGATCTTTTGGAAAATACTTCTCAATAAAAAGTTCTTAAAAGTATATCCACTCCGTGGAATAGATCTAATTTTTTCTTTAGTGATTTTAATTAGATACCACCATCTATTAGATTCATTTTCAAAATGATAAATTTAAAGAGATAGTTTTTTTTTGGTTTCTCAAATCTCGAAAATTCAAAACTATTTAACAAAAATCATATTCCATCCATCATATTTTAATAGGTCTAAAGATTTAATAAATTATATAGGTTGTTTTTTCATGAAATTCTCCACTATAGATGTATTCGTTGGTGGATAATTTAGTCACACTCTTTAATGGGTTTCATTGTTAATATGATTCATCAAAAAAGCCTATAACACCAAAACATGTTCTATTCTAGCAATTCGAGGTTACCATTTTGGAAGGTTATTATCCTCTTGATTCCTTACTAATTCAATAATCTTGTTTTTTATGTGGAAAACCATTTTGAACTGACATGTATTATATGAAGTAAAATTTAAATCTACAAAATCTATCTTATGAAAATATAACCATAAATATAGTCTATTTTAAGTGTCTTTTAACATTATCCAAACCTCTTAAGTAACCTAACAATTTAATATGATACCAACTATAAATATCCAAAACTTATTCAACCAATAATTACATGATTTATAAAAATTGTTGCACCTTATTAAATTTCTAGGATATTTTATGATTAAAATTTTATAGAAATAGGTTAAAAAAATACATAATAATGTTGCAAATTTCACATAGTAAATATTTTATTTAAAAAAATTTCTTTATGTTTACACCAGTTTTTAATTAAATACACTTTTTTCCATTTTTGGTTAGTCACCAAAGTGGAAAAATAGACCTGAATAAAATTTCCATGCCTCTTTGATCCAGTAAAATAATTGAAAAATTTTATGAGAAAAAATACCATTAAGGGATATGAAAACAAAGGAATCCGATTATTCTAGTGAAAAAAATTAAAACCCAAGAATACATTTACCTTTTTCATAATAAAAAATAAATCCCATATATAAAACATTTATATAAGTGAAAATCAGTATTAACTCCTAGAAAACCCTTGAAATCCATTATAATAGATAGGAAAACCTTAAAGGAATCATGAGGAATGTGGGAAATCATGATTTTTTAAAGATAAATGTTTCACCATCAGATATTCAAAACCATTCCGTACCTCATGGAATAAAAAAAATCATTGAAATCCTATTTTTCAATTATAATATATTTATATTAGAGAATAATATTCAGAACCCATGCCCATAAAATTTTAACCACAGTTTGAATAACTAAATCCTTACAATTTACAGAGGAGAAACCTATGTAATGACCTGCGTTTTTCTTCCTAGATTAAACACCAAGTTCAATGTATTACTATATATGAATCACCAAAACTAATCAAATATATACTATTTTAATGTATCCATATAATTGTAACGTATAAACAATGAGAAAAAAATTATGAATATATAAAATAAATTTCAATTAAAAATTCTAATCAACTAGTATAGCTAAGAAACTAATAAAATAAATTTTATAAAAATAATTATTTTCAGAATAACATATTTTTGTAAGAATAAATTATTAATACTTGTTTAATTATTAATTTAAAAGAAATAAGATGAAAAATCGATAACATACAAAAAATTCCTTTGCAAATAAGAATAGTTCTTCACAATATTTTATATTTTTAATTGAAAATAAAATTTACAATGGTTTTTAAAAATTTAAAAAGTAATATTTTTTTATTTATAATATCCAAATCATCTTAATATGAATTTTTATCTTTGTCTAAAAAATTGATTTTTCAGGTGAATAGTGACAAATACCAGTTTTACAAATAACAAGACTTACCTAGTATATAAATATGAATTAGAAATTTATTAAATGTTTTTATAATACAAAATATATATTTCATAATTTAATTTATATTTTTAAAAATTTTTGTTTCTATTTATAAACCCGTATTTTACATTTTTGAATTTATATTATATTATTTTTTAAAAAAATTAGTTTTTAATATATTACACACTTAGTATTTTAAAATATTTTATTAGAAATTTTAAAAATTGAGTGAAATAAAATGGATTAAAAATTTGGAATCATAAGGTCTTAGTTATATAATAGGTACTATTTTAGTTTTGAGAAAAAATGGTTAAATTAGTTAGGTAAAAACATGGTATTGTGGTGTAAACCAAAATGTTAAAAATGAGTAACGAAAGAGGTAAACCTCCTAAAATTTTATAAATATGTTTTTAATAGAGTGGTGGAAGTTTTTATAAACCTTATATCTTTTATAATCAATAATTTCTCAATTTTTTAGCCACATTCCATTAGTGTGATTTCCGATTGTTGAATTTTTTTGGGTATTTTGAAAAGTTCCCCTCCTTTTCTATTATAAAAGAGGATGTCCACTCATCACTTTAACTCACACAAAACCCCATTAAATTCTGAAAAAAATCTACCAATACCCCCTATAAAAACTATTATCCACCTTACTTAGGTTTTGGTCTTCTCAAAAGGCCTCCCCTAAAAGGTTTAATGTCCATCACAAAGGTGAAAATATCATAAGTGAGGTATAAGTTCCAAACATATATTTTTTTCCCTTTATGCTTATTTACTTGATTTCCTTCTTCCACAAATTTAAATTTACCATATAAAAAATGGTAAAATCAGTATAATTGTTATACTATGATGTTATTATAATGATTTTACATGCATTAACCTCCCTCTCATTTTTCATTAGGAAAATTAGAAATGTCAATCGTGCATTCTGTGGACATCTTCCTTCCTGAAGTAACGTGTTTCATTTTCCTTCAGTTGAAAAAATGTTAGGTTTTAGTTTATATTTAATGAGTATATATTATATAAATAATTAATATATATCATTAATATTCTTCCATTTTTACAAAAAAAAATTAATGATTGTTATGAGGTAATCTATCAATATTCGTAAATAACCCTAAACTAGTTCTTCACTATTTTTTTAATCTAAAAAAACACCTAAAAATACCATGTAATATAATTGTAACATTATAATTCTTTATAAAAAATAAATTATATCCCATTTAATATTTTTTAAATTATTATCCTTGGGATATAATGGAAGATCAACCCTACCTTTATGAATCTTTTTCAAAAGAGGTATGATTATTAACACCCAATGTTTAAAACAGATTATAAAAACCTAGAACAGTATGAGAATTATTATTAATCACGTGTATAAATATAAATTCATATGAATAAATTTATTTTTATCTCATTATTATTTCCATCTTTATGATACAGTAAGATAAAGTGCTTCTGTTGAAATTATGGGTAAAGGTAAGAGACTAGTTTACTCAAACTCCTTTCTTTGAGTTATACAATTTCTTATTTAAAATCCATTTTTAATGAGTTAAAGTTTTAAATTATATTATCATTTAGTTTTTGGGGAAAATTTTTTGTGAACCAAAAACATTTTCATGAAAGGTTTTCTTTCCATTTTTATTTGAAATAAAGTAGTTATTTGTAAAAATATAATCAGAACTATGACTTTTACAAATGATGAATAAAAAATAGTTTGAAAAATCTATTTTGATAATATAGTTTTCGTCATATTAAAATGATATATCTAGAATTGATTTATGTTTCAATTTTTACATATATTTTCTTTTTTTATATTTTTTGGGTGATCAAGTTTTTAGTAACAAACAATTAAATTCATGATGTTATTTTATACCATTTAGATATTTTATGAAACCCAATTTATTTACATATATTATTTATAAAAATATAATTATTTTCATTTTTTTTTCATAAAGCCCGATTTTATTTTCATGGGTTATTTATGATGTGGAAATTGAAAGAAGTTTAGGTGGTATATATATTTATAGATGAGATATTTGTGTTTCATTTATAAACCCAGGATTAGTGGTTCTGTTATAAACTAAGGAAGGGTGTTTATGTTACAAATATACGATGGATGAGTCCATTATAACCCTATAATACATTTGATATAAGTTTATATCTCATGATATAAAGTCCTAATGAGTATGTTTTAGCTCCTTATAAGTGTGTGAAAGGATGGCGAGGCTCAGAAATGTAGTGTTCCATATACTGATGTATGTTCTATATATGAATTTTTTTTATCTTATTAACTTGGGACATGGATCATTAAAGTAATGTTTTTCAATGCTAATATTTTTGGCGTAGTTAAATGATGTTATCATTATGATCTTATTATATGATGCTTCAATGTATTCATTCAATGATTCTAAAACATGATATAGATATTATGTTTCCACATTGATTTTTTTTATTTAATTTCTTATGCCATGTAAGTTTAAGCTCATTTAGGATTTATGGTTATCACTCATGATGTTATGATATTTCTATTATTTTCATGTCTTTTACTTATTATTATAAAATTATCCTTGATTAAATGTTTATTCACCCCTTACTATGTATTTTATATCTCCCATTTCTTATATTTTAATTCCCTATATTATGAATATGAGTCTTACTAATGATATGTCTAGAGGACGGTCTAGTACAGTTCTTTTAAGGAGAAGTGATATCTAGTATTGTAAAATAAGATGATTATATAGCTAGTATCCAAAGACACATAAATCATCAGTGCTTGGGATATTATTATGCATAGAAATAAATGTTTGAAATGATTTAAAATATTTAAAATAAATTCATTATTATCCTATGTGGCTATAACCTACCCGATCATCTCCCTAATTTTTTGCCTCTGAATACTTTTCATTACCCAATGCATTAGAGATCAATATCAGGCTCACATAATATCATGATCTATATAATTATCACCCATTGTCATGTATGGCTGTCAATTAATTTATAATAGAAAAAATTAAAACATTGTGTATTTTATTCATAAACCCTTGTAAAAATAATTTAATCCCATTAGAAACCCACCTTTTATTTTTTTTTTCATAATAATAATAAGAAATAATCATTTTCATTGAAAAATCTTAAAATTAATAAATTCTTAGAAGATTTGGAATAATATATTCCTTGAAAAACAATGTTATCTTATTGTGTAATATTAAAAATGAATAAAAAATAAGAGGTTGGGAAAACTTTTTCATTCTATATATGTTAAAAAACATCGTTTTCACATTGGTAAAAACCTCAAAATGACTATTCGATAAATGTTTAAAAGATTCATTTTTAAAATATTATCAAGAAATTTAAAATTAATTTAAAAATATTAATAAAGATATTTAATGTATAAATATTAATATTATTGGAACATTTTGAAGAACATGTATATAGAGAAGAATGATTTGAAAGGACGACATTAAAAAGGTTTTAAATAAAAATATCTCACATTAAGTCCTGTTTAGCACTATACAATCATTAAATAATAATTAATAAAAATATATTAGTTTTATGCTTAATTAATTTTATTTTAAATTTTCATTTAATTATTATTATTAATTTTAATTCATTTATTACCATGTTTTATTTAGTTACTATATTTTTTATATTGATGTTAGATGTTTTGAGGTCATTCAGTTTATAACCACAAAACCACATTAGTGCATTGACCATGGTAAAAGGTGTTATGGTTAAATTATCTATAGAGTATTTAAAATATTAATTTTATCATGTTTATACATTATATACACCTTTAATAACAACCGTGTATGGAATACATGAAAAATGAACCATGTCGTTTCATCAAGATGATAGTCCGCACATACACATAAACAACATTTTAATTTTACAAATTAGTGGAAAATAAATAAAGTAGTTAATATTTTAATTTTAAAAAATCTAAATATTTTATACATTTCATATTTATTCTCTAGTTCCATCGTTGTAATCATCCTTATAATGTGAAAATGAAAAATGGACCACATCGCTTCATGGAGGTGGTTTTCAACATGTATGCATGAGAAGATTTATCAATATCCAATTGATGGAATGGTTAAGAAGGTAAGTATTATATTCATTATATATAATAATATACATGTGAAAAATATAATATATATTAATTTTTTTATTTTAACCAGCCATATGATCCTATGATGAAGAATCAAGCACATCGCTTACTACTGGTGGTAGTTCACATGTACACACGAGTAATGTTCTCATTTAATAGTAAATGGAAAAGGAGATGAAAAAGTTTTTTAATATAATCATAATAATATTTAATTATATTAAATATAATTATGTTTCTATTTCTCCATGTTTTTATAATATTTGAATGAATAAAAAGAATAAATAAACCTAAAAAGGATCTATTAAGACTTATACAACTTCCTCAAATATTTACCTTTGGATTAAAAATTAAGGCTTATAGAATTGATCATTTGAGAAGAGATAAAACTATATAATATGGGTAGGGATGTTTTTGCGTGTTTTGGTTAGGTATTTGATGAACTATAATGCCAAAAATGTCTAAGGGAAGAGGATATAAGGTTCTCGTTTATACTTGAGCAGAGTGGATAACTTCTAATTTTTAGAAGATTTTAAAAATTCTAAAGTCTTAATATTGGGAATGTGGCACAAAAAATATCCAGTTCCAAAGATAAGGTGATAAGGGTTGAAATAAAATTATATAATAATATTTGAGATAATAATTTTTGGTCTTATCATTTATTTTTTTAACTTAATTAACCTTATTCACCCAACTATGGTGACACAATTTAACTATAGTTATTATTCATAATGGAAAAATTTTAATCGAACTATTTAATAAATTTAAACCTCCGGATTCCAAATATTAAATAAAATTTTTGATATTAAATTTATATAAGTGGATTGAATTTATTTTAATATAATTTCCCTATACACAACAAATAAATACTTTTAGGAAATTTAATATTAAAAATAATCTTATTCGAAAATAAAATAAAATTTTGAAATCTATTACAGAAAATTGATTATTGGTATTCATTAATTTAATATTAATTTTTTGAATTTTATATAGATATTTAAGGGGAACTTGGGTTGAAATGAGAATTTTTGGAGAAGGAAATCCAGATGAATATTTAGTGCAATGTTAGTAAAAATAGTGAGAAAACCATACTATATCACTTGGTTAGGATACAGAGAAGTTTTCTTGGTTTGAGAACAGTTAAACAAACTTTGTGATTATCTATGGAGGTAGTAAACAATAAAAATATGACTATTAGGATAATAGTTAGACCATCTCCAACTCAAAACTCCAAAATGGAGGGGTTGTCTAGGGGTTTCAAATTGTTTTATCATGGTTATATAAAACCATTTGTCTCATCCCTATAAAAACATACCCCTCACTTCTCAATGGATAAGGGGCTAAGAATGGTCGGTGGACATATTTCCTCACAATGCATCCTAACAAAGGATGGTACTAATAACCATTAAATCATTGTAATTTTCCCATTTACCTTAATTTTTTATATCTAATCTATCTTTAATCCTAATTTGGATCAACTTAATAACCCATTACACTTTAGAGGCTTCATTATTTGTCCTGGTGTAATTAATTCATTCTTGAGGGATCACTTTGAGGTATGTGCTCTTGATTTGGTTTGACCATTAATTTTTATATTTTCAGTATATCAAATTTTCTATTATATAATTATAACCCAATTAAGATGTATATTATGGATCTAAGTGGTTTGATATAGTATTGATGTTGTTTCTTATGGATCTAGGATCATGAGGATATGATATACTCTTTCTTGTTCCCCATATTTGAAGGAAAGTTGTTCTACATTTGTTAATGAGTTAGTTGTCCATATAAAAATTTTATAACTTATGAAAATTTTTAATTTCATTTAAATTAATTTAGGTTATTAAATTAAATTTATTTATTTACTTTTATGGTGGTTTTGGTGAATGTGATTCTAGTTTTTAAAGGGGTTTTCTTTTAGAAACATATTTTTTCTCACCAAGTGGTCAAAAAAATTATTTCCGTTTTGGTTTGATTCTAAAATGGATTTCAAATCAAGGAATGAGATATTATTTGATATAATTTTTTTTAGTAAATATGAAAATATTTTTTAAATGGTATTTGGTTAACATATCACATTAGGTAGCCTTGATTTCATCAGGAAATAGACTTTTCAATTTATTTTGATTAATTAAACTAGAGGTTTTGTGTCCCATTAGTGTTTGTAATGATACTATAGGTTATATTGGTTATATTTCACATTATGGGTGGATTGTGTCTTCATTTCATGTTTAGCACGTATAACCATAGGTTGGGGCCCAAATAGTGCCCCTTTTTTTTATGATTATTTTATCACATGATGGTATTTTAATGGTTATTTTATCACAAGATTATATTATGGTGAATTGATGAATTTTTTTGATTATTATTTAATGAATTATAAAATGTACTTTTTATATTACCTATATTATGAATTTTATAGAATTTTTATGAAAAATAAATAATGATTTATGAAAAGAATTTATTTTATGAAAATGAATTGGAAAATGGATTTGTATTAAATTTAGAGCTAATACATTCTTGATATTACAAATTTTATAGATTAATTGGTTAAATACTTGTGGGATTTGTGATAAAACCATAATTTTTCATTTAGGTGATTGGAAATAGTTTTTTATATGACACTGGTATAGGGAAATTCATTGTATAGTATAAAAGATCTTATTATGGTTGTTACCTTCATAGCAGGATGGTTTGGTGGGGACTAATGGTCACATAAAAGCATTTGTATTATTTTAATATTTACCTATATGTTTTAGTCTATTTTTCATGAAATATTATGTCTCATGGTTATGTATATCTTACTTCTATGTTTTACTTTGATTTTTTGACCTTGTTTTTTTGTTATACATGATAATTTTTTGTGTAATCGTGTTGCACGTCACCGAAGTGAGATCCATTCATTGGTAAACTGTATATTTGACCTTGGATGGTTTGTTATTGAATGGTAATATAGGGTAAAACTAAAATAAATTTTTATGACAATGATTGATTTTGGTTTTGTGTCTTTATAGACAAGAGTTAGGATCATTTTAATTTTGACAGTAAGTGAGAGATCTTGCCTGGTCTGCTGAATTTTGTGGGTGAACTTGAGATTCCATGGGTGGAATATGATTTTTTTCTAAGCTCAATACTTGGTGTTTGAGGTTATTTTAATAAAATATATTATGTGTTTCTTTAATTGAACCCATTCCTTTAAAACTAATCTCTTATAAGGGATAGAATCCATTTTTTATTTGTTGTTTTAAAGCATTAATATGGATTCTAGAAGTTGGTCATGTGATTTTAGAATTTTATATAAATATAATTGGTTATTTTCTTCTATTTATTAAAAAAATTCCTCATAGATCATCAATTTATAATTTTCACGAGGATGTCGTGAGACAAGTTATGTAAGAGTTTCTTCTGTTTCACTAATTTTTGGTGGAGGATGTAATCAACATAATTTAGAAGCTAGTTTACTTTGGTATTGGGAACCTGTGATGGATGGGAGATCATTCCTCGGAGTTTACTAAGAATAATCCACCCATTATCTATGGTAAAAACGTACCCTAAGAATATGAAGAGTATCTTTATAACAATGAATAAATCTTGAAATTTCTTAAAAATAATGAGGACTCTATGTCGGGTTCTTTTTTGTACATATTGGAAGGATTTGTAAGGAGGTAGTGGGAGTCTATTGTAAAATTTATGTTGTACACCGATCATACCTTGAATTATTGAATGAAAATATTAAACTAGTAGTTTTATCACAATATGTTTTCTATTATGATAAACCGATAATTTCTAATCCCAGATAAATGGGAGATTATAGTTCTGGATTATTCCATCCATTTGGTTGAGTTGGTGAACTCGAATCCTGATCTTGTTTTCAAGGATTCCCTTAAGACTTAGATGGTTAATATGGATATGAGGGATGATATTCTATCAATTATGATTCTTATGTTATTATGACCTTTGTTGAGGTATTTGATAAAGTGACTATGGTATTAGAAGTAAATGTTTGGAGAATAGGTTTGGGTGTACCTTTTGTGGGAGCAGTGGTTAGCTAGGGTGTATCATTAATCAAAAAAAGGAAGAAAAAAGGTAACTATATTTCATTAGGACCAATTTTAGGGGGCTCATTAGGTAAGGAGTAGGTTTTCTGTTTTCATTTTAGAAGGCTTGGTCATTGCAAGCATAAATTTCCATAGGATCCCAAGACATTCCATCATTATTGATAGTCTGGACATTTTACGCATTATTGTGGAAGGATATCCCATGGAAGTACGGCTAAATCCCCTATCACTAATATATGTTCATTATGATGCTTATAAATATGTTGGATCTTATCCTTAGTCCAATGGAGATGGTCACGTGGCTATGAAATCTTAGGGAGGGACTGAAATAAGATGAATTTATACAACATAGTTCTCACTAAAGGAATCTGAAGTAGGTCCATCTACTATTAGAGGTAGGGGTTTTATTTCATGTTCTTTAGTGATTAATTTTTTTTCAATATAGGTACTAATAATTTTTTTATTCCATTAATTTTATTTGAAATGTTGTGATTATATTTCGATCTTATATAGTTCATGTTGGATATTTTCACACCTTTGGTAATGAGTTCAGAACAAGGTTTCAAATGTACTGTAAGTTGGGTGATGATAACGGAGTTTAAGATTGTGTGGGACTTCTCTAATATCACATATCTAATTAATAATTTCACCCATAATTATGTGAAGTTTTAATTGAATAAAACATTTCATAGATATTTTGAGGAACTAAAGGTCTTATTGAATTCAACTCCAGTTTTTACTCTTTCAAAACTGGGTTCATATTAT
This sequence comes from Viscum album, assembly GCA_963277665.1. NCBI lineage: Eukaryota > Viridiplantae > Streptophyta > Magnoliopsida > Santalales > Viscaceae > Viscum > Viscum album. Next base: position 1,596,156,329 of record OY728161.1, read on the forward strand.
AATGTTCTTTGTGATGTTTTTAGAATGGTTTTGGGATGTGTCTTGATGTAGAAGAAATAAATTTTTTAATATGGATCTCACTACTTACAACCTCATTAGAATAACTACCATACCTATGATCTATAGTTGGCATTTGTTCTGAAAGAACACATAACATGGAATCACTATCACATTAAGGTGTGGTTTATGATTTATTTTGATCACAAGAGACTAAAGTATAATTTCCCTGAGAGGGATATCAACTTTTGATTTATATAATCAGTTGATTATTTTTATAATTTAATTTTTTATATTGGTTATAATCTTGGAGAAGGGATTTTTTATCCGGTTCATTGAGCAGGAAATTAACAACTCAACCCTTGGAGGATTTAGTGGAAAAGCGGTCTCTAATGAGTTTTTTTTTCACTGAGATGGGATGGGAGTGGAAGAGACTCGTGTTTAGGTTTTATTATCTTTAGCGAAATTTGAATAATCTATTTACGAGTTAGCTCAGCTCGATTAGGTGACATTAACCAATTTCTATAACTTTAGTAAAATCCTTAATGGTGGGGAGACCTCATGTGATAGATATCTGTCTCCTAGTGGTGATTTTTGGTTTTCTTAGTAGGTTTGTCTTTGAAAATTCCCTAAGGAAGGAGTTTCTAGATAGTGGAAACATGTATTTTCATTATATACACCATGGGACCACCAATATTTTTCATGACCTGAGACATTGAAATTTTTTACCGAAGTTGAAAAATTAAATTGAATACTCTATATCATGATGTCTTACTTTATAAAGTATTTAGCAGGAACACCAGTTACTTAAAGGTTTGTTGCAACCCTTACCCATTTCAGTATGGAAGTGGGATAATATATCCACATAATTAATAATTTGTTTTCCATGGAAACCTGGTAGGAAGGATGCGATTTGGAAGATCACTAACCGACTTATAAAATCAGAATAGTTCATCCATATAAAAGTTATGATGAACATGGAGAAACACAGACACTTGTATGTCAGAGATATTTTAAGACATTATGGGCCTGCCTCTATGATTGTTTCTAATATTTTCCTAAGTATCACTTCTAGATTATGGTATGTTTTATAAAGGATAATGATCTCCATGTTGAAATTTAGCATGACATATTATATTCAGATGGATGGACATAACAAGAGAGAAATCTGGGTTCTTAAGGATTTGCTCCGAGCATGTGTGCTTTATTTTGGTGGTTCATGGGAAAACCATATTCATCTAGATAAATTTTAATATAAAAATAGTTATTAGTAATCAATTAAGATGGTTCCATTTTAAGTACTGCTTGATCAGCCCTGTAAATATCCCCTATTCTTGGTAGAGATGTGAGAGAGGTGCTTGGTGGGGCTAAACCTTAGTCAAGAGATGATAGAAAATGTGAAGTTGATTTGGATGTTATTGTTCATGGTATAGTATCTTCATAAATCCTATACAGATTATCTACATCATTTTTTGTAGTTTGAGGTTAGTGATATGGCCTTTTTTTGAGTTTCACCTCACTTGGGACATTTTTTATTGGGTAGATAGGGCAAGTTGGCACTGATATTTCTTGACCCTTTGAGAACATTGAAAAATTTGTAAAGGTGTCTTATTGTATAGACTTACTATCTCATTTGAATTTGATTTATGACATGTTTCAAGTTTCCCAACTAATGAGGTATCAACTGAATCCTTTCAATATGATTGAATGGGATGATTTTGATCTTGAAGCAGACACCACCACTAGTGATAAACCAGTTCATATCATTGATCTACAAGATATATTACAACATGGTAAAACATTTCCTTATTCCATGAACTAGATAAGTACCTATGGGATAACCATGAGACGTGAGAGTGGGAATCATTGATGAGGTTATAAATACCTTCACTTTTATCAAGTCCACAATATTTAGTACTTTTTAGAAAAAGAAATATTTCATATTTGGGAGAGTTGTGAATCCCCTAATGTTATATGTATACATTAATTTAATCTTGTTTTTTCATTAATGTAATTGTAGAGGTTTTTTGGGAATGGGGTTGAAAATTTTAAATTTTGGGGAAGGAAATCCAAGACTATGGTCAGTACATGGTTTTTACTAAACATTTAAAATCACGAGGTATGGATTTATGAGGTTACAAATAATTTTTTCACGATTTGATCATGGTTGAAAAAACTATTTATATGATGGAAGTAACCATACAAGGATTGGGTGATTGATAGGGTTTATCCTAGGGTGTCATGTAGTTTGATCATGGTTAGAGAATGTTGTTCATCCCATACCAAAAAAAACATGTGCCTAAATTTTAAAAGGGACACACACCACACATGGTTGGCATGAAATTTGAATAACCATACATCCTAACCTTATATAGAACTCTAAAAAATTAAAATTAAAATTTTCCCATTTTTCCTTAGTTATTTTATATCTAATCTCCCCTAATCCTCAATTTTATAATTCTAATATTTCCGTGGTACTATTAAGTCTTATTCCTCAGGATTCTTGGTGGAATTACTTTGTTCTTGATGGATCACATTGAGGTATGTTGCATTCTTGATCAGGTATACCCTTTTATTTATATATTATCACTATATATCTTACCCTATTTTCTAATTAAAACCCTATTTGGAAGTGGAATCAAGATATAATGGGGTTTAAAGAGAATTTATGTTGTTTCTTATAGATCTAGTATCATGAGGATTTGATCTACTCATTATCAATCCCCATATTTGATGAAAAATATTACTACCTCCTTTACTAAAGTATATATCTCTAAATAGTCGTTATAACTCTTAAATTGCATTAGGTTCTTAGATATTACACTGGGTTACTAAATAGAATTAATTTATTTTCTTTCAAGGCTGTTTTGGTTAAAGAAATTCATTTTTAATGTGTTTTTCATTAAAAAATATCTGGGTAAAGCAAGTGTTTAATGAAATACTTTCATAGTCGTTTTAATTCTAAAATAGGTTTTAAAGAATTATTTAAGATAGTAATTAATATGAAAATGTTTTGTTAACTATTAGAATTGGGTTTAAATGGTTTTTTTGAAAATGTATCACATGGGAAAGATTTGGTGCATCAGGGAATAGACATGTCACTTTAGCGTGTGTAATGCCACAAGAGGTTTCGTGTCATTCCAATGTTTATAATATCAATAGAGTTTTTATTTCATGGATTCTATCTTATAGTTTCATTGGGGATTTCTTTATTTTTTAAAATTTATACCAATAGGGTAGAGCCCAAATTGAATGATTTTTTATTTATGATTATTTTATCACATGATGGTATTTTTATGGTTATTTTCCCACATACTTATAATATAGTATATCCTTGGATTATTTTGATTATTATTAAATTTGTTATCAAATGTAATTGTCATATTCCTTACATTTTGAATATGAAATTTCTTTTTTATGATTACCAAATGATTATTTTAAAAATTGTTATATTTTCTAAAAATGATTTGGAAACTGGATTTGTTTTGAAGTCAGAGATAATGAATTCTTGATATTACAAATTGAAAATATTATTTTGTTTAATAATACTAGGATATTTTATAACACTATAATTTTATATTTGGGATGTTTTAGTTGTTGTTTTTAGGGAACGGGTTAAGCTAAATTCTTTATATAGAATATTGGTTTATCTTTTGGTCATTGCCTTCATTGCGAGATGGCTATGTGTTGATTTATGGTCACAGAATGACTTATTTAGTATTTTCATGTCTAAAAATATAGTTTATCTTATTTGTATAATTTTTGTATGGGTCAAGGATATTTATCTCATTATTCTATGTTTTACTCTGGTTTTTTTCCTTGCATTTGGTTATACATGAGACTTATTCGTGATATTTTGTTTCACCTCAACAATGTGATGAACATTATTGGGCGACTTGTCTAGCTGAAATAAGTTTTCTTATTATAGTTTATATGGAATTATTTATATTATTTTTAATAAAATGTGTCTTATGTTATTTTAAAATCAAATCCAAAATATAATGATACATTTAAGATACTTTTTTAAAGAAAAAAATAGAGTTTTTCTAAAATCAACCATTGTTACTATTAAAAAAGAAATATTAAAAAAAACAACTATCCTAAGAAATATTTCATATATTGATTGAAAATATAAATTCATTTTTATGAAATTAAATTCATAAAATAAGTAAATTTATCTTGTAAATAAAACCATGAAATTCATTGAAAAACAAATTAGTTATACTAAACTATTATTTTTTTGAATTAAGACATTAATAAAATTATTTATAATACAATGATGTTTATAAATTCCTAAAATGAATACTTATAACTGATATTATTGATTTGTTTTTGGATTAACCAGGTTATCACACTCGGTCCATGAGTCGACACTAATCACATAATAAATGCCTCACATAGGAAAACCCCCTTCTAGAAACAACTATCTTGTAAAAACTTTAAACCAAACTTCTGTTTATAAGATATTAACATGTGTTCTCCTACGATAAATATTTATTTTTTTAATATATATTAAATATATATTAAAATAAAATTAACACTTAATTTTACCGAAAATAATCTCAAGGGTAAATACGATATTTTTTAGTTCAAGTAAACTATTTGAACTTTTTTAAGGTCAACTACTTTGGTAAATTTATAGTTTTACCCTATTTAAGAGACCATACATTCCAAAATCAAAATTAAATTCACAATTATTTAAAATCTATGCCTCCATATCCTCCCCAACTGTAAACATTTTTATCCTTGAAAGGGAAAGAATTGATATCTTAAAAAGAGAAGCTTGTTAAATAACACCATGGGGGACACAACCCACCCTTGCACATATGAAATTCACATATGGAGGTCTGGGACCTAATTGAACATGAGACCAAAATAATTTGGTTAACATACTTTACCTCCTCATAAGAAATTTCCAACACAAGACTATCCCAACATGGCCTTAAAAAGGAATGATTTTATATTACAAGACTCCAATAAGATTTCACATCAAATAAATTTGATACCATAGGTCACAAATTCTTATATCATGAAGTGAAAATATCAAACCATATACATAAACCTTTCACATTATCATTATCAAAAGGGAACCACCTATGAGAGAATTACACTCCATTCAATTAAAAAGGTATGAAAAAATAACCAAATGGAAAAAAGTAATCCACATCAAAATATATATTAGGATGATCAAAATTAAAACTTCTCACTAAAAGCTCAAGAACGTGTAGAGTGAGACTAAAAGATATTTTCATTAACATTCATCTCTAATTTGGGAGGTCCACGAGCATTCTTTACCAACATTTTATAGTTGGAAATCACTATGTTCAAATCACGTTACTCTTTCTAAAACCAATGGTAATAAAAAAACACCTATAATTTTTTATAATATCACATCAACTATTGATAATATATTGGTTAGGTTGCAGTTTCTTTGTTTGAGAGTGAATAAGGAGCACACCAATACACATTATTAACCTACTAAATACTTGATGAAACAAAAACATAGCTCTTCAGTGACCTATTACACCATAATGAATATTTAATGGTCCCATATATGTAGATAACACTACTCTATCAGCTCCATCCCCAAGGATTACACCTTCAAAGAATGATTGATTAAAACAAAAAACCATAGTGAAATATCGTTCATTATGTAGCTAAAATCACCACACAATTAACCCCAACTCTATTAGGCAGAAAAGGGTCTTAGATACCCTGATGAGGGTGTGGGGGGGGGGGTGAATTATGTTTTGTATATTTTTTTTCAAAATTCTTCCTTCACCAATAGACCTTGACATTTTTTATAAGGGTCAATTTATTTTCTATTATGTATTTATTATGATCATATTCTCTCCTTCTTTATCTGATTTTTATGCATTAAAAGTAAAATAGATGATAAATCATAAGGAAACATTGTTTTTTATGTGGTTCCCCCTCACTGGGATGCATCCAAGAAGAATAAAACAATGATGTACCTTTGTAAAAAATACAATAAGGCTCACTACTAAAACATATTTTGGGATAGATCACTGATATTCCCTAAATCACCACCTTAATAATGTTTAGAGATAGACCACTTCTTCTTAAGGGTCACTCCTTTGATCTCTCTTTTGATGTCTCACTACCTGTGGAAAGTATCATCGTATTCCTTTTTCTCACTACCCTTGAAGGTATTCAAACACCATTTATTGACATATATGTGCCTTCATTATCAATAATGAATACATCCTCAGTTGTAGATAGATTCTCTATTGAAGTTTAAAATTCTTCCACATTATGAATACTAATTTACTATAGATTTATTATGAAATCATTTTTAACACTTTTTCGATGGTCACTGACTTCATGAAGCTCACATCCTTTAGGAAACTGCCCGGTTCTTCACAAGTATATACTGCCTCCGTGACGCCCATAATGTTCATGAATCATACCTCTTTCATGAAGCTCAACAATAATTTTCAAAGAAACCTAATTTCATAAAGCAAAAACAATTTCTCTAATCTCACATAGCCTTCATGAATCTCACAACATTATGTTATCTTTTTATATCATTCATGAAATTCATTACATTCGTGATGCTTACAACTTTCAGACATCATTCATAGCCTTTGATAAATTACTTTCCTCAAGAACGTTTTCACAAGAACAACCTTCACAAATCACCTTTATGAATTCAAATCCTTAGAATCTTTGTTAAGTCTTCATTTTAATTTCTATGGTGGGTAGAATCATATTTATAAGCCTTGACTCTAATTTTAGAAGCTTCCATCCACATGATCACCTTTTTTTGTGAAGCTCTCTAATCTCATTCCTAAAGCACCCTATTTTTATGAAGCACTAGGGAGATTTTCTTGTTTGTGAAGATTCTTGTATTCTCAGATATTACTATCAACTCTTCAATCATTCATGATGATCCACTTCTCATAGTCATGGATATTACCATCAACTATTTATGCATTCATGATGATCCAAACCTTTGAGAAACTCCTTTAAAAAAACTAAATCTTTGGAAAAAATCACACCTTCACCTTATTTTTATGAGTTATTCATGGAAATCCAACTTTCCTGATTATTGAGAAAACCTCCACATTTTGTACCACAAAAATTTGGAAAATACTAGAAACTAATTCCACCTTGTATACACATTTTTCTATGATATATATAGTTAATACATTCCTCATTCATGGATCATTGTCCATATACCTATTCAACAACCTCTCTGGAACTCCACAACTTACAATGGAACCCTTCTTCATCAGCAAGAATAATAATCCAAAAAACACTACAATGTTACTTTGAGGATTTTCCCAAACAAATTCACTACTAAACTTATAACATCAATATTTTTACCGACAAGGGAACATTATTTCAAAACCTTTCATCATAAACCCCAGCACGAGCAATAAAGAAACACTAATATCTAATTCCTAAGCAAGGTAGTGTACTACCCACCTTCATATAGGATCAAAATAGTGATGTAGATGCTCAATTTACAAGAGGGGGGGGGGGGGTGAATTGTACACTTTAAAAATTCCTTTGGAACCATTAAAGTTGGTTACGAATAACTATGTTTTCCTTAAGTAAAAAAAAGGGCTAAGTTTAACAAAGTTAAACTAATAAAATTCAAAACACCTCTAACACCAAATGAAAACTTGGAAAGAGATTCTGAAAGTAGTTTCCAGAAATATGGTTCCAGAAAATGAAACTTAACAAAATATTACAATATGAGATTCTACCTTAAAGCGTATAGAATCTAAATGAAATAGAGTACAAGTAAGGAAGTATAAGAAAAAATATACTTTCCTTATAATACAAAATGCAACGTAATATAAACAAGTAGTTAAACTACAAGTAACAAGATATAAGTATTTTAACCCAAAGAGAAGGGTATCCAACAACCTTGGATAAAGGTCCCTTGATTTATACTTTCAAGAAAGTCTGTCTTACCCACACCAGGGTAAGCCCTCGATACAAAGATCGGAGTCTCTATCTTGCTATCCCCGCAAGCCCTCAACTTCAAGGTAGTTGGCAACCTCTTTCTTCCTCAGCAAATAAGCCCTCAAACGTTAAGGTAGTCAGCACCACTGTCTTCCTATCCCCGGAATCCCTCGAATGTAATCACCAACATTCGGAGTCGCACGAAGCTTTGATAGTTAATAAGAGCCTCTCTCTCTAGAAATCACATAAATAGCATGTATTCACAAACCAGGTTGTTCATCTGTCATTAGTATCGAGATCTTTCAAATGAGCTCCTATTTATAGGTAAGGTCGGCTCCTTCTCCAACGATCATATTTTCCTTAAATATCGGAGGGACCTATACATGTTTCACTTATACAACGGTTAGTTTATAACAAAATAGATGACATCGTTTTAAAAACTAACTCAAGGGTTCGGAATGTAAGCTTCAGAGTTAAAGTTCAGAGTGTAATGAAAATGATAAAGAGTAGTTAAATTTTAGAAGTGGAAGAAAAATAAAAGTTCGGAGTCTAACCAAAATATTGTTCGGAGTCTTAATTAATTCAGAGTGTATAAAACAAAGATGATCATATTCTGTTTAATAGGTGAATTCGGAATGGTAATTCGTCATCAGAATTCGTAATGAGAATTCTTCATCAGAAATCGTAATAAGAATTCTTCATTAGAATTTGTATTGGGAATTCATTATCGAACTTCATAAGAATTCGTATCCTGAATCTGGAATAGAACTTAGTCAGAGTTCATATCCAGAATTCAGAATGAAACTTTCTTACAGTTCTTATCCAGAATTCGGATCCTAAAACAGAATGCTTCATATCAAAGTTTCAAGCAATTCTGAGAAAATAAAAATGAATCTGAATCTCATACTTAAGAAAAATCTAGAAGAAAATATGATAAGGATAGTTTTTCTTATAAAAGAAACATTCCTTATAAAAGAAATTTTCCTTAAGAAAGCAATTTTCCTTAAGAGAGCAATTTTCCTTAAGAAATCAATTTTCCTTATAAAAGCAATTTTTATAAAGGTAAGGTGTTTGTGATTTTCAAAACAAGAAGGAATGGAAAAGTAATAGGGAAAACCTTATTGACTCAACAATCTCCCCCTTTTTGGAAAGCACAAACATCCTTACGAAAAAGAAATTCTAAGAAGCAAGAAAAACATTAAGGCTTATCTCCCTTGGCTTTAAGGAAATTGATGAATACGACTAACTCCCCCTTAGGCATTGAAACACTAAGGATCGTATTCTAGATTTCCGGAGTGACATTTCATTACAAAAAATAATGTCTTATTTAATGAAAAACTCCCCCTTAGATAGACTCTTATTAGAGTTCTTTTTTCCTTTAAGGATCGTTTACTTCTCCCCTTTAGATAAACTCTCATTGGAGTTCTTTTTTTTCTTAAGGATCTTTTCCTTCTCCCCCTTTGTGATTTTCAAAAAGAAATCAAGGGAATGGAAAAAAATAACAAAGTACCTGAAAAAATTTAGTAATGATAACAAAAGAAACGAGAGGCGCAATTTTCAATAGATTTGAAATGATGGCAACAAATAAAATTACAACAAAAAGAACGGATTTGGTTATTTCGGATCTTTTTCCTTTGAAATGATCCCTTTAAGAATAGTCTTGATCTTCTTCAGGTCTTTATGATCTTCTTCAGCTTGCTTCTCTAAGACCACTATTCTTGCAGATTGTGATTCAATTTTTTCTTCCCGGGCTTTCAGCTTTTCTTCCTGAGCTTTGAACTTTTCTTCCTGAGCCTTCAACTTCTGTTCAAACTCGATCCGATGATCCCTTTCAAACTTCTAGTTCTAAGAAACAAAATTCAACTTCCCATTCAGATCTCTGACTTGTTGAATCCAGAAGTTATTTTCATCTGTCAGCTTCTCTTCAAAGGATGAAGTCAAATCATTTATCTTCCTGTCCTCAGTCTCAAAGGCATCTTTAACATTGTCTTGAAACTCATCGAATAACCTCATCTCTTCAACAGTATTCTTCGACCAATTTGTCATCTTCTTGCAAGATTTTCTATGAGCTTTGTAGCCAACAAAGAAGGTTTTGAACTGAGCCTCAATCTCATCGCACTTGTCCATAACCATAGATACAGAGTCAGTTTTCTGATTCAAAGAATGTTGGAGGATCTGGCATCTTGAATCAATACTAGAGAAGGTCGGAATGGTTACTATCAACTTCTTCAAAGACTGAACAACAAAGTCATGCCCCACCGAAGATGAATCCGAATCTGAAACTTTGCTTGGAGAATTTTCTTCCTCAATAAGCTCCAACTTCCTTTTAGATGAATCGACAATTTCTCTTTTCTTGCTTGCCACTGATTTCGGAGTTTCAACAAGAAGTTTCTTTCCCTTGTCTTTTTTCAGAATCGATTCTTGATCAGGGGTTTTTTGCTCGCCAGTAGACACTTGAACAATATAATCAAAAACTTTTTGAACAACATCTTCCTCATTCTTATCATTCCCTGGAGTTACTAACTTGGATGATTCAGCCTCTGAAGTTCGGAGTGACAGGTGTTCAGAAGGCGACCCCTTATACTCATCTACTTCTTTCAATAAGTCTCTTGTTTCACCACTTGCTTCAGAAATTTCTTCCTCCTATTCCAGTTGCTGAATCTTCTCGAGATGCTCAACATGCTCAGCTCTAGTCTCTTCCGGAAAATCAAGGTTTCTTCCTGGAGTCTTAGGTAGAGATTCCAGGGAGAAAGATCTTGGAACTGGAATGCTTCCGGATACCATCTCATTAAACTTTAACAACACTTGGGCTGCCTCGGCTTCTGACATCTTCTTCTTGAGCTTCTTCTCCTTTACTTGTTTTTTAAGTTCATCAACAGTTCTCTCTTTCAATGCCTTAGCTTATGCAAGGTCTAATCCGAACTGCGGATCCCCTTCTTTCCTTTTCTCTTTATCTTCTCTCCACTTTGAAACAACCTCATCAGAGAAGGCTTTCTTCTTATTTGGTTTGGGAGGTGTGGTTTGAGCTTCCTTAGATTTAGGATCTTCAACTTCAGCTGAAACTTCTTTCAACTTTATTTTCTTTACTGGCTTAGATGATTCCGGTTTAGCAACCTTCGGAACCGCTTCTTCTTGATTAGGAAGATCGAAGAACTCACCAGTCTCCTTGTTAAAAGCTACATCCATCCTCTTAAGGGTATAATCACTGACCAAATTTTTTTTACAAACCCTTGGCTTAGATCTGCAAGCTTCCTTGAAAGATTCAAGGCACCGAACTATCAACCTTGATAAAATGGCTGGGTACATTATGATCTGGGCTCTGAGATTTCATTTCTTAAGATTCTCAATGGTTATAAGAATGTGCCTCATGAAGTTAAAATTCCTTAGATTTATCAGGAAATCTAAGATATAGATCTCAATCTTCTTTAAACTGTCTTTATCACCTTTCCCCGGTACGATAAGCCCTTGCACCCACAACTCTAGAATCCGGAAATTTGTAGGCAGACTTGCAATCTTCGAAGATTTTTCATCTGAGAGTCCAAGAGTTTTCAATGATTTTTCCATCTCGAAGCTGCCTTTGAGTCCAGAAACACATGAGAAACAAATTCGGCTTCTCCTTCATAGGATAGCCCTACCAAGCTTGCTGCCTTAGTATAAGTAAGCTTGTAAGTCTTTCCATAAGACATAAAAGAAAATTTCTCCCTATTATCTTCCTGAAAGAAGGAAACTGTTTCATAGAATTCAACAAGTAACTCCGAAAAAACATCATCTTGATTTCCTGGTTTGGATACAGCAATATCTTCACTGCCATTCAACTTAATGTTCTTCGATATAAGAGAATCATAGTTGTTGAAGAAATCCGGATGGACTAACCTTTCTCTGTAAACGAACCATTGTGAAATAGGCTTGGTGGATGACATTTCTTGAGAAGCTAACTTCGCAGACATTCGGATTTGTAATCCTATGAGAAGTTCGGATCGGAGACAACTGAAGTTCGGAATGGCCTAAAAACAGAGGGGCAGAGCTTCGGGACGCGAGAGCTTGAAATCGATGTGGGACGAGTATATGGGTCCCCTTTATATAGGCAAAGGAACGATGGTTCAACTTCCACGATTGATCTAATGGTTGGGATAACCTAAGATCAGATCTGAAGGTTGAAAACTTGAATCCGATCTTTTTGAGGTTTTTTTATTAAAACAAAGAATTAAGAAAACTATAATCCGAAAACATAATACAAGAAAATGCCAGCAAGTAAAATATGACAACGAAAATTTGAGTAAGATAGTCATACCTTTCGGATTGGATTAGGAGGATTATTCGTAATTGGTAACTACGAAATAGTTTACAAAACACATTACAAAAAATAAACTCAGTATGGAAAACTCAGTACAAAAAGTAAACTTAATAAGGAAAAACTTAGTACGAAAGTTTTTTTAAAAAAAATGAAGGATTCAGTACGAAAATCCCATTATGAAAATACCAGTACGAAATTTTCTATTCCAGAAATTTTCAATACAAACACTTCCATTCCAGAAGTATTCTGTACGAACATGTCCATTCTGGAAAAATTGTAGTTCTGGATGTTCTATTCCGGATATCTTCGTTCCAAAAACATTGAAAATAGATTTTCGAAAAACTTAGTTATTCTATCAAACAAATGTACTCCTCCTATGAAAAGGAGTTTATTACTGTAAGGAGACTTTTTCAACAGAAAGTTAATTAAGGAGGATTACCTTACGATTATCATTACTAACTTCTGTTTAATATATTCAAATCTATAAAAAGGCAAAGATTTTGTGAAAATATCAGCAAGTTGATCTTGCGTTCCAATAAACTGAAGAATAATTTATTCTTTAAGTGTGTGATCCCTAAGAAAGTGATGCCTAATATCTATTTGTTTTTCACGGGAGTGATGTGTAAGATTCTTACTAAGGGCAATGGAACTTGTGTTATCACACAAAATTTGAGTTCTAGTAAAACTCAATCCATAGTTTGTGAGTGTGTGTTGCATCCACAACACTTGATCACAAAAACTTCCAACTGCTACATATTTAGCTTCAGCAGTGGAAAGTGCTACAGAATGTTGCTTCTTGCAAGACCAAGAAACTAATGAATCTCCTAAGAAATGACAAGTTCCGGATGTACTTTTTCTATCCATTCTACATCCACCAAAGTCAGCATCAGAAAAGCATTTTAGAACAAAATCATTTCCAGATGTATAAAATAATCCTAGATCCAGGGTTCCCTTAAGGTAGCGAAAAATTCTTTTTACCGCTATTAAGTGATATTCCTTAGGATTGGATTGATATCTTTCACATAGGCATACTGAAAACATTAAGTCTGGTCAACTAGCTGTTAAGTAAAGTAAACTTCCTATCATACCCCTAAAAGATGTTTGATCTACTGATTTCCCAGCTTCATCAAGATCTAAAGAGTTTGAGGTACCAATGGGAGTACTTATAATCTTAGTGTTGTCATGACCATACTTTTTAAGAAGATCTTTAATATACTTATGTTGATAGATGTAGGTTCCTTCTGGTTTTTAAGAAATTTGAAAACCAAGAAAAAATGTTAACTCACCCATCATACTCATTTCAAACTCATATTTCATTAGACTTGCAAAAGAGTCAGTCAAAGATTGCTGAGTTGAACCAAATATAATGTCATCAACATAAATTTGATCAATCAAAACATTTTTCTTATCTTTCTTTATAAAAAGGGTTGGATCTGCATTTCCCTTAATATTGTTATTTTGAATCAAAAATCCAGTGAGTCTATCATACCATGCTCGTGGGGCATGTTTAAGACCATACAAAGCTTTGGTAAGTCTAAAAATATGATCCGGATGTTTTGTATCTTCAAAGCCAGGAGGTTGTTCAACAAGAACTTCCTCTTGAACATAACCGTTAAGAAAAGAACATTTCACATCCATTTGAAAAAGTTTGAAATTAAAGAATGCTGGAAAATCAAGTAGAATACAGATAGATTCATGTCTAGCTACTGGAGCATAGGTTTCTTCATACTCTATTCCCTCTTGTTGTAACACCCCAAGATTTCATAGTGTGTTATTTCTTAAAAATAATTCAATAACTTTCACTACACGCAACACCGAGTTCAAGCGCACCATGACATACCAAACAAGCCGTTCAAAAAAGGTTATGAATAGTATTAACTAAATTTTAAACTTTATATAATCCTTATAATTTTAGAATCCATATTATGAGTTTCTTAGACATAATGTAAGAACAAATTCATCTTCAGTATTGTAGTTTTACCAACTTTTAATAGTAAAATATTTTACACTTTTTGACTAAATGGGGACATCAAAAAATTTAAAATAAAACATCCCAAGCTTCCACGGTACGCTTTCCTTTGAATAAAACAGTAGCGTGTGTTGTATGCAACTTCGAGTTTTAACACACACCACAACCGATCAAACTAGCCGTTATGAATAGTAATACTTAATTTTTTGAAATTATATATATTTTATATTTCAAAATGGACTTCATTTTTGGATTCGGAATATCAAATTTAGCCTAAGGTGAAATTTTGGTACTTTTCGGATAACTTTCATATTTTGATGAATAGTAAAAATTACTAAATTTTAATTAAAAACAACTTTTTTAATCAAAATAATTAATAGTGATAAATTATGAATTTGAGTGGTTTTAAAGTATATTTAGAATATATTTTTACCATTTAATATAATTTTGGTCATTGGACGTAATTTTACAATTAAACCGAACATAAACAAATGTCAATCTTTTGATAGTTATTATCTCTTAAAAACACGCTTTTTGTTTTGACAGCGGGAATTAATTTTAAATTAATTTCTGCCAATTCTGTGTTTTGAATTTAGAAAAATGGATTCCATATTTGGAATCAGGATGTTCAAATTGTGTAAATAGGTAACTTTTATTTTTAGACATTTTGAATAATTACTGCGGTAAATATTTTATTTACCATGGTTAAGGGTAAATCCGGTAAATAAGGGTTAAAAAATATTATTATAATAATACTAAATTACCCTAAAACGTGTCTTAACCCTATTGGTTGATACATGGTCGACCATGGGCATCTTTGGGTCAATTTTGGGACCCCATTGATCCACTTGTAAGTGATAATAACACTTTATTTTAATTAAGATAAAATGAATACAAAAATGGCATAAGCTTACATCTTTTAAAAGAAAATTTTTTACATAGGGTTATACATGTTGGATTTTCGATTATAAATATTCATTAGCAAGCTAACAAGATTTCCTACATAATGATATTTTATTTATAATTTTTAGACATCAAATAATTTAAATTATTAATGACACAATAATGATGCAATGTTTACCTCATTAACAAATCATTTAAATAAATAAGCTTATAATGATTAAAATATTATCTAAAACCTGTCCAATTCTTATTGGTTGATGATATTTAGAATATGAGTCATCTTATCTTCTACCTCAATGATTTTTGGACCATTATAAACCTAATATAATTATATTATAAAGTAATACTTTCACTCTTTCCTAAAGAGCCTCTCCTCTCCCTTATAAAAGGAGACCAATTCTACTCATTCCTCACACCTCTCAAGCCACTTGGCTCGTCCAAACTCTGCCCAAATTAGCTCCCCACATCCATCTCCTCCTCCTTGAAGCTTCCCCTTAGGCAGAAAGCATTTCAAGAAGCCCTTTGGTTCCAACCAAAGTGAGTTACCTAAATTAAAGGTAACATTTTCTCTTAAATTATTTTCAATTATTTTGCTTCTCCAACCCCCAAACTCTTTTTATTTCCTTTCTTTTGTAACAACACCAGTATCCACAATATACTAGGATGTTGTTATAAGAATGATTCAAACTACACATTCACACAACTCCATCTAATGGATGATGAACATAATGTTTCTGTGGATGGCAAACTAACGCCTCACGAAACGATGATTGTTCAAATACATCTTACCGCCTCTCATGGTGGCCATTAGGATGGCACTGTAATTAAATATGATATTAATGATATATATTTTATATATAAGCTTCTGTAATTCCATTTTATTTCATACAATTATTCGTTTCATGTTGTATATACATACGATAATTTCATTTGAGGAAGTGCGGACTACCGCCCCCTTAAAATGATATGACTCGTTCATACCACACATGGAACGTATAAAGGATGGTGTTAATGAACTTAAGTAACATATATAGAATATTATATTTTTCTGGAATAGTAATATACCTATGTATCATTTGGATTCGATTCTTTTAAAATAAAAATTAAATGGAAGTAGCATTCGTGCGTACGTACGGACTACCGTCTCCACGAACGCGATGAGATTCATTCTCCATCGTATCCATTCAAGTATAATTATCATTTGATGATTTAAAAATGATGTTTAAGGACTTGATACCATTCTGGATATGAATAATATACATCCCATTAATAATGAATATGGCTAACATAACAAAGAATATAAAGTAAAATGAACCTGTTAACACCTGAAATCACGATAATTCTAAGATATTATTAACAAATCAATGTTAAAAGATCATATATGATATCATATTAAAGTAACTGATTCTTTTATTATTCAATAAAAATTATTTCACCATTATAAAGGAGGTAAACCTACCATCGACCAAGGAAAAAGTACAAAGTAAGGGATTCTCTTATCTCACTTTCAATTCCGTGAGATTTCCATTGTTCGCTACTAAATTATTGAAAGTGGTGTATTGTGTACTTCCATTTGATATATATTATCATGATTCACTTTATATTCATGTTATTCTGTAAATAATTTGGTGGTTATTAACTTTTGGCCATGCGACTCAGTTGATTAACGTGGTAAGGGGTTTCTTGTCTCACTTTTAATTCCGTGAGAATTCCATTGATCACCACTTAATTATTGCATGTGGTGTACGTGTACTACCCATGATTGTATTCATTGTGTAATATACTTTATTTTATGGGTATTTACATCATCATGGTATGATATTTCTTTCATGGGTGTTTGTTTCATAAGTTACCTAATCAATAAGGGAATTTGAGATTTCAATTTCCACTCATTTGGCTTTACGCATATTTCATTGATTATATTACCCCAAGATTATGTGTGGAATCACTATTCATTTGATTATGTCATAATTTCCACTCCCCTTCCTGTGGATATACTTTTTATACACATAATCACTCCATTGAAAATTCTCAAGTCATTGATATGAATTTGATAAGAGTAATTTTAACTCTTTCACCATTTGTTGAGTTAAACATCCAATTCGTTGGTGTTGTTTTTACAGGAATATGTGTGAATATACTTTGATTGTTTTACACTGAATATCCAATCATATTTAGTGTATTTATATTTTTCACACATAATTATGTTGTTGATTTATCCTTAACCTAAGGATATGGCCTTTATGAGAGATTTCATCTCAACTTACATTCCATTGAGACTTCTTTGTTGATATACACCAAATCACTTTTATGTGGTGTATATAATGTACTTTGACATAGTATATCATGAATTCCCTTTATTCTCATGATATTACAAAGTTTTTATTACCTCAATTATTTTCATTCAAGTGTCTCTCTTTTGGTTAGAATCTCTAACTAAAATACCATTTTTAAATGTTTTAAAGACTTATTCATCTAAATATTTCTCATTAATGTCCATGTTTTAAAAATGGTTTTAAGGATTTATTTATGTGGACATTAAAGTTTAGAAATTAAAAATCCCTTTAAAAGGTTTCAAAGTGGTATGGGACACTTTGATTCAAAAATCTATTTTTAAATGGCTTCTTGACAAATAGTTTGACTTTTAAATGTTTTCAAGAAAAGGGGGATATTTCTCTCAAATAGTTTTGATGATTGTTTTCATCTATGTCAACATCCTTCATTATTCACGATTGAGGTTAATGTGATACAATACAATCTTCCATATTTTATCAAATGAGTTATATTTGACTTTGGATGACCTATTTTTATACCATTCATGGTTTGTGGTTAAAGTATTGACATTTCGTATGCTAGTTTTAATACGAATGTTTATTTTATGCTTAGACCTATTCATATGAGGAATGCATTGGACTTAATAAGTGACGGGTGGAGCCCGCTATAGCTCCTCGATGCATCGGTAGGTCTCATAAGACAAACTAGTGTCTTGACACAAGGCCTTGGCAAAATCTTATTTGTAGTCTTGGCACGAGGCCTTGGCTATGTGGTTATGATAGTCTGGCATTATGCATTCCATCATTATGAAAGTGGTTATTGATATTTCATGTGATCATTCGACTAGTAGAATATCCATGTGAGTAAGTAAATGGAATTATTTCATTTTACCTTTGCCATTTTATACTGAAGTTCAAGTTTCAAAGGCTTTTGTTTTAGTTAAAAATTGCCTTAAGTGTTTATGCTTATTTATGAAAGTTTCTGCTATAACGTTATCCTTACCGAGCATCCGAGCTCACCCCTTTCAATGTTTTATTTTTTTTCCAGGATTATGAAGAAGTAATTTATGAATGACCTGCAGGGATAGTATGAGAGGATATGAAGACAAGATGTTTTTTTATGATGTAATGTAAAAATTTATGGATGTATCTAGTTATTCCAAGGATACTAAACTAATCGGTCTTTAGAGACTTGATCTTTCTCATGATCATGCCAATGTTATGTAATAATGCACCGACTCTGGGTAACTAGGGTCGGGGCGTTACAGTTGGTATCAGAGGAAGTTTAGTACAAACCTTGGTAGCTAGATTTAGATAAAATCTGATTAGAGCACGTAGACCTAAGATGAACTTTGAGGATTAGTATAAAAGAAATTCCTAGACTTTTGGTATTGTAGAGATTTTGTGAGTTTTCTGAGCAATACATCCCTGTCTGGATACGAGCAGGTAGAGGCGGCACTGGCACAGATGTACCTAGGGGTAAAACCCAAAAACACCGCTTTGAGCTAGACTCGAACGGGAACTGGTGCACGACAACGGGCCTTGCTGCACTCTTGGTTACGACACTCCCGGGGGATATGCTTAGGATAATTTACATTTTCTTTACAAACCGATTTAAGTAATATATACATAAGATGAGAGTAAATGACCTTGGTTAATCCTAATATGTTTCAAATTGAGAATATGGTGACATTTTAATCTCTAAATGATTTTACGACTACTATTACTCACACAATGCTTTCTGGTTTTAGTCAATGGCTGGATTCCAAGGAAGTCATAGTGACTTTTAGAATGATGTACAAGGTGGGAACGGTGGTGGAAATGAGCAACAAAATGGAATGTTGATAGGCGTAAAAGATATCATCTTTATGCCAAATCAGTTTTCCAAAAATATGATCAACAACATATATATTAACCAACTCCCAGACTCAACAAGGAAGAGAAAGGTGATAAATGATAAGATCTCCAGCAATGGAGACCATGGAGAAAAGAAACCCCAATTTTCATCATGCAGGAATTGTGGAAAGAGACACCCAGGAAAGTGTCTCAATGGGACAACAAAATGTTTTACGTGCGGGAATGAAGGACATAAAGTGAAGAATTGCCGAAGAAAAATGAAGAGTACTATGGAAGAAGATAAAAATGGTCCCAAGAGTCCATTTACAGTCATTTGCCGTAAATGTAGGGACCTGGCCATTACCCGAGTGAATGTCCTATTTTATAGGATATTTTCTTGCTCAAAGAAGAAGCTATGCGGAAATAAATGGTTGGAGAAAAATTTAAAAAGTATTAGCACTCCTTGTTGATGGGTTTACTTTGGAATAATTTTCTCTTGTATTTGTAACCCCTCAGTTTGCCATGTGAGAATGATATTTGAGGAATAATTGTCTCTTCTCTTGTGGATATAGGTATAAATAACCATTTGGTTTTATATGATCATTGGGGTTTGAGAAAATGATAAGTTATTATAATTTGGGATGAAAATGCAAAGTATGATATAACATTTGTGGTTAAATTATTTTGAAACATTTATCTCATTTTGGTAATATTATAGAATATAGTTTTTGAAAAAGGACAACACGTAGACCGTGTGACAACCCGTCGCGTCGGACAAAGCTGTGGGAATCGAACCCACAACCAAATTGCGATTGGGATTTATCGCCTACCACTGGACTACGTGAAGTCCCTGGTTAGTATGACTATTTTTTTGTTAAATGATTTTATTGATCAATAATAAGATGATTTTGGTTCTTATGCCTTATCAAATGAATACCCTTGGTATAGGAAAATGATTTGGTGATTAAGTGATAAATGTTATTTTGGAAGATGTTCATTTTGTTAGGAACACTATATGCCCAAGGAAAATAGAATACAATGAGGTTTCATTTGTAGAGTAATGGTGGATTTTTATCTACATTTTTATTGTTGATTTATAGTGATTTGGGTTATTTAT
The DNA here is from genome assembly GCA_963277665.1 of Viscum album. Classification (NCBI taxonomy): domain Eukaryota; kingdom Viridiplantae; phylum Streptophyta; class Magnoliopsida; order Santalales; family Viscaceae; genus Viscum; species Viscum album. Next base: position 1,596,176,656 of record OY728161.1, read on the forward strand.
GGAAATGATTAACCTATAAAAGAGAATATGTGATGACGTTATTTACATTTAAGTATGTGACTTTAAGAGTATTTGATGTCATTTGGAGATACAATGTAACATGGGAGACTACATAATCAAATTCTTCTATGTTTTGGGTTTCAATATTAGTTTGGATTATATTAAAGTATTTTAAGGACAATTGGTTATTGAATGGTATCTATTTAACTTTGCGGTATTGTTGGTTTAATTTTAGAAATTAAGATTAGTGAATATTTATCTCAATGAATATCCTTTTGGGGGATCATTAGATCATTCACTAACCATTTTGGTTTTGATTAATCTTCAAAGACAATGTAAATATATGGTTTATCCTGCATAGATCATGTGATTCTATAGAAGTTTATTCTAGCTCTTCCAGTGTGACCAAGTCTTCTTGAATACTCATCGTTTAAAAAAAATTGAGTTAGTGGTGGAAATTTATTAAAGAATGAAAATCTACTTAAAATTTAAGTATATCTCATAATGTTCTTAGTCAATATCATAAATGAATTCCTCTTCCTTATGTAATGTAACTTAAAAAAAATGTTGTCCTAGATGGTACCTTAAATCATCACTAATTTATGGCTTTGGGATTTTTGGCCTTTTCATAGCCATGTTCTCTACCACTCTCCATCAGATAATTGATGGTTAGATTTCTCCTCCATATCCATATTTTCCTACATGGAACCCTAGTATGTGTTATTTTCGGTAATCTTCATACTTTCCACTCTTTATTTTAAATAGAGGCCTCATTAATTCATTTTTCGATGTGGGATTTCAACTAAGATATTTTAAAATGTCAAAAATGTGTGATCCCAATACCCTATATTTTGTTGAACCGATGGTACTTCAAATCATCATAGATTGATGAGTTTAAGGACCTCAATTTTATACTTGTTTGTGATTGATGACCTCAACCACTACCTATAAATATTTACGTTTTTCCCCCAATTATATGTCTCTAATTGCCACCAATGTTCTCCTAATCGAGATCATAATTTGGTGGTGACCCTTTCATTTCTCTTTTCCTTATATTAAGACTAAATTTTAGTAAACCAATTTCCGATGTGGGTTTTCCCACAAATATATTATCTATTTTCAACCTTTTATTTTTGAAGAACAATTTCAAATTGCGAGGACGCAATTTATTGAAGGAGGGGAGAATGTAACACCCCAAGATTTCATAGTGTGTTATTTCTTTAAAATAATTCAATAACTTGCACTACACGCAACACCGAGTTCAAGCGCACCATGACTTACAAAACAAGCCGTTCAAAAAAGGTTATGAATAGTATTAACTAAATTTTAAACATTATATAATCCTTATAATTTTAGAATCCATATTATGAGTTTCTTAGACATAATGTAAGAACAAATTCATCTTCAGTATTGTTGTTTTACCAACTTTTAATAGTAAAATATTTTAAACTTTTTGACTAAATGGGGACATCAAAAAATTTAAAATAAAACATCCCAAGTTTCCACGGTACGCTTTCCTTTGAATAAAACAGTAGCATGTGTTATACGCAACTTCGAGTTTTAACACACACCACAACCGATCAAACTAGCCGTTATGAATAGTAATACTTAATTTTTTGAAATTATATATATTTTATATTTCAAAATGGACTTCATTTTTGGATTCGGAATATCAAATTTATCCTAATGTGAAATTTTGGTACTTTTCGGATAACTTTCATATTTTGATGAATAGTAAAAATTACTAAATTTTAATTAAAACAACTTTTTAATCAAAATAATTAATAGTGATAAATTATGAATTTGAGTGGTTTTAAAGTATATTTAGAATATATTTTTACCATTTAATATAATTTTGGTCATTGGACATAATTTTACAATTAATCCGAACATAAACAAATGTCAATCTTTTGATAGTTATTATCTCTTAAAAACACGCTTTTTGTTTTGACAGCGGGAATTAATTTTAAATTAATTTCTGCCACTTCTGTGTTTTGAATTTAGAAAAATGTATTCCATATTTGGAATCAGGATGTTCAAATTGTGTAAATAGGTAACTTTTATTTTTAGACATTTTGAATAATTACTGCGGTAAATATTTTATTTACCATGGTTAAGGGTAAATCCGGTAAATAAGGGTTAAAAAATAATATTATAATAATACTAAATTACCCTAAAACGTGTCTTAACCCTATTGGTTGATACATGGTCGACCATGGGCATATTTGGGTCAATTTTGGGACCCCATTGATCCACTTGTAAGTGATAATGACACATTATTTTAATTAAGTTAAAATGAATACAAAAATGGCATAAGCTTACATCTTTTAAAAGAACAATTTTTACATAGGGTTATACATGTTGGATTTTCGATTATAAATATTCATTAGAAAGCTAAAAAGATTTCCTAAATAATGATATTTTATTTATAATTTTTAGACATCAAATAATTTAAATTATTAATGACACAATAATGATGCAATGTTTACCTCATTAATAAATCATTTAAATAAATAAGATTATAATGATTAAAATATTATCTATAACCTGTCCAATTATTATTGTTTGATGTTATTTAGAATATGAGTCATCTTATCTTCTACCTCAATGATTTTTGGACCATTATAAACCGAATATAATTATATTATAAAGTAATACTTTCACTCTTTCCTAAAGAGCCCCTCCTCTCCCTTATAAAAGGAGACCACTTATACTCATTCCTCACACCTCTCAAGCCACTTGGCTCGTCCAAACTCTGCCCAACTAAGCTCCCCACATCCCTATCCTCCTCCTTGAAGCTTACCCTTAGGCAGAAAGCATTTGAAGAAGTCCTTTGGTTCCAACCAAAGTGAGTTACCTAAATTAAAGGTAACATTTTCTCTTAAATTATTTTCAATTATTTTGCTTCTCCAACCCCCAAACTCTTTTTATTTCCTTTCTTTTGTAACAACACCAGTATCCAAAATATACTAGGATGTTTTTATAACAAGGATTCAAACTACACATTCACACAACTCCATCTAATGGATGATGAACATAATGTTTCTGTGGATGGCAAACTAACGCCTCACGAAACGATGATTGTTCAAATACATCTTACCGCCTCTCATGGTGGCCATTAGGATGGCACTGTAATTAAATATGATATTAATGATATATATTTTATATATAAGCTTCTGTAATTCCATTTTATTTCATACAATTATTCGTTTCATGTTGTATATACATACGATAATTTAATTTGAGGAAGTGCGGACTACCGCCCCCTTAAAATGATATGACTCGTTCATACCACACATGGAACGTATAAAGGATGGTGTTAATGAACTTTAGTAACATATATAGAATATTATATTTTACTGTAATAGTAATATACCTATGTATCATTTGGATTCGATTCTTTTAAAATAAAAATTAAATGGAAGTGGCATTCGTGCGTACGTACGGACTACCGTCTCCACGAACGCGATGAGATTCATTCTCCATCGTATCCATTCAAGTATAATTATCATTTGATGATTTAAAAATGATGTTTAAGGACTTTATACCATTCTGGATATGAATAATATACATCCCATTAATAACGAATATGTCTCACATAACAAAGAATATAAAGTAAAATGAACCTGTTAACACCTGAAATGACGATAATTCTAAGATATTATTAACAAATCAATGTTAAAAGATCATATATGATATCATATTAAAGTAACTGATTCTTGTATTATTCAATAACAATTATTTCACCATTATAAAGGAGGTAAACCTACCATCGACCTAGGAAAAAGTACAAAGTAAGGGATTCTCTTATCTCACTTTCAATTCCGTGAGATTTCCATTGTTCGCTACTAAATTATTGAAAGTGGTGTATTGTGTACTTCCATTTGATATATATTATCATGATTCACTTTATATTCATGTTATTCTGTAAATCATTTGGTGGTTATTAACTTTTGGCCATGCGACTCAGTTGATTAACGTGGTAAGGGGTTTCTTGTCTCACTTTTAATTCCGTGAGAATTCCATTGATCACCACTTAATTTTTGCATGTGGTGTACGTGTACTACCCATGATTGTATTCATTGTGTAATATACTTTATTTTATGGGTATTTACATCATCATGGTATGATATTTCTTTCATGGGTGTTTGTTTCTTAAGTTACCTAATCAATAAGGGAATTTGAGATTTCAATTTCCACTCATTTGGCTTTACGCATATTTCATTGATTATATTACCCCAAGATTATGTGTGGAATCACTATTCATTTGATTATGTCATAATTTCCACTCCCCTTCCTGTGGATATACTTTTGATACACATAATCACTCCATTGAAAATTCTCAAGTCATTGATATGAATTTGATAAGAGTAATTTTAACTCTTTCACCATTTGTTGAGTTAAACATCCAATTCGTTGGTGTTGTTTTTACAGGAATATGTGTGAATATACTTTGATTGTTTTACACTGAATATCCAATCATATTTAGTGTATTTATATTTTTCACACATAATTATGTTGTTGATTTATCCTTAACCTAAGGATATGGCCTTTATGAGAGATTTCATCTCAACTTACATTCCATTGAGACTTCTTTGTTGATATACACCAAATCACTTTTATGTGGTGTATATAATGTACTTTGACATAGTATATCATGAATTCCCTTTATTCTCATGATATTACAATGTTTTGATTACCTCAATTATTTTCATTCAAGTGTCTCTCTTTTGGTTAGAATCTCTAACTAAAATACCATTTTTAAATGTTTTAAAGACTTATTCATCTAAATCTTTCTCATTAATGTCCATGTTTTAAAAATGGTTTTAAGGATTTATTTATGTGGACATTAAAGTTTAGAAATTAAAAATCCTTTTAAAAGGTTTCAAAGTGGTATGGGACACTTTGATTCAAAAATCTATTTTTAAATGGCTTCTTGACAAATAGTTTGACTTTTAAATGTTTTCAAGAAAAGGGGGATATTTCTCTCAAATAGTTTTGATGATTGTTTTCATCTATGTCAACATCCTTCATTATTCACGATTGAGGTTAATGTGATACAATACAATGTTCCATATTGTATCAAATGAGTTATATTTGACTGTGGATGTTCTATTTTTATACCATTCATGGTTTGTGGTTAAAGTATTGACATTTCGTATGCTAGTTTTAATACGAATGTTTATTTTATGCTTAAACCTATTCATATGAGGAATGCATTGGACTTAATAAGTGACGGGTGGAGCCCGCTATAGCTCCTCGATGCATCGGTAGGTCTCATGAGACAAACTAGTGTCTTGGCACAAGGCCTTGGCAAAATCTTATTTGTAGTCTTGGCACGAGGCCTTGGCTATGTGGTTATGATAGTCTGGCATTATGCATTCCATCATTATGAAAGTGGTTATTGATATTGCATGTGATCATTCGACTAGTAGAATATCCATGTGAGTAAGTAAATGGCATTATTTCATTTTACCTTTGCCATTTTATGCTGAAGTTCAAGTTTCAAAGGCTTTTGTTTTAGTTAAAAATTGCCTTAAGTGTTTATGCTTATTTATGAAAGTTTCTGCTATAACGTTATCCTTACTGAGCATCCGAGCTCACCCCTTTCAATGTTTTATTTTTTTCCAGGATTATGAAGAAGTAATTTATGAATGACCTGCGGGGATAGTATGAGGGGATATGAAGACAAGATGTTTTTTTTATGATGTAATGTAAAAATTTATGGATGTATCTAGTTATTCCAAGGCTACTAAACTAATCGGTCTTTAGAGACTTGATCTATCTCATGATCATGCCAATGTTATGTAATAATGCACCGACTCTGGGTAACTAGGGTCGGGGCGTTACAGTTGGTATTAGAGGAAGTTTAGTACAAACCTTGGTAGCTAGATTTAGATAAACTCTGATTAGAGCACGTAGACCTAAGATGTACTTTGAGGATTAGTATAAAAGAACTTCCTAGAATTTTGGTATTGTAGAGATTTTGTGAGTTTTCCGAGCAATACGTCCCTGTCTGGATACGAGCAGGTAGAGGCGGCTCTGGCACAGATGTACCTAGGGGTAAAACCCGAAAACACCGCTTTGAGCTAGACTCGAACGGGAACTGGTGCACGACAACGGGCCTTGCTGCACTCTTGGTTTCGACACTCCCGGGGGATATGCTTAGGATAATTTACATTTTCTTTACAAACCGATTTAAGTAATATATACATAAGATGAGAGTAAATGACCTTAGTTAATCCTAATATGTTTCAAATTGAGAATATGGTGACATTTTAATCTCTAAATGATTTTACGACTACTATTACTCACACAATGCTTTCTGGTTTTAGTCAATGGCTGGATTCCAAGGAAGTCATAGTGACTTTTAGAATGATGTACAAGGTGGGAACGGTGGTGGAAATGAGCAACAAAATGGAATGTTGATAGGCGTAAAAGATATCATCTTTATGCCAAATCAGTTTTCCAAAAATATGATCAACAACATATATATTAACCAACTCCCAGACTCAACAAGGAAGAGAAAGGTGATAAATGATAAGATCTCCAGCAATGGAGACCATGGAGAAAAGAAACCCCAATTTTCATCATGCCGGAATTGTGGAAAGAGACACCCAGGAAAGTGTCTCAATGGGACAACGAAATGTTTTACGTGCGGGAAGGAAGGACATAAAGTGAAGAATTGCCGAAGAAAAATGAAGAGTACTATGGAAGAAGATAAAAATGGTCCCAAGAGTCCATTTACAGTCATTTGCCGTAAATGTAGGGGACCTGGCCATTACCCGAGTGAATGTCCTATTTTATAGGATATTTTCTTGCTCAAAGAAGAAGCTATGCGGAAATAAATGGTTGGAGAAAAATTTAAAAAGTATTAGCACTCCTTGTTGATGGGTTTACTTTGGAATAATTTTCTCTTGTATTTGTAACCCCTCAGTTTGCCATGTGAGAATGATATTTTAGGAATAATTGTCTCTTCTCTTGTGGATATAGGTATAAATAACCATTTGGTTTTATATGATCATTGGGGTTTGAGAAAATGATAAGTTATTATAATTTGGGATGAAAATGCAAAGTATGATATAACATTTGTGGTTAAATTATTTTGAAAAATTTATCTCATTTTGGTAATATTATAGAATATAGTTTTTGAAAAAGGACAACACGTAGACCGTGTGACAACCCGTCGCGTCGGACAAAGCTGTGGGAATCGAACCCACAACCAAAGTGCGATTGGGATTTATCGCCTACCACTGGACTACGTGAAGTCCCTGGTTAGTATGACTATTTTTTTGTTAAATGATTTTATTGATCAATAATAAGATGATTTGGGTTCTTATGCCTTATCAAATGAATACCCTTGGTATAGGAAAATGATTTGGTGATTAAGTGATAAATGTTATTTTGGAAGATGTTCGTTTTGTTAGGAACACTATATGCCCAAGGAAAACAGAATACAATGAGGTTTCATTTGTAGAGTAATGGTGGATTTTTATCTACATTTTTATTGTTGATTTATACTGATTTGGGTTATTTATGGAAATGATTAACCTATAACAGAGAATATGTGATGATGTTAATTACTTTTAAGTATGTGACTTTAAGAGTATTTGATGTCATTTGGAGATACAATGTAACATGGGAGACTACATAATCAAATTCTTCTATGTTTTGGGTTTCAATATTAGTTTGGATTATATTAAAGGATTTTAAGGACAATTAGTTATTGAATGGTATCTATTTAACTTTGGGGTATTGTTGGTTTAATTTTAGAAATTAAGATTAGTGCATATTTATCTCAATGAATATCCTTTTGGGGGATCATTAGATCATTCACTAACCATTTTGGTTTTGATTAATCTTCAAAGACAATGTAAATATTTGGTTTATCCTGCATGGATCATGTGATTCTATAGAAGTTTATTCTAGCTCTTCCAGTGTGACCAAGTCTTCTTGAATACTAATCGTTTAAAAAAAATTGAGTTAGTGGTGGAAATTTATTAAAGAATGAAAATCTACTTAAAATTTAAGTATATCTCATAATGTTCTTAGTCAATATCATAAATGAATTCCTCTTCCTTATGTAATGTAACTTAAAAAAAAATGTTGTCCTAGATGGTACCTTAAATCATCACTAATTTATGGCTTTGGGATTGTTGGCCTTTTCATAGCCATGTTCTCTACCACTCTCCATCAGATAATTGATGGTTAGATTTCTCCTCCATATCCATATTTTCCTACATGGAACACTAGTATGTGTTATTTTCGGTAATCTTCATACTTTCCACTCTTTATTTTAAATAGAGGCCTCATTAATTCATTTTTCGATGTGGGATTTCAACTAAGATATTTTGAAATGTCAAAAATGTGTGATCCCAATACCCTATATTTTGTTGAACCGATGGTACTTCAAATCATCATAGATTGATGAGTTTAAGGACCTCAATTTTATACTTGTTTGTGATTGATGACCTCAACCACTACCTATAAATATTTACGTTTTTCCCCCAATTATATGTCTCTAATTTCCACCAATGTTCTCCTAATCGAGATCATAATTTGGTGGTGACCCTTTCATTTCTCTTTTCATTATATTAAGACTAAATTTTAGTAAACCAATTTCCGATGTGGGTTTTCCCACAAATATATTATCTATTTTAAACCTTTTATTTTCGAAGAACAATTTCAAATTGTGAGGACGCAATTTATTGAAGGAGGGGAGAATGTAACACCCCAAGATTTCATAGTGTGTTATTTCTTTAAAATAATTCAATAACTTGCACTACACGCAACACCGAGTTCAAGCGCACCATGACTTACTAAACAAGCCGTTCAAAAAAGGTTATGAATAGTATTAACTAAATTTTAAACTTTATATAATCCTTATAATTTTAGAATCCATATTATGAGTTTCTTAGACATAATGTAAGAACAAATTCATCTTCAGTATTGTAGTTTTACCAACTTTTAATAGTAAAATATTTTAAACTTTTTGACTAAATGGGGACATCAAAAAATTTAAAATAAAACATCCCAAGATTCCACGGTACGCTTTCCTTTGAATAAAACAGCAGCGTGTGTTGTACGCAACTTCGAGTTTTAACACACACCACAACCGATCAAACTAGCCGTTATGAATAGTAATACTTAATTTTTTGAAATTACATATATATTTTATATTTCAAAATGGACTTCATTTTTGGATTCGGAATATCAAATTTAGCCTAACGTGAAATTTTGGTACTTTTCGGATAACTTTCATATTTTGATGAATAGTAAAAATTACTAAATTTTAATTAAAAACAACTTTTTTAATCAAAATAATTAATAGTGATAAATTACGAATTTGAGTGGTTTTAAAGTATATTTAGAATATATTTTTACCATTTAATATAATTTTGGTCATTGGACATAATTTTACAATTAAACCGAACATAAACAAATGTCAATCTTTTGATAGTTATTATCTCTTAAAAACACGCTTTTTGTTTTGACAGCGGGAATTAATTTTAAATTAATTTCTGCCACTTCTGTGTTTTGAATTTAGAAAAATGGATTCCATATTTGGAATCAGGATGTTCAAATTGTGTAAATAGGTAACTTTTATTTTTAGACATTTTGAATAATTACTGCGGTAAATATTTTATTTACCATGGTTAAGGGTAAATCCGGTAAATAAGGGTTAAGAAATAATATTATAATATTACTAAATTACCCTAAAACGTGTCTTAACCCTATTGGTTGATACATGGTCGACCATGGGCATATTTGGGTCAATTTTGGGACCCCATTGATCCACTTGTAAGTGATAATGACACTTTATTTTAATTAAGTTAAAATGAATACAAAAATGGCATAAGCTTACATCTTTTAAAAGAACAATTTTTACATAAGGTTATACATGTTGGATTTTCGATTATAAATATTCATTAGAAAGCTAAAAAGATTTCCTAAATAATGATATTTTATTTATAATTTTTAGACATAAAATAATTTAAATTATTAATGACACAATAATGATGCAATGTTTACCTCATTAATAAATCATTTAAATAAATAAGATTATAATGATTAAAATATTATCTAAAACCTGTCCAATTATTATTGTTTGATGTTATTTAGAATATGAGTCATCTTATCGTCGACCTCAATGATTTTTGGACCATTATAAACCGAATATAATTATATTATAAAGTAATACTTTCACTCTTTCCTAAAGAGCCCCTCCTCTCCCTTATAAAAGGAGACCACTTATACTCATTCCTCACACCTCTCAAGCCACTTGGCTCGTCCAAACTCTGCCCAACTAAGCTCCCCACATCCCTCTACTCCTCCTTGAAGCTTACCCTTATGCAGAAAGCATTTGAAGAAGTCCTTTGGTTCCAACCAAAGTGAGTTACCTAAATTAAAGGTAACATTTTCTCTTAAATTATTTTCAATTATTTTGCTTCTCCAACCCCCAAACTCTTTTTATTTCCTTTCTTTTGTAACAACACCAGTATCCACAATATAATAGGATGTTGTTATAACAAGGATTCAAACTACACATTCACACAACTCCATCTAATGGATGATGAACATAATGTTTCTGTGGATGGCAAACTAACGCCTCACGAAACGATGATTGTTCAAATACATCTTACCGCCTCTCATGGTGGCCATTAGGATGGCACTGTAATTAAATATGATATTAATGATATATATTTTATATATAAGCTTCTGTAATTCCATTTTATTTCATACAATTATTCGTTTCATGTTGTATATACATACGATAATTTCATTTGAGGAAGTGCGGACTACCGCCCCATTAAAATGATATGACTCGTTCATACCACACATGGAACGTATAAAGGACGGTGTTAATGAACATAAGTAACATATATAGAATATTATATTTTACTGGAATAGTAATATACCTATGTATCATTTGGATTCGATTCTTTTAAAATAAAAATTAAATGGAAGTAGCATTCGTGCGTACGTACGGACTACCGTCTCCACGAACGCGATGAGATTCATTCTCCATCGTATCCATTCAAGTATAATTATCATTTGATGATTTAAAAATGATGTTTAAGGACTTTATACCATTCTGGATATGAATAATATACATCCCATTAATAACGAATATGGCTCACATAACAAAGAATATAAAGTAAAATGAACCCGTTAACACCTGAAATGACGATAATTCTAAGATATTATTAACAAATCAATGTTAAAAGATCATATATGATATCATATTAAAGTAACTGATTCTTGTATTATTCAATAACAATTATTTCACCATTATACAGGAGGTAAACCTACCATCGACCAAGGAAAAAGTACAAAGTAAGGGATTCTCTTATCTCACTTTCAATTCCGTGAGATTTGCATTGTTTGCTACTAAATTATTGAAAGTGGTGTATTGTGTACTCCATTTGATATATATTATCATGATTCACTTTATATTCATGTTATTCTGTAAATAATTTGGTGGTTATTAACTTTTGGCCATGCGACTCAGTTGATTAACGTGGTAAGGGGTTTCTTGTCTCACTTTTAATTCCGTGAGAATTCCATTGATCACCACTTAATTATTGCATGTGGTGTACGTGTACTACCCATGATTGTATTCATTGTGTAATATACTTTATTTTATGGGTATTTACATCATCATGGTATGATCTTTCTTTCATGGGTGTTTGTTTCTTAAGTTACCTAATCAATAAGGGAATTTGAGATTTCGATTTCCACTCATTTGGCTTTACGCATATTTCATTGATTATATTACCCCAAGATTATGTGTGGAATCACTATTCATTTGATTATGTCATAATTTCCACTACCCTTCCTGTGGATATACTTTTGATACACATAATCACTCCATTGAAAATTCTCAAGTCATTGATATGAATTTGATAAGAGTAATTTTAACTCTTTCACCATTTGTTGAGTTAAACATCCAATTCGTTGGTGTTGTTTTTACAGGAATATGTGTGAATATACTTTGATTGTTTTACACTGAATATCCAATCATATTTAGTGTATTTATATTTTTCACACATAATTATGTTGTTGATTTATCCTTAACCTAAGGATATGGCCTTTATGAGAGATTTCATCTCAACTTAAATTCCATTGAGACTTCTTTGTTGATATACACCAAATCACTTTTATGTGGTGTATATAATGTACTTTGACATAGTATATCATGAATTCCCTTTATTCTCATGATATTACAAAGTTTTGATTACCTCAATTATTTTCATTCAAGTGTCTCTCTTTTGGTTAGAATCTCTAACTAAAATACCATTTTTAAATGTTTTAAATACTTATTCATATAAATCTTTCTCATTAATGTCCATGTTTTAAAAATGGTTTTAAGGATTTATTTATATTGACATTAAAGTTTAGAAATTAAAAATCCTTTTAAAAGGTTTCAAAGTGGTATGGGACACTTTGATTCAAAAATCTATTTTTAAATGGCTTCTTGAAAAATAGTTTGACTTTTAAATGTTTTCAAGAAAAGGGGGATATTTCTCTCAAATAGTTTTGATGATTGTTTTAATCTATGTCAACATCCTTCATTATTCACGATTGATGTTAATGTGATACAATACAATCTTCCATATTTTATCAAATGAGTTATATTTGACTGTGGATGTTCTATTTTTATACCATTCATGGTTTGTGGTTAAAGTATTGACATTTCGTATGCTAGTTTTAATACGAATATTTATTATATGCTTAAACCTATTCATATGAGGAATGCATTGGACTTAATAAGTGACGGGTGGAGCCCGCTATAGCTCCTCGATGCATCGGTAGGTCTCATGAGACAAACTAGTGTCTTGGCACAAGGCCTTGGCAAAATCTTATTTGTAGTCTTGGCACAAGGCCTTGGATATGTGGTTATGATAGTCTGGCATTATGCATTCCATCATTATGAAAGTGTTTATTGATATTTCATGTGATCATTCGACTAGTATAATATCCATGTGAGTAAGTAAATGGCATTATTTCATTTTACCTTTGCCATTTTATGCTGAAGTTCAAGTTTCAAAGGCTTTTGTGTTAGTTAAAAATTGCCTTAAGTGTTTATGCTTATTTATGAAAGTTTCTGCTATAACGTTATCCTTACTGAGCATCCGAGCTCACCCCTTTCAATGTTTTATTTTTTTTCCAGGATTATGAAGAAGTAATTTATGAATGACCTGCAGGGATAGTATGAGGGGATATGAAGACAAGATGTTTTTTTTATGATGTAATGTAAAAATTTATGGATGTATCTAGTTATTCCAAGGCTACTAAACTAATCGGTCTTTCGAGACTTGATCTTTCTCATGATCATGCCAATGTTATGTAATAATGCACCGACTCTGGGTAACTAGGGTCGGGGCGTTACACTTGTTGATTATAGCCTTTAGCAACAAGTCTAGCTTTATTTTTAAAAATGACTCCATTTTCATCACATTTATTTCTAAAGACCCATTTTACTCCAATAACAGAAGTTTCCTTAGGACTTTCAACCAAGGTCCAGTCTTTATTCCTTTCGAATTCATTTAGTTCATCTTGCATGGATTTAATCCAATCATCATCACCTAAAGCTTCATGAGTACTTTTAGGTTCTAATTGGGAAAGAAATGCTAGATGTTCTACTTCATTTATTAAGGAACTTCTAGTCCTTACAGGTTGATTTACATCACAAATGATACTATCACTGGGATGATTCTTAAGAAACACCTGATTTGGTTTTTGTAAAACCTGTTCATCAACATAGGATAAAAAGTCTTCTGGGGTAAATGTTTTAGAAGTATTTTCTAGAACATTATCCTTATCAGAAGGTTCTTCTATCAAAGGTTGATAATCAGTTTTTGAAAACACATCCGAGGATGTAGGTTGGGATGGTTTAAAAATAAAAGGATCTGACTCATCAAATTTTACATGTATTGTTTCCTCAACAGTGCATGTATTTTTATTAAAAACTCTATAAGCCTTAGATGTTGTGGAATAACCTAAGAAAATTCCTTCATCAGACTTTGGTGCGAATTTATGTAAGTTATCTTTAGTATTCAAAATGAATACTTTGCAACCAAAAACGTTGAAGTAGGAATGTCTTGGTTTTCTACCATTCCATAACTCATAAGGAGTTTTATTAAGAAAAGGTCTAATTAAAACTCGATTTATAATATAACAAGCAGTACTTACAGCTTCAGCCCAGAAATGTCTAGAAATAGAATATTCACTCAACATGGTTCTAGTTGTCTCTTGAAGAATTCTATTTCTTCTTTAAACTACACCATTCTGTTGACGAGTTCTAGGTGCTGAAAAATTGTGAGTAATCCCTTTCTTACTACAAAAAGTTTCAAAATCAGAATTTTGAAATTCTCCTCCACGATCACTATGAATAGTTTTCAAAGGAAGGTTTTTCTCATTTTTAACTTGAGCTCTATAATTTTTGAAATAAGAAAAAGCTTCAGATTTCTTTGCTAGAAAATAGACCCAAGTAAATATAGTGTAATCATCAACTAGAACAAATACATAGTATTTTCCTCTAATACTTCCAGTTTGTGTTGGACCAAAAAGATCCATGTGAACTAACTGTAATGCATCAGTTATTGAGACTTCACCGATTGACTTAAAACTAGATTTTTTTTCTTGCCATATTGACAAGGATCACAAACTTTTGAAGAATCAAATCTAAGCTCCGATAGATCCTTAACTAGTTTCTTCTTAGAGAGTTTACATAGGTTCCTAAGATTACAGTGACCTAGTCTTCTAGGCCATAACCAAGAATAATCTTCCATTGCACTAAGGCAAGGTAAATCTTGGCTTCTAAGATCTTCTAAGTTTAAGGTGTAAACATTCTCTTGCCTGTTGGATGAGAGAATAAATTCTTCCTTGGAATTGTGAACTAAGCACTTATCATTCCTAAAATTCACAAGGTAACCTTCATCACATAATTGACTTATGCTAATGAGGTTGTGCTTAAGACCTTTAACAAAAAGAACATTTGAAATCAAGGTTTTACCAAGAAGAACAATATTACCAATACCAACAATCTCTCCCTTAGCATTATCTCCGAAAGTTACCTTTCCTCCTTTCGTTTTGATAATATTTTCAAAATAGCTTTTGTTACCAGTCATGTGTCGGGAAAATTCACTATCCATGTACCATGTATTGTTGCTGGTACTTTCTTTATTTTCCCGACATCAAGAAAAAGATTAGACTTTCGGAATACAAACTTGTTTGGATCCGAGATTTCCAGATAATAAAATTTTAGGTACCCACATCTTCTTGGAAAAGTAAGATTTGTGAAATCCCAGAGATTGGGTTTTGTTTAAGGAACAATTTTCTGCCCAGTGACCACCACATTGACACTTGGTACAAAATGGGGCACTTTGAGGAACAAGATAATTGTTACTGAAAATAGGTTTTGCATGGGTATAACCAAATCCGGATTTATTTCTTAAAGTTCGTATTTGGGAATACATCTTATCAAAATTTTCCTTGCCATGGGTAAAGTTTGATAAACACTTCTTTAAGGAAAAGATTTTATACTGGAGTTTTACAACCAATTTTTTATCCACAAAATCATTAATTTTTGAACTAGAGTTAGGCTCGAAAACATTTTTCATAGAAATTATTTTTTCTAATTCTTTAGAAAGTTTGTTCTTCTCAGAACTTACTTCCTCAAGATTTTTTGAGATACTTTCCAAATAAGAATTTTTCCTATCAAGATCTTTAGAAAGATCTGATATCTCTTTTGTAAGAATAGAATTCCTAGAGTTTGCCTTATCAAGTTTTTTATTGAGTTTGGAATACTCAATTTCAAGAAGTTCAGCAAACCTAGAGACTTCTTTTTAAGTAGGTAAAGTATTTTCTTCATCAGAAGAGTTAAAATACTTACTATCAATAGAATTTAAAGAAACATTGGTCAGTGATTCAGCATTTTGTACATTAGCCATAAAACAATAATTATCAATAGGTAATCTGGCTATAAGACCAAGATTCTTCTATCCTGAAGATTCATAATCAGAAGATTCATCTGAAGAGTCACCACCACTGGCACTCCAGGTGTCAGTATCTTTCAAAACATTCTTAGCTTTGGCTTTATAATATTTATTTCTATTCCTGTCTGAATGCCTTTCTTTTCTTTCTTTCTTTTTGAGCATAGGGCGATCTGGTCTAATATGTCCAGCTCTCTTGCATTCATAACAAGTAACTTCTCCATCTTTATTATCTTTCCTTTCCTTTTTCTTATACTTGGATTGAAAATTCCTTTGGCCAGCTATATTGTTCATCCTTCGAGCAAGATTTGCTAATTCATTTTCTGAGACTTCACTCTCACTAGATTCAGATTGGAAAATAACTTTCTTAGACTTGGATCTGGTGACTCTCTCAAGAGTCTTAGCTTTCATCTGATTTGAAGTTGTAGTAAAAGCAACAGTACCATTTCCATTCTTCTTCTTGATGTTGTCTGCATCTTTCTTCATTCTGGTTTCATGTTGTAGAAGAGTTCCAAAAAGTTCATCAAGAGAAATCTGAGTAGCTTTCCTGTTCTCATCTATAGCTGTTCTCTTGGACTCCCACTCATTGGGCATAATATCAATTATATTATCAACAAGAGCTTCATCATCTAGACCTTTCTCTCCCATAGATTGTAGGCTATTGACTATAGTCATGAATCTCTGTTTAACTTTACAGATAGGTTCTCCATATGGAAAATTGAAGCCATGATATTCAGCTCTAAGCATAGCTCTTCTAGTATCAATTACCTTAGAAGTTCCAATGTGTGTAACTTCTAACTTCTTCCAGATACAGTTAGCTGCTTCACAAGTAGAAATTTGGCTATATATATTTCTAGTCATTGAACATAGTAGAGTATTGCGTACCTTGTAATTAAGTTGATATTCTTCCTTTTCTTGATTAGAAAAAGTTCTGACTTCCTTGTCAGGAATTTTATAATCACTAGTAAGCATAACAAAGTTGTCTACTCCAGTATTGATAACAAAAGTCTTCATTCGATCTCTCCAGTACTCATAGTCATTACCATCAAAGATAGGTGGTCTTGTAGGATTTATATTATCAATTGAACCAACATTAATTCCTGCCATACTAGTAAAATCCTTCGATACACAAACTTGTTAGTAGAAAAGATTTGAAATAACAAAGTTCGGAATGAAAATTTGGTATGGGAAAATTCAGAATGTAAAAGTGAGCAAGAAAAACTTGTATGTAAGTACAAGAATTTCAGAGACCTTCTCTGATACCAAATGTATGATCGAAATAGTGATGTAGATGCTCAATTTACAAGAGGGGGGTGAATTGTACACTTTAAAAATTCCTTTGGAACCTTTAAAGTTGGTTACGAATAACTATTTTTTCCTTAAGTAAAAGAAAGAGCTAAGTTTAACAAAGTTAAACTAAGAAAATTCACAACACCTCTAACACCAAATGCAAACTTTGAAAGAGATTCCGAATGTAGGTTCCGGAAATATGGTTCCGGAAAATGAAACATAACAAAAGATTACAATATGAGATTCTACCTTAAAGCATATAGAATCTAAATGAAACAGAGTACAAGTAAGGAAGTATAAGAAAAATATACTTTCCTTATAATAGAAAATGCAGCGGAATATAAACAAGTAGTTAAACTACAAGTAACAAGATATAAGTCTTTTAACCCAAAGAGAAGGGTATCCAACAACCTTGGATAAAGGTACCTTGATTTATACTTTCAAGCAAGTCTGTCTTACCCACACCAGGGTAAGCCCTCGATACGAAGATCGGAGTCTTTGTCTTGCTATCCCCGCAAGCCCTCAACTTCAAGGTAATTGGCAACCTCTGTCTTCCTCAGCAAAGAAGCCCTCGAACTTTAAGGTAGTCGACACCTCTGTCTTCCTATCCCCGGAAGCCCTCGAATGTAATCACCAACATTCGGAGTCACACGAAGCTTTGAGAGTTAATAAGAGACTCTCTCTCTAGAAATCACTTAAACAACATGTATGCACAAACCAGGTTGTTCATCAGTCATCAGTATCGAGCTCTTTCAAATGAGCTCCTATTTATAGGTAAGGTCGGCTCCTTCTCCAATGGTCATATTTTCCTTAAATATCGGAGGGACCTGTACACATGTCACTTCGACAACGGTTAGTTTATAACAAAATAGACGACATCATTTTAAAAACTAACTCAAGGGTTCGGAATGTAAGCTTCAGAGTTAAAGTTCGGAGTGTAATGAAAATGATAGAGTAGATAAATTTTAGAAGTGGAAGAAAAATAAAATTTCGGAGTCTAACCAAAATATTGTTCAGAGTCTGAATTAATTCAGAGTGTATAAAACAAAGATGATCAGATTCTATTTAATAGGTGAATTTGGAATGGTAATTCGTCATCAGAATTCGTAATGAGAATTCTTCATCAGAAATCGTAATAAGAATTCTTCATTAGAATTTGTATTGAGAATTTGTTATCGAACTTCATAAGAATTCGTATCCTGAATCTGGAATAGAACTTTGTCAGAGTTCATATTCGGAATTCGGAATGAAACATTCTTACAGTTCTTATCCAGAATTCGGATCCTAAAACAGAATGCTTCATATCAAAGTTTCAAGCAATTCTGAGAAAATAGAAATGAATCCGAATCTCATACTTAAGAAAAATCTAGAAGAAAATATGATAAGGATAGTTTTTCTTATAAAAGCGACTTTCCTTATAAAAGCAAATTTCCTTAAGAAATCTATTTTCCTTAAGAAAGCAATTTTCCTTAAGAACGTAATTTTCCTTATAAAAGAAATTTTCCTAAAGGTAAGGTGTTTGTGATTTTCAAAACAAGAAGGAATGGAAAAGTCATAAGGAAAACCTTATTGACTCAACACATCAAGGGGACATGTTAGGTAAAATATCTATAATTACTAGCTCTCACATGGTACAAAAATTAAATCTTCCATATTTAACCACTCATAATAATATTTATGATATGGTCATTGAAACTGGAAAAATACATATTAAATATTCCATGAAAACCAACTGAAAGAAGGATAACTACTTAGACATATCTTACGTCCACTGGGTATTAAAATAATAACTAAGGGATTCATCTACATCCAAAACTCTATTATATAATGATCACAAAATTTTTTATGGACATGATCTTGAAAAATAAATTTTACGACACCACCTTCTCAAATATCATTTCTAAAATGACGGATTTCTCAAACCCAAGATTCAAACCATGAGAGTTTAACACACCATTAGTGTTAGTAAATGTGGTCATAAGAAACCTAAACTTCCCCATTTTAGTTTAAAATAGTTTTGAACCAATAAATAATACCAAAAAAATAAACAAGTCACATAGTCTTATATTGGCATTCAGAACAACATCATGATGATTTTTGAGATATCACTAACTATACTCTAATGTTACCCAAAACATGTTATTCAAAAAAACTGAATATTACCAACAATACCGAAGATAAATCTATAGAAACAATCTATAAAAAAAGTCACAATGGTAAAATTGAAAACCTTACTTTAGTAGTTCTTAAAATTAATCACTAAATTCCAAATATTAGCTAACCTATATGAAAATTTGTTGAAAATATTGTAGTAGCCTCTAAATGAAGTTAATAATAAAGTCGAACACTCGATGGGTAAGATATCCTCCGGGATAAAATTCACGATCTCAAAAAAAATTATAGGTAAAAAATCTAACAAATTGAAAAATATCATTAAATTATAATTATAGAATGATAGATTATCAATTAAAATCCTTGGAATATTTTCTCTGGTCATCAATAATTACCTTGAAAATATCATAAAAAATACAATCCACATTAAGGATGGTAATACATGGTATCATCCCAAAAAGCTAGAATCTGATAAAACATTATCCTCAATATTTGGAAAATCCTAAATTAATATATTATGAGAAATATATTATCACTATTAATTGGAACATCCAACCACAATGTTATAATTTATATCCCTAATAGAATTACCAGCCCTCTAACAACAACACTATAAGAAAGGTATATATATTTATGTAATTTATGAACATGAGTTTTAATGAGGAAGAAATTATTCATATAGTGAATGAAACGAAGAAAAAATTACGCAGAGGTATCCATAATACAAAACCATTAAAATTCATATTATATGCACTCTAGGTTCGATAAGTATTACCTAAACAACATCCATATCAAGAAATTTTCATACAACCCACTCCCCTACTAGAATTAAATATTCTATGGGTTAAATACTTTAATGGAGAATCATATAATCTTTAATATTTGTTTTATATGTAATTATATATATGAAAATACATTCTATTTTAAAAGGAAATTGTTGTTATATTCTAAAAACTAGGGTGCATCATAAACTCTGAAAATATAAAATTACAGAAACACATCCTAGGTCTCTAACAACGGTAGAGAATGTAGGAGGGACCCAATTTAAAAATTGAAACTCAAATAAATGGTCTTAATAAAACTAAATATTTCATAGTGATCAATATTTAAATTTATTTATAAAGTACACATATCTATGATATTAATGTGGTTATGGTCATGAAGCCCTAATAGGGTGGGACATCTTCTAAACTCAAGCTATCGTTAATGATTAATAAAAGATCTTCAATAAAATCTAAAACACCATAAATGGTAGGATAGTTTCATAATGCATTCATATAGATATAACGAAATTATTTTCTACACCATGATTGTTGAATGAAATTCTAGAACACTTATCTAAATGGAAGATTCCGGAACTAGCTAGGAAGCATAAATATCATACTCCAACCAGTCCTCTATCACTTGAGGATCATTATGATCTTGTAATCTCATGATACATCTATAAATGGAGAAATCATACTAGATACTACATAGGAAATTATTTCTCTTTATGTGAAATATTCCCACAACTATATAAATCATCTTTCACTAAACACTTACGGGGAAGGATTTATCCCAACCCATGGGGTAGGGAATGCAAAAAATTGGTCCCAAAATCAATGCTACATCACTCAAATGATCAATGGAGAAGGGGTCAAGCCAAGACATGATAATTTCACCACATTACATTTTAATAAGATTTTCTAGTCTATGGGTAATATCCTTTATTTAGTTAGTTTTAGCCCATGGTTAATAGAGAATATCTAGGTGAGTTGACATAAAAAATGGTGGATCATGTTTGGCCACTATATGATGCCTTTATCAACTTAATTGTACCCTATAAATGATTCCTTTAAATTTTAGATTATATAAGAGGTTATCAAAGTCCTAGTGAATGGATATGTTAGCCTCCACACCTATTCCAGTCTCCCTAGTCTTGTGACCATTCTATGGATCCACTTAGTATCAATTCTATGAGTTCCCAAACCAAACCTCATAAGTCGTCAAACTCCAAACTCCATAAATAATCCATGAAATACTCTTATTCTTTTTTAATAGACCAGATTCATTAGTAGTATACTTAGGTTGATAGTAATATGAGTGTTACACTCCAATCCCCCCACCAATAGGCTTGATATTGGTGACTGACACCAAGAAAACATAATCATACATTCGATACCTTATCTTATAAAAGCCTTATAAATAAAAAATTTGTAACAAAAAATAATAACTAAAAAAACTAATAATATATAACAAAATAAATTATATAATAATATATGCATATAAAAATTGTTATGTAATACAATTATCTAATGGGAAACCCCACATGAAAAATACAAATGTACAAGACAAAAGTCAAAAGGTGGTACTGACTCTAGGAATGGAAGATTCCTCCTCACTATGCCAGATCCTAGAATATAATCTATTATGAACCATCAACCTACACATACAAAGGAAATATACTATTCATTTTATCCATAAATCATTGGTAGCTTCTCATCTATAAAGGTTATCTCTAGAATATTCAACATCTGTAAAAATGTAACATGTGTAAGAATGTGTACTATATAGGAGTGAGTATAAATATTCAGAGAAGGATTCCTAAAAAACATAAGGTAAAGATAAATCAGTAATTCAGTGGCAACACATGAATGTAGGAATAATATAAAGGTGTATTCCAAGGAAAAATGATACTATCCATGTTTAATTCAGTCACATAATAGGCATAGTTCCAATCATCAAAAAAAATCTCCATGAAGTATCAAATCCTCAATATTTAAAAGATACATGAATAAGTATTCACATAAATCCTGAAGTAAAAATATTGTTGTAAGATTTATTTAGAAATTAATAAACTAAGACCCAATTTGTCTTTGGAAGACTGAAGGCATCCAATATTTTTGTTACATAATAAGACCCATAAATCCCAATATATCTCCAATTCATCATATCCACATTATCCCTTGACATAAAAAGTAATGAGAGACCCCTGACATGCTACAAAAGACCTCCTTCGAGTGAGTAATTGAATCCTATGGAGGAATCATGCCTCAATTAGTTTAATATTAATCAACCATGTGGGTTACCTTCTATATAAGTAGAGGACACCCCCATAACATTGGGAGGGTTACCTCCTCCACTAAATACATAGAGGACCTACAACCTAGGGAAAATATTCTATGAAGACAATTCCAAACTTATGGATATTCTATAATCATGTACCCAGACTGTTCATAATCTCTACACACCTACAAAACACCAACTTCTTGAATGTATATAACATAAACAAAAAATGATTAATATATATATACCATCATACTATATGTGAAAAAATACTCAGAAATATATACTCGTATATCATAAACTATCACCCATGTAGAAATAAATATAAAATACTAGAAATTTTCCAGTATATGGAATGTCCATATAGGGTACATGTCATATAGTTCACTTGAGAAATGGTAGTAATGTAATGTCATCACCCTATCTATGTTTTTTAGTATAATACATCGAATAATTGTCATGTCACATAATGTGGAGGACCGACATATTGTCCTAACATGTTATCAATGTTGACTCAGATACAATAAATAATTAGATACATGGAATTTGACATAGGGTCAAATGACATCAGATATTCATAAAATTAAGGAAATCTAGAACCCTAGATAACAAACTACTGGGAAAATATCTTGATTTATTAAATAATTTTTAGTTCAAAATTTTGAATCTATAACATGCAGAGACTTTGGAATCATGTTCATGCCTTCACCTTTAACCATGATACTAGTTCCTCCTTTAACTAACACCTATGGGGCCTCTATCATACATTAATAGAATATTTTTTAGATATATTTCATCATCCAATCCATTATTTTCCATCCATTCATTAAATTATGAATACATACCATCATTCCTTCACTTCCATATACCTACAACCATGATCCTATTTTGTATAATCATGGAATCAAGATCAAATTATATAAATAATAATAGGTGGACATTATTTGAGAATTTTTTGGTCAGGGGAATAATCATACAACCAATAATGTATTCACACATAGCTTCATAAAAAAGTGAAATAATTGAGGAAGAATAATTTAAATAATCGTTATATTATTTTTTTGAGAATGATAGGAATTTTAAATATTTAATTTATCAATGATTTATTTTTCTATGAGAAATAACTAGAGTAATAATTTTCACTAAGAAAAAATTTCATTAGGAGAAATTATCCACCTAGTATTCTCAGAATAAAAATATTAGAATCATATAATCTTCATCCCTATGTTAATCTAATTCTAAAAATTAAAAAATTATTTAATATACTAGATTGCATGATTGAAGAAAAAAAATATTATAGACTGAAATTATTTATTCATACAATGATAAAATAATAAAACATAAAATTTCAATTGATTATTCTTCAAAACATTACAATGAATTATGATAATGAATGCTCAAACAATTATTGGCATGTAAGAAGAACGATTAAAATATAAAAAAATATTTTAATTTCATGGATTTTGAAAGATAAATTATAATATATTCAAATATTATTATTTTTCAAATATCCTATTATTATCATTTTGAATTCTAATCATGTTAGTAAGTGGATCTATTTTTAGAAGAATGAAATTTGAACAATGTAAAATTATGTGAACCCAATAATTTAATTTATAGATTATTTCAAAAACATCTGATCTTCAATATTTTATTGTCACTGACACATTGTTCTCTCATCATCTTCATTCAAAGGACAATCCTACACAATATATAAAATGTTGAATCCTTTCATGAGAAATTTTTCTCACCTTTTTAATATAAAAATATAGAGAGATAATTAAGGTATGAAATTTTTCTAATAGTGAAATAAAAACCCTCTCATAAATTTTTTTAATCCTTTAATATTTCCCCCATTAACTCCCTGTGTAATTTATTATAACTCTCAAAGAATATACATTTTGAAAGTCCAATAAATAATTGGCCAAATATCTTAAAACACTAACCCCACACCATACAATATTCCTTCTTATTTCCAAATGAACATGCCAATTCCATATGAATAATAAAAAATAATATTTTATTCTTTTACATGTAAAGTGGGTGGTTAATTAGTGTTTTCAATAAAGACCTAAAAATACTAAATATATGGAATAAAACCAAGAACATAATTAAAGAATTTACAAGGAAACACCCTATTTTCTGCACAAACAATGAGTCAAAATGTTCATCTAAGTTTATTTTTAATAGATATTAATGTTTGTGATCATTGGATGAATATTTTTTTATTTAATAAAGCTTAAATATAAATTAAAACTCAACTAGATGATAATTTTCTAAAAATTAATCCCAAGGGTAAATACAATATTTTTAGTTCAATTAAAGAGTTAAAAAAATTTCCATTGTCAACTACTATGGTAAATTTACCATTTTACTTTTTTTAAGGGATTAAACATTCAAAAATAAAAAATAAAGTAATGGTCACTTATGGAAAATATAGGTATATACGCCACGTTCCTTGGATATTAAGTTAACTTGAACATAACATGTACTATAACATTTGGTTAATCCTTTTAGTATAACCATGTATTTATATATGATAGTTAGTTCTCAAAATTATCTTAGTGTTTATATCATTATAAAGACACCTCCAAAATTTTATTGAAAAATGAAGGTCCTAATGAGACAAAATTGATAGAGGTATTCCATGATCCTCTATATTTGAGAATACACCAGTATATCATAAAAAATAACAATTAATGAATCAAAATAGTTACCAAAGTCTATACTTATTATTTATATAAACACCACTAACATGTTTTCCAAACCAAACGACATCATAAGGTACTCATACAATCCATACATACTCCTTAATAAAGTATGAGGAACATCAGCTAAACTCAACCAAAACTAGTGATATTTAGAACTCAAATTGATCTTATAGAACCACTTTTACCCCCTAGGATAATATGAAAATTCATCAATATGAAGAATTGGAAACTGGTTCTTGATCATCACTTGGTCTAACTACCAGTAATCCACACATAACTGAAAAGAACCATTTCCCTTCTTGGTGAACAAAACAAGAACAAATTAATGGGATATTATTAGTGGAATAAATTTGTTAAACATAAGATCCTATATTTTACTATTTATCTCTTTAATCCCCAAAGGATCCATCATCTATAAAAGAGTAAGTATAGGATGTATACCTAATAGTTTCTTGATTGAAAACTCAACAAATCTCTCTCTCTCTTTCTCTGGAAGGTTTCAGTCTCAATAAACCATTAAGAAAAATATCTTAAAACTTGTCAATAATGAGAGGAATGTTTAAGTAATTCATTTATTCCTCATCACATATATAAATGACTAAAAAATAGGTATAAGTTTCCACAAATTATTAATATTATGTTCCAAGTGGTCTCCCTATAAATCAAAGTACTTAAAAAGGTAACAAAATCACCCTTGATTGATGTGAATGATACCATTAATGATACCAGTAATTGTGGGATTGTCAAAGATTCATCCAATACATCCCTAGGGTCACATAAAAATTGGTTATCTAAAATAAAAAGAAATACCAGAGATTCTCAAAACCATCAACTATGATACTGCATCCTGGAAAAATTTTAATACTATTAGATTACACCAATAATGGTGTATTTGTATACATAAACTGATATAAATACTTTATAACCATCCCATTACTATAAAAAACTAAGAATATACAAATGAGTGGGATTCACTTGGATCAAAAAAAATATAAAATAGGTTGGATTTCACAAAAAATCATACATCTAATGGTTGATAACTTCACTTTATGATCAATATGAATCAACTCAATAACATGTAACTATCCCATCCCTGTTCCTCTACATTTAATGATTTTCATCTTAAATACCAAATGAGAGATACCATATTTCTTTTTATAGAGATGACCTATTATTCCTTCATACCCAACTATCCAGAAAAACTCTAATCACTGACATGTGGTAGTTCCCTTGATCCAACTATTGATCCGTGAGCATATCGATAATTTTGAAAACTACTCGGTTCAGAATAACATTTAAAAAATAACTAAATATTACCCCTATTCCATATGAAGGATAATATATAAGTGTTTATTGGTACAATTTTTAGGTATTCCTATCACTACTAAAATAATAAAATACTAAATAAGTTCTACCTTGAGTGGTAATAGATGATCCAAAACCCTGATTGGCCTCTTTGTCACCACAAAAGTGATAGTCACCAAATTTTTTCTCCATGATTCCCAAAACTATACACCCAGATTAACTCTAAGAATGATACTACAAATATGGTATACCCTCAACAAGGAAACTCTAAATATTGATTTCATGTTCATTGCTTATGAAAAATTTGTAAAGAAAAATAAATTCACCTATGATAAAATAATATCCCTCATCCCATCCCTAATATTCTGAACCCTAGTGGTCTTATTTCTTATAAAAAATGGTGAAAATTGAATTAAATTGATAAAATAAAAAATATTGTCTATAATTGACATGGATCCCTAGAAAAGGGGTATAAACTATTAATCCTTATATAATTGAGATATTCCCTAAATCATAGTGTTTGTATGATATATATTAGCCTATATGGTAGAGTATGATATATGTATATCCTATGAGATGATATCCTTCATTTCATGGTAATTAAAAATTCCATTGATTAGAATATTTTTTATCAAGATATAGAATTACCATATGGAATGGTTTTTAGAGGGAATCATACTGTACAATCTAAATTAACACCATATGATATTCATAGAAGCCAAAAATTAATTTTTTAACATATGAGTCATTTCCATACAAGTTATCATTGATTGAAATAAAAATTATATAAGATGAAATATTGGGGAGAATGAATAATTCATGGGAATGAAATCTTTGAACTGAAGGGAATATAACCTAGAGATAGGTGATACAATATGGTAAGATATGATAAGTTATAGAGTAGGTCATATATTTATTAAATGGATTATTTTATTTCTTTTTTGTATATAGTATTATATGATATATTTATATCATATAGTCCATCTTTAATATTTGTATTATATGACATGGGTGAATCATAGTTCCATGAATTATATAATATGATTAATTTAGTACAACAATTATTCAATTAATGTAGTGGAATTTTATGAGATTATTGTTCAAATATCCCTAAGTTTTTATCCATAATTTGTTAAACACAGATGATGGAAGAATGCGTTAAAAGATTAATATATGAATGATTTAATCTTTAACCATATGTTCCATAAAAAATGAGTAAATGGTATGATAACTTGGGAATATCTCAAGGGATACGTAACGAATTATTGGTCAGTAGTGTAGTGGTGAAATTATTGATAAATATTTTAACCATATCACTCTTTGAATTGAATATCTATTCTTAAATTAAACTTTTAATTTTTTCATACTAGAATATCTTGTAGGATAAAGAGGTGTTGGAAATTTCTTTTGGATTATTCGATGCACCTTGTTGATACACCACAGGGGGAAGTGTTTGAAGGAAGTTCGTTATGATCCTCCTCAAGAATAAATAAAAAGGGAAAACACCAACATACTCTTCTATATAGTAAAATTATTAATTTCTTTTTTATTGGGTTTCAGTTTCAATGTCATAGGGATCATGGGATTTATGGTTTATAATCACTTTTAAGGTCCTGGTAAAGTGTTAATTTATCCTTATAACCCTATCAGTGGTATGAAATATCATCCAGGGTATTTAATTCATGAAAAAATACTAATAATGAAGGTTTTTTGATGTTTTATTTCATATCATATTCTAGAACAATAAATATAGATTATATATTGAACAACCACTGATATTATGTTATTCCATAATGTAATCTATGTTGGAATCACTATGTATGATATTTGATATCATAGGCTACTATATAGTGTTATTATTTGGTTCAGAATAATTTAATACTTATGAATTTTGAATATCATATGAGATGAACGTTATAAATAGTTCTCAAAATATAGACCATCATATCACCTATAACAAACTGATAATAATGGTCGAATTCGACTACCCAGGTACAAAATGTTTTCAAACTTTTGTTATACCCTATCGTAAGCTATAATAGATGAGTGCACATCAAGTTAATCCCATGAATAGGCTTATTATAGGTGACGATATTAAGACATGACGTTATATATCATAAACTTAGTTTGATTTTTCATGTTGATTCTTATCTATCATAGCCTACAATTTAGACATATCACAAGATATGACATACATAGATTTGTTTTTATTTTACAGTATTCAATTATTAATTTATTGGTATAATACATAAATTGTTTATAAATTATGATAAAAGTTATTTTACAAAAATTATTAATTTATAATTGATTATATAAATTAATTTATTATAATGTGTTTGTAAATAATTAGTTTAATGTTAATGAATCATTTATTAAACAAAAAATATATAATATTTGTTATTAATATTAAAATATATTTTTCAAATTATATTACCTCTCTTGTAATTTGGAAATAAAATTTTATTTTTAATATCAAGAGTTTAATTTCTAAAATGTTTTTAAATTTAAAAATATGGATAAATAATATAATTGAGGTCATATTATATTGTGAATTATTCGTAATTATATAATTTTAGTTGTTCAAATAAGAGGTCTTATTTAAAAAATTATTTAAATGATTTTAAAAAGTGTTTTAATGATTAATATGATCAAAGCATATATAGGCTAAAATATTTGATATTTAGATTATATAAATTTTTTATATAATAAAAATTTGAATATAAATTATTTACATTTCATTTAATATCATACGTTACATTAAAATTATATATAATAGATAATATGCATTTTTTTTTATTGAAAATAGATATAAATATTTTATATTTATTTAATTATGTAATGTCTATGATGCATGAAAAATTATAAAGTGTTTATAATTAGTTTTTATTTATGATTTTTTCATATATTATTTATCTATTGTTTAAAATTATTAATTTTTTATTTATTTAGTTCATTCATATTTTTTAATATTTATTGGTATAAGTTTTTATATGATGAATTTATAAGTATGATTTAGTTTAATGTTTTTTAAACTACTAATAGAGATTATCAAACCTACATATAAGGAGTTACATTCTAGGTGTGGTAAATGATTTATTTTTCTTCTACCATGAATTTGGTTTATATAAGGTTATGAACCTGAATTAAATGGTTTATTTTATTTGATACATAGTAGGTATTTTATTTATGTTGGAGTTGATATCTTTCTTGAGTAATTTATTTCTAGTTAGAGGGAATTTGGGTTGGACTTCTCACTGTCAAGGAGGCTTATCCCTTGTTAAGAAAAGTATATTCTAGGATCATGTTCCACATTGTTGGTATATAAATGTTGGGATAAATGTTTTGGAGAAAAATATAAGAAGATAGGTCATGGAGAGTCCAAAATATGAAAAAAAAACTATGGAATCATAAGGAAGGGTAGTTATTTAATCATGAAAAACCTTTCCATTGGAGAAGGAATGATCCAGAATTCCAAAAGGGTTACAATAAACATTATGGAGAGTACATGGAATATATTAATATTATAGAATCAAATTATTCTATTATTATGGGTATATTAAATTGACTATATGTTTCACAATTGATTTAAATATACAAGAGTTTAAAATTAAATAAAGTTAAAATATGAGAGCTTACAGTGTGTATTCAAATGGTGCAATAAGGGGATTTTACATTAGGATAATATAAAAAACTTATTTCATTAATATTGTTTAGATTATAATAATGATTATTTTTTTTTCATCTCATTTACTTTTTATGTGATAAATACTGTTTTTTTGTGTGAAAAAAATATTTGTTTTTAATAAAATTTGATGGGTTTTTAATAAACCAGGTTGTGAATGATCCATGTCATATACTATGCTGAAAAATATTAAATTATTATTTTCTAAATAATGGTTTAGACACATACGATATGCAAAAATAGTTTATTTATTAATATTACAAAAAAACCAAACAAGAATTATTTCCTAAACAAAACATGGTTTGTATAACATAGAATGATATTATTAAAGGAATATAGTTTCTAAAAATATAGTGGGATAATTTTTGGGCTTCTAGAATTTTTAATATAACAAGTAAATGATAATATCTCTGTATATAAAGGGAATTAAACTTAATATCCTAAATGGTTTAGGGTTTGTAAACAAACTATTTTATACAAAGAGTTTAATTAGTTACCAATATAATTCCAAGGATCATTTTTGATGGGAAGTGATCCAATAATGATTATGATATAGATATAAAGAGTTCTAGGTAGACAAAATAAGTTAATATCATTACATTTTATGTTGTATATTTAGGGAGTTTGAATTTTTTTCAAGGAGTTAAACATTAGGTATATGACTAAAAAGACCCTCCATTATTCAAATAGGATTCCCTCAAAGATGTTATTCACTAAAGTGTTTAGTGGGAGGTATTAATTAGATGGTCACATAAATATGTATAAATAATTACATAGTGATGTAATGAGTTTAATAAAAACATGAAAAGTGTAGTAAACATATGGCTGATCTGGTAGTCTATTATATGTGATATGTTAAACATGAACTTATGTATATTTTTGTTAACAATTATTAAAATAGTTTAAGAATATAAAATATTTTATGTCATAAAAAATAAGATATACACTTTTTGGTTTTTTCATGCTTTTTTTTCAAATATATCTACTAATATAGTTTTTGTGAAGTAAAATGATAATTTAACTCTCAATTCATTACATTGAGATATCCCTAATCAATGTTCATAATGGATTATTATAGGTTATGAAAACAATTTATGGCTAGAGTGAGTATGAATCGTGCATCAAGATATAGATTATGCTAATGAGATATATAATTGACTTTCCACACTGGAGTACCACTAAATTATATACCAAATAGAGTGTCATAAAAAATATATTTCATATCGAAAGGGTGTATACTTAATATTGAAGCCATATACATGACGTTAGTGAGATATTTTCTATGGAAACATTCATCAATTGATACCTTTCTTTTTCATGCCTTGAACCCTAACTGATCAAGGGGTGTTTGAATATATTTTTGATAATTTCATCAATTGAAGGTTAAAAAAGATAGGATTGTTCATCTCATATGATAAGTATGACATCTTGATCCTATGTAGAGATGGAATAATTTTTTTGACCTTACATAGATAGTGCATATGATGTCTATATCTACCCTAGTGGGGAATATGAGATGGGATCATCTAGTAAGATGAATAACAAGTGATGTTTTCATCAGCCTTGTAAATATTTACAAAGTTATTCTATAATGTAGGAAGGTGGTATATGGGAAGAGCATACTTCATGTCTCATGGTTACTAGATATATTAAAAAAGTGGATTTTATGATTACCTATACTTTATTTTGAGGTAGCTGGTGCATATAGGTATAGACCTATATGTGTTTGATGGAGATTAAACCAGATACCTTTATCACTTGAGTAGAACTAAATCTTTACTAGTTGATATTATTTACTTAAATTTATGAATTCGTTAACTTTCATTTGTTGTTAATATTATAAATAATTTTGGGGATACACTTTTTGGTTAACTGAATGAGGAATGAGTTTTATAAAACTCAAAGATCCACTCTAAAAGTGTCATAGCATTTATGTAAGGGGAATTTCAAATTACTATTACTTGGGTAATACATATTATGGGATACATTATGAAATTAATGATATATTTTTTAAGTGTTATAGAATATATCCAAAAGAAGTTTTGTTTAGGGTTTCATAAGATACCTTCTATGATATGATATAAGGTGAAATTACACAAGAATTTATTTGTATTTAGTGAAAATAGCAGAATAAAGGGAATATTCCCTGAATCCATGTAATGTCAAATAGTATGATATAGTTTTTCATAGTGTAAAAAAATCATATGAAAAAGGATGATTTTATTTTTTTAGTTATATCATATTATATAATATATAAATACCATATAAACTGCATGGGCTAGTTGTATTATATGACATGAATGAATCAAAACTTCCTAAATTTGTTGTAATTTTTTATTTGGTACACCTATAATTCACTTAACGTAGTGGAATTTGTATGGTTAATGTTTGAATATTAATAATTTACTAGCTATCATTTATTAAATCAAATTAATGGGAGAATATATTCATAAGATAAATGTATAAACAACCAAATATTTACTCATGTATTTCATAATTCATGAGAAAATTTTATATTAACATATGTTTTTTAATGAGGGAGATATAAAAGAGTATTTTCCATTAGTCAAGTGGTCATATTATCAAGAAATATGTTTCCACTTTGAATCTCTATCCTATATCTCTCTTCTTCTTTTATTCATTAAATTTTAGGATACTAGATTATAGTGGAGGATATGGAGGACCTTCCAAAATTGTTTGGTAGATTTGCTAAATTCCATGGATACACCAAGGAGGGAAGAGTTTATAGTTCATTCCTTATGATCCTCATTAAGCACATACAAATGTAAGCATAATTAGTTAAATTTGGTGTAAGTTACACATAATTTATTTATAGTTTATTAGGATTCAGTTTCAATGAGAGGATGATAATGGTTGTAACATCCCATTAACTTTTTTAAGGAACTTCTTGATACGTTTTTAGATCAAGTTTTATTTGGGGATTTCCTTGGGGAGTTCCTAGTGAATTTTTTAGGGTTTTGGAAAATGTTATGTCTAGTGCACAGTTTGTTCATAGTTTTCCCAAACCATATACCCTCCTAGTGAAAACCATGAAACCCTAGAAATTGGGGGAATTCATGGCTGGAACATGGTTAAACTAAACCATATTCCCAACTAGGGGAAACCATGTATACCAATTATTTTAGACATATGATTAGGGAATACAATTATTTTATTTTTTTCTTACCCCCCAACAAACCAAACACATGGGATTTTAATTCCCTGAATATTATTTTTAAATTACCAGGACCAATTGAAGTTATAAAATACCCTCACTAAACCTAATAGGGTTTCCATAATCTTTTTTTCTCTATTGATGATTAATTTTCATTAAAAACTATTATATTGTGAATTAATGTCCCATCAGATGATACGATCCCTCTCCGATAAGACTATGTACTCTCATGTTAATTATTATGATCCTGACTTCTCTCTTTCCTAGATATTTATAGAATATCATTTTATTAATGAATCTAATATCATTTTCTATGGATTCTGAATCTAATTTTGATTTCATGCTCTCCTTTTCAATGTTCTTCATTGGTGTTCCCTTTTTGGTTATTTATTTGATCTATGGATTTAAGGTAGGTGGTTCCAAAATAATTTTCCATTCAATTGAAACCCTATTTTTCTTGATTGATTTGAAATGAATTTTTTATTTGATTTAAAAATTTTAAATTGATATTATTGATGTTTTATTTTAAAATAGGCATATAAATTGTGTTTAAACCCATGATTTTAATGTAATTGAAATTATAGGGTGGTTTTGAGAAATAATGATGGTTTGATTTTGAAATTTATTTGATGAGAAGATTTGATGTTGATTACATGATAAAATTTTATTAAATTTAATGATGATTTTGAAATAAATTAATTGATAAAAACTTATGATTTGGTATTGAAATGAGAAAGGCATGTTGAAATTGAGAATGGGTAATTGAACTTTTATTTGTGAATTTTTTTGAAATGATTGAATTTAAAATAGTTGAATGGTTAATTAAAGCAAATGATAGACTTGGTAGTTAATTAAAGACTAAGACAATAATCCTACGATCTAACCCCATTAAAAATGATCAATGATGACAACTCCTACTAAATAATGTTTTCTATGATTTTCTTATAATGGGTGACCTAATGGGTTGATAATTGATTTCCCATAATGGGTCCCCTATTATGGTGTAGATTGAGTGTGCACACATATGTTGATCAATGATAACTAATGATAAGTGTGATGATCCTAATTATAGAAACTAACTTACCTTAGGGTGTTTGACCATAGTGTTATCTTTATTTTATTTGATTAAACATGTTATTGATTATAGATATATTTAATTCATGATAGTCGATTTATAATTTTTTTCTAAAAAAATCATTTATTTATTTTTTGATATATATACCATATTTTTGTATTGAAATAATGTTTTGTTTCAAATATGTATATTCCTTTCGAGTCATTATTTTATTTAAATTGAAAGAACAAATGGTTTATTATTATAGTATTTTTATGGAACACCTGGTGAGACCCTAATAGGTTGTTTAGGTCACACCATAACTATTAAGTTAGGAATCAATAGATTATCTTATGCTAGGTTGCACAAAGGGGATACATCCACTTTGAGGTGGAGGTT
Source organism: Viscum album (assembly GCA_963277665.1). Lineage (NCBI taxonomy): Eukaryota > Viridiplantae > Streptophyta > Magnoliopsida > Santalales > Viscaceae > Viscum > Viscum album. Next base: position 1,596,211,427 of record OY728161.1, read on the forward strand.
GTACTTGATTTGTGGGACCTGTAGTTATGGAGATGACTGGTGGAGATGTGATCTTCCAATTTTATAGGTTGTTTTGATTTTTATATTGGTAGATGTTTTGTTACTTGATAAAGTACTTATTTTCATTGTTTTACCTATTTTTATGGTACTTTATACTTGTGGAGTGTTAATCATACCAATTTATAATATTTAAAATTCACTATTTTGTGAAAAACCCATTCTCAGTTGATCTTTATGTGGTGTTAGGTTCTAGTTTCCAATACATGGGGATAAATAATTCCCTTATGGTTATGCAAGAAGCTAATTGGGTATATTAGTACCAGGTTATTTAGGATGGTTCATATAAAACTTTTATTATTGGGGCGTGTTGTGAATCTATATTTTTTTATACAGTTTGGGTTTGTCCAAGAAGATAAGATGTTAGATTCTTTGGACTTAAAAGGAAGTTAAGAACTATTTCCTTTCCAACTCTAATCATTATGAGCCTTAAGTTATCATGTGTTTTGGGAAAATCTACCTTGATGATTTTGTTGATATGATTCTTGTATTTTCCATACATTTGATTTGAGTTTGTTGTGATCCCAATATAGAATTATGTTTATGGAATTGATATTCATGTATCCTAGATCAGAGTATCCTTGTTGATGTTTCAGTTTTATGTCTTTATGTTGTGTAGCATCATGAATCTGAGAAGATGTTTGAATAGGCTATAGGATGAAGAAAATGGTAAACTAATTTTATAAAATACTCTAGTGGACTAGAATCTAGTTTAGATAGAAGTACATAATGTCCAAGCACTGTTACAGACACTAGGACTAGTCCCCATTCTGGCTCCAGTAGTGGAACCTCAAAGGGTTGAATATCAAAATAGATATCTAGAGATTCTTCACAAGAATACACCAAAATTTAAAGGATCTAATTATTCTAATATGGGTGAGGATTTTTCAAAAAATATAGAGTTACTATTTTATTTTTTGGAAACAACTGATTTGATTAATGTGAAATGTGGAACATTTATGATAGAAGGGCCTAACAGAAGACTGTGGGACTTGATACTGGAAGAAAATATGAGTTTCTATAGTGGAATGAATTTAGAGTTATTTTCACTATTTATCTCTATCCAATGTTGATAGTTTTCAAAGAATCAATTGATTTCCATTATCTTCATAAGGGTGATTGGACTATGAAACAGTATGAAAGTAATATTTATAAGATTTTTTAGTTCACTAAAAAGGTGGTTAAGAACGAAAAATAGAAGGATTGATGATTTGGGATTGTCCTTAGTTCAAATATATGATATCTAATCTTCATGTTAAAGATAACTTATTATGATGACATGTTGGATAGAGTGTTGATAGATGAGATTGACCTAGCTTGTAAGTTAAGGTTGTCGGGAGTTCTTTATTCTCCCAATGATAGTACTATGAGTTCTTTTCAATGAAATACAATGTGTATTGAGCTACATGGTGGATATAGATACCAGATATCATCCAGAATTCCTGTAGGGAATGGAAGAGGCCCGATGACATACTTTATGTGTAAAAAGGTTGGGAATTTGAAATTATTATTCACTATGAAACCCAAGATCTATAGTTCATATGGTCACTCAAGACACCTAAAAAAGTTCAAAAATATATTTTTTACTCTACATAGTTTAATGAAATCATCATGTTTAGAAGTAATACTGTGAAATCATATGCTTTAAGAACTAATGGGTCCCAACCGCAGACATCCGAAAAATTCATCTTCATGTAGTGAAAGAGTCTCTAGGGGAAGCAAAGAATGGTCTGACAACTGTGAGTGGTACCATCATTATAGATTTATCATTGTTAACTAGTTTGGTTAATATAGTTGCATCTCATAAATATATATTGACTCTTATTATGAACATTCTAAATATTCTTACAAATATTTTTTGTTATGTGATGGATACTACTGCGCTTCTCAAAACAAAGAGAAAGAATTGTATTTGATGTCGTGTTTGGGTTTTCTCTTTCTCATGGAATGAGATTATGTAGAATTATATATTTATTGACATTAAAATTATTGAAATCATTATTAGTATGGGTTTTAAAATTTATAATAAGTCATGAATTTATAGTTATCATAATGGGTAACCTTTACAACACATGACGGGGTGTGTCGTGTTTAATGACACCCAAAGTTGAGTATACATGGAACATATTTTTTGGAGTTGGGAAGGAAACAATTAGTTTTTTATTTTTACATGGAGATAGAATATTTTATTAATTTTGTCATTCTAGTTTTCATTAAATTTACTAACATGTTTCTTCCAGATTATTATGTTTTACCACAAGTAGGGTAGAAAGTGTTCTCTATTGATTTAGTATCTTGTACACAACTAGTTTCTATTCCTCCTTACCATAAGGAAATTGAATAGTTGAAATAGTTGAATTCTCAACTAGGTGATCTTCAAGATAATGTATTTATTCTTTCGAGTGTGTCACCTTGTGTGGAACCTATTCTATTTGTAAAGAATGTTGGTGGGACACTTTACCTATGTGTTTATTACATAAAACTCATTAGAGTTATGGTAAAAAATATCCATTACCCTGGATAGATGATATGTTTGAGTAGTTGAAATTGGAAAATAGTTTTCTCAAATTGATCTTTAGTTTGGTTATCACTATTTGAGAGTTAAATAATATGACAATTTAAACACCGCATTCAAGAGTTCGTATAGCCAGAATGAGTACCTTGTTATTTCATTTGGTCAAACCAAAACTTCTAAAAATTTTATGTATTTAATTAATATAATATTCAATGATTATCCTGATACATTCATAGTGGTGTTCATGGATGAAATTCTTGTTTACTCTATAGCTAAAGATGATCATATTCATCATTTGAGAATAATGACATAAATATTGAGAGATCATAGAATTTATGTGATGCTCTTAAAATGTAATATAAGGATCCAAGATGTTGGGTTCTTATGATACATGGTCTGGGGATGTGGTAGTTCAGTTGATCATGAAAAAGTTAAAGATATTATGAAATGGTAGAAACCATGAAATGTTTTCTTGATACAGAGATTCTTAGGATTGGAGGGGTATTATCTTTGGTCTCTTAAAGAGGTATTTAAGCTTTCTTCTCCAATGAATAATATCATTCGGAAGGGATTAAAGTTATATTGGGATGTGAATATTTAATGTTTTCATGAGGATGTAGAACATATCCTAACTTCTACACCAGTTTTGACTATTATAGAGGTTTGGAAGGACTCTGTGGTCTTTTTTGATGAATCATGTTTATTTTTGGGCTATGTTATTATATATGTTTATCATGTGGTATCCTATGGATCCAAATATATTATTCCACAATAGAATAATTATCAAATCAATGATATCAAACTCATAGATTTGATTCATGCTCCTAATATTTGGGAGCATTAAAATTTTGGATAAAGTCAACCATTTATTCCTACCGAAAAATCATGACTTATATATTCCCTCAAAAAGATTTTGTCCTTCGACAGAGGTGTTGGGTGGAGTTCCTACAGTCTTCTGATTTGGATATTTCCAACACCCCTTGAAATTGGAATCTCATTATTGATGTTCTCAATAGGGAAATTTTAACCCATTACCTGAATGAATCATCAAAATAATGGAATTTTATGAAAATATTTGATCAGATTCATTATAGAGTTCAAGAAGAAGAGGTCTAGTTTTTTTCATGAGTGTTTAGTTTACCTTCAATATTCTGGAGATTAGTCTTTATAAGAAGTTTCCCGAGGATGAATTGTATAGTTTAAGGTATTATTTATGGTGGGGAGACAATTAGTTAGTTTTCATTATCTTCTATGGTCATCAAGAGTTTCAAACATTAGATTATTGTTCCTTTAGTAGTGAGAAAGGATATGATGATGGATATCCCTATTTCATAGTGGGAAATGCACCCTAGAACCAATAAATATATTTTATGACATTAAGTTAAATTATCGTGGCTAGGTATGAGATAAGACATTAAATATTATGTTTTACATTGTTATACATTCTAATAGGTCAAATCCAAGTACTATATAACATTGGGTTTTCTACAAACCATTTAAGAGAAAACATTGAAGTGGGATGAAATCTATATGGACTTTGTGATTTGGTTTCTATATAACCCTCAAGGGAATAATGAGATATGATTTATGATCAATATGCTGACAAAATCCATTCCCTTTATATCCATTTGAGATACAAATAAAGTTTATGATTTGAGAAATATATGATTAAAAGAGATTTTCTATTTATATAGGGTTCCATCTACTAAAGTATCTAATGGGGATCCCAATTTTACTTCTCTCTTTTGGAGATTATGTCAACAGGCACTTGGATATCAAGTTCGATTGAGCATGAAATATAATCCATATACATATGTCCAGATAGGATGATATTTACATATTCATGAAGAAATATTATTTTCGTATGTTATCAAATTTGGTGGACCTTAAAATTTCTATTTGGGACTGGTTGAATTTTTTTTATTGAAATATCTACTAGTCCAAAAACAGAATGGATCCTTTTGAGGCCTTGTATGGATTCCCTTGTAAATCTATATTATATTTTTTAGATATTTGTGAAGTGTCCCACATTGGATAAATTTTAATATAATAGATTATGGTAAATATTATGTTCATTTATTAAAAAATGGAAACTTAAAAGATCTTTTCTAAATACTGTGTTAATCATCATCAAAAAATACTAGGGTTTTTAGTTTGTGACCATATTTCCTTGAGGGTTTTAGCTCAGTTGGGTCACCAATGACTGGAGAAAATGGAATGAGTGAATAGAGGTTTTTTTGTTCCTTTTAATATTTTTTAGAAGATTGGTAATGTGTATTTCCATTTAGAACATACACCACTATTGAATTTGATCCCCGGCGTGTTTGATGTATCATAGTGCATGAACTATCTTTCTAAAACATCTCACATCTTGATAAGTGAAGACCTTCATGTCAAAACTGATACACCAATGATTGAGAATCCTATTAGGATTATTAATTCATAGGAAAATGTTCTTTGTGGGGGGATAATACCTTTATTCTATGTGTTATGGAATCATGGATGAGATTCACATGAGGCTTGGGAGCATGATACACTAAAGAGAGAGGAATGGCCTCATCTCTAAGAATTTGAAACTTCTAGAAATGATTTATATAAAAAATGTTTAGGTAAGGGAGTTTGTAACATGTAGTTACTTTATTTTAGGTAATTATTGACAGTTTTTTATTACATTTTTTGGGGCCTATATTATGGAGTTCTTCGTGAATTTTAGGTGTTTTTTAAAATTATTCAGTGCAGTACATGGTTGGTGCATGGTTTTCTCAAACCATATACCCACCTAGTGATAATTGTGAAACCCAAAATAGTGGGTGGCACACGGTTGGCACATGGTTTTTCCAAACCATTTTCCCACCCTAGGTAAATCATTAACCTAATATAATATGGGTGAAAGGTTAGGGGTCATAATTAGTTTTACTCTATGACCGTCCATAATAAACTATGCATGCATGACATTAATTCCTCAAAAAATATTTTAAATACCCCAAGACCCCCGTTTATGTTTCCTAACACTTCCACTAATCTGTAAGTATTTTTCCATGGTCATGATAGTTTATAGAGGATTACATGGATCTCCAAACCTCTTTTCTGGCGAATAAAGTTATCTGTGGATGATATGATCCCTATATAGTATTCTGATTCCCTCCTATGCAGATTCTTGTGATCTCATCCTCTCACATTCCTTGATACTTATATATCATCAATTTTAATTGATATAATATATTTTATGGATCATGATTCTAATATTGATTTCATTATTCCCTTCAGATTGTTTTGTTTTGAAGTTCCCCTTGTAGTTGTTGATTTGATATCTTGATTTTAGGTAAGAGTTTCCACAAGAATTTTCTATTCAATTGAATCCTTATGTTTATTGATTGATCAGAAATGAGTTACTAATTTATTTTAAAAGAATTATTTTAGATTATTATTGATTGATTTTTAAATGGGCATATAAATTGTAATAAAGCCACTAATTTCAATGGAATTGAAATTTTTGTTTGTATTTGAGAAAATTTGATATATTAATTTAAAAAATGATTTTATGAGATGATTTGATGTTTATTCCTTGAAAAAATGACTTTAATTGAATTATTATTTGAAAATGAATAAATTAATAAAAACAATTGATTTTATTTTTAAATGAGAAAGGCACAGTGAAACTGAAAATTGGAAATTGTAATTTGATTTATAAATCGTTTTGAAATGATTTTATGTCCCATTATTGAATGATTGATTAATATATTGATAAAATTGGATATTGGGTAGTTAGTTTGTGACTATGAGGAGAATTCTAGGATCAAACTCCCTCACAATGGATTGATGATGACAATTTTAACTAAACCAAGTTTGATATGATTCTCTTATGATGGGTCCCCTAATGGGGTGTTGATTGATTTTCCATAGTTGCTCCTATATTAGTGTATATTTGGAGTGTTTAGACCTATGAATATTCATGATCACTAATGAGAAGTGTAAGGATTCTATAGTTAGAAGCTAATGTATCGTATGGTGTTTGACAAGGGTGATTACTTTGTTTTATTTGACTATAAATGTAATTGATTATAGAGTTATTTCATTTATGTGATTGATTTATAAAATATTTTTATACATAATGTTCATTAATGACTATTTTGATATATATTCCATATTTTTTTATTGAAATCATGTTTTTTAAATATATAATTCCATTCCATGCCTTATTTTATTTTACTTGAAAGAGTATATGGTTTGTTTTTAAAATATTGTTTATGGAATACTTGGTGAGACTGTACTAGGATATTTATCTCACACCACAACTTTTCATTAAATAATCGGTATATTATCTAATTCCTGGTCCAAGAGAGGTAAAATAACTACTTAAATATTGAATTCATACTTTATTCATTGTAAAAGGAGTGATAAAGGTGACTGATCGATATCCACTTGTTGAATAGGTTTTTATGAGTTTTATCTTAGAAAATGAAATGTCACATTATGATGTATGTATTTATATTTTATTTCAGATTTGGTTCTGGAAAATTACCCTTATGGAGTGTTTATCGTATTAACTTTTAATATTTATCTTCCACTATTTTGTGAAAATATCATTCCCACTTGATCTTGAGGTGATGCCATGTGATAGTCTCCAGCATATGGGGATTTCAGATTCCCTCTAAGATATTTCTAGACCAGATCACATATCAGTATACCAAGGTAACTAAGCTGGATCAGGATAATGTGGTTTTTGGAATCTAGTTACTTCCCCTATATTGATTAAGTGTAAACCAACCCTTAGAAACATATCAATAACCTCATTGAAGTTACTAATATGTTATGTAATTTATAAGTAAATTCATTAAAGGATTGAGGATAATACTAAGGGATGTATAAGGAATAAATATTTATTGATATGGGTGTGTGATCCTTGGTGTGTCTATATATGGGACTTTAGATTCTTGTAATCTCTCTCTACATTATCCATTTATTCAAGAGGCACTATTATTTCATGGGAATGTGGGATAATCCCACACATATGATTGGAGATTAAAATTATCCCATGGAAAAACTGTGGTGGAAGGAGTCCTTTGAATAACTCTAAGAGGTCTTCATCAATAATGTGAAGTAAGATAATGATAGTGATAATCGATGTTGTATAGTAATTTTTTTATTTATTTTGTTTATACATGGGTTTGGTTTAAATAATGGTTGATCTTGGTTTAAGGGATTTTAGTTTCATTTGACATGTTTGTTAAGGGTTAATTGATCCTTAGAAACCCATCAGTGGTATTAAATCATCACCATGTCATTTGATTTTTGAAAATCATTATTGGAAATGAATAAGGTTTTTTTATCATAATGATTCCTTATTTTTTATCATTAAAAACGACAAGCTTTTATTATATGTATTTCTATACGACATGGAATGGAATAAGCTATGTTAAGGTCAACCCATATGATATTTGAAATCATAGACAATGTCACAACACATTCCTTTTGTTTTCCACTATATTATATCATATAATATATGAAATCATAAGGGACTTTAACATTGTGATTCATTTTCAAAATAAAAGTTTTATATCATAATTACATTATACGATATATCATATGATATGACATGATAATCACAAAAGTTTATATCTTAGTTCAATATTAGCTATCACAAAATATGATATATAGTAGTCTAAGTCGTATCCTGTGAATTGTGTGTATCATAGGATAAAATATCCAGTAGAAATTATTGTTTTCTAAGATTTAATTTATAATTGAATTATAGGTATTATAAGTTGTTTTCTAAATAATGGAAAAAGGTACTTTGGGATACTTGATTAATTTAGAACATGTTTACCAATCAATTAATTCTAAAAATTTTATAATTAATTAATTATGTTTTTATGAAACATTGGGAAAAGTGAAAAAGTAAACTTATATCTATCATATGTCAACTTAATAAATTCATTTAGACATATAATGGTAAAAGTGAATAATTTTTTTGAAGTCAAAAAGTGAAATAGAAAGTGAAACATAAGTTTATGTATCTATCTAACATAAAAGAAAAGAGTTCCACAAGATGAAACATAATAGGTAATGTGTAACCAAACAAAATATTGAAGTGAAAATTTAGGTTAACATAGGCAACTGTTAGATGAAACACGTGAGTTTCTAAATAATGCATCTATTTCTAATTTCTATCTTGAAAATAACAAGAGAAACATGATTCTACCTTACAAAATATAATAAATAATCATAATTAATCCTAATATTACTCTAGATTTAATAGGACACAATGACCAATTTGTATTCTTAATGTTCATGGGTTTCGATGAGAAATGAGGGTGTTAAACATTCAAATTTGGGAATAATTTCACCCTCGAAATAAAATAAATAAGATATAGGATCTCAACTATGAATCTATAATGATGTACACATATATTATACAACAATTCAAGTTAATCAATTTTTTTTAAAATAACAAAAATATCAAAAAATGTATATCGTAATGAAAATTGTAAAGAAACTTAATAGTTATTTACTAAAAAATATAACCAAGCGATATCTAATGTTACATAATGAAAAATATACCAATAATAAATGAATAAATATAACAAAGCTAAAACATGATAAAAACTAAAATAATTGATCAGTCCCATAATAGTAAAAAATATTTCCTATATAACGTAAGGTCACCACCATGCCTTAATTTCCCTTAGTTTTTAAACAAAAATGGATAAAGATAAAAAATAGAATCTAATATCTAATCACATACATCAAAGATATTATGACTATATGAATAAAAAAGTGTTTAGTTAGAGTGTGAAATAATTCCTAGTAAGATACCACCATTTATTCTTGAAATTTATTTTATAAGACGAACACTATATGTTAGTTAAAATATAATTCTAAAATATCTTTATTTTATGAGTTCAAGTGATGAAAACATAAAAAATATATATTTAACTTTTGGAAAAACGTTACACATTAAAATAAAAATTTAAAGTTATATAAGTCATTTAGAAATACTACGATATAAATGAGAAAAATGTATTTGATTTATGAACATAGATAATAAAAAAATTGATTAATTTATACATTTCCTTATAAAAACATAGAAAACATTGATGAAAAAACCAATACATGAACATATTAAAACAATAATGATTTGAAAAATCATAAAAAAACAAAATGGAAAGAAATAATTATTAAACAATAAACATAATAAATTGATTAATAAATATGTAAATAAATTTCATATAATATAAATCATGGGAAAACCCAATGGTTTTAATGAGATTGTACTAGACATTCTCCCATGGAACAATCCCTTAACCTATGGTGTTTTCCAAAAAATAACCTTAAAATACTCTCACCAAGCCATGCTGGAAAGAATCCATTTAGCCGAAGCATGAGAGAAACTATTTTTTTAATATGAGTTTGAGATAAATTAATGGATAATATCTAATTAATTAATATTAACTAGTATTCCACTCATACCATGAATTTCCACATAGGTTCCTAGGGTTCCCGAGAATATTCTTATAGAGGGGATTAAGTAAATCATGATATTAACATATCATCAATATAACACATCAAAAAATACTACATCTCACATCCCAACACCATTATAAGGAGTATCTGAATTCAAATTTATATTCAATGATAAAAATTTCACATTATATAATATTAACATTCATATAAACCATCACATAATAGAGAATGAAATCAATGGTAATAAACACATCATGATAAATATTTAGCACTAGTAAATGTGGTTTTTGTTTTCACATAAATATTAAAACCATAAAATAATTACTTTTAAAAGAAAATAGAAATAAAACTCTAATAAAAATATCATTTTATTCTATATATTTACCAATAATAAAACCAATAACATAAAATATTAAGAGTAATGTAAATAAATAATATCACATTATATATTATACACACACATTATAATCCAAAAAAAACTTGAATGTTTTATAATATTTTATTAAACCAATAATAATTAAAGGACTACTTTAGATTTAATTATTTTATAAAAGAGAACAAGGGAATTTTATCAAAAAACAAAGGGTGTATGAAAATTTTTATTTGAAATGAAACCCCTGAATACTATAGAAATCTTCTTTATATCAAACAAAAAAGTAATAAAGTCATCAGAACACGTTTATATTCTCATCAAATATAACAATTATAAATATAATTTAATAAGAAAAAAAATAAAAACATCAAGAAACACATTTAATGTGAAAAATAATACAACTATATAAAACGCCTACCATAGTCATGTGGAATTGATACAAATACTTTGAATAAGAAAAGGTGAGGACATAATAAGGAATATAAACAACCTAAATAGAAACAACACATGGTTTTATATAATACTTAATCCTATGGTTGTATATAATGGTATTTGGATAATGAGGGAAAAAAATATAAATGGAGGATAAGTAGAGAAAAAGAGAAAAAAACCATCATAGAGGAGAATACCTCTACGAATAAAGAAAAAATTAATTATGGAAGGACATGGTCTAGGGAATGTGGATATATTAATTGAGGAATAATGTTGTTGTTTCTATAATAAATTATAATGAAAATAAGTTCATAAATTAAAAAGTTGAGAAAGTTAAATCAACATTTTTAAAATCTGAGCATACTACATGGTTAGGTCACATGGTTTACCAAACTAAGTGTTGACCATTCCAAAACATTTTGAATTGATACATAATACCTATATAGTAAAGATACATGGTTTTTCTAATAATTTTGAAACAATATACACTATTTTGGAATAATAATCCACCCAGTTAATGGTTTAGTTGCCTAGTTTCCTAAACGTTTCACAATCCCTACGTCCTGGAAAAATTATGAAAAATTCAAAACATTTCGACTTAATCTCCAAAAAATAAAATAAAAACTATAAATTATATATATATATATAAATGATATTGAGGATTAATAATTCCCCCCATTAAAATTTTCCACTAGAAATTTCTCAATGAAATTTTAATTTATAAATATATAAAACTTTGAAAAGTTTATAATAAACTGTTATTATTGTTGTATTTTATAGAAGTTTAGATTATGAATATTATTCATTATAAAATAAAACTCCCATTAAATTCATAATTAAATAGATAAAAACCTATCATGAATAGAAAAATTAGTTTATTTATTTTATGTATACAATAAGATACTCAAGTAACCCATTTTAAAATTAAAATTTCAACAACCTAATACCTTTATAAACCATTATAATTTTGGAAATAGTTCTATATCAAAACATGATAATTCTCCCATTATGAATTCCATATTTTATCAAAATTTATTTTACTATGATATCGTCATTTATTATCAAACACTAACCAATCATAATGTAAACTCACCATACTCAGTCCAAACTTTCAGAATCATGCCAAATAACCATAATATACATCATTATATATATCTATTATTGATGTCTAAACACATACATCATCAGAAAATCACTTTACAAAAAAGTATTTATTATGAATTTTTAAAACAAGGGAATATGAAACGATTCTTGACCCAAGAATATAAATATTTATTCCATTTGGTTATTGATTCATGGCTATATAATCTAACATTATATACATAATAAAGATAAGTTATTTGCAATCAAAAGACATATGAAATTAAATTTTCATCCTAGGAACTATGATTATCATCCCTGAACACCATTAGTAATTCTTTATAATACATTAAACTACAATTATATATAATTGAATAACAATACTAGAGCACTGACTATATAGGTTTGTTTCATATTAGGGTTTTAAGACACAATTTAGGTTTTCACACTTTTTAGAGTTTTCCTTATAAGGGATGGCTTATCCAAAGCTTCCCCCATCATGATTTTTAATCGTCAAACACAACATTTCTTTACCATTCATATGATTTAATAACCAATAAACTTTCAAGATCATGGAATACTCTAAAAGAATATAAAATTATATTTTTCCCAAAAGACCAATAATATGAATATACCTAAGAGATAATGATATCAAATTAAAAAAATTCAACAATCCATTAATAGAATAAAAATAAATAAAGGGTGTTTTTATTTTGTATGATAATAAACAAAAATGATTCAATAACACAGTACAAAAATTCCTCATATATATCTTATAACACATTGGGGACACACTCCACTATATACCACTACCCAGATTTAGGCTACATATGAGATTTCCTTTTTCTGACCAAGAATATATAGTTAATAATATCTTAGTATGTCCCCACCAGACACATCAACTACATTTCTTAAGATCTATTGATCTTTGGGACTTGGAATTACCTACAATAACACATTGAGATTTGGTAATCAATAGTTTCTTAATTTTTGTAGCACTAATATATTAATAATATTGTCTCACACTATCACCACATTATTTCTTGATCACATGTTTCTTTCATTTCACACCAAAGTGATCACCCCTACTAGAACCAACATCACTACGATGAATAGAGGGAATATATACCACTCTAGATGATTTGGAAAAGATCATACCTTTATTCAAAAACTATTATACAACATATTTATAAGAAGTCATGATGAAAAATTACACAATTGTATGTGATTTAGAAGAATAAATCATCCAAGAAATCAATCCTTCAAAAATTCAGCAACAATTTCTTGAAGAGAAAAAATAAGCTATTTGAATAAATTAATATAATCTATTAGTATTAGATAACTTTAATAGAGACCCTAAAATTCCATTTACTTTCAACATTCATATCCTAAGGTGAATACCTATGAATATATATAATATTGACTTATTACCAAAACATTTCCTCATGAAGCTAAACGATAATGACGATCTCCTACTATTTATGAACGAATATCTTTCATATGTTTGTTATTCTTAAAAATTAAAGTTTTTTGGAGTTCATAAATAATTGAATCCCCTTATATATTCCTCAGAAACATCATAGCCTCTTGATGTTCATGGTCACTCTAGAAGACACAAATTTTATGATTTAGTAATTCATAGAGATGTTTATATATAGAGTTTTGTACTATTATAAAACTCTATTCTATATTAATATTCAATAAATAACTAGAAATGCCATATTTAAATAACTAGAAATACAACTCAATGATACAATCTATATAACATTATTTATATATTTTAAAAACACCTTTCCAAGAGGAGTACTAAAAAATAAAATAAAATATGGAAATCAATTAAAATATATCCCAAGATCCTAAATATATAAAAATAAAACATATATCAACAAAACAAAGATAAAAATTCATAAAAATACCATTCATAGCATATTAATTTCCAGTAACCATTTATCAAAACATAATTTACAAGGGAACTCACCTAACATATCTTTTCTAAATAGTATAAAAAACTAAATTGACATTGACTCAATTATATGAAAATTACATAAAATACATTTTGTAATATTATAAAGTATATTTTGAAAATAAATTATTAATGTAAAAAAACCTCAAAAATAAAATCTTAAAATCAATTTTATGTCAATACTCTAATTTTGGCTTCATTTATATCATGATAAAAATGAATGGAATTTTTAAACAGTTTATGTTAAAAAAACTAATTTTTAGAAAAGTAACCCCATACAAATCAAAAAATGAATTACAAAAATTCACACAATTTAATAATACCCATATCATAACAAATTCACTTCAATGTTTCTCAAATAAATAGTACATAATTATAGAAAAAATTTAGAATCATGGATAATATCAATACATTTTAGGATAGGTTTCAATAGTTTATGGCTTCCCAAACTATGGGCTAACTGCGCAGAATGTAGTTGGATCTTATAAAATTAGACGCATTGTTTTTTCATGGTCTGTAACCCACAAACATAATCATACACCACATATTATTCTCATTTTATCCTACAAATATGATGTTCTCTAAGAAAACTCATATAGATTATGTATAAATCATAATAGCATTAACATAAATTAAAATATCTCAAAAAATGAAGAATAAATATTAAATTCAAAGACACAATATCAACTATTCATGTAAACTTAATGATCATTACTAAAATTGTTATCCAGATATTTTATTGTAACCAAACCCTTGAGTTTTAGTTATCCTATATCCCATCTAATTTTACTTTCCCAAAAAATAAGATATCTATAATACCATTTTGTAATTTATCATCTTAGTTCATCCAAATATAACACCTGATTAATTATACCATAAGTACCAAAGTATATTCTTTATCAGTATGGTATGAAAAATAATATCAAGGGTAGAAAACACTCACTTTTGTGAATAATTTCACCCTCTAAATGCAATAAAAATACATCAGTTTCCTACAACGAATATATCATGATGTATAAGTATGTCAAAATCTATTAAAGTCAAATAATATTTTTTGAAATAACATAAAAACAAAAAATTTCATGAAATAATAATAAAATTAAATCAATTAAAAATAAATTATCAAAAAATGTAATAAATGTATATAAAAATATGATAAAACCAATGATACCATGAACAAAAGTATAACACTGAATTGAATAATACATTATACAATCTAAAACATTCCATTAGTTTTATAATACTAGACAATAGTTCTGATGTTACTCAAGGTTACCACCTTTCCTAAACTCCCTCAAGATTTTAGAACTATAATGGACACCCAATATGGATTCCAATATGTTAGCAATTGTATCAAAGATATAAAAACATTATACACAATATTTTTTATATATAGGGTGTGATACAGGTCATAGTAGGATGAAACTATGACACTATAAAAAATGGCTTATACTAAAAGAAATATATTGACATATAATATATATGTTGGTAGAAATGATAATTTCCAACATATATTATGTTTTATTGGAATTAATTTTTAATACCGACACTTATTTTTACCAACAGATATATCTATTGGTATTGATCATTCAGTACAAAAATATCTGTTACCAATAGTTGAATCTATTACATTATTATAATAATTACAACATTTATTTACGGACACTTGAATCTATTATTAATAATGCTATTACCAACAAATATTTTTTCCTTCAATAAGAACTATTGCAATAAAAAAGTCAATAAAAAACGTTTTTTCCAATAACCAATCATGAGAAATGAAGTTCATATATATATATATTGACCAATGTAAATTTCTATTTCCGAGAGTTTTATTAAAAACATATCACAACTTATTTTAAATATGATATTTAATGTTTTTATGTTTTTCAATATGTTTTATCAATTTACTAAAAAATTTAAATGTTTTACATCATTAAATATTATTTATTTAATAAAAATGTAAATAATTTTTATATTAAAATAAAACCACTAAACACTAATCATTTACCCATCGCCACACATCACCTGCCTCCGTCCCACCTCCATGTCGCCGCCATGCCCTATCTATCCCTGACACCTCCACTTTTTGATCATCCCCCCTAGAAAATAACTACCTACCCCATAACTTATATGTCATTCCTTTTTTTCAATTTCTTTTCTCATTCATTTATAACGATTATAAACGCAGCCCCATAATGAGGAGCACGATGTTGTGGATTGGATGATGGTTCCAATAACCAACACATTCAATTGATTTTATTATATGAAATTTCTTTTCTTTAGGAATGGAATCTTAATTATGGATTGATGTCAGGAAAATACCTTTCTATATGACCCCTTACTCTCTATCTCTAGCATATTGATACATTAGTAGCTTGATTGGACAAATTAGATCCCTTTTTTATCTTTATTTCAGTTCTGTGGAGAATAATTGACATGAGAAATAAATCCAAATCTATATTATATTGTTTTTATTTCATAAAGAATCTTATAGTTTGATTAATATCCTTTGGATTATTATATATGGTATTTGATGAAGAAAAATAAAAGCTTCAATATAATCTATTAGGATGTTTGACCTGCTGTATACAACTTTGTTTAACAATTAATATCGCAGTGGAAATGTGTTTTTTCTTCATTATTGAGGTCTTCATAGTGGTGATTCTTTCTCATGTTGCTTATTCAACCATTTAGTATAGGTGTTTTCTAATGATTATAGACGAATAATTTTTTTGGCCTCTAATAAATGAGGTTACTAAGCTACTCTTGGGATTAGGTTTGTGAATGTGGGAATACATAATAGTTCCGTGATTGTTTTTTTCAATTAATACTTATTATAATGGGAAAATATCATTTTTTCCTAAGATTCATAGTTTCATGCATTCCAATAATCATGGAATTTTTTTTCTTCAAACAGAAATTTGAGGATAAACCCTAGAAAATAAAATGTGAACTTTCCTATGATGTTTGTGGTCTATTTTAAACATTTAGTTTTTAGATATCAACAATTGATTGAAATTTTTGGTTACTTTGTATTTTTGTGACAACTTTGTCATTGTCTATAATCAGTGACCCATCATCACCCCTTGTCTCACATCCCATAATACCATATCTTATCCTACTCTCCCACCTCACATACCACCCTTCCATACTCCAAACTCACCTCCCATCACCCACCTCATCCTCCCCAAACCCAAAACATTTCCCTCAATAGCATGACCCACATCTTCTCTAGCTCTTTCATTGTCCATATATTTCCCCACTGTCATCCTCATGAAAACCCATTGAAAGTTCTTGACTGAAATCCCTCAGTGACCCCTCCATTCCCACTATCCCACCAGCCAAACATCTCCCAAGACCCCTCCATACATGGTTTCCCACTCCCCCATCCAAGGCATCCATACATAACCCCACAACAACCCACTTTCCAAAGTCACCATATTCTTACTCTTCATTGCCTACCATCCCAATCACCTCTCAGTATAGATCCACCACCACCCACAATCATGTTTAGTGAAATTTAAAGAGATTAGGGTTGATGGTTTGAGTATAACATCCTCTCATTGTAGGGAGGTAATCCCATCCTTTTTTTTAATTATAATCAAACTTATCATTCATTTTAATACCTATTGGAACCGCCTTTGTTATGATGGATGTGTGTTAGTGCCTAATATTTTCATTCAAATAATCACTACACTATGTCTGTAAAACATGGTTATTAGAAAAAAATTGATTGATAGTAAAACATGATGGGTGTTGAATCTAAAGGAATGGTGGTGTTTATTTTAGTTTGTTTCATGGGTTATTTGTTTAAAATCATATTGAATATTCATTTGTTAAAATCATGTATGCGGAAATTCCTTTCTAGAAAACATTTAGAAGATAATTTAATGTGATCTGTTTGGTAAAGAGAATATCTTTCATGATGAATCCATGCTTGCTGGATATACTCATGAGATGTATTTATAACATGAAATATTGTTCTTAGATAATTTTCTCAACTATTGATGGGTTTGGACATTATAGATTATTTTTTGATAAATTTGATGCTAAATTGATTGAAAAATATTTTAATTTTTTTCTCAAGAATGATGTTTATGGTTTGGAAAATTAGGGTAACCTTTAAAGATAATTTCTTATTAGCCTCGAGCTCTATGCTTATGGTTTTAGTGATCTAGATGATGTAATTAATTCCTTCAATCATATTTTACATGTAGGTATTGAATGGACCATCCAGTTTTAACTTTAGGAAGTGGAAATGGAGATGATACTTTTGTATTTAATTAAATGGAAATACAAAAACCTAGTTCTTTACTGAAATCTAAACTTTCCAAGAGAGTAGTATATTGTTATTGTTTTCATGTAGTTTTTAGTGATTATACAGTTGAAATGCATTCTCTTCTTATCATTATTTTTTCATGTTAGTTAACACAATGACATGACTATTGTAAATTTGTAGAGTGTTTAGTTGGAAGAGTCTTGATTTTCATGATGGTTTGTTTTTATAATTATCTTGTTGGTTTTTTCTTTATGTGTGTTGAGATAGTAGTTTTAATACATTTATTTTGGTCAAATTTCATTAATGGTTGTGCTCAAATATACTTGTTGACTAATTTATCTGATTTTTTGGTATTATTGTGGTGTTTTTCCTTAAGGGATACTTCACATGGTTTTTATTTTATTTTAATTATATTTTGAGATTATAATTAATCAAGGTGGTGTTCTCTCAAAATATACCTTTACAAATGCTTAATGTTAAACCATTTTCATTAAAATATTTTTTGTTGAAATTTCAACCTTTAGCACTATGGATACACCAGGTGGACCAAATTTAAGTATAATTTCATGTTGGTGGATATTTTTATCTATAAATTGATGCTGGAGCTCATCTTGTAGTCAATCATCCTCATGATGAGAAAATTATGTATCATACTAGTCTTACTGAGGTTTTAACTATTTTTAGCAAAGGATTACAGTGAAAAGCTTGATGGAAGTTTCCACTTTTATGAATTATAGTTCCTATAATAAAACTCATTGATTTTTGATGTCTCCCTCCTCAACTGGAACAACTACTATGATCAATCCATGGATAATACTGTGACATTTTGGGATTTAGTTTCCCCTTTAATTTTCAATATGGCTACATTCTTTTATATAATACTATTGCTGCAATTATTATTATTTTTAGATACTTTCTTTTTAGGTGATTTGAAGTAATCAAAAAAAATTCGTTCAAGATAAAGGTGGATGTTTTTGTTGACTCAACCAAGAAGAAAAGTCTACACTTTTAGGGGAGTTATTGTTTTTTTCGGTACAATTTTTTTCCAGATCAATATCTTAAATCTATGGATTGTATTTTTTATAAATTATTATTATTATTTGGTTTCAATTCATGCTAATATTAATCTTTGATTTGTGCATATGCGTTTTGATAGTGTGTTGTGTAGATCTTAGAGCTGAAGGCTGTGAGATAACATCAACTTGAGGTTCCTCAATTGTACTGGAGTTTACATGGTTTGTTTTATTTAGTGGAATACTTGCGAGGTGATGAATGATCTTTAACCGAAGTAAATATTCTTCTACTATGATGGGTGATGGGATATTTCATTCAAGAGATGAAAGTGATAGAAGATTATAGTTAAGAGATAACATGGGTGGTGGGGGTGCGCCGATGATAACTGCATATATAGATCGTGATTTTTTATTATTTTTATGATGTTGTCAAGAAACAAAAACTTTTTATTGATTCATTTTTTATTAAATTTCTTTATTAATATGATTAACTTTTTTATAAGTTTTAGGACATCCGAAAATCATCTTCAGGATGAAAAATAAAACTGGTGTATAATATATGACAAATTAATAATTATAATATGAAATTTTAATAGTAGTAATAATTTATAATTTCTATTTAAATATAATTTATAAACATATAATATATTTTTATAATATTATTACCAACGAATGTATTTTTCATATAGATATATTGTTAAAATCTTTTAGTAACATATATATTATTTGATGGTATTATTATAATAGTAACAAAACTATTTTTCTATTCAATAACCGTTATTGATAGACTTTTAACTGATAGATTATCAAGAGGATAATTTTTGTTGGTAACATATTTTTCCAGTATAAAATTCACTTTTATCAAAATAGATACACATATTGGAAAAATATAATAAGTTTTTAGTGTAAATTTATAAAATTCTTTTTAAAATCTAAACAATATATTATAATCTAAAATAAAAGTGAAAATTTATTAAATTTTATATAAAAAATAATAAAAAAATGTAACTTATATTTACTTTTTCATAAAAAAATATCACACTTTAAGAAAAAAACTAACATTATAGAAATAATTTTAAAAAATAGCTAATTAAATAATAAAGGTACACTTTATTTATGAACATGGATAATAAAAACAAAAAATTCCTTTATATCTTTATTTTAAAAACCTTGGAAACCCTATATTGAATAAAAAAAATCAAATAATGATATAGAAACAACAATGAGAAATAATGATGAAAAAATAGAATTAATATGGAAATGGGAAATTACATAATAATGAATATAATCATAAGAATAATATATATAAATTATTGTAACATAATATATATCCTATGAAATAACTAAAGGTACAAATTAGACAATACTAAACATGCTCGAGAGGAACCATCTGTTGATCTATGGTGCATTCCTAAAAAACCCCATTTCCTACTTACAACTAGCCTTATTAAGTGACACAATATTAGTCTATGAATGGGCTAAAAGAAGTGATACTAGCCATTGTAGTGATATCAACTTGTATAACACTGGTCCATTAACATCCCACTGAGTACATAGGATTCCATTGAATTTTCACACAACGTCATGAAAGAAAATAAAGATATCAAGATATCATCAATAGAAAATATAAAATAATCCCACATCTTACCTTTGAACACCTTCAAATAAAAAAACTGATTATTATTTATATTTAAAGATGAACATATCACATTATATATTATTCGTGTATCAACAAAGAATTTTTCTGATTACGACTTTACACATTATTAGTTCTAAATTCCCATTTCTTTGTAAGGTGTAAAATGGTAAATTTAACATATCAAACTTCATTTAAAAAATTCTAATGATATTTTGGATCTCAGGGGATGAAATTTATCCATATTCATAGTTTTAGTGGAATTCCATGCTGGTTTAATATCAAGGGATATTTAATATTTATCAGACAAACTAACAATTATCCCATTAGTGAAAATGATTATATTTACAAAATAGAAGTTATAATGGAAGTTATAGAACCATTTTGATTTTGTAATGGGGTGTTTCCATTAGGAAAGGTATAATTTTTATGAATTGGTGTCTGACCCCAAAACATATTATTTTATATAGAATTAGAATCTCTATTTTGACCAAGAATGTGATTACAAAATCCATTTTTTTACTTCTATCTACGGATTATCACTCATCCCAATTAAATAAAGCCTAAATTTATAGAGTAGATTAGAAATCTTGATGTTGACTAGGGATCAAAATCATATTATAGTTAGAAGCATGATGGAAATGACAATCGATTCCTGTGGAATTAAAGAATGGATTAATGTGCTAGTGTCAACACCGTGAGGTAGGGATTATTCCTTATAAATAATCCCCCAATAATTATTTTAATCAATTATCAAAATACAATATTATGTATTATGATTATTATTTTAATAGATTTATATTTTTATGCTTTATTATCATTTTTATAGTTATCCCCGGGTTATTACATTATGAGGTTTAAAGAAGAACCTGATACAAACCACAATTTTAGGTGGTCAACTTTTTACTGACCATAATTCACACTAATTTCTTATTTATTCCTTACCTTATTTATTTCATAGGATGAAAATTCACCATCAACCTTCATTGTGGCTATCTTTTCAAGAATTGTGTAGTGGAAAAATTGATAGTATGTAAACAAAATATGGATTTTATTATATCACATGCGGAAATGGTGAAGCTGCACTATGAGTATGGAAAGATGATGGTTGGGATGTAATGGATAACCCATTGTGAAAAGGGTTAATATTAGTGATGATTAAGGGAAGTGGTGTTGGTGGATAAAATTATAATCAAAGGGCCATTGGGAAGAAACCATAGTGGTGAATGATCATGGAAAATGACAAGAATTGTAGAAAGAGTGGAACATAAAGAGATAATGGTGGAAAGAGATATGGAATATGTTGTTTCGGGATCTAATATTTTTAGCTACACGATTGGTAGTATAGAGATTCACAAAATGTGTAACATTTTCCACTAATGCACTACGGTTTTATTTGTTTATGAAAATTACTTAGTCTGTTTCTCATATTCTCATTCCATGTAGGTATATGTTACATGTATTTGGGTGTATTAGGGAATACATCCAATATTTCCCATTTGAACACACACACCATGTAAAATGGGGTACATGTGTTTTCATAAAATACCATACAAATCATGGTGTGGTAGATTACATACCCAGTGACCTCGTTTATCATACATGGAATGTAGTTAGAGTACATTCCATGTACAAGAAACATGACATGGACTATGCCATTATATATGAATAGTTTTTTCTCTTTGGGCCACACACCATGTGAAAAATAAGACACATTGTGTAGTTTAAGACTATCTAGAACATGATTCTGTTGATACACACTGAGTTTCTAAAGAGTCATATTTGTTGGACACTTTATTATGACACTTTGTATAGGTTGGATTTATATGATGAGATGACAAATGTTCATGCTTAGTATCTGACCAGGGCTCAGACACTATATTTAGGGTAAGTAAACAGTCTTTACATTCATTGGAAAGGTAAATAGTCTATTCTGAGTGATTTTCCATATAGAGGAAGATGGTATGATTCTCTATGATATTATAGACCATTTCATATGTTTCATTGAAAGTTAAAGGATATTATCTCTATAAATGCGATGAATGGGTTTAGGATAGACGATTAGAGTAGACACAGGAATGGGCACTCCCCTGATGACATACCGATGATAGGGAAAATGTCTTTTATATTGTTCATAGAGTTCAACACTCCCCCCATATATTGGATGAAGTACATATATATGTATTACTGGGTTCAATACTCCCCGTTACCTAAAACATAAAGATCCCCCTATATGGATTATATTTCATATCACTCCCCCACTATCGAGGGGCATGTCCACTATCTATAGAGATAGGTAATTTATCAATTAACATGATTTAGTCAATGATGAATAAGCCCTCTATTGGTGTTTAGTTATCTCTCAACCAATGTGTATAATTATGTGAGGTGTGGGTCCTCCACTATAGATTAGATGAGGTGCATGAATTTTTACGTGACACGGTAGTTACTGAAAGTTGGGTTTGTTACACCCTTGACTAAAAAATATCCTTTGAAAAAGTTTGGGAAGACCTCCAATATGTTTCTGTAATGGTGATGTAGTAGTTTCTAGTGATATTTTGCAGTACTCACTAGAATAATGCACATACATCAGTGAGGTGTGGGTGCCCCCACCATGTTTTTGGGTAGTGGTATGAAAATTTTGAATAGTGTGGATTTTCCTTGACATAGAAATCCTTATGAATTATTAGTTTCCTTTGATATGATATGTGAAACTAGGAAGTTTTTTTCATAATTTATGATACTTTCATCCCTCTAACCAACCTTATTTTCTCATGAGACATGATCTTTTTTAGGATATAGTTGAGATGATTAGGACACACCTATGTCATTGGGGAATATAGTCATACAATATATACAGATTCTTTTAATTCCTTCATGTTACTCTCTTTATATAAAAATTGAGATAAATTTTCACCTTCCCTTTCATTAACAGTTTTAGGGAATCCTAAGGAGTATTTTATACTCACCCTTTTATGGGGTTTTTTCAACACGTTTTGTCTTCAATCAGACTGCACATAGATAAAATATGTTCTTGGTTAGTGTGGAGCTAGTGTGTCTTGTTCTGTGTTGATGATTGGGGGAACTTGGTGGTTCATGATGACAATGATAAACAGTACAGTTAGAGATTATACTAGAAATCCATACAATGAGGAAGTGTTTTACATTTATTTTGTTGGATTATAAGACTAGGTAAGACATAAAATTCCAATAGTTTTTTCCTATGTAGTGTTTTATTTACCATTTCACATATCATTTATAAATTTTATATACTTAAATTATTAATATATACATATAATATAGGTGTTATTGGTTATTTTTCATATTAGATATTTATTTATAATGCAGGTTGATATTGTCTAAGCCATCCCAAGTCTATTTATGCCTTCTTATTGCTATTTTATAGCCCCTTTCCTATTAAATCAAGGTTTAAGGTGGAACTCTTGTATTACAGCAAAAAAAACTAGGTCCCTAGTGGGTTTGGCCATATAAAAGTTGGGTTAGTGTGACTCATTATTGATTACGGAGTTATGAATAAGAAGTACTACATGGATTTGTTTAGGAAATAAGGTAAATTATGTTACGGGGGTTTTGTTTGGTTTTATGACTAGGGAAAATATTATTTTTGTGGGGGATGATATATCGATTCACCATGATCTTGATAATATATTGATTGGATAGAAAATCTAAGGCACTAGTTTTGAGTTATATTTAATATGTAATACTAATTATATAGTGTCCATTTCTAATATTTCATGACTTTCATAAGTCACTTAATATTAGTATACTCTAATTATTATGGGTTTATCTTGTCTAATGAATTATTACACCAATTAATTTATAGATCATATTCAAAGGTAGGGTTATAATGACCCCATTCTATTTCTTAAGCCTCTTGAAAGTGATTATTTGAGTGACGATGCCTTGATTTTGAAAATCATAGGAGAGATATATTTCCCTCATGAGTAGAGTTATATTCTCTCACCTTTATGATTAGTAATGAACTTGTTTTAAATTGGATGGTAGTTCCATCTATTCTGAATTGATATACTTGTAGGAAATGTTCTATATATGAGTTTAGAATTAGTGGCTTCCATGATTTTGGAGTTACCATAGTCCCTATAAAAAATTGGATTCATTGTAGTTTGAAAATCATTAGAATTCAACTAGTTTGTAATTCCATTGAACAAGTGGAGATTCATGTGTCGATGTCCATACCTGAAAAAATGGTTCATTAGTGGATTGTATATTTCTCAAAATATTGATGGTAAAAATTTACTATTATTGGAGTTGATCCCTTGTTTAAGATAGTATTAAATTCAGAGATATTATAGATAGTTTGAGTTATAGAGATGTTGGAACCTTTACAAGGAATCATGACCATGTACGAATACAAGTTTATGACCATATACATTATGAGGTATTCCCAAGAAATGATTAGTAGAGAAACATTTCAAGGAAAATATTTCAGGTAGATCCTCTTGAGAGATATTTTGAGTTGGGGTTTTGTTCTATTACAACACCACCTACAAGAGAGTCCATATGTGATCATTGGATAATGATAATTTCTAACAGATATTCACATTTTTCATGGGATGATGTTGGATTTTTTTCTAAGGATAACTAGATGTGTTTTTTGGATAAGCCTCCACATAGATGATAACATTTATATCATAAACCATCCTATTGTAGGCACAACTACCTATTGGGTGTGGTTTCAATTGATAAATTAATGGAATAGTAATGATTAGAGGTGGATGATGAATTTATAAACTCCCATAATACTCCCCTTGAAATAGTAATTATTTGGTGAAGATGTGATATATTATTATTATAACATTTAATCAAGACGTAGAGTTTCTAATGGAACTATTAACAAGAAACTATTTACTTAATAGTTTCCATTTATATTGATCACTAATCAATCATACTTTCATGATAAGTGAGTTTATCCTTGGTCAAAAAAGAGGCCCTCTATGAGATTTTATCATATTAGAGATTGTATATAGTGGTATCATCCTTTATATAGATTGAACACCCATTACTAGTATTTCATGATGATATACATTTTTAATGAAAAGTTGAGGTACACCTTTAGTGGTCAATGGGACCCCTATATATAGAGAATAGATCCAACCATCATGAAATTATAGTTGGGAACCCATAAAATAATAGGTATAATTTTATATGTTACATATAGAGTGGAGTATTCTATTATTATAGATGTGAAGGAATGAACACATACTTTCTAGATGGTGACCCATGATTATACCTCAATAAGAGACTAGAGTATACATCATATAGTATTCTAGAGTTATAGTTTAGATGTTGTGGCAGATAAAGTATGCTTTTATATAGCTCTACGGAATGAGGAATCATCATGTTTTTTCTTGAGTTATATAGACCCAAAAATGAATCAAGTTAGTTTAATGTGGTTGAAAATAATGATAACTATATCTTTATTTATGATGGATTAGAGCATTTTGGACATTATGTATTTTACTAGTCTTACTATGAGAGTACCGATTATATGGTAAACTCTCATAGTGTATGTTTTGTGTTCAAATTGTATTTTATTGGAATCATGTTAATTTTATTGATGGTGTAGTGATTGGCTTCCATAAATATTGATTTTGTAGAGATTGATGAGGCTAGAATGGAATAATAGTTCCGCAGTTTCTAATTCTATTAATATGGAATTCCATGTCTAGTTTACGGAGGAATCACTCAAAGCACTAGTGTTGAAGCTATTTAATATTTTTGGGAGAGGGATATATTGGTCAACTTCAATAAATAATGGTGTCCCCAATTCTTTGTTTGTATAAGGGATACCCACAATAGCGATATCGATTAACTGGTCTTATTGTAAAAGGTATTTCAAGGAAATTGACCAAACATTTTTTCCTCAAAGTAGGGAGCATGTCATCCACTTCCCTTAGAATATAGTGGTTTTCCCTAGATGATAATATTGAATATTGAATGAGTTTTCAAAAAAGGATCACATAATTATAGCCTGATCATCAATGGGGTATGTATTTTTGATATTTTAGTAATTATAATCAAGTTTTATTTCTTTCTATGTGGTGAAGGAACCTCCATCAAAGGTTATAGTTTTTGTTCACATGAGTTATGGAAGGTTATCTTGGGGTGTAGAAAAGATAGAGCATGTTCGTCTTATTGGAAAATAAAATCCCCTTTAGATTGCTAATGAATGATTCATTTACAATCCATGTGTGTTTATAAGTAGTATAACAAGGATAGTTTCATTTATTAATGTTCTCATTGGAATATTTTATGAAAGATAATTAACAACATAATTGAGTTGTTTTAAATAATTTGTGTAATATTTTTTAGAGAATATGGAATAGATATGAGGTTCCCAGTAATTATTTACGAAATAATTATGAGATAAAATATATTTTATCTTTTTTACGTAGATAGATACACATATTCCATGTCACCAAGAGATAATGAAAATATTAAGAAAAACCCAAGGATCATACTACCTTTAAGTACATAAAGAGTCGGTGTAAAATATTGAATATTGAGAATAGTAGAGGATTTAAATGAAAATGGATTGTTTCTATGTGGAATTAATCTATAACACCCATAAATATAGGGATTATAATTCTCTTATATATATGAAAATCTTAGAGATGAAACCTTTCTAGTTAGATTTTTGAATTATATAGTTCTTCTTTTTTCTATGTTGTTGGATTCCATTTTGATAAGAAAAAATATTTTGGAAATGGTGGCTTATAGAAAATTTGGTAATGAAAACGTATGATTCTACTGAGGTATTGATTAAAATTATGTATAATCCTATAAATTTTATATGAGAGAAGACAGATATGGGGCAAGACACTCTCTCTCTAGTGGCAGATTAGGGTTTGATGGCTTCTTTGTCTGATTCTCCTCAGGGGCTCTTCGATAACTATCGATATGGTTCTGATTGTAGACCTATGGTGGAGTGGGATGCTTCAAACATGGTGGGAGCTGTTGCAGGTGGTGCGAGTGGCGCAACAGGTTGTGCGAGCACATCAATGTATGTTTTGTCCAGTGTGATCACATCAGCGATGAACCGATCGATGACTATGGCTGGTGGGATTAATCCAGTGAATGGATTGGTGAGCAGAGCGGTGGGTGAGATTGGTTTGGAGAATAGATTTGTGGTTGGCGGCATGGTTGCGATTAGAGAACACAAATCCATGGATCCATTACTGGTTGTGGGTGGTGTTGATGCAGATAAGGTGGAAGTAATGACCGGTCTGGGCGGTGCAGGCGACGCACATAAGGCGTAGGTGATGGCTTTTCTGGGTGTTACAGGTGAGAAACATAAGGCTGTAGTTGCGGGTGGAGGGACTGCAGTGACGTTGAATGGTTCTGGTGCCACATGAATTGCCGGTACAAATGTAAATGGGGAGGGGGGGCTTGGGTTGTGGATAAGATGCACAACATGGATGGAAAGGATGCAACAACTGAGATGCCTCATCAATGTGAGGTTATTAGAGATTTTAATGTTGATAGTACTAATTTCGATAAAAGTTATATTGCACAGGTCAATGATTCTATTCCGGAGCGAACAATCAATAAAAAATACACGACTCGTGTTACTACTAACAAAGAGACAATTCTTAACAGGTTTAAATTTTGTGAGTATTCTATAATTTCTAGGAATGTTCTTCCTTATGGAGGGAAGCCTTACAAAGTTGATGAATTAGATTTAATGCTGACTTCTGTATAGGGTTTTTATGGGTGGAGATGTATTCCCCTAGGTCGGGGTTTCTTTCATATTGTCTTTCCATCTGAGGCTCTTAAGATTAGGGCGTGGGGAATCATTTCAATCTCTTTGAAGCCTGGTTTGATCTGCTTTCAGGAGTGAGATTTTTGATATAATCCCTTTTCCATAAAAAAATACTCGAGCACAAGTCTGGATTAAAATTATTGGCCTCAATTGGATTCTTTGACATCCTAAAATATTATTTGATATTGAATCTTCTATGGGAATTCCTATTAAAATGTATATGAATACTGAGGTTTCCAAATTTGGTCACTTTGCCCGGATACTAGTGGAGGTTGATTTGTTCTCTTGCTTGATTCACAATGTCGTTTTGTCAGCATTGGATGATGATATTCCTCTGAAAATAGATTATGAAAGACATACTGACTTTTTTTTAGAGTGACAAGTTATTGGTCATTATAAGACGAAATGAAAAAGGAATTTGGTTTTAACTTTTTGTTATTCAGAGGGGCATCATGAGTCCTATTTTAGGAAGAAAATAAGGAAACAAACATCTGATAATAATGTGAAAAAACTCACTCCGGACAAAGGAAATGTGCAGGTCAGAGATGGTTCATCACCGTTAGTTTGGGAGACACCGAATACTCATGATCCAGCAAATATGGCAGAGATGATAGTGCCCAAAATCAGTAAGAGTGCTCAAGAAAAAGAGGGAGGCTTTATGGAGGGGCAGAAAAACCTGAGTAATGAAGATAATCTTTCAAATATCTGTGAGGAAATTAGTAAATTACAAGAAACTCAGGGATCCCATGGTAGGTGGGATGATATTGAGAATGGATCCCCGAAAAACATCTTATATTCAGGTTTTTTCAAAAGGGAAAAATGTCATTGTGGATGATGATGAGTTTCAATCTGTTCCCCCAAAGAAATCCAGAATTAATAAAGATTATTCCTATTTGAATCCAACTATGGTCACCAGGTCTCACGGTCCCATAAAATTTGATTATTATTTTTATGGCGATTATGATGATTCACAAGAGTTTGAATATGATGTTTGATCTATTTCAGTATTTCTTGCCATGAGGGCATGATGCTTGTATGACCCCATCTTTCTTTCCTTTCTGTATTGTCTTTTTCTTTTTTTAATAATAGGGCTCTGCCCAATCATTGGTTTGTAAATTTTATGTTTAATATTATGTTTAGAGATGAAATTCTACACAGGTATGGGGAAATTGCACGTTGTTTAACAATATGGGTGTATACAAAGTTTTCATAGATCATAAACCTCTACAGGTGAAGGATGAAAATTCTAGAGTGCATTTTCCTTCCATTTGAGTTTTTTTAAGTATATTTTTAGTTAGAATCTATATTTTTTCTTTTAAGGGAAAAGATGGTTAAATTGGGGGGGGGGGTGTAATGAACTAGATTTCTCAAAAATAAGACATAGGTCAATTTCCAGTTCTAAAGTCATATTCCTCTAAATGAGTAAAATGGTAAATTTACCCAAGGAGATGATCTCATTTCCTTTATAATGGGTTTATTTATATGAAGTAATTTTTTAACCATATACCATTATTTTTTGGAATATCAGGATATTCGAATTTTAAGGGGTATTTATTATTTATTAAATAAATATATAATTATCCCAAGAGTGAAAATATTGATATAGCCTAATTAGAATATTATTTTTATATGATTATTTCATGGTTTGTTCGAAAATATGTTGTTTCCCCTAGGAGTGGTATATTTTTTTCATGGGTGTTTGTCCTTAGACCAGGCCATTTCATATATTTAATTAAAATAATTATTTTGTTATAGAATTTGATTATAATATTCCCCATATGACTTATGTTGAAGGTTATTTAATCATTAAAATTACATAAACCCTGGATTTATAGGGAAGGTAAGATATGATATCATATCCTTAGATAAAAAATAATGTATTTCCATTGACTCAGATCTATATTCATGATGAAAGGATGATCGAATCATGTGGAATTGATAAAGATATTAAATAACTAAAATTAATTTCATGAGATATGGATTATTCATTTTAATTCATTCATTTCAATTCATACAAATAAAATATTTAAAAACACATTATAGATTCATATTATCTTTTTTATTTATATTTATTTTTAAATATAGTAATTATTACGACAATTCTTCCTGAACTATTCTTTTTTAAATTCAAAGAAGAATAGGTGGGAAACCATGAATCCAAGTGGTCAAATTTTCACTAACAAAAATTAATCCAGATTACTTTTTTCATACCTACCCTTTTTTATTTCTCATGAAAAAAAATTTATTTTCAGCCATCAACATGGAAGAAGGGTCGATGATGGTTGTGATGAATGATTTATTGGATACCTATGAGATAAGGGATGTTTTTGGATAACATGAGTCAGTAATAAAGGATCATCATGTGTGTGGTGAGAGGGTGTTTAGGTTCTGATGGAGATACTTTAGTGATTTGGTGATAAGATCAATAATGTTTATAAAAAGTGGTGGTAGTGGCCAAAATGATTAGTGAACGATTGATATGAAGGACCCCCGGAGGAGACTAGGCATGGTGGATAGTGTGAAAAGTGTAGATAGTAGAATATAAAGTGTTGAAGATAGAATAAATCATAAAATATTCAGTTTATAGGGAAGATATTTATAACTACATGTTGTGTACTCTACAGATTGATATGTCCTATATTATTTTCCCATATGGTTCTAGGTTTATTTTAGTTTATAAATATCACATGGAGTGTGACATGGGTTCCTAAATATTTCATGTAAATGTTATTTAGCTCAAGTTGTATTGGGTTATACAGCCAAACTATGACATTTGCGCCTCCACACCATATGAAATGAGCAATAATTCTTATAGTTCTAGAGTATAGACTAATGTATGGAAGAGTATATGAACGACCACCCTGTTTAATTTACATTGAATGTAGTTAAATTATAAACCTTATTAGACTACATGACATGGACTAGGTTGAGGTACAAGAACATAGAAACCTTCTTTGAGCACACTCTATGTGAAAATTTAGGGACATCAGGTAGTTTGGGTTGGGTAAAAATCCCTCATGGTGTCCTCTTAGTGTTTTTGGGTTTGATTGTGTTTGTTGTAAAATCTCGATGGTTGTGAATGAGTATATTTTGTGTTTTCTGATTATGGTTTTTATGGTGGATCAATTTCCTTAGGTTTTCCAAATTTTTGGGCCTCAAAATCTGGAGAATAGATAATGGTGTTTTTATTAAAGGAAGTTGTGAAAAATATTGAAGGTGGTTAAGAAATTTTTGCACAAGGCATGTTTTGGGATCGCTGCATAAAAATATGGATAAGGAATGAATCATATAAAATATTTTAATTTTCATGAAAGATGAGTTTTCAAAAAAGAGACAAACACGCCCCATCATTATGTATGATTGTATTTACAATAGATATTCATGGATTTTTGTCCAATGGGGGGAATAACAATTTATTAGAAGACGACTAAAGGGGATTATATGTCGATGCCAATGAAATAAATGACTTAGGGGAAACCCTATCCAATGTGATATATACGAAGGTGATTTCAGTAAATACAACACATGATATATGGAAAAGTTGGATAATTATTTACTTGGGTGAGTCAAGGGTTAGAGAGGAAAAGATGTAGGTTTTTTGGAAAATGTTTAATGATCTAGTAATGAACACTAATGAGTCTTTTGATGAATTATTTGATAGGTTGAATATTATTTTGGAATAAATTCAAGGTTTTGGAGAAATTATTGAAGATGAAAAGATCGTCAAGAACATATTTAGAAGACTTACACCTTAGTTCAATCCAATTTTTTTTTTGGACGGTGGAGATACAAAGAATTTGACATTAGATATCTTTCCCAATACTCTTGTCACGCATGAGATGAGAAATGAGGACATTCTATAAGGCCCCAGCCTTAAACATTACTTAATCTTGAGTTATTTCAAGAATACACGTTGAGGATCTTTTCAGGTTTAGTGTTCTAGAGAATTGGATCATAAATCATGCATTACAATCCACATTTAAACAATGTGGTTACATAAGAGATAGTACTCATTTTTCCCATTAACGGAAACATATTTAAAATAAAACAAGGATTATTTCTTGACACTTCCTTGAAACTATCATCACATCATGTACCTTTCCCTTGACCTGTGAAAAACATTTCAAAAACATGGGATGAACATAAAAAGCTCAGTAAGTGATATAAAAGTACGAAATGAAAACATTAGTCCATATATGAAATCATATTTTACTCATAGAACATAAGAATTTTAACATACCTCATCAAATTATGAATAAATCATAGAAATCATAAGACTTAAAGGTAACTTAAGGCATTCATAACATTCTTATGTCGGGAGTAACCCTCATGGTTACGTTTAGAATACTCATCACAGTATATTCCCAAAATATCTTCAGAGAAACCTTAACGTTTAACCCCTTCATGTTACCCAATGCATTGGAGAGCTATATCGGGCTCACCCACCCTTAGTTTATCACAGAACCACCCGTATTCATAAAAAATGCCAATGAACCATAACATAATCATAGCACATAACATAAGCATAAAGGAAAGATATCATTCCTATATTGCAATAACAATATAACATTGTAATATATTGAAATAACTAATCCATTCTAAAAACTATTTTCAAAACCATTTAAAACATTTAATAAAGAGATTTTTGAATCAAAGTTTCCCATACCACTTTGAAGATTTTAACATTTTAAACCATTAATATCCATATAAATAAATCCTTAAACCCATTTTGAAAACATGGATATCAATGAAAAATATTTATAAGAAAAAATCATTAAAACATCTAAAACGATATTTTAGTTAAAGGGTTTTTAGCAAAATGAGAGACACTTGAATAAAATAATCGAGGAATAAAATTTAATCAGAAATTTATAATATCATGAGAATAAAGGGATACATGATATAATATTCCAAAGGACAGTATATACACCATATAATAGTGAATTGGTGCATAACAACAATGAAGTCTCAATAGAAACGTAAAATGAGATGAAATCCCTTATAAAGAAGGTATTCTTAAATTAAGGATAAATCAATCTCATAATTATGTGTGAAAAATATAAATACACCAAATATAAGTGGATATTAAGTGTAAAACAATCAAAGGTAATTCACACATATTCAGAGGATGACATATTCAATAACTACATGTTGAACCCAAAGAAATCGAAATTGGGGTAAGAAGTTCCCTTGGTAATATTCGACAGCCTAACGATGTCACTTTAAAATTCATAAAATTAGTTGATGACAGAGAAAATGGTATATCATCACTTGGAAAGAATATTTACATCAATAAGGATATAGAATAACATATCCCAACATAAAAATATGTAAATTAAAAGACTTAAGAAAATAAGTCTTTTAAAAAGAGGAGGGTGAAAGGATCCCTTACTGATTTGGGTATCATTCGAAACGTACACCCCGTGAAAGAATGAATATACAACATTGATGTAAATAGTCATAAACGAAATTATATTACACAAAGAGTGGAATAATGGGCATTACATATACCACTCAAAGGAAATGGTGGAAAATGTAGCATAAATCATAGGGGAATAAAAGTGAGATGAAAAACCCCTTACAAAACCTCGTCAGCCTGACAACATCACTTAAAACTTCCAAAAAAACGGATTGATGAAATAAAATAGTGTCTCTCATAATATGAACATAGAAAGTACAGTAATAAGAATATAAAATAACATCCCCAAACTAAGAAAGTGGAGCTTAAAAGAAATGACATAAAAGAGAGTACTTAAAATGAAAGAGAGAGGTATGATCCCTCACCTCAAGTCCGACTTGTCTTGTTCGTTTCATTATATTCCTGAATAATAAACTTTTGTCAATTTATAATTTCTTAAGGACATACATTAAATTTTATTATTCAATTAATATCATATATTATCATGTTTTAATAATTATTAATTATGTGAGTTCATATCATACGTTTTGTCGATGTTCGGAACATGTGTCAAAAATGATCTTGTTTGAAAAGCATTGTCAATGTAGTTGTATTTAAATCATATCCAGAATAGTATTAATGATGTAAATATCATATATATCCATTATATATTCGTTTTAAACTTATTCCATAATATTCAGAGATAAAAAGAAATGGAATTCACCATTCATGGAGATGGTAGGCCGTATGTACGCATGAACGCTACTTTCATTTCTTTGGCACACTAATGGAATTAAAAATATATGAGAGAGATATATATATTATAATTATAGTATAATATATATGTTATATAGGTCACATATGTTAATTAATTTCATTCTTTATACATTCCATGTGTTGCATGAACGAGTCACATCACTTGAGGGGGCGGTAGTCCACACTTCCTCTTATGAAATTATCGCATTTGCACAACATGAAAATAATAAAGGTATGTTTTAAATATAAAATACAAAATCATATAGAAAAAATAAATACCATATATATCATATATAAAATACAGTGACATCATAATGTCCCCCATGAAAGGTGTTAAGAGAAGATTGAACAATCATCGTTTCGTGAGGCAGTAATTCGCCATCCACAGAAACAATATGTTATTTAACCATTAGACGGAGGTGTGTGTATGTGTATCACAAATAAATCACATAAAAACATCCTAGTATATTTAATATACTGTTTTTATTACAAAATAAAGGAATATATAGATTGTAGGGGGTTGAGAAGCAAGATAAAACAAAAGAACACAAGTGAAGACATTACCTATAAATCGGGTAACTCCTCTTGGTTTGACAAAAAGGGTTTCTTGAAGAGATTTATGCCAAAGGTAAGTATCCTAGGATGAATAGAGGGATTTGGAGAGATAAAATGATCAGATTTTGGCAAATCCAAAGGATTGAGAGGTGTGGGTAAGGGGTAGAGGTGGGGGCCTTTTATAAGAGGGAGGAGCGGCACTCTTGGAATGTCTTTAAAGGTAACTTTATTATAAAATGATTTTCGGATATTAAAGCTCCCAAAATTATATATTTCTAGGATAAGGTGATAAGAATTCGAAATCCACACATCCAATAGGTTTTTTACAAGTGTAAGTCTTATATTTTACCTTATCTTCTCATTTTATTTAAGTCGTTTATTAATGAGGTAATCGTTGAATCATCATGGTGTCATAAATAAATTACTTTATATATTGTCTAAAAATTATAAAAAATTACTATGATGTAGGAAATATTTTTATCTTTCTAAAGGATTTTTATAGTAAAAAATATGACTTGTATAACCCCATGTAAAAATTGTTTTAGTAAAATAATACATGTTTGTGACATTTTTATGTTAACTTTAAATAAAAAGTTATTAAGGTCATTTTCCTACCAAAGTGGCTCCATGGGGTCCCAAAGTTGACCCATGGATTTTTTTGGTCGTCCATGACTCATAAAATAATGGTAGGACATGGGTCAAGGTCATTTCATATTATTATAACATTATCTTTATCTCAAATTACAATAATTACCTTTAATCGCGATTAATAAAACATAGAAGTTACTATTCACCAAAAAGTTATTTTAATCCCATTGAACAATATTTTACTTCCTAATGACAACCATGTATGTCGGATTTTTGAAATTCAAAATCATAGAAGTGGTAAAGTTTCATTTAAATGAAAAATCAGTTTTTTATCTACCACTTAGTGGTTTCACTATTCATCAAAAATTGAAGTTTTTTAGAAAAATACCAAAACATCACCCTAAGCTATATTTGATATTCCGAATTTAAAAGTGACTTATATTTTTAAAAATTCAAAACATAAAATTTGCATTAATTAATTTAATAATTAATTCCCGCTTTCAAAACAAATAGCGTGTTTTTAAGAAACAATATCTATTAAAAGATTGACACTTTTTTAAGTCCAATTTCAAAGTGAAATTAATTCCAATGACCACCATTGTTTTAAATGGTAAAAATATATTCTAATTTCACTTTAAAAACTATTCAAAAGATGATCTAATCATATAAATAAATTAGATTAAAAACAGTTTTTGAATTAAAATACCACATTTTCACTAAAACTGATCTTTGTCGGAAAAAAAACAAAAATTTACACAAAGTAAATTTTGATGTCCAGATTATAAAGATAGATTTTATGTTTTCAAATATAACATATAGAATCTTCAAAAGTATATTTAAAAAGGGTTCACCACAAAAGCTGGTTAATCGACCTTTTAAAGAATATTGAAAGATTTATGCTTAAAATTGGTTTCATTCGCATTTTAAGCCTCTAACATTTATTGAAAAAAAGTAAAAATATTTGACAAACATATATAATCATTTTTTAGTTAGTTCTATTCATTTTTGCTATTACAACGGCTAGGCATTAACTACCATTTAAAATAATATTATTTTATTATCAGAGTGCAACGTAAGATTTCAAAGAAACTCATTGTTGTGTATTGGGTACGCCGTAGAACATAGTGTTCCCTTTAAATTAATATTAACATTTTATTCACAAATATGGATAAATATGAAAAGGTAATATTATTTAATTACCTGGGATGTTACATCTTTCCCCCCTTTTGGAAATTTCGTCCTCGCAATTTTTAAAATTGGGCTTGGAAAATTCATTGAAAGCCTCACATCGGAAAATGAGTAAATTAAACTGTCACTTTAAAAGAAAGAAAGGGAAGTGAAAAGGTCCCCCGAGTTAACCCATACTAGGATTCCATGTAGTAAAACATGGATATGGAAGAAAAAACAATGGGTCATGTTCTGAGGGAGAGTGATAGAAAACATTTTTAGGAGAATGTTAACCACCAGAAAATCACAAACTGGTGATGGGATAAACTGTATTTGATTCCCCAATAGGAAACGTTAACATAAAACATTTTTGTTTTTAAGTTACTTTTCATTGGGGAATTTATTTCTGAGCCTAACTATATCATAAGGAAGCATACTTACTTTTCGTGTAGGCTCTCATCTCCTACTAGATTTCTTACACAAACTCATATTTTCTCCAAAAGACTAG
This sequence comes from Viscum album, assembly GCA_963277665.1. Classification (NCBI taxonomy): domain Eukaryota; kingdom Viridiplantae; phylum Streptophyta; class Magnoliopsida; order Santalales; family Viscaceae; genus Viscum; species Viscum album. The sequence continues at coordinate 1,596,249,018 of OY728161.1, forward strand.
TATTTAGGATGCCTTGCTCACATTAAGAGAGCTATAATCAACTTCTAGAGAATCACCAAATACAAAAAAGAGAACTATATATTTCCCATTTATTTAGACCTTAACCAAAAAAAATTTTAGAACAAGATCAGATAATCCAAAAATGGATAATCCTTTATAAAAAAGAAAATCTATTCTTAATCTCCAAAATTTGTCCAACAAAACCCAAAGTTCAACGAAGACCATTAAATAAATAATTTGTCCATAAGATTATTCAATGTAAACCAAACTAATATTGAAACCCAAATATTTGAAGGATTTAATAACATAGTCTTCCAAGTTACAAATTAACAGTTATCTCCAAATAGAATCAGTTGCTCTTAAAATCTCATATTGAAAAGTAATTAACCTAATCACATATCCTCTATGATGGGTTAATAATTTCCATAGATAACCCAAAATCAACTTACTCTTGATTCATAAAATCATCTAACTATAAATAATTAGTCAAACTAACCAGGGAATTGATGTATTGTAGTGGTAGGCGATAAATACTAGTCGCACTTTGGTTGTGGGTTTGATTCCCGCAACTTTGTCCGAAGTGACGGGTTGTCACACGGTCTGCGTGTTGTACTTTTTCCAAAACTATAAATTTCATAAAAAATTCCCCAAAACAAGATAAAATTTTCAAAAATAATCATAACATATTTTAACCACAAAGGTTATCTAATAACATTCATTTTGCAACCCAAAATATATTAACCAGTAATTTCCTCAAATTCAAGGATCATATAAACCCAAATGGTTCTTTATAACTATATCCACAAAATAAAGGATAATTATTCCTCGAATTTTTTTTTCATATATCAATCATCAAGGTTACATATACTATAAAAAGTCTTCTAATGTAACCCCATCATCAAAAGAGACTTAATACCTTTAAGAGTTTCACCATCCTAAAATCTACCATAACTCTTGAATCACTTATATGTAGACTTCTTACTCATTCAACATTCTTTATGATCCATTAACCATTCCTTTTCAACTTATTCTGAAATAATACTTTCCTAAAAACAAAATCATGAATCATATCCTAAGATTCCAATAATAGGAAAACATATGTTAAGAAAAAATCCATACCTATCATTGGTCATTTTCAGTTTCTCTATCCTCAATTGGAATGGCATTAGGTATTGGTAAATGAATATTTGTACGATCTTGGTGACCCCATTCCTGAAACTTCTTCGTAGGACAAGTGTTTGAATAATGACTATGCACACCACATTTGAATCATTCAATTGATCCTTCAAATAGAACTTCTTTTCCTTTCTTAGAGTCAACTGGATGCTTCCATTTTCCATGGTAGGTTCTTTCTTTTTGACCTTAATTTCCAAATCTATAGCATCTTTTTGTCCCTTTGAAACATTTTCATATGTGTTTCTTTCCACATCTTTGACACATAGATTTTTGAACATACTTACCTTTATGATTATTACCTGAACTTCCGTAGGGATTTGTTTCTCGCATATACGATGCCTTATAAAAATCACTAAGGTTCAGGTGGTCAATCATGACTCTAGCTAGTTGGTTGAGTATAACCACAAGAGTTCTCATTGGAGCTCCCATATCATTCTGTTGTTCTTTCATAAAACCGTCACAGTTTTCCTCAAATCCACTGTTACTTTGGTGCCTGCTAGATCCAGCCATATTCTAAAACCAAAAAGGTCAGTGTGAGTATAACAGTAAAATCATCATATAATAATGAGGAAACTAGACACCAAGATATACTTCTCCAAGTTATCTCAAACTCATTTTACCTTTCAAAAAAACAATGACTCTATCTAATATACTAACCATTGTGGTTATACACAACTTGTCACTTTTTCTTAAACAACACTCAAACCTCTAAAGTCATCTAAACCGTCTTCTGATTCCAACTATAAGGCCCCAACCATAAAAATTACCTAATATTGAGTTATTCCAAGAATACTTGTTGAGGATATTTTCAGGTTTATGTTTTAGAGAATTAGATCATAAATCATGAATTACATTCCACATTTAAACAAAGTGGTTACATAAAAGATAATACTCATTTTTCCCATTAACAGAAACATATTTAATATAAAACATGGATTATTTCTTGACACTTCCTTGACACTATCATTACATCATGTACCTTTCCCTTGACCTGTGAAAAACATTTAAAAAACTTGGGATGAGCATAAAAAGCTCATTAAGGGATATAAAAGTACGAAATGAAAACATTAGTCCATGTATGAAATCATACATTACTCATAGAACATAATCATTTTAACATACCTCATGAAATCATGAATAAATCATAGAAATCATAAGACATAATGGTAACTTGAGGCATTCATAATATTCTTACATAGGGAGTAACCCTCATGGTTATTTTTAGAATACCCATCATAGTATATTCCTAAAATCTCTTCAGATAAACCTTAACGTTTATCCCCTTCACGTTACCCAATGCTTTGGAGAGCTATATCGAGCTCACCCACCCTTAGTTTATCACGGAGCCACCCGTCTTCATAAACAATACCCATGAACCATAACATAGTCATAACACATAACTTAAGCATAAAGGAAATATATCATTCCCACATTTCAATAACAATATATCATTTTAAGATATAGAAATAATGAATCCATTCTAAAAACCATTTTTAAAACCATTTAAAACATTTAATAAAGATATTTTTGAATCAAAGTGTCCCATACCACTTTAATTATTTTAACATTTTAAACCATTAATATCCATATAAATAAATCCTTAAACCCATTTTGAAAACATGGATATTAATGAGAAATATTTATAAGAATAAATCATTAAAACATTTAAAACGATATCTTAGTTAAAGGGTTTTTAACAAAATGAGAGACACTTGAATAAAATAATTTAGGAATAACATTTAATCAGAACTTTATAATATCATGAGAATAAAGGGACTCATGATATAATATCCCAAACGAAAATTATAAACACCATATAATAATGAATTTTTGCATAACAACAATGAAGTCTCAATAGAAATGTAAAATGAGATGAAATCCCTTATAAAGAAGGTATCCTTAAATTAAGGTTAAATAAGTCTCATAATTATGTGTGACAAATATAAATACACCCAATATAAGTGGATATTAAGTGTAAAACAATCAAAGGTCATTCAAACATATTCAAACGATGACATATTCAATAACTACATGTTGAACCCAAAGAAATCGAAATTGGGTTAAGAAGTTCCCTTGGTAAAATTCGACAGCCTAACAACGTCAATTTAAAATTCATAAAATTAGTTGATGAGAGAGAAAATGGTAGATCATCACTTGGACATAAAATTTACATCAATAAGGATATTGAAGAACATATCCCAACATAAAAATATGTAAATTAAAGGACATAACAAAATAAGCCTTTTAAAAAGGGGAGGGTGAAAGGTTCTCTTACCGATTTGGGTGACATTAGAAACGTACAACCATGAACGAAAGACTATACAACATTGATTTAAATACTCATAAACGAAATTATATTACACAAAGAGTGGAATAATGGGAAGTACATATACAACTCAAAGGAAATGGTGGAAAATGTAGCATAAATCTCAGGGGAATAAAAGTGAGATGAAAAACCCCTTAAGAAAACTCGGCAGCCTAGCGACCCCAATTAATACTTCCAAAAAAATGGATTGATGAAATAAAATAGGGACTCTCATCATATTAAAATAGAAAGTACAGTAATATGAATAAAAAAGAACATCCCCCATCTATTAAAGTGGAGATTAAAAGAAATGACATAAAAGAGAGTACTTAAAAAGAAAGAGAGAGGTAGGATCTGTTACATCAAGTCCGACTTGTCTTGTTCGTTTCTTTATATTTTTGAATAATAAACTTTTTTCAATTTATAATTTATTAAGGAAATAATTTAAAGTTTATTATTCAATTAATATCATATATTATCATGTTATAATAATTAGTTAATTATGTTAGTTCATATCATACGTTTTGTCGATGTTCGGTACAAGAGTCAAAAATGATCTTGTTTGAAAAGCATTGTCAATGTAGTTGTATGTACATCATATCCAGAATATTATTAATGATGTAAATATCATATATATACATTATATATTCGTTTTATACTTATTCAATAATATTTTGAGATAAAAAGAAATGAAATGTACCGTTCATGGAGACGGTAGGCCGTACTTACGCATGAACACTACTTTCATTGCATTGGCACATTAATGAATTAAAACTAGATGAGAGATATATATATATTATTATTCCAATATAATATATATGTTATATAGGTCACATATGTTCATTAATTTCATTCTTTATACATTCCATGTATTTCATGAACGAGTCACATCACTTGAGGGGGCGGTAGTCCAGACTTCCTTGTATGAAATTATCGCATTTGCACAACATGAAAAACATAAAGGTATGTTTTAAATATAAAATAAAGAAGCATATAGAAAACATAAATACCATAAATATAATATATAAAATACAGTGACATCATAATGGCCACCATGAAAGGTGTTAAGAGAAGATTGAACAATCATCGTTTCGAGAGGCAGTATTTCGCCATCCACAGAAATAATATGTTCTTTAACCATTAGACGGAGGTGTGTGTAAGTATAGTACAAATACATCAAATAAAAACATCCATGTATATTTAATATACTAGTTTTATTACAAAATAGTGGAATAAATTGATTTTAGGGGGTTGTAGAAGCAAAATAAAACAAAAGAACACAAGTGAAGACATTACCTTTAAATCGAGTAACTCCTCTTGGTTTGAATGAATATGGTTTCTTGAAGAGATTTAAACCAAAGTTAAGGCTACTATGATGAATATAGGGATTTTTAGAGATAAAATGATCATATTTTGGTCGAGCCAAAGGATTGAGAGGTGTGGGTAAGGGGGTAGAGGTGGGGGCCTTTTATAAGAGGGAGGAGGGCCACTCTTGGAATGTCTTGAAAAGTACTTTATTATAAAATGATTCTCGGATATTAATGGTCCCACAATTATATATTTCTAGGATAAGGTGATAAGAGACCTAAATCCACCCATCCAATAGGTTTTTGACAATTGTAAGTCTTATATTTTACCTTATCTTCTCATTTTATTTAAATTGTTTATTAATGAGGTAATTGTTGCATCATCATGGTGTCATAAATAAATTAATTTATATAATGTATAAATATTATTAAAAAAATTCAATGATGTAGGAAATATTATTATATTTATAATGGATATTTATACTCAAAAATATGACTTGTATAACCACATGTAAAAATTGTTTTAGTAAAACAATACATGTTTGTGACATTTTTATTTTAACATTAAATAAAAATTTATTAATGTCATTTTCCTACCAAAGTGGCTTCATGGGGTCCCCAAGTTGACCCATGGATTGTCATGGTCGTCCATGACTTATCCAATAAGGGTAGTTCATGTGTTGAAGTCATTTAATATTATTATAACATTATCATTACCTTAAATTACAATAATTACCTTTAATCGCTATTAATAAAACTTAAATATTACTATTCACCAAAAAATTATTTTCATCCCATTGAACCAAAATTTACATCCTAATGAAAACCATGTATGTCAGATTTTTGAAATTCAAATCACAGAAGTGTTAAAGTTTCATTTAAACGAAAAATCAGTTTTTTAACTACCATTTAGTGGTTTCACTATTCATTAAAAATTGATGTTTTTTAGAAAAATACCAAATATTCACCCGAAGCTATATTTGATATTCGGAATTCAAAAGTGATTTATATTTTACAAAATTAAAAACATAAAAGTTTCATTAATTAATTTAATAATTAATTCCCGTTGTCAAAACAAATAGCGTGTTTTTAAGAAACAATATCTATTAAAATATTGACACTAGTTTAAGTCCAATTTCAAAGTGAAATTAATTCCAATGAACACCATTGGATTAAATTGTAAAAATATATTCTAATTTAACTTTAAAACCAATTCAAAATATGATCTAATAATATAAATAAATTAGATTAAAAATAGGTTTTGAATTAAAATACAACATTTTCACTAAAATTAATCTTTATCGGAAACATAACAAAAATTTACACAAAGTAAATTTTGATGTCCAAATTCCAAATAAGGATTTTATTTTATCAAATATAACATATAGAATCTTAAAAAGTATATTTAAAAAGGGTTCTCCATCAAAAGGCGGTTAATCGACCTTTTAAAGAATATTAGAAGCTTTATGCTTAAAATTGGATTCATTCACATTTTAAGCCTCTGAAATTTATTGGAAAAATGTAAAAATATTTGAAAAACACATATAATCATTTTGTAGTTAGTTCTATTCATTCCAGCTATTACAACAGCTATGCGTTTACTACCATTTAAAATAATATTATTTTATTATTAGAGTGCAACGTAAGATTTCAAAGAAACTCATTGTTGTGTATTGGGTACGCCATCAACCAAAGTGCTCCCTTTAAATTAATATTAACATTTTATTCACAAATATGGATAAATATGAAAAAGTAATATTCTTTATTTACCTAGGATGTTACACATTGAATATGTGAAAAAAGTGGATTCCAAATAGATGACATTAAAAGCCATTAAAATATCACCATTAAAGATTTTCAGGTAGAAGAAGTTACAAATGAGGTGATTTCATTCCATTCTTCAAATATACAAAGAGGAAAAGTAAATTTCAAATGGAAACTACCACTAGCTATATTTAAAAGTGAAAAGGTTGGTAATATTATACTAGGGTGCCCTAATAAATTTTAATAAGATGATGAGGATGATGTTTCCATTTATATGAATACGTATTTAGCCTATTGAAATGTAAGAAAATTTATAATAGAAATTTATTTATGAATAATAATCTTCATTCAAAAGAATGTGAAAATTTAGATGGATATAAGGTTTTTGAGATGGAAAACTACAATGATTGTGGAGAAAATTCTATGGGGGAGGTTGTATGTTTCACTCAAAAAAGTAAAAAAATTTAAAAGTTTGAATAATAAGTAGTAGTAAAAGTCGGTATACATGATGAATTGAAAGCTTCTCTTGAAAAGATAGATATTTTGAGAGTCAAAATGAAGAAATACAATAAAGTGGTTCATGATACCAAAATATATATACAGTAGTAGGAGGAAGAAAAGTCAGAGATGATGGAATAAATTGCACAACATAAGTCTTCAATGCTAGAGAGCACAAAAAGGCTATTGATTACAATCTCAAAATCGAAGAATAGATAAGTGAAATCAATTGTTTGACTAACACTGGAAGGGATCAAATAAAATTTATCAATGAACATGGAGAGGAAGTTATCATTCAATGAATTAAATTTTAGGATCATGAAAAAATATTTACTCTCGGCATGAAAACGGTATGGAAGTTCATTCAGGATATAGAAAAGGATGAAGAGAAATGTGGAGGTCTAGATGAAAAAGGAAACATACAAATCCAAATGATAATACTAGTATGGGGAATGATGAAAAATATAAAGTATTAATGGATTTATTTAGAAACTATAACCTACTCCAATATATAATATAGATTTGTGTATGAAGCATAATCAAATGATTCTGTGAACCCAAGGTACTATAATTATTGTAGAAGTGACATGCACGAATTCACCCTCCACCATGTGTTATTGCTATGAAAATATGGGACCCTCTCAAAATATATGATCCATATCCAAGATATACTAAAGGGAGACAAAAAAAATAAAATCCTAACATATATAAATATTATAAAATATTTTTCAAGGGTTATTATTTTTGGGGTGGAGGATTTGGACACATGACTAGTTATTTCACATAAACCGTGTAACAGACTACACCAAAGCATATCCAAATTTGTCATAAACAGTGAATCAATGAATCATTGAGTGATCTGAAAATTAAAAATTGGTTTTCAGATCTATAATATGATGTTGGACCATCATACTCTGAGAAATATCAATATTTTAAATCCATACAAAATTTTGAAATCAGAAACATGGATAAAAAAGAAAAGAGCTAAAAGGAAATGGGTGAAGAAATTTCCATTAAATAATTATATCTTTCTTGTGTATGGATCCTTGATATTGGATGGAAATCTTATATGACAAGAAATAATGTTATTACTAACGGAATAAAATACAAAACGGAAGGTTTTGTCAAATTGAGAAATGATAAAGTCCTATATATAATTAGCTCAGGGAAAGAGAAGTTTGGGGGAAAATGAAATGCAACAGGCTAATGTCTTAGTTATTGAATTTATCAGTCGTGAATTCATTAGTGTTAGTCAACTATATGACTCGTGGAATCCTATTATATTTACCAATAACATGTGTATCATCAAAGGAAGATATGGTATAATCTTTCTATATGAAAAAAACAAAGGGAAATCAATACCTTGCATGTGGGGAAGAAGATATGCCATTTTTATTGAGAGAGGTAGAAAACAAGTTGTGGAATAAATAGCTTGGTAATATATGCAAACCGTTCTTATAAGATCTCATAAATTTGATATAGCTAGAGACCTCCTTAATAAATCATGTGATCATACTCATACATGTGATGCTAGTCAACAAAAGACGATCATCAGAAATAAGTAGATGGAAAAGCAACAGAAGTCAACCTGTGTCCTTGAATTAGTGCATATAGATGCATGTGGAAACATCTCACTAAGAGAAATTGATAGGAAGATGTATTATGTTCTTTTCATTAATTATTTTAGCACAATGGGATGGGTATTTTTCATTTCCCATAAGACCAATGTGTTCATTTTCCTAAAAAAATATATGAGGGAATCAAAAAGGATAACTGGACAATTTGTTTTCCAATTTCGTCCTAATAAATCATAGGAATTTACAAACAACCATGTGAATGGTTACATAGAGAAACATGCGATAAGAAATGAAGTTTCATCAGTGATAAATCCTCAAAAAATGGATTGGTTTAGATGAGAAATTGGATTATCAATAACTTGGTTAAAAGGAATCTCATTGAAAGGGACATACTAGATTTATTCTATAAAGAAGCAGTCTTGAACTTAGTCTACATATCTAACAGGGATCTATTATGTTTGTAGGAAGAAAAGAAATCATATGATATATTGTATGGAAATAATCAAACATTGAAATAATTTTTAATATTTGGTAGTAAATTATTTATTCTCAATAAATAGAAACATGTGAAATTTTAGTCACATAGAGATGAAGGGATAATCATTTTCTAATCAGGAAAAAATAAAATAATATAAATGATTCACTAAGTGGCTAGGAAAAGTAGCTGAATGTAATGATTTAATTGTAGTGGAAAATGAATAGAATCCTAAAAACACATTACATAGTTCCTTGAGGAGTGTGGTGAAGAGGTAAGAAACATGGGTGGATAAGAAATGAATGGTACTGAATTAGGAAAATATATTGATGATGTGAAAGAGGAGTCAATTCTACATCTACATTGAAGCCAAATAGTCAATCTCAAATTGATAGGAAAAATATCATTTGTGATCATAGAGTTGAAATTCAAATTAGAAGAATGAATTAATTATAGCATGCATCCTTTCTATCTCACGAAAATCCTAAATGTTTTGATGAAGAAGTATTACATAAAAATTGGGTTATAGATATGAATGAAGTGTTAGACCAAATTTAAAAGAATTAGACATGGGATATTTGTTTGAGGAGAAAATATAAGAATGTCATCAGGTTTAAATGGTTATTTCACAACAAGATGAAAGAATATGGAACAATTATTCTTAACAAATAATTACTAGTGTTCATAGGGTACTCCCATATGGAAGGTATCGATATTGGTGAAACATTTTCACATCTTTCATGTCTAGAGAGAATCATATTATTCTTTCCTATATCAATGAAAAAAAGTCCAATGTTTTCCAGATTGAAGTTAAGATGAAAAATATGAATGGGGGTCTAGAATACACATTTTATATTTAGTATCCACATTGTTTTTAAATTCATTATGATAGGAAAAAAATTTCATTAGAAGAAGGAATTTAATGGGTCGGTGAAAGCACAAAGAGAATGGTATTCAAAACTAGATCATTTTTTGAATAAGCTCAGTTTTCAATGTGGTGGAGTTGATTAAAATATCTATGTAAATAATGATTGTAATAGAAAGATTATGGTGATTTTATATCAAAGTGAAAAAATATTTAGTGGATCAGATTAAGTACATTATAGATAGTTTTCCGAATTCATGAAACGTGAGTTCAAAAAATCAATTATTTGTATACTGAAAATATTTAATTGTTTTTAGGTGACACAATGAAATAATAGAAAAATAATTTATCAATATAAATATGATAAGGAGTTTTTTAGAGGATTTACAATATATAATTACAAGGATATGATGACTTCGGTGGCTACCTAGATGAAACTATCAAGGGATAATGAAGGAAAAAAAGTTAATGTCACAAAATATAGGAAGTTCATTAGATGTATGTTGTTATTAACAATGGAACAACCGAGTATTGCTTTTCACACATGTAAATTAGCGTAATCTTGATGTAATACTAATGAAATCCAAAAATTTTTAAGGGAAAAAACTTCAATTTGTCAAGGGAATGGTGGATTTTGGTTTGATGTATAATGAAAAATCTCATCCAGAGTTATTGGTACATATAGATTCATAGTGGGATGGATAAACAGATGATAAATATCAACTTTAGGTGGTTCATTGAATCTTGTTGGGTCGTGTATTTCATAGAAAAGAAAGAAACAATATTTAATTTCATTGAGAACTAGATAATCTGAAAACATTTCGGCCACTCAAGCATACATGAAATTATTATGGATGAAGAAGAAGCATCTTGATGGTATGGGAGTTAAAGTGAAGTCTCCAATAAGAATCTATTGTGATAATTAATGTTTTATAAATCAGATTAAAAATATAGTCCATCACTCAAAGACAAATAACATTGAAATAAAATATCACTTTACCAACAAGAAGGTGGAGCAAGGGCTTGTCAAGTTCGAGTATGTTCCTATAGAACTATAGGGTGCATACATTATAACAAAGGCCTTTCCTAAAGAATATATTTAATGTAATAAACTGTCTCTTGAAGTTCAGTTGAATACACTCCCTTGAAAACATGTGGATTTGGGACACCTCCCCTTGAGGAATGGCATGTTTTTTCCTATCGAATTGATTTTTGATGTTTACCCAATTGCAGAACATAAATGAGTGACCTTCAGTTTAATTGAAAAAGGTGGATAAATTTTGGCTATTAAATGGGATAAAAGGTATTAATCAACACATGAAGAGAATATGAAAAGGGGAGTTGTGATGTAGGGGTAGTTATCAGATCTTATCATGGATATCATTAAGCATTCCAAAAAATAATTATCAGAGCTTCTCTTGGACATATTTAGGTATTCCAAGGCACGAGAACCCAAGCAGTGGAATAGATGGAGTTTTAAATCTAACGATGCTATAAGTGATTGATCAAATGTTACATATCCTGATAGATGAGGTTCATGATTAAAGAAGATGATTTGTTTTGGAATAAAATGAAGTTTTTTATTGATGAACATCGCATAATACACTTTTTTATCACACCGATCAAAGCTCATATGGGCTTAGAGTATATTATATATAAATATTTTATTGTTTGTTTAATAGTAAGAGCAAAATGATGGTAGAATATGTATGTATATTTAACGAGGTATTAAAATGTGAAGGGTAGTGAAAAACCACAAAGGGGTAGATTTTTAAGAAAAAATCCCTAAATGTGTCCTCTCGGAATTTTCAGGTGTGATTGTGATTGTTGAAAAATCTTGATGACCATGAATGAGTATGGTTGGTGTTTGAGAATTAGTTCTTTGGAAAAGTAAGATGTGTGTAAAATAAAGGTGTAATGGAAAGTTTTTCTCAATGAATGTGTTGAGATCCTTGCATAAAAATATTTAAAATACAAGAATCGCATGAAAGAATAGAATATTTATTAAAGATGAGTTTGTGTGAATGGGACTCACAAACCCAATGTGATGTCAAATCAGTTTTTCCATGATTGTGGAAATGTTGTGTGAAACATAGTTTGCATGTGGGGATCTTGCATGTAAGGTTGATAATGCCAAAAAATAATTGGATACCCCTCATTTCAATAGATTAACAATAAAGAAAAACGGGGCTCTGAATCACTTAAGAATTACATGCAAATGGATTTGTGTGTAAGAATAGGGTTTCACGTAAGAAGAGGTTTTCATGCGAAACATAAATGTTGTGCGCAAGTTGTTTTTCCATGAAAAATGAAAATATTGGAGTCAAAGTAGTAATGTTTCATATACGACACTTATAAGTTCTGTGAAAGATAGAATTTTGATAGCAGTTATATGGTAAAGGGTTATTCTTCAAGTCGATTAAATTAGAACATAATTATACACAATATGAGGTGTAAAACATATTGATTTAGGATATCAAAGGAGGATATTTTAAATAAATATTTTAAACACTTTAGTTGAGAGAGTAGTGATCCTTTATATTGTGATTGGTTGTAAACTTGGAGGGAAAATGAGTCTACTGCAAATATTGTCAGAAACAATGCACTTTTAGTGGATTTGGTACTTTGAAACATTGCTATTGCATAGTCCATGGACATATTCCAATCAGGATGAACTGAGTAAATTATTATGTCTTGTAAATTTTTTAATTTCAGTTCATACATTTCTATATGAAAGAGATATATGAGTGTTTTTTAATGATAAAACAAGATCTTAAGGGGCTGTTGTTTAAATCTATCATACCTTGATTTACCCCCGTTATGGTATTTAATCTAGTTTGGCTAACAGTTTGATACTACATGACATGGGATTATAGAAGTACATGTATAGTGTCCTATAAGTCACAAACACAATTTAGATTACCACAAAAATTCATTTAGATTTATTTAACATGATGAGAATATGATAGTACTCTCCCAACAAATGATCGAGGAACACATTCCATTCAGAGTGGAAGTACATGATTTACACTATCTAGTAAATGTTGTTTCTTACATATTATTACAAAGGTTCATGAATAAAAAATTAAGCATTAAATTATTAGTGATTTAAAATTATGTGTGAAATGAGATAATCTTAATGGTCATCAAAGTCCATTTATAAAGAGTCCTTTACAGTTCAAGGATATTAGCTTCATAGAGGTGATGGTTGGGTTCTGATGTTATGATATGAGTGATCTTTGGGCTGGGAACTCCCCTAGTGCTGTGATGGTGACACGAAATGGTTTCCTCAAATTCAATATGAAGTTCAGTACTCCCCCACATTTTCAAGGTATAAGTTCTCTATGAAGAGGTTGAATTTATTGGATGTTCACAGCCTTAAAAATCTGCAGTAAGTATTGTTTTTATTTAATATTTCATTTATAGTTGACTTTCAACTTCTAAAATTGTGATCCTTTTAGTATATTTATTATTCTTTGTTTTTTTTGCGAGATACTAAACTTTTTGGAATTGAGTTTATATGATTTGGAATCACATATATATCTATGTATTCTAGTTTTAGAGCATACCTATATTATTTTTATTCCTTTCTATTACACTCCAAGACTAAAGATTATGTTATCTTATTGCATTTAATTTCCATTGTTGTTTAGGTCCCACCTAATAGTTTTGTTCATAATCGGTCCAAAATGAGCTTCAATCCCACTGATATTTTTCTATGTAGATGGAACAAAGTGTATAGAAAGTCTTAGTTTATATGGAGATATTGAACCTTTTTTGGTTATGATTCTTATTGGGGTTTTGTGGTTCAACATAGTGGTAATGACCATTGTAATTAGAGATCATTCTAAAAGTTATTATATTTTGAGGGATATACCCTTTTATTATATTCAAATAGTTTTAATACTTGGTCATATGTATTGCTCCCATTGTGTTTGTGCTATTTTTTGCGAAGTCTCCACTTTTCACCAAAAAGAGTTTTCTTGAAGGATAATTTTACAAAATGAGGTTTATATCAGTAGCTGCAGTTTTTATGATGCATGTTGTTCCAATTATTTTGATGTACCATAATATCATTAATAATACTTATTTATCATACAATTTTATTAACTTTAAGTGGTTAAATAGAAGTTACAATAGTGTATTTGAGGTTTCTGTGATCAATAGAAGGAAAAACATTGATGTTGGATGGATGTGGAACCATTTTTATAGATTAAGACCTAAATAAATATTAGGTGTTTACAAATTCAATGAGATATGTATAATACATATTATTATTTCATACTTGAGCTATTTTATAGAGTGAGATGAGTGTAATAGTAGTTAAAATATTTTGTACACTCATTTTATCAAAGTGGCTGTAGATTTCTCCCACTGATGTAGGAATTTTTCTGATATACATGAAACCTATATGTTCATAGTTTTATGTTTTTCATTATACAAAATATTATGTATATTCATTATTTCATTTGGTGATTAGGTTGTTGTTATTCTTAGATATAGAACATGAATTGAAAAAGGAATTAAGGAGAAATTAGAAGAAATTTTAGATTCAGAGAGAATTTTCTTCAAAAAGATTGTTTCTGTTTGTTGTTTCTAAGGAGATGTTCCCTATAAATGTATTAGAGGGATTTTGTTTTGTTTTACACCCCTGAAATATGAAAATATGGTGTTAGGTTAAGGAAATATCTAGATTAATATGTTCAATGGAAAAAACTTAATTTCAGGAATATATAGTTGTAATATATTCTATTACTACATGATCTGGATGTTTTATTGTGTGGATAATATATAGAGAAGGTGGTGAAATTAGTTTAGTTGTTACTAGATAAGTAGAATCTATCCTTTTTTAGAATTTATCTTATATGGAATGTAGCTTTCAATATTCGGGAGAAGAAAAAGCACTGTAGAAGTTGTTAAAGCATTAACTGACATGTATAAGAAATCAAATACAATAAAAAATGTCATTGTGGTGTAGTGATTATTTGGATTGAGATTATTTGAAAAACGATCTATAGAAAAACTTGTAAATGATTTTAACATGGTCTCAGGACAATGTGAATTACTGAAGGTTACGATCATAAATGATGTATTGGGTTTTTATTTTCCTTCTCCACTTATAGAATGCTAAGATACCATGGTGAAAATATTAAAAAATTTTGAAAAAATAAATACCTTTTATTTTATGCCATTCAGAATCTAAATATTAATTATGTTTTTAGGAGGATGTTAATGTACCCCTTAGAAGTGCTCATAATACTGGTGGACATGGAAAGTCACCTCGACACAAGGATAATTAGAAGAATTCATCAAAAGATAATTCCCAAGTAATGTGTTAGATTAGATAGTCTAGGCAAGGATCCACTAGTTTTTTAATGGAGGTCCATACCAAGGGGGGATATAGAAATGATAAGAAATCTATAAATATGGAACAATAATTGTGAATAAAATCTTTTTTTATATTATATAAAGAGGTAACATTTTGTAACTAAGTGTTATTATTCTACAAAAATTCTAGGTTATTTACTTAAGTTCATCATTCTATTCAATTTATGTATGGGGGTATATGGTAGAAAATATATCTAGAGCCTCATATAGTGTACATTTGGTTGATTATAAATCTAAATATATAATTGGAAAAAGAATTGTCAACATTCATATGAATAAAAGAGGTTTCTTAAAGATGAGAAATGTTTGATATATTCAAAGTATTTAATGGAACCTCATATTATTAGGATAAATTGATGAATTAGGTTTTGGAACCAATTTCATTAGTGTAATGTAAAATATAACTAAATTATCCATGGTGTTTTCTATTTATGTTAATAATGGACCTCTATGCTGGACTAGAAGAAAAGATGATGTTGTAATGATAAGAATTAATTCATAAAATGGTCTATAAGTATAGAACTATCGATATCAACACCCTATTATAAGAATACAAAATCTAGAGTGAAAAATTTATTACTTAAACAAAATCATATGTATTTCAAAATATGTGAGAGTTATATGCTGGGGAAATAGAAGAAGTTTTCCATCAATTTGGATGGATGGAATCCTAGGAATAAGAAGATGAAAATTGATTATTCAAATGTCTGGGGACTGAATCAATAAAATTATAATGGTGTATCTATATACATTATGAATTATATTTCTGATTCCACACCGAATGAATGGTTCTACTTCTAGAAGAATGAATCTGATTATTTTAAGTAATCTATTTAGGGGAAAAATTTATCCGAAAGAAAGGTTGATCACAAGATGAAGTGCCTCTAAATAGAAAATGGTGTAGAATTCATTGGATGGAAATTCTATAACTTTTGTTTTTTGAAAGTAATGATTAAGGAAAAGATTTTTCATGGAACTCAGAAATAGAATTAAATAGATAAAATAATGAACATGAACTTGAAATATGGATCTCATAGTATGATACATTATATAACTAGTTTTTTTTTGTAATGATCTATGAACATGAAAAAATAATTGATAAATTGAATTATAGGATCATTTATGGAATACATTTTTTTTGAAGAACATTGGTCTAGAAAAAGACTAAATGTAAACCATCTCATAACCTTCAGAAGTGAAGCATATATTTATTTTAATGAAAAGAAAATAGATATGTTGGAGGCCAAATCCAATGATTTATTTCCTGTAATATATGATGATGACAACATTGGATATAATTTTTAGGATGATGAGAAGAATATAATCATCCATAATATAGATGATGTATTCAAAAAGAAACTTTTATTGAAATACCAGAACATAGAGGACATATAAGTTGAGGAAAAATAAACTATTGAAGGTCATGTTGACCAAAATGAGATTACTAGATGAAAAATGCATTTCAAAAACTCGGTAGGAAAATTACAAAGTTCATAAGGATTTGGAATAGGAGAGAGAGTTTTAATAGAAATAGTCATAGAAGGATGTTTGGAACCACGTTATATAGAATAACCAATTAAGATGATGAGGTCTACTATAATTGGGAGCTGGTTCAGACATTTGGAGTTGATATAAATATTTATCTCTTTTCATATGTTGATGAACCAGAATTTCTAGAGGAATCACCAATCCTTAGTGACTCAGAGTAATGGGAGTTAGCCGTAAATGTGGAAATGAATTCATGAAGCTCAAAAAAATTTAATAGATGGAATGAAATCTTAAAGGAAATTGAGATCTAGAAAATTTTATTTTCTATAATAAATAAGAAGATTATGAAGAGGGAGGTACAAACCATGTTTTGTCTTGAAAGAATTATAAAAAGGAAGGAATTGATTTCAAAAATATTTTCTCACTGATCGTCAGGTGCAGTATAATCCACATTGTGTATATCATTTTTAATTTTGATAATTTAAAATTTGAGTATATGAATGGAAAAAAAGACATTATTCCTAGTAATTTTTAGGAGGACATCTTCCTGGTTGTGCCCAATGATTTTGAATATTATAATAATAAGAAGAAACTTTTTTTCAAGTTAATATTACCCTATATGGTTTGAATAATATTCCCCAATAGTGGAATCATAATTTTAATGCATCCAGGCATGATTAAATTTTCACTTTGTGTGATTATAATCATTATTCCTATCAAATATAATTTGAACATAGAATAATATGTACAGTAATATTTGATGTGGATGATATATTGCTCGTGGGACCCAAAATTCAATGGAAAAAGAATATTAATAAAAAAAATTATAAAAGGTTTTTGATGAATAATCTTGGATATGACAATTAAATATTGTGGATGAGAATTAAGAGGGTTGGGGAATCCAAAATTATAGTGTTATCCTAGAAGGATTACATTTTGAAGGCCATTATAGAGTGAATAAATTTAAACATGTTTAAACTCCCCTTACTGACATGTTATACTTTTAAATCTATAGTCACCATATTTGGAAGAATAGTTCCTACCAATTGAAAAGGTTTTTATGCTTCATTCGTTAAAATATTGATTTATGATTTGATTTTCACATTGCCAGATATTTATTTAATAATGAGAGTTTTGATTCATCTTGTGTGAAATTATAGAAGGATTCATTAATAGAATGTGAAATGTATCATATGATATTTGAAAGGTTTTGATGATGAGATATTACGTTTTTTTTATAATGATCCATTGAAGGGATTTGTGGGTGAGTATTTTTCTAGAAACATGGATTTTCTAAAGACAGTGATATTGTTTATTTTGACTTAAATAAGTACAATGGTTAGTTACCTGTATAAAATATTTCCTGTAGTTACTCTATGAACAACGAATATAGAATATTTTGTTGTTACAAAATCATGAATAGAGTTTGTATGGTTGTTTCAATTTGAGGAGGATCTCAGGAAATTATCAGAATTAGGAATTTAATTTTTTGATAGTTAGAGGTCCATTTAACTTGATAAGAATCATAATTTCTATATAAGGAGAAAACACATCATCTTGAAATACCACATCATCCAAAAATATTCTGGAAGACAGAGTGGTAGAGCTTTGTAAGGTGGCTGGAAAATAGAATCATAAAGACATTTCTATAGAGGTTTTATTATAATACTTTTTAGGAAGAACCATGACTCAATTGGACTTGGATGAAAGGATGGAGATGGAATGCACTACATGTAACAACACAAAATTTTATCAAGTGAATTCTTGTTCTTATAATTATTTCATATTTAGTAATTTAATATAAATCACCTCCACCACATAATGAAACTGAATTTTTTTATTATAATAATTTACACATTACATTTAAGGAAAAAATATGCATAGTAATTGAAAATATTACATGTTATATAATATACAATATAAGATAACTAAATTATGAAAATATAGATCTGCTCAATCCACCAGAATAACCTCACACATGAACAACGAAATAGAAATGAAGTAAAATATTAATAATTCATTTTGAATATTGAAAATGAAAATCTAAAACCATGAGATAAAATACAATTTAATTAATAATGAATGAAATGTGAGTTATTTTAGGATGTAGGGAACCCATACGACCATTAAAATTCTCACAATTGTAATAGAAATATGAAAATTGGTAAAATAACCTATCTGTTGGAATAGAAATAAGACCATTAGGAATAGTAACATGAATGTTAGAAAATATCCTTAACATTTATGTGTAAAATAATATTTATGTATCTTATGAAATGAAAATATTTAATATAAATATATAATTATATAAGTAAATAAATATTTTATAAATGAAAAATTTAGTGTTTTTATTTTTATAAAACATAAACGTTTTAATTGAACTATTATAAGAATATAATGAATTAAATGTAATTTTATTTTTATAAAATGTATTAATAAATTAATATTAATTTGTATTATAATAATATTATAATTTTATCACACTATAAGTAATGTTTTAAACGGTGAGAAAATTGATCAAAATATTAAAATTGGTATTTTTCAAATAAATAAAGAATATAGTTAAAACAAAATTTTACCATATTTATAAAATTATTTTCAAAAAATGGAATTTATTTTTAGAATCGACACTTTGAAAAATAGTTATGATGAATTTTTAGTATTTTTTTAAAATTAGTTTAATTTTTGGTTAATAGTGAAATACATTAAATTATAGTATTTGACATTATAAGGTAAATAAATGAATTTTTTAGTATTGGATTATGTATAAACCCATTAGTTCGAACCAAAATTCCTTATTTACTATATATAGTCCCAATAATCAATTATATTGATAATCTTGATCCAAAAATAATAATCTAAGGAATATTATATTCCAAACACCCCTCTCCTTCCTTAATAAATACCACTCGGACCAACCTTTATCTTAGCAACTAATAAGCCTTGATATTGAAACATTTCTACCAAAATACATACTCCCCACTATCCAATGTGTCTTTATGGTTATAGTATAACTAAAATATCAATTCCTAGTTCTTTAAGGGGTTCTTCAAGGAGGATACATTCATGAGTTAATATTCTCAAACTACATATTTTGAATTCCTTCCTTCTTATAACATATCCTCATATCCCTCATCAAAAATGGAATAATGGATTATTATCATATATATAATATTATTTTATAGTGATTATGGAAATTTTACCATATATCCTCCTATTTTATCTACATATTCAAAATATTACACCATTATCCATATTATGTCAGTTCTCCCCCTCTATGGATAATGAGTTTTAATTTTCATGTATCGTATTAATGGATGATCTAAATTCAAATATAAGGGTTTAAAGTGAGTTAAACATGTATATATATATTTTCCCTTTGGTAATGAATATTTTTTCATAATATTAAATTAGAAGAACCTAATTTGTGATGGTCGGTAAAACCACCTAAATGAATTAACTAAATGATTTTAAAAGTTTAACTAAATGAATAAATGATATATTGGAAAAATTATTTTTTGGGACCATTGAAATTTTTATAAGAATATAATTTCCATTTTATTTCACTTCAAGTGTTTTAGTCCCATTTTATTAAAACTTTACTAATTATCCCCAAGTGATCTGACCTTAGAACCAAGAAATGAATGTCCTCAAAAAATGAAATTATACATTATATGTCACTGAAATAGTAATAAATGAACATATTAAAATTATAATAAAAAATATATATGGAAAGGGTTCTGAATTAAGTAATTAATTAATCAAATTTGATTATCTAGGATGTTATTTCAATGTTAAAAGTTATTATGCAACAAAAGTTAAGAGATCTCTTTGAACCACCCCTTTTCTTTAGGTTATGAAATTTCTATCTCTTACTCACTTTGTCTCTAAGTTTCATGTTATGAAATTATGTTAAATTCTATATATATTCCTAATAAATTTACATATATCTTATTCTATCTTCCTTTTATGGGTTAGTAAATTCTTTATGTTCTCCTTAATGAGGTAATATTATACAACCCATTTATTTGGATGAGTAATTATTATGTTGATCCCTTATGATAGATTTCATTTTGCAGCACACATAAGAATTTACATGTCATGATGGGTGTGTATAATTAGTTATCCAATGAATTAGGTAATTTTTTTTCTCATTAGAAGATACGTATGGGATTAGAGACTGAACCTAATCCATGATGGGACTCTATCCGCAATATGATGTTGTCTTGGAGGTTATCCTTGACAAATGCTTATGTCATATTAAATATTAATTCCATATTCCTATATTTCAATGATATTATGATTCCATGTTCTTTATTTTATATATCCATATATTTATTCACAATCCTTATCTTTTATGTTATATTGTTATTCCTTCCAACTCATATGTTATGCTTCGTTACCATGTTTATTCCCGTACTAGACTTTGTATCTCACCTCTTTGTTTTATGTTCTCCCCAAGTTATCCTGTGAAGTTTTAGATGTTTAGTGGGACTTAATATCTCATCAATGAAATTAAAATATAAATTTTTTGTTTTAGTTTCTTTTTGATATTTTATGTACCTAGTATTCAAAAGTCACTAGGCCTTTTGATCATTTTACTGTACATAGAGGATATTTATATAAAAAATAATATAATAATTTGTGTAAAACACATGGGTCAATATAATTCATGAACCAAAATAAGTATTATTCTATTTAATTTTAAAATATGTTGGTATCCATGATGTAGTCTTAAAGTGGGATATTTATTGGTTTTGTGATCTCACTTTTTCTTTCCAAAAAGAGATTTTCTAGAAAGATCATTTTCTAGAATGGGTATTTTTGTTAGCGAATAGATTTTGGGGGTTGATTTCTATTATTATAATCTACTAGAAGTATCAAAATAATAGTTATGATACTTGGTAAGCATGATATTTCACTGGTTATCATTATTCTATCTTAAGGTACAATAGTGTATCACGGGTTTCCTCAAAAAATATAAGTAAAACCATGAATCTAATATGGAAAAGAAACTAATTTAATAGATCAATAACTATATAATTATGCGTGATGAAAAAAATACATGAGAAACATGAATCAAATGTTATTTATTATATTTTAGATTTATTTCTATTGCATTTTAATGTATAGTCTGTCTCCCCATGTATTTTTAAGAGTTCACGGTTTTAGTTACCAACCCAGGGCCAATGAGAGGTGGGATTGGTGTGGAAGATTCAACTTATCATTGTTGTAGGAGGGACCCTGGTGGGAAATATTATTTAAATTATAATTCATATAAACCATCATATAATGGAGAAAAATGTAAAGTGTGTTAAACACATCCTTAAAAAAACTTATTGCTTTTTCCTATAAAATATATACATTGAGGAGCTTGTGAGAAAAATTAATGAATTGGACTGGGATCTTTAGTATTGATGGGATGATGTGGTTTTTTACCGTCATGAATTTAAATATAGGAATTTTTCAATTTTTTATCAAAAAAGAATATATTGAGATAGAAATACCTAGACCCATTTGGTTGATAGAAGGTGATAAGAATACCAATTACTTCTATGCTTGTATTAAGAAATTAAGATA
The DNA here is from genome assembly GCA_963277665.1 of Viscum album. Taxonomy (NCBI): domain Eukaryota; kingdom Viridiplantae; phylum Streptophyta; class Magnoliopsida; order Santalales; family Viscaceae; genus Viscum; species Viscum album. Next base: position 1,596,271,441 of record OY728161.1, read on the forward strand.
TGTTGGTAATCTCAACCTATAACTCGAGGATAATGTATTTAACAATGATGTGGATACCCTATTTCCATTGGTGGTCAACCATTATAAGGATTTTATCACTAGTTTAGAATGTAACATGAATTATCGAAGGGGTTAACAAATTGAGAACACTGAAACATCCTAATTCAGTGATATTCATTAAACTATTAACCTTATCGATAATACATTTTCTTAGGTATTCATGGTGGTTTTTTGGTTATGTTAAATTTATTAACCAAGAAAGCGCATGTAGAATGAATTGGTTGATGAGATATATTTTCAGTTATATATTTTAAATTATTTATAAGTTGGTTACTATGGTAGTGAATTACTTATTTAGAGGTGATGGTCTCCTATATTTGCTTGTTGTTGCCATCATGGTCCTTGTTCCCAGAGTTAATCAGCTATAATAATTCTGTCATTTTTCCCACTAGTATGTGAAAATTATTATATATTATTTTTGGTGAAAATATATAATGATGGAATATATTATTTCCTATCTAAAATGATATATGCGTATAAACATGGGTTCATTAGTGGGAGTAATATTAAAGGAACCATTGTGTTGGAATACGAAATATTATATTTTAATAGGAATACCAGGGGTAAATAATTATCCCTAAAATGGATATGGAGAAAGAATATAACTAGATGAAATGAAACTGTATTATATATGTTATTTAATTTTTTTTATTCTAGGTGTAGTCTTATGATAATTTTTTTTATTTATTTTGGTTACCATAGTTTTCTATCTTGTTTATGGGTAGGAGACATGGATTAATTGGATCTTATGAAGGGATAAGGTAGATAAATGTATAATTACGATATCTATTTATTTTATCCCTATAAAACTTAAAAATATCCCTTAACTATTACACAATTATTTTTTTATAATAATTCTATGCTCAAAATCTTTCTTAATACGCAATAGCAAGCTTTAAGTGAAGTGAAATAAAAATATTATTTTTTAAATGTGACCATTATAACCTAGCATGTAAATTTTCAGTACGAATGTGAAAATACATATTATGAAAAATATTTATGAAGGTTTTATATAGTATAAATATATTTATTAATTCAATTTTCAGTAATTTCATTTTATCTCTCTCAAATATGTGTTCTTCCAAAATAAAATCTATTATTTATTTATGTATAAAATATAATTAATTCATATCATATTTATAAATTTTATTTTAGGAAATTAATATTATTTTAAAATAAACATATAAATATTATAATTGTGTAATTTTTTGTATTTTTCTAAAAAGATTGATTTATTTTTGAATAGTGAAAATTTACGAATTTATTGAAAAAATATAATTAATTTTCTTAGAATAAAGTATTTTAGAAGTAAAATTATATTTTGGATTTAGTTTTAAAGTGATATAAGGTTTAATTTATTTAAAAAAATCTAATTAGTTACATTATGATTATTATTTTACATGGTTATGATATAATTTAATTTTCATGTTTAAGAACACATTTTTTTGAAAGCATTTAACTACACAATGTTTTCTTATTTTTACTAACTAAAATAATATCTAATAAAAAAAGAAATGAATGAAATTTATAGATTATATATCTAACTATAGTAATATAAATTTATATAATAATTATCACTAGCCATAGAATTAATATTATATCACTATATTTTTGAAAAACACATTTTCATGAGAAACTATTTTCAACACATTTTTTGGGATTATGTTAAAATTAATTTATGCGACTTATAGGAATTTAATCTGGTAAAATGTGATATTTTTTTTTTAATTTAAATAGTTTATATATTTTAATAGGTTCAAATTAATTTTTGATCATTTTTAATAGTAAGAATGATAATGATTTGTGACCTCAGTAAAAGAGGTAAAACTAGGTTAAAAGGTTGTGGTCTAGATTTAAAATCTCTCTAAAAGATGAATTTATCCTATTTTTGGAGATTTTTTTAAGATGTATATATTTTTAAGGAGTTAAAAACTTTATTTTTAGATATTATTTTTAATTTGGAAACCCAAACATGAATTTTGAGAAGATAAGATATATTTTATACAAATTTAAAACTTTTTTTGGCTCTTTTCATTTAACAGTTTGTTTGGAAGACTATATTAATTTCTTGTATTCAAAAAAATTCTAAAAAACATTATTTTTTAATATTTAACCAATTTTTTTTAACAAATATATTCTTTGATTTCAATATATGATTATTTTAACGCTTAAATGCTGTATTTTTCTAAAACCCATTTTTCACGAGTTTTGCATTATTATATTAAAAGAAATTTATTCCAGTTATAGAAATTGAATATGATAAATTATAATATTGATATTTTATCAACATGTACAAATTTTAATATTATTAAACTTTTATTTTTTCCATATGATTTTCTTATAATGGTAAAAATTTATGTTATCATAATTAAGGTTAAAATGAATTTAAAGTGTCTTAATTGGGTGATAAGGTTTAAAATATATCTAAAACATGTAAAAATAGGATTAGTTGGGTTTATTTACACCATATAACATCTTATATTAAAGTTTTTTGTTTCTACATTCCACTTTATATAATAATGATATATATTATTTAATCTTGTATGTAATTCCATGTGTGTCCTTCCCGTTACAAATAAAAAAACCACTTATTCTTATATATTATCCCTATTTTGAAATTTTATATCTAGAAAACCATAACATAATAGCATAATATATTCCTTCCCCATGTCTTGGATCTTATATTATTTTCAAAAGTCCATTCTTTAATGGTTTAAAGTGTAAGCGAAAATACGTTTCTCAATGAAGAGGTATAACTCTTAACCAGGAATTTTCAATTTTATTTCATATTCTAGTTCCAATAAATATATTTTAACCATTAAAAACATTATCCTATATCATTTATATTCTAATATGTTATTATGGTTATTGTAAAACAAGTTCCAAACTGTTTTCCATCCCAATGAAATAAAAAACATCACTCTGGCATACATATGACTTACCATCTCTGCATGGCAAGGTAATTCATTTTTCATCACCATTTTACATAAATGGTTATAAATTTTTAACTAGTTAATAAATATATGAAATAATTATGGCTCAATAAATATAATATAACTTTTGTCTTCATTCCTTTCAATAAGATAACAAATGATAACGTCGCTTCTGGGTGTGTGTAGACAACCACCTCTACAACGCGATGTGATTTAAATTTCAGGTTTTCCTTTCATGGATGATTATAAATATTTATATAATAAAACTATATTATATTTATATCATTGTTAAAATAATTTATATTTTGTAACCATGAGAAATATGAAATGGCTTGAACTACCAAACCAAGACATACATGGAAAAAAATCCAATTAAAACATGATTGTTTTTTATAAATAATTATTAATAAAAAGGTATTGAAATGTTGTAATTGGATTATATATGATATTAAATGTTTTTATATGGTTTTTCTACATAATTATAATAAATTTAAATTTATTATATAGGCATTTCAAATCACTTACGAATCAAGTCAGACTTGAGGTGACAGTTTCTCGTCCAACGTTTCTTTCTGTGAGACATATTCCATATTCACTACATGTTTCTTTCAATGGTGTATATAATACAAATTGAATATGATATATCATGAATAAATTTATATTAATTTTATTTAAAGTTTCATATAAAGTCATTTATTTCTTGTGGGTTTTGATTCAAAAGTTACCAAAGTGGTACGGGTTTATTTGATAATCACATTCTTATTTGGGACAGTTTATGTTTAAGTTTTAATTTGGGAAACTGTATGATCATTATACTATAAACCAAATATATTTTATTATTATATGGGTAATTTTATTAGTTATATGTTTTAATTTCATTTTCATATCTTTATGTACTTAAGATATTGAAAGATTTTTTTAAGGAAAACCAACTTTGTTTTCAATTATGTCACATATATTTTTCTTCCATGTCCATATTTTCAATAAAATATTTATACTAATTTCTTCTCAAATATCCAATAATATATTATTTTAATTTTAACCCATGATTAACTATATTAAAAATGGTTTAAAAGGAACCTTATTTCCTTTTTCTGAAAGGCCACTTTTTATAAATTCTATTATTAGAATATTTATTTTAACATTTACCATTTGAAAATATTTAGCCACTATAATGAATATTATTTACTTAAAATAATCCTTTACAAGTTTTCATATTTATTTTTGAATAAATTATTTTCTTACTATTTGGGAAATTTTTAGATTTTAAATAAATTATTTGAAAATGAAAATGGTATTTTCCTCAAGACATTTTGTATTGATCTTTTTAAATTATTGTCATCTATTTAAACATACTTTGATGAATCTTACGATTTAATGAGAATATAATATAACCATTCCATACAACATATTTATTTTTATGTTTTATTATTAGTTTTAATAGGTAAAATATTGATCTTAACTATGTTATTTCTTCCAATATGGGAAATTTATGATTATTAAGTCATGTTGATTTAGTTGTATTGATTACTCAAATGACCAATTAATTGAATATATTATGTGATTAGTGGGATCAAAAATTAAATATTCCCTTTATGAAACAGAAGGTGTCTTAATATTAAATATTTTTGGTATTTTGAAAAGGCTATAGAAATTTATGATATATGACATTCCATGATACCTCAACGAAAAGATTTAGATGTCCAAAATTATGTATTCCATTTTTTTAAAAGTAATTTTTTATGTCAATATGATTATTCAAATAGTAATGATATCTCTAGATATGTTTCTAGATCAAGTGAATACTTTTGTTGAATTATTTGAACATAATTTATCCTCACTATATTATTCATTCCTCATTTATTATATGATTACTTCAATTATACACATTCCCTTACTAAGCACCTGAGATCACTCATTTCTTATGATTAATTTCCCCATGATTCTAGTAAGTTTACTACTAATGATATCAATGGATATTCTTGAGTGAATAATGTTTTTTGAAAATAAAATACAACATTGTATTTTTGTTTTAAAATTTAATGTGAGATCTAAGTATGTATATAGTTTTAAAATACTTCTAAACTAGTCAATAATATGATATGTGATAAATTTTAATGATTCATAGTTTAATAATATAACCAATGGCTCTGGGATACTAGGGTCTAGGTATTCACATTTGTAATTTGAGAACATTCAACATATATATTTCGAAATAGTTTTAGGAAAACATGTATTATGGAATATAACCCTATGAAAACATTTCATGGTATTTATGATTGTAAAATATTATAATAAATGATTTTTTAATGTATAGATTATGTGGTTCTCATAATAAATAATTTTATTTTTGAATACCTTATGCATAAGAGGTATTGAAATAGTTTCATCTAGGGGTAAAAACACTGAAAATAATTGTCTGATTATATCTGAACCATTATTCTGGTGCATGATGAATGAGCCCTTACTATGCACCTAGTTTTACACTCCTAGGGGATATTATTTGGTAAATTCACATGTTATTTACAAATCATTATGAAATATTAAAGACTAATTTTATGATTTCAGAGTATTATAAAAGATACTACTATTATGATTCTATGATTTTCTATGCACAAAGTTTATTTTTTTAAGTGATTCAATAGTATTGGAATTATAAATTATGATTCGTAATGTTCTGATCTATTATATTATATTCCCTTTTTAAAAAATTGGTTCCTAGAAGAAGGAGTAAAAAAGTTTTCAAAACCCATAATCAATGTAGGGATTTCCCTCATGATAAATTTTACATGAATAGTGTTTTAGTTGAGTAGTTTATTATTGTATTAGGAAATTTGACACCATTTATAACCAATAAAGATTCCCATATAGAACAATATATTACTTCATAAAATGAATAATTGATTTTGGACCACTTAATATGGAATAAAACACTATCATTTAATGTAAATACAAATCCATTAGAAGAATAAAAATTGGCCAATTCCTTTGAAATGTCATTTATAGCTTTTAGATGTAACTAAAGGGAGAAAGTTATTTGGGAAGTCTATTTTTTCAAGAAAAATACTAATCAATAGTGGACATTGATTCAAAATAAAATGTTGGACGAGGAGATAGAGAGGATATAATTAAATATTTTTAATGTGATATTCTTCAAAAAATATCTTCTTTGTTGGAAAAGAGATGATATGAAAATGAATTTCGTCAATATAATAAAAAAGGTAGAGGAATGTGTTTTTGAGTATGAGGAAAACATTAGATTATCAGTAAGGGATGATATATATTACATACATAATACATAATATAATATTAATCAGTTATTTTATGGGATTATACCAAGCCTTTCAATGGATCTAATATCTCAAACATTTTTATCTTATTACGATACGATATAATGTACCATTAAGATGGAGAAAGAATTATCCATGTCAAATATTTTCAAAGGAATTCATGGGAAGAATAGGATGATTGAGTAACATGAAAATAGAAATACTTTGAAGGAAAATAATGGAATTGTGGAACTTCCCACATGTTATAATTTTGTAAACAATAATATAGTGCTTTATTTAAAGGAAATGGAGTTTATTTCCCATTTGGATAGAAATATCATTAGAAAAATGTTTTAAGAAAAATAAATAATATGATAATTTTAAGTGTTTCAATTATTAGGAGATGGGGAACTATGAAAATAATTCCCTAGCCATTAAGATAATTTATCTTAGAAAGAAATAACGGATAACGGTTAATATCTCTCAATTAATACAGATAAATTTGAAAACTCTTGATTTGATCTTATAGGGAATTTTATAATAAACTCATGATTTATTTGATTCTATATTTACAAAATATATTATATTTTCAGAGAAATTGAATAATCCATTTATTATCCAAGGAAAGAATTACCTATTAAGGCACATAGTCGTAATATAATTATCAGGGTTTTTAGGTTAAAATGAATAGTTAAACCTGACCTCCAAATATGGTTTTTATATATATTATTAGATTTGAAAGAATCCTTTTTTTGAGGATAATTTATTTTTTAGTATTTAATAACTATTATATAATTTATAAAATAATATATTAAAATAATATGGAAATAAAAATGTAAGTCATTTACCATTATTTGTAATGAATTTATAGTCTTTTATCCCTACACTAATTTTTTTTTTGTGGTAATTAATTTTATTAGTTCCATGTACTTTATCACTCTATATTAATAAATGGAATATAGTTTTCTTATATAATTATATATTTTATTTTTTCACCAATTCTATCCTTATTTCGGAACCAGATTCAGTGTTATTTCAGGTATCCTTTATGTTTCACACTTCCCCTTTTCAAAGGATATTTTCTCCTCTATATGATGTTGATTTTAAAAAACGTGTTCTCAAATAGTAAGTCATTTATGAATAAGATAAAAATTTTAAGATTAAATTTATATATGGGTGAGAATTTAACACGCCATTTTTTAATGGAATACTATGCATGATATCTTTCTTAAAATGCAGCATTAAGAATTAAGCGCACTGTGATCAAAATATAATTTTTTAAATGTGACTTTTATAAACCGGCCATCAAATATCATGGATTAATAGTAATAAAAAAATTATAAAAAATATTTATAATGTTTTTATATAATGAAAATTTATTTATAAATTTAACTTTTAGTAAAGTAATTTTATTTCTCAGAAATATGTTTACTTAAAAAATGGGCTCTATTGACTTTTGTTCATGGAAATCATAATTAATTATTTTAATGACTTTAGTTTTAGTAAAAGAATATAATTTATAAAATATTCATGTTTACATTATCTTAGTTTAAATTTTTGGGAGTTTTCAAAAATGTTTGATTTTTATGTGAATAGTGAAAATTCTGATTTTCTATTTAACTGTCATTTGATTTCATAAAATAAAGTATTTCAAAAGTAATATGTCATTTTTTCTTTATAAGTGGGGTAATATTATATTAATTTTATTTAAAATAATAAAACTAATGACATTAGGATCAATATTTTACTTGATTGCGATATAAAAAAATTATGTTTTAAAAGTTATTTATAAGAAAATTGTTTTAGATGAGTAATGTTCTTACATTTTAATTAATTAGAATATTCTATAAAAATCAATGATTTAAATTAAATTTATAGATTTTAATTCTTAATATATAAATTTAAATTCATCTAAATTTATTTAATAGTAATATAATCAATATAAGATCATCTTATACATTAAACTTGGTTCTTCCTGAAAAATAGTTTTATCACATTTTGTGGGTTTATGTTAAAATTAATTTATATTAATTATAAAAATTTAATATTGTAAAATTTATTAATTTTTTGGAATCATAATAATCAATATTATTCGATAAGGTAAACTTAATATTTGATCATTGTGAATAGCAACCAATGTAAATATTTCTCCCCAAGGGAAAAGATGTAAAACTAGGTAAAAACAATTGCATAAATCTATAAAAAAAACTAACACATTTATTTATCATAATTTATGAGTCATGTGAATCCAATTATATATTTTTATTAGTCTACCTTTTTGAGAATATTATTTTTAATTTATGAACCAAATCATGAATTTTAAAAAGAAAAGTTAATTTTTTTCGAATTAAAAATACTATTTCCTGGTCTTCACATTTAATGGAATGGTTGAAATATTAAATTCACTTTTGGGTTAAACCAAAAGTATAAAAACCTTATTTCTTTATTATTTAACAAAAAACAATTCATGTAAACCAATTTATTACTTGATTTTTAAGTAAAAATATCAAAGCGAGTATTTCCTTAAGAACTATTTTTTCTGTGTTTTGCTTCATTATATTAAAAAATTCATTCATTTATTGAAGTTATATATATATTAAAAAAGAATTAAAATTTTTAACCATGATTTACATTTTTTTGAAATTAACGTTTTATTTCTTGTAATATAATTATGTTATTATGGTAAGAAGTTAAATAATTGAAGTTAATGTTAAAATTGGCTTAAAGTGGTTTAAATAGTATATAAGGATTAAAATGTATCCAAAATACACAAAATGTGATTGATTGAGTTTATTATAACCTTTAACATCTTATATTCTATGTTTTAATATATTGTTTTCACTTTACCTAATTACGATATATATTATTGAATCTTTTATGCAATTCCAACTATGTCCCTTCCCTCACTTATCAAAGGACACATCCTATTATTAATTATTCAGAAAGTGTGATCATTATACATATATAAATATGTGACATAATAGAATAATATATTTATTAACCATTTAATAGATATTTGTTTATTTTCAAAAGAACATCCATTCAAGGCATAAGGTATAAGAAAAATGAGGCTATTCAACGAAGATGTGTAACTCTAAATTGAGTGATTTTAATTTTATTTGTTCTTATACTTCCTATAAACTTATTTTACCCAAAATAAAATAAATATAATATAATTAAAAATACTATTATATTTTATTATTAATTTGCTAAAATCATTTTCCACCATTCTCTATTCCACAGAAAGCAAAAGCATTGCTCGTGTGTACGTACAACTTACCATCACCATGTTGCGGTGTAATTAGTTTTTCATTACCATTTAAATTGGAAGGTTATAAATTTGTATATATAGAATATATATTATATTTATGATGTAATTATGACTATTGAAATATAAAAAATTATTTAACTTCTTACCCTTACATATATTAAAAAAATAATAACCTCACTCATGAGTACATGTGAATTACTACCTCTAGAATTGAAGTGATTAAATTTTCATGTTCCCATATCACGGATGATTATAAATTTTTATATAAATAATGTATATAAAATTTATATCATTATTAAAATTTTGAATATTATGGAACCATGTGCAATATGAAATTACTGAATCTGCTGGATCGAAAAAAAATAAAAAACAAAATAGTTAACACATATAAATGATGGTTTTCATAATGAATTATTAACAAATGATTATCAAAATATTACAATTGGATTATATATTATATTATAATATGTATTTGAATATTTTATATAATTACTATAAATTTAAATTTATCATAAAATAGTTGAAACAAACTTACTACTAAAGTGGGTCCTAAGGTAAGAGTTCTCTTTCCCCTCCTTTGTTCCCAAGAGAAATATGCCATATTCACCCCCAGTTTCCATCATGTGGTTTATGAAATTCATCCTTTATATTCTATACCATAAATAACTTTATAATTTAGGTATTTAATGCTTCATTTTATGTTATTTATTTCATGGGGGTCATGATTCAAAAGATATGAATGTGGTAATGGATTATTTCACAATTTCATTCTTATTTTGGATTCATTATGTTTAATTTTCTATTGTTAAAATTATATAGTATTTTATATTAAACATAATATATTTTTATATCCTATGCTTATTTAGATAAATTAAAATATTTAAATTCATTTTCCTCTCTTTAGGCAATCAAGAGACAAAAAGAATATTATTTAGGAAAAACAAATTTTTTTTTTCATTCAGTTAGGAATCTTTGTCTTCAGTGTGCATATTTTATTACTAGTTTTTTCAAGTATATTTTTAAAATTATCAAATGATTTATAAAATTATTTTTTGAAAATCTGTTAATTTTATAAAAAAATTTAAATGAAAATTATTTTCTTTTTTTTGAATGAGTTACTTTTTACAAATATTTTGAAGAAAATAATTATTTTAAAATTTACCATATAAATACATTTCTCCATCATCATGAATATTATTTTACTTGAATCACCCTTTACATGATTTAATATTTATTTTGAATGAAATTATTATTTTTTTTAAAATTTTATACTATATATAACTTATTCCAAAATGATGGGGACATTATTCTAATTAATCTTAGAATGATATTTTTAATCTATTTTTACATGTGTAAACATTATTAAATGAATATTTTTACTTCATGAATATATAATCAAATAATACCATCTAGAATTTTTATTTGGATAGTTTATGATCAGTTTGACTGTATAACAATTTCTTATTCTATATAATAGTTCATCCAATACATACAATTATTTATTATTAAGGAATATTTATTAATGTTTACCATTTATTCATATGATGGATTCATTGGACATATTAAGTAATGGTTGGGGATGAGAATTTCCTTTCCCAACGATGGGTTAGTAGGTCTTATGAGACGAAATAGGTTGGTTAATTGGATAAGGCCTTACACATTTATGTAATATTTTATAGCATGTTGTCATGATGCCCTCCCTCTAAAGGTACCCCACCTCGCATGGTTACGAATAAATGGACATAATGACCACCCGAGTCTCGCCATTCTTAGGAATCAAGATGGAGACTAGGGCTGAGGGTACAAATATCTCATGTATGGGAGGCATTTCCACTTATAATAAAGTAATATTGGTAGATAATTTTAATAATACATAATAAACACCATAACATAATATTAAATATAGACAATCCATCCCACAATGCATGTATAAATCAAAAATTGATACATATAAAAGTCTCCAAGTGGAAGCCCAAAAGTATAAAAGTTAATGCAGTGACACAAAAATTTCCCCAAAGGTCCAAATGTGAAATTTCTAGCATTGTCTACAATGTCCTCAGGGAATCATGAAAATATTTTATATATATGTAGGGAAATAATGCAAGTATACTTAGTAGGAAAACCAAATCATATCATGCACATGTGAAAAGAACATACTAATGCACCCATGAGAAATGAATTAGAACAAAACAACACACATACATTTATACTAACCAAAACCCAAAACTCACCAGGGTTTTCTCACTAAATATCACATCCATGTATAATAATATAATATAAATCAAATATATTATAGGGTAACCACCACCTCTTTACAATTGATTTTACACCCTCACACTCCATCCTCTTACGTTCATGAAATCCCACCACTTCAAAATAATATCACATCATGTCACATCCCAACCGAACACACCTGGTCCATCACAACACATCACCTCCCGCCCAAACATACCTGGTCCGTCACATCACATCACATATCATAAAAAGGTTAGTAGTTTATTATGTATGTGAAGGACATCAAAATTGTGTCCTCCTCCTACCATGCATGACCCCCATCGTAATTCATAGCACCGCATCTCACTCGAACACATCTGTTCCATCAAATATCTTCACAATAAATATTAATAGCATCACTTTTAACTTATAGTTGTCGTAACCTATGAATGTACTTTTCATCTCCTGGAAGAGGGTTTGAGGAAGAGTGTGTAGCTAACCATCGATCCTCCCATTAGGATGTTGGAAAAAGAATCCCCCATATGACTATGCGTGTGTCAACCCATAGTGCTCAATGATGGTAGGGTGCACATAGAAATTATAAGATTATAAAGCACATATATATGGAGAATTTTAGTAAACATCCCCTCATATCAGTTTACATTAACAAATAACCATCTCACAAAATCTACACAATCACTACCACCCTTAAATTCATCAAATCACACATACAAAACACAATCTGTAATTCATATTTTTAGACTTTAATCCCTTTTAAAGATTATTTGTTTATTAATAAAGTCCAATTTAACATCCTCCTTAATTTCTGTACTCAATATTCATTAGCATCCCATTTCATATTGGAAGAGACCTTGTTTCATATTTCCATCCCATTAGTTTTTTTATAAATATTTTCCATTTAAAACACACAAACCATCATCAAATCAGTCATCAAACATTCCCATTTGAAATAATAATCAGGCATTTAATTCTATTATTACTTGGAAAAATCTATAATCCCAACAATATAGCATAAGAAAAACACGACAAACCAACTACCACATCTACATCATTTTGTATCCCAATCCACTTTCACAGACCCACCGCACAACCATACCAAAACCATCATTCCATCCCCATTGCACTACTACACTATAATAACCATCATAACCCCACTTCACAACCACATATCATCCAAAAACACTAAACACATCACATAATAGCTTCTACACATTACATCAGTCCCACACACACAAACAAGAACCATTCCACACATCACATCACATCACATACCACAACACAACACATTTTGAAATTTATAAAGGGGGATCTCATTCAATTTTTCTCATTTACTTAATGGTGTTATCATCGAAGCCATTAGATTCTAGGGAATACATTACATTAACAGAATATATATGTTTTTATAATTATTTATGATGATATTAAACAATCAAAAAAAGATAGGATTAAAATTGAGTAACAACCACATAATCAAGACACCAAATAAAGTACCTTTCATAAAGTAATTACAACCATACAATCACATTATCAAATCAAAATAAATCAAATCAATAAAGCTGTAAGATCAAAATTCACTTTCCCTGAACACCTTAAATTTAATTTAAACTGATTAATTTTATTAATTAATATGTATTCACCAATATTCACAAGAGACAAAAATAATAAAACTATCCCACATGATACACATAAGGGGAAATGAGGGATGAAATACTAGTATGAAAGATGCTTTTCCCATACTCACTGCACCAAATAGGGGGCACACATATCAGGGGAATTCTTGAGGGGAAATCAAACCAACTACACGAACAATGTACTATAATTCCAATGGAAAAAGAATTTAGAACCTCCCATCTTAATATAATGAATATGAAAAGAATGATGTAATTATATTCTTTTTAAGAAGATTATATACAAATCTAGAATGATTTGAAATAGTTTAGATTGGCCTTTAAAATAAAATCTTATTAAATCAACATGTTTTAACAATTTTAAAGGTCTAATGACATTTTAGAAATTCATGATACGAATCATCTCTACTAAAACAACTTTAAAATCCCTTAATTAAAAAATTACTCCCATTTTTCATCACGAGAGATGTCATAATGGAAAATCGATAATTTTCTAGAGAAATAGAAAACAATCAAAATGAACCAAAACTTGAAATTACCCACCATTATTATTTTATAGAAAATGGAGAAATTTAATAATGTCCCACCATTAGGCCAAAATGAGCCACCGAATATATTTTTTGAAAAATTTAATACTTCCAAAATGACTCACCATTAGATCAAAAGGACCTATAATGATAATTTTATAGAAAAATGGAAAACTGAAAGAATGACCCACTGATAGTTAAAAATGACCCACCATCATAACTTTATTAGAAAATGGAAAAATTATAGAATGAACCACCATTAGTTAAATATGAAACACCATCAAAATCTTATGAAAAAATGGAAAACAGCTAGAATGAACCATCATTAGTTAAAAATTACCCACCATCAAAATTTTATTAAAAATGGAAAACATCAAAAATAACCCACCATTACATAAAAATAACCCACCATCATAATTTTTTGAAAACATGGAAAAGTACATAAATAAACACCATTAGATAAAAATGACATATCATTAGATTTTTGTAGGAAAAAATGGTAAAATTCCAAAATAACACTCAGTTAGTTCAAAATTTCCCACTGTTAGTTTTTTTTGAAAAATAGAAAAATTCACAAATTAATAACCAACAGAATGTAACATTATATGTATCCATGGAATGTCTTAAAATCACCCTATAATTCTCTTGGTCACCTCAATAATCATATTTTTTTGGAAGTGTAATGGACTAGAAGGTTCATGACATTACATTGAATACCACTCAAACTATTCTCCCCCTCAAGAATTATAAACTAACTAAGAAGGATGGAGAGGAAGGGTCTGAACAGGCTTCCCTCAAGATACCTCTTAAGGATCTTGATACTTTTAGAACACAACAAACACTATAGAAATAAGTGTGAAGCTGTACAACACTATCAAAAATATCTCCCATGTGATATACCTATCAGAACGGAGTAAATCTATTGATAAATAATTACATCCATTGAGGAAATACATGTAATATATAAACATGAGATTGGTTAATTTATCCAAAAAATAATCCTTAAATATCTTGTTTTTTTTATAACATCTATGTTACTCTTATTCCAACATTAGGTCACTCAAATAACATAAACTAAACCATTATGAAATTAATACCAATTATTTGTGAGAAAAACATTATTTTTAAACTCAAAACATTAATCATAATTTAAAAAAATATATTTCTTTTAAAATCACACTTCATTTAAAGCCTGATTTTTTGAATCTACATTAAAAATATTTTCATCAAATCAAATTTCATTTTTAGTTGTTTTTTCCACTCAAAATTTTCAAATCTCGAAAAAAGGTTTAATTAAAAATTACACACCTTTTATTTAAAAAATATTATTTTTTTAAAAACCCATTCCACTCATTACAAATCATCCCAACTCAAATAATAAAAAAAATTACACCATTTTCATTTAATTAACATTCTACATCAAATAATTATTTCAACTCAAGAACATTTTCCCCAAAAATAATTAATTTATTATTCTTAGGTCATTTTCAATGGTTTTCATCACACACCATTCCATTTGGAATAATTTATCAATAATCTCAAATTTGACATATGACATGCAATGGAAAAAAATATTATTGTTAGAGAAGTCAAATTTATGAATCATTGAAAACATAATTATTTCATTTCCAAGTTTCATAACAAAGGATTATTTACTATGAGCACACTGATGAAACAATTTCACATAACATTTCTCAACCAACAAAAAAACCAATATAAATAAAAATAGAGATACTATAAGAACACAAATTGAAGGAACTCATCCACCAGAACATGATACTTTCTACTTTGGAAAAAACTGACTCCCCCGTATGGTTTTTAAATGTGTTGTAATATAACATGTCTTGATATGGGAAATAGTTTCTATATATTCATATAATTATAGTCATAACCCATTCAATAAATATAAGATCAATCACAACAAACCGAACCAAAAAAATAATGGTAAAAATATCCATTATTTATTACAAATATTTAGGCATGGGGTGTAATATTATCTTCATTAATTTCATTAGATTCCATTCAACACATTTTTCATTAATTACTGACTGTAAGTGAATAGTCCTTTTTTTGGGAGGTGGGTGATTACATAAATACAAACATATCACACCAGAACACAATTCATCCCACAACAATAACCACACATCTCTAGCACCCCACATCTCCACCACTACACAACACAACCACTGGCCAAACATACCATCCAATGAAAAAGTTCACCCGAAATTTTACACCACCACATCACCTTACCACCATAATATCAAACAGAAACCAACCTTTTCATATATAAACATTACCTATGTAATACTCCACATATCCCAAACCAATGGCACCATTATCATCACATACAAAGAACCAAGAACAAAAATCAAGTACTTCTATCTCCCATGTCAATATATTATCCTCTTTGGGAAACACTAACTCACCCATATGGTTTTAATAATGTTAAATTATAATGAATATTGATTAGGGATTAGGTTTCTCCCTATTTTTATACTTGATATTTTTAGTCACACATCACAAAAGAAAACATAAAAATAAAAATCACACATAGAAAGAGCAGATACAATCTTCCATAATTATTCATGGGATTATATTACATTTTTTCATTTATTAGAATGCGTATTCTCACAAAATTTCAAATTAGTTAGGGGGAAATAGGTCACTAACCATATAAAAGTTATCCAAATTTTAATAAATGGCGATTTTAATCAAGAAGTAACATTAAGTATGTCATTATACATGATAATAATACAGCAATAAATGTTTCCAACAATTGTTATTTTCAGTAAGGTATATCAAAACTTAAATGTAAGGATAAAAAATGAACCATAAGCAATACTCAAAATTTCCATGTCATTTCTAATGGAACACCATGTTATTAATTTAAATGGACCTATCATATGGCCATGTTATAGATGAAATAGAACACATGCCATCTCACAAATCATGTTCAATATTCTTAAAAAATACATTCTATTTTTATCTCATTGCAGATGAAATACACATCCGATTTCAATTGAAAACTTGTACATGATAGGTTATTGTGTTCAATTAAAATACTAAATTACATGCACAACATGCTATCATAATCATAAAAATAAACCATGCTCTTTAGAATCAAAATTAAAACTGAATATGTATTATTACTATGTTTCATTCTTTATTATTCTCGAAATAAACATTATCTAATCATTTAATGTATTAGGAAAGAAATATGATATACAAAAATAAGGATAACATTATTCTACTTACATAATTAAATAAAACATATTAAACATGGAATATTACCAGGTCTACCATACTAGAATTTCCATTATTAAAAGACAAATATTTTCAACTTTACACTTGTTTCCCATACAAAAATTACTCTGGACTTAACATGCGTTGAAAATTTAATTCAAAATTAAAAATTAGTACTAGTGATAAAATAATATTTTTTGTCATTTAAATACTATTAAGCCTCAATTGTTTACCACAAATCATGATTATAATTTTCAATTTTTTTTAATAAAGGTCACAAGAATTTCCACCATAAGACATGATTAAAACATATGGTTATATCAATACTATAGAACTACAATAAGGAAAAAATAAGGAGAATTTATTCATTCCAAAGATTACAAAGTTGAAGGAACTGCCAATAATCAAGCTGAAATTTTATAGAATTTAAGAAGTTAAATTTCCAAAAATAAGTCTTATAATAATTTAATAACACATGATCATGATATATTATAATAGAAACAAACACATGAAATATTAACTCACATGGGAACCATAATTATTCTAAAAATGGTTTCAAAATAAATAATTTTATCATGCCAGTGCGAAATACACTTGATGTAACATGCCTTATAAGGATTTTAAAAATTAAACAATTTTTCAAAAAAAATACACTAAGCATGCTTCTCAAAAAATTTGAAACTATAGGAAAACAATATGGGATGTTATGGATTCTATAAAAGGAAATAAAATTTAATTAATTAAGAATTATTATATTAAAGAAAATGAAACACCATATTCAAGCCCCAATAAGGTATTAAATAAGCAGATCATACCAATTAACCACCATTTTACACTTTCCTTTTGGTTATGTGAATAATTCAGCAAAAAATAACAAATTATTATAAACAATAGCATGGGACATGTCATAGAATCACATATAAATTTTTATGATTAATTTAATACATTTTAACATCACATGATCCACCAATTCATTTTAGAAAACAAGTCCTCATTATACATGTAGCTCTCATAGATATCTACCCTACACGTGGTGACACCAAAATTGGTTATTCCGTAGGCTCAAAGTCCTTTTATTAGATCACGGGGGGCCTTAAATTCCTAAGTAATAACTATAATACCTATCCTATGTCATTCACTATGGTCAAATGGAACTATTTCTATATAAAACCATACAATCCTCATTGTGGCTAACTATGAACTCCAACCTATCTCTTCGATGCCACAATGTCATAACCCTCCAATGGTACCCCTCCTAGGATGAAAATGAATAATGGGATATAATTACCCCCTTAGTCCTACATTTAGTAGGCCTCGAGTTGGTGACGAGCACCGAGGGTTGAAAAATCCCATGTATGGGAGGCATTACCATATATAATAAAGTATTATTAAAAGAGAATATGATTAATCTACAATAAACACCATCAAATAATATAAAATAATCCAAAACTTCCCAAAATGAATGTATAAATAAAAAATGAAAAATATAACATTTTTGAAATGGATAACCAAAAGAATAAAATCTACGCTGACGACACATAAAAAACTCTAATGGTTTGAACATGAGTTTTCAAATGTGGTCCATAAATTCCTCATGGAATCCAAAAAAATGTTTTTATAAACATAGGTTTAAAATATATGTATACTCATTAGGAAAAACAATTATCTCATACACATGTGGAATGATCATAAAAATTCACCTGTGAGAAATAATGAAGAACCAAACCACTCCTATATAGGTATACTAACCTAGAAACCTACCTCACCATGAAAAAATCTCTAAATACCACATTCAGGTGTAATTATATACTATGTATAAAATCAATGATAGGGTAACCCACACCTATTTCACACTGATTTTCCACTCTCACACTCTAATGTTGTATGGTCTGGTTCTCCCACCTCTTCCTAATCACATCACCTCACATCACATCCCACCTGCATGCACTTGGGCCACCACAACACACCACATATTGACCAAACACACTAGGTACATCACATTATATCACAAATCATAAGCTTTATAGTAGGTTATAATGAATGTGAAGGACATCAACCTTATAGCCTCCTCTTACCATGAACAACCCCCACTATATACCATCTGACCACATCTCACCTAAAAACAGATGGGCCATAAAATATCATCACATCACATCTTAATAGTGGAACATTGGTCTTGTGGACCTCATATACCATGCATGTCCTTATCATCTCATTGAATAGGAAGTGAGGAGAAGTTGGTAGTCATCCGTCCATCCTCCCACTAAGACGATGTTTAAACATCCCCACATTACTATGTGGGTGTCAGAACATTACTCTAAATGAGGGTGAGATGTGAATATAAATCACATGAAAATATAGCGTATATACATATAGTGTTATAACAAACAATCTCATCATATTGGTCTTCAACAAGAAGACACCATCTCACATAATCCACCAAATCATTTCCACATCTAAATGCATAAAATCACCCAAATAAAACAGAATATATAATTCATATTTTTAGCATTTAATAAATTTTATAGAGTCTATGTTTATTAACAAATTCCACTTTTACAACCTCTTTAATTTATTTAATAAATAATTTTTAGCATCCCATTTCATTTCAGATAACACCATGTTTCATATTTCTATCCCATTAGTTTGTATATAAACACTATCTATTTAAGCAACACATCCCATCATCAATTTATTGGTTAAACATGCCCATTTGAAATCATTAACATTAATTTAGTTCCATTAGTACATGCGTAAATAGAAGAAATAAAAACAGACCACAATTCACAAGAACAAAACCATAAACCAAATTCCACATCCACATCATTTAACAACCACATCAACATCCAAATCCCCACAAAAATACTGTATCACAACCTCCATCACAACCACACTACACCCCAACAACCATCGCATCCCTAATGCACTACTAGATCTCATCCACTTCCCCCAAAACACATTAAAAATAACCACTACACATTATAACAATCCCACTAACAAAAACCAAAACCATTTCACAAATCACATCACATCCCACAATACAACACATTTTTATATTTATGAATGGGGGATCTTATTAAATTTCACATATTTATTTAAGGGTGTTATCACAGAATACATTAGATATTGAGGCATACATTACATTAATAGAATATAAAATGTTATCAAGATATTTTTGTTGATATTAGAAAATAAAAAAAATAGAGGTTTCAAAAAAGTTACTATAGCATAATCGATCCACCAACCGATATTATTTTAATCAAGGAATTACTCCCATACAATCACAATATCAAGGAAAATCAAATCAAATAAATAAATATCTAGGATTATAAATCACATTACCTTGCCCCATTAAATATAATTTAAATGAATTAATTATATTTATTAATCTATTTGTATCTATATTCACAAGATATAGAAATAATAAACCCATCACATTTCATACACATAAGGAGAAATAATGAAAAAGTCTAGTTGGAAGAAGGAATATATTACCAAACTCATTACACCAAAATAAGGGATCTGCATAGAGGATGAAACTTATTTGGGGGAACTCAAACCAACTATGGAAAAAAAGTTCTTAGAATACATGGAAAGAATTATTTGGAACCTACCATCTCAAAATAAATAAGAAAGAAATAATGAAAGGGTGATATTATCTTTAAAAGGATTAGATATGAATGTATTGGGATTTGAAATGGTTTGGCTTGGCCATTAAATGAGAATATAATTAAATCCATGAAGATTCATATTTTAATGGTCTCCTATCATTTAAAAAATTGAAGATATGAATCATCGCATTTGAAACAGATTTAAAATATATTAATTATGTAATTAAACTCATATTTCATCAAAATGTATGTAAAAATGGAAAATATGTAAATTTTTGGAAAATATAAAAACATCCAAAATGAATCACAGTAATAAATGACCCACCATCAATAATTTATAGAAATATGGAAAGATGTTAGAATGACTCATCATCAGTTCAAAATGACCCCCATTAATTTTTATTTTAAAAAAAATGACATTCTCCTAGAATGAAACACTATTAGTTCAAGATGACCCACCATTTAAATTTTTTGGGAAAATGGAAATCTTCCAAAATGGCCAACCTTTATTTCAAAATCACCCTCCACAATAATTTTATGGAAAAAATGAAACACTACAAGAATAAACCATAATTATATCAAAATGAACAACCATCCAAATTTTGTGGAGATATGGAAATATTTTAGAATAACCCACAATTAGGACAAAAATTCCCACCATTAGAATTTATGGAAAAATAAAAAAATTTCAGAACGAACCACTATTAGTTAAGAATGAACAACCATCAATATTTTTTTTTGAAAAAGTGAACACTGCCAGAATGACCCATACTTAGTTTAGAATGACCTTCCACTATAATTTTCTATACGAAATGGAAAACTACCAAAATGACGCACCATCAGTTAAAGACAACCCCCATCAAAATTTTCATCAAAAATGGAAAACATACAAAATGAGTTTCCACTTGAATGACTCGACATCAGAATGATAAAAATGTATAAAAAATAACCTATACATACCTCGAGCACCTCAATCATCATATTTTTTTGTCCATGTAACACAATGAAATGGTGTATCCATTATAATGAGGCTTTGGTGGTATGTTTAATATGTTAAGAATTATTAATTCCAACATTATGAATTCCTTTTTTAACATAATATTTTTCTTATAGTTATGATATACACAAAAAAAGATTCAATCTCCTATGACGATTTATATGGAATTATTCCAACTATAATATTCATTCCATATTTATTTTGTGATTTCTTTCATTATAAAAATTCCCCTACTAAGCATTTTATCTCACCCCTTTCTTATGTTTCCTTCACCTAGGACTCCAATAAGTATACTATGAACGATATGCAAGGATATGAAAAAATAATAAAGAAGTTATCAAAGAATATACTATGTTTTATTTTATTTTTTCAACATTTATTTGAGATTCAATTATGTATCTAGTTTTCCAAGATTTTTAAACTAATATATACATTGGGATGTGATAGTATGTATCTAGTTTTGGTATAATAATGTAACCACTAACTATGGGATACATAGATTGGGGTAATTAAAAAACATTAAATTTAATAAAGGGTTAGTGGGTTCCTTTAGATTCTATCATGAACAACTGAATATCTATCACATAACAATCATAGATAGGTGTGAGTAATATATTGGGAAAATAACCTTGAAAAATGGGGTGTGTATGTCTCTTCCATGTTCTTATTCAAAAGTCAAAAGAAAATTGATAAGTGGATGGGTGAATCTAAAAATGTTTTTTTGGATTGTGTAGTTTGGTATCTCCTCACTACTATGATTGTTTACATTAGTCTATATGACCAGTTGGTCTATAAAATTACTAGGTGTGTTTCTAAAAAAAATAATTTCGTTACTTCCACTGGAAGATTTCTACCCATTGTTATTTTTTTATCTTTGTTGCTGATTGTATTCTATTAGTGATCAATGACCTTAATTTTGTGATAAAACATATATAAAATGTCCTTGAAATTTCATTTCGGATACCCATGGTGAGATGAGAGTCTAATGAAGTGGTTTGGTTATACTGGAAAAACATTATGAAGTTTGATGGATTAACATCATTGATCTAGAGGGTGAAATACAAGATCAATATTCAAAGCTATTTTGTTATTTCATTAAATGAAAAACACTTTATGATTTTTATATAGGGAAATAGTATGGTTGTCATGTAGAATACATGAATAATCATTCTTATACATCTAATTATTACTGAAATCATAACAGATCCATATAGATGATCTTAGATAACTCTAATTGGATCATTGGAATGGATTATATAATTTTTTGGTAGAAAAATTGGATAGAAAAAATAATCTTCTTCCCAATATATCCGATCATTTAAATTGATTTTAAAACATCTAATAATTACCCATTTTATATCAATGCAGTTATATAAAACCAATTAAGGGGTGAGATAAAAAATATCTATTTTTTAAAGGATCCTTATCATCTGGAATTCATTCCATTAACCATTGGTCACTTCAATATTAGAGGATATTGTATGATGAAAAATAGTATAATAGAATTAGACAAGTTTTATAAAATAATTTAGAATAAATATACCCTAAAAAAATTTCATTCCTCGTACAAAATCAACATTGGCACATATTACCCAATGATATGATAGACTAGCATAGTTTCATCTCCCTCAACATTAAAATTTTACTTTTTTCATTATCATATATGGATATGAAAAATTAAAAACTCATTATTAAGAAATGGACTGGATTTATGTAGAATTTTCTGGCCAATATCCTAGATAATATTCAAATTTTATATTTAGTGTGAGACCTTTTGTCTTCATGTTTTTTATAATTGGATATAACTTCATTAGAGTGTATACTATGGTGTATTGAATACTTTTTAGGGTAATGAGTTATCTAAGAGGCCCACAATAAGGAATTAATTGGAGATACTTGTATATATTCATGTGTTCTCATACATTATCTTTTACCACTTTCCGAGTAACTTTCATAAAATTTATATTCCCTTTTAATGTGTTAGTTATTTCTATTTATGACTTTAGAATATTTGTAGTAATATTTATTGAGCCAGGTGTTGAGACGACGTGAGATTATAGGGCCCATGTTCCTAAAATTTATATTGTAATTCTATTAAATAAATTAATATGAAGAACACTAATGTTTCCCTAAAATGTCAAATAACTCCTAAAAGGAGTCTTAGATCATGAATATGATACAACTATTGAGTCTAGAATATATGGTTTAACATTATTACAACATAATCTTTTTCAACATTGGGTGTTTGGTAAAAATTCATGACGTGGGATAATATTAAGATAAATTAAATTAATGAAGTTATTTATTACGTCGATATTGTGACCTTGTTATTCCAATATAAATATACTATTTTGGTCAATTTGTAGCCTAGGTCTCATAACCATGGATGATCAGAGTGCTGTATAAAAAACCAACAACAACAACACTTGTGGACATTTTCAATGAAAACAATGTGATATCATTATTAACCTGTGATTCATCCAAATCAAGGTAGGGATTTCATTTTGGATGTATTTATCCTATTTTTATTAACCCCTTATTAACATGAATTAATAATCCATCAAATAAATTCATGGATTGATTTTTTAATTTAGGTAATTTCTTTATATTTCTGTGGTATAGGAATTGATATTGTTTTGGTTTATTTATTTCTCTTCACTCATCACCATTTTATAATGAATCATGGGAAACAAAAACATTTTCCATGGTTCCTTACTAACGTTTTTGGTTTTTTACATTTTCTCTCCCCATTCTATGTGCAATCATCATTGGCATTCCCTTATGTCTTGTGATTAAATGATTACCCGGAGAGGTATCATTTCAAATTTTGTCTTTGGTGCAAGGGATCACTGCCGCTAGTTTGGGATGGAGAAATGACATTACAATTTCAGTATATGATGGAGAAAGTAGATCCACATACAGATCAATTATTTTTATTAGTGGTGTTATAATAAGACAATGAATATACATGATGGGGGTAATTTCTCAATTAGTTAATACAACATAAATCATAAAAATCGAGTTTAGAGGGTCTGGTAATCCCCAAATCTATGACGTATAGTGTAATATTTAGTGAAATATGTGGTAGAAAAGGCCTAGGGAAAGCCGTTTCAATGGTCTAGAATTTTGGTTAAATTCTCAACTACACGACATGTAGTCTTATAAACACAGACCTTATAGTCCCTTCTGTGTGAAGTTAGGGTTTCCAATTATTGATAAGTAGCACACACCATGTTACCCTTATCCGAAAAGATCAATGTGTATAGGGGTACACAACCAGGATGGAATATATCATTACATGTTGTGTGTTCCAATCCACATGATGTGTAACATATAAAAAAAATAGAGTAAGGAAGGGGTATATGAATAAGTGTCTATGTGCTCCCACATGTCATCTACTTGAGAAGTACATAGTCAGGACATAGTACATGGGAAGGGCATCGTTCTTCGACACATCCAAGTACACAGGCATGACCTGGTTGACATCGGCATCAGAATAATGGAATTATGAGTTCTTGGGTGAAATCTATAATCCATGTACCCTCAGGACACACCATGCCTTGTAGAAAAGTGAGTTCTATATGAGTGAGAGACACGAGCACTACTAGGATTTGTGAGACATGTCTTGTACCCTAAGAACACATCATGTAATTTTTTATGGATAGGTTAGAGTATTATTTATTCTACATTCAGATTCATTGTGAGGTTCTATGAGCTTCCTTGGACCAACATCATTCAATCGTGTTCCGTTGGTTAATTACTATGACGATTTGGTGAAGCATCACGTCCTCATCATTGGATGATGACCTCTAAATCTTCCTGATGACTAGGGTAGTGTGGAAGATTTCCCTTATTATAGAGTGAGTTTTATTAGAATTCGTGGAATTGATCCCTAAATGGTAAGGATCATGTATCCCTCTGAGAGTCCTGAAGTGATACTCATGTTCTTTTGGTTTTCCCTAAGTAGGGTTTGTGAAATTTGTGTAAAAAACAATTACATAAGTGTCAATAACCTATCTAGTAGGATGTTTCTAGTAGGCTCTGATGTACCATGGTTAGTGATAGGAATTGGCCACATATCAGTTTAATGGATTTAATCTTTTAGATAGGGTATTAGTCTCATTGATTGTATACCTCGGATGAACCCTCTAAATTTCATCTATGCTTCTTCATGGAAGGATTTGACAAGAGTATCCTCTAGGATTAGTGTCATCAGTTGTAGTATATATCATGTATAAATTCCACCCATATGACCATCACCTATAGGATGAGTTGCATTAGTGGAAGTATAGCTCAGGGTGCAGTTCCTCCTGAACAATCATGACCATTGGGATGCGAGTCGTTATTGGGTGTATGGCTCAGGGAGCAGTTCGTCTAAGATGAGTGTTACCTTTATTCCTAAGGAGGATATATTTCTCATAGTGGTTGAGACCATTTGTGACTTAGATTTTATATGATTATATATTTTATGTCCTTGGATATCATTATGTGTCATATCATGTTTGAAATACTTTTGTTTGATGAGATGATTACTCTTGATCATTGATTTTTGGTGTTTTCGGTGTGTCCCACTTGGTATTTTTATACTCACCCCTATATGTGATATTATATAACATGCCTTGTCTTATATTGATGATATATATTTTTACAAAATACTTGGAGGATTAGGTGAAGGTGGATCTTAGTTTTTTATAGGTAGACTAAGGTGTGTATCAATTTTTCATTGATAACAGTCCCCTATTTCAGAGTAGGTCAAACATTATTTTCTAGTTTTGGAGGTGTTTTTATTTTTCCCATTAATATTAATTCCAATACATTATGGAATACTATAATTATGAGATCATATATATATGCATGAATTTTTTTTATATGTTTTACATATTATTATTTTATCATCTTAGAGATGTATGCATGTATACAGGTACATTAGGTAAAAGTATCACATTTATAATATGCCTTCTTGTTTCTTGTTGATATCCCCTAGAATATGAAGACAGAATTGGGTAGTTGAGAATTGTAATTTCACCATCCAAGTAGGCCCTAGTTGGTCATGTCATGAAAAAGTGGAATCACAGTTGGTTCCATCCTAGGACAAGGGTTTGGAGATTGGTCTACATTTTATTTTTTATTTGGTAGAAGGTAATCCATGTTAAAAAGTTTCATGTACGGATTTTAGGTTAGAGAATCTAGTGTTGGTTTGTTGGGTGATGTATCCATTTACAAGGACTCTAATAACCTTCTTGTTGACAATGTCTATTTTTTGACTAGTTCCATGGAAAAATTGGTACATTCATCATATAGAAATGGGTTGTGGTTTCCATGTCCTTATTCATTTAGCTCACAATATATATATATATATGTTGAATATGGTATGAATTGTATTATTATATGATTTATTCATGAAAAAAACCAAAATGTTTTATGTTTTAGATAATAGAGTCTGACCCGATGAGTGACGAGGCCTCCATGAACGGGCATGGTCACGAGGTAGCCTTCTTTTATGATGGTCAGTTGGGGGAAGTTTTTCCCATTAGTTAGTTTGTAGACCCACCACTAGTGGTTATGGTGGATGAAACATGATATATTGAGTCATGAATGTTTCTTTGGGTGCTGGATGAAAATGAATAGGGCTTGATCACATATCATTATCTTCCATGATAGGAATCACATGGGATGTAGGGTCTGTTGGTCCCACCAAAAAAAGGCATGTGACACATGTCTTATCAAATGATCCTTTTCATTCATGGAGACCTCAAGAATAGCTTAGTATAATGAGGCATGATATTTTCTATGCATGTTGTGGGTATAAAAATATCATGTGGTATTTCCATACCCTTCGTGTTTCTATTAGAGAGGCTATTGAAGAATCACCAAGGAAGAGCCAATAGTTGGCGTAAGGAGGACCACATGGAAGTAGACATGATGGAGGAGATAGGGTAGAAGTATGAAGTGTTTTAATCCATAGTTTGATGCTAAAGCCACCCCCTGGTGGACTAATCTAGACTTAGGAAGCTGATGGTGAACATATAAGAGACCTCCAGGTGTTTGTGTATTTTTATCTTCTAGTCTCGATGAGTGTTTTGAGGTATGATCTATATTCCTTCTACTATTTTTTAGTACTGTTAGAAAAAATTATGAGACAATATTTTCCACATTTTTAAAACTCTTTTCTAGGGAGAAATGTGTAAATTAGAAATGCCTATGTTAGCAATGTTTTAGATGAAATTATACTTGATAGGTAGAGTTACAATTATCCCACTAAGAGACGTGTTCTTGAGAAATGCTACAAATTTTTTTTGGGTGGATTAGTTCCATCCAATGTTTGTATTTTTGAAGTGTGGTGGATGAGATCCTTTAACATGTGTGTTATATCACTTTTTGTGTGATAAGGTGTCAAAGAAATACTT
Organism: Viscum album; assembly: GCA_963277665.1. Classification (NCBI taxonomy): domain Eukaryota; kingdom Viridiplantae; phylum Streptophyta; class Magnoliopsida; order Santalales; family Viscaceae; genus Viscum; species Viscum album. The sequence goes on from OY728161.1 coordinate 1,596,299,622, forward strand.
ATTTGTGGTAAAAATGTAGGAAATTTAAAATTAAGAGTTCCTTGAAGTAGTAGCTTGAATAGGATTCAAGTGCAGTTTGAGGTAAAACATGTGTCTTCATTGCCTTAGTTTCAATTTTCAGATTGATTCACGAGACACTTATCCCAAATAATATCCCATATTAAAGACTTCAAGATACCAGTGGAGTCTTGTTTCCCCACTCTTATGTCGAAGGATACTGTAGAGAGGATTACTGATTACACACTTCTACCCACCATGTGTCCTGACTTTGGGTGGAGAGAGATATCCACACATGTAATCACATTGTAGTGGTAGTGTGACCCTATTGTGATTTTATTAGTATGTAATAGTTTCCTACAATCCTTGTTTAGTTGTTTTTCACCAATGATTTTGGTAAAATTTTCATATTTTTAGGATTGTGTTTTCCTCCTTTGATAAGATTTGATCTCAAGTAGAGCACAATGAGATCATGTGGAAGAGGTTACGACAGAATTATTATCAATTTGATAGTGAAACCTATAGAGAAGTTGATACTATTAGAAGTTATTTTCATATGCTAGTGGTGGAGTATGATGAAATATTTCCTTGGGACATGTATGTTATACCTCATCACAGAGTGTTAGGCTTATGCATGGACAGACACCAGGGATCACCCCTGATTTTTTAACAACATATCAAATGTAACCAGTTTAGATTTGTAATATAAAGGTGAAATCAGGATTTTGAAGGTAAATTGTTTTTCACAACCCTTATATTCTTATGGGAAGCCCGTGGTTTTTTTGAATAATAGGTGAGGGAGTGCGTGAGGTTTGATGTGAATTAGTGTCACTTGAACCAGGTGACACAAGGAATATTTTCCTCTCCCAAGAATCACTGAGTTACATAACTAGTGGTTTTGGGAAAATTGGTTCCCTGATTTTGACCTCGAGATAGGTTTTCATAAGTTATGTTTTTAGGAAAGGACATAATACAATTGGTTTTCCAAATACAATATTTATATTTTTAGTTCATGGTGATAATATTATGTGTGTTTTATACATTAGTATTCTTGTAAGTCTTCTGGGACAGATCCTTTACCATTTATAGATCATTTCAGAGTAGTCTTCTTATATAAAATCAATATTTTCTTAGCATCCGAGTTAGGGCACATGAGACACCTGGGGATGGTACTGTTTACCAGTAATCTGTCATGAACTGTCCCCCAAGGCCCATGTCGTGACTACAACAAGCCCGCCTTCCATAGGCCAGGGGACGGTGACTATCACCGAAAGGCATATTCCCTATAACCGGGATGGCATTGCCTTTATATCCTATAAACACACCCAATCAAGAACACCGCAAGATATGAACACAAGTAAACTATATATTAGAAAGAGTGTGTACAGTAAGAAAAATGGGGATAGAATACAAGACCAACTTGAAAGTACAAGAAAACTATAAAGTAAAAGTAATATGAACAACTATTGTGAACACCTGCCATGGATGCTAAATGAAGGGTATGTATAACTCTAGAATGGTCATATCTGCGGTACGCCTTGTCTAATGTCCATCTCCGAGCTACCTCCAGTACTAGTACTCTCGTCCTCAGTTAGCGATGTCCGTCGTCTGCACAATACACAACAAGGTGCAGGAATAGTCTTTGTAGGTGTGAGTATAACCATACTCAGTAGGGATCCCGAGACCCTCAAGGTCTCACAAAATCCATAATGGATAAACCAAAAGGCATGTAAACAAGTAACAAACCTAGTTATGTATATTCCCATACATATACCTATGTTACCAAGTATACCCATCTCCTTCATTAGGAAACACAAGGCCCGAAATCCTTATCCATGTACAATTGTTCCATGAAGGAAGGAATACCATGAAGGTAACCACCATAATGGTAAGTTCCACAAAGGTACACCACACAGAATAATACCACAAAGGTATCACCACGAAGGTAAGTACCACGAAGGTAGCACCACAAAGGTAAGTACCACATAGGTACCCCGTAAAGAAGAATACCAAAAAGGTAAAGACTCATCTCACACCAGGTATGACTTCAGTATAGTAGTAAAGATGATTAGTTGTAACTAATGAATAATCTTACTCTGTTAAGAGGGAGACCCACGTAGGATCCTAAATCAATAGAAACACGTAGGATCGTAGTACAAAATAAACACATATGATCCTAGTAAAGTATACCCACATAGGATCCCAGAGTAGTCCAACATGGATTCCTACAATGGATCCAAGTGGAACTCTCAAATATAGACCCATGTAGGTTCCCAATGCACAGACCCACATAGGATCCTTTTCTCATGTTACGGCCAGCTACATTGTTCCCGCACTAAGCGCTCTTGATTCTAAGAGGATCCGCTGCACAATCCACATGATGAATACTCCAACTACCACTAAGTACCACGAAGAAGCATCCTGAATGACCGCCACGCAAAATGGGTCTCAATGCAATAGATGGTGCATCAACCAGATGCCCGGTATGTACGTTATTGTCCTTTTATTCCTGAGGGACTTATTGGATTAGTGCTCAATCCATCCCACCAATACCCCAACTTTATCCAAAACTCATGTTGGGTATACCAAATGGACCGTCACGTTCCATGGATTCCTGCTCCATAGACGGTTCATCAAACGAATGCTTATAGCTCAAGATATGGCCAAAAAATGAAAGGGGTCGAAGTCGGTCCGGGCCCATTGCGACCTGGCCTTGGATGACCAGACCTGGTTTGAGTCATCCTGGCCTGATCCATGTCCGGCCCTTGGTCCAATCTGGCCAGCTGGGTCCGGCCCATCCCGCTGGGTGTCCAACGGTGCGGCGGATTACGGTGCGGCGGCCCGCTGGGCTCGCGGGTGGCCGGACGACCAAACTCCTCCGCGCGGTGCGGTCGCACCCCGCGCCTTCACTGTCGGTCGGCCGCAATCCGGCCACCCTCCCCTTGCCACCATGGCACAAGGCCGCATCTCCTTCATGTCAGGCAGTGTCAAAAAGCACTGCCATCCCCTTCATGAGACCGTCTAGAGTGTCAGCAGTCGCCCTTGCTCTACCGTGGCCGACTGGCTGAGACCCTTCTCCGGTGGCGCAGTCGCACCACCACCTTTATCGCGACTGGTCGGAGTTCTGGTTGCTGCTTCCGAGTCCCACCAGTGAAGTTACTAGGGTCACCAAGTGCGCCCTAGTGGCCCGTTCTTCGTTCCAATGATTTCCGCACTTGTCTAAGGACGATGCCATCGTTTCAAGCCCATCATAAAATTCACAATGTTTTCAGAGATCTCGGGTAATGTTTCTTTGCCCCGCTCTCTCCATGTTAGAATGATAGAAATTGGCTTATTGTTCTCGAATCATGAAGAAAGTTAAGAACAAGTAAGGGTGTAATAAAAACACAATCCCTAACTTTATGGTTCTGTATGAGGAGGTGCGAGTAATAAGATGAAGTCGTTGAAGATTCGGCATTCGTTTCTCCCACAAGGCGCTTCCAATTCGGGCTCAGGGTTTGTTCCTCGTTCTTCGATTCTAGAGTACATTCTTCATTGGAGAGAGAGTTCTTCATTGGAGAAGGAAATGATTCTACAATGTCTTCCAAGGCTCTCTCATAATTCTAATTTTCCAACCAACCCTCTCAAAGGTAAAGTGAAGCCAATATAATAGAAATAATTATATCAATTTAATTCCTCATTGGTATAGTTAAAGATGACACATTCAATTAATTGTAGTTGGATTAATCAATTAAATTGAGAGTTGAAAGGTTTTCCTCCATTTAGAGGGGTTTAGGTGGTCCCCACCACCAAGATTCAAAATGGGGGTTTTATAGCCATGGTGGTCCCCTCATTCATAACTCTAAAAGAGAGGTTTCAAAAATAATATAAAATTATGATCTTTATATTATTTTATTTACAAAAAAACAAAAACTAACTTTCACCCTAATCCAACAACGATCGAGGTGAAAGTCTCTATAAGCGAATATCGGCGCTGCGAGTTCAATGGTGTCCTCAGATTTCAATTCTGAGCACTGGTATAAAAGTTACAAAAACATGCACACACTTTTACTGAACGTACCTGGAAAAAAGATCATAAATTCATTCCGGGCCTCAGAATCATGCGTCATCATTTTTCTCGGACTCGTAATATTCCCATATAACTAAAAAAAATTACATGGAAAAATCTGGGACTTTACACAATCATTAGTTGTTACCCTCCACTTTTTCATAGATCCTTGGTGGTAAAACATAGGGATATCCATCATGAGATATTTCATGACCCAATATCTATTGCCTCAATTGTAGATATATTTTCCAAAATTGGGTAGTTAATCATCATTTTTTTACGATGGATGATGACACGAGACACAATCTATAAGAAAGTACTGAGGAGGTTGTTTTCCCTTTGAAACACATTTAGTGGAGGTGGAGATATACTATGATCTTATAGAATCAGTTGTTAGAAAATGGTGTTCCATGAATTTTACAAGATAAACTCTTATTGTCTCACCTATCTGAGTGTCATGAACAAAAATGTTGTGTGGACATTTTGAGACAATTTTTCATGAAATAGGTAGTTTGGATTCATGGAATTACATTGAAAGTAATTGCGTAATATGATTCTTATTTCACAACTCGGTTAGGGAGGGTATGCATGATGTATTTGGGGACACATTTGAAGCTGGGAATAGTGTTTTTTCCCATGAAATAGAAATATAATTTGTACTATTAAGGTTTTGGTAAACTTGATTTAGGGTTGAATGTTAGTTTTCATCCACAAGTAAGTAGATTATCTTCCATTAGTAGTGTTTACGTATCATAATGATGATCGAACCACTACTGGGGTATTAACATTTCAAGGCCATGTATAAGGAAACAATTAAGTCACAGTTATAATAGCTGGAGCATGTGTGTGTCCTCACTTGTGTCCTAGTTTTGGTTCTAGTCGTGGTTTTAAGGGTGCGGTTCATCTAGGGTTATATGATGAATTCCTTGAAACATCATGAGTTCTTTATTGATAAATGATATTTTCCTTTGGAATATGATATTCATGGAGTTTTGTCTATGGTGGTATGTTATCCCTAAGGTTATTTGGACCTTTCTTTTTTCCTTCTAATATGTTGGGTTTGAGTGGTGGTGTGAAGCATAATAACATGACCACATTAGTTTTATATGGTTGGTTTTTTCTACCTATCGCACCTTGAAGAGGTATGTGTATGAATCGTTTCACGATATCAACCTAGGTATAATGGGACATGAGATTGGATTTTAATTTTTAAAAGATTCTATGGTGTTGAAAACAAGTAGTATACATACCCTTCACATGAAAGTGTTTTCATTGAGTGTGTCTTATTTGACAACACAGGAAACTATTCAGGGAGCTCATGGGGGTGGGAGATCTAATTGAGTTCTCAATATCCCCAATTTTTTTAGATTGTGATTTTTGAGGACTAAAATCCATTAATAGTGGAATAATTTAATATATAATTTTTTTCCATCTAAGACTTTAGAATATTTCCAAGAATATTTCCAAACCCAATTATTGAGACGGTGTAGTATTATATGGACTAGTGATCCCAGAATTGATATTTTTAAGATACTAAGTATATTACTATCCAAAAATAATAATTTTTCCTAAAAATATATAATAACTACAAAAAGGAGTCTCAAATTAGAAACATGATACAACCATTGAGTTTAGAGTTTTGGTTCCACCCTATGCATGATATAACATTTGTTTTCCTCAATAAATGCACTACAATGACCAGTTTATAGGGTAAGACTCATAACCTTTGGAATTGGGATTAGAAATCGGAGGTATTTTGGTGGGTATTAGGATCATGGATTTATGATCAAATTACTGTAACAAAAAACAATGACAATGACACTTATTGATCTCATAAATGAAAATGACATGTGATTGTTCTTCATTATCTATTGATCCAAATAGATGTAGGTATTTTTGTGTGTGCTTATTTATCACATTTTAATTTACCCTAGATGAACAAGAGTAAATCATCTAACAAAATTAATTCATGGATTGATTATTTAATTCAGGTAATTTAATAATTTATGTGGTAAAGGAATTTATATTTTAGGGTTTATTTATTTACCTTATTTTTTCTGCCAATGAAAATAAATCTAGGTAAACATGAACATTGTTCAAGGTCCATTAGTAATATTTGTTTTTTTAGAATTTTTCTCTCCGAATTCCATGTGAGTTTATGGTTGGAATTTTATTTTGGCCTACAATTTGATGAATATTAGGTTAATTATCATTTCACATTCATTATTTATAAAAATAGATTACTAACATAGGTTGGGGACAGAGATATGACATTAGAGTTGTAGTATATGATGACAAAAGTAGATCCATGGACGGATAAAGAGGTTGTATTCACGGTTTTGGAACACGACAATGATGAGGAGCGATATTGTTCATTTCTTGAGTAGAGAATATGAATAAAATCTAACCAATGGTGGTGATATGGTTTGGTAAACCCAAGATCTTCAATGTATGATGTTATTTCTGGTGAATTCGGTGGTTTTAGAGGATCAAGAAAAGGCATGTGAATAGTCTGAAATTTCTATTAAATTATTAACTAAGTGGAATTTAGTCCTATGAACAAACGCCGTGTAGTCCCCTCTGCATGGTGCGAGAATTTCCATGTAGTGATAAGTATCTCATGTTTTTTTCCACATGTCACATGTTGTGTAACCCTTATCCAACCATCTCAACATTTACTGGGGGTATATGACTTGGAGGCCATGTATTAATCTACAAAGTGTGTGACAAGACACATGTTGTGTAACATGTGGGGGACTGCTCAGAGTGTACATGTGGTACACACCTTAGTGACTCTGTGGTACCACACACTATGTAATTTGGAAGTACATGGGCCAAAATAAGTATATGGGAAGAGCCATTTAAGAAAACATGACCATGTACACTTGAATTACTTAGTATACATGTGCCCATGAAGAACATCATAATGAATGATGGGCCGACATCTACACACCGTGTACCCATTTGAAATAGAATGTATTTTGTAAAAGTTAATTCCATGGGAGTGCTAGACATAAACAATGAACGATTTTATGAGACACATTATTTACTCCCAGGGACATGTGGTGTACTCTTTTGAGGAACAGTTAGATTCCTACTTCTTATTAGTTCAGATTAATTTTGATATTGTGTGAGATTCTTTAGAACATTATCGGTTAAGTGTATTCCATTTGTCCATTACTATGAGGGTTCTATTTAAAATAAAATTCTAATCATAGTAAGGTAACCGCTTTATATCTTTTTGATGATTATAGAAGTTTTGGTCAGTTCCCTTATTCTGGAGTGATTTTTTTCAGTTCACTTCGACAAGACCCCTCTTCTAATTTGCATATATATCCCTATTAGAGGAAAAGAACGATCCTCATTTACTTTTTGTTTTCCATAGATATGGTTTTTTGAATTTAAATGACCATGAATTACATGAACATCGACCTCCTATCAAAGAGGATGTTTCCAGTAGGGTCTGGTGTACCCCCAGTGAGCCCTGGGAATTGAATCCTATCCATTTAGTGAGATATGATCATTCCTATATGGTATTGGTGTGATTGATTTTTTTTATTTCATAATAATCCTCCCAGTTTCTTTTATGCTTCTTCTTAGTTATAACTTATGAGATTGACCTATGGGATGAGTTTCATAAGTGGTAATATATCTCCAAGAGTAGTTTTTCCAAGATGAGTGTGACCTCTGGGAAGATGGTTGTTAGTGTTGGTATATATTTGGCAGAGGTTTTTCTCATAAGAATGTGACCTCTTGGATGATAGTCATTAGTGGAATTATATATTGGGGATCACTTCCTATCAAACAAGTGTTACCGTGAAAACTTCAAGGGATCTATGGATGATAGTGGTTGAAACCATTTGTGACACGAACATTTTTATTACAATATTTGGGACATCCTTATTTATTTTCTTGCCCCATATATGTTTTTAAAAACTTATGTTTGATGAGCTATCTAATCATGATTCTTTATATATGTTGTTGTTGGGGTGTCATACTAGGTATTTTTAAAAACATTCCTTTATGGGATCTTCCCACACATGTTGGGTCTTATGAAGAAAATAGATCTTTTCATGGCTTCCTTTGATTACTAGGAATAAATGGAGCTTAGTTTGGACTAGAAAGACCAAGGTTTATAATGATTTTGCATTGACTATAGTCCCCTCCTTATGTGTAGGCTGAAAATTATTTTCCAATTTTTTAAGTGTTTTTATTTAAACCTTATTTATGTTTTCCAGTACATTATTTCTCAATCTGATTGTGGGATAATAGATATATGAATTTGTTGTTATCTTCTATTTTAAATTTCAAGCCTGTATGGGCATGGATATGTGTGATTTTGTAAATGTAAATTGGTAAAAGGCCTCCCATTTTATATATTCCATGTCGATGCTCATCCTCATCCATTATCCCATGGAGGTGGGATTAGGTTAGTTTCATTTTGGACTTTCACCAGCTAGGAGGGCCTCAATGGGATGGTTTGTGATAGCCCATGGTTCCAAAATTTTTCTCAAATACATATGATATGAGAAATTCCATTTTAAAATATTTTCTTATGTTTTAGATGGGATTAGGTTGTTTTGTTGGATTCCACCATAAAAAAAATCTACATTAACATGGATGAGTCTTGTACAAGAGGATATAGGGTGAAATTTTATCAATTCTGAGAACAATAAGGATTATTATAAATGAACTTAATTATTTTTTTTCATATCATGGAACTCCTTCCAATCTAAAAAACTATCTCCTCTACATGGGATCTCCCTTAAAAATAAATATATACCCCCTTTATATATTATTTAATTAGATCTATCCCTTATCATAAAATATATGAAAAATCCATCTGAAACCATTATATGGTCACCTAAACCATGAAGAAATGAATACAGATGATCGAGGATAACTGGGACATCATACATGCATGGATGGAAGGAAATGAGTAAATAGACATAGTAACTTCCATAAGGGGAAGTCTGAAGGGTGTTGAGTCCTCTCTAACCTTGGTTATATCCAAATGGGTTGTAATACATTTATTTTTAGGGACACATAGGAAATATACTATTTCATTCTACCATTAATATACTATATCTATTATATTTTGGGTTAAATAAATAGTTATGTTTTTTATCATCTTCAGTGAATGAATCCAAAATTGAGATCCAAATTCACTTCCCATTCTTAAACACTAACATGAATATCCCACAGTCAACATCAAATGAAATCCATATATATCTCTCCACAATAAGAGTCCTCTTACAAAAATTAATATCCATTCAAGGTTACTCCCTATATCATGAAGAATTAATGGAGACTCCCCATAAAATTACTTCAACCCCAAGATAAAAAATAAAAATTTTAAAGTGAATTTTTGATTTATCTAGAAACTTAACAAAAATGTCCTATACCGACTCGTTTCAATGTTTTTGAACTATAATACAAATATTTCACTAAACTCATGAAGTTATTATTATGATCCATGTTTACCATTACATCCAACCCTCACTAATCCTTAAGACATATTATGAAAACCCAACATAAAAAATACCTCCAATTAAAAGAATAAATTAACCCTTATTAAACAATACTCTCAAAATATTTGAATGAAAATAAATTTAGTCACATTAGATGACGTTCAATAAAAGAAAAACTAAAATAAATATACATCAAAAAATAAAATTAAATACATCATAATCAAAAAAAAATTATTTTATTCATATAATAAAATCATTTTCATAAACATACATTGATATTTAAATTTCAAATTTATCATATTCTCTTTTAAAATTTAACCATTTTTAAAAAATCAATAACCACACTAATTTTTTTTCAATAATCAATTATATTTAAACAAACATACACTTTAAAATAATAAATAAAAATTTACAATACAATTAATCACCTTATTATTATTCCACCATAGAATTCTAATTAATAGGATAATAATACCATGGTGTTGAAAAATTAATAAGAAATATTTCATAAAAAAAATCCTATAATAATAATTTAAATTAAATATGTTCATATATTATCCAAATGTAAATATTCATTAACATAATAAAAAATAAATCCGATTATTTCATATTTTTGAAAAATACAAACATTTATACCTTTTATCATTATTCATAGAATAATATTTAAACATTTGATCATTCAAGTTAAACATTTAACACAAATAGAAATATAAAATTTTTTATACTATTTATGTCAAATTTAATTCACAAATTCAAAGTAATATCATCTATACTATTAAATAGAAATTCATATAAATTTTAAACATTATATAATTCTCTTAAACTATACATAACTAATCATATTAAAACTAACTCACATAAATGATACCATAATTAATTATGAATTTTTCTATATTCCATAATAAAAAATAAAAAATTATTTATAGTTAGAATTTATTTTATTTACATAAATTCCAATTTATGCATACCTAAAACATCTAATAATCACATAAAAATTAAATCAAAAACTCAATATCCTCGGGGATGGGTTCTCTTTTAGAGGGATTTTTATCGGAGACTCCCTAGGTGATGATGGCTGTTTCATCGACCCCATCCCCTATAAGGAGGGGGAGTTCTTCCTTTAACATCCTTAGAATCCAGTCACATTATTTTATATAATTCTCTAATACTGACATCCTCATTCTATTACCTTCCCTCAAGATCATCGTGAAAGTTATATTTCTTTTTTTTTCTCTCCCAATCTTGTTCTTTTGAATATGGAGTTTACAAAATATTTGAGCATCCTGAATCTAACATTGATGGATAGAATCACATAATTTTTTCGTTTATTTTAATTGTTTTATTGGTACTATTTTAGATCATTGGGTTTATAGGAATGGGATATTATTTCCCTTCATGACAAATGTCATATTATGTTTCATTTTTATTCAGTGGAAGATTTGATCCTTGCTTGGTCTAGTGCTCCTTGAACCTGTAACAGGTTCCAGTTTTATCTATTTTGATGGTCCTATTATTTTCACATGAAACATGATGATTCTACTATGATGTTGTGGTAAATATTTCCATAACAACAACTAAATGTTCAAAATCATTCTAGTATACATATGCAAGTAAATTTGTTTTGACGTTATTCTTGTTATGATAATAGAACATATTTAGTCTTCCATTATATCTCTCCTCGTATTTTTATCCATTTATGTGTGTTAAAAATCTAGATTAATGGGTTTGTGGTGCAACAAGGGAAGAAATTAATTGAAATTAATTTGTGGTATTTCATCCTTGGATAGATTTTTAATATTCTTTTACACGTATAGGGAACTTGGTTTCAAAATTTCCTGGTGTTCATATGTTTTGGAATGGGATGCCTAACTGGTTAACGTGATGTGTGATTTGGTCAGATCCTTAATCAACACATGAAATTGGTCAGTTCTATTCTAATGATACATAGAATAATAATCCAATACCGAATGTGGAAATATCATAATCTCCTAATCCAAAGAAGGCGAACAACTTTGATAATTTGAGATGTGATTTGGTTATCCCTAAATCTGAAGTGCGTTCCCCATAAGAATTCAGGGGGATTTAGGGTGTGTCCGAAATAGGTTATTTGAATCCAAGAACCAACATAACCATGTCCTCATCCTATCCAAATGCTATGTGACTGGGTGATTGATCTACACAAGAGGTTGTGGTATAGATGGAAACAAAGGCAGATTAATCTAGTTGAATGGTCCATGAAATGTTAATACAGGTCAAACCGACTATTAAGGGGGTCTTATAGAATTCAATGAAGAGGTCGAGTCTTGTATGGATTTATTTGACTATTAATATAAGAAACCTTATTGGAAGTCTAAAATTGGAATTCCCAATTGAAATCAATAATATTCAATATGGGAAGAAATTTGAATCTAAATACCAATATCGGTGGTGAACCTCACTGAAGGGAAAATATTATTTGTGCCAGAGTCAGGTGATGAGATATCTTGTCATTTATTAGTATAAAATACCAAGGGAATGCATGGTAGGGGACTCCACATCTAAATGAGTAAGAAGGTGATGAAATGAAACCAATATTTAGGGATATTAATTTTGAACAAGGGGAATAATTCTAAAGGGTGTAAGGATTACTCTCACTTACCTAAATTGATATAGAAACATCCAAATAAAAATATCATGAACAAATAAATGGATTGGGAAGCCACTTCTAATGGCCATGAATGCTTATAGAGTTAGGAACATTAGAGAGAAAATGAAATGGATGATTATGGTGATTTTAAGGATCAAGAGACAGCTGGTGGAATGATAGAATCTTGGAATTAGATGAAGGGAGGATCTGATGTTGCCTACGATACTAATTGTGCATCCATCACTTAACAAGAGTTACTCATAAGGATTATCTTATCAATTTAAAGAAGGTGGCAAGTAAGGAGTCATAAACAGGAAAATTGTTAAGAGATTATTTTTCACTCTGAGGAAGTAATGTTTGATTTGGCTTTCTTGATCAATTATTCAAAAGATGATTTTTATAGGATATCTGAGTGAATAATTCTAGTTAATAATATTAGTGATTTTTGTGTAGAGGTCAATAAGAATGAACCTATTTTAGTATGAAGCTTCAGAAAAGGAAGATATTCTTGGAGGAGACATTCAGACTTGAGAAGATATGGCATATATATTTAAAGATCTTATCAAGGATGATCTTGATTTTATGGTCTTTTCACATCAATGAATATAATACTAGGGTAATTTTTCTGGGAATCTCAAACCCAAATTTTAATGATTTTGTGATTTATTTTTGGCCATTAATGTTTTTTGAGGACATTATGGGTTTTCCACTTTCTAGATAAAAGTTATGTTTAGATAAAAATTAAATATTAGATGAAAAAAAATTATAATAATTAATTCTACATTTTATTTTTTACAAAACAAGAAAGTAATGAAAATAATTTTCATTCAATTTAAAAGTCAAACATAAAATCCTTATTGATTATAAAATTTCATTATAATCCATATATGTTTAATATACCATTATTTTCTTCATTTAAAACAAATTATAAATAAATCACAGCAAAATAAAAACACTAATAAAATAAATATTTAATATATATTATCACTTCCAATTTACCACATTATACATGTTGATAAGTTTTTAGAAAATTTCTCAATCAGGATATCCAATTTCCATAATTCAATAATTACATTTTTTATGTCTTCATATAAATAAAACACACAATCTAGAAATATTAAAATCCATTTCATGTTTCTTCATTGAATAATTATATAATCACATTATAATTTTCTAAATTCAATAGATAAAATTCATATTTGTTAATCAACTAATACCACATTAGCATAAAATAATCAATCATAAAAACAAATAATACTCTAATATCCACTTGATTTTAGAGAAAAAAATCATTATTAAAAACCATTTCATGAAAATAATACTTAATTTATTAATAATTTATTCATTTAACTATGAAAAATACCTCAAATCAATTCACTAATCTCGAACATTAACATGAAAACTCACATAAATGTATTTTTACAACATGAAAGAATGATGCATTATCAACCCACTACTCAACCTCATATGAGTAAGCATCATATCCCAATAACTCATATATAATTTGAACAAATACAATTCCATGCCTCTTGGAAACACAGATTAATAATATGACTGTGTTGGCTAGACACACAAAAAATTTCCATACATCGTCTCGACTTCTAAACTCTAATATACTAATCCCAATAGTATCAAGACTTTATAAATTAACCTTATCTAATACCATATTGAAATATTGACCCCTAGAAAGATCATGAAAACTTGGTGATATTTCAGCTAGATTTATTTGAACCCCCCAATCAAAAAAGGATGGTAACTTGTAGTGACATTTTATTATTATCACTTAGGAAGTATTTTACCCTATAATGGACTATCAAATAAAAATACACACAAGAAATTTTAAAATCACATAATGGAAACTGATACAAAAAAATACTAATAAAACACTGAAGTAATTTACATTATTGAAATTCAAGATATATCATAAAAAAAATTCAATAAAATAATCTAGAAACATGAATTACAAAATATTAGATATGAAACCACTCAAAATAAAGGATATAACAACTCTCTATCAACAACTTTAACACATGTGATATTATCACAGTGATATTGACTACAACACTAAGCTACTCAGGGTCCCAAACCATACCTATATGAAAAAAACACATACCAATATTCCTTTAAGATATGGATGTATAATGTGTGAGAAATAAATCATATTAGGAAACCACAAAATCAAAAATGTTTCATTATTTCCAACATATTGATATGTGTATAGTAAAAAATTCAAAATTGAATTTTAATTCAGAAACTAACATACAAAAGTATTTATCAAATTATAACGAAACAATTTTGGTTAAGAATATAGGTTCTTCAACCATAACTAATATAAATCCAAAACATATGTTTGAATATATTATAATAAATCCCATGGATAATAAAATAACTTAAAAATGTACCCATTTTTTTAAACTCGTGATAGATATAAATCGATGATATAATCCTCATGCTCTAGAACTCTTGACATATATCATTATAACCTATCATAGTTCTTATCCCACATCATAACTAAATTTATGGTTATATCATATCCCAACTCAAATATCTCCTCTAAAAGAGAAATTAATCAAAATTAATTTATTAAACGTCATCAACACATCACATTATCATTCAATCATTACATTAATATAATTATGATTCCCATTGAAACATCTAGAAATTCATCTCGAAAGTTCCCTCAATCATCATCCTAAAGGATTTATTTCCTCATTTGATAAAATTCTCTTTATATAGGTCATTCATAAAGACTCACCTAAGATATCCCATTTACTACTTGATGCTAAGCACATAAAATGTTAATATGTGTATGTCAAAAAATCCATTTAGTAAAATAAATTAATAAACCAACATGCCCATTTTAATTAAAAACCTTACTCAAGGTAACATATTCCATTGTAAATAAAACTCATTTCTTAAGTTAAAAATTGTTTAAAATCCCCATATAGAAATACATTTAAAGATATAAATTCTCTTTGATCCATTTTAACAAACACATGGAGTGAATTAAATCCAACACCCATTGAAAAGCCACATAAAATCCCCACATTTCCATAAAAATGCATGAATCATAGCCAACATGTATATTTCATTAATAATAACAAAAAGTATGTAAATTTTAATGAAAATCCCAATGACAAATTAATAACTAATGGAAATCCATAGAAAGATCCCTTTAATAGAGATTCGTACTAGAAACTGAACTAAAACTTATCACCATTCACAAAAACCACCTAAATAAAGAATGATAGGTCCTCGATGACCTAAAAAATCAATCTAAATCCCCATACAAACATTTTATTTATAAAAAATAGATGATAGGGTTCTCATAATCCTTGGAAACTGAAGATAAATGCATGATAAATGGGAATATTGACGAAATTATGAAGAGTAATTTTTTACCTCAATCTAGAAAACCATATGTCCAAGAAGAATCACCTAAAATGGATTATTAAGAATCTCAAAAGAATAGGGACATTAATTCACCTAAGTGGGGAGAGAAATGGGGGTGAAAGACTTTAAAATTGTAAAGGTAAATGGTCAAAGACAACTTTTTTGTTGACCTCGACACATATTATGGTTTGGAAGCATAGTTATAAAATACATGTTCCAACCATGAATGGTAAACTATATCTCAATAGAAAATATTCATGGTCAATAAAATGTTCTACAGGGTTATAAAAACCATTCCCAAACTAGGTAAAATCCCATTATCTCCTAATTATTTCCCATACATTTTGAGACACATGGTTAGAAAAACCATGCACTGACCATATACTAGGTTCTATTTCATAGATAACCAAGGTTTTACCTCTCCAAATTCTAGAAAATCAGAGAATAAATTAATAATAACATAAATCAGTAAATAAAACACACTAGTTACTCGATGAGTGTCACAATCCTTGATACTATACCAATTTATTCCCCTAGAAATGTATCTTGTCTCTTCAGAAGAATAAAAAGGGAGGATTATACTCTAAAATCATGAATTTACATTCCTATGCCTTATGTTAATTCCACCATGGTTCCAAATAACATTGAATAATCAGATCAACATAACATGGAGAACCTTGTTCTGATAGTCCATGATACAAATTGGATACTCAATAATGGTGGTGTTAGGCTCTAAATAAAAATATTCTCATTCTATCACATGAGATGGATATGGATAGCAATTATTAAACAGAGTTATTTGGAATATTCCATGAATTTAGGTTATTAATAGTGTAATGTCCTACTATTAAGATACAATCCACATATTCTTCATGAACTGAAACAACCTGTCATAACATGGCACAAACTTCCCCTACTTTGCAAGTGATGATGTCCTAGTTGAATTGATTCCCAATGGAATAGTTGATCATTGAACTCAAACATAGGTAGAGTATGAAAATGATTGGTATATGAATTAGAGTGACTGTTCACTGAATCTAGCTTTCAGATCAACTATACTTTATCCATTGTATCCTAGATGAGGATTTTTCTCCACAAAGGATACTCACCCCAACCTTGCCCAAAATAATGGGGACTGATAAGACTACCCATAAAATTCCTCAAAATGGTACATCTTGAACAATTATTTGTAACTATTTTTCTAAAAAAAATTACCAATTAAAGGTACCTATCCTACATACCCCTCAAGTAAAGTATGCAGGCATAATAAATATCCTAATGAATATGGATAGCCATCCCAGTATGATGATCTATATGCGGGTGGAAAGTCATGCTCAACATCAATCGGGTTCCCATGGTCTCTAGAAGAATATTCACTAAATAATGTTTAAAATGGGAATCCTAGTTAGAAATTATTGTTAAAGTCATCCCATGACTCTTCTATATATCTCAAACATTTATGTTCCTATGTTTTTCAACCTTTGTCGACATCCAAATGTGAGGAATGTTGGATAACTTAGTCAACCATTCTATAG
Source organism: Viscum album (assembly GCA_963277665.1). Classification (NCBI taxonomy): domain Eukaryota; kingdom Viridiplantae; phylum Streptophyta; class Magnoliopsida; order Santalales; family Viscaceae; genus Viscum; species Viscum album. The sequence continues at coordinate 1,596,316,692 of OY728161.1, forward strand.
TAACCCAAATTAGATATTTTTAACTATGAATACAATTTCAACCAATACAAAATTCCATGAATATATCTTCCCACTTATATAGTGGGATGAGAAGAAGATGAAACAACCCAACTAGACTCAGATGCTTCACTTTGATTCTCTGATAATAAAAATACTGAGATACAAAATCTACAACAGACCATCACTTATTGGGATAGTAAAAGAAACTCTTGAAAGTATAAAAAATATTGGTACCCTTAGAGGAACAACCAAACTAGAATAATTCCTATCATACATCACCTCCTCCAAAAAGGTCAAGGGAAAAACCAACCAATTTCTAAAGAATGGGGTACCATTAAGAGACCAAGAGCTGTTGCTTGAGGTCTCCCCATCATTTAAAACATTATTAATCTACTAGTATTCAGGGTCATATACCATCTCACAATTGACCCAATCAAAAATTGAAGGCATGAACTAATCACATGTCATGAACAACTAATCTCCATCCTTCTACACTGCTAGACCCAGATATGTGAAAAACACATCAAACTCTAATCATCCAATATTTATTTAACTTCAATGATTGTTAAATCATTTCTTAATGAATCAATGTTCACTTTCCACTTCATGAGTGTATAAACATTGTTAGAATAAACATACTAATGATACTCTACCAGATTTCTGTTACTTAGATTCAACTCCCTCTAGTTAGAAATATAATTAAGGATATTATGGTATGAGTAAGACACAATCATCTACCCAATTAGTTAATAACACCATGTCTTAATTGCATAAATTTTTAATTACAACTCTAGTTCATGGTTGGGGTAAGTAATTTTGTGTGGGTATAGATAATGAAGATCATATTCCACAATATGATCATCATGTATTATCACCCACCCAACCCCACACATTAGGCATCAAAATAAAAAATATATCCCTGTATAGAATCTTGAATAATCAATACTATATATTATTTTAAAAAAAATCCTAAAACTCCTCAAAATAATTTTTTCACTTCTAACTATACTAAAAAAATATGCCTTTCTGAGTCAGTTATTTCATGTGAGAAGCTATCTTAGAGAATTATCAAATAAAATTCATGTAATACCCATCCAAGCCAAAACATATCATAATCTCAAACATGATCCTTGTAGGATCCTAATATATAACCACTTTGATCTTCATGAGGTCCATATAAAACCATTTCTAAAAATTCACATTTCCCAGAAATATTACCTCTTTGATCTAAAATTGATAGATGGAAAACTTTTCATATAGATTATTCACCATCATGGTTCCGAAAAAACCACTCAGATGGTTTTCATGTCTCTCCTTTATCACGGAATACCCCAAGATTTCATCAAAAAACATGGCTATAAATGTATCCAAAAAGCAGTGAATGATTTGATTAATCAATTCCACAAAACATGTAAGATCATTTTTAATCCCAAAAACCATAAATAGATACTCAAAATGACCATAATAACTCCTAATTGAAATATTAGGATCATGTTCTTCTCAATTTAATGACACAAACATTTATCAATGCAATTTATACCTTCTTGTAGTAATGTCATAACCATATAAAATAACATTAGGAAACCCAATGCCACATCATGCTTAAATGATCAACTATGTTACCTTAAAACATAAACATTCCACTTAGGTGTTTTGAATTTACAAAATTTGACATACACTATTGCAATCAGTAAGATGTTTTGAGTCTAATATGAAAAACTTTTTTTATGGTGAATAGTAACCTAAACTTATTTATAGAAAACTCTCATTGGGAATAGTAACCTACAATTATGAATATTAATTTTATCCTTACAAATAGAATATCATCTAAAAGAATTATAACCTCACCTATGAATTTATAAATAAAATTTATTCTTCTTATATGTGACAATATGACCATAGTAAAAGTATTGGTAATTTTTTAATTCACAAATAATTAATTATAATTAATTAATTAATTTAAACCATAATTTAGTTTCTCAAAATGTGTTCAGAAAATCTCAATCGTATGTCTTATGGTTTTAAGATAGTTTTATAATACCTTATGTGATTTTTGAAAGCATTATAAAATAAGTTTTAATTTTCAAATCTATATTTTCAAGTAAATTACGATTTTAAATAAAAGTTAAATTGTTCTTATTTAGAGAAATATTTTTGAAAATTTGATATCATTTTTGATTTATAAACGTTGACAATTTGTTGGGGTGATGTTTTGGGATTTTTCTGAAATACATTATTATTTTTGTGAATACTGATATTCGATAATTTATAAAATACATTAAATAAATGAATTTATGCCACATGCTTGAGTCATGGATGATGTAAATGGCCATTGGTTTGAAATCACATGCACTAATTACTATTTTAATTCAAAATAATATTCATTGTTTATTGTCATGTGGATAAATAATAAATTAAGGAATATAATATTATGAAAACCCCCCTCCACCCATTGTAAATACCACCCATCAAATCCTCTTTTCTTCACACCTCTCAAGAATAAATCCTTAAGTAAATTAATTACCAAATCTCCCCAAGATCCTTCCACACATACATATGACCTTGGTTTCCTCAAAAGAAAAAATCCTCTTCCCTTATAGTTTATCAATGGAGATAAACTCAAGAGGTAAATTCATCTTTTTGATTCTTTTATTTTCGTTCACGTTCCTTTATTTTATTTTATTATCACACCTAATTTCACCAAATTTTTTTGATAAATATAGTATCATAAATTTATTGTAATTATATTATTCTAATGAGATATTTCATCATAATATCACATTCCCTCTCCTTTTATTCTATAAAAGAAAACATCGTTTGAGATCGGTTAATTTATCACATTCAAGGATGACGAGTTTTCAATTTGAAATAACATCTTAGAAACTGGTAATGAAACCATTTTAATGGTTTAAACATATCATAACATCTTTATTCTATATTCTTTTATGTTCTCTAATCCTTAAACACTCATGATATAAAATAATATGACAAAACAATTTCATTGTGAGCAAAACCGCCAAATTAATCAAATCATTTTTAATTAATATTTTATTTAATGATTCATCCTCATGGTATATAAAAAAGATTCATTATAATTCAACTTATATATCTATAATTTCACTAATACTATATACTAAGTTTTTTGTATTTTTATCTATATTTGAAATGAACATCCATTCATGAATACAAGTGAACAACTCATCAAAGCTAAGAAAATTAACACTCATGAACAATGAATTTATGATGTATAACTCATCCAAAGGTCCATAAAAGAACATAATAAAACTAGATGGAATAAAATTAATTTATTAAAGGAAATATAATTGTTAATTAAGGCATCTAATTTCATTATACAGGACATTGTATTGAGGAAATCATTCGGACACATGGTAAGTGGAAATTCTTGAACACAACTCTCTTTCTTCAGGTTATCCCACTTAAACCAATTTTTAGTATGTATATGCCATAAAAATCATTTATTAATCATTATATTATCTTTTATAGACTACAAATTTTCTATAATTTATTTTATAAATAATAAAAAGTTTTCCAAAAGAACTATTCTTTATAATAAGCGCACCCTTCTTACTTCTTGAAGATTTTTCCACTCTTCACTCAAGGTTAATGGTTTTATGTCAAGAATGATATTCCATCTTTATTTTCGGAATGAAATGTTCATTAATGTATGAATTATTATATAGAACCCATTTCATTCCATATCTTATTTTATGTTATGTCTTCCATATTTTCTATGTGGCATGGATAATAATGTAAATGTTTTGATGTGACGTGTGCACCCAGAATTATATAGAGCAATATGAATGTTTGAATGTGATGGGTGTTCCGAAAATTATACAGTGCACAATTTCAATGGTTAATGTGTTGAATTTAATGAGTTAAAAATAAATTATGTGTGACCATGTTGCAATTATTGTTTACAACTGTGTGTGGTAGTTAACCACTATGACACGATGTCTCATTTTTTTCCATCTCTACATTGAATGCTATTATATAAATGATGTTATAATTATGATCAACCCATGTGACATTGTTTCATGTTCTTATCTTTCCTATTATTGGACTTTTATGTCAACCCATTGGATTTATATCCTCTAGTGACTACACATACTAAGGAGTACACAAGGGATTATAAGAATCTAGAGAAGAAGGAATTAAATACATGTTTATGATTTATGTTGTTAATGTTATGTATGGTACTATTTTTCCCAAGACGCTAAACATTTGGATCCTCATTGTGTAAGGTTTTTATTTTGTTTATCATTAAAATGATTTAAAATTATTTTAAGAAAAATAGGGTTTCTATAGTGGGTATCAGTGAAAACATTTATTTAGTTTGGGAATTAGAATTAGTAAACCCTAGAGAAAACCTCTAGTATTAGACTAAGTAAAAATATCAATAAAAAAATCTTTTCTTAAAATAAGGATCCTAAAAAATATGATTTTTGTGTAGATTTGACACATGAATAATTTATTTATTCATGAATCATTGAATTCTATTTTTTCTATTCTTTTTTATTTTATAAAATTGAGGGAACCAATAGAAACCAGGCCAACAAACCATGCAAGGGCCAAGGAAATGATTTAAAAAATGACATCCCCAATGATTTGGGAGGTGGAGTACAAAAATTCATGGGGATTCTTACCCACCCCCCAGGCTATGAACAATAACATGAAGAATGTGGAACTTCCTCCTTCAACTAAGAGGGAGAAACTAGCTATCGAGTGTTTTATGTTGAAATAACCACCAATGTTCACTGAATCTTCTAATATACTAGTTGGATAATATTGGGTCAACTCCATGGAGAATATCTTTTCTGTGCTTCACTATTCTGAAACAAATAAGCTGATTCTGTCCATTTATCGTCAAGATGGAGAGGCTGATCAGTAATGGGATTTTTAAAACACCAAGATGGATGAAAAATTTGACGATATGGAATGGGAAAAAATTATGATCATTTTTATTAACAATAATTTCCCAATAAATAATTTCAAAAATATAGAGTGATAATTCATAGATATCAAGAAAAATGAAGAAGAATCTATCCTGACCTTCGAATTGAATTTAACAAGGATTTCAAGGTACACTTCAGGTTTTATTATCAATAATGATAGAAAAGTTTTTAAATTCTTTATCGTGTTGAAATGAAAAATTAATATGTCTCTTCCAATTCAATACTTTGAGTGTTATTAAGAAGTCGTTCGATGTGTTCTCAAAGTATATATATAGTATAGATAGTGGTCCCATGGATACGGTGATAAGAAACAAAAGGTGGAGTTTCAGTCTGGAAAATCTAATGATATAGGAGCAAAGAAAACTCAATCTCCCACAAGCCAGATATGTGGGAAGAATAATCCTAGGAATTGACTCAATGGGAAAGGGAAATGTATCAATTGTGGTAGAGGAGGCCACTAAGATATTGAGTGTCCAAAAACATGAGAAGGTCGTAGTATATTGTGGAAGAATGGAATGAACCACCCATGTTCCAATGCTACAAATATTAAGAGGAAGGTCACCATGAAAGATTGTGAACTAATCCTATATCCATTGAGGGTAATCAACATCAATAGCCACCAAATCCAAAGAAAAAAAGTAATGATTATTCCATCACTGCTGTAGAAATTGAGCAAGAAAATGAAGTCATACAAGGTACACTTCTTATTCACTCATGAATGGAAAATGTATTATTTGATTTTGGTTCTTTAAATTCCTTTATATCATTAAAGTAAATTATAACTATGTAATAGAAGCCTCAAAACATTGAAGTATATATATCCATAAAAGTGCCAAGTTGTGCAATAATTGCAACCCAAGTGTTGGAATCTTCTCTTTTTGGCGTATATGGGATGATTATGCCAATGAACCTTGTTCTCCTTCCCGTGGTGGAATTCTATGCTATAATGGGAATGGATCGACTCTTGTTATATATAGCACATATCAACTACTAGGAAAAGGAAATATCATTTCATATTCTGAACCATCCCATGCTCTTATTCAAATGAATAAAAGATCAAGAATCTCCATTGAAAAATATTTCAATGGTGTGATTTTTGATTCCATGTGAAGGGGCATACCTAAATCTAATGTTTGAGTCAATGGAAAGTGTCAACCTTTTGGATATTTCCATTGTGAGGGAATACAATTATGTATTTCTTGAAGAGTTACCTAGAATTTCCCCAGACTGTGAGGTAGAGTTCTCCATAGAACTCATTCCTAGAGATACTCATATCTTAATGTGTCCCTATTGGATGGCTCCTATCAAACAGGAGGAGTTATAGAAGCAACTTCAAGGGAATTTGGAGAAATGGTTCATACTCTCTAGTGAATCACCTTATGGTGGACTAGTGCTCTTTGTTAAAATTAATGATGGATCAATGCGGTTGTGTATCAATTATCAGGAACACAACAAGATCAATGCAGTTGTGTATCCTCTCCCAAGTATTGAAGATTTATTCGATCATCTAAAAAGAGGTTAGTAATTCTAAAAGGTGGATATTTTTTCTAGATATCATCATCTAGATGTGAATAATGAATAGATTTAGAAGACTATGTTCTGTACAAGGTATGGGTACTATGAATTTTTGGTGATGCCATTTAGACACACTAATTACCCTACAATCTTTATATATGTGATGAATATAGTCTTTCGACATTACCTCAATAAAATTTTGAGAGTTTTTATCGATTATATTCTCATATACACCAAGAGCATGGAGGAACATGAAGAATATCTTAGACTTGTATTAGCAACATTGATAAAGGAAATGCTGTATGCCATGTTAAGTAATTGTGAATTTTTCATTAATCTAGTCACGTTCATGGGACATGTGATCACAAGTAAGAGAAATTATATTGTCCCTTAATAAAAGGAGATTGAGGAATGGCAAAAACCCTCTAATGTCACAGAAATCGGTAGTTTTCTTGGATTAGTGGGGTAATACCAACGTTTTCTGATTTTTTTCGTTATTTTCAAGAAATAAAACTACGTTAATAAGGAAATGGGTAAGGTATGTCTAGATGGAAGAATGTGAGTGAAGATTTAAGGAGCTAATGAGATGGATGATCACTACACATGTACTCACATTACCGAAGTGTGGAGAAAGTTTTTTGATATAAATTGATGCTTTAAAGAAAGGATTGTGTTGTGTAATATTTCTAAATGATAATGTGATATCCTACGCCTCACGAAAGTTGAATATGCATGAGTAGAACTACCCGATGCATGATATAGAGATTGTAGTTGTGAATTCATGGAATATATGGTGGCACTGCCTCTATGCAGAGAAGTGTGACATATACACCAATAAAAAGAGTCTAAAGTATATATTCACACAAAAGGAGATAAAAATGTGTCAAAGGATATGGTTAGATCTAATAAAATATTATGATTTCTCTGTTCACTGTCACCATAGAAAGGAGAAAAAAGTAGATGATGCAATAAATAGAAAAAACCAACTACTCTATCCATGTTGTGGATTGATAAAGACCTTATCTTCATGGATTTGGAATTGTTAGATTTGAAAATCATAATGATAGGGAATTCATCCAACCATTACCAAACGATTCCCTAACCATCTATCCAAGAGAAGATTAAGAAAGGACAAATGGATGATCTAGAGCTACAAATGAGGGTGAATGAAGTAAATGAAGAGAAGATAACATCATTCCATATCAATGATGATGGATTTATTTTGTTAGGAATGTGTATTTTTGTGTCTTCATCACCTGGGATAAAGAATGATCTATTTGATAATGCATATATCTCACCATTCTCTATCCATCAAGGTAGTACCAAGATGTACTATGATATCTAATAACACTTCTGGTGGGACAACATGAAGAAGGAGATTTGTGAATATATCTCAAGGTTCTTGATAAGTTAGCAAGTTAAAGAAGAGTGAAAAAAGTCTAAAGGGATGATGCAACCTTTTCATATACACATGTGGAAATGGGAGAATGTCACTATAGACTTTGTCACAAGTAACCCGAAGACGTCCAAGGGAAATAATGTATATGGGTTGTGGTTGAATGACTCACTAAAACTACCAACTTTATCTCTATTCATGAAGATATCTCACTTGAACAACTTGAAAAGATATATGTGATTAATCTATTTAGACTACATGGGGTTCCAATTTCGATTTTCTTTGATTATTATATGAGGTCCACATTTAAATTATAGAGGAGTCTCCAACATGCTTTAAGTACTAAATGAAATTTATGCATGGCCTATCACCCCAAGGTGATGTCCAATCTAAAAAACAACTTATAAACTAGAAGATATTCTAATAGACTGCTATTTTGAATTAAAAGGTTGTTGGGATCAACATTTCCCATTGGTTGAGTTATCATAAAAAAATAACTTCCACGTGAGTATTCAGATGGCTCCATGTGAAGTTATATTTATAAACCGATGTAGAACTCCAACATTTTTAGGTGAAGTTAGAGAAAGGAAGCTACATGTAAATGATATTGTGAAAGAGATGAAAGAGAAGGTCCATTCAATCTAGAAACATATCAAATATGCTCAAAGTTAGAAAAAGATCTATGCTGAAAACCATAGAAGGGGCATGGAGTTCGACGTTGGAGATAAAGTCTTCCTTTTGATATCACCATGTAATTGAGTCTTGTAGTTTCGAATGAAAGGGAAACTAATCCCAAGGTACATTGGCCCATTTGAGATCCCTGACTACATAAGAGCTATCACTAATTGGGTTTAACTTCTAAAAAATATGGCTAAATTTCAGGACGTGTTTCACATATCACACCTGAATAAGTACATACCATATCCCCCACATGTACTAAACTAAGAGATCTTAGAACTAGAAGATGATATCTCTTATGGGGAGTATCTAGAAATTATTATTTACTAGATAGAAAAGGTCCTACGCAATAAGAAAACCCACATTGTCAAAGTGTTGTGGAGGAACAATATGTATTGATAAGAAACATCAAAACCAGGGGGTTCCATGAAGGGTAAGTACCCTCACCTTTTTATGTAAAAAAAATTCGAGGGTGAAATTTCAAAATGGGGAAAGAATATAATTAACCAAAATTTTATCAATGCAATTATCCCATATTGTAGTAATGTATTAATAATATAAAATAAAATTAATAAACACATTTCAATATCATGATTAAATGAACTACTATGTTACTTTTAAACATAAATTTTCCACTTAAGTGCTTTGAATTTTGAAAATCTGAAATACATGGTTGTGATCAATAAGATGCTCTGAGTTTGATAGGACAAACATAATTTTTGGTTAGTAGTAACAAAACCTTATGAATAATAACCAACACTTATGAATAGAAACATACTCTTATGAATAGTAACCTACCCTTAGTAATTTTAATATGACCCTTAGGAATATAAAATCGTCAAAAAGAATAGTAATGTCACCCATGAATGTAAAAAATTATCTATTTTCATGAAAATCTATTATCTATACCAAATTAGGCTTCCTCCTATCCTACGTGTCACCTTACCCTTAACCCACATCCCCTTACATTCAATTTCCCTCCGCATTACCATTCTCCATCCCATGACAGAATATGGGTCCCCCTCATGCGCTCTCTCGTCAGCACTCTGAATTAGGGTTCCTTAATCGGGATTCCATCCACTGTCTGGGTACCTTATACCTTCGTCCGTGCTGCATTACCATCTTCGGTGACACCATCCGACCATCCCATGCGCATGCTATGCCCTCTTCAAAATGGATTTAGGATTTCGAGCTACCGACGTGCTTAGACAAGAAACTTCGATACAGTCTTCCTCTTTCCAATCTCACCTCCCGTGACACCATTCAGTGGCCAGTGGGCTGTCTAATCTTACCTCCATATAATGGTTTCATTGTACCAGTTGGCTTTGATGAAGGTCGATGAAACTGTTCTCATCCTCTTCGTTATGCAGTAAGTATTACATCTTCTAGTTTCAGTTTCTCTCAACACGACCTCCTATCATTGAATAGAGGTACAGATTCATCCATTATACCATATTCTATTCAAATGTAATCTTCCATTATGTTTTTCTGTGTCTATTTTGAATCATTTTTCACATCATTTTTCTACTAGAATCTATGTGTGGGTACCTTTTACTACATTAGGTGACATTCGCATTGCATATTTGATTCTATATTTTATGTATAATTTTTATCTGTTTATGTGATGTTGCTATAACTGTGGTTCATTGTAGTCACAAGACACTGCTTCATCAGGTTTACAGAATATTTAGTCCTACTCTTCCATATGACTAATTTATATATGTTTCTTTGATGTTGCCTTTTCTTTGATGTTGCTATAACTTTGGTATAAATGTCTTTTAGTGAAATAATATACATTTCTTAACTATGGGTACCTTCTACTGAATTATGTGACATTCAATTTGATGATTTAAATTTATAATTTCTGTGTGATATCTATATTTTTATTTGATGTTGGTATAACTGTGGTTCATTACAATGAAAGACCAATGCTTATTCATGTTTACATAAAGTTTAGTCGCGATTCCATCTCTCTTCACTGAATATATATTTGTCAATATCCATTGAAGTTATTCATTCAAACTGTTTTGAAGATGTCTTCCTACATTGCATTGTTTTTAATTGGTTATGCGAATTCCAGTGATTCATTTCTGTATAATATATAAATGATTCTTTCATGTTGGTATAACTGTCTTTTAGTAAAATCACAGTACACTACTTATCTATGGGTTCCATTAACTGCATTATATGACATTCAATTGGGAAATTTAACTGTATATTTTATATGTAATGTATATATTCTTGTTTTATGTTGGTATAATTGTGGTTCATTACAATCACAGTTTAGTGCTTATTCAGGTTTACAGAATACATAGTCACCATTCTATCCCTATTCATTGCATAAATATTCCTCAATATCCATCCAAGGTATTCATTCAAACTATTTTTTCATATGTTTTCCCATACTTCATTATTTTTAATTGAATATGCTATTTTCAAATGTATATTTCTGTATAATATATATATTCTTCTTCCGTGTTGGTGTAAGTGTCATTCAGTAAAATCACAGTACGCTTCCTATTTATGTTAACAAGAAATATCATACAGAATTCAAACATTAATTCTATGTAAATTTTCATATCTTTATATTTTAAAATGAATCTATGTACCCATAATAATCTTTTGGTTTCATTCTAAAACATGACAATTCAACATATAGACAACAAAACAAAGATGCAGACACCTTCATCATCAAGAGATGTAATGTTTCAAAGGAGACTTTGAAAGAGAGAGAGAAAAATGGGTAAAACACTATTGTATTTCCTTGAAATCATTCCATAAACTTACTGAATTATAGGTTCTTAACTTCATAGGAAAATCACCCATAGACTACCATCAACTTTGTTCAACTGCTTCATTTGATTAAGTGCAACTGAATTTCGACTTGATCAGAGGAGCACACATACCACTTTCACCTATACGTACCAATGGTTAGTATAATTTCATTTGAACAACATTTTCATATAAAGACAATATATTAATTTTAATTAATGTACTCTAATTTACTCATTCTGCATTTGAATTGACAATAGCTCTAGATTCAGGATCTTCTTCACCAAATAGTGTTAGAAAAACCATTAGAAATGGTTGTAATAAAAGTATTAACTATACTTATAGTACGTATTTGAGTGTTTAAATCTTAAATTCCATCTAATCATTATAATTTCGTTCATGTACTGCCAATTCACTAAAGGAGGATCATGCCTATCATTTTCACCTTTATATTTCAATGGTGAGTTATATTACACTATCAAAGAACAATGAGTATAAATATTTATTTTAATATGTCGTAACATTGTTTAGTTTGTCAAATAATAAATTTTATTGACATCTCATCAAGGCTGTGGATCTTCATTAATAAGATCTATGCCTGGTAGCAAGAGAAAGCATATATTCACATATAATGAAGAAAATTATAACCCCTCTGGTAACTACTCCGTCAGTGAATTTTTGTGAGTATAATCATGTTTTCTCTCATATTTAATGAACAGTTTAACTAAATATGCATTACTTTTGATAGGTGTAACGACAAAGGGAAATATTCCCACTTACCCTTCACGTGACTCATTATTGGAGTAATCACAGATCATGTGTTGAAATGCTTTCATATTATCACATAGTGTAATTTGTTGCATACTATGTTTAAAATAGAGACTATTTTTCTACTTCAACTACTGGTAACGAAGCTTATTTTCCCAACATAGGTGTAATGTATATTATAATCATGCTGTATTTTTATTTGGAATCTATAGATATGTATGTCCATTCTTTCGGTATTTGAAATTAATTTGAATGCATAATATACACTTGAAAAGGATGTGTCATCTAAACCGAGTGATGTCATTTCAAAAAGAGATGTAACAACTGGTGAAATCAATGCTGGAATTACTCATCGAAGAGACTATTTAGGTTTGACCTACTACATAATCATCTGTTACTTTACAGATATTTCACAAGTATTTTCTTACAAACTAAATGAAAATACTACTATAGAAAGAATGCAACTACTTCACCAGGTGGAAAATGCAAGTCTTCTTCTTTTCTATCTATAGATATATATGTCCATTCTTTCGGTATTTCAAATTATTTTGAATGCATATTTTACACTTTAAAAGGATGTGTCATCTAAATTTAGTCATGTCATTTCAGAAAGAGATGTAACAACTGGTGAAATAAATGCTGGAATTACTCATCAAATAGACTATTCAAGATTGACCTACTACATAATCATCTGTTACATTAAAGAATGTTTGTATGCATTTTCATACTAAATAAATGAAAATACCACTACCAAAATAATGCAACTACTACACCTTGTAAAAAATGCAGGTCACTATATTATTTTTACCTTTTACTATAATGTTATTCAAGTCATCACAGTTTTATGTAATTTATAATTCCATGTTTATTAACCCCATTCATTTAACCCTTATTCACCTGCAGAATATCTGAATAGTGGATACCCCTATATTTTTTTCCAATACTGTGGATTAATCTTTTGGTTTGATGAGAGAAATATAAAATGCAGCACTAAGGAAAACCCACAATTTGGTGTATGTTGTGCACTTGGTAAAATATCATTGCAATTACTACCGTCATGTCCTCCATACATTCGAACATTAGTCTTTAATAAAAACTCTGTGGAGGCAAGAGCATTCCATGAATATATGCATATTTACAATTATATGTTTGAATTCACGTCAATGGGAGGTAAGGATGACATATCATTCAACAATGGAAGAGCATCAATTATATTCAGATTGAATGGAAAAAACAACCATCACATAGGTAGTTTGTGTCCTCCAGAGGGACAACCACCGAGGTTTTCCCATCTATATGTTTATAATACTGCGAACGATTCTCAGAATAGGATTCTGAATGTCAGGTAATATTTAACATGTAGGTTAACACATTTACGTGACTATTATAATTTCACTTAATTTTTAATTTAATTCACTTTGCAATTATGACAGAGAAAATTCAAACATAGTGGTCAATCATAATATTGTTTTCAACTTACAAAAAATGCTTTATGAAACAAATGTTTTAGCTCATCATTTCAAAAGTGAAAAGGATGTTCTTGATCATCAAGAACATGAAAACTTAAATTTTCACCTTCTTAAGAGAAGACAAATAGATGAATTGATACACAACTTGCCTACTACTTCTGAGATTGCGATGCTTATTGTTGATGACCTTGAAGATTTAAAATGTGAAAGAGATATTATCATTCAAATCATAAGTGTTGATTTGCAGTAGATTAATGAGCATCATCCCTTCTACCTTCCATTGAAATATCCACTTATTTTCATAAATGGTCCAGATGGATATTTTGACAACATTTTGCAACGATCTACATCTATGTGTACATGTAGAAAGGTTTGGAAAGTAACTATGTGTGAATACTTCTCCTTTAACTTGTAGTGTTGTTTGAGTGATACAGGAATATTACAACATTCAAGAAGACTGTTGCAACAATTTATTGTTGATTCTTATACAATGATAGAGTCTCAGAGATGATATTTCATATGATTCAATCAAAAACTCTTGAGGGTTGAGTTGTACAATGGGTTTCAAGATGCTTTTCTTTGAGGTGACAATGATGGGTATGCATGTAGGAAGCGAATAATTTTACCATCTATATTTACTGGTGGTCCCAGATATATGATTCAAAATTACGAAGAAGCTATGTCAATATACAATTTGGAAGGATATCCATATTTGTTTATAATGTGTACATGCAATTCACCATGGCCTAAAATCACTAGATTTGTATCTCGTTACAATATTTTTCCTTCAGACTATCTGCCCATTGTATCCATAAATTTCAATATTATTGTTTACCAGATTATGAAAGATTTACAAGATAAATGTTTATTTGGAAATTCATGGGAAGGTACCTTCTTTAATACAAATTATTTTATGAGACATACTTTATCTTATTTAATGAGTCTATTGTTAAACGGTGTCATTTATGTTATTACATTCTGTGCAGTTGTTCGTACAATGGAATTTTAGAAATGTGGACTGCCTCATATACACATTTTACTATTTTTATGTTGAGGGAGAAAAATAGGTAATCATCCCTGCATTGAAAATTTTGTTTATTATAAAGTTGAAAACAAAGGTGATTTCCCCCAACATCATGAGGCTGTTGAAAAGTTTAGGATGCATTGACCTTGTTGTAATGCAAATTGTAAATCACCTTTTATGAAAAATGGTAAATGTACTAATTTTTTTCCAATTTTTTTTAATGTACAACAGTTGATGATGATAGGTATGTTCTATACCGAGGAAGAAATGATAGAAACATGATTCTAAAAAATGGCGTCCCATTGGATAATTGGTTTGTTGTACCATATAATCCATTCTTGCTAATGAATTATCAATCTCATCTGAATATTGAAGTTTGCAATCATTCTACTTCCATCAAATATCCGTTTAAGTATATTAGAAAAGGTAATGATCGAATAACAACAGCTTTGTATGAAACTAACACTAAACCATTGTCAGGCAATCATGTCGATGAGATTAATATTTATTATGATTGTCGATACATATCTCCTTGCACAGCCTCTTGGAGGATAATTTCCTATGATATCCACTATAGATATCCTCTAGTTGAAATAATACATTTTCATTTACCATGACAAAATAGTGTTACATACACTGACAATGATCATATTGAGGATGTGTTGAGTAAGGGTAATATTTTGGAATCAATGTTTACTGCACAATTTCAAGCTAATGTTGCATACCAGGACGGAAGATGTCTAACATTCACATAATTTACAACTATATTTATATTCCACAAACAGGAAAAAATATGGTGTCCAAGAATGCAGGGGTTCAGTATTGGTAGACTTTATTATGTTCCACCGACAACTGGAGAGATATATTACCTGCGATTAATGCTCACAAAGATCATAGGTGGAACTTCTTTTGATATTATTAAAACTATAAACAACATTATTCATTGTACGTTTCGTGAAGCATGTTCTACATTGGGACTTCTTGCTGAGGACATAGAATTTATTGAAGCAATAAAGGAGGTGTCGACTTGGGCTATGGGATGGGCTATGCACAAACTTTTTGCCAGCATTTTTTTCTCAAATAATATGTCTCGCCTAGACATTGTGTGGCATGAAACATGGGAACTCCTCAGTGAATACATTATCTATGCGCAACAAAATAGGATACAAATTCCTGGTATATATTGTCATATTTCTCAATCTATATAATGTGAAATGTGTAGTTGTTAATTCAGTAACATTTACTTCCTTACTAAGACATTTTACTAATTAAATAACAATTTTCATGATTCCATTTAGATTTGACACTCACAGATCATCCAAAAAAGATGCATGATTTACTTGAAATAGAAAACCTAATGCAGAGGAATGGTAGATCTCTTCATTATTTTCCACTAATTCCCATTCCAGATTCAGAAATTGTCTCTCAACAAAATCAATTGGTAGCTGATAAACTAAATCATAACAGATAGAGTCTTCAGAATAACTATCTAACTTTGAAAGGTAAGCTTACTAGTGAACATAATGACGTGATGAATACCATTATGTATTCATTAACTACATCCACTAGAGGTTTCATTTTCTTACATGGTCATGGAGGCACATGCAAAACTTATATTTGGAAAGAATTGACATCATTACTATGGTCAGAAGGTAATATTGTTCTGGCAGTTCCATCCAGTGGAATTGCATCATTACTGCTACCTGGTAGGAGGACATCACATTCCAAATTTTTAATTACAATATCTATTTCTGAAAACTCTATTTGCAATATTCAACAAGGCAGTGAGGTCAGATATCTTTTATTATTAACAAATATTATTATTTTGGATGAGGCACCAATGATTCATAAGCATTTTTTTGAAGCTATTGACCATAGTATTAAATATATAATGTCGATAAAAAATAAAAATACCTCAAACTTGCCATTTGGTGGAATAATTGTGGTGTTGGGGGGGGATTTCAAGAAAATACTTCATGTTATACTAAGTGGTAATAGAAATGAAATAGTTTCTTCAAGTATAGATTCTTCGTACTTGTGGAAACATTTTCTTGTTCTAACACTGACACAGAACATGAGATTTCATTCCTATTCTTCTAAAATTTCAGATGAGGTTATTTAATTTTCCAAATGGAAATTAGATATTAGTGAAGGTCTCAATGCAAGAACCAAATGATGGTGATGCTACAATTCCAATTCCATCCGCATATGTTCTTTCTTCGACTAAAGATCATATTTCTGAAGTTTTTTGTCATACTTATCCCATCTTCATGTGTAACCATGCTGATGTTAATTATCTTAAAGACTGTGAAATTTTATCTCCAACTCGGGATATTGTTGAAGAAGTAAATGCCTACATTATGTACCTCACGATTTTTTAATTTAAAGATTATTTCATCTCAGATTCAATTTGTGATGCATGTTTTGATACAGATAGGCCAGAAAACATTTACACATCTGATATATTAAATGGAATTAATGTTTCAAGGATGGGTGCCCATAGAATTACACTCAAAATTGGGGTTCCTGTGATGCTACTACGAAATGTAGATCAGTTTGTGGGATTATGTAATGGGGCTCGCTTGATTGTTACCCACTTCGGAGATCATGTCATCGGAGTAAGAATTCTATGTGGCTATAATTCAAGATATCTTTATTTCATTCCATGATTTAATATGACACACTCTGACTATCAGTGGCCTTTCAAAATACAACGATGACAATATCCTTTGATTGTTTCTTATTCTATGACTATTAACAAATGTAAAAGACAATCACTATCTTTTATTGGGTTGTATCTTTGGAAACCATTGTTTTATCATGGTCAATTATATGTTCCTCTATCAAGAGTCACATCACCATTAGGTTTGAAAAAATTAGTTGGTGATAATAATCCCACAACTTGTGAATCAACGCAAAATATTGTCTACAATGAAATATTTCAAAGATTATTTTAGGTATATCTTAAATTATATGTTAAATTGTCAATGTTCGGTTCTGCTCAACTTATTTATGTATGATTTTATGAATGTCAATATTTTTTAT
This sequence comes from Viscum album, assembly GCA_963277665.1. Classification (NCBI taxonomy): domain Eukaryota; kingdom Viridiplantae; phylum Streptophyta; class Magnoliopsida; order Santalales; family Viscaceae; genus Viscum; species Viscum album. Next base: position 1,596,334,332 of record OY728161.1, read on the forward strand.
TAGGATCTCTTTATAAAAAAATTAAAACAACACATTTTTACCAAAATGCTGCGATCAATTACCCCTTTAAATGATATTACACCTGATACTTTTGAGACATTGAAGATACAAGTGTGTATATTAAATTTTTGGTGAAACACATCATCAAGGTACTCCAATGATGTTGTTGTGATTGATATTATTCTTGGAGATATACAAGGGAATTAATAATAAAAATAGGGCTTATATTATCTTTATTCTATTTCATTTATCTTCGCATTTCAATTATACCACATATTTGTCAAGTTGATTGATATGTCTTTCAATTTTTGACATTGTTAGAAATTTATTTCTGCAGAAAGCGAAGATACACTGTACTATTACTGGGCGTCAAATTCTATCTAAGTTCAAAAATATATTGTGGGAAGGGAAGTGCTATTTCATACAGAAATTGCAGATTGCTTCTAATCAAGGTACCTATTTAGGAACTAGATATGCATGTCAAGTACTATTAACATCAACAACGCAAGTCCGGTCATGTGATGCACCGTTACCACATTTACGTTTTTATTTTACTTCCTTTGGAGACATAATTCAGAGAAGGGTTCTAGAAGAACATTTAATTGGTAAAGGTTTATTGAAATTTCTGTAACATTTTATTACTGTTAGTACTGTTTCCCTGTTGATCAATACATAATTGTATGCATTACAGCCAACTATTGTTAGCTTACAGTATAGAATATATTCCTCTTTGTTATATGTTTTAGAAATTATTGGATGTTTACATTGCTCACATCCTCTTGAAGCATTGGGTAATTGTAATATCAAGATGAAAATTGTCTTACAAGATTAAAGGATAGTCATTACGGCGTTTTAGTATGTCTGACCCACTATTTATATTTAACATTTTGTGGTAAATATTTTTCGTCAGTGGGTTACAACTAAAATGCAGTTTATGGGGTGACTATGCTAACCAGATGTCATATTACTTGGAAGAAATTATTGGTTAGTCAATTGTTTTAATATTGAAACTTGTCAGAGTTAAGAAATTAAATAGTATACTCTCTAATAATACAATTCCTTAATTCCATTCCATTTATTCAATTCTTTTAAAAGTTTTAAACTGATATTCCAACTGAATTCTCTTTAAAACTACTTTCAGACTCTATTATACTGACAACTGTCATTAATGCGATGAAAATACTTTTCATTCTAGATATTGAAGATGTTGAATCATTCCAAAAAAGGTTCTCTAGAGAGTTGATTTAATTTTTATTTTTTTATATGTTGTCCAATGTTTACTATATGATAGATGTAGATATTATGATTGACATTTGAGTTTCATTTTTCAATATTCAGTTGTACGTTTATAATGGCATCAGAGAATCGAAGTCCATCACCAAAAAACCCATCTTCTTTATGTAGACCATTTCTATATTGAAAAAAACCATTTCTGAAGTCATGAATTGTGATCAGGTATGTAGTATATGGAAAATTTACAATTTAAATTATGAACTTTAATATTATAGATTTACCAGTATAGTACCGTACAAATTCATTATCTACATTATTCTCAGTGTTGGACATCCTACAATGTTCTTCATTTTCATCACTAAAAAAATTCAAACAACTCACAATTGGTTCTATTATTCATGCAATTCTTGCATGAAAAAGTTTATAATGTTGATGGAAAAATTTGGTGCAGCAACTGCAAGATATCTGTAACTTGCATAGTTCCAACGTTCATATTTTTATTCTTTATAATAGTTTATTAGTTATTTAATATATAAATTGTAATTAACTTTACTTATCAAAAATCCCTTTGTAATTATATTTATAAATCTATAGATTTAGAGTGTAGTTGCTTGTGACTGATTCCACAGACTCCTTATCAATTGTCATATTTGATAATCATGTAATGAAACTTTTGAGAAAAACTGCTTCAGATCTGTGAGATTATTTGATTCAGGTACCAGTAGATAATAAACTATCATGATGAAAAAATATGTTCTCTTCATTTAAACTAACATTTACTTTTTTTTCTTAAATAAGGTTGATGATGAGTACAGTTATCTTACTGAATTGACAGTTTTCAAATCAAAAAGGGCTCTCCGGTCAATTGGAGTGTGAAACTATAATATTCAAAATCATCACCATTCCGTAGAAAAAAAATCATACAAGGTAATATTCATTACCAACAACGAAAACTACATCACCAATTTCAATGATAGCTTCATGGAATTTCAGGTAGATTCTATTACATATTCTTATTTTCATTATTATGGATAGGCTTAAAATAGTTATTTGTCTTATTATTTATATACAGCACTGCCAGAGCAGTGGCTGTACAAATGTATGTAATGTTCATGAACATATTCAGGTACATTATAATCCATTATCATCATTTTTACTTCCCTGCATGTAAAGAAAATGCAACAGGATTAATGCTTTCTTGTTCTATCATAGGATCATTAAAATGTTGAATAATTTCGACTTAGTGCAAAGGATGACTCTATATTTTAAACATCTTATACGGTATCATCATGTATTCAGGTATATATATATATATATTTTCTCCCTCATAATTTTATTTACAAGACTTTATTTTAATCTTACATTGTAATTCCTCCTAGATCTGATGATTTTTTAACTATGTTCTATATGCAGAAAAACCTACTGACTATATTCCGTGATGAATATGTTATTGAGAATTCTCCGCATATCCCACCTGACAGTGACAGTATAACAAGTCAGGAAAAAAAACTAGAAATCCAAATGAAGGATAAGTTAAAAGACAAAACAAAAAAGAATGACTGATATGTTCTGCAGATATGAAAGGCAATACGATATCAGGTGATTGTATCTTCTATTTTCATTTATGTCATCTGACATAGTTTATTCTTCCTTTATTACATATAAACCATTAATTCACGTATTTAAGTGTTGGTGGGAGAAGGGGAAGATCATGGAGGTTGGTCCTGGTGGGGGCTGGTGGGAAAGGGGCTGGGCAGGTTGGAGGGGCCTCGTGGGGTTGGTGCTGGGCAGGAGGGAGGATGAGTTTGAAGGGGGAGGTGTTGTGATGGGGTGGCATCAGAGGATTCTAAGGGGGGAAGGGCGGGAAGGGGTTGGGTAGGGGGAGGTGAGGGGATGTTCTAGGAATGGGTGGGGTGGTGATGGGCAGGAAGGAGGAGTAGTTGGAAGGGGGGACGGGCCTGGTGGGTGGGGGGGTGGTGCTGGGAAGGGGGAAGACTCTCTGTAATGTTTTTTATCATGTTTATGGTTATTACCTTGGTGAATTAATTATATGGATGGTCAACATGCATATGTATGTGCTTTTTGTTATATACATGTTTTTTATCACTGATAGTGAAAGATGTTTAGGTATTCATTAATTTTTCTTTTTTGTGCAGGTTCAACAGCAACATGGGGTGAGGGTGTATTGAATGGAGCTCCATGCATGTATTCAAAGTACATGCTTATGTAATGTTATTCATTACGTTTTTATTGGATCCTTGGATGGTTTATACGAATGACTTTACACAACACATGAAGATTGGCTATCTTAGACTTTATTTTTTGACTACACAAACCAATCCTGTGATATTATTGGTGATATTATCTTATGCATATCTCATATTTGAAAGAAGTTATTTTAGTGTGTTATTGTTACTAAAAGGTAACAACTTATAATCTATTCAGTAGTTCGTGCTACCTTACTTACTTCTATAGTTGTTTTAAATTATTGTATATATTTATGATTCCTAATAAATGGTTTCTATTTTGTTTTACATCAAAATATAAATGGGCTACATAGTTTTAACCCATTACATTCATATGAGTATCTATACTTAATGAAGTGTTAATACATAGTGTAAAAGAATTATAGGTCCATGATGGAAGTTCTAGGGAGGGGGGACAAGAGGGGGAGATCTGGGCAAGGGGGAGGAGGATGGTGTGGGAAGGGGATGGGCAGGGGGAGGAGGAGGTGGGAGGGTGAGATGATGGGAAGGGATGGGAAGACAATCTGGTTAGAGGGGAGGGGAGACAAGGAGCTGGGTAGGGGGAGTAGGAGGGGGGAAGACGAGGGGGGAGGAAAGGGTGGGATGAAATTCTGGTTAGTGGGTAGGGGAGGGGAGGGGAGGGCAGGAGATGGGCAGGTTGGAGAGTAGGGGAGGGGAGGGGAAGATGAGGGAAGGGGGGAAGGGCCTGGTGGGGGAAGAGGATGGGTAGGGGGAGTGGTGGGGAAGGGGCTGGGTAGGGGGACTTTTGGGGGAAGGGGCCGGGTAGGGGGTGGTGGGGGAGGGGCTGGGCAGGGGGGAGGATGACGTGGGAGGGGGAGGTGTTGGGATGGGGTGGCAGACAAGCAGATGAGGAGGGGATGATTATAGATTGGTAGGGGGTAGGAGGAGGTGTTGAAGAAATTGGGGGGGGGGGGGTTACATGCTGGGAAGGGTGGGGAGGAGGGAGGGGCTGGGCAGGGGAGGGATGACAAGTATAGGAGTGTAGAGGGTGGGTTGACATGATGGGAAGGGTGTGGGGGGGGGGGGGGTAGGGAGGGTCTGGGCAGTGGAGGGAGGACAAGTACAGGAGTGGGGAGGGGAGGGGTAGAGCTGCACATGGGGGTATAAGGACATGCTGGGAAAGAAGGAGCTGAAAAGCTTAGCAGGGGGTGGGGAGGACCTTGGCATGGGGGAGGGGAGGGGCTGGGATGGGGGGGGAAGAGGGTATGGGCCATGGGGGAGAGGAGGGGAAATGGACAGGTGGTGGCTACAATGCAGGGATGAGCTTGATAGGGGGGACTTGACTAGAGGCTGAGGGTAGGGGAGGGGCAGGGCAGTGACGATGGGCTAAGCGGGGGACAAGTAAGGCCCTAGGCAGCATGTGTGGATTTTATTTTTCTCCACTTTAACAGTTTTCAGTTTTTCAAATATGTCATGATAGTTTCCTGATAAACTCTACCTGGTTACCATTTTCTATTTTTTATTTCAATTTAGTATTGATTTTTCATTTACATATTATTTAATTGTTTTCAGTCAATTTTTGTACATCTTTTTTTCATAAAAGAATATTGAAAACAAATAATCCATTTGATTATGATATGTTTTTTCACTTCACTAGATTAACTAGTTATTTTTTCACAGTACAATGTCTCACTCAATCAAATTCATTTCTAATTATAGATTTCAGGGATCAATATAACTATCAACAAATATGACAAACTGCTACACTACATCAATGATGCGTGGTAGTACTGGGAGGCTGTTGACTCCACATTTTGATGACATGAATTGTAATCTGATCTTCACACCCACTGTTGTTGAAAATCATGGTTCTTGTTAATGTTTTCAAACCTGTATCTACTACTGAAACTATATTGATGTTCTCTTATCATTGTTAAATTACATTCCATAGATCTATTTCAAAGGTGACATAAAAATGAAAATTAATGTTCGTTTCCAATGTCAAGTTATCTTACCATGATTCTGTTTCAGTGTTGACCTATTTCAAGTATCTACAAATTATATATTAAGAATTTGTTTCTATTAATAAATTAATAATTTCAATATATTATTTATTAATTTTCATTGATCACTTCTCATATTTATAATGCATTTTGTGCTTCAGATTTCATTTACAACGTCGTGCGTATACATGAGCGATTTACTAGTTATAGTTGTAATTAAAAATGAAATAGTTTATATTAAAGAATTATTATTGAAAAATTAATTTCATTTTTGGGTTATAAACATCGAAAAATGGTTCAGGTGAATTTTTAGGTATTTTCCGAAATACTTTATTTTTAGAGTGAATAGTGAAATTCGACAAATTACAAAATATGCTAAATAAATGAATTTCTATGTCATTCTTGAGTCATGGATAATAGAAATTCCATTTTTGAAAATAAAATTCTCTTAGTACTATATTTATTCATAAAAATCTTCACTATTTATTTTCTGGTATAGAAATAATAAATTAATGAATATAATATTAAGAAAATACTCCTCCCCTACACTATAAATACCACCCCTCACACCCTCATTTATTCACACCACTCAAGATTTGAGACATAACTAAATTTTTCCCAACCCCCCCCCCCAAGATCCTTCCACACTTCTAGAAGACCCTAGTATCCTAAAAAGACCAAATCCTCTCCCCTAAAGAGGCTCTCAAAGGAGATAAACTCAAGAGGTAAATTCCACTTTCGGATTCTATTATTTTTTTCCATGTCCCATTATTTTATTTTTATTTAGTTTCCTAATTTATATCGAATGGTATGATAAATACAAGTAAATAAATGTACTATATTGATATTATGATAATGGAATAGTTCATCATAATCTCACCTTCCCTCTCCTTTTATTCTATAAATGAAAACACCATCTGAGATGTGTTAATTTATTACACTCATGGATGACATATTTTCAATTTGAATTAACATCTTAGAAACTAGTCATGAACCCATTTTAATGGTTTCAACAGATCATAATATCTATTTTTATCTTATGTGATGTTATCTAATCCTTATACACTCATGATAAAAAATAATAAAAAACATGTTTATTGTGAGAAAAACTGCCAAATTAATCAAAGTGTTTATCAATAAAAAAATTTCTAATGATTCATCATCATGGTATATAGAAAAATTCATTATAAGATCATTTATTTATTTTTAATTTTAATAATAATATATATTAACAATCATTTATATTTAAAAACCATTAAAATGAACCTCCATTCATGAATACAAGTGAACCGTTCATAAAACATAAGAATGTTGACACTTCTGAACAATGAATTTAAGCTATATAACTCATCAATACGTCCATAAAAACATAATAAAACCATAATGAATTAAATTAATGTATTAAAGTTTATATAATTGTTAATTAATGAAACTAATTTCATTATATAGTATTTTAAAGTTAATAATGTTTTCAGACACAAGGTAAGGGGAAATTATCGAACCCAACTCTCTTTCTTTAGGTTTTCCGTCTTCAACCCATTTTCAGTGTGGATATGCCTTAAAATAATTTACCAATCATTATCATACCTTCTATGGGATATAAATGTTCTCTAACTTATTTTATGAAAAATCCAGTGTTTCTAAAATAACTCTTCTTTTAAATAAACACACCCTTTTTTACATGTCAATGATTATTTCACTCTTCACTCAAGGTTAATAGATCTAGGTCAAGAATAATATTCCTTAATTATTTTCCGAAAACATTTTTTATAAATATAATATTTATTAAGTGGAACCAATTTCATTCCATGGGTTAATTTATGTTCAACTTTTCCATATTTTCTAAGTGGCATGCATGATAATGTAAATGTTATGATGTGACGAGTGCTCCCCAAATTATATAGCGCAAAATGAATTTTTGAATGTGATGGGTGTTCCAAAAAATTTACAGCACCCTAACGAATTGGGTAAAGTGGTGAATCTCATGAGTTAATGTGAGATGATGGGTAAAATGATGCAAGGATTGTTCATAACTATGGGTGGTAGTTAACAATTAAGACACGATGTTTCATTTTTATGAATTTCCACATTCCATGCTATTATACAAATGATGTTGTGATTATGATCACCCCATGTTACACTGTTTCATGTTATTATCTTTCCACTTACATGATATTTATCTCACCCATTTTTTATGTAAATCCTTAGGTAACTACATGAGTACAGAAGGTCCGATAAGAAGCTAGAGAAGAAGGAATAAAATAAATGTTTATGATTTATGCTGTAAATTTTATGTATGGTCCTTATTTTCCTAAGATAATAAACCTTTTGATCCTCATTGTGTCATGTTTTAATGTTTTTTATAATTAAAATTATTCAAAACTAATGTAAGAAATGAAGGGTCTCAATAGTTGGTATCAGAGGCGTGGTATAGTTAATTAGAGAATTAGGATTAGTGAAACCTAGAGAAGTCCTCTAGTATGAGACAAAGTACCACTACTAGAAATTAAGTATACTGACATTGACCTATAGCTACCTGTTTATAGGTTCGTGGCTATATCATGTTTATATCCACGGGTTAATTAATAAACTGTATATAATATTTTGCCTCCATTTTTTCCAAAACCCGTCGGGCTCCTTCTCCATCATCCCCCGATCCGCGATCCGTGACCCCTCCACCCTCGACCCTCTGCCCTCGACCTCCATGGAGGGGTCCTACACCACCATAATCCCCCAATACATGACCCTCCACCCTCAAAATCTCTCATGGAGGCTCCCTCCCCCTTCATCCTCCCCCAAACCATGACCCTCCACCCCCGACCTCTCTCACAGTGGTACCCTCCTCCTCCAGGATCCTCTGATCCGTTACCTGAATCCCTCATCCGCTCTCACGACGACACCCTCATCCTCCATATTCCCTTGATCTGAAACCCTCCGCCCTCGACCTATCTAACAGTATCACCCTTCTACTTGATACCCTCTGCACATGACCCTCCAACCCTGACGGTTCCCATCACGACCTCTCTGTACATTTCATAGCATTTCATTCTAAATCCACAACTTGGGGGATTTTAACTACTTTTAGGAATCATGTTGATTTATATCCATCCATCCAAAAATATCAAATAGAGAGTCTCAGATAACTATCTGGTATGTGGTCCCTAAGTTTCTTCTTCAATTTATATGAGTTGTATATGCTTTATGATAAGAGAGTCTTGAAAAGCATGTGAACAAGTCTTGAGATGAAACCAACTTTCATTTCATCATGATTGGAGAGTAAAATAATAATTTTAGGGTTGTTAATGGTCCTTTAGGTGATGTGTTATTTGGAATGTCCATCTATAACCACTTAGATAATGTAAAACACTATAGAATTATTGATTAATAACTTAAGAGGGGTTTCCTTTGATATGTTTGACTTAGTAGACCTTGTAAGGTTCCCTTGAGTTACCCTTGATGGTGGGGGACTCTTATATATTAGAGTATAACATGGGGACTACCTTATGGTAGGATTTTATTTATGATCAATCAATAAATTGATATAACATTTTTATATGGCGCCACATTATGGTTTTCTTATGTTTGGTGCTTCAATTTTGTTGTTCAAAAGTACATTTATTTATTTTTTATTATAAAACCAGTTTTAGGGGATTATTTTAATGCATTTTGAATATCATGTATAATGTTTTCAAGGGTAGTAAGGTTTAAAAATAAATTGGGAATGATTTAAATTGAAAATGAACTTCATGAATTGTATTAATTTAAAATATTTTTAGTGATTAATTTTAAAATTGGACTCATGGATGTTTTGGATTAAAAAATAGGTTTTATGATCTGGTTTCACTTTCACATGATGATTTGAATGTGTTTGATTACATTATATAATTTGGAAAATTATTGTAGGATCAAAATATGAATGTAGCTGCTCAATTACAGCAGGGGGTTGAATTGTATACTTTAAAAATTTAATTTGATCCTTTAATGTTGGTATAAAACATTCATTTTTATCCATAAGGAAAACAATGTTTAACAAGGTTAAACATGGTAAATTCACATGGCCTCTTATTTCTACAAACTTGCTATGTTCTGGAAATATGGTTCCTAAAATGAAACTTAATAATGATTTATAAGGAAAAGATTATACCTTAAAGTGTATAGAATCTTATTAATCAGAGTATTAAAATACGAGGAATTATAAGATATATTACTTTCCTTATTAATCAAAATGCAGCTGAAAATGAACATGAAAAAAAAAAGTAACAAGTATGAAATCTTTTAACCCAAAGAGTAGGGTATCCAACAACCTTGGATAAAATTCCCTTTATTTATACATTCAAGAAGGTCTGTCTTACCCACACCAGGGTAAGCCCTCGATAGGAATATCATAATGTGTATTTCTATCCTCGCAAGCCCTCGACCATAAAGGTAGTTTGCACCTATGTCTTTCAAACCAAGTAATTTCTATAACTTTAAGGTAGTCAAAACCTATGTCTTCCTAAAAAAGTAAGTCCTTGAGATTTAAGGTAGTCGGAACCTCGGTCTTCCTATCCCCGGAGGCCCTTGATTTTACACAACAACAATCAGAATCACTCGAAACAATCTGAAAAATATGTTCAGTATGCACTAAGTATGAGAGTCTCTATCTATAGAAATCACATCAAAAACATGTGGTCTCTAGATTAATCAATAGTTCCGGAACTGATATGGAGCTCGTTCAAATGAGATCCTATTTATAGGCAAATATTCAGTGGTCTGCTCCGTCCTTCAACGATCAATTTTTTCCATAAATGTTGGAGGGACATATACATGTGTCACTCAAAAAATGGTCGGATAGAAACAGAATGTATGACATCGTTTCATAGCATTAACCTGGGTAAGAAATATTTTTTCCTAACCAAATATTATTTTCTAGAGTCTAAGAAAAATTAATATTTTGAGTCTAACCAAATATTATTCGGTGACTACAATACATGGATATTGGTTTTCTATTTTCCAAAGAATATAGAACATAAATTTTATAGAATTTAGAGTATGAATTATGAGGATTTCTGTGTCTGAATTCTGAGGAATTCTGAGTCAAAATTCTGAGGAATTCGGAGTCTGAATTTAGAAGAATTCGGAGTCTGAATTATGAGGAATTCGGAGTCTTAATTTAGAGTAATTGGGAGTCTAAATTCAAAGGAATTGAGAGTCTAAATTCATAGGAATTTAGAGTCTGAATTTTCAGGAATTCGGATTCAGAATTCTGAGAATTCAGAGGCTGAATTTCAGAGAATTCGGAGTCAGAATTTTTAGAGAATTCGTATTCTCAATTTCATAGAATTCGGAGTCTAAATTCAGAACCTTAAAACATAATAATCTATATATAAGTATTTATAGGATTATGTGGTTTTAGATGTGAAATTAAATTTTACACGTAGGAATTGTTTTTATATTTAGAGAAACTATAACATGAAAAATGAAAAAAAGGTAAGTATAAAAATTCCTTGGGGAAGGAATGTTTTCCTTCTTAAGAAATATTTTCAGGGAAAATAAAGTTTTCCTTGAAATATAGTGTTTGTGACTTTCAAAACATAAATGAATATAAAATTAATAAGGAAATATTATTGACTCAACAATATCCCCCTTCTTGGAATGCACAAACATCCTTACAAAAAAGAATATAAGGACTTAGAAATTGTATGAACCTTAAAATAAAAAATTATCTCCCTTTACTTATGGATAAAAATGAATATGACTAACTACCACTTAGGATATGGAATCTTTATGGATTGTATTCCTGATTTATTGAATGAGGTTTTACATTATCTTGCATATGTGAATCTTTATTGATAAGAACTCTCACTTAGATTAATTCCCCCTTACTTAGGAAAATATATTCTTTTCTTAGTATTCTTTTTATCATTCCTTTATCCCCCTTTGTGATTTTCAAAAAAGAATATAAGGATTGGAAAAAAATTTGGTACCTAAGAATTAAGTACTACACAACCAAATAAATATTGAAAACAACGGAATATTTCATTAATATTGGAAGAATTTGTACAATAATGAAAATAAAACAAAATATCATAACGAAATGATATTATACTTATTTCTCCTTCGGCAACAGATTTTTCACAATGGTTTTAAGATTTTTGAGATCCTTGTGATATTCTTCTATAAGCTTGAGTAGCTGATCTTGATCTTCACCTTTCTTCTCTAAGGATTTAAATTTTTTTCCTGGGTGTTAAGAAATTATGCTTGGGCTTTCAACACTTCTTCTTTCTTAGAAATATTCTCTTCAATATCAATTCTAAGATCACTTTCCATCGCCCAACTAATGGCCACATAATTGAGATTTACATTCAGATCCTTAACTTATCTCTTATGAGAATTCTATTCAAGTCTTAGCTTCTCCTCAAAATTATAACTAAGATCACTAAGCTTGTTATCTTCAGTGTCAAAGGAATCATTGACATTGTCCTGAAATTCATCAATGATTACCATTTATTCGATTCTATTCTTTGAACAGCTTATAATATTCTTATAAGATCATTTATGAGACTCATATCAAATGAGAAAAGTTTTGAAATCTTCTTTGAGATCGAAACATTTATCCATAACCAGGGAGACTGAATCTGATTTCTGATTTATAGAATTTTGAACCAACTAGAATCTTTAGTCTATAATAGGGAACAATGGAATAGTTCCAACTAGCTTTCTCAAAGACCGATCAACAAAATAATGTCCAAGAGATGATGATTCTGAATCCATGTGTTTGGCTGGTGATGATTCTTTTTCTATATCAACATCTTTCCACTTTGATGAACGTCCAACAACTTTCTTTTTCACCAAAGGACTATTAGGTGTAGCAACCAAAACCAGAATTCCCTTATCAGCTGTCTGAATGATATCTTCTACCTTGGGTGATAAATTTTCATTGTAAGATTGCTGAACAATCTCATCTTAATCAACTCTTACTTTCTCTGCATCAACCACTTGTTCTTAAAAATGAAGTAAATAATGATTAGATATTGTTCTCTAGAAGGTTTGTTTACTTATTCCTAATCATTATCTTTATTATATGTAGTAATAAGGTTTGATTATTTGGATTGAGAAGTCTATATTGTTAATTTTACAAAGGGACTTTCCTTTTCATGGTAATCTTTGACTTGCTTAATGATATCATCAATTTCATTTCCTTTTTTTTCTTCCTATACTTATTATTCTTCCATTTCATCTTCATCTTATAGTACAATTTCTTCTACTTGTTCTGGGTCCTGAATCACCACATTCTTTCCCGGAGACATAGGATGTGATTATAGAGAAAATGATTTTGGCATTGGGATTTGTTCAGATGCTTTCTCAGCATCCCTGAGTAGTGACTCTACAATTTCATCTTCAGACAGCTTATTCCTTTGTTTCTTCTCTTTATGTTGCTTCCCAAGCTATTCTATAGAGTTTATCTTTAATGATTTTTCCTTAGTATGGTCCAGGCCAAACATAGGCTCCCCTTAATTTTTATTTTTCGTGTCTTCTCTCCTCTTAGACACTACATCATTAGGGTAGATTTTTTACTTCTTTGGCTTCGGTGGTGCTGATGGAGTTTTTGTAGCTGTATGAACTTTTTCTCTTCTTTCCAGATCCTTTTCCTTCCTATTTTTTCCACCCTTCTTAAAGGTTTCATCCACTTCCATCTTCTTTGTCAAAGATTTATATTCTGCTACAGAAAAATTATAAAACTCCATTAAATCATTAGAAAAAATGATCTTCATTCTCTTTAATGTATCAACAATTAAAAACATTACTTTGAAATTCCTTGGCTTAGAACAAAAAGGAATTTTGAATGACATAAGATAAAGAACAATAATTATCAACAGAATAGCTGGATACATGATTATTTGGGATTTCATATTTCCATTCGTGATGTTCTCGATTGTCAGCAAAACATACTTCACTAATTTTATCTTCCAAATATTTACTAAAATATCTAATGCATAGATATCAATTTTCATATGGGAATCCTTGTCCCCATTTCTTAGAATGAGAAAACATTGACCCCATAGCTGAAGAATCCAAAGATTTCTAGAGAGATGAATAATTTATAGAGTCATCACTTCCATTATGCCAAGATATTATATAGCCTTTTCCCTGTCAAAAGATCATATTACATCAGGTTGCTTGTTTGAGTTGAACTCTTCTTCAACTTCATATGAAATACTCATTAGATTTGAAGATGTGTTATAAGGAAGAGAGTAGGTCTATCCACAACTCTTGAAAGAAAATTTATCTCTACATCCTTCAAAGAAAAAACTAATTGTTTCATAGAATTCCACCAAAAAATCCGGATACACTAGATCTTGTTCCCTCAGTTTTGAAATCCAGAGGCTCTCCCATCTATTCAACTTGATATTCATAGAAATGATGAAGTCATTATTAGAATAAAACATTGGATCAACTAACCTTTCTCTGTATATCGATCACTTGGAGATTTCCTTAGCAGTTGAAATTTTATTCTGAGAATAGGCTTCAATAGACATTCAGAACTAAAGAGAAATTGGATAATCAGGACGACCTTAAGAATAGGGGAATAGCATCAGCATGCAAAGGCTTGAAATTCATTGTGAGACAAACATCATGGGGGTCCTTTATATAGGCAATTGAGGCGAAGTTTAAACTTCAATTGTTGATCCAATAGTTGATAAACTTGTGATCAGATCTGACGGATTAGATGATAGACAAAGAAGTATATTAATAGATTCTAATACTTTGAGGGTTTTAAAAAAACATTCAGATTTCGGGAAAAAGTGAATCCAAAGAATTTAAAATGAAATAAAAATATGTCAATGTAAAAAAGTTGATTATGAAAACTTAGAAATAAATACGTTTTGGATTGCTTAGGGAAATTATCCGTAATGATGAAAATTCTTCTTGAAGAATATTAGATTTAGAAAAAAATTGAGATTACATAAAAATTTTTAGACTATTAGAAATAATAGATTGCAAAAAAATTTAGATTAAGAAAAAAATTTAGACTATGAAAAATTTTAGATTATGAAACAAAATTCGATTATGAATTTTTTTTGAATATGACTAAATTTTAGAATATGATAAATTTTAGACTATGGAAAATTTTAGACTACAAAAAAGAATTAGACTGCGGAAAAATTTTAGACTACAGAATGTTTTTACTAATAGGAAAATGTACTCTTGCTATGAAAATGAGTTTCTTACAATAAGAAGATAGGTTTTAACAAAGAGTTAATATGTAATATTATCATACGATTATCATTTCTAACTTCTATTTAATGTATTCAAATTTATAGGAGGGTAAAGACTTTGTAAAAATATCAGCAAGCTAATCTTATGTTCCGATAAATTGAATAATTATATCTCTTTTTTGTATGTGAACCCTATGAAAGTAATGCATAATATCTACCTGTCTTTTGAAAGAGATATGTAAAGGGGTTTGCTTAGAAAAATGGCACTAGTATTATCACACTAAGTTTGTGTCTTGGTAAAACTCATGCCATAGTCGTTGAGGGTGTGTTGGATCCACAACACATGAGCACAACAACTTTCAGCTGCTACATATTTAGATTCATCAATGGAAGGTGCTACTGAGTGTTGTTTTCTTAATGACCATGAAACTAATTAATCTCCTAAGAAATGAAAAGTTTCAGATGTACTTTTCCTATCAATTCTACATCCACCAAAGTCAGCATTCGAAGATCTTTTTAAAACAAAATCATTTCCAGAAGTATAAAAGATTCTTAAATCCATGGTACCTTTTAAGTAGGAAATAACAATTTTCACTCCCTTTAAATTAGATTCTTTAGGATTGGATTGATATGTTTTACATAAGCATACTGAAAACATTAAGCATGTACGACTAGATTTTATATAAGGTAAACTTCCTATCATACCTCTAAAATATGTTTGATCTGCTGGTTTCCCCGCTTCATCAGGATTAAGAGAATTTGAGGTACCGATGTGGGTATTTATACTCTTTGTGTTGTCATATCCATACATTTTAAGAATATATTTAACAAAATTATGTTGATATATATAAGTTTCTTCTAGTTTTTGAGAAATTTGAAAACCATGGAAAAATGTTAACTCACCCATAAAACGCATTTCAAACTCAGCTTTCATTAGATCCAGAAAGGATTCAGTTAACGATTACAGAGTTGAACGAAATATAATGTCTTCACTATAAATTTTAACAATAATTTTTTTTATTATATTCATGTATAAAAAAGGTTGTATTTAAATTTCCCTTAATGTAATTATTTTGAATTAAAAATCTTGTAATTCTATCATACCAGGCTCTAGGAGCTTTTTTAAGTCTATATAATGCATTGGTAACTTTGAAAACATGTTCAGGAGTTTTTGTGTCTTCAAAACAAAGTGGTTGTTCAACAAAAACTTCTTCTTGAACATAACCATTAAGGAAATCACATTTAACTTCAATTTGAAATAGTTTTAAATTAATGAATGATGCAAAGTCAAGTAAAATATGAATAGATTTAAGTCTATATTTCGGAAAGTCGGTATCTTTATAGTCTATTACTTCTTGTTGATTATAGCTTTTAGCAACCAATCCAGATTTCTTTCTTTCTTTGATTCTGTTTTCATCACACTTATTTCTGAAAACCCATTTTACTCCAATAACATAATTTTCCTTAGGTATTTCAACCAAGTTCTAGACTTTATTCCTTTCAAATTCATTTAGCTCATCTTACATGGATTTAATCCAATCATCATCACTTAAAGCTTCACCAGTTCTTTTTGGATCTAATTGGGAAAAGAATATTAGATATTTACTAGATTACATAAGGAACTTCTAGTCCTTACAGGATGATTTAAATCACCAATGATACTATCACTAGGATGATTCTTAAATAAAACTGATTTGGGTTGTGTAAGACCTGTTTTTCAACATAGGGTAGAAAATATTCTAGGGTAAATGATTTAGAAATATTTTCCTGGAAATTTTCTTTATCATAAGGATCTTCTATTAAGGGTTAATAATCAGAATTTGAAAAAACATCCTAGGATGTAGGATGGGGTTGTCTAAAACCAAAATGATTAGTTTCATCAAATTCTACATGTACTATTTCTTCAATAGTACATGTATGTTTATTGAAAACTCTATAATCCTTAAAAGTTGTGAAGTATCCTAAGAAAATTCCTTTATCATATTTCGGTGAGAATTTATGTATATAATCATTATTATTCAATATTAATACTTTTATTCCAAATACATTAATATAAGAATGTCTAGGTTTTATACCATTCCATAACTCAGAAGAGGTTTTGTTAAGAAAATTTATAACCAAAACATGATTTGTAGTATAACAAGAATTATATACAGCTTCATCCCAACAATATTCATCTACCGAATATTCGCTCAATATGGTTCTAGTTACCTCTTGAAGAATTCTATTTCTTCTTTTACCAACACCATTCTGTTGAGGAGTTCTTGGTGAAAAGAAGTTATGAGTAATACCTTTTCTACTACAAAAAGTTTCAAAATCAGAATTTGAAAATTCTCCTCCATGATCACTATGAATAGTTATTAATGGAATATTTTTCTAATTTTAACTTGGGCTATAAATTTTTTGAAATAGGAAAATGCTTCAGATTTCTTTGCTAGAAAATAGACCCATGTAAATCTTTTGTAATCATCAACTAAGACAAATACAAAATATTTGCCTACAATGCTTCCTGTTTTTGTTGGACCAAAAAGATCTATATGCACCAACTGTAATTAACTAGTAGTTGAGACTTAGCTGTTTGATTTAAAACTTTTTTATGTTTCTTTCCATATTAAAAAGGATCACAAACTTTTGAAGAATAAAATATGAGATTCGGTAGATCCTTAACAAATCTTTTCCTAGAGTGTCTGCATAGGTTCCTATGTTTACAATGTCTTAACCTTACATTACATAACTATGAATGATCTTCTATTACATTAATTCAAGGTAGATATTGGCTCCTAAGGTCTTCTATGTTTAGTGTGTATACATTCTCTTGCATATTGGTAGAAAGAATAAAATCTTCCTTGGAATTTTCTACAAAGGACTTGTAATTCCTAAAATTCCTTGGGTAACCTTCATCACATAATTGATTTATTCTAATGAGGTAGTGATTAATTCCCTTATAAAATAAAATGTTCGAAATGGAGGTTTTTCCAAGAATAAAAATTTTACCTATACCAATAATTTTACCATGGGCATTATCTCCGAAAGTTACTTTTCCTCATTTCATCTTGATAATATTTTCAAAGAAGTTTTTGTCACTAGTCATATGACAGGAATATCCACTATCTATGTACCTTGTAATATTGTTGGTACTATATTTATTTTCTGGAGAATAAGAGTGCTAGACTTTTAGAACCCAACCATTCTTGGATCTATAAATTTTAAAAAGAAAATTTTTAGGAATCCAAATTTTCAAAGAAAAATATGCTTTATGAATACCTGAAGACTGAGTTTTATTTAAAAAAAAATATTCACACAATTTCCAGCACAATGAAATTTATTGCATAATGGATCAGTTTGAGGAAGAAAATATTTATTAATGAAAACTAGTTTTGATCTGTTATAACCAAAACCAGAACGATTCCTTAGTGGTCGAATTTAAGAATACATCTTGTCAAAATTTTCAATACATGAGGTAAGGTTTTACAAACCCTTCCTCAAGGAATATATTTCAGACATTAGTTTTATAACATTGTTTTTAACATAAAAAAAATTAGTTTTACAGGTAGAATTAGTCTATAAAATATTTTTCTGAGAAATTACATTTTCAAGATCCTTAGAAAGATTATACTTCCTAGAATTCACATCCTAAAAGTTTTTGTAAATAAATTAAAAATCAAAAGATTTCATATCATGATATTTAGAAATATCTGATACTTCCTTAGTAAGAATATAAATTATAGAATTTTCCTTATCAATCTTTTCCATGTGTTTATAATTTAAATTCTCAAGAAGTTTAGCAAACCTAGAAACTTATTTATATGTAGGTAATGTATTATCTTCATCAGAAGAATATTCTTAATCTTAAGATTTAGAGTATTTATTATCACAATAATTTTAATTCAAAGATACATTTGTGATAGATTCAACATTGTGTACCTTATCCATTAGACAATGATTTTAAATGGGTAATGCAGATAATAGACTGAGAGTATTCTAACAAGAAGATTCATACTTTGAGGATTCATCTGAAGAGTCACCACCACTGATACTCCATGTTTAATTGACTTTCAAAACATTATTATCTTTGGCCTTGTAGAATTTCTTTTTATTCATCTCAGAATTATTTTCCATTCAATCATTTCTCTCAAGTATAGAATAGTCTGGCCTTATATTCCATGCACTTTTTAATTCATTACAAGTGACTTATGAATCATTCTTGTTTTTTTTATTTTTTCTTAAATCTATACTGAAAGTATTTCCTCCCAACTATCATGATCATCCTTCGAGAAAAATTATCTAGTTCATTCTCAGAATGTTCACTCCCACTGGATTCAAAAAAATAGTGACTTTCTTATAATTGGATCTTTTAACCCTTTCAAGAGTCTTTTCTTTAGTAGATGTAATGGATACACTTCCATTTCCATTTTTCTTCTTATTCATATGAGCATATCTCTTCATTCTTGTCTCATATTGAAGTGGAGTTCCAATAATCTCATCAAGAGTAATTTGAGATACCTTCATATTCTCATCAATAGTTGTTCTCTTATATTCCCACTCATTAGGCATGATGTCTATAATCGTGCCCACAAGAGCTTATTAATCAAGGCCTTTTTCACCCATATATTTTAAACAGTTAACTATATTCATAAAACTTATTTTCAATTTGCATACAGGTTCTCCATAATGAAATAGAAATACATTATATTCTTCTATAAGCATAGATCTTCTAGTTTCTATAACATTGGATGTACCAAAATGAGTAACCTCCAATTTCTTCAAGATACAATTTGCAACTTCACAAGAATAAATCTTGCTATATATATATTCCATGTCATGGAACACAACAAAGTATTGAGTACCACGTAAGTTAGATGATATTATGACTATTCTTGATTAGTAAAAGTTCTGACTTCCTTCTACGGAATCTTGTAGTCTCCAGTAAGTATAAATTTTTTTCCACTCCAGTATTGATAAAAAAAGTTTTCATGCGATCTCTCCAATATTCGTAATCATACCCATAAAAAATTGTAGGTTTAGTAGGATTCAGATTTTCAATCGAACCAACATTCAATCCTTCCATTCAAAGAAAATATCTTTCCACAAAACATTGTTAATAATAAAATTTTGTCAACAAGGATAAAAATTCCTAAGAAAAGAAAATATTGTGAACAATGAAAAAGAAGTAATAAAAATTATATGTGAATATAAGTATTTCTGATACCCCCTCCGATACCAATTGTAGGATTGAATTATGAATTTACATGATCAATTGCAAGAGGGGGGGGGGGGTGAATTTTATAGTGTAAAAATTACTTGGGAAACTTTAAAGATGGTATAAAACATAAATATTTAATCTTCAGGAAAACTATGTTTAACAAGGATAAACAAGGTAAATTCACAAGGACTCATAGTTATACAAACATCCTAGGATCCGGAAATATGGTTCCAGAAATGAAAAGTAAGAAAAGTTTACAATGAAGAGATTCTGCCTTAAGGCGTTTAAAATCATATTAATCATAGTATACTAAGACAAGGAAGAATATGATAGTTGTAATTTCCTTATTAATCAAAAATGTAGTGGAAATAAAATTTAAACCAAACAAGTAACAAGTATTAAATCGTTTAACCCAAATAGTATGGTATCCAACAACCTTGGATAAAGGTCCCTTGATTTATACATTCAAGAAAGTCTATCTTACCCACACCATGGTAATCCCTTGATAGGAATATTGAAATTTGTCTTGCTATCCTCGCAAGACCTAGAACTTCAATGTAGTCCACACCTCTATCTTCCTAACCAAGGAAGTTGTAACACCCCAAGATTTCATAGTGTGTTATTTCTTCAAAATAATTTAATAACTTGCACTACACGCAACACCGAGTTCAAAGAACACCATGTCTTACCAAACAAGCTGTTCAAAAGAGGTTATGAATAGTATTAACTAAATTTTAAACTTTATATAATCCTTATAATTTTAGAATCCATATTATGAGTTTCTTAGACATAATGTATGAACAAATTCATTTTCAGTATTGCACTTTTACCAACTTTTAATAGTGAACCCTTTTTAAATACAATATTTCAAAAATTTTGACTAAATGGGGACATAAAAAATTTAAAATGAAACATCCCAAGATTCCACAGTATGCTTTCCTTTGAATGATACAGTAGCGTGTGTTGTACGCAACTTCAAGTTCTAACACACACCACAACCAATCAAACTAGCCGTTATAAATAGTAATACCTAATTTTTGGAATTATATATATTTTATATTTCAAAATGGACTTCATTTTTGGATTCGGAGTATCGAATTTATCCTAAGGTGAAATTTTGGTACTTTTCGGATAACTTTCATATTTTGATGAATAGTGAAAATTACTAAATTTTAATTAAAAACATCTTTTTTAATCAAAATAATTAATAGTGATAAATTATGAATTTGAGTGGTTTTAAAGTATAATTAGAATATATTTTTACCATTCTATCCAATGGTGTTCATTAGAATTAATTTCACTTTGAAATTGGACCTAAACAATTGTCAATCTTTTGATATATATTGTTTCTTAAAAACACGCTATTTGTGGTGACAGCGGTAATTAATTATAAAATTAATTAATGCAACTTATATGTTTGGAATTTTGTAAAATAGACATCATTTGTTAATTTGGAATATTAATTATAGCTTAGGGTGAAATTTTGGCATTGTTTTGAAAAACTTCAATTTTTGATGAATAGTGAAACTACTAAGTGGTAGTTAAAAAACTGAATTTTTCATAAAACTTAATTTTACCGCTTCTGTGATTGGAATTTAGAAAATCTGAGAGACATGGTTAATATAAAGAAGTAAAATGTGGTTCAATGAGATGAAAATAATTTTTGGTGAATAGTAACTTTTTACTTTTATTTACCACGGTTAAAAGTAAATAGGGTAATTAAGGGTAAAAATGATATTAATATTACCCTAACACATGTCCTAATTCTATTGGACAAGTGTATTTCGACCAAAACATCCTTAGGAATAAAATATTCTCATTTATGTCTACTTGGATTAGATTAGGACATTTATTATTATTTAATTCAAAGAAGAGTTAAAAGAGTTAAAATCAATGTTTATTTACTAAAACATTTTTAATATAGGGTTATACATAAGATAAATTCGATTGTAAATATTTATTAGAAACCTATAAAGATTTCGTACATAAGGATATTTTATTTATAATTTTTAGACTTTAAATATTTTAATTTACTTATGACACAATGATGATGCAGTAATTACCATAATAGTGAAAAATTAAAATAATTGATATTATAAATATACAAATAAATATAATTTGAGACTTTTTAGGAATTAGAATAATTTACTAGGTTAATATGACATGTTAGGATTGATTTAATTTAATTTTTTTCGCAGTAATCATTCTGTTATGGTTTTTACAAAAATCAATTATTGAATAGTTTCAAAATTGACATAAAAGTGTTTTTAAAACAAATATTATATTATTAATTGATATTAAATTCATAAAAATATACGTTTCGGCCAAGAGACTTATATGATTATAGGTTCATCATTAATGGACCACTTGGGGGTCTCTTAGATATATATGGTATGTTTATTAACTATATAATATAAAAATACAAACAATCATTGTAAAAGTGAAACTAATTAACTTAGAGTTAATACTTAAAGATAAGGTTAATATAATGACCCAAACCTGTCTAAATTCTATTGGTTGAGTGTTTTTCGACCTATAATCACCTTAAAATTTAAATAATCAACTTTGGATCTATAAGAAACCGAATATGAATTTATTATTAATTAATATTTCTAGCTTTTCCAAAGGTGCCCCTCACCCCTCTTATAAAAGGGCACTCCTCCTTCTCATTTCTTCAAACCTTAAATACCTTTTTTTTCGGCCAAACTCTGCCCAAATACACTCCAAACATCCCTTAATACAACCTAGAGGCATTATTTTGATCAGAAAGCCAACCTAAGGAGCCCTTTTGATCAAATCAAAAGCAAGAACCCGAAGAAGAGGTAATGTTTTCACCACCCCTTTTCAAGTTCCATTCTTCTTCCACTTCTTATTTCTTTGATATTACCATTCTAAAATAATAACTCCAGTATCTTATATATAATGTGATGTTATTTTAAATATGGTACAACCGTATTCAGTATTCTATCCACCCTTTGAATAACATGTCACCATACGTGCGTACGTACAACTTACCGTCTCCACATCGTGGTGTAATTGTTATTCAATATATTATTATTTGGATGGGTATAATAATGATGTGTAACTCATGTAAATAATAAATATAATATGTTAATGATTCTGTATATATGATATAACATCCATGTATATATTATTTTAATATCAGAAGAATGATATTGTCGCTCGTGTGTATGTACGGACTACTGTCTCCACGAACGCGATGAGATTCATTCTCCATCATATCCATTCAAGTATAATTATCATTTTATGATTTAAAAAAGATTTTTAAGGACTTGATATCATTCTGGATATGAATAATAAACAACTATCCATTACAAACATGGCTTACATAACAAATCATATAAAAGAAAACGAGTAAGTTAACACCCGAAACAACGATAATACTAAGATATTATTAACAAATCAATTTTAAAAGATCATATATGATATCATATGAATGTATATGATTATTGTATAATTTAATAACAATTATTTCACCATTATATAGGAGGTTAACCTACCCCAACCACAGAAAAGTACAAGGTAAGGGTTATTTCACAATCTCTTCATTATCCGAGGTTGTTTATACGTAATAATCTACTGGGATCTCTTTATCATCCACATCCATGTTTCTTAAAAATGTATTTCAAAACATTTTTACTATTTACAAGAATATGGGTTAAAGTAATTTATACCCTTGTTTGACTTTTTATAAGAGGTTTATAAAGGAATCTTTCCGTCGTTTTCCAAACAAGGTGCTTTTTAACCTTTTCGACAGAATTAAGGTAAGAATATTTTTTTAACTTATACGGTGGGTGTGGTTATTTTCCGCCATTATAAAATAGTCAAAGCTTCCCTCACAAGATTATAAGAATATTTTCAAAGAAAATGTTTTATTTTATAAATATATTACTCTTAAATGATTTCAAAAATAGAAAGAGATATTTCTCTAAAAAGAGTTTTGATTTCATCTATGTCAACATCCTTTGATGGATTTTACGCTTATTTGAAGTTGATTTATTATGATACAAAAATTCTATATTGTATTGAAGGTTTTGTGATATGTTTGACTGTGGATATGATATTTTTATAACATTCATAGTAAATGGGGAAAGTATTGACATTTCTTATGCTAGTTTTAATATGAATGTTTATGTTATGTTTAAACCTTTTCATATGGGAATGCATTAAACTTAATATGTGACGGGTGGAGCCCGCTATAGCTCCTCGATGCATCGGTAGGTCTCATGAGACAAACTAGTGTCTTGGCATAAGGCCTTGGAAAAATCTTATTTGTAGTCTTGGCACGAGGCCTTGGCTATGTGGTTATGATAGTTTGGAATTTTCCATTCCATCATTATGAAAGTGGTTATTGATATTGCATGTGATTATTCGGTTAGTAGAATATCCATGTGAATAATTAAATGGAATTATTTCATTTTACTTTTTCCATATTATGTTGAAGTTCAAATTTAAAAGGCTTTTGTTTTAGTTATACATTTCCTTAAATGTTTATGCTTATTTTTGAAAGTTTCCGCTATATTGTTATCCGTACTGGGCATTTGAGCTCACCCCTTCTCTATGTTATATTTTTCCAAGGATGTGAAGAAGTAATTTATGAATGACCTGCAGGGATAGTATCTGGGGATATGAGTGTGGAATATGGAGACTATGTTGTTGTAGTAGTTTTTCACTTTATGATGTAATGTAAAACTTTATGAATATATCTAGTGTTTCCAAGGATACTAAACCAATCGGTCATTCGAGATTTGATCTTTCTTGTGATCATTCCAATGTTATGTAATAATGCACCGACTCTAGGTAACTGGGGTCGGGGCATTACAGTTGGTATCAGAGGAAGATTAGTAAAAACCTTGGAATCTTTATTTAGATAAACTCTGATTAGAGAACGTATACCTAAGATGAACTTTGAGGATTAGTATAGAAGAACTCCCTAGAACTGGTGCACGACAACGGGTCTTGCTACACTCTTGGTTACGACACTCCCGGGGGATATGCTTAGGATAATTCTCATTTTCTTTACAAACCATTATTAAGGGTTTATGAGTATATACATCCTCAAAGGACACATTTTTATGATTATGGATTATATCCATAAACTATTTAATTTAAGTTATGTGTTTTACAAGTTTGGGATTAGGTATTGTTATTCATAAACTAATCTAGTGTATGCCATTGTTTAGAAATGGTGCCCAGTAGAAGGAATGATAACTCCAGCAATGCACATAATCCAAAGAGAAAGAAGGATCATATCTTTCATGGTCATAAGTCAGAATTTATGAGAGAAATAGTCTCCCATGTATTATCATCATATGAAGAAATAATATCATGTGTTGATAAGATAAGTAATGATTTTACTGAGTCCTATGTCTTTGAAGGGAAGCAAGAGAAGAAAAGGATGGAAGAGAAAAAGATGGATAAAGGGAAGAGGGAAAAGAAGAATTTTCTCATATGTGATAACTGTGGGAAGAAACACCCTGGAACTTGTCTGAAAGGAATGGGAGTATGTTATAAGTGTGGAGGAAAAGGGCACAAAGTACGTGACTGCAAGGGTAAGAAAATGGTTTCAAATGTACAATGCTTCATTTGTAAGGAGTTTGGACACTACGCGAACCTATGTCCCAGTCATCAAACCATGCCGCAAATGATGTTATTGGATAATAATCAAGTTATGATACTACCACAGATGAAGAGGAATGATTAGAGTTCTTATGTTGATTATGCCAATTGAGTGTTGTATCAACAATGTACCTGTTATAATAATTATGGAGTATATAAGGATTGTACTGCAGTACTATTTCATTAAGGACTTGAGATTGTGTGGAACAAAGAAAAGTGACTCAATAGCAGGATAAATTTTTGGAAAATATATAGTTGAGAGAATGATAAACCATAATATAGTTCTGATACCGAGGTAGTGATTTTGGAATAATACATGATTTATTTGGATAAATTATATTGGATATTCTTGACTACCTTGAAATTGATTAATTATTTGTATATTCCATCATTGTTGGGGTTTAAAACATTTTTGGATTGATGAAGTATATCCAGCATTCTATATGGAATAAGAGAGCATGAATGTAATCAATAAGGAATATGGTAATTCAGGATTTTTCAGTGTATTAAAAGAATGCATGATGAAGGTATTCATATGCTATTACGGGGTAAAAATGATCTTCATTATTTTTACCTTCCTTTTAAATTTTGGACTGTGAGTTTGGACAGATGTATTTTGGATAGTTCTAGTTTGGATTATTTTGGATTTCCATAAAATGACAACCCGGAGGTCGGGCGGCAACCCATCACGTCCGGCAAGGCCGCGGGACTTGAACCCCCAACCGAAGGGAGACAAGGGTATATCACCTACCACTGGCCCACGAGATGTCTTGGATTAAATAATGTAGTTTTTTTAAAAGATCTGGTAGATGAATTATAAATTCGTTTATTTTAGAACCCTGTATGAATAGTATAAATAGAATTTTTTTACGTTCTATTATCTTTTAGAGTGAAAGATGAGTTTGTGGTAGAAATTTATTAATGGATAAAACTCTAATTATAAAGTAAGTATATCTCCTTATGATCTTATCCAATCTCATTAATAAATCCCTCAACATTATGAAAAGTAACTTAGAACAAAAATGTTGTCCTAGATGGTGCCTTAAATCATCACTAATTTATGGCTTTGGGATTGTTGGCCTTTTCATAGCCATGTTCTCTACCACTCTCTATCAGATAATTGATGGTTAGATTTCTCTTCCATATCCATATTTTCTAACATGGAACCCTAATATGTGTTATTTTCGGTAATCTTCATACTTTCCACTCTTTATTTTAAATAGAGGCCTCATTAATTCATTTTTCGATGTGGGATTTCAACTAAGATATTTTGAAACATCAAAAATGTGTTATCCTAATACCTTATGTTTTGTTGAATCGATGGTATTTTAAATCA
The DNA here is from genome assembly GCA_963277665.1 of Viscum album. Classification (NCBI taxonomy): domain Eukaryota; kingdom Viridiplantae; phylum Streptophyta; class Magnoliopsida; order Santalales; family Viscaceae; genus Viscum; species Viscum album. The sequence goes on from OY728161.1 coordinate 1,596,361,154, forward strand.
TCATAGATTGATGAATTTAAGGACCTAAATTTTAAATTTTTTGTGATTCATGACCTCAATCACTACCTGTAAATATTTATGTTTTCCTCCAATTATATGTCTATCATTTCCACCAATGTTCTCCAAATCAAGATCATAATTTGGTGGTGACCCTTTCATTTCTATTTTCCTCATTTTAAGGCTAAATTTTAGTAACCCAATTTCCGATGTGGGTTTTCCCACAAAGATATTTTTTATTTTCAACCTTTTATTTTCGAAGAACAATTTCAAATTGCGAGGATGCAATTTATTGAAGTAGGGGAGAATGTAACACCCCAAGATTTCATAGTGTGTTATTTTTTCAAAATAATTCAATAACTTGCACTACACGCAACACCGAGTTCAAAGCGCACCATTACTTACCAAACAAGCCGTTCAAAAGAGTTTATGAATATTATTCACTAAATTTTAAACTTTATATAATCCTTATAATTTTAGAATCCATATTATGAGTTTCTTAGACATAATGTAAGAACAAATTCATTTTCAGTATTGAACTTTTACCAACTTTTAATAGTGAACCCTTTTTAAATACAATATTTTAAAATTTTTGACTAAACGGGTACATCAAAAATTTAAAATGAAACATCCCAAGCTTCCACAGTACGCTTTCCTTTGAATGATACAGTAGCGTGTGTTGTACGCAACTTCGAGTTCTAACACACACCACAACCAATCAAACTAGCCATTATGAATAGTAATACTTACTTTTTAGAATTATATATATTTTATATTTCAAAATGGACTTCATTTTTGGATTCAGAGTATCGAATTTATCCTAAGGTGAAATTTTGGTACTTTTTGGATAACTTTCATATTTTGATGAATAGTGAAAATTACTAAATTTTAATTAAAAACAACTTTTTTAATCAAAATAATTAATAGTGGTAAATTATGAATTTGAGTGGTTTTAAAGTATAATTAGAATATATTTTTTACCATTTTATCCAATGGTGTTCATTATAATTAATTTCACTTTGAAATTGGACCTAAACAATTGTCAATCTTTTGATATATATTGTTTCTTAAAAACACGCTATTTGTTGTGACAGTGGGAATTAATTATAAAACTAATTACTGGAACTTATATGTTTGTAATTTTTTAAAATAGATATCATTTTTGAATTCGGAATATCAATTATAGCTTAGGGTGAATTTTTGGCATTGTTCTGAAAAACTTCAATTTTTGATGAATAGTGAAACTACTAAGTGGTAGTTAAAAAACAGAATTTTTCATAAAACGTAATTTTACCGCTTCTGTGATTGGAATTTAGAAAATCCGAAAGACACAGTTAATATCAAGAAGTAAAATGTGGTTCAATGGGATGAAAATAATTTTTGGTGAATAATAACTTTTTACTTTTATTTACCATGGTAAAAAGTAAATAGGGTAATTAAGGGTAAAAATGATATTAATATTACCCTAACACATGTCCTAATTCTATTGGAAAAGTGTATCTCGACCAAAACAGCCTTAGGAATAAAATATTATCATTTAGGTCCACATGGATTAGATTAGGACATTTATTATTATTTAATTCAAAGAAGAGTTAAAAGAGTTAAAATCAAAGTTAATTTACTAATAAAATTTTAATATAGGGTTATACATAAGATAAATTCGATTTTAAATATTCATTAGAAATATAAAAGGCTTTACTACATAAATATAGTTTATTTATAATTTTTAGACTTTAAATAATTTAATTTACTTATGACATAATGATGATGCAGTAATTACCATAATAGTGAAAAATTAAAATAATTGCTATTATAAATACACAAATAAATATAATTTGAGACTTTTTAGGAATTAGAATAATTTTATACGTTAATATGACATGTTAGTATTGATTCAATTAACTTTTTTATAAGTAATCATTATGTTATAATTTTTACAAAAATCAATTATTGAATAGTGTCAAAATTGACATAAAAGAGTTTTTAAAAAAAATATTATATTATTAATTGATATTAAATTCCTAAAAATCTACGTTTCTTCCAAGAGACTTATATGATTATAGGGGCATCATTAATGGACCACTTGGGGGGTTTCTTTGATGTATATGGTAAGTTTATTAACCATAAAATATAAAAATACAAAGAGACATTGTAAAAGTGAAACTAATTAACTTAGAGTTAATACTTAAATATAAGGTTAATATAATGACCCAAACCTGTGTAAATTATATTTGATGAGTGGTTTTCATCCTATACCCACCATAACATTTAAATAATCAACTTTGGAGCCATTAGAAACCGAATATGAATTTTTTATAAATTAATATTTCTAGCTTTTCCAAAGGTTCCCCTCACCCCTCTTATAAAAGGGCACTCCTCCTTCTCATTTCTTTATACCTTAAAAGTCTTTTGTTTCGGCCAAACTCTGCCCAAATACTCTCCCAACTTCCCTTAATACAACATATAGGCCTTAGTTTGATCCTAAATCCAACCTATGAAGCCCTTTTGATCAAATCAAAAGGAAGAACCCGAAGAAGAGGTAATGTTTTCACCACCCCTTTTCAAGTTCCTTTTTTCTTCCACTTCTTCTTTCTTTGTTATTACAATTCTAAAATAATAACTCCAGTATCTTATATATACTGTGATGTTATTATAAATATAGTACAACCATATTCAGTATTCTATCCACCCTTTGAATAACAAGGCACCATACGTGCGTACGTACGGCTTACCGTCTCCACGTCGTGGTGTAATTGTTATTCAATATATTTTTTTTGGATGGGTATAATAATGATGTTTAACTCATGTAAATAATAAATATAACATGTTAATGATTCTGTATATATGATATACCATACATTTATATATTATTTTAATATCAAAAGAATGATATTGTCGCTCGTGCGTACGTACAGACTACCGTCTCCACGAACGCGATGAGATTCATTCTCCATCGTATCCATTCAAGTATAATTACCATTTGATGATTTAAAAATGATGTTTACGGACTTGATATCATTCTAGATATGAATAATATACAACTATACAATACAAACATGGCTTACATAAAAAAACATATAAAATAAAACGAGTAAGTTAACACCCGAAACAACGATAATACTAAGATATTATTAACAAAGCAATGTTAAAAGATCATATATGATATCATATGAATGTATATGATTCTTGTATAATTTAATAACAATTATTTCACCATTATACATGATGTTAACCTACCCCAACCAAGGAAAAGTACAAGGTAAGGGTTATTTCACAATCTCTTCATTATCCGAGGTTGTTTATACATAATAATCTACTGAGATCTCTTTATCATCCACATCCATGTTTCTTAGAAATGTATTTCAAAACATTTTTACTATTTAAAAGAATAAAGGTTAATGTCATTTATACCTTTGTTTGAATTTTTATAAGAGGTTTATAAATGAATCTTTCCGTCATTTTCCAAACAAGGTGCTTTTTATCCTTTTCGACAGAATTAAGGTAAGAATGTATTTTTAACTTATACGGTGGGTGTGGTTATTTTCCACCGTTATAAAATCGTCGAAGCTTCCCAAACAAGCTTATAAGAATATTTTCAAAGAAAATGTTTTATTTTATAAATATGTGACTCTTAAATGATTTCAAAAATAGAAAGAGATATTTCTCTAAAAAGAGTTTTAATTTCATCTATGTCAACATCCTTTGATGGATTTTACGCTTATTTGAAGTTGATTTATTATGATACAAAACTTATATATTGTATTGACGGTTTTGTGATATGTTTGACTGTGTATGTTCTATTTTTATACCATTCATAGTTTATGGTGAACGTATTAACATTTTGTATGCTAGTTTTAATACGAATGTTTATGTTATGTTTAAACCTTTTCATATGGGAATGCATTGGACTTAATATGTGATGGGTGGAGCCCGCTATAGCTCCTCGATGCATTGGTAGGTCTCATGGGACAAACTAGTGTCTTGGCACAAGGCCTTGGAAAAATCTTATTTTTAGTCTTGGCACGAGGCCTTGGCTATGTTGTTATGATAGTCTGGCATTATGCATTCCATCATTATGAAAGTGGTTATTGATATTGCATGTGATTATTCGATTAGTAGAATATCCATGTGAATAAGTAAATGGAATTATTTCATTTTACTTTTTCCATACTATGTTGCTGTTCAAATTTAAAAGGCTTTTGTTTTAGTTATACATTGCCTTAAATGTTTATGCTTATTTTTGAAGTTTTCTGCTATATTGTTATCCTTACTGGGCATTTGAGATCACCCCTTCTCTATGTTATATTTTTTCCAGGATGTGAAGAAGTAAGTTATGAATGACCTGCACGGATAGTATCTGGGGATATGAGTGTGGAATATGGAGACTATGTTGTTGTAGTAGTTTTTCACTTTATGATGTAATGTAAAACTTTGTGAATATATCTAGTGTTTCCAAGGCTACTAAACCAATCGGTCTTTTGAGATTTGATCTTTCTTGTGATCATGCCAATGTTATGTAATAATGCACCGACTCTAGGTAACTGGGGTCGGGGCGTTACAAAACCCATAGAACATTAATGCAGTCGACTCCTCTGTCTTCCAAACCAAGGATGTCCTCGAGCATTAAGGTAGTTGGCACCTCTGTCTTCCTATCCCAGGAAGCCCTTAATAGTACACATCAACAATCAGAGTCGCATGAAGCACTATGAACAAGATGTTGAGTAATCACTAAGAATTAGAGTCCCTCTCTCTATTGAAATCACTTCAACATCATGTGGTCTCAAGAGTGATCAATAATTCTTGAATTGATATGGATCTCATTCAAATGATCTCTGATTTATATGAAAATCTCTAACGGTCGTCTCCCTCCTTCAATGGTCATATTTTTCTTAAATCATAAAGGGACCTGTACACGTGTCACTCAAACAAGGGTTGGTTAAAAATATAATGTATGACATCATTTCTTAACTTTACAAGGGTATGAAAAATATTGTTTCTTAACCAAATCTAATTTTCTGGAGTCTAAGTAAAAATAATGTTCAGAGTGTAACCAAATATTATTCGGCTTCTATAATACATAGATATTTGGATTCTATTTTTCAATGAATTTGGAACCTGAATTTTATAGAATTCACAGTCTGAATTTTAAGGAATTCAGAGTCTGAATTAAGTGGAATTGGGAGTCTTAATTATGAGGAATTTGGAGGATGAATTTAGAGAAATTCAGAGTCTAAATTCTGTGGAATTTGGAGTCAGAATTCATAGTAATTCAGATTTTGAATTCTGAGGAATTCATAGTTGGAATTCAGAGGAATTTGTAGTCTAAATTCTATGGAATTTAGAGTCCAAATTCTGAGAAATTGGAGTCCAAATTTTCAAGAATTGAGATACGGAATTTTCAGAAAATTTGGAGTTTGAATTTCTGAGAATTCAGAGTCTGAATTCAGAACCTCAAAATATAATACTCTATATCTATGTTTTTATAGGATTCCGGTGTTATAGTTGTGATACAGAATTTTACACTTAGAAATAAAATGAGTTAGATTTAGAGAAACTATAATATGAACAATGAAAACAAAGGAAAAGAGAAAATTTTTCTCGGGGATGGAAAATTTTCCTTATTAACAAACTTTTTAGTTGGAAATATAATTTCCATTGATATAGAGTGATTTTGATTTTCAAAATTTAAAAGAATGGAAAATTCATTAGGAAACCTTATTGACTCAACTATTATTTAAAATGAAATGGAATTTCAAGAAATTTTTTGGTCTAATGATGAATTCAATGAGGTGTTTTGAAAATAGAGGAGAAAATAATGATGTTTTGTGAGATTTTATTTTAAATAAGTTAATGATTATCAAATTTTGTGTTATCATTTTTTAAAACTATATACTTGGGATGTTTTAAATTTACCCTATGAAATGGATTTTTTAATGGAATTCAATGTTATTTCATTTTTGAAACAATTTTCAAAACTTCTTATTAAAATGTGGGAAATTTTAAGAAAGATATTTCTATAGTTCGATCTTATTTAAGTGATTTTTTAATCCCTTAGTTATAAACTAGATTTGTGTTTTTTGAGGTATAAATCAAATATGATTTAGAACCATGAATTGTGATATTTAAATTAATTCTCTTGTAAAGGTCTTAGTAGATAGTATAGAGTCTGTCTTTTTGGGAGACCATGTGGATGATTCTTCTCATCATTGGGTGTAGCTATTCTAGTTCTAAACTATTTCCGTAAATTTAATGGATTGGTAAAGTTGATCCATTCCCTATTTTTTTGTTTCATGTATAAATTTTCTCTATTTCACGGTGATTGAGGTTTACTGTAGTTCAAAGAGTAGTTTGAATATGATTGTACATATTAGAAAGTGATTGTCTACCACTTGTCTTTTTTATGGTTATCAAGATTTGAGTGATCAACTGTGTTAGGTCCTATAATGGACTTAACATTAGATATAAGCTGATAGGGGGGGATCATGGTATCCCAATCAAAACCAATATAAACAATTTACTTTAAATATCTCATCGCCTTTCTTGGATCTTTAACTCTTAAACCGAAGGGTCAATATTTTTTATCATTTGATTAAATTGATCCACTCACCAATTCACTTGACCCCTTAATACTATATATTCATTATATTTTCATAACTCAATTTTGTTGTGCATGAAGTGGCCCATATTGTTCAAGCATACAAAAGGGGATACTTCTCAAAACCAATATGTCAACAAATGGGGAGTATTGTGACACATAAATGATATGTTATGACTCTTTATATATTTTTCATATCCATGGATCATGTTTAGGAAATAATTTTAGTGTGTTATAGGTTCTTGAGTTTCCATAAATGGATGTTGGGAAATGAAATTGGGAGGTGTGCAAGGGGTGTGGGGGGTGTGGGGGGGTTCATAGGCGGAGGGGTAGGGGTGTGTCCAAGGGGAAGGGGGTACAATGGGAAGGGGTGCGAGGGGTGAAAGGGGGGTGGTGTTGGGGAAGGGGGAAGGGCGTGTTTAGGGTGAGGGGGTGTACAGTTTGGGAGGGGGAAGAGGAGGGGGTGCAACGTGGGGGGTGTGTAGTGGGGAGGGGGCAGTGGGGGTCCAAGGGGCAGGGAGGGGTGAAAAGTGGGGAGGGTGTGTTAGTGTTAGGGAATGGGTGTGATTGTGTAGGGGGCAGCGTGAAAGAGATTCTTGATAAAAAATAAAACATCATGAGTTTTTATGAATAATATAGATGATGTTTATTCGATGCTTGGGTTATTCATCATAGATTAATCATTCTGATTTGTGATGAATAAGTGTTGTTTGATAAATAAAGATCATTATAAATGATCTTGTTTTTTATTTTGGGATGTGCATATCAATCTAAATATTATTTTTTCACTTTTGGTTATGGATTCATGTATCATTTATGATGTATGGTTGACACACTGATCACACACCCTCACACACACATATATATATATATAAGAATTCATTATATATCATTTCATTTCCCACTATTTTTTTATAGGTGGATTCTTAGGGCGAGGTTTATTCTATCCACCAACCATCAAAGACTATGAGTTCAAAATCATATTTTTTAACGGTTAATTTTATTTTTATTCTTTGGCGTAATTTTAATTTATGGATTTTTTTAATTTTTTAGGTTTCTTATATTTTTGTATTCTATTTTTGATTTCATTGAGGTGGATTTGAGTCATAGTTGATGAAGTCATACATCTGTATTCATAGGTAGTAATTTACATATATATAGTCCCCCTTTATATATATTCACTCATGGAAGCATGAATATATATTGGGGCTAGGTGTGGTTATATATAAATATGAAAAATGCATATATGTGTAGTTGTAAAGGGGTATATGCAGGTATAAAAATATATCTAAGGACACCTTTTTTATATTTGGCCATAAATTTATGTACATACGGGAGAGGTGTCCTTATATATATGTGAAATTTCATATGCCTAAAAGAGTAAAAAAGAAGATTTGAGTTTCCATCGTCAAAATAAAATGTGCATTGAGGTTGAGGTAGGTTCCCTCTTACTAAACCATTAATTTGAATTCTATAATTTCTTTCTCTTTTTGATAACAATATTCCATAATTGCTTTATGGTGTTAGAAAATGGTTTTATAATAACCGCTATCTTTGTCAAGGAACAATATGAATATATCCCATGAACTTATTTGTAGAAACTGTTCAAATAGGTTAGCAATTGCTTGCAGTTTCTTGATACAAGAACTAGATTTCTAAAAACCATAGATAGATCATCCATATAGACATTCATGATCTCATTCCACTAACCATTAGATTCATCATAAAACACCACTACCTAATTAATGGAACTATTAGTTCCAATACTAAGATTCCTGACATATTCTTTTGTATCATGTAACTCACCCTTATTATTCCCCTTGAAATCATTCATAATGAATCGTGTGAACATATCACACTATAAGGACTGAATCTATTAGGATACATATTTAAATATTTTGAGAAATTGATCAAATAAACTCTAAGAATCCTTCAAACATCTAACTAGACCATTCACACCCTTATGTTATTTGATACATACTTCAAAAAAAACATTATCAATATCTCATACCATTTTGGTTATCCTAGTTTGAAAAAATGTGAAGATAATTCCATCGCTCCTCCCCTAATCCCTGACCCTCTTCCTCCATATACCTCTTCCCACCATCCTCCTCCCTCGTCCTCTTGGTGCCCTCATCCCTACTGAACGACACCACTCCTCCCCCATTCCGTGACCTTAGGATCCCTTGAACTCTCTCACAATGGAGCGACTCATCTCCCTCCTGGAAACCCTTCTCCCTTATTGTTGACCGATCGATTCTCCCTCAGCTGATCCCCACTAGATTTTCCATTTGGTCCCGACCCCTTCATCGTGCGATCCCTACCACCCCATTGATCATGCGTTCTTTTACTCCTCCACCCCCACCATCTCATGTTCCTACTCTAATTGGTGCCTTAGCTAAACCGTGACCTTCCACTAGAGTGATCTGTGTGATTCAACCCCTACACTTTCCGCGAAGATCATTGTAGTTACTCCTTATTGACAGCTGCACTACCATGAAATTAATACCTATCTCCAGCTACCATTTGACCATACCTCTATAATCGATAGTGATTTTCAATGTTCTCTCCTACTTCAAATGTGTCATTTTTTGGAAAATATTAATCTTGAAAATTTTAGTTGGAAGTGTTATGAGGTTGGTTCAATATAGTTAAAGGAAATGTTTTCTTCTAATAATGTTTACATTCAGATTATTTTTTTAATTTTTGATAATTTGTTATTATTGTGGGTGTTATGGCATATTCTTGATAATTTCTTATTTTAGTTATTTGATGTTAAGGTTTGTTCTAATTTTTTGTCATTGCTAATTTTGTTAACTGATTTGATAACTATTATTTGTTAAACTGATTATAGAATCATGCTATATAACATGCTCCATAAGCTTAAAAGATTTTAATTTCAAGACATCCATAAAATTTTCAAATTATAGATACTATAGAGAACATTAAAAAGTATTCCTTTTTGTGTTTTCAAGACATCACAATTATAGAATCTATTTTTCAAATTCCACTTTATTTGATTATTAAATAGATTGTGATCTATAAAATCGTTCTATTTTCCATATATTAAGAATGAATAGATGCCCAATAATTAATTATAATTATTACGTAGTTAATTCTGCACATATTTCCTTAAAATATCAATATATATTTAAATGGGGATCATTGATACTATTTAGAATGATTCATGCATGATAATTATTTAAATTGTAAAAACATTTCCCTACATGTGGCATTAGTTACTAAAAAAATTGAATGAGTTTTTCCTTGGTTGTATTATTCTATGTTAATCTCTCATTTCATCCTTGCATTCACGTGACACTGTGTTGAATTCATCAAGATATTTTTTCCCATTATCTTAATCTTATTGATGATGCTTCAGGTTGATGATGTTATCATCGTCACATGTTCTATTATTTCCTTTATAACTAATCATGTTCCTCCGACTTCAATTGTTAGGTTCAATTAATGATGATTCATCAGATCACTAGCATTTTGTTGAAGTCTCCCGAGACCCATTCATGTGTGTTGGGGAAACCAGAGTCATAGGTAACTCACCCCATTGGAATAGTTAAGAATATATATATAATAAGTTCTCCCATTATATGTAAATCCTCCCTAAGAATCCCGATTACATATAAGGGGCTAGGTGTTCTTATATATATATATGGAAAATGAATATGTGTGTGGGTGATAATGGGATTATGCATGTGATCACATATATAATGATCATCTTGTGCGTGTTCAAGGACATGAATACACATACATAGGGTTTAGGGCATTCTTTTGTATATGAAAAGCTACAAGTTCCCAGAGGATAGATGAAGCATCTTAGATTTTTCACTGATAAAAGTGTCATGCGCCGAGTGTGTCTTGGCTCATTTGAGTTAGGGTCCCTCTCTAAGCATCTTTAATTCAAGAAATTTTTAAATTGCATTTACATACCTCATTAATTATTCTACTTTATATTAAATTTCAATTATTGAATAAGTTTTAGTTAAGATAATTGTTTTGTTTGATAAAAAATTCATGGTTTTGAAATAAAACCCCTCCAACAGAGGTGTGCTGTCTACAAAAACTCACAGTGGTATACCTTCCTTGACATTATTGCATTGATTTTTTCCTTATACTTGATGTAATTGTAAGTCATATAGAACACATCAAACTAGACCCTTTTTTTATTCCTGTATGGGGGTTCCCTCTTCTTATTAAAACGATTATTTGAACCAAAACACTCTTTAAGTAACGTTAGACTTTCAAGATAGAATGTACTGTGTAAGAAAGTGCCATAATGACCAATTCAACACTAAGTGACCCCCTTTGATCTTATAAATGGAATTTCCATATTTTAATGAATTGAATGAGTTAAATGGAATTGAACATGTTTAACATGGAACATGAGAAGCAATATCTCATGTAGTGAATTATGTAATAGTTATGCCTATTTTCTAAATATTAATTGGATGAAATGAAATAAATAGAGTGGATTATTCATGCTGACTTGCACTCCAATTTAAAAATTACTTAAGGGAAAGTGGTAAATGGCCCATTATAACCAAACACTTCTTAAGTGTTTGACATTATTTTTATAAGGGATTACCCTAGTAGGTAATTTACCTCTTGACTGTTGCACAACCTAAGTGTTTTCTAGACACATTAAATCCAATCACCTTATTTTGATTAAGTAAATAGCATGAGTTTTATGGAGTGGATTTTCATGGAATTAATCCTTTTTTGTGAGTGTTCAAATTGAGAAGAATTTTTTAGAATAAAATGAATATTTTTTCTTACTTGAATTAAATTACGTGTATTTGAGTGTTTTTCTATGATTTTCCTTGAAATAAGTGGTTGAAGTGGAATGAAATCTATAGGGTGTCATGGGTGTTCTTCTGGTGGGTATGGGGTGTGGGGTCGGATGGGGCAGGGAGGGGGTGTGCTGGGGGCTGGGGGAGGTGGTGTACTTTGTTTTGTTGCAAGGGGCAGTGGAAGGGTTCATGGGTGTGCAGGGGGGACAGAGGTGCATGAGGTTTGTAGGGGTAGTGTTAATACCACCTATGTGACTATATTGTCATATCTTCTTCAATTGCATAGTAAAAAAATCTCATATTTTAGATATTTGAATACTTTAAGGAAAGGATTATGCAAAATATTCTCATATGAAATTGTAAGTCATACAATCATCAATAATGAACAACATAACCACAACTTCCATATTATATTGAGTGCTTCACAGGAATTCACTTCCAAGGAAACACCCTTCTACTTGACACCATATAATTGAGTATCTAATCATTAGGAAAAATAACCATCTTCATGGTAACTTCAATATTTTTTCATCAACCTCCTTAACATATATTCATATCTTTTACAACTCTAATATGTCCACCAAAACTCCTGTAGAGGGCTTCCAGTTTCTCAAAATTTTTCTACAATGATTTCTCCCAATATTTAAGGGTGTTTTTATGAAGATCATATTCAAAATTCTGGGTATCATTTAACAATGATTTTAAATTATTTGAATAAAACCTTTGATGCATATGTGAATGTGGTAGATTATTGTAAATATGCACCAAATTATTCGACATGATGTAGTGAAAGACATCATGTTGTGGATTGTGTTATTTGGTGAATCCTGATACCACTTTGTGTTGTATGTATTGGATGACATTGAATATCTTTTTGAAAAAAAATCCTTTATTAAAGATCATGTTATTTAGTATTGGGATGTACATACCAATATGAAACTAAAAGAAAACAATAAGGATTGCATGCACACATAGGCCACTATGACTCCCTAATCATGAGGTCTCTATGTGTTAACCAGGATACCATGACACTCAGTCATTACTGCTTTAGTGACATTGAAAAATTACACCTTAAAGGGGTGTTAAAGGGGAGGGGTTTGTGCATGGGGGTGTTTCAAGGTGCAGGGGTGGTGAAAGGAGTATTCGAGGGGGGGGGGGGTTAGGGGGTTGTTCAGGGTGTAGGGGTTGTGTCGGTGTGTGTGTGTGTGGGGGGGGAGGGGGTTGCATGGGGGTTGTGTAGGGGTGGTGTAAGGGGTGTCCAGTGGGGTGATCATGTGTGCAGGGTGTGTTTGTGTGTGTGTGGGGGGGGGGGTGCAAGGCCAGGAGGTTTTGGGGGGAATGGGTTTTTGGTAGGGGTGAAAGAATGCATGGGTGTTCATGGGGGTGCAAGCGGGTGTCTAGGATGGAGGGGGTGTCTAGGAGGGTCTGTAGGGGGTGTCCAGGAGGGTCTATAGGGGGATAGTTGTTGGGGTGTCCAAGGGGGTCTGCAGGGGGTGTCCAAGATTAAGGAGGGAGGAGGTGTCCAGGATGCTTCGCAGGTGGTGTCCATGAGGGAGGGTGCGTCCCTGACGGTCTCCAGGGAGAGAGTGTTGGGGAGGGAGGGGGGTGAGAGGGTTTTTATGGGGTGTCCAAGAGGTAGGAGGGGGGGGGGGGGGTTGAGGATGGTCTGTAGGGGGGTGTCTAAGAGGGTGGGGTGTCAAGGAGGGTGTGGGTGGGGGTGTCTATAAGGGTATTCTTTTTTAACATGGTCCATTAAATCACTTACTACATTATTCATTATTCTCAAGATTTCATCTTTGGTCGGTGAAATTTTCAAGAAATTATTTGACATTTGACTGGATTTCCTGAACCTACCACACAACAATTCAGGAGTTATAGGATTTTTACCTTTTGATAATCCCTCACCAGGGTTATATTTTCCATCTTCATTTGGAATAGAATATTTTCCTTTATCATTTTACTTATCTTGTTCTTATATATATATATTTGTTTCTAATTCAACCAGTGATGTGACTAAATAATCAATTGGTATAATGATAGCTTCTTTCGATCATTCATATGGATTCTTGAGATTGATTTTTTTCATGGGGGTGTCCATGAGGGGGTGTCTCTCTAGGTGGTGGGGGCTAGAAGTGTCTTGGGGGTGTCTATTTCGGGGGTGGGGTCTGTCTAGGAGGGGGGTCTCTCGATCTAGTGTCTAGGAGGGAGGGGGTGTCCATGGGTGGTTTGTCAAGGAGGGGGTGTCTAGGGGGGTTTCAGAGGGAGGGGGAAGGAGTCTGTTCGCAGGGCCCAGGGAGTGGTGTCAAGGAGGGTGGGGGTCTGTCTGGGGGGGGTTATATCGATGCGAGTGAGTGTGTGTGGGGGGGGGGGTGCTTTCTAGGGAGGGATTTTTATGGGGCATTCTATCTATGAGGGGGTTCTGTCTAGGTAGGGGGTTCTACAGGGGGAGTGGGGGGGTGGGCTTTATAGGGGATTAGGGGTTGCAGGGGGAGTTGTGGGGGAGGGGGATGCTTTTTAGGGGGTGCACGTGTGTGTAATGTGTAGGGGGAGGGTGCAGGTTGGGTGCAAGGGGGATGTTGGGGGGGGGGGGGGGGGTATTTGCTGGGGGAGATGGAGAGGATGCAAGGGACCAGCACTAACTGAATGGTGCTGGGGTTTTTATAGAATGTAAAATCCTATATCCACAGTTTCCAACCGTGTCTATATATCAAGAGTGATTTTATATTATTCCATAGTTTTCAAACCATGGATATTGGGTTGTCTTCATAGTTTGAACTGTTTTTATATGAATTACCATATTTCCATGCCAATACCTTCCATGGATGAATGAATCGTGTCTATAACCTATATCCATAGTTTTGAACCATGGATATAGACATTATTTGTATTAGTGTACAAATATGCACACAAGATGATTTACTAAACATAAGGATCCCAAAATCTATTCTTTTAGTGTAAATGGAAAAAATGAATAAGTTATTTATTCATGAATCATTGACTTATTTTTTATTCTAACCTTTTCTACTTTAGAAAATGGTGGGAACTAGGAGAAACCAGTCCAACAACCCATGCAAGGGTCTTGCAACTATTGACCAAATGAAATCCCCAATAATTTAAGAGGGGGAGTTCAAAACCTCATGGAAATTCTTATCATGTTGTCTCAAGTTATGAACAATAACCTGAAAATGTGCAATGTCATCCTTCCCCTAAGAGGGAGCAATTGGATATCATGTTTTTTATGAAGGAATGACCACTGAGGTTTTTTTGATCTACTAATCCACTTGTTGTAAAACCACAGTTCAACTAAATGAAGAATAAATTCTCATTGATTCATTTTTATGAGATGGAGAAGTTGATTCTGGCAGTTTCTTGTCTAGATGGAGAGGCTAATCAATGGCGGTATTTGAATAAGAAGACAATGCCAGGTGATGAAATTGAATAGATAGAATGAGCATACTTTAATATCATGTTTATAAACAATTAATTACCAATAAATATTCAAAAAAACGGGGAGAGAGAATTTATAGAGCTCATGAAAATGGAAGGATTATCATTCATGGACTATGAAGCGAATTTCACAAGCCTTTCATGGTATGCTTCTGGATTTTTTATCAACAATGATAGAAAAATTGAGAGATTCTTTAGTTGGTTAGAATGATACCTCTGAATGGATCTTGAAATTTGAGACTTTGAGTGATATGAAGAATTTTTTCGATGACCTCTCAAAGTATATATGGAGTTTGGGGAACTGTCCCATGGATATGGTGATATGAAACGAAAGGTAGAGTTTCATGCTGGAAGATATAATAATAAATGAGGGAAGAAAACCCAATATGTCACATGCTAAAAATGTGGTAAGAAGCATAATGGGAATTGAATCAAGGGGAAGGGGAAATGTTTCATGTGTGGTAGATAAGTCCACAAAGATATTTAAATTCGAAAAGTCATAATAATAATTAAAAATGTGGTTTAATAATGGAAAGTACCAGCCGCAATCCAATGCTAAAATTTTAGGGATGATGGGAACCATATAATCTAGTGCACTACACCTTGATCCCTCGAGGGTAATCAGCGTCATAACAAAACAAATACAATGAAACATGGGAAGTATTATTCCATCACTACTTTGTTTGTTGAGAAAGAAAATTAATTCGTACAAGGTACACTTAATTTTCACTCATGAATTGAAAATGACTTATATGATTCTAGTTTTATGAAATCCTTTATATCTTTTATGTTTTCTTGAACTTTGGAATCGACTCCCAGAAACATTGAAGTCGAGATATTCTAAAAACACATAGTGGTGAAATCATTGCAAAACAAGTGTGGGAATCTTTTCCTATTGGTGTATGTGGGAAGATTCTTCTGGAAAACCTTTTGCTAATTCCATTGCTGAAATTGGATGCTATAATGGGAAATCATTAGGTCTCATTATATATATCACATATCAACTGTCAGGAAATAGAAATATCTTTTCATATGTTGACCAATCCCATGATTCTATAAAAATTAAAGGAAGATACTGAATCTCTTTTGAAAAATCCTTCAACAGTGTGGGTGTTGATTCCTTGTGAAGACACATACCTCACTCAAATAGTTGATTCAAAAGAATATGTCAGCCAAAGTGAAATTCAAATTGTGGGGGATAAAATTATGTATTTCAAAATGAGTTACTATGATTTTCCCCTAGATCATGTGGTATAGTTCTCCATAGAACTCATTCCCGGATCTACTCATTTCTCAATGTGTCCCTATAGGATGGATCCTATTGAATTGGACGAGTTAAAGAAGAAACTACAAAAGAATTTGAAAAAAGGGTTCATATGCCCTAGTGAGTCACCTTGATGTGCACCAGTGATCTTTGTAAAGAAGAAGGATGGATCAATATGGCTATGTATCGATTATAAGTCACTCTACACGATCACCATAAAGAACAAGTATCCACTCCCAACGATTTACGACTTGTTCAGTCAGATACGAGGAGATCACTAAATCTGAAAGGTGGATATTCATTATTTTTATCATCAACTAAAGGTGAAGAATGAAGATATTTATAAGACTACCTTTTACACAAGGTATGGGCACTATGAGTTTCTGGTGATGTTGTTTGGACTTATTAATTCCCTTGAAATCTTCATGGATTTTATGAATAGTGTCTTTAGACATTACCTTGATAAATTTTTGGTAGTGTTTATCGATGATATTCTCATCTACTCTATGAGAATGGAGGAACATGAAGAACATATTATAATTATTTTAGAGACATTGAGAAAGTATAAGTGGCATTCCAAGTTCAGCAAGTGAGTCTTTTTAATGAAGAAAGTAATGTTCTTAAGACATGTGATCACAAGTGAGGGAATATCTATGAACCTTTTATAAAAAAGAGATTATAGAATGGGATAGAACAAATAGTGTCATAGAAATTTGTAGTTTTCATGGACTAGTGGGGTACTACTGATTTTTTTTTAAAAAACGTTATCACAATGTTCTAGAATGATAACTATGTTGACAAGGAAATGGTTAAATTATGTTTGGATGGGAGAATGTGAGGGAATATTCGAGGAGTTAAATAGATAGATGGTCATTGCACTTGTACTTACATTACCTAATAGTGGGGAATGTTTTTTGATATATAGTGATTCTTCGAAGTAAGTATTGGGTTGTGTACTCCTGAAAAATGATAATGTGATAGTCTACGCCTCACAAATGTTTAAGATCCATGAGTAGAACTACCCGAGACATGATATAGGGCTTGCATCTTTGATTTATTCCTTGAAAATCTGGTGGCACCCTCTATGGTGGGAAGTGTGACATATACAGTGATCACAAGAGTATACAGTATATATTCACTAAAATGGATATCCACATGTTTCAAAGGGGATGAGTTGAGCTAATCAAATATCATGATTTCTCTATTTAGTATCATCATGGAAAGGCGAACAAGGTAGCTGATGCTCGAAGAAGAAAAAACCTGATACTCTATCCATGTTGCGGATTGAGAAAGACTATATCTTCATGAATATGGGAAGGATGGATTTGGAAATAATAATGATATGGAATACATCATAACTTTTCCAAATTATTTCCCAACCATCTATCCATGATAAGATTTCGGAAACACAAGGGGACGATCCTAAGCTAAAAAAAAGGGTGAATGATGTAAAGTAAGGGAAGATTCTAGAGTTCCATATCAATGATGAAGGATTAATTTGGTTTAGAACATGGATTTATGTTGCTTCATCACGAGGGATAAAAAGGATCTATTTGATAATGCACAAAACCCACATTTCTCTATCTAACCTGGTAGTACAAAGATGTACTGTGATCTTTGAGAACACTTCTGGTAGGACAACATGAAGCAGGAAATTTCTGAATATATCTCAAGGTGCCTGATACGTTAGAAAGTTAAATCAGAGCAACAAAAGTAAAAAAGGGATGATGTAAACATTTCCTATACCCATGTGGAAATGGGATAATGTCATATGGACTTTATCACGGGTCTCTCGAAGACGACCAAGGGAAATAATGCGGTATGGATTATGGTTGACCGACTCACCAAGATATCCCATTTTATCTCTTTTCAGGAAGATCTCTCACTTGAATAACTTGCAAAGATATATGTGTAGGAATTGGTGAGACCTAATGGGGTTACACTTTCAATTGTATCTGACCATGATCTAAAGTTCACATCTAACTTTTGGAGGAGTCTCCAATGTGATTTGACTACTGAATTGAATTTCAGCATGGTCTATCACCCCTAAACTGATGGACAATCTGAAAGGACTGTTCAGATGCTCGAAGATATGCTAAGAGCCTACTATTTAGAGTTAAAAGGTGGATGGGGTCAACATCTACCACTGGTTGACTTATAATACTAAAATATCTTCCACTTGAGAATTTAGATGGATATATACTATGATATCTATGGAAAGCGATGTAGAACTCCAACATGTTGGAATTAAGTTGGTGAAAGAAAGATAATTGGACCCGATCTTATGAAAAAGATGATAGAGGAGGTTCAAGTCATCCAGAAGAATACTAATACTAATCAAAGTTAGAAAAGTATTTATACTGACAACCTTCATTGGGATTTGGAGTTTGATTTTGGAGACAATTTCTTACTTCAAATATCACCATCAAAGAGAGTCATGGTGTTTGGAAAGAAAGGGAAGCTATGTAAAAGGTACATTGGACCTATTAAGAACGTTGACTACATAGGATCTATGGCCTATCATATTTTACTTCCACAAAATATGGATCATGTTCATGATGTGCATCACATATCAATCACGGGGATGTACATACTATATCCCTCACATGTACTAAACTCAAAGGTGGTACAATTGGATGATGATATCTCTCATGAGGAGAAGCTATTAATGATTATAGTCCATAGAGATATGTTTGAACACAATATAAAAACCCAACATGTAAATTTGTTTTGGAGGAACCATATGTATGAAGAATAATCTTGGGAACCAGAGGATGCAATGAAAGAGAAATACCCTCACCTGTTTATGAAAAACAAAATTTCTATGGAGAAATTTAAACAGGGGGGAAAGAATGTAACGAAACAATATTTTCTCAATGTAATTTGTAACTTATTTTAGTAGTATATTAATAATATAAAATCAGATTATGAAATACAATGACAAATCATGATTAAATGAATTACTATGTAAAATTTAAATAGATAACTATGACTTTTCGTGTTTTTAATTTTGAAAATCTAATATACCCGGTTGCGATCAGTAAGATGTTTGGTGTCCTATCAGAAAAACATAATTTTTCAGGAATAGTTACAAAACATTAGTAATAATAACCTACCCTTATGAATATTAATAGGAACCTTTTGAATAGTAAATCATCCAATATAATATTAACCTCACAAATGAATGTATAAATAAAATTTAGGCATCTTATATATTACAATACGACCTTAGTAAAAGTATAGGTATTTTTGTAAGTCATAAATAATTAATTATAATTAATTAATTAATTTAAAAAAGAATTTATTTTCCTAAAATGTGATCATAAACTAACAATTTTATGTCTTCAGGATTGAAGATATTTTTAAGACAATATGTAATTTTTGAAATCATTATAAACCCATTTTTTGATTTTAAAATATATATTTTCCATGTAAAATATGATTTTAAATAAAAATTAAATTATTCATATCTAGATAATTATGTTTGAAAAATTGATATCATTTTTTGATTTTAAACATAAAAATAATTATTAGGGTTAATTTTGCGCTTTTTCAAAACTACTTAATATTTGGTGAAAAGTGAAATTGGTAAATTTAAAAAATACGCTAAATAAATGAATTTTTGGATCATTCTTGACTCATGGAAGATGTAAATGGTCATTGATTAGAATTCACATTCACTTATTACTATTTTTAGTCATAGGAATTTTCACTATTACATCTCTTGTGGGGAAATAATAAATTAATGAATACAATATTAAGAAAACCCTCCTCCCCTCCAATATAAATACAACCCCTGACACACTCATTTCCTAACACCTCTCAAGCTTCAAGACATAAATAAATTATACCAAAATCACCCCCAAATTTCCTTCCCCACATCCAATAGCCCTTGGTCTCTTCAAAATACCAAATACTCTCCCCTAAGGAGGCTCTCAAATGAGATAAACTCAAGAGGTAAATTCATCTTTCCAGTTATTTTATTTTCTTTCAAGTTCCTTTATTTTATTTTTATTTACTCAACTAAATTTATCCAAATGGTTTTATAACTCTAGTAAAATACATTAAATGGATTGATATTATGATAATGGGATGTTTCATCATAATCTCACCTTCCCTCTCAATTTATTCTATAAATGAAAACACCGTCTAAGATGTGTAAATTTATCACATTCAAGGACGACGAGTTTTCAATTGTCCTTACCATATTAGAAAATGGTCCTGAAAAAAATTTAATGATTTGAATAGATCATAATATATTTATTTTATATTATGTCATATTTTGGATTCCTTATACACATATCATATAAAATAATAATACAAAACATGTTCATTATGAAAAAAACTGCTAAATAAATCCAAACATTTATCATTTAAATTTTATTTAATATTTAATACTCATGGTATATACAAAATTCATTATAAGATCATTTATTTCTTTATAATTTCACTAATAATATATATTAACAATTCGATAAGTTTAACAACATTTCAAATGAACATCCATTCACGAATAAAAGTTAACCATTCATAAAAGCTAATAAAATTGACACTCCCAAACAATGATGTTAAGCTCTATAACTCATCCAAAAGAACCATAAATGAACTTAATAAAACCATAATGAATAAAATTAATGTATTAATATATATTTAATTGTTAATTAATTAAGCTAATGTAATTTTATAATATTTAAATGTGAATAAAGAATTCAGAAAAAAGGTAAGGGGAAATTCTCGAACCCAACTCCCATTCTTTGGGTTTTCACTATTCAACCCACATACAGAATGAATATGACTTAATAATCATTTATTAATCACTAGCTTACATTTTATGGGATATAAATGTTCTTTAACTGATTTTAGGAAAAATACAATTATTTTGAAAAGAAAACTTCTTTTAAATAAACACACCCCCTTTACTTCTTGAAGAATGTTTCACTCTTCCCGCAAGGTTTATGGTTCTCTATCAAGAATTATATTCCCTATTTATTTTGGGAAGAAAATTTTTATTAATGTATAATTTATGTTGTGAAACCCATTTCCTTCTTTAGTTTATTTTATGATCAAGTTTTACATATTTTCTATGTGGCATGCATGATAATTTAAATGTAATGATGCGATGGGTTCTCTTGGAATTACATTTGGAAATATTAATGTTTGAATGTGACAGGTGTGCCCAAAATTATCAATGCACTAATTCATTGTTTATAGTAACGAATCTCATGAGATAATGTGAAATGATGCATGAACATGATTCTATATTTTTTCAAAACTATGTGTGTTAGTTAACCACTAATACATGATGTTTCATTTTAATGAATTTCCACATTCTATGCTATTATATTAATGATATTATTATTATTCTCCCCCCATATTACATTGTTTCATGTTCTTATATTTCCTCTTACTGGGCTTTTATCTCAACCATTTTTGATGTTTATCCTCACGTGACAACATAAACTAAGGAGTACACAATGGTCGATAAGAAGAAAGAGAAGAAATATTTAAATAAGAGTTTATTATTTATGTTGAAAATGTTATGTATGTTCCATGTTTTAAAAAGGAACTAAATCATTCGATCCTCATTGTGTAGTGATTTTATGTTTTTTATCATTAAAATGATGTATATGTAATGTATGAAATGAAGGGTTCCTATAATCATACCATCCATTAATGGTTCCCCAACCTCAGTTTGATCTTTAGAAACCAATATGATCCTTTGAGTTGATTAAAATGATCAATAATAGACAATGATTATTTATTATAAAAAATCACTAGATTCAACTTATGATAGTTTATGAAAATTTAGAGATTTCAATTTTCCTTTTAGAATTTAAAATTTGAGATACCCAAGATGAAATGATAGCATGGATAAATCCATTTATTTTAAGGTACTATAACTGAAACATTAGCTCATTTAACTCAACAAGATCCATCTGTTATAACAGTAAGGAAATGAGGCTCATACAAGGGAGCATATTGATAAAAACTTTACCTCTAAGTACGGTGTAAATCCAAAAAACATAATTTAAAAACACATCAGGGTACTAATCTAAAACCACTAGAAAATGATCACATAAAACCTACTCAAAACATAAAATAAAAACCTAAAAAACTAACACATGATTGATCCCATATATATAGAAATGAGACCTTTCCTCTATAACCTCGAATCCCACTCACCCTAGAAAATGCGAGATCCCCCGTCAAGAGATAAAAAATGTAACCTGTGCTGATAGTATTCAATAATAGATTTGAAACTGACCATCCAATTCATTAAAATGATGAGATAAAGAGCTTATAGATCCAACATGAGGAATTCGTACATGAACTCCCCATCAATAACCAAAACATGACCCTTTAGGAACATTAGACTTTTCTCCCTCTTCTATTCCAATAGGGGAAGTAGATCCATCACAAATAGATTCAACTCTACACACATAACAAAATCATCATAAAATTTAATGATATAATGAAATTGTAAAAACATGTATAAAAATGTATAAAACTATAGAAGATATTATAAGAACCATACCTGTCATGGTGGTTGATCCGACTTGGAGTCCACATGGACTACATCAACTGTATAGAGACATATGGGATTAGACCAACTATGAGCCTTCTTATGTTCTTGAGATAACCCCTAAGATTTAGGGAAGCATAAAAAAACTTTAGAAGAATATAAATGTGTATCATACCCCAATGAAAATTAAGAAAGGAATTTAATCCCCTAATGGTAATCCCTTCAGAAGAATTTAAGATAAACCAGAAATCCACACCAGTATAACATCCTCAAAACCATTAGGAAATTATTTCAAATATTGTAAAACTTCCCACACTAATAAAACTCATCGGTTAAAACTTATAAAAATCCCATAACTACAAACCTAATCAATGTTTATCACCCTTTAAAAAAATAGCTCAATCATGCTTCTTCTTTTACCCAAAGGAATAACTTTTTCTACTTCCCACTACTAAAGAGACTCCTTTGAGACATATATTCCCTACTAAATCCACTTAATACATATCAATTTTATCTACCACATCAGTATTGTTCATTTGGGAATAAAGGATAATCATTGACATGATCTTTGTATTTAATACCATGTAAAAATTTCTCTCCTTGAGATAGTCATCCGTGAGTTTCTCTGGAGACAAGTGAACTTGCTAAAAAAAGAATCATATTCTAATTCCAAATAGTATCCTTTATCCAACATCATGAACTCATTAGTCTTCACCACCATAAGTTTCTCACGATAAAATTGTCGATTAAATTATATTTTGAAGGTATCCCTGGTGATATCGTAATGCCTCTTGTATTTCACTATGTAGTCCCTCCATTTCCTACCAAATCCAGAGAATATTTAAGTAGTGAATACTACATGTTGGGTCTGAGGTTTCATAAAAAAATGGAATATATGCTTGATCGTCTCAATCCATTCCTCAGGATCATGCTTAACTCCATTACCTTGGATGAATGGTGGATTATACTTAGTAAACTAATGAGAAAAATCCAATTTCTGTGCTTAAGATATTTCACCATCTTGTCAAATATATTAAATGTTACATTACAATAACTACACTAAATAAGGGTTAATCAGCGGAGTAACTTTCATAACGTTATTTATAACATCGTTCTATTGTATAGAAAAGGAACATAAATGAGGAATTATCTATAAAAAATACCAACTCAATCACAACAAAATTAAATATCAATTAACATTGAGTAAACCATAAGAATCCGTTATAATATGTTTCAATTGAGAAATATTAACATGAAAAACTCTAAAAAATAAAGGTCTGAAAAAATTAAAAAAAATAACCTTTTAACATTTCATGGTTCAGAGATATGGTTAGACAAACCATGCCCTAACCATGAAAAATAACACCAAATGCTTACAGAACTGGTCACATAGTATTTTCCTGATTACTATAAATAATGATCCTAAACACGATGCCTCTTATATCATCCCACATTTTAACCCAAAACTCAATATTTATACAAAATTCTCTAGGGTTCCTCCCAAAACCCATAGAAAATTATAAAAAACATCAAATATCATCAAAACAACCCAAAATGTGGTCAAAATAAATATTACAATTCTTGACCACCCATGGAAACTCACAGTTTTCCATAGTAAGGATATGGACATTCACTCCTCTTCATTAACCTCCACATCCCCAATAGTCTAATCTCTTGACTACTACTGATCCCCAAATAACATAATGACATTAATTCGTTTTTTTTAATGAACTATCTTAGGTAAACCCAACACGTCACCCGATGTACACTTCTATAAGGCCCAAAGAATATTCCAGATCATCACATGATGGATACAAGCCCCAAGGAATCCCTGATTACAATTTTTGAATTATTTTATCCCTAAACAACTAAAATAAACCATCCATAAATTATATGACCAAAAAACTAAAAACTAGATCCCTAGAAATAAGAGTTATAAATATAGAATTGAGTAAACACAAAAATGAAAAATAATGGATGTCATAACACCATCGCATAAAAACTTATAACACACACATATATATATATATATATGATATCCACACTATAAAATTAGAATACAGAAAAGATGTCAAGGTACCATAAAAACATCTTAATGATGAAAAATCTAAAATTATTTATATAAAATATAATCTCTAAGAGTACATGTATCCTCCATCCAAAATGAACCATATATATTTGGTAATTAATAAGGGAAACCGAACTACAATGTAGCCTTTATCTTACTTTTTTCAGATAAAACAAAGTCTGTACACTCTCAAATGCATATGTATGGTGTGAAGAAATAAAACCAGTAGGATAATACTATGATTTTATAATATAGTATTTGTATATAAAAACCAATAAGACATGTTTTAAAATTCCTTTTTAAAAGCCAATTTCATATTTTAAAT
Organism: Viscum album; assembly: GCA_963277665.1. Lineage (NCBI taxonomy): Eukaryota > Viridiplantae > Streptophyta > Magnoliopsida > Santalales > Viscaceae > Viscum > Viscum album. Next base: position 1,596,386,178 of record OY728161.1, read on the forward strand.
CATGTTCAATTTAAAAAACATATTTAGAAACCCCTTTTGTTTTCCTCAAAAAATATTTTTTACCAAACATATTAAACAAGGCTCAAAAAAATAAATTAATACACTTGACACAACATGATCAAAACACCCACATATTTCATGATCATTAGAACAAGACTTAACCCAATCACTTAAAAAAATTATGGAATATGGGTATAAGTATGAAATATCTCAACCAACCAAGTCAATAACATCATTTATAAATAACCTAAATTAATTGAGAATAGATAATATCCCACCCTGGGATATATTCATAAGTGTCTACTGTGAGTTATTCTAAAACAATAGTTTCTTATCATTATAAATAGGATTAAAAAGCTTGCATTATATGTTGGACTTCACTAATCCCAATAATAATTCCATTAGTACACCAAAATCTTACATTAGTGGTAGTTTATAAAACTGCAGCTAAATTTTTTTAGATAATTTAGTGGTGGTTTATTAAAAACCAATGCTAAATATTTTTATTTTTTTGAAAAAATCGACACTTCTCTTATTTCCCCTTGATGATTCAACCCTAACCCCGAAATCCCCGTGAACCCTTATATTCACTGATCCCATCCCTCATCATTGATCCCTTACCTCACTACTGATCTCATACCTCACCACTAATCTCGATGCTCACCATCCATCGCCGTTGAACCGAACATCACTAACATCCCCCATGGTTCACACTTACCCCTACCCCTCCCACCAGACACTTCACACCCTAATCCCATAAGCCCTACCTATCCCCATAAAGCCTCATTTCCAATCCTGACCATGGGTATCGTCATTTTTGAAGGTGATAATTTTCACCGTGTTTCATATTAGGTTATACTTCTTGTAGGAAGATGTTATTATGAAATTGTTTCATTTTATAATTATAAGAATGCAATTACCATATAAATTCCATTTTTATGAAATTACAAATATTTTTAATATACCAATGGATTTTTTAAAATATTTCATGGTATTTTGAGGTTGGTATAAATTGGTTTTCCCATGAATACCATGATTTAATTTTTTTTAAATGAAATGTTTTATTATGATAATATTATTGTGAAGTATCTTATTTCCTTTTGAAGTGGTTATGAAGTATAGAAATGGATTTTGACCATATTATGATTTTTAATGTGTGAAAATTAGGTTTTAAATAGAATTTGATTTAGAATTGAGGTGTTTTCCTATAAATGTGTTACCAATGGTTGTTCTAATGTATTTAAAATTGGTATTTTAAATGTGTAAATGGTTTAAAACTTTAAAAATTTATTATTGTCTTGTTTTAAATGGTCTGATGGATTTTTTTTTCCATTTTTCCTTGTTTTGACTTTCAATGAAAATGGACCATTTTGAAGTGTAGCTTTTAAACATTTTAAATGAAATGGTTAATTTTTACGGACCTATTAAAATGTTTCAAGTTGTGTTCATGTGATTTTTGAGGGAAATGAAGGTCATTGTCCATGATTTGTTTTTTCAAATAAGAGAACGCTTTTGTAATGGTGGCATTGAAATTTTTTAAATTCTTTAATATTTTCCACCATTTTTACATTGTGTTTGGTAATTATTTTATAAAAAATACAATGTTTTTTCATTCGAAGACACGTTTTGGTGTCAAAATACTACTTAGAACATTGGTTTTAAATGGTGTATGTAGAAGGAAACCCTTGATTCCCACTTTCGTGTTTACCACTTGTGTGGGTTTGTGATAAATATGTAATTATTGTTTCTCCCCATGCATCAGAATGTGATAATTATGCCTTGAGTGTATGTCGTGTATGTTTATGGTACTACATCATTGGGTGTTAGGGTTAAATGTAGTTATTGTTATTCATCATACGTAAAAAATGCACCATTTTCACTATTCCTTAGTTCTACTATTGGTCATGGGAATCTAGGTACTAAATGGATGACCCAAATTATTTCTCTAGTTGGTTCACATTATTCCAGTTTAAAACTAGTCATTATAAGAACATGGTCTAGGTGTGGGGTTTTCATCATGAGGCTTGTGTTGGAAACATGGTTTTCAGTTATATATATATAGCATATCCTGATAAATAGACATTTGTGGTGGTAGTTAACATATATGAATAACTTATTATTACATTAGTATTCCTATTGTAGATCCCATGACACATTCAATTTTATGGTTACTTATTGATTTAGGGGATTTTTGTCTAGTTCTATATTGTATCATTTCCCATAATTTATTCATTATTGAATCTTTATTCATTATAATGTATTATATTGTTACTTAGTGATTTTGGGGAGTTTTATCTAGTTATATATTATATCATTTTCCTGATTTCATCATTATGGAATCTTTCTTATTAATATTTTATTTTTATATTCCTTATGCAAATATTTTTCTTACACTTACATTGCATTTATAGTTTTTTTATTACCGTTGCATATGGAACTTTGTATCCTTGATAATGCTTTGTATTATTATTTTTCTCTTACATAAGCTCTAATTACATTTAGAAAAGTCTTTCTTACATTTACCCAAGTGATTATAACCTTTACACAAGTGTTTCTTAACTTTACAGAAGTGTTTCTTACCTCTACATAAGTGATAAGCTACACTTAAGAGGAAAGAAAAAAAATGTAAGATACCATTGTTTAGTGAACTATATACCATTAAATAGTTTATGAAAATTCTTTTTTTTCTCTGCACATTCATTAGAAAATTCTTATCACCCTAATGTTACTTTTGAGTGCCTTTGTACAACTTTTCTAGTTACCTTTACATGACTATTTTAAGTATAAGATTTCCATTACACAATATTACTATTTACCCTTATGCAATACTTATAATTATTTCTTACCCTTACATAGATTTATAATATACCTATATATAAAATGTGTAAAATTTATCTTATCTTTATGAGAGCTATATATATTAATGGTTACCTTTACAAAAATTATAAAAATTATATGGTTCCCTTATGCAACCCGTGAAAAAAAATATTTTTCCTTACGTGGGATATATAGGTATAAAACATCCTTATTATGTTTATTCAGTATCATCTCTCATATGTTTTAATGTTAAAAAGCCTCTGTCACTGGAAAATTATTTCAGGATTGAAATACATTTTGTATTTTTGAATTTGAGTTTGATACTTTGCACAGTAATATGTCTCTATTTTATTTTCTAACTTTTGGGTTTTAAATGTATGATGAATATTTAGGAAACACCCATGTGTATAAGATTAAATGGATTTCTAAACAATGTTATCCTTTTGTGTTTTATCTATAAATAGAAGCTAAAGAATGAAGTGGATAAATAATGAGTATGAAATTTTTAACTTCATCGATTATTTATACTGATTTGTTGAGACATTTCTAGTTTCACTATATTTACTTTTTCTGTATAAATTAATGAAGGGTAGAAGTTCACTACTCTACAACAATTTCAACATCAACATTTTCTAATTGTTCATATTGTGTTATTATTTTTCATAAATGTCTATAATTCTTATTTCACATATGGTTATACGTAAATTTAAAAAGGTAGTGTCTTGTTATTTAACATATAGATTTTTTCAACTACTATATATGAATATATTTTCCTATTTAGTAATAGTTATGTATTTTAATTTTTCCATAATGTTTCAGAACATTTGGATATATATGGATAAAAGTTGTATCACATTACAGGGGAACACACCTTAGTAAGAAAAGGGTTTTGAAGAATTTTTAGTTTTTTCAATTTCCAATCAAACTGTTGATGGGAGATTAGGATTTCCATGTATGAAATGTAAATTTAGAATATGGATGAAGAGAGAAGAAGTTCATGAACACTTGATATTGAAGAAACTCCCTACTTATTATTTTTATCAGATTGGGCATGGAGAATCGAATGCCACAAAAAGGTTGAGAACTGGTGTCAATCGACAAAATGAGATCCCAACTTCATCAATAATGGAAAATGAAATGCAAGACATTATAAATGATTCATTCGATATTGAAAGACAACAAAGTCCACATTAAAACATATCAAAACAACTAGTTGAGGATGTTACAATAGAAAAGTGGAATGTGATGTCTTTGATACTATAGGAAAACAAGATCAAAATTGTAACATATTGTTGGATACTCCTCTTGATTATGTAGAGAACAATGTAAGAGATAACTTCACTAAGAAGACAGATTTGTTTCATGATTTCTTTGATGATGGAAATCCGGAGTTGTACAGTGGATGTTTGAAATATTCAAAACATTCTGTTCTAATGAATTTGTACCACATCAAAGGCCTATATGGAATTTCAAAAAAAAGGCGATGTCCATGATATTGGAATTATTGCATGATTCATTTCCTAAATCAAAGATCCATGAGTAATTTTATGATATGAAAACGTTGATGACAAGATTATTATGAATTATACAATAATACATGTGTGTACCAATGATTGTATGCTTTATTTGGGAGAGGATTCAATCAGTAAGGATTGAAAAAAAATTCTTCTTATAGATGGTAATCTATGGTTGATATTGGAAGTCTGAATCAGCATATTACCATAAATAAGAAGAAAAGGAACACACCTGCAATGTTTTTCATCACTTTCATATAAATCCTCTATTGAAATGAGTATTCATGTCATTTAAAACCTCTAAACGCATGAAGTGGAATTCTGTAGATAATAACAGTGATGGCTTAATGTGAAATACAATAGATTCGAAATCAGGGAATTCATTTGGTTCAATACATCTAGATTTCTCAACTGATAATAGGAATTTTTTAATGGGATTTGATACCAATGGATTCAACCCATTATGGACATTGAGTACCAGTTATAGCATTTGGCCGGTAGTTTTGATCCCCTATAATTTGACTCCATGGATGAGTATTCAACAAAAGTATTTTATAATTTTGATGATTATTCCAGGGAAAACATTCTTGGAAATGATATTGATGTATAGATGTATCCTTTAATTGAATAATTAAAGAAGTAATCGAGAAATATTTTCAATACATATGATGCATCATCTAGAACAATTTTCAAAATGAATGTTTCTATATGAAGAAAATGATTATATGCGCTGTTATCCATTCATTTATCAACCACTTATGTAATTTATGGGGTCATTCATCATCATCATTATGTATATTTAGTTTTTTTGTGTTGTGAATAAGTTATAATTTTTAATTACATTTATTTATGATTTTTTTGAAATATTTGTTCAAAACTATATTTTTTTTATTAAATGACCGGAATAACATTGAGTAAGCATTATAGTCACACTACGGGGTCAAAGAGTTTTTCAAGAAGCCGATCGACTCTGGTAATATTTCCATTGGTTTTAATATTTATTATAAAATGTTATCTATTTAATATATTAAATTATTTATTTAACTGTGTTTAATGAATTCAAAATTATTAGGACAATAAGCATCCCGAACAGATGTGTGGTTAGATTTTCATAAAAAAATATGATTGGTGTTTTTTTAATGAGTCTACAAAAGATGTTTTAGAATGAAATAATTTTTATTATAAAAGGTTATTATCCGTTTACAATATGTTAATATATATTAATTATAATATGACTGATATTTTATTTATAGGTTAAAAAATAATGAACTATGGAATGTCAATCCCACGTCGTCCTACTTAGTCTCCCAAGATGATCGAGTTGCTAAAGTTTTTGTGAAGGATAATTCTGATTGATTGTGCATGGTGGGTTTGGGACCATTAACATGTAATGTATTTGGTAGTAAAATGGGTATTGAAAGTTATGAATAGTGGTGTGAAGGTAAATCACACTACATAATAAACATGTAGTTAACAAATATTTACTGATTTTAAGTTTAACTATAAATATAAAACATTGTTTAATTTTCAATATAATTTTATTACAGGTTCTGGTAGCAAGATGTAGAGATGGAGATGGAGAGGGTGATTATCATATTTCTTCATTGGGAAATGATTAGTGTAGAGGGTTTTTTCATTTATCAGTATGTCCAATGTGGATATTTTTTTAATTTTTTTCTTATATTTTATATGGGATCGGGACAACAGGTGAGGTATGTATGTATTTTATAACCATGTTTCTATATGGTGTGTTTCAATTGGCTATAGATATTTGAATTTCTTTATGAAAATAAATTTTTTCTAGTTTCTTGTCTCTATTTTACATACAGGTTGACCTGACTATTATATACTACTATTTCCCACTTGTTTTTCATGGTGCCCTAACTTGCCAAGAACAATGTATTATGTGTCCCTCAATGATTCAACACACATACATTGACAACTAACTGAGAATGTATAGGTAAAATTGAACTGATTTCATGTTAAAATATTAAGAAAGGTGCATTCGTCATTATCATAGGATTATATTTAAGTTAAAATTTAAAATTGGGTTTATTAGTGTGTTTATTATGGTAACAAATATATTTATAGTGTATTATTTTTTATAATATTTTATTGATAATTATTGATACATTCTAACTAATTTATTTATGTAAGATTAAACTTAATTTATTGAAAATTCATAAAATTATAAGATGATTTATTTTATTTATATAAAATTACTTATTTTGATTTATAATTTATGTTTAACGTGTGTTAATTAACAAACCTATAAATTTGATATTTCATAATAGATATTAAATGTCTTATTTTCACTGGATTATTTTTAATAGTGTCTTAATATGATTACATAATGATTTTTTAATAGAAAATCATAATATAAGATCAATATTTCTATGTAAATAATATAAATTGCAAAAAATTATTCTCAACCAAGAATTATATTGATGATTTATTACTGATAAAATGAATTGTTTTAAAAAATAAATTTCCTAGAAGTATGATTTGGATTCTAAAGTTTATTATCTAATATCATTTGTTAATTTAAACATATAATTTAAAAATAATGTTTTATCAAAATAAGATGTAAATATGACATTATTTGATTAAAGAGAATACTAGAATTATATTAAATTCTGTTTATTATAAAAGAATGTTAAATATATTAATTTTTTATTCCATTTTAAACATGATTTTTTTTAGTTTTTACAACATTACATCAATTTTATACATGATTTATTATGAATTATAGGTTTTGAATTTATTTATCAAGTATGGAAGTGAAGCATGAAGTAACTCTATGGTAATTATGTGATGAATTAAAAAATAATATTTTATGTTAATAAGTGTAACACAATAATTGATGTTCGTTCAAAATATGATAAATTGAATATTAATATTTTATGTGTGCCACAATGACAATGTTAATTTAATTATGGTATAATAATTTTTCTTATTGATGAAAATTTCCTTAATGGTTATGTATCTCCATACCTTTTTAATGGTATGTTTCCTTTAAACTACCTATTTGGTTATAGTGGTTATTGATTTATTGTTATAAGGTAATTATATGGGAAATGAATTATAATTATATTATTATTGATATATTTAGTTTAGTTTTTATATGATATCATGTAGTAGAAGTCATTAGTGAGGTTGAAAGGATAACTTTTTGAAATATGTTATAGTTGAAGGTATGATGAATGATGATGTGGAAAGGATTTATTAAGATGATCGGTTGATGTAAGGGACATGTTTTAATAATGAATGTGTTGTTCTGGCTATAGGTTCTGGGGCAGCAGAACCTTTAACTTGTTTTTTTCATTCATGATATAACGGTAGTTTAAACCAACTCTATATTATAGTATTGTTTAGGACGGTGATTTAAACCACCTGTAAATATGAAAATATTTGACCAACAAGGGGTTTATTTTTATTGTAAGTGGTTTTCATTGGTAAAAGGCCCAAACTTTAGCACATTTTTAACCACCTGTAGATTACAATTATATATTTAAAGCAAAAAACTCTGCAAAAAATAAAAAAACCACCAAAAAACACGTGTTCCATAACACTTCATGGAAACCAATTCTAAATGGAAAGAACCTATGTGTGTTGATTTTCATCACCAAATTTATTGGAAGTTTTCTGAGACCGTTGCAGGACCATCTCATAGTGGTTTAAACCGCCTCCAGATAAAAAGCCACTACTATAAGGACATTTTTTATAGTGCATGGGAACTCTTAGTCTTCATGGAAACATTTATTAAGCTCTCTCATTCACCAAAAAATGTTCTCCCTTTGCCTCTTGGATAAAACTCTCTTTTTCTAAGACATGTATACACACACACCCATGGTCTCCCACGTGTCATAAAATTCTAAACATACGAAACACAAACAAGTTCCATTCCCCAAATCCATTTCAAAATCCAATTTAATAAAAAAATTCCCAATTGATGTAAACACATTCCTTAAAGTAAAAAATTACCATTTAAATAAAACATCTTCGATAGGGTAAAAACATAACCCCCCCCCCCATTTAAATCCATTTTAACTCATAATGTCTCTTTCATCCATTTCAAAAAATAGATGTAGTGCATTAGAGTCAACCCCATTTGAAAACCCATATTAATCCTCAAAATGGAAAACAAATCCCAGAATCATAACAAGAATGGATAAACCATTAAAATTACACAAATTAAGAGTAATTTAATGAGAAAAACATATGGAAAATCAAGAATTAATGGAATGTCATCGATAATAACCATTAAATAGAGACACATATCCTTAAACGAACAAAATAATATCCTCTTTGATAAAAACTACTTGAATTAAGAAAGGAAACTCCTCACACAATTGTACAAAAATGAAACAATCTAAAACTTTTATAAATAAACCTACAATTAGGATAAAATTCGATGTGGTTTCCATGATCTAAGTAAAATGAAGAATTTGGAATGAATCGTAAGAAAAAAGAAGAAATCATGGGGAAATTGAGCATACCTAAGACTATAAAAAAATGATTACATAATAATCCACAAATATAGAGGTGAAGTAATCTCCCAGGAATTTGGATAGGTATATTCATAAGTGAGGAGAGATATTTATGTTAAACCCTTAAAATTAAAATGGGGTAAAATGGTCAAAATACACTTTTTTTATGATATAGACACGCTACACGGTTAAAAAATAAAAACACTAACCATGTAAGAGCTACTATATCTCCATTTACAAGATGAAAAATAGCTAAAAAATTATACATTGTTAGAAAATCCTTGATAAAATTGGAAAAAATCCCACTATCCCATAAAAATCACTCTTGAATGGTGAGTAACACATTTTGGAAAATTCTTTTTTGACCGTGCACCATAGATTTTTTTTCCAAAAACAAAGGTTTCCCCCTATAACACTCAAAAAATAAATGAATAAATAAATAAATAAGACTCAAAATAAAACATAATAGTGACCTAGTGGATGTTACACTTATCGATGAACCTAGTTTACTACCCTTTTTACCACTCACAATGTGTAACTAGGGACTATATACATTTTACCCAATGGTATCGTTTATTAGTTCATAGAAAACACTAGTCTCTTCTCCACCTTTGTCTCAAACCATTACTAAAAATATCAAATTTCATACTGAAACTAAGCTATTTAAAATAATAGATCTTCCAATTATAATATTAATGTTCACCTCAGGATACCATAGTCGTTAGAAATCGAATTATTGAAGCCTATATTTAGAATTATAATATCCAAAATGACAATAATAATATTTTATTTTAGCAAAAATGATTTTTTTAATGAAAAAAATATGTTAGTTTAGATGAAAAAATACATGTTGATCATAATACTTATAGATACTTTTAGAGACATAAAATCAAAAAGGTGGTGTATATTTAAAATAAATTCATGTTTCATACAAATTTATGAATGATTCCGAGTTAGATATACAAAAAAAATAATAATCCTGAATTACATTCATTTGTTTGGAATACCATGAATTATAAAAAAAGGAACAAAACTGATAATGTTTGATTAATTTGTAGTTGATGGAATATTGTTAATATATCTAGTAACAAATGAGGTTTTCATTGTTTCAATAAGTATATTTAGATTTTTTAGAAATTTTTAATGTAAGTATTTTTTAATAATCCTAGAGTGAGTGTGTGGAATAAAGAGATGTTGAATAAAATAATGTGGAAGTTGATGAATTTCATGGGACATAAACATATAAATATAAAATTAATATGGTCTTAGATGATGATAAAGTACAAGATAATGATTCAACAAAATTTAGTGAGCAATAAGAACACAAATCAGATTATAAAACCTTGAGGAAACATATAGAGACTTAAAATATCATCAAAGATCATAATGTAACAATTAAACTTTGAAGATCATTGAGAATAATAACTCATACTTTGTTTATTTTACATTTTAATCTATTGTGTGTCAAAAAAATGAAATATATAGAGTTGGTTTAGTAAATAAACGTTTTTTTGAAAAATATAAAAGAAAAACACATGAAATTTGTTTTAAAATAAAAAAAATGAGAATATTTATATAAAAAAGTATGTGTTCTAAAATAAGTTTAATAATAGAGGTAAAGTGAAAAGGAATTAATTACAACTTTTTTATGGAGAGTATTTATATGTAAATGCTTTTATTTCAAGGAAATGTTTAAACAAGTCCAAAGGTTTAAAATAATTGTAAATTAGATCTCTATTTCCATTCAAATGTACAATGATTCATCTGAAATAGATGTAAAGTGAGTGTTCCTTAATATAGAGCCATAGGGGAGGATTATATAGATAAACCTAATGAATTTTTACTTAGTAAAGATGATATATTAATTTTAATGTTAAAGAACATTTTTTAAGAGTAAAAATATTTCTAATATATTGTTATTATTAGTTAGACACATGATTGAAGACTTTTTATTTCAAGAAAGTAAGTCTTTGTAACAACGTGTACATAAATGATGCTTAAAAGAGATTACTTATTGTTATCATGCTTTCTTGGAGTAGTGAATTTTTTCGTGGGTCTTCAAATTACATAAAAGAATGATTATATTTTATAATATCAATAGAAGTATACCGAAGAGTTGTTTTAGATGTTTGATATAGAGGATGAAAATTATGTTTTTACTTGAATTTTTAGGGGAGATAATCTTTATAAATATTATAAAGGGAAATTAGTTAATATAATAGTGTCTTAGATACTTATTAAAAGTCTCTAAATATTTTGTAAACATGAAGTCCCGATAATTTCTATGTTGTGACACTGAGTTCTCACAATGAATGTGAACCTAAATAAGATAATTTTTTTTTCTACTATTATTTTATGGTACATTATAAAACAAACATTATGTATTAATTTTTTATATAAATTGGAAGGTAATATATATTTTTTATTTATTGATATTGACTAAGATAAAAATGTTACTCATAGAAAGTTTACCATGATTGAAGTTGTCTTGTTTGGATGAATGAGAGTGAAATGGAATATAAATAATTAAATTTTAGTTATGTTATGAAATGAATAACATGAGTATATTTTTATAACTTTATAAATAATTAAAATTATTTTGATAAATACACAACTTAAGGACCTCATGGTGGAGTTGATGATACCTTTTCTCAAGGGTTGTGATAATCAATGTAAGGCCATTTTGTTAAATCATTTGGTCCAAAATTATTAATATATTGATATAAAAAAATTAAAGGCTTCATATAACAGATGTTGTATCAAGAATTCTTTATGTTGAAACTTTTTCTATCGATGGAACAAGTGACATACGTGTTTGTGATGCTACTATGAGAGTAATATTTTGAAAATTTAGGGAAGATGATTAGTATCCATCTTATCTTATATCACATATAAGGTATATATGTTACATCACATTTTTTAATATTTATATTAATATATTTTATGGGATATAATAAAATAAATCCAATTTATTGTTAACTTTTCAATAAATGGGGTGAGACTATTAAGAGACAGAAAACCAAAGGGAATTCTTTGAATTCTAAGAGTGTTAGTTGGTTTGTGTTGAAATGATTTATATGGTAATGGAATAATGTGTGAAATATGTTATGGGAATATATGAAATGGGTTATTTTCAAAAATAAATGAAGAAGAAGATATGTATTCATCAATAAAAGAGAGAGGATAAATTTGATTTTCAAAAACATTGAATTGATCATTAATCATTATGGTTTCCCAAACTAATTTTTCCCATATAAGATTATAAATGATTATTGGTATTACATAACTAAAAAATAACAATCTTAGGAGTATGTAAAATTTTTATAACAGAAAATAATTTATAATTCATAGAAATATTTCATTCAACACAAGAAAGGTTGTATAATTCATTCGAAATCGTTATCATTTTTATTGTATATGAAAATGTTAGTGAGATGGATTTATAAGAAGTGGATGTTTAAAAAACTAAAAATGCAGTAATCGTTAACACCATGTAAAATTAATTATATAAAGGAGAGTGTCCTGATAAGATGTGATTATATTTTTAGTATAAAGTGCTATATTATTTTGTATGAAATTAACATGAGTATGTGACCATTTTGTTTTTTTTATTATCAAAATTTGAGAAAGAAGATAGTGTGAAAGTTGATTACATTATAAATATGTTATTGGGGTTAATTGAAGTGAAGAAAATAATAATATTGAAGATGGAGGCTGGAAGTAAAATTTTTCAAGTGTATATCATATGTCCTATACCCATTTGATTTTTTGTGGCCAAAAAAAAGATATAAAATGAAATATCTTCAATAGAAGTTTTAGTGACTGAGGTAACAAATTAGTTTTTTAGTAGTTATCTCCAATGAAGTTATTTTGGATTCTAATGGGATTCTAGTAGGATTTTGATCTACCATGGAAAATAATTATTTTCATAATGGTTAAAGATGTGGATTATCTGTTACCACATGTTATTTATTTAGATTAATACTAATAATACTTAATACCCATCTATAGTATTTAGAATGATGTTTTAATTTTGTAAGATCACAATCCAAGGATATAAAAATTTGGATTGTAACATCCCATTACCTTTTTTCACAGAATTTTTGACTCTCTATTTCTTACTCTTTTTTATTGGGTTCATTTCGGTACTTTCAAGAATGGAGATATTAGTTATAGGGAAATTAACTAAAGTTAAAGGATATATAATTTTCTGGATTTAGTGGAGTATATATATAAATATGTAATCTAGGATCTACGCCATAGTTAATGGGTTGTAGCATAGAGATTCATAGCTTCGTTGTGGACTATAAAGAAGTTGCATAGTAAAGCTTGAGCTCCGACAGGGTGATAGAATAGGCTTTAAGCTACACCATGGTTCCCTAGAGACAAGTTTTTAGAGTGAATTCTAATATTGTAATAGCTTCATCACGGAGGGACAACTAGACCATGGATCCTTGGTTTTATATTTTAGTGCTACAACCATTTTTTGGAATAGTTGCGATGTGGTTCTTGGGATGCCCAATAGATTTACCCTTGGTGAATCGAATTTGGGGGAGGTCTTCATCATGTTTTACAGAGGCTAGTTGACCAGGGGTTCTTATGGAATGGTAAAAGGAGTATATTCCATATTTTGGTTATTATCATCCCTCCTATGCTGTATACATAGAGGATGTGGAATGTTTTGAGTTTTTCCATTCTTTAATGTCTTGAGAAGCTTTTATATTTCATTTTCTCTCGCTCCACTATCATTCAAAATCATGAATCTTGAAGGCTACCAACAGGAATTTTGACTCCTATGAACTCAATTATTATCAGATTGATGTGCTAGTGTTCATGTTGGATCCCTTTCTGTTGATTAAATATCCTCTAGTATGGTTTTTTTAATATCATCTTCTCTCATATATAGTGTATGATCATAGGTTTTTCATGGGATACATATAATTATATTAAGGTTAAATGTTTTTAATTTATTTTTAGGCTAAAAACCTAAACCTGGCCATGGGCTGGTTGGGTTGTTTTGGAGAAAGAAGGGAAATAACATGCAGAAATCTGGCTGTAGGCTAGGTTAATGTTGTGTACTTGGCCTACATTTCCTATATGTGTAGTAATAACCGTGTATTGGACCATCATGATGTGTATCCAGTATAGATCATAAAAAAATATATTGGGAAGTACATGCCCAGTACCTGACTTAAATTCCGTGAACTTTCCCAGTAGTTTTTTTGATAAAAGAGGCATTAGCCTCATATTTTGTTGGACGGATTTGTTTTCTCCTTTTTTGAGAGCCAAAACCCCTCTTTTATGGTTTCTCAGTTTTAGAATCCATCCAGAATCCGATCTGATCTCAGTTTGTCTCATTGGAACTGCATTGGAAAGTACTCAAATCCTTTTTAGACATTCTTGATTTTAAACAACTACTACTACTCTATTTGGATTTAGGATCATATTCCCTAATATCCCGATCTTCAACTGTTCTTCGGATTTCTTCAAAAACTAGGAAGAATCATGACTATATACTAGACATTTTTCTTAATACCTTGTAAAGGTAGGTGGTTTGTTATTTGTTTTGTATTTTTGGGTGATTTTCATGCATTTGGCATTTTCACTGCTCAACAGACATTCCGGGGAGGCCTCATTTTTGAAAGAGTTTCTTGTCATAGCTGTATCCAGACCTAGTGAGGATGCATGTAGGATTCTTTTAGGTGTGTTGACACCCATTTCTCATTTCAATGTCACCCAAAAGAGTGATCTTAAAGGATTTAACTTGTTTATGACTTTTTAAACCACCCAAGGGGTATGTTCTTATGATTTCCTATTTAGAGGAAGACTGTTAATGCTTTGATAGCTTGAATAGCTTGCCTAAGAGATGTAATGCCTCCTATCTTAATGAATATCACATTATTCCTTATCTATTTTGATAGTATGGCATTTTAAATGGTTTTTATTTTAGTGTAGGCCCATATGCTTATTTTGATAAATTATTTTCATGAGTCGGTATACTCATGTCTTGTGTAGGTCGATACGAGTGGGTATACACACATGGAATGTTTGTTTAACTCGAATGATTTAATGCTTGAATTAAAAGATATGGAACATGGTATTAGACTCCTTGGGTTGAATCTTCCCATTTTATCTTGATTCCATGGGATGACTCGGGCCTTGCCACCGCATGGATCCAGATTTCTTGGGCTCAAGTAGGACTTTCTATTGCAACGCTCCTAGGACCCCAATCGGTGCTTAACCGACTTTACACCAGTGACACCATTGGGACTCAATGGGATTTCTTGGACAGACTCCTTAGATCCGACCCTTTGTGGTCCTGAATTTTTATAGGATTACATGGTTTGGTGATACATTGGATCCAACCCTTGAGGTGTACTTTTAAATATACAGAATTTCCATCGAAAATTTGACTTTACTATACAACATGACCATGGGACACTTAACATCTCTATAAAGTGTGGCAGTGGGTTATATGATAAAGATGGATATACAGTGTGGTTGTGTGACTTGATTCATTATATTTGTGGCTGCCTTGTTATAAGCTGAGTCTATTTTGCAGGTAGATTTGACGGATGTTTGGTTTTACATACAATAGTAGACTTATTACACTGGCCTACAAAATTATTTACTATTTGTTTGTAGTTTCTAGAACATTATAGAATTGTTGTTAGAACTGTATAAACCAGGGTGGTTTTCTATTGGTATGTTTATCTAACTCCATTTTTGGGCCTCCATGAGGACCCAAACATATTATATGGTTTCAGGTGATAATGGGGGATGCACCATAATACAGGTTGTTGATTGTAATTTTGGAGCAGGGGAGCATATGACCAAGCTGAGGCTTGAGATGTTGGGATAACTTTTTGGTATTTTGTCCTTTTTGGGATACTTTTATTGTATTATATTTACACATATTATTCTAGATATTTTCCTGATAATCATACCATCTACATCATTTTGTATATGATACACTTCTGTTAATTGATATGTATTCCTATTTTTTCTTACTTTAAATTGTCTGGTATTTGTTTTGCTTCTGCTATTTATTATATGTTTGAATTATACTATGATACTATGATAATGAGGGCATAATTTACCCACTGACTCACCTAGGCCCTTTATTCTATTTAGAATCCTCTGGAGTTTGGGGAGATTCACTTAAAGCCATGTGGCCAACCGTGTTTGGGGCACCATATGGTGGCATTCGAGTTCATGACATTACAACATGGTATTATAATAGTTTTTTTGGTTTAATTGCTATCTGGATACAATATAATATGATATTAAGGAAATTAATTTTGTAATAAACTATGCCTGGGAGTAGCTACCCCGTATATAGGGAATACCCAAATTGCCTCAAATTGAGTTCTGATTTTTTTGATTAAGGACTATTACAGTTGATTTGCTTTCACCGTTGGGTGAGGCACTTGATTTCTAATATTACTATTGACACAATAATGGGTTCTATTTAAGTTTTATCTTGAATATATGAGGGTGTGACTTCTCGTGAATTATATAGACACTTTGTTAGGTTCACATTCCATGCATTATTCCATGCCATTTAGGGTACATTAGATGTTGCATGATGTTGTGATAGTTGATGAGATTATTGTGCATGGTGTTGTTTTAGTAGGGTGTAGTATATAAAGGAGTGATGTCATATTTCAATCAATAATGAATATGGGTCCTGATGAATTTGGAAATGAAGCATCAATGGAATTTAAATGTTAAATGGACTTGATTTTTATGATTTTAATGGGAGCGAAGGTTGGTTTTGCGAGGTGTTATGGGCCCTCATGGATTCAGAATTTGTAACCCTTGGTAATGCTTCTTGAATAAATAAATGCGAAAAGATAATGGAATGTCAATGGAAAAAAGATACATGACCTAAACCCGACTTTTTATTGGGAAAGAGGCATAGTTTCTAGTGGGTTATTGGTTGTTCATTATATAGTTTTATATTTAGGAGAAGGTTGTGGGTTTGACATAGTTCTAGGAGGGTTTTGATATATCATATTCTTTGATCTTTTTTCATTGATATGATTCCTTCTTGAGGCATGAATTTGGAATTTTACAGACATTCCACCATGGTTCCCACTAGTTGTATGCTGCGATGGAGGCGATGACCATAATTCGGAGACGGTGGGCCACATGCTACAAGTTGATCCTCCTATAGTACCAGCTACTGAACTTGAGGCTATTCCAGACATAGGTGATGGGGAAAAACACTAAAAGGGCTTATTTAAATATATGAATACTTTCCAGGGAGCACTACATCCATCCTTGACTATGGCTAAGCTGACACAGGAGTTTAATCTGAAGCATCATCCTACATTTTTAGGGGACGGTGGACTACAGGTTGCAACGATGTGTCTAGAGAACACAATATCACTCTTTGTGAATCTAGATATGCCTCCATAATGGAGGGAAACGCTCATGATTTACATGTTATGTGGAGTGGAAAAGTGATTTTGTGATGTTTTGAACCAGGATGATGGGATGCAGAATATGGGTTAGGATGAATTCCGAACCCGCTTCTATGACTAATTTTACCCTACGGCTCTACTTGCAGAGCATTCTACTGACTTCATGCATCTGGAGTAGGGAATGATGACAGTTATGGAATACTAATCACACTTTATATAGCTGTAGTGCTTTGCGCTGATGTATCTTACTGACGAGCTGTCGAGGGTAAGACTCATTGAGTAATGTCTCAGAAATGCTATCAAATCATAGGTAAACATGTTAGGGATTCCATATATCACTGAGATTAGGAATAAGAAACTTATTATAGAGTAGAACTTGAGGGAAGATGGGTTTACAGAACATGAGAGTGTTTTTTCTTACCCCAGTGGATCAACATCTTTATGCAGGATGCATCATTTTGAGGCTTCCCGCCACTTGTGTTCTAGTCAGGCTATGGATGTAGTCATCATGGTGTATTTTCATCGGTGTGGTAGGTGAGGGCACATGGAAAATCAGTGTGATGATGACCAGATCGAGTGCTGAGCTTGCTGTAGGATAGGGAACATGTAGCAGCTTTACATGACCTTCCCTCTAGCTATGAGTGGTAGGTTCATCTCTGAATTCAGGTTTAGGAGTATGTTTTCTAGCTCTGCGTTAATATGGGGGATAGAGAAGTGTAGTCTAGTCAGGCTAGCCTAGTGGTGGTTGTGGTCATGGTAGCCAGACACCAGGTTCATAGAGGCAATAAGGTGGAACATCTCAAGGTAGCAAGGCAAGGTCACAAGGCCATGGTCTAAACAAGACCTATGGAGTGTAATAGACCCAATTGGATCATGATCCCTGATTATCTACGGTATTATCTTAATAGATTATACTATTTCATCTTCTTTTTGCGACATCGATTCCTCTCACATTTTTATCTCTACATGAGTGGTAAAATGCCTTGGGCTTGTGTTTTTGCATTATGAGGTCATTTAGATGCTAGACACACCATTCATCATTATAATGGGTGATGTGTGATTGTGTATGGAGTGTCCCCTTGAGGTAGGAGGATGTCACTTTATATGTAATTTTTATGTCCTCAAGATGAAAGGTTTTTACTTCATTCTCATAATGGACTAGCTCATGGATTATCAAGCATACATCAACTGCTATCATTAGATGGTGACTTTCACATCACCAAATGGTGCAATGTTTATTCAGAAGGGTGAATGAGGTTTCTAGGAGAGTAGAGATGTACCTGAGCATCATGTGGTTGGCGATATGACATCTTAGATTTCTATTTTGTTTCTAGATGATTAGGGAGTGTGTCAGGTAGACCTTCCTCCATGGGTTGAGAACTTTAGAAACGTCTTTCCCAAAAACATTTTCGTTTTACCTCCTAAAAGAGTGGTGATGTTCTCAATCGATCCATTTCTAGGAGATTATCTAGTATCAATTCCTCCTTATAGGATGGCTGCGATAGAGTTGTACGAACTCAATAGGTTGCTAGAGGATTTGGAGGGAAATGGATTTATTAGAACCAATACTTATCCATGGGAATCATTGGTCATTTTGGAGAAAAAAGTAGATGGAACTCTTAGTCTATGCATGGATTATCAAAAACTAAACCAAACGATGGTTAAAAATCGACATCCTTTTCCACAGATACATTACATGTCTGATCATCTTCGAGGAGCTCGAGTGTTCTCAAAGATCTATTTGAGGTCAGAATATCCCCAGGTGCATTTTTGGCCCACAAACATACCTCATACATTCTTCTGTAGTAGGAATGGGTTATATGAGTATTTCGTTATGTCTTTCGGTCTCATGAATAAACCAGCAGTTTTCATGGATTTGAGGAACTGCGTGTTCCATCCTTACATGGATTCTTTTGTTGTGGTGTTTGTTTGTGATATCTTGGTGTATTATCACAGTCAACATGACCATGCCAATAATCTTAAGATCTTTTTGGATACACTGATAGAGCACCAGTTATTTTATAATATTGAAAAGTCCCACATTTGGATGGATCATATTCACTTTATGGGTCACATCATCTTGGAGATAAGAGTATCAGTAGACCCAGTGAATGTGAGAGCTATAGTTTTT
Source organism: Viscum album (assembly GCA_963277665.1). Taxonomy (NCBI): domain Eukaryota; kingdom Viridiplantae; phylum Streptophyta; class Magnoliopsida; order Santalales; family Viscaceae; genus Viscum; species Viscum album. Next base: position 1,596,405,559 of record OY728161.1, read on the forward strand.
TTTGGAAAAACCTAAGAATGTTTTCGAAATACGGAGTTTCTTGGGGCTATATTTGTACTAAATTCATTTAATACAGGACTACTCATGATTTGTAGTTCCATTGATGGGCTTTACGAAAAAGGGTGTGATGTATGTGTGGTCATAATTTTGTGAGACACCCTTTCAGGAGCTAAAAGGGAGGTTCACATCTGAACTAGTCTTGATACATCCATAGAAGGGAAATAGATACATGGTGTACTTTGATGTTTCAAGTACTATGCTTGGGGAAGTTTCAATTCAGGGATATCGAGTTGTAGCGTGTGAGTGTCTATAGATGTGGACCCATTAGGGGAATTACCCTACACATGTACTCAGGTTAGCTGTATTTGTTCATGTGTTGCGCTGTTGGAGGCACTATTTACTGGGAGAGAGTTTTTTGATGTACACGGACTATAAAAGCCTCATGTATATCATCACACAACAAGATCTAAATTTGAGGTAGTGAAGGTCAGTGGAGTACCTATAGTCCTTTGACATCGAACTTGCCTACATGCCTGGTAAGGGAAATGCAGTGGCTAATGCACAATTCAGGAGAAAATTGATATTGGTAGTGTAGCAGGCTAGTAGAGAGTAGGAGCTCATGGAGTTGTTTTATATGATGCATCAGAAGGTGCATGAAAGATAGGGTTATACTTTTATTTCATTCATAGTTTTTACCTATACTCTATTGGAAAAGTTAGGATGAGGCAGCTATCTTAATCAGATGTCCTAGTTCTACGAGAAGGTGTGGAAGGTGGGGACCCTCCTCCTGGTGGGACTGTAGGCAATGATGAGATCTTACATAACCATGTATGTGTTTTTGTTCTAGTGGATATACATGAGATGTTGATATTGGAGTTTTATGCTTCAGCTTGGGAAGTGCATTCTGGGGTCACCAAGATGTATCGTGACTTTCTACATCATTACTAGTGGTCGAGAATGAAGCATGAAGTAGCTTGTTTTTTTATCAGTTGTTCAACCAATCATCAGGTAGAGGTGGAACATCGGCAACCAGCTGGGCTTTTATGTAGTTACTTATCTCATAGTCAAAATGGGATGTTGTTGCAATGGATTTTGGTACTTGTTTACTGAGGTCACCTCGAGGTAATGATATTGTGTGGGTTTTTTCAGACATGCTTACAATGTTTTCACATTTCATGCCGATCAAGGAGACCATCAGTGTTGATGTGCTCTGAAAGTTATACATCTGAGAGGTGGTATGAATTCATGGGCTCCGTTGCACTATCATTTTAGATAGGGATGCCCACATTATTTTTTGTTTCTAGAAGACTTTTTAGAGGAATCTTGGTACATAGGTTCTTCTGATCACAACATACCACCCTCACACTAATGGGCAATTGGATCATACGATATAGGTGATAGAGGTCACGATGTGAGCATGTGTCCAAGATTTTGGGGGCTCTTGGGAGAGGCACATTCCCCTAGTTGAGTTCACCTACAATAATAGTTATCAGGCGATGATACAGATGGAACCTTTTGAGTATTTATACAGTAGGTCATTTCGTGCTCCCATGTGCTTGATAGTGGTAGGAGAGGCAGATTTACTGGGATTGCATCTCATTCTTGAGACTTCTGAGAAGGTCTAGTTAATTTAGAATCATATGGATATTGTATGGCAATGTCAGAAATCATACACAGAATGTCGTTGATGACCTATAGAGTTAGAGGTAGGGGATTGGGTTTTCTTGTGTGTTTCACCGAGGCTGGGTCATAGGAGGTTCAGGATACAAGGTAAACATTAACCAAGATATGATGGGTCGTTTGAGATTCTGGAGAGAGTTGGGTCAGTTGTCTACCAGTTGTAGTTACCATAGAGGTACCAAGACATGAACAATTTCTTCCACATATATCATCATCACCACTATCACTTAGACTCATCTCACATTTTTCATCTCGAGGAGGTTGATATCGAAGTTGTTGGCAACCTTTAAGGTGTATCCTATTAGTATATTTTACATGAGAATGAATTATATCTGAGGCCCATAGGTTTCTATAGTATGAGTTTTATGGTTGGATGAACGTTTACAAGATGTGACTAGTGATATGGAGGATGATGTCTGTGCTCAGTGGCCAGAGTTGTTAATAGACAAATCATGACTACCTTTTAGAGAAATATTTAGCAATGAATTGTGATAAATAGTATGATTGGATGATCATGGGTTTTTTCATGAGGTATGTATCTTTGTTTTTAGGTTAAATCTATTTAATTTATTTTTGAACTAAACCCTATGCTGGGTTGTGGGATAGTTGGGATGTTTTTGATAAAGAAAGGGGAAAAAAGGCCGAAACCTAGCTGCAGGCCATGTACACACCATGTATTGGTCCATCACAACGTCTATCTAGTCTGGATAAGAAAAAATATACAGGGAAGTACACACAGTTTACTTAAATTATATTATATGAACTTTCCGAAAAATTGTATTTATTAAATAGTTTGCACCCTCATATTTTCATGCACAGATTTATTTCGTCTCTTTTTTTGAGCCGAAACCATTCGTTTCTAGTTTTTCAGTTCTAGAAGTAGTTTGTACTCCAATTCAAACACAGGTTATCTTGTTGGAACTTCATCGGTAAGTAATTTATTTATTTTTAGCCGTTCTTGATTATTTGGAACAAGGATTTCACTATTTGGACATATGATCATATGCGCTAATATCACATTCTTCATCATTTATTCTGATTGCTTCCAAACTATGATGAATCAGGAATTGATACTGGATGAGATGTATACTACCAAGGAGAGGTAGGTGGTCTATAATTTCTATCGGCTTTTCAGGTGCTTTTTAGGCATTCGTCCTTTTTGCTGCATGTCAAACATTATATTAAGGCCTCTTTTTTAGCATGTTGTTGTTGTTTCTATAGTCAGACCTAGTGAGGATTCCCGTAGGTTCCATTTAGGTGCGTTGATATTTTTTCTCATTTCAATATCACCAAAGGGGTTCACATAAAGGAAATAACCTGTTTATTTCTGTTTAATGCACCCAAGGGGTGTGTTCTAGTGCTTTCCCAGTTAGAGGAATTCCTGTTAATGCCTTGATAACTTCAATATATTTCTTAGGGGATGTAAAAAATCCATACTCAATGAATATCATGTCATGCATTATCTATTTGTATATTATCACATGTTAAATTGTTTATATGGGTGGGTAGGCCCATATAATTATCTTGATAAATGGTTTTCATGAGTGTGTATACTCATGGATTGTGTAGGTTGATGTGAGTGGGTCTACTGACATGGAATGTTTGATTAAATTGAATAATTTAATGCCTGAATTAGTGAATCTAGAACATGGTAGTGGACACCCTGGGTTGACTATCCCCTTTTGGTCTTGATTCTATGGGATGCCATGGGCCTTACTACCCTATGTATCCAAATTCATTAGGGTCCCATAGGACATTCTATTTACATTCTACAAGGACCCCAACTAGTGCCTAAACGATTTTCCACAATGGGAGCCCCTAGAACTCTATGAGATTACTTGGAAAAGCTCTTTGTATTAAAACCTCTGTGGTCTAGATAGCTTATATGGATGCCTTTGTCTGCTGAAACCTTGGATCCAGCCCTTAAGGTATGCTTTTCACTATACAGCATGGGCATTGGATATTTAAATTCACTATACGGAGATGCCATGGGACACATGACTTCCCTATATAGAAAGATTATAGGTTACATGATATAGATGGATGTACGACATGACCATGTGACATTCATGTTTACTTGGTTATAGCTACCTTTTTTAAGAGATAACTCTCTTTTGAAGGTGTTATTGAGGTATAATTGGGTTTACTTAATACAACATGCTTTTTCCATGGCCACACACACTTATTTACTCGTTTTTTACACATTCTATAACATTGTAGAATTTATGTTATAACTGTATAGACCTGGGTGGTTTCTTACTGGGATGTTAATCCCAAACCATGTTTGGGACTCCTTAGGGACACGAACAGGTTATATGGTTTCAGGTGATAATGGGTGTAAGAACCATATTACAGGTTGTTGACATTGGATTTGGAGGAGGGGACCATAGGACCAAGGTGTGGCTTGCAATGCTGGGATACCTTTTGGGTATTTTTTTTCTTTGGGATAATTGTATTGTATTGTATTACAATGTATTATTCTGGCTATTTTCTTGATACTTGTACCATATGCATTATTTTTTATATGAGACACTTTTAGTAAATGACATGTATTCCTATTTTGTCTTTCCTTTCAGTTGTCTGCTATTTATTTAGGTTCTAAATTTTTTTAGATGTTTTACTTACACTGTGATACTATGGTAATGGGTTATAGTCTCCAAACTAACTCACATAGGCCCCTGCTTCTAGTCGGTTCCCTCTAGAATTTGGGGACATGTGCTTGAGTCCATTTGGCCAACCAGGTTTGGGGCACCATAGGGTTCCATATAGGTCCAAGTTGTTACATGAAGAGAGTGATATATCATCATAATTTTATTTATATAATTTCTATTTTTATATACCTTGATTATAGGTTTGAGTCCTTCATGTCCTACACCTTCAATTTTTATTGGTGGATCCTGTTATGGGTGTTGAGTTAGTTTGATCACATGATTAAAGGTAGGTTGTTCCGTATGATATTTCACAATATTTTAAATATTTTTTCACATGATTGATTTGAAATGAGTTTTAAAATTACATAAAGTAAGGTTTTGATAAACGTGATGATTAATTTTGAATAATGCATAGAGAATATGAAAAACTTTAACTATAATGGAATTGAAATTTTTGGGAGTATTTTAGAAAAAATAATTGATTGATTTTGAAATTGATTTTGATAAAAAATTATTAAATTGAAATAAGTTTTGAAAAATACAAAAATTGATGAAAACTTATAACTTGGTTTTGAAATGAGAAAGGCATGTTGAATACCAAAAGTTGAAAATTTTATTTTGAAATGATTTGAAATGATTTATTTTACCATGATTTATTGATTGGTTAACTAAAGAACATATGATAAAGGGTATTTTGTTGGAAATTAGGAAAAGAAAAATATGAATTGGCCCCATAGAACTGGATTGCTGATGAAAACAACAACAAAAATATTCTATAAAATTGTTTTTTCCCTAATGGTAAGTTGAGTCTTGATGGACTGAGTCATGATATGCATGCACACATGGACAAAAGATCACCAACTAGGTAGTTTGGGGATTCTACTACAAGATAATTACTTACTTCAAGGATTGATATATGGTTCTATGATATAATTGATTTGATTATTACATGCCACTAAATTATTAAAATATTATATTCATGAAAAATTATTTCTATAAATTTATATATGAAATATTCGAATAGAAAAATTTTTATATATCTTCCATATTTTGATTTTGAACGCATGTTTTTTTTGAAAATATGTAGATTCCTTGTCATGCATTTTTTATTTTAATTGGAATAATATCTAGACTAATTGATATGGAACACTTGGTGAGACCCTAATGGGCTTTATATCTCCCCTAAAACCTTTTCATTTAGGTGTTTTTAGATTATCTTCTACCATATCAAAGAAAAGAGAATTCTCCACTTGGAGGTGGCATATGTTCTTGATCTTGGGAACCCTGAGTGATTGATGTCAATAGTGGAGATATGATCCAATTGTTACATGGATATGTTTCTTCTTGGATTTTATCTAATATTTTCTCTTTTGAAGATATACTATTTGAATATTTTTCGATCTATCTAATTTTGGTACTTTATCCCTTTGGAGTGTTGAGCATATAAAATTATATTATTTATATTTTGATTTTTTGTGGAAAAAATTATACCCTTATATTTGTTGTGTAATTTTAGTTTCTTGTTTATAACCCTATGGGATCATGAATTCCCTTCAGTTCATGGCAGAGCTAGCTTGGGTATCATGGTACCATGGTATCTAGGATGGTTCAAGACAAAATGGTATCACAGTTGTAGTTTTTCCGTCATTACATGATGTTGGTATTCATTTTGGGTTGTCCTGGTATACATGAGGTATTATTGATGGGACTTAGTAGGTAGTTTCACGTGAGTTTCAAGATATATCTCAACATAATGATCCTTAAGTTGTCATGGGTGTTTGGGAAAAGTGTCTTGAATAATCATTTGATCTGATTCTAGAAATTTACCTACTTCATATTTAAGTATGTTAAATCCCAAATATTGAATTATTCTTTAATGAATTGATATTCCTTTAACTCATTGTTGATTGAATCATCCATGAAACCCTTCTGATGCTTTCAATGTTTTCTATTGATGTTTTGTAGCATCAGGTCTCAAAGAAGAAGTATACATATTTCACATGAAGAAGATATTGGTGAAAAATAGTATATAAATAATATATTTGACTTGAATCATATTGAGATAGTGGTGTGTGATTTCCATGATTTTGGAAAGGTACTAGTATCCATTCACATTTAGGCTATGGTTGAGGAACATTGAAGGGATAAATCTAGAGATCTTTCTCAAGAGTTTCTTCTTCCTCAACCACCAGTGTTTTAAGGATTAAATGATCCTATATAAGATAGGACTGCTAGAAAAATGTAGATATATTTTCGTGTTTTTGAAAAAAATTGAATCCATTGAAGTGAAGTGTGTTGCCATCAATATTATGGGTCCTAGTAGGAGATGGTGGGATTCAGTGGTGGTGGAAAAGAAGAATGATGGTTTAGAGTTGAAATATATTATATTTCCTTTAATTTATTAGTTATTTTTTTAGTTGATGGTTTTGGAAATGTCTATGTAGTTTCTCAAACTTCACCAGGGTGACAGGACATTGACATAATCTTTAACTTATTTCACTAAGCTTGTTTAGTTTGTTTACAAGGTATTGATCAATAAGAAACTGAATTATAAAAGGTTTGACATGGGTATTTGATTTAAAATTAAATCATTTTTTTCTTGTTAAAGATCATTTTTATGTTGATGTAATGGATTGAGAATTGATGGTTCAGCTTGAGTAGGATAGAATGTTAAGGTTAAAGGGTGTTCCTTTTTCTACTAGTGGTTGTTTTGTGAGTTCCTTTAATGGAATGAAAAATAGAGATGATTTTCGTGGTGTATATAGAGAGAAAAAGTCGTCTATAACTCCTATTTTTCATGGAATATCCCTATTAACTTTATTCTAATGTATCAAGGATGAACATTTGTAACGATATTGTAGCGAGGTAACCCATATTTATAGTTCTTATGGTCACTCTAGATACGTAAAAAATTTCTTCCATATATTTTCTACTCTAAATAGTGGAATTGTCTCATAAACATCAAAATGTATTGTGGTGAAAATAGATTCTTCAATAACTAAGGTGTTCAAACTTGAAGCATTCAAAATAGATATTTTTCGGATAGTGGAAGTGTCTCTAGAGGAAGCTGATGTGCGTCCCCCTACTACGAGAGGTACCATCACTATAACATAATCATTAATTACTAATTTATTTGATACTAGTGCATATCAATCATTTAGATTGACCAGTGATGATAGTTTTCTAAATCTTCATATAAATATTTTTATGTGATTGATATTACTATGCCCCTTTTAATTAAGAGAGAGAACGAGATCTGATGTTCCTTTCTGTTTTCTCTATTTTAGTGGTTGAGGATACCTAGAGTTTTTTGAATTTTGAAATGAACCTTCTTGATTTCATTTTTAAGATAGATTAGGTTAATCCATATAAGGCCCAAATTAACTATTATCCTCAGTGAGTCTTATTTACTATTCACATTGGAGATTTTCATGTCTTTTAGTGGAAATGGGACCCGAAGTTTAGTAGATCCTAACTTCATTTTCTAGACATAGGAAGGGTAATATTAGTGTATAATTTTGACATGGAAAGGGAATATTTGAGTGATGATATCTATCTAGTTTCTATTGAGATTCCCACGATTTTTCCTTTTCGCTTCTCTGTCTTTCCACTAGTAACCGAGGTTGAGTTTTCTATTAATTTAGTCCCTAATACTAATCCAATGTATATTAATTCATATCATATGATACTATAATAGTCGAAAAAGTTAAAATAATAGGTTGATGATCTGTTATGGATGGTTTCCATACCAGTGAGTGTGTCACCTTTGGTGGAACCTATTCTCTTTGTGATGAAATATGAAACCATTTTGTTGGTTACCGAAAAATAAATCTAGCTATAGTAAAGAAAAATTAACTATTAACATATATCGATGATATGTTTTACCATTTTAATGGGGAAAATCAGTTCATGAATATCAACCTTTAATCTGGTTATCACAAGTTGAGACTAAAAGAGTATGATATTCAGAAAATAGCCATTTGTAGTAAATACGATCATTATGAGTATCATTCTATACAATTTATTCAAACCAATGCTTCTGTAGTTTTTATTTATTTGATTAGAAATACTTCTTATTAGTACATTGACTCGTTAGTGGTGGTATTTTTGGAAGACATCCTCGATTACTCTCAGACCAAGGAGGACCATGTGTGTCAATTGGGGGTTGTTTAAAAATATTGAGAAATCATCGACTATATATGAAGCATTGGAAACGTAATTTTTGGATTTGATAATTGATGTTATTTGGAAAACATTATTTGGAAGATATTATTTCAGTAGATCATGAGATGTTGGAAGCTATTGTTACATGGGAGAAACCATGAAATATTTTTTAGATCCAGAGATTCTTTGGTTTGGTGGGATATTATCTCAAATTCATCAGATATTTCATTAATTTGGATTTGATGATGACTTATACCACTTAAGAAGGAGTAATGTTCATTTGGGAAGAGATATTACAATGTTCAGTTTTTTATCTAAAACAATTTTTTACTTCTATGATGGTATTGACTATTCTAGAGGTCGGGCAGATCATTGTGGTCTTCTAGGATACATCAAGTTCAGGTTTTTGTTTTCTTCTTATTCATAGTGATAATGTGGTATCTTGTGTATCCTGAAAGCATAAGTAACCTGATAATAATTATCAAACCCATGATCTTGATCTCATTATTATGAGGCATGATATTAATAGTTGGTGACATTTAATTTTGGGATAATGTTTTACCACTTATTTTGAACAAACAATAATGTGTTATATCCTCACTAAAAAATATTTGAATCTATGACAGATATGTTTGGTGGAGCATGAATAGTATTTTGATTTTGAAATTTCCTATTTTAATATAAAAGGGTATGTTGTATTTTATTCTTTGAGGAGGAATATTCTAACCCATAAAATGGAAGAATCATCAGAAGAGTGGATTCTGATGGATCCCTTTACTCAGCATCATTTGGGAGTTTGGTAGAATGAGTCAGATGTAGTCTTTATGAGTGTGCAATTGACCTCCTATCTTATCTATATAATTATTTAAGATGTCAGTTTCTTGAGGAATTACATGGAATTAGAGACTCTCTTTATGGTGGGGATACCATTTTGAGTGGTCTTTATCATTATAGAGTATCCTATGATTTCAAAAATGGTTTGTTATGAATTTTATTTTGATAAAGGAATTAATGGTGTATTTCAATAATATATATTGGTTAGTGTTACATGGAACCATGAATTTTTTTTATGATTTTAAGTGATGTTTCTGTTTCCCTTCTATGATATCAGGCATCACTATCTTTGTTTCTCATTAGTATACCTATCAACAGATCAGAGAAGATCACTAGAGACCATCTGACTTTCATCAGCCACTTCCAATTCCAACATGGAATCATGATGGGATATCTATTGAATTTGTGGTTGGGTTAACATGTACCCCTTTAGGGAATATTTCTATATTGTTTTTGATGAATAGGATAACAAAATCATATCACATTAATCAAATTTTAAATGAAAACAAAGTTGAGGACTTTAGATTTTCTATGTGTAGGTGATTATTAGATTATATAGAGATCCATTTTCTATAGTCTGTTTTCGTGATCCATGTTTTCCCTATTTCTTTTTGAGAGGCCTCAAGGAGGACATGGGGATAAATAAACATTTGATCATGACATATCATTCAGAGAAAAATTAATATATAGAACATAAATGTAGATTCTTATGGACATGATACATTCTTGATTTGATGACTTTGGTGGATCTTGGGATGATGAATTGTGTATAGTTGAGTTATCCTACATCAATAGATTCTATTTTTTATTAGGATGGCTCCCTTTATGGCCCTGTTTGTGTCTCCATGTAAATATATTCTATGTTGGTTGTATATTATTGAAATTTATTAGGTTGGGATGAGTTTGGACCAAGAGATGATGATGAAGATGTTTTTGATTTATCAGATAATGATGATGGCACAAAGACAATATAAATATTATGCTTATTTTCATTGATGACCATTGGATTTTTCAGTCTATGACTAGGTGTTCTTGAGCGTTTGACCATGGTTAGGTCTCTAACGTGTTGAAAAATAGAGAAATAATTCATATTGGTATGTGCATACTTTTGATATATGTTGGAGAGTATATAAAGTGGCCTACATTTTGGAACAACCAAAATAGTTGAATTAGATGCACAATGTTTTTCTTTTATCAAAGAATCAAAATTGAATTTTTGACCATTCCCATGTTACGATCATGGAGGCTCTTGATGTCGATACTGATTTATCTAAGGCTGAGCATCTAATCATTAATTTTTATTATGAGATATAGGTTATTTATGAGAAGGAAGTATCTTTGTTTGTTTTTCTAGGGACAAATATTTCTAATTCACATGATATTTTTTGAGTGTGAGGCACTAATGAGAGAGATCTGGAAGCATCTCATTGATATGGAATCTTCCTAACATGATTTCAGGGGATAGAAAGTGTTTATGGTTGGGAGGTTGTGACATCACATTATCTTCATCTAAGTATTTCTTGAGTCTCACATTGTTTCTCTTATTTCAGTTTGTTTCAAGTATTCTTAGTATAAATAGGAATTTTTGAGGAAAATGACATGATGTTTAATGATTTAATTTGTTTTTTATTTAAGGGAATCCATGTGTAAATGTGTCAGTAGCGAGGTGCACTATGGTGTATGGGTTGTGGCGTGGAGTGTCCCAGCTACATTGTGGACTATAAGGCTATGTTTTAGGGGATATTGAGGTTCGACAGGTCTCTGGCATATGATTTTTTCAACAATATTCATCCATATAGAATAGTTTTTAGTGATACTTCCAAATTTTTCATTGTTGTGTTGTGGAGGCATGTATACCTCATGGATCCTTGGTTGGTTCATTCAAATGCTACATCAAATTTGGTCATAGAGATTTCATGGTTCTTTTTTGTGCAATATCTTTGACAAAGGTGAATTGTATTTGGGTTATTTCTTCATTATTATTTTAAGCGGCCGATTAACTAGGGGAGTATATGGAATAGACTGAGAAGGTTGTGTTGTAGTCCTTCTGTTTTTGTCCTTTTTTCACCATGGTCATGAGGACTGTGGTGTGGTCTTTGTTTTTATCAATTTAATTGCACCAAAAACTATTTTATATTTCCATTTCTCTCACTCAACTCATATTCTAATTTTATATCTTGAGGGCTCCCATGTGGTGTTTTTACTCCTATGTACTCCATTATTCTTAGATTCAAGATCCAATTATCATGTCAGATTCTCTTCAATGAGTAAATCCTCTATAGTTGAGTTTTTTAAGATATCCTATTATATCCTCCTAATATAGTGACAGGTCATCATGTTATGGATAGATCTAATCTCTATTTACATGGACCTTGATTCTAGGTTTTATTCATCAATACCTTTATGCCTCCGCTCATCATTGAAGTATCTCATTATGGGTGTTGAGTTAGTTTGACCATGTTACTAATGGTAGATGGTTCCTTATGATTTTCCATATAATTGAATCCCTAAATTTGTTAATTTTTAAATGACTTTTTATATTATTTAAAAACTCATATTTGAGATGAATGAATATTGATTTTGAAAAAGGCATGGAGATTGTGAAAAAAGACATGTTTAATTGGTATTTAAATTGTTTAGAATATTTGAAAAAATTATAAGGCCTGATTTGAAAATTGATTGTGAGATGAATCAATTTAATTGAAATATGATTTGAAAACAGATGAATTGATCAAGACCATTGATTTGGTTTTGAAATAAGAAAATACTATTGAAAATTAAAAGTGGGAAATTATATTTTGAACTAATATGAAATTACAGATTGAATAAATCATATGTGATCTTAGGAATTAATTGTGTAATTTAGAAAATATAACTAGGATATTACCCCTTAATACTAGATTATTGATCAAAACTCTTACATAAACATAGTAAGTCATTATTTTCTCCCTAAGGGGGAGTTTTGTGAAGACAACTTGTGTCATTGGGCTTGTATACACATTGATTAAAGATCATTGATTGAGTAGTGTAAAGATCCTATTACCATAAAATAACAAAACCCATGACATGATACATGATGCTATGATATAAATGATTTTATGATTAGATTTAATTTATATAAAGTATTGTTTTATTCATGCTAGCTTCTTAATATAAGGATTTAATTAAAAAATTAAGTTAATTTTCATATATCTTCCGTCTTTTTATTATGAAACCATGTTTTTTTAAATATATAGATGTAAGAACATGAATTTTTTATTTAAATTTCAGTAATTTTTTGTTTTATTAATTTTGGATTGATTATGGAACAAATGGTGAGACTCGGCTAGGTTTTATAGATCACACCCAACCTTTAAATTTAGGTGATTTAAGATTATATTATTCCTCGATCGAGTAAAGGGAAACTTCCACATAGAGGTGGTGAATGTTCTTTATCTTTGGGTCCAATAGTGGTAGAGGTGACCAGTAGAGATATTATCATCTTATTACATGGGATATGGATGAGATTCTGTCTTATAAGATGTTATTTTTATTATGAATATATAGTTTTGTTGTCTATTTTCTTCTTGGAGTCTAATAATGTTTCCCTTTGGAGTGTTGAAAATAATAAATTTAATTATTTATATTTCATTGTTTTATGAAAAATCATTCCCCTGTTTATATTTTTGGATTCCATGTTTTTTCCACCAACTTGTGTCAATCTGGAATGCCCTTTGGGCCATGTTAGAGCCAAATCAGGTATTAGGGAGACAACTGTATCCTGACTTATTTTTGACATGGAAAAATTTAGTTAATGTTTATTGATTTCAAAATTCAAAATTACAGAGGAAAAAGTATATGTAAGTGTACCATGATGAAAATATAGAGAATAAAATAATAGGGAGGATTCAACATAGAAATTTATAAATAATAAATTCATGAATATTTATTACATATTGAAATTTTTATTTCTACTGAATCAAATTAAATTTCAAAGGATTAAAATGAAGTTTATGAAACTAATAACAATTTAAGATGTTTTTTAGTTTATATTATCATTTTTTATAGACACTAATCTGATGTATGAAACTATTAGTATTATAATTATAGTTGATTAATTGTTGGTTTTTTATATGTAGAGAGAAATCACTAAAAAGATAAATGAAGGAAGAAAATTTTTTGAAGTCACATTTTTTATAAGATAAGTCAAAATTTCATTATTTACAAGAAATTAATTTATAAAATTTCAGTTTTTTGATAATTTTTTAATGCCAGGATACTTAATTTTTAAATAATTCCCTGATAAAACCAACACATATATTAATTACATGATGATTTATACGGATTGTGGGACCATGGATTATTGTAGGTTGTGCCAAGGATGTAGTCATTCAAACTTAATAAATTAACTTTTAAATATCATGTATTGATCATTATAATTTATTTGATCACTTCTTCGTTATGTTTAAATATATAAAAAACATATTTTATTTTAATTTAATCAATAAATTATGGTTTAATAAGTGGCCTTAAAAAATTTAAGAAGTGTCAAAATTGTTGTACTAATGTACCCCTTCATTGTGAATTGGAATCTCACCTATAGTATCATTAAATTACATAAATACTATAGTTAATTAGTAGTTTGAGATTAAAAAATACCATAATAAGAAGAATTATTCTATGGAGAAGTAGAATATTGTGGAGATACAAAAATATTCCAAGGTCAAAATTTTCTTTAGATAAATAAATATCTATTTATTGAATAATATAAAGTGGTTTCCTGTTGAAAAATAAAACAGATAAGGAAAATATATACGTTCTTAGTGATATATTTATGGATCTAGGATAAATATTTCATGAATACCAATTAATTCTTGACGGATTTTAAAAAATATCAATAAATCATGAAGATAATATTTCTAAAGGAACTGAAATTAAAATACCAAAATTTATAAGGCTAAAGTGATGTTTTTTAAGCTTCTAAAAAATAGGTTTTTTTGTCAAGGCTATCAAATATCTTATTTCATAAGAGAGATAAGGATAAGATTTTTTGACAACCTATGTAACAAATTTATGAATTCAATGAGGAATATTGTCATTGTAAGAGAGAGTATCTCTAATAAAGTGAACATTACAAAGTATAAATAAGCCAAAATGTTGTGGGTTAAGAAGGATAGTTTGGAGAATGATAGTTTATCTATTGAAATATTTTCTAATGTTATTAATTAAATTAACATAAAATATAAATTAAAAAATAAAATAAAATTATATTATCAAATATAAAGAATATTATGTCTATGGGGTGGCTCAATAATGAAATATAGAGAGACTCAAACTTTCTTCATTACCATGAAATAAATGAGAAACCAATAAGATTAATCTAAAAATTATATTTTATATACATTAGTGTGGATAACAATGCGTTGATTGTTATGAATTTTTAAAATAACACATGTTATATGATGAAATATAATTTCAACCCCTATTTAATGATATTTGGTATCTATAGCCACTCATCGAAGATATGTTTCCATGATAATCTAACACCATGGAAGAAGAATAATTTGTAGAAGAATCAGCTGTTATTTAAGTAGAAAAATGTTACTTAAACAAAATCAATTAGTGGAAATCATGTCATATAATTCATATAATATATATATATATAGTGAGAAAATATTAAAAAATAACTTTTTCATTAATGATGATAATCATCCAATGTAATTTTATTGGGTGTGGTTACTATGTAAAGATAATAATGGCATGTTCGTATTCCAAAAAATCATTTAAAATAATGAAAAAACATATCCTAAGGGAGAGACAACTAAATTAGTATCCAAATGTGATGTATAATGATAAGAAGTATGGAATATGAAAGAATGATACTCAATGATGATTCAATTTGTATAAAACCATGATATATATAAGAAACTATCGTTATATATATTTTCAAACTTGTTTCATAATCTAGAAAGAACACACCACCTTTAATAAGAATATAAAATGAGTTGTTTGTGAAAGAATCATTCTAAAAACTAATAAGTCTGATTATTATAGTATTATACATATTATGAACTATAAAAAATATTCATAGATCAGATTAATAATTTATAAGTGGAGATCCATAGATGGATAAAAAATTGGAGTAAAAAATTTCTATTAGTTAATATCTAACAAATAGAGGTTCTTCTGAAGTATTAAATAATATAAATTTCAATAAAAATTATAATAAAGTGAATTTTGGAATTTATGATAATAAAAATATGTTATAAAAGGAAAAAACCCCTCTAATAAGATAAGGTAAGATTTTTTGATCCCACTACACTTTATAATTGGTTTTATTATTTTAATAATAATTGTTTCAATTAGTAAAAATTAAAATCAATATTATTAGAGATATAGGATGTATTATATTATTTATTTAAGGTAAAAAATAATTTAGTAACATTTGAGAACATGGATATTGATAATTGGTACAATTTATTTCTATTATTAATATTATCATTAATTAGTCTCATGTTTATGGTTTAGAAGATGCGTATGAGGATCAAATAAAACATAGGAATATCAAATTCCCACTCATTTTTATTGCATGAGTTAGAACACATTGTCATTGAGTTGTTATATGAAACCCATATATCACTTACATTGTTATTTCATTAATTTTAAAATAAAATTAAAAAATATAAAATGTATCTAAATGTATTGGTGTAGTGTTATATAAAATTAGGTTCCTGCAACATTAATACACATTAAAATATAACTGTATTTAGGGACATTATCATGGTCCTCTTATAGTATATTATAATAATGTTAATACATGTGATAACCTAGGTAAATACATCCAATAAAGGGGATATAAATATTCGAGTAAGTCATATAATAATAAGATAAAATAGACACACAAAGAAACATGAGTAAATGAGTGAAAATAAAGGTTTTTATTACATCTTAGGCATGGAATCATAACCATAATAATATGGAATTCATAGGAATGAGACATGGAATGTGGACCATTGATAATAATAAAACATCATAATCATAAATAAAGGATTACTAATAATACATCATAACATATTTTGGTTAGGCTCTCTTCACATTCCCTGTATATTATATCACATGTTATAAAATTTTTACCCAATAAATTATAGTTTGTAAAATTTTAGGCCCACCTGATACATCATAATATAAAAAAAATATAAGAAACATATAAATGAAAGGATAAAAGACTAATATATAAATAAATAAGAATAATAGAGATAAATCATGATAAATATAGGAATAATTTTCATAATTAACATATATATCACAAAAAAACCTCAAATTTGAAGTAGTCATTATTAATATGGGTAAGTAATCAAGAGGTTAAAAATAATGTTCACTAGATAAATTCTAGATAAATATACATTTAACATCATATTAAGTATCTATACCACCAATTAGGTAAAGTGACCCCAAAGTAATGAGAGAAATAATTCAATAGAGGAATTCAGAAGCATCCTTCCCATAAATCCCTTCTTATGTGAATAAAGAATAATGAAATATAAGACATAAGATAATGACATGTAAATCCATTGAAAATTATAATAAGAGAAAATAATAAGGAATATAACATTTCATAAAAAACTTTTGAAATAAAATTTATAAAGGGAATATGATTTTTAAGGTAGGAAGAATAGATGTTTCACATCCTCACTTGACCAAAGGTGAACTCCCCAAGCATGTGTCCACTTGGACGTGGGCTATAAATCGATGAAATGGTATCAAAGAAACATGCGATGAATTTTTTCCAAACAACTTCTCTCCTTCTATCATACACCAATATCCACTATACATATATGGGATATAAAATGAATATTAAATAAAATGCTCATATGTATAAAAACCATGATACTATGTGATAACAATAATAATATCCTTAAGCAAACAGGGATAACTGAGAAAATGTAATCATCAGGTGTTAATGAAAAAACTAAATAAAATCCACACATCACAAGTAGATGACATAACATATACAAACATCATATTATTGGTTTTCATAATGATATCCACTTCACTATGTCTCTAGATATACTAAAATCTCCATGATCTGTGGTTATCCATCATCCACGTTAGCTAATTTCTATAGACATAATGAGAAACAAAATATAAGTAAAAATATATGGGTGTGTATTAAAATCCACAGTATGGGAATACTAAGCAATATAATTTCCTGAAGAAATAACTTGTATCATACTATATAAATTATATTCATGTTGTATCAAGCTGAAAATCCTAACATCATTGAAAACAAAGATACAATCCATAATATATCCATATCAAGGTACTGAGAAAACATTTTCATCATGATCTCTAAAAAAGGCTTACTAATATAGAATATATGAGAATAAAAACTAATTTCACATCCCTTTATAGATTTTCCACTTGATAATTCACCCACAATGAGCTAATCATGATATACTCATGGAAATAAACATCTCCACATATCATAGAATTACTATATGAAATACAAATTTCTACCTATCTTAGAATTACTAAAGAAAATACATATCACTAATGTTATGAGTGTATACATGTACATATGTAGAGGAATTACATATATTAAGAGATAAAGCTGTGTACTAGAATAATAGGGAAAATACACATCTCTTAGGAAGAAACTATATATATATTCCCCATATATTCATTATCTATGGGTATAGGGAAATATATTTGGAAATAAATCCCTTAAAAACTAGAAATGGAGTCTTGTTGGTGTTTTTTAATTCACACTAGGGTTATCATGGACTTCACAGGGCAAGTGATGTTACAAAACAAGATAACTGTAGTTTTGAAGGTGATGTCATTTCTTAGTGTGCCAAATTTTTCAGACCAAAGTCTATAGGATAGAGAATTATTTATTAAATGTTGTTTTATAGATTTAAATCATCTCAAATATTATAAAGTAATAAGTTTTGAGATGATAGGGTTTTGTGAAGAATGATTTTACCAAAAGTTTGAGCTTCAAGATGGAATAATGCATTGTGAATGTATGCTAAAATGATTGTGTTATTCTCGGCTGATACATACATCATGAGTGTGTGATGGGTTGATGGAAATATCCATGAATATGTGAATTAGAAAAATGCAAATTTCCTAAGGTTTGACAGTAATCTCCATGACTATGGGAAGCTTCACGGTTGGGTTAAATTTCACTGGATATTTTTGAATAAAAGAGATTAACAAATAGGATTTTGGAGTTTCATTAAAAATAAACTGAGATATTAGGATAATCATAAAATTATGAGCCTATAAATAGGTGATTATCCCCACTTTATGAGATACAAATAGTTTTTTAGAATAGAATTAATCAGTTTGAATATGTGAAGGATGAAAACTTAAGGTATCATGAATTCAATGTAAGCCTTTGCATCGCAAAAAGTCTATCCTTGTCTTGATCAATGATGAGGTATCTCAAAAAAAAGAGTTTTGTGATGACATGTTATTATAGGATAAATTAGTGTTCCAGAAAGGTAATTTTCTTTAGGAAGGTTGTGATATTTTCAAGGGAGAATTAATAAGGTGATTTGCAAAAATTAGTGTTGAATATCTGGGTTATGTAAAAAGTGATTTCAAGTGCATAAAATCAAGAACATGATGCATGAATAGTCTCATTCTAGTATGGGATAAGGAATTAAATTCCAATATACTGAGGTGAACATCAAGTCACTAAATTGATTAATACATCATGAAAAGTAGTGAAATAGAGGTATTTGATAGAATCTTTTAATGGTATCCAGTGTGATATCCCTAAAATATTGTATGCGTAGTGTTCCTATAATTGAGTGACTAGGTCTAAACTAATGTATTCAAAAACTATTGAATATTAATGGATTTAGGTACAACTAAAACACTTTCAGTGTATGATCAATGGACTATCCATTATTGGTTAACCATGTTAAACCAATGTGTTATCTCTCTGAATTTGAACTTTTACTTACTATATGATTCAATAAGATAGGTTTAACATGTTCTAAATAATGTAAGAACAAGATATGTCCCGTGTAAAAGAAAATATTGAAACCCTGATTCAACCCTCCCCTCTCATGGTGTTTTTGGGTCCTATGAGATAATATTATGTGCATCATCTTCAACTTAAATCCCTATACGTTCTGAGAGATGGGGTGTATCCACTTGGGTGAATTACTATACACCTCTTCCTTATATTTTGGATACTGAAGAAATCTCCCATATCCAACCATCCCATCCATCTTGATCTCACATCAATGATACTATAGTAATTACCCATTATTATATATATTGTATTAAATATAATGGAGGAAATAATCATCTAAATCACTATATTAGAAAAAATATCCTATCTCATCCTAGAGTAGTGGGTTATTATAATTAGATAAATAAATATGTCACTATCAGTATCTACCAAGATCATTGGGTGAGAAGATGTATAGTCACTATCCTCCAACCCTTACCCTTGACAAAGGGTCGGAATAATGTGATATATTGTAATATCCCATAACCATCAATTTAAATTCATCACCTCAAACATCACATATGAGGTGAATGAGTTTTGGGGATGGTAAGTTATATTGTCCAATGGAGTCAACTAAGACCACCAGGTGTAACAATCCAAAGGATATACATCCAATGTCCGGTTGGGGTGATGGAAGGATAACGGTTGGGTATAGTTCATCGGATGAATAATGTGGATTCAACATATAATGTTATAGAAGTATTAAAAATTGGAATTCTGTATCCCCAAAATATACACTAGATTTTATATCTATTGAAATAATGATAATTTGAATTGTAAATCTACATTGCTTGTTCAGATGGTGGGAGTCCTTGAAAACACAGTGTTCAATCCATGAAGAGTGGTTGATGTGTTTGGTGTCCCATGAATATCATGTAATGATAGATACTATAGGAATTATATAAGAACTCCTATATAATATAGGATATGGTAAAAATAATTATTTTATTGTTAAGTGTTTTGAGTGGATCATTCAGAGAGCTCATTATTATAATCATTACTTCCTTGAGTAATATAAAAGAAACATTCCCAAATTGATTAGGACAGAAGTCTGAACCACATAATCCCTTTTATTAATATGACTTATTTTTGTTTCTAATCATTTATTTAATTAGTTAATTTATTCGTCATCTTGAAATTTCACATTTAATCATGGTGTCTTGGGTTTAGTCAATATCCACACATCGAATGCTGCATAGATGCGGTTCATTTCCAAGATTTTTATTTTTTGTGTCTAGTTCCGGTGAAATATCTCATGGTGGATTGCTTAGATGGTTATTTTATACCCAACAAGTTCTATCAAATCTCTTGTTCATATTGGTTTCAAAGGTTCAATCAACAGTGAAGGTGTTTCAGAGATCGTTTCAATAGTTCATTTATACCATTTTCTATATATGTGAATAATGTTTTTCATTTCATGTTCACAATTCCTATATTCTTTTAAATTAGTAGGAATTTAAAAGTTCCAAATGGATGAATCTTGATGATAGTAAGGTTATGGTTTAAATTTTTTTGGAATCTATTTTGGGTTCTATAAAATACAAGGGGATTTCCTTATATTGAATCATCTTTGGCATAAATTAACTGGAGACAAGCTAGATGTGATTATTGTAAATGAATTGGAGATTCAATAAAATAAATAACTCAATGTGATAAAGATATAAATTGATAAAAATGTGGTGAATAACATCCAAGAAGTGAAGAATCCATCAAAACTCATGAATTTATTTACTAATATATATGAAAGTCCAATCTAAATCATTAAATTTTTCTTTCTATATATATTATCCAAATTAATATTTTAGAAGTAAAATATACCATAGATCACATAGATTTATTGAAATTCATTCTAAGTAAGTAACGGTAGGCGTTGTAGACCATGTATGGGTGGTGTTATTACTTTGCTCACTCTTGAAATCATTTTTACATAAATGAGTAATTCCAATGGAAAGGTATATTTTTTGTTCACAAAACATTATAGCCTGATCTCGAATTAGGAGATTCATAAAAAGGATATTTAGGCAGATTATAGAAACAGATACATCATGAAAGGAAGAGGACATACCACTGGATGAAAATGTATCTAGAGAGGAATGGAAAAATAAACCAAAGTTAGTATAGCATAGTGGTTACTAATCCCTTGGTTCATTGGGGTCATGGGTGATAAAATTTGATGTTTCATTAAAAATTATTCTATAGAGAGAGAGAGTGTGTGTGTGTGTGTCTAAATAATTATACATATGATTTTTTTTCAAAATGAATATTTCAAATGAATGTGTTATAGAGATAATGGGGAAATAAGATGTTCTAGTGTATAAAATAAACAGAATCACATATGATTTAAAGGATTTGAAACATATTTTATCCCAATGTAAAGTAATATCTATAGAGAAAATAGATAAATTGGATTTCTATAAAATGTTTATTAATAGTGTGTGGAATATTTCACATAGATGTGTGGACACAGTAAAAGGATTAATCTACATTATTATCTTACCTTGTGAGTTCACTGAAAGGAGTGATGTATTACAATGAGTTATCTTCAATGAAATTAAAGGAAGATCGTCTTGATGACCTTAGTGAAAAGGTGATAAAAATAAAAACGTCAAAAGGATTATTAATGTTTGGAATCCAATAGAACTGAACATGTGAGGATTTACTATTTGGAATATAGGGGAAGATTTACATTTGGATATAAAGTAAAATTTCATGGCATTAAATGTTGGAGTTAGTTTTTCATGGATGAATCTTGAAGACTCCAATTCATTCTCATAAAGTGGTACTCTTCTATGGGACATCTATTTATCACCCCACATGAAAATGGGGGTTTATTTTAAATTTAAAAATTCTATGGTGTTTAGGAATTTCATTATATGATTGATATAATAGATAAAGAGACTTGATGAAAGTTTATGTTCATGTGGATAGATAGTGATGGAGAGTTTAGAAGTTAGATGTTTTAGAGGTCTGGTAAAGGAAGGTGATTCAGTTTGAGATAAATATTCTATGAACAATAGAACATAAAAAAGTAAAAGAGTGGATTAACCTGAAACTAGTAATGATGGAAAAAAGTATACGAATTTACATAGGGTTCCCAAGGATCTTTGTGTTGAGGGAGTGAATCATGGGCCTTAATTAGTCAACCAATGTAGGAAAGATCAAATTGGAAAAAAATTCTAGATATATATTGGTTTTAAAGGAATATTAATTTCAACCACCTAAATGTCTTTTGAGTGCTCTCTTAAGTTCAAATTGATTCCAAAGAACAAGATAATGTAGTGGTCAAGTATTGAGACTGTTACTTATTTGGATACCACATTATAGAATTTTATTTGGATTTGGGAAAATGAATCTTGGAAATTTATAGAAAGTAAAAAATGTGATCCTAAATAAATATATCCTATTGAAGGATCATAACCAAGTAGTAAATTGAAATTTTTCCAGATTATTATCAGAAGATAAAGATCAACTCAATGAAAACACATTAGAGTCCAGTGAGAACATCCGGATTAGAATCACCAAACCATTCAAAGGATATTTTAGACGAAGAGGTCATGTTATGAATCTTATACATATGCTAGTTATATTTGAGATAAAGAAATTATTGAGAATAATAAGTAGAATTTCACACTCTATAATATGATGTGCTAGAAGGAGTTCAGTTATATAGATATATTTCAAAGATCTACCAAGGAAAGATGCTTTGTACAAATGTTTGGTGACAATATTAAGTAAATTATTATAATAGATGAGGGAGAGACCCAGATTCTAGAATAGAAATGGAGTTTGAAGGATTTAAAATAGTGTGAGTAATATAGGATGGATGGAATTCATTCACTCAATGTGTCCGGAACATGTGTTCTGATTGAGATCCTTGTTAGGAAGAGGGTTCTTTAAAACAAATTCATTTATCTACATATGATAGAGGAGAGAAATGGAACAATGTGAAATTATAGGATAGATGTGAAGGGATTAAAACAAATGGAAGGTGTGGATTTATCAGAAATATTATCATCAATAGTTAATTACAAGACTACCAGAATAGTTACATATATAGTTAAATTGGAAGGACATCATCTGGAGTTGTTGGATATGATGAAAAAATTTATTCATGTGTAATATAATGGATAAATTTATATGGAGTATCTAGTTGATTTTAATGAATAATTAAACTAGATAACTTCATGTAAGATTAAATTTATCCTTTATTGCTTGATGTGTTCACTAAGGTATTGGAACCTGATGTTCATCAAACACAAAAAAACTGGATTTTTTAGAACTATGGTATTAACTGCACAAGAAAAAAGTGATGTAAACAAACACCTTACTCATTTCTAGAAAAACAATTGTTAAATGGGTTCTTTAACACCATTTTAGTGATGTTAATTGATTTATTTAACCACAAAAAAAATTACTATTAAAAAGACCCCATTATCTGTTCTTTTGAAAAACCGTTGATAAATACCTATATTTTATTAGTGATTGTAAAAAATTGTTTATAAAATGGGAAATTATCAATGGTTCTAAAAAGAAATCTATAACATGAATATTTCAACAAATATATTTCATTAAAAATAATATATTGATATGAATATAACATATTTTTTAAATATGTTTTAGATAAGGATAAATAGGAATGTACACATAATATATAATATATTTTGTGAAAATGGATTATCACCCTTGAAAGTACCTATAAACTAAAAAAACCCGAAAAACTGAATATAACTCTAGAAACCCATAAAACCCATAAAAACATTAATAAACTCTGAAACCCTAAAATGAAAATAACTTTTGATCAGAGAGTCCATTTAATCTCCACAACCAATCAAATAAAATCTTATAAAATTATATAAAACTACATTGGGTTTAAATCATGTGATAATCAAAGGAATAAAATATATTACAATTTAAAAAAGTGGTTAATTGAAGTCAAACTTCATAACAACCATAAATTTTGACTGTGATAACTTTATTAAGTGGAATATTAAGAGGTTTGAGTGGATCATTGAGATAAATCTAAATTTTATTCTTTAATTTCTTTAATAATAGTAAATTAGGATTCCCCCTAGATTAGGACATAAGTCTGAACCACATAATCATTATTGTTTTTATGTCTTGGTTTTCTTTCTGATGATTGCATATGCTAGTTCTTGTTTGCATCATTTAGAGGGTTTTCATTGTAACATGGTGTCTTGGTTTTTGTCAAATTTTGTTCTCCATATACTGTATTGATGGAGTTATTTCAAAATGGTTTACTTCCAAATGTAAATTTCTAGTGACATATATTTGAATTGTTTAACTATAAGGTTCCCATAGAGCCGAAAATTAGTACACAAAAAACCCAACTAATTCACAAACAAGGAAAACCTAGAAATCACCCAAAAATTATTATATATAAATATAGATACTATATCATCCCTAATATTTTAACGATTACTAATCCCAAATAAATTGAATTATAATTCATTAATTGATTAATGTTGTTATTAAATTATATATTCATCACTATCAAAACACATGAGATATTACTTTTCTTGATGTTATTCATGAATGATTTATCAAAATAAAGTCAAATTACTTCTACTAGATTCCCTATGTATAACCCAAAGATTTACTATATCCCTAACAAATATATTTGACCACCTTAGTTCTTAAGGTTTAAATCACCATCAGTTGTTTTGTTTCTAGTTATAAAGTGAAATAATTTGGGAAGAAAATTATTTAAATATCATGCACAATTATTTTATTCTCATTAATGACTTGCAGCAATAATCATCACTACAAAATTCATAATTATATGTATTTATTATTACTAATTATTGAATTTAATTAATTTCCATTATTTCATATATTTTATTACATTGAAATAATTTAATTAACTCTTTTCAACATGTATATTTAAATATATAGACTTAGATTAGTAATACTTCACTCACCTTTATTATGGTTCTTATGATAATTCTATTAAATATATTTAAAACATAACAAGAACCCCATTATTTTAGTTTACTATTAATGTCATAACCTTTTCCACATAACATCTATACAAATTCATTATTTCATAATGAATTTCATTGTTTCCATAAGTGTTTTCAACATAATTAAGGAATAATAATTAAGGATTATAATAATAATTTTCTTTTTTATAACATGTTGGGACCAAAATAATTGAAAAAACCCCATGGGGTGGTGGTGGGAGTGGGGGTGGATCAAGTTTAACACCAATTAAGAAAGTTATCTTCACTTGGCCCCCAATGAAATATGTACAATGTTCACTATTTAGAAAGAACATGTTCAATCTTTCATTTTAACATTACCAATAATGCTGAATAATTTACATGTATGATGAAAATAAAGAATCATAAAAAAATGTTTTTAATTCATTAACCAAAGAGTGAAAATAAAAGGATAATACAAATGAAAATTTTCTAGTATACTAAGATCCATAATAACCACTTTTATCGTATTATTTTTTAGGTCACGGGAACTATATGTGAATGTAAAATAACTTTATAAGTTTATAGAAAGAATCAGCATTAATCCAAGGGACAGACCCTCTTATTCTCCATTGAAGACTACTTCGGTAAAGATGAATGTAGTCTATAGATGTTAGAGTATATTAAAATGTTTATAAATATGAATGTATCTTCTAGGTTTGTATAGGTAGCTTAGAAACCTTCCATTATTATCTACAAAAAATATTCTCCACTAATATCTACTTTTAGATGATTTCATTCTTAAATTTCCAATGAAAGAAATACCTTGATGTAAGGGTTATGTCTTTGGCTTCTAAAAAATTATTTTAGGAACACTTCATTATCCAAATAATAAATATTCTACAATAAAAATTTCTTATTTTGAACCTTCTTCAATAACATTATATATATTTTTAAGTCCCATACTCTTTGAACCATCTTCCATGAATTAAACTAATCATGTCAATGAAAATACTCCATGGATTTACTCAAATATTGTATTCCTTAAAATTCGATATATTAATATGATCACTATCTCTCTAGTTTTATATATTCAATATTTCTCCAATACTTCCATTTTTTCTAGAAAGTTATATGGATATTTAAAGACATCTCTCATTTTATCTAAGTATTGGGGTCAATTTAATCTTGATCTATGATCTAGGATCTTTCTAGGTGCCTACATGATTACAGAGGTAAAAAATATACATTCCAATCCAAGTCAACCATCTAAAATATAAATCTAATCTCTCATTTTAAATTCCATCAAAACCCTGCAGATATTTTTGAAATATCCAGATCATTGTTTGACTTCCTCGCCAAGGAATGACCTTTTATTTTTATTTATAGGTCATTGTATAATTCCATGAGTTATGGTGTGATTATCAATCAATAACTAGTTCTATAAAATTTAAATGATATCATATTTATAATACATATAAATATCACATTGTGATTCTCCAACTAATATTTATCTCAAAAAAATATTTAGTGTCAACCTCCGTTATAGTGTGGGAATATATAATTAGATTGAACCATTGAAATCTATCGAAACCTATTCATGACATTGAAATCATTCTTACAACATGGCCACATTATTAATATAATATTTTCACTCTTATAGTAGAATAACATTTATATGTATGATCCTTTATGTACCCTTATATAACATAAAAATGACTTCGTACTTGGAAAATTTCACTACAAGTATAAAAATTTACATATCACCAATGATTTAGAAATCTATGTTATGAATTTTCTTCTTGTTTCATGGATTGTTATTCCATCATCCCTAATAGCATGATCTTTGTTCTCCATTTATCATAAAACCTTATTGAATAACATACAAATCAAACTAAATGTTTTCCATTTCTTTCATTTTAACTTCTTTCAGTGATACTCTTATGTATATATGGTACATTGTACCCTTATTATTTTTACATTAACTTCTATACTGTTTTGATTTCATAATATATTATGTAATATAATTTTCCTTCATGTATCTTCTACAGGTTTTTCCCAAATTCATTTGTGTAATATCCTACTTCTTCCACAAGTTTATAAATCTTGAATAATTACAGTGTGCATGCCACAAAATGAATTAATTCTAGATGAAATAATATTTATTATCCTTATTTGAAAGTGTTGATATATGATGAAATCAAATTAGTTATTCCACAAGAAAAAAAATATAGCAACTATATTGGATCCAATATCTATTAGAAACTATTTTCAGTAAGTCAACGAAATTACATCATGTTTAAACTATCAATCATAAGCCTCTATTGATGGTCCAAGAATCCAAAACACAACCTCTTTGTTGAATCAGTTTCCCTTATATATATATATATTTTTTTTAAAATACTTCCATTAATCCATCCACCACTATATATTCAAGCCAAGTTCGGCCAAGTACATCATTCTCTTTTAGAACCATGGTTCCCGATGTATAGGTATTTATAAACTAGATTTATCACACATTGTTATAAAAATCAATGGTTTCAACATGACAAGATACATCATTTTTATTCCTTCACCCCTTTGGGGATTCTATTGATTAAAGATTATGATTTATCCCCCAATTCACTGATCTATATGGTTGTATTATATTAGATCTAATCCCCATCAACCATATAATCAATATTAAATAATTTCAATGATCTCTAATGGAATAATTTTGGGACCTAATGAATCTTCTAAACTTCTGAAATCTATATTAAGAGGTTTGTTCTCTCCCTTTTCAATACAATTATTTCATAACCCATTTGATATTAGTCTCATTAAAAATATTGCAAAAAATATAAGCCTTTTCAAAAACCACATTATAACAATAGTTTACATACAAAAAACCTTATATCAATAAACAATTTGAAAATTACCATCAAAATATTGGTATGTTTTATACACTTCTAAATCAGCCTTAACTCTTGAAATTTTGGCTTTTCTCAGCACCATCCAACTGTAGCATCATGAATTTTAAAATAATAGTTCGTTATTTCAAATTATATTAAACCCTCATTAATTTTGTATTTTTATCTTATATCCTAGTAATAATTTACATAGGATGAACAGTTTACTTGTAGGATAGAAGGGAATAGTGAATTGGAGTTTGGATACATAAAAAATTATCATTTTGAAAGGAATTCATGATGTAAATTAATCTAGATACAATTCTTTATTATTATATACATGACATGAATTAAATTCTCTTCATGAATCCTATTAATGAAACGAATGGTTTTTTCTGGGGGGAAAAAGAAAACCTGATGTATTCAATATGTGAATTCTATTTACATCATGAATATGTCACAAACCATTTTAAAAGGGGAAGAACTGATACATTAACCTATCACATTATTTTATATATCACTAGCTATGTGAAGTGATCATCTACCCTCCACTCCTAGGACTTTATCCATCTCTTCGGTCTAAGATCGGATTCCTTTATCATTGGTTGCATTGGATGTGTATCAGTAAGAGATTTACTCATCTTCCTTTCATCATTTATTCTTCCACATTTAGCGATATTTTAATGAAATACAAAAGACCATATTTTCAGATAATTTGTCTATTTTTTTAAATTCTCTTATTATAATTCAAATTTTATGTCAATTATGGATGAGTGGAGTTTTACCAACATAAGTTTGGTGATCTAGTTGTATTTCCCATTTTTTATGCTTTATATATTGTGTCGTTGTGCCACATGAGGGTCCCATATAGAGACACATTATAAATAAAAAATTAACTAAACTAAATGATGTTTCTATTATTAGAATTGTAATAGTACCCCAAAAATCAATTATACAGGTTGACCATGTCATTGTGAGACACCCCTTAGGGTGTGTCTTCTTTAAGAGAATAAAAGCATCAATATGTGGGATTTAATTGAATCCGAATTGAGATGTGTTGAATTTACCCTTGTGAATGTAATTTAGTTTTGAATGAAACCAAGGTAAAATGGAAGACTATTTGTATAGTCAGTTTCTATTCATTTAGTAGTTTGAATTAACCTTATTAAATGAATTTCACTACATGACTAAAATGTATGGTTTTAATTTGATGAGGTTTACACTTGATGTGTCCATGCCATCAAAAAAAGCCAAGGGTGATTCAAGGGTTCCAGTTTAGAATTACTTTTTTGGGATCATAGTATTTTATAATTTAAATTTATTTAATGTATTATAGTATTCTAATATTGATACATGTTTTCTTTATATAACACCATATATTGGATCCCCAAGAATATGTTTTTATGCATTCAATGAGTGATACCGGGTCCCCGAATGTATTACCTCTGATGTGATCGATAGGTACCTTTACTACACTATTCCATGATTGATACTTGGTTCCCAATGCCTTACACCTTTGATAAACTTATAGGGTTATGCCTTATACCATGCCATGAGAGGTACTTAGGTCCTTATATGAAAATCTTGGACCGATTCCTATAATGATTTTTTTATTGAACATACATGGAGAGTTACCTAGGCTTCTAATATAGAACACCTTTGATGGGATCAAGATGAAAATTAATATAAAACTAATGGTGCAATTTCCTAAATAAATCACAAAATAGGTTTGGTCCATACGTTATACTTGACCTTATAAGCATCCATTTATACCTCTATTCTCATATGTTATGAGAGTTATGAAACTCATTTTTTGTATATGGATTTCATGGGCTTACACATGAGGTTTGGAATATCATTATGTGTATGTATATATATATTCCTGTTTATTTGTAAATTAAAATGAGGCATATATATATGTACATACCTTCATCTACATAAATATGCATGTAGGGTGACATCTGTTTAGTGACATTTGGATTAGGCCAAAGTAGGTAGTGTTGGTCAGGTATCCCATGTGGAACCCAGACCGATGTGATTTATTTATTTACTTTGTTATATTTAGTATTTCCCACAACTATTTTATCATCATCGACTAGAATCTTTTGGAAACCATTCGTGGTGGCCTACTAAGTTTATATCTCACGCAGTTTGGGTCACTGATCGTTACTCGAACAAACATTATGGGTACATGTAGGGATAAAAGGAAATGTCCCACTATGGATCTCTATTTGTCTACCTAGAATGTATAATGGGAGAAAAGGAAGTATCTTATGCTTATGATTCCAGTGGATATTTCATTTTATATATTTTTATTTTTTATACCATGATGTATATACCTGATTCTCTACTTCCATCTATTCCCTTTTGTATCTCTCATGACATGACATCATTTTTTATGTGATATTGATTATGTTTTTTATTTTTTATTTTTTATGGATGATTTATTACACTACCTCTAGTTATTTATTATTTATTTCACTTCTTAGTATTATCATATACCATCATGCCACACTCCGACATTTGGATATAGTCTCCATTTTGACACACGCAAGGAACTCACAACTAGTCATAAACCTCTAGTGTATAGGGAGGTGCAGTTGAGGCCATGTGGCAAATCATATTAGGTTACGTAGGTGTGAACTAGGCCTATGAGGCTACAAAGTGGTATCATAGCATATTTTTCAATTTTTTCTTATAATTTTGGAATTATAAAGTAGACTAGGAATTTCATAGAATTTGGTAATGACTCCGTACCTGAGAGTAGCTGGCCAACATATCATAAAAATCTAAATTACCTGGTTTGGAATATTTCTATTTTGGTTTGTGTCTATTATAATTTTTTGATTTTATTTTTTGGTGATGCACTGGAGTTTGGTTGTTCTATGTTATTGTTATTTTTCCATTACCCTTTTCCAAATGATAAAATGAGGTTTCATTTCATGCATCACTATATGAACTTTATTATTTACATATCATGCATTATTACAGGCCATATTGGTGTATCTTGTTGCTTACTTTTCATGTATTTTCTATGATTAGAGTAAGTGAATTGAATATTTTATTTGAAAATTCTCTTACAATTAATTTTGGGATAAAATTATTAGATTAATTATAGTTTTTACATAAACCAAAATAGTGTTTCCCATATTTCATGAAGGTGGTTCCATAATTAACCAATTATGCCACATTTGTTCCATGGAAAACTAGCTTAGAGGGTTGAAGTGTTATATTATTTTGAATAATTTAATGTTAATTGAAATTTATTAGTTATGTATTTATATAAATTAAAAAAAATTAACTTAATGAAATAATTTTATATGACATGTTACATCCTCATACCAGATGTAGGGGTCAGGTCATAGTAACATGACATGAAAATTAAAAGTTTAAAATTTTATTCCATTATAACATGTGAATGGTGAAATATATAACTGGATGTTTATAAATATATATATATATATATATATTTTTAGTATAAAACTAAAACAATTTATGTTCATAAATGAAAATGATTACTATTTAATGTTGATTAAAATTTCAAAGTAAATGGTTTTTTCCACTATACAATAAAATTGAAACTACATATACCATGATAAATGATGTGCAATGTGAGACCTCAACCTTAGCTAGAACTTATTTGTGGATAGTAGGCAGTGTCTCTTGTGACCTTTGTGATCTATTTGATGACCTATTATTAGATTTAGGAACAAGCATATAAGTGTGACCCTTTTCATAAGAAGTCTTGTACATGTCCTATTATGATAACTTATATCCTCTCTTATGATGAATATTATCTTTGAAAAGTTTTGGATATTTTAGATCTATGCCAGTATGGAGTCCTTAAGTCATACATGAAGAGGATGGAGACTATCTTGACCTGAAGGTGGTTGGCCCAAAGACACTAGTATTTCCTATTGTGTTTCAACGTCATGAACCTCATGATAGTAATTATTTAGTAACTGATTCTCAGATTCAAGAAATATTCCTACACTTAATACAGTACTAACAAGGAACTTTTCAACCTACCCTTATTATGGAAGATCTTACACTAGAATTTCAGTAGTTACATGCCCCCACTTTCTTGGAGGATGGAGGTCCTTAGGCTGATGAGTGATCTCTAGAGGCTGTGTTATCCATCTTTGATCATTTAGAGCTAATTCTAGAGTTGTTGGTTAATATAATAACTTATATTCTTTAATATTATTCCTAAGAGTTAATGGGATGTTATCACCTAGGATATTAAACATTAGAGTATGCTCGGGATAGAATTACAGACATCCTTCTATGACCACTTCATCCAACAGATTCTAGGAGATAACTATGCTGGATAGTTTATTTACCTACAGTAGGGTTCTATCTATGTAATGAAGTATTCAATGCTTTACACCAAGCGTCAGAACATCACAGAAATCATTGTTCGATATTGCTTTACAACATTGATATGGTTTCGGAATGAGTTTATTTACACTATATGAGTATAGGTAAATGTTTTTCGGTTGACCACTATTTTTAACATAGTGAACCAAGAAAAAATCAATGAGAGGATCCTCAGGTAATTGGAAGTACGATCCATGGGGGTTTATTATCATGATGGGGAGGTGTTTGTGAATCAGTAGGATGAATTTTTTTGATTCTACTCATGGGGTCAACACCAGTCAGATGACATGCACTGACAGTTATATGGTGTGACACTAGTGTTGTAGGGAGAGACATAAGAAGTCCTAGAGTACAAAGGACCAAATTGAGTGAAAGTATTATGAGGTAATTGGAAACATTTAGCATTTTTATGAAGCATTCATCCATTAACTAGTGATAAGGGATCCACACCGACTTCAAATTTGGTTGTTGGATTAGTTGATCCATTTTAGGTATAAAAAGAGACTATTACCGATTGTTATGGCTGGGGAGGTGGACATGGATGAGGTATCCATACATTTGATATATAATTATAAATGAATATAATTTCCTAGGTTATTCAGGTTCTATCTCAGGGATGTGAATTTGAACATATCTATAATGTTAAACCTACTCCCGGGGAACAAATTACAGGGAATTCTACAGTTCTAGGTACTATTCTTGCAGGCTCTACTTTATTTTATTCATTATTCAATATATAAACTTTTAATTCCTTCATATTTTTGGTCGTTATGGATTTTTTGGGATTATATAGAGAGTAGTTATGTGGTGTGATATAACTCGATACACCCTAGGAAATTTGAACCTAGATCATACACTGTTGTGATGGATTCCCCTTGAGACATGTGGTTATTTTTTTATGGAATCTCTTTTCCCCCATGATTACAAGTTTCTACATCATACTAACAATGTAAATATTGGATCTTTATAATGATCATTTTTATTTATATTACTGTAGAGTGTCCTTTACTTCACCCAAGAGAGGTGAATACATTTATTAGGGTGAATGGGATGTCTAAGTGAGTCGATCTGGACCTGATAATTTTGGGCTGGGTAGAGTGAAAATCTAGGTAGCTAATCTATTTATGAGTGACTAGGGAACATAATGTATATAAATTTATCTGGTAGTGAATTGTTATATAGATGACTACCCTGATGTATTTTCTAGGTTACCTCCTATAAGAGAAATGGATTTCAGAATTGATCAACCTCCAAGAGTGGAAAAGTGTCCATTACCCCTTATAGGATTCCATTAGTTGAGATTAAGGAATATAAAAAGCAGTTAAAGGATTTTGAAGCTAAGGGATTCATATGAACAAGTACTTCAAAATGGGAATTGATTTTTCTATTATCTAGGATAATGTAAATAACCCTTATGAATTTCATGGATTACCATCAATTGAATTATCTTACAACCAAAACATAGAATCCACTGCCCCATATAGATGACCTCTTTGATCAGTTAGGAAGATAACTGGTTTTATCCCATATTAATATGAGGTCAGGATATCACCACATGTGTGTTTAATCCCATAAAACATGCCAAATACAACTTCATGATGTAGATATGGATTACATGCATATCTAGTTCTTCTTTTCAGGTTGAAAAATTAATATTCCGTTTTTATGGCTCTAATGAACTAGGTTTTCCATCCATATCAAGGCTCTTTTGTGGTATAATTTTTTTGATATCTTGGAGTATTCTCATACTCAACATGACCCTTCCAAACACCATAAAATGTTTTTGAGTTCATCGAGAGAGAACCAGATCTATGTTAGGATAAAAAAATTCCACTTTTAGATCCACAAGGATAACATCCTGGGTTACATAATCTCATAGGAAGCAGTATCTGTGTACCCAAAGAAAGTAAGATTTTCAGTTTCCTTGGGTCATCCTAATAATTTATTTGATATATGATGTTTCTTAGGCATGGACAGATATTATAGATTTTTCTTCGATGAATTCTCATGCCTACCATAACATCTCACAAGACTAATTAAGAATGTTGTGACGTTAATATTGTCTGAAGCCTATGAGGAAGCCTTTCCAGAATTGAATTATCATGCATAAAAAAACTATCAAAGGATTTTCCACATGTCAGTAGGTGAATGTCATGAATCATCCACTAAGGCCCGTTCTGTGACTACCCCATCCCTGCCTTCCATAGGCCAGGGGCTGGTGACTAGCACCGAAGGAGTATTCTCTAAAATTGGGAAGGGATTTCATTTATAACCTGTAAACTCATGAAACAAATCACACAACAAGATACGAACACAAATAAATTTTATAATAAATTGACTGAGTACAGTAAAAAAAGGGGCCAGAATACAAGACCAACTGGAAAGTACAGGAAAACTAAAAGGAACAAGTAAACTAAAATAGCTCCTGCGAACACACGCAAAGGATCCTACCTGAAGGGTAGGTATTGATCTAGAACAGCCTTCTCTAAGGTAAGACTTCTCTACGGTCCACCTTAAAGCTACCTCTAGTCCTGGTACCCTCTTCCTCAGTCAGTGATGTCCGTCATCTACACCAAAAACAATGAGGTGTGGTCATAGCACGTGTAGGGGTGAGTATAATGATACTCAGTAGGGACCCCGAGACCTTCAAGGTCTCACAAAATCCTCAAAGGATAAACCACAAATTATGAAATCAACTGACAACCCTACTTAGGTATATGCCCATACATATACTTAAGTTATCAAGTAAACCCATCACAATGATGAGGAAACAGAAGGTCCAAATCAAGAGCCCAATGCTAAACTTTTCCACAAAGGAAAGAAAATCACGAAGGTAAGCTCCACACATGTATGCCACACAGAAGAATACCACAAATGTTTTACCAAGAAGGAAAGTACCACATAGGTATAGACTCAGCTCACACCTGTTATATCTTAGGTACAGTAGTATAGATGATTAGATGTAACTACTAATTCATATTACTCTATTAAGAGGAAGAACCACGAAGGATACCAATTTATCATGATACCCACAGAGGATCATAGTACATCTCCAGACCCACACAAGATCTTAGTACATCGTTTGACCCACACAGGATCCAGTACATCGTGAGTACATCATTAGACCCACATAGGATCCTAGTACATCACCAGTACGTCATCAGACCCACACAGGATCCTAGTACATCGCCAGTATATCGTCATACCCATAAAAGATCCTAGTACATCGCCAGTACGTCATCATATCCACACGGGATCCTAGTACATCGCCAGTAAGTCGTCAGACCCACACAGGATACTAGTACATTGTCAGTACGTCGTTAGACCCACACATGATCCTAGTATATCGTTAGTATATCATCAGACCCAGAGAGGATCCTAATACATCTCCAGTATGTCATCAGACCCACACATTATCCTAGTACAATACCAGTACGTCTTCAGACCCACACACGATTTTAGTAAATCATCACAGCCAGCTATAGGGTTCCCACACTAAGCTCGCTTGTCTCCAAGAGTATCAGCTCCTCAACCCACTGGTTGATACTCCAACTACCACGAAGTCCCCTTAAGTAGTGTCCTAAAGGAATTCAACATAAAAGGGGTCTCAACGCAACATATGGTTCATCAATCGGACACCTAGTCCGCAAGTTATTATCATTTTAGTCCTGAGGGCCCAGTTGGATTCATACTCGATCCAACCTAACTACTCCCCAACATTATCCAAATCTCAAGTGGGGTGTACCAAAATGACGGTCCATGTCCAAGGTTTTCATTGCCATAGACGGTTCATCAAATGGTCTCCCGGTATGAAAGTTTTTGCCAAGAAAGAATGTATAGGTTTTAAACCGGTATGGGTCTGGTCCGACCTGGTCAGACCGGCTGGGTTTACGTCGACCCAGCCCGCCCGCCGAGTCTGGCCCACCCCGCGTTGGGCGGCCCAGCCTAGGTAGTGGCCCGCTGCGGCTCACGTTGCAGGGTGGCCGCGGTGCAACGGGGCATTGCGGGGGTGGAAAGGGTGGCCACGGAGCGTGGCAGCGACCGTGGTGGGGTGGGGCACCGCGGTGCGGTTGGGGTGCCGTTATGGGGGGGGGGGGTTCCGTTGTGGTTTTCTTCCATTGGGTGGCACAGTTGCACCATCACCTTCATCGTGGCTGGTTTTGTACCGACCGTTGTTCCTGTTCCCCACTAGTGCTAATAGCCGGCTCCGGTTGTTGTCTTCCTCCATCCCAAGATTCATCAAAAACCATAGGGAATTGCATAGAGGTTGTTCCATGTTCACTTGGCATACACGCTCTGCGTTAGAACGGCAGAAATCGGTTCAACAACTTTTGAATCATGATGAAAAATTAAGAATGGGTAAGGGGGTATTTAAAAAATCAAACCCTACCTCATTCATTTGTTGGTGTTAGCGTGAGGACGAGGTCAAAGATGTCGACGTTCATTGTACCCGCCACACGCCTCTGATCCCAACTCACGCGTCGTCCTTTTTCTGGGATCCATGGAACTTCATTGATAGAGACGACACTCTTCATTTGGAGGAGAAGTTATTCGTTGGAGAAGAATGGTGCATTATTAATTGGGAGAGAATGATCCTAAAAAATCCTCCCTTTCGCTAATTATTTGTCCCACCAAAAAAACATGTGAGGATCCAACCCCAATTAAAATAAGTTTAACAATTCAATTTTTTTGGAAACTTTAATTGGCATTATTAAAGAAAGGGTGTTGTTCAATTAACGTGGAGGATGTTCAAGAGACTCCTCCACATTAAAGAGGGAGTTTAAGGGTTTATCCCATTATGAGGGTTTGGGTGGTCCCCACATTTAGGAATTAAAATTTGGGGGTTTAGGATAGGGTGGTCCCCACCACCATAAGCCATGTTGAGGGGTTACAAAAATAAAAATGTTAAAAAAATTTATTTTATTTTAATCTATCATAAAAACACAAAAACTAACATTCACCCTCGACCCACTACGGACGAGGAGAAGGTCTCCTTAAAATAATATAGGGGATGTGAGTATAATGGTGCCCTCCGATTTAAATTACGAGCACCAGTTTAAAATTTACAAAAACCATCTCTCAAGTTTACTGAACGTACCCAAACAATGTTTAGAAATTCATTCTGGGAACAGCGGGTCTCAGAATCACGTGCCTTTATTTTTCGTGGACTACTAAAATTCTCATATATTTTTTTTAAAAAATTACATGTAAATTCTGGGTCATTACATTCTCAAAACTATAGGTCTTTTCATCCCTGAAATCCACATCTCAAAACTAGGAAAAAAAGTGGGGGGTACTGAGCACGTATCAAAGCCTCTTTCTCCCATGTTCTCTCCTAGAGGTTCCCCTCCTACTAGCGAACACGCACCAAAGGTATCGACCACCCATGAATGAACTGCTCCTTTTGATCCACAATCTCTATTGGAACCATCGTAAAAGTCACCCCATAGTAGATGTCCAGCTCGCCGTGGTCGATAACGTTGGTAGGGTCTTCCACGTATCTCCTCAGCTTGGATACGTTGAATATATCGGGCACCCGGTGCAATTAAGGGAGAATTGCTTTGTGTTAATCCACCTTGCCAACTCTGCTGAGGACCTGGAAGGGTCCAGTAAACCTCAGAGATAACTTTCTGCCCCATCAAAATCTCATCAAACCTCATTGTGGTGAGACCTATAAAAATTGGTGGTCACCATCATCGAACCCCAAAGGTCTCCATCTCCTATCGACATAAGATTTCTACCTTCTCTATGCAGTCTTCATTCACTTCTGGATGATCTGCACCTTCTCTATGGTATCCCATACCATCTATGGTCTGACGAGTGTTGACTCCCTTAGGTCAGTCCAGCACAAAGGTGATCTACAAGGTCACCCGTAGAAAGCCTCGAAAGGAGCCATCCCAATGGTGGAGTGATAGCTATTGTTGTATGAAAAAACCACCAAGGGAAATTGATCCTCCCAGCTGCGACCAAAGACGAGCACGCAAGCACGAAGCATGTCCTTGAGGGTCTGAATGGTCCGCTCAGTCTGGCCATCCTTTTGAGGATGGAAGGTGGCGTTCAAACAAAGCAGAATCCCGAAAACCTCTTGCAACATTTTCCATAGTGGGGAAGTAAAACATGAATCACGATCAATTAAAATCTTCCTGGGTACTCCATGTAGCCGCACAATCTCCTACAGATAAAGGCGTCCCAAGCTCTCTTTTGAACCCTACTCTCGGATCAGTTGGAAGTGGGCCAACTTGGTGAGTCGGTCGACGATCACCCAGATAGAATCTTGTCCCCTGGATTTACGTGGAACTCCTATCATGAATTCCATGAATATCCCATCCCACTTCCACTCTGGGACCTCTAAAGGCTGAACCAAGCCTGTTGGTACCTGATGCTCTACCTTCACTTTCTGACAAGTGAGGCACCGAGAGACAAACTCTGCTATTACTTTCTTCATTACCATCTACCTATGATGTCGTCAGAGGTCATGGTACATCTTTGACACTCCTAGATGTACCGCTAGAGTGGATTTGTGGAACCCACTAAACACTTCCTCTCAAAGATACTATGGAACCATGGTACGTCCTCTAAATAGGATGACGTGCTCCCCACCATCATAAAATCCATCAGGTGCCTGACCTTTGGAAATCTGATCATGTCGAGTCTCATAGTCAGCGTCCCCCGGATGCCCCTCCCTGACTTACTGAAGAAGTGGGGGAGTGAATGTAAGAGACTGAAGAAAAGATGCTCCATCTCGATCCACAATGGATATCTGCAATGTGAACAGATGCTCTATCGCCTCACCTAGAAGCTCTAAACCAGATCTCCTACTGTGTGAATCTACTAAAATGTTCTCTTTCCCAGGAGTATAAACTATCATGAAGTTATAGTCCGGGAGGAACTCAAAGAAACGTTGTTGTGTCCGGTTCAGGTCCTTCTGAGAGAAGATATACCTATGACTCTTCTGATCCAAGTAGACTGTAAAACGCTCAAATAACAAGTAATGCTGCCACATCTTCAAGGTGAAGACTACTGCTGCTAACTCCAGGTCATGGGTAGCGTAGTTCTACTCATGGTTTCTCCGCTGTCGATAACCATATGCAATAACTGCTCGCTCTTTCATCAGGACACATCTGAGAATGGTCCTGGATGTGTCGTAGTAGACTACATACTCAACACCCTCCTCAGGTATCCTTAATATGAGGGTAATAGTTAGCCTCTGCCTCAAATCCTGAAAAATCCGCTGACATCACTCCGACCACACAAAGGGTTTCCCTTCTCCATCAATGCTGATAAAGGTGTTGTAACTCTGGAGAAATATGGCCCAATCCTTTGGTAATATCCATCCAAACTCGGAAATCTCCTTACTTCTGTCACACTCCTAGGTGGCTCCCAAGAAAGTATTGCCTCAATAAACATTGGATCCACTGCAACTCTAGCATCCAAGATGACATGTCCTGGAATGTTATCCTCTCGGATCCAGAACTTTCACTTTGAGAGTTTACCACAATGCTGGTGCTCTTAGAGTGTGTCCAAAACTACTTGCAAATGATAGGCATGCTACTCTGTGGTAGTCGAGTAGATAAGAATGTCACCAATGACGACCACTTCAAAGCAATCATGGTATGGATGAAATATCATGTTCATGAGTGCCATTAGCATTGATTTAGCGTTGGTTACTCTGAATGGAATAACCAAGAACTCATAATGGCCATACTGACATCTGAAATCCATTTTCTACACATCCTTATCTCTCACTTTGAGCTAGTGATAGCCTGACCTGAGGTATATCTTCGAGAACTACCATTCTCCCTTCAGCTGATCAAAGTGGTCGTTAATCCTCAGGAGTGGGTACTAGTTCTTCACGATCAACTAGTTCAGGAACCGATAGTCAACACAAAGCCCCAAGCTCTCATTTTCCATCATGGCGAACAAAATCGGGGCTGCCCAAGGAGAAACACTGGGTTGGATGAATCCCTTCACCTACAAGTCCTCTAGTTGTACCCTCTACTCACGAAGCTCCGCGGGATCCATCCGATACGCTGGTGTAGATATTGGTGTCATCCTGGGATACAAGTCAATGTAAAAGTCCACCTCTCTACGTGGAGGTAGACCTGGAATATCATTAGGGAATACATCCTTGTACTGGTCCACCACTACAGGATAAATTAAACTCTCCCCATAAACCACTCTAAGGGTAAGGCTATCCAATTGATGAGTGATCGGTTACGCCCTCCTTCAGGTAAGTCGATCATGTGCCGCAAAGGCCCATTTCTCGCCGGTGAAGGTAAAACTTCTCCCATCCATGTGCACATACCACAAATTCTGCATAATACATTCAATCTGAGCATGTAATATTGATAAAAATTCTATACCCAATATAACGTCATAAGGACTCAGCGACACTACTTGGAGATCCTAGACGAATCTCTCGCCTCCTAGACTAAGATCTCACTGCTGGAACCAGTGCATAATTGTTGAATCCTCTCCCGTACGTGTTTCTTTCCATAAGGATCGGGCCAATGGCTCCATCAGAATCTCTGAGATTCAAACAAGGGAAATGTAAATAAAAGAATGATGATCACCTATGTCTATAAGTACTACACCTAAGTTGGAGTAGAAAAATATCTTACCTCATATCATCTCCAGAGCACCGTGATCGTAATCCTCAGTTTCCTAGAGGTGAGATCGCCCCTTTCATTATTTTCCCTAGGGTCGGGGTGGACCACCTGGTGGTGGTGGAGATAACACTTCGAATCTTTACCCACCACTAGCTCCACAGCCAGCTGCTCTTTCACGTTTGCCTGCTCCCTGCGAAGCTCCTCGGTCAAATCTCTGTCTCTTCCTAGTTTGTCCTTGGAATGTCTGCTAATCAGCCATACGACGGGTCGGACATTCATGAGCCATGTGACCCTGCCAGCTGCATGCATAACACTTCCCGCTCCTCACATGATGGACTCTGTCTCGGGTCCCCCGCACAATCGATCTTGAGTCATGTATTCGTCCACCTATAGGTCTGGTCCTCTTGGACCTCTGCGATATTCGTCTGCTTCCAGCTGCAGAATACTCTGCTACGTGATGTACTGTGGTGGGTCTCACTGCTGATGACTACATAGTAAGAAATATATCCACTAAGAGGGCTCACTATGACACCCCCTCATGCATCGTGATGCTGAGGGAAATCGTCAAAGCCCTGATCTCTCACCTGAATCCCTGATCGAAGGTCCGAGCCCTGAAGAATAGGACCCGCACCATATCAGAGGAGTAGCGTGAGAGGTCAGTGAACCTTCTTGAGTACTGAGCCACAATCATGATACCCATATACAGATGAAGAAGCTCTTATAGCACACTACACTAAGAGTCGTTGGGACAAAATCTGCTCGAAACATGCTATAAGAGTCTACCCAGATAAGTGTCACCTCGTCATGAACCTGTAGCATCAGGCTCCACCATCTGCCCGATGCTCCTTATAGAATACTGGCGGCATGGATCACCATGTGATCAGTTGGTGTCTCTACCAGTCGAAAGACTCTCACCATGACCTCCAGCCAATCCTCAATTGCATGTGGGTTTGTCTCTCCCATGAACATGGTGGGACTCTTCCACTGGAACATGTGCAATGCTCTCAAGTGTCATGCCCCATCTACTGCTGGGGATGGTAGAATCAGTGGCCCAACGGGTACTGGTACTGTTGGTTCCACTACTGGATGAAGGTCTAACAGTGAGGCCTCATTGCTCGGCGGGATACCAGTGCATACTATATCTGGAACCATAGCTGGCTGTCTGTGTGGAGGAATCTTGAAAAGGAATAGGTGCCCCACAATCAATAAGTTATACCCAGTGATATGACTCCAAGAGATCACAAAGAAAACTCTTCAAAACATACACACAATCAGTTTTTTCATGGGTTGAGTCAGAAAGCAGAAGTCAGGGTCTTGGTGTATGGAATCGTTTCCCACCGTACCAACACTGGTTTCCCTAAAATGATAACCACACTCACTACACTTAACACTGTTACAGTTAAAATGTAACACCCCAAGATTCCACGATACAATTCACTTTGAATAATACAGTAGCGTGTATTGTACTAAACTTAGAGTTCTAACATACACCACAACCAATCAAACTACCCATTATGAATAGTAATACCCACTTTTTAAAATTTTATCAATTTTATCTTTCAAAATGGACTTAATTTTTTGATTTGGAATATCGAAATTATCTTAGGGTGAAATTTTGGTGCTTTTCGGATAACTTTCAAATTTTGATTAATAGTGAAAATTAATATATTTTAATTAAAAACAAATTTTTTAATCGAATTAATTAAAAGTGATAAATTATTAACATGAGTGGTTTTAAAGTATATTTAGAATATATTTTTACAATTTAATACAATTTTGGTCATTGTACATAATTTCACAATAAAACTGGACATAAACAAGTTTCAATCCTATGATAGTTATTATATCGTAAAAACACGCTTTTTGTTTTGATAGCAGGAATTAATTTTAAATTAATTTTTGCGACTTCTGTGTTTTGAATTTAGAAAAATTGATTCCATATTTGGAATCAGGATTTCCAAGTTGTTCAAATTGGTAACATTTATTTTTAGACATTTTGAATAATTATTTCGGTAAATATTTTATTTACCTTAGTTAAAGGGTAAATCCGGTAAATAAGGGTTACAAAATAATATTATAATAATGATAAATTACCCTAAAACGTGTCCTAACCTTATTGGTGGATATATGTCCGACCATGGGTATCTTTGCGTAGATTTTGGGACCCCATGGAGCCGCTTGTAGGTGATAGGGACACTTTATATTAATTAAGTTAAAGTGAATACAAAAATGACAAAAGCTTATATCTTTTAGAAAAACATTTTTTACATAGGGTTATATATGTTATATTTTAGATTATAAATATTCATTATAAGTATAAAAATATTTCCTACATAATGGTATTATATTTATAATTTTTAGACATTTAAAAAGAAAAAAAATATACATGACACAATAATGATGCAGTATTTTCCTTATTAATGAAAGAATCTAATAATTGATATTATATATGTTAAAATAAATTCAATTTGAAGGTTTTGATGAAATTAGAGAATTTTATTGGTTAATATTACATGCTAGTATTTCTTAAATGAATTCGGTTCGAATTAATAATGTTGTTAAGACTTAAAAAAATCAATAATTGAGTAGTGTCAAAATTGACATAAATGAGTTTTTAAAACAAATATTATAATATTAATATATATTATATTCCTTAATATCTAACGTTCGGCCAAAATACTTATATCATGATAGGTGTATCATTAATGGACCACTAGGGGGTCTCTTGGAGGTATATAGTAAGTTGATTAACTATATAATATAAAAATACAAAGTGACATTGTAAGTAACAAACTAATTAACTAATAGTTAAAACTAAAAGATAAGGTTAATATAATGACCCAAACTTGTCTAAATTCTATTTTTTGAGTGGTTTTGGACCCATCCCCACCTTAACCTTTAAATTATCCACTTTTGAGCCATTATAAAGCGAATATTAATTTATTATATAATAATATTTCTAGATTTTCCTAAAGAGCCCGTCCTCCCCCTTTTAAAATGACACCACTTCTAACAAATTACTCGCACATCTAAAGCCCTTTTTATCATACAAAATATGCCCAATTAATCTCTATAGATCCCTCTCCTCCTCT
Organism: Viscum album; assembly: GCA_963277665.1. NCBI lineage: Eukaryota > Viridiplantae > Streptophyta > Magnoliopsida > Santalales > Viscaceae > Viscum > Viscum album. The sequence goes on from OY728161.1 coordinate 1,596,449,805, forward strand.
TAGAATCCTTACCTTAGGCAGAAGGCACTTCAAGAGTCCTTTTTGGTTCAAACCAAAGGGAGTTACCCAAATTAAAGGTAACGATTTCTCTTAGCTTCTTTTCTTTTATTTTACTTCTCCAACCCCTCAACTCTTATTATTATTTTATTTTGTAACAAAACCAGTATCCTAAATATACTAGTATATTGTTGTTATATGTATTAGAACTACACTTATACACACCTCCATCTAATGGGTGAAGAACATAATGTTTCTCTGGATGGTAACCAAACTCCTCACGAAGCGATGATTGTTCAATTATCTCCTAAAGCTCTCATGGTGTCCATTACGATGGAACTATAATTAAATTTGATAATAATGATATTTATTTTATATATAAGCTTCTGTAATTACGTTTTATATCATACCATTATTCGTTTCATGTTGTATATATATACAAAAATTTTATTTGAGGAAGTGCGGACTACCACCCCCTCAAAGTGATATGACTCGTTCATACCATACATGGAACGTATATGGGATGGTGTTAATGAAATTAAGTAACAAATATATGAAATTATATTATACTGGAATAATTATATACCTATGTATCATTTGGTTTTTATTCGTTTTAAAATGAAAAATGAAATGGAAGTAGCGTTCGTGCGTACGTACATAAAACCTTCTCCACGAACGCGATGAGATTGATTCCTCCATCATATCCATTCAATAATAATTATTTCTTTATGATTAAAAGTAATGTATAAGGACTTTATATTAATCTGGATATGAATAAGGTACAACCTATCCCTAACAAATACAGCTTACGTAACGAAGCATATAAAGGAAAACGAATCAGTTAACATCCGAAACAACAATAATACTAAAATATTATTAACAAAGCAATATTAAAAGATCATATGTGATATAATATTTATGTATATTATTCTTGTATAATTTTATAACAATTATTTAACTATTATATAGGATGTTAACTTACCCTCGACCATGGAAAAGTACAAGGTAATGGGTTTTCATCTCACTCCTTATTCCCGTGAGATTCGTATCATATTGTCACTATTACCTTTTGTGTGGTGTATGTACTTCCCATAATTGTATTCTTTGTGTAATACACTTTATTTTATATGTATTTACATATTCATTGTATGATACATCTTTCATGGGGTGTATGTTTTGTAAGTTACCAAACTGGTAAGGGTTAATTCCTCAATCTCATTATTATCTGAGATTTTTTATTTGTAAGTATTTACTGGGACATTTTTATCATCCATGTCCATTTTTCATAAAAATGATTTCAAAATGATGATTTTAAGGATTTTTAAAGGTACTCTCTATCAAGATCATAATTTCAAATGTTTTAAAGATTTATCTTTCTAAATATTTTTAATTAATGTCCATGTTTTCAAAATGATTTTAAGGATTTATTTATATGGACATGAATGTTTTGAAACGATAATTCTTTTAAGAAGTTTCAAAGTGGTATGGGACACTTTGATTCAAAAATCTCTTATAAATTACTTCCTTTATAAATGTGTGACTTTTAAATGATTTTACAAAAAGTATATTTCTTGCAAAAAGTTTTACTCATCATTTTCAACTATGTCAGCATCCTCTACTAGATTTTATTTTGGATTGAGGTTGATTTATTATAATACAATATTACTTATTATATTGAATGAGTTATGATATTTTTGACTGTGGATGTTTTATTTTTATACCATTCATGGTTTATGGAGAAAGTATTGAAATGTTATATGCATGTTTTAATATGAATGTTTATGTTATGTTTAAACCTTTTCATATGAGGAATGAATTGAACTTAGTAAGTGACCGGTGGAGCCCGCTATAGCTCCTCGATGCATCGGTTGGTCTCATGAGACAAACTAGTGTCTTGGCACGAGGCCTTGAAAAATATTATTTGTAGTCTTGGAACGAGGCCTTGGCTACGTGGTGATGATAGTCTGGCATTATGCATTCCGTCATTATGAAAGTGGTTACTGATATTGCATGTTATTATTGGACTAGTAGAATATACATGCGAGTAAGTAAATGGAATTATTTTATTTTTATCATTTCCATATTATGCTGAAGTTAAATTTTAAAAAGGATTTTGTTTTAGTTATACATTTCATCAAATGTTTAGGTTTATTCATGAAAGTTTCCGCTATATTGTAATCATTACTGGACATCTACGCTCACCCCTTTCAATGTTTTATATTTCCCAGGATGTGAAGAAGTAATATATGAATGACCTGCAGGGATAGTATATGGGGATATGAGAGTGTACTGTGGAGACTATTTTTTTTAGTTTTCATTTTTATGATGTAATGTAAACTTTAAGAATATATCTAGTGTTTCCAAGAATGCTAAACTGATCGGTCATTCGGGACGTGATTCTTTGTAATCATGAAAATGTTATGTAATAGAGTCGGGGGCTTACAATTGGTATCAGAGGAAGTTCAGCAATAACCTTGGAAACTAGATTTAGATAAACTCTGATTAGAGCACATAGCCCTAAAATAGACTTTGAGGATTAGTAGAGAATAACTTCCTATAATTTTGATATTGTAGATATTTTGTGAGTTTTCCGAGAAATACATACCTGTCTGCATACGAGCAGGTTGAGGTGGCTCTGGCATAGATGTACCCAGGGGTAAAACCCGAAAACACTGCTTTGAGATAGACTTGAACGGGAACTGGTGCATGACAACAAGCCTTGCTTCACTCTTGGTTACGACACTCCCGATGGATATGCTTTGGATAATTCTCATTTTATTTACAAACCGCTATGAAGGGTTTATGAGTATATACCTCCGCAAAGAAAACATTTTTTGTGATTATGGATTATATCCATAAACTATTCAATTTATGTTATTTATTTTACATGTATGGAATTATGTATTTTGATTCATAAACTGATCTAGTTTATGCCATTGTTTAGAAACAGTGCCCAGTTGAAGGAATGGGAACTTCAACAATACGCATGATCCAAAGAGTAAGAAAGATCATATCTGTCATGGTCATAAGCTAGAATTTAGAAGGGAAATAGTCTCCCATGTATTATCATCATATGACGAAATAGTATCACATGTTGATATGATAAGTAAAGAATTTTTGGAGTCCTATTTCTTTGAAGGGAATCCATAGAAGGAAATGATGGTAGAGAGAAGGACAGATAAAGGGAATAAGGTAAAGAGGGATTTTCCCATTTGTGATAACTATAGAAAGAATCACCTTGGAAAATTCTTGAAGGGAATGAGAGTATGTTATAAATGTGGAGAAAAAGGACACCAAGTATGTGACTGCATGGGAAAGAAAAAGGTTTCAAATGTACAATGCTTCATCTGCAAGGAGTTTGGACACTACGCAAACTGACGTCCAAATCATCAGACTATGCCACAAATGATGCTATTGGATAATAATCATGTTATTATACTACCACAGATGAAAAGGAATGTCTAGTGTTATTATGTTTTTATTTTGTAATTATTTCAATGAAGTTTTGTATCAATGATTTACTGGAAATAAATAAGGACTGTACTATGGTACTATTTCATTGAGGATTTGAGATTTTATGGTACTAAGAAAAGTGACTCTACATCGAGTTAATTTTTTTTGGAAATTACATGGTTGAGGAAAAGATAAATCTTAATTTGGTCCTAATATTGAGGTACAAATTTTGGAATAAGATATGGTGGATTTGGGTAAATTATTTTGGATATTCTTGACTGCCTTGAAAATGATTAAATATTTATATATTCCATCATTGATGGAGTTTAAATTTTTTTGGATGGATGAAGTATATCCAGTATTCTATAAGTAATAAGGGTGCATGAATATAATCAATAAGGTTTTATGGTAATTTAGGATGTTTCAGTGTTTTAAAAGAATACATGATGAAGGTATTCACATGCTATTACAGGGTAAAAATGATCTACATTATGTTTACCTTTCATATACATTTGGGACTGAGAGTTTACAAAAGTATTTTGGATAAGTATAAATGTTTTAAGGGATTTAGTTTGAAAGGTTATTTTTGGATTTTTATAAAAGGACAACCCATAGGTTGGGCGGCAACCCATCACATCTGACAAGGCCGCAAGACTTGAACCCACAACCAAAGGGTGACAAGGGTGTATCACCTACCACTAGCCCACGTGATTTCCTGGATTGAATAATGTAGTTTTTTTAAAGGGTCTAATATGTGACTTATAAATTCATTATTTTTGGAACCCTATACGATTAGGATAAATAATATATATATATATATATATATTTTAAATCATTTAGAGTAAAATATGAGTTTGTAGTAGGAATTAGTTGAAGGATGAAACTCTACTTGTCAAGTATATATATATATATATATATATATATATATTTCTTCTTATTTTACGGATAAATTAATTATTAAACTTTAGGGAAGGGATCATAAAACCAAAAACGTGTTATCCTAATACCTTACATTTTTTTGAACCGATGGTATTTTAATTCATCATAAATTGGAGGCTTTGAGGCCCACAATTCTACAATTGTTTGTGATTGATGACCTCAATCACTCCATATAAATATTTACATTTTTCCTCCAATTACATGTCTCTAATTTCCACCAATGTTCTCATAATTGAGATCATAATTTGGTGGTGACCCTTTCATTTCTCCTTTCCTCTTATTAAGATTAAATTTTCATAACCCAATTTCCGATGTGGGTTTCCCACAAATATACTTTCTATTTTCAACCTTTTATTTTCGAAGAACAATTTCAAACTACGATAATGAAATTTATTGAAGGAGGGGATAATGTAACACGCCATGCTTCCACGGTACACTTCACTTTGAATAATACAGTCGGGTGTGTTTTTAGCAACTTCGAGTTCAAACACACACCACAACCAATCAAACTAGCCATTATGAATGGCAATACCCAATTTTTGAAATTTTATAAATTTTATCTTTCAAAATGGACTTAATTTTATGATTCGTAATATCTAAATTATATTAGGGTGAAATTTTTGTGCTTTTTGGATAACTTTCATAATTTGATGAATAGTGAAAATTAATAAATATTAATTAAAAACAACTTTTTTAATCTAAATAATTAATAGTCATAAATTATGAATTATAGTGGTTTTAATGTATATTTAGAATATATTTTTACCATTTAATACAATGTTGGTCATTGTACATAATTTCACAATTATACCGGACATAAACAAGTTTCAATCTTTTGATAGTTATTATATCTTAAAAACACGTTTTTTGTTTTGACAGCGGGAATTAATTTTAAATTAATTTCTGCCACTTCTATGTTTTGAATTTGGAAAAATGGATTCCATATTTGGAATCAGGATGTCCAAATTTTGTAAATAGGGAACTTTTATTTTTATACATTTTGAATAATTACTTCGGTAAATATTTTATTTACCACGGTTAAAGGGTAAATCCGGTAAATAAGTGTTAACAAATATTATTATAATAATGATAATTTACCCTAAAACTTGTCCTAACCATATTGGGGGATAAATGTGGAACCATGGTCATATTTGGGTCGATTTTGGGACCCAATGGAGCCACTTGTAGGTGATAGGGACACTTTATATTAATTAAGTTAAAGTGAATACAAAAATTACATAAGCTTATATCTTTTAGAAAAACTATTTTTACAGAGGGTTATATATGTTATATTTTAGATTATAAATATTCATTAGAAATATAAATAGATTTCCTACATAATGGTATTTTATTTATAATTTTTAGACCTTGAAAAAAAAACTATATATGACACACTAATGATGCAGTATTTTCCTTCTTAATGAAAGAATCTAATAATTGATATTATAAATGTTAAAATAAATATAATTTGAAAGTTTTGATGACATAAACGAATTTTATTGGTTAATATGACATATTCGTATTTCTAAAATGAATTAGGTTAGAATTAATACAGTTGTTAAGACTTTAACAGAAATCAATTATTGAGTAGTGTCAAAATTGACATAAATGAGTTTTTAAAACAAATATTATATTATTAATTTTTATTCTATTCTTAAAAATATATGGTTCGGCCAAGAGACTTATATTATGATAGGGGAATCATTAATGGAACACTTGGAGGTCTCTTGGAGTTATACAGTATGTTTATTAACTATATAATATAAAAATACAATGTGACATGGTAAGTGTGAAACTAATTAACGAAGAGTTAAAACTAAGATGTAAGGTTAATATATTGACCCAAACCTATTTAAATTCTATTGGTTGAGTTTATTTAGTCCCATACCCACCTTAAACTTTAAATAATCCACTTTGGAGCCATTAGAAACCTAATATTAATTTATTATAAAATAATATTTCTAGATTTTCCTAAAGATCCCCTCCTCCCCTTTATAAAAGGAACCCACTTCTATCCAATTACTCACACCTATCAAGCCTTTTTTCTCGTCCAAAATCTGCCAAATTAAGCTCCCTACATCCCTCTCCTCCTCATAGAAGCCTTAACATTGTCAGAAGTCTCTTAAAGTGATCATTTTTGGTTCAAACCAAAGGGAGTTACCCAAATTAAAGGTAACAATTTCTCTTAGCTTCTTTTCTTTTATTATACTTCACCAACCCCTAAACTCTTCTTATAATTTTCTTTTGTAACAAAAACAGTATCCTAAATATACTAGGATATTGTTCTTAGAATTATTATAACTACACTTACACACACCTCCATCTAATGGGATAAGAACATAATGTTTCTGTGGATGGAAAACAAACGTCTCACGAAGCGATGATTGTTCAATTATCTCCTACAACCTCTCATGGTGGCCATTATGATGGAACTATAATTAAATATGACATTAGTGATATTTATTTTATATATAATCTTATATAATTCCATTTTATATCATACCATTATTCATTCCATGTTGTATATATATACGATAATTTCATTAGAGGAAGTGCGGACTACAGCCCCCTCAAAGTGACATGACTCATTCATACCATACAATGAACGTATAAAGGATGGTGTTAATGAACATAAATAACACATATAAGATATTATATTAATCTGTAATAATTATATACCTATGTATCATTTGGTTTTTATTCTTATTAAAATGAAAAATGAAATGGAAGTAGCATTCGTGCGTATGTACGGATTACCGTCTCCACGAACGCGATGAGATTTATTTCCCCATCATATCCATTGAAGAATAATTATTGTTTGATGATTAAAAGTAATGTGTAAGGACTTGATATCATTTTGTATATTAATAAGATACAACCTATCCATAACAAACATGGCTTACGTAATGAAGCATATAATGGAAAATGAATCAGTTAACACCCAAAACGATAATAATACTAAAATATTATTAACAAAACAATATTAAAAGATCATATATGATATCATATTTATGTATATGATTCTTGTATAATTTAAAAACAATTATTTAACTATTATACAGGATGTTAACCTACCCTCGACCAAGGAAAAGTACAAGGTGAAGGGTTTTCATCTCACTCCTTATTCCCTTGAGATTCGTACCATATTTCCACTATTACCTTTTGTGTGGTGTATTTACTGACGAAAATTGTATTCTTTGTGTAATACAGTTTAATTTATGTGTATTTACATATTCATTGTATGATACGTCTTTCATGGGGTGTATGTTTCGTATGTTACCAAATTGGTAAGGGTTAATTCCTCAATCTCATTATTATCCAATATTGTTTATTTCTACGTATTTACTGAGACATTTTTATCATCCATGTCAATTTTTCATAAAAATGATATTAAAATGATGATTTAAATGATTTTGAAAGGTACCCTCTATCATGATCATAATTTCAAATGTTTTAAAGACATATCTTTCAAAATATTTTTAATTAATGTCCATGTTTTCAAAATTATTTTAAGGATTTATTTAAATGGACATGAATGTTTTGAAATGATAATTCTTTTCAAAATTTTCAAAGTGGTGTGGGACACTTTGATTCAAAAATATCTTTTAAATTACTTCCTTTATAAATGTGTGAATTTTAAATGATTTCACAAAAAAGGATATTTCTCCCCAAAAGTTTTACTCATAATTTTCAACTATCTCATCATCCTCTACTTGATATTATTTTGGATTGAGGTTGATTTATTATAAAGAATATTCCTTATTGTATTGAATGAGTTATGATATGTTTGACTATGGATGTGTAATTTTTATACCATTCATGGTTTATAGAGAAAGTGTTGAGATTTCATATGCATGTTTTAATATGAATGTTTACGTTATATTTAAACGATTTCTTATGAGGAATGAATTGGACTTAGTAATTGACGGTTGGAGCCCACTATAGCTCCTCGATGCATCAGTAGGTCTCATGAGACAAACTAGTGTCTTAACATGAGGGCTTGACAAAATATTATTTTTAGTCTTGGCACGAGGCCTTGGATACGTGGTGATGTTAGTCTAGCATTATGCATTCAGTCATTATGAATGTGGTTATTGATATTGCATGTGATTGTTCAACTAGTAAAATATCCATGCGAGTGAGTAAATGGAATTATTTGATTTTTATCTTTGCCATATTATGCTGAATTTCATGTTTAAAAACTCTTTTGTTTTATTTATATATTTCCTTAAATGTTTATGTTTATTAATGAAAGTTTCTGCGATATTGTTATCCTTACTGAGAATCTGAGCTCACCCCTTTCAATGTTTTATTTCTCCCAGGATGTGAAGAAGTAATTTATGATTGACCTATAGGGATACTATGTGGGGATATGAGAGTGGACTGTGGAGACTATTTTGTTGTAGTTTTCATTTTTAGGATGTAATGTAACTTTATTAATGTATCTAGTGTTTCCAAGTATCCTAAACTAATCAGTCCTTCGGGACATGATTCCTTGTAATCAAGCCAATGTTATGTAATAATGCACAGACTCTGGGTAACTAGGGTCAGGGTATTACATAAAAAGATTAGAGTCTAATGTTCTATGGTAGAACCATCACCTCTGATACCAATTTGTCATGACCCGTCCCCTAGGGCCCGTGCCATGACTACCTCATGCCCGCCTTCCATTGGCCAGGGGCTGGCGACTAGCACAAGAAAGCCTATTCCCTAAAACTAGGAAAGCATTGACTTTATAACCTATAAACTCATGATACCAAGAACACATCAAGATAAAAACAAAAACGAACTATATAGTAAATAGAGTGAGTACAGTAAGAAAAAGGGGCCAGAATACAAGCCCAACATGAATGTACAAGAAAACAGAAAGGTACAAGTAAAATAAAACAGCTCCTATGAATACCTGCCAAGGATCCTAGCTGAAGGGTAGGTTCAGCTATCAAATGGCCTTCTCTATGGTATGCCTCATCTGAGGACTACCTCCAAGCTACCTCCAGTCCTAGTAACCTCGTGCTTAGTCAGCGATTTCCGTCATATGCACAAAAAAAATGAGGTACGGGCATAGCCCGTGCAGGGGTGAGTATAATGATACTCAGTGGAGACCCTGAGAGCTTCAAGATCTCACTAAATCCTCAAAGTATAAAACACAAACCATGAATCAACTAACAACACTACTTTGGTATATGACCATACATATACATAAGTTATCATGGAAACCCATCACAATCATGAGGAAACACAAGGTCTAACTAAAAAGCCCAAAGCTCAACTGTTCAACAAAGGAAGGAAAATCAAGAAGGTAAGTACCACATAGGTATGCCACATAGAAGAATACCACCAAGTTATTACCATGAAGAAAAGTAACACAAAGGTATATACTCAGTTCACACCAGGTATATCTTAGGTGAAATAATAGAGAAGATTAGATGTAACTACTAATTTTTCTTAATCTGTTAAGGGGAAGACCCACGAAGGATCATAAGTCATCATCAGACCAATAGAGGATTGTAGTACATCGTCAGACCCACACAAGATCCTAGTACATATTCAGACCCACAAAAGATCCTAGTACATCGTCAGACCCACACAGGATCCAAGTACATCTTCAATACGTCATCATACCCACACATGATCCTAGTACATCGTCAGTATGTTGTCAGACCCACACAAGATCCTAGTACATCACTGGTACATCGCCAGACACCCAAAGGATCCTATTACATCTCCAGTACATCGTGAGACCCACACATGATCCTAGTACATCTCCAGTACGTCGTGAGACCCACATAAGATCCAAGTACATCGCTAGTACATCGTCAGACTGACACAAGATCCTAGTACATCATCAATATGTTGTAAGACCCACACAAGATCCTAGTACATCATCAGTACGTCGTCAGACCCATACATGATCCTAGTACATCGCCATTACGTCATCAAACCCACACAAGATCCTAGTACATCGCTAGTACTTCGTCAGGCCCGCACAGGATCCTAGTACATCATCACAACAAGCTACAGGGATCCCCCACAAACCTCGCTTGTCTTTGAGAGGGTCCGCTCCACAAGCCACTGGTCAATACTTCAACTACCATAAAGTCCCACTCAGATGTATCCCAAAGGACCTCTATATAAAAAGGGTCTCAACTAAATAGATGCTACGTCAATCGGATGCCCAACCTATAAGTTTTAAGCCTTTTAGCACTGAGGGCCCAGTTGGATTCGTAGTCGATCCAACCCGACCAAACACCACATTATCCAAATCTAAAGTGGGGTATACAAAAATGACGGTCTCTCTCCTAGGTTTCTAGTGTCGTAGAAGGTTCTTCAAACAGTCATTTGATTCCAATGTTATGGCCAAAATAATGTAAAGGGTTGAAACCGGTCTGGGTCAGATCCCACCCGGTCGGTTCGACCCGGCATGGGATGATCTGGTTCGGGTCATCCCATACCGAGGTGTGGCCCAGCCCATTGGGTGGATCGGTCTGCTGGGTCCAGCCAGGCCCGCATTGTCATCCTGGCCAGGTTAGCAGCATACGCCGCCCCGCGGTGTGGCGGGGCACCACAATGCGGTGGGGGGCCGGAGTGCAGCTGGGCACCGTAGTACAGTGGGGGGTTACGGGGTGGCGAGGAGGCCATGGGGAGTTGGGGGAATGCGTTGTAGGGGGGGAAGAGTGGCGGGGAGGCCGCGCTGCGGCGGTGCACCAGAGTGCTACTAGGGTGGCGGTGAAGTTGTCCACTGCAGTTTTCTTCTGTCGGGCGGCGTGGTTGCACAGTGACCGTCATCGCAGCTGGTGGTGACTGACCTCCATTCTCGTTCCCCACCAGTGACAATAGCTAGCTCCAGTTTCCATCTTCCTCCTTCACAAGATTCATCAAAAACTACAAGGAATTGCAAAGTGGTCGGTCCATGTTATCTTGGCCCACACCCTCCTCGTTAGAGCGGCAGAAAGCGGTTCAACAACTTTTCAATCATGATGAATAATCATGAACAGTTAAGGGGGGTATTTAAAACATCAAACGCTAACTGATTTGCTCATTGGTGTTGGCATGAGGAAGAAGTCGAAGATGTCGATGTTCGTTGTTCCCGCCACACGCCTCCAAACCCAGCTCATGCATTGTCCTCATTCTTGGCTCCAAAGAATGCTATTGGATGGAGATGGTGTTCTTCGTTTGGAGGAGAATTTATTCTTTGGAGAACAAGGGTGCATTCTTCATTGGGAGAGAATGATCCTCCAAAATCATCCCTTTTGAAAACGATTACTCCCAACCCAAAAAAAGTGAGAGGCCACCCCCCATTAAATTTAGTTTATCAATTTAATTTGTTGCGACATTTAACTGGCATAATTAATTAAAGTGTGTGGCACAATTAATATGGAGGTAGTTCAAGAGAATTCTCTACATTAAAGGGGGATTTTAAGGGTTTCTCTCGTTATGAGGGTTCGAGTGGTCCCCACCATAAGGAATTCAAATTGGGGGGTTTAGACTCGGGTGGTCCCAACCACCATAACCCATGGTGCGGGGTTTCAAAAATAAAAATGCTAAACATTTTTATTTTATTTAATTCTTTATAGAAAAACACAAAAACTAACATTTACCCTCGACCCACTACGGATAAGTTGAATGTCTCCTTAAGCAAATATCGGTGCTGCGAGTTCAACGGTGTGCTCAGATTTCCATTTTGAACATCGGTTTAAAATATGTAAAAAAACCCACTCGAATGTTTACAGGACGTACTCGAAAAAATTTAATAAATTCATTACGGGCACACTGGGCCTTGGAATCATGCACAAACAATTTTTGCGGACTCATAAAATTCCCATATGTTAAAAAAAACATGTATATTTTGGGTCTTTACATTCTCTCGACCTCAGGTCTTTGCATCCCCAAAATAAAAATCACAAAACTAGAAAAAAAAGTGGGGGTTTTGATCATGTAAATGAGCCTCCCACTCCCATGTTCTCTCCTGGAGGTTCCCATGGTGCCATCAAACTAAAACTAAAGGTATCGACCGGCAACAAAAGACCCTCTCCTCTCGACCCTCAATATCTATTGGAACCTCTGTAAAAGTATCCCCGTCGTTGATGTCCACCACACCGTACCCGATGACGTGGGTAGGGTTGTGCACGTATCTCATCAGTTGGAATTCGTGGAAGATGTCGTGCACCCAATGCAACTAAGGGGGAATTTCTAGGTTGTAAACCACCTCACCAACTCTGTTAAGGACCTATAAGGGACCAATGAACCTCATATATAACTTACCTCCCTAACCAAATCTCATTAAACCTTGTCGAGGTGAGACTCGTAGAAACACGTGGTCACCATCCTCGAACTCAGAGGTCTATCTCACATGTCATCATAAGACTTTTTCCTACTCTGTGCAGTCTTCATATACTCTTGGATGATCTTCCCCATCTCCATTGTAGCCTGTACCATCTCTGGACCCACGAGTGCCGACTCCACTAGGTCAGTCCCGCAGAAAGGTGATCTGCAAGGTCCACCCGTACAAAGCCTTGAAAGGTTCCATCCAAATGGTGGAGTGATCGCTGTTGTTGTATGTGAACTCCACCAAGGGCATGTGATCCTCCCATCCATGACCGAAGTCGAGGACGCAAGCATGAAGCATTTCCTCGAGGGTCTGAATGGTATTCACTTTCTGGCCATCCGTTTGAGGATGGAAGGCGGTGCTCAAACAAAGAGGTGTCTTGAAAGCCTCCTGCAACCCCTTCCATAGCTGGGAAGCAAAACGTACATCATGATCAGAGAAAATAGTCAAGGGTACTCCATGTAGTCGCACAATCTCCAACACATAGAGGCATCCCAATCTCTCTACTAAACAATGCACTCTGATCGGTAGGAAGTGGGCCGACTAGGTGAGTTGGTCGATGATCACCCAGATAGAATCATGACCCCTAGATGTACATGGAATTCCGATCACAAAGTCCATGGATATCCCATCCCACTTCCACTCTGGGACCTCTAAAGGCTAATCCAAGCTTGCTGGTACCTGATGCTCCACCTTCACTAGATGAAAGTTGAGTCACTAAGAGACAAACTATGTTACTGCTTTCTTCATTCCCGATCACCAGTGCTATCGTCGGATGTCTGGGTACATCTTCTCCACTCATGGATGTACCACTAGAGGGGATATGTGGAACACTCTCAACACTTCCCCTTGAAGAGACATCGGTACCATGGTATGTCCTCTAAAGAAGATGATGTTATCCCCACCTTCATAAAATCCATTAGGTGCCTGACCTGTGGATATCTGAGCACGTCGAGTATCGCAGTCAGCATCCCCACACCGCACCTCCCTGATTTGCTAAAGAAGTGGAGGAATGACTATAAGAGACTGAAGAAAATATTCTCTATATCGATCCACAAAGAAAATCTGTAAAGCGTCCCTCTGCTCTGTCGCCTCACCTAACCTATATATACCACATCTCTTGTTGTTTTCATCCACCACAATGTCCCCCTTCCCAGGAATATAAACTATCTTGAATTCATTGTATTTTTGGAACTCAAGCCAATATCTCTGTCTCAGGTTCAAGTCCTCCTTAGAGAAGATATACTAGAGACTCTTATGATCTGAGTAGACTATAAAACAATCTCCCATCAAGTAATGTTTCCACATCTTCAAGGAAAGTACTACTACTGCTAACTCTAGGTCATGGGTAAATTAGTTCTAATCATGTTGTCTCAGCTACCGAGAACCATATGCGATCACTTCTCTCTCCTGTATTTGGAAACTTCTGAACCTGGTCCCGGATGCATCACAGTAGACTACGTACCCAACGCAGTCCTCCGGTAGCTTAAATATGGGGTCACTAGTCGTCCTATGACTCAACTCTTGAAAACTACACAGGAATATCTCCAACCACGTGAAGGGTTTCCCATTATTCATAAATGCTGATAAAGGTGCTATAAATCTGGAGAAATTAGGAACAAACCTTATGTAATATCAAGCCAAACCCAGGAAACTCCGTACTTCATTCACACTCCTGGGTGTCTCCCAAGAAAGTACCACCTCAATCGTTTCTGGATCCACAACAACTCCAGCCTCTGAGATAACGTGTCCCAGAAAATGAACCTTTGGGATCCAGAACTGGCACTTCAAGAGCTTACCATAAAGCTGGTTCTCTTAGAGTGTGTCCCAAACTACCATAAAATGATAGGCATGCTCTTCTTTGGTAGCCGAGTAGATAAGAATGTAATAAATGAGGACCACCACAAAGCGATCAAGGTATGGTAGAAATATCATATTCATGAGTCCCATGAACACCGCAGGAGCATTGGATATGCAGAATGGCATAACCAAGAATTCGTAATGGCCATACCGACATCTGAAAGCCATTTTCTGCACATCCTCATCTCTCACTCTGAGCTGTTGATAGACTGACATGAGGTCTATCTTCGAGAACCATTGTGCTCCCTTCATCCAATCAAAGAGGTCATCAATCCTCAGGAGTGGGTACTTGTTCTTCATGGTCACCTGGTTCATGCACAGATAGTCAACACAAAGTCTCAATCTTCCATCTGCCTTCTTGGACAAAAAAATAGGGGATGCCTAAAGAGAAACACTAGGCCAGATGAATCCATTCCCCTGAAAGTCCTCTTACTATACCCGAATCTCACAAAGCTCCATGAGAGCCATCAGATACTCTAGTGTAGGTATCAGTGTTTTCCCGGGGTACAAGTCAATGTAGATTTCCACCTCTCTGCGTGGAGGTAGACCAGGAACATCATAAGGTAATACATCCGTGTACTGGTCCACCACTACAGGATAACTCAGACTCTCTATATCAACCACAATTAGTGCAAGGATAGCCAACTAATTAGTGATCGGCTACACCATCTTTTGGGAAAGTTCATTATGTGATGCAAAGGCTCCCTTCTCTCTGGTGAAGGTAAACCTAGTCCCATATGTGCAGACATACCATGCATTATGCCTAATACATTCAATCTGAGCATGGACTATTGATAACCATTCCATACATAAGATGATGTCGTAAGGCCTCGATAGCACTACTAGAAGATCTCAGCTGATGCTCTCGCCTCCTAGAGTAAGCCCGCATTGCCGGAACCAGTGCGTAATTGTCGAATCCACTCCCATTAGAGTCTCTAACTGTAAGGATCGAGCCAATGGATTCATTAGAATCTCCGAGCTCTGAACGAGGGTAGTGGAAATAAAATAATGAATGGAACCTATGTCTATAAGTACTGCAGATAAGGTGGATTAGACACATATCATTTCTCATATCATATCTGGAGTGTCATGATCGTAAGCCTCAGCTACCTAGAGCCGAGCTCACCCATGTCCTCCCGCTCCCTATGGTCAGGGTGGACCACCTGGTTATTGTGGCAGTAACACTTCGAATCGTCTCCCAACGCCAACTGCACCACCAACTCCTCTTCCATGTCCGCCTTCTCCATGTGGACCTCCTCGGTCGAATAATTGTCTATACCGGGGTAGTCCTTCGACCGTCTTCTAATCATACGTATGATGGGTCAGACAGTGCCGAGCCATGTGAACCTGCCCGCCGCATGCATAACATAGCCCACTCCTCGCATGAATGGCTATGTCTCGGGTTCCCTGCACAATCGATCCTGATTCATGTGGTCTCCCACCTGTAGTTCTGGTCCTCTTGGAACTCTGTGACATATTTATACTGCCTAATGTAGAAGACTCTACTATATGACATCTGGTGGTGGGTCTCGCTATTGGTGACTTCTAAGTAAGAAAACTCTCCACTAAGAGGGCATGCTCAAACTCCACTACCTGCGTCGGGATGCTGAGGGAAAATCATCGAAGCCTTGATCTCCCTCCCAAGTCCCTGCTCGAAGGTTCAGACCCTAAATTATCAGTCATGTACCACATTAGTGGAGTAGTGTGATAGGTTAGTGAACCTCGCTAGTACTGAGCCATAGTCATGCTTCCCTGCTATCCGAAGATTCGATGGGACAAACTCTGTCCGAAACAGGCTCTCAAAGTCTTCCTAGAGAAGTGTCACCTCATCGTGAACCTAGAGCATCAGTCTTCACCATCTAACTGCTAATTCCTGTATAATACTGGTGGCAAAAATCACCATGAGATCAGCCGGTGTCCCAACCAGTTGAAAGACTCTCACCATGGCCTCCAGCCAATCCTCAGCTGCCTGTGGGTCTATCTCTTCCCTGAGCCTAGGTGGCCTCTGGCACATAAACTCATGAAATGCACTCATGAGGTGGGCACCCTCTACTGCTGGGGCTAGCGGCATTAGTGGACCAATGGGTAATGGTACCGCTAGTGCCTCCGATGGTGCCTCTACTAGAGGAGGGCCATGCACCGAGGCCTCGTCACTTGGTGGGCTATCAGGGTTTACTATATCCGGAACCCTAGTTGGCTGTCTGTGTGGAGGCATTCTGAACAGAAACAGGTGCACCATGGTAAATCAGTTATACCTGGTGTTCTAACTCAAAGAGATCACCAAGAAAACTCTTCAAAACACACACGCAATTAGTGTTTTTGTGCACTGAGTCAGAAATCAGAATTCACGGTCATAGGGTATAGATACGTCTCCCACCGCACCAACACTGGTTTCCCTAAACTGACAACCACACTCACACAACATAACAATATTGGCATTAAAAAGATAAAATTCCAATGGTCTATGGTAAAAAAGACTCCTCTAATACCAATATTTCACGAACCGTCCCCTAGGGCCTCTGCCGTCACTACCCCTAGCCCGCCTTCCATAGGCCAGGGGCTGGCGACTAGCACCGAAGGTGTATTCCCTAAAAATGGGAAGGGATTTCCTTTATAACCTATAAAATCATGCAACCAATCACACATCAAGATACAAACACAAACTAACTATATAGTAAATATAGTGAGTATACTAAGGAAAAGGGTCTAGAATCCATGCCCAAAAGGAAATTACAAGAAAATTGAAAGGTACAAGTAAATTGAAACAGCTCTTATAAACGTCTGCCAAGGATCCTACCTGAAAGTTAGGTACAGCTCTCGAACGGCAGTCTCTGCAGTACGCCTTGTCTATTGTCTACCTCCTAGATACCTCCTGTCCTAGTACCCTCATCCTCAATCAGGGTTCTCCATCATCTGCAATAAACACAACGAGGTGTGGGTTTAGCCCGTGCAGGGGAGAGTATAACAATACTCATTAGAGACCCCAATACCATCAAGGTAACAAAAAATCATCAAAAGATAAACCACAAAAAATGAATCAACATAAAACCCTAATTAGTTATATACCCATACATATACCTAAGTTATCAAGTAAACCCATCCAAATCATGAGGAAACACACAGTCCAATAGAAAATACCGAAGATCAACTGTTCCACAAAGGAAGAAAAATCATGAAGGTAAGTACCACATATGTATGTGACACAGAATAATACCACAAAGGTATTTCCATGAAGGAAATTACCACACAGGTACAGACTCAGCTCACACCGGTTATATCTTAGGTACAGTAGTATAGATGATTAGATGTAACCACTAATTCTTGTTTCTCTATTAAGAGGTAGACACACAAAGGATCCTAAGTCATCATCAGACCCACAGAGGATCCTAAGTCATCGTCTGACCCACACAAGGTCCTAGTACCTAGTCAGATCAACGGAGGATCCAAGTACATCGTCAGTACGTCGTTAGGCCCACACATGATCCTAGTACATCATTAGTAGATCTCCAAATCCCCACATGATCTTAGTATAACTCCAGTACGTCGTCAGACCCACACATGATCCTAGTATATCTCTAGTACATCGTGAGAGCCATACAATATCCTAGTACATCACCAGTATGTCATCAAACCGACACTAGATCCTATTACATCACTAGTAAGTTCTCAGACCCACACAGGATCCTAGTACATCTTCAGTACATCGTCAGACCCACCCAGGATCTTAGTAGATCTTTAGTACATCGTCAGACCCACATAGGATTCTAGTAAGTATCCATTAAGTCATCATACCCACACAAAATCCTAATACATCTCCAGTACATCGTCAAACCCACACATGATCCAAGTACATCATCACATCCAGCTATAGGGTTCCCGCACTAAGATCGCATGTCTTTGAGAGGGTCTTCTCCCCAAGAAACTAGTTGATACATCAAATACCACGAATTACAGTGAATAAGTATCCCAAATAACCAATGTGTAAAATGGTTCTCAACGCAATAGACTGTTCGTCAATTAGACACATAGTCTGTAGGTTATTATCCTTTTAGCCCAGATGGCCTAGTTAGATTCATACTCAATCCAACCCAACCATACTCCAAAATTATCCAAATATCATGTGGGGTATACCAAATGTATGGTATCTCTCTAGGGCTTCCATCACCGTAGACGGTTCGTCGAACGGTCGCATGGTTCCAAAGTAATGACAAAAAGAACGTATAGGGTCGAAACTTGTCCGGGTCCGGTCAGACCGACCTGGACCGACCCAATGGGAAGCCTATCCCATGGGGTCCGGCCCAGCCCGCATTGGCTGGCCTAGCCTGGGTAGCGGCTCGCAGCGGCCCGCGGTACGATCGGGCGTGATGCGGAGGGGAGGCCGAGGTGCGAAGGGGAAACCGCGGGGTGGCGGGGGTAGTGCCATGCAGGGGGGGTCAGCTTAGTGGCGGGGCACCACAGGGCAGCATGGGGACCGTGGGGCTGCAGTGTAGCTGCATTGGGCCGGGGGCTACCACGGTGCGGCGGAGAGCCACAGTACGGTGGGGGCGGCGGTGCAGCGGGGCGGCAGTCCACCACAGTTTTCTTCCATTGGGCGGCATGGGTGCACCGTCTCTTTTATCGTCACCGGCGGGGGACCGACCATTGTTCCCGAGCCCCACCGGTGCCAGTAGCCAGCACCAATTGTCTTTTTCCTCTATCACATGATACATCAAAAAACACAAAGAATTACGGAGAGGTCGGGCCATGTTTTCTTGGCCCGCACCCTCCGTGTAAGAGTGGTAGCAAGCAGTTCAAAAACTTTTGAATCACAAAGAACAATCAAGAACTGGTATGGGGGATTTTAAAACATCAAACCTACCTCATACATTCATCAGTGTTAGCGCAAGGAAGAAAACGAAGAGGTTGATGTTTGTCGTGCCCGCCACACGCCTCTAATCTCATCTCGTGTGTCATCCTCTTTCTTGGCTCTGAAGAATGTTCTTTGATGGAGATGGGATTTTTTGTTGGGAGCATAAGTTATTCATTATAGAATAAGGGTGTGTTCTTCATTGGGAGAGAATGATTCTCCAAAATCCTCCCTTTCTCTAATGATTTCACCCAACATAAAAACAAGGGAGGAGCCAACCCTAATGAAATTAAGTTTATCAATTTAATTTGTTGTCATATTTAACATGAATAATTAATTATAGGGTGTGGCAAAATTAATGTGGAGTATGTTTGAGAGACTTATCCACATTAAAGTGGGAGTTTAATGGTTTCTCCCATTATGAGGGTTCGGGTGGTACCCACCTTTAGTAATTCAAATTGGGGGGGTTTAGGCTCAGGTGGTTCCCTCCACCATAACCCATGTGGAGGAATTTCAAAAATAAAAATGATAAATTTTTTTATTTTATTTGATTCTTTCACGAAAAACACAAAAACTATCATTCACCCTGGACCCACTACAGATGAGGTGAAGGTATCCTTATGAGAATACCATCATTGTGAGTTCAAGAGTGCCATCAGTTTTCAATTCCAAGCACCAGTTTAAAAGTTACAAAACACGCTCACACATTTACTGAACATACTCAAAAAAAAGGTCAGAAATTCATTCCGAACACACCAGGGGTCAGAATCACGCACCGTCAATTTTCGAGAACATTTAAAATTACCATATATTTAAAACAAAATTACATGGAAATTGTGAGTCTTTACATTATCCCCACAAAAGGGATTTACATTCCCAAAATCGACATTACAAAACTATGAAAACTAGTGGGGGTACTGAGCACGTATCTAAGCCTCCCACTCCCGTGTTCTCTCATAGAGGTTCCCGTACTAGCAGTGAACGCGCACCAAAGGAATCGATCACCCACAAAGTACCCGCTCCTGTTAATCCTCAATCACTACTAAAACCTCCATAAATGTCTCCCCATTGTCTATGTCCAGCTCTCCATGGCCGATGACATGGGTAGGGTCGGCACGTATCTTCTCCGCAGGGAAACGTGGAAGACATCGTGCACCCGGTGCAACTGAGGGGGATGTTCTATGCGATAAGCCACCTCGCCAACTCTACTGAGGACCTGGAAGGGTCCAATGAACCTCATAGATAACCTGCCTCCCAAACTAAATCTCTGAAAACCTCATCGAGGTGAGACCCATAGAAAGATGTGGTTTCCATCCCCGAACTCCAGATGTCTCCATCTTTTTTTGTTATAAGGCTTCTTCCTACTCTGTGAAATCTTTAACCACTCCTGGATGATCTGCACCTTCTCCGTGCTATCCTGTACCGTCTCTGGTCCCACGAGTGCTGACTCCTTTGGGTCAGTCTTACACAAAGGTGATCTACAAGGTCACCCATAAATAGCCTCTAAAGGTTCCATCGCAATGGTGGAGTGATATATGTTTTTGTAAGAAACCTCCACCAATGGAATGTGCTCGTCCCAATTGAGACCGAAGTTGAAGACGCAAGAACGCATCATGTCCTCGAGGTTCGGAATGGTCCGCTAAGTCTGGCCATCCCTCTGAGGATGGAAGGTGGTCCTCAAACAAAGGTTCCTCCCAAAAGCCTCCTACAACCCCTTCTATATCCTGGAATTAAAATGTGCATCACGATTTGAGACAATCTTCGAGGGTACTCTATGTAGCCACACAATCTCCTACACATAGAGGCAACCCAAGCTCTGTACTAAACCCTTCTCTCTAATCGGTAGGAAGTGGGACAACATGGTGGTTCGGTCCACGATCACCCATATATAATAATGAACCCTGGATGTACATGGAAGTCCTATCACAAATTCCTTGTATATCCCATACCACTTATACTATGGGACCTCTAAAGGTTGAACCAATACAACAGTTACCTGATGCTGCACCTTCACATGCTGAAAAGTGAGGCACTGAGAAACAAACTGTGCTATTGCTTTCTTCATTCTCGGCCACCAGTGATGTAGTCGGAGGTCCTGGTACATCTTTTTCACTCTTAGATGTACCTCTAGAGGGGATGTGTGTATCTCCCTCATCACTTCCTCTCGAATTAACACTGGTACCATGTTACGTCCCCTAAAGAGGATGATGTGCCTGTTATCTTCATAAAATCTATCAGGTCCCTAACCTGTGGATATCTGAGCACGTCGAGTCTCACAGTTAGCATCCCCATCCAGTGCCTCCCTGACTTGCTGAAGAATTGGGGGAGTGAATATAAGAGACTGAAGAAAAGACACTCTATCTAGATCAACAAATGATATCTAAAAAGTGCCCAGCTACCTCGTCACGTCACCTAGCAGCTGTATACCAGATCTCTTACTGAGTTCATCAATTACAACGTTCCTCTTCATAGGAGTATACACTATCACGAAGTCAATGTCCTAGAGGAACTCCTTCCAACATCGTTGTCTCTGGTTCAGGTCCTTCGGAGAGAAGATATACCTGAGACTCATGTGATCCGAGTAGACAGTAAAATGCTCTCCCATCAAGTATTGTCTCCACATCTTCATGGTGAAAACCGGTGATGCTAACTTCAAGTCATGTGTAGCGTAGTTCTTCTCATGATTTCTCATCTGTCATGAACCATATGCGATCACTAATTGTTCTTTCATTAGGACACATCTGTGTCTGGTCCCTGATGCATCGCAGTAGACTACATACCCAACGGACTTCTCTGGTAGCCTCAATATGGGGGCACTAGTCAGCCTCTACCTTAGCTCCTAAAAACTCCAATGGAATATCTCAATCCACACGAAGGGTTACCCCTTCTTCGACAATGCTAATAATAGTTCTAAAAATCTTGAGAAATATGGCTCAAACCTCCGGTAATATCCATCCAAACCCCGGAATCTCTGTACTTCTGTCACACTCTAGGGTGGCTACCAAGCATGTACCACCTCAATATTTGCTGGATCCACCGCAACTCCAGCCATCGAGATGACATGTCCCAGAAAGTGAACCCCTTGGATCCAGAACCGGCCATTCGAGATCTTACCATAAATATTGTGCTCTCGGAGTGTGTCCAGAACTACCTACAAATGATAGGAATGCTCCTCCTTGGTAGCCGAGTAGATAAAAATGTCATCAATGAAGACCACCACAAAGTGATTAAGGTATGGATAAAAGATCATGTTCATTAGTCCCATGAACACTTCTGGAGTGTTTGTTATGCCGAATGGCGTAACCAAGAACTCGAAATGTACATACCTACATCTGAAATCCATTTTCGGCATATCCTCATCTCGCACTCTGAGCTGGTGATAGCATGACCTGAGGTCTATCTTCAGGAACCACCTTGCACCCTTCAGCTGATCAAAGAGGTTTTCAATCCTTGGGAGTGGGTACTTGTTATTCACTGTCACCTGGGTCAGGCACCGATAGTCAACACAAAGACTCATGCTCCAATCTGCCTTCTTGGAGAAAAAAATCGGGGCTGCCCAAGTAGAAACTGTATGCCGAATGAATCCCTTCCCCTAAAATTCCTCTAGAAATATCAACAGCTTGCATAGCTCCATGTGAGCCATCCAATACGTTGGTGAAAATATCGGTGATGTCTCTATGTACAAGTCAAGGTAAAATTCCACCTCTGTACCTGGAGGTGGACCCGGAACATCATTCGGGAAGACATCCACATACTATTCCACCACTACAGGATATCTCAGACTCTCAAAAACAACCACTACAAGGGTAAGGCTAGCCAACTGAGGAGTGATCGGCTGCACCCTCCTTCAGGTAATTCTGTCCAATGAGAAAAAGGCACCCTTCTCTCCGGTGAAGATAAACCTAGTCCCATCCATGCGGGCATACCATACATTGTGCCTAATACAGTCAACCTGAGCATGGAATGTTGAAAAATAGTCTATACCCAAGATGAAGTTGTAAGGCCTCGATGCTGCAACTAGGTGATCCCGGCCGAATCTCTCAAATCATAGAGTAAGCTTTCTCTGCCAACACCAGTGCGTAATCGATGAATCCTCTCCCGTAGTAGTCTCTAGTGGTAAGGATTTAGCCAATGGATCTGTTGGAATATCTGAGCTTTGAAAGATGGTAGTGGAAATAAAATAATGAATTTAACTATGTCTATAAGTACTACAACTAAGGAATATTAGACTTAGATCGTCCCTCGTATCATCTAGGGAGCGTCGTGATCGTAAGCCTCAACTGCCTGGAGCTGAGCTTGCGTCTATAATCCTAATCCCTATGGTCGGTGTGGACCACCAAGTGGTGGTGGTAATAACACTTCGAATCGTCACCCACCGCCAACTACATGGATCACTCCACTTCCACATCCTCATTCTTCCTGCTGACCTCCTCGGTCAAATATCTACCTCTGTCAGGGCAGTCCTTCGACCATCTGCTGATCATCCGTATGGAGGGTCTGACAGTCATGTGCCATATGACCCTTCCCACCACATGCGTAACACCACCTGCTCCAAGCATGACTGGCTCTATCTCGGGTGCCCCACAAAATCGATCCTGAGTCATACTGGAGTCCACCTATAGGTATAGTCTTCTTGGACCTCTGCGACATCTATTTGCTGCAAGCTGCATAAAAATCTGCACTGTGATGTCTTGTGGGGGGTCTCACTGCTGGTGACTGCTAAGAAAGAAAACTCTCCACGAAGTGGTATCTCTCTAATACCCCCGGTTGCGTCAGGATGTTGAGGGGAATCATCGAAGCCCTGATCTCCTGCCTGAGTCCCTGCTCGAAGGTGTGGTACCTGAAGAATGGGTCCCACACCATATCAGTTGAGTAGTGTGAGAGGTCGATGAACCTCACTGAGTACTCATCTAACGTCATGTAGCCCTGCTGCAGATGAAGAAACTCCTATATGCGCATTGTGCGAAGTGTCACTGGGAAAAACTCTGCCCGAAATAGGCTCTTGAATCCTTCCTAGAGAACTCTCACCTCTTCGTGAACTAGGAGCATCAGGCTCCACCATCTGCCTACTCCTTTTTATAAAAGACTGATGACATGTATCACCACGAGATCAACTAGTGTCCCAACCAGTCGAAAGACTCGCACCTTGACCTCTATCCAAACCTCAACTGAATGTGGGTCTGTCTCACCCATGAACCTAGGTACCCTCTGGAACTGGAACTCGTGAAAAGTGCTCAAGCAGCGTGCACCCTCTGCTGGTGGGGCTGGTGGAGTCAGTGTCCCAATGAGTAATGGTACCGCTGGTCCTATGATGGTTCTCTACGAGAAGAGGGCCTTACACTGTGGCCTCATCACTCGATGGATTATCAGTGCATACTATATCTGGAACCCTACCTGGCTGTCTGTGTGGAGTAATACTAAAAAGATACAGGTGTTCCATGATCTGTAAGTTATACATGTTTAGCTAACTCAAAGATATCACAAATAAAACTCTTCGAAACAGACATGCAATCCGTTTTTCATCCACTGAGTCAGAAATCCGAATTCAGGGTCCTGGTGTATGGATACGTCGGCCGCCGCACCAACACTGGTTTCCCTAAAATGATAACCGCACTCACTAAACCTAACACTATTTCTGTTAAAAATATCAGAGTCCATTTTTCTATTGTAGAACCGACTCGTCTGATAAAAAAATTGTCACGACCCGTCCCCCGGTGCCCGTTCCATGATTACCCCAAGCCCGCCTTTCATAGGCCAAGGGTTGGCGACTAGCACTGAAGGCGTATTCCCAAAAACTGGGATGACATTGAAATTATAACCTGTGAACTCACAATACCAAGTACACAACAAGATATAAACACAAAATAATTTTAGAGTAAATAGAGTGAGTACAATAAGAAAAAGGGGATAGAATACAAGCCCAACTGGAAAGTACAAGAAAACTGAAAGGTACAAGTAAACTGAAATAGATCCCATGAATCCCACCATTTATCCAACCTGAAGGGTTGGTACAACTCTCGAATGGCCGTCTCTGCAGTATGCCTCGTCTAAGGTCCCCCTCCAAACTACCTCCAGTCCTGGAAACCTCATCCCCAGTCAGCTTTGTCCGTCATCTTCACCAAACAAAACAAGGTGTGGGCATACCCCGTGTAGGGGTGAGTATAATGATACTCAATAGAGACCTCGAGACCTTCACAGTCTCACAAAATCCTCAAAGTATAAACCACAAATAATGAATCAACTGATAACCCTACTTAGGTATATGATCATACATATAATTAAGTTATGAAGTAAACCCATCACAAACATGAGGAAACACAAGGTCCAACTCAAAAGCCCCAAGAATAACTATTCCACAAGGGAAGGAAAATCATGATGTTATGTACCGCAGAGGTATGCCACACAAAAGAATACAACCATGGTATTACCACGAAGGAATGTACCACACAGGTACATACTCATCTCACACTAGGTATATCTTATGTACAGTAGTATATATGATTAGATGTAACTACTAGTTCATCTTACTCTATTAATGGGCTGACCCACAATGGATCCTAAGTTATCATCAGACCCAAAGAGGATCGTAGTACATCTTCAGACCCATAAAGGATCCTAGTACCTCGTCAGACCCACATAGGATCCTCGTACATCGTCAGTCCCACATAGGATCCAACTACATCGTCAGTACATCGTCAAACAAAAACAGGATCCTAGTATATCATTAGTACATCTTCAGACCCACATAGGATCCTACTACATTTCTAGTATGTAGTCCGACCCACATAGGATCCAAGTACATCGTGAGTACATCGTCAGACCCACACAGGATCCTAGAACATTCCCAGTACGTCATCAGACCCACACAGGATCCGAGTACAATGCCAGAACGTTGTCAGACCCACACATGATCCTAGTAAATATCCAGTAAGTCGTCAGACCCACATAGAATCCTAGTACATCTCTTGTACCTCGTCATACCCACACAGGATCCTAGTACATCGCCAGTAAGTCGTCATACCCACATAGGATCATTGTATATCATCACAACCAGCTACATGGTTCTGCACTAAGCTCGCCTGTCTCCGAGAGGGTCTGATCCTCAATCCAATGGTCGATAATCCAACTATCATGAAGTACCATGAGGAAGTATCCCAGAGGACTTACACGGAAAAGGACTCTCAATGCAATAGATGATGCATCAATCGGATGCCCGGTATGTAAGTTATTAGCCTTTTAGTCCCGAGGGCCCGGTTGGAGTCGTATTTCATCCAACCCATTTGTACCCCAACATTATCCAAATCCCATGTGGGGTATAAAAAAAGTATGTTCATGTTCCAAGGTTTCTAGCACTGTAGATTGTTTGTCAAATGGTCACCTGATTCCAATGTTATTGAAAAAAGAACATATAGGGTTGAAACTTGTCTAGGTCCGGTCTGACCCAGTCGGACTGACCTGGCCTGAGGTGTGACCCGGCCCGTGGTGAGGCCCGATCTGCCAGGTTCATCCCATCCCACGCTAAGTGGCTCGGGATTGCGGTCCACAGCGGCTGGCGGTGCAGGGTGGTCGTCGTGCGGCAGGGCGGCGCGGTGCATTGGGGTGGCCGCGGAGCGGTGGGGCACCACAGGGTTGTGGGGGGGGGGGGGGGGCTGCGGTGCTGCGGGACACAGCGGTGCCACGGGGTGGCCGCGGTGCGGAGGTCCGCCACAATTTTCTTCCATCGGGCAGTGCGGTTGTGCCGTCACCTTTATCGTGGCTGGCGGTGTACCAGCCACCGTTCCCATTCCCCACCGGTGAGAATAGCCAGCTCCGGTTTTCTTATTCCTCCATCGCACGATTCATCAAAAAACACAAGGAATTGCGGAGAGGTCAAGCCATGTTCTCATAGACCATAACCTCCATGTTAGAGTGATATAAAGAGGTTCTACAACTTTTGAATCATGAATAACAATCAAGAACGGGTAAGGGGGTATTTAAAACCTCAAACCCAGCCGCGTTAGTTCGTTGGTGTTGGCATGAGGAAGAAGTCGAAGATGTCGATGTTCATCACGCCCACCACTCACCGCCAATCCCAGCACACACATCGTCCACTTTCATGGCTCCGAATAACATTATTTGATAGATATGGCATTCTTCATTTGGAGGAAATTTTCTTCGTTGGAGAAGAAGGGTCTGTTCTTTGTTGGGAGAAAATGATACTCCAAAATCCTCCCTTTCGCCAAAGATTTCTCCCAACCCAAAAACAAGTGAGGATCCAACCCCAATTAAATTATGTTTATCAATTTAATGATGTCACATTTAATTGTAATAATTAATTAAAGGGTATGGCACAATTAATTTGGAGGAAGTTCAAGAGACGTTACCACATTAAAGAGGGAGTTTAAGGGTTTCTCCCATTATGAGGGTTTGGGTGGTCCCCACCTTTAGGAATTCAAATTGGGGGGTTTAGGCTTGGGTGGTCCCCACTATTAGGAATTAAAAATCGGGGGTTTTATGCTTGGGTGGTCCCCACCACCATAACCCATGTTGATGAGTTTCAAAAATAAAAATGATTTTTATTTTTATTTTATTTTATTCTTTCCCAAAAAAAAACAAAAACTAACATTCACCCTCAACCCACTATGGACGAGGTAAAGGTCTCCTTACAAGAATACTGGTGCTTCGAGTTCAACAGTTCTCTTGGATTTCAATTCCAAGCACTGGTTTAAAAGTTACAATAACCCGCTCTCACGTTTTCTGAACGTAATGAAAAAAAATCCAAAATTCATTCCAAGAACACCAGGCCTCGAAATCACGTGCCATGAATTTTCACAGACTCATTATATTCCCATATATATTATTAAAAAAATACATGGAAATTATGGGTCTTTATAGTGAAGGTTGAAAACCCGAGTCCTTCTGGACTTATAAATCCTTTGTCCATTTTGGAGCAGGATTCAATCAAAAAAACATGGATTTTTAATTGTCTTTCCAAGATCCCCTTGAGGAAAAATTATGATATTTGTGATATTCAATTGGTTTACCAAGGTTATACACATTATTTCAAAACAAGGATACCTTTTTTGTATATGGTCTTGGGAATATTTACATTCAAGTGAGATTATACCTTCATGGATTTACCCTTTCAATCATATAATTTATAGAGGCTCGGTTCACCTCACTATTCAGATTGGGGTTACAAAAAGTATTGGCTTCACAAGAAAATATGAGTACAACATAACACCTTTAGACCAATGTTCATTTCGATCATATGATATGTGGGCTAGAGGATAGGATCCAGGCATGCGTCCATGATTTTAGGGGTTTTGGTAGAATCACCTACCTATCATCAAGTGTTCCTATAATAAATGATTCCAAGAAACTATTGAAATGGCTCTCTATGAGGCTACATAATAAAAATCATGTTGTTTACCCCTATTCTAGTTATAGGTAGAAGATCAAATGATACTAACACATTGTATTTTTTTCGAGACTTTATATCATATATAACTTATTTAAAATTTCATAACTATAGCTCAGTCTGGGTAGAAATTCTTATAACGATCATCATCACCATGATATAGAGTTTGAGGATGGACATCGTTTCTTTTTTGAGTTTATTCTATATTGGGTCATAAAAATATTCATCTATAGAGAAAGCTATCAAATCGTTACATCAGGAATTTCAAGATCTTTGAGAGAGTTGGGAAGGTTGCATATTAGTTAGATTTACCACATAGGTACATGGCCACACATGACATCATCAATGTATCACAACTTACCCATTATTATTATGGAAAATATTATTTGTTTAACCTTAAGGATATTGATTCAAAGGCTGATGCTTACATTTTGGATAATCCAGTTTCTATCATTGATTGGAGGAAGATGGGTCTATGAGTATGGTCAGTTACTCTGGTATGAGTGATATAACAAGACATTTATGTATAATATGAGACATAAGATAGTGAGGATGACATATGTACTCAGTGTAAGAAACTATTATGATATGATGTTCTACCACCCTTGGAACAGAAAATATGGGATGATTTTTTTATGGTGGGGAGGTTGTAATGTCCCAAATTTTCAAATAGTCATGTATTATTTTAAATTTTATTGAATGCTATTTCAATTTTTATTTTTTAGTTAGACATTGGTAACTATGCAGTTAGGCTGGTTGGTTTACTTCTTGAATGAAATAGAGAAATGGAATAGAGTTAGATATAGAATCAATTCACAACATGAATTGAATTTATGATGTGAATTTTTCTGTCTAGACCCCTTTATATTTTATATATTGGATGTGAATTCAATTCAAGTCATGAATAATATTCATGAAATAAATGGTTTTATCTTAGTAGAAGAAGAAATTCTTAGGAATTCATAATGTGAATTCCATTCATGTCATGAATATGGATTAACACATTTTAAATGGGGTAAAACCCCTCATTTAACATTTCCAATTCATTTCCCAAGTGGTAGATATATAAAGTCATCCTTTACCCTATTCTCTGATGATTTCATCCCACTATTTTTTCTGAGCTCTGATTCCTTCAGTTTTGGTTTCCATGGATGAAAATCAGAAAGGGATTCAATTCTATTCCTTCATTATTCATTTACTCTTGAATCTTTGTAGCTATTTTGGTGAGTTTTAAAATGACCTATATTCAATGAATTTGTTTATTTTTTTGATTTATCACATTCTAATTTGAATCTGATATTGATAAATTATGATTATAGTTCTAATAACCTATAGTAGGTAGTCTTGTCCTTGTTTCAAAATGGTTTGACTCGTTATATATTGAATTTTTGTGCCAATGCTAGACCCTTTTTTCAACACCTCTTAAATCTTAGATTTACAAAATTAAATGATGTTTCAATACTTAGTATTTTCCTAGTAATATGAATATTGACATTAGTGTTTGAAAAACCCACCACGAGACACCTCTAAGTGTGTTCCTTCCACAAGTTTCTTAGAGCCACATTCCTAAAGATTTAATTGAACTCCTAATTGAGATATGTTGGGTTTCCCCTAGGGAATGTAATGTATTTTAATGGAACCATGGGAAATGGTAGGAAATATGTAAAGGGTATTTTTCCTTAAATTTTAATGAATTAACCAAATTAAATGAATCAACCAATGTGAATAAAATTTATTATTTGAATGATTTGAGTTTAATGTTATATGTGATAATTAAATTTAAACAATATGATGGTAATAAAAGGTTTTTTATTAAGAATTCCTTTCAAAATATAATATAGAATAAAAATTATAAAATATTAAATGAATTATAGTATATATGGAGTGATACATGTGCTCTTTATGGAACACTATAGATGATATAACCATGATATTTTCATTATGCTTCCCCCGAGTAATACCTGGTTCCCTAGAGGATGACATCAAATGGGATAGGTAGGATGTGTCAACATACCATTCCATGATTAATACATAGTTCTTTATGTGGTACCCAATGTTGGAATCATAGGTTTATTCCTTATACCATACTAGGAGGGATACTTTAGTCATTATGAGGATGTCGTCTATGGACAACAATGGTGATGGGTTGTAATAAAACATACCTAGATTGAAACATTGGTTTCTAATATGAAACACCATGGAATGGATTAAGATAAGAATTAATTTAAAACTAAGGATGCATCTACCAAGGAAAATAAAATGATTGGGTTCATCCATAATTTATACATTACCTTATAATGAACAAATTATACAACTATTCGCATATGATATAAGTGTTATGATGTTCCTTAGAAGTGTATAGATTCCGTGTGATTACTCCTTAGGTCTTGACTACAAATTTGAATGGATATATATTTGAAAAAATATTTCTCTATGTCTATGAGACGTAAATATATCTACATAACATTATCAATATAAATATGCATATATGGTTACATCTATTTAGAGACACCTATCATAGGCCAAAAAAGTAATAATTGGTCAGTTAATCCTTGAGGAAATTTGTCCAATGTGATTTATTTATTTATTGTATTATATTTATTTTTACATGCACACTATGCATATTATATGAAAAAACTGGATGGTTCTAGACTTTTTTGGTGGTTTCCCATATAGTATATCACACACCATATCTGATTCATTAGTCAGTACCTAAACTAAACATATATATCAAGGTAGGGAGAAAGGTACAAATACACTATAGATGTTTGGTTGTCTTCCTATGATAGAGAAAGAGAGAAGAATACTAAGATTTTTCTCATGAAGCTTGTGGAGATGACATTTTGTAATTTTGATTTTTTTATTATAAGATGTATATTTCTTAATCTCCACTTCCTTGTATTACCTTTTGTATATCCCATGAGATCACATCATTAATTTTATATGATATTCATTATGTTTCCACATGTTTATATTTATTTGGATAATGTCTTACTCTAATGATATATATTTATTTCTGATTTAACTACATTCTATTATCATATAACACTATTATACACTCTAAAATAGGTTCATAGTCTCCCCACTAACACTCTATAGACCCTATATCTTAGTCGACAACCTCTAAAATATTTAGAGGCCACTTGAGGCCATGTGGCCACCGGAATTTGGTTACTTATAAGAAAACATGGACCGGGTTGCTACATAAACGTTTTGAATAATATTATAAAACTAGTTTATTGTACTATGGGATATTTTACCACTTGTGAAACACTAAATTTTTCTATTCAACAAAAATACAGAAATTTAGATAAAATTATTCAAAACATTACATTTTTAATCACTTTTCCACTTCCTATGTTCAACCAAACTTTACTTTAAAATTTATTTTTTGTGAATTTACTACTTGGAAATGAGTCATTAACTAATTATCTAGGACTAATGAGTTAGAGATCAAGGTTAAAAACATGATTCTATGTCAATAAGGTCAAATATTTCCATGTCACTCACTCACATCTATAAAAATGTGCAACATGACCTTTAAATTCATTCAAAGAACCATTTTGTGATTTCAAACACAATTATTGAAAAACATTATTGAATAAAAAATAAGGTGTTAAGTGTGTGGGTAATACCACATATTTTACCAATTGAAACCACTTTTGTATGATGAAATTATGATACCACTTTATATACATTATCCTTATTTTATTCATAAGTGTTTTCCTTTTCTGAATAAAGCTAAACAATATTTGAGTTCCCATTTCAAAATTTGTATTTACAACCCTAGATATTTTAGTAAAGGATTATACACCACTTTAACTCCATATTAGGCTCTATATTGTTTTAACCTCTTTGTCAAAATATGCAATTAAAAATCGATCTTTTAAATCAAAAGTGGTTGCTTGAAAACCCTTGATGATTCAGATATGGCAGAAACTCCTTTTGAGAATTTTTGGTTAGGACAAATGAAAATTTTAAAAAACAATAAAAATAACAAATGTTTTTATTCAAATCATTTTATAATAAACTTCCGATATATTTTTTCTCCACATTAATGTTACATCACATCAGAAAGTAGTTGAAAATTTAAACACATAAAAATAGGGGAACATTCTGACATCCAAAACTTGATAAATGAGGCTAGTCTTTATAAACCAACCCTTTTCTTCCAACCCACTTATGATCATTTCTAGTAGTCAATATTTTATAAATAATTGTACAATCATCACTCTAGATATGTACTTTATATTTCTCACTCTTCTTTGTCTTGGTCTTCAATTCTTCTGTGAGATAAGTTCCACTTTTTAAATATTTATTCTTTTGAGGCTTTCTTACTGGATCCTTCATCACGCTTCCTTCCCTATAAGAGGTCTCTCACCAAACATCACTTTTTCCTTATGGTTTAATTTAGGAAATCAATGAGGTCTTATTGATGTGTTTTCTCTTATATGGACATAATACCCACCTTACACTTATTATTATTTAATGAATATTTATTCAATCTATCATCCATCTTTATCATAGATGAAGAGAATTCCATATTTTATTTAAAAAAATTTCATTATTTTTATGGGGGATACTATGATGCTACTATCATTAGTAAATAATGAACCCTTTATTGAGCTCAATCATTAACCTCCTATATTGTAGTAAATTTATTCTCTATCAAAAAATATTTTCTTTCAGCGTAATTTTCCATTCTATTTTTCATAGAAATAATGTAGTTCTTTATAAACACTTTTTATCCATTATTGGTATAATTTCATGCCATTTATACATAGTTATCATAAATAATGAATCTAAAATAAATTGTATACCTCATATAGTCATTTCTCAATTATGATGTTGATGAAATAAGTTTTCTTCCAATTTTGTGCCCTTAAAATTCTAGACACACACCCATAATGTGCCACATGATTCCAAAATTTCATTACCTAGTAGCTACCTTCTTCTAAGAGTCATCTCATTCAGATTTTCAAGAATCATCCACTTATTTCAAAATTATATATTATTTACTCTATGAACTACACTTATTGAGGTGTATGTGGGTGGGATTTTATTTATCTCATTAGTGGTTTTATCCACTCAACATGTTCCTTGATGATGTCATCATTATCCTTCAATTGGGCAACCGTCTCTTTCAATCTTGAGAAAGTTATTTTCTAGATTTTATCTTTAATTGTTGTAGTGTTTTATTAGGGATAATTATATATTGTAGTTCATTATCTATGGTTCTTCGATCTTCATTATTTTATTCTCCAGATATAAATCTTCCTTGAATACATAATTCACTCCTTGAAAAATATACAGTTGATCAATGTTCTCAAACATGGATTGGATCTTGTCTTGATCACTACATAAACACTTTACGAAATGACGACTTGATTCCATTGAATTTTTCCCATGAAATCACTACCCTCTCTATCTTTCATGTTGGAATATGAAGTTCTATATTTTCAAGTTTCTTCCAAAAAAAATTAGAATTACATTTACATATATATTTTTAATTTAAAACCAAATTAAATAGTTATTATTCATAGGTGTATTATTCTTATTTCCCTTATTTTTTTCTTTTTAGTGTAAGGTAGTCTTTACCAAATTGTTTCACTGGTTTCACATCATTACAAGATTGAAATTCAACTTTTGAGGTAAAATCAATAGTTTTATTTTTCCCCACGTGGTTTTACAAAAATATATTTATAATATTGTCCAAATATAAAAATAAATATCACATTGAATGGTTTTTCTAGAATACTTCATTAAAGATACCTCTATTTGGAATTTTTGACGTCTCTCTATTAGGAACTCCTTAATGTATGATTTTTATGTTACCATATCATTCGAAATAGTTCAAAGTTTCTTTTGGAACAATACTATATCATCCAAAATATTTATATTTTCCTTAAATAAATGGTAATCACATGTAAAATGGATAATTTATCATTGAATCCATGTGCGAATAAAATAGAAAAGGTAATTTTTGAGATTAAACACCAAGTCATAACCTTTGGGATATAATACCACTTTTAGGTACCAAATATACAAAAATTGTTTCACCACCATGTCTCTATGGTATATTATATTATATTAATATGGATTATTTTAAATTTTAGGATGAGTTTAATGTTTCTTCTCGTTCATTATTTTTGACATGCAGAATAGTCATTATAAGTCATAGGTGGTTCAAGCCCCAAGAGGTGTTTTTTTGTGTTCTACAATCCTATTTATTGTTGACCATGTCACAACATAGGTGGTTCCCACCATGATAGGTGGTTGTTTTTTTAAAAAAAATTTGACTAGCAGGTAGTTTTAACCATGAATAAGAAATTTAACCCCTGATATGACTTAGGAAGGGAGCATATTATTCTTCTTTTATTTAGTAGAGAAAGATCTCACTACAATATGGGAGGTCACATCACAAAATGTATGAGACCAATATTAATTTTTAAAATTTATAATTATACAATGGTCAATTTAATACAACTTTGGAATCATTTTCCCATCCAATAATTCATCATTGTTAATGGGGAAATACCTAAATGTTTTCACTTGGATCCACCTGGATTTATGAGCTCATTTTCTTGAATTCCAAAAAGCTTTATAAGGTAAATCACAAATCTCTTATATGACTCTCTTCCATTCCCCCATGTTTTATATTTCTCTAATAATCGATAATCATTGTGGGATGAATATATGCCTCCTAATGGTGTTAATATTGGGGTCTTCATTATTTAGGAATTAGATAGGTAGTGTACATGTGTGTCTGTGATTTTTCTATTGAATGTGAGTGGCTTCTGTATGAATGAGGTCGATTTTTTTTGAGAAATTCTTCTATTTGAGAGTCACCAGAAATTATTGAGAATATAAATTTATTTTTCTTCAAAACATAAATAAATATGAGACCCTTGAGGGTTTTATAAAAGTTTCATGGTTTTCATTATATGGAATAAGTTATTTTTGATTGGGTATTTATTAATTCATTTTGAACTATTTTTTTGTATGCCTAGTGATTATGAAAAATCATTTGAGGCTATTTAAAAATTGTTTGGAAGATGAATTATGGGTTTTAACACTTTTTTGATTATTAAAAGAAATAAACCATGTCATAAGGGATTGTTTTAAATTAATTTGGTGTTTTATTTTTGAGAGAATCATATGTAATGAAAGCTTTGGATTTAATGTGTTTGACCATGTTTTTAAATTAATGAATACCTATGTGTTTTCAAAGGATGTTTTGTGAGTTGGTGTTCCTTGATGGGATTAAAGTCCCATTATTAACATAATTAATAATAGTTCAATGTTTTGTGGGAGATGTATTTTTTTTATACGCTGACCATAGAAGTTCATTTAAATGCCCATTTGGAACTCTGTAAAATGAGTTATTGATTATTATACACCCAAGTTGTGATATTATTTGTTTTATTTACTATATAATATTTTACACCATTTATGGGTAGTGAATTTTATTATTATTATGATTCTTATGGATGGATGTGAAATATGGAATTTCATGCTATTATGTTCGAAGTGAGATGAGGATTATTATTTATGATTTATTGAGTAATTTGATGATAATTGGATTAATGTTTTCTCAGATCCACATTGACATGTTATAAGAACCAGTATAACTAATTGATATATCATTATTTCTACTGAACTAGTTAGATTACACATTGGCTAGTGTCCCTTACTTGTGTGTTCTTGTCCGGGATATATGAGTTCCTCTGATAAGACAAGTGAGAGTGAATTAGGTTGATTTATTTAGAAATGAAACAAACATTAGCAATTAATTGCACATAAGTACTGTTTATAATAGATAATTGTAGGATATAGTGAGTTACACATAACACTTATTTTTTATGTTTGTATTACCTTGGGGATTCAAATAATAAACAATATATTCATTCACCTAGAGTTCATTTGGAATAATTTCACCATCTAAATTATTATTGTTTGATTTTATAATGCCTCTTGATATAATGACGCTCACTTTTGGTATGTCTAATTTCATTAAGAGGAGATTTATTTTTCAAATATGTATCTGAAAAGGGATATTTAAAAATGGTTTTTAAGGAAGATAATGGTTTGGGTTTGAATATGCTAATTGGAAATTTCTCCAACATAAATGTTTTAATGTGTTTTTCATTTTAAAATGAAGGATTAAATCTATTGGTTTTAAAAGGGAATTGAATGATATTTTAATGTAATGTTTGGTGTATTTTATTTGGTATTAAATCATCATTTTAATATTGGAATGTGTTTTGTTTTTCCATATATATTTTACCTTATTATTTTAGAGATTTATTATTTGTTATACTCATTTTATTTTATACCTTACATTTAGAAAATTATATTTTTTAATGATGTTCAAAATATAATATATGTAATTTTTAGTAAAAGAAATTATAGAGTATCGTTTTTAAAATAAAACTGGGTTTATTTAAATAAAACCCTAAAAAAATTAGTGTGTGTATATATATATCTTAATAATTATAGAGGTTCTCAGGTAACGACTCAGATCAGTTGTTATTTTTTAGTCCGTTGATGTGAGTTGTTGATATAGTGAGTGACTTTGAGTCTTGTTGGAGTTGGTATCCTAAAAGCAACAACATTTTTTTGGTTCAATAATCTATATATTTATAGACTTTAATATTTTTAAATATATGATCAAAAGATGAGTGTTATTATTAATGATATTAATGAGATATTTTCCTTAGATAAAATTTCACATCAACAAGACATAAAAGTTCCCAACCTTTATCTGATGGTGGTGGTCCCTAATCCATTAGTATTTCCTCCTATGGTTCTATGAGAGGAACCACCTGATATTCCTCATCTAGGAAATAATTATCAGTTTCAAGATATAATCCTATAATTAATACATTATTTATAATGAACTTGGCTACATACCCTTATTATGGAGTTGTTTAGACAAGAATTTTAGCAGTAACATGCTACCACTTTCTTTGAGGATGGTGGTCCTCATGATGATGGGAGATTGATAGAAGTAATTTTATCCATATTGGATAATTTAGTGATTTTTTTAGAGTAGTTTGTAAATACTAAGACATATCTTCCTCAATATTCTTATAAGAGTTGGTGAGATGTTATCACGCATGCTAGTAAACATCTGGGTATGGCCTGGATAGACATCCAAACATCCTTCGATAACTACTTCGTCTCTTAGATTATAGGAGAGGAATATTCTAGAGATATTATTCACCTATAATAGGGTTATATTAATGTGATGGAGTATTCATCTAATTCCACCATGTGCCAATACATAACACCAACCATTACCGGGGATGAATCTACGACAGTGAGAAGCATTTAGGATGGGTGTTTATAATCTATCTTTTTATATGTAAATATTTTTCAGTTTACCACAATTTTTAAAATAGTAATCTGGGACCTCATCACCAAGAAGAACCTAAGGTAACTAGAAGTGTGATCCCATGTGGTTAATTATCGAGATGGGGGGTGGATTGTGTTGTAGAATGAAACATTGCTTTGAGTCTAATCATGGGGTCAGTGCTAGTAAGATGACATGCACTGATAATTATATGGTGGGACACTATTGGGATAGGGAGATACATAAAAATACCTAGATTATAAAGAAACCAATTGAGTGATAATCTTGTGACAAGATGGGGGACAATTAGAATTTATGTTTAACACTACCTCTGGTACCTATTGAGAATAGATCCACACCGACAACACATTTGGTTATAGGATTAGAGGATTCTCTTCATGAAGAGAACTACAGTGCTACCGGCCAATCATGATGAGTATATGGACATGGATATAGAATCCATACTTCTCATATACAATTCTAATTGATCATACATTCCAAGTTTAGTCAGGATTCGTATCTGGTATGTGGATTTGTACATATATATAAATTACAACCTACCCTTGAGGAACAGAGTTGATGGAATTCTACAGTTCGTGGTACTATTCTAGTATCCTCTATATTATTTTATAAATTATTCAATACATTAACTTTTCATTCCCCCATATTTGTTGTAGTTAATGAATTTTTGGGATTATAGAGAGAGTTGGAGGACCTCCATCGTGTGATCGATCTCCATATGCCCTTGAGAGTTTGAACTTAGAGAATACACTGATGTAAGGTATACCCCTTGAGATAGGTGGTTTTTTTGTATGGGATCTCTTGTCCATGAGATGGAAGGTTTCAACATCAAATTGAATATGAACTAATGGGAAATTTATAATGATCATGTAGATTTCTATCACTGGAGGATTTCATGTACATCACACAAGGGAGGTAAATACATTTATTAGGGCGAATGGGATGTCTAGGTGAGTCGAACTGGACTCAAACATTTTGGAATGGGATGATTAAAAATCTAGGTACCTACTCACTTTATGAGCATATAGGTAACATAATGTTTAAAATTCCCTATGGTAGTGAATTATTACAGGGATGATTACCCTTATGTATTTTCAATGTTACCTTATATTAGGGAAGGAGTGTTCACAATTGATCTAGTTATAAGATTGGAAAAAGTGTCAATTACTCCTTAAAGTATTCCACCATATGAGCTTCATGAACATATAAAGAAGCTCGAGGATTTGGATGCTAAGGTCTTCTTATGACCCAATAATTCCCCATGAGGATTGACTATTATATTCTCTAGGAAGGAATATGGTACCCTCCAGAATTTTTGGGATTACCATAAATTGAACCAACTTATAGCCATGAAATGGTTTCCACTTCCCTCTATAGATGACCTCTTTGGTCATTGTTGAGGAGAGATAGTTTTATCCAAAATTTATTTGAGGTCAGGATATCACCAAGTGTGTGTGTCATCCCATAAAATGTACCACATTCAACATTATGAAGTAGATATTATTTGTATGAGTATCTAGTTATTCTATTAATTTTTAAAAATGAACCTACAATTTTTATGTCTCTAATGAACCTAGTTTTCCATCCATATCATGAATTTTTTGTGGTAGTATTTCTGGCCAATTTCTTGGTGTATTCTCATCCTCAACACGACCATGAAAAACATCTCAATATCTTTTTGAATACATTAACAGATAAATAGATCTATATTGAGATAAAAAAAATCCACTTTTATATCAACAAAGTTTACTTATTGGGTTACATAATCTCATAGGCAGGAATATCTATTGGCCAAGAGAAGGTAAGAGTTGTGGTTTACGGGGAGAATCTTACGAATGTATTTGATATATGAATTTTCATAATCAATGATGGATATAATAGATTTTTCATTGATGAATTATCATGACTACCAGTACCTCTCATAAGCATCACTAAGAATTTTGTGAAGTTATTATTGTATCAAGACAGTGAGGCATCATTTTTGGTGATGAAAGAGAGGATTAATTCAGCAATGATCTTTATTCTGCCAATGCCAGAAATAATCTATAAAATTTATCATGTTTTTTAGGGAATAGTGAGAAGAGTAGTTCTAATTTAGGAAGATCTATTTGAAGTTCATAAGTCCCACCAAACAAGACAAAAATATTATAGTTATAATATGTATGACCATTATCTTGAATCTATCGTTCATCATTTACACTATTAGAGGAAATATATTTTAGGAGAATGGTTCATTGTTTACATGGACTATAAAATTATCAAATACATTTCCACATAGTGTTACTTGAATCCCATGAATCATAGGTGGGTATAATACCTATATTAATTTGATTTTGAGATCACATATACACCTTGAAATTGAAAAGTAGTAGCTGATGGACTGTTTTGGAAGACATGGGCACAAGACTTCCAAGAGGCCAATAGTGAGTTTTAGTTGATCAACCTAATTTTCAAGATACACCTAGAGGTTTAAGAATATCATTAGAAACTTGTCTTCGTATTTTCATAGTGAAATACATCATTTTGGAATACATGAGGATGAGATATATTTTAGATCTAGAGGGGTTATTCCTAAGGGAGAGTGTCTCAGTTGAGGACCCACCCACTGTTTGGGTTAGTTGAAAAAATTAGATCATGTAATTTCACTTCCATGTTTGAGTACCTATAGATGTAAAAGAAAAATTGATGTGGGAGTCTCATGCCACTGATTGGTTAGTAAATTTGGGGGTGAACAAGATGTACTCAAACATTCACCATCTATACAGGTGTCTAGGAATGAAGAGGCAGATTATGGGTTTTATAACATGATGTTCCAACTATTAGTAGGTGAAGGTGTTTCGCTTGCCTCATGTTTTATTTATACGAACTATGTCCATTTTTAAGCGGGGATATAAAAACACAAAAATGGATTTTTAATGATATTACTGAGATCCACTTGAGACAACATTATGGTATAGGTGATCATTAATAGATTGACTAAGGTGAAACACTTTATACTGATCATGAATGCCTTTTTATGAGATGGCATTTCGTTAATTTACATTCAGTTGACTGTAAACCTTCATGGATTTACTAATTCAACCATATTTTTTTGAGATTATTGGTTCACCTAATTATTTTTATAGGGGTTACAAAATGTACTGGTTTTATAGGTGCATCTGAGTACATCATAACACCCTTAGACTGAATGTCATTTTGAGCGTATGATATGGGTGTTAGAGGAAATGATCCAAGAATGGGTACTTGATTTTGGAGATTTTGGGAGAATCACATAACACTCCTTAAGTATTCCTATAATAAAATCATTCAGGAAACTATTCATATGGAACCCTATGAAGCCCTATACTGAAGGTCGTTCTCTTTAACGCCATTCTAGTTAGAGGAATGTGATCCAATGCTACTGACACCTTGTTTCATTTACAAGAATTTAAATCAATTATAACTTATTTATAAGTGATTTACAATAGATCAGTCAAGGTAGAAAGTCTTATACATATCTTAATCATTGAGGTATAGAGTTTGAGGTGAGAAATTGGGTCATTTTTTCATTTATTAGTGAATGGTTCATATAAATATTTAGATATAGGGAATGATATCACCTCATTACACTGTGCCTTTCATGATATGAGAGAGAGCTGGGTTAGTAGCCAATCAGTCAGATTTTCTACACTGGCATCGGGTCATGCATGAATAATACTATGTATCACAACATAACCATTATTATTCTAACCATTATTATTAATTTGGGCATGAGGATATTGATCTGGAAGTAGATGGATACTTTGGCGATCATCAAGTGCATATTTATTGGAGCATGATGGGTCTCAAAGATTAGTATTCTACCCTTGTACATGTTATATAACAGGAAATTTGTGTATAGTATGAGATCTAGGAGTGTTATTTTGACGCACATAGTTAGTGTCTGAAACTATTCTAAAATGATGTTCAACCACACTCTGAAGGGAAACTATGTGATGAGTTGGTTTAAATATGGGAGGTTGTAATGCCTGAAATTTATTGAGAGGTATAGATTATTTTAAATTTGACTAAACCCTATTTAAATTTTTATTTTATATTTATACCCCAGTAACGATGCAGTTTGGCTAGATGGTTTACTTTATGAATGTAAGGTTGAAATGGAATGGAGTTAGTAATGGAATTAATTCACAACATGAATCGAATTCATGAAGTGAATTTATTTTTCTAGACACATTAGTTTTTTATATACTTTAAGTGAATTCAATGAATATTGTGAATCTTATTCATGAAATGAATGGTTTTATCCTAGTAGAAAATTAAAACTCAATGAATTAACAATATAAATTCAATTAATTTTGAAAATATGGGTCTATGCATTTTAAAAAGGGTATATGACCTCATATAAGTAGTAACTATATAAAGATCTCCTCCACCCTCCTATACTATTATTTAATCCCTAAATTTTGTTTGACCTCCAATACCTTCACTTTCAGTTGCATTAGATCTATATCGGTAAGAGATTCCCTTCTCTTTATTTATTTATTTATTCCTCAACCTTCTATGATATTTTGGTGAGTACTAAAATGACCTATATTCACAAAATATGATTATTTTTTCTAATTTCCCCCATTTTAATTTTATTTTATAGATAATAAATAACAATTAGAGTTCTTTTATCCTAAGGTAGGTATTCTTGAACTTGTTCCCAAAAAATTTGAAGCATTTTATATCGAATTGTTGTTCTAATGCCTAACTCTTTTAGAAACACCCACCAAATCTAAAATTACCTAAATTAAATACTTTTTAAATGTTTTTTTTCCAGTAACCCAAAAATTAACATTGGATTTTGAGCACAACATCAGGAGACAAATTTAACGGTGTTCCTTCAACAAGGTCCCAAGAGCCTCATTCCTTTGGATTTAATGAGACCCCTAATTGAGGAATGTTGAGTTTTACTTGGTTAATATCATGTATTTTTAAGGAAGATATGAAAATGGTAGGACATATTTAGAGTCCATTTTTTCTTTTTTGGAGGATGAATTTACCATATTAAATTAGAAATCCAATGTGAAAAAATGTATTTTTTGAATGATATGAGTTTAATTCTTAATGTGAAAATTACCTTAAAAGAAGATGAGGGTAATAAAATCTTCCTGATTAAGGTTGCCTTTCATGATATCATCTTCCATGATAATTAGATATTATTAAATGAATTATAGTACACTAGGAGTGAT
Organism: Viscum album; assembly: GCA_963277665.1. NCBI lineage: Eukaryota > Viridiplantae > Streptophyta > Magnoliopsida > Santalales > Viscaceae > Viscum > Viscum album. The sequence continues at coordinate 1,596,493,215 of OY728161.1, forward strand.
ATATGGGTTATTTGTGGAACACAAAAAAACAAGACAACCAAGAAAATTTCTCTATGTTTCCCTTGAGTAATACCTGGTTCCCTAGAGGATGACCACATATGGGCTAGGTAAGAAGTGTTACCATAGAAATCCATGAGCAATACATACTTTCAAATATGGTAAACCATGGACAGACGCAGAAGGTTATTTCTTATACTGTTCCATGAGTGATACTTGACAAGTTATGCAGATCCCTTGGATAGACTCCAATAGTGATGGGTTTTGGTAGAACATACCTTCGGTGATACCTGGGATCCAATTACGAATCTCCGTGGATAGGATCATGATGAGAATTAATTAAAAACTAAAGATGCATCTACCAAGGGAAAGAAAAATCTTGGGTTCGTTCTATATTTGTTACCTTACCTTATAATGGCCCAATTATACAACTATCCTCATATTCTATAAGAGTTATGGAACTCCTTATAATTAGATGGATTCCTTGGGATTACATTGCACACCCTGAATATCAATATGCATTGACATACATTTTCACATATATGTCAACGTGTATATGAGATATAAATATATCGACATACCTTTATCAATATAAGTATTCATATAACATGATTTCTATTCAGATCCATCTAACTTATTCCAATGTAGTAATAATCGGTCTGGTAACCCATGACGAACTCGATCCGATGTGATTTATTTATTTACTATCTTAAATTTATTATTACTTTTATAGTACTCACTTTATATGCACAAAATGGATGGTACTAGATTTTGTTTGTAGTGGAATAGAGTATATCACACACCCTATTTAGGCTATAAGTTGGTACATGAATAGACCTTATAGATGACAATTGTTACAAAGGGAAGCATCCCACTATTGATGTTTTATTTTCTTTTTAGTATGGACCATGAGATAAGTAGACAATGTTTATGCTCAAGATTCTAGTGGAGATATAATTTGGTCCTTCTCTATTTTTATGAAACATGTTTTATATGTATTAATCTCTTCTTCCATGTATTCCCTTCGGTATATCTTGTGAAATGACATCAATTTTCAAATATTATATTAATTTTTTCCACTTTTTTATTTTATCTGGATGATATCTTACTCAAATTCTAGTTATTTATTATTGATTCTGCTACATTCCATTATTATATAACACTATTCTACACTGTAACATAAGGTTACATTCTCCCCACTAACACACCCTAGGTCCTCGCTGGTAGTTGGAAGCCTATGGAATATGGGGAGGCACACATGAGGCCATGTGGCCACCAATATTTAGTTACATATTTGTGACCTTGATCTGGGAAGCTATAAAAACATTTTGGTTCCTCTTCTAAAATTTGTTCATCGGACCATTTGATCTTTTATCACTAGTTAAACACTAAATTTTACACATCAACCAGGATACAACATTTTAGATAAAATAATTAAATATTTTCCTTTTTTCAATCTCTATACACCTTTCTCTCTACAAATTTTTTTTATTTAAATATTTATTGTTAGTGAATTTAATACATGGAAATAAATCATTAAAAATTTATCTAATACCACAGAGTCATAAATAGGTGTTGGAAACATGAATTTAAGTTCATAAGGTCAAATATGTCCTTGTCACTTAGTCACTTTTATAAGAATGTGCAAAAAGATCATTAAATCCATTCAGAAAACCATATTGTGATTTCAAACACAATTATTGAAGGGAATTAATGAATAGAAAATAATGTGTTGATTTTGTGAGTCATACCACATATTGAACCAATTGAAACCACATGATCATGATGTAATTATGATACCACTTCATATTCATGGTCCTTATTTTCTTCAATAGGATGTTCCTTTTCTGAATACGGATTAATAATATTTTAGTGGTCATCATCAAATCTGTCTTGAAAAAACTATATATCTTATTTATGGATTAAACACCACTTTATTTACATATTAGGATCCATATGGTTTTAAATTCTTCATCAAAACAATAACATACATATTTAGCCTTAAATTTCAAAGAGGTATCTTGAAAACTCTTGATGAGTTAGATATGACCTTAATTCATTTTCAGTTTTTTAAGGACAAATAGTAATTAAAACATGAAAATAACTCTTACCATAATTTTTTATTTGAATCATTTTAGAATAAAAATTACATAGTTTTTATCTCCACATTAAATCTACATCACATCAAAAAGTAAATGAAATTTTAAACAGATAGAGAGGGGGGAACTTTCAGACATCCTCAACTGGAGAAATGTGGTTGGTCTTTATAAACCAAACCTTTGCTTTCAACCCAATTCTGAGCATTTATAGTTGTTATTATTTCAATAATACTTGCACATAATTCATTGTAGATAAATATTTATATTTCTCATTATTCTTTGTCTTTGTATTCAATTATATTGTGAGATAAGTCCCACATTGAAATGTTTATTATTTTGAGGTCAGGTTCCTCCATCAGTCATCACACTTCCATCTCTATAGGAGGTATCCTGCACCAACATTAAATTTTTTCCATAAGGTATAATTGATGAAACCATTCATCTATTACTCATGATTCTTATCTTATATATCCATATGTGTCACCATAGACTTATCATTATATAATGAATCTGTATTCAATCTCCCATCCTTCTATCTCATGGAATGAGAAACTTCCATATTATATTTAATTCTTTTATTCATTATTTTTATAAGGTATATTATGAGGTTACCGTCATTGGTAATTATTTAAATCTCTATTTAGGTCGATCATTACTCTCAAATAATGTTTTAATCCAATTTTATATTATAATATATTTTTATTCAGTGTTAATTACATTTTTATTTTTCATAGGAATAAATTATTTCCTTGTGAAACCATTTTCTCATTTATTTTTGTAAATTATTTCCATATATACTTGGTTAAAAAAATAAATTTTCTCATACAAATGTAATATATATATTGCCATTTCTCAGTTGTGATATTAATGTAATTCGTTTTCTTCCACATTCTATCCCTTCAAGTTCTAGAAATACACCCATAGAATGACACATGATTCCAAAATTGAAGTACATAATAGCTTTCTTCTTAAAAGATATATCTCTTTATTATTTTTCAATAATAATCAACTTATTTCTTAATAAAATATTTCATTCTCTATGAAATCCAATTATTGAGGATTCACTGGAAGGGATGTTAATATTATCCTTAGTTTTTTTAACCCTTTATCAGTCTCCTTGGACTTCTCATCCTCTCCTTTAATTAGGAAGCCATATATTTCAATATGGAAGAAGTTATTTTTTAGATTTTATCATTTATTTTAGTAGTGTTTTAAGGGGGATAATTATGGAATATAGTTCATTGTCTATGGTCATTTAAACATCAATATTTTATTCACCAAATATAAATCCTCCATGAATACATAATTCAATCCATCAAAAATATACAATCGATCCATGTTCTCAAATAGGGTTTGGATCTTGTCTCGATCAATACTTGAACAGTTTACATATTAATGAGTTGATTTCATCGTTACATTTTCTATGAAATCACCACCATCACTAACACTAGTAGAAAAATGTTTTTAACATAAAAATTTTGATGTTAGTTTTTTATTAATCGACATAAAATATGTTTTGAATGACAATTGGGGGTCGTTTTTAAACCGACCCCTAAAATCATTCATTAATTTTCATAAAAACTGATACAAAAAATTAAATTTTTTTAACAATTTTTAGATTATTTAATAATCTTTGATTAGAATAATCGTGGAGCTAAAACAGGTTTTTGGATTAAATGCTCTGGATATCATATGTTTACCTTATCTAATAGAAGTATTAAACAAATCCAACTTTCCAAAACCATAACTTCTAATCTATAACAATGTTTTAGCTCCACGACCTGTCAAATCGATGCTTATGAAAATTTTTAAAGAATTCAAAAAAATGATTAATTTTTGGAATCCGTTTTTATGAAAACCGAGTCAAATACTATTTTTTTTTATTATTTGGTGTTGTTTTTTTAAAAACCAGTGAAAAACATATTTATTTTTTACTTTTTCATGTTGGTTCTTAAAAAACCGATGCGAAAATATTATTTTACTTTTTATTATCAGTTTATTTGATAACCTATGAAATGTTTTTAAATAGGTTTTTAAATCACTGATGAAAAAAATTGTTAACGTTTTAGCATTTTTTTATTAATAAACCGAGCCCAAAAATGATATCGATAGAAACTTTTGGCATCTGTTTTTTAAAAAACCGACAACAAAAAACCAATTTAAATCCTCTGCTTTTTCATTTTAAAAAACTGACAATAAATTGTATTCCTAAATACATGGGAGGAGTATTAAAATATTTTTCCACAACCCATGTTTATCTTTTTAAATTCCCACCTTGATTTTCATAAAATACTATTGAAAATGTTTTCATTATATATATATAAACTCATCTCCTCTTACAATCATCATTTTCCACATTTTCAACATCACTGATTCAATGGAGTTTAAATACGGCTTCATTTGAGTATTTGAACATGAAATCTATTCAAATTTTTTTTTTTTTCCTTCATTTTTAAACTACTTGATAATTTTTTTAAAATGATGATTTATTCTTATGATCGAGTTATCAATATAATACATCCATATGATATTTACCGAAAAAGTTATAAAATTGATTATCGGCCACCATTTTTATTTCCTGAGGAGTTCTAGCCTAAATTTAAAATTTAAAATGAAAAAAACATATAATTTTGATGAAAACTCCTAAAAAAATTGAAATATGTTCAAAATATTATGTTTTTTCTATTTCAATTTTTGTATGTAATTTTCTTTCATGTTTCTTATGATTTCTTTGAAATGTGGTTTATCGATCGAATATTTGATATATTCAACTTCAGACGCCCATAAATTTTGATCCGTAACCCTAATTTTTCTCCATGACTCATCAAATCAATGCTCCAGAAATTCTCTAAAACATAAGAGAAGAAAATTAATTAGTTGTTTTGGTGCTTGAAAAAAATGATGGAAAAAAATAATTTTTATTTATTGATTTTGTTTTTGAAAAAACAGATGAAACCAATATTTTTTTATTTTTTTCATCGTTTATTATAGAAAATGACACCAAAATTGATAAATATTAATATTTTTTGAGTCTTTTTTGAAAACAAACTGATAAAAAATGTAATTAATTTTTTGCATTATTTTATAAAAACTAATGTCATAACTTATATTTTTTATGTCGGTGGATTAAATGTAGGTTAACAGGTGACCTAAATATTAAAAAACCCAATCTTAAAACCATTTTCTCTACTTGTGTAACTTCCATGTGGTAATATGATGTTCTATATTATCATGTGTCCTCCAAAAAATGTTATAATTAGATTTAACAACAAATTTAGAATTCAACACCTTATTATAGTGTTCTTATTCACTGGTTTATTATTTTTATTTCTCTTCTTTATTCCTTTCACCATAAGGTGTTCTTCACTATGTTTTTTCCATCGTTTATCATCATTACAAGATGTCTATTCAACTTATTAGGTAAGATCAAAAATTATTTTCTCCCACAAGTTTTCCTAAGAACTATTTATAATAATTTAAAAATATAAAAAACGCTATGAATTTGAGTGGTTTTTATTAAATACATCATTGATGAACCCTCTATTTATAATTTTTTATATCACCCTATCAGAAACTCCTTAAACTATTATTTTTTAAGGATGTATATAGTTGAAAATATTTGACAATATCTTCACCAAAAGGTTTTATAATCAAATAAATTCTCTTTTTTCCATAAATAGAACTTAATAACATGGAAACTATATTTGTTGTCATTGAATCCATGTGAAAAAATGAAAAACTATATTTTTAATATTAAACACCAAGTCATAAAATTTGGGCTCAAATACCACTTCTAGGTACCAAACTAACTAAATGTGTTACACCACATGTCTCTTTGATATATTATATTATATTAAAATGGGTTATTTCAAAAAAATTTAGGAGTTCTATATTTCATCTAGTTTCTTAGTTTTGAAATGAAAAACGGTCATTGTACAACCTAAGTGGGTCATTTTTTGAGAGGTGTTTTATGATTTCTACATTTTTTTATAATGGGCCACATCATGAAATAGTGGGTCACAACACTATGGGGGTTGGGTATTTATAATTTTTTCCTTCAGAGGAAATTTGAACCCTAACATTTAAATTTATCACTTGATGCATCCTAGTTAGTGAGACTATGATTATTATTTTATATAGTGGAGAAAGATCTCACTACAATAGTGGAGGTCATATCTTAAAATGCCTTTGATCAATTTTAATTTTTCAAATTTCTATATACACTATTACAGATTTGAAGACAAAATTTTTCCTAATTTTCCCCCTCCAATCATGAATCATAGATTGTGGGAAATACCTATTTGTTTTAAATTGGATCAAATTGGATTTATGAGCTCCTCATCCTATAGTTTAAATCGGTTTATAAGGTAAATCCCATATTCCTTATCATCCCCTCTTTCATTCGTCCATGTATTTTTTTCTACAATAAACTATAATCATTTTGGGTTGAATATTGGATTTATAATGGTTTTAATATTGGTTTTTTTATTATTTATGGAATAGATAGGTTGTATCCTTATGATTTTTTGTTTTTTTATTGAATTTGAGTGGATTCTCTATGATTGAGGTATGTTTTTTGTGAAATTATTCAATTTGAAGCATTCATGAAATGATTGAGAATATAATTTTATTTTAATTAAACCATATCTACATATGACACACTTGGGGAGTTTATAAATTTTTTAATGGTTTTCTATACATTGAAATAGGTATTTTAAATGTATATTTAGTAATTCATTTTGAGAGAATTTTTTTAATTCCAAGTGATTATGAAAATTTCAGTTCAGATATTTAAATTTTTTTGAAGATGAGTTAACGGTTTTAACCCTTTTGTACCTTTAAAATAAATTTACAATGTATTAATGGTTCATTTTAAATTACTGGGGTGTTTTATTTTTAGTTGACTCATAAGTAATTAAATCTTTGGATTTAATGAGTTAGACCATATTTTTAAATTAATGAATCCTTTTGTGTTTTCAAAGGATGTTTTTTTGACTTGGTGTTCCATGATAGACAAAATTTTCCATTTGGAACATAATTAAAACTGAATCAATGTTGTTTGTGAGATGGATGATTTAATATATTGACTATAAAATATAATTTGAAGGCCCATTTGGATTGTTGTAAAATGATTTGTTGATGATTATACACCCTTGTTGGGAGCCTATTGGTTCTATGTAATATAATGAATTTTACCCCATTCATGGCATGTTAATTGTATTATTATTACAATTCATATGCATTGATGTGAAAGGGAAAATTGTATCAATTATGTTGGAAGTGAGATGAGGCTTATTGTTTATGATTTATTGAGGCATATGATTATAATTGGATTACTTATTTTAACACCCCCTTTGACATGTTATAGGAAATATTATAGCTAAGTGATATATAATTATTTTTTTCAGTAGTTATATTACACACCAACTAGTGTCCCTTAGTAGTAAGTTTTTACCCTAGAGAGAGTAATTCCCTTGATAAGACCAATTAAAGTGACTCAAGAGGATTTCATTAGAAATGAAAAAAGATCACTAATTGATTCCACATATGTACTATTGAGATCATATCATGATAGGATATACTGAGTTACCCATAATACATATTTGTTTGATGTTGGAATTACCTTGGGGATCACCATAACAAACTTTTTATGCATTCCCCTTATGTTAATTTGGATTAATGTCACCATATACATTATTATTGTTTTATATTATTATTACCTTTTCTATGATGATGCTCACTTTTTATATGCAACTTTCATTAAGAATATATTAAATTTTCAAATATGAATCTGGGAAGGAATATTTATAAATGGGTTTTAAATAAGTATAATAGTTTGTTTTTGAATATGTAAAATTAAATATCTAAACACCAAAATGTTTAAATGTGTGTTCCATTTAAAATGATTCATTTATCTTTTTGGGATACAAAGGGGCTAGAAGGACATTTTTATGTAAAATTTTATATCTTTTATTTGGTGTGAAATCATTATTTTCATGTAGAAATGACTTTTGGTGTTCATAATAGATTTTACCTTATTATTTTAGAAAATTATTTTTTATGACATTTAATTTATTTTATGCCTTGAATTTTGAAACCCGTATTTTCTAATTATGTTCAAAATATGATTTATGAAATGTTTAATAAAAGCAATTACATAGACTCCTTGGTGAAATCCTATTGAGACCATTTTACTCACACACTACAAACACACTTTTATGTGTGTATATAGCTTTTAATATTTATATAGGCACTGAAGTTGTGACTGACATCAATTGTTGTTTTTATTACACTATGGGGAGTTAAGAATACGATTAGTGATTGTGAGTTATTATACAGTTAGAGTCCTAGAACAAAATCACTTTTTTATATTAAATTATACATATTTTTAGATGTTAATATTTATAAACATATTATCAAAAACCGAGTGTTATTTTGAGTTATATTAATGTGATATTTTCTTTAGATCATTAATCAAATCAACATGTCATAAAAGTTCCCCACCATGATTATAAATGTGAATTGATTAAAAATATTCACAAATATATGTTATGTGGTCAGATAGAATCTATTTGATAGGACATAGATGATGGAGACTATTAGGTATATGGGGATCATATTATATCAAGACTTCTTCTCATGATGTTTTCACTTGGTAATCCACAAGGGAGGATTTTATGAGCAAAGACCATCCTATATGAATTCTACATGTCATATATGACATTAGATATTCCTATTTTTGGAGGTTTTTAATAGCCCCTAGACTTGATATTATTATTAAATTATATCACAAATCATGTATTTTTATGTAATTAAAATAACTCTTATGACATATGCTCATAGTGGGATAGGATATGTTGAGTGCATCATATATGATATGACATTAATAAATACATCAAGAAAGGATTTTTTATGTTTTATCTAATGGAAGTAGATATCTAAATCTCTTTTATTGGTATTAAACTATCTAACTAAGTCCATGGTCATGGTGGTTTAACATATGAGTTCATTTTTGGGAATTGAATGAAAGAAATATCTATCATATAGGTTAATCACACAATTATGGAACATGATTGATGTGATATAAAGGGGAAGGGAATATATAATAAAATGAGTTTTTATAGGTACTATTTTCATTGTTACAATAATATCTTTTTCTATTGGTACCTTGATTTGTTCTAATATGACTATCCTAGACTTCAGGATAGTTTTCCAACTACTAGTAAGAAAAAATATTATATAATCATGTAAAAATGGTTTTTATAACCTCTATTAAATTCTATTTGAATGAATATTATTCTCATGTTATTTGGAATAAAAATTATTCAAGTTATGTTGATGAAAAACAATATAGAAAAAAATAAAATGATACTTATTTATTTATATATTTATTGATTATTCAAGATTCAATAAATGTTGAGGAGGATTGACATGATGAGTTATGTGTATTATGGAAATTATATATAAATATTATAAAATTTAGTTCATTTAATGTAAATAATAATAATAATAATTAGTGTGGGGGTTAATAAGAATTTATATATTTTTAAGGTCATTTTTTGAATTACTATTCTCGAACCTAAGTATATTGCCTAATTTATGCCTTTTATAGGATTAATGATTTCTTGAATGTAAAACTTTTCTCTAGATAATTTCTTCAAGACTTATATATAACTTTCTTTATAATAATCTAACGAATATAGAGTATGAATATTCCTCCCCCCTCTCTAGATTCCATGAGACCTAGATAAAATCATATAAGACAAGAAGGTATTATTTTTATGATTAATACAGAATAATTCATGTGGTTAGGTTCTTCTACACTGGCCCCTTGATATCTTATCTTGATTTTGTGAGATTTATAGAGCATTTATATTTAACACTAAAGGTATTATACCATTATATCCTTTACTAAAATTATGGTACAACTTGAAAGGTCAACCAATTCACTAATTAAGAAAGAATTTAATATAGATATATTTTTATTTAGATAAATTTTTTATAGAATATATGTTAAAATATCTTCACATTTGATTTTATAGGGTAACTATTTTCTATTTATGGGGATTTATCTAAAGTAATTAACAAAATCCATTATTGACCATTTCCCGAAAAAATTCCCCTATACATTGGATCTTTTATGTGGTATTATAGAGGCCATATATATTTATGTTTAATTATTTAATATTTGGTGACCAAATTACATATTTTGCAAATGTTTTTTATTTAGAGTTTTTTCATTAATCCAAATTTCAAGATAATGTGATTTTTCATTTTCATATGATCAGGAACATATAAATAATTCTCTAAGATGCCATATAAATAAGAAAATATTCTAGTTGGATGATATGGTTACACAATGTGTAATGGATAGTACAAATCATGTACCCATGTCCACTGTAATGGGATGAGTTGAAAAAACATAACACAATGTTTGGAAAAATTGTAGACGAAATCATTACCAACCAAATTTTTATTTATCCATTTAACACACATCATGATGGGTTTCATGATTTTTAGACAATATACACATCATATAACCCGGAACCGTTTATCCATGTGTGAATCATGAAATTTTTGGGGTAAAATTACACTTCATGTATTGATTACATGTTATGTATAGATTAAAAAGCAATAAACATGGGTTAATTGAGACAACATGTCATGTAGATCACATACCATCCTTATAAAAGATAAATGTTCATACATAATACATTACTAGTCCATAGGTATGTGATGCAGATGAAAAAATATTGGTTTACACAATGTGTAGTGGGTTTTATATTCTATGTAACTAATACCTATTTCATGTGGAATAGACATTGAGAAAGGTTATATACTCTCATACCCCATCCTAGCTCACTATTCAATAATCATATTGAAGAGAAACTGAACCTCAGTGAGGCTTACACATATTTTATAGGTTTCTCACTATAAGTAAGGGTCCAGTATGGTATAGTGGGGAGACTATACCTCATATCGGAGTGAAATAATATTGGAAATAATTTCAATAACTGAAATATGGATAAATAAAACACCAGACATAATAGTAAGTTATAATAAATCACATAACACTTGTGATATCAAAATAAGGTCATATTCATGTCATACATGTAATAAATAAAAGGCCTATTATATGCATTAATACCCCAAAAATGAACCGGGGGATGAAATTATTAACTCATTAAAACTAGTCTCAATTCTTAGTGCGGTCCCATATCCCATGCTCCACACTAGAAGACAAATAAATCCTCGATCCTTGGTCACATTACTGTATCCTATCTTACAAACATAAAGCTTTCATAACTATTAATGGTGGTCTAAGAAGTGTGTGAGTACACCTAAGGTTGAAACCACTAACGACATCTATAAACATATCACGTTTTAGAGACATTTCGTGATGATATTAATAATAAATAAATTTTTAAATTTAATAAACTACAACTGATCCTAAAGTTCCATGGTGACACTCAGGATGATCATAACTGATTTATCATGTGCTAGATGTTTCTAGACTAGAAAAAAAAATCTCTTATGGGGAAATTCCTCTTCCCCCAGAATCATGTGATAACCACTTATGTGGAAACTCATCCCACCATGAAAATATATATGGAACTTCCATGGGGATACTCGTAATACTCTGAAATCATATTACAGATGCCTAGGGAGAACTAATATTGCCCCTAAATTAAATTTTATTATTCATTCCTCATTCCTCATATCTTTTTATTCAACATTCATTTTAAAAACACTTTTATATTCAATATATTACATCTCAAAAACATTCCATTTTTTACCAGTTATTACATTTCAAAAACTGGATCTCAAAAATACCTTGATTCGAATCCTATAGGCTATCCCATGGAGTCACATTTAATTATCCAAATATTATTAGTTGAGAAAATTCTTGGATTTCTCCTTAATTATTCTATTAGCTCCAAAGAAATAGTAAAACCATGGCAGGTGGATAAGGTTATCTCTACAACATATTTATGCACCAACATGGTCTGAATAACATTTTATTTCATTGGAATTGGGAATAATAATTTTCTTATTTTATAAATGTCAAGTGTCAAATCCATCGGCATGAACACATATATCATGAATAAGAAAAAATTTGAGAATTTGAGTAATAACTTTGGGAACAATAACTATAGGATCATAAAATTTAACTCATCGAGTATTGTCCCCTAATTAAATCTCAAACTAATGGAATCTCAACATTAGATGAAAAACCTGAAATAAGTCATAATAGAACTAAAATACTTGATGACTCGTGACATAAAAATAAATATAATAATAGTAGATATAGAAGGATAAACTCACCTCTATAATGTCTTAGTTAAGAATGGATGTTGATTCCTTATTGATTTTAAGGACAAATTTTTAAGGAGAGATGAATGAGGGAACACACATTTTAGAGTGATGATTTAATTAAGGGAAGAAAAATTAATGATCACAGGTATGAAATATGAAGTGGGGGTGGGGGGGTCAATAAATTCAGAAATTTTTAGAAGCTGGGTAGATCACAAGGTCTTTAAAACCATGCACTTGCCCTTTTCCTTTCTTGATGATTGGGTACATGGTTATCTCTAACTATATTCCAACTATTTAGCAATTATTAATTCTCTATTTCCCTTATTTTCATGAATATAAATCCAAAAAAACGTCTGAGATAACTCAAAAACCTAATAGTATCTTCCATGACTAATAATTAAGGAAAACCTCATATTGAGAAAAAATCTAAACATGCTTGTATTTCAGAATGTGTGAGGTTTTTTATACATTGGGTAAATTAATAAAACTATATGGGAATTAATTAAAACATTAAAATAATACTTCATGAGATTTATATGGAGTAAATGGTGTGTGATATGGGTTTAAAGATTAAATACCTAAATAAATCATTTATCATCATGATTCAGGAACTACATGACATATATAGTCAGTGCGCACTCCATGTACATCAAGAGCATTGCTAGTGGTAAACATTGTGTATATTAATGGCATGATATATAGTCTTAAATGGCATGATAAATACTCATATTAAATCATGGTACTACATGCTTTGTAACATCATGACATGATGTATACGCTATATGTTGTGTTAGTACATAGTACATAAAAATGATCATAGAGAGATGATCACATTCCATGTCAGTGATAATATATACCATATAGAATATAAGGATACAATCCATATTTCTTCCATAACATGAAATTTAATTATATAATTTTAAATTAAATAAACTTATTTAATTTATATATAATTACTATGGATGATAATGTACATGACTATTTTAGTAGAAAATTAATATAAAATAATTTTTAATTTAATAAGAAAATTAATTTATAGATTATATAATTTTATATGAATATAATAATGATTTAAAATGAATACTAGCTTTCTTTAAATGCATATTAATTGCATTCATGTATAATAAAGAGTTTTACTAACCTATCTATGTGTTGGATTTCTTTTAATTTTATTATTATATCAGTTTTTGATAATTAAAATTATGTTGAAATTGTGATAAGTGAATCATCCCCTACTCCTTATTATAAATTTGTATGTGTGTCTATGGTTTACATTATTTGACTATATATCCTTGGATCCACTCACCTATGTTTGACAAGAAATTTGATGAAGACAGAACCCCTAGGTGAGTGAAAATGGTTCAATACTGTGTTGAGGTGAAACCAATCAAGGAGATATATATATGTGAATAAGTCAAATGTTACAATTCAGACCAATAACAGTTAAATTACCTTATATTCAAGGGTTATTTTATCATACACTTGATAATATGACCAATATTAATGTTCATGATCACTCAAAATATTTATTTTATTTCTATGAAATTCATGGTTATATATATATATTGTATTAATAAATGTGATCACTTAAATTGAACAAATTAAAAAGCATCAAATATGGAATAAAATAAATAGATTATGGGTAATTAGTTATATTAATACGTGGTTAATTTATTATATATAATCCATATAATATTAATAGGTATATAAAAGTGTTAAATAATGAATGTTTAATCATAAGATAAAATCTCACAAGGAAATATTAAGTTAGTATAACCATCCATTAATTAGGATAAAATGAAACCACATTCCAAAGTTCTTGTCTATCCCATGATCGGGTTATTTTAATTATCAGTGGCTTTTAACTAATGTTTTTTGTTTACTATACCTAGTTCACATCAATGGATGACATCCAAATTAGGCCATGGTGTGACGTGGTGGTAAGTGATGAGGAAATACAAAACATGGATTTCATGAATGAGGTGTCCTTTAAGGGATCATACATTTGGATCCCTCTCATTGTATTGCAATTTTTTTTGGGGGAATTGGGGGTTGGGGATTGTGAGGGGGTTTAATGGTATTATGGAGGATATATGGGAGAACATTATATTTAATGGGACACCACGTTGTTGTATAGGTAGTCAAGCATAGATTTTTAATGTAGGGTGAACCAAGTTTAGTGAAACACTTATGGTGGTTTTTTTCCTATGGAGGTCACCAATGAAAAATGGGAAAGTGTAATTCCCATAGTGTTGGGTGTATATACATGCATGGTCATCGAGGAGCCTAAAAGGTTGAGGCGTTTAGGATGAAATGGAATGTATTTGGTGTCTAGTTGATGGTATTTATCATGTCAGGTCAAAATAGAATGGGTAATTTCACTACACCATAGAGGTAGGCCATAGTTCTTGATGGGAAATTGACACAAAATGTGGCACACCATAGTTAATGGTATGGTGGTGGTTAGGGCTAGTTTATATAACATTTAAGGCAAAGCCTGATTTTCATCTATTGTGTAATGTGGAAATATATCATGTGTAAAGGTTACTAGAGTTTTGTTGTCCTCATGTAAAGGTATATTATTATATATTTAAGTAATTCTCATTATTTGTATATATTTTAGTCTTGATCTAGGGTGGATACATAATGGTAAAATAATTTTTATTAAAGGTTACTCATCCTCACATAGCTCGTGTGATGGTAGGATTGTGGAACTGACTATGCTCATGTGGAATAAGCGTGAATCAAGATCGAGTATTGGTAGGGATTTCACACTCGTGTAAAGGTAAGATATGTGTTAGTGTAACCATTTATTTAAAAAAATCATTTCTCCACCAAAATGGTCATACCATATGGTTTTGTGAAACATAAGTAAATATTAAATGAAAATCATTGATTTGAAATTTTTTACAATGAAGATTGGAATAATAGTTAATATTTTAAAATTATAATAATTTTAAATGGTTCATGCATGAGAATAAAATTGAAACTAATTAATGTTAAATAAAGTGGGGGAGTTAATCCATGACTCTGGAGGATAACCATCTATAACGATATATATTGTTTCCATAAAAATTAATTTATTCCACCATTTTTTGCTTCTTTATGACTATATATGGTAAATCTCTTTCTATTTGAGTCATCTCTGATCATCCTGAACCCTTAATGCATCTTTCAAACCTAAATTTCCATTTCTCTCCTTCATCTAATAATAGTGAAACACATGTGAGGATTCCTTTCAGGTTAGTGATTAAATGAATTTGTTTTTTATTTTGTGTAATTTCTTTGAGGTTAGCATGCTTTTTTATTTCACTGTGTAGTTAATATGGATAAACATTAATGAAAACGAAACTGAAAAAATAAAGAATTAAAATGATATATTTTTCATGTTTTTTATACATATATATTATTATTCTCATGTGTAATTTATAATTATATTTATTTATTAAGATAATTCATGTTTAACAAAAAATAATATGTTCGTAAAAGTGATAGGGAATAAAAGTGGATGAAGTGTGATGTACACCTAGATATTCATTTCAAATTTATATACCCTTAAAACAATGAATTTTTGTTTGATTTATTCTAATATAAACCCCTTTACCATTTTTAATTATACTCCATGATGGACTTGTTGGTTATTGTGATAGAATGTTGGAATAACCTTGCGTAACTGAATAATAATAAATGTTGGTAATTAAATGGGATATTTGGATAAAAAATAATTTATTGATGTTAATGGTGGAACATGTATTACATATGTTTTAATGTATAATTGTTTAATGTTTTAGTGTGACTGTGGTTGTGATAAAGAATGTGGTTATGTATGTGATAAATGATATGGTTTTGTTTGTGATAAGTGATGCATTTGTGGATGGATATTACCACAATTGTGGGATAATGTAGGTTTTTGTTAGTGATGCTCTATATAAAGGGTTGGAATGGAATTAATGTCGATGAAAATAGAAACATGGCTGGAATAATATATTTTGGGTAGTTAAATAAACTTGGTAATGTAACATGGATAAAATTGAAAGGATGCAGTCTATAATTGATATGTAAAAGCATGAAATAAATGAATTATGGAAATAAATTTGGTTGATGGAAAGAGTGGGGTTTCATTAAATATGGGAATTAAATGAAATAGTGAACCTAGTATTGGTTGGTGAATGGTAAATCTGAAATTGGATAAATAAATGAAAAATGTAGAACTATGGTTAGTTGTGATGGTTGTTCTTGGGTGGTTGTTGGTTGTTTTCTATTATATAGGAATAACTGTTTATGGATGAGTAATGGTTATGAAATACTTGAATATATGATTTGTTTAATGGATTTTAGTTTTTTTACTAAATGTTGGGTTTTCTGTCTAACTACTCATTCGTGTCTTTTCTTATGACTTATAAATCCACCCCCTATGAGTTAAGTATTTCATATTGATGCCAAATGTTTTGGTTCCCAATGGTTTTGCCAACATCATAGATAGAAAGGGAGGTTGATTGACCCCATGCCCCTATCTCCCATATGTAGTAGATCCAAAAAGGTGTGGGATTTTCAGGTTGTATATAGTGTAGATCATGGATGGTGTGGTAGTGACATTTGTTACTTGGTGTATATCATGCAAGGTGTGAGAGTGGAACAAATTATATCATAAGAGGAGTTCATGGAAGGAGGGAATGGGGTTGATTACCTTCATGTCCATGATTCCTTATTGTTATGGTTAGATTTATGTTAATATTCAATGATGAAAACACAATATATTGGACCTTAGAGTAGGTTCAGGTTGTAATGGCCCGGACCCTCCTAGTCATGTACTTTTCCAAAATCTCAGCCCCATCAAATGGTTCCACCAAAATAGTGGAACCGTGATGGTGGCACTGGTCACAGTGGCACCATGACAGTGGTACTGTGAGGGTGGCACCATGACGATGGCACCGTGAGGGTGGCACCGTGATGGTGGAAACATTACGATGTTTCACCAAATGGTGTCCCACCCTTATACTTTTTTTTCATTTTAGGGATTTTTTCAGTTCCCGAAACATATCTTTTGACGTAAAAGTGTTTCTATTCCCCTTTTAAATAAATTAAATCCTATAAATTATATCTAAAAATCCCAAGATCTGAGTGAAGCTTGACTTACCATAATTTGTGGCTTTTTCCACGTTGCCACACCATTTTCTGGTACATTCCAGTTCTACCACTGTTACGGGTTTTAATATAATTAAAGGAAATCCTTTAACGCACAACTGTTATGGCCACCTCTTGGCACTAGAAAACACATCCCCAAATTTTTTTCAAATGCTTCCATACATGATCCAAGATTGTATTCCATTTCTCCAGCTTCAATTTGGTAGGTCGTAGGGCCTGAATGGAGCTACGGACTAAGAGTTATAGACATTTGTTGTTGGGCTGGAAAACAGGTTCGTAAAGCCCATTCGTGAAGCCCCCTCCGTGATCGTAGAGTGCCACCGCAAAGCAATGAGGTGGGATGCTCTGCGAACCCATCTGAAATTAGCGATGCACCATGAAGACCCACCAAGAAGCACCAGAGGTGGGAAGCTCTGCAGATGGATTTGATGTTTGCGAACCCGCTGTGATATATAGAAGGCAGGATGCTCCGTGACCGCCTTTGACGTTCACGTTCCGCCGCGAAGCAAGATCCTTCTTCGCGCCTAGCGAGCTTTGCATTGCGGCACCCCTTTCCTATAAATACCCCGCCCTCCCCCCTTCTCCAGATGGCCACTTCGCCACTTGGAGGGCCACTTTGCGCCTTGGGAGGCCGATCTCCCGTTTCGCGGAGCTCCACTTTCCTTTTTGAAGCGGCTCTGCGATTCCATGCTCTAAGAGAAGCTTCCTTTACATTGATACTTCACGATTCCATGCGGAACGATTAGCTTCCTTCGCATTGTTGATCTATGAGCCAATGCTCAGTGAGCCTATGCTCCACGAGTCCATGCTCCGTGAGTCAATGTTCCGCGATGCTACTCCACGAGACCATGCTCCGCGAGACCATGCTCCACGAGTCCATGCTCCGCCATGCCGCTCCGCGAGTCCATGCTCTATGAGGAGATTCTCCACGAGACCCCATGATCCCAGAGCGAATTTTCTATATAAAACTAATTCATGAAGACCAATTCGTTGCGAGTATTTTACAATCGTTCCCACCAGTTCAAACTGTGGGGGCTGCGCCCCTGCATCCCTGCTCGGGGTCCCAACCAGGCTGCTGTCCTGGCCCTTCAGGCTGGTCCCTTCACTACCATCACCAACCCCCATTAAAAACGGGCAATCGCACCGTGGACTTCTCGGGTCGGGATGTCGGGATTTTCCATTGCGCCCTTATGCACACCAACCCTCCACCTATGGAACACCATGATTTGAGATACACCTCCGCACACCATAAAACACATTGAGACTGCATATTCTTCTTGGTTTCATCCTCATGTCATGAGTTTAGAATCGCATCATCAATTCCCCAAGTTCCTTGAGTCGAACCATTCTTCAGGAAACTCCTCAAAACCCAATCACATGGCTCAGATGCCAGGTCGAACCAGAAAGGGCCACCTTTGCGTAAGACCCAACTCCAACCATTGAAATGCACTTTATGCCAGTAGTCCTACCTACATGACTCTAAACAGTAGTTCACCCTATGTTCTATACAATGGATGCATCTTTCTCTAAACAAGAGATGCCTTATTCTCCTAGAATGAGATGAAAATAGTCCAATCTACATGACTCTAAACTATAGTAATCCTTATGTGCCTAACATTGGATGCCTCTTAATCTAAACAAAGGATGCCTTATGATCCTAGCATGAGATGCAACCGGTCCTCTCTACAAGACTCTAAACTGTAGTGTGCCCTATGTTCCTAAAATAGGATGCCTCATTCTCCAAATAAGAGATGCCTTATACTCTAATAATGAGATGCCAACAGTCCTCTCTTCAAGACTCTAAACTGTAGTGTGCCCTATGTTTATAACATTGGATTCCCCTTTCTCCAAACAAGAGATGCCTTATGGTCCACGTTTGAAATGCCAACATTCCATTCTACATGACTCTAAACTGTAGCACACACTATGTCTCAATCATAAGATGCCTCTTGCACTAAACAAGGGATGCCTTATGCTCTAAGTATATGACGCCTAATGCCATTATTATAGTGACATAATTCCAATGTCCCTTTGGCATTATCCCTCTTGTGCACCAGTGCATAGGTGAAGGCCTCAACCCACCAGTGAGTTGGGATGCCCTCATGGCCAGACATGAGGAAGACATTACGGGTAGCTTCCTTGCGTGAGCCCCAGTCACTAGTGCTGCTCTATAGCGGCACCCGGGCAACTTCTTTGCATAAGCCCCAGTCACCAGTGCCGCTCTATAGTGGCACCCGGATAGCTTCCTTGCATAATCCCCATTCACCATTGTCACTCCATAGTGGAACCTGGGAATCATTCTTGGGTAAGCCCCATTCACCATTTCCCCTTCATAGCAGCACTCAGACATCTTCCTTGCATAAGCCCAATTCACCATTGCCGCTCCATAGCGGCACCCGGGTAGCTTCCTTGCGTAAGCCCCATCATCTTTTATAACTCCATCCAGCGGTAAGTCGTTGAAACCCCCAATTGGCTGTAATACGTCATCAAGAGAACTAAATGGACTTTGATTCATGCCACGGAGATATGTAGGAATCCTCTCGAGGCTCAATCCCGAAACCATCGTAATCCTCAGGAAGGTTACATCCCATTCACCACCCTTCATGTACACACCCTTGCACTGTGATTTTTAGGTCCTCGATGCCTCTTGTTTCTCACACTGAGCATGACTCATGTGGGCTTAGAGAAATCACTGACCATGAAATGAACCACCTCGGGTAGCCTAGAGTGTAAGCCCCACACCATTTTGAACTACGAGGACTTTGATCCATGTCAAGTAATGGTATGTAGGAAGACTCATGAAGTTCAATCCCACCACCCATTGGACCATGGTCCTTCTTCATGTCAGTTCTCCGGCGTTCAACCCGAACTACGTGGACTTTGATCCATGTTAAGGCATGGTACATAGGAATCCTCCTGAGGTTCAAGCCCACCCCCAATCATTCCGACCTGATTCACGTCGGTTCTCCCACCACCTTGGGAATCCTAGAGTGTAATCCCCACATATCTACTCTGAACTACGTGGAATTTGATCCATGTCAAGTAATGGTACATAGGAAGCCTTCTTGAGGTTCATGCCCACCACCCTCCTGGACTATGTTCCCTATTCATGTTGGTTCTCTGACATGCCCTCATCCCGCATGACGTTAAACTGCATTTTCGAACTACGAGGAATTCGATCCATGTCATGACATGGTATGTAGGAAGCCTCTCTAAGGTTCAAACCCACCACAAGTGGACCCCCGGGTTCACCTTCACGTCAGTTCGCTGACGAGACCCTTCCCGAACTTCGTGGACTTTGATCCATGCCAAATCATGGTACGTAGGAAGCCTCACGAGGTTCAAGCCCCACACCCATTAGAACAAGGTCCTTCTTCACGTCGGTTCACCAGAATCCAATATGAACTACGAGGACTTTGATCCATGTCAAGGCATGGTATGTAGAGAAACCTCAAGAGGTTCAATCCCATCACCCATCGGACCAAGGTCCATCTTCACATCGGTTCGATAACTCCCCATTCTGAACTACATGGAATTTGATCCATGTCAAGGCATGCTACTTAGGAAGCCTCCCTAAGGTTCAATCCCACCACCTATTGGTCGCTCCGACGCCCTTCAATTCGGTTCTCACCATACTGAACTACAGAGACTTTGATTCCCTGCCATGGGGATACATAGGAAGCCTCCATAAGGATCAACCACATCAGTCATGTCTCATCCTGATATCTCCCTCAAGACAATGTGTCTTAGGGAGGTCATTACCCAGCCTGGAGGTTCCACTTCCTCTGGGTCCCATCCATGCGTCCATTCTCATAGGCCACCTCCACAGGTGTCCCACCGTATCATCGAACTACGCAAACATTGATTCTCTATCACAGGGATATATAGGAAATTTCTTTGAGGCTCAATACCCACACTACCGTCACCTTCACGATGGTCCCATTTCATTACCCCTCCACTCCATGAAATTCTCCATTATCCATCCTGATTCTTACCCAGGCCGCCACATCCTGGTGGGATCATGTCATCCACCCTCCTTGCTACTCCTAGAAGTACCTGGGCCACTATCCACACGTAATCCCCAGCATGTATCCGGGTCATTGTCCTCGGTGTACACCCTGATTCATCACCCCTTTGAACTACGTGGGTTTTGATCCATGTTGGGGTACATAGGAAACCTCCATGAGGTTCATTCCCAGCCAATGGTAAACCATGGTGTCCCCCATCCTAGGGTCCACTCTCCCTGATTCGCCCTCAGTGTTGTTCAGATCCACCATTACATTGTTACATATCCCCTCCATGGGGCACACCACCTTGGATCCGTCATCATTGGGCGTTCTAGTCCATCCACTAGGTAACCTTCCAGGTGTTCCCTCCAAGGGATATACCGATCTGATCCGTCTCTATGGGATGTTCTGTTCACCCTCATTTCATCTCTACAAGACGTTAAAATCGTGGCCTACCTCATGATAATCATGAGATGCCTGAGGAAAACCTTGGAAGACATGTCGTTGGCGTAACTATCTCCACAAGTCATAAAAATCACGGCCTACCTTGTGATAAACATGAGACGCCTGAGGAAAACCTCGGATGACACTCCATTGGCGTAACCATCTTTGCAAGATGTTAATCATTCCCCATAACCTATGAAAAACATTGGAAGCTTAGGAAAACCTCAGATAGATGCCTATGGAATAAGATTCCCCGCATTCGACGTGGGATGCCTCGAGTTCTGCACACTTGAGATGCCCACTTATGAGGAAGAATATAGGTTCCCCAATGTCCATGCACCCAGAGATGCCCCAACATGCTTGATGTTGTCATCTACTCTGACCAGAGGTTTCTACCATGTTAGGACCCCCATGTAATGTCTTGATGAAAGTAGAGTAATTAACCAGTGTCCATGAAGATATGGTACCGTGAACGAGATTCCCGAACCACGACATAAATCTATGAGGGAGACCCGGACTAGGTGACGAGTTCTGAGGAGGAATCAACATAAGGAAGAACCGAAATCCCATCACCCCGTTTCGATCAAGGAGAAAACTTCCTTGAACAAGGAATGGATGCTGACTGCCTTTGGAATGTGGGAATGCAGGGTAACAGGTGCGTGTCCTCACAGACGGATGTGCGTGCCCCGACGAAAGCATCAGAAAAACAACTTCTATGATGAGAATTGTTAATTAACAATTAATTCCATCGTGTGTTACCATCCAACTACATGGTGAAACTACAATCCACATTTAATGTCATTCATGATTTTGTATACCGTAACTCCCGAATCTGACCATTTTATCGCACAAGATTTATTTCTTCTTATTGGCCAGTATCTTTTCCTTTCCAGGGTGTGTTTGGAGTCCACCTTCATAACTCTAGTGGTTCGACTATTCTAGATCATTTCATACTAAACATTAGTGTCCCCAAAGTTCATCCCCTGAATGTCGCACTTCCCAGTTCATGGAACACGAAGAAAAACATCGATCACTGATCATCTAGGTAGGGTTTTCCTTTGCCTCTATTTATTGTGTATCATGAGGGGTGGGTAAGATAATGTTTCAGCATGGATGGATGAAACCAAACCATAAAAAAGATAATAACTTGTTTTAAAGAATGAAGGGGTGTGTTTGGTAATGCTGATGTACTATCTTACCTATGCTTGTATGTTGTGAATTGTATGGGCTTATGTCACCTGAAAATCATGGTCGTTGGTGGTCCTTTCATGTGCACTAATGAACATATGTTATCTGGATATTTCTATAATTGAATGGATGTAACATGGAAACTAGTTAATCATGTAATATAAATTGATTAAATGGATTCCCAATGAATAATAATCCTTTGTGGTAACCTTGGTTAACCAAACGAAAATAAGGAACTAATGGAATGGTGTGTTTGAATATGAAAAAATCCCTTGCTCTATTCTGATGATCTGTATGATGGATCTTCTTGTTTATTGCGAGGTTATGGGGATGAAAATGGGATCCATTATTGTGTTAATGTTGTTGGTTTGTGGATTTGAGGCTGTGCATGGCTGTATGATGGGTCTTGGTTTGGTTCTATTACTTCAAGGGACCTCACATATCCCTTTTGTTGTTGTGACGTACGAGAGAACCAGGTGTGAATGCATAAATTGATGCTTAATTTTTTTCCATTCTTTGCCTTGTGACTATGATAGTTAGTTCCCCGGTAGTGGAGAATTATTTAAATGGAATCACTTGAATATGAAAATAATAATGGCTTCAATGGGGAATTGTTTTCTAGGAATGAGTTGTGACTTTGTTGTGGATGTTATTCTTTTTATGAATAAATAGCAATGAGAGAGTTTGTGTATGTGCTAGTGTAAGAACCCCTAGGTTGGGATGAGTGATTCTTTACCTACATGTAAAATTTATTTATTATGTTTCTTATTCGCCCCCCCAAGTTGAGAATTTTATGCCGAACCCCTCCATTACATGGGAAAGGGTGTTTTTTCCAACACTCCAATGAGTGGATGGTTATTAGATCCTTTTCTGCTCCCTTTCCCGAGTAGACCAAGAATATTTGGGAAGGCTGTTACCACATGAGGTCCATTATAGCCCATGATTCTTCGGGCATGGTACATTGTGGTGGTTGGCCTAGGTGTGTGTGGGCAGGTTGTTTCCCAAGGGTCTTGGGGATGAGGCCAATGTGTCTTCAGGTGTGGCAGTAGTTGTTTAGGACCATGTGTCTTCGGTCATAGTGGTAGTTGTTCTGGCCTAGGTGATGCAAGAATTTTTATGTGTTGTTTTGGAATAGGTGTTTACAGGTGGGATTTGTGGCTGTGGTATCGCATGTGTGTGCTGGAAGGGTATGGTAGTGGGGCAACGTTGAAAATGGCGGGGATGGTTTGATGCATCAGATGTCTTCGAAAACCAGTGGGAAAGTGGTGTAGGGTACCCAAACATCGATGTGTTATTACTATTAATTTACTTGACATGCGTTATTTGGGGAGTGTTCCTTGGGGAGGATTGGGTGGATAGTTTCCTTACTAGGTTCTTTGGTTATCTCATTTTCTCACGGGGCATTAGAATTCCACCCCACTTATGCATGGGTAATTTTTTATTTCCCTATTGATTATACCTGTATACCCACCCCTATGTATATAAATTTTTTTTAGGTTTCAAGGGGGACATCAATGACCATGCCGGACCCTATTAGCTCTGATGCTAGGATCGTTGACATTTCTATTTTTTTCATTCTTTTGGAACTTTTGATTGTAGTTTTGTTGTATTTTATTATCACTTATTATTGAAACAAGCATATGGTAATGGATTTTTTTGTCTTTACATTTACTTCCAGTTTTGGTGTTCTTTGGGATTTACTGTCTTATCCCCCGATCCTAATAAATAGAAAGGTTAATGACTTCCACTTTGAATGTGATATTATAACCTCGGTGCTAGTTGACACTCTGGGACCTATCAAATGCTGGTCTCGTGGGTCATTATATCTCCTTAAACTTGAATATGTAAGGTTCTTGAAATCTATTATCCCTCCCCTCATCTTGGTGAAGGCGGGTCATGACAGTATGGTATCTGGGGCGAAGGTTTGAGAGATAGGATGAAGTTCAACGTTAGGAACAAGGAGGATTGCATGGGATGATAGGGAAAAATTGTTATGAAATCATGGAACGTGAAATAGTCCAGGGATGTCTAGTGAATGTGTGGCTGATTATCGCCTATCGACCGGTCAAGGTTTCGGTTCTCTACCAATTTGTATTACTGCACTCTGGTTGAATCCTTGGTGATGATACCTTTTTAATAGTCGATTATTTTTAGTTGATTGTATTCTGATTGGGGGGTTTTTTTGCAGAGCAAATGAATTGATTGATTAATTATGATTGATTTATCAAATTTATAATGATTGGGGTGAGTTCATCATTAGGTAGTTAATCTTTTATATCCTTGCGGTTTTCTTTATATTACATTTAAATTAACACCAACTTCAAAAGATAACCTTGATTGGAATTCCTAAGTGTTAAGGCATTAATACAAGCCATAACCTAACTTAGGGTTCTAATATCAACCATAGATTTTTTATGGTAGTTTATTTTTGGATCCAATAATCCATGGAAACCACATGTTTATGAAAACAAGTCATTATTCCAAGACATGTTAAGTCCAACAGACACAATGTTAAATTAATGAATACTCATCGAGAAAAAACACTCAATCGCTTAACATACAAAAATTATAACTAACCCCAATCATAGAAAAACTCATCCATTCAAATGACTAATAATTTGGTTATAATTATTTTGATGATAAATTAATAAGAGAAGAAAAAGAAAGGGATAAGAAAAAAGTGGTGCATCGAACAGACACACAAGAACAATGATGAGAATTAAAAATGGACTTTTGATTGAATGTGGAATAGGAATAAAGGAAGGGAATTAAACTGAATTTAATCTAATTTAAGACATGGTGGATGAGAATAAGATATATTAAAGAATAAACATTTATTAAAATAGAATAAAAAAAGACTTACAACATTACAATAATGAAGAAAAAAAAGTAAAAGGAATCAAAGAGAGGTGGAAAGGTCTCTCAAGTGAAAACATGATTATAGAAGGTCCTACAATGCCTTATTTAAGGCTTAGGTCCTCAAATTGTTTCTCCTCTCTTCTAAAATTCCTTCTCCTTGCAAGGATAGGAGGGGGATGTATTTATAGCCAAATGTTGTGGGTTGTTTGCATTACAAAACTGCCCCTCATATTTCATCACCACTTTAATAAATTAGACATCTGAAT
This sequence comes from Viscum album, assembly GCA_963277665.1. Taxonomy (NCBI): domain Eukaryota; kingdom Viridiplantae; phylum Streptophyta; class Magnoliopsida; order Santalales; family Viscaceae; genus Viscum; species Viscum album. The sequence goes on from OY728161.1 coordinate 1,596,519,537, forward strand.
CTAGAGATATGATCTACATACAAGTTAAAGATAAATATCTCCTCTATCTACTCTAGAAATTTGGCAGCCAATGTACTTATGGAGCCAATGTTATTTCCGGTTTATTGAACAAAGTTAATCTGTCCATCTCAATCCATACTTTTCAGAAGGTCGAAATGTGAATGGATTTTTAAATAGGAATATGCCTTAAAATATGAATGATTTATTAAAAAAAGTCATCCTCCTATATATCCTATTTCAAACTGATAACTATCAACCTTATGTGATCATTAAATCATGAGATATGTTATGAATAGTTTCTGGATTTTAATTCCTGGCCAGAATGGTGGGCTGCACATTAAAGCATTAGTTGGGACCCTTTTTTGCATATGGACCTTAAAATTTTTATAAGTGATTACTTAAAATAATATAGAACATAAGGTGGAGTTTATTAAAATTTGGTCTTTGGGATTTTGACCAGTAACTCAATCAGAATAGCTTGTCCGGTTTCATCACAATTTATTTCTGTCTCTTTTCTGGAACATATGACCTGCCAAATAGCAAAATTGGCCCATGATCCCTTCTATTGAAATGTTGGATATTGAATTGGTAATCCTAAGAAACAAGAACCACATAATTTATATTAGTATGGTGAAATATATAAATAAAATAGTAAATTTACTCAATTGGACTACTTCTAAAAATGCTCAAAAATTATACTTAGTATTAAAACATTAATATTTCACTCAAATTATGCAGATTTCATATAAAATCAGTAAAGGGAGTATATAATATGTCATGAAAATATTAATAACACAAACCGACAAGGATACAAGATTTTATGGCCCCCATGATCCGATACAGGGTCTCTGGGCCTATCAAACGACCAAGTGAGGCTATAAAGATGGTAGGTTAGAGACCCTAGGAAAGGTACATGCATCATAATGACTTGGGTTCTTGTGTTTATTGGGTATTTTAGGGATTTAAAAAGAAAATAATGTATATGAAAATTTAAAATCAATCATTTGTGCTAATTGACCATAGGCATTCCTTGTTAACCTTTCAGCTATGGAACCCGGACGATGACCACGAGTAGTGCGGGCGATCGAGGCCCAATAGGGTGATTTAGTTGATCAATGGTGGGATGACCGATAGGAGGAGGATGACCAGTGGTAGAATATGATTCGTTCCTTTCAGTGATATAACCTCAATAAGTACGGGGGAAACATGTCAAACATGGAGAGAGAGAGAGAGAGATGGGTCGAAGAGTTGGTGATAGCTTTCAGCTTGATTGGGCCTCCAACGGAGTACCAGGTTCTTATGGATGTAATAAAAATGCATGGAGTGGTGCGTCAATGGTGGAAGCTCTATCTTGGGGTGAAGAGGGAGTCTGAGGTTTCATGGACTTACTTCGAGAGGTAGTTCCTGGTGGAATTCCTCTCTTCCACGATGAAGGTGGAGAAGAGGCAGGAGCTACTTTCCCATCAACTGGGGAGCATGTATGTGAGGGAGTTTGGGATCAAGTTCAAGGATCTCATTCGATTTTCTTCGAACCTCTTTTCGGATGAAGGAGTCTCGGTCGATACGTTTAAAGGAGGCACTATAACCTTCTCTTCCGTATTATGTTATTCCATTCACAATACTGACATATTTGGACGTCAAGAATAAGGATGAAATAATGGAGAGGATGAAAATGCTGGGGAGGAGTTCCAAAATAGGGGACCTAGTTGGTCTAGTGAAAGGGGAAGCCTGTCAGCAACAGAACTCTAGCATTAGGGCCTTCCAGGTTTTGGCCAGTGGGGGGTAGTCCCAAACAGTTACAGTTTCCATCTCCCGATCCTCGACCCTTTATTATGGGCCCAGGACAGAGATGATTCATATGTGGTAGTCATGTTTATCTTTGAAATCAATGCCCCAGACTGAGTACAATATTGTGGCGGTGGGAATGTTCAACGCCCACCTCAGCAGAAGAAGATTCAATCCAGACCCTTCCAGCAACAACAGTAGGGATATCGACCTACCGCTTCTCTATGTGTAGACGTTGCAGGAGGATGCCGACCTCAAGGAGGTCTCAGGTACCTCGACAAGGGTGTGGTCGGGTAGGCGGCCGTCAATTCAGGGGAAGAGAATCTGGGTGTGGGATGTTGCAAACTGCAAAGGCAGCTAGTCCAGCGGGGCCAGAAGTCATTCGAGGCACAATCCATTTGTTTAGCACTCTTGCCTATGCCTGGTTTGATTCAGAAGCTTAGAACTCATTTTTTGCACACAATCTATCCCATACGTTGGGTCTAGACACTTAAATACTTTATGTACCCCTGCTTTTGAGTACTCTAGTTAGAGGTCAGTCCATCTTGTCTCATGTTTTCCACGGATTTAGGCTAATGTTAGGACGACATCAGTACAGTGGGGACCTTCTCTTTCTATATATGTAGCTTTATAGTGTAATTTTATCCATTGAATATTTTTTCTCCATATATACTATTATTGAATGCTTTCGAAGAAGGATCATGTTTCTGGATATGGGCTGCTGGCGTGTGACTTTTGTTGATAAGAGGGGTTTCGAGTAGGGCAGCCGGTGATTCGATCCCTTTATTTCCTTTTAAGATGAGATATCAGTGGGGTTTGTGGTCTCAGAGATGGTGTAAGCTTCAGTAATTATCAGTGAGTTCATGGAAGTATTCCCTTAACAGGTGATGACTTTATCCCTTTATCATGATGTTGAGTTCAGGGTAGAATTACATCTCGGTGCCCATTCGATTTCGATTGCTCCCTATCAAATGGAACCTTCTGAGTTGCTGGAGTTATGGATTTGGATTGACGATCTGACGATGAAGGGTTTTGTTCAACCAAGCACGTCACCATGGGGTGCTCCAGTCTTGTTTGTGAAAAAGGTAGATGGTGGTCTCAGGCTGTGAATAGACTACCGGAGACTGGATATGGTAACAATCAACAATTATTAATCTATCCAAGTATAGATGAACTTTTTGATCATTTGAAGGGGGAATGATGGTACTCCAAGATCGACATGTGGTCAGGATATCACCAGTTAAGGGTCAATGAGTGTGACATCTCAATGATTGACTTCAGGTGTAGGTATGGGCATTTTGAGTTCGTAGAGATGTCGTTCAACATTATAAATGCAACAACTGTGTTCGTGGGACTCATCAACTCTATCTTCCAAGAATATATAGATCAATTTTTAGTTGTGTTTATTGATGACATCCTGACCTACTAATGAACCGAGGAGGACAATGCCGAGCATCTAAGAACAGTTCCAGGGGTCCTATGACCGCACCAGCTCTATGGAAAGTTGCCAAAGTGAATGTTCTCAACATGAGAGGTGGAATTACTAGGACAATTTGTGTCCGAGTAGGGAATAGAAGTTGAACCGTCAAAGGTTGTGGCTATTGCTTATTTGGAAGAACCCAATAATGTGACAAAGTTTCACAGGTTCCTACATATGGAATGGTATTACCAAAGGTTCGTTCCTAACTTCTCTCAAGTTTCATCTCCTTTGATAGTTTTTAATAGAAAGGACCAAGCCATCATGTGAAGTGAATAGTGTCTGGAAACATTCATTTATCATAAGGGGAAGTTGGTCAGTGCACCATTGCTGAGGTTTTTAGAATAAGGGATGATGTTTGAGGTGTTTTGTGATGCTTTAGTCCAAGGATTTGGTTGTGTGATGATGAAATAGAATGGGGTGATATCTTATGGGACTGTGTAGTTACATCCCCATGAGAGTAACAATGAAAACCACGACTTGGATCTCACAGTTGTTGTGTTTTCACAAAATTTGTGGCGGCTCTACCTCATCGGGAAGAGCTTCAAGGTCTTCACGGATCACAAGAGACTGTGGTATATATTCTTTCCATGAGACCTATTCCTGTGGAAGCAGAGGTGGATGGATTTTTTTCATGACTATGACTTCGAAATTTTCTGCACCTCATGAAAGGGGAATGTGGTGGCTAATTCCTTGAGCAAGAAGTCGGAGAAGGATTTGGTTCGAGAATCAAAAAGTTTTTGGAGAGAGATAGAGGAGTTGACCTCCTTACACCTGTATGCATGGGTGGAGGATAGAAGAGGCTGTTTTTTACAGATGACAGTTCAATCCTATCCATTGTGGCTGTTGGAGGAGTCTCAATGTGGGGATTTAGAGGCTGAAGTGATCTACGATCGTGTTTGCTAGGGTGATTCTCTAAGATGATGGTCGGAAGATGGGCATAATCAGATGAAGTTTCATGGGGATTTTTTCTTCCTGGTGGTAATGCGCAAGAGATTTCATGGTGAGTTCCTCAAATCAGACCTTGCGGTGCACCCATGAGTTTCAATGATGTACCAGGGCTTGAGGGGTCAGTTTTGGTGGCTTAGGGTGAAGCGGGCCATGGCAGAGTTTGTGGCGAAGTGCCTTGTTTGTCACTATGTGAAGGGTGAACACCACATCCCAAGGGTTTGTTAGAACCTTTATATGTCATTGAGTGGAAGTGGGACAACATCTCGATTTATTTCATCATGGGACTACATAGAGTTCCAGGGGTTTTTGATTCTATCTGGGTAGTGGTGGATCGGTTGACAACATCAGTTCACTTCCTGGCAATTAAATAGTCGAGTGTGGTAAAGAACCTAACACATAGATACGTGGATTAAGTGGTGTAGTTTCACAGATTTGCAAGGACCATAGTCTCTGATTGGGATACCAGGATTACCTCATGGGTTTGGATTGTTCTCAAACATGCTTTTGGAACCCATCTATTCCTCAGTACTGCTTTCCACCCCTAGATAGATGGTAAGACAGAGCATACCATTCAGAAATTGGAGGATATGATACATGCATGTTTTTCAAAACTTTGGGGATCATGGGTACGACACTAGCCTCTGGTATAGTTTTCCTACAAAAATATCTACCACTCTACCATTGGCATGGATTCATTCCAAGCCTTGTATGGGAGGTCGGTTCACTCACCCATTTGCGAGACATAGGTCAGGGAATCATGTGTTCTTGGCCCTGATGTAGTGTAGAGAACGACAGAGAAGGTTCAACTTATATAGGAGAGAATGAAGGAAACTCAGGACTAGAAGAAGTCATTTGCGGACCATAGGAGGAGTTCCCAAGAGTTCGAGGATGGGGACCACATGTTCTTGAAGGACTACCCTCGACATGGGAAACAGAGTTTCAGAAGGGGGGGTAAGCTTTATCCCAGGTTCGTCGAACCCTTTGAGGTGTTGTGGTGGTTCGGAGAAGTGGCTTATTAGATGGTGCTACCCCCACCGCCACTAAGGGTTCACGACGTCTTCCATGTGTCTCAGCTCCGTCGGTGTCTACAAGATGATTCAAACATCATCGACTGAGGAAATATGGATATCGAGGATGATGTGATGTTTCTAGGGTGACCAATGATGATAAAAGGTAATGAGGAGAAGGTTATTTTTGGATAAACAAAACCCTTGGTTCATGTGTTATGGAAGAATGGTGGCCATGAGGAGTGCACTAGGGAACAGGAGGCACATATGCGGGGCCCATACCCAGATCTTTTTTGAGTTTGTTCTATCTTGTTTCGTAGTTGTTTGTGATGAACTGATTGAACTTGTAAACTATGAGATGGTCTGTTTTCCTTATTCTCTGGATGATTTTGAAGATTCCTAATTGTGGGGAAGGGAGGACCTGATCCCTAGTCAAGATATATTAAAGTGGATGTGGTTAAACTCATGTGGGCTATTCATTACCTCCCAAAGAAGATAGTATCATGATAAGGAGGAAGTCACTACCCAATTTATATATCCTGATGGTATTAACTTTACATATTCATGTGGATTCTTGAGGGAGAGGTGTTCCTACATGTCGAGGAGGTCTACACTTGAGAGGTATCTTTCGAAGTGGTCGTTCAGACCCCTCTCTTTTCATCGGGTATAGTTTTGATTCTCGATGGCTAGAATAGTTTGAGAGGTATCTGATGTAATGGAATATACCCTCATAGTCAATTAATTTTCCAAAATGCCAGTCCCATTAAATGATTACTCCGAAATAGTAGCACCATGGCAGTGGAAATGGTCATAGCGGCACCGTGATAGTGGCACTGTGAGGGTGGCACTGTGAGGGTGGCACTGTGAGGGTGGCACCATGAGGGTGGAACTGTGATGGTGGGACCATGAGGGTAGAACCATGACAATGGAACCATTACTGTGTCTCACCAAAAAGATCCCACCAATATTCTGTTTTTCCAGTTTCTAACCATGTTTCTCGCTCTCACAACATATATTTTGACGTAAATGTGTTTTTATACCCCTTTCAATTCCATTAAATGCCCATAAATTATATCTAAATACCTCAATATCCAAGAGACCCTTGAGTTACCAAAACATGTGGATTTTTCCTCTATACCATACATTTTTCCCGTACTTTCTAGTTCCTACCTTATTACAAGTTTTCCTCTAATTAAAATAAATCTATTAACGCATAGCTGTTATGGACACTTCTCCAATGAGAATTATAAAACAAAAAATAATTCCATCGTGTGTAACCGTCTAACTACGTGGTCAAACCACGACCCACCTATAATGTCGTTCATGAATTCTTACCCTGTAACTCCAAGTTCTCGCCTTTTTATCACGTGAAAATTATTTCTTCTTCTTGGATGGTCCCCTTTCCTTTCCATGGTGCGTTTAGAGTCCCACTTCCCAACGCTAGTGGTGTGCCTATACTAGAGCCTTTCCTACTCACCCATGGATTCCCCGATGTTCCCCTCCTGCTAGTTTTACATCCCCAGTTTTTGACATGTGGATAAAAACATCGATCATTGATCATATGGGTATGGTTTTTCCTTCATTGTTCATTACTGTGTATCATGCGGTGTGGGTATGATAATGTTTCTTTGGGGATGTATGAAACCAAACCTTACAAAAGATAATAAATGGTTTTAAAGAATGAATGGGTGTGTTTGATAATGCTTATATAGTCTTTTACCTCTACTTATAAGTTGTGAATTGTATGATATTATGTCCACTGAAAATCATAGCCGTTGGTGGTCCTTTCTTGCGCACTAATGAACCTCTGTTTTCTAGATATTTATATGATTGAATGGTTTCAACACATAAACATGTTAATAATGTAAACTTAGTTGATTAAATGGATTCCCAATGAATAAGAATCATCATGTGGTCACATCGAATAACCAAACAAAAATACAGAACTAAAGGAATGGTGTGTTTAAATCTGAAAAATAACTTTCTTTGTTCAAATGATGTTTATGGTGGCTTTGTATGATTCTTGTGAGGTGATGTGGATGGGGATGGGATCCCCTATTGTGGAACAGTTGTTTTTTTTGTGTATTAGAGGCCATGTGGGGCCATATTTTGGGGATTGGTTTGGTTCCAGTACTTAAGGAACCTCACAGATCCCTTTTGTTGTTGTGACTTACAAGAGAACTGGGTGTGAATGCATAAATTGTTTCTTGATAGTTTTTCCTTCTCTATCTTGTGTCTATTCTAGTTAGTTTCTCCGTAGTGAGGAATTATTAAAATGGATTCGCTTGAATATTAAAACAATAATGGGTTCAATGGGGAATTGTTTTCCGGGAATGAGTTTTGATATGGTTATCACTCTTGTATTTTTTATGAATGAATAATATCGAGGGTGTTTGAGTATGGGCTAGTGTTGGAACCAGTAGATTAAAGGGATTCCTTTTTTACCTTTATGTATTATTTAGTTATTACAATTCTTATTCACTCCCCACCAAATTTGAACACATCATGCATAACACCCCCATTTCATGGGGGGTGTTTTTTCTAATACTCCTATGAGTGGATGGTTATTAGCTCCTTTTGTGCTCCCTTTCCCTAGTATCCTAATACTGTTTGGGTAGGCTGTGATGGCCTGAGGTCCATTATATCCCACGATTCATCGGGCAGGGTGCGTCATGGTGGTTGGCATAGGTGTGTTTGGGAAGGTTGTTTCCCAGGTGTATTTGAGATGAGACTCAGATGTCTTCGGGTGTGGTAGTAGTTCTTCATGTAATCTTCTTATGCAAACATGATAGTAATTTATCTTTTGGAAACATTCCCACCATGCTCACATCTCTTTCATCTTTTCCGATTCCTCAAATAATCATTTTTTGATATCATTTTATCAACATTGTTATTATTTTCTAAAACCCTTATCATCCCCTTTGCTTTATCTTATTCTTTAATTCATTAATATTTCTAGACATTTTAACATGTTATAGAAAAATAACTAAGCACTCATTATTGATGAATTAAATTGTTTTTCCTTTCCCAATAATCAAAGAATCGTTCTCATAATTCTTTTAAACATGTTTCTTTATACTCTTTCTTTGACAGGATTGAATCCCCCAAAAAATTTACCTTTTATAACATGTGGAATATTTTTAATGGTTTTGTTTGAGGAAATGAAATATAGTCTGGATTTTATATCCATCAAAATTATTATAGTACCTATATAATGAATACCTTGCTGTATAAAATCCATAACATTTGAAATATTTTGTCATGTTTCTTAATATCCATTTTATATTTCTTAATAGAACTTTGTCGACCACAAATATTACTATAATCAACGAAATTCTTCTTTTTTTGATTGGTTTTCTATTCATCCTTATCAAAACTAGAAATAATCGAATGTTTTTTGGACATAGATTTTTTTTGAAACATCTAAATTCATGATTTTATTAGTCTTGAAAACAAATATTACCTTCCCAAAATACCTGATATATGAACCATTAACTTTTTTATTCACAAAATTTTAAGGTAACTACTGTTGATCCATCCCAGGTTCAACCATAATATTACATTCACCGGCATTAGATAAAGAATTATAGAACTTAAAACCCTTTTTTTATCTTTAGAATGTTTTTTATGGAAATGTTTCAACTCTTATTCGTTTTTCCTTCAACATTAATACCATAGGTTCATAATGATTGTTTTATTTCTAAATAGATTTCATCAAGTCATCATCCTATTCAATTATTTTGAAATTATCATCAAGAAAACATTATTGATTTATTGTTGAAGTGTCTTCATTTTTTAACATCATAATTATTTCCCATGACTCCTCCACTTTCTTAGATATTATTTTAATTCTTATCATAGATGAAATTATAACTGATTTTATTCTTCTTCCTCAGAACCACTACTTTTGAATTTGTAAATCTTAGTGGTGAAATTATTCTCACTAGAATTATTAGTAAATTTTTTGACTTCATATTCACTATCTCTTCAGAATAGATACTTTCACCACTAGAGAAACATTCATCATTATATAGTGCAATAATTTTTTTTTATTCATCCCCATTTCTAAATTCTTCACTATCATAATGCTGAGACAAATAGATTATCCTTCTTTATTTGAAGAACTTGTTATCTTTCCACTTGGAATATGATTTTTCATTATCACCATTTTTCTTCCATGATCTTCTTGACCATATTTCTTCCTCATCAATTTATTCTTAAGATTAATATTAATTAGATCCTAGAGGGAAAATGGAAATTAATTTCCCAGTGGCTCTATATTCAAAACATTTTAAGAGATGTTTCCCTTTATTGCTTTTAATGATCTATTTTAATAATTCCAGAATACAAGGATAAAATTTCTTCATGATTTTTACATACCTTGTTTATTTTTTCAGAGAAAAAAACACCTTCTTCCTTAGAAACCATCATAAAATCTTCTTTCATGGCATGTTTGATAGTTATGTCATTAGTAGTTTATTTTTTCCCAACATAGCTTATCACTTTATCTTCTAATATGTGATGATTGTACTGTGAAAATCAATTAGAGATTACATATTAGGATCTCTATCTTCTAATGAAGAATATTTGGAATCAAACTTAATAGAAATAATTCTCATGATCTTTTTAACAATATAAGAATCTTCTAATTTTTCACTAATACAAATGATAGTTCTATCAATGTCATTCACCTAAGTAAATAATTCCCCAATTAATTCATACTAACCCATATTCAAATCCTCATAATTCAATATCTACATTTTTTACTTTTCATTAATTACATTTTATTTTCTTCATAAATGTTGTTCAGCTTTACCTCGATACCTTTGGTAGTGGAAAATCCTTTTACTCTTAAAGTCTCATTTTCATAAAGTAACTAGTGTAAAATATTATTATACGTTCCACCATTATCATGTTTTTAGTTGTCATCATTTATAAGAGGATAATTATAAATATTGGGTGGAAACCCATATTTTTTATTTTTAAAACATCATACCCAAGAAATATAATATATGAAAACATTATTCCTTTGAAAATATGATAATTCCTATCATTTAAGATCGTAATCCCCTTACTATTCACTCACGATAGATTATCCATCACAAAATCTTGTAAAAAAATAGTAAATAATATTGAAAGGGATCATTCTCTCTAATACCACTTGTATGGGTCCAGAAAGGATCCATGAATCACTGAGTCAGGGATGGGGTGAATTAGTGATATATTTTTCTTTTATCATTCATTAATTCTGAAGCAATATTCACTAAATGGTAATGATTTTTATTCCTAGTAAATATAAAATAAGAACACATACACATGAACACAATAATTTACATGGTTCACTACTCAACATGAGTATCCACATCCCTGGTATGGTTTGGAAATGATCCAATACAACAAAATATATTAGAAAACTATCATTTTATGTGGAATAAAATAATTCAGATATTCCCTTACACTCATGTCACACAATGGAAATAATCCGAGAGTGAATAATTTTATTCTAGAAAATATAATACAACAAAACTTGGACAAAAACCATGTTATGGGGCTCCTTGACCAAATTTCACAAATATGATATTTAAAAAAAATTATTCAATTTCTTACATAGTAGAAGGTAATAACTTCTGTGACTTTGTAATGATACTCAATTGGACATCCCGGTTTGATTCCCCTATCCAATTTCCCAATATGATAATCTTTCTCTGTCCGAATACCACCGAAACAAAAAAACTTATTCTTCCTCAGTCTAGAAATCTCGATATTATTTTCCTTGTCTTATTATATAACTAAATATAATAATAATATTAATATGCACTTCTTCATTTCTTTTCTTCTCTCCAACTAAATTTTTCATGAATGCACAATCTGGATACTTCTTCTCTCTATAATTTTGGAGATCCTCTCTATTATTCTATTAACAGTATTATGTGTAAAAAATTTCAATGTACTTTCTCCTTTTACATTAAATCTAAATGAGGTTTGGTAGAGATTCTAAAAATAGTTCTTACCCAAAAAATTGGCCTGAAACCTAAATTATTCTTATTTTTTAGGTGAATTTATGACATAAACAATGCTTTACTACTCTTCTCGAACCTTCTAAAATCTTTTATCAACTTCATCTTGCTTTTGACTTCTCTATCAAACATTAGTCCAACCCAGATTCTCCATTATAATTTCCCAATATGATTTCATCGTTTCTATTCTCTGTACCACATTGATATATTATTAAATAGATACCTTCCCAATACGATGTTCAGATCTACTTAAATTAAAAAAATAACTTAATATATCACATTATGTTTCCATCAACAAATAGAAAAAATAATCATCCTATCAGACTTTCCTTATTATAATGAGGACAACAGATTCTTCCATTCATTTCTCTATACCAAATGTGATAAAAGAAAAACACATATCTTTTAATTACAATTCATTGAAAATCTCTTTCAATCAAATAATTCTTTTAAAATCTTCAAGACCTCATTAATAATACGTCTAATAAATTTCTTCTTTTCTCTGGAAAAATGATCTCGAATCCAATTATTGATATCATTGTTATCCATCATCTATTGGATCGGTCTCTTCATCATTCTAACAATTGGTGTCATCTTCAATATGATGGATCTTGAGCATCATGTAAATAAAAATACTTAGTATCAAATCATATTTATTCATTATCTCTAATGACATTTTAAGAAAAAACAAGTTTTCATCTGGAAAATAATAAAAAACTCATCTTGATGAGAAATAATTGAATACATAATGGATTGATCTTTGATTATCTTATTCATATTAGTCACCAAAAACTTTTCATCTTCTCTCTATATATAGTGGTTTTAGAAACGTACCCACAAAACAATTATGTCCCTCATAAAAACTCTACATTCGACATAAAGATTTTACCAACAATATGAATGAGTTTCAAAACAAATTATAATGAATTGGTGGAAGTCCACATCTGATGAACCTATTCCAGCAGCTTTGACTTTAGTAAATTATTTCATTTTACGAATATGATAACAAGGAACATTCAGCACTTGAATTCCTTTTCCCTTTCTAATTTTGATTCCCATCAACTTATTTCTATAAATATTTAAATCGTTTAGCTTTTTTTCTGACTAAAACCAAACCATTATGTATTATCTCATTAAAATCAACCTTATATACCTTTCAATAAATCTATTTTAGGTGTTCTCAAACCAATGGATTGAGACTAGAAATCCCTGGCTTTAGAAATATCAAAATTATTCAAAATTTATCTTGTATCATGACTTACTTGTGATTTTGAATATGTTGATGATCCGTTTCTACATCATCTAAATTTTATTGGAATGTATTGGAACATTAAACTATTCTAGTATCTTCTTTCATTCCAATTCGAACCTAATTACAAATGGAATCAAATTTTCTCTCTTAATAAATTATCATTCTATCATCACACTTTTTATAAATTTCATATTATTTTTGAAAAAATAAAAAAATAAAAACATCTTCATATTTACATTTATTCCATAAAAAATATGATTCTCAACCTTATTATGATCAGAACCACATTCTGGACCCAAGGAGAGTCCAATGAGACCATTATTATAGTAACCATTTTCCCAATCTGATAGATTTTATTAATCATTGTGAGTCCAATGTTTTTAATATGATGGTAAGTCCATTGACCCAATATTTTTATAATGCGAGGAAATTTCATTCCATTGAAAACAAAAGATAACTATGATAAAAAAACATCTTCTTGACAATGATGGTGAGTGAAATATTCATGCTGATGGTCTTGGATCTGATTGAAAACTTCACTCACACCCTTATTCAATATTTATTTCCATTCCATTATCATAATACTTTAATTCTTCAACATAATCAACAAAATGATCTATTGAAAAATAATTCAACCAAAATTTAGTTGGGGTCCAATTATAGGAAATGAGAACCAACAAAATCAATGACCAAGAGGATAATGTAACACCTATGGAAGAACTATTCTTGATGTGGATAACAATATTTATGGTACACATACCCTGAAATCTATAGTGGTAGATTTCATTTGGAAATTTGTTTCTTGGAAATCTAGTAGAGTTATAAATTTTTCTACGATTATGAATTCAATACCTTAGTGATTTGAATATTGATGAAATATTCTAATGGTATGATTATTATATAACATGTTTATTTTTATGGTACTATAGTAACTTCCTAGGTAAATAAAGAATATGACTTTTCCATTTTATTAATATTTATGAATTAAATATTAATTTTAATTTAAAGGGGATGCTATGATCGATGGTGTACTAGATACCCACCAACGAGTTTTTTTGAAATCTTACGTTGCACACAAGATTGACTTATACTGAAAAATAATATAATATTATTATTATTTTAAATAGTAGTAAACACATAGACGTTGTATTGGCTAGAAAAAATAGAAATTACTAAAATATGATTATATATGTTTGTTAAATTTTTGTACATTTCTCCAATAAAACATAGAGGCTTAAAATGTAAATGAATGGAATTTTTTGCATAAATACTCTATTATTCATTAAAAGATCAATTTACCACATTTCGATGGAGAACCCTCTTTAAATCAAGTTTAGGTCAATTTTTTATGTCCTATTTGAAGAAATAAATTTTTTCTTTTGAATTAGGACATAAAAATTTACTTTGGGTAAAATTCGGGTATTTTTTTGGTAAAATCCAATTTTTTAATGAATAGTGAAAAATACTACATTTTAACTTAAAATTACCTTTTAATATAATTTATTTATTTGGTTGTATTATCTTATTATATTGTTTTAATGTTAACATAGATTTTATTTTTAACATTTAATACATGGTTGGTCATTATAAGTAATTTCACATTGAAATTGGTCATAAACAAGTGTCAATCTTTTTGAAAGTTATTATTTCAAAAACACAAGTTTTTGTTTTGACAACGTGAATTAATTATAAATTCATTAATTAAACGCAAATGTATTAAATTTATTAAAATAGAAATCATTTCTGAATTTGTAATATCAAATACAACTTATTGTTAATTGTTGATATTTTTTTAAAAACCTTCTATTTTTGATGAATAGTGAAAAAATTGAGTGGTAGTTAAAAACAAGATTTTTAATTCAAATGAAATATTACCGCTTTTGTGAATTGAATTTTGGAAATCCGATGTACATGGATGTTATCAGTATGTATGATATGGTTCAATAAGATGAAAATATTTATTTGTTGAATAGTAATTGTTGACTTTTATTTACCACGGTTAAAGGTAAATAGGGTAATTCAAGGTAAATGTAATATTATAATAATCTTTAATTACCCTAAAATGTTTCCTAATACTATTGGTTGATACATTTATGAACATGGACATCCTTGGGTATATTTTGGGAACCCATTGAGCCACATAAGAGTGATAATGACACTATATTAATTAATTTAAAGTAAAGACAAAAATGACATAAACATATAACTTTTAGTAAATAATTTTTTACATGGGGTTATATAATTTATATCATCGACTGTAAATATTAATTTGAAAGATGAAAACATTTCCTAAATCATGGTATTTTTATAATTTTTAGACATCAAATAAATAAAAGTATTTATGACACAATAATGAAGCAGTGTGTACCTTAATAATGAATGATTTAAATAACTAAGATTATAATAATTAAAACAATATCAAAAACCTATAAAATTCTAATTGTTTGATTATATTTATAACAAGAGTCATATTATCTTTTAATTTAATGATTTTTGTACCTTTAGAACCCGAGAATTGTTATATAATAAAATAATATTTTCAAACTCTCTTAAAGAGTCATCCCTCCTTATAAAAATCCCACAGCTCTATCCCATTACTCACACCTCTCGAGCCCCTTTTCTCATCCAAAATCTGCCCAATTAATATCCTAACATCCCTATATATCTCCAATAATCCTTACCTTAGGTATAAGGCACTTCAAGGAAGCCTTTTTGTTCAAACCTAAGGGAATTACCTGATTTAAAGGTAACATCTTCACTTAAGTTCTTCTCTTTTATTTTACTTCTCCAACCCCTAATTTCATTTCATTCCATTTTCATATAACAAAAAAAATATCCTAAATATACTAGGATATATTTATTACAATTATTCGAACTAAACCTATTCACACCTCCGTTTAATGGTTAAATAACAGACAGTTTCTTTGGATGGTGAACTACTACCTCACGAAAAGATGATTGTTTAATCTTATCCTACAACCTCTCATGGTGGAAATTATGATGGAACTATATTTATATATGATATATATTAGGTTTATGTTTTCTATATTCTTTTGTAATTTTTATTTAATAACATAACATTATACTTTCCAATATTTTTAAACACGATAATTTCATTTTAGGATGTGCGAACTACCGCTTCCTCAAGGTGATATGATTCATTCATGAAATACATGGAACATATAAGGATGTAATTAATGAAATTATGTAACATATATATCATATGATCTGAAATTTTAATTATAATATATCTATTTATCATCATGTATTAATTCCATTAAATATGAAATAGAAATTAATGTAGAGTTCATGCGTACGTAAGACTTACCGTCTCCATGAACCATGCATTTCATTTCTAATCTCCAAATGTAATGTAATAGTTATAAATATATATATACTGGATATATATAATAAATATTATATTTAAATCATGAATATTATTCTGGAGAGAATAGAATTTTTACCACACAGACAATTTATAATTATAACAAGTTCATTTTTGACTCAAGTACCAAATTTCAACAAAACGACCATTATTAACATAAATGATTGAATAATGTCTATAAAATTGTAATAATTGATATAAAAGGAATAAAAAAACTTTACAAAATTTATTAATAAAGTATAAATTAACTTTAGTTTTGTATACCAGAGATTAAACAATGAACATGTCAAGCCAGACATGATGTAAGGGGTTTGTTATCTCACTATTAATTTCATGATATTTCTATTTTTTCACCACTTATTTATTCCCTGTGGTTTATTGTGCACTATAATTATATATATATAATCATTATTCTATTTATATTCATTTTATTTTGTGATTCATTTGGTGGTTATTAACTTTTGTTCTTATGACTCGATTGATTACAGCGCGGTAAGGGGTTTTCATCTCACTTTTTATTCCTGTTAGATTCATGCTATATTTTCCACTATTTCCTTTTGTGTGGTGTATGTAATAACCATGATTGTATTATTTGTGTAGTATATTGTAATTTATGGGTATTTACATCTTCATTGTATGATCCTTCTTTCATGAGGTGTATGTTTCATAAGTTACCAAATCGGTAAAGGAACTCTTCACCCTCCTCTTTTTAAAAGACTTCTTTTTGTTATGTCATTTAATTTACATCATATTTAATTTTAATGTGACGTTGATAGGCTATAGAATTTCTGTAATGGAACTTATTTATCCAATTTCAATTAGTTTGGTTAAACTTCTACTTATTAATTATGTAGTGCTATTAATATGTGTGAATGAACTATGATTGTTTTAGACATAATTTCCACTTATATTGGTTGTATTCTTATTTTTCACACATAATTATGTCATTAATTTGTCCTTAATATAAGGATATGATCTTTTCAAGAGAATTTATCTCAATTTAAATAAAATTGAGACTTATTTGTTGTTATACACTAATTCACTTTTATATGGTGTATATACTTCCCTTTGACATAATATATCATGAAACATTTTGTTATCATGATATTTTATGCTTTGATTAATGTTATACCTCAAATATCTTTATTACAGTGTCTCTCATTTGGTTAGTAACTCTTTAACTAAAATATCATTTTAAATGTTTTAAAGACTTATTCTTATAAATCTTTCACATTAATGTCCATGTTTTAAAAATGGTTTAAAATATTTTTTTATATGGTCATTAATGTTTTGAAAATAAAACTTCTTTCAAAATATATAAAGAGGTATGAGAAACTTTTATTCAAAAATCTCTTCATTAAATGTTTTAAATTGTTTTGAAAATGGTGTGATAAAGATTTTATTATGTCAATATCTTGAAATGATATATTGTGATTTCAATGTGGAAATATTATCTTTCTTTTACAATTGTTTTATGTATTATGAATATGTTATGGTTATTGGTAATTGTTTATGTATATTGGTTGTTCCATGATAATCCTTGGGTGGGTGAGCATGAAATAGCTCTCCAATGCATTAGGTAACGTGACAAAGATAAACATTAACTTTTATCCTAATTGATTTAGGGAATATACTATGATGGGTATTCCAACGTAACTCCCTACATAGCTATGATAGCTATAATGTATGTATAATGTGGATGACACATGTTACCTTTATGATTTACGATTTCTATGTGTTATTCATAAATATTATGATTTCATGAGGTATGTTATGTTTGTATGTTATGATTTCACTAATTTGTATTTACTGAGGGGTTAATGTATATTTTTCATTATTTTATAACGCTTACTAAGATTTTTATACTTACCCCATGTTTTGAAATGTTTTGCACAAGAATTAAATATGAATAGGATCAAATATTGGATCAAGGAAAAGTCATGTTGTCTAAATCATGGATCAAGACATGTTATTTTTTAGTGTTTTTATTTTATGAAAAAATGGAATCTGTGTATAAGTGTCTAATTAGTAATTTTTGTAATGTAATGTAATATATATGGCCTAATTCTCTTAAAATCTAAACCTGAAAATATCCTCAATGGTTATTCTTCACATAACTCTAGATTATGTAATGTTTAATGTCGATTCCTTATAGTTGCTATTAGAGTTAATTTTAGATAAATTTAGATGGTAGGGTGTTATTTAAGCATAAGTGACATAACCATAATGGTTATCATATTGGAAAGAGTCATTGTTTTTTACCTAAATTGACTGAGTTTATGATAACATGAAAAAGGATGTTTTAGAGTTTACCCTCCTCATAAGATAGTATATCATGATTTCAATTATATACTCACGCTGACCTTTTTGGTTTTAGTCAATGGCTAGATCTAGCATTTATCAAAGTGAAAATGTATGTGAAGAAAACTATGATGGTTTTATGAATAAGAAACTGAATGAAATGGAAGCTGAAATAAGAACTTGTGTGGTTATTATAAACCAACTATCTGGAGTCATTATCGACCACCTAAACCTTAGAGATTTTTATAAGGCATTGTATATGAAAGAAACCAATCCATATAGAAGTTCATGAAATAATCATAAAGGTAAGTATATTAAAAAACCTATGTGTCAAGGATGTGAAATCAAACCCTTCGAGAAATGCTTCAAAGGGACAAGAATATGCTAT
Organism: Viscum album; assembly: GCA_963277665.1. Lineage (NCBI taxonomy): Eukaryota > Viridiplantae > Streptophyta > Magnoliopsida > Santalales > Viscaceae > Viscum > Viscum album. Next base: position 1,596,538,100 of record OY728161.1, read on the forward strand.
AGATTTGGAAATGAAGGTCACAAAGCAATAACCTACCATGGAAAATGGAAGCATCAAGTTGACTCAAGGAAAGGGAAAGACGTTCTTTCTAAAGGATCAATTAAATGTTTTAAATATATTTCTCATGGTCATTATACAAATAGATGTCCTACGAAGAATGTTTTGGAATGAGATCAACAAGATCAAACAAATACATGTTTACCAATTTCTAATGATATTCCGATTGAAGATGAGGAAAATGATAATGACCATTGAATTGTATGAATTATTTTTTAGGTTATGTTTTGACATTATTGAACCTTAGGTTATGATTAATGTTTTTTCATTTAGAAATTAATTATTATTGAATATTTTGGAAAAGAATGGATAATGGAACATCAATACTTTTTAATGAGTAAAAAGTCTACATATATGGGATTGATGAGTTATGGTACATTTTAGGATGATGAAATGCTTACAAGTATTAAAGATTTATTGATGATGAGATTACATTGGATGATTATTTCTAGTATGTGTAACCATGACGTTTGACATGTGAAAAAGTTATTCAAGATATAGTTTTCTTTTTTTTATTGAAATAATGGATAATATTAGGGGTTCATATGATCTTTTGTTTTCGAGGTAATTACAGGTTATTGCTTTATTGGATGAAAATGTGAGGTATGAGAAAGAATTTTTGGTTAAAATATGATATCATTATTTTTAAGGGATTTATATCATTTTTGAGAATGTTATAAAAATATACAGTTTTTGAAAAATGACAACATGTAGGTCGTGTGACAACCCATCACGTATGACAAAGTTGTGGGAATCGAACACATAACCAATGTGTGGTTGGGATTTATCTCATACCACGTGACAACGTGAAGTCCCTGGTTAGTATGACTAAATATTATTAGTTAAATGATTTTATTGATCAGGAATAATTTGGTTTGGGATATTATGTTTTATGGAATATATATCCTTAGTGTAGGAAAATGATTTTTTGATTAAGTGATAATGGTTATTTTGGAAGATGTCTACTCTTTTGGGAACACTATATGCTTATTGGAAATATAATACTATGGGATTTCATTTGTGGAGTAATAGTTGATATATTATTTTGGAAGAATATATTTTTTTATTTGGTATATATGGTGATTTGCGTTATTTATGGAAATGAATAACCTATCATAGAGAATATGTGATTAGGTTAATTACACTTCATTATGAGACTTTAAGAGTAGTTGATGTTTTTGGAGATAAATGTAATGACTTAATGTGGAAGACTATGTGATTCAATCCTTTTGAGTTTTGGGATTCAATATCAGTTTGTATTATTTTGAAGAAATTTAAGGAAAATTGTATATTGAATGGACTTTATTGAACATTAGGCTCTTTTGTTGAATTTTTGAGATTAAGAGTAGTATATCTTTTTATAACGGATTATCCTTTTAGCCATTATTTGATCTTATACTAACCAATTTTGGTTTTGGATGATGTCTAAAGATAGGGGAAATATATAGTTTAGCTTTGTCAGATTATGTGATACTCTAGAAGTTGATTATATCACTTCAGGTGTGACTAAGTCATCTTGAATACTTACCTTTTTGAGAAAAGATGAGTTTGTGATAGAATTGTATTAAAGGATGACACTGTACATGAATAGTAAGTATAATTCCTCATGATCTAAGTCCTGTTATTAATAAAATTCATCAACTCTATAGAAAGGATCTTGAAGAAAAAATGTTATAATCTCCCTTTTATCATCAGAATTTTACCCAACGACAAATTTATGCTATTCTGGTGGTTAACCGTTATAATGATCACTATCACTATCTATTAATCTATGAGAGTTAGTTTCTATTACATATCCATGTTTTCATGGAATCGTAGTATCTTTTGTCTCAGGTGACCTTTTTTCTTCTCTTCATTTATTTTAAAGTGATATTTTTATTGACTGTTTTTCTGATGTGGGGCTTTCAATGATGTTTCGAAGCCCAATTTTAAAATTTTGAGGACTCAATTCCCAAAAGGGGGAAGGATGTAACATCCTAGGTAAATAATTAATATAACTCTTTCATGTTTATTAATATATGTGAATTAAATATTTATTTTATTTTAAAGGGGATTCTATATTTGATTGAGTACCTGATTGAAAAAACATGATTATTTGAAATCATATGTTGCATACAACATGGATTTATACTGAGAATAATATAATAATAATATTATTTTAAATTATAGTTAACACATAGTCATTGTATTAGTGAGAATGAATATAACTAACTAAAATATCATTATATTTGTTTTTTAAATGTTTTTTACATTTTTCCATTAAAAGTTAGAGGCATAAGATGTAAATGAATCAAATTTTAATCATAAATACTCTAATAAACATTAAAAGGTCGATTTACTGCCTTTTGATGAAGATACCTATTTAAATCTTGTATTGGTAACTTTTCTTTGTTAAATTTGACAAAATAAAATTCTTATTCAGAATCGAGACATCAATATTTACTTTGGGTAAAATTATGTTATTTTTTTGATAAAATTCAATTTTTTTACTGAATAGTGAAAAATACTGTATTTTAATTCAAAACTACCTTATAATATAATTTATTAATATGGGTAGATTATCTTTTTAAATGGTTTTAAATTTTAATTAGACTATATTTTTAACATTTAATCCAATGTGGGTCATTCAATTTAATTTCACTTTGAAATTGGTGATAAACACGTGTAAATCTTTTGATAGTTATTATTTCTTAAAAACACACATTTTAATTTTACAATGTTAATTAATTTTAAATTAATTAATGCAACATATATGTTATTAATTTTGTAAAATAGGCATCATTTTTGAATAAGGAATATCAAATATATCTTAGGCTTAATTGTTGGTATTTTTCTGAAAACCATCAATTTTGATGAATAGTGAAAATACGAAGTGGTAGTTAAAAAACCAACATTTTCATTTAAATAAAATTTTACAACTTATATGAATTGATTATAAAAAATTTGAAATACATGGATATTATAATTAAATAAAATTTCATTCAATAAGCTGAATTTTTTTTTTAGTGAATAATAACTTTTCACTTTTATTTACCACAGTTAAAGGTATATAAGTTAATTCTATATAAAACAATTATGATAATATTAAGTTACTCTAACTTGTGTCCTAATCATATTATTTGATACATCTACTACCATGGACATCCTTGGGTTGATTTTGGGACCCCATGGAGCTACGTAAGAGTTATAATGACACTATATCAATTAATTTAAAGTAAAGACAAAAAATGACATAACCATTTAGCTTTTAGTAAATCATTTTTACACGGGGTTATATAAGTTATCTATTCATCTAAAAATATTTATTTGAAAGATAAATTAATTTCCAAAATCATGGTTATTGTTTTATAATTTTTAGACATCATATGAATAAAATTAATTTTGAAACAATAATGATGGAGTGTGTACCTCATTAATGAATGATTTAAATAAAAAAGATTATAAAAATGAAAAAAATATCAAAAACATGTCCAATTATTATTGGACGATTTTATTTCGAATAAGATCCATATTATCTTCATCTTTGAGGAGTTTTGGACCTTTAGAAGCTGAGAATAATTATATAATAAAATAATACTTCCAAACATTACTAAAGAGCCCCTCCCCCTTATAAAAATCCATCACTTATAACCTACTACTTACACCTATCAAGCCCCTTGTCTCATCCTTATTATGCACAAATAATCTCCCTACATATATATATTGCTCCTAGAAGCCTTACCTTAGGAATAAGGCACTTGAAGGAAGTCTTTTGATTAAAACCAAAGGGACTTACCTGATTTAAAGGTAATGCCTTCTCTTAAGTTCTTTTATTTTATTTTACTTCGCCAAACCCCTAAATTAATTTTATTCCTTTATTTTATAAAAAAACTAGTTTAAAAAATATACTATGATTTTGTTAAGATATGTATTAGAACTAAACTTATACACACCTCCGTCTAATGGGCAATGAATATACAGTTTCTGTGGACGACAAACTACTACCTCACGAAACGACGATTGTTCAATATTCTCCTACCACCTCTCATGGTGGACATTATGATGGAAACACATTTTTATATTATATATATTATTTTTATTTTTTCTTTATTCTTCTATAAATTTTATTTACAAGCATACCATTATACTTTCCAGTATGTGTAAACACAATAATTTCATTTGAGGAAGTGAGGACTACTACCCACTCAAGGTGATATGATTTGTTCATGAAATACATGGAACGTATAAAGGATAGAGTGAATGAAATTATATAACATATATATCATATAATATTACAATAAAGTTATAATACAAATATGTATCATTATGTTTTAATTCCACTAAATATGAAATTTAAATGGAAGTATCGTTTATACGTACATATGGATTACTGTCTCCATGAACGATGCATTTCATTTCTTATCTCAAAATGTCATGTACTAATTATAAATATATATATAATGGATATATATTGTTTATATTATGTTTAAATCATGAATATTATTCTGGAGATAATAGACTTCTGACCACATGGACAATTTTTTATTATAACAAGTTCATTTTTTAATCATGTACGAAATATCGAAAAAACGACCATTATTAACATAAATTATTGAATAATGTTTATAACCTGGTAATAAGTGACATAAAAGAAATAATAAACTTGAAAATGAATCTTAAGAAATTATAAATTAACTTTAGTTTATTATTGAGGAGATTAAATAACAAACGGGTCAAGTCGGACACGATGTAATGGGTTTCTTATCTCACTGTTAATTTCGTGAGATTTCCATTGTTCACCACTTATTTATTGCCCATGGTGTATTGTGTACTTCCATTTGATATATATTATCATGATTCTATTTATATTTAGGGTATTTTGTGATTCACTTGGTGGTTATTAACTTTTGGTCTTACGACTCGATTGATTACAACGTGGTAAGGGGATTTCATCTCACTTTTTATTCTTATGAGATTAAGGCTATATTTTCCACTATTTTCTTTTGTGTGTGTTTATGTACTACTCATTATTGTATTATTTTTGTAATATAATGTAATTTATGGGTATTTATATATTTATTGTATGATATTTCTTTCATGGGGTGTATTTTTCGTACGTTACCAAATCGGTAAAGGAACCTTTCACCCTCCTCTTTTGAAATGTCTTATTTTTGTTATGTCTTTTAATTTACATCTTCTTATATTAAGATATGTTCTTATATATCTTTGTAGCTCTAAATTTTATGTCCAAGTAATGATATACCATTTTCTTTCTCACTAACTGATTTTCTGAATTTTAATGTGATGTCGTTAGACTGTCAGATTTCTATAGGGGAACTTCTTTACCAAATTTTAATTATTTGGGATAAAGTTAGAGTTCTTGATTATGAATTGATATGAATATGTGTTAATGACATATTATTGTTTTACACATAATTTCCACTTATATTGGGTGTATTATTATTTTTCACACATAATTATTTCATTGATTTGTCCTTAATCTAAAGATATGTACTTTACAAGGGACTATATCTCAATTTACATTACATGGAGATTTATTTTTTGTTTTAAAAAATTAACTTTTATATAGTATATATACTTACCATTGACATATTATATCATGAATCACCTTATTCTCATGATATTATAAACTTTGATTAATATTATTCCTCAAATATTTGTATTCTAGAGTCTCTCATTTGGTTAGGAAGTATTTAACTAAAATATCATTTTAAATGTTTTAAGGACTTATTATTATAAATTTTTCTCATTAATTACCTTGTTTTAAAAATGGTTTTAAGGATTTATTTATATGAAATTGATTTTTTTGGAAATTAAAATTTCTTTCAAAATCTTTAAAGAGGTATGAGACACTTTGATTCAAAAATCTCCTCAATAAATATTTGAAATGGTTTTGAAAATGTTTTGATAAATCATTGACTATGTCAATATCTTGAAATGATATATTGTGATTGAAATGTTGAAATTTTATCATTATTTTATGATTTTTTTATGTGTTATGAATATTTTATCGTTATTGGGAATTTTTTATGTATACTGGTGGTTCTGTTATAAATCTACTGCGGGTGAGAATGAGATATCTCTCCAATTGATCGGGTAATGTGATATAGGTAAACATTAATGTTTCTCCTAATAGATTAAGAGAATATATTGCCCTGGGTATTCCAACGTAACTCCCTACATAGCTGTGATAACTAAAATATATGTATGATATAGATGCAACATGTTACCTTTATGATATATGATTTCTATGTGTTATTAATAAAACTTATTATTTCATGAGGTGTGTTATGATTTAAAAGAATGGTTTCATTGATATGTATTTAGAGATGGGTTAATGTTTCTTTTCATTATTTTATAACCCTTACTGAACATTTTATGCTCCCCACATGTTTTAAATTATTTTTCACAGGACATAAAGATGATTAGGGTCAGGGATGGGCTAAAGGAATAGTCATGCTGTCTAAAACATGGATCTAGACAAGTTATTTTTTAGTGTTTTTATTTTATGAAAAAATGGATACTGAGTATAAGTGTATACTTTGTACCTTTTGAAATTTAATTTAATAGATATGGTCTAATACTATAAAACTATAAACCTGAAAATATCCCCAATGCGAATTCTTGACATAACTCAAGAGTATGTAATTTCTAAGATCGAGTCCTTATAACTATGTTGTGTGAAAATATTACTAACATTTTGATAAATTTAATGTGATTTTAGTTGGGTATTTGTTCCTGAAACACAACAAAAAGTGGTATGGATTAAGGACAACACATTTTATATTGACCTATGAAATTCAATCAATTGAATCATGACAATAATCACCCAATAAAAACAAATTATATAATGTGGGTCATGATATTGAATAATAGTATTCTTCTAGCTCAAATAATTGGTGAAAAAATAAAAATTATGGATAAGCCAATTCTGAGTAACGATATATGTTTCCCAAGTTTATATGTTTGAAATATCTCTATAAACTATATTTTTATTTGTCTTTATAATTTACATTACCTCAAATATTTTCATTGGTACAATGTAATTAAAATTTATGGTACATAATTTATTGGGGGGGATGTAACACCATATATTATTAGGAGTCATAATGTTTTTATAGACTCTAGGTTTTTAATTCTAAACCACATATATATATATATATATATATTATTTATTTAAAATAATTGAAATTGATTAATAAATAATTCATTAAATATATGAATTTAAAAATAAAAACACTTAATACATTAATAAGTGGAATGTAATAACAAAATCACATAAAAATAATTATTTCACAACATGGATCATTACAGAATAAGTATAAAATACATACTTTGAAAAGTGCATAAACCAATAGGGGGAAAGAGACATAAAAGAATAAAATATTCGAGAATAAGAAATAACATGCATCATATTCATCCTTAGGGATCACTTATTTCCAAATAAAACATAAAATAAGGAAGATGATCATGAAAGGAAAAAGCAGTATGAAAAATCTACAATATGAAATAAGTATTATTCCTTGTGAAGTGAGAGCAGAACGAATGAATGATTTAGTAAGTATATATATATATGATTGAAATATGGTCATTAAAAATATAGCCTTTGGATAAATGATCATTGAAAATATGGTCATTAGTCATCTATAAAATATGTATAATGAAGTCAGGTATTACATATTAATAACTTTAAAATACTGTGACTCACAAAATGATATTAAAATACTATATAATTATATATATGTGTTTTGTATAAATATTACAATTATTATTAAAATATGGAATTATGTATATATAATATAAAAATAAATATTTTAATATGAGGATAAGTTATATTAAAATATATATTATAAAATTTAATGTGTTTTTGTTAAAGCCTGTTTGGTAAAATAGGTTTTTTTTCAAAGAATTAATTTAAATTATTCTGCATTTTATAATAACATTATAAATTAAATTTTTTTAAAATATTATTATATGTTAACTAATATATTAGAATATTTAAAATAATAAATTTATATGAAATAATAATAACATCACATAATGTTTAAAAACACCTTATTTTAAAATAATGTGGTTTTTTTATATTTTTTATTTTATTTTCAAAAATAAATTCATAATAATTTTGAGTCTTTATTAGAAAAAAACTGAAATCATATATAGATTTATAACATAAAAATTTTTATTTTATGAATAATTTATTTTTTCTAAAATGTAGATTTTTATTTTAAAAATACATTTCTAAAAAAGTCTAAGTTTTTAGGAATTTATCATTCCTTTAGTGTATCCTAGAAGATTAAAAACCATTTATATAATAAAATAATTATTTATGAAAAATAATTATCCATTTTATCATATATTTTGATCTTATAAATAATATATAGTTTTTTAGATCTAATCAAAATGTTACCATCATAAAAACAGTTTTTTTGTTAATTAATTGATTTGACGATGGAATTCGGAATTTTATCTTTTTAAAGTAATCTTACATTTAATTTTTTATGAAAAAAACCAATTGTTTTCATAAATAATATTATCTATGATAATATTATCATTTAAATACATTTTTATAATTTATAATCCACTATCCCAAAAAAAATATTTCTATGTGTTATGTGCAATCATTTTAAAATTATCATTTTAGACACATTAATATTTTGTTTTGTAAAATGATTTAAAAAATAGAATTGAAAGATAAATTTTTAGTAATAATTACAATCTTAATTCTTTTCAGTAATATTAATTTATTTGTTTTAAAATTAATTATTAAGGTTAATAGTAAATTAGGCTAAAAGACAAAAAGTTAAATGAAAAATCCTAAAAATAATATATGTTGTATTCCGAATAGGTGGTTTAAGATAATCGCAACCAACAAACACTTCTCCTCCATTTTTTCCATTTTGGATCCATTGACCATTGAATAAAAACATTAAATTTTGGAAAATTTAATGTTAAAATCCCAATATACCCTTCACTATACTTATACAAGGGTAACACTTCCACCACTTCAAGAATCACCAATAATTTTAATTTCTTCTAGAAGCTTAGTCACATTACCCCTTATATAACCATATCCCCTTTTAAATCTCATTTTTTCACCATTAGTAAGCATTATATGTTCATTTTCAAGGGAAATTATTAGTAAAATTCATGTCCATATCAAGGTTAGAGAGCATTCAAATAAGAAAGTTTCAAGGTTTTGAAGATAAGGATATATTATGAGAAGTATATATGGTGGTTTAAAAGTCTTCTATAATATAGAAATTTTAACAAGTTTTGTAAAATGATTTTATTATGAAACTGTTTCTCAATGACCATAATCCAAAATTTTCTCTGATCTATATATGAGAATTGTGATATGTAATTTTTATGTTAGAAAATTGTTTAAAAAAATATTTTTTTATCTTAGGTTATTATATTGGTTCTTTATTAGCTACAATAAAAAGTTTTCCATATTCATCCTCACCATGTGAAAAAAATATATCATTAAAAGTTGACTGATTGAGAAATATTCATAAATGGGGATGAAATAAGTAGTCTTGGTATGTCAACCCACTATAATGCAAATTGAATTCTTCCATTAGAATCCATCCAAAGTTAAGTTTTTATTAAGCCATTTTGAGGAAAAATGGGAAACCAAATACACATACAAGACCACTATGTGCTGAAAGAGCCCACAAAATTATTAAACACGAGACATAGATTACCTGAGTTATCTTCCCTATAATTCTCCCATTTCAAAGGAATAACCTGTCTTTCTGGGTCCTCTCTAAAAGATCTTCAATGTGGGTAAGAATCCTCTCCATTGTCTGGATGAATTCATCTGAGTTGATTTTTCCCTGATTGAAGCCCCGAGCCAGAATTCGGTCTTGTTTGTCTATCCACAGCTCTTGCCCCTCATTGGCGTTAACTTGAAACCTTCTTTCATAAATTATTTTGATCTCCCCTTCTGAGTCATTGGGACGGACAGCTTTGTCTAACATTTATTCCATGGAGTGCAGAATCAAATTGAAACACACCATGGGATCTTCACTTTACCCATTCGATAGTGCTTTGCTTCTATTTTTTATGTCCTTCCTCGTTGACCTTGTCTCAATCAGCTTTGGAAAATTTGAGTAATCATTGCGCCCCTTGGGTTTTTCCCTTGGACCACTATACATTTCCCAAAATCTCGAGAACCTTTTCCCCCTTCTTCCTTTAGGGGCTATGAGGCCCCTTCCCTTGAACGCATTCCATTCTGTCCACTGAGAGTTGACTATATCATTCATCTCATGAAGATACTTCCTTTTGAGACAGCGGGGTTCATGAACCTCCATGCCTCAAATCGGTTCCCTATCTTGATCCCCAACCCTGCATTGATGCCCCTCTGCTTACCTAGAGACTCCTCCTTTCCTGCTTTGTTCTCCAATCCATTCTTCTTCCCCCTTTCCATTCCATTAACCGAGGAGAAGGGGTATCACTGAGAGTGTTAGGGTCTAAGATCCCCAATGTAGTCAATCCATTTATCTTCCTTTGTCCACATTGAGTTCCTGTTTCAACGAACAAATTGATCTCCTACACCATGTCCAAACCAGAGATCAGTTCATATCCTCGACCCATGAACAGTAGAAGCTTGTTAGTGTCTTTCTATCCCTGACTACTGGTGCCACCGGTAACCTGTGCATCCCCTACCGTCCATTCCCTCACATCTTTTGAGTTTTATTAGTTATATTTAAAATATAGATGAAAAAATACATAGTAGTGTACTTCAATTTACATGTTGTTATAAGTAATGGTTATAAAATCCACTTAAACTTCCAATGTTCTATCATAAATTTATGAAATGCAAAATTCTTAGAGGTGTACACTATAATCACTTCATTAAAGTTGTCATATTAGAAGAGCTCCCAAATATCACAATAAATATTGGAAATTCCACTATGGATATATAAATATAACATATATTTACCATCCAAGAACTGCAACATCATTTATTATTTTAGTTTGAAGTATATTTACCTTATCTTCACCTACATTTAATTCATAAATATTACCATCCTTAGTTTCTCTTAGCATCAATTATAATTCAATTTAATTACTTTGAACATCCTTGATTTTATAATAGATATATTATTTTTAATATTTTCAGGTATTATAGGATGTTTTCCATATCTTCAAAATTTGAAGATCCTTACTTTGTATGTTAATGAAGATTGGGTATTTATAAATCCTCATCATTAATAGGGAAGCAAGTTACTCTATAATATATAATCAATTACCTTATTTGTTTTCCTATGATATTATTTTATTGAGAAGTAAAAATACATAATTAGATACAAACATCTTCATTAATAAAATTATCAAATCGTTTTGTGTTAATATATAATTTAATGTCTTGACATCAACATATATATAATACTTCTCTCTACATAGGTAATACCTTTAAATATTCAATGAATTTATCACATATTCTATCTCCAGATCATGCAAGAAATGTTTTTTATATGGAATCTTCAATTTTTATGAGTCATAGGATATTAGTTTATAATTTTTCATTAGGACACAATCCAACCCATTCTTCAAAGAATCTATGTATATCATAAATGGTATATACTTAAGGGTAGTTCATGTATGAGAATAATGACCAGCCTCTTCCTGATATCCTTAATTTTTTATTCACATTCATCCATCTAGAAATATTTTAATACATTCCATGTCAACTTATTAGGATAGATAATCATAAAAAATCACACATTTTTTTATCTAGAATATTGAATTTTTATGAGGGATAGGTTATCACATCATCATTTTTATTGAGGACACTACCAAATACATTCCTTAAAGAGTCCCTATATTTCCTAAACCATATGTAATTGGGAGTAATTTATGAATATGGGTAGTGACCAACCACTTCTGGATCTCCTTAAATTTGTCTTCACTTTCATCCTTAAAGACATATTTTAATCCATTCCATGTAGACTTAGTAGGCTATATAATAAAAAAAATTATCCAATGTGCTGGTAGTACCAAAATAATCATAGAATACTATGAATATATTCAAATATTATCAGTTCGGTCCATTATTAAATCACTATTTTCATTAAAATTGGCATATAAATCCATTTTATCATAATAACATTCATAAAGAATGTAATTTATTATATCCAAAAGTCAAACTTTCTAAATTTTTTGTATAACTTGTAATAATTTAATTTCTTTAGTATAATCCTTAATGTTTTCTAGTTCTTATTTTCGCATGGATTATATTAGAATATCATCTTTCAGCTCCAAAAAATAGTTTCGAAGTTAGTATCTGATATCTTGATTCATAAATTATAGGATTATAAATAGGGATTTTATAATTGAAAGTTGTATCACTATGAAAATATAGTATTTTTTATATATTGAAGAATATGTTTTGAATATATTTTCCCGTTAAATTTAGTTAATGATATCCAATATGTTGATACACTTTTGAGTTATGTTGAGAACCATGAATATGATTAAATTAGTCCTGAATAATTGGATGTGGATACATGTTTTTATGGTGATATTACAATGCTATCAGTATTATATGAAAAGAAACATTGATTAGTCCATCTTATTAAAACAGAGCACTCGTTCACCCCATGTCGATGCACTATATCATATCACAAAAGACGAAGCAACTATATATGGGAATACATCAATATATTCCATTATCATAAGTATATTTTTGTGTTTTATATTTTATTTTCTCTCAACCATTTGAGTAAGATATGATTCTTCATTGGGTATAAATAACCATACTTATAACGGTGTTTCAAATTCAAATTGATAATCCTAATTGAAAATTTATTAGAGCATAGAATGTTTGGGAATATGGAAAAACATTTCCTTTTCATTGTAGTTTATTTAATATTTTATTTAAATAGATATTATCCATGCATAATAAAATATCTAATTCTATCAAAGAAAGAATATTGATATTTTCCAGAATAATATTTCCAAAAATGTAAATTAGGGAAGATTCATACAATTGGAATGAAAAAAATTCTTGAATATGTGCTTTTTATAAATTTTTCTAAATATAATTTATTATAACAATGATTTAATATTTTAAAAAAACATTCAAGATATGAAGGAATGATTCAAACCAAAATCAAATTATAAATTCTCCATTAATTAAAACATAGTAAGTATATCCTTCACCACTTTATTTTTTTATTCATGTTTCTTACCATTTTCAGTGGATGAAAATGTTTGATGGAAAAATAAAATACAATCCGATAAATAATTTATTATCAACGAATATATTTATATCTAGGTTTATTTTACTCGATTTATAAAACCACTCAATATGACATATTTGTAACACCCCGAGCTTCCACGATACACCTCTCTTTCAATAATGCAATAGCTTGCATTGTACGCAACTTCGAGTTCTAAAACATCGCGACAAATCAAAGTAGCCGTTATGAATAGTAATAACCACTTTTTAAAATTATAGAAATTTTATATTTCAAAATGGACTTCATTTTTGTATTCCTAATATTGAAATTAACCTATGTTGAATTTTTTGTAATTTTCTGAGAACTTCAAAATTTTTATGAATAGTGAAAAATACTTAAAACAACTTTTTTAATCAAAATAATTCATAGTGATAAATTATACTATTGAGTGGTTTTAGAGTATAATTAGAATATATTTTTACCATTTTATCCAATGGTGGTCATTAGAATTAATTTAACATTGAAATTGGACATAAACAATTGCCAATCTTTTGATATAAATTGTTTCTTAAAAACACGCTATTTGTTGTGACAGCGGGAATTAATTATAAAATTAATTAATGCAACTAATATGTTTGGAATTTTGTAAAATAGACATCATTTTTGAATTCGGAATATCAATTATAGCTTAGGGTGAAATTTTGGCCTTATTCTGAAAAACTTCAATTTTTGATGAATAGTGAAACCACTAAGTGGTAGTTAAATAACTGATTTTTCGTTTAAATGAAATATTACAACTTCTGTGATTTTATTTTCAAAAATCCTACATACATGGTTGTCATTAAGATGTAAAATGTGGTTCAATGAGATCAAAATAATTTTTTGGTGAATAGTAACTTTTAAGTTCTTAATCGCGATTAGTGGTAATTAGTGTAGTTTAAGGTATAAATAATACATTAATAATATGAAATGACCTAGACACATGTCCCAACCTCATTTGTTGAGTCATGTCCGACCAAGACAAGCCATGGCCTAACTTGGGGACCCCATGGATCCACTTTTGTTGGGAAATAACATAAATTACTTTTTATTTAATGTTAAAGTGAAAATGACACTAACATAAATTGTTTTACTAAAACAATTTTTAAGTGGGGTTATACAAGTCCAAATTTTGATTATAAATAGTCATTGGAAATATAAAAAGATTTCCTACATCATAGTATTTTTTTTATAATTTTTAGACATTAAATAAATTAAATTATTTATGACATCATTATGATGCAGCGATGACCTCATTATTTAACGATTTTAATAAAATGAATAGATAATGTAAAATCCAAGGCTTACACTTGTCCAAAGCCAATTGGATGAGGAGCTTTCGAAACCTTATCACCTTAGCCTAGAATTATATAAGTGTGGGACCTTTAGAATCCGAAAAGCATTTTGAAATAATGTAACATTTCAATCTTTCCAAAAGTGCCCCGCCTCTCCACTTATAAAAGGCCCCCACCTCTCCCACTTCATTTACACTTTCAAGCCATTTGGCTCGGCCAACCTCTGCCCAAATACTCTCCCAACATTCCTCCCTTACTCCTAGAAACCTCACTTTGGGCAGAACTCTTCCCAAGGAAGCCTTTAGCTCAAATCAAAAAGAGTTACCCGATTTTGAGGTAATGTCTTTTCTAATGTTGTTTTGTTTTATTTTTCTTCTCCAACCCCCTAAACTCTTTTTATTCATTTCTTTTGTAACAACACCAGTATCCTCAATATACTAGGATGTTGTTATAATAAGGATTCGAGCTACACTTACACACACCTACATCTAATGGTTAAAGAACATACGGTTTCTGTGGATGGCGAATTTCTGCCTCACGAAACGATGATTGTTCAACACTCATATAACACCTCCAAAGGTGGCCATTAAGATGTCACTATATTTATATATGATATATAATGTGTTTATGTTTTACTTATGCTTCTGTATTTCTCATTTATGTCTTACTTTATGATTTCCATTATGGGTAAAACGCGATAATTTCATTTTAGGAAGTGCGGACTACCGCCCCCTCAAAGTGATTTGAATCGTTAATGCCATATGTGGGATGTATAAAGGATGGAGTAAATGGTATTATACACTATATTATACTGGAATTATATTATACATTTATATCATTATGACTTCGTTCCATTAAATACGAAATAGAAATGAAAGTAGCGTTCATGCGTACGTACGGCTTACCGTCTCCATGAACGGTGCATTTCATTTCTTACCTCTAAATGTTACGTAATATTATAAATGAATGTATATACTGTATATATATGATATATATGATATCTACATCATTAATATAATTCTGGATATAATGGATATTTCACCACATGAACAACTTATAATTATAAGAAGTTTATTGTTGACTCATGTACCAAAGATCGACAAAACGACCGTTATTAACTTAAATAATTACATAATGTTCATAACATTGTAATAAGTGATATAAAAAGGATGATGAAATTTAAAATGGTTCTTAATAAGGTAGATATTAACTCTAGTTTATTATTCAGGAGGTTAAAGAACGGTTGAGTCAAGTCGGACACAAGGTAAGGGAACTTCTTAACCCAATTTTCGTTCTTTGGGTTAATATCCTACTTTCAAATTATGTCATGATATTATTATGTCATATCCTGTATTTGTACATTATTTATGTGTACTTGTAGTAAATACACATAATAGATCTATTTTATTTTAAAAATGCTCTTTGTAAGGGAATTTCTTAACCCAACTTCCATTCTTTGGGTTAATCTCCTACTTTCAAATTATGTCATGATATTATTATGTTTTATATTTTATTTATACTTTATTTATGTGTACATATAGGGAATACACATAATAGATATATTTTATTTAAAAATGATCTTTTTAAGGGACTTCGTCTCAATCCCCTTTCATTGAGGCATATTTGGTTTTATACACAACCTTCTTTTATACGGTGTATAAACCCCTTTGACTTTTACGTTTATTCAAAAGGAATCTTTTTTATACGAAGCGTTTTGCTAAACGACAAAAGAGAATGTTTTTCTTTCCGTACTTATGCGGCGACAACGACTTCTCTGCCGCCGTGACCATTATTTGAGTTTCGGCTTCCTCTACAAGCCATCATTTTTTTTAATGAAAAAATAAATACAAAGTTTTAACTTTCTTTTATTTTGGTATTGAAAATGGTTTTGAAAGCGTTTTTATTATATCAATGTGTTGTGTTGATATCTTGTGATTGAAATGTGGAAATGTTATGTTTCCTTTATGCATGTTTTGTGTGATACGATTATGTTATGGTTTATGATATGTTTAAACCTATTCATATGAGGAATGTATTGGACTTAATAAGTGACGGGTGGAGCCCTCTATAGCTCCTCGATGCATCGGTAGGTCTCATGAGACAACTAGACGTGGAATTGGCCGAGGCCCTTTCCCAATTTGATTTATGATTTTGGCCGAGGCCTTAATCATTTTAGACGTCTTGGCCGAGGCCTTGAAAAAGTGTTTCAGAATGTCTGGCATTATACATTCCCTCATTATGAAAGTGGTTATTGATATTGCATGTGATTATTCGACCAGTAGAATATCCATGTGATGAAGTAAATGGCATTATCTCATTTTACTTTTGCCATATTATTGAAAAGTTCATGTTTAAAAGGCTTTTGTTTTAGTTATACATTGCCTTAAATGTTAATGTTTATTTATGAAAGCTTCCGCATTATTGTTATCCTTACTGAGCATCTGAGCTCACCCCTTTCAATGTTTTAATATTTTCCAGGATGTGAAGAAGTATTTTATGAATGACCTGCAGGGATAGTCGGGAGAGGATATGAGTGTGGACTATGGAGACTTTGTTATTGTAGTTTTTCACTTTATGATGTAATGTAAGACTTATGAATGTATCTAGTGTTTCCAAGGCTACTAAACTAATCGGTCTTTCGAGACTTGATCTTTTGTGATCATGCCAATGTTACGAAGTAATGCACCGACTCTGGGTAGCTGGGGTCGGGGCGTTACAGTTGGTATCAGAGGCAGTTTAGTACTAACCTTGGAAGCTAGATTTAGATAAACTCTGATTAGAACACATAGCCCAAAGATAGACTTTGAGGATTAGTATAGAAGAACTTCCTAGAATTTTGGTATTGTAGAGATGTTATGAGTTTTCCGAGCAATGCATCCCTGTCTGGATACGAGCAGGTAGAGGCGGCTCTGGCACAGATGTACCTAGGGGTAAAACCCGAAAACACCGCTTTGAGCTAGACTCGAACGGGAACTGGTGCACGACAACGGGCCTTGCTGCACTCTTGGTTACGACACTCCCGGGGGATATGCTTAGGATAATTCTCATTTTACTTACAAACCACTATGAAGGGTTATGAGTACATACTTCCTCAAAGAAAACATTTCTTTTTATGATTATGGATTATATCCATAAATAGTTCAATTTATGTTAAGTATTATACAAGTATGGAATTATGTATTTTGATTCATAAACTAATCTGGTTTATGCCATTGTTTAGAAATGGCGCCTAGTAGAAGGAATGGAAACTGTATCAATGCACGAACTCCGTGTAGGGATTGCCCTCCTGCTCAAGATAATTATTGTGGACCTGGAGATACAACTGGTGCTGATCAACTTATTACCATACTGGGACAACTCACGCAGGTTATGAATAACAACCTTACTCGTATGGAGCACCCTGATCCGCAACGTGGAGGATCAATGCTAGATCGTTTCATGAGGCAACAACCACCAACGTTCAATGGGAGTACAAATCCCTTAGTAGCCGAGCAATGGATAAATTCCCTAGAGAAAAAATATTTCAGGCTTTGGGGAGTAGTGAAAGGGAGAAGGTTGTCATGGCAGTTTACCGCCTCACTGGAGATGCCGATCAGTGGTGGTCGCTGATTCGAAACACAAAGGAAGATGATGACGTATCGAATATGGAATGGAGGGAGTTCAAAGAGCTTTTCTTAGAAAAATACTTTCCTCGTGACCATCGGGCAGATATGGAAAGGCAATTTCTGAGTCTGAGGCAGAAGGAGGATGAGAATGTCGCAAAGTATGAGGCTAACTTTACAAGGTTAGCGAGGCATGCTGCCGATTATATACGTAACCCAAGGAGTAAGATTGATCGTTTCTTTGATGGGTTAAAACCATTTCTCCGTCGAGCTTTAGTATCACAATCCTTCTCATCATACGAAGATATAGTCTCATGTGCTATCAAGACAGAAAAGGAATTCTCTAAGTCTTATGACAACAAAGTGAAGCAAGAGAAGAAGAGAACGGTGGAACAAGAGACAGATAAAGGGAAAAAGGGAAAGAAGGATTTTCCATTATGTGATAATTGTGGGAAGAATCACCCTGGTACTTGCCTAAAAGGAATGAGAGTTTGTTATAAATGTGGAGAAAAGGGTCACCAGGCTCGTGATTGCAAGGGAAAGAAAGAGGCTGTCAAAGTTGAATGCTACAATTGTAGAGAAATGGGCCATTATGCAAATGAATGTCCTAAGCGTCAGGGAAACTTACCTCAGAAAAGGCCAAGGGATCAAGGACAATCTTATGCTGTTACTACAGTTGAAGCAGAATAACTAATGTATTGGTGGTTTTGGACTCAAGGATTATAGTCTGGTTATAAGAATAATGTAATATATATATATGGATTGTACTGCAGTACTTTTTGATTTCAGAAAGGTTTTAATATGATTAAGGTAATCATATTTTTAGTATGTGACAATAAGAGAAACTAATATTTGTTTGGGGAATCTGATAAATTGATTTTGGAATTAAGAGACCTTTTAGAGAAAGTCTGGATAGAGGTATTTTGGATAACTATAAAGGTTGGAGTGGATTAAGTTGAACCTTGGATAGTAAATTTAAGGTTAAAAATTTTCTGGATATTATTCTTGGAATACTATAGTTTTATGAAAAGGACAACCTGCAGGGTGGGGCATAACCTGTCGAGTCGGAAAAAGCTGCAGGAATCGAACCCACAATCATAGTGCGACAGGCCTTTATTTCCTACCACTAGCCTACAGGAAGCCCCTGGTTATTACAAATAATTTTACTAATTTAAATGGTATGTGTTAACATTTGTAACCTTATACAATTAGGATAAGTATAATATTTTTGAGTTCTATTATCTTTTGAGTGAAAGATGATTTGAAGGTTGAAACTCTAATTGTCAAGCATAAATACATATATACCTATCTCTTATTCAATGAATAAATTAATTCTTAAACTTTAGTAAAGGGATATTAAAACAAAAAAATGTGTTATCCTAATACCTTATGTCTGGTTGAACTGATGATATTTTAAATCAACATAGATTGAAGGCTTTGAGGCCCTCAATTTGACAGTTGATTGTGATTGATGACCTCAATCACTCCCTACAAATATTTACGTTTTTCCTCCAATTATATGTCTTTAATTGCCACCAATGTTCTCCTTATCGAGATCATAATTTGGTGGTGACTTTCTTATTTCCATTTTCCCTCTTATTAAGGCTAAATTTTATTAACCTTATTTCCGATGTGGGTTTTCCACAAAGGTATTTTCTATTTTCACCCTCTTATATCAAATTGCGAGGACGCAATTTATTGAAGGAGGGGAGAATGTAACACCCCGAGCTTCCACGATACGCCTCTCTTTCAATAATGCAATAGCTTGCATTGTACGCAACTTCGAGTTCTAAAACATCGCGACAAATCAAAGTAGCCGTTATGAATAGTAATAACCACTTTTTAAAATTATAGAAATTTTATATTTCAAAATGGACTTCATTTTTGTATTCCTAATATTGAAATTAACCTATGTTGAATTTTTTGTAATTTTCTGAGAACTTCAAAATTTTTATGAATAGTGAAAAATACTTAAAACAACTTTTTTAATCAAAATAATTCATAGTGATAAATTATACTATTGAGTGGTTTTAGAGTATAATTAGAATATATTTTTACCATTTTATCCAATGGTGGTCATTATAATTAATTTAACATTGAAATTGGACATAAACAATTGCCAATCTTTTGATATAAATTGTTTCTTAAAAACACGCTATTTGTTGTGACAGCGGGAATTAATTATAAAATTAATTAATGCAACTAATATGTTTGGAATTTTGTAAAATAGACATCATTTTTGAATTCGGAATATCAATTATAGCTTAGGGTGAAATTTTGGCCTTATTCTGAAAAACTTCAATTTTTGATGAATAGTGAAACCACTAAGTGGTAGTTAAATAACTGATTTTTCGTTTAAATGAAATATTACAACTTCTGTGATTTGATTTTCAAAAATCCTACATACATGGTTGTCATTAAGATGTAAAATGTGGTTCAATGAGATCAAAATAATTTTTTGGTGAATAGTAACTTTTAAGTTCTTAATCGCGATTAGTGGTAATTAGTGTAGTTTAAGGTATAAATAATACATTAATAATATGAAATGACCTAGACACATGTCCCAACCTCATTGGTTGAGTCATGGCCGACCAAGACAAGCCATGGCCTAACTTGGGGACCCCATGGATCCACTTTTGTTGGGAAATAACATAAATTACTTTTTATTTAATGTTAAAGTGAAAATGACACTAACATAAATTGTTTTACTAAAACAATTTTTAAGTGGGGTTATACAAGTCCAAATTTTGATTATAAATAGTAATTGGAAAGCTAAAAAGATTTCCTACATCATAGTATTTTTTTTATAATTTTTAGACATTAAATAAATTAAATTATTTATGACATCATTATGATGCAGCGATGACCTCATTATTTAACGATTTTAATAAAATGAATAGATAATGTAAAATCCAAGGCTTACACTTGTCCAAAGCCAATTGGATGAGGAGCTTTCGAAACCTTATCACCTTAGCCTCGAATTATATAAGTGTGGGACCTTTAGAATCCGAAAAGCATTTTGAAATAATGTAACATTTCAATCTTTCCAAAAGTGCCCCTCCTCTCCACTTATAAAAGGCCCCCACCTCTCCCACTTCATTTACACTTTCAAGCCATTTGGCTCGGCCAACCTCTGCCCAAATACTCTCCCAACATTCCTCCCTTACTCCTAGAAACCTCACTTTGGGCAGAACTCTTCCCAAGGAAGCCTTTAGCTCAAATCAAAAAGAGTTACCCGATTTTGAGGTAATGTCTTTTCTAATGTTGTTTTGTTTTATTTTTCTTCTCCAACCCCCTAAACTCTTTTTATTCATTTCTTTTGTAACAACACCAGTATCCTCAATATACTAGGATGTTGTTATAATAAGGATTCGAGCTACACTTACACACACCTACATCTAATGGTTAAAGAACATACGGTTTCTGTGGATGGCGAATTTCTGCCTCACGAAACGATGATTGTTCAACACTCATATAACACCTCCAAAGGTGGCCATTAAGATGTCACTATATTTATATATGATATATAATGTGTTTATGTTTTACTTATGCTTCTGTATTTCTCATTTATGGCTTACTTTATGATTTCCATTATGGGTAAAACGCGATAATTTCATTTTAGGAAGTGCGGACTACCGCCCCCTCAAAGTGATTTGAATCGTTAATGCCATATGTGGGATGTATAAAGGATGGAGTAAATGGTATTATACACTATATTATACTGGAATTATATTATACATTTATATCATTATGACTTCGTTCCATTAAATACGAAATAGAAATGAAAGTAGCGTTCATGCGTACGTACGGCTTACCGTCTCCATGAACGGTGCATTTCATTTCTTACCTCTAAATGTTACGTAATATTATAAATGAATGTATATACTGTATATATATGATATATATGATATCTAAATCATTAATATAATTCTGGATATAATGGATATTTCACCACATGAACAACTTATAATTATAAGAAGTTTATTGTTGACTCATGTACCAAAGATCGACAAAACGACCGTTATTAACTTAAATAATTACATAATGTTCATAACATTGTAATAAGTGATATAAAAAGGATGATGAAATTTAAAATGGTTCTTAATAAGGTAGATATTAACTCTAGTTTATTATTCAGGAGGTTAAAGAACGGTTGAGTCAAGTCGGACACAAGGTAAGGGAACTTCTTAACCCAATTTTCGTTCTTTGGGTTAATATCCTACTTTCAAATTATGTCATGATATTATTATGTCATATCCTGTATTTGTACATTATTTATGTGTACTTGTAGTGAATACACATAATAGATCTATTTTATTTTAAAAATGCTCTTTGTAAGGGAATTTCTTAACCCAACTTCCATTCTTTGGGTTAATCTCCTACTTTCAAATTATGTCATGATATTATTATGTTTTATATTTTATTTATACTTTATTTATGTGTACATATAGGGAATACACATAATAGATATATTTTATTTAAAAATGATCTTTTTAAGGGACTTCGTCTCAATCCCCTTTCATTGAGGCATATTTGGTTTTATACACAACCTTCTTTTATACGGTGTATAAACCCCTTTGACTTTTACGTTTATTCAAAAGGAATCTTTTTTATACGAAGCGTTTTGCTAAACGACAAAAGAGAATGTTTTTCTTTCCGTATTTATGCGGCGACAACGACTTCTCTGCCGCCGTGACCATTATTTGAGTTTCGGCTTCCTCTACAAGCCATCATTTTTTTTAATGAAAAAATAAATACAAAGTTTTAACTTTCTTTTATTTTGGTATTGAAAATGGTTTTGAAAGCGTTTTTATTATATCAATGTGTTGTGTTGATATCTTGTGATTGAAATGTGGAAATGTTATGTTTCCTTTATGCATGTTTTGTGTGATACGATTATGTTATGGTTTATGATATGTTTAAACCTATTCATATGAGGAATGTATTGGACTTAATAAGTGACGGGTGGAGCCCGCTATAGCTCCTCGATGCATCGGTAGGTCTCATGAGACAACTAGACGTGGAATTGGCTGAGGCCCTTTCCCAATTTGATTTATGATTTTGGCCGAGGCCTTAATCATTTTAGACGTCTTGGCCGAGGCCTTGACAAAGTGTTTCAGAATGTCTGGCATTATACATTCCCTCATTATGAAAGTGGTTATTGATATTGCATGTGATTATTCGACCAGTAGAATATCCATGTGATGAAGTAAATGGCATTATCTCATTTTACTTTTGCCATATTATTGAAAAGTTCATGTTTAAAAGGCTTTTGTTTTAGTTATACATTGCCTTAAATGTTAATGTTTATTTATGAAAGCTTCCGCATTATTGTTATCCTTACTGAGCATCTGAGCTCACCCCTTTCAATGTTTTAATATTTTCCAGGATGTGAAGAAGTATTTTATGAATGACCTGCAGGGATAGTCGGGAGAGGATATGAGTGTGGACTATGGAGACTTTGTTATTGTAGTTTTTCACTTTATGATGTAATGTAAGACTTATGAATGTATCTAGTGTTTCCAAGGCTACTAAACTAATCGGTCTTTCGAGACTTGATCTTTTGTGATCATGCCAATGTTACGAAGTAATGCACCGACTCTGGGTAGCTGGGGTCGGGGCGTTACATATTTCTCTCATATTTTATAACCTAATTTTTAAAGAAACTAAAACTTTCTATTATAGCTATTATAGTGACCCATACATTACATAAATTATTATTATATCGATCTTAAAAATAAAATCCATAAAATTTTATATTTTTATATTACTATGTTTATAGACTTTGAAATTTAGGTTCATAGAACATTAATATACATAATTTGAATGTTTTATTTAAATACAAAAAAATAAATTTGGTATAGACCTTTATAATATTTTTAACACATGTTATCTATTACACCATAAGATTTTATGAAATATTTTTTTCAAATAAATTTATTTTCATCAATATCTTCCGTTACACGTGACACCGAGTATAAAAATAGCGATATACTATAAAAATATTTTTCTTTAATGTGACAGTCATCACCTATACGTTGGAATGGAAGTTAAAAATAAGATTAACAAAATTATTACAATGTTTTCTTTATATATATATATATATAATGATTTATTTTGGTATCAATTAATTTAAAATTAAAATATATACAAATTGAAAATATAGGAAATGTTTTTCTAAAATACTTCATTTATGCACACAAGGTGATTTAATGTTAATAAGATTAAATAATAACAAATATTGAATAAATTAAATTAAATTTTCAGATTATATATTAAATAATGTTTTTTATCATTTATATAGTATTTTTTATATAGTCCTGAGATGAATGAATCCATTTTTTAGAAGAAAATGTTTTTTTCAAAAAAATAGTTTGGTCACATTTTGTGCACTTATTTTAAAAAATTATTTTTGGATCTTTAAAAACATGTATTTTAAAAAATAAAATTCATTTTCTAAGTTATTATATCAAAATTATCTTAGAATTAATTTTTGATAATGTTTCTCAAATGATAGATATTTTGATAAATAGTAAAAAATATTAATTTTTATTATCAATTATCTTATTGTGTGAGGAATTTATAAAAAATTTATAAAAAATACTTTTAAAAAGTAAAATTAGTAAAATTATATTATTTTTAATCCAATATATTTTTTATAATCAATATTTTTTATAATTCTTATAAAAAAAGGGTTCATACATAAGGAAACATTATCTTTAGAAAACCATATTTCCATCGCTTCTTTAAGATCAATTTTAAATTAAATTCTATAACATCTTTGAAGTTAATCTATAAAATTATATTACATATTCGTAATCATAAAAATTAAAATTTTACAATATGAACAACTAAATTTGTTTTATTTGTAATAGTAAATAGAGTAAAAATTAATAAACACAGTTAAGGTAAAAATGATATTACCTAGGGTGGGGTTAAAATAAAAATATAAGAATAAATATTCTATAAAAATTATCTAATTATTATTAAATTAAAATATTTAGATTTTAAGTCTTTTATGGATTGGTAATTATACATCTTGGATCGTTTTTAGGGGTGTAAAATGTGGGTATATCTTTTTCTGTTAAGAAATTATAAGTTTTTATTCTCACAAAATTATAAAATGGAATCCACTATCATATACTATTCACAAATCCATAGACTTTTATTTAATATAATATATGAAAAAATTCATTATTTACATCCCTAAACAGGTTCTAGATGCCTTATTTCGATTAGGAAACCCTCCTAAGAAGGATTTTGGTTTAATCCTAAAGAGGTTGTCTAGAGAAGTGGTATAATTATTATCAGAGAAGTTATGTTTATTTTTTCTTCCACGTTCTTCAAATAATATTATATAATTATAAAAAAAATTAAATACCAATCATATGATGATATTTTATAATTTAATTTTAATAACCTATATTGAAATTATCTTTATAAAATGGGAAATGAAACTATCAATTGTCTGTATGAAAGACTACCGCCTCCCGAACCAATGTAATTCATTTTCCATCACCACACATTATTAATTGATATAATGATGTATTTAAATTATAAAAAATATATTCACTAAATTAATATACATATCAAATATAATATCACATCTACCTTCTTTCCTTTCATCCCATTGAGAAATAATAATGTCGCATGTGTGTATGGAGGACTACCGCCTTGCTAACCGATGCGATGTGTTTTTCGTTTCTATTTTACATGTAAGGTAATATAGATATAATAATTTAACATATATCACATATATTATATAATAATAATTATATAAGTTTTAATTATTTTTTACCTTTCTTTCATTCAAACTGCTAAAAAAATTGAAACTACATTCATGAATTTGTATGACCCACTCTCTCAATGAATGGTTTAATTCATTTTTGTATCTATAAAATTAATTAATAATATAAATTTTTATATATATAATATATATGATATTTATACCATTATTAAAATTCTAGATATTATATAACCATAATCAAATTACAAGAACCAAAACTACCAAATGAAAACATACATGAAAAACAAAGCTATTATTACCCAAAACAACTTTTAAACAAGAATTTTTTATTAAATGGTGATAAAAGGATAAAAGTAAATAATATATGCTATTATAAATGAAATTATGTTTCTATAATATATGTATAAAAAAATAATATTTATTAATTATGAGGATTGAATCTGCATGAAGAATGTAAATAATCGAGGTAATGAATAATCGTCTCACTATTATTTCTTTGATATATATTTCATATTCACCACATGTTTCATTTATGTCACATACATATTACTAATGAATTTATTTTATGAATATTGTCATAAAAATTATGTGTATTTATTCCATTTTAGGATCTCTGTTTCTTGGATTTATTGTTAAATTGTTACCAATGTGGTAAGGGGTTTATGTTATAATCTCATTATTTATCGGAATTGTCTATGATTACATTTCTAATGATAAAATTTCATGAAAAAATTATCATTATTTCTAAAAAAATTTATCCCAAACTGGTTTAATTATTAAGAAAACATGTTTTCCTCCGATTTTTCTCCCTTTATGTAAACAAGAGACTAAATTTATTTTTAATGAAATTAAATTTATTTATTTATTCACTGAAACCCCCTTTTATTATATGTCCTTATTTTCAAAAAAATATTTTAATAATTTGATTACTATTCTCCAAATAATTTTTAATTCATTATTTTATTTTATAATTTTTTAAAAAATATTTAGAAAGAATTTTTGTTCAATTTGTTGAATGTTGTACATTTAAAATTTTATGGAAAATGTGAGGAATATTTCATTTAACATGTATTATAGGAATAGTGTTTCCCACCAAAATGTCTAATTAATTATTTAAATATTCCCTTAAATCTTTCATAAATTATATTCAAAGAAAATATTCTTCAATAGTTGGTAATATTTTAGATTTTAAATATGTAATCTCAAAATGAAAAAGGTATTTTCCTTAGGAATGATTCAAGAGACATTTTAAATAAATAAAACATTTATGGTAATATCATTTGATGTTAGTTATAATTTATAAGGGATATGATCCAATTATATCATCAGAATTATTATTTTTGGATGATTTATGATTATGATAATTATATTTTTATTAAACCTATTTATTTTTTATGGGTTATGCCATGTTGAAATGCTGAAATATTTATGAAACCTATTGTGTTTTTCATGGGTTTCAATTTTGATTAATGTTTTTGGGAATTTATTTGAATGGATTATGATTATGTGATGTTTAGGACCGTTAAATACCTTTAATTTATTGAGTAATGAGGGATAACTCGTTAGTTAATTATATAATGTGTCATTTGGATTTTAGTATCATAATGTTATGTATGGACCCTCTTTCATGTCTAAAAGGTTATGCATGGGCCATCATTCATTTTCATATTGTTATATGGTAACCAATATTCATGTTCATATGTTAATTCATGGACCTGATTTCATGTCCATATGGTTATGTATGAAACTATTTTTAGCTTAATGAGTGAACATGTTTCTATTTAAACAACTTCACTGTAACTCTCTAGTCTATTAAATTGTAGAGAATCAGGTGTTTGAGGTATCTTGGGAGGTTAAGGTTATTTATTACAACACTTTTCAATGATTCCCGATTTTCCAATCATTACAACGAAATTTTTTGCGAACTGTGTCTCACACTGGTGGTTTCTCATAAAAAAGGTCTATCATCTTGGTGGTGTACCACACTAGTGGTGTCTCACTATAGTGGTAGTAAACCATGTTATTGTATGATCCTCATGGAGGATCACTGGCGGGGTCTCACCCTAGCAGTTACACGTTCATTATTGCTCGTATGGAAGTTCCTAATATGGCAGTGCCTCACTAGTGGTCACTCATCTGTCGATGCATCACTGGTGGTTCCTCGTGCCTAACAATTGGTTTCCCCAATGTATCTCTTTTGTTTGTTCCTCATCTATTGGTCTCTCACCTTGTGGTCACTCACTAATGGTGTAAGGTGATTCATCCTGATAGTGCATCACCACCAATGGTGCCTCTTTCCCAAAAGTGGTCCATTTCTGCTACCAGTGTCAAGTTTCCATATTTTTAAAAAAATTATGACAAATATTGATATTAATAAAAAAATAGAAGGATTTTATATTTTTTTCAAAATGTTTCTCTAATATCATTAATTCCTTGATATTTTGGGGGATTTTAAATGTTCAAAACATGTGGTATTGACCAGATCATCCATTAATTGCGAATCAAAACTGTATCCAATCTCGTGACACAATTTCGATCTTTACAAATACAATGTATAATTACCACATTCTCCTTCATCATGGTTGAAATTTATAAGGGATTCCCAAAATTCCACTTCCCATAAATTTGTGTATCCCGGCTGCAGTTGTTGGTTCGGGTTTCCCTAGAGAATTTCCAGCTTCACACATGCCCTTGTTTTTGGTGCAACGAATCGTCTTTTCATCTTAGTTGGTTTTCCTTTATATTTCTAAATTGTGAATCATATAGGATGGGTATATAGATATTTTCATTGTGAAGATATTTTATTCCAGATTTATAAATATAAAAATAACTGGTTTAAAAATAAATTTACATAGGGATGAGAATTTTAAACATTTTTTTTGCTATGTTATTGTTTCTTTTGATAATATCGTGATTTGTATAGGATAACTACCTACTAAAAATCATTACCAATGGATGCCCCTATTTTAACATAGTCTATTTTATGTAATTCATGTGGTTTTGTTTCCATTTAATACTTACATAGAGAATGAAATGGTTAACTATGTATATTCGGTTAATGAATGGGTTCTCCAAGATAATACATTGTAATGCCTCGACCCCAGTTACAAAGAGTCGGTGCATTATTGCGTAACATTGGCATGATCGCAAAAATCAAGTCTCGAAAGTCCGATTAGTTTAGTAGCCTTGGAAACACTAGATACTTTTATAAATGTTACATTATATCATAAAGTGAAAAACTAAAATAACATGGTCTCCATAGTCCACACTCATATCCCCTTCCAACTATCCCTACAAGTCATTCATAAAATACTTCTTCACATCCTGGAAAATTAAAACATTGAAAAGGGTGAGCTCAGATGCTCAGTAAGGAAAACAATATAGTGGAAGCTTTCATAAATAATCATAAACATTTAAGATAATGTATAACTAAAACAAAATCCTTTTAAACATGAACATCAACATAATATGGCAAAGGTAAAATGAGATAATTCCATTTACTTATTCACATGGATATTCTACAGGTCGAATAACCACATGAAATATCAATAACAACTTTCATAATGATGGAATGCATAATGTCATACTATCATAACCACGTAGCCAAAGCCTCATGCCAAGACTACAAACAATATTTTGCCAAGGCCTCATGCCAAGACACTAGTTTGTCTCATGAGACCTGCTGATCCATCGAGGAGCTATAGCGGGATCCACCTGTCACATATTAATTTCAATGCATTCCTCATATGAACAGGTTTAAATATATCAGAAACCATAACATAATCGTATCACATAAAACATGCATAAAGGAAACATAACCTTTCCACACTTCAATCAAAAGATATCAATTCAACACATTGATATAATAATAACACTTTCACAACCATTTTAAATACCAAAATAAAAGAAAATTAAAACTTTGTATTTATTTTACATTTAAAAAAAATTATGGTTTGTAGAGGAAGATGAGACTGAAATAATGGTCACGGTGGCGGAGAAGTCATTGTCACTGCATACGGAAGACAAAACATTCCTTTTGTCATTTAATAAAAACACTTTGTATAAAAATATTCCTTTTTGAATAAAAGTAAAATTCAAAGGGTTTTATACACCGTATAAAGGAAAGTTGTGTATAAAACAAAATATGCCTCAATAAAAGGAGATTGAGACGAAGTCCCTTACAATGATCGTTGTTTTAAATAAAAAGGATCTATTATGTGTATTAAAAATATGTACATATAAATTTTTTTCCAAATACCATATAAGACATAATAATATCATGACATAATTTTAAAATAAGAGATTAACCCAATGAATGGAAATTGGGTAATGAAGTTCCCTTAACTTGTGTCCGACTTGAATCGACCACTCTTTAACATCCTGAATAATAAACTTGAGTTAATATCTACTTGATTAAGAACCTTTTTCAAGATCATTATCCCTTTTATATCACTTATTACAATGTTACAAAAATTATGTATTCATTTAAGTTGATAACGGTCGTTTTGTCGATCTTTGGTACTTGAGTCAACCAAAAACTTCTTATAATTAAAATTTGTTTATGTGGTAGAATATCCATTATCTCCAAAATTATATTCATGATGTAGATATCATATATACCCTATATATATAGTATATACATGCATTTATAATATTACATAACATTTAGAGGTAAGAAATGAAATACACCGTTCATGGAGACGGTAAGCCGTATGTACGCATGAACGCTATTTTCATTTCTATTTCATATTTAATGGAATGAAGCTATAATTATATAAAGGTATAATATAATTCCAGTATAATATAATGTATAATACCATTGAATCCATCCTTTATACATCCCACAAATGGCATTAATGATTCAAATCGCTTTGAGGGGGCGGTAGTCCGCACTTCCTAAAATGAAGATATCTCGTTTACCCATAATGGAAACCATAAAGTTATATGAGTGTCGAATAATCATCGTTTCGTGAGGCAGAAATTCGCCATAAACAGAAACAGTATGTTCTTTAACCATTAGATGTAGGTGTGTGTAATTGTAGCTAGAATACTTCTTATAAAAACATCCTAGTATATTGAATATAATGGTTTTGTTTCAAAATAAAGTAATAAAAAGAGTTTAAGGGGTTGGAGAGGAAAAATAAAACAAAATAACATAAGAGAAGACATTACCTTAAAATCGGGTAACTCTTTTTTTGATTTGAGCCAAAGGCTTCCTTTGGAAGACTTATGCCCAAAGTGAGGATTCTAGGAGTAAGAGAGGGAAGTTTTGAGAGTGTTTGGGCAGACTTTGGCCGAGCCAAATGGCTTTGAAGGTGTAAATAAGGTGGTAGTGGTGGGGGCCTTTTATAAGAGGAGAGGAGGGGCACTCTTGGAAAGTCATTAAATGTTACTTTATTATATAATGACTTTCGGATTTTAAAGGTCCCACACATATATATTTCGAGGATAAGGTGATAAGGGTTATAAATATAGTCATACAATATATTTTTTACAAGTGTATGTTTTAGATTTTACATTATCTTTTCATTTTATTTAAATCGTTAATTAATGAGGTAATCACTGCATCATCATGGTGTCATGAAATATTTAATTTATTTAATGTCTAAAAATTATAAAAAAATATCATTATTTAGGAAATTTTTTTGGCTTTCCAATTAATATTTATAGTCGAAAAGTTACCTTATATAGCCCCATGTAATAATTGTTTTAGTAAAAAACTTCATGTTTGTGAATATTTTTTTTTACTTTAAATAAAAAGTTATTATTGTCATTTTCTTACCCAAGTGGCTACATGGGGTCCCCAAGTTGACCCATGGATTTTCATGGTCGGCCATGACTCATAAAATAAGTGTAGGACAAGTGTAAATATATTTTCATATTTTTATAATATCATTTTTACCTTAAATTTCACTAATTACCTTTAATCGCGATTAATTAAACATAAAAGATACTATTCACCAAAAATTATTTTAATCCCATTGAACCACATTTTACTTCCTAATGACAACCCTGTTTGTCAGATTTTTGAAAATAAAATCACAGAAGCGGTACAGTTTCATTTAAATGAAAAATTGGTTTTTTAACTACCACTTAGTGGTTTCACTATTCATAAAAAATTGAAGTTTTTCAGAACAATGACAAAATTTCACCCTAAGCTATAATTGATATTCCAAATTATAAAATGATGTATATTTTATAAAATTACAAACATATAAGTTTCATTAATTTATTTTATAATTAATTCCCACTGTCACAACAAATATCATTTTTTAAGAAACAATATATATCAAAAGATTGAGAATTATTTCTATCCAATTTCAAAAGTTAAATTAATTATA
This sequence comes from Viscum album, assembly GCA_963277665.1. Lineage (NCBI taxonomy): Eukaryota > Viridiplantae > Streptophyta > Magnoliopsida > Santalales > Viscaceae > Viscum > Viscum album. The sequence continues at coordinate 1,596,570,368 of OY728161.1, forward strand.
ATGACCACCATTGGATAAAATGGTAAAAATATATTATAATTATACCTTAAAAACACTAAATATTATAATTTATCATTGTAATTTATTTTGATTAAAAAAGTTGTTTTTAAGTATTTTTCACTATTCATAAAAATTGGATGTTCTCATAAAATTAAAAAAAATTCAACATAGGATAATTTCGATATCCTGAATATAAAAATGAAGCCCATATTGAGAAATATAATTTATTTAATTTCAAAAAGTTGGTATTACTATTCATAATGGCTACTTTGATTGGTTGTGGTGTGTTAGAATCTCGAACATTCATACGATGCATGCTATTGCATTATTGATTGAAAAGCGTATTGTGGAAGCATGGGGTGTTACATTATCCTCTCCTTTAATAAATTGCGTCCTCGCAATTTGAAATTTTTTCTTTGAATATAAAAGGTTTAAAATAGAAAATACCTTTGTGGAAAACCCACATCGGAAATAAGGTTAATAAAAAATATAACTTTAAAAGAAATAAAGAGAAGTAGAAATGTCATCCAAGATAGCCCATACTAGGATTCTATGAAAATATGGATATGACGGAAAAAAAACCATCAAGGTCGGATGGAGAGTTGTATAAAACAGGATTAGGAGAAAGTTAACTACAAGAAAATCACAAACTTGTGATTGGTTAAACAGTCATTGATTCCCCAATTGGAAAAGATAACCGAACACATTTTTGTTTTAAGTTACCTTTCATAAAGTTGAGAAATTTATTTAGGATATTTACTAATAACATAAGGAAATATACTCAGTTTTCATGTAGACTTTTATTCATTATTAAATTTTTACCACAAACCCATCTTTCACTCCAAATGGTAATAGAACAAAAAAATATTCTAATTATCATAATTGTATATGGTTCCAAATATTAACACATACCATTTAGATTAGCAATACTTTTTTGTAATAACCAGGGACTTCCTGTAGGCTAGTGGTAGGTAATAAAGGCTTGTCGCACTAAGGTTGTGTGTTCGATTCCTATGGCTTTGTCCGGGCACGACGGGTTATCCCCCAAACTACAGGTTGTTCTTTTCCTAAAATTATCGTATTATAATATTCCAAAAATAATCTTCATAAATGTTTTAACCTTAAAAAATACTATCCAATGTTCAACATAATCCATTCCAACCTTTATAGTTATCCAAAATACCTCCATCCAGACTTTCTCTAAAAGGTCTCTAAATTCCAAAATCAATTGTATCATCATATTCCTCAAACAGATTAATGTTTCTGTTATTGTCACATAAAAAAATATGATTACCTTCATCATATTAAAACATTAATGAAAACAACAAGTACTGCAATACAATCCTTATATATATCACATTATTCTTATAACCAGAATATAATCCTTGAGTCCAAAAACACAAATACTATAATTATTCAACTTCATCTATAGTAAAAGAATAAGATTGTCCTTGACCCTTTTTCCATTTCTAAGGTATTTTTCCCTGATGCATAGGACATTCATTTTCATAATGCCCCATTTCCCTACAATTATAGCATTCAACATTGATAGCCTCTTTCTTTCCCTTGCAATCACGAGCCTGGTGACCTTTTTCTCCACATTTATAACAAACTCTCATTCCTTTTAGGCAAGTACCAGGATGATTCTTCCCATAATTATCACATAATGTAAAATACTTCTTTCCCTTTTTCCATTTATCTGTATCTTGTTCCACCAATCTCTTCTTCTTTTGCTTTACTTTATTGTCATAATATTTAGAGAATTCATTTTCTGTCTTGATAGCACATGAGACTATATCGTCGTATGTTGAGAAAGATTGTTATAATAAAGGTCGATGGAGAAATGGTTTTAACCCATCAAATAAACTGTCAATATTACTTTTTGGGTTACATATATAATCTGGATCATGCCTTGCTATCTTTGTAAAGTAAGCCTCATACTTTGGGACATTCTCATCCTCCTTCTACCTCAGACTCAGAAATTGCCTTTCCATATCTGCTCGATGGTCATGTAGAAAGTATTTTTATATGAAAATTTCCTTAAACTCCCTCCATTCCATACTTGATACCTCATCATCATCCTTTCTGTTTTGAATCAATGACCACCATTGATCAGCATCTCCAGTGAGGCGGTAAACTACCATGATAACCTTTTCACTTTCACTACTCCCCAAGGCATTGAATATTTTTTCTAAGGAATTTATCCATTGCTCAGATACTAATGAATTTGTACCCCTATTAAATGTTGGTGGTTGTTTTATCATGAAGCAGTCGAACATTGATCCTCCACGTTGCGGATCAGGGTGCTCCATACGAGTAAGGTTATTATTCATAACCTGAGTGAGTTGTCCTAGTATGTTAATTAGTTGATCAGCATCAGTTGTATCTCCAACTCCACAATAATTATCTTAAGCAAGAGGGAAATCCCTACACAGAGTGCATGAATTGATACGGTTTCTATTCCTCCCACTAGGTTCCATTTCTAAACAATGGCATAAACTAGATTAGTTTATGAATAAAAATACATAATTCGATACTTGTAAAACACTTAACATAAATTGAACAGTTTATGGATATAATCTATAGTCATAAAAAAATTTCATTGGGGATGTATATACTCATAAACCCTTCATAATGGTTTGTAAAGAAAATGATAATTATCCTAAGCATATCCCCCAGGAGTGTCGTAACCAAGAGTGCAGCAAGGCCCGTTGTCGTGCACTAGTTCCCGTTCGAGTCTAGCTCAAAGTGGTGTTTTCAGGTTTTACCCCTAGGTACATCTATGCCAGAGCCGACTCTACATGCTCTTATCCAGACAGGGATGTATTGCTCGGAAAACTCACAAAATCTCTATAATACCAAAATTCTAGGAAGTTCTTATACAATATTCCTTGATGTCTATCTTTGGGTTATGTTCTTTAATCAGAGTTTTTCTAAATCTAGATTCCAAGGTTAGTACAAAACAACCTCTGATACCAACTGTAACTCCCTGACCCCAGTTACCCAGAGTCAGTGCATTATTGCGTAACATTGGAATGATCACAAAGATCAAGTCTCGAATGACCGATTAGTTTAGTAGCCTTGGAAACACTAGATATATTCATAAACATTACATTATATCATAAAGTGAAAAACAAAAATAACATGGTCTCCATAGTCCACACTCATATCCCCTTCCAACTATCCCTACAGGTCATTCATAAAATACTTCTTCACATCCTGGAAAAATTAAAACATTGAAAGGGGTGAGCTTAGATGCTCAGTAAGGATAACAATATAGCAGAAGCTTTCATAAATAAACATAAACATTTATGATAATGTATAACTAAAACAAAATCCATTTAAACTTGAACTTCAACATAATATGGAAAATGTAAAATGAGACAATTCCATTTACTTATTCACATGGATATTCTACTGGTCGAATAACCACATGAAATATCAATAACCACTTTCATAATGATGGAATGCATAATGCTAGACTATCATAACCACGTAGCCAAGGCCTCGTTCCAAGACTACAAATAATATTTTGTCATGGACTCATGCCAAGACACTAGTTTGTCTTAGGAGAACTGTCGATGCATCGAGGAGCTATAGCGGGCTCCACCCGTCACTTATTAAGTCCAATGCATTCCCCATATGAACAGGTCTAAACATATTATAAACCATAACATAATCGTATCACATAAAACATGAATAAAGGAAACATAACATTTCCACATTTCAATCAAAAGATATCAATACAACACATTTATATAATAAAAACACTTTCAAAACCATTTTCAATACCAAAATAGAAGAAAATTAAAACTTTGTATTTATTTTTCATTTTAAAAAATTATGGCTTGTAGAGGAAGCTGAGACTCAAATAATGGTCACGGCGGCAGAGAAGTCGTTGTCGCCGCAAACGCAAGACAAAACATTCCTTTTGACATTTAGTAAAAACTCTTCACATAAAAAGATTCTTTTTTAAGAAAATTAAATGTCAAAGGATTTTATACACCATATAAAAAAAAGTTGTGTATAAAACAAAATATTCCTCAATGAAAGGAGATTGAGACGAAGTCCTTTAAAAAGATTATTTTTTTAAATTAAAAGGATCTATTATGTGTATTCACTATAAGTACATATAAAGAATGTAAAAAAACAAGATAGGACATTATAATATCGTGACATAATTTGAAAGTAGGAGATTAACCCAAAGAATGGAAATTGGGTTACGAAGATCCCTTACCTCGTGTCCGACTTGACTCGACCACTCTTTAACCTCCAGAATAATAAACTAGAGTTAATACTTTAATGCTTAAGATCCTTTTTCAAGTTCATTATCCATTTTATATCACTTATTACATTGTTATAAAAATTATGTATTCATTTAAGTTAATAACGGTCTTTTTTTCGATCTTTGGTACTTGAGTCAACCATAAACATCTTATAATTACAAGTTGTTTATGTGGTAGAATATCCATTATCTCCAGAATTATATTCATGATTTAGATATAATATTTATCCTATATATTCATTATATACACGAATTTATAATATTACATAACATTTAGAGGTAATAAATGAAATGCACCGTTCATGGAGACGGTAAGACGTACGTACACATGAACGCTACTTTCATTTCAATTTCATATTTAATGGAATGAAGTTATAAATATATAAAGGTATAATATAATTCCAGTATAATACAATGTATAATACCATTTACTCCATCCTTTATACATCCCACTTATGGAATTAACGATTCAAATCACTTTGAGGGGGCGGTAGTCCGCACTTCCTAAAATGAAGATATCGTGTTTACCCATAATGGAAACCGTAAAGGTATGCCATAAATGAAATATACAGAAGCTTAAGAAAAACATAAACATATTATATATCATATATAAATATAGTGACATCTTAATGGCCACCTTTTAAGGTGTTATATTAGTGTTGAACAGTCATCGTTTCATGAGGCAGAAATTCGCTATCTATAGAAATAGTATGTTCTTTAACCATTAGATGTAGGTGTGTGTAAGTGTAGCTCGAATACATCTTTTAGAAAACTCCTAGTATATTTAAGATACTGTTTTTGTTAAAAAATATAGGAATAAAAATAGTTTAAGGGGTTGTAGTGGCAAAATGAAACAAAATAACATAAGAGAAGACATTACCTTAAAATCGGGTAACTCTTTTTTTGATTTGATCCAAAGGCTTCCTTGGGAAGAATTATGCCCAATGTGAGGCTTCTAGGAGTAAGAGAGGAATTTTGGGAGAGTATTCAGGAATAGGTTGACCGAGCCAAATGGCTTGGAAGGTGTGAATAAGGTGGTAGTGGTGGGGGCCTTTTATAAGAGGAGAGGAGGGGCACTCTCGGAATGCCATGAAATGTTACTTTATTATATGATGAGTTTCATATTTTAAAGGTCCCACACATATATATTTCGAGGATAAGGTGATAAGGGTTATAAATATACTCATCCAATAGGTTTTGGACATCTGTATGTCTGAGATTTTATATTATCATTTCATTTTATTTAAATCGTTAATTAATGAGGTAATCGCTGCATCATCATGGTGTCATAAAATATTTAATTTTTTAATGTCTAAAAATTATATAAAAAAAATCATGATGTAGGAATACCTTTTGGATTTCCAATGAATTTTTATAGTAGAAATTTTACTTTATATAACCCCATGTAATAATTGTTTTAGTAAAACAACTCATGTTTGTGACAATTTTATTTTTACTGTAAATAAAAAGTTATTATTTTTCATTTTCTTACCCAAGTGGCTCCATGGGGTCCCCAAGTTGACCCATGGAATGTTTTGGTCGGCCATGACTCATCCAATAAGTGTAGGACATGTATAAAGGTATTTTAAAATTTTTATAATATCATTTTTACCATAAATTTCAGTACTTACCTTTAATCGCGATTAATTAAACTTAAAAGTTACTATTCACCAAAAATTATTTTACTACCATTGAACCGAATTTTACTTCCTAATGACAACCATGTATGTCGGATTTTTGAAAATCAAATCACAGAAGCGGTAATGTTTCATTTAAACGAAAAATTGGTTTTTTAACTACCACTTAGTGGTTTCACTATTCATCAAAAATTGATGTTTTTCAGAACAATGCCAAAATTTCACCCTAATCTATAAATCATATTCCGAATTCAAAAATGATGCCTACTTTAAAAAATTACAAAAATATAAGTTTCATTAATTTATTTTATAATTAATTCCCGCTGTCACAACAAATAGCATTTTTTAAGAAACAATATATATCAAAATATTGACAATTGTTTATGTCCAATTTCAAATTGAAATTAATTATAATGACCACCATTGGATAAAATGGTAAAAATATATTATAATTATACTTTAAAACCACTCAATAGTATAATTTATCAGTATAATTTATTTTGATTAAAAAATTTGTTTTTATGTATTTTTCACTATTCCTAAAAATTAGAAGTTCTCAGAAAATTACAAAAAATTCAACATAGGATAATTTCGATATCCCGAATACAAAAATGAATCCCATTTCGAATTATAAAATTTATTTAATTTCAAAAAGTGGGTATTACTATTCATAATGGCTACTTTGATTGGTCGTGGTGTGTTAGAATCTCAAACTTGCGTACAATGCAAGCTATTGCATTATTGATTGAGAAGCATATCGTGGAAGCTTGGGGTATTACATACATCATATTTGATTAACCCTAAATTATCAAGTGGAATTAAACAAGGGATTCTTTATTAAATATGAAAAGATCTTTTTCCTTGGTATTATGGGTTATGTGGTGGTGGGAATTTTTGTGGAAATGGGGTTAGTTCTATTTGTATGATAATCAGGGCGTGGTATGATGGTATAGTGGACCTACAGAATTTTTCGTGATATAATATGTTGTGGGATATTGCTGGAATTTAGGGTTTTTTAGTTAGTATGTGGGTTTTTTGAAGGTTGAATTGAAGAATACGAATAGTTAGTATTATGGGTAATTAGAATAGATTTTATCCCTTAAAAACATCTAGAAATATTTATCCCATATATAGAGGTCGTGGTGTGATGTTTTTTTAATGTGAAGTGTGTTAATATATTATGTTTCTTCACTTCATGAGTGATTGTTTCTGTGTTTCATGATATGTGTCATGCTAAATAGTTTCAAGGGTAATTATATAATAAATAAATAATTGTTCAATGTTTTTTAAAGGTTTCAGTTGATTTGTATAAGTGAACCGAAATAGTTAAATGAAGTTGGTTCGGAATGTTAAATGGGATTTTTGCATTGTGGTGTGATGTTGTGCATTTACAATTAGCATAAAAGGTGACAGTGTTGCGAGTTGGTGGTTTATCTGAGAACCCATATATTGGGATTGAGTTTTTGGTATTATATATTTATACTTGTATTTACTTGTGATTTATATAAACACCCCTCCCTAGATGAGCAATATGGGTCGAACACCCCCATCATCATGTGGGAGGCTGTCTTTCCCAATATTTGGCGATGAGTACAGATGGATTGGTAGTCGATCTTTTCCACTCTCTCTTCCATGAGAGGTAGGTATAGCACATTCTATGATGGATAATGATATTTTTGTTCCTTTGATGGTGGTTGTGATATCCAAGGTTTATGTGGGAAAGGAGGTTTGTTTCCCAAGTGTCTTCAATAATTGTTTTTGACGTGATTTCCAATGTTCCATGGGATGATATGAGATGTGATGTGTTGTAAGGCTAATGTGTGTACTGGCAGTGTGTGTTGTGAGGCCCAGGTGGTTATGACTTGGATTTTTTGTAATTACTAGGTGTGTGGAGGCAATATGTGATGTGGTAGATAGATGGTATGAGAGTTCCAAGATGAAAATCATTTGGAAGGAGGGGAATTCTGGTGGTAAATTGGTCTAGGGTATCCTATAATCGATATTCATTATGTTATATTATTATAATTTAATTACTTAGTGAGTGTTCGTTGTTGTGGTCGGTGTTGGTTTGTATATTTGTTTTGGTGTTATTTAGTTTTGTTGTTTTCTCTTTTGAGCAACAGTATGCTTCTCTCACATTTACATGAGTGGATATAGTTTTCCTACTAAGTATACTTGTATGCTCACCCGATGTATAAAAAACTATTTTTAGGTTTCTATGAGGACTTCATAGACCTTTAAGGACCTTACTAGCTCAGAACCTTGATAGTTAATGTGTTTCTACCTATATTTATTTTTGAAATTTACTTTGGAAACTTTTTTATTTTGTATCAATTCTATTTTTACATGAATGTGGGATGGTTTTGGAGTTATTATATATTATGTTCGAGTTGAATTGTGGATGATTCATCTTATTTCTTGATCTTGTTTCATATAGTGGGTAATTCCTCCCATAATGTGGTTTTTCTACACCCTTGGTTCTAGTCACCCACCTAGGGCCTGCTTGAGGTGGGAATCATGGGTCATTATCTCACTCCCCTCATTGTGGTATCTTTGGAAGGAGGGGGTCATGATAAAGTTGTATCAGAGGAGATAGTTGAGAGATAGGATGGATTTTGGAGTTAGGAATAGTGAGGATTTCATGGGTGATATGGAAAGAGTTCCAGTGGATGTTGGGGTATGATATAGTCTAGGGTGACCGACTTGGACACCAGATTTTAGGGGTATTATCATCTAGTTCACAAACTCTTAGCTGATTTAATTGCTATGTAATATGGACCAAATTTGAGGGTGGAGACCTATGAAACGCACATGCATCATATTGACATGTAATATTGTTTATGTTGGGTTGTTACGGGAAGTTTATAATGGATAAAATAAATAAAATGAGTTCAAATAAATCTTGATGAAGATTCCATACTACTGAGTCTTAGTAAATCCTTTCTTACCTTTTAGTTAAGGCTCTTGGTCATCGTCTGTGTGTGGATCAGGTAATTGAGGTTGAGTAGGCTGATCTAGTTGCCCTCCCTATATTTAATACAACTAAGGAGGATGAACACTGGCAGATGAAGTTTCATTATTTCCAATAGTAGACTATGGATAAGTAATAGGGTAGTGTTTCAGACATGGAGATAGTGAGTTGGATGGAGGAGCTCGATATTTCCTTTATTTAGATTCGGGCCCCGATGGAGTACATGTTCCATTTGAAAGTCATTCAGATGTGGGGTGTTATGGTTCAGTGGTGGATGCTTTATATGGGAGAGTAGAAGGAGGTTTATGTTTTGTGCTTTGGTTTCCAAAAGGTGTTCCATGAAGGGTTACTCTCATCGACCATGAGTTATGATAAGAGGAAGAAGCTACACTCATTTCAAAAGGGGATTATGTCAGTTCAGGAGTTGGGGATCATATTCAAGGACATTCTGCATTTCCCCCCAAATATTTTCCAATATGAAGAGTCTTGTGTGAGATGTATTGAGAAAGCACTACTTTCTTCTATCTAGTATGGTGTTACTTGTTTTTAAATGTATTTAGAGGTTTAAAAGATGTTGGAGGTGATTTAGTGGATTAATCCACAATGTGGTTTACCACAAGAGGGATTACAACATATTTATTTGAGGGGATGTGTTTTCAGTAGAAGATCTCAAGCACCAAGACCTTTAAGGATTTAATTTGAATGGAGTCAGCCTCAAAAACTTACTTTTTTTCCTTATAGTGCTACTGGATTTCATTTTTTTATAATAGATTTGAGAAATTGTATTTTAGTATTTGGGTTCATGGTCTTTGCCAAAGTCAGTTCACAATGGTTCCACATGATCAGTTTTGTGGAGGTGGATAGCTTTTGTTCCATCCATTGCAGTAGTTTCTAGTTAGATTATTTCGATAGCATGTTCAGAAAACTTTTTCTCCACCAAGGGGATATGGAGTATTTAGGGCTGACCTTAGGATGTTCCTTGTGTTAGGAACCACAACCCAAACATTCACATGTTGTTAGTCAATAGTATAGAGGAATAGGATTTGGGAATGTTCAGTTCCATGGAGTGGAGGAAGTATTTCCAGTAGTTCTGTAGATCATCATAGGTATGATCAATTTGTACAGTACACTTGTCTGTTCCTTGTTTGATTCTTGATATTTGAACTCATTTCATTCACTCACTCTAGACCATTCTCTTGGACTAGTCATATAGAGGCTTCACATTCCCCTAGTGTTTAGTATGCTAGTATGAATCTAGAACCACATCATTGATTTGGGTTAGGGGGTAGATTGATGATGGGACATAATAAATTCCATGGGGAACTGATCTTTCTATCGATGAAGCCATGTGATTTCATCCACAACAACGAATGATTGTATTCTGTATAATCTGTTATCGAATGCTTTCATACTAGAGACATGTTTCTATATGAGGATAGTCTGCATGTGGTTTTCATTTGAGATCAGAGTTTTTATATGGGTTGTTAGTGTGTGTAGCCCCTATGATTTTCCCTAGAATCAATGGATTCTATGATTGTAATGGTGGCCAGGTTCGTTGGTTATTTCTGGGATGTTTTCCCCGAGGAAGTTCTGATTCTACACCCTCGATGTGTTGTTGAATTTATGATAGACTTTAATCCTAGTGATTCTCCAATTTCAATGAATCCTTATCAAATATGACCTTCAGAGTTGTGGGATTCAAGGGTTTAGATAGATTATCGTATGCAGAAGCATTTTATCTATCCTTGTGTTTCTCTATGGGATGCTCGAGTGTTGTTCTCTATGAAGTAAGATTGTAGTCTATGGTTTTGTATAGACTACTAGAGGTTGAATCATGTGATGGTTGAGAAATATTACACTCTTTCAATGATAGATGATCTTTTTGACCAACTAATAAGGGAAAATTTGTTTTCTATGATCAATATACTCTCTAGATATCACTAGTTTAGGGTAAAGTAGGGTGATATCCTAAAGAATGAATTCAGAAGTAGGTATGGGAACTTCATGTTTATTATCATGTCATTCGGTGTTATGAATTCACTAGTTGTTTTCATATGGTTTATGAACCATGTTTTCCATGAGTTTCTAGATTGCTTCGTTATTGTATTCATCAATGATATATTGATACCAAAAAATTGATAGGAGCATGATGAGAATCTCAAATTTTCTTGAATTTTCTTCTATGCCGCTAGATCTATGGGAATATGTCTAAGTGTATGTTCTGGACAAGATTTGTGCATTTCCTTAGGCTAATGGTGTCTCAACAAGGTGTGGTGGTAGACCAATTGAATATTGAAGTAGTTTTTTATAGGGAAACACCCTATAATGTTGGGGATGTTCATATTTTTACTGGTATCGTTGGAAATTATTGGATTTTTGTACCCAATTTCTCTTGAGATATAACCCATTGACATCTTTGAAAAATAAAAACAAATATTTTGTGTGGAGTGATCATTTCCAAAGGACATTCAGTTTTCTGAAGGGGAAGTTGCTCACTTCCCCAATGCCCTAAGTACATGAGAAAGTATTAATGTTTGTGTTGTTTTGTGATGCTTCACATATGGGATTTATATGTGTGTGGATGAAACAATGAGTAGTGATCTCTTATGGATCTTGGAAGTTACATACTCATGAGCATAACTACACCACCCACAATATAGAAATAGCATCAGTTGTGTATGTACTGAAGTTGTGGTAGCATTACCTCATTTGGGTTAACTTTGTGGTCATCACAGATCAAAAGATATTGAGGTACATATTTTTCCAGCATGAACATAACCTACTATAGCAGAGGTGTATAGATTTTTATCAGGAATATGTTTTTGAGATCTCCTACACCTCAGGAAAGGAGACTATTGTGGTGGATGCGTTAAGTAGAAATCTTGTTGAGGATGTTTTCTTGGAATCTGTGGATTCTTAGATAGATAATGGTTAGTTGGAATCCCTTCACTTACATTCAAGTGTGTATGATGGTAAAGGTTTTTGGTTTTAGAATATTGTGTAGTCTATTCTGATGTATAAGGTGGAGGTGTCTCAGCGGGGAGACTCAGAGGTATATGTGATGCATGATAATGTTTTCCATGGTGAATCTCTAGAAGGATGGTTAGAGGATATTTAGAAATATTTGGGTTTTCATGGGATTTTTATTACCCTGTGATAATGCGTGCTGTATTACTTTGTGACTTTCATAGATAACATTTTTCTTTACACCCAAGATTTTTTAATATGTACCGTGTCTTTAGGTAGCAGTTTTGGTTACCCGGGATGAAATGAGAAGTAGAGGAGTTTTTCGAAAAGTGATTAGTTTTCCACCATGGAAATTCCTAACACCATGTCCATAGTGGGTTTTTTCATCTTTTTGTACATTACCAAGTGGAAATGGGATGACATGTCTTTGGATTTCATCATGGTGTTGTCCAAATCTCAGGGTGTTTGTGATTCTATCTAGGTGATAGTGGATCAATTGACGAAATCATCTCACTTCGTAGTGATTAAGGAGTCGGGAATAGTAGATTACTTAGCTTAAAGTTAAATGGATGAGGTAGTGCAATTATTTGGAGTTATAATGTCCATTTTATTATATCTATATTCATAGTTTTCCTCATGAGTTTGGAGGCGATTGTAGAATACTTTTGTAACTCAGTTATCACTCAACACTGCATTCACCCCTTAGGTAGAAGGGATGATGGAACAGATTGTCTTAATGATGGAGGATATTCTATGAGTGTGTGTCTTATAATTTGTTGGATCTTGGGTACAACACCTCCCTCTGGTAGAATTTTATTGTAATAATATCTATCACTATTCCCTTAGCATGCCTCTATTTGAGGATTTTTATGGTAGACCAACTCATTCTCTGTTGTGATGGATGGAGGTTTGGGAGACATCTGTTCTTGATCCCGATGTGGTGCATAACATTACCTAGAATTTTCAACTCCTTTGTGAGAGGATGAAAGAAGCACAAGACCAAAAGAAGTATTATGATAATCATATGAGGAGGACCTTGGTGTTTGAGGATGGGGACTACATGTTCTTCAAGGTTTCCCCTTGATGTGGGTAGTGAAGTATTGGAAGTGGGAGTAAGATTTCTCCTAGTTTTGTTAGACCATTTGAGCTGCCATGATGAGATAGAAAGGTGGAATATTGGTTGTCATTTTCAATTCAGTTGGAAAAATTCCACAACAACCTTCTGGTATCCAAGCTTTGTCGATATCTTGATGAGGAATCTCTGGTCATTGATTGGGTATGGTGATATATTAAGGATAACACGTCATTTGTGGAGTGGACGAGAGATTTATAAGATCTTCGAGAGAAGTTGATTTGTGGATAGACCATTCCATTGGTTCATGTGTTCTGGAAGCATGGTGTTTGAGAGGAGAGTACATGGGAGCAAGAGCCGTAGATCCATACCCAGTAAAAAGATTTGTTTTGGGTTTCCCTTTTTCTTTTTTACTTTATTATGTGATGTTTAAAGCCTTGTTTTTTGAAATGAGTTGTTTTCATCTTTTCTAATGTACGTGGTGTTATGTGTGGTAATTTCCAAATGTATGAAAAGGGGATGACCGGATTCTTAATTGGGACACATTAACTGTGATGCGATTAAACTCGTCCGAGTGAGTCAGTACAGCCAAGAGTAGGAAATATCATTCAAAGGAGGACAGAATTACTTGGTTCATTTGTTCAGGGTTGGAGAGATTTTTTCTGGTTTTGAATTTGTTGTTTGGTTGTTTGTATGTGTGATTGTAGGCAGATTTTGGTTGTAAAGTGTGTTTTGTGGAAATTTGTGTTGATGTGTTAACATCCATGATGACAATGCTTGGTTTTCAAGTGTTAGAGGAGGTTTTACTAGGTGTAGAGGTTCGCACTCCAACTTTTGAATAACATAAGGTGGTTTATCATTGTACATTGTTGTGTTCAGTTGGTATAATTTCTATGTGAAATGAAATCATTGAGAGGTATCTATAGGAATAGTTGTTCAGACCCTTCCTCTACTTCTTTCTAGGTTGGTTTTAAAATCTCTTGGATGAGAAAAGTGTGAGAGGTATCTAATTTAATGACCATAAAATCTCTGGTCTATTAATCATTGTGTATTATGGTGTTTGACGTGTCTTAGGAGGTCTAGGTGACTAATTTAAACACTTTTTAATGATTCCCAATTTCACAGTGGCATGTTATCCTAATGGTGTCTCACAGTAGCAGTGTCTCACACTAGAGGTGTCTCATACTTGTGGTGTCTCACCCTGGTGGAATATCACCCTAGTGGCATCTCATCCATGAATAGGTTAACTGGTGGTGTCTTACCCTTATGGTTAGTCGCTGATGAACACTCATCTGGTGGTGCCTCACTGGTGGTCGCTCATCTGGGGGTGCCTCGTGTCTAAAAGTAGGTCACCATAGTAGTCTCTCATCTATTGGTTTCACTTCTTCTAGTGTCTTCACTTTTGGTGAGTCACTAAAGGGGGCAATAGATTCATATAAATGGTTCCTCACTGCTGATGGTGCCTCTTTTCCAAAAGTTTTCTATTTCTGAAACCAATGTCCTTTTTTTCTAGTATAGTGATTTTTATGATGAAAAGTGTTATTAATGACTAAATTGAATTAATTTATAGTTTTTTCAAACAATTTAAATCTTACCTCTAATTCCACGAGATTCTGGAGGATTTTAGATGGTTAAAAGACGCGATCTTGACCAGATTTTCCTTTAATGGTTAATCAAAATTGTATCTAATCCGAAGACTCTATTTTTATCTTCCTAAAGTGGAGATATATTTACAAATGTCTCATTAATACTACTTTAACATCATATTGTATTCCTAGAATCCATCTTCCGATAGGATTTGTGTGTCTAGGCTTTGTTACTTGGTTTTTCTTTCCCTGTAGAATTTCCTACTGCGCAAACACCCATATTTTTGGATCAACTTATCATCTTTTCTTCCATGTAGGTTTTCCTTCCAATTTTTAAATTTTCCATCATGTGGGATAGGTATATATATGTTTTCCTTTTCGAGATTTTTGATTCCTTATTAGTATAGATAATCAAATTGGTTTAAAAATCAATATAAAAGTGGCTTGGAAAGTGACACAATTTTTTCATTTGTTATTGTTTTTTTGTTAATATCGTCATCTGTATGAGCTAACTACCAACTAAAATCATGGCCAGTGGGGATACATGATTTCAAAAATTATGGTTTATAGAATTTATGTTGATTGGTTTCCATTGAACACTTACATATATAATAACTGGTAAACCATGTATATTTAGCTAATGAACGGATTCCACCATGATCTTACAGTTTTGGTGATAACCCCTAAATTAACAATTGGAATTAAACAAGGGAGGCATTATTAAATATGAATTTAAGTTTTTCATTGGTATGTGGGTGATGGGGTTTTGGAAATGGTATTGAATAGGGGGTTAGTTCTGTTGGTATGATAATCTGGGCATGGTAGGATGATGCAGCACGACTACAGAAGTAGTTGTGATGTAATATGTTGTTGTATATGGCGGTGAGTTGGGGGTTTATTTTGGTTAGAATAGTGGTTTCTTAAGGATGAAATGAATATGGAAAATAATTATTTTTATGTTTAATTATCAATTATTTTCTATATTGAAAACATCCATAAATCTTCACATGTATCAATAGGTCGTTGTATAATGTGTCTTTAATGTTATGTGAATTAATTTACTATTGTTATTAAACTCTTTAGTGACTATTTCTTTGGTTCTTTATTTGTTTTTTGGGCTTATAGTTACCCACATAATGATGTAATTATTAAGTAAATTACTAATAATGTTTGAAATGGTTTGGGTTGATTTTTTTAATTGAATGGAAATGGTAAAATGAAGTTGTATGGGAATGCGAAATGGGGTTTATGGCTTGTTCTGTGGTGTTGTTCATATAGGGGATACAATAAAGGTGAATGTTTTATGAGTTATTGGTTTGTTTTAGAACCCATATTTTGAAATTTAGTGGTTGGAATTATATATATATTCTTATATAGTCCTTATGATTTCTATACGCACTCCATCCAAGTTGACCACTATGTACAGAAAACCCCCATCATCACGGGGGAGGGTGCCTTTCCTATCATCCAGTGAGATGTATGTATGGCTGGGTACCCTCTATTTTATTCTCTCTCATCCTTTCAAGGTAGGTATGGAATAGGCTATGATTTATAGAGTTTTTTCAGTGACTTAGATGGTGGTTGTGGTAGCCCAGGAGTTTTTGTGCGAGGTGGTTTGTAGAACAAGTATCTCCAAGAATGGTGTGACAACCCATGTGTTTGTGGGTAAGGTGGTTTGTTTACCATGTGTATCTGGGATGATTTTTGATGTTCTTTTCCAGGTTTTTTTGGATGATATTTGATGTTATGTGTTTTGAGGCCAAGGTGTGTGCGGGTGGGATGTGTTGTGAGGCACAGGTCTGTGAGGGGAAATGATGTATTGTGAGGCCTAGGTCTGTTGGGAAGGATGTGATGTGTTATACAAAGGGATGAGAGAACGAGGGTGTATTAAATTAGGGTAGAGTGGAATACAAGTGAGGAATTATCCTTGGGAACTCTATCATTGATGTGATTTATATTATATTACCTGGAATTCATTTCTTGGTTGGCATGCCTTGGTGAGGATGGGTTTTGTTAGTATCCCTTTTTTGGTGCTATCTAGTTCTGTTTTTTTTTTCACGAGGGAATTAGTACGATTCATTCACATGTTCACGGGAGACTTTTTTTTTCAGATTGAGAATACATTTATGTTGTCCCTAAATATATAAAATTGTTTATGGGATTTCATGAGGACTTCATGGACTGTGTTAAACAATAATATCCTAAATCCCTAACTGTTGTTGTGTAGCTAGAATGCTTTAATTTTGGTATTTACATTGGTTTTTTTGTTTTTTTATCATTTCTATTTTATACATTCATGTGGGATGGTTTTGGATTTCTTGTATAATATTTATTGGAGTATCATTGTTGATGATTCATCTTATATGTCTAATTTTTTTCTTAAAAATGTTAGTGCCTCCCATATTATGAGATTTGCATAACTTTAGTTCTAGTCACTAATATAAGGCCTACTGGAGGTAGGACTCGGGGTTCATTATCTCTCTCCCCTTGGTTTGTTATCTTTGGAGGGTGGGGTTGTGATATTCATAATGATATAAAATTATTTTCTCTACATTACAATTCAAATATTATTCTCTCATGGTTCATTCTCATTGATCTCTTTATGATTCCAATCTTATGAAATTCCAAAAATTATGGCATGACTAATGGTTATTGTTAATGATATGTAGGATATGGTTTTTAAATGTCAATATAATGTTCTCACACCATTTTTATCATGTTATATTTAAGGGATATTTTATATGTTTCATGTTTACCATTACTGAGAATCCAAGACCACCCTTTATTATATTTAATTTCTCCAATTTATTAATAAATGTTTTAGAAGGGCATGTGTATGATGTGTAATATAGTGGAATATCTATGTGGGAAACATTGATGAAATTTCATTAAATCAGTATAGTATGTATCAATTCTCTAATGAAATCAATTCTTTTTAGTCTTCAAGTGTGTATTTGTGAAATGTATTGAATATTCATCTAAAATGATATAATATTCATATATGATATTCCAATGTTACTATAGTTGGTATCAGATGAATGGTTTATTCAATCATTAGAAATTAATATTAGATAACATTTTTTAAAACCACAGTGGATAATTCTACCTATATAAAAACATTCCAGTGATATAGTGAATAATATATTATGTGAGTTTATTTGAAATATAACCATATGGGGACAGTAAAAGTATTTCTGGTTATAAAAAAGTTGTTCCAAGGATTAATTACTATAAAAGGGTTCATTGGTATTTGACTAAATCATCACCCAATGCATGATAATAGGGCCTGATTCACACATGGTTTTATACTACTTGGGAGTTTCTTTGGATAATCCATATTCCTATTATGATTCGTTAAGTGAGATATGAATATATGATAATCATTGATGAACAAGGATAAACATAAGGTTTCATATTTTTAAAATATGACATAAAAATTTTGGACGTCATAATAATGACTTTCATTGTCATGTCATCATATTTTGGTGTAAGGATAAACTTTCACTTTAAATGTAAGTTATATACATTATATGGGAATTAATTTATTTTCATGATTCTTATTTATATGATAATGTTGGGGCGAAACATAATATCACATATATTCATGTTTTTTAGTAGTTTTTCGATGATTTTTTTAATATTTTCTTATATTCATTTGACTCGGGATGTTGGGTTCCCAATATAAATCACACATGACGTAACATCTATTTTTAATAATCCATATAGATTAACCCCTATTAATTTTAAACAATTTAATAAAAAGCTCCAATAGAATCTTGATAAGGGATTTATATGACACAGTGCATCGCTATGGGGAGCACTTATTCTCCTCATCAATAATAAAGAAGGGCCAATGCATATTTTCTTTGATTATTTGGAACATGATATGATAAATATGAAAAACATGTATCCACTTACCCATAATAGTGATTTTTTGACCAATTATAAATACTTCAATACATTTCTATAATTGAAATATATTCTAGATAACTTTTGTTAAGAGTTACTAAGGATATACCAAAGACATAATTCTATACAATGTATGGATATAATGAATATATCCTGATTCAATTGGGTCTTACCAATACCCCCACTTTATTCAGGGATTTAATGAATTGATTATTTAGATATTACCTTGATCAGTTTTTGATAGTGTTTATAGATGATATTCTTATTCATTAAAATAGAAGGGAATATCATGAAGATCAATTGAGGATTCTTCTAAATCCACTGAGAATGAAAAAACAATATGAAAATTTTACTAAGTGGGAATTTTGATAATAAAGAGTTTTATTTTGGGGTTTCCGTAGACCAAAAACTGTTACTGAGGTCAATATTTTTCTTATTCTGGCTGAATATTATAATTTTTTATGGATAATTTATCACTATTATATTGTTTACTCTGCATGATAACTCATAAGGGAGCCATATTTCTTTATACGAGTGAAGGTGAGGGGAATATAATTGAACTAAATTGAATATTAATCACTGAACATGTGATTGAATTATCATAAATTGTATAATAATTTGTGGTCTATATTAATGAATTCAATAAATTTATGTGATTCATTCTCATTGAGAATGGTATGGTGACAATGTACGCCTCACAAAAATTGAGGGCATGATAAAAAATACCCAACTCATGCATTGGAGTAAGCTATGGTAATTTTTATGGTATATATATAGAGGAATTGTTTATGGAGAAAATTTTTATGTGTGTATTAATGAAAAAGAATAAAATATATATTCCCACCAATATAAGTTGAACAGTTTCTATAGAATATGGTTATAGGTGACTGAAGTTTATGACTACATAGTACATTACCCCCGGTGTAGGAGAATAGGGTAACTGATTCTTTGAGACAAAAAAATAATTATAGATTATATAGGATGAGGATAATAAAATATCCCATATTAATGCATTTTAAAAGGATGGAACTTGAAATATTGAAATTAGGGGAATGATTTTATCTTTATAAAATGAGTGTCCAACTATCTATCGAAGTGGATATTAAAAAGGCCTATAAGGAAGATGTGGAATTAAAAAATATGGTGATAAATATTCTTGAGTTTAACAATTATTGTGATGGATTTAAAAGTTGTGAAAACAATTTAGGTCTTCCATCCATACATGATTTGAATTACATATTAGAGGAGGATCATAGTTTTTCATTACATATTCATATTGGATGTATGAAGATGTATATAGATTTGAAGGATTATTTATAATGGGACATCATGAAGATATATAGTTTAGTTTATTTATCATACTTCTTGGTATGTCAAAAATTTTACAATGAGGGACACAAGTATAATGGGATATTACAACCATTTCCCATACCAAAATGAAAATTTCAAAACATCACCATGAATTTTATCATTGAACTCCTTGAAATATATAAAGGGAATAATGCTATCTGGGTTTCTGTTGATGGACTCACAAAGTCATCACACTTCATCTATATCATAGAATATTTATCATTATATTAGATTACAAAAATATTTATTAAGGAAGTGGTATAGTTTAATGAAGTACCACATTATATTTTATCTAATTAGGATATATGTTTTTCCTTGATGTTCAAGAAAACTATTCAGTAATCCCTTCATACATAATTATGTATCAACATAGCATATCATACATAGATATATGGACAACCTGATAGATCCATTAAATCCTTAGAGCATATGTTGAGATCTTGTGCCATGAATTTCAATGGTGGTTGGGATCAATAATTACTTCTATGTTAATATTATTACAACAATAGTTTTCACCCTGAGAATTCATATGGAACATTATGAATCTCTTAAACATCCACATGATGGAATTAATTTGGAGAAATAAATATATTTGGACTTGATCTATCTAGGGTAATTGAGGAGAAAGTTAGATCTATTGAGTATCACATATGGTCTGATCAGAGTCAGTAGAAAAGTTATACTTACTATTGTTAGCATTATATGGAATTTCATGTTGGTGGGATAAATTTTCTACAAATTTCTCCATGGAATAAGTTATTTTGATTATAGAATAAATAAATGTTAATACCTAGGCTTATTTACCCTCTCCATATTATTGACCTATTAGGGATGGTAACTTATGACCTGGTGCTTTCTATAAACCTCTATCAAGTTCACAATTTGTTCCATCTATATCTATAAATAATATATATACTTGAATCATTACATGAATTGAAATAAGAGATCATTCAACTAGGGAAAGATAAATCTTATTAGGAGAAACCAATGGAGGATATGTATAATAGAGATATTGTGTTATAATGATAGGCCACTCACCTGCTTAAAGTTTTGTGTTGAAATCGCTAATTTGAGGAAGGTACATGGGAACTTGAGGATATGATGAGAAAGAAGTATCCATAGTTGTTCGTATCATAGTAATATCATTTATAGGTATAAATTCATTTTTTGGGGGGTATAATACAATACCCAGACATTTTATTAAATTTTTTTTTCTAATAATTTTATTTTCATCGATGGCATATCTCATCATCATCATTTCTTTATTTAATATAAAGAACAAAAAGTAAAAAAAGGAGAAAACTAAGGATCCATAACTCCAAGGAAATAGGAAAAAAGAAGCTAAGGGGGTCTAAAATGGTGTAGCCCAAGAGCATCCCCTCTTACCAGATGCTCCCTCTTAGAATACATCAAGACAATATCTGGTGAGAAAATGAAACTCTCTCCATGGGTTAACAAGGAAGAAAGATAGTCTGAAACCATATTACCCACATGCCAAATATGGAGAATGTTGGTGTTGGGTTCCATGAGAAATAGGAATTTACTCATAATGTTACCAATAGACCATGGGGTGGAGCTCTTACATGATAGAGAGTTTTAAATGATGATGGAGTCGGTTTGCATTGCACTGAGGGAGATGTTCCTCCTCCTGGATAACTGCTGGCCGGACAGCATCGCAAAGGCCTCATCCTGTAAAGAATCACCCATGCCAAATATGGTTGCAAAAGCATCCAAGACCACACTGTTTTTGTCTTGGATCACGCCACCCCCGCTCATGCTACCCATCATACACGATCCGTCAGTGTTTAGCTTATGTCCCGAGTGGTGTGGGAGCCATCGAACCCAATGCCCCTGCCATCCCATGCCAGTGGGGAAAATAGATTCATTCTGTCCCACAACGAGCCTAGTGGTGGGATTATCTTGAAAACCCTTACTCAGTCGGAGCAGGTCCACCAGAAAAAATTTAACCCGTGCCACTACTACCCTTGGAGAATAGGTGGCCCCCTCGAAAATAGAATTGTTTCGAGAAATCCAGATGCACCAGCAACCTGCCGCCAATACCAGCCCCCGGGCCTTCCACTACTGGCTCTGGCCATCCACACCATGGAACCAACGATCAAGGAAGGGTTCATGCACCTGGTCTCTAACAATATAACATGTAAACTCACCAAATGCTGACCAGATGGCGGTGGACCAGTCACCCAAGAAGAACAGATGATCAATTGTTTCCTCCATGTTTTCCCTACAACAGTAGTAGTGCGAAGCCAAATGGATTCCCATCCTCTTCACATTGTCATCAGTGGAAATTTCTCTATTTTGAATCTTCCAAACCAAGAAATTGTATTTAATAGGGATTTATTTTCGCCAGAGGGTTCCTCCCCACGCATCGGTCGGGACCAATGTTGGGCAGACCCTACGGAACTCCTTCATTGAAAACGCACTAGAGCTAGAAGTGATGAACACACATTTGTCTCGCTTATCATTGATATTAATAAGGTCGAAAACATCATGTGACTCCCTGTTCAATATAGCCGCAACAAAATTAGGTCACATCCTACCCTGGCAGAAGGAAATGATGGTAACATGACATCCTGGGAAGCCAAGACACGAACCTGGCCAATAATAGTGCCAGAAAAAGATATCCCCTCTCCCCACGATCCATCTGGAGTTATGAAGAAGGAATTCAATCAAAGGATCGATGGTGGTCTAGAAAGAGGCTAAATGGCCAGCCTGGTACCCCTCACTCTGCATTGTGGCCATGAACCTGCCCCACTGTGAGTAACCCTCGATCACATTCTAGGAAAGTTTAGCATCCATGGCATGCAGGGTATTCGAGATGCTCCTCACGTTGATGACTCCCTCCTCAACCAAATTAGATATTCTCTCCCAGGAAGCCCAATGGCGCTTTCTATCTGAATGCACCTCCCAGATAAAAGAGACCATCACCCTGTCAATACTTCCGAGAACAGTCTTGGGAACATTAACCGCGAAGAGGGCTTGGATAGAAATTGAAGAGAGGACGCTATTATCCAGCGTGATCCTACCTCCTAAAGACAAGAACATGCTTTTCCAGTTGGTAACATGACCAGTAATGTGACCAACAATGTGGTTGAAATGCTGGACCCACGATCTTCTCGGTGAAACGGGGACACCAAGGTAGGTCACTGGGAATGATCCATGCTTCATGTTCAACCGGTTGCTGAGGGATTCACTCCGGGAGTCTGGGCATCGACTCGTGATAAAAAAGGTGCTCTTGTTCTAGTTGATACATTTTCCACTCTAGTGGAAGTAGTCCTTTGAGATACTGTTTAATCCCTAGATGGACCGTTTGGTTGCATTTATAAAAATAAGGGTGTCATCGGCGAACAAGATGTGTGATATATAGGTCTGTCTTTGCATGCATCGATAGGGAGAAATTTCCCCACTGCTGATGCTCCTATTTAAGTGCCGACTAAGGACATCCTGGGCCATGATTAAAATACTCGGCAAAAGAGGGTCCACATGGCACATGCCGCATTCCGTCTTAAAGAAACTGTGGTGCTTTCCCATGAAGCGGATAACCATCTATGGTGAGATGATACACCTGAAAATTAAGTCAATAGAACAAGTAGAAAACCCCAAGATACCAAGGAAATTGATGATAAAATTCCACTCCATGCGTTCGTAATCCTTATCCATGTCCAGATCAACAACCAAATTTGAACCATGAACCTTCATGTTGTGTTCGCAGATAACCTCCTGGGCCAGAGAAATCGTCCTCTGAATGGATCGGCCTTTAACAAAGCCATGCTGCTCAACCGTGGTCACATTGGGGAGGTGAACCGCCAGTCTTCTGTTGATGATTGTGGCAAGAATTTTATAGGGTACATTACACATACTCACCGGTCTATAATGATGGTTGGAAAAAGAATCATTGATCTTCCGAATCATCATAAGAGTGGTGGTGCATGAAACATGGGGAAGGCTCCCTCCCTTTAAGAAGTCCGGAACTGCCTCGATCAGGTCTTCCTTCACCAGGTCCCAAGCAGCCCTTTAAAAAATACCTGGGAATCTATCTGAACTAGGGTCACTCTCTAGGTTAATGCTCACCATTGCCTCATGAATCTCCTTCTCATTCAGGATAGCTTCCAAAATGATATTATCCTGGATGGAGAGGATGACAGGAACCACCTCCAAAAACTCCTCATCGACACTAGGATATCCCTCCATCATGTGGGGGTTAGGTCCTGCCAATAGATCCTTGAACTGCACATCTTCCATGTTCCCTACCAGGTCTCTATCATCAGTGAAGATACCACAAGCAAGGCAAATATTCATCCTGTCCAATTTTAGATTTTCCTTGATGCATGCATGGAAGTAAGCCGAATTTCGTTCCCCCTCCCGAAGCCACTAGATCCAAGCTTGATCAAAATCCATCCTTTCCTTACAAAGAATCATTTCCTCCAAACTGGCCTTCTTGCAAGCAAGGATCTCAAACAGGTCATCACGCGACACAGATTCCAGGTGGGTTTCCATAGCATCGATCTCCTTAGAATGGGTAATCATATCATTGTCTTGAGGGGGGGGGGGTACCCACTGATCCAAACATGAATGCCCCCTTCGTTCTTCTATGTTTTTTATAGAAAGCAATTCAGCTCGACCCCTGAGTCGTCTTATAGCATGATTCCCTAACTTCCTTGTGGAAGCCAAAAACGTTGGGTGAAGAGTGGGAAAAGACACAACTATGTGTCCTATCCTGCTGTAGGGAGATGGAGACCAAAATGGGGGAGTGGTCTGAAATGCTTTGGACAAGATGAGTGACATTGGCATTGGGAAATGCCGAGATAGCCTGAACATTTTTAGGACAACGGTCAAGCCGGCACCAGGTGCATCGGGTTCCTATTTGGTAGTTTCACCATGTGAACTTATCGCCCATGAAGCCCAAATCCAAGAGACTCTTGTATCCCATGAAACCTACAAACTCCTCGATGGCAGTGTGAGGGAAAACACCACGACATTTCTTCTCATCTAGGTCGGAAATGATGTTAAATTCACCTCTTACGAACCATGGAGTATCCCCCGGATCAAAAGCTTCAATGTCACTCCACAAAAGTTCTGTTTTCATTGCAACACAGCTACCATTCACAAAGGTGACCATAAAATGTGAATAACCGTAGGTGATGTCAATATTGATACTCTGGTCCGAGGCTTAAACCATGTTAACATTGGAAGAAGAATTCCATATGATCCATATATGCTGATTGGTAGGGGAAGCATGCATCCCGGTCTTAATTTTGATGCTCTTGCAAACTCAAGAATTTTTGCGGGAGATTCATTGGGAACCAAGACAGCCACAACAGAGGCTCTATGGGATAGAGATTTGATGGCCAGGAAGTCTATTTTTTCCCTGGCACCCAGGCCACATGCATTCCCAATGATAAACGATATCATTGAGAAAAGCAGGTGGCCCTTACTTTGGCCGCAGGGTGCATGGCTCTAGAGATCTGTTTAGATGGGCGGGGGACCCTTTCCTTGGAGTTGGACCTGGTGAGATTAGCAATGTTTTGGGGAGAATCTTGGGCCACAGGAGGAGTAGAGGGGTCCCGGGGGCCAGGAACATAAGATGATAGCATACATTACATGGAACACTGAGCCAAAATGAATCATGATATACTAATAAATTATTAATATTTAATTTGATTGGTTTCACCTAACCGTTGTAATTGTAAGTATGAATAGGATTTACTGATTTTTTAAAATTTATGTTTTAATCATATATAAAATAAATTATGTGGTTATTTATAGATTATAAATGAAAATAACAACTTAGTGAATATAAAGATTTTTTTTTTGAAAAATAGTTATTTTCACATAAAGTAATTTTATATTAATAAATTTAATTAATCACTATTGGGGATTTATTTAAATGAAATTTATATATGATATATTAAATAATATTTTTTGTTGTTCATATAATATTTTTATTATTCATTGAAAAATATTAAATCTTCATTTATGCCTAAAAATGTTTTTTTTCTAAAAAGCGGTTTCGTAGTGTTTTTCAAACTTATTTTTAAAATAATATTTTCATAATTCTAGAATTGTTTTTGAAAAAACTAAACATTTTTTAATCATAAAGTAAAAAATATCTTAAAATTTAGTTTTAATTATTTTTTGGGAAAAATATAGTTGTTGATGAATAATTAAAATATTGATTTTTATTATGAATTTTTTTTATTTAAATAATATTTAAATTTCTATTTTGATTAAAAATTTTAAGTATATTTACTTAAATTATAATATTAATAATATAATTAACTCATTTTAATCAAATATATTTTTCATTTTTATATATAAATTTGTATTATAAATGAAAACTTTTCAATTGGGAAACAGTTTTTTAGCATGTATAGAGGGTTAATTTAATATTAATTATGACAGTTATTTAAATATAATTTTAAAAAAGGAATAAATATTTTTAATAATAATAATAATTAATTTCTTATAATAAAAGAAACATAATTATCTGTGATTAGGAATATTAATTATAGTAAAAATTAATTACCATGGTTAAGGTAAAGATGGGATTACTAGGGTGGGTGGGGTGAAACAAAACAAAGAAGGATTAAAATAACTTAAACAAGTTTCCAATTACTATTTTATAACAATATTTAGAACTTATGTCAACAATTGATTGATAATGATTCATTTTGGATCCTTGTATTGTGTATAAAATATTGGTATATCTTTTTGTTTTAAAGTTTTCAATGTGTGTCCTCTCGCAAACTTATAATAGAGAACCATATATCTTATCATATTCAAAATTCCAATTATTTTTGGTTTATAAAATCCATCCAAAAATACCTTCATTAATTCACTCCCCATACAGTAGATTCATTATTTGAAATTGGAAACCTAATAAGGCTTTTGGTGTAATCCTTAAGAGTACTCCCAAAGAAAAGGTATCATTATTAACCAAGTGTTTCAATTTTATTTCGTCTTTCACATCCATAAAATATTATTTAACTATTGTAATATAGTAACATTATTATCTCACATGTAATTTGATTTTATTATATTAATTTCATAACATATATTCAACTCCGCTTCCATTAAATGGGAATCAAATCTGTCGATCGTGTCTACATAGAACTACTTCCTCACAAACCGATGTAATTCGTTTTCCGTCACTAATTCCTATGGAATGGTATAATGATAGATTTAATATATATACATATATATATTATTTATGATAAACATATTCTTATGGAATTATATCTTCACATCTAAATTCTTTCCTTCCAACCCGTTGGAAACAAATAATGTCACTCATTTGTATGGTGAACTACCTCCACATGAACTGATGTGACATATTTTTATTTATATTTTAATTTTATGATATATAGAATATATTAATTTAATATATATTATATATATGATATAATAAATATTTTTTAATGGTGATTTATTTATTACATTTCCTTTTTCCATCTTTTAAAAAAATTTAAACAACATTCATGCGTATCGAGACCCTACAATCTCAATGAATGGTGTAATTAATTGTTTTTATATCTAAATTTATTAGTTACTATAAATATGAATATAAAAATTATATATGATATTTTAATCATTTTTAAAATTCTAGGTATAATAGATCCAAAATCAATGTACAATGTACAAAACTACCGATCCTAAATATATACAAACATCAACATTGTTTTAACCTAAAATAAAGGTTTCTAAATAGAATTAATAATAAATGGGTTATAATTGGTTATAATTAAACAATATATTGTATTATGAACACAATTATGATTATATATTATATTTATAATAAACCTATATTTATTATACATAATTTGTAACAAGTATGAATAATGTAAATACATAAGGTAATGGATTTTCGTATCACTGTTATTTTTTTTCAGAAAAATTCCATATTATATACTTGTTTCTTTAATATATTATAAACGCTGCCCAAAAATTTATTTTACTATTATTATAATTAATATTATAAGGATTTATGAATCCATTTTAGGATCTCTATTTCACAGGGTTATGATTCAAATATTTCCAAATTTTGTGGGTTTTATGTTATAATATCATTGTTTATCATGATTATCTACGATTAAGTTTCCAACGAATTGTTTTCTCGTTAAAACTCTCAATAATTTTACTAAATTCTCTTTTATTATGGTTATTTTATTAAAATACATTTTTCGTTCTAATTCTCAACACTTTAAGTAATCTAGAGACAACAATAATGTTATTAGGAAAATCCACTTTATATCTCTATTGGGCTGAAATCCCCTTTTATTCAATGTCTATGTTTTGTAAAAACGTTTTTTATAATGTAATTAGTATTATCCAATTATATTTTCTTTTAAATTTACCATTTTTAACTTTTTACAAAATAGCCTAAAAGGAATACCCTTTTCATTTTCCGAATGAGGTAATTTGGACCCTTTTACAGAAAATGTAAAATAATATTTTTTAACATATACAGAATGAATGGTATATCCCACCATAATGACTGGTAAATGATTTAAATATTAATTTAAATGTTTCCTTTTTTATATAAAATGAAAATTTTTTATTCTATATTGTTCAATTTTTTATATTTTATAGACGTTATTTAAAAATGAAAAGGGTATTTTCTTCAAAATTATTTTGTTTATATTTTAATGTAGTTTCTCATATATGGTAACCTCATTTGTTGATAATTAAGATATAATTGGTATATAATTGAATTATATCATACATATTATTAATTTTTGTTGTTTATGATTATGATAATGAGATATTTATGAAAATTGTTTATTTTCTATGGGTTCTACTATTATGAAATGTTTAAATGTTGAAATGATTATGAAACATGATTCCTTTTTCATGGGTAATGATTATGATGATTGTTTTGTGTTTTACATGAAATTATTGTGATTATGTTATGGTTGGGTTTGTTAATGATGTCAAATTCATTGGGTAATAATGGAAGACTCAAAATTTAATTATGTTATGCATGAATGTGATTTAATTCTCATAATGTTATATATGGACCCACATTCATGTATATAAGGTTCTGTGTAGACCTGATTTAATGTCCATAAGTTTACTCATGGACATAATTTCTTGCCTATAAGGTTATTCGTAGACCCACTTTCTTTCTTATATGGTTATGTGTGGACTTCATTTCACATCCATCACATTATTCGAGGGTCTGATTTCACATCCTTAATTTAATGAACAAACCTGATTCTATTTAAACATATTCACAATTTTATTAGATAATTTTTTCCTACATTTTTATAATAATGTAATTCTCGTATGGTACATGTTCATTAATTTATTTATAATTCTTGTTTTATGATCATCCAAAATTTTGGCCATGACAAAATGTTATGTTCTATGACACACAATATTATATTTTAACATACTAATCTCATATTATTATTCAATAATTGTCATGTTATGTTTATGTGATCATTAATATCTCCCAAATTTCCCTTACATGGCACCTCACTTTACCCTTTCATATGTTTCATTTCCAATGGTTATGAAGAATGGATTGAGTAGGGTATTCCTATGAAGTGTAATATACAAGAATATTATTAAAGGAGATGTTTAAGATTTTTTATAAAATATTATGACTTTAACTGTTGTCTCCAATAAAATTAGACCTTTATAGTCCTCGGTCATGTATTTATGAATTTATTGAATAATGATCAATTTTTTTAATATTTATGTATGATAAGTCCATGTTTCCATATGATCGCTTGGAGTATATATATGAAAATAATGGGTGAGATAAATAACATTGTAAATGGTCGAATAATAGAAATGAAATTGGGACATAAATTAATATGAGTAAATGATTGAGAATCACAGTTTTTATAAAATCTTCTCTATTGAATCTTAATTAAAAGATTTTGTAATTCGTATGAATGTGAAATGTAATGAAGCATATTCAGAATAATTTAATATCATAATCATAAGCCAATGACTATTTACAATAAAACATAACATAATTTTGGGAATATTTCAACTCATGACCAATGGTATAATTTCAGGCCCACTAATCAAATCATAAAATGATAATTTTTTTAAGGATACATAAAAAAGTAAATTATATAATAGTCATTTCAAAATATATAAAAATAACATGGATAAACAATGATAAAAATGGAAATGTGTATCCTAATAAATCTAGAAATCATATCATATCCAAAAAATTGAATTAATAACTCTAAATAGAGTTAAGTAATCGTTAGGGTGAAAATAATATCCTTATGTACATTCAAGAAAAAGACATATTCCGTTAGGACGTATAGAGGAGACATTCCTTCAATGAGGTACATTGACCCAAAATTATAAATGTAAGGAATAAATGATTGGAATATAGTAGAGTCATTACCGTTAATTTAAACACATATGAAAGAAGAGGGAATAATTAAATTAAATATAATAATTAAATGAAAGTCCCAAAAATTAATAAAAATAAAATCATGAAAAGAAAATTACTTATGGAGAGTGTAAAGGATGATTCATAATTATAATTTATTTAGAAATAGGGGAAGAAAGTATGTTTTACTATACTGTCACAGAAGTCATAAATGTGAGATTTAAAAGAAAAATATCCCTAAATAAAAAATAAAATAATTATATATATATATATTAATATAATACAAATAAAAGGGAAATTTAAAGATGAAAAAATCCAAACCAATAAGAGAGGGAATACATATGGAATCCACTTATGGACTTGGTAGAGGAAAAGTGATCTCAAATATATTATATTATAATGAATTGGTTTGTAAATATGAAAAAAAGGTCAACAATAAAGTGAATATTAGTATAAGAGTATAAAATAAATAGAAAAAAATTTATGATGGATTATTAAATGAGATATAATACCAAAGTGTGGAATCAAGATAGAATCCTATTATCATATATCTTGTTTTTTATTCCGATTTAACCAAATAAAGTTTATAAACACATTATTACTAAAGAATATGAAAATCATTTAGTCATAAGATTACGTATTCTTTTCTAATGTACACTATCATTGGGTTGATTCTATCTACCCACATATCTTTGGGGATTGAATCAAATTTTTTCATGGGGGTTTCATTCAAATATTTTTATGTTGTGGTAATTTATTTTGAATATGTTTTTATTTCATTTTGGTCAATCAATCAAGTTAGATGAGATTACATGGTGGTATTCTCTAGATCGTTGATTTCACTACCATTACTATACTATTTCATACTTTTAACCTATGAATTTGTACTCTATTATTTCAAATCCATTTTAATTTTTTGGATTCTTCAAAGTAGATTGAGTTGACTCAAATCACTATATTTGAGGTTTTATCTCATCATGGTGAATGATACTCTTCATCAGTTTTAGGATGAAGACTAGGAAATCACAGAGGGGTATATGTGTGATTCATACAATTAATACCCTTTTCCACATGTATTATATGACAGTTGTTGGAGATTACTTGGTTAGAGATACATATGAATATATTCACAATGATTCTATTTTCATCTGTATAAATAATCTATGATAATAATTTGGTGCCTTATTTTTCATTGTGAATAAGGTGTGGTGAAGCTATTAATTTAGTGTCTTAGAGGGAATAATCCCTATTTATCCATGAGTTTATATGAAATGTTTAATGTTCTTTGTTAAGGATATTAAAAATATTTTTGAATTTTTCAGGGGATGATTTTTATTGGTTTTATTCCTTAGATCATATAGGTGTTCTTAATTTAATTTTTTCTTATGGAGTTTTCATTTGGTTATGATACCTTTACTTTTTGTGTGGTTTCTCGTTTTTATAACGAATATGATATTAACATCAGGTCATGAATAATCTTTCATTTACAATATATTAGTGTGAATGGTTTGGGAGATTATTTGGTCATTTTGGGTCCACATTCCCATATGAGTTTTTTTCTATACTAGGAAGTGTACATAATGAATTGTTTAAGGTATTTATTAGATATATTTTTTATCTGATTGATTGTTTTTCTTTTATAGATTTGTTTTGAAGTATTTATATTTGTTTTTTACAATGTGGGATGTCTCTTTTTGTCATATAAAAGTATTTTTATAGTGTTTGAGGATGATGTTTGGTAACAACGAGGTTACGGGGAGTATAGAAATTCATTATATGGAGTGTGTTGTAGATCAGGATCTCCATATAAATCCTACATTTTCTAAGGTGCTGAATTTAAAATTTTCAGGTATCGATGGGGTTACTGTAGTTTGGTGATACAAACCTATATGTTTTCATTTTTTTCTCATTGGATACTATGGTTGAAAAATTATTGTATGTTGTGTGTTTAATCTTTTACTTCTATCTTGGGTTTTAAAGGATGGGTTCTTGAGAATGGTATTTTGTACTACTGTTATAAGCTCTTTAACATCTCTATAAAAGGAATTTATCATCGTGAAAAATATTCTGATAAAAAGCATGGATAAAATCCCAAAACATTTATTAGCGCTAAAAAAACATTGTTAAAGGCACCCTTTAATAGTGACTAAAATGATTTATTAAAAGGGTCTTTAACAACAATTTTTCTAGAAATGTAAAAGGGAACTTTTAACAGAACATTTTTAAAAAATTTAAAGGGTCCCTTTAGCAGTGTTATTCAGCAACGATAAAGGAAACACTGTTAAATGGGGTAAAAAATTGAAATATGTATTCACTCGACCCCTTTTATTAGCCCTTCAATGACCCCTTTAACAGCGCTCCACACCCCCATTAATAGGGATTTTCACCACACCACCCCTTTTATCAGTGCTTTGTAAATGTAAAGCCTCGTGCACTCCAACCTAGATTTCATCCCTACACCACTCCTTCAAATATGGAACTCTTTTACCACTATATCGTCCTGTTTTCTGTATTTTTTAACATTTTATTATTTATAATTATATTTACCTAGATATTTACATATATTTCAGTATATGTTGACATATATTTATGTAATTTTTTTCATATATATTATATTTTTTTTCACATATTAAGGAATGTGTTTTATTTATTTTTTTAGTTCTTATAGTAAAATTCCTGAACATGATAATGAATAGCTTTGTTCACATTTTTAATTCATTTTTATGATCACCTTTTAGAAATGATCGGAATATTATTTGTGAATATGATTTAATATTGATATGTTAACAATATTATGATTTCTTATTCTTATGATTCTACATGATTATAATTTGACTCTTGGATATATATTAGAACTCAAAAACCCTTATTGATCATGATTCTATATTTTAATTCATTTTGATGATTATGAGTTATGTTTTTTTTGGGTTACTAAACATTTATGCTATGTTCACAAACAAATTTATTTTATCATACCCTTATGATCATCTTATCCTCTCATGATTGATATCTCTCATGTTTACCCTTACTGAGCATCTAATATCACCCGTTCTTATGATTCTTTTCCCTAGGTAATGGGGAAAGGATCTAAGGAGGGTAAGTCTAAGAAGAAATTATATGGGATTATAATTGTTTAATATTTTCAATATCTTTCATAAAATAAATAGAATACATGAATATTCTCTATAGACACATAACTTTTATCATTATCGATCATGTATAACTATGAAATGTATTTAATATTCACCTTAAATGATGAAATATTCATGTATGAAATTTTTGGGTAGTTTTATAACAGATCCAAATTGGCACTTAATTGACATACTAAAAATATTTATCATTTCAAATTATTTTCTCCTTATTGACTAAAATATCAAACAAGTCATATTTATTAACTAATTAAGGAATGTGATTAAAATATATATCAATCCCTTGATATCTTAGTTATTGGTCCCCGCACATTCCAAAGAATAAGTTTTAACACTTCTAATGTGAGAATCTCAACTACATTGTGAATTTTAAACCATTTACCTTTATGGATTATATTATACAATGTGATCTAATCAATTTTAAATTTAGATATATTATGACCAACATAATTTTAAATTAGAATCTCTTATTCTTTTTTCGAATAAGACCAATATTCGGATTCCATGATGAATTGTTTTATTTTATTAATATAACATGAGTTATCATCATATACCACATAAAAAATGTTGTTATTAGTTCACTAACCATTTTTTAATATATCCACATCTCATGGATTCCTTACAATGTATTAATTATTTTAAAATATTTCCCATTTATATAGTAATATAAGTGAGACAAACATGATATGATGTTATTCAAACCATAAATTTTCTTCCAATATTATCTCTTTCATTCCATTTTTTTGGTTTAAACCTAATTTATTTTCATTGATGCACATTTTGGAATAATATATGAAAATTCATGACATAATTGATTTCTAAACTTGTATCTAGACAGGCTTCCACACAGACTCAAGCGCTCCTCCATGTATGCTAGAGGCATCCAACTAGAAGTGAGGGTATAATGATGGTACAATGGTGAAAACATACCCTCATGATCAGAGTAAGTAAATGGTATATCAGAAAAAAATTAACAGACAATAGAAGAAGCAGAAATAATAATACCAGACAATGCAACATAAGATTTATAATAAAAAAACATTGTGAAAATTACGAACACCAATAATCAATAAAATGATGCATGTATAAATGATAATAAATTAAAAAATATAGTAAACACAATATTAAATATTATATATTGGAAGACAAGAATAAAGGAAAGAAATAAATTCCCCATTGTTGATCACCATGAGTATCCTGAGATCTAACTCAGTCTTGTGCCCCAAACTCTTAGGTTTGATCAAGATAAAAAATGTAAAAAACCAAGAACCTGGTAACAAGAAGATCTACTTGCATACCACACTTCAATGGAGGCCCAAGTAGGGTGTGATATATACATAGTAGGTCAAAATAAATAATGTTTATATGTTAATTCAGTTTGGGAATATAAAACAATAAGTGTACATGTATATCTGAGTAAATTAGTTATGAAAAATAAATAAACAACAATGTAATTCCTAGGTTCCTTAAGGATACCTGGCCCAACCATACCTATTTTGGGCTATGTTGGAAATGTATGAACCATATACAACTTGTAAAAAGAGTTAAGGGTAATGTGATAATAGAATATTGTGAACAAGTATACAAATATGGACCACCCCCAAGAATATTGTTTGGATTGGCAGACTTATATCTTGGATAATAAATTCATATAACTAGACTTTTATATCATGGAAACTACCAACATTAAATAAGAATCATCCATGGGCTGTCCAAGGTAAACCTTAACAACATACCAATGTATCACATGAGGAGTGCCATAACACTCATTTTCATTAGAGTCAGCCTAATGTGACCCATGATTCCCCTCAAAAGTATCACTCTTGACCTAAATTGATACAAAAATTAACATAGCCCATAACTGGTATCTCATATAGGGTACTAAGTCCCACTCATGGCCTGATACAACAATCTCTCCAAGGATCCCCTCTATGGTGTCTCCCCTAGGGAACCGACATCGCTCATAATGCAATAATGATAACACACAGTGAGCTCATGCTGGAATACCTGTATCACCCCAGTGTACATATAGTCCAAACAAAGAATCATATTAGAATCAAAATGAATACATTATTGGGATTCCATGTAATGAATCCCATGTACCGTTCATGATATTCTTAGGACATTAAATCATTTAATTAATCAATACAAATGGAAAATTAGTGAGAATTCCATTACATAGAGAAAAGTCACCTTAAGAGTTTCTCACACATTTCTTGTTTAATTTTAGAATATAAAAATGGGAACATACATATGTAATCCAAATCACATCCAACAATAATTAACTGAGAAGGATATCACATTAAACTAATAAACCATGAATGGAATATCACATATATCACATTTCAATTGAATAAATTGAACCACATCAAGGGGTTTTATTTCAAACCTGAAAATATTATTAATAGTTTACATTTCATTAAAACTAAATAATTTATCTTCATCACATGGAATAAAATAACCCAATACAATGTTTGTTTAAAGTTGGCAGGTACTGAAATTTATAGATAAATGAAATCACACCTAATGTGGTGGATCAAACTAGGGAAGATAACACATATATAAGAGAGTAAACTTACCGAGCATAAAATAGTGGTTTTAAATTAATTCATAACCTCCAAACATACCATTAATGGTCTAAACACATCAAAATTCATGAAAAATATATTATTTTCAAGGGATTTATTATTTGAAGATACATCAGGTATGTTTGGTGCACAACACAATGAATAAATTTTATTAAGATGTTAAATATAAGGGGAAAGAAATGTTCCACCTAAATTATACCAAGGATGACAAAAATGTCAAATATCAAGGTTTTATTCGTTTTAGTTTGATAGAAATCTAACAAACAAACAACAACCCTAAAATAGGGAAAATGAGATGACACTCAAATAGCATAGTGAGTGAGAAGATAAAAATAGAATGTAAGAAAGTGGAGTCCTAAACCTACTTATATGAATAAAACACACATGGATATGGTAGAATAGAATACCATATGAGGGATATCTCCCTAGACCCATAGGAGAATAAAAATGACCCATAGAGAAGGATTTTTCACATAGAGGAGGAAGAAAAAAATAGGAGGAAAAGAACATAAGGAAATAGGGAGAAAGGGTAATTTCACCCCTTTTAATGTGGTGTTGGATTAAATGCACAACATGGAAAAACCATGAACCAACCCTATGAAAACTAGAGTAAACATACTCAATAATTGGAACTAAGCTTGTGGCCTAGA
Organism: Viscum album; assembly: GCA_963277665.1. Taxonomy (NCBI): domain Eukaryota; kingdom Viridiplantae; phylum Streptophyta; class Magnoliopsida; order Santalales; family Viscaceae; genus Viscum; species Viscum album. The sequence continues at coordinate 1,596,606,910 of OY728161.1, forward strand.
CACACGATTTGGGAAAACCATGAGCATCCTATGCAGGGAATTTCTTCTCACCTTAACAAGGTGCACGAATGAAACTGGGGGGGGGGGGTACAATTTCGTTCAAACCATGCACCATTACTACTCCAACCAAACTCAAGATTCTGAGACCCATCAGTCCCAAAACTCAATGAAATACATGAGACATCTCTTGGGATATCAATCGCATAAAAAAGTCACATTTAAGTGTTCTAAAACATGGATTCTGATTTTGAATATCAGTTTACAAAATGGACCATCAACTAAATGAAAAAAATTAAAAATCCCCTATAAATTCATATGATAAAAAAACACAAGACACTACAATATCTCCACCTTAATGCATATCATCCCAGATAATCCTTGCGGAATTGAAGTGAAAATTACTCGATTAAATCTGGTTATGAAGTTTTGTCCAACTAGTTTCATTATGTTTCTAAATAACCAACACCCCTATGATGGTCACCTTAATCATACCAAACATAAGTCTTTAGAATATCTATCCAATGATCATTTCACATATAACTAACATTGAAACAAAGATTAATTGAGCAAGTACAAAAAATAGGCATGATCACATCATCATCTATTTAATCATTTAGATGATGGGACTTCCCACCGTACGCTAAAACACTAAGAGGTTAAAAACCCATGCCCTGATGCCTCAACTATCAGAATTTACCATAATGAATTAATAATGAATTCCATAGATGAACAATACATGTCAAACAAATTGACCAAACGGTATATTCTATGAAAATGTATTTCAATATAAACATGAAAACCATTTCCTGAAAGCTGCATATCAAAAATTACATTGTAGTTATCTTAAAGAGATGGTGTTCTTGAAACAGTTCCTCTCTGACTACATGTGACAAGGGGTAGAGAGGAAAAACCTATAGAAATATCTCTTGATGAATACTCTGGAAGCACTCGGCTTATACAGTTAGTGTATTTAAAAAGACCATACTTGATGCCTTTTGACGAAGGAAATTCAATATTTCCCAATCTTGCTAACTAGATCTTATAACCAGCTTTCGGTGATGTATTTATAAAAAATTTCAAGTGTAATTTTTTTACTCCTTTATGAAATTGGCACATGCATGAAATAGTACACGTGGTTTGACACCCCTTTTGTAAATGACTGATCCAAGGTTGACTAAAAATTTGGGGTGATCCAAAAGTCATCAACAAGGGTCTGATGTGCTCATCCAAGGAAAACATTTAACAATATTAACATAGAGACGTTAGTACATGGAAAAAATACACATAACATTTACACTAACTAAGTCTGAAGTGGGAACGTCCTAGGGATCATGTAAATGATTAATGGCTGGTGTCCATGATCTCAACCATGGAATTCCACATTAGGAACCCAGGTATCACTCAGGACTAACCATACCTATAGTGAAAACCATGATTCCAGAGAGAATTTTGATAGAGACTACTTAACAATACAAAGGGATTTTAAATTTAGCATGAGATAATACATATTATCTCTTGATGTTCCTAGATGATGTCAAGATATGGGATTTGATCGTCATTTTTCAGAGAGTACACTAAGAGGATTTCAGTGATTTTAGAAAGGCCATTTGATAATTATTATAAATAATTTGTTCTCGGTATGGATTACACCAAATCATACACAATTGATAAAAATAGGAATAGTCGAACCAGGAATGGTAGTGTAGTTCTAGAAACGATTGACTTTACGTGTCGACAAATCAATAACTTCTCCATGATACATTCACCTCCCAAGGCACCCCATAGTCGTATAAGCACAACCACTATGGCCCATTACCAACTATTAGTGTCTTCACAGGTTACATGTACATCCACAAACAACATCATCATTCTATATAGAAATCAATGAATTAAATAGAGCAGATTAATGACCACATGGGTATTTTAAGTATGAACAACCATTTTTGAGTTGTTTTTTCACATATGTGTTCCTTTTACATGGAAGGAAATATTCAACCAAATTCAAGAGATCTTACCCATCATAGGAGTGTAGTTAATGATGGATTTACAAAAAAAAAGGATCTCATCCCATGGAACACACTCCATTTTCCACTCACTTTGTGTTCCATTGGTTTCCATCACGCTTTATCCATTATTCATCATTGACAAAGAATAAATAGTCTCTTTGAACAGTAGATTAGATTCAAATCTAGAAGTAAATGTGACTCCCCTAAAGATTTATGTCCACATGCACCATAGAACTAGACATGAAATCCAGCACAACTAACTAGTGTTTCAAACACTTGATCTTCTAATGATGTCATCCATAGAATTGGGATGAGTTTAACCTCATCACAATCTCAGGTTACTCAACTCCATAGGTAACCCCATATTCAAGAGTAAGAGATAAAAATTAAATGGATTTCATAGAACATAAATGGTTCATTGATAAAACTAATAACTAAATGAAATTAGGTATGTTGACACATATTACAATGAGATTAGAGAATAAAATAGCATATCACTAATACTATCCATAGGCATATCATACCTATGAATTCTAGTATCTGATGTAATGCATGAATAACATACTTTGATTTGCATCACTCCGTATGGATTTATAACAATATGATGACCTCCTGAGTCACCCAACACTGAAAAGGAAAGAAAATACAGGTCACATGACTTGATAATTGACCGACCATTCCCTTGGCATGTATTTCCCACTAGAACTGAGAATTTTGAATTACTCACACTTGGAACAAAGGTATAAGAAAACATGAACACTCATCAAAACCTGGTGTTGTTTTAAAATGTAATATTCGTGTGAGGGACATCAGTATTAGAACAATACAACATAGAAAAGAATGATGATAAGAAAATAAAAAAATATTAAGTGGTCTAAGGGAACTACCTTCAATGTATATTAAAATACCAAAACTTAATTCCTCGACTCAATAAGTGGGTCACACATGAAAAGCTCACTAGGATTAAAGTCATATATTTTAGGTATGAGGTAAATGCGAAAATATCAATGAAGAATTTTCCTATTGTTGTTTCAAGGTAGCTACTCAATGAAAACATGGATCAACTATTACAAGAGGGTCAGGATAAAACACAACATAAGGTTCCACTTTATGGTATTACAAACAACTCATTTTAAAATATTTAAACCTTATAAAGGATAAAGTTAACATAAATTATCATATATGAAGGTTTTTTACACAAGGAACTTTATTTATCAGGAGACATAAGGAATCAAAGGTATGATTCCTGAAACATCAGTTTTTAATCATTACCATTGAGTGACCACCCATTATAATTTGGACATTAAATATGGAATCACAATTTTAACCAATAGTTTTTTTAATTATATGGCCTAAAAAAATTTATACAAAAATAATATTAAATGGTAGACTATTAATTAAATGGGTACTAGACGAAAATAAATCAACCTTATTTTTACATGACAACCCACCTAGTGATCTACATGCACATTAGAAGTTCCTAAACAAACAGTATAGGCACACACACTTGAGGCAATGGACTAAGGAATACCAAATGAAAAGGAAATATATGAGGGTTCCATTAATCTATTGTGCGTTAAATTAAATAGCATCCAAAGAATTTTGAAAATTTATATTTTGAAAACACCCTTAGTTGTTCATATATTAAGAAACATGCCATAGTTGAACCACTTAGTAAGAATAGAATTTATAAATTTAGTCATATGTGTTACTGTACCCAATTTTGGAATTTTAAATCCCTCATTAAGGAAACCGAAATCATTTAAATTCAATAAATAGTAGAATTTTTTATGACAATAGTTCCTATGAAATGGACCATAACGAATTGTTTAGTTTTGTGGTTTAACACCTCTAAAATTATAAGGTACAAATACACTTTTAAAGTTATAGGTGGCTCCCATTAAATCTCAACCATATTATCTAAGATAAAATCAAAATTTAATAGCCTTAACATATGTGAAAAAATATTTAAGACATAAGTTTAATCTACAATTGTTTAATTAGTTGGGTCGCCCTGTTACAATTCATAAAGTACCCATACACCATAACACATTGAATTTGGCTCCCATTTAATAGAAACCTTGATTTTTATCCCATTAAACCAATGGTTTGTTGCTCAAAAAATGTCATAATTGGTTAGTGATGTGTCAAAATCAATAAAAAATTTTCTTTTTATTATTTATTACTAGAAATTTTAAATAGTGAATTTTCAGATGATTTATCAGGGTAAGAAAGAATAGAAGAATTCAAAACATGCTAATAATAATAGTAAAAACATGGAAGGATGGAATAATAATCAAGGGAATTGTATTAATTAAACAATTAAACATGTTATATGAAGTAATTTAATGGAATACCTAATCATGTAAAAGTAATGCATGATAGTAAGAACACCAAAAATGTAATATAATAGTATAGAAAATAAGACACAAAGAATATCAACAATTTCAAATAACTTAACAATGAATCCAATCACTATTAGAAAAGAATCTTATACTAATGTATTATAACCATTGGTATAGGTCTCAAAAACCTTTGGTATAAGTTATAAAAATGGTTTGGGCAGATATTGGTTTGTCTAGAATCGGTATATACCTTCACCAACAGTTTTGGGAAACAATTGGTAAAGGTGGGATATGATAATAGTTTCCAAACAATTGGAAAAGGTAATATGAAATACCTATAAACAACCATTTTGAGAACTATTTGTATATGTAATTCAAAAAAACCTCAGTTGGTTTTGATCCTCAGACATTCAATTTATTTCTCAATGACCTAACCACTAAGCTATAATTTTTTTAAAGATAAAATTATTAATATGATAATTTATATTTATATGTAAATTAATTCTTAATGTATTCAATGTTATTTTCTAAAACAATTTATTAACAATAACAATACCTAAACCAATGGTTTTTAATACCATTGTTATAGTTAATTTTTTTTGGGACCTATATGATCTATTTTGAATAAAACCTTGGTATATGGTTGTTTTATTAATGTTATTCTAATTGTTTTTCCAAAATCATTTGTATAGGGTAATTTTATAGTACCTATTCCAGTTGTTTTGGAAAAACCGTTGGCATAGATCAGGTTTATAGTAGTGTAAATTGCATAGAATATGCATGGAATGTGAATTCCTATGTACCTAGAATGATGCATGAAATTATTTCTTCATTTCCATAAAAGGCCAAGGGTAAATACCAAAATTTCATAAATTATTATGTACCAGAAAGTACACCATTAAATCAAGCTGAATTCAAAGAAACATTAATAAAAAATATCATGGACATCAATCCCATCCCTGGCCACTTGAAATTTTCCCCATACATGGGTTTATCACTATAAGGCATGACTATTTTCCAAGATGAAACACATACCTAGTTTCATGTCTATCATCCCAAAATAGTAATACATAGGAAAAGAGTCATCTGATATCACTTTGTAACATCCCAACCTGACTAACTACAAAACAAATAGTCAGGCTGGTCACCACATGTCCTCAAACACACCTCCCAATATGATGGAGGCTTCTAAATAGTAGTGATGTTCTATGGATGGTATGGTGGGGGAGATTATACCCTTATTATTTGAGTACCACATTATTATTTCAAAAAATAAATAACATACAAAAGTGGATGTATAAATAATAAGACCAGATAGAGTATTAGAAGAATGATAATAATAAACAAATTGAAAATGACCTACACTAATATAAAAAATGATTCATGTCTAGATGATGATATATAAAATAAAATAGAGGACCCAAAGCAGATAACATGAAACAATGAAATACATGAATACAGAAATGAAAAAATCCCTACAGATGAACTCCCTGAAAATCATGATCTCAATCCCAACTATGAGCTCCTAACTCCAAGGTATGATCTTGAAAACAAAAGTAATAAAAGTAGGTACTATGGACAAGTTGATTTTTTAGGTACCCTAGTGAAATGGCTTCCCAAGAGGTTTATGAGATATACTTAGTAGGCCACAAGAAATGGTGTATCTTGTTAGATCATGTTCATGTATATAAAATAAGAGGTATTCATGTATATGAGAGTAAAATAAAAATGAAAAATAAATAATCAACCATGTCAATATTAGGTTCCTCATGGACACATGGCCAAATCATACCTACTTTGGTCTAACCTTGAAATTACTTAACCATAACCAACATGCACAAAGAGGTAAGTGGAAATTTATAATGGAATGTCCTAAATTGGAATGAGAAGTCGAACTGAACCAACACATGTGGTTTTGATTAGTGGATATAATAAATATATATCATTAGATTTTTTTTAAAGAAAACTACCAAAATTAAATAATTGTCACCCTGGGCCCATCTGATGAAATCCTTAACAATGACTAATTTATCGCACCAGGAGCACAATAACACTTACTTCCATTGGATTCCATCAAATATAACACATTAATGGCCTCGCAAGGATCACTCTTGGCCTAATATGAGAAAAAAACCTATGATACCATACCTGGTATCTCATGTCAGGGTCTATGTACCGCTAATTTCAGAGTATAACCATTTTCTCAATGATCCCGTGTAAGGTTTCTCCCCTTTGGAATTGGTATCACTCTTAATGAGGTGGAGAGAATGCATGGTGAGCCTATCCTAGAATAGTAGTATCTCCCCTAGATATCATCGTAAGGTGTATTCTTGTTTATGTTTTTGTTCTAGTCCCAATTTTGGGTTAATTAAATGTTTTCCAAAGTCTTTAAGAAGTCTTGGGGGTGTTCTGAGGGTTTGGGAAACGAAAAAGGTGAAAAAGGGTGTGTTCTGGGCTACCCACACAATTTTTTCATGGGTTGGAAAACCGACTAAGGGGAGACTGTGTGAGAAGTAGAAATATTCATGATTTCTGTATAGTCTAGAAAACTATGTGTGCGAGAGGGTGTGTGGGAAGTATCCTTTTCACGGTTTGCGCACAGTTTGGAAAACTGTTCCGGTAAATCATGTGGCCTGGGAAAATCTATGAATTTATAAAAATGAATATGCGGGGGAAATAGGAGCACTTGGCATTTTCCTCCCTTCTCCCTTATCCTATCCTAGTGATTCCCCAAAATCCCCAAGAGATTCTAAGGACCAATCAACCTCATCATAGTGCCATTTTGAGTTTCGTTCGTTGTGGATTGGAGATCTGGGTAAGGCTTGTCTCACTCTTGTTTCTCTTTCTTGTTTGGGGTTTAAATTTCATTCCCATGTCCATCTAAGTTACCAATCACTATTTTTTTGGTGATATATAGCATAAATCATCAAGGTTTTATCAAATCAGGATCTAAGACCACATTTTTGAGTGTGTTTTCCAACAGATTCAAGGTAGGTGGTGTAGAAGTTATATCCCTTGGTTTTTCTATAGATTTGTGCATGTAGGGTTTTTATTCATGCCATATTTTGAATAGATCTTATTTCCTTTGAAATGATGTGTTGTGGTGGCTGTCTAAATGGTTAATTTATCCCTTCTTAATCCCCATGGGATGAAATTAGGATGAATTTACCAAATTTGGGCCACCCAGGGGTTGTTACAATATTTCATGGACAAAGAGTTTAGCTAAGTAAGTGTAAGGCTGTTGTGATAAAACATATATCTCATGATGAATATGTTAATATTTTTGAAGGTTGAGTAATTGTTGTTTAGTAATACACCATGGTAGGGTAATAGACTTAAAGTCAGTCTATTTGGAATGAAAAAGTGTTAAAAGGGTTAATGGAAATATGCTAGGGGAGTATCTTTATACTTGAAAATGCTTAGTAAGATAGGAATGGGAAATAAAAATGGGGAAAAAGGATTAATTAATATGATTGATGAATGAGTTAATAGGTTGAGGATAAATTTCCAATTGATGGGTGAGGTTCTAGAGTTGGAGTCCAGACCATTTTAGGAAACATTTGGTTTTCTTTATTTTGGGGTTTTGTTCACTTGGCACTATAACATGGTATGAAATATTTACTATTGTACATGGTTGTACCATGGTTTTGGGATTTGTTAATTGTTCATGTTATCAATTGTTCTCTTTAATTTTCATTATTTATGTTATTATATTATGTGGATTACTATGGAAATGAGGGTATAGTCTCCCCATGTGACTTATTAGACCCTCACTACTAGTCTAAAACCTCTGCCATACGTGGAGGCACACTTGATGTCACATAACAACCCGGATCGGGCCACCGGTTTAGTGGATCCTTGGTCGAGGACGTTACAAATTGGTATCAAAGGAGGTTTAACCTCTCTTTATTAATATTTTTGTATGGTAGACAAGAGGTTAGGAAAGACACGGGTCTTGGTAAAGTGATTGTGATTGGGAGTACCTAACCCATGTATGGTGGAAAACCCAAGTCTCACTTGGAGGGGATTGTTGTTCTTGTTCTGTGATGTTACAGTTGATGATATTTCACCGTTGGGTGATGATTTTTTTTTCATTTAATAGTTTTGTGATGTTACTCTTGTGGATGGAAATTTATGAGTTTGTGAATTCATGCATCATTATAGTAACCTATGTAGTAAGGTGACATGCTTCATGGTAGAAACACACACGAGATGGGTGTGCATGATATAAAGGTTAGGATGCATATGTTTTCTTAAAAAATGTTCATAATGAGAGAGTATAAATGGGTAAAAGGGAAGTGAGAATAATGTATTTATTAAAAAATGTGGTTTACTAATGAAGTGAATGCGTGTCAATGTGTTTTAAGGATAAATTGTGATATGGAAACAGTTTTGGATGGGTGTAAAAGATAAGTCTTATAACCTTGAGAATTAGGCACTGTGTTATCCATGACATTAGGAAGTATAGTGAGAGGTAGTGATTTGGTTTGAAGTGTGCTCGTTTGGGTAGTGTCTGCAAACTGGTTTGGTGGAAAGTGTTGATCCGAAATATATCTTTTTTCCTTTTTTAAGGGTGCTATTGTTGAGTTCTAAATCTCATGTTTTTAATTGTAGAGAAATTCCACCTTGAAGATGTGCACTATTTGGGAGACATGAGGATGTTGGTGAGAACACCATTCCATTAGTGGAACAAGAGAATGTTGTGATACAAAGATATTGGGAAGAGAAGTTTTGAGAGACCATTGATAATTTTATGAAGATGATGGAACGAGACGCAGGGAGGGTTTCACCGAGTATGTTTCTGATTACCAAGGAGTTTAAACTATATCACCCTCCGACCATTACTATATAGGGTGTGATAGAAGCAACATGGTTATGGATTGAGTCCATCAAAACTATAATTTATCATCTAGAGACTACTGTTGATAAGAGAATCAATTTGGAATTCTATATTCTAAGGGGTTAGGAAAACTTTTGGCGGGACATCATATTCCAGACTGCTTAGGTTGAAGGAATGATGTATAATTATTTTTAGGAGAAATATGTTGAGAACTTATACCGAGGAACTTTGAGGTTGGAGAAGGCTACCGATATCTGGAGCTTGACTTAGGGGAAAATTTTAGTGATGGACTATGCTGGTTATTTCACCAATTTTAGTCACTTCGTTATGAAATTAATAGTAGATAAGGCAACTGAAGCTAAAAGATTCTAGGATGGGCTGAGACACAACAACCAATTTAAGTGAATATCTTTCATCCGAAAAGGTTTTTTGATGTGGTGGATCAAGCCCTTATCTCAGAGGGGAAACTAAAGGGAGATTCAGGGAGTAAACTGGTGGGACCAGCTGGGTGAGAAAGTGGTGCATATTATAATAGTGGTAAGTTCCACTTTGGATCATTTTAGAAAGGGGGAAGCACACAGATCCATTAGAAGAGGGGTCATCTTCTCAAGGAGGAAACTAGGTGTCTAGCTATCAGTGTGGCAGTTTGGGGAACAAGAGTGAACAATGTTCCCACCCACCTATCTAGTGCTGAGCATGTGACATGTTAGGCCACATGTAGAGGTTCTACAGGAACCCGTGGTAAACATGGAGTGATGAATGTTAGAGGAAGATGACGAGTGTGGGCAGGGTTCGATTACCTCATATCAGGTAGCATGTTGGAGCTCCCCAGGCCATACAGGTAGGGGAGGTGTACGTGGAACTCCAGGGCTAGATCACCATTACCAATATAGTAGTTTAGTGTAGGGTTCTTAGGTTGGAGCCCATGTTAAAGGGATAAGTCATATCCAGGGAGTTTGAGCTACAACTGAAGATGGTTAGGTCAGACCGTCTACTGTGAGAGGTATGATTCTTATAGCTTCCACGCTTTCATGGGATTTATTTGACATATGTGCTATACATTAATTTATTTATGCTCAGTAGGATGTTTTGTTAGGCTTAAACTTGGATACTACATGTGGGGTAATGTCACTTGATACTCTGCTAGGGGTGAGATTCAAGGGCACCATGTAGTGTAAGGGTTGTGTTCGAGAGGTTGGTGGGTATCGCTTCGTGTAGAATTTGTTTTTCCTTGAATTGTATGAGTTTATCCTAATAAAGTGTATGGATTTTTTGGAGTTATATCAATACCCCATTGACTATTTCCAGTGTGGGGTAATTTTCACATCTCATGATGAGAGCAGTTATGTCCTTCATGGTGAGTGGGATACTTGAGTGGGCCGTACAGAGCCCCTACGCCAGGAGTTGAGAGAAATCACAACCAAATTGGCATGCCTTATGTTAGATGATGGGGAGAAAGGACAACTAGTATCCCCTTTTGTTGTGGACCAGTTTCAGGATGTATTTTCTGGTGTCTTCTCACGGTTACCACATAAAATAGATGTTGAATTCATGATCGAATTATTACCAAGAGTAGAGAAAGTTTCTATTCCACCTTATCGAATGGTTCTAGTAGAGCTCCAATAAACGAATGTTCAGTTAGAGGAATTGGAGTGGAAATTTTTTATATGTACTGGTACATCACCTGGGGGATCTCCTTTGATATTTTCTAAGAAGGCTGAAGGATCACTAAGTTTATATATCAATTATAGGAAGTTGTACGAGATGAAAGTTAAGAACATAAAGCCTCTTCCTAGAATCGATTAACTGTTTGATCATCTTAGATGTGAATTAGTGTTTTCCTAGATTTATTTTAGATTGGGATACCACAAATTGAGGGTGAGACCTTCTGACATACCCTAGATATCTTTTCGAATAAGGTATGGGTTGTATGAATATTTTGTGATGATATTTGGGTTGACCAACACATCGATGAAGTTCATGTCCTTGATGGATCTGATACTCAACCTGTATCAGGATCAGTTTGTATTTTTCTTCATTAATGAAATATTGGTGGACTGTGAAACACATAAAGGTCATTCCAAACATATAGACATCATATTGAGTACACTAAAAGATCATAGGATTTACACCACGATAGAAAAATTTTAGTTTCAAATTAATAAGGGGTACCTTCTGGGACACATCATTTCTGAGTCATGTGTATTGGTGGACCCAGAAAAGGTGCAGGCTTTGGTATCTTGGAAGCAGTCCAAGAACAAATCTAATATTCATATTTTTCTTGGTTTGGATGATTTTCACTAAAGGGTTATTAGATATTTCTCTCCTTTGGAATCCCCACTCAATAGACTAACCAAGAAGGGGTTATGTTCTAATGGTCATAAGATTGTGATAATGATTTTCATGAGCTGAAAAATCGGTTGACTACCACACCGATTTTGATCTCACCTTAACCAGGTAAGAGGTGCACCTTGTTTTGGGATGTGTATTGTGTGGGACTTGGGGTATTGTTGATGCATGATGATCGGGTTATAGAATATGGGTATATATAGTTAAGGACACATGAAATAAATTATCCTACTCATGGCCTAGATCTAGATTCTTTGGTTCATGACATAAAATGTTGGTGGCATTACTTGTTGCGATATCCCATTACAATTTTTACCAACCATAGAAGTGTAAAATACTCTTCTTAGAGTGGGATTTGAATATTCAACAATGAAAATGGGTTGAGAACCTTCAGTCTTTTGATTTTGAATGGGGGTACAAACTGGGGAAAGGGAATAGTGTCATCGATGCTCTAAGATGGAAGAATTAGAATCAGGTAGTTCTGAAATCCAGTTCAGTGTGGGAAATGATAGCCTTGTTTGCTAAGATTTTGGGGGAGGTACAAGATAGGCACAAGTACATGACCCTTGTATCTATAGCAGTGGAATCTGCACTTCTTGGCCGAGTTATTGAGATTCAATTGGTGGATCCAAAGTGTTTAATTATGAAATAATGCCTTAAATGTGGGGAGTAACCTTCTGGTGGGACCTTTGCGGCCTATGGAGTCTCTTATGCTAATGGTTGGTCAGGGTGCTGACTAGTGTGTGTGAATATTTGACATGCAAGTTTCACACATCAATGTGGGAAGTGCATCTGGGCTTGACTAAGATATACCCTGATATTTGAAGGCATTTTTGGTGGTTGGGAATGAAGAAATAACTTTCGAGTTTTGGGGCACGATGTCGTACCTTTCTAAAGGTGAACATAGAACAGTAGTTCCCATGTGGGTTTTTGTAGTACTTTGTTATTCCATAGTGGAAGATAAATGACGTCACGATGGCCTTCGTGGTGGGTCTTCTAAGGATTCCTGATAGGAATAATGCAATTTGGGTGGTGGTAGATCGACTAACCAATGTGGATTGTTTCTCTCCAATTCATGAGACCTATATAGTTGACCATTTGGGGGAGTTTTATGGCCAATAAATAGATTGGTTTCTTGGAATTATAATTAACATAATTGAATATCGTGATTCGTGTTTCACCTTAGTCCTCCGTAAGGGACTACAGAAGGCACTCAGTACCCCAGTGTTTTTGAGTATGTCTTACCACCCACATACCGAAGGGTAGTCGGTGAATACCATTTAAGTATTAGAATACTTGTTGAGATAATGTGTTTTGGATTTCTGTGGTTTGTGGAAAAAACACTTGGCTATTTTCGATTTTTCTTACAAAAATATTTTTCAGGATAAAAATTTGATGTCAACTTTTAAGGAAGTTTATGGGAGACCATGTAGATCTCCATTTTTTTGGTTAGTGGTCGGGGAGTATGAGATCTTAGAACATAGTATAATGTAGGATAAATCAGGGAAGGTTCATTTTATTCATAAGCATATGGAAAAAACATAGAGTAGGATGAAGTCTTATGGATATTGGCATCGTAGACCGATTGAATTAATAGTGGGTGATAGTGTGTTTCTTCGGATGTCACCAAGGCTGGATCACCATCGAATTCAGAAGCAAGGCATGTTGGATCCTATATATGTGGGGACATTAGAAATTATGGAGATGTATGGACCTGTGGAATACCAATTAGTTCATCCACAGTGGTATAGTGGGATGCATGATGTTTTCCATGTTTCAAAACTCCAACAGCAACACCCTAATCCATCACATTTGATAAATGACAAGTATTTCAAGTAGGAAGCTGATACATCATTTACAGAGAACCCAGTTCGTATTGTGTACCATAGTTATAATATCATGGGGGGAAAGGTTGTGCCCTTTGTTCATGTTCCATGGAATCATGGGAACATTCGGGAGGAAACTTGGGAGCATGAGCCTGATTTTTGGGCCATGTGGACAGACCTCTTTTTTTTTGGAAACTAGTGATGCTCCGAAAGTGTGGCTCGAGGATGGGCCATTAATGTGGGGATAATGTAAGATTACAGTTTCCCCTATAAAGAAATTTCTTGTGCATGTTTTAGTTTTTTCTCCCTCTTATGGTTAATTAAAGTTTTTTCCCAAATCCTTAATAAGGCTCGGGGGTGTTCCAGGGGTTCATGACTTGAAATAGGGGAAAAGGGGGTGTTCTGGGTAGTCCTCATGATTTGGGCATTTACTGGGAAACCGTATGATGGGAGATCGTGCTAGGGGAGACCGTGATAGTAGTGTCAATCCACACTATTTTCTCATGGTCTAGAAAACCATGTTATATGGGAACTTCATAAAATTTTAAAAAATCCTATTATGGGGGGATTTAGGGTCACTCTGTATTTTCCTACCTTCTTTTTATATAGACCTAGTGACACCCCAAAATCTCCCAGTGCTTCCTTGGACCAATCTCCTCATTTTGAGTGTCATCCGTTGAAGATTGAGGATCCTGGAAAGGATAATATCACTCTTGTTTCTTTTTTTGGTTTAAGGTTTTTATTTATTTCCCATATCCATCCGACCACCCGTGCCATAATTATATTTTGAGATTAAGGGTAAATAGTTAAGGGTCAGTAGAATCAAGATATAAAGTCTCAGTTGAGAGTGTGTTTTCCAAAAAATTCAAGGTAAGTGGTCTATATGTTATATCCCTTTGTTTTTTTTGTAGATTTTTGCATATAGGCTTTTTATTCCTTCACTTTTTCGAATATTTATTGGTTCCTTTGACATGATGTGATGTATTGGATGTCTAAATGGTTAATTGAACTCCTATTGATCCCCATGGGATGCAAGAGGGATGAATTGACCAAATTGGGGCCACCCGAGGGGTGTATCGATATTTCTAATACTTATAGTTTAGCTATGTAAGTTTAATGTTGTTGTGTGAAAACATAGATCCCATGATGAATATGTTAATATGCTCGAAGGGTGTGTGGTTGGTGTTTTGTAATACATATATGTTGGATTATTTCTCGAGAGCATTTTTCATTGTCATGAAAAAGGGTTAATGAGATTAATGGAAAAATTATAGGGGACTAAATATATATATATACATGAAAATGATTAGTGAGATACGCTTGGAAAATGAGAATAGGGAAAAAGGGATAAGTAATATGAATGATGAATGTGTTAATGGACTGAGGATAAATGATAAATTCCCATTTCAGGATATTTTTGTGATTTTGTAAATGTTATTGTCTATGTTTGTGTCGATTTGGTTAGTAGGGGTTAATGATATATAATAATGTTAACATAGCTTGGTTGAGTGGGGTATCGAATTTAGGTTCTATTCCCATAGGTTGAGCTGGAACAAGGTTATAACACCTCCCCCAAATGCACGAGTAACATAAGGGGGCATAGTTCTATTCCCTTAATGGTTTCATTCCACCATGACTGAGGATTCGAGATGAGGATATTGGGAACTATGTGATATGATTCCATGTGAGGTAGGAATTGTTTAAATCTACCATGTTTTGAATGTTGAACATGCCTAATACATTGAACACATTAATATGGTAGAATAAATCATGAAATGCTTATGTAGTGAACCCAGACATAATGGTAGTATACCTAAAAAGAACACAGTCTAGAATGAAATCTTGAACTGTTGTCTTTATTTTTCATTATTATCACTTGCATGCACAATTTTCATTATTGGATATTTTGTAGACACTGTTGGGTTGGATACTGAGTTATACTCACACCCTGCTCAGGCCACCGTTGGGTACCAGAGCGGATTTCATGATTTCATATTAGGACAAGCGCATGTTCCCTATGTTAGGGAGTTGATTTGGACATGGGACATGATGGGTGAGGTTCAAGACATAGATTCCAGAACATTATGTGGATCCTGATATTTACATTCTTGTGGGGTTTTGTTCACTTATCACTATAGCATGGAATGAAATATTTACTATTGTATATGGTTGTACCCAGTTTTGGGGGATTGCTAATTATTAATGTTATTTATTTTTTTCTTTAATTTATGATATTTAAGTTATTATCTGATACAGCTTACTCAATAAAATAATTTTTCCCTTACCCTTGGTGAAACAAATTTCTCTACATATATTAAAAACATTTTGTCTTTCATATTGAAGATTATTTTATATGGTTCTTAATTATCCTCACACTAATTTATTACCATTAGGGAATTTTTTTGATATGTCTATCCTTCCCACAATAGAAACATTTGATGTCCATTATTCCTTTTCACTCTTCCATAATTTTTTAATGCTCTGTTTTATGAAATAAAAAAAGTCAACATGATTTTAGCTTCCTTTTCTTATTTTTAAACCCCATAATGTGTCTTATTAATCTCATCAAATTTTAAATCATAGATGGATTTTAATTCAATATATTTATAACTTTTATTATTTTTCTTCAACAACGATCCAGTCATATTTTTATAGATTATCGTGATATTAAGAAATTGTAATGATCCAAACTTTTACCAATATAATTTTTCCTTATTATAAAAATGTTAAATAGTATAAAACACCTAAATAGTATAAACATCCCAATAAAAACATTAATTATCATAATTGAATAATGAAATAAGTGATATTAGGAATTAGAGACCCCATACTAATGGAATAGTAACTTTACCATTAGAATATTAACATGGCCATTAGCATTCATAACATGATTAAGAGAATAGTAATCTCACCCTTGAATTTTTAAATAAAGATTATCCATATTATCATGGAAATTATGATAAAATTATATAATAGTATTAGAAAATAAATGTTTTAAAAATGATAAATTAAGAGTTGGTATATTTATAAAACATAAACCCTTATTTAGGATTTTATAATTAATAATATTTAATTGAAAAAAAAAATATTTTCACAAACTATGAAATTTTTTTTTATTATGATTATAATTTAATTTAATGAGACCCTATGTAATTTATCAAATGTCATAAAATCAGTTATAATTTTAATGTTGGTATTTTTCAAACAAATGAATATGTTTATTAAAAAGTAAAAAATCGATTTTTTTTCATAAAATTGAGTTAAAATTTTAATTCTACTCCTAAAAAATGGTTAGGGTAAATTTTTTGGATTTTTCTAAAATATTTGATGTTTTTGGTGAATAGTGAAATGAAGAAATTCACGTTATATAACATTATAATTTAAAATCAATAATTTTAGGGTCATTGATGATGTAAGAACAATAATATTGAACTTTAATTCATTATTCAAATATATTTATGGATGTGGTTCATACTATTTATATTATTGATCCAAAATAACAAACTAATGAATAAAATAAAAAAACATTCTCTTCTATAAATACCACCCTCAACACCTCTTCTCCTCACACATTAAATTCCTTGAATATTTTCTAAATTATATCCAATCCTCTTCTAGAAACCATACTCTATGTCCTAGATCCTTTGGTCTCAAGAAAATTCCAAATCCATTTTCCCTAAGGAGGATCTCCCAGATATGAATTCAAGATGTTAGATCCTCTTTCATTTTCCATTAAATTTTTTTCAATTTATATTATTTTCATATTCTATCATCACCTACCATTATCCAAGTGTAATGAAAACTAAAATAACATATAAATAATATAATTGTATTAGGTTAATGGAATTATATGTCATAAACTATATTATCATATACCATTAATTATAAAATGGATAACATCGTTTGTGATGTGTCGATTTACCGCCATCGTGGAGGATACATTTTCTTTTTTTCATTATCACCTTCATGGATGGTCATAAAAACATTATTATGGTCAAATAATATTTTGTAATACATATTATAAGTTATTTAATTTAAATGAATCATTATATAAACATTATATTAAATTAATTGACATGAGTTTGTGAAGGCTGTAAAATCTTCCAAAAAAATTAAAAAACTTTCTTTAACAGTCTATATAATTATTCATCATCATACCAAAAATCCAAATAAAATATAATATTATTTAATATTTATTATGTTCATAAATTACCTATAGTATCAATTTTATAAAATTATCCTTATTTTACATGAACTTCCATACATGTATACATAGGAACTGATCATGATAACTATGAGAACAGACACTCTTGGAATGATGGAATTAAACTACATAAAAATTATAATAGACATAATTGAAATAAATATAATTATAATAAATAAAAAACATGTAAAAGGGATTATTTATTTTTTAATTAATGAATCTAATATGCTTATCCAGGATAATAATATGAATAAAGCATTAAGATACAAGGTCATAGGATTCTTTAACCCAACTCCTTTTCTTTAGGTTATTCCTCTTTCATTTCATATTTCAGTGTGGAAATTATGTGAGTGATGATCCCGTAAGGGGCCTTTCTCGATGCTAGGTTTCACTCACCATCGCCTTTCTCTCCCCCATTGCAGATCTCCCTTGTTATCCTTTTTCCTGGCGCACTCATGGCTCGCGGGTCTTCCAGTGGCGGCAGATTTTCGTCTATGGTGAACATCCTTGCTGCGGCATGAGGCCTTATCCATTTCCCTGGCTAGGGATCCCCATGGTTCCGCGATGTTGGTCCCAGGTGGTCGATGCTGCGGTCTGGGGGTTGACGTTATGATTTGCATTGTCTATGGGTGTGATGGGTAGATCTGGCCCCAGGATGCGGTTTTGAAGGCGGTGATGGGATTTTCCACATAGGTCGGCGGAGGGGTCCCCTACCAGTGATATCTGGCGTATTTTGTGTTTTTTCTCTTTTTTATGTGTGTTTTTCTTGGGTTCATGGTGTGATGGTTTTTGCGGCACACAGTGTTGACTTGGCTCTGATTTCGATGATCGGTGATGCATTCTTGGTGATAGAAATCATGGTTTTAGGTGATTTGTGACGTTCTGTGATGGCTTCATGGTGGCAGATCATATTTTCTCAGACTTACTTTTTCGTTTTTGTTGTAGGATGGATGAATCTATTATTTTGGTTTGGTTTTAGGGTAGTTATTTGTGAATTTGTGGTATGATGTATGGCTATCTGGTTTGTGGTCTATGATGGTTAGAGTTCCCGGTGATTACATGTCAACAGTGGTGGGGAATCTCGATGATGAGATCTAGAGGTGTAAGGGTTTAGAAATCGGTGATGCTAGTGGTGTTTTTTCTATTCTTTTTAGGTTCTCACTTACCCAAAAAGTGATTTATTTGATAATAAAAAAATAATTTTTAGTCATATTTTAGTCTGGATGTTCTTCTTAAACTTATAAAATATAATTTAGTATTTTCCTTAAATTTTATTTTTAGGGATATAAATGTTTCAAATATTACTTTATGAAAAACACAATTATTTTCCAAAAGAAATATTCTTTCTAAAAACATCATTTTCTTATCATGAGATTATTTATTATTTACTAATGATTGATGAATAAAATACCAACATGTTTTTCATTTTTGGAACACTATTGTTTAGTCCTGAATATAAGATTTATTAAATGAATCACCTTCCATTACATGGATTAATTTATCCCATTATTTATATACATTCTATGTGGCATGCTTGATTATGTAAATGTTATGATGTGATGGGTGCCACTGGAATTATATAGCGCTCAAATTGATTGGGAAATTTGATGTATCTCATGAGATGAGGAGAAATATTCTTGAACATGATGATATATTTTTTCACACTTATGAAGTTACGAAAATTATCATATGTTTTGATTCCATAAGATAATTTCTTTGTTCACATTTAAGTGTGGTATTTGACCACTAAGACATGATGTCTCATTTTTTTGTATTTACACATTCCATTACTTTATCTAATGTTTCCTCTCATGATTATGAATTTAATACTATGTTTTTGTTAATAATATTATTATTATTCTTATCTTATATTTTATTGATTCATGTTATTATCTATCGCCTTTCTAGGATTTTATCTCACCTCATTCTTTAATGTATATCCTCGGGTGATTTATTATTCTAAGGAGTGGTTGAGATCAACTAAAAATCTATAGAAGATGTAAATAAATATTTTTTATGTATTATTATGTAAATTATATGTATGGTCCTAATTTTATAAAGAAACTAAATCTTTGGATCCTATTTTTGTAAAACTATTATATTGTTTGTCATTAAAATGATGAAATTATAATTTAAGAAAAATAATGGTCGTTATAGAAACCCCTTGGATTTAAAAATATACAAATCCAATTAATTCAATTATGGAATATTTACATAAAATTTATGGGTTTATATTTTCATAAACTGATAGATAAAAATTGAATCCTCTAGTTTTTATCCACATTCACACAATCATGCTTTCATTAGAAATAAATTATTCAATTGACCCACTCTCCATTATCCTAAAATATTATAATTTAGTTTAAAATTTCTATAATCCTGATATTTTTCATTTTTATCAGCTTCATAGATCCTATGATATTTTTATCATTTTTGCTTATTTGATGTATGTCCCATGATTTTTATCAACTCCTTCTCTATGAATGATGGAACAATAATGTTTATGGGATGAGATTTAGTACTAATATTCATTCTATTATTTTTGGATATTGATCCACTTTCATTGAAGTGTCAATTCATCATGTTTGATCACTAACATATCAAACTCTAATTATTGAAAAAACGATATATTCATTATATCCATATGTGAAACCCATTTACAATGAATTCCTTTTTACTTTGACTATTAAATAAGTTGATAATATCCATGATGAGATTAATTAAAATATACTATATAACATAATGAAAATGAATCATTTAAGTAAATTATTCTATAATATTAATTAAATAAACCCTATTATGTGATTAATGTTTCGAAGGGAAGTGGGGAATCAAATTATACATAACCTTTTTGGTTTTTGATCTCAAAATCTCTATACACTAATTTCATGTATGTGAAATAAGAAATATGAGTACTTCCCATAATGTTATTCTCTATATAAAAATCAATCAAACATTAAAATAATAAAACACATATAAACACTCAGGTTTTAAAAGGATGACTAATTTAAATAAGTTGTTATTTGTTAGTGAATTGTATATTATATTTAACTTCAAGTGGGTTGATTTTGTTTCCAATGTTTAATAAGAACAGAAATTATGGGTATAAATTTTAATATTCATTACAATCTCTTATTTAAATTGTATTATTATTTTTCAAAAATAAAATATAATATTAAATAGGTATTATAGAAAAAGATCAATAAAATTTCAATCCCATTGGGAAATAAATATGTCGTAATTTTAATATAATATAATTATGTAGGGACAAGTATACAACTTCCTTCCTCTATTTTCACGAATGATGTTTTAGAATCTCTAATATGAAGTAAAATTTATTGAAATTTATTTTTTATGTAAATCTATATTCTTTAAGGTGGTGTACATAAAATCACATCAATGGAATTTACATACCTTCCCTCCCCTATCTATCTTTTCTAGTAACCTTTAATGTCTTTTGTAACATACTTTATGGAAAAACATATCCATATTCATGAATGAGGAATTTTATATTATTGGAGATATCCATGATCCATAATTAACTAAAACAATAGTAATATATAACAATTTTTGTTTAAATGTTGGTTTCCCATAAATATTGATCACGATTTGGTATCATTCTATCTAAATAAATTATTGATATTTATAAATTCATCTTATATAGTTTTTGGGTGACAAAAGTAGTTGAATCATTTAAACCACCACCATGGATATTATAGATTTAATTATTGTATTTTTGGTTTTATCGAGTAAAATGATTTTTGATTTTAACATTTTGTACCGGAATTATGGTTACTGTTGAAAACACATCAGTTATTTAAGAAAACCTTGTTCTGGTGTTTTTATGTATTATAGAGATTTTTTATGTTTATGATTAGGAGTTTTAGTTTATTAAATATATCCATACTATAGTTTTTTTAGAGGGAGAGAGAATGTTAAATGGTGAGGACCACCATCTATGGATCAGGTCACATATCCATGTAATATTAAACAATGTTATTTTAAAACCAAATTATATCATAATTTTAGACTCATAAATCAACATGAGGGATTTAGATATGTATTATAAATAATTTAGTAGATATTTAAGATGTATTATTCATTACTCTATTGATTTGGAAGGAAAGATCTAGGGATCGATCAATATATCAAGGGTCGTTTAATCAAAAAAATTATATTTTTTGCATTTCATAATGATATATTTTTTTATCTATCATTTTAGTGAAATAAATTTTGAAAACTAGTTGAATATATATATCATGGTGTTTAATTATTATGAATATATTTTTTTAAATATTTAAGTGTGAGATCTATGAATGTCCATCCATGAAAGATCTATAATTTTTATAATTTGGTAGATTTAATGTATTTATATAGTTTAGATGTGAATTTTTATAACACTTTTAATTTAGTGAATGGTAAATTTTATAATCATTTCAAAATGTAATAAAAAGGATATAGATGGAAAATATGTTTGATATGTTATTTCGTATGTAATATTAAAACTGAAGGGTTTTTTATAAATTAATATATTCAGATAGATTTCATAATAATATTAGTTAGTTTGATTCATATAGACAGAAGATTATAGAAGAAATAATTTCTATGATCTAAATATTTATATATTCATTGTTGATTTATTCAAAATTTTATTGACATGTATTAATAAATTAATTTGATAGTTTTAGGAGAAATATATTTTTAATGAAAATAATAAATTGTGATTTGTTTATCTAGATAACTATTTTATTTGTGTAATAATGGTATATGAAATATAATTCTTCAAATTTTTACTTATTATGTATGGATGTGTAAGGATTATTGAATATTAATTTGATTAAACTCATTATGTGAATAAAGGATTAGATTTATATATTATGATAAAATTAAATGAGAAGATATGGAGGTATATTGATTTAACAATATGGTTTTCTAAATAACATAAGGATATGAAAGAATTAAATGCAATAATAGCATGATTTTTATAATTAATATTGATTAATTTATTTATATAAACATTTGGTTGAATTAAAATATATTTTTTGAGAAATATAGAATATCTGAATTTTTGTTTGATGATTTTACTAATAATAATGTTTGAGAAAATATATTATGGTATGTATTATTGATGTAAGTATTATGATATGTTATAATGATATTATTTTATGAAAAATAGGTGGAAGTTAGTGATTTAAAATTACATGATTATGATGTGGTATATAAGGATTGTAGCATCCCTGACCTCAATATCCAAGAGCTGGTGTCTATTTTATTATATTGGAACTAGATATATGTGATTCTAACCCAATCGGGAAAATATTTTAGTAGTATTGGTAAACTAGATAGATACATGATTCCTGTATTATATTTGAATATGTAAAATTACAATAGAATTATATTTTTGAGAATATCATTATTCTCTCTATCATGTCCTTGAATATCATTCATAGTAAACTTCCTGGATTCTTGGTAAAGGAAAAAAATACTTTTGATCTCAAATTATTTTTATGGTTTATATACAATGTAATACATCTTGAATTAATAATAATAATCAACATGGAAGGGTAAAAAATTGAATAAAAAGTCCATTTAAATAATTTGACTATCATGATTTGATAAGGCATAATCAATATGAAAAGGTAAATATTTGAACAAACATTCCATTTATTCAATGAATTGATTATCATAATAAGATAAGGAATAAAAAATTTGGAAAGGTAAATATTTCAACACAGATTCCAATTAATAAATACCCTAGCTATCATAATAAAAAAGGAATAATTGATAAATCAATGTAAATATCTGAAGACACATTCCTCTTAAACTATTAACTAAAAATAAAATGAACAAAGAGATAATATTATTGGTAAGATATCATGGATTATAATAAATAAAATAATATTAATGGAAATATAAAATTATTATATTTCACGATATCATGCATCCTGATACCTATACATTCACGATATTTCGTAGGACCATTTCAAACTAACGTAGAGGTGTATACCAGAAACCGATTTAACTAAGGTCAATGAATTGATTCTTCCCATTAGACTACCTATACATCGAGGGGGTATCTATAAATAGTCCGCACTCATATCATCATGTACAATTTATTCCTTATATATCAAATGATCGATTTCAATCATGAATAATATTCCTTGTCAAAAGAAATTATCGTCCTGTATATAATAAAAATTTAAAATAATTTCCATAATCAATAATATAACATAAAAAAGAATATAATTTATGTTTAAATTTTATAATGTTTATGGAAAAGAATATCCATGATAAATATTAGGGATATTTCAGGGAAATTTATTGTCCATTAGTTATAGGAAAGTGAATAATTCTTCGTAATGATAATGAAAGCAAAAATGAATCAGAGAAGTACATGTTAATAAAATCATTGGTAAAAATGATCATTAACCATCCAAAGAAATAATAATGATTGTATCAATAAAATATATCCCTACTGGATCATAATTAAAATAGAGGGTTTATTTTTCTTATGAATATAAATACTAAAAAAAATTCATTCAATAAAATGTTGTGGAAAAAAACATTTCACCTTACAAATATTTTTTTTAAAAAAATTATCAAAATAATTTGAAAATTAATTTCATTAAAAATAAAATTTGAAAACTATATCAAAATACTTAAAAAATTGAATGTTTATAATGATTTAAATCTCATACATGGTCTACATGTTAAAACAATGGATCTTTCCACATTCTATATAAAATAAAAATATGCATAATTTGTAAATAAATGGATATTCCTTTCAATTTTTTTAAAAAAATTCAATCATTCTAAAGAATTTATTTAATAAATAATTTTGATTATGTTAAAAATATTTTTGGAAATATTTGGGAAAAAATGTTTTTAAAGAAAAATGATTTGCAACTAAAGAGAAAAAAGAATTTGGATTTTATTATAAACACTTTCTCAATCATTTTAAGATCCAAATAGTGGAATATGGTACTATTACTCAAAAAAATATCATGAATAAAAGTTGGAGTATAACATGAATTGGTATTATTATAAAATTATCAATAATTTCTTTCAATGGAAATTCAGGTATAAATAATCTTGTTTTCAAGGACACTTAAACATAAATCTCTTAAAAAGATTATAACATTGATGTGAGAATTAATAAATGAATCAATAATTTGAATGAGATGTAAATACAGATAAAACAAGTATAAATATAATATAATATAGTCAAATGTATTTACAAAAATAATCATATAATTTCATTGATATGAATAACTAATATAACTCAATGAAAAAAAATTCATTTACCAAATTATTTTCCACATTATTATTTTCCTGTCAAATACCCTTGAATGAAATTATTAAAATTAAAATGTAAAATAAAATTTATTATGATTTATTCATCATATTATTAGAGAAATAGTCAATTGTAGACCAAATAAATAAAATTGGGTTCATAACATTAAAATATTATTAAATTAAAGGAAATTTAGATGAACACCTTTACCCCATACCTCCTTTTAGACAAACATGATTCTTTAATCCTGTATAAGTGTTTTAAATATTTTATTAGTTTATTCCAAAACTAGGTTAATATTTATAATATTATATCTGACCCTAAAATAAAATTTTCCACTGGTTTGTTTATAACATTTTATTATTTACACTGTTTCAAATATTAATTTCAATGATTCCTCATTCATGATTTGTCATGAATGTCTTATTTGTGTTTGTCATATATAGATCTAGAATCTAAATAATAATATTAATGTTATAAATATCATATTTACTCATTATATATTTTTGAAAATCATTCTTTAATGTTGGTCATGGAATATAAATTTCATCTTTTCATGGAGATAGTTTGTTGTATGTACACAGGAGAAATGATATCATTCCATTAATGAGTAAAGGGGTAGGGATGTTTATGATATATATATATATATATTATAATTGATTTAATTTCATATAGATCCAATTTATTCATTATATTTATCTTTATTACCTTCCATATAATGTGTATTGAAAAATTAATCACATAGCTTCTTAAGTCAACAATATTCCATACACAAGAGAGACACTATAATATTTTAAATGGTATATAAATTAATATGATATAAGATAACTGTTGACTTTATTACATATTAACTAGTGATATATTATATAATTGTATACATAATAAAACATGACTGATCAATAATTCAAATATATTTAGGAGTTTGGTACATTAAATAACAATATAAATTTTGGGGGGTACATCACTATTGTTGAAAACATCCTTAACCTGATCATAATATTCCATCATAAATAAAACATTATAGGATAACCTGGGGATATACATAAGTAAGGGGTAAGCTATAAATCCATGTAAAGAAATATAAGTCATTCATAAAATGAATAATGTATTACATGTAAGACAATATTCATGTAAATGAAACATAAAATGGGTGAGGATCATAAACATTAACATGAAGGAATCATATAGCCTCGTAACATAAAATAAACATGTGGATGTGGAAAAAAATTTAAAAATGACATTATAAAAATAGGTCACATTTTTCCACCAAGACATCAGAACATAATATGGTTAGCATTACATAACGTACATTATACATGACATATCATGAGAATAAAATGTTACACAATGCAATGGAGTGATATATGGGCTCATCCATCAAGTAATATATAAAGGGCTTACCCGATACTATCTTGGAACACCCATCATATTCATATCAGGTACATGCATATGTGTTCCAAATATTTCATATAAAATAAGGAATATTTTTACCCTAGTTAATCTCAATATCATGTATATTGGGAAACATATAGAGAAGTTCCTAGAAGAAATTATATGTATGTCTAGGTTAATTCCCTTGAGTGAAAATAGTGATGATATTCACACACACAAAATATTGGCATGGGAAAATCAAAATGAAATTTCTCAAGATATTGATGGTATATAGTGGTTCATAAATTGATTTTCTGTGGGATAAAAAGGTTTATAATATTTTTTTCAAAAATATGTATAGTAATATATATGTGGATAAACATTTCCCAACATTATAAATTGAAAATAAAATTCATGAAAAAAACAATATAATTGAATAATGTAGAGAAATATAAGATTTTGGTATAATAATGCCTTCAGTAAAAACTATAATGAGAAGGGATAATATATATCTCATTCAAATGACATAAATTTTACAACATAGGTATATTGATAATTTCATTAAATAAAAGAATATTTAGACTCAAAAGGATTAATAAAATTAAGGTGGTTGAATTGAAAAGAAGTGGTAGGGGTCCCTCACTTATTGTAATTGCATTATAATTTTCAAGGAAAAACATGTGTACCAAAAGGATCATGGGAAGGTTTAATGAGAGTGAAAGGGGGTATATAATAACATTTATATAAATATTCAATTTAGGGGTATTTAGAATAATATACCAAAACAAGTAAAATTGGAAATTAAGAGTCACAACATAAAATAAGCGCTTAAACAAAAACAAGAGAGGGAGGTCCCTTACCTTGAGAGGGTTATTCAAAAATCTTTATGGGAGATTCTTTAGATCTTTGGAGAACAATTTTAGGACAGAAGGGATTTGATTTATTATTTAGAACATTCTAAATGGTTTTTGAGTAAATAGAATGGGGATATTGGGTGGGATTATATAGTAAAATATATGGTTTTTCTTTATAATTAACCAAATTTCATTTTTGGATTATATATAAAAAAATAATAAAATAACACAATCCTCTCAATAGTTTCTAAAAAATAAGGATGTTTTTAATTTTTTTTAGATAAAATGGTTGAACTTATAAAAATATTACCCTTTCTTATATGGGAGTGAGACGTGTTTTTAGAGAAATTCTTTTAAAACCATAAAATATAATATAGGTTTTGGAGGATTTATAAATGATTTATAAAATTAATAAAACAAACTAAAAAAATTATGTTAAATAGAATAAATATATTTTTCTTTTTATACCTTATATGGTATGTATTTCATCACTTTTTTGTCATTACAATTTCATAATACACACTTTATGTTTATACCATATTTCATTTTACTCAAAAAGGTTAACTATCATAAAAATTTTGAAAAAATAACCGTTGGAAAATTTCATCAGGAAAATAAAAAGTATATTTATTCTATAAAAATAAATATAAAAATAAGACAAATTATTCTTTTAAATCAAAATAATCATTTATTGAAAATAATTTTTTAAATAATAGTTTTATGACCATTATAAAAATTAATGTTTTATCCCATAAAAATATATTATAATTTATATGTAATTTATAATATTTCATAATAGTTATTATATTAAAATTTCGTTTATATAAAAAATCTTGATTTATCTAATAAGAATCTCGTGATTAAAACTATATATTACTCCAAATGTATTTTTTGTTCTATCGTATCAAAAATATAATTTTTTTATCAAAATAATTATTTAATTATTTATAAAGTAACAAAAAATATAATCATTATTATATGAAAAATTAAATATTCATATTATTTGGGTTACTTTGTTTTTAGTTCTTTTTAATTTCTTTATTACCCTTATTTAAAATATTTTCCTTTTATAGTTATAATAAAAATTTTATATAGTTACTATTACTAATGTCTGGTGAATATGTTGAACATATTACCTAATATTAATTTTGATGATTAAAAATATAGAATCTATTTTAATAGAATGAATTATATAATATTGAATAATTTAATTTACAATAATACCCACAAGAATGTCGAGAAGCTATTTTTTGAAACAAAATGCAATTTTCATGGAAAATATTGTTTCACTTTAACTCTATAACTAGAAATATTAATTATATATATTTAAATTCATAAATATATATATAATTAAAAGTAAAATTTTAATATTTTCTTATTTTGTGATAATAAAGTTAATTATAATGGAGAAAAAATATTCATTTTAAATCAATTTCCAGATGAATATGTTTTTAAGACTAAAAATAAAAGTATACTAAAATATGGTATAATGATGAATTAAATGTTATTAATTGGATAAAATATTACTAAATAATACCAATGTTACCTAAAAATACAATTAAATATATATTGGACCTATTAAATTACTTAATTTATCCAAAGAAATAACAATTT
The DNA here is from genome assembly GCA_963277665.1 of Viscum album. Lineage (NCBI taxonomy): Eukaryota > Viridiplantae > Streptophyta > Magnoliopsida > Santalales > Viscaceae > Viscum > Viscum album. The sequence goes on from OY728161.1 coordinate 1,596,635,613, forward strand.
TACATATGAATGGTATTTTCCACTAATCAATGAAAAATATATGTATTCGAAATAATTAATAAAATTAACCTAAATAAATTTATATATGATGATATAAAAAATGTTTTCCAGTTTATCGAATAAATTTTCTTTATTTTATACGAAATAATTGTAATATTTTATCCTAAACAAATAAAAATCAATTTTTGGGAGAAAACTTATTTTGAAAAAAATGGGAATTACCAAAAACAATTGAGTGGTTAATTACGATAAATTTATCAATAAATTTATAATGATAAAGATATATATATATTGAAAATTAATTAATTCTACTCATATACACAAATTTTATGGAAAGGTTAAAATGATTATATTTAAATAATCATTGTATGTAGGGGTTTAGTGTTGCATATCACATATCCTATCAAATATAGTTTTATATTTTAAAAACATGGGCCATTAAATTATTCCACATTTAATAAATTGTTTCCTCTAAATTTGTACTTGAACTTGGAAATCACTATTTTGAAACATCAAGATTTCATTATTGAACCCCCACATCACAAAAACTGTTTATAAAACCTCAAATTTCCAAGAGAGAAAGGGAAGCAAAGAGATCATCACATAACTATGCTTCCAAGTGGGATAAAATTATTGTCATGTGATAAAATATTCATGGAATAGAAGAAAAAACACCAATGAATGAATAAAATGTAATATATAGTAATTTCAAGTAAAATTCAATGAACACAAAACCATAAACCAGTGTTGTGTAAAATGGCCATTATTTCATCAAAAATAATAATCATATGAAAACTTTTTTGTTTTTATGATTTTTTCACAGAGTTTATAAATTCCCCACACATCTAGACTAGGGAAATAAATATATATACATTATTTACAATAATAATTTGTTCCTTTAATCAATTTCTAATAAAATCTCATCTTTTATCTAAATGTTGATTGCTAATAGTAAATTTCTATTTCTCGAATGACAAAATTAAACTTCTAAAAAATCACTTAATCCATAAAATAATAACCATTTATTATTACTTTTATAACAACTATGACAACACATATCATTATTACACATTAATTCATGATTATTTATATAATAGTACACATAATAAACCCAGAATATTGAGAAGTCTACTGTCTTTGGGAATTTGATATATTACAAAACAACATAAAATATTGGGTATATTACCCTAATTGAAATATTTATTAACATGATCATAACATTCCATCATACTATGGGATAGCCATGGGAAATAGATAAGTAAGGTTTGAGATATAAATCCAACTAAAGGATTATTAATGAATTATAACATGAAGAATATATTAGATGTTAGGCAACAAGCATCTTAATAGATCATAAAAGGGTGGAGGATCATAAATATGCACATGAAATCATGATATATCAGGGTAACATAAATTAAGCATTGTAATTTAAAAAAGACATTAAACATGTCATTATAATCATATGTCAATGTTAACCACAATGAAATCATAGAATAATGTTCTTAGGTCAACCAAACATACACAATAAATGGATTATAATGAGACTAAAAAATTACCCAATTCATTAGAGAACTATCAGGGTGAACCCATCATATAATCTATAATAGGGAATCCTATAACTATCTAGGAATATCCATAATAATCTTATTATGTACATGAATAAGTTTTCCACATAGATCATATGATATAATCATACATTGAATAAAATTTAATCCCATAGTCAAGGATTTTGGGCTACATAAATGGAATTACAAAATTAAATAATCAGAAGTATATATAGTTGAGTACAATTTATTGGATATAGTAATGGTATTCCAAAAAATAATTGTTTTCCATGAATAACTCCTGGTGAAATTTCAGCAGCATAACATCAATACATTAAAGATCATAAGAACGTTTAATGGGAGATATTGTGTTATCTAATTAATATTAAATAAAATAGGAAGTAATATGTATGTTTAGAAACATATCCCAACATTATGTATTAGAAATAAAAGGCATAAAATTAAGAATAATATTTATTAAGAACATGAAAGGGTGGATTTAAGTATAGTAATGACTAAAGTAATTGCTATAATTAGAAGGGATAAATGATATATAATTCAAATAAAATAATTTTTATAGTAAAGGGATCATTATAATTTCATGAATACACAAAAAATTATAATCATGAGGCTTAATATAATGAATGATCTTGTATTGAATAGAAGAGGGAGAGGTCCCTTACCTTTGGAGTGGAAAATCCCATGACAGATTCGACATCATAATTGTTGTACATAAAGGTACATTGGAGGGAAAAATTTGAGTGAAAGTGGTATACCATGACATTTAGTACAAAAAATTAGTAATATAAATTTATAAAAACATACACAAACAAGAAAACTTAGAAACTAAGTTTCACAACAGAAAAGATTTTCTTGAATAAAGATAAGAGAGGGAAATCCCTTACCTTGAGAGGGTTATTCCAAAAGCTTGGGAGGTGCCTCTTGAGATATTGGGGGAATATTTAGAGGAATATTGAAAAAGGAAAGAATATTGGGGACATTATTAAATACTTTTATATGAATATAATGAATATATTGGGTGTGTTTATATAGGAAAAGAGATAGAGTTATTTATTATTTTCCAAACTTATATTTTGGACCCAATTTAAAAAAATATAAACAAACAATAACTTTACCTGGGGATTTATATGTTTTCATCCAAATAGTGGTTGTTAAAATTATTTTATAATGAAAATGAATAAAATTATTAAAATATTACCCTTTCTCATGAAGAAGTGAGTCATGTTTTTGACAAACATATTTTAAAACATTTAAATATAATATAGGTTTTGAAGGATTCATAAAGGGTACATATAATAAATAAAATAACCTAAAAAACAACATGATAAAGGGGAATCATGTATTTTCTCTTTTATCCCTTATATGGTATAAATTATATCACTTTTGGGTCATTATGATGTCATAATACACATCATATACTTATACAATATAAATTTTTTACCTGAATATATTGCCTATATCAGAAAATAATAAAAAAGTCAACATTGGAATCCTTGAATTTTCAAAATAAAAAAATGCTATTTATTTTATAAAAATAATTCACTAAATATTAATAATTACACCTTTAAATCAAAATTCCCTTTCATTTACAAATATTGGGGTTTTAACTACAATAGTTTTCTGACCCTTATAAAATTCACATTTTTAGCTCATTAAATTATATTATCATTTATGTTTAATATATACTATGTAATAATATATTTGGAATTAAAATATAATTTATTTAAACAAATTATTGAGTTAATGGAAAATATTTTCATTATTAAAACAATATATTACTCTATATAAAATTTCTATTTTATCAAATAAAAAATATATATTATTAAACAAATATAAATTTATTCATTTATAAAGTTAAAAATATATAATTATTATCATTTAAAAATTTAAATATTCTTAAGATTATAGTTACTTTCTTTTTCTATCCCTTGTTAAATTATTTTTCCCCTTAACTAACCAATTTTCATTTTACCATTATAATAAATATTTACTACACTTACTAGTCGTACTATTTTACAATTATGTTGATCACATTACCTTAAATTAATTATAATGACGAAAAATATGGATTCCATTTTATCCAAATCAAATTCTGAGGTGGAATAATTCAATTTAAAAAAAACCAATATGTTAGACAAGAAGTGATTTTCCAAAAAAATCATATTTAAAGAAAAGATGTTTTAACTTTTACTCTATAAATAATAATATTCCTTATATGAATTTAAATGAATAATTATTGATATATATTATATAAATTTAATTTAAATAATTTATCATTAGGTTTTATTTTAACTAACTATATGGGAAAAATATTTTTCATTTTAAAACGTTTTTCAGATAAATGTGTTTTATGCGTAAAAATAAACAAACAATAAAATCTATTAAACTGATGATTTCAATGTAATTAATTGTATTATATATAAATAAATAGTACTTTTAATACCTTGAAATAATTTTTAAAAAATATTGCGACTTTTATATTTCTTAATTTGTCAAAATAAATGAAAATTTTACATTAAAATGTTATTTTTCACTATTCAGTAAAAAATCAATATTTTCTGAAGAATTCGAAAATTTCACCCAATGTTTACATTGATATTTTGATATATAAACTTGATCTCATTTTATAAAATATATTTTCAAAATTTTCCGGATAATAATTTTAATATTTTTCAAACAAATAAGTAAAACTCATCTTTGAAGAAAATATATTTTGCAAAAAAATTGATATTTCCAAAAAAAATGTGTAAATATTTAAAATTATGTATACAAAATTTTATAATGAGAAATAAATATAAATTTAATAAATTAATTATACATACTCAAAAATATATAAATTTAATGAAATATTTAACACGACCATATTTATATAATCAATTTTTTAGGCTTAGTGTTGTGTATCTCAAAAGTTATCAATCATTGTTTTTTATTTTAAAAACTCAAGGAGTTATAAGTTATATGTGAAATTATAATTAAATAAGTATAATTATATCATAAATAATTTTTATACACATTAAATCCATAATTATATACAATCATGAGATGTATTGACAAAAAACGAGTTACATTAGTTCGTGAGGCAGTTGTCCACCGTACACAGGATCAACGATTTCATTTCACATATGATGGAAGATATGGTAGACATTGGTAATGTAATTAACATAATATAATATATTTATATGGGAAATAATATTTTAATTGTTATATAATTATTCAATAAAAGTTTATTGAGGTTTGAGAAGAAATAAAATAACAATGATCATTTAAGAACATTACATCTTCTTCGGACGACCTCTTTAGGTTTACACCAAAATAATTTCCAGGATGAAGTGATGATAAAAAATATCTATGATGTTTATAGGGGAGTAATTAAGTTATTATGAAGATGTTTTCTGAACCAAATGGATTTTAATGCGTTAATAAGAGAGGAGAGTGGTTACCCTTTTATAAGCGGGGGAGAGGAAGAACAAGTAATTTATGTAAAGAATCAATTACCCCCCAAATTGTTATCAATAAAAAGCCTAAAAATTTGTAATTATTAATTAGTATAGTTTTCATGGTATAAATATAGTAACAAAATTGGTTTTTTATTATTTTTGGGTCATTCATAACTATTATCTTTGTATTTTAACCCCTGATAAACCGGTTTTTACCTTAATATTGATAATTAATTGTTTATGCTTTTACAATTAATAATTTTTTAAATCTATATGAACATTATATATAATATAAATTATTATGATTCAAAATATGTATTATATATTTACAAACTCAATTCATATATGTTTCATAGTTTAATTTTAAATTAAACCTATAGACGTTTCCAAACCGATTTTTCCAATGAAAACATTCAAACGTTTAAAATGTTTTTATATAATAATTAAATATGAAATTGATTAAAATTACCTAAATTATTAGTATATAATTATTATGTAATAAATTTTACATTAAAATATTATAAAATTTAATTTACCCTTGTAATTTATTTAAATGAAAAGGATGTTTAAAAATTTCTATATTTTATCACTATTCATTGAACATTGAAACATTTCCAAAAAAATAGAAAATAATACCCTACAAAAATTTATATACGATGGATTAAAAAATGAATAAAATTTTATCAAAAAAAGTTTCTAAAATTTACAAAAATTTATTTAATATTATGTGTTCAAAGCATTACTAAACCGTCTCATAGAAAAATATAGTTTTTTAGAAAACATTAAATTTTTATTTTGAATGACTATTATTTTATTTGTAATGAATAAATAACCGTAATTTTCATAATTTATCTTATTATAGTCATACCCTAAAATTTAATGGCATGTTTATAATGGTATAAAATATTGTGGTTCATTTATACATATAATTGCATGTTCCTCCAGATATAAAAGATATCAAATTTATTTTAAAAAATATATATCATAAAGTATAATGGATTTATATTCTCATCCAATAATAGTGTTGCGTGTCATATTTGATATTGAACTCATAATTATTCTTTTAAAATATGAAAGTGTTACAAATATATTTTACATATTTAATAAACATAGGTATGATTGTTATTTTTCATCCATAAAAATTAATTATTTTTTTTCTCAAAGTTGTAAAGATAGATGCCGTCAAGTTTTTATAGAATTATAGAAATGTTGAATTCACATGATTCATAACCTTAGATGAATTTTAAAATAAAAAATTGATTTAATAAATGAACACTTGAGATACATCTTGTATGTTTTAATAATGTTTTCATAGTTTAAATATGGTAGGAATATTCCTAGGGTGAGTTTCTTTGGTGTTAATTAATTAAAAAGAAATAATATGGTGGATGTTGGAGCCACCACATAACTGTTAATTTACCCAAAGATAAATATTAGTACATCCACAGGGGACATTTTTATTATTTATCCATTATATGGATGAAGGGTCGCAATTGGGTACTTGGTGGGATACCAAGTGGCAAGATCATGGGTACAAAGTACCTTATGTAACCCAAGATAGTTTTAAGGGGAAATTTAGGATCCTTTGAAGTTTTTATAACCCACTAATTAGTTCTTTTATGTGGATAACTAACCTAATGGAAAATCACCACCACCTCCTCCCTCTTAGGGTCTCTTATTTCTATTTATGGACGTTTCAGGGGATTTTAACATTTATTGAGGTAGGTTTCATTCCATTTCACCCTTGTCTATTCCCCCTCTTAAATTTAATCTGATTTGGAATGATTAGATTTCATTTTTTTTATTTTATTTCATAAAATCATGGGGAAATAACACTACTTTGATGTTGCTTTTTTATATGGAAGTCAGAGTATTTTAGGATAGTATGAATGTAATATTTTAGATGTTGTTTTATTGGAGGTATGATTATAGATATATTATTCACTAATCATAATTGTTTTTTTGGAAATAATCCTTAATGATTTGAAGGGGGTTTAAGGATTTATCTCATAAAGGGCTCATGGGTTTTCAATTATCAATCTACGTTCCATTTCATGGGTTCTTTGAATGATTTTACAACTCTATGATTTTAGTAACATGATTACAATTATACATTGTTTTGATAATTAATTATTATTTAAAAATAACCAATTATATTTTCATTTTTTAGAGGTAAGACCTTTTATGTTATAGTTTTGAGTTGGGGTAAATGGAGTAGAAATCCATGAGAATTGGGTAACTGTAACACCCCAAGTTTTTATAAGATATATTCATTATAATTTCTTTGATATCTATTTTTGTACGCTATAACAAGATTAGCTTGCACTATATGCAACACCATATTATATTGTAGTATACGCAACACTATTCTTGGCTTGCGTTTCATGCAAGAGCAACCTTCCTCGAAATCTTTCTTCGTACGCAACAACAAGTTTCACTAAACAATGATATGTTAATAAAATATTATATAAAATGGACATTATGAATAGAAATACCCACTTTTTGAAATTTTATAAATTTTATCATTCAAAATGGACATCATTGTTGGATTCAGAATATCGAAATTAGCCTCAGGTGAATTTTTCGTATTTTTCTGAAAACATTAAATTTCTGATGAATATTGAAAACACTGAGTTTTTAGTTAAAACCGACTCTTTATTTAAATAATAATTTATTTTATTTAAATTTTTTATAGGTCAAAATAGATACATAATAACTATATTAGTTCAATGTAATTAATTGTAGACATTTAATAATAATTATAGATATATAAAATTTTATTGAACTTTTTACTGTCTTTTACCCTCCTCTTAGGGGCATTTGAAAATTTATATAAAACTTAATATTACCACTTCCGTGAGATGAATTTAGAAAATTTGAGAGACAAGTTTAATATCACGGAGTACAATGTAGTTCAAGAAGATAAAAATAAATTTTTCCGAATAGTAACTTTTTACTTTTATTTACCACGGTTAAAAGTAAATAGGGTAATTAAGGGTAAAAATGATATTATTATTACCATAACACATGTCCTAATAATTTTGGATAAGTATAATTAGACCAAAAACACCATTGGAATAAAATATTACCATTTAGTTCTACTTGGAATAGATTAGGACATTTATTATTATTTAAATGAAAGAAGAGTTTAAACAATTAAAATCAATGTTTAATAATTAAAACATTTTTAATATAGGGTTATACATATAATAAATTCTACTATAAATATTTATTTGAAATATAAAACGATTTCCTACATAATGGTATTTTATTTATAAATTTTAGACATTAAATAATTTAATTTATTTATGACACAATGATGATACAATAATTACATTATTAATTAAATATTAACATAATTCATTTTATAGATACCAAAATAAATGTAATTTGAGGCTTTTTATATAATACACTAATTTTATAGGTTAATATATCATATTATGGATGGTTAGATGAATTTTTTTCAAAGTAATAATGTTGAAATTAATTTAGAGAAAACAAAATACCAAATTGTGTCAAAATAGACATAAAAGAGTTTTTAAAAAAAATATTATATTATAAATTAATATAATGGTCTTAAAAATATGAGGTTGTTCCAAAAGACTTATATAATAATATATATTACATTAATGAACCAATTGGTGTTTGATTGGAAGTTTATAGTATGTTTAATAACAATATAGTGTAAGAATACAAAAAAGACGGTAAAAGTTAAATTATTTAACTTAGAGTTAAATCTAAATGATAAGGTTAAAATGGTTACATAAAATTTTCTAAAACATATTGGTTGAGTTAATTTCGACCCATACCCACCCTATCCTATAAATAAGTCACATTGGATCCATTAGAAACCGAATATGAATTTATTATAAAATAATATTTTATGTTTTTCCAAAGGTTCCCCTCACACCTCTTAAAAAAGGTCACTCCCCCTTCTCACTTATTCACACCACCAAAGAAATTTGTCATAGACAAACCCTCCAAAATACCCTCTAAACTGTCCTCCCTTCATCGTAGAGTCTGTCCTTTAGTTAGAATGATAACCTACAGAGCCCTTTTGATCAAATCAAAAGGAAGAACCCGACGAAGCGGTAAATATCTCACATCATATTTCAAGTTCCATTCTTCTTCCACTTCCTCCTTCTTTTTTGTTTCCATTATAAAATAATAACTCCATTATATTCTATATACTAGGACGTTATTATAAAAATTGTACAACAATATTACCTATTTTATCCATCTTATGAATGAAAAATTCACTACACGTGCGTACGTACGACTTACCGTCTCCATGTCGTGGTGTAGTTTGTTATTCAAACCATTAATCATTTGGATGGGTATAATAATGAGTATAAATGATATAAATGATAAATATAACATTATAATTTTTATTTATATATGATATAAAAACCAATTATAAACGATTTTAATATTAAAAGAATGATATCATCGCTCGTGCGTACGTACAGACTGCCGTCTCCATGAATGCGATGAGATTTATTTTCCATGATTAACCATTCATGTATTATTATAAAGTATATATAATAAATAATAATTAAATATATTACTTAATAATTATACTATATTCATGTAAATATATGTTTCATTTAATTAATTCCATTCAATTCAATAAGGAAACGAAAACAGCGTTCATGCGTACGTACGACCTACCCTCTCAATGAACGGTGTATTTCATTATGTTTATTGATTTATAAAATACAGTTATATAGTGAATTTATATTCTATATAAATAATTTTTTACATTATGTAATTAAGTAAATCAGGATATAAGTAAGAACAATAAGTCAAATCACGTACGATAAATGAAATGATTTTACCCAAAACCCTGATTTAACATGGAATTTACAAAAGAACGGTTAATATAAAGTCATAAGTGAACCATATATGATATCATAACAATGAATATGATTATTTAGTAAGTCAATGAAATTATTTAAATCATTATACAGGAGGTTCAGATACGTACGAAGCATATCAGATCTAAGGTAAGGGATAATTTTTCCAATCCCGTTCTTATCCGAGATTGTTTATTCATAAGTATTTACTGGGGTTATTGTTATCATCCATGTATAAGTTTTATAAAAGTGTTTTCGTGTATTTTTAAAGCCCTATTTACCCATTTTTTAATTTTACCACATGTTATGGGAGGAATATTTCTTTTGTTTACCATACAAGCAAGTTTTTGACTTTTCTAACTGAAGTACGAGGAGAATGTTTTTTTAACTTATACGGATTGAATGGATTTTTACGGTTTCATAACGCCTTATTTTCAAGAAAATTCCTCTACAATATTTCATTATTACTTTAAATAAAATCCTTTTCTTTTAAAATTTCATGGAATTTTGTGGAAAGAAAATGATTTTGAATAAGAAAGTATATTTTCCTCAAGAAGTTTTTTCAAGTGTTTTATCAAAACGGTTTTCAATCTAAGATGACATTATTCAGTATGTTTATGTTTCAAGTATAATTTCTGTATTATTTACATGGTTTTATTTTTCTTATGATGAAATGATATCCATTTGATTTATATGGATTATGTTTTGATGGAATGATGGTTATGAAACCCATTTTATTCTTTGGGTTATGATGAATGATTTATATTTATTTTGTGCCACAAGTAAGAATTATTTCATTATGAGAAGGGTGGGACCTATATCTCCCTCCAATGAATTGGGTAAATATTTATTTCTCATGTTATAGACATGGCTGGAATGGAAAGTAAATCTGGTTCAGTAATACAGGGCTGGAACGACAAGTAATCCCAGTTCAGTAAGGGACGTTGTCCACTAAGAAGGTCTTGGCAGTAATTCCTTGGCTACAATGGAAATCATATAATCTAATTTAAGTTTTTCCACAATTCCATGATTTATTCCAATGCTATTTTATAATGATTAATGTTACTTTATGATCTACACCAAATGTACTTCCAAGATTTTTTCCATGACTAAAGATTTTGATGTTTAAACTTTATGTTCTTATCTTGAAGTTCAAATCTATATGGTTTGTTTTATTTTCTCAATGCTTACCCTTACTGAGAATTTGAGATCGCCCTTTTTATGTTTTATTTTCACCAAGATATAGAGGAAGGTTTTAGGTAAGAAAAAAAGGGGAAGATCTTTATGGGAGATGTTGAAGATCTTTCACCACGATTAGAAGGTTATGTTCTAAGTTTCTCAAGACACTAAACTAATACGGCCATTCAGAATTTTTTTGCGTCATTATTAATTATTCCTCAATAGTAATGTAATGTCCATGTACGTCACAATTTGGTTCATTATAGTTGGTATCCGAAGAAAGGTTTAGATAACCTTTGGAATTTAGAATGCGAAAACTTCAGTGACATCCCAAGAGATATTTCATAGGTATGTCTATGGATGTCCCTATGGTTATGTATAAGTATAGATTACAGTCCTAGAATTATGGTAACGATCATATAATTTAACCTAATATGTTTGATATTGAATGTACTCCCCCTTTATTATGTTGTTTTCCTCGAATGATTTTTGCCTCTCACACTATTCTTTTTGGGTTTTAGACGATGGCTGGATCTCGAAGGAACCTTGTTGGTCAATATAATGGACAATGCAATGAATTTCCTCTTGAACAAATCAATGTTATGAGAGATGGAGTACGAAATCTTATTGCTATACTTACACAAGATATGAATCTTTTTGGAGTTCCAAATGAGCAGAGAAGGGAAAAGTATTCTATTGAGTCCTTCAGGAGGCAACATCTACCTTCTTTCAGTGGGTATTCTGATCCAATTATTGTAGAGTAATGGATCAGTACCATTGGAAGGATATCTACCATACTTCACTATTCAAAACATGAAAAAGTAATTTTAGTTGTTTACTATTTAGAAGGTGAAGCAGATTAGTGGTGGAATCTAATTAAGAATAAAAGGCCCCAAGATGAAATTGGATCCATGTAATGGGATGAGTTCAAGAACTTCTTTTTCAATAATTACATCCCTCCTATTCTTTGAAAAAAGATGGAAAAGGAGTTCCTTGACCTTAAGTAAAAGGATAATGAATCTTTTGGTATATATGAGGCGAATTTCACAAGGCTTGCAAGGTATGCATCTAGCTTTATCATCCTACCTGAAAGAAAAGTTTATCGATTCTTTAGTGGCTTAAAACCAAGTCTTTGAAAGGCATTAGCGATAAGTGACTTCAGTAGCTATGAAGAAATTGTGCGTTTTTCTATCAAGGAAGAACAGGAAGTTAGTGTTACCTATCCATCTTATGGATTTGACATGAAAGAAAAGATGGAGTTCAAGGAAAAATCTCAAAGAAATGGTGAAAATAAGACAGATGTTTCGTTATTCTCAAAGTGTTGAAAGAATAATGGTGGAGTTTGTCTTAAAGGGACTAGAAAATGTTTTATGTTTGGAAAATAAGGTCATCATGTAGTTGAGTGTCGATGTAATCAGAAAAAGGTAGCTAATGATGTAAATAGAGAAAAGACTACAGAGAATGCACCACCAACTCTTCAATGCTACAACTGAAAGGAAATGGTGAATTGTGCCAACCAATTCCCTAATCCAAGGGTTAATGATGATCGACATTAACAACCTATTAAGGCAAAGGACAAAGGGATGTCACATACAATCACAATTGGTGATGTTGAATATGAAAATGATGTATTGGAATGAATAAGTATTTATGTAATGGAATTCCAAGATAAAGTTGTGGAATCTCATTTATAGTATCGTGGAATATTGGAATATCAATGTATTGGATTATTGTAGTTTTTAATAATTTTTTGGTAATAGTAACCATGAAAAGTGATTGAAATATTTTTCGAAAGCAGATGAAATGTGCATAAAGAAGTGATAAGGATAAAATAATATGTATGATAGTATTCATGAGTTCATGAATGATATAAGGACAAAGTGATATCATGGTTTGAGTATATCGAGATTTTGTGATTTTTTAATGTGGAAAGAGTTATCTATTGACATTATTCATGTTTTCACTAAGGTTCTATGGTAATTCATGTTTCAAGAGAATACATGATTAAGGTATTCACATTTTTTATGTGTCCAACAAGATATATCTTTTGATATATGGGGATAAATGATGGTATTCATGTGCTTGTTATATGACCATTCTAGTAATCATTTTCTTTATTCTATGAGTTTGGAAAAAAGTATTTTGGATAAGTCGTAAGGTTGGACTAGATTATGTTGGACATCAGATAGTATTTTTTAATGCTAGAACATTTTTGATATTATTTCTGTAATGTTATAATGGTGTAGTTTTAGAAAAAGGATAACCCATAGGATGGGAGACAACCCATCGCGTCAGAAAAGGCTATGAGAATCGAACCCAAAACTGAAGTGCGACAGGACTTTATCGCCTACCACTGGCCTACAAGAAGTCCCTGGTTAGTAGAAACTAGTTTTATATTATTAAGAGGTATGGTAGATGAAGTATAAGTCCATATATGATTAATCTCCCCATATATGGACTTATGTATATTTATTAACTTTTTCTAACCTTATGTTTGAGACAGATGGAGTGACCTATCATTCTATCAGATGATCTTGTCACACTTTACGAATGATTAATTAAACTTCATTTCTTTAATAGATGATGTGGAAATTGTTCAAGGCACGAGAAACGTTGAGATTGTACCAAAATCAAGTAAGTATTTCTTTTAATTCAAATATTCATCAAAATTTGGGAAATGATATTGAAAACAAAAAATGTTGTCTAAGTTCTCTCATATATGATAAATCAGATGGTACCATAGATCATCACGAATTTATGGATTTGTGATTTTTGTCTTTTTCATAGCCATGTCCTCTACCACTCTTCATCAGAACATGATGGTTATATTTTTCGTCCATATCCATATTTTCACCTATGTTCTCATATATGGAAACCCAGTGATGAGTTACTTTGGGTAACCGTTATGTTTCATACATGAGTTTTTAAAATTAAGTTTTAGTATTCCATTTTACGATGTGGGTTTCCATGAAAGAAACATTCATGTAGAAAACCATTTATAACCTCGAAAAAATTTCAGGGTGAAATTCATTTTAAGGGGGGTTGAATGTAACACCGTGATATCTTATGAGATATATTCCTTTTAATTTCATTGACATCTTCTGTTGTATGCTAAAAAAAGATTATCTTTCACTATACACAACATCGTATTAGCCTGTAGTATATGAAACCCTATTCATGGCTTGCATTTCACGGAAGAGAAATCTTCCACGATAGCTTGTGTTATATGCAATACCGAGTTTTACTAAACAAAGATATACTATTAAAATATTTTATTAACTGGCCATTATGAATAGTAATACCCAACTTTTGAAATTTTACAAATTTTATCTTTGAAAATGGACTTCATTTTTGGATTCGTAATTTCGAAATTACCCTACTATGAATTTTTGGTATTTTTCTGAAAACGTTCAATTTTTGATGAATAGTGAAACCACTGAGTTATTAGTTAAAACCGACTTTTTATTTAAATAATCATTTATTTTATTTAAATTTATTTTAGTTCAATGAAGATGCATAATACATATATATGATCAATGTAATTCATTAGAGTCATTTTATAATAATTTTAGATATATAAAAATTTTATTAAACTTTTAACCGGCTTTTACCCACCTCCTAGGAGCATTTTCAATTTTACATAAAACTTAATTTTACCACTTCTGTTAGCTGAATTTCAAAAATATGAGAAAAAAAGTTAGTATCAAGGTGTAAAATGTGGTTCAATAAGATAAAAATAATTTTTGGTCAATAGTAACTTTTTTACTTTTATTTACCACGATTAAAAGTAAATAAGGTAATTAAGGGTAAAAATGATATTATTATTACCCTAATACATGTCCTAATTCTATTGGATAAATATAATTCGACCAAAAACAACCTTAGGAATAAAATAAGGCCATTTAAGTCCACTGGTACTGGATGAGGATATTTATTATTATTTAATTCAAAGAAGAGTTAAAAGAAATAAAATCAAATTTTAATAAGTAAATCGTTTTTAATATAAGGTTACACGTAAGATACATTAGACTCAAAATTTTCAGTTGAAAGATAATAATATTTACAACATAATTTTATTTTATTTATAAATATTAGACATTAAATAATTTAATTTATATATGACACAATGATGAAGCAGTAATTACCTTATTAATGAAATACTAACATAATTGATATTATAAATACCCAAATAAATGTAATTTGAGACTTTTTGTAAATTAAAATAATTTTATATTTTAATATAACATATTTGGGTTGGTTAGATGAATTTATTTCGATGTAATAATGCTGTTATAAATTTAGAGAAAACAAAATACAAAATAGTGTCAAAATTGACAAAAAATAGCTTTTAAAACAAATATTATATTATTAATTTATATAATGGTCCTAAAAATATAAGTTTTGGGAAATAGACATATATAATAATATATATCACATTAATGGACCAATTTTGGTTCTATTGGCATTTTATTGAA
This sequence comes from Viscum album, assembly GCA_963277665.1. Classification (NCBI taxonomy): domain Eukaryota; kingdom Viridiplantae; phylum Streptophyta; class Magnoliopsida; order Santalales; family Viscaceae; genus Viscum; species Viscum album. Next base: position 1,596,651,125 of record OY728161.1, read on the forward strand.
ATTTTATTAGCCATATAGTGTAAGAATAAAAGAAGACATTGTAAAAGTTAAATTATTTAACAATGAGTTAAATGTAAATGATAAGGTTAAATTGATATCCTAAACTTGTGTAAAACCTATTTTTTGAGAGTATTTTGACCCATCCTCACCCTATCCTTGAAATAAGTCACTTTGGATCCATTATAAACCTAATATGAACTTTTTATGAAATAATATTTTATGTTTTTTCTATGGTGCCCCTCACCCCTTTTATAAAAGGGCACTCACCCTTCTCTCTAATTCGCATATCCAAAGCCATTTGTCTCAGACAAACCCTACCCCAATAACCTCTCAAATATACTACCTTCAACCTAGAGGCCTTCCTTTAGTCAGAAATATAACCTAAGGATCCCTTTTCATCAAATCGATTGGAAAAACCTAAAGAAGAGGTAAATATCTCACAACCTATTTCATGTTCCTTTCTTCTTCCACTTCCTCTTTATTTGTGGTTTCCATTATAAAATAATAAATCCAGTATATTCTATATAATGTGATGTTATTATAAAAATTTTACAACCATATTAGTTATTTTATCCATCCTACGAATGAAAAATTCACCCAATGTGTGTATGTACGGCTTATCGTCTCCACATCATGGTGTAGTTTATTATTCAAACATTTTATCATTTGGATGGGTATAATGATGAGTATAAATGATATAAATGATAAATATAACATTATTATGATTCTGTATATATTATATACTTACAAATTATATACAATTTTGAAATCAAAATAATGATATCATTGCTCGTGCGTACATACGGACTACCGTCTCCACGAATGCGATGAGATTAATTTTCCATGATTAACCATTCATGTATGATTATAAATTATATAAAATAAATAATCCTTAATGATATAACATACTAATGATACTGGATTTATGTACATATATGATTCATTTAATTAATTCCATTCAATTCAACAAGGAAACAAAAACATCGTTAATGCGTACGTACGGCCTACGGTCTCCATGAACAGAGTATTTTATTTCATTTATCAATCTATCATATATATTTATATGCTGAATATATATTATATATAAATAATGTTTTAAATTTTAGAATTAAGTAAATCAGCCTATAATTATGAACAAAAAGTTGAAACACGTACGATAAATGAAACGATTTTACCCAAAACGTTGCTTTAACATGGAATTTACAAAAGAACAGGTAATAGAAAGTAATAAGTGAACCATATATGATATCATAACAATGAATGTTATTATTTAATAAGTTAATAAAATTATTTAAATCATTATACAGGAGGTTCAGATACGCATGAAGCATATCAGATCTATGGTAAGGAATAATTATTCTAATATCGCTCTTATCCAAGATTGTTTATTCGTAAGTATTTACTGGGGTTATTGTTAACATCCATATCCATGTTTTCTAAAAGTTTTTTCATGTATGTTTAAAGTTATTTTTTCCAATTATTGACTTTTACCACATGTTATAGAAGGAATATTACTTTTTTTTACTATATGAGGAACTTTTTACTTTTCCGACAGAAGTACGAGAATAATGTTTTTTTAACTTATATGGGATGAATGTATTTTTACGGTTTCATAACGCCTTATTTTCATGAATCTCACTCTACAATATTTCATGATTACTTTAAATAAAATCAATTTCATTTAAAATTGCATGGAATTTTGGGAAAATAAAATGATTTTGAATAAGAAAGCATATTTCCCTCAAGAATTCATTTCAAGTGTTTTATCAAAACTATTTTCCATCTACGATGACATTATTCAGTATGATTATGTTTCAAGTATAATGTCTCTATTATTCAAATGTTTTGATTTTTCTTAAGATGAAATGATATCCATTTGTTTTATATGGATTATTATATGATGGAATTATGTTTATGAAACCCATTTTATTCATTGGGTTATTATGAATGATTTATGTTTATTTTGTGGCACAAGTAAGAATGATTTCATTATGAGATGGGTGGGACCTATATCTCCCTCTAATGCATTGGTTAAAGATTTATATATCATGAGATAGACATGGCTGGAATGGAAAGTAAATCTGGTTCAGTAATACAGGGCCGGAATGATATGTAAACCCAATTTAGTAAGGGAATTTGTCCACTAAGATGGTCTTGGCAGTAATGCCTTCGCTACAATGGAAATCATATCACGTCATTTATGCTTTTCTACAATTCCATGATTTATTCCAATGCTATTTTATGATGATTAATGTTCCTTTATGATCTATGTCTTATATACTTCCAAGATTTATTTCACGACTCTAGATTTTGATGTTTACAAATTATATTCATGTCTTGAAGTTCAGATGTGTATGGTATGTTTTATTTTATCCATGCTTACCATTACTGAGCATTTGAGCTCACCCTATTTATGTTTTATTTTCCCTAGGATATAAATAAAGGGTTTATGTAAGAAAACAAAAGGGGAAGATCTTTATGGTAGATGATAAAGATCCTTCACCACGATTAGAAGGTTATGTTTTGAGTTTCCAAAGACACTAAATTAATACATTCGTTCGATGTTTGATTGTGTCATGTAGTAATTATTCCACAAAAGTAATATAATGTCCATGTACGTCAGTCTTGGGGTCTTTATAGTAACTCTATAAAAGATGTAGGTGGTCAGTAATTTTATAGATTTATATATATTACATATATTGTGTGATGTGAAAGTGGTGTTAAGTAGAAGTTACTGATATGAGTTAATGTTGATGAGGCTTTATTGTTTATGATGGAATTAAAATGTGCTTTTATGGCCATGAATGATCTTACACATGTTACCCTCTAACTTAGAGTCACTTCATGACCTAATTATGTGATGAAATTCAAATTAAAATAGTGATGGATCCCAAAAATGGTGTAAAAAATGGTAAATATATTGAGTGACCTAGTGAGTTCTAGAGGGTTTACGTGTGAAACTCTGTAGAAATGATTGATATCAATGTGGGTGTAGTGATAGGTTTAATCTATATCTTGGATTAATAATGGATAGAACCAAAGTAGAGGCCTGTAATATTGAATTTTATTAATCAATAAATGATGTAGGATCCCCATTATGATAGAAAAGTGAGTTATACCAATTGGGATCATGGTTATATTCTAGAAGAAAATTGTAATATTCCCACAAGAACTTACTAAAAAAGTATTTGTAGTTGATCCTATGTTATTGTGTCCAAAACATAGAAAAATACTCGCAAAATTCAATGTAATGAAATTCATAAACCATGCTAAATGAATGCAGATAAGTATTTCAGAATACAATGAACAAAATAAAGTAAAACAAAAGTACAACAAAGGTTAACATGGTTCAGATGTGTGTCCAACTATGTAATGGCCCCAAACGACAACTCTCGGATGTGGTCATAAAATATAATATTAACATTTTTAGAATTGAAACAAATAAATATGACCTAGTTATAAACCGTCAAAACATATTAAAATGAACTAAAATATTATCACATATATACCAAAGGACCTTTTAGGTAATGTTTTTTTTGCAGAATTATATGAAACTCTTAATGAAAAATATGGACACATAAACAACGTGGTCAAAAAAGTCAATATTATCTCCAAAAAATATTCTCACTTGAATCCTCTATAGCACAACACATTTTACATCATTCCCCATAACCTTGGTAAAAAGAAGCATAAGAGGGGTGTGCTCAAATTCACAATAAGTATTAACACTAGAATTAAAAATTTAATTTCATTAGTAATCCTAAAAATGAAATAGGGGTATAATTTCAAAATCAAAGTGTGTGAGCATAAAATATGAGACTTTATACCCATTGACACCAGGATCATGAGTCATGAAACATGGAATAAAGCATTAACATAAAGAAATATTCATATATTCTACAGGGGAAATGATTTTTTACGATGGTTCATTTGTGATTAGTGGATGATCATCATAAATAGTCCACCACCAAAGAATATTTATGATGCATCCCAATTCCCATAAAAAATTTTTGGTTGTAAAAAAGAATTTGTGACGGGGTAACATTCCCGTCACAAAATGATTTGGTGTGTGGTACGTGCCATAATGTGGGAAGGATATTTGGGTTTGGTGTCCACACCCATCACAAATACTATCCATTGTTTTAGGTATTTACAACAGGAGTACACTTCTATAGCAAATAGTATGATGACAGGAATGTATTTGTGATGGATCCCATTGCAAATAGTTTTCTTTTTATCATCACCATAATTATTATGGGGAAACATATGCAACAGGTCTCATCACATAAAATAATATTTGTGACGGGACTCCCATCACAAATTATGTATCATATATATTCCCTCCTCTGCTTTTTTCATTTCACTCCTCTCATAATTCCCCTCTCATTCTCTGCTTTCAGAATTTTCAGTTTAGTTGTTTCAATGTTTTAGATTTCCCAGTGGAGAAATTTTCTATGTTTGTATCCAATAAAAGATTCCGTTTAGGTGAATTTATTCATTTTATTTTTTATTTGATTTTTTATTAGTCATAAATATTAATAAATAGTAGAATTTATTAATAAATAGAAATAATTTGTTACAAATAGTGATTATTAGTAAAAATTTGAAAATATTTGTAATAAATAGTAATAAATAGTAATAAATAATAATAATTAGAAAAAATAGAATTAATTATCAATAAAGAGTAGTAATTGTTAATAAATAGTAGTAATTAGAAATAAATAGTAATAGTTGGTATTAAATATTTTTTTATTAAATAGTAATAAATATTAATAAATATAAAAAATTAAAATAAATTGTATTATTTTTTAGTAAATTGTATTAATTAGTAATAATTAGTCATAATTAGTAATAATAATTTGTAATTACTAATATTTAGTAAAAATTATTAATAATTAGTAGTAGTTATTAATAATTAGTAATAATAAGTAAAAATTATTAGTAGTTACAAATAATTAAAAATTAGTGATGATTATTAATAATTAGTACTAATTATTAAGTACTAATTATTAGTAATAAGTATTACTAATGGTTACTAATTATTAGTAATTATTAATAATTGGAAATAATTAGTAATTAATAATAATTAGTAATAAAAATTAGTAATTAGTATTAATTATTAATAATTATTTGTAATTTGTAATAATTAGTAATAATTAGAAGTAATTAGTCATAGTTAGTAATAATAAGTATAAAATAGTAAAAAATAGCATTGATTTGTAATAAATATGAAAAATACTAATAAAAAGTATTTATTAGTAAGTTTTTTTAATAAATATTAGTAATTAGTAGAAATTAGTAGTTAATAATAGTAATTAGATTTAATTACTATTAATATGTATAAAATGGAATTAATTAGTAGTATTAGTAGTAATTAGTAATAAATAGTAGTAATTTATAGTAAATAGTAGTAATTAGTAATAAACTGTAGTAATTAGAAACAAATTGTAGTAATTAGAAATAAGTTATAGTAATTAGTAATAAATAGAAATAAATAGACATAAATAGTGAAAAATAGTAATAATTAGTAGAAATTAGTAATAAATAGTCTTAATTAGTAATAAATATTAATAAATAGTAGTAAATAGCAGTAAATAGTATTAAATATCAATAATTAGTAATAATTAGTAAATTTTTTTAATAAATAGTTGTAATGAGTAATATATACTATTAATTAGTTATAATTAGTAATAAATAGTAACAAATAGTACTAATTAGTAGTAATTAACAATAAGTAGTAGTAATTAGTAATAAATAGTAAGAAATTGTAGTAATTAGTAATAAATAGTATTAATTATTAATAAATAGTAGTAATCAGCAAAATATAGTAGTAATTAGTAGTAATTAGTAATAATTTGTAGTAATTGTTTGTAATGCATTGTAATTGTTAATAACTAAAAGTAATTGTTAATAAATTGTAGTAATTAGTAGTAATTAGTTTTAATATGTATAAAAATGTTATAAACTATAAAAATTAGTAATAATAAGAGGCGATTAGTAGTAATTAGTTTTAGTTAGTGGTACCTTTTATAAATTGGAGCTAGTAAAAATTAGCAGAAATTAGTAAAGATTTAATGTAATTAGTAATAATTTACGGTAATGAGTAAAAATTTGTAGTAAATAGTATTATTTAGCAGTAATTGGTAAAAGTTAGTGATAATCAATATAATTAAAAAATGTAGTTGTAATTAGTAAATAATTTTCATAAATTAATAAAATTTAGTAATAATAAGTGGTAATGGGTAGTAATTAGTAATTATTGGTGGTAATTATTAAAAATTAGTAGTAATTAATAAATAATAACGATAATTAGTAAAAAATAGTGTTATTAGTTTTAATTTTCAATAATTAGTAGAAATTAGTGACAAATCAATATAATTATTAAAAATAAGCGATAACTAGTAAATAATTGTTATAAATAAATAAAAATAGTAATAATAAGTGGAAATTAGTAGTAATTAGTTATAATTATATATAATTAGAAAAAATAGCAGTAATTATTAGAACATTATTATAAACTAATTGGTTTTAATAATAATTGTTAATCAGAGATAAACAAAAATAATTAACGGTAATTAGTTATAATTAGCAGTAATTAGTAATAATTATTAGTAATTAGTAATAATTTGCTATAATTAGTAAAAATTTATATTAATTAGTATAAATTTTGGAATTTAGTAAAAAATAATGGTAATTAGAAAATATTAACAGTAATTATTAAAAAATAATTGTAATTAGTAATAATTATAGGTAATTAGTAAACATTAGGGATAATTTATATAATTAATATAAATTAGATGTAATTAGTAAAAAAACTATAAACTAAGAAAAATTACTAATAATATGGGGTTATTAGAAGTAATTAGTAATAAATAGAGGTAATTATTAATAATTACATGTAATTAGTAAAAAGTCATGGTAGTTAGTAAAAATTAATGGTAATTAGTTAAAAATACTGGTAATTTGTATTAATTTTCTATAATTAGTAAAAAATAGCGATAATATTAAATAATTATTAAAAATCAATGATATTTGATAATTGTATTATAAACAAATAAAAATAAGTAATAATAAGTGGTTATTGGATGTAATTAGTAATAATTAGTAGTAATTAGTTATAAATAGTGATTTTCAGTAAAAATTAGCAGTAAGTAATAAAACATTATTATAAACTAATCAGAATTTGTTATAATAAGTGATTATTAGAGGTAATTAGTAATTATTTGTAGTAATTTGTAAAAATTAGTTGTAATTAGTGGAAATTAACATTATTTAATAATAATTAATATCAATTACTAATAAGTTTTATAAAATAATAAATATTAGTGTTGATTTGTGGTTTTTAGTAATAATTACTAATGAATGATAAAAACAAGATCTCAAAAAATTCAATTCATCCAAAGTGAATGTGGTTCTATTAACGTGTAATGAATTGATATTTTTTAAAAGGATACTCAAAATCCATCTTTTACATGATGAAAAATGAATCTCGATGATGACACCCAACTATTATGGGTTGATTGAAATTATGATATTATCGATGTACAAATGAATTTGAAATCGAAAGAGATGATGAAACTGATACTCCTATGGAAATTGATGATACTGAGAAGTAATATGATGTTAATGACACCATAATATAATAATATGAGGACGAAGATTAATCTTGATTCTGATAAATGTTGGTCATAATAATATATTATATAATATATATATATATATATAATAGTTATTTTCAACTATTTTCTAACAATATTCATTTAAGGTTTATATGGACTCTGATTTGTTTCGTGTGTTGGAGAAGGGTGACTTGCATAGTGATGGGCATGAATTGGAACCATATTACCCTTAGACTATGGGTATCTCAACAAAAACTCATAGGGGTCATGGGCTTTCAATAATGACGATTTCTGACCCTATCCTTGAGAAACATCCACTTCCGGACTTCAATCCATACATGCGGAGGTATACTTAGTTATTTATTTTAGTTATTTTTCATTATTTTTCATTAATTTATTATTATACTAATCATTTAATTATTTTTTCGGTTTTTTCATAGCTTTTCGAATATAGTTATTGGACAAGGGAGTTCTATATTGAAAAATTGTATGTCTGGAGCACTAGTGACATGGGATCAGATTCCCATTGATGTTCAGTGACATATGTCTGATCATTGGATTGTATGTAAATAAATAATATTTATTTTGAAAGTTATTTACTTAATAACTTTATATTATTGTTTTTCGTATGATTTATGGTTTCTTATCGATGATAGAATGCATGAATCTATCATTGAGGCATGATAAATCTTTATTCGTGAGCATTTATGTCAATTGTTTCAAAATATGAGGAGGGAAAACATGTTGAAAGTGGTAGTCATATAGGTTTTTTATTCTTGTTATTCCCACTAACTAGATTATATATCATTTATGGTTTGGAATGAATTATGCTCATACTCGAACAGTTACACTTTTCATACGAGAGAATCATTACGTTGATTGAATCAGAGTGAGGTATGAGGTGACACATCGAGTTGGTAGTCATACTTTCAATACGGATTGGAAAAATATGGTGAGAACATTTTTTCAATAATTTATATATCTTTAAATATTTTTTACATATTTTATACTCATATAGGTATTTGAACATCCTGATATTATAGAGTTCAACATTCATAAGAAGATGTACCGAGATCTTATCCCTGGAGTGATTTGAGGTGATTACTAGCAGCATATTGCGATTAGTATAATTTTTTTGTTTTAAAATTAACTTGAAATTATATTTTAACTATTTAAATTTTAAATTGAAATTGAAGGATTGAAGTAAGCCCCTGATGTTTTTGACACATGATGAGATTCTGGAAGAGGTCGAAGGTCATACTACTATTATGACATGATTATATGATGCATCATGGATCTAGGTGACACAATATGCTTTAGAGAGGGGTCTAGTGGTAGGCATCCGTTATTGACTAATGCCTAAAAATTTTAATGGTACTGATGCATGGTCAACATCCAGCTTGAGGGGAGCTCATGTAGAGTCATCATCATCAGTCTCATAATATGATAAGAAACTATGAGATCAGAGTGAGGTTATTGAGACCATGCATAAGGAGTAGGATGAAGTCCATTTACAACATTAGCAGTAGCAGGAGCAGATGTGGTTATGGCAGGAGTCACATGTTGAGTACATGTTGTGGACTTCTTAGGACATAGGGATGGAGTTCCCTCCACCTCCTCTTCCATATGATCCTCACCACCTCCACAGTTACAATGAAATTATCAACATAATTATTATGTTATAATTTTAAAGAAAATATTTTATGTAATATTTTAATTTTTAGATGTTTAAAATTTTTAAATTTGTTTTGATAGTTTTTAAATATTTAAATTTTTTAAATTTTCTTTTTTTTATATATGATGATATTTTATTTTTATATTTTTATATTTCTATATTATTTCCATATATACATATATATATTTTAAAATTATTTTTTATAAGAATAGTGAACCATCAATGTAACATCCCGGGTCCGGGTGCCACTCAACGGGTTCCCCGAACCCGGTTGGTCACATGACCTCATGCGCATTTCCCAAAACGCCAAAGGCTGCTGACTAGCAGCGAAGGCCCAAGTATGATAGTGGGGAAACTATTCCCTCATTGGTCAATGTGTAGTGTAGCGGAATAAAAGAAAAAGCACACAACAACAGCGAAAGCAATAAACCATACACATTTAATATAAAAAACTACAGTAAAAGATAACCTACATTTATATAGATATGATGCAACTTGTATCATGTTCTAAGAAAACATCCAGTACATTTTACATAGTAGTACAATACAATACAGAGTACACCAAAGAAAAACAAAATAGCCAGTAGCATCGCGAGCCGAAGCCCGGTCCCATGCTTCTCTACTCATCAGTAGCAATGAAGTACCTGTATAGGGGCCCTTTCCCTTATCCACACCTACAGAAATGTAATCTGTTTGGACCGATGACATGACCCAAACAGGGTGTGAGAAATAAATCCCAATAGGCACCCACCAAATGCATGTTCCCAACTTTGTGAAAATATGTAACAATAGTTTGCAATAGTAAAATGAAATAAACTAAGAAGTACTCAAAGTATCTAACTTTACGAGTTATATTTCCATTTTATTATTCATTTAATCATTCACTATAAGGAAACCACCATAGTGAATTTATATGTAAACAGTTAGTGTCCTCAGACATGAAAAACCTTACCCTCAGGTAATCAGAAACGTAACCCGCAGGTAATTTCCCAAAGGCATAATAGATATTGCCCTCAGGCGTACAAGTGTCGCACTCGAGAACAGAGTCTACTGCCCACAGGCATGGAAGAAGTTGCCATTTGGCTAAAGATGTACTGCCCTCATTCTAAGTAAAACACTGCCCTCGGGATAAACAAGTTACCGGGGCATGGCCAATATGTAACAAGAGATTAACATACAAATTTTCTCAAGGCAAAATTATTGTGTAAAATAAACATGGAATACCCTCAGGTAACCTGAACAAATGGCTAAACAGAGGAACACACCCCCGAGGTGGTGCTGGATCCAAGAAGAGATCCCACACCACATTTTATTATCACAGTTAACCACCTATACAATTCAAGGTATTTAAAAATCCAAGGCCTCAGTCACACGACACCCCAACATGGTTTTGTGGCACAAAAATACACAAAACACACAGCCGTTGGAAAATTAACACCAATCCACCTACCTTAAACGCCCCTGAACGGTATATGTGATAATCACTTCCATAAACGCCCATAAACGACGTAGATCTGACATAGATGAAAACCCGTTCAAACAAAAATAACATACCTTAGAGGAAGAATTGGAAATAACTTCTTAAAAAGAGTGGAGGGATTACCCGTGCGGTTCCAACGAGATCATCAGAGGCGGAAACAGCTTCTCGTCACTGGATCTGGAGATCCTCGAAGGTCTGGACTCCTCTACCAACTCCTTACTCTAGTTCTAACCCTTACCTGGGAATAGGGGAGGCTACTGCCCATTTAAGTGAAAAAAACTACACGGAATGTACTATTGACTACACGGTGTGTACTTTTCTCATTTAACTATTCCTCTAGCAGCACCGCCAAACTGTTCATCCGTCGACCTAAGTACATGGCGTGTACTCCTGATTAAATGGCATGTACTGCTGCTCGGCTAGGAGCTACCTCTACAGCCTTACTATTTGCATGCAGACTGACTACGTGGCGTGTAAATACCTACTACACCGCGTGTAGTCGGTTTTTACACCCTTCGTCACTTACATGGATACACACCCTGTGTACTCATCCCACACGGCCAAAGTACATGGTGTGTGGAATAGTACATGGTGTGTAGTTACAAAATTTAGGATTTCTACCCATTTTCCTTATTTTCTCAAAAACACTTAAGGAAAAGATAAAAAAAGAAACTCGTACCTAAAAATATGAACTGGGTTCATACAAAATTCCCCCTTAATGTAATTCGTCCCCGATTTTCCCTTCCAAGGGTAGCGAAGATAAAGCTCAAAACAGCTCTGGCCACTGAGCATGTATGTCAGTCACCCGCTCCCAGGTTTCATCCTGCACTCGTCCATGCTGCCATAGCACCTGTACGAGAGGAACTGACCGGCCTTAGATAACCTTAGTGCATCTATTCACGATACGAATCGGATGCTCCTCAAAGGACGCATCGATCGGAAGCTCAACCTCCTCTGGCTGAGAGACGTGAGATGGGTCTGAATGATAGTGGCGCAACTGAGATACAAGGAAGAAGTCGTGCATGGCTCGGTACCTCTATGGTAACTATGACCGATAAGCAACCAGACCGACTCTCTCTAGAATCTAAAATGGCCCAACATGCCTTGGTGAAAGTTTACCCTGCCTCCTGATCAGTTCTTATCCCAACCTCGTTGAAACACGCAAGAAGACCTGATCCTAGACCATGAACTCCAATGGTCGTATGTGGCGATCATCATAAGATTTATGATGAGACTGTGCAGTACCCATCCGCTTTCAATTCAATGGGACCTGCTCAGAAGTCTCATGCACGTGACATGGTCCCATTAAAGCTACCTCACCTACCTCTAACCAACACAAAGGTGATCGGCATGGCCTACCATATAAAGCCTCGTAAGGTGCTATCTCGATAGTTTCCTGAAAACTATTATTGTAGGCAAACTTGAATAGGGTATGTGCTTCTCTCAAGAGCCCCCAAAGTACAGGATGCATGCACGGAGCTTGTCCTCAAGTACCTGTATCGTACACTCTGACTGGACATTGGTCTGAGGGTTATAAACTGTGCTCAGAAGCACTTGTGTACCCAGTGCCCTCTGAAAAATCTGCCAGAAACATCACATAAAGAGGTGTCCCAATCAGAAATGATTGAAAAAGGAACCCCATGATGACATACGATCTCTCGGATATACAACTTCTCAAGATCATCAACATCGAAGGTTTCCTTGATCAGCAAAAAGTGTGCTTCCTTCGTGAGTATGTCCACAACAACCCACATGACTTCATTACCACAAGGTGACTTTCGCAATCCAGTCATGAAGTCCATCGTGACATCATCCCATTTCCACTTCGGGATGGGTAATTGCTATAACAGCCTGGCTGGCCTCTGATGCTCTACCTTCACCTGCTGATAGGTGGAACACCTCGTAACAAAACCATCGATCTCTCTCTTTATACCTGGCCACCAGTATTGATGTCTCAAGTCACTGTACATCTTGGTAACTCCGGGATGAACTTCCCAAGCTGAAGCATGAAACTCCCGCATCAAATCCCCACGTATATCCCTTGGAACCCACACTCATCCAAGGAAATGAAGAACTTCATCATCGCCTATCGTCCTATCAGGAGGAGGGTCTTCATTTGCCACCGAATCCCGTATAACTAGGCCTTATGAATTATATAGTTGTCTCATCCTCACTTTGTCCAGGAGGGCATAAGTCACAAATAGAGAAGAAAGATAGGACTACCCCTGACTGTCATGCACATCCAAATGCATCTTAGAGAACAAGGCCCTGAGCTGCCACTCACAACTTTCCTCATGTAATGCCTGTATATGAGTCCTCCTTCTTAGTGCATTAGCTACGACATTACCATTACCAGGTGTATAAGAATTCTCAAAATAGAAGGACTAATGCTATTTGACCAACCTTCATTGTCTTAGGTTAATGTCACACTGAGTAAAAATACACTTGAGACTTTTGTGGGCAGTGAAAACCACAAAATGTTCTCCCAGGAGATAATGTCTCCAATTGCGCAACGCATTCACAACTGCAGCCAACTAGAGATCATGCGTTCGGTAATTCATTTCATGTGGCCTCAACTGTAGAGAACCGTACGCAACAACTCGATCACCATGCATCTACACTACTCCCATCCCAATACTTGATGCATCACAGTAAACTATATAGTTCTACCCTTGATCTAGAAGTATTAGGTCTGGTGCTAATGTTGACCTTCCTTTCGGGTCCTCCAATCTTCTCTCGTAAGCTTTTGACCAAACGAACTTCAATCCCTTCTTAGTAAGACCCATAAATGGTGCTGCTAAGCGGTAGAGGTCCTGTATGGAGCGTCGGTAGTAACCAGCTAGCCCCAAGAAACTCTGTATCTCAAACATGTTCTTAGGCTGCTCCTAGGAAACTACTACTCTCACCTTATGTAGGTCTACTGCAACTCCTTCCTCCGAGATTATTTGACCCAGGAAGTGAATCTGGTCTATCCAAAAGTGGATCATTGAAAGATTAGCATATAGCTTATTCTCTTTTAGTGTACTCAATACGATCTCAAGATGGGTGGCATGGTCGTGTAGAGTGTGAGAGTACACCAAGATGTCGTCAACGAATACTACGACGAAATAATCTAGATAAGTATGGACCACACGATTCATTAGAGCCACAAAAACTGTTGGCGCATTCGTGAATCCGAATGGCCTGACCAAGTACTCGTATAAACCATATCTACTTCGAAAAGCTGTAAGTGGTATGTCTGATGGTCTCACGCGCAGCTTATGGTATCCTGACCTCAAGTCAATCTCCGATAACACTCATGTTACATGAAGTTGATAAAAAATATCAGCAATCCTCAGAAAGGTATATCGGTTCTTAACCGTCAACTGGTTCAGCTTCTGATAATCCACACAGAGTCTGAGGGTACCGTCTGCCTTCTTCGGAAAGAGGATCGAAAAAACCCAAGAATAAGTACTGCGTCAGATGAAACCACTTGACTATAACTCCTCTAACTTCCTCTTGAGCTCCTGCAACTCTGGTGTATCCATCCTATAAGGAGGAATGGACACTGCTGCTGCTCCTGGCATAAGCTCAATAGAGAAATCCACCTCACGCTCCGAAGGTAGACCTGAAAAGTCATCCAGGAAGACATCCTTGAAACAATCAACCATTGGAGGGAAATCCGTCTGAAAAGTCCCCTGATCATATAGATATAAACTCACAATATGGGTTGCGACTCCACCTTGCCCATGATGCTCTGGTCTTGCTCGACTCGCCTGAACATCCCATTCACCCTTTTGTAGAAACTCTCCACCCTTTGGTGACGTGAAAATCACCATGCGATGGTAGCAATCTACAAAGGCTCAGAAGGGACCCAACCAGTCCATCTCGAGAATGACGTCATAAGATATGATCTCTAATACATAGAGGTCCCAAAGAACGTGACACCCACCAAACTCAAGGGGGAACTCCATTCACTGACGCAGACATGTCGTTCTAGTTCCCAACAGAGTGTCAAGCGTCATAACAGAAGAAGAAGAAGAAACACATAGCCTAAGGCTCTCGAAAATGGGCACAAATATGAATCTATGTGTAACACCCATATCAAAAAGTACTGAAGATAAGACAAAACCTACTAGAATAGTACCTATGACTGTAGAAGGTCCGGGATCCTACTTCGGTTGGGTATGTTGCACTGCATATGTATGTCCAGTGCCATAGCCCTACGACACAGCCAGGCTACCATGGCCACGACCACCATCTCTGCCTGCACGCCTTGATGTAGTCCAGTTTCACGAATGTTAAGAAGAATCTAGTCGTTCTCCCTTACAAGGAGTCTGCACTGAACCCCTATCTCTAGCCACAGGTGGAAACGCCCTTCAAAAGCGCTTCAGATGACCCATCTTTCCGCAATCTCGGCACTCCACTAGATCAAGTGGACACTGCGGTCTCTTGTGCCCCTCTTTACCCCATTGGTAGCACCTGTCTTGACCCTCTGAAACATCCCTCTGGCTGGTACTACCACCCTTAGAGATGTCCATTTGTATCTTCCTGCTTCCAGAAGAAATAGTCCATAACTGGTGCTAAACTGCCTTCAACCACACCACTAGCTTCTAGAAGGTTCCTCTCAATAATCAACACCTGGATCACAATAGCATGTACTGAAGGCAACCTGAAAACATTTACCAGTGCCCGGATGTCGTATGTAAGATCATCCTCAACGCTTCTGGCCCTAAACATCTCATCACCCACCATAATGGGTGAAATACGATGAAACTCAGTGAAACGAGCAGAATAATCCACCACCGACATAGCACCCTTCTGCGGATTCATGAACTCTAGAGCTCTATCAGCCCTCAGCGTCTTTGGAAATAGGAAGTCATAGAAGACTACCTAAAAATATTCCCACACCATGTCCCTGTGATGCTTTGACTGGGCGGTAACATCCCACCACCTCTTGGAGGAATCACACAGCATGTAAGTCACGAGCTTGACTCTCCGCCCTAGAGGCATCTCAAGATGCTCAAAAATAGTCTTCAAAGACCCCAACCAAGACACCACAGCCTGTGGTCCTCCATCCCATGTAAATGTAGGTGGATGCTGCTGCTGGAATATTTGAGTAAACTCAGCCATAGATGTAGCAGCCTACGGTGATCCCTGAATGGTCTGCATGAATCGCATAAAGCATTCACGGAAATGAGCCTCCACTCTTGTGTCTGGTATAACAGTTGGTTCTGCATATGGATCTTCTAGAGGATCCACTGGTAGCCTATGGCCAACCATCTCTGGAGAATAATCATCTCCGCTCTCCTGGCGAACAACGCATGGTCCTCTCGACAGCATGACACTACAAGTTCAAACGTGCATCTTAGATCCACTTTTATCATAGTTTGAAAAACGAGGGGACCATAAAGGGTTTAGGAAAAAGAGGCATTTCATGATTTTCAAAACAAGACTAAATGTTGTGTATAATGACCACACGATGTGTACCTGACTTATCTTCCCCTGCCCGGGTCCTTCTACACGGCTAAGCCACACATCCTCCGTTGAACAAAACTACACGGTGTGTATATCAAATACACTATGTGTATGGTGTAATTTTCCAACTGCCCGTGTCGTCTATGACACGACTGACTACTTGGATAATCCTACACGATGTGTGAAACCTGCACATGGCGTGTACACCAAACCATTTTTCCAGCCACATGGCTAAGTCCACACGGTTTGTCCTCGGACAAGACATCACGGTGTGTCCCACAGGTACACGACGTGTACTAGACGAGCTCTGACGACCTGTTTTGTTAGTTAGATGGTCAGATACACTGCTCACACTACACGACATGTTCCAAATACACACAGCGCGTATACGAAAGGATTACACTAACCTGTGTTGTTAGTTACATGATTGGGTCCCCAGGTCAGACTACACGGCTTGTTTCATAGTGGACACAGCCTGTATGTCTTAAGGTCTTCTATGTCCTTGTTGTTAGTTACACGGTATACTATAGGTCAATACTTCATGGAGTGTACATACGGTACATGGCATGTTTTACCAAAGCATTTCCCATCCCCGTGTCCCCGCCCACATGGTCTATGACACGGAAAGCGACTACACGACGTGTACTGAGGGTCCACAATGTGTACTCAAAAAGTTTCTTTTTCTTCTCGAATAGAAGATCACATAGTGTGTGTCTGAGGAACTACACAGCGTCTATCAAGGGTTTCCTGACAGTAAGCCTCTGAAACTACTCCAGAACCCATAAATTGGTGAAAAAAACACCTAAGTGCCAAATTTTGATCTGTGAGGGCCCATACTCCCCGCGAATCAATGTTTGGCATCTTATATGTGTTATAACAAAATAAAAAGTCATTGATCCACCAAATTCCAATCAATGAGGGCCCATTCTCCCCAAAAACCAATTTTGGGAGTCCATTTTATTAACATGCTCACCCAAAAATACCTTATCACATAGCAGGTATTTAACAAAGCAGCTATCACAATAACATTCTTTTCTAATGCTCTTACATGGCATGGAACTATTCATGGCATGTGATTTATAACATGTGCCTAATTGATGCATGAGATGGCATACCCTCATCTCAATAGGTCGCAACTAAATAGAACCCATGGATAAATTATCAATAACACAATCACAAGTGCGTTGCCCAATGGTGAAATCAAATCAACTGTAAGATTTGAAAAATCAAAAGAATTACAGGAATATGAGGTAGAATGGATTTTCCTTGTACACGGGTGAGTTATGCCTGAGCATAGATTATTACTAACTCCCATTACTGTCCTATCACTGGCTAAGGCTCCAAATAGTAAGTCAAAGAAAAAATCCCTTCTGATACCACTTTATAATGTCCCGGATCCGGGTGCCACTCAACGAGTGCCCCGAACTCGGTTGGTCGCATGACCTCAAGCACATTTCCCCAAACGCCAGAGGCTACTGACTAGCAGTAAGGGCCCATGTCTGATAGTGGGGAAACTATGCCCTCATTTGTCAAAGTGTATTGCAGCAGAATAAAATAAAAATCACACAACAACAGCGGAAGCAATAAACCACACACATTTAATATAAACAACTACATTTAAAGATAACGAACCAATTATATAGATATGATGAAATATGTCTCAAGTTCTAAGAAAATAGCCAGAGCATTTTACAAAGCAGTACAATACAATACAATGTACAATAATGAAAAACAAAACAGTCGGTAGCATCGCGAGCCTAATCCCGGTCCCATGATCCCATACTCCTCAACAGCAATCACGTACCTGTATAGGGGCCCTTTCCCTAATCCACACCTGTAGAAATGTAATTGTTTGGGCCGAAGAAATGAACTAAACAGGGTGTGAGAAATAAATCCTAGTAGGTTCTCACCAAAGGTCCATGCCCAACATTGTGAAAATATGTAACAATAGTGTGTAGTAGTAAAATAAAATAAATTAAGAAGTACTCAAATTAACTAACATTAACAGTTATATTTCCATTTTATTATTCATTTAATCATTAATTATAAGGAAATCACCACAATGAATTTCTATGTAAACAGTCAGTGTCCTCATACACGCAATGCCTTACCATCAGGTAATCTGAAACGTAACCCATAGGTAATTTACCATAGGCATAACCGATATTTCCCCCAGGCGTACAAGTGTCTCCCTCTAGCACAGTGTCTTTTTCCTACAGGCACGGAAGAAGTTTCCCTTATGCTAAAGATGCACTGCCCTCAGGCTAAGTAAAACACTGCCCTCGGTCTAAACAAGTAACCAGGTCATGCCCAACATATAACAAGCAATTCACATACAATTCCTATCATGGAAAAATTAATGTGGAAAATAAACATGGAATACCCTCAGGTAACCTGGCCAAATGGAAAAATAGTGTAACGCACCCTCGGGGTGGTCCTGGATCCAAGCAGTGATCCCAAACAACAGATTATTATCACATTTAATCACCTATAAAATTCTAGGTATTTAAACAGCCATGGCCTCAGGCACACGACACCCCAACATGGGTTCATGGCACAAAAATACACAAAACACACAACAGTTGGAAATTTAACACCAAGACACCTACCTTAAACTCCCCTGAACGGTATACGTGAACGTCGATTCCAGAAATTCCCAAGAACGACGTAGATTTGACATAGAAGGAAACCCGTTCAGTCACAAATAACTTCCCTAAGAGGAAGAATTGGAAAGAACTACTTACGAAGAGTGGAGGGCTTAGCCGTGTGGTTCTAACGAGATCATCAGAGGTGGAAACGGATTCCCGTATCTTGATCTTGAGATCCTAGAATGTCCGACCTCCTCTCCCGACTCATTCCTCCAGTTCTAACCCTTTCGTGTGAATAGGGGAGGCTACTGCCCATTTATGTGAAAAAAAACAAACTACACGGCGTGTACTATTGACTACATGGAATGTACTTTTCTCATTTAAAAATTCCTCTGGCCACACCACCAAACTGTTCATCTGTCGACATGAGTACACGGCGTGTACTCTTGATTACACGGCGTGTACTGCCGCTAGGTTGGCAGCTACCTCCACCGCCTTACTATTTTATTGTCGACTGACTACATGGTGTTTAAATACATACTACACAGCATGTGGTGGGGTTTTACACCCTTCGTCACCGACATGGCTACACAACCGGTGTACTCATCCCACAAGGCCAAAGTACACGGCGTGTGGAATTATACACGACGTGTAGTCCCAAAATTTAGGATTTCTCACCATTTTCCTTAGTTTCTCAATAGCACTCAAGGAAAAGATAAAAGAATAATCTTGTACGTCAAAATAAGAACCGGGTTCTTACAATCACACATAATTAACCCTTTAGAAATTATTTTTGACTCGTTTCTTTCCCATCATAAAATATAGTTTTTGTGGAATTCTGTCGAAAAAAAATTCATTTGTGATATAGTTTTCAATGACATGTTATTTACAATGGGACCCCATTTCAAATACATATTTATGAAGGTTTCCCATAGTAAATAACTTTTCATATAAAATATATTTTCAAGTATTAAAAATAAAGATCAATATGAAAATAATCCAAAAAATGATATATTAGAACTTGGTGTAAGTATAATGAAAACATATTGGTAAAATGGAACATTATCTTCATAGAACCCTTATATGAAGCCTTATAAATGTAATAACCTAATGGTAAAATTTTGTCATAATTCTTTGGGGAACATATTTTTTACCCAATGTATTGGAGGGCTATAACATACCAACCCATCCTTGTATTATGAGGTAACCACCAATCCCTGGTTCATAATGGAACCTCTTATCCTTGGTTGATAATAGAACAACATGTAGTTGTTTTATAATGGAACCACCCATCCATGTATTATAATGGAAGCACCATTAAATAATCCAAAAATCAATCCAAGCACCCTAGAATGACCAAAACAATTATAATTTTTCGCTTTGCAAAATAACTCTAACCATTGATCTTTTATAGCACGATTTACCACTAGAATTGAAATGGGAATATTAAAATATTTTTTAGACAATCATACTCTATCAAAATAATGAACAAGGTTAGAACCAAAAAATCATATCTCAAGTAAATAATAAGTAATAATAAGTGACGTTGTTGTAGATGAATTGAAATACCATTAAAAGACCATTAAATACATTAATGAGGAAAATACCCTTTCCACTTTTACAATAAGTGACATGTTATATACTGAATTTATATCTATTTATTATATTGATGGTTTTATGAATAATTTATGGATTTAGAATAAGAAATAAAACAAAATCATTCAGTTAAATCCAAATATTCTTAAGAACACCTACTTTTCTAAACAACTTTAATCCTCTATGGTTGATATTATTTAAAAAAATACATATAGAACATTTAAAGGGATATTAATAATGTATTTGGGAATTTATTGGATTTTAAAATGGTTCACGAAGTGTTGATATGAGAGGATAGTGGGTGCCCTTTTATAAGTGAGGGGATGGGCACTTTTGAAAGAACTTAAATTATTGAATTAATATAAAATAATTTTTTTGTTCAAGTGGATGAAAATTTATATAATTATAATATAAGAATATTATTTGTATAAATATTCCCATAAAAGAGTATTTTTATAATTTTAGGTGATTTTTTCCCTTATCACTTTGTTTTAACCCTTATTAACCCATTTGACAATTACTACAATATTAATGTTTTTTAGTCATTAGGGGCCATGAAAGTAAATACAAAAAGATAAGTAAACCATAATTAGATCATGGTGGTAATTTTAACTCATATACCATTAACCAAGAAAAATATTTGGTTTTTAGGAACATTAAATCACTTAAATCAAATAATAAAATATTTTTGATAAAAAAAATACCATTAATGAAACTTTTCGAAATACATGAAATATTATTATAAAATATTTGTCTAACTCTTGAAAAATGGTTAAAATATAATAGTTTATAATAAAATGAACATATTGTATTAATATAATCATGTAATAAATTTTATATTCCTTAATATACCATTTTATACCTTATATGTTGGATTAACCCCTTGGTTATAAAATTTTGACATTAATCGTGGTAATGAATTTGTTTATATTAAAGGGTTATAAATTTTCTTAATAAGGTTAAATTTGAAAAAAAATGGACAAGGAGTGAAAATTCAAACTATTTATTAACCTAATTTACACATTTCATGTTTTTTTAATTTTAAATTTTTTAAGAAAATATTTTTCACAAAATACTAGTAATGTCATTTCAAAAACTATTCAAATAAATTGGAATTAAAAAAACATGAAAGCAAGAAAATTATAATATAATTAATTTAACTATTGATAATACATTATAATTATCTATAAAATTTGTGCTACACCATAGTTCATCCAAAAAATTATTAATTTTGATGTTTTTAATATCATTTACTTTAATTCTCTACTGACTACAAAAACACTATGTCGATGTTTCATAATCCATTAAGGAAAAAATTTCATCAGTAAATATGAAAAATAAATAACCATGAAAAAAATCATCAATATTTCAATAAAACAATTATAACCTAACATTGGTTTTTTAACCATGTCACAAAATATTAGATATATTAAATAAAAATGACTTTAATTTTCATATTATCATCTACCTAAATATTATAATGTTCAAAAAAAATATTAATAATAAGAGGTCATAATTATTATATATTGATGAATATGGATGAAGTATAATCATCCAATGGAATTCATAAATTTTCTTAATGAATTTTAAGCATTTACACATTAGTTTTAACCATAATTAACTAGTTTACCTTTACCGAGCTAACAAAATATTACAATGAATACTATTCATATTGACAATATATACTAATATTCAATATTAAGATATCAAATATGGAATATATTCTATCAAATTCAATTAAAATATTTTTTACAATTTAATTTAATATTAATCTCTTAAAAAGTTGTGAAAATCTATTTTTTATAAATAATCAATCTATGTATAAAAATGATTTTATATGAAATTCAATGTAATACCCCAAGATTTTATAAGATATATTCTTTTTAATTTATTTTATATTTTCTATTGTATGCTACAACAAGATTATCTTGCGCTATACACAACACCGTATTAGCTTCCAGTATACACAACAATATTCTTGGATCGTGTAACACACAATTTCAAGTTTGTTTAATAGTAGTTATTCTATGAAACATTGAGTGTATATATATTTATATATTCAATGTATAAATGAAATATGGTTGGATTTGTTTTATATGAAAATCAAAGGAGTCTTTCACTATACACAACCCTGACTTGGCTTGCATTACATGCAATCGTGACCTTCCTCGATAGCGTGTGTTGTATGCAATATCGAGTTTCACTATACAACGATATATTGTTATAATATTATTATGGACCAACTGTTATGAATAGTATTAAATAAATTTTTAATTCTATAACATTACTATTCATCTTACACTTTTTCTAGAACATGGTACGAGAACAAAATAAATTTTGCAGGTAAAATATGTATTTTTCAAAAAATGGAGCTTTACCTCCTTTTGATGGCGCACACACTTTAAATCTAGTTTTGACATGTTTATAAGTTCAATTTGTCGAAATAAAATTCTTATTTGTAATCAGGATATAAAAATTTACTTTGGATAAATTTTTCATATTAATCGGATAACTTTCATATTTTAATGAATAGTAAAAACACGCTATATTTTAATTAAAAAAAACTTCTTTCATCATAATAATTTATATGGTTAAATTATTTCATTTAATAGTTTTATAGTATAAATAGAATATATTTTTACCATTTAATATATCGTATGTCATTATCATTGATTTTTCATTGAATTAATAGGTAAAATCATTTCAATCTTTTGCAATGTTTTATCTTTTAAAACTCGTTTTCTTTACAACGAGATTAATTTTAAATTAATTTCTGCAACCTCTGTGATTTGAATTAGTAAAAAATTATTCCATATTTGGAATCAGTAGGTCGAAATTATGTTAATATGCTACTTTTTATTTTTGGGCACTATGAATAGTAACTACGGTAAATTTTATTTAACCTAGTTAAAGGTAAATTGGGTAATTGAGGGTAAATATAATATTATAAAATTAACCTAAAACTTGTCTTATTAGAATTGGATGATTATATTTAGTCATATGGCATATTTTGGTAAAAATGGAATCCATTAGAACCCACTTGGATGTGAATAAGACCTTCAATTTATTTTATTTAAAAGAATGTGAAATATGTCTCACTCAAACTTTAATAATTAAACTATTTTTAATATAAGGTTATACAGAATATAAATTCAGTTATAAATAATAATGTTAAAGACTAAATGTTTTTATTTATCATGGTAATTTATTTGTAATTTTTAAGCATTATTTATTTACCTTATTAGCTTATATATTAATGATGCATAAATTATTTATTTAGTGAAAAATCAATAATATAGTTTTTATTGAAATATTAATACATATTAAAAGGCCCAAAAACCTGACCACGACTTATTTGTAGTGTATATATAAACCTTATTCATAAAATGTCCTAATTTGTGACAATTTGGATACTTATAAAGAATATTATGAAACTTATATTATTTTATTTTAAAGGATTCCAAAGTTGTCACCTTCATAACTTAAAAAATATAACAATTTACATGTTGTGATTTTAAGATGATAAATTCTTGTAAAAGTATTATTATAAAATATATGAGATTTATATTCATCATAGGATTTTATTTTTAATTTTTATGCAACAAATAAGTATATTAAATAATTACACAAAAATGTTGTACTAATTATTTTATTAAGAGATATACCAAATAAATGGTTTTAAAAATATTAAAATAAATATTTTATGAACTATTTAATGTGATCCACGAATTTTATAGGAAAATTTGACATGTTAGGAATCTATTAAATATTTTGGTTAGAATATATCCACTGTGTGGATTTTATTTAAATTAACATAAATTAATAATGTCAAAATTGACACTATTGTAATTTTATAAAAATATCATATTATAAAATTGTTTAAAAATAACAAAAATATTTAATAATTATAAATTGAAATTTATATGATATTAAATGTCATAAATAATTCCATTATGGAAAATTAACAACACATAAGTAATTATTTAGCACAATTTAAAAAATAGAATCTTATTACCACATATAAAATGAAATAGATTAAAAAAGGATAGATGTAGTTGATAATGTTTAAAATAAATTTCCAACATGTCCAAATCTTATTCGTTGAAGCAATTAAAACACTATATAATCTACCATTAGGATTTGAGTCATTTTTGGAGGTTTTTAAGTGAGTTTTAATATATTATATATTAATATTTCTTATGTTACCAAAGGTGCCCCTCTCCTCCCTTATAAAAAGGGCACCGCTTCCCTCTTTTCTTCGCACCCTTTTGAGCATTTAATATCCGAAAAATCTGGATAATTACTCTTCTAAACTTCTCTAGTTATATCATTTAGGTTATGGTATTCTCAAAAGAACAACTCTAGTGCCCGGAAAAGAAGTTTAAAGGAGGTGCGTCGAAGAAGAGGTAATCTCTTCTACCGATTCTTTCAAGTTTCTTTCTTCTTCAACTTCTTCTTATTTAGTTGTTTCAATATAAAGTAATAAAATAAGTATTAATAATATAATTATATGTTATTATAAATATGAAACAATCCTATTTCACCTTCTATCCATCCTACGGAAAACAAAATCACCGCGCGTGCGTACATACGGAATACCGTCTCCACGCCGTGGTTTAATCTGTTTTTCCACCACCACCACCTTACATGGATGGGTATAATGGTGTAATGATTAACTATATATAGTTATTAAAACATCATAATGATTCTGAGATATTATATCATCCACTCTAATTCAATTAAATAATTATGAGAATGCTTTCATTGCTCGTGCGTACATACAGATTACCGTTTCCACGACGCGATGAGATTCATTATCCATGTTAACCACTCAAGAATTATTATAAAGTATATATAATGAATAATAATGAAATATATGACATGATAAAGATATTTTATTTATTTATATGTATATATTTCATCTACTTACTTCCATTCAAGTCAATAAGGAAAAGAAAACATCGTTTATGCGTACGTACGACCTACAGTCTCCAGGAACGATGTATTTCATTTCATTTATCTATCTATTATATATATATTCGGAATATATATGATATACAAATCATGATTTACATTCCGTAAGTAATTAAATAATGATATAAGTAATAATAATATCAAGAACAACAAGTCCAAACACATACGATAAATGAAATGATTTTACCCAAAATGCTGCTTTAACATGGAATTTACAAAAGAACGGGTAATATAATGTCATAAGTGAACCATATATGATATAATAACAATGAATATTATTCTATAATAAGTCAATGACATTATTTAAATCATTATACAGGAGGGTCGGATACGTATGAAGCATATTAGAAATAAGTTAAGGGAAAATCTCGCAATCTCAATTTTTATCCGAGATTGTTTATACTTCGGTATTTACTAGAGAATATTTATCATCCACGTCCATGTTTCCTCAATATGAAATATTATTTCTATCCATCTAAAATTTTTTAAATTCAATTTTAACTAGTTGTTAATTTTTAGTAAAATATACGAAAGGAATCTTTTTTCATTTTCAATACGTGACACTTTTTGACTTTTCCAGCAAATGTACTGGAAGAATATTTTTTTAACTCATATGACATGAATGAATATTTACAGTTTCATAACACCCTATTTTCATGAAGATTAATATACAGTATTTCATTACTATTTTCTAAAAAATAAATTTCTTTTAAAATTAAATGGTATTTTGTGAAAAGAAAATAATTTTGAATAAGAAAGGATATTTTCCTCAAGAATTTATCTCAGGTGTTTTATCAAAACCATTTTCCATCTAAGACAACATTATTTCATATGTGTATGTTTCAAGTATAATGTCTCTATGATTTACATGGTTTCACTTCTCTTATGATGAAATGATATCCATTTGTTTAATATGAAATATGTTATGATGATATGATGTTTGTGAAACCCATTTTATTCATTGGGATGTGATGAATGATTTATCTTTATGTTGTGGCACAAGAAAGAATGATTTCATTATGTGATGGGTGGGACCTATATATCCCTCTAATTCATTCGGTGATGATTTATATCTCATGATACACACATGGATGTAATGGCAATTTAATCTGGTTCAGTGACACATGACTGGAACAAGGAGTGAACTTGATTTAGTAAGGGACTTTGTCCACTAAGATGGTCTTGGAAGAAATGCCATGGATACTATGCAAATCATATAAAATGATTAATGGTTTTCCACAATTACATGTTTTATTCCCATGATATTTTATCATGATTGATGTTCCATTATGATCTAATCCTTATGTACTGCAATGTTTTATGTCATTGCTCAAGATTTTGATGTTTAAACATTATGTTCATGTTTTTAAGTTCAAATGTATATTGTTTGTTTTTTTCTCCATTCTTACCCTTACTAAGAATTTGAGCTCAAACTTTCTATGTTTTCTTTTCTCCAAGATATAAAGAAAGGTTTTATGTTAGAAAATAAAAGGGGAATATCATTATGGGAGATGTTAATGATCTTTCACCATGATTAGAATATTATCTTCCATGTTTCGAAATAAACTAAACAATTAAGGTCCTTGAGTGTTGGTTTTTGTTATGTATTATGTATTCCGCAAAAATAATTTAATGTCCATGTATGTCATGATTTGGGTATCTACAGTTGGTATCAGAGGAAAGGATTAGTTAACCTTTGGAAACTAGGATGCGAAAACCTTATTGAGATCCCCAGAGATATTTCTAAGGTATGTCTAGGGGTGTCCGTAAGGTTTAGTATAACTAATGGTATTGTCCTAGAATTATGTTGATGATCATGAATAACCTAGGGTGAACCTATGATGTCATAGGTTAATGGAGGTGTCATAAGTTATAAATCCTATAAGTGACTTTTTATAATTATGTGGTTCCTCATTATTTTAACTGTTTCTTACAGAATGGTTTCGGGTATTTGTTAATGGAGGGAACCACAAGGAATTGGGTTAACATTGAATCTGATGGAAAATTGGTGACTATGAGAGGTGAAATTTCGTAATTCCTAGAGAGAAAAATTTTATGATTATGCCGAATCAGAAATCATGATATATGATTAACAAGGTGAACTTTATAGGTATTCCAAATTCATCAAATAAGAGGAAGTTGGAATTTTCTGCATGTTCGCATAGTGAGGACCATAAAGAAGGGAATATTTAGATTTATAAAGAAGGGAAGATGAAACTTGAGGAATACCTCAAATGGACGAGAATATGTTATCTATGTGGGGAAAATGGTCATATAGTGACAAACTGTTATAAAGTTCAATGTCTTATCTGTGGAGAACATGGGCATTACCCAACTCAATGCCCTAACCCAAGAGGTTACTTATAAATTGAGGAATTACCTATTCTATGAAAATCATTGAAGGGGATGGATTAAATGAATTATGTACTGGAATTGGAGAATAATGTTGTTGAGATACTTTTATGGTATATTGGAATAACTATATATTGGTCCATTGTGATTTTCAATAATTTTATGGAACCGGTAACCATGGAAAGTGATTGTAATATTTATGGAAAGTAGATGAAATGTGAATAATGAATAGATAAGGAGAAAATAATATTTATGATAGTATTCATGAGCTTATGACTTATATAAGGACAAATTTATATCATGGTTTGAGTATATAGAAATTTCTGGATTTTGGTATGTGGAAAGGGTTAAATTTTGACAGCATTCATGTTTTCACTAAGGTTAAATGGGTATTCTTTTTTCAATAGAATACATGATTAAGGTATTCACATGTTTGGAATGTGACCAACAAGATATATCGTATGATATATGGGGGGTAAATGATGGTACACACATGGTCGGTAGATGAAATTTCTAGTAATTGTTTTCATTATGATATGAGCTTGGACAGAAGTATTTTGGATAAACATAATGATTGGAATGGATTATTATGGACATAAGTTAGTATTGTTTAAGGCTATTAATTTTTCGATATTATTGATGGAAGGTTATAATAATGTAGGAAAAACTGTAGGACGGGCGGCAACCCGTCGCGTCGGACAAAGCTGTGGGAATCAAACCCACAACTAAAGTGTGACATCCCTTTATCGCATACAACTAGTCTACAGGAAGTCCCTTGTTATTAGAAACTAGTTTTATTTTATTATGTGGTATGATATATTATGTATAAGTCCATTTTTGGAATCATATAGGATTAACCTCACCATAGATGGACTTATGTATATTTGATAACTTCTTCTAAACCTATATTTGAGACAATTGGAAAGACCTATCATTCTATCGCATGATCTACTAACACTTGACAAAAGAAAAATTCAAATTCATTTCTTTATGAGATTAAGTGGAAATTGTTCATGGAATGAGAAACAGTAAGATTGTACCAAAATCAAGTAAGTATTTCTTTTAATTCCACAATTTTTCAACATTAGAGAAACGATCTTGAAAACAAAAAACGTTGTCCAGTACCCTTATATCCGATGAATCAGATGGTACCTTAGATCATCACAAATTTATGGCTTTGTGATTATTGTATTTTTCATAGCAATGTTCTCTACCACTCTCCATCAGAACATGATGGTTAGATTTCTCTTTCATATCTATATTTTCACCTATGTTCTCCTATGTGGAAACCCAGTGATTAGTTAATTTGGGAAACCGTTACGTTTAATACATTAGTTTTTAAAGATAATTTTTGGTATTCCTTTTTGCGATGTGGGTTTCTATGAAAGAAACTCTCATGTAATAATCCATTTATAACCTCGACGAATTTCTAGGGTGAAATTCATTTTAAGAGGGGTAGAATATAATACCCTGAGATTTTATAAGATATATTCTTTTTAATTTCTTTTATATCTTCTATTGTACGTTACACCAAGAATATCTTGTGTTATATGCAACACCGTATTAGCTTGAAGTATACGCAACAGTAATCTTGTATCGTGTTACACACAATTTCATGTTTGTTTAATTATAGTTATTCTACGGAACATTGAGTGCATATATATATATATAATCAATTTATAAATGAAATATGGTTGTATTTTTCTATATGAAACAAAAAAGGAGTCTTTCAATACACGCAACCCTGACTTGGCTTGCATTACATGCAATCACGACCTTCCTTGCTAGCGTGTGGTGTATGCATTACCGAGTTTCACTAAACAACAATATACTGTGATAATATTATTATGGACTATCTGTTATGAATAGTATTAAATAAATTTTGAATTTTATAACATTATTATTCATATTACACATTTTCTAGAACAAGGTATGAGAACAAAATAATTTTTCAGCTAAAATAAATATTTTTTAAAAAAATGAAGATTTTCCGCCTTTTGATGGTGCACCTACATTAAATCTAGTTTTTGAAATGTTTATAAGTTTAATTTAAAAACAAAATTCTTCTTTGGAATCATTATATAAAAAATTACTTTGGAAAATTTTTTCATATTATTCTGATAACTTTCATATTTTTATAAATAGTAAAAACACGCTATATTTTAATTAAAAACATCATTTTTCATCATAATAATTTATATTGTTAAATTATAATATTGGATGGTTCTAAAGTATAAATAGAATATATTTTTACTATTTAATATAACGTATGTCATTATAATTGATTTTACATTGAATTCAAAGGTAAAATAATTTCAATCTTTTGCAATGTTTTAACTTTTAAAACTTGTTTTCTTAACAATGGGATTAATTTTAAATTAATTTCTAAAACCTTGGTGATTTTAATTAGTAAAAATGTATTCCATATTTGGAATCATTAGGGCCATATTATGTTAATAGGCTACTTTTTATTTTTGTGCACTGTGAATAGTAACTACGGTAAATTTTATTTACCATGGTTAAAGGTCAATCGGGTAATTGAGTGTAAATATAACATTATAAAATTACCCTAACACATGTCTTAATATAAGTGGATGATTATATTTCGTCCTATGGAATATTTTGGTCGAAATTGAATCCATTGGAACCCACTTGGATGTGATTAAGACCTTTACTTTATTTTATTAAAAAGAAAGTGAAATATGTCTGACTCAATCTTTAATAATTAAACTATTTTTAATATAATGTTATAAAGAATATAAATTCGGTTATAAATACTCATTTGAAAGATAATTTTTTTTATCATGGTAATTTATTTTTAATTTTGATGAATTAATTATTTACCTTATCAGCTTATTCATTAATGTTGTAGGAATTATTTATTTAGCGAAAAATCAATAATATTGTTTTCATTGAAATAATAATACCCAGAAAAAGCGCAAAAACCTGACCAAGACTTATTGGTAGTGTATATATAAATTCTAATAATCCAACGGCCGAATTTTTGACCATTTGAGTCCTTATAAAGGTGATTGTGACCCTTATATTATTATTTTTTAAATGATTCCAAAGTTGTCACCATCATAATTTAATAAATATAAAAATTTTCATGTTGTGATTTTAAGATGTAAAATTAGAGTAAAAGTATTATTATAAAATCTATGAGATTTATCTTCATCACAATATTTTATTTTTAATTTTTATTCAATAAATAAGAATATTAAATAATTACACAAAAATGTTGTACTAATTATTTTATTTAGAGATATACCAAATAAATTGTTTTAAAAATATTAAAATAAATATTTTATGAACTATTTAATGTGATCCACGAATTTTATAGTAAAATTGGACATGTTAAAAATATATTAAATATTTTTTTATAATACAACTTCTGTGTGGATTTTATTTTAATTAACATAAATGAATAATGTCAAAATTGATACTATTGTTATTTCATAAAAATATCATATTATAAAATTGTTTAAAAATAACAAAACAATTTAAAAATTATAAATTGAAATTTATATGGTCTAAAATATCATAAATTATCCAATTTTGGACAATTCACAACACATAAGTAATTATTTATACCAATATAATAGTTATAATCTTATAAACAGAAATAAAATTATATAGATTAAATTAGGATAAATCATGTTAATAATGTTTAAAATAAATTTCCAACATGTCTAAATTTTATTTTTTTATGATATTACAACCGTATCTCATATAATATTTGTATTTGAGTTTTTTTTGGAGGTTTTTATGTGATTTTAAATTTATTATAAATTAACATTTCTTATGTTACCAAATGTGCCCCTCTCCTCCCTTACAAAAAGGGCACCCCTTCCTTATTCTCTTCAAACCATTTTGATCCTTGAAGCTCGTCCAAACCCTTCCAATTCCTCTTATAAACCTCTCTAGTTATATCATAGAGGTTCAAGTCTTCTCAAATGACTAGCTCTATTGCCCTAAAAACAAGTTTAAAGGAGGTGTGTCGAAGAAGAGGTAATCATTTCTACCGATTCTTTCAAGTTTCATTCTTCTTCAACTTCTTCTTCTTTAGTTGTTTCATTATATAGTAATAACATTAGTATTAATTATATAATGATATTTTATTATAAATATGAAACAACCCTATTTCACGTTCTATCCATCCTGCGGAAAATGAAATCACCGCGCATGCGTACGTACAGAATACAGTCTCCACGTCGTGGTGTAATCTATTTTTCCACCACCACCTTACATGGATGGGTATAATGGTGTAATTAAAATCTATATATAGTTATTAAAACATCATACTGATTCTAAGATATTATATTATCCACTCCAATTCAATTCAATAATTATGGGAACAATATCATCGCTCATGCGTACGTACGGATTACCGTCTCCACAACGCGATGTGATTCATTAACCATGTTAACCACTCAAGAATTATTATAAAGTATATATAATGAATAGTAATGAAATATACGACATGATAAAGATAATGGATTTATGTATATATATATCACTCATCTATTTACTTCTATTCAAGTCAATAAGGAAAAGAAAACAGTGTTCATGCGTACGTACGGCCTACCATCTCCATGAAAGGTGTATTTCATTTAATTTATCTATCTATTATATATATATATACTGAATATATATTATATATAAATCATTATTTACATTCTGGAAGTAATTAAATCATGATATAAGTAATAGTAATATCATGATCAACACGTCCAAAAACGTACGATAAATGAAATGATTTTACATAAAACGTTGCTTTAACATGCTTACCAATCATTTTTTTCAATTTATAAAAGTTGGATTAGGGGGGACTGGTGCCCAACATACAACCCAAAATGTGGTCAAGAGAACCAGAAAACAACCTTCAACACAAAATAGGACACCATTAAATATCACAATAACCATTGTCATCCCCGCATCCCTTGCAGGATTCACCTTCTCCGGTGGCCGATTCCCACTCCGGGTGTCTCCAGAAACTTTCGCTTTGAACATGATTTCTAAGTTGATCAAGAGCAGCCGTATTTGGAGAAGCCTTCTTAACTACACATCCCTTATTAACTGCAATAACAACCTGGATATTTCATTTAGAAGCATACCTAGTCTGCATTGGTCGTGGTAGGTAAGAATAATCCTTCCTTGGACGCCTTATTAGTGTCACAGGTGAGGGTCTTTCACCTGCAGACCTCAACTAAATTCCACTATGGATGATATCTCTGAATGAACGTCCAACAGGGGTACCCAAGTTTTCTTTTCCCCTTCTAGTGTTCTCCTTTCCCTTCCCTGATTTCTCCCTCTACACAGACTCAGGACACCCAATATTATAACCCGGCCTCTGATCTGATTGGTTACTTTCCATCAAGGGTTGTCGCCTTTCCACCAAATGATGTTCATCCCTATCCGTATAACCTGCCTCATTCCTCTTACCTTCAATCAGAATAACATCCGGAGTCAACTCGCCACCAAGGCAGTCCCTCCCGGTGAAGGAAGTAACAGACAAACCCTGACTGGCGCTAACCCTCGGCCCCTTATTCACCCATTCTAGTAAAAGAGGGCGACTTACCACATAGAGGGAACCTTCCACCGATCCTGCAACTAGATCCTGCTCTATACGACCAACCTGCCTATCCTCTGGGACCTCCACATCACACTCACCTCCTTTAGGTACCTCCTCCACCAGGCCTGCAGTAAGATTAACTTCACCTAGTCCCTAAAACCTATTACTCAAAGAAACAAATGGCTTCGCCAGGGGATCAAGGCCTTTGGAATCTTTCGTTCTGGTCGAGTAGGCCACCTCCACAAAACTGATGTCCCGATCCTCTTCAACATGTTCTAAATCTACAACATCATAGGACCTAGAAATCTCCTCTTTATCCTGATTAATCCTAATGCTAGCAGTTCCAACTATAATCCCATCATCCAAAGAAACACTACGAGACCCCGAGGAAACATTCTCCCTAGCTGAAGTAGTCAGCTAAGACCCCTGCCCTCCTACTGCCGACTCCTTAGCCATCATAGCCCGACCCACCTTCACACCATTTTGAAAATAGCTTGTTCCTTGAGCCATCATCCATGCCCATTATCGCATCCTTTCCACTGAACCTCACATCTCTCGAATATGAAAGAAAACTGCTTTGACAGGCTTCAACCGGGTGACCCATACATTTGAAAAGACCGTAAAATTTAGTCCAGTTTTCATAGACAACTCTCTGTTTGTACCTGTACTCCTCGCCGATCGTGATCCAAACATAATCAAAGGGGACGCGCGATGCATAGATTTCATCACACACACTGGGATTTACTAGATGGAAAACCGCCATGGTATGAAAATCGGAACAAAGATAACTGCCTAACAGGTTACCCAAGAAGCGAATAACCGAAGGATTTTGAAACGGTAATGGAAGTTTTGGAAAGCTTACCCAAACAGCACTAAAATGAGAGTCCCAGTTCATATGAAGATATAAGGACCACCGAAAAAGCATAAATTGAGTTCCATTAAAGTTCTGAGGAGCCCTCGCCCATGCCTGGATGAGATCTTCCTCTGATTCAAACCTAATCATAAATTGCTTATTGTCCAACAAGCTAACCACCGCACGTTCACGAAGATCCAACGATCAAAAAAAACTCGATCGAAGTCATTCACAGAGGGTATTCTATGTTTGAACCGGGCCACCAGAGTTAGATTTAGCAAGGCCGAGGACTCCGTGAACTCAGATAAGGAAATATTAAGATTTGGTGCTCCATCGAATAAATCAGAAACCTTAGGATAATGCAAACCTTTCGGAAAAGGGGGAAGAAAATCCGGATTAGAAAATGGCCGAAAGGACCTGGCTCTCCCAAGAGAAGACGATTCCCCCTCCCCCACCAGGGGGAAGGAGCCGGCGCAGCCGTCGACGTCCTCATCGGGGGAAGAGCATCGAGAGGTCGAGAGCCACGCACCTTAACCAGATCCTGCATTAACATGGAATTTACAAAAGAACGGGTGATATAAAGTCATAAGTGAACCATATATGACATCATAACAATGAATATGATTCTATAATAAGTCAATAAAATTATTTAAATCATTATACAAAAGGTTTGGATACATACGAATCATATTAGACATAAGGTAAGAGAAAATCTCGCAATATCAACTTTTATTCGAGATTGTTTATACTTCGGTATTTACTGAGGCATATTTATCATCCACATATTTGATTCCTAAATATGTAATATCATTTCTATCCATCAAAAAAAATTTAATCCAATTTTACATATTAATTAATTTTTAGTAAAATATACAAAAGGAATCTTTTTTCGTTATCAGTATGAGATACTTTTGGACTTTTCCAGAAAAAGTACGAGAAAAATGTTTCTTTAACTCATACAGAATGAATGGATTTTTACGGTTACATAATGCCTTATTTTCATGATGATTACTCTACAATATTTCAATACTATTTTCAAAAAAATCCTTATATTTTAAAATTTCATGTAATTTTGCGAAAAGATAATTATTTTTAATAAGAAAGGATATTTTCTTCATGAATTTATCTCAAGTGTTTTATCAAAACCAATTTACATCTAAGATGACATTATTTCATATGTGTATGTTTCAATTATAATGTCTCTATGATTTACATGGTTTCACTTCTCTTTATGATGAAATGATATCCATTTGTTTTATATGGATTATGTTATAATGGGATGATGTTTATGAAACCCATTTTATTCTTTGGGTAATGATGAATGATTTATGTGTATGTTATGGAACAAGTAAGAATTATTTCATTATGAGATGGGTGGGACCTATATCTCCCTCCAATGCATTGGGTAAAGATTTATATCTCATGAGATAAACATTGCTGTAACGGCACATTAATCTGATTCAGTGATACATGACTGGAAGGAGTAGTGAACTCGATTCAGTAAGGGATTTTTTCCACTATGATGGTCTTGGTAGCATTGACTTGGCTACTATGGAAATTATATCCAGTGATTAATGGTTTTAAAAAATTAAATGTTTTATTCCCATTCTATATTATCATGATTGATGTTCCATTATGATCTATGCCTTATGTACCGCCATGTTTTATGTCATTGCTCAAGATTTTGATGATTAAACATTATGTTCAAGTTTTTAAGTTCAAATGTATATTGTTTGTTTTATTTTCTCCATGCTTACCATTACTGAGCATTTGAGCTCACCCTTTATATGTTTTCATTTCCGTAGGATATATAGAAAGGTTTTAGGTAAGAAAACAAAAGGGGAATATCTTTATGGGAGATGTTGAAGATCTTTCACCATGATTAGAAGATTTTTTTTTGAGTTTTCAAAGACACTAAACTATTACGGTCTTTGAGTGTTGGTTTTTATTATGTGTTAAGTATTCCGCAAAAATAATTTAATGTCCACATATGTCAAGCTTTGGGTCTCTATATTCAAACATTAAGATAATTAAATTAGATTTTTTTTTGATTTTTTATTCAAATTAAACTTATTAAATTTGAAAAATATAAAAAATATTTTGTATTTTTATTTATTTGAAAATAAAAGAACCTCTTAAATAAAAATCTTTCTTTTTCATGATACATTGAAAATTATTTTTTTAAGAAATTTCTACAAAATTCATCAGAAGCTAATTATGACAGGCTAAATTAAAATTTGATATTATTTTATAAGATAAAATTTCTAACAGTTTAAAAAAATAAATATGTTATTCAATAACAAAATGTAATAATAATAATTTTCAAAGAAAACATATCTTTAAAGAATAAAACGACACTACAAAAAATTAGTAATTATTCACAAATAACTAGCCAATAAATTTTTATTACCTTCAAACATTATATATATTTCAATATGTGAATATTCATTTTCGAACCTGAAAATTTAACATCTTGGTTATAAGTATAATTTTTAAATAATGAATTATTATTTTTCATTGAAGATCGGTGTTGAGATTTTCATATAATATCAAATATAGTGTTATTTTAATATTTCATGATATTAAATTCTCCATCATTTAATAAATATCATCCTCAAAATTTTAACATGAGATCAATTTTAAAATATTTGACAACGAAAAATACCATTATTTAAATCCCACATCATAAAAAGGGTTTACAAAACTTCCTTTTCAAAAGAGTAAAATAGAAATAGTGATGTCATATGGAACAACACATAATAAGGTATCCAAATAAGAGAACATTAGTGGGATGTGAACATATATACATGGATGAAAATTTATTGTCCAAATAATTTTTTAGAGTGACAGAAAATAATTATAATGAGAATTTGATTGATCATATGAATGTAAGTGACCACAAAACTATAAATCAATGTGGTTTCATAAATATAATATATTAATCATAAATAAAGGTAATATGACACTTTTTTTAAGATCTTTTTACAAACATTTTTGAATTATTCTATCATATCGACCAGGAACACAAGAAAATAAACTTACATGACAGGTATAATTTATTCCATTAATAAATTTCCATGACAATCCAACATTTTACACTAAAATGGGTATTTAAGAAGAATTTTTGATTCATGGACACCAAATAATACAATATTTTAGAAATGTTTTTCCAAAACATTGATAAATTTTAAATTGAGCAGCCTTTTTCAGGAAACATCACTAATATAGTTACATTTCATGAACAAATATCCATAATTTAGCGATGTTTCATTTAAACATTGGTAATTTAGTGATGTTTCATTAAAGATGATACTAAATCAGTGCTAATTCCAAAAAACCTCACTAAAATAGAAACATTTCTAGAAAACATCACAAAATTTGTGATGTTTCATGAAAACGCTGCTAAATTGGTGATGTTTTCAGAAAGACATTTCTAAATTAGAAACGTTCATATAAAAGCATCATAAAATTAACAAACATTAATGAAAAATTGACTAAATTAGAAATGTTCCTTGAAAAACATTGATAAATTAGGGATTTTTCAGGAATCATGGCTAATTTAGTTACCTTTTTAAGGGAAGATTGCTAATGTTTCCAGGTTTTAAATAACTCTCTCTAAATTAGTGACATATTTTCAAAAAAATCATTAAATAATTATATATTTTTATAGATCATTAACCCGCATTGATGTAAAAATATTTTTAGAGAGGGAGATATATATATATATAATATAAATTTAGACACACATATATGTAAACATATAAATATATATATATAAACACACTCACAAACATATATAAATATATACATATATAAATATATACACACACATATTTATAATTAAAAACCCACATATATCTAAAAATTAGTGATGTTTAAAAGAAAACATTTCTATTTTAGTGAAATTTATTCCATTGTTTCAAAACATGAATAATTATATATATAATAATAATAATAATAATAATATATATGAATATATACACATATATATTTGCACACACACACACACAAACATATACAAACACACACACACATATATAACCACACACCTATATATAAACATGTAATATAAAAAAATATAAACACACACAAATATAAATATAATATAATAATATATATGAACATAAAATATGAACATAACCTATGAATATAAAATATGAACATAGATATATACATAATATAAAATATAAACACACACACACATATATAAGCATAAAATTCAAACACACATATATATATAATATAAATATTTATATATAATTTAAAATATAACCATATCTATAAAATATAACCATATATATATATATATATTGTAACACCCCAAGGTTTTACGATACGTTTCCCTTTTAATAATACAATAGCTTGTGATGTACGCAACTTCGAGTTCAAACACACTACGACCAATCGAATTAGCCGTTATGAATTGTAATACCCACTTTTTGAAATTTTATAAATTTTATTATTCAAAATTGAATTTCATTTTTGATTTGGAATATCAAATTTAACTTTGGGATAATTTTTGATATTTTTCAGAAAACATTCAATTGTTGATGAATAGTGAAAAAACACTACGTTATTGGTTAAAACTGACTTTTTATTTAAATAATTTCATATTTTATATTAATTTATTTTACATCAAAATATATAGAATATACCAATATATGTTCAATGTAATTAATGGGATTCATTTTATTATATATTTAGATATATAAAAGTTTATCTAACTTTTTACCGTCTTTTACCCTCCTCCTGGTGGCATTTCCAAATTTGTATAAAACATAATTTTACCTCCTCTGAGGGTTGAATTTAAAAAATCAAAAAGAAATGTTTAATATTAGTAAGTAAAATGTGGTTCAATAAGATGAAAATATTTTTTGGTGAATAGTAACCTTTGACTTTTATTTGCCACGGTTAAAAGTAAATTGGGTAATTAAGGCTAAAAATGATATCATAATTACCCTAACACATGTCCTAATTCTATTGGATAAGTATAATTCTACCAAAAAAACCTTAGGGATAAAATACGACCCCCTTTGGTCCACATGGATTAGATTAGACAATTTATTATTATTTTATTTAAAGTAGAGTTAAAAGAGTTAAACTCAATGTTTTTTAACTAAACCATTTTTAATATAGGGTTATACATAAGATAAATTCCACTCTAAATATTCATTATAAAGATAAAATTATTCCCTCAATAATGGTATTTTATTTATAATTTTTAGACATTAAATAAATACATTTAATTATGACACAATGATGATGCAATAATTACCTTATTAATAACTAATTAAAATAATTGATATTATAAGTATCCAAATAAATCTAGTTAGATACTTTTAATAAATTCCACTAATTTTATAATTTAATATGATATTTTTGGGTTGATTAAATGAGTTTTGTTCAAATTGATAATGCTGCTATGAATTTATCAAAAACAAAATACCAAATAGTGTCAAAATTGACATAATAGTGTTTTTAAAACAAATATTATAATATTAATTTATATTATATTCCTAAAAATCTATGGTTCAGAAAAAGTTATTAAATAATATTATATTTGTCAATAATTAACCACTTGAGGTTCTCTTGGAAATTTTAGTAAGTTTATTAACCATATAATATAAAAATACAAAGAGACATGGAAAATGTTAAACTATTTAAATAAGAGTAAAATTGAATGGATAAGGTTAATATAGTTACCCAAACCAATCTAAAACCTATTTATTGAGTTGTTTTCGACCCATACCCACCTTAGCCTCCAAAGAAACCATTTTGGATCCATTATAAACCGAAAATTATTTTATTATAAAATAATATTTCAATCATTTTCTAAGATGCCCCTCACACTCTTATAAAAGGGAACTTCCCCTACTCTCAAATTCACACCTTAAAAGCCATTTTTCTCGGCCAATACCTGCCCAAATATACTGTAAATTTTCCTCCCTTAATCTTATATTCTTTCCTTTATTCAGAAATCCATCCTATGGATACCTTTTTATCAAATCAAAAGGAAGAACCCAAAGAAGATGTACATATTTCATCACCTCTTTATGTTCTTTTCATCTTCAACATCCTATTTCTATGTTGTATCCATTATAAAATAATAACCCCTATATCTTATATATTCTATGATGTTATTATAAAAATGTTACAACCATATTCATTATTCTATCCATCCTATAGATGACAATGTAACCATACGTGTGTACTTACAGATTACCGTCTCCACGTCGTGGTGTAGTTTGTTATTCAAACACTTGATCATTTGGATGGGTATAATAATGAGTATAAAGGATGTAAAAAATAAATATAACATTATAATGATTATTTATATATATGATAGACCATCCAATTATATATTATTTTAATATCAAAATAATGATATTGTCGCTCATGCGTACGTACAGATTACCGTTTCCACGAACGCGATAAGATTCCATCCCCATCGTATTCATCCTAGATTAATTTTAATTTGATGATTAAAAACAATTTTTAACAAAATAAAATCATTCTGAATATGAATAAGATAAATCCTTTCCTTAAAAATGATTACTTACGTAACAAAGCATATAAAGGAAATCAAATCATTTAACGCCCGAAACAATGATACCACTGAAATATAATTAACAAAGCAATATTAGAAGATCATATATGATATCATATTAATGAATATAGTTCTTTTATAATTTAATAACAAATATTTAACTATTATATAGGAGTTTTACGTACCCTTTTCCAAGGAAAATTACTGGATAAGGGTTAATTTCACAATCTCTTTATTATCCGAGGTTGTTTATATGTAATTATCTACTGGGACCTCTTTATCATCCAAATCCATGTTTCTTAAAAATGTGTTTCAAAACATTTTCTCCATTTACTATACAATATGTTAATGTAATTTATATCCTTATTTTAACTTATATGTTTTTAAAGTAATCTTTTTGTAGTTTTCCAAACAAGGTACGTTATAACTTTTTCGACAAAATTAAGGTAAGAATGTGTTTTTGTCTTATACGGCGGGTGAGACTATTTTCCACCATTATAACGTTTTCAAAGATTCCCATACAATCTTATAAGAATATATTCAAAAAAATGTTTTCTTTTATAATTACATGACTTTTAAATTATTTCAAAATATAAATAT
Organism: Viscum album; assembly: GCA_963277665.1. Taxonomy (NCBI): domain Eukaryota; kingdom Viridiplantae; phylum Streptophyta; class Magnoliopsida; order Santalales; family Viscaceae; genus Viscum; species Viscum album. The sequence continues at coordinate 1,596,692,441 of OY728161.1, forward strand.
ATATTTCTCTAAAAAAGCTTTGATTTCATCTATGTCATCATCCTTCGATGGATTATAATATTATTTGATGTTGATTTATTATGATACAAAAACTCAGTATTGTATTGAAGGTTTTGGGATATTTTTGACTATGGATGTGTTATTTTCACACTATTTATGGTAAATGAATAAAGTATTGAAAATTTATATGCTAGTTTTAATACGAATGTTTATGTTATATTTAAACCTTTTCATGTGAGTAATGCATTGGACTTAGTAAGTTATGGGTGGAGCCCAATATAGCTCCTAAATGCATCAGTAGCTCTAATAAGACAAACTAGTGTCTTGGCACAAGGCCTAGATGACATCTTATTCATAGTCTTGGAACAAGGCCTTGACTATGTGGTTATAAATTCTAGCATTATGCATTCCATCATTATGAAAGTGGCTATTGATATTGCAAGTGATTATTCAACTACTAGAATATCCATTTGAATAATTTAATGGAATTAGTTGACTTTAGCTTTTCCATATTACGATGAAGTTCGAGTTTAAAAGGCCTTTGTTTTATTATTATACATTGCCTTAAATTTTTATTCTTATTTATGAAAGTTTTTGATATATTGTTATCCTTACTGAGCATCTCAGCTCACCCCATTCTATGTTTTAATTTTCCTAGGATGTGAAGATGTATATTATGAATAACATGATGGGATATTCTAATGGATATTAGTTTGGCCTATGTAGACTATGTTGTAGTTTTTCATTTTTAAATATAATGTAAAACTTATGAATGTATCTAGTATTTCCATGTCTAATAAAGTGATCGGTATTTACGGACATGATTCCTTGTATCATATCAATGTTATGTAAATAATTCACCAACCCTAGGTAGATGGGGTCGGGGAATTATAATTGGTATCAGAATGAATTTTGTACAAACCTTGGATGCTATATTTAGTAAAAATTTGATCAGAGAACAATACCCAAAGATAAATTTTTAGGATCAGTATAGAAGAACTTCCTAGAATTTTGGTAGTGTAGATATTTTGTGAGGTCTCCAAGAAATAAATCCATGAATTGATATAACCAGGTAGAGGCAGCTCTGTCATAGATGTACCTAAGTGTAAAACCTAAAAACATCGTTTGGAGCTAGACTCAAACGAGAACTGGTGCATGACAATGGGCATTGCTGCACTCTTGGTTACGAAACTCCCAGGTGATATGGTTCAGATAATTTTAATTTTCTTTACAAACCATTATCAAGGTTTTATGAGTATATACTTTCTCAAATAATTTTTTATGATTATGGATTACATCAATAAACATTTAAATTTATGTAAACGCTTTTACTAGTTTGGAATTATGTATTGCGATTCATAAAATAATCTAGTGTAAGCTGTTGATTAGAAATGGCGCCTAGGGGAAGGAATGGAAACTGTATCAATGCACGTAACCCATGTATGGATTTCCCTTCTAACAAATATATTTATAGGGGAGCTGCAGAACCAACTGGTTCTGATCAGCTTATCACCATACCAGGACAACTCACTCAGGTTATGAATAATAACCTTACCCGTATGGAGAACCCTGATCCACAACACGGAGGATCAATGTTAGAAAACTTCATGAGGAAAACCCATAAACATTCAATGGGAGTAGAAATCCATTAGTAGCTGGGAAATGGATAAATTCCATAGAAAAATATTTCCCTCTTTGGGGTGTAGCGAAAATGAAAAAGTTTTCATGCTAGTTTATCGCCTCACTGGAGATGCTGATCAACGGTGGTCAATGATTCAAAACATCAAGGAAGATGAAGAAGTATAAAATATTGAATGTAGGTAATTTAATGATATTTTCTTATAAAAATAATTTCCTCATGACCATTGAGTGGATATGGAAAGACAATTTCTCAGTGTGAGGCAAAAGGAGGGTGAAAATGTCACAACGTATGAGGCTAACTATACAAGGTTATCAAGGCATGTCGTAAGTTATATACATAACCCAAGAAGTACTATTGATCTTTTCTTTGATGGGTTAAATCCATTTCTCCATTGAGCATTAGTCTCACAATCTGTCTCTTCGTACAAAGATATTATCTCATGTGCTATCAATAATGAAAAGGAATTCTCTATGTCTTAAAAATTTAATGCAAAGCAAGAGAAGAAGAGATCGTCTAAACAATCTTGGAATGGAAATAATGGGAAGAAGGGAATGTTTTTAAATATATCCTGTAGTAAATTTGGGAAGAAACACCCCAGTACCTTCCTCAAGGGAATCAGAGTATGTTACAAGTGTGGTGAAAAGGCCATCAAGCTCATGATTTCAAGGGTACGAAAGAGGTTTTCAATGATGAATGACACAATTATCGAGAAATGATGCATTATTCAAATTAATTTCCTAATCACGAAGGAAACATACCTTTGAAAAAGGCCACGGGATCAAGGCCAAGCTTATTCTATCACTAATACTGATGTTTAAGCTCCAAAAGATATGGTGGTAGGTAATTTAATGGTTCCCTTAAGTTTATAAAATGATTTATTTGATTATGGATCATCGCATTGTTTCATATCATCCATATTTTCTATGAAAATTAGATATTTTTAATTTGATTTAACAAGTGATTTTTCAGTGAAAACTCCTAAGGTAAGTATCATGGAAACAATTTTTTGAGAATCAGTCCCAATTAAGAAATATAAATGATATTTATCTACTGATCTCATCATTATACCTGTGATTGAATTTGATATAATATTTGGTATGGATTAGATTTCAAACCATGATGCGAAAATTTATTGTAAGAATAAGGAGGTAAAAAATTTCAATTATGATAAGAAGTACCTTATCTTTAGAGCTGAAACGTCACCATCTGAGTTTTGTCTAGATCCACCCCCAATAGATTTAATAAATTCAATTATTAGGGAATAAGATAATGAAATAACAATGGGTGAGGAAATGAATGTTCGAATATAGGATGTACCTATTGTGCAAGAATATTTTGATGAATTTCTAGAGGATTTAACATGACATCCTCTAAAATGAGAAATTGATTTTTCCATTGATTTAATTCCGGGTTCAAGGACCATTTCTAAGACCCCTTAATGAATGGCCACTGTAGAATTAGTGGATCTAAAGAAACAACAAGAGGAATTGAGTAAAATTATATTTATTATCCCTAGTGTTTGTCAATGGGGATCCACTGTCCTTTTGTTAAAAAGAAAGACGAATCTATGATGTTGTGCATTGACTACAGGGAGATCAATGCAATAACAATAAAGAACAAGTATCCCTACCTCTCCTTGATGATTTATTTATCCATATTGATAGAGATAAATATTTTTTAAATATTGACCTACGTTTTGGATATCATCAGTTGTGTGTGATGAATGATTACATTCTAAAGAAAACATTTCGAACCAGGTACAAGCATTATGAGTTTACGGTAATGCCTTTTGGTCTGATTAATGAACCCTATGTTTTTATAGATCTAATTAATATAGTTTTCAACGAATATCTTGATGTCTTTGTAGTGGAATTTATTGATGATATCTTGGTATTATCCAAAAGCTACGAAGATCATGAAAAACAATTGGGAATTATCATAAGGAATCATAGAAGAAATGAATTATATTGTAATCTTAGAACGTGTGAATTCCGGCTTCAAGATATTTCTTTTATTGGCCATATTGTCTCTAAGGATGGATTCTTTGATTAACCATATAATACTAGAAAAATCCAAGAATGGCTAGCATCGATGAGTATAACTGAGGTATGCAGTTTTATTGGTTTATTATGTAATTATCTACATTTCATCAAGAATTTTTTTCTGTTTGGATAACCCATTAACCCAGATCACATGTAAAGGGGTTAAATTCGTTTGGAAATAAGCGTGTGAATATTTTTTTGAATAATTTATGAGAATATTAGTCAATTATCTTATCTTGACTCTACCATCGGGGAATTTTGGTTTCGTTATTTATACTGATGCATCAAAGAATGGACTTGGTTGTGTCCTTATGCCGAATGATAGGGTTATTGCCTATACATCACGACAGCTAAAAATACATCAACAATACTATCCTACTCATGATCTTGAGATTGAAGATGCAATATTTTCTATGAATATTTGGATACACTATCTCTATGGTGAAAAATGTGAGATATATACTGATCACAAATGTTTGAAGTATATTTTTTCATACAGAATGAAATCAACATATGGAAAAGGAGATGGCTTGAACTACTCATGTATTATTTTGGCACAATACACTACCACCTAATGAAGGAAAATAAGGTGGAAGATTCTTTTAGGAGAAAGGATCATGGAGTTTTGAAGAGTATGAGAATTAAAAGGGATCATATTTTAATGGATCTAGTGAAAGTGAATATATGAATAATAATGGAATGTGAACCATCAATACTTTTTCAAATGGTTTCCAAACCATCTTTACTAGAAAAGATAAAAATTTCTCAAACTGATGATTAGGAATTTAAAATGATGATTAAATCTATGAAGGATATAATATTGATCGACATCGTATATGGAGATGGAATTTTGAAAATTGGAAAAAGAATTTGTGTTCCTAAGATACCTGATCTCAAAAGAGAAATGTTTGATGATTCTAATAGCTTCAATTTCTCTATACAGCCAAGGAGAACCTAGATATATAAGAATTTGAAGGGAAATTTTTGGTGGGACAACATGTAGAGGGATATTGCTGATTTTGTGTCAAGATGTATGTTTTATAAACAAGTGATAGTTAGAAGGCAACATCCTGGAGGAGTCATGAATCCTCCTTCCATGCTTGAGTAGAAATTAGATAAGATTACAATGGACTTTCTCATTGGACTACCAAAGACTCATAGAAGGAATGATGCAATATGGGTCATTTTCAATTTTCTTACCATGTTAACACATTTTCTTTCTATAAGAGAAGATTTACCACTTGAATGTTTAGAAAGACTTTATATTATTGATGTTGTAAGACTTCATGGATTTCTTTATCAATTGTTTCTGATCATGATCCCCATTTTACATCATGATTCTAGAGAATACATCAGAAATCCATAGATACTGAACTTCGTTTAAGAACTACCTACCACCCTCAAACTGATGGACAATCGGAATGGACTATTAAAACCATAGATGACATGTTTAGATATTCTTCTCATGACATTAAAGGTATGTGGAATCAGTATTTACCTATGGTAGAATTTTTCTATAATAATAGCTTCTATTCAGGTATTCAGATGGCACCATATGAAGTGTTATATGGAAAGGGATGTTGCACAACAAATTTTTGTGATGATGTTGGTGAAGGAAAACTCGTAGGCCAAGAACTTGTTAAGGGAACGATGGAAAAGGTGAAGTTAATCCAAACCAACATCGAAGAAGCTCAATGTAGGAAGAATATCTATGATGGTAATCGAAGGATGGATATGGAATTCCAGGTTGGAGATCATGTTTTCATGAATGTATATCTGTGAAAGGGAAATATACGATTCGGTAATAAGGTTAAATTGAGTCCCAGGTACATTAGACCTTTAAAAATTCAAGAATGAATTGGGTTTTAGCTTACCATTTTTCAATACCTCCAAGTGTCTCCAATGTTCAGGATGTGTTCCACATGTCCCTATTGAGAAAATATATGCCTGACCCAACACATGTACTCACCTGTGTGGAATTAGAACTGGAACCCGATCTGTCTTATTGCGAAGATCCTATCAAGATTCTTGATACAAGATAACAAGTGTTGAGAAACTAGACGACTCGTCTAGTAAATGTTCTATGGAGAGACCATAAGATGGAAGATGCAACCTGGGAACCCGAGAAACATATGACGAAGAACCACCTGAATATTTTTATGAAGTAATATTCTAGAAATTTCATGGAAGAAATTATTTGAAAGAGGGGATAATGTAACACCATAGGCTTCCAGGGTATGTTTCCCTCTGAATAATACAATAGCTTGTGTGGTACGCAACTTCGAGTTCAAACACACCACAACCAATCAAACTAGCTATTATGAATTGTAATACCCAATTTTTGAAATTTTATAAATTTTATATTTCCAAATGGAATTAAATTTTAGATTCATAATATTCAAATTAGCTTAGGGTGAATTTTTGGTATTTTTCTGAAAACATTCAATTTTTGATGAATAGTGAAAAACACCACGTTATTCGTTAAAACTGAATTTTTATTTAAATAATTAGGTATTTTATGTTAATTCATTTTTGTTCAAAGTAGATACATAAAACCTATATATGTTAAACAAAATTCATTTGAGTCATTTTATAATAATTTTAGATATATAACATTTTAATGACTTTTTTAACGTCTTTTACCGACCTCCTAGGGGCATTTCCCAATTTGTATAAAACATAATTTTATCGCTTCTATGGGTTGAATTTATAAAATCTAAGATACACTATTAATATCATGAATTAAAATGTGGTTCAATATGATGTAAATAATTTTTGGTGAAAAGTAACATTTGACTTTTATTTTCCACGGTTAAAAGTAAATAGGGTAATTAAGGGTAAAAATGATGTCATAATTACCCTAACAAATGCAATAATTCTATTGGATAAGTATAATTCGACCAAAAAATCCTTATGAATAAAATATTATCCACTTTGGTCCACTTGGATTTGATTAGTACATTTATTATTATTTTATTTAAAAATGAGTTAAGAGATTTAAAGTGAATGTTTTTTTACTAAACCATTTTTAATATAGGGTTATACATAAGATAGATTCGAATATAAATATTAATTATAAATATAAAAATATTTCCAACAAAAATTTTATTTAATTTATAATTTTCAGACATTAAATAATTAAATATATTAATGACACAATAATGGTGCAATAATTACCTTATTAACGAATGATTAAAATAATTGATATTATAAATATCCAAAAAATATAGTTTGAGACTTTTAATGAATTACACTAATTTTATAGGTTAATATGACACATTTGGGTTGATTAAATGAGTTTTTTTAAGTAATAATTTTTTATGAATTAAAAAAACCAAAATACAAAATAGTGTCAAAACTGACATAAAAGAGTTTTAAAAACAAATATTATATTTTTAATTCATTTTCTATTCTTAAAAATCTAAGGTTCGGAAAAAGGGCTTGAATAATATTATATATATCATTAATAAATCACTTGAAGTTTTTTGGTAGGTTTATAGTTAGTTTATTAACCATATAATATAAAAATATAAAGAGACATGGTAAATGTCAAACTATTTAACTAAGTGTTAAATCTAAAAGATAATCTTAATATAGTAACCCAAACCTGTCTAAAACCTATTGGTTGAGTGGTGTTTGACCCATACCCACCTTATCCCCAAAATAAATCATTTTTATCCATTTTAAAACGAATATTATTTTATTATAAAATAAAATTCCAATCCCAAGGTTCCCATCACGTCTCTTATAAAAGGGAACATCCCCTTCTATCAAATTCACACCTTCAATGCCATTTGGCGCAGCCAGAAATTTCCCAAATATCCTCTAAATTGTTCCCCCTTCACCTTATAGGCTTTCCTTTAGTCATAAAACCATCTTAAGGAGGCCTTTTGATCAAATAAAAGGGAAGAACCCAAAGAAGAGGTAAATATTTCATTATCTCTTTCATGTTTTTTTCCTCTTCCACTATCTCTTTCTCTATTTTTTCCATTATAAAATAATAAATCATATATTTTATATATAATGGGATGATATTATAAAAGTGTGACAACCATATTAATTATTCTATCGATCTTATAGATGTCAAATTCACCATACATGCGTTGGTATGGATTACCGTCTCAACCTCATTGTGTAGTTTGTTATTCAAACACTTCATCATTTGGATATGTATAATAATGAGTATAAATGATGTAAATAATAAATATAAGATGATAATTATTATGTATATATGATATACCATCCAATTATATACTATTTTAATATCAAATCAATAATATTGTCGGTCGTGCGTAAGTACAGATTACCATCTCCACGAACGCGATGAGATTCAATCCCCATCATATCCATTCAAGACTAATTTTCAGTTGATGGATAAAACTAATGTTTAAGAACTTAATATAATTATGAATATGACTAATATACATCTTTTCCATAATAAAAATTACTTACATAACAATGAATATAATGGAAAATGAATTAGTTAACACCCAAAATGATGATACTACTAAAATATCATTAACAATGAAATATTAGAAGATCATATATGATATCATATTAATGTATATGGTTTTGGTATAATTTAATAACACTGATTTACTTATTATAAAAGAGGTTAACGTACCGTCAACCATGGAAAAGTACTAGGTAAGGGTTAATTTCACAATCTCTTCATTATCCGAGGTTGTTTATACGTAATTATCTACTAGGAGCTCATCATCCTTATCCATGTTTCTTAAAAATGTATTTCAATGATTATTTACTATTCACTAGAAATTTTTTTAAATTCTTTCATACCCTTATTTGACCTTATATGTATTTAAAGGAATCTTTATGTCTTTTTCCAAATAAGTTACTTTATGAGTTTTTCATCAAAATTAAGGTAAAAATGTTTTTTCACTTATACCACAAGTACAACTATTTTCCGCTATTATACCATCGTCGAAGCTTCTCTTACAAGATTATAAGAATATTTTCAAAAATAAATGTTTTCTTTTATATTTACATGAAATTTAAATGATTTCAAAATAGAAATAGATATTTCTCTATTTTTTTTAAAATTTCATCATTGTCAACATCCTTTGATAGATTTTATGCATGTTTGATGTTGATTTATTATGATACAAAAAATCCCTTTTGTATAGATGGGCTTGTGATATTCTCGACTGTGGATGTGTTATTTTTACACCATTCATGGTTTATGGATAAAGTATTGAAATTTCATATGATATTTTTAATACGAATGTTTATGTTATGTTTAAACCTTTTCATATGAGGAATGTTTTGGACTTAGTAAATGACTGGTGGAGCCTGCTATATCTCCTCGATGCATCGGTAGGTCACATGAGACAAACTAGTGTCTTGGAACAAGTCCCTGACAACATATTATTTTTATTCTTGGAACAAGGCATTGAATTTTTGGTTATGAAGTATGGAATTATGCATTCCATCATTATTAATGTGGCTATTCATATTGCATGTGATTATTCGACTAGAAGAATATCCATGTGAATAAGTAAATGGCATTATTTGATTTTATCTTTGCCATATTATGCTGATGTTCATGTTTAAAATGATTTTGTTTTAGTATTATACATTACATTCAATGTTTATTATTATTTATTAATTTTTCTACTATATTGTGATCCTTACTGACCATCTGAGCTCAACCCTTTCTATGTTTTATTTTTCCCAAGATGCCATAAAGTACACTATGACTGAACTACATGTATAGTCTATGTGATATGAGTGTGGAGTATGGAGAATATGTTGTTTATATTTGCATTATAAAATGTAATTTAAAACTTATGAATTTTTCTACTATTTCTAAGTCTACTAAACTGATCGGTCTTTCGGGACCTGATTCCTTGTATCATGCCAATGTTATGTAAATAATGCACCAACTCTGGATAACTGGTGTCGTGGAATTATTTATATATATATATAGATATATTAATATATGTATATTAATATATAAAATTAAATATATATATATATATTATTAATTTTTAAATTACTAACACATATATATAAACTTATATAAATAAAGACACAAATATTTAGATATATATATATATATATATATATTTATATAGAAATATAGATAATCACAAACACATATACATAATCGTATATAGAACTATATATATATATACATAAATACACACACACCTATATATATATATTATTATATTGTATTTAAAAACAAATATATATTTTAAATGTAGTCATGTTTTTTAAAAAATGTGGATATTTTAGTTAAATGTTTTACAGTGTTTTAAAATGTTGCTAATTATATACACACACAAATATAATTATGATTATAATTATATATATGTATACATACACATTTATATTTACACAGACACACATACACAAACATATAAAAATCTATGTATAGATAATATAAACATATAAATAAATATAAAATATAGAAAAACAAGTAAACATAAAATATAAAAATATATATATATATAATATAAAACAATGATATATTTATATATAATGTAAACATATATACATGTGTAATATAAAATCTAAAAATTAATATATATATCTATATATAATATAAATATAAAAAGTAAAAAATAAAATGAAATATATTTATATTAATATATTTATATATTTATAATATAATTTTCTTTAAATGATGAAATATATTAATATATAAAAATACGTAATATAGTTAAATACACAAACTCGTTTTGGGTGATTTAGTTGTTTCTTCTAGCGTGAATTTAGATGTCTCACATTTGAATCCACAACAAAGGAGAAATTTTGGAGCTCTTGGGTTGGGGTTACCGTCCTATGTGGCTTTGTACTAGAGGGGATATTGGGGTCGGGCCAATAGAAATGAGACAGACATGAGGGGTTAGGGTCCACAAAGATACTAGATGTGGCATGTGGTGGATTTTCCAGAAGGAAACATGATGAATGACTGGAGCGGTAGGGGTTTTGTGTTAGTATGGCAGAGGAATGAGATGGGTGTGTGGTGTCTTTTATTTTTTCATTTTAAAAATAATATTCAAAAAAATTCCAAATTTCAAATAAGAAAATAAAATATTAAATTTCAAAAAATGTTACAGATTTTTTTAGATACATCAGAAAATCAGACCTCATTTACCAATTTTTATAAGAAATAGAGGTAAATGGGGTCATAGTAAATAGTGATATTTCTAATCATTGTCAATTTAATGATGTTTATTTACCGATGTTACTAAAAATTGATGTTAAATTTGGTGTCTCTAAATTGAAATGTTTATAATGGTTTCTAAATTATATATGTTTATATACGTCGCTAAAGTAACGAACTTTCTTAGAGACATTTTTAATTGAATTAGAGACATTTTAAAACTTATCTAATTGGAATTTTTTTTAATGTAAGCACTAAAATAAAATTCTAATAGATCACATAATGAATAAAAGTATAACAAGATATGCATCATATCGTTATCTATTAAAAAAAGGAAATTAATATTGAATGATACGATACTAACCAAAATAAATAAACCATAATATATTTAAATTATTCAATGATCTCAAAAATTCAATAATAACACCAATGGTTCAACATAGGTCATTCTGGAAAAAGCTACCATATATCCCGAATAACCTCAATAACCTCAATAACCTCAACTTAAAATATTTTTTTAACCACCATGGTCATCACATACCTTTTATATTAGATCCCCAAAAATGTAATAGTATTCTTCTAAAATAATTTTTCACATCTGACCTAAGGGTATCACATACCTCGAACATATAAAAACTCTCCTAAAATATCATTACTCAACTCAAACTTCTGTCCCATAAAACTTAAAAATGTGGTGTCTGTACGTTTGAAATTTTGATCAAATAGAATTATAAACTCATGATCGTATTCTTAAGATGACCTCACATAAATACATCTTAATATCAAAAGATATCTAAAAGATGAACTAATACCAACTGTAATGGACTTATAATTAAACTCCCAGATTCAGTGAATAAAACATAATATTTAAATTTCTATCTTTGTCAGTAACACCCTAATATTTTAAGGTATGTCTCTTTTTAAACGTAACTTCTTCGGTAGCATCTGAGGCATTCAACACCGAAAAAACTATAATATAACGTTAATATTATTATTTGAAATTAATATTATAAACTTGAAATTAAATTTCTATGTATGAATATGATTAACTACCTTATGAAAATATTTGCTTTAATTTGTAGTTTACCAATTAATTAAAAATAAATATTAAAACCAATTGGATATAAAGAAAATGTTTCATATAAATAATTATTACTAGGAGCTGAAAGTGTTTTACCATAATAATTATATTAATTACTATTAGTGAATGGTCTTATTTGAAAATAATATATTATATATTCAATGCAATAGTTTTATTTTCATCTAATTTTTTTATTGGCATAAGATAAGAATTAATCCAATTTTACAAATAAAAAGATGATATTTTTCTAATGTATGGATTACCACATTTTAATGGAATGATTATTATAGATCTAAATTTTTACTCTTTTATAAAATTTATTGAACAAAATAAACATCATTTTTGAAAGACTAATTTTAAAATTATAATTGAGATATTTTTTATATTTTTATAGAAATATTTTTTTCTATATTGAATAGTGAAGAATTTAGATTTTTATAAAAATGCCAATTTTTCTATATTAAAATTCTATTTATGACATGAATTTTATCTCAATGCAACTTAAATAACCTTGATTTATAGATGATATAATTTATTTTTTTAATCATCATTATTAATTATTTTGATATAACTACAATTTTTGGCTTAAAAATTCATTTTTAGGAAATATTTTTTTAGTTTCATTTTATATGTTTAATTATAAATTAAATTATACCACATATTTTTTTTATTTTTTAAAATATATTCATTATTAATTATTTTAAGGAAAAAAATTATTAAATTTGTTTCTTTTAGTTTTTTTTCCAATATTAATAACAATCATTGTAATTTTTGTAACAATGGTAAATTATGAATTTGGTAATTTATGATACAAAAAAATGATAAAAACATTAAAATGACCATAAAAATTGCTCTAATTTTATTGGATGATTAATATTCAATCATTAATTCTAGAGTATTTATTTTTTGCTATTTAGGGGACACCTTCTATTTAAATGACCTTGATATTATTTAAATAACGAAAATAAAAAAATGTCACTTTCTATGTCTAAAACATTTCATATGTGTCTACATTGGATAAATGGTTGGTCATGAAAAAATATAACAATACATTTTTAACATAAAAAACATATTTTCTTGAAAAACATTTATTTTTGTATTATGGGGTTGTCTAGAAGAGGTTATGATATTTATAATATTTTACTCAAAGAAAAGACAAATATGTCACATTCATATTTTTAATTTTTAATATAATGTTAATCAGAAGATATATTCATCTATAATTATTATTTTATAATATAAATTGTTTACCTACATCATTGTTTTTTATTTTTTGTATTTATTTAATGGAAAACTACCTTAAATAATTATAAAATATTTACATAACGATTGTTTTCTTAATCAATCAATAAAATAAATGATATTAAAAAATATTAAATTAAATATAATTTAATTAAATAATATGATCCCAAATTTTTAATGATTATTATGAAATATTAGGGGTGTATTAAATATTTTTTTCTAAGTAATATTGATTGTTTTATTTCATTATGTACAATGTAATAAATATCATCAAAATTGACATTAATTATATTTTATCAAAATAATGATTTATTAAATTATTTAAAAATTTATTTTTTTGAAATAAAAGGTGAAAATAATTATTTCTAAAATGTAATAAATTATTTATTTATGGACCAATTTAAATTCTATACGTAATGAAATTACCACCCTTTTATATTAAATTAGTAGTTACCATAATTAAAAATAAATTGGTTTACTAATGTCAACCAAATGATAAGATATAAAACAAAAAAATATATATATATAAATTTTATTGGTTTATGATATTAAAACTTTATGTCATATTATTTTCTAAACAATGGCCATTTTTTGGTGTTTTAATAGAAAATGAATTTTTTATAATTTAATATTTCGAGGATTTCCATGGGTACCCCTCACCAATATTATAAAAGAAAACTCCTACAATCATTTCATTTTAGCACCATGTGCCTTCTAGATCAACCCAAATCCTTAAACTTCTCTTCTCAACATACTTATATATGTTCTGGAGGTTCTTGGACTTCCAAAATAGAAACCCTAGTTCCATTAAGAATAGATTAAAGGAAGTCCGCTGAAGAAGAGGGTAATTGTCTTTATTGACTCTCTAAACATTATTTATTTCTCCAATTAATATCAATTATTTTTTCCATTATATAATTATATATTAAATTTCATCTATATAATGATATGTTATTATTATTTCTGTACAACCATATTTAATATTTTATCCACCATATGAAAAAACCAAGCACAACATGTGCATACATATGGATTACTATCTCCACATCGTGGAGTAATTTGTTTTTCATCACCACATTAAATAGATGAATATAATGATGGATATAATATATATATGATAAAAAGTACATGATGTTTATTGTATAAAAATAAAGATACCATCCATTCCCTTACCCTTTCACCACTAAGGGAATGATATCGTCCCTCGTGTGTAACAATTACCAACCATCTCTATAACCCGATGTGATTCATTTTCCATGTTCACCATTAAATAATGGTTAAAAAAATTATATAATTAATAAATATAATATCTATGAAAATAAAATATATTTTTATATTATTATACTATATCCTATTCACATTTTTTGAGGATTACAAAACAAAACATCCAAAGGAAAACGAAGCGTTTGACACCAAAAACAAGGGTAGTAACCAAATATCATTGAAAAAGAAGTGATAAAATGTTATAAGAGAATCATAAATGAATTAATAAATATCAATATGGTTCTATTATATATCAATAAGTTGATTTTAAGCATTATACAAAATTTTAAATCATTTATAACTAAAAGAAAGCCCAATGTAAGGGTTTTCGTCTCACTTTTATTTTTGTAAGATACATTCGTTGTTCACCACTTATCTCTTTTGTGTGGTGTATATACATCCCCATTGATATACAATTTCAAGAATATATTTATATTCATGTTATTAAATGTTTCATTTAATGTTTATTACTTTTATGGGGCATACAATTCGACAGATTACAAAGTGGTAAATCAATGTTTTTACCCAATTTCCATTCATTAGGTTGAGAATATACTTCATTGATTATTTAACGACAAGAGTATTTGTGAAATGAATTTTGATTAAATTATGTTGTATTTTTTCTAATTTTATGTGGGTATATAACATATACACATAATATATTAATTTTATTAATTCTCACTTCAATGATATGGAAATTGTAAGGGACATCATCTCAATTTTAATTCGTTGTGTCATATTTTTATGTTATAGAACTATATTATTTGTTGAGGTGTATATTATTATATTTTTTACATTTTATCACATGAATTTATTTATTATAATTATATTTATTGTTTTTATAAATATTATTATTGATGGTACAAATCAACTATCTAATTTAGATGAGTTTATACACATAGAATAAAAATTGAAAGAGGAACGATCTTGATTGTTTATATACAGAGGATATATCTTGATTGTTCAAGATTGTTTTATAACCATAAAAGTAAAATATCAACTGTAATGATATTTAATGTTAATAGCTTGAGGATATATCTTGATATTTTAATACTGGTTTCTACCCCATAGAATTAAAGTGGCATGAAGAATGAACTTGATGGTAACTATATAGAAGATATATCTTAATAGTTCAGAAACCCAAAAAATATTAATTCCATCATTTTTTATAAAAAGTGATTAATAAATTAGTTACATTATCCATGATAAAGTTTCAAACTCACGTGACTATTTATATGGAATTATTTTATAATATTTTAATCTTTCTATATTGATTTTTTCCTTATCCAATTATTTAAATGGAAGTGTAGTCAATTAATTAATTTTTTCTTATATTGTACCTTACTATTATATAGAATTTGATCTTTCTCTTATTTTATTTCGTTTCTCCAAGTTATGAAGAAGAGATATTTGAATGAGTTTTCAAATATACATTGTATTAGATTTTTTTATATATTTTATTTTATTTTCCTTGCCTAATGTAAAATGGGTTTTATGAATGTAATCTTGTTTCCAAAACTGCTAAAGTGATCAGTCGTTTTTTATTTGAATCATGTATATTTTCCAATGTAATAAATAATGGAATCAGATCATGTCTTCTACGGTCAAGGTATTTTCAGTTAGTATTAGAGTTTGTTAATTTGAATCTATACTAATTAGATTTATGAAATCCATGAATAGGGAACATAAACCTAAGATAGGCTTTGAGGATAACTATAACTGAACATCTTAAACAAAACATTTTAATGAGAATAGTTACACATAAAATTTTCAATTTATTTCAAGAATTTCACTTGTTTTGATATTATATATTTTGTGTTATAATTATA
Organism: Viscum album; assembly: GCA_963277665.1. Lineage (NCBI taxonomy): Eukaryota > Viridiplantae > Streptophyta > Magnoliopsida > Santalales > Viscaceae > Viscum > Viscum album. The sequence continues at coordinate 1,596,708,672 of OY728161.1, forward strand.
TGATCTAATTTTGTGTATGCTATTATTTTAAAATGGAACCTCATAGAATGAATGGGAACCTCACTGATGGACGTTATCTGAAGGGTAACAATGAAAAAATCTTTTTATGGGCTTAAGATAATATTTAAATGGGAACTAGTATCCCAATCCATTCATCATATGAGGATATATCCCATTTTTCTAGAATGATAGATAAATATTTATCTAATTTTTATAACGTTAAAGGGAAGCACGAAAAGTAGAGGGAAACATTAAAAATGATAAATAATGGAAAGGAGAGAAATAATAATTTTATAACATATGATAACTATAGAAGGAAACACCCTAGTAAACATTTGAAATGATCATGATTTTTTATAAGTGTGGATAAAAGGGGATTAAGGAAAAATAATTAAAATAGAATAAGGAAAAGACTAATATTAAGGGTTTCAACTATAGTGAAATGGGGCGCTAGGAAAATAAATTTTCCATGTTTCACGGGAATATACCTCCGGAGAAGATAAGGTGTCATGGTTATGCTTATTACATTACCACAAATGAAGTGTAATGATAAATGTTTTTTAATTTTTATTCATTAATTTTATATAAATTTATTTTATCATTGATATTATGGTTATAATAATCATGGAATATATAAGGATTTTACTACGGTACTTATTCTTTAAGGTTTTGAGAGAATATTTTTTATTTTACTAATAACCATGAGAAGTGATTCTATGAATATTTTATATTTTTTAGACACATGATTTAAGGAGGATGAACATAATGTATTCTTAATCTAGATATAATAATAAAATTAATGTTTATGGGATAGTATTGGTGATCATGAATGTAGTTATAATTTGATGATTTATGTTATCCTTATTGGGTTTACAACATTTTTGGATTTATGTAATATATTCAATAACATAAAATCACATTTTCAGAAGCTTGGTTGTTTTTTATGTTTAAAGGTGATAAATATAATCATATATTTGGTATTTGAAAATAAGTCATATATAATTACTTTTGAGAATCTAATGTTATTATTATTTTTGAAATTTAGTGACAATACCTATAATATATATGAGATGTATGTATTTTGGATGGATCCTAAGGATGGAATGGTTAAATTTGATGCTTTGATATTATTATGTGAGGATAAAATATCATTTATTTGAAAAAATTTCTATTTTTTTTTTTGAATAAAATTTAAAGTATGATGGAATTACCTGTGGACATTATAATTCATTAATGTTCTTCATGAATGAAATATTCATCTTGAATGTCAACCCCCCAATGCCAGAAATGATTTAAAAATATATTGAAGCACCAAAAAAGGATGATATTAAGCATACAATATGAAAATAAATAAATTCTGCTTTCTCAAGTACTTATTCGAAAGGTAAAATAATCCTATAAATTTTTTAAAATTAATGTGGAACCAAAATTTCACCTATTTACTTATACCTCTTTGAAATATATGGCCTTTTAACCAATCATAGATTTATGGTTTTGTGATGGAGAAATTTATAATAACCATGATCTATATCACTCTACATAAAAAAGGGATGACAATATTTACCTTAAATGTCCATATTTTCACAAATGTTCTTCTATTAAGATTCATAGTTGTGTGGTGGCCACCACATTTAAATTTACATATTTTAAGAGGAAGTTTTATTGCACATATTTTGAAATGTGGGATTTACCCAAAAGAATATTCATGTATCAACCTTTGATTTTAAAAATGAAATTTCAAATTTAGAGGAAAATATTTATTGAAGTAAGGGATAATATAATTCCACAATATTTTATTGGCTGTCTCTTTTTAAATTTAACTTCTTTGATAACATATGTTTCACGGAACACCGAGCTTAAACGAACCACAATATACTGTTAAAATTATTACATAAAATAAAAATTATCTACCAACAATTAGATTATAAGTTATGAGTATGTTTAATTATCCAATGAAAATATATTTTTGAATTAATTGGTTAACAATTAATTATAAATGAATATAAAACATAATTGAATATAAAAGATATGTTACTTTATAAAAATTTATTATTAAGCATCATCAGGGATTTATATTTATAATTAAATTAATTAATATCATTAAATGATATTAATGAAATTTATTTATTATATATTCAATAAACTATTTTAATATACATCAAAATTATTTTATTGGAATAATATAAGAATGCATCTAATTTTACGCATAAAAGGTGATATTTTTCTAATGGTTGTTTTAATACCTTTTAATGGTGCACTTATTTTAGAAAATAATCCTGAACCCTTTATAAATAATATTAAACAAAATAATATTCATTTTTTAAATCATAATGTATTTTTATATTCAAAAATTATTTTGGTATTTTAATGAATATATTTATCTTCGCGTAAATAGTAAAAAATACCGGTTTTTATAAAAAATCAATATCCTTATATTGAAATTCAATTTATAATTTAAATATTATATAAATATAAGTTATATATTTATTATTTATAAATAATATAATTTATTTCATTTTAATCATCATTATTCTTTATTTATTTATAAATATAATTTTGGTCTTACAAATGAATTTTCAACAAAAAAATTAGTTACGTTTTATTAGCTAAATTTTAAAATAAATTATTCCATATATGTGTTTCTAATTTTGAAAATTTTATTTCATGTGTATAATTATAGGGTAAAAATATAGTAAATATGACCCTTTTGGCCAATATGAATTGTATCCATTTTAATTTTTCTTACCAAAGTGAATGATGAATTTGGTAATTTGAGTTGAAAAAATAGAATCGAATAGAAAACTACCCAGACACATGTTCTAATATTATTGGTTAATTTAGGTTCTATCATTAAAATTTAATTTTCCTATTTGTGTTATTTAATATAATCATTTCCAAGAAAAATACATTGGAATTATTTAAATTAAATAAAATCAAAAAAATGTAACTTTAATTCTCTTAAACAACCGTTATGTGTCCACATTGGAAAAAAGGTAGGTTAATAATGAATATAGTTATCCATTTTAAATTTATTAAACATATTTTGTTAACCTATATTTTTATATTACTTATGGGTTTATTGTATGATGTTATGATATTTATAATATTTTATTTAATAAAAATACAATGATGTCACATTCATATATTAATTATTTTTAAATATAGTGTAATTAAGAAGATATCCCCAACTATAGATGTTATTTTGAAATATAAAATTGTTATCTAAGATATGGGTTTTTTAATTTTTGGTGGAGATTTAATTTCTTTAAGAGATTATACAATGATGATGTAATTATTTTATAAATGAAACAATCAAATACATGATATAATAAATATTAAAGTAAAAGTAGTTTGAGTTAATTAATATTATCCATTAATTATATGGATTATAATAAAATTTTAGGTGTTTATTAAATTTCATGTTTTGAATTTATCTTTTTGTTTATTTTCTCAGGGTGATAGTAATTAATAGTTTCAATATGGATAGTAATAATAATTTATATATATAAATTTAAATAAATTACTTAAAGATCATAAAAAATAATTAAAAATAAAAATCGATTATTATTTGGTGTAAAAAATCAAAAAATATTCATTTATTGTCCAATTAACATTGAATGATTTATGCATTACCACATTTTATGTAAAATACATTTTTACCATAATTAAAATTAAAATATGTTATCAAAAGTGAATAAAAATGAGAAGGTTTAAAATAAAAACAAAACATTCTTAAACTTCAATGGGTGATGATATAAAAAAATAAAATCATATTATATTAGAATACATTTCTTTTTTGGTCTAATTAAATAAAAAATAAATTTATTATAATTTAATATTTTGTGGATTTTCAACGGCTCCCCTCCCCTAAATTATAAATGGGAACACCTTCTTATTTTTTTAATTCAAAACCATGAACATTCAATATATAAAGAAATATATACATTTCTCTTCTCAACATCATTATATAATTTATTTATGTTATTTTACATCAAAAATACCAACCCTAAATCCCTTAAGAAGAGATTGAAGGAAGTCACTTGAAGAACAAGGTAATAGTCTTTATCAACTCTTTCATGATTATTTATTATTCCACATTCTATACATGAGGTTTTTACATTATGATGCATTAAATATAGTGTTATATACATAATAATAAATTATTATGATAATGTGAAAACCATATTATAACTTTTATCTATCCTATGAAAAATGACAACTTGATGCATGTGTACGTACGACTTACCGCCTTCAAGATGCAGTGTCATTTTTTTCACTAACAATTTAATTGGATGGACATAATTGTAGATATAATAGTTATATCTGATAATAATTACCTAATATCTATTCTGTATTGATTATTACACCATCTATTCCCTTACCCCTTCACCATTAAGGGAATTATATCATTGCTCATGTGAACACACGTCTAATCATTTCAACGATGGGATGTTGTTTCTTTTCCATGTTCACCATTAAATAACGGTTTTAAAAATGTAAAAAATGAATGACTGTGTTAAATATTATGTTAATATCTTTCTGTATATGACATGACTATATTCAATGCACAAGAATTAGGGCTTACATGAAAAAAAAAGCTTAAGAAAAAAAAGATGTTAACACCTGAAACAAAGGTAATAATGAAATATCATTAAAAAAGGGTTGATAAAATGATATTAGAGAATAATGAATGATGTTATAAATACAAAAATGGTTCTTGTGTAAATTAATAACATGATTTTAACAATTATATAGGAGGTTAAATCCTGTTCAGTTAAAGAAAATATCAAGGTAAGGGCTTCTCATCTCACTTTTATTTATATGAGATACAATCATTATTAATAACATATCTCTTGTGGTTGGTGTATATACTACCCATTTTATATACTATATCATTAATATATTTATCTTCATGATATAATATTATTCATTTTTTGATTATTAATTTTAAGGGGCATATGATTCTACTTATTACAAAGCGGTAAGGGTGTTTAACTCAATATCCATTCATTGGGTTAAACATCTAATTCGTTGATTATGTTAGGATAATATTATATTTGAAGTGACTTTTATATACCATAGGTTATATTTATAATTTTAATGTGTATTTATATTATATACACATAATATATTCCTTTGATTAATTCTCACATCAATGATATCCGTTTTGTATTGGTCTTGCCTCAATTTTTATTCATTGAGTCATATTTTGATGTTATGAACATATATTTTATTATGGGGTGTATATATAAACCCTTTTTACATTTTATATCTGTAATATATTTATTTTCATGATATTTAATGTTTTTTAAAAGAAATTAATTCATGGGAAAAATTAGTTGTCCAATCCATATGGGTTTCTATCCACATAGTTAAACTAGATATATGATGGATATGTATAGTAATTATCTGGAAGATATATCTTGATAGTTAAATATTGGACTCTAACCACAAACATAAATTTAAAAGAAGATTGATCATGGATGTATCTATGTAGTGTATATATCATGATAGTTAATATGCTAAAATTATGCATTCCATCATTACTGTAATTCTTTGTGATTCAAATATTAGTTAGATTATCTATTTTCATGTTTCAAGATCATGTGATTATTTATATTTCACTATTTAATTATATTTTATTCTTTCCATGTTGATTTTTTCCATATAAAATTATTTAAATGCAATGTGTGGTCAATTAATTCATTATTGGTTCTTTTATACTCAACCCTTACTGAGTATTTTAACTCACTTGTATTTTTTTTCCATTCCCTTTGTTATGAAGAAGAGATATTTGAATGTGTTTTGAAGGACTTAGTTTTTTAGGTTTTGTTATGTATTTTGTTTTAGCATCATTTAGAAATGTAAAATGGGTTTTATGTATGAAATATAGTTTCCAAATATCTTTAATGGGTCCGTCCTTTGGGCTCCAAATCATGTATCTGTGACAATTTAAGAAAGAAAGGATCCAAATTTGAGTTACTAGGGTTGGAGTTTTTATATTAATATGAAAAAATGTGACTTAGTTTCAACAGATTTAAACATATTGCATAAAATCTAAATATTTGATCACTTCGATAGGAAAGTACGTTTTTGGTATAGAGTTTTATAGAAATAGGAAAAAATATTTCATAACCTCATGGAAACTTGAAATTATTGTCCATTAAAATCTACATCATCTCCCATAAATTATTCTCACATGAAACCTTTTTAGGATAATTTTTTTTACATCAATCCTCATAACCTGAGATAAAGGTAACGATAAGAAGGGTTAGGTCAACATATTAATAAGGTTAAAAATAATCATTAACAATTGAATGTGATAAGTTATTATGATAAGAGAATACTTGTATTATAGTTTAATAAACGTGCATGATCATTAAAAAAGATAATTCATACATATAAATAACTTGATCAGCAATCATGAAACAATGCATAATGATTTAACATATGTAAATAGTTATATTATTAAAAAAATCATGATCCATGTGAGAATAATCCTTTAATAAAGGATACATTAAATCATGATGAAATATAATGAAAAAGTATGAGAAAATAGAAAATTTATCCTTATATAACTCTTAAAAGATTACATTCAATAACTATTTCAAATAGAATAACCTAATTTCAAAAAACAATTAGCTAGAAAAATTATTCATTACCTAATCAAATGGAGGGTTATAATTATCCCACTCATCATTGGTTTAGAATGGAACCACCCATACCTAGTATATAATGAAACCACACATACATGGTTTATAACGGAACTACCCATCCATGGTATATAATGGAACCAAAATTATTTGGTTTATATTAGAACCATCTATAAATCATTAAAAATAATGTATATGTTCCAAAGAACGGTCAATAAAATTATAAAATTCCATATGTCAACATAATAATATCCTTTGTTCTTTCATATCTTTATTTAACGATGGAAAATAATTGGGTACATAAAAATATCTTTGATACACAAATCTTCAATACCTATAATTTATAAGTATGGAATCGTTAAAACATATCCCAAGTGGATCATTAAAAAAATAAAGGGTTTTTGTTGTTGATGAATATAAATACCATTAAAAATCATTAATAACATTCCTGGAGAAAATACCCTTCCCTTGTTGAATATTAGTTTCAAAAACAAAACAAAATCACATAATATTGGGAAAATAACATTCCTTAAAAATAACCTTGTAAAAATATAAATAAATATTTTAATAAAATAATAAAAAAGATATTGGGAAGATCCTTTAATTTATTAAATGTTAAAAATAAACATTCTTTTTTAAACTTTTGTAAAGGGAGTAAAAAGTGAACCATAGAGAAAATGATTAGAATTTTCTTATTAAAACCTTTGAAAAGAAGGGAAAAATATAATGAAAAATAAATTTATCAAAGAATTTATGGTTAAAAAATTATATTCATGTAAATATTTTAGAAAACATGTATTTTTTAAAGAGAATTATTTTTTGGCAAAAATAGGGGACATAAGATTGACATTTCTGAGAAATATTTAATGAACTATTTTGTGTAGCAAGGAGAGAAATGTGGTACTAAAATATAAATATTTTATAAATACACATAGTATGATAAAATGAAATGTGTTTATCAAATAATTATCATATTCTTTTTTATAAGGAAATTAAACCATAAATAATCCCAATTAAATTGGGATTGAAACATAAACCCCTTTCAACATTGGTGACTTTTGATTTATCGAACCCATGAAATAATAACAAAAAATGAAAATATAAATATAATGAACATAATTATATTTAATATATAAATTTAAAAATTTATTTATATACACATTATAATAAAATATTGGTGTATAACATAAATGTATTTCCCAAATAATGAAAATTTGAGATGAATAGTTGTTACAATGTTCCGGTATTTGAATAATTAATTAGTTAATAGAGTGATTATGTGTTACAAATTTAAATCCAAATGTTTTTCAAATCCAAAAAATTAAAAAAAGCTTATTTTATAGATACTCTTAAAATAATATAAATATTGAATATTTGATATATCCCACTGAAAATAAATTGAGTTATGAAATCCCTTTCCACTTTTTTTGTTTCATGTATAATCAATTTGAAGGATGTAATTTGATTTATATCCAAAAATAAATTTATTTATGAAGGATTTATGGTATATAATTTAAAAGTTGTAGTATATAAAATATATAAGTTAAATTAGGTTAATAACATTAAAATATGATTTAATGAATGTAATTGAGATAAAATCCTTTACCTCAAGTCTAGATATCCCATATATTTCCTTTAAATCTTATATAATAAACTTATATTAATTATTTAATATATTAAGAAAATTTTTAAATATTATTATTCATTTGTTTGTTTCTTACAATTTTATATACAATTTCATCATCAATTAAATTCGCATCTTCTGTTTTAAGTATATTCAGCTCAGATGTCTAAAATGACTTTTGTAGGTTGACTATGGTCCAAGAGGTAATTATTAAATTGTGATGACCTAGACTCTCTTGGTCCTTCCCTTTTCCAAAATCCGGGTCCTAAAGGGGTGGCGTCTCGGTGAGACCGATCGGCATCACCAGGCCTTGTCGGGGTTTTCCAGTGGTGTTCCTCCTTGCGCAATTAGGGTTTTAAACCCTATTTTCACCCCTTTTAAGGTTGTTTTAAAGCGCAGTAACACCCATAAATGTTATAATTTAATTTTTCAATAAATTAACTTTGTGGGTGCATCGTTTTAAACCACTCGACCACCTTAATAATGTGTGGAGCCGCGTGGTCATCCCACGACCCCCGCGCCTTATGCGGTTTCATGTTCTCACCTCAACTGTCCATGACTCTTATAAACTAAGGGTTAGTCGTGGTTTCTCCTTTCCTCGATTGTAGCTTTTCACAAATAGCTTCTGGGTCATCGGGCGCGCCACATCGTTATTCGTAAAGTTCCGCGCCCGGCTTAATCGTCGATCATCTATCAACATGTAGGGAATTTCTCCTTCGCCTCTCTCTTTTGTGTATCATGCGGGGTGGGCGTGCTTCTGTTTCGTAGAATTGGACAAACCATACCTAAATAAATATAATGAACTGGATTCTATAAAGAAATAGGTGGTTGTGATCGTTGATGTTGTTTATATTATGACCATCTTGTTGAGTTGTGCTGGCTTATACCTTCTAAAAATTGAGGTCGTTGGTGGTCGTTGTTTGTGCACTAATGAACCCCTGCTGATGTTTTAAATGGCTTGATTGTGGTTGTGAACTTCTGATGTGAAAAGTAAATTGGTTAATCACGTATATCCGGCCAAATAAATTGAGAAACCAGGATAAATCCTTTTGTGATAACCCCCGGTTAAAACACACGAAAATTGAAATCATGGAGTGTGTTAAGTTATTTAAATCTGAAAATACAGGCATGACCTTGACTTGTGTTGATGGTGGTAGTTGGCTGTTTTCTTTTTGGGCCGATTTCTGGAGGCCTGGGAGGGGATGGGATCCCCTGTCTTTATACTCTCGGTGGTTGTGTGAAATTGGGGATGGTATCCTCTGTTGGTATGGATTCGGTGGTTTTGAGTTTTAAGAATGGGTGGGTACTTGTTTATATCACGAATTGGGGTGGGATCCTCTGTTGTTGAGAACCGGGTGTGGGAATTACGGTTGATTCTTGACTGTTTACTTTCCTGGACATATGTCTATGCCTACTAGTTGCCCAGTATTTCTTAAACATAATTAAACATTAATACTGAACATGAAACAAGAATTGGACAAATGGGTTTTTTTGGCGATAGTCGTGACTTGTGACTTGGATGCAGTAGTGTTGTGTTCTGTAGGCTGGTTAAGAAAACCTAAGCTTTGGGTGATTGTTTGTTACCTATATCTATATTTCTATCTTTTTGTTTCTTATTCACGACCCACCCAAGTTGAGAACTTAGTGCTGAACACCCCCATTTGATGGGGGAGGGTGTTTTTCCCAACACTATTCTTAGTGGATGCTTATTAGCCCCTTTTCTGATCCCTTTCCCGGAAAGCCCAAGTATCTTCGGGCAGGCTATGACGGCCTGAGGTCCATTATTAGCCCATGAACCTTCGGGCGAGGCAGTGTGACGGTTAGCCGGGTGTGTGTGGCAGGTGGTTTCCCAAGCATATTCCGGATGAGGCCCAAGTGTCTTCGGGTGTGGCAGTGGATCTTCTGGCCCAGGTGTCTTCGGGCGTGGTGGTGGTTGTTATGGCCTAGGTGTTTGCAGGCATGGTTACATGTGCCAGTTGTGGCCCAGGTGTGTACAGGAGGGATTTTTGCAGTGGGACTGCGTGTGGTTTTGGCCCAGGTGTGTGCGGGCGGGTATGGCAGTGGGACTGCGGTGAGAATGGCGGGATTGGTCCGATGCGTTGGATGTCTCAATAACCAGTGAGAATGTGGCTCGGGGTACCCAAACATTGATGTGATCTTAATATATATATATATTACTTGACTTGCGTTATTTGGGGAGTGTGCCTTGGTGAGGCTTGGGTGGATTTTTTACCTTGACAGGTGTTTGGTTTATTCCTTTTTCTCACGGGACTTTAGCACGTTCCCCCACTTGTGCACGAGAGTCGTTGTTTTTCCCTACTGACTGTACTTGTATGCTCACACTACGTATATAAAACTACTTTCAGGTTTCCAGGAGGACTTTGGGGATCACGCAGGACCATACTAGCTCGGACCTTTGGGGCAGTTGCAGTTGTTTCGTTTCCTCTTTGGTACTTACCTTTGTAGTCACCTTTTGTACTTTGTGGCTTTACTTTTGGAACATGCATGTGGGAATGGTTTATTTTGTCTTTACTTTTCTTTTACCTTGGTATTGATGGGTTTCATCATCTTATCTCTCGATCTTATAAAACAAAAAGAGGTAATTCCTTCCATTTTTGAGAAATTTCTATACCCTTGGTGCTAGTCGCCACTCAGGGCCCTATTGAAGGTCGGTCTCGGGGGTCATTATCTTTCCTTCAACATAAAGAAGGAAGGGCCTAGTAATCCGCTGACCCTTCCCTTCTTTTGGTGAAGGCGGGTCGTGACAGAATGGTATCAGAGGGGGTTGAGAGATAGGATGGAGTCTGGGGTTAGGCATTGTGAGGATTGCATGGGATGGTAATGCAACAGTGTTGGGTGACCTTGGAATGTGAATTAGGCCAGGGAAGACCGGCTAGGACACGGTATTTTAGGGCCCCCCGTGATCCGTTGCAAGGACTCTGGACCTACCGAACGACAAAGTGAGACCACACTGAATGCAGGGTAGAGACCCTAGGAAAGGTACATGCATCATAATGACTTGTGTTCTTGTGTTTCTGGTATGTCTTGGGAATTAAGAATAAATTTAAAATTTTAAGAAGTTTTATGAATGATATTCTGCACTACATGGGATTAGGAATTATTTGTTTACCTTGTAGCTATGGCACCTAGAAGGCGACCACGTGTGGTACAGGCGATCAAGGCCCCAGAGACTACTTTGGCCGATCGACAGAGAGATGATCGAGAGGAAGAGGACGACCAGTGGCAGTAGATTCTTCAGGCCTTCCAGCGACAGACCCTCGAGAAATATGAGGGCAGAACATCCGACATGAAGATAGAAGTCTGGCTAGAGGAGCTAGTTATAGCTTTCGGCCTGATTCGGGCCCCGACCGAGTACTGGGTTCCTCTGGCCGACATCCAAATACGGGGAGTGGCGCGTCAGTGGCGGACGCTTTACCTGGGGGAGAGGAGAGAGTCTGAGGTGGCTTGGGTGGATTTCGAGAGGGAGTTCCGGGAGGAATTCCTCTCCTCAACAATGAAGTCAGAAAAGAGGCAAGAAATACTCTCCCTCCAGCATGGGAGTATGTCCGTGGGGGAGGTGGGGATCAAGTTCAAGGACCTCCTACATTTTTCTCTAGACCTCTTTCTCGATGAGGAGTCTCGTGCAAGGCGTTTAGTGGAGGCGCTCAGACCCTCCCTCCAGTATGTTGTTACCCCCTTTCCCCTGCCAACGTACTTGGAGGTCCAGAAGAAGGCCTAAGTGGTAGAGAGGATGCATTCTCTAGGAGGAATATCACGAGAGGGGATCCAGCTGGGACCATCGAAGGGAAAGGCCGTCAGCACCAGGCCTCCAGTGTCAGGACACTCCAGGTTCCAACTAGCAGGGAGCAGACCGCAACAGTTTCAGTTTTGATCCCCCGGCCCACGGCCTTTTCCTTCGGGCCCGGGACCGCGGTGCTTCCTCTGTGGGAGCCCTGGACATCTCCGGAGTCAGTGTCCGGACCGGGTGCAGTACAGCGGTGGTGGACACCTCCCGAACCCGCCCCAGCAGCAGCTTGCAGCCAGACCTTTCCAGCAGCAGCAGGGATAGCGAGCTCCCGCTCCTCCGAGGGCAGACGTAAGAGGAGGAGGCCGACTTCAGGGCGCACCTCAGGGACCTCGACCAGGGCATGGTCGGGGAGGTGGCCAATAGTAGAGGGGCAAGGGAGCTGTGCATGGACAATTAAACGCCACAGAGGCAGAAGTTCCAGTGGGGCCAGAGGTTGTTTGAGGTACGATCAGTCTGTTTAGCACTCTTTCTTATGCCTTGTTCGATACTGGAGCTTCGCACTCTTTTGTTGCACCAAGTCTAGCCCGTGCCTTGGGTTTAGATGCGGAGAGACTTCCAGAGTCCCTGGTGTTGAGCACACCAGTCGGAGGTCAGACTGACTTGTTGTTTGTTTGTCTTGGATGTAGACTGATGATAGGGCCACATCAGTCGGTTAGAAATCTTCTTCTGTTATAGATTCAGCCATATGATGTCATCCTAGGCATCGACTTGCTATTTTCTGTGTGTGCTGTCATTGACTGTTTCTGAAGAAGGGTGGTGTTCTCGGACTTGGACAGCCGACGTGTTACCTTCACCGGTGAGCAGAGCATTCCGAAGGGAAACGGGCGAGAGGAACCTTTCCTCTCTTTGATGACCGAGTTGACAGTGGAATCAGTAGATGATGAAAAGGTGGAAGTGCCAGAGATCGTCCGTGAGTTTATGAACGTCTTCCCTGAGGAGGTAACGACTCTACCCCCTTGGTGTGATATCGAGGTTGGGATAGACCTACAGCCCGGCGCTCGACCGATCTCGATGGCTCCTTACCGGATGGCACCTTCAGAGATACGAGAGTTGCAGATCCAGATTGATGATCTGATGAAGAGGGGTTATGTTCGCCCGAGTGCGTCACCGTGGGGTGCTCTAGTCTTGTTCGCAAAGAAAGGAGATAGTGGTATCAGGTTGTACATCGACTACAGGAGGCTGAATCAGGTGACGATCAAGAATCGCTACCATCTTCCGAGGATAAAAGATCTCTTCGACCAGCTAAAAGGGGCAGGGTGGTTCTCAAAGATCGACCTATGGTCTGGGTATCACCAGCTAAGAGTGAAGGAGGATGACATCCCGAATACGGTGTTCAGATGCAGTTATGGACACTAAGATTTCGTAGTCATGCCTTTCGGCATTACGAACGCCCCAGTTGTGTTCATGGGGCTTATGAACTCCATATTTTGGGAGTACTTGGATCGGTTCGTGGTTGTGTTCATCGACGAAATCCTGGTCTACTCAAGATCATAGGAGGACCATGCGAAGCACCTGAGGATGGTTTTGGAGGTCCTCCGACAGCAACATCTCTATGGGAAGTTGTCGAAATGCAAGTTCTGGACACGGGATATGCACTTCCACAGACATGTGGTGTCTGAGCGGCGGGTAGCGGTGGACCCGTAAAAAGTTGAGGCAGTTGTTTCTTGGGCAGCACCCAAGAATGTGGCAGAGGTCCGTAGTTTCCTTGGGCTGGACGGTTACTATCGGAGGATCGTACCCATCCTCTCCCGAGTTGCAGCCCCTTTGACAGCCCTGACCAAGAAAGACCAGGTTTTCTTGTGGAGCGAGCAGTCCGAGCTAGCCTTTAGCTATCTAAAAGAAAATTTGGTTAGTTCCCCAGTGCTAATATTACCAGATGAAGGGGCGGCCTATGAGGTGTTCTGTGATGCTTCAGGACAGGGCCTGGGATGCATGTTGATGAAGTGATAAGGGGTGATCTCTTATGGGTCCAGGAAGCTACGCCCCAATGAGCGTAATTATGCAACCTACGACCTGGAGCTTGTAGCGGTCGTTTTTATGCTAAATATATAGCGGCACTACCTCATCGGGGAATGCTTTATGGTCTTCACGGATCATAAAAGATTGAGGTATATCTTCTCCCAGCGGGACATAAACTTGACACACCAGAGATGGGTGGAGTTCCTCCAGGATTATGACTTTGAGATCTCTTATACTGAGGGAAAGGGAAATGTGGTGGCTGATGCCTTGAGAAGGAGGACGCATAAGGATGCGGTCCGAGAGTCGGCGGACGCTTGGAAGGCAATGGAGGAGCTGGCTACCTTACACTTGGATGTGAAGATGGATAGCGGAAGAGGATGCCTATATCAGTTGATAGTGAAGTCATCTCTGTTTCTACAAGTGGAGGAGTCTCAGTGGGGAGACCCAGAGTGTGAAGTGATGCGTGACCGAGTTGACCAGGGTAATGCTCTGGAAGGATGGACTGAGGATGGTCAAAACCGGATTATTTTCCAGAAAAGGTTGTTTGTTCTAGGAGTGATGCGCGGCAAGGTTCTCAGTGTGTTCCACAAATCACCCCTAGCGGTACACCCATGAGTTTCCAAGATGTACTAGGGACTGAAGAGGCAGTTCTGGTGGCCTGGAGTTAAGCATGTGGTGGCAGAGGATGTGGCCAAGTGCTTAGCGTGTCAGCAAGTGAAGGCTGAAAACCGAGTTCCAGGCAGCCTACTGCAGCCCCTAGATATCCCCGAGTGGAAGTGGGATGACATCTAGATGGATTTCATCAGGGGAATACCCATGGTTCAAGTGGGATACGATGCCATATGGGTGGTAGTGGACAGGTTGACGAAATCGACTTACTTTCTGGAAATCAGGGAGTCGAGTACTGTGGATGCTTTGGCACGAAAGTACATAGATGAGGTGGTGCAGTTGCATTGAGTTACGAGGTCTATAGTCTCAGATAGGGATGCATGGTTTACCTCTCGATTCTGGAGAGGGTTACAACATGCGTTTGGCATCCAGTTATGCCTTAGCACTTCTTTCCATCCCCAGACAGATGGACAAACAGAGCGCACCATCCAGACCTTGGAGGATATGCAACGGGAATGTGTTCTGGACTTAGGAGGATCATGGGTGCGACACTTTCCCCTGGTAGAGTTCGCATACAATAATAGCTATCACTCTACCATCGGTATGGCCCCGTTTGAAGCCTTGTATGGGAGTCCATGCCGTTCACCTATGTGTTGGGCCGAAGTAGGAGAGGAAGGCATCCTTGGCCCGGAGGTGGTGCAGAACACGATAGAGAAGGTTCATCTCATACGAGAAAGGATGAGGGTGTCCTAGGACCGATAGAAGTCGTATGCTGATACCAGGTGGAGGCCCTTGGAGTTTGAGGTTGGGGACCATGTGTTCTTGAAGGTCTCCCCTCGGAATGGGCAGAGGAGGTTCGGGAAGGGGAATAAGCTTTCTCCCATATTCATCGGACCCTTCGAAGTGTTGTGGAGGGTCGGCGAAGTGGCTTATCAGCTAGCATTACCACCGCCGCTACTGAGGATACATGATGTCTTCCATGTGTCTCAGCTCCGCCGGTATCTGCATGACGATTCACACGTCCTTGATTGGGGTGAGCTAGACATCGAGGATGACGTGACCTTTGTGGAGAGACCAGTGATGATTGAGGATCGCAAGGAGAAGGTGCTTCGTGGGCGAACCATCCCCTTGGTTCGTGTGTTGTGGAGACATGGTGGGATTGAGGAGAGTACGTGGGAGAGGGAAGCACAGACGCGTACCCAGTACCCAGAGTTGTTTTGAGTTTTGTTCCTTGTTGTACCTATTGTGGTAGAACGTTTTGTCTTTTGGCTATTAAATGTACTGGTTTTCTTTCCTCTGTTTGTGTGTGAAAAGCCCTGGCTAGGGGGGGAGGAGAGAACCTGACCCCTAATCCAGACGCATTAAGGTGGATGCGATTAAACCCGTGCGGGCGAATCAGTGCCACCCAAAGCGGATAATATCATGACATGGGGGAAAGAGACTCCCCATCCCACATGCCTAGGGAGTTTGGCATGATATATTACATGGTTCTTGACAGAGATGTGTTTTTGGATAGCATGGGTTCACTTCTAAGAGGTATCTTTCGAGGTTATTGTTCGGACCCGCCCTTTCCTTCTGGGTATTTTAAATTCTAGAGGACGAGAATAGATTTAGAGGTATCTGATGTGATGACCCAGCCTCTCTTGGTCCATCCCTTTGCCAAAATTCGGGTCCTAAAGGGGTGGCGTCTCGGTGAGACCAATCGGCACGACCGCTGGTGAGACCGGTCGGTGAGACAGATTGGTGGGACCGATCGGCGCGACCGATTGGTGAGACTGATCGGTGTCACCCGGCCTTGTCAGGGTTTTTTCAGTGGTGTTCCTCCTTGCACAATTAGGGTTTTAAACCCTATTTTGACCCCCTTTATGCTTGTTTTAAATCCCAGTAACACCCATAAATGTTATAATTGAATTTTTTAATAAATTAACATGGCGGGTGCATCGGTTTAAACCACATGACCCCCTTAATAACGTGCGGAGCCGCGTGGTAATCCCACGACCCCCGTGCCTTACGCGGTTTCGCGTTCTCACCTCAACCGTCTGTGGATCTTATAAACTAAGGGTTAGCCGTGTTTTCTCCTTTCCTCTATCGTGGATTTTCACAAACAGCTTCTGCTGCATCGGGCGTGCTGCATCGTTATCCATAAACTTTTGTGCCCGACCTAAACGTCGATCATCTATCAACAGGTAGGAAATTTCTCCTTCGCCTCTCTCATTTGTGTATCATGCGGGGTGGGCGTGCTTCTATTCTGTAGAATTGGACAATCCAAACCTAAATAAAGATAATGAACTTGATTATATAAAGTAAGAGGTGGTTGTGATCTTTGATGTTGTTTATATAATGTCCAACTTGTTGAGTTGTGCTGGCTTATGCCTTCTGAAAATCGAGGCCGTTGGTGGTCTTTTTTTGTGCACTAATGAACACCTGCTGATGTTTTAAATGGCTTGTTTGTGGTTGTAAACTCATGCTGTGAAAAGTAAATTGGTTAATCACGTATATCCGGCCAAATAAATTGAGGCACCAGGATTAATCCTTTTGTGACAACCCCTAGTTAAAACACACGAAAATTGAAATCATGGAGTGTGTTAAGTCATTTAAATCTGAAAATAATGTCATGTCCCTTACTTGTGTTAATGGTGGTAGTTGGTTATTTTCTTTTCCGGCCTATTGCTGGAGACGTGGGAGTGGATGGGTTCCCCTGTCTTTATACTCTCAGTGGTTGTGTGAAATTGGGGATGGGATCCCCTGTTGGTATGGATTCAGTGGTTGTGAGTTTTAAGACTGCGTGGGTACTTGTTTATATCACGAATTGGGGTTGGATCATCTGTTGTTGAGAACCGGGTGTGGGCATTACGGTTGATGCTTTACTGTTTCCTTTCTTCGATTTATTTCTATGCCTACTAGTTGACCAGTAGTGCTTAAACATAATTAAACATTATTACTGAACATGAAAAAATAATGGGACAAATGGGTTTTGTTGGCGAGAGTCATGACTTGTGACTTGGACACAGTGGTGTTGTGTTCTGTAGGCTGGTTAGGAAAACCTAAGCTTTGGGTGAGTGTTTGTTACCTATATCTATACTTGTAGCTTTGTGTTTCTTATTCATGCCCCACCCAAGTTGAGCACTTAGTGATGAACACCCCCATTTCATGGGGGAGGGTGTTTTTCCCAACACTATTCTTAGTGGATAGTCATTAAATCCTTTTCTGCTCCCTTTCTCGGATAGCCCAAGTATCTTCGGGAAGGCTGTGATAGCCTGAGGTCCATTATTAGCCCAAGAACCTTCGGGCAGGGCAGTGTGATGGTTGGCCAGGTGTGTGCGGCTGGTGGTTTCCCAAGCGTCTTCAGGATGAGGCCCACGTGTCTTCAGGCATGACAATGGATCTTCTGGCCCAGGTGTCTTCGGGCGTGGTGGTGGTTGTTATGGCCTAGGTGTTTGTAGGCGTGGTTATCTGTGACAGTTGTGGCCCAGGTGTGTGCGGGTGTGATTTCAGCCATGGGACTGCGTGTGGTTGTGGCCCAGGTGTGTGCCGGCGAGTGTGGCAATGGGACTGTGGTGAGAATGGCAGGATTGGTCCGATGTGTAGGATGTATCAATAACTAGTGGGAAAGTGGCGCGGGGTACCCAAACATCAATGTGATATTAATATATATATTACTTGACTTGCGTTATTTGGGGAGTGTGCCTGGTGAGGCTTGGGTGGATAGTTTACCTTGATAGGTGTTTGGTTTATTCCTTTTTCTCATGGGACTTTAGCACGTTCCCCCACTTGTGCACAAGAGTCATTGTTTTTCCCTACTTAGTGTACTTGTATGCTCACCCTACATATATAAAACTACTTTCAGGTTTCCAGGAGGACTTCATGGATCACGCCGGACCATACTAGCTCAGACCTTTGGGGCATTTGCAGTTGTTGATTTTCCTCTTTGGTACTTACCTTTGTAGTCACCTTTTGTACTTTATGTCTTTACTTTTGGAACATGCATGTGGGAATGGTTTATTTTGGCTCTACTTTTCTTTTACCTTGGTATTGTTGAGTTTCATCATTATATCACTCGATAGTATAAAAAAATGGGTAATGCCTTCCATTTGTGAGAAATTTCTGTACCCTTGGTGCTAGTCGCCACTCCGGGACCTATTGAAGGCGGGTCTCGGGGGTCATTATCTCTCCTTCAACTTAATTAAGGAAGGGCTTGGAAAACTGCTGACCCTTCCCTCCTTTTGGTGAAGGAAGGTCATGACATAAATAATATTTAGAATAAAAAGAATGAAATTTTCATCATTATTATACATAAATTATACATTATAAACCATCCATGAATGATGGTTATGAAAACTAAACATCATTATAGTCATTGAAACGATATTCCATGTAGCAACCCAAGATTTTGTGAGATATTGATTTCAAAATAATTTTTTTTAATATATTACATTTCACTTAATAATGAATATATTTTTTATATAAAATCACATATTTTGTCTTGAGTTATTTAAAAAAATGATAATATTGTTCTACATGCAACACATAGATTGAATTTGGTACACAAAACACTATTTTTGGCTTTTGTTACACATAATTTTGAGTTCTTTCATTAGATTGCATAACAGAGATAGGTGAGATTTTACAAACTATAATATTATATTATTGATAAATAATTATTATGGATAACACATAGCTATTAGAAAGGAAGTTATGAATAAGATTAATTAAATTGTTAAAATATGATTTAAAAATGAATACAAAATTAAACCTTTGGTTATCGATTTGTATAAGAGAATTTAATAAATATTTGAAACTAATGAAATTACGTGTATTAGAAAACTATTTTTTATATACAAACACAATTTTTTATAAATAAATTAAACAAAATAGTTTTGATAAATGTTATAAATAAAATTATATATTATATTTTCAATCAATATTTTTCATACTCATAAAATAGAGGATATAATTATAAGATAATAATAAATACAATTTTTTGAATAACATTTGTATTATACAAAAAATTCATTTTATCACCTAATAATGGAGAACCAATTTTAAATAATATTTTGAAACTTTTATAAATTTATGTTCAAAAAATAAAAAACTTTTTTGAAAATGGAAAATAAAAAATTACTTTTCGTTATTTTTTAGTATATTTTTGAGAAGTTTATGTTTTAGTAGAATAGTGAAATACACGAAATTGTAATTCAAAACTTCTGTTTTCATAAAATTTATATATATTGTTATATTATGTTTTAATTTTGTTTTATATTATTATTATATCAATTATAAATTACTTAATATAAATTAGGCCATTGAAACAAGTTTCACAGTGAAATTGGGTAAAAAACATTTAAATATTTTAGACTCTTTCACTTTAAAAAACCGCTTTGCCATCCTATATGATGAATTAATTTCAAATTAATTTCTACCACATATATTATTATAATTTATAAAAACTGGGTTCCATATATTTAATTAGAATAATTTATAATTTCTAATAATTTCAACATAGTTTTTGACCAAAAAAATTAGTCATTGTGACTAAAAATAAATTTTAGAGATTAAGTGAAAAAATAGCTTGAAAAAGGACTAATACTTAATCATAAGTCTTAAAATGACATAAAAACATATCCCAAATCCATTTTATGTTCCTATTTATTCCTTCTAATCACTTGTATATAATTTGAACCATTAATGGTTCCACTTTTAATGGAAAAAATGAGGGTGGAAATCTATTTTAAAAAATTCACAGGAATTCCACTCCTCTTTCAATATAAAAAGGATCTCACCCCTCAAACTTATTCCAAACTATAAATAAATTTTTCTCACCAATAATATGATAAAATAATACCCACAAATTACTCAATTATTCTTATAATCATCCATTTTTTCTAAATGAAAATTGAGGAATCCCTTTGGTTGAAACTGAGAGGAGTTATCCAAAGAAGAGGTACCATCCTTGCAAAAGTTACTTTGATTTATTTTCATTATCTAACCCTGAAATTTTATTATTTAATTATTATATAATAACCTTAGTATCATAAATATTCTGAAAATGTTTGTTCTAAGTGTTATACCTACACTCACACACAATTCCGTATGAGCTCTAACAAAATGACTATTCGTCTGTATGAAGGACTACTCCCTTATAAATAAAATATTGTTTGTTTTCCCTTTAGCCTCTATTGTGGGTGGGAATTTTGATGGAAAATAAATTTTTATATTATATATATGATATAAATTATTTATTTATTATTAATAAGTTATTATAGAGCACATACTATCCTGTTTTCAATTATTTAAATATGATAACTTTATTTGTGGACTTGTGGATTACCGCCTCCTCAAAGAGATGTGTTTCATTCACACCATACATGGAATGTATTAAGGATTATTTTAGTGAATATATATGATATATATGAAATAATAATTCTAATTTAATTAATATATATATATATATATATATAATTTTCATTTTTTCATTCAAAACAATAATACTACGGAAACAACGTTCATCCATACGTACGGACTATGGTCTCCATGAACACTGTATTCTATTTAATACTTATATCATTTATGGATTAGTATAAATACATATATAAGGAATATATATTATATTTATATCATGTATGGAATTCTAGAAAAAAATAAATCATTATATGAGTTGGCTGATAAAGAATAACAAGTCAAGACATATATGAATAATAAAGAAAATATTGCTAGAAATGAATCATTATCATGTAGTTGTTAATAAACAGGTAATATAATGTGATAAAAAGGTGTATATAGTATTTTAAATAATAATATTGTCATATTATTGATTTATAATAAATGTATATTTATTATATATGTGGTTTTAATGTGTTTAAATAAAGTCAGGACTTAGGTTATGTGAATTTCCTATCAATTTTTATTTCCCTAAGATACCTATCATATTCACCACTCAATTATTTTTTGTGGTGTGTATACGTCCTTATGAAATTTTATATTATTAAATTAATTTATATAATTATATTAAAATATTTAATTTATTTTTTTTCATTGGGATCATGATTCTAATTTCACTTATGTAGAAAGGGTTTTCTCATCGCACTTTTTATTTTCGTGAGATACAAGCCATGTTCCCAACTCATTTCATTTGTGTGGTGTGTGTACTATCCCTAAATTTATTCTATTAAAATTAATATTAAAATTAAATTCATTTATGTATCAATTTTATGATCTGTCTTTCATGTGATTTATGTTTCCATAGTTACCCTGTAACGTCATGGTTCTGGAAGCCACCCAGAGGCACCCTGTACCCGGTCGATCACATGGCCTCAAGCGCATTTCCCCAAACTCCAGAGGCTGCCTACTTGGAACGAGGGAATTGGGTGTGATAGTGGGGAAACTATTCCCTCATTATCAGAGTACACAATGAAAGTAAACAAACACACAATAACAGAAGTAGTAAATATCTAACAATAATAAATAACTGAAGACTAAGATAATAAAAAAATAGAGAATATGCATAAAAATGATGCATGAAAAATATGTCTAGGAAAACAGCCATACAAGTCACAATACTAAATACAAATAGTAATACACCAAATTACAAAATAAGAATATAAACAACTCCTCAACATCTCAAGCCTAATCTTGGTCCCATGCTCTCCATCTCCATAGCAAGTCAAGTACCTAAAGGGGAAGGTCGCTTTCCCTTATCTATACCTGAAACTATATAATCTGTTTGGTCCCAAAAGCATAACCCAAATAAGAGGTGATATTAAATCCTTGTAGGAAACCACCAGAAGATCTGTTCCTAATAGTCAGTGAATATATAGAAGGTAAAAGTACATAAAATTGTAACCTAGAAGGTAATCAATAGTAAACAATCCAGATTTTCAATATCAAGAAATAGATAAAAAATTAGCTAAATGAAAATAGGTGACCCTGTGGGAATTACTCACAGCTATCCCATCTGGTCCAAACTAAGAAGTTCAAGTAACCCTCTGGGTAGTACCCTCATCCTAACCCCTATGGTTCAGTCATAAAAATTCATAAAGACTCTATGAGGAAGAACTCAAAGTCAATTTACCTTATATTCAAAGGTAGTCAAGGACTCTCAGAGGAAGATCATAGAGTTAATTCCCCTTATTTCCCAAAGGTCACGGACTCTATGAGGAAGATCACATAGTCAATTCCCCTAATAGCCCAGGTTGTTCAAATTAATTAAAATTATCTCTGAGGAATCTCCCTTTGTCAATTCCCCTTATAGTATAAAGAATTCAAGGACTCCCTGAAGAAACTCAATTTGTCAATTCCCCTTGTAGCCCAATGGGATTCAATGACTCTCTAAGGAAGCTCACTCAGTCTATTCCCTTTATAGTCTACTACACCAGATTTCATGGCCCTATGTAGGTCAACGAGTATAAAAATGAAATATGGCCAAAGAAAACAAACAAAACTAATTCGCTAATCAGACTACTACATATCTAGAATGTCGTAATACAGCTCTCCATCCTACATCAATAGGAGTGGAAAATAGGAAAGGTGGCCAAACTGGCTAAAAAGGTCCAAACGGTTGTAAAACGAATATGCATGGGAAAAACATCCAAAGCAAAGAAAAAACCCTATTTTTATCAGGTTGACCTCTACAAAAGCATTCAATGATGGAAGAAAAAAAATGGGTAAAATGGGAAGCACGAAATACCCCGTTCAAGGGTATTGGTGGAAATTTCACATAATGGTCAAAGACTTTGAACGAAAAGGCCCAAAAAACATACTCGATGTTGGGTTATCACTATATGTGAACCTCGAGGATTGAATCACCTTAGAACTCCATAAATATATGAAAAATTAAAGAATGTTAAACACGTGAAAACATGAAAAAGAGGACAAATTGGAAAACGATGCTCTAGGAGAAGGAAGAACTCACCGATGCGATTACAACGCAACTAAAATTGTTCGATTCCGAGACGGATGCACGCTCGGTGGTTCGTTTTACGATTCTCATCCATAGGGAGCTACCAGTCGAACGAGACTTAGAAGAAGTGTGTTATAGTGATTAGACGTGACCTTAGTGCGTTTAATGAAAAAAAAATAGAGTACACAACGTGTACTTTTGAAGTACACGACGTGTAATTTCCTTTTCCATACTCTGCTTTAGGTGGAATCCATGTCACCCCCCCTAGAGCTGTGTGTGTGGCCATGACACGACCTGCACACGACCTCCTTTGGCATCACATTACATGGCATGTACTCATAAATTACATGGAATGTGCTTCGAAAATTTTCAGAATTTCCCCATTTTCTAAAAAATGACCAGAAAAGTAAAAAAATACCTGAAAAGAAGATCTGGGTTCTTATAAACTCCCCCCCTAATGGAATTCGTCCCCGAATTTCCCTAGCACGACACAGAAGAAGAAACCCTAAAAACTCAGGCCACTGAGCTCGTACATCAGCCTCCCTCTCCCATGTCTCATCATGTACATGCTCGTGCTACCATTGCACTCATACCAGAGGAACAGACCGGCCACATAGAACCATTGTACTGCGATTGAAAATTTGGATAGGATTATCCTCGAATGACACATCCACTTCGATCTCAACCTCCTCAGGTTGAAAGAAATACGACGAGTCTGAAAAGATACATCGATGCTGAGAAACGTGAAAAATGTCTTGCATAGACAGGTACCTCTGAGGTAACTACAACCGATGGCCAACCGGACCAACTCTCTCCAACACCTCAAACAGCACGATGTACCTCGCCAAAAGCTTACATTTCCTCCCAATCCTCTTTTGTCCCAACCTCAGTGTGACATGTAGGAAAACCTGATCCCTAACATAGAACTCCAGAGTTCATCTCCACTGATCATCATAACACTTTTGACAGGACTGTGTAGTAGCCATCCTCTTCTGAATCTACTCTATCTACTCCATTGTCTCCTGAACAAGACGTGGTCCCAACAATGCTACCTCCCCTTCCTCCAGCAAACACAAGGGGGATCAGCATGGACTACCATAAAAATCCTCATAAGGATCCATCATAATAGTTTCTTGAAAACTATTTTGGTAGGAAAACCTAAAAAGAGGTATATTTGTCTCCCAATAACCTATAAAATTTGGAATGCTTGATCATAACATGTCCTCAATCACTTGAATTGTATGCTTGGACAGGCCATCTATCTGGGGGTAGTAAGCTGTACTCAATAGTATCTATGTACCCAACGCCTTTTGATGCCCCTGCTAGACCAGAGAAGTAAAACGCACATCCCTGTCTAAAACGATGGAGTGTGTAACTCTATAAAGATGTACAATCTCTCAGATGTGCAACCATCCTAGATCATAAACACTGAAGGTCTCCTTGATCGGAAGGAAGTGAGAAACCTTTATAATCATATCAATTGAAACCCACACTACATCTTTCCCTCAAGGAGATCTTCATAAACTGGAAACAATGTCCATCGCAACATCAATCCACTTCTACCTAGGAATGAGTAACTGCGGAAAAATCCCTACTAGCCGACGATGATCCGCCTTCACCTGCTGATAAGTGGAACACCTCTTGAAAAGGCCAGAAACATCCCTCTTCATACCTATCCACCAATACATGACATTGTATATCACAGTAAATCATTGTGACACTAGGATGAACTACCCAAATTGAGTAATGAAAGTCATGCATCAGCTCCTCGCGTATGTCTGTTTGCACCCATACGAGCCCTTGGAAATGCAAGATCTCATCCTCACCTCTGGACCATCTAGGGATAGGTTCCTCTACTAACACACTCTCCCTTAGGTATAGTCTTTCATAATATAATAGCTACCTCATTTTCACTCGATCAAGAAGGGTAGAGGTAACAGTTACAGAAGAAAGAAAAGTCTTCCCATAACTATCGTGTAACTCCAAATGCATCTCTAAGAATAGAGCCATAATCTGCCACTCACTACTGGCCTCATGAACTGCATGTATCTGAGGCCTCCTTCTCAACGCATCATCCAATACATTGGCTATCCCAACATATAGGCCATCTTGAAATCAATGGACTGAAGGTACTCAACCCATCTTTGTTTTCGCAAATTCAGATTACGTTGAGTGAAGATGTAGTTGAGACTTTTTTGGTCGGTGAAAACCACAAAATTCTCCCCCAGAAGATATTGTCTCCAACATCATAGGTCTTGAACAATAGCTACCAACTCCAGGTCATGCATCAGGTAGTTCCTCTCATGTGTCCTCAACTGTTAAGACCCGTACGCAATGACTCCATATCCCCGCATATGCATAGCTCCTAGCCTGATACCTGATGCATCACAGTAAACAATATAGCTATTTCCTAGATCTAGAAAGACAAGTATCAGTGCTGAGGTAAACCTCCATTTCATCTCCAGAAAGGCTGACTCATAAGAATCTGACCATAAGAACTTCACACCATTCTTAGTCAGACCATTCAGTGGTGAAGCTATGCGTGAAAAGTCATGTATGAAAGTTTTTTAGTATCTATCCATCCCTAGAAAACTATGCACCTAAAATACGTTCTTCAGCTGCTCCCAGGAAACAAATTCTCTCACTTTTTCTAGATCTACTGATACTCTTGTCTCTGAGATATCATGACCCAAGAAGTGAATCTAATCCATCCAAAAGAGTAATTTTGGGAGCATAATATATAACTAATTCCCCCTCAGTGTACTCAAAAGAATCTCAAGGTGGGTATCATGGTCATGTCGAGTGTGAGAGTACACCAAGATATATTACATGAAAACAACCATGAAGGAATCAAGGTACGGATGGAACACTCGGTTCATTAGTGCAATGAAAACTACAGGGGTGTTCGTGAGGCCGAACGACATAACTATATACTCGTATAGACCATAACTACTCCGAAAGGCTATAAAAGGTATATCTGATTGATTAACGCGCAACTAATGATAACCAGACCACATGTAGATATTCAAGAACACCTAGTAACATAATGATGATAAAAGACATCCTAAATACTCAATAAGGGATATCAGTTTTTGACCGTCAACTAGTTTAGCTTCCAATAATCCACAAAAATCTTGAGGGTACTATCTACCTTATTCACAAACAGCACAAGAAAACCCCAAGGAGAAGTACTGGGTTAGATGAAACCCCTTGCCTATAACTCCTCCAACTTCTTGTTCAGCTTCTGTAACTCAGGTGTAGCCATCCTATAAAGAGGAATGGGCATCAGTTTCATTCTTGGAATAAGGTCAATAGAAAATTATACCTCACTCTATGGTGGTAAACCTGAAATGTCCCCTGGAAAGACATCCCTGAAATGACCCACCACTTGAGGATAGTCTAACATTGAAGTCCCCTGGTCGTCATGATATAGACAAGAAATCTGGGCTGTAACTCCTCCTAAACCATGATGCTTTGGACCCGCTCTTCTCGCCTGGAAATCCCATTCTCCCCTATAAAGAACAGATCCACCCTATGAAAATATGATACTCACCCTACAGTGATAGAAATCGACGAATTCCTGGAAGGGAACCAACAAGTCCATTCTAAGAATAAAATCATACCATGTCGTACTACTTGCACTCCTTGAAATGATGTACACTAGATGTTCTAATCTCCAACGGATTGTCCAGCATCATGATTTAAGAAAAATAAAAGATTCTGAGCCCAAGGTTCTCCACCATAGAAACATAGATAAAGCTATGTGAAGCACCTATGTCAAAAAGAGATGATGATAAAACCGAGCCAACTAGGATCGTTCCTCAAACTGTAGATGGTTTGGGATCCTACTCCTACTGGGTCTGATCCACTACAAAATTATAGCCAGTGTCGTGGCTCTGTGACCCTACATGACCGCATTGGGCTGATCCACCATGCTATCATTGAAGGACCAGCAAGTAGCTACCCAAGACACGACCTCCACCCCGGCCTGAACAGCCGGAATAACTCCAGTTCCCAAACTCGTGAGAAAATGGTAGTGTTGGTACTAAATGAGGAGTCATAGAAGAACCCCTTTCACCAGTTTCTAGTGAGAAGAACTAACAGAAGCACTGAAGATGACCCATCTTGTCGCAGGATCGGCACTCCACTGGATCTCTCAGGGAACGTGGCCTTGTATGCCCTTTCTTTCTGCATTGGTAGCACACCACCTGGATACCATAAGAAGCATCCCACCTACTCTGATTGCCTCATGCAGACTCCATGCGACGCTTTCGGCTATCGGTAGGAGGAATACCAACTCTGGATGCCAAACCTCCAGGGACCACAACTCCAGAATTCCTCAGGTTGCGCTATGTGATCAGTTCCTGTTTGACGATAGAGGGTATCAAAGTCAACCTGAAGATGTTCCCCTACAATCAGATTTCAAGCCTCAGACCATCCTCAAACTTCTGTTCAAGTAACAACTCATCACCTCCTAGAATAGGCATGAAACTCTGCTGCTCTGTGAAGCGAGGGGAATACTCTATAACAGAAATAATACCCTACTCCAGACTCATAAACACCTAGGCTTAATTGGCCCTCAAGGTATATAGATAGATGTAATCGTAGAAGATGCGTCAATACTCACCCCAAGACTTACTCTGCTAGTGTCCCTCTTGTGAGATCACATCCCACCACCTCTTTGAGGAGTCTCGAAGCATGTAGGTAGCGATCTTAACCCTCTTCTCTAGAGGTATCTCCAGATGCTCGAAAATCGTCAGCTTGGCTTCTATCCATGACTCAGCTGCTTGGGGTCCTCCATCCCATGTGAATGTGGTAGGATGCTACTGTTGAAAGACCCACATCAATTTTTCCATCGATGGGGAAGGAAATGGAACTCCTTGAAAGGTCTGTTTCATCCTTAAAAATCTCTCTCTGAACTATGAATCAACACTTGTGTTAGGTATAATGGATGGTTACAAGACTTGTACGATAGGATGATATGTTGGAATTCCTTGATCAGTCATGTCCGATGTCTGATCACCGCCACGAAACGGGTGCATAACCGGAGGACGTCTCGGTGTCATGACTCTGCAAGGTCTAGTTCACACCTTAAATTAAGATTACCGAGGACAGAAAACTATAAGCGCATGAAGGGAACAAGGGAAAGAAAGGATTAAAGTTTTACAGAACATGACTACATGGCTTGTAATATTTCTACATAGCAGGTTCCCTTAAGTAATATACATGGGCATGTAATCCTACCTAAACTGGTCATGTAACACCCAAAACACATGGCGTGTTATCCTAACACATCGCATGTAGTTGAATCCTCCGTCCCTTCCTGAGTCCTTCTACACGGTTAAGCCACACTGATCTCCTAAGACATGAATACATGGCGTGTTCAAGGTAGAAATGGAATATGCTAGAAAAGCATCATCGGGCCCATGTTGTTTGTGACATAGCCTAACACACGACTCACACTACACGATGTGTTCCAAACGAGCACGACGTGTTAATGAAAGGATAACCCCGACCCATTTTTTTAGTGACACATCTAGGTACATGGGTTAGACTACACTGCATGTTCAATACTGAAACGGCATGTATAACTTATGGTTTATCTGTCCTTGTTGTTAGTTACACGGGCGGACATAGAATCAACACCACACGGTGTGCACAACTGGTACACAACGTGTTCCCCCAAGGAATTCCTTATCCCAAGTCTCTTCCCACATGACATTTAACACGGTTAGAGACTACATGGCGTGTACATAAAGTACATGGCATGTACATAAAGTACACAGTGTGTACATAAGAAAAACATTTCCTCCCCAAACTGAAGAACACATTGAATGTAGTCAAAACTACACAGCGTGTATTCTAGGTTTTTCAGGACAGTAAGCCTCAGAAACTACATCAAGAACCATAAAAACACTCAAACAAACACTGAAAGTGCCAAATTCTGATCTGTGGGGGCCCGTACTCCCCTCAAATCAAAGAATGGAATCTTATAGAAGTTATAATAAGGAATAAAAGCCAATGATCCACCAAATTAAGGTCCCTGAGGGCCCATAACACCTCAAGAACCATTGTTTGGTGTTCATTCAAACAAAACCTCAGACAAAAAATACTCTATTAAATAGAAGGTATTTTTTTCAAGGAATCTATCACAATAACATGCATATTCTACAAAACACCTATCACAACAACATGAAATCGCTAACTCATCCTAGATGTCTTGGAAAGAATGCATGACATGTGATTTCATGCAAGTGGCTATATGATTAATGAGAGGGAATACCCTCATCTAATCATGTTGTTACAAAAATAGAACCTCAATAAAATCAACGATAGAACCATACTAAATTTGAGTCACCCAACAGGGAAAATAAAATCAACTGTAAAATTGTAAACAAGAAAAAATTTGCAATAAACGAGGTAGATTGGCTTTTCCCTGTACACAAGTTAGATACTCTCGAGAACTAATTATTACAAAGTACCTATTTTTTCCTATCCCTAGATAATGGCTCCAAAAATTATGTCAGGAGAAAAGAGTTCCTCTGATACCACTATGTAATGTCCCGGTTTCGGAAGCCACCTAGAGGTTCACCAAACCCGGTTGGTCACTTGGCCTCCAGTGCATTTCCCCAAATTCCAGTGGCTACCGAATTGATGTGAGGGACAAGGGTGTGATTGTGGGGAAACTATTCCATCACTGGCAGAGTACACAGTGGATGTAAACAAACACGCAATAGAGAAAGCATTAAATATCCAACAACGATAAAATACTGAAGACTGAGATAATAAAAAACTAGAGAAAATGCATAAAAATGATGCATGATACATATTTCTAGGTAAAAATCCAAACATGTCACAATGCTAAATACAAATATTACTTAAAAAATTACAAAAGAAGAAGATAAAAAACTCCTTAGCATCGTAAGCCTATGCTTGGTCCCATGCTCTCCAGCTCCAAAGCAAGTCATGTACCTGAAGTAGAAGGGTGTTTTCCCTTATCTATACATAGAACAATATAATCTATTGGGCCCAAAATCATGACCCAAACAGAGTGTGGGACTAAATACTAGTAGGAAACCACTTGAAGATTTGTTTTTAACAATCAATAAATATATGAATGGTTAAAGTACATAAAACAGTAAATAGGAAGGTACTCAGTAGTAAAAAATATACAGTTTCAATATCAAGAAAAAACCAGACAAGAAGCTAAAAGAAAATAGGTAACCCTATAGGAATTAATCATAGTTGTCCCATCTAGTCCTACGTGATAAGTACAAGTAACCCTATAGGTACTACACACATCCTAACCACTCTAGTTCAATCATAAGAATTCAAAATGTCTCTATGAGGAAGCACACACAGTAAATTTCCATTATAGTCTAAGGTAGTCAAGGACTCTCTGAGGAAGTTCACACAGTAAATTCCCCTTATAGGCCGAATTTCAAGGACTCTCTAAGGAAGCTCACATAGTTAATTTCCCTTATATCCTAAGTCGTTCAAAGTAATTCAAAGATTCTCTGAGGAAGATCACATGGTCAATTACTCTTATAGTCTAAAGCAGTCATGGTATCTATAAGGATGCTCACTCGGTTAATTCCTCTTATAACCCAATGTTATTCAAAGACTCTCTAAGGAAGCCCACTTGGAAAATTCCCCTTATAGTCTACTACACCAGGTTCTCACGGCCCTGTGTAGGTCAATGAGCATAGCAATACAATATGGAAAAATAATATCTATAGAACTAATTGGCTAATAAGTCTACAACATATCAATCATGTCAGAATACAACTCTCCATCCTACAGACATAGGCATGGAAAACGAGCAAGGTGGCCAAACTGGCTACACAGGACCAAACGGTTGTAAACAGAACAATCATGGGAAAAACATCAAAATCATAGAAAAACAACCCTATTCATATCCATTTAACCTCTACCCAAGCATACAAGCAAGGAAGGAAAACAAAAGGGGTAAAACGGGGAACCCGCAATACCCCGTTCAAGGGTATTTGTGGAAATTTCACATAATACTCAAAGACATTGAACAAAAAGGAACAAACCACCTAGATCGGTGTTGGGTGATCTTTATATGTGATCCTCGAGTCTTGAATCACATTATACACCATAGATCTATGAAAACATATAAAACGTTTAACCCATGATAACATGTAAAAGAGGAGGAATTGGAAAATGATAATCTTGGAGAAGGAATAACTAACATATGTGATTCCAACGCAACCGATGGTTTTTGATTCGGAGGATGGATGCACACTCAAGGGTACATTGAATATCCACGACCGTAGGGAGCTCTTGGACGAACAAGACCTAGAAGAAGCGTGTTATGGAGATTAGACGTGACCCTGGTACGTTTAATGAAAAAAAGAGAGTACACATCATGTACTTTTGAAGTACACGGAGTGTAATATCCTTTTTCGTACTCCGCTTTAGGCGGCCTCCATGTCACCCCCTCACAGTTGTGTCTATGGCCATGAAATAGCCAGGACACTACCTCCTACAACATCATAGTACACTGTACATACTCATAAAGTACACAATGTGTACTTTGATTTTTTTTAGAATTTCACCTTTTTCCCAAAAACTACTAGAAAAGAAAAACATACCTGAAAAGAATATCCAGGTTCTTAGAAACTTCCCCCCTTAAAAAAATTCATCCCAAAATTTCCCTAGCGTGGCACAGAAGAAGAAACCCTAAACAACTCCAACCACTCAGCTCGTACATCGACATCCCTCTCCCATGTCTCGTCCTATACTTGCATGTGTTGCCATAACACTCATACTAGAGGAACAAACTGGCCAAGAATAGCCTTTGTACTGTGATCGACAATCCAGATAGGATGCTCCTTGAACAACACATCCAATTCTAGCTCGAACCTCCTCATGTTGAATGACATGAGACGGGTATGAAATGTAACGTCGGAGTTGAGAAATGTGAAAAAAAAATCATGCATAGCCCAGTACTTCTGAGGTAACTAAAACAGATAGGCAACATGCCCAAATCTCTCCAACACCTCAAACGGGCCGATGTACCTCGACAAAAGCTTACCATGTCTCATATTCCTCTTGTGTACCAACCTCAGTGTGACAGACATGAAAACCTGATCCCGGACCTTTAACACTAGAGGTCATCTCTACTGATCTACATAAGACTTTTCATTGGATAGTGCAGTAGCCTTCTTCTTCTGAATCAACTCTATCTGCTACGTGGTCTCCTGAACAAGATGAGGTCCCCGCAAATATTCCTCTCATACATCCATCCAACACAAGGGTGATCAGCATGGCCTACCGTACAAAGCCTCATAAGGTGCCATTTGATTAGTTATTGAAAACAATTGTTGTAGGAAAACTTCACAAGAGGTATATGCATCACCTAAGAACCTCCAAAATCTGGAATGCATGTTCAGAGCATGTCCTCAAGAACCTGAATCGTAAGATCGGACTGACCATCTTTTTTAGCGTGGTATGTTATACTCAAAAGTACTTGTGTACCCAAAGCCTTCTAAAGCCCCTTCCAGACACGAGAAGAAAAACACACATACGTATCAGAAACAATGGAGTGTAGAACTCCATGAAGACAAAAAATTTCTCGGATGTACAACCATCCCAGATCATCAACACTGATGGTCTCCTTGATCGGTAAAAAGTGAGAAACATTCTTATTCCTTTCAATGAAAACCCACACTGCATCGTTCCCTCATGGAGATCTCGATAAACCGAACATGAATTCTGTCATGAAATCATTCCAATTACACTCGGGAATGGATAAATACTGCAAAATCCATGCTAGACACTGATGCTCTGCCAACACCTGCTGATAGGTGGAACACCTAATGGAAAAACCACTAACATCCCTCTTCATACTTGGCCATAAATACTGACGGTGTAGATCACGATACATCTTGGTGACCCCAAGATGAACTTCTCAAAATGAGGAATGAAAGTCCCACATTATCTCCTCACATATTTCTGTTGGCACCCATATGTACCATTGGAAACACAAGATATCATTCTCCCATATGGTCCATCCAAGAAAATGGTCCTCTCCTGACACACATTCCCTTAGTACTAGGCCTTCAGAATCTGATATATGCCTCATTCTCACTTGATCAAGAAGAGTATAGGTAACATATAAAGAAGAAAGAAATGTTTGCCCTTGACTGTCATGCACCTCCAAATTCATCTCAGAGAACATAGACATAAACTTCCACTCACTATTGGCCTCCTGAACTGCCCGTATCTGAGTCCTCCTAGTCAATGCATCAGCCACTGCATTGCCTTTCTCAGGCATATATGCAAGCTCGAAATCAATGGACTGAAGGTACTCAACCCACCATCGTTGTCTAAAATTTATATCACGCTGAGTAAAGAAGTACTTGAGGATATTTTTGGTTGGTGAAAACCACAAAATGATCCCCCCATAATATGATGTCTCCAACAACGTAGGGTATGGACACCACCTTCCAACTCCAGATCATGCGTTGGGTAGTTTCTCTCATGTTTCGTCAACTGCCGAGACCCGTACGCAATGACTCTATCTCCCTTCATAATCACAGCTCCCAAACCGATACCTGATGCATCTCCATAAATAATATAGATCTTTCCCGTCTTTGGAAATACTAGTATATGTGATGAGGTCAACCTCCCTTTCAGCTCTTGAAAGGCTGAATCTCAAGAATATGACAACAAGAACATTTCACCCTTCTTAGTCATACCCTTCAGTAGTGCTTCTAAGCCTGAAAAGTCCTATATTAAATGTTTCCAGTATCCAAAAAATCCTAGAAAACTCCGCACCTCAAAGAAGTTCTTCGGATGCTCCCAGGAAACAAATTTTATCAGTTTCTCTAGGTCTATTGATACACCTATCTCTGAGATGACATGACCCAATAAGTGAATATAACCTATCTAAAAGTTGAATTTTGAGAGCTGAGCATATAATTGATGGTCCCTCAGTGCACTAAAAATGATCTCAAGGTGGGTAGCATGGTCTCGTCGAGTGTGAGAGTACACCAAGATATTTTATATGAAAACAACCATGAAGGAATCCAAGAATGGATGGAACACTCGGTTCATCAGTGCCATGAAAACTACAGGCACGTTCGTGAGGCTGAACCACATAACCATATACTCGTATAGACCATACATACTCCAGAAGGCTACAATAGGTATATATTATGGTCTAACACATAATTTATATTAACCGAACCTCAATTAAATCTTCGAGAACAATTGGTCTCCTCAAAGCTGATCAAAGAGATCACCATTCCTTGGCAAGGGATATCAGTTCTTGACCGTTAGCGGTTCAACATCCGATAATCCACACAAATCCTTAGGGTATCATCTTCCTACATCTCAAATAGGACAGGTGATCACCAAGGAGAAGTATTGGGTCGAATGAAACCCTTTTCCTGCAACTCCTCCAACTGCTTCTTGAGCTCTTGTAGCTCTGGTGTATCTATCCTATAAAGAGGAATGGACACCGGTGCCGCTTCTTGCACAAGATCAATAGAAAAATCTAAATCACGCCCTAGAGGTAAACCAAAAAATACTTTGGAAATATGTCCCTAAAACGATCCAACACTAGAGGAAAGTATAACTGTGATGTCCCTCGTCATCAAGTAATAGACTAGCAATCTGGGCTATAACTCCTCCTAACCCATGATGCTTTGGACCCACTATACTCACCTAGACATCCCATTCACCCCTATGAAGAAAAGATTCACCTTCTTGCGATATGAAACTCATCCTACGAAGATAGAAATCGACGACTCCCTAGAAGGGAACCAACCAGTCTATTCCAAAATGACATCATAACCTGTCATCTCTATGACATAGAGGTCCCATAAAAAGTTACATCCCCCAACCTCTAGAGGGAACTCCTTGAACTGATGCACAATAGATGTTCACATCCCCAATGAAGTGTCTAGAATCATGATATCAGAAGAAGAAATGATGCAGAGACCAAGGCTCTCCACAAGAGCAACATAAATAAAGATATGGGAGGCCCCTGTGTCAAAAAGATGTGAAGATAAAACTGAGGAAACTAGGATCATACCACGAACTGTAGAAGGTCCGAGATCCTGCTCTTGCTGGGTCTGATCCACTGAAAAAGTTTGGCCTATGACACAGCCTTGTGACCATGCCAGACTGCTCTGGACTGATCCACCCTGATGTCACTAAAGGACCGATGACTGGATACCCCGACCGCAACCACCACCTCGACTAGAACGGATGTAAGAACTCCAGTTCCTAGACTAGTGAGAAACCGGTGGTGCAGCTTCTGAACGAGGAGTCATAGAAGAACCCCTGTCACCAGATGATGGTATGAAGAACTAATAGAAGCACAGAAGACGACCCATCTTGCCACAAGATCGGCACTCCACTGGGTCTCTCAGGAAATGTGGCCTCATATGCCCGTTCTTTCTGCACTGGTATCACACCACCTGGATACCTGAAGATGCATCCCACCTAATCTGATCTCCTCGAGCAGACTCCCTGTGGTGCTTACGGATATCGGTAGAAGGAATACTTCTCCGGATGTCAAATCACCTCGGCTCACAGCTCCAGAATCACTGAAATTGCACTCTTTGATCTGCACCTAGTTGAGGATAGATGTTATCAAAGTCAACCTGAAGATGTTCACCTGTGATCGAATGTTTTACCTCAGACCATCCTCAAACATTCTTTCAAGGAACTATTCATCACCTCCTGGAATGGGTGTGAAACACTGCAGCATAGTGACACACGATTAATAATCTATAATAGAATGAGTACACTACTCTAGATTGATGAACTCTCGGGCTCGATCGGTCCTCAAGGTCTCTAGATAGAAGTAATCGTTGAAGATGTGTTGAAGCTCATCCCAAGCCATATTCTGATGGAATCCGACATGTGAGATCACATCCAACCATGTCTTGGAGGAGTCTCGTAGCATGTAGGTAGTGAGATTCACCTTCTTCTTCGGAGGTATCTCTAGATTCTTGAAAAATATCAGCGTGGCTTCTAGCCCTAACATAGCTCCCTGGGGTCCTCCATCCCCTAAGAATGTTGGGGGATGCTGCTTCTGAAATACCTGCGTCAATTCTTCCATCGGTGGGGCAGGAGATAGTGCTCCCTGAAAGGTCTGCATCATCCTCAAAAAGTCCTATATGAATTATGCATCTGCACCTGTGTTAGGTATAACGGCTAGTGCCAAGACTAGCACAACACAAGGATCTAATGGAATTCCTTGACCATTCATGTCCAGTGTCTGAACATGAAAAAATTCCCATATCTAGAGGACATATCGGTGGCATGACTCTTCAAGGTCAAACACACACCTAATATTAAGATTTAGGAGGACTGAAAACTAGAAGTGCATGAAGGGAATAGGAGAAAGAAAGCATTCATGTTTTACAAAACATGACTACATGGTTTGTACAATTTCTACACGACGTGTTCCCTTAAGTCATTTACATGGGCATGTACTCCAACCTAAACTGGTCGTGTAACAACCAAAACATATGGAGTGTTCTCTAACACATGGTGTGTACTTGAATCCTTCTTCCCTACTCATGTCCTTCGACATGGTTAAGACACACGGCTCTCTAAGACATGACTACAAAGCATGTTCAAGTTAGACACATCATGTACTATAAAAGCTTCACCTGACCCATGTTGTCAGTGACACGACCTGGAACACAACTGACACTACATGACATGTTTCATATGGGAATGGAGTGTACGTGAAAGGACAAAACCAAACCATGTTGTTAGGGACATGGACGGGTACCTAGGTCAGACTACACTACATGTTCAATACTAACACGACATGTATAGCTTAAGTATTATTCGTTCATGTTCTTAGTTACACGGGCAGACATAGAATCAACACCACAAAACATTCACAACTGGTACACGGCGTGTTCCCACAAGTAATTCCCTATCCGGTGTCTCTGCCCACATGACCTATGACACAGTTATAGACTACATAGTTTGTAAATAAAGTACATGGCATGTACTTAATAAAAAAATATTCTTCCAGAATATAAGAACACATGGCATGTAGTCAAAACTAAACAACATGTATTCTGGATTTTTTCAGACAATAAGCCTCAGAAACTACTCTAGGACCCAGAAAAACACTGAAATGAACACTGAAAGTGCCAAATTCTGATCTGTGAGG
This sequence comes from Viscum album, assembly GCA_963277665.1. NCBI lineage: Eukaryota > Viridiplantae > Streptophyta > Magnoliopsida > Santalales > Viscaceae > Viscum > Viscum album. The sequence continues at coordinate 1,596,746,397 of OY728161.1, forward strand.
GCCCATACTCCTCACGAATCAATTATTGGAATCTTATACAAGTTGTAACATGGAAAACAAGGCAATGATCCACCAAATTCTGATTCTTGAGGTCCCATAACACCACAAGAACCAATGTTTGGATTTCATTCCAACAACACCTCACAAAAACAATACTCTATCAAACTTCATGTATTTTTTTCAAGACATCGATCACAACAACATGCATATTCAACACAATTCCTATCACAACAACATGAAATCGCTAATGCATCCTAGATGGCATGTAAAGAATGCATGACATGTGATTTCTATCAAGTTCATATATGATGCATGAGATGGAATACCCTCATAACAATAGGTTGCGATAGAAATAGAACCTCAATAACATCAACGATAATAGGACAATACATGTGAGTCAATCAACTATGAAAATAAAATCAACTGTAAAATTGAAAACCTGATTTTTTTTTGCAATAAACGATGTAGATTGGATTTTCCCTAAACATGGGATAGCTACTCCATAGGACAACTTATTACCATGTACGTATTCCTTTCTATCCTTGGACAAAGGCTCCAAACATTAATTCAATAGAAAAGACTTCTACTTATACCACTTTGTAATGTCCCGGTTCTGGAAGCCACCTAGAGGCACCCCGTTTCCGGTTGGTCACATTTCCTCAAACGCATTTTCCCGAATGTCAAAGGCTACCGACTAGAAGCGAGGGAGATGGTTGTGATAGTGGGGAAACTATGACCTCATTGGTAGAGTACACATCAGATAAAAACAAACACAAAATAGTGGAAGTAGTAAATATCCAAAAATAGTAAACAACTGAAGACTGAGATAATAAACAACTGGAGAAAATGCATAAAAATGATGCATGATACATATGTCTAGGAAAGCAGCCATACAAGTCACAATACTGAATACGAATAGTATTAAACCAAAGTACAAAATAAGAAGATAAATACCTCCTCAACATTGCAAACCTAAGCTTGGTCCAATGCTCTGTATCTCCATAGAATGTCAAGTACCAGAAGTGGAATGGCACTTGCCCTTATCTATACCTACAAAAATATAATCTGTTTAGGCCTCAAAGCCTGACCCAAACAGGGTGTGAAATTAAATCCAAGTAGGAAACCACCTGAAGATCTGTGCCTAACATTCATTGAATACATGGTTGGTAAAAGTACAGAAAATAGTAAACATGAAGGTACTCAGTAGTAAACAATCCATAGTTTCATTATCAAGCAACAGCCAAAAAAGTTTCTAAATGAAAATAGGTAATCCTCTAGTAATTACTCACAACCCTCCCCTCTGGTCCTACCTAAGAAGTAAAAGTATCCCTTTGGGAAGTACAGTCGGCCTAACCCCTCTAGTTCAGTCATAATAATTCATAAATACTCTCTGAGGAAGCACTCGTAGTCAATTCCCCTTATAGTTTAAAGTAGTCAAGGACTTTCTGAGGAAGATCACAGAGCCAACTCACCTGATATACCAAAGGTAATGGACTCTCTGAGGAAGCTCACACAATCAATTTACCTTATAGCCTAGGTCATTAAAATTAATTCAAATACTCTTTGTGGAAGCTCACACGGTCAATTCCCTTTATAGTCTAAAGCATTCAAGGACTCCATGAGGAAGCTCACTCGGTCAATTCCCCCAATAGCACAAAGTGATTCAATGAATCTCTGAGGAAGCTCACTCGATCAATTTCCCTTATATTCTACTACACCAGGTTCTCACATCACTATGTAGGTCAATTATCATAGAAATGAAATATGTCCAAAGAAAACCTATAGAACAACATGGATAATTAGTCTACAGTATATAAACCATGTCAGAATAAAACTCTCCATCATACAACAACAGGCATGGAAAGCAGGAAAGGAGGGAAAACATGCTATGCCGGACCAAACAGTTGTAAATAGAACAGTCGTGGGAAAAACAAACCAATAATATATAAAAAAATCATATTCTTATCCATTTATCCTCTACACGAGTATACATACATGGAAGGAAAACAACAGTGGACAAATTGGAAACACACAATACCCCGTTCAAGGGTATTGATGGAAATGGTCCATAATACTAAAAGACATTGAACTGAAAGGCACAAACCACTTACCTAGATGTTGGGTGATCACTATATGTGAACCTCAAGGCTTGAATCACCTTATAATTCCATAGATCTACGAAAAATTATAAAACATTTAACCCATGACAACTTGGAAAAGAGGTGTAATTGGAAAACTTTGCTCTAGGAGATGGAAGAACTCATCGATGTGATTCCAACGCAACTGATGGTGTTTGATCCAGAGGAAGGATTCAATTTTGGGGGTTCGTCAAAGATCTATGGTTGTAGAGATATCTCAGTCGAACGAGACCTAGAAGAAGCGTGTCATGGCAATTAGACACGACCCCGATGCATTTAATGAAAATAAACAATGTACATGGCATGTACTTTTGAAACACACAATGTGTACTCCCCTTTTATGTACTCCTCATTAGGCGGCCTCCATGTCACCCCCACAGCTGTGTGTGTGTGCATTACATGGCCATTAAACGGCCTCCCATGACATCGTAGTACAAAACAGGTAATCATAAAGTACATATCATGTACTTCGAAAATTTTCATAATTTCCTATTTTTCACAAAAACAACCATACAATGTAAAAGATACCTAAAAAGAAGCTCAAGGTTCTTACATACCCAATCTATATAGTAGTTTTGTCTCAATTTTTTCTCATTGAGATATAGGGTTTTCTATACACCTATATTTTTTTATGAGGTGAATAGACTATCCATTTGACATGTTATATCATGAATCGTCTTATTTTTATGATTTTGTAAGGTTCATTTAATTTTATTCTCTCATGGATATTATGATTTAATGATAAAAATGTGTTTATAATAAATCAATACAATCAAATCATTTATCAGGATTGATTATGATTATTTTTCCAGTGATGAAATATTATTATGTACCTCTGAAAAAATTCAGGACTTTAATTCTACTATTTTATTCATTATTTCATCATCTATTAGTAATGTTTTTTCACTCTTTGGAAGTCAATATAAATAATAAATTTTTGGAAGAAAATATGACCTATTTTATCTATTTTGTTGATAATTTATTTTATTCCAAAAATTTGTTTTGAAAAATATTTTTAAAATTATATTTAAAAAAATAAAGGAAATATGATTTTAAATTGTTTTATATATTTCAATGCTTCACTTATAATTTGTAAAATATATTTTTGTTGAAAAAGGTTTAATTTTTTTTATGTTTATATAGTGTTTCATATAGTTCCTGAAGCTTCTTTTTTATGTTTTGAAAAAATTTATTTTCACGTAAAAGGATTTAAATGATTTAAGGATTTGACCATATGTTTTCAATTTTTTTTAAAGAAAATGGTTTTAAAATTTATTCCAATCCCATTTGTTACATTTTCAATAAATTTTAAATGAAATTTTTTTTCAAACTATTTTCAAGCATTATTTATAATCTTTTAATGAGTTTTCTTGGAAAATAATATTTAAAATAGTTTCATGAATACATTATAAGTTATCAAAGAAATTTTAAAATAGAATTTTTGAATAAAAAAATTTGAATATATTTTTTGAAATTGGAAAAGTTATTTTACATAAGAAATGATTTAAATAAATATTAATGATTTATTTAAAATTAATGTGTTTTTAAATAGTGATATGAAATTTATTTTCAATGAAATGGTATTTTCCTTATGAAATGTTCCTTGCGATCGTACAAAATCATTCTCTATCTAGGATGAGATAATTTTTGAAATTTTATGATTCAATGTGGATATGATCCATGAATACCATTCATATTATTTCTTGAATGGTTTATGTTTTGACAAAATGATGTTTATGTCCCCCACTTCTCTTATGTAGGATATATTCGGTTGAAACCTTTTCCTTTATATGGGATATGATTTAATGGAATGATTATGTGATGTATATATTTTCCATAGGTAATGGTATAATGACAAGTTTATGATATCAATTTAATTTTTTGGATTATTATATGACATTAAGGAAAACCATCTCTTTTTATGGGTCATGATATGATGCTAATTTAATTATACAGTATAAAATGTATCAATGATTTATTAAAAGAAAGGTGAGACCTATACCTCCCTCTAATGAAATTGGTAATGATTTATGTGTCATGGAATAATAATGGGAAAAATGTGGATGGGATTTATCCACTATGGATGATAGGGAAACCATATCCATTGTGGGAATATGGTGAAACCCGAAAAACTATGGAGAGGTTTGAAACAACAATACACTATTGTAAGATGGGGAAACCCAATAACTTACATAGAATGAACTGTAACAAAGGATGGTGTTGTGTCCTTCCTTATATGTGTTGTTCCCAGGAAGTGTTCTAATAATTTTTTCTAATGATTATGACTTCCAGGGAATGGTTTGTATGTGTGAACCTCATTACATGTTCACAATGTCATTCATGTACCCGGTTTCATGTCCATAAGCTTATGAAAGGTTCTAATTTCACATCCATAACTAAATGAGTGAAAGTGATTATATTTAAAAATGTAAAAAAACATGATGATTATTCCCTAAGTCAATGTATTATTCTTATGATGTTCTACCATGACTTATAATCTTTTACTTCTATACGAATCATGTCTTATGAACTACTAATTAAATATTCCATGTCTCATAAGTATGATCTATTTTATAAAGGTTATGATCATAAAATGTTAGGATCCTGTTTTTTTACTCTTATGTTCATTCATGATATGAATCTGTATTTTCTTTATTTAACTTTACTAAGCATTCGAGCTCACCCCTTTCTTATGTTTCCTTTCACCAGATTATGAAGAAAGGTTTTATATAGGAGTACTAAAGAAGATGATGTTCAAAGGATATGTCTATGAACATCCACCAAACTAGAATAATGTGTTCCATGTATCCAAATACACTGAAATATTGTTGTCCATGGGAATTTGTTTTTATAATGTGCTTAATATTCATCTAAAATTATTGAATGTCTATTTTTGTTATGATTGGGTCCATATAGGTTATACATCTGCATGGGTAATGTTATCATTTTTTAAAAAACATGATGGAAATAAATTAATTTATATTTAATCATTTATTAATTATGATTATATTATAAATATAATATTATATTTTAAATACAATTATATATATAAACCAAGTGACGTGGTCAAAAAAATGATTTTCATCGCTTTATGGATGTAGTAAATCCTATGTATTCATAAATGGTGTTAACATTTTTAATTTGATGAAAATGTATGAAAATATATGATATATTATCTTTATAGAAATATAATTCTGACATTGAAATAATATATATAAATATATATTAAATCTATTATTAAAACCATTCGTGAGAGGTAGGGATAGAAAATGAATTATATCTATTCACGAGGTGATAGTCTATCTTTCACACAAAGGATGTATTCCCTTCCCATTTTATGGAAGAAGAATACGTATATATATTATTACATTAAAATAAATAAAATCATAGAAAATGGAATTTACTAGTGTTACAATTTCATCCGTTTTGAAGAAGATTTTTTGGAGGAAGAAAAAGAAATAAAATTAAATCATTTGATAAAAATATATTCAATTTCTTCATAAAATCTCATTTTCATAACACCTTAACCCTGATAAGGTCAGTATTATACACAATATAAGGCCTATAGAACGTGTTGTGGTATTTTCAAAAGGTATTTTGGAAGATAATAGCAAATTCAAATGACTTTTTACATGTGGAGAAGTGAGGAAAACGGTTCCCTTTTATAAATGAGGGAGTGGAAAATTTTGAATAACATAATGTATTAAATCAATATAAAATAATTTTCATGTTCATTTGGATAATAATTAATATAATTATAAATTATTATGATTATGACTTAAAATTCACAAATTAAATAAAATTTTAAAATTCTAAAGAGTTATTTTCACAGTTATCTCTATGTTATAATCCCCGTTAAAAAATTAGAGAATTACCATGATATCAATGTTGTATTATTATTTACTGGTAAATAAAGTTCCCATAAAGGGAAATGTAACCCATAAATGGACCATATTTTATATTTTATATCATATAACAATTTATTTTCAGAATATATATCTTGATTAATTTTTAATCACTTAATATAAATATTGTTTATTATAAAATATCATTAATTTCACTTTTGTAAATACATGAAATATTATAATATAATATTATTACAACTCATGTAAAATGGTTCCAAAATTTCATGGATTATAATATAAGTAGTATATATTCTAAATATACTTGACTAATAAAATTTATATTAATTTAGGTATCATTTTAAACCATATATATTGGATTAACCCCTTGGTTAACCAATATATAGGTTAATCATGGTAATGAATATATACATATTAAAGGGTTATATTTTTTCATGTATGGTTACAATTGGATAATAAATAAAAAAATGAAATTTTTGTCAATTTATTCTCCTAACTAATTTTTTTTCTAATTCTTATGATTATTAATCAATTTAATAAAATATATTTAACATATAATACAATTAATTTCATTTTTAGAACTACTCACATTACATGACTTTGAAAAAATCATAAAAACTGTAATTGTAATATTATCCATTTAACAAAAAAATCTTGATTAATTTTAAATATATTACATTTTTGAAACCGTAAGTTATTCATAAATTAATGTATTTTATGTTTTTTATATCGTTTACTTTAATTTTCTAAAACATTCACAAGTCTTTTGTCAATGATGTTTAGGATTTTAAAGTAATTATATCATCAATAAAAAAATTAAAATAAATTAAAATGGTAAAAATGATAAATATTAAAAAAACCATTTATAACAGAATATAACTTGTTTTAACCCCTTATAAAATATTATATACTTTAAATTCAAGAGAGATACATTTTGACATTATCCTTTACATAAATATTATAAAGGACCAAATCAAAGATACGTGGAAGGAAAAGGTCATATTTTCTACATTTTTATTGTTAATGATGAAATATAATCACAAAATAATATGAAAGAGACTTTATTGATTAATTTTTTTTGCCTTATCACATTAGTTATGAACCAAATTAACTCATTTTATGTTTATGATGGTAAAAAAGTTATAGTAGTTACAATTCATACTGCACAAAAATTAAGTTGACCGTATTACAAAATATTAAGTATTACGATTCCATATATGTAGAAAATTTTATAATATTAAAATATAATAATTAATTGAATTTATCTTTAAAATAATATCACAAAACATGATGAAAACAAATTTTCCATAAAAATTCTTTCTGAAGTATAAAAATGTTTTTATAAAATATTAATGTATAATGTAAATTAAACTAATTTTTTTATATTATGTTTAGTAAAAGGGATAAAATTAAATGGAAAAACTAATCCAATATAAATTTGGACATTTTAAGTACATGAAAATACAAGAAGAATTTCAATAAAAATCTTTATTTTTCACTATGTGTTGAAAAATAATCTTTTCCAGAAATACCCAAAATCTATTAAAAGATAATTATGATATTATAAATTGAAAAAGTATTTCATTTTTAGAAAATATAATTTGTAAAATTTTAATAAATTAATTATTATATTTTATTATAAAATTAAATAATTGTTTTAAGAAAACTTATCTTTAATGAAAAAAATGAGTTTTCTGAAATATTGTTTTCTTGTTTCTAACGAATTAATCAATAATTTTTTATAGACTAGGACCTTTATATATATTTATTAATTTGTTAAATAATATTAATGCTGACAAATTTAATAGATGGGTTATAACTATAATGTTTAAATTATAATATTTCATGGTTCGTTTATGGCTGATGTTGCATGTTGTATACATTGTTGAATATAATGTTCTTTTATTATCAGAGGATATTAAATAATCCATGAGATGAAGTATAACCTAATTTTATTGAAAGGATAAAAATTAAAATTATTAAAATCAAATTATCTATCCCACTAAATATAGTATAGTTCATATGGTGTATCTAGTCACCAAATCTTCTGATATTTAAAATGAGTACATTCATGTAGCTCTATTCATAAAGGATATCTCTCCATCTAGACAATGATTCCCACCACCTAAACTAATTCACATGGTACACTGTATTTATTTTTAAACTATTGTTAGAAAAATATTATTTTACATTATGGAGATACTTACATATTCCATTTTTCAAGAAACATCCAAGATGAAAAGGTTATATACTCTTTGATGGGGAAAAACTGATGCAAGACCATTTAATATTAGACTCCATTTTCAGACTTAGTAAATTTACTGATATATAATTTTCATATACTACATCACTTATTCTACATAACATCGAGGCTTTAATAATTCATAGCTACCACTACTCCATTTCAATTAATGGTATGGAATTTAAGCCATAACAATTTCTCATTGTTTAAGATTATGTTCTAGAAAATTAAAATGGTTTTCACATATATAGATAAACCCTAATAATTGAACACTTGAGAATAATTTTTCATATTTCAAAACACATTATTACAACAACTTCAACAAACTTATTTTGATCCTTAAACTTTCTTGGTAGCTTCCAGATTCTCCCTCCATGCTTTTGATCATCCCAACCCTACTGAGGTAAAACACCTCCTTGAAACATCATAGACTATAACATTTTTAGTATAAATTTTGGACTCTAATACCCTTCTATATTCCAAATATCTAACACTCCATCATATAATAACTACTAGATGAAATGATAAATTAGAAACATATGATTTTTCATGAAATGGAAAATTTTATTATTTTCATAAGTGAATTAGACCATTAGAATCAAAAAATAGAATCTCATCACATTTACTCTTTATAATATCTTCAAACATATCCATTAGATATATTAAATACTTCACATATTTTATTAAAGAAATATAATATAATTATTTATTCAAGGGTAAAACATCATGTTGAAGCTTCAACATCTATCTCAAAACTATCTATCTAAAAGTGAACACATATTCTGTAGTTCTCCTATGAGTGTATAAATATCCCTCAACGAATGAGACACCAAACCCTTATAATGAATATATGGTTACTAATAATTGTGAAAATTTTCCAAAATCATTTTTATACAATTTAAACCAATTTATATCCTCATAATGTTATCAATTAATATTCAACAAGTACCTTCTAACAACACCCACTACTTATACAATTCCCATTTGAGTAAAAAATATATATAATACATCAATATTTCAACTGATAAATCATATATAAACATTTCAATATTCTCTCCCTTTTCTTAGGTTCGTAGTACCTACTAATTTCTTAATTTGTTATTCTAGGCCAAAGGAGTGGTTACATGTTTCACCTCTACCATGAGAAATCACTTGACCACCTTCCATATCAAATCCAGATGTGTCTATTAAAAAGTATAAGATGTTATGTACCAAAAAATAATCATCGATAATAAATATTTTCTAGATAAAGATAATTAATATTGAAAAAACTAAACAATTTAGTCATCATATCATCAAACATTTCCATTACTGTAAAAACCAATAAGAAAATAATAAACCTAGATATGTAAGATGATGAAGCTATAGTCACTGACAACTTTATTGTAATAGTAGTTATCCATATTACAATGTGTGAAATTTCAATCAACCATACAAGGCATTGAAAATTTGATGCCACTTCCTTGGGTTGAGCATCAAATTGAAAATGAGTTGATTCAGTTTATACACAAGGTCTTATTTGTGATGGTCCATGAAACTAGCCAGCTATTCCATATAGATTAACTTATCTGTGTCCCCATGAATGAATGTTATCTTTTTATCCAACTATCCTAAAAGAAATACCTCTATGGAATCAATACTTATGAATATATAGATATTCATATGTTTAACAATTTTTGATTGGATCTATATGATATATTCTCATCATATTTATTGAAACCCCTTCAGGACTAGTCATACCTTTTAAATAAGTATTCTATCCCTTCCTCCTTCCACCGATACACCAATTTTTTATATATGAAATTGTTACCATTAGGTATATCCATTATATCTAATGTTGTAGAAATTTGGAGGGAATAAATTTCATCTATCTGGGATGAAACCTAATTATTTGAGTCTTAAATTATTTTTTCCCTTTTAGGATCTCTTCATCCCCATTATCTTCAAGAAGAAATTCATGCATATCACTAATGTAACTCTATAATTTTAACCTTAATATAGAATATATTCATAACTCCATCTTTGTTTTATATATATTCGTTACACAAAATTCTGAAGATTCATTATTCACAGATCTTTCTCCAAAAACTCTCCGCAACGATTCCAAAGTCCTATATATTTTTGGCACTTTCCTCATTATAAAAACCATAAAAACATGAATGTAATCCATTTTAACTTATTCATTTCCAAAATTATCTAGATTATCCATATTTTATGAACATCGATTTAGTTCAAATTTATCTTCTTATGATATTTTTCTATCATAAAAAATCATAGATGTTTTTTATCCATCATTTTAATCTCTTTATTAAATATGACATTTCATCTTCTAAAAACCTTATAAAGGTTTTTTCCCAGTTTTGAAAACCAAATTCTTCATAACTAAATCCCATAAAAAACAGTATAATGTATTAGATTCTAAATTTTACCTTTTATTAAAATGATGGTTGATGTAGCTGAGTGATATAGATACTTTGAGAGAGATGAAATAAAATTTCGTTTCGTATCAAAAAAATTCTAGTAATAGAGAAATACCCCTATTGAATACTATGCTAAAAGTTCACCACAACCATCCAAAAAACATTGTGGAACTCTTCATTAATTATCATACTTATATCCATTAAAACAATTATTTTACTTAACATCTCCATGGATCAATTATATTTTGGAGTACATTGTATGATTTTATCAAACATTATTCCCTTCTTCCACATAAACCTTAGAACTCTTTATGTCCATTCTCTCCACCATTAATAGACCTTAATATCTTAATCTTGGTACTCATATACTTTTCCACCTTTGGTATTTATCCAGAATGTTTTTTTAATTCCATATACCATCTCATAATAAATAACATCAATAAAATTTTATGTATCATCCTCAATGAATGTCACATTGAACATTGATCATCGCTGATAATGAACTGTAGTTGACCCCCATATATTTTTAAGCACTAACTATAAAATCTAGTTTTTTGGTTACTTATATTTTATTTAGAATAAACCCATAATTATATTTCCTGATATGAATACCACATACTGATACTCATGTGTTGGAAAAACACCACATCCATCACACATTTGACCAAAACCATGGAGTGGAGTAAAATTTTCCTCATCCTATTCATGAATTTAGTAAATAATCCTACATTTTATATCTTTACAATAGAAATTAATTTTTCCCATAATCCCAGCTTGTTCCATACACATTCCAAATCCAATATAAACCTGTTACATGAATGCATGAATATGTCACGCTTTCTAATAATCTTGAGAGCTTGATAATCCACAAGATGATCTTTTCCTAAGAACCTAGATGTACAGTTATTCATTCTAGGCATCCTAGATGTTGAATATAATACATATTTAGTTTCTACAATTAAATAATCAAGTGACATAGTGACAGTCAATAATAAAAAACATTTATCTTCTAATATATGTTTCAAATACCCCCTTTCTAAAATATGTATTGTATAATTTGTCTTCTGCTCATAAATATCATTCTCTAGATGACCATTCATCCAATAATTCTACCACATGGTATAATCTTCTATCAAGATACTCCTACACTAACTCCTTCTTTCTTTACTTTATCTATGACTTTTCAATGGTATAGTATTTCCTCTTCCTAGAAAATTATGGTACCTTATATATTATTTTTTGATATTATTTTGATCAATTTCATTATTGAATAATAGGCCTCTAATGACCGTATATAATTACAAAATAATTATTCTTGAGTTTCTCACAGTAATGACTATTTCATCCCAAGACTCACACATGGATTATGAAAACAATAGTTCCCAATATAGATCTATAGTGTTTACCTTAAAATATTTCTACTATATATTGAAAATTTTGAGGTCATTCTTATTATGTATCACTATTTTACATTCTGAAATTCTCATTACAAACAACCCCAAAAAAAGAAAATAATTGTTCATTATGTTCGAATTCTCATGAATGTTAGTAATATTATTCATAAGTTCCAAATATTTATTAACTAACAATATATTAGAAGAGATATTCTAGTATAATGACATCTATATTGACCCTGATGATTTATTTTCTTATACATTAAAAATATTTATTTTCATTTCATCTATATTGGTAACAATAAATATATGATTAATTTCATTATGGTGTATAAAATCCTTTATTGTAATTATTTAGAAACCAAAAACATAAATAACTTCTCCACCAAGACATTACCATAAAAATCCATTAATTGTAACTAATAAACTCCCTCTAAATTTAAAAGCATATAAGAGGTGTCAATTACTAATTTCTCAAAACTATCCTATAATGTAAAGGTTAGAATGATGATACTAAACAATGATTCAAAACACATTCCATAAATTCTAATAATCTATAGATCCACTAATCGAATCTTGGATATCAATTTTTAGGATCATGGATATCTTTTGAAAGACCATGAGAATATATCCATGAAAAATTAATTAACAAAAACAGTGAATTGGACATCAAGAACGCACCATCGTGTTTAGAAAATATAATACAACACACTTAAACCACCAAATATCAACAAAAAAACCAATTAAAATTGAACACATACAATAGTATCAGAATAAAAAAAAAGGAAATAAAAAACAAAACAAACTACGAGGTCCAGATGAGAGTTCTAATATATGTGGGTTACAATTATTTCTCATTTATCAATGGAATCAAAATATTATTACAATTAAATTTATATGATAAACTAATTCACCATTAAATATAGTATATTATATCATTTGAAATATTTTTTCATATCTTCTGATATATATGATGATTTCATCTACATCACTCGTAATTTTCAGTAATCTATCTATTTAGGAAAAGGATACCATTATATCAACTACATCACTCAGTACACTATGAAATTATAATACTCTAATGAGTAAAACATTATGTTTTATCATAGAATAAAATTATGTACTCTCTCTAAGAAAAACTAATAATAAGAAATGTTTATATACTCTTCAATCCAGAAAAACATACAAAAGACTATTTCATTTGTCACTTAACCTAAATATTGGTTTGAGGGGGTAACGTTCTATTAAAATATTCTAAATTCATAACCCAGACTATATAATTTCATGTACTCTTGAATTTATATCTACCACTATTACATTTCCATTAGAGTCCCAAAAAAACCACCTTTCATATTTTATCCTTCCATTCAACTATGTTTTCTAAATAGAAAATGATTTTCACATATATGGATGAAAAATAACAATAATAATATTATACCAATGATTTATTTTCTTTTTATTTATTCTCCTATGGTGTTAGAGTATGGGATGATTTGTGATTAACCTTTTGGCTATGTACCTATGTGAGAGGTGAATTACGAGATGGAAATGGGTAAAATAAAATATACGAGGAGAAGTGTAATATAATTTTGAGCATTGACCTACATTAGGTTGGGTATCAATGTATTAAAAAAATGATAGGTCAGTGTTCTGTTTCCATAGATAAAAAAATGAAATATTGAATATTTACAGATATCAACAGAGAGTCTATTATTGAGATTTATGATTTGTTCATGGCATGGATAAGTCCCATGTTGGGTATATCTAAATGGTCGACCCATGTAATGTGACTATCAATAGTTACTTATGGATATATTATTGATATGTTAATCCATTTTACATTTTAGTTTTGATGACTTCTGAGGTATCCAAAGAATAACATACATAAATATTGCATCATTTTAGATAACACACAATATATACAATAATTATACACACCGTAGAACCGTTAATGATTATTGTTTTTGGACACTTGATATGTAAACATTATATATCATAATAGATCATAAAGATCTCCCAAAATTTTAATCATATTACTACACACCTATTAATATCTTATATAGATTCGTTCATAAAAACCTAGAAAAGGAAAACATAATAAGCTGTGAGATCAGAAGCTCATTATGTGTAGACATAGGAGATACCAATCAATGATCATAATAAAACATAACGGTATAAGGAAATGATATATATGGAATAAATACTTACCTAATTAATTATATATCATTAATCATGATTCATGACTTAAGGATTTTCAGGAACAAGGGATAAGATTCATAACAATGTAGAATCATCAATAATCAATCACGAGAAAGTATAACATATCATTAAAAAAGGAATGTGAAATAAAAATATGAATATAACATTGTGAACATGTATAAATAGAAACATGTTCAATCAATATGTTATGAAAATGAACTATGGTCATTTGATAAATTTATAGATCTGAAACTAGGTCCACAAATAAAATAATGGACATGAAACTTGGCCCATGCATAATGTTGTGAACATAAAATTAGGTTCATAGATAACATAGTTTTATCATAAGTTATACATATGAACCCAATAAAATTATGTGGATAAAATGGAATAAATATTCATAAAAATTTAAACCATATTTTCATAAAAGGACACCAGACATTCATTTTTTCATCATCATATATCCCATGGAAAATAAATGGGTTTCAGAAATATTTTATCTTATGATAGTGAACCCATAGAAAAGTAATAGGTCTCATAGAATAAACCATAAAATGTCATCACCATAATCTTTCAAGAGAAAATAATTTAGTGGTATCATTGGATCATATCTCTATTAAAAAAACACCAAAGGATGTTAAATAGATAACAAATTCCATTAATATATCACTAGAATATTTATTGTTGAAAATACCAATTTCATTTTAAAATAACTTATTTGAAATTGAAAATTTTCCATCATATTAAGTGAAAATATTTGACATAAAATAACAATGTACACTTTTCAATGAAGATTCAAATCATAGATTTTTATTTGTTATTGTAACATCTATTTATGTTGTATATATTAAAACAATGATTCCATACAAAAGATTGGTCAAATGTAACTCATTCTAAAAAAGAAAATATTTATATTTTTAAGACTTATATAAAAGGTAAAATTTGGTTAAAAATGAATTTATTTAATCATTTTATTATATTAAAAAAATATTTATATTTTTTCAATGAAATGCGAACATGGCGTAAAAAGATTCCAGACCTAAGAAGAAATAATGATGGTATTTTTTTTGAAAAAATTTCTCAGGAATTTCATGTAGAAAAGAGAGGGAAATGGAAATAATATTTGGAAATTACATGAATAGAAAGTTTATATGAATATCTATAGGGTTTGGAAGATGATATTCATAAAATTTACCTCAACATAAGTTTGTCATAGACAATCTTCAAAATAAATTTTATTGTAACATAAACACATACCCCTTTGGTAATATCCAAATCAAAACCTCATAAAAGAAAGGTGAATAAATGTATTCTTAAATACCAATAATTTAAATGCGAATCATTATAAAAAACGTTCTTGTATAGTATATGCCCTACACAAAAGAAACAAGTGGATAATATGTCACATGTCTCATGGAAGTAAAAGGGTGATGATAAACCCTTACGCCAAGAATCATCTTGAGTTGTAAGTGTGTAAAAAATACTATAAAATAAATATATATTTATTATAGATATATTATAGAACCATAATCATAAATATAATACAATATATTATTAACTTATAACATATTTTATCCAATTTATTAACAATTATTTAACAAAATCATTATTTCTGGTGATAACTACTTTATTTTTTATTCATTTATTAGTATGGTAATCCAAATAATTTTACATTTATCATGGTTACATAATATAAGATATTTTAATAAAATCAGGCATATCATATTTAATCATCATATACATTTTTATTAATATTCATAAAAATCAATGATAAAAAAATTAATTATGTCACTTCATGCATACTGTAGTTCATACATAAGGATTGATGTTTCAACATTTTAATGGATAGAGTAGAAGAAATTTAAATAGTAATGAACAATTAAAAAACTATATTTACATCATAAATATCATATTTTTTAATTAAATATTTTATTACAACCTTCAAGGTGATGTAGTTATGAAAAAGGAAATGCATCACTTCGTGGAGATGGTAATCCACAAATATACATGAGTGATGTGTCGTTTTCACATAGCATAGAAAAGTGGTTGATAATTGTTTTTCCATCATAAAAATAAAATATTATTATATTTTAGATTAATATTTAATTATTTTACATTGTATGACATAGATTTATAGTAGGATTAAGTCGATATAAAATTATAAATGCACAATGAAAAGTTGTACCTCTTTATTATGAATCCTCCATTTCTTTAACGAATAATCCCTTTAAAGGATGGTATTTCTTCAAGAAAATAATTTTTAGAATGCAGGTATATATTTTAGGATGGTATTATTGATGGTAGATTCAAATTTATAATGCCCAGACTTTGAGAATATGGTAAAAGTCGTGGTGCTATTATATATGTACGGAGAGGGGAACCCTAGGAGTTACCTATATTATAACATTAAAATAAATTATTATTCATGTATATCTGTAAAAAAATATTTAATTATAATATGGGAACATAAAGAGACTATATAATATCATAAAATAATATTTACACAAATTAAGGTTATATTTTAACCCTCATTTATTAATTTAAATCCCCTGTCAACACATTCGAGGATTTCTATGATATCAACGTCTTTTACACTTTAGGTTTATTTAGAGTTACTATAAAAGGATATTTGAAATATAAGGGGAAACGTTTTCATATGATATAGTAAAATTCATTAAATTCTCAAAATATAAGATTTTTATTATTTTTCTGTTATTTAATGAAATATTAAATATGACACTATTAATTTTTGTTTTTGGATGATTCACAAAAACTGACTTTAAAGATAAAACATAGAAATGGAACTCATATAAAAAACCTCAAAAAATAACTAAAATGTTTTTTTGATCTATAAAATTTGTGTTATAAAATAATTCATCAAAATTGTATTACATGTAATTTTTTTAATTCATTTATTTGATTTATCTTTTACATGATGAAGTATTATGTCATTATTGCATAAGTATTTAAGGAAATTATTCAATCAGTAAAAACTAAAAATAAAATATCATGATAGAAATATTTATTCATATTAATTATGGATTTATATAGTAAGAAATAATCTCTTATTATCTATATTAAAATCATTTGACATATTAAATCAAAGAGAGTGACATTTCATATTTTTTATTCACCTAAAATTATATTTAGGTCAATATCAAATGAATATTGTAAAAAATTTACAAAAAATAAAATATAATACAATTTAGGTCTTAATGATCCTATAAAATGGAATAAGGAATGTTTATTATATATTTATTGGATTTATCACATAGTCTAACATTTGTTTTACCATGTTTACCCTTACTGAGTCGAAAAAGATTTACTGTGGTTACTAATCATAACGATTAAAAATAAAAATGAAAAATTAAAAAAAATCTGAACCTCATGTTCCAAATATGGAATCAATATTTCAATATTCAAATTCTATATGTGTTAGAAAAAATGTTTAATATAAATATTTAATAGGATTAGAAAAGTAGTTTTTAATGAAATTGGTTTTAAGGATGAAAATAAATTTATACTAAAATAAAGTATAATTATAATTACATTGTAATTAATTATATAATATATAATTAAAAGAGATTAATATATCTTAATATCATTTTAAAAGAATAATTGGACTTTTAAATTACATGATATAATGATAATATATGACAATTTTACAAAATTATTATTCTCACTATTCACTAGAAAAAGATTTTCAGAAAAATCCCGAAAATTCACCATATGAAAATATTTACATGGTGATTTAAAAAATGATAATAATTCACTGAAAAAAATTCCAAACAATACTATAAATAACTGATAATGTTCACAGACTAAATTTAATTATTTTTTAAAATTAAAAAATATTTTTCCAGAATAAAATGACATAACTTTTTTCATTAATCAATAAATTTTAATTATAAAAACATTGATATATATATTTCATTAAAATGTTATATTTATTTATACCTCCCATTTAATATTTTTTTTAATGTTCACATAAAAATATTTTTATTTTATATCATATATATTACACATAAATGTTGTGAGTGAATAAAACTACCAAATATAGTGTTATTTTAAACTAGATTTTCGTAGTATTACAATCCCATACCCTTTAAATAAATTTTGCCCTCAAATTTTTTAATTGGTAATAAAATGTCTAATATTTTACAATAACTTTATTGAAAACCCACATAATACATAGGGATAATGAAACTTCTTTTGTAAATGGAATGTGAGTCACATAATGTCCACCTAAAATAACATATTTCCAGGTTCTTAAATAAAGATAATATTATCTGATAGTGATTATATGGACATAGAGTACAAACATATTTACTAGGAATAATAAAGGCTGATTGGTAATATTGTCATGAAAAGGGCAATGACCCAAAACCCACAAGTTAACAAGGGATTAAGAATAAAACAAATTCATCAAGAAATAAGGTAAAGGAAAACTTTTTTATTTTTATATCATTTTCCAAGAGATGAGGGATTATTATTCTGTCAAGATATAGTTCACAAAAAATTATAGTTAGTTGATTTCATTCCATTATAGAATAAAACATTCTTCCAATTTTTGTGCATTGAACAATTACCACATATATAACATCTTTTATTTCATAAAATGAATTTTTTTTCATACAAAAATAATGAAAATTAACATTCAATGGATCATAATATCAATAATGGAATGGAATTTCAATTTTTATATTTTCAAAAAATAACTAGTTTTCACAAGTTATCCAATGTGAATAAATCTTCATCAACCAACTACTCAATATCTATAATGAATCCCAATGAAAAATAACCTTAAAACTTTTCAAAATATATCATTTAAAAATTGAAACCCACAAATTAGAATGATTTGATCTAATATTATACCGTGATTAAATTAATAATATTCTCTAAATAATATCAATAAATCATAACATAATATATGGAAATGTAAAAACCCAATCATATACTCCCCAAATTATGCTAATTTATTACTCAAAAATTTAGAGCCTCAATAAACCCACAATAAAATCCTTTATTTTTTGATGAGTTTACTCTAAAACAACTATTCGATTTACCTTATCAACATCTATTTTCTCTTTATAAAAATTAAACAACATCATCTCAATATCATTCTCTTGTTTTTAACTATCTATTAGTCACGGGTTTTACTAAAATTTCACTATAAAACTAGATAAATTTTATAGTTTATCAGTACCATTAAACATATTATTGAAATTCCATAATGAAAAACAACATCAAATCAATAAATTAATGTTTCATGATTACTATATGATGTTGAACTATAAATGGATGTTTAAGATAAAATGCATTCCTCTCTGTCAGATTATTCATTTTTCCCCATCTACCACTTTCTCTAGGACCTTATTTTACATAGATAAAACATCCTATAATTCCATATAAACATTTACTTGGTTGATTCATCCCACATACATGACATGTAGGGAGAATTGTATTAAACACTCAGTGGTCTTTATCAATTGAACTACCATTAAACTCCATTTTCACTTATTTGGTGTGTTAGGAAACTCAGCAATGTTGATGTTTTTAATCATATAATGAGATTTCTGATTATGTGTAATCACAAGGCTTTTTATTCAAACAAATGTTTAATTTTTTTCCTCATTAGTAAAGTCAATACATTTTATATTACATTCGTTTTAAACTCAATTCTTCATGGTTTCTTTCATTGACTAAAAAAATTATTGGAGAATTAATAATAAATGTTATAAATGACATGAAGAGAAAAAAAGTTATTCATATAATCTCTATATCATGATATGTTTCATAAATCAATGATATCTTTGGATTAACATAGGTTATATATAGTCGTAATATAATGAAATCTATAATATGGGTTCATAAATAAAATATTAATTAACCATATAATAACCCCTAGTAGTATCTTTTTGGGTGTGTAATCATAGGCCCACTCTTCATGAACTGATGAATATTGAGTTAGTACTTAATCATCCCCTTTAAAAGTTGTTTCCCTATGGTTAATAGAAGACACAAAAACATCAAATTTCTAGTATCTAGATATGGATGTTTTTAAGGAAAATAACACAATATCTACTTTACCAAGACATTAGGATGTAACTAAATACTGGAATTACACCTTGGTATTTCAAAAAAGTTCATTAATATAAATCATCAAAAATTACTAAACCCTATTCTAATACCAAAAAATGTTACACAATCATATCATAAATATATATTGTAACATAATTGATCAACACATGGTATATAATACAATTATACAGACCCCATAACCATAATGGTTTAGTTTTTTGGATCCTAAATGCCTAAGAATATTATTTCATCAAGGATATTCAACATCTACCTAAATATAGTTTATACTTGTACCCTTCTATAAATTTCATTCATAGAACCAATAACCAATACACAGGGATGGAAAACAAAAAAAGGGTGAGGTATGACACTTATTAAGGGAAGAAATACAATATATCAATCAATGATCATACCTGAGAATAAGGGTATGGGAACACGGCTAAAATATTAGAAATTATTACCATATCAATAAAATATCTTGTATCATAAATCAGGTGTTAATCCTTTTTCAAAAAAACAAACATTAAAATATAAATAATAGTTTATAATCTTCAAAAATCAATATTCTTCCAAGTGATGACATTATAACAATTTAAATTTTTCACACACATAAACTTATAACATTGTGAACATGTTTAAATAGTAACGGGTTCACTCTATAGGTTATGTATAAGAATTTGGGTCCTCCAAGAATTTTATGGATATGAAACTAGGTCCACATATAAAATTATTGTCCTGAAATATTATCAATGGTTAATTATGTGAACGTGATACCGGTTTATTGATAGAATATTTATCTGATGAGTTATCCATAATTACCCAATTCATTGAAGGGCTATATTGGAACCACCCCTCACATAACATTAAACCATAAATGTTCTATAAGATCATAAAAACCTTCATTTTTTTATCATCATATAAAAAGTAAAAGAGAAATGTGTTTTATAAATATATCATCATAACTCATCTAACCTATATAAAAGTAATGGGCTTCATAGAGTTATACATAACACATAATCACCAAAAAAACATAAAAATAATAATTGGTTGATATTATTGTACTATATCACCAATGAAACATAATTAATATCAAATAATATAAATATCTCAAACCTAGTGTCATAGGATATATGGTAAATTTATTAAAATTACCACCAGATATGAGGAATCATATCTTAATGGACATAGTATTTATTAGTTTATGTAAATTATATATATACTTGAATTTAATATTACAACTAAAAATGTAAAATAGAGCGTATTCTTTTCTTTGAGAACATCATTATCACCTTTTCATATCCATTCATATCGATCATAAAATACTTCTTTGTATCAGGGAAATCAATAATAATAAAGGGTGAACTTATAATCCCAATAATTTTATGTATATAGTAGAATATACCATGATTAAATGAGGCATAATCAATATGTAATGTTGAAAATATGAAAACACATTCCATTTATTCAACAACATGACCATAATATGGAAGGAATAAATAACCATAAATAATTGCATATACATAATAATAGAAGCTTAAAAATATCCTAGGGCTATTCAAACTATCTTATAATTACAAGGAAATCCATAACTAATATCAAATGGAGGGAATTGATATTGTGAATGATTATACACATACTCTCAAGTCCTCATTCAATGATATTTTATATAAATTGTAAATTTCATTGTGAAATACCAAAACTAGTTTTTCATATGAGACATCGCAATCCCTATAAGGAATATAAAAGGCCCCACCCATTACTTATTAATTCCATTACAATTTTCATATGAAACTAGTGAAATATAATCAATGTAAATAATCATATTAAAAAACCAACATACGAAATGTTTGTTATTATCCATATCCATAAACATAATTATAAACCATTTTGAATATATGGAGAATAGTATCAAATTATTTTATCTATAGTGAATATGATAACATAAAATCTAGAAAAATAAGTCGAAGGTTTCCTTTTATTATATTCTCATCATAAGATTCAAAAATTCATGTTGGCATAGATGAAAATACTTTAATAAGATATTTGAAATATTTCATTATAAAATACAATTTTCACATTGAAATAACTTATTTAAATTCTAGAATAATTACCAAATATTTATGATAATTTTTTTCTAGAAAATAACCATGTAAACTCTAAAATAACACTTTAGATTTATGATAGTGGGTGATTTTGTACATATCATATATGTTAAAAAACATTTTGTTCCCATTACTGTAACAATTTCCTTGTTTTGAAAATGATCAGAATATTGACTATTTTTTATTTTGAAAACTAAAACCTTGGAATAAATTTATTTTAAGCATCATTTAATAATATTAAACACATTTTTTAAAACATATTTAGAAACATATAAACATAATATAAATGATTTTTGAATGAAGAGAGAATAAATTCAATTTTCTTAAAAGTATTTTCTCAATCATTTAATTACCAATGAGAGTAAAATGGTACTATTATTCATTAATTTCAGTAATAATTATATTATATGTAAATATATTATATTTATGATAGAAATATAAAAAAATTCTCCCAATAGATACTTAATCATAAAGAATCCATATTAATGATGATATTGTCAAATAATCCTTAACCACATCAGTTACGTTTGAATTGTAAGCCAAATTGGGGTATTTAATTCATAGAAAATAATAAATACCAAAAAAATATATTAAAGATATAAATTATAAAATTGCTATTATATAAACCAATTAAAATAAATAATTGGTGAGTATGAAATATGTATTACATAAGTGAATGTGAGATGAGAAACCCTTAACACACGCTTCCCTTTAGTTGATATATCATTAAAATATAGTATAGTGGGTTTAAACATTTTATTAACTTATAATATAAAAAATTATTATTTATAAAATCATATATCCTCCTTTTATAACACATTTCACCCACTCCTTAGAAATATTTCATTGTCACTATTATTCACGTGTTAATTTCCTTGTTTTCTAAGGAAATTTTTTTCATGAAAGTTAGAAATAATGAATATAGGATATTTTTAACTCATCTAAAATATTATATTATTGTAATAAATATCAATAATTTTTTATAAACCTCTTTATTTTCATTATTAAAAGTAAAACATTTAGAATGAATCACATCACTCTGTTGAGATGGTAGGTCGTACATATGCATGAGCAATTGTTTCATTCCATTAAGGGATATAATTTTAGGTGGATGTTAAATTAATTTCCAATAATAACTATAATTTCATATATATCAATTATATCCATTAAATTTATACTTTATTTCCTTCTATGTAAAGCGTTATTGAGAAATGCATCACATCAAATTGCGAGGAGGTTGTCCACCGTACACATGAGTCACATTATTGAATCCAAACAGAATATAAATTAAGGAGGTAGATTTGATATTATAAATCCATAAGTAATATAATTTAATAAAAATAATATTTTTATATTTAATCCATTATCCCATCCAACCATGCTAGGTGGTAATGAAAACAAATTATAGCTTTACGAGTTAGTAGACCACTGTTCAATCGACGGGTGGTTTCATCTCTCATTTTCTAGAAGAGAATATGTATTCATTCAATTCTATTAATGTAATAACATATAAGTATATATTAGATAATTTGGTTTTTTTAATCATTTTAAAATAAAATTTTTATGAAGTGGAAGAAAAAGAAAAAATTAAAATGATCATTTATGAAAACTAAATATTCTTCTTATAACCTCATAATGATTTAAAAACAACCTTCATAATACGGATTTATGATCCAACCAATATCTATAATACATTTTTTGTTATAAAAAACTAATGGTATTTTTATTTTTGATGATTTGAGAAGGCGTACTCTTTTATAAGTGATTGAGAGGGTAACCTTGAATTTTTTAAATAGAAAATGGTGTGCCTAGGTTTTTCAACTTTGAAAAGACATGAAAATGAGAAATTATCAACATTTAGAGGCGATACGGTTGAAATATTCTATAAAATATAAACTAGAAATGTTTTGGTTAGTTGTTAACCAATATCTTCTAAGTTTAACTCAATGGTAAACAAATTTTTACCATTACTATGGTAATTAATTTCTACTATTTATACTGAAAACTACAGTGAATAATTAATTCAAACATACTAGATAATACTAATTATGATTATTAGAAATATGGAATCCATTTTACAAAATTCAATACACAGAAGTGGTGGAATTGAATTTAATAAAAACTCATAGACACAACACAAACCATTTTTCATAAGTAAAAGTTTTTAAAATTATAAAATCTTTCATATATTAATTTAAAATATAATTTATTTAAATGAAATAAATTGTATTAATAATATTATAATGGAACTAATTGTACTTTTAATGTAAAGTTTTAATACAAAATGGAACTTTTAAATTCTATAAATGAAATGGCAGTTTTCAGTACAAATCTGCATTTTCACTCTTCATCGAAAAATATATCTTTCTAGATAATTATATAATATTAACTGTAAGATAATTTTTAGAAAATCATTCGATAATTAATGTTAATATTTTTAAAATTACTTTTATACAAATAGAAAATTTTAATTATAACATAATTTCCTAAGGCGTGTAAATTTGTTTTGTTGAATGAATACACTTTTTAGAAATACTTGTCATTTTATTTGAAATGGTTTTTTATTTATAATAAAATAATAAACTATTAATTTATTTAGAAGTTATATATTATATAAAATTATTAATATAGTTATTAATATTCTTATCCTATGAATTAATTTCTAGGTTATTATGATCAAATTTAGATAATAATAATTTAATATGGTATCTTATTGATAATTTTTTTTTCATGAAAACCATTTCTAATAATATTTTGAACCCTCAAAAGATTCAATAAAGCAGATCTTCGATAAATATAATAAATAAAAATATAATTCTATAAAATATTAAAAATATTTGAATCATTCACCCTAAAAAATTAATTTTCATGTGGTTAACTTTGTATCCATGTCAGCCTTGATATGATCTCTAATGTGAGAATCCATTTTTTCCCTTGTCAAAATACACTCCTCTATATTTTTATTACTTTAGTCAAATACCTATATAAAAATATAATAATTTTTTATCCAATACTGGTGATTTTTTTGGTATCAACTCAGTGTACTCTATCATATATTCTATTGAAATATTTTTTTTAAGCATTAATTGAGATAACATACTAATAAATTTTATATTTAGATTCTATAATGATCATTTAATTGGGTATCATTGTTCTTCTAAAATTGATTTTGTGTGTATAAGAAGTTATAGGAAGAGATTAATTTATCCAAAAATAAATATATCCAAAATTCATGGGCTGTTACATTCTTCCCTCTTTAAGAAATTTCATCCTTGACATATTTATAATGTCACCTCATGAAAATATTTGGGTGGTTCTTCATCATAATTTTTTAGGTTCACATGTTGCCTCTTCAATATTATGATTTACCTAAAGAACCATTACTATTTGTGTAGTTTAATTCTTATCGACTAGTTCTATAGTATCAATAATCTTGATAGGTACTTCACATGAAGATATGTTAAGTTCCAATTCTATTACTTTAGATGTGAGAACATGCATTGAGTTTGGTATGTACTTCATTAAAAAATATATATGAAACAAATCATGAACTATAGAGAGACCTGGTAGAATTTCAAAATGGTAATCCACAAACCCAACTCCTTCCTAGATTTCATAAGGTCTGATGTTTAGAGGGGTCATTTTTTACTTTCTAATAGAACCTTCTGACAAAATTCCATGGTGAAACCTTAAATAAAAATTGAGCTCCCACTTGTTATCCAAAAAAATTCTTCATATCATCATCATAACTATTATTAATTATTTGAGCAAATTTTACATTGGGTTGATTAGTCTTTATGATTTTAATTTTATTCAAAAATTGTTCTATAACTACAATATTTCATTCTCAAATATCTTCCCAATAAGTTGAAGTGTGATATTTATTGACATACAATTCTTAATAAATTTCCCTTTGAATAATTGAATTGATTCCATTGTAATAAGTAGACTTTTAAATATGTAGATAATGACTCTACATGGAAGTAAAGTCAATATTGCACTACAATAAAATTACTTCTAGTTCTTGAGTAGTCCATTCATATTGTGCATCAGTTTGTGGTTGAGAAGAAGTGTTCAAACATAGCGCAATATCAAAATCATTTATAATCCTTTTACAAAATTTAAATGTATTGAGTGGATCATGATTTAAAACATTTGAAAGAGGATCACTATGAAATATTTTAAATATATTAATATAGAGCTTTGAAAGACACTCAAGAGGTACATATTTATTTATATCAAGGAAATGTGCATATTTTTGATATATTAAACAATAACCCATATCACATCATTATTATTAAGATATTTTGGAAATTTGATGAAAAATTAAATAGTAATTCCATCTAATTTACATGTTGGAATTGAAAAAGTATTCATGAATCCTATAATATTTTTTAGGTTGCAATAATTTTTTGACAAACCAAACATCATGACATATATTCTTAAATATCATACTTCATTTTACCCCACAAAAAATATTCATTTGAGAATGTAATGATCTTATTGGTAATAGAGTGTATATAGAAATGTCAATTATGATATCCATCAAACAATTTCATATTTTTATCAGGTATAGATTTAACATATATCGACCTTATATATTTTAGAAAACGATCTTCATAGACGATGTCTAAATTTTTTCCATAATTCCCATCTTTAAATTTCATTTAAAAATTCTCATCATCATGTTGAGAACTTTTTATATTTTCAGAAAAGGTGGCTTGGAAATAATTTATAAAAGGATTGGTGAATAATTTTTCTTAATAACTACCAAATCAGTCATTATGAGATCCATGATCTTAATAAACATATTGATACTCATTTTTTCTACTAACTGCTTATTCATTCCTTCTCAATTAATCGTATACCTTTTATTCCATCCCTAGTTAATAGTGTATTGAGGAGTCATAATACTTGATTAGAAGAGCCCCTAACCTTTTCCACATATTGTTCTATTTCTATAAAAAGATGTATTTCAAATATTTATTATCTATGTATATGTCAAAACATTTTCTATAGAAATAAAATCTCTATACCTTCAAATAAAATATAATTAATGCCAACTCAAGATCATGGGTTAGATTATTTTTTCATGAATATTTAACAACCTTGATACATTGGTAATAACTTCACCATTTTACATCAGAAATAAAGCAAGTCCCTTCTTCGATGCATCAAAATATATAAAAAATACATCATTTATTGATGGTACATTCTAAATAAACTCATTCATGAGCCTCCTTTTGAATTATTCAAAAAATTCTTCGCATTCCATTTTTCACATGAATATAACCCCTTTACAAGTAATCATTGTTAATGAGTTATATAATTGGGAAAATGGAACTAATTTCTGATTTTAACCATCAATATAAATGAAACTACATACCTTGGATATGTTCTTTGGTGAATGATATTCTCCGGCTTCATTTTTATTTATAGTATCAGATGATATCCCATCTTTAGAAATAATAAAACCTATGAACGAAACTTTCCAGAACCTGAAATCACAAAATTTACCATATAACTCTATTATTATAATAGTATCAAGAATGATTAGTATGTGATTCTCATAGTCCTTATAGTTCAATGTTTAAAAAAAGACATCATTAATATAAAATATGAATACGTTATCAAGTTATTCCTTGAATTATCCATTCATTAAATCCATGAAAAGAGAGAGTGAATTAATTAATCTAAATGGAATAAAAATGAACTAATAATGTACATACCACCTTCCTGATGGTGTCTTTAGAATATATTCCTTCTTCAATTTCAACTGTTGATACCCATAATGAAGGTAAATTCTAAAAAAATTTGATCTCCATAAAGTTTATCAGATAAGTTATCAATGTGAGGTAGAGGATAGTTGTTTTTTATCATAATAATTTATATTTTTCTATCATCAATGCACAACCTCATTGATTCATCTTTTTCTAATGAAAATATGAGGGGAACCCCATGGTAAAACAATGAGGTGTATAAATAATGTGTCACAAAAATATTTCAGTTGTTTCATCAACTAGACTAACTTAGTGGTCTCTATTCTATAGAGAGTATTTGATATATGTCTTTTATTAGGGATTAAATAAATGGATAACTCAAAATTATGCTCTTATGGATGTCCAATTAGTTCAATAAGAAATTAAATAATATATTCTTATACAATAGGTACATCCACAGTTTTTTGAATTCCACTAGCAGATTGTGAATTTTCTTCTTCACCAAGAATCTCTTTTAGAAGGGCCACTAGGGGTGTGTGACAAACCTGACTCGAATATTATATCACTATGATACTTGACCTGAACTTTCATATACCTTATGGGAGTTCTAGATCCCCATGGTCTAGTATCTTGTACCTGGGACACAAAAACAAACAAAGGGATTGATTTATGCCAACATGTAGCAGAAAAACGACTTATACACACATATACATAAGGAAACATGGAATAAAACATAAATATATATTGTTCATTATAAAAATAGAGTAACATATGTGATATAGCTAAAAATAAAGAACAAATATCTCCAATAGACTAGTCCAAATTTTTTTTTTGAAAAAACCAAAATAGACACACTAATCATCTCCATGTGATTGCGTGGGAAAACATGCACCATCTCACCATCTTGAAACCAAAACCTAGTTGATAGAAAACAACATCACCTCACCGTGATGACATTAATTTAACTACATTAAAAAACATAAATTGGTCTAAGAATCACTCAAGGCTTACAAACTGTGTGATTAAATAGGATCAAGGGGTCCATCTATGTGTTCTATAAATTATCATCTTCAATGAAAAGATGCCACGATAAACAGTGTAACCGTTCTAATATCAAAAGAATTGATAAAAATTAATTTCACCTATTTACACATTTCATAAAAAATAATGAAGATATTTTTTATTCATTTCATATACATATATAAAAATAGGTATATCATGTCCAAGAAAACAATGAATCACGTATTATATAAAATCTATTTTTTATAACCAAAATAGTAAAAACCAAACGAATCCCAAATAGGCTATGAAGCATAGTTAACAATAGGCCAAGTATCAGACTAGGTTTGGATTTCTAAGAAAGTAATACTAATGCTTGAAAAATATGGGCACACGAAGACTCTAGGAATATGCATTGATTATATAGAGTAGAGTAATACCCAAGAAAGTCAACCTCCCTATAATGATCAAAACATCCCTAGAAAAACAAGCCTAGGTTTAGTGAAATGCCACATAAAAAACCCCTAAAAATGATATATTTCTATTACTAAACATTCTACCTATGTACTCATGGAATCCGATGTGGTCAATTTTCCAAATTGTTTCATTAAACAATTTCATCAAATCATGATTCTAAAACCAGTTTATAAAAAAATTTCAAAATGATTTGAAAAAAATATGTTTACTAAAACTTGGGGAAAACCATTTTTATCCAAATACCATTTCAACGTAAAAAATATATCACTCAATCATTCTCATTAATTTGATAAAACAATTTATCGAAAATCAGAGCAATTTTATTGAAAAAACTCATGAAAGGGATGGAACCACCTACCTCAAAACACATGTTTCACACACACTTAATAAGATCTACCAATAGAAAGAAGTCAAAAATTACAAGTAAATCCTTATAATAAATCTTTACCTCTAAAATTTTATTTAATTTAATGAAAAGGCTAGTAAATAGGAAATATAACAACATACCAAAGGAATACACACCTTCAACACCAAAAATAACAAGGAAATGACACTTGGAATATGATCTCACAATAGATCTAGAAAGGAATCAAGAGAGTTGCTAACATAAATCAATGAATATGAAAAAAATCAAAATAATGCAACCACTATCAATGGAAATTTAGAATAATACATGATTACTCGCATGGATAGATTCAATGCCCATCCCATATGATCATACACAAAAAAAATCGATCCAAAAGGACTATAGGATCCCAAAATCACCGAAGAAGGGTTTAAAGTCTCAAAAAATGCCGAATATCATTAAATGACTAAACATATCACTTGTAAAATGAATTAAAACTCTATCTGCAACATTTAAATGGGTTTTGATCCTTTTAAACTTCATGTAATCAATTAGATCAATATATTCTAAAAAGCCCATTTCCTTTTTTGAACTTATCTTTTAACATTAAATGATTTTTAATAATTACACGACATGTAACCATTCACTATGATTATATAGATCATGAAATAATCATGGAAATAATACATGTCATGTACTCATTAAAAAATGTGTAAATTTTCCATTAATAGTTAAAACTGTAGATTCTTACATGAAAAATCAAACCACCATGGGCATTATATAAAATTAGGGACAACCCATCCCAGTTATTACATGTTTATTCTCAGACTACATTAATTTATAAAAACATAAATCCATAAACATTAGGTAATTTTTCTCAGAAAATGTTCTCTATAATCAGGAGTCCCATGACACACCAAATTAATGTGGAAAACAAGAAAACAAATGGGATATAGTAGAGAGAGGGTAATGGGATGTTACGAACCCTCCTCAATAAGGCTTTATTTACCTATAAAGTCATTTTGATGAATGAATTCCAGTAAATATGTTAGTCCATTTCACCCTAATCAATAGTTAGTGCTCCAAAGTCACATGAGAAGTCACTCTATATCCCCATAAAACTCTAATAAATGGAATTGACTTCCCAAATAAGACATTCACATAAGAATAAACAATTTCTATAGGCTTCTACACATTAGAATCATATAGTTCTAATTCAATCTCATCGCATATCCGAATGTGGGAAGGATCAGAATGGTATTCCCTTAGATGTGATTTGTGGAAAAATTAATGAATTCTTATCAACTAAACTGGTAATGGAAACCAATAAGAACCCTTCCCATGATGATCAGTGAACACAAACAATACATCATATCTCTGAGAAAACATCCTTTTATTTTCCATGACACCAGTGAACCAAACGAGGATAAAAGTTTAAGAAAACTATATCAAGTATGGAAAATTTAAAAAAGGATGAAAAGTTGATCTACATTATATTTCTATCTAATATGATCTATAATCCTATGATGACATATATAATGAATCCTCACTAACATCTGTTGAACAATACATTCTCCCAACAATATAGTTTCTTCCACCACTTCCCAACAATGTGGAAATCTAAACAAGTGACCATAAAAATCCTCAAAATGATCTTTTCTGTCCAACGAATAATTATTATTGTTATAAGGAGACTCAACTAGACCCATATTTCTATCTAAAGATCCACCAAAATCGAATACACTCGTACACATCATATCCTCTAATGTTTGAAGATCATGCTGAATATGGAAATCTATCTATAGATGATAAGATGGACTCAATCTGACTTGAGTCCCCATTTCCTCACAGAGACTTACTAAAACAATTGATGTAAACCTATGAACAATGTCTGAAACAATAGCTGATGGAACCCATGTAAATTCATAATATCATGCACAGAATACTTACCTAAATAATCAACTTCATTAGCATCCCTGGCCAGAATTAAATGGTGTACATTTTTCAACCATGTAATCACCACCAAGATAGAATTAATTCATCATGGATTCCATGGTAATACAATAAAAAATTACATTCATAACTCATCCCATTTCCAAACATGAACTAGAAATTCAATAATAAAACAAAAGGATTCATATGCTCTGTATTTGTCAATTGAATGATGTAAAAAATTGAAACATAATCAATAATGTCATGATACATACCCGGTTAACTGAATTTTCATCTTAGTTCATAATACATATTCGTAGTTTCAAGATGAAAACCCCATGAATAACTAGGAAAATAAAACAAAATCATGCTCCACATACATTATAGAATGAAAAAACAATCCTTAAAATGGATAATACCATCTAAGGAGAGAGACCAACCAAAAATGGTCTCCCTACCATATAGGGTTTCTCGAATTCCTCTAAACTCATCATCCTACTACTGAACCTTAATAATAGATTCAAGGATAGATGATTATTACTAAACACTATCCAGAACCATGACTCATTCTTCTAAAAGAGAATCAATATGAAACTGAGTAAAAAGACCTATAAGGTTTCACTCATCATTTGATTATAGAATAGCCTGTGATGAAACCTTTTTACTAGGATAGTCAAAAACAATAATCACATTCTTGAAGGTATAGGATATATTGAATTCAAACTCATGAAGTTACTCCACTCATCAACTCTGTTGAAGATACAAGTATTTTTTTTGAAAACAGATAACTCTAACACTTGTGGGCATATAAGACTGTGAACATTTCCCCAAAAAAGATAGTTCCACTAACACATAAATGCATACCTAACTAAAGAATTCTCTAAACCATGTGTTCGTCAATTTTTATCATGAGTTCAAAGATAACAAGAGCCATAAGATACCACATATTCGTCATGTATAATAACTCTTACCAAAACTAGTACATGAAGAATAATAGAAAACCACATACCCCTTATCAGATTCATGTATAGTCAAAATTGAAGCTGATGACAAAAGCCACTTTTGACCTTCCAAGGAATACTGACACATTACATACCACATGAATTTCACCCATTTCCAAGTTAGAGTTGTTAAAGGTGATTCCAGTATTGAAAAATCCTTAATGAACTATAGAAAATGTCCAGGAAGGCCATTGAAGCCACATATCTCAAATAATTTTTTTGGCTCCTACTATAGAGACCCCAGCCTTTTACACATATATTTACATTATTTACTGCATAATTAAACATCAAATTACCAGCCAAGGATCATAATGTCTACTGTCTTTGTAGATTAGGTACATAGTTAAACATTAATATGTCAAAATAAGAACATATTTTATTTAATAATCATAAATATATCGTAAATCCCTTTGATCCCATACACCAGTAAAAGATAACCTTTTGATAACATCAAAAAATTGATGATCTAAAATCCTTGTAAGGGAATAAACATAATAATAAATCTTAGGACATGTGATATAAGACACGACATAATGATTTAAAAAGCATGGAACTTGATTAAATATATGGAATCATTACATGGGATAACCTAATCAAGGAGTAATAGTAATGTGGAAGAAACATAAAACATGAATTTATCACGAGTCAATGAACATTGCACATAGAAGACAACAAAGCAGAGATCATTTCACATAGAGTTGCACGGGTCAAGGGTAACCACCAAGACCATTTCACATGCAGCACGAGTCAAGGTTAACCACCAAGGTCGTTTCACATAACGTACCATAAGACTAAATATTGACCAATAATTTGGAGCACTAACCGGGATCACCCATTATAAAATGTTCTTGAATATGTGTGCAACATGAATAATCATACATATGGAATCAAATGTAAACCAAAGGATTTCCCATGGTAGGAATTGTGTATCAAAATATTGTCAAAACGGAAAATAAATGGGTGTATCATAAAACCATCCATGAAATAATGTAATTAAATAAGAAATGGACATCGGTAAATTAAAATAGGAATATATTATTATAAGTGATTTCAAACATAAGTGAAAAAAAGAAAAAATGTCATTTAAGAAACTTTATAAAAAAAATATTTTAGTACGTTTTAAGAAAAATATTATAGAATATTTAAAGCAAGAAAGGGTATATTCATTTATATAAAACCATAACTGGACTAAAAATGTTTTAATAATGTAAATATTCATTTTATGAAATTAATGGTGGATAAAAAAATATTATGGAGTTCACTTGAAAATGGGTAAGAATTCATGATATTCCCTTAAATTGGGCTTACTTATCGGAAAAAATATTGTAGGGAACCTTTTAGAAACACGTATATCCCCAAAAAAGAGGGATGAATGGATATTGATACATTATTTTGGTAAATATAAATAATATAATATGTAAATAAATGTAATAGAGAACATATTTCGGGTAAAAATAGAGAAAGAATAACCCAAAGGAATAATGGATGTTTGGATAGAATGCCTTACATTACGTTTGAAACAATTCTACACTTTCTATTATTGTCCTAAATAATCAAATAAAAATCATTAATTAATGATTTTATAACCCGTTAAACTATTATTTGATTTATCATAATTTTAGTAAGTTGTTTTATTTACCTTTTTATCGTTTATGAGATTGAATTTCATCATTTGGGAGCGTTCGTTTCTTTGGTTTTCATGATCGGTTATCTTGTATACATGTTTGAAACATCATGGAATGTGGGGATAATTATCCATAATTGAACTTATATGTTATTAATGACCATACCTCGGCAACAAATGTATCATTATTTTTTATTATTTAATAATGATAAATAATTATAAAAAATGTAAATGATAATCATTTGGGTTTATTTTGGTAGATTTCGATCACACGAACTCATTTTTCATTATAAATATATATCATATGTCAAAAATTATTATAGTAAATAACATAAAATATAATTCATATATTATAATACATTTAGACCATAAAAATGGTTTTATTAATTTCCTTGAATACTATAATTGAAATTGAAAACTTCGTCGTCCGTGAATGTGATAAATTAACACATCTCAATTGATGTTTTCATTTTTAGTATCAAAGGATATGGGAGTGAGATAATGATTAATTATATAACACCCCAAGCTTCCAGGGTACTATTTTCTTTAAATAATACCATAGCGTGTGTTGTACACAACTTCGAGTTCTAACACACCACACCCAATCAAACTAACCGTTATGAATAGTAATAGAAACTTTTGGAAATTTTATAAATTTTATCATTCAAAATGGACTTCATTTATGGATTCAGAATATCATAATTATATTAGGGTGAATTTTTTGTATTTTTCAGAGAACATTCAATTTTTGATGAATAGTGAAAAACACTAAGCTATTATTTAAAACAGAATTTTTTATTTAAATAATTATTTATTTTATTTAAATTTATTTTAGTTCAAAATAGATACATAATACCTATATAAGTTCAATTTAATTCACTAGAGTAAGTTTATAATAATTTTAGATATATAAAAATTTTATTGAACTTTTCACCGTATTTTACCCACCTCCTAGGAGAATTTGTAAATTCACATAAAACATAATTTCACCGCTTCTGTGAGTGGAAATTCAAAAAACTGAGAGACAGGGCTTATATCAGTAAGAAAAATTTTGTTCAATAAGATAAAAATAATTTTTGGTGAATAGTAACTGTTTACATTTATTTACCATGGTTAAAAGTAAATAGGGTATTTAATGGTAAAAATGATGTTATTATTACCCTAAAACATGTCTTAATTCTTTTGGATAAGTATAATTCGACCAAAACAACCATAAGAATAAAATATGAACCTCTTTTGTTCACTTGGATTAGATTAGGAAACTGATTATTATTTTATTTAAAGAAGAGTTAAAAGAGTTAAAATCAAAGTTTAATTTCTAATACATTTTTAATATAGGGCTATATATAAGATAAATTAGAATATAAATATTAATTAGAAATTTAAAAATATTTCCTACATAATGGTATTTTATTTATATTTTTTGACATTAAATAATTTAATTTATTTATGACACAATGATGATGTAGTAATTACCTAATTAGTGAAATATTGTTTTAAGAAAGGTCCCTCGGCCAAACGGCTGAGGTAATTTTATTACAAAGTAGAATACAAGATATGCAAGTGAAGAGACTCTTTACAACTATCCTCATAAAGATGGAATAACTCCACCTAGGATGAATCTAACCAGAAAAGTAAATCACCCAAAACCATGTTGTCCAACCCATTCACAGTCAGGTTCAGCTCCAAGTGAACTCAGTAGCTTCGAATCCTTTGTTGTCCAAGCCATTTCCATTAAGTGGCATGAACCAGCCACGAGAAATCTCATGTTGATTTATTTTCCAAATTCCACCAGCTCAACAAGATATGCAGTAGTTATTATGGGGATATGTTTTTAACTCCTTACCTTTAAAATAGTATCCTTGATTTCTCCAGCTTTAGGGGGTCTCCCTACTAAACTTTTCAAACATTGAGGACCTTTGGAGCCTTGAAGCTGGTCATAAATATTTACAGCTTCAGGTATTCCATGTGTACTGGACACAATCAATGTGTCCAGATTTCTGTGAACAGTGGAAGAAATACTTGCAGGAGTTGTAACATTACTTTTTGAAACATAATCATATGAAGCAGTTTTACCAGAACATGAAGTAATCAGAGTGTTCTGAATGTCTTGATCATCAGGAAAAATGTTGGAATTGACCCCTGGAACAGGAGCAGAAATGTTGTAAATGTAGGTCTGTCCAGATTTGATTGCAGCAGGAAGATCATGTTTAGAGACATTTTCATTCTGAGAATTTTCAAGATTAAGACCTACTACTTCAGAAGATGAATCATTTCGGATAGTATTCAATAAAGGAGAAGACTTCTTATCATCCTATAAGGATACCACAAGATCAAGGATATCATTGTAAAAATCTTGAAAAACTGATTCTCCTCATCTTAATTCCGTGAGACTATAACCAGATTACAAACATCATTATAAATTTCATTAAATAATTCATAATCCTTCTTACAAACCCATTAAGTAACTAGGTTACCAGATTGGATAACCTTGGGCGTTGGTTCCTTAATATTCACTTCCTCCTTTGTTATATAAGCCCATGACACTTTTAGAGATGAGGAAGGAGTAAAGTGAATGGATGTGGGAACTTTTGTAGTATAAGGAGAACATTTTGTTTGGACAAGGAAGACCACTGAGTTTTTCAGAACTCCTTTTTTCTAAAAAAAGATAGCTTTGTTCTTTTTCATCCTGTTAACTTCAGTCCATTCTGAAGATCTAGGTGAATCTTTAGAATTTCTTTGAATCATCCTACATTTAGAAACAGTATTCCCCCACGATTTTCAGACATCACAATAATATAGAACATTCTCATATTCCAATCTAATATCAGACTTGAATCCATTAGCATTAAACAGAATGAAACTGGGCCTTTTGATTTCCAAATTTATTTCCATAAGGACTCTAGCAAAGAAACCAATTTTGCCATCCAGGGTATGCTGGTCCAACTTAATTGGAGTTCCGAGACATGATAAAATACCATTTAGAATTTTAGGATGCCAATACACCCAGTTTAATCCATGCAACCTTACCCAAATTTGTGCATTCGATTTCTTGAATGTGAAAGGATTAAAATTGACATCCCATTCAGATAATCTCAGGAATCCATGTTTGAGTTGATGATTTCCCAAATTCCAAACTGAATTCAAAGATTCAATGGAATTGAATATGATGTGAAAATACCCATTATCAATTGACATTAATTTCCAATCCCTCATACCCCAACAGTGTGAAAATCTATTTTTGTGATCAGCATAAGATCAAGGTTTATCCCCTTTTGAGTAAACCATATGACCAAGTATGGAGAACATACGGAGATAAAGCCTTTGCTGCAACGCATCCGGATCAGCAACCATTGAAAACCCACCATTCTCTAACCTTGTGATGTTTGAGGATATATATGAATCCACTTTTTTAGGATTTAAAGAGCCAGAAAGAGCCTCCGCAAAAGGAAAACTCTTTCTTCATAAATTCAATGAATCCTGAGAGCCCGAGGGCTTGAAATCTTCTTTCAATGCATGACGATAATCCTTGAAGGCCGCTTCCCACTCTAGGTTGAACGATTCCATAGAGAAACTTAAGTAAGAAGATCAAACAGCTCGAAATCGCCATTGTTGCGAAGGGGAGTCAGGGATTTCTTTCTCCTACTCCATTTCACCATTCCTTTTTTAAAATAGTCTTTATTTCTATGATGATGCTCTATAATTTTTACTTTAATTAATGAAATATTAAAATATTGGATATTATAAATATCCAAATAAATGTATTTTGCGGATTTTTATAAATTATAGTAATTTTATAGGTTAATATGACATGTTAGGGTTGGTTATATGAATTTTATTCAATGTAATAATTATTTTATGAATTAAAAAAAACCAAATACTGTCAAAATTGACATAAAAGTGTTTTAAAAAATATATTATATTATTAATTGATATTCTATTCCTAAAAATATATTTTTCGGCCAAACGAATTATATAATGATATGTGTATCATTAATGAACCACTTGGGGTTCTCTTGGAAGTATATAGTATGTTTACTAACTATATAATATAAAAATACAAAGAGACATGGTAAATGTCAAACTATTTAACTAAGTGTTAAATCTAAAAGATAAGGTTAATATAGTGACCCAAACCCATCTAAAACCTATTGGTTAAGTGGTTTTCGACCCATCCTCACCGTAGCCTTTAAATAATTTATTTTTTAACCAATCGAAACCGAAAATGATTTTATTATGAAATAATATTTCTAGCTATTTCTAAGGTGCCCCTCACCCCTCTTATAAAAGGGCACTCCCCCTTCCCTCAAATTCACACCTTCAATGCCTTTTGGCTCAGCCAAACTCTACCCAAATAACATATAAAATGTCCTCCCTTCATCCTAGAGGCATTTATTTAGTCATAAATCCAACCTATGGTTCCCTTTTGATCAAATGAAAAGTAAGAACCTGAAATAGAGTTAAATATTTCGTCACCTCTTTCAATTTCCTTTCTTATTCCACTTCCGCTTTCTTTGTGGTTTCCAATCTAAAATAATAAATCCAGTGTCTTCTATATACTGTGATATTATTATAAATATTGTACAACCATATTAATTATTCTATCCATCCTTTGAATGATATGCCACCATACATGCGTACGTACGACTTACCGTCTCCACTTCGTGGTGTAATTGTTATTCAATACATTATTATTTGGATGGGTATAATAATGATGTGTAATTGATGTAAATAATAAATATAACATGATAATTATTTTTTATATATGATATAACATCAAATTATATATTATTTTAATATCAAAATGATTATATTGTTGCTCGTGCATACGTACGGATTACCGTATCCATGATCATGATGAGATTCATTCCCCATCGTATTCATTCTAGAATAATTTTAATTTGATGATTAGAAAAAAAAATTAAAGGCTTAATATCATTCTGGATATGAATAAGATACAGTCTATCAATAAAAAATATGACTCACATAACAGAAAATATAAAGGAAAACGAATCTGTCAACACCCGAAATAATTATAATACTAAGATATTATTAACAAAGAAATATTAAAAGATCATATATGATATCATATTAATGTATATTATTCTTGTATAATTTAATAACAATTATATCACAATTATACAGGAAGTTAACCTACCCTTAACCTAGGAAGAGTACATGGTAAGGGTTAATTCTTCAATCACTTCATTATCTGAGGTTGTATATATATAATTATCTACTGGGACCTCTTTATCATCCACATCCATGTTTCTTAAAAATTTATTTCAAAACCTTCTTAATATATTATAGACTATGGGTTAAAGTCATTTATAACCTTTTTTTAATTTTATAAGATGATTATAATGGAATATTTCTGTCGTTTTCCAAACAAGGTCCTTTATAACCTTTTTGAAAATATTAAGGTAAGAATGTCATTTTTTAACTTAAACGGTGGGTACGGCTATTTTCCACCGTTATAACGTCGTCGAAGCATCCCTTAAATGTTTATAAGTATTTTTTAAAATATAAATGTTTTATTTTATAATTACCGGACGTTTAAATGATTTCAAAATAGAAAGAGGTATTTCTCTAAAATGGTTTTGATTTAATCTATGTCAACATCCTTTGATAGATTTTTAGTTTTTTTAATTTGATTTATTATGATACAAAACATCCATATTGTATTGAAGTTTTTGTGATATGTTCGAATATGGATGTGTTATTTCATACAATTCTTGGTTTATGGATAATGTATTCACATTTCGTATGCTAGTTTTAATTCAAATTTTTATGTTATGTTTAAACCTTTTCAAATGGGCAATGCATTGGACTTAGTAAGTGACGGGTGGAGCCCTCTATAGCTCCTCGATGAATCAGAAGGTCCCATGAGGCAAACTAGTGTCTTGGAACAAGGCCTTGACAAAATCTTATTTTTAGTCTTGGCATAAGGCCTTGACTATGTGGTTATAAAATTCTGGCATTATGCATTCCATCATTCAGAAAATGACTATTGATATTGCATGTGATTATTCGACTAGTAGAATATCCATGTGAGTAATTAAATGTCATTATTTGATTTTATATTTTCCATATTATGCTGAAGTTCAAGTTTAAATGGATTTTGTTTTAGTCTTATACATTTCCTTAAATTTTATCCTTATTTATGAATGTTTCCGCTGTATTGTTATCCTTATTGAGCATCTGAGATCACCCCTTTCTATGTTTTATTTTTCCTAGGATGTGAAGAAGTTTTTTATGAATGGCTTTCCTGGATAGTCTGAGGGGATATGAGTGTCTTATATGGAAACAATTTTTTTGTAGTTTTTCATTTTATGATGTAATGTAAATCTTATGAATGTATCTAGTACTTCCAAGGCTATTAAACTAATCTGTCTTTTGATACTTGATCTTTTGTTATCATGCCAATGTTATGTAATAACACACCAACTCTGGATAACTGGAGTCAGGGAATTACAATTCGTAATGAGAGGAAGTTTAGTAAAAACCTTGGAATCTAGATTTAGATAAACTCTGATTAGAGCACATAGCCCTATGATAGACTTTATAGATTAATGTAGAATAACTTCTTAGAATTTTGGTATTGTATAGATTTTGTGAGATTTCTAAACAATAAATCCATGTCTGGATACGAGTAGGTAGAGGCGGCTGTAGAATAGATGTACCTAAGGTTAAAACATGAAAACACTCCATTGAGCTAGACTCGAACAGGAACTGGTGCACAACAACAGGCCTTGCTGCACTCTTGGTTACGACAATATCAGGGGATATTCTCAGGAAAATCATATTTTTCTTTAAAAACCATTATGAAGGGTTTATGAGTATATAATTTCTTAAATAATACATTTTTATGATTTTGGAATATATCCATAATCTATTCAAATTATGTTAAGTGTTTTACAAGTTTGGATTGTTGTATTGCGATTCATAAAAAGATCTGGTGTACGACATTATTTAAAAATGGTTCATAGTTGAAGGAATGGAAATGGTATCAATGCACACACTCCATGTAGGTATTGACCTCCTATTGAAGATAATTATAGTGGATCTGGTGATTCAACTGGTACTGATCAGCTAATCACCATACTGGGAAAACTCACTCAGGTTATTAATAATAACCTTACCCATATTGAGCACACAGATCCACAGTGAGGAGGATCACTGTTAGATAGATTCATGAGGAAACAACCACCAATATTAAATGGGGGTACAAATCCATTAGTAGCAGAGCGATGGATAAATTCCATAGAGAAAGTATTTCATGCCTCCGGGTGTAGTGAAAGGGAAAATGTTTTCGTGGTTGTTTACCGCCTCACTGGAGATGTTTATCAATGGTGCTCATTGATTTGAAACAAAAAGGAATACGATGAAGTATAAAATATGGAATGGATGGAGTTTAAAAATCTTTTATTAGAAAAATAATTTTCTCATGACCAACGAGATGAAATGGAAAAACAATTTCTAAGTCTGAGGAAAAAGGATGATGAGAATGTCACAATGTATGAAGCCAACATTACAAGGTTAGAGAGGCATGCTGCATATTATATATGTAACCGAAGAAGTAATATTGATCGTTTCATTAAAGGGTTAAAACCATATCTCCGTCAAGCATTAGTTTCACAATCCTTCTCATTGTATGAAGATATTGTCTCATGTGCTGCCAAGATATAAAAATAATTCTCTAAGTCTTACGACTTTAATGCAATGAAAGTGAAGAAGAGATATGATGACAACTGTGGAAATGAAAATAATGGGATGAATGGAAATGTTGAATATCTGTCCTATAGTAAATATGGGATGAAACACCTAGTTACATTCCTGAAGGGAATGTGAGTCTGCTACAAGTGTGGTGAAAAAGGCCACCAAGCTCGTGATTGCAAAGGGAGGAAAGAGGTTGTAAATGTTGAATGCCAAAATTGTAGATAAAGGGGTCATTATGAAAATGAATTTCTTAAGAATCAGAGGAACTTACCTCATAAAAGGACCAGGGATCAAGGCCAAGCTTATGTTATCACTATTGTTGAGGTTGAAGCTCCGAAAGATGTGGTGGTAGGAAATTTAATGGTTTCCTCAAGTTTAGAAAATTCTTTATTTGATTCTGGATCATCGCATTGTTTCATATCTTCCTAGTATACTAAGAAAATTAAATATTTACAATTTGATTTAACCATGGAGTTTTCTGTCAAAACTCTTAAGGGAAGTATCATTGCAACAAAGTTTTGTGAATCAGTCCCCATTAGGGTATATAAATGTTCTTTATCTGCTGATCTAATCATCATACCCATGATTGAATTTGATATAATCCTTGGTATGGATTGTCTTTCATACCATGATGTGAAAATTTATTGTATGAAGAAGGTGGTTACTATTTTTTATGAAGATGATAAAGAACATCATATCTTTAGAGCAGAATCGTTACCACCTAATTCTTATATAGATCCACCCCAAGTAGCTCAACTAAATTCAATTATTGGGGAGGAAGAAAATGAAATGAATGTGGGTGAGTCATGGAATGTTAAAATAGAGGATTTACCTACTGTGAAATAATATGTTGATGTGTTTCCAGAAGATGTACCTGGACATCCGCTAGAACATGAAATTGGTTTTCCATTGATTTTTTTCATAGTTCAATCCCATATTGAAGACCCCTTATATAATGACCATTGTGGAATTAGTGGAACTAAAGAAACAACAAGAGGAATTGAGTAATAAGGTATTTATTCTCCCTAGTGTTTCTCCATGGGGAGCCCATGTTCGTTTTGTTATGAAGAAAGATGGATCTATGAGGTTTTTCATTGACTACAGAAAGATAAATGCTTTAACAATAAAGAACATGTATCTCCTACCTCACATTGATGATTTATTTGACCAACTTCATGGATCTCAATTCATTTCAATGATTGACCTTAGACCTGGATATTATCAGTTGTGTGTGAAGAAGGAAGACATTCCAAAAACATCATTTCAATCCAGGTACATGCATTATGAGTTTACTATAATGCCTTTTGGATAGACTAATGCACCCTCTGTCTTCATGGATATAATGAATAGATTTTTCAAGTAATATCTTGAATACATTTTAGTGTTATTTATTGATGATATCTTAGTATACACAAAAAGCTATGAAGATCATGAAAATCACACGAGCACTATTTTTAAGACTCTTAGAAGATATAAATTATATGGGATGTTTAGCATGTGTGAATTCTGGATTTAAGAGATTCCTTTTCTTGGACATATTGCCTATATGTATGGAATCTCCATTGATCTTTCAAAGACAAGAGAAATCCTAGAATGGCCAGCCCCGACCAGTATAACTCAGGTACATAGTTTTATTGGTTTAGCATGTTATTATTGACGTTTCATCCTGAATGTTTCCCGGTTGGATAACCCATTAACAATGCTCACCTGAAAATGGGTTAAATTTGTGCGGACAAAAGATTGTGAATAATGTTTTTATGAACTGAAGAGAATATTAGTTAATGCTTCTATATTGACTCTACCACATGGGAATGATGGGATTGTTATTTATAGTGATTCTTCAAAGAAAAGGACTTGGTTGTGTCATTATGCAGAATGATTGGATTATTGCCTATGCATCACGATATCTAAAAATTCATGATAAAAACTATACCACTCATTATATTGAGTTAGTAGCTGTAATAATGGATTTGAAGATATGGAGACACTATCTATATGGTGAAAATGTGAGATTTATACTGATCACAAGAGTTTGAAGTATATTTTATCACAAAAAGAACTCAACATGAGGGAAAGGAGTTAGCTTGAACTACTCAAAGATAATGATTGCACTATACACTACCACATTGGGAAGGAAAATAAGGATGCATATGCTTTGAGTAAAAATGATCATGGAGTTTTGAACAATAGGTGAGTTGAAAAGGATCATATTCTCATGGATCTTGTAAAGATTGACATGGGAATCACCATGGAAGGTGAATAATCAATACTTTTTCAAATGGTTTCTAAACCATATTTAATATAAAGGATAAAGAGTTCTCAGACCAGTGATGTGGAATTTAAA
Source organism: Viscum album (assembly GCA_963277665.1). Lineage (NCBI taxonomy): Eukaryota > Viridiplantae > Streptophyta > Magnoliopsida > Santalales > Viscaceae > Viscum > Viscum album. Next base: position 1,596,790,998 of record OY728161.1, read on the forward strand.
AAGAAGATTAAAGATGTGAATGATGGGAGATTGAGTGACTTTGTGTATGAAGATGGAATTTTGAAATTTTGGAAGAGACTTTGCGTTCTCGATATACCTGATCTGAAAAGGGAATTGTTGGATGATGCTCATAATTCCAATTTCTCTATACACATTGGTAGCACTAAGATGTATAAAGATTTGAAGGAATATTTTTTGTGGGACAACATGAAGAGGGAGATTTCTGATTTTGTGTCAAGATTTATGGTTTGTCAACAAGTAAAAGTTGGAAGGAAACAACCTAGAAGATTCTTTCTATCTCTTCCCATACCTAAGTGGGAATGGGATAACATTACGATGGAATTTGTCTTGGGACTACCAAATACTCCTAGAAGGAACGATGCAATATGGTTCATTGATGATCGTCTTACCATGTCAGCACATTTTCTTGCTATAGGAGAAGATTTACCACTTGAACGTCTAGAAAGACTTTATATTAATGAAGTAGTGAGACTTCATGGAGTACCTATATAGATTTTTTCTGATTGTGATCCATGTTTTACATCAAGATTCTGGATAAGTCATCAGAAATCCATGGATATTGAACTTTGTTTGAGCACTGCCTACCACCCCAAAACTGATGGAAAAACAGAACGGACTATTCAAATCTTAGAAGATATGTTGAGATCATTCTCACTTGTCTTTCAAGGTATGTGGGATCAGTATTTACCTTTATTATAATTTTCCTATAACAATATCTTCCATTCAAGTATTCATATGGAACCATATGAAGCGTTATACGGAAAGAGATGTCGCACAACAACAAGTTGGGATGATGTTGGTGAAAGAAAACTCATAGGCCCAGAACATATGGAAGAAACGATGGAAAAAAGTGAAGGTAATCCAAAACCACATCAAGGCAGATCAAAGTAGGCAGAAGAGCTATGACAATAACTGAAGGAAGGATTTGGAATTTCAGGTAGGAGATCATGTTTTCTTGATGGTATATTCATGGAAGGGTGGTATATGTTTCAGTATGAAGGGTAAATTGAGTCCTAGGTATATCAGACCTTTCGAAATTCTAGAGCATATTGGGGCTATAGCTTACCATTTAGCAATATCCCAAAATCTCTCCAATGTTCAAGATTTGTTCCACATATTAGTGGTGAGAAAATACAAGCGAGACCCAACACATGTACTCACCTATGAAGAATTGGAACTGGAACCTGATATATCTTATTGCGAAGAGCCTGTTAAGGTCCTTGATTCAAGATAACAACTCTTGTGAAACTGGATGACTCATCTGGTAAATGTTCTACGGAGAAACGATAAGATGGAAGAGGCAACGTGGGAACCCGAGGAACAAATGTTGAAGAACCACCCGAGTCTTTTTATGCAGTAATATTTTTGAAATTTCGAGGACAAAATTATTTGATGTTGGGGATAATGTAACACCCCAAGCTTCAATGGTACAGTTTTGTTTGAATAATACAATAGCGTGTGTTGTACGCATTTCATGTTCTAATACACCACAACCAATCAAACAAGCCGTCATGAATAGTTATACACAATTTTGGAAATTTTATAAATTTATCATTCAAAATTGACTTTATTTTTGGATTTGGAATACCAAAATTAGATTGGGTGAATTTTTGGTATTTTTCTGAAAACATTCAATTTTTGATGAATAGTGAAAAACACTAAGTTATTTTTTAAAACCGAATTTTTATTTAAATAATAATTTCTTATATTTAAATTTAAATTAGGTCAAAATAGATATATAATACCTATATAAGTTGAATGTAATTAATTGGAGTCAGTTTATAATAATTTTATATATATAAAAATTTTATTGAACTTTTCACCGTCTTTTACCCACATAATAAGTGAATTTTCAAATTCAAATAAAACATAATTTTACCGCTTTTATGAGTGGAATTTGAAAAATTTGAGAGACACATATGATATCTATAAGAAAACCATGGTTCAATAAGATGGAAATAAGTTTTGGTGAATAGTAATTTTTTACTTTTATTTACCATAGTTAAAAGTAAATAGTGTATTTAAGGGAAAAAATGATATTATTATTACCCGAAAACATTACTTAATTCTATTGGATAAGTATAATTCGACAAAAAAACCTTATGAATAAAATTTTAACATATTAGGACCAATTGGATTAGATTAGGACACTTATTATTATTTTATTAAAAGAAGAGTTGAAAGAGTTAAAAACAATGTTTAATAACTAAAACATTTTTAATATAGTGTTGTACATAAGATAATTTCGACTAAAAATATTCATTATAAAAAACAAAATATTTCATACATAATTGTATTTTATTTATATTTTTTAGATATTAAATAATTTATTTAATTTATGACACATTTATGATACAATAATTATTTAATTAATGAAATATTAAAATATTTGATACTATAAATATCCAAATAAATGTAATTTGAGACCTTTTATGAATTAAACTAATTTTCTTGGTTAATATGACCTATTAGGGTTTTTTATATGATTTGTTTCTAGGTAATAATGATGTTATGAATTTAGAAAAAACAAAATACCAAATAGTGTGAAAATTGACATAAAATAGTTTTTAATACAAATATTATATTATTAATTTATATTCTATTCCTAAAATATATGTTTCATCCAAATGACTTATATAATGATATATGTATCATTAATAAACCACATAGGGTTCTCTTGGATATATGTAGAATATTTATAAATGATATAATACAAAAATAGAAAGAGACATGGTAAATGTCAAACTATTTACCTAAGAGTTAAATCTAACAGATAAGGTTAATATAGAGACCCAGACCAGTATAAAACCTTTTGTTTTAGTGTTTTTAGACCCATATCCAAATTATCCTTTAAATGATACATTTTGGATCCATTAGAAACCGAAAATTAATTTATTATAAAATATTATTTTTAGCTTTTACTAAGGTTCCCCTCACCCCTCTTATAAAAGGGCTCTCCCCCTTACCTAAAATTCAAAACTTCAAAGCCTATTGACAAGGAAAAAATCGGCTTAAATACCCTCTCAACTATACTCTATTCATCCTATAGTCCTTACTTTAGTCATAAAGCCATCCTAAGGGTCATTTTTTATCATATCAAAAGGAAGAACCCGATGAAGAGATAAATATTTCATCACCTATTTCAAGGTCCTTTCTTATTACACTTTTTCTTTCTTTGTTGTTTCCATTATAAAACAATAACACTAGTATGTTATATATACTATGATATTATTATAAATATGGTACAACCATATTCATTATTCTATCCAGCCTTTAAATGACATGACACCATACGTGCGTACGTACGGCTTACCGTCTCCACATCGTGTTGTAATTGTTATTCAATACATTATTATTTGGATGGGTATAATAATGATCTGTAATTGATGTAAATAATAAATATAACATTATAATTATTATGTATATATGATATAGCATCCAATTATATATTATTTTAATATCAAAAGATTGATATTTTCCCTCGTGCGTACGTACAGATTACCATCTCCACCAACGAGATAACATTCATTCCCCATCGTATTCATTCAAGGCTAATTTTCATTTGATAATTAAAAATAATGTTTCGTGAATTAATATAATTCTAGATATGAATAAGATACATCCCATACATAAAAAATATTACTCACATAACAAATAATGTAAAGGAAAATGAATCTTTCAACACCTGAAACAATGATAATAATAAGATATTATTAACAAAGCAATGTTAAAATATCATATATGATATCATATTAATGTATATTATTCTTGTATAATTTAATAGAAATTATTTCACTATTATACAAGATGTTAAACTACCCTTTACCAAGGGAAAGTAAAAGGTAAGGGTTAATTCTAAAATCTCTTCATTATCGAGGTTGTTTATACATAATTATCTACTAGGACCTCTTTATCATCCATATCCATGTTTCTTAAAAATGTATTTCAAAAAATTATAACTATTATATAGACTATGACATAAAGTCATTTATAACCTTGTTTGAATTTTATAAGATGTTTATAATGGAATCTTTCCATCATTTTCCAAACAATTTTTTTCATAACCTTTTCCCCTGTTATAACATCTTCGAAGCTTCCCATACATGATTATAAGAATATTTTCAAATATAAATGTTTTATTTTATAATTACACGACCTTTAAATGATTTTAAAATAAAAAGAGTTATTTATCTAAAATGTTTTGATTTCATTTATGTTAACATCTTTTGATGGATTTTATGTTTTTTTGATGTTGATTAATTATGATACAGAAAATATATATTGTATTGAAAGTCTTGTGATATTTTTCACTATGGATTTGTTATTTAATACCATTCATGGTTTATGGATAATTTGTTGACATTTTGTATGTGAGTTTTAATAATAATGTTTATGTTAGGTTTTAACCTTTTCATATGAGGAATGCGTTGGACTTAGTAAGTGAAGCGTGGAGCTCGCTATAGCTCTTCGATGCATCGGTAGGTCTCATGAGACAAACTAGTGTCTTGGAACAAGGCCTTGAAAAAATATTATTTTTAGTCTTTCCAAAATTCCTTGACTATGTGGTTATGAAAGTCTGGAATTATGCATTCCATCATTAGGAAAATGGCTAATGATACTGCTTGTGATTATTCGACAAGTAGAATATCCATGTGGGTAAGTAAATGGAATTATTTAATTTTTTCTTTTCTATATTATGATGAAGTTCATGTTTAAAAGGATTTTTTTATTCGTATACACTGCCTTAAATGTTTATGCTTATTTATGAATGTTTTAACTATATTGTTATCCTTACTAAGTGTCTGAGCACACCCCTTTCTATGTTTTATTTTTCCCAGGCTATGAAGAATTATTTTATGACTGATCTGTAGGGATAGTCTGACGGGATATGAGTGTGGTCTATAGAAACAATGTTGTTGTGTTTTTTAATTTTATGATGTAATGTAATCCTTATTAATATATCTAGTACTTCCAAGGAAACTAAACAAACAGTCTTTTGAGACTTGATCTTTTGTGATCATGCCAATGTTATGTAATAATGGACCGACTCTGGGTAACTGGGGACGGGGCATTAAAAATTATTAACATAGCATGAAAAAATTATATTATATTTAAGGTAATTGATTTATCATACCATTTTTATGAGGGTTGTCGTGGAAAGGAAAATAAAAGAATATAACTTTGAAATGAAATTTAAAATAAAGGAAGAGAGTTTAACCTCTTGATTCATCCTTCTTAAGAACCTCCATATGGGATTTTTTTTCATATGTTTAGAAACAAATATCTTAGACATGAGGGAGGGGGTTGGTAGTATAATTTAGGATAATTTGTATAATGCTCAAGTCTTGATATGTGTGAGGAGAATAAGTGGTGAGGGTGGACTTTATAGTGGAGGATAGGGGCGTTTTCACATTATTTTAATCATTAGTTAATTAATATGGATCAAGATTATGAATTGTTTATGAATTATCATAAAAAATAATCCGATAATAATAGATAGTTCTACATTTTTTCATACATTAGAAATACATCATTTATGAGTATATAATCAATGTATTTAGCAATTTTTTATAAATTATCAAATTTTACTATTCACGAAACATCATGTATTTTAAAAAATCCCAAAAATCACCCAGATAGTTTATTGAGGTTTATAATTTAAAAATAAAATCCATTTTATATAAATAATTTTTAAATATGAGAAATTTAATTTTTAATTAAAATCATCATTTATAGGAAAAATACAGATTTTATAATTTTAACTTATTTTATAACACATTGAAAAACTAACTGAGGACTCAAAAAATTATCGTAAAATAATAAGAAATAAAAATATTAAATTTGTAATACATTGTGTGAAAATAATTTTTTATTAATATTATTAAATTAATCAGAATATAGTAATTAAATAATTGCATCTTCAAAAAATACCATCTCATATATAATATTTTTTAAAATTTTTATTTACTTACACTATGATATAATTATGTTATATTGTAACTTATATGATGAATAAATTTTATTTTTTACTATAATTGTTGAGGATACTATTCAGTTGTCCTGTTTACTATTCATAAGTGTCAAATTACTACTCTAATGTTCAGGTTACTTTTTCTTTGGTATAGGTTTATTAACTTCTAGAAAAACATCTCATTTCATTAATTATTAATTTATAGATTTTTTATTGTATTTTTAATGTTATTTTATTGGATTATACCTTATGAAATAATTATAAGAGGGCAATTTCCATTGATAAAACATTGGGTCATTATATTCTACCCAGTTATGAAATTTCTCCTTCAATATTTTATTTTACATTCCAAGATGAAAATTGGGGTGGGAACATTTCCTTTATAACTTCCTCCAGTTCCCATGTGGCCTCCTCAGACATATGGTTCCATAATAGTACATTTACAAGGTGACTAGTCTTTCTACATAGAACATTATCTCTATGATCCAATATCTTCACTAGCTACTCTTTACATGAAATATCATTATCCAACTATTCTAATTTTGAAGTCAATACATGTGAATGATTTTGTATGTAGTTCGTTAAAAAAGATACATTTAATAAATCATGTACAAGATACATGGTAGGTGGAAATGCCAGTCGATAGGAAACAACTCGGGCTGGATAATGAATCTCGAAGGGGATGATGTACCAAGGACTTAGATTTCCTTTATTAACAAATCTCATGATCCAATTACATAGATAAATTCATAGGAATGGCATATCTTCAACTTAATCTGATGGTCTGGTCGATGATTGTCTACATTTATCTTTTTTCAAAATTGTGCTGCATTGATGTGCCGATGAACGGTTTTCACCTTCTCCACCATTTCATAGATCATTTCAAGGCCTACTATCTCATTTTCACAAACATCATCACTACATTTCAGCGCTCTACATCTTATTGCATAAAGGGCTTCATATGGAGACATTCACATGCTAGAGTATAAACTATTATTGTAGGAGAATTTAACTAGAGGAATATGTTGGTCCCATCATACTTTAAAGTGAATATAATACACTATAAAAATTTCATCTAGTGTTTTAACAATACACTTAGTTTGGCCATTATTCTGAGGATGAGAGGCCATACTGAAGTTCTGATCAGTGCTTAGATCATGTTGGAGAATTTTCCTGAACAACGAGGTGAATATAATATCTTAATTGGATAAAATTGATAGTATTAAAACATGCATCCCTACCACCTCTTTGATATATACATGAGAATGTTTAACCAATGATATGTCCTGTCAAATTTTGATAAAGTGATTTGTCTTTGTAAGAAGATCCACGATAATCAATATAGCATTGTTTCCTATAGATATATTTGGAAGTCCAATTCCAAATTACATAGTGATGTTTCCCATTTTCATGTTAGTATGTGTAATCATTACATCATCCCTATAGACAATTTCTGGATAACATTCACTTTCTGACATACTTGACACTTTGAAGAATATTCAATGATGACATTTTCATATTGTCTCACCAAATGTCTTTCCTGATATCTCCATAAATCATTGCTCTCCCTTTTTTAATACCGAATGTTTTGCTATTTTAAGCATTAAAAATATAATTCATTGTATATGGACTGGATGGTATATATATTTTGGACAAAAATCATACAACAATATCCTCATCTATGTTTAACTCACAGGATTTCATATATCTGACAGCTTCCACACTTTTCTAAATGTCCACATCATTTCATTGACCATCCATTATTCTCTATAAGAGGGATGGATGAGAAATAATTTGAGTTTGATGATGTTCATATATTAATTATTCCCAATTATATTCTTTTTATTTATAATAATATTGGTTCCTTATAAATTCTCGTCTTTGATAAAGAAAAATGATACTTTCTACTTAAAGGATCTTCATCCTTATTTTTAGTACCGAGATGGTAGTGGACTGAGAAGTCATAATCCATGATGATATATAAACATATTCAAAAGAGAATATTAATATCCATCTATTTGAATATATATCAGGGACACTTATGTTCATTATATATCTAACGCTTCTCCCCAGAGAGATTATTCTACAATATTTTCAACATAAAGTTCATGTCTTCTAACTCCATATCATGCGTGTGATAGTTTGGATCATGGATTTTAAACTTTTTTTGAGGTATAAGATATCAATTTATCATTTTGAATCAGTAAAAATCCTCAATCATTTCTTCATGAATTTATATACAGCAAAAATAGTTCACTACATGTTGGGAGAGTGAGTACCAGCACTATGAGATGCCTATTTCAGATATCATTAATGTTTTCCTCACATTCTTGAATCATAAAAAACCTCATGTCCTTCAATGTAATTTTGTTTATTGGGTTTTAAAATCATGTGATATTATTCCCAAATCATGATTAATACCCAGTTAGAACATGGAATCTATGGATCTCTATAACAGATATTGGCTTTGGGCACTCTTTGATTGCCTTTATCTTGGAAGGGTCCATAGATATTCCTTTTCCAGTGATAAAATTCCCAAAGAATGATACATACTCCATCAAGAACTCATATTTACTGTACTTTGAATATTTTTTTATCCCTTCACAAATTCTTTAGCATTGTGGCATCCCACCTTTTTATAACATAAACATTCATTACATTCCAAAAAACTGAGGATCTTTAAGGTTTAGTGTCTCGGAAATAAGGAACAGAATACATGAAAACAACATAAAAAATTCTTCTTAAACACTTTAAAGGCTTCTAAATAAGTTCATCCTAGGTTCATTACTTCATCTAATAACATGGGGACATAAATCAAAAGAAAGGGTGACCAGAAGGCCTAGTAAGGGAAACAAGAGAAGCATGTTACATGTGAACTTGAGACACTTCAATAAGGTCATGAAAAGAACTTTGAGGCATGAGAAAGAAATCATGAGGCATATAATAATGACAATAACTTTTTTCATAACTTGATGATGTGTCTAAAACATTTAATATTCACAATAATTTCTGTTTTTCACCAAGGTCCACCCCTAAGGTGTCATTACAAATTACCAAGGTTATTCACCAAGGCGTCATTAAAAATAGTCATCTCTAGAGATTAAGTCTTTACCCAATGGATTGGAGCGCTATAAGGGTGAACCCTTGACATGTTTTTATTATCATGTGATCCAAATATATCATCATCAATCATTTCATAAACAACCCATATAGAAAAAAAGGAATGGGTTTCATTTCATAATCATAACGTTTAAAAACGTCTTTAAAGACATGATCTTTACGTCACTTTAAACCCATGGAAAGGGAGAGCAGGTCTCATGTATTTAAATCAAAGATTTTAAAATAGAACAACTTGGTATATATTTGAATACCCCTATATAAGAGAGATCTTTGAGTATTCACTTAATAAAATAAAAGAACTTTAGAAAAAGAGAGATATATTTTGAGACGGAAATTCTGCAGCATAACGGCTATGTTACGAGGTTTTAGAAAACATTGAAAAGAGAGGGGACATGGGTCAAACATTCATAAATGACCCGTAAAATAGTATAGTGATAGAATATGAAAGAAATATGAACAAGGTAATGAAATTTTAAGTAAATACAATTTGAAATGAAAAATATGGAAGAAAGACATAAATTAGATTTGTCTTATGAAAATCCTGCAGCTCAACAACGTCAGTTAAGATTCAAACAAAAATGAATTTACAAGATCAAATAGGTTCTCTCATCATATGAAAATAAGAGTTAATTATGATATATATAGAGATCATACCCCAACATAATAAAAAGGAACAGAACGACTTGACATGAAAGTAGAACTTTGAAAAAGAGAAGGGTGAAAGAATCCCTTAAAAATTCGGCATCCTAACGGCGCCACTTAAACATTATTAAATAGAATTGATGATAGAAAGACGAGGTATCCCACTATATGAACATAAAAAGTTCATTAAGATGAATAAAAAAGAACATACTCCAACATAAGAACATGGAGCATAAAAGAAATGACATAAAAGAGATTACTTGAGAAGAAAGAGAGAGGTCAGATCCCTATCTTAAACGTAACTCTTAAAACTCAATGGATGGGACCTTGAGAGGTTTTAGGGAACCTTGGGAGGACTCCCTGGTAGGTAAGGAGACCAGAACTTCATTGAGGATGGTTTCAAAGTCGAATGGATGAGAGGATGGCTTGGTATTTATAGGGAAAGTGAGGGGACAAAGCATTAATGGCCAAGGGACACCTCATTGGTGGTTTTGGAAAAAACATGGGCTTGCCCATGGTATTGGCCACTTGGGAAAAATCACATAATAATTCACCCCCTTTAGTCGACCACCCCTTAAAATATCTAATGACATCATCATGACACAGTTATGATGTAATTTAACATACCGAAACCCTAAAACTGCATTTTTACTATTCACTGAAAATTCATCTTTCTCAGAAAAATCCCAAAGAATTACCATAACATAATATCGATGATTTGAGTTTAAAAATAAATTCAATTTTATAAAAATATTTTAATAAATATTTTTAATTATAGTTTTAAATAAAAAACACTATTCACTTGAAAAAACTAATACTTGATTAATAATTTATGAATCCGTTATTTAACCATTTTATTGAATCACATTACTTAATCAAGGTTTCTAAATTAAATTAATACTATCTTTAAGTGAGATTATTAATCCATTTGGTCACATTAATAATCCTAAGCGTAAAATCACTATTCATAATTTACTATTCATCAAAAATTAAGTTGATCTTATTAGACTCCAAATTCCATACTGAACACTTTTGCAGAAGACCATTTTTTGAAAATCATTACACATCATTAATTATTTAAGGTTTACATAAATATTTTAAAATATCCTTTTTTCAAAATTCTTTAATAAAATACATCCTAAAATTATCCAGTGATTTGAAATTTCACAAACATCACTAAAGGAAGAAATCTCAATTTATTCATCCCAAAGGACTACACAAAGAAGATACGGTCTCGTCACATAGACCATTATAACACCGACATATGACCTAAGTGTAAGGTGTGCTATGATGAGATAATCTGAGGGACACTTTGATAACATTTCCCTAATAGTAATCTCAACTAACTTGAACTTATCACTCAGGTGTTTCTGTTCAAGGTTGACACTCTGGAGTTTGGAATCAGCTTTGTCCAAAGTGAATCCCAAAGATGCCACCTCCTTCCCAAGCTCTGATAAGTGGTATTCATAAGGTTCGAGTCTACTGGATGAAGCCATCGACTCCTCTTTCTGCATTAACCATTAACATCTCTATTAAATCGCTAAGAGTAAGTTGGTATACTATTCAAAAAGTTTGGGTCGTCACATTCTTCCCCCCTTAAGAAATTTTTCCCCCGAAATTTTATAATTGAGGCCTAGTTGAAAAGTTGAGGGTACTTTTGCTTCATTGTTTCCTCAGGCTCCCAAGTCGCTTCTTCATATTTATGATTCCTCCACAACACTTTCACAAGGTGGGTAGTCTTGTTTCGTAGATCCTTGTCTCTAAGGTCTAAGATCTCCATTGACTGCTCCTCATAAGAGAGGTCATGTTCCAATTGTACCACCTCTGGGTTCAGTACATGCGAAGGGTCGGGTATGTACTTCCTCAAGAGAGATACATGGAAGTCATCGTGAACTTGAGCTAGGTTCGGTGGAAGTTCTAGACAATAGGCCACTGCTCTTATGCGATCAAGGATTTCATATGGGCCAATGTACCTAGGGTTGAGTTTCCCATTCTTCCCAAACCGCCTCACTCTCTTCCATAGAGAAATTCGAAGGAAGACTTTGTCGTGAACACCAAAATCTATGTCCCTTCGACGGCTGTCAGCATAGCTCTTCTGCCGACTCTGAGCAGCCTTTATGCGTTGTTGGATGGAATGAATATATTCTGTCATCTCTTGCACAAGATCAGGCCCAAGAAGCTTTCTCTCACCAGTTTCATCTCAACAAGTAGGAGTTCTACATCGCATTCCATACAGATCTTCATAGGGTGCCATCTGAACACTCGAATGGAAGCTGTTGTTATAGGAGAACTCAACTAGTGGGAGGTGTTGATCCCATCCACCTTTAAATTCCATTGAGTAGAATCTCAGCATGTCTTCGAGTGTCTGAATAGTCCTTTCATATTGGCCATCCGTTTGAGGATGATAGGCCGTACTAAAAATCAATTCAATATTCAGAGCATGTTGAAGACTTATCCAGAATTTTGATGTGAATCTTGGATCATGATCAGACACGATGGATAGTGGTACCCCATGCAGCCTTACCACTTCCTTTAGGTATATCATTGCAAGTTGATCTAGAGAGAAATCTTCCCGAATAGAGATAAAATGGGCGATCTTGGTGAGGCGGTCCACAATAAATCATATCGCATTGTTTCCTTTGGATGTTTTCGGGAGACCAGTTACAATGTCCATAGTGATATTATCCCACTTGCATACTGGTATGGGTAGCGGTTGTAATAATCCTTTAGGAAGTTGTCATTCTGCCTTTACTTTTTGACACACCAGGCACCCTGTAGTGTAATAAAATATCTCCCTCTTCATGTTATCCCACAAATAATGATCACGAAGGTCTCTATACATTTTAGTGCTTCCCGGATGTATAGAGAAAGTAGAGATATGAGCTTCATCCATCAGTTCTTTCTTTATCTCCGGAATAGATGGCACACACAATATTGTATGAAATTTCAATACACCTTCTTGATCAATATTGAATTCAGGGAACTTCTCATCCTTTACAGCCTCAAACATCTCCTGTAGCAAATGATCTTCTTTTTGAGCCATCCTGGTCTTCTCTGGTAATGATGTTTGAGAAATCATTTGGGATAATGTTGATGATGTCCCTTCCCTTACAAATCCAATTTCCAGTTTTACTAGATCATTAATCAAGGGATCTCCTAGGATCCTCATTATTGCAAGAACAATAGGATAATTCCTTTTTAATGCATCTGCAACTTTTTTTGCTCTTCCAGAGTGATACTGAATTGAACAATCATAGTCTTTAATAAGCTCCAACCATCTCCTTTGTCTCATGTTCAATTCCTTCTGTGTGAAAATATACTTTAAACATTGGTGGTCGGTGTATATATCACATTTCTACCCATAAAGATAGTGCCTCCATATCTTTAGAGAAAAAACAACTGCCGCTAGCTCTAGATCATGTGTATGATAATTCTTCTCATGAATCTTCAACTGTGAAGATGCCTAAGAAATTATCTTGTCATTTTGCATGAGGATGCACCCAAGCACCTTTAAGAGATGCATCGATAAAAATAACGAATCCTTCTCCGATAGAGGGTAGTGTTAACAAAGGTGCAGTAACCAATCTCTTTTTCAGCTCTTGGAAACATTTCATGCATTCTTTTTTCCAAATGAACATAACCCGTTTTCGAGTCAACTAGGTTAGCAGATTAGAAAGCTGTGAAAAGTAATTCACAAACCTCCTATAATATCCCGCTAATCTAAGGAAACTATGAATCTCAGTTACTATTGTGGGTTGAGGCCACTCATCCACAACCATTTTCTTTGCAGGTTCAACCGAGATTCCTTCATTGGTTACGATGTTCCCCAAGAAAGCCACTTGTTGTAACAAAAACTCACACTTGCTGAACATTTCAAAGAGCCACTCCTTCCGCAGAGTTTTCAAAATAACCCTCAGATGATCTTCATGCTTCTCAAGAATTTTTGAATATATTAAAATATCATCAATAAAAACTACCACAATGTTATCAAGGTAGTCTTTAACGACTCTATTCATCAAATCCAGGAAAATAGTTGGAGAATTAGTCATGAAAAAGGGCATTATAGTAAAATCATAATGCCCATATCTTGATCGGAAGGCAGTCTTTGGAATATCTTCCTTCTTCACCCTCATGTGTCGATAACCAGATCGATGGTCAATCTTGGAGAATAATTGAGCCCCATGAAGTTGGTCAAATAAATCTTCAATTCCGGGAAGAGGTTATTTGTTCTTCACTGTGATCCCATTAAGTTCTCTATAATCAATGCATTGCCGCATTGATCCATCCTTCTTCTTCACAAAGAGAATTGGTGCTCCCCAAGGAGACACACTCGCTCGGATAAACCCCTTATCCAACATGTCTTGGAGTTGTTTCCTTAACTCTTCTAGCTCCACATTTTCCATTCTATATGGGGTCATTGATATCGGTTGGGACCCAGGTATGAGTTCAATGGAGAACTCTACCTCTCTTTCCGGGGGAGGTCCAGGTAACTCCTCAGGAAATACATCCATGTATTCCTAAAAAATTGGAACATATTCTATTTTTATACTCCCATTTACTTCTTCATCATCATTGATTAACTTCATAAAGAAATCTATATGAGGTGCTTCTAGATAGGGATCAGTTCGGGATATCTCTCCTTGGAAGATAATTGTAGGTCGTTCATTCAAGACTACTGATATTTCCTTACTTCTGAATTTGATCTTAGCATTATACTTTGAGAGCTAGTCCATCCCTAGTATAACGTCGAATTCCAACATGGGAATGACTAATAGATACGCGATAAGATTTTTCTCACTGAAGTAAACACTAGAGTCTCTAAACACTGTTGATGCAAGGATAATACCACTTGGAGTCTTGAATGACAATTCTATGTCAATCAGTTCAAGGATTGATTCTATATTTTTTTCAAACATGGAAGAACTAAAGGAATGCGTAGAACCAGAATCAAACAAAGTACATTTTAGTTTTGAGAGGACAAAAAGTGTACCTGCTACAACATTGTTCGGAACTTCAACTTCAGTTGTTGTGATAGAAAAAGAACGACCTTGCTCCCATGGCCTTTGCTGACATTGATGGTGATTCACCTCCACTGCCCTAAGATTTGGACAATGATTAGCAAAGTGCCCAAGCTGCCCACACTTGAATAATTTGACTTCGGGTTGGCCAGAACCATCTTTCCTCTGTCTTCACTGTTGGGGAGTTGAGGCTTCACCTCACTACAACAATTCCGAGCAACAAGACCTACTCTTCCACAACTGTAGCATATTGCACTTCCGATCAAGCAGTTTTCCGGATGCTTCTTCCCACATTTATTGCATGTGGTAAGTTTCATTTTCTTTCCACATCTTCCCTGATCAAAAGTCTTCCTTGAACTGGGCTCCAACGATCTCTTCTTGTCATTAGATTTATGAGAACAATGGGTCTCACCAAACTCTATATCGACGTTCTTTTCACTCCACACGATCTCCTCGTAGCTATCGTAGTCCCGGTTGGCTAGATTCTTCAGTGTATGAGGTCTCAGTACACCAAAAAATCTATCAACCTTCCCACTTGGATCCATGATAAAGATAAAGGTATATCGTGAAAGTCGGGTGAAGTTCATCTCATAGCTTCTGACAGATTCGTTCTCCTTCTACTTTAGCTTGAGAAAATCTTTCTGAATTCTTATTCTCATGGAACAAGGGATATACTTTTTAAAGAATATTCCCCAGAACTCATCCCACTCCATAGCTTCCATATCTCCTCTATGATTTGTGTTTTTGACCAATGACCACCACTGATCAGCTTCTCCCTCTAGGTGGTAAACAACAAGGGTGAATTTATCTTGTTCCGAACAAAGGAGTACATAAAAGATCTTTTCAATGGAGCTTATCCATTGTTCCGTAACCAACGGGTCAGTAGATCCACTGAATGTTGGTGGTCGTTGACGCATGAAGGACTCAATAGAGTGTTTTTCCCTTCATGGTGAGATCAGCCTCTCAGCTTGATTCAAGTTATTACTCATAACTTGAGTCAGTTGAATCATCATTCGCCTGAATGTTTCCATTCCGGCTTCCATCAGAGGGTCATCAGCACATGGTACATTGCGGTTACCATCTGCACAGTTCCTCATATTTCTCTACATTTTCTAAAATGATAAATCCTTAGTGAGAAACTTATTTCATTTATGAATCTTTTAACTAAAACTTCATTCTTAGACAATTACATTACTCTATAATTCCTTCATAATGATTCATAAAAAGCTTGTGATTAACCAGACTTATATCCCGGGAGTGTCATAACCAAGAGTGCAGCAAGGCCTGTTATCATGAACCAGTTCTCGTTCGAGTCTAGATCAAAGCGGTGTTTTCGGGTTTTACCCCTATGTACATCTCTGCCAGAGCCGCCTCTACCTGCTCATATCGAGACATGGATATATTTGTTTGATAAACCACTTACTCAATGTTTACCAAAATACAATAATGTTTTCCTATATTTAAAATTTTCTATAGGGTTATTCCTAAAGTTTTTATATCCTAATTTTGAGAATTAACTAAACCATCCTTTGATACCAACTGTGGAATCCCTCCTTTTTATAACATAAACTTTCATTACTTTACACAAAATTGAGGATCTTTAAGGTTTAGTGTCTTGGAAACCAAGAACATAATACATGAAAACAACATAAAACATTCTTCTTAAACACTTGAAAGGATTCTACTTAAGTAAATTCTAGGTTCATTATTTCATCTCATAACTTGGGGACATACATGAAAAGAAAGGGTGAGTAGAAGGGCCAACAAGGGAAACAAGAGATTCATTTTACATGTGAACTTGAGAGACTTCAATAAGGTCATGAAGAGAACTTTGATGCATGAGAAAGAAATCATGGGGCATATCATAATGAAAATAACGTTTTTGATAACTTGAAGATGTGGCTACAAAATTTAATATTAACAATCACTTCTATTTTCCCAAGGTCCATCCCCATGGTGTCCTTAAAAATTACCAAGGTTATTCACCAAGGCGTCGTTAAAAATAGTCATATCTAAAGATTAAGTCTTTACATAATGCATTAGATCGCTATTAAGGAAAACCCTTGAAATTTATTTATTATCATGTGAGGAACATATATAATCATCAATAATTTCATAGACAACCCATATAGCAAAAAAGGAATGGGTTTCATTTCATAGTCATAACGTTTAAAAACTACTTTAGAGACATGATATTTACGTCACTTTAAACCCAAAGAAAGGGAGAGCGGGTCTCATGTATGTAAATCCTAGAATTTAAAATAGAAAAAATTGGTATATATGTTATTAACCCTATATAAGAGAGATATTTGAGTATTTACTTAATAAAATAAAATAACTTTACAAAAAGAGAGAGACATTTTGAGACGAAAATTCTGCAGCATAACGGCTATGTTACGAGGTTTTAGAAAACATTGAAAAGAGAGGGGAAATGGGTAAAACATTCATAAATTACCCACAAAATAGTAGAGGGATATAATATGAATGATATATGAACATGCTAATGAAATTTGAAGGACATACCATTTGATATGAAAAATATGTTAGGAAGACAAAAATTAGATTTCTCTTATGAAAATCCCGCAGCTTTACGACGTCACTTAAGCTTCAACCAAAAATGAATTGACAAGATAAAATAGGGTCTTTCATCATATGAAAATAAGAGTTCAGTATGATATATATAGAGATCATAACCCAACATAATAAAAAGGAACTTGGAATACTTTACATGAAAGTAGAACTTTGAAAAAGAGAAGGGTGAAAGAACCCCTTAAAAATTCAGCATCCTAATGGCGCCACTTAAACATTCTTAAAACTAATTGATGAGTGAAAGAGGGGGTATTCCATCAACGAACATAAATAGGGAAGTAATATTAATATAAAAAGACATCCTCTAACATAAAAACATGGACAATAAAAGAAATGACATAAAATAGATTACTTGAGAAGAAAGAGAGAGGGCGGATCCCTTACGTTAAACGTAATTCTTAAAACTCAATGGTTGGGACCTTGAGAGGCATTAGGGAACCTTGGAAGGACTCCTTGGGAGGTAATGAGACCAGAACTTCTTTGAGGATGGTTTGGAGTCTAATTTATGAGATAATGGCTTGGTATTTATAGGGAAAGTGAGGGGACAAGGCATTAATGGCCAAGGGACACCTCATTGGTGGTTTTGAAAAACCCATGGGCTTTCCCATGGTATTTGCCCATTGTATTGGCCACTTGGGACACCTCACACAATAATTAATCCCATTTATTTGACTATCCTTTAAAATATCTCATGACATCATCATGAAACAATTATTATGTCATATAACATACCGAAACCCTAAAACATTATTTTTATAATTACTGAAAATTCATCTTTCTCAGAAAAATCCCAAAAATTTACCATAAAATAATATCAATGCTATGAGTTCAAAATTAAAGTCCATTTTATAAAAATAAATTTCTAAATATTTTTAAATAAATTTTTAAATAAAAAACACTATTCACCAGAAAAAACCTATACATGATTAATAATTTATGAAACCATTATTTAACCATTTAATTGAATCACATTACTTAATCAAGGTGTCTAAATTATATTAAGACTTTATTTTAGTGAGATTACTAATCCATTTGGTCACATTACAAATCCTAAGCGTAAAATCACTATTCATAATTTACTATTCATCAAAAATTATGTTGATCTTATTAGACTCCAAATTCCTTAAGGAACACTTTTGCAGAAGACCATTTATTGAAAATCATTACACATCATTAATTATTTAAGGTTTACTTAAATATTTTAAAATATCCTTTTTTCAAAATTCATCAATAAAATACATCCTAAAATTATCCGGACATTTTAAATTTCACAAACATCACTAAAGGAAGAAATCTCAATTTATTCATCCCAAAGGATTACACAAAGAAGCTACGATCTCGTCACATAGCCCCTAATAACACCAGAATATGACCTAAGTGTAAGTTGTGCTATGGTGAGAGAATATGAGGGAGGCTAAGATAACATTTCCCTAGTAGTAATCTCTACTAACTTGAACTTCTCCTACAGGCGTTTCCGTTCAAGCTTGAAACGCTGGAGTTCGGCTTGGGCTTGGTCCAAAGCATAGCCCAAAGATTCCACCTCCTTCCCAAGTTCTGATAATTGGGCTTCATATGGTTCGAGTCTACTGGTTGAATCCATCGACCCCTCTTTCTTCATTAACCGTTAACATCTCTATTAAATCGCTAAGAGTATGTTAGTATACTATTCAAAAAGATTGTGTCCTTACAAGAATATTATTCAAATGATCTTAGTGTTTCTCCTTTCTCTTATAGTATATCATAATATCATCAATAATGATTACCACAAATTTTCTGAGGTAATCCCAAAAGACTATAAATCTATTAATATTTATGGAGATTTAGTGAGTCTAAAGGAAATAACTTTGAAATTATAGTGTCCATGCCTCATTAGGAAGGCAGTCTTGGGAAAATCATCCTTCCCCGCCATTAATTAGTGATATCCTGACCCAAGGTCCACCTTAGATAAATAAATGTCCCCACATATCTGATAAAACAAATAATCAATCTGAAGTAGGGGATACAATTTATTTATCACGATTTTATTGAGCTCACAATAATCAATGTAATGGAACATTGATCCATCATTCTTCTTGACAAAGAGAACTGGAACACCCCATAATGAAACACTCAGGCATATGAAATCATCATTGAGATTATCCTATAACTGCTTCTTTAGTTTATCCAGCTCAAAAGAACCCATTCTAGAAGGTGTCTATAATATAGTAAGAGATCCAAAAATATGTTATGTTGATAACTCAACATCTCGGTTTGGAGGAAGACCAAGAAACTATTTAAGGATTATATTAATGTACTCCCTTACAATGAGAATGTTTTCAAACAAGATTATCTCCTCTTTCTAAATAATTTTGGATAGATAGACATACTCTTATGTAATTAATATTCACACATGAGAAAATTATTCTGAAAGAGATTCATCCATCTACATCAACTTATATAGAATTGGAGGAAACATCAGGATGTGAAGAGTGATCCCCCTTTCCTAAAAGTTGATGTTGGCTTTATATAAATATGGACAATCCATTCCTAATATATAATCAAACTCTGCTAAAGTAATCATGTTGATATTCTATGGGAGGTTTAGTCCAAAAATATTAACTAAGGTGTAGTTATATACATTACATACAATAATATCCCCATTTTCATTTCCCACGGATAAATCAAACTCCTTATTTTGATGTGGTTTTTGAATAGTTATAGTTAACTTTCAATATATGAATGAATTCTATGAAATAAAATAAAATATTACATTCTATATTCATGAATGAATAACTAGTATACCTATCACCACATCGTTCTCTGGGCCCACCCAGTTGTAGTGATATGATAGGCCCTTCCTTGTTTACTTGTATATTGTTTTATATTGCCACTGAAAACCCTAGGCTAAGGGAATTGGTTTGAAAAATTACCATGTTCCCTATAGTTGAATCACCTAAAAAATGGATGAACATTTATATGAACCATCCTTTATTCTTCCTTTTTAGTTGTACTCTCCATTTCCCTTCACCAATTCTTATCCAGATTCCACACTATTACACATTTGAAGCTTTTCCTGGTTCTCTTTAGATAGTTCCCAATATGATTATTCCCTAAATTTTGACACACATGACATTCATCATTCATTCCATCATGGGATTTATTTGATGATACACCCATATAATACTCTATTTTTCTCTTTTTTTCATAGATCTCATGATACCATTGAGATTATCTGATCTCCATTTCAACCTTTATGGCTCAAGGAACAATCGAAGTCTAAAATTGTCAATTATTTTCATAAACTCACCTTTAGTCTACTAAATAAGTAATCCAGCTTTATTTCAATATTAATCAAAATGTAAGAGGCGTATCTTACAATTCGTAAAATGTTTATTCATATGATCTAATAGAATCATCTTCCTTTTAATTAAGTTTGAGTAATTGTATTTCCATCATGAGATATAGGGTTCGGAAAAAAAAATTATTGAATTTTTTTTGTTGAATTCCTCCCAATCCATTGAATAAATTTCCTTCTTTACATTAATGTTTTTGATCAGTTTCCTCCACTGATTATCATCTCAATCAAATGTATATATTCACAGAAAAAATTTCTCTTCTTTTGAGAATGTGAGGATAGAGAATATGTTTTCAATGAAGTTAATCCACTATTAAATGAGGTGGGGATTGGATGATCCACTAAACATTGAAGGCCCATTCCACCAGAAGGATTAAATGGAAACATTATCTTTCCTTGGATATAGAGGTAATTAAAAAAGATTCATGTTATTATTAATAAGATGCTATAACAGATCAAGTACTACCATAAAGTTATGAGCACCCATTCCCATCATATTTGGCATATCACTAAGGAAATCATCACATTTCCTATCACATTGATTGTTGTAATGTGTTATTATATTCTCCAAAATTAAATAGGAAAATAGAATTGCAATTAGGGGGAAAATTAATATCTTATAAGTATGATAAAAGGAAACATTTAACATAAAATGATTAACTTGTAAAATAAAATTATATAATAACATGTGATTCAATATGACTAAATATAGGTAATCCATGAAATTATTACTAACATATATTCTTACGGGTATTTTCATTATGCCATTAATAATGGATTTTATTAAGATTATGAGTTTACCAAATAATATCCCATGGAAGTGTCAAACAAGGTGCATAATAAATCTTTTTGTCATGTACCAGGTTACCCCGAGTCAGAATCGAAACACCTGATTTGATTTTTTACTCCTAGGTACATCAATTTTAGAACAACACCCTCTTATAGTGTCTAGGGAGGGATCTATTTTCTTGATAACGAAAATACTCTATACTTGCAAAAATTTCGGGTTGTTTTAATAGACATAGTCTTATCCTTCAGTTTTTTTCTAATGTTCTCTATTTCAAATCCTAGAAAAAAAACTAAATATCTCATATGATAAAAACTAAAGTGATCAATACTTTTATATATATCATTACATGATTTCATGCATAATTAATCATCAAATTAAAATCTAAGGATTGTAAAGCCTAATTTCTTGGTGATTAGGTACATAATTAAAAATCCTGACATCAAATTAAGAACATATTTTATTTAATCTACAAAAGGATCCCCTAACTACATTTTGAGAACTTATATAAGAATATGATAACTTAGGGATAACATGAACACATGGTTGCGAGGGTTTTCCCCCTTCGGTGACAACGATGGCTTCTGGGCCGGTCCCTCCTCCCCAGCCGGGGGAGGGACTTCTGACGTCCTTCACGGGAGTGCCTTCATCATTCTCACCATTCTCGATCCCTGAACTTCATCCCCCTTTTCTCCATGTTTCTATTTTCCCTAAAGTACCGGATTTTCTTAAGGGATTTTCAAACCTTTCTGTCTCATCATGTGAGTTCAACGTGGCTTCAGGCATTTTGAATCTTTCCCTTGTTGCGAGGTTCAAGCTGAGGCGTCCTTCTGTGGATTTATTCGACAGATGCATATTTGGGTCCTGGGGATTACAGGATAGAGCTACGGTGGGATTGCTTGACTCTAGACACATTCTGATTCGATTTGCATCGGAGGAGGATCTGGTGAGGGCTTGGTCCAATGCTTCGCGCAGCTACAATGTCTTTCGGTTCTACCTCAGCTGATGGTCATACGGTTTCCACATGAAGCGATACTCCTCTACAACAGTGATTTGGGTTAGTTTCCCAGAACATCCCTTACCGTTTCAAAATCCAATGATTTTGATAATGTTAGGAAACCTTGTTGGTAGATTTCTATGTGCTTGTTCTAGATCCAAAGCTCTTTGTCACCCGGTTTATCCCCAGATATTTGTGGAAATATATGTATCCAAAATTCCTCCCAATTTCATGTGGATTACAATGGAGGAAGAGTTTCGTTACTAGAAACCGCTGGTCTATGAGTCATGGTTCGACTTCTGCTCCTTCTGTAAAAAAATGGGGCACCCTGTGGAAGTCTGTAGAGGGCGGATGAAGGATTTCCATCCTCAAAAGGATGCATGTTCATGTGACAACAGTAAGGGGTCGGGATGTAGTGAGGGTGTGTCTGGCCAGAATCAATTAGCGTCCCCAATTGGAATTAAGGAGGTGAAAAGTGGGTCACGGGGGAAAACCCATTGGTGACCGAGGTAATCCAACACTTGCGCAAGGACCTGAAGATTTATGAGCATGCTTTTCAAAGCATGGGGGCTCCGATGAGATACTGGCAGGGAGTGTAGGAGGGGTTGTTCTATGTGACAGTGGAATTTTTCTGGATGTTGAGACAGTGACAGAAATGGATGTAGGTTCATGGACTCCCTTGATTTCTTCTTATGCAGAGGCAATGCGTGCTGGAATTGTTTCAAGTGAAAGTGGTAGATCTCAGATGATTGGAAGAGAGGGAGAGTTATTAGGTGGGAAGGGACAAGAGCATGAAATATGGGGTGGTCTACCGGTTCATTCAAGCCCAAGGAGGGAGGTTCCATCTATTAAGCTAGTCAATCACTTTGAAGGGCTGGTTACTGATGATCGAGATCAGGACATAGATGCAGCTCGAACTAATGAGTAGGGGGAATCCCACAATGAGTCTGCTGAGTTCTCTCCAGGTGATTCTGCTGATGACCTTCATGATAGAGGGCCTCCCAGCCCAAGGAGGTAAAAATGCCTGAAGGGGAAAGGGTGAAAGAAATATTCATACTTACCTCTTCGAATGGAAACAAGGTCCGCCAAAAAAGTCTAAGGACAAGATGATTTCAGGTGACTCTAAAACCTCTAGTGGCCATGCTGAGCCCGCGGATCATGTTGTTGCAACCCTTCAGCTGCGTGAGTCGAGTGAGGCCCATGATCAATCCTTTGATATTCTTTTACATTTGGATGAAGAGATAGTAGAATTTGTATTGGTGATTAATGCCTCTAATGAAGAAGCGAACAAGATGACAGGAAGGTTTCTTGTAGTAGTAACCACTGAAGAGCAGAGTGCATGGAGTGACAAGAAAGACCTTATATTGAAAAGGGGATAAAATGAAGGTAATATTAATCAAGAGTAGTACATGCATGCTTGGGAAAAGATGGCGTCTCTCTTTGAAGACTCATTAGAGGTTGTTCCAGACACATGGGTATCCTCTATCTATTGGAAACTTCTTAGGGATAATGCATATACAAGGCTCAGATTTCTTTTCAATGGTTCTGAAACTTCTCTTGATGCTTGAAGTGGGTGGATTCTCACTTTTACCTTAAAATAGTTTTTGAAAATAAAAAAGTTACTTTGGAAACATGAACACATGGATGAGAGAAAATTCCAGTGAAACAATAAACAAAAGAATAATGCTTATCACAATGGTTAGAAGTCTTGACATAATTATATTAAAAGTCATGAAACATGATTAAATAAAATGAATCATAACATGGGATCATATAATAAAGGAATCAAAGTAATTCATAAGAAATATAAAACATTTATTTAGAATGAGTAAAGGATCATTTTTCATATATGAGATGGATTCAAGGCTCTTTTCACATAGAGGATCAAGAATCATGGCTAACCATAAAGACCGTTTCACATGGAGTATGAGTAAAGGCGGACAACCAAGACTATTTCACATAACGTCTCATGAGAATAAAAATTACCCATTAATTGGATCACTCTCAAGGAAACCCAATCATAACATGTTCATGAATACATGTTACACATGAATAATCATTTATAAGGTGTCAAACCTAATCATAAGGGTTTCCCATGGTTGCTATTGGGTATCATAATCTTGTAAACAATCTTAATAAAAGGGTGTATCAAAAAAGTGTTCATGAAAGAGAGTAATTAAATAATTCATGGAAATTTATAAATTAAAATAAGAATAGATTATGATATTTTATGTTAATGTGAAGTGAATACAAGTAAAATTAGCATTTAACATAATTTTTAAATAAAACCTTTTAGTGTTGTTTAAGGAAACTATTAAAGAACATATAATGTAAAAAATTGAATAATATTACATAAAAACCAGAATTTAACCAATAATGTTTTCATTATATATATATATATATATATTCGATGTTAGAAAAGTATTGGCAGATCAAAATATATTATATATCACACCTGAAATTGTTATGAATTCGGGAAATCCCCTTAAATCAGGCCTTCTTATTGGTAATTATCAAATAGGGAACCTTTTAAAAAAATTTATATTCCCAAAAAAGAGTGATAAAAAGTTCCCTATATAGTAGTTTGGTATAAAAAAATTTAGGTTATGTACACAAAAATAAAATACAACATCATTTGGGTTAAAAGGGAGAATTAATAACTCGATGGAATTATAAAGGTTCAGATAGAATCCCTTACCTTATGTTCAAAATGATTCTACACCTAATCATAATGTCATGAATAATCAAATTAAATTCATTAATTAATTATGAATTAACCCTTTATAAATTTTTTTGACTTATTTTAATTTTATTATGTTTTCTTATATTCCTTTTATGGGTTATGATATTTAATTTCATCATTTGGGAGTATTTGTTTCCGTGATTTTCATGATCGGATTACTTGTATACATCTACGAAAAGACATGTAAAGTGTGGGTAATTACCGAGAATTGAACTTATATGTCATTAATGTTATTATTGCATCTATAATAGTCTAATATATCATTTTTTTTAAGTAATGAGGATGAATCATTCGACTAATAGTTAATGATAATCGATTGGGTTTATTTTGGCCATTTTTTACCCCAATAAGCTCGTTTTGTTTTATAAATTAATATCATGTTTATAAAAATGATTCCAGAACATTAAATAAGATAAAATAAAAATATTATTATTTATTTCAATCATAAAATGGTTTTTTGACAGAACATGAAGATGGTAATGGAAATCTGAAACATCATCATCCTTGAATGTGATAAATTAACACATCTTGAATAATGTTTTAATTTTTAGTATAAATGGGAGGAGAGGGAGATATAATAATGAATTATTCCATTAGAATGAACAAATTCTATTATATTATAGTAATGGATTTATCATAAAATTTTGATGATGGAAGGTTTGGAATGAAAAATAATAGAAAGGGACTTTGAAATGAAATTTAGAAGATAAGGACAAGGGTCTTACCTCCTGATTCATCCTACATAATAACCTCAATATGTGATTTTATTTTGACTTTTATTAAGAACACAAACTCCTGGACGCGGGGGAGGTTCTTGGCAGAGGATTTGAGAAAAAATTGTACTAGACTCAATGCTTGAGAGTAGTGGGGATACGAGGTGGTGGGGGTAGTTTTTATTTTCTAGGAGAGTGGTCTCTTCGCATTATTTTAATCATTAGTTTATTAATTTGGGTCAAGACTATGAATAATTTGATAATTTTCATTAAATAAAATATAATAATTAATGATAGTTCATGATTTTTTTGTCCATTATCCATAAAATATTTATGACTCCATAATTCATGTATCTATCATTTATCATAAATTATCGTATTTTAACATTCACAAAAAATTCATGTATTTCAGAAAAATACCAAAAACTCACTCGAACCATTTATTGAGGTGTAGAATAAAAAATTATCTCCATTTTATGAAAATAATTTTCTAAATATGAATATTTTAAATTTTAATTAAAATCATTATTTACGTAAAAAATACAAATATTAAAATTATAAATGATTTTGTAACACATTGAAAATATAAATATGGTCTCATTAAATTATATTAAAATCAGAAGACATCAAAATAATAATTTATGAATAAAATTTATGAAAATATATCTTATTTAAAAAATTATATTAATCATAAAAGTGTAATAAAATGTTTATGAATTACAAAAATACTAACACTTAACTAATAATTTTAATAATATTTATTTTCATTTACTATGATATAATTATGTCATATTTTAACTTTTAAGATGGATAAATTTTATCTATACATTCATTGGTGAGGTTTCAATCGAAATATATGGTTTACTATTCATAAGGATCATATTAATATTCCAAAGGGAATGTTACTATTTCATAGATAGATGTTCCTTAACTTTTATAAATACTTATTATTTCATTAATTATTTATCTATAGAGTTTTTATTGTGTTTTTAAAGTGACTTTATGTGATTTTTCTTTATGACATATTTATAATTTGTGAATTTCCATTGGTATAATTTTGTGTCATTAAACTTCCTATGAAAAGAGTGAATTTAGATTTTTAGGTTTAACTATTATTACATGGTCATAGATAATGCTCCCTAAAAACATCACTTCCTAGACCTAGAATCATAATTCTGACATCTTTCCATACAAATGGTGACTCCTTAGGATTTCAAGTACAAGACTAAAATGGTGCATGTGATCACACTCAGATCTCAAATAAACAAAAATTTCATCAAAGAACTCTACCAAAAAAGTGTGAAGATACTAATTAAATATTCAATTCATCAAATCCATGAAAAATGTTTGAGGGTTATTTAGACCAAATAACATCAAATGGTATTTTTAATTGATATACCTACTTGTAAAATCCAACTTTCTTATATAAAAATACTGTAATAAGATCTGGTGATAACCTAACTGAATATCATTCTTTGAAAACCAATTTTCCCTTTAACTAATTAAAAAAATCATCTATACGAGGAAGATGATATTTGTTACGAACAATTACATAGTTCATATTCTGATAGTCTACACACATTCAAATCGAATCATCTTACTTCTTAGAAAATAGCAGTGGGGATGCCAAAGTTGTGATTATATGGTGAACAAAACCTTTCTCCATTAGTTTGGAAAACTGAACTGTATTATATGTCTAACCTCCTTATTATATATCATGGGAAGTTATGAAAATCAGCTACATTCATGTAACTAGGTCAATTGTAAACCCAATATTCCTCTTCAAAGGAAAACTGGACAGATTATCTAGTATAACATATATAAAATACCTCAAAATAGTGGGAAGATCAAAATAAAATAAATTACATTGGGATCAACAGTAATATATGACAATAAACTACTAAACACTAGTCAGTGTAGTCTTGCATAACCGGTCCTCAGATCCCACTATCCATAAAATTATTGTTAGCTCCCATCGGTTGTAAGAAGCAAGAAACACCGATGATAAAAAATCAATATAATCATGATGATTGAAAATCTAATCAATCGGATGATGACGTCAGACAGATTCATGTCCATAAAGGGAAAATCTGAAACTACCTCCACATTTGGTATCAATAGTGAATATGGACACTGAAACCCCTTCCCGTTCCTCATTCCAAGAGGTATCCTTATCCCAATTATAATGAATTTTATCTCCATTGTATGGTTATGCATATCAAGAAAATTACCATATAAAATTGAGTGGGAGGAACTCGTATCATATAATGAAATTTATTGGGAATTTGAAAAAAACATGGTACCTCTCACTATTATTGGACACATATATATCTATTCTTGAAAATCATCTATTGAATAATGTTTCTTCAATCCCGAGGACATTGGATTGATACCTTTATTCATTGAAATATCTAACTAAACCATAGTATAATTTAGAGATGATGATCTCTGACTATATATAAGAGTAGATATATCAAAAAATAGACACTACAGATGACCATAATTTCCAAAAAATGTACACATCATTACAGGTTAAGGACAATAAAACCATCTATGTCCAACATTTTCACTCAGATAGAAAGTTATAGGAACACCACTACATGAAACTATAGATACTGAAGATGAACAATATTGAGACCACCTCCACCACTCCTATAATGATCATACTACTTCCTCTTATTCTTTGGTGCACTAATGATGCTTCGACTATGTGGAAGATAAGGGGAATAATAACCAACCTTTCCTATTAAATTAATCTCTTCCATCATAGAATATTCCAATGTTTCAAAATATTCATAATATTTATCATAAATAAATATTATTTTACATTTCATCAAAAAATCTAAATGTATTTCTAATATTCTTGATGGTGATTCTTTACAACATATGGTGAAAACGGAACCATCTACACAAACTAATTTGTTTATGATGACACTAAAGGATCTCTGAAATACAAATAGAGGAAATATGGAGACTTCTCCATCATCAGTGTCTATAGATAAACTGATTGAAAAATAGATTCTTGAAACCCATAAAATCCAAGATAATGAGAATATTATCCTATAATATGGAATCCCACCATATCATACTGAGAAATTAAAGTATAAAAACTTAAAAATTAACCTTGATACTATCCAGTGTATCTAGGATGTCAAATAGCTGATCAATTATTTCAAAAGTACTCTACCTCTCAAGGTTCATTCCACCCTTTAATGGATAGTGGATTCCCATTCATGAACACCAGTGAAAGTTCTTTGTCTCATAATACACATAGATTTAACTCAATAAATACGTTTTGAGATTGTAGTATATTATGGTAGAAAAAAAATATACTTGTATAATAACCTCAATAATATTTTGATCCATAAGAGGATTTTGTTGAGTAGAATCAATTATACCCTCTAAAGGAAGTCGCATAAAACATCTCAGTGGCATAAAACTGCACACAAAAATAATATAAATTATAATACCATAGAATAATATTAGTTGAAACTATAAAACCGATAAGAAAAATTGAGATAATGGTCATGAACTAAAAATAAAAGACATACAACCCAACTTACCATGGTAACATGAGTCTAATCATGATAAGATCTTCCCAGAAACTTACCCCAATTTTTTAATGAAGTCTCAGCAATCCAATAATAATTATACCAAACACCCCAAGACTATGAATCGTGAGGAAATACCTCCTATGATGCCAAACATTGATAATCCTAACTTAGATACCCTCTCAAACTAGTACCGAACCTGAAATTCCATATACCTGAAGGGTGTTTCTAATCTCAGTGGGAAAAAATATAACATCAAGAAAGCATTATCAAATAGAGTAAAAGACAGTGCCAAAACTGAAGAACAGAACATGATATATATAAAAATTTATATAATGAAATAGTGTATGAAAGAAGAATATATATTTATCACATAATAGAATAAGAATAACAGGAGTGATACAAAAATAATGTAGAAAAATAATCTCTACAAGACAATTCCAACAATAATGGATGAAAAAACCCAAAGAGACACTCCAATAGTCTCTATGTGATAGCATGGTAAAACACTCACCATACCACCATCGAGATACACAAAAAAAATCTGAAAAAAACATCACCGCCTCACTAAAACACCATTCTTTTCCCTACATCGAAATACATAACCAAGTCTATTCACATTTTTAGGGGTATGTATGGAGTCAGATAATGTTCATAGTAGGGTATGACCCACTTATTATATATCATGTCTATGGATAATAATCCATGCATTCTAACCTGTAATAAAATCAAGGCATGAAGTGTAGTTTACCAATTTTTATATCAAAACAATGGGAAAAAAATTTATTATACCATTTTCTCATTTCCAAATAATGAATGTTAATAAATCTCAAATCATTTCTAATACATATATCAATATATATATATATATATATATATCATTTCAAACAAAAACATTCCTCACTTTTCATATAAAATAGAGGATGATTAATCAAAATAATTCACTCAAAAAATCCAAATTTGTTAATAATCATAGGTAACAATGAACCAAGGATCACACTGGGTTAGGATAGATATGAAACTCATTCATAACAGAGAACATAAAATGCACATAATGTATCAATACTTATAAACTGAGTATAGAGAGAAGATGAACACTGTAGAGTTTGAACCCCCAATTGTTTTAATAAGTCCCCAGAATAATGGACCTTGGGAGCATATGAAGGACCCATGAGAACCCCCCAACCCCCCCCCCCCCCCCCCGACATTGTAAAATACCTATTATTACACCTTCCACCTTTTTAACCAGTGCTTCCCATGTCCTCAATTTTCTAAATCATTTTATAATATCATGATTTGAAAAAAATTTCATAAAACTATTTCACAATGCATTGAAAAAACACATTTGATTTACCAAAACCAATGTAATTCAAAATTTTATTATAATAAAATTTCCTCAAACATAAATAAAAATGGTCTACCTTTAGCGTTAATTGAATAAAATAATTTATCAATATTTGGAGAAATCTATTTCACTAACATAGGATAAAGACCGAACAACCTACCTTGTAACTCATGTTTCTCATGACCATAGTGGCATCGGCTAACCATATGAACACAAAAATGATAATAAATGCCCTAGAATAAAACAAAATATATCATATTTTATATAATTTAACAAATGGGTCATCAAAGAGAAATGATCAAAAATTCACACCAGCCACTCCACAACTAACAAGGAAATGACCCCCATAGAATGGTCATAGAATGAATCATGAAATAAATCAATATAATTACCAAGACATACCAATAAATATGATTACACAATGCAATGACATTTACTTGATCAATGGAAACTATAAAAAGGATTACTCACATGGAGGGACAATGTGCACCACCTTGATGAACAAATGTCAAATGATTATATTTAGAAGGGTTGGAGGTTCCCAAAATCCTTGAAGAGGAGCTCTAGGTTGAGATCAATGAGGCTCCACATTGAATGAATAAAAATATCACTTGTAAGATGCTAGATAATCTGCACCCATAAAATTTACATAGTGTGGTATCCCTTTACACATCATGTATACCACAAGACTCATACAATATGAAAAACCAGTCTCTTTTTATTATTAAAGTCCAGTTTTTAACATTACCCATCGGGTAATCCTTAAATGGTGTGTAACCTCTAATGGTTTTTACTCATCTCATGACATGATCCAAGAAAAACTGACACTTTGTTTACTCTTCACACGACATGTAAATGTTTTACAGATAGAAAAACAATATATTATTACATGAAAATCCAAACCATCTTGGGTGTTATCTGAACATGGTGAGGACCCCACTAAGCCATTAAAAAATTATTCCTAGACTCCATTAATAAAAACGACCATAAATCCCATATCATTAGGTCATTTTACTCAAAAAATGTTCTAAATCTTTGGGAGTCCCAAGATAAAATGAACTGAAGAAGAAAATAAGCAGAGTGAAAGAAAATACCTGGAAGAGGGTAACATAATGTTACGTAGTGAATTTAGACATGATTTATATGATGATATATCAAATCTAAAGATATGTAATTACAAATATTAATTATAGTTAATAATATCTGTATGGAAGAATCATTTCACAATGGAAGCTTAATTATTTCTATTATAATCACAAGAACAATCACATTTCCTCCCACACTTGTAGTATAATTCCATCACATAAATAAAATATCCTTTTATTTTTCATCCACATTTAGTAAAAACTATAAATACCAATTTTCCCTTTTCTTATATGGCCATTTTTCTTTTACAGTGTGTTCAGTAGCACTCTTATTTTATGGATTTCTTTCCATGTTATATGTTTTATATAATTTTTTCTACATCTTGATATCATATGATATTATCCCCTAGTGTAATTAGATGTTTTGGGTGAAACATTATCATCAATGGAATGGATCAATTCCACCAATTAAACATAAAATATCTCTCTTTAAATTTTATATATAGTCCAAATCATTCCGTTCAAACCATTAAAATTTGGATTCATGTATGGATACACTTTTTTCAAAGGATCAAAAAATTTCTATCTATACATGATCATTCTCATGATGAAAATATTCTTCTATTAAAATATCTATAACATTCATCCATTTAATTCCAGATATCTCCACTTAATCCTTGGTGTTTTGAATCATTGGACACTATTGATCCAAATCTCCTGAGAGATGATAAACTTGGATGACAATATTCTCCCACTCATTTTTTCTCAAGGAAAGAAATATATTATCTAAGGAACATATAAATTTCACATATACATATAAATTAGTTTTCCCAGTAATGGATTTAGGTTTTTGATTGATTAATTAGTCTATCATTATCATACAAAATTTTTGATCAGTAGGATGCCCCATATGGGATAATTTTCTGGTCATATCCCGAGTCAGATACACCAAAATGGTTATAAATTGTTTATCTCTTACTTTTTCTCCATCTTTGGATTCATTATCTTTCCTAAAAGGGGAATCCCTACAAGTATTATTTTCAATGATAATGTTTCCATTCCATCAAATATGATTCATTCATAAAAAGTGGTATGCAGTAGTTTGGATAATAACTTTATGAAACATAGTTTATAATACCAAATTTAGAGAAACACTTAACCGAAATTGAAAATTTTATGTATATCTAATCTCATAATAAAAAATATGTTTTCACTGGGAATGTTTTTAAATCATAATAGTGTTTTCAAATCCATAACAATGATTTTCAAATAAAATGAAAAATAACCAAATATTATCCCTAGGTAGTATTACCCTAGGTGGGAAGTAAGGCCCATTTTCAAGTACTAGTTAATACTTGAGTCATACCGAACATTCTTTTTTCGACGTTATTACCCCTTGGTACATCTATTATAGAACCACAAGAAATTGTAGTATATAAATAACGACATATTCCTCAGAATCCCATATAAACTATACCTTTCAAAAACAATTATTATATTAAAACATATTTATAATTTTCCTCAATGTTAGTCATAGGGTTATTTTCATTAATAATTGTTTTAAATAATATATTTCACAAAGATTATACTAAAAATTAATTCATAAAAACTATAGATTCCATGATCACAGGTACCTAGGGGCAGTGGTTACTTTATGTCATTAGCATTAGATACAAGGAATCACATCCTGGTGGATGGAATAATTAATTTTCCTTGGTAAGTTAGATATATACATGAATTATATATTATAATTTAAAACATAAAATACTTCATATAATTTTATTTTATAAAAAAATTGTCCCATTTTCATATCCCTATATATCAATAATAAAACACTTCTTATTATATAGGGAAAAAATATAAGAATTTTGTGAGCCCAGATTCATAGTAAGGGAAAGCATACCACAAAATATTTCATGAATAATGAAGTTATAATCAATATGAAAAAGTAAAAATCTGAAAAATAATTACATTAAATACATAAATTTACTCTATTATATGAAAGAAATAGATGATTATAAAATGATTCCATATAAATATTCACATGATCTTGAATCTTTTCCAGGAATATTCTTACTAGTCAAAAAACAACATGGACATTAATAACTAATCTCATTATGAGAGAATCCATAATTTTGGACACTATAAGCATACCATCAGAGACGTTTCCCAATATATCTAACATAAATTGAAATTATTCTATCAAAATACCCATAATAGTTTGTATCATGAGGCCTAAAAATTAATAGAGAGGTAATAAGAGGCAACACCCATCATTTACTAAGTCTAGTTCATTAATTATATTAAAAGGGTGAAATATAACTAACATAAACATTAATATTTAAAATCTAGTTTACAAAATATTTATAATTACCACAATCACAAAACACAATGATAACCTATTCATTGTAAAATGGGAAATTGTATTGAAATAGTACATCGCTAGTCAAACATGTTATAAACCATCCAAATAAATAAGAAAGATGGTATAATTAGACTAAATAATCAAAATAAGATTAAAAAATGATGCTAACATAGATGAATATTATTCTAGAAGATCACGTGAACATTTCGGGATGCAATTCCATTTTCAATTTGAAATTTCATATTTAAATTCAAAATGAGTTACCTAATAATATGGAAAAAATTATTTAAAATTAATCATAAAATTTTTAAATGATTCTTCAATTAAATAGTGGTGTTTGATATCATATATTCTGTGTTTTTTAAAAAACAATTCAATTTAAATTGTTCTAAAAAGTACCTTGTTACAAAAATGCAATAAATATTTATCTAAAAATGTTTACAAAAAAGTAAATGTAATGTCTCATATTTTATGTTTATTATTTTTTTAAATATTATATGGAATTATTTCGAGACCGAGTGTGAATACAGAACATCATTTCAAGGTCCAGTGACCCCGGAATGGTGGTTTGGACTTTTTTCAGTTAAGTGACTCGGAACTTGTGCGTGGTTGTGTTAGTTTCCCAACGGATGCCCGAATTAAAAATATGGGAACATCGTTGTGTCCGGGACGATGACTTTACCTAAGAATGAGGCTAACCTCAACCAGCGTGGGTCGAGGGAAAACAGTTAATTTTCTGATGTTTTAAGTAAAATAAAATAAAATAAATTAACCAGTTTATTTTATTTCATTTAAAGAAACATCTGATACAGCTTGGAGATGACGAAACCGTTTCCTAAATTAATGACGCGTCATAATAACGTCAAAATGGCAAGTCAACTTCATTAATGATACCACGTAATTAAATGACAACATGTTTCCCTTTTTAATGGGTTAAGAAATTGTTGATTGTTGGAAATGTTTGTGAGGAATCTCTGCCGAATCCACAAGGTGTTAGAGAGATTTCTCGGCGACGAACGACGACAGATTGAGATCGAAGATCGCTGCACCAACGTTGAAGGATCTCGATGACCACGGTAGTGTGACATCTTCGTTAATGATCGATCCTTTCAAAAGGTAGGGGTTTTTTATTTTAATTTATTTTCCCCGTTTTAGAGATTAAACGATGAACGCGGATCAATCACGAACATGTTGATCCACAGATTCGTACATTCTTACAGGAGGGTTTTCATTGGGTTGCTTTTGGTTGAAATAATCCATGATTTTTCATCATTTTGAGCTCTGCTCCATTTTAATCCTATTAATGGGAGTGGATCAATACCGTGACGAACGACAGTGGAGGTTTGTTCCTCATTTTGTTATTTGGTTTTCTTCCTCCTTTTTCCCCGAGCGTTCTTCGTGTTCTTTGCGGGGTGACAAAAAAAGGATCGTTACGCATCCGTTCTATGACGCAACGATCCCAAAAAAAATTTCAACACTGCAACAGCCTTGTGGACGGGTAGTGATGATGGCGGATGATGAATCAGACGGACAGATTGATGATCAGATCAGCACAGGAGGCGCACTGGCGAAGATCTCTGTTTCTGGAAATTTCCAGAATACACTTCGTGTACTTCCGAAGAACACGCCGTGTAGTCCTGAGGGTTGATGTTAGGTTATCGGGGTCAGAGAAGGATCACACAGCATGTGACCCTGGTCACATGGCATGATGGAACTTCCCCGATGCTCAGCGTGTACTTTGGGTAGTACCCAGACACGAGATGGTCTACAAGGATTCAGGTGGCATGGCATGTATAGCTCAGAAGAGGCAGCTACGCAGATCTCGGCGTGTATTAAAGGGATACACAGATATTGGATGGAGTACACAACCGTGTTCTCTATCACCCGTCCAGGCGAGGTAAACAGCGCCGGTCACCCCATGTGCAGATCGCACGGGTTGGAGTACATGGGTTGGTGACTGTGAACGGGATCAAGGCCAGAGTACACGGAGCCAACTCCAGTTACCCAGACACAGCGTGTAATCTGTACTACATGCCGTGTACTAAGTTTTTCTACACGAACAGCCTCACAACATGGGCCGTTATACAGGGGAAGTACCTAGGGTCGGACAACACGGAGTGTATCATTTCTACACGCTGAGTACCTTTTGGAGAACGGCTTGGTCCTTTTGTTCATCATGCCTTGAAAATATTTCATTTGGGATATTTCCCCTTCTTCTTGTTCCCCTGAATGTCAGGAATCTTTCCCTCACACAGGATTATGATCTATTCAGTAGGACTATTCTGTGATAAAGTCAAGAATCCATTCGAGAGGCCCGAATCGAGATCCTCTATCCATTCCAGACCCTAGGTAGAGTCAGGCATCAGCGTGACCAACATTACCAAGAGTTGATCCTCTACCTAGTAGGTGAATTCCAGATGAGTCGTGGTATTCGCCATGGCCCTGACAGTGACCCTCATCTTTTTATCAAAATATTTCCCACTCTGGAGTGTGGCATCTGTAAGGAGAGTAGCTATCTCTCATGATGGTTCCCGATGAACATCACTTCCCGGACGGACATCATCGGAGCTATAAGACTCATGGAGTGTGTTCTCCCAGAAAGAGTGCACCACAGAATCTTCAAATGGAATCCCTTGTGGGGGTATGCGGTTGCGTGACTTTTCTCTAGACCAAGGGTCTGGGTTTTGAGTGTATCTAGTTTGTTTTATATGTTCTTTAAACATATACTGTGCATAGATGGCTGTACTTTTACTTTATGTTGATTCGTGGTTTTCGGGGTCCTCTACCGAGTATTGTTATACTCACCCCTACATGGGCTTTTCCCACACGAATAGTGTCTTGTGCAGACGAGCATCCTTTTCACAGAGTTCACGGCGGACCAGGACAGGACTGAGCTTTCTGAGTTCCGTACAGGTTGAGGAGTTCCTACGGCTACGAGTGGCAGTCCCAGTACCTTTGTGCTTACAAGATGGACTTTGCAGTTTTACAGACTCTTGCTTATGGTGGGCTTGTATTCTGGCCCAGTTTACTTTCATAGTACTCAACCTTTCGTCATACTCTGTTGGTTGGGTTTAGTTGTATGCATGCATTTTTGTTCCTTAGTGTTTTACATTTCAGCATTTTTGGGCTTGGAGATGTGTGTGTCTGTACAAATACATAAAAAATGCCTCCCATGTTAGTGACATGCCTACTTAGCGCTAGTCACCAGCCCCTGGCCTATTGGAGGTGGGCTTGGGGAGTCACGGTGTGGGCCCCACTGGGACGGGTTGTGACAGAGTGGTATCAGAGCTGGTCGGTTCTACCATAAGACCAAGAGTCTATGAGTTTGGTTGGGGGAAGTAGTGTTGATTGTTTCGGGTTCAGATTTCAGGCCAGAGACTCCAGTGTTGGTGCGGCGGCCAACGTATCCATACACCAGGACTCTGATAACCTGATTTTCGACCCGGTTCACGAAAACACAAGTTTCAGGGAAATAAAAAGGTACATGCATCATATAGGAATGGGTTGTATCTTCCATATCATTGGTGTCACCTATCCAGATATACTCATTGACCGTGACACATCTTGTTTCTTTATAGGATGCCTCTGCGACACGTACCTGCTAGGATATAGCAGCACGATCTCGAGGATGACCCCCTCATAAATGAGTCTTTGATATAGGGACTAGCCCCCCAGGCGATGCCACCAGGTGGTGCACCTGCTATACCGCCAGTGGAGCAGCTAGTGGTACCTACAACACTTACCGGCGAGGAGTGAAAGCTTAGCGCACTCCACGAGTATCAGAGATAGATACCCCTCAGGTTCTGAGGCGAGCCCGACCCTCAGGCGGCTGAGGACTGGCTTGAGGCGGTGACCAGAGTTTTTCATCTCGTGAGGACACCGGCAGACCAGATGGTGGTCCTAGGAGCGAGCCATCTTCAGGGTTCGGCAGGACGATGGTGGAGTCTGACCACGCAGACGCATGACTAGGAGACTCTTTCATGGACAGATTTTGAGTGACTCTTTAGGGAGGATTTCTCTCCTGTTACACTGAGAGATGTGTGCATCCAGGAGCTTCTTCAGCTCTCGTGGGGTAGTATGTCGGTGGCTGACTATTCATCGAGGTCCACCAACCTCTCCTAGTACTTGATGGATATGGTCAGGGATTAGTACTTCAGAGCTTGGACCTTCGAGCAAGGTCTATAGTGTGACATCCGAGTTAGTGTCATGCCTCTATGCATTTCGACTTATGCTAGAGTGCTTGAGCGGGCCTTGGTGATCGAGAGCTTCTTAGCAGAACAGAGACAGCCGCTGGCAGTCAGTAGCATGCAGACAGGTGCTGAGTCACCGGCAGCAGGGAGCCAACATCAGGCACACCGATCTAGATGTGGGAGACGTCATAGGAGGACCGAGGACAGGGGATCAACAGTCCAGGGATCTCAGGATGGATCCAGTCATCCTTGGGAGAAGTGATGCTATGCGTGTGACGGTTGGGGGAATCTCGCTAGAGATTGTCCGACATGTCGAGATACTGACAGGGAAGCGGTGAATGGTCCACTGAGGCAGCGACAGAGAACAGAGCAGGCAGATCCACCAGGCGGAGGACATGGAAGAGGAGCAGGGAGAGCTGTAGGTGGTGGCAGACACTTCGACTTACGTCCACCACCACCGCCAGGAGGTCCGCACCGGGCTCAGGGAGCTTGGGGATAGGGACGGGGAGGACTGCATGTGGTCGAGGCATATGACCTTGGGTCTCTAGGGATGATTCAAGGTAAGATCTGTGTCTTTTCTACCATAGCTGCCATACTCATTGACACATGTGATGGTCATTCCCTTATAGCCACAAGTCTTGTTCAAAACCTCGAGATTCCGGTAGAACCGTTGACTCGATCCTTATGCTCGGATACACCTACGAGAGGAGACTCGATGATCAAACACCTTTAAGGACAGTGTGATCTTACCCTTGGAGGCGAGAGTTTTGGTTGGAACCTATTGGTGGTAGCGTCGAGGCCTTACGACGTCATTATCGGTATGGATTGGTTATGTTCAGTCCCTGCCCATATTGACTGTTTTAGGCGAAGTGTGTGGTGTGTCCGCCGTGATGGAACAAGGTTTTCCTTTGTCAGAGAAAAGGAAACCCAGACAACACAAAATGGGATCATGCATAGGAGGGGGTAGACGATCACTCATGAGTGGGCTAGACATACCCTCGAATCAGTAGATGTTGTGATCTCTCAGTTCCCAGCAGTGGTGGCGGAGTATGAGGACTTCTTTTCAGAAGATGTTCCAGGGTTACCTCCCTACCGGGAAATTGGCTTCTACATCGAATTACACCCCAGTATGACACTGATTTCCTCATCATCTTATCGAATGGCTCCCACGGAGCTTCGTGAGATGAGGGTGCAGTTGGAGGATTTTTAGAGCAAGGGTGTCATAAGACCTAGCGTGTCACCCTGGGTGGCTCTAGTATTGTTTTCCAAGAAAGCAGATGGAAGTCTGAGGTTGTGCGTGGATTACCAACACCTGAACAAGGTGACAGGGAAGAACAAGTATCCACTGCTGAGAATTGATGACCTCTTTGATCAGGAAAGAGGGGCATAGTGGTTCTAGAAGGTTGATCTTCTATTAGGCTATCACCAGCTACGAGTGCGGGATGAGGATATACCGAAGGTGACTTTCAGATGTTTCTATGGTCACTATGAGCCCTTGGTGATGCCCTTTGGCATGAAGAACGCCCCCGCAGTGTTCATGGGGTTGATGAACCAGATCTTCTAGCCGTACTTAGACATGTTCATAGTAGTCTTCATCGATGAAATCCTTGTGTACACAGCGTCAGAGGAGGAGCACGCGAGACACCTTAGGATGGATCTGGATGTACTTCGGGAGCAATAACTTTATGGGAAGCTCTCAAAGTGTCAGTTCTGGATTCGAGAGGTCTACTTTCTCAAACATGTCATCTTAGTAGATGGAGTTTCTATGGACCCAGCCAAGGTGGAGGCTGTGTTAGTTTGGGAGCCACCTCGGAGCGTGAAAGAGGTGCGAAGCTTCCTTGGGTTTGTAGGATATTACCGTAGATTCATCCATGATTACCCCTGGATATTAGCATCGATGACGACCTCGACCAGGAAGGGGAAACCAATTTTGTGGATAGAAAAGTTCTAGCAGGCTTTTGAGCAGCTAAGATAGAGTTTGACGAGCACCCCAGTCTTGAGATTGCCAGAGGAGGGTATCGAGTACATAGTTTTCTGCGACGCATC
The DNA here is from genome assembly GCA_963277665.1 of Viscum album. Taxonomy (NCBI): domain Eukaryota; kingdom Viridiplantae; phylum Streptophyta; class Magnoliopsida; order Santalales; family Viscaceae; genus Viscum; species Viscum album. Next base: position 1,596,831,515 of record OY728161.1, read on the forward strand.
AGGGACCGGGGTCGGGTGTGTCCTAATGTAGTGGCATGCGGTGATTGCTTGTGGTTCGCGCCAGCTTAGGCCCCATGAGCAGAACTATGCGACCCATGATCTCGTGTTAGCAGTGTTAGTCTTCACATTGAATATGTGGCGACACTACATTATGGTCGAGTGGTTCATTGTCTACTCTGACCATAAGAGCTTCAAGTAAATCTTGTCATAGAAGGATCTGAATTTGAGGAAGAGGCATTGGCAAGAGTTCCTCTAGGACTATGATTTAGAGATCATATATACTCCTGGGAAGGGGAGAAAGGTGGTGGATGCTCTTAGCTAAAGGTCGAGCTCACAGCTGTTGAGTGAGGCAAAAAAAAAAATTATCCGCGTTACAGTTATCATTCATGGATGGAGAGGATACAACTTACCTATAGTCGATGGTTGTCACCCCTCCACTCTTATAGCGAGTTAGGGAGGTACAAATTGGAGATGTCGACTGTGTGACCTTACGTGCTATGTTATCCACATGACATTATCTTAATGGATATTCACAAGGGGGGAGAACATACTTCTTTTCAGAGGATGTAGTGTTCTACCAGTGGCGTTGCAGGAGGAGGTCCTGAGGGAGTTTCATAAATCCCCTTTAACGGTTCATCCCGGAGTGGAAAAGATGTACCAGGACCTCCGGCGTTAGTTTTGGAGGTCAGGCATGAAGAAGGTAGTGGCAGAGTTCGTTTCTCGATTCCTCACATGCCAGCAGGTGAAGGCCGAGCACCAGGTTCCAACAGGGTTAGCTCACCCCTGGAAGTTCTAGAGTGGATGTGGGATGTAATATCGATGTACTTCATGATGAGCTTACCTTGGACATCCAAGGGGCATGATTCCATATGGGTGATCATTGACCGACTCACCAAGTCGGCCCACTTCATAGCTATCAAGGAGAAGAGTTCCAAAGAGAGCTTAGGACACCTCTACGTATAGGAGATAGTTCAGATTCATGGAGTCCCCTTGACTATAGTCTTAGACCATGACACCCGCTTCACATCCTGTTTTTGGAAGGTATTGTAGGAGGATTTTGGGACTCAGCTGTGCTTGAGCTCATCGTTTCATCCCCAGACAGATGGTCAGAAGTAGAGGACCTTTCAAGTTCTAGAGGATATAATGCAGGCCTATATCCTGGACTTGGGTCATGGCTGGGAGGACCATCTACCACTGGTGGATTTTGCGTACAACAACAGCTACCACTCCACCATCGGTATGGCACCTTTTGAGGCCTTGTACGAGAGACCCTTATGGTCACCGCTTTGCTGGACCGACCCTGGAGAGTCAGCACTCATGGGTCTAGAGTTAGTGTGAGCTACAACAGAGAAGGTGTAGATCATCCGAGAGCAGATGAAGACTACATAGAGCTGGCAGAAGTCTTATGCTGACAGGCGACATAGTCCTCTATAGTTCAAAAAGGGAGACCACGTCTTCCTTCGGGTCTCACCTCAACGAGGGTTGCAGAGATTTGGATGAGGCGGCAAGCTATCTCTGAGGATCATCAGACCTTTCCTGATCCTAGGTAGAGTTGGCGAGGTGGCGTATCGCCTGGATCTACTTCCACAGTTGCATCGGGTACATGATGTCTTCCACGTTTCGCAGTTGAGGAGGTACGTGCATAACCCATTGCATGTCATCAACTGTGGTGAGCTGGACATCGAGGATGGAGTGACCTTTGCTGAGTACCCATTGGAGAATGAGGATTGATAGGAGAGGATCCATCGTGGGTGTTAGATTCCCTTAGTGCGCATCTGGTGGCGTCACGGGAATCTTTAGGAGAGCACGTGGGAGCAGGAGGCCAAGATCCGTGCCCAGTACCCTCATATTTTTGAGTATCCTATATTTTGACTTTTTGGGGACGCAAAGCCCCAAGGTGGGGAGAATGTAATGTCTCAGATTTTCCATTTATTATTTTTTAAATATTATATGGAATTATTTCGAGACCGGGTGTGAAGACGGATCATCATTCTGAGGTCCAGTGAGCCCAAAATGGTGGTTTGAACTTTTTTTTGTTAAGTGAGTCGACACTTGTGCGCGGTTGTGGTAGTTTCCCAATGGATGCCCGGATTAAAAATCAGAGCGCAGTGTTGCTTCTGGGATGACGACTTTACCGAAGAATGAGGCTAACCTTGACCAGCACGGGTCGAGGGAAAAAAGTTAATTTTCTGATGTTTTAAGTAAAATAAAATAAAATAAAATAACCAGTTTATTTTATTTCATTTAAGGAAACATTCGCTGCAGCGTGGCGGAGATGCAAATGTTTCCTAAATTAATGATGTGTCATAATAACTTCAAAATGGCAAGTAAACATCATTAATGCTGCCATGTAATTAAATTAAATCATGATTCCCTTTTTAATGGGTTAAGAAATTGTTGATCGTTGGAAACAATTGAGAGGAATCTCTGCCGAATCTGAAAGGCGTTAAAGAGAATTCTTGGCGACGAACGACGACATATCAAGATCGAGGATCACTGCGCCGACGTTGAAGGATCTCGACGACAATGACAGCATGACACCTTCGTCAAAGATAGATCCATTCAAAAGGTAGGGGTTTTTTATTTCCATTTCTTTCCCCCATTTTAGAGTTTAAATGAAGAACACAGATTAACCACGAACATGTTGATCCACGGATTCATACATTCTTAAGAGAGGGTTTTCTTTGGGATGATTTTGGGGGAAAAAATCCATGCTTTTTATTCATGTTGATCGCCACTCCATTTTAAGCCTATTAAAGAGAGTGTATCAACGTCGTGACGAATGAAGGCGGAGGTTCGTTCCAGATTTTGTTATTTGGTTTTCTTCTTCCTTTTTCCCCATGCGTTAATCGATTTCTTCATGGGGAAACGAACAACGGATCGTTGCGCATCCGTTATGTGATGCAACGATCCCAAAATGAAGGTTCGACACTGCAACGACCTTGTGGAGGTGTAGAGATGATGGAGGATGACGAATCGGACGGCCGGATTGATGATCGGAGCAGCACGGGAGGCGCACTTGTGAATAGCGCCATTTCAAGAAATTTCCAGAACACACCGCGTGTACTTCCGAAGAACACGCCGTGTAGTCCTAATGGTGGTAGCTAGTGTTTCGGAATCAGAGAAGGATCACACGGCGTGTGACCCCAGTCACACGATGTGTTGGTTTTTCCCCGAATCTTGGCATGTACTTTGGGTAGTGCACGGACACGGGATGGTCTACACAGCTTCAGCCGGCATGGTGTGTACAGCCTAGCAGAGGCGGCTACCCGGTGATCGGTGTGTATCCTAGGGACACACAGACACAGGATGGAGTATACGACCGTGTACTCCATCACCCAGCCAGGCGAGGTAGACAGCGTGGGTCACCCCGTGTGCGGATCACACGAGTTGGAGTACACGGGTTGGTGACCGTGTACGGGCTCGTGGCCAGAGTACACGGAGCCAACCCCAGTTACCCAGACACAACATGTACTCCATACTACATGCTGTGTATTATGTTTTTCTACATGACCAGCCTCACGACACGGGCCGTTGTACACGAGCAGTACCTAAGGTCAGACAACACTGCGTGTATCATTTCTATATACCATGTACCTTTTGGAGAATGACTTGGTCCTTTTGTTCACCGTGCCTTAAACATATTTTGTTTGGGTTAGTTCCCCTTCTTCTTGTTCCCCTGAAGGTCATGCATCTTTCCCTCACGCGGGATTATGATCACTTCACCTGTACTATTCTGTGATATAGTCATACATCCATTCTAGAGGCACAGATCGAGATCCTCTATCCATTCCAGACCATAGGTAGAGTCAGGAATTGGTTTGACCAACTTTACTGGGTGTTGATCCTCACCCTAGCAGGTGATTTCAGGATGAGTCGAGGTGTTCGCCATGGCCCTGGCAGTGATCCTCATCTGTGTATCAAAATCTTTCCCACTCAGGATTGTGTCTCCTGTAATGATTGTAGCTATATCTCGTGATGGTTCCTGACAAACATCACATCCTAGACGGACGTCATCGGATCTATAAGAATTGTGGAGTGTGTTCTCGCGGAACAAGCGCATCACGAAATCATCAAACGGAATCCCTTGTGGGGGTATGTGGTTGCGTGACTTGTCTCTAGACCACAGGTCAGGGTTTTGAGTATATCTGGTTTGTTTTATATGTTATGTAAACATATACTCTGCATAGATGATTGTACTTTTACTTTGTATTGCTTTGTGGTTTTCGGGGTCCTCTACTGAGTATTGTTATACTCACCCCTGCACGGGCTTTGCCCACACGTCTGGTGTCTTGTGCAGATGAGCATCATTTTCACAGAGTCTAGGGTGGACAAGGACAAGACCGAGATTTATGAGTTCCCTACAGGCCGAGGCATTCCAACGGCTACCAGTGGCAGTCCCAGTACCTTTGTGCTTACAGGTTGGACTTTGCAGTTTTTTAGACTCTTACTTTTGGTGGGCTTGTATTCTGGCCCAGTTTACTTTTACCATACTCTACCTTTCGTCATACTCTGTTGGTTGGGTTTAGTTGTATGCATGCAATTTTGTTCCTTAGTGTTTTACATTTCAGCATTTGTGGGCTTGGGGATGTGTGTGTGTGTGTGTGTGTGTATAGGTACTTAAACAATTCCACTCATGTTAGTGACATGCCTACTCGGTTCTACTCACTAGCCCCTGGACTATTGGAGGCGGGTTTGGGGAGTCACGGCGCAGGCCCCACTGGGATGGGTAGTGATAGTAAAACATGGGTAAAAATGAATTTTAAAAATAATAATAATTTAATATTATAATCAATTTTTACAATATTTTTAAAACAATGGATATGGTTGAAAACTTATTTTCAACCAAATACATAAATAAAAGTTGTTTTTCTTAAAGGAATTTTCTAAATCATTATAAGTAAATAATAGAGGAAATAATAGTATTACTTAAAAATATCATGAATATCTGGATTATGATTAAATAAAATATATTTACGATATAAATATCAATCAATACTCATAAGAGATACTTAGACATAAAAAACTCGATTAATGTTGAGACTGTGATGTAAACCCTTACCACATTGGTTACTTATGAATTGTAAGTCTCATGAATGGAATAACTTCAAATCAAAATTTAAATGTTGTGATATTAAATAGATTAGTGAAATAACATATGAAATGTTCATTATATAAATGTATCAAAATAAATATGTGATGAATATGGCATACATGTCATAGAAATATAAGTGAGACAATAAAACCTTACCTCACACGTTCTTTTAGTTGATCTATTTTTAAAATAAAATATGGCGCTTTTAAACATTTTTTAACTTATAACGGAACCATATTATTATTTATAATGTCATTTATTATCATTAAATAACAAATTATCACTCGTTCACATAAAAGCATTAAATATCATTATTATTTCAGTTGTTTATTACCCTGTTTTCTCATAAAAGTATCGTCATGAATGTTCCAGATCTATAACATAGGATATTTTTTCATAATATAACGAAAGATATTAATGTTATAAATATTTTTTTCAATTATATAAATTTATAGAAACATTATTTAAATATTATTATATAGAATCTATCACATCGCTTCATAGAGAGGGTATGCCATTTGTACACCCGAGCGACGTTATAATTTCCTTAACAGTTGAAAGGGTAATGAATTGGATGGTATATTAATTTTAAATAATAAATATCAATTCATATATATCACTCAAAAAGAGACATATATATATTTATATATATATATTAAATTTATCCTTTATTTCCATCCTTGTATTGTGTTGGCGATAAAATAATTGCATCGCTTCGTGAGGTGGTTGAGTGTCACACACATGAGCTATGTTATCCTATCCAAACACTATAGAATAAAAGATGTTATATTAGATATTATAAGTAAATATCATTAAAACTGACATATATATAATATTTATTTGTTAAATTCCTCATTCTATCAAATCATTAGAGTAGTTGAAGAAAAACGAGTCATATTAGTTCATGAAGAGGTAGTCCTCCGTACAAACGTTCAACATTTTCCTTTCCCATTTGATAGAAGAGGAGATGGATGCAAGTCATTCCATTAACATTATAAAATATAATTATATGTAATATAATGACGTTATTATATCATTATGGTTAAATATTATTTTAAGGATGTGGAAGAATAAATTAAATAAAAATGCTCGTTTAAGAATAATACATCTTTTCCATATGATATAATTAGGATTGAACTGAACACCCACAAAGGAAGGCCTTATGATATAATCAAGGTATATAGATTATGGAGAGGGATTTAATGATGTTATGTGGTAATTTCATGGGTGACACAGAAGGAATTTGAATTGTGAATAGTATAGAATAGGGGGTTACCATTTATATGTTGAGGGGATGAGACCCTTGGAATTTGTGAAAATTAAAATTATGTGTATCCACATTTTTAAAATGAAAAAATGATTCAAAATATAAAATTATTTTTACATAGTGTGTATAAATTCTATATATGAAATAGATTATAAATTATACATTTTTTGGTCATTTTTAACTCTTATCTTTGTAGTTTAACCCATGGAAAACACGTTTTCTGCTTAACCATAGTGAATAGTTTTAAATATTTTCATTATTCCATATGGTATAAAAATAAGTTTAAATTATTAGATAATATTATTTATTTTAATATATATATTTAATCCATTTTATAAAATTAAACTCACATAAGCTGCAAATTTTAATTTGAAATTATCCCCGTAGACTGGAAAAAAACTTTTTTCCAATTGAACAGTTCTGTAATGTATAAAATATTTATATAAAAATTGAATATATAATTAATTAAAACAAAATAATTTGTATTAAATATATTATAATGGAAAAAATTTACATTTAAAATTATTATAATAAAAAATATAACTTTTAATTACTTAAACTAGATGTCATTTTAATGATAAAAAATAGTATTTAAAGAAATTTTATTAAAAAATTTATCTTTTCAGATAATTAAAAGAAATATTTAGATAATTTCGGATTTTTTTTAAAAAGTCATATATATTTTTGAAATAAATTTAATATAATTTAAAATAATTCGGTTTGAAAATATGAAATAACTTTTTAGAAGAAATTCATTTTCTCGAAAGACAATTTTTGTTCCTCAAATTGATTTTTTACAATATTATACCTCTAATAAATTGAAATGATATTAATTTATTTTTACATGTGTAAAAAATATATACATTATCCTTTAATTATTACTATTTATAATCACTTAATTAACAATTATGTTACAATAATCATGTTTAAATAATAATATTTTAATTGGGTATTGTAATTTTTTTAAACATGGTATTACATGTATCACAAGTCCTTGAATAAATAATATTCATTTAAAATTATATATAATAAATATATGGGGTGTTAAAAAAGATGTTATCATAGATGAAAACTTTCTTTAAAAGATCATTAAAAACATCATGAAAAAAAACAAACTTTTTTCTTTAAAATCACTTACTTAAAATCCACACATTTAAAAATTACTGTTGAAAATTTATTAATTGAAAATAAACATTGAAAATTTTATTCTATGAAATATTAAAATATTATTAGTTATGATAATAAATTTTGTTCATGTAGTATAAATTAAATTAATTTTCTAACATTTTTGGTAAATAATATCTCAATTGAAATACAAAATGATGATTAATTTTATAAATTTGAATAAAACATAAAATATGTGTAAATATTAATTAATTAAATAGTTTTATAAACATAAAGTTATTCATGAAGACATTTTAATAAAACTATTTACATGGAATAAAAATATACCGTACCATAGTAAAACGATTGATGGTTTTTCATGAAAAACTTTTATCAATGATTTTTAGTTCAATATTATAGAAAAATGGTTTTGTTCATTCAAAATATGATAAATAAAAATATAAGAATACTATATCTGGGGTTTAAATTATTTTATTCATATATTTTCACTCAATTTTAATTTAATGTACAGAATCTATAAAAAATATATTGTAAAAAATCCATTACCACTTTGGTGATATTTGAATCAAAATCACAAGGAAGTGAGAGGTGGATTTTTAAACCCTTGTGGTTATAATAACAATCATCATAAAGTAAATTAATAGGTAGTATATAAACAAAAACAATACATAAAAATATGGTGAATATGACATATGTCATATAGAATTAAATGTGAGACATGAAACCCTTACCACATGTCTGTTCTTGCTTCATACAACTTAAAATATCAAGTATAATAATAAATACTTACAATGAATATTTTATTGAACGACAATAATATATAAAATTTAATATATTATTTAATATTAACATATTATCAACAATTTGTTAAAAATTGTTTTTAAAAATAAATATTCTGGCTAATAAATGCTTAGTTTTCCTTGTATATTTCAGTTCGGTAGTCTCTATCCTTGTACTATGATCATGGTATCTAGAATGATAATAATTTAAATAATATAATATATAATAATTATATACAATTTAATAAATATTCATATAAATTTGTGATGGAATATTTATTACATAACTTTTAGGAGATGGTAGTCTGTATATAGGCCTGAGTGATGTTTCCACTTTTCAATGGATGGAACAAAAGAGAAGTAAATAGTAATTCAAACATAAAAAATATATATTAATATCATAAATAATATATATATATAGTAAATCGATAATTATAATCATCAATGTGAATTAGTGATGAAAAAATGCATTGATTTCTGTATGTGATGTTCTACATGAATTCATGAGTGATTTTTTCATTAAAAATAGAACAAAAAAGGGAGAGGTAATGGTTTTTACATAAGTATAATAAAAATTACGTATATTGAAGATAAATAATCCATTATTTAAGATTTTATACCATGTATTTTTATGAGTTAGAAGAATAAAAAAAATTAATGTTTTTTGGCTAAGAGTTATACATCTTTGTTAAGAAAACATCTTTTATCATACACCTTAATCTTTAAAAGGATGAAAGTTTAGATAGACAAAACGGAATATGACATGGTGAAGGAATATATTATGGGATTAGTTTAAGGTTATCCATTGATATATTGAACAAACACCGTAAATAATGGATAATATGATATTCCCTTTTTTAAGTGATAAAAGTGGAACCCTTGGAATTTACTAAAGTATTAAATTAAACTATGTTATTTTTTATGTTTAAGTGAAAAAATTTATATATTTATAATATATGATGAATTTGTTTATAAATACCCTCATATTATTAAATTTAGAATATTTAATATGATGTTTTTACCATTATCTCTTAGTTTCAACCCTCAATAACCCTTTTGAATATTATTCTGATATAATATTTCTTTTATATTTTTGGGACATGGATGTTAATGAAAGGAAACATGACCCATAAGTGGACAATATATGATATTAAGGAACATGTGAAATTAAATTTTCCAAGTATAATATTATTATTAATGTTAATTCAATTAATAAAATATTATATAACATAAGATACTTTAGAAACTATTTTACGGACTATTCACACAGTTTTACTTTAACAGCAACAAGGTAGAAATTATTTTCAAATATAAAATTTTAAAATATCAATAAAATGTTATATTTATCTAAAAAACATATGGAAGAGAATAATCTATCCAAATATTGTTACTTTTAAAATTTTATAAAATTATATTTTATTTTTTATTACGTGAACAATTATTGTGTCGGTGTCGTGAAAACATTTAAGTTTATTATTCTATTAATAAAAAGTAAAACTGAATTTAGAAGATAAAAAATCATTAATATTTAAAATATCTATTCATAGCTACATATAAACTCTTTTTATCTCTATGAAGAAATATTATAGATATCAAAATAATGAGACTGACATTTTTAATTTATTCATTGCATGAAATTATATTAAGGTCGTTATGAAAGGAAATTGGAAATAAATTGACAAAAATTAAAATCGAAGACAATTAAGGTCCAAATGAACATATAAAATCAAAAACAGTGGAGAATTTTATAGATTTCAAGGCCTTAAACCATAGATTTAACTCTTTTTTACCATTTTATCATTAACAAGGTGATAAATATTAACAATGTTCAGTAATCATATTGAAAAAAATAAATGGCTCATTTTAACTAAATATGGATACTCTTTATTTAACTGATGGAATATATTTTTCAAGATTCAATTTATATATGTATAAAAATGATATTTTAATATTAATGAATAAAATTATATGATTAGTTATTAGAGAAATGAATTTTAATCCTAAAATTAATCTTATAACAAAATCAAGTACAATTATGATTGATAAGTAATTAATTAGATAATATCATATTAAATAAGAATTATATTACATTACTATTAGATTGAAAACACAAAAGTAATCTTAAATTACATTATTTAATTAAAACTAGTGATAGGTTTACAAAAATATACATTTTCACTATTCATTAAACAATAAATATTAGTAGAAAAATCACAAAAAATCACCCTAATACAATATTGAAATACTAATTTTAAAATTTATAATCAAAAATTAAAATTATTTTTCCAATAAGTGTGGTAAGATAATGATAATGTTCTTACAAAAATGAAACAAATAACATTTTTTGGAGAAAACATATTCTTTAAGCATAAGATTACTTTACTAAAAAACTCTTAATTATTTAATATGAATAGATATTTAAAATTGAATTATAAAAATATTTAGACATATTTTTTAATTTGGTTAGTTTTATGCATACATTCAAATTAACAAATAGGTTATAATGTTCACATAATATTATTATTATAGTTTATCACAGCTCGTTTGATGTTAGGTGTTGCGTCTTAAAAAATATATCAAGAAAAAATACATTTAAAACAAATTTTTATAGTGTTCTGAGTTATTATTTTTGGGATAAATTCTATAATGGAATGACCCATGATCATGATTATATTTATTAATTATATAATTTTATATAAATATGATAGAAATCTAACTCATGGGATTAATGAGTGCACTAGATCATCTATTTTGAATTAGATAGTGTGATAGAGACACATATTCGAATGATGATTTTAAAGGGAGTCACGATATGGTTGTGTATCTAGAAAATTTATTGAAATATTATCCCCTATATAGGGCATGTTTTCAAATAACACTTCAATATCATATTCTCCAGTCTGTGTATGCTTTAACCTAGTAGTAAGACTATAACACCCCATGATTTTACTATGTATCATCTGATTAAAAATATACTTTTTTGAATTTGATTTTTTTCATATATAACTAAGCTAAAATGAATCTTGTTATATTTTTTTGACATAAACCATTATAATTATTGATAAATATTAATAGATATTGATAATCAAATATGAACCATCATTATGAAATATGTGAATAAATATAATAAATCATTTAGTTCTATATGTAAGGATATATATTAGAATGGGATCCTTCTAGTATATATTTTGTCATTCAAATTATCCTCATTTGATATATGATCACTAAAAATATGTTCATTATAAATATGATCATTATTTATATCCAATGGGTATGTTCTGTAATTAAAATAATATATTTTAGAAATAATAAATTATTAAACAAAAATATAATATTTATATAAAATATAGAAATATAAAATAAATTTTTATGCATTACACATTATTCTTATTATAAATTAAGAACCGATTTGATAAATTTATAAAATTAAATGAATGAATTTAATCCTAATGTATCGAAAAAAATAAATTTTTAGAATATGAATAATTAGTCTTCATAGAGTATATATAGAATGATTTAATAAAAAAATAATATTTTTCAAAGAAATAATATTTAGGTAATGTTTATTTTTATACTAATATATTATATTGATATATTTTTAATTATTAGTCTAATATAATAATAAAAAATATATTAAAAATCATTTAATCAGTAGTTTATGTGTAATAAAATTAAGAACATGTAATGTTTCAAAATAAATAAATATATATATATATATATGCACACACACTATTTTCAATTGAGTGTTTTATTTATAATATTTAGAAATATAATAAAATAAAATGGAGTGAAAATTTTTAATCAGTGAATTAAACTTATGTAAATAGATCAATTTCATTTTAGGAAAAAAATCATCAGGGTAAAAATTGAGTTACCAAGACAAAGGTAAACTAGTGTAAAAAGGGTGAAACTAAGTGATATGACATAAAATATAAGGAAACATTATATATAATAATTTTAATTTTTTGATTAATGATCCATATCAATTATTTTTACACTTTTTATCCACTTTCAATTTTAAATTTATAACCTTACACCCTATGAAATGAGTATTTATAGAAATAGAACTCGCAAATCACTTATAATGTACCCCTCATATAGCCCCTAAAAAGAGAAAAAATCAATATTTGTCACTAATACATACCCATAATTTTTATCCTAATTCCTTATAATAATTTGGGGGATTATCTTATTCTATTAATGAATCCAAAATAATTTATTTTGAAGGAACTCATTTCAAGAAAGACTAAACTCCACATGTAACTATCTATGTTATTCTATAAATTTTTCAATTAACTTCTCAAATACATAATTTAAAAATATTATTATCATCTATAGTGATGTTATGTTATCATCGTTATTATTTTGATAAAATGTTAAAACTATTATATAGATATATACTCTTAAACATTTATTAGTATAACATGTTCTTGTTTTGGACGGTCCAACCACCTATATAAATGATTACATAAATACAAAACCATTTTCAATAATAATAAGTATCATGAAATTAATACTAGTAATATATTATATCAGGGAGTACTATATTTCATAAATATGTTTCTGTATGAAATATATAAAAATAATTTAGCATTATAAAGGTACTCATTATAATTGGTAAATTACCTGAAAAAACATTCATCATGGATTCAAATATCGTGAACCATACTCATTATTTACATATAATAAATGTGTCGATACATAAATCATATAAAAACATTAATAAATCTACCCAAAATAATATATCCATTTTGATAATTGTATCATCTAATATATACCAATATCTTTGTTATGGAACATGTATGAATATTTCAATATTACCTACATCCGATGGTGAAAATAAACATTAACTAAATAATATATTTATAGTGAATGATTATAATTGAATAATAGAAAAGTTAATAGATGAGAATAATGGTATTAAATAATATACTATAATAATTGAGTTTATTATATATTATTTTACATTTATTTTATGGAACACATGAGTAAAGTTAAATGTTTTCTTTATAATATAAATTTGTATTTCAGATTGTTTTAATAATATTCCCATACGGAGAAATTTTACTGTATTTCAATCTAAAATTGAATATATATTTTTTCTCATATTGTGTTTCATGAGTTTTACATTCCCTATTACTATTTATCATCCCCTATAGTTAATAATATTTCATATGTAATGCATGACAGAGAAACCAACCATACCCTTTATTTTTGGCATTTAATTTTTCTCATATATTTCCATATTCCTTATTGTATTTTATGGATGTACATAATACTAATTATATATTTTTTAATATATCATTCAATTAACATTACAATCAATCAAAAATTAATCTTCTTTAAAATTTGGGTATGATCAATTTCTAAAAACTTTTTCTTTCTTTACAAATTTGTGAAGGGAATATATTTTTTTAAAATAGTCCATGCTAATAAATTTTATCATTTTCATCATTAGTTCTCATTAATAAACATTTTACACATGATTACATGGTTTTCGGATCAAATTTATATTTATTTTTTATTATAAATATTTTTTGGAAGCTATAAGTAAAGTAAAAATTATTTCATCTACTTTTTTACAATAAATTTTAATGCTCTAATATATTTTTTTCATATGTATAAACATATTTTAATGTTACATATGATTCACTGGAAATATGATCTAACGGATCTATCAACCATCATTTTTTGGATGGATTACAATGAGGTCTTATGGATTATTTCATGAAAACAATTTCTTTTCATGGATTAATTAATATATGATGTAATTATGAATGTTTTTTTAGTTCCACTAATATACATAATTCCTTTAAAATCTTGAAAACTGGCTTTTAACGGTGTTAAAAAAGAGATGTTAACCACATTGATGATAAGGGGGTCATATATATGTGCTAAAAAATTGCTGATAAAGGACTATCGTCGGTTCATTAGAACTGATAAAGGTCGTGACGCCTGGAGTGGGATGTTAATATAAAAGTACACCCAGAAATAGAAACCTCAATTTCAAATGCTATATACAACCAGTGATTTAAAAAAACCGTTATTTCAAATAATGATTTGAATTTTTAATTTAAATCCTGAATAAAAACATTTCCACCCATGGTATATATATAAAAAGCTATTATTAACATTTCAAACAAAATGTTTTATATAATTAAATTTACTAATATCTAGAAACATTCTAAAAAATAAATATTTAAACATTTGATATATTTGATCCCCTATAAAAAAGTATGCAACTATGGTTTGAATTTCTGAAAAAATCATCTAAACCCAAGATAAATATTCTTCCTATATACGAAGACAAATATTATTTTAGAATGAATATAATGAAATAAATTACTCATTATTATAAAAGAATACATTATTAAAATGTCATATTTAATTAAATTGACACATTTTTGTTATGGTGTAGTTGATTTGTACATGTCACAAATGACCCAAGGATCATTTCCCTAAACTACCAAAACAATATGAATGTGTTTTCTCAGTTTTTACTATGCCACTTGTTCGTTTTAGTTAAATTATTGTCAATTCTAAATAAACATTCACACATTGAGCCATATTGGTCACACCGTGCATCATATATAGGTTAATTTGACTCATACATGTCACAAATGACTCATGGACCATTTTAATAAAATATCAAAAAACTATGATTATGTTTGGTCAGTTTTAAGTATTTCACTTGTTGTTCTTACATAAATTGACGTAAATTTTAAATAAAAATGAATTTTTTTAGTTATACCGGAAACTCTTTGCATCATATTGAGGTGTCTTTGATTCTAGAACGTCCAAAATTACATATAGATAGTATTCCATGAGTATCAAAACAATCTAAATATGTTTTATTGGGTTGTAGTTTTCTATTTCTGTTTTTTTACTATAATGTTATTTCAAATAGAAAAAACACATTATGATTCATACCAATTTAATTGTGCTTCAGTTTTAAATTATACTACTTCGTGCACATCACAATTTAATTATAAATATTTATACTAAATTATCAAGACAATCAGAGTTTGTTTCATAGGTTTTTAGTGAGTGACACATTTTTAACTAAAATGTCAATTTTAAACTGACAATAGACACTTTATGTGATATTAGTCATTCTGTGCATCATATCGAGGTGTGGTTGACTCCAATACATCAAAAATTACTCGTTATTCATTTTCATAAAGTATTAAAACAATCAGAATGTTTTTCTCTCTTTTTAGTATGTCACTTGTTGTTTTTACTTAAACTAATGTCAATATTGAATAAAAAGTGACAGTTTGAGTCACATTGGCCACATTATGCATCCAATTTAGGTGTCGATGATTCATAATTGTCAGAAATGACTCAAGGATCATTTTCTTAAAGTATAAAAACAATATTAATGTGTTCTATTATTTTTTCAATATGTCACTTGTTTTTTTACTTAACTTAATGTCAATTTCAAATTAAAAAACACCCTTGGAGTCATATCGGTCACATTGTGGATTTTAGTTAGGTAAAGTGGAATCCTACAAGTCATAAATGACTCCAAGGTAGTTTACTCAAATATCAAAACAATTTGAATGTGTTTGGTTAGTTTTTAATATGTCACTTGTTGTATTTAATTAAATTTATGTCAATTTGATATAAAAAAGATATGATTTGAGTTATACAAGAAGCATTGTGTGTCGTATAGAGGTGAAGTTGATTCCAACATGTCAGAAATGACATCTAGAACATTTTCCAAGAGTTTAAAAACAATTAGAAAATGATTTCTGGGTTTTCAGTATACATGTTATGTTCTTTTAAAAAATGTAATTTTAAACTAAAAACATTCATTATGATTCATATTGATCTCATCATCTATCGATATGATGTGAAACTAATTCATACATATCACAAATGGAATATGAATTATTTTCCTAAGTTATCAATAACATCAAAGATAATTTCATCAGGTTTTATTGAGTGACACATCTTTTAACTAAAATGTCAATTTCAAAGTGATAACAGACACTTTTAGTTATATCAGTCACACCGTGTATCAGTTTAATATGAGGTTGACTCGTACACATCAAAAATTTCTGATGTATAGTTTTACCAAAGTATAAAATCAATATTATTGTTTTTTCTCTATTTTATGTATGTAACTTTTAGTTTTTACTTAAATTAATGTAAATTTTAAATAAAATGGGACACTTTGAGGAAAATCGGCCTCACTGTGTATCAGATTAATGCGTGGATTATTTTTACATCTCAAAAATGGATCATGAATCATTTTACTAATGTGTTAAAAAAATTGAATGTGTTTTCTCAGTTTTCAATATGTTTGTTGTTCATTTAAATTAAATTAATATACATTTTAAATAAAAATGCCCACATGGAGTCATATCGATCACACCATGTGTTGTATTGAGGGAAATTTGAATTTTAAATGTCAAAAATAACTCATGGATCATTTTCCTCAAATAATAAAATAACATGAATTCTTTTGGTCAGTTTTTATAATGTCAATTTTTCGTTTTTACTTAAATTGATTTCATTTTAAATGAAAAAACAATGATGTGTACCAAAAATTCTGTGCATCCTATTGATGTATGGACGATTCCTACTCATCAAAACATACCTATAGATAATTTTCCTATAGTATCAAAATAATATGAATATGTTATCTTAGTTTTTAGTATTCCAGTTTTAATTTTTACTAAAATTAATGTTAATTTTAATTAAAAAGATACACATTAAGGTATAAAGGCCACACCGTGAATCATATTGAGGTACAATTGAGTCCTACTGTTTAAAAATGACATATATATCATTCTATGAATATATGAGAACAATCGAGATGTTTTTTCAGGTTTTTCAGTATGCCAGTTGTGTTTTTTACTAAGATGTTATTTCAAACTATGAACATTCTTTTTGAGTAATACCGATCACATCATGCAACAATTGTATATGAGACTACTTCATACAGGTCAAAAATGACTTATTAATATGTATCCAAATTTATTAATAGAATCGGAGTGTGTTTTCTTAGTTTTTTTATGATAGAAATGTTTTGAACTAAAATATCAATTTTAAATTAACAACATAAACATTTATCATACTGGTCATATTGTGCATCATATTAAGGTGTACTTGATTCCTACAAATCCAAAATACTCATGGATCATTTTCCAAAATTATCATAACAATACGAAAGGGTTTTCTCAGCTTTTAGATTTTCACTTGTTCTTTTGATGAATTTAATGTCAATTTAATATAAAAATACACACATAAAGTCATTCAGGCTGCAACGTGCATTACCATGAAATCCATTTAATATATTTGTAAAAATGTAATCACTAAATTGACAACATTTATCACATTCTATCATGTTCCTTCCACTACCTTTTATGGAAGGTGATAAATGCCGACAATGCATGAGCGACAAGGTTATTAGGGGGAATAGATCTGTAGAATACATTGTCTACATGAGTTTTTAATCATTTAAGTTAGACTAAGTTAAGGAAATAGATAACTGATAATATTATGTGGGAAAACATAGTATATAAAAAATCATTACACTATCATTGAATTCTGAGCATCTTCCTCGATGTTCTATCTCGCGCGCACCAGATCTATTTCAAACAAAATGCCCTGACCTGAACATAGTAATCCACCTATATAAGAAAACAATTATTATGTTAATAATACTAAAAATAAATAAATTAAACATAAATATTAAACAATCAACAAATTCTATGAATGTAACATCTGCATTCTATTTTTGTACATTCTTTCACAATGTTTTTTTTCTTAAACGTTTCTTAGCATATATTTTTCGTCTTGTGAATGTGATTATTTTTTATAGTCATATTAGAATTGGATAAATATTAATACACAAAGGATTAATAAATATTTTACATTAATTAGTAGTTATATTAATAAATATCACTTTAAGGATGATTGTTTGTTCAGGGAATTTGATATCTCTTATAAATTTACAAACAAAATAACCACAATATTTTACATGGGATTGTTTTGGAAACTACAGAAACATTGAGTCTAATAAGTAATTTTCCTTTGGTATATGTTTAGATAGGTGAATATTATTATATATACACAAATACTAGTCTAGTATTAGATCTTTTCTTCATCCTTCTTCTTAGGCCTTGTCCTCATTCTTTATTTTTCACGATATTGATGGACTTCCCTATAATAAAAGAATCCTCATTAAAAGATAATATAAATTATGTAACTTAATTTTTTGTTCTATTACATTGGATGTAGAGTATTAATAATTGAAAAATGCTATCATGTGTGGATGGATTGTTGGATATTCATGAATTGAATCCAAGAAGTAAATTTTTTGAGTCTCCAAATTTACCACAATAAGAATCCAATGATTTATAAAAACACAATAAAGAATAAGTAATTATAGAAATGAAAATATAATTTATATGATTACATTTTAGATTTTTACCCCTATTGGTATTAAATAAATTCTATCATAAGGAATTTCTCTTTCAATGGATTTGATCATACCTATCAATATTTCATTTTATTTCATGGAATATATTTTTGTTAGTACTATAGAGGTGATATGAGGACTAACAAGACAAAATTTTCTTTCATGGGAAAATCCATTCAACTATTTTACTATATACGCCTTCTTGAAATATGTAATCTATATAGTCATAATAAACACATTATATTAACTTTTTGAAAATCAAATCATGACAACAAACCTCATGTACATATTTTCAATTAACCCCCCTAGGCACTCAAAGTTGAGGATTTTAGTAGAACTCTAAACAATAATGATGTATTGATATTTCTCTCTGCATATATTTTCATCAAAATATATTATTTTATTATGAATATATTATAACATTGTATACATATTAAACATTAATGATAGTGATTGTGTATATAAAATGGTTGGGGTATTAGCGATTTTAGTAGATATATTTGATTGGTTGGTTGATACATTCGATGGTTTTGAGTCTCCACTTCCTTTTATCCCCATCCCTTTGTCCTTATATAATAACATTAATCGGTTCAAAACCTTTTTCATTAATTTTTAAAGTATTGGCTTGAGAAATAAATTTGAAATGAATAAATCCTTTTCCACATGTTTTTTATAAGTTGTGATAGCCATGTGTATAATGTTCAAATAGACTTTTCAATCATATGAATATCTTCCTCATCAATTGGGACATGTAGATCACCACTTGGACCTTGGGTAACACTGATTGAAACTCTATAATGATTTATTAGATGTGGTCAGGTAGGTAGAATGTGGTTTTCCTTATTGAACACCATAACCCTCACAACAAGGTGATGAGTGGGTATTGATAACTATAAATCAGAGTCATTATCACCCTGTAGAATAATAGTATTAGAAATGTATCAATGTCTACCATATTCAGATTTCCTCGAAACATATATTTTAATGTTTATTATCTCAACTAAGAAATATAGTTGATGGGAATGGCGAGCATCATAACAGGTGGGGGGATCTCGACATACAAGTAGTTCTTGGGTTTCTTCTTCTATTTTACCCCATTACATTTTCCATCATATATCTCTTCAAATATAATTTTTCTTTAAGAGTATATATTCTTCTCTAATATATTTTTTAAACCACTTTCATCCTCCACTTTTATTTCTCAAAATATGTTTACGGTGTCACCCCAACACCAGCACTTGTGATGCGGCCATACTATTTTTTTCTCCTCTAGGCCAGTCATAGTAAATGTTCATCTAGTATAGTTGTTACTGATTTCTATGACTATGTCAGATAGAAAATACAGGAAAATAATTAATCAATATTATGTAACAATTATCTAAATAATTTTTTTATTATGTAATATATAAGAATGTTTGCAACACTTTTTTTTGATTTCTTCTATTAGGATCCCACCATTATTTACATGTGCCTCCTTCCATATTACATGGCATAAGATAGAAGTGTCTTTAGATTTAAACTCACTAATATGTATATAAATGGGGGAATATAATTATGTTGTTGTTTCATGTCATATTAAATTATTACAAACATTTTAAATTATGAACCGAATTTTTTTTCGAGTAAATCATACCTTATAGATACATTATGGTACGAGTATAATGGTTTCTTAACTCCTTCCTTATTTTTTGAAATAAGTTCTTGTTTCATAAATAATAATTTTCAATCAAATTTATTAATACATGTATCATCAAAAAACATATTGCTAGCCTAAATTTACCTAAAATTATACCACCTTATAATGACCAATAAATGCATCCAATGCTTATTGGGTAATCCGGTGTGCATAAATAAGCAATTGGTGCCAGTTTATTTTACCTTCAATATCATTCAGATGATCTCCTGTTAGAATTGTGAGAAATCCTTTATAAATCTTTCTGAAAAAATTGATGTATATTTCTTGTGCGATTCATACACTATAAATTTACTCTACAAAGGATGATGAAGAGTAAGTCAATGTTTGATTTTTTGTTTTTTAAAATAAAGAAATGATATCATAATGTTACCGTAATTTCTTCCCACATCAGTGTCTTAATTCTCAGCACAACATACTGAAACAAATCTTTATCAATCTTTATGTGTTTCCGAGTGACGATTCTAATTAAAATAAATATTTTTTTCTATTTCATAAGTATTTTTTAAAAAATATATTTTTATTTAAATACTTATTAAATGATAATAAATATATTATAATAAATATATTTATAATTACAAATAAATATATATTTAATTAGAGTCATAAATATATATATATATTAACACTTTTGAAGCTAAAATAAATATATTAATTATATATTTAAATATATTATTATTTAATATGTATTTATATATATATAATTATTTATTCAAATGAATATAAATAAATAAATATATATATATATATATTAAAATTATAAAAATAAATATAATAGATATATTAATTATAAATATATTTATTATAATTTTATAATTATATAAATGCAAATATTTATTTCTTTGAATAATTATAAAATTATAAAAAACAAATATAGTTAACATATTTATTTTAATTTCATAAGTGTGTAAATATTTATTTATATTTATGACTATATATAATTTATATATTTATTTAAATTTCATAAGTATTTGAAAAAATATATTTTTATTTATATTAATGACTATAAATAAATAAATATAGATTTATAATTATAATTATAAATATAATAAATTTTATTATTATAATTTTATAATTACATTCATATATATTATTTAAATATACTTATTGTTATTTTAAGTTTTTATGAGAATATAATAGCTTCATGGGAACATGAATGAATCATATACACTGAGTAAAGTATAGATCATAAAAAGTGGGTCATCATATATATGGACAACAAGAATAGTAATGAAGGTGAAATGTATAAATGAACATTCACGATGAATACATATAATATATGGAAGTTAATTATATTCACACATCAATTGATCATGTTCATTGTAAATATATATTTATTTATAATTAAATTATAAATATACATAATTAAAATGTATTGTTAGATAATTATAAATATATGAATATAATAAATATAATAAATATAATAAATATATTTATTATTTAATGAAATTTATTATATGTATATTTGAATTATTAATGAACATATATTAATTATAAACATGCATTTTTATTTAATTTATTCAAATATACAATATTTTTTAATATAAATATAATAATTTTAAATAAATTAATAATATTTTTATTAAAAACATTTATCTGTGATAAAAATAGAGTGTATAAATCAACCATTTATCAATACATTTTAGCGCTGATAAAGGGTAGATGTATCTGCAATAGTTTCTATTGCTGATAAAGGAACACCTTTTATTAGTACATTCTACTTAGCACTTATAAAACCCTGTACATCCCTTTCATGAATCTGTGGTAGTGTTCCTACAGAACACATATGTTTTTTATCATTATATAATAAGTGATATTTTATAAAACACCAATGCATTGGGTAATGTTCTATACCTCATGATACTATTATTAGATAAGTGTGGTTTGCCTAAGTCCACTATGTTTCGAGATGTGGTGGTCAACCCAACCACATTATTATATAGGTAGATGTTCTATTAGGTCTATTATGATATGAATGTCCAATTGGTTATCATGGAAATATGGTATGATTTATATTATCCTATTTTTGTACTTTATTATTTTATACAACATAACTATGATATATTCTCATAGATTATGATTGTTAACTCATGTTTATAGACTATTATTAAAACTAAATCACGTTATTCTAAAATAATTATTCATGAGACGTGATTTATAATGTATTGTGTGATTCTCTTATGTTATTTTCGCACTCATTATTTTTGTTCTCATACAAATATTCTCATAATATGATAACTTGTGATCTTTGATTTGATGCATCTTATGTTTACACGTAATAAGAATGTATGGCCAATATTTCTAAAAGATTAATTCCCTAGGTAGTGAAGGTGGTTATTTATTATGAAAGGACTAAAGGAAATCATGTGATAAGACTATTGGTGGGATATTTTGAATATGTTTTCATTTAAGTTGGTTATGTATCTTTTCGTTAAATGAACTATCACTTTAGGTTATGGGGTAAGATTTTATATTATATATAATGAATATTCTTATAATATTTTTTTAATATTAATCTATGTTGGGTTTGAGTCAACTCAGTTGGTATCAAATATGGGTTTTGGTATTTTGGTTTTATTTAGTTTATAATAATAGGTCAATAGAAATAGAAACTACCTATGTTGAACAAAAAAAGTGATGTAGGAAGAACTGAAAATGTCATTGGATTAAATAAAGATTCAACAATTTAAGACATTTTAGGAATTATTATACTTAACTTTTCATTTCTTAATGTGATTATAGTATGTAGATTCCTAATCTAATCATTTGGTTTTATAATGGGATGAAATAATAAAGGATGAAATTTGGGTCGTGATAGGTGTAACATCCCGTATTTTCATTATGGTACAAGCACATTAGTTATTGGTTTAAATTTGTTTTATTATTTCTATAAGAGTTATTAATGGGATATGTGGTGGTTTTAGAGAGTCCATGTCTTGTTAAAATCCGAAATCAACAAAATTTGTAAAGGAAAACTGAGTTTTACAGTTATCACATGGTTAGTTCTTAATGTTCTAATTAACAGTGTGAGGGTGTCATAGTGCACTGTGATGGGGGAGGGGGCACATGGTTTTTCCTAATCTTTAATCCCAAGTCGCATTGTTTTTTGAGTGATGAAGACATATTTTCCTAGAGGTTTTCATGGTCTATGTATGGTTAGTCATGTTGTATACCTAGCTCACGTGTGGGGTCCCGTGCATATTGGATGTTTAACAGTTGGTGCACGATGGAGAAAATCATGCAACCCAAAAATTCAAATTTATAAAAAAATTATTCCATTACTTCCTTAAAAACATAAATCATTATTCGTCATATATTTTAACTAGTATCCATCCAATCGGGGACTTCATCCAACTCTACAGTTGAGGCTTTTATGACATTGCTTCATCTTTGCTCCATTTCCACAATCAATTTCATGTTGGAATCATATCGATAAGAGACTCAATCCTATTTAATCCATTCATAGTTTATTTCTCCATGTTTTTTATATCTTTATGTTTAATAAAATTCCCTATTTTTCGGAAATTTTTCCATTTTAATGATTTCTTCCATTCTAGACTGATTCAGAGGTCAAAACGGATGAGTGGTCATATACTGAACTATTTTTGGAGGTATAGTAATTTTCTGTAAAATTATCTTTGTATTTACCTTGATAAATTGTTATATGCACTAGACTCCTCCATTTATTCTTCTTAAATTATTAATAAATTAAAATATATGATAATCCATGATCAATATAGTCCAATAAAACCAGGAATTTATATCATTGGGTTTCCACCTTGACATGAACCACCCCAACGAGTGTTCCTCCCTTTATGACCTAATAGAGTCAGGGATTGAATTGTTTTAAACCACCATTTATGGAGTATGAAATGAAATTTAAATGAATTAAATTAATTTTATGTAGTGGTATGTTTTCCATTCTAGCTAAACACATTTCAATTTTTCAAGTCAATAGTGATAAAATGGTCCCAAATTATGGATAACATAGACAAGATCATCAAAATTGATATTTAGAATTTTTAATTGAATCTTATTATGATTGGATTAAAACTTGGATTCTTAAGTAGAATACCTTAGATGGGATCATGAGGAAGAATCCTTTTATACTTTACCCTTCAGTGATACCAAGTCAGCTAGTGGATTACCTTGGATAGGCTTAGTGGGTAGATGCTAATGTATCATTCCATGAGTGATACTTGGTTACCAAAATGTTATACCATGGATAAAATTAGCATGTTATGTATAATTCCATGTTTATAGTGATTATTGAGATCAAATTACAGATTTCCTTGGAATAACTCATAAGGAAATGGATACTGATAGTACACCTAGATCGATACATGGGATACTATATATGGATTACCTTGTACTTGTTCAGGATTCCTCTTTATTAATTACTAATGATACCTTTTACAAATATTATGTATGTGTCTTCCAATCTAATTAACATGATTTAGTTTAGTCCATGTAATCAATTGAACTCTTATGGTCTATTTATGTTTTCACACATGTATTCCAATAGATGTATAATGTATCTATATATATTATATATATACATATAAATTAAATTGTTTATTAAATGTGAATAGGTGGGCAAAGGTTTAGAGATATCTGGCTAAATTCAAAGTTGGTAGTGATGGTTGGGTATCCCATGAGGTACCTTGATCATGGTGGTTTATTTATTTATTGTCTTACTTCTAGTTTTACATCCACATTTATCATTTTAAATGAACAAATTGGAATTTTATATACACTATCGGGGTGGAATACTTTGTATATCTGACATGAATTTTGGTTCACCTCTGGTACCCAAATAGACTTAATTATTGTAGGGATAGTCAAAGGGAATCACCCATCTTATGAGGTCCGATTTTTAGTCCTAAAATAGAGTAAGACAGTAGAGAACTGAGCATATTCTCTTAATGCTAGAGGAGTAAGGTTTTGGAATTTTTTATTTTTAGATCATGTTGTATGTTCATGTACCCCTATATCAAGTGAGATTCCATTTTGAATATTATTTTGTATTTGATATTAATTTAGCTTTCTCCAGTCATTATATCTAAATTATTTGTTTTTCAGTGTTGGGTATTTATTACTATTTCTATTTCTTATCGATTTTATTCTCCATTGTGATATAATTTATCAATAAGACATTATATCCAAATATACACACCCCAGGCCCTCGCTACTAGTTGAAAACCATTATAATTGAGGGAGGTTTGGTTGAGGACATATTTACTACTAGATTTTGAAACTGATTAGTTGATTACAAGACGTGATGGTACAATGTTGTATCAGATGTCTTTTTCCATTTATCATACACGATTGTTATTAGATAAATGATTAGGAATTTTTCATACTATGGCAATTATCCTATGACTGGTAGTATATACCCCACATACTGGGGAAATCCAAATTACCTAGGATGGGATATTGTTGTTCTAGTTTGTGCATGTTATTGTTGTACTAATTGCACTATTGGGTGATGCACATGTCTTTTGATGTTATTGTTGTTGATATTATAATTATGAGCTTCATATTCATTATTCTATGATGTGAATGAGGTATTATCTCATGTATCATTATAGGCACTCAAGTATTCACATTTAATGCATAATTCCATCCAATAAAAGTATATCTTATTCCTTACATTCCCTATATTTCATGTGATGTTTTGGATTTATTCGGTTATTATATGTGGAAATGTTATAGGGTTTCTTTAATGTATTGAAAAAATTGATTTATTGGAACATCTACATCAATCTAAATGGTGTTTTCCTATATTTATTATTGATGGAATATTAATTAATTAATTAATTATATAATGTTTGAGTTTGGGACCACTGGTTCCATGGGATGAAGAATTAGTTTGCTTGACTACATGAATTGAAATTTAAATATATAAAGATTTAAATTCTATAAATTTGAATTGGTGATTCATTTAGATAAATAATTTATACAACATGTTACATCCTAATACCAGATGTAATGTACAGATCATATTTACATGACATACCAATTAGAATTTATTAAGAGTACGAGCCTTTATAATTTGGGACTGGGGACACATTTGACTTGATTGTGATTAGTTTATGCTTATAAAAGAGTATAACCATAAATAAATTTATATATTTTAAATGAAACCGCTACCACTAAATGGGGATTCCAATTGAAATGTAAAGGGTATCTTTTTCTATACATTGTAATGGAAACTCTATATACAGGAACTTCTATTACATAATGTGATACCTTGACCTTGGCATAATCATTGTAGTAGAAAATTGGTAGTGTATCTTATGATAAGTGTGGTAATTATTATCATTGATAACTAGATTGAGGACCCCACATAGATGTTAAATCCATTTATTGGAACATTTTGTAACTATACTCTTTTTTATCTACAATAGCTTCGTTATCATTAATTTTATATGTGGTTTGATTTTTAAAATTGTAGAGTTATACAACAATGACATCCTTGAGTAATGTGTCAGGTGGGTGGCGATAACAATTCACAGGAGGTAGTGGTCCCTGAGCCACTAGTAATTCCTTTTACAATGGAAATAAAGGAACCTCTTGTTCTTCCAAAATTGGGAATATATTCATTGTTTTGACATAGATTCATTCACTTTATATATTCTATTTATCGGTTTCCATGATCTACCCTTACAATAGAAGAGTTAATTCTCAATTTTCATCAACAACATTCTTGTTCCTTCGTGGGAGATGGTGGTTGTCTGGTTATAAATCATGGATAGTTTCTATTATACCAATCTTGAAGAATTTATTGATTCCTCAAGAGTAGTGGTTCATGATATGAACCTATATGCTTCATGTATATAGTAAATATTGGTGGGAGATCATTTCTTTGGCTAAAAATCATCAGGATATTCTCTAGGTGGACTTCCAAAAATCCTTCTATTATTACTTTTTTATCCGAATGTTTATAGAAGAATGAACTATATGCATGACACACCTAAAGTTTGGTACTATGTCTATGATAGGGTTTTCATATCATTTTATTGAATTTTGTGTCTTACACAGACATTTATTAGTGATGAGTAGAAGATTTTTAGAAAGTTAGAATATGGGATTTTGTTTTCTATCAGATTAGTGGTGAATTTATTTCAGTTAACCACCATTTGATATAGTGTGAACAAGGTACTTATCACATAGTGGGACATGAGGGAAGCTAGTAGTGAGAGTCATGGAAGTTTGGTATTTTGGTAGGGAGGTGGTTCGACAAGTGATAAGAATCATTAATTTGAGTCTACTCATAGTGGAATCACAAATCAGATGAAATGAACTAGAGGTTATGTGGTGTGTCACCTGTGTGTAAGATAATTAAATAATAATCCCTAATGTATGAGTTAAATAATCTATTTTCAATCATATGGATGGATATATAACCTTTAACATTTCTGTTGAACTATCCCTCCAATTCCTAGTGAAAAGTTATTTGTACCGACACTACATTATGTTACAAGATTGGTTGTTCCACATTAGGCATGGAGTTGGTGAAATGCCAACTTATTAGGTGGAAGAGGATGTCCTGGCAGAGGTGGTCAGTATTTAGATGTAAAAATCCAATATATCGGACCGAACCATGTTAGATAAGATTCATCTCAGGGCATCATATTTGTAAATATCTATGTAGTGTACCCTACTCCTTAGGAGTAGAGTTCAATGCCTTTTAGAGATTGTGATACTACTATATTATCCTATATTTATCTTCTTAATTATTTGATATATGTGAACACACACCTTTTTTCCAGTAATGTTTTTGAGCCTTGTTCAAGAAATAGTGTAACTTTGAGTTTTTATGAACGCAGATTCTCCCTTAGGATAAATATTAGAGAGTATACAACAATGTAGGGATTTCAGTTTTGAGGTTGTAAAATATATCTTCCTTTGGAATCTTCTTGTCCTTAGGATGATAGGATTCAATTTTGTTATTAGTATTAACTGTTTGGTTCCATACCACACCTATGCATATTTCTATAATCTAATGTTGTCTTTTAAATAACACAAGTGATGTTCATACGTTTATAATGGAGAACGGGCGGTCCTAGAAGCCAGATCTAGACTAGAGAATTGTTATTTTTTAATAATAATAGTCTAGATATGTAGTATTTGTATAAGTGAATGTGGAATATAGCTTATATAATTCCCTTATTCAATTTTTTTTCAGGGATGTATTCCCTTGTGACCTCTATAGATTACCTCCTATGAGAGATGTGGAGTTCACCATTGATAAATTTTTATGGGAGTCACCATTGTCTATTCCTCCCTAAAAAAATACAGCTACAGAACTCTAGGAACTAAAAAAGAAGTTATAATATTATAAATAGAAGGGTTTAAAAGACCCAACACTCTGCCATGGGGTTGACTTATTCTTTTCACTATAAAAACAGATGGCACCCGAATATGGTGCATGGATCACTATTGGTTGAATTGTATTAGGATTAAGAACTGATATCTGTTACCTCATATAGAAGGCCTTTTAGAAAAATTTTATAGAGTGATTATTTTCCCTATCATTTATTTGAGGATGGGCTACTATCAACTGCATTTCAGGACATCCGTCATAAACTGTTTATAATTTTTGAGTAGAGATCGATTTTATGTGTATTTGGTTATGCCATTAGACCTTAGAATTGGTTATAAGTTTTCATGGATGTTATGAATTGTGTTTCCACTCTTATCTAGATTAATGTGTGGTTGTATTCATGGATGATATCATAGTTTATTTTAATAGTTATCATAACCATGATAAAAAACATGAGATCATGATGAATACACTAAGAGGTAACCAGTTGTATTCTAAGACAAATAAATTTTAATTTTATATTGATATGGTTTAATTTATAGGTTATAAAACTCGAAGAAAGGTGTATTAATTGAGATAGGGATAGTGAGTGTCGTAGTTTCTTGGTGTAAGACCACACATTTCCTTAACATACATAGTTTCTTTTAGATTGATGTATATTATTGTCAATTTATGTATGCCTTATCACACCTAGTTACACCTCCCACATACCTTACTAACTGGGGTGTGTAGTTCTTATGGTATGAAGCTCGTGAGGTAGATTTTTTAAATATGAGAGGGAGACTAATTTAAGTAATTATCCTAATTCTTATAGAGTAAAGAAAAATCTATTTAGTATATTGTGATGCATTTGGAATCATTCATGGGGTCATTTTGATGTAGGTAGAACGAGTTATAGTGTATGGGGACCACCAGCTAAGACCTCATGAGTAAAATTACCCCACACGCAACCTCAATTTAGAATAAATTGTTCTTGATTTACACTATTCTAATGACCCAAACATTTGAATAATATTTGATTTCTAAATTGGTGTTGTATTTCATTGTATACTCCAAAAAAACTATTTCAATTTATTAATGAAGTGATAACGTTGGGTTTCGACTGTTATAAGACTTTTGGTCAATATAAACATTTCAAACTAAACTATTAACATTATGAATATTGTTTATAAATATAAGTGATCTCGGATAATTAATAAAGAAAGGATATTCAATGTCCTCATCCAGTAGACTCGGGCCATACGAAGACCATCTGTCGGACTTGGGAAGGAGGTAGAATCACTGGGCTTTGCTCTTGACCAAGCCCAAGCCAAACCTCAACATGTGAATCTTGAGCGGAATCACTAAAGGGAGTTGTTCAAGATAGTTGAAATCCCCACTTGGGCAATGTGGTCTAAGCCGCCCCAAGATTCTATCACCCTAGCACATCTTACACATAGGTCCTATGGAGGGGTTATAAGGGTATATGTAACGATACCTTACTTACGATGTGTAATCCTTTTTTATAATTAAAATTATTATTTATTATTATGTTATATTTTTGAAATACAAATGTTTAGATAAATGTAGGATGAATTTATTGAAGATTCATATTATTGATGAATTTTGGAAAAAAGTTATTCAAAAGTATTTTGGTATAATTTAAATAATTAATAATGTGAAATGATCTTCAAAAAATGGTCTTATACAGTGGTGATAAGAAATAAATATAGAGTCTAATAAGATCAACTTGATTTTAGTGAATAGTAAAGTATGAATAGTACCATACCCTTATGAATAATAATGAACATTAATGAATAGTAAATCGGAAAAATAGATACTTCACCCATGAATGTATAAAATCAATATAGACATCTTAAATGTGAAACAACCCATCATAGAATTAGTTTTGGTATTTTTTTAAGTCATAAATAATTTATTTAAAATTTTATAATTAATTTAATAATTTAAAATAGAAGTTTATTTTCCTAAAATTTAATAATAAATTTTTACATTATTGTCTCATGGATATATGATAATTTTATGGGACCTTGATTACTTTTTCAATGCATTACAAAACACGTTATATATTTAGAGTAGTTTTTCGAATAAATAATGATTTTTTGAAAAATTTAAATTAAAAAATTCTTAGAAAATTATTTCCATAAAATGGAGTTCATTTTTTAATTCAGAAAATAGATATTAGAATTGGTTGAATTTATGATATTTTCATAGAAGGTTTTGTTTTTTGGTGAATATTGAAAATATAGTTTTGAGTTTCTGTATGTTTAATGACATCATTAATGATGTAATCATTATGTAATAATTATGGTATACTTTTTAATAGTAATATATGTTATGAGGTGTCCCTAATGGTCATTACCATGGAATAATACAATGGGAAATCCCATGGTTTTCCAACTACCACAGATGAGGTGTCCCTGGGAAATTAATTAAATACTTCCTAAATTTTTCAATAAATACCAATCCATTCCCTCATTCCTTTCATTCCAAAATCATCATCAACGATGCTCTAATCCTTTTAACTCCCAATTAATCCTCCCAAGGTTCCGGAAAGACGCCCTCAAGGTCGATGCCTTCAAGCTTTCGATGTTACTCATCAAGGTAAGGGAACCTTTCACACACCTCTTTTAAGTCATGACTTCTGTTATGTTATGTCTTCTAGTTTCCATATTATTTTGTTGTGGTATGTTCTTATATATCCTTATTACTATAAATTTCATTTCCAAACTATGATTTAACCTATCCAATATCATCAATTAACTTTCTAAATTTTTACGTGATGCCGTTAGGCTGTCGAATTTTCATAAAATAAGTCGCATTTTCTCTATTCTTTCATATCTCCTTTTCATGTGGAATGCCATTAAAATATACACACCAAGCTCATATTTAAATTTTATTATGTCACTATACTTTAAAATGATTCATTTATGGATGGGAGACCCTTTTCCCCTCTCTTTTTATTGTTTTCTAAAACCATGTTATATAGTCATTATACTGCAGTATTCTTGCCTCAAAATCTCTTTCTCTTTCTCACGAAATTATCTTGTTTTATTTATGTGAATACCATAATCTATTTTTATTTACATATTTATTCATAAAGAAATAAAATTGATCCATTTGATTCTGGAATTTATATAAATATAACCCTCACTCCATTTCTATGGGTTATAAATGACTTAATGAACTAATTTGTATGCAGCTTTTAAAATGTCACAATTTTGATATGAAACCCATTTATTTTATTCTATTTGGGTTATTTATGGAATGTTGGATTATGGTATATGTTTCTCACATGATATTTAGATATTATGGGTGAACCCTGATATCACTCCACTGCATTTGGTAAATAATTTAATCTATAGAAATGACAAGTTTGACGATACATTGGTGAATAAACTAGGTAATTTTAATGAATCATTGGGGATGAAACTTGGTGATATATATATGAATGTATAAATTAAATTATTTAGACACATTTTTATGTTATGGTTCAAGTTATCATAATTATTTTATGCCTCTAATTTAATTGATCATGTCTTTATGTTTTTCATCAAGTTCTTATTGATTTCACAAATAAACTGATTCCCTTACTTTCCATACAGGGCCTCATGCAGACCATTTCCATTGATATATGTATCTAGGTTATGAGATTTAATTATTTTACATAGGAATAAAATATGATGAATCTGTACAATTGGATTAGAATAATGTTTTTTGTTTCCATGTTTTATGATCCTAATTTCCATGAAACTCTACTTTAAAGATCCCATGTCGTAAAATTAATGGAAACTTATGTAATAAAAAAGAGGGATGCCATATTTTTTATAAAAGTATAGTTTAGATATTTATGGAAATTAGGATATGAAATCTTTATGAAGAGCCAAATAGAAATGATTAAATATAGTAAAATATCATCTTATTTTGGTGAAATATTAAGTAAGTGGATTTCGAAAAAATAAAACCATGTCTCGATACGAACAAGTGGATGTGGCTCTAGCACAGATGTACCTAGGAGTGAAAACTCCAACAAGTAGTTTTGTTCATGAACCAGGGTATCATGGTACATGAAAATGGGCCTTGCTGCACTCTTGTTTTGACACTGCCAAGAGATTTTTTGGTCAATAAAAAGATTTTTATGAATCATTATGAAGGATTAATAGAGAAATTTAACTGTTTAGGCATGAAGTTTTGAGACATAACATCATTTATAGTTAAAATACTCATAAATGAAATAATCTCCCCACTATGGTTTTATTATTTTATAAAATGGTGGGCAATAGGAGGAACCTTGCAAATGGTGACTGCAACAGACCATGCGCTGGTGGCCCTCCGATGGAAGTTGGAATAGAGAATTTCACAATAATGATGAACCAACATACTCATGTTATGGGAAATAACTTGAATCAAGATGAGAGACAGATATCACCGCGAAAGGGAACAACATTATATTGAGTTCTTTATGATCCATCAACCACCAACCATATGTCGATCTACCGACCCATTGAGTGCTAAATAGTGGATCATCCCTATCGAGATGATCTTTTCTGTGCTCCACTATTCATAACTAGAAAAGGTCACCCATGATCTTTACCGTTTAGAGGGAGAAGCTGATAAGTGGTGGGAGATGATATAAAACATGAGGCCAAGTGTGACAGTTGAATTTATGGAGTGGGAAGAGTTTATATGGATCTTTTTCAGAATGTATTTCCCTCGATCAATGAGAACAATAATGGAAAAGGAGTTCCTAGAGATGATTCAGAAGGAAAATGAATATGCAGGAAGCAATGAGATGAACTTCACAAGGATTTAATGTTAGACCTCTAGCTTTGTCATGGATCGAAATGGTAAGGTTGATAGATTCTTCGGTGGACTGAGACCTCATCTACAGAAGAATCCATCCAACCTAGAAAATGATAGATATGAAGAGATCAAGTGAAGTGTGATGAAATTAAAACTAGAGTTTGGCGAGATACAGTGGTCTCATAAATCCATTGATAAGAAGATATAAATGGAGAAAAGTCTAGGGAGGTTCTTAGATCATGGAAGAGGAGGCATGCCAGTGTACCGTCCCATGTGTAATAAATGTGGAAAGAAAGATTTCGGGAACTGCCTGCTCGGATGTGGGATGTGCTAAAAGTGTGGTAGAGATGGCCATATTGCGCGGAATTTTTGTAATAAGGTGAATCCTCAACTCCCAAACACTAACAAAAAAGGGAAGGTTGTGTTTGACCTAACTGATGCCTAATTCTATAAGTGTGGAAAACTTCGGAACTTTTCCAATCATTGTCCAAATCTGAGAGGAGTAGAGGGGAATCTCCATCGGCCACAACATCATCCAAGGGAACAAGGTCATACATTTGCAATCACTATGGCTGAATTTGAAGCACAAAATAATGTGGTGGCAGGTAATCTTGTTGTTCTCTCAAATATATCAAGTAATTTGTTTGATTTAGGTTCTACACATTCCTTTATTTCCTCTATATTTGCAAAAAATCTAGAATCCATCCCCAATTTTTTAAAAGTACAGTTATCAGTCAAGACTCCTAGTGGGAATATCTAAGCATCGTTAGTGTCTAGAAAATCAAGTATTTACTTTAGTGACCACAATATTATCTCAAATATAGTAGTCATTCCTATGTGGGAATTTGACATTATACTAGGGATGGACAGGCTCCCAATGTATAATGTTAAGATAAAATACAGAAGAAAGGAAATATCAATAGTATGGAATAGAAAACCAATATTTATATTCCATGGAGAGATGTCTCAGCCTGATATTTGTCTAGAAGAACCCCCTATATCCTCTATATGGAAATGATTGGTGAAGAAGAAGAAGGAAATGATTGTTTGAGGATAGAAAATGTCACTATTTTCCCCGAATATGTTGACATATTTATTGAGAAGTTATCCAGACCTCCCCCAAAAAGAGTGGTAGAGTTCTCCATTGAACTTGTACCTGGATCTCACCGTATATCAAAGACCCCCTATAGAATGGATAATGTGGAGATGGAGGAATTAATGAAATAACTCCAATATCTTTTGGAGAAGTGGTTTATCTAACCATGTGTCTCTCCTTGGGTAGTACCTATTCTCTTTGTGAAGAATAAGGATTGATCAATGTGGCTATGTGTTGATTATAGAGAACTAAATAGGTTCAAAGTGAAGAACAAACACCCTATTCCTAGAATTTATGATTATTTTACCTACTTCATGGGGCTCATTTATTATCCAAGATTGATCTTTGATATGGTTATCATCAATTGAGGGAAAAGAATGAAGATACTTTAAAAACTTCCTTCCGATCAAGATATGCGATTTACGAGTTTGTTTTTATGCCCTTCAGACTGACTAATGCACCTTCTATTTTAAATATTTGACGAATAGTGTCTTTAAGGACTACCTTGATAACTTTGTGGTAGTTTTTATTGATGATATTATAATATATTACAAAATTAGTGAGATTCATAAAGATCATCTAAGTATTATTTTGCAAACTCTATAGAAGGAAAGGATTTTTAGAAAGATTATCAAATGTGAATTCTGGTTACCATATGTTTCTTTATTGGGGCACATTGTTACCAATGAAGGATTCACAATTGACCCTACAAAGACAAAAGATTTTGGGGAGTGCCCTCATCCTACAAAAATAACAGAGATTCATAGTTTCATTGGATTAGAGGGATATTGTAGGAGGGTTTTGAAAAACATTTCATGACTTTCGAATACATTAACCAAGTTAACTAGAAAAGGGGACAAGTTTATCTGGACTAATGAGTGTGAGGAATGTTTCCAAGATCTGAAGATGAGATTTTCTACTGCACCCGTGTAAACTCTACCCTCAAGTGGAGAAGGATTATTTATTTTTAGCGACACATCTCTAAAAGGTATTGGGTGAGTCCTCATGTAAAATGACAAAGTCATCGCTTATGCATCTAGATAGTTGGAGACTCATGAGTAGAACTATCCTACACATGATCTGGAGCTGGATGAGGACATTTTTTCTCTAAAGATATGGATGCACTATCTGTATGGGGAGAAATGAGATATATACACAGCACCTCAAAGTTTGAAGAATATTTTCAGACAAAATGAATTGAACATGAGGCAGAGGAGATGTTTGACACATCGTGAAGACTATGATTGTTCAATTCATTATCATCTTGGAAGAGAAAACAATGTCGATGATGCATTAAGTAGGAAAGACCATATTGTTCTTTACATGATTAGGATTCAAAGAGATCCATTACAAGAGAATTATAAGGGAAGGGGAATAATCTACCCTAATCCAAATGATTTCTCAAACATCATTACTGGATAAGATCAATAAAGATCAAAAAGAATATCCTTTATTAGAGAAGATGTTTGGGGCTGTGAGGGAAGGGATGTTTCCTTAGGACAATATTGACCACGAAGGTGTACTGAATTTTTTTACAAAAATATGTGTTCTACAAATTCTGAAAATAAAGAAGGAGCTGATTGATGAAGCTCATATATCTACTTTCTCTATATATATAGGAAGAACAAAAATTTATAGAGACCTTCATGATCATTATTAGTCGGATAATATAAAAAGGGGGATTTTAGAATACACTTCAAGGTTCCTGGTATTTCAAAAAGTGAAGGCAGAGTGACAACTTCCTAAAGGGGTATTGCAACCACTACCCATACTAGCATAGAAGTGGGATAATATTACAAATGACCTTGTCACTGGTCTCCCGAGAACATCCAATGGAAACAATACGATATGGATTATTGTGGATCTTCTCACCATGAATTCCCATTTTATCTCTATTCAAGAAGATCTCTCTCATGATCAACTTTCCAGGATTTACGTAAAGGAAGTGGTAAGGCAGTATGGAGTTCCACTTTCTATCATATCTGATAGTGATCCAAGGTCCACATAAATTTTTTTTATAAGTATTCATTATTATATGAGTAATGAATTGAATTTCAGTTTGTGATATCACCACAAAAGTGATGGCCAATCTGAAAGGACTATTCAAAAACTCGAGTACATGCTCAGAACATGCTCAATGGAATTTAATGGCGGATGGGATCAACATCTCCCTTTAGTTGAGTTCTATTACAGAAGAAGGTTCCACTAAAGTATTAAAATAGAACCCTATGATGCTCTATTTTGCTAGCGACGTAGACTCCAAATTTTTGGAAAGGAGTTGCTGAGGGAAAGCTTCTTGGGGGTGATCTTGTACAAGACATGATAGAAAAGTCCATGCGATATAGCAACCCATTAAGGCTTCCCAGAGTCTACAAAATAGCTACGCCGACAACCATCGAATGGACTTAGTGTATGTTCATGGTGATAATGTCATTCATCCAACATCACCTTGGAAGAGAGTCATAAGGATTCGAATGAAATAGAAGATCATCCCTAGGTACATTGACCCATATGAAATCCTTGATCGTGTAGGCGCAGTGCCCTATTAGCTTGCACTTCCTTTAAATCTAGTACCTGTTCATGATGTCTTCCTCATATCCCTCTTGAGGAAGTACCTACGTAAACATTCACATGTACTAAATTCAGTGGTGGAACTACGGGAACACGACCTATCTTATGAGGAGAAGCTGGTGGAGATCTTGGATCGTAGAGACAAGGTTCTATACAACAAGACTACCCACCTTGTTAAGGTGTTGTGGAGGAACCACAGAATGTGAATAATCTACATGGGAACCAGAAGAGTCTATAAGGAAGAAGTACCCACAACTTTTCTCTTTTGAGGGTAGGTGTTAAATTTTTGTGGACAAAATTTCTTAAGGGGGTAAGAATGTAACAGCCCAAACATTTGAATAATATTAGTTTCCAAAATTTGTGTGTTATTTCATTTTATACACCACAAAACTATATCCATTATTTAATGAAGTGATACCGCTGGGTTTTGACTGTTATATGACCAGTGGTCAATATTACCATTGGAAACTAAACTCATAACATTACGACAGTTGTTTATAAATAAAGTGATCTTGGATAATTAATATAGAACGAAGAGTCAGTGGTCTCACCCAGCATACTCGGCCCATATAAATCCCAACTGTCAGAGCTTGGGAAGGAGGTAGAATCACTGGGCTTCGATTTGGACCATGCCCAAGCTGAACATCAACATGTGAAGCTTGATCAAAATTGACTAACGGTGAAGTTCAAGCCGGATGAAATCACCACTCAGGAAATGCTGTCTGAGCCACCCCAAGATTCCATCACCATAGGACATCATACACATAGGTCCTATA
Organism: Viscum album; assembly: GCA_963277665.1. Lineage (NCBI taxonomy): Eukaryota > Viridiplantae > Streptophyta > Magnoliopsida > Santalales > Viscaceae > Viscum > Viscum album. The sequence goes on from OY728161.1 coordinate 1,596,869,481, forward strand.
TAGGGGTTGTAAGGGGCTATGTAACAAGACCATAGATACATTGTGTAATATTTTTCTATAAAAAATTGCAATTTCTTATTATATAAAATTTGTGAATTTTAAGTGTCTGGATAAATGTAGGATTCATTTATAGATGTTCCATATTGATGATTAATTTTGGGAATAGGGTATTTGAAAATATTTTGGTATAATTTAAATAATTTATTCTGTGAAATGATTTTCAAAAAATGGCCTTCTATAGTTGTGATCGGTAAGAAATGTCGAGTCTAATAAGATCAATATGTTTTTTAGTGAATAGTTATGTATGAATAGTAACATACCCTTATGAATAGTAATGAATAGTATATGGAAATAAATTAAAATTCACCCATGAATGTATAAATACAATTTAGTAATGTTAAAAGTGAAAAACAATCATAATATATGTTTTGGTATTTTTGTATGTCATAAATAATTTATTTACAATTTTATAATAAATTAAATAATTTAAAATGGAAATGTATTTTATTAAAATTTAATCATAAATTGATACATTATTTTATTATGTTAATAAGATAATTTTATGGGACTGTGATTGCATTTTCAAGTTTCTATTAATATGTTATAGTTTTACAGTTTTTTTTAATAAATATTGAATTTTTTAAAAAAATTAATTAAAAATATATAGAGAATTATTTTCACAAAAAGGATTTCATTTATGAATTCATAGAATATATATTAGGTTAGGGTGAATTTATAATATTTTTATAAAATATTTTGTTTTTTGATAAATAGTGAAAATACAATTTTAAGTTTTAATGTGTTTAATAACATAATTAATGATGTAATAATGATGTAATAATGATGTAATAATTATGGAATAAATTTGGATAGTAAGATATGTTATGATGTGTCCCAAGTGCTCATTACCATGGACAAATATCATGGGAATTCTCCTGGTTTTTTAAATACTATCGATGAGGTGTCCCTTGGAAATTAATTAAATATTCCCTCAATTTTGATATAAATACCAAGCCATGCTCTCATTACATTCATTCAAAAATCCTCCTCAATGAAGCTCTAATATTTTACCTCCAAAGGAGTCCTCTAAAGATTCTCTCAAGCCCCCCCCCCAATGTCCAAACCTTGAAGCTTTCGAAGTTACTCTGCAAGGTAAAGGAACCTTTCACCCTCCTCCTTTAAGTCATGACTTCCTTTATGTTATGTTTTATATATTCCATATTATTTTGTTGGGGTATTTTCTTATACATAATTTTTACTATATATTTAATTTCCAAAATATGAGAGACCCTCTGTACTCTCATCAATTTATTTTCTGAATTTTTATGTGACGTCGTTAGGCTGCTGAATTTTCATAAAAGAAATCACATTTTCTATTTTCTTTCATGTTTCCTTTTCTTGTGGTACACCATTAAAATATCCACAACATGATCTTATTTCAATTTTATTAGGTCCCTATACTATAAAATGATTCATGTATGGATTGGGAGACCATTTTCCTCTCTCTTTTTATTGTCTTCTAAAACATTGTTATACCGTCATTATGCATTAGAATTTTCATCTCCAAATCTCTTTCTTTTTGTCAAGAAATAATATTGTTTTATTTATGTGAAGACCCAAATATATTTTCATTTCCATATTTATTCATGAATACATAAAATTTATCTATTTTATTCTGGAATTTACGTACATATAACCCGAACGTCCATTCTAGGGTTAAAAAATGACATAATGAATTTATTTTTAAGCACATTTTAAAACATCACGATTTTGATATGAAACTCATTTATTTCATTCTATTTGTGTTATTTATTGATTGTATTATTATGATCTATGTGGATCACATGAAAAAGGAAAATTACCGGTGCACCCTAATAGTTCTCCAATGCATTGTGTAATGAATTTAATCTCTAGAGATGACAAGTTTCACAATAACTTGTTGAATAACCTTGGTTATTTTTGTTACACCATTGGGATAAACTTTGGTGATATGTTCATGAATGTATAAATTAAATTAGTAGACACATATTCAAGTTATGGTTCAATTTATTTTAATTATGTTATTCCTCTAGTTCCATTGATCATACCTTAATGTTTTTATCGAGTTCTTATTGATATCATAAGTAAACTGATTCCCTTTCTTTCCTTACTAGGCCTTCTGCTCACCCTTTCCTTTGATTTATGTCTCTAGGTAATGAGTTGAAATAATTGTACATAGGAAAAACTTATGATGAATCCATTCTAGGGGATTAGATGAATGTTTCATGTTTTCATGTTTTCATGTTTTATGTTACAGATTTCTAAGACCCAAGAATTTAAAGATCCTCTATTGTATTTGTGATGAAAAGTTTTGTAACAAAAAGGCAGGATGCCGTAGTTGGTACAAAATTATAGTTGAGTTATTTATTGAATTTTGGGTTTGAAAACATTAGGAATAACCCTATAGAAAATTTCAAATATAGGAAAACATCCAGTTATTTTGTGGAAATATTTAGTAAATAGTTTCCGAACAAATAAATCCCTATATGGATATGAAGAAGTGGATGTGGATATGGAATAGAATTACCTAGGAGTGAAAGCTATCAAGATTAGTTTCAAGATTGACCAAAAGTATCCTGGTACATTAAAAGGGGCCTTGCTACACTCCTAGTTTGACACTCCCTGGGGATATGTTTGGACAATCACAAGCATTTTATGAATCATTATGAAGGATTTATTGGGATGTGTAAATATTTAAGCATGATGTTTAATAAAATAAATTAATTATAGATAAATGATTCATAAATGAAATAATATTCTCACTAAAGTATTATTCTTTTACAAAATGGTGGAAATATGAGGAACCCTTCAAATGGTGACCGCAATGGACCATTCGCTAACATACCTCTAATAGAAGATAGAATGGAAAATTTCATGATAATGATGATTAAACCGACTCAACATATGGGAAATAACATGAATAAATCTAAGATACCAATCTCATCGCAAAGGGAACTAAATCATGTTTAGTCTTTTATTCGTTAATGAACACTAACCTTCAGTGGATCTAATGAACCATTGATTTATAAGTAGTGGATCGACACTATCGGAACGATCTATTCTATGCTCCGCAGTTCTGAAAAAGAGAAGGTCACCCTGGCTATTTACCTCTTAGAGGGATAAGCTAATCAATGGTAGGAGCTGATAAAAAACACGAGGCCAAGACTGGAGGTTGATGCTATGGAGTGGGAGGAGTTTAGAGGGATATTCTTCAGCAAGTATTTCCCTTGATCGATGAGAACAATAACATAGAAGTAGTTTCTCGAGATGAAGCAGAAGGACAATGAATCGGTGGGAAGATACTATATTAACTCCACAAGGTTTTCATATTACACCTCCATCTTTTTCATTGATCCCAATGGTAAGTTTAGTAGATTATTTGGTGGGATGAGACCTCATATTCAGAATAATCTATCCAAATGATACTATGATAGCTAGTAGGAGATCGTGTGAAGTGTGATGAATGTAGAACTAGAGTTTTGTGAGTCACAATGGTCTCATAAATCTAATTAAAAGAAGAGATCAATAGACCCAAGTCTAGATAGGATCCTCAATCAAAGAAGAGTGAGAAAGAAAGTGCAACATCCCACGTGTAATAAGTGTGGGAATATTCATTTGGGGAACTACCTACTCAGATGTGGGAGGTTCTACATGTGTGGTAGAGATGGCCATATTGAGTGGAATTGTCATAGTGAGGTGAAGCCTCAACTCCCAAACACTAAAAAAATGGGAAGGTGTAATAGGCCCTACCATATGCCCAATTCTATAAGTCTGAACAACATGGGCACTTTTCCAATCACTGTCCAAATCCTAGTGCCATGGAGGGGAATCACAAATAGCCTCCACATCGACCAAGGGAACAAGGTAGTACTTTTGTAATCACTATGGGTGAAGTTGATGCCCCAAATGGGTTCGTGGAAGGTACTCTTGTTGTTCTATCAAATATAGAAAGTACTTTTTTGATTATGGTTCTATAGATTCCTTCATTTCCTCCATGTTTGCAAAGAAACCTGAATCTACAGCCTATTTTCTAAAAGTAGAGCAATCAGTTAAGACTCCTGGTGGGAATATCCAAGCATCATGATTTTCTCGAATCTCTAGTATTTATTACTGATCACAATATTATTGAAAATATATTAGTCATTCCCATGACGGAATTCGACATTATACTAGGGATGGACTAGCTCTCAAAGTATAAAGCTTAGATCTAATGCATAAGTAAGGAAATATTAGACGTCTTGAATGAAAACCCTTTGGTTATCTTCAAAGGAGATATATCTCAACAAGATATTTGTCTAGAAGAACCTCTTATATCCTTCTTTATGGGGTTGATCGGTGATGAAAAATAAGGTAATGATAGTTTGAGGTTAGAATATATTCCCATCATCATGGAATACATTGACGTATTTCCTGAAGAGTTACCCAGACATCCGTGAAAAGAGAGCTATAGTTCTCGATTAAACTTGTACTTGGATATCATCAGATATCAAATACCCCCTTTTAGATGGAACATTTGGAGCTATAGAAATTAAGGAAAAAACTCTAATAACTTTTGAATAAGGGGTTTATCCAACCAAGTGTATCTCCATGTAGAGCACCTATTCTATTTCTGAAGAAGAAGGATGGATCAATGCGACTATGAATTGATTATAGAGAACTAAATGGGATCAAAATTAAAAACAAATACCCTCTTCAAAGAATTTTTGAATTATTGGTCCATATTCATGGGGATGAATTCTTGTCTAATATTGATATTTGTTCTGGTTATCATCAATTGATGGTGAAGAAAGAATACATTCCAAAAACTGCTTTCTGATCAAATATGGGCATTACGAGTTTGTTGTTATACCCTTCGGACTGACTAATGCACCTTCTATTTTTTATTGATGTGGTGAATAAAGTCTTTAAGGATAACCTCAATAAAATTTTTATTGTTTTAATTGATGATATTATGATATCTTCCAAAAGTCTTGAGGTGAATGAGGATCATATAAAGATTATTTTACAAACTCTATGTAAGGAGACGATATTTGGAATGTTCATAAAATGTGAATTCTTGTTACAACATGTTGCTTTCATGGGGAACATTGATACCAATGAAGGAATAATAGTTGACCTTACAAAGTCAAAAGTTTTAGAGGAGTGGCCTCAGCCTATATCAATAACTAAAATTCATAGATTCCTTGGAAGAATGGGTTATTATAGGTGGAATTTTAAAAAAATCACGACTGGCTACCATTTATCCATGTTAACTCAAAACGGGTCAAGATCGTCAGGAAAAAGGAGTGTGAAGTGAGTTTCCAAGAGCTAAGGAATATATTGGTTACTACAAAAGTGTTAACTCTTTCCTCAAGGGGAGAAGGATTCGTTCATTTTACTGATGCATCTCTGAAATGGATTGGGTGCGTCCTCATGGAAATTGAAAAAGTCATTACTTATGCATCTCGACATTTGAAGAATCATGAGTAGTACTATCCTACAGATGATCTTGAGATGGTTGCGGTATTTTTTGTTCTGATGATATAGAGTCACTATATATATGTGGAGAAATGTTATATATACATATAATATCAATGTTTGATGTATATGTTTACAAAAAAGAATTTGAACATGACGTGGAGGATATGGTTTGAACTTTTAAAATACTATGATTGTTCAATTAATTATCTTCCTAGAAGAGAAAACAATATTACTGATGCATTAACCAAGAAAGTCCCATTATTTATTTCCATGACAAGGATACCAAGAGATCCTTTGTTCAATGTCCTAGTAATATTGGAAATGGTAATTATATGTGAAGGTAAATCATCAACCCTAACACAAATGATTTCTAAAGTGTCATTACAAGATAACATCCAGAAATATCATAATGAAGATCCGTTCATACAATAGAATTTTGAGGATGGGAAGGATGTGATGTTTCCTGAGTTCAATATTGATCAATAATGCGTACAGAAATTTCATACATGACTATGTGATTTATTTATTTTGGAAATAAAGAAGGAGCTGATGGATGAAGCTCATAGCTCTACATTCTATATACATCCAGGATGCATGAAAATTTATAGAGACCTTCATGATCATTATTGGTGGGATAATATGAAAAGGTGGATTATTGACTACACTTCAAGGTGCCCGATATGTCAGCAAGTGGAGGCAGAGTGCCAACTTATTAAAGGGGTATTGCATCCACTACCCACACCCACATAGAAGTGGGACAATATTACAAAAGACTTTGTCACTAGTCTCCCGAGAACTTCAAAATGAAACAATGAAATATGAGATTTTGAGGACCATCTCCCCAATAATTACTATTTTGTATCTATTCAAGAATACCTCACTCTTGATCAACATTCTAGGATTTACGTGAAGGAAGTGGTAAGGCTGCATGTAGTTCCACTTTCTATCATATCGGTTCATGATCCAAGGATCGCATCAAAATTCTAGATAAGTCTTCAACATGCTATAAGTGAAAAATTGAATTTTAATACGACTTATCACCCCCAAAGTGATGACCAATCAAAAATTACTATTCCAACACTCGACGACATGTTGAAAACATGCTCAATAGAATTTATTGGTGGATGGGACCAACATCTCCCTTTAGTTGAGTTCTCCTAAAACAATAACTTCCACTCGAGGAATCTAATGGAACCCTATGAATATCAATATGGTAAGAGATGTGTAACTCATACTTAATATAATGAAGTTAGTGAGAGAATTATTCTTGCACCTGATCTACTCCAAGAGATGACAGAAAAGGTCTATGCCATCCGCAAACACATTAAGGATGATCATAGTTGGAAAAAGAGATATTCCTTCTACCATCAATGGGACTTGGAGTTTGATTTTGGTGACAAGGTATTTCTTCGAATTTCACCTTGGAAGGGAGTCATGTTGTTTGGGATGAAATGGAACCTCAGCCATAGGTACATTAGCCCCTATGAAATCCTTGATCGTATAGGAGAAGTTTCCTATCAACTTGCACCTACTCCAAATCTAGTTCATGTTCATGATGTCTTCCACGTGTCTCTCTTGAGGAAGTACATACTTGACCCTTTACATGAACTAAATACAAAGGGGGTACAACTGGAACATTACCTCTCTTATGAGGGGAAACTATTAGATACCATGGATCATAGAGACATGGCTCTACACAACAATACTACTCACTTTGTTAAGATGTTATGGAGGAACCAAAAATTTTATAAGCCCATGTGGGAACCAGAGGAATCTATGAGGTAGAAGTACCCTTACCTTTTCTCTTCTAAGGGTACAAGTTAAAATTTTGGTGACAAAATTTCTTAAGGGGAGAAGAATGTAATGACCCGAACTTTGGAATAATATTTTTTCCTTAATTTGTTTTTTATATACTCTACAAAACTATATACTCTAATTATTAATGTGATACTATTGGGTTTTGACTGTTATATGAACGCTGGTCAATATGGTCGTTTGAAACTAAACTCGTAACGTTGCGATTCTTATTTTTAAACACAAGTGATCTTTGTTAATTAATACATAAAGAATTGTCGATGGCCTCATCCAGTAGACTTGGGCCATACGAATCCCATTTATCGGAGTATGGGGAGGAGGTAAAATCACTGGGCTATGATATGGACCATGCCCAAGCCAAAATTCAACATGTGATGCTTTAATGAAATTGCCTAAGGGAGAAGTTCAATCTTGTTGAAATCACCACTTGAGAAATTTTGTTTTTGCTGCCCAAATATTCTATCACCATAGAAGATATTACACTTAGGTCCTATGTAGGGTTTATGAGGGGCTATGTAACGAGAACTTAGTTACATTGTGTAATCCTTTTGTATAAAGAAATGTTTTATATCTTATTATGTTAAATTTTTGAATTTCAAATGTCTGGATAAATGTTTGATAAATTTATAGATATTCCATATTATTGATCAATTTTATAAAAATGAAAATTTAAAATATTTTGGTATGTTTTAAATAATTAATAATGTGAAATTATTTTCAAAAAAGGTCTTCTACAGTTGGGATCAATAAGTAATATAGTTTATAAAAAGATAAAATTTATTTTTACTGAATAGTAAAGTATGATATGTAACATACCAATATGAATAGTAATTAATAGTAAATTTCCAAAAAAATAAAAACATCACCCAAGAATGTATATATACAATTTAGAGATCATAAAAGTGAAAAAACGATCATAGTATAGGTTTTTATATTTTTTTATCATAAATACTTTATTTACAATTTTATAATTAATATAATAATTTAAAATGAAAATATATTTTCATAAAATTTAATCTTAAATTGATAATATATTGTTTCATGGGTATACGGAAATTTTATAGGAAAATTATTACTTTTTCTATGTGTTACAAAACAAATTGTAGTTTTAGAGTTGTTTTGTTAACACATAATGATTTTATTTAAAAAATAAATAAAAATTATTTAGAAAATTATTTTCTAAAAATATATTTCAATTTTGAATTCATAGAATTGATATTAGGTTAGGGTGAATTTATGATTTTTTAATAAAATGTTTTGTTTTCGGTAAATAGTGAAAATACAGTTTTGAGTTTCAGGGTTATTAATTATATCAATAATGATGTAATTGTGATGCAATAATTGAGGTTTACTTTTGAATAGTACAATATGTTATGAGGTGTCCCTAGTGTCCATTATCATGGTTTTGCATATACCACTGATGCGGCGTCCCTTGGAAATTAATTAAATATTCGCTCACTATTTCTATAAATACTAAGAAATTCCCAAATTCCATTAATTACAAAATCCTCCTAAACTAATATATGATCTTTTTACCTGGAAATGAGTCCTCAAAAGGATCCCTCAAGCCCCCCAATGTCCCAACCTTTAATCTTTCGAAGTTACTCTTCAAGGTAAGGGAACCTTTCACCCTCCTCTTTTAAGTCATTACTTTTTATAGGTTATGTCTTCTAGTTTCTATATTATTATGTTGGGGTATGTTCATATATAACTTTATTACTATCCAATTCATATCCAAATTATGAGATAACCTCTCCACTCTCATCAATTTATTTTCTTTATTTTTATGTTGCACCATTAGGTTGTGTAATTTTCTTAAAAGAAATCACATTTTCTCTTTTCTTTCAGGTTTTCTTTTCATGTTGTATGTCATTCAAATATCCACACCATGATATTATTTTTATATTATTCTATCCTAATACTGTAAATTAATTCATATATGGATGGTATACCATTGTACCCTCTATTTTTATTGTTTTCTAAAACTATGTTATATAGGCCTTATGCTGCTGAATTTTCTTCTAAAAATATCTACTTTTTCTCACTAAAATATCTTGTTTTATTTATGTGAATAACCAATTCTATTTTCGTTTCCAGATGTATTAATCAAGGCATAATATTGATCTATTTTATACTATAATTTACATACATATAACCCTCACTCTCTTTCCAGGGGTTATAAATGACATAGTGAACTAATTTTGAATAACTTTTTTAAATGTCTTGATTTTGATATAAAACCCATTTATTTTAATCGATTTGTTTTATTTATGGAATTATTGATTACAATATATCTGACTCACTTGAAAAATAGATATTATGGGTGCCCTCTGATATATATCTCCAATGCATTTGGTAAATAAAATAATCTATAGAGATGACATGTTCAAGATACTATGGTGAATAACATTTGTAAGATTTATGACACCTCGGGAATGAACCCTGGTGATATGTTCATTAATGTATAAATTAAATGTTTTAGCTATATATTATTATTATTATCATTCAAGATATTTTCATTATGTTATGCCTCTACTTAAATTTCTATTATCTTTATGTTTTTCTATAACTTCTTATTGATATCACATGTAACATTATTCCCTTGATTTCGTTATTGGGCCTTCTTTCAACCCTCAACGTTGATGTATGTCTCCAGGTTATGAGATGTAACAATTTCACTAAGGATGAGATTATGATGAATCCATCCAATTGTATTAAAATAATGTTTTATGTTTTCGTGTTTCATGTTCCTGATTTCCAAAACACTTGACTTTAAAGATCATCTGTTTTAAATGAAATAAAAAGTAATGTAATAAGAAGGTGGTATGCCATAACTATTATAGAAATTATATATCGGGGGATTAATTCATCATTTACACAGACCATAAAACTCTCACGTATATTTTCATGAAGTATGAGTTGAATTCCATGTAGCGTAGGTGGGTAGTGTACCATCAATAATGTAACTTTGACGTTTCTTATATACATGAAAAGGGAAATGAAATAGCTAACACACTGAGATAAAAAATCATGCAAATTCCATCTAAGAGGCTACCAGTGTATGTATGTTTATGGCACTCTTTTTATAGATGAACCAGTAGTTTTAGTAATATCCATGGATACTTATTTTAGCAGCATTGGTAGTGACATCCACCACTATTTAATTGGATAGGATGATACAAATTTTATATCCCTAGGTCTTAGTCATGAGAGAGTGTCTGTGGTGAAAACCCACCTCTAAGTTGGGTTAGCAATACAGAATAGATCGTTCCCTTTTGTAGATGTGTCTTGGTTCCTATAGTAATAAGAGAAGAGTCGATGTGAGAATATCATGCCATTATTTGGGGATGTACACCATGGGATTACCATGATGTATCGAGACACACATCAACAGTATTGGTGGAAAGGTATGTAGAAGCAGATTCTTGGTTTTATCACACTGTGTTTTAATTATCAGTACGTGAAGGTCATGCACCAATGGTCTGTGAGACTTTTACATCCTCTTTTTATTCCTAATTGAAAATGGGATGATGTAACTATGGTTTTTTTATGGGTTATACAATATTCCCTTGAGGCAGTGATCCATTTTATATTATTGTTAGCATGTTGACCAGGGTCACAAACATCCCACTTATTCAAGTGACATTTTTAGTTGATGATCGTGGGTGGATTTATCTTCTGGATATTGTGTGCATTCATGGTTTAACCCATTCATTGATATTATAGAGAGATTCGTGGTTTAAAATTAAATTATAGAAAATAATGCATAAATACATAGAATCTGATGTTCTCATGAGTATAAAAAACAACCCTAAGACCAATGGTTATTCTGAGAATATGATATATGTGTTAGAGGAAAAGATCTGAGATTGAATCCTCTATTCTAGGGGAGAATTGGAGGAAAAAATACCTATTGATGAGACTTCATACAATGATATAATTCATGTAAATATTCATATGTATCCCTATGAGTCCATTAATGATAGGATGTGTCGTTAACAACTTTTTTGTTTAGAGTTAGGCTGTGCAATGCTATTCAGGCCTCATCACATTAAGGATACACCTATTTAGAAACAATATATTCCAAACTTTATTCTTACAACTATGTCTAGGTAGAATTATTATACTGATCATCACCATTGAACTATGGCGTTTGAGATCTTACATCAGGTATTACTATGTGTTTTCCTATATTGGTTCAAAGTCATAATCAAAGTTTGGGAAAGCTACCACATCATTACAAGGGGACATTCTTGATCATGGAGAGAGTCTAGCTGGTAGAAGACCATATTCAATCTTATATATAATTGTCCATTCATGGTAAATTCCACACATCATAGATTCTATGTTATCATTCTAACCCATCTCAATTATTTTACCCTGATTATGTTGATCATAATGTAGATGCTCCCTCAAAGGAGTATGTTATATATATCATTGATTAGATCATAAGGGATCCCCTAGGAATGTCAGTTCATTTGGGATGTTTGTTATAGAATCTTTTCCATGTATAACATGAGCCATGGTAAAGAGAGGATTATGTACATTCCCATAGGTTGAAACATTTCATAGATCATGTTTTATAACCCTCAAAAGGGAAACATGATAACTATACATTTTAAGGAGGAGAGGTGGTAAAATCCCAAATTATCATTGAGATGAATACCATTTATTTATTGGTTTAAAATAATTGATTTACCCTTATAATTTGGTAGAAGGGGAGTCAAGGATATTTTGATTTTGTTTTGGATCCCAGATCTCTAAATTTTGAAAGGAAGACTATTCCATAGGGTTAGTGAATGGTTATTTCTAACCATGAAACTCAACCATGATGGGTAGTCTAGTGCAATATAAGAGGGAAACCAAATTTTTCATAATTGTTCCTCCATTTCATGCATCTTTTTTTTACTATATACCAATTTACATAGAGGGATTTTACATCATACATACAGTTAGTTAAACTGTGCACCTAACCTGTTTGAGGGGTGCCCCTAGACAGTGGTTATTGAACATTTGGTGCGATGTATGGATAACCATATGGCCAAATGATATAACAATAATAAAAAATTTAGGTAAATTATTCCGTTCCCATTATTCCCAAAAAATATAAATCCATATTCCTCCTACATTTTTACATTTGCTGGCTATAAGGGGAGTCCATCCTTCTCTTGTCCTTATACATTGAATCCATTTGTTCATACAAGCTCCATTTCCACCACTAATTGTAATGTTCTAAGTATATTGATAAGAGTCTTAATCCACTCCTCTACTTTAATAATTTATATCTTCATCTTTTTCAATATTTTGGTATTACTTAAAATGCCCTATTTTCACCAAATTTGTCTATTTTAAATATTTATACCATTATTGGTCAATTGAAATATCAAAAATAGATGCAATGTTATCTACCATCCTAAGTTATGTGTTGTAGTAGATTTCCATAAAATTATCATTGTATTTATTATGCTCCATTGTTTCATAAACTATAATTCTTTAGTGACACATCTTATATAATAAATAAATAAAATTAAATTACAAACCATGTTTAATATAGTCATAGAAATCTGTGAATTTATGTCATTGGATGACCACCACAATGTGAGCCACCCCAAAGGATTTTCCTTCATTTATGTTATAAGATCCACATGATTTGAATTTTTCTAAACCACAATTATAGTTGTATGGAATTACCTTATATTTAATTGAATGATTTTTCTCCAGTGGTATGGTTTCCATGATAGCTAAAGACATACCCATTTTTTCGAGACAAGGGTGATAAAAGCTCCCTAACATATGGTTGCCTTGTATGACAATAAAATTTATAAGAATTAGTATTTTAAAATGAATAAAAAATATAACAAGAGTGGTACTTGATTTAAATAGTAAAAGAACTTGGACGAGCTCACTAGAGGGATGCGGTTTTTTATATTACCCTTGATAGATACCTGATTTCCTAGTGGATTACCTTGGATAGGCTTGATTATAAGATTATAATGTACTGTTATATGGGTGATACATAGTTCCCAATATAGTATTCCATGGATTTCCTATGTTGGAAATTTCATATTCTATAGTCAGAGTGATATATAGGCTGAACTTAATGATATCATTGGATTGACTCTTAGTGTTATGGATACTAATTGTGATACTGGAGAAATACTTGGAATCCTCTGTAGTGCTACCCTCATATAGGCTTAATATGCCTCTTTGTTAAAAAAATAAGGACACATTTTACTATGACTAAGGATGTGTCCTCTAATCCAAACAAACATTATTTGGTTTGGGTCTATGTTTAGACACGAACACTGCTAGTCTAGTTATGGTTTCACCCATGTATTATAGTAGAGTTATAATTAATCTATATATAATATTCAAATACATTCACATGTATAATATATATTCATAGGTTGAACATGGATAAAATAGATTTTTCGTAGGATTATGCAAGGAATGTCAGTTAGGTATCCAATAAGAACTCAATACGAGGTGGTTCCATTATATAATGCCTTACTTTTCACCTCACCCACACATTAATTATTTTATATTCACATATTTGATAGTTATATATGACATTGGTGGTGGAAAACTATGTATATCTGAAAAAATTATTAATACTTCCTATAGTATCCAAATAGACTTCTTGGTTTTAGTTATATACAAAGAGAAGTGTCATGCTTTTGATGATTTATTTTTAGTAGTAGGATAGAGTATGAGAGTAGAGGTCCAAGCCTCTTCTCATGATACCATTTTAAATAGATCATGGTAGTTTGAATTTTTTATAATGTTTTTTGTTCTTGTACCCTTGTGTCCCATGTACATATTTTTTGTATATAATTTTGGCGTGATCATAATTATTGAATTTTCTGTTGGTTTACCTTCCACTATTTTTTTTCTAGATGATTAATTTCTCCAATACTAGGTTTTTATTACTATTTCAATTTCATATCATTACTATTCACCATTGTACTGTACTTTGATCAAGAGGAAAATTTATTCCTTTGGACACAACCTTGTCCCTCAATACTAGACCATATCCTTTCATGTTTTGGGTGGGGTGCATGAGGTCATGTGACTAACTGACTCAAGGAACATATTATATTATTTCATTCTAGAAAACTAAAATAGGAATTCTCAATAATGGAGAAACCGTATTTGAGACCATTTTATAATTGAACTCAGATATTTAAATATTTATATTATTATTCACTCATTGCCTTGAAAGCTATATATTGAGTTATATGTGAAAAATCGTAAGGGTATTAATATTTCTTACCATGTATACAACTACTCACATGTGGAATTTGGTTTGAATTTTATTCTTGAAAACTATATTATGACACATTTAGTCTAATTTTCTGTGATCTTGGGCATAGATGTAATTTATATATATTAATTTGATATCAATTTTTAGAAGACAAAAATGCCATTTAGATAAAGAAATCAACCTATGATCATATATCAATGAAAAGATTAACATAAATCCATATTTAAATTAATCATATTATATTGGTCTTTATACATAATCATGAAGTGTATTTACCTCATACATTTGGAGAAAACATCATATTGAAGACATGAATATTTTTCAATAATATATCAATTTATTTTCAAAAGATTTTTTTGGTATACCCCAAAATCTATAGGTTTAGTTTTAAATGAAACTCAAACATGATGTTCTGATAGTTCAAAATACTCCATATATAATGACCCTTATTGAAATTGAGGAATTAATGAACAAACTACAATAAAATATAGATAAGGGTTTTATATACCCATGTTCGTCACCATGGGGTGCACCAGTCCACTTTTAATAATAAATACGGATAAATACATCATGTCATTGCTTCTCATTAAGTTAATTACTACATGTTACCTATATCATGTTTAGAATAAATTTTTTATAAATTACTACGGGCTCAATACTTTTAAAAAATTAAAATTTGATATGAATTTCATCAATTAAGGGTCACAAATGATGATATACTAATATAATCCTTTTATAATAAATATATTCATTATGAATTAATAATGAGGACAATTTAAAACAAATGTCCATGTTGTCTTCATGGATAATTTATAAATGAAACAATGTATTAATAATTTTGAAGGTGTAGATCCTATAAAAATATAGAATCATTATTGGGGTCATTTAATCAAAATAAAGGATATATCTACGGATCCATTAAAGCAATAAGTTATTGAATAAATTCCCATCACAAACACTGTAATAGATATATATATTTTTATTGGATAGATATTGTCAATGATTTATGACAAATTTATATTGATTTTATAATCCATTAACCATGTTACTTTGAAAGGAAGTAAATATTATATAAATGGATGAATGTGAATAAAATTTCCCTGATCTCAAGTGAAATTTACTCATTCAATCTGTATATACACAACCCTATAGTGTATAATCTTTTGAAATATACAGTTATGAATCAAAGAAAATATTGGGATTTGACCTCATATAAGATGATACTCTGGTTCCTTATGCATAGTGTCAATTAAATATTCTTTGGAAGAAATACCTAAAACATGATTTGGATTTATCATCATTAATATTTTAAACTATAATATAGAGTCATTTTCTGTATGGTTAAAAATGTGAAATATACAATGATGATAAGAGATTAATTTATATACCCATAAGGACAGGGTTAAATTTTTTAAAAGTATATGATTGTAGATGATCATGGACAATGAATACTTGATACAATACTATATTGGGAAGGTAAACAATGAAGATAATTCTCCTAGGAGGAACGATCGTGCAACCTTATCCATGATGATGATTTAATGAGACTTAATATTCCTAGATTTTCAAAGGATGTGCCTTAAAATGATGAGGGAAATGGGAAGAATCATATCTTTGACAAATTAATGTTCAAAAATACATCCATGTAAATAAAAAGGATATGTATAAGGATGATATATATCTTCTGAATAAAGTGGGAAATATTTTAGAGTTCATGATTAAAAATTATTTAATTATATGATTCAAAAAATGAACATGTCTTCCATTAGTAAAAAAATTGATGAAGGATCATTTGGATGATGAACAAATATTTTCAGTATATATCCATACTACAATAATAATTATCTATAGATATATCAAGATCCATTTCAGTTTAGTCAATATGTAGATTTAGATTTCTGTGTATGTATCTCAATATTTGAAATTATAACATGTAAATGATGAATGATAGTGGTCTAAGGGGTTCATGTAACAATTAACCATAATAATGATAAAATTGGAAGAAATACCCATGGTTTTTATTATAGTTATTTATTATACTTCTAATGGTTATAATTTGATATCGGTTATACTTTATTACCTTACAAATTTAGAAACTTTTATTTCTATTTGAGTTGATTTTATGGATAATACTTCTAGGATATACATAATGAAAGTTGTAAGAATTCATGGAGAACCAATGTAAATTTTATTTGACTGAGATCTAGGTTTTAAATCAAAATTTTGGAGGTGTATTCAATAAATATTGGTTTCAGAGTTGAAAATAAATATTTCATATCATCATTAAACTGATGTTCAATTTTAAAGGAGAATTCAAAATTTATAGGACATACTGAGATCATATTCATCAGATATCAGTGATGTTTGGGATCAAATCCATCCCTTAGGAGAGTTCTAAACTAATAACTTTTTTTTGTTTCATTCGAATGGAATAATATGAGGCTCTATATGGGAAGATGCAGAAAATTACAACATATTAGAATGCTGTTGGAGAGAATATGCTGCTGAGAAATGATATCGATAAATAAATCGAGAATATTCAATAAATCAATCAGTATATTAATTTTTGGAAATTTATATAAAATACCTATGTTGATAATCATTGATAAAATATGTAGATTTAAGTAAGATATATGGTATTACTTTGAACATAACCATGGGATGGGGTTTTTCAATCAAGAAAAATGGAATGTCATTCCCAAAATACATTTCCTACTTCAAAATCCTCAATCATGTGGAAATAATATCTTATCATATTATACTCTACCATGTTCCAGATATGTTCCGTGTATAACTTCTAAGGAATTATATACCTGGCCCTTCACATATAAAAAATTGAAATTTAGTACAATAGAATCATCAAATCTCTTATAATGATCAAGTGGTATATATATTGGATCATAGATACTAAGAACCATTAAATATGACTAATCATGTGATTAATGTGATAAATAAAAATATGAAGTTTGAGGAAGAAATGTTGCAACCGGATGATTAAATGTTGGAGAAGAACCCTCATTTGTTTTCATTACAGTAACAAAATTTTGAGGGGAAATTTATTCTAATAGGGGTAGAATGTAACACCCCATGATTTTTAATTTATTTTTATTTAAAAAAGATAATGTTTTCAATAGCCTCTTTCACATGGGGCATCGAGAAAAAACAAACATTAGTACATTTCATATGATAAAATACTAAAATTGAAGATAAAAAATGATACAATAGGATAATGTAATATGAAATATCATTAAAAATCTATAATAAGAATAAAACAATAAGTAAATAAAAATTCCAAGATTATAAATTTTTATCATCATGGTATTCTATGAGGTTCATCAGCTCGATCAGAAATGTAATAATAATGTAAATAATTAAAAATATAATAGACATGTAGATTGAAAATTAAATAAGTACTAAGAATAATTTTATAAATGTATTAAAGGCTATATGAAATAATTAAATATTACTATTATATATATGTTCATTAAAAATCTAATAATTTTATACATGGATGTTAAAAATTTATTATTGGATATATGGATGTTATGTATATCCAATGGGATATTTTTGTATTGTAAAATTATATAATTAAAATTTAATAATTAATGAAACCGAAATGTAATATTTCATTAAAATAAGTTATTATAAAAAATATTTTTATATGTTATATATTATTATTATTATTACAAAATTTATTTCATGTATTTGAAAAATTTGTATAAAGCCTTTTATGCCAATGGATTGATAAACCTTAGTGTTTAGAATATGGACAATTTATTTTAATGGGATGTGGATAAAATTATTTAATAATAAATTATTGATATTTTTCAATGAAATTTTTTTAAATAATTTTTATATTTATCTTAAAAAATTAATGTTTTCTTTTTTTTCTATGGTTGATACATTTTAATAAATAAAAAATTATTCTGATGAAAATTTATTTATTAATTTATTAGAAATAATATAAATAAAATTAATGCATAACATTGTATTTTTCAATAAAATTGGTTTTACATATATATAAATTGATTTTAGTTATAAATTTATTTTCCAATATTTATATATGTAATTTGATGAAATGTATTCCAAATTTCTAGCCCTCATGTTAAAATTTATAAAATGGATCAATTAAATCTTACGATTAAATATTTAACTTGATAAAAATTGAGCTTCCATGATGAAGGTAGAATTAGGTAAAAATGTTAAACTATGTGATAAAGACACAAAATATCATGGAAAATTTTCTCTAAATTTTTTAGATGAGTTTATTTATGGACCAAAAATATTATAATTCTACTTTGAATAATGATGTCTTACACTTTATGGAATATATAGTTGCGAAAAATCTACTCAAAAATTACCTATAAAAGGTCCACCTCTACAACTTAAAAAAAACCAAAACCATTCATTTGTTTATTTAACACCACCTAATTTTTCTAATCATAATTCTAATATAATTTTGGTGATATTATCATTCCATGAAGGAATAAAAATAATTCATTTGGAAGGAACATGCATTGATGGTTGGAAAATTCATTAAGTATCAATGTTCTTCCCTTATGATTTCAATTACATTATCGTACCACTGTTTTTAAATCTAAAACTAAATTATAATGATTTTATAATAACAAAATTATCATTATAATAAAATTATTTTAATATTATATACCTCCATAGTCTTACACATTCATTAGTATAATATGGTGTTGTTTGGGTGGGTTCGACAACCTACATGAATGATATTATACCACAATCACCCTTTTAACCAATAACAAGATTTAAGACATTAATAATAGAAATACATGATATTAAAGATTAATATGTTTCCATAATATGGTTCTGGAATTATTAAATATAAATAAACTATCATTATAAAGTAGCACATGGTTATCAATAAATTTCCTGAAAAATATTCAACAGGGATTCCAAACTCGCAAACCATTCCAATCATTCCCATAAAATGAACATGATTAAATTTTGAAACCCAATGATTACACTACACTGAATAATATTTTAATGGTGAATTTGGTATCAAATAATGGGGGATAACATATCCATTAAGAAACATGTATAAAATAATCATGAATAAGTACATACAATTGTGAAAATAAACACCAGATAACTAATACATGTATAGATAATGATTATAATTGAGTAATGTAAAAGTAAATAAATATGAATAAGGATATAAAATAATTTATTATGATTTTTATTCTTATTATAATATATTTTAAATGGATTTTTTGGATCAAATCTGTGAATGTAAGAGTTATTTTCCAATCGCCATTTGAATTGGAGATTGTGACTCTTAGTCAGAGTATATAGAACGAGGGGGGAATTTGATTTTAAAAATAAATTGAGAAAATTAGATTAAAGTAAAAAAATATTTTTAAATACAGATATGAGATATCAAATACATGATAGTTGATAACATTAATTCATGGCCATAAAGAATAAATTGAACAAATTAAATTATGGAAGCATTGAATTGAAATTATACATGTATATGGGAAGGTGTATTATTATAGAATATGGAAGTTCAAATACGAAAAACACATAGTTGATATGTATTTAGGATAAAACAAAATGTGTGCCACAAAATAGCATACCCCTAAACTCAAGAGGTCAACATTATAAATTATTTGTTCTTAATAGTAGCTAAAAACCCATCAATCATAATTGTGTCTTATGAGAAGCCTCTTGAATTTAGCTAGTAATCAAGTTACCCATGACACAATTTTGTAAACTATGAACCATTGGTGATAAGATAATAAAGATAGTGAATTTTACTTTGGGAATAGTAATTATATACTACAATGAATATCTGAAAAGTATTGATGTATAGTGATGGATGAAGATATTGCCAGAGTGTTTGGAGAGCCTTTTGAGAATTGAGAAATTGACTGATCTAGTGAGAATTTGTAATTATAGATCTTTTGAAATGAATTAATCTTTAGTTATCATTTTTGGGAGTATGTATCACATGTTTTATAGTTTAATTTTCAAGGAACCAAGGCATTCGACTTACTATTTGTAAAAAGGATTGGGAAACCTATGAAATCACTAGTTGAATCGAACCAAGAAAATTCTATCTTAAAATCCATTTTGACCAAATTAAATTTGTCCTCCCAAGATGCTACCTGATTCCACCATGTTACATGTAGACTCATTTGGTTACATAGTATCCTCTATCAGGTTTCTCATGGGATTACCATAGTTAATTGATGCTTGGGATCCTCTTTCGGATACCCATTATTATCAAGTGGCTAGCAAGTGGAAATTGTAACATTCCTAAAATTATACCTTCACTACTAGCTAGCCAATGGGTTTATGAGACTAATTATTCTTATACCATTATAGAACTAACTAATCGATTAAATACAAAAAGAAAACTCATTAAATATTTCCACCCCCACACTATTCCAAAACTGTATATGGATATTATAAAGATTTTCTAAGACATAAAGGATTACGATGGGAATCATCCTTGTATTGAGAAAGGATTCAATAGAAATTATTGATCCATGAATTCATTCATGTTGAATATAATTAAAATCTTTGAAACTATCTTAAAAGAAATCATTAGATTTATTTCTAATTTTTTATGATCACAAAAACATCATGTGATGGGAGGGGGAATAATCACCCCGTTAATGACTAAAAAACATACAAAAAAGAAAACATATAAATAATGAAATTAAAAGCTATAAATTAGATTTTAAAGGTATTTTAAGGATACCCCTTTCTAAATAAATTTATCAACAACAGAGGGAAAGAATAATAATGAATTTTAGAATAATTTTCAAAAACACATCCCTTAGTAAATATATGTTTAAATAATTTCACATATTTGATTTTTAAGTTATTTCTCCTCCATTACGATTATCAAAAAGTGATAAATATATAAAGACACAAAAAATAATATAGTTATTAGAGAGAGATATAATATATTGAAAAAGAGAAAAAAATAAAAGAAAAAGAGAAATAAATAAACTTTTATGTAATTTATTAACTTCCAAACATCCCAATTAATAATATTATAATAATAGAAATGTTAAATTTAAAAATAATAGAGAAATCATGTATCAAAGAATATCGAATAAATAATTAACTATAAAAGGGAAAAAAGTTAAATTATTATTGAAATGAATATTTGAAAAAATATAATATATCATCAAAAAATGTAATAGAAAATATAATTATAAAATAAAAAATTATATACACTTTTTACACGAAATATAAATAAATGGATTCACCTCCAAAAATAGAGTTTTTTTCTAATGAACTTGTATAGGTGATTCTTTTTAGGCATTAACAAATTTACTTCTAAAATATTTACTTGATTTTTCATATTATCAAATTCATATAAAAGTAATGGTTAGAGACAAGAAAATATAAAGTATTTTTAGTCATCATAAATCTTCTTTAAATATGATAAAAAAATTTAAAAAAGGGAATAAATACATTAGAATCTTTTAAGAATTTAGGGGGAAAATATTAAATGTAATTATAAAAAAAATTAATTTTTTTTAAAAATAATGAATAAATTTGAAATATGAATTTGTAGGATGAAAATAAGAGAAATATTTTTGATAGTTATTAGTAAATTATTTTGGGAAATGATATCTCATAAAGAATATTTCATAAAAAATTGATAAAGTACTCCCCATTAAACGATACTATCTGTTATATGCGGAATAATATCCCATAAATATAAATTAATAATTAAATTAATTCATTATTTTAATATCTGTTTTTAAGATAAAATAATATTTAAAAACATTTCTGTAGATAAATCAAGATTCCCAAAGATAAAATGAATAATTTTACAAGATAATCATTTCTAATTCACCTTTATTGAATTAAAAACAATTAAGGTGGAAAAGTTATGATGAAAATATCATTGAGGTAATAATCTATTTTGAAAAAAACTAATATGATATCTCATTTTTGGAAGTGATATCTTAGTAAATGTAGTCTTATGTAAATGTGTTTGGTTTTAGAGTGTTGGATAAATAGTTTAAATATATTGATGGAACTGGTATTATCACATTTTATTGGTATATGGTAAAATTTTAGCCCAAAATCTATGATATTTTGTTGTATCCATAGAATTTATGTTCAACGACTCCTATTTACAATGTATTCCACTTCAAATATAAAAATTTGAACTAAATTATTCTTCTTACTGATCCATGAGATTATTGATTTTCCTAGTATATGGGAATTCATAAATTTCATTTCTTTTCTAATTTTCACCAATAAAAAAACATCATAAAAAAAATTTGTAACAAAAGGGGTTCTCTTTGTATATAAAACAGCTTATCTATATCCTTTTAAAAAATCTATTTACTTATTTTATATTATATTCTTATATATATGATTGAAAATTTTTAAAAATACAAACATTGAACATGATATCGGGACATGTTGAGGTCAGTTAATGTAGACTACCAATGATACTTCTATGAATCATATAGTCTTATATTTGGCTAACTCCATCTAACATTAAATTACAATGCATACTCATTGGAGTTATAATTTCATTAGAACTATCAATTTATAATTTTCTTAAAAGATGATTGGTATATTTTCCTTGATTTAAAAGCATTTCATCAGAGTTTTATGAAATTTGAAAACTGAGAAAGAATTTGAGTTCACCTATAATGATCATATAATATTAACTTATTCCTTAAATCAGAAAATTATTTATAGTGTAATTCATTGGTAGAGAAAAAAATCACATCATTAATCTAAAGTTAAACAAGTAAAAGATAGATTGAGATATGTTTTAAAATATATTTTAATAATATATTCAAATTTTAGAACCATTTTAATGATGATAGTTTGAATGTTTTTCATACCATGATATGGGGAATTATTTAAATATATAATGGGCCTTGGGATGATTAAGAATAATTTTTTTGAAAAAGAGTATATTCAAAAATAGGTGGTTGTTACAAAAAAAAATTTCTAAAATTAAACCATTTAGAAAATCACTTCTAAAATCCATTTAAATAGTTTGAAATTAAAATGAAAATCGAATGATAAAATGATTATTATTTATTTAAGATGATCTATAGGTGAAATGTTTCACCATAATTGATTCCTTTTTTTTTGGTTATAACACTTAGGAACTAAATGACCATTGTCTCTAGTTATATAAACATATATTTCTAGTTTATTTTGAATCCCCCTTTTATATCCAATAACATGATGGCCATTAACTCTTTTAATGATATTCTATACATCATACCAATTGAATTTATTACGTTAAATTTACATTTAATGTATCTAATTATCATTATTAAGGGTATAATTAAGTATTTGTCGTTCTAGATGAGAGACAAAGGCTTGGTTTTCAGCATCATTTAAGACCGACCTATGAGTTTTAATTTCTGACTATAAATCATTGATAATGTTTTCAAGGGAATGGGTTTCATATTGTTTTTTGAAAAATTTTATAAAATAATTTGAATGAAATTCTTCATATTCTTCAAATTACATAATTTTAAAATCATGATTTGAAATAGTTTTTTGATGAACATGTTGAGGAAGATATTTTTTTATATTTTCATAAAAACAAGTATTGTTTGATCTATATATTTAGTCCCATTTTCAAGGAAAAACTTTTATCTACTTGAGTTGGAATACCCAATAACGATACAATCATTACATTTAGAATAAAATTTACTATGATTTCCTTGGGTTATTAAAATAAAATATTATAAACCAAAACTCTAAAGTACACCTACTATGTTTTTTTATTATTATAAATATAAAAAGAGGGTTTGTTTAGGAAATTCTTAATGATAACACAATTAATTATATAACAAGAAATATTCATGAATGTAGCCAAAAAAATGTTTTATTAGAGAAAATTCATTTAAAATATTTTGATAATTTTATTATATTATTATGTTTCATAATAATATATTTTGTTGATGGGTTTTACAAGAATAGAATGTGTGGTTATATCGTTATGAGGATCAAGAATCATTATATTTATTTTTATCATCTTCTACACCATAATCATTGTGATTCAAAATAATTTTTAAACCTTTTTCATTATCAACCATTTTTTAAAACATCATAATGTATATCCATGTTTAAATATTATGAGTAAGGAAAAAATCCCATGTGAAACATATAAAGTAATAAAAAAATTATGATATTATATTTTTCTCATCCTATACATTAAATTTTCTTATGACGGAGAAGGAAAAAAACAAATTAGATAAATATATTTTGAAGATGAAATAAATTATATATATTTAAAAGGGGATTTTTGTTTCGTACCATTTTGGAATTAATAACTATTAATTTTATCATTTACATTAAATTTGGGAACATATCATATTAATTGATAATAGTTGAGCATTACAAGGGGGTGTGAGTAACAATTTCAGTGGAATGTAATAAAAATACAATGCTCATTCAATATTACACTCACAATTTTGAAATTTTTTCTAACAAGAGATTTTAAATAAATTATAAAATAATTCTAAAGTAAGAAAGTGGTAAATAATTTTTTTCAATTTTAATTTAAAATATAAAAAACTTATTTTCAAAATAGATGTGGAAAATTCAATCCCACAATTGATTAATAATTGTGAAATTATTATTTATTAATTTTTGTAATAATTTTATTTTCATTAATTTTTAGTTAGTAAAAACCTATTTTACATTAATAAATTATATTTCCCCTTGAGTCTTCTCAAACGTTTTCATAACCTCCTTCAATTATATTGATTTGATTTAATTCAGAGAGATTGCAACACATGTGTCTCATGAAACCATAATCCAGGTACAAAATATCATCTTGGGTATTCCTTATAATGAAATTTTTATAAATTTTTTTTAATTCCTGTTTTTAATACCTACAAAATAAATCACCCCAAGACATTACAATATATTTCTTTTTTAAATACATTAAATTTAGTTAATAGCTTACGATGAACAAAACACTGTGATTAAATTAAAATAATAAAATAAATTATAATTTAATCTTGACTATTATAAAATAGAAATTTTGTTATAGGGTATGAATATTATAAAATAATTATGGAAATTATGTTTTCCAATTTATTAAAAATGAATAAAAAAATCATTTAATTGAAAAAGAAATATTTTCCAAAAATGATGTATTTTTTCTAAAGGACGACATAGTCCTGGTCTGAGAACATTTCTAATCCTAATTTTTAAATCTTATAGAAAATTTATTTTAAAAAATGATCATAATTTTGAAAATAATCATATCAAATATTTCTTAGGGTGAATTTTTGGGATTTTTGGAAACATATCATTTTTTGCTGAATAATAAAAATGCTGAATTTTAATTGAATTTTTTTCCATTTTATTAATTTTTAATTCTAAAAAAAACATTATAATTGGTAATAAATTAAATTTATTTCAATTTTATATAAATTATCTCAATTTATATCATTATATTAATCTTAATATTTATTTTTATATTAAAACTTCGTAAACTTTTGAACATTTTCTCTTTAAAACCATGTATTCTCGTAATGTGTTTATGGTTAATTTTAAATTATCATTTTCCACATATATGAATGGAATATAGAAATTTTTATTTAATAATTTAATAAGGGTAATTTATAATATATAATAAGCTAAAATTAATTTTTTTACAAAAATTAATAGTGAAATTGCAAAAAACTAATTGTCGTGGTTAATGTATGAATTGATTTACATGGGGTTAAACTAAGAATATAAGTGCAAAAATTACCTATAATCATATAAAAAAACTATTTTATGGACATTTTTAGACCCTATAATGTCTATTTATGGTTAATACTCCATTTTGGATTCCTGCGATAAATGAATAATGTGGTTACGCCTTTTTCTTTTCTGTAAAATATAAGTCCACTTGTCATCTCACTTATAAAAGGCCACCCACTCTCTACTCTTATTGACACTGCCACACCATTTTTTGTTCATAAAATAACATAAAATGTAACTTCCCTAATTCCATCTTCTCTCCAATAATACATATTTCAGTATAAAATCTTACATATAATATAATTTACTAAAAACCTAAAGAGGATACTAAAAGAAGAGTTAATGTTCTTGAATGAGAACTTTTATATTTTTTATTCTCCCACCAAATTAAATTCTTATTAATACATGAAGATATAATGAAATAATTGTCTTAAATATATAAATATTGTTTTATGTTGAGGTAATTACATGAAACCAACCACAATTCCATCTAATAGTTTGAAAATTTTATCATTCATGTGAATGAAAAGATACCTCCTCGGGAAAAAATGTCATTTCTGTTTCTTTAACAACCTCTCATGGTTCGGTATGATGATGGATATAAAGTAAATATATATTATATTGGAAACAAAATTATAAATTTTATTTCATTATATCATATTCATCTATTTTTACTTTACACTTCGTAAGAGATATTTTTTCATCACAAATTTTTACAGAGGACTACCTCCTCATGAAGAGATGAGATTCATATTTCACTTACTCTTTTACCTGAAAGGTGATAATGATAAAAATAATGATTATATTTGATTGAAATGAAATAATTATTATATTAATGTAATATTTATATTTATATAAATTATATATATCATTTTCATTCTTAAATATTCACTAAATGAAAGACGGTAACCCTATTTGTGTATGTGTAGACTAACGCCTTCCTGATACGATATGTCTCTATATTAAATAAAGATGACATTCATAATATATATAAGTATATTTAAATAAATAAACTGATACATATTATATTTTTATCATTATATAAAGATAAAATATTACTCACCTTGTTTCCATAATGATCATCAGAAAATGGAGATATTACTCATTTGTACAAATGACCTACTGTATCTATGATCGTAACAGATATAATTTTAGAAAAAATCATGATTGGAAAAAAATTATAATTTCTCTATAATTATTATAATTAGGACACCATTTTTATTAATGAAATTTTGAATCTAATTAATATTCAAAATTACTTGAACTTTCATGACAAGAAGAATGAGAAAACAAGGACATTAACACCTAATACAACAAAAATAATGGTAAATTAACAATGAAAATAATAGTAAATTATCGACGAAAAAGTGATAATATATTATAGAAGGATCATATATGATATTATATATTTTAATATTTTTCTTCAATAAGTTAATAACCTTTTTAAACCAGTATACTAGAGGTTATATAACATTTAAACAAAAAGAAGTAGGAGGTAATCGACTTCGTCTCAATTACACTTCATTGAGGAATTTTGTAATGTTATACGCCAATTTTCTCTTATATGGTGTATAACATTCCCCATGAAATTTAATATCATTATTCATTATTAATTAATGGTTTTTTATGTCTCAATTTGAATTATTTATTCAATGATTAATTATCATGGAAATTACAATGTGGAATCTTTTATTGGACAATCTCCATTTCTTTTGTGGTTATTAATGTTATCATGAAATAATCACTCACTCTTAATAATTTGTCACTGTACATTAAATTTATATTAAATATCAATATTCTATTATAATTTCGGTGATTATATTCTAAACCATTTCCAAATTTTATATACGGTTTTTTGTTTTACATTTATTTGATTAACTGGAGAAATATTAAAAAATATGTATCTTTTACTCAATTAGAAAATTTAATTATTGGTAACATTGTTAACAAATAATATTGATTGCTAAATATATGTGGAATTGTTTAGAAATGTATAAATTGGTGGGGACTAGTTATATAGATCCCATTGATACGTTAATAGGTCTGATGATACACACCAATTCACCAAATTAAGTAGGTTTTTACCCATTAGTTTTAAATTTTCTGGAGGAGAGATATTGATGGAAGATGTATCACATTCCGGAGTCATAAAAACCAATAATTATGCATTTAATTCATTTATAGTTAAACTATTACTATTATCCCTAATATTTTAAAAATCATATTTTCTCTGGATATAGTTCATTTTCATAATTTTTTTTAAATGTACTTGTGTTCTGTTAGTTACGTTACCATATATATTATGCCTCATAAATTCATGGAGTCAATTTATTTAAATTGAATGTTTTATCTGTTATTTAATATGAAATATTTGTTGTTATTAATTTATATGTTGTATATGTTGTTGTACATAAACATTAATGAGAATTTTAGGACACCCTTATTTTTTTTCCTTTCTCTAAGATATAAAGAATATATCATTGAATAATTTTTCAAGGGTGTTTTTTATTTTCTCATGTTTTGTATTATGTTATTTTATTCCCAATGAAAAATTTGTATCATGTATGTATATAGTTATCCATAAATGTTGAACTGATCGGTCCATTGTGATTAGATTCTACTTATCTATTCAAATGTAAAAAATTAAGGCACTGGATCGAGGTTACTATGGTTTGGGTTATTATAGTTGGTATCTAAGGATTTTTACTAGAGACCATGAGATCTAGATTAATAAAACTGTATATTAATTAACATAACCATTATATATATTTTGAGGTTAAGTATATAATAACTACCTAATGTTTTGGAAAGGAGGATATATTTGGGTTTTCTAGAAATACATCGCTATTTTAATACTAAAAATGGTTTTTATTCTAGAACAAAGGTACCTATAAGTAATAACTCTTAAATGAGAACATTTTGGTAGAATTAATCTTCACTAAATTCATGATAACATGACTTAAGAGGAAAGTGGGTTGAAACTCCTCTGAGATATTCTTAGGATAATGAGAATTTTATTTACAAACAATTATGAATGATTAGAGAATAATAATATCCACAAAGAAAACAAGGTTATGATTCTAAGAGTAAGAATGCATAACGTTTAATTTATGATATGTGTTACACCACATTTGGAATTATAAAATATGATTAAAATTATTATTTTATGATCTAGTTTAGTAAATTACATTTTTTAAGAATGGAAAATGTAAGGAAGAACGATATCATTTATCATAGCCAATGAAGATATTTTACATCATATGAGGCCAAAATATCATTTATTCTAATTGAGAAAATTATATCTATATTAATGTACCATAGTCATGTTATGGAATAAAAAAAATTTCGAATAGAGAAACATATTCCACAATGATATCACCTAATATTATATCACTTTAGGTGATATAATCCACCATCATATGGTGGTACTACTAATCCAATGGTGCTCGCATAATGGATTAATTCTACAGAAAAGATAATAATTGGCTTGATATGAATTGAATGGAAAAATGTTACACATTCAATTTATTTTATCATAGTCCATTATGATCAATGGTGTTTATTAATCAATAATACTAGGGATTAGTTAAAATGGTACTAATTGAATGAGAAGATTTCAAGTATACATTCTATAAATAAAATTTTTCCTTAATGAATAAAAAATTGAAATGAGGAAAAAATTTCATAGCATAAACCAAAAGGAAGAAGAATGTTTTTTTAGAATGATGATACATTTAGTACGTCAGATCTTTATTCTAGATATTACAAAACAAACACATAGTAAATGATTGACCATTTCATTTACGGGATTAAGACATTTACCAAAAGGGTTCCATTCAATCAAAATTTTCATTGTATGGTAAATTATTTTTGTGTTATATCTAAATGTAAAATCAATTATCTAGGATATACAGATTCAAGGAAAATCAAGAGAAGAAGAGGTCATACAAACACAAATAGAAATGGTATACATAAAATAAGAAGATGATAATAGAGAAATTCCCATAATATGTAAAATCTAGAAAAATTTACATTAATAAATAATTGAAGGTAGTAGAATTTTTATAAGCATAGAGATATGGGTATGAAGGAAAATGAATGAAAACGGATTGATGAAAAAAAAACATATATTCCATGTTTCAACTATAGGGAGATGGATAATTACATAAAAAAATGAACTAATGAGTATGGGAATCCACTATAGAAGTGGCCAAGGGGAGAAGGATAATATAATGAAATCAATACAACTATGATGGATGTACCTAATGATGTGGTGGAATGTACTTTAATACTAACTTAAAATATAACTAATCTTTTATTTGATTCTGATTCAAACAAATATTTTATATCTACCTAGATTTAAATGAAAATTATACATTAACCATTTAATTTAAGAATGGGGTATTTAGTTAAAACTGTAAGGGGAAGTCTCACTGCAATGTTGATGTATTATGATTTCCCCATTATGACACATAAACATGATTTATTTATTGACCTTGTTATCACTCCTATGAAAAACCACAATACAAAACCCAATATTTTTTGGATTTCAAAATATGATGCAAATTTTTATTATAAAATTAAGGAAATTATTATTTGCAAGGAATATATAGAATTAAATATCTTTCGATTTTATAATTCATCATATGAGTCTTATATAGATCCACACCTAGTAGCTCTACTAAATGATATTCATGAGTAATAATAGAAGAAAAAATATATATATGGTTAATTTAATCTCCAAATTTAGGATATATCTATTGTACTTGAATACATTGATTTGTTTCTTGAGGAATTACCGAGACATCCACTAGATCATATAGATTATTTTCCCATTGATTTAATCCATGATTCATGACCAATATAAAAGAATACCTATATAATAGACACTATGGAAGTAGTTGATTTAAAGAAAAAACTAGAAGAGTTGGGTGATAAGTTATTTACCTTCCTTGGTGTTTCACCATGTTGATCCCATGTTCCCTTCTATTAAATGAAATATGGATCCATTATAATGTTTATTGATTATTGGGAAATCGATGATATTTTGATAATGAACATATATCCTCTACTTCACATTGATGACTTATTAGATTAAATTCATAGCTCCTAATATTTTTCAAATATTGGACTTTTTCTAGGTATCATCAATTTTCATTAATGATGGAGGAAATTAAGATGACAACATTTTGAATGAGATCTAGACATTAAGAGTCTGTAGTAATCAAATTTGGATTTACCAATGCACCCTCTATTTTTATGGATTTAATGAATATAATATTCATGGAATATCTTGACGATTTTTTATTGTACTTATTGATTATATTTTGTAATACTATAAATTATATGTGAATCATGAGAATCACTTGAAGATCATTCTTGATACTCGTTGAAGGAATGAGTTATGTGGTAAATTTATTATATTTGGTTTTTGGATTCTTAAAATTTCTTTTCAGGGAAATATTGTCTCCATGGTTGGAATCTCAATTAATCATCTGATGAAAAGGGAATCAGATCATGGACTACACAAACAAACATAAATTAGTAATGGATTATCATTGGTTTTGTAGGTTCCTATCAGAATTTCATTCCGCATTTTTTTTCAGATTAGATAACATGGAAACCAAGATTATAAGTAATGGTGTTAAATTAGGTTCGATAAATGAATGTGAAGAATGTTTTGATGAACTAATGGGGTTATTATTTAATTCTATTATTTATACTCTATGATCTAAAAATGATGGGTTTGTGATATATAGTCAAGCATTAAAGTAGGGTCTTGGTTGTTTCCTAATGAAAAATGATAATGTTATCAAATATACATCATGGAAAAAGAAGATTTATTAGAAGTTATAATTTTTGATTAGGAGGTATAGAGGCATTATATCTATGGTGAAATATGTGAGAAATATACAAATCATGAAATCATAAATTAAATATTTTCACCCAAATAATTAAACATGATACTAAAAAAATGGCTCAAGAAACTCCAACAATATGATCATTTAATAAACTACCAACCATGGAAGGAAAATAAGAATGTGGATGCATTGAGAAGGAAATATCATGAATTTTTTTCTCAAATGTGGATTGATAGGGAGTCATTGTTCAAGGATATAGTAAATATGTATATGGGAATTATTAATGAAGGGGATATATCACTCATTTATAAAATTATTCTATAAAAATTAATATTATAATATATAAATAGTTAACAATATGATGATGATAATATTAAAAAGAAAATTAATGTTTTGGATGGTGGGAAATTATTAGAATCTGTTTGTGGAAATGGTGTACTAAAATTTGGAGGGAATTATGTTTTCTATATATACCTTAGAAAAAATTAATTTTATATAGACTCTCATAGATCAAATTTATCTATACACCTTAGTAGCATAAATATGTATAGGGATTTTAGGGAAATTTTTTATGGGATAAAATGGGGTAGGAAATTGCTGACTTTGTGTCCTGATGTTTGGTTTTTCAATAATTAAATCTAGGAAAATCCATCCTAGTGGTTTCATGCATCCTATTACTATAACTATATAGAAATTGGATGACATTACTATTTACATTGTCACAGTACTACCATCAACACATAGAAGAATGGTGCGATATGGGTTATCATTGGTTGCCTAACCAAATCCATACATTTCCTCTCTATAAGAGAATATTTAACAATTGAGTTCCTCATAAGGATATATATTAATGATGTCATAGGACATGATTGAGAAAATATTTTAATTGTGTCTTATCATGATCCATAATTTATATTAAAATTCTCTAAGAGTATTTATAAGGCCTTGTACACTGGGATTCATTTTAGCACCACCTACCATCCCTAATCTGATAGAAATTCTAAAAAGATGATTCAAAAAGTGAAAGACATGTTGAGGTCATGATCACTAGAAATTTGTGGTTTGTGAGATCAGTATTTAAATTCGGTAGAGTTTTCCTATAATAATTGTTTCCATTATGTTAATCAAATGGATTTGTATAAATCATTAAATTGAATGAGATTTCGTAGTCTAACTTGTTGGGATGAAGTTATTGAAAGGAAACTCATAGGCTTAGAATTTTTTGAAGATACATTAAAAAAGGTAAATGATAATCAGGATCATATCAAAGAATCTCAAATTCAGTATCAAATGTTTTTTTTGGAGCAGGTCCAATTTCACAACCTATTTTATTTTTTTGAGCTTAGTGGTTGTATGAACTATTTTATTGGAATTTAAAACATAATTCGGAAGGTTTATTTTTCCAATGGCTTTGATATTTTATGGGTTTCAATAAATGGAAAATTTCTCAAGGTTGTAATTGGGTTTCAGGTGTATCAGTGGCTGAAAACTCAGTTCCGTGAAAGAAAACAATAGAGAACATGGTTTGGAAAAACATGTCAGCCTCCCAGGATAAACCATGCCGCCATGCAGGTGCACTGGATATAGTGGGAAAAACTATATAGATTGGGATAAATGGAAATGTTGGATTTATACAGTTTTTAATAGAGTCTAGCACATGGATTGTGAATGGTTTAGTAGTTTGTGTTGGATAACCATGTGGGTTGTGGTACCTTGGTAGTGGGTTCCGCATGGTTAGTGCACTATAACACTCCGAGATTTTATGAAAAATATTCTTTTTAATTTCATTAATGTCTTGTGTTGTACGCTACACCAAAAGAAGTTTTCACAACACGCATCCTTGACTTGCCTTGCATTACACGCAAGCGCATCCTTCCGCGATTGCGTGTGTTGTACGCAATACCGAGTTTCGCTAAATAATGATATGCAACTAAAATATTTTAAAACTAGCCGTTGTGAATAGTAATAACCACTTTTTGAAATTTTGTAATTTTTTTTTCAAAATGGACTTCATTTTTGGATTCGGAATATCGAAATTAGCTTGTGGTGAAATTTTTGTACTTTTCAGATAACATTCATTTTCTGATAAATAGTGAAAATTACTAAATTTTAATTATAAACAACCTTTTTAATCGAAATAATTAATAGTGATAAATTATTAATTTGAGTGGTTTTAATGTATATTTAGAATATATTTTTACAATTCAATACAATTTTGGTCATTGGATGTAATTTCACATTTAAACCAGACATAAACAAATGTCAATCTTTTGATAGTTATTATCTCTTAAGAACACGCTATTTGTTTTGATGAAAGGAATTAATTTTTAAATTAATTAATGCAACTGATATGTTTTGAATTTGGTAAAATAGACATCATTTTTGAATTCATAATATCAAATATAGCTTAGGCTTAATTTTTGGTATTTTTCTGGAAACTTCCATTTTTTGATGAATAGTGAAACCACTAAGTGGTAGTTAAAAAAATGAATTTTTCATAAAATATAATTTTACCACTTCTGTGAGTGGAATTTCAAAACTCATAGAGACAAGGTTGATGTTAGTAAGTAAAATGTGGTTCAATGAGATGAAAATAATTTTTGGTGAATAGTAACTATTTACTTTTTTTACCACGGTTAAAAGTAAATAGGGTAATTAAGGGTAAAAATGATATTATTATTATCCTAAAACATGTCCTAATTCTATTGGATAAGTGTAATTCGACCAAAAACATCCTTAGGAATAAAATATGACCATTTAGGCCCACTTGGATTAGATTAGGACATTTATTATTATTTAATTAAAAGAAGAGTTAAAAGAGTTAAAATCAAAGTTGTTTTACTAAAACAATTCTTAATATATGGTTATAAATAAGATAAATTCAATTGTAAATATTAAATAGAAAGATAATAATATTTCCTACATCATGATATTTTATTTATAATTTTTAGACATTAAATAAATTATTTTATTTATGACACAATGATGATATAGTAATTACCATAATAGTGAAAAATTAGAATAATTGATATTATAAATACCCAAATAAACATAATTTGAGACTTTTTATGAATTCCACTAACTTTCTAGGTTAATATGACATGTTAGTATTGATTTAATTAACTTTTTTCGAAATAATCATTCTGTTATGAGTTAAAAAAATCAATTACTAAATAGTGTCAAAATTGACATAAAATAGTTTTTAAAACAAATATTATATTAGTAATTATTAATTTATTCCTAAAAATATAAGGATCGGTCAAATGACATATATAAGGTTATATATATTAATAATATACAACTTGGGGATCTTTTGGATGCTTATTGTAATTTTATTAACCTTATAGTATAAGAACACAAGAAGACACGGTAAAAGTAAAATTATTTTACTTAATGTTAAATCTAAATGATAAGGTTACAATAGAAACCTAAACATGTCTAAATTATATTTGATGAGATTAATTCGACCCATCCCCACATTAGCTTCGAAATAAATCAATTTTTAGCTATTTAAAACCGAATTTGTCTTTATAATAAAATAATATTTTTAGTTTTTCTAAAGAAGACCCTCTCCTCCATTATAAAAGGGCACCTCCTCCCTCTCTTCCTCACACCACTTTGATCCTTCAATCTCGGCCAACCCCTGCCAAATTCCATTCTCCACTTCCATAGAAACATCCTAGAGGTTCGGGTCTTCCTAAAAGACCCATTTTAGTGCCCTAAAAGGAGATCTCAAAGAGGCGCTTCAAAGAAGAGTTAATGTCCGTTACCGATTCTTTCAACATTATTTCTTCTTCCACTTCTTCATCATAGGTTGTTTCATTATTAAGTAATAACATCAGTATCACTCATATACAGATATTTTAGTATAAGTATGAAACAAACCTATTTCACCATCTATCCATCCTACAGAAAACGAAATCACCGCGCGTGCGTACGTACGGAATACCGTCTCCACGCCATGGTGTAATCGATTTTCCACCACCACCTTAATTGGATGGGTATAATGGTGTACGTAATAACTATATATGATTATTGTAAAGTGATATTGATTCTAATATAGTATTCATACACTCCAAAACAATTCCACGACCATGAGAACGATATCATCGCTCGTGCGTACGTACGGACTACCGTCTCCATGACGAGATGAGATACATTCTCCATGTTAACCATTAATGAATGATTATAAAGTATATATAAAAAGTAATCATGAAATATATGACATAATAATGATACTGTATTTATTTGTATATATATGTATGTCATCTACTTAATTTCATTCAAATCAATAAGGAAATGAAAACAGCGTTCATGCGTATGTACGGCCTACCGTCTCCATGAACAGTGTATTTATTTCCATTTACTAATATATTATATATATGTATATTATGAATATATATTATATATAAATCATGTTTTATATTCTGGAATTAAGTAATCATGATCTATGTAATCATATGAAGTCAAAACACAGACAAAAAATGAAACGATTTTACCCAAAACGCACTTTAACACGGAATTTACAAAAGAACGGGTAATATAAAGTCATAAGTGAACCATATATGACATCATAACAGTGTGTATGATTCTGGAATAAGTCAATGACATTATTTAAATAATTATACAGGAGTTTCGGACACATACGAAGCAAATCGGAGCTAAGGTAAGGGAAAATATGACAATCTCATTTTTATCTGAGATTGTTTATACTTTGAAATTTAATGGGGTGTATTTTATCATCCACATCCATGTTTCCTTAATATGTAATATTATTTCCATCCACCTACAAATTTTTTAAATCCAATTTTACCCTTCAGTGAGTTTTTAGTAAAGGATATGAAAGGAATCTTTTGTCGTTTTTCGTACGAGGTACTTTTTGACTTTTCCGAAAAAAGTACAAAGAATTTTTTTTAACTTATACGACATGAATGGATTTTTAAAAAATTATTTCCAAGAAGATTCCTTTAAAAATTTTCAAGGTTATTTTTAATCAACTTCTTTTAGTTTAGAATTTTACAACATGTTAAGAAAGGAAAAATGTTTTTGAAGCAGAAAGGAAATTTTCCTCAAGAATGGAGTTCACGTGTTTTATCAAAATTATTTTCCATATAAGATAATAAAGGGTTATATTTCTATCCATATTATTACATTGATTTGATTATTTTGTGATGGAATTATATTTATGAATTCCTTTATCTTATATTAATTGTTTTATGATGTCATGATGTTTAAGATTCCCATTTTTATTACATGGGTTATGATATGATGTATGGTTTATGATTTTGTGGCACACATAAGAATGGTATCATTATGAGATGGGTGGGACCTATATCTCCCTCCAATGAATTGGGTAAAGATTCTATATCTCATGAGATATACATGGATGGAACGACATGTTAAACCGGTTGAGTGAAACCGGACTGAAACGAGGTGTGAACTCGGTTCAGAAATGGACTTTGTCCACTAAGATAGTCTTGGCAATGAGTCTTGACTAACAAGAAATGATTCTCTAAGATTATGTGTGTATGCCACACAGTTTCATGTTTTAAGTTATGATTATTGGGATTAAATTTCACTACTATGATTTATCCCATGTTATGATATTATGATCTCTTTTGCAGGTTATGATTTCCAAAAGTTATGTTCTTATGAATATGATGTGTTTGATATTTCTTTTGTTTACCCTTAATAAGAATTTGAGCTCACCCTTTTATGTTTTCATTTCACCTGGATATAATGAATGGTTTTAGGTATAAAAAAATTTAAATCTTTATGGGAGATGTTGAAGATCTTTCACGATGATTAGAAGATTATATTCCATGTTTCCAAAGAGACTAAACTATTACAGTCTTTGCGTGTGTTTTTTCGTTATGTACTAAGTATTCCGCAAAAGAAATGTAATGTCAATGTACGTTAAGCTTAGGGTCTCTACATGCATAGTTATCCAAACCGTGTTGCCAAAGAATGCGGCCCACATAAGGTGTAAATTTTATGATTTTGACCCTAACTTAATATATGTTTTATCATATTATTTTACTTCTCCATAATGTGAATAGTATATGGGAGCCCATGTTTTCTTCAACTCCAAAGTGTTGAGAAAAATTGTTTGTCTGAACTGAAAATCGATCACATGTAGTCTCATTAGAACCACGATAGTATGTCTTTGAGTAATCTATCTTCCTTTAATCTTTTCTCTCACCATATTAAATGTTAAATCCCTGAAATATTTATTCATTATTTTTAGGGCGTTCATATAATATAGTTATTTATTCTAATTCAGATCATGTTGGAGGATCATATCAGAAAAGATAACTTCAACCAACATGAGGTAGGTGGTTCCTAGAATCAACATTGGATTAACTCATATTTTAAGGGATTTTCCATGATATTGTTGTTGAGTTGTCAAAAAGAGGCCACAATAATTTAATTATTGTAAATTAATTTATATATTTATTATATGGGTGCTTAAGGGAATGTTTTCTCTATACTATAAATGGTATGAACCAAGTGAAAGACTTCACACCCTAAAAATATTAGTATTAGGGGTATATTTATTTTAATTGAATTATATGTTATTGTTAGTTGGTTAATAGGCTACATGATAGACTTGTAATAATGGTTGAGATAGTATTGAACATATGGATTAGGTGACGTGGTTTGTTAGGTTTGGAGATGCCCATATTCATTAGTTGATGTTGATCATCAGGTTTGGTGACATGGTCATCATATTGAGGTGATGTAGTCATCAGTCTATAGGCACATGCCAAGTGATATGAGATGGTGATGAAAATTTGGTTGAGAGAAAAAATTTAAGGGGAAATAAGAGTTGGGTTGTTTCAACATAGGTATTATGATGGTGATTTTCGTTCATCATGATTGGTTGATATGCCATCATATTCATGGGTACATAGATTAGACTCCGATTGTGAAGTTGTGTTGACTACTCATGTCGGTAGAGGCCTATGATAGATGAGTATTATGATGGTGCTGACTATAAATATGGTTGGATGTGATTTCCATAGAAATCCAAATGGATGGTTAGGAACCATCAGTTAAAGGTTTGATCCAGTTGGTAGAGTGATGAGTCTCTCTAAATATTGAGGATATTGGGATGGAATTATTTGGGAGGATTGATTTCATCATTTCTCATGATGTCTATTATCGATCCAACTGTGTTTATTATTTTTGGGACAGTCATCACTGTACCTTGGGATGTCAGTCTTCTTTTTGGAATAGGTTTTCGAGCTGGGGTTTGAGGATCCTAGTACATATTTTTGGGTGTTCCCTTTTGGAAGTTGGGATATGATTGATTAAACAATGCTTTGGGATAATGTTTTGGATGTGTAACATGCAGGTTCACCTAGGATGATTTTAATCAAATGAATCCTTCTGTTTTATTTCGAGGATCCACTCAACTAGAGTTATTCCAATGATGGATGAAGAAGGTGATAACTTCCTTGTGGCTTTTGATTACATGGTAAAGGGGTAATTAATTATACATGCATTCTCGCGGCCATATTTATTTTTAGAATCACATTATATGTCTCATATGTATGTTAGGAACATACTTTTAGTGTCATACTATGCATATTGTCACACACCACATGGGCCCTTTGGGACATGTGTAGAATTCATGATTTTTCGATCAGGTAAGGGTTTGGTCCCATATTCTAGACCTCAGTGATCATGTTATCTATTAGCATG
The DNA here is from genome assembly GCA_963277665.1 of Viscum album. Taxonomy (NCBI): domain Eukaryota; kingdom Viridiplantae; phylum Streptophyta; class Magnoliopsida; order Santalales; family Viscaceae; genus Viscum; species Viscum album. Next base: position 1,596,909,369 of record OY728161.1, read on the forward strand.
GGAGGGATGGAAAGGGACCTTATTTGTTATTGTATTAGCTGGAGGTTATTTTTGAGTCTTCCATTTTTCTATCCTCATTTATTTATATATTTTAAGGTCGGCCATAGGTGAACCATTTTTATTATTGATATATATGACCAGTTATAGTTTGAATTATTTTCCACAAATGATATTTTATTCTACAAATGGTCTTGTTTATTAAAACTATTGTCTGATTATGATTCTGCTATTATATGCCATTGTTTCTACTATATTGGGTTACTAGTCTAGTTTTGTTAAGTTATTTTCTTCTGCTATATTATAGTTATATATACCATTAATAGTATTTCACAAGAAGTTATTCTCTCCCCATTATTACCTCTTTTCATACTTGCAGCTAGTTGGTAGCCTTTTGTATATGGGGATGTGTGCCTAAGGCTCAATGGACCTATGGACCAAAACACTGTTCAGGCGGCTAAACATGACATAGCACAACACAAGGTATCATAGAATTTTTTTTATACCTATTTTTTCTTCTTACTATTTAATTCATTGTTTAATACAGACTAGTATGTACTCTAGACTAGGTTTAGAGCTTGTTTTTGGGTGATTTCATCCCCATGCTGGGGGATATACCATGTTACCAAGCATGTAAAATTTCACTTCCACTATTGTCTTTTTAATGTTCATATTATTTTCACGTTTAGTGGTAAACATTAGTGTGACTGTTATTTATTATGATATGCGACCCTTGGCATGGTATGAAATAGGAGAATTTTTTATTATTGGGATAATATGGAAAGGTATGATTTCTTATGCTTTATTTATAGGCGCATATGATGATTAATATGTGTGTGTGTGTCTGTGTGTGTCTATGTGCCTATGATAAATTATTTGTGATTTTCATTGGGAACCTGGATTTCATTAAGAGGGTTTGGGTTGTTTAATGTGTCAATAAATGACGTTAAATAACGTTTTACTTCATAAACTATCTTGGGTGAAATTCTACTCATCCCAACCAGGTATGTGGTTCCAATTAGATCAATATATGATTTTATATATGCATAAATGGGTATGGATCTTATATGACCATGAAGGGATGACGATAGGGGTGGAATATTGAAAATTTCACCAAATAATCTAAGTGGTGTTTTCTGGATTATCCTATTTGGTGGCATCTTAATCAGCTACCTTTGATTAATATGTGACGTTAGACATTGATATGGACAGGTGATGGTCCATGAGTATGGATTGATTTGTGATATCTATCTTAGATATGGGATGATAAGGGGCCATGAGGTAAAATGTATTGTGAGATTGTTGTGATGGGGGAGTGTAAGGGTGGTGAGATTACACTACATGGTACATCTTTCCTGGACTGATTTATTTAAATAAAATATTATGATTTTCTATCCATGTTATTGATGTTTATTAGGTTTCCACATAGATGGATTTTGGTTTAACATTATGAAGGTAGTGATATTGTTCCGCTAATGTGTTCCCAGGTTGAGAACCATGAGGGTCGGGATGTAGAAATGAAGGGTCGGGAAATTCATGTGCCTCACATAACAGAATAGTTACATACTCTATTGCAGGTGGGTTTTCCACATAATATGAAATATTTTGCGCATTATCATAAGGGGAAGATCTGGAAAACTTGGTTTTTAAAATTCTGGTGATTTATAGGGGAACTCATGGATTAGATCCTTCTATGAAATACTTGACTCAGGAGTTCCAGTCGCATCAACCACCGCTATTTCAAGGTGAGGGAGGACCATAGTAGGATTATAATTGGATAAATGTAGTTTAGACCAACATTGACCAAATTGATACACCCTTATGCTTGAGGGTGAAGTTGTTGACGTACATAATTGAGTGCTGGCAATGAGATGGTGGTATGTGTAGGTTCATGCAGGAAGACATGAGGGTCTGGCTTGGATGGAATTGAGGCGAGGTTCTTCGAGCACCTCTTCCCAAAGATGCTTATGGAGAAGATATCATTAGATGACTTGATTCTATAATATGTTGATAGATACATCATGGAATATACAGAAACAATCATGGAGTCTACTAGTTTTTCACATGGTATGGTGTGTGACGACAGCTCGAGAGTGAGGCACATAGAAGATGGTTTATCGAACACCAATCAGTATCATGATAAAACCATTAGGTTAGAATCATTATCAGAGGATTTGAATCATGCAATGATAGACGAGATAATGATGAGATGCTGGTCATACTCAATCTAGGTGATAAAGTTAGGTTATTACAGAGGGTATGCTTCATATTGTAGGAAATTAGACCGATAGGAGTCTCAACTAGGTGTTTAGGCCAGATACTCAAGAAGACCACTGAGGAGTGGTTCAGCGATGGTGTTCTTCAATTGTGGGAAGAAAAACATTTTTATATATAGTGTGATCAGGAATCAGAGGATTTATGAGCATGTATTCAGGTGACACATCTCAGACTCTTCTTTAATAATCCTTCCAGGACAAGCGATAGCTAGGTAATGAGGATGAATCGGGCATTTAATGTTGTACGAAGTGTAGTTTCAGGATATCATAGATTAGATTTAGATACACATGTATGTCACAAAAGAGATAGAGAGAACCAATAGTGTGGTAAATTGTGATTGATTGGAGCAACGCTGCAAGGAGGATAAGCCTCAGGTAGTTGAGCATCAATACAAATGTTTATAGTAGTGATACTAGGGGAAGAGTAGGTTGATTATGCTATTAAGATTAGTGGTACACTGTGGGAATGACCAATTTCATTTATTTTGACATGGGAATTTTTGAATCAATTGCTTTTTTTAGGTTCAATAGGTGCATACAATGTATTTTGCAATAAGCAGATGTTGGCTAATTGGTTGTGATCATCTTAGATGCATTATATATATGTTTTGTGGTATCTTTTTTTAACTTAATGGATTGTGATTCATGACCTATCCGATGTGAGTAGGCATCTAGGTGTTGATGTGATAAAGGACCACTTGAGGTGCATTGAAATATGGGAATTGGTGTGATGAGATATCTATTTGAGTAGTGAGAAACTAGAACTTTTATGGACATCAAATGAAATGCAGGACATCATAGGTGGCATGTGTTACCTAGGAACGATGTAGTAATCTAATGAGATGTTGGAATTGATGTGTGTAAGATTTGGAATGGGTATTATTTAAGAAGTTAATGAGGTGTAGGAGTGTCGATGCAATAAGGGAGGACATTTGAGTCTAGGGATGTTCGGTGGACTAAGATGAATTAGATTTTTGGGTAGGGAAGTGATAGGGTTAGGTAACTCCTATGGTGGGGATATCCATTATAATGTTGACCTATGACATTATGATCAAGGTTAGTCAAGGTGATTTGATCTAGATGATTAGGATCAGTACCATATCCAAGTAATATTTTATAACTTGGGTGTGAGCTATATCATAGTGGGAAGATTTTAACATCCTGGGTTTTTAAAGTAGGTAAAATTCTTCAACCCATTAGAAACTTTTGGAGATTGGTGGTCGGAAAATATATATTTATGTGTCATTGAAACTGAATTATTCACAAAAAATCTTGGAATCTATTTTGTTTTATTCATTTCATGGATATGGTTTCATTTTTTAGTTTTATAATTTGTTTTTGATAAGAAATTTAGAGTTCTTGATTTATTCTGGTGAATTTTCAGTATGTGCACAATTTGTATGCACAGTTTGAGTGTTAATCATGCATCCTATTAAGGTAGATCATGTTTCCATTATATTTCCATCTTGAAAATTTTGACATTATGATTATAGAATGGCATTGTCTAAACCATGTGAGGTCAGGGGTAAATCGTGAGGTTTGTTCTAGTTTCATGTTCCCATGTGCACGACTTGCATATTTTAACATCAAACTATGTAGAAAGTGTGATGAATTGGTCTAGTTTTTGGATGTGACATTTTTTCATAGTTATCACATTATTTTTCAAACCATGTGTCCAAACTCTGTGAGCTTCCCAGATCATTAAATGTGTAAAAATTAACTTTTTCCACTCCACTATTTTTTCCATATTTTAGGTTTATCCTCCCTTGTTTGACATAGACACACCAGGGTTATCTAAGAAATTGTTCTCTATTCCCCCATTCTTTGTTAAATATCCCTGAAGGCTCCTAGGTAAGATTTATTGAGTGTTTTTCAATTGTCCACCATTACCCTTCTTCTTTATTTGTTTCTTGATTTTTCTTGTTTTATTTACCTATTATCCAGACCCTAAGGGTTATATTTGATGTGTGGGATGTTTTTTATTTTGATTATAGGGTGTGTGATGTGTTTATTGGGCTGATTTTTTCATTTCCATTATGTTTCATTTCACTCTCTCAGCATTGAGGAATGTGTTACCACCCATTTTATTTCCCACACACATTGTTAATGCTTGATCATTCCATTAATTATTTAAAAATGATATATTCATCCTTTTTGTGCATTATGAAAAAAATAATTGCTGTTTTCATAACGGAAAGTTAATGATTTTTTTTTTCAAAAGTTATTTTTTAATTATTAATATATTTGAATACATAAAAGGTGTTTAAAAAATGATAATTTATATTTTAAAGTAATATTTGGTGATTTGGGTGATTTTTAACATTGGTTATGTTTTGGTAATATGGATGGATTGTGAATTAGATGTTATATGTGAATGTTTTTGACATTTATGCAATTATGATTATGTGTGGATTGTTTTTTTGGTTTGAAACCAAGTTATGTTATTTCAAAAAGGGATTTTTGATTTCATGATTACAGGAAGAGGGTATTTTAATGTTGGTTTGGGTTTTCTGAAATAAAATTTTATTTGTTTTTTGTTTTTTAAATGATGTTTTGGATTCTTTTGGAAATGTGTGGGTTCTAAATGGAATATTTAGGACATTTTTGAACCTTGATTAATTTAGTTCTTCCTTGATCCATATTTTCCTAATGATCCTCCTCCTAATACATGTTTATTTTTTCAAAATGGTGTTTTTGATTTATGTGTATTTAAAAGTAGTTTCAAATGTGTTTCTAAAAGATTTGAATATTTCAAATTTTTATATATGGTACGGTGAATAATTTTTATGTAGGTTTGTTTGGAATATTAAGACACGCTTTTTAACTATGTGGTGTAAACGGTATTTTTTTTATTTTTTCATTTTTTTCACATTATCTTTGGAAAGGTTTCGGATTTGAAATGAAAAATCATATATGGTATTGAGAATGTGAAAGTGGGGTTTTATGTTGATATTGGAAATGGTGTTTAAATTTATTTATAGATTTATTCGGATTGGAATTTTTAATGGTTCAGATAGCACATTGTGTTGCCTTTGAAAAGTTATTTTTTATGTGAGGTGATGTGAAAGTCTGATTGGTACCATGTAATGTTTTGGAAATTGATTTTGGATCTCATGTGAGGTGTGGAACTGATAGAAATATTATAATTTTATTAAAAATTGATTGATAAATTTGGTAGCATGAAGGCCATATAGTTATATTTTTTATTTTGTGAAAATGGTTTTGATTATGGAAAATGGCCGTTTCCATCTGAGCATTAATTTTTGGGTGAATGTTCTTATGAAAGAAATTGATTTTAATGTTTTTTCATGAAGACTTGTATTATATTTGGAGATTACTAGACCTTGGGATGGGATCCCCTCTATTCGATCATGCACATGAAGGCTATTGGTTTTGGATTATTTTTGGAAACCACTAGACAATGTAATGTGTTCCCCTATAGTGGATCATGAACGAGGATGTCTTGGGTTGTGGCTTATATTCCATGATCAACCTAGTACCTTTATCGTGAGATTCCTAGTCAACCTCTAGTTGATCAAGTGAGCGTTTATTATAATCCTTTTTTAGACAGGTTGGTACCCTTGGACTTTCTGAGAGGCCAGGTGAGATATTCCACTAGATTGGATAGTTTAGAGTATCTAGATGGTTAATGCCTATGGTGATTCACTATACACAACTAGGTGAGCATAATATGAGTACATCAAAGGATTGACTCTAGATATTTTTTATGAAATTATCTTGATATATTATCTGAATGTTCTATTTATTTCTTCTACATAAGGATATTAACACTTCTAGTTTATATTTTATATATTTGTTTCATTTAATTTCAGGATACCCATTTTTGGTCTGTTGGTGTGGATTTTTATTTGGGATTTTGTTTTGAACAGAGTTGTAGAATGTGATACTGTTCGTGAAAATGAATGTGGTTTGTGTGTTTTTTTGAATATGAAATTTGTTGAAAGTTTTTTTTTGTTTCATAAAATGATCAAAATACTTTTTTGTATTTATTTAAAAAGAGGGTTTCTGTATTGATTTAGGAAGGGAAATTTATGGACTCTATGTAGATTACCTACTATGATATTTGATCTCACACCCAACGTTTTCACAGTAACATCAGTAGACTAATGCTATTTCCAGGTTTAGGTTCTTAGTTCATGTGTTTCCTTTGGATAAGGATGGTATTGTGTGTGGCGGTGTCCAAGAGGCCACATAGATATTTTTTTAGTGTGGTTCAACATTAGTTTGTATTCAGTTTCTATTTTGTTCTTCATATATTGTATTTGGATCCATTCGTGTAATTGTTTATTAATAGTTGTTTATTTTTTCTTGTGTGTTCAGTTTTGGTATCTTTATCATGGTTATTTGTCAGGATAAATTGTTCCCATTGGATTATTTTAATTCCTGACACTAGTTTCCTACCCATGGGGATATGGAACACCCTTCAGTCCTTGTCTAGTGTTGGATTGGATGGAACCCCTAGATGGTGAATTAAAAAATTGTATCAGATCAGGCCATTCTTATTTGTGGTGTTAGGTAGATCGAAGACTATGACTATCTGGAGTGTGGTGGTACATATGGGAAAGATGTCATGAAATCTTTCTTATTACAGTCTTAGAGTTTCCTAGTGTAGTAAAGTATTTGAGTCTTTTGTCTTTTTTTATGGTTTGAGTGGATGAGGAATGACAATGTAAGTGAGCTGGGGTCATGTTGTGCTCTCATGTGGAGTAGTGACACATGTGGAATCTAAGTACATTATTTATGGTCCTCATAGTTTTTGATGCTTTCTTGGGGAATGGTCCACTAACAATGTTGTTTGGTTATGCATGACCACTAGTTCTTTATGTCGAAGGTTTGGTTTCAGTTGCGTGTTGATTTATTTCTCATTGGTGTTTGCGGGTTTCCATTTGAGAAATGGTATTTTGTGTTTAAAATGGGTTTTTAAATGGAAAGTAGTTTTTTATGAACACTATGATATTCAAAAATTAGTTTTAGAAAAGTAAGTGATTAAAAATTCAAAAACTTTTGGGAGAATATAGAGGAATGGAGAATTGAAAATTTGATAAATACTTATGTTTGAGGATAAAATGGAATATATGAACCATGAAATTCATTATTTATGTTCTTATAGGTGTGTGTGTATACGAAAAGTGGATGTTTATAAGTGTCCAAGGACGATATAAGTGGAAGTTGGATGGACAGATATGTGATTGTTCATGGGATGAAATGGGTGATTATTTGAAATAAAAGGTTTGGATTGGTTTTAACAAAATGGGGTTTGAAAGGGAAAATGATTTTGGGAGGTGGGTTTTCAATAAAATGTGGGGTTTTTTGTGAACAATGGATTTTTTTATTTGAATGGTGGCCTTGGAAGAAGGAAAATTTGGAAATTTGAATAAAAATATGGGCATTAAAAAGAATATTTTTATATTTTTGTGATGTTTGGATTTCAAGACTTTTTTTGTCTTTAGATGTTCTTTTTGGTTATGTTTTAGGTTGTTGTTTATTGTAGTCTTGTGTTCCTTGTGTTGTTCAGAGTACCCCTACCATAATGATCCCCAAGGTTTCTAGTGGCTCTCATATTATTTCTGGTTATTATTAGTTATTTCCTATCATATATGCGGATCAAAGTCCGTTAAAGGTTATACAATTTCTTGAGTATATTGTGAGTGTATCCATATCATTGGGAAATGATGAAGTGGGGAGAGTGTGGGATGTTTTGAGTATGTTCGAAGTTCCAATTTTGAAATAGGAGTTGGTTATTTCTCCATCATCATTGAATGTTGGGATTCTAGGGGAGATATTTAATAGGACTTATGTCTGATTGTTCATACTTGATTAGGTGAAGACGAGGAAAGTGGTAGATATGTTAGCTTTTAATCAAGTCCAATTATAATTGAAGGCTTTTTGTTAAACACATTAATGATTTTATGCATTTCTCTACACAGATGGTGTCATAGGTAAAACTGAATCCTTCTCTCTTCTTGTGTAGTCTTCATCCAATTATAGAGGAGATTGTCCTTTTCTCCAGCAAGGATCGTTTCAAAATTTTGGTTGATGAGGCTTCCATGGATGAATCGGTTCTTGGGATAAAATGGTTTTAGTTGATCCCCATGAAGGTTATCTATCTTGGTAGTGGTGTGTTCTAGAGGATATTGTTTCTAATAAACCTCTTGCATCGATTTTGTCTTCTCATTCATCAAACCGTTCTCTTATGTATTTTCAGTGTAGTTATGTTGGAAATTTGAATCCATAGTTTCACAATCCTCTGAAGATGTGTCTTCGTTATGTCCATTTGGGTCATTTTTTTATGAAGCCTTTACTGAGGAAGACGTCTTGATAGAAGGGTGTTAACTCTACAATATAAGGAAATAGATGATTCAAAACAATAATCCCCCAGCGATATGACACAAAATGAATCTCTTTATGCAGCCAGGAATCATTAGGGGTGTGGAAACCATAAGGCCGGAATAGTTTGAGTTTCTCTTTTATGGTTATCTTTACTGTTGTATTTTAGTTGTTATTGTAAGTGGTTTGATGGTTTTGTTCATTTGTGATCAAAATGGTTGTGATATTTTTAAATGAGATTATTTGAATAGATGTTATATATTGTGTGTGATTATACTATTTGTGAATGGGTTATGGTTTTCTGTCGTGCTGGTTTGAGAGATACTTGGATCTTGTGGAAATGATGAATTATTGTTCAGTTAATAGTTTTGTCTTGATATCTTTTGTGACTTGTCCCTTATTATATGGGAGGTTTTTGGTTCTTGTTGAGAATCCACATGTTGTATGGCCATGGTGGTATTGTTTAGAATTATTCGTTCAGGTTGGAGTGTTGTTTAGATTGTGTGGATATTTTGGGTTATTTCTAGTTAGTGTTTCCCTTATTTGGTTGGTCCGAAGTTATACCAAGTTGTTAGTTGGGTTCTTGTGGTAGGGAGAACCCTTATCCTTTTTACAATTTTTTCGTTATGTTTTATCATTCAGAAAATCAGGTGTGAATTGGGAGTTAATGGTCACCCCAGGATTTGTGGTTCCATTCGGGTTTGTTTGGGTTTTGGACTGAGCATCGTTCCTCATGTGGCTAGGTGGCATTATAGGGGAAGACGGTGTCTACGGTCGGAAGAATTGTCACCCCATGATCACAAAATATCATGTGTTTTATTAAATATGGAAAAATAACATTTTTTGATGAGTCATTTGTAATGGGCCCTATGCCCATCACACATAGGCTACTGGACGGAACTGTTTGTGGTGGGATTCTAATCGAGTTACAAATACTATTAAATAGACACATATTTGTGATGGGTAAACAACACCGTCGAAAATACTATTGGTGTGCCTTCCCGAAAAGACATGGGAATGTGTATTTGTGATGACAACCATGTCATGTCTCAAATATCCTTGGTCATGTAATGTTGATTGCGTCGAAACCATTCAATCGTCGCAAATACTCTGTGGGCAGGTGAGTATTACTGAGTGGACCCATCACCATTAGTTCACCACTCAAGCATTTATTGCAGGAAAAATTTGTGGTGGGTCTCGTGAAATATAATATAATTTGAGATGGGTTTTCCATCACAAATAGTCTCACTATGAATAATCTAACATATATATAGCCCATGGATGTTTTCCCTCAATTTACCAATTCACCTCTCCATTCATTAATTTTCCCTCCAACTCTAAGTGGTAGTATTAATTTTTACGGTGAAGGAAATATTGATTTTTACAACCCACAAAAGATTCATTTTGAGGTATTTTTAATTAATTTAAATTTTGTTTTAATTTTTTTTAGATATTAATATAATTAATTATGTATAATTGTATTCAATTAGAAGTAATAATGTCTATAATTAAAAAGTAAATAGTTTTAATTAGTGGCCATTAGATTCAATTACCGATAAATAGCTATAATCATGTGTAATTTGTAATAATTAATGGTAACTAGTAAAAAAGTGGTAAGTACTATTAATTGGTATTAATTAGAAAAAATTTGTGAAAAAATCAAATTATTTATTTAAAATTTGTGTTAATTGGTAATAAAATTCGTTAAATTAATAAAAAATAGTAATAATATGTGGTGATTCGCAGTAATTAGTAATAATCACTACTAATTAATAATAATTGGTGGTAGTTAAAAAGAATTACTAGTAATTATTAAAAATTAGTGTTGATTAGTAAAAATTAGTGGTAATTATTTATAATTAATGATAATTAATAAAAATTAATGACAACTACTACTAAATCAAGGTAACTGGTAAAAAATAGCGATAAATTGATATATTTATTAAAAATTGTCGATAATTAGTCACAATTAGTAGTAATTTGTAATAATTAATATTAATTTGTAAAGAAAATTGTTATAATCAAAACAATAGTAATAATAAGTGATAATTATCAGTAATTAATAATAATTAATGATAATTATTATAGTTAGTAGTAATCAGTTATAAATATTGGAAATTAGTAGAAATTAGTGGTAATTAGTAAAAGATAGTGGTAATTAGTATGAAATAGCAATAAATCAAAATAATAATTTAAAATTAGCATCATTTAGTAAAAATTGTTATAAATTAATAATAATTATTAATAATAAGTGGTCATTAGCAGTAATTAGTAATAATTATATATTATTATAAATAATTAGTTGTAATTAAAAATATATACTAGTAATTATAAATAAATAGTTCTAATTACTAAAAATTATCGGCAATTACTAATTATTAATGGTAATTAATAAAAAAAATCGTCAAATTTTATTAATTAGCGGTAATTAGTAAAAAATGATAAATCAATTTAATTAATAATAATTAGCATTAATTATAATTAATTAGAAATTATTAATAGTACACAGTAATAATTAGAAGTAATTAGTAACAATGTGAAATAATTAATAAAATTCATATGTAATTAGTAATAAGGAGTGTTACACAGTTAAAATTTTCATTAATTAGAAACAATTAACGTTATTTAGTATTAATTAGTGTTAATTAGTAACAGGTAGTGTTAATTAGTAAATAATGGTGCTAATTAATTATAATTAAAGATAATTAATGATAATTAGTGATAATCAATAATAGTTAGTAACAATTAGTTATAATTAGTAATAATTTATATCAAATAATTATAATTAGTAATAATTAGTAATTATTTGTAATAATTAGTAATAATTTGCGGTAATTAATGATAATTAATAATAATTAGTGTTAATTAATAATAATTAGTTTTAATTAGTCATAATCACTAAATTAGTTATAATTAGTCAAAATTATAAATAATTTGTAATAATTAGTAGCAATTTGTTATAATTATTAATAATAAGAAAGATTCAATAAAAATGAATAATAATTTGTAATAATTAGTAATAATTGTTAATAATTATTAATAACTAGTTCCCTCCAATAGGTCCTCCAACTCATCCATATGACCCCACCCCTTAGTGAATTATAAATTTTTTCTGATAACCATTTGAATTTTTTGTGATACTGTTATTATTCAATTTATTTAAATTTTTATATAGTTTGTATTTAATATTTATCCAAATATTTGTTTTTTTAATTCAATATTTTTTTATAAATTTAATTTGTTATTATTTGTTTATTATATTTATTATTTTAATTTTATTTTATTATTTTATTATTATTATTTTTTATTATAATAATTTTTTATATTGTTTTGAATATTGTGTTCTTTAATATTTTATATTTTACGTTTTAGAATACTTATAATTATATTTTTATCAATTACGTATTTTATTATTATTTAATTATTAAATTACTATATTATTATTATTATTATTTTAATAAATTAAATTAATATTAATTTTTTTGTAACGGGTAGTTAATCCCATTTGAATTAATTATTTGTGAAGGGCCCATTACAAAAGGTTTATTAAAACATGAATAATGTTTTTACGATGGTAAGGGTTCTAGTTTAATTTCTTTTTGCGATAGACCATCACAAAAATACTATTTGTGACATGACCTCATCATAAATTACCTGTAAAAATGATTCAAATTCTATTTTTGTTTAATTTATATGATTTGGTTCTTTTTGTTGTGGTTTAGGATGTGTTCCTAGTTTGAATGCTTGAGATTTGGAGTTTCCATGTGTCTTTTTATCCTTTCCACGGCCCTCAAACATGGTTTGGGGGTTTACCGTATGACATGTAAAGGTAGTGGATGTTTCAAATTCATTATCTTCTCAATCATATTGACTAGCACAGTTGGAGAAAGGATTCCTCCAAATTGTGTGAGGTTAGGGGTAAATTGTTTAGCTTGTTCAATGTTCTTGTGACCAAGTGCATGTCTTGTTCAAGGTATGATCAGTCTACACAGAAAGGGTATGGGGAGGCACTACATTTTCTTATTACAATTTCACCCAGTTTGCACACGATTTCGAAAACTATGCCGCTAACTAGTGTGTGGTTCCCTTTTCACCAATAATGTGTATACATTTGGCACCCAGTTTTTCAAACCATGTAGCTAAACCATTCCAGTTTCCCAAATCATTAATAGTGAGAAATTCCTATTTTCTCATCCTCTATTTTTCCATATTACATGTTTATCCCCTCATGTTAAATCTAATCACACCATGGGGTTTTATGAAACCCATCCCCCATGCACATATTCCTCAATTGAATCTTATTGAGAAATCATAGTAAAGATTCATTGATTTTTTGGTCTATTTCCCGTATTTTTCATCTTCTTTATTTATTTATTTATTTTTTTGGGTTAGTTCCCACATGTAAAAACCATATGTGTTATGTTTTATGTTTGGTATGTTTTTGTTTTTATGATATGGTGTACAATTGTTCTATTGGTATAAGTTATTTTCCCTTGACGTTCTGTTGCATTCGCCCATTGTTGAGGTTGGTGTTTCTCTGCATTTCCCTTCTAGCACACATGTTTAATTATTAATATTTCGTTAAATTCCTTGAACATGTTATAATCATTATTGTGGTACATTATTAAAAAAATTAGTAGTGTTTTCCAGATTGAAAATTGGTGCAAAATGGTTTTCTTAAGCGCTTCTTTAATTATGCCTCTATTTTAAGGCATGCAATGTGTATTAAAAATTTTCAATTGGAATTTTAATGTGAAATTGGGTGATTCATGTGGTGATTAACCTTGGTTTTGTTTTGGTAATATGGTTGTATTTTTTATTAGAAGTTATATATTGAAATTTGTAACTTTTTTGTTCTGACTATTATGTGTGGCTAGTTGTGTTGGTTTGAAAGAAAGTGATGTTTATTCAAAAGGTGTATTGGGTGATTTTATTTATACATGTTGTTTTTCATTGAATTCTGTTTTGGGTTTCCATAAATGGATGTTTATGTTCGTTTGGATTTGTAAATTATTCTTTGAATTTTTGTAGAAATTTTTGGTATCTTATTGGTTGCTTGAGGATTCGTTAGAACCTTAATAAAATTGGTTCTTCCATGAACCATTATTTTTTTCAAAGGCATCACCTCCCCCATTCTCATATACAAAATGGGTTCTTGATTTATAAATGGTGTTTTGGTGCTTCCTATGACATTAAAAGTTTTTTCAAACATGATTATGAATTCATGAACCATTTGTCATTTTGATATATGGTTTGGTAAAGAATTGGTATTAAGGCTTCTTTGGAACTTTAAGACATGCGAGGTAACTATGTGGTGTAATAGGCCAGTTTGTTACTCTTTATTATATGACAAGTTATAACATTATCATTGGAATGGTTTTGAATTATAAATAAAAAGGAATGTTTGGAATTGATCACAAGAAGGTGGTGTTTTATACTGGCTTTAGAAATAATGTGGAAATGGATTTGGAAATGGATTTGGATTGGAAATTTTAAAAACTCGTTTGGATATTTTTGTTGTCTTCAAAATTTTGGGTTTGATGTGATGGGATGTGTAGGCGTAATATTCACCTTCTATTGTTTTGTAAACTGGCTTTGGGATTAATTTTATGTATGGAACTGGTGTCCATCTTCATTGTTTTGGAAAATGTATTGAAAACATGGGTAGCAAGAAGTCCCAGTTGGTATTTTTTGATTTTTGTAAAATAGTTTTAATTATGAAAAATGGTGATCTCTATGTGAGATTTAGTTTTTGGGTGAACATTCTTGTGAATGAAATGGATTTTAACATGTGTCCATGATGACTTGAGTCATGTTTGGTGACCACTATACATTGGGATGGGACCTCCTCTAGTGGATCATTCAGGAGAACAATTTTGGTATTGGATTATGTTGGGAAAATACTATACATTTTAATGTGTTACCCTCTATTGGCTCATAGAAAAGGATGTTTTGGGTTATTGTTGTTATACCATGTTTTACAGAGTATTTTTATCATGGGATCCATAGAAATCATATATAAGGTTGAGTGATGGTTTTAGGACGACCCCGATAAGATGGGTTGGTACCCCCTGGATTTGTTGAAAGGTCAGGCTTGTCATGCTGCATGATGGGTTAGTTTATAGTGGATAGTTTGTTATTTACTATGGATATTCACCATATGTCGGTAGGTGAGACCTATCTGAGAAAATCTATGGATTTCCTCTACAGATGTTTAGGAAATGAACGTAATACACTATAATTATGATGTATTTATTTTAATTAGATGTGGAAATTAGCCCTCATACATTATTTGTTATTGTTTTTTCCCATAAATTTTAGCATACCCAATTTTGGTCACATTGTATGGATTTGTATTTTGGATTTGGTTTTGAACTAGGTTGTAGAAATTGAATGTGTTTGTGAAAAATAATGATGTGTGTGTGTTGTTTTAAGAAATAAATTTGTGTAAATATATGTTTGGTTGATTAAAATGACTAACTGACTATTTTTAATGTATTTAAGACAATTATTTTCTAACTGTTTCATGAATGTAAATGCATGGTATCTATGGTGGTGACCTAGTAATCTATTTTATCTCAAACTAAACTTGTGTCTATTGGAATATATGGACTTGCGAAATTATGTAGGTTTAAGTGCTTGGTTCGTATGTTTCATTTAGAGTAGGTTTGTCTTGTCGTTGGTGGTGAATTAGAGCTTATGTAGATATTATGTTATCATGGATTGATATCGGTGTTCTTGTAGTTTATGTTTTGTTCTTCAGGTATTCTATTGACATAACTTTTTATAATTGATAATTTTTAGTTGTTATTATTTTTACGTGTTCTAATTTGGTATATATTATCTTGATTTTTTGTAGGAATAAATCTTTCCCATTATTTTATTTTAATGCCCGACACTGTTTTCTATCCTGTGGGGATCCAGAACGCCATTCAGGCTTTGTATTAGGTCTGGTTGGGTGATGGGTTGGATAGAGTCTTGTCTTTGTTCAAGACATAATTCTATGGGTTTATTTTATCGAATTAAATTTTTATATGGTTCTCAATGCATGGTAATTTCATTGGAATTTTGAGTGGTTTTTAGGTGTGTCAGAAGCTGAATATCCAGTATTAGAAAATCGTAGACTGGGGTGCAGGGTTTGGAAACACCATGTGGCCTCCCTGGAGAAACTTTTTGTCCCTATAAGTGCATTGTAAATGATTGATGAATCTTTTAGGGGGTGTATGACCGTGTTTGAGTTTTTTAGATTTTAATAAAGGCTCACACATGATTTGCACGTGGTTTGGAAAATAGTGTTGGTCAAATAAGCATGGTGTTGTACTAAGGTAGTGGTTTCTGTAATATTGGTTCATGGTTAACGAAACAAATAGATCCACTTAAAGTTGTTAATTTAGAATTTTAACCTTCTTCGTTTTATGTTATATCTTCCCCTTTCTCTATCCATCATGTGCATAGTAGACGGGATATCTCTTCTTCTTCCTTGCCTGGGTGTTGAAAAAAATCCTCCATCCGAACTCCATATCTATCACCATTGGTCTGGTTGGAACCACATCAGAACATATTTTTGTCCATGGGAATTTTTTATCTTTTCTATCACCATAATAAAAAATAAATTCATGCATGATATTTTCCCTATTTTCAGGGAGATACTATAAAATAATGATTTATTGAAAATCAGATCGAGTTAGAGACTAATATTCGATGAGAAAGAATCTACCAACACGATGTAGGTCATTCATAGCTTCTCATTTGATTTTTCTCGTGTTTGGGTTTTTTTTTCAAGAGTGAATCATTGGATTTTCAAAGAGACACCCAAAAAATTCAATAGTTACCCTTTAAATAATTAATTGATCACATGGGATTCCTATGATCATGTGTTCTCCAAACTACAAATTGAATGATCCCAATGATAGGATTTAGTCATTTAGAAGATTAGACTGCGTTTTTTTATTTATTTAAATTGAATTATATGTGATTCTTTGTTTATTATATGAAAACATGATGCAATTTGATCCAAGGTTGTGATAGTATTGACTATTTGGATGAAGAAAAGTGGTTCATCAAGATAGGAGAGGCCCATATTCAGGATTTGATACTGATCAATTGTTTGGGTGACATGGTCATGAAATTGAGGTGATTAGGTCATTAGGTTGCAGGCACAACCCAAATGATATGAGCTGGCAATGGGAATCTGTTGGAGATACATGGTTGAAGGGGAGAGAGGTTCCATGTTGGTGTATCATAATTATGATTTTGGTGACATACAATCACCATCCATTTCTAACGAACTAATGGAGTCGTGTGAAAATATATTGGACATAGATGGCTAGGTGGGGCTGACCAACCTTGTGGGGGGATTCCAACATTACATGGGTCTATGATGGTGTATTCCATCAGTATAGTTGGAGATGATTTCTTTAGAAATCCACATGGATTGCGACGAGCAATCAATTGACGGTGCGTGACCATCAGTTAGGGTTGAGGCTCACTGTATATTATGGTCATTAGGATGAGATTATTTTGTAGGACATACATCATGAATCCTTTGGATTTAGGATATTTATCCTGTGATGTTTTTATATGGAGGAAATATATCATTATGCCTCATAACGTCATGATTAAATCTGATGAGATTTTTTGAGAAGTGGACCTAGGGACTAGGTAATTATTGTTGGGCATGCCAATTTTTAATTTAGTATGTGATTAATTGCATGAGGTACCATGTTATCGTTTTGGAGGTAGAACCTGCTAAATCACCATGGATTATTTTCATCAGAGGATTCCTTATGATTTCTGTTGAGGTTCCTATCCACCACAATTATATATGAATTGGATGATGTAGGTGATCACTACCTTGTGGTTTTTGAGAATAAGTGAAATAGTTTATTAATTTAATGTTCTAGATCACTGCCTTATTTGTTTTAGATATATCTTTTTATCAGAAATGTAATTTAGAGACACATTGGAGGTAGCCAACAAATATTATTGTCACGCCCTACATAGTCCATTCGGGGTGTATATATAATTCATTATTCTATGATCAGGTAATTTTTAGGGTTAAAAATAATTACATGGGTGATTTTGTATTTTGTTAGTATGGGCTGGATCGAAAGGGACAATGAAAAATATTTAATCATCTAGAGAGTATTTTTGAGTCTTCCTTTTTGTATTATTATTCCTATATATGTATGTATTGATGTAATCCAAGAGATACCCTTTTTGATTATTGATATATATGTCTTATTATGATATCAATTCTTAGCAAAAATGATATTTTATTATAACAATTTTGTCTCTTATTGCTGATTTTTTATTTTACATTTGATATTGTATGTTATTTCTTCTCATATGGTGGGTTATTTGTCTAGTTGTCATATGATCATTTCTTACATTGTGTTATACTTATATATAAAAATATTATTATCATCACCATATGGTGTAGTCTTCCCAAAATAACCTATTTACAACCTCATTTCTTGTTGGCATCCACTAGCATATAGGGATGTGTGCTTAAGGACCAGTGGCCCTTTAGCATCTAGCACTATTCCAGTTGCCAAATAGATTGGGGTACTACATCAAATTATGAAAAGATATATGTTGATAATCAGAACAAATTCTTATAATTACATGTAGGAGATCTTTTTTTTAAGTAACTACATTGAAGGGTGTTATAAGGTTTAGTAGGATGGGGAAATTAAGACCTAGGTATATCATACCCTT
Source organism: Viscum album (assembly GCA_963277665.1). Taxonomy (NCBI): domain Eukaryota; kingdom Viridiplantae; phylum Streptophyta; class Magnoliopsida; order Santalales; family Viscaceae; genus Viscum; species Viscum album. Next base: position 1,596,927,710 of record OY728161.1, read on the forward strand.
TGAAATTCTTCAATGAATTGATGTTTTTTCTTATCATTTCATAATTCAACCAAATATCTCAAAAATTATATGATGTGTTATATATATAATTTTTATACAAGATAAGGATAAAACCAATGAATGATCTAACCTATGATAAAATTGTATTGGAACCTAATATATCATTCATTGAATGATCCTATTCATAATCTTGATACTAATGGGAAAATATTGATGAATTAGATAACATGTCAGGTAAAGGTATACTGGATAAATCAAAAAATTGAAGAAGAAACATGGGAACTGGTGGATATTATAATGAAGAACTACTATAATATATTTAGAACGTAATATCAACAAAATTTGAAGGATTAATGTTTTGTAGGAGGAAATAATCGTAAAATCCCGGTTCTTATTTTTGAGGTACGAGTTTCTTATTTTCACTTTTACTTAAGTTTTTTTTAGAAAATAATGAAAAATATGGAAAAACCCAAAAAAAAGAACTACACATCGTGTACTATTCCACACGTTGTGTACATTTGGCTGTGTGGGATGAGTACACAGGGCATGTATCAATGTCGGCGATGATGGGTGTAAAAGACGACTACATGCCGTGTATTGGTATTTATATGTCGTGTAGTCAGTCGACAGGAAAATAGTAAGGCTGTGGAAGTAGCTTCTAGATACGCGACAATATATTCCATGTAACCAGGAATAAACGTCATGTACTAATGTCGACGGATGAACAGTTTGGCGGTGCCACCAGAGGAATAGTTATATGAAGGATGTACACACAATATAGTCAAAAGTACACCCAATGTACATTATTTTTTCACATAAATTGGGCAGTATCCAATCCTTTTCACAGGATTGTCTTAGAACCAGAAGGGAGCTCAGGAGAGGCCAGCCGAATCTTCTTGGATCAACCGACCGAGCACTGGGAATTCAATCCTGCTTTCGTCGATCACGTTGGAACAACACGGGTAAGACCTCCCTTCTCCTTGATTAGTTTGTTCCATTTCTTCCTCTAAGGGAAGTTATTTGAGTTTGAGCGGCTTTTCTTCTATGTCACATCTTCATCGTTCTTGGGAATTTTTGGAGTTGACGTTCGCGTATACCATTTGTTGGTGTTTTAGGTAGGTGCCTTGGTGTTTAATTTCCAACTTTTGTTCGGTTGTGTGTATTTTTGTGCTATAAACCCATGTTGGGATATCGTGTGGCTGAGTTCATGGCTGTTTTAAAAACCTTTAATTGTATAGGTAATTAAATGTGATATTAAAATGCTGTTTGGGATCGCTACATTGATCCAGGACCACCCCGGGGGTGCGTTCCTCTGTTTAGCTTTTCGGACAGGATACCTGAGGGTATGACTTTTTTATATTATGCCTTATTTTTCCTTGAGAAGAATTGTATTTGAATTTCTTGTTATATATTGGGCATGGCCAGGTTACTTTTTTAGGCCGAGGGCAGTGTTTTACTTAGGCTGAGGGTAGTGCATCTTTTAGCCTGAGGGAATATTCTTTTGTGCCTGTGGGAAATATACTATGTGCCTGAGGGCGACACATTGTATGCCTAAGGGAAATATATGTTCTTCCTGTGGGAAATTACCTGCGGGTTACGTTTCTGATTACCTGAAGGTAAGGGTTTGTGTGTCTGAGGACACTAACTTTTTACTTAGAAATTCACTCTGGTGTTTTCTTATATTAAATGGATTAAATTAATAATTAAATGGAAATTTAACTGATAAGTTAGTTACTTTTTAGTACTACCTAGTTTATTTCATTTTACTTTTTCACACTGTTGTTGGATGTTTACACACAGTTGGGCACGAGCCTTTAGCGGGTGTCTACTGAGATTATTTCTCACGCCCTTTTTGGGTCATAATTTTCATCCCAAACAGATTACATTTCTACAGGTGTGGATTATGGAAAGGGCCCTTATACAAGTACATGATTGGTGCTGAGGAGTAGGGGAGCATGGGACTGAGCTTAGGATCGCGATGATGCCGGCTGTTTTATTTTTCTTGTCGTACTTTGTATTATATTGTACTACTGATTAACATGTTCTGGCTATTTTATTAAAACTCAAGACATGTTGCATCTTATCTATATAATGGGTTGGTTATCATTTAATACAGTTGTTTATATTAAATATGTATGGTTTATTGCTTCCGCTATTGGAATATGTTTTATCTTGTATTCTGCTACGCTACACATTGAAAAATGAGGGCATAGTTTCTCCACTATCAGACCTGGGCCCTTGCTGCTATTCGATAGCCTCTGGTGTTTGGGGAAATGCACTTCATGTCACCGGGCGAACCGTGTTCGGGGCACCTGTTGAGTGGAATCCGGATCTGGGACGTTACAAAGTGGTATAATAGGAGTTCTTTTCTTTTACTTAATATTTGGAGCCTTAGTCAGGGATAGGATGGGAACATTAGTCAGTATGAAGTTGTGCCAGGGTGTAGCTAACCCATGTATAGGGAAAAGTCAGTCTACCTCGTATTTTTGTAATTCTTCTAATTTGTAAAATTTTTCATTTGATTTGTTTTCACCGTTGGGTGACGAACTTGTGATTGTGCTGTTATATTTTATCCACGGGTTCTATTTAGTTGCAACCTGATGAGATGAGGGTATACCATCTCATGCATCATTTAGGAACATGCTAGGAATTAGATGCCATGCATATTTTCCATGCCATATAGGTGAATTAGAAATTTCATGTTGTTGTGATATTTGTTGTTCTAGAAAAGCATGTTGTTGTGATTGCTGCTATGATAAATACCTTCTATGTGATATGGTATTTTTGTGTTATCCAGTTTATAGAATGAACTTCAAAAATTGGTTTTTGGGAAGTATGGTCCCCTATTTACCGAAATTTGGAGGATCATTGACTTTTTATTTTATTATAACACAGATAAGATGCCAAACTATGATTCGCGGGGAGTATGGGCCCCCACGGATCAAAATTAGGAACTTAGGTGTTATTTTCGGTATTTTCAGGGTTATGGAGTAGTTTCTGAGGCATACTGTCCAGGAAACCCAATATACACTCCGTGTAGTTATTTGAACATGCCGTGTACATTCTTTTGTTCAGGAAGAAAGTAAACCTTTTTAAGTACACACTGTGTACCCTACGTACATGTCAAGTAGTCTCTTCTCATGTTATAGACTGTGTGGGCAGGGACACAGGGTAGGGAAAGGCTCGAGTAAAACACGTCGTGTACCTGAGTTACATGCCGTGTAGTGTTGACCCGGAGTCCGCCCGTCTAACTAAAAAACACGGACGAAGAATAACTTAAGACATACACGTCGTGTCCACTATGGAACATACCGTGTAGTCTGGCCTGGGGACCCAAACGTGTAACTAAAAAACACGGTTTGGTGTTACCTCTTCTCGAACACATCGTGTACCTGTGGGACATGTCGTGTAGTCTTGACCAAGGACAGACCGTGTGGATGGGAAATGGGGTGGTGTGCACACCCTGTGTGGGTGTTACACGTTCCGTAATTTCAAGCCGAGTAGTCGGCCATGTAACAAACGACATAGGAAGTTGAAAAAGTACACCATACACACCGTGTATTCAGTATACACGCCATTTAATTTTGTTCAACAGAAGTCGTGTGGCTTAGCCGTGTAGAAGGACCCGTGCAGGGGAAGAGAAGTCTCATACACGCCGTGTAGTCAATATACATTCCGTTTAGTCTTGTTTTTTCAAATCATGAATTTACATCTTCCTCCTATTCAATTTTTGGTGGCCTCATTTTTCAAACTATGATAATTTTGATCTAAGGTGTGCATTTGACCTTGTAGATTCATGCCGCCAAGAAGACCACGTGTTGTTCGCCAGGAGAGCGGCAACGATTATACTCCAGATATGGTGGGCCATGGGATACCAGTGGATCCTCCAGCAGATCCAGATGTGGCGCCATCTATTTTACCAGACACATGCGTGGAGGCGCAGTTCCGTGAAGGCATTATGTGGTTCATGCAGACCATTCAGGGAGCACCGCCGGCTACCACAACTATGGCTAAGTTGACTTGTATATTCCATCAGTAGCATCCGCCTACGTTTTCAGGGGTGGTGGACCACATGCTGTGTAGTCTTGGATGGGGTCTATGAAGACTATTTTCGAGAATCTTGAGATGCCTCTATGGCAGAGGGTCAAGATCACGACTTATATGCTACGTGATTCCTCCAATAGGTGGTGGGATGTTACCACCCGGTCAGAGCATCTCATGGATATGGTGTGGGGAGATTTTCAGGCAGTCTTCTATGAATTATTCCTTCCAGAGACATTGAGGGTAGATAGATCTCGAGAGTTCACGAATCTGCAGCAGGGGGCTATGTCGGTGATGGACTATTCTACACATTTCACCGAGCTTGAGCGTTTTTCACATGTTCTGGTGGGTGATGAGAGTTTGAGAGACAAACACATTAAGTATGGTATTTGATATTACATCCGAGCACTGGTGAATGTTTTCATTTTGCCTTCGGTACATGATATTGTGAACCAGGCGCTGATTACAAAGAGGAACCTGCAGAAAGCTAGTGGTGTGGGCCAGGGAGGTTCAGCACCAGTTTCGGGTACTATTTCTACGGGAAAGAGGAAGAGAAAGATGGACTTCTCTCAGGGTCGTAGTACTATCGAGACGGATGTTTCACGTGGGCAGGTCAGGTGTTACCAGTGTGGTAAAGAGGGGCACAAGATACCACAATGTCCACATGATGCAGTGGTGTGCCGAGGTTGCGGCAAGATGGGTCATCTACAACGCTTTTGCAGGTAGTTTCCACCAGGGGATAGTGAGAGGGGTTCTGTGTAGACCCCATGCATGGGAGTAGTACAAGTAGCTTCTTACCAGTGGGGAAACTGGAATACATCAGGGCGTTCAGGCACTGATGATGGTCATGGCCATGGTAGCCAGACACCAGGATCGTAGAGGCAGTAGAGCGGGACAGCTCAGGGTAGCCAGGCTGTTTCGCAAGGCCGCAGCACTGCGCAGGAATATGCAGTGTAGCAGACCCAACAAGAGCAGGATCCTGGACTTTATACTATCAGATGTACTATTTTAGTAGCTTCTGTCTTATCTTCAGTACTTTTTGATACGGGTGCTACACATAGTTTCATATTTGTAAACGTTGTGGAGAGCATTGGGTTATGTGTTTCTTCTTCTTCTGCTGTTATGATACTAGACACTCCTTTGGGAACTACAACAACATGTGTGTGTCAGTTAAAGGAGTGACCCCTTGAGGTTGTAGGGTATCACATTCTATGGGACCTCTATGTCCGAGAGATGACAACATATGACGTCTTTCTCGGGATGGACTGGTTGGTTCCCATTCGAGTCTTTGTAGACTGCTATCATCGCAAGGTGCATTTCACATCACTAGAGGGCGGAGAGTTTCTATACAAGGGTGAATGGGATGTTCAGGCGAGTCGAGCCGGACCAGAGCATAGGGGGAAAGGTAGAGTCACAACCCAGATTGTGAGTTTATATGTGGATGATCAGGGGACTTGTCAGAAGGATTTCCCTCTGGCGGTTGATTGTTTCGGGGATGTCTTCTTGGAGGAAATTCATGGTCTACCTCCGGAGAGATATGTGTATTTATCTATTGAGGTTGTGCTAGGAGCATCACCAGTGTCCATTCCCCCTTATATGATGGTTACACCAGAGTTTCAGGTGCTCAAGAGGCAATTAGAGGTGTTATATACAAAGGGTTTCATCCGACCCAGTCCTTCCCCTTGGGGTTCACCGGTCCTCTTTACGAAGAAGTCAAATGGTAACCTCAGAATCTATGTGGATTATCGGAAGCTAAAACAATTAACGGTTAAGAACCAATATCCCTTGCCAAGGATTGATGATTTTTCTGATCAACTTTGTGGAGCAAGAGTGTTCTCGAGAATTGACATGAGGTCCGGATATCATTAGCTACGCGTCAGACCATCTGATATACCTCTCACAACCTTCAAAGGTAGGTATGGTCTGTACGAGTACTTGGTTATGCCGTTCGGACTCATGTATGCGCCAACATTTTTTATGGCTCAAATGAATCGTGTGTTCCATCCCTATCTGGATTCGTTCTTGGTAGTATTCATGGACGATATCTTGGTGTACTCTCACACTTGACATGACCATTCCACCCATCCTGAGATCGTATTGAGTACACTGAGAGAGAATCGACTATATGCTCAGCTCTCAAAGTGCCACTTTTGGATGGACCAGATTCAATTCATGGGTTATATCATCTCAAAGGTAGGAGATGTTGTAGGCCCAGAAAATGTGAGAGCAGTAGTTTCCTGGGAGAAACCTAAGAACGTGTATGAGATATGGAGTTTCATGGGGCTGGCTGGTTACTACAGACGCTTCATCCAGAACTTCTCCCGCTTAGCATCATGAATGATAGGTTTGACTAAGAAGGGTGTGATGTTAGTTTGGTCAGATGCTTGTGAGACAGCCTTTCAGGTCCTGAAAGGAAGGTTGACATCAGCATCAGTCCTAATACCCCCATATCAAGGGAAGAGCAATACAGTTTACTGTGACACATCAGGTATTGTGCTGGGGGTAGTGTTGATGCAGGGAGATTGAGTCATTGTGTATGGTTCATGGCAGTTGAGGCCACATGAGAGGAATTACCCGACGCATGACCTCGAGTTGGCTGCAGTTGTTCATGTGTTGCACTGTTGGAGACACTATCTCTTGGGGAGCATTTTATGGTTTTCACCGACCACAAAAGTCTCATATATATCTTTACTCTACATGAATTGAACCCGAGAGAGAAATGGTGGGTCAAATACCTTCATTCCTTCGATTTTGATATTTCCTATACACCTGGTTAAGGTAATGTCGTAGCTGATTCACTGAGTAGGAGGACTCAAATACAGGTGGTACATGAGGCCAGTGGTGAGTGGAAGTAAATGGATTTTTTCTATGAGATGTATTTGGAGGTGCATGATAGTTAGGGGCATACCTATCTTTCTTCTTTAGCTGTGACTTCTACCCTCCTGGAAAGAGTGAGGATGAGACAACTATCTGATTTAGAAGGCCTAGTTTTACGGGAGTCAGTGTCATGTTAGGACCCTCTTCCTGGTTGGACAATAGGCGGTGATGAATTTTTGTCTTTCCATTGACGAGTGTGGGTTCCAGGGGATATACGCAAGGATATGATGCGGGAGTTTCATGCTTCAGCTTGGGCAGTTCATCCCGGGGTTACCAAGATGTACCGAGACTTAAGACGTCAGTATTGGTGGCTGAGTATGAAAAGTTATGTAACATGTTTTTTTATGAGGTGTTCCACCTATAAGTAGGTGAAGGCAGAGCATCAGATACATGCTGGATTGTTACAGCAGTTACCCATTCCAGAGTGTAAATGGGTTGATGTCGCGATGGACTTCATGATGGGGTTGTTGTGGTCACCTCAAGGCAATGATTCCCTGTGGGTTGTTGTGGAGATACTCACGAAGGTATCTCACTTTTGGCCGATCAAAGAGAACTTTGATGTTGACGAGCTCAAGAAGTTTTATACCCGAGAGATCGAACGTCTTCATGGGGTACCGCGTTCTATCGTTTATGATACGGACGACCGTTTTATGTCTCATTTCTAGAAGAGTTTTGAGAGGGCACTGGGTACACAGGTGCTACTGAGCACAGCTTACCACCCTCAAACAGACAGCCAGTCAGAGCATACGATACAGGTGCTTGAGGACATGCTGCGAGCATGCATCCTGGACATGGGGGCTCTTGGGAGAATCACATACCCCAGATCGAGTTTTCCTATAATAATAGTTTTCATGAAACTATCGAGATGGTACCATATGAGGCTCTATATGGTAGTCCATGCCGATCACCCTTGTGCTGGTTAGAGGCCGATGAGGTAGCTTTATTGGGACCATGTCTCGTGCAGGAGACTTCTGAGCAGGTCCAGTTAATTCAGAAGCAGATGGATACCACTGAGTCTCGTCAATAGTCATATGTTGGTCGCCGCAGATGACCTTTGGAGTTCATGGTCGGGGATCATGCCTTCTTGAGTATTTCGTCGAGGCTGGGACACAGACAGATCAAGAGACAGGGTAAACATTCCCCGAGGTTTGTGGGGCCATTTGAGATTCTGGAGAGATTCTGGCTGGTTTTAGTTACCAACGATGTACCGAGCCATGCACGACGTCTTCCATGTAGTTAGTTGTGCCGCTATCATTCATACCAGTCTCATGTTTTTTAGCCCGAGGAGGTTAAGCTTGAGGTAGATGTGTCCATTTAGGAGCATCCACTTCGTATTGTTAATAGGATCATGAAGGTTCTCCGAGGTTGGTCAGTTCCTCTCGTACAGGTGTTACAGAAGCATGTCCGAGTGCAGGACGAAACCTGGGAGAGTGAGACCGACATACGTGCTCAGTGGCCAGAGTTGTTCTGAGCTTTATCTTCACTACACCTGGAAGGGAAATTCAGGGATGAATTTATTTAAGGGGGAAAGTTTCTATGAACCCAGTTCTTATTTTTGAGGTACATGTTTCTTCATTTCCCTTTTCCTTATGTTTTTTTTGAGAAAATAATTAAAATGTGGAAAACCCAAAAACAATTGGAACTACACGCTGTGTACTATTCCACATGCCATTTACTTTTGGCCATGTGGGATGATTACACAGGGTGTGTATCCATGTCGGGGAAGAAGGTTGTAAAAGCATAATATACTCTTTATAGTGGTATTTACACACCGTGTAGTCAGTTGGTAGGAAAATAGTAAGGCAGTGGAAGTAGCCGCCAGTTGCACGATATTATAGGCCGTGTAATCCGGAATACACACCATGTACTCATGTGGAAGGATGAACAGTTTAGCAGTGCCGCCAGAGGAATAGTTAAATGAAGGAAGTACATGCCATGTAGTAATAAGTACACACCGTGTAGTTTGTTTTTTTTCACTAAAAATGGGCAATAGTAAACCCTGTTCAAAGGATTGGCTTAGAACCATACAGGAGATGAGGAGGGGCCGGCCGAATCTTCGTGGATCAACCGACCGATCACCGGGAATCCGATCCAACATCCGTTTATCATGTTTGAACTGCACGGGTAATACCTCCCTTCTCATTGAGTAGTTCTATCCAATTATTCCTCTAAGAGTTGTTATTTTAATTTGAGAGGCTTTTCTTCTACATCGGATCTAAGTCGTTCTTGGGTGTTTCTGGAGTCGACATTCACGTATATCGTTCGTTGGTGTTTATGGTAGGTGTCTTGGTGTTTAATTTTCCACTCTTGTGCGGTTGTGTGTATTTTTGTGCTATGAACCCATGTTGCGGTATCTTATGGCTGAGGCCATGGATGTTTTAAATACCTAGAATTTTATAGGTAATTTAATGTGTTATTAAAATGCTGTTTGAGATCGCTTCTTGGATCCAGGACCACCTCGGGGGTGCGTTCCTCTGTTTATCCGTTTGGCCAGGATACCCGATGGTATGCCTTGTTTATATTATGCATTACATTTTCCTTGAGAGGAATTGTATTTTAATTTCTTGTGATATGTTGGGAATGTCCTGGTTACTTGTTAATCCAGAGGTCAGTGTTTTACTTATCCTGAGGGAAGTCCATCTTTTAGCCTGAGGGAAACTTCTTCCGTGCCTATGGGCAATAGACTTTGTGCCTGAGGGCGATACTTTATAAGCCTGAGGGTAATATCTGTTCTCTCTGTGGGCAATTACCTATGAGTTACGTTTCAGATTACCCGAGGGTAAAGGTTTTCTTGTCTAAGGACACAAACTGTTTACTTAGAAATTCACTGTGGTGTTTTCTTATATTAAATAAATTAAATGAATATTTAAATTACAATATAACTGGTAATTTAGTTACATTTGAGTACTGCTTTGTTTATTGAATTTTACTTTTTCACACTGTTTTTGCATGTTTACACACTGTTGGGCACGTGCCTTTGGTGGGTGCCTACTGAGATTATTTCTCACACCCTGTTTGGGTCATGATTTTCAGCCCAAAAAGATTACATTTTTGTAGGTGTGGATAATGGTAAGGGCCCTTATATAGGTACATGATTTCTAATGAAGAGTAGTGGAGCATGGGACCGAGCTCAGGCTCACGATGCTGCCGGATGTTTTATTTTTCTTGTTGTACTCTGTATTGTATTGTACTATTGTGTAACATGTTCTGGATGTTTTCTAAGAACATGAGACATTTTGCATCATATCTATATAACCGGTTGGTTATCTTTTACTGCAATTTTTTTTATTAAATATGTATAGTTTATTGTTTCGTTGTTGTTTTATGTTTTATCTTGTTTTCTTCTACGCTACACTTTGATAAATGAGGGCACAGTTTCCCCACTATCAGACCTCGGCCCTCGCTGCTCATCAGCATCCTCTGGCATTTGGGGAAATGCGCATGAGGTAACGTGGAGAACCAGGTTCTGGGCACCTATTTCGTGGCACCTGGATCCAGGATGTTACAATAATGTTACCCAACAATCCATTAAAACATATTTCTTTGAAAACAAAATAATTTTTTAATGGTTTTTATACACAAAATATATGGTTTAAATAGAAATAATCCACTAAAATTATATTTAATTTCCATCATTATAAACTAGTCATTAATTTTATGGTTATGAATAGTAAAAATAACTATAAAAAATATTTTTAACTCTTTATTATATATAAACAAAAATCATTTATAAGAAAAACAAATGTGTTCTAAAAAAAGTGTTTTTTTTCTAATAGACAGTTCAATGATGTTTGGCATATATAATTTAAAAATATTTTTCACACAATTAGAAAAATTATTTTATAAAATAAAAATTATTTTAGAAATAATTATATAAAATTTATATAAGGTTTATGTTTTTGTACTTTTTTGAGAAATTTCATTTTTTTAATAAATAACGAAAAATAATTATTTTAATTGAAAATGGATTTTTTAATTAATTATATTCTTAAATTGTATTAAAGTAAAAATAAATAAAATTTATATACATTAATGGTGTTTTGGTCATTGGAATAATTTTAATATTTAATTTTGAAATAAAAACACTGTAACATTTTTGACATTTAATCTTTATAAACCTTGTTTCTCATAACATATCTGAGATAATTTAAAATTTAAAATTTCCACTTATGTGAATAGAATTCATAAAAATGAATTCCATATTTGGAATCAGAAAAATTTATATTATCTAATATTCTTGACTTAATTTTTATGAAAATAAATAGTGGAAACTGTAAAAGTTTAACCATCACTGTTAAGGTAAAAATGGAATTCATAAGGACATGTGTTAATCTAAAACAATAAATTTTAAAATAAACTAAAAACACATAAAATTTTATTTTATAGCCATATTTATACAATATAATTTCAAAATTCTATATAATAATCACTTTTATACCATATTTACCTATGAAAAACATGTTTAAACTTTTTTTCTTTCAAACAATAACAGGTGTTCCAAACACATCGCTTATAAAAGGAAAACCCTTCTCCACTCTTATATAAACGAGAAAAACCTAATGTGTATTCCAAGACCTGCAAAATTAACTTTTCTACTTAAATCATATAATACTAGAAGCCTTATTATGGAAATAAATCCAACCTACAAAGGGTTTAGATAAAACCAGAGGAGTATACCCAAAGAATAGGTAATGTTTATCAACATTCATTTTTATTTTATTTATACCTCCAATCCATTAAATTATAATTAATACATGTTGTTATAATAAAAAAATTATCATCTACATAATTATATATTTTTATGTATTTTCATGTCCTACAACCACCCCCACTTCCATCAAAAGGGTAATGAAATCATCATTCATGTGTACAGAACACTACCACATCATGATGTAATGCCATTCATTTTTTATAAACAACCTCTCAAGTTTGTGTATCGTTATCGATATAAAGTACATATATGATATTTATGACATAAGTATATACATATAATAATTAAATAATATATAACTTTTACTTTCCCATTCATATAAGATATGATATCTTTGCTCATATGTGTGACAGAGTACCACCTCACAATGCGATATAATCTGTCTTTCACTAACGATGTTCAAGGAAGGTGATAAGGATAACATCAATAATTATATGTAATATTCATGAAATAATTATGATATTTATTAAATATTTATCATACATAAAATATAATATATTTCATTTAATTTCTTACCAATTCTCTCAATGAAGGAGGATACCATCATTCGTGTATGTGTAGACTACCACCTTCACAAAAAAATGATACACTATTTTCATCAAAAAACCAAATGGATGATATATATATGCATATTTAAGTAAATAAAATGGTATATATGGTATTATTTTCGTTATTACGATATAATATATTACTTAACTTCATTCAATAATTACTATTGGAAAATGGAAACGTTACACAAGCGTACGTACGACAAACCATCTCTATGATCATAAAATAATTAATTTTTGAAAACCATAATTTCTGATTTCTATCAAATGTATAATTGATGTATTATTATGAAAATTATTTTATGAATATTATTTTTGAGATGTTTATTCATTATAATATACACATTAACTAAATAATTCATTAAATATGTAATGAGAAAACAAGCCAACTAAAACCCAAAACAATAAAAATAATGAAATATTATTAAAAAATTAGTGATAATATGTTATAATGGTAACATATATGATATTTTAAATGTTTTTAGGGATATTATATTTGTTATTAACATCTTTAAAAGCACTATATAGGAGGTTAAATAATGTTTAACCAAAAGGAAGTGTGAGGTAATGAACATTGCCTCAATTTCTCATTAGTGAAGAATTTTTCAATGTTTTGAACTATTTTATTTAATATGGTCAATATAGCTCTCCATTAAATGAAGTATCATGATTTATTATTAATTCATGTTATTTTTAATTTTAATTTTAATTATTAATCTATCAGGGTTTGACATAAAAATTACAATGTGATAAAAGTTATTGTATCGTATCACATTCTTTTGTGATTGTTATGTTTATTTTGAAAATACGACTTCCTTATAATAATTTTTCATTAGGAATTAAATTTATATTAAACTCACACATTCTTGTATGATATATATGTTTATTTCCTATACTATATTCCATATTGACAAATATTTATTACTTTGGCATTCATTTGATCAACAGTGTAAATATTGACAAATATGTATCCTTTACACAATACAAATATTTTCTAATAAGGTACATTATTCATGAATTAAATATATTTTTCGATATATGATGAATGATTTAAAAATGTATACATGGTTATGGAAAGATTATATAAACAGCATTGATGCATCGACCAGTCTAATGAGAAATACTAGTTGTCCAATTTGGATAGGTTTTTACCTAATAGTTTCAATCTTTATTTTGGGAAGATCTTGATGGTAGAGGTATTATGTTTCTAAGAAATGACATCATACAATTTAAATTTAATTTCATGATAACTCACTTATTATAGTTATCCAAGATATTTTCACAATGATAATGTATTTTTATACAGTTCATTCTCATTCATTTGATTAAATGGAATGTTTGTTTAGTAATTTACCTATCCAAATTAATTGGAAAATAATTTTTTTATTTTATAATGCTTTATGGAATAGTGAGAAACATCATAGTTCAACCATGACGACAACCCTTATAATAAATCACAAGATTATTGAAATAAATCTTAATCCTATTATATTATAACTCCCTAAATAGTTTCTAGAAGAGAGAGTACACATCTGTATCCGGATTTTTGATTAAAAAGTCATCAATGTGATCCACCAGATTGTCCCGGACTTGAGATTAATCCTCTTTACACATCTTCTATTTATTGGAACCCCTTATCAGAATGAGGTCCATTCTGGATTCTCATTATTGACATCTACCCAAAGCACCGTTCCTATCATTTTTATACCTCTTCTTGTGTAGTATAGATGTATATAAACTTCTACACCATTTCATATTTTTAATGTAAAATTAATGATATAGAAACATGGAACCCCTATATATAAAAATAGTTGTCGACATATATTCCAAATCCTCGGATTTTTTCATTCTTCTCTTGGTCTACATAGGATTTATGGGGTTTCAGTAATCATTTCACTCTTTATTTTTCTTCCCAATAGTAAAAATTATATCTCCCGAATCCTGGTCAGGGATAACCTCATCCATATAGATCACTAATATTATTTGAACGTCAATTATATTCTTTTTTTCTTCGGAAAATCCCTCATGATCCACAAAACGGTTGTAGATTTGGATGGCCTCATGTCTCTATCACTGGCTTATGACCGAATGTCCAACCGAATTTATATGATCAACCTTGGTATCAAATATTTTTTTTGAATCAACTATGTAACCCTTTATGGACCTCCCTTGGTTCTATAATAGCATCGACATGCCCATTGTTATTGGTACCATTTGTAGGAATGACCACCGCATCATAAGAGGTGCCCATAATGTTGGGGCCTTCTTCCATTTGAGGCTGAAAAATAGCATCGTACCCAATTCCTCCATGAGGAACATTCATAAAAATATGGTCAACAACTCCAGAATCATTCTCCTCCAACAAAATCCTTTTCTCAAACAGAAAATCCATATGATATTTGGTATCTTGTAGATACAGTCCAAAATTCACAGCCTCAACGTTAGAAGAAAGGCCTAAAGAGACACCCACAGACCTAGTATTGGTCTACATAGTCACTATGTCTGACTTCAATCATCTAAAAACATCAAAAACATTGGAATTAGCATGTACCAATCGAGATTCGTTCTATACATGATCCACAATATCCATGAATACATCAACATCATTCAAACCATTGTCATCCACAAGATCCCGGACATTGAATGCAGGGCCAAGAACCCCCTCATTCAACTTCTATACATGAATAGAAGGCCTAATTTTTTTTTCAGGTTACCAAGTCGCTTATATAAATATCATAAGTTGACCCACTTTTCCAAGAAAACTTGTTGTTTGCAATGAAAATCTTCTCCAACTAAAATCCACTCACAATTGACTAGAATTTTGAATATGTCAAACTTGACCCAAATTCATGGAGAAATGGGATGGTATATAACACAACTATTGTAACACCCCAGGATTTCAGAGTGTGTTATTTCTTAAAAATAATTCAATAACTTGCACTACATGCAACACCGAGTTCAATCACACCATTAAAAGAGGTCATGAATAGTATTAACTACATTTTGAACTTTATATAATCCTTATAATTTTAGAATCCCTATTATGAGTTTCTTAGTCATAATGCAAGAACAGATTCATTTTCAGTATTTCACTTTTATCAACTTCTAATAGTGAAACCTTTTTAAATACAATATTTTAAACTTTTTGACTAAATGGGGACATCAAAAATTTAAAATGAAACACCCCAAGCTTCCACGGTACGTTTCCCTTTGAATAATGTGATAGCGTGTGTTGTACGCAACTTCGAGTTCTAACACACCGTAACCAATCAAACTAGCTGTTATGAATAGTAATACCTACTTTTTGAAATTATATATATTTTATATTTTAAAATGGACTTAATTTTTGGATTCGGAATATCAAATTTAGCCTAAAGTGAAATTTTGGTACTTTTCGGATAACTTTCATATTTTGATGAATAGTGAAAATTTCTAAATTTTAATTAAAAACAAATTTTTTAATCAAAATAATTAATAGTGATAAATTATGAATTTGAGTGGTTTTAAAGTATATTTAGAATATATTTTTACCATTCAATTTAATGTTTATCATTGGACATAATTTTACAATTAAACCGAACATAAACAAGTGTCAATCTTTTGATAGTTATTATCTCTTAAAAACACGCTTTTTGTTTTGACAGCGGGAAATAATTTTAAATTAATTTCTGCCACTTCGGTGTTTTGAATTTAGGAAAATGGATTCCATATTTGGAATCAGGATGTTCAAATTGTGTAAATATGTAACTTTTATTTTTAGACATTTTGAATAGTTACTGTGGTAAATATTTTATTTACCATGGTTAAAAGGTAAATCCGGTAAATAAGGGTTAAAAAAATAATATTATAATAATAAAAAAATTACCCTAAAACGTGTCCTAACCTTATTGGTGGACACATACCCGACCATGGGCATCCTTTGGTCAATTTGGGGACCCCTTGGAGCCACTTGTATGTGGTAGGGACACTTTATATTAATAAAGTTAAAATAAACAAAAAATGGCATAAGCTTACATCTTTTAGAAGAACAATTTTTACATAGGGTTATACATGTTGGATTTTCGATTATAAATATTCATTAGAAAGCTAAAAAGATTTCCTACATAATGAAATTTTATTTATAATTTTTAGACATTACATAATGTATTTTATTTATGACACAATGATGATGCAGTAATTACTAAAATAGTGAAAAATAAAAATAATTGATCTTATAAATACCCAAATAATTATAATATGAAACTTTTAATGAATTAAACTAATTTTCTATGATAATATGATATATTAGGATTGATTTAATTGACTTTGTTCGAAGTAATCAATCTGTTAGGAGTTTCACAAAAATCAACTATTGAATAGTGTCAAAATTGACATAAAAGAGTTCTTAAAACAAATATTATATTATTAATTGATATTAAATTCCTAAAAATCTAAGGTTCGGCCAAGAGACTTATATTATGATAGTTTACTCATTAATGGACCACTTGGGGGTCGCTTGGATGTATATAGTAAGTTTATTAATCATATTATATAAAAATACAAAGAGACATTGTAAAAGTGAAACTAATTAACTTAGAGTTAATACTTAAAGATAAGGTTAATATAAGTACCCAAACCTGTCTAAATTCTATTGGATGAGTTGTTTTCGACCTATCCACACCTCATCCTTTGAATAGTCAACTT
Source organism: Viscum album (assembly GCA_963277665.1). Taxonomy (NCBI): domain Eukaryota; kingdom Viridiplantae; phylum Streptophyta; class Magnoliopsida; order Santalales; family Viscaceae; genus Viscum; species Viscum album. The sequence continues at coordinate 1,596,944,570 of OY728161.1, forward strand.
TGGAGCCTTTGTAAACCGAATATGAATTTATTATAAATTAATATTTCTAACTTTTCCAAAGGTGCCCCTCACCCCTCTTATAAAAGGGCACTTCTCCTTCTCTTTTCCTCACACCTCTCAAGCCACTTGGCTCGTCCAAACTCTGCCCAACTAAGCTCCCCAAATACCTCTCCTCCTCCTTGAAGCTTCCCCTTAGGCAGAAAGCATTTCAAGAAGTCCTTTGGTTCCAACCAAAGTGAGTTACCTAAACTAAAGGTAACGATTTCTCTTAAATTATTTTCATTTATTTTGCCTCTTCAACCCCCAAAATCTTTTTATTTCATTTCTTTTATAACAAAACCAGTATCTTCAATATACTAAGATGTTGTTATAATAAGGATTCAAACTACACATACACACAACTCCATCTAATGGATGATGAACATAATGTTTCTGTGGATGGCAAACTAACGCCTCATGAAACGATGATTGTTCAAATACATCTTACCACCTCTCATGGTGGCCATTATGATGGAACTGTAATTAAATATGATATTAATGATATATATTTTATATATAAGCTTCTGTAATTCCATTTTATTTCATACCATTATTCGTTTCATGTTGTATATACATACGATAATTTCATTTGAGGAAGTGCGGACTACCGCCCCCTTAAAATGATATGACTCGTTCATACCACACATGGAACGTATAAAGGATGGTGTTAATGAACATAAATAACATATATAAAATATTATATTATACAGGAATAGTAATATACCTATGTATCATTTGGATTTGATTCTTTTAAAATGAAAATTAAATGGAAGTAGCGTTCGTGCGTACGTACGGACTACCGTCTCCACGAACGCGATAAGATTCATTCTCCATCATATCCATTCAAGTATTATTCTCATTTTAGGGTTAAAAATAATGTTAATATCATTCTGATTATGAATAAGATATAATATATCCATTACAAACATGTCTTACGTAACCAAACATTTAAGAAGAACGAATCGATTATCACCTGAAACGACGATAATACTAAGATATTATTAATAAAGCAATGTTAAAAGATCATATATGATATCATATTAATGTATATGATTCTTGTATAATTTAATAACAATTATTTCACCATTATACAGGAGGTTAACCTACCCCAACAAAGGAAAAGTACAAGGTAAGGGTTATTTCACAATCTCTTCATTATCCGAGGTTGTATTATACGTAATAATCTACTGGGATATCTTTATCATCCACATCCATGTTTCTTAAAAATGTATTTCAAAAAATTTTTACTATTTACAAGAATATGGGTTAAAGTCATTTATACCCTTGTTTGACTTTTTATAAGAGGTTTATAAAGGAATCTTTCCGTCGTTTTCGAAACAAGGTCCTTTTTAACCTTTTCGACAGAATTGAGGTAAGAATGTTTTTTTTTAACTTATACGGCGGGTGCGGTTATTTTACGCCGTTATAAAATCGTCGAAGCTTTCCATACAAGCTTATAAGAATATTTTCAAATAAAATGTTTTATTTTATATGGATCTTAAATGATTTCAAAATAAAAGGAGATACTTCTTTAAAAAGAATTTTGATTTCATCTATGTCAACATCCTTTGATGGATTTTAAGATTATTTGAAGTTGTTTTATTATGATACAAAACTTCTATATTGTATTGAAGGTTTTGTGATATGTTTGACTGTGGATGTGCTATTTTTATACCATTCATAGTTTATGGTGAAATTATTGACATTTCGTATGCTAGTTTTAATACGAATGTTTATGTTATGTTTAAACCTTTTCATATGGGAATGCATTGGACTTAATAAGTGACGGGTGGAGCCCGCTATAGCTCCTCGATGCATCGGTAGGTCTCATGAGACAAACTAGTGTCTTGGCACAAGGCCTTGACAAAATCTTATTTGTAGTCTTGGCACGAGGCCTTGGCTATGTGGTTATGATAGTCTGGCATTATGCATTCCAACATTATGAAAGTGGTTATTTATTTTTGCATGTGATTATTCGATTAGTGGAATATCCATGTGAATAAGTAAATGGCATTATTTCATTTTATTTATGCCATACCATGTTGAAAGTTCATGTTTAAAAGGCTTTTGTTTTAGTTATACATTGCCTTAAATGTTTATTCTTATTGATGAAAGTTTCCGCTATATTGTTATCCTTACTGGGCATTTGAGCTCACCCCTTTTCTATGTTTTATTTTTCCCAGGAAGTGAAGATGTAAGTTATGAATGACCTGCTGGGATATTATGAGGGGATTGTAGTGTGGACTGTGGAAACATTATGTTGTTGTAGTAGTTTTTGATTTTATGATGTAATGTAAAACTTATGAATATATCTAGTGATTCCAAGGCTACTAAACCAATCGGTCTTTCGAGATTTGATCATTCTTGTGATCATGCCAATGTTACGAAGTAATGCACCGACTCTGGGTAGCTGGGGTCGGGGCGTTACAGTTGGTATCAGAGGAAGTTTAGTACAAACCTTGGAATCTAGATTTAGATAAACTCTGATTAGAGCACGTATACCTAAGATGAACTTTGAGGATTTGTATAGAAGAACTTCCTAGAATTTTGGTATTGTAGAGATTTTGTGAGTTTTCCGAGCAATACATCCCTGTCTGGATACGAGCAGGTAGAGGCGGCTCTGGCACAGATGTACCTAGGGGTAAAACCCGAAAACACCGCTTTGAGCTAGACTCGAACGGGAACTGGTGCACGACAACGGGCCTTGCTGCACTCTTGGTTACGACACTCCCGGGGGATATGCTTAGGATAACTCTCATTTTCTTTACAAATCATTATGAAGGGTTTATGAGTATATACTTCCTCAAAGAAAACATTTTTATGATTATGGATTATATCCATAAATAGTTCAATTTATGTTAAGTGTTTTATAAGTATGGGATTATGTGTTTTGATTCATAAACTGATCTAGTTTATGCCATGGTATAGAAATGGCGCCCAGTAGAAGGAATGAGAACTTCAGAAATGCACATGTTCCAAAGAGAAGGAAGGATCATATCTTTCATGGTCTTAAGCTAGAATTTATAAGAGAAATAGTCTCCCATGTATTATCATCATATGAAGAAATAATATCATGTGTTGATAAGATAAGTAAAGAGTTTACTGAGTCCTATGGCTTTGAAGGGAAGCAAGAGAATAAAAGGATGGAAGAGAGAAAAATGGATAAAGGGAAGAGGGAAAAGAAGAATTTTCCCATATGTGGTAACTGTGGAAAGAAACACCCTGGAAATTGCCTGAAAGGAATGGGAGTTTGTTATAAGTGTGGAGGAAAAGGGCACAAAGTACATGACTGCAAGGGTAAGAAAATGGTTTCAAATGTACAATGCTTCATTTGCAAGGAGTTTGGACACTACGCGAACCTATGTCCCAGTCATCAGACTATGCCACAAATGATGCTATTGGATAATAATCAAGTTATGATACTACCACAGATGAAGAAGAATGATTAGAGTTCTTATGTTGATTATGTCAATTGAGTGTTGTATCAACAATGTACTTGTTATAATAATTATGGAGTATATAAGGATTGTACTGCAGTACTATTTCATTAAGGACTTGAGATTGTGTGGAACAAAGAAAAGTGACTCAATATCAGGATAAATTTTTGGAAAATATATGGTTGAGAGAATGATAAACCATAATATAGTTCTGATACCGAGGTAGTGATTTTCGAATAATACATGATTATTTTGGAAAAATTATATTGGATATTCTTGACTACCTTGGAACTGATTAATGATTTGTATATTCCATCATTGTTGGGGTTTAAAACATTTTTGGATTGATGAAGTATATCCAGCATTCAATATGGAATAAGGGAGCATGAATGTAATCAATAAAAAATATGGTAATTCAGGATGTTTCAGTGTATTAAAAGAATACACGATGAAGGTATTCATATGCTATTACGGGTTAAAAAGGATCTACATTATGTTTACCCTCCTTATAAAAGTTGGACTGTGAGTTTAGACAGAAGTATTTTGGATAGTTCTAGTTTGGATTATTTTGGATTGCCATAAAAGGACAACCCGGAGGTCGGGCGGCAACCCGTCGCGTCCGTCAAGGCTGCGAGACTTGAACCCGCAACCGAAGGGCGACAAGGGTGTATCACCTACCACTATCCCGTGAGATGTCATGAATTAAATAATGTAGTTTTTTTTAAAAGATCTGGTAGATGAATTATAATTCATTTATTTTGGAACCCTGTACGAATAGTATAAATAGAAAAAAAAAATTACGTTCTATTATCTTTTAGAATGAAAGATGAGTTTGTGGTAGAAATTTATTAATGGGTAAAATTCTAATTATAAAGTAAGTATATCTCCTTATTATCTTATCCAATCTCATAAATAAATTCCTCAACATTAATAATAGAAACTTAGAACAAAAATGTTGTCCTAGATGGTACCTTAAATCATCACAAATTTATGGCTTTGGGATTGTTGGCCTTTTCATAGCCATGTTCTCTACCACTCTCCATCAGATAATTGATGGTTAGATTTCTCTTCCATATCCATATTTTCCTACATGGAACCCTAGTATGTGTTATTTTCGGTAATCTTCATACTTTCCACTCTTTATTTTAAATAGAGGCCTCATTAATTCATTTTTCGATGTGGGATTTCAACTAAGATATTTTGAAATGTCAAAAATGTGTTGTCCCAATACCATATATTTTGTTGAACCGATGGTACTTCAAATCATCATAGATTGATGAGTTTAAGGACCTCAATTTTATACTTGTTTGTGATTGATGACCTCAATCACTACCTATAAATATTTACGTTTTTCCTCCAATTATATGTCTCTAATTGCCACCAATGTTCTCCTAATCGAGATCATAATTTGGTGGTGACCCTTTAATTTCTATTTTCCTCATATTAAGACTAAATTTTAGTAACCCAATTTCCAATGTGGGTTTTCCCACAAATATATTTTCGACTTTCAACCTTTTATTTTCGAAGAACAATTTCAAATTGCGAGGACGCAATTTATTGAAGGAGGGGAGAATGTAACACCCCAGGATTTCAGAGTGTGTTATTTCTTAAAAATAATTCAATAACTTGCACTACATGCAACACCGAGTTCAATCACACCATTAAAAGAGGTCATGAATAGTATTAACTACATTTTGAACTTTATATAATCCTTATAATTTTAGAATCCCTATTATGAGTTTCTTAGTCATAATGCAAGAACAGATTCATTTTCAGTATTTCACTTTTATCAAATTCTAATAGTGAAACCTTTTTAAATACAATATTTTAAACTTTTTGACTAAATGGGGACATCAAAAATTTAAAATGAAACACCCCAAGCTTCCACGGTACGTTTCCCTTTGAATAATGTGATAGCGTGTGTTGTACGCAACTTCGAGTTCTAACACACCGTAACCAATCAAACTAGCTGTTATGAATAGTAATACCTACTTTTTGAAATTATATATATTTTATATTTTAAAATGGACTTAATTTTTGGATTCGGAATATCAAATTTAGCCTAAAGTGAAATTTTGGTACTTTTCGGATAACTTTCATATTTTGATGAATAGTGAAAATTTCTAAATTTTAATTAAAAACAACTTTTTTAATCAAAATAATTAATAGTGATAAATTATGAATTTGAGTGGTTTTAAAGTATATTTAGAATATATTTTTACCATTCAATTTAATGTTTATCATTGGACATAATTTTACAATTAAACCGAACATAAACAAGTGTCAATCTTTTGATAGTTATTATCTCTTAAAAACACGCTTTTTGTTTTGACAGCGGGAATTAATTTTAAATTAATTTCTGCCACTTCTGTGTTTTGACTTTAGGAAAATGGATTCCATATTTGGAATCAGGATGTTCAAATTGTGTAAATATGTAACTTTTATTTTTAGACATTTTGAATAGTTACTGTGGTAAATATTTTATTTACCATGGTTAAAGGGTAAATCCGGTAAATAAGGGTTAAAAAAATAATATTATAATAATAAAAAAATTACCCTAAAACGTGTCCTAACCTTATTGGTGGACACATACCCGACCATGGGCATCCTTTGGTCAATTTGGGGACCCCTTGGAGCCACTTGTATGTGGTAGGGACACTTTATATTAATAAAGTTAAAATAAAAATAAAAATGGCATAAGCTTACATATTTTAGAAGAACAATTTTTACATAGGGTTATACATGTTGGATTTTCGATTATAAATATTCATTAGAAAGCTAAAAAGATTTTCTACATAATGATATTTTATTTATAATTTTTAGACATTACATAATTTATTTTATTTATGACACAATGATGATGCAGTAATTACTGAAATAGTGAAAAATAAAAATAATTGATCTTATAAATACCCAAATAATTATAATATGAAACTTTTAATGAATTAAACTAATTTTCTATGATAATATGATATATTAGGATTGATTTAATTGACTTTGTTCGAAGTAATCAATCTGTTAGGAGTTTCACAAAAATCAACTATTGAATAGTGTCAAAATTGACATAAAAGAGTTCTTAAAACAAATATTATATTATTAATTGATATTAAATTCCTAAAAATCTAAGGTTCGGCCAAGAGACTTATATTATGATAGGTTCCTCATTAATGGACCACTTGGGGGTCGATTGGATGTATATAGTAAGGTTATTAATCATATTATATAAAAATACAAAGAGACATTGTAAAAGTGAAACTAATTAACTTAGAGTTAATACTTAAAGATAAGGTTAATATAAGTACCCAAACCTGTCTAAATTCTATTGGATGAGTTGTTTTCGACCTATCCACACCTCATCCTTTGAATAGTCAACTTTGGAGCCTTTGTAAACCGAATATGAATTTATTATAAATTAATATTTCTAACTTTTCCAAAGGTGCCCCTCACCCCTCTTATAAAAGGGCACTTCTCCTTCTCTTTTCCTCACACCTCTCAAGCCACTTGGCTCGTCCAAACTCTGCCCAACTAAGCTCCCCAAATACCTCTCCTCCTCCTTGAAGCTTCCCCTTAGGCAGAAAGCATTTCAAGAAGTCCTTTGGTTCCAACCAAAGTGAGTTACCTAAACTAAAGGTAACGATTTCTCTTAAATTATTTTCATTTATTTTGCCTCTTCAAACCCCAAAATCTTTTTATTTCCTTTCTTTTGTAACAACACCAGTATCCTCAATATACTAAGATGTTGTTATAAGAAGGATTCAAACTACACATACACACAACTCCATCTAATGGATGATGAACATAATGTTTCTGTGGATGGCAAACTAACGCCTCATGAAACGATGATTGTTCAAATACATCTTACCACCACTCATGGTGGCCATTATGATGGAACTGTAATTAAATATGATATTAATGATATATATTTTATATATAAGCTTCTGTAATTCCATTTTATTTCATACCATTATTCGTTTCATGTTGTATATACATACGATAATTTCATTTGAGGAAGTGCGGACTACCGCCCCCTTAAAATGATATGACTCGTTCATACCACACATGGAACGTATAAAGGATGGTGTTAATGAACATAAATAACATATATAAAATATTATATTATACAGGAATAGTAATATGCCTATGTATCATTTGGATTTGATTCTTTTAAAATGAAAATTAAATGGAAGTAGCGTTCGTGCGTACGTACGGACTACCGTCTCCACGAACGCGATAAGATTCATTCTCCATCATATCCATTCAAGTATTATTCTCATTTTAGGGTTAAAAATAATGTTAATATCATTCTGATTATGAATAAGATATAATATATCCATTACAAACATGTCTTACGTAACCAAACATTTAAGAAGAACGAATCGATTATCACCCGAAACGACGATAATACTAAGATATTATTAATAAAGCAATGTTAAAAGATCATATATGATATCATATTAATGTATATGATTCTTGTATAATTTAATAACAATTATTTCACCATTATACAGGAGGTTAACCTACCCCAACAAAGGAAAAGTACAAGGTAAGGGTTATTTCACAATCTCTTCATTATCCGAGGTTGTATTATACGTAATAATCTACTGGGATATCTTTATCATCCACATCCATGTTTCTTAAAAATGTATTTCAAAACATTTTTACTATTTACAAGAATATGGGTTAAAGTCATTTATACCCTTGTTTGACTTTTTATAAGAGGTTTATAAAGGAATCTTTCCGTCGTTTTCGAAACAAGGTCCTTTTTAACCTTTTCGACAGAATTGAGGTAAGAATGTTTTTTTTAACTTATACGGCGGGTGCGGTTATTTTCCGCCGTTATAAAATCGTCGAAGCTTTCCATACAAGCTTATAAGAATATTTTCAAATAAAATGTTTTATTTTATATGGATCTTAAATGATTTCAAAATAAAAGGAGATACTTCTTTAAAAAGAATTTTGATTTCATCTATGTCAACATCCTTTGATGGATTTTAAGATTATTTGAAGTTGTTTTATTTTGATACAAAACTTCTATATTGTATTGAAGGTTTTGTGATATGTTTGACTGTGGATGTGCTATTTTTATACCATTCATAGTTTATGGTGAAATTATTGACATTTCGTATGCTAGTTTTAATATGAATGTTTATGTTATGTTTAAACCTTTTCATATGGGAATGAATTGGACTTAATAAGTGACGGGTGGAGCCCGCTATAGCTCCTCGATGCATCGGTAGGTCTCATGAGACAAACTAGTGTCTTGGCACAAGGCCTTGACAAAATCTTATTTGTAGTCTTGGCATGAGGCCTTGGCTATGTGGTTATGATAGTCTGGCATTATGCATTCCAACATTATGAAAGTGGTTATTTATTTTTGCATGTGATTATTCGATTAGTGGAATATCCATGTGAATAAGTAAATGGCATTATTTCATTTTATTTATGCCATACCATGTTGAAAGTTCATGTTTAAAAGGCTTTTGTTTTAGTTATACATTGCCTTAAATGTTTATTCTTATTGATGAAAGTTTCCGCTATATTGTTATCCTTACTGGGCATTTGAGCTCACCCCTTTTCTATGTTTTATTTTTCCCAGGAAGTGAAGATGTAAGTTATGAATGACCTGCAGGGATATTATGAGGGGATTGTAGTGTGGACTGTGGAAACATTATGTTGTTGTAGTAGTTTTTGATTTTATGATGTAATGTAAAACTTATGAATATATCTAGTGATTCCAAGGCTACTAAACCAATCGGTCTTTCGAGATTTGATCATTCTTGTGATCATGCCAATGTTACGAAGTAATGCACCGACTCTGGGTAGCTGGGGTCGGGGCGTTACAACTATGGCTATCAGAGCATATGTACTGACCACAAGGTTCCCATGAATTCAAATTACTATAGGATTTTGAAACGGAAGGGGAATCTAAGGAAAACATACCCAAATGGTAGTCTTAGGGGAGTCACAGTTCATGTAAAATTTGAAGGACCACTTGATCATGAATAAACAAAGGCCATTGCTGATCTGTGGTCCACTAGAACATGCTATTATCAAATCATCTATAGAAGAATATAAAACCCTAATATGTCCGTTATCCAAAAGATCGACGGTTGCATGATCTTAAAGAGCCTGAAAATTTATGATAAACCTATCAAACATGTACAAAGATGGATGAAAGATCTTTAATAATGAGATCATATTTTGTTTAAGGTGATCCAAGTTTTCCATGAACTCTTATGAAAATAGAGGAAGCTGTATAATACCTTCGAATATGTCCAAGAATTTAGGGTAAATTTAAATTTTAAGGAAATAAGTAAGGATGTCATTGTTTGAGAAGGGGGAGAGAGAGTGTGAGAAGACCCCCAAAAGGGACGATAAAGGCCCCTCCCCCTCTAGTGTTAGGTGGGACTGGACCAAAAGTCATCATCTTCTAGGGAATGGTAGCGGAGGTCCATTGCATTAATAGTCTAATCCTCCCTATCCATATTGATTATGAGTTATATATTCATGTTGTAAAATAAATAAATTGGAATGTGTGTTCAGTTATTTACCATGAAATATTTATTAATATTAATTTATTCATGATATATTTCATTGTATGTAACCCTTATTGAGTATTTGAGCTCACCCTTATTTTTTTTCCTTTCCCCAATATAAAGAGAAGATATATTTGATTGGGTTTTCAAGTATGAAATTTATTTTTTATTACTATGTATGAATTTTTAATCTTTATTCCCATTGTAAAATAGGTTTCGTGAATTTATGAAGTTCTACAAATCTACTAAATGGATCCATCCATAAATATTTTATTATTTAAATCAATAAGAATGTAAAAGTGTTTGGAACTTGATCTAGGTTACCATGTTTAGGGTTCTTACTCACAATCTATCTTCCCCTTATATTGGACATTAACAAATTCAAAATCTAACTTTTTAGTATTTTTTCTTTTGGAAAGATTTAAAGATATATGGTTTTAATAGTTTCCCATATCACATATTTTTACAATCAAATTCATATATAAATGACATTTTTTTTAATATTTATAAAATTTCTCTCGATAAATTATTTTAACAAAATATATAATTAAACTTTATTGTAGGATCTCACAAGATTAGAGTTACAATAGTAGAATTAAAAACTGATAGGTTATTGATAATTCAAAATTTTATATAAATTCTCATATCCATTGGTGAATTCAACTGGATAATTTTTTATGTATCTAATGGTTATTTTGAGTTTATTGATATTTGGTTGATTATTTATTTTCATGATAATATATTCTTTTTATTATATTATAATTTAATTTTGGTTTTAAAATAGTATGATTTTCATCAATTGATTTATTATATTTCATTTTTAGTTCATGATAAAATAATCAGTTTAATGGTATCAATTTTGAAGTTGATTTGAAGAATATTTTATGTTTTTTTAAGGTGAAATAAAGTGAAAGAAAAAAGATAAAAAAATTGAGATGAATGTGATGAAGAATGGGTTGGGGAAGATGAGGTGGAGGAAGTATGAAATTTAGTACTGCACATGATATCTTCATCAATATGTTCAAGGAGGTAATTAAGGATAGTGTATCTTCATGTGGATGGTGAAGTTGTATCCATGGAATCATAACATTATCAATATGTAGAGAATTTGGGAGAAAAAATTTACGTTTCTTCTTTTTCATTGGGATTTTTTCATATATAGGGTACTCTTGTTTTATGTTTGATTTATTATATTCATAGAATGTCACAACCAGTTCTTCATTTTTATTTAAATTTTTGGATTGCTTGTTGATGTTATTCTCCTTGATGATTTTTTTGTTTATGATTAAATCACCATATTATAAATTTACATCAAATTTTTTCTATTACTTATATCAATATAGGAGTCTAAAGTTCCTTCTTAATGAAATATATGCTATGATAAGGAATTTCATATAGATTGGGTTGGTGAATGAGACGATGTTATGAACTGTGGCATGGAAGGATTGCATCAACCCTATTGAAGTCATATGCCTCGTAATCAAAGTTCCATGTATTTTCAATGATGATATAATTGGGAAGATCACAAATAATATCATAAATTAAAATGATTATTCATGTTTTTACTCTCAAATTGGTTCAAAATGAAATTTCATTATAGATATTCACACCATATTTCATTTAACGTCTCGAAAATTTATAAATAATATTACATTTCTTTTAATGTATTATAGATATAGAAAAAACATTCCCTATTATTATTATTAATAATGGGATTAATTTCCATTAAGAATCATTACTGTTTATAATATATCCATTGGATAGTGTTCATAATACTGGTAATAACACAAGTTTTTAATATATCCTTTCAAGATAGAAAACTGTGGGTGGGGCCTCATCTAGTAGACTCCGGTCATATGAAGATCATTTGTGGGAGCTCAGAAATGATGTAGAGTCACATGGATATTCTCTTTACCAAGAAAAGCATGATATTTAACACATTAATTCTGAAAAAATTCACATATGGGAGATGTTCTAGTTAATAGAGATTACCACACAAGCGATGTTATTGGAGCGGCCCCAAGAGTCTGTCACAATCATACACCTTACCCTTATGTATTATGCATGTCTTATAAGGGGTGATGTAATAAGGTATTAGTTGCATATTTTTTTAATACATTTTTATATATAAAACACGTATTCCATTAATTCCTTTATGGTAATAGTTTTTCTAAAAAATATAATGAATTAGATAAATTGTTTTCTGGTAAAATGGTACTTTTTAGAATTATATAAATTTTTATATTAAACAATAGTTTTTTGATAATTCTATTATTAATGGGTTATAATAACATTAATTTTAATTATAAGTGATGATAATATATATTCCTTATAGTTTTTACTCTATAAAATTTTAACTCTTTAGTTTGACATGAATTAAATTTTATAAAATAAAATGAAAATTGTATTTTTAATTAAATAATTTATTTTTGTGAAATAATGACCGATTTAAATAATATTTTATTAAAATATTATTATTATATAATTTTTTTTAAATATAAATGGGCATATAATTTTTATTTAGTCAAATATAACTTATTTATGGTTTGCAAACTCTTTTTGTCAAAACACGTCAATTTTCAAAAAATGATACTTTTTATTTTAAAGTTGAAAATTAACATATTTAGAAAATCATTTTGATGAAATGAATAATATTTTTTGGAATTAGGACATTGAAATTATTAAACAGTGAATTGTTCATAATTTTCAAGGATAATCGAATTTTAGGGTAAATATTAAATACCATATAAATAAATATTGTGTTTTATGACATCATAATGACCCAATAGTGATGTAATAAAATAAAATAAAACGTTTATTCATCCAATACATGTTTTAAATTTATTATATTGTGATTTTAGATTTGTTTTATTAATTTTTTATTTCTTTTGTGGACCCTGCTTGACTTATAAAATATTTTGACATTTTAAAAGGATTTCCTTAAGAGTGTGACTCATCTCCAAATATGCAGGCAAAATATTTTAATATTTTTTCCCCTAGACATATAAAATATTTTATAACACTCCAATTTGGTTTAAACAATGGGCCAAAACATGGGTTGATTTTTATTTTTTAATATTTTAATTTGTAGTGACAAAAACCTAAATAATAAATAATTTCCTCTCATTTCCTATATAAACCCACACAAGATCCCACTTATCTTAACTAAGAATCCTTGGAGAACATCCCTAAACTTCTCTAATATCTTTATAATCCTCCCAAGATGCCCCAATATCCGAATAATCCCCTCTTATAGCTCTTGAAGTCACACACTCAAGTAAGGGATCTTCCACCCTCCTCTTTTATCAAACGTTCTATTCATGTTTTTTCTTTTAATTTAATTTATTCTTATTCTGTTATTGGTTATTAAATATGATACTTACATCCCATTTTTTTTATAAATAATAATATCCCATTTCACCCTCATTTATCCCACTTATGATCTCTTTTGTACACCAATTACTATGCCAAACACTACTGGAAAACTAACCTATACCAACGGTTTGGAATAGTTCGTATAGGCCTCCAAACCGTTGGTATTGCCTATACCAATGGTTTGGAGAACTTTTGCCAAGTAAGCCATTGGGATAGGTCTATACCAATGGTTTTGGAAACCGTTGGTATAAGTAATTTAAATCTATACCAACAGTGATGGAACAATTGGTATATGTATTTAAAAAAAAACATTTGCTGGGATTTGATCCCACGACCCCTAGTTTAACATTGAACGACTTAAACACTTACCTAACATGAGTTTTGTGAACATAATTACATAAATATATATTTTTATTCTCATAATTATTTTAAATTTTGATTTATATAATCTTCTCTATAAGATGATCTGATAAAAATTCAAAGGACATATACCAATGGTTGTCAAAACTAATGGTATAGACCTATACCAATGGTTTTGAGAACTGTTGGTATAGGTCATGATTATGGATTCAATTCTAGGTGGAAGGTTGATATATGGGCACATATCCCAATGGTTTGGCCAAACCGTTGGGATATGTATACCCTTTCCCAATAATTTGGCCAAACCGTTTGGAAAGGTGGCCACAAAGTGGAATTTTCCAACGGTTTGGCCAAACCATTGGGAAAGCCATACCCTTTCCCAACGGTTTTGGAAAACCGTTGGAAAGGTGGCCTCAATGTGGGATTTCCCAATGGTTTGGACAAACTTTTGGGAAAGGGGACTTATACCAACAGTTTTTACAAACCATTAGTATAGAAGAGTTGGGAAAGGTCAGATTTCCAGTTGTAAAATTTTCTTAAGGGATCCTTACTTTCCTTCCATTATCATTTTTATCCATGTTTCTTTATATTTTTATAGACTTTTATTTTAAATTAAATATGTTGGGATATGATTTATGAAATACACCATACTTCCCTCTATATGTTTTAATGATGAGATACCCATTTCAATAACATTAATTCCTTCTGTGTACACCTGTTACCATGTCGAAATTCTAAAATGGATTTCTCTCTTCTTATTTTCAATCAAGAATTAATTCTATATTATGTGTCTAAATTCAATTAAATATGTTGGGAATATAGGTTACATCAACCCCATGATATCTATTTCATGTATAAATTTTGAGATACCCATTTCTCTATCATTAACCCAATTTATGAATTTCCATATGATGTTGTTATGCTGCTGAAATTGCACCGTGATTTTCCAAGCCAAAATCATCATGTAATGAATACCATACCAATTTCTATATCAAATATGTTCACCATTATGAAAATATACTTATTTAATTGTACAGAAATTTATTTATTCAACATTCCTTAATTGTGGAATAAGTTATGATGCTGAATCATTCCATATTATATGATCCATGTGGCACACATATGCATGAATTAAATTGTTTATAAAGGGTGACCCTAATAGTTCTTCAACGCATTGGTTAATGTTTAGTATTATAATACACAATGTGAAATGAGGGTTTACTCATGATAAATCATGTTCAATAATGGTTTACGCATTCTAATTCATGTGTAATGATGGTTTACTCATGCTAATCAATGTAAAAGGAGCCTTGGATCATGCTAATATCATGTTGTTTATTATTGCCACATTTTCAAGCTATGATAATCATGATATATGATTACATTCTGTTAATGTTTCACTTATGTTACATTGATATTCCTATTTCCTATATTGTATTGTATTCTTCATGTTATGCCTTGTTTACTCCATTTTTCAGCATTATAGATCACCCATTTCTTATGTATGTCCTCAGTTTATCCCATGCAGTAGAAAGCAAAAAGGAATAAGTTGGTCTTGTCAATAAAGATTGATATAATTGTGTTGTATTTCATGTTTTAAGTTGTTATGTAATTTTCCTAAATTCCCAAGTCACTGGACTTCTCAATCCTCATAGTTGTCTTAATTTCATGTTTATTTAGTAAATCATGTTCATGTGTGTAATTAAGAGAGTTGTTGTTAAAGTTGGTATATAAGGAAAAGTTAATTTATTTTTTGGATTATGATTAGAAAATAATAGTAAAATCCTTAGGTATATGTCTATGTATAAGGAAAACATACATAAATTTTAGTTGGTATAGATTAAGTGGTTTATCAAAAAAATACATCACAGTCTGGATAAAAAACTAGTAGATTTGGCTCTGGCACATATATATCTAAGCGTAAAACCTGAAAAAACTACATTGACCATGACTCGAAGAGAAACTGATGCATGAAAATGGTTCTTTTTCAATCTTGGTCCAACACTCCCAGGGGATATGCTTCTGTAAATTCATAATTTTAGTACGAAGAATTATTTTCGGAGAAAAAAATCCCATAAGAATATACGTTAAGAGATAGATCATGGATAACATAGATTGAAGCCCTGAAATTTATAACTAATCCATTTAATGTCATTAGATTCCCCTTTATGTGTTAAAATTTTTAAGATACTCATTCCTAATTTTCCATATATTCTTGTCAATGGATGGTAATATGAGGAATATGGATAAAAACTGATGTAAAGGGAAACCTGATAAAGGTTCCATTGATATTACCAATCAAATGGGTACTCGAGTTGGATATACCGTGATTATTCCAGACCAACTATAAAAATTCACAATTAGCAATTGTCACTTAATTAAATGCACAAGGAAATCAATGATGAATATGATGAAATCTAATGAATTTTCAACTAATAAAGGTGATATTGGAATGAATTGCCAATTTCCTTAATGCAGAATGTGTGGAAATAGGCACCAAGGAAAATGCCATAAAGGTACTATGGTTTTTTTATGTGTGGAATGTAAGGGAACAATGTAGCCAATTTCCATTACAAAATGGATAATGTGATGAATGGAAAAAAATTTACTAATAAGGAATCATATATAGTTATATTATATAAATTTGGTGAGGGCGATAATTACCCCTGAAAATGCTCTATTGCATGGGTTGGGAATCATGATGAGAATAAACTATATCGTTAATTAATGGAGCACTTGAAGTACTATTATAAGGTGGATAATTATAAATGAATCACAGGTTACCATTACTTCAATGTAGTGTATGAAAAAATGTATTTCAATTCATTTCCTATTAGTATATCCTTTATGATTTCTAAGAACAATGAGTCCCCGGAAGAAATGATATTAAATCATTTGGGAAAAACATATATAAGTGTTGTACCACATGTAGAATTGTGTGGGAATGTTCTTCCAAACAAATTTATAATTCTAAATTTTATGGTATATGAGGAAAAAAGAAAATATCAATGCTTATCCCTCAAGGAATTATAAATTTTTTTAGAAAAACTATCCCACGTATGATCTGGAGTTTTCGGCAGTGATCACTGCATTAAAAATTGGGTGGAATTATATCTTTGAGGAGAAGTGTGAAATATATACGAATCAAAAAATCCTCAAGTATATATTCACACATAAAGAGTTTAGTATGTAGTAATGAATATGGTTAGAGCTCACCATGTATTACAAATTCTCAAATCACTACCACATTTGGAAAGAAAACAAGGTGGAAGATGATCTAAGTATAAAGGTCATAGTGATTCAATCATTGATCAAAATTGAAAAGGATACAATGATTATAGATTTGATTAATCTGGACATGGGAATAATAAAGAAAGAACATCATCAATCCTTTCATAAGAAATTTCTCTACCATCCCTTTTGGGAAGGTTAATGGATGGTCAAAAGGATGATCTGGGAATTCAGAAGAAAGTGGAAACTACCAAAAAATGAAAATAATTGGAGTTCAATGTTAAAGAAGAAATATATCGCCAAATATACATCAATGTTCTAGGTATGTCAGCAAGTGAAGGATGAGAGGAAGAAGTCTAATGGGACGATGCAACCATTACCCATACCAACATGGAAATGAGAGAACATCACCATTGAATTTCTCACCAGACTTTAGAATATATCCCAAGGAAATAATTCTATCTGGGTTGTTGTGGATCATTTTACCAATACATCACACTTAATTATAATTTTATAAGATTATTCATTAGATCAACTGGAATGGATATACATTAGATAAGTTTTATGGTTTTTGGGATTACCACAATAGATTGTATCTGATCGATATCCAAGATTTACCTCTATGTTCTGGATGAGTCTCAGACACACAATGAATACTGAGCTGAACATCAATATGGATTATCATCCAAAAATTGATGGAAAATCTGAGAAGACTATCCAATCACTTGAGGAAATGTTGAGATAATAATCAATGGACATAAATGTTTCATGGGATTAATATCTTCCTCTAGTTGTGTTCTCTTACAATAATAGTTTCCACTCAAATTTCATAATGGTTCCAATGGAATCCCTTTATGGGAATAGGTGAATAAAACAAAAATGTTGGGATAATTTGGGGAAAGAAAAATTCTATGTCCAGAAATGGTCGAAGAAATGGTGAAGAAGGTTATAACTATCCAGCAACACATTAAAGATTCTTAGAGTCAACAAAAGAGCTATGCTGACAATTGTCGATGAGACCTAGAGATTTATTTTGGAGACATGGTATTCATCTGCATGTCACCATGGAAGATATTTCTTCTCATTTTACATCCTTTATTGCATCAAATAAATGGCTTATCCACTACCACTCCCACCAAACCTGTCTCAGGTACAAGATGTATTCCATGTATCACTTTTGAGGAATTACATACCTAACCCATCTCATGTACTCAATCTAGAGGTGGTGACATTGTAGAATGACATCTCCAATGAATAGAAGATATTGAAGATCATATATCGTAGAGAAAATGTTCTATGAAATTAGATGATGCTCCTCATCAAGGTGTTGTGGTGAAACAACAAATTTTAAGAACAAACGTGGGAACCTGATGAAGTGATGAGGTATAGTTATCCTCATATGTTTTATTGTGGGAAAAGGATGTTTTGAGGGTGATATTGCAGAAGGGGGGAATGTGGTAACGACCCAAATAGTTCAGAATAAAATTACCATTCTTTTAATGTCTTATGGGTATAGAAAACACATGCAAATTTTTTATTTTTGTTATATGGTTTAAATGACCATTATGTATCATAAAAATTGATAATATATCCATTGAACAATGATAACTTGAGTAGTAAAAATTAATGGTTTTAACCAATCCATTATACATAGAAAAAAGAGTTGATGACCTCATCCAGTGGACTCTGGCCGTATGAATCTCATTCCTTATAGATCAAAAAGAAGGTAGCATCACTGGGAATTGATCTTTACGAAGCCCAAGTTCAGCTTCAACACGTTACGCTTGAATAGAATCTCCTACATGATAAGTTCAAGTTAATAAAGATTACTACCCTAGTGATATTATCCGAGCTTCCCCAAGAGTCTGTCAACATTGCACACCTTAAACTTAGGCCTTATGCAGTTTTTATAAGGGGTTATGTAATAATGTATTAGTAACTTATTTTCAATCCTTTTTTATAAATAAAAGTATTATTCCATCAATTCTTTTATGAGAATAGTATTTAGTAAAATCATAACGAATTATGTAAATTGATTTTAATTCTAAAATTGTTCTTTTTAGAAATATATAAATTATTATATTAAGATGATATTTTTTAATAATGTTATTATAATAGCATTATAATAACACTCTATTTTATTATAAGTTATGATTATATTTATTCATTATTTGTTTTAATCAATAAATGATTAAGCATTAAGTTTGATAAGAATTGTATTTTTATACGATAAAACTGAAATTATATTTTGAATTAAATAATTTATTATGATGAAGTAAATTTTTGAATAAATTGTATTTTAATAAAAAAAATTATTTAAAATTTTTATTATATATAAATTATAATATAATTTTTCTGATGTCAAATGTTACTTTTATTAATGTTTCGAAATTATTTTTTTCAAAACCCGTCAATTTTCAATAAATGACTACTCTAATTTAAAATTTTAAAATTCACATATTTAGAAGTTTTTTTAGATAAAATGAATATTATTTTTGGAATCAGGACATTGAAATTATCCAAAGGTGATTTTTTTATAATTTTTTTTGGGACAATTGAATTTTTGGGTAAAAATTAAATACCATATAAATATAAAATGTGATTTATGACATCATAATGACCCAATTGTGATGTAATATAATAATATAAAAAGTTTATTCTACCGATATGTTTTTTTAATTTTAATATAAAGTGATTTTATATATTTATTATAAATTTTATAATGCCTTAGTGGACCCTCGAAGACATAAAAAATATTTTCACGTTTTAAAATGATCTCCATGAGAGTGTGGTCACCTCCACATAAACAAGAGTAATATTTTAATATGTTCGGCCATTGGACTTATAAAAGTTTTTATGATAATCATATTTGGAAGAAACCATGGGAAAAACCATGGTATGCTTTGTTTTTCAAAATATTTTAATGTGTAGTTTCAAAAACCTAAATAATAAAGAATTCACCCTCATTTCCAATATAAAAAAAAAATCCAAGCACCCACTTCTATTCACTAAAAGTCAATGAAGAACGTCCCTACTCGTAAATTCTCTCTATATAATCCTCCCAAGGATCTCCATTCTCTCAATATTCCCCTCTTCAAGCTCTTTAAGTCACACACTCAAGTAAGGGATTTTCCAACCTCCTCTTCTTTCAAGCATTCATTTCATGCTATGACTTTTATGTTATTATATTATTAGACTATAATATGTTATTAAATATCCTATTTACTACCAATTTTTTTTTAAATGATTATATCCCCTTTAATTCTCATTTATCCCACTTTGACCCCATATTTTTACCCATTACCATGCTGAATCTTCGTAAGGGATCCTTACATTCCTCCTTTATCATTTTTATTCTTGATTCTTTATATTGTTATTCAATTTTATTATAAAGTAAATTTTGGTGGTATTAATTAGTACTTCCCCATACTAACCTCTTTATGTTTTAATTATGCGATACTCCTTTCTCTCACATAAATTCCTTCTGTAGTCACATGTTACCATGCCAAAATTCCGTAAGGGATTTATCTCTAATTATTTCAATTCAAGATTTTATTATATTTGATGTTTCTAAATTCTATTAAATATTTTGAGATATAATGTTACATTATAATAATAATATATATTTCAGGTATAAATTATGAGATACCCCTTTCAATCTCATCAACCTAATTTATAAATTTCCAGACGACGACGGTATGATTCTGAAATAATATTGTGATTTTCTAATACAAAATCATCATGTAGTGAACCATCAAGGTTATTCACCTTAAAAAAATATAACTATTTAATGGTACATAAATGTATGAATTATACATTCCTTAATCAGTTAATAACTTCTGATGTTGAATGATTCCACGTTACATGATCTATATAGCACATTTATGAATTTAATGAAATGTTTATAAATGGTGTTCTCTGATAGAACTCCAATGCATTGGGTAATGTTTAGTATCGTGATACGCCATGTGAAATGAGGTTTTACTCATGATAATTCATGTTCTATGATATTTTAATCATTCTAATTCATTTATAGTATTGGTTTACTCTTTCTAATCCATGTGCAATGAGTCTCGTATCAGGTTAATATCATGTTGTATGTTGGTGCCACATTTCCATGTTAGGATAATCATGCTATATCATAGATTTATGTTCATGTTTACCTTATTCTCCAATGATATTCATATTTCCTTACATATATTGTATTATTTATGTTATTCCATGAGTACTCCCTCACTGTGATTTATATCTCACCCCATTCTTATGTATATCCTTAGGTTATCCCAGGAAGTGTTAATTATGACAGAATAAGTTGGTCAGGTCAAATAATCTTGAAATAAAGATGTCGTATTTAATGACTTATATTGTTATGTAATGTTCCTAATTTACAAAGACACTAGAACTATCGAGCCTCCAAGTTTTCTTAAGTGAATTTTATGTAATAAATCATCTTTAAGTGTGTAATAAATATTAGGGTTGTTATATATAATCCTCTATTTATGTCTCTTTTATTCATTACTTCATGTTCATTATGCACAACACTATTTGTATGGTGAACATGTAGTCTTCTGAGGATCACTGTAATACATTATGGATCAACAATATGCTTAAGGATTTCATAACATCCACACCCGAGAGAGCCCACATAACCATTATTGAGTTTATAGAAAACATGGATAGATTTGATATCTTTTTACCTAATCAAACTATGTTGGAGATTCCAAATGATTCCTTCTCTGTTGAAGACACTCCAATCTGGAGACATAAAAAATGGTAATTTCATAGTTAAGGAGAATTGAAAATTGTAATGTGAATTCTCCACATAAACAAAAAAATGGTTGATGAAATTAAAGGTAAAATTTACAGAACCCTACTAATTTATTCTTCTTAAGATGATTTGGAAGAATAGGTTTTCCACACTTGCTCAATTAAAAAGAGTTTTCGAGTACATTATTTATGAATGTCATTTATTCTTAAAGGATGAATAGAATATCCTTCACCTCTTCATGGACTATGATTATGCATAGGATCACTAGAGGTATGTTAAATAACTTTTTTAGGTGAATTAAATAATGTTTTGAATCATTGTTACTTCATGTTTGTGAGTTTTTTGGATGGAAAAAGTGAAAAGGTAAGTAAAATTCTATTAGATGTTCGTTCATCTATTATTTCAGTGTTATAGAAGTATTTGAATACTGAAAACTATAATAATATGGAATCCTAATTTTTTTACAGCAGAATAATGATCCATATGTTCATTGATGCAGTTGTAAGGGTGGATATAGGATCTATGATCAATAGTATTAATGATCTTAATAATCAAAGAAATCCGGTTTTTGGGAAAGCCTTGGATATTTCTTATTCATATGCTAGTAAGATGGATTCCTCCAATATTTTTATGGATTTATGTCAAAATCAACGTTGTATCCCATGATATTCCAGGTCCATCAGGATTTGGATGGGTGTTTTGCACCCACCATGGATTTGTGAAGGGATATTTCCATTAGTATATTATCATTAGAACTATGTATGAAAAAGAATTGAGGGATATATTGCATGCTATTAACCATGTTTTCATATATAATTTGACTCATTTATTGATGTATTTTTACTATAAAATTACATTAAGGACTCTAAAAATAATAACAAGATATGTTTATTGGAAGAATCTACCAATTTGGTCAAAATTTATGGAAAACATCGAGAAACTTAACCTATCTACCTCACATGATTATAGAGAGGCCAATCAAGTGGAATATTTTTTATCAAAGAAAGTGATTATGCAATTGAATATGGTGTGGTCATTCATATAACAAGACTATTGTGTACAAATTTTGCAGGATTATATGTCAGGACTTGTTCACTCCCATATTTGTAAAATCCATTGTAACATTTTATCTAGGTTTTTAGTTAATAAATTTTGGGTGATCGTCTTTTCTCGAAACTTAGACATTCCTAGAAAAAACTCACCATTGTATCATTCATCATTGGTATATTTAGATGTAATTATTATAATTACATATTTTGATTCATTACACTCACATTCCTATTTTAATTTAATCATTATTTCATATGTCATTAAAGATCCGATGAGTTCCACTACCACAATCATATTCACATATTTAGTTTCATGGATAACTATAAATTTAGTATACCAGGATCAAGGAAACACCAATAAGATTTAATTTTTGAGAAATTCTATAGATAATTTATCAGTAAGTGACTTTATAACATTATAGATTCCAGTAAATAATATAAATACTCATTGAATATATTCCTCAAAATGTACAATAAAACATTCACTATCATAATGGTATATATATAATCTGTTTCCATTGACATTATTTTTTCCTTAATATGTTACATATTATAATTTATAAATATAAATATTATTTGTTCATTTGAAAAAAAATATTAAACTCATTAATATCATGACCCAAATTTAAAGAATTCCCAAATTATTTATTTTATTCAAAATTATTAATATCTACGAGAGTATTGTTTTTCAAATTAATTGGTGGGATCATAATTTTACATTACTATTTTCAAGATATGGTAAGAAATAATTCCAAATAATTTTTAATTCCAATTCCGTAAGTAGTAGAATCATGTTACCAAAAAAATGGAGAATTGAAATTTGATTTTGAAGACTTAATAGAAATCCAACTTTGAAATAATTTAATTGTTTGTTATTTTTTAAACAAACAAAATTATTAAAAAATGGTTTTTGAAAAATATAAACAGTACTACATTGATACCATGTTTTGGTTGGTGATTATGGAAATGAGGGTGGTTAAATTCAATTTTAAAAAAAAGGAATAAATGATTATTTTTTTAAAAAAAAATTATGAACTAATGAAGCAATAAATCAAATACGTGATAGTTGATAACTTCAAATCAAGTTTATATTGAATGTATCATTGAAATTAGTGTGGGTAAATGTTCAAATAAATATTATGGAAGTATATGAGATGATTTTTAATGATGAAATATGGAATGTTAAAAAAGATACAGTCATAGTAAATAAGGAGTTCAGCTAACGAATCATGTGTGCCCCATCATATTCATGCATCGACTAGGGATTAATATAGTATTAATACACTAGTACTAATGGTGACCATGAACCCATCCCTCAAAATTATGGTTTTTGATCACCCTATTGAACATCATTAATCATCGAGTAACCTATCCTGCATGTTTTTGGTGTGTGAACTATTTGTCAAAAGAGGTTTAGTAAATATACATTCTATATGGGAAAACCATTTGCATGGAAATAAAATATATATCATATGGAGTGATTTATATTTGAGAAGTAAGAGATTGTGATAAGGTTTGTATATCCTTTATGTAATTTTAAACACAAAGTATCTTGATATAAAATTTAATTTCATGATTTTACATTAAATGATAGTGAGATCAAGTAATTCAGAGAAAGGGTCGAAAGTAGTTAAGGAGAGTCATCTCCGAGATAAGGGAGTCTATTTATGGGCTCTAAAAAGGATCAATAATCTTATATAATCACTGGATTAATTGAACATGGAATGGTATATATTGAATTTCTTTTTGACCAAATTAAATGTGTCCCCATTAGATACATCCCAATTCCACCTGGCACTTGGTAGCCTTAACTGGGTAGCCCATGCGATGCCAGTTGATAACGGATACTAGAGATCCTGGATTGGATATATTTTAATGGATATTTTCTGGATGGTGGCCTTTGTTGTTTTCCTATAATTCTTCCTTGACCACCAATTGGATGGTGGTTTAGCCAGATACTTTTTCATTCTATAATAATGGAATTGAGTAGCCGGTGTAGTTTTCATATGATCCTCTTCAAATGTTTCCAAATTTACTCCACTAAAACTATTTCTAGGGAACTCTATTGTTGTTCAAATACATGAATAATGAGGAATAGATGTTTCCAAGAATTTAGTAATGATTTAAAGAAACTTGACCAAACATGAAATCCACTACATTGAATACATACAAAACAATACTGAAACTCACTTAAATGAATCTGTTATATATATTAATGATATTTGGTGATGTTAAAAAGTCCTTGGGAGTGAGACGAGTAATAATTATTAGTAAATTTCCATATGTATAAATTGTGTGATATTTATCCCTAAAACCTCCTTTATTTTATTCTCGTATAGTTTTTTATTATTTATATTTTTCCTCATAACATTTAACATCTCTTCTAGTTTATAATTTAAAATAATTAGTTCTTGAAATAGGAGCTAGCCATACCTCTTATTTTCGATCAAAACTCCATCTCCTCCATATATATATAAATTATTGAGTTTTATAGATGTGCTTATCTCAAATTAAATGATTTATTGTGGTATTTTTGACTGTAAATGACTATACGTATGAAATAAATATTCCTTTCACTTTTTGGTATGATGTTTTTATAACTTCTTTTACTTTATTCACAAAGGTGTGAAGGGAATATCTTTTTATCATGTTGGGTACAAATACATTTTCTCATCACCTTTATAGATTTTCGTTTAGAAACTAGCTCTCCATGTTTTAATGGTTTTCCCTTGAAATTTTTGTTCCCATTATTTGACAAAATATTTTTTTTACATAGATAAAATTTTAAAAACATATTAATTTATTGTTTCTCCACGTGAATGTTTATTCTCTTATAAAAGGATAGTTCATATTTTTAAACATCCTTTAATGATTCTTATACTACACTATGAATATTCTCTACTAAAATGATCCACCTAATTTCTTTTTTGACAACATATTAGAATTTTTTATTGTAGTTTTTATGAAACCCAATTCTTTTCATGGGTTATTTAATCTATAATGGGATTATGATTGTTTTCATGTTCTTATGGAAGAAATTTGTTTTGATTATCATTATGTGACAGGTGGATCTATTTTATCCCTCCAATCAGTTGGATAATGTTAATATCACTTTTTATCAATAAGTGATACATTTGGATTTCCTAATATAATTATGTTAAAGGCTGTGGGCGGTTATACCAAGTCAACTATGTTACATGAAGATGTTTAGCATGGTACACTATGATATTTATTAATTTTCGGTTTTCCTTGATTTTTTTTTTGAATTCTATGATTATTTTTCATTATATTCTTATGTTATAGAACATACCAATGATATGTTTCCATTGATAATTATTAATGGATGATTTTACCACATGCATAAAACTTATTCATTATGTTATTCTAAAATAATAATGATTTGAATCATATCTTATGATATATGATTTTATAATATTATGTTATATCAATGCACTGTGATAATTTTATAATCCCAAATATGATCATATTAAGATCACTTATGGTATTTGATTGATTTCTCATATGTATGCCCTTACTTGGTAGGAGAGATCATCATTTATTATGTTTTAATTCCCGGATTTATAAAGGATTATGTTATGATTGATGTGTCTAAGGGGTATGCTGTAAGAATAAATTTTAAGAGATATGTTGAAAATGATGTGAAATAAGTTGGTTATACAACTCATCTCAAAATTAAAAAGAAAATTAGGCTTTGTCGTGTGATTTATTCATGGATTTAATGAAAATTCATGTAAAATTATGTAATATGTAGGTTTTTTGTGATCTGGTCACATCAATTACATATTACTTCCCAATATAGGATTCAAGTTAATATATTATCTTCATAAACATTGACATATTAGTAATTGTGATAACCTAAAATTTTAACTTCTATGAGTGGGTTAGGTATAATGACAACATATTAGCTAAAATTACTAATCATGGATCAATTTGGAATCACATCCCAAGAAGTATATTTATATTTATAATATTTATATATGGTTTGGGAATTTTTCCATCGTAGATTCTAGTAAATCCAAGTATGAAATGGTTAGGAATAAAGATAAAATTTTCTTTTAATCTTGTAAGAAATTTATGGGTCTGTAAGTTTTTGATCTACCTATAGACTCATGAGATTAATCCTTGGTAAACTCTATCCACTATACCAAAGCTAGAGGAAGTATGTAAAATTCATCCTTGAGGGTGGATTCATGATTAAACAATGGTATGGATTGGTTGATGCTCTATATTGTTATTGTTTTGATTTCATATAGTACATATATGAAAATAATTATTGGTCTATATTATAGGAACCATTAGTGGTTTACTAATATTTTTTACACTCACACCCAACATGTGTAGACCTAATATCAGCATAGAGGTGATGAAATAGGTCGTAGAATAGGCAGGCAAGCTATACTCACTTGACAAAGATGATGAATAATTTCAAGTTGTTCATGAGGACTAATAGAATTATATCTTGATTTTATTTTTATTTTTCTTATATTCTTAATATGACTGACTAGTCATGTGATATCTTTAATATAAAACATGTATGGAATAGTATGGGTTTATTTCATATGGTATTTTTTACATTATAATAATTCATGGTTTACCACTATAATTATATCTATTTTACTTTGGTGTTGTACTTAGTTTTTAATGTTTATTTTGTTTACCTACAATTTTATTTGATTATAATAATTTTATATTCTCCCTATAAGATATATTTATACCTTCAATACAATTTATCATAATATTATGTATGTGTAGTTGTGTATAAGGTTATAGGGATCTATATTAGAACATATAAATAGTGTCTCAGGATAGGATGTGTTTCTGATGCTTCCGTTGGAGCGTGCATCTATCTATTTTGAGGAGGACAAGGATGTACTGACTATTTCCATGCATTCCTACTTTCCAAAGGCGGGCGACATCCATCTCATGTTCATGGATGTTTTCTCCTTGATTGAAATGCGATGATGGGATGTTGGTTCCTCCTTCCGTGGATTCTTTCATAGAACTCCTTACCTAGTCTGGGTCTCCCTCATAGATTAATATGTTGTTTGTGAAATTCGTCCTAGTGACATGGCTTCATGGAAACCGTTTAATTAAGCTACTTCTGTAAAGACATTCCAAGGGGTTCGGTCAGGGTATCAACATTCTTTTGGGGGAGTAGGCATGTTATAAATCACTAGCGTGTCATGATGATGGAACACTAGCATGTATGGGGGTTTTCCCCATATTATAGGGATTCTCAGGGGTCTAGAAGCCTCTGGAACCCACTTAAAATGTGGGGAATTATATTACATAGGCATGTATCTCAGGTTTTCCTCATCTTCCCATGTTTAACATTGGGTATCCCGTGAGATTAACATCGAGTAGAGACATATCAGACTGATTAGAACACAGACGGGAGTGGATCAGATGGGTGCAACCCCTTGATGGCATGATCTCACCTGGATGTGGCGGCCTCTGTAAGAATTTGTATGGATGATGGAGAGTTAAATTACGTGATGGGTAATGAGAAGAAACCATCATGAAGGTGATTATGATGTTGGGCTTGATCCTCCAAGAGACTTCTTACGTATGCACATGGCAGGTAATCGATGTTCGCGTAGTTCGGTGAGGTGATGGGTAACCTAAATACGAGACACGTATGGAGGGGACCTGTAGGAAGTGGACCCTCCGGGATGGGACATGACCTTCCCGAAACAAATAGGCTAGTGGTAATGACCTGGATAAAACATAGGGGATGGACTTGAACCTCAAGATGGTTTCCTACATACATTGGCATGGAAAGTATCAAATTCCATGTAGTTCAGGATAGGGGCATTGAATTGGGGTGTATGCAGAGGAAAAAAACCGATGATATACCGGGATTTACCCATGGTTAGCGGCCCGAGTTGGTCCGATTCCACTACGAAAGATCATAGATGCGGGTAAAAAAAAAGCGATGGAAACGGCTTACCGCTGGGTTGGGGTTGACAATGGCTTACCGCTGCATGGGGTTGGCAAAAAATTACTGCTACATGGGGTTAAAAATGTAATACCACTGAATGGGGGGACAATATAATTCCATTCAGGGAAAAAGGGCTTACAGTTTAACATCATTCATGGTTGGGGTGGAATGATGTAGAGTGGTCAGGACCAATGGTTTTGGGGCTTGAACCTCAGAGAGGCTTCCAATGTACCTTGCCTTGGTAAGGATCAAATTCCTCGTAGTTTGGGATGGTGTTGGTGAACTGAAGTGAAGGGAATCGGGAATGATGGGTGTGTTGGGAATGAACCTCTGGGAGGCCTCCTACATACCATTCCTTAGATAGGATCAAAGTGCACATTATCCGATATAGTTTGGAGAACTGATGTGAATGGGGTCGAGACTAATGGTTGATGGGATTGAGCCTCAAGGAGGACTCCTACGTACCTTTCCATGGTAAGGATCAAAGTCCATATAGTTTAAGATGGGTTTGGTGAACCGACATGAAGGGGGGTCGGGACAGATGGTTGTTGGGCATGAACCTCAGGGAGGCATCTTATATACCTTGACATGGAAAGGATCAAAGTCCACATTGTTCGGGATGGGTTATGTGAACAAATGTGATGGGGGTTGATACGAATGGTCGTTGGGATTGAGCCTCAATTTGGCTTCCTACATATATTTTTTTTGTCAAGGATCATAGTCCATGTAGTTCATGATGAGGTGTGTGGAATACACACTAGGCTACCCAAGAAGTATTCCACGGTCAGTGCTTACTCTAAGCCCATGTGAGTCATGCTCAGTGGTAGAAACAAGAGGTATCAAAGTACTGTTGATCATGTCGTGAAAGGTGCGTCTTTGGGAAGTGGAGCAGGGCATAGACATGGTTAGCGGCCTAAAAAGGAAACATGGGATTACATGTGGTTAGCAGCCCAAAGAGGAAACAATAGATTACATGTGGTTAATAGCGCATGGAGATTGACATTGGGACTTATTCCAAGATGGTAGCTCGAGAGGTGACAAAGCCCAACAGAAGAGAGATTTTGGAATAAAAGAGATAAGGGTTCCGGTGCCCATCCCCCCTATGGTATTTACCTAGGAAAAAGATAGGGGGAGCATGGATGCTGCCTCCCACAAGAAAGGCTCGAGTCTTACACAAATGTGGTTTCCCTTTCCCCACAGGCAAACACCGATCCAGTAAATAGCATCACATTCCATATAAGGAATAGATCGCTCTCGTGGAGATGAGCAGGTGTCGATAATTTCTTAGATGGGGTACCCTGCATACGATACCCAGGGTGGGATCATAGTTTAACTTCATGTGCTGAGGAGGATGTTTCTTGACAGTTTAACGTCTTGCAGATCAGATGAGGTGAGTTCACTCAGGACCCCTTGTACTTATATAACTGATACTCGCCCGCATTTGGGGAAGGGAAGGAATCCAAAATACCATGGTGAGGGGGTGTTGTTGAGTGATCCACTGTGGGAAACACATTAGCATGGCTTTGCGAATAATCAATAGTCATTAGTGTGCTTATGTGAAGAAGCATGAGGTGAAGCAACGCAACGGGAAGTGACACCAAAGAGACATTGAAGTTAATTCGTACGAGCCTAGAGGGTCGTAAGAGAGAAGGGCATGTAACATAGATGTTTTGGGCATAATACGTTCCCGAAGATGATTCATAGAGGAGGGGAATCGAACACATCTGAAAGAGTGCATGCAAGGATGGTGGGCTGCGTGCAAAGGGGGTAGTTTTATTCAAAAGGCCGTGGGTGAGTGGAAATGAAGGTTTAGGCGCAATAGGCACACAACTAGAATATTTGGATTCAAAAGGTCTGGTGAGTGGAAAGGAAGGTGTACGAGAAATAGAGGATGTTTGCGCGCAAGGGGGGTGAGGTTTAATGTTTAGGTGGAGGGGTTTTTCTAGAATAGGCCTAGACACGAGGACATAGGATAGGGTCAAACCCTAGTGATCCCGCGTGAAGGCGGACCCCCGAGAGACTTTTCACAAAAAATCATGTACCTGGAAGTCATCTTTTTCACGAGAAGAGGTGAATTTCGCACAGAGCATACAATTCATATTCTTTATCCAACAGAAGGGGAAGGAGATCCCTTCTATTTATAGGCGCTTAGGGTGATCGGGTATTTGCGGAAGTCGACCACTGCCGAAAACCTTGTCTCGGTGTCAATGGCGTGGATGTTTCCATGCCCGCGCGTAAAACTCAATTCAGTCCCATTACATTTCACATTGGAAAGTGGCTTTTTTCATGAAAGGCCTGGATTTTTCATGCATCCCTTCAGCTCCCCCAGGAATGAGTCACCAGGTAACCATATGCATTTGTTTTATCCATGGAGTCCCTCTTTTGGCCTTAAGTGGATTTCAGTGTCTACAACCCCCACCCCCCCATGGAATCGGATCTACGAGGGGATGCGATGGTCAGATTCCGACGGAAACTCTGAGAGATCCAATATCATAAGGATGGTGGACAGATAACCCTTAATTTGTCCATAAATCATTTTTCAAATGTCTTCCCAACCTTTTTGCACCGGCTCCATCATTCTTTACTAAAAGAAGATGGTTGCTAATCGGGGTGACACTGAGAAAGAAGCTGAATATGATACTCAAATGGATGAGATGGTCATGAACCCATGGGTTTATGGTTCCTAGAAAGTTTAATCCAACAACCAAAATCTATTCAATACGTTTACCCTAGCCTAGAAGGAGTGTGTGTTTTCTGAAAACCTACCAATATGGGACTTTGGTATTTTAGAAGAGGTACAAGGGACATGATTTGAATATGATACACCACGGTCTTGGGTGAACCATAAGGATGATCTCACCCAATAAAACATTACTAACAATAGACATCCTACAAGAGAAACTAGGAAAATGGATGTTTATGTCCAGAACCTTGGGACCAGAAAAATCATGGGAAATTGAGTCAGTCACCGAGGATTCTTCGGCTCGTTGCGCAAGTACCATCCAATAGAGTATATCTGATGAGACTAAATTCTAGCTGTAGGACTTGGAATTGTGGTATGGAGGCAATTTTACAATTGATTATGTCTGGGCGTATTGGAAACATCAATCATGTGATCATGTTGGGGAAGAACTGCGACACATCACGTTATTTGAGGCGGTGTGGACATTGGAGTTCCATTTATACCATGATAAAGATATTGGGCCTGAGATTTTTACCTGGTGGTCCCATTATACCAACACCTTCCATCTCCATCATGGGGAGGTCTGAATCAGTCTTTGAGACGTTCATTGTATCAAAGGTATCCCTTTAGATGAGCACAAATACGATGAATTTCATCCAATATGGAACATCTGAGGAGACAAGTCCTGGACTCCCATCCTAACATGGGACTTGGTAGAGATATCCAAGAAGTGTATATGTTCAAGGATATTTTGATGGACATTTATAAAAAAATGAGGTTCAGCTTTTTTCTCAAGAAATACCCAAATATCAAGATGTCGAGGCGAGGAAGACGGTGTCCCACCGCGACACATAGGAGAAAAAGAGGATCATACTAAAAGATCTTGGAGGCATGGAAATATCAATCATGGGTATTCAATGTGGATGAGAGACGGGACCCAAACATTAGATATTCCAGATTTCTTGCAACCTTTTTAAGAGGAAGGATATTTCCATTATGGGACAATAGAATGGGAGTATGGCTTCTAACATTAGTGATGGCCGACATTATGGAAGCCAACCAAATGTGTAATTTGGGTGTCTCTATACTGGCCCGACTGTATTCCATCCAAGGGTGTATTTTGAGAGGGGGCTCACTAAGGAAGATCTGTGGCCCTTTACAAATCCTTCATGGATGTATCACGGCTCAGTGTGGTGGGTACACCTTCCAAAACTCCATTTGTCCCCAAGAAAAACAGTCTGCAACTTTCTTTGTTGAACATTGACAGGTTCATGATGTTGACGCTCAACGAAGAGAAGCTAAGGATCTAGATCGGAAATGACACAAATTTTACCTTTAGTCCATTCCACACCCTAGTTATACAAATAATAAACAATGAAAAAGGATCACTTGAGAAAAGGGAATACTTCTAGGGCATCAAAGGTTGGGTTATTTTGGCCCGTGTCGACTGGCAGATTTTTTTGTGATTCTTATGTTCCCTCATGATTTTCAAGAAAATTTGGATGCCTCCAGTGGATTCAGAAGAAATTGTATACAGATGTCCTAGAGGAGATGAATCCCTGCATTATTCGCCAAATGTGGATGATGTTTACAACTTACAGCTCTGGCGAAGTCATTACCATTCTCCCACTAGAGTTGATGATGGACTTTCATTAAAATGTGCCTAACATTGGGCTGGGGAATACACTAAAGGGCCCATTCAGAAGTGAGTCCGGATGCTCAAGCTGGCTAGTGTAGAACCTGGGTGGTGAGAGAGTAGACAAGGCACCATCGGGGAGGATTGGCCGGTATTAAGTCAGATAATTGGTCCAACGCATGTCGGGACTGCAACAACGGTAATGTCACTTGGTGTGGCTATGACCTCATCATCTGGGGGGAGAGGGGCTCATGAACAACCTCGCGGAGTGGTCATGTAGCTTCCTAGGAAGCATATAAGGTACATGCTTAAACTTTATAATGATGCAATCTTCCATACACTATGGTGATCCTGGTTGACCCAGTGATAGTCGATGGTCATCGAATCCCTTTGGAAAAATATATTACAAGATAGAATCTAGCCGCCAAAGGTCAGAATAATCCGTATTGATGACAATGTGGACTTCCATCTTCGGCACATGTATTTTCTAGCCATGTACTCATATGCACACCAGTGAGGTCGGGGTGAGGAACAACCTCTTCTGGTGAAGTTAATGCTCAGCCATGAGCATCATCCCGAATGAATTCTATCTGAGGATGATGACGTCAATGAGGATCCAGAGGGCAGTGAGTTAGGAGAAGAAGAGGGAGAAGAAAGGGATAAAGAAATAAGGTAAAATGAAGATCTTGGAGGTGGGGGTCTTATGAGACATCCCACTGAGGGAGTCATCAAGAGAGCGAAAATATTGCTAGATCTGACATAGAAATGGATTATCTACTCGAGGTATGCCTCAATCCTTATAACAACCATTCATCTTTTCATTGTTCATGACAATCAATTAGATTTTTTATTTTTATCATATTCATATTGGCGCCAGCCAAGAAGCTCCATCCGGAGGGAGGGGGGACATGCCAATAGAACAAGGTGGGGAGAAGACAACCATAATTGAACTGAAAAGCGCTGAAGGATATCCTACAGTGATGAATCCTGTAGAAATTGAAATTCTAGAGGCTGATGAATTGGGATCTTGTATGTTTCATCTCTTAAAAACCTGCATTTTTTGTCAGCGAGATCAGCTAATTAGGTTGTTCATTTATTGTGCAGTAATAACGGCATTAGAGTCTCGACAGTACGAGAAATCCACACCATCCGTGGATTACTCGATGGTGGACACACAAAACCACTCAACACACACTTTTCAAACCGAGATGGAGTGACAGAAACGATGAATCTCTGGTGTGCAATGTGGATAATCAAATCATCCTGTTCAAGCTCCACAAGTGATGAAATTAGGCAGTCCAAGGAATCAGCTCGACTGTTATGGGATCGAGGTACATGAGTAAATTCTGGCTGAGATGGGAACTAGGACTTTTGATAGGGAGTGTGTTCCAAAAAATGTATGAGCTCTATATTTCTAACGACGTAA
The DNA here is from genome assembly GCA_963277665.1 of Viscum album. NCBI lineage: Eukaryota > Viridiplantae > Streptophyta > Magnoliopsida > Santalales > Viscaceae > Viscum > Viscum album. The sequence continues at coordinate 1,596,979,072 of OY728161.1, forward strand.
TCACCGTTGATATTATTGATGACTAGTTTGGAGTCCCCTTTCACATACAAGTGGGGAACGTCAATCTCAAGGGCCAACTTGAGGTCAGTAATGGGAGCCTGCTATTCCGCCTCATTGTTTGCGCGACCTTTTGACAAAAGGAATGAATATGGATGAATTGCTTGTGCTATGGTAATGAAGACAATACACATGCCTACTCTGTTGAGCATGGGGTCATTGAGCGTTCTACCAGTCGGGATCCGGGAAGCACCATAAATATGCATTTTCTAGAATGACAAGGAATGATCTAATGAGAGAATCATTTCATCGGGAAAATCAAGATCTAGGGACTTGTCTGCATGATCTAGATGGGTGTAAAGGAAGTTCTCCAATGCTTTCCTCTTAATATTCTTCTAAGGGACAAACCTGATGTAGAACTGTTGAAGGATTTCTACCCACCGGGCTAGGATTCCTGTCAACATTCATTGGTTTGGGATGTACTTAAACATATCCACTCTGGACACCAGATGTACCTCATGGTGCTGCATTTAATGTAGAAATTTCTATACTACTAATAATAGAGTGAGTCAGCTCTTCACGATAGGGTAGTATCTGGTCGCCGTATCGAGGAGAATGTGGCTGAGTAAATAGAGTATTTTCTTAGTTCCCTTTTTGTTCTTCTGGGTGAGTAGGACGTTGAGGGATCATTCCCTGGAGATCACATAATGGACCAGTGCCTTTCCAGAAATGGGTGGCATTAAAACCGTAGGCTGGAGAATATACTGATTGATTTCCTCGAATGTAGTCAGACATTCTGCATCCTAATAATAGAGGAAACATTTCTTCTTGAGCAGAGAAAAGGGCTTATAGTTACCAGCCATATTCATGATGAATTGGAGTATGTAAGCCAAGTGGCCTTGGAAACCAAAAAGAACCTAGAGGTTGCACATATGAGACATCTGACTGATTGCTTAGATATATTTGGGTCAATCTCGATGCCCATGTATCTGAGAACGAAACCAAATAACTTTTTAGAGGTGACCTCGAAGGAACACATCAATAGGTTAATCTTTAGGTGGCGAGAGTTGAAGATTCTGAACACTTTCTCAAGGAATTTGAGATGGTCCTGATGATGGAAATATTTGACCTCCATATCGACAACATTGAATTCCAGTAATGTCTTGAGGATCATTATAAATATTCGATGAATGGCCTGTTGGTAGGTGGAACCTGTATTCTTTAAAATGAAGGGCATGACTTTGTAACAGAAAGTACCTAGTGGTTCCATGAACGCCGTAGAGTCCACATCCTCAGGATACATTCAAATTTGGTTATACATGGTGTACCTATCCTTGAACGAGAGGGATTGGAACCCATGTGTAGGTTCTATTAAAAAATATTTCATAGGAAGTGGAAAATCATCCTTCAGACACTAATGGTTGAGATATCAAAAGTCGATGCAGTCTTTGATATGTCTATTATTCTTCATGACTGGAAGAATGTTGCCTTGATATTTGGGGCACTGGACCTCCTTAATGAAATTGGATATGATGAGTTTATCAACATATTCCATGACCATGGCAGTGTGAGATGGATTCATCTTTCTTGGGAGGATGCATAAACCCGCGTTGATTTACTGGGAGACCGAGGCAGTGGATGGCTACCTGTGGATCTTGTCCTAGAATCTCGTTATAGCCGCAATGAAATACATCCCAGTGTGGTTTTTGGAAGTCCACGTACTATTGTTCTCATTATGGGGTATAGTGGAATTGATCAATGTGGGTTTTGGGTACACCTCCCAACCAAGGTTCATCGGAATGAATTCATAGACCATTGTGGATATGGAGTCTTCAAATGTGGGGAGAGCATTCGATAAATCATACTTTTCAATTATAGAAGAGGTATTCTTGGTGGAAGGAATTTCCTATTAGTCGATAGATCCCAATGGGAGGATGGAACTAGCATAAATGGTAGTTGAATCTGCATCGGGGGACTCCTGTTCTAAAGAAACCATAACAATGAATGTGGTCAATCTGATCCCATCCATTATTCGTCCCAAGGGCCACACATGACGATATCAAAGGAATAATGGCGTACAGTCTTGATCCAGTTTATCCCAGCCTGGAGAAACAAGCAATTTTGACGTATTATCATCACCATGGGGCAGACATCCTGATACCATGTGGGGGTAGGTGGCTCCGGGATCACCTGAGCCCGATTCTTGTTAGAGTATGATGTGATCTTCTAGGGTCACTTAGACTTGGGGATGGGCTTCTCGCTCAGTCTAGAAATAAAGATGTATTGTCCCATTTTTGGGGGTGTATCCTCCAATCGATGGATTTGAAAGATGTAGGCATCATCTAGGTCTGTCAAGGGGTCAGTCGTAGCTGTTGAATGCTCAACCTTGTTAGCATGAATATGTTTTCCATCCTCTTGTAATAATCTTCATCCTAATAGTGGGCTTCATAAGAGGAAATGGGATACGTGTCTCCTTAATGTATGCCCACTCATATATTAATTGGGTACTAGAGGCAGTAATGGTACGATGAAGGAACCGTCGTATGCTGGTGGAGCCATGTCCTTCCCATCAACACATTGTAGGCAGTGTCCAGGGAGAAAACCATGAACTCGTTGCTGGAAACTAGGAAACTGAGATGGGTCTTCAGGAGGATCTTGCTGACCAGTGTCTATTACATCATATCCTAACCTTTGATTTTCAGGTCAGCAGGACATAGATCATCCTAAGACAACCCCAGTTACCATAGTGTCTGAGTCGGGATTAGGTTGATCTCAGAGCCTCTTTCATTCAGATAGTGGCGAACCTCCACACCATTAAACTGGCTAGTGATATACAGTGGGAGAATGTTACTGTGTACAGGGGAGACTTCATATTATCTAGAGAACGATATTATGGCATGTAATTCATCATGCTCGGTCGCCTCAGCATGGACTAATTCTATGGATGATACTTCAGTCTCACACTAGAGGGGGATAATTAAAGCCTTGGAATGGGATTCATGCATATCTGCTGATTGGAAAACATCCTCAAGGATGGAGAGCCTTGCTGGAATTCTAGAAATATTTTTGAGTACATCATACATTTGTTCTAGGAATGCACATCTTCATACAGGAGTTCACACTATAAAATAAGGAATTGTAGGCCCTTTTGACCGGACCGATGGATGACTAGTGATAGGAATATCCCAATGCTCACTAGTTGAAGTCTATGGAGGGACCACCAGATGAGGGCCCAGTAACTGAGACTAGTCTGCAGTAGAGAACAACTGATCACATCATGGTCGAGGTGGCTCTTTTTGATCAATAAGCATAAACAATGGCGAACAAGGAACTGATGACATCATATTAGAAGGTTGCGTGTGTTGATCTATGCTCTAGACCTGTTGTCTTCTTTCGGTGGCATGGAATACCTGGATAGAAACACTAATCGAGGCACTCTGAAGACTCATATTTCTGCGTCTCCGTCGACACTAGAGACTACCTGGACCATTGGGTGGATCCTCCTGGTGTTCCTCACAGTCAGAAATTATATATTGGTTTAACAGCTCTAGGGTGTTAACCGAGGTATACCTTAGACTGTCACTTGAAGAGTCATCCACTACATAAAATATTTTGGGGGGAATCACGGTCTCTAGTGGAGTGAAATCTCCATGTGTACGGGATGAAGAAAACATTGGCGAGGGACATTGTATTCCCTTGTACTGCCGATGCATGCTCATATAAAAAGAGGATGACTGATTCGTTGACACAGAAGTACTAGAGCAGGATGGTGCAACATCTTCTAAATGTTCAAATCAATTCCGGTATCCACGGATAATATAATGGGAACACGACACTGTCTTATAAGCTATCCAATCATCATACATCAGGTAATTGTATTTAGAGACCTGATTCTACATCCCTTCACTGTCACTGATGTTGTCTGGCATCATGAAGACACATTCCACCAGATTCAAAGCCGGGTTTAACCAAACTATTTTGTTATCCACCTGGTCTTGAATCTAGTCTTTAAGCACATACCACTATTTTAGGGTGTTCCCCCAAGATCCATTGATAGGGGATGTAATTAGGAAGATCCTTGAGGTTCATCTATTATGGGCTCCTAATTTAAGTTAAACGTACACTCCCCTGTTCCATGTCACTTCATAAATACCCCAGGACCTGAGCCTCATTGAATTAGTTGTTCATGTTCCTCCTGTTCAAGAAGGGGGCCCTAGGAGTCTGACCGTAATGAGGGGATGGAAGATTATGTCAAAGAGGTGGAACCAGGTTGTCTCACCTGTGTGGTGGTGGCGCATTACATAGGGGAACCTGCCGATTCAGATGTGGGTGCTACTGAGCTGAAGGCTGAGCCTGAGGTTTGGGGGCACTGCGAGGCTATGGAGGCGGCTCCACTAGTGATAATTCCAGTTGTTTGGGGGCCACTATTTGGGACACTGTAGAGGTCGTGGCCATGGTGGCCCTTCTTGCAGGGATTTCAGGAGGAAACAAACGTGCTTGCTCGGCCTGCTATAAGGATTCCTCTAGGTGATGGGCCTTATCAGAGAATTCTCGAAATCCCCTGGGGAAATTTTGAGTAATGAAGAAGGGGGCCAGTTCTTTCATGACATTTTCCATGCTCATCATCTGATGTTTTTCCAGAGTTAATGGCATGTCAAAGGAGTATGTAAGACCTTTCCACCATGCGACAATGTCTGTGACATGCTCATCAGGCCTCTACTTTAAGTGGTCCGCAATGTTCAACCCACGAGTGGTGGAACTGAACTGGTTAGGAAATTTCTTGCGAAGGTCTTCCCATCTGGCTACTGACCCGATGGGTAGATGGATGTACTAGATAAAGGCATTAACTTCCAATGTCTGGATGAATAATCAATGTTTGGTGGCTTCCTTCAATGCTGGGGTTCCCAGCATTGGTCCACACCTTGAAATCAAGTGGGACAAATGTTGAACCGTATTTCCCATGCAATTAAAGGGTAAGAAGTTGGGATTTCCAAGACCCGGGGGTGCTGGAATATCTTCCACCCACACTGGATATGACTTTACATCAGTAGGGATGGCCACATATCACATCTCTAGTGCCTCAAGGTGGGAAAAGAGTTCCGCCATTGGATAATCAAAGATGGTATTCTTTTCATGATCGGTATCCTTTAACACCAGCGCATTGGAAGGTTCTTTGACACAATTTTCAGGCCCAATGATTCATGGAGTGGCTGGAAGAATGACATACAGAGCTTCTGGGGGCACCTAAGTTGGGTCATGGGGATTGTCACACTACTCGGGTAGATTGGGCGACACATACCACACACTCTTTCCATAAGTTCCAGCCTCAACCCTGTCTGCGTGGGATGGATGGTCAGGGTCACCTGGAGGAAATTTTACATGGGGAAGTTGTGTTTTCCCTTGATTCCCTAGTCGATGATCACCATTGTCTGGTAATCACTCCACAATGCATTCAACAAGAAGTTCATCAACCATCTTCTTGTGTTCGACAAGTTTATGATGCAGCACAAATTTTTCAGGATCGTCTTCCTCCTTCTTTATTGAGAAAGACGGGTCAGAGGGTTTGACGACATAATGGTGCTCCTTACCCATGTTCGGATTTTGGATAAGGACCAACGCCTCGGTGGGAATGAGAAGACCCAGTACATTTTATTCTTTAATATTAATCCTTCCTAATAGATCCAACAGGTGTGATAATTCCTCAGGGAATAAGTCCTCCCCAAGAATTTCTTTCTCATTCTCACCTCCGGATGGTCTGTCATGTTAATTACGACCCTACCCAGAGGTATATCCTCTATATATCTCAAAATATTGGGATGGTTCTAGATAGAACTGAAATGGAGGGTTTCATACTGCCCCAAACATATATTTACATGTCGGGAGAATCCTCCTTGATTATCCTATGGAGCAATTTAATGCTCTGGACGCATCGTTGGTGGAGGCACCTATGGAGACCTGGTGACATGGGGCGCTAGGACGTGGAGAGTTCATCCAAATCAACCAAATGAAATTTTCGACCAATGTCATCGAACTGTGGTTGAATATTGGGGTAGGCCACTCATTGATGATGCATACAAAAAATGAGTCACCCTAATTTTATGTCGAAAGAATCCAACCTCTTCATGGGTGAGTGATTCTGGCGCACAGAAATTTTCTGCTGCAACTAGAAAAAACATCTCTGGAAAATGGTATGCGGCGAGAATATCCCACAAACTCTTTGGTACAAACATAGGGTCTAGACCTTCATTGAACCAATCGTCACACAGAGGTGCCTGGGGAACCAATAGTGGTATTTAATAAGACTAATATGATGGTATGCTAGCTTTTGGAGATTACAGAGAGAAGCCTAAAAAACCATTGCATCTTGGGATATCCTCTGAATAGTGAAGTGTCTAGGACACCACGTCACGATAATATAGGCTAGCGACTGTAATTTCTAGCATTGGAACTACGGCTGCTGGCGATGGATCAAGCTACTAGTCATTCTCCATCAGTCCCAGAAGAACTCTCCTTGATCTCTAGTCAAGGTAGAGATTGCTCCTAGTGATGATGGTGGAGATTCCACGGTCGGACCCTAGGGAGCTGCCAAATTTTCATCCTCCGGGATTTATCTGCGGAGGGAGTCATGGATTCGATGAACCTTGAATTCTAGAGTTATAACAGTGATAAACCTTGTTCCTGACCTGAACATTGAGATGGATGATCTAGGCAAGGGTTCATTTACTGAATCATATTCTACCTAAGAATCTAAGAAGCAGAGGAATTTAATCTCGATCTAAATCATCCTAGTATTCTTTTTGTGGCGGTGATGAACCTCCCACCTACCCAGGGATGGTTATTTGGGATAGTGTATATTTCCATCATGAGGAGGACCTTTGGCCGTACTGGTGCTGGGGCAGAGAGGAATTCCGACTGAGTGAGTATGGGGGTGTAGAGATCCTAGACAGATATCGAAGGGAACAGAGGGAGGACCTCAGTGTCCATAGAATGTTGTGCGAAGGGAATCTATGTGGAACGTGATGGAGTGGGTAGGATATCTTCTAGAGTTGTTATGCGCATGGTTAGGGACACCCTGCTTGTTTCTCCCTGGCAGCATCAGCACGAGGAATTCCCTAGTACTATTCAAGGAAAACACGGGTAGGACCTCCTTGTTTGGTGGAAATGAAGCGATGCTGACCTCCACTCCTCTGATTTCTGAGGTTAGGAGGACCTTTAGTGTCTAATTTAATGAAATGGGGGTGGCCCCCATGATGTAGATTGACCGGATGTGTAACTTCTCCAAGTCAGTGGCCTATGGTAGGAGGAATTACCTCATACCCGATGTCATTAGTGCGGAAGAGGCTTTCGTAATGAGTGTCAATGTCATGGAGAGGACCCTCATTAGAATTTAAGGTGGCATAAGGTGGACCTCCATGGCATGATTAGAAGTGGGGAGTACCAGAATTCTCAATGGAGGAGGTACGAGGAGGAGCTCTGAACTGCGTGTCTTCAATTCGATTCGGTTTGTGGTGGGCACTCCCTGCGCTGATGAGTAGGATAGTTGACCCAACCTTCCCATGGGGCGGTAGGGGCCTCAATCCGTGTAACACCCCGAGCTTCCACGATACGCTTCTCATTCAATAATACAATAGCTTGCATTGTACGCAACTTCGAGTTCTAAAACATCGCGACAAATCAAACTAGCCGTTATGAATAGTAATAACCACTTTTTAAAATTATAGAAATTTTATATTTCAAAATGGACTTCATTTTTGTATTCGTAATATCGAAATTAGCCTATGTTGAATTTTTGGTATTTTTCTGAGAACTTCTAATTTTTTATGAATAGTGAAAAATACTTAAAACAACTTTTTTAATCAAAATAATTTATAGTGATAAGTTATACTATTGAGTGGATTTAATGTATAATTAGAATATATTTTTACCATTTTATCCAATGGTGGTCATTAGAATTAATTTAACATTGAATTTGGACATAAACAATTGCCAATCTTTTGATATAAATTGTTTCTTGAAAACACGCTATTTGTCGTAACAGCGGGAATTAATTATAAAATTAATTAATGCAACTTATATGTTTGGAATTTTGTAAAATAGACATCATTTTTGAATTCGGAATATCAATTATAGCTTAGGATGAAATTTTGGCATTGTTCTGAGAAACTTCAATTTTTGATGAATAGTGAAACCACTAAGTGGTAGTTAAATAACTGATTTTTCGTTTAAATGAAATATTACCACTTCTGTGATTTGATTTTCAAAAATCCGACATACATGGTTGTCATTAAGAAGTAAAATGTGGTTCAATGAGATTATAATAATTTTTTGGTGAATAGTAACTTATTAAGTTCTTAATCGCGATTAGTGGTAATTAGTGTAGTTTAAGGTATAGATAATACTTTAATAATATTAAATGACCTAGACACATGTCCCAACCTCATTGGTTGAGTCATGGCCGACCAAGACAAGCCATGGCCTAACTTGGGGACCCCATGGATCCACTTTTGTTGGGAAATGACATAAATTAGTTTTTATTTAATGTTAAAGTGAAAACGACACTAACATAAATTGTTCTACTAAAACAATTTTTAATTGGGGTTATACAAGTCCAAATTTTGATTATAAATAGTCATTGGAAAGCTAAAAAGATTTCCTACATCATAGTATTTGTTTTATAATTTTTAGACATTAAATAAATTAAAGTATTTATGACATAATAATGATGCAGCGATGACATCATTATTTGACGATTTAAATAAAATGAGAAGATAATGCAAAATCCGAGGCTTACACTAGTCCAAAGCCTATTGGATGAAGATATTTCGAAACCTTATCACCTTAGCCTCGAATTATATAGATGTGGGACCTTTAGAATCCGAAAAGCATTTTGAAATAATGTAACATTTCATTACTTTCCAAAAGTGCCCCTCCTCTCCACTTATAAAAGGCCCCCACCTCTCCCACCTTATTCACACCTTCAAGCCATTTGGCTCGGCCAACCTCTGCCCAAATACTCTCCCAACATCCCTCTCTTACTCCTAGAATCCTCACTTTGGGCAGAACTCTTCCCAAGGAAGCCTTTGGCTCAAATCAAAAAGAGTTACCCGATTTTGAGGTAATGTCTTTTATAATGTTGTTTTGTTTTATTTTTCTTCTCCAACCCCCTAAACTCTTTTTATTCATTTCTTTTGTAACAACACCAGTATCCTCAATATACTAGGATGTTGTTATAAGAAGGATTCGAGCTACACTTACACACACCTACATCTAATGGTTAAAGAACATACGGTTTCTGTGGATGGCGAATTTCTGCCTCACGAAGCGATGATTGTTCAACAATCATATAACACCTTCAAAGGTGGCCATTAAGATGTAACTATTTTTATATATGATATATAATATGTTTTTGTTTTACTTATGCTTCTGTATTTCTCATTTATGGCATACTTTATGATTTCCATTATGGGTAAAACGCGATAATTTCATTTTAGGAAGTGCGGACTACCGCCCCCTCAAAGTGATTTGAATCGTAAATGCCATATGTGGGATGTATAAAGGATGGAGTAAATGGTATTATACACTATAATATACTGGAATTATATTATACATTTATATCATTATGATTTACTTCCATTAAATATGAAATTGAAATGAAAGTAGCGTTCATGCGTACGTAAGGCTTACCGTCTCCATGAACGGTGCATTTCATTTCTTACCTCTAAATGTTACGTGACATTATGAATGAATGTATATACTGTATATATGATATATATGATATCTACATCATGAATATAATTCCGGATATAATGGATATTTCACCACATGAACAACTTGTAATTATAAGAAGTTTATTTTTGACTCAAGTACCAAAGATCGACAAAACGACCGTTATTAACTTAAATAATTACATAATGTTCATATCATTGTAATAAGTGATATAATAAGGATAATGAAATTGAAAATGGTTCTTAATAAGGTATATATTAACTCTAGTTTATTATTCAGGAGGTTAAAGAACGGTTGAGTCAAGTCAGACATGAGGTAAGGGAACTTCTTAACCCAACTTCCATTCTTTGGGTTAATCTCCTACTTTCAAATTATGTCATGATATTATATCCTATTTTTTTATTTTTACTTTCTTTATGTGTACCTATAGTGAATACACATAATAGATCTATTTTATTTTTAAAAATGATCTTTTTAAGGACTTCGTCTCTATCCCCTTTCATTGAGGCATATTTTGGCTTTATACACAACTTTCCTTTTATACGGTGTATAAAACCCTTTGACTTTTGCATTTATTCAAAAGGAATCTTTTTTATACGAAGCGTTTTACTAAACGACAAAAGGGAATGTTTTTATTTCCGTACTTATGCGGCGACAACGACTTCTCCGCCACCGTGACCATTATTTGAGATCCGGCTTCCTCTTCAAGCCATCATTTTTTTTAATGAAAAATAAATACAAAGTTTTAACTCTCTTTTATTTTGGTATTGAAAATGGTTTTGAAAGCATTTTTATTATATCAATGTGTTGTATTTATATCTTGTGATTGAAATGTGGAAATGTTATGTTTCCTTTATGCCTGTTTTATGAGATACGATTATGTTATGGTTTATGATATGTTTAAACCTATTCATATGAGGAATGCATTGGACTTAATAAGTGACGGGTGGAGCCCGCTATAGCTCCTCGATGCATCGGCAGGTCTCATGAGACAAACTAGTGTCTTGGCACGAGGCCTTGACAAAATCTTATTTGTGGTCTTGGCACGAGGCCTTGACTACGTGGTTATGATAGTCTGGCATTTTGAATTCCATCATTATGAAAGTGGTTATTGATATTGCATGTGATTATTCGACCAGTAGAATATCCATGTGAAGAAGAGAATGGCATTATCTCATTTTACTTTTGCCATATTATGTTGAAGTTCATGTTTAAAAGGCTTTTGTTTTAGTTATACATTGCCTTAAATGTTAATGTTTATTTATGAAAGGTTCCGCAATATTGTTATCCTTACTGAGCATCTGAGCTCACCCCTTTCAATGTTTTAATATTTTCCAGGATGTGAAGAAGTATTTTATGAATGACCTGCAGGGATAGTCAGAAGAGGATATGAGTGTGGACTATGGAGACTTTGTTATTGTAGTTTTTCACTTTATGATGTAATGTAACGTTACGAATGTATCTAGTGTTTCCAAGGCTACTAAACTAATCGGTCTTTCGAGACTTGATCTTTTGTGATCATGCCAATGTTACGAAGTAATGCACCGACTCTGGGTAGCTGGGGTCGGGGCGTTACAGTTGGTATCAGAGGCAGTTTAGTACTAACCTTGGAAGCTAGATTTAGATAAACTCTGATTAGAGCACATATCCCGAAGATAGACTTTGAGGATTAGTATAAAAGAACTTCCTAGAATTTTGGTATTGTACAGATGTTGTGAGTTTTCCAAGCAATACATCCCTGTCTGGATACGAGCAGGTAGAGGCGGCTCTGGCACAGATGTACCTAGGGGTAAAACCCGAAAACACCGCTTTGAGCTAGACTCGAATGGGAACTGGTGCACGACAACGGTCCTTGCTGCACTCTTGGTTACGACACTCCCGGGGGATATGCTTAGGATAATTCTCATTTTCTTTACAAACCACTATGAAGGGTTATGAGTATATACTTTCTCAAAGAAAACATTTCTTTTTATGATTATGGATTATATCCATAAATAGTTCAATTTATGTTAAGTATTTTACAAGTATGGAATTATGTATTTTGATTCATAAACTAATCTAGTTTATGCCATTGTTTAGAAATGGCGCCTAGTGGAAGGAATGGAAACCGTATCAATGCACGAACTCCGTGTAGGGATTTCCCTCCTGCTCAAGATAATTATTGTGGACCTGGAGATACAACTGGTGCTGATCAACTTATTACCATACTGGGACAACTCACGCAGGTTATGAATAACAACCTTACTCGTATGGAGCACCCTGATCCGCAACGTGGAGGATCAATGCTAGACCGTTTCATGAGGCAACAACCGCCAACCTTCAATGGGAGTACAAATCCTACAATAGCTGAGCAATGGATAAATTCCTTAGAGAAAATATTCCATGCCTTGGGGAGTAGTGAAAGGGAGAAGGTTGTCATGGCAGTTTACCGCCTCACTGGAGATGCCGATCAGTGGTGGTCACTGATTCAAAACACAAAGGAAGATGATGACGTATCGAATATGGAATGGAGAGAGTTCAAAGAGTTGTTCTTAGAAAAATACTTTCCTCGTGACCATCGAGTAGATATGGAAAGGCAATTTCTGAGTTTGAGGCAGAAGGAGGATGAGAATGTCGCAAAGTATGAGGCTAACTTTACAAGGTTAGCGAGGCATGCTGCCGATTATATACGTAACCCAAGAAGTAATATTGATCGTTTCTTTGATGGGTTAAAACCATTTCTCCGTCGAGCTCTAGTGTCACAATCTTTCTCAACATACGAAGATATAGACTCATGTGCTATCAAGACAGAAAAGGAATTCTCTAAGTCTTATGACAACAAAGTAAAGCAAGAGAAGAAGAGAACGGTGGAACAAGAGACAGATAAAGGGAAAAAGGGAAAGAAGGATTTTCCATTATGTGATAATTGTGGGAAGAATCACCCTGGTACTTGCCTAAAAGGAATGGGAGTCTGTTATAAATGTGGAGAAAAAGGTCACCAGGCACGTGATTGCAAGGGAAAGAAAGAGGCTGTCAAAGTTGAATGCTACAATTGTAGAGAAATGGGTCATTATGCAAATGAATGTCCTAAGCGTCAAGGAAACTTACCTCAGAAAAGGCCAAGGGATCAAGGACAATCTTATGCTATTACTACAGTTGAAGCAGAATAACTAATGTATTGGTGCTTTTGGACTCATGGATTATATTCTGGTTATCAGAATAATGTGATCTATATAAGGATTGTACTGCAGTACTTTTTGATTTCAGTAAGGTTTTAATATGATTAAGGTAATCATATTTTTAGTATGTGACAATAAGAGAAACTTTTCTTTTTATGGGGAATCTGATGCTACAATTGATTTTGGAATTAAGAGACATTTTAGAGAAAGTCTGGACAGAGTTATTTTGGAGTGGATTAAGTTGATCTTTGGATAGTATGGTTTAAGGTTAAAAAATTAATGAAGATTGTTTTTGGAGTATTATAATACTATAGTTTTAGGAAAAGGACAACCTGCAGGGTGGGGCATAAACCGTCGCGTCGGACAAAGATGTAGGAATCGAACCCACAATCAAAGTGCGACAAGCCTTTATTTCCTACCACTAGCCTACAGGAAGTCCCTGGTTATTACAAAATAATTTTACTAATCTAAATGGTATGTTTTAACATTTTGAACCTTATACAATTAGGATAAGTATGATATTTTTGAGTTCTATTATCTTTTTGAGTGAAAGATGAGTTGAAGGTTGAAACTCTAATTGTCAAGCATAAATATATATATACCTATCTCTTATTCAATGAATAAATTAATTCTTAAACTTTAGTAAAGGGATATTAAAACAAAAAAAAGTGTTATCCTAATACCTTATGTCTTGTTGAACTGATGATATTTTAAATCAATATAGATTGAAGGCTTTGAGGCCCTCAATTTGACAGTTGATTGTTATTGATGACCTCAATCACTCCCTACAAATATTTACGTTTTTCCTCCAATTATATGTCTCTAATTGCCACCAATGTTCTCCTTATCGAGATTATAATTTGGTGGTGACTTTCTTATTTCCATTTACCTCTTATTAAGGCTAAATTTTATTAATCTTATTTCCGATGTGGGTTTTCCACAAAGGTATTTTCCCTTTTCAACCTTTTATTTTCCAAGAAAAATTTCAAATTGCGAGGACGCAATTTATTGAAGGAGGGGAGAATGTAACACCCCGAGCTTCCACGATACGCTTCTCATTCAATAATACAATAGCTTGCATTGTACGCAACTTCGAGTTCTAAAACATCGCGACAAATCAAACTAGCCGTTATGAATAGTAATAACCACTTTTTAAAATTATAGAAATTTTATATTTCAAAATGGACTTCATTTTTGTATTCGTAATATCGAAATTAGCCTATGTTGAATTTTTGGTATTTTTCTGAGAACTTCTAATTTTTTATGAATAGTGAAAAATACTTAAAACAACTTTTTTAATCAAAATAATTTATAGTGATAAGTTATACTATTGAGTGGATTTAATGTATAATTAGAATATATTTTTACCATTTTATCCAATGGTGGTCATTAGAATTAATTTAACATTGAATTTGGACATAAACAATTGCCAATCTTTTGATATAAATTGTTTCTTGAAAACACGCTATTTGTCGTAACAGCGGGAATTAATTATAAAATTAATTAATGCAACTTATATGTTTGGAATTTTGTAAAATAGACATCATTTTTGAATTCGGAATATCAATTATAGCTTAGGATGAAATTTTGGCATTGTTCTGAGAAACTTCAATTTTTGATGAATAGTGAAACCACTAAGTGGTAGTTAAATAACTGATTTTTCGTTTAAATGAAATATTACCACTTCTGTGATTTGATTTTCAAAAATCCGACATACATGGTTGTCATTAAGAAGTAAAATGTGGTTCAATGAGATTATAATAATTTTTTGGTGAATAGTAACTTATTAAGTTCTTAATCGCGATTAGTGGTAATTAGTGTAGTTTAAGGTATAGATAATACTTTAATAATATTAAATGACCTAGACACATGTCCCAACCTCATTGGTTGAGTCATGGCCGACCAAGACAAGCCATGGCCTAACTTGGGGACCCCATGGATCCACTTTTGTTGGGAAATGACATAAATTAGTTTTTATTTAATGTTAAAGTGAAAATGACACTAACATAAATTGTTCTACTAAAACAATTTTTAATTGGGGTTATACAAGTCCAAATTTTGATTATAAATAGTCATTGGAAAGCTAAAAAGATTTCCTACATCATAGTATTTGTTTTATAATTTTTAGACATTAAATAAATTAAAGTATTTATGACATAATAATGATGCAGCGATGACATCATTATTTGACGATTTAAATAAAATGAGAAGATAATGCAAAATCCGAGGCTTACACTTGTCCAAAGCCTATTGGATGAAGATATTTCGAAAACTTATCACCTTAGCCTCGAATTATATAGATGTGGGACCTTTAGAATCCGAAAAGCATTTTGAAATAATGTAACATTTCATTACTTTCCAAAAGTGCCCCTCCTCTCCACTTATAAAAGGCCCCCACCTCTCCCACCTTATTCACACCTTCAAGCCATTTGGCTCGGCCAACCTCTGCCCAAATACTCTCCCAACATCCCTCTCTTACTCCTAGAATCCTCACTTTGGGCAGAACTCTTCCCAAGGAAGCCTTTGGCTCAAATCAAAAAGAGTTACCCGATTTTGAGGTAATGTCTTTTATAATGTTGTTTTGTTTTATTTTTCTTCTCCAACCCCCTAAACTCTTTTTATTCATTTCTTTTGTAACAACACCAGTATCCTCAATATACTAGGATGTTGTTATAAGAAGGATTCGAGCTACACTTACACACACCTACATCTAATGGTTAAAGAACATACGGTTTCTGTGGATGGCGAATTTCTGCCTCACGAAGCGATGATTGTTCAACACTCATATAACACCTTCAAAGGTGGCCATTAAGATGTCACTATTTTTATATATGATATATAATATGTTTTTGTTTTACTTATGCTTCTTTATTTCTCATTTATGGCATACTTTATGATTTCCATTATGGGTAAAACGCGATAATTTCATTTTAGAAAGTGCGGACTACCGCCCCCTCAAAGTGATTTGAATCGTAAATGCCATATGTGGGATGTATAAAGGATGGAGTAAATGGTATTATACACTATATTATACTGGAATTATATTATACATTTATATCATTATGATTTACTTCCATTAAATATGAAATTGAAATGAAAGTAGCGTTCATGCGTACGTACGGCTTACCGTCTCCATGAACGGTGCATTTCATTTCTTACCTCTAAATGTTACGTGACATTATGAATGAATGTATATACTGTATATATGATATATATGATATCTACATCATGAATATAATTCCGGATATAATGGATATTTCACCACATGAACAACTTGTAATTATAAGAAGTTTATTTTTGACTCAAGTACCAAAGATCGACAAAACGACCGTTATTAACTTAAATAATTACATAATGTTCATATCATTGTAATAAGTGATATAATAAGGATAATGAAATTGAAAATGGTTCTTAATAAGGTATATATTAACTCTAGTTTATTATTCAGGAGGTTAAAGAACGGTTGAGTCAAGTCAGACACGAGGTAAGGGAACTTCTTAACCCAACTTCCATTCTTTGGGTTAATCTCCTACTTTCAAATTATGTCATGATATTATATCCTATTTTTTTATTTTTACTTTCTTTATGTGTACCTATAGTGAATACACATAATAGATCTATTTTATTTTTAAAAATGATCTTTTTAAGGACTTCGTCTCTATCCCCTTTCATTGAGTCATATTTTGGCTTTATACACAACTTTCCTTTTATACGGTGTATAAAACCCTTTGACTTTTGCATTTATTCAAAAGGAATCTTTTTTATACGAAGTGTTTTACTAAATGACAAAAGGGAATGTTTTTCTTTCCGTACTTATGCGGCGACAACGACTTCTCCGCCGCCGTGACCATTATTTGAGATCCGGCTTCCTCTTCAAGCCATCATTTTTTTTAATGAAAAATAAATACAAAGTTTTAACTCTCTTTTATTTTGGTATTGAAAATGGTTTTGAAAGCATTTTTATTATATCAATGTGTTGTATTTATATCTTGTGATTGAAATGTGGAAATGTTATGTTTCCTTTATGCCTGTTTTATGAGATACGATTATGTTATGGTTTATGATATGTTTAAACCTATTCATATGAGGAATGCATTGGACTTAATAAGTGACGGGTGGAGCCCGCTATAGCTCCTCGATGCATCGGCAGGTCTCATGAGACAAACTAGTGTCTTAGCACGAGGCCTTGACAAAATCTTATTTGTGGTCTTGGCACGAGGCCTTGACTACGTGGTTATGATAGTCTGGCATTATGCATTCCATCATTATGAAAGTGGTTATTGATATTGCATGTGATTATTCGACCAGTAGAATATCCATGTGAAGAAGAGAATGGCATTATCTCATTTTACTTTTGCCATATTATGTTGAAGTTCATGTTTAAAAGGCTTTTGTTTTAGTTATACATTGCCTTAAATGTTAATGTTTATTTATGAAAGCTTCCGCAATATTGTTATCCTTACT
Organism: Viscum album; assembly: GCA_963277665.1. Lineage (NCBI taxonomy): Eukaryota > Viridiplantae > Streptophyta > Magnoliopsida > Santalales > Viscaceae > Viscum > Viscum album. Next base: position 1,596,996,417 of record OY728161.1, read on the forward strand.
GAGCATCTGAGCTCACCCCTTTCAATGTTTTAATATTTTCCAGGATGTGAAGAAGTATTTTATGAATGACCTGCAGGGATAGTCAGAAGAGGATATGAGTGTGGACTATGGAGACTTTGTTATTGTAGTTTTTCACTTTATGATGTAATGTAACGTTACGAATGTATCTAGTGTTTCCAAGGCTACTAAACTAATCGGTCTTTCGAGACTTGATCTTTTGTGATCATGCCAATGTTACGAAGTAATGCACCGACTCTGGGTAGCTGGGGTCGGGGCGTTACAATCCGGGACGGGTGTATAAGGACCCCAGCAAAGAATAAAGAGGTGGATGATGATATATGTCAGTAGTGGAAAGATACACAGATGTTGCTGACAGTGACACCCCTTGGTGGTAGTCCTCCACAGCCTATTCCCAACACTAGAATCCAGTCATCTGGACTAGGGCTGGTGGTGTAGGCGAAAAGCTTACTTACTCCTCGAACGTGGGAACAAGGTCCGGTGATGGCACGACATAGTGGGGGCCCTCCTTGGGATCCCCTAGAATGAAATCCCTACCGGGCTGGCCTAGACATCCCCCACCTCATCAGCGTAGGGAAGAGAGTCATCAAAAATTTCCATAGAGACACTCCGAAAATGGTAATTCATTAGAGTGGGGAGCAGTGGCTTCCAATGCGTCCTTTGGGGGACGGGGTTGTGGCGATGAGGTGCATATGCCCTTAAATAATGGAAGGTCGTATCCTTAGTCGGGATAATCCCCTCCTCTACATATTCATAGATGATGTCGTTTATTACCCTTTGTGGAATGAATTTAGAAGGGTAGATGGGGAGTGGGATCCCAATAGTTGTAGATGTGGAGATTATCGCAAAAGTTGTGTATCAACACTGGGTATCCACGTTGACATTTACCCTTCCCCAATGTCGGTGGATAGGCGGTGATCAGTTTCTTGTTATGGCATCATCGATCCCAAAAGGCTGGGAGATTAAACCATTGGTGTTGAAAAAATTAAATCAACGTCTGGTTCCCTAGTTTCATTCCATCTACTAGTTCTAGGAAAAAGGATCCACGCTAAAAACGTCCTAGATCAAGATGTCCAGCATTTTAATTGCCCCGAATTCTGGTGAGTTTCATTCCAGGCCCACTACTTTTTTGGCAGGACCTGTTTCTAGATACATGGATCCGGTGACACACTAGTCCACTAATGTATTGAATTCTAATAATATCCACACTACGGAGAATAACTTCATGTCAGGTTCACCATTTCTATTTTTGTTGCTTTCTTCGAGGCGCACATCCATCTGTTTTGAGGAGGATGAGGACATACTAACTATTTCCCCACATTCCAGATTTCCAAAGGTAGGAACTATCGATTGCCTGTTCTGGGACGATTTTTACTTTATCGAAAATAAATGATTGGATGGTAGTTACTCCTTCCTTGGATTCCTACTCAGAACTCATTACCTGGTTCGGGCCTCCCTCATAGATTATGATGTTCCTCGTGAAACTCTTCCCAGTTCCATGTCTTCGTGGACCCATGTTTATTACACTACTTCTGTAAAGACATTCCAAGGGGTTTTGTTAGGGAAGAATGCTTAGATCGGGGAAGTAGTCACTTTGGACATCACCGACGTGTCTAGATGTTGGAAAACTAGTCTGTCGGGGTTTCTTTCCCTTATTATAGGGCTTCTTGAGGGTGCGAAAGCCCGAGGCATCCCATTTCGAATGTGGGGAATTATATGCCATAGTCATGTCTATGTGGTTTTCCTCAACTTCCCATGTTTAATATAGGGTATTCCATGAGTTTAATGTCTAGCGGAGATTGATCAGCATGATCAGAACACTGACGGGAGTGGATCAGATGGGTGGAACCCCTGGATGGCATGATTTCACCAAGATGTGGTAGCCTAGTTAAGAATCATGACGGATGATGTAGAGTCGAATGATGTGATGGGGGAATGATACAGAACTATTGTGAAGGTCACCATGATGTTGGGATTGATCCTCAAAGAGACTTCATATATATCCCCATAGAAAGGAATCAAAGTCCGCGTAGTTCGGTGAGGTGATTGACACCTAAAGAAGCGACATGTATGGAGGGGACCCAGAGTATGTGGATCCTCCGGGTTAGGGCATGACCTTCCTGAAAAACATTGGATCGAGGGGAGGACTATGATGAGACACAGGTGATGGGATTGAACCTCAGGAAGGTTTCATCATACCTTGACATGGCAAGGATAAAATTCCACATAGTTCAATATGGGGGAATTGAATCAGGGTGTATGTAGAGGACAACAACCAGGATATATATAGGGTCTTACGCATGGTTAGCAGCCCAAGATGGCCTGACGTCAGTTGGGTAGACCAAAGTTGTGGGTCCAAATTAAAGGGATGACAATGACTTACCTCTAGGTTGGGGTTGACAACAGATTCCACTGCCTTGGGTTGACAATGGGTTACCATTGTAGGGGTTTGACAATGGAATACCACTGAGTGGGGGGGGGGGGGGGTAGTTTAGTGTCATGCGGGAAAAAGGTGTATATTGTTTAACACCATGAAGTATGGGGGTGGACCGACGTGGAGTGGTTAGGAACAATTTTTGTTAGGCTTGAACCTCAGAGAGGCTTCCCACGTACCTTTCCTTGGAAAGGATCAATGTCCTTGTAGTTCAGGATGGTATTGATCAACCGACGTGAAGGGGGTTGGGATCAATGGATTTTGGTCTGGAACCTTAGTGTGGAATCCTAAATACCATTCCTTGGAAAGGATCAAAGTACACGTAGATTGGGTGGGGTTTGGTGAACTGACAAGAAGGGGGTGGGGACCAATGGTTGTTGGGATTGAACTATAAGGAGGATTTATACATACCTTTCCATGGAAAGGATCATTGTCCACATTGTTTGGGATGGGTTCTGTGAACCGACCTGAAGGGTGTCAGGACTATTGGTTGTTGGGCTTGAACCTTAGTGAGGCTTCCTACGTATGTTTACATGTAAAGGATAAAAGTCAATGTAGATCGGGATGAGGTGTGGGGATTACACTCTAGGATGCCCAAGAAGGATGTCACAGTCGATGCTTACTCTAAGGACACATGAGTCATACTCGGTGTGTGAAAAAAGAGGCAGCAAAGACCTAATGATCACATCACAAAAGGTGCATCCCTGGGTAGTGGAGTGGGGCTTACACGTGGTTAGAGACCCAAAAATGAAATAGGGTACTATGTGTGGTTAGGTGCCCGAAGAGGAAATATGGGCGTATGCATGGATATCAGACCATGAAGATGGAAATTGGGACTTAATCAAGGATGCATACCTGATAAGAGAAAAATCCCAATGGGAGAAGGATTTGTCACTATAGAGAAGAGGGTTTTGGTGCCCGTCCTTACTCTGGTATTTGGCCCAGAAGAAGATAGGGGGAGCATGGATGGTACCTCCTTCAAGAAAGGAAATAGGATTACACCAAGGTGGTTTCCATTTGATCATAGACAAACGACCCTTCGAAAAAGAGGACCTCATTCAATGTGAGGAAGAACTCACTCCTGTGGAGATGAGCGGGTGTAGAGGATGTCAGATATGGGGAACCCCACATATGATGAATGGGGTGGGGTCATAGTTTAACATCTTGTGCTAAAGTTGATGGTGCTTGGCAGATTAATGTCCTACAGATCAGAAGAGGCGAGTTCACTCTCCACCTCTATGACCTACATAAATGATACCCTCCCACCCTTGGGGATGTGAAGGGATCAAAAATGCCATAGTGCTGGGTTTTCATGGAGTGATACACTTAGGGACACGTTAGTGTGACTATGCGAAGAAGCCATTTTTGTTAGCATGCCTATGTGAAGAATAAAGAGGCGAAGAAACACAACAGGAAGCACCACCCAAGGGAAATTAAAGTTACTTAGTACAATCCTAGAGGGTCGTGCAATAGAAGGGTGTGTTACCTAGATGTTTTGGACTTATGAAGCACCCAATGATGATGCCATGAAGAGGGAAATAGAACACATGGAAAAGATTGCACACAAGAAGGAAGGGTAGCACTCAAATGGAGAAGCTGCACGCAAATGTATAGGGATGAGAATCAATGATGGTTTACGCACAGTAGATGAGGTTTTCCAATAATAGGAGTGCAACTAGAAGAGTTGCACGCAAAAGGATGGGTGAGAGGAAATGATGGTGTGACCGCAACAGAGGATGTTTACGCACTTGGGGGGCCGAGGTTATTCATGCATGTGGAGGGGCATGCACGCAATATGCTCAGTACGTGAGGACTTGGGTGAGGGTCAAACCCTGTTGGTCCCGTGTGATGGAGGACCCCAGGAAGACATGTTGCAAAAAATAACATACCTGGAAGTCGTATTTTTCATGTGAAAGTGGATAATTTTTCATAAAGGAGATGATTTGGATTCTTAAACCTTTTGAAGTGGAAGGTGTTCTCTTCTATTTTTAGGTGCTTGGGGTCATCGGGTCCGTATAGAGGTTGACTGACATAGAATCCCGGTGCTGGTGTGAATGGCATGTAAGTGTTTTCTCCTGTGTGTAAAACTCCTTCTAGTCCCGGTGTCAGAAATGCATAAGTTTCCACACCCATGCGTAAAAATCCTTCTGATCCCATAGTTTTTTTTCATGGGAAAGAGGTTTTTCTATTCAAAACATGGATTTTTCATATAGAACTTCGGCGCCTCCCCTAATGGGTGGCCGAGTCGAAATATTCCATTTTTTATCCAAGGAAGCCATTTTTAGGTCTTATGAAAATTTCAGCATCAACTGGCTATTATAAATTTGTTTCAAATAATTGGTTTTGTTTTTCTTACTATGTGGGATTTATTATATTGATGTAATATTTGTCAGAACTTGTGATAAAAAATATAATTTTTCCTCGAATGCACAACTATTGGTCAGAATATAAGTTCCACGGATTTGGGAGTGTGATTATTTACTTTTTTATTATAATTTAGAGATTTTGATGAAGTCTGATGTTATGGGTTATGGTTTATGGATTTACTCTTATACTGTGGGGGAATTAGTCTTTCATATATGCATCAAAAATGGTATATTGGATAAATTACATTTTAATACCTGTGGGAGAATGAGAGAAATGATAGAAAAACTAAAATCATTCATTTAAAATGTGAATAATAATATTGTCAATGTTTTCCAAATTAGTATGTAGAGGAACATTAATTAATCGAACATGAAATTTTTGACATATTTGATATATATAATTTCATAATTATTTAATTGATATGAGCATGGTTATGATTATGATATCCCTAGAGTAAGTAGTATATGAATGGGGATACCTGATAGGGTTGTGGGCCCTATGATGGGTTAATTGGAAAACGATTCCTCGTTATATGTAAGATGTATGCATGGATGATTGCATCGTGTGTGTAAAATGTTTGTTATATTTTCCATATATAGTATACAAGGGACCCTAGATATTATGAGATGTGATTCATAGTGGAGTCAATTGAGTATATCAGTATAATAGTAGGGCTCTTTCATATTTATACTCAAGTCAATTCGTGATAACTGATGATATCCCTAATGAGGGTTATTCTGGGATTGTGGATTTCTTATGAAGAAAAGTTTATGGGTATATTCATTATTACATGAAAATGAAACAATTTTTACATTTTATTGGGATATTTTTACTACCATGTGGGTCTCTTGTGTATGTGTGAAAATTAGGGAATATATTGTTCTTAATTTGAAATTTCTCTAACATGGTCAGGATGAATGGTTATATTTTTAGTCCAATGGATCTATAAAATTAAGTTATAACTCATTATGTGTAACACCCCGAGCTTCCACGATACGCTTCTCATTGAATAATGCAATAGCTTGCATTGTACGCAACTTCGAGTTCTAAAACACCGCGACTAATCAAAGTAGCTGTTATGAATAGTAATAACCACTTTTTAAAATTATAGAAATTTTATATTTCAAATGGACTTCATTTTTGTATTCGTAATATCGAAATTATCCTAAGTTGAATTTTTGTAACTTTCTGAGAACTTCCAATTTTTTATGAATAGTGAAAAAATACTTAAAACAACTTTTTTAATCAAAATAATTAATTGTGATAAATTATACTATTTAGTGGTTTTAAAGTATAATTAGAACATATTTTTACCATCTTATCCAATGGTGGTCATTAGAATTAATTTAACATTGAAAATGGACATAAACAATTGCCAATCTTTTGATATAAATTGTTTCTTAAAAACACGCTATTTGTTCTGACAGCGGGAATTAATTATAAAATTAATTAATGCAACTTATATGTTTGGAATTTTGTAAAATAGACATCATTTTTTAATTCGGAATATCAATTATAGCTTAGGGTGAAATTTTGGTACTTTTCGGATAACTTTTGTATTTTGATGAATAGTGAAAATTACTAAATTTTAATTAAAAACAACTTTTTTAATCAAAATAATTAATATTGATAAATTATGAATTTGAGTGGTTTTAAAGTATATTTAAAATATATTTTTACCATTCAATTTTATGTTTGTCATTGGACATAATTTTACAATTAAACCGAACATAAACAAGTGTCAATCTTTTGATAGTTATTATCTCTTAAAAACACGCTTTTTGTTTTGACAGCGGGAATTAATTTTAAATTAATTTCTGCCACTTCTGTGTTTTGAATTTAGAAAAATGGATTCCATATTTTGAATCAGGATGTTCAAATTGTGTAAATAGGTAACTTTTATTTTTAGACATTTTGAATAATTACTGCGGTAAATATTTTATTTACCATGGTTAAAGGGTAAATCCGGTAAATAAGGGTTAAAAAAAAATATTATAATAATACAAAATTACCCTAAAACGTGTCCTAACCTTATTGGTGGACACATACCCGACCATGGGAATCCTTGGGTCAATTTGGGGACCCCTTGGAGCCACTTGTATGTGGTAGGGACACATTATATTAATAAAGTTAAAATAAAAATAAAAATGGCATAAGCTTACATCTTTTAGAAGAACAATTTTTTCATAGGGTTATACATGTTGGATATTCGATTATAAATATTCATTAGAAAGATAAAAAGATTTCCTACATGATGATATTTTATTTATAATTTTTAGACATCAAATAAGTTAAATTATTAATGACACAATAATGATGCAATGTTTACCTCATTAATAAATCATTGAAATAAATAATATTATAATGATTAAAATATTATCTAAAACCTGTCCAATTTTTATTGGTTGATGTTATTTAGAATATGAGTCATCTTATCTTCGACCTCAATGATTTTTGGACCATTATAAACCGAATATAATTATATTATAAAGTAATACTTTCACTCTTTCCTAAAGAGCCCCTCATCTCCCTTATAAAAGGAGACCACTTCTACTCATTCCTCACACCTCTCAAGCCACATGGCTCGTCCAAACCCTGCCCAAATAATCTCCCCACATCCCTCTCCTCCTCCTTGAAGCTTCCCCTTAGGCAGAAAGCATTTCAACAAGTCCTTTGGTTCTAACCAAAGTGAGTTACCTAAATTAAAGGTAACGATTTCTCTTAAATTATTTTCATTTATTTTGCTTCTCCAACCCCCAAACTCTTTTTTATTTCCTTTCTTTTGTAACAACACCAGTATACTCAATATACTAGGATGTTGTTATAAGAATGATTAAAACTACACATACACACAACTCCATCTAATGGATGATGAACATAATGTTTCTGTGGATGGCAAACTAACGCCTCACGAAACGATGATTGTTCAAATAAATCTTACCTCCTCTCATGGTGGCCATTATGATGGCACTGTAATTAAATATGATATTAATGATATATATTTTATATATAAGCTTATTTAATTCCATTTTATTTCATACCATTATTCGTTTCATGTTGTATATACATACGATAATTTCATTTGAGGAAGTGCGGACTACCGCCCCCTTAAAATGATATGACTCGTTCATACCACACATGGAACGTATAAATGATGGTGTTAATGAACTTAAGTAAAATATATAAAATATTATATTATACTGGAATAGTAATATACCTATGTATCATTTGGATTCAATTCTTTTAAAATAAAAATTAAATGGAAGTAGCGTTCGTGCGTACGTACGGACTACCGTCTCCACGAACGCGGTGAGATCCATCCTCCATCGTGTCCATTCAAGCCTTATTCTCATTTTAGGGTTAAAAATAATGTTAATATCATTCTGATTATGAATAAGATCTAATCTATCCATTACAAACATGTCTTACGTAACCAAACATTTAAGAAGAACGAATCGATTATCACCCGAAACGACGATAATACTAAGATATTATTAATAAAGCAATGTTAAAAGATCATATATGATATCATATTAATGTATATGATTCTTGTATAATTTAATAACAATTATTTCACCATTATACAGGTGGTTAACCTACCCCAACCAAGGAAAAGTTCAAGGTAAGGGGTTTTCATCTCACTCCTTATTCCCGTGAGATTCATGCCATATTGCCACCATTACCTTTTGTGTGGTGTATGTACTGCCCATAATTATATTCTTTGTGTAATACACTCTAATTTATGTGTATTTACATATTCATTGTATGATACCTCTTTCATGGGTTTTATGTTTCATAAGTTACCAAATTGGTAAGGGTTATTTCACAATCTCTTCATTATCCGAGGTTGTTTATATGTAATAATCTACTGGGATCTCTTTATCATCCACATCCATGTTTCTTAAAAATGTATTTCAAAACATTTTTATTATGAGTTAAAGTCATTTATACCCTTTATGACTTTTATAAGTGGTTTATAAAGGAATCTTTCGGTCGTTTTCAAACAAGGTCCTTTTTAACCTTTTCGATAGAATTAAGGTAAGAATGTTTTTTTAACTTATAGGGCGGGTGCGGCTATTTTCTGCCGTTATAAAATCCTCAAAGCTTCCCTTACAAGCTTAAAAGAATATTTTCAAAGAAAATGTTTTATTTTATATGGATCTTAAATTATTTCAAAGTAAAAGGAGATATTTCTTTAAAAAGAATTTTGATTTCATCTATGTCAACATCCTTTGATGGATTTTACGCTTATTTGAAGTTTATTTATTATAATACAAAACTTCTATATTGTATTGAAGGTTTTGTGATATGTTTGACTGTGGATGTGCTATTTTATACCATTCATAGTTTATGGTGAAACTATTGACATTTCGTATGCTAGTTTTAATCCGAATGTTTATGTTATATTTCAAACATTTCTTCAGATGAATGTGCTAAACAAGTATGTTCCGGGTTGGGGACCGGTAAAAGTAAGCCCTCCAGGTTGGGGACTGGTAAAAGTAAGCCCTCCAGGTTGGGGACTGGTAAAAGTAAGCCCTCCAGGTTGGGGACTGGTTAAAGTAAGCCCTCCAGGTTAGGGACTGGTAAAAGTATGCCCTCCGGGTTGGTGTCCGGTTATTAGAGGCACTCCGGGTTGGTGTCCGGTTATTAGAGGCACTCCGGGTTGGTGTCCGGTTATTAGAGGCACTCCGGGTTGGGTTCCGGTTAGAAGTAACCCCTAGGTCTTGGGATGAGGCCTAGACAATGAAATTAACGTTTGACATTATGCATTCCAACATTATGAAAGTGGTTATTGATTTTTGCATGTGATTATTCGATTAGTAGAATATCCATGTGAATAATTAAATGGCATTATTTAATTTTATTTATTCCATACCATGTTGAAAGTTCATATTTAAAAGGCTTTTGTTTTAGTTATACATTGCCTTAAATGTTTATTCTTTCTGCTATATTGTTATCCTTACTGGGCATTTGAGCTCACCCCTTTTCTATGTTTTATTTTTCCCAGGATGTGAAGAAGTAAGTTATGAATGACCTGCAGGGATTTTATGAGGGGTTAATAGTGTGGATTGTGGAAAAATTATGTTGTTGTAGTAGTTTTTCATTTTATGATGTAATGTAAAACTTATGAATATATCTAGTGTTTCCAAGGCTACTAAACCAATCGGTCTTTCGAGATTTGATCTTTCTTGTGATCATGCCAATGTTATGTAATAATGCACCGACTCTGGGTAACTGGGGTCGGGGCGTTACAGTTGGTATCAGAGGAAGTTTAGTACAAACCTTGGAAACTAGATTTAGATAAACTCTGATTAGAGCACGTAGACCTAAGATGAACTTTGAGGATTAGTATAGAAGAACTTCCTAGAATTTTGGTATTGTAGAGATTTTGTGAGTTTTCCGAGCAATACATCCCTGTCTGGATACGAGCAGGTAGAGGCGGCTCTGGCACAGATGTACCTAGGGGTAAAACCCGAAAACACCGCTTTGAGCTAGACTCGAACGGGAACTGGTGCACGACAACGGGCCTTGCTGCACTCTTGGTTACGACACTCCCGGGGGATATGCTTAGGATAACTCTCATTTTCTTTAGAAATCATTATGAAGGGTTTATGAGTATATACTTCCTCAAAGAAAGAATTTTTATGATTATGGATTATATCCATAAATAGTTCAATTTACGTTAAGTGTTTTATAAGTATGGGATTATGTATTTTGATTCATAAACTGATCTAGTTTATGCCATTGTTTAGAAATGGCGCCTAGTGGAAGAAATGGAAACTGTATCAATGCACGCACTCCATGTAGGGATTTCCCTCCTGCTCAAGATAATTATAGTGGGGATGGTGATGCAACTGCTGCCGATCAGCTAATCACCATACTAGGACAACTTACTCAGGTTATGAATAATAACCTTACCCGTATGGAGCACCCTGATCCGCAGCATGGAGGATCAATGTTAGATCGATTCATGAGGCAACAACCACCAACTTTCAACAGGAATACAAATCCCTTAGTAGCTGAGCAATGGATATTTTACCTAGAGAAAATATTTCAGGCTTTGGGGAGCAGTGAAAGGGAAAAAGTTATCATGGCAGTTTACCGCCTCACTGGAGATGCTGATCAATGGTGGTCATTAATTCAAAACATGAAGGAAGATGATGAAGTATCAAATATGGAATGGAGGGAGTTCAAAGATCTGTTTTTAGAAAAATACTTTCCTCGTGACCATCAAGCAGATATGGAAAGGCAATTTCTGAGTCTGAGACAAAAGGAGGATGAGAATGTCACAAAGTATGAGGCTAACTTTACAGGGTTATCGAGGTACGCTGGTGATTATATTTGCAACCCAAGAAGTAAGATTGATCGTTTCTTTGATGGGTTAAAACCATTTCTCCGTCGAGCTTTGGTATCACAATCCTTCTCATCATACGAAGATATTGTCTCGTGTGCTATCAAGACAGAAAAGGAATTCTCTAAGTCTTATGACAACAAAGTAAAGCAAGAGAATAAGAGAACGGTGGAACAAGAGACAGATAAAGGGAAAAAGGGAAAGAAGGATTTTCCATTATGTGATAATTGTGGGAAGAATCACCCTGGTACTTGCCTAAAAGGAATGGGAGTTTGTTATAAATGTGGAGAAAAGGGTCACCAGGCTCGTGATTGCAAGGGAAAGAAAGAGGCTATCAAAGTGGAATGCTACAATTGTAGAGAAATGGGTCATTATGCAAAGGAATGTCCTAAGCGTCAGGGAAACTTACCTCAGAAAAGGCCAAGGGATCAAGGCCAATCTTATGTTGTGACTACAGTTGAAGCGGAATAATTAATGTATTGGTGCTTTTGGACTCAAGGATTATATTCTGGTTATAAGAATAATGTGATATATATATGGATTGTACTGCAGTACTTGTTGATTTCAGTAAGGTTTTAATATGATGAAGGTAATTATATTTTTAGTATGTGACAATAAAAGAAACTTTACTTCGTTTGGGGAATCTGATAAATTGATTTTGGAATTAAGAAACCTTTTAGAGAAAGTCTGGACAGAGGTATTTTGGATAACTAGAAAGGTTGGAGTGGATTAAGTTGATCTTTGGATAGTATTGTTTAAGGTTAAAAAATTTATGAAGATTATTTTTGGAATATTATAATACTATAGTTTTAGGAAAAGGAAAACCTGTAGGGTGGGGCATAACCCGTCGCGTCGGACAAATGTGTAGGAATCGAACCCACAACCATAGTGCGACAGGCCTTTATTTCCTACCACTAGCCTACAGGGAGTCCCTGGTTATTACAAAATAGTTTTCCTATTCTAAATGGTTTGTGGTAAAAATTTATTAATGAAAGTCTACATGATATGTAATTATATTTCCTCACATTCTTAGTAAATCTCTTAAATAATTTCCTCACCTCTATGAAAGGTTACTTAAAACAAAAACGTTGTCGATTAACTTTTCCAACTGGGTATTCAATGAATGTTTAACCAATCACAAGTTTGTGATTTTCTTATTGTTAACTTTCTCCTAATCCTGTTTTCTAGAACTCTTCATCAGACCATGCTAGTTTGTTTTTCCTCCATATCCATATTTTCATAGAACCCTAGTATGGGCTATCTCGGATGACCTTTGTACTTCTCTTTCTTTCTTTTAATGTTATATTTTTATTAATCTTATTTCCGATGTGGGTCTTCCACAAAGGTATTTTCTATTTACAACATTTTATTTTCAAAGAAAAATTTCAAATTGCGAGGACGCAATTTATTGAAGGAGGGGAGAATGTAACACCCCGAGCTTCCACGATACGCTTCTCATTGAATAATGCAATAGCTTGCATTGTACGCAACTTCGAGTTCTAAAACACCGCGACTAATCAAAGTAGCTGTTATGAATAGTAATAACCACTTTTTAAAATTATAGAAATTTTATATTTCAAATGGACTTAATTTTTGTATTCGTAATATCGAAATTATCCTAAGTTGAATTTTTGTAACTTTCTGAGAACTTCCAATTTTTTATGAATAGTGAAAAAATACTTAAAACAACTTTTTTAATCAAAATAATTAATTGTGATAAATTATACTATTTAGTGGTTTTAAAGTATAATTAGAACATATTTTTACCATTTTATCCAATGGTGGTCATTAGAATTAATTTAACATTGAAAATGGACATAAACAATTGCCAATCTTTTGATATAAATTGTTTCTTAAAAACACGCTATTTGTTCTGACAGCGGGAATTAATTATAAAATTAATTAATGCAACTTATATGTTTGGAATTTTGTAAAATAGACATCATTTTTTAATTCGGAATATCAATTATAGCTTAGGGTGAAATTTTGGTACTTTTCGGATAACTTTTGTATTTTGATGAATAGTGAAAATTACTAAATTTTAATTAAAAACAACTTTTTTAATCAAAATAATTAATATTGATAAATTGTGAATTTGAGTGGTTTTAAAGTATATTTAAAATATATTTTTACCATTCAATTTAATGTTTGTCATTGGACATAATTTTACAATTAAACCGAACATAAACAAGTGTCAATCTTTTGATAGTTATTATCTCTTAAAAACACGCTTTTTGTTTTGACAGCGGGAATTAATTTTAAATTAATTTCTGCCACTTCTGTGTTTTGAATTTAGAAAAATGGATTCCATATTTTGAATCAGGATGTTCAAATTGTGTAAATAGGTAACTTTTATTTTTAGACATTTTGAATAATTACTGCGGTAAATATTTTATTTACCATGGTTAAAGGGTAAATCCGGTAAATAAGGGTTAAAAAAAATATTATAATAATACAAAATTACCCTAAAACGTGTCCTAACCTTATTGGTGGACACATACCCGACCATGGGAATCCTTGGGTCAATTTGGGGACCCCTTGGAGCCACTTGTATGTGGTAGGGACACATTATATTAATAAAGTTAAAATAAAAATAAAAATGGCATAAGCTTACATCTTTTAGAAGAACAATTTTTACATAGGGTTATACATGTTGGATATTCGATTATAAATATTCATTAGAAAGATAAAAAGATTTCCTACATGATGATATTTTATTTATAATTTTTAGACATCAAATAAGTTAAATTATTAATGACACAATAATGATGCAATGTTTACCTCATTAATAAATCATTGAAATAAATAATATTATAATGATTAAAATATTATCTAAAACCTGTCCAATTTTTATTGGTTGATGTTATTTAGAATATGAGTCATCTTATCTTCGACCTCAATGATTTTTGGACCATTATAAACCGAATATAATTATATTATAAAGTAATACTTTCACTCTTTCCTAAAGAGCCCCTCATCTCCCTTATAAAAGGAGACCACTTCTACTCATTCCTCACACCTCTCAAGCCACATGGCTCGTCCAAACCCTGCCCAAATAATCTCCCCACATCCCTCTCCTCCTCCTTGAAGCTTCCCCTTAGGCAGAAAGCATTTCAACAAGTCCTTTGGTTCTAACCAAAGTGAGTTACCTAAATTAAAGGTAACGATTTCTCTTAAATTATTTTCATATATTTTGCTTCTCCAACCCCCAAAATCTTTTTTATTTCCTTTCTTTTGTAACAACACCAGTATACTCAATATACTAGGATGTTGTTATAAGAATGATTCAAACTACACATACACACAACTCCATCTAATGGATGATGAACATAATGTTTCTGTGGATGGCAAACTAACGCCTCACGAAACGATGATTGTTCAAATACATCTTACCTCCTCTCATGGTGGCCATTATGATGGCACTGTAATTAAATATGATATTAATGATATATATTTTATATATAAGCTTATTTAATTCCATTTTATTTCATACCATTATTCGTTTCATGTTGTATATACATACGATAATTTCATTTGAGGAAGTGCGGACTACCGCCCCCTTAAAATGATATGACTCGTTCATACCACACATGGAACGTATAAATGATGGTGTTAATGAACTTAAGTAAAATATATAAAATATTATATTATACTGGAATAGTAATATACCTATGTATCATTTGGATTCAATTCTTTTAAAATAAAAATTAAATGGAAGTAGCGTTCGTGCGTACGTACGGACTACCGTCTCCACGAACGCGGTGAGATCCATCCTCCATCGTGTCCATTCAAGCCTTATTCTCATTTTAGGGTTAAAAATAATGTTAATATCATTCTGATTATGAATAAGATTTAATCTATCCATTACAAACATGTCTTACGTAACCAAACATTTAAGAAGAACGAATCGATTATCACCCGAAACGACGATAATACTAAGATATTATTAATAAAGCAATGTTAAAAGATCATATATGATATCATATTAATGTATATGATTCTTGTATAATTTAATAACAATTATTTCACCATTATACAGGTGGTTAACCTACCCCAACCAAGGAAAAGTTCAAGGTAAGGGGTTTTCATCTCACTCCTTATTCCCGTGAGATTCATGCCATATTGCCACCATTACCTTTTGTGTGGTGTATGTACTGCCCATAATTATATTCTTTGTGTAATACACTCTAATTTATGTGTATTTACATATTCATTGTATGATACCTCTTTCATGGGTTTTATGTTTCATAAGTTACCAAATTGGTAAGGGTTATTTCACAATCTCTTCATTATCCGAGGTTGTTTATATGTAATAATCTACTGGGATCTCTTTATCATCCACATCCATGTTTCTTAAAAATGTATTTCAAAACATTTTTATTATGAGTTAATGTCATTTATACCCTTTATGACTTTTATAAGTGGTTTATAAAGGAATATTTCGGTCGTTTTCAAACAAGGTCCTTTTTAACCTTTTCGATAGAATTAAGGTAAGAATGTTTTTTTAACTTATAGGGCGGGTGCGGCTATTTTCTGCCGTTATAAAATCCTCAAAGCTTCCCTTACAAGCTTAAAAGAATATTTTCAAAGAAAATGTTTTATTTTATATGGATCTTAAATGATTTCAAAGTAAAAGGAGATATTTCTTTAAAAAGAATTTTGATTTCATCTATGTCAACATCCTTTGATGGATTTTACGCTTATTTGAAGTTTATTTATTATAATACAAAACTTCTATATTGTATTGAAGGTTTTGTGATATGTTTGACTGTGGATGTGCTATTTTATACCATTCATAGTTTATGGTGAAACTATTGACATTTCGTATGCTAGTTTTAATCCGAATGTTTATGTTATATTTCAAACATTTCTTCAGATGAATGTGCTAAACAAGTATGTTCCGGGTTGGGGACCGGTAAAAGTAAGCCCTCCAGGTTGGGGACTGGTAAAAGTAAGCCCTCCAGGTTGGGGACTGGTAAAAGTAAGCCCTCCAGGTTGGGGACTGGTTAAAGTAAGCCCTCCAGGTTAGGGACTGGTAAAAGTATGCCCTCCGGGTTGGTGTCCGGTTATTAGAGGCACTCCGGGTTGGTGTCCGGTTATTAGAGGCACTCCGGGTTGGTGTCCGGTTATTAGAGGCACTCCGGGTTGGGTTCCGGTTAGAAGTAACCCCTAGGTCTTGGGATGAGGCCTAGACAATGAAATTAACGTTTGACATTATGCATTCCAACATTATGAAAGTGGTTATTGATTTTTGCATGTGATTATTCGATTAGTAGAATATCCATGTGAATAATTAAATGGCATTATTTAATTTTATTTATTCCATACCATGTTGAAAGTTCATATTTAAAAGGCTTTTGTTTTAGTTATACATTGCCTTAAATGTTTATTCTTTCTGCTATATTGTTATCCTTACTGGGCATTTGAGCTCACCCCTTTTCTATGTTTTATTTTTCCCAGGATGTGAAGAAGTAAGTTATGAATGACCTGCAGGGATTTTACGAGGGGTTAATAGTGTGGATTGTGGAAAAATTATGTTGTTGTAGTAGTTTTTCATTTTATGATGTAATGTAAAACTTATGAATATATCTAGTGTTTCCAAGGCTACTAAACCAATCGGTCTTTCGAGATTTGATCTTTCTTGTGATCATGCCAATGTTATGTAATAATGCACCGACTCTGGGTAACTGGGGTCGGGGCGTTACAGTTGGTATCAGAGGAAGTTTAGTACAAACCTTGGAAACTAGATTTAGATAAACTCTGATTAGAGCACGTAGACCTAAGATGAACTTGGAGGATTAGTATAGATGAACTTCCTAGAATTTTGGTATTGTAGAGATTTTGTGAGTTTTCCGAGCAATACATCCCTGTCTGGATACGAGCAGGTAGAGGCGGCTCTGGCACAGATGTACCTAGGGGTAAAACCCGAAAACACCGCTTTGAGCTAGACTCGAACGGGAACTGGTGCACGACAACGGGCCTTGCTGCACTCTTGGTTACGACACTCCTGGGGGATATGCTTAGGATAACTCTCATTTTCTTTAGAAATCATTATTAAGGGTTTATGAGTATATACTTCCTCAAAGAAAGAATTTTTATGATTATGGATTATATCCATAAATAGTTCAATTTACGTTAAGTGTTTTATAAGTATGGGATTATGTATTTTGATTCATAAACTGATCTAGTTTATGCCATTGTTTAGAAATGGCGCCTAGTGGAAGAAATGGAAACCGTATCAATGCACGCACTCCATGTAGGGATTGCCCTCCTGCTCAAGATAATTATAGTGGGGCTGGTGATGCAACTGCTGCCGATCAGCTAATCACCATACTAGGACAACTTACTCAGGTTATGAATAATAACCTTACCCGTATGGAGCACCCTGATCCGCAGCATGGAGGATCAATGTTAGATCGATTCATGAGGCAACAACCACCAACTTTCAACGGGAATACAAATCCCTTAGTAGCTGAGAAATGGATATTTTCCCTAGAGAAAATATTTCAGGCTTTGGGGAGCAGTGAAAGGGAAAAAGTTATCATGGCAGTTTACCGCCTCACTGGAGATGCTGATCAATGGTGGTCATTAATTCAAAACATGAAGAAAGATGATGAAGTATCAAATATGGAATGGAGGGAGTTCAAAGATCTGTTTTTAGAAAAATACTTTCCTCGTGACCATCAAGCAGATATGGAAAGGCAATTTCTGAGTCTGAGACAAAAGGAGGATGAGAATGTCACAAAGTATGAGGCTAACTTTACAGGGTTATCGAGGTACGCTGGTGATTATATTTGCAACCCAAGAAGTAAGATTGATCGTTTCTTTGATGGGTTAAAACCATTTCTCCTTCGAGCTTTGGTATCACAATCCTTCTCATCATACGAAGATATTGTCTCGTGTGCTATCAAGACAGAAAAGGAATTCTCTAAGTCTTATGACAACAAAGTAAAGCAAGAGAATAAGAGAACGGTGGAACAAGAGACAGATAAAGGGAAAAAGGGAAAGAAGGATTTTCCATTATGTGATAATTGTGGGAAGAATCACCCTGGTACTTGCCTAAAAGGAATGGGAGTTTGTTATAAATGTGGAGAAAAGGGTCACCAGGCTCGTGATTGCAAGGGAAAGAAAGAGGCTATCAAAGTGGAATGCTACAATTGTAGAGAAATGGGTCATTATGCAAAGGAATGTCCTAAGCGTCAGGGAAACTTACCTCAGAAAAGGCCAAGGGATCAAGGCCAATCTTATGTTGTGACTACAGTTGAAGCGGAATAATTAATGTATTGGTGCTTTTGGACTCAAGGATTATATTCTGGTTATAAGAATAATGTGATATATATATGGATTGTACTGCAGTACTTGTTGATTTCAGTAAGGTTTTAATATGATGAAGGTAATTATATTTTTAGTATGTGACAATAAAAGAAACTTTACTTCGTTTGGGGAATCTGATAAATTGATTTTGGAATTAAGAAACCTTTTAGAGAAAGTCTGGACAGAGGTATTTTGGATAACTAGAAAGGTTGGAGTGGATTAAGTTGATCTTTGGATAGTATTGTTTAAGGTTAAAAAATTTATGAAGATTATTTTTGGAATATTATAATACTATAGTTTTAGGAAAAGGAAAACCTGTAGGGTGGGGCATAACCCGTCACGTCGGACAAATTTGTAGGAATCGAACCCACAACCATAGTGCGACAGGCCTTTATTTCCTACCACTAGCCTACAGGGAGTCCCTGGTTATTACAAAATAGTTTTCCTATTCTAAATGGTTTGTGGTAAAAATTTATTAATGAAAGTCTACATGATATGTAATTATATTTCCTCACATTCTTAGTAAATCTCTTAAATAATTTCCTCACCTCTATGAAAGGTTACTTAAAACAAAAACGTTGTCGATTAACTTTTCCAACTGGGTATTCAATGAATGTTTAACCAATCACAAGTTTGTGATTTTCTTATTGTTAACTTTCTCCTAATCCTGTTTTCTAGAACTCTTCATCAGACCATGCTAGTTTGTTTTTCCTCCATATCCATATTTTCATAGAACCCTAGTATGGGCTATCTCGGATGACCTTTGTACTTCTCTTTCTTTCTTTTAATGTTATATTTTTATTAATCTTATTTCCGATGTGGGTTTTCCACAAAGGTATTTTCTATTTACAACATTTTATTTTCAAAGAAAAATTTCAAATTGCGAGGACGCAATTTATTGAAGGAGGGGAGAATGTAACACCCCGAGCTTCCACGATACGCTTCTCATTGAATAATGCAATAGCTTGCATTGTACGCAACTTCGAGTTCTAAAACACCGCGACTAATCAAAGTAGCTGTTATGAATAGTAATAACCACTTTTTAAAATTATAGAAATTTTATATTTCAAATGGACTTCATTTTTGTATTCGTAATATCGAAATTATCCTAAGTTGAATTTTTGTAACTTTCTGAGAACTTCCAATTTTTTATGAATAGTGAAAAAATACTTAAAACAACTTTTTTAATCAAAATAATTAATTGTGATAAATTATACTATTTAGTGGTTTTAAAGTATAATTAGAACATATTTTTACCATTTTATCCAATGGTGGTCATTAGAATTAATTTAACATTGAAAATGGACATAAACAATTGCCAATCTTTTGATATAAATTGTTTCTTAAAAACACGCTATTTGTTCTGACAGCGGGAATTAATTATAAAATTAATTAATGCAACTTATATGTTTGGAATTTTGTAAAATAGACATCATTTTTTAATTCGGAATATCAATTATAGCTTAGGGTGAAATTTTGGTACTTTTCGGATAACTTTTGTATTTTGATGAATAGTGAAAATTACTAAATTTTAATTAAAAACAACTTTTTTAATCAAAATAATTAATATTGATAAATTATGAATTTGAGTGGTTTTAAAGTATATTTAAAATATATTTTTACCATTCAATTTAATGTTTGTCATTGGACATAATTTTACAATTAAACCGAACATAAACAAGGGTCAATCTTTTGATAGTTATTATCTCTTAAAAACACGCTTTTTGTTTTGACAGCGGGAATTAATTTTAAATTAATTTCTGCCACTTCTGTGTTTTGAATTTAGAAAAATGGATTCCATATTTTGAATCAGGATGTTCAAATTGTGTAAATAGGTAACTTTTATTTTTAGACATTTTGAATAATTACTGCGGTAAATATTTTATTTACCATGGTTAAAGGGTAAATCCGGTAAATAAGGGTTAAAAAAAATATTATAATAATACAAAATTACCCTAAAACGTGTCCTAACCTTATTGGTGGACACATACCCGACCATGGGAATCCTTGGGTCAATTTGGGGACCCCTTGGAGCCACTTGTATGTGGTAGGGACACATTATATTAATAAAGTTAAAATAAAAATAAAAATGGCATAAGCTTACATCTTTTAGAAGAACAATTTTTACATAGGGTTATACATGTTGGATATTCGATTATAAATATTCATTAGAAAGATAAAAAGATTTCCTACATGATGATATTTTATTTATAATTTTTAGACATCAAATAAGTTAAATTATTAATGACACAATAATGATGCAATGTTTACCTCATTAATAAATCATTGAAATAAATAATATTATAATGATTAAAATATTATCTAAAACCTGTCCAATTTTTATTGGTTGATGTTATTTAGAATATGAGTCATCTTATCTTCGACCTCAATGATTTTTGGACCATTATAAACCGAATATAATTATATTATAAAGTAATACTTTCACTCTTTCCTAAAGAGCCCCTCATCTCCCTTATAAAAGGAGACCACTTCTACTCATTCCTCACACCTCTCAAGCCACATGGATCGTCCAAACCCTGCCCAAATAATCTCCCCACATCCCTCTCCTCCTCCTTGAAGCTTCCCCTTAGGCAGAAAGCATTTCAACAAGTCCTTTGGTTCTAACCAAAGTGAGTTACCTAAATTAAAGGTAACGATTTCTCTTAAATTATTTTCATTTATTTTGCTTCTCCAACCCCCAAACTCTTTTTTATTTACTTTCTTTTGTAACAACACCAGTATACTCAATATACTAGGATGTTGTTATAAGAATGATTCAAACTACACATACACACAACTCCATCTAATGGATGATGAACATAATGTTTCTGTGGATGGCAAACTAACGCCTCACGAAACGATGATTGTTCAAATACATCTTACCTCCTCTCATGGTGGCCATTATGATGGCACTGTAATTAAATATGATATTAATGATATATATTTTATATATAAGCTTATTTAATTCCATTTTATTTCATACCATTATTCGTTTCATGTTGTATATACATACGATAATTTCATTTGAGGAAGTGCGGACTACCGCCCCCTTAAAATGATATGACTCGTTCATACCACACATGGAACGTATAAATGATGGTGTTAATGAACTTAAGTAAAATATATAAAATATTATATTATACTGGAATAGTAATATACCTATGTATCATTTGGATTCAATTCTTTTAAAATAAAAATTAAATGGAAGTAGCGTTCGTGCGTACGTACGGACTACCGTCTCCACGAACGCGGTGAGATCCATCCTCCATCGTGTCCATTCAAGCCTTATTCTCATTTTAGGGTTAAAAATAATGTTAATATCATTCTGATTATGAATAATATTTATTCTATCCATTACAAACATGTCTTACGTAACCAAACATTTAAGAAGAACGAATCGATTATCACCCGAAACGACGATAATACTAAGATATTATTAATAAAGCAATGTTAAAAGATCATATATGATATCATATTAATGTAGATGATTCTTGTATAATTTAATAACAATTATTTCACCATTATACAGGTGGTTAACCTACCCCAACCAAGGAAAAGTTCAAGGTAAGGGGTTTTCATCTCACTCCTTATTCCCGTGAGATTCATGCCATATTGCCACCATTACCTTTTGTGTGGTGTATGTACTGCCCATAATTATATTCTTTGTGTAATACACTCTAATTTATGTGTATTTACATATTCATTGTATGATAGCTCTTTCATGGGTTTTATGTTTCATAAGTTACCAAATTGGTAAGGGTTATTTCACAATCTCTTCATTATCCGAGGTTGTTTATATGTAATAATCTACTGGGATCTCTTTATCATCCACATCCATGTTTCTTAAAAATGTATTTCAAAACATTTTTATTATGAGTTAAAGTCATTTATACCATTTATAACTTTTATAAGTGGTTTATAAAGGAATCTTTCGGTCGTTTTCAAACAAGGTCCTTTTTAACCTTTTCGATAGAATTAAGGTAAGAATGTTTTTTTAACTTATAGGGCGGGTGCGGCTATTTTCTGCCGTTATAAAATCCTCAAAGCTTCCCTTACAAGCTTAAAAGAATATTTTCAAAGAAAATGTTTTATTTTATATGGATCTTAAATGATTTCAAAGTAAAAGGAGATATTTCTTTAAAAAGAATTTTGATTTCATCTATGTCAACATCCTTTGATGGATTTTACGCTTATTTGAAGTTTATTTATTATAATACAAAACTTCTATATTGTATTGAAGGTTTTGTGATATGTTTGACTGTGGATGTGCTATTTTATACCATTCATAGTTTATGGTGAAACTATTGACATTTCGTATGCTAGTTTTAATCCGAATGTTTATGTTATATTTCAAACATTTCTTCAGATGAATGTGCTAAACAAGTATGTTCCGGGTTGGGGACCGGTAAAAGTAAGCCCTCCAGGTTGGGGACTGGTAAAAGTAATCCCTCCAGGTTGGGGACTGGTAAAAGTAAGCCCTCCAGGTTGGGGACTGGTTAAAGTAAGCCCTCCAGGTTAGGGACTGGTAAAAGTATGCCCTCCGGGTTGGTGTCCGGTTATTAGGGGCACTCCGGGTTGGTGTCCGGTTATTAGAGGCACTCCGGGTTGGTTTCCGGTTATTAGAGGCACTCCGGGTTGGGTTCCGGTTAGAAGTAACCCCTAGGTCTTGGGATGAGGCCTAGACAATGAAATTAACGTTTGACATTATGCATTCCAACATTATGAAAGTGGTTATTGATTTTTGCATGTGATTATTCGATTAGTAGAATATCCATGTGAATAATTAAATGGCATTATTTAATTTTATTTATTCCATACCATGTTGAAAGTTCATATTTAAAAGGCTTTTGTTTTAGTTATACATTGCCTTAAATGTTTATTCTTTCTGCTATATTGTTATCCTTACTGGGCATTTGAGCTCACCCCTTTTCTATGTTTTATTTTTCCCAGGATGTGAAGAAGTAAGTTATGAATGACCTGCAGGGATTTTATGAGGGGTTAATAGTGTGGATTGTGGAAAAATTATGTTGTTGTAGTAGTTTTTCATTTTATGATGTAATGTAAAACTTATGAATATATCTAGTGTTTCCAAGGCTACTAAACCAATCGGTCTTTCGAGATTTGATCTTTCTTGTGATCATGCCAATGTTATGTAATAATGCACCGACTCTGGGTAACTGGGGTCGGGGCGTTACATTATGGAATGATATAAATTATACATATGTGTAATATAAATATGTATAACCATTGATGAATAGGATTCAATAGAAAATGATGAGTTCATGTATTATTGTGAGAGTATATAATTTACCCATCCATTTATATGAGAGTATAATGTTGGGTTTTAAAATAATATACATAGCATGTGGAATGGTTTGGCCTAAAATAAATTTGGAAATTAGGAGGTTAAGATTATTTTTCTAATGATTGTATTTTTTTGGACATGAGGCAGGATGATTAGATAATGTTGAAGTGTCTCTTGGGAATGAGATATTATGATAAATACCTAGAAATTTATTTTCCTAACTATTTGAAGATATGTGAGGGGGTTAGATTAAATATTAAATGGAAAATAATATTTATAAAATGAATTCATTTTGATGTAAAATTAGATAGGTGAAAGACACATCTTCTTGATCAAGAATTGGAAAATGGAATTTATCATTAGATGTTACATAATGCATGAGGAATATTAGAAGTATTAGTATGAAATATTTAAAGTTAAATTTATCTTAGAGGGATATTTATTTGTAGTACGAATTATCTAGATATGAGATCAAAATTATGATGTTATAAAACGAGTAAGGGTTTTTGAGGACATGGGGTGAACCAATACAGTTAGTTTTTTTAATACGAGGCGTGAACTCTTGATGATAACGAATGGTGCTGAGATAAATAGCGGTTTAGATAAAACAACATTGTTTTAGTGTTATGTAATGAACCTTACAATTATATCAAATACATTGATTTAAAAGTAGTGAAATTTTAGAAAAAACTAATAGGATGATATATAGTTCACAATGTAAGGAATGAGAGAGTTGTATGAAATTATTTAAGTTCCCTAATATAGATAAATGCACAATATGATTTGAGTAGTGTAATGATTGATTGTAAAATAAATTATGTAGTAACAGTGTTGAGAAACATGATTCCATAAGTCCTAAATTGAATACTTGGTGATGGATCTGCCAAAGTAAAAGTAGTATTTATTACGAGGGATTATCTTTGGACAATAATAGAATTCATGTAGTCTACAACTCATTGAATAGAGACAAATAAATATTATGGTAGGTGATTATTGAAAATTATTTTAGGGTGTATTCATTTTTAAGTGAAATATTTGTTATTATTGAGAATTTCATGTTTAATGGATCAAAAACAACAACGGTTAAGAGTTGTTTTCAATTCATAGATACGGGTGTGTAATATGTAACTAGCTAGTGGGGGATAATCAGATTTAGAAATCAATTTTATATTTTAAGACAGAGTCAATGAACTGGGAAACTAATGAATTTAGTGTTTTTTTTGTGAACTAATGTGTTGATTGTATTGATAGAATGATTTTAATCATGAAAAATGCAATGGATTCTGAAAATAATGAGGCTTTATGTGATGAAAATTATAATAAATGTGATATAATAAATTCTAATATAGATGACGTGGAGATGCTAGTGTGTTGTAATTATTGGATGGTGATATGGTATATGATAAGGATGTCATAAATATGATATTCTCATCAGTATGTAGGCACAATATGATTTTCAATTATATCAGGACATTTATAATTAGTTTGAAAATTTATCCAATGTTATAGTGTATAACTCATCATTTTCTTAGATGTAGTTAGTGTGGTTTGGTATTAGAAGTAAATTTGGAGGAATTAATGGTGGAAATTACATGGATGATGGTTTTTATACATCATTAGAGGAATTATTAGAACACATATTGGATTTATTCACGATATTTCTAAGGAAAATATTAATTTACCTGTTTATGTTTTGGTATTTTATGATTAGAACTGGTAGAAGACTAGAAATGAGAAGCGTATATTAGATATAAATGACCAGTTTAGACCACTATAGATAATTTAGGAAGATTATTATAACATCCTAGACATGAATATAAATTTTTTGTCCTGAAGTAACATGTCTTAGTCTTTATAATGAATAGAAACATCGGTATAAAATAAATATTTTAAGATGTAGATGAAATTAACAACACATCATTCACCTAAAATAGAATATTACAATTAAAT
Source organism: Viscum album (assembly GCA_963277665.1). Lineage (NCBI taxonomy): Eukaryota > Viridiplantae > Streptophyta > Magnoliopsida > Santalales > Viscaceae > Viscum > Viscum album. Next base: position 1,597,022,157 of record OY728161.1, read on the forward strand.
TTATAAAAATAAAATATTACATAACAAATATTATTACATACCATTGATTATTACTTCCCTTAAATGTGAATAAAGCGAAATGTGATAATAATTACGAATGAATAAAATATTTTGGAAGAATAAATCCTTGGGAACATCTGCATCCTTGAGAATCACTATTTGACTAAATAAAACAATAATGAGAAAAAAAATAGTAATAGAGATATAATTTTATAATATCCTTAATATAAATTTATGGAATTATAACTGTTATTTTATACTTTTTAATTGATTGAATTTATATAATTAAACGAGTAATTGTAACAATTATTTAATAATTATAAAAGAGTTATATAAACATTGTTTATAATACCAGTAATCAAACTACCAGTTCAGAATTATCAGTATGTAGTTAAAAAAATAAGATTCAATTAGATGTCTATATATATATATAAATAATTTATTTCAAATAAAATAAATTATTTTTAAATAGAATAAAATGACTCATTTTTGTTTGTGAAAATACATTTCATTCTGTAGAACTCATGTTAATGAGTTATATATTTTAATTAAATTGATTAATTTTAAATAATTATATTAGTAAAAGAAATTGATAATATTAATTTAATTATTAATAAAATAAAAAAACAAGAAAGAAATAAATAAGGGGAAACAAAGAATAATTTCAATTCATATCAAAAGAATTATTTTTTATTTTAAAACATTATTATTATTTTATAATATATGTTTTTATATTAAAGAAAAATTTAGCATATTTGGGAATTAAATTCAACGAAATTTATAGTTTAAATATAATAGAAATTAATTAAAAGTAATGTAATTAATTATTAATTGACTTGAAACAATAATAAAATTATTTAATATTTTAGAATAAAGTTTTAAAATAATTATTTTTTCTATATGTTATGTAATTTTATCACAATAAATTAAATTCAATAATATTAAAGATTAATTTCAATGAGTCATAATACATATACATATATATATATATATGTTAAATAAACATTAATATTATGGCTATTGTTTCATATGGAATAAACATTAATTGGTTCTTATAATTAAAGAATAATTTTTTTTCGGAAATAAATTTTTATGTAATATGAAATATTAATTTATAATTAATTTCCTTATATTTTATAAATTATTTTTAATAAAATGGTTATCAAATTTTGAATCCACGTTTAATAATTTGATAATAGGATTAATTTTATATTTTGGGAAAAAATAAGTTACCGAGGTAAATATTATTTACCATAGTAAATAGTAAAATGAGATAAATATTTAATGAAATGTGTAAATCATATAACTATCCCCATAACTTATCACTTATATGTATGGATATGATTTTTCATTAACAACCTTCCTTTATTGAAATTTTAGGACTATCTTTTTAAGAATAGTTATTTTTATTACACAACATGGAATGAGTATTTATGAAATTGTCACACTTTATAATTTATAAAAGGTCTAATATTCATTATTCTTGTAACATCCCAGTTAAATAAAAAATATTACTTTTTCATATTTATCTATATTTTTGAATAAAATGTTAATATTAATTTAAAGGTAACGTTATGCTCGATGGCGTACCCAATACGCAAGAATGAGTTTCTTTGATATCATACGTTGCACTATAATAATAAAATAATATTACTTTCAATGGTAGTTAATTCCTAGACCTTGTAATAGCCGGAATGAACAGAACTAACTAAAAAATGATTATATATGTTTGTCAAATATTTTTACTTTTTTCCAATAAATACTAGAGGCTTAAAATGTGAATGAATCCAATTTTAAGCATAAATATTCTAATATTATTTAAAAGGATGATTAACCGACTTTTTATGGAAAACCATTTTTAAATAATATTTTTATGATTGTATATGTTTTATTTGACAAAATAAAATCCTTCTTTAGAATCTGGACATCAAAATTTACTTTGTGTAATGTTTTGTTATTTTTCGGATAAAGATCAGTTTTAGTGAAAATGTTGTATTTTAATTCAAAACATCTTTTAAATATAATTTATTTATGTGATTAGATCATATTTTGAATTTGTTTTAAAGTTAAATTAGAATATATTTTTACCATTGAATCCAATGGTGGTCATTGGAAATAAATTAACATTGAAATTGGACTTAAACTATTGTCAATCTTTTAATAGATATTGTTTCTTAAAAACACGCTATTTGTTTTGACAACGAGAATTAATTATTAAATTAATTAATGAAACAATTATGTTTTGGATTTTGTAAAATAGACATCACTTTTTAATTCAGAATTTCAAATATAGCTTAAGGTGAATTTTTGGTATTTTTCTGAAAACCTTTAATTTTTGATGAATAGTGAAACCACTAAGTGGTAGTTAAAAAACTGATTTTTCATTTAAATGAATCTTTACCACTTATGTGATTTTAATTTCAAAAATATGACATAAATGGTTGTCATTAGGATTTAAACTGTGGTTCAATGGGATTAAAATAATTTTTTGGTGAATAGTGACTTTTTTGTTTTATTAATCGCGATTAAAGTTAATTAGTGTAATTTATGGTAAAGATAATGTTATAATAATATCAAATGACCTTGAAACATGTCCTAACCTTAGTTTATGAGTCATTTCCGACCAAGAAAATCTATTGTTCAACTTGGGGAGCCCATAGAGCTACTTTGTTAGGAAAATGACATCAATACCTTTTTATTTAATGTTAAAATAAAAATATCAAAAACATGTATTGTTTTACTAAAATAATATTTAAATGGGGTTATACAAGTCCTATGTTTGACTATAAATATCCATTAGAAAGATAAAACGATTTCCTACATCATAGTAATTTTTTTAAAATTTTTAGACATTATATAAATTAATTTATTTATGACACTATGATGATGAAACGATTACCTCATTAATAATCGATTTAAATAAAATGAGAAGATAGGTAAAATCTAAGACATACACATGTCAAAACCTATTGGGTGGGTAGATTTAGAACCCTTATCACCTTATCCTTGAAATATATAATTGTGCAACTTTAAATATCTGAATATAATTTTATAATAAATTAACTTTTCAAGACATTCTAAGAGTGCCCCTACTCCCTCTTATAAAAGGCCCCCACCTCTACCCCCATACCCACACCTATAAAGCCATTGGATCGACCAAAATATGCTCATTATATCTCTTAAAATACCTCTATTCATCCTAGGAGACTTTAATTTGGAATATAGTTCATCATGAAACCCTTTTGGTTCAAACCAAGAGGAGTTACCCGATTTAAAGGTAAAGTCTTCACTTGTGTTATTTTGGTTTATTTTGCTTCTCCAACCCCCTAAAATATATTTATTCATTTCTTTTGTAATAAAAACAGTACCTAAAATATACAAGGATTTTTTTATGTGATGTATTTGGGAAACATTTACACACACCATCGTCTAATGGTTAAAGAACATATTGTTTCTGTGGATGACGAATTACTGCCTCATGAAACGATGATTGTTCAATATTCTCTTTAAACCTTTCATGGTGGCCATTATGATGTTACTGTATTTTTTATATTATATATATGGTATTTATGTTTTCTATATGCTTCTTTATTTTATATTTAAAACATACCTTTATGCTTTTCATGTTCTGAAAATGTGATAATTTCATACGATGAAATGTGGACTACCGCCCCCTCAAGTGATGTGACTCGTTCATGCAATAAATGGAATGTATAAATAATGAAATTAATGAACATATGTGACCTATATAACATATATATTATACTGTAATTATATTATATATATCTCTCTTATCAAGTTTCAATTCCATTAATGTTCCAAAGTAATGAAAGTAGCGTTCATGCGTACATACGGCCTACCGTCTCCATGAATGGTGCATTTCATTTCTTTTTATCTCCAAATATTATGGAATAAGTATAAAAAGAATATAAGCTGGATATATATGATATTTAAATAATTAATACTATTCTGGATATGATGTACATACAACTACATTGACAATGCTTTTCAAACAAGATCATTTTTGACTCATGTACCGAACATCGACAAAACGTATGATATAAACTCACATAATTAACTAGTTATTATAAAATGATAATATATGATATTAACTGAATAATAAAATTTAATGTATGTCCTTATGAAATTATAAATTGACAAAATTTTATTATTCATGAATATAATGAAGTGAGCAAGACAAGTCGGACATGAGGTAAGGGATCCTACCTCTCTCTTTCTTTTTAAGTACTCTCTTTTATGTCGTTTCTTTTTAGCTCCTCTTTCATAGTTGTGGGAGGTTAGTTTATTTCACTATTAATTTAATATCTATATTAATATGATGAGATACCCTATTGTATATCATCAATCCATTTTTTTGGAAGTTTTATGCGGTGACGTTAGGCTGCGGAGTTTTCGTAAGGAGTATTTCACCTCAATTTTATTCCCGTGAGATTTATGCTACATTTGCCACCATTTCCTTTGAGTTGTATATGTACTTCCCATTATTACACTCTTTGTGTAATATAATTTCGTTTATGAGTATTTACATCAATGTTGTATAGTCCTTCTTTCATGGGGTGTACGTTTCGAATGTTACCCAAATCGGTAAGGGAACCTTTAACCCACCAATTTTTAAAAGACTTATTTTGTTATGTATTATAATTTACATATTTTTTATGTTGTTATATTTTCTTATATATCCTTATTAATTTAAATTTTATGTCCACGTGTTGAGATACCATTTTATCTCTCATCAACTAATTTTATGAATTTTAATGTGACGCCGTTAGGCTGTCAAATTTTACCAAGGGAACATCTTAACCCAATTTCAATTTCTTTGGGTTCAACATGTAAGTATTGAATATCTCATCCTTTGAATATTTGTGAATGACCTTTGATTGTTTTACACATAATATCCACTTATATTGGGTGTATTTATATTTGTCACACATAATTATGAGATTGATTTATCCTTAATTTAAGGATTCCTTCTTTATAATTGATTTCATCTCATTTTACATTTCTATTGAGACATCATTGTTGTTATGCACCAATTCACTATTATATCATGTATATACCGTCATTTGGAATATTATATCATTAATCCCTTTATTCTAATTATATTATAAAGTTCTGATTATATTTTATTCCTCAATTATTGTATTCAAGTGTCTCTCATTTTTTTAAAAACCCTTTAACTAAAATATCATTTTAATTGTTTTAATGATTTATACTTATAAATATTTCTCATTAATATCCATGTTTTCAAAATGTGTTTAAGGATTTATTTATATGGATATTAATGGTTTAAAATGTTAAAATCTTCAAAGTGGTATGGGACACTTTGATTTAAAAATCTCTTTATTAAATGTTTTCAATGGTTCTGAAAATGGTTTTTAGAATGGATTCATTATTTCAATATCTTAAAATGTTATAATGTAATTACAATGTGGGAATGATATCTTTAGTTTATGGTTAAGTTATGAGCTACTATTATGTTATGTTTCTTGGGCATCGTTTATGAAGACGGGGTGTTCCGTGATAAACTAAGGGTGGGTGAGCCCGATATAGCTCTCCAATGCATTGGGTAACGCGAAGGGGTTAAGCGTTAAGGATTCTCCAAAGAGATTTAGTAAATATAATATGATGGGTATTCCAAACGTAACCATGAGGGTTAATCCCTACGTAAGAATGTTATGAATGCCTCAAGATACCTTTATGTCTTATGATTTCTTGGATTTATTCATGAATTGATGAGGTATGTTAAAATGATTATGTTCTATGAGTAAAGTATGATTTCATTTATTGACTAATGTTTTCATTTCGTACTTTTATATTCCTTACTGAGATATTTATGCTCATCCCAAGTTTTTGAAATGTTTTTCACATGTCAAGGGAAAGGTACATGATGTGATGATAGTGTCAAGGAAGTGTCAAGAAAAAATCCATGTTTTATTTTAAATGAGTTTACGTTAATGGAAAAAATGAGTACTATCTTTTATATAACCACTTGGTTTTAATGTGGAATGTAATGCATGATTTATGATCTAATTCTCTGAAACTCTAAACCTAAAAAGATCCTCAACGTTGTTTTTTTGAAATAACTCATGATTAAGTAATATTTAAGGCTGGGGACTTATAGTTGGTATTAGAGGTTGGTTTAAAAAACTTTAGAGGTTAGAGTGTTGTTTAAGAAAAAGTGAAAAGTTGTGTATAACCACAATTGTTAGTATATTAGATGGAGTCATTGTTTTTTTTGAATGTTAGAATGAGTTTGAGATAACTTGGAGAAGTATATCTTGGTGTTTATCTTTCTCATTACTATATGATTATTTTAATGATATACACACAGTAACATTTTTGGTTTTAGGAAATGGCTGGATCTAGCAGGCACCAAAGTAAAAGTGGATTTGATGAAAACTCTGACCGTTTTGTGAAAGAACAAATGAATGATATGGGAGCTGAAGTGATAACAATTGTGGTTATCCTCAACCAACTATCTAGAGTCATGATTGACCACCTGGACCTTAGTGATATTCATAAGGCATCGTATACGAGAGAAACAAATCCCTACAGAAGTTCAGGTAATAATCATAAAGGTAAGTATGTTCAAAAACCTATGTGTAAATGATGTGGAAAGAAACACATAGGAAAATGTTTCAGAGGGACAGAAAGATGCTATAGATGTGGAAATAAATTTCATAAAGATGAAACATGCCATGGAAAAAGGAAGCTTCTAGTTGACACTTGGAAATGGAAAGAAGTTCTTTCTAAAGGATCAATTGAATGTTTCAAATGTGGTGTGCATGTTTATTATGCAAACACTTGTCCTACGAAGAAGTTTCGGGAATGGGTTCACCACGATCGTACTAATATTTGTTTACCAAAACCTAATGCTATTCCAATTGAGGATCACGAAACTGACAATGACCAATGAAACGTATGGATTATTTCTTAACATATGTTTTATTATTATTGGAAAGGATATTATTCATGATTTTTTTGTAGTAAAGAAGTATTTCAGAATAATTTGAAAAGTAATGGTTAATGTATCATGAAGAATGTTGAATGAGTAAGAAGTCAACATATAAGGGATTCAAGAGTTATGGTAGATTTTAGGATGGTGAAATACTTAAATGTATTAAGTCTCTTTTGATGATGGGGTTACATTATAAGACTTTTTATAGTATATGTAACCCTGATGTTTGATATATGAAAATTTTATTCAAGGAATAATTATTATTTATTTTGTGGATATAGTTATAAAGAACCATTTGAGTTTATATGATCCTTTAATTTGAGGAAATTACTGGTTAATACATTTTGGGTTACAAAATGAAAGTTATTAGATAACCTTTGTGGTTAAAATATGTTATGATTATTTTTGAATATTTTATCTCATTTTGGGGAATGTTTTAAGAATTATATATATTTGGAAAAAGGTCAACACACAGATCGTGTGACAACCCGTCGCTTCAGAAAAAGCTGTAGGAATCGAACCCACAACCAAAGTGCGACTGGTATTTATCTCCTACCACTAGAATACGTGAAGTACCTGGTCAGTTTGACTAATTATTTATAGTAATATGATTTTATGAATCATGAGTAAGTTGATTTTGGGTTGTCTATGGAAATTATTAACCAATCATAGAAGATATGTGATTATGTTAATTAATTTTCAATATGAGACTTTAAGAGCTACTGATGCTATTTGGAGATAAATGATAATTTGTACCTTGGAAGACTATGTGAATAAATCCTTCAAATATTTGGGTTTCAATATTAGTTTGGTTTACTTTGTAGAATGTTATGGACAAATTGTTTATTGAATGGTCTTCGTTGAACTTTCGGTTTTGTTTGACAAATTTTGGAGATTAAGAATAGATTTTCTTTTTTATAAAGGATTATCCATTTGTGGAATATCTGGCCTTGTTCTATCTATTTTTGTTTTGGTTACGGTCTAAAGTCATGGGAAATATATAGTTCTATATTTTGGATTAGGTGATTCTGTAGAAGTTGATTATAACTCTCTTAATGTGAGCAATTAATCCTAAATTCTAGTCTTTTGGAGAAAATATGAGTTTGTGTAAGAAATATAGTATGAGATGAGAGTTTACATGATAAGTAAGTATGTTCCCTTATGATTTAGTTAGGATCAGAAATAAATTTATCAATGAAAATTATCTTAAAAACAAAAATGTTGTCTATTATCTTTTCTAACTGGGGAATCAAATATCGTTTAACCCATCACCAATTTGTGATTTTCTGGTGGTTAACATTCTCCTAAACATGTTTTATATAACTCTCCCTCAGAACATGACCCATTGTTTTTTCATCCATATCCATGTTTTCCTATATGGAATCCTAGTATGGTTTAACTCAGGTGACCTTTGTATTTCCCTTTCTTTCTTTTAAAGTGACAGTTTAATTTACTCATTTTCAGATGTTGGGAGTTCATTGAATTTTCCAAGCCCAATTTTAAAAATTGCGAAGTTGAAATTCCGAAAAGGGGTATAGGATGTAACATCCCATGTAAATAATGAATATTAACTTTTCATATTTATCCATATTTTTGAATAATATGTTAATATTAATTTAAAGGGAATGCTATGCTCGATGGCGTACCCAATACGCAACAATGAGTTTCTTTGAAATCTTACACTGCACTCTAATAATAATATAATAGTATTTTAAATGGTAGTTAACGCCTAGACATTGTAATAGCCGGAATGAATATAACTAACTACAAAATGATTATATATGTTTTTCAAATACTTTTACTTTTTTCCAATAAATGTTAGAGGCTTAAAATGCGAATGAATCCAATTTCAAGCATAAATATTCTAATATTCATTAAAAGGGTGATTACGCACCATTTTATTGAGTACCATTTTTAAATATACTTTTTAATATTATATATGTTATATTTTACAAAATAAAATCCTTCATTAGAATCTGGACATCAAAATTTACTGTGTTTAAATTTTTGTTATTTTTCCGATAAAGATCAATTTTAGTGAAAATGTAGTATTTTAATTCAAAACCTCTTTTTAATCTAATTTATTTATATGATTAGATAATATTTTGAATTATTTTTAAATTGATATTAGAATATATTTTTACCATTTAATCCAATGGTGGTTATTGGAATTAATTTCACTTTGAAATTGGACTTAAACTAGTGCCAATATTTTAATAGATATTGTTTCTTGAAAACACTCTATTTATTTTGACAGCGGGAAATAATTATTAAATTAATTAATGAAAATTTTATGTTTTGAATTTTGTAAAATAGATTTCACTTTTTAATTCATAATATAAAATATATCTTAGGGTGAATTTTTTGTATTTTTCTGAAAAACATCAATTTTTGATGAATAGTGAAACCACTAATTGGTAGTTAAAAAACTGATTTTTTGTTTAAATGAATCATTACCACTTCTGTAATTTTAATTTCAAAAATCTGACATAAAAGGTTTTCATTAGGATGTAAAATGTGGTTCAATGGGATTAAAATAATTTTTTTTGGTGAATAGTAACTTTAATCTTTTATTAATCGCGATTTAAGGTATTTAGTGTAATTTAAGGTAATGATAATGTTATAATAATATTAAATGACTGTTACACATGTCATGCCCTCATTGGATGAGTCATGGCCGACCGAGAGAATCCATGGGTCAACTTTCGGATCACACGGTGCCACTTTGGTAGGAAAATGACATTAATAACTTTTTATATAAAGTTAAAATAAAAATGCCACAAACATGTATTATTTTACTAAAACAATTTTTACGTGGGGTTATATAAGTTATATTTTTGTCTATAAATATCCATAAGAAATATAAAAATATCTCCTACATCATAGTAATTTTTTTATAATTTTTAGACATTATATAATTTAATTTAATTATGACACCATGATGATGCAACGATTACCTCATTAATAAAAGACTTAAATAAAATGAGAAGATAAGGTAAAATATAAGACTTAACCTTTTCAAAAATATATTTTATGGGTGTATATAGAACCCTTATCACCTTATCCTAGAATTATAAAATTTTGGGACCTTTAATATCTGAAAATCATTTTATAATAAAGTAACTTTTCAAGACATTCCAAGAGTGCCCCTCCTCTATTTTATAAAAGGCCCCCACCTCTACCCCCTTACCCACACCTCTAAAGCCTTTGTCTCGACCCTAATATTCTCATTTTATCTCTTCACATCCCTCTCTTCATCTTAGGAGCCTTAACTTTGGCATAAATCTTTTCAAGAAACCCTTTTAGTTCGAACTAAGAGGAGTTACCTGATTTAAAGGTAATGTCTTCACTTGTGTTCTTTTGTATTATTTTGCTTCTCCAAAACCCTAAAATCTATTTATTCCTTTATTTTGTAATAAAAAAAGTATCATAAATATACTAGTATGTTATTATGTGAAGTATTTCTGCTACACATACACACACCTCCGTCTAATGGTTAAAGAACATACTGTTTCTCTGGATGGCGAATTACTGCCTCATGAAACGATGATTGTTCAATCTTCTCTTAACACCTTTTACGGTGGCCATTATGATGTCACTGTATTTTATATATGATATATATGGTATTTATGTTTTATATATTCTTCTGTATTTTATATTTAAAGCATACCTTTATACTTTGCATGTTGTGCAAATGCGATAATTTCATACGAGGAATTGTGGACTACCGCCCCCTCAAGTGATGTGACTCGTTCATTTAATACATGGAATGTATAAATAATGAAATTAATAAACGTATGTGAACTATATAACATATATATTATACTGTAATTATAATACATATATATATCTCTCTCATCTAGTTTTAATTCCATTAATGTGCCAAAGCAATGAAAGTAGCATTCTTGCCTACGTGCGGCCTACCGTCTCCATGAATAGTGCATTTCATTTCATTTTATCTCCAAATATTATGGAATAAGTATAAAAAGAATATATACTGGATATATATGATATTTACATCATTAATACTATTCTGGATGTTATGTACATACAACTACATTGACAATGCTATTCAGACAAGATCATTTTTGACTCATGCACCGCACATCGACAAAACATATGATATGAACTCACATGATTAACTAATTATAATAACATGATAATATATGATATTAATTGAATGATAAACTTTAAATTATGCAATTAATAAATTATAAATTGAAATAAGTTTTTTATTCAGGAATATAAAGAAACGAACAAGACAAGTCGGACTTGAGGTAAGGGATCTTACCTCTCTCTTTCTTTTTAAGTACTCTCTTTTATGTAGTTTCTTTTAATCTACTATTTCTTAGTTTGGTGATGTTCTTTTATATTCATATTACAAAAAATTCTATGTTCATATGATGAGAGACCCTATTTGATTTCATGAATCCATTTTTTGGATGTTTTAAGTGGTGTTGTTATGCTTCCGAGTTTTCGTAAGGGGTTATTCATCTCACTTTTATTCCCGTGAGATTTATGCTACATTTTCCACCATTTCCATTGAGTGGTATATGTACTGCCCATTATTACACTATTTTTGTAATATATTTTCTTTTATGAGTATTTACATCAATGTTGTATAGTCTTTCTTTCAGGGGGTGTACGTTTCGAATGTTACCCAAATCGGTAAGGGAAACTTTCACCCTCCTCTGTTTAAAAGACTTATTTTGTTATATCTTTTAATTTACATATTTTTATGTTGTGATATGTTCATATATATACTTATTGATGTAAATTTTATTTCCATGTGACGAGATACCATTTTCTCTCTCATAAACTAATTTTTTGAATTTTAATGTGACACCGTTAGACTGTCGAATTTTACCAAGGGAACTTTTTAACCCAATTTCGATTTCTTTGGGTTCAACATGTAGTTATTGAATATTTCATCCTTTGAATATTTGTGAATGAACTTTTATTGTTTTACACATAATATCCACATATATTGGGTCTATTTATATTTTTCACTCATAATTATGAAATTGATTTATCTTTAATTTAAGGATACCTTCTTTATAAGGGATTTCATCTCATTTTACATTTCTATTGAGACTTCATTGTTGTTATGAACCAATTAATTATTATATGGTTTATATAATATCCTTTGGAATATTATATCATGAATCCCTTTATTCTAATGATATTATAAAGTTCTGATTAAATTTTATTCCTCAATTATTGTATTAAAGTGTCTCTCATTTTGTTAAAAACCCTTTAACTAAAATATAATTTTAAATGTTTTAATGATTTATTCTTATAAATATTTCTCATTAATATCCATGTTTTAAAAATGGGTTTAAGGATTTGTTTATATGGATATTAATGGTTTAAAATGTTAAAATATTCAATGTTTTATGGGATACTTTGATTTAAAAATATACCTATTAAATGTTTTAAATGGTTTTGAAAATGGTTTTTAGAATGGATTCATTATTTCAATATCTTAAAATGTTATATTGTTAGTCCAATGTGAGAATGAAATCTTTCCGTTATGCTTATGTTATGTGATATGATTATGTTATGGTTCTTGGCCATTGTTTATTAAGACGGATGGTTCCGTGATAAACTAATGGCATGTGAGCCCGGTATAACTCTCCAATGCATTGGGTAACGCGAAGGGGTTAAACGTTAAGGTCTCTCCGAAAAGATTTAGGGAATATACTATGATGGGTATTCCAAACATAACCATGAGGGTTAATACCTACGTAAGAATGTTATGAATGCCTCAATTTACCTTTATGTCTTATGATTTCTTTTATTTTTTCATGATTTGATGAGGTATGTTAAAATGCTTATGTTCTATGAGTAAAGTACGATTTCATACATAGACTAATGTTTTCATTTCGTACTTTTATATCCATTACTATGTTTTTTATGCTCATCCCAAGTTTTTTAAAATGATTTTCACAGGTCAAGGGAAAGGTACATAAAGTGATGATAGTGACAAGGAAGTTTCAAGAAAGAATCCATGTTTTATTTTAAATATGTTTCTGTTAATGGGAAAAATGAGTACAATCTTTTATGTAACCAAATTGTTTAAATGTGGATGTAATGCATGATTTATGATCTAATTCTCTAAAAATCAAAACTTGAAATGATCCTCAATGTGTATTCCTGAAATAACTCAAGATTATGTAATGATTAAGGATGGGGCCTTATAATTATTACGTCGATGAGTGTATGTGGTAATAGGATATTGTCAGTTGGATTTGATTTAGGTTATTTCTCATGATTTCATGGCGTAGTAAGGGCGATGGGTGGTTGACGTCACTCTGGTTCAATGTTTAACAATGAAATGATGTCACATGATGGTTATTAGTTGAAACATAGGTCTATGTGATATATAATTTTATTATTAGTTGTGAAAACATTTCTATTTTGTGTGTAAAATACCCCTAGGCACCATTCAATTGAAATGCCATTGTAGGAGGTTGATGACTGATGAAACAATACGGACATAGATACGGTTGGATATTATAGGGCTAATCCTAAACCATGATACCTATTTTTATTTTTCCTAGAGTCTTTTGGATTCTACACCCTAGTTCCATTGGGATTTCAATTTTTTTTTGATATTTTAAAATTGACCATCAAGTTATATATGATTTATAATTGAGGAATTTAGGCCTCTAAGAAATCTTTTAGGGTTGAAGGTGGCATGACGAGGCTAGGCGAATGACTCCACATATTTGGAAAGAAGCACAACACATTTCATGAGTGTTCCATTGGGTGGGAGACCTCCAAAGTGCTATACGTGTATTTAAATCTAATATTCATCCATTTATCATCATTTTTATGAGGGTATAATGGGTATCTAGCCATGTGGATTTATCCATTGTGTTTCCGTTAGATATTAGGGAGCACCAAGTTGATAGTTTGGCAGGGGCCTCACAAGGATCATTGAGTGGGGGAGTTGAAAGATATATGGGTGGTCTAGAACACATTATATGGTCTTATAATATATGTCAATGTAGGAATAAGGAGTTCTTTGAACCACTATTTCAAACTAACACGATGTATCTCTAAATAGGGGTGGGGGTGGTGGTGACACATCCTTTTGAAATTTCATCATATGTGAAATTTATCTAGTGGGGGGATGGATGTTTAAATAGTTATTTTTAGGAAGATTGATTCTTATTGGGACATCAATTAAACCCCCTCATAAGTTTAATTTGCTGTGAAAATTGGTCACTGGTTCTTTTGGACCTTATAAGGGCCTTAGGACAATGTATTGATTTGGAAAATGTTCCATTGGGATTGTGGACCATGTATTGGTTTACCTCTTAATCCATATTAATATGTTATTTCTTTTATTTGATAATAAAATATTTTAGGCCCTCAATTCTTTCGACCACACTTTGTATGTCAAAAATTACTAAAGTAAGCACATTAAGGATTACATTAACTATTTTTTTATAATATTGGTTTATTTTACCCTATTATTTTTAATATATCTTATTTACTATTTATTTTATAGGTATTTCAATTAATTATTCATAAAATCCTCCCAATTGATAGTTACTTTATAAAATATGACATTGGAAGGATTTTCTCCCAACCCCTCTTATAATTTATGTTTCTAAATGTCTTATGATTATTTTGATTATATAAATTTAAATCCAATAAAAAATATCATATTATCCCTTATGGATATTTTTGATATTTAAAATTATTCTTATTATTAAAACCTATTTTACTTTTATTTTAATATTTTTTGGTTGGTACATGATTTTCATGACTCACTCTCCTTTTCATTGATCCGTCAAATTTTTTCTTTGTATATATCCATCTATTTTTTTATATTCTTCCTTTTATCTATGAAATTTATTATTATATATTTAATTATCAATAAAATACAATTTCTTACTCAAATTTTCTTTTGACAGATTTCAATTTCAAAATTAAATACTTCATTATAAAGGAAAAAACTTATGATTTCAATTTTAGGTATGTTTTTCAACCATATTAATAACCATTCATAAATAAAATATTTTATCATATTATTTTAAAATACTCATAATTATTATCATCTATACATAAATATTTTTCATCTTTTTTATTAAGAAATAATATCATTATCTATCTCATCGATACAGTTAATTTTCAAAACCATTGTAAAATCATTGAAATTACTTATTTCCTCTTTTATTTCAATTTATAACAGTCAATACATTTTATAAATATTTTACCTATATTAATTTGTAATATTACATTATTATAATATTTTTTAATAAAAATAATGTTTTCAATGTTTTCTATCACTTTTTGAAAATTATTTTATATGTCACTTATACCATTATTTCAAGACAATATTAAGGAAACCATTATTAGGGAAACACTTCTATTTTTATCTCTTTATTATCATGTTTATTATTAATGATATTATTTATATTAAGTTTTCAAAATATATTTATAATATTTTTAATAAAAATATTATTGTCATTAGGATATTTTATAAAAATGTTGTTTAGGACCGTTATTTCCATAATTCTGTTAGTTCATCATTACATAAAATCTAAAAAAATTTCATTATCAATAATTTTATAATTTCATATCTTCCTATACATTATTAAACATATATTACAGTAATCATTTATAAACCCTCCAATTAATTTTACTAATGGAATTTTTTGCCACGATAAATAATTTTTCCAAGTTTCTCCAATTAATAAATAATCATTGGGTTCATTTTCAAAAACATCTATATAATAATGGTGATAAGGAAGTGAAATATATGTGATAGGAAAATTATATCACAAAATTTTTCTTTCCATATCAACAAAATAATGTAAATATTATCATTCATCCAATGAATTTTCACTGTGATTACCATGCAATTATTTCTTCTAAATGAATAGTATTCACATGTATAATCCTAATATTTGATTGAGTAGGGAAATATATTATCATGAATATATAACATTTTATTATATATATCCAGAAGGTTCAGGAGGCAGACAAGACAGCCCCTACAAAATTGTTGTAAAAAATAAATATTAAAAAATCATAATAGGGTAGCATTATAAAGCCAGTTGTGCATCTCACCATTACAGTCTATCTGTGACAGACTAGAACTGTATCTGGGAAAAACCAAGGACCACCTAGAAAAAACCTCCATAATGGAACTTTTTGAAAGATCATTATTGACATGATTTTCTGCTCTATAAATGTGAGATACATCAAGAGAGATCGACTTAGCATGACAAAGACAAGAAATCCATCGAGAAAACATCCTTCGTGTCACATTCATTGAACTATCTTTGAGAATTTTCACAGTAACAAATGAGTCCGACTCAAGCCATAATTTACCCCAACCATAATGGACTAGATACCAAATCACCTTTATCATGTCCCAAAGTTCTGCTTTGATTGCAAAACAATTTCAAACAAAGTGAAAAAAACCCTTAACGAAGTCTCGATGGGTGTGAAAAACAACACCACACCTAGAAAAATATGGTGCACCATAGAACGCCCCATCAACATTTGCCTCAAAAAAATCGAGTTATCGGTGGAATCCATCAGATGCATTTCACCACACTTGGATTCCTTTCACTACCAATTACACCAAGAGACGTCAAGATAATTAGATCAGAAACATCATAATTAATTGAACCAGATTGAATCTTAGATGAAATCATGATGTTATGATCAATAGAGAAGACACCATCATAGAAGGAGAGTCTGCAATTGTTAAATATGGGATTATTATGCGCCTTCCTTGTATAGGATAAAAATGTGATAGTAGCCTAAAGAAAAAGGTATTGCACCTAGTCACTACAATATTCCTCGCAAACCGAAGTGAGTAGAACCACAATGGACACAATGTTGAAGAATAACCTATTTAGGGCGTGCCCATAGCTCCTTAAAATATTGGTAAACTTGCAAAAAACAAAACAACGGATGAAATGACTCATCATCACCCAAAAAAAGTAGCATATCAGAGCAAGATGTATCCTAGTCTGCTAACAGAGTAATTGAATATGAATTTTCTTACTCAATATTTTCCAGACAAGAAACACATCATTAGTTGAAATAAATGGTTTGAAAAATCCATCCACCCATGAAGGGATCCTAGATGAGTCACCACATTGAAACTTATAACATTCGCGAATAGAAATATTCCCATAAATATTAGGCATCCATACCAATATATCATAGTCCTAATACTCGTATTTGGAGATCACCATTCAATAAATTACTAGGAATAATATCACGAGAATACATATTACCTTGAAAATTTTAGATAGTAAGATTCATAAAGGATGAAGGGATAACGATATTATCCTGAATGGGACAAGACAGTTGATTGGTCATCCCACAGTTCAATGGAGAATCAATACGAACTAAACATTTGAAATGTTACATGATATTTGAAAAGGTCTTATTGATCGATTTCCAAACAGAGGATTGAAAATACATAAAATACCCATTGTCCAACATGATAACAAATCTGGTAACCAGTAGCTCCATAGAAAAATCAGGCATGGAAAGAATACACTATGTAATGTTTTAAATAAAATCATCATTTAAAATACAGATGTCTTTAATTCCCAATCCACTTGAACCCAATGGTTTTATGCACTCCTTCTAGGAAACCGTGACAAGCCTCCATTAGTAAATCAAACCAATCAAACAAAATATTGTATCCTGCCACTCAACTCTTTCACAAGGGTCCTAGGCCATAAATACAACAAGAAATAGGCCAAAAACATTGAGATAATAACAGAATTGACCAGAAAAACTCTATCAGTCTGAGACAGAGTCTTACCTTTCCAACATTCTAGTTTATTAGTGATTTTAAAATAAATACTCTTTAAGTGTAAATGTTTCCCCCTACCAAAAAATATAGGATGTCCATGATAAGTAAATTTATAAGAACCCCATTTCACAACATGTTTTTGAGAAACCATGTTCTGCTTCGAAAGGAAAATTCCTTTTCCAAAAATAGCAAAAGACTTATTCCAACTAATAACCTGACCTGCAACCTCTTCATAGCATGAGAAAATGTTCTCAATGCACGATATGTTTCGAAAATCAACCAAACAAAAAAGAAAGATATTATCTGATTAAAATATGTGTTGGGGTATAAAGAAATTCCTTCCAGTTCATTTTTTTGATTGAAGCTAGTATTATCAAGGACATGATGGCACAAACTCAGATAATCCTTAGTAATAGTAAATAAAAATCTAGATAAGGAATCACCCTGCAAGATCCATCTTGATCACGGGAAAAACCCCATTTGGGGACCAATTAACAAGAATAGAAAGGATGGAACTTTTGAAGAAGGAGCATACCATACACATAAACCATTATATGAACCCATGCATTTTATGGATTGAAAATATGAAATCCCACTTTATTGTATCAAAATATTTTGAAATGTCAACCTTCCTGGCCATATTACATTCATTAAACTTACTTATCATAATATTAACACATTCATAATTAGTAAAAAGGAAATTTTGTATGTTTGTTATAGGGACAAACCCAAACTGATTGATTGAGAAAAAGTCATTCGGAACCTCACCCAGCTTCCTAGGAATGACCTTACTAATAAACATTTCAATAGAATTTCCATTAGCAACATGCCTAAAATCCTAAATATCCATGTAATTATCTTTTTTGGGAATTAGTGAAATGAAATTGGGGTTCCTCCAAAACCTTATTGAGGAATGATTAAAGAACTCTCTCATGGAATTTACCACCTCAATATGAACAATGTCCTAGTAGAACATGATTTTTTGTGAAGCCATAATTACCAACAACGCTATCCTTGTTTAGGGGAAAAACTGGATGCATGCATTTCCTTTGATCAAGGGAACCCAGTTAAACTTTTATTGCATATCACCAATGCTTGAATCAATGAAATCCATCATCTGAATTCACCACCCAAGAGTCTGAATATCATTTTTCAAAGTTTCATGTCATAACATTTTCTATGTCATTTTCGGAATTAAACATGATCACATCATTTTTTAATGTTGTGAGACTCCTATTATACTTCATTTACCTCTTAATACAATGGAAGAAACATTAACTCTTGTCCCCCTCCTTCAATCATCAAATGATGAACTGATTATGAGAAAGTTTCTCTTTGAGATTGAAGAGATTATCCAAATTTTTTGCATCTTGAAACTCATCTTGAGAGGGTGCATTTAGAGACATATTACCTTGGTAAAAAGTGATAGTATCTGATTCAGCTTCTTTAATATCTCTATAAATAGTGTATAATTACTCTTTGATCCATTAGTTCAATAGCGCCATTATAATCATCAGTTTATAAGTTAAAATGTGCTAAGGAATTTCTAAACAAATAGTTTTCTAGGTAACTATAATGACTTCCCTTCTGCCTGGTACAACCAACAATGAATTATTGAACTTGAAATGGATAGGGGATGATATCAATCATCTAAAACAAATATCAACCACCAAAGGGTTATGATTAGGGTGAATTCTAGGAAGTGTTAACCTAGAAACATCCACAGTATCACCTCTGTCATCCACTTGCACCAAGAGCCTGTCCAGCTTACTACCTTGCCTGCCATTTATAGTGTACATACTCCAAGTGTAGTTATCAATAGATATAGGAACTCAACCAATCCACATTTATCAATGAAATAAGGGAAATAATTGGTTGAGTCTCTTCAAAAATGAGTCCCAGTTTTGTCCTCTGGCCACATGATAGCATTAAAATCGCCAATCAGAATCTAGCTGGAAGACATGTTCTCAGAGTTGGAGACAAGATTCCTCTAAAATTAGGCCTAATTTATTCCTCAGGCAATTTTCTATTTTAAAAACTATTTTAATAAAATATTTCATTATAATGTGTAGTATTATTTTTTAAGAAAATAAAATATATTATTAAAAATTATTATTTTATTAATATATAATATTTATTTAACAATGATTGTTTTATAAGTGTTTTACTGGAATTAATAATAACAACTTCTAATACTAATAAAAGTTACATTCATGTGAAAATTGTTTAAATTAAATTTATATTCTAAATTTAAACACAAAAATTATAAAATTATTATTTTGTATAATAGAACTCACTTTTTGAATTACATAAATAATATATTATCTTAGGATAAATTTTTTAGATTTTTCAGAAATGATTTTTATGTGTGAACTGTTTTAATTACCTTCACATTTATGAAACTTTTAGTCTATAAGTATGACCTGGAATATTATTAAAACCTTGTATATATGAAAATATGTTGTTTATTAGATACATTGAAAATTTTAAAAAAAATATAGTTGAAAAAATTAGGTTTGATATTTTATTTAATTACATTATACTAAAAAGTAATTTTCAATACATTATATATTTATTATTTTATAATTAAATTTATAAATTATAGAATGATAGTATAAATAAAAAATTTAAGATTTTTAATTATATGTTCATCATTCTTATGCAAGTACTATTTAATTTATATTCATTACAAATGAATTACTCAGGTAAAAAATGGTTACAATGATAAAATCTAAAAGGGTAAGAAGCATAAAAAACTGATAAAAGTATTAATATGTTTAAAAACATGGTTCCACTATTAAAACATGTTATATATATATATATGTTAACACAAAATATTTCAAAAAATGTAATTCTTTCCACTTATTAAAGGGTCATCTCATAACACATTTAGGACGAATTTCAATTTTGGATTCCTCTTGAAAAAAAAATTATTTTTTCCTTCTCCTATACCTGATTTGATACTTCCTTTGTCTTTCGGTCACAATAATGTATCATAAGAATTCTATTTCCTTGGATCCTTTCAACGGAAAATTTATGTTCAAAAACATGAATTTGAATCATTCATTATTTCCATTATTTTCGAGCTTAATTTGAAAAATATAATTTTATATTTCCTATATAGGGAAATAAATATTTTTTATAAAAATTTATTTATGATGAGATAAATATCATTTACTTCATATCCCATTTTCAATTAAGAAAAATAAAAATTTCATCTGTGCATTTGTACAGACTACCATCTCCACAAATAGACATCATACATTTTAAAAAACTATCAATTTTAGCTAAGTATAAGGATATAATTTATGATTTATATGGAATATATAATAATAATAATATTACTATTAATATAAAAATTATAATTCACCATTATACTCTCTTATTTTTTCTGAAATTAAATTGTTTTCTTTGTATATGTGGACACTACTACCTGCACGATGTAACATATCTCATTATTCATCTAGTTTTATTTTTATTTATTTTACTCAATTAAAATTTTATTTTATATCATAAAAACATTTAAATAATATAATTATCCTTTTTCAAAAATGATATTATTCCAAAATAAAAAACATTCATCACCACACTCATCCATTAATTTTGTTATGTTCACATTTGGGTTGGTCTAACCATCTCCATGAAAAATGTAATAAAATATAATCATAAATGAGTATGATAACATAATTACTAATTATATATGATATAAACAAGTAAATAATAATTTTATATTAGATTTTAAATATTAAAATTAATATCAAACTCCTTAATTATGATACCAACATATATTTGTTAAAAAACACCGAATCATGCCCATTGTTTATTTTGTCATTATGAATTGTAACCAAACCTAAAATATAATGATATTATAACATTATAAATAATTATAACGAAACAATTATTATTATTTTTAATATTTATTTATTATAAACATCGAAATAATAATTAAGAACAACACCTATATTATATATCCAGTTTAAAACGATCAATATTACACCTATTAGATATTGAAAATAGTTAATAACTAATTAATATAAATGTTTGAAAAAAATATCATTGAATATTAAAAACTTTTATAGATTATAATAATTTTATGAAATATTTTAATAAAATAGTTCTTTTATATAGGAGATTCAATTACTTTAGTTGATTTATAAATGTAAAGAATGATGTATTTGATTGAAATATAATTTATAGAAATTTTTTTCTTATTATCAAACATGTTTGATATTAGATCCAAGCCTTTTCATTAATTCTACATGAGTCAGGATATAGTTTTTTTTTCAATCCAAATTTAGTTGATCAAGGACATTTCAAGAAGAGGGATCTTATAGTAAATTCTAAAAAAAAGGTTAAAGGTGTTATCATTTTGTGATGACCTGAATCCCAAACACCTAGATCTGGTACCAGATAACTTGATGTGTGAATTGTTACAAAAACCATGCAATGATACATTAGATTTCCTTTGTTGATACTGATGATCGATTGAGTTTAGGTTCTAAGAAACTAGCAACTTTTGAAATTATTTTCCTACTAAAAGATGATACCTAAAAAAAATTAATTAAAAAACATAGGGCGAGCATACAAATTTTTAGTAAGAGGATTAAAAATAAAATACTATACTCAATATAACTTTTTAAATAATTCTTTAACATTTCCATAAAATAGTTTCTTAATGATGATGTAACATATGTAACATATAATAACAATTGTATAAGGAATAAAAGAAAACAATTAAAACCATACTAACACGATTACAATGGAACATGATTCAATTATAGGCATGACCATTCAAGGTAATATGTAAAAGACACTTTATGTGAAAATGCATGTTCAAAATTATAAACTATGTGTCATGTATGATTAGAGTGGCACTAAAAATAATAGTGTTAATTTCATCCTTCAATTGTGAACATACAGTGGTTAATAATCTCTTGGTACTGCATAGGTAACATAAAATAAATTTTAATTCCTCTGAATCTCATAAATATAAGCTCTTAAACCTTGAATATTCATCGATTTGAATATTCTCCTAGTTAATTAAATTGCATATCCATAATGAGGAAAATTCATATGCTTGACTTTTTGATAAATTTTGTCAAGGAATTAGCCCAGACGTCTAATGATTAAGGCCTCAACCAAAATACTAAATCTTTTATCCAAGAATATTCTACTAGTTGAATATTTTTCTGGTTAATTAAATTACATAATCACAGTGGCTAATGTTCATATATCAGACTGTGTCATGGAATCGGCCAAGACACCTAATTATTAAGGCCTCGACCAAAATCCATAACTCACATATGGTAAAGGCCTCATCCAATTACACTTCTAGTTGTCTCATGAGACCTAATGATGCATCGAGGGGATATAGATGTCTCCACCCGCCACATACTATGTCCAATTCATTCCTCGTATCTCAAAATCAAAGTGGACATACCACTTTGATTTATTAAATTACTTATTAAATAACAATACAAGAGTCACATTATACATGGTTTCTTACATCGCATTATTCAAAGTGTCGCATACCACTTTGAATAATTAAATTCTTATTTCATAAATTATCATTAATGATTAATAAATACTAAATTGCTTGATTTATCACATAAATTAAAAACATTACAATCCTTCCATAAAATTTCAAGGAATTATAATACATGTTTATGACTTTAGAATAGATATTAATCATTCTCAATTCATGTGCCGATAAATGTTAATGTCAGTAGACTAAATTATAATATTCCAGTTATTATTTAGATAACATGTTTCTCAACAACATGCATAAACTAGTATAAATTCTTTGCGCATTTTATATTGATTTAAAACACACAAGTAATGAATGGATGGGGTTACTATGTAAAATTATATTTCCTTAATTTTCAAAATCCTTGGAGCATGTAAATGAACATTTATTGTTTAAAATGACTAGTTTTGAATTAAGATAAATGTAATTTGTACAATAATAATGTGCTAATAAACATTCATGTTTTAATAAATGGCCATGCCTTATGTTTAAAAGCATATAAGGCCATTTTATTAGTAGCGCGAAATTTGTTTTATGTAATTCATACATTCATGAGAATTTAATTAAAAATACCAAAAACACACTTTAACCACCAAAGTTTGTTTTAGGACAATTTAATTTGGATTATGGTTCAAAATTATAGGTGCATACATATAACCACAAATATATATGTATATGTATATGTCACACTCACTTACATCGCTTGAAACAAATATTCTTCGAGTTTATAATGAAATAATTATATAAATATATTTATATGGTAAAGAAAATCTTGTGACCACATACATATATTTAGGAAGACACACACACACACACACATATATATATTTATGTGTTTTTCATGGATTAAAATTGGACAAACATAATTTATTTATTATATCCTAAATACATCTCGAACAAATATATGTTTGAAAAATAAACGATTCTCCTTATATAAAAAACCATAAAATAGAAGATATAATTAAAATAAATAAATAAAAAACCATAATATAAATAATTATTTTGAACCATTATAAAATAAAATATTTTTAACAAAACATATAATCCTCTCAATTTATATTCAGTAGGACAAAATGGAGGGAAGCATTTCAATTACGTATATAAATTATCTGAAAATTAAATACTTAAAAATTAAAAATATTCTCTTAAAACACTTTCTCTAAACATGAATCACAATTATAAATAATTTTATTACTTAAAAATTGTGGTATTTCAATGCTCAAACAATTCTATATTACACACTGTCAATATTTATGACATCTATTAAACTATGAATAGTAACGTAAGAAAATTAGATCCTCACAATTTAACTTAGAAACTAAACATCAATAGAAGAAAATCATACAATACCTTAGACAACCATAAATGAAACATGACTTGTATAAATTAAAACAAAAATGAAAAATTTGATAATTCTCTTCTCATTACATGTTTGAAATCAAAATACCATAATTGAAAAAAA
Source organism: Viscum album (assembly GCA_963277665.1). Taxonomy (NCBI): domain Eukaryota; kingdom Viridiplantae; phylum Streptophyta; class Magnoliopsida; order Santalales; family Viscaceae; genus Viscum; species Viscum album. Next base: position 1,597,046,926 of record OY728161.1, read on the forward strand.
TTTCCACCCATCACATTCTAAAACATCATTGTAAATCAACACATCTAAAATTTAAAATTGAGTGGAATAAAACTATATGAATCGGTACAAATAATATATACTAGTTTATATTTAGTTTTTAAAAATGAATACATAGTGTACAAAACCCTTACAAAATAGTAACCTTAAATATAAATTAATTAGAAGAAAATAATCTCATACCTGAAATGTAGTCACGTGCAGTAGTTGCAGTATGAAAGCCCACTGCCTCGCACTCACTGGACTAGAAGAAATGGTTGTTGCACATTTTTATATTCACAATGAAGAATTATAAAGCCATCCTTTTCTTCCCAACAACAATACACACACACACACACAGATACAAAAGCGTAAAGGCATAAAAATTTCTATGAGACATATGTTGTGTAAAAAATTCATTATCTAAAAAATATGATATTTGAATATAAAATGAAATGGAAGAGGACATAATCAGACTAAATCCATCCAAATAAGATTTGAAATAAATAATTGATCCATAGCATACAAGTGGGTAGAAGATGCGATAGAAAAAGTGGTATATCACAAATTAAAAACTACACTATGTAGACCGAAGAGTAGAAAACAACAGGATTTTCTCGTAGACCAAAAACCCAAATTTGGTTTTTATCCACAGTTGTGACTGCGACGGAATCCCGCGATTGACACCGACTAGTGCGCGACCTTGACCCCATTTCCTCGTCTCCAAAAAGGAGAACCCCGAACACACGACATGTGGTCTTTAACTGACTCCTCTCCATGAAAACGAACACCAAAAAACCTTCTTGAAGAAACCCCTATGTGTGACACAACCTTATCAAGGCCTAGAATCCACCCGACACTCCCTCCTCTAGATCGATGCCTACTGAAACCCTAAGCCGATTTCAAAAAAATGGGACCCTCTTTCACATCACATATCTCTTTATTTTTATTTCTTTTGATTTTGTTATTATTAATTATTTTTTAAATCATTATTTTTTTATCTTTATCAATTTAAATCTATAACCTATTATTATCATATTTTATTAATAAATTATAGAAAAGTAAGAGTTATTAATATTAAATCCATTCAAAAAAACATATATTTATATATTTCATATTACAAGATTATAATGCTATAAATTAAATTGATAATTGGAAAAGTATTATAATATTAATTATTATAACAATTTATAATTTTAAACTTTAGAAAAATGTCAATATTACACACACACACACACACACACACATATATATATGATTCAAGATAAAACGAATTTTTTATTAAAATATCATTTATATACATGCACCATTTATCATTATTTTAAAATAGTTTTATTTATATGGAAATGTTAATAATGTTATGAAACTTATAATCTATTCAAAAATTTATAATCTAAGAATTATGTATATATCACATTTTTGAAAATATACAAAATAGATTATGTAATTGTCCGCATAATTAAAACAGTGCACTTTTTACAAAATAAAGGAATTAAAATATTTTAAAACAATAATTTTCAATATCATTTATAACCACAATATAAAATTATATTATTAACATTTTTACATATAATTAAAATATTATATATATATATATATATCAAATCTTGGGACTAAAAAAATAAGATATAATTATATATATTTGTACAATTATTATTAAAAATATTCTGTTAAATAATAATTGGAATGGATTAAAAATAGTTATTTTAACCTATACTTCAATGTAAATTTTCTATTATTATTTTAAAACAAACTATCTTAAAAAGTTATAATTGTATCCATTTAATAAAATAATAATGATTACTCAACTAAAACACCAATGGTTACTTCATTTTTAACTCAAATATCTACAAAATAGACACAATTATTTCTTACGGTTAGGAAAACCCTTATAAATACATGTTTATGGTATATTATATCTATGGTGGTTCAGTTTACCACGAAGATTCTCTAAAATAATTTTAATCTTAGTAAATGTTCCATTCTCCTAGTGATCACATTATTCTTTGTGGTGGGTCCAAGTGACGAGGGCTACCTGCTCGACCTCTTCGTGGTGCTAGCAGGTATCCTAATGGCGCTTCTCGGAGTTACTATTAGTTTCTTAGGCCAACTATGATTTTCTTCCATAATATGTGTTTTGTTTTATTTTTTAGAACCAGTTTCTGAATGGATAAATAATAGATGTTATTATTACACATTAAAAAGGTTCAGGGAATCACGTTATTCCCCCCTTAGAGAAATTTACATCCTCTAAATTCTAACATTTTTGTACACAAAGCACTGTAACACGAGACACACATCACTCCCGAGGTCCCTGTACCGGGAACACCACCGATGGTAGGGTGCTGAAGACCTCAGGTGGATCCCTAAGGTAGTATTCAGCTTCTTGATTTCTTTGGCCCAGACACACTATGAGAAACTATGGTCAAACCTAGGCCTAAAGAACTTGACCTTCTATAGAGAGGCACGGGAAGTGTGGTGGTCGGAAATTTCAGAGTGGACTGAATCCCTATAAGTCCCACACACCACGTAATTCTTGAAAATATTGATTTTTTAGAGTTCTCCATACATAATAAAACTCAGAACCTATAATAGGTAGGCCGCTCGATGGTCACCACTAATCCAGCTTATGAAATTTACCTACAACTCGGTAGTTATCAGCCAAAGTGAAACCTAGAAAAAAAGATTCAAAAAACTTCCCTCTTTTCCTATATGATGCAAATTTGGTAACAGATATATGGTAATAGAAAAGATTTTTTCCTTGGTAAATATGTAGAATTTTTGTGCGTTTCGACACCTGATGGAGTTGTTTACAAGTCAGACGTAAGTTGGAAAAGGGATAGTACTCCCCAAAGCACGTCTGGATGATTATAGTCTCTAATAGTTTGGTAGGAAGAGTTAAAATATTTTTTTGGTAAAATCATCTCTTCTGTTTGTAATTTTTAAGATGTCAGTCATCAGTATAGCGGTTCTAGTTTAAGCAGAATTGTTATTTTATATAAAAACATAACAAAACAGAGAATACCACATCATTCATTTAGACACGATTTATAAAAATAATGAAATTATATAATCTCTTTCTCCCTCTCACAAAACACTAGTATAGATTTTCTAACATCCTCTATGAGGACTCCACATATATTCCACCAATGTTGTGTATTTCCCCAGTTCTATGACAAAAGGATTCCCAAAGCGGTTCTAAATTCATCTATCTCCTTGGTCTAGATGCAACATGTGCAACTAGGATCAACTGTGTGTGGACATCAAGAATTCATATTGAGAGAAGCATGATGGATATCATGTTGAACGAAATCATTATGAATGTGATGCCAATATTGAAAATGAGTAGTCTTGTTCTCATGGGATTCAAATTCACTAACTTGACCATGAAGACTGTATGTCAAAATTTGACATAGATATGATGTACGGAGGTCACCCCCTTATGAACCCTCCTAAATGTCCACAATAAAAATGAAATTATTGGGTACGGTAAAACATTTAAGGGTACACTAAAATTATTTCCCTTATCATTAATTTAATTGTAATTGAGAATTCATCATGAGGTAAAAGACGAAACCTTCTCCTTGGTGAAGTTGGAGTACATGTCGAGAGTTGGATACTCAGTTGAGGGTTTTTTAAGATAAAAGAATATTCGGAAAAGTCTTGTAGTTTTCTACCTAGGATTTTCCCACTATTGTATCTAATACATTTTTTAAGAAAAAAAAGACTATTAATTTTTTTCCATATGATAATTAAGAAAACATCAATCTTAGTATTTATTATGTAAATTTTTCTTTGTTGAGTTCTGTTTTTATAGAGTTATCTAAACCAAATCCTCTGATAACAAATATGATTCCATGGCTCCCAAACACCCAGAGTGGGTGCCTGAGAACATGATGTGTGGCTTATTACAAACACCATGCACTGATACATTACACATCATTCCTTATACAGAGGATCAATTCAGTTTAGGTTCATACAAACCAGCTACATCTAAAATGCTTCTTCTGCTAGAAGATGATACATGAAAAAATTATTTCAAAAAAATAGGGTGAGAATACGAATTATCAGTAAGGGGTTTAAAGAAAACATTCTATACTCAATATAACATTTTAAAACACTATTTAAAATTTATATAAAACATTTTCTTAAAAATGTTGGAACACAAGTAACATATCATACCAATTGTTTAAGGAATAAAAGAGCACAATTAAAAGCATAATAACATGATTGCAATGGAGCACGATTCAATTATAGGATTTCTCATTCAGGGTAATAAGTAAAAGAAATTCTATGTGAAAATAAATGTTCTAAATTAATAACTATGGGTAATGCATGATCAGATTTGCACTTAAAATAATAACTTGAATTTCACCCTTCTATTGTGAACAAACACTAGTTAATAATATCTAGGTACTGCATAGGTAACATCCCATTACTCTTACTTCTTCAAAATCACATAAACATAATCTCATAAACCAATAATATTCTACTCATCGAATATTCTCGGGGATAATTAAATTACATAGCAATAATGATAAATGTTCATATGTAAGACATTCAAGAACATTTTGTCAGGGCCTTGGCCTAGACGTATAATGATTAAGGCCTCGGAAAAACTCCATAAACTATTTAACCAAGAATATTCTACTAGTAGAATATTATTCTATTTAATTAAATTACATAATTACACTGAAGAATGTGAATATGCCTGACTATGTCAAGGCCTCGAATAAAATGTCTAATGATTAAGGCCTCGACCAAAATCAATAACTCATAGTTGGAAAAGGGCTCAGCTAATTCTGCCTCTATTTGTCTCATGAGACCTACCAATGCATCGGGGGGCTATAGAGGGCCCCACCCATCACATAATAAGTCCACTACATTCCTCATATATTTAAATTAAAGTGCATATACCACTTTAATTTGTTAAATTACATATCCCATAACAATCCAAGTGTCACATTTTACTTGGTTTCTTACTTCACATTATTCAACGTGTCCCTTAACACATTGAATAATTAAATTCACATTTCATAAATTATTATAAGCGATATATAAATAATAAATTTAATTATTTTTTATACAAATTAATAACTTTAAAAATCTTCTATAAACATTCTATGGATTATAATACATGTTTATAACTTCAGAATATATATGATTCATGCTCAATTCACACCCTAGAACATCGAAATGTTAATGGACTAAATCATAATGTGTCAGTTATTATTTCAACAACATGTTTCACAGCAACATGTATGATATAATATAAATTCATTGTGCATGTGATATTGATTTATGACACACATGTAATGAATGGATGGGGTTACTACATAAAATTATAGTTCTTTAATTTTAAAAATCCTCAGAGCTTGGAAATGACCATTTATAGTTTAAAATGACTACTTTTTAATTATGAGAGATGTCATTTTTACACAAATAATGCACTGATAAACAGTCATGTTTTAATAATTGGACATGCCTTATGTTGTATAACTTATAAGGTGGTTTGATTTGCAGCGCAACAATTGTTTTTTATAATGCATACATTCATGAGAATTTAATTAATGATAACAAAAAAATACTTTAACCAAGGAAATGTGTTTTAGGAAAATTTAATTCGGATTATGGTTTAAACTTATTGGTGTACATATATATGTATACATATATAATGTTAATGTCGCTCCCATATACATCCCTGGAAACAAATAGTCGTCATGTTTATAATCAAATACATATAAAAATATATTTTTATGGTAAAGAAAATTATGCAACCACATACATATACTTAGGAACATATATATATATCATGGATTTAAATTTGACAAATATAAATAGATTTATTATAACCTAAATACATCTTGAACAAAAATATGTTTGAAAAATAAATGATTCTCCTCATATACAGAACCATAAAATAGAGGATATAATTAGAATAAATAGATATACATATTTAATATAAATAATTCTTTTTCACCCTTAAAAAACAAAATCTTTTTAATAAGACATATAATCTTAGCAATCAATTTGTAGTAAGAAAAAATGGAGATAACCATTTCAATTATGTAAATAAAACTTCAAATAATAAAATATTTAACAAATAATAGTATTCTCTTACAATAGATTATATAAACATAAAACATAATTATAAATAAATTTATTCCTTTAAATTGTGGTATTTCCAAGCTCAAACAATTTTATTTTACAGACATTCAATATTTATTGCATCAATTAAATTGTAAATAGTAACTTAAGAAAATTAGACCCTTACAATTTAACTTTGAAACTAAACTTCCAGCGAATAAAATCAATCCATCCCTTATACAACCTTAAATGAGACATTAGTTGTATATATTAAAATAAATAATATAAATTTGATAATTATTAGATCATTATAAATTTTAAAATCAAACATTGTAATTGAAAATAATTTCCACCCATCACATTCTAAAACAAAATTGTTAATCAACACAGAGAAAATATAAAATTGGGTGGAATAAATCAATATGAATGTGTATATATAATATATACTAGTGTATATTAATGTTTTCAAAATAAATACATAGTGTATTGTACTCAAACAAAAAAATTTATTTAAATATATCTTAATTAAAAGAAAATAATCTCTTACCTAAAATGTAGTTACAAATAGCAGTTTTAGTATCAAATTGCACTCCCTCTCTCTCACCAGACTAGAAAAAATGGTTGTTTCCCCATTAGATATGCACAATGAAAACTTCTAAATCCATTTTTTTCATTACAATGATTATCACATGCACTGAGGAGAAATTGTAAAGCCCAAAAAATTGCTACGAGAAATCTATTACGGGAAAAATAATTTATCTAAAAATCATTGATATATGAATATAAAATAAAATTGAAGAGGACATAACCGAAATAAATCTTTCTAAATATGATAAAAAATAAATAATTTATCCATAGCTTACATGTGGGCAAAAGATTGTATAGAAAGCAGGGTATACCAAAAATAAAATCCTACACCATGTAGACCGAAGACTGTAAAACATCATGATTTTCTCAAAGTCCACAGATCCAAATCTTGATTTCAGCCATAGCTGCGACTACGAAGGACTCCCAATATTGACACTAACTTGTGTGCGGCCTCGACCTCAGCTCCACCAGTCTGAAAAGAAGAACCCCGACCACAAGATGTGAGGTCTTCGACCGAATCCCCTATGTGAAAATGAACGTTGCCAGACCTGTTTGAAGCCACCACCATATGCGATGCACCCTAACCATGGCCTGGAGTTCGCCCGACACTCCCTCCTCTAGATCAGTGCATACTGAAACCCAAAGTCAGTTTCCAAAAATCGGGACCCTCATTATCTTCACGGATCTCATTATTTTCTTATCTTTTGATTTTGTTGTTATTATTATATTTTTATATCTTTATTATCTTATGTTTATCATTTTAAATCTATGACCTGTAATCCTCATATATTAATAAAAATTTACAAATTCCATAGTTAAACTATAAAAATTGTGTTATCAATACGTGAAAAAATTAAATGTTATTTTTATTAAATCCTTTTGTAAAAAATATATTTATATATTACATATTACATACTTATAATGATATAAATTAAATTTGTAATTGGAAATGTATTATAATACAAATTATTATCACAATTTGTGATTTTAAACTTTAGAAAAATATCAATATTACACACACACACACATAGATATATATATATATATATATGATTCAATATAACAATAATTTTTATTAAAATATCATTCATATATGCGCACATTTAATCATTCTATTAAAATAGTTTTATTATATATTCAAAATGTTAATAATGTTATGAAAATTTTAATCCAATCCAAAATTTATAATCTAATAATTATGTATACATAAAAATTTTGAAAATATAAAAAATAGATTATGCAATTGTGCACATAATTAAAATTATGCACTTTTAAAAAAATAACATCATTAAAATATTTTAATACAATAATTTTCAATATCATTTATAACCTCAATATAAAATTATAATCTATTCATAATTTCAAATAAATAAAATATTGTATACAGATGTATATATATATATGACATATTTGGACTAAACAAAAAATAATATATATATATATATATATATATATTAGTATAATTATTATTTAAAATATTCTATTAAATAATAATTTGAAAATAATAAAAATAGTTGTTTTAAACTATAGTTCAAGGTAAATTCTTTATTATTATATTACAAGAAAATAACTTAAAAAGTTATAACTGTATCCATTTAATAAAATGCTAATAATCACTCGTCTAAAACTCTAACGGTTACTTCATTTTTAACTCCAACAGCTACAAAATGGCCACAAGTATTTCTAACGGTCATGAAAACCCTTATAAATTCATGTTTATGGTATCTCATTTCTCAGATGGTTCGGTTTTCCAGGATGGTTCTCTACATTCCTTTTATGTTTAGTACTTCTACAACTCGCCTAGGATTCACATTCTTCATTATGGTTGGTCCAAGAAATGAGGGAAACTTGCTCAACCTCTTCATTGTTTTTGTAGGTATCCCAATAGCACTTCTCGGATTTTCTATTATTTTCATAGGCGAACTATGGTTTTCTTCCAAAATATGTGTCTTTTTTTATTTTGAGAATCATTTTTTGAAGATGTAAATAATAAAAGTTTTTATTTCACATTGGAAAGGTTTGGGGTATCACATAATTCATGGTGTTCACCATATTTTAGGGCCTCAAAATTAGGTGTTTGGTTTTCAGAAAAGGGAGATCTTTTCATAAATTAAAATTGCGACCCATGATGCATTGTTATGAGACTTCAAAGGGAGTACATGAAATATTGTAAGGCAATAATAGAGTGAGGATTTCTGTATAGCAGCTCTTTGCAGACCTTATATTGTGGTACATAGACTGCATTGGGAAAATAATTGATGGGTATGATATAGGTTTGAGTAAGGAAATAAGTTTTCAAGTGTCATATCACTTAAGGATGAGAGGTATTGTTTTTTGGAAGGAATTTCTCGCCCAGAGGAAAGAAATGTGGAAGGTGGAATGTAGAGATAAAATGGTTTGTGTGGGGAGCACAGTACGCAGTGCAGGCATCACCACATCAAAAAATTGGTAAATCATTTTAGAAGGGTTTTTATATCTATTTTGATATATATGGACAACTAATACCTTCATTAGAAAGAGATATTTTTGGTAGAAATTTTCATTTCTCAGAGATTAATTTGGTGATGTTATAAGTGGATCATGGGACGACAAATCTTTGAAGGAAAAGGTTTGCGACGGAGGATTCTGTGAAAGGTTAAGAGATACAATGAAAAATTTATGGAAGGGGTATTTTTCAGGGCACTGTATCCAACATCAGAAGAAATATCCAGGGAGGAGAGGCGGTCCGATGTTTCTATAGAGGAGAGGTATTCCATAGTAGAATAAGATTCCCATGAAGTAGAGATAGTCCACAAAAGGAGATTTGATCCCCAATGCACTAACACAAAGTGGTGCAACAAAATTCATTGAGGAATAATGGTTCTACCAATAAGGCATTTTGCTTCATGAAGGGTTGATCTTTATGAAGGAGTTTCATGAATGGCAGTTTTGAACATCATTTTTTCAGTGATTAGTGCTTCCATAGTGCATTAACTCAGGTCTATGGTCTACGTAGATTCTGAGGATAGACAAGGATGAAGGCTTTAATGAAAATAAATTGAATCAAACTTCAATTCGACAAATTGATTTATAATCCTCTCAAAGGCGTGGGCTAGGGAGAGTTGAAAGAAGTGTTCTAATGGATAGAGTGTGATATCACTATAATATTTTAAAGGAAGTGTGCCTGAAATAGATCGATTTTGTATAAAGAAGTTATTACTCTAAGGATTAAACATGGAAGTTAATCAAATTCACAGGAAAAAAAGAATAAAATATTAGTTGTTAGATATCTTTAATTATGAGCTGATAGATATAGATAAGTGCGATTTCAAAAGAGTAGTGAAGCCTTTGGAAGATCAGTGTTCCACATGTATCGAAAAAAGTGGAAATGTTTCTAATGCTGAATCATTGAAACCTGTAAATAAAATGAAAAAAATAAAGGTAAGATGAAAGTAGGCCACATCACAAAGTCACCCAATGTAATAATAATGAAATCCAAAAATAAAAATGAATGGTTAACTAAATACTATCCACACGTATCGAGAAATGATGGTCAATCAAACTATTTTTATATGGAAGGAAACCTATGGGGGAATAGAAGTGAGAATACATTTTCTATTATGAAATTTTAATTTTGTGGCTATCTATGACACACTATTTAATACTGTGAAGTGGAAATGATCTATTTTTATGGGTAAGAGATATGAAGTCAAAATAGACGAATGAATTAATATCATACATATGATAGAAGAAATAGTTTCTAGGTAAATTGTATTAATTGATCTATCATTGGGCTTAATGTTTTTTATTATAGGAAGATGAATGGTAGGAACAATTCATACCGAACTTAGAGACAACTCAATGCTATCCTAACAGATGGAGTTTCTCTTACAAATAGGGTTTCTCTTCTAGAAGAAGAGTATGATAATGATGAATCTGTTCATAATGAAAATATATTTTAAAGGAATGTTTTATCCCTCATTCAATATAATATTTCATGGAAGGAAAAGAATAAAATCGATATATCTAACCACAAAGAGGTATCAATAAAATATTCAAGGAACAAAAACACATGGATTCATGATAGCGGGTACCCTTCCCATATGAAGAGTTATGCAGATTTATAAAATAATTTTATGAAAAGGGTTGATGGAATAGTATGGTTTGGTAATAATGGTGCTTTGAATGTCTAATGAAGTGCATGTAATGAACTTGATAATGCTGAGATGGAGGAAACTGATGTTATCTTTGTAGATGTTTTTCATCAAAATATATAGAGTGTTAGTCAACATTGTGACTAGGTACTAATAGTGACATTTAATCAAATTGGTTAAATTTCAGAGGAAAGACATGGAATTGACTCATGAAAGGATACAGAATTGATAGAAATTTATATCTAGAAGATTGTAAGGAGATCATTTTCTAAAATAATTTTGAAGAGGAGAAAAACACGTGACACTGGAGGTTGGGTCACATTAATAATCAATACTTGGAAAAGATAACTATGATGATCATAGTCATGGATATCCATAATCTGATGCGTGAAAAAAAATACTTGTGATGTCTGTATATAAGGAAAGCTGGCTTGTAGTTTGTATCGACCAAAAAAGAAAAGGGAATCTAATATTCTTGATCTTATTCACATGGATGTGCTTGGATTGATAAATGTTGATAGAAAAAATGGATAGAGGTATATCGTTCTATTTATGGATGATTGTTGAATAATGTCACGTGTAATGGTTATTCATAGGAAATGGAAAGTTCTTAACTACAAAAAAAGTAATAGATGAATTGATAAAAATGATACATGTTATAAAATCAATGATTTATAATCTAATAGTGGAGGGGAATACATGTCCATTGTATTCTAAATTTTTATGGGGAAACATGGAATAAAACATGAGGTGGATTCTACGATAACCCAAAAAATGGGGTTGTTGAATATAGAATTCAAAATGTAAACAGTATGGATAGAACTATGGTGATTGAGATTCATATCTCTCACCATTATTAGAAACTTGTTATGCAAGATTTAGAGTACATAAATTATAGAACATTGTATTATATGGGAAAAAACAAAGAAAATATGCATGTTATGGCATGAAATGAATACTTATCTGATGTATTTTCATATTTTAATAAGTAAATCTTTCATTTGAAAACAAGAAGGAATTAATGGAATTTATGGTGATGTTTCTAAAAAAGGAATATAGATTCTATAGTCAATGAAGTTGTAATCTTACAAGTGTTTCAATAATAATCTTTCAAGAATTATGAAAAGTGATGTAAAGATCATTAAATAAGAAACCGCAATTGCCTCAAGGGATTATTATATAGATACGATAGAATATGAGGAAGAATGTGGACAGAGAACAAACAAAAATAATGAATTAGTTAAATTTGTGGAAAAAATTCAACAATCAAAACATTATGTTGATTCCAAAAAAAAGAATAAAATGATGAAACCAAAGATGATAAAAATTCTTTTGAGCCTCATAAGAGTAATCAAATATCATAAATTGATCAATACAACACCATTGGGGATTGGAAAACAACCACACAAACAAAAATAATAGGAATAATGAACAATCGTACCTCCTACAATTTATAGAACCATACTCATATAAAGTAGCTACAATTGATGAATCATTGGATAAATCAGTGATTGAAAAGTTGGATCAGATCAACAAGAAACCAAAATGGGATATATTTAAGGCAACCAAAATCCACAATGTGATTGGTACAATGGTGTTTAAAAAAAATAAATTCAATGTACATAGAAATGTGATCAGAAATAGGGAATGATTTGTGTGCAATGTATAATAATAGAATGAATATCTTTATGTTGATGAAAATTTTCTCTTATGGATATATTGAATTCAATTAGACTTTTTCTTACCCTGGAAATTAAAAGAGGAAAATCGTTTTCTAAATGGATGTCTAGATAAAATTATTTAATGTTTTTCATCAAAGGATGTCTAAGAATAGTAACCCATTGGATTTCTATTTGGTAATTATGAAATAATTATTTTCATACCAAAGAAGGAACTCCATGGTTTAAAGCCGACACCGTGAGCATGCTATTTCAAACTGGACTCTTATTAAAAGAAGCGTGTCTTTAAAAGAGGAGGATTGGATCACAATATATATGGGATAAATTATAATAAATATCGGTTGATGATACTAGTGTATGTATATGATATTATATTTGGTAGAATCCTGAATGGATCTATGGATTAATTTTTCAATGACATGAAATTAGATTTTTCTAATGTATATGATTACTGAACACGTATACTTGGTGGGACTGTATGTGATTCAAGGGAATGATTTCAATTTTTTTAATTAACAAATGTGTATAATCGGGTTTCTAAAAAAATTTAATATACATGAATCCAAACCAATGTCAACTCTGATTACTTTTATAACTAAAATTGGAATGTATAAGGATGTTACTTCTATAAATTCCACCAATTATTCGAGAATCATCGTAATATTATTGTATTAAACTACAACACATACAGATATTGTATTTTCAACATGATCAGAATCCAACTTTCAAGAAGACCATAAGGAAGATCATATAGTGGTAATTATACAAATCATGAGGTAAATTCAAGGTACTCACAGTTATGGATTACACTTGTCTTCATGAATATATAATGGATTAAGGACATTTTTTGATGCTGACTAGGATAGGTATATGTTAGATATGAACTCCACAAGTAGTGGAGCATTATTTATTGGCATGAAATGTGTGGTCCAGTTGAGTAAGAAATAGGAAATAACTTCTCTTAGTATTGGCGAAGTAGAAAATATCTCTAGTAATAATCCCTACACTAAGTTACTATGGGTGAAGCAACAAATGATTGATATTGGGGATGAGGTGAAACAGCTAATAGTGATTCAATTTTATAACAAGAATTTGGTCAATCTCATAATAAATCTCGTTTAGAAGTCTTATATGGAACATATTGACATTCGATATAAAATTATAATTGAAAATTTTGACCAATGTGTAATCAAAATGGATCATGTCAGAAATGAAAACCAAGCGGCTATCATTATAATAAATCATCTATCCACACATGTGATCGAGAAACATCAGTTGAACCTTGGAGTTCAAAAACATCTGAGGGCATGAAGAAATTAAGATTGTTCCCCTATCCCCAGTGGAATTAACTGTTTTAATCTATTTTTGGAAATGATGTTGGTTTATGGGGGAGATATGATCTAGTGGGAGTGTTTTTTAAACTTTACAAGTAAAAATATGATTCCATGGATTTATTACCAAAATAGGAGAATGCATAAATTTAAATAGTTACAAAGGGAGATAATGACAATAGAGAAAATAAATTTGTTTAATGCGGGAATGTACAGCTTGTATGAAATTCTCAGTGTCAGGAGAACTCATTTCATGCTTCCCATCATATTTTATAAACCAATAATTTCTCATGTAGATAGAGAGTGTTGGCCAGGTTGTTTCTTGCCTATCATATATTATTATTGACTAAAGGTTTATTGAATTTATCTGATGATTGTGAAAAAACTCAATGGCATATATTTTTTGAACCATGTTTTTCTTTTATGGTAATGGAGTATGGTTTGAGTTTGTTTTCAATTGACATTGGGTTGATCAATGAGTTTGTAAGATGGGTGATTTTACAATATATCCTAACAACATTGATGATGTTTCTGTTGTTTTTCAATGTTGTCCAAAATTTTGGGCCTCAAAACTGACTGTTTGTTTTTTGGAAAAAGGATTTTTTATCATAAACCACAGTTCACAGACTCCAAATCATAGTTCACGGACTATAAAATGGGTATTCATAATGACAGTGGAAATTGAAAGATTTATGATTTCCCCATATCACTGATATGTGGAATAAAAGTATCTTTATTCAGAACACATATGTAAAATATTGTGCGTGAAGGCTTGATGTTTTCAAAAGGAAAGTAGTTCAATTATGCCGCTTCATTTGTTTCAAAGAGGCGGTGTATTTTTTGCAGAAGTAATTGACTTCCATGAGGAAAGAAAGGCACTACAATGTTTGTGGAGGAAAAAATGGATCATTGGAATAGCATAGTATAGCGTGAAAGATTAACCACATCCAAACATTTAGGAAACTGGGTTCACGTTATTTTCAGATCTATTTTAATATAAAAGTACTGCTAATACCATCCTTTGATAGAGTTATTTTTATTAAAAATAATCATTTTCAAGGAAGAATTTAGTGATGTCTGAAGTGGTTCACGAGAAGATAATTCTTCGATAGAAGATTTTACTTAAGGAGGAATCCAAAAAAAGAGAATAGTTCCGTAGATATAGTTCATGGAAGTTGTTTGTTTGGGGAACTATAGAACATAAAGGAAGAATTATCCATATGAGAGAGGTGGTGCATGGGGAATCAGCTGTAGGTGAAGGAGAGGAGCTCTGCTGAATAAGAATACATCCATGATGAAGGGAAAGTCGACCGAAGGATAAGTGATACTAAAATCACTTGTGGCATGAAATAATACACAATTTGTTGAGGAAGAAAGGACATTCTATGAAGGGAGTTTGATTAATAAAGTGTTAACATTTGTGAAGGATCTTTTAAAAAGAAAATTTAAAATATCAGTTTCTAGGTGATTATTGCTTTCATAGTGCTTCAACTATGGTCTTTAGTGCAAGCAGAGTGTCGTGTTATATAGGGACAATGTCTTTAATTCCAATCCATTGAAGAAAACGTCAAGTATATAAAATTAGACTGTCTTCTCCCAAATCAGTTAGATAGGGGGTCGATGGTTGTATTATGAGGTACATAGGTTACAATCCTATTATATTGCAATGGAAGTGTTCCAATACATAGTGATTGTGTCCGAGTTTATGTTTTCTACAATAACTAATGATTGGTGGATTTTTCTACCACTAACATACTATAGGTGTATACTCCTTATACTAGAATATAGTTGTGAACCATGTAAATTAGATATGTTATATTTTTTCATGTGATTTTTTACTTTATGCACATTTTATTTAATCGGGTTCAATAGATTCTTACCAATTTGGGAATAATATCCATATCATTAAAATGAAAATGTTGACACCTAGATTCATCCCTCCCCTCACAGGGGATTACAGGGTCTTTAGATATATTCAATATGTTATGAATACCTTCTAATGAAGTTATTTAACCATATTCATTCAGTTTTTTGGGTTTTCAAGAGGCATGTTATGATCTCTTTTTAAATGGATTTAAATTCAGAAGATACCAAAGTTGTAAGCATATTTTGTTAACTCAACTCATTTCATTGAGATATAATAATTCTTATTGAAATTATTTCTCCTAGTTTTGGATTCGTGAACCCTATGTTTTTATTTCATGGTATATTTTCATATTTTAGAGTGGAAATTTTAAATTTTAGTAAAATATTTTACCCTGTTAAAAAATTATTTCTCAAAAATAATTTCATTATTTCAAAAAATTCCAATCCTCTTAAATGATGGTTCCCCTCTTTATCTATATTTTCCTTCCCACCAATATTATATTTTATATTTGGAAACCCAATTGTAACATTTTCACATTACCTTTACATTTATAAAATATTCATTTCAAAAAGAAACATTATTATCCCTTTCTCCGAAGTTATTCCCAATAAATATATCTAATATTTTTTTCATTCAATAATTGTTTGTTTTATTTTCTATCACATATTTACATGATATAACTAGTATTTATTTTCAATTAAACATTTTTGGGCATTAAAAATTGATAATTTATTTCAAAATATTCAAATCACATTTTCAAAAAATATTTTTTTAATCTGACCCATGACATATTATTTTATTAAAATTTTATTTTTCCCTAAAATCATGTTTGTGATTTTCATCCATTTTCTTCTTTATCTTAAATTTTTATTTAGTAACAAATTTACATTCAAGAATTACCCTCTAAAATCACTTATAATATTATTTGTTATTAATATCATGGAAATAGATTACTATATTTTTCTTCCTAGACATTTAAGATTAATGATTTATCATTAAATGTCTTTCCTTTGGGAAAAAATTATATTTTATTCAATTTATTGAATGGTGTTCACCTTGATTCCATACATTTATTGATTCAATTTTTTTACATAATAGTATAATGTTGATCTATATAGTTAAAAAATAATTTGATTTAGTATCCTGACTGATGTTTATTTACCATAAATGATACATAAAATATTCGGACACATTTATTTCCCATGGGTATATCGTATTTTTATTATTTATGGAACTATGAATGGTTTATTTATGATATTATATTGGGAAAGGATATTAAATCCATAATCTTTCAATAGGTTCTTTACTACATGAGGATGGTTGATTTTCAATGGCACACATATGTATGGATGGTGGAATATGGTACTCAATATCACCCATTAATTATTTGGTTAATATTTTATATCTCATGTGATAATGTACTATCGACCATAGTGGATATGCTCACAAATTAATGGTCGAGACTTCATGGGTTACGTTGGAAACATAAAGGTTTTCCCTTTTGGATATGATCAAAACCTGATGATACGTTATGATTATTTTTTTGCCAATATTTTCTGTCATGTTATGCCTAAAAGGAGTGTTAGATTTCCATGACATTTTCTTATGGCAATACAACATGAATATTTATTATTATCTCTTGATTAAAAACATGTTGATAATAGTATACGTTTTTTAATTTTATATTTAATTTCATCCGTTAATGATTTATGTGGAACCCTTACTATCATGTGTTATTTTTAATAAGTAATTTGTTCCTTCCCATGTATTTTCATATTCTCAATATCGTATCCTTTGATGAAATATTAGAATTTTATCTCTTTCCAATTATTTTATCTCACCCATTTTTTATGTTTCTATTATCCTAGTTATGAAGATGATTATAAATTTTGATAATTCTATATGTAATTTTAATATGGATTAACTATGGATGAATGGTAACAAATATTTTATATTTAGACTGTTATGTAGCTAGTCATTAAGAAAAATAAACCATAGTTTCTTAATACAACGAGATATTAAATAATCTATAAAATTAATCTCATAGAAGTTATAATGGATAAGGATATTTTTAGTTTGTGTTTTTATAATTATACGTGGGAACTTATAGAGGGTAGGGTATCAATGTGATGATTATATGATAAGTTTATTTTTTGACCTTAGATTATTGTGAATAATGAATTATAACCCAATGGTCAGTACCACTAGGCATGAGAATACAGAGAGTTTTAAGATAATCTTTAGAATAATAATTATTATTATTCTTCATATCTAAGGATAATCATTGTGATGGCCACTATTAAGTTTCTTGTTATGTAATTCAGAATTTATTTTTTTTTTTTTTATTTTTTAATAAATTGTATAAATTTTGAGATCTTTGTTGTTCAAGACTATAGTAGGTCTCACCATTACTAAGGGATGTCATTTTTTGAATTTAATATACCCCATAATATCCCATAATCGAATTATTTTACAATTATTTGTCTACATTGAACAAAAAAATGGAGGTACCACATTTGATGGTTGTGTTGCAAGGGCCTGAAAGTGTGGTTACCACTTCGAAACATTAGGAAGACACATTTTGAGATGACTATGTAAATAAGGTAATTTGTTCAGGGAATTGAATATTGATGTGATAATGGAAAGCAATTCAATGACATAACTTAGGTAGATGGGTTATTTTTCTAGAGAAGTGCATTGCACCATGATGAGTGGATGTCTTTATAAGAATTAGACTTTGTAGACACAAAAATTGGTAAACTCATATTATATCTATATTTTATTTAAATCCCATTAACATCATCCCTTCCACATTTCCCTACCATATCCATACCAAATGTTTATATCTCATTATATATGGAAATATGTAATCATCTATTGATATTTAATGGATTCTTTAATGTTTATCCATGTTTTCTTTTGGAGTATTTATATTATCTTAATTTAGTTCATTAATCTTCCTCAAATCCTTCATCTTGGTTCTCTATTTATATACATGGTATATATTTAGGGTTATGGTTGATTTTAAATTATTAATATATTGGTTTTTAATCTATTGGTGATTCTTATATTCTTATTTGTATGTTGTTTATTGAAGGTGATGAGTTTTTAATGAATTTAAGGTATATTTATTTAAATAATGAATCATTCCTTGTCCTTACACTTATTTATTCGATTTCATTAAGATTTTTTTTAATATAAGTTTGAAATTAATGATTGATGGATAATTTAATTTTACCCATTTATATCTAGAATTTTTTTGACAACAATTTAATGGTTTTCAAGTGTTGTTTCCTTTAAAACAACATTAATTTTACATTATGTATCGGTAAAATGTTTCAAAGAGGATTTAATTCCAAATATTGTTTTTAAAACAATTTAATGGATTTTTTATTTGTTAAAGGTTTTTTTATTATAAAGTGTTATATATATAAATTATTGTTTATTTTTGGGTTATCGATGTTTCACATGTTGTAAGAATTAATTGTTGGTTGTATAATATTCAAAACCATTGTTATGTGTTTTAGTTTCCCAAATTGGTTTTAATCGAGCTTAGTGGTTTATTGGAAAATGGTTGTTAATGGTGAGACCTAGAGATCCACCATTATTGGTTTGTTTGTTGAGGCTTACATGGGTTGGAAAGTGTTTTATGAGAGAGTTAATTTACCCATTTCCTTGTTATTTATTTTTACTATACATATTATTTCATGTTTTATTTGAGGTGAATTTTTATTATATGTTATTTTTTTATATCCCAATTTATTAATTGGATATATTAATGATGATTATTCTGTATTTTAAATGATTATATTCTTAATATTTCATATTCATGATTATTTGGATCTTGAATTATACAAATCAATAAAATGGATTGTGAAATATTTTCCACTATTAATTTTATAAATAAATGTGTACTTTCAAAATATTCTTCTCAAACAAGAATTAGTGGATTTATTTGGTAATGTTATTATATACATTCCTAGTTGTATCATATTTGACTTTCTGTTACATCTAAAATATAGAATTGAGAATATGAAGAAATTAGTGTTTATAATGCAGGAAAAGGGAAAATAGACATCTCTAGGGTGGTTCTTCTTAATTTATTCATCCTAATTCTTCGTATGGGATTGTTAGTGAACATATGTTACAAGAATATGAATATTATGGATTATTATATGGATCCTATGATGTCATATTTGGGTTTTACATTCATATCTGACTCACTAGAATTGGTCATATTCTATATTCATGTATCCATGTGATATAGGTTTACCACTTTTAGTTTTTAATCAGATGTTTATGTTTAGTTATTTATTTTATTTTAATACTATTAATTAATGTTTTTATAATTTTAACAGTGTATTTATTTTATTTTATTTATTTTCTACAAATACATTATTTAATATTTCTCAGTTGATTAATTTTATGTATTATTGTATTTATAGGGTAATATCATTCCCGCATGGTTATTTGATACCCCAGTGCCTGTCAGTTGTCTGTGGACATATGGAATGTTGTTTAGGCCTTGTAGTTTCATGTCTCAACAAACATGTAATGGCATTCCAAGCCAATTTATTATAAAATATTATAAAATACCTCTTTTCAATAGGTGATTAATTTTAATATCAAGATAAAACCATCAGAACTGAATAGGAGAGTGTGGGGAAGTTCCATGATAACTCTTCTAATTTCCAAACCAGGAGTCACCATGCGTGGTCGGGAAAGTGTATCTTTATTTGAGTTTTGTACTTGATTAATTTTATTTAGTTTTATGTAATTTACAAACATTATATGCAATTAGGTGGAATTTTATATTCAATCCATTAGTAATTAAGGTTGAAATATGTATTCATTGAGTTTTGCATTTCATGTTGAATAGAATATGCCTCCAAGAGGGTCTTCAGTGAATCATACATGGGAATTCATAATGAACACAATACCGACTAGCTATCCAATATATTCCATTAACATTGAGATGGTCATTAGTACCATCCAATCTTTATAAAGGAATTGAGAAAGAACAATCTCAAGTGGTGGGTTATTTGCAATAATTTACCAAGACAAATCCAATATATTTATTTGGTGACCAAGTATATTATGAACCAAAAGTGTTTAAAGATAATATTAAATTAACCATTAATTTCCTTTGTACCCTTAATGAATATAATGTTTTTTTCCATATATATTCTAGTGGGAAAATGATAGAACATGTGGGAGTATAAAATGAAGGCCAAACTTTATGAGGATCTCATATGGGGTTTTTTAAATGATATGTTTAATAAGATATTATACCCAAAGACATTAAGGGTGGTGAAATATAAGGAGTTTGTGATTTTTGAGGAAGGGTATCATTTTATTATTGAGTAGTCTACTAGATTTTATGAGTTTTCCCAATATTTTTCAAAGGTCCTCATAAAAGTCTACCTGAAGGGTTGACATTTTAATATGGTATTGAGACTAGACGTTTAGTCAAGGATTAATATTTTATTATTTTAAACAAAAACATATGTGGTTGAAATATAAAAAATATTTTATATGGACATGATAAGATTTATTGGGTAGGTTAGTTCATTTACTATGGTAGCAGGATTTAAAGTACCTATAAAGGCCCAAAGAGGAAGGAAGAATAATCTTGAGCGGCTAGAAATAAGAGAATATAAAAAAATTATATTTATAATCTCATGGATCCTTTAGGTAATATACTAGTGGGGGTGTTATTAGTGTAGAAATATAGGGAACATTAATTCAATTTTATGAAAGATCTAATGAATTTCCACTAGTGTGGGATCTTAGGTAATCTAAAACACTTATGAAGGTAGCCACATTAAAGTTGTATAGTTGTGACATCTTTTACGATAGGCTCTCTAGTGTAGTTAGATGATTTTAATGGAAAACGATATAATCATGAAATGAAAAGGAACATTCATCTACCTAAGAGAGTGGTTCTAAATTTTTAATATATATATGGAAAGGTAGGTGCATGAGGAATCTGATGTTATGCTAGCGGTTGTAAGAGGTATGGTGTTTATTTATTTATCTACGTAGTTTTATATATAAATTTATTAATCCTATTATTCTATCTCATATATTATTATATATTCATTATGGATTCAACCTAATTTAATACTATATATAGCGGATCACTCTGTTCCTTTGGGAAAGAGGATAGAGTAGGGTTTAATGTTCCCTGAGTTTTGAGTAATAATTTATAATGTTGAGGTTATTTAGGATTTCATAGTTCATAAATAGGAAAACATTGATCATATTTTTATCATTTATTTCGAAGGTTATAATGAATTTTTATATCTACTAGTTCTATAATATTGATTGATTCATTTTACATGATTGAAAGAAAATTCATCTAAGTCTAGTGCAATTGAATTTCTTGTTGGGAAGGACCAATTACTATATTAATTAGATTGATAATACAAAAGATATCTAAAATGTTCTTGTATTCTGTTGAGAAGAGGATTGATTTTCATTTTTAGATAATACTATTTAGAAATCCAAAAGGTTTCGCTGATGATTTCTTTGAGCTACATTCATAGTGGGAGGTACAATTTTCTATTCATCAACTATAAAGGATGAGCCACACCACCTTTCAATATTTTCCAAAAGCTCGTACTGATTATAAATAAAAATGGGTTAAATGAGAAGATATAATGGTACATGTTAGTATTTTAAATATATATTTACTAAGAGAATATATAGTTCTATTTAAAAATAAGGTTGATAAAAGTATTTAACTTCTCATTTATTACCAGAAGCTCAATGAGGTGACCATCAAAAATATGAATCTAAATCCTATGATTGAAAATTATTTTTTCCAACTCATATGAACAATGTAGTTTTTAATTATTGAACTATATTTGTGATTCCACTAGGTAAGAGTAATGGAATTAGTTATTCCAAAGACCACTTTGAGGAGTAGGTATGTTTATTATGGGTGACATATTATGTTTTTTTGGCCATGAGAATTAACCTTTTATTTTAATGTATTTTATGAATTAAATTTACATATGATATATCCACATATTTTTTATGTAGTTTTTTGATGATATCATGGATCACACAATTTTCAAGAAAACCATGAGTACATAACGATAAAATAATCCTATTTCCACAGTTCAAAAACAAGGCATTGGGTGAAAATATCATTTTTTTTATCCTATGACCATAGTTTTACTCATTGGGGTCATCAAGAAAATAGGAATAAGACCACGTGCATGACCGAGGTTTAAATCCATGGGATTAGGCACCTAACTATAGAGTTTTAAATCCTTGGTGGTAGTTTAAAATTTATTCCCATGATTTTAAATCGTGTCCATGTAATTCAATAAAATAAAAATACCCAACATATTTTAATCAATATAATTATGTCCAATTTCATATATCACCTTACCACTAATTTTTGACTCTCTACGTGTATTTATATATTCCAAAATATATATATAATCACAAATTTAGATAATTTTATATATATATAATTATAAATATTATTACTAACATTAAATGAGTTAAAAAGAATTGAGGACCTAAGACTATAGACTTGGTTTTTGGAAATAATGGTCATAGGTGATTGTCCAAAGGCATATGGTCCCACATCAGGTTAACAGTGTCCACAGTTTTTCAGAAGAAGATCTATGTCTATGTTTTTAGATATCATGGCTATAGGTCCTATGAAATTTTAGAATTTCTTACAGCTAGCTACTTATGTAGATTCACATAACCATAAATGTAGGATATCCTAGAGCCCAATCTCTGTCAATATTGCATATAAGCTGACAACAACTACTATACAGGAACAATTTATCACTTCATAAAACTGTAGGATACAAAACATCCATTATTTTGTTTACATTGTCTTTGAAACAAAGTTTATAGGTTAATTTTATTGCATTAGAGCAATACAGACATTATTTTGGGATATATAAAGGCACATCACCAGTATGAAAAGTAATCTGAGTTCCATTTTTAGATCCAATAGAAAAAATACTTAGGTGAAATATTATCTATGAATGGAATTTTTTTGGACCATGAAATATTATAAGTGGAGATTTCATGGGAATTTCTTGCGAATATCTTTTTGACTAGGACTTTTCTAGGCCTAATTTTATATTGATGGGTTTTTTTAAAAAATTCCATGTTTGATTCTCCCTGTATATATTTGACATAAATGGGAGCAAGATTTCATTAGGATGAGAAATACTAGAGAATATTTGATGATTTAAAGACATTATTGAAATTATCTCACATTTTTATTCTTGTAGAATAAAATATGTTTTATATAAATTTTTTATTTTTGTAGGAGTATTTTTGGAGTGTGTATAAAAACTTTGTGATAACATGGTTTCATATGTATCCCGCTGGTTTTTTCCTTAGGAGCAGAACTACCCCACCCATGACCTTGAATTGGATGATCTGGTGCATAACTTTATACATCACACCATTATCTATTCGAAGAATAATTGTACATATTTACAAATCACATAAAATTAAATAAAATAGTCTCTTAAAAGGTTATAAATGTCTGGCAAAGGAATTTGGGTTTTTATATCTAGACTTTTTACTTGTATATGACCTTATAACACCCCATATTAATCCAACCCTTAGTTACATGATTTATAGTAATGATTATAATTACAAAAATTCCCTTGACCTTTTAGGTCTATATTTTTAGATAATTTCGAAAACAATTATAATAACAATTTTAGACTTTGACATGAAGGGAATTTTTTTAATAAAAATAGATCATTTAAATGAAATTCATATTTCATGTGTGAAACAATTTATTTTTTATGATGGTTCTCAATTATCTGGAAATTAACGTCGATATAGTTACCAAAAATCATTAAATCCTTTAAAATAATTTCAAATTGTGGTATGAAAACATAAATAATAGTAAAGGATATAAAAATATAGAAAACCTATTTGAAAATTGAAAAACAAAAAAAACCCATGATTTTCTTTATTTTCACATAATAAACATTGATCATATAGTCACATATTAAATCATCCACTATTGAAATAAAGAATAATAAACTAACTAATAATATAGAATCCATGAATGTATGTAGAGACATTATATTAATCACATTTGATTCATATTTCACATGCAATTGAATAACTTGAAATACTTTAATTCCAATCAACAATTCTATAAAAAATAAATCCTAAAAAACATAATTAGTAGGAAATATCTGAGGAGAACCCATCATTATTTATAATTTTAGGGAACAATTAGAAGAAAAAATAGAACCTATCACTTTTAATCAGAACAATTTTAACACATAATAAAAATAATTTGACTTATTTTAAAAAATAAGAGTAAATAACCCTTTTTAATAACTATTTAAAAATAAAAAATAACAATAAAAAATGGAAATATATATTATTTAAAAACATTAAAACTGTCAAAATAATCATTATAATAAATAATGACCATGGTTGAAAAAAATTTAGATGAACCATGAAATTTAAAAAACAAATTTGGTTCAATCTTTTATAAATAAATCAATGAGCAACCTATATGGAAAATGATAAAAATATTTATTTTTAAATATTTTTTAATAATGTCAACGATGGAGATAAATTACATTAAAACCCATTATATTATATATGGGAACATTAATGAACCCACATAAAGAATATGGTTATGAAAAAGAAAGGTTTGATAGTAAAACATTAAAACATGTTTTAATGAAAAATACCTTACATAAGAATTCCATTTAAAAGGATGTGTTTATACTTGTATAAAATAAAAATAATTATCTTAATTAGTAATTCCATAACAGTAGTCATATCTATTAACTTTTATAAAATATATTATAATCGATGTGTACACATATATTAGTTAATTACTGTTTATTTTCAACAACCAATATTAGTAATATCTATTTATTTCTTTCATGTTTCAAGATGATGATGTAGAAAACCATTATTTGAAACAATTTCAGTATTAATATAATAAAAATAATAACAGAAATCATTTTAACAATAATTTATGAACTCCCTTGTTAATTTTATGGAAATTATGGGTTTGGTTCATTAGTAGGGAATCCAAGATGATCTTTTATGGTTAATTTACTAATATCAATGAATTTCTTTATAATTTTAATTTATTTCATTATATTAATTAACAATGTGAAACAATTTGTAATATATTTTTTTTATAATTTTTCATCGTAAAATTATTTTCTAACTAGCAATGAAGGAAGTGGTACAAAATGAAACATGTGGCTATAGAGGCATTAATCTGCACATAACATTGATGAAATATTAATTTACTAATTGATGGGGTTGATAATATACTTCACCATTTAGATTTTCTAACCTTAATAAGTTCATAAATATTATATTTATTCATTATATCTATTTTTAGAACTACCCATTAATGGAGGTAGTGAAAAATAAAATATATCATTCATGGAGGTAGTAGTCCTCATGTAATATGAGAGACATTCTCATTTTTTGAACGGATGTGTGTGATGAGAAAATGACTATTATATAAAAATAATTCAAATTATGTATAATAATTATATTTATATACTAATGTTTTATGGTAATAATTGAATTTTTATCAGAAAAAGTGACTAGAAGTTTTAAACTTACTCCTCATGAAAACCCCATGATACTTCATAAAAAGGTCTTCTAGAAAGACCAGAACTAATAGAACATGGGAAAAAGGGATGGGAAGGAATTTTGGTAAATATTCTTTTTTTGGGGATTTATATTTATGGATAATAGGGGTGGTAATGTCATCCTCATATAAGTGAGAGATGTGACATTTTCTAAAATACCCCTAACAGTATATTAAAGGCATGTAACTTTCAAAGGAAAGTGGAACTGAAAGTGTAAAATAATGGAGAGGAGATGGGACATTTTAAATCATCATCTAATTATAATATATAATAGACATGTTCCAATATATTTTATGCATTTAACTTTTATTTGAAATTTTAATTATAAATTTATTATACTATTCTAATTCACTTTTTTATCGTGGAAACATAATTTTTTTGAAAAAAATAAAAAGTATCATATTAAATAATTTCAATATTATAATTATAAATTGAAAAATAATTTATTCACATTCAACACATAAAAGTGTAAAAAACTAATTTTAACATAAATAACCAAAAAAATTATTTTTAAAAATTCATTTAATGTATAAAATAACATTACAAAATATCATGTACATTATTGATTCCCATAACAATTATTATTTTCTGATTAAAAAATCAGATTAATGTGAATTGAATACTAAACCAAAGTAGAATGAAAAATTTTAATTACTTAAATAAAGAAAGATATCAAAAATATTTATTTCTTAGTATAAAACATCCCATATGTTCTAAAATTTCAAACATTGGGTTCTAAAAGGAAAAAATAAACAAATAATTTATTTTTATGATTATTAATATATTTCTCCTATAAATGTTTTTTATAAAATTTAACATAATTTTTATTTCATTATTATTTAATAATTGTGATAATATTTCTAAAAATAGATTTTTTCAACCTTCACTAAAAAATATATTTCTTTAACAATGCTAAACCTCACTGAAATTTATTTTTGAAATGATAAATTCAAAAAGTGTGTCTATTTAATGAAATTTATATAATAAAAATGAGAAATTTAATATTTAAATTAAACCATATAATTCATGGAAAATAATTAAGTTAGAATAAAAAGGGTATTTTTCAAAATAATAAATAATATTCATTTTCTCCAAAATAATTTCTATCAATTATTAATAAAAATAAAAATAATAAATTCATTTATTCATTTGAAATAATATTTTGTCTGTCACATTATCCCCCCATTAAATAAATTATTTCATTATAATTCCATTCATTGATAAATAAGTGGGGGGTTTTTCTGTTATATCCCATTCAGGTTCACACAGTTCTTTTTCAATCATATAATTATTCCCCAGGATGTTAACTAGTCACATCAACTAATTATAAATACACACTCTCTATGAGAAAGAATTTATACTGGATTTCTCTCATATGAAATATTCTTCTCAAAATGAACTACATTAGGGATTAAGACATGAGACCCATTAGGCATGTATTTAAAAAAAATTTAATCATGGAAGAAATCATTTCTTGAGGTAAACATGGAGGTAATGTTACTCAATAGGAAAACAATCCCATTTTCTCAGAATTTAATATGGGGAAATAATCCATGTTCATATTGTTCCCTTTTTACCAAAATAATTCACTCATTCATATTGATATATTTTAAGAAAAAATATCATTTCCTAAAATAAATAAAAGAAATTTACACTTGTTATAAGAATAATAATTCTATTTTCTAGGAGATTCCCTCATATGCTGCTGAATCATATTTACCATTTAGGAACCTACTCTACAAATTTAGGTTCTAAAAATTTTACCTCATGGTATTCATCCTAAATTTATAGAGATTTACACAAATTTAAATATAATTATACAAACCAGTTCCATCTATATACATGATTGAAATGTTTTATTATAATCAATTTCTACTCATGAAATTCTCTAATTCCATCTTCATTGACAATACAATGAGAAATCCTTAAGCATACCCTCCAAATTCGGAACTAATCGCATCAATTATCTATAATCTTGAGGTGATTTTTTTTGCTGAATCTTAACTCAGTACGTAATGAATTCAGATTTCCCTCTAAAAAATTGAATTCAATCCTTAGAACATTATATGATATAATAGAGACATTATTATAATTTAAATTAACTAAATATTTGCGGTAATGATGAGATAGATGATCAAAATACTCAGCATCTCAAATAGGAATAAAATGTATACATTTAGTCAAATGATAGAAAATAAACTATATTTCTTTATTACCTCAGGATTTATTTGTTGATAAATCCATGAAATAAATTGATATATATTATTCCCTAAATTATAAAATTGAATAAAATTTTGGAATCCCCTTTAGTTGTTTTCATTCATCTTTAACAACTAGACAAATTAACCATTTCATGGTAAAATAAATAATAACATTATTTATTTATTCAAAATAATAATATTTTTGTTTATTTTTATACATCTTAGTGTAACCTAGATAAATGTAATATGGAGTGATTTGAGCCCCGCTCAGTGATTCTCCTTTAAAATAATGATTCTCTTATTAAACATAACCTCTTTCCAAATCATTTTACACATTATTTAGAATATTAAACTCGAGAAACATGGCTTCTTTATCATATTCTAAATTTCATTGAAAACCATGATCTTCATTCTGAGAATGAATAATTCATTCATGAAATGATGATTTCCCTGATACGTGGGAAAAAATAGAATAGATTTTCTTATAAATAAACACCGTTTAAATTTTAATCAAATAATAAATTATTGTATCATATTATAGTCATGACATAGATAATCATGTATTATTATTTTGACTTAAGGAAGCTACTAAATTTTTTGATTCAACAAGATGATAATGTATCAAACAATCATAATCATTTAATAGTTACAAAAATATTCTTTTTATCATGTTAAACTCTTTTTAGTGAATATATACTTAAAAATTTTCAGATTTATATATAAATATATACCATATCTCCCCTAATAAATTATTCCTCAATATTTTTAATGAAAAAATCACCATAACATGAAAAAAATCATGCGTTAGATAAATTTCATATTTGGGATTCCATTTTCAGGATGCATACGAAATTACCAAATAATTTTTCATCAATAAAATCAAGGACCTTCAAAAAATAGTCACTATTACTATAAATATTCCATGCTTCTTGATAGTAAATAAAAAACTAGAACATTAAATAATACTCTTTTATTTCCTTCATGTATTAATCCCATTTCCAATATTAAAATAAATATAACTACATATTATGTTAACAAGGACAGTGGGATAGCTAACAGAAATGGGCTCTCAAGAATCCTTTAATAACAAAATACTAGTCTTTGAAAAAATTAAATCTCAAAAACATTAGTAGGTATTGGTTAATATTTCACAAATTTAAATTTAGTTGGACCATATTTTTTAAATTCTTTAGTTAAAATATTAACACATAATTAAATATTATGTAACCAAATTTCATATTTACTAAATTTTCAAAACAACGTATTTTCATTATGGGTTTTTAGAAAAATACTTAGATACTTTTCATGATCATAATAAATTATAGAATTATAATGTATATAATCAGTGAATTTTTTCCATAATTTTTCCATATTATCATGTAAAACTATATTTATTATAACCATAAATACCATGGAAACATTTGTTAACCTAAATTTAAGAACCTAAAATTTGAAATGGTATTACCTAGTTTGAAATGAGACCCTCATAATTCTTTACCAATTTCACTTTACCTCATTATATCTAGACATAATATAATTTTTTGTAATATATTTATATCCCTGCATTAGATTATAGAAGTTATCAACATGAGGTAACATATTCATGTTCTTAAAAGACTATTTATTCAGTGCTATGTATTAAAACAAAATCCTCAGTGACCCACGTTATTCCTAACAGAAAAAAATCTGACTACCCAAATAGGATGTTCTAGTTCAGATGAAAAAATTATCAAGTAATATGTATAATTTATTTTTAAATCAAATAGATTCACTTTATTCATTCCAGAATAATGATATCAAATTTTATTTTCCTTAGGAACTATGTTAATATCAAATTTACCCACCCAATCAAGAATAAAACATGATATATCATCATGAATGTCGTCTAAAAGATCATTAAACATTGGAGTATAAATAAGTTGAATAGTTACATTATTTTCAATAATAATAGAATGAAGAATTTGACACATATATTTAGTCAACTTCTATATAGACTCGACCTTAAAACATTACATAATATTTAATTAAATGAATAATTCATATTGGGGATCTTTTCATATTTAGAGTTTTAGAGAAATTGGACAGAACTATTAGGTCTCAAAAAATTAAAAAGTAGACACTTCTACTCAGTTTCAATTTTTTCATAAAATAAAAACTCTTGAAAAAAAGATTCATGTCCAGTTCCATGTTTTAGACAGTGTGGATTTTCCTTGATCTCATCCTCGACCCTATTTATCTTTATGTCATGTGAAAACATTTCAAAATATGGGATGAGAAAAAAAGTGTAGTAAGGTTTATAAAACAAAGAAAGAAAACATGAGTTCTAAAATACATACAAAACATAAAATATTTTAATTACCTCATGAAATCATAAGATTTATGAATAACACATAGAAATCATAAATCATAATGATAACTTGTGGAATCTATATCATACATACCTTGTAGATATCACACCTACATAGGGAGTTACATTTAGAATACCCATCATAGTGTATTCCACAAATCTCTTAGGAGAAACATTCATGTATACCCCCTTATTGTTACCCAACACATTGGAGATCTATCTAGGGCTCACCATCCCTATGATTGTCACGGAACCACCCATATACGTAAATCATGCCCAAGATCAATAACATGATCATAACACATAACATAAACATAATTAAAGATAAATTTCTACATTGTAATAAGAATATAGAATTTATATAGATTAACATATCAAAACCATTATCAAAAAAAATTTCAAAAAAAAAACATATGTAAAATAGTATGTGGTATTTTATTTTCCTTTTAAAAACATTAGGACTTGTTAAGGAAGCCAATGATCAAATAATACTCGCAGCGGTGGAAAGGTCATTGACACCGCTTACGTTAAAAAGAAAAATTATTTTTGTTGATTAGTACAATGATTCATATAAGAAGAATCCCATTGAATGAAATTAAAATTAAAATGTGTTTATATAGAATATACATGAAATTAGTGTATTAAAACAAAATATTTCTCAATGAAAGGAGACTTAGACGAAGTCCTTTACCTCGTGTCCGACATGACTCGATCCTTCTTAAATTTCCTGAATAATAATAAAAAGTTAATTTATACTTGATTAAGAATATTTTTCATGTTTATTATTCATTTTATATCACTTATTACCATGTTATAAACATTATGAAATCATTTAATTTAATAACAGTCATTTTGTCGATATTTGGTACTTGAGAAAAAATGAACACCTTATAAATAAAAGTTGTTCATGTGTTAAAATATATACTATCTTCAGAATGATATTCATGATCTAGATATTATATATATCATATAAATCCATTATATACATGTATTTATGATAGTACATATCATTTAGAGGTAATAAATGAAATGCATCGTTCATGGAGATTGTAAGCTGTATGTACGCATGAACACTACATACATTTCTATTTCTTATTTTAATTGAATTAAACAATAATGATAAATTGTTATATTTTATGTCAGGTATAATATCATATATAATATTATTAACTCCATACTTTATACATCCAACATAAGGCATTGATGAGTTATATCACTTTGAGGGGGCTGTAGTTAGCACTACCTCACATGAAATTTTCATATTTACCCACTATGGAAACCCTAAAAAATTATATAAATGGAAAATAAAAAAGAAATAAGAAAAAACAAACATAATATTTATCATATAAAAATACATTTCCATCATAATGTCCCCCATGAAAGGAGGTTGGAGATAATCGATCAATCATCATTTTGTGAGGTGTTAGTTTTCAATCCACAGAAACATTATGTTCATTACCCATTAAATTGAGGTTTGTGTAAGTGTAGTTCGAATATTGATCATAATAACATCCTAGTATATTGCGGGAACTAGTGTTTTTATAAATGAAAGGAATAAAAAGAGTTTAGGTGTTGGGGAAGTAAAAGAAAAAAAATATTTTAAGAAAATCGTTACCATTAATTTGGGTAACTGCCTTTCGTTTGAGCCAAAATGGTTTGTGGAAGTGCCTTATGCCTAAGTTAATGATTATTTGGGGATGAGAGGGATATAGGGAGATTAATTTGGTAGTGTTTGGACGAGCCAATAGTCTTGAGAGGTGTGAGGAATTGGATAAAAACGGTCTCCTTTTATAAGGGGGAGGAGGGGTTCTTTAAGAATGCATGAAAATATTATTTTATTATGTAATGATATTCGGTTTCAAAAGGTCCAAAAAACATTAGAGTCGATAATACGATGAGTCATTGTAGAAATAAAATCATCTAATAAGAATTTTATAGGTTTTGGATTTTATATTAATATTGATAATCTTATTTATTTAAATGATTTTTTAATGAGGTAAACACAACATCATTATTGTGTCATAAATAATTTAATTTATTCGATGTATAAAAATTATAAATAATATTCCATGATGTAAGAAGTCTTTTTATCTTTCCAAAAAATATTTATAGTTGATAATATTACATATATAATAAAAGGTACAAATAAATTTACTAAAATATATTTGTATTTGTCATTTTGCCTTTAAATTAATTAATCTAAACTGTCATTATCACTACCATGTGGCTTCAGGGGGTCCCAAAATCGACACAAGGATGCACTTGGACGGCCATGACTCATCCAATAAGGTTAGGACAACTGTTAAGGAAATTTTTAATAATTATAATATTCTTTTTAGCTTGAAATCCCCTATTTACCTTTAACCCCGAAAAATAAAAGTCAAATGTTGATATTCACCAATTTTTTTTGTTATAATTGAACCTCATTTTACTTACTAATAGCAGCCGTGTATTTCAGATTTTAAAAAATCAATTCAAAGAAGTGGTAAAATTTCATTTAAATGAAAAATTAAATATTTTAACTACTACTAAGTGGTTTCCATATTTATCAAAAATTGAAGTTTTTCAAAAAAACTACCAAAAATACACCCTAATATATATTTGATATTCCGAATTCAAAAATAATTTCTATTTTAAAAAATTAAAAACATATAAGTTGCATTAATTAATTTAAAATTAATTCCCGTTGTTAAAACAAATAGCGTGTTTTTAAGAAACAAAAATATCAAAGGATTGACACTTGTTTATTTTCAATTTCAAAGTGAAAATAATTACCATGACCAAAACATGATTAAATGGTAAAAATATATTTTAATTAAAATTTAAAAACAATTAAAATGATAATAAAACAATATAAATAAATTATATTAAAACATAGTTCTGAATTAAAATACATTATTTTTCATTATTCATAAAAACATTAACATTATAAGAAAAATACAAAAAAAATTAGACAAAGTAAATATTGATGTCCCGATTCTAAAGAAGAATTTTATTTCGTCAAATATAACATATAAAATTAAAGAAAAATATATTTAAATAGGGGTCACCATCAAAAGGCGATAAATAGACCTTTTAGTATTTATGCTTAAAATTGATTTCTTTTCTTATTTTATGCCTCTAACTTTTTTATTAAAATGTAAAAACATTTAAAAAACACGTATAATAATATTGTAGTAAGTTATGATCATTCCCTCCAACACAATGGCTAGGAGTCAACTACCAAATAATATTATATTATTAGTGTGCAACGTAAGATTTCAAAGAAATATATTGTTGTGTATCGGTTGCGCAAGCGAACATAACAACCCATTTTAAGTAAAATTAATATTTATTTCAAAAATATTAAAAAATTTGGAAAATATTAATAAATATGAATATGTATTATTCTTTATTTACTTGGGATGTTACATCCTTCCCCCATTTTGGAAATTGCGTCCTCACAATTTTATTCGCTTATCAAATAAGTGGGTGTATTTATCCATTATAGCATTTTTAGATTCCCATGTTTCCTTTTCAACCATATGGTTTATCCACAAAACCATTACCAAGTAAATTATCTTATTCCATAAATCTTTCTCTCTATGGTCAAAAATCTAGACTGGTTGTTCTTCATAAGAGAGATTCTCTTCCAACTGAACTACCTCTGGACTCAAAACGTGAGATTGATTTGGTATATACTTTTTCAACATTGAAATATGAAAAACATTGTGTACCTAGGATAAACATTGATGAAAATCCACTCTATATTCAACTCATACAACTTTCTCTAGTTTTTCATAAGGTCCAATGAACCTCATACTCAACTTACCCTTCAAACCAAAACGCACCACACTTTTCCATAGAGAATCTTTATGAATGACATGTCACCTACCCCAAAATAAATATCCTTCCTCCAGTTATCTGCATAAATTTTTTGCCCACTCTAAGCAGTTCTCATGTTCTTCTGAATCAACTAAACATTCCCTATCATATCTTCTACCAATTCTAGTCCCATCAGCTTGCTTTCATCTAATTCATCCCAAAAAGGTGGAGTTCAAAAAAGTTGTCCATATAATGCTTAAAATGGAGCCATCTATATACTGGAATGAAAACTGTTATTATATGAAAATTTAACAAAATAAATATGTTGTTTCTGACATCCCTGGTAGTCCAATGTACAAGCACAGAGAATATCCTCCATGGTTTGAATTTTTCATTCTGACTGCCAATATGATTGGGATGAAAATCTGTACTAAAATTTTATTCAGTATGCGACGAATTCTGAAGACCTTTCCAAAAGTTAGAAGTAAACATGGAATCACGATCAGATACAATAGAGAGAGGAACACCATGAAACCTGACTATCTCTTTAACATACAACTAAGAAAGTTGATCTAGAGACAAAGTATCATGAATAAGAAGGTAATGAGCAGATTTAGTCAATTGATCATCTATAAACCAGATTGGATTATTACCTCGACATGTCTTTGGAAAACCCACAATGATGTCAATTGATATATTTTCCCATTTACACTCTGGCACTCGTAAAGGCTAAATCAATCCTTTAGGTAACTATGTCTCTACTTTATCCTTCTGACAAGTCACACACTTCATAGTAAAATCAGTAATATCTCTTTTCATTCCATCCCACCATAAATAATATCGAATATCTCTATACATATTAGTACTGCATGGGTGAACTGAAAACGAAGAACTATGAGCCTTACATAAAAACTCATTCTTCAACTGTGAATCACATGGAACAAATAATATTTTCTAAAACCTAAAAACGCAATAATTATCAACGTTAAAATCAGGAAACTTACCCTTATGATCCAACTCTACCTTTTTATGTAACTCACTATCTTCCTTCTATGCTTCCTTAATTATGTCTGATAGAGACGAATCCACTAACACCTGAAACAAAACAAAAGAATTTCCTACACCAATATCTTATATTCCAAAGTTCATCAAATAAAAATACAATGGATCAAATTCCAAACATATAATGGTTAGTGAAGAATTACTTTTTCGACTCAAATCATCGGCCACTTTATTAGCTTCTCTCGGATGCTAAAGGATCATGCAATAATAATATTTGATTAATTCCATCCATATCCTATATCTCATGTTCAATTATATCTGAGTGAGTATATATATTATACTTTTGTGGTCAGTATATATTTCACATTTTACTCCATACAAATGATGCCTCCAAATTTTTAAAGAATAAACAACAACAGCTAATTCAAAATCATGATTAGGGTAATTTAACTCATGAGGTTTCAACTGACATGAAGCATAAGCAATTACATGATCATTCTGCATAAGGATACATCCAATTCTTTTTAACAAAGAATCATTGTAGATCACAAACACACCATTTCATGAATGCTGTACCAAAACTGGAGCATTCACCAATCTTGTTTTAAATTCCAGAAAACAATCATCACATTCTTTTGTACAAATGAACATAAAACCTTTTCGAGTTAACTTAGTCATTGGGTCAGATAACCAATCAATGTTTTGAACAAACATCCAGTAATAACCTTCCAATCCTCGAAATCTACGGATCCTGGTTATATTTGTAGGTCTTGGGAATTCTTCAACAACTATTTTTTTAGTAGGATCAACAGTTATTCCATTTTTTAAAACAATGTGACCATGGAAAGAATGTTTTTGTAACCAAAACTCACAGTTGTTGAATTTACCATAATGTTTCTTTTCTTTTAAGGTTTTAAAGATGACCCTTACTTGAATGTCATGATCCTATTTAATTTTTGAATAATCATAAATATCATCAATGAATACAACCACAAAATTATCAAATCACTAATGGAAAATTCTATTAATAAAATCCATGAATACAACACGTGCATTGGTTCAACAAAAAGGAATAACTAAAATTTCATAATGGACATATCTAGTACGAAACGCGGTCTTTAGAATGACTTTTACTTTTACTTTCAACTGATGGTACCCCGATATCATGTTAATCTACAAAAAATACTGAGCTCTGAGGTGACAATCAAACAAATCATCGGTATGAGTCAACAGATAATAGTTCTTAACTATGATGTTATTCAATTATATATAATCAATGAAAAGTATCATTGAACCATCATTCTTTTTAACAAACAATATAGGAGAACCCCAAGGTGTTGTGCTAGGTCGAATGAAACCTTTATCTAATAACACCTACAATTTATTCTTTAACTCTAAAAGATCAATTTGAGCCATTCGATAAGGAGGTTTTGAAATTAGATTAGCATCAGGATCTAAGTCAATATTAAATTGAAATTCCTTATAAAGTATAATACCAGGAAACTCATCAGGAAATACATCAAGATACTCATTTACCCCTAGAACATTATTAATCTGAACATTTTCTTTGTTTTCAACAATACATTAAAGGTAATATTCAAATCCATATTTTACTAGTTTTCCAGTTTTCGGATATGTCATTAAAAGAAATGGTTCATTCTTGTACACAAACTAAAAATAAATCTAAAAATAAACCTCTTTAGCTCTGTAGTAAATCGTAGAATGACAAACAGAATGCCAATCCATGCCGAAAATAACATCAGAATCTACTAGATGATAACCAATAAGGTTTGCAGGTAGATTCCTTCCGCACACAAGGACATGAAGGTTATTATGTTTTTTTCTTAATATTTCATCCAGGTGTTTTACCGTATCTTCTGTATTCATATCTTGAGATGGAATTCTCAATTTGGTAGAAAACATCTC
Organism: Viscum album; assembly: GCA_963277665.1. Classification (NCBI taxonomy): domain Eukaryota; kingdom Viridiplantae; phylum Streptophyta; class Magnoliopsida; order Santalales; family Viscaceae; genus Viscum; species Viscum album. The sequence continues at coordinate 1,597,084,528 of OY728161.1, forward strand.
AGAAATGAAAGAGTGTGCAAAACCTAAATCAAAAAACACATTGGCACAGTCTAAACAAAAAAAAAGTGTACCTGATACTACTTTATTTGATGGCCCATCATATAAGGAAGTAGATGAAAAGGATTTCACCACCCCTTTTTGCTTTTATTCTGGCTAATTATCCTTAGTTGACTTCTTTGTTGGACTCTCATTTTCATAAGGACCCATTTAATTGTACTTAATATATATTACTGACAGTAAATCATATTTTGTCTTACCATTACCATTATCATTTTCAGTGAATTTATGATCCTTATGTACCATTTTACCAAATTAGTGGCACTAACCACAATTAAAAATACAATCACCAAAAATATTTTTACCACATTTTTCACAAACTGTAAACATTGGTTTTTCACCATAAGACTTTTTGGAAGAGTTCTTCCATTTATCCTTCCACCTCGACCACTTAGTTTTTTTTTTGTAAAAGAACACCTGATCATGGAAAATCTCCATTTCCACTTTATCTGTACAATGAACAAGTTTTTCATAACATTTTAACTCAAGAAAATGTAAATCCCATAGATACATGGCATTAATCCTAAGTAAAAATGGTTGATTTTACTATCAATATCTCTTAGGAAAATTGAACCATACCTTACCAGTCAAGTGAATTTTTCTTCATAAGTAGCCACTGAGTCATCCATGTGCCTTAATTCTAGGAATTGGTTTTCCATCCTAAGATTAAACACCATAGGAAAATATTTCTCAATAAACATACCTTTGAATTCATCCCAATCAAGAGGATCAATCTCCTCACTATCCATGATATTATTCACCATCAACCACATATGTTTAGATTCACCTTCATACCGGTAAATAGAAACACTAACCGTTTGATGTTATGAACACCCCATTATATAAAAAATCTTATCTAGTTCATTAATCCACAATTCAACAAGAACAGGTTCAGAAGATCCTCTGAATGATGGGGGATGTCGTCTCTTGAAATTATCCACTACTGAAATGTTCCTCTTCAGTTGATCTGGCTGATCTTGTGCATGGATACCACCACCATTTATATCCCGAGTCAATTGTTCCATAATGTCAACAAACTATTCAATTCTGATTCTGACCATCTTAGGTTGCTGATTTGGAAGGTTGTCTTCCACCTGATATCATCCCAACATATCTTCCATGTTTCCTCTACGGAAAAACATTCTAAACATACAAATATCTTAGGCGAAGCAATATAGTAATCTGTAAATTCTATATATATATATATCATAAATTAATTTATGGATATCAATTTAACAACACCCTAACTCATAATGTTATCTAAACTGACATATTATACAAACTATAAGGACACGACCTTAAAAAATTACATAATATTGAATTAAACGAATAGTTCACATTGATGATATTTTCATGTTTAGAGTTTTAGAGAATTTGGACATAACTATTACATCTCAAAAGATTACAAAGTAGACAATTATACTCAGTTTCCATTTTTTTCATAAAATAAAAACTCATAAAAAAAGAGTCATGTCTAGTTCTATGTTTTAGAAAACATGAATTTTCCTTGATTCTATCCTCGACCCTATCTATCTTTAAGTCATGGGAAAAATTTCAAAACATGGGATGTGTATAAAAATCTTAGTAAGGGTTATAAAGCAAAGAAAGAAAAAGTGAGATCATAAATACATAGAAAACATAAACTCTTTTAGTTACCACATAAAATCATAAGATTTTTGAATAACACATAGAAATCATAAATCATAAAGGTGACTTGTGGCATCCATATCATACTTACATTATATCTATCACAGTTATGTAGGGAGTAGCATTTGGAATGCACATCATAGTATATATTTTAAATCTTTTTATGGGAACATTCAAGTTTACCTCCTTCATGTTACCCAATTCATGGGAGAGCTAACTAGGGGTCACCCACCCTAGGTTTGTCACAGAACAACTAGTATACGTAAATAATGCACATGAACCATAATATGACAATAACACAATAAATAAGCATAATGGAAAGGTTGAATTTCCAAATTGAAATATCGGTATAAAATTTCAATATATTAACTTATCAAAACCATTATCAAAACCATTTTCAATACCAAAAAAAATAGTATATGGTATTTTTTTACTTTTAAAAACATTACATCCTATTAAAGAAGTAAAAGATCAAATAATACTCTTAATGGCGGAAAGGTCGTTGTTACCACTTATGTTAAAAAGAAACATTATTTTTGTTATTTAGTAAAATGATTCATAGAAAAATATTTCCTTTGAATGAAATTAAATGTCAAAAGTGTTTATAAAATGTATAAAAGAAATTCAAGTATTAAAACAAAATATGACTCAATGAAAGGAGATTGAGATGAAGTGTCTTACCTCATGTCTGACATGACTCGATTAAAGTAATATTAAACATGAAAAAGATTCTTAATCATGTCTAAATTAACATTAGTTTATTATTCATAAAATTAAAGAACGATTGAGTCAAGTCGGACACGAGGTAAGGAACTTCGTCTCAATCTCCTTTCATTGAGTCATATTTTGTTTTAATACATGAATTTATTTTATACATTGCATAAACACTTTTTACATTAAAAAGTAGGGAATAAAAAGAGTTTATGGGTCAGAGAAGTAAAATAAAAGAAACGAATTTAAGTGAAACCAATACCACTAATTTGGGTAACTCCATTTGGTTTGAACCGAAATGGTTTATTGAAGTGGATTATGCTTATTGTAAGGACTCTTGGTTGAAGATAGAGATGTAGGTAGCTTAATTGGGCAGAGTTTGGATGATCCAAAAGACTTGATAGTGTGAGGAATTGGTTAGAAATGGTCTCCTTTTATAAGGGGGAGGGGCTCTTTAAGAAAGTGTGAAACAATTATTTTATTATGTAATTATATTCAGTTTCTAAAGGCCCAAAAATCATTCGAGTGAAAGATATGATGACTCATTGTCTAAATAAAATCATATAATAAGAATTGGACTTGTTTTTTATGTTATTTTATTATTTATAATCTTATTTATTTAAATGATTTATTAATGAGGTAAACACTGCATCATTATTGTGTCAAGAATAATTTAATTTATTCGATGTCTAAAAATTATTAAAAAAATTCCATGATTTAGTAAATATTTTGAGCTTTATAATTAATATTTATAGTAAAAAAGATGTCTTATATAAAACCATGTAAAAATTAATTTACAAAAATATTTGTTTTTGTCGTTTTTCCTTTATTTTAATTTAGTTACTCTAAAGTGTCATTATCACTCCCAATTGGCTCCATGGGGTCCCAAAATCGACCCATGGATGACATGGGTCGGCCATGACTCATCCAATAAGGTTAGGACAAGTGTTAAAGTAATTGTAAATAATTATAATATTCTTTTTACCCTGAATTACACTATTTACCTTTAACCACGGTAAATAAAAGTCAAAAGTCACTATTCAGCAATTTTTTTAAACTTATTGAACCACATTTTACATAATAATAACAACAATGTATTTTATATTTTCAATATTAAATTCACTAAAGTGGTAAAATTTAATTAAAATGAAAAAGTCAGTTTTTAACTACAACTAAGTGGTTTCACTATTCTTAAAAAATTGGTGTTTTTCAGAAAATTACCAAAAATTCATCCTAAGCTATACATGGAATTTAGAATTAAAAAATAATTTCTATTTTACCAAATTAAAAACATAAATGTTGAATTAATTATTTTAAAATGATTTTTTGTTGTGAAACCAAATAGTATCTTTTAAGAACCAAAAACTATCAAAAGACTGACACTAGTTTATGTCCACTTTCAAAGTGAAAATAATTACAATTACCAACAATGGATTAAATGGTAAAAACATATTCTAATTACACTTTAATACAAATTAAAAATATAATTTAACCATATAAATAAATTATAATAAAATGCAATTTTGAATTAAAATACAGTATTTTTCAATAATCATAAAATAATGAACTTTGTCATAAAGATAGAAATAACATACACAAAGTAAATATGGATGTCCGTATTCTAAAGAATAATCTTATTTGGTCAAATAGAACATATAAAAGTGACAAAAACTATATTTAATAAGGGGTCTCCATCAAAAGGTGATAAATTGACCTTTTAGTATTTATGCTTAAAATAAAATTCTTTTCTTATTTTATGCCTCTATATTTTATTGGATATATGTAAAAACATTTTACAATCATGTATAATAATATTTTAGTATGTTTTATTCACTCTCTCCAATACATCGATTTTGATTCAACTACCACGCAAAAAAATAATATTATATTATTAGTGTGAAACGTAAGATTTCAACGAATCCTGTTGTAGCTTATCAGGTATGCCATCGAACATAGAAACTAATTTTAAGTAAAATTAGTATTTAATTAATAAATATTAATAATATGAAAAATATTAACAAATATGAAAATGTATTATTCTTTATTTACTTGGGATGTTACAACTTCTGCAATTCATAAAATCTTATCATACGTATGAAATAATTCTAATATATAAATTGAAACTCATTCACTAAGATGAATATCACTTATTCAGCTTAATAATATATTTTTACTTGATAACCTAAAATTGAATATATTTAAAAAATAAAATAAAACTCTACTAAGCACAAGAAAAAAATATTTTAAGGAAATAATTCCTCATATGGTAAGAGGATGTTTTTGATATATTCTTGTTCATTTAATACTTCTTACATGTGTTTTTAATTAAAATTAAATTCCCCATTCATGAGGTTAAATTTCTATTTTATTGAAATTGTTATTAAATAAAAGTATTCAATAATACCAAATAAAAAAATACTTCCAAATTGTTTGAGTAAATAATTTATTTATCCATCACCATATCATTTGATTTTCCAACATCTAATCTAATAGTAGAAAATATATTTTCCGAACCTTTCAACCTTTGATTGTGATGATTCCTTCATTGGTTTAATGACTTAAGTCAATTTTTTGAATAGTTTCCCATTTTATTAAAAAATTAATAAATTCACTGTCAGGTTTTTATTATATTTCTGACAATTAAAATCATTATTTTCTTTAAAATAATGATCCAAATGTATAAATATACCACTTTGATAAAACTTATGAGATCTAATTTAGAATTTCTTAAAATATTTTATCTCATTTATGACATGTTGTAGGATTCATATATGATATCTTGTTGGTTAGTTCCCTATTTGTTTTTAACATTATTCAGTATTATTATTTATTTCTTAGGTTGTGTAAGAATAAAAAAATTCCATATCAACCCTCATAAAATATTGAAAATTTTCTTTGATGAAATTTAAATTCTTCATACTCCAATGATCGTTATAAACATTGTTTTAAACCTATTTAAAAACAATAAATTTTAATCTAATTATGGTCATTGGTAATTTTCATTAGATACCACCACATATCTAATTCACCATTAAAATTAATAACTGTAAGATTTATATTCTAACCCTTTTAACAGCCAAAAATATCAAATATATTCTCTAAATAATTTATCCATCATTTAACTATACTAGGTATAAGGTTCTTCCAAATGTCATAGGGTATTGCATGATGAAATTTTATATTATTGATATGGACCATTTTGAAATTTTTTAAATATAATTCATGGGTACTTCCATTATTATCATGCATTATTTGTGTCATTATATCCGCAATCTACTCATCTCTAAATCCAACTACATCATGTTGAATTTTAAAAATGTTATTACCAATATGTTTATTTAATAAATTAATCACCCAATATCTCAATTTAAAAGAATTATAAAATAAAAATAAAATATATAATTCAACATGTAAAATCTCAAATACTATCTCCAGATAATATATCCATAAATTAAAATTTTAGAGTTATATTACTTAAAAATATATTAATATGTTATGTAATCTAAAAATTCTCTTATATCAACCAAAACACCTCATATAAATACAAAAATTATTTATATTATTTATTGTACGAATTTAATTTCGAAACATTTCCATGTATTTTTCGGTTTATGAATTTTGATAAATAGCTAAAACAATTCATTAGAAAGTGTAATGTACCACACAATGCAATTTTTTCCCACAGAACATGTTTTTAAATTAATAGTTCTCTTTTATTTATGGAACAATTCATCCAAGAAATGTCTCCATAATTGGGTGATTGACCATGATAGATATCCCATAAATAAATAAATCTTCTATATTTATTTGAAAATATTGGATGAGAACATGAATCTATATATGATATATTAAGTGAATGGAAACCCATTAGTCTATCTAAAAACATGAAAACCTGAGAAAATGTTTTCATTTTCATAGAATAATATTTAAGCTCATAATGTCATGATAAATAAAAAATTTCACAAAAAACACATTTAAACTCAAAGAAAGAATATAAATTCCATCATTTTATCTTTAAAAATCATATTTAACACTTATGTTCACTTTTATTTGACCCATAACTGAATAGCTTATAATCAGTTCATTCTAATCCTTATTTATCTAAAGAATAAATCATTACCTATTGAATCAGAGGAATAAATCATATGACTACTCATTATCATATATAATTTTCAAGAATATTTAAATTAAATAAATTCGTATAATATTACACTTTTCAACATAATAATAATTTTAACATATAATAAAAATCAATTTTAATTTCAATTGCAAAAAATAAAAAATATACCATTCTTTTGAAATTAATTTAAAAAAAGAAAAAATCTAGAATAAGGGGAAATTAATGGTAATTAAAAATGATTAAAAAATATAAGAATAATCGTAACAATGGAAAATTTTCAGGGTTTTGTATTATTAGACAAATAATTAAATATTAAAAAGTATTCTTTTCACACTTGTGAAAAGAATGTGAAAAAAAAAACAGAAATTGAAAAATTTAAAAAGATTCATTTTTAAACCTTAAAAATAAACTCAAATATAGTTAAAATGAAAATAAAAATAATTAAAATTTATATAGAAATATTATTGGAACATCGCAAAGAACATATGTATAGAAGAAAATTATTCGAAAGGAAACCATTGTAAAAATATATCTTAAAAACACAGTTACCATAGAATTTATCATATATAGATCTGATATAACAAAACGTACAAATAGATGACTACAAAAATTATTTATTTGGATCTTCATCAGTATATATTAACTATTATAGTCTTCGATTATGATTATTTAGTACAAATATATTAGTTAGTTAATGATTATTTTCTACATTATATACAAGTAATTTTGATGATTTTGTTCCTATTTTGAGATGGAGATATTGGGAAAAAATAATGAATAAAAAGATAAAATCTAATAGATTATAAATTAAATTTAAATCCCCATGATTTAAATATTTATCATTCCCCATGTATATTTTATGGAACATATATTTCTGGTTCTTGAGAATTGAATCCATGACCAACTTGTTTCAAGTGATTTATTAACATCAATAGATTAATTTAAAATTGTCATTAATATTTGTTTCATAAATTGAGGACAAAAAATAAGTTATAACATAATTATTATAATTATTTATAGTCATAATTTTTTTTATAATCATCCATGAAGGTATTGATAAAAAATGAATCACGTTATCCATAGAGGCGGTGTTCCACATGTAACAAGAGACACATTTTCAATTTCAAATAGATGATATTTTTATTATAATGCCCAATTTATATCTATAAATACTTAATAACATCATATATTTAATATTAATTCAATAAATCCAATATTAAAACATTCTATGTATAACAGTGTTGAATAAAAAACACTTTATTTCTTGTGAGTCGACAGTCTACAAATAACATGAGTGATGATTTCATTTTTCAAATGTATAGGAGGGACCAATAAATGATTATTCCATACACATAATAAATTTTTTTTAAATAATTATTCTTATGTAATTATATTTTTATATGTATAATAAATTTACTGGAGGTAGAATAAAATTAAAATAAAAGAAATGTAAAAGGTCTTATTCTGAGTTTTTACCTTAATCATACAAGAAACACCTTGACTCCTCTTATTGTGGTGTTTTTGGATAATAAAGAATCTAGATCATTAGAAATATAGGTTGGGATGGTTTTTAAATTAATTTTTTCATGATAAGAGGCTATTGATGTGTGTATAAGTGGGGAGCTGAATGTTTCATTTTTTATATGGGAGGGTTTCCATTATTGTAAATACACTTTTTTATTAAACGATAGTCACTTTTATTGAAATGTTTATAAGAAAGTGGATAATAATGGAAATTAGATTATTTATGTTCAAATAAAATTATATACATAAAATTTATAAATATTTTTTAATATATTTATGTCTATTTTCTCTAAATTTATCCTTTGATCCTAATTGACTATTTCCACAATAACTATATTTTTTACCCTCTTAGCACATTTTAAGGACAAATGACAAACCATAATTTAATAAGTAATTTGAATATTATGATTCCAACTATTAACCACATTTTTAATATTAGTTTCATTAAGGTGGGGAAATTTTTTTTTAATATAATTATGCAAAACAAAACAAAAAACTATTTTGAAAAAAGTACATTTTAATCATAATATTGACATTACACTAAAATAATATATAATATTGATTCTCCTAGAATTCATTGGATTATAATTTAATAATTCACAGTTATATGACATTGTAAATAATTAAAAACCAAAATTAAAATATTGATTACCTAATTGCATGAAAGGATTAAAAATATTTCTATTATTATAATAAAACATTACCACCATTCTAAAAACAATAATCATAGGTTTCTAAATAAAAATAATATTTTTTATCCATTATTTTAATTATTAAAAATGTAAATATTCTACAAAATGTTTTTAAAAATATCATATTATATCTTATATAATGGTTATTTAATAAATCATGATAGTGCTTTTAAAATGTTAATTTTCACTATTCGGTGAAATATAAACTATTTTAAAAAAAATTAACAAAATCCCTTAACTATATTTTTAAAATGATAAATCAAAAAATTTAGCCTATTGAATAAAATTAAAATTCATAAATTTTTCAATCTATCTATTAAATAAAACAAAATACTTTATGGATAACTGTTAAAATAGAATAAAAGTTTCTTCTTTTTTATAATTGGAAAATCATAATATTATTCAATAAAATGAATTTCGAAAATAATTTATTTGATTCTGTAGAATTAATAAACATTATACATTATAAAAAATAATAGTCTTTTTATATGTCTACTAATCAGATATAGTAAATTTAGTGGTTTATTCCTTTAATGGTATGCTACCGACTTAGGGATTAATGGAATCCTAAGAGTATTCAGATTTTATGATCTTATTTGATGAGTTTCATCTCGGAAAGTTAGAGGCATTTGATAAAGTAACATTGACTAGTGTTCAAGTTACACCCTACCTGGATGATCTTATTTAGATATAATAGGATGTGAATCCTGATTATTTGAGTATAAGTGAAATTTTAAATACTGGGGAGACCTCAGGTGATCAGTCTCAAAAATCATATTGCTTCATTTGTCTCATAGACATGTTAGTCATTCCTCTGACCTTAATGTAGGAGGTGGTGACTACTGGGCATCATTCTATTTGGGTCACTCTCCCCAAGGCTACCAATATGTTTTATAATCTTAAATTACAGTATTAGTGGCCTCAGTTGAAGCCATCAATTATCAATTGTGTATCTTCGTGCCTTATGTTCCTAGATATTAATGATAAGGGACATTAGTTTTAATATCCTATCTTTTTTCTTTACAAGAGTTTATAATATAACAAATAATATGTTTGTATATATTCATATAAACAATATGAGATTCTGCGGCACAATGAGCCTGATATTGATATTATAATAATATTAAAATATATCATTTAACTAAATCACAATTTTTCAAAAATGGTAGAATAACTACCGAATAGGGTCTAAGATCCAAAATATGAGACCATCATTGAGTAAATGATGTGGGTTTTAACCTAGACGCGACATAACCATGGAGCGCATTGGACTCTCAGGTAAGTGTAATTTTGGCAGGATTAATAAATAAATAAAATAATTAAACTAATTATATTATATTTTTTTATTACATTATGAGTTTTAAAAAAACACTAAGTTTGATATCATACAATATACACAATTTTCAGCTTATACGAACGAATAAATATTATTATTAATATGTGATCATTATAACATAACCATTAATATGGAAAGTATGAATATGAATAACTAATTTATGAAATAAATATAATGGTCCATCTCAATATTTATGTTTTTGTAAATTACTAGAAAATATTAACATAATAATATCATTTAAAAATTTAGAAATATTTTTTTGTCAAAAATTTGTTTTCTACATTTTCACGAATGAATATTATAATAAATTTATACATTTTTATAATACTTATTTGAAAATTAGAAATTAATTTTTGGTTTCACCATGTCAAAATTATCATTGGATGAATTTCAATGAATTTTCAAAAAATATTGATTTCTCAATGAATATATAAAAATTCCAATATCTATTAAAAACTATATATTATTTTTTAGGTAAATGTTTTTATTTTTTCATTAATTTAAATTATTTATTTTCTATTTATATTAACCAAATTGTTTTTATTTTTATTGTCATTATAATTGAATTTATAATATAATGATTTCATATTTAAAAAATTTAATTTTCAGAGAGATTGCTTTTTTTATTTTTCATCTTTATTTTTAAATTAAAATTTTCGAATCATATGTTTTGGATTTTGAAAAATTGAATCCATATTTAGAATCATAATGTAAAATTTTTTTAGTATCTCACTTTTATTTTTGGATAATATCAATAGTAAACAATATATTTTTCCCACAGTTAATGGGTAAATATAGTCATTAAGGATAACATCATTTTGATAAGGATTATAAAATTTCAATAACAATTGTCAAAATATTATTTAATGAGTGATTTTAAACTAAAAAATCATTTTGATGACTTTATAAACATTTTGAGCCGCTTGATTGACATTATGTCCATTATAGTAATCTATTTTATGAAAAAATAAACTTTCCACAATATTTTTTTAACAATTACAAAAATTTTAATATATGATTACCTTGTAACTATGTTATAATATAATTATTATTTTCAAAGATAAATATTTATCTTCATTTTTTAAATTTTTAGGGATTAAATAACTACTTTTTTGTCTTAGATAATGATGATGTTGTAATTATTCAATTAATAGAGAAACAAATAAATGATATTAAAAATATTAAAATAAATAAAACATTAGGTATTCAAGTGATCCATGAATTATGTAGATAGCTATGGAATGTTTATGATGTTATAAAATAATTATTTTGAATTTTATACTTTCCATTGTTGTTATTAAAGTCATAATAATGAATAGTATTATGTTCGAAAATAATGATATTTCATGAATACAGTTTTTTTATTAAATTAAAAAAAATTAAATTAGGGTGTAAGGAAGAATAAATGATCTATAATGTCAAATTCTATGTATTTAATGGATATTTTCAACTAATTATCTCTATTATTGTCTTGTAATATTTTAATAATTTGAAAATTTGTTAATATTCCCTTATAATCAACTATAAGAGGTAACCACTTACATCACTTCATTTTATCACATTTAACAATATAGCTCAACCAACCTCTATAAAAATCTCATATACAGTTCCTTAATGACATTCAATATGTGCTGGTCTCACCAAAATACCAATTACAAGTTCCTTAATTATTATAAAATTATAGTAATAGTTGTTAAAATTCAATTAGACTAGTTATATTCAACAAAAATTATACTTCGCTTCAATTTATAACCTCATTAGGATATATTTGTTGAAATTCAGTCACATATATAATTTTTTTAGAAAACTCCAACATATCATACCATTGTTTATAATAAATGCAACATATTTAATATGTGGTCATTCAGATGATATATATGACCATAAAAATTATTATGAATGATATAATATAAATCATCATTATGTTAATATATTATTAATTTTTATGGAATAAATAAATATAATAATTCCATACACAATGATAAGGCATTAATTATAAAATAAATGGAAAAATTAAATAAATGATATGAAAAATATTAAAATAAATCTAATTTAACATATTCAAGGTGAAAAATGAATTCCGTAGATAAATATGAATTTTATAGGATATAATAAAATCATTTATTTTTCAAATTTGAATATTTTTTTAAATACATAATAATGAATAATAATAAATTTGAAAATAATAATATTCCATTAATATAATATTTTTTAAATATTATTATAAAATCATAAAAATATTATATAATGTCATATGGGATAAAAAATAGTCTAAAATTTCATCCTATGTTCCTTTAAGGGTTTTTTATATTATTTGGATCTATAATATACTTATTATGTATTAATATTTCTAGAAAGTTTTTAAGTGACCGTCTCCCCAATCATAAAAGGGTACCCATTCCTTCACTTAATTTCATCACCTTGGTCATTCTCTATCAACTATAATCTGTCAAATTATTTTATCCATGTCTCTACATACATTATATATATGATGGTCTCACTAAAAAACAAATTAATGTTCTATAAGGGATCCCTCAATGAGGTTATATTCATTTGGTAACTTTCTCAAATCCTCCTCTCTTAATTTCTTTTCTTCTTCTAACATATACTCAACTCATTCATCCATCAAGGAATCATAAATCGAGTATCATGTGTATACTAGAATATTTTATTATTAATATAATATCTTATATCCATACTTTTTCTCATCACCTCTTATTCAATGAAATGAAACCATTGTCCATATTATGGGGAATAACCGTTTTCATTGATTATGAGAATATTTTTTATATTACCCCTTCATGGATGGTCAAAAAACAATTATTATGGTTCAATAAGACTTTAATTATTATATTATATCTTATTCTATGTTTTGGAACTAATATAGAGACATAATAATAAATAAAAAGAATCTAATTTTTGATGGTCATAAAGTCTACCATAATCAACCAAACAAATATCATTATTGTTTTTTGAAATGAATCATCCAAAAGTATGAAAGAAATATGATATCTGGGACAATTTAAACTTTTTTGAGGTGAATTAATACTATATATTTTTAATTATGGAGTACTATTCAAATTTAAAAAAGACACCCCATAAATATATACAAGTTAACCCATCCTATAACTATAAAACCAACACTCCCATAATAGTGAAATTGATATTTCTAACACATAGATATAGCCATAAATAAAGATAATAAAATTTTATTACATAAATTATATTTGTAATAGTTACTGAATTAGGTAATTAATGATTCTATGTTCATTATGTAGGATTTTAAATGCATGTGCAGAATATATTCCGACATAAGCTAAGTGAATCTGTAACTAAAAACCTCTTTTTAAATGTTTTTTATATTTATTCTTAAAATATATCCCTTTTCTTGTCTATGATTTTTAAAATGATTTCTTTGATTATATATATCTTCAAAAGAATTATTTAAAAATATAATTTATTAATTTATCTCAAATATTTTCAAAAAAGAATGTTTTTAAATGTTTCACATAAAATAATTTCATTTTAAAATTAAAATTTAATGTTCATCTTTAATTTTTTTAAAATGTCAAAAAGGAATGATTTTTACAAACACAAAATGAATATATTTATTTACATTTATGATTATTTAATGGATTAATGTTTTCTTAATAATTTTACAAAATACCATTCAAATAAAATTTATTCATTAATATGTGTATGGTTTTTATATTTTAAAATATATTTTTGTAATAAAAAATTAATTTTACATATAATTGTATTTTACAAATTGGAATAAAATATTTTTCAAGGGTCTTATTCATTTTTAGGTCCTTATACATGGTTTATGATGGGTACATCCAAATAGTTTCGTGTGATTCTGTAATAACATCTTCAAAGGGTTGATACACATAATTGATCATGGAAAATGGTTGTGCCTAATACAACATATATTAAGGGTTAGCCCCATTATATCTCTCCAATGCATTGTATAATGATTTTTTACCTAGATAATTATATTCAATGTTAGCTATATGTTTCTAAAAATTTGAATGGTTTATGTATGGTTTCTATGATGATGATCTCAAAAGGATCCTACATGATTTTTCTTTTCATATCAGTGAGGTTTAATTGAAATTTTTTTATCGATGACAATAAAGATAATGATATTTTATTTTATAAAAAATGAATCACTTTTGGGGTGAGTATGTATTATTTTATAAAAATTTTAATGGGTTTTTATTTTTTCATTGTTCTAATAGTTTTTCTGTTTTAGGTCAATTACTAATATTTTTATTATCATACCTTGTTTTAAAATGTTTTTCATAGGTATCATAAAAGTCATAAAATAGATGGATATATTTACAGAGATAGAATATGTGATAAAAATTAGTTATTTTATAATTATTATTTTTGGAAATACTATTATTTTATAAGGTATTTTACTAATACATTAGATACTAGACCTGAAATGTTCCACCATTTAATACTGTACTGTTTATTTTTTAATTACATTTAAATATATGAAATTAAGAACATGGTTTTATTACCAAATTTCAACGTGTAGGTTCACTCCGTTACATTTCTTCAATGACTAAAGCCTCCAATATTAATACCCATATGATAATATATCCTAGGTTTAACCATATTACTCTAGATATTTAATAGGTGAAGATATATGAGCATTGGAGGATGATAATTAGATTGAGGATCAATCTTTTATCTTTTGGATCCTCTGTGGTAATAGTCTTCATGGATCTCGACAATGATGACACTGAAAAATTTTTAATCCTTAGATATTGATCCAAAAACAAGGTAATATGTTTATAGTTTGTGGATTCATCACTATTTGATTATCTTTTGGCGAACTCAGATCAATAAAACTAATAAATATTAATTTAAACATGTATTATTGATTCCGATTGATGAAATATCTTCCAATGGTTTTGAATTTTATTTGATTTTTTGGTTATTGGTTCTTCAATCATCTGTAAAATGGTAAATAATATTTTATAACCCAAAAAATTGATGAGGGTAATATCTCTTTTCTGTTTTCACACATTTCTCCCCTATTCAGCACATAGTTCATTTCATGTACTTAGTTTTATAGAAGATTAGTTAATTTCGTATGTTTGGTCTTTGATCAACCATTCATCAACATAAATAATGGATAATATGGGTAAGGTCCAAGATCAATGGTGCGATTGATGTTTGATGATGATGGTGGTGATCAAATATAGATCTGATAATATCTTAGGTTCCCTGAATTATGAATTTCAATGTTTGGGTTATATAGTTAAACAATGGTGATTCCCATTAATTTTTATGGATGGATTTTTTGGGTGGTGATGAAGAGGGTTAGTTTAAAATACAAACATAACAATCTATGAAAATACCTTATGGATTGAAGGATGGAGTTGTTGGAATAGACATAAATAAAAACAATTAATTTCTATAAAATTCCCTACTACATGTCTTCTATTATAAAGAACACTTGTCTTGTAGGTCCCGTTCTATGACACTAGGTTTTAAGAATTGAGATTAATATAACACACTATGTGACACATGAAACAAGCTATTTTATTTTTTACTGGCCACCTAGGGAGTACAATGAGATTACACGAGCCCATACATAACCAAACAAGCATACAAGAAAACAATACACAAGCATTAAAAAAGACCAAAAATTTCCACTTTACATGAAAATAGATATCGGAAAAGATAAGATTATACGCTAATAGACATAGTAATGTTTTGAAAAATATAGGAAGGGAAATGAGAATTTATGTTTGTAGAGAAACATGATTTTTAGCAGTAGAAAAAACCATGTGATTCCTCAAAGGTGATTTGAGGAAATTTGTTTATCTAGTACGGATTAGTGTGAGTTCAGTTTTATCACTTGGTTCATTCCCAAAAGGGTATAATGTGACATTACATCATGAAGATAATATTTTTCGACTATATAGTCATGAATTTGTTATAATTTGTGCATACATTCATGAAAAAAGGTGGTATCATATATCAATTTATCACCTTCTCTAGTTAGTTATTGTGGAATATATATAACCATCATACACAATCATATAATCCCCTAATTGGTAGAAAAAAAAATATTTTTTTCAGTGATTCCCAGTAGTTTCAGGCATGATTCCTTTATCATTGTATTGATATGTTTAAAGTTATGATGGATATTGATTTTGAAAATATCAATGAGTTTGGGATCTCTCATTTCTCCCTTAGTGTTACCATGACTCATATAGTGTATTCTCTAAGATTAATATTACCATGGATCTTAAAGAAGAATCCTATGGTAGAAATTGTGGTTGAGACCTATATGAGACTTAATATACTTCATGATTATATCTGCTTTTATTGATATTGTATAAATATCTCATATATCTAATTGAAATATCATCATATTGAGATGACCTCCATCAACTATTTATGTTTTTTGATTTCGTGGTTTCCTTGTAGGTAATATTATACTCACCCATTAATAGGCTCTGCCTACATGATTCCTATCTTATAAAGATGATATACCTTTTTATTGAGTCTTAGGAGGACCAAGACCGGGTGGAGAACAATGATATATATATATAGGTTATTATTGGGTTTCATTCGACTTCAATCCTCTGTTTTTGAGTATGTTCGGCTTATTTTGCAATTTTTTTGATTATATTTTTTTCCTTCATTTCATTATTGTACATTTTGTACAATTATTTTTGAATATAGATGTATGTATTATTTTGGTATCACTAGTTATTTTTCTTTCAGAATTGTATGTTCTTAGAGATGTGGGTGTTTACATATATGATTGACTAATTACTAAACTATGTGTATGTTCCCACATTTCATTGGGCCCCATTACCTATCCTTTTTAATTTGGGCTTGGGGTGGTCACACTGAACTCATTTGGGCTATGTGGGACCTAATGGGTTGGTTCACAACATAGTGATATCAAAGTTATCAGTTATATCTTAGGGAATAATATTTCCAAAAAAATTTAATTATGGAAACATTTAAACTTGTTTTGAGTTCACCTCTTAATATAGGGTGTCTAGTTGTTTTATGGTGGTGGACGTCTCCATTCAACTAGACTATTATAACCTTCATGTTGACCCAGGACATCTTGGAACTATTTATAGTGTGAATATTGTTACATTAATCATATAGGAATAATATATGTTTTCCATAACACTCTATGAATTTATGAAATATTATTTTTAAATAAAATAATGTCTTAGATTTCATGTGTTACATGCAACAATGAGTTTTAACAAAGAACAACATACTATTAACATTTTTCTTAAATGAGACTATTAGAAACTATAAATTAAACATTTTGAAATGAATATGAATAATAACATTTTAAAAAATAATTATAATCTTTTCATCATGAAATAAGTTTCATAAAAAGAACATAATTTTTCCTAAAATATTTATATGTTTAGAAGATATTGTTTTCTCAGAAAAATTATATATTTTTTAAAAATAAAATAAAATTAGTTTTTACAACATTTAAAAAAATTATTATAGGAAAATAAACTTTATTTTTAATATATATGTCAATATAACCTTTATGTATGTTTTTGAGAACATTATGGAAAAAAATTAATCATTCAATAAATGGTAAATTAATAATTATTATTAAAAAATCCATTTCTTTTAAATGATTTAAAATGGAAAGCCATGTTTTCATCATTTATGGGGGTTATATTTTATGATAAAATTTTCTACTTCATTAAATGAAAATTGGAAAAAAGGAATCCCGATTTTTAATCATCATAATTACTATTTTAACATTATTTTCAACTTAATTTTTTTCCATAAATGATATTAAAGACAATTCAGCATTAATTAAAACATTTAAGGTTAATATAGGTTTATCAAGGAGTTAAACTCAAAAAACGGTATTATTTGAATTCAAACATGTCTAAATACTACTATATTGATATTTTTAAACATTATAATATCAAAAATCAAAATATATGTTTATTTGGTATCTTTTCTCATCGTAAATACTTTATCATTTTTAATTATTTTTGGAATTTTTCATGTAGTTTCCAATTGGGTTTCTTTCCCCAATTATAAAATGTCACATAAAATCCTCTCCAAATTAGAAATAAAAAACCATTTAGTTAAGAAAATACCAACAAAAATAAATTCCTCAATTCCTTCCACATACCAGACAATCATTATTTGTATTACGAAACCCTCTTATGAATTCTTTAGGTGTAAGCCTAAATGAGTTCCCTGAAGAGAGGTATAATCCTTAACCATGAGTTTTCATGTTTTTACCTCCTCTAACTCAATTAAATATTATTAAACCATGATGATATAATAAAATCAGTATATATAAAATTTATATCGTCGTTATGTGAATATAATTTTCTACATCTATCTCCTATCTAATCAAGTGGGAGACGAAATTGTCAATCATGTTCACATCAAACTACCACCTCCCAAATTAATGTATTTTATTTCCATCACTTCTTCTGGTAGGTTTATTTAGTTAATTATATTATATATTTATAGATATATATATTATATTCATTAAATAAATATAGTTATATGATTATATTATCCCATATTCCTTCTTACATTCCACTCTATTGTAAATATTACAATGTCACCAGTGTATACGGTGAACTACTACCTCATGAAGTGATGTGATTTGTTTTTAACATATGATTTAAATTAATGTTAACAAGGTTAAATTTAAAAAATATATGTTATATAAATTAAATATTAATTATTATTTATGTTTAAAACATTATTTACCTTTCTTATATTCGATCTGTAGAGAATATGAAAACATCATTCATGCATCTGTATTACCAACCATCTCCATGAATGTTGTAATTCACTTTCTACATCAAAAAATAATGGATTATTAAGAATAAATATATAATGACTTGTTATTATATTTATATCAGGGTTCAAATTTTGTAAAATATGAAACCATTTTCAAATAAATTGGAAAAAATACCAAACAAAAACATACATGAACAAATGAAGCATTTATTGTGGGAAAATTGATTTTAACAAAAAAAAATTAATGAAAGAGTTATAAAATGTCATAAGTAAATTATACATGGTATAATATATGTAATTTTGATACTTTATTAGATATATAATAAAGTTAAATTTATTATATTGGAGATTCTATTATGTGCATAAGGATGTCATGACTTTTGGTAAGGTATTTTCATATCACTTTTATTTTCTATGAGACACATGCCATATTCACCAAATATTTCTTCATTTGGAGTATATAATAAAAATTAAGGTATTTTATGATGATTATTATTATTATTTTGCGTCTTTTTATAATT
The DNA here is from genome assembly GCA_963277665.1 of Viscum album. Classification (NCBI taxonomy): domain Eukaryota; kingdom Viridiplantae; phylum Streptophyta; class Magnoliopsida; order Santalales; family Viscaceae; genus Viscum; species Viscum album. Next base: position 1,597,103,929 of record OY728161.1, read on the forward strand.
ATATAATGTTTTTTGATTCATAGATGTAATGATTCATATTTTACCAAAGTGGTAAATTTTTTTGTCTCAAACTGCCTTCATTAGTATAGAATTTTTGTTACAAACCTATCATACTTTAAGAAATATGTATAATATTCGTTTGGAACATTATATCCTAAATTTATTTTCTAAATTATATCTAATTTGTTTAATATTACTTTATAACGGTCACTATGATTTTAATTTTACCAAATGGGTAAATATTTTTCCACAATGACATTGTTTATTGGGATTGTTTTGGACTGGGTTTTTATGATGATATATTATTAACTATCTCATGAGAAAATAAATAAATTTATTATTGTCTTATTATTTGTTTATTATATGTTCGATTAAAATTACCCTCCTTAATTAATCAGGAGATATATAATAGGTTCTTAAGTACAAATATACATTATTTCACTCTTTTGTCAAAAATGATTTCTCTTCCTTGTCAATGCTTTATAAAATCCATTTAAATAGTGTTTTTACTATTATATAATGATATATAATGATAGTTTTACAAATATTTTATTATTTGGAGAAATTTTTAAAATGAAAATTATTATAATTATTTAGAATAAGGCCCTTATAGCTTTTGTCAAAAATATGAAAGGAATAATCGTTTTTAATCATCTATGAGATGGATAGAATTTAATTCCACCATGACTGATCATAGATTTACAGATTCATTTATAAGATTAGATTGTTATTTTCAGTGAAAATTATTCTGAACTTTTTTTGTGATTTTTTCTTTTAAAAAGTAATTTTATAATTGGGAATGAGATTTTTTATATAAGGTGTTTTATGTTATCATTAATGCTTCATTTAGAGGTTTAAAATGATTTTTAAAACATAAGGGATTTTAAAATGATTTATGTTTTAAAAATTTCTTTCAATGTAGAAATTATATTATCATAATTAGATATTGTATGTGATATTTCAAGGTCGTTTTCCATCTAATATGGCATCCTTTGATATTAATTTTTCTTTACATGGGATATTATCTTATGATACAATTGATATTCATTCTCTAAATGGTTTATGTTTATGATGGTAGGATATTAATGAAATTGGTTTCACTTCAATCGGTTAAAACATGATGAAATTTTTGTGAAACATACTTATATTCCCATTAGAAAAGCTACTATGAAATGAGAAAATTTTTATGAATCTTTTATATATTCCATAAGTTATACTCTTATGAATTGGTTTTGAATCCCATTTATTTTTATGGGTTCAGATATGATGAATGTTTTATCATATTGTGGAACACATATATATGAATTTGATTATGTGAACATTGAGACATATATCCCACACAATGCATTGGGTAAATCATTATATATAATAAGTGAACAATGGGAAATAGGTTAATGATATTGTTATCCAATGGGAATCATACTGATTGGCTTGATCCATTTTTTGAAAAAGGTTGATGGGCTTGATCCAAAATGGGGAACTAACGATGGGTCCTGATCAATTATTTTTCAAGGGTCTTGGTAGGTAATATTGAAAAGTTAAATTATTTCTATACCTAAATTAGTTCAATAATTTTATTAATGACATTATAGTTAATGAATTATAATGATTTCACACTCTTATGAATCATGTCATTTGGAATTAAAATTCTTTATTCCATGAAACATGTTTATGATCTATGACTGGTTTGGTATGCACATAGTATGTTATTTTCCTGATCTCATAACCATTATGATTATATTATTATTTCTAATAACTCATGTCTACCCATAATGAGAATCTATGAACACCCTTTATTATGTTTCATTTCTCTATGATATAGATAAGTGTTTTAGGTAGGGTATACTTAGGAAGATTGAAAATGGGGAAGAACATTATTGGGGATGTAGAGGACCACTAAATAAAAAATAATATTGTGTACCTAAAACATAATGAAACTAAACAATTACAATCCCCATGCATGTTATTATGTAATTTATGGAATATTCATCAAAAATATGTGATTACTATTTATAAAAATACCGGGGAATAATAGAATCTATCCTAAAAAATAGTTATTCTAATCCATGGGAACTCTTACACATTAACATTATGTGAAGTAGAAATATATGACCATGGGATTATTGATAAAAATGCTTCCAATTGGGATGGTGGTAAGTGTTCTTTCTAGGATCCAAATCCTCCTATGGAGTTCTCTAATATGTATAAATTGTACCAACCTAGTTTTATTTAGACTATTAAAGTTGGTATCTGAGGAATGTTTTAGTCTAACATTTGAAACATGGATGAGAAAACATTAGTGATAACCCATATGATTATGAATTTTTTATAATAAAATTAATATGTTTATTAATAAATAGATTATGTGGTTTAACTAAGAACAAATCCATATCTGGATTCAACAAGTGGGAATTGTTCTAGAATAGATGTACCTAGGTGAAATGAATATTAAAAATGTGCCCTTGACTTGTCCTATGTCTTATTAGTACATAAAAAATGGGCCTTACTAGACACCTAGTCTGACACTCTCTCGAGATATTTTTGGTTAATTCTCATTTTCCTTAAGTACCATTATATAGGATTTGAAAATATGAAGATCATGGATTTCATAGATTAATGCTAAATGATTTTTCATTACTATGAATTTTACCATAATTATTATAATGAATAACACTATACTATTGGTTTTTATTCTATAGAAACATCCTGATATAGTTGATTTAATACATAATGTGGAAGAATGTAAAATTATAGTTCCCCTCTGAATATAAATTTCATGGATGATGGAATAAAACATCTCATTGTGATGGTCACACGACCTTATCATTCTATGAATGATGATGAAATTAAAAATCAAATAAAATTACGGAATATAATTCAATTGTGTGACTCGTGAGGAAACTTACACCTTATTTTTGGGTCAACTAATCCACCTGTCACTAAGCAATGAATCAATACAATTTGAAGGAAAATTATCAATTTTCTAGTGTTAGTAGTATGATAATGTTATTTTGGTTGTTTATCCTTTGGAAGGAAAAATGATCAATGGTGGAACCTTATTAAATATATGAGTCAAGGAATGAAACTTGATTATATGTAATGGGATTTGTTTTAGGGGTTATCGTTCAGTAATTTATTACATTAAATTATAAATAAATGGATGGAGTAGAAATTTATCATGCTCAATCAGAATGAAAATAATGATATTTGTACCTAAAAAAATAATTTTAAAAGACTTAAAATGTACGATTATAATTTAATAATATTCCCAGAAAGAAATATTTTACCGATTCCTTGGTTTCCTAAAACCAAGACATAAAATGATTTTGGGAATAAATACATTATTCTCTATGAAGAAGTTATTGAATGAGCACTGAAGATATAAATAAAAATTCAATATTACCCTTATTTACATGGATTGGATAAGAAAAAGGAAGATCAGGTCTCATGATAAAAAAGAATAAATAACATGGTTGAATGAAATTTAATACCTATATATGCTAGAAATGATGGATGGAGAATTAAGGTGAATTATTAAATGTAATATGTGGGTTTTACAGGTGTCATAATTTTTTACATCAAGAAAAAGATTGTATAAGTTAAATGAAGTGTGCAATAAATGGAATGAATGGTGAGAGAGAGATCAACAAAATTCCCAACCCATACTCTAATGTTTCAATGGAAGTGATTTAGTTAATTGTGTGAATCAATTCCCTGATCTATGGGATAATTTGGATGATAATACATAAAAACATTTAAAGATAAAGGAAAAAAGGAAATCTTATTAAATAACAAAAACCGAAGTAAATCATGATATTTCAGGAGTTCCAATGTGAGGAATTTCATGTTGTATTATCCATTATTGATATTTGTGAAAATATTATTATGATTCATTTAGTAAAATTTGATGAGGATATATAAATTGATTGACTCTTTATACATATATTCTAGAATAATTAAGTGAAATTCCATATTATAAATCATTCTGTGATCATCTATAAGTGTAACGAGGAACCTTAACATCTAATAAAAATGTATTTGCATAATATAAGAGCTTATATAAAGGCTAATAGGTCAATTATGTTTTTAGGGCATATAAGGTTTTATTGTGACTTTATTTCGGAAGTGATTAGGGTGTATATTTATTGTGTTAGACCTGATGAGTTGTTAAATTTATTATTAAGATGATCATGAAACGATATGAGGTCAAATAATTTAAATATTTGTGATTTAATCTTTGTGATAAAATTTTTAATTGGAATCTTAAGGTTAAATATTTATGGGAATGATTAAGTTTACTTTTGGATGTTATTGGATAACCATTCTTATCTTTTTTTTATGGAATATATTTAGTGGCTAAAGGAATGGATAAAAAGGAAAATGATGATTTTAATGATAGAGGCATAAAATATAATTCTGAATACTCCGTTCATGGATTAAGAAAGAAAGTGGATATTGATCAAAATAGAACCAAAGTATGAAACTTATGATTATGATTTAAAGTAATGCATATACCAAGACATAATGTAACCATTTAATGTCTTGATTATATTGAGACTGTAGTCTACCATTATCGAATTCCAATGAGCCTTTATTAAGTTCATGATGTTTTTCATGCATATCTCTTAACTAAGTACATACATGAAAATTCATATATACTAAACACAATAGTCGTAATACTAGAGGAAGTAATTTATTATAGAGATTTTAAAATATATTCTTTATTTTATAGATAAAGTCATTCGAAACTAGAAAACTCACTTGGTCAAATGTTTTTATTGGTGAAAGTACAACCTTAAGGAATCTACATGGGAACTTAATGATATAGTGACGCATAATTATCCGTAGTTTTTTTAATCAAAGTGACGTAATTTTTTGAGATAAATTAATTTTATTGAGGGTTGAATGCCATTCCATGAGTTTTTATGAATTATATTTTCTAATAAATTAAATTTATTAGATATCATGCGTTATAGGAAACAATGAAATTTAAAGAATTGCATCATATTTTTAATATTTTTATTTAAATATAGAAATTATGAGCTATATGTTATAATTTTAAGAATTAATAAGAATATAAATATTTCAACAATTAAGTATAATGGTTTTGTATAATGTAAATATATACATAAAAATTTTATAGAATTTAAAAAAATGATTACAAATTTCAATTATACTATTTTTTAAAAACGTTGTTTATATTTTTTCTAAAAAATATTGACAATAAATTTTTTCAACATTTCATAATATTATATTGCATAATAATCTTAATTTTTTAAATCCACTTGTCGAAATTATATTTGAGGGAATTTTATTTAATTTACTTAAAATATTATTTTTTGGGCGATATAGTAGAAAACATTCTTTTTTAATATAGTCATACTGTTTAGAGAATTTATAAGACCCATTTTTATTTTAAGATGAATTAAAAATTAAAATTAGTTATTGTATATATATATTAATCAAACTTCGGGTTCTAGAATAAATTTATTATATAATTTTTATGTTAAAACCTACTATACTCATGGGAATTTTCTCTTTGGAAAACCACATTTCATCACTTCAGTATGGCTAATTATATGTGAATATATCATTCACATCTATAATTAGAATTTTATAAAATGGATTTCATTTTTTTAAGAATTGTAAAAATTAATAATTATTAATAAAAACATAACTATTTTAATTTAATTAATAATAAATACAGTAAAAATTTAGTATAATTTTTAATCATAAAAGTATTTTACCAGAAGGCTAAACTAATGAATAAGGGTAATATTTCCATTAAAAATTATATAAATCATATTATAAGGAAATATTTATATATTATCTGAACCATGTTTTATATATGGACATTTTGATGTTTTTTCATTTGAATGAATATATTATTTTGGATTAATGATGGAAATTTCCAGGTAGTTTCCATGTGGGTTCCTTTCCACACTTATAAAATCTCACCTCCTATCCTCTGCAATTTGAACTTCAAAAACACATTGGTTCATCGAATAACTTAACAAATATGTTCCTCAAATACATGAACACGTGTTATAGGCTATAATTTTATTATTAATCTCTCATATGATGGATTTTTCCTTAACCAACTGGAGATCCCTAAATTAGTGTTATAATCCTCAAGCATGTATTTTAATTTTATTTTTTATTTTATCTCCATAATATATTATTATATAATAATTATATAATATCATCAATATATCACCTATTTTATGGTTTTATTATTTTAATTTCATTCCCTAAAACTATCTCATGTTCTACCTTTTTATAAATGAAATCATCGATCATGTCCACTACACACTACCTCCTTGCGAACCAACTTAATGCCTTTTTAATCAACGCTTTCCATTGATTAGTGTAATGATGGATATAACACACAAAAATACATATATATATATTATTTATGAAATAATTATACTTCTTTAATTATCATATAAATTCTACCTTCTGACATTATATTCCGTTGGAAATATGATAATGTCACACCTCTATAGGACAGACTGCCACCTCCCAAAGTGATGTGATTATTTTTTCACATACGCTTTGAGTTTAAGGTAATAAGGGTAATTTTAATAATTATTCATGATAAAAATGAAATCATAATTTTTGAAATGTTGAAGTATTGTTTACATTTCTAATGAATCATCTGTCTAGAAAATGGGAACATTGTTTATGTGTATGTATGGCCTACTATATCCATTAATGATGAAATTCATTTTCTATCTCTAACACTAATATATTATTAAAATACATATATATTGAATATATATTATTTTGATATAATAGGTAAAATTATAAAATTATGGAATACAAATTCAAGTAAATGGATCAAAAAACACCAAACCAAAACATACATAAAAAAATGAAGCATTTATTATGCGAAACATGGTTTTAACAAGGAATTGTTAATAAATAGATAATAAAAAATCATATGTAAATAATATATGATATAAGATATATATTCATGGTTATGTAATGGATTTATAATTAAAAATATATATTATATATGAGTATCTAAAGTGTAAGAAGGATTTCATGACATAAGGTAAATGATTTTTCATCTCACTTTACTTTTTTTAGACACATTCAATATCACCACATATTTCTTATATGTTGTGTATATAATTCCCATGAATTTTCATTATAATTATTAAAATTATGGTTTTGGGTATTTCAATAACTATATATTTTTATATCAATAATGTTTCTTATTATTTAAAAAATAAAAAGTGATAAGGGGTTTTTTTCTTCAAGTTTCATTATTTGAGACATAAGTTATTATATAAACTTATATTGTTTTATGAGGTGTATATAATTACCCACTGACATATTATATAATGAATATATTTCTATAATGGTATCAAATGTATTTAATTTTATTCTTTAATATGTTTTGTTATTCAAATTCTACTAATGTTCTAATGATTTTATTTAACAATGTCATTTTGTATCAGGAATTATTATGATTATGTTTCCAATAATGATACCTTATGACCTATATATCAATAAAATCATGAAATTTTTTATCATCTATTTATTTATTGAGATATACATGTTTTCATTTATTTTTTATCTCTTCATTTACTCAAAATATAAATAATACATTTATAATGAAAAATAAATATAATTTATCTTTTTAGTCGAAAATGCATTTTATTCGAAGAAAATGTTTTATAAAAATGTAAGAAACATTATTTTTCTCTTCTAAAATAATTTTTTGAAGATATATTAACCCATTTTTTATTTTTTAAATTTTTATTAAAAGGAATATTATTTTATTTTCCAAAAAATGACTTTTTTTCTTTTATTAAAAATGTGTATAGAATTTTTTCTTTTATACATGTATTACATGAACAAAATTTCCCTCTATCATGAATGATCATTGATTTAATTTTTTTTATTTATATGTTTTCATGGTTATATTAAGAGGAAATTATTTTGAATTTTTTGTGAAATTTCTTTGTTTTAAAAATTAATTTTCAAAGTGGAAAGGATGTTATCCTCCAAGAATGTTCGAAATTTTATTTAAATAAGCCTTTATATGTTTTAATTGTTATTGTAAGAAAAGGATTATGGAAATTTTTTCTATTTTAAAAAATATTTTTCAATAACAAATTGTTATTTTATTTAATAAATGTTCTAAGTGATATTTCAAAATCATTTTCTATCAAAGATAAAATAGATTGATGTTAATTATAATTTAATGAGGATATGATAAAATGATACAATTATTAATCTATCTTAAAATGTATTATTTTTTTGATCACTAGATTTTAACGATGTATGTTTCTCTTCCATTGTGTATAATATGAATAAATTATTATAAAACCCAATTATTTTCTCATGGGTTATGGAAGGATGAAAGGATGAAATGATTATAAAAATTTATATTTTTAAACCTATTATTATATAATTAATTTTTAATGAAATAGATTTATTTTCATCTATTATAATATAATGAATGTTTTATGATCTTGTGGATAACATATGAATGACTTTCGTTATGTGATGAGTGGGACATATTTCTTCTTCTATTTCATTAGGTAAATCATTATATAACATGAGATAAAAATGGGAAATATTTTGGTGAGATTGATCCACAATGGGAAATATACTAATGGGATGATCTATAATAGGAGTCATGATGATGGGATTTATCCAAAATGGGAAATTGGTGATGATGTATGATCCACTATATTTGACGGTATTGGTAGCTAAATTTTAAAAATGAAATTTTTATATGTAAAATGGTAACACTATTTTACAACATGAGAATATGGGCTATCAATTATAATGATTTCACACTCTTATGAATCAGGTCTTTTAGAATGATAATGATTTATGTTGTGACTCTTGTTTTTTATATATGGTAGGTTGTGTATGAAGTTAATATGTTTTTTAATGATTTCAAAACCTTTATTCATAAAATATGATTTCATATGACCATATAATGTTATCTCCCATGATTATCCTTAATTATTATATGAGATCTTTTTTTATTGTGTTTCCTTTCCCTGGGAAATAAATTAAGGTTTTATGTAGGGTTTTTTATGAAGAGTATAAAGGGGAAATATCAATATTGGTTATGTTGAAGATATTACATTAAATTAGATGATTTTGAACCTAGTATTCAAGGACACTAATCCATTATTTTTTTGGGCTTGTGTTAATGAATTGTATTTAATGTTAATATAAACAATTGTTATATTTATGTATAAAAGGATTCATTCATTATAGCTTCCATATACATGTTATGTTAGTTTCTTAGATATAATTTATTTATTTTTGTACATGTTGAATTTTTAGGTTGACTCCACTTAAAAAATAATCATGGTTTCCATAATTGTATCACAAGTATAATTTCCATAGTGGAATGGCATTTAGATATGGTATTATATATAAGGTTGTACGCTGGGGTGATTTTCTAGTTTTACTGCCACCCATTGACAAGAAAGATGTACCGACAATACCAGCCACATATGTGCTCAAGTTGAGCCTATTTAATGAGTTTCAGAGAAAGAGAAATCCCATGTTTCATGGTACTCGATATACATAGAATGATATGCATTGGATTTAGTATATAACCTCTGTTTTCCTCCCTATAAAGAATCATCTAGATAAGATGGTGTTTTTAATATCCATTCATATTTAGGGTTTCACTGGGAAATGGTGGATATTTGTAGATTGGCCACATAGAGTGGTGAATATATCTTGTAGGTATTTTGATACACTCTTCATGGATGATTTTTATCCATCGAAATTGTGTGTGATTTACATTTAGAGGCATTTGCAACTTCAGCATGGAAGTCTGATATTGGATGAGTATTTAGAGAGGCTATCTAACTAGTTGAGGTACTCTAAGAATATGGTTAGAGATATATTTTTTAATAATGTACCTTTAATAAAGGATTACAACAGCAGAATATTCATTATTATGATTAATAAAACCAAATTTTTGGTTTAGCGGTAACCTGCCCAAAACATGTAGGATACAAAACATTACATTCCAGATTCAAATTTCAAATTTCAAAAACATTGAAAAATACAAAACATGGTGAAGAATATTATGTGTGTCCCATGATATAAAGATACCTAAATCTGGCCATCATCTCAAATAATTATTACTAACCTAATCTGCCAATGCCATCAACAGTCATCACGACACCTATTTGATAGAGAAACCACATGAGCTGAACGATGCCACTAAAATTTACACTTAATATATTATTCAAAATCATATTCATCAATAATGAAATTGGTTTTCAATATTTATATAACGAACCTTCACCATGTCATCATAACCACCTAATCACAACACACTATGGAATAGAATTATGAAGACAACATAAGTTGCTGTAAACAATGAAATTTGTCATCGATGATCCCCATTAAACGGGAAGCAACAAAAACACAAAATCCAAGTAATAATACAACATAAAAACCCAAACACCATTTAAATTTTACCATAGATATCATAGGAAAACCCATCAATAAATTTAATAACAAAACTAAGAAACAAAAAACCATTATCGAAGAGATGTGCCTAGAATATGGACGCCTTTGAGCCACACCTTGCAAAACCTGATTGTTAACGCTTCTCTGGATCTGACCAAGATAGTAGAAGCATAAAGTGAGGTAATGGTAGTGGATGGGTGGATAATAGTTCAAATATATGTCAAAAAAGGTAGAGAACTATGAATAATCAAAAATTGATAAAGAAATCAATTAGTTCCTTAAGATCCATCAACCGCAAAACTGCAAAAACCAAAAAGTCCTTTAACCACCACTCCATATCTGACCTAGAGACACACTGAGAATAAGGATGTTAAAGTCTCAAAAAGGGCATCCAATTTCATCAGTAGAATACATTCATCACGAAATAATAGGAACTATATATCCATCACCTAAGAAAACATGATAAACAAGAACAAATATAATCATGAGAAGGCTAGAGAAGATGAATAGAAGGGATAAAAGGAATAAAAAATCCTATTGTGATATAATGATCCACTGACTCAGAATCAAAGGATATTTTGATAAAACCTATGTTGTAGCTGAGAGAGAGAGGAGGTGGATGTAGGGAGAGAAAGGATCCATCTTTTAGTCTAAAATGTAAAAGAATCTATTGAATAATAGAGTTATTGGTTTATCAAACTAGATCGAATCAACCCACCCTATGTCACAGAATTTAATGATATATCAAGGAATTAGTCGTATATCTTTTAATTTACATGTATTCTAGAGATCTTGAGAGGAATCTGGTAATATAGATCATTGTGGAGGAGAAGAGGCCTACAATTTGTGCTAAAAGTGAGCACATAGGTGTTGGGACCTCGTCAGCTAGTATTTGATGGTAGGTTTAGGGATTTTGGCATGTGATATGTTTTAGGATATGATCTAATGAACAAGGGTATGCAATTACGGACTCTTAAGATGATTATAGTCATCTAAGATAGAGGTGGTGTTTATTTTATGATGGTAACAAACATCTCACTCCAAATTTTCTGTCCCATCATACATTTGATAGATAAAAATATGATAGACCACCTATAAAGATGAAGAGTACATATTTGGGTGGTCCATTTGGAAGAAGATAAAGAAGAGGATCAAGAAGTGTAGAATTATCTCAAATATGTTCTGACCTGTTTCCACCGCTACCCCCTGGTGGCTCAAGCAATGTTCTTTGAGTTGGTGGTCAGGGATGAGTAAAAATAAAAGACATAGATTTCTATCACCCAATGACTCCAATGCTTATTCATTGTTCAATATATGTATCTTCTATATTATATACAGTTATGATATTATAGTGACCCAGGATTAACATACATGGATTTTATATCATTTAAGATAATTTTTAGGAACATTATAAAAAATATATCCTCTAAAGACCTCTAATATTGGTACTTCTACCTAATTTTTTTTCACAATAATGGGAAAGGAACCATGCAAAAGGGATTATCTCATATGCTCAGTAAAGGTAAATAAATGAAATTTATTGGGAAAACATGAACAAAAGGGTATGAAACAGGAACATATCATTTTATGATCATACCATGGTTATTAGAAATCATAATAATTTTTGGAAATTCAAAATACATAGATCATAAGATAAATATGATCAAAATTTAGGAAACTATTACATAGTATTAAGACACAGAATTTGTCGCATGCACATTTTTTTTAATGTTTTGAACATTTCTAAGTAGAAATAGCTTCGCTCATTAATTTAAGACATGATTTCAGGCCCCCGCATAAACATATGGACATTAAAATAGGTCCACGAATAACATTTAGAACATGTAATCTAGATCATTCATAACATTATGGACATGAAACTAGATTGATACATAAAAGTGTGAATATGTAATCTGGTTTATGTATAACATTGTGATCATGTAATCAGGTTTCTACATAAACTTATGTACAAGACAAAAGGTCCATTCAAAACATTGTGAACATTTAATAATGTTCAGTCATAACATTGTGAATTTGTAATCAGGTACAGGCATGAAATTTAGGAAATATATCAAGGTCCATGCATAATAGTTTGAACATTTAATGAGGTTCACAGGTAACATTATGAACATGAAATACGGTTCACACATAAAATATATACTCATTATTCATCAAACATTACCAAAACATTTTGAAGGAGATATGGTTCCCCTCTATCTTAAAATAAAATCATTCATACATGTTCCACATGATAACAAAACTACATAATATCATGATATATACAAAGATATTGGTTTTAAAAACATAAAATCATAACCTAGGAAATGAAATCGACATCACTAACATTTCATCATATCATAACCATTTCAAAATATATAGGTTTCATAATCATTTCATTAAATCATAACCCATGAAAAGAATAAGGTTTCAAAACAAAAAACCCATTGAATTTAATTGAGTGTGAAAAGCGGAATTCCATAAAAACAAACACCATTAATGAAAGGGTATGAAAAAATCCTTTGGATAATTTCATATATGGTCATGAGTACCCTCAATATAGTTCATTTTATATGGAATATAACATTGAAATATATTTGGAAAACATTCCTTGAGGAAATTATCCTTTATTCATTGAAAAAATGATCTTTAAAACCGAAAAAATTGATTACCATTTTACTAAAAATGATCTTTAATACTTATAATGAAATCATTTAATACCTTTGAAAACCATTTTCATTGAAATAAAATAAAAAGTTATTTAAAAATATTTGAAAACTATTTCTTTGAAAATACATTACAAACCAAAAAATAATGCTTGAAAATCATTTGAAATCAAATTCCAATGAAAAAAAAGTTAAAAGAAAATATATATTTAAAAGAGTGAATTTTTTTTATACATATTTTTTAAAAAAAATTAATAAAAATTAACCTTTTAAACATACAATGGCTGATTTATAAAAATGATAATGGTTAAATCTGTACAATCCATATGAGGTAAAAATAAAATTCCCTTTTCATGGTACAGAGAATTGAAAAATGACTGATTCTGAATGTGGAAAAAATATTCCTTTTAGTACATTTTTAAAGGACAAACGGTTAAACCATTCTCTTAAATATTAATTTATAATAGTTAAATATTCTTGGAACACCTTTTTAGAATGAATGGTTTTGAAGGAACATAGTTTTTAGACTGAGGATATGGTAAACCCAGTATTTCTTAAAAGAACAATTTTAATTACCATATGTAGAAATGTGTATAAAAAAACCATATGATAAGAATATTAATGAATTTTCATGGGATATAGATCATATTTTTTTATTTAAGGATACATAAACATATATAATCTTGAAAATCAATGTGGTTATTTAAATAAACTCTTAATACATGGTAACTTTTAACCGTACTCACCATATATGAAAATTAAATTAAATGAAAATTTAAATATTATGAAATTAATTATATTCATGATTTAAAATTTAAAAGTTATTATATACAGATAATGGAAAAATATAGGTGCATAACATGGCACGTGCCTCAACGAAGGGAAATTGAGACAAAAATATTTTAACAATTCAGTAAATTTTGAAACATAATTACCATGAAATAAATTCCAGATAATGTATATTTAAAGACCCATAAATTTAACTAAATGAATCATATAATATATCTATTATTAGTATCTATACCACTAAATGTGAATGGGTTGTGAATAAATCATGTATCTCACAACAATAAAACACGAGATGAAGTCCCTTTAGCTTGTGTCTTGACTCTCATCATACTCATTAAAACAACTTGTATAATAAATATAAATATATTATTAATGTTTTAACGATAGAAATTATTATATATAATACAGATTTTATTTTTGTTATGACCTTATATTACATTTCTATTATCAATTATATGTTCTTGTTTCACTTTTCATAATATCTGCTTTGTTCTTCACATGTGTCATGATTTATTATATTTTCGATCCTTATAATGATATCAAGAATCAAGAATATAGAAAATTATACAAATATTATTTATATTATGTATATTTTGATTATAATAATATATATAATATATAAGTATGAAATAGAATACACTTTTCCTTGAGATGGTATGTTTTACGTGCCCCAGATCATTGATTCTATTTTTATTGTAATATTGAAATAAAGAAAGAAAATGGAATATATATATAAATATATATGTATATAATATCATTTAAGTAGAATTATAATGTTATATATATCATAATAATTAATGAAAACCATCTTTAATATATTCCATTTAGTTGGTGAATGAATGACAATTCTTTGAAATAGTGATAGTCAACACATCCTTAAATGAAATTATCTTATTTACACTGAATGGAAAGTAAAAAAGACATGTCCTGTAAAAGAATAACAAATCATAATGTCATAAAAATATAATATATAAAATATATAAATATCTTTCATATCATAATATCTACCGTATGATTTGGTAAATGAGAAATCAATAATCATTGTTTAGTGATGTGGTAGTTCGATGCGCACATAAATAATATGTTATTTACCCATTAGATAGTGATGTGAATGTGTAGTTTGAAACAATAGCACAAAACATCCTAGTATATTTAATAGTATATATTTTATACAAACATGAAATATATATACTTTAGGGTGTGGATAATGAAAGTAATATACTGGAGCATGGGATAAGTTGTTACCTCTTAATCGGGTAACATATTTTAGTTTCTACAAAAAGGATTACATAGATTACTTTCATCCCAAGGGGAGGCCAGTAAGTAGAGTTTATGGATGATAAAACTTTTATTGTTAATATATTGGCTGAAATTAAGTGTTTCGATACATGTAAAGTGGAGGTAGAGTTTTTGTCCTTTTATAGGGAATGAAGAGGACACACTTGGAATTTTTTAAAAACATGATAGTTTTACACTTGTTTTTACCTAAAAAGTCATAAAACCCATATATTCTAAAAAATGGAAGCTTCATGGATGAATAATGGAATTAAAATGGGTGTTGTACAATTGTATAGGTCTTTTGAGTCTTGATATTAAAGTTTATTACATTGTTAACCTAATTTTTCTCTTAATCGTTGTAATTAATTTTAATTAATTTAACTTTTTGTTTTGGTAAAAAACAATGTTGAAATTATTATCCATTTTAATTTATGATTAATTTAAATATAATATCAGTTTCTAAAGTAAAAATGATCAAAAGTTTTCTATGTTTTTATATCAAATTTCAATGTGAAACTGGTTTTAATGAACTAAATTGGATTAATGGATAAAAATAAAATCTAACAAATCTTTTAAACCAATTTAAAATTTAATTTAATCTTATAAAAAATTCAAAGAAAATTTATTTTTTAATTAAAATGTAGTATTATTAACTTTTCATAAACAATAAATACTTACAGAGAAATTAAAAAAATTTGTCCTAAAATAATTTTTATGTTTTTATTCCAAATATAATTTTCATTCTGATATATTAAATCTGTAATGGTTCTAAAAGAATTATTTAAAATTTGTTCCCCATTAAAATGTGGTAAAACTATCATTATAAAAAGTGATTTTATGCATAAAAATGGTATTGTGCATATATTATGTCTATAGAATTAATGTGACGAATATACAATATATTTTATGAAATATATATCATATATATTACATTCCATCTAGTTAATAATTGTAATCTATTTTATCTATTTGTTTAAAAAAAATTGGCCATAAAAATAAAAATATTTTTCTTTATATTCATTCTGTTTTAATATTAATTTATATTTAATTGGTATCCTTTGAATTCATATTATATTTGTTTAAAACATATATTTTCATTAATTAGTTAATAATTTTCATAAAAAATAATTTGACATCTATGTTATATTTTACTATTATTAGTAATCACATACTAATGATACTATATTCTTTAGTAAAAATCGATCAGACATGTTATGCAAGCCAACCCGGAAATTTATTGTTTTGTCTAACACAATCTTACCTCAATGTTCTATATTGATAAATCAAGAATTTATGTTGTGTATAGTAAAAAATTAACTTGTTTTTTTGTTAGAAAATAATCCAAACATAGTGATTTAATAGAAAATAAACTAATTTTAGTGTTACATGAAATGAATAATATAAATATCTATAATATAATTCAAAATATAATAATTCACAAAATCTCATGGTGTAGCATTATATAACCCTTAAAATGAATTTATCCATTGAAAATTTTCTAGGTTATCAAGGGTTTAAAACAATTAAATTTCATTCAATGAAACCCACATAATAAAAATTAATATGAAAACATCCCTTAAAAAGGGAATATTTGAACAATAATGATTACCCAATGTAACATGTAACTAGGTTTCCAATGAAGAGTAAATTGGCTAGGAGTTAAGATTGGACATGGATAAAGAGAATAAATATTTATAGGTAGTTATTGGTGTCATCAATATAAAACAATAGAATGATTAATGAAATGTTGAGGGACTCAAAGTGATAAATAATAAATGATTTAAATGGCCACCAGTTCAACAAAATATATTGTATTTGGGACAAATTGTTTTATCATTATCCTAACATTTTGTAATTATTTTATTAAACAAGAATATAAGGAAATATACATACATGATATATTTCTATAAAAAAATTCATTGGTTATTTATGCTTTTATGAATTTCTAATTCATTTATTACTTGTTACAACCATTGTCTAGAAATTAACATTGATTCCTGAAGTGATAAAATACACATTCTAATGATATTGAGGCCCATAAAATAATAAAATGTATAACTATTTATCTATACCTTAATATTTAATCATAAAAAGAAAAAAAAATTCATCATAAATAATTATTACTCAAAACATTATACATTAAGTAGGACATCATGTAGGCTAGTGGAAGGCGTGAAACTGTTATGCTCTTTCAGTCTTGGGTTCAAGACCCGAAACCTTTCTATACGTGATAGGTTTTCACCAGACATAAAATATGTTCTTTGGTAAAATCAAACTAATATTATTTCTAAAATATGATGGACATCCTTGAAACATGTTTAATCAATAAATAGACTTTTAACCATGTTTTTCAACACAGTATCAATACATTAATAATTCCCACAAAGTATAAATTAATCTTTTCATGAATTTTTAACCTTATAACCAATATGAACGATTAAAATCCAAAAAATAGAAATAAAGGTATATAATCAACTTAACATTGTTTACCCGGTATATCAGAAAGTGCCACTTGGTTTTCAAATTCCATATATATATGAATAAAATCATAATATATTCCTTTGAAACCTGGTAATAACCTTAATTAACATAAATTATTTTAGAAAACACTTATTCCACCTTTTTACAATAATTAATATATATTTAATTTAAGTCTAAGAACTCATAAAATTAATCCACGAAGACATAGTCCATTTTTTCAATAATCAGTTTTTGGGTAATCTATACCATCTAATTTACATATTCATATCCAACATATCATTGTACAATGATAATTATATCAATATTTGGTATTAATTATGTGTTACCTTCCATTAATAAAAAAACATAACCTTAGAATTAAATAATTTTTCTATGTCTTCATTACCTTCATGATGTCCTTTTCAATCTTTAATGAATACTTATATTAAAAATACTTATACATTTCATGATTCATATTACATAATCATCGAATTCAAAACCATAAATTCATAATTAATCAAACATTATTCTTAAACCAATACTCGAGCTTCGTTAACTTTTTCCTTAATAACTCTTTCCTAGAATATGAAATATGAATTTTTTCATTAGGTTCATAAACCTCAATCAAATCCTTCTTCATATGATCAATGTAAAAAAAACTTGAAGAACATCACATACCTTTTACATGTCATTTGTGGACTGATTATATTTAAAAATATGAAGAATATTTTTACCATCTTGATGATTCTGTTTATGAAATTTCATCTTGGGAAATCGAATTTCATAATTCCCATACATTCTACATCTGAATAATTCAATTTTAACAACGTTATTTCTATTTATCTCTATTGAATAAAACAAGAAAGCATGATGTGAGAAACCCATATCATATAAAAAATCTACATAACCATGAAATATTACATATTGGAGGTTTAAATCATGACACTAAACTTTAAATAAAGGACCCATTAGGATTAAATTTTTTTATTCAAAGTCATATTCTATTTAAATCCATCGTAATGGTTCTTGAGCGGTATATGAATTTCCAATGAATTTCCCATGCGAGTGTCAAACCAGGTGTGTAGTAAATCAATTTATCATGTACCATATTATCACGATTCAGCCCAAAACATAATCGTAGATTTTTTATTCCTATATAAATATATGAAAAATCCATAGAGACATGTAGTATCCAAATATGGCTTTATTTATAGGAAACTACTCACTCTATCCTTTACCAAAATTCCAGGACATTTTTCCTAAACGTTAACCCATCTGTATACATGTCCTCATAGATATCTCTATACATATCCATATAAATATACAATGGTATGTCACTAAATATTACTCATACTAGTATCTAAAGGTTGGATAAAACATTCCATTGATACGAAATATAATGACACATGCTTAACATAAATGGATATTACAATATATTAGATGAATATTTAGTATATATAAAAAAATACATGCTTGAGGACCATAATATTTTAGTGTCTATGGATACATGGAATCAAAATATTCTATCAAGGTGAAATATCTTCAACATATCCAATGAAGATTTCCACATTTAGTTCTTATACCTTATACCATTATTCATAAAATTGGAATGGAAATCATAATAAATGGGTGAGATTAGATTCTCAGTGAGGCCAAATAAAGTAAATTCGTAAGAATAACATGAAATAGTTGTATAAAAAGGAGAATAACATTTGAAAATCAATCCCCGCATATTAGATATCATAATAAATATTGGCAGTTCATAATATAAGGATCATAATAAAATTATGTGCATAAATCCTGAAATCATAACATAGCAATAAGATATGTAATTTTTGGTATGAAATTTTTTCATAACATTGTGAACATGTATAAGTAGATATAGGTTCCCTCGTTATGATAAGGCCATGAAATCACGTACCCACATAAATTTATAGACATGGTACCAGGTCCATGCATAAAATTGAGAACATATAAATTCATTCATGATTAAAATTATTTACATTAAAACATGTTGATGAATAACATTATGAACATATAATCATGTTCACGCATAACATTGTGAACATGTAATCAATTTGAATCATAAGTATACTGACATTCAACAAGGTCTATGAATATCATTTTGAACCCATAATAAGGTTCATTCATAACATTGTGAACATGTAAATATGTTCATGCATTAATTTTTGAACATATATCCATGTTCATGAATAAAAAGGTGAATATATAACTAGGTTTACTCGTCACATTGTGAAAATAAAATTAGGTTCACACATATCATAAATACTCATGAATCATCCACAATTACCCCATTAATTAGAGAGAGATATCGGTCCCACCCATCTTATAATAAAATTATTCATACATGATCCACATGATAATAAAACATCATGATATCATGACACATAAAGCGATATGGTTTATATATATATATATATCAAATACTAATCAATGAAATAAAATTGTAATAATTAAAATTTCCTCACATCATAACCTATCAAAAAAGAAATAGGTTTCATAATGATTTCATCAAATCATAACCCATGAAAAGATGCCGGTTTCAAAATATTATAACCTATCGAAAGAGATGGGATTCATAAGACTAATTCCATAAAAACATAAACCATTGAAGAATGTATGTTAATGCACTATTTGGATAATTTCCTAGAATAAAATTATTAATATCTACAGATGTCATATTAAATAGAAAATAACATGTAACGATATTTTGAAAACATTTCCTGATTAAATTATCCATTCTTGTCGGGAAAAATATTTTTAAAACATAAAACCTTTTTAAAAAAAATTCATGAAAAGAATGAATTATTATAAATAAATCATTGAGTACATTTTACAAAAAATTCAATGAAAACATATAAATAGATCTTGTAATTTTTTTAAAACATTTCATTGAAAATACATTGAAATCATATAAACGGATTGAAAATCATTTGAAAACCATTTTCCATATGAAGAATATATTAAAAACATATAAATCATGAAAACGTTTTGAAAACAATTACATTGAAAAACAAATTTTATAAAATATTTTCATAAAATTTATCTTTTAAATATGAAAGTTAAACATCATATAAATGATGGAAGTTAAATCCATATATGTCATACATGGTAAAAATAACATTCTTTTTTCATGATAATAATGATAGAAAAATTACCTCTTTGGAAGGATACCATAATATTCATTTGAATACATTGGTAAAATAGGAAATGATAAAAAATTCCATTAAAGATTATAGTATAGTATTATAATATTACAGTACACCCTATTTATAAATCATGGTTTTGAAGAATCACAGATTTCAGACCAAAGAGATGGTAATGTTAGGATTTCCTAAAATAACTTTATTACACATATTATGTACACAATATTATAAAAATATCCATATTTGAACAATATTATTGAATTTTATTAAGATATAGATCATAAAATTTCATAAAAGGAATAATAAACATAAAAACTCATGAAAACTGTTTTGATGTGTTCAATAAACACTTACCACTTAGACAATTTGAACCATACTCACCATATAATAAAATGAAATTACATGAATCTTTTCATATCATGAAAATAAATAAATTCATGATGTATCATTTCAATGTGATTATATAAAACTATTGGGAAAATATATTTCAATAAATAGAATGTGTCTCAATGAAGGAAAATTGAGACAAACATATTTTACCAATTTGGTGTCATTTGAAACATAATTCCCATGAAATAAATTTCATAAATGAAAACATTATATACATATAAATTTAATTTTATCATTCAGAAAATACATCCATGGGTAGTATACACACCTCTCAAAAGGAATGGGTGGTTAATAAATAATGTATCTCATGGAAATAAAATGTTAACTAAAATCCCCTTACATTGTTTCTTGACTCTCGTCGGACTCGCTAAAACCACATGTATAATAAATATAATTTTATTATAAATATTTCAAATAACCAAATTTTTAAAAATAATACCATATATAGTTTGATTATAACCATATATTACCGTCTTTTTAATAATCATATGTAAGGGTTCCACTTCGGGTAATATCCTCTTTATCCTTCATATGTGTCTTGATTTGTTATATCATCAGTCCTTATACTTATATCATGATTCCATAATGTAAAAAAGATATAACTATCTTGTATACTCTGTATATTTTTTATTATAATAATATATATAATATATATGTATGAAATGGTCAATAAGATGATTATTGATACGGTAAGTCGTACACACGCATGAACGATGACTCCATTTTTATTTTCATATTGAATGATAGAATGAAAATGATATATATGTATATATTTATATAATATTATTAAATTATTATTTTAATGTTCTATATATCATATTATTTCACTAAACCAATATTTAATTCATTCCATGTAGCATGTGAACGAATCACATTACCTTGATGGGTTAGTAGGCATATTTTTTAAACAAAATTTTCATATTTACAAAAAATGGAATGTAAATAAGATATGTGTTCTAAAGGAATAAATAATATTAAAAAATAATAAAAATAATATACTAAATATATAAACATATTTTCATTATAATTTATTATATGATATGCAGTAAATAAAAAATGGACAATCAACATTTAGTGAGGCAGTAGTTCTCTATACACTTAAATAATATTTTTGTTACCAATTATACTGAGGTTATTGTATGTGTTGGTTTACAAAATCATAAAAAATCATATTATATTGAATATAATGGTTTATTTTTACAAACATAGAATAAATATACTGTAGGGGTGGAGAAAAAAATAAAATAATAGAGATTGAGGGATGTCGTTACCTCTTAATCGGGTAACTCCTTTTGGTTTGTACCAAATGGATTAATTATATTGATTTAATCCAAAGGGGAGTGTTATAGGAGGAAATTAAGGATGTTTTTATACATATTGATCATATATTATCCGAACCTATGTGGGTTTACTGGTGTTAAGAAGAGGGATAATTGGTGGCCTTTTATAGGGATGGAAAATGCCACAGTTGGTATTTTTTAGAACATGTTAGTTGTACCCACGTTTTTACCAAATAAAATTAATAAAAAACATAAAAAATAAGTGAATATTAATGGATGAATCATATCAATAAAATGGATTTTAAAAAAATCTCATGGTCATTTTGGGTCTTAAATTTATGGTTCAGTTGTTTGCTAATTTATTTTTTTATTCATTTTAATTAATTTTCATCACATTCACTAATTTATTTGGTAATTTTTTTTAAAAATTTATTCATTATAAATTATTAATAATTAAAATATAGAATCCATTTAACCAAATTCTAATAACATAATAGGATGAAATTATTTTAAAATTAATCCCGCTGATGAGACGGCACTGTGGGGTTTTAATGTAAAAATGATCAAAAATATTCTATATATTTTTATCAAATTTCAATGTGAAATTGGATACAATGACCTAAATTGGATTTATTTATAAAAATATTATTTAATTATATATTTAAACTAATAAAAAATAATATTTATCCTTATAAATAATTAATTTCAAAAAATAGTTTTGAATTAAAATCCTATAATTTTCAATATTCATTAAGAAAAAAAATTACAAAAAATACCAAAATATTATAATAGCCAAATATTTTGGTCACAATTCCTAATATGAAGTTTATTTTTACATGTTAAATGAAGAAAATTCCACCCAAAAATGGATTTAAAATGGGTTTTACATTGAAAGGCGGTAAAACTACCTTCATATTAAAAGGCTTTTATGCATAAAATGAGGTTTTTTATAATATTATGTCTATCAAATCTATTCGATGGATATAAAAATTATTGGATTAAATATATAAACTATATATTAAATTAATATCACATAAAATGTTAATTGATTTATTTGATTAGGATAAAACATATTTCTGAATACAAAATCATAATAATATTTTCCTTTATATTCAATCGGTTTTCAAATACATTTATAAAAAATTGGTAACATATGAATTAATCAAATATTTTTTAAACTATATATTTTCATAAATTTGTTATCAATATTCATAGAATTTAATTTAATTCCTACATTATGTCTTTTTTTAATAATAAAATTTTTATGATATATTATTGATTAGTAAGAATCGTTCATTCGTTTTACATAAACAATCGAGGAAATCATTTTTCTATGTAACCCATTATAACCTTTGTCATATAGGTATAAAAATATAGAATTTAGGTTGCATTTAGTGAAATGTTAACTTTTTCATTCATATAACTCAATCCAAACATAGTTCCTTAATATAAAATAAACTATTTATTGTTTTTTGTGAAATGAAATATATCAAAATGATTAGATAAATCTCAGAATAAATTAATTCAAAAAATATCAACATGTTACACATAGAAAAAACTAAAAACCATACATTTCTTTTCATTATTCTTGTTTGAGACATAAATATTCCATTTTATTCATTATCATGACCCTTGGGCTCAGTCATTGGAGTTTATAGTTGATTACAAACTAGTTTTATAGTATTACCCTTTTAGTAGTTGATTCTAGGAGTTTTGTTTTGCCGTGGCGGTTGATTATTAAGACTTAATTCCTAAAGAAAGTCATGGATTGACTCCCCACTTCAGGATAGAATTCTATATATATTTTTACCTAGTAACTACCTTCATAGCTTCTATCATATTTTAAAAGGATCCAATAGAACAATGTGAGCTGAAGGTATACTTAGGGGAATTGTAGAGGAAGGTATTTTCCATACCTCTTATGTCACTATTGGTAGTTCCAGTGTTTTTCTTTAGGATTATCGATGTTATAAGGGGTTATTTTTATATAATTAGTGCTTGAACTAGGAAACTGTAAAGAATAAGTATACACAAATAAGGATCAATGAACTATTCACCTTGTTGTGGGGAGAAAGATTATTCATGAAGATTGAACTCAGATTGAGATATCCCCAAAATTGAGTTTGATTTATGGATATACGAATGGAATAAATTTTATGCCTTCAATGAAATTATGAGTTATTATTTATTCCATTCATCATGTCATACTTCATCACATTACTCTTAAGAAATAATAATTGGGCCTTTCAATCCATCATAGACAGATTCAATATGGTGTTCATTGATTATAATTTTTTGTACTTATCATCCAAGGGGGAGCACGAGAGACATATAAAAGGGACCTAGATGTACATTGATAGAACTAGATCAATGGTGTGCTCTCAAATTTCCTGTTATGGATTTTATAGGATCACATAAATATAATTTTCACCTCATAGGTTGGAGTAGAAGTAGTAAAAATGATGTTCAAGGTGGTAATAGCATTGGATCCACTAAAGAGCATTACTACAGTAAAAATATTACATTGGATGGTATGAAACTATCATATTTTTGTACTGGATTTATCTAGATCATCTAAAAAATTTATATAATTAACGTAAAAGGTGATCCCTTTAATATGGAGGGATATGTTCCAATAGATATTTTATTAATTTTGGTAGAGATTCATGAGAACTCCCATATTGGGCCTTCTAAAAGAGGGTGTCGTAGGGTTATATGATTCCTCAGGGACAATTATTGGTTGTGTTCTGAGGTAGGGGGATGAAATTATTTCCAATAAGTCATTATAGTTGAGGTCGTGTGAGAATAAATAATCATCCCATCATTGTGATCTTACCATAATAGTACTTTCCTTGAGGATTTTTAAATAATAACTTATGGGTGAATCATTTATCTTTTATTCTAATCACATGAGTCTCAATTATAAATTCTATTATAAGGAACATAAATTGAGGTAGATCATATGGTTATAGTTCCTCCAAGATTATGAATTATAGATTATATATACTAATAGGAAGGGGATCATGGTGGAACATTTTTATAGTAGAATAACATGTTCACAGTAAGTGAGAAATGTGTTGGAAAAGTGGGCCTAATTTTAGTTATTTTAAATGGAAGAGGATGGTGTATCATAACTCAAGTAAATAGTTTTTCTCCTCACTATAATTATCATGTTATTAAGGATGATCATATAATTGTCAACATTTAGACCGTTCTAACTCAGTTATCCAGTATACTTGATCACGATTTATTTTCTTATGGTGAGGAGCTTGAAATTATTTTCTGAGAAAAAATGATGTTTCTAGTGAGTTTTTGATAGGATGTGAGGATTGAGTATCATAATTCCCCATTAGCGATATATCAATATATGAAAACATTGAACCATGACCTTCTATGTTGGTTTATGGTGGCTAGGGATTAAAAAGATCATAACATAATGTTTGTCTTAATGCCTAAATTATAGGAAGTTAAAGGATGATCCCTAGTTTCTAGTGGGTTTAACGCCACCCCTAAAGGTTATAATTTGGATGTTGGATGGTGTATCAATGGAATTTGTGATAGGTATTCATTGATCATTGAGAGGAAATGATTCCATATAGGTGAACATAGAACAAATCACCAATTTAACCCTCTTATGAGGTATCCAAGAGAAGTGTTTGTTATATATCTGGGGGAAACATTGCATTAGATATTATGACACCACAAAGTACCATTGATGATTTTTTTAGACCATGATGCTCGTTTTATATCACGAATACGCAGAGTATTGAATAAATCCTTTGGTATTCACATATGTTTTAGCATATAATTTCACCATTAGTTGTAAAACTAGACTGAGAAGTCCATTATGATACTAGGGGAAATGATTTTGACTTTTGTGTTGGGATTTCACCATAGACAAGAGGATCAAAGAACCTTGGTGGATTTTTTTTACAAAATCAAATATCATTCAACCATTTTTATAGAACTATTTAAGACCTATTTATTAGTTATTATTGGTCTCAAATATGATAGAATTATACCTGATAATTTTAAATTGTGGGTCTAAATCTAGTCTGTGTGACAATAGAGAAGGAAAAAATCATCTCGGGCAACATGACGACTGCACATAACTTTTAGAATTCCTTTGCAGACTCATGATGACATCATTTTGAGTTCAATGAGGGATACCATGTGATCCCAAAGGTAATGAATCAATATGAATTATAGATATTTTTTTGGGAAATCGTCCATCTAGATTCATTATTCCCGTCTAGATAATGTGAAGAGTTTGTTTTGTGGTGTACCACATAGCTCTATAGCCATAGTCAAAATAGGCAGGAAATGTCTTCCATGTGTCACAACTGATGTGGTATGTGGATTATCCATCACATGTTATCTACTTCGGTGAGCACGAAATAGTTGATGTAGTTTAATTTTCTAGGTACGCACTGATGATAGAGGATTAGTAGGGACGGATCCTTCAGGGATGAATAATTTTCATGGTTTGTGTCTAGTGGAAGCACATGAATCTTGAAAAGATCACATTGGGGTGTGACACCTAGTTGTGAACTCATTACCCACACATAATTTAATAGTATCATTTTCCTCTCAGGATAGAAATACTAATGTTCAAGAGAATGTGACAACCCATTTTTTCCTTGTAATTCTATGTAATATATGTTACAATATTTTCATGACAAGTATTTGAGGTGATATTACAATATGAGGCCAAGTGATCCCATTATTTATATAATAATAATATTAAAATACATTATAAAAAATGAAATATGTTTTCCAGAAATAGTGTAATAACTATTGAATAGATTCTCGAATTGGGAATCTATGATTGTCACAGAATTTGGGATGTTTTTTTCACCCATGGAGCGACATAACCTGGGAGTGTATTGCATACAAGTGAAAAGAGGTATAATAGAATGTATGATAAATAAATTAAATAATAAAATAAATTTTAGTAGATTTTTTCAATGACCATACCCTCTATTATTAATACCCTACTATAGTTAGATATTAGGTTTATCTAAATAACCCTTGATATTATATAAGAGAACATGGATGATTGTTAATGTATGAAAACAAGATCAAGGATCAGATTTCGTGATACACATATCATCTATAAAAATAGAGTTAGTGGATCTCACCACTGTGCACTATGAATAATAATTCATTGTTAATAATTTATCCAAGAGTGAGGAATGAATATTTATGTTTTTTGGGTTTATCCAATTTTTATTTCCCATGTAAAATTCAAATCATTCCCACAAAAACATTCAGATTCACTAATTATCGATTGATTTTGATTGATGATTTATCAACCTATAGTTTTGGAATTTAATTTAGTATTCTTTTCTGGTTCTTTATTGATCAATATAATGATAATGAATCATGTTCAACATAAAAAAACGAGTTTTATTCAATTTTTTTTCTTGGATTTCTTTCCTTGTTAATTACATTGATCATTACATTTATTTATTTTTCTACTGGTTAAATAAATATCTAGTATTCAATCATTTAACTACTATTTTTCAAATAAGTAGATATATATGATTGTTGTAGATCAGGATAGATGATGGGAATGAGGTTTGATGATGATAGTGGTAGGTCCTAGGTATATCCAAATTGATTAAAGGTTCCTTGGTTCATGATATTCTATATTTTGGTGACATAGTGCAATGGAGGTGATTCATATTCAGAATTGACAATATAATTATAATGACATGTGATAGAGAGGTTCATTAAAAACTAAATCCCTGATCTTTTCTATGAATAATGGTTGGATTGAAGGTTTGTGGAATATTTGATGATTCAGTGAACAACCGAAAAGGTGATTACCATGTAGAATTGACAAACAAATTCTAGTGAGATGTAATGGAAAGCTTAATTCAAAACCAAATCCATGATCATCACTAATAATCATGGACTGATTTATGGATGGTGGAATATGTGAATATGCATTAGAAACCAATAATTTATAGAAAATTACTGATTAAATGACATGTAGTCTAAAGAACACATGTTGTTTAGAAAATATTCTATAAATATTGGTTTTATCCCTAGAGATAAATATAACACACCATGTGATGGATTGTATTCTCCCTATGACCATTTATTAGTATTAAAGTGTGTGGTCCATAAGAACGATGGAAAAAAAGCTGAACTGGTCACATTATCACAACTATGATACATGGGAATTACAAGGTACTTAGGCATGCCAATGTAAATGGGAATAGTCACAGGAAGGACCAAGTGTAAAAATTACCAAAACCGCCATAGGGAGAGAAAAAAAGCAATTGAAACATAAAGGTTTGGTGATAAAGAAACACATTGAGTATTATAGGTACACACTGTGTATTTCCTCCATGATTTTCTTGAGGACCTTCATTTCATTAGTATAAACAATTGTTAGTGGAATGTTTTCCCTTGTTTCATTCCCATGATGGTATATTGTGGAATTACATCATAGACAGTAGATTTTGATCCATTATATGGAATTGAATTAGTTAATGTTTATATATTCAATTTTGAGACACTGTCCCTATCATCAATCATTTCATCATCTCCCCTAGGTGGGGTTTGTGAATCATTCTGGTCAACTTATGCAGGTGTATGATCCCCAACATAGTGTATTATACTAGTATGGTCATCAATTTCCCCTAGTAGTTCTAGGTGTGAACCCCATTCTATATATTGAGATTTTTATAGTACTAATGACAAATCCTTTGTTTACAATAAGTGTGAAAGACCACTCGAAGGTGTGCCATCAGTGTTAGCATGGTTAGTACAATGGATTGTATAAGATGGCACATACTTTGACGACTCAAGAAACACCTTACGAGAAGTAGTGTGGTTGAGACCTATTTGAAACTGAGTGTCCTTATTTAGTATATTCTTATTTTATTTTCTAATTTTCTATGTCTGATATATTTGATTGAAATATCATGATTCTTTTATAACCTCACTCGATTATTTATGCTTGGTGTTTTCCAGGGTGTCCTATTAGGTATTGTTATACACACCCCTACATGGGATATTCTCACATGTGTAATCTCTTATATAGACGAAAAAAATTTAATGGATTCTTAGGAGGACCAAGTCTAGGTAGATCATAGTGATCTGGATAGACCATGGTTATTATTAGTGCTTTATTTGAATGTATCCCTCTCTTTTTGAGCTGGTTGGATTTATCTTTCACGTTTAATTGGGCTTTATCGGTCCCATTATTGATTTACAATACTTCTGTTGTACTCTAATTGTGTAATAGAGATATATGATCACATTTAGTAGCAAATACATGTTTTATTTCACTATTTTATTTGCATAAATATTTGTGGTTGTGTGTTTAGGTACCTTATTCTAATGAATCCAATGTCTATGATATTACTACTCAGTACTGGACACCATCCCCTAGACTATTAATGGTGTGATTATTTTAGTCACACTAAACTCTTTTTTTGCAACGTATGGCTCAACTAGAATGGTCATGATAGAATCTAGAAGGTTTATTACAATTTCATCCAATTCTAGTATTTAGGTGGGAAGATATTTATTCAGAAATTATGATTGTATTACATATATCTCATACTAGAATGAATAATATATAGCTAATTTTTGACAATATTATGAAAACATCAACTTTAATAATTAATAATGAGTCTAAAAATTTGGTAGAGCCTTGGATCTATTATATTAATCTGATATTAATTATTTATGGTGTGCTATTAATTTTTTATATATACTCGTGATTCACCTCCTTATATTTGATATATATTGTTGACATATTTCCCAAATCCATATTAAATAAGTTGAATCCCAAACCAAAACATGTGGCTTATTGAAAGGATCTAGATTCAAAACTCAATATCAATGTACTATAGAAACCTATTCATATTTTAGATTATTAGGACACTATTCTATAAAGAAATTTCTATCCAAATAGTCCATATGCTATGGAATTATGGTAGTGATATCCACAAGACTTAAGAGTGTGAGTCATTGGTATGAGGATAATTACTACAAATATACACTGATGATGAGTGATTGTATATTTTTGAAGGAAGAAAGTGGAATTGTGGGGAGAATTGCAACACATAAACTATCATTTTGTAGGGAAAATAGCCAATTTATTTATTTTTTACATTTATTCATGTATTTCATTATTTTTAACAATTATTTATCATTCTGAGAAACCTGTAATTGAATACTAAATGAGGTGACCCTATGAAAATGTAATGTAATACCATGACCTATATCCCAACCTAAAACAAGTCATAGTGGTCCAATCACACTATGATGGGTGTATTTTATGTTATAAATGCATGGTACAATTTCCAAGGGTTAACCCATAATGGATTTCTCATGAGGTCATCACATTGTGACCATGGCAGGCTACTCTATTACAGGACCTAGGTAATGGGGTATTTTTTCCAGGGAAGTGAATCATGCTGGATTATGGGGAGATCACACTATGAAGCGTCCCATCCAATGGGTTATTGACTCAGGATATACTTCATGCTAGAATGATGGAAGGTTATGCAATGTCTTGTAAAACTCGGGATTACAAATTAGAAAATTGCACTCTATATCTTATGTAATTTTATCCCATTTCTTCCCCAATTTAATGATATGTCTTTACAATCTATATATATATCTCTTTATTATTCTTCCTCAGTGTTATCCTTTTGATTTGGGTGGGATCGTTTAGTCTAAAATCATATTTTTTTTGATCTCCGCTCTTAACTTCATTCATTTTCTTATTCTTCCTCAGTTATTTCACTTTGTTGTTGTAACATTTCTTGGGGGAAAATCCATGGATGTTGTTGTTTTTAAAAGATGAATATCTTGTATTCTAGGTTTATCAGGATAACTCTATTCCTATTCGAATTCAGTTTAGTTATGATAATTGGTTTTTGAAAAATGTAATGTTTGTGGTTCTATGTAACAGATCATTAATTTTGTTTACCATCAATGATTAGTTATCCATTGGTTGTATATTTCATGTTTTTTTTTATAATATTTTATTGATGAAATATTTATGATTCATTATTATTGAGGACCAAATTTTTATATGAGGCTTTATTTGGATTCAAATTGGTGAATCATTTAATCTTAGTTTTAGTTAAGACGTTCTTCTTGATAAATTTTTCTTAAGAGGACATCAAAAGATATGGTTTATTAAAAATGGTTATAAAAAGGATTTCATTAGGTGATATCTATTATTGATTTTAAATACTTATATTTATATAAAAGAATTATTATGGTGTGATTTATGAGTTATTACATGTTGTGAGAATATATTTGGGGCGGGTTGTACATTTTAAAATTTGGGATTGTGTTTCGGTAAACTAGAGTGGATTTTCTATAGCTCAGTGATTCATTGGCCATGGGTCATTTCCACTGAGGCATAAATAGACACCATGATTGGTTTATTTTTTCTAGTTCACATAGGTTAGTTAGAGTTCCATTATCGATTCATAGTTATTATCTCCTTGCAATTTATTTTTCAGATATTTTAGATCCCATGTTGAATTTGTGGTGAATTATGGTGATATGTTATTTTTTTATTTCATAATTCTATATTTGGATATTATAATTATTATTACACAATATTTATCCTAGTAATATTATGTTTTTTATTTGTTTATGTTCACTTTTTAGCTTTCCTTATATTTAAATAACTAATTAATTTCAAAATCGTTTTCATGTACTAATTTTACAAAACAAAAAATTTACTTTGAAAGTGTTATTTTGAAACTCGAATTAATGGTTTATGATTATAAAGATATTATATATATTCAAGTTGGTATCATAATATAATTTATCTTAGCTTATATATTCCATTGGGTGTATTTAAACATGATTATCTATTCTATGGAATAGAGGATTTGCCTCTTACAGAGATGAATCTGGTTATATAAATTATTCATCTTTTCAAGGGATTAGACACAAGGAGACATAGAGGAACCTTATTTGTATTATTTTTTGGATACTATTATATTGTATTTGGGATTTGGTTATGTATTAAACAATATATCATTGGATATATTTATGATTTATGTATTTATATGATGAATGTTTTTACCACATTACTTTAATTTTCTGATGTTTCTTCAACATTGTATTTTTGTTTCTATTGGGTTATATTCTATTTGTATGTTAATTATCATTTAAAAATACTTAATTATGTGCATGGATATCCATGGTATATATACATATTGGAAAATTTTAAAAATGGAGTAATTTTTTGGGATATTATATTTTGAGGGTTTAATAAGTGCTATTTAGTTATATTTGATACCATGGTTATTTTCTCTAGACCATCACGATCAGGATTGTGATTTGGTCCTTATAATACAATTAAAATGGGAAAATGGAATGTTATCCCATGTTGGTTTATTACTCATGAAACATATAATGGTATCAAAACTAGTAATCAAGGGTTTTGTGATTCAGATAATATGGAATGATCTATATAGGGTGCAATGACTTATTACTTGTGGGAATCAATCAGGTAGGGAATCATCCATGATTATGATTGTGATTATTATTCTTAATCATTAATGTTAATATGATTATATACTAACTTAATGTATATATAAAAATTTCAAGAATATTATATTTTATTCAATAAAATAATTGACATGGGAATGTAAATGGTGAGGTTGTACGAATTCCATGGGCAATTCATACTACCATAAAATATTTTAATAAATTAATCCTTTGATGATAATTTTTAATTTAGAAGTTCTATATATTATTGCAAAAAATCATAATTTTTCCATGCAGTAGAATGATATATTGATTCCTATTTAGGCGTAGTTTTAGTATACCATTCTTAATTCTATGAGTTGATAAGGAGTGGTGATGACCTAAAATTGACATTACACACTATTAACGGCTTGGGTGTCAATATAGACTATGTATATAAGGATAAAACATTTTCATTCACAAATATAACTTCTTTTTACATGAATATTCAATAAATTACAGAATATATTCATGAGGACAACATTAGTTATGTGACTTTGGAAACTAGAAGCACAATTTTCTTATTTTTTGAAGAATATTCAACATCTCCAACAAATATCTTCTCGCATAGTACACCTCTTAGGGGAACCCAGCCTAATACTTTCTGTATTACCTGGGGAAGGAAATATAAGAAAGGTTGATATTAGATTCTCATTGGTGGTAAATTTAGGACATATCAATATATCTTCATATGAATGTATAAGATATTTATAAGAGTTTTTTATCTTGAACATACCGTACAATGATTGTACCCAAACATTGATAGATCATAAACATGATTCATGGCATAAAACCTTATCAGTTGTGAAAAGGTATCCCATAAGTGTGATAAAACTTTATAAATACTTAATTAACCATATGTTCATGTCAAGAAATGGTGGAACCACCAGAAATATAGAAAACCATTTTATATTTCAAGATTATCTACCATGAAAATCTACATAGTGGATAATGTCTCATCACTTATTTCCCATTATGGATCAAGATGGACCTTTATCCAATAGTGTTTTATTCCCATTTAATCATTTCATATTGTTATATCATAAGATATAAAAATTTAACCAATTTAATTAGAAGGAGATATCGGTCCAAACCGTCTCATAATGAAAACCATACTTATGTGTGATAGAATATCATAACAATTTCATCACATTAACACATATAACCTATTTAAGGAAAACAAGTTTCATAAAAATTTCATCTATTCAACATAGCATAACCCATTGAGAATAAATGGGTTTTATATGTTTAGTCTAAACCTTTAATTTTTCCATTTTTTCATTCCATTGTTTTGGAAATTAAAAAAACATTCTTAAAGATCCATTTTAATAAGTTAATATATCCCATGTGTTTTGCTCTATTTTTTAGAATTTTTTTTCAAATTTATAAATACATAAAATATAAAATGAATAAATTAATTTTTTATTAATTTTATTAAATCTTACTAATGGTGTGTCAAATTAAATGGACCAACTATTATTTTGATAAGTACTCAGACTTATGTATTGTATATCAGGCTGAAAAAAGTCATGTCCATCAAACTGAAATTTGTACTAATACATTAAATTAAACATTGTTTTGTATATTGGACTAAAATAAAATATTAATGTTTATCATAATGTCCATTTTTTATAATCTAAGTGATTATAATTATATCTATCAGAAAACATTCACAATATCATTATAATGTTACTATAAAACGACATTGAGCAAATGAAATACAGTTCATTCATTGATGTCAAGACCAAGACATAGATCATTATGATATTTCTATGTGAAATATTTTTGAGACTGTTGAAACCAACAAATAAATATAAATTTGGGTTATTTACTAAAAAATAAGTTCATTTGACGTGGTGGGATCCTATTCATTGAAAAGTTAAGACGTATTTGTTTTTTTATATTCATGAAAATATCATTGTAAATGATTAGAAATTTCATTGAGAGTTGATGATATAAAGAATCTATCAAAGTATTCTAAATTTATAATAATAATATATTATTGAGTTCACTATATCTGATTGTGGTCGGATCAATGGATTTTAAGGAGAAGTAGACATGTCAATCTGATCAATCCGATCGAGG
The DNA here is from genome assembly GCA_963277665.1 of Viscum album. Classification (NCBI taxonomy): domain Eukaryota; kingdom Viridiplantae; phylum Streptophyta; class Magnoliopsida; order Santalales; family Viscaceae; genus Viscum; species Viscum album. The sequence continues at coordinate 1,597,139,032 of OY728161.1, forward strand.
GATCCCAGGGCAAGGATTACAGATCATACAACAATAATCGCATCGAGGGATTCAAGGGGGTTTGAAGAAATAACCATACTGATATTCCTATCAAGGAATTTCCATGTAAGTAAATATAAACCTATACAGTATTCATTGAAACTATGGATATCCTATGTTAGGATTTTTGATTTCCATAAAACTTATGGTTAAAGATTAAAATAAACTATTATTATTTTTTAATTCATTATTACTACTATAATATATTATATTTATTTTTTATAAATATTTTAAATTCCTCTGTAAAATTATATTAAAATGATACTTCTTTAATTAACATTCTAATAAACTTTTATATGTCTTTGTCAGTGACACCGATAATGACATTGTATATTATATTATATCGTAATCTCATTTAAATAATATGATTAATGGACAATATTGGAGTCTTATCTTTTAGATTCAATAGAATTTGTGTTTTTTTTACTTAGATTAAAATTTTTAAACTCTAATTCACACCCTTATGTAGCCATAATATACTATTACAATCAAATAATTGGTGTCAGAGGAAGGTCTACATCTATACTTGATATGTTTTGATTCTCTTTTTATAAACATCAATTTGTTAATATTTTTTTATAATATTTTTTATCAACAGTTATTACACTAACATGTTTTAAATAAATTTTTTATATAATAGATAACATAGAAGGGTTTAATTTTGGAAACTGAAGAAATATGAATCATGGCATACCGCATGTTTTTTATGGTTCCAATTATAAACAATAAGAATAATTTTGTTTTTAATAATGGTGTGCATAATTTTATGATGCTCATTGCTAAATATAATATTTTTGATAAGGATGATAATTCCTTTAAAAAGCATGAAATGATTTTATTACCATTTAGTTACAGAGTAATAAATATTCTTTGATGTTCTATTCCTTGAAATATTTATAGTCTGATTCATTTGTGAAAATCTACTAAAAGTATGTAGAAGAAGGTATTAGTAACATACTTTATAACTTCTAGCACTATTTAAATAAGAATATCTATACTTCATGCTGATTTTCATGTCTTTGATTTTATATCGATAGATTCAATTTGTAAGATTCAACAAATGTTTTTGGATATTATAAATTGCATACCTTATATTATTAAAGATGACCAAAATGATAATATCCTAGTTTATAAAATTATCAAAATCATTAAAAATTAAAAGTAATCCAAAATAATAGCTTTGTATGATACAACATGGATTAAAAATATAACTTTTGATGATCTCAGTTATATCCTTATGAAATATGTAGGAATACTAAAAATTGATGTTGAGTAGCTAAAAATGAAAAATGGAGGATTTTATTTTATAAATATATTAAATTTTCATACTAAAGTTCAATCAGTTGAGAATGCTGTGAAATATAATACAAATAAAACATTATTGTTTAATTAGATATCATTTCATCCTAATAGAATATAAATTAATTAGAAATAATGTTTGAAGGATTATTAATATTTTTGGAATGAAATATTTTCAAAATATATATAAGAAAAGTAATATGGATTATAGTGACAAGAAATACTCAACTAAATTGAATTGTTATGAATGATTAAGAGATAACATATAATAATTTATTGTCAAAATAAAAAAAGTAAGTACAAATGAAGGAAATTCAGACTATAATTTTAAGAAGTACTATTAGAATAAGAGAACTAAATGTTTTTAAGCCTCTTATTCTTGGATTATAAGTGGAAGAGATAGTTCTTCTTTAAACTCATCAGATAATGAGTCATTTGGATAGAGAAATATTGTTTCATTGGTAGAAATATAAAAGTGAATAAATATCTAATGGTTACTGTACATACTGCTAAATTTAGTAAAAAAATTACTTTAAATGTAAATTAAGCTCATAGTAATGATGGGTAGAATTATAAATCATTAGATAAAGTATCTTCCTAATATGAACATCATAATACTTTACTTGGTAATGAATAAGTATCTAGATTTTTTAATTTATATGAAAATTAAAATTGGATAGTTTCTAAAAAAATTGAAGTTTCATGGGGTAAAATTTCTAAGTAAAATTCAAGAATTAATAATGTTACTAATGAAATATTAGATCATTCAAATTAATTGGATAAGATTAATTGTGATTAGTAAAATATTTCTAATGATCACAAGAAATATATATATAATAAAGGTATTTTATAAACAAATTTTGTAAAACATAAATCAAAAACATCTACTACCGAGGATATAAATATATTTATTAAAATTAAATATAAAAAATCTAGATTATTTAAATTTTGGTCTAATTTTATCTCTTGTAATTAATATTTTGATAAAATTTATAATAAAATAAAACCTCATAATGATATTTCTAGAATGGGGTATACTAGAAAAAAACTAGTTTTTAGTAATAATTACTTTTCTCTTATTAGTGAACCATTTTTTCAAAAAATGTTATAGTAATGGAAACTCACTGAACAAATATTAAGTATATAAAGGTCAATATTTGGGTATTAGAAAAGAATATTTTTCAAAATAAATGAAATTCTCTAATTTGTTGTAAAGTTGAAAAAAGGTGGTTACATAATATTTTATTTTCTAGTAATACTTTACCCAAGAATGTTTGGGTTCAGAAAGACAATTTTTAATCAAATTAAATAATGTACCACAAAAAACATTTGGTTCATGGGAATTTTTTTTCTATAAATATAACAAGAAAAAATATTTCATTAAGAAGATCATAATGATGTGGTTGGGAAATTTCACATTGAAAGATAATTCTCAAGGATAATTTATTTGTAAAAAAAATAATTTTCTCCTTGGAAAATATTTAATTTATAATTATTGATTTGTTGTAGTGATTAATCATAGCCTTATTATTATAATATAATTACGGTATGAGGGTTATATTGTGAAATTTTGGAATGATAAATGTTCTATACATTGTTCTAAATATTATTTTATTCTTTCTTCCAATTAGTACAATAATGTTTACACATTAAACATATAAGATATTAGGATCAATGATATAACCTGTCTTAGTGAAATTTAATATTAATATTAGTTATGTAATATAATATTAACACACAATAATCAAATAACATTAGATTAGATGTCTAAAAAGGGACTAGTGAAGGATCTAACAAAACTTTTTTTGACACTTCTATAGTCTGTGATCATTGTCATTATGGTATGTAATAGAATTCAAGTTTGTAATCTAGTAGTGAAGTTGAAACTTATGATTTATTATAGTTAGCTCACATTGACTTATATGGTTTTAGAAAAACTCGATGTGTTAATGGAAAATACTATTTATATGTTTTATGTGATGATTATAATATATATATATATGGGTCTATTTCCTTAATGGAATCCTAAAACCATTAGCTATGTTAAGTATTTTAGATAGAGTAAAAAAAAATCATCCTCAATAAAATATCATAGTGATCATGGTGAAAAAAAATTAAATTGATATTTAAAAAAATTGTAGTAAAAAGAGAATTATACGTCACTTTCCATCACCTATAACTCCCCATAAAAAGGTCTAGTTGAAATAATAAATTGAGTTATCCAAGTGATTACTAGAACCATGTTGAGTGATTAATCCATTTATAATTATCTTTGGTCGAAGTAGTAAGTAATACATTTAATTCTATAAATCACTTTTTAATTATACTTTTTTGTAATATAACCCCTTATGTGTTTTGAACCGAAAGGAAACCACAAAATTATTACCTCTATGTTTTTGGAAGTAACATATTTCTTCAGAATTCTATAGATAACATACATAAAGTTCCACCAAAATCTGATGAAGGGGTATTTTCATATTACTCCACAACTAGAAATGATTATAGTGTTTTAATCTAAAAACACATTATAATGAGGAAGAAGTACATGTTATGTTTTATAAAACCGATCTACTTGGATTCAAATGACCCCAACCTACAACATCAACCGTTATTTCTAAAATTAAATTTCAACCAATATCCTAAATTTCTACTAATGTGAAACGTAGTGAAGAATATATTAATGTACTTATATTTCAGGATGATTTTTGACCTATTATTGAAGAACATATTTTTATAAATCATAAAGATAGTTATTTATTAGCAATCACCATAGTGATAACATGATTGCTGATATAGATCAACCATTTAGAACTAGAGGTTCTTTGAGAAAAATATTAAGAATGAAGAATTATTATCTCCATTCAAACCTATAATTTATGAGGAGGCTTTAGGTGATGAGGATTGGATAAAAGATATTAATTATATACATGATGAGTTTGAAAGGAACCATGGATAGACTTTTTTTGAATGTCCTAATGTTATATCTATAATTGGAGTAAATGATTCATATATCATTAGTTGAGATATTTTAAATAATAGTTAGAAATAATTAGAAATTTTTAATAAGGGTTATAATCATCAATTAAAACTATAATATGTAGAAATATATGCTTTATTATCTATAAACGAGGCCATTTGAATACTTCTATCTTATGTTGAATTATTAAATCTTAAACAATTTCAAATGGATGTGAGGTGTGATTTAATTTATGGATATGTTCAAAAGGATTTTTTTGTAGAAAAAAAACAACTAGTTTTGAAAAGAAAATCATCCGGAACATGATTATATACTCACTAAGGAACTATATGGACTTAAACAAACACCTATATTCTTGTATATTAAGTTAAAAAGATTATTGTTACCAAAAAATTGTATTAAGGGGGATTAAAATCCAACTCTTTTTATTATAAAATATAATAATATTTTTCATATTATAGAAATCTAGGATAATGAAATTTTGTTTGGTTTAGCTAAAAAATTGTTAACATATTATTTTTTAAATATTACGAAATTCGAGTTTGAAATGAGTATTATGGGTGAGATAACATATATTATAGTTTTTCAAGGATCCACAAAAAGAATGATATCTATAACTAAAAATATGTATATAAAATATACTCTTATGAAATTTGGTTTTTAAAATAGTAATAGTTTTATTACTCTTATTAGAACCTCAAATAATCTAGATATTGATGAAGTTGGAAACTAGTTAATCAAATGACTTTTAGAGATGTGATTCGAATATTAAATTTAAAAACAGATACTTGTTAGGATTTACTTATTTATGTATAAAAATTTTCTTGATATAATGCAAATCAAAATGAATCCAATTTTAATTTGGTTAAATGATTTTATCATTACCATAAAGAAACTAGTGATTTAGGTTTGTTTTACACTTTCGGAAAATGTTTTGTGTTTAAATTTTTATTTGATGTGGAATTTGGTTGGAATAAAATAGAGATAAATAGTTCATATAAAAAAATTAATTTATTAGTAAAATCATCATTTTCCCTTTATTATAATGAATTACACTTAGTGGAACTTTTAACTATTGAACACAAATATGTGGCTAATTTAATTGTAGTGCCCAAGTGTTGTGGGTACAACATACACTCACTGACTATGGAATACGTTTTACAAAAAAAGTGATATGTAATAATTAATGTTCCACTGCTTAATTTAATAACCCAAAAAATATATTTACATACAATGAACACATAAATAAGAAACAATTTTTTTCAGTATTTCTTACAAAATGGTGAAATTATTTTACAATTCATTAGAATACAAGAACAATTAACTGATATTTTTAATGAACCCCTCAGTTTAGATATATTTTAATAGATAAATAGAATAATGGAAGGAGAAATATAGAATTGTTATTAATAATAACATAATGTTCACAATTATCCTTACATTAATGAACCTCTTCTCTACGGGAGAGTGAATATGTTTTACTTTTCTATATTTTTTATTTTCTAGAATTTTTAGTTTCATAGAAATGTTAGGTTTTTTGATGATTTTTTTCATAAATTTTATTGTTTTTGAATATTTATTATCCTCATATAAATAATTGTTTTTAGACTCAAGATTATTATATGAATTCTAGAGTCATAATATTTAAAAAAACATGATAGAAAAAAAAAATTATAAAATAAATTCTTAAGAAATATTGTTCCATACTCAAAAATTATTACAAAATATATTCAGAAATTAATTTAATTATAATATTTATCATAATAAAATTCACATACAAAAAACAAGAAGAATATGTTACTTGTACCGATTAAAGATTTATACTCTGAATCGTACTATTCTATTATATTATTCACTCATTTACTATTTTTATTTAATCATGTTTTGTCTACATATTTTTGAAGAGTTAAAAACATTGTTTTTTTACATGAATGTTTTTATTATAATTTTTACCCTTTACTCAGATAACTTATTTTCTTAAGAAAATTAATAGATTAGTATTATTATTAACATCTTTATTTGAATAAATATTGATCATTAGATTTCGAATGTAATTTCTATATAAAACCATCAAAATTTCTAGAATATGTTACACTACCTCCAATGCTAATATAATATTTGTTAACCCTATTTCCTAAAAAAAGTTATTGAATGAATTATACCCTGACTCGCAAAACCCCATTTAGTGCTCATTTAGATATTTTTATAGTATTATTACCTCTGGAATTATAATCAGTATGATGTCCACCTATGAAGATTTCATGAAATGAATAGATGAAACATCCCAAGTAAATAATGAGTATGAATTTTACATATTTATTAATATTTGTGAATTAAATATTAATTTTACTTTAAAGGGGATACTATGTTCGATGGAATACCAGATATGACATACTAAGTGGTAGTTCAAAATGATAATTTTTCATTTAAATGAAATTCTACCATTTATGTGAATTAAATTTTAAAAATCTGACATACATGGCTGTTATCAGTAAGTAAAATGTTGTTGATTGAGATTAATTTTTTTTGGTGAATATAATATTTTGACTTCTATTTACCACGGTTAAATGTAAATAAGGTAATTCTAGGTAAAAATAATATTATAATAATATTAAATTACCCTAACATGTGTCAGAATCATATTGGTTGAAACATTTCTCACCATGGATATCATTGTGTTGATTTTGGGTCCCCATGGATCCACTTAATAGTGATAATGACAGTCTATTAAATAATTAAATGTAAAGACAAAAATGAAATAAACATAAATGTTTTAGTTAATCATTTTTTACATGGGGTTATATAAGTTATATATTTAACTATAAATATTAATATTAAATATAAAAATATTTCCTATTTCATGGTATTTTTTTATAATTTTTAGGCATCAAATAAGTAAAATTATATATGACACAATAATGATACGATGTGTAACTCATTAATGAATTATTTATAGAAATAATGTTATAAAAAATAAAAACAATATAAACAAAATTTAAAATTCATATAGGATGATTTTATATCAAACAAGAGTCATATTATCTTCGACGTTAATGACTTTTGGACAATTAGAAACTGATAATCATTATATAACAAAATAATATTTTCAAACATTCCTAATGATCCCCTCCTCCACCTTAAAAAATCCATCACCTCTAACTAATTACTCACACAACTCAATCCCCTTTGTTCGTCCATCCTCTACCTAATTAATCTCCCTACATCCATCGCTTCCACTATAAGCCTTACCATAGGCAGAAGGCACATCAAGAAAGTATTTTTATTTCAAACAAAATGGATTTACCCTATTTAAGGGTAACGTGTTCTTTAATGTTATTTTCTTTTAGTTTACTTTTCCAACCACTATATTAATTCTATCCCTTTATTTTATAATAACACCTATATCCTCAATATACTAGGATTTTCCTATGATAAGTATTCGAACTATAGCTATACACATCTATATCTAATGGGTAAATAACATATTGTTTCTGTGGACGGAAAACTACTGCCTCGCGAAACAATGATTGTTTAATCATTTTCTACCACCTATCATGGTGTCCAATATAATGGAACTATATTTATATATGATATATATTATGTCTATGTTTTATTTATTCTTCTATTATTTTTAATTACAAACATACCTTTTTCTTTCCAATATGTGTAAACATGATAATTTCGTTTGAGGAAGTGCGAACTACTGCCCACTCAAGGTGATATGATTAGTTCACAACATACATGGAACATATAAAGGACAAAGTTAATGAAATTATGTGAAATATATATCATATGATATTATACTATAATTATAATACACCTATGTATCATTATGTTATAATTAATTTAAATATGAAATATAAATGGAAGTAGTATTAATGCGTACGTATGCTTTACCGTCTCCGTGAACAATAAATTTCAGTTCATATCTCCGAATTTCATGTAAAAGTATATATATATATATATAAATTGGATATATATGAAACATTTTATATTTATATCATGAATTTTATTCTTTAGATAATATAATTTTAACCACATGGACAATTTGTAATTATATCATGTTCATATTCGACTCACATACCAAATATCGACAAAACGACAATTATTAACATAATTTTTTTCATAATATTTATAACATGGTAATAATTGATATAAAAGGAATAATAAATTTTAAAAAGATTATTATGATTGAATTAATTAACATCATTATATTATTCAGGAGATTAAATATCGAACGGGTCATGTCAGACACGAGGTAAGGGGTTTCTTATGTCACTTTTAATTTCATGAGATTTCCATTGTTCACCACTTTTTTATTTACAATGGTGTATTTTGAACCTCCATTTGATATATATTATCATTATTCTATTTATATCCATTCTATTCTATGATTGATATGGTTGTTATTAAGTGTTGATCTTATGACTTCATTGATTACAACGTGGTGAGGGGTTTTCATCTCAGTTTTTATTCTTGTCAAATTTATTCTATATTTTCCACTATTTTATTTTGTGTAGTTTATGTACTACCCATGATTGTATTTTTTTGTAATATAATTTAATTTATATGAATTCAAATTTTCATTTTATGATTCTTCTTTCATGGGATGTGTGTTTCGTATGTTACCAAATCAGTAAACCTTTCACCCTCATCTTTTATAAGACTTATTTTTGTTAGGTCTTTTAATTTACATCTTATAATGTTAGGATATGTTCTTATATATCCTTATTTTTTAAAATTTTATATAGAAGTAATGAGATTCCCTTTTTTATCTCCTGAACTCGTTTTATGAATTTTAAAGTGATACCATTGGGATGTTGAATATATATAAGGGAACTTCATTACCCAATTTCAATTCATTGGGTTGAACTTATACTTATTGATTATGTTGTTCTATGAATTTTTTTGGATGACCTATGATTGTTATACACCTAATTTCCAATTATACTAGGTGTATTATTTTTTCTAAAACATAATTATTTCAATGATTTTTCCCTAATATAAGGATATGATCTTTACAAGGGACATTATCTCAATTTAAATTCCACTGAGGCTTATTTGTTGTTATAAAACAATTCACATTTATATGGTGTATATACTACCATTTGAAATATTATATCATGAATCACATTTTTCTCATGATATTATAAGATTTTACTAATTTAATTCCTAAAATATTTGTATTCAATCGTATCTCATTTGGTTAAGTACAGTTAAACAAAAATATCATTTTAAATGTTTTAATGATTTATTCTTCTAAATAAATATCATTAATTCCCATGTATTAAAAATGGTTTTAAGAAATTTATTTAAATGGACATGATTGTTTTTAAATAAAAATTTCATTCAAAATCTTTTACGAGGTATGTCACAATTTTATTAAAACATCTCTTCATTATATTTTTTAAATGGTTATTAAAACGGTTTGATAAAGCATTGATTATGTCAATATTTTGAAATGATATATTTTGATTGAAATGTGGAAATGTTATCATTATTTTATTATTTTTATTTGTTATGAATATGTTATGGTTATTGGCCATTGTTTATGTATATTGGTGGTTCCATGATAAACCTATGGAGGGTGATCATGATATAGCTCTCCAATCCATTGGGTAACAAGATCGAGGTAAAAATTATTGTTTCTCCTAATATATTAAGGGAAAATAGAATGATGGGTATTCTAATGTAACTCCCTATAAAGATGTGATATCTATAATGTAAGTATTATAGGGATTCCACATGATACCTTTATCATTTATTATTTCTATGTGTATTTCAAAAAACATATGATTGCATGAGGTATGTTATGATTGAAAAGCGTGGTTTCATTGATTTGTATTTACTGATGGGTTAACATTTCTTTTGATTTTTTATAACCCTTACTGAGATTTTTATGCTCACCCCATGTTTTTAAATGTTTTTCACATGACTTAAAGATGAATAGGGTCATGGATGGGATCAAGGAAAAGTCATGTGGTCTAAAAATATATCTAGAAATGTTATTTTTTAGATTTTTTATTTAATGAAAAAATGTATATTGAGTAGAAGTGTATACTTTGTAATTTTTTAAATATAATGTAATAGATATGGACTAATTCTCTAAAACTCTAAACCTAAAAATATCCTCAACGTGAATTATTGATTAGAGTCAAGATTATGTAATGTTTAAGGTCAAGCCCTCATAATTGGTATTAGAGGACGGTTTAGATAACTTTAGAGATTAGGGTGTTATCTAAGTATAAGTGACATAACTAGAATTGTTAGCATTTTGAAATGAGTCATAGTTTTAATAGATAAATCGAATGAGGGTATGATTACATGAACATGAATGTTCTAGTGTTTACCCTCCTCATAATATAATATATGTTTAATTTACTGATATACTCACACTGACTAATTTTGTTTTAGTCAATGGCTGAAACTAGCAGGCATCAAAGTAAAAATAGATGTGAATAAAATCGTGATGGTTTCAGAATATGTAACTAAATGAAATGGAAGATGCTATGAGAACCATTATGGTTATTCTAAACCAACTATATGGATTCATTATCGACCACAAGAACCTTGGAGATGTTTTTAAGGCATCATAAATGCATGAACCAAATTACTATAGATGTTTAGGTAACAATCATAAAGGTAAGTATATTCAAAAACATATGTTTCAAGGATGTTGAAAGAAACACTGAGGGAAAATCATCAAAGGGATCAGAAGATTCTATTTATGTGGTAATGATGGTCATAAAGCAAGAAACATCCATGGAAAAAGGAAGTGTCCAGTTGACTCTAGGAAGGTGAATGAAGTTATTTCCAAAATATCAATTGAATGTTTAAAATGTGGTTCTCATTGTCCATATTCAAATAAATTTCATAAGAAGAGAGATGTAGAATGGTATTAGAATGGCCATAAAAATATATGTTTACCAATTCATAATTCCATTCCAATTGAAGATGAGGAAACAGACATGACCATTGAATGGGATGAATTATTTCTTAGCTAATGTTTTCACATTATTGAATATTAGGATATGATTAATGATTTTCAATGTAGGAATGAAGTATTATGTAATATGTTTTAAAAGAATGGATAATTGATCATGAATAATGTTGAATGATTATAAAGTCTACAAATAAGGGATTCAAGAGTTATGGTACAATTTAGGATGATGAAATGATTAAAAGAATTAAAGATATATTAATGATTGGATTACTTTTGAAGGCTTTTTCTAGTATATGTAACCATGATATCTTAATGTGAAAAAGGTATTCGATAAATATTTATCTTTTCTTGATTGGACATAATTGATAATCATAGGGGTTCCAATAATATTTTTTTCTATAAATTACAGGTCATTACATTATAGAATGAAAATGTGAGTTATGAGATAAAATTTGCGGTTAAAATATGTTATGGTTATTTAAGGATATTTATCTCATATTTGGAGTGTTATAAAATTATATATTTTTTGAAAAAGGAAAACATTTAAACTGTGTGATAACCCATCGAATCACACAAAGATGCAGGAATTGAACCCACAACCAAAGTGAAATTGGGATTTATCACCTACCACTGGACGACGTGAAGTCCCCTGTTAGTATGACTAAATATTTTTAGTTAAATGATTTTATTGATAAAGAATAAGTTGAATTGAGATATAATGTTTTATCAAATAGATATCCTTATTATAGGAAAATGATTTGGTGATTATGTTATAAAGGTTATTTTGGAAGAGGTTTTTGCTTTTGGGAACACTATATACATAAGGGAAATATAATACTCTGGGATATCGTTTATAGAGTAATGGTTGAAATATTATTTTGGAAGAATAAATTTTTTTAGAGGTGACGTAAGTTGATTTGGGTTATATATGTAAATGATTATCATATCATAGAGAATATGTGATTAGGTTAATTACACTTTAGTATGAGACGTTAAGAGTAGTTGATGTTTTTGGAGATAAATGTAAAGATTTACGATAGAAGACTATTTGATTAAATCCTTCTGATTTTTGGGTTTCATTATTAGTTTGTATTATTTTGAATAATTTTACGGACAATTTTATATTGAATGGAATTTCTTGAACTTTGGTTCTTTGGTTGAATTTTGGAGATTAAGAGTCGTTTTTCTTTTTTATAAAGGATTATCCTTTTGGAGATTATCTGATCTTGAACTAAATAATTTTGGTTTTGGATGATGTCTAAAGATTGGAAAAATATATAGTTCAACTTTATTAGATTACGTGATACTCTAGATGTTGATTCTAGTACATTAGGTTTGATTAAGTCATCTTGAATAATAAATGTTTTGAGAAAATATGATTTTCGGGTAGAATTTTATTAAAGTATGACACTCTACATGAAAAGTAAGTATGTTTCCATACAATTTTCGTCTAGTTATTAATAAAATTATTTAAATCTACGAAAAGGATTTTGAATAAAAAATGGTATAATATCTCTTATATCATCAAACATTTACCCACCCCCAAATTTATGGTATTGTAGTGATGAACTTTTTGTGATCAAGTTCCCTATCACTCTCTTTTAATCTATGAGAGTTAGTTTCTCCTCCATATCCATGTTTTCACTAAATCCTACTATTTATTGTTTCTTGTGACCTTTGTGATTACCTTCCTTTATTTTAATGTGATATATTTATTTACTCTTTTTCTGATGTGGGACATTCAATTATGTTTCCAAGCCCAATTTTTAAATTGCGAGGATGTAATTATCAAAAGGTGAGAAGTATGTAACATCCCAGGTAAATAATGAATATAAAATATTCATATTTATTAATATTTATGATATAAATATTAATTTCACATTAAATTGGATGATATGCTTGATGGAATACCTAATACGCAACAATGAGTTTCTTTGAAATTTTACGCTGCACACAAAATTGAGTTATACTGAAAAATATTAGAATAACATTATTATATTAAATGGTAGTTAAAACATAGACATTATATTGGAATGATTGAATATAACTAACTAAAATATGATTATATGTGTGTGTTATAAGTTTTTACACTGATCCAATAAAACATAGAGGCTTAAAATGTGAATAAATTAAATTTTAAGCCTAAAAACTCTAATATTCATTAAAATGTCTATTTACAAACTTTTGATGGAGAACCCTCATTAAATATATTTTTGGTCACTTTTATATGTTATATTGGAAAAAATAGAAATCTTATTTAGAATTGAGACATCAAAATGATCTTAGTGATAAATTATGGCATTTTTCTGATAAAATTAAAATATTTAATTAATATTGAAAAATACTGTATTTTAATTCAAATCTACCTTTTAATATAATGTAATTATATGGTTAGAATATCATTTTAAACGTTTTTAAATATTAATTAGATTATAATTTTACCATTTAATCCAATGTTGGTCATTGGATGTAATGTCCTTTTGAAATTATTCATAAACCAGTGTCAATATTTTGATAGTCATTATTTCTTAAAAACACGGTTTTTGTTTTGACAACTTGAATTAATTTTAAATTAATTAACGTGACTTATATGTTTGGAATTTGTTAAAATAGAAATAATTTTTTAATTTGGAATATCAAATATATCTTAGGCTGAAATTGTGGTATTTTTTCTTAAAACATTCAATTTTTGATGAATACTAAAAACACTAAGTTGTAGTTAAAAAATGGATTTCTCATTTAAATGGAATTTTACCGCTTATGTAAATTTAATTTCAAATTTAAAACATACAGAGATATTATCAGTAATTAAAATTTGGTTCAATAAGATGAAAATATTTCTTTGGGGAATAATAAAATTTGACTTTTATTTATCACTGTTAAAGGTAAATAGATTAATTCAAGGAAAAAATAATATTATAATAATTTTCAATTACCCTAAAATATGTTATAATCATATTGGTTGATGAATGTCCGACCATATACATCCTTGGGTCGATTTTGGGACCCCATGGATCCACCTATGGGTGATAACGACACATTATATTAATAAATATAAAGTAAAGACAAAAATGGCATAAACACATATCTTTTAATAAATAATTTTTTACATGGGGTTATATAAGATATTTAATAAACTCTAAATATTAATTTGAATGATAATAAATATTTCATACATCATGGTAATTTTTTATAGTTTTTAGAAATCAAATAAATAACATTATTTATGACACAATAATGAAGCAGTGTGTATCTCATTAATGAATGATTTAAATAAATAAGATTATAAAAATTAAAAACTTATAAAAAACATTCCAATTCTCATTGGATGATTTTATTTTGAACAATATTCACATTATAATTTCCTTAAATGAGTTTTTGAATTTTATAAACTGAGAACCATTATATAATAAAATAATATTTTCAAACATTCCTAAAGAGCCCCTCCTCCCCTTATAAAAATACATCACCTATAACCATTTACTCACTCATCTAAATCACCTTGGATCATCCAAAACCTACCCTATTGAGCTTTCTATAGCCCTATATTACTGACAATGGCCTTAGGTTATGAAAAATTAACTTCCATGAAGTCTTTTGGTTCAAACCAGATAGTGTTACCCGATTTAAAGGTAACATCTTATGTTAAGTTCTTTGATTTTATTTTTCCTATCCAACCCCTAAATTAATTTTATTCCTTTACTAAATAATAACAAAAGTATCCTCAATATAATATGATGTTTTCTTGATAATTGTTAAAACTAAAACTATACACACCTTCGTATAATGGGTAAACAACATACTGTTTCTGTGGATGGAGAACTACAACCCCACTAAATGGTGACTGTTTAATCTTCTCCCACAACCTCTCATGGTGTCCATAACTATGTCACTATATTTATATATTATATATATATGACATTTATTTTTTATCTATTCTTCTATAATTTTTATTTACAAATATAACTTTATTCTTTAAAATATGTGTAAACATGATAATTTCATTTGAGGAAGTACGGACTACCTCCCCCTCAAGGTGATATGATTAATTCATGACATACATGGAACATATTAAGGATGGAGTTAATGAAATTATGTAACATATATATCATATTATATTATAGTAAAATTATAATATACCAATGTATAATTAATTTTTAATTCCATTAAATATGAAATAGAAATGAAAGTAGCGTTCATGCAAACATACGACTTACCATCTCCATGAACGGTGGATTTAATTTATTATCTCAAAATGCCATGTACTAATTATAATTATATATATTGTATATATATTATATTTATTATATTTTAATCCTGAATATTATTCTATATTGAATAGAATTTTGACAATGTGGACAATTTGTAATTATAACAAGTTCATTTTTGACTCAAGTACCAAATATCGACAAAATGACCATTATTAACTTAAAAGATTGAATAATGTTTATAACATGGTAATAAGTGATATAATTTAATTTATAAACCATAAATTTTTTTTAAGAAACTATAAATTAACATTAGTTTATTATTTGGTAGATTAAAGAAATTATAGGTCAAGTCGGACACGACGTAAGGGGTCTCTTATCTCACTTTTAATTTCATGGGATTTACATTATTCACCACTTATTTATTTCTATGGTTTATTGTGTCCTTACATTTGATATATATTATCATGATTCTATTAATATTTATGGTATTTTTTGTTCATTTTTTGGTTATTAAATTTTGATCTCTCGACTCGATTAATTACGACATGGTAAGGGGTTTCATCTAACTTTTATTTCCTTTCACATTCATTCTATATTTTCCACTATTTCCTATTGTGTGGTTTATTTACTTTCCATTGTTGTATTAGTTGTTAAATATAATGTAATATAGGATTATTTACATCTAAATTTTTTTATCTTTCTTTCATGGGGTTAATGTTTCATAAGTTACCAAATCTGTAAGGGAACCTTTCACCCTCCTCTTTTTAAAAGACTTATTTTTGTTATGTCATATAATTTAAATATTATTATGTTGGTATATGTTATTATATATCCTTATTGATTCAAATTATACATCCATGTAATGGGATACCCTTTTCTCTCTCATCTCACATTTTCTGAATATTAATTTGACGTTGTTAGGCTGTTGATTTTTTGTATGGGAACTTATTTACCCAATTTCAATTATATGGGTTAATCATCTACTTATTTATTATGTTATTCTATGAATATTTGTGAACTAAATATGATTTTTTTACAATTAATTTCAACTAATATTGGTTGTATTATTATTTTTCACACATAATTATGTCATTGATTTTTCCTTAGTCTAAGGCTGTGATCTTTTCAAGGGTCTTTATGCCAATTTACATTCCATTATGACTTATTTGTTTTTATACACCAATTCAATTTTATATAGTGTATATACAATCCTTTGACATTTTATATTTTTAATCACCTTATTATCATGATATTATATGATTTTATTAATGTTATTCCTCAAATATTTGTATTCAAGCGTCTCTCATTGGGTTAAGTATTGTTAAACTAATATATCATTTTAAATGTATTAAAGATTTATTCTTCTAAATATTTCTCAATAATTTCCCTGTTTTAGAAATATATTTAAGGCTTTATCTATATGGTCATGAATGTTTTTAAATTAAAATTTCTTTCAAAAACTTCAATGAAGTATGGGACACTTTCATTCAAAAATATCTTCATTAAGTGATTTAAATGGTTTTGAAAATGGTTTGATAAAGCATTGATTATATTAATATCTTGAAATGATATACTGTGATCGCAATGTGGAAATGTTATCTTTAATTTTTTATTGTTTTATTGTTAATGAATATGTTATGGTTATTGGGAATTGTTTATGTATACAGGTGGTTCCTTGATAAACATAGGGAGGTTGAGCACGAGAAAGCTCTCCAATGCATTGGGTAACCTGACAGAGGTAAAATTTAATGATTTTCCTAAGAGATTTTGAGAAAATATATTGTGATGGGTATTCCAACGTAACTGCCTACGTAGCTATGATATCTAAATGTACGTATGATTTGGATGCCACAAGTTACATTTATGATTTATGATTTCTATGTGTTATTTATAAATCTTATGATTTTTTGAGGTATGTTATGATTGAAAAGTAATACTTCATGATTTATATTTACTAATGGTTTATTGTTTCATTTCCTTATTATATAAATAATACTGAGATTTTTATGCTCACCCCATGTTTTGAAATATTTTTCACATGACGTAAAGATGAATAGGGTCAAGGATGGGATCAAGGAAAACTCATGCTGTAAAAAATCGATCTGGACATGCTATTTTTTTAGAGGTTTTATTTAATGAAATAAATTGATACGGAGTCAAAGTGAATACATTGTAATATTTGAAATGTAATGTAATTAATATGGCTTAATTTACTAAAACTGTAAACCTGGAAAGATCCTCAATGTTAATTCTTGACATAAATAAAGATTTTGTAATGTTGAAGGTCGGGTCCTTATATTCGGTATTAGGTGTCCGTTTAGGTATATTAGAGGTTAGGGTTTTACTTAAGCATAAGTTACATAACCATAATGATGAGAATATTGGAAGGAGTCATATTTTTTTAGGTAAATAGAATGAGTTTATGAAAACAAGACCAAGTATGTTTTAGAGTTCACCCTCCTCATATGATAGTATATGATGATTTTACTGATATAATCACACTGAACTTTTTTGTTTTAGTGAATTGAGGGATATAACATGTATCAATGTAACAATGGATGAGATGAAAACTGTGATGGTTTTCTTAATATGAAACTGAATGAAATGGATGCTTCAATGAGAGCTATTATGGTTATTCTAAACCAACTATCTAGAGTCATGATCAACCTCTTGAACCTTTCATATTTTTATAAGTCACTATATATGAATTAAATAAATCCCTACATATGTTAAGGATATAATAATAATAGTAAGTATACTAAAAAACCAATTTTTCTAGGATGAGGAGATAAAAACATAAGGAAATGCTTCAAATGTATTATAATATTCTATAGTTGTGGTAATGATATTCCTATATCAAGAAACTTCCATTGAAAAAGGAAGCATCTGGTTGACTATAGGGAATTGAAAGCAGTTCTTTCTGAAAGATCAATTGAATGTTTTAAATGTGGTACACATTGTCACTATACAAATTGATGTCCTAAAAAGAATGTTTGGGAATGGGATCAAAATGATAATACAATTATATGTTTACCAATTCCTAATTCCATTCCAATTGAAGAATAGGATACTAACAATTACCATTGAAAGGTATGAATTATTTTTTAGGTGATGTTTTTGACATTATTGAATCTTAGTATATGATTACTGATTTTGTTTTTAGGAATACAGTATTATGGAATATATTGGAAAAGAATGGATAATGGATCATGAATAATATTAAATGACTAAAAATTCTATATATAAGGTATTCAAGAGTTATTGTACATTTTAGGATGATGAAATGCTTAAATTTATTAAGGATCTATTGATGATGGGGTTACTTTTGAAGAATTTTTCTAGTATGTGTAACCATGACATTTGATATGTGAAAATGTTATTCTTGAAATAGTTAACTTTTTCTTATGTGGAAATAATGTATAATCCTAGGCGATCGTAAGATCTTTTGTTTTTGAGGTAATTATAGGTTTTTACTTTATGGGAAGAAAAAGAGAGGCCAGAGATAAAATTTGTGGTTAAAATATGTTATGCTTGTTTTTAAGGAATTTATCTCATTTTTTGAAATGTTATAACATTATATAGTATTTAAAAAAGAAAACAAGTAGACCATGTGATAACTCATTGAATCATAAAATTCTAAGGGAATCAAACCCAGAACAAAATTGAGATTGGGATTTATCACCTACCACTAGACTACTTGAAGTCCCTCGGTAGTATGACTAATTATTTTTGTTTAGTGATTTTATTGATGAACAATATGTTGATTTGGGATATTATGTTTTATCAAATAGACATCCCTATTATAGGAAAATGATTTGGTGATTAAGTGGAATTGGTTATTTTGGAAGATGTTTTCTCTTTTGGAAACTCTATATGCATAGGGGAAACTGAATACTATGGGATTTCATTTGTGGAGTAATGGGTGAAATATTATTTTTGGAAGAATATATGTTTTTATTGTAAACATAAGGTGATTTGGGTTATTTATAAAAATGAATAACCTATCATAGAGAATATGTGATTAGGTTAATTACACTTCAGTATGAGACTTTAAGAGTAGTCGATATTTTTGGAAAAAAATGAAAAGAGTTACTGTGAAGACTACGTGATTAAATAATTCGGAGTTTTGGGATTCAATATTTGTTTGTAATGTTGGTATTAATTATAATGAAAATTTTATATTGAATGTCCTTTCTTGAATATTTGGTTCTTTTGTTGAATTTTGGAGATTAAGAGTTGTATTTACTTTTTGAAGGATTAACCTTCATATGACTATCTGATCTTGTACTAACTAATTTTTTTTGGTTGATGTCTACAGATAGGACAAATATCAAGTTCATAATTTTTAGACTATGTGACACTATAGAAGTTGATTATATCACATTAGTTGTGAATAAGTCATATTGAAAACTTACCATTTGGAGAAATGATCAGTTTGTGGTAGAATTTTATTAAAGGATGACACTCTACATGATAAGTAAGTATATTTCATTATTATCGAAGTCTATATATTAATAATATTATTTAACAATATGAAAAGGATCATGTAGAAAACATTTTATAATCTCTCTTTTACCATCATACTTTTACCCCACTGCAAATATAATGTATTATGGTGGTTAACTGTCTATGATCAAGTTCTCTATCACTCTCCATTAATCTATGAGAGTACGTTTCTCTTCCATTTCCATGTTTTCCTGGAATCATAGTATCTATTATCTCGGTTGACCCTTGTAATTATATTCCATTATTTTAAATTGTTATTTTTATTGACACTTTTTCTGATATGGGACTTTAAATGAAGTTTCCAAGCCCAATTTTAAAATTTCGAGGCTGAAATTTTCGAAAGGTCTGAAGGGTTTAATCGTAAGTAAATAAATAATATATCTTTTTCATATTTAATAATATTTTTGAATTAAACATTAAATATATTTTAAAGGGTATTCTATGTTCGATTGAATTCCCAATATTTAATAATGGGTTTCTTTTAAATCTTATGTTGCAAACGACGTTGAGTTATACTAAAAACAACATAATAATATTATTATTTTAAATGTAGTTAAGACATTGTCATTGTATTGGAGGGAATGAATATATATAACTAAAATATGATTATATATGTTTCTAAAATGTTTTTACCTTTATCCAATAAAAGATAGTGGCTTAAAATAAGAATTAATTTAATTTTATTCATAAATACTCTAATATTATTTAAAAGGTCAATTTATCTCCATTTAATGGGGAACCATCATTAAATATTGTTTTGGGAACTTTTATATGATCTATTTGGAAAAACAAATTTCTTCATTAGAATCGGGACATCAAAATTTACTTTGGGTAAAATTCTGGTATTTTTCAAATAAAATTCATCTTTTTAATGAACAGTGAAAAATATTGTATTTTAAATCGAAACATCCATTTAATATAATTTATTTATATGGTTATATTATATTTTTAAATGTTTTTAAATTGTAAATAGATTATATTTTTTACCATTTTATCCAATTTTAGTCATTAGAAATAATTTCTTTTTGAAATTGGAACAAAACGAGCGTCAATTTTTTATAGTAATTATTTCTTAAAAACATGGTTTTTTTTACATTGTGAATTTTTTTTAAATTAATTAATGAAACTTATATATTTATATTTTTGGTAAAATAGACAACATTCTTGAATTCGGTGTATCAAAAATATCTTAGGATTAATTTTTTGTATTTTTCTGAAAAACTTCAATTTGTGATGAATAGCGAAAACACCGAGTGGCAGTTAAAAAATAAAAATTTCATTTAAATAAAATTTTACTGCTTCTATGAGTTGAATTTCAGAAATCCTACATACATGGATTTTATCAGTTAGTAAAACATTGTTCAATAAGATGAAAATATTTTTTTTGGTGAATAATATCTTTTGACTTTTATTTTCCACAGTTAATGGGAAATAAGGTAATTCAAGTTAAAAATAATATTTTAATAATTATAAATTACTCTAATATATATTCTAATCCTATTGGTTGAATAATTTATGACCATTTACATCCTTGGTTAAATTTTGGGACCCCATGGAGCCACTTAAGAGTGATAATGACACATTATATTAATTAATTTCAAATAAAGAAATAAACGACATAAACATATAGATTATTGTATATCCATTTTTAAACGGGGTTATATAATTTATCTCTTAGACTAGAAATATTAATTTAAAATCGAAAAATATTTCCTACATCATGGAATATTTTTTATAATTTTTAGACATTAAAAAAATAACATTATTTATGAAACAATAATGATGTAGTGTGTACCTCATTAATTAATGATTTTAATAAATAAGATTATAGAAATTAAAAAAAATCAAAAACCTATCTAATTATTATTGGATGATTTTATATCAAATAATAGTTATATTATCTTCTACTTTAATGAGTTTTTGACATTTACAAACCGAAAATCATTATATAATAAAATAATATTTTCAAACATTCCTAAAGAACGCCTCCTCCCCCTTATAAAAAGCTCCCTTCTATGACCCATTACTCACACATCTCAATCCCCTTGGCTCATCCAACCACTGCTCAATTAAGCTCCTAATAT
Organism: Viscum album; assembly: GCA_963277665.1. Lineage (NCBI taxonomy): Eukaryota > Viridiplantae > Streptophyta > Magnoliopsida > Santalales > Viscaceae > Viscum > Viscum album. Next base: position 1,597,161,091 of record OY728161.1, read on the forward strand.
AAAAATCATCCTCCCGTAATTCTGACATTAGGCAGAAGGCACTTCAAGGAAGCCTTTTTGTTCAAACCAAAGGGAGTTACCCAATTTAATGGTAACATCTTCTCTTATGTTTTTTTATTTTATTTTACTTCACTAACCACATAAATTCACATTATTACTTTCTTTTATAAAAACACCAGTATCCTTAATATAATTGGATTTTTTATGGGAATTATACGAACTACAACTATACACAACTTCGTCCAATGGTTAAAGAACATATTGTTTCCTTAGTCGGCGAACTACTGCCTCACAAAACGATGATTGATCAATATTTCCTTACCACCTCCCATGATATAAATTATGATGGAACGATATTTATATATGATAAATATTATATTTATGTTTTTTCTATAATAATTTAGTTATTATTTAAAAACATTCCTTTCTTCCTTAAAATATGTGTAATCACAATAATTTGAATTGAGGAAGTGCAGAGAACCGCCCCCTCACGGTGATGTGATTCGTTCATAACATACATGGAACATATAAAGGACATAATTAATGAAATTATGAAAGATATATATCATATGATATTTTACTAGAATTATAATATACCTATGTATCATTATGCTTTAATTCTATTAAATATGAAATAGAAATGAAAGTAGCGTTCATGCGTACATAAAGCTTACTGTATCCATGAACGGTGCATTTCATTTATTATTTCCAAATGTCAGGTAGTAATTATATATATATATAATAATGCGTATATACGATATCTATATATATAATATTTAAACCAGGAATATGATTATGGAGATAATAGAATTTTGACCACATGGACAAATTATAGAACAAGTTCATTTTTGATTCAAGTGTCAAATATCAAGAAAACGACAATTATTAAATAAAATTATTGCATAATTCTTATAACATGGTAATAAGTGATATAAAATGAATAATTAACTTGAAAAATGTTCTAATTCAAGTATAAATTAAATTAAATTTATTATTCATGATAATAAATAATGAACGGGTCATGTCGGACAAGAGGTAAGGGGTTTTTCATCTCACTTTTCATTTCATGAGATTTACAATTTTCATCAATTATTTATTCCTTTTGGTGTCTTTTTTACTGACATTTGATATATATTATCATGATTCTAATTATATTCATCGTATTTTGTGATTCATTTGGTGGTTATTAACTTTTGGTCTTACGAGTCGATTGATTACAACATGGTATGAGGTTTTCATGTCAACTTTTTTTCATTTGAGATTCATTCTATATTTGACACTATTTCATTTTGTGTGGTGTATGTACTGCCCATGATTGTATTATTTTTTTAATATAAAGTAATTTATGGGCATTTAAATCTTCATTGTATGATCCCTCCTTCATGGGGTGTATGTTTCGTAAGTTACCTAATCGGTAAAGGAACCTTTCACCCTCCACTTTTTAAAAATATTATTATTATTATCTCTTTTAATTAACATATTATCATATTGTATTATGATATTCTGTATCCTTATTGCTGTAAATTTTATGTCGATGTGATTAGATACCCTTTTCTTTCTCCTCAACCCATTTTTTTAATTTTAATATTACATCGTTAGGTTGTCGAATTTCTCTAAGGGAACACATTTACCAAATTTTAATTCTTTGGGTTAAACCTATACTTCATGATTATGTGGTGCTATGAATATTTGTGAATGACCTATTATTAGTTTACACTTAATTTCCACTTATATTGGGTGTATTCTTATTTTTCATCCATAATTATGTAATTGAATTTTCTTTATCTATGGATATGATCATTGCAAGGGACTTTATCTCAGTTTACATTCCATTGAGACTTATTTTTTGTTATACCAAAATTCACTTCTATATGGTGTATATACATACCTTTTAAATATTATATCATGAATCAACTTTTTCTAATGTTATTATAATCTTGGATTAATGTTATTCTCAATATATTTGTATCTAAGTGTCCCTCATTAGGTTAAGAAGTATTTAACTAAAATATATTTATAAAACTTTTAATGATTTATTGTTCTAAATAGTTCTCATAAATGTCTATGTTTTTAAAATGGTTTAATGGATTGATTTTTATGGATATTAATGTTTTAAAATTAAAATTTCTTTCCGAAGATTCAACGAGGTATGAGACACTTTGATTAAAAAATCTATTCATTATAATTTTCAAATGGTTTCAAAAATGGTTTGATAACGCATTGATTATGTCAACACCTTGAAATTATGTATTGTGTTTACAATGTGGAAATTTTATCTTTGTTTTATGATTGAATCACGTGTTATGAATATATTATGGTATTTGGCCATTTTTTATGTATACGGGTTCTTCCGTGATAAACCTAGGGTGGGTGACCACGAAATATCTCTCAAATAAATTGGGTAACTTGATAGAGGTAAATAGTAATTTTTCTCCTAATAGATTAAGGGAATATACTATGGTGGGTATTCCAACATAACTCCCTACATTGCTGTGAAAGATACAATGTTTGTATTATATGGATTCCACAAGATACCATTATGATATAATATTTCTATGTGTTATTCATAAATCTTATGATTTCATTAGGTATGATATGATTGAAAAATATGGTTTCGTTGATTTGTATTTAATAAAGGGTTAATTTTTCTTTTCCTCATTTTATAACACTTACTGTGTTTTTTATGCTCATCCCTTGTTTTGAAATTTTTTCCACATGACATAATGATGAATTAGGTCAAATATGAGATCATGGAAATGTCATGTTGTCTAAAACATGGATCTAGACATGTTATTTTTTGGTTTGTTTATTTTATGAATAAATGGATACAGAAAAGAAGTTTCTACTTTGAAATTTTTAAAATTTAATTTAATAGATATAGCCTAATTCTCTACAACTCTAAATCTGAAAATATCCCCAATGATAATTCTAGACATAACTCAAGATTATTTACTGTTTAAGGCCAGATCCTTATAATAAATGTTAGAGAATGATTCATTGAGAAAACTTCCTTTTAGAAATATGAATAATTATTTAATTAACTTTAAATATTCAATTTTGTAAAGGTAGATGCATCTAGAAATATGATTTCGAATTGTTTCACCCTAAAATATTGTGACATTTATATGCTTCAGTTGTGTTTTTTTCTAAAGATGATAATGAATAAGTTTCTTTGAAATTTCAAGGTGATTGTATAAATTTCATTATCAATTAGTTTCTATGTTAGTGGATGTACCCTTAGAGGGTGACTATTATATTCCTTATAAAAATATTCCACACATTCATGGGAGTTTTTTTTAATGTCTATGGATGAAGCATAATTATTTAAAAACATTGAGATAGTAAGAATGGTTTGAAACATAACATCAGATGCAAGAGTGTTACCTTATATATACAGTGTTATTTTAATCCATTTAAGCATGACAGGGATACCCTCCAAGTACTGGATATATTTTTCTTATATTTTAAGATGAATATGATAAAAATCAGTGTGGTTATGTCTATTTCTATCTTTTGAATCAATAATGAAATAAATAATGAAAACAAAAATATATTAATGACATTAAATAAATTGTTTATCGAACATGAGTTCAATATCATAACATTTAATGGAAAGAATAAGGAACATAATAAAAGGTTTATCCCGAGGGACATATGGTCATGTAAGGTTGATAATGACATAAGAGAACATTATTATAAATTATTTGAAGATAAAAACCTATCTCTTGAGAATGTTGAATATTTTGATATCATTTATTAAGCTGTTTAATATAGATTTATTTTTGTTTATGAGTTCAATTATATGACTGAAAACTAGGATGATGAAGTTAGAGTTCTGAAAAAAAATTCCAAAGTTTTATTTAAATAATATAAGTCTCTGATCATGGGAATATGAGTTATTAGGTTTAAAGGAAATGAATAAGAAGATCAATGAGGATGCTGATATGCTAAATGCAAAGGTTCAAAAGAAAATAGTAATTGATGAAAAAATTATGAATATCGATTTTATGGTTTCTAAATCTAGATAGGATCATGAATATGTGAATAATTTTAAGGTGATCATAAATAATCCTTATATGAAATAATTAACTCTTATATCTAAACTATTGATGTATTTTATATTTTATCAATGATTGTTTAATCTGAATGAATTTTTATCCAATTTCGATATGTCTAAATGATATCTAATCAATTTATATATATGTTATTTCATTAATCTCATATACGAATAGTTAATTCACATATAATTAATTCGTATGTCACATTTTAATAAATTATCATGAGACTATAATAAATTCATTATACTGTTTTTTATATTACAATGGTGGAGGGGTTTCATATAAATAGGTTTTGAAAATTTTGTAAAACATTCAATAAGTGGTAGAGATTCTTAAAAAGGTTGGATTAATAGCAGGTAAAAAAATTATAAAAAAACGAGAACCCATCTATTATAGATTATTATGAAGGGAGTTAATAAAAAGTATTAATACATTTCATCAAATCAATGACGATGAAGAAAAAGAATGTATTAACTTTGGGGGAGTTTAAATATGATAAAGTAAAAAAGTTTCATATAAAGTGTATATTTGAATATCTTAAAATTAAAAAGTTTTTTATGTATTTCAAAATTATTAGTGTTTTTATGTGTTTATCATTATTATAAAAAAGGCATATTGTTGGGTTGATGTTGTCGCAAAATAATTTTCCTTTAAATAGTTTTGGAAATCAAAAACACTTTATTCAAACACTATATTACTAATTTTATATATGCAATGTTTTTTAGTATGTTTTTGTTGAGAAATTATTTCTTATACCGAACCTATAAATTGATAAAATATAAAATAAATACCAACTTTTTTTTTATTAATTCTGATCCATTGGATTAATGGTTTGTACAATTAATCAAACACGATATTATTATATCCAATTTTTGGAATTATTCCATGTTGATTAGATTAACAAATTTATTGACATTCAGACTAATTTTGGCACCGATACATTATAATAATTTTTTTACATTTTATCAAATTGAAAAACAATACAAAAGTTCTACTGAATTTCCAATATTAATAATCAAAATGATCAAGATTCTATCTATTACATAGAGTCAATAATAGAATTATAATGGTGTTGTAAAAAAATTGGTCCACTAATGTACATTTTATGATCAGCATTATATATCAAGATCTATATCATTGTGATTTTTCTATGTGAAATATTATAGAGGCTATTATAACCATCTATGAAATATGGACATACGAGGATTTCTTATAAATAAGAGGTCATTTGATGGTATGGGAGATGATGAATTCTTAACTCAACACACCTATGTTTTTTTCTTGACCATATAATTCTAAATGAGTTTTAATTTATTCGAGTGTTGAAATAATAAGATATCATTATGAAGATTGTAAATTCATTATTACACTTTTTTTCATTATGTCAAATCCTTATTAGATTGATGGATTCTAGAGATATAATGATATTTGAATCTAATCCCTTGGATCAAGGGATTATGGGTCTTAGAAGAAAAATATTACATTAATTTTTTTATGTATGACTATAGGGGATCGGAAAATTAAGCAATACCAATATTCTAATTGAGGGATTTCCGTGTATGGTTATAAATATATGTATAATAGTTTTTGAAGCTCTGGATATCATAAATCATAGTTTCCGACATCATTAATTCTTAAGTTTATAGTGTAAAATTAGGTTTTATGACGATTTTATATCATTAAAACTTCTATAAGACTTTTTAATTATTGTTTATACAGTTTTTTACATTCCATTTTCCAATTAAATAAGAAAGTTAGTTCGCTAATTACCTTTCAAATAAACTGTTTTGTTAGTGTGCCCAGGATTCTAATAATAACTCAATAAATTTTCTGACATCTGAATATAATATTAATACTATGATCGTAGGAAAATATCTGATTTTGATCAATTCAATTTAAAAATACATATGTTTTATCTTAGATTCAGTTTTTCAAAAAAAAAATTCACCCACTGAATTGTATCCTTCATATAATCTTATAATATAACATTATAAACATTTCATAAAAAATTAACAATATAGAGAAATAATAATGATGGTAAAATTCAATTTATCCCTTGTAAATTACAATTAAAACCAAATTATTTCAAATTACTTGTAAAATGATTTATAATGATCACTTGAAACATTTCATGTGTAAATTAGAAATTAAAATTTGAAAAATAACTTTCTAAAACTAAAAAAATTTTAAAATATATATCATTAAAAATATCTTTGGAAACATCTAAATTAATATTTATAAATAAATTAAAACCATTTTAGGAGAATGTCACTCAATTTTCTAAATCACTAAAATTTCAAAAAATGTTTTGAAAAATATTTTCTTCAAAAATAAACATTGAATATGATAAAGGATGATTTAAAATCATTTAAAACCTTAATGAAGTAAACTATTGTATCCATTTTTTATATAAAAAAAATTAAATAATGATTTTTGAAATAATTTAATTTTTAAATAAATATTGAAACATTAAAAACATTATTTAAAATAATGTATTTGTTATGGTGACAAAAAATATTGTTAATTTTGAATATGTTAAAAAATGTTTACTTTCACATTTTGGTACAAATTAAACAAGCCCAATTTCGAAAATGATAGAAATATTCTTTTCAAAACACTTTTAGAAAAGTAATATATTGGTAAAATTTAAAATAAATAGTCCCATAGAAACATTATGGAATTTTTTATTTTTTTAAACATGGATATGAAATAAAAACATGGTTTTTGACAAAAGGGAGAAATAAAGTTGGTTTTTATTAAAAAATTCTTTTTTATTGTGAGTAAATTAAGAGGGGAAAGTGAAGGGGAAAATTTATTATAATGAATTTAGAAGAGGGGAAGAAAATTAATGAGTTTCATAATATATGGATCATATGATTTCATCATCAAAATAATAATCATAAACAATCTCGATGAATTTTTGGATCAAAACATCAAATTGATAACACTTTTGTTACTATTGAGTTGCAAGCCCAATTAAATATTAAAATAAATATATTCTTTTAAATATCATGAATATAACCATATTCCTTATATAAAATGTGAATGGTGTTGTATATATACATCATAAAAAATATCGGTTCACAAATAACATATGTTCAAAACAAGACATACTAAGAAATTAATATCTCACTATTTTTGTTATATATTTAGTTGTAAACCCCATTAAAGAGTAAAATAAAATGAAACAACAAATTCTATTAAAATAATTATATTCTAGATATCACAATTCAAAATTTTAGTATAAAAACACAAAAAATAAGTTAGTGGTGAATAAGGCATAATTCATTCAGAAATAGTTAAGAGGATATAATTATGTTATAGTAAGTCTCAGATTCTATTATACTTGTTAGAACCTATAAAATTATGAATATAAATTTATTTTACATATATTAAATAACCAAAATAAAATGTATTATAAAATATCCTATTTACTTATGAATTTTCATTTCCTTTTTACTAATAATTAATTATTAAAATTATGTTTCTTATAACAAATACTTTATTTTTCTGGTATGTTTTGGTTTGATAATATTTTTCATTATACACTATCAATGGATACATAAAATAAAAAATGTTAAACACGATAATAATACCATATTTATTCAACGTATATGTATTTAGAGTAATCTAGTACTGTTTTACATAGATAATGAATCACATCGTTAATGGAGACAGAAGGATGTTTGTATGAATTCACAACTTTTCCATTTTACCAATGGATGAAATAAAAATATGTAAAGAATATATTAATGTTCAATGATAATCATTATTTCTAATTTATCACATATATTAATTAATTTCATGCTTATTATTCTTCATTCAAATCATTAGTAAAATACACATCTCATTATATCTTGAGGTTGTACAGTGTCGTACACACAAACAACGTTATGATATACACCGTGGAAAGTAAATTAATAAGAAATATGGAAAATTATAATTAAACGGTTATAATAATATTAAAATTATAATATATATCCATTTAATATATCCTTATTTCCATCCAAGTAAAATTGATATGAAAAACACATCACATTGGTTAGTGAGGCGGTAGTCCTCTGTGCGCATGAGCGACATTATTGTTTTATAAGGGTTTGAGTACTAAGAAGGTTTATGTGGTATTATAATTACAATGGTATATTAATATCATATATAAAATTTAAAAACCTTAAATTCATTGTTATATCTATCTATGATAGGTGGTGATGTAAAATTTATTACATCGGGGTTCAAAGAGGTAGTTTGTTGTAAACATTAAGATGATTTCGTATCCTATTTTATGTAATATTGCATGTATTTCAGATATTAAACTATCATAATAAAATATAAGTATATATAAGATAATTTTGATATTATTTTAGAATATTTGGAAAATATTCTAATGAGTTTGACGAATAAGTAAAACAATAATTTATAGTTAAAAACCATAACTCTCCTATGGAACCTCTTTAGGTTTAAGTTAAATACTTCCAAAATTTGATTTATGATCTCAAAAAAAATATATGATTTTGGGAGGGATTTATATATTTGATTTAGATATTTATATGATTATCCAAATAGCTCTATATGTGTATAGGGGATAGAAGAGGCGTGGCTTTTATAAGTGATCTGATTGGTATATATGATTGTACTTTTTGAGAAGAAAAATGTATACCAATGTTTAAACATGGTAAAATGATAAAAAATATTCCATAATAAAAACTTATAGGTGATAATTTATATATATGTACATATAATTTGTTTTTAAAATGTTAATATATCATTTTAATCCTTATTTTCTTAGTTTACCCATCAGTAAATTCATTTTTACCTTAACAGTGTACATAATTGTTATTGTTTTTACATTTCATTATGGTCAAAAATTATGTTCTAATTTTTTATAAGTATAAATAATGATTATTAAAAATATTGATACACCTTCATAACGTTTTATTCACTGAGTTATAAAATATTTATTATAATATAAATCACGTATGTGGGACAAAAAATCTATATTTTAATGGAAAAAGTTTCAAAAGTTTAAAAATTATTTTATATCAAAATTAAATATGAATTTTATTCCAATGACCGAAATTGAATTAATTGATTTATAAATGAATTAATTTTAATTTTAAAATTATATTAATAATTTTTTAGGATTTTAAATTTTAAAATAGAAATAGATATTATTGATGAAAAACAATATTTTAAACTATTAATCAATAAAAACATTCATGTCAAAAATTTAAATAAATTTCAATCGAATATAATTGTGAAATTATTTTCTAAAAAATTATATATAATTTATCAAATAAAATAACAATAAATGGACAAAATTAATTTAATAATATCTGTATAAAAGTTAAAAATCATATTTTTAGAAAAATAATGTTTTTACATATAAAATTTAATTTTTAGGTTTTCTATTTCCTAGAATGTAAAAATGGCGAATGTTAATAATTTTAATAAATTAATATTATATATAAATTTCATAAAATATTTTTTAACATATTTTTTTGGTTTCATTTATTAATTTAAAATGACTTTCTTCACATTAAAACTATATTTCAGAAAATGATTTCTTTTGTTTTAAAATAGTATTTATTTTCGTTTAAAATTAATAGATCAAAAAATACTTCATTGTATATAAATGTTTTAACCATATATTTTTTATAATTTATTTAATAAACTTTATACACATTATTCCAATGGCTAGGTTATAACTATTATATTAAATTATAATATTTTAATAGTATGCCATGTTTCATTAAAAATCATTGTTGAGTGTAATACAATCTATAATAGATTTTGTGTGTAACATAAGGTTTCTAATAATTTATCTTTATTAAAAAAATTATAAAATTTGAGGTTGTTACATTCTACCCCCAAAATTAAACATTTTTATTCATAAATTGAGTATTTTCATAGTAATCAAGGGTTTTGAAATTGAAATTCCATCTCTTGGAAACCCATATAACAAATTGAGTTAATAAAAATTACTCATAAATATAGATAAATGGATGTGTGATTTATATATATATATATATATATATATATATGTTTCTATGAAGTTAATAAAATTTATAGTGAAAACATGAATATTGAAGGGAAAAACAACTAAAAAATACTAATGGTGACTGATAGAGAACATGGTCAGAGGAATGTTAATGACAAAATATCCATAAATTTGTGATAGGTGAAAATAACCTTCATTTCTCAGAAATAATGGTAAATTTACTACTTTTTATTTTAATAACCCTTTCAAAATGTTGAATAATTTTTATGAGAATATATACTTTCATAATTTCTTTCCATTTCATAAGAAATATATCATCCTTGGGTTTTTATTTGATTAATTTCTACTTCACTAATGAAATTAATATTCATGATGAATTTGTCGATACTTAAGAAATACATTCATCGTAAGATTCATAATTCATTTCTCCATCCCATAAATATTTACAAAAACCAAAATGGTTAGTATGAGTAGTTTAATGAGATCCAAATTTCTTCTTAATCCATTACATGAATATATAACCTTAAGGCTAAACCAATCCATAAAAGTTAGAATCCAATTTTTTTTTAATTAGGTCACTAAATTTCTAAAATCAACTTATCTTTAATCATTTGAATAAAATTAAGTAGATCATAATGTCACATACCAAATATGTGAATAAATTGATCATATATGCTACTAAAACATGGAAATATCTTTAAATATTAATAAAAATTAATAAGGGAATACACTATTCCTCATTCCATACATAAAACTATATATTATTAAATATATATCGTAAATCCAGAAATGTTGTAAACTCCACCAATGATAAAATATACAACATTTAAAAAATTCATTATTCAGTTATGGGGCCATAAATATTATAATGTTTACCTTATTTATATCATCCATCTATTTATCTAAACTAAACACAATTTTCCCAATATTATGAACATATTTATGGTTATCTTTAATTAAATGTGTTTTTCCAAAAAATATCACATTGAAATTAATACATTGTTCTAGTTCATTCTTTCAATGCAATATAATCACGAAAATCTATAATGGAAAACATATTTCAAAAAAACCTTTAATAATTAATGAATCACAATTCATGAATTACATGACCTAAAAACATAAATCATTATACTTCATTCATCATATTTATCAATATATTTATTAATTGAACTTTTATATAATATTTCATTTGAATCCTCTTCAAGATAAAACCATTACATGAACCCCATCTTTTATCATCATGTTGTAAATTCCCCATAGAATATAGATTTGAATAATGTACCAGATTTCCAAATTTATAGCATTTAAACATTGATGATGACTTTAGGAAAATATTACTCTCATCCATTGAATTAAATGGAATTTTTATATTTCCTTGGAAAATATTTTATTTGTCTCATTTATAATATATATATATATATTATCACTATTATCCACCTATCAAGAGTTATTTATTTTAATAAATTTATGGAATTTAAAGGATCCATTTATTATAGAATTGCGTATGTTATTTCTATGTTTTAATTGCTATAATAATTATATATGTTACACTTTAATGACCTACATTTTTGTGGATTGTTTTTGATATTTATCTATTATTGTCTATGATGGTATTACTGGTATATTATATACATGTTATATTATTAATCCACTACCATTATTTGACAGCCTATGATATATGTGGAGGTATTCATGAAGCATGAATTGATTCTTCTTAATCAATATAGATGATTACCTTAATCAATATGTTACTATATTTGTACGGTTCTTGTATACAATTATAGTTATTGAATTAAAAATATCGATTTTTTGTGGCTTCAATCACTACATCAAGAGAGATGTAGATTATATGACATGGATAATGTATATATGGATAGAAATGGTGGTAAATTATATTTATTAGATGTGAATAAACATATGAGCAATATATAAATATCAGTCATATAAGAAATGAAATTGATTGGTATTTGGTGTTTTTTCATAAAATGAGGAGTAATATATATATATATAAGGGCCACACATGGGAGAGCCCTATAAGCTTGTGGGATTAGGAAACCCCCCTCATCAGGGAAAAATGACCACACACCCTCTATCATAAAATAAGTTGTAACCCTATCATTTACATGTTTCACCTCCCATACAGTCTCCCAAATGGTTGCCTCTTCATCACCTCACCTCACCTCCCTATTTCCTAGCCTTATCCTCTATGTTGTCGAATCTTCTTCTCACAATGTTTCTAAGGATAAACTATTATCCTATAGTATTATCTAATGATTCACCATACCACACTCGATGCTCTCTCATCTCCTCTCTCTCCCACACTTACTCACCACCTTCTACTACACACCCCCTCAATATGTTCACATAACTGAATCCCAACCCAAAAAACATATGTTAAATTTTTCTATTGATTCTTTCCTCCTCTACCCAACAGCATGTTAATGAAGGGAAACCCCCTTCCCCTCCCCTTATTTGGGTATTTTCGTCTGGATGTACTCCAATTCCAATGACGATTTGATCAGTATTTTTTTCATTTATCATTTATAATAATAACAGTTTATTAATATTCTGTAAGAAACATGAAAAAATTGTATGTATATCAATCCCATTTATCGTATTAAATTAATTTTTTATAGTTACTTAATGAATATTTTTTTGTGATCCTTAAAATAGTTTTGAGAAAAACATAGCCCATGATGATTATTTTTATTTATAATATGAATGCATATTTCTATAGGATTTATCTACGTCTCATAGGTGTCCTCAAAATGTGGTATATGAATCATATTTAAAGGTTATACATTCATTTTTATTATAAATTTTTCATTTGATGTATATCTATAATAGTTATTCTGCTGGATATATCTTTTTAGTCGATGGAGGTTGACAATTTAATTAAAAGATTGTGTAGTTAATTCTATACTTTAGATTTTATTATTATTTTATTCTCAGTTTTTATTGAATTAATCGAAATCAATGTATCACTATTGGACCTCATACAACATGTATGTCCATATAGGATCTAATTACTTTTTTAGGAATAATGTTTCGATATTTATAGGTCGTTAAATGGAATTCTATGCATGGTTAATGTCTTTCTCCATTTGGATCACCAACTAGATCATTTGAAGAGAATAAATGTTACATAATTTTGATCCGGATTTCATCTATGGAGCCATGAATTACTTTTTTAAGTGATCACCATGAGTGATAATGTTTGGTTCAAAATTTTAGGTAATTAGAAGAAGAATAAGTGGGTGGTGAATATGAACATGAGGATGACTCATTATTTTTTTTAAAAGGATTAACAATGGCTTATCAAATCATTTTTTAAAAACATTAATTCATTCTTTGACTGGTTTTTAGGTGGTGTTAATTTTTAATAACATAATTTTTTCTTTTATAAAAATATGTAATTTTTTCATGTTTACAAATATAGAACACTAATGTTTTTATGTGATTTAAGGACTTTTTTACATTCATTTTTAATTTATTTTTAATAAGTAAGAGTGTAGTTTTAATCATATATTTTTCTATTATTTAAATTTTTAATATTATGTGGGCCAAAATAGGAATTGGTCTTCTGAACATATTTTATGAAGTCTGCATGTATTTTGTGTTTAAATGGATTTTTAATTTATCGTCTACAAATTGTGAGCTCTAATTTCATTTTCTTCATTCTAATATATTCCATAAAAATTTCATTGGGAATTTTTAAAATAAATTCTCATGGACACAATTATCTAGGATGGTCCTATATATATACACAATTCATATGGGTATTATTATTTTTATTTTAATGACATAGAAGTGGAATAAGTAGGAACATATTGGGTATTCTTATAAACTCACCATACTATTATATGATGATTTTAGAATAAGTATATCAAGGAAAAGGTATCCTATGTAATCTTAATAAATGCTAATTTTATTTAACAGGTCTTAAGAGAGCCTAAATTATTTTCATTAATTTATTGGAGTGACATATTAGGTTTTTATATAATTATTTTTTAACTCATATAGATTTTCTGAATATATCATGGATACATTAATTTATCATTTTTTTGTAGTTTATAAAAATATAGTGAGTTTATTATCTATTGTGTATTTAATTTATTTATATTCTAATATAATGAAAAATGGTAATGAATAATTTTTTGATGGAAAGAAACTATCCCATTTATTAGATCCACTTCCATAGGGTTTTCTTTTTAACCCCTCATGGTTTCTTTAATCCATATACTCCCATTATCATTGATTCATCCATTGTGGGTTGGACATTGGGGGTGGAGGATCAGTGTCAGGTATGGTATATAGGAAAATGTTTCTATATAAATGAAATGAAAAGAATAATTCTATATATACCTCCCCAGTGAAACACTTTCTAAATATACCATTATATGTGTGACAAAGGTTTAGTAGGGTGAGCGCCCTCTCAAAAGGAACCTCCTTTGCAATTTATTTTTAAGAGGAAACCTCCTTCAAATCCCTTCAATGTAAGGGAATTTTTAATTGATCTCATTACCATCCCTTTTGTTTATTTTTTCTGTTTTGGAAATGTATATATATATATTTATATACAAAAATCAAACTAAAATGTGCATTATTATTTAATTTTTTAAAATAATTTTATTGAGAATATATTTTATAAAAAAATTTAATTAGTAATAATTTTTAATATTTAATATAAAAAATCTAATTAATAATATATTTAATTGTAAGCCTCATACAGTAGGATGTGGTGGAAGCAGGTTAGTGATTTGGGCTTCTGGTTGCAGTGTCAAGTCCATGGGCTGCATCTTTATAGCATTTTTGGATCTGCCCTTGAATGATGTAATATAAATTTTAAAAAAATTATATTTATGTTTATCATTTAATCTAATTAGAATTTATTAATAATATAATCAGTATTAATTATGTTATTATTAGTTGTTTTAATAATAAAATCTCTAATAATATCATTATTATTGATAAATATTAAATAATAAAACATTATATAATGAAAATTGTTTTATGTTTACAATATTTTTGACTAGTAATCTAAATATTTAAAATTATAAAATAGACCAAAATATTAAAAATTCAGGGTAAAATAAAATCAAGTTACCTATGATAAAACATGTGAAGTGGAAGGGTCTAAAGAAAATAAATAGAACACGAATTCTGATAAAATATAATTTTATTTACTATAATCATAATGCTAAAATTACAAACCCAAAAAAAATATAGTGATGAAAATGAAGTAGATAGTAAGGAACCCAATGGTTTATAGTCTTCAGTCCAATATGGGTCTACGTGAACAGTAATAACACCACTAGAAAAACAATTTTATTAATATTTTAAATAGAATATGAAAATAATAGAAGAATTATAAAATTTTCTTAAACAGATAATAATAATGTTCTTCATGAATCAAACTAAAATTATATTAAAATGAATGAAAGGAAATGAATACATCATCTGATGCAATTTTCCTATAGTCTGGTTCATTTAAAGCACATAGAGAATTTGATTCATCATTAAGACTTTCTAAAGTATGATTTCACCAATTATTAGGCAATGGTCATCAGATTCGAACGTTGACCACACATCTTCATGGGGAAGGATGTAAATTAGACTCCACAAGGAACCATGCACTAGTGGGGTGCATGGAGGTTGGTTGTCTACCAAATATGGTACATTGAGGTCGAAGATACCTAAAATACAACCTGGATCTTACTAGACATGTTGATTCCTAGTGATTAGGAGGAAGATAAATTCAATATATTTTTTTCGAAATGAACTCTATCACTGGAGGGATATGATTAGCTCATACCAAACATAGAATTGATTACAGCACACCTAGCCATAGGGAACCATATAACCATCCTGGAAAAATAACAATAGGCATATGAAACTCCAAAAAGTCTTTTTATGGCCATGAAAGAAGGGACATTGTGTTAATAAATGGACATAAGTGGTGTCTTAAAGAACCATTAAATAACTATAGTGACAAATGAAATGAAGCATGTCAAACAAGCGAGCAGGCCGAAATTCACATCCCGCCAAAATTCACTTCCCTTAAATAAGACCAAATAAAAGGAATTGGTTGGGCAATTTAATAATTCAAGAAAAAAAATAATGATAATAATAACGAATAAATTAATATAAAATTAAAAAGGTATAATAATAAGAGATAAAATTTAAATGTGGAAATAAAAAGTGAGTAATCATAATTCATGAAAATTTTGGTCAAACCCAATGTTGTGGGGAAGATTTGAACACAAGACAACTTCCTCTTCGTTCCCCATTTTATCCACATCATTTAATGGATGTTGATTGAAGATAATGGGTGTGAATAAAAGGATTTTTTGGCCATAAATGGGTCAACCTCTACAAGAGGAGAAGTTTCCCTTTGATGAAATAATCTGGCGATTGATTAATGAATTATTTCTTGGTATCATGCTAGCACCTTCTAGTGTTTTTTCTGATCTTTCATAGGACCCTTTTTGAATTTCACATGGCCATTTTGGTATATCTTCCATGTATTCCATGTCTAATTGAGAGCATATAGGGTGGAAACCAAGGTGATTAAGGTTGAATATACCTTCCCCAAGATCTAATTAATGTTAAATATCAAATTAAATATATTAGTTTTTTAAAATATTATTATAGCCACCATGGGACGCTCGACCCATGCTACAAATATGCGGCCCAAGGACTCGACCATGTGATCACTGCCCCAAACTACATAACAATTCCAACACTACTGCCCACATGGTGCTTCAAATTAAAAATATTGTTGGTTAAAATATTAATATTCTATATTATGAATTATTAATAATTAATTTTTTTATTAATTATATTATCTATTGAATTATTTAAACACAATTAAATACTATTTACAATTTAGTTTGATTATATAGATATATATATATTTAAAAAAATTGGTCAGAAAGGGGATTAATTACAAATAAAATCCCACGAAAGGTATTTGAAGAATGATCCTTCTTTAAAAAATTACAAAAGTGGTGCCTTTTGAGAGGACATTCTCCCTTATACAACCCACCTTACGCACAGAATTATATATATGAAGTTTTTTACTACATCATTATACGAAGAATTATTTTTTCATTTAATCAATAATATAAATTTTATTTTATATAATATTATTCACTAATACTCTATCCATTCCAACTCTTCTAAGGGCCTCTCACTAATTATCATTGGGATCATCATTCTACCCTTGTTTAGTGACTATCCATGGGTGATCCCCTTGAGGCTGTGTGATTTGGAAACTCCATAATCGGGGAAACAAAATTCACTCTTCTATACTAACCTAGCTTATAAGAATAACATTTCCCCTCAACATCTATTTCACCCTCTCCCTCCTGGAGGAATTGCAGTCACATTTCCTCCCATCACGGTCCCCTCACCTTTGTCTATCTGTTGCTAATTTCACTTACCTAAAAGGATCTCATTCCCAAATATCCTTCTATGGTATCATTTGATAATGAAATTGGACTCACTTACCTTCCCTCTCCTCTTCCTCCCATGAATTCTGACCACCTACTATTCCCATCCCCCTAAATTTGTTCACAGTGAGGAATACCATCCCAACCAAGAGCATCATGACTTTGTTATTGTTGCGCGCCTCCTCAACCTATATCCCAACGAAGGAAGGATGACCCCCTTACCCCTCCCCTACTTTGTGAATTAACATATGGACATACAATAAGGATAGTGATTATGTGACTGGTATAATTTTCCTTTTTTTCATATCTATAATTTATTTTTTCCAACGAGCACGTGCCCGAGTGGTTTGGGCTACTGCTTGGCATCCAAGAGACCTGAGTTCAAAATGGGGTGGAGGTGAATTTTCGGGTTACTGTAGTAGTACTTTTGCAGTTACTATTCGGTTCTATAGAATCCGTAACTATTCACCCGATTTGGGACTTCGGGCCCCTCGTCAGGGCATACGGGTCTCCAGGGCATTCGGGTCATCAATAGACTTCGGGCCACAGGGCCTTCGGGTCACCTAGACCATGGAGTAGCCCAGTTAACACCAAACATGCCCCAGAAGAGAATCAGGTAAACAGGAGTAGCAGCCACCAGATGCAGAGCTAACCGGATTGGAAGAATGAGAGGGTATGGCTGCCTCCATCGGGACCAAGCACCGTGCAACTTTGTACGGGGCAATGCTAGCCGATCAGTAATGCAAGGTGGAATGCTAAGGATATCAGTGATGCAAGACGATGGGGAGGGGCAGTTCTAGTGGTTTGGGCCTATGGGTCATGTAATGGGCATGGTATGCCTCTGGGACTTTGGTTCATGTATTGCGGGTCATGTCGGGCCTTGTGCGTCGGGCCTACGGGTCATTTACGAGTTCCCCTTCAACCCTTAAAAGGGGGATTATCTATAATAAAAAAAGGCCTTCGGGGAAATCTGACAGTTTATTTTTCATAAATTATTAATTTTCTCTATGAAATGTGAAGAAAATATTTGTATAACAATACCATTTACCATATCACACGAAATATTTTACAGTTACATATTAAAATTTGTTTAGGATATAGAAAATAGATTTCTGAGAAATATAGAGGTTGATGATATTTTTTATTTATACTATGAGGGTAGATATCACTATGATTTATCTAATTCTTATTGGCATCTTGAAAATGAGGTAAATGAAAAATATTAGTGGTACCTCATTCATGTTTAATGGAGATTGTTATTTCCATTTCTATCAGTAATAATTATGATATTAAATCCATTGTTTTAGACCATGGAGTTTAATAATTGCATCAGATATTTCTAGAGATTATTATATACTATAAATTTTATGATCAATTTCTATTCAATTATTAATTGAATTAATTGAAATTAATTTATCATTACTAGACAGATGTATTGTGTAATAACTTATGGGGTTTAACTAATGTTTTTTATGAATAATATTTCTATATGTATGGATAATTTTATCACATTATTTTCACGATTCTTTTCATACTCTGTAAGGACCGCCCACTAAATCTTTTTATGAGAAAAATGTTACATTATTTTATCCCAAATTATATCTAAGGAATCAACATTTTATTTTTTTATGTGTTCAACATGAGTGATAAATATATATTCATATTTTTTATAGGTATAGTTGAATAATATGTGGGAGATGAAGATGAACATGTGGGTGATTCATTTTTTTCAAACCCTTATCATGTCATTTTTTAATAACAATAATTCAATTTTTAGATTTGTTTTAAGTTTTTTAAATAATAAATATTTTACAATTTTTTTAATTAAGAAGAAGGGGTTGATTTTACTTTTTTACATAAATTTAAGACTAAATATTTTATATTATTTAGAGACTTATATGTCATTTATTTTTAATATATTTTAAAGCAGTAATTGTGAAATTTTAGACATAATTTTCTTTATTGTTTTTTAATTTATAATACTATGTGGCTCGACATATAAATTGGCACACTGAACAGACTTTTTGATGTCTGTATGTATTTTTGGTTCGAATGTATATATAATTTGTGTCTTTAATGTGTGAGCTCTCATCTTATTCTCTCCAGTATTATCATTTAACCATTGGTATTTAAATGAAAATATTTTTTAATCATATATCTATGAAAATAAGATTCTATGGGACAATCATGACCCTAACATATCCCCATTGTACCTCACACACACTCTCCCTTATGTTTTCTCATCCTCAACTCCACTCAACTTCGCCTCTCCTATTCACAATTTTTGTCTGCCAGAGGCTCCCATTCTGATCTCTCCACCAATATTCTCATCCGACGACACCCCCCAATCGCTACCCTCTCTACTCCTCTACCTCCCTCGCTCGTTTACCACATGCCAACCATAATTGTTTTTAAAATGACGAATCCCAACCCATTCAAGATATGCATAGTTTTTCTTCTTCTGTGAAACTCCTCACCCCTGCATCTGGAAAAGGAAGGATGACCTCTTTCCTCCTCCCTAGTTTAATGTATTGACCTCTATGCACACTCATATTCAAATGATGATGTAACTAGTATTATTTTCAATATTATTCATAATATTAACACATTATT
This sequence comes from Viscum album, assembly GCA_963277665.1. NCBI lineage: Eukaryota > Viridiplantae > Streptophyta > Magnoliopsida > Santalales > Viscaceae > Viscum > Viscum album. The sequence goes on from OY728161.1 coordinate 1,597,181,214, forward strand.
AACCCTAATTTATTACTTTTCTCTATAAAACACTATGAAATGTTCGGCAAAACAATCCCATTTATCCTATAAGTGTTTTTTACAGATACATATTGAAACATTTTAGGCCCATGAAATTATTTTTTAGAATAATATAGTCCGTGATGATATTTTTTTAGACTATGAAGCAATATTTATATATAATTTTTTTATTATGATAAGTGTCCTAAAAATAAGGTAAATGAAACATATTTTAGGGTTCTACATTCGTGTTTTTCCCGCTTGTTATTTTCATATATATCAATAATAGTTGTTCTTATGGATATATTGTTTTAGTAGATGGAGGATGAAAATTCCATTTGAATATTATTGTATTTATTCTATACTATATATTTTATGATTATATTTTCTTCAATTTGTTATTGAATTATTATAAATTAATTTATCAACATTGGACCACCTGTATTGTCTCACTCATTGAAGGTTCTAATGAATATTTTTTATAAATAATTATTCAATTTTTATGGAATAATTTATGTCATATTATGGATGCATATTGTCCTAATCCATATGTATTATCCTCTGTAAAATTATAAGAGAAAAAATGATACTTCCATTTGTTCAAAATTGAATCCACGGAATCAACTTTTATATTGATGTGATCATCATGAGTTATAATAGTAGGATAAATTTTTTATAGGTTTATAAGAAGAAAAGATGTGTGATGAAGATGAACATAAAGATGTTTCCTTTTATTTTTCATTTTCTTAATATATTCATAACATGTCAGTTTTTATAATAATTAATTAATTTTTGAATGGTATTGAAGTGGATTAAATGGTTAACAATTTAGAGTTTTTTTTATAAAAAATGGTTGTGTTTCTTTGTTTACATACATAGAATATTTTTGTTTTTTTAATAATTTTATGATTTGTTAGACATTCTATTGATATTTTTTTTCAAGAAGTACGAGTATAGATTTAAACAAATATTTTTTTTTATTTTTTCACTTTTTAAAATTATGTGGGCCAAAATATGAATTGGTTCTCCGAACATGTTTTTTAATTACTACATGTATTCTGAATTTAAATGAATTTATGATTTTAGGTATGTAATGTTTAATCTCTAACCTTGTTCAATATAGTATAATTGATTATCCATCCTAATTTAAAGGGAATGATTTTTATAATTTATCATCGGAAACAAGATTTCCCCGACATGTCCTCTCTCTATATATATAATTCATTGAGGTATTATTATTTGGTTTCTTTTGAAATAAATGTTTTTTGTGGAGGAACCTATTACATATTATTTTAAACCCACCCTTATATTATATTTTGATTTTTAGACTTATTGGATCATGTTAAAGGTATCCTATGTAAGCTCAGTAAATTCACATGGTGATTTAATTAGGTTTAGTAGTATCTAACATGTGTTCATTAATTTATTAGAGTGATATAATAGGTTTTGTATGTAAGAAATTATAAACTCATATGGATTTTTTATATCATAGATTTGTTAATATATCTTTTTTGTGTTGTTTATAAATTTTTATATATTTTATTATCTATTGTGATTTTATTTTATTAATATTTTCTATAAAATAAATATCGTAATGAAATAAATTTATGACTGAACCACATATTCCCAGTTATGAGATCCCCTTCCCACATGTTTTCTTCTGAACACCTTAGGGTTTCTGGAATCATTATCCACTCCCTCTCCTAGTTATATCCATTGTGGGGTGGAATTTGGGGGGCGAGGATAAGAGGTTTATGTACTGTATGGGAAAATTTTCAGATATAGAGGTAACGAAAAATTAATTATAATACTACCATGGTAAAACATTATTAGGATTTACCATTTTTCTTATGAGGTAGGTTGTATAAGGTTTTTCACTCTCACAAAAGAAAACTCCTTCGATTTTTTTGAGGAAGGCGCCTAATAAGAAGTTGACTTATTTAAATCCCTTTCATGGAAGATGATTTTTAATTGAGCTCATTACCAACATTTTTAAATATATATATGAAAATATAACTAAACAATTAAATAGTATTTAATTATTTTTAAATAATTTAATCAATATTGTAATTAAAAATAAGAATATATTAATTAATCATTCTATATATGGAATAGAAATAAATCAACTAATATGATATTTGACTTGAAGCCTCATAGAAGCAGCTATGGTGATAGGGTGTTATGGGTATGGGATCGTGGTTATGTGTTTGAGTTCATAAGATGCATCTTTATAGAATGTGTTGAGTTGACCTTGCCGACTATACTATTTTTTTAAAACATATTTGCTTTAATTTTATATTCAAAAATAATTAACATTAACTAATATTATAATCAATATTACTTATTTTATTATTAATTTAGCTAGTAATAATTATAATAATATCATTATTATGAATAATAATTATATAATAAAAGATATTTCATTGAATTTTTTTTATTATATTTATTACTAGTAAAACAAGTGTAAAAAACTATAAAACAGACTTAAGAATATAAAATGAAAGATAAAAGAAAAACATCTAAGCTCTGATACCATATGTTAAGGGGAATGGTGTAAAAGAAAATAATAAAACACCAATGTCGAAGTAAGATCGTTTGATTTATATCCAGTACAATGCATCAATTACAAACCATAGATAATACAATGCTTGAAACTTAAATAAAAAACATGGAACTCAATGATTTACGTCCTTCAGTCCCATGTGGACCAACATGCATGGAAATGAGACCACCCTATAAAAAATTTTATAAATACTTCTAATAGAAATTGAACATCTTAGTAGATGTAGAATACTAGAAAAATATAAATCAAAAATATTTTTCAAGAATAGAACTATAATTATGAGAAAACAAAACCAAAGAAAGATATAAAGCATCAGATTCAATAGTCATTTAGTCTTAATCTATTGAAGATCCTAAATAAGCTAATGCTCAATTTAGACAAGTAGAAGTAGTATATCCCCATGACTTAGGTAATGATCTTCATTTATCCATGATTATTACACATATTAACGGGGAAGGATGACGATGAGACTCCACCAGGAACTATGAACAAGTGGTGTGTAGAGAGGTCAAAAGGATACGAAATATGGTCCTTCGATGAGGACAAAACAATCAATTCCAAGGAGATCTTACATAGGAAGTGGATACCCAATGACAGGGAGTATGGAAACATATGGATATTTTTCATTAATTAAATATAACATGAGGGGTAGTTGATTGTATCCTTCCAAACCTAAAATCGATTAGGAAATTCCAAACCATAGAGAACCAGATAACCAACCCAAACAGTCCAACCAACTGTGCATGAAACCATCCAAAATGAATGCATTTCCATGATCAAAAGGTCAGTAGTGTTGATTAGTGACCAAAAGTTAAGGCTGAATGTACCATTAGATTTCTGTAGTGGAAAATAAAATGAATCAATCTAAACAAATGAGTGGGTCAGAATTCACAGCCATTAAATAATCCCAAATAAAATTAATAGGTCGAGTTTTTTTATTAAATTTAGATATCAAGTAATTATAATAATTTTGAATTAATCAATAAAAAATAAAAATTTAAGAATAAAATGAGAGGAATTTTAAATGTAAAAAATGATTAATTATAATTCACATATGATATTCATCAGACCCTATATTGTGAGTAACTATGGAACATATAACAGCCTCTTCATGGTTCTCTTGTTTATCCGCTGCATAAAGCTGGATGTCACAAAATGTTACTATGTTTGAATAAGAGTATTTTGTGTCCATTGATGGGTGAAACACTCCTAGATGAGGATCCATTTCTAGTTGGTGTAACAATCCATCAATGTATTAATGGATTTTTTCTTGGTATCATGCTAGAAAAAAAAAAGAGTTCATCCTTGTCTTTTAGAGGATCCTTTTTAAATTCCACCCAATCCTTCTGGTCATTCTCTCATGCCTTCCACAACTAATTCAGATAAAATGGGGAGGCCTCCAAAATGATGAAGGTTGAACCCATCCAAACCAATTGCTAATAATTTTTAAATTACAAATAAATTATGTTTTTCCTTCTAAATTTTCTTTTAACCTACAAGGTAGGATCCATACACACAACAAAGATGCATACCAGGACTCATCTAGGCCACCGTTTCCCCAAACCCCTGATCTGCTACCACTATAGCCACCTACACAGGACATAACATTAATTAAATTATTATTTATATTAATTATATTCAATAATAAGTGTTATTCATAATGATATTTTTATTATTTATTACATCATATAGTGAATTATTTAAAAACAACTAAATAATATTTAATTTTTTAGTTTTCTTATTTATACATATAAATACATAAAAACAAAAAAAACCAAAAAAAATATGGACTCAAAGGAGATTAATTAAAATTTTCCTTCCATGAAAGGGATATGAAGAAGGAATCTTCTTATTCAATAAATAAAAGGATGTTCCTTTTTAGAGGATTCTCAACCGTCTCCAATGTACCTCACATAAGGAATAGATGATCTATAAAATGTTTTAAAATATTTGAATATGAGGAATTATTGTTGTCATTTTCCCTATATCCTAAGGTTTTCCATGGTATTTTATTCTTCACTAGAGACACTTCTCATTCCCATTCTTCTCAGGTTCAATCACTAATTATCGTCGGGATCATCCTCTTGCCCTTTCTCAAGGTAGGGTGATAGGTGATCCCCTCGAGCCTAAGGGAATGGGAAACCCCCATAGTCCGGGAATCATAAATGAAACCACTCCCTCTGAATATAATGTGTAACCCAAATAATCCCCTAATGCACCTCCCCCTCACCCTCCCTCTTGGTTCCCTCATTTTCATCACAAATTTCCTCAAAGTCGCCTAGCCTTCACCTCGACGTTGTTAAATCCACTTCTCCCTTAGGCCCTTCTGACACTCTCTTATACTATTTTATTGCATGATGACACCCACCATTATCAATGTCCCCTCCCCTCTTCTCCCTCTTTTTCTATTTCCCCACCTACTTCCACATACCCCCTCAATTATTTGGCATCTTTGAATTCAGAACCAATAATGAGAAGAATAATTTTTTAGATGGTGTGTGTCTCCTATCCCATTATTTTTATGAAATAAGGAGGACCCCATTAGCCCTACTTTTCTTCATTTGTTACAGTATAGACATACTGTAATTCCAATGATGACATGATCAATAGTATTTTATTTCTTGTTTGTATAAAGAACACATTATTTATCATAAATTATTACTTTTTGTTGTGAAACCTAAATAAATTATAGGTATAAGAAGACTATTTATCCCCAACATATTGAATAATTTTATGCTCCTGAATTTTTTTTTAGAAAAATATAGTCCTTGATGTTTAATTTTTGTTAGAATATGATCGATTATTCTTAATGGTTTTCTATGATTCTGATTAGTGTCCTCAAAATGTGGTAAATGAAACATATTTTGAGGTTCTACATTCGTGTTTATTATAGATTGTTTATTCCATGTATATTAATAGTAGTTATTATACTAGATCTATTGTTTTACTCAATGGATGTCAACAATCACATTATATTCCTCTATATTTTTATTTTGTACTATATATATTTTTTATTTTCTCACAAATTCTGTAATGAATTAATGGAATTTTTTTATCACTATTGGACTACATGTATTGTGTAAATCCATACAGGGTATAGCTATTGTTTTTTTAAGAATATGTATTCTGTATTCATTGATCATATTTTTCAACTTTATTCATGATTATTTTCTAACGCCACTGGGATCACCCAATAGAACATTTGAAAAGAACATTTTTTACTTCATTTACATCAAAATTCTATCTATGGAATAAAAAATTACATTTTTGATGATTTTATCACAAGAGATAATTATCGTTTAACATTTTTATATGTTTAGAAGATTAATAAGTTGGTGAGTAAGATGAACATGAGGAATAGTCATTATTTTTTGGAAAGGATTAACAAAGGCATAACATGTCATTTTTTATAAACATTAATGCATTTTTTATTGTTTTTGAAGTGGTTTAAATGGATACTAGTGTACTTTTTTCATTTTAAATAAAAAGGATTATTAATTGTTTACATATGCATAAGAACAATTTTTTATATGATTTAGTTTTAAATTAATTTTTTATATATTTTTATGTAGTGAGTTTGTGTTTTTAAAAATATATTTTTGAATTTTTATTTTAACTTATTCATATTATGTGTTCCAACATATTATTTAGTTTACTGATGTTATTTTTTGAAGCTCGCAATAATTGTTTGTTTAAATTGATTTATAATTTGAGGCTTACAATGTGTGATCTTTTATATAGTTATGTTTAGTCAAAATCCTTTAACTAACCATATTTATAGGGAAAATATTTTATAATTTTTCCTAGATAATGTTATTATCTGGTCTTGTTGTTTCCTTAATGGTTACCTATCATAGCTCTTTTGATCTGTCATCTAGCGGTGGTGGTGGTGTGGCTTCATCCTAGGTTGCGCAGACATAACCAATGGTCAATATTCGTGGTGTGAAAAACCTCACATTATCCATACATGGTCTCATCCCAGGTCCAGTAACCTTCCATGTTTTTTTTCATTTGAGATTTAGGGTGAAGGATATGGGTGATCGAATATATAATTGGGTCATGTGAGTGATGAGGGGTAGGGTTGGCCTCGGTTCGTTATGAGCATCGATAATTCGACGGTCGATAATGATGGTTTCTCAGTAGATCGTACACATAGAAGATCAATAGCTGATAGTCATAAGTAGTGGATATGGTCCATCAGTTGTCAATGGATTCATTCATGGTTCTGGTGAAATACACTTTGATTTCATTTTTTTATTTCAGAATGTTTATTTAAAATGAAAAAAATTTAATTGATATACATTTATTTTTCTCAACAGATTTCAAAGGATATATATTATAGTTACTTTGCTTGTGTCGCTAGGTTGGTGGACTGAAATGAGGAAGGTTCTGATGAAACCCTTCTTCCAACCACATGTCTCCTAGAATATATGTATAGATTGGAACCCTACCTTTGATCTTTCTACGCATTGATCTTATTATAATTTTATGTATAATTAGTTTGATGGTATAATAATTTCATCATAAGCATTGTCGGGTGGGAATATTGCAAGAGAGATAATAGTGATGAAACCTACCATCTTTCCCACCCCCTTATTTTTGTGTGGATTGGAGTGGTGTTATGAAATGTTGTGTTTGACCATCATGATGAATCTTCATGACGTGGTGGGGATGCATCATCCAAGATTGCGATCAGAGGTGAATATTCTGGTAGGGGTGAAGATACATTTGACTAGTCCATGATATGATAAATTTTTCATTTCGGATTTTATTATATTATGATGGTATATTTTTTGGTGTTGTGCATGCATAAGATTATGTAAACAATATATAGGGTCCCTCATTTCCATAATTTCTATGAAATTGGTTTCTTGGATATTTTGTAATTTTATTGGACCCTTGGTCACATTTCTCTTTCAAATTGGAACCTTTGTAATTGAGGTCAGGTTATGTGTTCACCATTTTTAAATATTTTCAAGGGGTTTTATATTTTTTTTTATTCAATAAAAGATAATTGATCATAAATATGTTTATAAAATTGGTAATCCCTCCCTTTAAATCGATTTTAAACCATTGGTTTCATTCCCCACATCAAAACCCGTTGGGGGATGATTTTAACAGAAATACGTAGGTAAACATTAAATAGAAAAGTTTATTGGTATTGTTAGGTTATGATAGAATGCAATCAAAAATGGGTTAAGTTAGAGTTTGGAGTATGCACTATTGAGTATTGTATTCTCTTTGTATGGTATAAGTATTATTAGAACTCAGTGGGTGATGTAGTCTAGTGAAACCATATTTGAATTAAAAGGGATCTTGTGATTACATCAAAGGAACTCAATAACATAGGGATTCTTTTTAAGGAGAGTGTATTGATAGTAGATTATATTTATTAACATAATATTAATGATTCATATAGTTTTATATTATAATGATAACATGTTCTATATATTTAATTATTTTTATGATTTACCTTGAGTTTGTATTAATAGAAAAATTTGAATTATAATCATCATGAAATACCATGATTTTTTAGCTATTCAATATTTACATCACAACCATCGGTGTAAATGATGATAGGGTGAGGAAGCACCGACATTTATTTTATGATGGTTAAACCTAAAAACTAGTGATTTGCAGAGAGTCATTTCTTAAGATTTTTAATTCTTTATTTTCTATGTATGGGACATCCATTACTGATGATGAGATCAATAGATTGATAGTGGAGGTGGAAATAGTTTTCTATATTATATGAGTTATTTAGGTGCACTGGATTACATTTGGAGTGTTCTTTTTATAAGGATAACCATGACATTGGTGAAATTTTTATATATTATTGAGATATTACCATGATTAGGTTTTATCAGTTTCAAGATATTTTTTGACAAGATTTATTATTTTCCACTATTCAGCTCATGATTCAACAGAGGCTAAATTATATTTACCAATGTAATTAAATTATGAATGATTACAGAGTGATGTTATTTATTTTCTTATTCTATTTATTAGACTTCTTATCTAATGGGTAATGGTAACTCCCCATTTGGAGTTAGTTATATAAATATAGATTTTATTTAGATTTAATAAGATAAATTTGAGTACAATATATAAGGTAGTAAAGAATGATAGACTAGTGGTGATTAATTTTTATATTTATAGGGTTATATGAGAAATAAGAAGACATATTTTGGTACATGGTGGATCGTAGTGAATGAACATTTATATCTTTGGATATTTGGTTCCTCATCATAGACATTCTCTATATTAAAAAAATTGGGCTAGTAGTTCATATTCATAGAGATAAGATAGAATATTTTTATAGAAAAATATGTTTTCATAAATTCTTACACCTATCATGTAATGTAATTTAATATAGATAATAGAATAGTGTAATTTTTGATAGACTATGACATCAAATTTAATATCCAACTACACCCATCAGTTATAGTAACATTGAAAACCGTATGCACCACTACAAAATGATGGTAGTAGTAAAGGCCAACCCATGAAAATTTTTATCTTAGGGGTATGCAATTGATCCAAAATCAAGGTGGAGGTATAAATAAGAGAAAATGAAGCATGAGAGTTAATTTTAGACAATATCTCATATTCGTAATTCATGATATTCGAGTGCCTGATGTGGTATGATATGTGATCTATCTATTATTACCACATGTGTATATTTAATATGAAATTGGAACATATTTATCATGCATCATATCTATCATACTCAAAGGGCATGAGATTCATGACGAGATGCTTCATCATACTTTTGGTATATTAAATACCATAATGAGTCTATTAAGGTTAATAGAAATAATTATATGATGTAATAATGGGATGGGGTCATATCACATAAAATTGTATTTAATCGTGTTATTTACAAAATAATATAAAAGTTTAAATGGTGCATATTTATAATATTATATATTTATTTAATATTTTCCTTGAATATTAACATTATCTAATTTAGAAGGATAATATTAAATCTTAATCACAGAGAGATATTATTGAAAAGATATGATAAATATTGACCCATGGATAGCCACATCTCAACCAAAGAGATATAAACTTTTTGAACATTCAGCTATGATGGATGATTTTACTTTTGTAGCATAGTTTTTCAATGGTTTTTCACCTATATAAAATATAAGTTTAAAAATGTGAAAATATAAAGTTATTTGAATAGAAATATTTCAATGTTTTATCTTATATTAGAGGTTTCTTATTGAATATATCTCACAAAATTTTAGGGATTTTGGTTTCAAATCATTGATCCATTGTAGATAGATCTCATTAAAACTCTAGTATCTGGATGGGGAGTCCTGATATTTATATTTTTGAGAAGGATGATGTTATTTTAAGGTTGTATATTGATTATTGTTTTTTAATCATAAAAAGTAAATAACTGTTACTCTTTTTGAAATTTATGTGTTGATTTACATGTTCTAGGTACTATTTGGATTTTAAATAATTATTATGTTCATGATACAATTAAAATAGAGTAAAGGATGATGATATTAATAAGATCACATTATAATTTATTTTTATGATTTTTTATTTTTTAGTGATTCACTTGATAATATTGAATGTACATTTTTTGTTTATGGACTTCATGAATAATATATTAGCCCTTACTTTAATGATTCATAGATGGTTTCAATGGATTTATATTAGTTTTTCTTGGGTCATAGGAGGAATATGTAGAATATATATGGAAGATTTCGACACCTATTCAACAACATATAATACATTAGAATATGTTGAAGCATAATAATTCGAAATTATAATTTCAATTCATTATGAATGTTATCTCCAATAATTAGGAAAAAATTGAAAAATTTTAAATCAATGTTTTTGTTTCATGAGAAGTACTAGTGAGTTTATTTAATATTTATATTTTTTTATTTTAGATAGTTATTATATGTGGTTGGTATGAACCTCTATTGGATTCCAACTTCAATATTATAAATTAAAATAATGGTTGTGATTTTATTTGGTCAGCACAGTGTTATAAATCGAGTAAAACTAGAAAAAACCAAAATGAGTGATCCTTTTTTTATTTATCCACTGAAGAAATTATGTTTTATGTTTTTTCAAAATATTTTAAACAACATATTTCATTGTGTGCTGATGAAATATATGAATTTTATTTAATAGGGGTTATGGTATTTATATCACCATGAGTCTTCATATACTATCCTTGATATATTGATTTCAATAGGGGTTAATGATTTGATGTCTTCAATATATTATATACTGGTTGAATATTATTTGACTTATACTGGACAATATTAATTTAACAATATTTTTTTAAATATGGATTTCAATTTTAAACATAAAATATTGATTAATTGTTTTTTTCTGATTATGATTTTGTGATCATGTATACTTCATGATAATTTTATGTGGATTCTAATATTTTAAATATGAATGGTTATAATGATTTGCCCTGTGAATCAAGGGAGGAGTGATAATTGATTCGTTAGTTTCAATCATTTTATATTGACATGGCTGCAGTTAGTAGTGATTTCTTCTTATAATAGTCGAAAATTAAACCCTCCATGTTTTATTAGGTAGTAAAATCACTACTGTGTAATATTTAGGTAAAATTATGGAGGTATAATATTAAAATAATATTTTTCTCAAGGTTTATATAAAATATAGATAACATAAAATATTTATAGGGGTTATTATCTTTTCTTATGAGCGTGAGGAAATATGTTTTGTAATAATTTAAATGAAACAACTTTGTATATTCTACCTAGTGTAAAAAATAACGTAATTTAAGTAAGAAATTTAGTTTCCACGGGATGAAGAATATAGTGGTAGTGTTTGTGTCTAGATGTCATATATTAAAAAAGATAATTAATGAACATCAAGTTATGGAATATATTTTTCACCCCTTAAGGATAATGAAATACATGTTAAAGGATATCTATATTTATGTTTTCAATGGTATCACTTATTCATTTCGAGGAATTATTTTATCTTGGATTTAAATGACTAGTTATTAAATTCAGACTATTTATTACCAAACAAAGAATTAATTTGTGTATATATAATTAGAATACTTTACAATGTCTATGTGTTGAATGTTAAAGAATTTATCCAAATGAAAATTTTAAAATATGATACCTGGATTATTTTTAGGATTTGGAGGATTTTTAACATTTATTATATATTAATTTGTAACATAGCACCTCACTCCAAACAAATATTGATTGTAAAAATGATTTAATGGTATCCAATTAAAATAATATATAGAGATCATGAATTTAATTATTTTTATGATTGTGGATTGATAATCCACCATTAGTTACATATATTTATGATAATAGTTATTATTCATATTTAATTCATTTTTTGGGATAACCTTTCGATCACCCTTATATAGGGTTGATTTAGATGATTCCTTATTATTTACCAAAAAATGGTATAATCTAGGAAGAAAATAGAGAAAATTGTGTAATTTTGTAAGATGATGTCCCAAATTAGTTACAATTTACATTGTAACTAATGGAGGTGGTCATAATAGTTTTATGTTAGTGATCATGAGTTGTCAAAGGTATCACCCCAATATATGAAATGTATAATAATAAAAGGGAGTAAGATTCCATCATGGGTTTTTAGGAAATTTAATTTATCATAGTATATTAATGATATGGAATATTTATTTTCACTTACACAATGGTAATGGAATGTACACTTTTTCAAGATTCTATGCTTCAAATGAACCTATATGATGTGTCTCATGTCTTTGACCAGTTTTTTCAGGATATTGTGTAATATTTGACACTCGTCCAATATTATTTGGAGATTCATTGTCATATAGATAAAGTTTAAAATAAATGACTTATATCATTAGTTAAATTATATAAAGGCATAATGTTTTGGATAATTTCTCATTGGAAAATATATTGAGGTAAAATTTCAATATCCTAAGTCATTTTGAATTACTTATCTCAAGTGGTTATTTAGTGATTTTGAAATTATATGTGATTATTTCATTAATTAAAAGCATCTAAATTTTATATTGAGGTTTTATTAATATAATTTTTGGGGAAAAATATTACCTGGGAGTTATATATTATGGTAACATAAAACATTAGTGATTGGACTTATTCATAATTTTTCTAAATTGGATTTTTATTGAAGAAAATAATTTAGGATATATATAATTTGGAGTTTTAAAAATTCATTTTCTGTAGTATTTGGGGGAACTAAACTAATATTGATCATTTATTTGGTTGACTATAATGATATATAGTTGATATATAATGTCTGGGTTGAATCCATGTTAAAAATTAGTTTGTAGAGACTTTTATTAAAGTAGAATTGTTAAAGAGAACTAGTTATTGGTTGCGAATGTTCTTTATTTTCATGTTGTATTAATATGACCACTGAAATTTCACATAGAAATTTTACCACATTATTATATGATTTCTATATCATTTAATTTGGGATAACATTTTATCTAATCACATAGTATAATTTTATTTTTAAAACAAGTTTTTTAAAAGTGATTTTTTGTATTTTTATTACTTGAAATTAAATCCAATCTGATGGTAATACAAGAAAATGTATATGTGGTTGAGTAAATATATACATATTATTTGTTAAAAAAAATTACAAAACAATTTGGATTTTAGTTTTATTTTATTGAATTAGACAGTTTCTCACTGAAATCCTCAAGCCATGACTAGAATGATTATTATATTCCCTGAGTTCTATATCAATACAATCATAGGATCCTTGGTATATTTATAGGTACCCATGATATTTTTTATCAATCCAAAATCCAAAATTTTAATTTCAAACTGTCTATAACTTTTTTTTCTTTGGAAACCCTTGGATATTTTTATACTCTAAGAATTATGTATCTCTCTCTTAGTTGATTATATAGGGTAGACTTCCACTATTGATCCTTCACACATATCTATATGTTTATTAACAATGTATTGTGTTTTTTAAGTATTTTTTAAAATGTTGAAAATATTGGGTGAACAAACTAATTTATAGAAGACACCATGATCACTATTCCAGAAAATTACTGTTATCTACTAGGGGAAGGATTTAATCCTTATCCTCTTCTCCAATACACTTCATTTTAATTTGGATCCCCATAATAAATTATATTCATTATCATAAATAAATCCTAATATATCCTAGATTATTTGTATTGATTCATGTTTATTATTTTATGTCCCTGATCATGTTCTCATGGAACAATTCATTTCATGTCTACATAGTTGCTGGAAATTCATGAATTTTATAAATTTTGTGTATGAACATATTTGATATATTCGAGACACCAAAATTAGTATACTCTATTTTTCAAAAAAATAATCTCTAAATTTTCTTCCAATTATGGATTCACTTCATTTAGTTATACATTCATAAATGAAGATTCTTTTTTTATCAAAATAAAAAATAAATTTAATGTGTATTTATATCTTTATTGAACACTCATATTCAAATTCTATTGGGTTGGTTTCGAAAACATGTCATGGTAATAAATCCACAATTTCAACCTAACACATGGTGAGCTAAATATTAATTCATGGATAATTAATGTTATTTTGACTATGATTCACAATGGTTCACCCTTTCATCATATTCAATTTGTTGGAAATTAAATGTCAATTTCAATGACCATGAATGTGGTTCATGAATGGTACAATGTATGAAAGTGGCCAGTTTAACTAACCATTAATAAAATTAAATAACCCATGTATTTTTCAATATCTTCAAGCATTCCTCAACTAAATCATTACTCTTAAATAAATATACCACTACTCGTTAGTGTAATGAAAAATAAAATTTAAACAAATGCATTATAATTATCTTGAGTCTATGGATTCATATTGGTAATGATTATTATAATAGTTATATTAAAAAACATTACGAATTATATTATTATCTATATTTATACAATATAATAGAAAAATAAAAAAATTACGAAATTACATTAATTGAATATTAATTTTTGTATGTATAATCCATACTAAATCTCACTGACACATGTTTTTCATCCCGCTACCCAAATCACTCTCATATAATACCCATATACTAAACTAATTCAATTGACTCTTTCAAATCATCATTTTTTGAGTTAGCGATCAGTATTATATCAATATCCTTTTTTAGAAAGATAATAATTACACATTTATCTAAAGATATTTCTCATTAAGTAATATTTTTTGTTTTTTAATATAAAAAATTGATAACTAAACCATTCTAATATGTAAAAACCCTAGAGGATGGTTGTGATGACCAAGTTGTATATGAAATATTGGAATGTTGGTATTCCTAAAACATATGACTTTTAATTATGAGTTTTTTATACACTAATGCTATAATATACCTTTAGGGTATTAATTGTTTTCCCAATGATAAAAATAATCTAATTCAAATGAATTTATATAACTAGGATTTTAGTTTAAATCAATGAAGTGTTATATATATACATAGAACCTATTACTCAAGACCATGTTAATTAATCAATCGATTGAATTGCAATATTTGATTCACCTAAAACATAGTTTTGTGTATGTCTAGTTGTCAAGTGCTATAGAAAAGAGAATCAATGTCCCCACCATTAATTTTTTAATTGATTTTGGTGGACTTTTCCTCCAAATGTGTTCATTCATACATCATGACACTATTCATATACTCTATCACTGTTACTATTATTTTTTATTATATGGATGGTATATAAAAAACAATGGATATATAGTAAATAATTTAATAATGAATTTATTCATGGGGATAATTAAAATATAAGTCAAGTTTAATGTCCTAGATTTTTTATGAACATTAATTTAAAATATATAATTGAATAATTTCAAGACCAGGTATTGGGACAATGTGCGAATCTGAGGCACAGTGTGCCTGAAAAAATTTCTTCATAATTATTATACCATCAATAGTATACACACACATGTTTTCAGAAAAATTTTAAATAACTCTTTAATTGATGAGCGTATCATAAATCTCATGGCACTGTTGTGTTCAGATAAATTTCATTACCCTAGGTGTGACATAACATTAGTCGGTTCATGTCTTATTTGGAAAAAAATCGAAAAGGGTGTGATATTCATTAAATAATTTAAATAAAAATTATTTTATTGACACATTGATTTACATTAAAAATATTCTTAGTAATATACGAAATGTTTATCTGATTTTCCCTGGGAATGCTAAATAATCTATATGAGAGATTTAGAGTGTCCTCTTAATCCAAAGATGATAGAATCACAGATTGACAATTGAAGAAACGTGTTCTTGATGGATATCACTAGCGATAATGACAAAACAACCAAACGTCATCAATGGGTGATCCAAATCAAAGGTATGATGCATTATTTTGGATTTTTTTCCCCATTATTATATTAGACAATGAATATGGAACAACCAACCAATAGGTTATTCCACAGTTCGATCATTCCTACAGGATTGGTTTTAAATGATAGTATTTACAAGGTTGATTATTATATTAATTATTTTTTATCATCCATACAAGAACAGATCACGTCTAGAATGAACAACGGTTGAGTTTTTCTCCTCGGGTTTATTCCTTTTGAAATTCCCTCCAACCTTTTCCACATATTTTTTTCATTCTTCATGGGATTACGAATGGATGATCATTTCACAATTATTTCATGGCACAATGATCCAAAATTGATGATCCAAATCCGAGATGACGTAGAGGATGTGTGAAGGTGATTGGGATGGAGGAATCAAAGTTATCTAGGAGATATCATTTATTGGATAGTTTTTGTCAAATGGATTTAATGTTATTTTCTTAGTTGATTGAAGTCCCGAATTTTTTTTTCAGTGTTAGGGTGATGAAATGACCTAGGATCTAGAGTGTTTAGGTTAACACATCACTGAAACGAGACCCAAAAATCAGTTTATTTGTGGGATTAAGAACATCGTGTTTTGGAAATTCCAGATCACACAACATGTGTTCATAATTGGACAATGCGGGATGCATATCGGGAGATCCATGGATATGGGGTGGATTATTGAGGTTGATTACATGGTTTGTACCTCACCTAATGACTTGGCCTAGACCAAGGAAATGGAATACACTCTGTAATTGTACACGGACAAAGACACATGGTTGACACCATATATTGGCACTCAGCTATAGTAAATGGGTATACCCTGGATAGATGGACATGGAATGTGTGTTATTTTATACATCAAGTACCAATATTCAACACAACAATGTTTGGAAGGACATGTGCTGTTGTACATGGGTAGTACCCACGGTCAAAGAAAATAGTGTGTGTCCTAACTACATGGTGTTTTTCTATTTCATCATGGATTGATTTACTTTTCCAAAATATCATGGACAAGTTTCATTAGGTTTTATTCCCTTGATCATTTCCCTAAAGGGTTGTCTGTATCATTTCCTACTCATAGTAGTATTATCCCATCAGCCAGACTTCCTGGATAGAGTTTTTGATATCCCCTGAGTGTCCAAGCGCATGATCCTCTATTCATTCTTCATTACCTATGTAGAGTCTTCTATATTGACATGACCAACTTCACCAGGCAATGATCCTATACTTATCAAGTTAATAAAGACTGATTTGGAGGTATCATCCCATGGACCTGGCTGTGATCCTCATATATATAGTTTCATATATTTATCATTAAATATATCAACATATACCCCTATCATGATGGTTCCATATAGACATTATATCTTGGACGGACAGCATCAGTGATATGATAATCTGATGTGCATTCTTTTAGATGAGTGCTTCAAGGAATCCTCGATCTGAATTCCATGTCCTGGTATGCAGTGGATATGAATTACCCCTGACTGTGTGTTATGGGTTTAATATATCTGGATATCATTTTTTTTGTGTTGTATACATATTCTTTGTAGGGATAATGAAATACATCCATTGTGTATTGATTTTTTATTTTAGGGTGTCCTAGTGAGTATTATTATACTCATCATTGCTTGGGATTTTCCTGGACATGTTGTGTCTTTTGAAGATGGGTTTCCTTTTGAAAGATACCTATGCATACTCGTACTAAATGGTGCCTTGTGATATTAGGCTAGCTGGGGTATTCCTAAAAATAATGAAAATAGTCCCAATACATCTCTTTATAGGTTGGAATTTTAGTTATAGACTTATTTTTGGAGGTATTCTATTCTAGTGCGGTTTACATTAATGAACAATACTTTCCTTTTGTAATCTGTTTGTGATATTTTGGTATGCATGAAATTGATTATTTTTGGGATTTTACATTTCAACAGTTTTTGAACTTTGAGATGTGTATGTGTGTGCAATTACATAGTTATTTCATCCCTGTTAGTGATATTCCTACTTGATGATAGTCAAAATCTCCATGCCAGTTTGAGGGATGTTTTTGGATTCATGGAAGAGGCCCCACTGGGACATTTCATGATAGATTGGTATAAGAGATGGTGTGTTATACTTCAGGACCATGAGTCCATGAGATTGGTTTCAGGAAATATTTTTAGGTGTTTCGAGTTCGGTTTTCAGGAAAGGGACTATAGTGTTGTTGTGTGACTAACATATCCATAGACAATAACTTTAATAACCTATTTTTTGACTCGACACATGAGAACATTGGTTTCGGAGAAAATAATAGTGCATTCATCATATATGAATAGTTTTGGGTTCTAAGTCCTTCTTGAGTCATACTGCATAAATACTCATTGACTGTGGTACATCTTGTTGTCTTATATATGCCTTAGTGATTCATACCAACTAAGATTCAATAGAATGATCCGGAGGATAAACCCCTCAGTGACGTGGATTTGATACAAGGACTTGTTCCCCATATTTTACCTATAGGTGGTGCACCATACATACCACCACCTATGGAGTATCACATGTCACCCTTATTACTAGTAGATGTGGAGCATGAAATTACAACACTTCACATGTCTCAGTGATAGAGACCACTCGGGCTCTCAGGCAAGGCCAACCCTTATGAGGCTAAGGACTAGCATGAGGTGGTGACCTGAGCATTCCATATTGTCAGGGCATCATTGGATCATATGGTGGTCCGATTGAGGAGCCTTCTACAGGGTTTGGTAGAATTATAGTGAAGATTTTCTATCTAAACTCACAATGAGGCGAATCATTTGTTGATTGATTTTGATCATCCCTTCTGAGATGAGTTATCAATAGTTACTGCGAGAGCTATGCATATACAGGAGCTTCATATGCTCTATTAGGGTAGCATGATAGTTGATTATTATTCATCTTGGTTTACCATCCATTCCAGGCACTCTATGGATATGGATAGAGATCAGTATATCCAGGCTTGGACCATTAATATAGGTATACATAGAGACATTTGATCAATCATTATAAATCTATTAATTATGACGTTGGTGGGGATCTTGAGTCAGAATTGGTTGTCAAAAGATTCTTTATAGAGCAGATACACTCGGTGATAGGAAGTAGTTCTTGAGCAGGTGGAGAGACCATGGATGTAGAGGGCTGATTTTAGTATTAGGTAACTAGACACTGGAGATTTTTTAGGAGGATGTCCCAAAACATATAATCTATAGATTATGTTTCACATGGTGGGTCTAGTCATCCAAGGGAGACACAGTGAAATTAGTGTGATGGTAGGGGACATATTGCTTCAGATTATACAGCACGTCGTACTAATAATTGGGAGAAAATGGATGTGACATTGAAGTAGATACAATTACAAGAGCATGTAAATATATAGGGTGGAAGATGCGGTGGAGAATCTGGGAGAGCATCCATGGGTGGTTGAAGTTTTGACATGTTACCACCCCACACTAGGTGGTCCACTCGAGGATCAATGAACTGGATGACAGGGGAGGGGAAACATTATGTAGTTTAGGCATATGACCCATGGGGTCTAGAAATGTCTATTTGGAATGATTATTAAATTTTTTAAATTAGATTCCGTACTGATGGACAAATTTTATATTCATTACATCCTCTCCACATATCCTATTTCATACCTAGAGAATCCAGTTGAACTATTGAGTCGACCCTTGAACTTGGAGTCACCTACTAGAGAATACTCACTGATAACACATTTTTTCCAATAGTGTGACCTGACCATTGGTGGTTTTAGTTTCAGTTGAGACCTCTTGGTGGAATTGTTAAGGTCTTAAACTTTTATTTTTAGGCTAGAATGGTTATCCATAATCCTTGCCCAAATTGAATGTGTTAGGTGAAGATTTTGGTGTCTACTCGTAGATGGATTATCATTTTAGAATGTCAGTTAAATGAGAAAACATGAAGCACAAGAAGACATTAAGAATATGAGGGTGAAAATGATTACTCATTAGTTAGAAATCCAGAAACATGGTTTAGGGGATGTTATGAGTTATAAGTTTCCATTAGTGGTGTTGTATTATGTTGGCTTATTCGCTGAAGAAGATCCTATATTATATCCCCACTAGGAGACATGATTGTGCATTGATTTACCCCTTGGTATTACACTAATATCTACTCTGGAATATCCGATGTCTCTCATAGAACTTAATGAGATGAGGTCATAGTTGGTGGACTTGAAGAAGAAGAGCTTCATGAGACCCTGTTTTTCACCCTTCACGGCCTTAGTTTTTTTCTATAATGGATTATGAGAGCTCGAGGTTATGTGTGGACTACCATCATTTGAATAAGGAAAATGTGATGAAAAAGTATCCAATACCATAAATTCATTACATATTTTATCATTTTATAGGGGAACAATGGTTTTCAAAGGGTGAACTTAGATCATGTTATCACTAGTTGTGAGTTCAAGAGAAGGATATATCGAAGATGTAATTAGGTTGTTGTTAAGGACATTAATCAAACTTACTGATGACCTTTGGTGTTATGAATTCCACAGTAGTGTTTATGGGGCAGATGAACTCGATCTTCCATCCTTACATATAATGATTAGTAGTATTCTTCATAGATATTATTATCATGTACTCAGTGCCTGAGGAGGATCATACGAGACACTTAAGAATGTATCCATACATACTCTTAGAACACCTGCTTTATTTGGAGCTCATGATGTTCTAGTTCTAGATTCAGGCAGTCCACTTCCTAGGACATGTTACCTAAGTGGATGGAAGAGATGTGAACCCTTCCTTAGTGGAGGCAGTGTTATCATGAGAGCAACATAGGAGAGTGACGGAGGTGTGAAGATTTTCATTTTGATTATGGTATATTATCATATATTCTTACATGATTTACGTAGGATATCTACACCTATGACTGCTTTGACTCGAAAGGGGAAGTCATTCATGTGGACAGAGAAGTTTCGAAAATCAATATACTAGTTGAGGTAGAGTTTTATGAACACTCCAATAATGTGATTTTTGGAGGGGGTGTTGAGTACATTGAATTCAACGATACATTAGGTAATGGTGTTGGGTTTTTCCTCATGTAGAGGCATGTGATTATTATCTATGGTCCAAGCCAATTCATACAACATTAAAATAACTATGCGACCCATGATATTGAGTATGTAGTGGTAGTCTTCAAATTGAAGATGTTGTGACACTACCTAATAATTTGAGTAGTTTATAATCTATCCTAATTATAGGAGTCTCAAGTATATCTTCTCTTAGAAGGATTTGAACAAGAGATAGAGGTGATGGGTAGGGTTCCTCTAGGACTATGGAAATGAGATTGCCTATACTCTTTGGAAGAAGAATGTGGTGGTTGATACTCTCAATAGAAGATATAGTGTACAATTAATGAATGAGGCATCAGAGATGTTGGCCTCATTAGAATTATCCTTAGTGGACGGGGATGGAACAACCTACCTCTAGTTGATTCTTTTTACCCCTCCACTCCTATAGTGAGTCAGGGAGGCACATCATGGGGATACCATCTTTGAGGCTCTAAATGATCAGATATCCATGGGGCATGCACCAGATGGATTGATGAAAGGTGGTGAGTATGTATATATTTTCATAGGACACATAAAATTACTAGTGATGTTACATGAGGAGCCATAGATGGAGTTTTATATATAGCCTTTGGCAGTAGATCCTGGTACTGATAAAATTTTCTAGGACCTCAAATGTTAGATTTGGTCATTAGGAATAAAGAATGGAGTGGTATATATATTTTTTGGAGACTTTGTAGTCAGAAAGTGATGGTTGAACAATAGGTTGTAATGGTTTTAGCATAACCCACTGAGGTTCTGGAATGGATGTGGGATGGTATATCAATGTAATTCATGACGGGTTTACCACATTTGTCTTGGGGACATGATTATATCTGGGTGATTGTTAAATGAATCACCATTTCACCCCACTTTCTAACTATCTAAGAAAAGAGATGTCTAAATAGCTGGAGATGACTCAATGTTCACGAGATAATTCAAGTCCATGGATTTCCATATACAATTGTTTCAGATCATGATTCTCATTTTACATTCCATTTTCAAAGGGATTGAATGTAGAATTTGGAACATAGATACACAAGAGCACATCATTTCACCTATATATGGACGAATAGACTTTGTAAACCGTTTAGGTTCTTATAGAATAGATGTAATCTTGTGTGTAAGACTTAGACGATAGTTGGGAAAATAACCTTGATTTGGTGGAGTTTGTGTACAAAAACATCAATCATTACACCGTTGGAATGCTCCATTCGAGGGTTTGTATCGGCGACCCTACAATTCACCACTTTGCTGGAATGACCCATGAGAGTTAGAACTAATGGTCCTAGAATTGGTGTCATCTACTACAGAGAAGGTTCAGATCATTTAGGAGTAGATTTTGACTACCCAGATCCATCTAATGTTTTATGCTAATAAGTTACAAAATCATTTGTATTTTGAGGAAGGATACCATGTGTTCTTATAGATTTCACCATAATGAGAATTACAAAATTTTTTCCATGGTGTAAATATATCTCCGAGGTTTATCAGACCTTTTAATATACTTCATATAGTTAGAGAAGTGTTTTACCTCATAGATATAACCCCACAGTTAAACCAAATATAATTAGTCTTTCACATGATGTAGATGAGGAGGTATGCGAACAACACATCACACATCAATGTATGGGTCACGTTGGTCTTTGAGGATGGACAGACATTTGCTAAGTACCTAGTGGAGATTGAAGATCACCAGTAGAGGATCTTTCATGAGTGATAAATTCAATTAGGATGTGTCTAATATAATTACTAGAACATCTAGTACATCACTTGTGAGCAGAATGCTCAAATTCGTACTTAATACCCACATTTTTTTAGTATAAGTAGTATTGGGTGTTTGGGGATATAAATCCCCATGGTGGGGGTAATTTAATGTTAAGGATTTTTTTCTGTGTATTATTTGTAAATAATATATGTATAAGTTTAATGACTAGGTGTTGAGACAACATACTATTTTGGGGCCTAGTGTGACTGAAACAATTTCTTGAAAAATATTCAACTTCTAATACCTCACCAACACAGATTTCCTATAAAAGTGAAATATCTCTTAAACGGATACCAGGATTAGAAATCTGAGGAAACCATTGAGTTAGAAGAAGTGGTTTTACCACGTGCATGAAATAATTTTAGTCGGATAATGTCTTTATTTGAAAACATGAAAAGGATCTGATCAAAATTAAATAATTTAATTAACAATTATTTTTTTGACATAGAGATTTAATTTAGTAAAATCATTAATAATAAATCCTAGGGTTAGCCATAAATCCCTGGGTGTAACACCCTGAGAATTTCTGAGATGGATTACCATTAATTTTTACATTTTCTGGTGTTGTATGCAACACCACAATTATTTTGCGCTATACGCAACACTGTATTAGCTTGTAGTATACACAACACAATTCTTGAAATGCGTTGCACAGAATTTCATGTTCTTTGAAATAAAATTCATTTTACACAAAACTGAGTATATATTTTCATCAATGTATAAATTAACTATGTTTTTATTATGGTATAAGCCACACCAAGGTAAGCTTGTACTACACGTAACCCTAACATGGATTACATTACATGAAAAAGTGACCTTCCTCGATAGCTTCCATGGTACGCAATTCCGAGTTTCACTAAACCATGATGTTTTATCATAATATTATTATGATATAACCGTTATGAATATTATTAACCTCATTTTTAATGTTATACCGTTATAATTAATCTTAAACATTTTCTAGAATATGGTATGAGAACAAAATCAATTTTTCGTATAAAGGTTGTATTTTTCAGAAAAAGTTGTTTTCCCACCTTTTGATGGCGTACCCATTTTAAATCTAGTTTTCGAAATGTTTATATGTTAAATATTAAAAATTAATCTTAATATATTAAATCATGATATAAAAATTTATGTTGGATAAATTTTTGACATTTTTCTGATTAACGTCATATTTTGATGAATGGTAAAAATACATTAAATTTTAATTAATAACAACTTTTTTCATCGAGATACTTTAAATTGTTAAATTATAATATTGAATGTTTTTAAAGTATAAATAGAATATATTTTTACCATTTAATATAATTTATATAATTATCATTATTTTTACATTGAATTCATAGGTAAGAATATTTCAATCTTTTGCAATGTTTTAAACAAGAACATGTTTTACTTCAACAAAGAGATTAATTTTAAATAAATTACTGAACCTTATGTGTCTTGAATTTAAGAAAATTAATTAAATACATGGAATCATTAGGTCCAAATTATGTTAATCGGATACTTTTATTTTTGGGCATTCTAAATAGAAACTATGATTAATGTTTTTTACCATAATTAAAGGTAAATTAGGTAATTAAGGGTTAATATAATATTATAAAATTACCCTAACACTTGTATTAATATAATTAGATGATTATATATCGTCCTAAAACATAATAGGGTCGAAATTATATCTATTAGAACCCACATGGATGTGATAAAGACATTTAATTTAATTTATTTAAAGGAAAGTGAAATATGTCTCACTCAAACGTTAATAATTCAATTAATTTTAATATAAGGTTAATAATGATATAAATTGGATTATATAAACTAATTTAAAAGCTATATTTTTTTTATTTAACATGGTAATTTATTTTTACATTTTAAGAACTATATAATTACCTTAATTGCTTATACATTAATGATGCCAAAATTAGTTTTTAGTAAAAATAAATCAATAATATATTTTTTATTACAATACTAATAAACAAAAGAAGCCCAAAAACATGGCCAAAACTTATTGGTCGAGTATATATAAACCAAAATCATCCAAGGGTCTACTTTATGACAATTTGGAGCCTTATAAATGTGACTATGACACTTATATTATTTTATATTAAATGATATCAATGTTGTCACCTTCATAATTTAATAAATATAACCATTTAAATCATATTATTTTAAGTTGAAAATTCGAGTAAAAGTATTATTACAATTGATATAAGATTTATCTTAATCAAAGTATTTTATTTTCAATTTCAATCAAAAAAATGAATATTAAATAATTATAAAAAAATTTTGTAGTCATTATTTCATTAAGTGAAATATCAAATAAATAGTTTTAAAAATATTAAAATAAAAATTATATGAACTATTTAATGCGCTCCCCGAATTTTCTAGATAACTATGACAAGTTAGAAATCTATTAAATATATTGTTTAGAACATATCTTCAGTGTGAAGTTTATTTAAATTCAAATAAATGAATAGTGTCAAAATTTACACTATTGTTATTTTATAAAAATAAAATATTATAAAATTGATTAAAAATCCAAAAATAATTTAAAATTATAAATTTAAATATATATGGTTTATCATGCCATAAATTAGCCAATTATGGAAAATTCACAACACATATGTATGAATTAATAACAATTTAAATTTTAGAATATTATTACCACAAATAAGATTAAATAGATTAAATAAAGATAAATTAAATTGATAAGGATTAAAATAAATTCCCAACATGTATTAATATTATTGGATGAAGAGAGATAAACCATATCTAAGCTCATCTTTTATTTTGAGTCATTTTGGAGTTTTTATGTGGGGTTTGAGTTTATTATAAATTAATATTTTAGAGGTTTCCCAAAGTGCCTCTCTCCTCTCTTATAAAAGGGACATCCTCCCTCTCCACTTTACACCATTTTTAGCATTAAAGATCGGCAGAAACCTATCCATTTCTCTTTTCCACTTCCCCAGAAACATACTTGAGGTCCTGGTCATCTTCAAAGACCAACTTAAGTGCCCTAAGAGGAGGCTTAGAAGTGGCGCGTCGAAGAAGAGGTAATATCCTTTACCGATTCATTCAAATTTATTTCGTCTTCTACTTGATATTAATTTTTTGATTCATTATAAAGTAATAACATCCGTATCACTCATATATGGATATTTTATTATAAATATGAAACAAATCTATGCATCCTATAGAAAAATCAAATCACCGCCTGTGCGTACGTACGAAATACCGTCTCCACGCCGTGGTGTAATCTATTTTTCCAACACCACCACACTTGTATGTGTATAATGGTGGAAATAATAACAATATATTATTATTATAACATCATACTGATTCTGATATATTATTTCATCCAATCCAATTCGATTTAACAAACATGGGAAATATATCATCACTCGTGTGTACGTACGGATTACCGTCTCCTCGACATGATGAGATTCATTCTCCATGCTAACCATTCAAGATTGATTATAAAGTATATATAATGAATAATAATGAGAAATAAGACATAATAATGATAATGGATATATTTATATTTATATACATAAATATATTTCATCTACTTACTTCAATTCAAGTCAATAAGTAATGGAAAATAGCGTTCAACCGTACATACGACCTACCGTCTCCATGAACGGTGTGTTTCATTTAATTTATCTATCTATAATATATATATATATATATATATATAATGAATATACATGATATATAAATAATTTTTTACATTTTGTAAGTAAGTAAATCATGATATTAGTAAAAATAATATCATCAATAACAGGTCCAAACATGTACGATGAATGAAACGAATATTACCGAAAAAGTTTCTTTATTATGGAATTAACAAATGAACGGGTAATATAAAGACCAAAGTGAATCATATATGATATCATAAATATTATTATGGTTCTTTTACAAGTTAATAATATGTTTATACCCACTTTATAGGATTTTTGGACACATATGGAAGAAATTGGACCTAAGGTAAGGGAAACTTGTTCCAATATCGTTCTTCTCGGATATTGTTTATTCATAAGTATTTACTGGGGTTGTATTTATCATCCATGTCCATGTTTTAGAAATTTTTTTCATAAAGTGTTTAATATTCTTCAATGTATATTTAAAGTCATTTTTATCCTTTTTTTACCTTTACCACATGGTATGTAAGGAATATTTTTCTACCATATGAGGTACTTAATTACTTTTCTTACAAAAGTATGAGGAGAATGTTTTTTAAATTATACGACATGAACATATTTTTACGGTTTCATAACGCCTTATTTTCATAAAGCTTCCTGTCAAATATTTAATGATTATTTTCAACAAAATTCTTTTTATTTTCAAATATCATGGAATTTTGAGAAAAGAAAATGATTATGAACAATAAAGTATATTTTCCTCAAGAATTCATTTCAAGTGTTTTATCCAGACTATTTTCCATATAAGATTACATTATTTAATATGTTTATGTTTCAAGTATAATTTCCCAAATATTTACATGTTAGGATTTTTTCGTTTGATGAAATGATATCCATTATATTTATATGGATTATGTTATAATGGGATGCATTTTATTAAACAAATTTTAATCATTGTGTTATGAAGAATGATTTATGATTGTTTTGTGTCACATGTAAGATTGATTTCAATATGAGATGGATGGGACCTATATCTCCCTCCAATGCATTAGGTAATAATTTATATCTCATTAGATAGACATGGATGGAACAAAATGTGAATCTGGTTTAATAATATAGGGATGGAACAACAAGTAAACATGGTTCAGTAATGGACTTTGTCCACTATGATGGTCTTAAGAGCAATGCCTTTGATACTATGAAAATAATATCATGTTCTTAATGGTTTTCCACAATTACATGTTTTATTCCCATGATATTTTATCATTAGTAATGTTCTTTTATGATCTATTCCTTATGTACAACTATGATTTATGTCATTGCTCAATATTTTGATGTTTTATGTTAATGTTTTTACGTTAAAATGTATATGGATTGTTTTATGTCCTATATGATTACCCTTACTGTGAAATTGAGCTCACCATTTTAATGGTTTCTTTTCACCAGGATATAAAAATGGTTTAAGTAAGAAAAAAAAGGTGAAGATCTTTATGGGCTATCTTGAAGATCTTTCAAAATGATTAGAAGATTTTGTTCTGAGTTTCCAAAGACACTAAACTAATACGGTCATTGGGTGTATATTTTTTTTATGTTTTAAGTATTCCTTAAAATTAATATAATGTCCACATAAATAAAGTTTGGGTCTTTAAAGTTGCTATCAGAGCGATGGATTAATTATCTGTTGGAAACTAGGATGCAAAAACATAAGTGGGATCTGTAGAGAAAATTCTAAGGTATGTCTACAGATGTCCCTAAGGATAAGAATATGTATAGGTTATCTCCCTATAATTTAGATAACGATCATTAATAAGCTAGTAGTAAACCTAATATGCTAGAGATTCAAATTACTCCTGCTTGATTATGTTGTTTTCAAGTATGAATTTTTCCTCTCACACTATTCTTTTTGGCTTAAAAATGGAAAGAAATAAGAAGATTCATGTTAATTAAGAATATGGTGGACAACAGAATGATATTATTCATGAGATACCAAATAAAATTTGATTTGGAAGGTGAAACATCTTCATTATTTCTAATCATAAATCCCATAATATGATCAATATTCTCAAATTTGTTAAGATTCATGTCTTAGATAATAAGAGAAATATGGAGTTTCATGATGGTCATATTGGAAAGAAATTTCGATGTCCCTCTTTTAAATCATATGGGAAGAGGCATCAAGGAAAATGTTTCAAAGGAACTAGTATATTATTTGGGTGTGGAAAAAAAGGAAACAAATCCAGTGATTGCAAAGGAATAGTTTCTATTAACACAATGGACAAGGATAAGGGTATTTCTAAGACATCAGCAATGTTTAAATGTATTTAATGTGTAATGTATGGTCATTATACAAACCAATTCCCTAAGGGAAAATCTCATAAACGGAATCAGCATGGTCATATAGATAGTATTTGTGTTGATGATGAATATTCTACAAATGATATATGAGAAGAAAGAAGTGTTGAGGAATAAAATGATGATGCTCGATCAATGGTTTAAGAAGGTAGGTGAATGATAGAATGTTTATCAAGAATAATGTATGGTACTATGGAATAGCAAAAACTCTAAGGATTGTTACAATATTTTTTTCCCTATAGTATTTGAAAGTATAAGTTGAATGGTACCAGTATCCATGAAAGGTTATTCAAATATTTTTTGGAAAGTAGATGATATGCACATAATGAATTGATAAAAAGGTAATAAGATGTTTGATAGTATTAATGAGTTAATGGATGATATGAGGAGAACGTTATATCATGGTTTGAGTATATAGAAATTTGGGGATTTTGGAATGTGGAAAGAGTTTAATTTTGACAATATTCATGTTTTAACTAAGGTTCTATGGTAATTTAGGTTTCAAGAGAATACATGGTTAATATACTCACATGTTTATAATGTGACCAACAAGATATATCTTATGATATATAGGGGATAAACGATGGTATTCACATGTTTGGTAGATGTACTTTTTAGTAGTCATTTTCTTTATATTTTGAGAATGAAAAAAAGTATTTTGGATTAGCATATTGATTGGAATGGATTAATATGGACATCAAGTAGTAGTGTGTAAGGCTAAAACAAATATTGGATATTATTTATAGAATGTTATAATAGTGTAATTTTAGAAAATAGAAACACTTCAGGATGGGAGGCAACCCATCTCATCGGAAAAAGATGATGGAATCGAACCCACAACTGATGTGCGACAAGCCATTATCGATTACCATTGGCCTACAAGTAGTCCCTTGTAAGTTGACAGTAGTTTTATTTTATTAAGTGGTATGATAGATGAATTATAAGTCCATTTTTAGAACCACATATGATTAATCTCACAATAGATGGACTTATGTTTGTGATAGATGGAATGACCTATCATTCTATCGCTTGATCTGCTAACACATCACAAAAGACAAGTTCAACTTCATTTCTTTATGAGATGAAGTGGAAATTGATCAAGAACCGAAAAATGGCGAGAATGTACCAAAATCAAGTTAGTATTTATTTTAATACAAATATTCTTCAACATAAGGGAAATGATATTGAAAACCACAAATTTTTTCCTCGTGCCCTCATATTTGATGAATCAGATGGTACATTAGATCATCAAAAATTTATGGCTTTGTGATTGTTGGATTTTTCATAGCCATGTTCTCTACCACTCTTCATCAGAATATGATGGTTAGATTTCTCCTCCATAACCATATTTTCAAGTAGATTATCCAATCTGGAAAACCAGTTCTATGTTACATTGGGTGAATATTATGATTCTAACATTCCTTTTTAAAATTATGTTTTATTATTATATTTTATTATGTGTGTTTCTGTGAATGAAAATTTTATGTAGTAAACCATTTATAACCCCGATGAATTTAGAGGGTGAAATAAATTTTAAGGGGAGTAGAATGTAACACCTAGAGAATTTATGAGATGGATAACCATTGATTTCATATAATTAAGGTGTTGTAATCCACACTGAGATTATCTTGCGCTATACACAACACCATATTAGTTTGTATTATATGGAACATTATTCTTGGATTGTGTTGCACTCAATTTCATGTTCTTTCAAATAAAATTCATTTTACAAAACACTGATTATAGATTTTGATCTATGTATAAATGAACTATGTTTTTATTATTGTATACACAACACCAAATTAAGCTTGCACTACACGCAACCCTGACTTGGTTTTCATTACACACAAGAGCGACCTTCCTCGATAGCTTCAATGGTACGCAATACTGAGTTTTACTAAACAATGATATATTATCACAATATTATTATGAAATAGTCGTTATGAGTATTATTAACCGAATTTTGAATTTCAAAACATTATAATTCAACTTACACGTTTTCTATAATTATGTATGAGAAGAAAATAAATTTTTC
Organism: Viscum album; assembly: GCA_963277665.1. Taxonomy (NCBI): domain Eukaryota; kingdom Viridiplantae; phylum Streptophyta; class Magnoliopsida; order Santalales; family Viscaceae; genus Viscum; species Viscum album. The sequence goes on from OY728161.1 coordinate 1,597,212,005, forward strand.
TTATAATGGATGTATTTTTTAAAAAATGCAGTTTCCCACCTTTTGATGGCGCATCGATTCTAAATCTAGATTATAAAATTTTTATTACTCTAATTTGAAAAATTAAACTCATTATATTTAATCTTTATATAAAAATTTATGTTGGATAAATTTTTGACATTTTTCTGATAACCGTCATATTTTGATGAATAGTAAAAGTATGCTAAATTTTAAATAAAAAAACTTTTATCATCGAGATAATTTATATGGTTAAATTATAATATTGAATTGTTTTATTATAAATAGAGTAGATTTTATTTCATTTAATATAATTTATGTAATTATCATTAATTTTACATGGAATTCATAGGTAAAAATATTTCAATCTTTTGCAATGTTTTGAAAAAAACCTGTTTTATTTCAACAATGAGATTAATTTTAAATTAATTACTGCGACTACTATGTCTTGATTATAAAAAATGGATTCCATACATTGAATCAGTAGTTCCAAATTATGTTAATATGCAACTTTTATTTTTGGGCACTATGAATAGTAACTACGGTAAATTTTATTTACCTTAGTTAAAGGTAAATCTGGTACTTAAGCGTAAATATAATATTATAGAATTACCCTTAAACTTGTATTAATATAAATGGATAATTATATTTCGTCCTAAAACATAATTGGGTCGAAATGGAATCCATTAGAACTCACATGGATGTGAAAAAGACGTTTAATTTAATTTATTTATAGAAGAGTCAAATATGTCTCACTCAAACATTAATAATTCAATTATTTTTAAAATAAGGTTATATAGGATATAAATTCATTTCTACGTAATTATTTTAACGCTATATTTTTTTTATCATGGTAATTTATTTTTAATTTTTAAGAACTATATAATTACCTTAATAGCTTATACATTAATGATTCTAGAATTAGTTTTCAGTAAAAAAATCAATAATATACTATTTATTACAATACCAATACCCATCAAGAGGAAAAAAACTTGACCAAACCAAATTGGGCGAGAATATATAAATAATAATCATCAAAGGGTCGAGTTTATGACAATTTGGAGCCTTATAAATGTTATTATGACACTTATATTATTTTATTTTAAATGATGTCAAAATTGTCACATTCATAATTTAATTAATATAACCATTTAAATGTTGTGATTTTAAGATGATAAATTCGAGTAAAAGAATTATTATAAAATATACAAGATTTATTTTTATCATAGTATTTTTTTATAATTTTAATTCAAAAATAAATATATAAAATAATTATACAAAAATGTTGCAGTAATTATTTAATGAAGACAAATACCAAATAAATGGTTTAAAAAATATTAAAATAAATATTATATGAATTATTTAATGTCTTCCACGAGTTTTCTAGAAAATTATGACATATTAGGAATATATTATATACTTTTTTTGAACATATTTCATGTGTGTATTTTATTTAAATTCATATAAATGAATAGTGTTAAAATTGACATTATTTTTATTTTATAAACATATCCAATTATAAACTTGTTTAAAAATCAATAAATATTTAAAAATTATAAATTGAAATTTATATGGTTTAAAATTTCATAATTTGTCTAATTAAGGACAATTCAAAACACATAAGTAATTATCTATAAGAATTTAAAATTTAGAATATTATTACCACAAATAAAATTAAATAGATTAAATAAGGATAAATCAAATTAATATGGTTTAAAATAAATTTCAAACATGTCAAATTTTAATTTTATGATGATATTTAATCCCTATATCATATCATAATCTAAATCGAGTCATTATGGAGGATTTTAAGTGGGTTTGGAGTTTATTATAAATTAATATTGTAGAGGATTCGAAAAGTGCCCCTCTCTTCTGTTACAAATGGGAACCTCCTCCCTCTCAACTGTACACAAATATTGAGACTTCATGCTCTTCCAAAACCTGTCCATTACTATTTTCCACATCTCTTGAAACATACTAGAGGTCCTGGTATTCTTTAAATACCAAATTTAGTGCCCTAAGAGGAGGTTTATAAGAAGTGTGTCGAAGAAGAGGTAATATCCTTTACCGATTCATTCAAATTTATTTATTCATCTACTTAATCGTCCTTATTTTTTCAATATATAGTAATAAAATCAGTATCACACATATAATCATATGTTATTATAAAAATGAAACAACCCTATCCATCCTACGGTAAAATGAAATCACCACGCGTGCGTATGTATGGAATATCGTCTCCACACCGTGGTGTAATCTGTTTTTCCACCACCACAACACTTGTATGGGTATAATGTTGGAAACAATAACTATATATGAATATTATAAAATCATACTGATTGTGTTATATAATATCATCCAATCCAATTACATTCAATAATCATGGGAAAGATATCATCCCTCGTGCGTATGTAAGGATTACCGTCTCCATGAAATGATGAGATTCATTCTCCATGTAAACAATACAAGAATGATTATAAAGTATATATAATGAATAATAATGATATATATGACATAATAATGTTATGGGATATATATATGTGTGTGTGTGTGTGTGTGTGTGTTTTTTTGTCTGTGTGTGTGTCATTTACTTACTTCAATTCATGTCAATAAGGAAATGAAAACAACGTTCATGCGTACATATGGCCTAAATTCTACATGAACAACGTGTTTCATTTAATTAATCTATATATTATATATATACTGAATATATATGATATAAAAACCATGATTTATAATTTTGAGGGAATTAAATCATGATATAATTAATAATAATATCTTCAAAAACAAGTCCAAACACATACGATAAATGAAACGAATATCACCCAAAATGATGCTTTAATATGGAATTGACAAATGAATGGGTAATATAATGAACTAATTCAGTCATATATGATATCAGAAATATTATTATGGTTTTTTTAAAAGTTAATAATATGTTTAAACCAACTATATAGGATTTTTGGGAACATACAGAAGAAATTAGACCTAAGGTAAGGGATAATTTTTCCAATCTCGTTCTTATCCGAGATTGTTTATTTATAAGTATTTATTGGGGTTATATATATAATCCATGTCCATGATTTATAAAAATGTTTTAATAAAGTGTTTAATATTCTTTAATGTATGTTTAAATTCATTTTTAACCTTTCTTTACATTTACCACATGGTATGTAAGGAATCTTTTTTTTACCATACGAGGTACTTTTTGACTTTTCGGGAAAATGTAAGTGGAGAATGTTTTTTTATCATATATGACATGACCAGGTTTTTATGGTTTCCTAACACCATGTTTTCATAAAGATTCATATACAATATTTCATGATTATTTTCAAAAAAATTATTTTCTTTTAAAATTTAATGGAATTTTGAGAAAATAAAATGATTTTGATGAAAAACGATATATTCCTCAAGAATTCATTTCAAATATTTTATCAAGTCTATTTTCCATATAACATAACATTCATTAATATGTTTATGTTTAAAGTATAACCTCCCTTATATTTAAATAGTTTTACTTTTTATTATGATGAAATGATATTCATTTGTTTTATATGGATTATGTTATGATGGGGGATGTTTATTAAACCCATTTTATTCGTTGGGTAATAATGAATGATTTATGATTGTTTTGAAGAACATGTAATAATGATTTCAATATGATATGGGCGGGACCTATATCTCCCTCCAATGCATTGGGTAAAGAATTATATCTCATTAGATAGACAAGGCTGGAACAACAACTGAAACCGGTTCAGTGATACAGTGCTGGAACGGTAATTAAACACGGTTCAGTAATGGTCACTGTCCACTATGATAGTCTTAGAAGCAATACCTTGGCTACTATGTAAATCATATCATTTGCTTATGGTTTGAAACAATTACATGTTTTATTCCCATTCTATTTTATCATGATTAATGTTCTTTTATGATCTATACCTTATGTATAGATAAGATTCATGCCATTGCCCATGATTTTGTTTTTGTATGTTAATGTCTTTACGTTAAAATGTTTATGGATTGTTTTATGAACTCTAATTTTACCATTAATGAGCATTTAAGCTCAGCCATTTTATGTCTTCTTTTCCCTAGGATATGAAAAAAGCTTTTAGGTAAGAAAACAAAAGGTGATGATAATTTTGGGAGATGTTTAATATCTTTTACTATGATTAGAAGATTTTGTTCTGAGTTTCCAAAGACACTAAACTAATATGGTCAATGGGCGTCTATTTTTGTTATGTTTTAAGTATTGTGAAAAATTAATGTAATGTCCATGTACGTCAAGTTTGGGTCTTTACACTAGTAATAATGAATAATATCTTGTAAGGGATTTGGAGAAACCTATGATGATAATGTTGATTGAATCATAGATAAATGATCGACGAATGATATTATTGATGGATATTCCCAATGACGGTGACTCAGTGAGTGACCTTTGTCAATGATTTATCCATATCAAAGTTAGAATGAGTAATTTTTTATTTCATTAATTGTTCTTTGATGCAATGACGAAGGTGGATCAACAAAAAAACATGTTGATCTGTGGTTCGATCAATCATGCAGGATGGTTCTATATTGTAGGATTTACATGGTTGATTATTATATTGATTTCATTATTAACCATTCATATAGGAACAGGTCAATGATGGAATGAACAATGGTCATGTTTAATTCCTCAGGTTTGTTTCATGTTAAATTATCTCCCCTAGTTCTTACATGTGTTCTACATTCATTTTGTGTTTATGAACAAATGAACACTGAACCTTTTTTCATAGAAAAATTATTCGAAATTGGTCATCCTACACTAAGAAAACCCAGTGGAGGTTCAAAGATGATGAATATGGATGAATCGAAGCAACTTGGGAGATATTGTTCATTTGGTTGTTTTCATTGGATGGGTTTAATGTTGTTTTACGATTTGATTTATGGCCCAAAACACATAAATCTGGTTATAGGGTGATTGGATGACCTAGTATTTGGATTTTTGATGTGAACAGATCACATGATCGGTACATTGAAGATCAACCGAAGTAATGGAGGAAGAACATGGTATTCTGTAAATTCATGAGAACATGGAATGTATTATGGGATATATGGTGTGTGTTCATCATTGGAATAATCATCATGTATCTCTAGAGATACATAGACATGGGGTGTATTACATGGGTTTCCTATAGGGTGTATACCCACCACATGGATTTGAATAGACCATGTACACAAAATACTCCATGCACTGGTACACGAGAAGAGTCACATGGGTTGACACAGTGTATTGGAACATGATGTGAGTACATGTGTAGAGTCTATATGGATGGACATGGTGTGTGGATTCTTGTACAAGTAGCGTACCCATATTCTACATGACACAGATTTTTATGACATGGGCCATTGTACACAATAAGTACATAGGGTCAAATAACATGGTGTGTGTCCCTAATAAACTAATTGTATCCCTTTCTACTTGTCTTGATTTACTTTTCCACTATATCTTGGCCATTTTTTTGTCAGGGTATGTACCCTTGATTGTTTTCCTCAAGGTTGGTGTGTATCATTTCCTACTAAAAGGATTATGTTCCCAATAGTAGTAATTCCAAGATAAAGTTTTTTGAATACCCCAAGAGGCCAAGATCAGGATCTTATATTCATTTTTCATGCCCTAGGTAGAGTCCTTGGGATTTAACTGACAAACTTAACCAAGAATCGATCCTCTACTTAGAAGGTTATACAGATTGAGTTGTTGGTATGAACCCATGTCCCTAACTGTGATCCTTATCTATTATATCATAGATCCCTCCATATATCGATTAGTGTATTACTATATAATGATGGTTCTAGATGGTAAATAATTCATTAATGAACGTCATCAATTCTATTGGAATCTGGGGTGTGTTATCCCAAAAGAGTGCTTCGTGTAATATTCAAGATGAATCCCTAGTGTTGGTATTTAGTGTTTATGAATTACACTAGACTGTGTAGTATGAATTGAGTATAACCGGATATAATTGTTATATGTGTTGTAGGCATATAATTTCTGGATATGACAACATTTTTCAATTGTGAATTTCTTTTTGGTTTCATGGTGTTCTACTTTTTATTGTAATACTCACTACAACATCGTCTTTTCTTACACTTCTTATGTCATGTCCAAACGAATGTCCTCTCAATGCAGCCTACTCGAACCCTGACAATATGAAGCCATATGAGATCAGGCATGCTATGGTGTTCCTAAAATTACCAATAGTGTCCCAGTACCTCATCTTTTAGGTTGTAGTTATGGTAATATAAATTTTTTTTGTGGGATTTTATTCTGGACCAATTTATATTACTGCACTTTACATTCCCTTCATACCTAGGTTGGGATATATTGGTATGCCTATATTTTTTCATATTGGTTTTTACATTATATCATTTTGTGAGTTTTGGAATTTTTTTTGTTTGTACGTACAAAATAAATTCCTCGCATGTTAGTGATAGGCCTACTCAGTGCTAGTCACCCGACCCTAGCCAATTGAATGTGGGATTGGGGAGTCATGGCACAAGCCCCACTAGACGGGTCATTAATTCATGGAAGAATACTCCACTTTGTATTGTTTATTTATAAATGTTTCATTCATGTTTCTTTTCTTTTATAAAAATTTTGTTACCAATATATTATATCATTCTGGACAAAATAATGTGATATAGTGAAAGGAGAGAATTTATTTTATTTAAAATTAAATAAAACACTTCAAATTGAAAATTTGGTGTTTGGTTCCCCCCAAATATTATTCTTTTATGTCTCTAGAATATCTTCTTCATCATTACTTCATTAATAAATTTATGGATGAAATTTTAATTTTGATTCCTTTAAAATAAGGGATCCCATTTAACCAATTTGTAAAAAAATAATCCTAATTCATCAAAAATGATATCCAATACTATGATGGAATTATGTATTACACATTAGTATTTCCAAAAATCCTTGATTAATGGTTCATTGAAAATGGAGTTTCCTTTGATTTAAATAATAGCACTTTCATTCCTTCATTGAAATAAATTTACTGAATCCTTTTTCCCTAAAAAAGGACATCCCATTGATTATTCTTTCATTCCCATTAGTGTCTCTTATAATTTCCATCATTTTATTAAAATCAAATAACCATTTTAAACATCTTACTTTATGTACATAATCCATGTATTCAATTAAAAAAATTATTTATTTTCAACACTATTTTCTAGGTGATAGGTATTTCCAGAATTCTTTTTACAACTATACTTTAACATGAGTTATTATGTTTAATATCATATAAATGTACTTCATCATCAGCTATGATAACTTGAGGAAACTCATATAAAAATAAGATATTATATCTCACATTATTAAATACTAAAGCTATCATATTTTTATTAAGAAATGGACTCAACCCTCTTGGATAAATAAAAATAATAACAATTATATATTAATTTACCTAAGAGGTTTAAAATATAACCATGAATTTTACCCCACAAATAATAAATAATTCCAAAATAATATTATTTTTTTGGAATTTACTTCTATCTTTTTTTCTAATATTTTAAAACTTTTGTAATATTTCACTTAATATATACACTCATTTTAAATATTATATTATTATATAATACATTTTAACAACAATAAATTAGTTTCCTCACTTTCATAATTCCCACATCATGGATGTGAATATAAATTATTTGAAATTTATACAAGTCTCTCATTTGAACATAATTCCTTATAAATTTGTTAACTCCATATTTGATCAAGAGGTGATCTTCTAAAAAATAATATTTCATACGAGACTTTAATTTCTTCTTTTCAGTTCACAAGTTTCCAATGGGTATTAATCTAGATATAATTAGACACCCCTAGTCTTTATGATTTGAATAAATTAAATTTCATTGACTTCTTATGTCACATGCAACACGATGTTTATTTTACATTACATTTTATTCTATGTTTTAACAAATAGTGAAATATTAATAATTTTACTATTTAAATGTGACCATTATAACATTGACAATAAAATTAGCAACATGAATAATAATAAATAATATTTAAATATTTATTTTAATGGTTTTATATAATTGATACATATTAATAATTAATTGATTACTTTTTATAATATTCTTTAAATGTTTTGAAAATGTTATCTCCTCAAAAAATGATTTTAATTCCCATAAAAATAATATAAAATAATAATTTTAATACCTTTGTAAATACTCATTGGAAAAATAAACCTAATTTTTTAAATTTAAATTTAAAAATTATATTTTAGCTAAATATGTTGACTTTTATAAATAGTAAAAATTTATATCGAATAGTGAAACCACTGGTTTTTATTAAGCATTTTCATCTTATTTACATTTTTAAAAAACTTATAAATTATTTTAATATGGTTATAAATTTAAAAATAGTACAATTACTTTTTTATTAATAACATTTATTTTATTTTAATGAATTTAATGGAGATTTGATTATAAAAAAACTATTTCAAAATAAAAATATTTTTTATTTTAAAACCTCATTACTCATTACATTAGTGGGATTAATTTTAAAATAAAATTATCCACTTATATGATTGTTATTTCTATAATTTTGATTAGATTTTTAATAATCATAATTTATGTGATCAAATATTTCAATTTAATTTCTTTCATAATGATTATTACAGAATTTAAAAATTATTTAATGTGGTTAAGGTAAAATATTGGTTTTCAGGTTGTTGAACAAGTAATATTTGTGTTAAAATTTTAAAAAACGAATTAAAATATCTTTTTTATAGAAATATATATATTTTATATATTTTATGTTCGAGAATGTATTATTATTGAGATTTTTGGTCCTTAAGAATCATGTGTATTCGTTATTCTTTTAAAAAAATTAGATGTGTGCCACTCATCTCACTTATAAAAGGCCGCTACACCACCTATCCTATTTATGCATTCTGAACCATTTGGATAATCCAATACCTACCAAATAAACATAATTATTTACATAAAATAATCCTAAAAACCTTGGTTTGTTTATAAATTCACCCCAGGATGTATTTTGGTTCAAACCAACATAAATTGTCTGATGAATTGTTGAATTTCATTAATTAGTATTTTTAATTTATTTCTTTCTCAAGAAAATTAAAATATTATTAATCAATTTGAATATTATAGACTTTTTATATTAAATATGCTAAGATGTTGTTATACTATGGTAATTAAATACATCCATCTCCCCTTTCCTAAAACTGGAAATAATAAAAATGCTCTTATGCACGATGTACTACCACCTCACAAACTGAAGTGACACATTTTCCATCGACAACTGTAAATATGGGGTATGAATATGGATATAATATATAAGTATGATTTTTGTATCATAAATATAATTTTATAAATAAATTATCAGTTATACCATTTTTAATTTCCATTCTATTTGGTAAATGATAACATTGATCACATGTACGACATACTACAAATTTGCGAAGCGAGTGAGTTTTGTTTTCTCATATTTTATACATGTAAGGTAATGATTTATAAATTTATGAATATATGTTATATATAGAAGAAGGGACCCAACCAGGATGGCGTCTCTCGAATCGCGGCGCTCAGAGGCTTGGCTATGGTGTTTGACGGCGCTGAAACCCTAGATGGAGCTTCGGGACGATTTCCCTCCGCTTCCAAGAGTTGGAAGGGAGGCGAAGGACAGGGCCTCACCACCTCCAGCGCCTCAAAAACTCTTCATCCCTTTCTCGAACCCCAACTATCTCCCGGATTTCCCGACGATCTCGATATGTCCGAAGATTCCAGATCTTCATCAGGGGGCTCCTCAGCTGCCGATCTCTTCATCCGAATTCCTCGAAGCTTCGAGTCACTTAGATTTGACGCTGGTTGCTCGCTTCGATCGCAGAAGGCCCTCGGTTGACGAGTTCGACCGTTTCATTTTTGGAAAATGGGATTTGAAGGAACGTGTTTTTGTTGGGCTGCTAGACAGCAGACAATTCATGATCCGCTTCAACTCAGAAGACGATTTGGTTCGCGCCTGGTCTAATGCACCGCAGAGATGCAAAGGGTGCCGTTTCATTCTCCTTCGATGGTCTTTTGATCTTCACATGAACCGCGATCCGTCAACCAATGTGACGTGGGTTAGTCTTCCACAACTCCCACTCCCTTTTCAAAACCCTGCTATTCTTCGTATGGTTGGTAATTTGGTGGGGCGATACCTCTGCTCGGATGTCCGCACATCCACTGTAAGTCATCCTGTGAATCCGCAGATCTGCGTGGAGGTGGACATGGCTCGGCATGCTGTCAACTGGGTGTGGTTAACCGTTGGTGAGGAATTTAGTTGGAGGCAACCCGTGGTGTTCGAATCCTGGGCTGGTTACTGTGACAATTGCCATCGGTTGGGGAACCTTGTGTCGTGATGTGGCTCTGAGATTCTGAACAGACGACCTCCGAGCCGGGAAGAGAGGTTGATCGAGTCCACTAGCCCGGGTGCTCTGCCTGTTGGGAGTGTTGCTTATGGTTCTGCGGTTGATGTGAGGAAGCGGCCTGTTTTCCCTGCGGGGAGCAGTGCTGAGGCTTCTATTAATCCTGCTATGTCTGTTGTTCTCGGCAGGCTCAAACATGACTTACAGTTGGGTGAGCATGTGCGATGTGTTATTGCCAGCGAGGGTTGTGGCTTAGGCGAAGGAGGAGGTTCTGCTGGTGACCTCAGTGTGGTGAGGGAGTCGCAGAATGGGGTGGGTATGCTGGCTCCTACTGGAATGGCTGAAAATGGGGGCAAAGAGGCAGGAATGGTGGAGAATGGAATACCGGATGAGATCAGAAGAGGCAGTGGCGGTTTAGAGAATGTTGTCTTTGAGAATGGGGTGCAAGGAAGGGCTGCAATGGATGGGCAGAAGGGCTTCACTGTGTCCACTGCAAATCGGTTTGAGGGGCTGGAAAATGAATCCAGAGAGGAGGAATCCTCCTTGGTTGTATTCCAGCATGAGTCTGCTGTGCAGGAAGATGAAAATGGATCAACAGAGGTGGCGCGGGGGGCTTCAATTACTCAGGAATCTTCGGAACAGTCGAGATGTCTTGCGGTAATTGATGATAGTGGCCAATGATAAGCTATTATCCTTGGAGCATATGAATTTGCGAAGGAAATATGCCAAGGTTCGAAAGCGTTATGAAAGCTCGGAATGGGAAACATCCACAGTGGAGGAAGAATATGGAGATGGGTATGGTGTTTGTGATATGTAACTTGCTTTCCATTTGGCTTTTGGTGCGTGTTTACTGTCATTTCCTTTTATTTTAATAAATGGTCAGGGAATTCTCCCTGGCTGAGCCTTCCTGGTATGTTATATATATTAAATATAAATAATTATATAAATATAATATATTATTTACCATTAATTCCCTACATCGATTGAGAAAAAATAAAAATGTTCATGTGTATGTATGACCTACCACCTCTAGGAATAGTTTATTTTATTTCATATGTTTTATATTTATGGATTAATATATATATATTATTAAATTCATATTATTTTATCATACTTTATATTATGTAACCATGATTAAATTAGTAGGACAACAAATTATATATTTAAAAATATGTGAAAAAGGAAGTAGTTATTACCTGATACGTGTTTTAACAATGTATTGTTAATAATGGGTAATAAAAGGGTATAAATATAAAAAATATGATATGATATAATTTATTATGATCCCATAATTGAAATATAATATATTTTTTTAACAAAAAAATCCTAGATTTTATTAAGGGCTAGAGGAACTCAAGGTAAGGTATTTATATATCAATTTTCCTCTTTTGGGACATATGTTATGTTTCGAACCTATAATAATTTATGAGGATTATATACAATAACATGAGAATTAATTTCACGAATATGCCTCAATTTAGTATATTTTCTTTATTTATTCTTTAACTGGGATTATTATTTAATGTTAACAACGAGTTATGAGTTTTAAGATACAATCTTATTGTTTATGGGGTATTTTATTATTAGCTTTCCAATGGAGAAATATTATGATAAACTCATCAAGAAATAAATTTCATTCTTTTACTCTAGTTATTATATGAGAATAAATATTTTCCCTTCATTTTCCTCTCTTAATTTTCTCAAGAGAGTAGAATAATGTTTTTAAGAAAATATTTTCTTTATTCCTCTCTTATGTTCAAAACTATTTTTCTTCCAAAAACATATTATCCAAAAATTATTTGATATATATTTTTAAAATTATTAAAATGATTTATTGAAGGACTTTTAAATTTTTTTAATTAAATTTTATTGAAAGATATATTCTTGTAATTTTCCAAAAAATTACAATTTCACTTATGCCAAAAATGTGAACGGAATCATTGTTTTAACATATAATAATTGAACAGTAATTATAACCTACATGTCCGATCAATAATTTAAAGATTAATTTATATAATTCAAAATTTAATTTCAAATAAATTGATTTATAAAATTTTTAATGGATTTTTTGTTTTAAAAAGTCTTTTTCAAAGTGAAAACTATATTTTCCTAATGAAATGATACATGGGATATTTCAAAATCAGATAATGTGAAAGCTAAAATCCTTTGATTTTACATCTTATATAATAGGTATATTATCCAATAATACCATTATAACTATATATCATAATTTTTTATGTTTATGGTGACATTAGGTTTATAAAACCAATTTTTTCCATGGATATTACCATGAAAAAATGATTTTGAAACCCTATTCCTTTTACATGGGTTATGTATTGATGAAATAATGAAATGAATATGAATGAAGTTTACTTTAACATGAATTATAAAATGATAAAAATATCGCCTATTTATGAATCATATTTCTTTTCCACTAGTTGTTCTTAATTCAATTTGTATAGAACACTCTTATTTTCTTGGGTTATGGTATGATGATTGTTTTAAGATTATAGGGAGAAAAAATATTTGAATTTCCCAAGGTGATGGATTTGACCTATATCTCACTCCAATGCATTGTGAAATTATTAATATCTCATGAGATAATATTGTGAAATATGTTGATGATATTGAGCTAAAATGCAAGAAAGTACAATTAGCATGATCCACAATGGTAAATTAGTTGATGGGATTGATCTAAAATGGGAAATATCTAATGAGCACCGGTCCACTATGTTTAGTGGTCTTAGTCGTTAACCCTAGCATATAAAATCATTTAAAAAATACATTTTTTCTACAATTTTATCAAATGATCTTATCGTAAATGAATTATGATGAGTTCACACTCTTATGAATCACATATTTTGGAATGAAAATTCTTAATTCCATGCCTCAGGCCTTTGACCTATAACTAGTTGGTTTTGGAAATAGTATATTATTCCATTGATCTCATAACTACTATTCTTATCTTATGATTTCATATGGTCATAGAATGATATATCCCATGATTAACCATAAATAGAATCTAATCTCACCCTTTCTTATGTTTCATATTACCGTGTCATAAGGAATGATTTTATATAGGGTATATTTATGAAGAGTAAAAAAAGGGAAGATATTTATTGGGGATGTTGAAGATATTTCACTAAACAAGTTGATTGTAAACCTAGTTTTCAGAGACACTAAACTAGTACGGTACTCAAGAATGTTTTTTTGAAATGTATTGAATGTCCATCTAAATATATTTAATATTTAAGTATGATAATTATAGTAATATATAGTTAGTATCATAGTTATTTGAGTGATTATGAAACTTTTGAAGTATCTGACATGAACATTGGGTAAAGTGAGACTCTTAGACCAAGGGCTTCATGAGGAAATAATTTATAATAGGGATAGTGGTAGGAGTTAAACCACGTGGTTTTCACCACTAAGATTGTTATCTGATAGGTATCAATGGTCCCACACTATTTATTTCAGACTATTATTTTTTGTATCCAGTTATATGTTTTGTTACCCTATGGAAGCTAGCATGGTAACCCTTTAATAATAAACCTAATAATAACCCTATTTTTATGATAAAATCATAAAATAATAGTAAGTATGCTATTATGTGAGTTACCTAGAAATAGATCTCCATATACCTTCTATAATAATTGTTGGTTTCGAATATATTCACATAGGGGTAATAAAACATAAAAATGTGCATTGGGATTGACTACCACAATATCTTGTACATGAACATATCCCTTAACGTAGACATGGTTTGAAAATCATTAGGGGATAAGATTTGGTTAATTCAAATTTTCATTAAAAACCACCACGAAGGATTTGAATAGATGATGATCTTGGATTACATAGTTTAAGCCTATTTTGTCTTAGATTTAAATGAAGGTGTCTTTATTTAGACATCATTTAAATTCTTTTTCATTAATATGAATTTTTATACTACGAATATTATATATCAAAATGTTATTTTTTTTCTATATAAGAACATGACGTAATTTTATTAATGTAGAATGTCATATAAAATGATAATATTTTCCTCCTAAGAATGAAAATGGGATGGTAACTCGAATGAAAAATATCATTGTTATGTTCAAATACGGTTCTCGTGTAATAAATCACTATGAAAATCTATACAAGAAATGAAGGAAATTAAAATAATCTTTGTATTAAATGATGATACTAAAACATTATTTTAGTGGGTCAGTTGATACAGTAGTCATTATTTAATCGATCAATACTGTTGAAAATATATTTTCCCATTATCCATTTTTAATAGTATGAAAAAATCATTTTGGTTGTCTATCATTTTGACGGAAAATAATATCAATTGTGTAACCTTATTAAATATTTTAATGGTGGTGTGACTCTATTGAATTGTATTAGTATACATGTGAATGGTTGTGGTAATTGTATCTATGAAATGTGATGTGTTAAATATATTGTTTTTAAACAAGTACATATGTTCCAGTCTATGTAACAGGATGGAGGAGGAATTTCTCATTCTCAACCAGAATAATGATAAATATATTGGTACCTAGGAAGCTAATTATACATTACATGAAAGGTATGTTTTTTTATTAATCACCATCCCAGAAAGAGAAATTGATCGATTCTTTGTGGGATAAAATAAATTCATCAAAATTTGTTTGTTATAAGAGACTTTAGTAGATTAGAAGAAATATGTGGACGTGAAATCAAGGTAGAAATGTAAATTGGATATTCCCCCTAAAAATATGATTTGGACAAAAAATGGAAGATAATGTTTCATTAAAAATGAATAAATATCTTGGTGGAATGAAATTTCAACCATATATATGCTAGAAATATGGGAAGATGAATTTTGGTGATTTTCTGAAATGAGCAAGAGGGTGTTACAAGTGTGGTAAATTTTTTCCATGAGAAAATGAATTGATATGTGATATTAAGAGGAAATTAGATGAAATATAAATATAGATATATCAAAAAATGCACTAAACATACTCCAATTTTTCAAATGAAATGAATTGGAGAATTATGTGAATCAATTCCCTATTATATAGGATAAGAAGGATGATAAGATGTCAAAACCTATAATGTCAAAGGGTTCAGTGGAAGTGTATTAAATGGAAATGAATTAAGGGAATCATAATAAGTTAAAAACACCATAGTGGGAAATTTAATTCTATATTTTGAAAGAATGAGATATTTGAAAATATTAATATTATTCCTTTTATACAATTTGATTTGATTTTGAGAAATAGTAATATCTCTCAATTTATATTATTGAAATATGAGATAAAATTTTATATTATATATCTAATTATGATCATTTATTATGGTGAGGATAATCCCATATTTCCAAATATAAATATTTTTGGCTAATATAAGAGAATATTTAATAAATAAAATGTGAATTATATTTTTGGGGTAAATATGGATTTGTTGTTACTTTATTTTCTATGTGATCAGAGTATATATATTTCTATTTGACCTTTTGCAGTGGTTAAAGTTATTGTAAGGTTACCTTGGATGGATATGATGTGAAATCCTTCAAATACATGGGATTCAATCCTAGACAAACCTATTTTAGAGGAGGGTTAGGATAATTTTTTTTTGGAATTTATTAAGTTAATTTTTGGATTTTATTGGATAACATTTTCTATCCACCTTGGTTTTTGTTTATATATATAGAATGAATGAATGACATAAGGACCTTAATATTCTTTTAGTATTATAAGAATGAAAAATTCACAATTAATTCCCATTTCATGGAATTATATAGGAATTAGAAATCAATTTATGACCAACATAAGGACAAAGTTTGTTATTATGATATAAAATAATGTTGATCCATATATATATTTTTCCCTTTAAATTCGTGATCTTATCGAGTGTGTAATTTACTTTTTCGAACTTCTATAACGGGCCATTCTCTGGTTAATAAAGTGTTCTGTATATCTCTCCTAATTGTTTACATTACTAACCCTCAATATGTACTAAACATGTATGGTATGATACAATATAAATACATTCATTATGAGGATATGCTCGTGAATATTTTGTATTTAATAGAGACAACGATGTGAAACAAGACAACTCCCTTATTCAATATCTTGTGGTGGGTACAGCTTTTTATGTAATCAACATGAGATCCTAAAGATATGATGTGGTAGAATTGTACGCAGGTTTCTTATTAGTGTGACATAAGTTACGCCGGGAAAATAATTTTAAGGGGGTGTAATTTAACATCGTCATATTTTGTGTTTCATTTTTTTCTTCTAATTACTAAATGTTCTTTGATATCTAGCATTACAAGAATGCCGTGTTTTAGAGAACCGAAAAATGAAATTAATATTATTATTCAAACATAATAGTTTTAACTTAGGTTTACAACATGGAATAATATATAATAATATCCATTATATAAAATTTAGGTATAATGGTTTTATATAAACAATTTATATTGATATAATATACATAGTTTTTAGTAAATTTTTTAGAAGTTTCAAATATACTATATTCTCTATGAAATCATGATAAATAATAAAAATAATTTTTTTAACATTTAAAAAATTCATTTTAAAAAATAAACTACATTTTTTAAGTCAATATGTAAAAATTATCTATGAATGAAATGTTGATAATTTTTTATATAGATTATGTTTTCAATGAATAGAAAAAAACGCATTTTCCAAAAGATGACTTTTTAGGTAAAGAATTTACAAGACCAATTTAATTGTATGATGATTTTAAAAGTAAAATTTCATAGATTATATATTTTTTAATCCAATTTTTGTTTGTGGTATCAATTTCATATTTAATTATGGTATTAAAACCGTCTATACATATGGAATGTTTCTCTTTAAAAAACATTTTTCGTCGCATATTTGGATTTAATTTTTAGATAAAACTTTCCACTTTAATAAATGGATTTTGGAAAAATTGAATCCTTATTTTGAATAATATTAATTAAAATTATTGAATAATATCAGAAAAACTATTGAACATATCTAATAATAAATACTTTAAAAAATAATTACCATTTTATGCTTAAAACCTATTTAATGAAAGGTTTAAATAAAAATATAATGTTATTATTTCTATTAAAACATGTATATATCCTATTTTAAGAAAATATTTCAATATTATAATATCATTTCTCTAATATATGTCCATATTTGATATTTTTTCAAGGGAAATACCTTATAATTTCTTATTCTTCTAGAATATTTCCATGTATTATACATGGGGGTTAATTTACTCACATATAAAAGGTTACCTCCTATCCCACTATCCACACTTCAAACCCCATTGGTTATGAAAATACATTATAAAATCAAGTAATATCATATCATTATATATTGGTAAGAAATAATAAAATATTAACAAAATAATATCCCTTTTATTGATATTATTTTATATTAATAGCATTTAGTACATCTATCTCCTATTCCATCATGTGGGAAATGAAATCGTTAATCATGACCGCTAAGGAGAGTCACGTCACAAATCCATATAATTCATTATCCATTAAAACATATAACAAATTGGTTTATTTATTTATGATAATTATATTTGTTACATGAATGAAATAATTATACATGAAGAATTATAACATCATAGATTAAATCACAAATTCCATTCCTTGAGAAATATAACATTATTACTCGCATGTATAGGGAACTACCACATTAAAAAATAATGTGATTAAATTTTCACTTATGATTTACACGTAAGATAATTAGGATAAATTTAATAAATATATGTGATAAAAATTAAATCATAGTCATTGTTGAATTGTGAAATAATATTTACCTTTCTTATGATCAATCTATAGATAAAATGTAAAAACATTCATGAGTAGGTACAATCTACCATCTCAATGAACGACATATTTCATTTTACATCTCAAACATTAACAAATTACATTAAATAAATATATAATTAATTCATATAATATTTATATCATGGTTTAAATTATATAAATTATTTAAAAAAAGACCAAATAAGAGGGTCCAAACCACCCATCAAAAACATACATGAAAAAATAAATCCATTTTTACATGAAATACGATTTTAACAAGAAATTGAAAATAAACTATTAATAAAATGTGATAAGAAAATAAAATATGGTATGATATATATATATATATAGTTATATAATTGATTAATAATAAACATATTTTTATTATCTATTAGTTTTTAATTTATAAAATGTATTTTCAGACTAATGGTTAGGTATTTTTTATCTTAGTTTTATTTTCTGGGAGACACATTACATATTCTCTATATGTTTCTTAAATGTAGATTATATAATTCCTAAGAATGTACATTATATTATTATAATAAATGTTATCAGGAATTAAATAACCATTAATGTATATATTTTTCATGGGACTTAATATTCCAATTTTACCAAAGTGGTAAGGGTTTTTATCTTCATATTTCATTCTTTGGGACATTAGTTATTTTATGAACTTATTTTATTTTATAAGGTTTTTATAATTAACTATTAACTTTTTATATCCTAAATTATTTTCATGAGATCTATTTTGTTCATTTGAATGTTTCATAGGGATTATGTTTCAAAAGTAACCAAAGTGTTAATGGGATTATGTTATAATCTCACTGTTTATTTGGTTTATTTAGCAATATGATTTTTATGAAGATATCATATAGTATATGGAACTATAAACTCATGAATTATCCTATCCTCTTGTTATTTATTTGATTATACAAGTTTTCCTTTCATTTTCATGTCCTTATGTACTCAACACATCAAAAATAATTTTTTAATGGATAATTCAACATTATTTCTCTCTTTAGTCAAAAAAGATTTTTCTTCAATGTCCATGTCTTCTAAAACAATTAACAATAGTTTTTTATATTATCTAAAAATTTAATAAATAAATTTTTCCATTTGATTTAAACTTCTATAAATTGTTTAATTGTATTTTTTATCAGTTTCCAAAAAATCCCCTTTTTAGTTTAAAAACATGAAAGGAATATTTATCTGTAAATGTTTACAATATGAATGATATTTTCATCCACCATGACCGATCAATCATTTATAGATTCTATTATTGTTTTTAAAGGTTATCATCAAAATGAAATTATTTTGATATTGTTTTCTAAATTATATAATATGAAGAATTAATTTTCATAGTGGAAAGTATTTTTTCGTTATGAAATATTTAAAATAATTTTTCAAAATAACTTTATATGTTTCGAAGGTTATTTTTAAAGTAAAGGATATTGAATATATTTTTGGTTTTAAGAAGTTTTTTTCAAACAGTAAATGTTATTTTATTCAAGAAATTCTTTATGTGATCATTCAAATTTAGTTTCTATTTACGATGGAATCTTTTCCTGATACATATTATTTACTAGGTATATGATCAAAGGATACCGTTTCTATTGTTTATATGAATAATTAATTTTTATGATGAATATATTTTAATGACACCCATTTCCCTTCCATAAGTTATACCATTACGAAATTCTTATGAACCATTATTCATTTCCCATGGGTTATGCTATAATGAAATGTTGAAATATTTATGAAACTGATTTCTTTTCCACATTTTTGGTTATTATGACATATTACTGGAACCAAGTTATTATTATGTGTTTGGATATGATGAATGTTTTAGTATCTTTTTGAGTTTATATATATGAATATAATTATATAATGGTTGGGATCTATATCTCCCTCCAATTAATTTGTTAAATAATTACTTATCCTGATATAACATTGGGGAATATGGTAATAGGATTGATCCACAATGGGATATAGGACAATGGGAATAATGATAAATGCTAAATATGTGATGAGGCAGGATCCACAATGTTTGATGTTCTTGGCTATTAACCTAGAAAATTTAAATGGGTTTTATACCTATTTAAGGGGAATGATTTTATATAATGATCATTTTGATTTTGAAAATTTGTGATTTCACACTCTTATGAATAATTTTTTCATAATTTTAATGATGTACATCATGACCCAGGCTTATGATATATGAATGGATGGGTATGAACTTTGTATATTATGTTCATAATATCACACCTTTTCCGGAATTCAGAAGACATTCCCCAGTATGCCTTTTGCCACATTTATCACAAACTGGAAACTTAGATTTCTTACCATCAGACTTTTTTGAATAATTGTTCCCTTTCTCTTGCCACCTCAGTCTCTTCTTCTATTGGTTGTTAAAGAACACTTGGTCTTCGGAAAAATCCATTTCCACCTTCTCAGCACATTGAAAAAGCTTTTCATAACTTTTAAATTCATGAGAAGCTAATGCCCTTCGATATTTTGGCTTTAATCCTGAGTAAAAACGATTGATTTTACTATCAAGGTCTCGGATAAAATTTAGAGCATACCTTTCAAATCGAGTGAACCTCTCTTCATAGGCAGCCATTGAGTCTTCCCCTTTCCTCAATTCCCAGAATTGCTTTTCCATCCTAATTCGAAGAGCCTTAGGAAAATACTTATAAAAAACATACTATTAAATTCATCCCAGTCAAGAGCATAAATCTCATTAGCGGCCCTGATATTTTTAACCATCGACCACCACTGATCTGCCTCACCCTCTAAATGGTAAAAAGAAAGTCAAACCTTTTGATTGTCTGAACACCCCATGACATCAAAAATATTCTCCAGTGCTTTAATCCACCCTTCAGCTAACATAGGGTCAGATGATCCTCTAAATTATGGGGGATGTTGCCTAATGAAATGTTCCACCACTAAAATGTTCCTCTGCGGTTGATCTGGCAGATCTCGTGCATGGATACCACCACCATTTATCGCTTGAGTCAACTGCGCCATTACTGTAACAAACTGTTCAGTTCCAATTCTGACCATCTCAGGATGCTGATTCGGAAGGTTATTTCCTTGTGTATGCCTTCATAGCACTGCTTCCCTGTTTCCTCTATGGAAAACCATTCTGAACAAACATGTCTTAGATGAATCAACATGGTAATCTTCAAATGCTATATCATTTCAATTTGACCATAAAAAAAATATTTTTAGATAATCATTTAATAGAATTGTAACTCCTAAAGTTATCTAAACTGACCTCTGATACCAACTATAAGGCACCAGCCTTAAACATTACTTAATCATGAGTTATTACAAGATTAGACATTGAGGATCTTTTCATGTTTAGAGTTTTAGATAATTAAAACATAAAACTTTCATTACATTCCACATATAAACAAAGTGGTTACATAAAGATAGTATTCATTTTTCCCATCAATGGAAACATATTTAAATTAAAACATGGATTTAGTCTTGACACTTCCTTGACATTATCATCACATCATGTACCTTTCCCTTGACCTGTGAAAAAAATTTCAAAAAAAAACTTGGGATGAGCATAAAAATCTAAGTATGGGTTATAAAAATATGGAAAGGAAACATAAGTTCATATATACGTAATAATGAAATCATACATTACCCATAAAACATAAGCACTTTAACATACCTCATCAAATCATGAATAAATCATAGAAATCATAAGACATAAAGGTAAATTGATGCATTCATAACATTCTTACATAGGGAGTAACCCTCTTGGTTACATTTGGAATACCCATCACAGTATATTTCCTAAATCTCTTCGGAGAAACCTCAACGTTTCACTCCATCGCGTTACCCAATGCATTTGAGAGATATATCGGGCTCACCCGCCCTTATTTTATCATGGAACCACCCGTCTTCATAATAATTCCCAGAACCACAACATAATCGTATCACATAAAACATGCATAAAGGAAAAATAACATTTCCACCTTTCAGTCACAAGATATCAATACAACCCATTGATATAAAAACATTATGAAAACCATTTTCAATACCAAAATAAAATAAAATTAAAACATGGTATTTATTTTTTTCTTTTAAAAAAAGTTATGGCTTGTAGAGGAAGCCGAAACTCAAATAACAGTCACATTGGTGGAGAAGTCGTTGTCACCGCATACGTACGACAGAAAAATTCCCTTTCTTCATTTAGTAAAATGCTTCGTATAAAAAATATTCCTTTTGGATAAACGTAAAAGTCAAAGGGGTTTATACACCGTATAAAATAAGGTTGTGTATAAAACAAAATATGCCTCAATGAAAGGAGATTGAGACGAAGTCCCATACCTCGGGTCCGACATGACTCGGTCATTCTTTAATCTCCTGAATAATAAACTTGAGTTAATTTCTACTTTTTTAAGAACATTTTTAAACTTCATTATTCCTTTTATATCACTTATTTCCATGTCATGAACACTATGTAATTATTTAAGTTAATAACGGTCATTTTAACGATCATTGGTACTTGAGTCAAAAATAAACCCTTTATAATTACAAGTTGCCCATGTATCCATTATATCCAGAATTATAATCATGATTTATATATCATATATATCATATATATCCAGTATATACATGCATTTATAATATTACATAATCATTTAGAGGTAAGAAATGAAATGCACCGTTCATGGAGACGTTAAGCCGTACGTACACATGAACACAACTTTCATTTATATTTCGTAATTTATAGAATGGAATCATAATTATATAAAGGTATATTATAATTCCAGTTTAATATCATATATAATATCATAACTTCATCTTTTATACATCCCACATATGGTATTAACGAATCAAATCACTTTGAGGGGGCAGTAGTCTGCACTTCCTTAAATGAAGATATCGTGTTTACCAACAATGGAAACCATAAAGGTATGCCTAAAATGAAAAATAAAAAAGCTTAAGGAAAACATAAACATATTATATATCATATATAAATATAGTTTCATATTAATGGCTACCTTTTAAGGTGTTAAATGAATGTTGAACAATCATCATTTCGGGAGGCCGAAATTCGCCATCCACAGAAATAGTATGTTCTTTAACCATTATATGTAGGTGTGTGTAAGTGTAGCTCGAATACATATTATAACAACATCCTATTATATTGAAGATACTTGAGTTGTTACAAAAGAAATGAATAAAAGGAGTTTAGGGGGTTGGAGAATCAAAATAAAACAAAAGGACTCAAGTGAAGACATTACCTTAAAATCGGGTAACTTCCTTTGGTTTGAGCTCAAAGGGTTCCTTGGGAAGGCTTATTCCCAAAGTGAGGCTTCAAGGAGTAATATAGGTAAGTGGAGAGACAAAATGGGTAGGGGTTGGCTGAGACAAAGGCTTTGGAAGTGTGGGTAAGTAGAGGTGAGGGCCTTTTATAAGAGGAGAGGAGGGGAACTCTTGGAAAATAAAGAAATGTTTCTTTATTTTAAAATGAGTTTCAGATTAAAAAGATCACCCATTGATATAATTAGAGGGTAAGGTGATAAGGATTCTCAATCCACCCATCCAATTTGTTTTGGACATGTGTAGGTCATAGATTTTACATTATCTTTTCATTTTATTTAAATCCATTATTAATGATGTAATCGCTGCATCATTATGATGTCATAAATAATTTAATTTATTTAATGTCTAAAAATTATAAAAAAAATAATTATATAGGAAATATTTTTGGATTTCTAATTAATATTTATAGTCAAAATTCTGACTTGTATAACCCCATGTAAAAATTGGTTTAGTAAAACATCTCATGTTTGTGTTATTTTTACTTTTACATTAAATAAAAAGTTATTTATGTCATTTCCCAACCAAAGTGGCTTCATGGGGTTCCCAAGTTGACTCATGGATTGTCTTCGTCGGCCACGACACATCCAATGAGGGTAGGACATGTTTCAAGCTCATCTCATATTATTAAATCATTATTTTTAGCTTAATCTACACTAATTTCCTCTAATCGCGATTAAGAACATAAAAGTTACTATTCACCAAAAAAATTATTTTAATATTATTGAACCACATTTTACTTCTTAATGACAACCATGTATGTCGGATTTTTGAAAATAAAATCACAGAAGTGGAAAAGTTTCATTTAAATGAAAAATCATTTTCTTTAACTACCACTTAGTGGTTTCACTATTCATCAAAAATTGAAATTTTTCAGAAAAATTCCAAAACATCACCCTATGATATATCTGATATTCTGAATTAAAAAATTATGTCTATTTTAAAAAATTCAAAACATATAAGATGAATTAATTAATTTAATAATTAATTCCCGCTGTCATGACAAATAGCGTGTTTTTATGAAACAATAAGTATCAAATGATTGACACTAGTTTAAGTCCAATTTCAAAGTGAAATTGATTCCAATGACTACCATTAGATTAAATGGTAAAAATATATTCTAATTTCACTTTAAAACTAATTCAAAAGATAATCTAATCATATAAAAAATTTTGATTAAAAAGTGGTTTTGAATTAAAATACTACATTTTCACTATTCATTAAAAAAATGAACTTTATCAGAAAAATACCAACAATTCACACAAATTAAATTTTGATGTCCCAATCATAAGGAATAATTTCATTTTTAAAAACATAGCTTATAAAATTGTCAAAAGATAGATTTAAAAATGGTTTTCCATTAAAAGGTAGTAAAACAATCATTTAAAAATATTAGTGTATTCCATGCTTAAGATTAGATTTATTTTCATTTTAAGCCTCTAAAACCCTATCTAAATCATTCATAGGCATAGATAAAAATATCTATTATTCATTACATACTTGGGATATTTCACTAATCATTAAATAAAACCATAATATGATTACCTGAAACCTATGATTCTAGATATTGTACAAGAAGAACTCTATTTTTTTTATAAAAAGTAACTAGATAAAAATAAATCATTTACATAAAAGGATCTTTTCTCATCTAGGATTTGATGGAAAATGACCACAACTACGAATTATCATATTATAAAAATATGTAAAATGGATTTTAGTGATATTTTCTCATTCAATGTCCATATCAAAGCATACATCTGGGAGGTTCTTAAATGATCATAATTTTTTTTATAAAATATATGTTGAGAAAAATATCATAGGAAGGAGTTCTTAAAAAGGTATTGATAAGACTTTTTAATATAATTTTTAAAATATAATTGAAAATAATTTTTCAAAATACATTTTAAAATATTTAAATAATTAAATATATATTGAAAAAATATATTTACACTACTTTTAAAATGATTCTAGTAATATCATAGGAATAACATTTCAAAATCCTTTGAAAATAATTTAGCATTTGAAAAAAATTAATATTTTCTAAAATACAGATGCCTTTGAAAATTATATATAACCTTTATAAAAAATTACACTTACGAAAACATTATAATAATTTTTGAAAATACTAAAAATTTTAAAAATACTATAATTCCTTTGAAAATAATTAATATTTCTTAAAAATTGAAATAATTTTTAGAAATAATAAGTCTTTTGATAAGTCTTTTCTTATAAAAATATTCTATTGATTTATCAGGAAATAATATATATACTTTGGAAATAACTATGGGTCCACTTCAAACATTGAATGTTATCTCAACCTACGCACTATCCTTAGAGATGGGTTTACTCTCCACTCCCCTTTCATGTATAAAAATTCCAAGTTCCAATTTTTTTTATAAAAACATTTTGAGATTTACTTTATATATATATATATTCACTATCAATTTTGATTTTAAAAATGTATTAATTCACTATAAATTTACAACATTATATTCATATATGTATATATTTAAATATGATCATTAATTGGAAATACCTTATGAGTTTTAGTAAGAAAAAAACTCATGAAAATTAGCCTTTGGATGTACTATTAATAAAAAATAATTAATATCGATGTGATTGAGATATAATTCATAAAAACAGAACATTATTCGTTAGAGTTATTCGTATAAAGGAATAATGTAATCATTTCACATGCCTATATATATGTAAAAAATGTTATGAATAATAAAAAACATACGGCTATAATTTTAATCATGAATGACATGAATAAAAAAATTATATCTAGAAACGATTAGTTTCGATTAAATAAAATAATGGTATTTGTAACAATTATTTCATAAATAAACAAATATTATAATGATATTGGTTTTTACCAACATAAATAACAATAAATAATTTCTTCTGAAAATAGTTATTTAATTTAAAATCTATAAACCAAAAAACAATACTTTATTTTGGTTCAATAAACTGATGATCATAAAAACATTATGTTTTTTTCATAAAATAATACCACTAAATCATAATTTGTAATTATAATAATAATAAATATATTTGAAAATATTATAACTCCTTTAAATATGAAATAAGATGAATAAAAAATCAATGGACATGAGAATTTAATATAGAAAATATATGTATATATGTTTTAATCATACAACATGAAATCATAAATATATTACACCCTTAAATAAATATAAGAACGAAAATAGTTGAATATTTTTAGGTGAAAATTAATTGATTTTGACAATAATATATATATATATATATATATGTATTGGAAAAATATAGACTTGAAATTACATATATAAATAAATAAATATATATATAATATTTTCAAATGTAAATACCCATTAATAAGTATATATTTAAAATACGTCCATAATTTAAATTAAATAAGATTGTAATTAAAATATAAAAATTTATAAATACAAGTTTTGAAGAACATAAACATGATGTTTTAGTATATATATATTTATAAATATGAACACTTACTAATGTGGTCAAACATGATTCAAAGTGATCATATTAGTTTATCTATATATGGACACATAGCCTTGGATGTATATATATTTTTATTTTCTATCCTATAAGAAATAAATTAAGATATAAAATACATATAAATTTTCTTATTTTATTTAATATATTATTACATTTTATCTACAACTTAATTTTATTTGAAATTCATTCATTTTTGAAATTTTTTAAAACTAAATTTTTCTCTTAGGTTCTATTTTTAACACTTTTTTTAATAAAGGTTAATTATTAATTTATTAACATAACTACAAAAATTAAAGACACTTATTAATTACTATGTTTTATTTATCATTATCAATTTTTTTTAATTACATATTATGTATATCTGTAAGATTTAAATTTTATTACATTTTAAAAAAAGTATCAAATAATATTTTAAATAAGGGTATAAATAATTATAATCATATATTATTAGGGAAATAATAACATTTTGTATTTTTAAAAACAATTTACCAATTAATCAATGATATTAATTTATAGAAAATTATGATATTTGATTAGTAGATTATATGTTAAAACAATATGATTATGACAAATATAAATGAAATTAATTTTTTAAATATTTAAAATTTTAAAAACACTTTTATTATAAGGGTTATATTTTTTAAAAGAAAGGTTCTTGTTTAATTTTGTTATAATAATTAAGTAATCACCTATAATAACTAACTATCATTAACAAATTTTATCATATCTATTAAAAATAAAATATATTTCATCTTGATTTATGAAAATACTTTTATTTAAGAATATAAATATATTAAATTACTAAAATATTTCTTAATAATTAAATATTTATAAAAATATGAATAAATACCAATGTTTATATTAAAATATAATTTAATTTATTTTAATTATAAACCCAATCATTAAATAAATATTTATTAAACTAATTACATTCCTGGGATGTGAAACCCATAATAATGAAAAATAAATTTTAGAATATCTAAATCATGACACCTTATTTTAAATATATGACTTGATAGGATTACCCTAGTTCATTAATGGTTATTATTTAATTCATTAATGATGGTATATAATGGGATTGGGAAATTCTAATGCATATAACCAATAATGTCAAAACATGTTCTCATAATGGTTCATTCTCTTAAATTAGGTGAATATTGACTCAAGATCAATGTTCAATTTTTTGAGTTATTATTTCTCAGTAACTCTATGTGAATGTGACATTAACTTTTAGTATCTAGGAAAATATTAATTACTAATAATACTTCATAATCTGTTTCTTACTCTAACAATAGAATTTTATCCTCTGAATAGACTATCCCTAGGGTTTCCCCTAATATTATTCTTTTCGAGATCACCATTGACTGACTAAACTTTTTCTATGTTTCCATATATAAGGACCCAACCATTTTATACAAAATTATAACATCTTATTGATTAATATTCAATTCATTTTCTAACACATGGTTGAGGAATGGTATATTTTAGTTTCTGTTGATAAAAGAAACAAAATATTCTTATTTATTGAAATAACATCATCATATCTCACATTGATATTATAACATAGTACACATTTTAGTCATACCCTACCTAAACCAATAATTATAACATAGGGATGGAAACATAATAAATGGTGAGCTCAGATGCTCAGAATGAGTAAATATAGGAGAGATCAATCTGCACCCATATGAAATAATAAGTTAATGTTATGTGTATATCATCATGAACATAACTAATATAGTTTATACCCAATCAGTCGTTGATCATAAACATGAATCATGGCATAAAACATAGTCATTTTAGAAATCATAGTCGATAAGAAAATAAACTTCATAAACATTTGATGAATTCATTATATTATTTCCCATGAAAACCAAGTCGGGGTTTTCATTATTTTATCTATATAAACATTAACCATGTAGAGAATAAATATAGATGGTATCATTAATTATTATCCAATGTGATGACTATGTAATATAAAATTATTTTATCATAGATGGTATATGATTTTAAAATATTTCATGTAAATATTGATGATGAAATTATCCAATCGTCATTAAGATGTACTTTTTAAAATAGAAAATATTATCAAAATAATTTTCTTTGAAAAAACATTAAAAACATATACATGAATCATTTAAAATGAGTCAGAAAATATTTCATGGAAAAAATATTTTCCAATGTAAAAATCCCTCCAAATTTTATAAAATATTTTGGAGTTCCTTTTCTTTGAAAATTCACTCTTAAACTTATAAGGAAGGACTTAAAAATCATTTTTTTTTAAAACACACTTTTCAATTTTGAAAAGAAATAAAAAATTAATAAATTATTTTATAAATTATTTTATATAAAATGACCATCTAAAAATATATATAATATTCATAATAATTATTTCATTAGGATATATAAAAAATATAGTTCAATTCGTACACGTTAAAATAATGATGTCGTTCGCATTTTTCGTCAAATATAGAATGGAATTATCTAGAAAATCATAAAAAATATAACTATAGAAATATTTGGAAAACCTAAAAACGGTTAAAAATAAATATAAAAAATACCGGTTGAAAACCAAAAAAATTATAATTTATTTTGAAAACATTTAAATGGAAAAAAAGGACTTCCAACAAAAATAGAAATAATTGATGTTTTCTTTAAAAAAATTATTTTGGAATCATTAGATCATAAAGATTAGAAAATATTTAGATAAATGGTATTCTAATGAAATAACTATAGGATAATAATACTTAATAGCGTCTTGATAGATGGATCATAATATTTAACAATCGCAATCATAATTATAAATAAGCTCGATGAACAATGAGATCATAACATATATCCCTTACAACATTAATATCTTTTCATTCATAAGACCAAATAAATCATAGAATCAAAATAATACTTAAATATCATGAATATAAGTATATTCATGATATAAAATTTCATTAGGGTTTTTATATCCTCCTTAAAAGAAATTATAGGTGCATAAAATAATTTATTCCCCAAGAAACAAACTGGGACAAATATCCTATATCGCTTTAGTAATCACTAGAATCATCTGACAAAATAAAGATTAAAATGAAAATTAAATTCATATATACTTCATATAAATATATTCATGATATGACTGGTCAATGGGGAAGTATATAAACCCCAAAAAATAAACATGTATTGAATAATACATTAGTCTCTTAGAAATAATAGTGATACAATAAATACCTAATATTAAGAAATGAATTATTTCATACATGTTTGATCCTAATACCAAAATTAATAAAATTTACTACAAATATATTAAATATTAATAATTAAATTTTTCATACCCTATACTATTTACTTATGACTTTCACTTCAAGTTTATTATTAATTCTTTGTTAAAATTACCGTTTGGGTAAAAACTATTTTGTTTTTCTGTTTTGGTTTCTAATTTTCATTCCACCAACATTGATCATGGTTTTAGAAAATTTATAATGTTATAAATGATATAAATATCATTTATATTAATTATATATGAATTTATACACACCCATTGAAGTTAGATAATGAAAATTAATTCCACTGATCATGGAGATAGTAGGTAATACGTACACATGAATATTGTTTCCATTTTGTCGATTGATGATGTAAAGGCAATGTAAAAACTATATATTTTCTTCCCAAAATTATTTTTATTATATATATTTCAAATTTATTCATTAAATGTACCCTTATTACAGTCATATAGAAGTGTTACTGATAAATGAATCACATCGTTTCATGTAGGGGTAGTCCATTGTATACACAAACGATGTTATCATATCCAAAAAAGAATGAAATGTAAGAAGGTATATGTGATAAAATAGTTTTATAAGTATAATTGTGTTTAATATATAATATTTTTTCATTTATTCTATCATTATTACTATCCATGTAAATCCGAGATGAAAAAACACATCACATCAGTTCATGAGGCGGCGGTTCGTCATACACATAGGCAGTGTTATAGTTTTCTAACAGGTTGGTAGGGAAGAAGGTATATATGATTTTATAATTATATTTGTAGAATAATATATTATATATCATTGATATTCCTATAATAAATTATTATATCCATCCCTAGGAGGTGGTGATTAAAAATTAATAACATCTTTTGGCAAGATAATAGTCATCCGTACAAACAAGTGGTGATTTTTATCACATTTTCTAGAAGATGGTACATATTTTGTTTTTTAAATTAAAATAATATAATATTAAATTATAATAGATAATGTTTTTATTTTTTTATTCTAAAAAACATTCAATGATTTGGATGTAGAAATAAAACAAAAACTCATAGTTAAAAACATTACATGTTCTTCGGACAACCTCTTTAGGTTTATCCAAAGGAATTCCTGGAATGGATTTACATTCATTATAATGCCTTTAGTATGTGGGTATGAAATTTATATTGTTATTTGGGATGTTAATGGTAAAAAAATTGGATTTTCAAGTGGTAAGAGGACAAGATGTTTGGGGACCTTTTATAATTTATGTGAGCGACACACTTCTAATTTTTGACAAGAAAAACTTTTCACACACATTTTTAACATTCATAATAGATAAAAATGTGAAATAATATAATCTCAGAGGTTATAAGATATATATATACGGACATTAAATTTTTTTCCAGAATTTTTCGTGGTCATTATACAACTTATAATTTTAGTTTAACACCAACGTAATCCAATTTTTACCTAAAAAACGCCAATTATTTTTTAATATTTTTAATGTTCATTATCATCAAAAGGTAAGTTAAAAATAATTTGAAATATAATTGGATCTTATTATAAATATTTAATAAATTTTAAAAAACAAATTTTCATAATAGGTGAAATTTTATTTTAAATTAATCCCATATGATAGACAAAACAATTATTTTCCAAATCAATTTTTTTTCAAAATAATAAAACAATTATATAACAATTAATTATGAAATTGATTAAAATTTTCAATATTAAATAAATTTATATATTTAAAATAATATTATTTTTTAAACCATATTAAAATAATATTTCTTTTTTTAAATTCATTAAATGAAATTATTTTTTTAATAAAAACAAATATGTCTTAGTATTCATAAGAAATTTTAACATTTTAGAACATTCTAAAAAACTCACTCGAATATAATTTTTACATGAAGATTTAAAAAATTAATTTTATTATTTAAACTAAATTTTCATAACTTTTCTAAAATTAATTTAAAATAATTTTGTAACTGGTGACAAAAATGGTTTTTAGAAAAAGAATGTTTTTAGCTTAAAATTGGATTTTTCCTTATCTATATTTCTCGAATAAAGATGAATGTTACAATTTTTCTTAAATATAAAATATATAAGTATAAATAAAAATTATTCAAATAAAATTATTTTTTAATTTATTTTTGTAAAACACAGTCATGTGCAAATAAACTTTTTTTAAAAAATTCATTTGATTTCATATGGTTTTTATTTTAATTTAAAAATAACATTAATTAAATAATTATATATAAATTTATAAACAATATATTTTATTATCTTATTTAATCATATTCACAACCTATATTCCATTAGGTAGGTGATAAATATCATATTAAATAATAATTTTTTAATTATATATCGTGTTTCGTTAAATATTTGTGATGTGTGTAACGTACGATAAAATAATTATTTCATGAAACATTATCTATCAAATAAATAAAATTCCTTAGGAAAAATTGATTTTTACACTCTCAAGGTGTTACATATTGGATTAATGATGTCAACATTTACTGTTTATAACGCCATTATGCTGACCTAGTCGACAATATAGCATAGAATATATGAGTTGGGAATTATTTCATCCTTATATTTTGAGTTTATTATGTTCTTTGGTGTATGATTTGTTGACCCACATATTGGAAACTCTGATCCACCCTTGGGAAATTATATCTCAAATCCAACTAGTAGGAAAATAATGTAAATAATGATCATTACAGTGGTGTTTCAAGAAACTGATAGTATGACATGTTTTTTTAGTGGTATTTTTATCAATTTAATTATATATTGTAAATAAATCCACTCATATATATTTTATTATTAGGGTCCTTGATGGTGTGGTCCTATTGGGATTTATGCTCACACCCAAAAATTTCACCCCAATGTATGTGATGTCCATATATGTGCATGAAGGGTACGGAAAGATCCTTATCACATTAAAACAAGATGGAGTATATTATTTATTTTGAGGATATAGTTTCAAGGATTTTATAATAACTTGTACTGTAGTCTGCTTTATTATTATTTGTTTTTGTATACACTATGTAGTGAACCTATGATGTTATATTTTTATTTAAGACTTTTATGGAAGTAAATTGTTTCATCGATTATATCATGGTGTATGTTATTTATATGGAAAAATTAAAACTATAATTATCTCAATTAAAATCTAATGACCTAAATTGTGGTGGATGTTCTTGATATTTATCTATTATTTTCTGTGATGGTATTAAGGGTATATTCTCGTCATGATATATTATTATGTTATCACCACTAGTCGATAACCTTTATTATATAGGGAGGAATTCTGGAGGCCTAGATTTATTCATTCCAGGAAATATATATGTTTACCTTGATCGATATGTAACAATTCCTATATGGTTATTTTATGTTGTTGTTAATTTTGTACCCAAAACTCTGGATGTTTGTAATTTTTTTGTAACTAATTTATCAGAGATATACATTATATGATTTGGATAAAGTAGATATATATGATAGGTATGGTGAATTATATATTGTGGCTATGAATAAAATGATGGGAAATATATATATATTTTTCATAGAGGCATGTAAATTTTATTCTATTTGTTGTTTATATATAAAATAAAGAGTAATATATATATTATGACAACCCTGATTTTTATTACAACTTAAACATGCTTTATTACATAAAACTTCACTTGATACAACAAAGAAGATCGAGAGGTTTAGTGTCTTTGGGGCTTAGGATCATTACATAAAAACTTTAAACTTGAAATACAACATCCTTATTGAAAACTTCCTTTACATGACCACTACATTCCTTCGTACTTAGCATTGCATGGGATAACCTGAGGACATGCATAAGAAAAGGGTGAGCTATAAAGCCCAGTAAGGGAGTACATAATGAATAACATGAGGATTACAATACATGTTAGGCAATAGGCATATCAATAGAGCATAAGAGAGACATGAACATAAAGGCATGATAAAGCATGATAATCATAACATGGAAATGTGGCAACAACACTTAACATTGAATTAGCATGAGCCAAGGCTCATTGCACATGGAGCATGAGTAAACCCTCATTACACTTGAAGCACGAGTAAACCCTTGTTGCACTTGAATTAGAATGAGTCAACACTCATTGCACATGATGTATCATGATACTATACTTTACCCAATGCATTGGAGCGCTATCAGGGCGCACCCTTCTTAAACATTTTATTTCATGCATAAGTGTGCCACATGGATCATAAAACATGGATTCATAAAACATAATAATTTATTCCACGATAAAGGAATGTGGAATTCATACATGAAACTTTACAATCAATAAGTAAATGTGCATAAAGGTGAATACCCTTGATGGAGAAATGGGCATGGTATTCACTACACAATGAAATTGGCTTAGAAAATCGGTGTGATTTCGGCAGCGTAACGGCGTGACATAAGAATTCATAAAAAGGCTGATGAGAGAGAAAAGGTTTACTCATCATATATACATGTAATGGACAGTAATAAGGTCATATAGATACATGTCCCAACAAATGAAAAGAAATTTAGATTCATGATACAAAGGTATTGCTTGAATATAAAAGTGGAGAAAAAGGTTCCTTTCGGAATTTCGGCATAGTAACGGGTGTACATGGGAGGCATTTAATGAGAGATAAAGGGGTTTCCCATAATTCAAACAATAATAGGGCATTATGGGAGAGGTGCGAAACCATACCCCAACATTCATAAATGAAATTAAAAGGGCAATACAACTTAAAGGAAATTGACAAAAATGAGAAAGGAAGAAAAACCCTTACTTGGAAGTGTGCTTCCAAAGGCTAGAGAGAGGCTTGTGAGAGGCTTCTTGGGAGCTTGGGGCACCTTGGGAGGATTCTAGAGAGAGTAGGGTAGAGGTTGGACGAACTTCAAGGGCTTTGAGTGAGGAGGATGTGGGAGCTTGGGTGGGTTTATATAGGAAAGGTGAGAGAATTCTTTATTATTTAGGTTTGGGGCCCCTTATATTAAAATAATCCAAACCAAAAACCATCCCATGGTATTTGCCCATGGTTTCTGGAAAAGGAAAGAGGAAAACAATATTTTACAAGGCCAAGGTTCGAACTTATTAAAAAAATTAGGGTTTCTTATGTGGAGGTGAGTCACACTCCCATGGAAATTAATTTAAAAAGGCAAAGTGTTGAATAAGTCTTGAGGGCTCCATTAATGCTTTGAAAAGTGAGTAAAACAAACCCAAAACCACATTATTTTAATGATAAAACACATATTGGCAGAACATAAGGATTATGGTATTTTATTACATCACCATTGGGTCATTATGATGTCATAAAACACATTATATATTTAAATGGTATTTAATTTTTACCCAAAAATTTGACTGTCTCAGAAAATTATGAAAAATTCACCGTTGGATAATTTCGACATCCTGATTCCAAAAATAATATTTATTTTATCTAAATAATTTTCTAAATATGTGAATTTTCACTTTTAAAATAAAAACCGACATTTATAAAAATTCACGGGTTTTGACAGAAATGGCTTTCAAACCTTAATAAAAATTTTAATTGCATTCATAAAATTATAAGATCATTTATATTTAATAAAAATTAATTTAATATTAATAATAATATTTTATTAAAATATTATTTAATTCAAAAATCCTTTAATTTAACAAAATATAATTCTTAATTAAATAATACTAAAAACACCGTTTTTACTTTAAAAACTAATTACAATGTATCAAAAATGACTAGAAATTATATTCATTATTATATACAAAAATAATGTACATGAACATGGTGCTACTTATTTGTTACATAACCCCTTAAAATAGCTGCATAAGACCTAAGGGTAAGGTGTGCGATGGTGACAGACTCTTGGGGTTGCTCGGATAACATCGCTCGGGTGGTAATCTCTATCAACTTCCATTTTTCCCGTAGACGATCACGTTCGATCTTGACTTGATGAATCTCAGCTTGGACTTGGTCAAGGGCAAAGCCCAAAGACGCCACCTCCTTTCTGAGCTCCGACAAATGGGCTTCGTAAGGGGCATTTCTACTGGATGAGGCCATCGCTTCCTTTATCGGAGTAGAAAATTGGTTCGTTAAAGACTTATATTTAAACTACCCAGATGATCACTGTTCAACGGCTATAAAAGTAACGGTCACAAATCTTAACGTAAAACTTAAAGAAGTTGACATCTTATAAAAACATTTTTCATAAAGAAACATTTAACTGGATCAAGAGGGATTTTCCATTAATGAAACTTTGGGTCGTTACAACATTCCCCCCTTAAGAAATTTCGCCCTCGAAATTTTCCTTTTCCCACACTAAAACAAATGTGGGTAACTTAGCTTCATCATATCCTCCTACTCCCAAGTTGCTTCTTCAAACTTGTGGTTTCTCCACAACACCTTGACGAGGGGCATTGTCTTATTTCGTAGAACTTTTTCTCTACGATCTAAGATCTTCACTGGTTTCTCCTCATAAGAAAGATCGTCTTCTAATTGTACCACCTCGGAAGAGAGTACATGTGAAGGGTCTGGTATGTACTTCCTTAAGAGGGATACATGGAAGACATCATGCACCTTGGCCATAGTAGGTGGAAGTGCTAGTCGATAGGCCACAACCCCAACACGATCAAGAATCACGAATGGGCCGATGTACCTTGGACTTAACTTCCCTTTCTTTCCAAACCTCATGACCTTCTTCCACGGAGATATGCGTAAAAACACCATGTCTCCGACTTTAAACTCAAGGTCTCGTCGACGATTATCTGCATAACTCTTCTGTCGACTTTGGGCTGACTTGATATGCTGCTGAATGGTTTTCACCTTCTCCACCATTTCTTCGACCATTTCTGGTCCAAGCAGCTTACGTTCACCGACCTCATCCCAACATGCCGGTGTTCTACACCTTTTCCCATACAGGGCTTCATATGGTGCCATTTGGATGCTCGAGTGGAAACTATTATTATAAGAGAACTCAACTAGAGGAAGATGTTGATCCCATCCTCCTTTAAAGTCTATTGAGCACGCTCTCAACATATCCTCAAATGTTTGGATAGTCCGCTCGGATTGGCCATCAGTTTGAGGATGATAGGCCGTACTGAAGTTCAGTTCAGTATTCAGAGCATGTTGAAGACTCTTCCAAAACTTAGAGGTAAATCTTGGATCTCGGTCAGACACAATAGATAGTGGTACTCCATGCAACCGTACCACTTCCCTGATATATATCCGTGCCAGTTGATCCAAAGATAAATCCTCTCGAATAGCAATGAAGTGTGCAGTCTTTGTAAGACGATCCACAATAACCCAGATTGCATTATTGCTTTTGGATGTCCTTGGAAGTCCAGTGACGAAGTCCATGCTGATGTTCTCCCATTTCCATTCTGGTATGGGCAATGGTTGCATCATCCCCTTAGACTTCTGCCTCTCTGCCTTCACTTGCTGACACACCAGGCACTTTGATGTATATTCGGCGATCTCCTTCTTCATATTATCCCACCAAAAGTTTTCTCGGAGATCTCGATACATCTTTGTGCTCCCTGGTTGAATAGAGAAATTTGAACTATGTGCATCATCCAAAAGTTCCTTCTTCAGCTCCGGACTTGGTGGGACACATAGTCTTTTCCCAAACCGCACAATTCCTTCTTCATTAACATTAAACTCTGAGGATTTTCCCTTTTTGATAGCTTCCACTTTTTCTTGGATTCTCGCATCATCCTTTTGAGCATCCTTTAACCTTTCAAAAAGAGATGGTTGAGCAATCATTTGTGAAAGGATTGATTATGTTCCCTTCTTTATGATTCCCACGTCCATCTTCATCAAGTCTAAGAAGATTGGATCCTTCTCAATTCTCATCATTGATAGAATTGCTGGATACTTTCTACTTAGGGCATCCGCCACCTTGTTCGCCTTCCCAGGGTGGTAATGTATTGAACAGTCATAATCCTTTATGAGCTCTATCCATCTTCTCTGGCGCATATTAAGCTCTTTCTGTGTGAATATATATTTAAGACTCTTGTGGTCAGTATATATCTCACATTTCTCTCCATAGAGATAATGCCGCCATATTTTCAAGGCAAAGATCACCGCCGCCAACTCCAGATCATGCGTTGGATAGTTTTGCTCATGGATTTTCAACTGCCTTGAGGCATAGGATATCACTTTATCATTCTGCATCAGCACACATCCTAATCCCTTCTTCGAAGCATCACTGAATACCACAAAAAGCTCCCCACTTGTGGGTAAAGTGAGCACAGGTGCAGTGATAAGCCTCCTTTTCAACTCCTTGAAGCTTTCTTTGCATTCATCACTCCAAGAAAACTTTACTCCCTTTCAAGTTAGCTTGGTAAGAGGGTTGGACAATCGTGAGAAGTTTCTCACAAATCGTCGATAATATCCAGCTAACCCCAAGAAGCTACGGATATCAGTTACCGATGTTGGCCTCGGCCATCCCTCAATTGCATCTGTTTTGGAGGGGTCCACAGATATCCCATTGCTTGTGATGATATGGCCCAAGAATGAGACCGCCTTCAACCAGAACTCACACTTGTTGTACTTGTCATAGAGCTTCTCCTTGCGCAAAGTCCCCAGTACAGTTCTTAAATGCTCCTCATGGTCCTCCTTGGTTTTGGAGTATATTAGAATATCATCTATAAAGACTACCACAAATTTATCTAGGTAATCTCTAAAGACTCTATTCATCAAGTCCATGAATATTGTTGGAGCATTGGTGAGTCCAAAAGGCATTACTATGAATTCATAGTGCCCGTACCTTGTACGAAAAGCAGTCTTGGGGATATCTTCCTTCTTCACCCTTACTTGATAATATCCCGACCGCAAGTCGACCTTGGAGAAGTATTGTGCTCCACGCAGCTGATCAAACAAGTCATCGATTCTTGAGAGAGGATACTTGTTCTTTATCTTGATTTTGTTAAGTTCACAATAATCGATGCAAACCCGCATTGACCCATCCTTCTTATTGACGAAGAGGACTGGTGCACCCCATGGTGATGCACTTGGGCGTATAAACCCTTTATCCAGATTCTCCTGTAGTTGTTTCTTCAGTTCTTCAAGCTCAACCACGGCCATCCTATATGGAGTCTTGGATATTGGTAGCGCCCCAGGTATAAGTTCAATTGAGAACTCAACATCTCTTCTTGGAGGAAGACCAGGAAGTTCCTCGGGAAATACTTCAGCGAATTCCCTCACAATAGGCATTTCTTCAAGGATGGTTTCTTCCTTGGATTCAATCATATGAGCCAGATATGCGTGCTCATAAGGAAATAATATCCATGCTTGAGATGATGGAGCTAAAGGAGATTCATCTTCTTCCTGACACTTGTAAAGAATCAGGGGTCGATTCTCTATATGGAGTGTGATTTCCCTCTCCCGACAATTTATGTTGGCTCTATATGTAACAGCCCGAGATTTTATGAAAAATTTTCTTTTTAATTTTATTAATGTCTTGTGTTGTACGCTACACCAAAAGGAGCTTGCACAACACGCATCCTTGACTTGCCTTGCATTACATGCAATCACAACCTTCCTCGATAGCGTGTGTAGTACGCAATACCGAGTTTCACTAAACAACGATATGCTATTAAAATATTATTAAAACTAGCCGTTATGAATAGTAATAACCACTTTTTGAAATTTTATAAATTTTATTTTTCAAAATGGACTTCATTTTTGGACTCAGAATATCGAAATTAGCCTAGGGTGAAATTTTGGTATTTTTCTGAAAACTTTCAATTTTTGATGAATAGTGAAACCACTAAGTGGTAGGTTAAAAACTGAATTTTGCATAAAACTTAATTTTACCGCTTCTGTGAATGGAATTTGAAAAATCCAAGAGACACGGTTAACATCAAGGACTAAAATGTGGTTCAATGAGATGAAAATAATTTTTTGGTGAATAGTAACTTTTTACTATTTTTTCCGCGGTTAATAGTAAATAGGGTAACTAAGGGTAAATATGATATTAATATTACCCTAACACATGTCCTAATTCTATTGGACAAGTGTAATTCGACCAAAAACAAACTTAGGAATAAAATATGACCATTTAGGCCCACTTGGATTAGATTAGGACATTTATTATTAATTTATTTAATGAAGGGTTAAAATAGTTAAAATCAGAGTTTAATAAGTAAATAATTTTTAATATGGGGTTATACATAAGATAAATTCGACTATAAATATTCATTAGAAATCTAAAAAGATTTCCTACATGATGGTATTTTATTTGTAATTTTTAGACATCAAATAATATAATTTATTTATGACACAAAGATGATGCAGTAATTATCATATTAATGAAATATTGACATAATTGATAATATAAATACCAAAATAAATGTAATTTAAGACTTTTTATGAATTCCACTAATTTTCTAGGTTACTATGATATATTAGTGTTGATTTAATCAACTTGGTTCGAACATATAA
This sequence comes from Viscum album, assembly GCA_963277665.1. Taxonomy (NCBI): domain Eukaryota; kingdom Viridiplantae; phylum Streptophyta; class Magnoliopsida; order Santalales; family Viscaceae; genus Viscum; species Viscum album. The sequence goes on from OY728161.1 coordinate 1,597,252,750, forward strand.
TTCTGTTATGATTTTCACAAAAATCATGTATCAAATAGTGTCAAAATTGACACAAAATAGTTTTTAAATCAAATATTATATTATTAATTGTTATTTTATTCCTAAAATTCTAAGGTTCGGGCAAATGACTTAGATAAAGATATATGTATTAATAATATACAATTTGGGGTTCGTTTGGAATGTTATAGTAAGTTTATTAACCATATAATGTAAGAAAACAAAAAGACATGGTAAAAGTTAAATTATTTAGTTAAATCTAATTGATAAGGTTAAAATAATAACTAAACTTGTCTAAATCTTATTGGTTGATAGGATTTCGACCCATCCCCACTTTAGCTTCGAAATAAGACCCTTTGGAACCATTATAAACCGATTTTGACTTTAATATAAAATAATATTTTGAGATATTCCTAAGGTGCCCCTCTCCTCCCCTATAAAAGGACACCTCCTCCCCCTCCTCCTCACACCAATTTGAGCACTCAAGCTCGGCCAACCCCTGCCAATTTCTCCTCTCCACTTCCCTAGCAACATCCTAGAGGTTCTGGTCTCCTCAAAGACCAATTTTAGTGCCCTAAGAGGAGGTCTCAAAGAGGCACTTCAAAGAAGAGGTAATTACCGTTACCAATTCTTTCATCTTTATTTCTTCTTCCACTTCTTCTTCTTAGGTTGTTTCATTATGAAGTAATAACATCAGTATCACTCATATACTGATATGTTATTATAAGTATGAAACAACCCTATTTCACCATCTATCCATCCTACGGAAAAAGAAATCACCGCGCGTGCGTACGTACGGAATACCGTCTCCACGCCGTGGTGTAATCTATTTTCCACCACCACCTTACATGGATGGGTATAATGGTGTAAAGAATAACTATACATAGTTATTACAACATCATATTGATTCTGATATATTGTATAATCCACTCCAATTCAATTCAATATTTATAGAAATGATATCATCGCTCGTGCGTACGTACGGACTACTGTCTCCACGACGCGATGAGATTCATTCTCCATGTTAACCATTTAAGAATGATTATAATGTATATATAAGAAATAATAATGAAATATATGAAATTATAAAGCTACTGGATTTATGTATATATATACATATGTATGTCATCTACTTACTTCCATTTCAAGACAATAAGGAAAGGAAAACAGCGTTCATGCGTACGTACGGACTACCGTCTCCATGAACGGTGTTTTTCATTTTATTTATCTACCTATTATATATATATATATATACTGAATATATATGATATATAAATCATATTTTATATTCTGAAAGTAAGTAAATCATGATATAAGTAATAATGATGTCAAGAACAACAAGTCAAAACACCTACGATAAATGAAACGATTTTACCCAAAACGCTTCTTTAACATGGAGTTTACAAAAGAACGGGTAATATAATGTCATAAGTGAACCATATATGATATCATAACAATTAATATGATTCTGTAATAAGTCAATAACATGATTTAAATCATTATACAGGAGGTTCGGACACTTACAAAGCAAGTCGGACCTAAGGTAAGGGAAAATATCACAATCTCATTTTTATCCGAGATTGTTTATACTTTGGTATTTACTGGGGTGTATTTTATCATCCACATCCAAGTTTCTTCAATATGTAATATTATTTCCACCCACTTACAATAGTTTAAATCCAATTTTACCCTTCGGTGAGTTTTTAGTAAAGAATATGAACGGAATCTTTTGTCGTTTTTTTTTCGTACGAGGTACTTTTTGACTTTTCTGACAAAGGTACGAAGAATGTTTTTTTAACTTATACGGCATGAATGGATTTTTAAAACATTATTTCCAAGAAGCTTCCTTTACAAGTTTTCAAGTTTATTTTTAATCAACTTATTTTAGTTTAAAGTTGTATGACATGTTAAGAAAGGAAAAATGTTTTTGAAGTAGAAAGGATATTTTCCACAAGAATAAAGTTCAAGTGTTTTATCAAAATTATTTTCCATCTAAGATAATAAAGGGTTCTGTTTTTATCCCTATTATTACATTGATTTGATCATGTTGTGATGGAATTATTTTTATGAATTCCATTATCTTATATGAATTGATTTATGATGTCATGATGTTTCAAGAATCCCAATTTTGTTACATGTGTTATGCGATGATGTATGTTTTATGATTATGTGGCACACATAAGAAAGGATTCATTATAAGATGAGTGGGACATATATCTCCCTCCAATGCATTGGGTAAAGATTTTATATCTCATGAGATAGACATGGCTGGAATGGTAGGTTATACCGGTTCAGTGAAACAGGACTGAAACGAGGATTACTCGATTCAGAAAGGGACTTTGTCCACTAAGATAGTCTTGGCAATGAGTCTTGACTAACAAGAAATGATTCTCTATGATTATGTGTGTATGCCACAATGAGTAATTTTTTAAGTTATGATTTCATTTCACTACTATGATTTATCCCATGTTATGAAATTATGCTCTCTTTTGCAGGTTAAGATTTTCCAAAAATGTTATGTTCTTATGAAAATTATGTGTTTGATATTTCTTTTGTTTACCCTTACTGAGCATTTGAGGTCACCCTTTTATGTTTCCTTTTCCCCAGGATAAAAAGAAAGGTTTTAGGTAGAAAAAAAAGAAGATCTTTATGGAAGATGTTGAAGATCTTTCCCCACGATTAGAAGATTTTATTCCGAGTTTCCAAAGACACTAAACTATTACGATCCTTGTGTGTGTGTTTTTGTTATGTACTAAGTATTCCGAAAATGTAATGTAATGTCCATGTACGTCAGGCTTCGGGTCTCTACAGTTGGTATCAGAGGAAAGGTTTATTCAAACTTTGGAAACTAGGATGCGAAAACGTTAGTGTGATCTCTAGATATATTTCTAAGGTATGTCTAGGGATGCCCCTAAGGATAAGTATACGTATAGGATATAGTCCTAGAACTACGGTAACGATCTTAGAATTTATCCTAAGATGTTAGATATTGAGGGTGCTCCCCCTTTACTATGTTGTCTTCCCTAGCATGATTTTTGATTCTCAAAAAATTATTTTTGTGTTTTAGTTAATGGAGGGAACCAAAAGGAATTCAGTTAACATTGAATCCAATGGACAAATTGGTGACTATGAGCAACAAAATTGTGTAATGCCTAGAGAGAAAGATGTTGTGATTATGCCGAATCAATCATCGCGATATATGATTAACAAGGTGAAATTTAGTGGTATGCCTAATTCTTCAAAGAAGAGGAAGATAGACTATTATGCATGTTCGCATGTTGAGGAGCATAAAGAAAGGAAGATTGAGATTTCTAAAGAAGGGAAGAAGAACCTTGAGGAATACCTCAAATGGAGGGACCGATGTTATTTGTGTGGAGAAAAGGGTCATAGAGTGACAGACTGTTATGGAGTTCAATGTCTTATTTGTGGAGAACATGGGCATTACTCAACTCAATGCCCTGACCTAAAAAGTTACTTCTAAATCAAGGAAGGACTTATTCCAGGATAATCATTGATGTGGATGGACTGAAGTGTTTATGTATTCGTATTCAAGAATAATGTTGTTGAGGTACTTTTATGGTGTATTGGAATATTTATGTATTGCTCTAATGTGGTATTCGAAGTGATTGAGGTATTTTTGGAAAAAAGATGATATGCGCATAATGAAGGGAAAATAAGAAAATGAAATATTTGACAGTATTCATGAGCTCATGATTGATATAAGGACTAAGTGATATCATGGTTTGAGTATATAGAATTTTGAGGATTTTGGTATGTGGAAAGTGTTAACTTTTAACTACACTCATGTTTTCACTAAGGTATTCAAGAGAATACACGATTAAGGACTTTGAATGTTTGGAATGTGACCAACAAGACATATCTTATGATATGTGGGGATCAACGACAGTATTAAATCTCTGGTAATTGTTGTCACTATATTATGAGAGTGGACTGCAGTATTATGTATAAGCCTAAAGATTAGACTGGATTATGTTGGACATAAGTTAGTATTGTTTAAGGATAGAAGATTTTCGATATTATTGATGGGATGTTATAGTAACGTAGTTTTAGAAAAAGGACAACCTGCAGGACGGGCGACAACCCATCGCTTCGGACAAGGCTGTAGGAATCGAACCCACAACCGAAGTGCGACTGGCCTTTATCGCCTACCACTGACCTACATGAAGTCCCTGTTTAGTAGAAACTAGTGTTATTATATTAAGCAGTATGATATATGAAGTATAAGCCCATTTTAGGAACCATATATGATTAATCCCACTATAGATCGATTTATGTATATAAATTTTGCTAACCTTTTGAGACAGATGGAATGACCCGTCATTCTATCACATGATATGCTAACACTTCACGAATAACAAATTCAACTTCATTTATTTAAGAGATGAAGTGGAAATTGTTAAAGGCACGAACAACAGTGAGATTTTACCAAAATAAAGTAAGTATTTATTCTAATTCAAATTCTTTAACTTTAGGGAAATGATCTTGAAAACCAAAAATGTTGTCCTAGTTCTCTTATACCTGATGAATCAGATGGTACCTTAGATCGTCACAAATTTATGGATTTGTGATTACTGGCTTTTCCATAGCCATGTTCTCTACCACTCTCCATCAGAACATAATGGTTAGATTTCTCTTCCATATCCATATTTTCACCTATGTGGAAACCCAGTGATTAGTTTATTTGGGTAATCGTTACATTTCATAATTTAGTTTTTAAAGCCAATTTCTGGTATTCCTTTTTACGATGTGGGTTTCTATTAAAGAAACTTTCGAATAGTAAACCATTTATAACCCCGACGAATTTCGAGGGCGAAATTCATTTTAAGGGGGGTAGAATGTAACAGCCCGAGATTTTATGAAAAATATTCTTTTTAATTTTATTAATGTCTTGTGTTGTACGCTACACCAAAAGGAGCTTGCACAACACGCATCCTTGACTTGCCTTTCATTACATGCAATCACAACCTTCCTCGATAGCGTGTGTAGTACGCAATACCGAGTTTCACTAAACAACGATATGCTATTAAAATATTATTAAAACTAGCCGTTATGAATAGTAATAACCACTTTTTGAAATTTTATAAATTTTATTTTTCAAAATGGACTTCATTTTTGGACTCAGAATATCGAAATTAGCCTAGGGTGAAATTTTGGTATTTTTCTGAAAACTTTCAATTTTTGATGAATAGTGAAACCACTAAGTGGTAGGTTAAAAACTGAATTTTGCATAAAACTTAATTTTACCGCTTCTGTGAATGGAATTTTAAAAATCCAAGAGACACGGTTAACATCAAGGACTAAAATGTGGTTCAATGAGATGAAAATAATTTTTTGGTGAATAGTAACTTTTTACTATTTTTACCGCAGTTAATAGTAAATAGGGTAACTAAGGGTAAATATGATATTAATATTACCCTAACACATGTCCTAATTCTATTGGACAAGTGTAATTCGACCAAAAACAAACTTAGGAATAAAATATGACCATTTAGGCCCACTTGGATTAGATTAGGACATTTATTATTAATTTATTTAAAGAAGGGTTAAAATAGTTAAAATCAAAGTTTAATAAGTAAATCATTTTTAATATGGGGTTATACATAAGATAAATTCGACTATAAATATTCATTAGAAATCTAAAAAGATTTCCTACATGATGGTATTTTATTTGTAATTTTTAGACATCAAATAATATAATTTATTTATGACACAAAGATGATGCAGTAATTATCATATTAATGAAATATTGACATAATTGATAATATAAATACCAAAATAAATGTAATTTAAGACTTTTTATGAATTCCACTAATTTTCTAGGTTACTATGATATATTAGTGTTGCTTTAATAAACATGGTTCGAACATATAATTCTGTTATGATTTTCACAAAAATCATGTATCAAATAGTGTCAAAATTGACACAAAATAGTTTTTAAATCAAATATTATATTATTAATTGTTATTTTATTCCTAAAATTCTAAGGTTCGGCCAAATGACTTAGATAAGGATATATGTATTAATAATATACAATTTGGGGTTCGTTTGGCATGTTATAGTAAGTTTATTAACCATATAATGTAAGAAAACAAAAAGACATGGTAAAAGTTAAATTATTTAACTTAGAGTTAAATCTAATTGATAAGGTTAAAATAATAACTAAACTTGTATAAATCTTATTGGTTGATAGGATTTAGACCCATCCCCACATTAGCTTCGAAATAAGACCCTTTGGAACCATTATAAACCGATTTTGACTTTAATATAAAATAATATTTTGAGATATTCCTAAGGTGCCCCTCTCCTCCCCTATAAAAGGACACCTCCTCCCCCTCCTCCTCACACCAATTTGAGCACTCAAGCTCGGCCAACCCCTGCCAATTTCTCCTCTCCACTTCACTAGCAACATCCTAGAGGTTCTGGTCTCCTCAAAGACCAATTTTAGTGCCCTAAGAGGAGGTCTCAAAGAGGCACTTGAAAGAAGAGGTAATTACTGTTACCAATTCTTTCATCTTTATTTCTTCTTCCACTTCTTCTTCTTAGGTTGTTTCATTATGAAGTAATAACATCAGTATCACTCATATACTGATATGTTATTATAAGTATGAAACAACCCTATTTCACCATCTATCCATCCTACGGAAAAAGAAATCACCGCGCGTGCGTACGTACGGAATACCGTCTCCACGCCGTGGTGTAATCTATTTTCCACCACCACCTTACATGGATGGGTATAATGGTGTAAAGAATAACTATACATAGTTATTACAACATCATATTGATGCTGATATATTGTATAATCCACTCCAATTCAATTCAATATTTATAGAAATGATATCATCGCTCGTGCGTACGTACGGACTACCGTCTCCACGACGCGATGAGATTCATTCTCCATGTTAACCATTTAAGAATGATTATAATGTATATATAAGAAATAATAATGAAATATATGACATTATAAAGCTACTGGATTTATGTATATATATACATATGTATGTCATCTACTTACTTCCATTTCAAGACAATAAGGAAAGGAAAACAACGTTCATGCATACGTACGGACTACCGTCTCCATGAACGGTGTTTTTCATTTTATTTATCTACCTATTATATATATATATATATACTGAATATATATGATATATAAATCATATTTTATATTCTGGAAGTAAGTAAATCATGATATAAGTAATAATGATGTCAAGAACAACAAGTCAAAACACCTACGATAAATGAAACGATTTTACCCAAAACGCTTCTTTAACATGGAGTTTACAAAAGAACGGGTAATATAATGTCATAAGTGAACCATATATGATATCATAACAATGAATATGATTCTGTAATAAGTCAATAACATGATTTAAATCATTATACAGGAGGTTCGGACACTTACAAAGCAAGTCGGACCTAAGGTAAGGGAAAATATCACAATCTCATTTTTATCCGAGATTGTTTATACTTTGGTATTTACTGGGGTGTATTTTATCATCCACATCCAAGTTTCTTCAATATGTAATATTATTTCCACCCACTTACAATAGTTTAAATCCAATTTTACCCTTCGGTGAGTTTTTAGTAAAGAATATGAACGGAATCTTTTGTCGTTTTTTTTCGTACGAGGTACTTTTTGACTTTTCTGACAAAGGTACGAAGAATGTTTTTTTAACTTATACGGCATGAATGGATTTTTAAAACATTATTTCCAAGAAGCTTCCTTTACAAGTTTTCAAGTTTATTTTTAATCAACTTATTTTAGTTTAAAGTTGTATGACATGTTAAGAAAGGAAAAATGTTTTTGAAGTAGAAAGGATATTTTCCTCAAGAATAAAGTTCAAGTGTTTTATCAAAATTATTTTCCATCTAAGATAATAAAGGGTTCTGTTTTTATCCCTATTATTACATTGATTTGATCATGTTGTGATGGAATTATTTTTATGAATTCCATTATCTTATATGAATTGATTTATGATGTCATGATGTTTCAAGAATCCCATTTTTGTTACATGTGTTATGCGATGATGTATGTTTTATGATTATGTGGCACACATAAGAAAGGATTCATTATAAGATGGGTGGGACCTATATCTCCCTCCAATGCATTGGGTAATGATTTTATATCTCATGAGATAGACATGGCTGGAATGGTAGGTTATACCGGTTCAGTGAAACAGGACTGAAACGAGGATTACTCGATTCAGAAAGGGACTTTGTCCACTAAGATAGTCTTGGCAATGAGTCTTGACTAACAAGAAATGATTATCTATGATTATGTGTGTATGCCACAATGAGTAATGTTTTAAGTTATTATTTCATTTCACTACTATGATTTATCCCATGTTATGAAATTATGCTCTCTTTTGCAGGTTAAGATTTTCCAAAAATGTTATGTTCTTATGAAAATTATGTGATTGATATTTCTTTTGTTTACCCTTACTGAGCATTTGAGCTCACCCTTTTATGTTTCCTTTTCCCCAGGATAAAAAGAAAGGTTTTAGGTAGAAAAAAAAAAGAAGATCTTTATGGGAGATGTTGAAGATCTTTCCCCACGATTAGAAGATTTTATTCCGAGTTTCCAAAGACACTAAACTATTACGATCCTTGTGTGTGTGTTTTTGTTATGTACTAAGTATTCCGAAAATGTAATGTAATGTCCATGTACGTCAGGCTTCGGGTCTCTACACTATATAAGGAAAGCCAATCCATGCCAAGAATTGCATCAAATTCCTACAAAGGGAGTATGACGAGGTTCGCCGGGAAATTCAATCCATAGATTATAAAAGGGGAGGATTTATACTCATGGGATGCAATGATTGCCCCATTTGCCGTACTCACCGACATCTTTACTTCCATGATTTGTGGTGGTGCAGGGATTGTTCTACTAATCCTTTGAGATATAATAGAATGCGTAGAACCTGAATCAAAAAGTACGTTAGCTATTCTTGAATGAATAACTAGCGTACATGTCACCACTTCGTTTTCGGGGTTCACTTCGGCAGAAGTGATGGCAAATGCTCTTCCTTGCTGTCTTGGAGGTTGTTGATTGCCTCCGATAACCCTTGTATTAGGGCACTGATTCGCAAAATGACCCGGTTCTTTGCATTTGAAGCATTGAACAACGCGTTGAGGTTCGAACAGGGTGTTCCTCCCCTCCGTCGCAGCCGCGGGTCCTTCTTGCTGACAGTTTACAGCTAGGTGCCCTTCTCTTCCACACTTGAAGCGTTTTCTTGTCCCCCTAAGGCAATTTCCAGGGTGCTTCTTCCCACACTTTTGGTAAGTGGGGTGCTGGAATTTCTTAGCGCCGTTGGATTTATCCATCGGACCACCAGCATTGAAGTCCACCTTCCGCTTCTTGTCCCCATGATACCCCTGTGATTCTACGATCTCCATTTCAACCTTGAGGGCACATCGGACAATTTCCTCATAGCTGTCGAAGTCACGGATCGCTAATGCTTTCCGCAAGATAGGCTTCATCCCACCAAAGAAGCGGTCAACCTTGCATTCGGGGGTAACGACAAAGCCGGAAGCGTATCGTGCAAGCCTTGTGAAGTTTGCCTCGTACGCTCCCACAGATTCCTCATCTTTCTGCTTGAGGGAAAGGAAGTCCCTTTCCATCTTAAGACGGAGGGTGCGTGGAAAATATTTATCGAAAAACATCTTCCGGAATACCTTTCATTCCAAAGCCTCGATCTCCTCCTCAGGCTTCGTATTTTTGATCAACGTCCACCATTGATCAGCTTCACCCTCCATACGATAAGCCGCCAAGAGAACCTTCTCTTTTTCAGAGCATTGGAGGATAGAGAATATCTTTTCAATGGAGTTGATCCATTGTTCAGCAATCGTGGTATCGGATGATCCACTAAAAGTAGGAGGCATTTGTCTCATGAAGCTTTCAATAGATACTTGTTCTTTCTTAGGGGGGGTTGAACGTTCCTCTTGACCAGTGTTTCTATTCAAAACTTGAGTTAGCTGAGAGAGAAGCGTGACAAATTTTGCAATTCCCGCTCCCATTGGATTGGGCATCTCATAAGTACAATCATCACACTGATCTTCACAACGGTTGTTAGCCCGAGTTCTCCTATTACCAGCCATTGGCTGTAATAAAAGGAAAGTTAGGGGTAACACATAAAGGGTAATCCAAAGACAAAAGTTGATGACTTATAAATAAACATTAATCTCTTTAACTCATGAGTCTATAGGATTCAATCCAGTCTTTTCATGATCTTCCTTCTAACATATATTCTTAGGGGCATTTTTCCCTTAAAGAGGGTTCATACTAAGATTGTGAATTTATCAAAACATATCCCCCGAGATTGTCGTAACCAAGAGTGCAACAAGGCCCGTTGTCGTGCACCAGTTCCCGTTCGAGTCTAGCTCAAAGCGGTGTTTTCGGGTTTTACCCCTAGGATACATCTGTGCCAGAGCCGCCTCTACCTGCTCGTATCCAGAGAGGGATGTATTTGTTTGATAAAACACTTACTTAGTATTTACCAAAACTTAGGGATGTTTTTATTATGCTTAGTCTTGTATCTAAGGCTTTACTAGGGTTTCCTATTCCCAAAAATAACTAAACCTATCCTCTGATACCAACTATGACAACCCAGCTTTTTATTACAACTTAAACATGCTTTATTACATAAAACTTCACTTGATACAACAAAGAAGATCGAGAGGTTTAGTGTCTTTGGGGCTTAGGATCATTACATAAAAACTTTAAACTTGAAATACAACATCCTTATTGAAAACTTCCTTTACATGACCACTACATTCCTTCGTACTTAGCATTGCATGGGATAACCTGAGGACATGCATAAGAAAAGGGTGAGCTATAAAGCCCAGTAAGGGAGTACATAATGAATAACATGAGGAGTACAATACATGTTAGGCAATAGGCATATCAATATAGCATAAGAGAGACATGAACATAAAGTCATGATAAAGCATGATAATCATAACATGGAAATGTGGCAACAACACTTAACATTGAATTAGCATGAGCCAAGGCTCATTGCACATAGAGCATGAGTAAACCCTCATTGCACTTGAAGCACGAGTAAACCCTCGTTGCACATGAATTAGCATGAGTCAACACTCATTGCACATGACGTATCATGATACTATACTTTACCCAATGCATTGGAGCGCTATCAGGGCGCACCCTTCTTAAACATTTTATTTCATGCATAAGTGTGCCACATGGATCATAAAACATGGATTCATAAAACATAATAATTTATTCCACGATAAAGGAATGTGGAATTCATATATGAAACTTTACAATCAATAAGTAAATGTGCATAAAGGTGAATACCCTTGATGGAGAAATGGGCATGGTATTCACTACACAATGAAATTGGCTCAGAAAATCGGTGTGATTTCGGCAGCGTAACGGCGTGACATAAGAATTCATAAAAAGGCTGATGAGAGAGAAAGGGGTTCCTCATCATATTTACATGTAATTGACAGTAAGAAGGTCATATAGATACATGTCCCAACAAATTAAAAGAAATTTAGATTCATGATACAAAGGTATTGCTTGAATATAAAAGAGGAGAAAAAGGTTCCTTTCGGAATTTCGGCATAGTAATGGGTGTACATGGGAGGCATTTAATGGGAGAGAAAGGGGTCTCCTATCATTCAAACAATAATAGGGCAGTATGGGAGAGGTGCAAAACCATACCCCAACATTCATAAATGAAATTAAAAGGGCAATACAACTTAAAGAAAATTGACAAAAATGAGAAAGGAAGAAAAACCCTTACTTGGAAGTGTGCTTCCAAAGGCTAGAGAGAGGCTTGTGAGAGGCTTCTTGGGAGCTTGGGGAACCTTGGGAGGATTCTAGAGAGAGTAGGTCAGAGGTTGGACGAACTTCAAGGGCTTTGAGTGAGGAGGAAGTGGGAGCTTGGGTGTGTTTATATAGGAAAGGTGAGAGAATTCTTTATTATTTAGGTTTGGGGCCCCTTATATTAAAATAATCCAAACCACAAACCATCCCATGGTATTTGCCCATGGTTTATGGAAAAGGAAAGAGGAAAACAATATTTTACAAGGCCAAGGTCCGAACTTATTAAAAAAATTAGGGTTTCTTATGTGGAGGTGAGTCACACTCCCATGGAAATTAATTTAAAAAGGCAAAGTGTTGAATAAGTCTTGAGGGCTCCATTAATGCTTTGAAAAGTGAGTCAAACAAACCCAAAACCACATTATTTTAATGATAAAACACATATTGGACGAACATAAGGATTATGGTATTTTATTACATCACCATTGGGTCATTATGATGTCATAAAACACATTATATATTTAAATGGTATTTAATTTTTACCCAAAAATTTGACTGTCTCAGAAAATTATGAAAAATTCACCGTTGGATAATTTCGACGTCCTGATTCCAAAAATAATATTTATTTTATCTAAATAATTTTCTAAATATGTGAATTTTCACTTTTAAAATAAAAACCGAAATTTATAAAAATTCACGGGTTTTGACAGAAATGGCTTTCAAACCTTAATAAAAATTTTAATTGCATTCATAAAATTATAAGATCATTTATATTTAATAAAAATTAATTTAATATTAATAATAATATTTTATTAAAATATTATTTAATTCAAAAATCCTTTCATTTAACAAAATATAATTCTTAATTAAATAATACTAAAAACACCGTTTGTACTTTAAAAACTAATTACAATGTATCAAAAATGACTAGAAATTATATTCATTATTATATACAAAAATAATGTACACGAACATGGTGCTACTTATTTGTTACATAACCCCTTAAAATAGCCGCATAAGACCTAAGGTTAAGGTGTGCGATGGTGACAGACTCTTGGGGTTGCTCGGATAACATCGCTCGGGTGGTAATCTCTATCAACTTCCATTTTTCCCGTAGACGATCACGTTCGAGCTTGACTTGATGAAGCTCAGCTTGGGCTTGGTCAAGGGAAAATCCCAAAGACGCCACCTCCTTTCTAAGCTCCGACAAATGGGCTTCGTAAGGGGAAATTCTACTGGATGAGGCCATCGCTTCCTTTGTCTGAGTAGAAAATTGGTTCGTTAAAGACTTATATTTAAACTACCCAGATGATCACTGTTCAACGGCTATAAAAGTAACGGTCACAAATCTTAATGTAAAACTTAAAGAAGTTGACATCTTATAAAAACATTTTTCATAAAGAAACATTTAACTGGATCAAGAGGGATTTTCCATTAATGAAACTTTGGGTCGTTACATATATAATACATATATTCATTATTATGATTTTCCAATTGAGTCCAAATTTGTTTTTGGATAAATGTAATTGGTATTCTTTTACACTCACCATGCTATTAAAGTTTGATTTTCTAACTTATAAGATCAATAACATTGATTCATAGGAAAAACAATTGAATGCACATAATAAATTATTTATTTTAGGTATATTCTATCATGTGTTTGTTAGTTTATTGGAGTCGCATATTAGGTTTTGTATATTAATTCATGTAATATCTTATGCCCTTGTGTGTATATCATTGATGCCTTCATTAATCTTTATTTTTATTGTTTATTAAATTTATTTAGTTTTATTTTCTAGCAGGGGATTCATTTATTTATATTTTTAAGTAAATAAAATTGGTAATGAAATTGTATTGTGTTGGCACAATACTACCCTTGGTTATGGGATCCATATCCCAATGGTTTTCTTCTAATACCCTCATGGTGTCTTGAATACTCATCCTTTATCTCTTATTGTTTCTTCCATTATTGGATGGATTTTTTAGTGGGGGTTTTGAGGTAGCTGTGGTATATGATTCTTCATTGAAGACTTTTCTTCTTCATATTTATTCTTTGGGACTCCCACTGATCATCACCAATCTCATATTTATTCGCATGTTAGTGAATTATCCTTTCCGTTCTGATCTATGGTCTAACAATGAGGTTGGATGTGGAACCTTAATTGGTTGCATAGATTCCCGTGATGGTCAATTATAGTGGTGTTCATTTACACCTATTCTCTATATCTGGTAACATCTTAGATCTAGGGAACTTTAATGATTCTACTGTCATTGCTTTATTTTGGGAGGTGGAGACAAGTGGTTGGAAATGGAATTGGGTTGTATGATCTCCAGTGTGTGATATGTGTACTAGTTTAGTATGATTAATGATCTTATTATGGTGAATTATGGGGGTTTGTGTGGGAGATCGTGTAAAATATAGATCATTATTTGACAGTCAACGTCGGTGGATGGTGTCATTGACCGTAAGTGGGTTCTAGTATTATTAATGAGAAATGCTCATTGATATCACATATGTTATTGTAATATTTTCTAAAGGGATGTAGATTTTATTGAAACACTTGGATATTGTCTCAAAAAATTTGGTAGGTGGTACAAAATGGTTTCTTTATAGGTGTCAACTTGTGGGTTTCCTCAAAATAGGGATGGGTGTGATGAAACCTCTAATTCAATCATATTATATATCTTATTGAATAGTTGGAGGGAATTCTAGGTCGGATATTTATAAACAATAACTTCTGTATGATTTTCAAGAGAATCATGTTAAATGTGATGTAGATTATTCATAATTATCAGTGGGTGGGAATTTTGAAAGAGATATAAGTGTTCTAACTCCATTCTTCAAGCCTTATTTCCATATGTTAGCGTAGAGATTAGGGTTGATATTCCACATTGTTTTGAACCAACATGATGTGAATTCAGGTTTGGGGTTAAGGGACACAACATTATTGACTAAAAACATATTTTAATTTTCTATTAGTGGCGATGAGACATTTGAATGGTTCATAAAATGATGCATTCTTCATTTAGGAGTTTCATTTGTTATGGGGGATTTATATTGGTGTTTTACCCACATAGTCAGTTAGAGACTATTGATAATTGGTTTTCCATCCATTATTTATATGATTTTGGTTACTTGATTCCACTATCATAGATTTGGGAATTTTTATCACCTTTCTCTTAGTAATTTTCGCATTTGGAATTTGGTTCATGTTATTTGGTTCCCCCTTTTCCCATATTTTTTGTGGGTTTTCTATTTTTGTTCTATAAAATAAATATTAATTGAACCTAAATTTTTTTATAAGAAGGTTAAAACTTCCATATATAGTGATTTTATATCTTTACTAGTAGTCACCACCTCACAGCCTATTGAAGGAATATTTTGAGGGTATATCTCTATTAAATTTACAAAAAAAATTGACATACATGATTTATAATATAACGAAATCAGAGAAAGGCATAAGATATTGTATGAAGAAGGAAATATTTAGTACTTTATTTTTCAGTAATGGATATATATTATTAGAAACAAACATGTGACGTACTCTAGTGAAACAATCCTTGAATTAAAAGGGGTCTTTTGATAGTAAGAGAGGACCTTAAATACCTATGAATTCTTTTTGGTGTAGGTGTATTGATAATAGGTTATTTTCATTGGTATAATAATTATTAATCGTATAGTTCTAGGTTATAATGATTTATTTTCCTTTTTAGTCCATTGATTTTTTATAATTGGTCTTTACATGGTTCTAATATAAAAATCATTATTGTACTTGATATGAAATACCTTTTTTAGTAACTCAATATTTTCTTTGAACCAATGATGGTAAAAAAAATATGTAAATTAAGAACCATAAATTATTTGATGATATGTAAACCTAAAAACATTTGATACATGGAATTTTATTTTGTAATATTTTAATTGAATTTTTTAAAAATTATGTTACATCCATTATTGAAAAGTAATAGATTGAGGAATATATGGTGTGGAATTTATTTTCTAGATTATTAGAGATATTTAATAGCATGGTATTCTTCTTGAAGGGATACATTTTGTTTGAGAAACATGATATTGGTGATTAATTTATATAGTATTGAGAAAATTCCACGATCATGTGGTATCAGTTTCAAGAATCATTTTCATTGAATTTATTATCTGCTACAATTATTTGTATATTTCAGTAGGATTTGTTTTATATTGAAAAATGAAATTATATTAAACACGAATATATATTTTAGTTTTTTAGTTTCTCATTAAATTTATTTATACCATCTATCTAATGACTAATTTTGAATAAATTATTTTGAGTGTGTTCTCTAATTAGAGATTTAAATTGGATTCATTTTTATCCCATTGATTACTTGTGGTAAGCTAATAAGGAATGATGAACTAATGGGGATAAATTTTTGGATTGCTAGTGTTATTTTAGAAATTGTAATACATATTTTTGCTCATGGTGGATCCATGATAATGGACCTCTCTTTCATAGGATAGTTGGATCGTTAGTTTAGAGGTTCGCCACATTTAATTTTTTGAGCTAATAGTTCATATTCATATAGATAAGTTATAATGTTTTTATAGAGTTAGATTTTGTTTTATATTTTTATGACTGTATTTTCATGTTTTCTAATATAGATTATAGAACATAATAATGGTTTAAGGACTATACATCAACCTTAGTATACCCATTTACCCATTCATTCATAGTAACATTGATAACCTAAGGGACCACTACTAAGTGATGGAATTGGTAAACATAAACCCATGAATGTTTCCCCTTCCTTTTGGACCCATGATTGATCAAAATATGGTGGATGAATAAAATATATAATAGGTATAACATGAATTAATTTTAGAGAACTTCTCATAGGAGGTGTTGATGACATGCGAGTACGTCATGTTTTTTGAGATATTAATCATATATTTTTAGTAGTTGTTTCTATTTAATTTGAAACATTAACATCATGAGAATTCATAATATCTATCATAGCTAGAGGTTTAGGGAATCTAATATAGTTGTTTCACAATATTATTGATATATTTATTCACATAATAGACCGATTAAGAATAATATATGTAATTCACAGAAGTAATTTAGTGATGATAGAATATTACGTAAAGTGGGATTTAATCTTTTTAATTATGAAATCATATAGAATTTTACTTTTTGTATATTTGTAACCTTATATATATATATATTCAAATTAATCATTGAAGGGTAAAATTATCTACTTTAAGAGGATATCATATTCTATTCATTGAGGATACATATTAAGGAAAGGGTATTATACATATTGATCCATGGATCTCCACATATCAATCAAATATTTCATTATTTTGGAATATTAACATTAATTTGAAGAGTTTACTAGGATATTATAGGTTTTTATTGATGTATTACCCTTACAAATTATTATTTTACCTAGTTTAAAAAATACAGAATTTGGTATATAAATATATCAATGTTTTTATACTTTTTATTCGAGGTTTCTTGTTGAATAAATATCACAAAAACGTTTGGTTTTTAGATTTAATTAAGAACTATGTATAGAGGGATGTCATTAAATCATCAGTATCATAATTGAGATCCTAGATATATATTGTTGAGAAGGATGATGTTAGTTTACGACAGTATATTTATTATTGGGTTTTTATTAATGAAATAATAAAAAATTATTAATCCCTTTTGAGAAATTATGAGTTAATTTACCTATTGACATGTTTATTTGGTTCGTAGATAATCAATTATGAACATGATACAACTACGTTAGCGTAAAGTTATTTTTGGGCCTTTCTTTATTGATTCATAGACGATTTCAATGGTGGTATTTTAATTTATGATGGTTCTGAGTTGGAATATATTAAAATTATTTGTATCATTTATTGAACTATTCACTAAAATATAATGTATCATTATATATTACAGAATTATATTTTGAAATGATTATTTAATTGTATTAATAATGGTCTATATAAGTATTGGGAAACAATTGACTAATTTAAGACAAAAGTGTTTTCTTTTTTAGAGATATCAATGAATTTATTTAAAGTATAAACATTTCCATTTACATATAGATATTATTTGAGGATTCCATCACACATATATTTTATTCTTACTTAATTATTAGATATTACCATGAAATTTTATGATTTTATTTAGATACCACAATGTTAGAAACCTTATCATCTAGGAAAGAAAATCAGACTAGTAATCCAAATATTCATTTACCAATGAAAGGGATTATTATTATTATTTTATTTTTTTATAAAATAATTAGAATCACATATTATGTTGTGTGTTGATGAAATAAATATATTTTATATAATATAGGTTGAGGTAGTTAAACCCACATAAAAGTAACTATAATATCCTGGATCATGATATTGCAATATGGGTTCTCGGTTTGATGTTGTGGATACATTATTTTTCTGGTAAATATTTTTATGGATTGTAGGGGAAAATATATTTAACAAGATATTTGATCCAATTCATTTAATTTTATATTCAAAAGTATGATTGAATTCCATTAGGATTATGATTTTTGGATGACATATAATTTAAAGGAATGGGATGTAGCCTCTAATATATTAATTATGATGTGTTATAATAATGTCAATTTTCAATAAAGGGGGCAGTGGAAGATGATTGAGCAGGTTCCATGATTTTACTTTTACATAGAATATGATAAAATTTAATGTTTTCTATAATAGTTTATAATTAAAATTTCCTTCTTTGGTAGGTATTAAAACCAGTACCAGATTATCCAAAGGTAAAATTATGGAGGGAACATATTAAAAATGATATTATACTTAATTGACAGATAGAAGAGATAAAACATTGAATATTGTTTTTTTCATTAGAATATTTTATTATGATATTTTTTGATGATGTTTTGTATTATTTTAAACAACCCTAATTTGGTTATTATTTTGAGAATAAAAATATAAATTACATTAAGTAGGTTTTTTGTTGGACTAGGTTGCAGTATTTTTTTTCTAGATTTTGTGTCTAGATGAAATATATTCATCCTACTAATGTTTGAACATCATGTTAGGGTATCTATGTTTCACCTCTTGGTCATACTAAAATATAGGTTTGATAATATCTTTATTTATTTTTTGAATACTTTTCCTTATGGATTTAGAGGGCTATATTTATCTAGGATATTTTTAATTGTTTATCAAATGTAATCTTGTTATTTAAAAATAAATAATTAAGTAGAGTGGATGGTATGGAAATATATTATACAATTTAATTAGTTCATATTCATGTATCCATCCCAATGATAAATTTAGAACATGATACCAGGAGTTTATTATAGATGTGGAGGTGTTGAAAAATTCTATATATATATGCATTTAAACATTCGTACCACACACCACCATAAATATTGATTATAAAATTGAGTGAATGATATATAATTATTAGGATAATTTAAATAATTTATTTTATAGTCTTTTTTTATTTTGGATTAATATTCCACCATTAGTAAAAGTATGGGCATGATAATAGTAATTATTTATCTATTGTAATGGTAGTATTTGAGGCATTTGTTGGGAGAGATTTCCCATCAATCTTTTATATGGTTAATTTTGGAAATCAATTTATTATTAGTCTACATTTGGTATAATCTATGATGAAAATTGTGAAATTTTTCGAAGTGTGGATGGAGCTTTTAAATGAATTATTGATGTCACAATATAACCATAGGAGTTGTATATAAGATTTTATTGTTAGTTATGATGTGTTAATAAAGGATTCACCCCATTATAGGAAATTTATATTTATAAAAGGTAGTTCATTTAAACAATTTTTTTCATGAAATTATAGTTAATATAGCATATTAGTGATGTGGATTATTTATTATAACATCCTCTATGATTATAGGTAGATCAAGTGTTTTTCATGTTTCAACGATTTAAATGTACAGTTGTGACATGTCTTCTGTGATTCATTGGGGTGTGATTTATATTGAGGAATATGCCACAATCATTGAATATCCTATAAATATCCAACAACATCAAGATAAAGTGTTTTATTAAAAAGTAATATAATTATTTAAATTCTATTAAGGCATGGATTATTAGAGAATTTCACTCGGGTATACCAGTTTATATAAAATTTCAATATCTTAAGTCATTTTTAATTTCTGGGATCTTGTTTCTATGAAGATATTTTGAAATTAAATGTGATTATTAGATGAATTATATTTTAATATGTTTTCTATTAGAGTTTAATGACTTTTATTATTTGGGATGAAAAATTCGTTTGAGTTATATATTATGGTAACTAAAATCATCAGTGATTGAAATTGATAATATAAATTTTTATAATTTGATTTTCAATGAGTTAAATATTTCATGATATATATAATGTGGGGTTTTATAAAATAAATATCTATTGTTTTGGGGGAAATAAATTAATATTGATCTTTTAAATAGGTGATTTTAATGTAATGTAGTCGGTATATAATTGCCTTCTTCATTACTTGTTGAAAATTAATGTCTATAGGCTTTTATTATAGATGTATAGTTAATGAGAACATATTGTTAGTAGTGTAACATATTGATTTTGTTGTAGTATTAATAGAGCCCACATATATTTTACATCGTAATTGTACCAAATTAATATAATATTTACATATCATTCCCTTAGGTCGAAAATTTTATCTAATCACATAGTATAAAAATATTTTCTAAAAAACTGTTTTAGAAGTTACATTCTATATTTTCAATTTTTTGAAATTAAATACAATCTGAAGTATTAATCCATGAAAGTGTCTATTTTAGTGATTAAATAAAAATAGAAATCTTATTAAAGAGATAATTAGGAACCAATAGGGATATTAATATATTTTAATTAATTCACAATATTCCCAAATCAAATATGTAATCAATTACTAGAATGATAGTCTTATCCCTTGAGTGGTGTATCAATTAAATATTAGGATAAATAGAATATATATATATAGGTCCCCATCATATTTCTAATCAAGATAAAATACAATATATATTTAACATAGTTTTTAACAATGGCATTCCTTGATTCACTTGGGTAATTTTATAATCTATCACTCATGTGTCCTAAAGTTATTAGGATAAAATTACACTGTCAATCCTTCATTCATATACATATGTCTACTAAAAAAGTGATTAGTTTAGGAGATATTTAATGTATATTGAAAAATATTACATGAATAAAAAACTTTATAAAAGACACCTTGATCACTATTATTACAATGAATTATTCTCTAATGGGGTTGGTTTGAATCCTTATTCTTCTATTATCTGCATCTCTAGTTTTATGATGTATCCCCCTAAATCAATTATTTTCTTAAAACTAAATAGATAGAAAAATATCCATGATTATATTGATTTATCCATTCATTTTTTATTATTCACATATCATGTTTAGTTGGAATAATTCATGTAGTGTCTACAATATTTTGTGTAATTCATGAATTTCAAAAAAATTGGATAGGAAATTTTATTGGATATATCTTAGTTACGACCTTAATAACCCTCTCAATTTCATCAAGAACAAGCTACACATTAACATATTATTTAGGAATCTCCTAATTTAAATATAAAACCATATATTAAGAATCCCTTTTTATCTAATTAAAACATGCATACTATAATGTCCTTACCATTTTTTGTGATGTCTCATGCTCATTTTTAGGTTCTGTTTTCCTTATTAGGGTTATAAATTAGATAGGTTTGGTTTTTGGGTTAATTCACATAAAATTTGATATGTTTTCAAGACCATGGGGATGTTCATGGTAGCTTCATAATTAGGGAAAATCGTACGACATTTCCCATGAAACATTGGACCTTGTTTTGGAGAGACATGAGGTGGTGCACGATTGGTGCCTGGTTTGGACCAATTATATAGTAACCCTACAAAACTAGGCACCATGAAATAGTGGGGTGTTACACAGTTGGTGCTTGGTTTGTGAAACTATTTGAAACATAGGAGAAACTGTGCGACTGGTAAATTGAGGAAGATGATTTAGGAACATGGTTTGGAAAATTGTGCACCCCTTCATAGGAAACCCTTCAAAAGGGGTTTTAATCCTCTGACATATTATAAAAATATATATAACCCCCCCATGAATCGATCCCAATTTTCTCCTTCTCGACCATAACCCTATTCATGTAGTTTTTGAACTCCTAGATATATTCCAAGGCTCCTCAATCCAATTTCATAATGAATCAGATATTTATTTAATGGATCATATCGCTATTCATTTTCGTACAAGATATTTTGAATTGTTTTGATCGTGAGTGGAATACATCAATTTTGGGATTCTTGGTTTGGAGAATTGATATTAATGGCCTTGAGGTTGGTGGTATCATTTCTAATTCCAAATTTATGGGTTAGAATTTCATTTATGTATATGTGACATTGCAAATGCAACTAGTAAAATTTTATTTTTGGGATTCAATTAATTAATTGATAATAGAAATTATTAAATTATGGGAATAATGAGATTCTGGTACTAGATTATTAGTCAATTTATAAAATATGATAATTAATGTAATTATGAATTGGTTGATAATGGTAATTAAGGGATGGTTGGATTATCCTTTAAGGGTTAATGGATTTTATATTTACATGTTAACAAATGGATTAGGGGTGAATTGTTCATATTATTCCATGTGATTAATTTTATGAAACATGATTATTTTTATAAATTGAAATTTTAAACTACTATGGGAATGGTCGATAAGAATGTTGATGATGAATAACCTTCAGGAATATAATATGTGTTATTTATGGTATTTTATTGATAAATGATGTGTGAGATAAGGACTAACTCTTCAAGTAACCATAGGGTTACAAACTAGAAAATCTAGGTCCAAATTCAAGAATGTGATTATTAATGTATGAGTTAGGGACTCATGATCAAAATTCCCATGTTGTGTGGGATAGGGACTGATGCTACAAATACCCATGGGCTTCTATATATGATGTTCTAGCCCCATGATATTGGCATGGGACTGAAGTTCCAAGTATCCATGTTAGGAAATTTTATGTAATTAATAATGAAATTATTTGATAAAATGGATTTTTATTCCCTATGTAATATGGTTTGGAATTTGGATCAATTTAAAGAAAGTATTTATAGTTCGGGTGTCATCGTGAACCTGAGGAAATTTATGTGGTATATTAAAAAATGAGTAAATGCATTAACTATTTTCGTTATGTATTATATTTTATTCTTTATATAGTTTCATATGAAATTATAGAATGGATTTTTTTAGATATTGTTGGTGGTGGCCTCCTGAGTTCTTATCACACCCTACTCGGGCTTCCTGGTATGTTCATAAACTGATATCACGTTTACAAGATATGACATGGGACATAGCCATATGAAAGATTGTTGAGTGGGGTTACAACATGGAGGATGGAAACATACATGATGTTAGGTCTTGATATTGGAGTTGTGACTTTCCATGATTTTGGGTTTTCATTTCACACTTTACACATATTAAACATGAAATATTTCCTGATTGGTATTGGATATTCTATTTATATTTGGTATTATCTTGTGATACTGGTCTATATTGGTAATGGTGTTATTATGGGTTTTTAATCATTTTGGCTATTTTTTTATTAATTTATACTGTTTTTCCACATTAATACGGAATTTATATTATCCCAAAATATCTATATGAGACCCTCACTTCTGTATGAAAGCCTTTGGAATACAGGTAGAACCTCCCTTGCTCATGAGACCAACTGGATCAGGAACCTAAATATGGAACCCAAATTGGGATATTAAAAAGTTATTTTAAAGGAGTTTTACTTTCATTAATATTGTATTAAAATATGGGAGGGTTTGGTAGCATACATGGATTAGTATGTACTTGGAAATGTTATCATGTATGGGAGTAGATATGCTATGTATAGGGGAAAAATCTGTGTAACATGGGTGGGATTGATATTATTGATATTCAATGTCATATTTTGATGTTTTTTACATCAATTAGTAAACTTTTTTTGTAATGTTATTAATGTTTTCTGATAAATTTCATCATGATCGGGAAAAATATCATATTTATTTTAAATTAATTATTCCTGGCTGTTGTGATTTTATACGACATGAATCATTTTTTGCATGAACAGAGTATAAGGATCCAGGTAAGATATTTTGATGAGACATTGTCTATTCACTTGTCTTATTCAAATGGAAATATTCTTATTTATAACTTTATAATTATAAATTAATTTAAATATTCATAATGATATGAATAAATGGGAATCAAATGTGAAACATGAATAATGAAAATGTATAACTCGTTGTTGTCCCTGACATATAGGAGGTATGGAAAAGGGTAGCTATAGTTCCGTGATTATGATCAAATACAAGGGATTAGGGGTGAATTTTAATGGATATATGTGTATACTACTTCTAAAAGTGTGATAA
Organism: Viscum album; assembly: GCA_963277665.1. Classification (NCBI taxonomy): domain Eukaryota; kingdom Viridiplantae; phylum Streptophyta; class Magnoliopsida; order Santalales; family Viscaceae; genus Viscum; species Viscum album. The sequence goes on from OY728161.1 coordinate 1,597,276,988, forward strand.
TTTTGTGAAACATGTCCTAATATTTGTGTATAGAATTGTAGAGATACGATTATATGAAAATTCTTGTTGAAATGATGAATATAGGATATATCTAGTTATGATCCATTAGTTTTGGAACATGAGGATCTGATAGTTTCATGCGAGGGATCCACAGAGACATTCCATGAGTCATTCACTCCCTTTATGTTGTTTGTCATAGGATACACAGGACAGGTTGTGTAGAAAATGTCTGCATTGAGATGGGAGTTCCAGTTACAACACCTTCCCATATTTACACTATAGGGTGGTCCAGAAGCAATTAATATCTGGATTGAATATATCAATATGATCCCTGACCACATAGAGTGTCCTAATGAGTATAGAGTAAATTTTATTTCTTATATGTTAAATGGGAAAGTGAAGCATTGGTGAGATATCTAGACATTAGAAGTAAAATCTAAAAATATATAATGAAATGACTTTCAATTTATGTTCATTGTGAAATTTAACCTTGAGACACTCAATCACTAGAGGGTGTTGGTGTTTATATAGTTGAACTGGGGGAGTATGTCCATGATAGAAAATTATGGTCCTTATACTGATATTTGTGCTTTTTTTGAGTTCGATGTAGATGAGGATGTTACAGAAAAATCTTTTCAAGATGGGCTTAAATATGAGACAAATTCCAAGGTTAACATATTTATATTGAAGATGTTTTATGATGTAGTGATTCTGTCTATCATATTTAAATGGAACTAGAATTAGGATTAATGTGTAGGACTTGTGGATTATAATGCAAGACAAGTAGGTACATATATGGAGATTTAGACTCATTACAATGAGAATGTTAAATAGAGAAGATGAAAAAAGAGTTGCCAGTAGGAAGGATTAGTTACTCAAGACATTACTCAAGTACTTTTCAAATAGTGAAATAGCCCATTCCACATTTTTTCACATGTTCTCCATCCACTGGTAGGGTATTGAGATTATGTATGGTTGGTTCATCTACAACGGTTCTACAGTAACCCAAAAATCATGGGAAATGATAGTGGAGCTATGAAAAATATTTTTCTACATATCACTCTAGAAGTTAGAGCTCTTCGGGCTATGTTAGATGAAGTAGTCATCGTAGTATGTTAGGGAATGAGAACATGTATCTATAGAGTGGTGTAGATTTGGGGATCAAAACTAAAACAGAAGGAATTGGGGAAGGATATTTTCATGTAGTTTAGCATAAACTTGTATATAGTGAGGCATGACTATCATTAGTTAGAGGAATAATTCGTATAGTACCAATTCATTCAAGTTCCTTATTTAATATAGACCCCTCTAATTTTTTTTATCCATGAAATTTTTGAATGGGTTGAGTATGATGCGGGAGTTTTTGAGTTGGGTTATGAAAATTTATACACCATGGGGAGTAGGTTTTCGAGAAATTTTTATATTCAAGGGGTTCTTTCATAAGGTTGTGAAGTATCATTTTCATTGGGATATCTACATACACAATATTCTTGGATCTTACTCAATAATAGTTATATATTGGTTGGTAGAATACGAATCCCACATAGATTTTCTCCACATAAGAGTGACTTATATGTCTCTTTTGGTGATAGTTATGTTCATCATGAAGAGTTGGATATTCAGCCAGTCCATGTAGGACCATTTCATCAGAAAATGGCATAGAATACTTCCAAATTTGTGAGTCTTATTCTAGATGATGTGGGTGGATTCATGGTGTCATTAAAACCATAGTTTCATTGTTTCCTGATATATTTTCTCAGTAATAATATACCCTTTCAACCAAGAGAGATGTCAAATTTCTAATTGAGAACATGATAGGGGATGAAACAATTTCAACTCCAATCCAAATAATAAAATCTACAGATCTTCATGAACATAAGACTCAACAAAAAAAAATTTTCGATAAGGGATTAAAATTTTGAGTTTGTATCATTAGGTTCTCCATAATTTTTTTCAAACAAGGATGGACATACCATTTTCTTCTTTGTTGGCATTCAAAGGTTGAACCATATTAAAGTGAATAACTGATATCGTTTTCCATGTATCAATGATATATTTAACCAATTGAGAAGAGATTTATTTTATCTATGATGGAATGGAGATCATTGTATCTTTAGTTGAGAGGTTCAACTAATGATAAAACTAAAATATCATTCAAAATAATTAATTTCCTTTATGATTTTGTAGTGATTCCTTTTAGATTGAATATCAATTTGGTTGTATTTATTAACAGTATGAACCAAATAATCCACCCTTACATATATTAGTTGGTGGTTTCCATTTTTGATGAAATATTTCTATTATCCAAGAAACATGATGACCATTCCTAACATATTGAAATTGTTATGTGTACACTGAGAGAGAATCGACTATAATACAATCAATATAATGATCAATTATGGATCGATTGGGTACATTTCATGGGTCACAATTTCTCAGAGGAAGGGTTGTCAGTTGAACTAGAGAAGGCGTAGGCAGTTGTATCATGGGAGCTGTGCATGAATTTTTTTTGATATCTGAATAATTTTGGGGTTAGTGCGATATTATAAGATAACTATTAATTATTTTAACCAAATAGATACACCCCTTCTAGTCTAGAACAAGAATGTGATCATGTTTTAATTAACTGGAGCATGAAGTTCTGATTTAAAGGAGTTGAAGAAGCAGTTGACTACACCACCAATCTCGATCATACCCATGACATGGGAGGAGTATACCATGTTTTGTGATGCATCTGGGATAGGTTTCGAGGAAGTGTTGATGGAAGGGAATCATGTTGTGGAATATTGGTAATGATAGTTGAGGTAACAAGAATGAAATTACACAATGCATGATCTCATATTACGTGCAATGGTTTAAGATTTATTGTATTGGTTAAATTATCTGTAGAGAGAAAATATTACTATTTATATGGATCACAAGATCATAAATTATGTCGTTTCAAAATGAGATTTTAAAACCAGCTAAAAGATATGGGTTCATTATATGTAGTATTTTAATTTTGAGATAGAATATGTGGGCATTAGTAGAAATAATGTTCATGAATATATGATAAAGAAGACATAACCACATAATGATCAAGAGTTTTGTTCTAAGGGGAAGATGATAAAATCGTTGGATAATATGCATGTTTTAGTTTATATGGTCTTGGAGAAGATGACCCTCATATCGGTAACAATAAAATCCACGCCTTAAATTCGATCTTTAAGATGTAATATGAGGATATACAATGTTTTTCCTTGAAGGACTGACTAGAAGTTGGGGAATCACCTTCAGATTTATTAATACACAAGGATAAAGTAATATATATCTATTGACTTGTTTCTATGCCTATGGGTATGTGAGATGAGGTGTTACATGAATTTCATTCCTTGAAGTGGGTGGTAAATCTTGGATTGAAAAAAATTTATTTTAACATGTGCTTATATATTGGTGGTAGGGATGAAAAATGATATTTCATGGTTCATGACATTACACTACACCTATCAATATATGAACGAAGAGTATCAAAGACATGGTGGTATAATATAACCATTTCCTATTTTGGAATGGATGTGCGATGATATTACCATAGACATTGTGGTGGGTCATTTATGGGTGGATAAAAATAATTTTACTATTTTCATGATTGTATACTAACTGAGGAAAGTAGATCCTTTTTTCAATTTGGGACACATGATAAGTTTAACTGTTTGAAATAAAATACATTGTAGAAATGTATAGTTGACACTGGGTTTTATGAAGTATAATTTCAGACCATGACTCATAATTTACATCACACTTCTAGAATGGATTAGAGAAATCATTAGGTACCATAGTACTAATGAATATGACATACCACAGAGAGAGAGATATGGGATGTCAGAATTTACAATACAAGTGTTGGTGGATATTTTATGACCACATCTACTTGAATCGGGTGGCACTTGGGAGTAGCACCTGGAATTCAATGATTTATCCTATTAATATAGTTATCATTGAATTATTCAAATGTAACCACATGAGGCACTTTATTGCTGGACATAAAGGTCACATATATGTGGGATGGAGGCTGGATAATCATTGTTTTTGGGACTAAGACCCATACAAGAGACGTCAAAGAACATTAAAATGATTTGGAAATTTATGTCTGTGGATTATAGAAGGTAGAACTTATATGGTGATCTATGTCTATTTCCCCTTGATATTGTTGTGGGGGATCATTTTTTTTCTTCAGGTGTCACCATGATTTGGTCTCTATAGGATATACAGATAGTGAAAATTGGCACCCAGGTTTATTTGACATTTTCATATTTTGGAGAGAATCAGACAAGTGGTGAATCAATTGTCACTTTCACAGAGATATAATTATTTGCAATATGTTTTTCATATTTCACAATATTGGTGGTATCACCCAAACACTTCTAATGTGATCGATGATGATGATTTTGAACTTGAGACCGATGTCTCTTTTGAGGATCATGCTATACATGTGATTGAATGTAGTGAGAATTAGTTTTGGTGAAAAACCTTGTTGACAATCCAGGTATTGATCCAAGATGGTCGTGTTCAAGAGGAATTGTGAGAGAGAGAAGAAGATATACGCTCTTAGAATACCATTATTTTTAACATAGAATCTTATAGATTCCTTGGATTAAAATTGGAGAAAGATATTTTATAAGGTTGCTATACTGTTAGATCCTGAACTATTATAGAGATGTCTCAAGATTGTTTTCATGTAATGTATTTCATTGATTTGGTAACAATATTGGGGGGGGGGGGTTGTTTTGGGATTGTTTTGTAAAAAATTAAACAATTTTGGAATCCCAATGGGTTATTCATGGTTGTCACAAGGTTAAGGATGTTGTGTAGATTTTACATGGACACTATGAAACCTATTTTGGATAGACATTAGGGGTGCATGGTGGTCGTAGTTTTGGAAAAACTGTTCCACCGCCCTCCCAAATCAATAATCCAAGAATAGTGGGACTCTACTTGGTTGGTGAATGTTTTTTTTCAAATTGTGTGCCACATAGGTTAAACCATGTGAAACCTAATTTTAGGTGAATGGTTAAGGGACATGGCTTGGAAGATCATTATCCCCAATAAATGAAACTGTGTGTATGGGTTTTTAATCCTCTGAAAACTTACTAAAAAAATTAGATCCACCTGGTATTAATCACTATTGAATAACACTCAATATTAAACCTATTAATATGATTTTTGAAGATCAAAAAAGGATTCCAAGGCTCCAAGATCCCATTTCTTGATGAAATACATATCCAATCAAATGATATTATCTTCATTGGTATTGTACCAATAACTTATCTTCCATCGTCATATTCAACGTTGTCCTTCAATTTAGGGTTTATTGGATTGGATAACAGACATTATCGACCTTGAGGTAAGTGGTCCAAATTTTTTTCCAATTATATTTATTATATTTGTGTGTATGTATTTATTCAATTTCAATTTCCACATTGGGTAATTTCATTTTGGAATTGAAATACTTTTTTGATGAATTGGACAATTAAATTTGGGGAATAATAGGATTGTGGAATGACGTGATTGGTGAGTTTATGCAATTTCTTGATTAATGTGACTACGAATTGGTCAATAATTACAATTAAGGGATATTTGTGTTAACCATGAATGGTAAATTTATTTTAAGATTTAATGTTGAATAATTGAATATTGGTAAATTTTTTCTATTTTTCCTTGTGATTAAATTGATTAATTATGGCTATTTTGATTAATTGAAATGGTAGAATGTGATGGGATTGGCTGATAAGATGTTTAATAATGAGTAACCATGATGAATATGATATATCTGATATATGGGTTTTATTAATAAATGAGATTTGGGAGAAGGAATGATTTAACAATTACACACGGGGTAAAAACATGATGTTCTCGGCTCAAATATAGGAATTTGATTATTGATTTGTGGGATAGGGACTGATGCCCTCAATACCCAAGAGTTATAGGATAGGGAATGATGATCTAAATAACCATGGGGTTCCAGAAATGAGGATCTTGGTCCATGACTGACTCAAAATTATATTTTATTGATTTTAAAAAGAGTTGAGACGAAGTCACAACTGCCTCAAGGAGGGAGAAATGGTGCAGACCAAGGGAATCCCCTTGAACTATACCCTTACACTCAATATGGAGAGATTACAAATAAACATTATTCATAAGTTCCTCTTCTTATATAATTAGGTGTGCTAGTGATTTTTTCTATATAATTATCCTCAATCAAACTATTAAGGATCATCCTCCCTTGATTGGTTTCAACCATGCATATAAAAATAAGATAGATGAACTCCCAAGGCACCGCATGACTTCCTAGTATATCCCTCACAAGAATTTCTGAATCTAATTTGATCTCATCCACATGATATCCTAGCCTCCTTCAAACCATCCAACCTAAAGGTAGAGCACGCACTTCCGCAACCAAGGGGCATTCCAAAATATAAAATGCATTGAAACCCATGTGAACCAAACCCAAAGAGTCCAGAAGGATCCCTACCTCATGACCCCCACTATAAAAGATCCATCCACATTCATCACGAGGCTACTAATTTTAGGCTCCCATCTAATCCAATATATATGCACCATTCCATGCATGTGGGGCCTGTTAAGAAGATTATAAATCATAATAGAACAATCTCCCCCCTTCAATAATTAATTAAGATCTATAATAAGGGATCTTAGCCACATCTGCATGAATAGGAGCGAGAAGCTAGAACCTAGCTAGGCATGGTTGCGGTCCTCCAAGATAGTCCATCATATGGAACATAAAATAACTGCCCATGCTTTACGTTCCATCATTCTTTTCATAGAATCATGAATCCAAGAATCCAAAAATCCATGTAATGTTAGGTGATCACTATCAATTCAAGGGTGGTTGTCGAAGAAATATTAGATGTAAGTGGCCCATCAACTTTGAAAAAACATGAGTAGCGAGGACTCCTCATTCGGATTCACACAATAGAAGAAGTGAGAGACAGAGGATATGAATTTTATTTATATTTTAGTTCAGATATAATCATTCCTGATATGCCAAACCAAGATTTTTATTTCAATAGGAATCTGATTTGACCATATCTTTGGTGACCACCCATATGAAAAAATCATTACATTGAGTAGCCACCAGTAATCCAAAGGGTTAAACATGACTGATGTCAATCTGATGAAGGAGAATCTATCTTATTCATGCTACATAATGACACATTAAATGACCTTCATTTGACAAGGATTGAATTATTCCTTAATGAGATAACATTGGCTACTTTCCTTGCCGAATGAATTTTATAGGAAAAGGAATCCTAGATATGCCAAACGTTCGCCCGACCATTAGGCATCCCAGAAGTTAACATCCAATTTACCAATAATACAATGCTTATAACCATATAAGGACTCTAGGGAGAGGTACATTCATCACACCATGAAGGAAAAGGTTTTACCGTGATATTCAGACACCTCTTTTGGGGTACCATACCATTCTTTAAAAAATGCTTCCCATGGGGACTCCCCAACAGCAACATCCCATGATAACCGCCTTGTATGCCCAGGATGGTTTCATTAATAGTCCATAGGCCCACACTGTAAAGACCAGGAAATTTCAAAGAATTTTTTTTATTAAATTCTTTCGAATTTTAAATGTCCTCAGTTTTTGATGGCATCTGATTCCAAGGCTCGGAGTGCCTTTAAAGATCCGTCGAAGTTTTTTTAGGCTTAAATTAACGCACCTATGAAGTTTTCCAAGAAGATCGGAATAATTCATAAATGGTAACTCGGATCATAAATTTGAGGGCACTGTTGTGCTCAGGATGGCGATTTTACCCTTGCCACAACTTAAGTTTAGTCGGTGTGTGCATCCTATGAAAAATCACAAAATGGCATAACTGTCAATAAAATAATTAAATAAATTATTTTATTTTTCAAATGCTTATAACTCACAAATTGTATCTCGGATTAAAAATCTGAGACCCTCGCTAAACTCATGAAGGCATTCTTTGTTTAAATAGATACTAACTTTGGAAGGCGCGAGCCAGTAGAAAAAGTTAGTTTTGGGTGAAAATAAAATAATTAAGTGATTGTTATTTTTTTTGTAAATTTCATAACTTTTAAATGGTGAGTTGGATTAAAAATCCAGTAGTATCGTTGGGTTCTCTAGGACATGTTTCAACAAGACAGAGTCTATCCTCGACAAGCGCTAGTCGAGGTTGACTGAAAATAATTTTCCAAACTTTTTTTCAGGTACGTTTAGTAAACGTACATTCAAGAATTTATTTCTTTTGAACCAGTGCTCGGAATTTAAATCTGAGGGCACCGTTTAACTCGCAGCGTCAGTAATTGCTTAGTGAGACATTCAACGAAATTGTGTTCTGAGGAGTTTGGAAGTTTGTTTTTGAATTTTTATTAATGAAAATAATAATAAAATAAAGTACAACATTTTATTTTATTTTTAAGCTATCATGTGTTGTGTGTGTGGTTAGTTGGTTAAAATCTCCCCATGGGAGTTGGTGGTGAGACCGCCACACCCTAACCTCACATGGGAGGATAATAGTGGTGGGGACCACCCAAGCAGCATAACCTTTCACAAGAGGTTATGACATGGGGTCCACACATTTCCTAACCCCCCATTTATTGGGGAGGGAAAAGAAACCTCTCAACCCCCCCCCCCATAATTTAATTTTTTATGTTGACGTAAAATTAATTATTGTCATATAATTTTATATATCGACGTAAAATTAACTATTGTCAACTAATTTTATTTTTCGATGTAAAATTAATTTCTGTCAATTAATTTTATGTGATGACGTATAAATAATTACTGTCAATTAATTTTAGATGTCGACGAGAAATTAATTTCTGTCAATTAATTTTATGTGTCGACATGAAATTAGTTGCTATAAATTAATCTTCTATGTCCACATAAAAATTAATTTTTGTCAATTAATTTTATATGTCAACATAAAATTAATTCATGTCTTTTTTTTACGCAGGCTAGGTGGGCGAAACATCATGGCATTATCCCCTTTATACAGTGGCAATGCACCTCTTAAATTGTACCAACGCATTTTAATTAGCCCGACCCCCCATTTTTATTAATTAACAACATCGTTGGAATTTAGGAAGGATCCTAATAATTGAACCATCATAAATTCCACGATGGTTACATACCTCTCCACCTTCCTTATATATAGGGATCTTGGTAGAAGGTTTTGGGACAGATTCACCAAGCAATGAAGCGATGGTAAAGTATCACGATGCCCAACACCCGGAGAAACTTATCTTTTACAACGAAGAATGCAAAGACACCGAAGACGACGCTACTGCCTCAGCTTCTTCCTCAGAACCCCCTTCTGACGCAGGACCTCTCCGACGACCCATCTTCCTTCTTCATCATCATCAACGAATAGACGCATGAGCTCAGAAGTGGAAGAGTATGGAGAACATCGACAAAATCATATTCCCCCGCGATGAACGAATGCCGGACAATTAAAGAGGTAGGGGTGTGTTTTATGTTTTTTAATGCTTAATCATCTCGTGTTAAATGAACATGTTGAGCCGCTTGATATTATTCTAACGTGGAGGGTTCAGGACGCACGAACACGGCATGACCCCTCCGAAACCTTTATGGTTTTGAATCCTTGGATCAACGACGACATAACAGCGGGATGGAAATGTGGCGACAACGACGAAGATGGAAAACTGAGGTCACGCTTCCCGCGACCTCCGTGAACGCCGCCACCGGTCGAGCGGCACCCGACCAGCCTACCCGCGTGCTGCCAGCATGCCCCGCACCAACCCATCGCCCCCCCGATGCCCCGGTCGCTTGCCCGACGCCCCCCAGCGCCCAGGCCGCCTGCTCGACGCACTCCCAGCGCCGGCCCGGCGCCCCAGGCCGTCATCCCACTGCCCGACCGGCTGCCCGCTGGACCCCACGCCCTTCTTGGTCCACCCGCGGCCTGCCCGCTCCCCGCCCGGCCCATCGTTGGACTCTCAGGCCGAGCAGTCTGAGACGCGCCCCTCGCGGCGCTGGCCGGACCTGCCACTATCCTTCCGGAGGAATCGCCCATGTGGCGACTTCGGCCTGAATTGTCCACGCAGTCCGATGGGTCATGCCCGGTGGACCAGGCCCAACTCCACGGCCTGAACCACCCAATGGGCAGGGTTTGACCCATCATGTCTAACCAGGTAGAACCAGACAGTGTCGACCGAGACTGAGTTGTGTCGAGTCAGTCTGACAGGTTCAGACCAGACCCGGGCCCACTTTTGACCATTTGCTTGCGTTGGCCATATCATAGGAACCGGACGTCCGTTTGATGAACCGTCAGCGGCGCTAGTAGTCTCTTTGAGAATTGGTCCCTTCAAAAATACCCAATGGGAATTTGGGGTAAAGTTGTGATATGGTCGGTTTGGTTCATACCCGAAACCAACCGGGCCCCCGAGACAAAAAGGCTAATAACTCATAGACCGGGCGTCCGATTGACTCGTCGTCTGTTGAGTTGAGACCCCTATGATGAGGCGGTCCTTTTTGATACTTCTAATTGAGACATCGTGACACTTGGAGTATCGACTAGTCGCTCATGGAGTGGATCCTTTCTGTTAAGAGTAGACAGAGTGCGAAGACCTAGAGGTTGTAGACCTCATGATTTCTTGGCTGATTCGACTCAGAGTGATTCGACTAGCCCAGGGGATGGAGCGCCCAGTTTGGCGGGTAACCCACAGTGGGAAGATCGCTTGGTTTGGTAGCATACCCGCAACACTCGATATGAGGAGTACCTCTGAAGGCCATTTGGGGGAGCGCCTGGTTTGGCGGTATATCCACAGTGGAGGAGCAACCGGATTGGCAGCATACCCACGTTACTCAACAGGAGGAGTACCTTAGCAGTCTAAGGTTAGTGATTAGCACCTCAGAGTCGTGACTGGGCCACTGTACTCGACAGAGGAAGAGTTCTCCAGCAGTTGAGGTTTTTTTAATGAAAATCTCAGTTTGAGCTTAGTCAATGACATTTGTGTTTTCCTCATGACTGAGATGGGTTACTTGATAAATTAGGTATATGTATGGGCATATACCTAAGTAAAGTTTATTTGTTGAGATATTTATTTTTGGTTTATCCATGTTGGATTTAGTGATACCTTGAGGGTCTCGGTGTCCCTACTGAGTATCTTTATACTCAACCATGAAATGGCTATGCCCACACCTCATTGTGTTTGATGCAGACGACGGACAACGCTGACCGAGGCAGAGTGTATGAGGACTGGATGGTACCTGAAGGTGTAAACTCAGCATGAAATCACACAAAGTTGACCGATATACACGGAATGCTGAGGAGGACAGTTGTACCTACCCTTCAGGTAGGTTCTGTGGTGGATGATCCAGGAGCTTCTAGTCACCTTCCAGCTGTTTGTCTTTCAGTTGTACTTTATTTCAGTTGTAGTTGTACCTTTCTTTTTGGCTTGTATTTCCAGCCCCTTTGTACTTTCAGCACACGTTTTGTACTACTTTACTTAGAATTTTATTCCATTTGTACTCTGGTTTGTGGGTTACGCCTTATAAAGGAAATGCCTTCCTAGTTTTTATGGAATTACGCCTTTGGTTCTAGAAGCCAGACACTGGCCTATGGAAGGAGGGATTGGGGTAGTCATGATACGGGCCCGAGGGGACAGGTTGTGACAAATTGGTATCATTGGACATCAGTTATACCACAGAACTTATGACTATGTTATTTTATTTCTGTGAAGAAATAATGTTAAGGGTACTACGTGTGGTTTTCAGTTCAGGGAGTATAGTGTTGGTGTGGGTGGCTAACGTATCCATACACTAGGAGCCTGACTTATGATTTCTGAAACAGTGCACAAAAACACTGATTTTGTGCTGGGTTTCAAAAGTTTTAATTAAGTCATCTCAAACCAGGTCAGCTCACTAGGTATAGTCTTTGACCGTGTCGCATCTGTTTCTTTCAGGATGCCTCCCCATGGAAGACCAGCTAGAGACATGAGAGTTGTACATACTGGTAGCCCACCGATCGACAAGGCCTTAGTATAGGTCCATATCTATGTGAAGGCACTAGTGGTACTACCACCCGTTGGGCCTCCGATGGAACCAGTCCCAGCAGTAGGTGATGCACGCCGCATGAGCGCGGTGCACGAGTTCTAACACCAGAGGCCACCCAGTTTCTAGGGAGAGACGGACCCACAGGCATCTGAGGATTGGTTGGAGGCTATGGTGAGAGTCTTCATGCTAGTAGGGATGCCAGCAGACTTCATGGTGATCCTTTCTTCCAGACTCCTTCAGGCAGTAGTAGGCAGATGGGGGAGCCTGATACTCCAGATACACGATGAGGCGACACTTCCATCGGAAGACTTCAAGAGCCTATTCCGGGCAGAGTTTGTACCTGCCACCCTTCGAGTGGTGCGGATACAGGAGATATTGCATCTTTATCAGGGTAGCATGATGGTGGTGCAGTACTCAGAGTGGTTCACAGACCTCTCGCGCTACACCACAGATATGGTACGGGACCCATTCTTCAGGGCCCGGACATTCGAGAAGTGGCTCAAGAAAGAGATTAGAGCCTCAGTTGTTTCTCATAGTATCCCGACATAGACATGGGTGTTATAGATATCCCTCACAGTGGAGAGTTTCCTTGTAGAGAAAACTCCAGCAGTGGGACCCACCACTAGTCGACATGCAGTGGAGTCTTCTGCCGCTTTCAGTATACATATGATGCAGAGGTCAAAGTGGACCATAACTACAGGTGGTCGACCGGACAACTCAAGATAAGTAGTGCGAGGAACCCAGGGTGGATATAGAGCCAGACATACCAGGAACAGGTAGTGTTACTCCTACGGCGGGCTTGGTCACATGGAACGTGACTGTCCAACCCACAATGTAGATGATCGGTAGATAGATGAAAGCCCTCCTAGGCAGTGGAAGAGGATAGATCAAGACAATCTACAGGGTGAAGGTGGATGTGGTAGGGGAGTAGGTCGTGCATCTGGTGGTGGAGAACGCTTCAAGGTGTTGCCACCAGCAACACCAAGAGGTCCACCTCGACCACAGGGAACATGTGGATAATGGAGAACACATATTCAGGCAGCTAAAGCATACAACCATGGAGCTCTAGAAGCAGGTAGACAAGAGTAGGACTAGTTCCAAAAATATAGGCCTTTGATCATGATGCTTCTAGATTTGTAAATGTCGTTGTTTGTGGTTGCTTTGTGTCTTTTTTACTTTGAGTAGTAGTAATAAAACACACATGTTCTTTTGATATTTTCATTCCTTCCTTTTTCTGTACTAAGAGGTTCAAGTTTAAACTGTTTACCTGACCCTCACTTTCAAGATTCCTACTGGGAGATACCCAGTAACCACACACGGATGCTGATAGTGTGACTTAACCCTTGGAGGCAAGAGTAACGGTTGGATCTCTTGGTATTAGCGTCGATGCCTTACGATGTCATCCATGATATGGATTTTACTGTTCATGTCAGGATTGACTGTATTAGGAAAAGAATGTGGTTAATTCAGGGGATTAGACCTGATTTCCCTTTTCGAAAAAGGTGAAATCTTAGCAGCTCTTGTAGAACATTGGCGAAGAAGGGTGAATTCAAGTTATTACAAATGGCTAGTCTCACCCATAGTTCGAGAGTGAATAGTTTACAGTTTACTCTAATCTCAGTAGTCTCAGGTGTGTCGTCTTTTAGAAGGATCTAAACATGAGACAGTGGTGATGGATTGAGTTTCTATAGGACTATGACATCAAGATAGTCTATACTCCTGGATAGGGGAATGTAGTAACAGATCTGCTCAAAAGGATATCTGGTATTCAGGTGCTAGGACAGGCGACCGAGCAGCTGGCTACCTTTCATATATCCTTTGTGGATAGATATGGTGTATCCTATCTACAATCTCTTGAATTCACTCCTCCACTTCTTCAGCACAGTAGGCGAGGTGGCTTACTGCCTAGCCCTTCCACCTCAGTAGCACCTGGTGCACGACATCTTCGACATATATTAGCAGAGGAGATGTGTGGACGACCAATCCCACATCATCGACCACAGGGAGCTAGACATCGATGATGGAGCGAATTTCACCGAGGTTCTAGTGGAGATTGAGGATCGACAAGATTGGGTCCTGTGTGGACGATTGATTCCCTTGGTGTGAATTCACTGGCAGCACAGGAACCTCTAGGAGAGCACTTGGGGGCGGGAGGCTCGTATGTATGCTCATTACCTCCTTTTTGTTTCCCTAGTGGGAGTTATAACTTTACGAGGACGTAAAGCCCTGAAGTGGGGCTAATGTAAAGACCCGGAAATTTCAAGGAAATTTATTTCTAAAATTCTTTGGAATTTTACGAGTCCACAGTTTTTGACGGCGCCTCATTCCGAGGCCCGAAGTACCCGGAATGATCCTTCAAAGATTTGTTAATCATAAATTAACTCGTATAAGAAGTTTTCCTGAAAAAGTAGAATAACTCTAAAATGGTAACTCGGATCAGAAATCTGAGGGAACTGTTGCGCATAGGATGGTGGTTTTATCCTAGGAATGACTTATTTTTAGTCGGTGCAAGCCTCCTATGAAAAATCCTAAAAGGGAATAACCGTAAATAAAATAATAAAATAAATTATTTTATTTTTCCATTGCTTATAACTCACAAACTGTACCTTAGATTAAAAATACGAGACCACCGTTAAACTCATGAGAGCATGCTTTTTTAAAGAAGATACTAACTTTGGCTAGTGCAGGACAGCGGAAAAAGTTAGTGTTTGGCCGCAAATAAAATAATTAGGTGACAGTAATTTTGTTATAAAATTCATAACTTCTAAAAGGTGAGTCGGATTAAAAATCTGAGAGTACCATTGGGTAATTTGGGGCACGTTTCACCTAGGAAGAGCCCAACCACAACTGGTGCAGGTCAAGGGTGACTAGAAATAATTTTCCAAGCTTTTTTCCTGGCTCGTTCATTAAACTTTCAATCGAGATTTTATATCTTCAGAACCAGTGCTCGGAATTGAAATCTGAGGGAACCGTTGAACTCATAGCATCAGTAATTGCATAGTGAGATCTTCACTACAGCTGTGTTCTGATGAGTTTTGATGTTTGTTTTTGGCTGTTTATTAAAGAAAATAATAATAAAATAAAGCACCACACTGTATTTTATTTTTAAGCTATCATGTGTTGTGTGTGTGGTTAGTTGGTTAAAAGCTCCACATGGGAGTTGTTGGTTGGACCGCCACACCCTATCCTCCCATGGGAGGATAATTGGGGTGGGGAACACCCAAGAAGCATAACCACCCACAAGAGGTTAGGACGTGGGGTCCACATGTGGCTTAACCCCAATTTAATGGGGAGGGAGAAGAAACCTCTCAACCCCCCCATCAATTAATTTTTGTATCAACGTAAAATTAATTTTTGTCAACTAATTTAATGTGTCGACGTAAAATTAATTTCTTTCAACTAAATTTATGTGTCGATGTGAAATTAATTTCTATCAATCAATTTTATATGATGACGTAAAATTAATTACAGTAAATTAATTTAATAGGTCGATGAGAAATTAATTGATGTCAATTAATTTTATGTGTCGATGTGAAATTAATTCCTCTCATTTAATATTCTGTGTCAACATGAAAATAAATTTTTTTCAGTTAATTATATGTGTCAACATAAAATTAATTAATGTCTTTGGTTTGGATTCCAGCTAGGTGGGGGAATCTTCTTGGCATCCTCCCCGTTTTACTGTGCAAATGCACCTCTTAAATTGTGCCAACGCAATATTATTCTCTCGAACCCCTTTTTAATTAAGTAACTGAATCATTGGAATTTAGGAAGGATCATAATAATTGAACCGTCATAAATTCCATGATGGTTACACACCTCTCCCCCTCTCCTATATATAGGGATATTGGGAGATGGTTTTGGGATGGCTTCACCAAACAACGAAGCGCTGGTAAAGTATCACAACGAACAAAACTTGGAGAAACTTATCTTCTCCAACGAAGAATGCGAAGACGCCGACGCCAACGCTACTTCCTCGGCTTCTTCCTCGGAACCCCCTTCCAACACCGGACCTCTCCAATGAACCTTCTTCAATCCTATTCATCGTCAACGGACCGATGCACGAGCTTGGAAGTGGAAGAGTACGGAGAATGACAACGACATTATCTTTACCCACGACGAACGAACACCTGATAATTTATGAGGTAGGGGTGTGTTTTAGGTTGTTTAATGATTAATCATCTCTCATTAAATAAACTTATTGAGCCACTTTCTATCGTTCTAATGTGGAGGGTTCGAGCTGCATTAACATGGCCCGACCCCTCCGCACCCTTTATGATTTTAAAACCTTGGATCGACAGAGATGTAATAGCGGCATGTCAATGTGGCGACGACGACGAAGACGGAAAATAGAGGTTGTGCTTCCCGCGACCTCCTCACACCCCGCCGCCGGTCGGGCGGCGCCCGAACGGCCTACCCACGCACTGTTGGCATGCCCTGCACCTACTCGGCACCCTCCTGGTCCATGCACGGTGCCCAGGCCGCCTGCCCGGTGCCCCCCGGCGCTTGGGCCGCCTTCCCGGTGCCCCAGGCCATCTGCCTAGCGCCTCGCCAGCTGGCCGGCACGACCCGCTTCCTTCCTGGTCCACCCATGGCTTCTCGCGCCTCGCGTGCCCCACTGTTGGCCTCTCGGGCCGATCCGTCCGAGCTGCGCCTCTCACGATGCCAACCAGACCTACCACTAGCCTTCAGGACAAATCGCCCACGTGGCGACTTCGGCCCAAATTGTCCATGTAGACCACTAGGCTGGGCCTATCAGTCTGGGCCCAATTCAGCAGGCAGAACCACCCAACGTGATGGGTCAGACCCATCAAGTCTTACCGGGTCGACCCAGACTGGGTCGACCTAGACTGAGTTGTACCGAGTCAGTCTGACCGCCTCGGACAGGACCCGAGCCCACTTTTGACCCTTTTCTTGTGTTGGCCATATCTTTGGCACTCGACGTCTATTTGAAGAACATTTAGCGGCGCTGGAAATCTCTTTGAAAATCGGTCCCTTAGAAAATACCCCATGGGAATTCGGGGTATAGGTATGATACGGTCGGGTTGGTTCATACACAAAACCAACTGGGCCCCTAGGACAAAAATTTTAATAACTCACAGACCGTGCATCCGATTGATGCATCGTCTGTTTAGTTGAGACCCATATCATGAGGCGGTAATTTGTGATACTTCTACGTGAGACTTAGTGAAACATGGAGTATCGACCAATAGCTCGTGGAGCATATCCTCCTAGAGACGAGCAAAAAGAGTGTGAAGACCTAATAGCTGTCGACCTCACGATTTCTTGACCGATTCCACTAGGAGTGATTCGACTAGTCCATAGGATGGAGCACCCAGTTTGGAGGTAGAACCACGGCGGACGAATCTTCCGGTTTGGAAGCAGACCCAAGGTACTCGACAGGAGGAGTACCTCTGATGGCTATAAGGGGGAGCGCCCGGTTTGGTGGAAGACCCACATCGGAGGAGCGCCCGGTTTGGCAGCAGACCCATGGTACATGACAAGAGGAGTACCTCAGCAGTATAAGGATAGTGAGTAGTGCCTCAGAGTCAAGGCATGGACACTATACTTGATAGAGGAGGAGTTCTCCAGCAGTTTTGGTTTCGTTAATGAAAATCCCGGTTTGAGCTGAGTCAATGACCTTTTAGTTTTCATCACGATTGAGATGGGTTACTTGATAACATAGGTATATGTATGGGCATATACCAAAGTAAAGGTTATCTATTGACATATTTTTTTTTGGTTTTTCCTTGTTGTATTTAGTGAGACCTTGAGGGTCTCGGGGTCTCTACTGAGTATCGTTATACTCAACCATGCATGGGATATGCCCGCACCTCGTTGTGTTGGATACAGACGACATATAGCGCTGACTGAGGTAGAGTGTACGAGGACTGCAAGGTACCCGGATGTGGACACTCGGCGTGATGGCACACTGAGATGACTGGTAGATGCTATGTGCTAAGGGGTAAATCTGTACTTACCCTTTAGGTAGGATCTGTGGTGGATGATCCAAGAGGTTCTAGTCATCCTCCATCTGTTTGTCTTTCAGTTGTACTTTCATTCAGTTGTAGCTATACCTTTTTGTTTGGCTTGTATTTCCGGCCCCTTTGTAATTCCATCACACTTGTTATACATCTTCACTTAGTGTTTTCTTTTATTTTTACTCTATTTGTGTGTTTTTAGTTTTATAAAGGCCATGCCTTCCATGTTTTTAGGTAATTACTCCTTTGGTGCTAGACGACAGTCCCTGGCCTATGGAAGTCCGACTTGGAGTAGTCATGATACGGGCCCCATGGGACGGTTCGTGACACACACCCCCTTTGAGAACTGGATTTTCCATGTATTGACAGGAGGACCAGTTACTACTCCCAAACTTATTGTCATACCAAAAAAATGAATTGAGAATCACCAATATTCTAAATGACTCGTTTTTGTGGTTTAATAACCAAGAAGACAAATGATAGTTTCATGTTATTTCAAATGAAGACTCTTCTTAGTAAAAATATTGAGGATATCAGAGAGTATTTATTCTTGATGCAGATTCATGAGATTAGGACAATGAGATATTGAATTGGAAACTGCATCTGATGGCAACCGAGGATATCCTGTATGTCTCTAAAATTCCTATGAGAGAACATATGTTGAATAAACACATGAATTTTCAAGGAGTTGATGCTCTGGACCCTCATGCGACCATACATTGACAAGATAAACATGAGATTAAGAAGGTACATGCACCTTCCATTTGTAAAAATCAACACATTGTCTACAAACATTAAATGAGAAATTTGTTTCATACCCTTCTGACCATGGAATGGTTTCATTCTGGAATCCTCAAAACACTTATTCAGATTTTGGGTCAAAATATATTATTCTAAAACAAAAAATCATGGGGACAAAGGATACACATAGCGGACACCCCAGACTAATTTAAAGTAACTAAAACACTTCCCCATAAGATAAACGGAGAGCCAAGGTGAGTAATTTCACCTGAAGAATATATCAAAAAAAATATTGAGATGAAAAAATCCTCTTTAAATGAATAATGAATCTATGGTCGATCTTATCATAATTATAGTTCATATCTACATGAAATATAACCATGGAACCCACTGTGAATTTATTTAAACCATAAAAAATCTCACTATCAATGTCTACCGCCCCATGTATGCATCGACGTTGAATAAACCGGTGTTTCTCCCTCGAAACCAAGTAGACATATAAAGAAATTTTAATGGATTAAATGATGAAATACCATGATAGAATTAATTTTCATTCCATTTTTTATATGGTTTAGACTTCTTTTTGATATGATGTATGTATCTTTGTTTTGTGTTTCATTACAATCCCGGGTAAATTTAAGTGGTTAATTAATGAATAAAAATGTTATAACATGGTACTTTATTAATTTGTATTTAATTTTTTAATATAGATACATACACTATTATATACTGGATATTGATTTTGATGTCATTGGTGGAGGCCTACTAATTTATACTTATACTCTACATGAGATTCATAATCGGTATCTGAATATACATTTTGATTTCAGTAATGGACAAGGGAATTATCCCTATGATAGATTGATGAGTTTTGATGAATCATGGATGAAGGAACCATACAAGATGTTTGGAACCTATTTTTGAGTTTTCATTATCTTAATTTTTTTTTCATTTGATCCTTGACACATATACATCCTTGTATGTTTACATTATTGGTTTTGATATTATGTTCCCATTGAGTACCATCATGTGCTACTGTTCTGTTTTATTATGGGCATATCATGGTTATTATTTATCATAATTTGGATATTTTTTAATTTATATCAGTTTATATGATCTGATAAAAAGGGTATATCCCCCACCCAACAACTTCTATATTATACCCTCACTGCTAGTTAGCAGCATCTAGAATACAAGGTGGCCAACTTGAGGCCATGTGACTAACTGGCTCAAGGAACCGTCATGTAGCACAAAGGATGTGATTTTACAGACTCCATGTGTCATTATGTATTTTTCAAAAAGTTGGATTTTAGTTTAGTTGTATCGGTATTAGAAACTAGTATCGGCCATCAAACCCCCTACTTCTACCAAACTCATTGTGTTTTCAATACTCATTCATGCATTATTTAAATGATTATGACTACGATTCATGATGGTTCACCCTTTTATCACTATCAATTTATTGTACAGACATTTTCAATTTTACAAAATGTGAATGTTGTTCTAGAAAGGTATAATGTATAATAATGGTTAATTTTACTCACTCAAAAGAAACATTAACAATCCATATAGTTTTCAATATCTTCAAGCCCCTCATAGCATACCATTTATTATTAAATAAATAAACCACTAACCATTAGTATCGATAAAATTTAAATTTCAAGAAAATCATGAATATTATCACGAGTCTAAGGATTGGTTTTGAAAATGATAAATAATATATTTTATTAATAATTTATTTCTAATTATATAGTTCCCTCAATAGATTCCACTTAACGGTGCCCCAAGATGGTGGTCTACGTGACCTCATGCCTGACCTTCCAAATTCCAGAGGCATTTGATTACCACCAAGGGCCTCAGGTATGTCCATAATGAGACTATTCCATCATAGAACATAGTACATGAAATAATTTTATATAACATAATACTAAATAGTAGAATCAATCACAATAGGCATGTTGTAGTGAAAACAATTACATAATAATAGACGAAAATTAATACAATGAGAGGAAGCTGAATAATAACTAGATGTGAGTATTAATAATTCTATTTCATGATTCCATACAAAAATGACAAACCAACTATTTGGTAATATTGGAATTTAAAACATCCTATCAGAATAAAAAAAGGTTCATAAATTACTACAACTATAATCTCATGTATAGGATCAAACCTCTACACACAAATCTATCCTACATAATGAAATAAAACATTGGATGCTAGATGATTATCGTTACTAGTACTAGAATTAATAAATTATTATTGGGTTCCAAGGGCATCCCAAACATTGTGGGAGATACAATCTTAGTAGGCTACCACCCACAGTGACTATGAAAATATATTTCAAGCAATTTGTATAAAATAATATTCAATAATAATAAACAGAAAAAAATTAAATAAATACACAAATACATTTGACTTGGTTCCACATGGGGACCCATAAAATTTACTAACATCAGCACATGCTGGTTATTATGAACCAATAAATCCTATAAAGGGTTTGTAAGAGCTATAATATGAAGGAGGGTGTGCGGTCCTTAACCACCTGATTGGACTTTCTAGACATGTCACCATAATTTTTGAAAACAAGGGTCAATTTTAATTTAAAAACATTTTGTTATTTTTTAATTCAATTAAAGAAAAACCTATTGGTTTTAAAATAGAGATTCACTCTAATCTTGTCCATGGATATCCCATATGGATTCAATGTATCACTCTAAGGGCTTGGTAAATGTCCACTGTTGTGGATTCCATCTGAGGTGACCCAAGGATGAATTCCCACATATCACTCCATGAATGGTTTGATAATATACAATAAAAAACATCATTGTCAGTATTGGTATTTCATGTATGGGTTCAAGGCTCTCTCGAGGCATGGTTCGACCAACCTTACATCAATTGCATCCAAGGTACCCTTAGTTAACATGTTTCTGTCATCTAGTGTCAATAATATATGATGCTTAGCATGACCATCCTAAAAATTTCAGTTGTTTCCCCCAACATGTTTAGAAATATTTTATAACTCTAATAGGAATGCAAGAGAGTTTTACAATGGGTCCTTAGGTTAGTAACCATTGTTTCACTCCAAGAACAATGGTGAACTTAATTTGAAGAAGAAAAGAATATAGAAATTTTTAAATTAAAAAGGTATTCCATGTAGTTCTAGAAATTAGATCATATTAGGGATACTTGAAGGTAATGTCATTGGTAAAATCACCTATGGAAGAATAAATAAGTATTTAAGAAGTTTTCCAATTAAATTAACTCCACCACATCATTGTACCATATAATATTGAAGTATTAATAATGGTTTAACCTTGAATTCAACTAAAAAAAATAAGATCACAGAATTAATTATTTGAAAACACCTCAGTGGGTGTTATTAAATTTAATAGAAAGGGGGGAAAATCCCTATAATGTATACGTGACCCATTGCTATGGCACAGTTAAGAAGATCAACCCATGGGGTTGATTCACCTCTATCATGTGTTACCAAAGAGATGTGAACTATGTTTATTTTAATTAATTGTTAGTGGGAGATGCCCAGAGTGTCTAACATGTGAAAAAATGAGGCATTTTATATAATTTAATGAAATAATGGAAAAAATGTAGATGTCATGTGTTATCCTCATAGAGATTCTTTCATTTAGAGTCAACCTTTGAGTTGATCTAAGTTTTATGAAATCAAATAAACCATAAAATAATCTGAGAATGGGTCAAATGATCTTATTCCAAGATAGCACAACTTATGGAAAGATAAACACATAATTTAAGGGGGAGGATCAAATGGATTACCTCTACCATATAGTTCTTTCTAAAAACAAGTGAAATAGAGGATTAGTCAAAGATATTTTTGGATCCCTATGTTGTAGAGAGTAGAATATCATACGTGAGAGGAGGGAGTACATCAGGTTGAAAAAGGAATGGAATGAAGAAGAATTATAGTTTAATAAATTTAGAGGTTAGAAGTTATAATTTCACCCTCAAAACAGTGGTGCATGGTTCGGCCTAACTGTTTTTCAAATTGTGATCCATCCTTGCTTTACAATAATAATTAAAGGGAAACCCCACAATGTAAATCCCGTTATTTATCAAACCATATGAAACCCAATAAAACCCACTATCTAAAAACCATATATGGCACACATGAATTCGTCCATTGGGTCAAATGGTTTCAAAAAAATCTATGTTGTCCCCATGTCCCAACTGTCTATAATCAAAAAATTAGGGAAAATAGGCAGGCTGAGATATTTGGTTTCTCCTAACAATATGGCCTAGTCATTTCTTACGATTTTGGGTTTCTAGGATGCAAAAAATCCTCGAACATACATGAGTCCTCCATTACTCCCTTAGGAATATTTATTACATTTATTTAACGTAAATTGAAACAAGGACTAATTGTATGTACATTTGGAAATAGCTAGGATGTTACAACCTCCCATCTGTAAGACAACTCATCCTAGAGTTTCATATACGACGGTGGTAGAATGTTTTCTGAGAAGAGTTACAAAAATTACACTTGTAAATTTGCCTCCTGATCCTATGTATCATCAAGTATGTGTTTGTGCATCCATAACACCCATACTACTGGAACTGACCTGCCTCGAGGATCCTTCATGCTCTAATCAACGATACGTATCAGATGCTCCTTCAAGGACACATCATCTTCTAAACCAATGTAATTGGGGTGATATGAAGGAGATTGGTCATATTTATAAGTTTTAAGCTATGATAAGTGGAAGAGATCGTGCATGACATGATACCACTGAGGTAATTGAAACATATAGCTTACCAACACAACTATATATAATATCTATAAAGGCAAAACATATCAAGGAAATAAAATTCCATATCTCTTGATTAATTTAGGACCAACTCAAGGTTACATTTTTAGAAATAAAGGATAACCCACCTCAAAAATTTGAGGTATGAAATGGCGATCGGTATAATAATTTGTCCCAGACAGAGTTGTATCCATACACTTCTGATCTGCTTGACATGCTCTAAAGTCAATTGAATACCACAAATACCCAATAGAGATAATTCTCCTCTATATATCCATCATAGAGGTTAAAGAAATGGTATTCCATGGATGTAATCATCAGTATGAATCTACTCTGTCAATTAAAAGCTATAGTTTTAGGAAAAAACTACTAGAGGTATATGATTTTCTAAGGAACATCCAAAATGATGGATGCATGCCTAAATCATTTCCTCTAACAAATGTACGGTCTGTATGGACTACTTATCAGTCTATGGCTTCTATGGAGTAATAAATAGATCCTTTTAAACTAGTTCCTTCTATAATCCTTTCAAGAACCAATATGTATATTGGTAATCTTTTTTCCAATAAAATATAAATTGGAACACAATGGATTTTCACTATCTCAATGATGTAAAGTCATCCAAGATCATTAAATAAGAAGGACTCTCCTATTTCTAGAAATAAGGAAACATTGGATAGCCTATCAATGATCACCCATAAGATATCACATCGTTGATGGTATCAGATATAGCCTATCATGAAATATAGGGTGTTGTCATTTCATTTTTATTCTGGAATGGTGAGAGGGTTTTGATGTACAACTAACTTTTTGTGTTCTTAAATCACCAATTGATAGGTGGAACGAAGAGTGATAAAGCCTTAATTTTCCTCTTCATACATATCCATAAATACTAAAGATCCATATCTCATTACATCAATGTACTATAATGATTATCTTACCAAATATTGTCAAGACATCCTTCCATGAAATCATTACGTAAGTCTAAAAGAACCCATAACTCTGTATTTAAGACAAGGGTCTTTCTCACATCTACTACCCAAATGGGTGGTGGGTTCACTTTCGGGACACTCTCCCTCAATAAAATTCCACTAAAATCTGATAACTATTACTTTTGGACCAACTATTGAAGAGATGATATCATTTATATAGTTACTATAACTTCATTCTCATGCATATCCAAGAACTCTAGTTGTATATCAGGTGAAATAGCCTTAAACTATTACACACTATTGTAATCCTTTACTAATTTCATCTGAGCCTTCTATATCAAGCCTTAAAATATAGTGTTACCATTTCTACATGTGTAATTAAGCTCAATATCAAATGATTGTAGGTATTCCACCCACCCGCGATGCATAATATTCATATATAACATACTAGAGATGTATCTTCGGCTCTTGTAATCTGTGTTAAAGATCAATCACTCATACAAAAGGTATTTCCTCCCATAACATAGAGAAAAAAACCATGATAGTTAGATTGTGGTCATGAATAGGATAGTGATTCAAATAAGTCCCCATCTGGATTCAAATTTACTCTAATACCCGATCAACAAATGTCAAAACTGAACTCAGATCGATTTCTAATGAATCATAGTAAATAATATGGATTATTTATGTCGTAGAAATAATAAAATTCATAGATAATGTGAATATTTCCCTTAACTCTTGAAAATCATTGTCTTGTGATGTAGATCCATTTAACAGAAAACCCTTCTAGTTCAAGATCATATGTGGTGCTTCTATCCACGAGAATTACTAGATGAATTTCTTGTAACATCCAGACAACCCTCTGAATCTGTGTATGTCAACTATATTAATAAGACACAATAAAGAAACCACAGTTCCCACCTTCTCCTGGCCAACTGATTCACTAGAATCAGATATGATATTAACAATTAAGTGAACCTCACTAATCCAATAGTAGAATTTACAGGGATTCACATATAGTTGGTTCCCTCTCAATGTATTCATCGTGATATTATTAATGTTGGCATGGTCATTTTTGGTGTAAGAATAAACTAATATGTCATATATGAAGACAAATACATAGTAATATTGATATGGGAGGGAAAAACTCATCATAGTCATGAAATCATATGACTCAATCATCGAACCGAATGAAATATCCAGATAGTCACACAAGTCGTACCTTCTCCAGAATGTTTTATATGGTATGTCTGATCACCTCACCTAAACTAGGTGATAGCCAAAAAAATCTATCTTAGGGAAAATATTTTATCCTTATAATTGTATAGTGGTTCTATTTAAATAAGTATGCTGATACTTTTTCATCAATGTATGATTTTTTAGTTGAATGTAATACAAGTAAAATCTAATCATACCTTCTACATTCTTTTGGAAATGTTCTGGTGAACCCTAACACGATGTGTTGTATCGTATAGAACCATTAGCCTATATGTTTTCAAGTAGTTTCTTGAGTTAATTTATATATTTTTGTTCCATTTTATATGGATGAATGGAAAATCATTCCACACGTGGAACATAATCACTAGTGAACTCAATCTCCCTCTCAGGTGGTAAGCTGGGAAAATAATTATGGTAGACGTCCCAGAAATGATCCACCAAAATATGAAAATAAACAAGTTACATTACTTGTTTTCTCATAAAGATATTGGACATCATGGATGTCATTACAACTAGCTTAATATTATTACTTCCATCTAAATTGGTATGGATATCCAACACATACTTATTGATAAACATGTTATCCTTCAGTGATGTAAATGACACCCTATAGTGGTAGAGATCCACCAAGGCTCGATGTGGTAAAAGCAAATCTTTACTAGGAATTATGTCTGAAATATTCGTCTCAAATATGATGAAACTCCACATAAAAAAAATATAAACATATTTTTCATGGGGAACTCCTTGAACTAGTGTATACCATCAGCTCAAACTCCTAATGGAATATCAAGGTCCATAACACAATGGATGTATTAAAACGCTGAAATGGCACCTTTCTGAAGTTTCATGAATTCTTGAATGTGATATTCCCTCACATTACGAGGGAGGGAATATTCAAATATGTCCCTATAGAAGTTTTCCATGACCATAAATTTATTTCAACCTGCCAATGTCAGAATATATGAACAATTCATGGAAGATTCGTGTAGAATACATGTTATGAGATTTAACCACCTCTCCAGAGGAATCTCAATGTGATTAAAGAGTGAAACTAAAACTTCTAACCAAGAAACACCAGCCTGAGGTATTTCATCCCCCATGAATATGGGAGTATGATGCTATAGGAATTACATTTTCACTCTTTCTTAGATGGTATTGGTGAAGGAACACCTTAAATTGACTGCATTAATCAAAGAATGATATGAAGAAACTATAGAGAGATATGTATTGGGGGATCTAGAGGAGGTTCCTAAAATTTCACATTATAATATATTATGGGGGGTAAAGGTTCACCACCATAGTTGTGGTACCATTTTCATTTTTGGGATGTAAAATATGAGGTCTTTGTAGGGTCATATCTCTGAAAATGTTGATCAGATACCACAAAAAAGATTTATAATAGTGACGGAATGTCATAATAAAGGTTACGCATAAAGATATCATACATAAGAAACATACCCCACAACCTGCTACTAGAGTCATTTATGGGTGTGATGAACAAGAAATAGAATAAATTACAGGAGACACGACCTACTACCTACTACTAGGTCGGGTTAGGATCATGGTCTCAAATAAGGTAACAATTTTATTTTAAATGATATATTCATTTTAAAAATTATATTTATTCTTATTTATTTATTTTGTTATTAGCATTTTTACCTTGTCAATTTCATCATAAATTAAATTTTAAAAAGTTATATAAGCTATATAAACTAAAATATTCATGTCAAGTAACTGCATCTTAAACTTTACACCTGATAACATGTGTAATAAGCCATGTGATGTATTTGTATTTAATGAAATTCTATTGTCTCACACCAATAAAACCAAATGATGTCTAATTTTATGTCAATTTAAAGCAATTATATCATCATGAAAATACTATAACACTTCAAGGTTTAAAAAATAATACACAACATACAATCACCTGAAATACAATTAATTTACGTAGGAAAGTAAATATATCATGATATAATATATGAAATTTTAATCCTATGTAGCGTAGTATGATTCATGATTCTAACATTCCATCATATCATTATTCTAATACCAAAAAACACATTTTATTAACATCATTATTAATAAGAATATATATTAAGTGAGCCATCAAAAAGAGAAATCCATTACATGGTAAAAGAATAATAAATAACATCATTTACCCATACCAATAAATCTGGGTTTTCCCAATATGTGGGTTAGTTATTCCTAGGAATAAGATCATAAAAAATTTAATATATCCTATTCTCATGTATAACAACCAACTATAAGAAAAAAGTAAAATAATCATTGATTCCACTTTATAAAATCTCACCTCAGTTTCCACTTAACGGTACCGTGAGAAAATCAGCCACATTGCCTCAAGCATGCATCCTTGAATACCAGAGGCTACCGACTAGTAGCGAGGGAAAATTGTCTATCCATGGAGATACTATACCATTACAGATCAGAGTAAAATGCATCATTTTATATAAAAAAAATAGAAAAAATAAAATAAACTAAAATGAATATATATAATTAGAAAAAAAATACTTAATCATGCTAGACATGAAATATAATGAACAAAAGATAAATTGTAACTAGATACAAGCCTTGATGGTGCAATGTCATATGGATGTAAAAATGACTTAAAAAGTTGAAGGGAATTGAAGAATATACAAAATTATCTCAAAATATACAAACGCCAAAAATTATACAACTAGAATCTTGAGCATAGAATCTGTCCTCTATCACTAAATCCATCTTAATAATGGAAATCAATCATTGGAAATTAGATCCTTCTATTTATTAGTACTTTCAACCATATAAAGTCTTCTTTAGTGTCAATGGTGGCCCCTGTAAGGTTTGAGATACAACTCCAAAAGGCCTCTAACCATGATTTCTAGGCCAATATATTTTGGGCCATATAAAATAAACATCTTTCCATAGTAAAAGAATGGAAAAAATAAATAAATAAATAAACACATTCGACTGGGTTCCTCTTGGAGACCCATCCAACATACCTCCATTGGCCAATGCTGGTGAGCCTAACTAAGGAATCCTACTATGTTCAGGTGCGGGGTATAAAATGTTTGAGGATGGACTATGACCAATCTTTTGAGTATTCTTAGTAGAAACATCCGTAAATTTTATAAAACCAATGATCAATTATCATATGAAAATATTTATTAAAAATAAATTCAATTTATGAAAAAAAAACTTTTTAAAAGTAGAGACACCTTGAAACTTTCATTGGATATCCAGGAGGGATTCAATATATTTTTCTATGGGATCAGTAAATTCCTAATGCTGATGAGTCCATCTGAGGACACAAAGGGATTAAGTCCCATGAATCACTCCTAGAATGGTGTGATAAATTTCAAGAACAAACGTCCAGGTGTATACATAATATTACAAGTAGGGTCCTGATTCTATGTTGTGGCATTGTTCAAAAAATGTGCCATCGAGCCTATCCAATGGGTGTACTATAGAGGAAAAGTTTCACTCATCTAGAGTTAATAATAATTAACTATAGGAAATACCATCCTAGGAATAGATAGTCTATCCCTTAAATATTTAAAAATAAAATAATGTTCCAAAAATTTGATTGTGATTCTTCCCAATTGGTCCTCAAGATAGAACCCCATGTTTACCTTCCATCACTAAGGTGAATTTAACTAATGTAGCAATAAATATACAAAAATTTTAAATTTAATGGAATCTATTTAATTATATCCATTAGATTATATTTGGAATTTTTTTAAGTCATGTAAATGGGAAAATCCTCTATGGAATAGGACATAAGGCATTATAAACTTGTCATATTCATTTTACTAATCCACATCATTATGGAATAGAGTATATGAGTCTAACTAATAGTTCATCCTTGAATTTAACTTAAAAAATAGGATCAAAGAATTAATTAAGGGAAAAATCCTCATGGTGTGCAAGGAAATTTAATATGAATTTGAAAAGGTCCTTTATGGTATATCTCACCCATTCTGGTGGCACAGTCAAAGTGATCAACCCCAAGGGTTGATTAACTATTAGCTTAGGTTACTAATGGACTGGGAAATATATTTATTTTTATTAAAAAATATAGTTCAATGATAGAAGTTTCTGGAACTCATTAGAATGAAAAATTTTATAAATGACAATGAAATACCAGAATGAACATAGACCCCAAGACTAAGTCTTCAAGAGATTTATACATTCACTGGAAACCATTGAATCAAGCTAGGTTGGATAAAATTGAATAATATATAAAATTACATGAATGTGGGGAAATATCCTTAAATTGATATATTTCCTGAAATGTAATTAAGAACTCAAAAAATAAGGGAGATGAAAAGAGGTCCAACCTTTTCTTCCCAATGCTTCTAACGACAAGGGAAACAAAGGATGGAATGAGGAGTTAGCTAGTTCCCTATGTAAATGAACGAATACGATTGTAAGTGGGAGGGGTAGTTTTTCCAATAGGGAAAAAATGGGATGAAATAATAATTAGGGTTAGGTCATTTAAGATGGTTGAAATCATAATTTCACCCTAAAAACAACAACGAATGGTTTGGCCACACGGTTTTCAAGACTGTGTAGTAACAATTTTCCATAATCTGTTTCAAAAGGGAACCACGTATGGTTACACACACATTTTAACTATCCATGAAAAAATGTACAACCATTATCCCAAAAATAGAGATGGGTGACTTGGACATGCTCCTTGGGTATTATAGTTGTAGATAAACAGTGCGCGTCCATGGTCCCCACTATATGAAATATCACAATTAGGGAATACATGTGGGATGGGTGGCGTCGTTTCTCCTAACATTGTGACCAAGTATTTTCATCCAATTTCAGGTTTCTTGGGTATAAATGATACCCACGTAGATCTAATTACTCTGTGACTCATTTAAGATACATTATTATGTCCATTTAAAAGAACATGATCATAAAAAAATAGTCTATATCTATAGAAAATATAGGAAGAGGTTAAATTATATTTCAAAATTTAGTTATACAACATAATAAGATAATACACAAATCTATTCATTAAAAACTATAAGAAACTCCCAATATTAATTTGAATCACACTACCACAAACATGAGGGATTAGTTTTTTTCATGTAATTCCTCTCAACAATATTTCACTGAGAAATTTTATCATCATAATCTACATACCAAGGTTATAGGAGGTTAATATTTTATGGGATTAATTGAATCCTAATTTATATATGAAATAATGTTATTAAATCTATCATACTCAGTACTTTAATCCCACAGACCTAGATTACTCATTGATAATCCAACTATAAAAAATTTATTCAATTAAATAATTTGAATAATCATTATTTTAGTCACTCGTAACTATACCGTTAATATCATTTTTTGAAATGATAATAACTGTAAATTTTTATTCTTTTTCTCAAAAAATGCATTTATTAAATATTTACTATAAAAAATTCCAAAATTATCTATTCAAAAATAATGATCTCCTAGTTTTTTATTGAAATAAAAAAGTTATATTAAAAATGTTTGAACGATTATTGTACTAAAACAAATGAATTTTATTTATTCATTTCTATTTTTTAAAGACACGTCGTTCTACTTTACATTAATTTATCATAATCATGGTTCCCAAGGATCACATTAATACAATTAATATTTCTTTATCCAAATGATATTTTTAGTCAAATAATTTAAGAATTGTAAATACATAATAAATAGGTTACTATAGGTAGATTTCATTAATATAATTATTTAATTTTATGACTTTATTCACCTAAACCCTATTAGGCTTAAATATATTTCTCGTGTACTATAAAAAAGATAATCAAAGTATTTTACATTAATATAATTATTTTTGTTTTGTGAAAAAAAATTTCCCCCAAATTTGTTAACTCAAACATAAAAACAAAATGCATATAATCTTTTCCATTATAGTTAGTTTTTTTAAATGGTCAGTATATACATAATCATAAAGATAAAGTGAATAACATGACAATTAATTTATGCACAAGGAAAATTAAAATGTATATCATGGTATAATACTCCATTTACAATTGTTTAATATCTCATGTTCATTTAATGGTTCTGTTTTCGTGGATTAATTAGATACCACAGTATTTCAACCTTATTAAAAAGTAAAGTGATACACTTAAAGTAGAGAATGTATATTTATTTGAGATGAATAAACAAAATAATAAGTGGATATTTTTTTTTGTATTTCCTCCAATATGATCTTCTTTTATGTCTATAACATCAGTTATTTGGCTTCACTTCTTTAAAACAATTAAGGTGGATTTTCATTGTTGGTTCCTTTAATATAAGTATATAGTATATATTTTCTATAAGAAATTATCATTATTCTCCACATATGATCTCTAATACTATAATAGAGTTATGTTTTAACACTTTAAAATTTCATGACCTCTACGATTTAATTTTACTTATCAATAGATATATACTTGACTTAAACAATAAGAAATGTAATCATTCTTGAAAATATATTCTATAAATGTTTCCTATGAAAACCATGTTAATTTTTTTTAAAGATCATAACATTCTCATTTGAGCATCTTTTAATTTCCATCGATTTATTAAAATGAATTATAATTTTCCAATAGCTTCCTTTTAGTCCATGTTCAATGTATTCATTTCCCAAAAATGGTTTATAATAAATATTAATAACCAGCATACAATACTTTATAAATAAAAATGAATATGGATAAATTCGAATATGTTATTTACATGAAATCTTATAAGACCAATTTTTTGTTTTAGATTCTATTTCCTGAAAATCATTGTATTCCAAACTATTTTCTCAAGAATTATTTGTTTAATTTGATGGAGATCATGTCATTCCAACACGTTTTTAGGTGAAAGTTTTTTCCATTATTTTTTATACAACAATATTTCTACATGAGGGATTAAATTTACAATTCTATATATTTACTTCAACATCACTTATGATAACATGAGGCACATAATATATACATATGATATTATTCCACACATACATGACTAGTATAACCCAAATATAAATAGTTAAATAACGGAATCAACCCACATAGATACACATTGAATAATAACCAATATATATTCATTTCTAATAGATTTTGAATATATTCCCTTGAATTTTAATCCCAAAACCTAAAAAAATTCTACCTCAAATATTCTAGTTTCTGTAATCTATATCACTTGTACCATGATGCTCGAATTTGGAAACTATTCATAATATTTCACATAATATATAGATTAATTTTAAATATCAGAATAGTAGAATATAATTTTTATCACTACGAAATTAGTTCCTGCACATTTAAAAAACACACCACAGGGAATTAAATAGAATTTGATTAAAATAGAGAGAATTCACTCCTTTTCGACTCGTTTCCTTATAATTAAATTATATTATTTTTTTAATATGAATGACTCTTCTTAAAAGTAATATTTCATATCTTCCTTGAATTTATTAATTTCATTTCGTGAGCTTAAATTCGTTATTATCCAAAATATATTGTAACACCTAATGTTTTTCAAAATTATTTTTTCAAAAAAATAACTTTTTGATGATTTCATTTGTTAAACGCAACACTGAGTTTATCATGCATTACAAGTGATGATTAGTTTTAACAACACACGAAATATTATTAATTTATATTCCTCCATTATAACTGATAAATTAATCAATGAGATATGATTTGTAATAAAAATATTTTAAATATTAATTAAAATTATTTATTTAAAGAAAACATATTTACAAATAATACATAGATTTAATAAAGGTCATTATATGTTTCGATATTTGTATTTTTTCAAAAAAAAGTTTTTATTTAAATGTTTGAACAAATAATACAAGTAAATTTTTTAGGTTATAAAATTTATTTTATTATATAAATATTATTATTTTTATCATTAAGTCATTATTATCCTAATGTGAAAATTTGAATATTTTTCAAATTATAATTTTTTCAATAAATGTAGGAATCTAATTATTTTTTAAGAATTTCCATTTAATTTATAATTTAAAAAAAATACAAATTGTTTTAATACGGGTTGAAAAGATAAATTAGTAAAATTATTAATTTATTAATACAATTGAGTTAATTATAATTAATTATATATTTAATTTATATATATAAATTTTCACTACTTATATAAATTTTTTCTATTTGGAAACCTATATTATAATAATGATTGTGGGATTAATTTTAAATAAAATGTTCCTATTTATATAGATATAATTTGAAAAAATGGATTCCATATTTTAAATCATACTAATTTATATTATATAATAATTATAATTTAATTTTGGTTAAAATGAAATGTAAGACAATAAAAATTAGTTGAAATGGTTTTGGTTGAATTGAGTTTAATGGGGGATAAAAAAATAAAAGGGTTAAAAATAATCATAAAATTTTAGAAAACAAAATTTGTTGTAAATATATCAAATTAATCTCCTATAGGTTCAATAATATTCAATTTTGGATCTTTTTTGTATTTGAAACATTTCAACACTCCTTATTATTTTTAAAAAAATTGAAGGTGTCGCACCCACCTCACATATTAGTGGAAAGTACTCATCTCCTCTTAACACATTTGAAACCATTTATTTCTTAAAATAGATACCAAAATAATATAATTATTTCCCCAAATTAAATTGTCATTATATTTTTTAGATTTTAATCATAAGAAGGATTTTGGTGTAAGCCTACTGAATTCTTCCGAAGAAGATGTAAAATTTTTCAAGGAGCCTTTTTATTTAATTTCTTTTACACCTCCTAAAAATATTATTACCGATTGAAGACATAATAAACATAACATATTACATATAATAACATGTTATTATACTTTTTTAATTAAATATATTCATCACCACTTCCCTTATATTGGAAGTGATAGTGTCACTCTTGTGTACGATAGACTACCACCTCGTGAACCTATGGGACACCTTTTCCATCAACACCTATAAATATTTAGTATAATGATGGATATAATGTATATGTATTCTATTTCTGACATAACTATAATTATTGAGAAATATTTTCAATTTAAAAATTTTTACTTTCCATTTTGTGGGGGATATGATAACATCGATCATGTGTATGACATAATACCGACTTGTCAAGTTCTACGAGCCATTAAAACTCATGAAGTTCTGAAATCCATTATCCAACTCTGTTGTACTTAGAAGGAGAAATGGAATAAATTTTATGAAAACAGGAAATATATAATTTATAAAAATTATTAATTAAATTAAATATATTTTATAACTATATTTCACT
Organism: Viscum album; assembly: GCA_963277665.1. Classification (NCBI taxonomy): domain Eukaryota; kingdom Viridiplantae; phylum Streptophyta; class Magnoliopsida; order Santalales; family Viscaceae; genus Viscum; species Viscum album. Next base: position 1,597,311,956 of record OY728161.1, read on the forward strand.
TCATCTGTCGAGAAGAAATGGCATCAGTATTCTTGTGTACATACGACATACCATCTCTTTTAAAGGTGTATTCCATATTCTATCATTAATATTTTTGGTTTACTTTAAAAATATAAATAACCAATATACTAGAAATATTTATCATGGATAAAATAATATATATGTTCTAACCATGATCTTATTATGAAGAATTAAAATATCAAATCTAATCATTAATGAATAATGAAGCAATTATTACCTGATATATAATTTTAATATGGAACTGTTAATAAATTTTTAATTAAGGTGTATAAGTAAATCATTTATGACATGTTAAATATGAATATCATCATTAAATATACTTATAATAAATATAAATTTATTATAAAAGTGGTTATCATGATTTCAATGAAATAAGAACTGAAGGTAAGGTACTATGTCTAAATTGGGCTTCGTTGGGGATTAAGATATTTTATAAACCTATACTATTTAAGGAGTTTTATAAACAATCACATTAAATGTTATGTAATTAATATAATTCAATTTATTATATTTAATTTTTACCTTTACTTTATTCAATAATGGGTCTTAGATTTAATGTTAACCAAGTGGTAAGGATTTTATGATAAAATATCATCATTTATTATGATTGTTAATTCTTATATTTGCGAACCTGAGATATTATAATAAACCACCCAATAACTATGTGAATTTTATTCCAAACTAATAATGTAATTTTAATTAATTTTTCCATTAATATTAATATCTAAATTTAATCAAGGGATCAAAATAATGATTTTAATATAAATGTTCTTTACTTATCTCTTTGGTCGAATACAGATTTTCTTCTAAAAAAATTTCTCTAAAATAAGAATACTAAAATGATTATAATGTTATTAAAATGAATTTTTAAATACATTTTTACCATTTTTTAATTTTGATAATCGAAATGAATCTTCATTTCATTTTCTAAAAAAGGACCTTCTCGTTTTTACTAAAAATGTGAATGGAATATTTGTTTTAACTTGTACATCATGAATGGTATTTGATGAATACATGAATGAATGATGATTTAATGTGTACCTTATTTATTTCCACTTATATTTTCAATTAAAGGAATTTTTTTAAATTTTATTATTATAAAGTGATTTTTAATTTGAAATGTGTATATTCCTGATGAAATGTTATGGGAGATCTTCTAAAACTAGTATACATCTAAGATTTTATCTTTTTATGTTATATATTTTTATACTGGGGATATTATCCATGAATAAATATCTTATTATTTCACATAATGGTTTATGTTTATGGAAACATATTTTTATGAAACCCACTTTGATTTCATTTGTTATAGAATGATAAAATTTTTAAGAAACATTCTTTTACAATTGGGTCTTTTCTAATGAAATGATGAAATGATTTTAAAACCCTTTATTTTCCTGGAGGTTCAATTATGATTAATTGTTTATAATAACCATTTATTTTAATGTTTTACTATATTAATAATTCTTATTGATCTTGTGGAACAAAATGTATAAATTATATGACTGGAGGGACATATATCTCCTTAGAGTGCATTAATTCAATATCGATATCTTATGAGATAAACATGAATAGTATGTGCAGTAAAATAAGTTAAATATGGGGGTATTTCAATTATTATAGTGTTGATAGTGAACCTTGACTAATAAGATGGTTTGGGAGTTAACTCATTCCACAAGGACAGTCTTTGAGAATATCATTGATTTTTTAAGCAAATTATTTTCATTGCATATGAATATTATATTGGTCTATGTCTTATAACACAGTTGTAATCTCATTGATTATTTAATTATATTACATTATATTTTATGTATTATTATCTTCTTCTATTTATATCATCCCTCAATATTTTGATCTATGAAATGTTGTGGTTGGTATTCAAATTCTATTATCATGTTCTGATACACTTATGTAGACGGAATGATGATATTTCCCTTGCATACCCTTATTGAGAATCTAACCTCACCCTTTCTTATATTAACTTTCCCTAGGTTTTGATGATATGTATTATGAATGATATGTATAAAAAGGGTGAAATTTTTTATGAATATAGAGGGAGATAATGTACCTAACTTATGGACTTGTGGTTAATGGGTCTAAGTTCACAAATGAAGTAGACCTAAATGTTTCTGTCATAGATCATTAGGTAATGTAATAAATATTCATCTTCATTGATCTTATTTTTATATATAATATGTTTTTTTCATTCATTTTGTATTATATAAAGGTGTATTAATCATTCTGATTCTAGGATTAGAAAACATTAGTGGCTTCTCCATGGATATTTCAAAGAATGAGTCAATGAATAGAAAAATATCCTTTAAATTTTTGTAATGGATAGAGTGATTTGTTTATAATTAATCAAATCCATGTATTCATAATATAGGTGGATGTGGATTTGTTACAAAGGTACATAGTGGTAATATCTCTTAAAAGTGAACACTGATCTAGACATTATCATTTGTTGGAACATGACAATGACCCTTTCTACACAGTTGGTTTGACCGTCCCAGATTATATAATATTGAAATTAAAAATCACTTTATGGGTTATAATGATGGAATTATATAGATAATGACTGTAAATGAATTTGGGTAATGCATATATTTAATAGATTAAATTTTCCCCATATTTACAAATCATATAAGTGAGTTTTCATGATTTTTTAGTTCCCAACTATGATGATTGATTCTTACACTATGATTTTTTTTTGTCAGTGGATAAAATATTAAGGAACCATGTCAATTATGATAATAAAAATATTTTTTATTAATTCCCTCCAAAAAATTAAAACATTATGTGATTTTGAATGAAAAATATAATTAATATATCCACAAATTATTACCAATCCATGAATCATGTGAAAATTACAAATGATAAAATGAGGAAACAAAACTATATTGAGTCCTTAATGGGAGAATATTCACATTAATTTATTAGTTTAGACGGTCTTCTATAAGAGAAGAAATTTATCACCAGTATAGAAAATATATATTCAGTTTTCCAGTGTTTGAACCATGAAAAATTATCTTCATCTATATATAGTTTGGTAGGAGACGTAGGTTAGTTGTGGACTCTCATAATGAATACATGGGAACATGATGAAATTGGATCCATGGAGTTGGATGAATTTCAAAGATTATTTTTCAATAATTAGTTTCATTTTATGCTTCATAATAAAATGGATAAATAATTCCATTGACTAAATTAGAAGTATAATGAATCTTTTTGTACCTAGGAGTTACATTTTACATGACTTGTCAGTTATGCTTCTAGAATTATCATCTAACCTAAAAGTAAGGTTAATAAATTCATCAATGGCATAAAATTCAGTCTCAAAAGGGAATTATCCCTTCGAGACTTCTGTATCTATGAAGAAATAATTTGATGTATTCTAAAGGTTTAAATTTAGTTCAATTTTACCCATTAATATTATTGATGTCCATATAAATGAGAATGGATTAGAAAAGAAACTCTAAAAACCATAGATAGAAGAAGATGATCCTAATATCATGCACCACGTTTGGACGTAAACATAGTGAAAATATTTATAAGGGGACCAGTAAATGTTTATAGTTTATAAGGGATAATTATCACGAAATTGAACACCACCCATACACAAATGTTTTAAATTAATTGGGTATGGGTGTTATGCTAACATGTTCCCAAAGAAGTTGGTCAATGGAAATGATTGATGTTAGTAACCTTTTTAGAATACACAGAATGGGAAATCACATACAATAATAATTTATTATGAGGGAGAGATAACAAAATTGTGAAAGGTATACATATAATTCAGTATAAATACGGTAATGTATTTTTTTAACCTATATATACCCATTCATTCATATGAAAGTAATTTTATAAGTGTATCATGTTTCAATAAAAAAATTATATGTAGAATTATAAATTAAAAACCATAGTGATATAAAAAATTCATATCACGTATATGAATCCTATTTAGTTTTATGTCTATTAGAATGTGTTTCCTGAAAATCATTTTGTTCTCCCTCTTGAAAAATATTGTTTTGTCGTAGAAATGGATAATATTTTTCTACATAAATCACACATTATGTTTTGACGAAGGAAAGTAATATTTTATATTAAAATACAAAATTTTATTATCTATCAGTGTGACAATGGATATGAAATTTTGATCAAAATCAAATAAATTATATGGGTTTCAATTACTATATAAGAGTGGAATTTATATTAGATGGTTTTGGAGAATGTAAATATCATTGATATACCTATTATTAGGTAGTTTTTATGTCTTTTAGAAGAGTTTCCAAAAGTCCCATTAAATGTGAATTTGAGTTCTCAATAGACCTCATACATTGTTCCATGACTAAATTAGAGAATCCCTATAGAATATCCCAAATTGAGTTAGAGGAATAGAAAAAGAAACATTAGGAGATCCTTGAAAGTGATTCATTTTTTCAAGTGTTTCACCTTTACGTGTACCTGTTATTTTTTGAAATATTTTGATGGATTTATGTAATTATATATTAATTATTAGGAGATTAACTAGATCATGATTATTAAAAAGTGTCATACAACCTTTATTGATGGCCCATTTAATCAACTGTATAGATTTAAATAATATTTCAAGATTGACTATTAACTAGGATATCATCAATTCACGGTCAATAAAATGATATTAAAAGCAATATATTTTTTAGATGCTAAAGGCATTTGTTATATATATACTCCATTCATTATTATTAACTCCAACACTATCTTTATGGATTTAGTGAATATATTCATTAGAGATTACATTGATTAGTTTTTGGAATTCGGTATCGATGATAGTATTACTTATTTAAGTTAAATGAATACTAAGAAGATCACATGATAATTTTACTAAAGACCATATGGAAGTAGAAACTATATAAAAATTTACAAAATGTGAATTTTTTTTACAAATGGATTTATTTTTGGATAATATAATTTCACGGGAGGGTATAGAGATAAATTAATTAAAAAGGCTATTTAATTTTGGTCCAGACGAACCATAATAACTGAGATCTACAGTTTTCATTATTTGTCTAGATATTATGAACGGTTTGTGGAAGATTTATTATGACTATATTATCCAAAAAATCTATAACATATGAAGAGAGACAAGTTCTTATTGATAGATATATGTGAGGAAAATTACACAGAAATGAATAGAAGATAAGTCAACACACATGTGCATACATTACTATATAGTGCTGTAGGTTTTTTAACCTATAGTGATGCATCCAATGATGTAGTGGAATGAGTCATTATGAAAAATGACACGGTTATATCTTATGCCTCATGATCATTAAAGGTTCATGATCAAAATTACCGAAATAAATTTTTGACGGTACCTACTATATGTTTGTAAATAAAGATATTGGGAAATTATCATTATGGTGAAAAGATTAATGTATTTAATGATCAAAAAAATTTAACGTATATATTCACATAGAATGAGTTGGATATTTACCAAATAAAATGGTTTTAGATTATAAAATATTGTAATTTATTAATACATTACCATCTTAGGAACATGAAAAAGGTAGAGAGTGAGTTGAGCTGAAAGGGTCATGGTATCTTATCCATGAAGAGGATTATAAAATAAACAATATTTATAAATTTTAAATGAATGGATCTATAATTCCTAAAAAAAAGGGGAGAAATATTATAATTCATAATTGATTGATCAAACATCTAACCATGTCACGAATAAATAGGTGTAGAGAGATGTTGTAGAGCTATAAAATAATTTTATAGATGTTCTTGAGTTTTACCATGATCCTAGTGGAATAATAATTTCCATGATGAGTGTATGTGTTCCATCAGTACCGTATTTGAATAAGGATTTGTTAGAGGATGATCATACCTATTCATTCTATCTTTATCTTGTAAGTATGTATATGTATAGAAATTAGATAGAGAAATTATTGTGTGATGGATTTATGATAGATATATTTGAATTTGAATCTCAGTTCTTGGTATTTTATAATGTTAAGGATGGGAGATAAAATTTTAATGTGATATCACACCCATTACCCACACAAGAATTGAAATGGGGAAACATGACTACGAATATTTTCATCGAACTCCAAAAAATGTCTTCTAGAAATAATTTTATATGAGTTATAGTTGATTACCATACGTTGTTAACAAACTTCATCACAAACATAGATTTTTTTACTAGAACATCATTCCAGGTTAAATGCCATGGAAGTTGTAATATTACATGGTGTACCATGTTTAGGTAAGTTTGATCTGGATCTGATGTTTACCTCAATGTTATCGTGATGTCTTGAACATGATTAGGATACATAGTTATGTTTCAACACTGTATATAATCCTTAACCAACTGTTTAGTTTGAGATGATAATTAGATCCCAAGAGGATATTATGTTATCACATTCATTATATTTTAATGGATTTTGATATCAAACACTTCATCTTGTTGATTTTTAATACAAGAATATCTTTCACCAGAGCATTCAGATGTCCATGGATGAATCCCTCCAAAGAATGAATTGTAAAAATAAAATGTGATATAATTTTGATGTATAAATAATTCTATTAGAAACTGATATAAAAAATGATATGTAAGATAATGAGAGATCCATCCGAGAACACATAAATAAAACATAGATTCGTTAGAGTAGTCATGTTGAAAATGAAACGTGTGATCAATAAATTGATGTTGGGTACAAGGTATTCCAATAAAATTCTCCATAGAAGAAGATTAACAAGATTAGGATGAAGGGAAATTTTAGCCCAAGATACCTAAATACATTTAAAATTATTTATTTTATCTCTATACTAGCTTATCATTTGGATCTACTATCAAATATACCTGATGTTAATTATTTGTTCCATAAATCTATCTTGTGGAATTACATACCAGATACACCACACGTACTGAACTCATAGGTTGTTGAACTAGAGAAAATATCATTCTTATACAGAAAACCCGATGGAGATTATAGTTCCCATGGAAAATATGATTTCAAATGAAATCACCATGATATTTATTGTTTTATAGTGAAACCACTAGTTTGATGATGCTATGTGGGAATCTCTGGAAATGATGAGGCATAAGTGCCCTTATTTGATAATATTTAAGTGAAGGATTTATATTTGGAAATTCAGTTGAAGGTGGGTAGAATATAACACCTAAAGATACTATATATTATTTTTTATTATTATAAAATAATTTTATTTTATAGACATTTTTACACAAATCAGTAGGTTTAGTTGTCATTACACACGATACTATGTTTTAACACACCATAATATATTAATAATTTTATTTCAAAAACACAAAAATTATAACCTATAAGATGAAATTAATAATATTAATAATAAAAAATTCTAATAAAATATTATATATAATTATTTTATTTGAATAAAACATATTGATAAAATAGTTAATAAAGTTTAGAAAAGACTTTATATATTTGGAAAATACTATTTTCCTAAACATTATTATTGAAATTACTAGAAAATATTAAAATAAAATTTTATAACTCTTAGGAAATATTTTGAAAAAATAAAATAAAATTTTTAAATATACATTTCAAAATTACCTTCATGTTAATTTTTGAGAATTTTCTTAAATATTAATTTCTTTTCAAAGATGACTATAAAATTATAGTTTCATTTAATAATTATCAATTTATTGAAAAAATTTGAAAAATTAAATTTTTAAGAATATTTTTAAAATAAAATTTTTTCAATTATATATTTAGTAATTTATTTTAGTTCTCTATAATCAATTTCATATTCCATTTTATTGTTAAAACATTCTCTATATATGAATATTTTTTTTGAAAAGTTGCCTTCTTGTCATGTCTATGGTGTTAATTATCAATTAACATTTTACACTTATATAGAATGAATTTAGGAAAAAATGTTTCAATATTTTGAATCATAATTATTTATACTATATAATACTCTCAAAATAATTTTTTTCTATATAAACAGTAAACACAATAACAATTATTTAATGTTTTTATGTTTAAAATGAGTTTACCCGTGGTTTAACTAAAAAGAAAAGATGAAAAAAATGAAAAAAATATTCCCACCCATATTGGTTGGAAATATTTTTAAATTATTTCATCTAGAATTGATAATGTAAAATTGTGTATCCTTGAGTAATGGGATAAATGTGGTCACTATTTTTTATTTTCAAAACATCAAAAGTGTTCCACTCACCTCACTTATAAAATGTCACCCCATCTCCTATCCATATCACACTTCCAAAATCCTTTGAATTGGCTAGTAACTACAAAAATAAATTATTTAATTATCTCACAATATCCTATAATCTATTTTTTAATCATAAATCTAACCTATGATGGCTGTTAGTGAATATGAAAATAAATTGATCGACGAAAAGGTAACATTCTTCAACTGACATATTTAGTTTATTTTTTCTCCAACTAAAAAAAATATTATTAAATTTTATTAATATAATAACATCACTATATTAAATATAATGAGATTTTATAATACTATGGTCATAACCAACATCAATCCCATCTTCCCAAAAATGGGAAACAATATCTTTGCTTCTTTGTACGGCAGACTGCCGCCTTACGAACCGATGGTACATGATTTTTTTTCAACATCTCTCATGACTTGGTATAATGATGGACAAAATATATATTAATGATATTTTTAAATATATATATAGATATTTATGTATATATAATTTCACATATACCTTTCAAAATTCAATTCAATAGGGGGATCCAATAATATCAATCATTTGTTTGATGATCTACAGCCTCACGAAGCGATATGTTCCATTTTTAAAGTATATTTTAAAAGTAATATAATAGGGGAATAATTTAACTAATATATGTGATGGATATACAATATAAATTATTTTGGTTATAAAATATATTAGTTAACTTTTTTTCTTTTCATCTGTCAAGAAAATAGAAACATCATTCAATCATTCGTGCAACCTACCATCTTTGTGATTGGTGAATTTAATTATATATATTTAACATTTACGGAATAATAAAAATAAATATATAATGAATATATATGACATTTATATCATGGATAAATTTTTTTACATATGCAAACCTGATCAATGTAAGAGGAAAAAAATAAAAATAAATACATAATTGAAAAATTATCTAATTATTACTGGAAATATAATTTTCAGAAGGAATTGTTAATAAATGTGTAATAAAATGATATAATTAGATCATATATGAAATTATATATATATTATTAAGACCGTGAAAAGATTTATAACAATTTTATGTGTATTATACATGTTGATTGAGTGATTTTGAAGAAATAGTAACATAATGTAATTGATTTGTGTCTCAATATTAATTCTTTTGGAAAATTGTTATGTTATACAAATTTTATATTTTATGATGTGTATTTATAGATTCATGAAATTTTGTATGTATAATATTATTATATTCATGACTTATAACATTTATTTTGATTTTATTATATAAGTATTCTTATGATTGGATGTTACCAAAGAGCTAAGTGTTTTATGATTCAATCCCCTAGTTTATCAAGATTGTTTATGAATATTTCCAATGAATAAATATTATGAACCTTCCATCATTATCTTCAATAATTTTCGTTTTTTAGTTTTATTTAATTATAATGAATTTTTTTCCTTCATTTTCCTCTCATTATGTACTCAAGTTTTCAAAATAATGTTTTTAATATATATAATATTTATTTCTCTCATCATCTGAAAACTGTTTTCCTCTAAACCATGTTTTTAAAAAATATTTTCAAAAATATTTTTGACACTATTCAAAATATTTAATAACTAAATTTTCAATTATGTTTAAATTTTAAATGAATTGTTTGAAAATAATCATCATGTTATTTTCTATTCATGTTCCATTTTACTTTTACTAAAAAAATGAAAGGAAACATTGTTTAAATGTGTACAAAATAAAAAAACGTTTCTCTCCAGAATAAGTAATCAATGATTTAAATATGAATTTATTTGTTTCTAATGTTGTTTTTGAAGAAGTGTATTTCAATTTTTTTATGAATTTTCTGTTTTAATAAGAAATTATCAAATTGATGTGTGTATTTTCTTCTTGAAATGTTACAAGGGATATTTAAAAATAATTTTATATATAAGATTACAAACATTGACATTAAATTTAATTTATTGATGTTATATTCCAATAATACAATTCAGATTGTTTCTCAAAATGGTTTATGTTTATGATGAAAATATTTTTATGAAACCCATATCTTATCGACTGGTTATACTATGAGAAAAGTATTATGAAAGAAACTTCTTTCAATGAGTTAAATTTTTAGAAAATGATTAAATGATTCTGAAACATGATTCTTTTTAATAAATTAGGTTATGATTAACTATTTATGCAACCAATTTCTATCGATGGGTTCTAATATGATGAATGTTTTGTGATCGTTGGGGACACAAATTCATGGATAATGTGACAAGTCAATCATTTTTCTACCTCCAATGCATTGGGAAAAGATTGATATCTCATTAGATAAACATGAATGGAATAAAAAGTGAGCATATTTCATTAAGGCACTCTATCTACTATGATATTATTTGGTGTGAACCATGTAAACTACATGGGTTTGTGGAGTAAACCTATTCCTCTATGATAGTCTTGTCATTGAGAATTTAATTGAAAATGAAATGATTTCATATTCTTATGTTCATTCCAAAAATATATGTCTTATTCTAATGTTATGATCTTATTAATTATGCACATTGATTCTATTATGATTATTGTCTTATGAACATCCATGATTTATGACATGAATCGTTTTTATGATATATGATATATATGATATGGATTTCAAATGTTATTATCATGTTCTCATACCCTTATTCTAATGAAATATTGATATATCCATCGTTTACCGTTAATGATCATTTGATAACACCCATTATTTTGTTTCCTTTGCACAAATTCTGATGAAAGGTACTATATACGACATTTAGAAACATTGAGTTGTTTGTGAAAAATATAGTGGGAGAAGATGTTGATTGCATATGGACTAGTATTTTGTGAGTCCATGTTTCTAAAAGAACCAAACCTAAAATGTTTTGGAAATTAACATTGTGTTATGAAAAGTAAATTGTTATATTAATATGTATATTGTATATATGAGATGTTTGGGTATTTACATATATAATTCTTGGAAATAATTGAATACCTATAATAACCCCTTATATTAATTAAATAATAATCATGGAATAAAACATTTTTTGGATTTGAATAATATTTTTTTAAATCATAAATCCTTGAATTTGATCTACCTTAAAATTTTTAAAAACATTATTATTCATTAAATCAATGTTAAATTGTTTTAGGAGAACAATAAACCTTATCATATTTGGATTTAATTTCTTGTTTGAGAGAGAATAATTCAAGGATTTATGGAATGTATAAACAGTCACTTTTCTACCTCCAAAAAAATATGTCATTAATTACCCTATTTCATTCACTGTAGATATAATTTCCTTTGTGTTGCTATATAATTATGTTTTCGAATAATTGGTATCTTAGTAGAATAGTATATTATATGTTTTCATTTATTTTTTTGAGAAAAATTACACCCACAATAATTACATTGTAATAAAAAATTATTTTATAATGTATATATATCTATTGTTATTGTGATTGTTGGAGTTGAAACTAACCCAACAATATATATTTCAAAAAATCTATATGTTCATATTTAAAAATCAAATATTTCCAAAATATTGATCAGAAAATCAACTCAATCTTTAAAATGTATTTTATTAACCTTATATATAAGAATAATCCATATGAATCAAAATTCACTTTTCACTGAATTTTTTAGTGTGTACTATGGATATTAATATTATTTTAGTTGAATCTGTCATCAACTAACCTACTAAAGACTTACCAATGATTACCCCTAGACAGCCTCTAATAGGCCAGGGGATGAAAACTAGTGCCGAGTTGGAATATTCTACAAATGGGTGGCATTAGCCTAATGTATCTATACATATGTACAGATCTACAAGCCCACACAACGATGGAATGTAAATCAACTAAAACCCATGATTGAATATAAATAATATCCCATAGAAGTGTATCATAATAACGTAATGAATGAAGAAAAAGATAGAGAAATACTAGCCCAACTAAATATTATAATGATTATAACCTGCACCAAGGGAGAGGACTAATTCAAATGAATTATCCCTCTAATCACCTCATTATGACAATCCCAAGCTGTGCTCCTCCTACATCCTATCATCGTTTGACACTGTGAAAGGGTTCTTCATCTGCATAAGAAATAAAATGTGTGGGAAATGTTACACAGGGGAGAGTATAATAGAAACCATTAGAATGCCCCAAAAATGAGAAACATGAATCACTAAGTGTAGTCATCTCAATACAATATCTCACAATCAATGTATAAAAGAAAACAATCAGGTGTACTCAAGACTGAATCCAGGCTACAAGGAGGTCATAACTAACTACCATCCACTATATCTTTCATGAATATACACTCATTCCAAGATAATCCACTTGATGATAAGTGATATCCTCAGATTCACTCAAAGGAAGAGGTCTTGATCATTGGGGACTTCCCACGAAATCTCAATGGTCAATGAAGACCATGATGCACAAATACGGGGACACTCCTAGAACCACCAAGGGACACCAATAACCTAATATAGATAAAAATGATATGTAACATTTTAGATGTCAATAATAATAATACACCAATAATATGGCCTACTAGATATAGGATTAAAACCCTCTTCATGGATGTCTCACTGATCCAAAAAACCCCATCTAGTTAACATAGATAATAGGGGAAATGACTCGAGTCTCAAGGAGGGACACAAAAACTCTATCTAAGACATGGCCTCTATAGGGGTTCACAATCCTAATATGTGGATGTATTTAATTACTGTAACCTCGAGGTAAAGGACCAGGGGAACACACTCAACATATACTACTCCAAACGAAGGAAAAAATAATTAAAAAGTCTATTTATGGGAGGTACATTGTGTGTACTAGTGGTTATAAGCTATGTTGATCTATCCCCAGTTATGACATTATGGAACCACATCACACATCAATTATGTAACAAAATAAATATCATTTACAATAATTACATGACATGTAGAAAAAAACAAAACCCCTCCCATGTTTCCTGGCTATTTATATGTACTAGCATTCCCATGTACTAACCCATGTATATGTGCCAGTGTCTGTTTCAATGTTCATGTAATGATTATAGTCATTTACATTTTCCCATGTATGTTTAATTTCCAAACTAGATGATAATAAACCATGGAGGGGTCAAAGAAAATGTGACTACATCCAATGGTGTGGGATACTTATATCTACATAGAACCCTAGAACCATAGCTTGGCGACCAACATGGTGTCTAATCCAAAAATACATGTCTTCTTTCTATAAAATATCCTAACACGTCAAGATCACTTCCAAATCATCCTAAACTTTTTCAATGGTACATCCCTCTCCAAAAGATTTACAACGGGGTTAGTCTAGTCCTATACATCCTTGATTGGTAGATATCTAGGCTCAAATTTGCTCAGATATCACTCTTTCATGTAACAATCATATTGCATCACATATAAAGAAGAATGGAATCTGTATTACCATTCCGATTGAACTCTAATAATCTATTACCACAATAAAACCCTTAGTACACCATCTATTGTGAACCACACATGTATTATTGATCCATTGGACCAAATATCTGTCCCACAATGACTAAATATTACATATTCACCGAACCATGGTACCAAATCAAATTATTTATATTAACATACAATGATTGTGATATGAAATCAATAAAATTCACTATTTTTGGAATGAACCCCGACCATTGTTAATTTTGAATATATTAGTTTTTATAGAATAACAGATGTAATATTTAATAAATCAAAACCATAAAAAAATTCAATCAATTTAATTCTACCAATTATGTTTGTTTCAATTCTGTTTGTAAAATTGATCTGTGTTTATATTGGGTTAGGAAATGGAATGGAATGAAAAAAAATAAAATCCTATATAGAGATTGGATTGATCGTTGATAAATAATAATTGTGTTTGAATCATTGAAGAAATTCTTGAAACCCATTGGGGTGAGGATTCATGATATGATCTCGTTCTATCATCAGTCCCCAAGAACACTCTAATCCAATGGATTCTATGTCTATTGGTTTTAGAAAACATCCCTAATTAAAAATCCATTGAATTATATTTAAATTTTATGTAGATCTATATGACTATTTAATACAAAATAAGTTATTTATTTTATTTTTTTATTATTTTCATTCATGTGAAAATTTTTACCATACATCCTACACAAATAATGATAATGTCACACATCGGGTAAAATCTGAGTTCTAAACTCAATGTTGTCTTCAGATTTTTGATTCAGACCCCCATTAAATATTTCTTCTGAATTTTTAGAATTATTATATGCACATCCTATTTAATATAATTAATATAATAAAATTTAGTTTTTCGGGACATCAAGTCGTGGAATCACTTTATTTATTAATACATGGTCTTCAAAATAATTCAAATAATATCCAAAAAATAATGCATAGAATATACGAGTCATTACATTCTCCCCACATCAGGGATTATGGTCCCAAAAACAAAAAAAACTACTCAAAAAGTTGACGATACTAAGCTCATATTTGGGGATCATGACCCCATGTTCTCTAATAAATATTATCAGGATTCCACAAGAAACATAAAATGGGAATATATAACCCAGAAAGTATCCCCCTTTTTGATCTTTGATCTCTATTTAGTACATTGTATTGGTATCTCCATCCTTAAAGACTAGTTATCTGCAATTAATTTACTTATGATGGGTCATGAAAATACATCCTCAATTATGACACATAGAATAATTAATATAGGGGTTTTAACTACAAAGGTAGAGATAAGTGGTATGCCACCTCATAAACACTATGATGTATCTTGAAGGAACTAATGAGTGTAAAAGATAACATGAAACCATGACCAAATACCCTAATTCCACATCAAGTTGATAACCTTAAGGGCAAATGGTACCCCTACTAGAACTATAATGGTCTTTTTCATCCATCCTAATAACATTTTTGATGGATCTATGTAGTCCTCATCAACTCTATGATGATATAAACCTTCTCTATTGTAGCTCTCACCACCTTCGATCCCATGATTGTTGAATCACAAGGATCGTTCCAAAAATGTCATGATCTATATGGTCTCCCATAAAACATTGGAATGGTTCATTTCCATTGGAGTATTTGAAGACGTAGTTGTATGAAAACTCCAAAAGGGTAGGTGATCCTATCAACTACAACCAAAATCCATGATGATATCCCACAACATGTCCTCCAAGACATAAATTCTCTTATCTATCTAGTTTTCAATTTAGGGGTGAATCAATGTTATCCAGAATAAATGAGCCTCAGAAGGCTATTGTAATTCATTCCATAATTAATATTTGAATTTAGCAATGAGATTATTAATATTCATTGAGTGGACTCTATGGAGACAGAGCAATCTTGTATGTAGAGTCGTCTCATACTCTCTAATGTTGTTTTCCATCAAATTTATATGAAAAGGGACAACTTCTTGAGTCGGTCTATGATCACCCATATCTCTTCGTGTCCCATGGATGTACATGGTATGTCCAACAATAAGTCTATAGATATCTCACTCCCCTACCACTCTAGAACCCCAATAGGATGAGGTAAACCACTAAAAACATATGATCAACCATAATCTACCGACAAGTGAGACATCCAGACATAAGCACTACAACTCCCTTCTTCATACCTATCAACCAAAACTAATGTATGAGGTCTTGGTACTTATTTTCCACAAATTATGTACCAAAAAGGGGGATTTAAGAAACTCTAACATCACCATATCTCAAATAATCAATGGAAACATCATCCATCCATAGAAATTTAATACATTCTAACCACCTTCATAATATCCATATGGTGTATGTCTAGTGGATATATATGTAATTAAAGTCCAACGATCCATATCTCTACTATATTAATCACTAACACACTAAAAAATTTGTGGGTTATCGACCATACTCTAAAGATATGACGCACCATCCTTTTCCACAATGGGGAACTGCAATGATGATTACTTCTCTGAAGCCTTTACCAAAAACAATGAATACGATCTCCTACATAGAGCATCTACCACCATATTTCCCTTCCCATGAGTATATATAATATCAATTTTATAGTCCTAGAAGAACTCTATATAACCCGTATGTCTCATGTTAAGATCCATTTATGAGAATATATACTTGAGACTCATCTGTTTATACTAAACGATATATTTCTCTCCCATGTGGTATTTTCACCACATATTTAGTATGAATAATACCACTATTAAATCAAGATCATGGTTCACATGGTTTTACTAATGTGTTATAAACTCTTGTGAACCATAGGTGATTACTACATTCCTCAATATCAGAACCAAACCACATTCAGTCCCTAATGAATCACAGAACAATACATACTCAGCACCCTCCTCTAGAAATATCATGATGTTAGTTCTCTTATACCTTCTCATCAGCACATGAAAACCATGGTCAAACCATTATTTCTATATGAGAGGTTTCCCCTTTCAAAGAAAATTTGAAAATGGCTCTTCTACTCTAGGAAAATGGGGTACAAACCAATGATAATAACCTGCAAACCTATGGAAACATCACACATTGGTAACACTCTTAGGTGGATCCAATGAAAGAACAACCTAAATATTTGTTGGATAAACAAATACATAATCCTCTAAAATGATGTGTTCAAGAAAGATATCCTCTGAATTCCAAAACATATAGTTCAAATGGTTCCCATGAATATGGTTCTCTTGGAGTGTCTCTAGGACTGTTCTCAAAGATCTCACAGGATCCTCCGTAGATGCCGAACACACTAAGATTTCATCGATGAAGACCACAAAAAACTAGTGTAAGAAAGGTTGAATGATCTGGTTCTTGAGTCCCATGAATACTCGCGAGGAGTTCTATTTTCCATTTGGCATTACCAGGTACTCATAGTGAACACGGTGACATATGAATGTTGCCTTCAAAATAGTTTCATTATATACCTATAAAAGTTGATATCTTGATCTGAGGTCAATCATATGGAACCTATGAGTCCATATATACATTAGAATGAAGTTATATATATATATATATATATATATCATTTTTTGTGGTTAATTATTCGTTGCATCCACCAGATTCATGAAATGGTAATACAAGAATATCCTCATGCTCCCATCATACTTCTTGGTGAACAACACATGAACCTTCATGGGTGAAACTCTAGGCCTCACAAATCCCATACTCCACCTAGACCCTCATCTTTAAAAGTTTAAATATATCCATATGTTATATTGGGGATGATATCAGTGTCATCCATGGATGGAAGTCTATACATTAGTCTATCTCCCAGTGAGGATGTAAACCTGGTATGTCATTAAGAAATGAATGATCATACATTACCACAACCGTAGAAAACATCTTGATTGAAGTATGCACTACTCAAAAAATAATTCTAGGAAACATGTGACTAGTCAACTGCAATATACTATTATAGAGCTCAGACTTATCTTCCATGGTTTCCTTTTCACCCATAAAGGATACCTTATTCCATTACTACAAACACACATTATACTCATTCTTAAAATAGTCAATCTATTCAGGAAAAATGGATAAAAATTATATTCCTAAGAATATTTCATAAGTCATAAAAGTTTCTACAATGATATCTGATACAAATATCTCACTTCCAAGCATTATATCACAATATTGGAACAAGTGCGCAATCGCCGAGTCACCTCCTATCATAGTATGCAACCAAAAGTCTCGAGCCAAATGCTCAACTTAAATCACTATATCTAAAACAAAATAAATGGAAATGATGGATTGAATCACACGTTTTTTTCTATACTACAAAGAAATTATAAAATACCTAGATCATACCTCATATCATCCCGGAAGATTGGGGTGAAATGGCGCAATAGCTTGCAGCTATCCTTATACATATTCTCTATAACCTTGATACTGAAATGGACCACATGGGGGGTGGTGGTGGTAACTAGTCAAATATTTGTCTACCCCATAATTTCTTTTACACCCCTCTTCCAAATCTGACACTCAATAGAGAATACTACTCTTTCACCACTCTCTGACTAGTAGTACTTTGACACTCTCATGGTTAGTTGTACAACAATTCACACATTCCCTAGATATATTTACTTGGTCATCATATGTGAAACACCACATCCCCATTGATTGATTCGAGCCACCATAAGAACCTTGTACCACTGAACCCATGTCATGGGATCACCTCATTAAGTTCCTACCATTCTTGGCTCTCAAAGACTACTATCATTTTCTTAATTTTAAGGTATTGTCGATTAGCTTCCCACTACAAGCTCCCCTTATTAGTGCCTACTCTATATAGAGGGATTCCACTACTATGATTTTCTGAAGAACCCTGACATAAGTGGTAATGAAATGAGATAAGACTAAGCCTATATATATCAGTGCAATCAAAACAAAATCATGCAATAATTGATGGAATGATCTCATTCAATATAAAAAAGTAGGGAAATAGATCAATAAACCATAATGAGTACTCTTCCATGGTCAAACAACCTGACTATAGATGGAGAAGCTTCTATATCCATATTGATCGCAATGTGGATGGAAGGAACACATCCCGGATGATATTTCCAATTTTGGGCTAGTATAGAGCTGTCTTATCATGTGATTGAGTCACTATAGTCCAATATCTCTCAGAGGAGCACTGAAGAAGGATCTCTATGAGGACCACTATCAAAACTATAAAAATTCTCACAAGGAGGAATGTAAGAGTGACTTCTTCATTCCATTACTCAACAACCATGGAATCTATCCCACCCTAAAACTCGGGATGCCATAGCCTCTACAACTCGTATAATGTACTTAACCTGCATACATCCTCCGAAAGCACATCATATGAAATATTCTTATCAATTGGAAGTGGTATATCTTGTAAACCACCCAGAGGTTCTATATCCAATACATTCCCCATTAATAATTCGTTGTCACTGGGAAAATCATCCCCATGATCATATGGTGGAATCATGGATGGATATATGCAATGAGGAATCCAAAAATAAAAAACCATATTCCATAGTCTAAAGTGTATATTTGGGGAGATGAAATAAAAATGACAAGGAAGATACATGCCACTACTATATGATGAATGTACCAGAAATTTTCACTAAAATGTACACATACATATACCATGTTTAAGGGAATGTTATCAGAATCCTGGTATATAGAAAAAATGGACACTACACAAAAAATGGAGTCCCAATCCTGAAAGACAAACTGAAAAAAACTAAAAAATATTTCCTCAAATCAATATCTATGATTTTTGGTAATAAGGTAAAACTAGACAACTCTCCAATACCACTTTATCATAACCTGACCTTCCATGGTCCAACCCATGACTACCGCTATCCCGTCACTATTATAACAGGGGTTGGAGACCAACAACGAGTGGTCCAATCCCAAAATGGGGGGAATTAACCTATATTGCCTGTGTAGAAACACACATCTCCATGCCAACACAATTATGAAATTTCAACAAATTAAAATCAATGCATGTATACAAATAGGATCCCATAACTTTGTATGATAATAATGTACTAAAAATATAAAAATGGAGACAAATACAAGCCCATACAAAAACCTAATGATTCGAAATGATACATGGGTGAGGAATAAGTCAAAGGCATTCACTCAGAAAACCCATCGATCTAGAAAGATCATTCTATGATCCACCCACTCCATTTCCTCCCTGGACACCATCAAATGGTTTGTCTTCAGCATAATACTCAACACATATAGGGAAATACCATGTAGGGGTGACTATACAATACCACTTTGACACCATGAAAAATCAACGATTTAAGTTCCGGGTATAGTGATCATAATACAAGATATGACAATAAATGTATAATAGAGACACATAGCAATACTAATAAAGATTTCATGATACCAAAAAGTCTTGAAAATTTTAAAGCCACATGATTCAACTAAAAGGAACAATTTTATAGAGGGAATATACTCAACATGTCATTATATCATTAGAGAAACTTGAAAATATGTATATATCATTGAGCCATACCTGGGAATTCTCATTGGTCTGAGAAGACCCCGATATATAGATAGAAGTACATTCCCATTAATATTCATAGACACCATGAACCAAATCTTGATCAAACCACTCTATAAGGGAAACTCTATTAATGAAACTAAAAACCCCTCCAATGTAGCCTTCTATATGGAGGGTCAAAAATATTGTCATAGTGGTCACCATGACTCAAAAAACATTATAAGAGAAAATGATGATAAAAAATCACACAACAGCCTAATGGAGGGAAACTATAACTTCGTATGAAACTCAGCTTCTAGAGGGGATGTAATTCCATTGATGATGACTTAATTATACATTATACCATTAGGGGAAAGGAACAAGGGAACATATTCATCTTATACTAGTACAAACTATGAAAAACATTACAAACACCATTGAATGGGGGGAAAAACATGTACCAAGGGGTACATGGCATGTCCAACTATCCCATAGTCTTACCATGTGAAAAGTATTCACATGGAATGTGTCCCCCAAAATAGAAGAGATGTGTAAGGAGTTCATGGAATATAGTGGAAAAAGACACCATGTCCATGTATCATGGTTATGCATGTGTACTATCCAACAAGTGTACTAACCCATGTATATGTGTTCATGTTCATGTCCAAGTAATTGAAATGATTTTTTGTGTACTTTTTCCCATGTTCAATGAATTTCCTAACTACACACAAATCCTTCATATATGTGTCATGTAGAGTGTCGCTGAGTGATTAAGCATTCACAATATAACTCCCGCTAGAGCCTTAGTGCCTCATACACTAGGGTAACTGGTCATGTAATCTTAAAATAAACATCTAGTTTCTTTGGAATTTCTAAATCCATCTACATATCTTCTGTATCATCCTCCAAATCACTATATTATCTATCCAAGAATAAATTTTTAGACTGGGGTTGTATGTTCGGTGCCAATGTCCATCTGTAATAAAACGAACTTGAATCCTCATAGAAATCACTATGTTGAGCCACTACCAGCATACATAATATATTTGGAAGAATGGATCCCAAAAATCCATTCCAGTCTACCTCTATTCATCCACCACCACCATCTCACCTCAATCACACCATCAATCTTGAATAGAACCCATGGTGTTGATCTGTTCCACTGATAAATAGTTTTACAAAAATTAAATACCATGTATTCATCGAACCATGGAACAAAAGAAAAAACCAATGATGAATATCTAAAAAATGGGGGAAGGAACACATTATACACAATATGTGAGGAATGAACCTCAACCCTTATTTTTTCATCCATGAATGTTTTTATAGTAGAAGATAAACGTATATGAATAATTCCAAATGAATAAAAATCAATTCCATCAATTTATTTCTATCGACGAAACACGTATCAATTTTCTTCCTTTAATCGATTGGTATTCATCATGGATTTTGAAATAGGGTTGAATTAAAAAAATAAAACATCATATATGGAGTTTTGATTAATCATTCATGAAGAACATTTATGTCACCATTATTGAAGAGATACAAAAACTCTTTTGGTATGATGATCCATGATCAGATACTGATCCATCCACATTTAACAAGATCACTCTCCTCCAATAGATTATATGTTTCTATGAATTAGTGAACAATACTTAGACAACCCTTAAGGTCATATATTTAAAGAAGATGTATCTAACTTTGTAGAATAAAAATAAAATTTTTTAATTATTTTTTTTTATTTTTTCCCCATGATAAATTTTTAAAAAATGAACTACAACGATAATGATTTTGTATGTCTACAAGAAAACCCATTTTTTGAACACAATGGTTTTCTCATATTAAATATTCAATACCCAATTTTTGATTTATTCTGTTTTCTTTTGGAAAATTGGTCATACATGCTATTTAATATAATATTTATTTTTCAAATATTTATTTAGGTGACACTGATCCATATAATAACATGTAGTCTCAATGCATGGTCATGAAATTAATACATATAATATTCAAATAATAGAACTTGGGAAATACAATTCATTACCATATATAATTAAATTTGAACATTAAAAATAATTTACCCGAGGACTATGAATTCCCTAAATATAAAATTGAATACATCCAAGTTTGAAACGAATATTGTATTTTCACACCTATTATGTATTATAGATAGATTCTCAAGAAATTATTTTAATGATAAACCCATGATAATAAAATTATCTAACATCATATTATTTGTAATATCCAAAATATTAGAATGTATAATATCATATATATTTAGAATATGGTCTGAGTACCACACAACCCGAATGACATTCTCTTATAAAAAATTCCCTATATTGGCATATGAATGTTATCTTTTTTTAGACTTCAAGAGAAATCGAAACTGGAGTGTATCTTGATTAGAATGTATAAAAACAAAAACATTGAGATAAAAGTAAACATTTCCAAAATAAAATAAATATGGGTTTGGGGAAGTGGTCTATCATTGACAATACACTAATTTTATGATATAAAATACACAACCTCAATCATATGTCCATTATTTTGGAAATTTTCACTTTCATTTAATGATAGATATATGTCTACCCTTAATTGGTACCATATGAATCATAATTAACCATAAAATGTTTGATAATGTATATAAAATAAAAACAAGATAAAATTAATAATAATATATCCTAAAACATCATTTATATTTTGATTCTACCTCATCTAAATTATATCTATTATATTTGTCTCATTATCAATTTAGATCATATATATTTATATTTAAATACCATTCCCCTTGATTCAAAAAATATTATAATAAATTTCTTCCTTGTATATATTCAGAACTTCCAACAAATTAACATCATGGTATTTCAATAAACCACATATAATAAATAAGTTAAATGTATTCATATCCTTATAAAATTCATACTTCAATGTTGGTGGTAGAATTTTCAATTATGTTAAGTATCGTTCCTTCATATATGGATTTAATACCAAGTGTATATGATCCAATTCCCTCAATAATTAACCAAAAACAATAATTATAAAAAAACATTAATAATGAAATTATATTCTTTAATCAACTAATATTTTTCTTAAATATCTTCATGTTCCTAATCATTCTTTAATAGATAAATGTTTAGTTGATCTTTCATATGACCAATAACATTCATATGAAATATAATATATGAAAAAAATTATCCATAATGTATGAATTATATATAAATGGAATAAAAAATAGAATATTCTTGGCTTCCCCTTCTTGGAATGTGTACATCCGATTAGAAACTTCAATTGGATAAGATCATGTTTTTAAGAATAGATGACAGTATATTATTTAAAAATCCTTGTTAGTCTACATATCTAGAACATGAAAATATAAATGTGGTATAATGCTACTAATGTCCACTAATAACCCATAAATCACACCAATGGTAATTGTTATTGATATATTAAAAATCAATAAAATCACTACTACTAGATTTACTTCCCATATCTAAATCCCCTTGTAAAATTTAAGTGGTAAAATATTTACTTTAGGATAAATTCCATCAATGGACATAATGGTTATTTTTTCATTCAATTAATAGAATGTATTAATACTCATTGGGTTCTTTTAAATTAATTGTAACATTATCTAGATTAAAACACTATATTACTCATTTAGTGAAACAATATAAAACTATTAATGTATCTTTATGTTTGAAATTTTATTCATTGTAAAATTTTGTATAAAGTTATATTGGCCAATGATTTTATAAATGGAATTGTGAATGTAATATTGGATAGAAATTATATAAACCAGCAATTCTATTTGATAATTTTCTTTCCTATCTCCATATATCTCTTATTAAATGTTTTATAATGTTCATAAATCTTCACTCATAAGGCTCATATCTTTATCATTAATGTATCATATTTCATTTCCTTCGTGGGATATTTTGATTCTAGAGTTTTATTGAGATCTCACTTATCCAATTGAAAATTTTCATAAATTTTTATCACTATGATGATACACATCCTGAAAATATTATTTTTAGAGTGTTCTAACTTTTATACATCCTCTTATTTTACTTTTTTACGATGTTGATTAAAAAGATCCATATCTCTTTTACCTTGATTAAAAAATATTTTTCTTGAAAACAATCATTTTCCCTCATTATATAATGTTTTTCTAATGAATATATTCGCACCTCAAGTTTTTGAATTCTTGTTTGGGTATTTTTGGGAAACTTGTCAAATCTATTATTTGTCATTGAGATTTTAAGTTTGGTTTTTGAATTAACATGTATAACATATCATATATTTTGATACATTTTCCCATATTTTTTTATGTTACTCCAATATATCATTAGATTTCATTAACTATTTCATATGATCAAGAAAATATATCATAATTATTTTGTTTAATTTTTTATTGGAAGTGTTATTATGAATGTGTGTTTTTTATTTCTGAAAACCATGTATTCCATCTAGCTTGTATTAACCCCGATCATTCCAAGAAATACTAGGATTGATATTTTATTAAGGATTATATGTATTTAAGATTGAATGAAACTTAAATTTAGTAATTTTATAGTATATCTAGTTACAAATAATCTCATCTAGATGATTCATAAAAATTGAATTTTAACCATGTCTAAATTTACTAATTTTTTGAAATTATGGACATATATACTATAAATATTACATTATTCTCTATTAACATTACATTTATAAATGATCCCATTAATTTATGATTTATTCTACATAATATATTAATTAATATCACATAAATCCAAAATTACATTAAAAAATTGTGTCTTTTCAATCAATGGTTTCAAATGAGATTTAGTGAAAACATATTTTAGATATTACTTATATCTATAGTATTCTCGTCTCAAAAATATCCACTATATATTATTTCTATAATATTTTATGTCATTTCATTAAGAATATAATAAGATAATATCACAAGAATGAATTAATGTTATTTGTTTTGGGATCTTTTTTTTAATAATACTTTTAAATATATCGTGATTCTTTGAATGATTTCTTCTCTTTTCGAACAAATAATGAAATTCAATCCCCAGGGACATTATCAATGGATTTAGATACTAAATTAACATTATTTAATTGTACCTCTAATCATAATAATTGAAATATTTCCCTGATTATTATGGAATAAAATTCATTTCTCACACATTCATGTAATGGGGATATATTCTTCAACTTAATTTATATTTTTTTAAACCATTATGAAGAACATATTCTAATATTGTGATGGATTAATTAAATAATATATATGTGATTTCAAATAGAATATAAATAAAAGTTATAATACTTTGAAGTAGATAATTCCTTAACTTTTAGTTTCTAATATATTTTGATATTGTACTATATTATTAATTCTTAATAACATGAATAATTTTAAAGTATATAATCCAAGTTGAGACATTTTAAAAAAATTTAACTAATGAAACCTAAAGCTATTATATCCAAAAAAATATATAAATCAAAAATTGATTCCCTCCATAAATTTGTTTTATTTTTCTAGTTTTTTTCTGTGGATTCATATTTCTTTATTAGGTATGAATGGTTATAAATCAGCTCAACATGATCTCCTCTTTCACACAGACTTATATAATAAGATAACGTTACAATAACTAAATTATTATGAATAAATCAATGTATTTTTTTAATTTATATAATGAATTTAATGTTTTATTTTAATTTGATATAAACATTAAAACAAAAATTAATTAATAGTTGACCTAAATCTCTGAAAATGCTTCCAAATGTTCTTGATTTTCAATTTTTGAACATCCCCCTAAAAGTAAATAGGGTCATTGAAACACAGTAAACTTGGTTTTACATATCATTCACTAACAGAAAAAATTTAACTATCCCATTAGTCTATTTTTATTATGAATTTTTTTAAAATATATTTAATGTAATATTTATAACATAAAATAAAAATCATTAATTTTTTTGATTATAATGGTTATGTGTGTTCGGAAAGTAATATGTGAAAAAATATCAGTAGATATTGAAACATTTTTTGGAAGATTAAATTAGTTTTATTGAATCACATAGTTTCTCACATAAATTAGTAAAACCTCAATAACACGATCACTCTATCCCACATGTAATACATTTATACATCGAAAGACTCATTAATATAAATATAGGCATTAATAATTTTTCTTATCAAGATATACTAGATGTATACTATTTTAAATAGTTTGTAATATTGTTCTTCCATGAGTCCCTTATAGAAAATTATACTCTATGGATTATCTTACCTTCTCTAGTAATCATTATGGATCTAAAATTTCACCCATTTGGGAATCTCCCCATTTTCAATTACTATGAGATCAATTTCGTCAATAGTAAAAATTAATGATTGGGATAACATGAAATCAATAAATCATGTAATTCACTATAATAATCAACTTATAATCACCTTATCCCCATAAAAATTCTTAACTAATACTGACCATATTATATTGTATAACTGAAATTTAAATGAATATGATTTTTTATACATTATGATGGTTTGAATCTTATTTATTCTCCTTTATTAAAAGATTCTCCTCAAATATCAAATCCACCAACTAAATTTATTTCAAGATCAAAAATACCTCCTGAAATATAAAAGTTTATTTGGATGGATGTATGTGAATTATATAACTTTAATAATCATGTCATCATGTAAAAAATTACCAAGCTTTCACACAATTATAAGTATTTATGAATTTTAAATGATTTGGGAATAAATTTTTTTTGAAATATCCATGTAAACGAAATCTTCCTCATTCCTATATTATGAAGATCATGAAACAAATAATCTATTTTTTGATGAATTTCATATTTTAGTTAGAGAAATTTATACAATGATTTCTCATTTTTGTAATTAATTAATTTAGTTTCAATGTTTTTCATTATTCATAATTGGATCACATATATCATTAGTTGTTCTGGTAATTAAAAATAAATTTTTTTTAACCCCATCTTATGCCCAATTCATGAGGAGTTTATTTTTTTAAAATCTATAGTTTTACGAACAATTTTTCTGATTCATGATGGATTTACCCTTGATTCAAGGTTAATTATTTTCATAATGATCGGTAGTTGTATTGTATTTGATTTTTACATGGAAGTAATGCTACATGATTATAGTTATTTGAACTAAAAATGAATAGAATTTAGTACACCATATATTATTTAATATGTTCAGGTATGGATCAACATACTCTTCTACCAAAAATAATCAAATGAATTATTATATGAATAAAAAATTAGTTTCACAAAAAATTAAATGTAATCATATAGGGAATTTATATTCCTATTGAAAATGATTAATAAATTTTTTTTATTCAATAAAAATTATTTTCAAAGTTATTTATGAAATATAATTAAAAAACACTTATAAATTTACACTTTAAATAATATATGAAGACATCTCGAAATTTTTTATAATAAAATTGCTTACTATGTTATGTAATTTATGAGGAAGAGAAGATATCATAGCATGGAGAAGGGGATATGGGTCATAAAAGTTAACCATGTAGTAGTGTTTTTTTAAATAAGGTTTCATAGTTAGGACCAAAATCTATAGACTATTCAAACTGAATATTACATGTTGTAAAATGACACAATTTGTTTTTTACTACACTAAACCTCTATTGAAGACTCATAACTCTTTCAATGTGATTTTATTGACTTCTATAATTTTCTGGTGGTGATATAAAAGGTTCTCATTTATCTGGTGAAATGGATTTAACCAGATATCAATTTATAAAAAAAATTAATACTATCTTATGTTTCCATATTTCTCTTAGAAAATATTGATCATAATTTCTTGAGTTCGTTGATAATAAGGATTAATTATTATAAGTAATTATTTGGAGGATTTATGTGAAAAATATATGAATTTTTTCTATAGTATTTCTGGGATATAAAAATGGGTGGTGATTATATTAATTTCCAGTTAGTATGTTTAATTTAGTGAATTTTTTGTTGGTTTGATTATCTAAACATATGAAAATAATAAGAAAAATATATTTTTTATTGAAAATATATGTGATATTTTTGTTTTAAATAAAAAAATAAATCTAAAATGTTTATTATAAATTAAAAAAAGTATTGGGGAATTTACTAATGAGATTAATTAATTTTATACGTATGAATTGTCGATAGTCGAATAAGTAAATAATTTTATTTTTGGAATGGCCTGTAGGCCTTATTTTTTATTAATATTTTATAATACCCCTTTTAGGGGTTAAAGCGTAACCCTTTCCTATAATGTATACTTAGTGATAGTACATGACCCTATGGTCTTAGTGGAATTCATTCCAAACTATCACATCATGTAATTATCCCTCCATAGTGTCTATATTGTGAAGATAGATCTCTACCTTCACATGGATAGTTGGATATCTATCCTGTGTAGAGGTGCACATTCCTGGTACCGATGGAAATGCATTACCCTCACATTCATCCCAATCTGTTTAGCTTTGCTCGTGTGAATGTACCTGCTTGGAATCATCATCTAGAGCATGTTCCTTGAAGATTTGTTCCAGTTGCATCAGCATTTCATGTGTCTCGATGTCCATGAGGTGGCCTTAGGACATTAAGGTAGCCTAAAGGGCATGATGAGTCCTAAAGGCCTTAATGGACCAAATGACATTGGTGTAATAAATTCATTGAAGGAATTGAGGACCAATGTTGTGGACCGAAGGAAGAATCGGACAAATAGTATTGGATTATATAGTATCAAATAATAACTGCTACAAAACATGGTATAATTCCTAATATAATTACTCTGAAATATGTCTCCAAACAGATTTTATATTGACTCTATTGGATACACTGGAAGAGTTCCCAAAAACTGGGTTGAGGATCATGTTCACAATATAATTGAATATGTTGAATTAAAGGATTATTATATTGAAAAAAGTGAACATGGAATAACAAAACAATTTTTGAATTTGTGAAAAGTGATTCATTTCATAAACACAACACAATATTGTGTTTATATTCAAATTATATTTTTATTTAAGAATTTTTTATATGAAAAATATTTTTTTCCATAGTGTTTTCATTATTTTGTGATGTTTGATAATTATTTATTAATTATTTCATATAACATAAGAAATAAATATATTCAATTTGATATGGTATAATAGTGTGATAGAAGGGATTTTGAATTTTTTTTATATTATAATGATATAGGTTGGAAAATAATATGTCAGTTTTAGGTAATTTTATAGAATAATATCATTATATTTATTATTATAATTGATTGAATTACCTATCGAAACATTTTTTAAACTGTAATATTTTTATGAGTAATGTTGATGATATGAATTATTGTTTGATTATTTAATTTAAAATTTGTTTTGATCAATATTATGTCATTATGTGTTGTTGACATGGTTATTAGGACTGGGTATATTGATGTCATACTCTGATAGAGAAATGGAATGGAGGGATACTTCATTATTTGATGACTATCATGTATAGAGGGATGTTATATTCTATTTTTAAAGAACAAGAATGGTTGTTGATGTTATTTTTGTACAGATATATAACTATTATGGATACAAATTTAAGGTTATCAAATATAATTTAATTTTTAATGTAAAAATAATCATTGGTTGGTGTGGTTTCATGAACATTATTCTGAGACATGAAAATCATATTATATGGTTTTTTGGCACGTATTTGTTAGTTTAGATGATGATATTTGGATGAAATAGATGTTGGTGGTCATAATAGTGATTGATATATGTTAGTTTATTATATTTATTAAATAATTTCTCCATTATTTTATTTATTGAATATATAATGTTTTCCCAGAGACACATACAATCATTTATATATATATAGTCACATATAAATATATTTTTTAAAAAATTTACTAGTATTCCCACCCACTCAAAAAATTTAGACGTCAACATATAATCATGTCATGTATATTTATAAACTCACCCTAATATGATATATTGTTAAATAGACTTGTAGGAAAAAAATTAAGGTGGTTCTTATATACTTTTTGTTATACATAAGTGATCAGTCTAGGGTGGTAATAGTTTGAAATTTTTTTGATAACTACTTAGAGTGACATATTGGGTATCATTGATTAATATATATATACTCACATTGATATGTATATATATCTGATATCAAGTATGTGTTCATTCATTTTTTGAATAATTGTATTCAAAATATAGTTGAGATTATTATATAACATGGCAGTTGTCATTTTTTAATGAAATAAACTGGATAATTCCCCCTTTAAAATAGATTATATACCATTTATTATTGTCACCACCACTTGAAAAATTGAATGTTGGTATTCAGGGTTAAAAAAGATTCAATTTTCATCCCCAAAATGACTGGGTAGAGTTTTTTCATTAGAAAACGTAATAAAATATCTTGTTATGATATCCCAATGCATGTGAAAACAAAATAAATCACTCAAGAATTAAATATTGAAATTTTGAAGATGTGTTGTCTTATTTTTACCAAATATAAAAGACAAATATGTTGTTAATTAAATTCTCAAATATTGCAATGAATATAGTCATTATAAATTATTTTAAAATAATACATTATTTATATAATTTTTTTATATTTAATTTAATACTCGATCAAATATATTTATTTTCAAGACGATTATTTTACTCACTTTATATATTATTGAAATTTATGTTTTATTGTTACGTGCTAAAATAATTTAGAGTTCACATATTTTTAATGAGGAATTAGATTTAGGTGATTAATTTTTTTTACAATATTTAGTCATGAAAAAATTTTAATTAGATTAACAGAATATCTACATATAACATTTAAAGAATTAAATATAACACATAACTTATATTATCCTCTTACTGATTATGATTTATTTTTCTTATATTACATAATATTATCTAAATAACTTCTAATAATTAAAATAATTTTCAAAATATATGGAAATGTTATAGAAATTTTATTAGACTTATATTTTCCTCCATTTTGTTTTTTATTACGAAAAGGTGTGTTTTTATTGAGAAAACATAATTATTGTAAATAAAGAAAACAAACATAGCCCTACTTATCCATCTCTCTTGTCATCTTCTATATTTTAAAAAAAACAAACTAAATTTTTATATAATTTAAAATAACTTATTTTCGTTAAATGATGTAAAATAAAATAATAAAACCCGTTTATTTTTAATAAATATATGTAATGTTGGTGTTTTATATACAGATTTTTTCGAACTTGTTATTTTCATCTAAATCACCTTAAAAAAACTTATATAAGAAATAAGTTTTTCTATTTTCCTTTAAATAAGGCGATTCATATTTTAGTATAAATTTATCATATTCCAATAAAAATAGAAAATTCATTATTAAAATAAATTGGTTGTTTTTATGGTCAAAATATCCATAGAATATATGTTTTATACATGGATGGACATAACATGTCATTGCCTTATCTTTTTTGAACTGAAAAACTTCTTAGGGATTTGAATGATTCCAATAATGATTTAATAGATCTTAAAAAAATTCAATAACATATTGAAATTATATATTGAAATTATAATTTCTTATTTTTGAAAACATGATGTTAATGGGAAGGATATAAAACATAAAATATATAAAAAATATATAGGTGAATATAACATGTTTCGTTTTATTGATATTGAATCAAATAAATTCCCTTGATTCAAGAATCCTTATATGTTATATAATGAATTGAAAAATAATATATCCAAACTTTTCTTATATTATTCTTGATATCCATAATTACAATATAAAATATATTGGTATATAGTTAATCATAATGGAAAACATATATCTTTTTCAATAGTTTTCTATAATATATTTTTTTATCCATTACTCAATGTGATCAAATGGAAATCAAAATTCAAGAAAAAATTATGAAATATTATCCAAGTGGGAAACTCTTAACAACGTCTCAAATTGTTGAGTGAGAATTGTTATAAATTCATATCATAGAAGTTTTGACATATTCAATAATGAAATGATTAATTAATAACCTATAACGGTCTATTAAAACTATAATGACCTGGAAATTTCATGGGAACATTTTTCTTAATTCATTGGAATTTTACGAGTCCCCAGTTTCTGACGGCACCTAAATCCGAGGCCTGGTGTGCCTAGAATCAATTTACGAAGTTTTGTTCTGGTACGTTCAGGAAACGTATGTGTGGGTTTTTCTATATTTTGAATCGGTTCTCGGAATTGAAATTTGATGACACAGATGAACACGCAGCGCCGATAATTGCTTAAGGGGACCGTGACCACAATTGCGTTTTATGCGGGTAGAGAGTTTTTTTAGGGAAATTAGAATTAGTTAAATTAAATTGCGGAACAAATTTTATTTATCTTTGGTAGTTAATTCCTTCCATGGGAAGATATTGGTGGGGCCCACACCCAAATACCTTTCCATGTGTGGATATTTGAGAGGTGGTGCCCACACCAGCCCCAACCTTTCATCTCCCATAACCTCCCATTAACCCCCAAATAATTTCCTCTTCATTAAGTTGACAACTAACCCCGCCATTTATTACATCTAGACTCTCCTCCTTCCACCCATTTATTGTGCAACCCCACCTAATGAATTAATTAATTTCATAATTAATTAGTCTATTTTTCAGCAATTCATTTTTGAATTGTTTTGAATTGGTGGGAAATTATTTTAAAATATGGGAAAGCCTTTTCATTTTTTTGGTTGTCAAATCTTGGTGGGAGAGCTCTTGGGAGTATTTAGAAGGAATTGTTCTTCTCAGAAGACGAACAACAAACATCAATGTAGGACGACTCCGACGAAGACTCGGGATACTTCTCCATCGACGCTTCCCTTCGAACGCACCCTTACGTCAACTGAAACGATGTCCGTATACCGTGACGCCCGACCTCCGCGATGCCGTCTTCCACGACGCTCGACTACCGTGGACCTTTATTCGAGGTAGGGGTTATTTTCAATTTTTAATGGATTAAAATTGTTCCACGTTTGTCATTGAATATATTTTCTTGTATCTGGCCTATTTTTATCACATAATGCGGAGGGCGCAGGCCAAACGAACACGGCCCGACGAAACTCCGCTGGATCATGATTTTTTTTGGAATTAGAGACTGTAGGAGGTATGCGGAAGAGGCTGGCAGCACAAGGGCCGCCATCACACATGAAAAGAAATCGGTGGTGGAGGAAGCATGGTGTCATTAGGCCATGCTGGGGACACGTAGCTGCGGCTAGGGCAGACTGTGACGGAGGAATCCAATGTCGTCGCACCGGCTATGCAGAAAGAACCGCGATCTACTTCATGAGCCTCTTTGGCAAGAGAACTTGCCAGCTCATCAGCCAGCCTGGCGGAGGAATGCCACGACGCTAGGGAAGCCGCGCTGGAGAACCAGCGGCCCGCCCAAGTGGGGTGCTTGTGCCAAGAAGGCCGGTCGGTTTTGGTGGGCCAATTAGGAAGGGTGGCGCCGCCGCTTCGGGCAGCCGGGGGGGGGGGCACCCCCCTTCACAGACCGCTTAGTCCCTTTGGGCCGAGCTGCATGGCCGGCCGGTAGGGCTACGCCCTTCCAGGTCGCGCCCCGTCGGGCCGCACCGGGCCGCGCCGGGTCGGGCCACGCCCCGCAGGGCCGGACCATGCCTGCCACCGGGCTGCATCACGTATCTTTATTCTTGGCCAACACCACATGCCGTGTTGGACCCGCCAAACTAGGCCAGGCTGACCCACTAGCACACTGGGTGTAACAGGTCGGGATCACACGCTTAAATGTAAATATCTTCACGACTGTGTGTCCGATCGACGCACCTACTGCGGAAATGGGACCCTTGCAACGAGGTGGTAATTTTTCGATACTCTAAGTGAGATTTGGATGAATTTGTAAAACGGATGGGTCTGGAATGAACGTAATTCCAATGGGGCCCTCAGAGCATAAACACTTATAACTTATGTATTGGACGTCTGATTGATGTCCTGTCAACTATGTTGAATTTATTTTGATGAGATAATTCATTTGGAATACTCCACTAGAGGTTTGGATGAAGTTGGAGTATGGCCGGGTTGGATTGTACCTGAAATCCAACCGGGCCCGGGAACGGAAATGCAAATAATGCACAGACCGGGCGTCCGATTGATGCACCATCGGTTGTGTTGAGACCCCTATAATGAGGTGATCCGATTAGATACTTATTCGTGAGATTACATGACACTTGGAAGTATCGAACAATAGCTCATGGAGCGGATCCTCTCAAAGACGAGCGTACGGAGTACGGAGACCTTGTAGCTGGCTGAGACCTGATGACTGCTTGTCCTATTCGATTCGGTGTGACATGACTATCCCAGTGGGGAGCGCTATTATGTAGGGGAGATAGACCCATGGCGGAGGGGTTCTACTGTGTTGAGGTGTAAGATCCGCGGTACTCAACAGGAGGAGTATCTCTATAGGCTATTAGGGGGTGCACTACTGTGTTGGGGCGGTAGACCCATGGCGGGAAGCACTGCTGTGTTGGGGCGACAGACCAGCGGTACTCTACAGTAGGAGTACCTCAGCAGTCTAAGTTTAGTGAGTAGCACCTTGGAGTCATGACATGACTATTGTACTCGACAGAGAAGGAGTTCTCCAGTAGCCGTGGTTTCAAAATAGTGAATGAAAATCCTGGTTTGAGCTGAGTCAAGGACCATTGTGTTTTCCTCATGATGGAGTTGGGTTACATGATAACATATGTTTATTTATGGGAATATACCAAAGTAAATGTTATCTATTAAGATATTTTTTTGTATTTTATCCTTGATTGTTTTAGTGAGACCTTGAGGGTCTTGGGGTTCCTACTGATTATCATTATACTCACCCCTGCACGGGCTTACCCGCACCTCGTTCTGTTGGATGCAGATGAAAAATAGTGCTGACTGAGGTAGAGTGTTCGAGGGCTAGACGATTTTTGGAGGTGGACCACATAACGAGTCGTTACCCGGAGGAGACGGAAAGACATGGAGTGATGAGTAGGACATCTGTACCTACCATTCTGGTAGGAACCTGGAGGACAATTCGGGAGCTGCTTCCATCTTCCAGCTGTTTGTCTATTCAGTTGTACTTTCTTTTAGTTTTAGCTGTACCTTTATGTTGGGATTGTATTTCTGGCCCCTTTGTACTTTAATCACACTTGTTATACTTGTTTACTTAGTGTTTTCTTCCACATTTTCTCTGGTTGTGTGTTTTTACATTTTATAAAGGAAATTCCTTCCCAGATCTAGGTAATTACGCCGTTGGTGATATTTTCTAGCCCCTGGCCTATGGAAGACGGGATTGGGGTAGTAACGATGTGGGCCCCAGGGGATGGGTCATGAAAAATTGGTATTAGAGAAGTCAGTTCTACTGCAGAACTTAGATCACTGGTATTTTCTTTCTATAAAGCAATAATGTTAAGGGTACCGGGTGTGGTTTTCAGTTCAGGGAGTCCAGTGATGGTGCGGTGGCCGACGTATCCATACACCAGGACCCTGACTACTGATTTCTTTCTCAGTGCAAGAAAAAACTAATTGCATGTGATTTTTCAAATGTTTTCTTTATGTCAGCTTAAACCAGGTCAGCTCACATGGTATAGTCTTTTCACCGTGTCACATATGTTTCTTTTCAGATGTCCTCACCTTGTCAGCCAGCGCGGGTTCAGAGTGGAGAGTGTGATGGTAGCCCACCGAACAATGAGGCCTTAGTACATGGCCCTCTTCCAGTAGAGGAACCGACAGAGAGTGCACGCCGCTTGATCATGTTTCATGACTTCCAGCAAAAAAGGCCTTTGAGGTTTCGAGGTGAGTCAGATTTTCAGATAGCTGGGTACTAGCTGGAGTTTGTAGCAAGAGCCTTCCACACATCTGGGACAGCCTCTGAATTGATGGTGTATCATGTTTTTAGTCTCTTTCAGGAAGCAGCTGAGAGGTGGTGGAGCCAGATGCTCCAGTTCTACAAAGAGACGACCTTCACTTGGGGAAACATTGAGTGTTTTTTTTCAGGGTATAGTTTATATCAGCAACTCTACGATCTATGCGGGCTCCGGAGCTACTACTCTCTCCTCAAGGCTTTCTGACCATATTGGATTCTTCTACAGCAGGAAGTAGAGAGATGACACAGAAGTCCCAGAGGACTAGGCCAAAAGGATGGAGACCTTGGGATATAGGTTTGGTTGTGCGAGGCACACGAAATAGAGCCAACTATATGAGGAGAAGGAAGTGCTATGCATGCGGCATGCAGGGTCACTCGGCTTGTGACTTCCCGATCTGTCTAGAGGATGAGCAGCAGATAGTAGAGGAACCTACCAGACGGAGGCAGAGGAGCAGGCTGTACAGCTGGTGGTGTACGACACATCGAGGTGTTTCCACCACCACCACTAGGGGGTCCATCCTGACCGTGGGGAACGCATGGATATGGGAGATCATAGCCTCAGGCAGCTGAAGCACACAACTATGGAGCTCCTAAAGTAGGTGGACATGAGCAGGACTAGTTCCAGGCATGGAGGTCTTTGTTCATGGTTCTTCTTGTTTCCATGTTGTTGTTGTTTTTTATTTTTATGTGTCTTTGTAATACGGGATATAGTAATAAAAGACACATTTCCTTGTGACGTTTACTTTCATATCCTTTTTGTATGGTTGATAATGAGAGGTTTTGGTTAAAAATATTGACTTGACCCTCACCTTCGAGATTCCTACTAGAGGAGACCCAGTGACCACACACTAATGATGACTGTGTGACTGAACCCATAGAGGTGAGAGTAATAGTTGGATCTCTTAGTTGTAACGTCGGGGCCTTACGACGTCATCCAAGAAATGAATTGTAACGTTCATGTCAGGATTATTTGTATTAGGAAATGAACGTGGTTCATCCATAGGATGAGAGAAGATTTCTCTTTTTCATTAAAGGGGAAATATTAGAAGATCTTGTAGGACTAGAGATGGGTTAGTCTACGATAGAGAAGGTGAAAATCATGCTGGATCAGATGAAGACTGCATAGAGTAGACAGGAGTCCTAAGCTGAGAGAAGATGAAGACAACTGGAGTTTGACGATGGCGACCACATCTTCCTACGGGTCTCACCTCGACGAGGTATGTGGAGATTTGGTCGTGGCTACATGTTATCTCCGCATTTCATCAGACCATTATATGTTATCAGAAGAGTAGGCGATGTGGCTTACCTCATGTCCCTTCCACCTCAATAGCATCAGGTGCATGATGTCTTCCACTTATCTCAGTTGAGAATATATGTGCCCAAACTGTTCTACATCATCGAACATGGAAAAATATATATCTAGGATAGGGTTATGTTCTTGGAGGTTCTAGTAGAGATTGAGGAATCGACAGGGGCGGGTCTTATTAGGACATTCAATTCCTCTGATGCACATTCACTGGCAGCTCAACAACCTTTAGGGAAGCACATGGGAGCAGGAGGCTCAGATGTGTGCTCAGTACCCCTTTTGTTTCAATAGTGTGTGTAAAAGCTTTAAATGGATGTAAAGCCCAGAGGTGGGAGTAATTTAACGTCCCAGAAATTTCAAGGAAATCTGTTTCTTAATTATTTGGAATTTTATGAGTCTATAGTTTCTGATGAGACCTAAATCTGTGGCCCGTTGTGCCCGGAATGAATTTACGAAGTTTTGTTCATGTACGTTCATTAAATGTACGTTCGGGTTTTTATATATTTTCAAATAGTACTTAGAATTGAATTAGGAGGACACTGATGAACTCGCAATGCCGATAATTGATTAAGGGTACGTTTACTGCAATGGCGTTTTATGCGGGTTGAGATTTAATTTTTTGAGGAAATTGGAAGTAGTTAAATAAAATTGTGGAGATAATTTTATTTATCATTGGAAGATAATTATTTCCATGGAATGTTATTAGTGGGGCCACACCAACTTAACATCCCATGTGTGGATATTTGAGAGGAGAGGCCCACACAAGCCCCAACCTATCATCTCCCATAACCTCCCTTTAACCCCCCATTAATCTCTGCTTCATTAAGTTGACAAATCCCCCCTATTTATTATGTTGAGCCTCTCCAACTTCAACCCATTGATTGTCCCACCCCACCTAATGAATTAATTAATATCTTAATCAATTAATATATGTGTCAAAAATTCATTTTTGAATTTTTTTGAATTGGTGGGAAATTATTTTAAAATATGGGAATGCCATTTGTTTTGTTTTGGTTGGAAAATCTTTGTGGGAGAGCTCTTGAGAGGATTTAGAAGGCAATTTTATTATCCAAAAAAGAACACCAACCTTCAATGAAGAATGACTCCAACGAATAATGTGGAAGACTTCTCCATCGACACATCCCTTAGGAAGAACCCCAGTGTTAATGGAAACAAAATTTGTATACCGCGGTGCCCGACCTCCATGATGCCGTCTTCCGCGGCGCTCGACTACCGTGAACCTTTATTCGAGGTAGGGAGATTATGTTAAATTTTTATTTGATTAACATTGTGCCCCATTTTTCATTGAATATCTTTGGTTGTCACCGGCATATTTCTATCGCCTAAAGCGGAGGGCGCGGGCTGAACGTACACGGCCCGATGACCCTCCGATGGATCTTGATTTTTTTTTTGAATCGGAAACCGGAGGACGAACGCGGAAGAGGACGGTGGTGCAAGGGATGTTGTCGCACATGAAATGAAAAGCCGCAGCCAATATGGCCACGACGGAGGAAGCTGGCACTGTCGTGCCATCTGTGCGGAAGGAACAGCGGCCCACATCGCGGGTAGCTTCGGCAGGAGAACCAACTTGCTCACCGGCCGGTCGGGCAGAGGAAAGATGTGACGCCAGGATGGCACCACGCTAGAGAACCTACGGCGCGCCCGAGTGGGCCACTCTCACCAAGAAGGCCGGATGGTTTTGGCCAGCCGGTTAGGGGGGGCGGTGCCGCCGGTTCGGGCAGTTGGGGGCCACGCCCCCCCACGCCCCCCCACAACGGACCGCTCGACCCCTTCAAACGGAGCCACGACCGGCCGGGCTGTGCCCGACCGGGCTGTGCCTGCATTCTATTCGGGTTGTGCATGCCACTGTTCCATGTCACATTTAATTAGTTTGGGT
Organism: Viscum album; assembly: GCA_963277665.1. NCBI lineage: Eukaryota > Viridiplantae > Streptophyta > Magnoliopsida > Santalales > Viscaceae > Viscum > Viscum album. The sequence continues at coordinate 1,597,351,241 of OY728161.1, forward strand.
GGACAGCCCATGCCAGGTTGGACCCGCCGAACCTTGTCGGACTGACCCGCTAGCACACTTGGCCTAACGGGCTGGGCCCATACGTTTAAATGTGAATATCTTCACGATCGTGCGTCCGATTGATGCACCGTCTATGGAACTGGGACCCTTTCAATGAGTTGGTCCTTTTTCAATACACTAAAAGAGTTTTGGACAATTTTGAAAAATGGCTGGGTTTGGAGCGAACATAATTCCAACCGGGCCCTCGAAGCGGAAACACTTATAACTTAAGGAAAAGACATCTGATTGACGTGTCGTAAAATATGTGTAATTTTTTTTGATGAGATAGTTCTTTTGAATACTCCAATTGAGGTTTGGACGTAGTTGGAGTATGGTCGGGTTGGATTTTACCCAAAATCCATCTGCCCCTAGAACAGAAAAGATAATAACTCACAGACCAGGAGTACGATTGATGCACCGTCTATTGAGTTGAGACCCCTATGATGAGGTGGTCCCATTAGATACTTCCACATGGTTTTACGTGACACTTTGAAGTATCGACCAATATCTCACAGAGAAGATACTCCTGGAGACGAGCGTACAGAGTACAATGACCTTGTAGCTGGCTGCGACATGATGTCTGCTTGTCCGATTCGATTCAGAGTGACTTGACTAGCCCAGTGGGGAGCTCTACTATGTTGGGGCGACATAACCATGGCGGAAGGTCACTACTACGTTGGGGTGGGAGACCCACGGTACTCGACATGAGGAGTACCTATGTAGGCTATTAGGGGGTGTGCTACTGTGTTGGGGAGGCTGACCCATGGAGGGAAGCGCTACAGGGCTAGGGTGACAGACCCACATTACACAACAGGAGGAGTACCTCAGGAGTCTAGGGTTAGTGAGTGTCAGCTCGGAGTTGTGATAGGACTTCTATACTCGACAGAGGAGGTGTTCTCCATCAGCCATGGTTTTGAAATTGTGAATGAAAATCCTGGCTTGAGCAGAGTCAATGACCTTTGTGTTTTCCTAATGATTAAGATGAGATACTTGATAACGTAGGTATTTGTATGGTCATATACATATGTAAAATATTTCTATTTAGATCTTTCTATGTGGTTTATCCTTGATAGATTTAGTGAGACATTGAGGGTCTCGAGTTTCCTACTGAGTATCGTTATACTCACCACTGCACGGGCTATGCCCCCAACTCATTGTGTTGGATGCAGATGACGGACATCGCTGACCGAGGTAGAGTATACGAGGACTGGATGGTACCCATAGGTGGACCTCATGACGAGTCGGTCCCTAAAGGAGACGAACGAATGTTGAGTGTTGAGGAGGACATATGTACCTACCCTTCAGGTAGGAACCCGTAGGACGATTTAGGATATGCTTCCATCTTCTGGTTGTTTGTATTTTCAGTTGTACTTTCATTTAGTTGTAGTTGTACCTTTCAGGTGGGCTTGTATTTCTGACCCATTTGTACTTTCAGAAAACTTGTTATACTCCATTAGTTATTGTTTTCTTCTGCTTTTTCTCTGGTTGTCTGTGTTTTCATTTTCTAAAGAAAATACCTTCCCATATCTAGGGAATTACGCCTTTGGTGCTAGTCGCAAACCACTGGCCCATGGATGGTGGGCTGGGGGTAGTCACGATGTCGGCCCCAGAGGACAGGTCGCAAAACAATCAATAAAAATTGGAAAACTTTAGTTTCAAATATAATTTCATCAGGGAGAAATTTAAAATGTTCTTGTAATGATTTAGTTTTCATAATAAATTAAAAAGTCTCAAATATATTTATAAGTGGAATTACAAATGAAAAATTCCATAATTGATGTTGAATTTATATTAATTGACATCACCTATTATGACTTCATGTATGTATTCTTGGTCACATTCAATTTTAATTTCTTTAGAATTTTTTCATCAAAGATGTTTATATTGACATAAATAAAAACATGGAATTTTTAAATATATAGGATTTAAAAACTAATTATTAAAGATAATAATTAAATAATCATATGTGTGAGGATTTTTTTATAAGGGATTATCATTTTAGTTTGTTTTATATTGATTTATGAATGGTAATGTTAGATTATGGGGAGAGATTTGATAGTTAAATTAAAACAGAAGGATGTGGGAATTTAAATCAAAATAAGATTCAAAGCAATGGAAACATGGATCAGGGATTATTATTAATATAATAAAATTATTTTGAATTTGATCAAGGTATGAAATGAAATGAAATTTCTCAGTGTACTTATTTTCAATAAATGAAGTACACGAAGAAACTAATTGTGTTTCAATGAGCTTGATTATAAAAGACTAAACATATGATGAGATATATAGTTTATTCCCTAAAGAACTATATGAAAAAAAATTAATTTTTTTTTATATTTATAGTATTTATTATTAACATGGTTAATCTATTAATAGATTTTAATATTGGAGATATAATATTGGGGTTTCCAAAAAACATATTGGAAAATAACATGCCCCTCAAAATATTTATAGATAATAATAAAATGCTTAATTATAGTTGATATATGAAATTATATAGTTTATTTATAATAGTTTTTGAGTTATTTTACACATAATAATGAAGAGTGTCAATTGGATGAGACAAAAAAATAAAATTCAGCTATTCATGGTCTACAAAAGACATAAGTATTTTATATATATATCAATATTATACTTAAAAATATGAAGAAATGATAAAATTTGTTTTATGAAACATATAACAATTGAATCATCTACATCTTACACAAGTGTATAAAATTATAATTGATAAGATCAATCCAATGTGAAATTGATTCAGTAAACATATTATATGTATTGAAACCCCGACAACATATAACTAATAATATATACTAGATGAAACATGGAATATGTTACTCTACTGTATGGAACATATAATGTGAAATAGTTTACATAAATTTAATTAATGAACTTTGAAAACATTTCATAAATGAGTTATTATAGATGTAGTTTACTAGTCATTATGTTACCAAACATAAGAATTAATATACATGTTTAGTGGGCATGGGATTGTAATATATTAAATAATCAAATATTAAATTGATGAAACTACTATATATTGTTATATTAGAAAAAACCAGATATTTGTTATTATAATATATACAATCTATTCAAAAACTCATTTTAAATGTTTTAGTATCAATTTTCTGTTGATGCGGGACATTTGAATTGCACACAAAATTCCATTTTTTATGTTTTCTAATATCTTACAAATATATTTTAACAATGAATAAAAATAAATTTCAACTAATATTAAACATTTTATATACGGATAAAACAATGAAATTTATTATTGAATAGTTATTATATTGGGATAATCAGTTTTATCAAGAAATTTAATGACCAATCATTAAGAACACCACGTAAATTATATATATAAAGGTGATATGACAGGAGAGTAATTTTATATAATTAATATTATGAATGAGATTAATATTAATTCCATATGAAATAATTACATAGGTAATCTTTTTTGATATACTAAATTTTTCCAAGAGAACTCATAATCTATAAAATGATTACTCTCATAGAAAATAATAAGATAGTAGGATTGATATAAAGGATTATAATGTTTGATTGGTGATATTTTTAAATGTTATTATAAAATGTAATGTTTTGAAACATGTGGGATTTTTGTTGAATGATTGAGATGAAATTATTTAATGATTAACGATATTTAATTCCATCTTATAAACCCACCCTATGATACTAGTGGATTTTTTTTATTTAGATGGTACTAATCATTCAATGGATTTATTATTTAATATTTAAGGTGGGAATTACCAGGAAAATTGTTTTTCCAATCCTTTATATTTCATCACATGATAAAATTAGGATGATGACAAAGGTATCTATTAATTTAATTAGTGTCACAGATTGAAAAAAAGATATTATAAAAAACATTTAACAATAAATATCCCCCCTTTGAGTGATTCAATAAAATTCCATGGGGAAAAAATAAATATTTATTATGAATTTATTCTCAATTAAAATTTTGGAATACTAAATTATAAATAATATGTGAAATATTTTCATTAGTGTTCATTGAGAATTTCACATTCCAATTATTACTGAAATACTATTTTGTTAGGTTCGAGATCAATTTTTATTTTTTTATATCATTGGGTTGTTTCATACATTATTTATATTAAAGCTTTTCTTTTTTATTTCTATTAAATGATTAAAAAATATTTTAAAGGTTGGTTTCACATTTTTATTATAATTTTATTTTTGAGGTTCAAAAGATAACATTTATTTTTACTTATAATTCTTAACACACCATTATATAAAATTCATTATTAATAATTTAAAAAAAAAATAAATTTCTACACACACATCCCATATAAATATATACACTATTTTATTTGACGGTTAATTATGATTTTTTATTCCTTATATCTATAAATTGGTTAAATTTATTTTTCTAAAATTAAAAATTTAAATTATTTATATAGATAAATTTTTCCTAATTGAATATACATAAGGAATTATATTGTTTTAATAATCCTAAAATAGAAATGTTTTCATGATTTCATACAAATTTCATTTTCATTGACATTGTTAAATGAAAAATCATTTTTTCACAATAGAATCAATTTGAAAATATAATCAGTAAAATTTGTACATTTAGGTTGGAAATTCATTTTTTATGGTTTATTTATCATTATAAATTTATTTATAATTTTTTTAAGAAGAAAATGTTTTATCAAATAAATATATTTTCATTTTATGAACCTCTTATTACTAAAATTATTATATTTCACTATGAAAAAATATTTCATTAGATTAAATGAATAGTTAATATAATTTGTGTTTGTAATGTTATAATTTCATATTTCATGTTTTATATTAGATTATTTTAATGTTATAAGAAAAATTAATAACCAATGTAATAAATAATTATTTCTTATTTTGGATTGCGTTATCTAAAAATACCACATTTTCTTATTGTAGAATCATTTCAAAATATAAAGTTCTATCATACACATTTATCTAAAATAATAAATGTATTTTACTTCTTACTGATTCCATTTTCATCCACTACCACCCTTGCAGCCCTTGTGATGATCCCTAGCTGCCAAATCTTCTAAGAGGTGATTCTACTTCAATCCTATGTTTTTTGGTGCAACGTTTTTTGGGTATCAAATCTGCGGGTGAGTATAATCACTCCATTGCTTCACTTTTTGGATTGGAGATTTCATATACATCTTATCTCTATGTAATGATCTAAAACCCTTTTTTTCAGTGATTTATAAGATGAGGATTCAAAGGGTCTTTGAATAAGGATCTAAGGATTTGATTAATATTGTGTTCTCTAACGGTTTTGAGGTAGGTTGTCCACATGTAATATCCTATGATTTTTAAGTGGATTTATTCATTCTATTTTGTGTTTTTAATCTTACCATGTTGTGTTTTTGGTTTTGTTTTTTATATTTGATATAGAATATGTCCAAATGATGAATATAACCTCTCATTGTCTCCCTAGGATGAATGGAGGGTGACTTGACCAATTTAGGGCCACTGATGGGGTGCGTCGGCTTTCCCGAACATAGTTAACAAAAATGAAATGTTCAAAATTCACAGATGATTAAGTAGAGACCATGATAAACATTTTATTTTGTTTTTAGTTGAATAATAAGGGATAATTGGTAGTTTTATATAGATTATGGTAATGTGAAATAATTTTTTTTCTTGAGTTGGAAATGTTTAACTGAGATCAATAGTAATGTTCCCAAAGAAGTTTGATTTGTACTCCAAATTCATAAGTAGAATACTACATGGGGAAGACTAAAGTTGCTAATTGAATTGAAATATAGAATTGGTTGGATAAAGTAATTGAGTTAATGTATAGAAATTATGGAATATTATTAGTGAGTTAAGAATAATAAATGGAAATTGGGATAAATGTATATGTAATGTAAATCATTAATGTGTTACTAGTTACGAAATGAATTTATTTCCCATTTGGTCATTATGATTTTTGAATGCTTTTGAAATTTTCTATGTTTGGTTGTGGTATAGTATAATTTTGGTGAATTTAAAATTAATAAAGTTCACATGTTTTTGTAGAGTGGGGCATTAACAAGAGGATCTATTCCCATATGTCTATTTAGACTAAGGCTCTAAACTCTATCCCAAAATTCATGGATTAGGGAAGGGGTGGAGATCTATTACCCTAATGGTTGCATTGAATGATAAAACATGGACCAAGGCTTCAAGGTATGTCTGGTTTATATGTGATGATTTAATTATCCTTACTGAGATAGGGAAGATGTTTATTTTCCCTACACATTTATTTGAAAAAAATAAAAAAGCCAATGATGATCTGTTAATAGTGAACCATGTAATTATGTTGGTAGATGTATTGAAATTGGTATTAATTATATGAATGTATTAAGTGAAATTTTTAACTAATTTAACCCAATTTTTTTATTTACATTACTTTATTTATCCCTCTAATGAACTATATATTGACTTGATATTTTATAGACAATTTTGGTGGTGTCCTAATGAGTTATACTCCCACCATGATTTGACATCCTAGGGCACTTGTGCAGACATCCTACTTGTAGGTCTGGAAAAGGCCCTATGTTAGGGAGTTGATTTGGGCATGTGAAAATAATAGATAAGGTTCCAGAAATGGATTTAGAATCATTAGGGATACACGGTTTTATTTATTATGTGTTTTTTCACATGGAATTGTTCAGAATAACATGAAATATTTTCTACAGACTATGATTTTTACCGATTAGCAGAGAGATATTGTCTTACGCTTTCTATTTTGTTATTACATGTTTCTTTCTCTATTAATTTTATTTTAATTTTTATTGCTCTGGTATAGAGGGTATAGTCTCCCCATATTACTTATTTAGACCATAACTGCTAGTTAGAATTCTCTTCCATAAAGGTATGCATGCATGGGGACCTGTGGGGACCAGGGCCAAGGGACTGTTTAGTGGATTTTGGGATTGGATTGTTATAAAGATGTAGTAAATAAGGTCTTTTATGTGACTTACTAATTGGGGATGGTAGATATGACATAACATAAGTGGTAGGCCTTGGATATGATCTCATGTCTTGGGGTTGATAACCCATGTATGAGGAATACCCCAACTGCACAAGGGTGGGATTTAATGTTCTTAATGTTTGTTGGTACATTTGATTATATTTTTGTATTTGGTGATGCACATATTATGTGGTGAGATTGGTTAATGATATTTTTGTCATGAACATGATGGAATTAGGATCTTAATTCATGATTCATTGTAGGAACCTATGCATTTTAGTGTCTTGTATGATCATATACACGAATGGGATGGGTGTTTGTGGAATGAAAGGTCAAAATCATTACACTTCATTGAAAATTTAAAGAAAATTACAGTGTCTATGTAAATGGTTGAAATGGTAAAGGTAAATAACATGTTGAATATTGGCTAAATAATGATGTCTAATACAAATTTAACTATGTTGAAATGTGTAATGTAACAAGTTATGAAATTTGAAATGATCTTAGAGAAAAAATTTACATTATAAGTTTTGAAATAGTTTTGGAATGGTGCTTAATGTAATACTTGTGACCATGAGAATTAACTACCCTGTGTTATCCATGACCAATTATAGGGTTGGTTGAGGGTAGTGTTTGAATGTGATATGGTCCATTTGGATAGTGTATGTGAAATGGTTCTCTGTAACTAGATTATTGAAATATTTATGAAATCTATGAATGTTATATGTCATGTATTCAAAAGTTCATGTTTGATATTATATAGAAATACTAACATGATGTCGAGTTCTAGTAGGTCAACAATATAATATTTTTGAGAATGCTTCTATATTCATGGATCAATAGAATTTTATGACCCAGGTTGGTAGTGAAGGTATTTTCTGTGAGAATATTTCTTACTTAATGAAAATTATGGAATGAGACCCGGGGTGGGTCATGCTGAGAATGTTTGAGCTAACATGGGTGTTTCAGCTACGGCATCCACTGACCTTTACCGGAGAGGGTGGTATCAAGGAAGTTGGTTCTTGATGGGGTCTATCAAGATTATTCTCAACCATTTATATATTCTGTATGATAATAATGATATGTTGGATAGCTATATATTCAGAGGATATTAAAACTAATGGTGGTATATTATGGTGTAGAACAAACACGTTGAAAAAATGCTATAGAATGTTTTTTAGGAACCATTTTTTGATTATTTCTATATATATACCATGTGTAAGTAAATAGATATATATTTTAAAAAAAATACCATGAGGAAATTTTAGTAATTTATTATGATATTTATTTCACGAACCTGCGACACTTCATTCATGTGTTGTCAGGAGATGATGAATCTATGGGGAAATGTTTCTAGGATAGGATGAGACTTGAGATTAGGTCTCAAGTAATAAATATCTTCTTAAGAAGGATTGGATATGTATTTTATCATGTTCTTATCTCATAAGGGAACCGAAAAGGGGTTTTTTGTAATATACTTGTGGTGCCAGTTAGATGAGTGAGTGGTGCATTTTTTGGTGGAAGGAAACATCATTTTGGGAGTTTCATTCTCAAATAAAATTCCTAGAATATTTAGAACAAAGGGCCGAACTCTCAATATGGAGATCATGTGTTATTTTATCAGAGTAGTTGGATGGGAAAAATTCACATTCAGTGTCCCTAACTACCAATTAAGTGCTAGGAGTGTAGTAGAATTGGGCATGTGGAATGTTTTTGATGAAACCCTTGATAGTTGGTTTTGGATAATGGTTTGAGGAAGGTACCTAGTGTGGGAAGGCAGTAATCCACCCAGAATTGGGAAAGTAGTTGGGGTTTTATAAATCGTACAAGTCTAGGAGGTTCATGTGATACTCTAGGTTGAGAGTATCCATATTAGTAGGGTAGTGTAGTGTTTGACACTAATGCCGAAGCTCAAGTCATAAAGACATGTCAGCTTCATGAAACTCTATCTAAACTAAAGGGTGGTAAGGATAGACCATATATGGTCTATTTATGATTCTTATAGATTATACCCTTGATAGTATGTTACATGAAACAAGTTCATCATACTATTTCATTTATTCTTAGCATGTGGTTGGTTTTTGTTTTCTAGTAGAGAGTTTTTGTGTGATTAGGTAGTTCAAGACTCCGTTGGGGGTGCGATTTGATGATATTGGAAAATGTAATGGTTGTGTCTAGTGGTTGTTGGGTACCATTTTTTTTACTTGTTCAACCTTCATATTTTAGGTTTTGATCTAATTCTGTGTATGGATTGGTTGGTGACTTATTAGACCTGCATTGACTATTAACATCGTAGGGTAAATTTTAGATTTTTGAGGGAGACACGTGTGTCTATTATCATGAATAGTATGTTTCGGTGGGCTATGTAGGTATAGTTTTTCAGTAGATAGGGTAAATCATATCTCAAGTGGATTTCATTGATCTTGAAGATACAGGGTTAGAGCAGCTGGTCTTTCAACTTATTGTGGATTAGTTTTAGGATGTGTTTCCTAAGTATTTCTCACGGCCATAACCAGAGAGGGATGTGGAATTCAAGTTATATCTTATACCATGGGGGGAACTAGATACCATTCCATCCAACCAAATGGCCCAAAAATAACTCCAGGAGAATAAGGATCAGTTATAGGAGTTGGAGAAAAATGATTCATCCATCCATGTATCTCTCTATGGGGATCTCCTGTGTTATTTTTTTCAAGAATGATTATAGATAATTGTGGTTTTGTGTTGACTACAGAAGGTCAAATCATATGATTTTAATGAACTAATCATCTCTTAACTCAATTTATTATCTTTTTGACTAGCTGAGAGGGTCATCCGGGTTTTCTAAATTTTATTTGATGTCGATATATCAATAGCTAATGGGGTGACCTTGGGACATTGAAAAAAATACTTTCATGAGTAGGTATGTATTGTATGAGTTCATGGTGATTTCATTCAGAATGAAAAAAGAACCAACTATGTTCATGGATTTAGTGAACCAAATCATACATACATATCTAGATCTATTTATAGTTGTCTTAGTTAATTATATATTGGTGTACTGTAAAACTCATGATGACCATTCCAAACATCTTAACACTGTATCAAGTACACTAAGATTGAATTTTATTTACACCAAGAAATCAAAATGTCAAAACTATATTGAAAAAGTGAATTTTTTTGGGTAACATCATCTTTGATAGAGGTTTTTTGGTGGATCTATAGAATGTGAAGGTTGTTGTGTCTTTGAATATTCCGAAAAATGTTTCTGATGTTACGAGTTTTCTATGTGTGGATGGTTTTTAACAATGTTTCTCTAAATGTATCCTCTTTTTGGAAGTTCCAAATTAAGGATAAACCATGAACGATGCCTAGTGTGAGTGGTATATGGAATGAGAGAATTCATTTCAAGATTTAAAGATACGTTTGACGACCATAACAATGTTGATCTTACAAGCGTCAGGTAACTGGTACTGATTTTTTTATAATGTGCTCAATGTGGTTTATATGGAATTTTTGATACATGATAATAATTTTGTAGCTTTTGGGTTATGGAATTTTAGGAATCAATAGAGGAATTTCCCTTTCATGATCATTTGTTTTCCACAGTGGAAAATGATTTGAAATTTTGGAGGTACTAATTTTGGGGATAGTGCCTTAAAGTGTTTACCAATCATAAAATAAATATTTATATATTCTCATACACTGATTTGAATGTTTGGAAGTTAATATGGGTTTATTATATCATGTATTGTGACTTTTATTTAGTATACACACTAATAAAATGGTATAGTGATGGGGATTCCATGAGTCAGATGACTTAGAATTAGATGGGTCAATAATGCATCTCTGAGTGGATAATGATGTCTTTGTTTGCTGAGATGCACCTGGAGTCCCTAGATGAGTATGGGAAGATAAAACTCACATACATTGAAGTTGAATCCATGCTTTTGAACTGGGTCAAGGAGAGTTATCATGAGGATCCAATGTGTTTGGCTGTTAAGGGATGTATTAAAAGTGGATATCACCTACTTATTGGGATGTTTAGGCTAAAAGGGTTGTTGGTGTTTATGGTTGTGTTTTTTGTGCCAAATGGTATGGAAGAATAGTTAATGTGTGAGTTTCATGCTTCAAACTGGGGAGTTCACCCTAATTTTACTAATATGTATTGCGATCTTTAGTGATAATTTCAGTGTCCATGAATAAAGAAAGTGGTTATGGAATTCATGTCACAATGCCGCTCCTGTCGATAGGTGATAGATGAGCATCATTTCCTAAGTGGTTTGTTATGGACTTTTCCCATTATGTAATGGATGTGAGATAATGTAATTTTGGGTTTGGTAATGTGTACTCTGATTATTCATTAGTAGAATGATGCAATCTGTGTAGTAATGGATTGGCTTACAAAGTTTCTCATTACATGATGATATTGGGGACTTTTACCGTTGATCAATTAGGTGAGTTTTATGTTCAGGTGTTAGTAATGTTTCTTAGAGTACCAATGAATATATTTTCAGATTGGGATCTATGATTCATGTCACTCTTATGGATTGTATTACTAAATGTGATTGGTATACAAGTTCATTTAAGTACATCCTTTCATCCACATTTGGATGATTAGTTAGAGAATATAATTTAGGTTTTATAGTATATTTTGATAGATTGTGTCATTCATTTCGGTGGTTAATGGATAAAAAATAGTCCCCTAATTGGGTTTTCCTGCAAAAATATTTTTCAGACTACAATTCAGATTACACTGTTTGAGCAGCTCTATGGGCGGCCATGTAGATCATTACTATATTGGATAGAAGCTAGTGATACCAAGTAGTTGAGACCGAGTGTCATTCCAATGGTGTCAGAAAATCTTCATTTGACTCAGAAACATATGGAAACATATTATAGTAGGAATAATTTATATGTAGATCATCATCATAGACCCCTTGAATTTATGGTGGGTGATAGGGTGTTCCTACGATATTTCTATTGTTGGGTCACCGTCAGATTCATAAAAATGGAAAGTTATCACTTATGTAGGGGTGGTCATTTGAGATTGTAGAGAGGTTCAAAGTAGTGGAATACAAATTGGCCCTTCCATGATAGTAAAGTAGAATGTATGATATTTTTCATGTTTCAAAACTTCATAAGTATCACCGTTGTCACAACCCGTCCTCGGGGCCCCTGCCGTGACTACCCCAAGCCCGCCTTCCATAGGTCAGGGGCTGGCGACTAGCACCAAGGCGTAAATCCAAAAAAGGGAAGGAATTGCCTTTGAAATGTAAACAAGCACCACAGAGTAAGCAAGCGGAAAAGTAAACACTAAGTAAAAACTGTAACAAGTTGTGCTGAAAGTAAAAGGGGTTGGAAATACAAGCCCAACTGTAATGTACAACTGAAAGGAAAAAAGAGAAACTGAAAGGGAATGTCGCAGCATCGAGCCGTCCTCTGGAAGTCCCACCTGAAGGGTGGGTACAGATAGCCTCCACAGCTCCTCGGTCCAGCCGTCCGCTCCGAGTGCGACCCGCCCAGTGGTCCACCTCCAGGTATCGTCTTGCTCCGCACGCCTCCACCTCGGTCAGTGCTGTCCATCGTCTGCAACCAACACGATGAAGTGCGGGCATAGCCCGTGCAGGGGTGAGTATAAGATACTCAGTAGGGACCCTGAGACCCCCGATGGTCTCCCGAAATCCACAAAGGATAATCCACAAAGGAAAGATACAATCACGAAGTAACAACCGACACTGCTTAGGTATATGCCCATACATATACCTAAGTCATCAATTCTCGTTCGGCTCCAACGTCCGAGCCCAAGCACAACCCAGTCCACACAGGAAATAAAACGTAAATCCACACAATATAGCACAATACAATCTACAAAGGAGAGAAAAACGTAAATCCACACAGGATAGCACAACACAATCCACAAGGGAGAGAAAAACAGAATCCACATAGGATAGCACAACACAATCCACAAATGAGAGTAAACAGTAAATCCACACAGGATAGTTCAACACAATCCACAAAGGGGAGTAAACAGTAAATCCACATAGGATAGTTCAACACAATAGACAAAGGAGAGTAAACAGTAAATCTACACAGGATAGTTCAACACAATCCACAAAGGAGAGTAAATAGTAAATCCACACAGGATAGTTCAACACAATCCACAAAGGAGAGTAACACTAGATTCAGCTCACACTGGAATACATCGTCATAAAGGTGAAATGGATGATCAGATATAGATACTGAATCATCTAAGCTGGGACCCACATAGGATACACGACACGCTGTCTTCATTGATTCATTTATGCTGGGACCCACATAGGATACAAGACCAGCACTGAATCATCAAATCTGGGACCCACATATGATACAAGACCAGCACAGCTAGGACCCACATAGGATACAAGACCAGCTGTCTTCATTGATTCATCTATATTGGGACCCACATAGGATACAAGACCAGTATTGAATCATCTAAGGTGGGACCCACATAGGATACAGGACCAGCACAGCTAGGACCCACATAGGATACAAGACCAGCTGTCTTCATTGATTCATCTATACTGGGACCCACATAGGATACAAGACAAGTATTGAATCATCTAAGATGGGACCCACATAGGATACAAGACCAGCACGACTGGGACCCACATAAGATACAAGACCAGCACACTTCATCGTCACAGTCCACTGAGGATCACTGCACATCGTCGTCGTCGAAGTCGCAGCCAGCTCTAGGGTTCCCGCACACAGCAAGCTCGTTCGGGAGGGTCCGCTCCATGAGCCGAGAGGATGATACATCAACTGTCACATAGCCCGAAGTTGATGTATCCAAATGTTCCGTGTCGTCAACGGGAACTCAACGCAACAGACGGCGCGTCAATCGGACACCCGGTCTGAGAGATATTGGCTTTTTCGTCCCAGGGGCCCGGTTGGTTTTTAAGGAAAAACCAACCCGACCGTACTCCACCTGCATCCAAACCTCGGGTGGAGTATGCCAAAAGATCCGTCTCACTTATAGGAATCCACCAAAGCCGACGGAACGTCAATCGGACATCTGTAAATCAAGATATGAGTGTTTCCGCTCCGAGGGCCTGGTTGGTTTCGTGTACGAACCAACCCAACTGAATCCAAAGTATTCCGAAACCTTAAGTGTGATATATCGAAATGACCTTCTCGATCCAAGGATCGTGTTGCCACTGACGGTGAGTCGTTTGGAGGCCCGTATCTCAAGTTACGGGCATTTGACCGAAAATGGTCTGAAGACGGGGGGTCCGGGCCCGGGCCGACCCCCCCCCTGGGTCGGCCGAACCGGGTCGATGCGACCCGGTCGGACCGGCTAGGCTCGGCTCGGCTGAGCGGTCGAGCAACTGTATGTCGTGGGGTGCCGCCCCCGCGGCTTGGAGGTGTCGCGACCCTCGAAGGGGCCGCTCTAGACAAATGGACGCAGCTTCAACCGCGTCTCGTGCGGGCGAGCTGGACCCGCGCGGCTGCGGGTCCGCTGGCCGCAGCGGCCGCGGCTTAAGCCGCGGCGGCCCCATCCGGCGGCACGCTGCCGCTGGCTTTCGCGGGCCTCCAGAGTTGCTCCGGTGGTCCATTTTCCTTCCCGTCTGTGCCATTGTTCCTCCTGGGTTCCGTTCTTCACCGCGGGATCATCAAAACGCCCTTGCGTCACGATTTTCCGTCGCCCGCCAAATTCGCACAACAACGAAGAACGACGGAGGGTTGTCTGGCCGTGTTCGTTTGGCCTGCACCCTCCGCGTTAGATAAAAAAATGGGAGAAATAATTCCACACATGAAAAAACAGTTTCAATTAACTAAAATAGTTCATTTGAATCCGGTTCTTTAATTTAAGGAAAAGTTCACGGGAATAAGGGAATTTTCAAAACAAAATCCCTACCTCGACAAGTCGTCACGCGTGAGCGTTCTTCGCGGAATTGCTCGTCGTGGAAGGAGGGTTTCGTAGTGTCGTGTAAGGCATCGCGTCGTCGCGGAAGGGCATCACGTCGCCGCGGAATCCGACGTTGCATCGACGAACTCAATAGACCAAGAGAAAACAGATTTAATTGTAAATAATTAGATCCATGTGTTGTTATAAACCACAAGGAAGTATAAAAAGAAACCCAAGATCTCTTACCTCAAGCAGTTGGTGATCAGAGATCAGGGCGAGGAAGAACATCTCGGATGAAGAGTCGTCAAACTCCGTGGGTAACGGCGTTCTTCGCGAAGGAAGATGAAGGCTCAAGAACTCTGTCAAATCCTCTCAACATGTAATCCTCCAAATGTTG
Source organism: Viscum album (assembly GCA_963277665.1). NCBI lineage: Eukaryota > Viridiplantae > Streptophyta > Magnoliopsida > Santalales > Viscaceae > Viscum > Viscum album. Next base: position 1,597,366,535 of record OY728161.1, read on the forward strand.
GTATTGGTCTTATTTTATTATTACGCCAACAAAAGAAAAGAGGTAAGTAACAACCCATTAATTCATAGAATTAATTTAACGAAAGAAACTGCCCATTTAATTCACGAATAAAACCACCAAATTAAATGGTGCGTTAAGAAATTAAGAAAACGCGTCAGTTGATTTTCATAAATATGGGTTTTCGCGGGTGAGTTACATAGCAGAAAGAAACGGCTGGGCTCATGAGGGCCCCACCTCACAAATATCCTACCAAGAGGGTATGATATTTCTGGATAGAACCCTATCCGTATCGACTCAACTTAAGCTGCTTTAAGTGGTTTCAAGTGGCTTCCAAGCGGCTTAAGTGAAATAAAATAATGTTTGTCGTACAATTATTTTATTTCTTAACATTAAGCCCAAAAATTAAAAACCACAAATGAGCAAACGCAACTCTGGAAGAGGCGTTTCTAAGAAAATACTGGCACTGTGATTTCATCGGTGCCCGCAGAATTCGATTCCGGGCACCAGTTCAAAAATTAGAAAAACTCGTTCGTTTGTTCACTGAACGTATCCGAGTCAAACTTCGGAAAATGATTCCGGGCACACCGGGCCTCGGAATCCAGTGCCGTCAGAAACTGCGTTCTTGTAAAATTCCAAAGAAAATTAAGAAAAAAATTTCCTTGAAATTTACGGGTCTTTACAACAGTAAAACATATCATGTGGTTAATTTTGGGGATGTTTAGCCGTAGGATGTTGTGTACAATAATTATTATTTGATTTTTATTATAGATCATAGAGAGAACGTATGGTGGGGAATGTTTGATCCTTTAATTCATGTTCTGTGGCATCATAGTAACGTCCAAAAAGAATCATGAGATGGTGAGTCAGATATGCAGCCCCAATGGCCCGATCACTTTGCTTCGGAAGCACATTGATGCATGGAAATGCTTCTTGTGGATGATCAATTATAATTTGGGGATATTATAAGATCCTAGAATTCATGGTAGCATATCCTTATATGAAATATTTGGTTATATATATTTTTTGGATAATGAAGTGTTTCAAGGTAGTTTGAGGGGGGCCATGGGAGTTTTGAGGGATTAAATGATGAATTAAGGGGAAACTGGGCCAACCTGTGCAAGGTGTAATGTTAGTGAATGGCTGGTGCATGTTTAATTAAACTATTCATGATTGGAGGCTTATACTTTCAGTTTTGGATAGTATAACATAACATGGCAGATGCTTGGTTTGTAAAATGTGTGGGCCTCCCCATGTAACCATAAAAACCAAATTATCCTATATAGTGTCATGAACATGGTATTCCCATGGTTTGGAATTCCGTGTGTCCAAAATAAGTGCCCCTGTAAAAGATTAAAAAAATTACTAAATTGGCACACTGTGATTTTATGTTCAAAGTCGTCCTCATTGTTATTTCCTTCCATGTATCCCTAGTGTTAAACCCTAGTATCCAAAAAATCGATCAGGTGACTTTCCATCATTCCAAAGCTATTTGAAGTGTCATTTATTTTGTATATAATCTCTAGGTGAGTATAATCCATCACTGGCTTCTCTTTTTGGATTAGGGTTTTCATCTTTAAATTATATCCATCAGAATATATAAATACATTTTTTTCTATTGATATATTGGTTAAGGCTTCAAAGGGTGTTTGAAACTGAATACAAGTCTTCGAATATGAGTGTGTTTTTAAATGGATTTTAGGTATGTGGTTTATAAGTTGTATCCCATGGTTTTAATATGGATTTATACACTAAAGGTTGTTTAGTTATTTTCTCCTGTTTTGTTATTTGGGAAATAATTGATATTTTATATAATGGGTGTCTAAATTAAAAATATAACTCCTTGTGATCCCAATAGGGTGTATAAGGGATGTGTTGACAAATTTAGGGCCACGCATTGGGTGAACCAGTTATCCCGAACATAGTTAGTTGAAATTATAAGTGTTGAATAGACGTATGAATAAGAATATCCAAATATAAACATGTTAATTGGTTCTATGTTGAATAATAATGGTTAATGGGTATTGTACCTAGATGTGGGTAGTCCAAGGGTTTTCATGGCTTGGAATGAAAATAGTTAAATGATATCAATGGTAATGTGCCAAAAGAAGTGTGATTTGTAAAATAAATGAATAACTGTGAAATAAATTGGAAAAGATAAATGTATTAAGTTAATTAACATGTGGAAAGTGTTGGATATGTTAAATGGGTTAATATAAGGGGTGTTTTTAATATTATTGGTGAGTTAGGTATAGTAAATGTTAATTGGGATAAATTCCAATGTAATGTAATCGTAAAATGTGTTAATTAGTTATGGCATGATGTTAATTCCCATGCTAGTTGTTACAGTTTGTAATTGATTTTATAAATTGTTATTTTTTTGGTATATTGTACGTCCGGTGAATAGAAAAATAATTATGTGCACATGTCTTGGTAGAGTGGGGTATTGACATGAGGATCTACATCCACTGTTCAAGGACTATTGTGGTTATAAAATACACTCAAATGCATAGATTGTTGAAGGGGATGATGTTATATTCCCCTAATGATTTTATTCATTGAGACCACCTAGACAGAGGCATCATGTTTAGTGTGTTTTATAGGTGATGATGTGATTACTCCTAATGAGGTGGGAACCTGGCCATTTCTCATATGCATTGGCTTGAGAAAAATGAAAAACTATTGATGATGTCATTAAAGTGAATGAAGTAATCATTCTGGAATATGTATTAAAATTTTGAATAATTTTAGGAATGGCCTAAGATAATGTTTTAATTGATTTCACCCAATATTTCATTTTTTACATGTATATATTTTGATCTTACATGAATTTACTGGTTATTTTGTAGACACCATTTGTGGTGGCCTATTGAGTTGTACTCACACACTACATGGGCACCCTTGTGTACCAGAGTAGACTTAATGGTTGATGTTGAGGTAAAGGGAGGAGGCCATATTCCAAGTAGTTGATTTTGGAATGGGAAATTCATGGATGAAGTTCGGGGCTTGGAGTCATGACCATTTTTGGGATTATATGGTTCTCTCTATTTTGGGCTTGCTCACTTGGAACTTCATAGCATAACATGAAATATTCTAGTGCTAACTGTGATCTCTACCCAGTATTTTGGAGATGGGTATTTTTATGTAGGTTCTTCGGTTATATCATGTTTCTTATGTTATTCATTTTGTTTTATGTTTTTGAATACTATGGTAATGAAGATATAGCCTCCACTTGTAACATATTTGGACCCTCAATGCTACTCGGCAACCTCTGGTGTACAGGGAGGCACGCTTGTGGTCATGTGGTCACGCAAACTGGGGCACTATTCTAGTGGATTTTGGGATGGGGTTATTACAAAAGTGTTTTATAAAAATAATAACACCGACATGTGGTATCAAAAATAAAATTTTATGTTTATGATTTTGGATAATTTACAATGGATAGATATAAAATTAAATAGTGACCTAACATAAATTTAAATATATGATATGAATTTCAAAATAAAATATACAAGATCATTATAGATAAATTATTATGATTTAAAATACATAAGTAGAATAAATCTTATTGAAGGATTTAGAAACAATGGTTGATAAGATATTTTTTCATATATTAATTATGGAATGTAACATATTTAATCAATATAGAAATATAAACTAATACTATACTATAATTTATGATATAGTGGTTATGGTGGGGAGGGGTTTTTGGATTGGTCATTTGATAAGGTACCTCGAACAACAATTTATTAGTATTTTCATATTTGGGACATGTGACACTTTTGCAGCTATATCCAATATTTTTATAATTTATGAAATAATACACATTAATTTGAAATAAATATTAATTAGAATGGAAATATGTTACATATAGAGAAATAAAGGTATTAACAAAACAATATAACAGAATGAATTAAATATATAAGAAATTTATTGGAGGTACTTAGAAAAAAATAATGATAATTATAGAATTTAACAGTAATACAATATTATGATGGGTTAAACGTATTTTAATATATGATTTTGAAATTAATTTCTTCTAAAATTGTAGGATAATAAAATTAAACTGTATTGATTATAATATAATGTTGTTAGATAATATTTTTTTAATTAGAAAACTTTTATATTTACATAAATATATTGATGTATATACACACAGACAGACACAGATATATATATATATATATATGATGAAGAAAAAAATAATATAAATTTAATTCATTAAATATTAAATATTTTGGAACCATATTTTATAGATATACATATATGCTTTATATATATGTATATCTTAATTTAAGACCATAGTATATATAAATATATATATTTGTGTGCCATTATGTTTTTAATATATTGATTATAATATATATAACAACTATAAAAAGTGATTGAGTAGATTAAAATGAAATGTTGTCCCCACCTTCATAGACCAAAACTGAGCCCACACCTAGTCAACATCGCATACTCCTCAATATTTTCTTCCTCTATCTATATCATCATTCTTAATTCTATTGTGATTATATCGATGGGATATATACATATGACTCGATGTGTAAATATATATCTCATACAAAGGAAGGGGAAGTTCGTGTGACTACTATAACGACTACATATCGTTATTTTCGTTCATTATTTCCACTATTTCAGGGTCTTTGGTGGGACATATATATATTCTTATAAGTTCTTTTCTAGATATTCATTATCTATTCAATCATGTGTGAGGTAATAGGATGTGAGATAGTTGGATGATGGTATATATAATGACCTAGTATTATCATCAATAAATTTGAAATTTTTTGTGGATAAATATTGAATCCATTTGGAAAATACATTCTTGATGACTTTACTATATTAGTGTCTTTAGAGACTACGAACACAGTATTCTTATTTAGTGAAACACCATGAACATATCAGATAATGATCTTACCCATTTTTATTCATCATAAGCTTACCCTACATAAAACCATTTTTCATATCCTGTATAATGGAAATACTATAAATGGTGGACTCAAATTCTCAGTAAGGGTAAAATGGGAGATATAATTCTATGATCATATGAATTAATTAGATAAGAATAATGGTATTTTATTGTAAAAATAACATAAAAATTTAATACCAGTACATCCATATATAGTAATAATGAGTTATATCATAATGAATTATCATTACAAACCACATGATTCATAATAATGTGAAATAATCATAATTCAAGAACCATAAGATACTACCATAAACATGTGGAACCAACATAGGTATATAAATAATTTTGTATGGAATGGATAAGGGAAATATACATATTTACCAATGAAAATAATTCCCATTTACTTGTTACCTATTATTATATAATGAGATATAACATGTTAACCAATTAATCAGAGTGATATATGGGCCCCACTAGTTACATTAGAAAAATTATTTATATGTTTTCCATAATATCATAAAATATTTATCATATCATAACCAATGAAATGTAATGAGTTTCATAAACATATTATCATTTTATGAAAACATTACCCTTAAAAAAGGAAGGAGTTTTATAAATATCTTGGAATCATAAACACAAACCTTTTAGAAAAATAATAATCATGGTATCCCTATAACATTTCACCAATATGGTTTAAGTATAATCAAAAGATGTAATCATATTTGGAAATTTATTTCGAAGAATTCACTTGGAAAATTTATTGAGAAAAATATCCCTTCAACTTTGAAAACTACTTTTTAAAACATAATAATTTTTCAAAATAATCTTCCTAGAAAATAAATTTGGAATTAAATAATTAAATCATTAAAATAATTATGGGTCATGATATAGTAATTTTTTTCTTCTCGAACAAGATAAATCAATGATTCCTTAATAATTTTTGGCAAAACATATAAAACTCCATGTTTTGGAAAATAAAAGAAAATATAATTTAAACTATATTGTATAATGGAATAATCGGTAAAAATGGATTTAAAAAACCATATGATATTTTTAAATATATCATCAATCATTTTTAGAGAACATGGATATGGGAGAAAATACATATTTGACCGAAGAGAGAGATAAAGAGAATAATTTTTAAAGAATATTTTTAATCACTTGATTAAATAAATAAAGGAAAATGAAAGGAAAACATGTATTATACAGAAATAAATACGTGAAATTAATATTTGTGAGTTTCTTGAGAGATAGATCATAATATATCATCATCGAAAACATAATCCTAAACAATCCCGATAAACTATTTTATTTTAACCTAAAATCATTAACAAATTGCTAACATATTAATTTTAAACAACAGCAAATGAGATCCAAAAATTTATATATAAAGCCCAAATAATTTTAGTATTATAATAACAAATTTAATTATTTGGATGTATATACACCACATAAAATAATCATGTGGTGATTATGGCTTGTGTTTCAAAACAAAATAACAGTTTGGCGAAAATACCTTACATAGTGATCGTCATGCCTAAAAATCAATCTAACCTTTTTTTAAATAAAAAAAACATTATTATACATGTATTAAAATACTATAGTCTTATGAATCTTAACATATATTATTTATATATACCCTTTTTTCAAATGTTTATTAATAATTAACTGTTAATATCACTATTTTTGGTAATAAATGTTTGGTCTTTCGTGTTTTTTATATTTCTATAATTTTCATTCTTATAATTTTGTAATCGTTAAATCAGTTCAAAATGGTAATAATTATATAAATAATTATATTTATACTTCATAAATATTTAAAATCATTTATAAATATTAGATATAAAAAAATGAAAATTGTCGATCACAAAGATGATAGGTCGTACATACTCTCATATGTTGCCTACATTTTTTGAAATAAAGAATGAAAAAATGAAAGAAAATTAATTTTACATTAAATAATATTTATTTAATATAAATCAGATATATTAATCTAATTCATCCTTAATAATATCCAAAAAAAATGGTAATAAAAAATACAACACTTCGGTAAGTGAGGCGGTTGTCCACCGCACAGTTAATTGAAGTTGTTATATTTGGACTGGTTGGATGGTAAGAAGTTAATAATGATATTATATTTATAAAATTATGGTCAGTTAATAAATATCACATATACTCCTTATATTTAAACTTATTACCACCCATGTAAATCGTTATTGAAAAATGAACCATGTCATTTTGTGAGTAGGAATTCCATTGTACACATGACTGAAATTATCATATCACCCATGGAATACTATGAAAAAAAGGAATATATGATATCATAATTAAATATTTATAATTGTTTTAAAAATATAATATATATTTATTAAATCCATTAGGAGAACATATTGTGAGGAATATGGATGGAAAAGGAACAACAACTGGTTCATGAGGTTGTAGTCCTCTATAAACACTATAAAAAATTGGTTTCCAATTTGTGGGAATAATAGATGGATATATGTCATTACCAAAAAAATTACATATCATTATATGGATGTTACTGAGGTTATTATATCATCAGGTTAACCTAAGGTATGAATTTTCTTGGATAAGATATAAAATTAAAATGTTCAGTAAATATTGATACTTCATCTTAAGATAACCCCCTTCTGTTAGAACCAAAATTATTATGAAGAGATATTTCTAGTGGATTTTGGATATGTGAAGATGGGATGATAAGGAGTGGCCTTATATAATTGGCCGATACTGAAAACATGTAATTAATAAAAAAAATGTGAAACAAATAGTTTTTCAATTCCAAAAGCCTCTAAAATGGGTCATTCATGATCCTTAGATGATATAAGATTAAAATATGTCTAGAAAGTGGGGTTTTGACATGTGTATATGCCATTTTAGCCATATTATTCATAGTTTAAATATAGATACCCCAACCTTGGTATCCCAAAGCTGGTGTATCCTTTATTACATTGTCATTAGATTCAGTGAATCATATATTGAAGGTCTAAATAGTTTATTCACCTTATTAAACTAGATAAATAATAGAAATTCTTATTAAAATTTATATCATGAAATTCACAATGGTTTATAATTTCTAGCTCTATTGATCCATATAGCATATTTCTGCATATTTATCACAAAACACATCCTAGTATCCAATGGAGAACAAAACCTTATAGAGGGTTGAGCATATAGTCCCATCAAGGGTAGGAATATAGTAGATTATATCATTAATAAATAATATCTTCCAATATCATATGTTAAATAACTAAAAAAATCCAATATAATCTATATAGTAATCATAATTTATCAGAAATAAAATATGACCAAATAAAGGTTTGTATATTATCATAAAAGATTTAAACTTATCCATAGAAGTTTTAAATATTTGAATAATAACATTCAAATAAATAAATATTCAATAAGTAAAAAATGAATAATTTTGGATATCAAAATCATATTATTAGTTTCTCATTCATGGACTTCTTACCATCATGGAATCATGCAATAAAATATTACACAACAAGGTTTGGCCTTATCAAAATACCTAAGCTAATCTGTCTCTTGAGATCTACCAATGCGTCAAAGGGGTATGTAATTCCAAGCTACACCCATCACATAATATGTATAGTGAATTAATAATATATTAGGGGAGAAACATAATCAACATATAAATTTTTATTGAAAAACTTACTTATATTATTTTAATACTAACCGCAATCAATAAACATAATAATAAACCCTCAAGAGTAATAAGGTGAATGGAAATAAGATTCTACATCCTCCAACACACTGATAATAAATAAACCATATAATGAATATGGAAGATATTAATACAACATATACCAGTTGATAATATGTACAATAATGCGTTGATGTAATTGATGAATATAAATACAATAAAAATTTCATTAAAATCAAAATTTTTTAAAATAACCTTCTCACTATGAAATTCTTATAAAACTAAATGTTCAAAAAATTTATTGAAAATAATTTAATTTGAAAATATATTTTAGAAGTTTTAAAATAATCATTAAAAACTTTAGTGGTCATGATTGCAGAAATAAATTTTCATGACATACATGTTAAAAATAATGATTCCTTTCACTTTTTCAGTATAATCTAAACATGCCTTCTTTTAAAAAATATCATGGAGATTTTTTTCAAAATAAAATTTAAAATATAAAATTTGGATAATATTTCATTAATAATTAATTTATAAAAAGATTAAAATATTTTTAAAAACATTTTTCAATAACATAGATTTTCATGAAAAAGAATTTCTAATCGAAGAGATAAATAAACTCTCATTGTTTTAAAATTATTTTATCATTCATTTTATGTACAAAATATCTGAAAATGGTCATATTATTTTAAATATATCATTAAAACCAATATTATAATTAAATATATTGATTTCAATATCAAAATATTAAATAATTCTCTATTAGGAAACTAAAAAATACAATACAGAATAATGATAAAGTTGTGAAATAAACCACCACTACTTTGGTAAAATTTGAATCACAATCCAAAAAAATTAGAAATTAAAAATATAATATAGTGAATATAAATATAATAATTATATAAAAAATAATAATGGATAGTATATACACCACACAATGTAATAATTGGTTATTATGGCGTATGACTCAAAAAAGTAAAAGTTATATGAGAAAATTGTACCACTTGTTCGATTTACAATTTCAATCATAACCTATTATATATTAAATATTTTTTATTTAAAAATCATTGAAACAACCATATGAATATATCTCATACCTAATATTATTTACTTGTAGTCTTTTAACACAAATTTATAATCTCATCTTTTAAAAAATCACTATTTCTGGTGATAAATTATTTGTTTTTGTTATATTTTTTAGTTCATTAAATTTGGTACATTAAATTTGATCATGGTAACATCATCTCAAATTTTTTAAAAATTATATAAATAACTTATTGATTAATCATATAATTATTTATATTAATTTATAAATGTTATATAGAGAAAATTAATTACAGTGTTCATGGTGACGCTTCGCTATACATTAGCATGAACACAACATCCATTTTCCGTGATGGATTGAATGAATGGATAAAAATTATTAATTTAATTTTAAATAATAATTATAATACTTTATATATAATTTATACTGATAAAATACTTCTTCATTGACATTTATTTAATAATAAAACAAAAATCATTTCACATCAATACATGGAGGTGTTTGTCCATGTGTATGCTCAATAAATGTTATTATTTTAAAATGGATTGGAAGATAAGAATAGTAGTTTGATAATATAATTCAGTACGTATTTCTAGATCCAAAACTTCCCATATATTCATTAAATTTTATCCTTTCCAACTTCCATATATGTTTAGGTGGAAAATTAATCACATCACTTTGCATTCCAATACTTCATCGTACACATGAGTGACATTATCATATCCCTAAATGAATGGAAATTAATAACTGATATTTAATTTGATAACTCAAAAAGAATAACAATATCATAATTAACATATACATATGTTAAATACATTATTACATCAAGCATTGAATTTTGGTGATGGAAAATAAACTACTTCGACTCATGATGTCTTAGTTTTCCGTAAAAATGATCGATGGTTCCATTTTTTATTTTATTGATGTAGAGATGAAATTATATTATTACATTTAAATAACAACATCTTATTTTATATGATATAAAATTATTATTATGTGGGAATGTTTTTAAAATTTTATAATGAGTTTTACGAAGATGTATTATTAAGACACAAAGTTAAAAATAATTCCCTCTACTTAGGGGAACCTATGTAGGATCAACTAAAATCCTTCCTATATTATTTTTATGATCTAAAAATGATTATATTATTTTTATAGGGATTTTAGTAAGATATTTTGGTAGGACGTTTTGAAACGATTTGATTTGGGAGAGTGATGATGCGATGGGAGGGGGTTGCCTTTTAAAAGTGGGGGAGACGACAAACTCTTTATTTTTAAATAGAATAAAATTAACACACATTTATATCATTAAAAATCCTCCATAATCTATCATTATAGAACCATGTATATGATAAGTTAAAAATATGGCCTTAATGTGAGTTTTAGACAATTATTATGTCATTTTAACCCTTATTTAGTTAGTTTAACCACCAGATAAACCAATTTCTACCCTTTTAATGGTAATAAATGTTTTCCATTTTAGCTATTCATAATTTGAAAAAATTATTTTAACCATATTATATAATATAAATTAATCAGATTCAAACTATTTAGTTAATTTTCTCAAAATGAATTCACAAAATATTCAGAATACATTTATAAAATATACCAACAAACGTGTTGAAAAAGTAGATTTTAAAAGAGATAATTCACAAATGTACATAATGTTTTTATAACAAAAATCCTTATTAAGATAAATCCAATGATCTAAATTAGAAAAATTGTAAATTTTTTTAACTTTTTTTACTTTAACATTTTTTCAAATATAAATTTACTATGTAAATAATATATTGAAAAAATAAATTTTCATCCAAACTGAGTAATATTCAATAATAAAAAAAATGAAATAGTTCAAAAACATTCCTATAAATTCACCGAGATATATATTAGATATTTATTTCTAAAAAATATTACTTTCAAATAACTTTTCATAAATTGCAAAAAATAAATTTTAAATTATTTACGTAAAGTGCGACTAATCCACCATTTATAAAAATATAGTTTTCCATAAACCATTTATTTCTATTTAAAATGGTTTTTTTATTTTAAAATTAATTAAAGACAATTTAATTTATTTTACACATTTATAAATGATATAATTTATATAATTTAGTTATTCATATTAAAACCATACTATTTAACATTTAGGTTATAATGCTAATGATTAAAGAATAATATTGTTTATAGAGTTTCATATTTTGTTTAAACATGGTGATGAATTTATCAGAAGCTATAAAAGAGAATTATTTAATTTTAAATGAAATATATCAAAAGGTTTTGGGATGTTAAATATAATTATTGTATTTTTTTTCATTTTATTAACACTATCGAACATGATGTTCATATTTTAAAATATCAGGTTGTTACATTCTACCCCCTTAAATAAATCATGTCCTCAAATTTCGTCATTCTCTTAATAATCTTGGGTTTAAAATTTTAAAGTTCCATTCATGAAAAACCATTTATTGAGAAGGGATAAAATAATCCTATTTATATAATATAATGGGATGTATGAAGGTCGTCTTTCATAGTCACATAACAGGGTGTCTATGTAGTAGAACATATGTTAGAATTGAAGAAATGGATGGCGAAGAAAAGTTTAATTCCTCGATAATGATGGCGATGAGAGAGTTAATTGATCAATATAAGGTGAATGATTAAGAGAAATTCAGGAAGCACATAAGTAGAAATATTTGATGAGTTATGGAACCATTTTATTAATAGAAAAATGAAGGTACTATAATAATTGTTTTGTTTCAATATCCTTTTCATTGAGTTGAGGAATTCATTTACAATCGAGAATATTAACACATTGGAATGTGATTACATGATATTTATATTTCAGAGGCAAAATATAATTATTTTTTTATTAATTATATCAAATATCATCTTATTTATTAATTAATTAAATTAATTTCCCAAATAAAATTATGTACCCAACACATATTTACCATATCACTGGAATGACAAGTCATTTGTCCGATCTCTATATATTTTCAAATATTAAAATTGTTAGAATAAAATATCTAATAAAACCCAAAGGTCAAATTAATCCCTTACATGTATGGTTTTATTAAATACTCATCTAAAGTATTAATATTAATATTAAAATTAATAAATATTTGTTTTTTGTTCACTAAATCAAAATAATCATCCTGGGAAAATATAATGATTCCCTTTATCTCAAAAACAAAATATTTGAATGCCTTTATCACCAAAAAATTTTGATGAAAAAATGAATGATTCCAAAAATAAAATCCCATGTTGTTGAATATATTCCCTAGTTCAAAACATTTAGAAAACCCCTGGAAAGATAAACAATTAAATCACAAACCCATTATATTGTCAAAAATTCAATCCCATCAATTTATATTTACCATAATTATTACAAAATAGAACATATTTTATTGTTTATATACTATTGATCATGTGTTAACCAAAAATATATACATTCCACATAATCATGTTTCTTGGTTACTTTCATTATAAATATCCAAATCATTAAGAAAAGCTATTACAGTACAATCATTATATGATTCAGGATTCTTATAATTAGAATATCATCATTAAAATACTTTTATAACATATTTATTGGATCTAGATACAGAATCAAGTTATTCATTCCAAATAACCTATATCAATAGTATAATATAGATATTGGTATGATATTTTATTGTATGGTATATTACCTTGTGGATTAGGGAATTGGTTTGAATAATTCCCCAACATATTACAGTTAAATAACTATAAATTGATATATTCCCACATAATCTATATACATGATAATGATATAATTTTTTTCCATAATTGAATAAAACATTTTTTCCATTTTAATAATGTAGAAAGGTGATGCTTTTCATAAGCATCATATATAGAAAAAATCATTCCAACCCTTCTTTTCTTTATCTATTTTTTATTTTTATCATTTTCATCCTTTGATTCCTTTAAAAAATATATTACTTGGAGAATTATTTATATATGTTGATAAGAAAGGTTATTATGTCATCTTCCGATTAGAATGTTTTCGAGACTAGTTCTCTTTCAAGGATTAGATCGTGACCATCAAAGAAAAATCAAATCTTTCATTTAGTATTGCATAAGTAATTGGAGATATTCCATGATAAATATGTTATGTGGTATTAGTAATTAGAAACATTTTATTCTAATTTCAACCATCTAATTGAGGACAATCTATCCATGTCCTCTCATTATTTGTGACAAAATATTTTTCAAAGAAGAGTTCCATGAAATACTTCCGTTACATGTTTTATATTTCTTCTATATCCTTAGTGTTTTTAATGATTTAACACTATTTATGTATATATTTTGAGATATGGTAAACCAATATTACAACATTCTCTCTTTTAATACTTCCCATTGAGATAAATATATTCTCTATATAACTTAATAATTTCTTATATGAAATGGATTTTTCAATCCCATTGAATGATTTATGTTACAGATTCATGAATCTATCTAAATCTATTACTCAATGTGGTGGATCAGTAATATTCTCTATATGGAATGATCATTAATTATAACATGAGTTAACATCGCCAATGTGTCTATAATTTGTTGAGTTTCAACTTTTGTTCCATCTCCATCTTCATTATCTTCCCCAGGATGGATATCCCAATATAAGACATATACATTGATATCATTACCATTCCATTCATTAATAACTATTTATAAAAAATCACTAACACTCGAATAGATCAGAACAATATAAAAAATAATGTATAATCCAATAACAAATGAAACAATTAAAATAAATTGAAACATTAATTCATAGGTGCTCTTATAATCATAATAATGGTTTGTTTATTGATATAATTATTTTAAAATTATTTTATAATGGGTTTCAAAGACACTTTAAATTAACCTAAGAATATCCCCAAGATGTGTCAATCAAGTTATGCAGTATGGCTGGTTTAAATGCACTTGGATATAATTAGGATGATCCTAATGCACCCATTTTAGTGTTATTACTCATTGGTACATCTATACATAAACCAAATCCACTTGATGTATCAACACATTAATGAATTTTATATAGAAACCCATATAATAAATTTATCACAGAAACATTAGTATGTTCTTATATATTTTATTTTCATATTATATCATTTGGTTATATTCCCTATTGTATATTTCCTTAATTGTTGTTCTAAATGTTTCCACTGAACCTTCATTAATAAAAACCATTGAGACCCTAAATCCAGTAACCCGAAGACTGTATCTAGTTTATTACATATTCATAAGATACAAGGAATCACATCCAAGTGGAAAAAATAGTTTAGTAGTCGTTATAAACTAGATATGTATATGAAACACTCAGTAAAATTGAATACATAACATACACATTCTGTTTTCATTGATAATAACATTAATCATCCTCGTGTATCCCTATATATCAATCATAATAAAAATTGTTGCTATTATAGGAAGAATAAAACATAACAAAGGGATAAAATCATATGATCAGTTAGGGTAAAATTATAATAGAAGATATCACAAATAAATAAGAACAATTAATAAATAAATATGAATTTCTAAATCACATAACATTTGTAAACCCCAAGCCTAAAAGGTATGTTTCCCTTTCAATAATGCAATAGCTTGCGTTGTACGCAACATAGAGTTCTAGCACACCATTACCATTCAAACTAGTCATTATGAATAGTAGTACCCAATTTTTGGAATTTTATAAATTTTATTCATCAATATGGACTTAATTCTTGGATTCGAAATATATAAAATATCCTAGGTTGAGTTTTTTATATTTTTCTAAAAACTATCAATTTTGATGGATAGTAAAAACAACATTGTTAGTTTTTAAAACCAACTACAAATTAAAATAATTAGTTATTTTTTATAAATTTATTTTACGTTTAAAGAGATAAATAATACCAATATATGTTAAATTTAATTCATTGGAGTAATTTTAGAATAATATTAGATATAAGAAACTTTATTGAACTTTTTATCGTCTTTGACCCAACGTCTAGGTGCATTTCAAAATTTTTATTAAAAGTAATTTTACTACTACTTTGAATTGAATTTCCAAAATCAGAGAGACACAATTGACATCAATAATTCAAATGTGGTTCAATAATACAAAATTAATTTTTGGTGAATATTAACTTTTGACTTTTATTTACCACAGTTAAAAGTAAATAGGGTAATTAACGTTGAAAATGATATTATGATTTTCCTAACACATGTACTAATTTTATTGGATTAGTGTATTTCGAACAAAATATAACTTAAGAATAAAATATGATCCTTTTGGTAAACATAGATTAGATTAGGATATGTATTATTATTTAATTAAAAAAGGAGATAAAAGTGTTAAATTAAAAGTTTAATAACCAAACCATTTTTAAAATAGGGTTATATGTAAGATAAATTAGACTATAAATAATCATTATAAAGCAATTTTTTCCTAATTAATGGTATTTTATTTATCAATTTTATACATTATATAATTAAATTTATTTATGACACATTGATGATGTAGTAATTACATTATTAATGAAAGATTAAAATAATTGATATTATAAATATTAAAATTCATTTAAATTGAGAATTTTTATGTATTTAACGAATTTTATATGTTAATATAAAATTTTATTATTTATTAAATAAATTTTATTTGAAATGATAATTTTGTTTTGACATTCACAAAAACCAAATACTAAATACTATCAAAATTTACATAAATGAGTTTTTTAAAAAAATACTATATTATCAATTGATATAATATTCCAAAAAATATAAGGTTCAGACAAAGGACTTAGATAAGGTTAGATATATCAATAATGAACCACTTGGGGTTCTCTTGGATTTTATAGTAAGATCATAACCCATTTATTATAATAATACAAGAATATGTGGTAAAAGTTAAACTATTTAACTAAGAGTTAAATCTAAAAGATAAGGTTAATATGGTGATATAAACCTATATAAAACCTATTGGTTGAGAGGGTTTCGACCCATATACACCTTATACTAGAAATAAATCCTTTTGAGCCATTATAATAAAAATATTATTGTATAATAAAATAATATTTCAAGCATTTCATAATGTTACCCTCACCTCTCTTATAAAAGGGTAGTTCCCCTTATTTTAAAATCACTCCTCGAAAGCCATTTTTATCAACCAACCCCTACTAAAATATCCTCCCAACTAGAATAATTTATACATATAATACTTAATATGAAACGAAATCCAACCTAAGGATCCCTTTTTACCAACTCTAAAAAAATCACCCGAAGAAGAAGTAATAACTTCACCACCTCCTTCAAAGTTATTTTCTTCTTCCTCTTATTCTTTCATTGTTTTTTCCATACCAAAATAAAAACTCCATTGCATTATACATAATTTGGTGTTATTATAAATATTTCAGAACCATATTAATTATTTTATTCATCCTATGAATGAAATTTCAACATATGTGCGTACATGAAACTTACCGTCTCCACGTCGTGGTGTATTTTTTTATTCAAACAATTAATTATTTGAATGGGTATAAAAATGAGTATAAATTATATAAATAATAAATATAACATGTTAAGGATTCCTTATATATGATTTAATGTCCAATTAAATAGTATTTCTCAATCAATATAATGATATTGTCACTCGTGCATACGTACGGATTACCGTATACATGAACGCGATGAAATTCATTCCCCATCATAACCATTAAAGAATAATATTCATTTTATGATTAAAAAATTTTTTTAAGAACATAATATCTTTATTTATATGAATTAATTATATCATATCTATAACAAACATGGATTACAGAACCAAGCATATAAAGGAAAAAAATATTTTAACTAGAGAAACATTGATACAATTGATATAGTATCAAAAAAAATATTAGATGATCATATATGATATCATATTTCTGTATTAGATTCATTTATAATTCAATAAAATTTATTAAGCTTTTATTAATGAGGTTAATGTACCCTCGATAATTGAAAATTACTTGTTAGGGTTTAATTTTACAATCTCTTTTTTATCTGTGGTTGTATATACATGAGTATATACTATGACCTATTTATCATCCACATCCATGTTTGAAAGAAATTTATTTCAAAACATTTTTAATCTTTTCTGGACTATTTGTTAATGTCATGTATAAAATTGTTTTACTTTTTATAAATTTTTTTGAATGGAATATTTCTGTCTCTTTCCAGACATGGTACATTATGACATTTTCGTTAAATTGAGTTAAGAATGTATTTTTTTAAAAATACAGAGGGTGAGGATATTTTCGAATGTTTTAACAGATTCGAAGATTCCCTTAATAGGTAATAATAATAATAATTTCAAAATAAATGTTTTCTTTTATAATTATGTGACATTTAAATGATTTCAAAATTGAAAGATATATTTCTCTCAATCAATTTTGATTTCATCTATGTCAACATATTGTGGTGTATTTAACACTTTTTTTATGTTGATTTATTATGATACAATATTCCATATTGTATTGATGTTTTGTGATATGTTTGACTATAGATGTGTTTTTTCATACCATTAATGGTTTTTGGTTAATGTATTAAAATTTCGTTTTCATGTTTTAATATGAATGTTTATGTTACGTTTCACCCTTTTCATATGATGAATGAATTTTACTTAGTAAGGGATGGGTGGAGCCTGTTATAGCTCCTCGATGAATCAGTAGGTCAAATGAGATACACTAGTGTCTTGGCATAAGGTGTTGACCAAATCTTATTTGTAGTGTTGGCACGAGGACTTGACTTTGTGGTGATGACGTCTAGAATTATGCATTCCATCATTATGAAATTGGATACTGATATTACATGTGATTATTTGACTATTAGAATATCCATGTGAATATGTAAATGGAATTATTTGTTTCATGTTTTCCATATAATACTGAATATTAATTTTAAAAGGCTTTTGTTTTAGTCTTATTCATTGCCTTAAATGTTTATTCTTATTCAATTTAGTATTCAATATATTGTTATCCTTACTGAGCATCTGATCTCACCTCTTTCTTATGATTTATTTTTCCAAAGGTGAGAAGATGTATATTACGATTAACCTGCAAGAAGAGGCTATGAGATATAAGATTGTTCAAAGGGGACACAATGTTCATTATTTTTATTTCATGATGTAATGTAAAAATTATATATTTATCTATTACATACAAGGCTACTAAAATGATTGGTCTTTTAAGACATGATTCTTTTTATCATGCAAATGTTATGTAATAATGCACTAAATCTAGGTAAATTGGGTTGGGGAATTATAGGTGGTATCAAAAGTTGTTTAGTAAAAACCTTTGAAAAAATATTCAGAAAAAATATTATTAGAGACCATTACACAATGATATAATTTGAGGATTAGTATTGAATAACTTCCTCTAATTTTGGTAATGTAGATATTTTGTGAGTTTTTCGAGAAATATATCATTGTCTGGATACAAGTAGGTTGAGAAGGATCTGGCACAGATGTACCTAGGAGTGAAATCTCTGACAAGGACATTCATGATTGACCTTTGGTATCATGGTACACGATAACGAGCCAAGATTAAATATTTTATACGAAAATACCTGGGTATATGCTTATGATAATTAAAATTTTCAGTACAAAACATTATGAAGGAATAATGAGTATATACCTCCTCAATGAATACATTTTTTGGATTATGGATTATATCCATAAACTTTTCAATTTCTATTATGTGTTTTATATGTTTTGAAAAAAGTATTTTGATTCATAAACTATTCTAGTTTAATACATTGTTTAGAAATGTCACCTAGTGGAAGGAATGTAAAACATATTAATGAAGATAATCCATGTAGGGATTCCCATGTTAGTCAAGATAATTATATTGGAGCTGGTGATGCATCTGGTGATGATCATCTGATCACCATACTAGGACAAATCACACAGGTTATGAATAATAACCCTACCCGTATGGAGCACCCTGATCCACAACATGGAGAATCAATGTTAGACCACTTCATGAGGAAACTTCCATCAACATTCAAATGGACAAAAAATCCATTTGTAGATGAGAAATGGATACATTTCTTTGAATAAATATTTCATTCTTTGTGGACTAGAAAGAGGGAAAAAGATCCTATGGCAGTTTATCGCGATGCAAGAGATACAGATAAATGGTTTTCATTAATTCAAAACTTAAAAAAGATGAAGAAATATCAAATATGGAATGGATGGATTTTAATGATATTTTATTATAAAATTAATTTCTTTCTGAACATCGACCGGATATGGAAAGATAATTTCTGAGTCTGGGGAAAAAAGTGGATGAAAATTTCATAAATTATGAGGCAAACTTCATAGGGTTAGGACGTCATGCATCAGATTATATATATAACCAAAGGAATATGATTCATCGATTATTTTATGGGTTACAATCCGTTCTACATCTACCATTAGTTTCACGATACATCTCATCATACAAAGATATTGTCCCTTGTGCTATCAAGAAATAAAATGAATTCTCTAATTATTACGAATTTAAAAGAAATAAAAGAGAAGAAGAGATCTGAGGAACACTCTTGAAATGGAAACAAGGTGAATAAGAGAAAATTTTAATTTTCATCCATCATTGAATGGTGAAAGAAACACCCTAGTACATACCTGAATGAAATGTGAGTCTCTTACAAGTGTGGTGAATAGGGCCACCAAGATCATGATTGCAAGGGAAAGAAAGAGACTATCAATGTTTAATGCTACAATAGTATAGAATTGGGGAATTATGCAAGTAAATATCCTAAGCAGCTATGAAACTTACCTCAAAATGGCCATGGGAGAAAGGCCATGATTATGTTATCACTACTGCCGAGGTTGAAGCATTGAATTAAATTGTGGCAGGTAATTTAATAGTTCCCTCATGTTTAGCGAATTCATTATTGGATTCTGGATCATCACATTGTTTCATATCTCCAATGTTTGGAAAATAAATTAGTTATTTATAATTTTATTTACCAAAGAACTTTTCAGTCAAAACTCTTATATGATGTTTCATTGCAATAAGATTTTGTGAACCATTTCCCATTAGGGAATATAAAATTCATTATCTTCTAATCTCATCATCATAACCATTATATAATTTGATATATTCCTCAGTATTTATTGTCACCAAGACCATAATGTGAAAAGTTATTTTTATAAGAAGGAGGTTAAAATTTTCAATAATTATAAGGAGTACCTTATCATTAGAGAAGAAATGTCACCATCTGATTCTTATCTATATCCACCCCTATAGCTCTACTAAATTAAATTATTGAGGAGGAAAAGAGTGAAATAACTTTGTGTGAGGAAAGGAATGTTCAAATAAAGGTTGTAACTATTGTGTAAGAATATGTTGATGCGTTTCTAGAGGATTTAATTGCACATCTTCCAGAATGATAAATTGAGTTTTCCATTGATTGAATTCTTGGTTCAAAGACCATATCAAAGACCCATTATAGAATGTCTATTGTAGAATTAATATAATTAAAGAAACAACTAGAGAAAATGAGTAATAAAGGATTTATACCCCCTAGTTTTTCTCCAAGGGGATGCCATGTTCTTTTATAAGAAGAGAGATTGATATATGATGGTTTTCATTGACTACGGGGAGATCAATGATAGGAAAATAAAGAACATGTACCACAACCTCACATTGATGATTTATTCGATCATCTTCATAGAGCTCAATATTTTTGAAATATTTACCTTCGATCCAGATTTCATCACTTGTGTGTGAAGAAGGAAGACATTCCTATGATAGCATTTCGTACTAGCTATGGGCATTGCGTGTTTACTATAATCCCTTTTGGACTAACAAATGCATCCTATATTTTCATTGATCTAATTAATAGAGTTTTCATGGAATATCAATATGAAATTGTTCTGGTATTTATTAATGATATTTTGGTTTACTCCAAAAGCTATGAAGATCATGAAAATCACTATCACACATTATAATGACTCTTAGATGAAATTAATTATATAGGAATTTTAGCATGTGTGAATTATGGCATCAATATATTGTCATTCTTAGACATATTCTCTTTAAGTATGGAATTATTATTGATACTTCTAAGGAAAGAGAAATACAAGAAAGGCTATCACCGATGAGTATAAGTGAGGTAAGTCATTTTATTGGTTTAGCATGTTATTATCAGCATTTCATCCAAGATTTTTTCTGATTCTCTAACCCATTAATCAAGGTCACACATAAAGGGGTTAAATTTTTTGGGAAAAAGTGTGTGAATAATATTTTGATGAAATGAAGATAAGAGTATTCAATGATCCTATCTTGACACTACCATCATGGAATGATTGGTTTGTTATTTATAGTGATGCTTCAAATAAAATATTTGGTTGTGTCCTTATGCATAATGATAGAGTTATTACCTATGAATCAGGACAAAAAAATCATGACCAAAACTATCCCACTCACGATCTTGAATTAAAAGCTGTAATAATTTCTTTGAAGATATAGAGACACTATCTCAATGGTGAAAAATGTGAGATATATACCAATCACAAGCATTTTAAGTATATTTTCTCACAAAAATAACTCATCATTAGGAAATGTGGATGGCTTGAACTACTCAAGGATTATGATTACACTATACACTACAACCCGGGGAAGGAAAATAAGGTGGAAGATGTTTTGAGCAGAAAGGATCATGGTGTTTTAAATAATATTAGAGTCAAAAGGGCTCCTATGTTCATGGATCTAGTAGATATTGATATGGTATGAATCATGGGAGGTGAAACATCAATACTTTTTTCAAATGGGTTCCAAATAAATATTAATAGAAAGGATAAAAAGTTCTCAGACTGGTGTTGAGGAGTTTCAAAAGAAAATTTATGCTGTTAATGATGGGAGATTGATTGACTCCTTATATGAAGATGGAATTTTGAAATTTTATAAGCGACTTTGGTTTTTTGAAATACATAATCTAAAAATGGAATTTTTTGATGATGCTCATAGCTCCAACTTCTCTATACACCATGGTAGCACTAAGATGTATAAAGAGTTGAAGGAACAGTTTTGGTGGGACAAAATGAGGAGGGAGATTTCTGATTATGTGTCAAGATGTCTGGTTTGTCAAAAAGTGAAGGATGGAAGACAACATCATAAAAGATTAATGTAACCGCTTCCCATAACTGATTGGAAATGTGATGATATTATGGTGGACTTTGTCACGAGACTACCAATGACTCTTAGAAGGAATGATGCAATATGGGTCATTATTGATCATCATTCCATTTAAAATCATTTTCTTGCAATAAGGGAAGATTTTATACTTGAACGTTTAGTATGATTATATAATAATGAAGTTGTAAGATTTCATGTAGTACCCATATCTATTGTTTCTGCTAGTGATCCCTATTTTAGATATAGATTATAGAATATTCTTTAGAAGACCGTGGATACTTATCTTCGTTTCAGGACTACCTACGACCCTCAAACTAATTGAAAATCAGAACGTACAATTCAAACATTTGAAGACATATTTTGATATTTCTAACAAGACATTCAAGGTATGTTGGATCAATATTTACCTATGGTAGTATTATTTTATAACAATATCATCCATTAATGAATTAATATGGAACCATATGAAGCATTATATTGAACGATATGTTTCACACCAACAATTTCTGATGATGTTTGTTAAAGAAAACTAATAGGCCTATAAAATTTTGAGGAAAAAATGGAAAAGGTTAAGGTTATGCAAACTAACATCAAATAAGATCAATATAGGCAACAGATCTATAATGATAATCGAAGGAATTGTAACACCCGAGAATTTTATGTTATATAAATCATCAAAGTAATCTTTCTATACACAACACTTTCTTGGCTTGCTTTACACAAAATCACGACCTTTCTCGATAGCTTGTGTCGTACACAATACCGAGTTTCACTAAACAACGATATGCTATTAAAATATTATTAAAACTACCCGTTATGAATAGTAATAACCACTTTTTGAAATTTTATAAATTTTATTTTTCAAAATGGACTTCATTTTTGGATTCGGAATATCGAAATTAGCCTAGGGTGAAATTTTGGTATTTTTCTGAAAACTTTCAATTTTTGATGAATAGTGAAACCACTAAGTGGTAGTTAAAAAACTGAATTTTTCATAAAACTTATTTTTACCGCTTCTATGAGTGGAATTTCGAAAATCCGAGAGACACGGTTAATATCAAGGACTAAAATGTGGTTCAATGAGATGAAAATAATATTTTGGTGAATAGTAACTTTTTACTTTTTTTTACCACGGTTAAAAGTAAATAGGGTAATTAAGGGTAAAAATGATATTATTATTACCCTAACACATGTCCTAATTCTATTGGATAAAGGAAATTCGACCAAGAACAAACGTAGGAATAAAATATGACCATTTAGGCCCACTTGGATTAGATTAGGACATTTATTATTAATTTATTTAAAGAAGGGTTAAATTAGTTAAAATCAAAGGTTAATAAGTAAATAATTATTAATATGGGGATATACATAAGATAAATTCGACTATAAATTTTCATTAGAAAGATAAAAAGATTTCCTACATAATGATATTTTATTTGTAATTTTTAGACATTAAATAATTTAATTTATTTATGACACAACGATGATGCAGTAATTATCTTATTAATAAAATATTGACATAATTGATGTTATAAATACCCAAATAAATGTAATTTGAGAATTTTTATGAATTACACTAATTTTCAAGGTTAATATGACATGTTAGTATTTATTTAAGTAACTTGGTTCGAACTAATAATTCTGTTATGAGTTTCAAAAAAATCAATTACTAAATAGTGTCAAAATTGACATAAAAAAGTTTTTAAAACAATTATTATATTAATAATTGTTATTTTATTCCTAAAAATCTACGGTTCGGCCAAATTACTTATATAATGTTATATATATTAATAATAAAGAGCTTGGGGTTCGTTTGGCTGCTTATAGTAAGTTTATTAACCTTATAGTATAAGAACACAAGAAGACACGGTAAAAGTAAACTTATTTAAATTAATGTTAAATCTAAATGATAAGGTTAAAATAGGAACCTAAACTTGTCTAAATTCTATTGGATGAGAGTATTTCGACCCATCCTCTCCTTAGATTCGAAATATATCAATTTGGAGGTATTTAAAACCGAACTTGACTTCATAATAAAATAATATTTTTAGTTTTCCCAAAGGTGCCCCTCTCCTCCCTTATAAAAGGGCACCTCCTCCCCCTCTTCCTCACACCACTTTGAGACTTCAATCTCGGCCAACCCCTGCCAATTCCTCCTCTCCACTTCCCTAGAGACATCCTAGAGGTCCTGGTCTTCTTCAAAGCCAATTTTAGTTCCCTAAAAGAAGGACTCAAAGAAGCACTTCAAAGAAGAGGTAATGTCAGTTACCGATTCTTTCATCTTTATTTCTTCTTCCACCTTTTCTTCTTTAGTTGTTTCATTATGAAGTAATAACATCAGTATCACTCATATACTGATATGTTATTATAAGTATTAAACAACCCTATTTCACCATCTATCCATCCTACGGAAAAAGAAATCACCGTGCGTGCGTACGTATGAAATACCGTCTCCACGCCGTGGTGTAATCTATTTTCCACAACCACCTTACTTGGATGTGTATAATGGTGTAAATAATGACTATATATGACTATTATAAATTGATATTTATTCTGAAATAGTATACATACACTCCAATACAATTCCACGATCATAGGAATGATATCATCACTCGTGCGTACGTACGGAATACAGTCTCCACAATGTGATGTGACTCGTTCTACATGATCTTCATTTCATAATGATTATATAAATGAATTTAATGAATTAATATAGTATATATTAAACTAATACCATTCTGGAAATGAGGTATCTATAACCTAAATATAAGAATAAGAATTTATTCGACAAAACCCGCATAAGAACAAAAGGTTATAAACACCCGAATAACAAGTAGCAATGAAATATTACTACTAAGAAGCTAAGAAAATGACCATATATGATATCATAAAAAAATTATGATTATGGAATAAGTCAATAACATTATTTAAATCATTATACAGGAGGTTTGAACACTTACGAAGCAAAACGGACCTATGGTAAGGGAAATATCACAATCTCATTTTTATCCGAGATTGTTTATACTTTGGTATTTACTGGGATGTATTTTATCATCCACATATTTGTTTCCTCAATATGTAATATTATTTACATCCACCTACAATTGTTTAAATCATATTTTACCCTTCGGTGAGTTTTTAGTAAAAGATATGAAAGGAATCTTTTGTCGTTTTTTGTACGAGGTACTTTTTGACTTTTCTGACAAAAGTACGAGAAGAATGTTTTTTTAACTTATATGACATGAATGGATTTTTATATCAATATTTCCAAGAAGCTTCCTTTAAAATTTTTCATGTTTATTTTTAATCAAATTCTTTTTGTTTAGAATTGAATGACATGTTAAGAAAGGAAAAGTGTTTTTGAAGTAGAAATGATATTTTCCTCAAGAATGGAGTTCAAGTGTTTTATCAAAATTATTTTCCATCTATGATAATAAAGGGTTTTGTTTTTATCCCTATTATTACATTGATTTGATTATGTTGTTATGGAATTATTTTTATGAATTCCTTTATCTTATATGAATATTTTTATGATGTCATGATGTTTAAGAATCCCATTTTCATTACATGGGTTATGAAATGATGTATGGTTTATGATTTTGTGGCACACATAAGAATGGTATCATTATGAGATGGGTGGGACCTATATCTCCCTCCAATGCATTGGGTAAAAATTTTACATCTCATGAGATTGACATGGCTAGAATGGTAGGTTATACCAGTTCAGTGAAACAGGACTGAAAAGAGGGTCACTCGGTTCAGAAATGGACATTGTCCACTAAGATAGTCTTTGCAATGAGTCTTGACTAATAAGATATGATTCTCTATGATTATGTGTGTATGCCACAAAGTTTCATGTTTTCTTTTATGATTATTGTGATAACATTTCACTGCCATGATTTATCCCTTGTAATGAAATTATGATCTCTTTTGCAGGTTAAGATTTCCAAAAGTTATGTGCTTATTTATACGATGTGATTGATATTTCTTTTGTTTACCCTTACTAAGCATTTGAGCTCACCCTTTTGTATGTTTTCTTTCCCCAGGTCAGGAAGAAGGTTATTAAGTAAGATATGCCAAAATGGACTATAGATATGATGAAATAAATGGGAGACAGTGTAGACGCTTTATGAACCAGTTGTTTATGTTTCCCAGTTTCTAAAGACACTATACCTATACGGTCATTTCATGGTTTTGTTATATGTTGTAATAAGAACATTTAAATTTTGACGTATTAACAATGTATGTAAAGTATGGGTCATTATAGTTGGTATCGGAGGAAAGGTATAGTCAACCTTTGGAAACTAGGATGTGAAAGCCTTAGTAAGAACCCTATGGATAAGTCTAAGCATAGAACACAATCTTAGTGTTTTAGAAATGGCCATGAATAACCTAGGATAAGAACTTAAGTGTGAAATTTTATTCTTGATTATGTGGTTTTCCTATTATAATTAGTGTTGCTCCACTACTGGAAAACTAACCTTTACCAACGGTTTGGAAACGTTGGTATAGGCCTCCAAATAGTTGGTATAGCCTATACCAACGGTTTGGAGAACCGTAGCCAAGTAAGCCGTTGGGATAAGTCTATACCAACGTTTTTCCAAAAACTGTTGGTATAGGTAATATGAAATCTATACCAACGGTAATGGAACCGTTGGTATATAAATTCCAAAAATAAAACATACGCTAGGATTTGATCCCAGGACCCCTCGTTTATCATTGAACGACTCAACCACTAACCTAACATGACTTTTGTGATCATAATTACATATATATATATATATATATGTATTCTCATAAATATTTTAAAATTTTATTTATATAATGTTCTCGGTATGAAGGTCTGATAAAAAATGGAAATACCTATACCAACGGTTTTAACAACCGTTGGTATACGTATTTGGTTGTGATTTTCATTCTGCGGAGGTTGTTGAATTCTTGGCCCACTTTTCCCAAAGGTTTGGCAAACCCGTTGGGAAAAGTGGCATATTTATGGACCTTTCCCAACGGTTTGGCCAAACTGTTTGGATAAGTGGCCAATTTGGGGGTCTTTCCCAATGGTTTGGCCAAACCGTTGGGAAAGGGGACCTATACCAACTGTTTTTTCAAACCGTTGGTATAGAAGCGTTGGGAAAGATCTAATTTCCAGTAGTGCTCACACTATTCTTCTTGGTTTTAGTCAATGGTAGAAACCCGAAGGAACTGTGTTAATGCGAAATGCGACGGGAAATGCAATGATTGTCCCCCTGAGCAACCAAATGTTATGGGAGCTGGAATGCAAAATCTTGTAGCCATGCTCACACAACTTTCTCAAGCTATTAATCATACAGGACTTCCAAACGAGCAAAGGAAGGAGAAAAATTCTATTGCATCCTTCATGAGGCAGCATCCACCTTCTTTCAGCGGGTCTACTGATCCATTAGTTTCTGAAAAATGGATCAGTACTACTGAAAAGATATTTTCAGTTCTTCAATGTTCTGAACATGATAAAGTCATCCTAGCAGAGTATCGTTTGAAAGGAGATGCAGATCAGTGGTGGAATCTTATTAAGAATATGAGGCAAAGGGATGAAATTGAGTCCATGGAATGGGACGAGTTCAAGAACATATTTTTCAATAAGTACTTCCCTCGTATTCTACGAACAAAGATGGAGAAAGAGATTCTTGAACTGAAGCAAAAGGATGATGAATCTTTTGGTACCTGTGAAGCGAATTTTACAAGACTTGCAGGGTACGCTTCTGGTATTATTATCCAACCTGAGAGTAAGATCGATCAATTCTTTAGTGGCTTAAAACCAAGTCTTCGAAGGGCGTTATCCATAAGGGACTTCAATAGCTACAAGGAAATCGTTCGATGTGCTCTCAAAGTCGAGATAGAGATTGGAGTAACCCATCATTCATATGGGTTTGATAAGAAGAGGAAAATGGAATTCAGAGGAAAATCTAAAGAGCACACGGAAAAGAAGATGAGCTTTCCCTTATACTCAATGTGTGGAAAGAAACATGGAGGTAGTTGTCTTAAAGGGTCAAGTAAATGTTTCAAATGTGGAAAGGAAGGTCATCGGGCATTTGAATGCCACGATGATGGGAAGAAGATGTCTAATGATGCAAACAAAGGAAGGGATACACAGAATGAACCTACTACACTTCAATGTTTCAAGTGCAAGGAGATGGGACATTATGCCAATAAATTCCATAATCCAAGGGTTGATGATGATGGTCGACATCAACAAAATCTTAATGCTAAAGACAAATGAAAGTAACATGCAATTTCTATCAGCGATGTGGAGTAAAATAATGATGTGGTGAAAGGTACACTTACCATCCACTATAAAGTAGAAAATGTTTTATTTGATTCTGGATCCACCCACTCTATTATTTCTGAAGAATTTTCTAAGGGTATCACCATATTACCTCAACAATTAGATGTTGAGTTAGCTGTGACAACACCTAATGGCACAACAGTCGCATAAAAAGTTTATAATTCTTCTCCGATCGAAGTTTGTGGGAAAGTGCTTCATGAAAATCTTGTGATCCTTCCTATAATGTAATTTGATGTGATTCTTGGCATGGATTATATTTCTTTATATGGAGCTCATATCAATTGCCAAAGAAGGGAAGTCAAATTTCATATTCCAGATCAATCTATGATCGTCTATCAATGCAAGGATGAACATAACCTTCTAGTGGAAATTTCTTCCATCTTATGGGTCTTGATTCCACTAAATGAAGGTTATTTATCTCAAATGGTTGGTGAGAATCTCACGATTAAGAATATTCCCATTGTACGGGAGTTTTATGATGTCTTTCCGGAGGAATTACCGGGACTTACACCAAATCGTGAAGTTGAGTTCTCAATTGAACTCGTACCGGGTGCTTTGCCTATTTCAAAGACACCTTATAGAATGGACCCAATTGAGTTGCAGGAATTGAAGAAGCAACTCCAAGAGAATCTAGATAAGGTATTCATACGCCCTAGTGCGTCACCTTGGGGAGCACCTATTATATTTGTTAAGAAGAAAGATGGATCAATGAGACTCTGCATTGATTATCGAGAACTTAACAAGATCACTATAAAGAACAAATATCCTCTCCCACTCATTGATTACTTATTTGACCAACTACGCAGAGCTCAATACTTTTCCAAGATTGATCTTCGTTCAGGGTATCATCAATTAAGGGTCAAAAGGGAGGATATACCAAAGACTGATTTCCGTACAAGGTGTGGACACTATGAATTTATAGTGATGCCATTTGTTCTTACTAATGCCCCTGATATCTTCATGGATCTGATGAATAGAGTCTTTATAGACTATCTTGATCAATTTGTGGTAGTCCTTATAGGGGATATTCTTGTCTATTAAAAGAGCAAGGAAGAACATGAAGATCACTTGAGAATTATATTGAAGACCCTAAGAAAGGAGAAGCTTTATGCCATATTTACCAAGTGTGAATTTTGGATTCAAAAAGTTTCATTTTTGGATCACATAATCTCAAAAGAGGGGATATATGTGGATCCAGCAAAAATAGAGGTTATTGAAAGATGGTCGAGACCATCAACAGTAACTGAGATCTGATGTTTTCTTGGTTTGGCTGGATATTATCGACGTTTTGTGAATGATTTTTCACGATTATCTAATCCACTCACCAAGTTGACTCGGAAAGGAGTTAAGTTTGTCTGGACGGAAGAATGTGAAGAGAATTTCAATGAGTTGAAAAGAAGGTTATCCAATGCACCAGTGCTCACACTACCTTGTAGTGGAGAAAGGTTTGTTATGTATAGTGATGCATCCAAGAAGGGATTGGGGTGTGTTATTATGGAAAATGATATGGTGATAGATTATGCCTCACGACAGTTGAAAATCAATGAGCAAAATTACCCAACACATGATTTGGAGTTATCTGCGGTAATATTTGAATTAATGGTTTGGAGGCATTATCTTTATGGTGAAAGGTGTGATATTAATACTGATCATAAATGTTTAAAGTATATTTTCACACAAAAGGAGCTGAATATGCGCCAAAGAATATGGTTGGAGCTGATTAAGGATTATGATTTCTCAATCCATTACCACCCTGGGAAATCAAACAAGGTGGCAAATGCATTAAGTCGACAAGACCAAGCTAGTTTATCCATGATGAGGATCACAAAAGATCCAATATTTATGGATTTACAAAGGATGGATCTTGGAATTATAATGGAAGGGGAAAAATCTTATCTTTCTCAAATGAATGTTCAACCATCTATACACGTGAAGATTAAAGATACACAGAAAGAAGACGTTGAGTTACAAAAGAAGGTGAGAAATGTTCCTGAATTCAACCTTGATTGTTATCAGATAATAAAGTTCGGGAATCGGGTTTGTGTTCCTCCCATCCCCAAATTAAAGAAGGAGCTACTGGATGAGGCTCATAGTTCTTCATTCTCTATTCATCCTAGAAGCACGAAGATGTATAGGGACCTAAAAGAGTACTTCTGGTGGGATGGCATGAAAAGAGATGTTGCTGAATATATCTCTCGATGCTTGTTTTGTCAACAAGTTAAAGCTGAGAGATAGAAGTCTAAGGGGATGTTACAACCATTACCCATACCCAAATGGAAATGGGAAAACATCACTGTGGACATTGTCACAGGACTTCCTAAAACATCCAAAGGCAATAATGCTATCTAGGTCATAGTTGATCGTCTTACAATGTCTGCACACTTCATTACTATTAGAGAGGATTTCTCTCTGGATCAGCTTGCCAGGATATATGTATAGGAAGTGGTAAGATTGCATGGAGTACCACTTTCTATTATATCTGATCGGTATCTCAGATTTACCTTGAAGTTCTGGCGAAGTCTTCAGCATACTCTGGATACAGAGCTGAGTTTCAGCACTGCTTATCATCCTCAGACAGACGGTCAGTCTGAGAGAACAATTCAAACACTAAAAGATATGTTGAGAGATTTCTCTGTGGATTTCAAAGGTTGCTGGGATCAACACCTACCTTTGGTGGATTTCTCTTATAATAAAATCATTCACTCCAGTATTCAGATGGATCCTTCTGAAGCTCTCTATGGAAAGAAATGCAGGACTCCAATTACTGGGATGAAGTTGGGGAACGAAAGCTATTATGACCTGATCTCGTTGATGAATTGGAAGAAAATGTCATATCTCTTCAACAACACATAAGAGCAGCTCAGAGTCGATAGAAAAGTTATGCCGACAACCGAAGAAAAGACCTAGAGTTTGAAGTGGGTGATAAAGTGTTCTTACGAATATCTCCATGGAAGAGGGTCATGAGATTTGGAAAGAATGGGAAGTTGAGCCCTAAATATATCGGTCCTTTCGAAATACAGGATCGTGTCAGGACGGTAGCTTACCGATTGGCGCTTCCACAAAATCTCTCTCAAGTAAATGATGTGTTCCATTTATCTCTCCTGAGAAAGTATATACCAGATCCTTCACATGTACTCAGCTCAGAAGTTGTACCGTTGGAGCAAGATATTTCTTATGAAGAACAACCGATAGAGATTCTGGATCGTAGCGAAAAAGTCCTATGAAACAAGACCACTCGATTGGTGAAAGTTTTATGGAGGAACCACCAATTAGAAGAAGCTACATGGGAGCTTGAGGATATGACGAGGGAGAGGTATCCTCATCTGTTTGTTACAAAGTGACGAATTTCGAGGGTGAAATTTATTTTAAGGGGGGTAGAATGTAACACCATAGACTTCATGTTATATAAATAATAAAAGAAATCTTTTTCTACACAACACTTTCTTGGATTTCTTTACACGAAATCGCGACCTTCCTCGATAGCTTGCGTCGTACGCAATACCGAGTTTCACTAAACAACAACATGCTATTAAAATATCATTAAAACTAGCCATTATGAATAGTAATAACCACATTTTTAAATTTTATAAATTTTATTTTTCAAAATGGACTTCATTTTTGGATTTGGAATATCGAAATTAGCCTAGGGTGAAATTTTGGTATTTTTCTGAAAACTTTCAATTTTTGATGAATAGTGAAACCACTAAGTGGTAGTTAAAAAACTGAATTTTTCATAAAACATAATTTTACCGCTTCTGTGAGTGGAATTTCGAAAATACGAGAGACACGGTTAATATCAAGTACTAAAATGTGGTTCAATGAGATGAAAATAATTTTTTGGTGAATAGTAACTTTTTACATTTTTTTACCACGGTTAAAAGTAAATAGGGTAATTAAGGGTAAAGATGATATTATTATTACCCTAACACAGGTCCTAATTCTATTGGATAAGTGAAATTCGACCCAAAAAAAACTTAGGAATAAAATATGACCATTTAGGCCCACTTGGATTAGATTAGGACATTTATTATTAATTTATTTAAAAAAGGGTTAAAATAGTTAAAATCAATGTTTAATAAGTAAATCATTATTAATATGGGGTTATACATAAGATAAATTCAACTATAAATATTCATTAGAAAGATAAATAGATTTCCTACATAATGGTATTTTATTTCTAATTTTTAGACATTAAATAATTTAATTTATTTATGACACAACGATGATGCAGTAATTATCTTATTAATGATATATTGACATAATTTATGTTATAAATACCCAAATAAATGTAATTAGAGACTTTTTATGAATTACACTAATTTTCTAGGTTCATATGACATGTTAGTATCGATTTAATTAACTTGTTTAGAACTAATAATTCTGTTATGATTTTCGCAAATATCAATTACTAAATAGTGTCAAAATTGACATAAAATAGTTTAAAAACAAATATTATATTAATAATTGATATTTTATTCCTAAAAATCTATTGTTCGGAAAATTAACTTAGATAAGGTTATATATATTAATAATAAACAACTTGGGGTTCGTTTGGCTGCTTATAGTATGTTTATTAACCGTATAGTATAAGAACACAAGAAGACACGGTAAAAGTAAACTTATTTAACTTAATGTTAAATCTAAATGATAAGGTTAAAATAGGAACCTAAACTTGTCTAAATTATATTGGATGAGATTATTTCGACCCATACCCACCTTATCTTCTAAATATATCAATTTGGAGGTATTTAAAACCGAACTTTACTTTATAATGAAATAATATTTTTAGTTTTCCCAAAGGTGCCCCTCTCCTCCCTTATAAAAGGGAACCTCCTCCCCCTCTTCCTCACACCACTTTGAGCCTTCAAGATCGGACAACCCCTCCCCATTCCTCCTATCCACTTCCCTAGACACATCCTAGAGGTCCTGTTCTTCTTCAAAGACCAATTTTAGTGCCCTAAAAGAAGGTCTCAAAGAAGCACTTCAAAGAAGAGGTAATGTCCGTTACCGATTCTTTCATCTTTATTTCTTCTTCCACTTTTTCTTATTTAGTTGTTTCTATATTAAGTAATAAAATCATTATCACTCATATACTGATATGTTATTATAAGTATAAAAGAACCCTATATCACCATCAATCCATCTTACGGAAAATAAATCACCGCGCGTGCGTACGTACGGAATACCGTCTCCACGCCGTGGTGTAATCTATTTTCCACCACCACCATACTTGGATGGGTATAATGGTGTCAATAATGACTATATAGGACTATTATAAAGTGATACTAATTCTGAAATAGTTTATATACACTCCAATACAATTCCACGATCATAGGAAAGATATCATCACTCCTGCGTACGTACGGAATACCGTCTCCACGATGTGAGGCGACTCGTTCTACATGATATTCATTTCATAATGATTATATAAATGAATTGTATTAATGAATATGATATATATTACACTAAAACCATTATGGAAATGAGATATCTATAACCTAAATATAAGAATAAGAATTTATTCGACAAAACATGCATAGGAACAAAAAGTTATGAACACCAGAATAACAAGTAGAAATGAAATATTACTACTAAGAAGCTAAGAAAATGACCATATATGATATCATAAAAATAAGTATGATTCTGGAATAAGTCACTAACATTATTTAAATCATTATACAGGAGGTTAAGACACTTACGAGGCAAAACGGACCTAAGGTAAGGGAAATATCACAATCTAATTTTTATCCGAGATTGTTTATACTTTGGTATTTACTGGGGTGTATTTTATCATCCACATCTATGTTTCCTCAATATGTAATATTATTTCCATCCACCTTCAATTTCTTATATCCTAGTTTACCGTTTGGTGAGTTTTTATTAAAAGATATGAAAGGAATCTTTTGTCGTTTTTTGTACGAGGTACTTTTTGACTTTTCTGACAAAAGTACGAGAAGAATGTTTTTTCAACTTATACGATATGAATGAATTTTTAAAACAATATTTCCAAGAAGCTTCCTTTAAAAATTTTCAAGTTTATTTTTAATCAAAGCCTTTTAGTTTAGAATTGAATGACATGTTATGAAAGGAAAATTGTTTTTGAAGTAGAAAGGATATTTTCCTCAAGAATGGAGTTCAAGTGTTTTATCAAAATTATTTTCCATCTAAGATAATAATGGGTTCTATATTAATCCATATTATTACACTGATTTGATTATGTTGTGATGGAATTATTTTTATGAATTCCTTTATCGTATATGAATTGTTTTATGATGTCACGATGTTTATGAATCCCATTTTTATTACATGGGTTATGAAATGATGTATGGTTTATGATTTTGTGGTACACATAAGAATGGTATCATTATGAGATGGGTGGGACCTATATCTCCCTCCAATGAATTGGGTAATGTTTTTATATCTCATGAGATAGACATGGCTGGAACAGTAGGTTATACCGGTTTAGTGAAACAGGACTGAAATGAGGGGGACTCGGTTCAGAAGTGGACTTTTTCCACTACGATAGTCTTGGCAATGAGTCTTGACTAATATGATATGATTCTCTATGATTATTTATGTATGCCTCAAAGTTTCATGTTTTAAGTTATGATTATTGTGATTACATTTCACTGCCATGATTTATCCAATGTAATGAAATTATGATCTCTTTTGTAGGTTAAGATTTCAAAAAGGTACATGCTTATGTATACGATGTGATTGATATTTATTTTGTTTACCCTTACTGAGAATTTGAGCTCACCCTTTTGTATGTTTTCTTTCCCCAGGTCAGGAAGAAGGTTAATAAGTAAGATATGCCAAAAGGGACTATAGATATGATGAAATAAATGGGTGACAGTGTAGACGCTTTATGATCCAGTTGTTTATGTTACCCAGTTTCTAAAGACACTATACCTATACGGTCCGTTCATGGTTTTGTTATATGTTGTAATATGTATGCTTCAATTTTGAAGTATTAACAATGTATGTAAAGTATGGGTCGTTATAGGAATTATTTGGAATTTCTAGTAGGAGATCATTTTTTCTTGAAGGTGTATCCATTGAAGGGTGTTATAAATATCATTAAGAATGGTAAATAAAGTTTCATGTACATCGATGTTTTGGAATTCTAGAATAAATTAGACTTGTAGAATATCATTTTGCAATGCTGCCAAGTATGTCCAATGTTCATGATGTGTACCACATATAACTTTTGACAAAAAACATGTAGGACCCAATGTATGTAGTCTGCTATGAAAAATGGAACTGGAACATGAAATGTCTTATTGTGAATCTCTTTTAATAATTATTTATACTAGAGAACATGTTTTGAGATACATGACGAGTCGTTTGGTGAATGTTCTATGGAAAAACTATAACATGGAAGAGGCAACATGGGAAACTCAGGAACCTATGATAAATAACCACCCAATTCCTCTTATGAAGTATTTTTCAAGAAATTTTGAGGACGAAATAATTTAAATGAGGGAATAATTTGACACCCTCATCTTCCACGATACATTTTCATTTGAATAATACAATAGCTTTCATTGTACACAAGTTTGAGTTCTAGCACACCACGACAAATCAAAGTAGCAGTTATGAATAGTAATACCCAATTTTAAAAATTTCCAAAATTTTATTATTCAAAATGGAATAAATTTTTGGATTCTTAATATCAAAATTATATTAGGGTGAATTTTTGGTTTTTGTATGAAAACATTCAATTTTTTATGAATAGTGAAAAACACTACGTTATTGTTTAAAATCGACTTTTTATTTAAATAATTAGTTATTTCATATAAATTTATTTTAATTAAAAATAGATACATAATACATATATATGTTCAATGTAATTAATTGGAGTCATTTTATAATAATATTATATATATAAAAATCTATTGATCTTTTTACCATCTTTTACCCACCTTCTAGGCGCATTTGAAAATTTGAATAAAAAATATGTTTACCAATTCTATTAATTGAATTTTAAAAATCTGAGAGACTCACATGACATTAGTAAGTAAAAAGTATTTCAATAATGTGAAACTAATTTTTTATGATTAGTAACTTTTCACTTTTATTTACAAAGATTCAAATTAAATAGGGCGATTAAAGGTAATTAAATGATATTATAATTACACTAACACAATTCCAAATTATATTGGAAAACTATATTTCGACCAAAATCATCATTTAGAATAAGATATGACCCGTTTGGTTTACTTGGATCAGATTATGACATTTATTATTATTTTATTTAAAGATGAGTTAAAAGTGTTAAATTCAACATTTAATAACTAAAACATATTTAAAATAGTGTTATAAATAAGATAAATTCAACTATAAATATTCATTAGAAATATAAAAATATTTTCTACATAATGGTATTTTATTTATAATTTTTATACATTAAATAATTAAATTTATTTATGACACAATAATGATGCAATAATTATCTTATTAATGAAAGATTAAAATAATTGATATTATAAATATTTAAATAATTGTAAATTGAGACTTTTTTATGTATTAAAGGAATTTTATATTTTAATATTCATTGTTAGGTTGATTAAAAAAATTTATTCAAATAGATAATTTTTTATGACTTTCACAAAAACCAAATACTAAATAGTGTCAAAATTGAATGAAATGAGTTTTTAAAACAAATACTATATTATTAACAAATATAATATTCCAAAAAACCTAAGGATCATCCAAAATACTTAGATAAGGTTAGATATATGGATAATTAACTACTTTGGTTTCACTTGGCTTTTAATATTAATTTTATTAACCATTTATAATAATAATACAAGAATACATTGTAAAAGTTAAAGTATTTAACTAAGAGTTAAATAAAAAATGGTTAATATGGTGACCTAAACTTTTCTAAAAC
Organism: Viscum album; assembly: GCA_963277665.1. Taxonomy (NCBI): domain Eukaryota; kingdom Viridiplantae; phylum Streptophyta; class Magnoliopsida; order Santalales; family Viscaceae; genus Viscum; species Viscum album. The sequence goes on from OY728161.1 coordinate 1,597,404,573, forward strand.
ATATTCATTGATAGTTTTTAGACCCATACCCACATTATCATATAAATAAATCCTTTGGATTCATTAAAAACAGAATGTTATTGTATAATAAATTAATATTTCATGTTTTTCATAAAGTGACACTCGCCTCTCTTTTAAATGGATACATCCCATTCTCTAAAAATCAGACCTCCAAAGCCATTTTTTTCTCGGCTAAACCATACTCAAATAACCTATCAAATACCCTAACTTTGACCTAGAGTCCTTACTTTTATCATAAATATAACATATCGAGCCCTTTTGATCAACTCAAAAGGAAACACACGAAGAAGAGGTAATAATTTCACAACCATTTTCAATGTTCTTTACTTCTTCCAATTCCATATTATTTGTTGTTTCCATAACAAAATAATGACTCTAGTTCCTTATAAATATTGTGATTTTATTATAAATATGGTACAACCATTTTCATTTTTCTACCCATCCTATAAATGACAAGTCACCATACACAGGTACATACAGCTTAATGTCTTTACGTCATGGTGTAGATTTTTATTCAAACACTACATTATTTGGATATGTATAATAATGAGAATAAATTATGTAAATAATAAATATAACATGTGAATGATTATTTATTTATGATATACCATTAAATTACAAATGATTTTACCATCAATAGAATGATGTTGTCGCTCGTGCGTACGTACAGATTACCGTCTCCATGAACATCATGAAATTCATTCCCCAACATAAACATTCAAAAATAATTTTCATATTATGTGTAAATATTCTTTAATAACATAATATAGTTCTGGATATGTATCAAATACTTCCTATCCATTACAATCTTGGCTTATTTGACCAATCATATAAAGTAAAACGAATCAGTAAACACTGGAAACAATGATACTACCGAAATATTATTAACAAATCAATATTTAAAGATCATATATGATATAATATTTATGTATTTCATTATTTTATAATATAATAAAAATGATTTAACTATTATAAATGAGTTTGAAATACCCTTGATCAAGGAAAAGAATAAGGTAAGGGTTAATTTTACAATCTCTTTATTATCTGATGTTGTTTATATGTGAATATCTACAGGTACCTCTTTATCATCCAAATACATGTTTCCTAAAAATGTATTCCAAAATACTTTTACTATTTACTTGATTATGAGTTGAACTCATTTATACCTTTTTTTACTTTATAATTTTTTTAAATGAATATTTCCTTCGCTTTCCAAACAAGATACTTTATGTCTTTTTCGACAAATAGAGGTAACATTGGTTTTTAACATATATGGCGGGTGTGGATATTTTCCACATTTATAACACCTTAAAAGTTTCACTTACAATATAATATTAATATTTTCAAAAAAAATTATTAATTTTATAATTATATGACTTTTAAATGATTTGAAAATTTAGAGATATATTTCTGTCAAATAATTTTAATTTCATTTATGTCAAAAACATTTGGTGGATTTTAAATTTGGTTGAAGATGATTTATTATAATAAATCATTCATATTATATTTGTTAGGACCAATAGGGGCCTATATACCCTGAGTGTGGGGGGGGGGGGGTGAATCAGTGTATGGATATTATTTTTCAAAGTTCTTCCTGCCCCACTGGATCTTGACCTCTTTATTACAAGGGTCACTTTGCTTGAACTTGTGTGTTTATTATGATCAGTTGTTCTCTTTATTATCTGATGATGATGCTTTAAATTCAATGCATGGAGGTAAGAATGAAGACACAAATATTTTTACTTGGTTCACCCTCACTGGGATATATCTAAGGAGCATACTCCAACAAAATTCCAGTCATACCAAATTCCACTATTCTTCACTAGATATGGATAAAATGGTTCGGGAACAGCCACTCTATCTAAGGCTCATTTCCTTTACAAGGTTTACGGTCAGCTCACTGCTTTCCCAAGGGTCACTCCCTATTTCCCTCTCTCTGGTTCACTACCGGTGGAGAGGATTAACTTCTTCCTCTTTCTTTTCTCACTGCGTCGGAAAGGATCCACTTACAGTTTATAGACATGTAGGTCACTTCATTTGCATGAATGAATGCATTCTCTGTTGTGTGTGGATGCTCTGTTGAAGTCCAACATTCACCCGTAGATGAATCTCTCTTTGCACCGAATGTATTGGGAAATCTTCTGACTCCCATGCGGTCTGAAAAAATGGTCGGGGACTCAACCTTACATGGAATGCAAGTCTATCTCGGTGCAAAAGTATCGGCGCGCAAGTCACAACGGGCACACAAGTCCTCCTCACCCACATACACGACACAGGCTTCTACAACTCTAAACTTGGCTACTCTCTTCCTTTTATTCCCAAACCAATATTAGCGTGAAACTATCAACCGACACACAACTTCTCACACAGGCGTGAATCTTCAACCACTAGCGCACAACTTCACCTATGCGACCACACACCACATGCGCGACCACCACACTTGCGCGACTGGAGCTCTGATTTCTCAAACTGTTGAACTCTAGTTAAGAATCAAGAGGGGTGTTCTAGTATTTATAGGCATTCAGAACATCCTACGCAATGGTACACAAGTCTCTCCTCGGCGTGCAAGTCTCGGCGCACTAGTCTCTTCCCCTACAAGTCACTTGCGTGACCCACTTCCAAACATGCACGAACCTTATTTTCTTGCCATATTTTGAAGTTCTAATCTTGAAAATCAACAGGCGCGCAAGTTCTCAAGAATCCAAGGAATCGGCGCGCCGGTCACATGCTCGACAATGCCAATGTATGCACGACCCCTACCCCTTTTCCATATTTTGATGAACTGATCATGAAAAACTTCTAGCGCCACCTTATATATTTTCTTTTTGTACCTCCTCCAAATCATCCATCTCTTTTTCGGCGTTCTTGAATCAAAAATGGATCACTAACTATAGCTCTTGAACTCTACATTCCACCATGAAATCCTCTTTGTCAATAAATTTGTATGTCATTGTTTTTCTTTGTCATCAATCACAACTCAGAAGTCCACTTTTTCAACAAACACAATCACCTCAAAAATGATTTAATGATACCTTGAGGGATTTTGTCCCAACAATACCCCCCTTTGAGTTTATTGAAAACTCTTCCACAAAAAGATATATCGTTACTTCTTCATCCACCATTTTCCTATCTCGATTCTGATAGCGATCAAGGATTACTAAACACATATTCTAAGCCCACATGAGCAATGCTCGGTGTGAGAAACAAGAATAAATGAAATGTTCATAAATGAATCACTTCAACTATGACACCCTCGGTTGACACCTAACTGATACCAATTGTTTCCAAACTGATAGCAATTTATGGAAATATTTTGTCCACTCTCCAATACCACTCTTCTACTTTTATCATGATCCTCAGCTATCGTGATATCTATTCTTTGATCGATCACTTATAGCATCGTCAGATTTTAAACTCTCCCCCTATCTATCTTCTCCTTCAACTCCCCCTATTTGGATGCTTCACTTGTTAGCTTCTCCCCATTTCACTCCTGATTTATCAAATTTCCACATTATCTCCCCCTTGAACAATAACTATTTTCTCCCCCTTTGTAAACGAACCCAAAGGTCACTCCTTTGCAGCTTGTAAGAGAGTAGAGAACACATATCATCACATTATGGAGAAACACATCATACCTCAGGGAGAGGGTGGTGTTCCACATCTACACTTCTTTATGTGCTGGGAGTCGACTGAACTCCTAGAGCCAGTATATGCCTTTAAAATGCTTCCGTGGATAAGGCCTATGTCAGAATGTATACATCTTGTAGCTCTGTAGGCACAGCCTCTGACTTCACGATTCCCTGCTCAACCTTCTCTTTGATAAAATGATACATTCTCTCAATGAGATTTGTCCTTGAATGATGTAGGATATTTTTTCTGAGATTTATAGAACTTGATTTATCACACTGGATTCCAATCGGAGACCTTACTTCAACTCCCATAACTTCAAGTTGTTGCTTCATCCACAATAACTGTGTGCATTCTTGAGTGGCCGCAATATACTCATCCTCTGCAGTGCTCAATGAGATGCAATCATGCTTCTTCCTTAGACACGAAATACACAATCCACCAAGATTGAATTCACCTCCTGACATTGATTTTCTGTCATCTGCTGATCCGGCCCAATCTGCATCTATGTAACCAAATAACACTGATTGAGATTTATCATTATACATCAATCCAAAATCCACCGTGCCTTCGATATATAGAAGTATTATTTTCACAGCATGAATGTGTATTTCCTTAGGATTACTCTGATATATCACTGCTTGGCATGTGGCAAAAACAATATCAGTCCTTGTCGTGGTTATGTACAACAAAATTCCAATAATTTTCCTGTATTATGTGATACTAACTGCCTTTCCGTACTAATCTTTTGATAATTTTATCCGAGTAGCAACCAGAGTCTTCATTTCCTTGGAATTATCAATTAAAAACCTTCTCAGAACCTCCATGTAATATTTTTATTATGAAATGAATGTTTCATTCCTTCCTTGTGTCACCTGTAGACCAAGGAAAAACGTAAGCTCACCAATCATAGTCATTTTGAACTCAGGTTTCATGAATTCTGAAAACTGTCTGCACTGTGCTTCATCTGGTCCCCCAATGATTATGTCATCAACATGAACCAGTACCAACTTCCTTTCATTAATGTCGTGGTTGAAATAGACATTGTAATCAACTCCAACAAACAGGAAACCATGTTTCTTCAAATACTGATAAATCCTTATGTACCATACTCTTTTTACTTGTTTCAGCCCATGTAATAACTTCTTCAACCGGAAAAACATATTCTCATCCTCATGAATAATAAAACCATTCGACTGCTCAATATGCACTTCTTCCTCTAGAATATCATTCAAGAATGCAGATTTGACATCCATCTGAAATATCTTGAACTTTCTTTGCACCACTATGGCTAAAAATTATCTGATTGTCTACAACCTTGCAACTATTGCAAATGTCTCATCAACATCAATACCCTATATCTAGGAGTATCCTATGCACACTAATCATTCATTTTTTCGAACCACTATTCTATCTTAGTTCATATTGTTGTAAAAGACTCATTTAGTTCCGATTACGTTCTTATCTGCTAGCCTCCAAACAATTTCCCACGTTTGGTATTTTTCAATCTTATTTAGCTCTTAATTTATAGCCTAAACCCGGTTATCATCTTCAACTACATTATAAAATCATTTCCCTTGATCATGAGATAGAAAATATGCATGCTCCAGTGATTTAGTTTTCCTTTTCTAAACTAGATCTTACAAATCATTGATGATGGTCTGCCTGTCAATTTTAGCTCAAATATTTGGCTTCTGTGCAGATAATGATTTTACATCCTCATACTCACCATTAGTATCTTATTCTAAATCAACTTCAACCACATTTGATCTCACTGAGTCTCTCACCACTTCCTCACATTTAACAGAAAACATTTCACTGTGTCATTGTTCAATGATGGCATTTCTTTGAACTTCTTTTCTCAAATTTCTGTTGACACACCTTTGATTTTCTCTCACAGCTTCTTGGTATCCTGAAAGCAGTCAGCTGATACAACATTGTTAAAACAAAAAATAATCATCAAATGCATGGTTATTGTTGCTTCTTCTTGTGTTTCTTTCTTCCCTTAATAGGCAACACTGGATCCGAGTCTTCCAAATAATGATTTAATGGCTCTTCTATCTGATTTTGTTATTTAATGCTCCCCATATTTTATGAAACACTTCATGGGGATAGTCCCATTGTTTAGACTCATAACCATTCTTCTCCTCATGCATCAATTATTCTAATCTGGTATTCACCACCAAGCCATTAACCAAATCTCTTAGACTACTTATTTGGAACTCGGTGTAGGAAACAAAAGCTAGAGTTAATAACCCAATCACTTCATATTCTGCTTGTTGTTGTCCTTCATCTTCTACTCTAGTACCTAATTTGAATCAATTGGAACTCTAAAGAATATCATTTCTCTACGTTTCTTCTTTAGATTCCACTTCCCATTGGATCGTATCTCCCAAAAACCTGAAACACTTAAATCATTAGGTAACAACATTTATATACATAGGAAGAGGGGTGCTTATGGAATCCTCAGGACGAGGATTGTGGTTGGTCCTGATGGGTCAACCCATTGATTCTTTCTTACAGAGATTGACACTCTTTCCTTGCTTCTTCAAGATGTCTAGCTAATTTTAACTACTCTGGCCATAATACTAGGAATTCTTTACTCACATTCTGATCCTTTTTATGATTTTTAGATTCTGCTAACTTGGCACTTTTCACAATTTGGGGCTTAAACCCACTTGTACACATTTCCTTCTATGATGTTCCACCAAAATTCCATTTCCCTTGATTCCATCCCTGACCAGGAATATCTTTTCATTCCATTTTCCCTTGGTTCTTCCACCATTGCAAGGATCATGCACCTTCCTCCACTTTTCGCTGTGGAACACGATATGTGAATTTTTCAATAGATTATTTGTTCATCATTCATTTATCATATGTCTGAGTCACCACACTCTTTTTCACTAGTGATGAGTCCTCTATTGAACATTCATTCTTCTTTATCACCGCTAGAGTAGATGTCTCCCTAATCTTCCATGTTTGTTCACATTCCCTCCATGAGAACTGTTGTGAGTATGATAGAGGAGGTTCCGGATACACCATTCGTTTAGCACCATGTGATTCCCCTGTGGATCTATGCCTAATCTTATCTTTACCACTTTTTCTCCTAGTGTATAATTTTTCATTATGAATCATTGATGTCGAGAATCTCCTTTCGAGATCATTTTCATTTATTGCGTTCTTCTTTCTACAATTTCATTCCAAATTCCCATAATCTGATCATATAAAACATCTTCCATCAATGGAATACATCATTTCATCATTTCTATGTCGATATGCTGATACACCATGAGTTATTCTTATATCACATGGCTCTTGACCTTCCTCACACATAAACATGGTGTGTCCCATTCTTCCATAGTAATACCATCTAACAGATGCTTACCTCTAAGAGATTCTTCATTCTGATTTCTCATGACACATATTATTCTTCTCAAATATGGTAATGTTTCTATTTTCACAACCTGAGATGTATTCATGTGATTCTAAACCGAATCTTGATGTGTGGCCATGAATCCGGTAGTAATAGCACAGGTCGTCACCACATCTTGGAACTGTCCTCTTAGGCCTATCTTTAGCACCTACATGAGTTTTCTTACCTCTGGAGATTTTCACTGCATTTTTCTTATCCTGCAAAGGACTGGGATCATCATATCCAATTCCATATTTTCCCAAAAAGGATGGCCTTTGGGAAGATACAATCCTTTCATGCTTCTCCTCTGAGGTAGTATATTTGGATTTCATTTTAACATCGCATGCCAAAGGATAATCAAATAATAAGTGCAGTGCATCCCTCAGCTAGGTCTTATCATAAGATTTATATTTCTCCATTTCCTTTTTTACTGATTCTATTTCTTCCACCAGTTTCTGAATCCTCCTATCTCTTGATTCAATTTAAGCATCAAGTTCATTCTTAAGAAGCTTCCCTTTACTCATTTCGTCTTTCAGTTCATGTTTCATCATATCTACCATTCCACCTTGCTCCTTTAATTTCAATTTTTCCTGAGAAACACATTCAAAGACGATTGGATTCTCTTGTTGTAGTCTTTGATTATCCTGAACTAGCTCTGATGCTTGTGTAGCATGATCAAAATTTTTGGCTTTTAAAATCTCAATTTCATCTATGTCCACATTCTTTCCCTTAACTTCTGCTTTGAGCTTTTCTCTCTTTATAGACAACTTTTTCAGTTCTTCAGCTTGAGAGTCATTCTTTTACTTTAGATCAATGGACATATCAATAAGCCATTGATTTAATCCTCTTAGATTTTTAACCTAGATTTCCATTGCTTGGATGTTAATTTATTTAGATTTCATCTCTTCACCCAATATATGATCCATTTACTTTTCCTTGTGGAAAACATCCACTTTTCGACTTCTTGGTGTTTCGTCATCATCAGTGGTTCCTACATAACTTGGAAAATCAGGTTATTCACTCATTCCTTCAGCATCATTGAAATAGTAAGTATTTTCATTGTATGATTCATCCAATTACTTTTTCTTTTCACTACATCATTCCTTTAACTGAATCACACTCTTTACGTTGACACTTCCATAATGGGTAATTACACCAGCTTTCTGATTCTTCTTTGATGTTCTACCATTTGCCGTGGCAGAAGATGATAAGAGAAGACTAGAACTTTTATTTGAGAAATCGACCAAACCAAGTCAGAGCAAACAAATCTGATAAAATAAACCTTCCCTCTAATACCAATTGTTAGGACCAATAGGGGCATATATACCCTGATATTGGGGGGGGGGGGGTTAATCAAGGTATGGATATTCTTTTTCAATGATCTTCCTACCCCACTGGATCATGACCTCTTTATTACAAGGGTCACTTTGTTTTCACTTGTGTGTTTATTATGATCACTTATTCTCTTCTTTATCTGATGATGATGCTTTAAATTCAATGCAGGAAAGTAAGCAGGCAGACATAGAGATTTTAACTTGGTTCACCCTCACTGAGCTATGTCCAAGGAGTATTCACCAACAAGTTGTCAGTCGCACCAAATTCCACTATTCCATACAAGATGCTGATACAAAGGTTTGGGAATATTCACTTTGTCCTAGGATAACTTCCTTTACAAGGTTTATGGTCTTCTCACTGCTTTCCCAATGGCCACTCCCTGTTTCCCTCTCTCTAGCTCACTATTGGGGGAGAGTATTACCTTCTTCCTCTTCCTTTGATCACTGTGTCGGAAAGGATCCACTCATAGTTTATAGAATTGTAGGTCTCTTGATTTCCATGAATGAATGAATCCTCTATTGTGTGTGGATGCTCTGTTGAATTCCAACTTTCACCCATAGATGAATCTCTCTTTGCACCGAAGGTATCGGGCAATGTTCTACCTTCCACGCGGCCAAAAAACGATAGGGGACTCAACCTTACTTGGAACATAATTCTATCTCGGTGCACAAGTCAAAACGGGTGCACAAGTCCTCCTCATACACTTGCGTGACATAATCTTCTCTAACTCCAAACTTGTGTGAATCTCTTACTTTTACTCCCAAACCAATATTGGAGCGCAACTACCAACCAGCATGCAACTTCTCACACTGGCACACATCTTCAACCACTAGCGCGCAACTTCACATGCACTACCACACACCACTTTCACGACCACCACACCTGCGTGACAGCAGCTCTAATTTCTCAATGTGTTAAAATCTAGTTACGAATGAGGAGGGATGGTCTAATATTTATAGGAATTTGTAACACACTACGTGACGGCGCACGAGCCTCTTCTTGGCGTGCAAGTCTCAGGGCGTAGGTATCTTCCCCTGCAAGTATCTTGTGCAACCCACTTATAAACATGCACTAACCTTCTTCCATTTCCATATTTTTATGTTCTAATCTTGAAAAACAATTGGCGCGCAAGTTCTCAAGCATCCAAGGCATCGGCGCACAAGTCACCTGCATGACAACACCAATACTTGCGCAACCCTTATCCCATTGCCTTATTTTGATGATCTGATCTTGAAAAACTTATGGTGTGCATGTTTCCAAGCATTCAAGTAAATGGTACGCAAGTCCCTTTCCCAGAAACAACTTTTCTTCATTTGACGATTTTCAGGCCCAACAATTTGGAAAACACAGTAAAACGGCTCCACCTTGTATCTGTTCTTTTTGTACCACATCCAAATCATCAATCTCTTTGTTGAAGTTCTTGATTCAATCATGGATCACTAACCACAGCTCTTGAACTCAACATTTCTCCATGATATCATCTTTGTCAACAAATGTGTATGTCATTATTTTGCATTGTCAACAATCACCACTCAGATGTCCACTTTTTCAAAACACAATCACATAAAAAATGCTTCAATGATACCTTGAGGGATTTTTGCCCAACAATATTGAAGTCTTTCTGATCTTTTTTACTATGGATGTATTATTTTTATACCATTCATGGTTTATGGTTAATGTATTTACATTTACTAAGCTAGTTTTAATACAAATGATTATGTTATGTTTCATCCTTTCCATATGAAGAATGAATTGGACATATTAAGTGATGTGTGGAGCCCTCTATATCTTTTTAATGCATCGGTAGGTCTCATTAGGCAATCTATTGACTTTGAACAAGGGCTTTACATAGTATTTTTTATATTTTTGGCTTGAGGACTTAAATATGTGGTTATGATGTCTGGAATTATGCATTCCAACATTATGAAATTTGATATTGATATTACATGTGATTATTTGACTAGTAGAATATCCATGTGAATAAGTAAATAGCATTAGTTGATTTATCATTTCTATATTATGCTAAATATTATGTTTAAAGGGCTTTTGTTTTTGTCTTTTAAATTTTCTTAATTGTGTATTCTTATTTATGATATTTTTTGCTATATTTTTATCCTTACTGAGTATCTGAGCTCACTCATTTCTTATGTATTATTTTTCCTACTATTCGAAGAAGCATAATAAGATTAACATATAGGTTTATGAGAAGGTATATAAGAGTTTTCAAAGCGGAAAAATATTCTTTCTTTATTTCATGATTTAATGTAAAACTAATTTTTGTATCTATTACTTCCTAGGATACTAAACTGATCGGTCTTTAGGGACATGATTCCTTGTAGAAAGACAATGTTATGTAATAACACATTGAATCTGTGTAACAGGGGTTGAGGTGTTAAACCATTTATTTAATAAATCAAGCATAATATGGAATAAATAAATTATGATAAAAATTATATTTTGATAATCACATGGGCCTCTATCTCAACCATCGAGATTCTAACTAAATGAGTAATCACAAGAACATTAACAACTAGTCTCATAATTAGGAAATGCACAATGTTAGTCTTCATATATATATATATATATATCATTATTTAATAATTTCAGTACTTATTACTATCATGTGTCCATACCATGAGATCATATAGAGAAGGATAAGGCCTCATCCAAATAAAAAATACAATATGTCTCATGAGACATACTGATGCATCATGGTGATATATAATTTTGGGTCCCACACATCACATAATATATAAAAATAATTCCACATGTTAATTTGGATGAAAATAATCAACCTAAACATTCATATTGAAATTCTAAAAAAAATAATGGTAATACTTATCCAAATCAATAAACATAATCATAAACCATTTAGAGTAATACAGTGTATGGTAATAAAATGAGAAATCCTTAGAAAAATGGGTTATAAACCATCATAATAAATAATAAGGATGATATAAATTCAACATATCCCCAATGTATCAAAATTATTGTAAATGGATGATTTCTTTGATGAATGTAAAAACCATAAAAATTTCATTCAAAATATTTGTTGAGGAAAATATAAATATTCAATTTGAAAATATTTTCAAAAATAATATGTCATAAAATACATTGAAAATAATTTTCACTAAAAATAAACTTTTAAAACATATAAATTAAAAATTATAACACATAATGGTCAAGATAATGGAAAATTCTATTCATGTTATAAATGTAGAAACAAATATTCCATTCACATTTTTTGTTAGAACCCAAATAGGGCTTGTATTGAAAATTACAATTAAGGTTCCATTAAAAACATTTTTAAAATAGTAAAAAATATTACATGTCTGAAATAAATTATTTTTAATATGATAAAACCAAATTTTAATACATTATTTGAAATCATTTATTTAAATGAAAAATTATTTTTGAATAATGAGCTAAATAATTGCTATTTTAGTAAAACATATTTCACAATAATTTATAACAATAAAGTCTGTAAAATTCTATATTTAATTTAAATATATCATAAACAAAAAATGGGAGAAGAAAATTTATTTCTTTTATTAGATAAATAAAAAATAATTCCATAGATGGAGACTTAAACAAAAAATAATCCTGAATAATAATGTGATTATGAAATATGCCATCAACACATTTTTAATGTTTAAATAAAAAGCCCCAGGAAATAAATATATTAACATAAAATATTAAACAAGAATAATTTAAATATGTGTATTATATAACATATCAAAATGGACAGTATAAAAAACACACAAAGGATTATGTGGTGTTTATTACATATGTATCACATATGTTAAAGTGAGATGAGAAACCCTTACCACATATTTGATGTACTTTGCATGTGATTGAAGATAATAAATACTAAACATAGGTTTATTTCATTATGCACCATACTGATATATCTCATTCCATATATGATTTACTTATAGTCTTTAATCACTCTTCTGTTAGCAATTCTCTGTCAAAAGCACTGTTTTAATAGATAATTGATTCATAATTATGTATATATTGGTTTATTAATTATGTAGATTTTAATTTGATTTGGTTAAAAAATATAAATAATCATAACCATGATATAAATATTATTTATATTCATTATTTATTTACTTATCGTCTTAAATTAAATATAGATATAGAAAATGAATTACATTATTCATGGAGACGGTATAACGTACACACACATGAACACAATTTCATTTGTTGACAGGTTGAATTAATGGAAACGAAGTATTAATATTAGTTTATAGAATAATTTATATGTTATATATATATATATAATTTATAGTACTAAAATATATCTTTATTACCATCCATGTAAAAATTAAATGATATAAAACCACATCGATACATGGAGGTGATAGTCCACACGTACACACTAGCGATGTAATTTTTTTCGAAGGGTTTGGAAGGTAAGAAGTTATATGTGTTTTTATTTTTGTATTGGTGAGTTTATATAAAAATATCACTTACATTAATTAGATATTATCCTTAATACCTTCTATGTAATGAACAATTGGAACACAAGTCACATTCTTTTGCAAGGGAATAGTCTGTTGTACAAACAATCGACTGTATCGCATCCCTCATAGAATATAAATTAAAAATGAATATGTGATATGATAATTAAATAATTATATTAATAACAAAAAATATCATTTATTTATGATAAATATATTAATAAATATATTATTTAATGATTGTGATGGGAAATTAACTATATCAGGTCATGAGGAGCAATTATTTCGTACACATGATCCACCATTTCATTTTCCATTTGAAGAAAGTGGAGATGGATATATGTTATTACAATAACATAATAAAATTTCAGTATATATGATTCAACAGTGTTATTATTTTGTAATATTTGAAAAATAGTTGGATTTAGAAGACTAATTAAAACGAAAATGCATATTTAAAGCTTTAAAAATTCTTTAAGAAACCTATATAGGTTGAACCTAAATCATTTATAGATTAGATATATGATATAAATAATTCCTCTAGTATGTCTATATGTATTTAAATAAAAAAAATTGTTCATAAAATATGATCCAAATAGATTTAGGAGTGTTTAGAAGGGAGGAAGGAAGGTGGACTTTTATATGTGGGGGAGAGGACACACTTGTTCATTTTGAAAAGAATCAATTACAATCACCTTTTAGTCGAAATAAAAGATTTAAAAAAGAAAACATATATAGAATATGGATTATAGGGTTACAATATTCCTATAAAATGGGGTTTTAAAAAGTTTCTAGATCATTTAACTGTTATGTATTAATTTTAATCCATGATAACCCCATTTATACCCTATTCATGGTAATTAATTTTTACTAGTATTACAAATCATAATTGTAAAAAATTAACAGTAAATTACTTGATAATATTAATTATTTTGATACAAAATTTGGATTCCATTTTTACAAAATCAATTCACAATATGTTAATAATAAAATTAATTATTATAGAAGCGTACTTGATGAAAATCTGAGTTTCCAAAGAGGGAAATAACATTAGTTTAATAATTTTTAATACCAAAATAGATTATTAAATTGTTTAATATGACATAAATTAGTCAAATTTTAATATAATTGTAATTAATTTATTTTAAAATAAATTAAAATTTGTTATTAATAAATAATGAAATAATATTTTAATATAATCAATATTTCTAACTGTTGATAATAAAATTGAAATTTTTCCAAAATCCTAAAAAATTCCCAATTTTTTGTGTTATATTATGAAAACTATAATTTAAATTAATTTATATTACTTCAATTTCTGTGAATATTAATTTTAAAATATAACAAATAAAACACATGATTATACAGGTATAGTGTCTTTAGAAATTGGGAAAATAAACTACTCGTTGATAACACACATTCATTACCTCTGACTAATTTCATCATAACTAGACACCATTTAACTTGTATATTTTAATAACCTTATTCATAAAAATTTTCAAATAAAACATATGATATTTTGAGGTCAAATTATTAGTATGCATAAATAATGAATATATCAATCATATCATAATCATAAGACATAGAAACATTTCATTTGGAAATCATACCATGCATATGAATGGTTTAAATATCACAACATGGGATAAATCATAAAAGTTCATAATAATAAATGAACATAATATTAAATTTCATAAAATAATACATGATGTTTTTTGTTATACACATAGGCATAGAATGTTATCTGATATTAATTAAGGCTCATTAAAAAGACCATTATAGTAGAAAAGTCCATTAATGAACCGAGTTCAGTACTGATTCAAGCCCTGTATTAGTGAATTGAGATCATTTCCCATTTCACCCATGTCTATCACATGACATATGAATATTTACCCAATTAATTGTATAAATATATAGGTATTACCCATACCATTATTGAATCATTTTTACGTGTCCTATAAAAACATAAATCATATCATAACCCAAGGCATAAAATGGGTTTCTTAAACACCATTTCATCATAATACATATAAAACCAATGGATTTAATAAGTAGAAATAAAACAGAACTCAAATAATAATGATAATAGGTATATTAATATTACTTTATTTAATTAATTTAATCATACATGCGAAATTATTTTTGATAAAACACTTGAAATTAATTCATGAGGAAAATAGAATTTCTTATTGAAAAAACATGTTATTTTCAAAAAATTACTTGTAATATTAAAAGAAAAATAATTTTGTTAAAATAAACATGAAATCTTATCGAGTAATATTTGAAGAATTTAGTACTTATGGAAATGTAAATTTCTATTCGTGTTGTATTAGTTTTAAAATCATTATCCTCATGCTTTTTTGGCAAATTAAAAAACTACCTCCTAAGAAAAATGAAAAATATATTCCTTCTATACAATTTAATAAAATTTAACCAGTGGGTATAATTTAATTTAAACATTTTTATATGAATGTTACATATTTCAGAAACACGGATATTGATGATAAATATTATCTTGTAAATACTTATGTATAAAAAATATTGGATAAGAATGAGTTTGTAAAATTATCCGATAAATTATAAGCCTAATTTCATTTTTATATATCTAAACCTCATGTACAATGATTTAAATAATTGGATAGACTTATTTAATAATAATATTAATTTTTATGATATCATATATGATCATATTATCATCCATTTGTTAATAACACTTCAATGTTACTCGTTATTCAGATATTAACTTCATTATTTTCTTATGCATGTTTTGTCGAACTAGTTCTGTTTATCTTTATTATATAATAGATATATCATAAAAAAAATTATATGAAAAAAATACATAAAATATTCATTCATTCTTTACATATATATAGACTCTTTACTGAAGATAATGTAGAATGAATCAAATCACATCGTGGAGACAGTAGGCCATACTAACGAATGTGAGATTATATCATTGCTGTATTTATTGATTTGTATAAAACTATATGGTGTATAATATTTCATTGTTAATATATATTTTTAACAATAATATATATTTATTATTTCTGTAATTATACTAATAAATGTATAGTTTTGGTGGAAAATAGATTAAATCACATTGTGGAGAAGGTAATCCATACGTACGCACACGTGATGATGTCATTTTCATAGGATAGATAGACGGTGGAAAATGTTATTTTCATAATTATAATAATATATCAGTATCTAACTGATATAGTAGATATTAATTTATAATGAAACAACTAATAAATATGATTCAGAATAAGAAATAATTTTGAAAGAATCTGTAAAGGGGATTACCACTTATTCAAAGTGCTTACTCTGAATCTCCACTTAGAGTACTAGTGTTGGTATTTGAAGAATAAAAGAACATATTGAATGTTACTAGTGAATTTGATAAGGTAAAGTGGTATGGGATGGCAGATATTGAATTCTTAATGTGAAGTAAAGAGGTGACGAAGGAGGTGCGCTTTTATAATTTAAGTGAGAAGCTCTTTTGAGAAATCCAAATATGTTAATTTAAAATAAAATTAAAGACCATAAAAACATTAAATTGTACCTATATTAAAGATGATATTTTATTGGGTTGTAAACTCATCATAAAATAAATTTTTGACAATTACAGTCAATTTAACCATTCATTATTTAATTAACAGTTAGTTATTCTATTTAATTTTTACAAAGAGTGACAAGTATTTAAATATTAAAATGGTTATGTATTTATATAATTGATGTAAATTAGACCATAAATACATATTTTAGAACATTTTAGACCAGATAATAGTAATTGTATATTTTTTAAAAAATATGAATTTTTAATAATTTAACATCCATTTTTATGATAAATAATCAATTTTGCCGATCTTGATGTAAATAAAATAATTAATTTTTAAAAGTATTAAGATAAGAAGTTATATTCATAAAAACTATTTTATAGTCTAAATAAGAGGTCAATATCATCCATAAAATTTATTGGACATATTAATTAGCTGAAATTGTTTTTATTTTAATTTTTTTGATAACATAAATTTTTTCGTCCTTAAGATGATACTGCATAAATTTTGTGTGATTATTTAATATAACTATATTTTAAATAAATATGAAAAACAAAATAATATGAAAAATAGATATATAATTATTTTCATAATAATATATTTTTTCGAATTTATCATCATGAAAATCCATCATTTAAATGTTATACCTATTAAATTAGGAATGTGAAAACTTTAACATCACTTTAAATAAAATAATATATGTGTCAAAAAATCATATAAAATACTCCAAATTATCACTAACTAGACCCTTGGATGATTATGGTAGAGATATACTCAACCATTGATATTTGTTCAAGTGTTTGGGACGTTTTTTGGGTTTTCTAATTTTAATAAAAATGTTCTTATTGATTTCTCATAGATTGATCAATTTTTAAATCATCAATGTATAAGTATTTATGTTAATTATATATTTTCTAAAAAATAAAAATAAAATCGCCTGATATATAACCAAAAAATTTCTTTCGAATGAGTATTTAAAATATAATTTAACTCCTGTATAACCTGATATAAAAAATGATATATTTATAAGAATTTGGGCAAGAGATAATTAATTATTCATAAAAAAATAAAATAAATGTTCTAATATCTTCTGAGTGGATTCCAAAGGACACCATTTTTACTGAAGGATGCTATATGTTGAAACTCACTCCTCCAATTATATTAATACAAGTGTTATGATACTTTTTTGATAGGATTCATACACTTAATTACCTGATTTAACCTTTTATCATACTAATAAAAATTACTGATGTTACTATTTATAATTTCTAAAAATAAATTGAATCTATTTACGTATTTAGTACCTACTTATTACAAATATGGAAACCTTGTTTAAAATGCATAAAAAATATGTTTTATTAATTAATTTAAAATTATACCCATTTTTGGAAAGAGAGAATGAGTTTTTACAACTTAAAACATTACAAAAGATTGAAATGTTTTTAAATATGAATTCAATGTAAAATTAATTGTAATTAAATATAATATATTAAATGAAAATATATATTATATTAATAATTTTAAAAAATAAAAAATTATAATATAACCTTACAAATTATGTTTAAGAAAAAAAAAATTTATTACAATTTATTGTATTTTTACTATTCATCCAAATATTAATGTTATTAGAAAAATATTAAAATTTCACCAAAATTAACTTTTTATAGCCCTCTTCCAATGAATTTTTTTTCCCTCTTAAAATTTTTAATGTTTCAAAATTATTATTTAAAAAGGGTTATCCATTAAAAGGTATTAAGATTTTCTTTCTAAAAATATCGGGTTTTATACATAAAATAAGGATTATTAATACTCTATGATAAATATTTTTTGGATGAATACAATTTTTTTTATTATATAACAAATATTGTTAATTAATTTTATTTACTAATTTTAATTAAGTCAATTTATTAACAGAAAAATATAAATATATACTTGATTTATAAGTTTCAAAAAAAATTAGTTATGAATAACTTCACCAAACATATTCATAAGTTAGTTATGTCTATTCTCGCTAAAATTAAAACTAGGCTGAATTGTTTATTTTATAATAAGAACATATCATAGTTCATTTAAACTCACTATTTCATGCAATGAAAGCTAATGAAGAATTAAAAATATTTAGAGAAGATATTTTGTAAAAACATTTTACTATTACATTATACCCCCACCTCTTAACATTCATTTCACCCATGAAATTTTTCACTTGGATAAGAATAAATGATTATAACTCTCCCTCATAATATCGTCTTGTTCCCACATAGATTCCTCAAATTGGTGGTCCCTCCACAAAAATTTATCCATGCGTGTCATCTTATTCTGTGTAACTTTTTCACTATGATCCATAATCTCTATCAATTACTCTTCATAAGAACGATAATGCTCTAGAAGTAAGTCATCTATGTTCAGTAAATGTGAAGGATCATGTATGTGATATCTCAGGAGGGATACATGGACTCCATCATATTATTGAGATAGATTCCATGGAATCTCCAATCAGTAATATACATTCCCCACATGATCCTAAATTTCAAAAAGAACTATATACCATGGGATCAACATTACATTAATTCAAAATCATATTAATCAATTCCATATACATATTTTCAGAAACATCAATTCATAAACATAAAAATCTAGATCTTTTCTTTGGTTATCATCATAACTTTTTTTGACTCTAATCTAGAGTAATGTGTTATTAAATAGATCTGAACTTTTTTACCATTTAATCAAGAATATCGGGTCTTAATAGAAATATTTCCAAAAATTTATACTAGAAATTTGGAGTTCTGAAATTTTTTCCATAGAGGGCATCAAATAGAGCCATCTGAATACTAGAGTGAATGTTATTGTGGAATGAAAATTCCACCAAAGGTAGTTGTTCATACTATGGAACATTGAAATACATAGAGAAATTTCTCAACAATTCTTATAGAGTTTGAAGTGTCCTTTATGTCTATCCTTATTTCTGAAGAGAATAAGATATATTGGGACTTAACTCTATATCTACTGCCTGAAGAAAACTTCACCAGAACATTGATGTAATCATCAAATTATGATCAGATATAATGTAATGGTGTACCCCATGAAATCATACCACTTTTTTTAAATATATCTTAATAATCTAATCATGATTGAAATACTATCTAATATTATTGATGTCTTACAACATTGTAAGGCAATCTATTATAACCGATATAGTGTTATGTCCAATAGATGATTTTGAAATTTCAATGACAATGTTCATCGTGATGTTTTCCCATATAAATTCATGTGTGGGTAATGGTTATAACAGATTCAACAATATATATTTTCATTCCATCCCACCATTAATAATATTTCATGTCCTTGTACATCATTGTGCTATCGGGATGAATAGATAATGATGAACTATGATAGTCATCCAATATCCCCTTGAAAATATGGTATTGGTGGAATGAAAACCTTGATTATGTACCTTATTATTCTAACACAATAAAGGTTGACTTTATAAAATTTCTCTCCTTATTTTGTAGTTATACATCATCCTTCTGCACCACTTTAATCTTCACTTGTATAGATGACTGAACATTCATTTGAGAGAAATAATATTTCTCCCCTTCCATTAAAATTTTAAGATCTATCATTTTTCAAATAAGTAACCATTAAATCCATTGTTATCCATATCATGAATAGGCTCCCATGGTCCTTTAGACTCAAATCATATTCCACCTTTTTATAATTCATATGTTGGTAATGTATTTTGTATTCATAATCATTAATCAACCCCAACCATCTAATTTGAATCATTCTCCACTCCTTTTGTGTGAAAATATACTTCAAACTTCTATAATTAGTATAAAAATCACGACATTCACCATATAGATAATGCCTCTTAATATTCAATGAAAATATTACTGTAGATTACTCAAAATCCTGATTTGAGTCTGTTTACTCATGGATTTTCAATTATCATGAGGGATAAGATATCACCATATCATTTTGCATGAGAACGAATCCAAACCCATTTTTGGATTCATGATTATAGATCACAAACCATTCTCCACTACAAGGACGTTTCATCACTGATGAACCGAATAAAATTATTTTTATCTCCTTTAATTTCTCTTCTCATTCATTAATCCATAAAAAATAACACCTTTTCGAGTCAACATGCTGAGTGTATTACATAATGGTTACAAATCACTAACCAAATGTCGATAATATCCAACTGAACCTAGAAAAAAGTGGATCTTAGTGACCAATTTTTTTCTCAACCAACATTCAATAACTTCTATTTTTATGGATCTAAAGATATCTGCTCAAATGAGAATATCATTCCAAAAAATGAAGCATTATTAATAATAAATTCACATTTGTAATATTTTTCATAAAACATTTCATTTCTCAGGTTCTTCAGTAAAAATATCAAGTGATCTTTTTGTTCTTCCATTATCATTTTATAAATATGAATTTAATATAAAAATAAAACCAGAAACTGATCAATATATTCTATAAACACTTTATTCATTATATCCATAAAGATATTCGAGCAATTATAAAGACCAAAAGGAATCACTATAGAGTAATTGTGCACATACATGGAGCGAAATATCATATTTGGAATATCCTCTTTTTTGACCCTTAATTGATGATATCCTGAATAAATATCAATCTTGGAAAATAATTAATCTCCAAATAGTTGGACAAATAAGTCATTAATGTAGTGAAGAGAATATTTTTTCTTTATAGTGATCTTGTTATGTTCTCAATAATCAATACAGATTCTCATTAATCAATATTTATTCATAACAAACAGAACATGTTCACCTGAAGGTGATGCACTAGGGCATATGAATCCCTTTTCAATATTTTATCTGAGGATCTTCTTCAATTCATGCAACTCAATTGGGGCCATTCTATATGGTGTATTTGAATTAGGCATAGAACCCAGAATGGGTTCTATTTAAAAATCATCCTAATGATTAAGTGGAAAACCAAAAACATATTCCAAAAGGAAATCATAAAACTCACATACAATGTATGTATTCTTAATTGTGTGTCTCTCCCCAACTATTTGAGATAAATAACCATCATTTATAGGGATCAAGACCCAAAGGATTAATTAAATTTTTACTGAATGTTTATACCCATCCATTCATCGATGGATGATCAAAAATATATTTTGAATATGGAATGTGACTTCCCTTACTTGTAAATTGATAGGAGAGAAATATATAAAATTCAATATATTCCAATAATCAAATAAAATTCCACTATAGGAAGGTTGAAAAAAAATTAACAAGTAATTTCCTTCTGAATTCAACCAGATAAGAATTATAATCATTTTTTCAGCTGTTATTCCATTAGGTGTTGTCACAAATAGTTCAAATTAAAATTGCTGATATAATAAGGTGATACAAAATGAAAATAATTCATAAATAAATTTGTGTGTGGATCTAGAATCAAATAAAACATTTCCTACTTTAGAGTGGAAGGTAAGTGTACCTTTCACTACATAATTATCATATTCCACATTGACGATAGTGATCACATGTGACATTTCATTAACATTGTCCTTAAGTGTTTGATAATGTTTATCATCATCCATAACCCATGGGTTATGGAATTGGTATAAATGATTATCCATTTATATTTACATGTAACATTGAAGTGTCAAATGTGTATTTGGTGTGTACTTTTCTCTTTTACAATCGGTATAGATTTTTTTTCAATCACATAGGAATTAATGTCCCTGATGAAATTTTTTTCCAAACATAGAACATTTATAATTCCACTGAAGAAAATTTCCTCATTGATTATTTTGACACATTGAGGATATGAAAAAACTCATCTTCTTTTCATAGTGGTCGTTATATTTTCCATCGAATTAAATTTTTATCTACATATCAAACCCATATAACTGTTGGGTTACTCCAATCTTCATTTCAACATTAAGAAAACTCGAACAATATCTCCATAGGTATTGAATTCACTTATGGATAATTCTCATAAGATACTTGGTTTTATGCCCCAAATGAATAGATCAATTTTACTCACAGGTTTGATACTAATTCCAGAATCGTACCTTACATGTATTGTAAAATATTCCTTGTAGGTACCAAAAGATTCATCATACTTTTTTGTTAATCTCAATGACCACCTTCCTCAAAATTGTTCAAAGAATATGAGGAACATACATTTTAAAAAATAAGTTCTTGAACTCATCTTTATACATGGATTAAATTTAATATCTTTACCCTGTATTTTTTATATTTTTCCACCATTGATCAGCTTTACCTTCTAAACGATAGATATTTATTGTTATATTATCTTGTTATAAACATTGAGGCATTGTAAAAATATTTTTTTTGGAACTAATGCATTTTTCATCCACTAATAGATTAGAATACCCACTAAAAGAAGGTCGACACTTCCTCATGAATGTATCAATCAAATTTTATTCCCTTTTTTGATCTTTTGGAAGTTATGCATGATTAATTGATTGATAATGTTGTGTGAGAATAGAAATAAGATATTTCATTCTAACTCCCTTAACGTTTGGTTTCCTATGAGGACAATCATTGCAGTTCCCACTGTATTCAGATTTAACTCAGTTTCTTTGGGTTCAACCCATTTTCTAAATACAAGAATAATAGTTTGAGAGACACTATTAATAATAGAGAAATCACACAATCAATAAAAAAATCAAATTTGGACAAATTTGTTTTTATCATAGGTTTTTCATCATCATTATTTAACCACTAGAAATGTAACCAATATTTTCAGCATATACTATGGAATCTTACTAAGGTTTTATTGTCCTAGTTTCAAAAGGTTAAATATACCATTCCTTTCATATCAACTATAATGAACCTTAATTTGCATACAGTGATATTACATCAATGTTTGTGAATATTCATTTCCAAATATAAAAAATCCATGAATGGGCCATATAGGTATAGAGTCTTTGGAAACTAGGAAACATAAAAAACCATTTATAAATAATAATCATTTCTTCAAGTTATTTTGTTATAACGAGACCCCTTTTTGACATATCATATTTAATATCATTATTCATGACATAGGGGAAATAAAACATAAGAAAGGGTTTGATTAAATTTTCATTAAGGGTAATAATGTAAGATATCAATCATATCATAATCATATGACATAAGAACACATAATTTTAAAATCTTATCCTACATATGAATGACTGTGATATCATTGCATGGGTTAAATCATACAATTTCATAAGAACCAATGAACATAATCTCAAAATTCATAACAAAAGGAATGATGTTTTTTAAAATACACATAAGAAATGAAAATCATTTCATATTAGTCAAGGATCATTTCAAAGAACATCATAATAGGGAAATTCAGTTACTGAACTGATTTTACTCCTCATCCAAGATTTTTATTATTAAACCGAAGTCATTTTCTGTTACATATATGTCTATCTCATGATATATAAATATTTACGTGTTACAAAAAAACATAATTCATAGCATAACCCAAGGAATAAAATGGGTTCCTTAATTATCATTCAATCTTAAATCATATAAAATAAATGGATTTCATAAATATCATTCCATAAAAACTCAAATCATAGTGATAATAGAGATATAAACAAAACCCTATTTAATTAATATTATCATAGATATTAACTTTTTTATATTTATATGCATTCTTTGTTTCTTATGTTCCAGTTATCCATAATAGGTCATAGTTATATCATTACAAAATGATATTAACATAAGATATACCGAAATTATTAACTCTGTATATTTTTAAAATAATTTTTTGATGAATATCGTGTAGAATGAGTCACATCACATTGTATAGATGGTAGGTCTTATGTACATACGAGTGATGATATCATTCCTATATTTGTTGAATGGTATTGAACTTTATGGTGTATAATATTTTATAATTAATAACCAATCATAATAATCACATATAGCTATATCTTCGATCATTATACACGTCCAATTAGGCATGTAGTGAAAAAAATATTACACCCTAGCATGGAGACGGTAGGCCATACTTACGCATGCATAATGATTTCATTTTTCATAGGATGGATAGAAGGTGTGTTATGGTGGTTTCATATTTATAACAATATTTTAGTATATATGGGATACTGTAATTATTATATTATAATGAAACATATCATTAAGAGGATGTATATGGAGAACGAAGTTGTAAAGAATAAGTATAAAAGATTACATATTATTCGACGTGCTTCTTATGAATCTTCTCTTAGAGAACTATAGATAGCCATTGAAGAGGACGAGAACCTCTAGAATGTAACTATTGAATTCTATAAGGTAAAAGGGAAGATTATGGATGATATTTAAGTGTTTACATGAATTTTATAGGTGAAGGAGGACATGTCCTTTTATAATTTATGTGAGGAGCACTTTTGGGGTATCCAAAAAAATTAATTTTCAATAATATCAAAACTCATCCAAAAAAATAAAAAAAATCTCTCAATATCGAAGATGAAATGATATAGGGTAGTAATTGAATCATCCAAGAATGTTTTGATAAGTTTTCGATTAAATTATACCTTAATATTTTAATTAAAAAGTTGTTATTATATTAAAATTTTAAGTAGCATTAAATATAATTAAATATTAAAAAATAGAATTATTTTCTTATTGGATGTATATTAGACCATAAATATGTTCCTTATAACATTTTAGACCATATAATAATAATATTATTTTTTGTAAATTTTTTTTGTAATTTTTATTTATTTAAAAATAGTTATTTGGATAAATAATAATTAGTGTCAATTTTCACACTATTCAATTAATTATTTTTAAAAAATATTAATAGAACAGGTTTACTTCAATCCAACTATTTAATTATATTAACAAAATGTCAAGGTATTGTATAAAATAATTTGGAAATACTTAATTGAAAAATTATATTGATTTTAATATTGTTAATAACATTTATTTTTTATTATTGTTATTTAAATAATTACTACATAAATTTTGTGTAATTATTTAGTATACATATTTTTTTGAATAAAAATCATAAATAAAATAGTATGATGAAGAAAAATGTACTATATTTCATAATAATATATGTAGTCAAATTATCTCTTGGAAAATCCAACATTTAAAATATAATACGTATTAAATTATGAATGTGAAAACTTTAAAATAACATTAAATAAA
This sequence comes from Viscum album, assembly GCA_963277665.1. Classification (NCBI taxonomy): domain Eukaryota; kingdom Viridiplantae; phylum Streptophyta; class Magnoliopsida; order Santalales; family Viscaceae; genus Viscum; species Viscum album. The sequence goes on from OY728161.1 coordinate 1,597,430,161, forward strand.
AGTATATCGGTGTCACAATATGTAATATGTGGCTCTAGATGGTAAATATCTTGACAGATAGATTTTTATGGTCACGATATACATTTTAAATATAATTTATTCAAGTGTTTTTTTCCTTTTATGGTTATTATACATTTATTTATAAAAAATGTTGATTTCTCATCAATTAATCAATTCTAATGACATCAAATTATAAGTATTCAATGTAATTATTTATTTCTTAAAATTTAAAAATAAATTACCATGATAAAGATAGATATTTTATCTTTAAAATAATTATTTATAATCAAATTTAAAATATGTATAAACTTATATAAAAATGAAATTGCTATTAAATTTTGAGTAAGACATAATAGATTTTCAATAATAAAAAATAAATTAAATGTCTTAATATCATCAATGATTCTTCTAAAAGATACAATATTAAATCAAAAGATGATTTAGGTTGAATAAAATCATTATAATGATATTAGGAAAAGTGTTATTGTAATTTTATAACAGGATCCATATAACAACTATACACTTTATTACATACTTAAACCAGATTTAATTGATAAACATGCACTTAAGACAACTATGATGATATATAGGTCTATTGTATATAGAAATTTGGAATACTACATAAAAATTTATAGTAGAAAACAAAACATATTTATTGAAAAATTCTTTTACATTACCAAAACACTCCTTCATACCTAACATTACACGGGATAACCTGAGTACATGAATCGAAAATGGGTGAGCTATAAATCCTAGTAAGGGATTAAAAAAGTAATAAAATAATGAATATATCAAATGCTATGAAATATGCATATCAATGGATAAAAAGAGAAATATGAAAATAAAGGCATGATATAGCATGATTATCAAAACATGGAAATATTAAAAATAACATTTAACATGATATAAGCACGAACCAAGGCTCAATGCACATGCTGCATGAGTAAAACCTAATTGAAAACGAATTAGTATGAGTAAACCCTCATTGTACTTGATGTATTGTGATACTAGTTTTTACCCTATGCATTGGAGCACTATCAGTGCACACCCTACTCAATCATTTCATTTCATGCATAAGTGTGCCACATAGATCATCTGATATTAAATTATTCAACATAATCACTTATTACATGATAAATGAATGTAGAATACATTCAGAAAACTATATAATTGATAAGTAAATGTTTTTAATAGTGAATAACCTTGATAGATAAATTGGTATGTTATTCACTACACAATGACTTTAGTTTGGAAAATCACAATGCAAATTCGGCCGCATAATGACATGACATAAGAATTCATAAAAATGGTTGGTGATAGAGGAAAAGAGTATATAATAATATATAAATGAATTTTACAATAAGGGGGTCATATCAATACATTTCCAAACATATGAAATGAAATTTAGATTCATAATTCAAAACAATTGCTTTAATGTAAATGATAAGAGGGAAATTCTTTATGGAATTTCGGCATTGTAACGAATTTAAATGGGGGGAACTAATGATAGATAAAGACATATATAATAATTAAATATTAAGGATAGAAATATGAGGGAGGTATGAAATCATACCAAAACATTTTTAGTTGAAAACAAAATTTTATAACAATATAAAGAAATTTGGTCAAAAATGAGAAAGAAGGAAATCCCTTACTTGGAATGGTGATCCCAAAGGCATGGGAGAGTCTTTAGACAGGCTTCATGGGAGATTAGGGCACCTTGGGAGGATTTTAGAGAGAGGTGGGCAGAGTGTGGATTAGCTCCAATGGATTTGAGTGAATATTATGTGGGATATTGGGTGGGTTTTTATAGGAAAAGAGATGGAATTCATTATTATTTAGGTTTTGGACACTACACATTATACCAATAAAAAACACAAAAAAGTCATGTTTTATGACCATGAATTTTTCCAAAGGGGAGTGTAGAACATTAATTAATTAGGCCAGTGGCCAAAATTTTTACAATATTAGTCTTGATTATGTGTAGGTTAGTCACAATCTCAAGGAAATCATTTCAAAATGTTAAAAGGTTTATTAAGTCATTGGGGGTCCACTAATCTTGGTAAAATAAATCAAAAAAACCTAAAATAATATTACATTAAAGGTAAAACATATATTGGCATAAAATAACATTTATATTATTTTATTACATCACTATTGGGTCATTATGATGTCATAAAACACAATATATATGTAATGGTATTAAATTTTACGAAAAAATTCGATTGTATCAGAAAATTATGAAAAATTCCTCATTTTACGATTTCGAAATCCCTTATAAAAAAATATTAATCAATTTATCTAAATAATTTTCATAATATTTGAATTTTTACTTTCAAAATTAATACTTACATTTATTTTAAATTCATGGGTTTTGAGAAAAACAACATTTAGAGCATAATAGAAATTACAATTGTGTTCATAAAAAATATATGATCATTTATATTTATTAAAAATTTATTTTGTAATAATAATTTATTAAAATATTATTTAATTAATAAATTCATTAATTCATGAAAATATAATTCTTAATGGAATGTTAATTTAAAATAATATGTGTGCTTTAAAAATAATAGTTGTGCTTTAAAAAATATTTACAAAGTAACAATAATAAAATGAATGTTTATTATTTATAATGTAAAAAATAGTGCATATAATCATAATGATATGCTCTTGTTACATAACCACTTATAATACCTAAATAAGAACTATGGGTAAGGAGTGAGATGGTGACAGACTCTTAGGGTGGCTCGGATAACATCGCTCAGGTGGTAATATTTATCAACATCCACATCTCTAGTAGGCGGTTCCGTTCAAGCTTAACGTGTTGAGCCTCAGCTTGGGCTTATTCAATAAAAAATCAGAATGACACCAAATACTTTACGAGCACTGAGAAATTGGCTTCTTATAGAGAAATTCAACAAGATGAGTCTACCACTTAATTTGTATCTGTAAATTCGATCTATTAAAGTCCTACATTTATATTAATCATGTGGTCACTGTTCAAAGACTATATTAGCAACGATGTCAATTTTCAATGGTATTTCAAAATCCATAAACATAAAACCAAGGATATGAATATTTTTTATAAAAAATTTACTTAATTTTACATTTAATTATATCAAGAGTAATTTTCATTAATACATGTTAGCGTCATTACAATCCATACCCTTAATTACCAAATTTACCATTTTTATTTTACTAATAAAAGTTACTGAAGTTTATATTTATAATGCCCAAAAAATAAATAAAGAAATTTTAATAATATGGAACTACTAATTCTAAATATAGACTCCATTTTTCAAATTTTATGAAAATAATTTACAGTAATCAATTAAAAATTATTTGCATTGTTGGAAAGAGGGAATGATTTTTTAAAAGATAAAACATTGCAAAAGACTAAATTATTTTTAAATATGAATTCAATATATATTTAATATTAATGAAATATATTGTATTGAATCATAAAAATGTATTATATTTATAATTTTAAACCATTCAATTTTATAATTTAACAATATAACGTTTTTTGATGAAAATATTTGTTTTTAATTAAAATTTAGTTTATTTTTACTATTCCAAAAAATTTGAATGTTATGAAAAAAATATTATAATTTCATCCAAAGTAAATAATTTTAAGCCACTTACAATGAAAATGTTTTTTTGTTATATAAAATTATTAATGTTTCAATATCATATTTTTCAAAGGTCTACCCATTAAATGGCGGTAAAATTTTCCTATAAAAAATATGTGTTTTTATATGTCAAGTATGGTTTATTTATACCATTTGACCAAAATATCTATTAAATAAATATTAAAACCACTTTAGTAAGTATATAACATATATATATCATTAATTTTACTTACTAATACAAATTCACTCAATTTATTATAATAAAAAATTATAAATAAATAATTGATTTATATTTTTCTAAAATAATTGGTAGCGAATGACTTCACTATACATTTTGATAATTTTTTAATATTTATTCCTATAGACCTAAAATAGTGGCTAAAATTTTAATTTTATATTAAGGAAATATCATAGATTTTTCAAACTGATGATTGATTGCCATGAATGTTACTAAATAATTAAATATATTTATAGAAATTATTTCATAAAACATATGGGTGTTGTAGATATATAGATTAAAAAAGAGTTTTATTCATTTAAATAAATTTTATTAAAGTTATAGAAATAATTTTTAATCAATGTGTGCACATCATTACCAATCCATCATTTAAAAAAAGGCGGTTTTTTAGAAAACATTTCCTTCAATTTTAAATGGTTTTTTAGTTATAATTAATAGATTAACATTTAATTTATTTTATACATGTGTAAACCATATAATATATGTTATTTTTTTATTAATATTCACACCTACCAACCTAATTTCTAGATTATAATGTTCATGTTTGAATATTAATATTTTAATAGTGTGTCGTATTTTTTTGTAACTCGATGTTGCATGCATCGCAAGAAATCACCGGGTTTGAATTTATTTAAAAATAAATATAACATAAAGTCTCTAGGGGATTTATTTTCTTATTATAATTATATTTAATTTTATAAAATCTATTTAACATAATGCTCCTAATTTAATATATTAGGGTGATACAATAAGACACCTAGTAAACCCCATTTTACTTTAACCATGATAATTAATTTTTACTCTTCATTATGGTATAATATTATGTTTAGCTTATTAGATAATATTTATTATGATTATTAAAAATTCAAGGCCCATTTTTTCAAATTAAATTCATAGTAGTGTGAAAATTTAATTCTACATTAAACTCATAGATATTATAAAAAAAGATACTTTCCATGAAAAAAACATTCATAAGTATAAATGATTTTAATATCAAAATTAAATATGAAACTGATTTCAATAATATAGAATAAATTAATAAATTTTTAATTTAACTAGTTGGTTTTTTCATACATTATTTAAATAAATTGGATCTTGTAAATTCTTTAACAGAATTTTCTAAAATAATAATGCATATTTTTTACTGTAGATAAAAAAACATATATTTATTGAAAATTATTAAAAATTAGATTAATGATAATTTTTAAATGTTGATTTTTAAAATAAAATTTATCTTTATAGATAGATTTTATAGAATTTTAAAACATTAATTTTATTATTTGTTCACAAAAAACTATAAAATTTAATTTTAAGATAAAATAATATTTTCATAATGTTTAAATGATTTACATAAAACTATATTCTTTTTTATCAATGTAATTTATTTTCATAAAAACTTTATATTAAATATTAAAAGTTTGGTTATTTATAATAATTAGTCTATTTTTAATTTCATGGTTTTAATGTTCATGTATATATAATAATATTTATAGTATATTATGGTTCGTTAAAATGCAGTGGTGCGTGTAACACATTCTATTAATGAAATTAAATTTATTGAAAAAAATAATTCATAAAAACATGTTGTATAACATTAAATCCACCTTAAAAAGAATTTATTTCTCCACATTCACTTACTATTATACATGAAACTCATGATACTTCTTCCACATCATATCATTAGGTTCTTATGTATCTTCTTGAATCTAGAGGTCTCACCACAAATATTTAACTAGTTCAACAGTATTGTTTCATAGAACATTCTCTCTATGATCCAGAGTCATTACTCTATTATCCTCATTTTAATGATCATTCATAAGTGGCAGTACCTCTATGTTTAGTACATGTTATTGTTCATGTGTGAAATTCTTTTGGATATATACATTTAAAAAAATTATAGAACTCGGAGAGGTTTGGTGGAAGAATCAAGAAATAAGCTACCACATCTACTCAATAAAGAATATTGATAGGTCTAATATACCTGGGAATCAACATTAATTTATTCACAAATATCATAACCATAATTCATTTATAAATTATTGTAAAACCCTTTTCACTAACAATACATTTTACATAACAATAATTATTTTTGGCATAATTTTTTTCTCAACATTGTGCTACCCTTATGTGATGCTAAATGGATAAAAACATCCATACCATTTCTTCAACCATATCATGTCCAATTTTTATTATTTGTACAAATACATTCCATCATATTTCATATCTAAAATTATTTCCTTTGAGGGAATCTTAAGGATACAGATGAATACATGACTGAAATATATTTTTGATTGAAAACTAAACTAGAGGATGGTGTTGATCCCAAATAAATTTGAAATCCATATAACAAGATATCATTATATCCTATAATGTTTTATTTGTTCTCTCATTTTTACATCTTTATATGGATGATACAAAGTGTTTAAGCTCATCTATTTATCAATATCTTGTTAGTAGCTTCACCAAAACATTGATGTAAACCATAGATCCCATTTTCATACTACAGAACATGGTACCCCATGATATCATATAACTTAATAAATTTATATCTTAGAAATTTTATCCAGAGATAAATAATATTGATAATTTATGATCTACTCTAAAATTGTAAGGACATCAAATACAACCCGTATATAATTATGGACATTAGATTTTTTAGGTAGCCCGTCGAAAAAATCAATGTTTATGTTTCCCCATTTTTATTCTCGAATAAGTAATGTTTGTGATATCAGATTAACCTTTTTACTCGGATCCATAAAAGTATGAAATATCATGAATCACGATACAAAATATACAATATCTCTCTTCATTTCCTCCCAAAAAAATATTATTTAAAATTTCTATAAATTTTCATACTTCATTGATGAATATATAATGAATAATTATGAGAATTATTTAACAGATTCTTTATCAAATATGTTATGGATGGAATGTATACATGGTTCCTAGAACTTATCACTATATCATTATTAAGGACAACCTCATGAAATCTTCTCACCATTTTATTCTGGTCAACATCACCAATCTGTGCATATTTATTCATCACTAAGATGGAAGGTTGAATGCTCATTTGAGAAAGATAATATTTATCCAGATACCCCAAGATCTATATATTTATACTTTTTAAAATCATAAATATTGTATAAATTTTTATTCTCATTATCAATAATCATGCATGATCATTTTGACTCAAAGCATCGACCACCTTGTTTGAATTCCCAGTATTGTAATGTATAATGAATTAATAATATTTAATAACTCCAACCATCTTCCCAAGAACACGTTAAACTCTCACAATTTGAGTATAAAATATTATCTGTTTGATTAGTATATATATAACACCTTTCCCCACAATTTATTTCTTCTATATCTATAGTGAAAAACATACTTCACATAACTCCAATTTTTGATTTGGGTTATTCAGATCACAGAACATCAATTTTTGAGATGCATAAGCTATATCCATATAATTATTCATAAAAAAATATCAAACAATTATTTAATGAGTGACTAAAGATTACATACCCTTATACACTACACGGTGATGTAATAATAGTTTCACTAACAAATATTTTATTTATCTCCTTAAAATTTTATTCATATTCAACTTTCTAATGAAACATATATCCATTTTCAGTTTACATGATGATTTTATTCGTTATTCCTGATACATTATCCAAAAAAAAGTCATTAATATCTATCAAAACCTAGAAAACTACATATCATTGTCACTATGGTTGGCCTAGATGAATATCCAATGATATATATATTTAATTTATTCATATATATAAACTCTCATGAGATTATATGAACAAAAAAACCATTTTCTATCCAATAGTTACATTTGTTGAATTTTGAAAAATAGTTTCTACCCCCATAGGGTATTATATACAATTACCATTTGATATTAATGATCTTCCTTAATCATTTAATATATACATATATCTTCTATAATGACAATGAAAAATTCATCAATGTGTTCTCTTAATAAAATATTAATTATATCCATGATGATTGTTGGAAATTTTTTAATACCAAAGAACATCACTATAAACTCATATTGTCCATACATTATATGTATTTATGTCTTGGGTATATCCTCCTCCCATACCATCAGTTGATGATATTTATATTGAAAGTCATTCTTGAAAAAGTGTTGAGTTACACAAAACATATCATACAAGTAATAAATAAATGCTTGAGGGTATTTGGTCTTGCAAGTGACATTGAAAAGTTCTCAATAATCAATTAATAGTCGCAGTTGTCCATTTTTTTCATAACAAAATTAAATTCCACTCTAAGGATATGTAATTTTATGAATGGATCCCTTATTATGATTCTCCTAGAGTTCCTTCTTCAGTTCATACAACTCAATCAGGGAGTCTTTGAAATTTTTAAGGTACCAGGTATTAGTTATAATGTAATATATACTTCATAATTAGGTTTAATAATATGTAACCCTTAGGAAAATAAGTCCAAAAACCCATAAAAATATGAATGTTTTATATTTCATATTTCCCCTATCCATGTGATACAAATAGCCTTCATGGATATGAAATAGGGCCCATAAGGTATAAGTAATTACCTCATGATGTTTTTATTCATCCCCACATAGATAAATGAGAAGGGGTCCATTTAGGACATAAAATGTGACTTCTATTACTCATATGATAAATAAAATACATACCATTAATAACATCATATTCATGTAATATATGAATTACAAAATTTTATGGATGTAGATTCCCAGAAACATCAATCATTAAAGAACTGTATACATGTAATGTGACCATCATATCATTATATATTTTTAAAACATACTCAAAATCTAATTTTTTATTCAAAATATCGATACCCGTTTAAAATTCATTATATATTTTGGAATGGGATGACACCTAATAAAATAAGACATTATCCATTCTAGACTGGATGATAATTTTACTTTTCACCCCATTATTATAATAACCCACATTGGTAATCATGACCACACGATATTTCCCATTATTTTTCTGTACAGGAGGGAATTGAAAATAAAGAATACATACTATATATTCATTAAATTTTTGTAATAATTCACATACTCCATTCATTTGAAGCATTGGGGGAGTGGGTTGTTTATTAGTTGGAGGCATCTTCACCTCCATTTCATTAACCAACCTTTTAATCCTATTTCGATATTTAGGAGCTTTATACCCGATCTTTTCCCATTTATATTACCTCGTAGATTAATTCAATAAACATCCATGATGTTTCATCCAATATATTTTTCATTTAAATGGATATAATTTATTTCAACCATGTGATTTATTCGAGTATTTAGGATAGAAAATATCCATTTTCTATTTGATACAATGGGAATTATGGGAATATATAATTTTCAGTTCTAAATTCATATCACATTAGATAATTTCATCCTATCAAAAATAATCTATTATAGATAATTCAATTTTTAGAATTTTTTTTTCAAGACACTAATGAATCGATCAAATTTTTTTATGGGATGAGGATAAAACCAGTTGTGTACCATGAAATATTTTTAAAAATAACCTCATTGGTACTAATATATATATTATAATTTTTCATAATATTAAGGAATTAAATCTCCAAAATTGTATATTGACTATGATGGAAGTAGTTATAGATATATTCTCTATTAAATTAATCCCATTCTATAGTGTGATTTTTGAACAATTCCCCATGTTCATAATAATTTTCCACTATAAATTTGATTCTCCTTCCAAATGATACAAGGTTCAGAAAACCATTTCATGATCAGAGTAATATAGAGAAAAAATATTTTCTCAATGGTGTTGATCAATTTACTATCCACTTGTTGATCAAAAGACCCAAAAAATAATGTTGATGCTATCTTATGAATGATTAAATACAATTGTGTTCCCCCCATTTATTGTTTAGAAGATCGACATGATTCATGAGTTTACTAATTTGTGTGAGCATATAAATAAAATAATACATCCTTTATCCCATAGCATGTGGTTAATATATTTGAAAATCATTTCATTTTAAATAACATTAATTATTATAATTTTTCCTTTGGGTTCCATCCATTTCCCAAGACATGAAATCCTAATTTGATAAAAAAATACCCAAATTGGAAAAACATAGCCTTCTGAAAAATCTTTTTTATTCTTTTTAAATCGACTCATGTTATTTTGAATCTATGAATCCTTATTCTAATCTAGGTTATCCATGATCATCATATTTTCTAATCTATTATGATGGTTCATAATGAAGATGTGAATTAACTAAATACTCTCCCTCGGGAGATTGAAACCAGATGTTCTATGAGGCATGTTGTTATGTACTGAATAACAGTCATGTCAAGCCCAACACACCTTTTTCAGAGTTATTACCCCTAGGTACATTTTTTATAGTACCGTGTTAACTTTTATTATCCATATATTAAGTTATATCAATTTATTTCATATTATATATTCCATTTCAAAACATCAGTAATTTATCTTATTTTTAATATTATCCTACGGGTTCTCAGAAAAAACCCATTATACAAAGTTTACATAAACCAAACTTTAAAAAAACTATAATGACTAATTATTTCCATACATAAATATCACATATTTTGATATGAGTATTCAATAAATTTAACAAGAACAAAAGTGGGGACCATAATGGTTTATTGTATTTGGAGATAAGGTACACATTATTTTTTTAGTGTAAGAAATTTAATGTCTCCGATCAATATCATCCCATTATATAATATTAATAAACATGGACTTTTTAAACCTTTTCATTACAACTCAGGGATTGTGAGAATAATAATTGGTGATATCATATTTTTTGTAAATTTAAACATGGGTGATATAATTAAACATGCCTATAAAATAAAAAGATAAGTGTATATGATTAAGATCATAAACATATATTAAAATTTTCATACCCAAAAATCCATATATCATAAACATGACTTGTAGCATAAAGCATTATCATTAAAAAACACATTATTCAGAAGTCTCTGATATTATCTTACTTAGAGAACCATTAGAAAAAGTCATAAAAGTGTGTCACTATTATATATATAGAAACAATTTCATTTTTCAAGAATATCTACCAAGTATAGAAAATATAGTGGATAATGACTCATAATCTTATTTCTATTTTAGTTCAATCATATGGGGATATTTCTATTTATGGATCAAGAACATAGTTGGTTTTCTTATTTTTGATTATGAACATCCACATGAATCCCATTGTGGATCAAGTCCATCATTCAGTTTTTCATTATGTAAAAGCTTGTCAGCATGATTCCCATTTTTATCTCATTAAATATAACTATTTTACGAAATCATTTGATATTTAAATATATATTTACCACCTACCATGTAATGAAAATAATACATATGTTTTCCAAAATAACATTAAACATTTATCACATCAGAACCCATGAAGATAAATGGTCTTCACAAACATTTCATCATTTCATCATAGCATATACCATGAAAAATTAATTGGATTCATAAATATAATTTCATCATAATAATAAAACATTTTTAGAAATTAAATTTATGGTATCCATGGATAATATCCCTAGAAATGTGTATGTAAAATAATTTGATGCCAACATATATGGAAAATTATTTTTAATGACTCATGTTGAACATCTCTTGAGGGAAGATGTCTACCACATTGTAAATATATATTAAAAACATAAGTCATTTTGAGAATAATTTTCGTATAAATACCTTTAAAATTTCTAAAAAAATATTTAAAATTATTATTTGTTATAAAGGTGGAATTTTTTTTCATGTCACACATGTGAAAATATTTATCCATTCCACATATTCATCGAAATGTTAAATAACATGTTCAGAAGAAAAACGAATATTGATTTAAAATAATTTGATTAAAATTTACACATTAGTAAAAATATCATTAAATATTTATATTATATTCATAAAAACACATTTAAATTAGTTTTAAAAAATATCGATATGGGAGAAAAAGTATATTCTTATGAAGGTTGAAATAAACTAGTATTTCATTAAAAAAATAATTTTGATCTCATGTGGATTTAAAAAGAGGAAAATGTAAGGAAAATAATTATTATGAAGAAATAACCACATTATAACAAAATTAATGAGTTTCTAGAGAGGCATATTATAATATAGGGTACTCAAAAAAATTAATAATAAATAATCATGATAAACAATGTGATTATAACAAGAAACCATTTTTACATTGGTAATATTTAAATTTTAAACCACAAGAAAGATTGATCATTAATTGGATACATATAATAATATAAATTTTAAGATTATTATCATAATATACATTCATAGTATGTACAAACACCACATAAAATATACATGTTGTGAATATGGAATGTGTCTCACCGAAAAACACATACCTCATGTTCTTGTTACATAGAAAGTGTTATAAAATATTATTTAATAAATATAAATTTATTATTCATATATTAAAATTCTATAATAAAGTATATCATATAATATATGATTTACTTATACCCTTTTATAACAAATTTATTAAAAATTCTTTGTTAAATTCAATGTATGGTGTAATAACTACTTCATTTTTCGTGTTTGATATTATTCGATAACTTTGGTCCTGGTATATTTTTCATGGTTAGATAAATTATATATTTTTTAATGATTATATTAATATCATATATTTCAATTATATACATATTTAAAATAAATAGCAATTTTTTTGGCGAAATGATAAAATGCACTATACATTGAGACGGTAGGTTATACGTACGAATAACGAAAACATCTATTTTTCTATGGATGGAGACAAATAATGATAAATAATTACTAACCTTTAAATAATAATTATTTATTAATATATATATATATAATATTAATTTAATCCATCCTTATTTCCATCTATGTAAAATGGGTTGGAAAATAATATCTCTATTATTGGCAAGGTATTATTCTATGGTATACAAGAGAAACCATTATGCTATCTGATGGGTAGGATGATAAGAATTTATATTTGATATTATACTTCCAAATGTATATTTTGGTTATAAATTTCATATAATATCATTATATTTATCTTTATATCCTTTTATATAAATCATTATTGGAAAACGAATCACATCGCTTTGTGAGGATGTAGTCAACCATACACACAAGCGACATTAACAAATTCCAAAAAAAAGATAATTATAAACAAATATGTGATATATAATATAGATATGATTAAAAATTGTAGATATAATCTAAATATATAATATAAATCCATAATCAATAAAATCATTGAACAACATCAATGGAAAACAAATTATTTTTATTGGCGATGTAGTGGTTCACCATACAAATGATCTATAGTTTCTTATATGATTTGTAGGAATATCATATGGATAAAATTTATTATATTTAATTAATAAAATATCATTATATATAGTATTTTTAAATTATTATATTACCAAGGTTACATGGGGATTTATGGAGTAAGAATAAGAAATTAAATAAAAACATTTTGTTAAGAACAATATATATTTTTTTGGATAACCTCGTTTGGTTCATACTAAAACACTTCACATGATAGATTATTATTGAAAATAAGGAATATATAATATTGTTAAATATTAATGTATTTTTTTTGGGTAGGTATTGGATACTCTAAATCTATTTAGAGTGGTTTGTGTAGTGGACATGAATGTCCTTTCAGAAGTGGGGGAGAGAATATACATGGAAATTTTGAGAATAAAATGGTGTTACCACATAATAATCATGTGTAAAGCACCAAAAATGGATCTCTATCGAACCATATGTAATATCGAATCAATATATAGAAATAAAAAATTATTTTAATAATTTTTGAATAATTTTTTACATGAATCATTTTAACCCTTGGAAATCACAATTTTACTATAACCATGGAAATTAATCTGTGATGTTTTAAATATTTAATTTATTCATAAATTATGTTGAAATTATTTTATAATATTTATTATCATTTTTCCAAATATGTAATATTTTTTTTTGATTTCAATTATCATAAGTACAATACATTGTTTAAAAATTAAACTCATAGACGCGACAAAATTATTGTTTTCCAAAAAGTTGTTTTTCAAAATTATAAAAATCTTAAAATAATATATCAATATGAAATTTTTTACAATGACCTATTTAAGTCTAACACACCAATATTCCACTTTATGCTTCTCTTTGAATAATAAAATAGCATTTGTTGTACGCAACTTCGAGTTCTAACACACACCACAACCAATCAAACTAGCCGTTATGAATAGTAATACGCACTTTTTATAATTTTATACATTTTATCGTTCAAAATGGGATTCATTTTTGGATTCGGAATATCAATATTAGATGAGGGTAAATTTCTGGTACTTTTCGGATAACTTTCATATTTTGATGAATAGTGAATGTTACAAACTTTTAATTAAAGATAACTTTTTTAATCGAAATAATTATTACTGATAAATTATTAATTTCAGTGATTTTAGAGTATAATTAGATTATATTTTATCATTTAAGCCAATGTTTTTCATTGTATATATCATCACATTTACAGCAAACATAAACAAATGTCAATCTTTTGATAGTTATTATTTCTAAAAAACACGCTTTTTGTTTTGACAGCGGGAATTAATTTTAAATTAATTTCTGCCACTTCTATGTTTTGAATATTGAAAAAATAGATTCCATATTTATAGTAATGATATCCAAATTTTTTAAATAGGTAACTTTTATTTTTATACATTTTGAATAATTACTTCGGTAAATATTTTATTTACCGTGGTTAAAGGGTAAATCCGGTCAATAATATAAAAATTAATAATATTATAATAATATTAATTTACCCTAAAGCGTGTCCTAAACCTATTGGTTGATACATTTCGAACCATGGGAATCATTGGGTCGATTTTGGGAACCCATGGATCCAATTGTATGTGATAATGACACTTAATATTAATTAAGTTAAAGTAAATACAAAAATGACACAATCATACATATTTTAGAAAAACAATTTTTACACAGGGTTAAATATGTTATATTTTCCACTATAAATATTAATTACAAATACAATGATATTTCCTACATAATGGTATTTTATTTATAATTTTTATATATTTAATTATTAAATTTATTTATCACACAATAATGATGTAATATTTTTTTTAATGAAAGATTTAAATAATTGGTATTATGAAGTTTAAAATAAATATAATTTGAATGTTTTGATGATATACACGAATTTTATTAGTTAATATGACATTTTAGTATTTCATAAATGATTTTTTTAATTAATAATGTTTTTAATACTTTAACAAAAAACAATTATTGAATAGTGTCAAAATTTACAAAAATGAGTTTTTAAAAAAATATTATATTATTAATTTACAATATATAAATAAAAATATAAGGATCGGCCAACAGACTTATATAATGATAGAGGCATTATTAATGGACCACTTGGAGGTCTCTTGGATGTTTATAGTATGTTTATTGACTATATAATATAAAAATACAAAGAGACATGGTTAATGTCAAATTAATTAACTTAGAGTTAAAACTAAATTATAAGGTTAATATAATGGCCCAAACCTTTCGAAAAGCTATTGGTTGACTGGTTTTCAACCTATCCCAACCTTAACCTTTAAATAATACACTTTGGTGCCATTATAAACCAAATATGAATTTATTATAAAATATCTTTTCTAGCTTTTCCTATGGTCCCCCTCAACACTCTTATAAAAGTGCACTCCACCTTCAATCTATTTCACACCTTCAAAGCCTTTTGGATCAGGAAACCCCCGCCCAAATATTCTCTAAACTTCCCTCAATTCATTCTAGGGACCTTCCTTTAGTCAGAAATCCAACCTAAGGTGACCTTTTGATCAAATCAAAAGGAAGAACCCAAAAAAGAGGTAATGTTCTCACCACCCTCTTTCAAGTACCATTCTTCATCAACTTCTTATTTTATTGTTATTTAAATTCTAAAATAATAAGTCTATTATCTCCTATACACTAGGATGTTATTATAAATATGATACTACCATATTCAGGATTCTATCCAACCTTTGAATGACATGTCACCATACGTGCGTATGCACGACTTACCGTCTCCACGCCGTGGTGTGATTGTTATTCAAAACATTATTATTTGAATGGGTATGATAATGATGTGTAATTGAAGTAAATAATAAATATAACATGATATTTATTCTCTGTATATGATATACCATCCAATTATATATTATTTTAATATCAAAATAATGATATTTTCACTTGTGTGTACGGATGGACTATTGTCTCCACGAACGCGATGAGATTCATTCTCCATAATATCCATTCAAGTATAATTCTCATTTGATGATTGAAAATAATTTTTTAAGACTTGATATAATTCTAGATATGTATAAGATACAACATATTAAGTACAAACATTTCTTATGTATCAAACCATTTAAATGAAAACGAGTATGTTAACACCCGAAACGACGATAATACTATGATATTATTAACAATGAAATGTTAAAAGATCATATATTATATCATATTAATGTATATGATTCTTTTATAATTTAATAACAACTATTTCACCATTATACAGAAGGTTAACCTACCCTCAACCAAGGAAATTTACAAGGTAAGGATTTATTTCACGATCTCTTCATTATCCAAAGTTGTTTATAAGTAATTATCTACTGGTACATCTTTATCATCTGCATCTATGTTTCTTGAAAAATTATTTAAAATCATTCTTAATATTTTATAGACTATGGGTTAAAGTCATTTTTACCATTTTTGACTTTTTAAAAGAAGTTTATTATGGAATATTTCTGTCGTTTTCCAAACATGGTGCTTTTTAACCTTTTTGACAGAATTAAGGTAATAATGTCTTTTTTATCTTATTTGGTGGGTGCGACTATTTTCTTCTATTATAAAATCATCAATGCTTCCCTTAAAATGTTATAGGAATATTTTCAAAGTAAATGTTTTCTTTTATAATTAGTTGACAATTAAATGATTTCAAAAAAGATACATTTCTCTCAAATAGTTTTTATTTCATCTATGTTAACATCCTTTGATAGATTTTAAGCTTATTTGATTTTGATTTATTATGATACAAACCTTCTATATTGTACTGAAGTTTTTGTAATATGTTTTACAGTGGATGTGTTATTTTTATACCATTCAGGGTTTGTGGAGAAAGTATTGACATTTCGTATGCTTGTTTTAATATAAATGTTATGATATTTTTAAACCTGTTCATATGAGGAATGAATTGGACATAATAAGTGATGGGTGGAGCCCGCTATATCTTCTCTAATCATAGGTAGGTCTCATGATACAAACTAGTGTCTTGGAAGAAGGCTTTGACAAAATCTTATTGGTAGTCTGGGCTCAAGTCCTTCACTATGTGGTTATGATAGCCTGGCATTACACATTCCATCATTATGAAAGATGTTATTGATATTGCATGCGATTATCATACTAGTTGAATATCCACGTGAATAAGTAAATGGAATTATTTGATTTTATTTCTTCCATATGATGCTTAATTTTAAGTTTAAAATGCTTTTGTTTTAGTTATACATTACCTTAAATGTTTATTATTATTTATGAATGTTTCTGCTATATTGTTATCCTTTCTGGGCATTTGATCTCACCCCTTTCTATGTTTTATTTTTTCCAGGATGCGAAGAGGTATTTTATAAATGACTTGTAGAGCTAATAGAAGGGGATATGAGTGTTTAGAAATGATGTTGGTTTAGTTTTCACTTGATGATGTAATGTAAACTTTATGAATGTATCTAGTGATTCCAAGGCTACTAAACTAAGGGGTCTTTCGAGTCTTGATCGTTTGTGATCATGCCAATGTTTTGTAATAATGCACTGACTCTGGGTAACTGGGGTCGGGGGATTACAGTTGTATCAGAGGAAGTTTATTACAAACCATGGATACTAGATTTAGATAAACTCTTATTAGAGAACATAGCCATAAGAGAGACTTTGAGGATTAGTATAGAAGAACTTCCTAGAATTTTGGTATTGTGGAGATTTTTTGAGTTTTCTATGAAATACATCCCTTTCTGGATATGAGATGGTAGAGGTGGCTCTGGCACAGATGTACCTAGTGGTAAAACCCAAAAACACCGCATTGACCTAGACTCGAATGAGAACTCATGCACAACAACATGCATTGCTGCACTCTTGGTTACGACACTCTCGGGGGATATGTTTAGGATAATGCTTATTTTCTTTAAAAATCATTATGAATGGCTTATGATTATATAATTTCTCAGAGGAGACATTTTTTATGATTATGGAATATATCCATAAATAGTTCCATTTATGTTAAGTGTTTAACAAGAATGGAATTCTGTATTTTGATTCATAAGCAAATCTAGTTTATGACATTATTTAGAAAAGGTGCCATGTGGAATGATTGGAAACTATATCAATGCACACACTCTATGTAGGGATTTCCCACCTGCTCAAGATAATTATAGTGGACATGGTGATGCAACTAGTGCTGATCAGATAATCACTATACTGAGACAACTCACTCAGGTTATGAATAATAACCTTACCCGTATGGAGCACCCTGATCCGCAGCATGGAGATCGGTGTTAGATATCATCATGAGGAAAAAATCACCAATTTTCATTGGGAGTACAAATCCCATAGAAGCTGAGAAAGGGATAAATTCCTTAGAGAAAATATTACATGCCTTGGGGAGTAGTGAAATGGAAATAGTTATCATGGCAGTTTACTGCCTCAATAGAGATGCTAATCAATAGTGGTCATTGAATCAAAAAACAAAGGAAGAAGACGAAGTATCAAATATAGAATGGAGGGAGTTCAAAGTGATTTTATTAGAAAAATAATTTTCCTATGACCATCGAGCAAATATGGAAAGGCAATTTATGAGTCTGAGACAAAAGGAAGATGAGAATGTCCCAAATTATGAGGCTAACATTACAAGGTTAGCAAGGTATTCTGCAGATTCTATATGTAACCCAAGAAGTAAGATTGATCATTACATTGATGGGTTAAAACCATTTCTCCATCAAGCATTAGTCTCACAATCCTTCTCGTTGTACGATGATATTGTCTCATGTGCTATCAAGAAAAAAAATTCTCTATGTCTTATGAATATAATGCAATGAAACAGAAGAAGAGATCTTTTAATCACTCTGGAAATGGAAATAACAAGAAGAAGGGAAATGTTTATTATCCATGCTACAGTAAATGTTGGATGAAACACCCCAGTACATTCTTGAAAGGAATTGGAGTCTGTTTCAAGTGTGCTGAAAAAGGCCACCAATCTTGTGATTACAGAGGGAAGAAAAAAGTTACCGAAGTTCAATGCCATAATTTCAGGGAGATATGACATTATTCAAATGAATTTCCTAAGAGTCAGGGGAACATACCGTAGAAATGTCAAAGGGATCAAGGCCAAGCTTATGTTATCACTACTACTGAGGTAGAAGCTCCGAAAGACGTGGTGGAATGTAATTTAATGGTTTCCTCATGTTTAGAAAATAGATTATTTGATTCTGGATCATCGCATTGTTTCATAACCTCCCAGTTTTCTAGGAAAATTAGATATTTCCAATTTTATCTAACAAGGTAGTTGTCAATTAAAACTCCTAAGGGATCTATCTTTGCAACAATGTTTTGTGAATCAATCCCCAATAGAGAACATAAATGTTCTTTATCTGTTGATATCATCTTCATACCTATGATTGAAACTGCTATAATCCTCTGTATCGATTGGCTTTCCGACCATGATGTGAATATTTGTTGTAAGAGTAAGGATGTTATGATTTTTGATGATGATGATATAGAACACCTTATATTTACAAAAGAATCATCACCACCTAAATCTTTTCTAGATCCACCCCTAGTAGCTCAACTAAATTCATTTATCTGGGATGAAGAGAATTAAAAAACTATGGATGAGGAATGGAATGTTCAAATAGAAGATGTACCTATTGTGAAAGAATAGGTAGACATGTTTCTGGAATATTTACCTAGATATCCTCCCGAACAAGAAATTGAGTTTTCTATTGATTTAATTCATGGTTCAAGGCCTATATCAAAGACCCCTTATAGAATGGCCACTGTGGAATTAGTTGAACTAAATAAAAAACAAGAGGAAATGATTAATAAGGGATTTATTCTCCCTAGTGTTTCTCCATGGGGAGCCCCTATCCTTTTTTAAGATGAAAGATGAATCTACGAAGTTATGTATCGACTATAGGGAAATAAATGATATAATAATAAAGAACAAGTATCCCCTACCTTGCATTGACAATTTATTTGACCAAATTTATGGAGATCAATACTTTTCAGTGATTGAACTTGGATCTGGATACCATCAGTTGTATGTGAAGAAGGAAGACATTCCGAAGACAGCATTTCGAACTAGGTATGGGCATTATGAGTTTACAGTAATGCCTTTTGGATTGACTAATGCATCCTATGTATTCATTGATCTAATGAACACAGTTTTCAAGGAATACCTCTAAGATTTTGTAGTGGTATTTATTGATGATATATTGGTATACTCCAAATTCTACGAAGATCATGAAATTTACTTGCGCATTATCCTGAAGACTCTGAGAAGACATGAATTATATGGGAATTTTAGCAAGTGTGAATTTTGGCTCCATGAGATTTCATTTCTTGGCCATATTGTCTCTAATGATGGAATCTCTGTCGATCATTCTAAGACAAGAGTAATCCATGAATGTCCAACACATAGGAGTCTAACTGAGGTATGCATTTTTATTGGTTAGCAGGTTATTATCGACGTTTCTTTCATAATTTTCCCTTGTTGGCTAACCCATTGACAAAGATCACACGTAAAGGGGTTAAATTTGTTTGAAAAAAATTGTGTAAAAATTGTTTTGAAGAACTGAATAGAAGATTAGTCAATTCTCATATTTTGTCTCTACCATCAGGAAATGATTGGATTGTTATTTATAGTGATGCATCGAAGAAAGTACTTGGTTGTGACCTTGTGCAGAATGATAGAGTTATTGCATATGCATCATGATAGCTGAAAATTCACGAGAAAAACAATCATACTCATGATCTTTATTTACCTGCTATAATAATTAATTTGAATATATAGATACATTATCTCTATGGTGAAAATTGTGAGATATATACTGATAAAAAGAGTTTGAAGTATATTTTCTCAAAGAAATAACTCAACATGAGGCAAAGGATATGGCTTGAACTACTCAATGATTAAGATTTCATGATACACTGCCACCTGGGGAAGACAAATAAGGTGGAAGATGCATTGAGAAGAAAGGATCATGGAGTTTGGAACAATATGAGAGTTTAAAGGGATCCTATATACATGGATCTAGTAAAGATAGATATGGGAATCAACATGAAAGGTGAAACATCAATACTTTTTGAAATGGTTGCCAAACCATCTTTACTAGAAAGGATAAAGAGTTCTCAGACCTGTGATGAAGAGTTTCAAATGAATATTAGTGCTATGAATGATGGGAGATTGAGTGAATTTGTGTATGAAAATGGAATTTTGAAGTTTGGGAAGATACTTTGTGTTCCCAATATACCTGATCTAGAAATAGAATAGTTGGATGATGCACATAGTTCCAATTTCCCTATATACCCTGGGAGCACCAAAATGTATAGAGATACGAAGGATCATTTTTGTTGGGACAATATGAAGAGGGATATTTTTGATTTTGTCTTAAGATGTATGGTTTGTCAACAAGTGAAATTTAGAAGGAAACTGCCTGGAGGAGTAATTAACCTGTTCCTATACCTGAGTGGAAATGGGATAATATCACAATGAAATTTGTCATGGGACTACGAAATACTCCTAGAAAGAATGATGCAATATGTGTCATTGTTGATCGTCTTACCAGTTAAGAATATTTTCATGCTATAAGGTAAGATTTACCACTTGAACATATAGAAATACTATATATTAATGATGTTTTGAGGCTTTATTCAGTACCCCTATCAATTGTTTCGGATTGTGATCCCCAATTTGCATCAAGATTCTGGAAAAGTCTTCAGAATGCCCTAGATTCTGAACTTCGTTTGAGCACTGCCTACCACCCTCAAATAGATGGACAATCAAAACAGAGTATTCAAACCTTAGAAGACATGTTTAGATCATGCTCACTTGACTTTCAAGGTATTTGGGTTCAATATTTACCTCTTCTAGAATATTCTTGTAACAATAGATTCCATTCAAGTATTCAGATAACACCATATGAAACGTTATACGGGAAGAGATGTCGCACACCAACCTATTGTGATGTTGTTGGTGAAAGAAAACATGTTGGCCTAGAACTAGTTAAGGAAACAATGGAAAAGGTGATGGTAATCCAAAACCATATCAATGTAGCTCAATGTAGGTATAAGAGCTATGCAGATAACCGAAGGAAGGATTTGGAATTTCAAGTAGGAGATCAGGTTTTCTTGATGTTATCTCCATGGAAAGGAGTTATAATTTTTGGTAAGAAGGTAAAATTGAGTCCAGTTACATCGGACCATTCAAAATTCTAGAATGAATTGGGGCTGTGGCATACCGTTTGGAAATACTGCCAAGTCTCTCCAACGTTCACGATGTGTTCCACGTATCACTGTTGAGAAAATACATGCCTGACCCAATGCATGTTCTCCCCTACGAGGAATTAAAACAAGAACCCGATCTCCCTTATTGTGAAGAGCATTTCAAGATTCTTGATACAAGGGAACAAGTGTTGAGAAACCGGACGACTCGTCTGGTAAAAGTTCTATGGAGAAACCATAATATGGAAGATGAAACGTGGGAACCCGAGGAACTTATGATGAAGAACCAACCATGAATTTTTATGCAGTAGTATAATATATATTTAGAGGATGAAATTATTTTATGGATATAATTTAACACCCCAATCTTCCATGGTACGCTTCTCTTTGAATTATATAATAGCGTGTGTTGTACACAACTTCGAGTTCTAACAAACACCACAACCAATCAAACTAGCATTTATGAATAGTAATACCCACTTTTTGAAATTTTAAAAAAAAATTCATAAAAAATGGACATCATTTTTGGATTTAGAATATCAATATTAGATTATGGTGAATTTTTGGTACTTTACTGATAACATTAATATTTTGAGGAATAGTGAAAGTTACTAAATTTTAATTAAAAACAACTTTTTCAATCGAAATAATTAATAGTGATAAATTATGAATTTGAGTGATTTTAGAGTATTACTAGATTATATATTTACTATTTAATCCAATATTGGTCATTGGACATAACCTCACAGTTAAACTGAACATAAACAACTGTCAATCTTTTGGTAGTTATTATTTCTTAAAAACACGTTTTTTGTTTTTACAGCAGGAATTAATTTTAAATTAATTTATAACACTTTGGTGTATTGAATTTGGATAATTGGATTCAATATTTTGAATCAGGATGTCCAATTTGTGTAAATAGGTAACTTTTATTTTTATACATTTAGAATAATTACTTCATTAAATATTTTA
Organism: Viscum album; assembly: GCA_963277665.1. Classification (NCBI taxonomy): domain Eukaryota; kingdom Viridiplantae; phylum Streptophyta; class Magnoliopsida; order Santalales; family Viscaceae; genus Viscum; species Viscum album. The sequence goes on from OY728161.1 coordinate 1,597,453,560, forward strand.
TTTACCATGTTTAAAGGGTAAATCTGGTAAATACGGGTAAAAATAATAATATTATAATAATAATTATTTACCCTAAAATGTGTCCTAACCCTATTGGTTGATACATGTCCGACCATGGAAATCTTTGGGTCTATTTTGCGACCCCATGGATCCACTTGTATGTGATAATGATACATTATATTAATTAAGTTAAAGTAAATACACAAATGAAATAAGCATATATCTTTTAGAAAAAAAAATTACATAGTGTTATATATGTTATATTTTAGACTATAAATATTAATTAGAAATATAAATAGACTTTATACATAATTATATTTAATTTATAGTTTTTAGGCTTTTAATAATTAAATTTATTTATGACACAATAATGATTCAGTATTTTCCATATTAATGAAGGAATCCAATAATTGGTATTATAAATGTTAAAATAAATATTATTAGAAGGTTTTGATGAAATACTAGATTTTTATTGGTCAATATGACATGTTATTATTGGTTAAATTAATCTGGTTCAAATTAATAAATATGTTAAGACTTTAACAAATATCAATTATTGAGTAGTGTCAAAATTGACAAAAATGAGTTTTTTTAAAAAATATTATATTATTAATTGATATTATATTCATAAAAATATAAGGTTAGGTCAAAGGATATATATAATGATACTTTTATTATTAATGGACCACTTGGAGGTCTCTTGTAATTTTATTGTATGTTTATTTACTATATAATATAAAAATACAAAGAGACATCGTTAATGTCAAACAAATTAACTAAGAGTTAAAACTAAAAGATAAGGTTAATATACTGATCCAAACCTGTCTAAAACCTATTCATTGAGTGGTTTTCATCTTATACCCACCTTAACCTTTAAATAATCCACTTCGGATCCATTATAATTTGAATAAGAATTTATTATAAAATAACTTTTCTAGATTTTCCTATGGTGCCCCTCACCCCTGTTATAAAAGGGCACTCCATCTTCACTCTATTTCACACTATCAAAGCCTTTTGGCTTAGGTAAACCCACCCAAATATTCTCTGAAAATCCCTCAATTTATTCTAGGGACCTTCCTTTAGTCATAAATCCAACCTAAGGAGCCCTTTTTTATTAAATCAAAAGGAAGAACTCGAAGAAGAGGTAAGGTTATCACCACCCTCTTTCAAGTTCCTTTCTTATCCAACTTCTTAATTAATTGTTATTTCAATTCTAAAATAATAAGTCCAGTATCTCCAATATACTATGATGTTATTATAAATATTATACAACCATATTCAGTATTCTATCTATACTTTGAATGAAATGTCACCATACGTGCGTACGTACGACTTTCCGTCTCCACGTCGTGGTGTAATTGTTATTCAAAACATTATCATTTGGATGGATATGATAATTATGTGTAATTTAAGTAAATAATAAATATAACATGATAATGATTAGTTATATATGATATAACATACAATTATATGTTATTTTAATATCAAAAGAATGATATTGTCGCTCGTGCGTACGTACGGACTACCGTCTCCACGAACGCGATGATATTCATTCCCCATTGTATCCATTCATGTATAATTCTCATTTGATGATTAAAAATAATTTTTAATGAGTTGATATCATTGTAGAGATTAATAATATACAACCTATCCATAACAAACAAGGCTTATGTGACAAAACATATAAAAGAAAATGAGTATGTTAACACCCGAAATGACGATAATACTAAGATATTATTAACAAAGAAATGTTAAAAGATCATATATGATATCATATTAATGTATATGATTCTTGTATAATTTAATTACAATTATATCACCATTATACAGGAGGATAACCTACCATCATCCAAGGAAATGTACAAGGTGAGGGATTATTTCACAATCTCTTCATTATCCGAGGATGTTTATACATAATTATCTAATGGGACCACTTTATCGTCCACAACCATTTTTCTTAAAAAATTATTTCAAATCATTATTAATATTTTATAGACTATGGGAAAAGTCATTTTTAACTTTTTGGACAGAATTAATATAAGAATGTCTTTTTTAACTTATACGGAGGGTGCAACTATTTTCAACAATTATAAAATCTTCGAAGCTTCCCATAAAATCTTATAAGAATATTTTCAATGTAAATTTTTTCTTTTATAATTATTTTACTTTTAAATGATTTCAAAAAAATATATATTTCTCTCAAATAATTTTGATTTCAACTATGTCAACATCCTTTGATAGATTTTAAACTTATTTGAAGTTGATTTATTACGATACAAAACTTCTTTATTATATTGAAGGATTTGTGATAAGTTTGACTGTGGATGTGTAATTTTTATAGCATTCATGGCTTATAGAGAAATTATTGACATTTATTATGTTAGTTTTAATATGAATATTTATGTTATGTTTAAACATGGTCATATGAGGAATTAATTTTACATAATAAGTGACGGGTGGAGCCCGCTGTAGCTCTTCGATGCATCAGTTGGTCTCATGAGACAAACTAGTGTCTTGGAAAAAGGCCTCGACAAAATCATATTTGTAGTCTTGGCACATGGACTTGACTATGTGGTTATGATAGTCTGGAATTATGCATTCCATCATTATAAAAGTAGTTATTGATATTGCATGTGATTATTAGACTAGTAGAATATTCACGTGAATAAGTAAATGGAATTATTTAATTTTATTTATTCCATATGATGCTGAATTTAATGTTTAAAATTCTATTGTTTTAGTTATACATTTCTTTAAATGTTTATTCTTATTTATGAATGTTTCTGCTATATTTTTATCCTTACTGGGCATTTGATCTCACCCCTTTATATGTTTTATTTTTCCCAGTATGTGAAGAGGTATCTTATAAATGACTAGCAAAGATAGTACAAGGGGATATGAGTGTGGAGACAAGATGATGGTTTAGTTTTTACTTTATGATGTATTATAAACATTATTAATGTATCTAGTGATTCAAAGGCTTCTAAACTAATTGGTCTTTCATTTCTTAATCGTTTGTGATCATGCCAATGTTTTGTAATAATGCACTGACTCTGGGTAACTGGGGTCGGGGTGTTACAGTTGTATCAGAGGATGTTTATTACAAACCATGGAAACTAGGTTTAGATAAACTCTGACAAGAGCACATAGCCATAAGAGAGACCTTGAAGATTGGTATAGAAGGCCTTCCTAGAATTTTGTTATTATAGAGATTTTTTGAGTTTTCTGAGCAATACATCCTTGTCTGGATATTAGCTAGTAGAGGTGGCTCTGGCACAGATGTACCTAGGGGTAAAACCCAAAAACACTGCTTTGAGCTAGACTCGAATGGGAACTGATGCACGCCAATGTGCATTGTTGCACGCTTGGTTACGACACTCCCGGGGGATATGCTCGGGATAATTCTTATTTTCTTTAAAAAAACGTTATCAAGGGCTTATGATTATATAATTTCTCAAAGGAGACGTTTTTTTATGATTATGGATTATATCCATAAATAGTTCAATTTATGTTAAGTGTTTAACAAGAATGGAATTATGTATTTTTATTCATAATCAAATCTAGTTTATGCCATTATTTATAAATGGATCCAAGTGGAAGGATTGGAAACTATATCAATGCACACACTTTATGTATGGGATTTCCCACCTGCTCAAGATAATTATAGTGGAGCTGGTGATGCAAATGGTTCTGATAAGATAATCACCATACTCAGAAAACTCACTCAGGTTATGAATAATAACCTTAACCATATGGAGCACCCTGATCCACAACGTGGAGGATCAATTTTAGATCGCTTCATGAGGAAGCAACCACCAACATTCAATGGGAGTAAAAATCCCTTAGAAGCTGAGAATATGGTTAAATTCCTTATAGAAAATATTCCATGCCATGGGGAGTAGTGAAAGTGAAATAGTTATAATGGCAGTTTACCGCCTCATTGGAGATTTTGATCAATGGTGGTCATTTATTCTAAACACAATGGAAGATGAAGAAGTATAAAATATGTAATGGAGGGAGTTCAAAGATCTTTTCATAGAAAAATAAATTTCTCATGACCATCGACCAAATACGAGAATTCAATTTCGGAGTCTGAGATAAAAGGTGGATGAGAATGTGGCAAATTATGAGGCTAACTTTACAAGGTTAACAAGGTATGCTTCAGATTCTATACATAACCCAAGAAGTATGAATGATCGTTACATTGATGTGTTAAAACCATTTCTCCATCGAGCATTAGTTCCACAAACCTTCTCGTTGTATGAAGATATTGTCTCATGTGCTATCAAGAAAAAAATAATTCTATAAGTCTTATGAATTTAATGCAATCAAATAAAAGAAGATATATTCTAATCACTATGGAAATGGAAATAACAAGAAGAAGGGAAAATTTGATTATCCATCCTGCAGTAAACGTGGGATGAAACACCCTGTTACTTGCGTGAATGGAATGGGAGTCTGTTGCATGTGTGGTGAAAAAGGCCACCAAGCTTGTGATTTCAAAGGGAAGAAAGAAGCTACTGATGTTTAATTCTATAATTGTCGGGATATTGGACATTATGAAAATGAATGTTATAAGTGTTAGGGGAAAATACCCTAGAAAAGTCCAAGGAATCAAGGATAGGATTATGCCAAAACTACTACTGAGGTAGAAGCTCTGAAAGACATGGTGGCATGTAATTTAATGGTTTCATCATGTTTAGAAAATGGATTCTTTGATTCTGGATCATCGCATTGTTTCATCTCTTCCCAATTTTCTTGGAAAATTAGATATTTTCAATTTTATCTAACAAGGTAGTTGTCAATTAAAACTCTTATGGTATGTATCATTGCAACAATGTTCTGTGAATCAGCACCCATTAGAGCACATAAATGTTCTTTATCCGTTGTTATCATCGCCATACCTATGATTGAATTTGAGATAATACTCAGTATTGATTGGATTTTGGACCATGATGTGATGATTTATTGTAAGAATAAGGAGGTTATGATTTTTTATGATGATGATAAAGAACACCTTATCTTTACAGAAGAATCGTCACCACCTAAATCTTATCAAGATCCACCCCCAGTAGCTCAACTAAATTCATTTATCGGGGAGGAGGAGAATTAAATAACTGTGGATGAGGAAAGTAATGTTAAAATAGAAGATGTACCTATTGTGAAATAATACGTAGACGTGTTTCCGGAATATTTACATGGATATCCTCCCGAACAAGAAATTGAGTTTTCTATTGATTTTATTCCTGGTTTAAAGCCTATATCGATGACCACTTATAGAATGGACACTGTATAATTAGTTGAACTAAATAAAAAACTATAGGAATTGATTAATAAGGGATTTATTCTCCCTAGTGTTTCTCCATGGAGAGCCCCTATCATTTTTTTAAGAAAAATGATGAATCTATGAGGTTATGTATCGACTACAGGGAAATCAATGCTATATAAATAAAGAACATGTATCCCCTACAATGCATTGAAGATTTATTTGACCAACTTTATGGAGATCAATACTTTTCAATGATTGAACTTTGATCTGGATACCATCAGTTGAATGTGAAGAAGGACGACATTCCATAGACAGTATTTCAAACAATGTACGTGCATTACGAGTTTACAACAATGCCTTTTGGATCGACTAATGCACCCTCTGTATTCGTGGATCTAATGAGCATAGTTTTCAAGGAAAACCTCTATAATTTTTTAGTGGTATTTATTGGTGATATATTGGTATTCTCAAAATTCTACGATGATCATTAAATTCACTTGCGCATTATCCTGAAGACTCTGAGAAGACATGAATTATATGTGAATTTTAGCAAGTGTGAATTCTGGATCCAGGAGATTTCTTTTGTTGGCCATATTCCCTTTAATGATGGATTCTCTGTTGATGATTCTATGACAAGACCAATCCATGAATGTCCAGCACTGAGGAGTATAACTGAGGTACACATTTTTACTGGTTTAGCCGGTTATTATCGACGTTTTGTCCAAAATTCTTCCCTGTTGGATAACCCATTAACAAATCTCACACGTAAAGTGGTTAATTTTTTTTGAAAAAAGAGTGTAAGAATTGTTTTTAAGAATTTAATATAAGATTAGTCAATGATCCTATTATGAATCTACCATTGGGAAATGATGGTATTGTTATTTATAATGATGCATCGAAGAAAGGAATTGGTTGTGCCTTTATGTATAATTATAGAGTTATTTCATATGCATCACGACAGCTGAAAATTAATGAGAAAAAATATCATACTCATGATCTTGAGTTAGCTGATGTAATCATTGCTTTGAAGATATGGAGACATTATCTCTATTGTAAAAAATTTGAGATATATACCGATCACAAGAGTTTAAAGTATATTTTCTCATAGAAAGAACACAACATGAGGCAAATGAGATGGCTTGAACTACTCAAGGATTATTATTTCATGATACACTACCACCCGAGGATGGAAAATAAGGTGGAAGATGCATTGAGAAGAAAGAATCATGGAGTTTCGAACAAGATGATAGTTGAAAGGGATCCTATATACATGGATCTTGTAATGATGGATATGGGAATCACCATGGAAGGTAAAAAATCAATACATTTTCAAATTGTAGTCAAACCATATTTATTAAAATGGATAAAGAGTTCTTAGACCGGTGATGAACAGTTTCAAAAGAAGATTAAAGCTGTGAATAATGGGTGATTGAGTGACTTTGTGTATGAAAATGGAAATTTGATGTTTGGGAAGATACTTAGTGTTCCCAATATACCTGATCTAGAAACAAAATTTTTGGATGATGCACATAGTTCCAATGTCTCTATACACCTTGGGAGCACCAAAATGTATAGAGATTTGAATGAACATTTTTGGTGGGACAACATAAAGAGGGAGATTTCTGATTTTGTGTCAATATGTATGGTTTTTCAAAACGTGAAAGCTGGAAGGAAATTGCATGTAGGAGTCATTAACCTCTTCCCATACCTGAGTGGAAACGGGATAATATCACGATGGGCTTTTTCCTGGGACAACCAAAGACTCCTAGATGGAATGATGAAATATGTATCATTGTAGATCGTCTTACCATGTAAGAAAATTTTCATTCTATACGGGAAGATTTACCACTTAAAAATCTAGAAAGACAATATATTAATGAAGTTCTGAGGCTTCGTTGACTAACCCTATCAATTGTTTCGTATCGTGATCCCCATTTGACATCATGATTCGGGAAAAGTCTTCAGAAATCCCTGGATACTGAACTTAGTTTGAGCACTGCCTACCACCCTCAAACAGATGGAAAATTAGAACAGACTATTCAAACCTTAGAAGACATGTTGATATCATGCTCACATGACTTTCAAGGTATGTGGGATCAATATTTACCTCTGAAAGAATTTTCTTATAACAATAGCTTCCATTCATGTATTCAGATGGAACCATATGAAACGTTATATAGGAAGAGATGTCGCACACCAACCTATTGGGATGTTGTTGGTGAAAGAAAACATGTAGGCCCAGAACTGGTGGAGGAAACAATGGAAAAGGTGATTGTAATCCAAAACCATATCAAAGTAGCTCAAAGTAGGTAGAAGAGCTATGGAGATAACTGAAGGAAGGATTTGGAATTTCAGGTAGGAGATCATGTTTTCTTGAAGTTATCACCAAGGAAGGGAGATATAAGTTTTGGTAAGAAGGGAAAATATAATCCCAGGTACATCGGACCATTTGAAATTATAGAACGAATTGGGGATGTAGCATAATGTTTGGAAATGCCTCCATGTCTCTCCAATGTTCATGATGTGTTCCACGTATATCTGTTGAGAAAATACATGCCTGAACCAGTGCATGTTCTCACCTACGGGGAATGAGAACTGGAACCCGATCTGTCTTATTGCGAATATCCTGTCAAAATTCTTGATACAAGAGAACAAGTGTTGAGAAACAGGACGACTCGTCTGGTAAAATTTATATGGAGAAACCATAATATTGAAGATGCAATGTGGGAACCTGAGGAACATATGATGAAGAACCACCCGAGTCCTTTAATGGAGAAATATTCTATATATTTGGAGGATGAAATTATTTGAAGGAGAGAATTTAACACCCCATGCTTTCACAGTATGCTTCTCTTTGAATAATACATTAGCGTGTGTTGTACGCAACTTCAAGTTCTAACACACACCACAACTAATCAAACTAGCCGTTGTGAATAGTAATACCCACTTTTTGAAATTTTATAAATTTTATCTTAAAAATGGATTTCATTTTTGGATTTATAATATCAATATTAGCTTAGGGAGAATTTTTGGAACTTTTCTGATAACTTTCATATTTTGAGGAATAGTGAAAATTACTACATTTTAATTAAAAACAACTTTTTCAATCAAAATAATTAATAGTGATAATTTATGCATTTGAGTTATTTTAGAGAATAATTAGATTATATATTAACCATTTAATCCAATTTTGGTCATTGGACATAACCTCACATTTAAACTAAACATAAACAAGTGTCAATCTTTTGGTAGTTATTATTTCTTAAAAACATGCTTTTTGTTTTTACGGTGGGAATTAATTTTAAAATAATTTATAACACTTAGGTGTTTTGAATTTGGAAAAATGGATTCAATATTTCGAATCAGGATGTACAATTTGTGTAAATAGGTAACTTTTATTTTTAGACATTTAGAATAATTACTTCATTAAATATTTTATTTACCATGTTTAAAGTGTAAATCAGGTAAATAAGGGTAAAAGTAATTATATTATAATAATATTAATTTACCCTAAAATGTGTCTTAACCCTATTAGTTGATACATTTCTGACCATGTGTATCTTTGGGTCTATTTTGGGACCCCATGGATCCACTTCTAAGTGATAATGATACTTTATATTAATTAAGTTAAAGTAAATACAATAATGAAATAAGCATATATGTTTTAGAAAAAAAAAATTACGTAGGGTTATATATGTTATATTTTAGACAATAAATATTAATGAGAAATATAAAAAGACTTCCTATATAATTTTATTTTATTTATAATTTTCATACATTTAATAATTAAATTTATTTATGACACAATAATGATGCAGTATTTTCATTATTAATGAAGGTATAAAATAATTGGTATTATAAATGTTAAAATAAATATTATTATAAAGTTTTGATGACATCCCCAATTTTTATTGGTTAATATGACATGTTAGTATCGCTTAAATTAATATGGTTGGAATTAATAAAGATGTTAAGACCCTTAACAAAAGTCAATTATTGAGTAGTGTCCAAATTGACATAAATGAGTTTTTAAAACAAATATTATATTCTTAATTGATATTATATTCCTAAAAATATACAGTTAGGTCAAAGGAATTATATAATGATTTTTTATTATTACTGTACCACTTGGAGGTTTCTTGTAATTTTATTGTATGTTTATTTACTATATAATATAAAAATACAAAGAGACATGGTAAATGTCAAACTAATTAATTAAGAGTTAAAACTAAAAGATAAGGTTAATATAGTGACACAAACCTGTCTAAAACCTATTGGTTGAGTGGTTTTCGACCTATACCAACCTTTACTTTTTAATAATCCACTTTTGAGACATTATAATTCGAACAAGAATTTATTATAAAATAACTTTTCTAGATTTTCCTAAGGTTCCCCTCACCCCTCTTATAAAAGGGAACTCCACCTTCACTCTATTTCACACCTTAAAAGCCTTTTGGATCAGTCAACCCCATCCCAAATATTCTCTCAACTTCCCTAAATTTATTCTATTGACCTTCCTTTAGTCAGAAATCCAACATAAGGAGCCCTTTTGATCAAATCCAAAGGAAGAACCCGAAGAAGAGGTAATGTTTTCACCACCCTCTTTCAAGTTCCTTCCTTATTCAAATTCTAATTTCGTTGTTATTTCAATTCTAAAATAATAATTATAGTATATCATATATACTGTGATGTTATTATGAATATTATACAGCCATTTTCAGTATTCTATCCATCCTTTGAATTACATGTCACGATACGTGCGTACGTACGACTTACCGTCTCCATGTCGTGGTGTCATTGTTATCAAAAACATTATTATTTGGATGGGTATGATAATGATGTGTAATTGATGTAAATAAAAAATATAAGATGATAATGATTTGTTATATATTATATAACATACAATTATATATTATTTTAATATTAAAAGAATGATATTGTCGCTCGTGCGTACGTACGAACTACCGTCTCCACAAACGAGATGACATTCATTCCCCATCGTATCCATTCAAGTATAATTCTCATATGATGTTTTAAAATAATGTTTAAGGACTTGATATAATTCTGGAGGTGAATAAGACAAAACATATCCATAAAAAACAAGGCTTTTGTAACAAAACATATAATAGAAAACGAGTAAGTTAACCCCAGGAACGACAATAATACTAAGATATTATTAACAAAGCAATATTAAAAGATCATATATGATATCATATTAATGTATATGATTCTTGTATAATTTAATAACAATTATTTTACCATTATAGATTAGGATAACCTACCATCAACCAAGGAAAAGTACAAGGTGAGGGTTTATTTCACAATATCTTCATTATCCGAGGTTGTTTATACGTAATTATCTAATGGGACCTCTTTATCATCCACATCCATGTTTCTTTAAAAATTATTTCAAATAATTCTTACTATTTTATAGACTATGGGTAAAATTCATTTTTAACCTTTTTGACTTTTTATACGAATATTATAAAGGAATCATTCCGAAGTTTTCCAAATAAGGTCTTTTTTAACCTTTTGAACAGAATTAATGTAAGAATGTATTTTTTAACTTATACGGAGTGTGCGGCTATTTTCAACCATTATAAAATCTTCGAATCATCCCTTAAAATTTTATAAGATTATTTTCAATATATATATTTTCTTTTATAATTAGGTGACTTTTAAATGATTTCAAAAAAAGATATATTTCTCTCAAATAATTTTGATTTCATCTATGTCAACATCCTTTGATTGATTTTAAACTTATTTGAAGTTGATTTATTATGATACAAAACTTCCTTATTGTATTGAAAGATTTGGGATATGTTTGACTATGGATGTGTTATTTTTATACCATTCATGGTTTGTGGAGAAATTATTGACATTTCTTATGAAAGTTTTAATATGAATGTTTATGTTATGTTTAAACATGTTTATATATGGAATGAATTTGACATAATAAGTGATGGGTGGAGCCCGCTATAGATCTTTGATGCATCAGTTGTTATCCTGAGACAAACTAGTGTCTTGGAACCAGGCCTCGACAAGATCATATTTTTAGTCGTGGTACAAGGTCTTGACTATGTGGTTATGATACTCTGGGATTATGAATTCTATCATTATGAAAGAGGTTATTGATATTGCATGTGATTATTAGACTAGTAGAATATCCATGTGAATATGTAAATGGAATTATTTCATTTTATTTCTGCTATATTATGATTAAGTTTTTTTTTTAAAGGATTTTGAACTAGTTATACATTGCATTAAATGATTATGCTTATTTATGAAAGTTTCTTCTATATTGTTATCCCTAGTGAGCATTTGAGGTCACCCCTTTCTATGTTATATTTTTTCCAGGATGTGAAGAAGTATTTTATAAATGACCTGTAGGGATAGTATAAGGGGTTATGAGTGTGTATACAAGATGTTGTTGTAGTTTTCACATTATTATGTAGTGTAAACTTTATGAATGTACCTAGTGATTCTAAGGTTACTAAACTAATCGATCATTCGAGACATGATCGTTTGTGATCATGCCAAAGTTATGTAATAATGAACTAACTCTAGGTAACTATGGCCGAGGCATTACAATAAGATTAATAAATAAGTCATTCAACTAATTTCACTTATCAATCCATATTGAAATAAAATGGATCTTTTGAATGATTTAATTGAAATATACATTTTTTAATAATTGTGTTTTCACTATTGATCAAAAAATTAATCCTTTTCTAAAATTCACGAAAATTAATTAAAATATAATTTTGGAACATAGATCTATAAATGATTCATACGTATCCAATTAAATTGTATATTATTGTAAAAAAAATTTATTATATTTTCACAAAAAACAATAAAAACATATTTTTAGATAATGTTATTTTTAAAACATATAAAGACTTTACCAAAAATAAATTACTATTTTATCAATATAATTTTTCTATATAAAAACAATATAAATATTGTTTAATATGGGTTCATTAATATTCATTAGGACAATACTAATATTTAGTATATAATATTCATGATTAAATAATAATATCAAGAGTATATTTTGGTTTGTTAAAACATTGTGTTTCATGTAACAAAAGATATAAAATAAATTTAATTTTTTAGAAAACAAATTCATAAAACTTCAGCTGTTATTATATATGTAATGGTAACATGAAGTATTAATTTGCAATATAATCTTGATAAATTACAATATGAATTCGGTAATGCAATTGTTACGCCTATCCTCTTATCTAATCATATTGTGTTATATATTTATAAAAAACATTTATATATTGAGTAAAAAATGAGACTCTAAAGGTTTAATTAATTCCTAAAAGTACCCCATACTAATATATATTCATTTTTATCCTAATATGCAAGGAGATATTTTGAAATTGAGTGGGTGAGAAATTAATAATGAAGAGATAATTATAAGAGATTCCATGGTAGAGTGTTCAAATAGTGAGTGTTCAAAGGGGTTTAATTAGAAAATATAGTTATGAGGTCATATTTTGTAATTTCTATTGGAATCAAAAAATATTTTTAAAAAAAAATTATTTCAATTTCAAAACATGTTTAAAAAATAAAAATTTCAATTATATGTGCAATAGAGGAAATATTTCATAAAGAATATATTTTTAATTTTCAATCACATTTTTGTGTAAGGGTAAAAATAAATTTGTTTTTAAATGTACATTATTTTTAATATTTAATTTTATGGGAAAATATTTTCAACATATTTTTTATATTGTACATGAATAACCTACTTATAATGGTTATTTTTTCAAAATTTATATTTTTAATGTTCCAAATTCATCTATTGTAATAATATTTTTCTACCACTTATTTCTCATTCGAATAATAGTTTTACAAAAATTTAAGATTATTATTTTATTTTTGAATGTATTTATTGGATAACTATCTCTATTGAAAAAAATATATATTTATAAAATTACCCTCTTCCATGATTTTCATTTGAAATTAGTGTTTTGTACGGGAAATCACTAACTTCACATAGATTTTCGACATCTGTTTTTCATTTGAAAACAATTCACCTAAAGTTTTAGTTAAATGGTTTTATTTTAGTTTGTATCATTTAAGAGTTTAAACATTTTTTAAAACTATTTAAATAAATATTTCGTATTTAAAAATAATTACATTATTGGAGTTCTTATGAGGAACGAAACATATTCAATTATTTTTATATAAATATGAAACATGAGTTTTTTTAACATAACGGTGGAAGGGGAGTAAACCCAAACGTAAATGGAAACTGTTTAAAAGTTATGGGTTGAACCTTTTTATACATCAACATATTCAGTCTCCATATAAAACATCAATGTTTTGGAATTATAAATATACCCATTTTAATTTATGGGAAATTTTTCAGTTGCGATTTTTTTTCATGTTAAATTTCATGTTCTATATCTGAATGTATTTTAAATAGTTCATTAAATTTATAGACATTCAAATAGAAATGTTCAAATTATTCATATTATGAAATATTTTTATTTTTGATCCTATTTAATTTATAGAGGGTAATTTTAACATTTTTTATAATGAATAATGTGTCATAAGAAAATGTTTTTTAGTGATTATAATTTCATATGAATTGTTTTTTATTAATTCAATAAATTTGTAAAAAAGTATCTATTCCCTTTTTAAAACAAAAATAAAGATAATAATTGTATATACCCCATGTTTTAAAATGATCTTCACTTTTATTGTTTGAAATTTGAAGATAATGTGGATCAATTTTCAATTATGATGTTTAGAATGACTGAAGCTCATATATTTTTCAAATAGATATTTTAAAAATAGATATTTTATCTTTCCTCGTAACAGTTTCCTAATTCTTAAATAATTATGTCTTAAAGATCCTTGGGAATTTTAGTGACCTGTCTTTTGTTACAAAGGATGTATTTAAAAATATTTAATTTTAGAGATTTATTGCTTATCAAAGTAAAAAAATTGTTTTATTTTAGCACCAAACTCAATAGAATTTGTCTAGGGTGCTTCAGTTGGAATCATATTGATGGTTTAGTCATCTTTGGAGATTATGATGAAAATTGGTTTGGAAATTTTTAACATTAAGTAACATGATTGCACTTATAAATTATATTTTCTTTGATTTTGAATGTATTTTATTTTAGAAAGGCATTATAATTTTATGTGGGAACCCTAAAAATATTAATGGGATTTACAATTCCACTTATAAGAGTCATTATAGGGTATATTATGATTAATATACTTATTGGATAAATCACTTATTTTTTCTTAATGGAAACTATCTTATTAAGATTATATGTAATTTTACTTAAGAAAAACAAATTATGTTGTTTTGTGGTTAATTTGAATGTTAATATTTATCCTATATAAATAAATTGTGAGGAATAAATTTATTTAAATGGGTAGAATGTAATGACATGATATTTTCCTAAAAATAGAAAATAAATTTTTATTAAAAACATTGTGGTGTTGATTATAAAATTAAATATTAGTGATTTTGGATTATTGGCTAATGATAAATTTAAAGGGAAATAAATAAATAAAACAATTTTAAATATTATATAATAAATATATATTAAAATAAAAAAGATAATTATAATTAATTAAATTAAATTTTATAATATAATTGTTAAATTATATTAAATTAATGATATAAACAAAATGGATAATAAAATAATAGTCTCATTTAATAATTATGTCATGAAAAATATAAATTTTAAATTAAAATAAAAATTAAAATAGTAATTCATTTATGAAATATAACACAATTTTCTAAAATGAATATATTGTCAACAATAAAAATGGTACATATTGATAAATATTTGAAATAAATTTTTTTTTATAATAGGTTGAATAAAATATAAATATATAAAAAAATTTAATATATCTAAATAATAAAAAATATAAATCATATATAAATATGAACTTTTATAGTAACAAAATATTTATATAGGGACATAAATTTTATAATATACTTATTTAAAATAAATTAATTGAAAGAAGTATAGGGTAATTAAATAAATTTATATTGAAAATAATATGAAAACGTAAAATAATATTTTTTTAATTGGAAAACTAGTACTTATATATATATATACATTTTTATATACATATATGTATATATATATACATGTATATATACATATATGTTTGTATTTAAATTTTGAATAAGAAAATGTTAATATAAATTTAAATGAATAATTTTTTTTTTTAAACAATATTCCATAGATATAGATATATGCACTATATATTTTAATTTATATAGAGAATATACCTATATATAATAAAACAACAATGTCAAAGATGATTATGATGATGATAATAATAATAATCATCATCATCATTATAATCAAAATAAGGGAAGAAATGGAAAAAAATGAAAATAGAAGGTGGTTTCTTCCTCATAGGGACACCAGCATTCTTAATCCTATGATCACCACCCTCCTTTGTTCGATGTTTTCCCCACCTTCTCTATCTAAAACATGGACCACGCCTTTCCAGCATATAGATACCCAGGTTTTTCATATGTAGATATTGAATTATTTTTTTGTTAAGAATTAAATACATTATACTGAAGCACTATCGATGGTATTAATGCTATAATACTTTTAGAAACATGGAAACATAAACCGCTGGTTCATATGTGAGCTAGATAATCTCCCCTTGTGTTAACAATAAATAGTAAACTTATTAGAATAATCCTAAAAAATTATTTTCTTCCAAAATCAGGGAAACAAAACATATAAAAGGGTTATTTCAGAAGCACAATAGGGTACACAAGTGAGATACGTAAGAATAAAAGGAGCATAAGGATATGATAACATGGGAATAGGATTTGAAAACCATGCCTTCATATCAATGGTCAAAATATTGATTTATGGAATAACTATTGGATGTTTCTAAGACATGAATCACTTGTTAATGAATGAAAATGGTCCATTAGAGAATAACACACAAGTAAGACATCGAATAGTGTCATGCTCATAAGCATAGAAAATCAATTACATAGTATTCATGGTTCACAACCAATTCTATCATTGTGGAATGGGTCCAATCTCTAAACCATAACAGTAGTCAATGATAACTGCCAAGGCCATAATATTAGAGAACTTCCCTTACTATGTAGTATTCACTCGCCATTATAGTGCAGTCTATAATAATAGATATAAATGTTTATCCAATGCATTAGAGGTATATATAGTTCTAACCCATCATGAAATTAAAATCATAAAAATGTGTTCCACAATATCATATAACAATCACTATATGATTAAAAATTAAATTGAATGGGTTTTATTCACATTTCATCATCAGATAACCTATTGTAGAGAAATATGTATCATAATAATTTCATTTGTTCATCAAATCATTACCATGGAAAAGAACAATTTATTAGAGACACTTTATCATGGTATAACATGTGGAAGAAAAAATGGTTCTGTAAATCTATTGTAATCATAAAAACAGATCATCCAATGAATAAATAATATTGGTATCCAAGTATCATTTCCCCAATAAAGTAAAATAAGAATATTATGATGTTATATTTTATAAAAATAGATTTCAACATATCACATGGAACATTTCCTAATTAAAATAAAATTTCTCTATAAATAATGTATTAAGACTAAAAATTCATAAAATATTTTTTAATTAATTTTCTAAATAATCTTTATGTCTTATAAAGGATTATTTATAAATCATTTAAAGCGTATCTTGAAGAAAATATCCATTCCACTTTGATAATATACTATTGAATCAAAAATAAATTTCTAAATTATTTTTTGAACATTTTTTTGGGATATTATATTGTAAAATTCAATGAATTTATTTGTATTAATTTTGGAGAATTTTATCCATGATGTGTATTATAAAACAATGATTCCTTGCAAAGTATAAGTAACATAAAAATAAGAATTTTTTGGAAAATGACATGAAGCGTCCATTATATTTTTTATAAAGTAATAAATAAATACAAATTACATTAATTATTCATTCATATAATGTTATCAAACATTATGAGAACAACATTATAAAACATGGGATTGATGGAATATGTCTTTTCAACCAACAAGACAAATAAAAACGAATTTTATTAAAAAAATTATTTTGAGCTCTTGAGTACATAAAGATTTGAAAATGATGAGAACATAATATACTTTGACATAACTAGAGGATAATTAAATTCATGATTTCTTTTGATAAGTATCAGTAAATTTTAGAATTATAAACATAATGAGAAACTATCCTGATAGATGATGAGAATGTGACATAAAATCATTACAGCAACGGTAATATTGAACTATAAGCCCCATGAAGTAATATAATTAAATGAAACAAATAATATAATGTGAATAAATAAATTTATTATATTACTCTGAAAATGGACTTTATATTCACCACACAAAATTGGACAAGTGCATAACATAATTTATGCCTCCAAGAAAGAAATTGAGACAAACATCCATTAACACTATGGAAGACTTCTAATTGTAAACCAAATGAAAGAAAGATAATTAAATGGATATGTAAATTAAAATAATTCTAAATTTAGTCATAATATAATTACATAATGGGTATTATATTATCCACATAACATAAATATGTTGTAAATATGGAATTTGTCTCATGGAAAATAAAAGAGAGAAGAAAATCCCTTACATATTGTTTCGACTTCACTCAATATACATTGAAACCTCATTTAAAATAATTATATATTTATTATAAATCAATAATTTAACTATATTTATATATATAATACCATATATGATTTACCAGTGACCATTTATTTAACATTTATTAATAATTTCTTGCTAAATCCACGTTTCTGGAAATAACAACATTGTTTTTCATGTATATTTTGAGTTGTTATTTTCATTCGTTATACATTGATAACAGTATCATAATATCAAATAATTTAACCATGATATAAATATCATAAATATATCACATATATATATATATATATTATTGTATAAAATTTAATTATATAAAATGAAATACATTGTTCCTGAAGACAATTGAACATACGTACACATGAATTCCATTTCCATTTTATTGAGGGATAGAATTTAAGAGTGAAATAATATATTAACATTAAAGAATTTTTTCACATCATATGTACCACATATATTTTTTTAATTTAACCTAACTTTCTTACATTTATATAGATTGTGAAAACCAATCAAATCGATTCATAAGGATGTAGTGCGCCATAAAAATGAATGACGTTATCGTATCCCCCACAAAATAGAAATTAAGAAGGAATATATGATATAATAAATCCAAATGTATATAATTATTAAAAAAAATATAATATAAATTCATTTAATTCAAATGTATTAATATCAAAGTATGACAAAAATGAAAAACACATCACATTGGTTTGTATGGCGGTAATTCATCAAACACATGAGTGGTTCTATTAGTTTTTAATGAGTTGGGAGGTAAGAAGGTATATGTGGCATTATAATTACGTATTTATAATAATATGATAAATAAAATACATTAATATTAAATATAATGTTATATAAATTCTAGATATGTGGTAATGGAAAACGAATAACATTAGTTCATAAGGGGATTGTTCACCGTACAGTGTAATGGTGATTTCGTATCAAATTTGATGGATGTGGGTATATTTGTAGGTAATTACATTAAAAAAATTTTAAGAATATGAATGAAAATTATATTATTATAAATTTATTTTTAAATAATAATTTATGTATGTTGAGTAATAAATAATATAAAATTCTTCGTTAAGGGTGTTACCACTTCATCATATGACTTCTTTTGGTATTCACCAAAGAGATTTATAAGTTTGATTTCAACCCAAAATAATTAATCTAGTATGGGATGAGGTAATTATTGAAGTTATTTGGATAGTTCATGGATGAAACAATTTTTTTAATGTGTAGTGGAGATGATAAGGGGGCCTTTAATATGTAAGGTTAGCGGCCTAGTGTTAATTTTTGAAAATAAATAGGTGTAGACACATTTCCCACTTTCAAAAAATCTCCAAAATGGACCATGGTATATAGAAGTATATATAAGCTTGATATATATCCCAAAAATAATTTTTAATGTTATGTGTAATTTGTAACCGTCATTGGTTTAGTTTAACCCCATATAAAATCATTTTCTCCTAATCTATGGTAAATTATTTTTACTATGTTAATTATTCATTACATGAAATAATTATTTACAAATTATTAGAAAATATAAATTATTCTGATTCAAACTATGGAATCAATTTTTTTCAAATTACATTCCCATAAGTGAATAATTTTATTTTAAATCATATCCTGCATAAGGGATGAGCAATATGTTCTCCAAAGATAAAATGTTCAAATGTTTAAAGTTATTTATAAAAATATCAAATTGAAAATTATTTAAAATGAATTAATTGATACATAATTTACTTTATTTTACTATTAAAACTATTTTAAAATAAAAAACATCCATTTAAATTCTTTAATTGAAAATGTAGTTTTCAATAAATAATTATATTTTAAACTTATTCAACAAAAAATTATCATTTATGAAAAATCAGATAAATTAAATACATGAAAGTTTTTACATATTTATATAAAATCATATGTTTTTTTTCAAATTTTTTTTTAATTTTTGAAAAAAGCACATTTATTTTTTTTCAGAAGAAGGAAAAAATGGGTATAAAAAAATAAAAATATTAAAAAAATAATTAGCGTAGGTCATATCATTTCGATAGAAAAAAATATATTAATTTGGAAAATTAAATGAATATATAATATATATATTTTTATTAAATAATTTACCAAAAGTGATTTTCATTATTTTTTTGGATAAAACATATTTCTGTGAAATAAAATATTTTTCCCGAAAATGATTTCCTTTTATTTTAAATGGGTTTCACTTCTATTTCAATCTAATTATTTTCCAATGAATTAATTTGATAAAAAATTTCAACCATATATTTTGAGAATTTATTTAATTCTATTCATATATTCCATTCCAATGGCTAGGTGAAATCTATCATTTTAAATAAAAACATTTTTATATTATGCCACTATTGGTTTATAAACAATATTGTTTATAACACAAGATACACTATGAGTTATGTGTAACATAAGCTAAAAAATGATTTCATTCATTAAATTATAATATCAATGATGTGTGTAATGAAATATATAAAAATGATATATTAAAAAAATTAATAAATTCTCAGGGTATTACATTCTAACACCTTTAATAAATTGTAGTGTAAATTTTAGCATGTGATATATCAACAATAATTTTGCATCTGAAAATTAATTTTTGGGAAACCATCATTATAAATATAATAAATAAAACCACCACTAATAAATTAGTAAATTTGTGATTGAGGGTCATCTGTAATAACACATACTAGGTTTCCAAATAAGAGAACATATGTGGAATGTGAATATTTTGAAATGGGAGAAAAGAATAATATAAAAGCAATGATATAGAGTTAAAGATGCCATTTATGCTAAGAAATTTAATGATCATGCAAAAATAAATAACCATGAAAAAAAAACCAATGATGTGGGGAAATGGTTATTGATATCATTATAAATTATGAGAGTAGAGAAAAATTAAATTTTGAACAATATCTTACTTAACATGAATAATATTTACAAGACGATATACTTTCTTTATTTTGTTACATTTCATAATCACAATCTGTTCCTTTGTTTACGTTGTGATAAATTTATACATCCCATCTTAATCCATGAAATGAAGAAAAATGGTTTATTCCTGAGTCACTAATCTATCAAAAGATCCATAATATAGTAATTATATATCCCTTTTTATTATAGTTATCATCATAAAAAAATCGTTATCACATGTTATCCAATATAAAATAATCATTATGTAGTTAAATAATAATTTAATATCCTATACATCATCTAATTATAAACAAGAACCATTCCATAAATGGGTAACCTTATAACCCTTAAATGTTTTAAAATTAATAAAAATGGTAATCTTAGTATAAATTACAAAAATATCATAAAATGTATCATGATTATCACAAAACAATTATGCCAATACCTTAATCATATATATATGTTCGAAACCGAGTAATAACCATAATTACTGTAAAACCATAATAACAATATACATATTTCTTTATTCCTTTAATACCAAAAATATATAATTTAACATAAACCATAAATCAAACAATGTTTTAAACATCATTCAAGATAACATAAACCACTTTATCTGTAAATAATTAATTATCATCAAAGTCGTCAATACAATCCAATTCACTTTATCCATATTAATCATCTCTCTATCTAAACAGAACACCATTTCCTCAATAAAAAACATATTACGGGTAATCATTCCTTAATAAAAATATCAAATTTCCATTAAATAACTTTTGTATTCCATTAGTAGAATTAAAAAAAGTTCGTTAAACTCCATCGTTAAAACTAATATAGAAGAATCGATTGATGTTTTGAGCATTCCAATATCCAAAATTTGACTGATAAAAATATAATTTGTTGAATCCAAATATAGAAACACATAAATAACTCAGCATTCATCAAACACCATTAGCCAGGTTTCATCATCTATTTCACTAAAACTTATTTCCTTATCTATTTCATTTTTAGTCTCTTCATCATCAAAAATATAACCATTACACATACAACCTTTATTTTTCTCATCATATAATTTACAATTTGGACATTGATTTTATTAATTCATATACTTTCCACATTTTTAAAAATTAATCCAACACTTATATCTCATAGAGAACATAATTGTTATACATTTCATTAATCAATGTTTTAATTTTTCTAACATAATAACATGATTAGTTTTTTTATTTTCCATGTTCAAAACATCTTGTAATGACATTTAGACACATAATAGAGTTATTATTCAACCGTTCATGATATGTATTAAAATTAATATTCTTTCCTCAATGGTAACTTCCACAATAAATCTCAACGAATTCTATCCTTCTATTTTTTCTTTAGTATAAGAGTTGTATAAGGGGTAATTTTTAAATTATATAACCTAATATGTGATTAATTATAATCATAATATCATTAACTCTATAAATCATCCAATTTTGTTTTACATAAATAAATTTTATATCACATTAAATGTTGATCATGTTCCTTAAGGTTCCCACTATTCAATAATACAAAAAATTAAAGTGTGATAAACAATATTAATAGTGACAAAACAAATAGTAATGAAATGAAGATATGGGATGTCTGAATAACGACACATCATTTTTAATCTTTTAATTCATCAGATTATCATACATCATTCACTTTACTTATTAAAATCATTCATGATGTTTGACAATGTGTTTTATAATTTCAAATGAATATCCCCTAAGAGTGTCAATCCGAATGTACAGTAAGGCATATTTTCATGAACTAAAAAATAATTGAGTTTAAATCAACATGACATTTTAAAATTTAAGAAAAATAGGTACCCCTATTCAAGATACACATTCAATTGTAGTATCAATAAATAGATGTAGTTTCTAGGTAACCACTCACTCTATCATTTACCAAAATTATGGACCACTTCATATACATTTAACCATCCTTAAACATATCATTAGACATTACCGTATACATATCATTATATATATCCCTAATTATCTAACTAATTTTAACCATTTTAGTTTCCAAAGGCTAAAAAAACTACCTCATAATACCAACTGTAGTTACGCATGATTCTTATACATTAATATTAAATCCTATTTTGATGTACAATCATTACATTATACCAATACATGATATATGATCTTAATGATATAGTGACTTTAGAAACATATAATCATAAACAACTACTTAACATGTGATCTAAATTATCTTCTGATAGGTTAATAATATATAGAATCATTCCTAGACATATCAAAAATAATACATTTCCTTATAAATTGGGAATGGATAAATTATAAATTTTGAACACACATGTTCAATAAGGGTAAAAATGGATATATATATATATATATATATATATATAAGTATAACATGAGAATAAGGGTATGATAACATGTGCATAAAATTTTGAAACCATACACTACATATTAGAATGCAAAATCATTAGTCATGACATATTGATTGGTAGATCATAGTATATGAATCATAAGTAAATAAAATAACAAAACCCTTGAGATAATTCCATTGGAATAAGACATAATGTTATTGCATAAAAATAATAATATAAAATCATTTCTATAGTATCAAAGGCTAATTTCCAAGGCTATCATTGTGGAATGGGTTCACTACCAAAACCATCAAAGAAGTCATGTTTTACACCTACGACAATCATAATGGACAAATTCCCTTACAAAATTGTTGTTCTCTCCCGGTTATAATAATATATATCTCATGAAATATAATTCTTTAACCGATGTATCAGAGAGTTATATAGGTCCCACATATTGTAAATTGAAAATCAGTTGTATGTATGACAGAATATCAAAAAAATTCTTCATATCATAAAATATATATCAATTTTTTTATAAGAAATTTATCATATAATATCCAAAGAAAAACTGAAAGGTTTGGTAAACATTTCATCATTTCATCCTAGAATATACCATTAATTGAATAAGGATTATAAATAAATTTATCATGTTATAATGCATGACAGGTAATTAATGGTCATAAAATTCATTAAAACAGAATCATAAACCATCCAGAAAAATACTAAAAATGGTATCCATGGATCATATCTTGATAAAATCATAAGTCACATTAAGGGATTTCATATTAGCTGTAAAATTATTTTGAATGATAAATTGGAAGATAATTTAGATTAATACACATTATTTATAAATCACTTTTTAAAAATTAAAATATTTTATAATATTTTTTAGATACATTTATTTGAAAATAACATTTATAAAAATAAAGGAATATATAAAAATAATATATAATATTTCTTGAAGAAAATATCATTTTCACATAGAAAAAAATCATAGCATAATATAAATAAAAATTAATTTTATTTAAAAATTTATTTAGTTGATTATAAAGTATTATTCAAAGAATTTATTGGTAAAAATGATGGATAATTTCATTCATGTTTCATATTTTAGAAAAATTATTCTTTTCACATTTTCAATAAAAGATAATAATGTATTATTTTCAAAATTACATGAAGATTCCATTCAATATTTTCTAAAATAATTAAAATAGGTCTAAGAATTTCTATAATAAATAATTTAGGGAATTTTAAAAACAATACTTTGAAAACATCAAGAAAACACTATTTTGGATGAAAAAATGGGTTTTTGACCGAAGATATAAATAAAAGCCATTTTTATTAAAAACAATCTTCATAGCTATTGAGTATATAAAAAGGATAAAATTTAAGTTAAAACGTTTATTTTCATGTTATAACCATATGAGAATAAAAATAATTAGTTTCTTGATATATGTATCATAATATTTTATCATGAGAAACATAATCTTAAAGAATCTTGATAAACGAGGAGATTATAACATAAAATATTTACCATGTTGGTAACATTAAATTATCATAACCATGAATAAATAACATTAATGGAAACCTACAATATTATTAGAATAAATAAATTCATGATATTTAATGTTAAAGGGTATGTATAGGAACCTCATAATATAAGATCGATTGATAACAGAAAATATGTCTCAAGATAGGAGAAACGAGACAACAATACCATACCACACTCGAAGCATTCAAATAATAATTCCAATGAAATATATATAATAAAATGGTTATGTAAATACCAATATTTTATGGTTACTATTCATAATAAATTACTTTGGATGTATATAAACAACAAAAAAGATACTTATTGTAATTTTGGCATTTGTCTCATTCAAAATAAAAATGATGGAAATCGAATACATTATGTATCATCTTCCTATATTAAAATTCATAAATTATTTATAATAAATATAATTTTATTGTAAATATATTATATATCTATAATTATATTTATATATTAAATGATATATGATTTAATTATGACCTTTTATTTCTTGTTTATTAACAATTTCATGTTAATGATGGGCTTTAGGAAATAATTGCTTTGAATTGTTTTGTATGTTTTGATCTAATATTTGTTTTCCAAAATGTTGGTCATGGTTACATAATCTAAATAATTATATATCAGATACAAATTAAATATATTTCATATATATAGGAATTTTTAGTGACCCATAAAATTTAAATATTGAAAGTAAAATACATAATTCTTGGAAATGGTGGCTCGTATGTACGATGAGGGATACTTCAAATTTCTCGATGAATGAAATAAAAGGAATGTAAATAATAATTTACCATTGTATAATAAATTTTATGTCATATATATCACATATATGTAAAAAAATGTTTCTAATTACTATCAATGAAAATCTCAGTGAAAAATGGATCACATCAAATCGAGAAGTAGTGGTCTTTCATACAAACTAACAATGTTATCGAATTTCCAATGGAATGGAAATAAAAAAAATTATTTGTTATATAAAAATTACATTATTATAATTATGTTTGAAATATCATATATATATATATATATATATTCATTTCATATAACATTATTACCATATATGTAAAACCGAAATGAAAAACACCTCAAATCGGTTCATGATACTGTTATCCCTATACACACGAGAGACATTATTATTTTTAAACGGGTTTGTTGGTAAGAATATATATGTTGTATTATAATTATAGATTTATAATAATATCATAAATATAATATATATATATATATTAAATATATCATTATATATATGCTTGACATGAGGTGATCGAAAATTAATAACATCAGTTCGTGAGGCGGTAATCTGTTGTACATAAGAATGATGATTTTGTATCCCAGTGGAAGGTAGTATACATTTTTTCACTAATTAAATTTATATAATAAAATATCATTATATTTTATATACTAATATTTTTATGTAGTTATTTTTAATAGGATTTTAAGGAGGTGTGGCATAAATAAAATAAAATTCTCTGTTTTGGGTGTTCAATCTTCTTTAGATGACTCCTTTTAAACTGCACACAAAATATTATTAGGATAGATATATGAAGAATGTAAACCATAATGTGTTTTATAAGATAATTATGGATTTTATTTGGTTAGTTATTGTAAAAAATGGTTTTTAAGTGTTAATGGGATAGGTGTATGAGTGACCTTTTATAAGTGAGGTTAGTAAAACACATGAAACATTTGAAATTAAAAAGGTTGACACAAGATTTCTAAATGTAAAAGTTACTAAAAAATGGTCCATTCATGGTAATATAATATATATGGTCTAAATTTTTAAATCTAATGGATTTATTCATGTTTTTTAATTTTTAACCATTATCTTTTTATTTTAACCTCCTCAAGTAACAACATTTTCACCATAATCGCGGTAAATAATGTTTACCTTTTTAATATTAATTAAAAAATATTAATTTTAACATATAATATTATATAAATAATATAAATTAAATAATATGGAATCAATTTTTAATCATTAAATACATATAAATGGAAAATTTTAAATAAATATCCAACCCATAGACATGATGAAAAAATTGTGTTCCAAAGAGAAAATTTAAAAAAAAATAAATCTTGTATATAATAATTCATTATTATAGTTAATCCAATTACATATTTTGGTATAATTGATATTAATTTAACGTAATGTTATTTATATCACTCTTTTAAAATATAAAATAAACCTCTAAATTCATTAAATAAGAATGCAGTTTAAAAAACAAGTATATTTTCAATATTTATCTAATAATTTTACATTTGTGAAAATTATAAAAATTTAACATCAATATTTATATAGATAATAATTTAAAATTTAAATTTTATGTTTTAAAACAAATTTTCTAAAATATTAAAAAAAAATTAAAATAAATGTGCAAATGGTGATAATATATCTTTTTTTGAAATATACAGTTTGTACTCAACAATTAATATTATTTATTATAAATAATCATAAATAAATATTAAAATAAAAAATATCATAGAATATATTATATATCAATTTATTTAAAATAATTCACCAACTATTAATTATTTAATTTATTTAGATAAAACACGTTTGTGTGCATAAAAAATAGTTTCTCATATAATGATTTACTTTGTTTCTAAATTGTTTTTATTTTATTTTATATTTAATTACTCAAAAAATAGTTTATTTTATACAAATGTGTGACCCATGTATTTTCTCAACATATTTATTCCTATTCATCCACTCAATTCCTTTGTATAGATGATAAAAATCATATTAAATAATAGTATTTTAAGAGTATTCTATGTTTTATTTAATCATTGTTACGTGAAATAAAAGCAACAAATCTCTTTTTAATATAACGATAGATAAAAATATAGTATCATGTAGCACAATATTAACTCATTGTTTGTTATAAAAAAAATTATTAAAAAAACTTAAATTTTTAATTAAAAAACATTTCAGAAAATATTGGGGTGTTACACTGCGTCTCCTACTCGTCACCATCATTCACCACCAACCTCATCATCCACCTGACAGTAATGTAGGTATATTGACATGATATATACATATGACTTTATATGTTTATATTTGAATATCCCTCAATATGGAAGATTAATATTTTGAGGATGTTATAATGACCTAGTCTCGTCATTTTCATTCCAAACATCAAATGTTTTCTGTTCTATAGTGTGAAATATTTATATTTTTACTTATTTTTCTTCATGAGTTATAGTACCCATTAAATCATACCTGACGTAATATGAAATTATATATATAGACTATTTCATGATTAAATCCTACATATTATATTATTTTTGAATTTCTTTTTAAAAAACGGTTTTAAGTATTTGGGTAAAACATATTCTATGCCTCTCCTCCCATATGAACAGTACGATGTATATATAAATATATTGGAAAATAATTGTGCAGGTTTTAGTATAAAAATGGGACACTTTAGGTGTCATTCATTCCTAAAAGTCCCCTTCACTAGAATATATCTAGGATTTCACAAGTATGTCAAAGAGTGATTTAGAAATCATGTGGTAGAGATAGTTATTAAGAAGAGAGAATTATTGGAGCCACCTTGGAAGAGATTCTAAAAAGGGAGTGTATGGAAGTGTTCAGTTAGAAATTATACATATGGGGAATGATTTCCAAATTTCCATTAAAATTTCAACAATTTTTTTGTCGAAATTATTTCTTCTTCAAAACTGGTTTTAATGAGAATTATGTTTATAATTTTACATGTTAGAGTGAATTGTTTCAAATTTTTAATTAATGCCTGAATTCCATTTTTATTTATGAGAGAATGAAAATTAATGTTAATACATTTTTAGTACTACTTTATAATTGAAATTATTTTCAATATCTATTATATATTTCCCCTCAATAATTCACTTGTATGGGTTATTTTGTTAATATTTTTTAATTTGGAAGTTCCAAAAACATACATTATAATAAAAGAATTCTAAAAATTATTTTTGATTCAAGGACTATTTTTCTAAATTATTACGATTTAAATTTAATGTGTGAATGTTTTTTATATAATATTATTCATAAAAAATTTATTTTATAAAATTATATTATTTCGCATGAATGTTATATGGGATTAATGTTTCTCATGGTTATGTCATAACATCACCATTATATTACATTTCTATTTTAATGAAATATCATATATTTATGTGTAATTTAATGGATTATATTTTCCACATTATTTTTAAAAAAATGTTCACTTTTTGTAAATATTTTACACGAATGATGTGTATTTTGAAAATAAATGTTTTAAATTTGTTATTATGAGAAACTAAAGCTATTGAAAATTGTGTTATAAAAAATGTGGTACTTAGGTATTGCAAACTTGATGATGTATATTAATTAAACCCTAACCTCAATGATTTTTTTAAATAAGAGAGCATTATTCCATTTATATACATCAAACCCACATTTTAACTCTTCAATTTTTAATTTTGTTGTATTATCAATAGTTTTAATTTAATATTTTTTTTCAAATTTTAAATATTTTATTATACTAATCTTTTTATTCATTTTTTAAAGGGATTTTCTAAATTTCATTAATATTTGTTGTCATTCAAAGGTAAATAAAGAATTCATTTGTTTTATAAAATAATATTTTCTTAAATTACCAATTTTTTAAGAAGTAAAATGTGAAGTGTTTTTTATAATAGTTAATGTGTTTTTTAAAAAGATAGTGGCATAAAATTAAATATCTTAAAATGAATGTTTTTTCAAATTCTACATGAATTTTAAACGGGGACTCTATGGTTTTTCAAATCTCCTTACTAAAATATTTTGTATTGACCTCAAATTTTTTAATATTTTCATATGTACTAGTGGTGATATGAAGCTAATAAAATTTAGGTGTTGATTAATATATTTTATAATATTTAAGGAGAGTTACTGTTTGATAAATTTTTTTTAGTATTAATTTTCATATTTCCTTATAATATTTTTATAATTCTCTTAATAATTATGCCTATAATATCCATGATAATTTAAGTGACTCATCTTTTGGAATTAGGTGCATATTTATAAATTTTTTAACATGAGTCACTAATTTTCTCAATGAGATATATATAAAAATGAGAATGTTATTTTATAATAATAATCAGGTGTTTCATTCCGAGTTGCATCACATAGAACATTTTCTTCACACATCATAAAATAGTTAAATGAAATTTTCCCTAAATAAACAAATAAGAACCAATTTTGAACAAAATATGTTTCATTTTTTTATTGGCCATGAAACAAAACATCAATTATTTATAACAGCTAAATATAAAATAGAATTTGAATATATAAAATATTTGAAAATAAAAAAGATAAATAAAAAACAAAAATACTAAAATAATTTATAAAAATAAACATTTTTAGAGATTTTTTTCTATTTCTATAATGAAATCAATTTTTTTATTGAATTAAAATTATTTACCAATTATTACATAAAAATGATATAATATAATTCGAGAGTTTTTTTACTTGTAATAAATAATTAGAAATTACAACCCATGACATGAAATTCTAATGGACAATTAGTTTTAATATATTATTCATCTTTGTTAGTTTATTAAAAAAAATAGATAAATAGTAATTTTTTATCATATTTTTATAAATGTATAAAATTACTGATATTAAATGATAAAATTTTTTGAAAAAAACATTATTAAAAATATATACGTTGTGGAAGGAAAAAAGTTGTTCATGAGGATTAAATTATCATTAATATGACCAAATGTTCTTGACAAACATAACATGCATGAATTGTTGGATTAAAATTACATCTATATAGGTAAGATATTGAATATAATAAATTTAAAGGAGGTAAATTTGTCATTCATTCTTGATAAGAAGGACAATTATTTAATATACATGTGTACATGTTTTTCTCTGGCTACCACATAACCCCTAATTGTGTTTAGTATAAAAAAATGTTTTTGGTTAGTTAAGGATTGTGAAACATCATAACATACATTAGAGAATAAAAATAGAATAATTTAAATCATTGATAAAATAATGATGTTTCCATGAAATTTACTATTAAATTTAATATTAATTTTAAAAAAAAATTCAAAGATTATGGGGTGGGGAAAAAAATTGAATATTAAAATATTATTATTTATTCATAATGTTGAATATGTTATATTTATCTAACAGGAAACCAAGTAAAAATGTAATAGAAAATGATAGAGTAGTGATTTATAATTTAAACAAATAATAATTTTAATAATAATGAAAAATGGAAATTTTGATTAGGAATATAATTTTTTAAAATGTTCTTAGTAGATCTAAAAATATTATTTTATTGAACTAATATTTTATAATAAATTAAATTTATGTGCTTTAAAATTTTACAAAATAAAATAAAAAATTGAATATGTTGTATTGATATTTTTTGGAAGCCATGTTAAGTTTATAAAATGAGGTAATGTAAAATAAATGAATAAAACGAACTTTTGAACAAATATATAGAAAAAAAATCATTTAAAATAATGAAATAAATAAGCATAAGTCTATTATGGTAATATAATATTTTTTCACCATAAAAAAAAATGGGGAAGATTATATGATATAATTAAATAAAAGGGTGAATAAATAAATAATGTAAACCATTTTTAATCCCCATTTTTTTAACATTCATATGATTTTTTAAATGTTACCTTTAAAAAAATATATATGCATAATGATATATTAATTGACCAGGGACATAAAATAAATGAATAAATCAATATGAAAAAATCAATATTTTTATTCTTTTCAAAAAAAATTTAAATATATATTGCCAATAAAAGCGAAAAATAGTTATAATGTTATTTTTAATAAAAACCATCTTCTAAAAACATAGATTTTTAAATCAAAAAATGGTTATCGAAAAAATAATTCTGTATATATTAATAATATGCATTTGCTCACATAAATAAATGAGGAAATTGAGATGAATATAAATAAAATAAACAGGTACGTAAATTATATTGAACGCCAAAAAAATTTCAAATGAAAAAATTATTTGTGTTTTATAATAAAATTATTTTGGAAAATTATGGAAGTATGTTGATCAACTTCAATGTCATCATAGACCCCCACAATTAAAAAACACCAAATTATGTTAAATCTATTTTTTCAATAGTACGTAACTTAATTCTAATAAAAAATATATAACGAAAAGATTACATTATGTAATCCAGTTTTAATAATGTTATATAAAATTTATATAATGTTACATTTTTTTCCTATTATCTCTATATTAAAAATTTATTACACCAAAATAATCCAATATATTTTATACCATTATTCAAAAGAATAAATATTAAAATATTTATTGATAATATAATTTATAAGTATTTTAATTACAAAAATAATAATCTTTAAATATTTATAATTTATCAATAACATTATGTGTTACATATTTAATATTAAATAAGAAATATGGATGTATACCATCTATTTGATTAACATGATAAATTTAAAAACAAATCCCAATAAAAAAATTATTGTAATACTACATGATAATTAATTAGTTAAATACATAAAGAATTTAATATAGACATTATATCCCATAAAAATTGATGATGAGCTATAGTATTTTATTATATTTTTCATGAGTGAATACAATTTCGGTTATGATAATTTTTTGAAGTAATATATAAATAAGTACATGATAGATAGAAAATAATTTATAATTATATTATAATTATCATAATTTTTTAACATTGTCATATTAAAAATAAACATTTAAGAGAGAAGTTCATAAATTCTAAAAAATATGGTTTAAAATATATTTGGATAAATATATCATTTATAATTTCGATGCATATACAAAACATGATCCAATACATAAATTTATCAACAATAAACCCAAAATATAATCAAGGATCATATGTAACCAAAATTGACCACTATACTAGAAAAAAATAAAAATTATTAAATACCATTATTAATAAAATTTATATTTTCATTCATTATATTTTTTATGGTAATTTATTATAAATTACTACCAAATATATATTCTGTTTTAATATTGTGAAACATCCACAATATATTATTTATGCATTGGTAGTTCTTTAAATCCAATAATAATGAGGTGACATAAAGAATATATTATATATTATTATTATTTATTATCAATTGTTAAATAACATTCATTTAACATTTTTTTACTTCATATTGAAAATTTTCCTAAGTTATATAATGATAATGACCACTATAGTATAATTGATGTTTATCAAGTTATCCTTTTTATATTATTATCTTCAAAACAATTGTTTATAGTGAATTTTTTTGAAAAACATGACAATTATATCATATTTATATTTAGTCATCTTATTAAATTAATGTTAGATTAATTTTATATTTTTTTGACTCCTATTTAGAGTGTAAATTAGATCTCCATTTGTGAAACAAATTTTTATAAAGTGGATGATTATTATTAATAATTTGACATATGACTATAAATAGTTATACAAGATAATATAAATTATGAATTTTATATTATTTTTACATTTGAATTATAATAAAGTTCGCCGTATTAGGTATATTTATTATCATTGAAAGAATCTAGTCAAAAGATAAAATGTGAGAAGACCAATTTTATGATAATTTAAGAAATCATAAAGCTCGATTAAGTGAGAATTAAAATGTTCATGGGAATAAAAGGATAAATATATGATATATTTAAATTTAGTTCATCATTACACTCATAAAAAATATGTGGGTTTAATTTAATGAGATTGAAATTATAAATTTCATATAATAGAATGTAATGTCACAATTAAAAACAAAATTTCCATTCATTCATTAGGGTGATTTGATAATAAGAATTTTTTTATATAAATATTGTTATGATTATTTGAATATAATAAATTGTTATTGGTGTCTAAAGTAAATATTCTTATATATCCTGATCTAGTTTGTTGAGTGTTAGGTTTAATTACTGCAAAATATTTAATTTTATATAAAATTTCTAATACTAAATTTTTATTTTTTTTAAAAAACTGATTAAACATTTTTAACCTATTAATATTATGTAATCATAAATTTTTATAGTTTCTATTTATTCATAACCATATAAATTAATACTAAAAAAATCATAAAATACACAAATAAATTAATGTTTTACCCTTAATGTGTATGTTTTATACTTTTTTAAAGGATCTTAGACAGTCAAAAAAATTATATATTAAAAGAATTTGAATTACAGTAGTGGTGAATTATATCACCACATGCATCTATGTTTTTCAAATATATATATAATTTGATTTATTATTATTGATCAATCACCATATACCATGGAACTTCCCCAGTAAAATAATTTGGTTATTCTACCAACATGTGTATAGAGTTCTCATTGTAATTACCATTATATTAATGGGGTTTTCTATATTTTAATATGGATAATAATTACCAAATTTTAGTTTTATTTTTTTTAGTATAAGTAGTGACATATAATGAATTTAAGTAGATCACACTAAAACCATAATGTATAGCCACATCATCTTTATAATGATCCCCTAATAGACCGTGGGCTCCCAATAGGTAGAGCGTGTGAAAATTTTCTAATGTATAAATGATTTACCTTATTAATGATTCATTCTCAAAAAAATTATAATAAAATTTAGAAAATAAATATCCCTAAGTGAGATATATAAATAACATGTAATCATAAAAATATCCCCATTATATCATAGAGTAATACATTTAAATTAATATAATTAATTAAATATTCCACATAAACCCACTACATGTAAGGAAAACATGTAAATATACTAATTACCAAAAAATAATACAAAGAGAACTATTAAATCCCTTATAACATGTTGTTCCTAAGAAAGGATAATACCTTGAAATGGTGGTGTTGAATTATGGTATGACTATTTAAGTTTATCTTCACCAATGATATTTTTCCATGATTGTTAGAAAAACACCCCATTCCATAAAACATTTAGTAATTACCAATTCATTAAAATAATTAGAAATGGAAAATTTACATGGTTTAGGAAAACCAGAAAAATCCACGGTGAATAGAATTGTGATGAAATTATGCACAAAAAAACTATGTATAGTTATTTTCTTTTATAATATGATAAATTTTTATTGACCCTCTTGGTTTACAATAAAAACATCAAATTTGAAGAATTTTCCAACAATATAAAGTTGAATTCTCCAATTTTATTCATCCATCCACTTCTTTGAATAACAAGTAGAAATTACACGAATAATGATGCAACAATTAGGAATGATCTAAAAAATTCCTAATAGTATACCTCATGGAACTAAATTATCTTCATCTATAATATCCAAGTGTGTGATGGGAATTCATCTCCTTATGTTTTAGAAATAATGTTCTTAAATCGATTTAACCACTCATTCAATACTCTACAATTGAAATATATATCACGTCTTTTTTTGTGAGAGTATCCACTCTGCCTTTTCCTTTTTATAATAATCATTTTTTTAATATTTTATTCAATCAATATTCAATGAATAACAATATGATACATATTTACATATTTGAATATGGAAACTACAATGACTGTTGTTAGACATTATCCACCATTCAATGTGAACCAAATATCATTATATTTTGTAAATAATGTATTCATTAATACATAGTGAAAACACATATTAAATTAAATTTGAAACTCCTAATACAAACTATATTTCATGGAATCTATCTCCACTGAATGATTCTTGGTTAACTTCTATATCCACCTAATTAGCACCAAACATAAATTTTAATTAATGTAATGATATAAAATAAAATTCCTTTAATTTGTGGTGATCTTATCCATTCACAGTGGGTCAAATCATTAGTAAATGTTAGTGATTAACAATATATATTGAAACATTTTATATACTAACCTCATTTAATAAAGGATAAGGTGATGATATTTACATGGTTCGCCTTTTCTTTGATATTACCCTGAAAAGATTCATGACACGACTCAGTAAAAAATATTTTATTCAATATGAAATTTACATTTTATTCTATACGAACCATAGATTTTTATTTAATTACCGATACAATTTAATTGGAGAACCCATGAAAATTATATCTTTTTTATATTTTCCAATATACATTATATGACACTTATGATTTTCTTTACTGAATTTTATCATATGCCCTAATAAATTTTATGAAAATTCATTATTAATTTAATGATTTTTACATGATCATTAAACCATAATAATTTCCAAAATAACTCATATAATTTTATCCCTATGAATATTCATTACATGGTGACAATTACTCATATAAAATGGTCCAATAACACTTATAAATTCACCCGATTACTAAAAAATAGTCAATCAAATTCGGATGATGGATCATATTGTTTTGAGACATATTAATATTTATATTAATCATAAAATTTAAATCATATAAAAAATATTGACACTAATAAAATTGCTTCAATTAGGGGTACATTGTCATTTCCAGTATTTATATTCTATTATACTATTTATCATTTTATATAGGGTTATCCATATTTTCAAAAACATTCCTAAAAAAATTGTAATCTATAATTATTCCAGAATAGTTTAAATACATCTGTAGAATTCATGTTAAGTGTTTCCCACAACTCCATGAGTAGTTTTGGAATTTATTAAATGTAACATTTCAACAAAGACAACCCAAAAACATTTATAATTGATTTATCCCAATAATAACCCCTTTTAGGTTTTCTGAAAACTCACAAAAAGATTTTTCACAACTTCATTTGTAAACATTTACTCTAATTAAAACTGAACATCCAAAAATTATATAAATACTTAATTTAGATAGTACATGAATTATTCACAATAAATTATCTCTATGAAAATATGGGTGATGGTATTTGTGATAGTGAATAGTTAAATGATAATATGCTCCTAAAAAGTCAATGGTATTCATGATTTTCAACAACTTTACATTGTTTATCCTAAAGGTATGATAGTTAAATACTCCCCCCATTTTAAAAAAACTATCATATGGTTACTCCACATTATTAAATAAGAAATAACACCCCAAACCTAATATTTCTAAAAACAATCTTCACTAAGGTAAACATATTCTCCCAATAAATTTGTTATGTACATCTCTACCTTTGTTATAGAATCCAAATATCACTTCATTGAATGTTTATAATAATTAATTGTAAATAAAAACATTAAGTGTAATAGATTTAATATTTCTTTATATACATGAAAAAAACATTGGGGGAATTGGGGTACCTTATCAAAATAATTTTAGTAGAGAGAGATAATTGGACACTAATATCCAATAAATTATTTTCAAACCCATAATCTCATAGATAATTTCCTATAATATCTACAACATGATTCTATTTTAATACATAATCCAACCCCACTAAACCTTCCATTACATTGAACATGATTAAATTGTATTCAATTTCAATGTGATTAGTTTGTAAATTATTATTGAGATGTTTCCTAACAGAAATATAACTAGATATATCACACATGATTTCAATAGTAACATTTAGATTAACCAAATCATTCTGAATATAAAACATTATCCATTGTAATTGAGTATATTTTTGTTTCATTACAATATATTCATCCTCTATCATTATAAATGAAATGTAGTCTTTCTCCTAACTCAGCCAGGAGAAGTTGGAACTATTCATAAACAATGGTAGCACATAATTTAGTCTTGTGATTGAATATTCATAACATACAACTATAAATTCATACAATTCCTAAATTAATGTTTTTTGATCTAATATCCAAAAACATTACCACACTATTGTTGTAATGAATCAATTTTTTACTAATATCATTTTGCTTAATTGTGGAAGCATTGGTATCATGTGGATTAGCATGTGGATGAAAAAATTTCTTATCAGGGTGTTTTCAAGTGTAACATGATAAAAGTCACCATCTTATCAGATATTGTATTTACCTATATTCCACCATCAAATATTAATAATTTCTTTTGGGTTTCCACTTTTAATATCAAAAAATTTGAATCATGAAATCGAAATCTATTAATAACTTCAATTGAATATTATTATTTGAAAATAAATATAATAAATATTCATTAAGTCACCTATAGATTAAGATAAAATGTTTTCTCATCAATCATATATATCAAAAATTCATACATCATAGATTAGGAATTTTTTTCTTTGTACATATTTTGGTCCTCTAAATATTATTACATCCAACAAATTGGGAATAAAAATCCAATGATAATTCAAAATCCACAAATAAAGGTTAATATCATTATCACCTTTTTAGAATCTAATATTTATAATTTATTTCTTAACTTTCCAATACTAAGATTTCAATGATTCTATTAGTCTTTATAATGATGTATTTACCCAACTTACTTTCTCTCTTCATCATTAATAATCAATAAATTTTTATTCTAAATGTATACTTCCTTATCAAGTAATAAGTTAAGAAATTAAAATTTTATACCCAAATTTGGAATTGTTAATACCCTTTACCTAGAATTTTTTTAGAATGTTCATATAGTTTTTATTTAGTATATAGCAGGAAATCTACCATCAACATTAAGGCCTTCAATTTATTAATACCCCTTCCACAGAGGAAAACCATTTTACATGATAAATTTACATATCTTTGATTTTATTTTTGTGTTATTACTAAAAAACCACTACATTAATAAGATATTTTTATCTTTTTTCCTTGTAAAACTTTTCCATGTTTAATTCCATTCAATTTGATCAAGTTCATCATACAATTATTTGATATAATTATCATCTTGAGTTTCACTATAAAAACTCTTAGGCTCTATGAAGACCAATTCCTTTGATTATCTGTAATTAAATACAAAGGGTATAAAATTACTAAAATATAATGACCATTTAAATTGAGTATTTTAGAGAATGAGGAAAAGCACATAAATATCGAACCCTTATAATATAAATTGGACACTTCTAATAAATATTAATTATTCCTAACAAATATTTTCATAGAACTACACTTCAATTTAATCCATGAAATATTTTCATCATTCATGAAATGTAAAAATTAACCTTGATATGATCCCTATAGACCCATAATCCAAGAATAAACATTTTAAAACAAGATATTAAAAACAATTATTAGTAGGAAATATAAAAACAATTGAAACAGATTAATCCATTTGATTTTCAATAAATCCCATAATAAGCTTTAAATTTATTAGATTATAAAAGTTATAAGATAAAATAATATTTTACCTTCTTCATAAATTAACATCAATGTACAATGTTTTCAAAAAACATAAATGTAAGAAATAGTATATGAATAATCATAATTCATGAATATGTTTCAAGGTAAAAACCATTCAACTTTAGAATGATATAATTATTACAAGAAATAATTAAATATTTTTTAAACTATTTAAATAAAAATTCATATATGTAATATAATTTCCAAGAATAGATAAATTATGTATGAAATGATAGACATCATACATTCACTGAGGTATTTTGAAACATGAGAATTCTGATATTCTAGTAGGAGTAACTTGTAAATACCCAGATTTTTCCACGAAATTTTTTTTCTTATATGAAAATATTACGTGTCTGAAAAAATTGAAGAAGCGTGATTTCGTGGCACGGTGTTCCCAGAATGAATTTATGAACTTTTATTCAGATACGTTTAGTAAATACTCAAGTGGAGTTTTGTAACATTTGAACTGGTTCACGGATATGAAATTAGAGGACACCATTGAACTCATAGCTTCGATATTAACTTAAGAAGACCTTCACCATGACTACAATTGTTCGAGGGTTGAAGTTAGTTTTTCAGTATTTTTTCATAGAAGAAAAATAAAATAATTAACATTTTATTCTTCTTTTTGAAACCTACTTTTTAATTATGGATGTGGGGACCTCCCAAGATTGAAACCTTATCATTTAATACAAGTTAGCCTTTAGAATTATACCTAATTAATTATCTAACTTAATTGATTCAATGTGCTAAATTTATTTGATTTAATTAATGTCGGCTCCCCACTTACTTGTATGAAATTGTTTGCAATGGAGTCCTTGGGGGATCCTTTGGAGAAATATTCTCCAAAGAAGAACAACCCTTTAGATCAATAATGTTGAAGTTGGAGTGTGGTTTAGAAGCGAGTTATATGAGTGACAAACATCGACATCCCCTTCATCTACTTCATCACCTTCATCACGAGGTCTACAAAGAGCAGACAATATATGGTTTTAAATCTAGGTGATTATTGTTTCCAATTTTCTTCTCTTATAAAATAAGAATG
Organism: Viscum album; assembly: GCA_963277665.1. NCBI lineage: Eukaryota > Viridiplantae > Streptophyta > Magnoliopsida > Santalales > Viscaceae > Viscum > Viscum album. The sequence goes on from OY728161.1 coordinate 1,597,493,563, forward strand.
AAGATCATGTCACTAACTAGTTCATCTGTAGATGATTTCTTCCTGTGGAATTGGGACGAAATAATGTAGGTGGCGTAAGGGAATTTTTCCTTTAAATTAATTTTTTGCTATGAGTCATTATTTCAATATTTGAACTACCTGCTATTGACATAACGTGGAGGGTGCGAGCCGAATGAACATGGCCCGATTCATCAGAAATTTTTATCAACATGTTATCCATGGGTCATGATGATGATGGCATTACAACTAATCTGCCGATGGAGACTGAAACCTGTCTATCACGGTGGTGAGAAGACAGGGGACGACACACCGGCCATCAGCAAAAAAGGTGGGGCAGTGCGCGTCCACACCGCTGGTTCAGCAGGAGGTCATGGCCCATCACCCATAGAGGAGTAGGAGGCAGCCGACATCCTGTCATCCATGTGGCGGAGCAGCTGCGCACATCTGCGCCACCGGAGCTGGAGTTTGTGGCCGCTTGGAAATGGCGGAGACCGTAGGGCGGCCACCACCCAGCTAGTCGTGGGTGGAGTACCGCCATGGGATTGTTCCTCTAGGAGGACAATCTATAGGGAAACTGTCCAGCCTCATCATGCCGAGAAGGACTGCTCCTATGGTCCCATGTTTCAGAAGAGCGACCAAATGGCCATCGATCCGTTCCGAATATCGGGCCCCCAATGTTGTGGCTCGGGCAGACCTCACCACAACAGGCATCAGACTGCAAGCTGAACCATGGGCCATGCCTAGTGGGATGGGCCGGGTAGAACCCTTCGAGTGTTGGGCCGGACCATGGCCTAGTGGTGGGGCCTTCCACGACCCATCAAAATCGAGTTGTACCTGGACTGGGTCGAGTCGACGGGAACAGGGTCGGGTTAGCCCCAGTTGAGTCGGGCGCCCTGAACGGGGTTTGGTCAACCCCAGTCATGTTGGGAGCCCCAAAACGGGTCGGGTCAGTCGAGGCTGGGTCTCATTGACCTGAACCAGGTTGGGTCAGCCCGGGTTGTGTCGGTCTGGGTTGGACTAGACCCAATCCCATTTAGACCTAAAAATGCCTTTGTGGCCATATCATGAGAACCATGTGTCCCTTTAACGATCATTATACTGCACTGAAAAACATGGATCAAAAAATTCTTTTTAGTATACTCCACATGTGATTTGGATAAAGCTGGAGTTTGGTCGGGTTTGATCGAACCCTGGATCCAACTGGGCCCTCGGAGCGAAAACTCTAATAACATATGGACCAAACGTCTAATTGGTGCGCCGTCTCTTGTGTTAGTTCCCTTATGACGTGAAGGACCTTTGGGTTACATTTTCATGTAACTTCGCAGCGATTGAGTTGTGATATATGACCTGATAATAGGAACTTCTAAACATGATATTAGCTGGAATCTGGTGGTTGGAAGTGGGGTAGAGGATGGAGAAAGATCATACGAAGGTTAGTACCGAGCGATCCTTTTTGGGTTAGCAGCAATCCTATGTACGTCATATCCTGTGTGGGTTAGTGCTCAGTGATCCTGTGTGGGTCTGCAACAATCCTATGTAGGTCATATCCTGTTTGGGTTAGTGCTCAGCGATCCTATGTGGGTCAGCGCATACCTATCCTATGTGGGTCAGATCCTGTGTGGGGCAGCGCTCAACGATCCGGTGTGGGTCAGCACACACCGTTCATATGTGGGTCATTTCGGGGGTTAGAACCTATTGATACTATGTGGGACATGCTTTTTATGGTCACAAGAAGTGCCTCTTGAGAGAATATGATGATATTTCTTGGAGACTGATCATCTGTACATCTATGCTTCACTAACACATGTGTGTCTTGAGTATATTATCTTCATGGTGTTACCTATGTTGTAATTTTACCTTTTTAGTGTTACCATTGTTGTATTCATACCTCCTGTTTGGGATGAGTATATCTTCATAACTTTGGTATTTGTATGGGCATATATCTAAGTAGTTTTGATCACTACTGCTTCGTTCTTTCTGGTTTTCCCTTTGTGTAACTCTATGATACCTATGAGGGTCTTGGGGTCCCTATTGAGCAAATTTATACCCACCCATGCCCAGGCTATGCCCGCATCTTGTTGTGTATTGTGCTGACAACAGACATCACTGATCATGGTTGAGGGTACTAGACTAGAGGCTGATCAGAGGTGGACATTAGAGGAGACGATCCACGGGGATGAGCGTTCAAGAGCAGTACCTACCGTTAATGTAGGGTGCTTAGAAGGTGATCAAAGGAGATATTCTTTTTTAGTTTTACATGTACCTTCTAGTTGGGATTGTATTATGGCCTCTTTGTGTACTATACACAACCTTTTTTACTTTATAGTTTATCTATTCTTGTATCTTGTTTTGTGATTGGTTTGGGTGAGTTTACATGTTTAGAGGAAATGTCTTCCCGGTTTCAGGGATATGCCTTTTCTATGAAATTTTTCATCCCCTGGCCTATGGAATGTGGGTTAGGGTAGTCACGACATGGGTCTCGGGGGACGGGTCGTGAGAAAACTATTAACAGTTAAATATATCACATCACAAGAGTCATTAAATCCATATGAATTATCAAAATATTATATTATAATGTTTTAATTCATTAATTCATAAAAGTATTTAATTTCATCCACATTCTCCTATGAGTATCTTACATCAGTTAACTTTTTCCATTTACATGGTTCCTTGGAGAGCTATATCAATCACACTCATTATCAGAAATATAATATGATAACCCAATATTGTATAAAATACAATTATTATATCTAGATCAAAATAGAAAAAACCATTCATTTCCATTATAAAATATCATTAAATATTCTCTTCAACACATATACATAATTAATTTTAGACTTTATGTAAAATATGACAATAATTTTTTTTTGATTTAAATGTTTTTAAAAAATTACTTGTAGAAAATGAAATTAGAAATTAATTAAATGAAATAAAATATTTTGGAGGAATCATCCTATTGAATAATGGTAATAGTGGTGGGAAATTTCAATCTTGTCATATATGTGAAAAACGATTCCTTTCACACTTACGTAAAAATGTAAAAAACAAACCATTTAGAAAATGCCCAAAAGACTGTATTTATAACAATTATAATTAATGCCATATATGTAACATCTTTTTTTCTGGCCTTACATTTGAATATATTAATTAATATTTTGAGAGCGATCTATTGAGATTATTTGTTATTCTAAGGCCCAAAGAGCCTCAATTTTGATAAAATAAAAATTAAAAAATATTATATCATCTACATTATTATTTTTTGAAATAATACAATTTTTATAAAACATAGTCTTAGATTTAAAATTGGAAGTCGTCATTGAGAATGGAATGTGGGTTTTACCCTAGGAGTGGCATAACCATTTATAATGTTCGATGATATATATGATTAATGTCATTAGTGGATCAATAAAAAATAAATAGTTTTAATTATTCTCTTATTCACATTACATGGCATTAAAAAATCACATATTTAGGTCTATTTATGGGTAAATAATAGGGTTGGCTATAGAAACCTTTATATAGATATTGGAACTTTTAGAGTAGTGTTCTTGGACGAACAATAAGGGATCATGTATTGGAAATTTGGAGTGCAAATTAGAACATATGGATCTCCAAATTTATAGTGAAGAATGAAAACTATTCATCAACAATCAAACCAACCCTAAATTAGGGTGTTTCGTTTCAATAGATTCAATACCCATTTTATTATTCCATGAAAAAACATAAATAAATTCTTCTAAAAAATTATTCTTGGGAAAGTATTTCATTTAATGTGTGTGTTTATCATCTTATTTTTTAGAGAATTGACATTATTGACTATTTATTTATTTTATTTTATTTTTTAAAATGAAAATGGATTTAATACAACCCAAATAGAGACGTGGTTTGTTCCTCTCAAGTGTTTTATTTATTTTTCACCTATTATTTATTCAATTCAAAAACAATATTTCCTTTAGACATCATTTTGAACAATACATTGTGGAAGATCATCACCTGATTGGTCTTCATTGTATGGTATCATAATTTGGTTTTGGGATTGCGATCAATGGAGTGATCACGGTGTGATGGGTATGGTGGATGATCAGAGGTGGATCAATATCATATTGGTGTTACCTATTTCATATACGGGCATGTGGTGATGGAATAGTATAATGTGAAGAAATTACCTAGTTGTGGATGCGGAAAAAATCCATACACTAGTAATGGTAATTTTCAATAAACATTAGATCCATCGTTTTATGTAATCATTGTCATTGAGATAGATGATGATTTAAACATGAAAATATTTACAGAAGAACCTAATGGTTCTTGAAAAGTCATAAATAAACGATATGTTTTTAGAAGAAAACACATCATGTAGGACCCTAGATACAGAATGTGTGGTTTTTGATAGGATAAATAACACATTCCATGTAGGACCTTCATCACTTTGTATAACCCATTATTGGTAGATCAATATGTTCCCTAGGGTCCACTAGAACAAACATAGCTGAGAACATAGACATGGACAGAGTACAAGGGTACAATTGTATACTCATTCAATAAAAAGTAAATGGGGACAACCGTTGTACATGGGAATGAATTTTTAACATTCTAACACACGAAATAGGTCATAACATAAAGGGACTCATATTGTATGTAGCGTAAATTCTCTCTATATTATGTAGACTAGGTTATATTCCTTCATCTCTGGAGTTTATACCAATACTTGCTGGTTAAAGTACAATGGTATATTCGTATGATAGTTTACTATTAAATTACAACATAGGTATAGTAGTTTGATCCCCTCGTTGAGTATCATCATGACTAGATTGTCAGAAATAAATCATTGTGACTAGGGTTGGGTCATCTCTCATTACTTCTTCCCTGGGTGGTGTTTGAGGAATATTTATTTTAAAAATGAATATGGGTGTGAGACTCCCTCACTCAAGGTTGGTTCAAATATAGACAAGTGAGATCTCCTATATTCTTGTTGAGACATTTGGATTTCCATTTAGTACTTATTTAGTGAGACCAAAAGTGAAGAATCTATTGAATAAGAGCTAATTGTGAAATCATGTATCATGGAGTTAGTTTTTCCATATGATTATTTCCTTGATTCATTATGAATAACCCATTTTCATGTTTAATTATTGAGGAATCTTTGATACATGGTGTCAATATTGAATATATATGGGTTCTTTTATTGTTGTGTAACAAATTCTGATTGATAGATCTTCTTGATGTTGACATCCAAACATTATTTGTGATTTATGATTAGTGATTTGGTGGTGTCGTACTAGTTATTTTTAAAATCAACCGATCATAGGATATTCTGAGATATATCATGTATTGTAAAAACTATGAGGATTTTTATGATGACCTATGATAGTCATGAATAGTAAAACCTTAGTCTAGTTAGACTAACTATGGTTCATACTAGTTTCTATATTTTAAAATATTCTCCACCATATCCAATGGGTTGGAATATTTTACAGTTTTTTTGAGATTATATTTTTCCTTTTATTCTTTTCATTACATATATCATACACTGATGTGATATTTATATGTATTCATGAATTATTGTTTTAGTTTTATTTTACTTTTAGGAATTGTGGTAGTATTTGGGTATGTGTCCATGTGTATAGATGCATTAGGATAATGCCTCCCTTGAGTGAGATATGCCTAGTTGGTACTGGTGACTATCCCTAATCATATTGGAAGTTTTAATGGTTTTTCACACTTGTTATACCTCCATCTAGAAAATCCTTGATGTGTCAGTTCATGATAGAGTGGTATCAGTGAATTTAGTTCTACCTTAGGATTGGGGTGTACAGTTTGTCTAGTTGTGAGATTGGATTTGTAACATTGGAAAGATAGTAAATGTCCTTTGAGTTTGGCTATTAGGAATTGGTTTATCATTAGGTGTGGTAGAAAATGTTTCTATTTATAATGAAATCTATAACATGGTCATTTAATTTGTACATTTTGGAAATAGTTTCAAGGAAATAAATTGGTACATGCTTCATACAAGAATGATTTGTGATTTACATGCCATTTTTTGTCAGATCAGTAGATTTACCAACTAATCATGATACAACATGTTTATTAAAAGATTCCCCAAAAACCAAATATTTTTATGATACCATATCAAGATCATGAGGATTATATTATTCGTTATAAGGATTTAGTGTAGGGTCCTTCATAGTATTTGGTACCTCAAAGAGGTTTGCCTATTTTCCACCACATTTTTAGCAGTAAGTTTCTCCTCTAGTACCATATAAAGATTTATATAGGATGAGCACACTCCCTGAGTTTTATATGATTTGACCTCCTCAGTTTTGTGTTGATCAAGAACCACAATAAGAAGAAGAATGGATTGACATACTTACCCAAATTTTCATTCTTAAGTGGATGCCTACATATCATATGGTTGACCTTTTGGTGAGTAGTCTTCAATGATTCATAGCATGATGGTGGAGTCTTGTGGCTAAAAACATTTATTAAATGTATCTGTACTTGATATATTTATTTCATATTATTAGGGGCAGTTCTATCTATCCATTTTCATAGTAGTGAATATCCATGAACTTATATATATTTGTCTAGGGAGTATGACTATTGGAAATTATTCACCAAGGTTCAATAAACACTCATGATACTCTATGAATATAGTTAGTGACCTATTATCTTAAGCATGGAATTATGATTTGTATTATTATAAGATAATTGGGTGTGAGTGATATCACATTACATTCGTATACATTCTATAATGCATGAGGGGATTTTGTAGTAGGTACATTTCTATCCGAGAAGATGCCAATAATTAGTGTTGGTGAAGGGAATGTAGCATATGAGACCTCATCCACTAGTAAATGATAGAAATAACTGGGATTTAATAATGTGATATGTTTCTAGAGACTGCCTCAGGATAGAGACTCTGCATTTAAGGGATCTCAAGATAGTTCTAGTTATCTGAGAGAGAGGTGGTGTTTCTATTACAATATTTTGGGGGATCTCATGATGGATTTCCCCACCAATCATATAACTGGTAGAGAGATGGTCGATGGAACAACCATGAAATGATAGATTCCATGAAACATAGGTCATGAAGGTTGTGTATGTTGACTTGATGGAGGGAAATCATCTATAAGTGGCAAACAGTTTCAAAAGTTTTAACTACCACCATGGGTGGTCCACTATAGTCTATAAGAGATAGTGGTTAGGGATGGGGACAACCATAGAAAGTATAATCCTATGAAAAAATATATAGGAAATATTAATGTTATAATCTAAATCATCTCAAAAGTATTATTGGTTCTAATAATCATTGCTGTGAGGAAAAACTTTCTTTTCACATCATTGGTTTAGGCATAGAAGTTTTGGTTGAGATCCCCAGTCAAACTTTTCATTTCATGCTTATGACCATATGGGAATTTGTGATCATAAAATTCCACTAATAATATGACTTTATTTATTTATGAGAGGGATTAATATTATATATTTTTTAATTGAAATATTTTTATAATAATTTGTATTAGGTTTCAAAAGGATATCCACAATTCATTCCTTGATTGAATCATCCAAGGGGAGGAAGTGGGGTTCCCATAAGGATGGGGAGCTGTTTTTCATCATCCAGGGGGAAATACCTATAGAGTAGGGATTGATCAATCATAGTAGGACATAGTAAATAACATGTATATGAGACAATATTACCATTCGAACAATGGAAATTTCAATATTTCAATTTCCTATAGTGTTGGAAAAGTATAAGGATATATTTCCTTATGAAATTACAGGATTTCTTCCCCACATGAGATTTATTTATGTATATAATTGCACCATGGTATATCCTCGATATATTTATCATTATATCAACTGTATCTGTTAGATCATCTTCAATTGAAGTTGTAATTCATTGGAATCCATATGAAGGGATTTTTTTTAAACTATAATTCTTCATGGGCAGCCCCAGTGTTGTTTTCCACAGAGGACACGATCATGAGGTCGTGTATGGAATACATCACCAAAATTAGGTGTTTTTGAAGAGTAATTATAATCTACCAATGATTGAAAACCTATTCAACAATTTGAGAGGGGGATAATGGTTCTTGAAGATAGATCTAAGATCACGTTACTTCGAACTCTGAGTTTGAGATGAGGTTATACAAACGATGTCATTCTAATTTTTTATGGTAACTATGTATACTCAATGACAACATTGGGCATAACAAATGTTCGATAAGTGTTCATGGTATTCATGAAGAATATCATTTAATAATTATTATATGGATTTATAGTAGTACCATCATCAATATCCTATTGTAATATGTTTCATAGGAGGATCACACAATACACTTGAGGATGGTTCTAGACATACACGAGGAGTAATGAATTTAATGTAATATATCCAAGTGTATGTGTTGGATTAGAGAGGTCCACTACCTGGTACATGCCATCTGTAAATAGAGACTAGTAGTGAACCCAGTAATGTTTGATACAATGATAGATTTGGAGATACCATAAAATAGGGACGAGGTTCATAGTTTCCATAAGTCTACATGATAGTATAGAAGATTCATACCTAACTTATTCAGAGTTTCAACACCCTTGAAATCTTTGAATCTAAAAGGGAAACCTGTCGAATAGGTGCAATGGTGCTAGAAATCCTTTTTGGATTTAAAGGATATGTTGATGATCACCTTCATATTAATATTTCTAGGGGAGGTTGTTGAGTATGTAATGTTGGTCAATGCCACTAGTGTAGAATTGAAGAGTATATTTTTGGATACAAAGAGGGGGAGATTCGTCATTTCAAAAAATTAAAACTAATTATAAACTTTTCCACTTATGATCTATATGAAATAACATATGTGGAATAATTTCAAAGTTGTAATAAGAATCAATGTCATCTAATATAATTTTTATAATAAGAGTTTATAGTAAAAGATAAATAAAAATCTATATATTCTTTATATAATGTGTATTGTAGATAATAACTTATATAAACAAGAAAAATAAATATTTATATAGTTATAATTTAAAAATTTCGGAAAATTTATATTATAAAAATGAGCACATTATCCTTCAGGTTAATAGCATACTATAACAATGACGTAAGGTCTCCATAGTATTAATGAAACTAAAATTTATTCTTTTATTCAAGAATAAATTCCGCAATCATAATGATAAGAATATGATATTCATTTCTTTTGCTAGAATCCCTCAGTTGAACATGATCATAATAAGTAGAATTCCATTCCATGAAATTGATTGATCAAAACTGATTAGAATAAATAATTAAAAAAATTCTCTAATGAATTCAGAATCCTAACTGAAATTCCATACAAAATAATACTCTAAGAATTTAAGAACTGAAATTGATAGGGTATTAGAAATGATTAAACATTATATGGGTTGAGATGTAGAATCATAAGATCCTACCTATGTGAATGTAAAAATATTTATAGGAAAAAGTCTATAATTTATATTATGGGTTTCTAAAATTTGTTTGAAACGGTCTCAGATGAGATCCATCTTGATAGCCCATTATATTCTATATATATATATATATATATGTCTGATTTAATTTTTATAAAATCGTCATAATTCTATAAAAATAACTCCATCTATCACAATTAATTTTTATCATATGATTATAATCTATATTATAATGAAGGAATGGTTTTTATTTTTTTATGATGGATCACACTAATTTAGTCTGGTGGGATATTTTTTTTATCATACATATAAAACATGGTTCATTCGATGGGTCAGACATAGTTCTTTTGATGCAATAGGCATCATTCCTTCTAGGCACTAGCCTTTGTTTTTCTAAAAGGAATATAATAAACCCTTCAAATGTATAATAATCAGTGTATCTAAAAGAATAAACTCAATTAGTATTATGGATTGGATTATATATATATAAATTTTATATTTTTCAAATTAAAATGATTTTTTCATTCTATAGAATCAAATTTTTTCTGAAAAAACTCCAAAAAAATTGGAAGAAAAATTTTATTAAGACACTATTCTTATGAATGTGTGTTGTGGTTTTTAAAAAATTTGGATATTAATTTTATAATGTAAAACACTAAACTCACCAATATCCCCATTTTAGAAAAAAAAAGAGAAAACATAATTATAGGACAAATAAATTTTAAAATTTTAAAATATATTATTCATATGAATTAATGAAATTCTTTTTTTCGTATTCTCAAAAAACATATCCCACTTTTCGTTCTATTATCCCTACATATTTTGTCCATTTTTTTCAATTTCTTTTCTATATTATGTTTTAAATCACATGTAAAATATGAATTTCTAGAAAATCATACCCCCAATAAATACCCCAAATTAATATTTTCAAATAGAATAATAAATTTAACAAACCTGAAATTTTAATAAAAATTATTTCTCTTCGATTATTTATGAAATTGAAACATTCATTTAAAAATTAATTTTAAAATAACATTTATTCAACCATGATTAGAAAAAGCTTAAAATGAAATTTTATATAGAATGATTTATTGAAGAAAATTATTCTTCAAAAACAATTATTATTACACCATACAGAGTTCATAAGGAAAATTTTTTCTTCATCATTAATTTTTTCACAATGACATTTATGAATATTATTTTCATATTTTTTTTCTATAACTATACTACTGAAGATTCTAAATAAAAAATATTTTCTTCCAAAACATGGATCTTCTGATTCATTTTGGTCAACATGATGACATCTTTTTTATGAAATATAATTTTTTTGTTCTCTATATTCAACTCTATCAATTCATCGAGAGAGAAATAATTATTATTTATTTAAACTAATTATTAATAATGATATTTATAAATATTATTTAAAACATGAAAAATATTATATTTATCAAAAATAATAGACGAAAACTAATGAAAAGACTTGTAGCCATCCAAATATGACTAGATAACAACTTTAATTTTCTCATTATGAAATTTGACGTCACAATATATTTTTGTTGTCAATAAAAAAAATGGTTCATACATATTCTTTCATAACATGAATAATATAAAAAATATTTGAATTCTGTCTCATTTCCAACAACATTTTCAGCAAACTATTTCAAACAATATGTGTTTTCTATGGAATACAACCAACATTGAATGTGAATACACCAAGATTCAATATTCGATGGATATGGAATTACAAGATAAGTAATTTTTTAGGATTTATTTAAATACGATAACCTCATTTTATCCCTTTGAATGGAATCAATGGCTAGATAATTAATTGATTCTGATAAATTATCCCAAAGAATTACATCAAGAAGAATAAATATAATTTTATCTTCTCTTTTAATTGAAACAAAAATGTCAATTACCATATCAATATGATCTAATATATCTATATATGGTATCCAAGTATGAGATTATGAATTATTACCCTTATTCTATGTTATTTCTTGATTTGTAGATATTTTTACGTCTAACTCGTTCATAGACTAAGAGTAAAAATAGGATTTCATAGAAGAACTTCCTTCTTCTCATGATGTCAATGGTTATTCTGATTATTCTTCTAATTTTTATTCTATAAATCTTATCAAAATCTAATTACTCTTTATATCATCATTAGATGATTTCTTTACAGTTTTTTTAACATACCCTTATATAAGTTCTAAAAAAACATTCCTACCTACACAATATTACATTAATCATTCAAAATTAAATATAGAATTATTAGATGTTCCAACTATCTTATCATCTATTAGAATATATTGATAAAAACGGAATAAGGGACATTCATAAGAGGGACCATTTGAATAATTGATATTGGATAGATGGGAATTTTTTTTGCATTAGCTTTTCATACACCATTTATCAAACTTTTCACATGTTTATCTTAATCAAATAACATCTTATTATTTTTTTCATCTCATAAACCATTAAATATATTGGAATTCATTCTTTTTAATGCTAAATATTATACATTTTACAATACAAAAACAATATCACTTTGATTATTTTCATCTTTATGCTTCATGGTATATGTGAAGGCCTTATTTTATATTGCCTTAAATTTTATCACTATCACTGGTTTAGAGGAAACAGTTTTCCATTATTCTTGAACTTTTATTTTTAACTGATTCCCTTATTCATCAGACATAGCCATATCTAATTTTCTAGATAAAAATTTTAGCTTAGGCATAAATACTATCTATATTCTAGATATGTTATATTCACAAACAAAAGAATCATTCAATCTTACATAAAATGAAAAATTATTATCTTTTATCAAAACCTTGAAATTAAATAATGTTTTAATGAAAAATGGAAATAAAAAAATAATTAACTATGATTAAACTGTTATTTTCTACATATATTGTTACGAAATGATTCATTACCAAGGTAAAAATCTTCAAATACAATGGGATTTCTATCCCACAGATATCGAATCCCTTCAATATATGTTAGTCTCATTTTAGAGGGATAAAATACCCTACAATACAAAGATTTATAATATAGAATATCAAATAAATTAAAAAAATCTAACATTTTCATATAAATGAAATATGGATGTTTAAGATTTTAACTTTTCAATTATATGTCTAGATGTATTTTGGTAACAATGTAAGATTCTACTTGTAAAGGACATCCAATAAATCATCAAATGTTGTATATAACATATAAAGAATTCAATAAAAAGATTTAAATGGGTAACCTATAATGTATATTCAAAACGTAAAGCAACAAAAGAATAAAACAATTTCACTATTTTTGGACAGTGAATATATAAATATTCTTTCTCAATAAAAACCTTCTCCCATTTTGGAAAATAGAGAACATTTTTCAGCAAAAAATATATTTTATCAAACCATGATTTTTTTATCATCCATTACATTACCACATATATATTTTAAATATCATTAGAATAATCCATTTTTTCAAAAACAATATTGGCTAAAAACCAAAAAATATGACTAAAAAGTAATTCATAGTTGAATTTAAAACACTTTTATTTTAATTTTTTTTTAAAAAAGTTTTATTAAATTTAAAAGATATAAACAAAACAATATAGAATTGAAAAATATATACTATAAACTGAATATGATGAAGTTAACATGATGTGTAAAATTGAAAAAGCCTATGGAAAAAATTTTATTGTAATTGTAAAACATTTTCTCCTAAAATAGAATATGTCTAATCAAACAAAATTTTCAAAACTAAAATTTTATAATTTTTATTCGAAAAATAATTATTTGGAAAATTTTATTTGGAAAAGATATAACTTTTTGTAAAGAAACCCATATATAAAAATAAATAATTTTGGAAAAGACAATGTTTTAGAAAAAAATCATTTGTTTTATAAAATAATTTTTTCAGAAGTACTAACAAATTTAAACCAACAAATGATATTAAAAAACTCAATATTTTAGAAAAAAAATATTTTTCAAAAAATATAGAATTTCAAAAAATCTAATGTTTTTGGATAAATATAAAAATTAGATAAAAATAGAATAAAGCATAAAATATAAAAAAAATTAATGTTTTTTAAGAAAATAAAAAAATATAATTACACATGTTTTAAAAATCCTATAAATTTTAGAAATAATTTTGTTTGATAAACTAAAAAATTAGGAAAACCAATGTTTTAAAAATTTTATAAATCCTAAATTATTTATTATTTATTTTTTAGAAGTATATAATTAATATTAATAGATTAGTAAATGAAAATTAGATATGAATGATCATTTTGTATTTAAAATTACCAAAATCTATTTAATAAATTCAAATATTTTTGAATTTAGGAGTTATGAAAATAAATCATAAATTTGTTATATCATTTCCATATAATGAAAAATGGTATCATTTTTACATGTTTTCCCAAAGTAAACGGTTTCATATATCTATCTTCTTAAATTTTTAGTAATTTTATGGGTTTTTACTTAATGTTATGTATTATTTGTTTTCACAGGCAATTGGAGTTTTACTAAAACTCAAGAAAAAGTTAGTTAGTGTATGGGGTGTCCACAACACTTGAGAACAATAAATTCCAACATCCACATATTCTACTTCATCATTGTAATGTGATATAGAAATTTTTCTTATTAAAGAACATTAACCTGAATATAATATGAGGAAGTGACAAGTTCCCTATGATGTTTTTCTAACCATCTTACATCCACCAAAATCATCATTTAAAATAATTTTCTTTTTGAAAACATTTCTGAATGAATAAAATAAGTCATGATCCATAGTTGCCTTACAATAATGAGAAAACTTTTTAGTTATTTTGAATGATATCATTTTTTATTAGCTTGAAATTTTGAACATAAGAAAAAACATCACATCTGGAAGACTCGCTATTATGTATATTAAACTACCAATTATTCCTATAAATATAAATTTATAATCTTTTATCCCCAATTCATAAATATCTAAATTATTTTATGTTCTGATAGAAGTAATTATAATTTAATGTTGTCAAATCCAAATTTCATAAGAATATTTTTATATACAACAGTTTTAATATAAATGTTCCTTTTTGTTTTTGTGAAATTTAAAAAACAAAGAATGAACATAATTTCACCCATAATTATAACCTCAAACTAAAATATCATGAGATCCACAATGAAATCTTTAAGATAATTTTTATTTTATCTAGATACAATGTCATCAATGTAAATTTTAACAATTATGGTGTTCTTAGAATCTTTTTTAATGTAATGTTTTGGTTCCAAATATCCATTTACAAAATTATTTTTTAAAAATCAAGTAATCCATCATTCCAGGATCTTTGTGATTGTTTATGTTAATATAGTTTCTTTTTAAGAGTAATTTAATTATCTAGACATTTATATTTTCAAAACCATGGGTTTGTTCTAAAAAAATATATAAATCTAAAAATCCATTAAGGAATACACACTTCATAATCATTTCAAATAGTTTAAAATTAAGAACTACTATATAAGATATATATAAAAAAATAACATAAATTATAGATACTAGATAAAAATATTCTTCATATTCAATTCATTATTATTGATTATAATCTGTTGAAACAATTTTATCATTATTTATAATTATAACTACATTTTCATCACACTTATTTCAAAAAAAATCATTTTAACCGAATAACAATAGAATACTTAATCCATTAAAATAAATTTCATACATGATTACTTTTGAATTTATTTACTCAATATTTTATATATTTGACCTAATATTTCACCCTTATAACCTCAGCAAGAATCTTGGGTTCAAATCAATAAAAAAGTGAACAATGAAAATTATAATTTTTTAAGGAATGTCTATTTTAAACTATTTAATTTAAGTCACCAATGGTATTATCACTAGGAGAATTCATTTGGATAAACTGATTCATTTGTTTTATCAATCAAATTTCATCAAAATATTTTTTTTTGAAATTATTCTTTAGATATATCTTCATAAAGAGTTTCATCAGTTTTCATCTCAAAAGATGAGCATCCCATTGTGTGTTGAAACTATATTGTTTAATTTACTATTGAAGATGTGATTTTTGGTTATTTAAAAACGAAAGGATCAATTTCAATAAATATAAAATGTATTTTTTCATCAGTAGTATATTTTTTTCATTAAGAGAATTATAATCATTAATTGTTGTGGAAATACCTAAAAACATTCCGTCATCAAAATTTCAAATAAAATTTATATATATTATGTTTAGTATTACAAATGATAACTATCCATCCAAAATAATATATATAATAATGTATTGAATTTCTTATAGTCCACAAATCTTAAGGTGTTTTAATTTTAAAAGTTTTTATTAAAACAAAAAATATCTTATAAAAGGAAGAAATAACCTCTTTATACAAAAATAGATTAGTAAATGCATCACCACACAACATGGTTATAATACATTCTTGAAAAATATAATTTCTTTTTAAACTATACATTTTTTGTGGAGTAATAAATATTAAGAAGTTATGTATTGTACACATTATAGTAATTTTTTTTAAAAAATAGAATTTAAAAATAATCTAAAATGACAAATAAAAATACATATCATGGTTCGATATTTTTCATTTTTAATAGGTGATAAAATGGTTTTAGAATAAAAAAATGATTTTAACATTTTTTATTGAATATTGACCCATGTATATCTAGTGAAATCATTATTTTAACATTTGTAAATTTTTATCCATTAATAATTTCCGTTTTTGTATGACCAATGAAATCCATGTAGGCATTCTCTAATGTATCATAAGTTGAGACATCCAAAATATATTTAAAATATTCCTCATATTTCAATAAAATTTAAAGGGATCACATTTATTCGAGGAATGAAACCTAATATCTCGAAGATACCTAACTAGTGATTTCCTGGATAGTTTAAATAAAGTTCTAAAATTTCACAGTCATAACAATCAATGACATAACCAATACGGATATGTCATTGTATTAAACAAATTTTGTTCTTGGAGAATATGTTCCTCCAAGTGAAGAGTGTAAACATTTGCATGCATGTTGGAAGAATTTATAATCATGTAATCTAAACTATGAATAATATATTTATGATTCTTGAGTTCAGATATTTATTTCTCATCAAATAATTTATAATTTTATAATGTTGTTATGATTAATTTCAACAAAAAATAAAACATTTTAATTTAATATATTTCCAATAAAAAAATATTATGAATTACAATTATTTATCCTTGAGAATTGACATCACAAATGTCCATTCTAACATTCATGTTAATAATCCTATTGAAGAAATTATTTTTCATTCATATTTCTAGACCTTCCACTATCCATGTATTAAATGTAATTTCAATTTGGACACTTCTTATTTTTATATAATTAAGAAGATTAGTATTTGACAACCCAATCCTACTTGGGTCCATCTCCATTAAAAACTAAAATTATTATAATCCACATCTATCAAATTTTATTACATTGATCAATTGATTATTATTTATATAAAAATACACATTATGAAAAAATATTTATTTTACATTATTTCATGAATACATATTATCCATTTTCATCTAGTTAGACATTTCTATAGAATGGGGCAATATTTAAAAAATCATATATTTATTTTTTCAAATATTATTTTATATTAGTAAAACCAATTCCAGATACATCCCTCTGATGTTTTAATTCCCTATAAATTTTATAAAATATTTCTTTACCAATAGTAAATTTTGATAGTAACATTTTCATACATGAAATTTTAGAATTTAGGTTTACAAATAATTTATTATCCTCAAAACAAGTTAATCTATAATTATTATTTAAGAACATTTTTTAATTTTTTTTCTTGTGATTAAAATTATTTAATAATTTTGAATAACTATAATACTAATTAGTAATTTTAGATATTCTAAAATTTTCTTTGTAATGTTTTCCCTTAACAAAATCATGTTTTTTAGAAACCGTATAATTCTGGTGTTCTCAATGTTTAGAAAATCCTAAAACCTCCACAAAGATATGTTATGTATCATTATCCTATGATGAATTATATTATTATAATATAGATATTAATGAATTTAAATTTTAACTACAAGGATATTCACCATTCAATGTATGATTGGTAATGTTTTCCCTAGATACCATAAAAATGGTGAAATTATTATTATTTACAATTTCAATAAAGAAACTAATATTCTAATAATCATCACATTAACTATATAATGTATCATATGAATAACTATAACCTTCACTATAAATCCATTTATTTGAAGCTTTCATAAATTTATTTTACTATTATATCTAAAGAACTTCATTGAATTTTATTCAGAATATATATCTTTATTATATTTCCTTATAATCATCTGAAAATCTTTTCTTATATGTAAATGTTTCATACACTGATGAGATAACTTTTTCAAAGAATCATTCTAATCACTTTTTCCTTAAATTTCTTCTTATAATTATATCCTAAATATTTTTTCCCAAATATATAGTTCATTATATTATAAATAGAAAAAAACGAATAATCATAACGATCAAATTAAATGTTCTCTATTTCAACATTAACTCTATTTTTACTTGAAGACATAGAAAAATTCGTTTTAGATAAAACATTATAAGAAAATGGTAATGTGAAAATAAAATTTACACCATTTTTTATAGATTCTTTTTAAATATTCCATTTTAAAACATAACAGAACAAATAAATTGTGTAATCTAAAATCAGTAACATTCCTTTTATCATCAAGTGAGGTTCTCCTGTATTCCCATAATATTAGAATAATATCAATGTTATTTTCAAATAATATATGTTCTGTATAATCATTATCATCAAAAGAATATAAAATATTCAAAATTTTCCCCAATCAATGATATATCTTTGATGAATATTATATAGGTATTTAATTTAATTATTGATAGTCATCTCTATGAATTTATATTGTAATACCTATAAAATTAGAAGTAAAAATAAATTTAATTTCTAACTTCTTACAAGTACTATCATCTTCTTAAATAAAATGAAATATGACTATAAACATTCTTCTCTATAGAACATATTGGATTATTCCATACATGTTAATTAAGATGATATTAAAAATTCAATTAATTGGTAGATATAAAATTTATTTCATATTTATTTGATAAATACCACTAAAAATAAAAATGAATTTAATTTTTTAATAATAAATGTATAAGATCATTCCAATAATCATAATCATTCCAATCAAAAACTGGTGGTCTATGAAGATTATGATTCTCAAGAGTTCCAATGTTTAGACCATTCTTACTTTTCACATTTAAATATTATCATTTTACGTGTAAAAATTAGTTTAAAAAATGTTTATAGAAATATTCAAAATTGAAATTAATATAAATATATATAGACCATTAAAAATTACTAATATAAAAATGAAAAAAATATTAAATTTAATGGATTAGAACAGAATCTAACATAAAATGTAGGATCTAATTTTATAACAGTGTATATAATAGAGAGAGAATTTTATTTTCTATATAATAGAAGTAACAAAATCATTTTAAAATTTTTATCTATCGGATGAGAAAAATATTAAATGATTTTAAATTTACAATCAGATTCACTCATAACTAATACAATTTTTATAATTGGTGTTTATTTGGAAATTAAATTGCGAAACTAAACCATGAATATAAAATCTCAAACAAAAATAATAAATTGTAAAACAATCAAAACATTACCAAGTTAAAATGTAAAATATAAAGAATATTTATAATAGAAATAACAATACATCAACCTTTAATTTTAAAGATGTTAGTAAAAGTGAACTAAGGAATCCATGGATTTAACCAAATTGTAAGGTATGTATTTCATCAAGAAGAAATCCCTCAATCAAAATGATCAGAATATGATCTATTTTCCTAGACTAGAAATCTATCGACCAAACAAGACCAAAACGAACAGTATTCCTATACCCGGAATCCCCTAATAGAACCACATCAGAGTGACCAATTACTTAATAAATTAAAAAATAAACAATATGCAATCCTAAATTAAATTATTTAAAATAAAAATAAATAATGATTTGCAAATATCTTGTGATATGATGTTACAATTCAATAAACATCAATGGTTTGTGTTGAGAATTAATTAACTCCCTCATCCTTGAATACACATCAATTTATATTCATACCTCCAACGATCATATTTCATGATTCTGTGAATAATTTTTCATGATTCAATTTGTGATCCAACTCGATGAACCATTATGTTATGTGAAACTATAGATAAATTTGATTAAATAACATTATCACGATGCTATAAAAACTATTCCATATGGTATAATTAACTTTAATCCTATGATAATAAACATTATTCTTCCAATGGAATGAATTTTGTTGTGTGTAATGGAAAAAACATTATTTTTCAATGGAAAAAACTATTTTAATTTGATAGACCGGACTTAGATCATTTTATAGTCCAGACATCATTCAATTAATAAACCAAACTCTGTTAGTACAATGGAATAGAATAATTTTATCTAATAGATCAGACTCATTTATTATGATGGATCATACACTATATGTGATGTGGATCCATGTCAGTCTATCTATTGGATCATACATAGTCTATCATATGTTTTATACATAATATTTTTGTTGTTTATATTCATCAGATATATTTTTTAAATAAATTTTTTAACAATAATATTTCTACAAAACGGATTATAAAAACATTGGAATTATAATTTTAGTAAAATAATGTTTTTACAAATGTGTATTGGTATTTTCAAAACTAATATTTGAAAGTGTATAATGTAAAACATTGGACTAAACATCTAGCATAAAAACATGATGTGTTCATAATAACAATTAGGAATTGATTTATAATGGGTATATATAATGGAGGCCACATGTGAAGTACTATAAAACCCATTATATAGAGATACAAATTGTGGTATTTTCCTAGAATATGTAGAAACACTACATTATGGTTGAGCATTTTATCATCTATTTGAACCAAATATTATCGTGTAATTAATCTAATAGAAGGGTTATAATATAGATATAGACATTTTCTAGAGTTACTCCTGGAAAATTACCTCAAGATATTATATACTCATGGTAAGACGTACATGATGGTAGATGCTCTCAATTGGAGATCGTGTTTTTAGTTGTTGAGAGATGCATCAGAGCAGTTGGTATCCTGAAATATCTACTTAGTAGATAATGATGGTGTTGTTTAACTACACCATATGGTTTTAACCCCTCCACTTTTATAATTTTATTGGAAATATCATGATTTTTATGAATAATATGAGACTTTTCATATTCAATTAGCTAGTATACATAATCCTGATGGGTTTTATAAATGTGGGGTTCACATCATCCGTTTCGAAGTGTATATTTTTGTAAAAGTGTTATTATGAGATGATTTTCTGAGGGAGTTTGATACATAATCCTAGGAAGTAAATAAGAGTGTGTAAAATACATGGAAGTACCTTTATATTCAATTTTCATGGATGATAAAGAGGATTTATATTGCAAAGATTGTCTCTAGATGCCTCACTATTCAATAGTATTGGGGTGATGACCATGTTCTAGTGGGTTGAGCCCAACCCCTTGACGTGTTGGAGTTGAAGTGGGATGGTATATATATAGTATTGGTGATATCATTATCATGATCTTATATAGATCATGATTCCATTTGGTTGATCATATACCAGATCCCCATGTTAACCCACTTCCTACCTATACTAGATAATAGTTCTGTAGTGACCTTGTGATTCCATTTCCTAGGGGAGATAGTTTGGGTCAATGGATTTACATTTATGATAATTGCATATTGTGTTTTCACTTCATTTTAATTATATGGGGAGGGTTTTTGGAGTATTTTGGGGCTCAATTTAATCATAGCCAAAAATTTCATATCTCTATATATAGATAAATAGATTGGACCATTCATGTTTTCAAGGATATACGTCATTATTGTGTGTATAACTTTTCCATAGTTTTTTGTATTAAAAACAATTTGTTTAATTTTCATAAAATAATTATGCATGTCCACCTTCAGTATGTAACCATTTGATGCAGTGTATGGGGGAATCTACAGGTCACCACTATATTAGATTGATCAAAGAGAGACATCACTCAATTGACCAGAGTTGGTGTGAGCGATGATAAAAACAGTTCAGATCATATAGGAAGATATGTAGACCTCTTAAATCAATGTAATGTCTTATTAGAATATATTAAGGAGACCTTTAGAGTTTTATGAGGGATGAAATTTGATCCAAAAGGTCTAATATTAATATGTATTGTGCAGATTTTGGTTGGGAAAAAAGTTATCTCCAAAATTCATTGGACATTTCCTGATACTCTCTTGGGTTGGTAATTCGTCATACCAAATAGCACTACTAATTCTATTATAAATGGTAGACAATTTCATCCACATTTCAATTTATAGGAGGTATGTGCACAAGACATCACATGTTGTTGATAGGGATGATATAGACATTGAGGATAAATTTACCAATATAGAGTACATAGTAGAGATCAAGGATCTGCAGAAGAATATCGTTTGGGGCCAAGATATTCCATTTGTGCCTACATAGTGGCATCATTAGAATCTTTAGGATAGTATATGGGAGTGGGACACCCATATGTGATCTTAAAACCCTCATGATTCTTAGTGGTTTATTATATTTTAGAATGAATTTCATTAAGGTCGTGAATAAACAACGCCCCTTTTTTCATTATAACATTAATGAATATATTCAGAGGGAGGCACAAATGTAATATGTGAATTTGAGGCCCCTAAATCCTCAATTTTCACACAATAAAAATATAAAAGATCTTATATCATATTAAATATTTATTCCTAAAATAATTGAATATATCCGAAATAAATGCTCAAATGGGAATCCTGAGGTTTTCCATGAGTCTAAATTTTGGTTATTACTATATACATGAGAAAACATTTCAGTGGATCAAACAATTTTTCTGAGCTAGGTTGTGGGAGTATCAATAAATATATAAATAAAATTAATTAATCTACCATTTATTTTCCATGACCAATAATCCTCTATTTACACCATGTTAGGGTTAGATCTTAGGGTTACCTGTAAAACCTTACAAATTTAAAAATGATCTATTAGAGAATTTTTCATGAAGGAATGATTAATACCCATGGATAAGAAATTGTCATTCCTAGAAAAATATTCTTGTAACTAATCGAAAGATACAAAAAATGAATAATAATTTATTCAACATGTGTTTATACATTAAAAAAAATCATTATAATATTAAAAGGCTAATACATTATCCAATATTATGAAATAAAATATCATTCTATAAATCCTCAATAAATATCACCCAATTTTTATATGTAAAAATTCTATATATATCAAAATATAATACATTTGAAAAAATCGTGACCCAATTTGAAACTCAGAAAAGAATCATAAATATTTGATCCCACATTCTTATAATATCTTATTAACATTTATCTTAAAAAATTCTAATCTCTTATAATTTAACATGCCAAAAATAATTATACGCACATATTATATATCCCCCAAAATATATATTTTTCATAAATAACTTTAGTCACTTTAACACCATAATAAATTCAAATATTCTTCCAAATGATTTTTCTATATTTATTCATTAAATAAAATTCATTCTTATCCATTAATATTTATATTTAACTTCATTATATTTTTTTCACAATATAGTTCCCATCAATATATATTTCTTTACTAACATAGTCATCAAATCAATTTTAAATACATGGTTATATATATATAAAAACTTATGATCAGAAAATATATTAACCATTTATCATAATTAAGAGTAGCTACCTAAAAATTATGAATATATTAATCCTAAAGGTTATCAATACCATTAAACATATATCCACAAAATGAAAAATCTCCCTTATTCCAATAATTGTTTCTCTAAAATGGATACTAAAATCAAGGGATTTATTCCCATAAATATCTCCCATAATATTTTTACTCCTTTGAAACCCTCAATACATAAAACATAAAAAGTTTTATATATTCCTTCTAATAATATGATCAAATATAAACTTATTAACCCATTTTTTATAGTACTCTTGATATATCATAATCTAAATATCCATAACTACTAACATCATGTAAACCATTCCATTAATAAAAATTATATCGACACATTCCATAAACAACCTATGATTACAAGATTTAATCAAAGGGATCCACTTCCTAGCATTTTTAATATATTTTGTGTTTATATATTAATATAATTAGGAAAAACACATATATTTCAAACCCTTAAAATAAAACATTATCACATAAACTAAATGTCAATTTTTAAACAGAAAATAGATTTTTGTGTTTACAATACAATTTTTTCTGATTATATTTTTCTCAGTTCAAAATGTGTCTCTCTATAACTATTTATAATCTATACATGTCATTAACGCTATGAAAAACATCTTACAATATAACATAAGAAAAAATTTTGGTATAATTGATAAAAATTATGGAAACACTAATCCATTTGAAATTCATGAAAACCAAAATACTTGTTTTATTTTTTTAAAAAGTAATCTTCTGAATACAAAATAATAATTTTCCAAAAAATAAATTAAAATATCTAATATTTTATAAATCAAGAATCATAGAAAAATAACAATTCACAAAATCATTACCGTAAAAACCATTCAAATTTATTATATCATAAAACATAATTTTAATCCTAAACATATTATTTACCTTTTTAATTGAAAATTATTGCACAAAAACCCAATTAATGTATTAAATAAATCATGGATGATACATGTATCATCATACTCTATTCAATGAATCACATAACATGAGAATTGTAATTTTATGTTAGGATTAACTATTATTTGATTACTATGATACTTTAGAAGATTAAATTAATTCTTCCATATTCTCTTATGAATAACATACAATAGATAACTGTATGAATTCATAGGAGTAATTAAATTCTACCACATTATATTATTAGTCATCTACATCTACTAATTTTTTTACCTAATGTAATGGAATACTATATAATGCTCACCCATTATCAGAGACATGTCATAATCACTTATTATAATATAAAATTTACATGAAACATGTCATGATCAAAAAAATTATGTATAAAATTTCTGAAATATAATATCATAAAATACTTTTGTTTTTGAAAATACAAAATAAAATTTTTCTACATTATAAAAAATAAGTATAAAAAGAATTTTTCATTGAAAGTTAATTAAAAAAAATCCTTGAATAATATGAAATGAGAAAATATTTAAAAAAGTGAAAAATTATATATTATTTTTATTATTCAATAATATTCATTAGAGAGATAAATTATTATTTTTCTGTATAAGTTAAAAAATAATATTTTCACACTTAATTAAAATTGTCTAAAACAACCCATTTGTAAAATGTTAAAAATAATATTTTATAACTATCATAAATAATTTGAAATATTTTTTAAAATTAATTTATTATACATATCATTATAAAAAAGCACGTTGAAATGAATTCAATTAATATTTTTAATGGGGAGTGTGAGTAGAAAAATTAAAAATCCAAAAAATAGTGTTTTTAATAAAAATCACTTACAATTTAAGTAACTTTTAAATCGAAAGATAATTGAAGGATATGAATTGGAACTATTATTAAGACAATATTATTTTGAGTAAATTAATAATATAATTCTTCCATATTTATTTTTATACACCAAAAAAATAAATCATGCTAAGAAGGTGGTATATTCCTTAATGATAGGAATTCACGATAATTAATATATTACCTCGAGTCGAAGATAATTTTTAATATTCAATATCTTTTAAATAATAAAATTAATTTTTTTTATACTAACATAAAAAAACATTTGATGTTCATTACATTATAATTATTTGAAACATTTTATTATTTATAATGAATTATTTTTCTGCTAATTCAATGATCATTACTTTTAATGTATTATGGTCATTTAATTTGTAACCACAAAATAATTCTTCTGAATATTCCATTTTAAAAGGAACAATTATTCCATAATTTCAAAAAAATCATATTTTTTAAAATTATAATATATATACATAAAATATAAATTTATAACATACCATGTAAAGTGTTCATTAAAAATGAATAATATGACAACCCTGCTTTTTATTACAACTTAAACATGCCTTATTACATAAAACTTCACTTGATACAACAAAAAAGATCGAGAGGTTCAGTGTCTTTGGGGCTTAGGATCATTACATAAAAACTTTAAACTTGAAATACAACATCCTTATTGAAAACTTCCTTTACATGACCACTACATTCCTTCGTACTTAGCATTGCATGGGATAACCTGAGGACATGCATAAGAAAAGGGTGAGCTATAAAGCCCAGTAAGGGAGTACACAATGAATAACATGAGGAGTACAATACATGTTAGGCAATAGGAATATCAATAGAGAATAATAGAGACATGAACATAAACGCATGATAAAGCATGATAATAATAACATGGAAATGTGGCAACAACACTTAACATTGAATTAGCATGAGCCAAGGCTCATTGCACATGGAGCATGAGTAAACCCTCATTGCACTTGAAGCACGAGTAAACCCTCGTTTCACTTGAATTAGCATGATTCAACACTCATTGCACATGACGTATCATGATACTATACTTTACCCAATGCATTGGAGCGCTATAAAGGGCGCACCCTTCTTAAACATTTCATTTCACGCATAAGTGTGCCACATGGATCATAAAACATGGATTCATAAAACATAATCATTTATTCCACGATAAAGGAATGTGAAATTCATACATGAAACGTTATAATCAATAAGTAAATGTGCATAAAGGTGAATACCCTTGATGGAGAAATGGGCATGGTATTCACTACACAATGATATTGGCTTAGAAAATCGGTGTGATTTCGGCAGCGTAACGGCGTGACATAAGAATTCATAAAAAATGTTGATGAGAGAGAAAGGGGTTCCTCATCATATTTACATGTAATGTAAAGTAAGGAGGTCATATAAATACATGTCCTAACAATTGAAAAGGAATTTATATTCATGATACAAAATTATTGCTTGAAATATAAAAGAGGAGAAAAATGTTCCTTTCGGAATTTCGGCATAGTAACGGGTGTATATGGGAGGCATTTAATGAGAGAGAAAGGGGTCTCCCATCATTCAAACAATAAGAGGGCAGTATGGGAGAGGTGCGAAACCATACCCCAACATTCATAATTGAAATCAAAAGGGCAATACAACTTAAAGAAAATTGACAAAAATGAGAAAGGAAGAAAAAACCCTTACTTGGAAGTGTGCTTCCAAAGGCTAGAGAGAGGCTTGTGAGAGGCTTCTTGGGAGATTGGGGCACCTTGAGAGGATTCTAGAGAGAGTAGGGCAGAGTTTGGACGAACTTCAATGGCTTTGGGTGAGGAGTAAGTGGGAGCTTGGGTGGGTTTATATAGGAAAGGTGAGAGAATTCTTTATTATTTAGGCTTGGGACCCCTTATATTAAAATAATCCAAACCACAAACCATCCCATGGTATTTGCCCATGGTTTCTGGAAAAGGGAGAGAGGAAAACCATATTTTACAAGTCCAAGGTCCTAACTTATTAAAAAATTAGGGTTGCTTATGTGGAGGTGAGTCATACTCCCATGGAAATTAATTTAAAAAGGCAAAGTGTTGAATAAGTCTTGAGGGCTCCATTAATGATTTGAAAAGTGAGTCAAACAAACCCAAAACCTCATTATTTTAATGATAAAACATATATTTGACGAATATAAGGATTATGGTATTTTATTACATCACCATTGGGTCATTATGATGTCATAAAACACATTATATATTTAAATGGTATTTAATTTTTACCCAAAAATTTGACTGTCTCAGAAAATTATGAAAAATTCACCGTTGGATAATTTCGACGTCCTGATTCCAAAAATAATATTTATTTTATCTAAATAATTTTCTAAATATGTGAATTTTTACTTTTAAAATAAAAACCGACATTTATAAAAAAAATCACGGGTTTTGACAGAAATGGCTTTCAAACCATAATAAAAATTTTAATTGCATTCATAAAATTACATGATCATTTATATTTAATAAAAAATAATTTAATATTAATAATAATATTTTATTAAAATATTATTTAATTCAAAAATCCTTTAATTTAATAAAATATAATTCTTAATTAAATAATAACTAAAAACATCGTTTGTACTTTAAAAACTAATTACAATGTATCAAAAATGACCAGAAATTATATTCATTATTATATAAAAAAATAATGTACATGAACATGGTGCTACTTATTTGTTACATAACCCCTTAAAATAGCCGCATAAGACCTAAGGGTAAGGTGTGCGATGGTGACAGACTCTTGGGGTTACTCGGATAACATCGCTCGAGTGGTAATCACTATCAACTTCCATTTTTCCCGTAGACGATCACGTTCGATCTTGACTTAATGAAGCTCAGCTTGGGCTTGGTCAAGGGAAAAGCCCAAAGACGCCACCGCCTTTCCGAGCTCCAACAAATGGGCTTCGTAAGGGGCAATTCTACTGGATGAGGCCATCGCTTCCTTTGTCTGAGTAGAAAATTGGTTCGTTAAAGCCTTATATTTAAACTACCCAGATGATCACTGTTCAACGGCTATAAAAGTAACGGTCACAAATCTTAACGTTAAACTAAAGAAGTTGACATCTTATAAAAACATTTTTTTTCCTAAAGAAACCTTTAACTGGATCAAGAGGGATTTTCCATTAATGAAATTTTGGGTCGTTACAACATTCCCCCCATAAGAAATTTCGCCCTCGAAATTTTCCTTTTCCCACACTAAAACAAATGTTGGTAACTTAGCTTCATCATATCCTCCGACTCCCAAGTTGCTTCTTCAAACTTGTGGTTTCTCCACAACACCTTGACGAGGGGCATTGTCTTATTTCGTAGAAATTTTTCTCTACGATCTAAGATATTCACTGGTTGCTCCTCGTAAGAAAGATCGTCTTCTAATTGTATCACCTCGGAAGAGAGTACATGTGAAGGGTCTGGTATGTACTTCCTTAAGAGAGATACATGGAAGACATCATGCACCTTGGCCATAGTAGGTGGAAGTGCTAGTCGATAGGCCACAGCCCCAACACTATCAAGAATCTCGAAGGGGCCGATGTACCTTGGACTTAACTTCCCTTTCTTTCCAAACCTCATGACCTTCTTCCACGGAGATATGGGTAAAAACACCATGTCTCCGACTTTAAACTCAAGGTCTCGTCGACGATTATCTGCATAACTCTTCTGTCGACTTTGGGCTACCTTGATATGCTGCTGAATGGTTTTCACCTTCTCCACCATTTCTTCGACCATTTCTGGTCCAAGCAGCTTACGTTCACCGACCTCATCCCAACATTCCGGTGTTCTACACCTTTTCCCATACAGGGCTTCATATGGTGCCATTTGGATGCTCGAGTGGAAACTATTATTATAAGAGAACTCAACTAGAGGAAGATGTTGATCCCATCCTCCTTTAAAGTCCATTGAGCACGCTCTCAACATATCCTCAAGTGTTTGGATAGTCCGCTCGGATTGGCCATCAGTTTGAGGATGATAGGCCGTACTGAAGTTCAGTTCAGTATTCAGAGCATGTTGAAGACTCTTCCAAAACTTAGAGGTAAATCTTGGATCTCGGTCAGACACAATAGATAGTGGTACTCCAGGCAACCGTACCACTTCCCTGATATATATCTGTGCCAGTTGATCCAAAGAGAAATCCTCTCGAATAGCAATGAAGTGTGCAGTCTTTGTAAGACGATCCACAATAACCCAGATTGCATTGTGGCTTTTGGATGTCCTTGGAAGTCCAGTGACGAAGTCCATGGTGATGTTCTCCCATTTCCATTCTGGTATGGGCAATGGTTGCATCATCCCCTTAGACTTCTGCCTCTCTGCCTTCACTTGCTGACACACCAGGCACTTTGATGTATATTCGGCGATCTCCTTCTTCATATTATCCAACCAAAAGTTTTCTCGGAGATCTCGATACATCTTTGTGCTCCCTGGGTGAATAGAGAAATTTGAACTATGTGCATCATCAAAAAGTACCTTCTTCAGCTCCGAACTTGATGGGACACATAGTCTTTTCCCAAACCGCACAATTCCTTCTTCATTAACATTAAACTCTGAGGATTTTCCCTTTTTGATAGCTTCTACTTTTTCTTGGATTCTCGCATCATCCTTTTGATCATCCTTTAACCTTTCCAAAAGAGATGGTTGAGCAATCATTTGTGAAAGGATTGATGATGTTCCCTTCTTTATGATTCCCACGTCCATCTTCATCAAGTCTAAGAAGATTGGATCCTTCTCAATTCTCATCATTGATAAAATTTCTGGATCCTTTCTACTTAGGGCATCTGCCACCTTGTTCGCCTTCCTAGGGTGGTAATGTATTGAACAATCATAATCCTTTATGAGCTCTATCCATCTTCTCTGGCGCATATTAAGCTCTTTCTGTGTGAATATATATTTAAGACTCTTGTGGTCAGTATATATCTCACATTTCTCTCCATAGAGATAATGCCGCCAGATTTTCAAGGCAAAGATCACCGCCGCCAACTCTAGATCATGCGTTGGATAGTTTCGCTCATGGATTTTCAAATGTCTTGAGGCATAGGATATCACTTTATCATTCTGCATCAGCACACATCCTAAGCCCTTCTTCGAAGCATCACTGAATACCACAAAAAGCTCCCCACTTGTGGGTAAAGTGAGCACAGGTGCAGTGATAAGCCTCCTTTTCAACTCCTTGAAGCTTTCTTCGCATTCATCACTCCAAGAAAACTTTACTCCCTTTCGAGTTAGCATGGTAAGAGGGTTGGACAATCGTGAGAAGTTTCTCACAAATCGTCGATAATATCCAGCTAACCCCAAGAAGCTACGGATATCAGTTACCGATGTTGGCCTCGGCCATCCCTCAATTGCATCTGTTTTGGAGGGGTCCACAGATATCCCATTGCTTGTGATGATATGGCCCAAGAATGAGACCTCCTTCAACCAGAACTCACACTTGCTGTACTTGGCATAGAGCTTCTCCTTGCGCAAAGTCTCCAGTACAGTTCTTAAATGCTCCTCATGGTCCTCCTTGGTTTTGGAGTATATTAGAATATCATCTATAAAGACTACCACAAATTTATCTAGGTAATCTCTAAATACTCTATTCATCAAGTCCATGAATATTTCTGGAGCATTGGTGAGTCCAAAAGGCATTACTATGAATTCATAGTGCCCGTACCTTGTACGAAAAGCAGTCTTGGGGATATCTTCCTTCTTCACCCTTACTTGATAATATCCCGACCGCAAGTCGACCTTGGAGAAGTATTGTGCTCCACGCAGCTGATCAAAAAAGTCATCGATTCTTGGGAGAGGATATCTGTTCTTTATCGTGATTTTGTTAATTTCACGATAATCGATGCAAAGCCGCATTGAACCATCCTTCTTCTTGACGAAGAGGACTGGTGCACCCCATGGTGATGCACTTGGGCGTATAAACACTTTATCCAGATTCTCCTGTAGTTGTTTCTTCAGTTCTTTAAGCTCAACCACAGCCATTCTATATGGAGTCTTGGATATTGGTAGCGCCCCAGGTATAAGTTCAATTGAGAACTCAACATATTTTCTTGGAGGAAGACCAGGAAGTTCCTCGGGAAATACTTCAGCGAATTCCCTCACAATAGGCATTTCTTCAAGGGTGGTTTCTTCCTTGGACTCAATCATCTGAGCCAGATATGCGTGCTCATAAGGCAGTAATATCCATGCTTGAGATGATGGAGCTAAAGGAGATTCAACTTCCTCCTGACACTTGTAAAGAATCGGGGGTCGATTCTTCATATGGAGTGTGATT
This sequence comes from Viscum album, assembly GCA_963277665.1. NCBI lineage: Eukaryota > Viridiplantae > Streptophyta > Magnoliopsida > Santalales > Viscaceae > Viscum > Viscum album. The sequence goes on from OY728161.1 coordinate 1,597,524,882, forward strand.
TCCCTCTCCCGACAATTTATGTTGGCTCTATATAAGGAAAGCCAATCCATTCCAAGAATTGCATCAAATTCCACCAAAGGGAGTATGACAAGGTTCGCCGGGAAATTCAATCCACAGATTATAACAGGGGAGGACTTATACTCATGGGATGCAATGATTGCCCCATTTGCTGTACTCACCGACATCTTTACTTCCATGATTTGTGGTGGTGCAGGGATTGTTCTACTAAACTTTTGAGATATAAAAGAATGCGTAGAACCTGAATCAAAAAGTACGTTCGCTATTCTTGAATGAATAACTAGCGTACCTATCACCACTTCGTTGTCGGGGTTCACTTCGGCAGAAGTGATGGAAAAATCTCTTCCTTGCTGTCTTGGAGGTTGTTGATTGCCTCCGATAACCCTTGGATTAGGGCACTAATTCACAAAATGACCCGGTTCTTTGCATTTGAAGCATTGAACAACGCGTTGAGGTTCGAACGGAGCGTTCCTCCCCTCCGTCGCAGCCGCGGGTCCTTCTTGATGACAGTTAACAGCTAGGTGTCCTTATCTTCCATACTTAAAGCATTTTCTTGTCCCCCTATGGCAATTTCCAGGGTGCTTTTTTCCACACTTTTGGCAAGTGGGGTGCTGGAATTTCTTAGCGCCGTTGGATTTATCCATCGGACCACCAGCATTGAAGTCCACCTTCCGCTTCTTGTCCCCATGATACCCCTGTGATTCTCCAATCTCCATTTCAACCTTGAGGGCACATCGGACAATTTCTTCATAGCTGTCGAAGTCACGGATCGCTAATGCTTTCCGCAAGCTAGGCTTCAGCCCACCAAAGAAGCGGTCAACCTTGCATTCGGGGGTAACGACAAAGCTGGAAGCGTATCGTGCAAGCCTTGTGAAGTTTGTCTCGTACGCTCCCACAGTTTCCTCATCTTTCTGCTTGAGGGAAAGGAAGTCCCTTTCCATCTTAAGACGGAGGGTGCGTGGAAAATATTTATCGAAAAACATCTTCCGGAATACCTTCCATTCCAAAGCCTCGATCTCCTCCTCAGGCTTCGTATTTTTGATCAATGTCCACCATTGATCAGCTTCACCCTCCATACGATAAGCCGCCAGGAGAACCTTCTCTTTTTCAGAGCATTGGAGGATGGAGAATATCTTTTCAATGGAGTTGATCCATTGTTCAGCAATCGTGGGATCGGATGATCCACTAAAAGTAGGAGGCCTTTGTCTCATGAAGCTTTCAATAGCGACTTGTTCTTTCTTAGGGGGGGTTGAACGTTCCTCTTGACCAGTGTTTCTATTCAAAACTTGAGTTAGCTGAGAGAGAAGCGTGACAAAGTTCGCGATTCCCGCTCCCATTGGATTGGGCATCTCATAAGTACAATCATCACACTGATCTTCACAACGGTTGTTAGCCCGAGTTCTCCTATTACCGGCCATTGGCTGGAATAAAAGGAAAGTTAGGGGTAACACATAAAGGGTAATCCAAATACAAAAGTTGATGACTTATAAATAAACTTTAATCTCTTTAACTCATGAGTCTATAGGATTCAATCCAGGCTTTTCATGATCTTCCTTCTAACATATATCCTTAGGGGCATTTTTCCCTTAATAAGGGTTCATACTAAGATTGTGAATTTATCAAAACATATCCCTCAGGAGTGTCGTAACCAAGAGTGCAGCAAGGCCCGTTGTCGTGCACCAGTTCCCGTTCGAGTCTAGCTCAAAGCGGTGTTTTCGGGTTTTACCCCTTGGATACATCCGTGCCAGAGCCGCCTCTACCTGCTCGTATCCAGACAGGGATGTATTTGTTTGATAAACCACTTACTTAGTATTTACCAAAACTTAGGGATGTTTTTATTATGATTAGTCTTGTATCTAAGGCTTTACTAGGGTTTCCTAATCCCAAAAATAACTAAACCTATCCTCTGATACAAACTATGACAACCCTGCTTTTTATTACAACTTAAACATGCCTTATTACATAAAACTTCACTTGATACAACAAAGAAGATCGAGAGGTTTAGTGTCATTGGGTCTTAGGATCATTAAATAAAAACTTTAAACTTGAAATACAACATCCTTATTGAAAACTTCCTTTACATGACCACTACATTCCTTCGTACTTAGCATTGCATGGGATAACCTGAGGACATGCATAAGAAAAGGGTGAGCTATAAAGCCCAGTAAGGGAGTACACAATGAATAACATGAGGAGTACAATACATGTTAGGAAATAGTCATATCAATAGAGCATAAGAGAGACATGAACATAAAGGCATGATAAAGCATGATAATCATAACATGGAAATGTGGCAACAACACTTAACATTGAATTAGCATGAGCCAAGGCTCATTTCACATAGAGCATGAGTAAACCCTCATTGCACTTGAAGCACGAGTAAACCCTCGTTGCACTTGAATTAGCATGAGTCAACACTCATTGCACATGACGTATCATGATACTATACTTTACCCAATGCATTGGAGCGCTATAAAGGGCGCACCCTTCTTAAACATTTCATTTCATGCATAAGTGTGCCACATGGATCATAAAACATGGATTCATAAAACATAATCATTTATTCCACGATAAAGGAATGTGGAATTCATAAATGAAACTTTATAATCAATAAGTAAATGTGCATAAAGGTGAATACCCTTGATGGAGAAATGGTCATGGTATTCACTACACAATGATATTGGCTTAGAAAATCGGTGTGATTTCGGCAGCGTAACGGCGTGACATAAGAATTCATAAAAAAGGTTTATGAGAGAGAAAGGGGTTCCTCATCATATTTACATGTAATGGAAAGTAAGGAGGTCATATAGATACATTTCCCAACAATTGAAAAGGAATTTATATTCATGATACAAAAGTATTGCTTGAAATATAAAAGAGGAGAAAAATGTTCCTTTCGGAATTTCGGCATAGTAACGGGTGTATATGGGAGGCATTTAATGAGAGAGAAAGGGGTCTCCCATCATTCAAACAATAAGAGGGCAGTATGGGAGAGGTGCGAAACCATACCCCAACATTCATAATTGAAATTAAAAGGGAAATACAACTTAAAGAAAATTGACAAAAATGAGAAAGGAAGAAAAACCCCTTACTTGGAAGTGTGCTTCCAAAGGCTAGAGAGAGGCTTGTGAGAGGCTTCTTGGGAGCCTGGGGCACCTTGAGAGGATTCTAGAGAGAGTAGGGCAGAGGTTGGACGAACTTCAAGGGCTTTGGGTGAGGAGGAAGTGGGATCTTGGGTGGGTTTATATAGGAAAGGTGAGAGAATTCCTTATTATTTAGGTTTGGGACCCCTTATATTTAAATAATCCAAACCACAAACCATCTCATGGTATTTGCCAATGGTTTCTGGAAAAGGGAGAGAGGAAAACAATATTTTACATGTCCAAGGTCCGAACTTATTAAAAAATTAGGGTTGCTTATGTGGAGGTGAGTCACACTCCCATTGAAATTAATTTAAAAAGGCAAAGTGTTGAATAAGTGTTGAGGGCTCCATTAATGCTTTGAAAAGTGAGTCAAACAAACCCAAAACCTCATTATTTTAATGATAAAACATATATTGGCCGAACATAAGGATTATGGTATTTTATTACATCACCATTGGGTCATTATGATGTCATAAAACACATTATATATTTAAATGGTATTTAATTTTTACCCAAACATTTGACTGTCTCAGAAAATTATGAAAAATTCACCGTTGGATAATTTCGACGTCCTGATTCCAAAAATAATATTTATTTTATCTAAATAATTTTCTAAATATGTGAATTTTTTCTTTTAAAATAAAAACCGACATTTATAAAAAAATTCACGGGTTTTGACAGAAATGGCTTTCAAACCTTAATAAAAATTTTAATTGCATTCATAAAATTACATGATCATTTATATTTAATAAAAATTAATTTAATATTAATAATAATATTTTATTAAAATATTATTTAATTCATAAATCCTTTAATTTAATAAAATATAATTCTTAATTAAATAATAACTAAAAACACCGTTTGTACTTTAAAAACTAATTACAATGTATCAAAAATGACCAGAAATTATATTCATTATTATATACAAAAATAATGTACATGAACATGGTGCTACTTATTTGTTACATAACCCCTTAAAATAGCCGCATAAGACCTAAGGGTAAGGTGTGCGATGGTGACAGACTCTTGGGGTTGCTCGGATAACATCGCTCGAGTGGTAATCTCTATCAACTTCCATTTTTCTCGTAGACGATCACGTTCGAGCTTGACTTGATGAAGCTCAGCTTGGGCTTGGTCAAGGGAAAAGCCCAAAGACGCCACCTCCTTTCCGATCTCCGACAAATGGGCTTCGTAAGGGGCAATTCTACTGGACGAGGCCATCGCTTCCTTTTTCTGAGTAGAAAATTGGTTCGTTAAAGCCTTATATTTAAACTACCCAGATGATCACTGTTCAACGGCTATAAAAGTAACGGTCACAAATCTTAACGTTAAACTAAAGAAGTTGACATCTTATAAAAACATTTTTTTTCCTAAATAAACGTTTAACTAGATCAAGAGGGATTTTCCATTAATGAAATTTTGGGTCGTTACAAATAACATCGGTTCTTGGGGACAATATCTCGTATGTAGAGTTGAATGGAATTTTCATTTTTCTATATGAAAAATAATAATTAATGTAGAAAATATTTTACTTTAAATAATAAAAACTATGAAATAATTATAATATGAACTCATTTACTAATATTTCTAACTATCCATAAGAGTTTGTTATGAAAATTAAAACTCATCCTCTCATGGAGGTAGTTCTACACATGTAAAAATGACCGAAGTGTTTATTTTACATTAGAATAAAATATGATGGAAAAGGGTGTGATGCTTAATGTAATATAATTTTGGTTCCCTTGAAAAAATCATTTTTTATTCAATAATTTTTATGATAGTTTTTAATTTGGTTGAACAAGAAATTATCATAGAGTAAATCAGTTAAGACTCGTACCTTTTTATTTGATATCCTCCATTTGATTGGAAATAATTCCATCGAGTGAGAGATTTATAATAAATATAGGGAATGGGGACGTGATAATGTAATTTTAAATATGTTTTTGGGTAGTCGGGTTCAAGAAAACATATTATTAGTTGGGTTGTTAATTAGTAGAAGTCAGTTTGGTTTTATTTAAAAAATAAATGAAATTTTCCAAAATTTTAAATCATTAAGGGTAATGAAATAATATTAAAAACATGAAGTGCAATATAAATGAAACAAGAATGGTTTTATCTAATATTTAACACCCACTTGAGTAATTATTTTATATTTATTATTTTATAATTTTATAACAATATGGTTTTAACCTTAAATTCAATTTAAATTCATTTTTGGAATTTTCACAAAATTCTACTTTAAACGTATCAAGAAAAAATATAATTAGATTTAAAAGATATAAATAACAAATTATAATTAATAATTGTAAATAAAATTATTGTATCTCCATTATTAATCCCAATATTATTTCTTTTAATGTTTTTGAAAATCACTATTGGATTTTCGGTTTACAGGAACAAACATTAGATCATCGTTGAAAAAACGTTCAAGGTAATTATATCATCAGTAAAAATTTCAAACAAATCAATACCATTGATATAGTTTATTTATATTAATATTTTAAATATATATTAATTCATATATCATTTGTATCTATATCTATATTAATAAAACAAAATTAGTGAGAGAGAGTGACATTTTGGAACTACTGTTAACATACAATAATACAATGGTTGTTATCAAAGCAATGTGGAACAAAAACGGAATATTTTAGAATATAATATAATTTTTTAAAAAATTAAAAAGATATAATTAAATAAATTAATGGTTTTTATTTCTTTTAGACCATATATCATAGTTTTAACCATGTTTTACCAACTTTACCTATTACCATGTTGATAAACAGTTACAATGGTTATTATTCATGATGATTAAAAAATTGAATGGACAATATTACATAAATTGAACTTATATATTTGGAATATTAACTCCACTATTTACTATTAAATATATTTATGTGGCAGAGATTACTTTTAATATATGTTGTAACAAGATAATGAAAATATTTTTTTAGAAGAATGCTTGTTTTAAGAAAGAAATTGAATTTAAACCCAAATAAAGTGTAATAATGATTTATATGGAATTAATAAGATTATGTTTAGTAAAATGATACATTTTTTAATTTAATATAAAAATATATATAATTCATCATTTAAAGTACAATGATTAAAACCGAGAAAAGGCAATTTTTTGGCATATTCGATATTTTTAACTATTTATGTACAAATAAAAAATTTCAGAAAAATGTATTAAAAACATTATATTATTTTCAGATAATTATTAATAAAATTATTAGAAATATATTAAAAAAAACTCAAGAATTGAAAAAAAATAGTCATAATAAATACAAATAACTTTAATATAATCCATTTTTAATCTGAATGAATTATTAAAGTATAAAATGACATTATCATCATTACATTCATAATAAACACCATTAAAGTAATTATATTTAATTTTTTAGGATAAAGAATAAATTAATTTAGTTAGAATCACTTATAAATAGTTATTAATTTAATCTTTTATGAATAAAATACATGTTTTATAAAAAACAGTATTAGTAAAAAATATATATTTTGGCTTCAATATATTTTTTCTTCATTACTAATCAATGTATAATAAAGGTATGATTGAATATTTATTTTTATAATTAAATAAATACTACATATATTTCATAATATTGTTTCTCCTATTCATTCATTCCAAACAAATGACTATGTTATATGTTTATTGTTTAAATATAAAAAAAATCGTATATCATTATTCGTTTACACTTGGTGTTGAATATAGAAAATTAAATAGAATGTTTTATTATTAAAGTAAAATTTTTTATAAACCATTGGGTGATATAGTATAAATATGATATAGAAATAATATTAATATTAGATACTTCATTAAACATGGTTTCATAATAGATGTCTAGTCATCAATTATACTTATGTCACTGATTTCAATCTTTCCTATTTACCTCAATATTGTGTTTGAACATTAAATAATTTTATCACTATTTATGTATTATTATTAGTCTTATATATTCCCATATCTCATACTTTTCAACATATTACAACATCAAATTACTCAAAAGAATTCATTTCTAGTTTTTTGTGAATTTTTTTAGCTAGTTTGCAGTATCTTCTTTTTCCAAAATCCTGACATCTTCATTATGAAAAATTTTCCAAATTATTTTTACAAAAAATATTATCCTTGGATTTAAAAGAATAAATAAGTAAAACATATTCATCCCTGTGAGATTAAAACTCACATACATAATTTTTATTTGGAATAACCCATTTACATTAAAAAATCTGATAATGATTAATTATTGGATTCTTTATATACCACATCTCGTAGGGAATATTCATCCACATAAAACATAGAAATAATATATAAGAGACACAAATTAATTTAATAACATCATACTATTTATATTACTATAGTAAAATCATTTCAATCAGTATTGAATCTTCTATATTTTTAACAAGTTAGTTTTTCTGCTCAATAGATTTGTTTTGGTGAGGATTCATCACCATCGATACTTGATGACTTATCTTCTTGTAAAATACTAATTCTACCAAAATTTGATAATGTGTAATACAGAATAATACATTATAATTATTATATATATATATGATCCATTAAATATAGTTTTAATTATTGATAATCACAATATAATGTCTCATCTCAACCATATTTTTGGGTGATATTGTCCCATAGAAGATGATATGTATACACTCAAGAAACCTCATCAAACATTTTTTTTCTATAGTAGTTTTTTTATTATAAATTATATTCCATTTTTATAAATATTCACATGTGTGAGTAAAATCTCATGAGATATTAGTGACATTACGTACATCTGAATTACTAAATAAATATTCTAGTGATTTTCGGTTTAAGTGTCCTTGACATTTGTGTAATAACTCATTATCTTCATTCTTATATAGAAACAACTTAAATTCCTCTCAAAAAATGAAGTAGTAATTTTTCATTATCTTCCTACCTTACATTACTGTAGTCACATGCCTTCCATTTATAAGGAAATATTATTTTACGCAATTAACTGATTTACATATGTCACATAATTGAATTTCACTTAGTAAGTTTAAACTTAGTTCTTTAACCACAAAAAAGATTTGTGCTGTAATATTTGAATTTCCTAAGTAGAAAATCGTCAAACCATTATCATAGATAAATAGAAAAAACTATATTTGTTAACATTATTTCATGTGAAAATGTCTTTATCTTCCATAATATATGATGTTCATCTGCTATCTAGAGTCCAAAATCTAGATCGATCTATTAAATTAAATAAATTTCAATGAATTTTTATTTCTAAGATTTTACATTAATGATACATGTTTGATTCTACCATTCCTTTTTTAGTGAAATATATTAATCCAACTATATCTATATTTAAAAAATGTCATGTTTTATGGAGTAAAATTTATTATATGTTATTATCATTGTTTATGATTCTTCAAATAACTATAAACTATTTCTTTGTGTCTCCATTAGAATATTCCTTTGTACCCATTATTAAAAATTAAAATCATTGTTTCCATACCTATAAAAGAAAATTAATATGTGGGCCTTTTCTGAAATAAATTAATTTTCATTATAATCAGCAATGCACTATGTCAAACATTACATTCCCAAGAAACAAACTTGGCATACATTACACACAAGAAAGAGTATTAACAAAAATAAATTTTATAAAACTATTATATTAGTACATAAACTCGAAATAATGTAAGTCACAATTAATTGTACTAACAGATTTATAAAAACCACGTTTTTAAATAACATAAAATGAAATAATTAGTTACATTGAACAAATTGAATATAATGGGAATATTTTTAAATAAATCTAATTTTATGTTCACAAAGTAATTTTATCCGAATAAATTAAATTAATTAAAATTATTTATTTTTATTATGGTAATAAAAATATTTTATATTTAATCAAATATTTTTTATATTATGGAAATATATTTGATATGCATAAGATAAGAATAATCACGCATTTTTGCATAAAAACATATATTATTATTTAAGTTCATTAACAATATATTAATGAGGAAACCGTTTAAAATATCAATTTGACACTTTTAACCATTTAATTTGTCAAAATGAACATAAAATTTCGAATAAAAACATAAAAATTCAGTTATGATAAATTTTTTGTATTTTTCTGTACAGTTTAGTTTTTATTCAAAAGTTAAAAATAATTGGTATAAACTCAAAAATTATTCATCATAAATTTTATTTATGTGTTAAAATTATATTTTAAATTGGATTCATTGTTTAATAATATAATATTTTTATCAATTTATCCAATATAGTTCATTATAATCAATTTCACATTGAAATTGAATAAAAAACATAGCAAACTTCTGAACGTGTTTACATTGAAACATTGAATTATCGACCCAACTGTAAGACTAAAATAATATTAATTTATACCAATTCATTGTTTAGAATTTTGAAAAATGGATTCCATATTCAGAATCATCATAATTTATAAATTTTAATAATTTAAACATTGTTTTCGACCAAAAATATTACTGAAGTAATTTAAATTAATTACAATGATTAAAGGTAAATTATGCTTAATAAAGAACTAAAATATAATATCAAGGCCCAAAATGACAAATAATCTTATCCTGAATACATTTACTAGAAATATTTTAACCACATACTCACTCGGATAGACTTTTTACCATTATAAATCACATCCTATAAAAAATGTGGGTGGGGTTCTTTTAATTTAAAATATTAGAAGTGTGACACCCCTACCCCATTATAAAAGGCCTCCTCTCCTCCAAATTTTCCAAACCTATCAATTCACTTATATTCAGAAAAAATAAACCTAAATAGATCCAAAAAATCCCTCCCATTTACCTTGAATCATTCCATTTGGGTAAAAACAATTCAAGGAATATTTTTGGCACAAACCAAAAGGAGTTACCTGAATAAGGGGTAACACCCTCCCTAAAACTTCATTATTTTCTTTTATTTATCCACTCTAGGAAATATAATAATTCCATAATTTTATAACATCAAAATAATCCTCATTATAATATTATTTAGTTATTATCAGGATTAAACCTACACTTATAAACAAATCCATCTAATGGTTAATAAATATATTATTTACATGAATGGTATACTACCCACCCACTAAACGATGATTTTTCATTTTTATTTTACCACCTACTATGGGGGAAGTTATAATGGAAAATATTATTATATATTTTATATATTAGATTTATTATTATTATAATATGTATTAATTTATTTAGAACACTTATCTTCATACGACCCATTTTTTGCTTATATGGTAATTTTGATTGTGGAAGTGTGGACTAATGCCCCTCAATGAGATGTGATTCGTTCATACACTACAGGAAATCAATTATGAATGTATTTCATGAATTATTAAGATATATATGGTATAAATAAGGTATTGTATCAAGTATATATATATACCTATATGCCTTTTACATTCTATCATTCAGCATGAAAATTAAACAAAACTAGTTTTCTAGTGTATGTTTGGATTATCGTCTTCATGAATAGTGTATTCCGTTTGATATGTCTATATTATATGGATTATAATAATAATATAAATATTATATATTATATTTAAATAATGGTTTACATTCTGTAAATCATTATATAAATATATGTACCAATGATATGACAAATTAAGACACTTTCGAAGAACAAAGAGGATATTACCCGAAGTGTAACATTAACAAAAACATATTAATGAGACAGTAATATAAATTCATAATCAACAAAACTATTGTCTGAGATATAAGAACATGTTTCTATGATGTATTTATAAAAAATTCAAATTAATTATACATGGGGTTTGTGTGTCAATGAAGTGTGTCAAGACATAAGGTAAGGGAATTTCATCTCACTCTTTTTTTTTTGATGAGATACAAGAAATATTCACCTCTAAAATATTTTTTGTATTTAATATACACAAAATGAATATATTGTATTCCCATTAAAATTATATTTATGGTTAGTTACATACAATTATATGATCATTATTTTATAATATTTCTGTTCAAAAATGGGTTTTAATGGTCTTTTATAAGTTTTCTTGGAAAACAATTTTGAAATGGATAAGAAAATTAATTATATATTCCATGATAAATGTATTTAAATATTTTAAATATTACATTTTATGTTTTCTTGTATATTTATAAAGAAAATAATTTTAAAAGTATTTATGCTTGAAAAATATTTTTTAAAAGAATATTGATATTTTCATCAAAAATGTTTTTAAAAGATCATTCTGAAATATTTCCATCTAAAATAACAAAGGTTGATGTTACTAATTCCTTAATTGGTACTGATCTAATTGTTACATTTATATTATTTTTTTAATGGTTTATTATTTATATCATGTTCTTTAATAAACCCATTTCTCTTTCACATGATATATATTAATTAAATCTGTTTTTATTAACGGATTATGTTTTTGATGAAATAAATATGAGATTGTATATTTTTTCATAGGTTATGACATGATTACATGTTTATGATACCCATTTTATTTCTTGTATTATTATATTATTTTTTATTATTATTTTCACATGTATTTATTATTTCATGAGAATATTGGGGGGACTGAGAACTTCCTCTAATGAATTGGTTAAATATATATATCTCATGAGATAGGCTAAGATGCTCATTAGAGTGATTCTTGACTAATAAAATGGCCATAGGCATGAACCATGACTACTAAGATGATATTTGAAGTGGAATAATACAACTATGTTGGCCATGGGATTAATCCATGACAAACAATATGGTACGAGTTTTGAAAACATACTAATAAGATGGTTTCTGTAGTGATTAATTTGATATAATGGAAATTATATTATATGTTTATGTGTCTTCCATTATTACATTTTTTATTTATATGTTATTCTTTAATGTATTAAATTATTTATTTCCTTATGATTCATTTATTGAGAACATTCATGATTTATTCTATGATTTTAGTTTATTCTCTTTGATAAAGCGGGTATGATCTTTTTATGTTATGATCACATCGTCATACTCTTATGCTCAACTATCTGTTTATTGGTTTCCATTGTTTAACCATACAGAGCATCTGAGCTCACCAGTTTCTATGTTTCCATTACCCCATGATATATAGATACATATAAATTTATATTTTCCTATTATTGATTCTAGTAAAGATGAATGAATGAGATAAGGTAGATCACTTATGTACCTGTTTTTATGTTTCTTTGATTCTAAATTCACTAGACTAATGCAGTCTTTGGTCGACTGTTCGTACATTTTTTTATTTATTCCACAAAAGTGATGTAGTGTTACTGTATTTAAAGGATGGTTCATTATATTTGGTATCATAAATATAGTTTACATATCCATTTGAAGCTAGAATGTGAAAACCATAGTGAAAATATAAAGGATAAGTGTAAGAATTATACAAAGGTTAAAGAAAAGGTGTAATTAATGGTCATGGTATTTTCATAAAGGATATACTGAGTTGTTTCCTACATATACATACACAAATGGATATAAAAAATCGATGTGTCTATGGAAAAAATATACCGAGAAGTAACAACTATAACAAGATGTTCCTTCCTGCGTCAGGGTAATATGTTATATGACAACTGGCCTTTCCTTACCTGGTATAAAAATCCCAACGGATATGCTTCAGAAATTAAAAAAAATTAGGAACCATCATTAAGGATTGAAATATAATAATATTAGTAATAACCTAGGACAAACTTAATTTTTCATAGATTAAGGATAATTTTATACAATAGATATTATATATGTGACATTTCCTGATTATATGGTTCCTCATTATGATAAAATTTTCTTACTCTATGATTTTGGTTTTAGTCAACTATCAGAACCTGAAAGAACTACCTTAATTGGGAATATAATGGAAAAGTCAAAAAATTTATTCCTATGGAATCAAATTTTAATGGATTATTAATTTAAAATTTTGTTTATATTCTTTCATAGATTTCATAACCAATGAATCATGTTGGACTTCCAAATGAGAAATGTGGGAACAAAATACTATTGATTATTTCAGGAGGCAACATCCACCTTCATTAATAGGTTATTTTGATACACATATTGTAAAACAATTTATCAATACTACTAAAAAGATATTATCCATTATCTAGTGTTCTAACCATGAGAATGTATTTCTGTCCATTTATTATATAGATGGTTATGCGGAGAAAAGGTTGACACTAATGAAAAAAAATATAGAATGATGAGATTGAATCCATGGAATGGGAGGAGATCAAAAAATTATATTTCAAGAAGTAATTTCCATAGATTCTTTATACAATTATATATAAAGGCTTCCTCAAGGTGAAGCAAATGGGGGATGAATCTATCAGTACTTATGAGGCTAATTTTACAAGACTTGGGCGGTACACATCAAGAATTATAATCCAAACTGAATATACAGTTGATATATTCTTCATTGGATTAATGAAAAGTCTATAAAGATTAATATCCATAAGAAACTATCATTTCAATGAGGATATTTGGTTTTGTGAAATCAAGGATGAAATGGGGGTTGGAGTAACATATCAATCCAATAGATATGACAAGAATATGAAGTTGGATTTCAAAGGAAAATATAAACACCATGAGGATAAGAAAATGAAATTTCTATTATAGCCCAAGTGTATGGATAAGGATGGAGTAAATTTCTTTAAGGGGTTTAAAAAATGTTTTATATGTGTAAGGGAATGTCCTTAGACATTTCATTCCTGATGTGATGGGAATAAGTTATATTATAGTGTGAATGGAGAAAAGGTGGAAAATAATCCTCCCTCAGACATTATCTCTTGTAGTATTAGTAGAATTGGAAATAAGGTAACACGTTCCCAAATACAAGGTCAAGTGATGTTAATCGACATCAGAAACATCTTATGTCGAGTGACATGGTGAAATATCATGCAACCGTTATTTCTAACAAGGGGTGCTATAATGATGTTCTAAAAGGTACACATACCATCAACTCTATAAATTATAATGTATCAATTTATTATGCATCTACCAACTAATTCATATCTATTGAATTTTCAAAGGGTGATTATATTCCTACAATTAGATTAGAAGTGGAGTTAGAATATCAAAGCCCTAAAGTTACGATGATTTTATTCCAATTTTTTGATTCCTATATAGTTTATTTTTGTCAGAATTTTCTTCCTTTAAATATTTTAATTCATTATTTGTTTGAATTTGACATCATCTTATTCATGCATTTTCTTTATCATCAAAAATCCCTCCCTAATTATCGATGAATGTAAGTTACATTTGATATTTTAGACCCTCCAATAATATTCCATCAATGTGACAATTAGTGTGAAATTCTTTTGGAGAATACATCGAGTTTATGGATCTCAATTACCATTCATAATAGAAGTTTATCTCAATTGGATTAAAAGAATCTAAAAATTGATTATATTCCAATTAATTAGGAATTTTTTGATGTCTTTCTAGAAGAGTTTCGTATCCTTCCACCAGAACATGATGTAGAGTACACAATAGAACCGATACCTGGTTCCACACCAATCTCAAATATTCATTATAGAATATCCACATTTGAGTTGTAGGAGTTGAATAATAAACTCCATGAAAACCATGATAAGGCATTCATTCATTAATGTGTTTCACCTTGGGTATGCCAATTCCCTTTTTGAAAAATAATTATGCATCAATTATACCCTTCATTGATTATTGGAAGTTGAATAAGATCACAGTCAAGAACAAGTACCATCTTCTCTATATTGATCACTTTTTTGAAAAGCTTCATGGAGATGAATACTTTTCTAATATTGACCATCATTCTAGATATTGTCAATTGATGGTTAAGAAGGAGGTTATACCCAAGATTAATTTCTATAAATGGTTGGGATACTATTAATATATTGGAATTATTTTTTTTCGTACAAATTATATTGATATATTCATGAATTTAATTTCTTGGGTCTCCGGAGATTACCTAAATCATATTGTGGTAGTCCATGCATATGATATTCTTTTATATTAAATGAGAAATGAAGAGGATGAATACGACATTATAATTGTATAAATGTCACCAACAAAAGAGAAAATATATAAAAAACATACAATCTATGAATTTTGGCTGCAAAAGGTTTGTTTTTTTGTGTCACAGATTCACAATCGATGGTATATCATTACATCCATCAAAGATTGAGGCTATTGAAAGCTGGCCTAGTCCAACAATTGTGACAGAGATCTATATTCATCTTTGTTAGATAGATATTATCAATGATATGAGGATGATTTCTTAAAAATATATAATTCTTTGACCATATTAACATAAAATTGCATCATGTTCCTCTGGACAGATGATTGTGATGAAAATTTCAAGGAACGGAAAAGAATGTTGGACAAATTTCTTGTTCATACATTACCCTAGAGTGTAGAAGGGTTTGTAACCTATAAATACTCACACAATAGGGGATTGGGATGTGTTCTTATAATGAATAACATGGTAATTGTGTATTCATCATGAGAGTAGAAAGATTATTTTGTAGAATTACATAACTCGTGATTTGAGGTTAGAATTATTAATTATTTCATAAAAAACATGGAGGAATTGTCTTTATAGAGAATAGTGTGATATATATATATACTGATCATAAAATTATGAAATAAATATTCAGACAAAAGGAGTTGAACATGGGTATCATAAGATCGTTGGAGTTGATAACGAATTATTACTCCTCAATACATTACCACAATGGGAAAGAGAACAAGGTGGATGATGATTTATGTCAATGTATCATAATAGATTATCCCTGACAATGATAAAAAAAGATCCAAAATTTCTAGATTTGCAAAGGACTGATAAAAAACCCTCATGGAAGGGGAACATCTTATATTTCTTAAATGAATGATCAAATATCTATCAATGTAAAGATTGAAGAGGCCCCAGAAGTATAAGTATAGATGAAGAAGGATTTCAGAAATGCTTCTAACATTAACATTGGGAAAGATATGATGATAAGGTTTGAAAGCTGTGTTGGTATTAATTCCATACTATAATTGATGATGGAGCTATTATAGGAAGCTTATAGTTCTCTATTCCATTTTAATCAAAGAAGTAAAAATATGTATAGGAATTTGAATGATTATTTCTAGCAGGATGGAATAAAGAGTGGTATCATATAGTTTTAACCTAATATTAGGTTTTCCAGCAATCCATTATTGAAAGAAAAAAATAATAAAGGGACATTGTATCCATTACCCATTCAAGAATGGAAATGGGGGAACATCACTATGGATTTTTTTGTTTTATTACCCAAAATATGTAATTGGATTAATGTTATTTGGGCGGTATTCAATTTACATAGTATTCAATACAATGCATTGTAATTGGAGAAAACTTATCTCTGGATCATATTTCTGGGATTTACAATATGGATGTGGCAACGTTTCATGTAGTACTATATTTTATTATATCAGATCAAGATATGAGGATTTCCTAAAAATTATGGTGAATTATCTAATAGGGACATGATATATAATTCAGTTTCAACAATACTTATCATCCTCATAAGGATGGTTATTCTGGAAGGAAAATTGTAAACTAAGAGAATATGTTGACATCTTGATTTTTATATTTCAAAGGTGGTTGGTGTGACAACATAATCATGATTGAAAATTAATTAATTCCATATTCCCTATAGGACATATGGTCTCAAGTGAATCTTTGCAAAGTATGGAGGCTACTGAATAATAGTAAGGGCCTATAGTTTGTACATAGGGAAACTATTCTGTCATTAACAGTGTATAACATAGAGGATAAATATTAACATAGGAAAATAAGATATATAATATAAGTAAACAGAGAGATGATTTGTAAAAATAATCAATAGTATAAATAACTAAAATAACTAGAATAACTAATGATGATATTCCATGTGACAATAAAAGAGGAAAACCTAGAAATAATACATTACAAATAACATGTCCCACAAAAGTGTATGGAAACTAAATTTCTATCCCAAGAATTCTGAGATCAGGCTCTGTCATATGATGTCAAGTTCTATCATAAACAACAATCAATCAAGTATTCAACATTGTGTTATTTTTAACACCCCAATCATCCACGGTACGTTACTCTTTAAATAATATGATAGTGTGTGAAGAACACAACACTATATTCAAGAGCACCATGACATATCAATCTAGGAGTTTAGGAGAGTGGTTAAGAATAATAATAACCAAATTTTTAATTTTATATACTACATATAATTTTAACAAACATATTATGTTTTTTTAGACATAATATAAGAACAAATTCAATTTTTCAAATAAATGATGTATTTTTTTAAAAAGGCAATTTTATCGTATTTTAATAGAAAACACTTTTTAAATAAAATATTTGACACTTATATATATATATAATATAGAAAAATAATAATCTTATTTAGAATAGGGACATAAAAATTTTGATTGGATAAATTTTCAGTGCTTTTCTGATAACATTCAAATTTTGATGAATATTGAAAAATACCAAATTTTAATTTAAAATAACTTTTTTAGTCAAAATAATTTATAATGTTAAATTAATAATTTTAGTGGTTTTTAAGTATATTTATATAGTATTTTTACAATTTAATCCAATGTTTTTCCTTGAATGTAATTTTACATTTAAATTAGACATAAACATATATTAATATTTTAATAGTTTTTATTTCTAAAAAATCATCTTTCTAGTGTTGACAACATAAATAATTTTTAAAATTAATTAATAAAGAATAAATTATTGAATTTTGAAAAATATACATCATTTATGAATTTGTAATAACAAAATTAGCTTTGGGTGATTTTTTTTTATTTTTTTAAAAACATTCAATTTTTTATGAATAGTTAAAAACACTTTATTATTTTTTAAAGCCGAATTTTGGATTAAATAATTATTTTTAATTTATATTTATTTTAATGTAAAAATATATATATAATACTTATATTAGTCTAATGTAATTCATTGAATTTAATTTATATAAATATTAGATGTATAAAATTTTATTGAACTTTTTACCTTCTTTTACTCACCTTCTATGCACATTAGAAAAGATCCATAAAAAATAATTTTATCATGACTGTCCATTGAATTTCAAAAATACAAGAGACACATTTGACATCAGTACCTAAAATGTGGTTCAATATTATGAAAATATTTTTTTTTCAAAGTAACATTTGAATTTTAATTACCACGACTAAAAGTAAACATGGTAATTAAAGGTAAAATTGATATTATAATTAGCCTAAAACATGTCCTAATTCTACTTAATAAGTCTATATAGACTAAAATCATCATTAGGAATAAACTATGATCCTTTTTATCCAATTAAATTAGATTAGGACACAAATTATTATTTTATTTATATAGTAGTTAAAAGTGTTAAATTCAATTTTTAATAACTAAACTATCTTTAATATAGGGATATATATAAGATAAATTTGGATAAAAATATTTATTATAAATATAATAAATTTTCCTACATAATGGTATTTTATTAATAATTTTTTGACATTATATATTTAAATTTATTTATGACACATTGATGATGGAGTAATTACCATATTATTGAATGATTAAGATTATTGATTTTATAAATATTAATATAATTGTAAATTGAGATTTTTGACATATTCCACGAAATTTATAAATTAATATGAAATTTTATGGTTGATTGAATAAATTTTTTTGGAAGTGATAATATTGTTATGACTTTCAGCAAAACCAAATAGTATATAGTGTCAAAATTGACATAAATGAGTTTTTAAAACATATAATATATTATTAATTGATATAAATTTTTAAAAAATATAAGATTCGGCCAATGGACATATATAAGGTTATAAATATCATTAATGACCCACATGGGGTTCCCTGGTCTTTTTATAGTATTTTTAATAAAAATTTATTATAATAATACACGAATACATGGAAAAAGATAAACTATTTAACTAATTGTTAAATCTAAAAGATAAGTTTAATATGGTGACATAAACCTGTCTAAAACATATTGTTTTAATGTTATTTGACCCATCCCCACCTTATCCATGAAATAAATATTTTTGAAGACATTATCAACTGTATATGATTGTATAATAAAATAATATTTCATGCTTTTCCTAAAGTGACCCTCACCTCTCATATAAAAGGGTACCTCCCCTTCTCTCAAAATCACACCACCAATGTCATTTGGATCGGCCCTCCCCTAATAAAATATCATCATAAATAAACCCACTTAAGCCTATAAGCATCATTTTGATCAGAAATCATCCTATGTATCAATTTTCAATAAATCTAAATGAAGGACCCGATGAAGAGGTAATATTTTCATCACATATTTCAATGTTCTATTCTAATTCTGCTTCCTTTTTTTTCTTTAAAAAGAAAAATAATAAATACAGTACCTTCTACATAATATGATTTTATTATAAATATGATACAACCATTTTAATTATTATTTCCATCCTATGAATGGCTAAGTCATCATACATGCGTGCGTATGGCTTACCGTCTCCACGTCGTGGTGTAATTTGTTAGTCAACACTTCATCATATGGATGGGTATAATACATAGTATAATTGATGTAAATAATAAATATAACATTTTAATGGTTATAAATATATGATATAATTTTCAATAATATATTATTTAACCATAAATAGAATTTTATTTTTGGTCATTCGTACGTATAGATTACCATCTCCACGAACGTGATAATATTCATTCCCCATCGTAACCATTCTAGAATAATTTTTATTTTATGATTAAAACTAATTTTTAAGAAATTAATATCATTCACGAGATGAATAAAATACATACTATCCCTATCAAACATGAAAAACATTACAAAACATATAATGGGAAATGAAACAGTAATTACCAGAAACAATGAATCTACTGAAATATTATTAATAATTCAATATTATAAGATCATATATGATATCATATTTATTTTTGTCATTATTTTATAATTTAATAAGAATTATTTAACCATTATAAATGAGTTTACACAACCATATACTTAGTAAAATTATAAGGTAAGGGGTATTCGTCTCACTTCATATTCCCGTGAGATTCATGAAATATTGCCACTATTTCCTTATGTGTCGTGTATGTAATTTACATGATTGTATTATTTGGGTAATATAATTTAATTTATGGGTATTTAGATTTACATTTCAAAATCCTTATTTCAAAGAGTGTATGTTTCATATGTTACCGAATCGGTAAGGTAATTTCTAATATCAATTTCCAACTATTGGGTTTTACGAAAACTTTATTGATTATTTTACTCAAATATTATGTATGAATTCAATATTAATTTATTTATGTGGTAATTTCTACTACCATTTTTGTGGATATAATATTTATACATTTAATCGCTCCATTGATATTTTCTCATGTAATCGATATGAACTTGATGAGAGTAATGTTAACTCAATTTCCATTCGTTGAGTTAATCATCCAATTCAATGTTGTTGTTTTTACAAGAATATGTGTGAATGTACTCTTATTGAATTACAATGATTATTCAATCATATTTAGTGTATTTTATATTTTTCATTCACAAATATGACATCGATTTATCTTACCCTTATGTTGCGGTCTTTATAATTTATTTCAACTCAATTTACCTTCCCTTGAGACTTCTTTGTTGATATGAACCAACTCACTTTTATATGATTTTTATAATGTACATTGACATATTATATAATTAATCCCTCTATTATCATGATATTATAATGTTTTTTACCTCAAAATTTTATATTCATTAATCTATCATTTGGTTAGGAACACTAAATAAAATATTATTTTAAATTTTTTAATGATTTATTCTACTAAATCATTCTCATTGGTGTCCATGTTTTAAAAATGGTGTTAAGGATTTATTTATATGTAAATTAATATTTTAAAATTAAAATTCCCTTTTAAATGATTTAATGTTGTATGGGACACTTCGATTCAAAAATATAATTTTAACTCTTTCTTGATAAATAGTGAGACATGTAAATGTTTTCATGGAAAAGGGTATACATATCACAAATATTTTTACTGATTATTTGATTCAATGTAAATATACTTCACAACTCTTGATTGAGGTTTATTTATTATAATAAAATATTCAATATTGTATTGAAAGTGTTATGTTTGAATGTGGATGTTCTATTTTTAAACAATTCTTGGTTTGTGGATAAAATATTGACATTTGTATGCTAGTTTTAGAAAAAATGAATAGATTATGTTTTAACTGTTTCATATGAGAAATGTATTATTCTTGGTAAGTGACGGGTAGATCCGACTATAGAACATATATGAATCAGTAGGTCTCATGAGAAAATATAGTGTCTTACCCCAATTCTTTTACAAAGTCTTATTTGAAGTCGTGGAACGAGGCCTTTACACTATGGTTATAATGTCTGGCATTATGCATTCCATCATTATTAAATTACATGTGATTATTTAACTAGTATAACATCCATTTTAATTTATAAATGGCACTATTTTAATTATCTTATCCATATTACTATGATGTATAAGTTCAAAAGGCTTGTGGTTTAGTCTTATACATTTCCTTAAATATTTATATTTATTTATGATAGTTTATACTATATTTTAATCCTTATTGAGCATCTGAGCTCACCCCATTATTATGATTTCTTTTACCGAGGATGCTAAGAAGTATATTTTTCTTGAATTATAGGTATATATTGAGGGACATGAGTGTGTACAAAAGGGACACCTTATTGTTGTTTTTACATGATATAATGTAAAAATTATGTATGTATCTATTACTTTTGAAAATACAAAACATAATGGTCTATTAAGACTTGATCTCTTGTGATCATTCCAATGTTATGTAATAATGCACTGTCTCTGGGTAACATGTGTCGGGGTGTTATGATTGGTATGAGAGAAGATTAGTACAAACGATGGAAGCTAGATTTAGAAAAACTGTTATTAGAGAACATTATCCTAATACAGACTTTTAGGTTTTGTATAGAATAAATTCTTATAATTTTTATAATGTATATAATTTTGGCATTTTTCATGAAATACATTTAGGTATGGATATGAGATGGTAGAGGCGGCTCTGGAATAGATGTACCGATGAGTGAAAACTCTGATAAAGAGTTTAGGGATTGACTCGGGGTATCATAGTACAGAATAACGGGCCTTGCTTCACTCTTGGTTATGACCCTCTCGGGTGATATGCTTAGGATAATTCATGTTTTCGTTACAAACCAATTTAACTAATTTTAATATAAGAACATAATAGATATCCTTGATTAATCCTATAGTAATTTTGATTGAAAATATTGTTTCATGACAATCTCTAAATTATTTTATAACTATTGTTACTCACATTCTACTTTCTGGTTTTAGTAAATGGATGGATTCCAAGGAATTCATAGTGACATTGAAAATGAATTACAAGGTTGGCACGGTGGTGGAAAGGAGAAACGAAATGAATTGTTGATAGGTGTTAAATATATCTTGTTCTTTCTAAATCAATTTTTCAAAAATATGATAAAAACATATATATTTACCAACTCTCGAACACATCAAAGAAGAGAAAAGAGAAGAATTATAAGATCTCTAGCAGTGGAGACCATGGAGAAATGAAATTTCATTTTTCATCATGCATGAAATGTGGAAGGAGACACCCATGAAATTCTATCAATGGAACCCAAATGATTTATGTGTGGTAAAGATGAACAAATATTAAATAATTTTCCTGAAAAAATTAAGTGTACTATGGAAGAAAATAACAATGATACTAAGAATCCTTTTACAGTATTTTTCAATAAATGTAGGGTACCTGGGAATTAACCGATTCAATTTCCTATGATATAGGATGAAATATTATTCATGGAATAACCTATTTGAAAATAAATGGATGGAGAAATGATTAAAAGTATTAAAACTCTTTGTTGATGGGAATACTTTAGAAGACCTCTCTCTTGTATGTGTATCCCAGACGTTTGTTATTTATAAATTATAGTTGAATAATAATTATCTTTTCTATTATTAATATTGTTATAGAGAACCATTTGGTTTTATATGACCCTTGAATTTGAGTCAATTTCATATTTTTACTTTTTGGGATGAAAATTCATGGTATGAGATAACATTTGTGGTTAAAATATGTTATGGTTATTTTTTATGATTTTATCTCATTTTGTGAGAATTTATAAAATTATATATTTTTTGAAAAAGGATAATGCTTAGACCATAAGACAACCCATTGCGTCGGACAATGTTGTGGGAATCAAACACACAATGAAAGGGAAAACATGATTTATCACCGACCACTAGACTACGTGATTACCATGGTTAGCATGACTAATTATTTTTTGTTAAATGATTTTATGGATCAATAATATGTTGATTTTGGGATCATATTATATATCCTTAGTATTGGAAAATGGTTTTTTGATTAAGCGATAAATGTTATTTTTGAATACATTTTCTCTTTTGGTAACAGTATATTCCTAAGAAAGTAGAATACTATAAGATTTCATTTGAGGAGTTAGTGTAGATTTTTATTATGGAAATTTGCTTGTTTTTTATGGACTTATAGATATTTTGGTTATTTTTAAAAAATGATTGGATGATCACAGAAAATATATGATTATGATAATTAATTGAAGTATTTGACCATAATAGTAGTAGATGTTATTTGGGGATAATTGTTAAGATTTTACGTGGAAGAATATGTGATCAATTATTTCTGAATTTTGGGTCAGAAACATTGTTTGGATTATTCTGATAAGTTTTAAGGAAATTTTTTTAATTGGATTTTTTTAACATTGGGTTTTTTTGATTAATTTTGGAGATTAATAGAAGTATTTCTTCTTATAATGGATTATCCTTTTTAGGTATCATCTGATCTTGTACTAACCATTTTTGTTATGGTTAATGTCTAAAGGCAGGTGAAATATATAGTTCATATTTTGTGGATTATGTTATTCTCTAGATGTTGATTCTAGTTCTTCAGATGTGACCATGTCATATTGAATACATATCTATTGGAGTGAAATATAAGTATGTGGTATAAATTAGTTACTGGATGTAGAACTACTTTTCTAGTATTATTTTTCTTATTCGATGAGTAAAATAATTCTTAATCTTTAGGTAAAGGATCTAAAATCCAAAAATGTGTTATCCTAATGCCTAATGTTTTGTTGATCTAACGATATTTTTATTCATCGTATATTTTTTTCATTTGAGGCCTTAAATATTCCATTCAATTGTTTTCTATTAATGACCTTAATCACTCCCTATAAATATTTATGTTTCCCTCTAATAATAATTTACACCAATGTTCTCATATTATAAATCATAATTTGGATTTGAATTTTCCATTTCCCTTTCCCCCTTATTAAGTCTAAATTTTATTAACATTATCTATGATGTGAGTATTAAAATGGTATATTATATTTTTATTAATCTTTTTACTTTTAATGAAAATTTTCAAATTATGAGGAAGAAATTTATTAAAGGAGGAAAGATTGTAACATCTCATTCTTCCATGGTACGTTTCTCTTTGAATAATACAATAGTGTGTGAAGTACGCAACATTGAGTTAAAGCGCATGACGAACTATCAAACTAACAGTTAAAAAAAGAGGTTATGAATATTAATTACCAAATATCTAATTTTATATACTCTATATAATTCTATAATCTATATTATGTGTTTCAGGGAGATAATATAATAAGATATTCAATTTTTCAAATAAGAGATGTATTTAAAAAAAGAAATTTTACCACCATATAACAGAGAACCTTCTAAATACAATATTTTGACACATTTATATATTAAATTTGACAATATAGTATTCTTCTATATAAGTGGAACATAAAAATTTAATTGGGATTCATTTTCGGTGCTTTTCTACTAATTTTCATATAGTGATGAATAATGGAAAATGATTAATTTTATTTGAGACCAAATTTTTTAATAAAAATAACATATAATATTAAATTTGACATTTTAATAGTTTTTATGTATAATTATATTATATTTTTATCATTTATTCCAATTTTGGTCATTGGAAGTAATTTTACATTTAAATTGGACATAAACATATATCTATCTTTTGATGATTTTTACTTCTCAAAAAACGACTTTCTAGTTTTGAAAACATAAATATTTTTAAAATTAATTAAGGCAAAATATATGTTATAAATTTGATACAATAGACATCATTTTTTAATTAGGAATATTGAAATTATCATTGGGTGAATTTGAGATATTTTTCTAAAAACAGTCAATTTTTTATGAATACTGAAAAACACGGTGTTATTGTTTATAGCCAACATTTTATTTAAATAGAATTTTTTAATATAAATTTATTTTAAATTAAAAATACATACATAATAACTATATTAGTCCAATATAATTAATTCAATTAATTTTATAATAATATTAGATATATGAAATTTTATTGATCTTTTTTCTATATTTTACTCACATTCTAGGAGCATTCGCAAATTTGAATAAGACAAAATATTACCCCTTATTTGAATTGAATTTCATACATTTTAGAGACATATATTATGTTAGTAAGTAAAATTTTGTTCAATATGATGAAAATTGTTTTTTTTTAATAGTAACTTTTGAATTTCTTTTACAACAGTTAAAATAAAATATGATAATTAGAGGTAAAAATGATATTAAAATCACCCTAACACATGTCTTAATTATATTGGATAAGATTACTTAGGCCTAAAAAATCCATTTGAGTAAAATATGATCCTTTTGTTCGCTTGGATTAGATTATGGCATTTATTATTATTTTATTTAAACAAAATATAATAGTGTTAAATTTTATGTTTAATAACTAATTTTTTTTTAATATATGGTGAAGTAATTTTCTAATTAATGAATGTTTAAAATAATTGATATTATAAATATTAATATAATTGTAAATTGAGACTTTTAATGTATTCCATGAATTTTTTTGGTAAATATGAAATGTTTGGGTTGATTATATAAAAAAATTTATAAGTGATAAAATTTTCATAACTTTCACACAAACCAAATACTAAATAGTGTCAAAATTGACATAAATGTGTTTTTTAAACAAATATTATATTATTAATTGATATAATATTCCTAAAAATATGTGTTTAGGATAAATGACATAGATAAGGATGTATATATCAATAATGAACCACTTTGGGTTCACATGTCTTTTTATAGTATGTTTATTAACCATTTTTATAATAATACATGAATACATGGTAAAAGTAAAACTGTTTAAATAAGAGTTGAATCTAAAAGATATGGTTAATATAGTGTCTTAGACCTATTTAAACCAATTATTTGATATGTTTTTTTTCCCATAACCACCTTATACTCAAAAAAAATCTCTTTGGAGCCATTATAAAATGAATATGATTGTATAAAAAAAATTCAATATTTTCCTAAAAATACCCTCACCTCTCTTATAAAAGAGTACATCCTCTTCCCTAAAAATCACACCTCCAAATCCATTTGGCTTTGCCAAAACCTACTCAAATATCCTCCAAACTATCCTAAATACAATTCATAGGCCTTTATTCGATCATAATCCAACCTAAGGATCCATTTTGATAAAATTCAAAAGAAGCACCCGATGAAGAGCTAATAATTTCATCACCTATTTCAAAGTTCATTTCTTCCCCAACTTACTATTTCATTTATGTTTCCATACCAAAATAATAATTCCATTACATTATAAATTATATTATGTTATTATAAATATGGTACAACCCTATTCATTATTCTATTAATAATATTAATGATAAAGACATCATACGTGAGTGCGTATGGCTTACCATATTCACGTCTTAGTATAGTTTGTTATTCAACACTTCAACATTTAGATGGGTATAATAATGAGTATAATTTATGTATATAATAAATATAACATTTTAATGATTCCTTATATATGATATACCATCCAATTACATATGATTTCATCATCAGTAGAATGGTATTTTCCCTCATGTGTACGTACAAATTAACATCTCCACGAATGTGAAGAGATTCATTCCCCATCATAACTATTGTAGAATAATTTTCATTTTATGATTAAAAATAATGTTTAAGAACTTATTAAAATTCTAGATATTAATAAAATACATCCTATCCATAACAAACATGGCTTACATAACAATACATATAAACAAAAATGAATAAGTTAACACTCAAAACAATGATACTACAGAAATATTATTAACTAAGAAATATTAGAAGATAATATATGGTATCATATTTATGTATGAGGTCCTAGTATAATTTAATGTCAATTATTTCACCATTATAAATGAGGATAACCTACCCTGTAATAAGGAAATGTACAAGGAAAGGGGTTTTTATCACACTTATTGTTCTCGTGAGATTCATGCCACTTTGACACTGTTTCCTTTTGTTTGGGGTATATACTTACCACGATTGTATTAATTAAATAATATACATTAATTTATGGGTATTTATATATTCATTTTATGATCCTTATTTCATGAGGTTTATGCTTCATATTTTACCAAATTGGTAAGAGAATTTCTAATTTAAATTTCCACTCATTGAGTTTTATGCACACTTATTTTATTATTTTACTCCAAGATTATGTGTAAAATCACTATTTATTTATTTATATAGTAATTTTCACTCCCTTTTTTGTGAATATAATTTTCATACACATAATCACTAAATTGATAAATTATCAAGTCCTCGAGATGAACTTGATAAGAGTAATGTTAACTCAATTTCCATTCCTTGAGTTAAGAATTTTTGTCATTGGTGTTCTTTTTAATACAATATATGTGAATTTCCTCTGATTGATTTACACTGATTGTCCAATCCTATTGAGTGTATTTATATTTTCATCACATAATTATGTCAATGATTTATCCTTTATCTAAGGATAAATTCTTTATAAGGGGTTTCATCTCAATTTTCATTATATTCAAACTTCTTTGTTTTTATGTGCAAACTCACTTTTATATGGTGTATAAACTCTACTTTGACATAGTATATCACGAATCCCTTTATTCTCATAATATTATAAAGTTTTTATAACATCAAATTTTTGTATTAAATTATCTATCATTTGGTTAGGAAATCTAAACAAAATATCATTTTAAATGATTTAATGATTTATTCTTATAAATCATACTCATTAATGTCCATTTTTTAAAAATTTATTAAGGATTTGTTTACATGAGCATTAATGTTTTAAAATTAAAATTCATTTTAAAAGTTTCAAATTGTTATGGGACATTTTGATTGAAAAATATATTTTTAGCAGCATATTGATATATAGTGGTACATTTAAATGTTTTCATGAAAAAGGGGATATTTCCCTCAAATAGTGTTACTGATTATTTTCATCTTTGTAAATATCATTACTTATTACTTATTTAGGTTGATTTAGTATAATTAAATCTTCAATATTGTGTTTAGTGGGTTATGTTTGACTATAGATGTTCTATTATTAAACCATTCTTGAGTTGTGGTTATAATATTGACATTTTGTATGCTAGTTTTAATAAAAATGGTTATATTATCTTTCAAGATTTTTATATGAGGAATGCATTGGACATAGTATGTGACGGGTGGAGCTATTTATATCATCTCGATGCATCAGTAGGTATCATGAGACAAACTAGTGTCGTGGCACAAGGCATTGACAAAATATTATTTGTGGTCTTGGCATGATTCCTTGATAATGTGGTTTTTATTTCTAACATTGTGAGTTAAATCATGTATAAAAATAGATATGGATATTGCATGTGATTATTCGAGTAGTAGAATATCGATCAAGAATAAGAAAATGACATTATTTTATTTTTTTCTCGTATTATTTTTATTATTATGTTTAATAGTTTTTTGTTTTAGTCTTATAAATTGACTTAAATGTTTATTCTTATTTATGATAGTTTCTGATATATTTTTATCCCTGCTGATCATCTGAGCTCACCCCTTTCTAATGATATCTTTTTCACAGGATGCGAATAGGTATATAATGCCTGATTTGTAGAGATAGTTTTATGGATATGACTATGTTCAAAGGGGACACACTGTTGTTGATTTTTTGTGATGTAATGTAAAACTTATTTATATTTCAAGTACATACTAGGATACTAAACTAATAGGTCTTTCAATAATTGATCTCTTGTGATCATTCTGATTTTATGTAATAATGCATCGACTATGGGTTACTCTGTTCATGGCGTTACATTATTCCTTTTTTCAACACCTGTATTCATGTAATATGCCTCGGGTACCAAATGGTCATCAGAGAGGGTTTGTTATAAATATTAATGGACCACCACCAATGGTGTCTATAAAATCAATAATGTGTAATCAAAATGTAGCAGTGTTAAATCATACATATATAATGTTTAGTAGTAAAATGTATCTAAATACCCAAGTACCTACTTCATCCCCTCATTAGAGTTTTGAACATTTAACATTTTAATTAATTGAGTGTTACAATTTTATAAATAAGTCATGTTCTAACAATAGTTAAGGTTCCAATATGTTACAAGGATACCAATATTTATATTTAGTAACGAAGAACCAAGGTAATAACTACAGAAATGTAGACCTCACGGGTCAGCAACTGAGTAATAATTGTACCATGTAAATGGGTATGAATGTAATCTAATGACTTAATAACAAGGAATTCCATAGTAAGATGAAAATTGTGTACAAGGTGATCATCCAAGGTAAAATGGGTCTAAGTAGTGACTAGGCCATATGGGATGTAACAATGGAACATTCTAGTCCATACTAGAGCAGTGGTTGTACCCCATTTATCCCTTAATACTTTGTGTGGGCTCCAATGGTGTCATATTGGGAATCTATGAATTGGGAAGGATCATGAACAAGTTAGGTATCATCCTAAGAAAGACACATCCTTGAATCATAATGGGGTTTCTATGTTTTCAAGGAATTCCCCAACAACAATCCAATGAGAGCTCGATTCAGGCCACTTCTATTTGATAATTAATTCATAGATATATCTTAAATGGGTTCATTCAATGACTTTAATTATTTTGAATAGAGAGATTACCATGGAACACATTAACCATGTCAAAATCATTAATAAGGCAATTTGGTTCCAGCCTTTCCATTAATATTGTGAGAAGGACAAATACCATGCAACCATTCATTTAAACCATTTAAGAATATTTAATAATTATGGTTCACCCAGCTACCATACATCAATATGGTATGGGGTGTTACAAAAATGAAACCTATTATTCAGTGAAATGTAAATCTGGTAAAGTCAAATACATAGTATACATTCCAATTTACCATTCACATTTAATTATAAATTTGAAGCACTATCCTTGGGCATTTCAATTGGAAGTGAAATGGTATATTTTATTCACTATTACATTTTTTCATAAGAATTTAGAATAAGGAGGCTTACAATTATTGTGGTCAAG
Source organism: Viscum album (assembly GCA_963277665.1). Classification (NCBI taxonomy): domain Eukaryota; kingdom Viridiplantae; phylum Streptophyta; class Magnoliopsida; order Santalales; family Viscaceae; genus Viscum; species Viscum album. The sequence goes on from OY728161.1 coordinate 1,597,555,518, forward strand.
CTCGACCACACCCAAACGATGGCTCAAAAGTGTCAAAAACAAAAAACAGAATTATGGAATATCATCGATCATGGACTATGGAGAGTTTTGATCATAACCACAAACAATTAATCACATATTTTTAAAGTTCACAATCATTTGGTTCTAATGATTATAAGCATTACATATAATTTCAACAAATGACACCGGAAGGAATCGGAGAGCCCCACACAATAAATTTCAAAATCATCCAACATGAGGGATGCGTTATATTCTACACACCTTTGGCTTGTATAGCACCCATTCTCTGATATTAACCTCCGATTTAGCTTATAATGGAGTAGATTTAAAAAAAATTGTTAAATTTCACACTTTTTTGACTAGTTCGAGAGCAAGAGACAATAAAATGGATTAAATGGACTCACGTAATTAGGGTTGCACATCAAATGTGATCAACGAAGGCTTCATCAGATCTCAAAAAATGGAGACCATTCATTCCCAGTAATAGGCCATAAAAACATATCCAAGAAGGCGATAATTAGAGGAGAATACAACATGAATTAATATTAGGATGAAGGAGGATGATTAATTATATAATTACCAGATAAATGTTCATTTTACCCACAAAATATAATGTGCACGGTTTGTCCATGCAGTTTGAAAAACAGTGGAGAAAAAAATTCTGGGTACCAATGAAAAATGGGAACTATCAATGTTAGGCCGCAATATTAGGGAAACTGTGCACCAACCACATGAGATGGGGATTCACAATATCCAAACCATAGTCTTGGTTAGATGTAACTATGAAGACTACCTCCACGGTTTACTATAACCATGAGTTAACCTCAATGTCTTAATAAATTTTTGTTTGGGATCCAAAGAAGCTATGGACACCCTCGGTACATTCTTTACCCCACTAAGAATCCATATTCGGTCCAACAAAAAAATTAGAATGAAATTTAAAGGATCCATACATGAATCAAAAAACTAGTCTAAAAGTCATCCCCCTTAAAATAACTCATCTTTGAGATCATCTTCTTAAGGTAGAGAAATAATATCCGGGAACAACTCTAGCCATTGTGCACGTACATCAGCCTCTCACTCCGAAGTCTCATCTTGCACGTGGTCATTCTACCATATAACCCTTACTAGAGGGACTAACTAGCATTAGAGAGTCTTTATGTTCTATTCAATTAGGTTTACTATGTACTCCTCAAAGGTATCATCGACATCTAACTCAACTACAATGAGATCAAAGGTATGAGATGTGTCGGAATCATATTTGTTAAGCTGTGAAACATGGGAGACGTTGTGCATAACATGGTACCTCTGATATAGTATCAACTAATAGGATACCAGCCAGACTCTATTTATAATATCAAACATCCGTATTCAATGAGGAAACATATTCCCTTGAATCTATAACTGTCTATTCCCTAGGCTTGGAGTTAACCGAAGGAAAACATGATCCCTGTTTTCATACTCTAGAGGTTGTCGACGACAATCAACATTAGATTTCTATTTTTTACTGAGCAGTATTCATACATTTTTTGATCCAATGAACCCACCCAAGAGTCTCCTAAATGAGACGAGGACCTATTAGGTATGCCTCAAATACCTCTTGTTAAAACAAGGGTGAACAAAATGACCTACCATAAAGGGCTTCAAAAGGATCAATCCAACTCATCTCTAGAAATGTATTATTATATGTGAACTAAATAACAGGGATATAATTCTCCTAAGAACCAATGATATCATGTACACATGATTGGATCACATCCCCTATAACATGTATCATCTATATTGAATGTTCATCGATTTGAGGGTGAAAAGTAGTTATTAGATGAGCCTTTATTCCCATAGCATTCTACAATCCCTTCCAGAACCATGACATGAAACAAGTAACCCTATCTAAAATTATTTTACATGGGACCCCGTGTAGTTGTATGATCTCATTGAAATATAGTCTTCCTAGCTCATCAATAGATATATTCTCTTGAATAGGTATGAAGTGAACCACATTTGTTAGTCTTTCAATGAAAACCCATACAACATCCCTACCTCTAGGAGAACTAGGAAAACCTACTACAATGTACATCACAACATCTTCGCATTTCCATTCTGGGATTAGAAGAAGCTATAAACAACCTATAGGTCTCTGGTGCTCCACCTTCACCTATGATAGGTGGACCATCTAATGATAAATCATTCTATTTAACATTTCATCTGATGGAACCATGACTGGCGTCACATATCTTGATATATATTGGATATTCCTGGACGAACTGACCAATGAGAAAGGTGTGAATCATTAATCAAATCCTCTATCATATATGTGGTATCCTAGAAATTACCATGAACACAAAAAATCTCATCTCTATCCCCGGAATAATCCAAAGTTTGTTTATCTCCTCATATAATATCATGGAGAACCAATCCCAAATGATATGAAAATTTCATACTCTTCACATTTTCATGGGGGGTAAGAGTTAGCTTCTAAAGATTATAGATAAGACTTCTCATGACTATCATGAAACTCTAGATGTCGCTCAGATAAAAGAGCAAATTACTTATATTTATCACTGGATTACCACATGGTCTATGTTTGATTGTTCCGTCTCAATATATTTTCAATGGAATTTCCCATTCTTGGTATGTAAGAAAACACAAAATCAATGTATTGTAGATATTTGACCCACATACACTATTTTATGATCATTTCATGATGTGAATAGATATATTTTAGGGTCATATGGTCAATGTATACAACAAAGAGCTAACCCAATGGATAATGTCTCTAGAAATGTTAGCCATAGATAACTGCAGGTAGATCAAGGTTGTGCATTGGATTGTCTTTCTAATGAGGTATAAACTAATAAGATCAGTACATAACGAATTTTTCTTCCTAAATTAGTAATACTCCTTGGCAGATTCCTGATGATTTATAGAATACGGTATAACCAATGCCTAGCTCTGTATGATTCATAATACATGCATATGAACCCCTCACATTCATCTCTGGAATGGATTCATCAACATATTCTCACCACAGGAAGATTACACCATTCTATGTTAGACTAGTAAGAGGTGAATCAAGGTGATAAAAGGGCTATAGTAAATTCTTGTAATGTCCAGCTATCCCTAAGAAAAATTTTATATAAGACATTTTCATCATATTACCCTAGGAAAAGACAACACTAACCATTTATAGGTCAACATATACACCTGATTTTGATAGTATATGACATAAGACGTGCTCTTTGTTGATCCAGAAGTTGAACCTAGAAAACCTAGAATAAAAATGATTCTCTTTTAGTGTACTCTGAATGACGTAAAGATGATTGTAATGGTCATTACAAGTGCGGGAGCAAAAAAAGATTTCTTCCAAAAATACTATGTCAAAATGAATTCAAATAGGGATGGATCACTCTGTTCATAATATCAATGAAAATTACAAGTGCATTCATAAGACCGAATGACATAACAACATTCTCATACTGACCATACCGTCTACAGAATGTTGTACATGATATGTCTATAAGTCTAAATCATTCTAGATTATAAAATTTTATCAGGTATATCTTAGATAAGTCCCTTGATCCAAGGATATGGTAAAAGAGATCATTTGTTCTAGTTAGTAGATATTGGTTGTTTACTATAAGTTGGATCAATCATCTATAATCCACTCAATGATATATGGGTGCATCATCCTTCATAGTGAAATGCATGAGAAACCCCCAAGGGGAATTACAAGGTCATATACAACATCTTACCTCTAAATAATCTAACTCTCACTTGATATCTTGATTCTATGTAGGTCCCATCCTCTACGATGTAATGGACACTAGAGCTGCTCCTAGAACAAGATTGATTATGAACAATAACTCTCTCTTAGGAGGTAATCAAGAAAAGTCATCATGAAAGACATCCCTGAGATGACCCACTACTGGAAGGGAATCATCTTATCATAAACCATTATCCTCCATGAAGATATTAGGGATCTTGGTAGTCACTCAACCTATCCTATGATTATTTTTTCCATCTCTACACTCCAAGACATCCCAATCACCAATATGGTGATAAATTATTCCCTCTAGTGATTTAAATGATACCATGTGGTTATATAAGCCTACAAAATTATTGTACAAAACCATCTATTCCATCTTGAGTATGAAATTTATGCACACCATCTCAGGAATAAAGACGTTGATTAACAATGGGTAACTACCTACCTCAATGGGATAGTCCATACATTGGTGTATTCCCTCATTCCATATCACTAACATTTTATCGAGTGTCATTAAAGTATTTTAATACGATATATCTAGTATAAGACATTAAACAGTAGATATAGAGATAAAATAGTTCTAAGAACCTTTACCAAATAAATTAGATACTATAGTAGATGCAACTATAATAGTATCTCATACTATAGATGGTCTCATAGCATGATCCTCATTTATCAGTTGTACTGAATCCATCTATCCTAATTCATGGCCCTTTGTGACAGCTGCAATACCATGATCATAACTGCTCTACTGGTAATAATGGTGATGAGCGATTTGGTTACCATGTCCAAGACCTCCACTATAGACCGACCTAGTGGTTTTATTCCAACTCGCCACCTGATGCGGCATAAAACAACCCACTACTAAAAATGAACCCATTGAGGATCCTTTTATAATAATTTTTGGTGGAATGGTCTTGATTAAACATTGAAGGTTCCCCTTACAGCCACAACCCTAACACTCAATTGGGTCTTTATCATAAAAAGTCTTATGATCCCCCATTGTCCACACTGATTTCTCAATTTATATCTATCTATATTTGAACATATGTTGTCATATACCTGATGAGAATCCATGAGGGAGTGGTTCATACCATCGAGAGAGATATTGTCCTTCCACATCAGTAATACTCTATAATTGGTACTAATATTGTCCCTCAGATTGCTCACAGTGATAAGAGTATAATTAATTATTACAAAAACATTCAGTAGGTGATAGATATTCACCGGCATATAGATGTCATACTAGAGCCCATCCTAGAAATGTCTATCACGTGAAATCGTACCACTATCTAAAAGTGGTGTGATGGGCATCAACTATGTGAAAAATGCTAACTATTCCATAACTAAAATAGAACCCTCCTCACAATACATGAAATCTCTTTCTCTATCAACTCTTATTTTGTGAGGAAAGAACTAATCAAATAAGGTAGTATGGAAATAAACCCATAACATGCCCTGGTGATGACCCTACGGGGTAATCACATCCCACGAATGCTTGGACGAGTCTCGAATCCTATATCATTCACATATGACCCTCCACTCTGTAGGTGTCTCTAGATGGTCAAATATTGGCTAGGTGGACTATAACCCATAATCAAAAAACATTGGACTATCATCCTCTGAGTAGGTAGGAGGAGGACGCTGCTGGAAATCACGAGTCAATTCTTCCATTGTAGATAAAACACTTGGAGAACCATGCATGGACTAGATCATATGCAGGGAACTATCACACACATGGTAATTAGTTCCGTAATCATTTTGAACAAGTAGTTCCTCGAATACAACACATGGATGTATGAATTGAAGATTAGTGTCCACCACATCTGGAGCATGGTCGTCACCATCCTCTTGTTGTATGATATGAGAATGTCATGGACGCATTGGTATAATATTTCCAAGAAACTCCCACATAACAATACTAGAAGTAGATAAATAAAATCAATTATATAATCTAAACAAGGATCACTCCCTATGGTATACTACCCCAACTACCCGCTTAGATGGAAATGTACCGGTAACTCCTCAAGTATATGTTTTATTTAATATTACATTTAATAAGAAGGTTCAATCCATTACCTTTCATAAACATGAAATAAAGGGATAATGATGTGTAATCATTTCATTTTAGAACTATAGTTTTACTATATATTGTATAACCATTCCCATTGAATTAGTTCCCATAAACAATATCAACGAAAGTGACACACATTTATTTATTGCAAGTATTGACTCTATATATTACTCATCGCAGCCAGCGTGGGCCCATAGACCTCTTTAATTTACCAATGAAATCATGTAATGTCATCCAATATTAATATAAACATAATCTAACTATCATATCATCATCAAAAAATCACTGCCATATTAAGTAGCGCAAAGCAATGAGATGCACCTATATGGCATAACAATATGTATGTCTTGTGAATTACAGGTTCTTATAATGATGCATGTAACAATGCTACTTTACCTCATAAAATTGATCCAAGGCTGCTATGAAATTCTCAATAAAATTAATAATCAACAATTACACACATCATGTGCATCACCAAACGATGAAATAATATCAACTATAATAGGAAAAATTAGAACAATAATAATATTTTGGGTAACCTAGATTTTTAAACGAATATGGGTTTACATTGCACAAGCACGACTCATGACCAAGTATCAGGTGTTAGTAATCTACTGACTATTGTCTCAAAATAGTTGAGAAGGAATGGAAAACCCTCGAAGACCACTTTGTGACATCCCAAACTAGGATTCCATTTAATGTGTGCCTTGAGCCCAGTGTGCCACATGGCTTTAAGCGCATTTCCCTAAATTCTAGTGGATACCGACTAGCAACATGTTCCTAGAGTGTGTATGTGGGGAGACAATTCCCTCATTACTAGAGTGTATCACATCGATTATATATAAATATTGTGAAATTTCATGATCAATATAAGTAAACATAAGGAACATTAGAAAATAGAGAGCACTATTGTAATAACTAAAATAACTGGAATAATTGATGATGACATGTCATGTGACTAAAATTCTAGAAAACATTGATACAATATAGAAGACATAATATTTTCAAAAATAGATTAAGAATATAAAGACACTATCTTTTGCATCGCAAGATTTGGATTAGTCATCTACTATGATGATTCATCTTAAACCAAAATTAATCAAGTGTTTGAAGCACTATGATTTATTTCTTCAACTCCTGCATTCATGTAATCTACCTCAGGTAACCAACAATGCCTGGATAGGTTGTGAGATAAAACATAGTGGGCCACCACCAATGGTGTCTATAACATCTATGCTATGTAATATAAATGTAACAGTGTCTATGAGTTGATATATAAATAATACAGTACAATGAAACTAAATACCAAAGTACCTATGTCAGCCCTTGGTTAATGTCTGAATATGTGACACATTAATTAATTGATTATTACATATTAAAAAATATGTATCTTGTTAAAAATCATTAAGTTTGCAAGTATTATAGATAAAAAAGTAATGATAATTAATATGTATGTATGATGATAATAACTAAAAAACAAGAAATAAAAGGTCACAAAATCATTAATAATTGTAGCCTGAATAAGGTTGATAGTATAATCTAGGGGTCACATTCCAATGCATTCCAAAATATTTTTCCTACCAAATCAAAAGTGATCATCCAAGGATAAATGGGGATAAGAAGTGAATGGCCCCTATGGGCTATAGCCATGACACCTACTTATCATTGATGGATCTAAGGAGTTTATTCACGACATCGTTTGATAGAATGTGAAAGATCTAATTGTGTTAAACCAAGAATCCAAGAATAATCAAGGATACAGATCTAGGTAGGTATCAACCTATGAATTTCACATACTTAAATATGAATGGGGTTCCCAATTTCTCAAGGTATTCCCCGATATGAATTGAATTAAACAACGAGTTATGACACTCATATTTGATAATAAAGTCATATATATAAGTTCAATTGGTTCATACCTTACCTTTTATTAGTGAGAATAGTCAATGTTGCTTACAACCCTTTATTCAAGCCATAGTCAGTCAATAAGTACATTTTATTTTAATCGTTACCTCTCATAGTGTTACAAGGCTATGTTGCATGAAACCAATTATTTAATCCATTTAAGAATATTCAATAACAAGTTCAACTATTATATATTCCATCAAAATGGTAAGGGGTGCTACAAATATGAAACCTCATATTCATTCATAATTATATCATGTCATGTCATATATTTAGTATTCATTCAATATTCCCTTTCAAATGTATTTATCAATTTTATGCCCTTACCTTAGGTTGTTTAATTGTAAGTAAAATATTAATTTTCGTTCAATATTACTTGATTCAATAAGAATTTACTATAAGGATTCCTAATTTAGTGTCTCCAATATCAACCACACCTGAATGATGGATCAATGTGTCAGAACACCAATAAATCAACTATAGAATATCATACTACATGGGGTGGTATTTGTTATGGGTGTTGTTGGTTTCGAGAGCAGTGGAAGAGAATATAAGACAGAGCCCAAAATTTATTTTTTCCATATTCAATTACTAATCATGGAACAATGTGACTATGAATTCTGTGATCCATAGAAATGAATTAATGATATAATGCAAAGGGAAAGAAACAAAGAACAAAGAGAGAGTGTCAACATATATTGTTTTTAGTTAATTTAATTAAATATGAATTACATCCTAGGTTTATTCATTATTTATTTATGTGTATGACCACATATATAAATATCAACATTATTGTATTTTAGAGATAAATGGTATATCTCCTTTAGCAGTGATTCACATGTATTCCACAAATCCTTTGACATCACAGAAGGAGTATTCGGGTGCTAGTACGAAAGATCATTGTGTTTGCGTCATCCGAATATGACCTCCTTATGAACTACTTTCAAAGTTTTCTCATTGATATGATGGAGGAGTATCACACCCATTCATGAGAGCGTTCTTGGAGAGAAAAAATCCATATAGGCTTGAATGGTTTTAATAAAAATGTTGTGTACAATAGAATATGAAGCGCCTGGATTTCCCCTATCTAATGAGAGAATAATATAACTATGCACTAATTTCCCTAGAGTAATAATAAAATAATATTCACAATTTCCATTAATTATTTCATTAATCCTAGAATTACATCAATTCCAATTAATAATATTAATATAATTATTACCTAACGTGCACATATCTTGTTTGTTATAACAAAATATAATTTAATCAAATAATATTCAATATTAATATTTCTCATTGGACCCTTAAACTCAATCTTCCAATCCTCATTAATATTTATTAATTAATTCACCCACAATATATTATTTCTAATAACTAGTGGCAGAGTAAATGAATTCAAGAATACCTGAATAAATATTAAACCACGACCGCGAATAATAATTATACAACATGTTAAATAATAAATTATTTAATAGAGATATTGGAGGCACTTAGTGTGTGGCCATCTAGTCCTCTTTCTGAATTGAATTATTTGGAGTATCCTAAAGTCCTGGGATATCATATAGAAATATGCTATGGAACCCATGTATAAATATTTTAATGTCGCAATGTAATATTACCACATTTAAGTATTTACCATGTAATATAATCACTTTATCAGAATATCTCTTATTGATTAGGTTTCAAGCTAGTGTTATCAAACTATATGTGTGAAATCTCATTATATAAATTTCTAGAAATAATAAATTCATATAAAAACCAAGGATATGGATTTATTTAGGCTGTATGATTTCCATAAATGGGTCTGAGATATTAACATCCCTTCGTAATCATAAGGGATAAATCCTTTATCTCATTATTCATTAATCTAATATTACACATGACAGGACCAACATATCCTATATCTCCACAAACATTTATTGTCACCTTTCTAGTTAATAAATCAAATTAGGTTACACATAATATCCATTAAAAATAATCATAAATTATATGTCCTTTAAGTCTCTACCCGTGATTGTAACGCCCCAACCCCAGCTACCCAGAGTCGGTGCATTACTTCGTAACATTGGAATGATCACAAAAGATCAAGTCTCGAAAGACTGATTAGTTTAGTAGCCTTGGAAACACTAGATACATTCATAAGTATTTCATTACATCAAAAAGTAAAAAAAACTACAATATCATGGTCTTTATAGTCCACACTCATATCCTCACTGACTATTCTTGCAAGTCAGTCATAATACACTTCTTCACATCCTGGAAAATATTAAAACATTGAAAGGGGTGAGCTCAGATGCTCAGTAAGGAATACAATATTGCGGAAGCTTTTATAAGAAAACATAAGCATTTAAGGCAATGTATAACTAAAACAAAAGCCTTATTGAACTTGAACATCAACATAATATGGCAAAAGTAAAATAAAATAATGCCATTACTTACTCACATGGATATTCTACTAGACGAATAATCAAATGAAATATCAATAACCACTTTCATAATGAGGGAATGTATAATGCCAGACATTCTGAAACATTTTGTCAAGGCCTCGGCCAAGACGTCTAAAATGATTAAGGCCTCGGCCAAAACCATAAATAAAATTGGGAAAGGGCCTCGGCCAATTCCACTTCTAGTTGTCTCATGAGACCTACCGATGCATCGAGGAGCTATAGCAGGCTCCACCCGTCACTTATTAAGTCCAATACATTCCTCATATGAATAGGTTTAAACCTATCATAAACCGTAACATAATCGTATCACATAAAACATGCATAAAGGAAACATAACATTTCCACATTTCAATCACAAGATATCAATACAACACATTGATATAATAAAAACGCTTTCAAAACCATTTTCAATACCAAAATAAAAGAAAGTTAAAACATTGTATTTTAAAAAAATGATGGCTTGTAGAGGAAGCCGAAACTCAAATAATGGTCACGGCGGTGGAGAAGTCGTTGTCGCCGCATACGTATGACAAGAAAAACATTACCTTTTTATCGTTTAGTAAAATTCTTAGTATAAAAAAGATTACTTTTGAATAAACGTAAAAGTCAAAGGGGGGTTTATACACCGTATAAAAGAAAATTTTGTATAAAACCAAATATTCCTCAATGAAAGGAGATTGAGACGAAGTCCTTAAAAATATAATTTTTAAAATAAAATAGATCAATTATGTGTATTCACTATTGGTACACATAAATAACATAAAAATACAAAATAGGAAATAATAATATCATGACATAATTTGAAAGTAGGAGATTAACCCAAAGAATGGAAATTGGGTTAAGAAATTCCCTTACCTCATGTCCGACATGACTCAACCGTTCTTTAACCTCCTGAATAATAAACTAGAGTTAATATATACATTATTGAGAACCATTTTCAATTTCATTATCCTTTTTATATCGCTTATTACAATGTTATGAACGTTATGTAATTATTTAAGTTAATAACGGTCGTTTTGTCGATCTTTGGTACTTGTGTCAATAATAACCTTCTTATAATTACAAGTTGTTTATGTGGTAGAATATCCATTATCTCCAGAATTATATTCATGATTAGATGTCATATATATCTTATATATCGAGTATATACATTCATTTATAATATTACGTAACATTTAGAGGTACGAAATGAAATGCACCGTTCATGGAGACGGTAAGCCGTACGTACGCATGAACGCTACTTTCATTTAAATTTCATATTTAATGGAATGAAATCATAATGATTTAAATGTATCATATAATTCCAGTATAATATATTGTATAATACCATTTACTCCATCCTTTATACATCCCACATATGGCATTAACGATTCAAATCACTTTGAGGGGGCGGTAGTCCGCACTTCCTAAAATGAAATTATCGCGTTTTACCCATAATGGAAATCATAAATTATGCCATAAATGAGAAATACAGAAGAATAAGTAAAACATAAACACATTATATATCATATATAAATATATTGACATCTTAATGGCCACCTTTGAAGGTGTTATATGAGTGTTGAACAATCATCGTTTCGTGAGGCAGAAATTCGCCATCCACAGAAACCGTATGTTCTTTAACCATTAGATGTAGGTGTGTGTAAGTGTAGCTCGAATCCTTCTTATAAAAACATCCTAGTATATTGATGATACTGGTGTTGTTACAAAATAAATGAATAAAAAGAGTTTAGGGGGTTGGAGAAGAAAAATAAAACAAAACAACATTAGAGAAGACATTACCTCAGAATCGGGTAACTCTTTTTGATTTGAGACAAAGGCTTCCTTGGGAAGAGTTCTGCCCAAAGTGAGGCTTCTAGGAGTAATAGGGGGAAGTTGGGAGAGTATTTGGTCAGAGTTTGGCCGAGCCAAATGGCTTGAAGGTGTGAATAAGGTGGGAGAGGTGGGGGCCTTTTATAAGTGGAGAGGAGGGGCTCTTTTGGAAAGATTGAAATGTTACATTATTACACAATGATTTTCGGATTCTAAAGGTCCCACACCTATTTAATTCGTGTCTATGGTGATAAGGGTTCTAAATATACCCATCCAATAGTCTTTGGTCAAGTGTAAGCCTTGTATTTTACATTATCTTTTCATTTTATTAAAATCGTTAAATAATGAGGTCATCGCTGCACCATAATGATGTCATAAATAATTTAATTTATTTAATGTCTAAAAATTATAAAACAAATACTATGATGTAGGAAATATTTTTAGATTTCTAATGAATATTTATAGTCAAAATTTGGATCTGTGTAACCCCATTTAGAAACTGTTTTAGTTAAACAACTCATGTTTGTGTCAATTTAATTTTAACATTAAATAAATATATATTAATGTCATTTTCCAACTAAAGTGGCTCCATAGGGTCCCCAAGTTGACCCATGGGTTGTCTTGGTCGGCCATGAATCATCCAATAGGAGTAGGACAAGTTTCAATCTCATATTATATTATTAAAACATTGTTTTTACCTTAAACTACACTAATTACCTCTAATCGCGATTAAGAACTTAAAAGTTACTATTCACCAAAAAATTATTTTGATCTCATTGAACCACATTTTACTTCTTAATGACAACCATGTATGTCGGATTTTTGAAAATCAAATCACAGAAGTGGTAATATTTCATTGAAACGAAAAATCAGTTATTTAACAACCACATAGTGGTTTCACTATTCATCAAAAATTGATGTTTTTCAGAACAATGCCAAAATTTCACCCTAAGCTATAATTAATATTCCGAATTCAAAAATGATGTCTATTTTACAAAATTCCAAACATATAAGTTGCATTAATTGATTTTATAATTAATTCCCGTTGTTACAACAAATAGCGTGTTTTTAAGAAACAATTTATATCAAAAGATTGGAAATTGTTTATGTCCATTTTCAATGTTAAATTAATTCTAATGACCACCATTGGATAAAATGGTAAAAATATATTCTAATTATACTTTAAAACCACTAAATAGTATAATTTATCACTATAAATTATTTTGATTAAAAAAGTTGTTTCTAAGTAATTTTCACTATTCAGAAAAAATTGGAAGTTCTCAGAAAATTACAAAAAATTCAACTTTGGATAATTTCGATATTACGAATACAAAAATGAAGTCCATTTTGAAATATAAAATTTCTATAATTTTAAAAAGTGGTTATTACTATTCAAAACGGCTACTTTGATTAGTCGCGGTGTTTTAGAACTCGAAGTTGCGTACAATGCAAGCTATTGCATTATTGAATGAGAAACGTATCGTGGAAGCTCGGGGTGTTACATTCTCCCCTCCTTCAATAAATTGTGTCCTCGCAATTTGATATTTTTCTTTGAAAATAAAAGGTTGAAAAGAGAAAATACCTTTGAGGAAAACCCACATCGGAAATAAAATTAATAAAATTTAGCCTTAATAAGAGGGAAATGGAAATAAGAAAGTCACTAACAAACTATGATCTCGATAAGGAGAACATTGGTGGAAATTAGAGACATATAATTGGAGGAAAAATGTAAATATTTGTAGGGAGTGATTGTGGTCATCAATCAAAATCAACTGTCAAATTGAGGGCCTCAAAGCCTTCAATCTATGTTGATTTAAGATATCATCAGTTCAACAAGACATAAGGTATTCGGATAACACATTTTTTTGTTTTAATATCCCTTTACTAAAGTTTAAGAATTAATTTATTCATTGAATAAGAGATAGGTATATATATATTTATGCTTGACAATTAGAGTTTCAACCTTCAACTCATCTTTCACTCAAAAAGATAATAGAACTCAAAAATATTATACTTATCCTAATTTTATAAGGTTCCAAATGTTAACACATACCATTTAGATTAGTAAAATTATTTTGTAATAACCAGGGACTTCCTGTAGGCTAGTGGTAGGAAATAAAGGCTTGTCGCACCATGATTGTGGGTTCGATTCCTGCAGCTTTATCTCGAAGCGACGGGTTATGCCCCACCCTGCAGGTTGTCCTTTTCCTAAAACTATAGTATTATAATATTCCAAAAATAATCTTCAGAAATGCTTTAACCTTAAACAATACTATCCAAGGATCAACTTAATCCACTCCAACCATTATAGTTATCCAAAATACCTCTGTCCAGATTTTCTCTAAAAGGTCTCTTATTTCCAAAATCAATTTATTAGATTCCCCAAACAAAGTAAAGTGTCTCTTATTGTCACATACTAAAAATATAATTACCTTCATCATATTAAAACCTTACTGAAATCAACAAGTACTGCAGTACAATCCTTATATATATATATCACATTATTCTAATAACCAAAATATAATCCACGAGTCCAAAATAACCAATACATTAATTATTCCGCTTCAACTGTCGTCACAGCATAAGATTGGCCTTGATCCCTTGGCCTTTTCTGAGGTAAGTTTCTTTGACGCTTAGGACATTCATTTGCATAATGCCCCATTTCCCTACAATTGTAGCATTCAACTTTGACAGCCTCTTTCTTTCCCTTGCAATCACGAGCCTGGTGACCCTTTTCTCCACATTTATAACAAACTCCCATTCCTTTTAGGCAAGTACCAGGGTGATTCTTCCCACAATTATCACATAATGGAAAATCCTTCTTTCCCTTTTTCCCTTTATCTGTCTCTTGTTCCACCGTTCTCTTCTTCTCTTGCTTTACTTTGTTGTCATAAGACTTAGAGAATTCATTTTCTGTCTTGATAGCACATGAGACAATGTCTTCGTATGATGAGAAGGATTGTGATACTAAAGATCGACGGAGAAATGGTTTTAACCCATCAAAGAAACGATCAATCTTACTCCTTGGGTTACGTATATAATCGGAAGCATGCCTCGCTAACCTTGTAAAGTTAGCCTCATACTTTGCGACATTCTCATCCTCCTTCTGCCTCAAATTCAGAAATTGCCTTTCCATATCTGCTCGATGGTCACGAGGAAAGTATTTTTCTAAGAAAATCTCTTTGAAATCCCGCCATTCCATGTTTGTTAATTCATCATCTTGCTTTGTGTTTTGAATTAGTGACCACCATTGATCGGCATCTCCAGTGAGGCGGTAAACTGCCATGACAACTTTCTCCATTTCACTACTCCCCAAGGCATGGAATATTTTCTCTATGTAATTTATCCATTGCTCAGCTACTATAGGATTTGTACTCCCATTTAAGGTTGGTGGTTTTTGCCTCATGAAGCGGTCTAACATTGATCCTCCACGTTGTGGATCAGGGTGCTCCATACGAGTAAGGTTATTATTCATAACCTGCGTGAGTTGTCCCAGTACGGTAAGAAGCTGATCAGCACCAGTTGTATCACTAGCTCCACCATAATTATCTTGAGCAGGAAGGCAATCCCTACATTGAGTGCGTGCATTGATATAGTTTCCATTTCTTCCACTAGGCGCCATTTCTAAACAATGGCATAAACTAGATCAGTTTATGAATCAAAATACATAATCTCATAGTTATAAAACACTTAACATAAATTGAACTATTTATGGATATAATCCATAATCATAAAAATGTTTTCATTGAGGAAGTATATACTCATAAACCCTTCATAATGATTTGTAAAGAAAATGAGAGTTATCCTAAGCATATCCCCCGGGAGTGTCGTAACCAAGAGTGCAGCAAGGCCCGTTGTCGTGCACCAGTTCCCGTTCGAGTCTAGCTCAAAGCGGTGTTTTCGTGTTTTATCCCTAGTAACATCTGTTCCAGAGCCGCCTCTACCTGCTCGTATCCAGACAGGGATGTATTGCTTGCAAAACTCACAAAATCTCTACAATACCAAAATTCTAGAAAGTTCTTCTATACTAATCCTCAAAGTTCATCTTAGGCCTACGTGCACTAATCAGAGTTTATCTAAATCTAGCTTCCAAGGTTTGTACTAAACTTCCTCTGATACCAACTGTAACGCCCCGACCCCAGCTACCTAGAGTCGGTTCATTACTTCGTAACATTGGAATAATCACAAAAGATCAAGTCTCGAAAGACCGATTAGTTTAGTAGCCTTGGAAACACTAGATACATTCATAAGTCTTTCATTACATCAAAAAGTAAAAAAACTACAATAACATGGTCTTTATAGTCCACACTCATATCCTCACTGACTATTCATACAAGTCAGTCATAATACACTTCTTCACATCCTGGAAAATATTAAAACATTGAAAGGGGTGAGCTCAGATGCTCAGTAAGGATAACAATATTGCGGAAGCTTTTATAAGAAAACATAAGCATTTAAGGAAATGTATAACTAAAACAAAAGCCTTATTGAACTTGAACATCAACATAATATGGCAAAAGTAAAATAAAATAGTGCCATTACTTACTCACATGGATATTCTACTAGACGAATAATCACATGAAATATCAATAACCACTTTCATAATGAGGGAATGTATAATGGCAGACATTCTGAAACATTTTGTCAAGGCCTCGGCCAAGACGTCTAAAATGATTAAGGCCTCAGCCAAAACCATAAATAAAATTGGGAAAGGGCCTCGGCCAATTCCACTTCTAGTTGTCTCATGAGACCTACCGATGCATCGAAGAGCTATAGCGGGCTCCACCCGTCACTTATTAAGTCCAATACATTCCTCATATGAATAGGTTTAAACATATCATAAACCGTAACATAATTGTATCACATAAAACATGCATAAAGGAAACATAACATTTCCACATTTCAATCACAATATATCAATACAACACATTGATATAATAAAAACACTTTCAAAACCATTTTCAATACCAAAATAAAAGAAAGTTAAAACTTTGTATTTTAAAAAAAATGATGGCTTGTAGAGGAAGCCGAAACTCAAATTATTGTCACGGCGGCGGAGAAGTCTTTGTCGCCGCATACGTACGACAAGAAAAACATTCCCTTTTTATCGTTTAGTAAAGTGCTTCGTATAAAAAAGATTCCTTTTGAATAAACGTAAAAGTCAAAGGGGGTTTATACACCGTATAAAAGAAAATATTTTATAAAACCAAATATGCCTCAATGAAAGGCGATTGAGACGAAGTCCTTAAAAATATCATTTTTAAAATAAAATAGATCTATTATGTGTATTCACTATAGGTACACATAAAGAACATAAAAATACAAAATAGGACATAATAATATCATGACATAATTTGAAAGTAGGAGATTAACCCAAAGAATGGAAATTGGGTTAAGAAATTCCCTTACCTCATGTCTGACTTGACTCAACCATTCTTTAACCTCCTGAATAATAAACTAGAGTTAATATATACATTATTAAGAACCATTTTAAATTTCATTATCCTTTTTATATCACTTATTACAATGTTATGAACGTTATGTAATTATTTAAGTTAATAACGGTCGTTTTGTCGATCTTTGGTACTTGTGTCAACAATAACCTTCTTATAATTACAAGTTGTTTATGTGGTAGAATATCCATTATCTCCAGAATTATATTCATGATTAGATGTCATATATATCTTATATATCCAGTATATACATTCATTTATAATATACGTAACATTTAGAGGTAAGAAATGAAATGCACCGTTCATGGAGACGGTAAGCCGTACGTACGCATGAACGCTACTTTCATTTCAATTTCATATTTAATGGAATGAAATCATAATGATATAAATGTATCATATAATTACAGTATAATATAGTGTATAATACCATTTACTCCATCCTTTATACATCCCACATATGGCATTAACGATTCAAATCACTTTGAGGGGGCGATAGTCCGCACTTCCTAAAATGAAATTGTCGCGTTTTACCCATAATGGAAATCATAATGTATGCCATAAATGAGAAATACAGAAGCATAAGTAAAACATAAACACATTATATATCTTATATAAATATAGTGACATCTTAATGGCCACCTTTGAAGGTGTTATATGAGTGTTGAACAATCATCATTTCGTGAGGTAGAAATTCGCCATCCACAGAAACCGTATGTTCTTTAACCATTAGATGTAGGTGTGTGTAAGTGTAGCTAGAATACTTCTTATAACAACATCCTAGTATATTGAGGATACTGGTGTTATTACAAAATAAATGAATAAAAAGAGTTTAGGGGGTTGGAGAATAAAAATAAAACAAAACAACATTAGAGAAGACATTACCTCAAAATCGGGTAACTCTTTTTGATTTGAGCCAAAGGCTTCCTTGGGAAGCGTTCTGCCCAAAGTGAGGCTTCTAGGAGTAAGAGGGGGAAGTTGGGAGAGTATTTGGGCAGAGGTTGGCCGAGCCAAATGGCTTGAAGGTGTGAATAAGGTGGGAGAGTTGGGGGCCTTTTATAAGTGGAGAGGAGGGGCTCTTTTGGAAAGATTGAAATGTTACATTATTACACAATGATTTTCGGATTCTAAAGGTCCCACACTTATTTGATTCGTGGCTAAGGTGATAAGGGTTTTAAATCTACCCATACAATAGTCTTTGGACAAGTTTACGCCTTGTATTTTACATTATCTTTTCATTTTATTAAAATCGTTAAATAATGAGGTCATCGCTGCATCATAATGATGTCATAAATAATTTAATTTATATAATGTCTAAAAATTATAAAAAAAATACTATTATGTAGGAACTATTTTTATCTTTCTAATGAATATTTATAGTCAAAATTTGGATCTGTGTAACCCCACTTAGAAACTGTTTTAGTAAAACAACTCATGTTTGTGTCAATTTAATTTTAACATTAAATAAATATATATTAATGTCATTTTCCAACTAAAGTGGCTCCATAGGGTCCCCAAGTTGACCCATGGGTTGTCTTGGTCGGCCATGACTCATCCAATAGGAGTAGGACAAGTGTCAAGCTCATATCATATTATTAAAACATTGTTTTTACCTTAAACTACACTAATTACCTCTAATCGCGATTAAGAACATAAAAGTTACTATTCACCAAAAAATTATTTTGATCTCATTGAACCACATTTTACTTCTTAATGAAAACAATTTATGTAGGATTTTTGAAAATCAAATCACAGAAGTGGTAATATTTCATTTAAACAAAAAATCAGTTATTTAACTACCACTTAGTGGTTTCACTATTCATCAAAAATTGAAGTTTTTCAGAACAATGCCAAAATTTCACCCTAAGATATAATTAATATTCTGAATTCAAAAATGATGTCTATTTTACAAAATTCCAAACATATAAGTTGCATTAATTAATTTTATAATTAATTCCCGTTGTTACAACAAATAGGGTGTTTTTAAGAAACAATTTATATCAAAAGATTGGAAATTGTTTATGTCCATTTCAATGTTAAATTAATTCTAATGACCACCATTGGATAAAATGGTAAAAATATATTCTAATTATATTTTAAAACAACTAAATAGTATAATTTATCACTATAAATTATTTTGATTAGAAAAATTTTTTCTAAGTAATTTTCACTATTCATAAAAAATTGGAAGTTCTCAGAAAATTACAAATAATTCAACTTTGGATAATTTCGATATTACGAATACAAAAATGAAGTCCATTTTGAAATATAAAATTTCTATAATTTTAAAAGTGGTTATTACTATTCAAAACGGCTACTTTGATTAGTCGCGGTGTTTTAGAACTCGAAGTTGCGTACAATGCATGCTATTGCATTATTGAATGAGAAACGTATCGTGGAAGCTCGGGGTGTTACAGTGATAGCTCGTATTATTTGTGTCCCTCAAATGATATCATCCATCAATAAAATAATAAAATAATTGTGTCATTGAACATTCATATTATAACCATTCCATGGAACTTCTATGACCTTTTAGTGTGACATCATCTATTGGGTCATTATGAAATTAAATTAAATTCCCATGAACAATGATGATGGGATAATTAATTTACTGATATTGAAAAACTATGAATACATGTTATTATAAAGTATAAAGATGTTTGTCCTATGTCATGAACTACAACATACTACAACTTTCACTAGAATCAAATACAAAAAACCTTCATTCAACTAGCTCTCACATGATACTCATGCTTTTGCTGAGATGGACCCTAAGTTAAGGGGGATTCCACATGGAATTACATGGATACTATCCTCAGTACAACATCACCCCTTAGTTAAAATTACCATAATAGGTGATACTTCTAGAGTATGTGTTTTTCTGGTGATGTGACCTTGTAACTTTAGGAAGTTCCACCACTATAGTATTATCACCATAAAATTTTATGTGTTCATTACCTCTATGTACAACATCATGCTCATGGGAAATATTCTGAATCCAAACAACTTCCCTTCTTGCTTCAAAATTGACTATATAATCAGACTCCACAATATATTCATTGGAAATTGGATACTTTGAATTCTCCCAACTCACTTATCCTATGTTAAGACAGAAAACATATCTTGATTCTGTATTCATATCATTATAATATTTTTAATGTCGAGAATCATTATTACATCTGATGAAAATATCCTCGTGTCCTGCATACATTCGGAACATATTCGTAGTCTTATTAGATACTTAATCTTAGTCTTAAATACAGTCCAATTTTGTTCTCCTATATCTCCTTGATATATTCCTACCATTTTCAATGAAAATTACATATTAATTCTAGTATATAACATAGAATACATTATTGATCCTATTATTGATGTGTATTGGATCTTACTCATTCTATTTTTCTCAAGTTGTGTCTTGAGAAAAATATTCATATAATTTTGTAATCCATGTTACACTAAAACCAGTACCCCCTTGGATTATTCCATTCTTTAACTATTTAGTATGTCATCAATATATGTACTCTGACATAGTCCAAGAATCCGCCTAGATCAATCACGATTGATCTTGATCCCTAAAATATAGACTTCTCCACCTATGTCATTCATGATGAAGGACATGTTCAACCAGTCCTTAAATGACTATAAGACTAGTATGTCATTTCAAATAAGTAAAATTCCATCAACATATACTACTAGGATAATGACCACATTCCCACTAAAACTTTAATAATCACATAGATCATAATAATTTTTAATGAAACTAAATTATATTATAGCTTCATTGAATTGAATATTCCATGACCAAGATGTCTGCTTCAATCCATAAAATGATATATGAATCATGAAGAACAATTTATCGTAACATACCACCACAAACCCTTATATTTGCATCATATAGATATACTCTATAAGGTTCCCTTTTATAGAATTCATTTTGAAATTGATCTTCCAAATCTCAATGTCATTATAAGAAATTATTGAATGTATGATTGTAAAGGATTTAAACATGGAAAAGGGTGAAATTGTATAATCATTTTCAATTACATGATTCTGTTTGAATCCTTTAGCCCCAAGCCATTATCTCTATTTTTTAACTTTACCTATTATGTTTAGTTTCTTCTTGGATACCCATTTACATTAAATAAAATATTTACATCAAGTGGATCATTGACAAGAACCCAAACATGGTTCAGATACATAAAATCATTCTTAAAATTCATAGTTTCTAGAAATATTATTTCTTCTAATCTCTCTACTTTATCCTTTTAGGTGAAAAGTTCATCATTTTCACAAAAACAAGTCACCATACACAATTTCTAGAAAAAAATATCTCTCCATTTCCCTTACCGACCTTATAAAACTATGATGTACATGTATTTCAGGAACTAAATATTCTTTGGGGACCTGTGCAACACGTTACTATAGAAACCCACGTGTATCTTTAGCATCAAATTCATCGAAGTGAATCTTGGTCCCACTGTCCTTTTTGAGTGTGTTCCCCCTCTCCTAAATGACATCTAGTCTGGAAACAATAAGATTCCTTATTGAGTGGTTCTATGGGTACCGTTCTTTTTTTTCTATAAGATACCCAATAATGATACACTTGTTTCTCTATGGTTCTAGTTCATATCCTGATAAATCCTTGACAAATACCTCACATCCACGTATAAGAGTGCCCATCAAAATGGGTTTCCTTCTATTGCATAGCTTGAATGGAATTCTGTTTTATAATTTCGTTAGAACTCGATTTAATGTGTATGTTGTATTTTGTTATGAATATCCCCAAAAGGATAATGGAAGATATGCATGACCCATCATCAACCATCCCATTTCAAAAATTCTTTGTTTCCTCCTTCCACTAACATCATTCAACTACGGTGTATAAGGAAGAGTGGGTTGAGGCCGAATCCCAAAATCATGTTGAAAGTCGATGAACTCTTTATTATGATAATAACCACCTCGATCTGATAAAATAATAATTATATTCATACCAAGTTGATTCTAAAGTTCATTATTAAATTTCATCAATTTCTCAAAATACTTGGACTTATACCACATCAAGTAAAAATTGATATATAATATCATTTAATTAGTAAAAGTTATAGAGTAAGAATATCCACCAATATCTTCAACATGAAATGTTTAACATGAATCTGTGTTTACCAATCCTATAAGAATTATTGTCCTTTAACCACATCCACCAAAATGGTTGTTTGGACATCTTTTCAAGTAAAAAATCATGACAACTATCATGTGGTTTTCTCTTAGAATAGTCTAAATAACCATATTTATGGAGCCTTTTAATTAACATCTAATTTACATTAAAAAAGATAGTGATTACTTAATTGGATATTATATGAGTCATGTGAACCATATTTGTTATCTATTTCCAACACATTTTTATCATAATTTAATACATTAAAAACATTATATAAATGTTCCCATAAAATATATGTTTTCTATATAAAATAATAAACTATAATTTTACATCATGAAAATAAACGCCTATGTATCAAAACATGATACAAGATTTAGGTTTTTGTTAATAATAGGTACATATTAAAATTCATGAAAACCCAAAATCATTCTCATCATCAATGAATTGCTGTAGCCAATAATGGAAATAGCATCCATCCCCGCACAATTGTTAGCCTATAGATCCACCACTCCTTTGAAAATTTTCCAAAATCTACTTACATCATAAATTTGAATATAGATTTTAGAACCAAATCCTATATCTAATACTAAATGTGATTAAATTTAAATATTAAAGTTGATAATAAATTCACATTTGGCTTCCCTTTTCCCTAGGGTGAGGTTACTCTTCTAGTGGTATGACTTGACACCTGAAAAAAAAACTGGCTCTATTCCTTGATGAGAAATTGAATATTATTCTTCTTGGATGGATGGTACATAGGGGATATAAAAAATTTATAATTCTAAGGCCCCTTTTCCATGTCCTTCCTCTTCCTATTCAACATATGGAATGTATGTTTATCACGCTGCATGTCCTGAACTATGTAGAGAATGAATCTAAGAAGATATGAATGAATATTCTCATTATTTATAATATTATAATTCACAATAAAGATATATAAGGTCTTGATCAGTGATGAAATTATGAGATTTGTAGGAAAATCATCTGATAATTTAATCCCTAAGATGTCTAGATGCACAATGTAGCCGATATGAATGTCTACATGAGGGCCATCTAGCGTAGAGTCTCTAATCTTATTCCTCAAAAAATCATCGGAGATCTCATTCCTATTTTTTCATATTCTCTTAATAGATATCCCAAAGGTGATACATCATGATATCGGAATCCATTTCCTCATCATTCATCCAGATATCATTGGACCAAGATGATATCCGGAGGAACTCAATATCTATAGCATCATTCATATGTTTCTTGTACAGAGAGAGACATTATTCACGCTCCATACTTCCATGCACAATAGTTAATGGTTGTTCCATCACATATAGTTTCTATATGGAAGGATGACCTATAGGTGCCTTTTCCATTCCTAGAAATTATGTTCCTGAGATGGATTTCCATCTTTAGTATGGATCATAATGATAGGTTTGATATCATTTTTATTTTGTTTCTAAAAATAGGATGACAATAATTTAAGCACTTTATCTGATATAATTTAGAAAAATAAATAAATATTATATTTATTAGTCTGCCACTACTTTATCTTAAAACAATATTCCTCACAATTAGCTTCAAAATATCCTAGTTCGTTGGACATTCATGTTTAAAGGATCTATATTTTTCTTTCCATTAACTACACTTTGTCTGGTCAAGAAACTATAATGGTTTTATTTAGGAATTCAAAATTATAACTACATAAAATCAATGTTCCTTGATATATTGAGTGGACTCCACAATCCTGAAATCATTAATTTTATATTTCTTCAACCTCTGCCTCTCAGTTACACGAAGTCCTAATTTTCCAGTCAACAATTTATTTCAACCATGTTATGTCAACCCATAACCTCAAATTAGAATTCCTAATTAAATTATAGCACCCAAACATTGATCGGTCAAGAACGCTGAACTATGGTTCAATTCTATGTAATGTAATGGAAGGGTATATTGACATTTTATATTATTGAGGTATTTTATCCTTTATACTTAAATTTACAATTATTATCTCTTAATATGATTTTTAATATTGTGTGGGATATTCTTATGTTATTAACCATGTCATAGATAATATTTACGCATAATACGGATTTTTTTCCATATTACAATCTTGTTAATTCGTTAATTATGTGATCGCAAAAAAACATCCATAATAAATAACCATGCAACAGACAATAATAAAATAAAGGGCATGATCATGATATTGTTCTAATGGATAGTTTCTCTAGTTTTTTATAAAACAGCCACTGAACTAGGGAAAAAACCTTGTACCATTTTTGTTTTTATGTTTATGAATTTCAACATGTCCACCTTTGTCGCTCCATAGATTAGCTTCGTCTCGAATACTAAACTAATCCATTTACAATCTCTTGATATATCCATACATTACATATTCGTTTACTCACCTGAAGGAGAGGGGTAAAATAGGGTTTACTTAAAAGAGCCCATGGGAACACATTCCCTACATATTATGGAGGAGATAAGTCACACATGCCAACAATTTAATTTAATAATAAATTAAAATTAAACCAATCACATAAAAAGATATGGTCTAGGAAAAGATGATCCACATTAATGAAATGAATTATTAATTTAATAAAAATATAATTCAATTCATAATTCCTTCTTATTTACGATTAATTGTGCTCTAATCGATTATTTATTATCATCAGTTATTGAATCATTTTATCCTAATTATTTCCAATATTTCTTTGAGATTCTCATTTATTATAATTTAAAAAAAATTAAAATTCATTGAAATGTCATACTGTATATAAATGTACCTTGGAGGAAACCCGGTGAATAGAAATCTAAATAAATTCCACATGTATAATAATTGTATACACATTATTCATTGTGACATATAGCATGCACAACTTATAATGTACAATCATGAAGTGTACATGATAAATTATTAGATGAATTAATAGAATATTTGGTAATGTTTTTGGATTTAATGAATATAGAATAATAACTATAATAATAATTATTCTTGATATCTAAATCTGAATCTTATGACGTTTTTAAATATTTAATTCTACGTAATTTGGTAATAGTACACACCATGTAGATCTGTTTTACACGGGGTGTACTACTTTCACCCTATATCATAAGTACACACCTAGGTACTCAGTGTCTGAGGCATACTTTAGAATTCATTGATTACATGGTGTGTCAAATGGTCCACATGTTGTGTTGACTCCATGTTACATGATCACTGGTCGGCTAAGCTGTTTATAGGATACACACCCCCAACCTAACCCAAAAGGGACTACACGACCTATCCAGTGGTCCATGTGGCATGTAGTTTAGCTGACTGTGTTACAGTATTTTGTGGTCAAAATGTGATGTAATAATTAACTACATAGCCTGTATTTAATACACAGAGTTTGAGAATTCTTGGAATTAACACATGGTCCTTTAATCACAACTACATGGTGTGAAACTTTGGATACATGCAGGCACTGATGTGTTATATGGGAATAGTCCTATCCACCTATTGTTGAGTTCCTTAATTATATTTTAATCATAAAAATAATTATTTCTATTAGATATTAATGAAAAAATGGATGTATAAAATAAATCTCATAATTAAAATAAAAAATCGATTAAACATGATTTGAAAAACTAAATTATGAATTTTTTAATAACTAAAAATTTAAAATAATTTTAAATAATAATATTCCCACAATAATACCACTCTTAGGTTCTAGGTGCAACATTATATTGGATGGGATATTTCCCAACTTTTAGTTTTGGAATATTCAATGAACAATTCTTGATATATGTGATGTTGAACACAGTTATCCATGGAATTGAATCAATTAAGTACGAAAAAGGAATAGAAACATAGAACTGACCGAGAGTATCAGCATATATTGTTTAAATAATTATAGCTATAAGGTTTATTCTTTCTCCATTGATGATTCCAACTGTAGACATGTAATGCACCGTCGTTGAATTTTAGAGAACATGGGTTGGTCTCCTATTGTGGTGATCCACATGTGTTCCAAAAATCCGCGGACATCACTAATAGAGTCTCAAGGTTCTAGAACAAAATATCTATCAGTTATGTCAACCTCCTTCAACAAACTTGATAAATTATTCTAAAGGTTTCTCATTGATCTGGTGAAGGAGGGTCGCTCTTGTTCTTGAGAGAGTTCGTGGAGAGGAAAAGAAATCTACAGGCTTGAGAGGTTCTATCCAATAATTTGGGGACATTGGAATATGTGCCTCTTGAATTTTCATTGTCTAATGAGAGAATAATATAACATTGTATTTGTTTTATTACGGTTATAATAAAATAAACTACCCAAGTGCCTTTAATAATTTCAATAATCCTAGAGAAATCTCCATTTCAAATAATTATAGAAATATTATAATTTCCTAGGATGTGATTACCATGGGGGTTATAATTAAATATTATTTCATTAAATAATTTTAAATATTATTATTTTGAATTATACCCATAAACTCTATACTCCAATCATCATAAATAATTATTAATTATTCCACACAAAACATATTCTATAAAATACTTAGTAACTGAATAAATGAGATCAAACATAAATTAAAAATTATTAAGCCGCAACTATGAATAAAATTTATTCAAATTGTAAAATAATAAATTATTTAACTATGATATTGGATAAACTTATTCTATTACCCTATCATGACCCATCCCTCGGGGACCGTGTTGTGACTACCCCAAACCTGACTTCCATAGGCTAGGGGCTCGCGACTAGCAACAAAGGCGAAATCCCTAAAACTAGGAAGGCATTACCTCTATAACCTATATGAACACGCAACCAAGAACACAACAAGATATGAACTCAAGTAAAATTAATTGTTAACAGAGTGAGTACAGTATGTAAA
This sequence comes from Viscum album, assembly GCA_963277665.1. NCBI lineage: Eukaryota > Viridiplantae > Streptophyta > Magnoliopsida > Santalales > Viscaceae > Viscum > Viscum album. The sequence continues at coordinate 1,597,582,996 of OY728161.1, forward strand.
AGTGGCCAGAATACAATCCCAACTGAAAAGTACAAGAAAACTGAAAGTTCAAGTAAACTGGTACACCTCCTGTGATTACACACCAAGTATCCTACCTAAAGGGTAGGTGCATATCTCAATCAGTCTTCCCTATGGTACACCTCATCTAGTTCAACCTCTGAGCCACATCTAGTCCTGGTACTCTTGTCCCTAGTCAGTGATGTCTGTCGTCTGCACCAGACAAAACAAGGCGCGGGCATAGCCCATGTAGTAATGAGTATTACGATACTCATTAGGGACCCCGATACCCTCATGGTTTTACAAAATCCACAAAGGATAAAACAGATGTAACTAAATCAACTTAAAACCCTACATATGTATATTACCATACATATACCTCAGTTATTAAGTAAAACTATCTCAATCACAAGGCCCAAATCAATAGCCCAATGCTTAACTGTTCCACAATGGAAAGAATACAATTATGGAAAGTACCACACAAGTACATACTCCTTTCTCTCCAGGTATAAATTATATACATTAGTAGAGTTTATTAGATGAAAGTACTAAATCATCTTACTCAATTAGGAGGCTTTGCTGAGGACCTACATAGAATCTCTAGTAGCTGACCCACATAGGATTTCTAGGAGCTGACCCACACAGGATCACTAGAAGTTGAACCACAAATGATCGCTAGGAGTTAACCCACACCGGATCGATAAGAGCTGACCCACATAGGATCGCTAGGTGCTGACCCACATAGGATCTCTAGGAGCTGACCCACAATGGAAAGTTATGAGTTTACCCACATAGGATCACTAGGAGTTGACCCACATAGGATCACTAAGAGCTAACCCACACAAGATTTCTACGATATGACCCACACCTGATCACTTTGAGAAGAAACACACAGGGTTGTTAGGATCTGACCCACACATGTTCACTTGGAGCTAACCCACATAGGATCCCTAGGAGCTAACTGACACAGGATTGCTAGAAGCTGACCCACACAGGATCACTATCCATTCTTCTCGTCAGAACTAGCTACTGTGTTCCCACACTATGATTGATTATCTCCAAGAGAATCCACACCTAAATCCACTGTTAGATACTCAAAATGTAACTAACTCCCATGAATTAGTATCTCAAAGGATCACCACATCATAGGGGTATCTACGTAACAGACGATGCATCAATCGGATGCCCAGTCTGTGACTAAATAACCTTTTAGTCCTGAGGTCTTGGTTGGATTCCTACAAAATCCAACCCAACTATTTCGCAACATTATTCAAAACTAAATTGGGGTTTACCAATGGTACCGTCTCGTTTCAAGGATTATGGTGCCACTAATGGTTCATCAAATGGACGTCTGGTTCCGAAGAGATGGCCGAAGGACCGTAAATGGGTTGTAGTGGGTTAGGGACTTGTCAGACCCTGTCAAACCGACCCGGCCTATGCTGGGCGGCACAACAAGCATTAGGAGTCCCATCCTGCGAGGTCCGAGGGGGGTCCTCGGAGTCAGTGTGGGGTGCGGAGGCCACTAGGGGTCCGCTGGAGGGGCGGATGGCCGCGAGCGGCGCGACAATGAAGAGGGGCGGCGCAACAGGCCATGGGGTGGCGTGACGAGGCCGCTTGAGAAGCGACATAATGTGGGTGTTGATAAGTAGTGGACGCCATGGGGTCAGCATGGACGGCGGCACGGCGGCCGCAGATGGCAGAGCCGCTGGTGGCCGGGGCCACTGACAGCAGAGGCTTCGGGGCGGCATTCCACCGAGGTAGGCCATGCAGCATGGTCACACACCGTGGAATTTTCGGTGGCCAGGATGACCGGCCTCCCACCGTTGTCACCTTCTTCATGGTTCTCTAATTCCACTGGTTCCACCCACCGGCTATGGTTGCAAAAACCATCACAAATAACAGACATAAAAGAAAAACATCAGAGGGGTCATGACATGTTTTTTTGGCATGCCCACACTGCGTTAGAGAGGTAGAAAGCAGATCAAAAAAGTTGAATCATGAAAATGTATGGAAGATATTTAAAAACATCAATCCCCTCAAACCTCATCAATATTTATTCTAAATCCTGCAAAATAATTAGACGGGGAGATTGGGGGAAGTGATAATCATATAGAAATAAACCCCCACCTTGATTGCTCGATGCCGTTGGAAAGGGAAAGAATTCGAAGATGGCGGAGGCGGTTCCAAGGATAATTGCTTCTAAAAACACGCTTCGATGATAGTCACGTATGTCGTCCACTACCCTGATTTTCGAAGAACGTCCTTCGATTTAATTCTTCATTGGCATTCATTGTTAGAGGATGTGTTCCTCTATGTTCTCCCACGCTCCCACCTCTACCAACACGTAATTTCCCCCAACCCACCAAAAATAAAAGGGATGACAATATAATAGAATTATAACTGGCATAAGATATGTTAGCCTAACTAATTATAGGTGGGATGGCATAATTAATTAAAGGGGAGAGTTGGCATAATTAAGTGGGGGAGCTCAAGATGTTTCTCCCCATTAAGAGTGAGTTCAAATGGGTTCAAGAGATTTTAAGCCTCGGGTGGGCCCCATGACTATAACCTCTCATGGGAGGTTAGTCTCGGTGGTCCCCACCACCAAAACCTATCGTGACAGGTTTTAGTTCAGGTGGTCCCCACCTATGAAATATCCAATCGGTGGTTTCAAAATAAAATAAAAATAAAATGTTACACAATTTTATTTTTATTTTATTCTTTCACAAAAATCCAAAATTTTATCATTCACTGTTATCCCACTATGGTGAAGGTGAAGGTCTTTTTAAGCGAATATTGACGTTCTGAGTTCAACAATGTCCTCAGATTTCAATCCTATGCACCGGTTCAAATGTTAGAAAAACCCGCTCAAACGTTTACAGAATGTACCCACACAAAAGATCAGAAATTAATTTTGGGCACTTCGGGCCTCAGAAACATGCGCCGTTGATTTTTGAGGACTTGAAAAATTCCCATATATTTAAAACAAATTACATGTAAATTTCGGGTCTTTACATTCTCCCCACCTCAGGGATTTGCGTCCCCGTAAGCCACAACTCAGACTAGGTAAACAAGAGGGGTGTACTAAGAATGCATCTTAGCCTCCCACTCCCTTTTTCTCTCATGGAGACTATCGTGTTGCCAACGAACGTGCACCAGAGGTATCAAACACCAATGAAGGTCCCTCTCTTATTGAACCTCAATTTCAAATGGAACCTCTGTAAAATTCGCCCCATCATTGACATCCAACTCTCTTTGGTCGATGACTTGGGAAGGGTCGTGCATGTATCTCCTCAATTGGGATACATGGAAGCTTTCATGCACTCGGTGAAACTAAGGATGAAGATATAAGAAGTAAGCAACCTCCCCAACTATACTGAGGACCTGGAAGGGTCCGATGAATCTCAAAGATAACCTGCCGCCTTGGCCAAATCTCTGTAAACCTGATTGGGGTGACACCCATAGAAAGCTGTGGTCACCATCCTCAAACTGTAGAGGTCTCCCTCTCCTTTCGACATACGAATTCTGCCTACTCTGTGCGATCTTCATCTGATCCTCGATGATCTTCACCTTCTCTCTGGTAGCCCATACGATATCTGGTCCCACTAGTGCTGACTCCCTAGGTTCAGTCTAGCACAAAGGTGATTTTCATGGTCACCCATACAACGCCTCAAAACGTTCCATCCCAATGGTGTAGTGATATCTGTTGTTTTATGAAAAATCCACCATAGGAATGTGATCCTCCTAATTGCGACTGATGTCTAGGGCACAACCATGCATCATATCCTCAATTGTCTGAATGGTCTACTATGTCTGACCATCCGTATGGGGATGGAAGGCGGTGCTCAAACGATGTTGCATCCAAAAAGCCTCTTACAACCCCTTCCACAACCTGGAAGTTAAACTTGTATCATGATCAAATAGAAACATCTGTGGTACTCCATGTAACATAACAATCTCCTACACATAGAGGTGTCCCATGCTCTCTATTGAACCCTTCTCTCTGATTGGTAGGAAGTGGGACGACATGGTGAGTCGGTCGATGATCACCCAAATCGAGTCATGACCGCTAGATGTACTTTGATGTCCTATCACGTAGTCCATTGATATCCCATCCCACTTCCACTCTGGGACCTATAAAGGCTGAACCAAGCCTGCTGATACCTATTTCTCTGCCATCACTTGCGGACAAGTGAGGCACTAGGAAACAAACTCTGCTACTAAATTCATTATTATTGGACACCAGTGCTGTCGTCGGAGGTCCTGGTACATCTTCGCAACTCCTAGAGGTACTTCTAGAGGGGATGTGTAGAACTCCCTCAATACATCACCCTAAAGTGACACTGGTACCACAGAATGTCCTCTAAAGAGGATGTCGTGACCCTCACCCTCATAAAATCCATGAGGTGCATGCCCTATTGTTATCTGAGCACATCGAGCCTCGCAGGTGGTGTCCCCATGCTGCTCCTCCCTGACTCGCTGAAGAAGTGGGGGAGTGACTGTAAGGGACTAAAGAAAAGCTGATCAATCCTGATCTACAAAAGATATCTTCAAAGTTACCAGTTGCTTCGTCGCCTCGCCTAGTAGCTGTATACCAGATCTATGGTTGATTGCATCTACTATAATGTTCCCCTTACTAGGATTAAAGACTATCTCAAATTCATAGTCTTAGAGAAATGATATACACTCCTATTGGGAACTGAAAACACCAAACTTATATTGCCACGAGGGTGAGGTTGGATTACTAATGAGTGATCAGTTACACCCTTTTATGCATGAGTTAATCAAGGGTTTCCGAGTTTTCCTTTTTTTTGAATAAGGAAAACCTCATCTAAAAATTTTAGATAAACCACAACCTTTATGCCTAATACAGTCAATCTGAGTTTGAATTGTGGATGTCCAATCATACCCAAACTAATGTCGTAAGGCCTTAACAATTCCACCAAGAGGTTCCAATCAAAACTCTCACATCAAGGGTTAGATCACACTGTTGGTGTATGTGTGATAATCGAGTCTTCTCCCAAAGGTATCTTTGAACGTGAGGATCACGTCAATGTTTTAATTAGAAACTCTATGTCATAGACATGATTCCCGGAATGAAGGAATGTTAAGTACCTTTTTCTATTTATATAGAATCTAGTAGTAGACACCGACCGTACCTCAAATTTATCCTAGAGCCCTTGGGTTTCACTCCTAGATCGAATGCATCTACTTTCGCCCCTTTCCCTATAACTCTATAAGCCTATCAGGGACCATAATGGGGGGTGGTCGTATCATGTTGAAATTTACACCACTTCATGATGACCCCTAGCTCTGCTTAAACATCTACTCCCTACATATTCATCTTTCCCTAACCCTTATTCTTCCCAAAACTTTTTTACATGCCCAAGCCTCTAAGACTGTCACCAGTTTCTTAATTTACCCCAACTAACATTCACTGGCTGTATCCGTGCAGCCAAAGAACATTCAACCACAAAGGTACTCTGTAGAAACCAAACATAATTAGGAATTAAAAGAATAATAGTGTTGGCTCAGACATCCTTAAACACATTGCGCTTGAATGACCGAGCCCCAAAGAACATATCGTATTGTATTCATCGAGTACCTGGAATGATCGGTACACCTAGATGAATACTTAGCTACCGAAATGTCATCATGTCGAGATATAGAAGCTCTAGAAATCTCTATGCCACGTCCTAAAGACATTCATTAGCTGCATATGAGTCAGGATCGCCTTATATCATGAGGGGTACCTGATTATTAATCTTGCATAAGGAAATAATCCTATATGTGTCCTCTACCAGTACTGCTGGTTGTAATTGTTGACCAACATGTAGTGATATAGCTAACACACTACCTAATGTACCATATCAGGTAATGGTCCAAGTACTAAATTCGCATCACCTTTCAGACCATCCTCATGGTCACTAATTGGAAAAGACTAGTAGATAAAATCACAATCTACTCTACTGGTGTCTCAACTAGGTGGAAAACTCTAGAAACCGCCTCTAGGTATCCCTCAGCTGCATGGGAATATATCTCACCTCGAAACCTCAGAGGCATATACTGCTGAAACCTGTGCAACGCGCTCAGTCAGCGTGCACCGTCCTCTAGTGTAGCTGATGATATCTACTTCTCAACAGGTTTTGGTGTTGCTGGTACACCATCCAAAGGTTCTAACATAGTACGAGGGCCCTACACCGGAGCCTCGTCGCTCGGTGGGCGTTCATCGTGTACTCTCTCGGGATTCCTATCTATTTGTCAACACTGTGACATCCTGATAAGGAACAGCTGCGCCACAACCATTAAGTTATACCTGGTGAGCCGACTCAAGAAAACACAAGATAATTTTTCAAAACACACACACAATCAATGTATTCGTACATTGAGTCATAAATCAAATGTCAGCATCCTGGTGTATGGATACTTTGGCTGCTACAGTAATAGTGGATTCCCTAAATAGATAACCACATTCACTACTCTTAAAATTAATTCTATTATAAAGATCAGAGTCCAATGTTCAATGATAGAACTGACTCCTCTGATACCAATTTGTCACGACCCGTCCCACGGGGCCCATGTCGTGACTACCCCAAGCCCACCTTCCATAGGCTAGTGCTATGATACTAGTACCAAATGGGAACTTCCTAAAACAGGGAAGGCATTACCATTATAGCATGTAATCACACACAACCGAACAAACCACAAGATATGTACTCAAGTAAACTAGATAGTAAACAAAGTTATTACAGTACGTAATAGGGGCCAGAATACAAGCCCAACTAGAATTTATAAGAAAACTAAAAGTACAAGTAAACTTGAACAACTCCTATGATCACCCTCCAAGGATCCTTGCTGAGGGGTAGGTACAACTCTCGATCGGTCGTCCCAGCGGTACGACTCAACTAGGTCTACCATAGAGCCACCAATTTTCCTATTACACAACTCCCCAGTTAGTGTTGTCTATCTTCTACACCAAACACAACGAGGTGCGAGAATAGCCTGTGTAGGGGTGAGTATAATGATACTCACTAGGGACCCCGAGACCCTAAAGGTATCACAAAATCCACAAAGGATAAACTAAAAATAATGAAATCAACTGACAACCCTAATTAGGTATATGCCAATACATATACCCATGTTATCATGTAAACCCATCTCAATCACAAGGCCCAAATCATTAGCCCAAATGTCAACTATTCCACAAAGGAAGCGATACCACGAAGGAATGTACCAAACAGGTACAGACTCAGGTCACACCAGGTATAACATCATTAAAGTAGTAGAGATGATGAGATGTATCTACTAAATCATCTAACATAATTAAGAGGCTCTGATACTGACCTACATAGAATCTCTAAGAGCTGACCCCACAAGATCACTAGGAACTGACCCACATAGGATTGTTAGGAGCTGACACACATATAATCTCTAGGAGTTGACCCACACAGGATCGCTAGGAGATGACCCACACATGATCTCTATGATCTGAACCACATAGCATCGATAGGAGCTAACAGACACATGATTTATAGAAGATGACCCACACTGGATTGATAGGAGATGACCCACAAAATATCCCTAGGAGATGACCCACATAGGATCACTTGGAGCTGACCCACACAAGGTTGATAAGAGGTGACCCACATAGGTTTGCTGGGAGTTGACCCATATAGGATCATAGGGAGATGTCCTACAGAATATCACTAGGATCTGACCTACATAGGATCACTCAATGTTGACCCACACAAGATTGTTTGGAGCTAACCCACAAAGGATCTCTAGTCATTCATCTCGTCGCACCAAGATATTGGGTTCCCGCATTGTGCTTGCTCCTATCTGAGAGAATATTCTCCTCAAGCCACTGGTCGATATTTCAACGACCACAAATTCCAAAAAATCTATGTCTAAAAGGATCACCGCATCATAGGGGTCACTATGTAACAGACGGCGTGTCAATCAGACGCTCGGTCTGTGAGTTATTAGCCTTTTAGTCCCGAGGGCCTAGTTGGATTCATGCTCGATCCAACCTGACCGTTTCCTAACATTATCCAAAACAACAATGGGGTAAAAAATGGTAAAATATCTCTCCAAGGTTTCTGGAACTACTGAAGGTTCTTCAAACAGTCATTTTAAGACAATGATATGGCTGATGGAACGTAAATGGGACGTAGTGGGTCCAGGACCCCTCCGACCCGGCCCGTGCTCGGCGTCCCAGCCTGCTGGATCGCGCTCGGCCAGCGAGGGCTACAAGTGGGCTAGGGAGGACCGAAGGGCAGCGCGGATGGATGTGGGGCGGCGCAGCGAGTCCACTTCTGGCACGACAGGATGCGGGCGGCACAACGAGACTACGGGCACCACGGTGCACCATGAGGCCATGGGCTGCAGCCGGGCGGCACGACTCCACGGGTTCCACTGGGCGGCGGAGACCGAGGGGGAAGTGCGGAGTGCCGCGGATGGCAAGGGCCGCAGACGGCGGACGCCAAGGGGCGGCGGTCTGCCTTGGAAGGCCGTGCGGCGTGGTCACGCACCGTGTCTTCACCAGCCACCCTCCATTTTCACCTTCGTCGTGGTTCCCTAATTCCATCGTTGCCAACCTACAGCTCCAGTCACCAACACCATCCTGAATTTAACACACAAAAGTAGAATGGCGGAGGGGTTGGGCCATGTATGTTTGGGATGCACCCTCAGCATTATAGCAGTAGCAAGCGGTTCACAAAAATTGAATGTTGATCGTGTATGGAATATATGTAAAAACATCAATCCCCACAACCCTTGTCAATCCCTATTCCCAATCCCCCAAAAAAATTATAAGGGGAGAACATGGGAAATGGTAATTATATAGAAATATATCCCCACCTAGATTGCTCTATGTCATTGGCGCAAGAAATTAGTTTAAGAAGGATGAGGGGGTGCCAACGGTCATTACTTCCGAATCCATGCTTTAATGATGGGCCCGTACATCATCCTCTTCCTTGATTTCCAATTAACGTCCTTCGATGGTGTTCTTTGTAAGTGTTCTTCATTGGAGATGTGTTCCTCAAACTTCTTTAATGATCCCACCACCACCAACGATTAATTCCCCCCAACATACCAAAAATAAAAGGCTAGCCTATATAATAGAATTATAATTGGCATAAGATATGTTATATTAATTAATTATAGGGGTATTGGATTAATTACTTAAAGGGGAGAGATGTCATAATTAAGGTGGGGTTCTCAAGTGGTTTCTCCCCATTAAGAGGGAGTTCAAAGGGGTTCAAGGGTTTTTAATCCTCGGGTGGCCCCCACCACTATAACCTCCCATGGGAGGTTAGGCTCGGTGGTCCCCACCTCCATAACCTTTCATTGATTGTTTTAGTTCATATGGTCACCACCTGTGAAATATCGACATGGGTGGTTTTAAAATAAAATAAAAATAAAATGTTACAAAATATTATTTTTATTTTATTCTTTCACAAAAAACCCAGATTCAATCTTTCACTACCGACCCACTATGGTCGAGGTGAATGCCTCCTTAAATGAATATCGGTGCTACAAGTTCAACTGTATCCTCAGATTTCATTTACGAGAACCATTTCAAAAGCTTGAAAAACCTGTTCACATGTTTACTGAACCGACCTGAAAAAAATTCATAAATTCATTCCGGGAAATCTAGGACCCAGAATCACGCGCCATCAATTTTCACGGACTCGTAAAATTACTATATATTTTTAAAAGATTTCATGGAAGTTCCAGGTCATTATGGACCCTCTAAGCCTCTTTCTCAGTAAAATTAGGCAGAGTGACCTAAATTACTTGGTTTGTGTCTATCAACATGCCAAGACACCAATAGAGAATGAAGATAATGCCGCAACAACATGTCACCTAATATGAATGTTTATTGAATAATATAATATCTTTATCAAAATACCTACAGTCGAATAGGATACATGACAGTTCTATCAACCTACATGCTCAATATCTATTTCATTGACTTTCAGAAAATGGAACTTGCCTACAGAACACCATGGCCATGGATTTATTTAGGATATAATATTTCCATCAAAGGGAATGAGATGTTATCTTCCATTACTGAATAGAAGGGACAAATCCTTTCTCTAATTATTAATTAATATAATAATAGTCATTAAATTTTCAACATATCAAACCTCACTTCATCGATCAGAGTGGTTTTCATCAATACATCATACTACAAAACTCATAATACCCATTTATAATAATCATAATGTCTATGGACCAATACACATGTTCGCAGATAATAACATCAAAGGCCACTTATAAATGTCTATTTCATACTATCAGGTCACATTATTATAATATATGATGGGATATCACCTAGGGTTTACACCATGAGAAAGTTATTCAAAGTCCAATGAGTCTCCACAACTGATGTTATGTATCATTTTTGTTCATAAAATGATATCTACTATCCATAGAACACATACCTATGAATTGTGTCATAGTATTTCTGGGTTCACATCATAGAGGGAAACAACTATGACTTTTTAGTGTTATAGTTACTCTTACAACTTTATTACATGAAATGTCATGTTGAAGAGAAATCGTTATGTGATAAAGAATTTATTGATATTAAAAAACAGTCAATATAATTTACTAGTAAGAACACAAATCTTCGTTCTAGTATGTTTTTCATTTAATGTTGTTTTTTGGGGAAAATGGGAGGAAGGAAAATTTTAGGATTACAAAACTTGTTCATCCTTGTACATGCCATGTACTCGACCTCTAAGTCTAGATCATTTATAGCCGTGTCACGGCTGCATTCACGACTATGTGATGACATGGAAGGGCTACAAATGGCAGGCCCCTTTAATGGCCCATACACACTGTGTATTCCTAGGTAATACTCCATGTATTTTAATTTTTATTTCATTAAATGGATCGCGGCCACATCTAATTGGCATAAATCTCTTCTTCTCGGATCATCTCATTGAAGAGTGACCAAAGATGACGATTCTTCTCCGAGCCTGTGACCCACCATTCACGAACCGAATCAACCACTGCCGATTGCGTTGGAATTGCGATAGTGAGATCTTCCTTTTTCTAGAGCCTCACTCCTTGATTTATCCTCTTGAATGAGATATTCTTAGTTGAATGTTTTAGTCTTTTTTGTAGATCTATGGTGTTTTATGTTGATGAAAAAATGGGATTCGACTTTATCGATTGTACAACAATGAGGTAGGTGGGTTGTCACTTTTGGTAGTTTGTATTTTTATTATATGTGAAACAGTTCCCAATACCCAAATTCTGGGTATTGCGTGTTTAAATAATTAAACAACTTTAATGCATTCTATTGCTTAATTTTTGGAAGTAGGGATCCTATTAAGGAATAGAGTTTAATTGACTTTCTAAGGATGTGTTTTCCCATGTTTGAACTGATATTGGACTTTGTTCCTAGTTTTTCATGATTGGAAACCATGTTTTCCATGTATAGTGTTGTTTGTATGGATTGATATTACCTGACATGATTGTGACATGATTTTTTGATTTTTATCCATGTAGTATATTGGGATTTAATTTGGCTGCTGGATATCGTTTACACAGAGATGTTGGAACCTGTTATAGTTAGACCATAGGGGAAATGGATGTTGAGGACTTTCCCAGAGTGTATGTTATGCTTTCAGGTTGAGAGACCATATTGTGGGTGGACCTGAGTTCTCCCTCAGAGTGGCTATAGTTCCATGTTGTGAGACCACAGGGTGAATTGGATGTGGAGTTATTCCCCCAAAATTTCGGTAGTTTACAGAAAAAAGACCACATGGGGAATTGACGGTAATGGCTTTGTCAAAGAGACTTTTTTTATGCTAAACTAGATGGGTTAGACTTTGCGTACTTCCCAAATGGAATCTTTCCTTCATTGCATATTATTTTAATAAATGTAAATGATTTTAGTTGAAACTATAGGATTGTTTAATTAGGTGTAATTCCTTTTTTATTATTTCATTTTTCAAATTGTTTTCCATATATATTCATGCACAGTTTGGCATAGATCTTTGGGTGGTTTCATACTTGGATTCATCACACACCCTTTTTCGGTCATGCTTTTGGGCCCAAATAGATTATATTGTTAAAGGTATAGGTAGGGGAATGAACCCTTATACTTCAGGTACTTGATTGCTGTGTGGACGGATATCATGATACCTAGATGGGCTTGCGATGTTTCTCAAGTTATTTAATTTTTTTACTTTTTATAGTTGTTTTTTACTACATTCCATCATTATGACTTGTTTGGATTCTTTCCTAGACATATGTGAAATGAATAATTTATATAAGTTTCGAATTGTTTATCTAATTGTAGTCTTCTAGTGTTTACTATTACATGATATTATTGCTGCTTTTACTACTATTATCTATTTATTTTTGCGGTGTTACTCTTCCAACGATGGAATAGTTTCCCCAGTATCATACTAAAGGCCCTCGCTGCTATATGATAACCTCTTCCATTCGGGGAAATGTGCTTGAGGCCATGTGACCAACCGATTACAGGGAATATCTAGGTGGCAGTCGTAACTAGGACATTACAATGTTGTATCAGAGGGATTATTTTTTTTCTTGACATACGGTTTGGAGCCTACAGTTAGCGATAGGAATGAATATATAGTTAGTAATAAGTTGTGCCCTGGAGTAGATGACTCGTGTACAGGGAAAAGCTTATTTAGATCGAATATTGCACATTTTATAGTTTTTCAATGTTACTGTTGATTTTATTTCAACGTTGGTTGATTTACATGTTTTTTTATCTTACCGTGGATGTTTTTGAGGTTCGATTTTTTTTTGAAACCCAATGATATGAGGGTATGACATCTCATGCATCATATAGTCACATGCTAGAGATCACATGTAATGCATCATTTTCATTCCAGTGGAGGTGCATTAACGATTTCATGTTGTTTGGAAATATTTTTTGCTAGATATTAATGTTTTTGTGATAAATTAATTGATAGAAAATCTACTATTTGATAGGATATTGATAATATGTAATTTTTCTTTTGGATTCATGCGAAACATAGGACCCTGAGGTGTTATGGGCCCTCATTTATCATAATTAGGTATATCAAGTGAGTGATTACAATGTGATTCCTTGTAATATACATGAATAAAATTCTAAGCATTTATTCATAGAGAGTATATTCCCTCATTAATCTGAATTTGGAACTTTAATCATTTGTTTGTGTGATTTATGGGATTCCAAAGTAGTTTATGAGGCTTAATATTTTGAAAACCATAGAATACACTATGTGTATTGATGAATGCATGCAATATATCCTTCTATGTGGTATGGAACAATTTTAATTAGTCACATGTAGTTTAATATTTGTACATGCCATGTAGGCCTTAACCATATGACTGACTATGTTGGAAGAGACATGGGGTTGGGAAATCCTTTGTGGAACATGCTGTGTTCCGGATGTACACGTTGTGTTGTAGATACCACGTATCCAACCATGTGACTAATGAAATAGATGGATTAAAATTAGGTAGTACATGAAATTTCCATCTTGAAAATGTCATGTGGAGTTGACCATGCAACCGGTCGTGCGACTAAGAACACGAGTCGATAGATTCCTTATAGTACACACTGTGTCTGGCAAAAATATTCCATGCAGTCTTGTCCTAATAGAATCGTATGGTTTTGTCATGTAGGGGAACTTGGGAAGGGGTAGATGATTCAGGTATACATTGTATCCTTTGGAAGAACACACCATGTGTATTGGGGTGTTGCATGACCTGTGTTGGAAGAAGTACACACCAATGTGAATGCTAAATATAACATGTTGTGTTAGGGTCATACACATAGTGTGTCAATATATTGAATTACCTGATTTATTTATTTCTCATGTTACATTGTTTCACTTATAGCATTCTTTCATTGATAATCATGAACTAAGGTGTTCTCTTGACCTTGCAGATTTAGGCCACTGAGATGTCCTCCAGTTGTATGCCAGTTATAGGGAAGTTACCAGACACTATACATGGCTAGTTAGGGACTAGCAGCAGATCCTATCATCGTTCATCTCTTAGAACCAACTATCATTCTAGATACAGGTGTTGATTCAATGTTCCAAGAATATTTGATGAGGTTTATGCAGACCTTCTAGGGAGCACCACATCATGCCCTGTCTATGGAAGAAGTGAAGCAGGTCTTTCAGCAGCAACATCTTCCTGCTTTCTCGAGGGTTGGATGACCTTAGGATTAAGATTCATTGTTGGAATCCATGACTTAGATCATAGAGCATTGGGAGACACCTCTAGGGAGGAGGGAGAAGCTCACTAATTATATTCTTTGGGATTCCTCCAAGAGATTGTGTGATGTGATCTCACATGTGGGATACCCACACATTATGTCTTGGGATGAGTTCTAAATACCTTCTATTATTACTTCTTCCCAAAGACTATATGGGATGATTGATCCTGGGTATTCATGAGTTTGGAGTAGGGTACATTTTCTTTCATGGAGTATTCTTCTCTCTCACAGAGATGCATCACTTCACACCCATTCCTAGGGGTGATGAGTTATTTCTACCAAAGAAGATTGAGGATGGTATCAAGAATGACATCCAATATCAGGTGAACATATTCAGGTTTAATTACCTCACTTCCATAGTCAACCAAGGGTTGATTATAGAGAACAACAAGAGGGATTAAAGATTTGTGAGCTAGAGTGTATCGACATCTGGAGTTGGTACTACTTGACTAACAATTGGAAGCGTCATAGGGAGTCTATGCATGGAGATCCGAGGAGGTGTGATAGTTTTACTGGTATCCAGGTGGTGTGATTCCAGTGTTGGAAGAGTAGGTATATGAGGACATATTTATGAGAGACCAATTTGAGTGTCGATCTTTCTACAAGATGGGTCATCATCAAAGTTTATGTCATATTTTTTTAACCATAAGATGGTGATAGGAGTTCTGCAATGATTTCGTGTACTAGAGCAGGACCACCAGTTTCACTTCAGCCCTGGATCTATAGTTTTTTCAACTATTCAATATGAGTTAGAGTTTGTGGTCATGGTAGCCAGTCTCCAATATTTCAGTGACAACATGGTGGATTAGCTCAGGGTGGTCAGGAAAGGTCACTCGGTCATGGTATATGTTAGACAATTGTTGTAGATAATACCTAGTAGGAGAAGGATCCCAAAACCTCTACAATGTGAGGTATGATTCTAGTTTCCTCAGTTATAGCATCTATACATTTAAATATTGAGGCTTCACATAGTGTCATATATGTTTTTTTTGTGGATAGCCTTTGTATCTATATATTTACATCTGTGGATATCTTGACACTAGACAGTCTTTTGGGGATTAGAACTGCTATTGTACGTAAGAGAAATGAGTTCCCCCCTTGAGTTTGATTGGTGTCACTTCTTATGGGACCGCTATGTATTAGAGATTATGGGTTATGATGTCATTATTGAGAGGGACTGGTTAGTTTTCTTCCATGTTGTTGTCGATTTTATCACCATTGTATGAGTTTTACATCACCATAGGTTGGATCCTTTTTACATAAGAGTTATTGGGATGTTTCGATGTGTAGATTTGGGCCCATTATCATGGATTTGGAGGAGTTACAACCAGGATCTATAGTCTATATCTAGATGTCCATGGGACTTCACAGGTGGAGTTTCATCTAGTGGTCGATTGTCTCAAGGATGACTTTACAATGAACTTTTCATATTTTCTTCCAGAGGGAGATGTTTACTTTTCTATTGATCTTGTTCCAGGAGTGGAACTAGAGTGAATTCCTCCTTATAGGTTTTCTACACAATAGTTACAAGAGCTGAGGATGTAGTCTGAGGAGTTACATGTGAAGGGTTTCATCCGACCCATCACTTCTATATGGGGTTATCCTATCCTATTTTATAAGAAGGAGAATAGTACCCTCAAAATTTTTGTTCATTATCAGAAGATAAACCATTTGATGGTCAAGAATCAATTTCCCTTACTTGGATTTGATGATCTCTTTGATCAGCTTTGTGGAGCCCTGGTGTTCTCAAAAATTTACTTGATATCCAATTATCATCAGTAGTGTGTTAGAACAGTAGTTATACCTCTTACATTATTTCATAGCATGTATGGTATATTCAAGTATATGATTATGATGTTCCGTCGCACGAACACACCTGTAGTTTTCATAGCACTAATGAACCAATTATTTCATCCATACTTGGATTCATTTTTGGTAGTATTCTTGGGTGAAATATTGTTGTAATCTTACACTCTACATTACCATTCCACACATCATGAGATCAATTTGATTACACTAAGAGAGCATTAGTGATATGATATAATCTCAAAATTCAACTTTTTAATCGAAAAAATCACATATTAGGTGATGTTATCTCAGAGAATGGATTATCAGTAGACCCAGAGAATGTTAGATTAGTAGTTTCCTAGGAGTATCCGAATAACATCTTTGAGGTATGGAGATTCTAGGGAAGGATGGTTACTAAATAAATTTCATACAAGAATTTTCACACTTAGCAGCATGACTGACCTGCCTAACTAATAAGGGTGAGATGTACTTATGGTCTGATTCTTGTGAGTCAGCTATTCTAGATATGAAAGGGATGTTGAATTCCACACTGATACTAGTATTCCTAGAGCCAGGAAAGATCTATATTGTATACTATGATGTATCAGGTATCAGGTCGGCTGCATTGCTTATGCAGGGGGGAGGAGTCATTCCATATGGGTATCGACATTTGAGGCCACATGAGAGGAATTAATAGACACATGGTCTGAAGTTGGATTTAGTTGTTCACGATCTGCATTGTTGGATACATTATCTTATAGGATAGAATTATTTTCTTTTGACCGATAAATAAAATCCCATCATTATATTTACACGGCGTGATCTGAATATTATACAGAGAAGGCGGATAGAGTACCTTCATAATTTTGATTTTGATCTTGCCAATATGTGAGGGAAACGAAACACAGAAGCTGATGCATTGAGCAGGATGACTCAAATATATGAAGTTCAAGAGGCCAGTAGTGAGTGGATTTTTATGGATCTATTCTCAAAGATACATTTGGATATTCATAATATAAAGGGACATGAGTTTCTTTCCTCTGTAGTTGTTACCTATACTCGTCATGAGCGAGTGCGAAAGAGGAAGCTATTAGATGCTGATTGCCGAGTCCTATGAGAGATTGTGTCCGGAGAAAACCCTATTCCTAGATGGACAATATGATAGGATGAGATCTTACATTTTCATGGGCGTGTATGGGTTTCATTAGACATACGTGATGAGATGATGAGGGATTTTCATTATTTATTTTGGGATTTTCATACTAGTGTGACCAAGATTGATAGAGATCTACACCATCAGTATTGGTATCAAATACTGATGAGATATATTCCTTGTTTTGTAATGAGGTGTTCCATCAATTAGCTAGTGAAGGCGGGGAATCATAGACCGGAAGGGATTTTGCAGTAGTTACCCATTCTCATGTGGAATTGGAATGATGTCGCGATGGACTTCATGACAATATTACCAAGATCACCTTGATGGAATGATTTTATATGGTTTTTCATTTGAAAAAATAAAAAAGGTTTTACACTTCATACCAATGAACGAGACCTTCAGTTTTTATGATATTGGAAGGTTCTACATCCGAGAGATTGTACATTTATATGGGCTTATGCACTCCATCGTTTCAACCTGAGATGCATGTTTTACTTCTCGAGTCTCAAAAGGACTACAGAGGGCTTTGGGTACATAGGTACTTCTAAGTACAGCTTACCACCCCCAAACAGATGGCCACTCTGAGTGTACGATACATGTGCTGGATAATATTCTTCGAGCACGCATACTAGATTTTTCAGTTCTTGGAATATCCACATACCTCTTGTGTAGTTTCCATACAATAATAGTTTTCAAGAAAAGATTCAAAAGTAACCTTATGTGGGTTTTAATGGTAGGCCATTCCAATCAACACTATTTTTGATAAAAGAAAGAGTGGTAGCAATGAGGGGACCTCATCTTGTTTAGGAAACCACATAGCCGATAGAGTTGATTCGAAAGAGGATGACTACTGCAGAGTTATGACAGAATTCTTATTCTGATCGACAGAGATGACCTCTGGAGTTCAAGGTTAGAGATAAGGGTTTTCAAAGTGTCACACTGTGGTTGGGACACATGAGGATTAGGACATAACGAATGATTTCACTGAGATACATAGGGTTGTTGGTGGTTTTAGAGATAGTCGGACCATTTTCCTATCAGTTTCAGTTACCTCATAGGTACCGAGCTATGCACAATGTTTTCCATGTTTCCCAGCTACAACGTTACTTCTCAGACTCGTCTCATGTTTTTAAAATAGAGGATGTTGAGATAGAGGTGGATGCATCATTCTAAGAGAATCCTATTTAGATTGTTTATCAAAGCATGAGGGTTATCTTTGTCTGGTCTTTCCCTCTTGTATGGTTGTTAGAGAATTACATGTGAGTATGGGACTAGACATGGGAGAGGGAGACCGATGTATGATCATAGTGTCTGGAGCTATTTGAGGATTATTTTTTGTCACCTTTTTAGGGGAATTTGGGGATGACTTTATTTAGGGATGAATGTTTAAAAGAACACAGATCTTCATGCTTGTATGTTTTTTATTTCAATTTGTTTATGAGGAAAAAAATAGAATGTAGGAAAATTTTTGGAGTACATTCCTTGTACATCCTTGTATATTCCATGTACTCTAACTCTGAGTCTTGGATGGGTCTGCCCACGCCATGGAAATGTACAAGACCATGTGATGATGTGTCAGTTCCGATTAAGATGAGGCCTGGTAAATGCCCATACCCGCTACATATTCAAAGGGAACATGAAATGTATTTTTATTTTTATTTGATTAAACAAGTCGGGGTCACGTCTAATTGATAGAATCCTCTTCTTCTCAGCTCGTCTCATCCAGGAGTGACCGATGCTGATGATTATTCTCAAATCCCTAGACCTGTCATTTGTGCTCTGAATAGACCGTTGTCGCTTGTGTTGGAATCAGTAGGAGTATTTCTTCCCTCTTATAGAGCCTCGCTCATTGATTTCTCCTCTTTCATGGGATATTCATGGTTGAATGATTTATAATGTTTTTTAGATCTACAACATTATAGGTTGAATCAATGGCTGGGATTCAAGTACATGGATCATATAATATCTATGTAGGTGGTTTTTCATTTCTGTTGTTTGGATTTTAATTATATGTGAAAAATTTCCCAACACCCTAGTTTGGGGTCTTACGTGTTTAGGGAATTTAAACCCTCCAATTCATACTATGCATTTATTGATGGAGTCAGGGATCCTATTTGAGAATAGGGTTTAATTACCATATTATGGATTTTTTTTCCTTGTTTGAACAGATGTTGGATGTTCGACCTTGTTTTTCTGGTTAGGCTACTCAATTTTCCATGCATAGCGTTGTTAGGGTGGAGTGATATTATCTAGCTTTTTTGTGACATGCTTTTTAGATGTTTACCCAGGTAGTATATTTTTATTCACATTGGATTTTGGATTTCATTTATGATTTATTGAATTACACATGGCTATGAAAACCTGGTGTAGTGATACCATCAGTTATAAATATGTTGAGGGATTTCCTAGAGTGTCTGTTATGCTTTCGCATTGAGAGACCATAGAAGGATGGATGTGAGTTCTTCCTCAAATTGTCTATAGTTTAATTTTGTGAGACCACATGGGGAATTACATGTTGAATTCTTCCTCATAGTGTATGTAGTTTTCTGATAAAATACTAGAAGGGGAACTGATGAAGAGTTCTTCCTTAGAGAGTCTTTGTTTAAGATGATACAAATGGGTAAAACTGTGAGTACATCCCAGTGGGTTTCTTTTGTTGACAGACTATTATTCTAATAAATGTAAATGGTTATATTCTAAACAATAGGATTGTTAACTTTTGAGTACATAATTGTTTATTATTTCATATTTCATGTCGCCTACCATTATGTTCAGTGACAATTAGGAAAATATATTTGGTTGGTTTTTCTACTGGGATTCACCTCACAAACTATTGGGGTCATGATTTTGGGTCCAAACAGATTATATTATTGTAGGTATAGATAATGGATGTAAAGACCCAATCTTTTTGAGTAGTATATTAACTTACTCTTATTGATTTAATAAGATGTTAATGGTTAATGCAGAAAGAGGAGTCGATGGCTTCATCCAGTAGACTCAACCCTTATGAAGCCCACTTATCAGAGCTTGGGAAGGAGGTAGCATCTGTGGGCTTCGCTTTGGACCAAGCCCAAGCCAAACTCCAGCGTGTCAAGCTTGAACGGAAATGCCTGCGGGAGAAGTTCAAGTTAGTAGAGATTACTACTAGGGCAATGTTATCTGAGCCTCCCTCAGATTCTCTCACCATAGCACACCTTACACTCAGGTCTTATGCCGGTGTTATAAGGGGCTATGTGACGAGACCCTAGCTTCCTTGTGTAGTCCTTTCAGGTGAATAAATTGAGATTTCTTCCTTTAGTGATGTTTATGAAATTTCAAATGTCCCCATAATTTTACAATGTATTTTATTGATGAATTTCGAAAAAAGGATATTTTAAAATATTTATGTAAACCCTAAATAACTAATGATGTGTAATGATTTTCAAAAAATGGTCTTCTACAAAAGTGTTCAGTAAGGAATTTGGAGTCTAATAAGATCAACTTAATTTTTGATGAATAGTAAATTATGAATAGTGATTTTACGCTTAGGATTAGTAATGTGACCAAATGGATTAGTAACCTCACTTAAAGAAAGTTTTAATATAATTTAGACACCTAGATTAAGTAATGTGATTCAATAAAATGGGTAAATAATGGTTTCACAAATTTTTATTCAAGTATTAGTTTTTTTCGGATGAATAGTGTTTTTTTAATTAAAAACTTAATTAAAAATAATTAGAAAAATATTTTTATAAAAATGACTTCATTTTTGATCTCAGAGCATCGATATTATGTTATGGTATTTTTGGGGGTTTTTTCTGAAAAAAATGAATTTTCGGTGAATAGTGTATTTATTTAAAAATATAATTAAAAATATTTAGAAAATTATTTTTATAAAATGGAGTTCATTTTTGAAATCATAGCATTGATATTTGGTTAATGTGAAATTTTGGGATTTATCTGAGAAAGTTGAATTTTCAGTGAATAGTAAAATTACAGTTTTAGGGTTTCGGTATGTTTAATGACATCATAATGGTGTCATGATGATGTCATGAGATCTTTTGAGGGTTGGCCGGCCAAGGGTGATGAATTATTGTTTTGGGGCCCCATGTGGCCTAACTCCATGATAAATGCCAAGGGAGAGCACATGGGTTTGAGAAAAGCACATGTGAGGTGTCCCTTGGCCATTAATGCTTTGTCCCCTCACATTCCCTATAAATACTCACCCTTTCCTCATTAGTTTTCATTCCCAACTCTCCCCCAACGAAGTTCTGGTATTCTTACCTTCCAAGGAGTCCTCCCAAGGTGCCCCCAAGCCCTCAAGGTCCAATCCTTTGAGTTTCAAGAGTCACGTTTTAAGGTAAGGGATCCGACCCCTCTCTTTCTTTTCATGTAATCACTTTTATGTCATTCCTATTATGCTCCTTGTTTTTATGTGAGAGGATGTTCTTTTATATTCCTCTTACTGACATTTCATTTTTATATGATGAGAGATCCCCTCTTACTCTCATCATTTTGTTTTAAGAAAGTTTTAGTGACGCCGTTAGGCTGCCGAATTTTTAAGGGATTCTTTCACCCTTCTCATTTTTCAAGTTCGATTTTCATGTCAAGTCTTTCAAGTTCCTTTTTATTATGTTGGGTTATGATCTCTATATCTATCATACTGATCTCTTATTATCATATGATTAGGGACCCTATTTGATCTTGTCAAATCATTTTCTTTTGAAGTTAAGTGACGCTGTAAGGCTGCCGAATTTTCATAAGAGAAATCTAATCTTTTTTCCTTCCATGTTTTTCATTTCAAATGGTATGTACCTAAAATTTCATTACCATGTCCATATTTACTTCTTATTCTTTCACACTACTGTTTTATGGATCATTTATGAGTGGGTGACCCATGTCCCCTCCTATTTCAATGTTTTCTAAAACCCCGAAACTTAGCCGTTATGCTGCAGAATTTTCCCCTCAAAATGCCTCTCTGTTTTCTCAAAAATTATTTTATGTTATAAATTGAATACTCAAATCTCTTATTTCTACAACGGTATTCACATATATATCAAAATGTTCCATTTTAAATTCTGGTATTTACATACATGAGACCCGCTTTCCCTTTCTGTGGGTTTAAAGTGACGTAAAGATCATGTCTTTAAAGCAGTTTTTAAAACGTTATGATTATGAAATGAAACCCATTTATTTTATGCTATGTGGGTTATTTATGAAATTTTTGATGATGATATATGTGGCTCACATGATAATAAAGGAAAATGTAAGGGTGCGCCCTGATAGCGCTCCAATGCATTGGGTAATGATGTAACCACTAGAGATTACAATTTTCACGATACCTTGGTGAATAACCTTGGTAATTTTCAAATGACACCTTGGGGATGGACCTTGGTGATATGTTCATGATTGTCTATGTTAAATGATGTAGCCACATCTTCAAGTTATGAAAAATGTTATTTTTATTATGAAATGCCTCATGATTTCTTTCTCATGCCTTAAAGTTCTTTTCATGTCCTTATTGAAGTATCTCAAGTTCACATGTAAAATGTTACTCTTGTTTCCCTTACTGGGCCTTCTGCTCACCCTTTCTTTTGATGTATGTACCCAGGTTATGAGATGCAGTAATGAACCTAGAATTAACTTAAGGAGACGCCTTTCAAGTGTTTAAGAATAATGTTTGATGTTGTTTTCATGTATTATGTTCCAGGTTTCCAAGACACTAGAACTTAAAGATCCTCAGTTTTGTGTAATGTAATGAAAGTTTATGTTATAAAATGACGGGATGCTATAGTTGGTATCAAAGGATGGTTTAGTTATTTGTGGAAATTATGATATAAAAACTTTAGGAAGAACCCTATAGAAAAGTTTAAATATAGGAAAACTTCCTGGTATTTTGGTAAGTATTGAGTAAGTGGTCTATCAAACAAATACATACATGTCTGGATACGAGCAGGTAGAGGTGGCTCTGGCACAGATGTACCTAGGGGTAAAACCCGAAAACACCACTTTGAGCTAGACTCGAACGGGAACTGGTGCACGATAACGGGCCTTGCTGCACTCTTGGTTACGACACTCCCGGGGGATATGTTTGGTCAATCACATGCTTTTTATGAATCATTATGAAGGAATTATAGAGAACTATATGTGTCTAAGCACGAGGTCTTAGTTAAAAGATTCATAAATGAAATAAGTTTCTCACTAAGGTTTTATTCTTTTAGAAAATGGTGGGAAATAGGAGAAACTGTGCCGATGGTGACCGCAATGCACCATGTGCTGACGACCCTCCGATGGAAGCCGGAATAGAAACATTCATGTGAATGATGAACCAACTGACTCAAGTTATGAGTAATAACTTGAATCAAGCTGAGAGGCCGACCTCACCACGAAGGGAACAACTTTCTGTTGAGTCCTTCATGCGTCAACGACCGCCAACATTTAGTGGATCTACTGACCCATTGGTTACGGAACAATGGATAAGCTCCATTGAAAAGATCTTTTCTGTACTTAATTGTTCGGAACAAGAAAAAGTCACCCTTGCTGTTTACCGCCTAGAGGGAGAAGCTGATCAGTGGTGGTCAATGATCAAAAACACGAAGCCACAAGGAGAAATGGAAGCTATGGAGTGGGAAGAATTTCGGGGGATTTTCTTTTACAAGTATTTACCTCGTTCCATGAGAATGAAAATGGAGAAAGAGTTTCTCGAGCTGAAGCAGAAGGAGAACGAATCTGTCGGAAGCTATGAGATGAACTTCACAAGGCTTTCCTGTTATACCTCAAGCGTTGTCATGGACCCTAATGGGAAGGTTGATAGATTCTTTGGCGGACTACGACCACATCTGCGGAAGAATCTAGCCAACAGGGACTACGATAGCTATGAAGAAATAGTTCAAAGTGCTATGAAAGTTGAACTAGAGTTTGGGGAGACACAATGGTCTCACAAATCTAATGAGAAGAATAGAACTCTAGAACCAAGCCTGGGAAGATGTTTTGATCAGGAAAGAGGTGGAAAGCATATGCAACATGCCACATGCAATAAATGTGGGAAGAAGCATCTGGGGAACTGCTTGATCGGAAGTGGTAAGTGCTACAAGTCTGGAAGAGAAGGCCATATTTCTCGGAATTTTCGTGGTGATGTGAATCCTCAACTTCCCAACACTAACGACAGAGGAAAGATGGTTCTAGCCCTACCCGAAGTCACATGCTTCAAGTGTGGATAGATTGGGCACTTTGCTAATCAATGTCCAAATACGAGGGCGGTGGAGGGGAATCACCATCAACCTCAGCAGAGGCCAAGGGAGAAAGGTCGTGCTTTCGCTATCACAACAACTGAAGATGATGTTCCGAACGATGTTGTAGCAGGTACTCTTGTTGTCCTCTCAAAACTAGCAAGTACTTTATTTGATTCTGGTTCTACGCATTCCTTTATTTCCTCCAAGTTTGCAAGGAATATAGAATCAATCCCCGAACTGCTAGAGGTAGAGTTGTCAGTCAAGACTCCAAGTGGGATTATCCTTGCATCAAAAGTATTTAGAGACTCTAGTGTTTACTTTGGTGAGCTCAATATTATCACAAATCTAGTAGTCATTCCCATGATGGAATTCGACATTATACTAGGGATGGACTGGCTCTCAAAGTATAATGCTAAGATCCAACGCAGAAGTAAGGAAATCTCAGTAGTCTTGAATGAACGACCTATAGTTATCTTCCAAGGAGAGATATCCCGAACTGATCCCTATCTAGAAGCACCTCCCATATCTTTCATTATGGAGTTAATCGGTGATGATGAAGAAGGGAAAGGGAGCATACAAATTGAAGATGATCCGATTGTTCAAGAATACATGGATGTATTTCCTGAGGAGTTACCTGGACCTCCCCCAGAAAGAGAGGTAGAGTTCTCCATTGAACTCGTACCTGAGTCTCAACCGATATCAAAGACTCCGTATAGAATGGAAAATATGGAGCTAGAGGAGCTAAAGAAACAACTCCAAGACTTGTTGGAGAAGGGGTTTATCCGACCGAGTGTGTCTCCTTGGGGAGCACCAGTTCTCTTTGTGAAGAAGAAGGATGGATCAATGCGGTTATGCATTGATTATAGAGAACTGAATGGGATCACAGTGAAGAACAGATACCCTCTTCCAAGAATTGATGATTTATTTGACCAACTTCGTGGGGCTCAATTCTTCTCTAAGATTGTCCTTCGATCTGGTTATCATCAACTGAGGGTGAAGAAGGAAGATATTCCAAAGACTGACTTCCGATCAAGATATGGGCATTATGAGTTTACTGTTATGCCCTTCGGCTTGACTAATGCTCCTGCTATTTTCATGGATTTGATGAATAGAGTCTTTAAGGACTACCTTGATAACTTTGTGGTAGTTTTTATTGATGATATTTTGATATATTCAAAAATTCGTGAGGAGCATGAAGATCATCTGAGGGTTATTTTGAAAACTCTACGGAAGGAGAGGCTCTTTGGGAAGTTCAGCAAGTGTGAGTTTTGGTTACAACAAGTGGCTTTCTTGGGGCACATCGTAACCAATGAAGGAATCTCGGTTGACCCTGCAAAGACAATGGTTGTGGAGGAGTGGCCTCAACCCACAACAGTAACTGAGATTCGTAGTTTCCTTGGTTTAGCGGGATATTATAGGAGGTTTGTGAAAAAATTTCACGGCTTTCTAATCCACTAACCAAGTTGACTCGAAAAGGGGTTAAGTTCATCTGGACAAAGGAATGCGAGGAAAGTTTCCAAGAGCTGAAGAAGAGATTGGTTACTGCACCTGTGTTAACACTACCCTCTATCGGAGAACGATTCGTTATTTTTAGCGATGCATCTCTGAAAGGGCTTGGGTGCGTCCTCATGCAAAATGACAAAGTAATTGCTTATGCATCTCGGCAGTTGAAGATTCATGAGCAGAATTATCCTACGCATGATCTAGAGCTAGCGGAAGTTGTTTTTGCTCTAAAGATATGGAGGCACTATCTTTATGGGGAGAAATGTGATATATACGCTGACCACCAAAGTCTAAAGTATATTTTCACTCAGAAAGAATTGAACATGAGACAAAGGAGATGGTTGGAGCTTATTAAAGACTATGATTGTTCAATTCATTATCACCCTGGAAGAGCAAACAAAGTCGCGGATGCGTTAAGAAGGAAAGATCCTGTTGTTCTGGAAACAATGAGGATCTTGGGAGATCCCTTGATTAAAGATCTAGTAAAACTGGACATGGGAATTATAAGGAAAGGGACATCATCAACCCTATTCCAAATGATTTCTCAACCTTCATTACTAGAGAAGATCAAGAAGGCTCAAAAAGAAGATCCTTTGCTGCAGGAGAAGTTCGAGGCTGTAAAGGATGGGAAGTTCCCTGATTTCAATATTGATCAAGAAGGTGTATTGAAATTTTGTACAAGACTATGTGTTCCATCTATTCCGGAGATAAAGAAAGAATTGATGGATGAAGCTCATAGCTCTACATTCTCTATACACCCGGGAAGCAATAAGATGTATAGAGACCTTAGTGATCATTATTGGTGGGATAACATGAAGAGGGAGATTGCCGATTACACTACAAGGTGCCTAGTGTGTCAGCAAGTAAAGGCAGAAAGACAACATCATAAGGGGGTATTACAACCGCTACCCATACCAGTATGGAAGTGGGATAATATCACCATGGACTTTGTAACTGGTCTCCCAAAAACATCCAAAGGAAACAATGCGATATGGGTTATTGTGGACCGTCTCACCAAGACAGCCCATTTTATCTCTATTCGGGAAGATTTCTCTCTGGATCAACTTGCCAAGATATATGTGAAGGAACTGGTAAGGCTGCATGGGGTACCACTATCCATTGTATCTGATCATGACCCAAGATTCACATCAAAATTCTGGAGAAGTCTTCAACATGCTCTGAATACTGAATTGAATTTTAGTACGGCCTATCATCCTCAAACTGATGGTCAATCTGAAAGGACTCTTCAGACACTCGAAGACATGTTGAGATTATGCTCAATGGAATTTAAAGGTGGATGGGATCAACACCTCCCATTAGTTGAGTTCTCCTATAACAACAGCTTCCATTCGAGTATTCAGATGGCACCCTATGAAGTTCTATATGGAAAGTGGTGTAGAACTCCTACTTGTTGGGATGAAACTGGTGAGAGGAAGCTTCTTGGGCCTGATCTTGTGCAAGAAATGACAGAACAAGTTCATGCCATCCAACAACACATAAAAGCTGCTCAGAGTCGGCAGAAGAGCTATGCTGACAATCGACGAAGAGACTTGGAGTTTGGTGTTGGTGACAAAGTCTTCCTTCGAATCTCTCCATGGAAGAGAGTCATGCGGTTTGGGAAGAAAGGGAAGCTCAGCCCTAGGTACATTGGCCCCTATGAAATCCTTGATCGCATAGGATCAGTGGCCTATCGTCTAGCACTTCCACCGAACCTAGCTCAAGTTCACAATGTCTTCCATGTATCTCTCTTGAGGAAGTACATACCCGACCCTTCGCATGTACTGAACCCAGGGGTGGTACAACTGGAACATGACCTCTCTTATGAGGAGCAGCCAGTGGAGATCTTGGACCGTAGAGACAAGGTCCTACGAAACAAGACTACACACCTTGTGAAAGTGTTGTGGAGGAATCATAAATATGAAGAAGCGACTTGGGAGCCTGAGGAAACGATGAAGCAAAAGTACCCTCACCTTTTCGACTAGGCCTCAAGTATAAATTTCGGGGATGAAATTTCTTAAGGGGGGAAGAATGTAACGACCCAATCTTTTTGAGTAGTATATTAACTTACTCTTATTGATTTAATAAGATGTTAATGGTTAATGCAGAAAGAGGAGTCGATGGCTTCATCCAGTAGACTCAACCCTTATGAAGCCCACTTATCAGAGCTTGGGAAGGAGGTAGCATCTGTGGGCTTCGCTTTGGACAAAGCCCAAGCCGAAATCCAGTGTGTCAAGCTTGAACGGAAACACCTGTGGGAGAAGTTCAAGTTAGTAGAGATTACTACTAGGGAAATGTTATCTGAGCCTCCCTCAGATTCTCTCACCATAGCACACCTTACACTCAGGTCTTATGCCGGTGTTATAAGGGGCTATGTGACGAGACCCTAGCTCCCTTGTGTAGTCCTTTCAGGTGAATAAATTGAGATTTCTTCCTTTAGTGATGTTTTTGAAATTTCAAATGTCCGGATAATTTTAGAATGTATTTTATTGATGAATTTCGAAAAAAGGATATTTTAAAATATTTATGTAAACCCTAAATAACTAATGATGTGTAATGATTTTCAAAAAATGGTCTTCTACAAAAGTGTTCAGTAAGGAATTTGGAGTCTAATAAGATCAACTTAATTTTAGATTAATAGTAAATTATGAATAGTGATTTTATGCTTAGGATTAGTAATGTGACCAAATGGATTAGTAACCTCACTTAAAGAAAGTTTTAATATAATTTAGACACCTAGATTAAGTAATGTGATTCAATAAAATGGGTAAATAATGGTTTCATAAATTATTATTCAAGTATTAGTTTTTTTCGGATGAATAGTGTTTTTTTAATTAAAATTTAATTAAAAATAATTAGAAAATTATTTTTATAAAAATGACTTCATTTTTGAACTCAGAGCATCGATATTATGTTATGGTATTTTTTGGGGTTTTTTCTGAAAAAAATGAATTTTCGGTGAATAGTGTATTTATTTAAAAATATAATTAAAAATATTTAGAAAATTATTTTTATAAAATAGAGTTCATTTTTGAAATCATAGCATTGATATTTTGTTAATGTGAAATTTTGGGATTTATCTGAGAAAGTTGAATTTTCAGTGAATAGTAAAATTACAGTTTTAGGGTTTCGGTATGTTTAATGACATCATAACGGTGTCATGATGATGTCATGAGATCTTTTGAGGGTTGGCCGGCCAAGGGTGATGAATTATTGTTTTGGGGCCCCATGTGGCCTAACTCCATGATAAATGCCAAGGGAGAGCACATGGGTTTGAGAAAAGCACAAGTGAGGTGTCCCTTGGCCATTAATGCTTTGTCCCCTCACTTTCCCTATAAATACCCACCCTTTCCTCCCTTATTTTTCACTCCCAACTCTCCCCCAACGAAGTTATGGTCTTCTTACCTTCCAAGGAGTCCTCCCAAGGTGCCCCCAAGCCCTCAAGGTCCAATCCTTTGAGTTTCAAGAGTCACGTTTTAAGGTAAGGGATCCGACCCCTCTCTTTCTTTTCATGTAATCTCTTTTATGTAATTCCTATTATGCTCCTTGTTTTTATGTGAGAGGATTTTATTTTATATTCCTATTACTTCTCTTTCATGTTTATATGATGAGAGATCACCTCTTACTCTCATCATTTCGTTTTATGAAAGTTTAAGTGATGCCGTTAGGCTGCCGAAGTTTTAAGGGATTCTTTCACCTTTCTCATTTTTCAAGTTCGATTTTCATGTCAAGTTTTTCAAGTTCATTTTTATTATGTTGGGGTATGATATCTATATCTATCATTCTGATATCTTATTATCATATTATTAGGGACCCTATTTGATCTTGTCAAATCATTTTCTTTTGAAGTTAAGTGACGCCGTAAGGCTGCCGAATTTTCATAAGAGAAATCTAATCTTTTTTCCTTCCATGTTTT
Organism: Viscum album; assembly: GCA_963277665.1. Taxonomy (NCBI): domain Eukaryota; kingdom Viridiplantae; phylum Streptophyta; class Magnoliopsida; order Santalales; family Viscaceae; genus Viscum; species Viscum album. Next base: position 1,597,612,830 of record OY728161.1, read on the forward strand.
TCATTTCAAATGGTATGTACCTAAAATTTCATTACCATGTCCATATGTCCTTCTTATTCTTTCACCCTACTGTTTTATGGATCATTTATGAGTGGGTGACCCATGTCCCCTCTCATTTCAATGTTTTCTAAAACCCCGAAACTTAGCCGTTTTGCTGCAGAATTTTCCCCTCAAAATGCCTCTCTCTTTTCTCAAAAATTATTTTATGTTATAAAGTAAATACTCAAAGCTCTTATTTCTACAAGGGTATTCACATATATATCACAATGTTCCATTTTAAATTCTGGGATTTACATACATGAGACCCGCTTTCCCTTTCCGTGGGTTTAAAGTGACGTAAAGATCATGTCTTTAAAGCAGTTTTTAAAACGTTATGATTATGAAATGAAACCCATTTATTTTATGCTATGTGGGTTATTTATGAAATGTATGATGATGATATATGTGGCTCACATGATAATAAAGGCAAATTTAAGGGTGTGCCCTGATAGCGCTCCAATGCATTAGGTAATGATGTAACCACTAGAGATTAAAATTTTCACGATACCTTGGTGAATAACCTTGGTAATTTTTAAATGACACCTTGGGGATGGAACTTGGTGATATGTTCATGATTGTCTATGTTAAATGATGTAGCCACATCTTCAAGTTATGAAAAATGTTATTTTTATTATGAAATGCCTCATGATTTCTTTCTCATGCCTTAAAGTTCTTTTCATGTCCTTATTGATGTATCTCAAGTTCACATGTAAAATGTTCCTCTTGTTTCCCTTACTGGGCCTTCTGCTCACCCTTTCTTTTGATGTATGTCCCCAGGTTATGAGATGCAGTAATGAACCTAGAATGAACTTAAGGAGATGCCTTTCAAGTGTTTAAGAATAATGTTTTATGTTGTTTTCATGTATTATGTTCCTGGTTTCCAAGACACTAGACCTTAAAGATCCTCAGTTTTGTGTAATGTAATGAAAGTTTATGTTATAAAATGGAGGGATGCTATAATGGATGTTCCCTTCTACATAATGTACATTATTGTTTTGGATCTATAAATCATGAGACAATGTTGTGTCCTCTGATGCTGCTGGATTTAATTACTTTTTTTCCTTTTTTACATTGGTTATGTACTGAATTCCGACATTGTGACTTGTTTGACTACTTTTCTAGACATATGAGACATGAATTATTTATATATGTTCTCTAGTTTTTTATTTACATTCACTCATCCATTGTTTATTGTTTCATGATATTATTACTTCTTCCTCTATTTTCATTTATTTATTATGTTGTTTTACTCTGATAATGATAGCATAGTTTCTCCATTATCACAACCAAGGCCCTCACTTCTAGTCGGTAGCCTCTGGCATTCCGGGAAATGTGCTTGAGGCCATGTGACCTACTGCTTATGGGGAACCTCTGGGCAGGACCCAAAATTGGGATGTTACATTACTTTAATGAAAAAATATGTTTGTTGTATGACACAAAATTCAATGGGATTACAAACTAACAATTTATCACATATATGGAAAGTCTGTAATCATATGGTTATAATGATTATAATAATGACATATAAATTCAACAAATAGCAGCTGTGGAAATTGGTGGGCCCTGTGTGAGAATTTCTAAAATCAATGTACGTAAGGGATGAGTTATAGACCAACCACCATAAGATTGTATTAATATCCTCTTATAATATCAGCCCTTGATTCGACATAGAATAGAGTAGATTTGGGGAAAGGGGAATATGATCACACTTCGATAACATGGTCGAGAAGAAGAGATTAGAAGAAATTATTAAACTGACTCGAGTACATTCCATTGCGCATCCTACACGATGAAGAAAGACTTGATCAGATCCCAGGAAAAGAGATATTTTAAAACGTAGTGTAAGCCTTCAAAAAGATAAAAAAAGGTGGAAATGGATTATAATACCACCATGATTCAGATTAGATTGAATGAGGATTCTTTATTATATCATAAAGGAAAAAATGGTCATTTTACCCTCAAAATAGACAATAATTGGTTTGTACGTACGATTTGAACAACCATGAACAAATTATTCATGGGTACCTAGGAAAATATGAACAAGAAAGGTTATGCTACAAGGTTAGGAAACAATGTGAAAACACTTTGAGATAGCACCCCCTAATGCAGACCATCGACATGGTGAAATCTAACAATGTGACCTACCCTCATGGTTATCTCTAACAATGTGATAGGCCCAGTTTTTTCAAAATGATGGGTTTTAGGCTCCAGAAAAGCCTCAGATACGCTCCATACCTTAACTAAACCACTAGGAATCCATATAAGGTCCAAAATAAAAAATTACATCAAATTTCTAAGTGTCCATACCAGAGTGAAAACCCATTTTCTTATAATTGGATTCAACACCTTCCTATAGTGGAGTTATCTTAAAATAATAACTTTATATATAACATTCATATGGCACCTAATATATCCCTTTATGGGAAGAAGAGTGGAGACCCAATGTGTTAAGATGATGATATATAAATAATGCTCTTGAAAACATAAATCATTAATGAAATGGAAGAGAAATGTAGGTCCATTTGTCAACATATCATGGCATATCAATGTTGGGCAAAAAAATATGATGATAACCATAAGCATGATCTATAATTTCACATTGGTGAAAAGGGGTTTCTAAGAATATATCACTGGAAATGGTTATATGGTCTATAATGAAATGGAAAATAATCCCTAGAAATATTGGTCCCTTTAAGATTCTACATCATATGAGGATGTTAGCTTATTTCTTGTCACCTTCCCAAATCTCTCCCAAGTCCCTGATGTGTCCCATGTATCTATAACGAGGATGTACATACCTGATCCTTCAATTGTACATGAACTATAGGTCATAGAGGTAAGGAATGATCATTCATACATGGAAAACCTAGAAATTTTTTAGACCATATAGTGAATGATCTACAAAACAATACCACTCAACATGTCAATGTTTTGTGGGGAAATAACTAGTTAGAGGAAGATATGTGAAATCTTGGGGATATGATGAAGCATAAGTATCCTCAATTGTTTTTACAATAATGGAAAATTTATAGGGTGAAATTCATTTTATGGGGGGAATAATATAACATCCAAAATTTCTGTGGACATTTTTTTGAATGAATTAGTTTTCATTTATGTTTTATAATGAACTAAGTCAATCATTCCTTTCACTCGACACCGACGTGGCGTACAATACATGAAACTCAATTTTTTTTTGATGAAAAATATATTGTTAAAATATTATATAAATATATAACTGTGTCGTTGTGTTAGAGGTCATGAATAGAACATACTAATTTATAAAAAAAAATATTTTTTTACCCAAATAGAAAATGAATTCAATAGTTATATTGAACCAATTGAATATATAGGTAATATTTTTATAGAAAATAGTTTTATGTTCACAATGAAATTGACTACAAATAAATTAAATTAATTGCAATTATTGAGTGATGTTATGTTAATATTAATATCATATATTTAATCAAATATTTTTGATATTAATCCTATATATTTAATAGGAATGTGATAAGAATAAAAAAATTTATGCATAAAAACTATATTTATATTTGATTAATATTACTAAATTTTCTTGGAGAACAATTATTAATTATTTTTTTCTAAATTTAATATATTTAATATTTCAATATAAACATTACATTGGAAGAAAAATATAAAAAGTATGTTTGGATTATATTTTGGTATTTTTATGTAAGGTTTTATTTTTGATGAATAGTTAAAAACATTAGATTTTAACTCATAAATACATTTTCATAAAATATATTTATAAAGTTTAATTATATTAATTTTTTTAAAATTTGAATTTGATAATATTTTTTTCAACTAATCCAATTTAGGAAATTATAATAAATTTATTTTTGAATTTAATATAAATACAAAACATTGGATCATTTTTTCATCAAAACCTTGCATTTTCGACCCATGTACAAGAATAAATTTAAAATAATTTATTCCACATATATGTTTTCAATTTGGAAAATATTTATTCCACATTTTTAATTATCATAAATTATAATTTATAATATGTTCAAATTAGTTTTTGACCATAAATATTATTGAAGTAATTAAAATTAATTATAATGACTACGGTTTAATTATGCGTAATAAGGAACTATACCATACCCTTATGGCCCAAAATGACCAATTTTGTTTTCATAAATCCATTATATGGCCATATTTAGAACCTATGATCCCTTGGATGGACTTTGGACCATTATTGAACCAATTGAAATAACAACATGTGTGAGGTTTATTCGTTTAAAATTTTACAAGAGTTCCTACCCTCCTCCATTATAAAACTCCTCCTCTCCTCCGATATATTCACAACACTCAATCAACTTATATTCAGAACAAATTCTACCAAATAACTCCCAAAATTACCTCCAGTATACCTTCAATCCTCACCTTGGGAATAAAGCAATCCATGAAATCCTTTTGGAAAAAACAGAAATGAGTTCCCCGATTAAGAGGTAACAATGTCCCTCAAACTTCTTTCTTTTATATAATTTCTCCACTCTCTAAAATAATATTATTTCATTATTGTATAAAAAATAGTATCATAAAAATACATGGATTTTTTTATTGTAATTATTCAACCTACATTTTCACACACATTTGTATAGTGGGTAATGAAAATGTTGTTTTCATGTATGTCGGACTACCGCCTCACAAAATGATGATTTTTCATTATTCTATTACAATATTTCATAGAGGAAATAATGATGGATAATATATTTATATATGTTATATATTATATTTATTGTGTATTTAATATCTTGTAATTATTTTAAAACTCTTATCTTTATATGTTCCATTTATTAATATGATAATTTTGTTTGAGGATGTGTGGACTACCACTCCCTCAATTCGGTGTGATTCGTTCATACACTACATCAATTATATTATGGATGGATTTAGTCAAAATATATCATATATTTGAAATAATCAGGATATATATATATATACAGCCATATATGTCATTTACTTACATCATTTCAACATGACTGTAAAAAGAAAAGAGTTTTCATGCATACGTACAAATTACCATCTCCATGAAATGTGTATTTCATTTGATACATCCATTTTTTATAGATTATTATAATACATATATAATTAATATAAATTATATTTAAATATTTTTTTACTATAGGGATCTTGATATAAATATAAGTACAAAAGATATGAAAAATTAAGGCACATGTGAAGAAGAAAATAGATATTACCAAAAGTGAAACCTTAACATATAATTGTTAATGAGTGGGTAACATAAAGTCATATTAAAACCATATATGGTTTTATATTTAATAATATGTATCAGTGATATATGTAATATATAATTATATTAATTGTATAGGTTTCTTGTATGGGTATGGAGAGTGTCAATACATAATGTATTGGAATTTCATCCCACTATTTATTTTCAGGAGAAACAATACATATTCACTACTCACTTATTATGTGTGGTGTATATGAAACCGAAAAATGTATTTTTAGCATTATATAATGATATATATGGTTATTTAAATAACCATTTTCTGATGTTTCATTAATAAGATATATGTTCACAATGAGGTTTTAAGATTCATTTATATGATTTCAAGGGGAAAAAAATAAAATGGTTTATGAACATCTATAGATGTTCTACGTAAAATGGTTTTCAAAATATTTTAAATCTTACATTATAAGTATATCTATAATGAAAATAGCTATAAAATGTTTTCTGTTTAAAAATTAATTTTAAAAAATAAGTATATTTTCCTCAAGAAATATTGTTAAAATATTATTCAAAATTCATTCCCATCTAAGATAACATCCTTTGAATTTACTAATTCCTATCTTGTTAAAAATTCCATGGTTACATTAATATTCATTCTATTAATATTTTATTAATTGTGTAATGGTCTTTACTAAACCCATTTATCTTTCACTGGTTATATGTTAATGAAATCTGTTTTGTTTTCACAAGTTATGTTTTTAAAGTAATGGTTATGACCTTGTATATTTTTCCACATGTTATGATATGATTACAAATTTTTGTTACACATTTCATTTCATGGGGTTTGATATTATAGGTTATGAATTTTGGAACATGTATGTATGATTTAATTATGAGATGGGTGACACCAATAACTCCCATCCAATGGTTTGTGTAAATATTTGTATCTCATGAAATTGACTATGATGGTATTTAGATTGAACCTTGACTACTTAGATGGCCCTGGGAGTGAACGCTGGCTACAAAAATGGAATGAGAAGTCAAAGAATTATTCTAATATGGAAATGGGAGTTAACCATGACAACCAAGTAGGAATGAGGACTGAACCCATACTATTAATATGTTCTTAGCAGTGATTCCATAACTACTATGAAAATCATGTTATATGATTGTGAGTTTTCCACAATTCCATGTTTTATTACTATATTTTGATTTCGTTGACTATGTTCTATATTTCCTTATGATTCATGTATTATTGACTATCATGATTTATTAAATTCATCTTGTTTACAATATTTTATATGTAGGTTATGATCTTTTAATGTTATGATAACGTCCTCATACCCCAATGCTAATGTTGAAGTTTACATATTTCCATTGTTTATCCTCACAAAGAATATGAGATCACCCTTTTTAATGTTTCCTTTACATCCTGTTATCAAGATACATATTATGTATGATGTGTTTAAGAAAGTTGATAGTTAATAATAACCTCATTGGAGATAATTTATCTCAATTATGTACTAGTGTTTGTGTTTCCATGATTCTAAAAGAACTATAATCATAAGGTCTCTGGGTTCCAGATTTTATAATGATTAATGTATTCCAAAAAATTTATTTAATGTTAATTTATGTCAAGACTGGTTTCTTATAACACCCATCAAAAACATATTCGTGAAAAAATAGAGTATTAAAAAATATGATATTCTCTTTTTGTTGCTTTTGAGATGAAAATTTCTTTTTTTCCTCTGAAACACATATTTTTTTGGGACCCATATATAATATAAATCACCTTTGGATGTATGGTGAATTATTTTGTATCTTCACAATTCTAACTATACCTTTTTTATAATATTTGTAGTAATTAAAAAAACACCTTTTGATTAGTGGTTTCTTGAGGTATTGCATCAGCAACCACAAATTTCTTTCAAAAGTCCATTCCCCTTATAATATTTATTTTTACCTTTGTAATGGTGAAATTATGGACATGTGATTAATTTTTTCATTTAATTCCTCTATTCATCATATGTTTCTATAGAATTTGGTGAACTCGAATAACCTAAAGTCATGTTAGGGGTTATATATATATATATATTTATTTTTAATCATTCATCACATCATCGTGAATTATAATTCATGGTCCTCAATTATTTGTAAATGGTGTTTTAATGAATCATTCACTGAATAAAAATATTTTGACATACTCTTTAATTTAATTCACGATCTCAACTTAATTCACATAAATACAAATGTTTCGACAATTAATTAATTCAATATCATCTTTTCATTAATATTTCCATTTTAATTGATCATATATATAATTTTTAGTGTAATTAACAATTCCATTGGATTTATTTAATATGTCCCTAAAAAATAATTTCTTTTGAGAAACCTATTTTCTATAATCTAGGTCAACACATACGTCGACTTCATAACATATATCATCATTATTCCCACATGAAATATATCTATGAAAACCAAATAAAATACATTCCATATATCTATAAATACCTAGTATTATTCGACTTAAATTTATTCTATGTTGACAACTTCTTGTGGATGAAATTTCTCTTTTGTGAAGAATTTATTTGGAACGATTCTCTTGATGTTTCCAACATGAAATGATTGATTCTTGTTATCATCCAATTCATCATCATATCATTATTTCAATGTAAATTTTTTAGTGATATTCCCAAATTTTACAAAACAAAAACATAAAATTAGGTCCTTACCATTGAAATTTCCCATTTCCATTATAATATATGATGGATGAAAATTATTACTCCATTAACATCCCTCTCCGTCAGTTCTTCCTCCACAATAAGTATCCTCATCCCCATGAAAAATACTTCTTTATAATTAACCATTAGCACAAACTCATTTACACACTTCATTATATTATATAAAATGAGGGTTTTGTGTAGACTATCCAATGACACATCATTTTCATCATTGTCTTTAATCACCATGGCCGTCATACTAAAATGAATTAGAAACCATCCTAGGTTTTCCTTAATTATTTTGATATCATCAAACTTTTCTCCATGTACACATATTTACCCTATAAAATTTTCCCCGATATATTATGGAATAAATTGTAAGATTTTGGTGTATTCTAAAATAATTTTTCTTGGTATATTATATCGGTAACATTGCATCACGTGACATATAATTTCCCTCATAGATGTTTAAAATTGTTTTAACATGGTGTGAATGTATTTACAAGTCATCAAATTAAAGGATAAAGTTTGTAACCTTTAAGTTTGGAAACTTATATTCATCTAGATGAATTAGATAAATGAAAATAAAAAATAATGAGGTTGATCTTCTGAAATCTATTAGTCAGTGGAATGGAAGAAATTATTTTCAGATTAATGAAAATTTGTTTGAATAGATGAAAAAAATAATGTGATACTATAAGTGAAACCATTATCTGTTTCATGGTCAATGATGTAAATAGATGATAAATCTTGAGGTTTCATATGGTGTGTGATGTTCAATGAGGGGTTAAGTTGATGAAGTGGACATACATATCCAAATAGTTGATTTTCCATGAAGAATAGTTGATGTAGATATTATCCCCTATAAAATTTATTATGGTGAAAACAAGGAGAACTAGTTTTAACCTCCAAAATACAGGGTTCAATCAATTATGATTCATAAAATAAATAATTTTAATCACCGAATTATTTTCTATAAATAAAAGTGGAGCATAATTTCTGAATGGGTTATGATTTCTGAACGACGTTTCTTCTCAATTATTTCATTATACTTTTTCATAGATTCCAAAATGAGGGTGTTAAAAATGGTTATTCTGGAGTATATATCCTTTCATTTTCAAAAAAAATCTTTATAGGTTCTTTAAAGAAATTTTAATCAACATTAACATGTTCCGGTGAAGTTATTTATAGTTGTTTAATCAAAATAATGACACATTAACAAGGTAATCCCTAATATATCGCATGTATAAAGTTACAGAGATGGAAAATCCGTAATTGAGGTGATTAATATATTAGTTTACTAGCATAAATCAACTTCCAATGTTTTGGGGGAATCATAAAATAAGGTTATTCATCTATTTTATATAAATTATTCATATTTATGTGTGATTTACCATCATCCAAAGGGTTGATGATAGATGAATTTATTTTTTGGACAAATAAGTTTGATGGAAGGGATATTGTATTTTAAGAAATACATATTGAGGAAAATATACTATATAAGGATCCAGATATTTTATGAAATAGAGGAAATAAAATGCAATGAAAAAATTTTGGTTGATAGAGGCTTAATTAGAATTAAATTGTATTGATGTTAATGTAAAATTCTAGAAATGTGGATTAAAACATCTGTTAATTGAAAAATAATCTTATCTTATAGAAATGTTATCTTACAAATATGTTAAAACCATGATTATGAATCTAATGTTCTGAACATGGAAAATGTTTGGAATAAAAATTCAATAAGGAAGGTATATAGTTGAAAAAATAAATTACATCAATGTGATTCATAGTTTTTTTATTCAGTGAATGTAATATTTAGATAAACTTTATGGTTGATATTGTTAAACCCTTCATATTGAGAACCATGGTATGTGATGGTGACTTCAATGACTAACTCCAATTGATTGTATGAATTGAATTTATTGAATGGTCACAACCTAATCATGAATGTAAAAATTCATCCTAATGTAGACCACATATATTTAAGAAATTAATATAATTTGAATTAAGGGGAAGAGTTAGCACATGGAAAAATCATCTGAAAGGAAAAATTTAGAGGAGTCATAATATGAGTATCTTGGATGATGGTTCTCCCATGGAATGGTTTATCTTGCAGATGAACATGATATTGCGAATGTGGGGAAGAGTAATGTTTTAATATAGATAAGGAGCATACAAATACTAGATTTGAAGAATGAATAAAACATAATAGGGTTATTTGACAACAAAATATCATTGTCGAAACTTGATAATGTAGGATTTTTTCACTTATTTACTTATGGAAGAAGGAAAATTTCTCCTAGATCAATGGTAATTGTAAATGGAGTGAAGGAAAAACATTACAACTAACCAATGTATTGTTACTAAAAATCATGATGGGGATATAACTACCACTTTATAATGGAATGATCGACTAAGGAATCATAATTATAGGTGGATAACGATATATATGAACAATGTACAACTGATTTATAGAAACATCATGATTGGCATATGTGCTAATTATGTATTTTGAAAATAGTTGAATGTGTCATTCAAAATGAATCCCCAAAAATATCATATGAATTTAGATTTTGTTCACTAGTATGAGGTGTTAAAATCATCCATTTACTAGAGGTATATAGTTTGAATGATGTTATGAATAAAGACATGGTGTTTATATTCAGACGGTGGTGGTGAGCATAGAAGTAGTGTTCCCATAGGATTTTATTGGTAGAAGGGGTATTTAGTTCTATATGGATGGTCAAGAAAATCAGGAAAACAATTTATTTATGAAATGAATTATGAAATTGCATAAAATATAGTAGAATACATATTCATGTAGAGTCTCATGAATTATTTTTGGTGGAACTAGTGAATTATGCCAACTTCGGGATAAAATGGACTTCCTATTTACCATTTGGGAAGATACTATTTTCAACTTATTAGTGTGTATGAAAGCTCTATATCAACCATATTCAATTATTTGTTAATTTATCTTATATACAAGATTATTTAATGTGACGAAAAAACATGGAAGTTAAATTTTTTCAGTTTTTCTTTTTCTATGATGTTGAAGAAGAGTTTAGTCACCGACTATAGTGTTAAATTCATAAAAAACTCATCATTAGCCCAAATACGATCTTCAAAACATGATTCTGTTGAAGAATTAGATCCATTTAGGGAATTATAGTGAGATATAATTATTATTATAATATTATATTCACTTATATAGATTTCTAGAATGTATTGAAATTCTAGAGAATCTTGGAAGCATGAATGTTCCATAGACACCGTACAAACTATAGGTTGTTTGAAAAGGAGGTAAAATTGAGATATTATTTCCATATCCTGAGGTAATGGATAGGTAAATGGAAATGGATGATCAAGAATTGAAATTTCACACTCTAGAATTTTTAGTAATACAATGAGGTCAGACATAAGGACAAATGTATTGGATTTTTGAGAAAATGAACAGTGTGTGATAGTATTAAAGAGAATTGAGTTATTTTACTATTATAGAAGATAGATAGGATGATATCTTCGATGAGGAAATAATTTGGGATTAAAATATTTAGTGGGATGAATTTATAGGGGATGAACATGATTCCAAATATTTTTCTAGAATATAGGATTTATCATATAAACCAAGTCGGAGTAATGTTTATAAATGGGTGTTTTAAGATAAGTAGGTATAATATAGAATTATGTACATGGATTGACTAGCTGGGACCTGTTTTCACCAAATATAAGGATTTTATATCTCTATTAAAATATCCATTAATTAATCACATATTACTATAAATTGTGTTATGCATGGATGCAACTGAATTATTTGATCTAGAATAAATGGTTGTGAAGAAATAATTTCTTCATGGGGAATTAAAATAAGAAATATTTATTGAAAACAAGTATATTTTTTAAAAACAATTGAACAAGAATGTTGTGTTTGGGGTAATAAATAAAATTTATGGACTATGTGATGAATTATAGAATTGAAATGATATGTTCAATAATTTCATAATGGAAAAAATATCATTTGGAATAATTCAAACCATTTATGTTATTGGAAGGTGTTTTATGATGAGATCCTAATAAAAATTTTACTTTACATGGATGTAATGTGTATAATGGGGATTGTGATACAATATATTAATGATCTAAAGGATAAATGTTCTTCTAGCATTGAAATTATAGAACATGGTTTAGAATATTATAATCCAGGTATTTATTTTGTGATAGACCTAAGTGAAAATACCTTATACCTAACTATGGATTATTACACCTAGATGGTGGTGGGGTAATTTAGAATGGGTGTAATTAATTTGTAACCGCAATCCTAGTTTAAATCATCATGATTTGTGTGAATAATTTATCTCAGAAGGGGTCAAACGTTCAATATATTTTGAGATTTACATATAAATATAATTTAAGAGTATTAATTTATAATGTGGTTCATGATCATCCTTATTCATAAAAATATGTGATACAATATAATGGATACATGTATAGCTTGAAAGGGGAACACAAAGAGGTACCAAAATGGATTCTCAAGTAATTGAAGGATTTCCGAATCATGATGATTTACTTAAGAAAGTCTTAGTCATTATAAATATTTATAAATTAAAAATATTGGGGAGATTCATATTCATAGAGGATAATATCAAGATATATGTTTAAATTCAATGTGAAAATAGATAGTTAGTTGTTCAAAATTTATTAAGTTGTTCCCTTCTCATCAATGAAAAAATAAAATATTTATTTAATGGAATTTATAATGGAGTAGATTTTGATTAAGGGTTTTATGGATGATATTATATGGAGTAATTGTTTTGGGATGGTAAATTTTGATTCAAACAGAGTTATTCACTTATCTAATAATCCAACATTTAATTTTAATGTAAATAATAGTATGTTGATGTTTCACATTATTTTTAAACTATTGGGGGATATGGGTCATAATTTATTAATGATTAAAATAGGATAGAATCTAGTGTGATTTTTAAAAAATTGTTTAATTTAAATTTTATGAGAATATTCTTCAACTCATTTTGACCGGGTGGACAAGAATATATAGTTGGAAACAATGTTACTACTCGCTGTAAGTTTATAAAATGCATGGAGGATTGAAAAAAAATGAACAGTGACTTAGTTGTGAAGCCCAAACAGAAGATTAATTTGTTGGGGTTTTTTCAGATATTTCTATGTTTGGAAATCACATATATGGAAAATGGGAGGAGGGAATCATAAGGAGAAAATAAACATGTTTAACTAATATAACATGACGTGATATTGGAATAATAATAATAATTTTCCAATGATCAGATGTTGGGCATATAAATGGTATATCCAGATGGTGATATTGGATGTCAAACCATCAGAAGATTCACTAAGGATGAATTATGATAAAATATTAGGAAACATGATATTTTTAAAATCATTAAATAATCACAATGTGGGAAATTCAAGGCCTCGTATATACATGAATCAATATTATCTCGACTATGAAGACCGATTGAGGTGGATTTCATCTAAAAGAAATCATACAACGATGAAAACTATGTTGACTATTTGGGAACTCATATAAAAGTTGGTTCGATTATTTATGAATGATGTACTAAAGCATTGTAATAAACCAATGATTTTCACGAGAAAATTTAAGCAAAATTTCCGCATGGACATAGATACATGCCTCAATAATTTTAATATATTTTATTTTTTCCCTATATGAATTTCCATAAAAAATTGTTTTTATTTATTTTTTTAACAAGGGGGTTTTACTAATTTGGTGGTTTGGTAGTAGTTATCATTTTAATTTCCATATGTTCATTAATGATATAATTTTGAAACATTTCTTAAACAATCATTTTTTTGGTGGTGTTGTTTCAAATTTTTTAATTAAATGTTATCCTCATAAACCCAACATGTATAAAATTGGATAATTATACTAACAATTAAATTAATCATTTTGATTTTTCATCAATCTCTCTTAAATATTTATCTGATAATGATATGAAATTATGATGGTTGAAATCCCATGTATAGATACTATGTTGACATATGTTATAGAATATCTTAAATATTATTGTATTTGGATCATTCATAAATTATAATTATTTCCATCAATGAAAAAAAAATCAATTACGATTAACAAATACTTCCATTAAATCAACGAGTTAACTCCTTTAGCATGAACATTCCCTCATATACAACTTCTTATTCCCAAGTACTGTTATTACCTTCAAGGGTTGATGAATCTGTATTTTTCTAATTTTAATTGAGCTTAACCAAAAATATTTTTCTATGTTAAACAATAATATTCTGTTTCCCTTACAACTGAAATTATATATAAATTTACTTAAATTATTGGACATAACAAATTCACAGGGTTCACCCAAATTGGGAATATATAAGGATAATTTAATGACGATGTTCTGATGAACCTCAATCATTATGCATAATTATTTTATTTTAAATTATAAATTGGTCACCGTAAAACTCAAGGATTACAACCCATACATAAGATTTACAAATACACTAATATTTTGACACTAATAAACTTACTAATTCAATTTTGAAATTCCCTCCACTTTGATGAACATCAACTATAAAGTTTTCTAATGATGGTGTAGTAATCAACACAAATTACATAAATGTGTAGTGAGATTGCCTCATGTAACATCTTCCAATTCATATATATCATTTTATTACGATCCATGAATTTTTATCATTTATTTCTCATAATAATGACCATAATTTTTCCAATATCTATTTATTCACACCCATCAAAATTAATGACATATATATATATTAGAGAGTCTTCAACCTCTACCTACCTTTTTCAATTCATATTTTTTATTATAATTATATTCAATCAATATTTGGAAAATATCGACATGAGAAATATTTCAATATTTTATTCTAGAAACATTAATTTGAATAGTGATAGATTCACTAATATTTAATTATTACCAAATCATATAGTTTCATTGAAATAATTACATCCATAATCATTAGACAATCCCAATATTATATTCCTAACAAAATTTCCACTCTTGACTCCATATCATCGTATCTATCACCACCACCTTGAGCATGGTCACCTAAAATATCACCAATATCAACCCAAAAATTTAAATAAAATCAATGGATAATTAGGTAATAAAAATATAATAATTTATTCATGATATTCTACAATGTCAATAGTTAAAACTATTAATCACATTTTTTGGTAATTTTTTTATGAAATCTACTATAGGATGACCTTATCTTAAAAGGTTAATGGTAATAATCCCATTACAAATCACAATTTCTCTTGTATAACCCTTATAATTATACTGAAATGAAACTTATGAAATCTATTTTTCACAAATGATCCTTATGGTTATCAGTAATAGCTCTGATGATTTCAAAGAAATAACCTTATAATTTCATGAAATTTCCATATTTAAATATTTATTAAACATAACACTTATCATTTTCTAGTATGTCTCTTAAGTTATTAATAAATAACTCTTATGAAATTTCTTTAGTCATAAAATGATTCTTACATGATACAGAATAACCCTAATAAATCATGAAATGAAATTTAATATTTCAGAACATCTCTGTTTTTCTACACCTTAAAGAGAATGAATTTATGAATTTTTTTAATGAACCTTACGAAATCATCTAAGTCATTATAGAATTTATATGAACTCAGATGATGATTCATATTGTTTTAAGACGTGTTCATTTTAATATGTATCCAAAATATGATACTCATATAAAATACAATGACCATTATGAAATCACAGTAGTGATGGTATTCAATCCATTTACGCATTTTGGTTCCATTGTAGTATTTACTCTTTCTTTTTGGAAATATATGTTTTTCCCAAACCTTCTCAAAATTGTTATTTTCTATAATTACACATGAATACTTTTAATGAATCTTAATACATAATGTAACATTCTTATCTTGAATTTATATGAATTTTTTAAATTTACTTCAACAAACATTTCAACTACCACTACCCAAAAAATCATTTCCAAGTTATTTTTTCCAACATAGAATTATTATACATTCCTATGTAAACAAAATAAAAAATTGATCTATAAAATACATTTAAATTATGGAAACATTGTATGATCAATTTGAAAAAAATATACCGCCGAACAACAATGTTTTATCTAACTCCCATTCTCTAACATTTCAAATATGGTACATTAATTATGAATATGATGATATTGCACATAAATATATCAAATTTCATTTTATCTACATGCACAAACAGAATAGAATTTCCGAAGTGAGTATAATTACATAGTGTGATTCCCTAAAGACTCCCAATACCACCATATAGACATAAAAAAACTTAATCATTAAAAAAATTTAATAAAAATAATATTTAAAATTGGATAAATTTCAAAGAAAGGAGACACACAACATTGTAAAAATTATACACACACCCATTCAGAAAAACTCAAGTGATATGAAAGATGTTAAATTTTGATTGTATGATTTAAAGTAAATAAAAACATACTCCACATGACAAAAAATTATGAAAGATTAGTAAAATAAGGTATCTACGATTAAGAATGATAAAAAAATAATATTTGGAACTAAAATAGATAAATATCATATTAGATCCCCTATATGGGTCATTTTACACCCAAACCATCATTATTTTTAACTCAATGACATTTAATTTGACCTATTATCTAGTAAAATCATATACGTAACCTCCCACCACATTTAACATGGTAAAATTATATTAATAAGGAATGTTTACTACTTATAAAAAAAATCCACAAATAAATATAAATTCTTAATTTAAAATTTAATTTTTTTTCCTTATCCTCATATTCAAAACACCATTTAATTTTTAAAATAATATTTTAATAAGTAAATACATACTCAACAAAAGATTTTACATGTTATATAGTTAATTTAATTAAGATTAAAATTTATACAAAAAATAAAACCCTATTTCAAATCAATAAACACACCATTTAATATAAAGAAAACCATATTTGAATATATCACAATGAAATAAGTTATCCAAATAATTTTTTAGTTAAATGTATATAAAAGGAGAAGATTAAAATACATAAATGAAATAATTAGGGGGTAATAGATAGTGAATAACATAATTTGATCCTCATAGTAGTTTCCCTTCATCATATAAAACGAAATACATGATTGAAATTGAATTGCAACCCACAATTTATAGATAAAACTATAGTTAAGATTGTTGAATTATAAAAAATGTAAGAGTTAATGAAGAAGGGGGGTAATGATTAAATTTACTTCAATGCAAGACTCCAAAAATCAATGATGAAAGATGGAAACTTAGAAAAGGAAAAATAGTCTTCCTCAAGAATCACCTATAAATGCACTCTTACACATGATGGATGAAATAAGTGAATAATGGAGTGTTATATAAGTTTATGTGAACTTTTGTAAAAAATATAACCAAAATTGTCTATTGAATAATTATCAAAATTTGATATAATATATATATATATATATATCCCTATATCTTTTTTTTGATATTTTTCTTTGTTTGGGACTATCAACAATGTTTCTAAACATCCCTAAAAACCACGTATCCCCCACATAACTCCATATTATCAATAATTTATTGAATGGAATTTAAAAATTAATAACATAATACATATAAATTATGAGAATACATAAAATACCTATCATTTAAATTGATTTCTGTATTTATTATTGGGGTTTCTCTTTCATTGAAATTATTTTGTTGATTTGGTTGTTTTATTTTCAACATTTCCATTCCTTAGTTTTGGAAATTAAAAATACAACCATAAAATTATATTTTACTAACATAATATTTCCAAAGTATTTTATTTTGATTTTATGTAATATTATTATTTATACGAAACATAGAAATAGTTCTTATATAAAATTCATACAAACATTTTCTATTCATTATAATCCATCGAACTGATGTTTTGGTTTCAATATTAGACCAACTTCTATTATAACTTGTAGTTAGACTACTATTCTATCAATTATACTAACAGGAATAATAACAATTTGAATGAAAATAATACCTATACAACAGATTAACCTTTGATCAATTTTTCGTATTGAAAAAAATCATCTCAGTCCCACAATCCATTATTTATAATCAAAAAATTTAAATATGGTTTTATAGAACATAATAAACAATAGAATTGTAATGAGGATAAAAAAAATGAATAAATTATTTAAATTTCAGATTATATATCAAGATCCACACAACGATCATTATGAGATGTTAAAGTGAAAGATTTATGAATCCATTTCAACCAACATAGAAATATGTACATTTAAAGATTACTTATAAATATGATGTCATTTGTAGTGTTGGGAGTAAGGTTATTTGCAACCCAACACATTTAAAGATCACTCTATGTTTAAATACCATTCATAATATTTATAATATTTCAAATAGTTGCAGTTATATGTTATTCATTTGAGGTTTGTAAATTCCATCAATCATTTTATTTTATATTCAATATATTAGATCATAGTAAGATCGAGGGATCCCAAGGATATGTAGAACTGTAAATCTGATCCATCATATTGAGGGTTTCTATTATACTATGATAGAAAAATATAAATCATCACACTATGGGATTTATTTTTTATGAATGAATTAAATGGTGCCAATATATTGAAAAAATGACTCTAAGGTTTTTGGAACAAAGAGACATTATGATCATTATATCGTGGGATTTTACAATAAGGAAATCCACATAATATTTGTTTGTATTAAAATTTTGGATATATAAATCAGGATTTTAGACATTATTAACTATTATAGTTAAAGAGTTAAATTATCATTTATATACAGGTTATTTCATTCTTACTAAAATTATTTTGTTTTACATTTTTTATAAGATTAATTTTCCACAATGCATTTACATTAGAAATTTATTTTTTAAAATATTTTTTTTAATATACTACTTTATCGATGTGTCAATGATAATTATTATAACTATAATATATTAGAATATTTGTGAAGAAAATTTAATCACTCGATCATTGGCCGAATTCTTAATTTAATATTTTTGTAAAAAGTTTTTTTTTTGTTTTGTACGAGTTTACATTTTTAAACTAAAAAACACACAACCCATTTTATAACTATTATAATTTTTTATGATCCAGTTTTTGGTATATGAGTTAGTTATACATCTATACTTGTTGAGTTTATATATATTTTTCGTTATTTATATAAAACAAGTTGATAAGATAATGCTTAAAACTGGTTGTTTTTAAAATAATTTTACAGTAACATTTTTTGGTGGAAAGATAGTTTATATTTTATATAATAGATGTTTTTAATGTTGTTACATTAGATAATTTTAATCCAATTAGACCACATATTTTTTATGGTAATCATAATGAATAATATAGAGACAAAATTTAGAATTTTTTTATCATTACAAACATATATAACTTTTCCAGGATAACATGAGAATATAAGATCCTCTTCTGTAAGTTACTACTTTTACAAATAAATAAATCAAGGAATATATTTTGAAGTATAGATTTAGTAAAAATAAAAATTTTATATAAAAATATGTATTTATAGTGAAATTTATCCATGTAATGCTACTAACATTTAATGGAAAATGTTATTTAAAATAGAAGATATATGATGGAAACTAACAATCATGATATTTATTTCTTATTTAACGAATTTTTAATTAAGATACCTCAATAATTCCTGACATTTGTTAATTATTTTCATTCTATGGGGGATAAAAATCAAACTGATAGAATCTGGGTAGAGGAGATTATTGAGATTATTCTTTATTAATGAGAACCCAAAATTACTAATATATATGACACAATAAGGATTAAAAATCATAGAATGGATGATATCATTTATACCCAAATACAATTCTATGGTACATAGAAATGGGATGCAAAAAAGATGATATAGAAAAATCAAGGGGTTTCTATGGAAACAACAACTAATTTTCCTATGAAATGTCAATCATTCTAAAAAGTCATGAAATATTCATGAAAGATAAAATTTATTATTGAATAAGAAAATAGTTCTTTAGAAATTTATGATAATTATTTGGATAATCCCATGAGAAATAATTTTTTTTGGAAAGGTTGACTTTTAGTAATTATATTATAAGTGTCAATGTGATAAATGTGTTAATAAAGATTCTTTTAACATTATATGATATGATTGTATGAAGAAAGGACATATAACATAAGACACTCCATAAATTTATAGAATGGATATGAAATAAATTAATATCGAAAAAAATGATAAAATGATTTACTAGAACTATAATAATATGAGTCTGAATGAATCTGAGTTTTGATGTGCTAGTGGATGTGATAGTTCATCTGAAAACACTTCAGATAAAGTGATTATTAGAGATATGAATATTTTTTATATATACAAATACCAAAGGTGAATAAATTTCTCACTGATAAGGTCACTAATTATGAATCTCTTTATAATGTTAATTTAAATTTAAACTGAAATAATAAAAATGATGAAAATAATTAAACATTTTTAGAAGAAAAATATTCCTCAAATGAAGATGATAATACTTTACGCAGTTATGATTGATTATCTATATAATATAAATTAATTGAAAATTAAAATAAAATGTTTCTAAGAACACGAAAATGATAAATTTAAAAATTTTATGTTAATTAATCAATTATTAACATTACTATATAAAAAATTTATCTTTCTAAATAACTTGAGTAGACTAATCATATAATATATACTATTTCTAAAGTTCTTAAGAAATATATTACAATGAAAATTATTTTAAAAATATTATTTTAAAATATAGTATGAATACTAATATGACTAATGATAGAAAATAGTAATAAATCTAAAATATAAAATTTCAAGTTTGAATATAACTTAGTCAATATTTTACAAGGTTAATGAAAACATTTATAACATTTAAAATAAAATTAGACCGCGTAGTGATACAACAGGAATGAGTTTTTATAACATATATATATATTTTTATAATAATTACATTGTTTCAATGTGTTATCAATTTTGGAAAAAATATCAATATAGTGGACAATGGAAGAAATAATTTATTTAAGTAACTTTTATTCTTTTGTATTTCATGAAAAAATTCAAAATAAAAGAAATTTTTCAAAAATAATATTATTTAAAAAATGTGGTTAACTAAAATATTATTTTCTAAAAACATCTGACCCATAAAGCTTGGGTTTATAAATTTTAATTTTTTTATTTTATTGGAAAATAAATAATATAAAAAATCCTTTTGTTACATGGATAGCGTTTGTTCCGCAAATTTTACAATAAACAAATATTTATTTCATAAGTTCATAAAGATGAGATGTAGAAAATTTAGTTTTGATGATAATTGTCAAGGAAATAATTTTTGTGTATACAACAATTTTTTCTTTTAAAAACATTAATTAAAAATATATTAATTTTTATAGGTCTTAATAAATCCATATTATCATAATTCATGTATGTGAAGAGGATTATTTTTTGAACTTCACAAATGATAAATGTATTATCTTGTTTTAAAGATAATTTCATTGTGGTTATAATCAGTATGAGAATATATGAAAATTAAACATAGAAGACCATAATATCAAAAACATACTTTTAATTAGTGAAATAGAAGACCAAAAAATGGAAATGTAATATTATATTTAGAGACTATAATATTCTAACATTACAAATGTTGTCTAAGAATAGAGTAGTGAATGATCTACTAGAGAATATGGTTTTTTATTCAAATTTTTATTATACCTATTAAAATGTTATGTTTTTAATATATTAGTAATGTCTCAAGTTCGGATGCTTTATAGTAATTATACATGGGGTAATTTGTTCCAAATAAACTAGTAAGTATCGGTGTAAAATAATATGTACATGTTTTAATTAATTGTTATAGTAGATACACTTAGGTCTACTTTCTATAATGAAATTATGAACAATTTACCTGATTTAAAATAATTTTTACCCAATGTTTAAAATCGAAAACACTACACCTTTATAACAACTTATATTAATCAATCTGAATAATTTATGAATTCTAATTTGGAATGTTGTTTTAGTAAAAAAGGCTTTAAAGACAACTTTTCAATACCTATATTTCCATTGAAAAATGGTTTAATCTAATGAAAAATTGCATCCATCCCGATATTACTAGAATGATGCTGAGTAAATTATGAGGGGCTATAATTTTTTAGGATAAATTAGATCTTATAGCATATTTCACTATAAATCAAGTTTTATTTGTACTATTTAATAATAAATATATATATGAGTTTTGGACTAGTAGAAAACCAAAACATTCTTATATCAATTATTATGGATTAAAATTATTCATTATAAATACTAAAGACAATTTATATAAATTTGGGATAGAATTATATTAAGGAATAAGTTTTAGTTATTATCAAAAATAGTATAGCTTATATATTTTTTAATAAAAATATATGTATTATTGAAAATTCATACAAGTTATGTTTGATGAAACTTATCATTTGTTTTTCAACAAACCATAGACTACATCTTCGGTTGTTATTTCAAAAACGTATTACAATCATATAATAGGGTGTACCTATCATGTTAAAATAACTGAAGATTATGTTTCTAATGTTTTACCACAATTCTATTTTCATCCTACTATTTAATAAAATGGTTTTGAAAATACAATAAATCATTTGTTTCTTAGTAATTATCACAGTGATAATATCATTACTGATTTAGATTATATAGTTATAAATAGAAGTTACTTGAGAAATATAATATTTAATATTTAATATTTATCTCAATTTGAACATTATACTCTTGATCAGGGTTTGGGTGATGGGGATTCGATAAAGGAAATACATGATACAGTCAATGTTTTTAAAGGAACCAGGTTTGGGATTTGGTTGAAAAACATATTTATACTTCTATAATTTTAGTAAAATGGCCCATTAAAAATTAATTAGATTAAAATGGTATAATAGTTAAAAATATATATCTAAAACCATTTTTATGTGTTATAATCAACACTAGAGAATAGAATATGATGAAAAATAAGCTCGCATAGCTATACATGAGGCTAAGCGTATACTTCTATCATTTACAACATTCAGAAATGTAAAACTATTTCAAATGGGTGTGATGTGTTATTTCCTTAATAAATACATTTATGAGGATTCTTATGTAGAACAAACACCATGTTTTAAAAATAAAAATCATCCAAAACATGTTTTCATCATTCTAACACACTATATTGACCTAAAGAAACCTGTATATCTTGATATGATAGGTTAACCCTGTTATTGTTGAAAATATTTTTTTAAGTGAGATTTAGATCTAATCCTTTTTATTGAATAAATTAATAAAAATATTTGAATTAAAAAAAACTATGACGAGGACATTATATTTGGTTCACCTAAAAAATACATAACAAAATCATTTGTGAATTATATGATGTCTGGTCTTGAAATGGGTATGATGGGTGACCTGATATACTCTCTAGGATTTGAATTTTCATAATAACTACATGGAACTTTTATATGTTAAAATATGTATATAATATATATGTGTGTGTGTGTGATGTTTAAGTACAACATCACTAAAATTACTAGTAATACTTTAATAATTTCAAATACTTTAGATATTTATGACTCTAGAAAACCATTTAATCAAAATAATTATAGAGGTATGATTTTAATTTTACATTATATAATAGATAATTGTTAGAATTTAATTCTCTCAGTATGATTATGTGCAAGATATCAAGTCAATGTAAAAGATCTCATCTTAAATCTTTTAAATATTTGTTATTTTGAAAATGGAACTATGGATTTAGTTTTATTTTGCTAATCTTGAAATTGTATTGAGTAAACATGTTTTTTAGAAGATCAATTTCAAGGATTTAGAATGGGTAGGAAATGTATATATGGTACCTTTAATTACATAGTTGAAGGTTTTGTTTCATGGTATTGCAGGAGAAAAATACTAGTAAGACATTCCATTACTGAAGCCGAGTATATGAAAATAATAATTTTTTTGTTCTTAAGTGTTGTGGATGCAACACATAGTCAATAACTGTGGTATGAGATTTAGTAATACAAAACATTTTTTTTTCTAAAAACACAATTGAAATTTACTTTTTCCAAAAATTAGAACATAAATTATATGAAATATATATACATATATACATTTTCATTAGGATAACACACAAATATAATTCTACAAGTCTTCGTAATGCCCGAAGAACGTGATGAAATTTTTAATAAACACATTTTTTCTGATAAATATGAATAAATTAACTAGAATCTATGAAATATCAATTTTTAATTATTATTCATATATACTTCCTATTTAAAAATATCTTGGAAGTAATGAAATACTTATCAAAAGTGGACTAAATATGTCTTGTTTATTTTCTAAATCATTGAAATTTCAAAAAAAAAATTAATTCTTATAAAATATTCTTTTTCATAATGTTTTGAGTTTTCTAAAAGGTTTTTACTGTAGTATAATTAATATTTTGGAATTAAAAAGTTTTATAAAAATTTCAGAGATAGAATTTTTTAAAAACATTCATGAACAAAAATGATATAAATAATATAAATAAATTAAAATCAATACCAAATCAGGATTTTAAAAAAAATATTAATTAAATTTAGTATTTTATAAACTATATCATAATAAATGTATATTACTGAAACCATAAAGATTAGGTTACTCATTCCAAGTAAAATTTTATTATCAAAAGGTTATTTTCTAATCCTTTTTTTGTACATAATTATTACATTTGATTATCAAATTTTTTTATACAATTATAGTTTTAAAGATGTTATTTTTTATAGAAGTTATATATTTCTAATAATATTTCTATTTATTCAGATAAATTTTTTTCATAAAAAAAATAATTGTTCAAAGTGTATTTTGAAATAATTATACTGTTATATCTCGATCATAAGATTATAAATTGATATTTAATAAGAGCCATTAAAATTTATGGAATTTGACCTGTCACTCCCCATGCCTATATAAGGGTATGTCATCATGTATCCCACATTGGTTTCCAGGGAATTCAATCATGGCCCTCACCACCAATTTTTCCGCAAAGTCTATTTCATTTCCCATTTGTCTGATATCTGAAATAATAAATAGTACGATGGACACTTCTATAGAATTTTAAGAAAGATAAGTTTTCAGGGATAGAATTTTAAAGACCAGTAAATTACAAGGAATTTTTTTTAATTTCTTTGGAATTTTATGAGTATGTGGCTTCTGATGGCACTTGATTCTGAGGCCCAGTGTGGCCGTAATCAATGTACAAACTTTAGCTCAGGTACGTTTAGTATACTAATGAGCGGGTTTTTCTATCTTTTGAACTGGTGCTTGGAATTGAAATCTGAGGGCACCAATGAACTCACAGCACCAGTAATTTCATAAGCTGACCTTTAACGCTGTTGCATTTCAAGCAGGTTGAGTTTTAATATTTGGATAATTAGATTAAAATAAATATAATTGATGGAGAACAATTTTATTTATATATAAGGTGGTTATATCCTACGAAGGAGAGTTAGTGTTGGGACCCATAACCACCTAACTACCCATGTGTGGATCTATGAAGGGTGGGGCCCACACATGCCCCAACCTTTCACCTTCCCCTAAACTCCTTAACCACCCCTTAATTAATTTGTAAACTCTTCATAAATTGTGTAAACTCTATTTCCCTCTTTATTATTTTCCAACACAAGACAATCAATGCATTCAAACTCTTTAATTTTTTAATTAATGGATTTTAATTTTGAATGCTTGGCATGTGTAATTAAAATAAGGGGTA
Source organism: Viscum album (assembly GCA_963277665.1). NCBI lineage: Eukaryota > Viridiplantae > Streptophyta > Magnoliopsida > Santalales > Viscaceae > Viscum > Viscum album. The sequence continues at coordinate 1,597,638,618 of OY728161.1, forward strand.
GCCTTATTTTAATTTGGATGGAACTTTTTGTGTTGAGGGAAATGTATTAGATAGATATCTTGTGAAAGAAGAATAGAGTTCCTCTTTAGTTGAAGTACAACACCCTTTCACGAAGAACGACGCCTCTTTGGTGAAGAACGCTAATTCCACGAAGATTGATGACACACCTTCTTTTCTTTTCTTCATGATAAGAGAGGTGACACCATTTCGTCTTCGAGTGAACTTCGACAATGACGGTTCTTTCCCAGCGTTGACAGAGCGACCACGCTTCCTGCGTCTACGATAAACAAACCATAATCTAGGTAGGGGGATTTTTTATTTTTACATTTACGTGATTTATACCCTCGAGCATGGAAGATTATTCTATTGGTTGTTTATTCAAACTACTTATGCGGTGGGTACAGACTAGAGAACATGTCTGGACCCACCGCTAACTTATTCCTGATGTGCGGATTGCGTGGAGATAGGTGAACGGAAGCGCAATGGCGTTTAAGGGCCATCGCAGTAAAGTTTGGGACCCAATAAGACCGGTGGCATAGATGGAAGCTAAATCGGACCACTGGAGAAACATTGGTGGCCCGCGGAACCTCAAGGCAGCGTGGGTCACCGGTGCAGTGGAACCCCAGCGCACCGCCGAAGAAGACCTGTCGCGGAGGATCCCACGACCATGCGGGATCCGGAACACCTGGGGGGGCGGCGCCAGCTGGCGCCGCCGGTGTCAATTAGCGAGGAGGTCTTGCCTCCCCCACCCCATGTAACGTCGGGCCGGGCTGGTCGAGCTGCGGATGACTGTGGGCTGGGCTGTGCCCTCTGGGCCAGGCTGCTCCTGCCAGGCCGGACCCAGACCCGGTTCGGGTCGGCCCGGTTCGGGCCCACCCATGTGTTGTTGGTCTGGGTAAGACCAGGCCCAGCCACCCTATTTTCAGACTATTTTCGGTTAAATAGACATCTTTGGAGTTATAGACCTCCGATCGACATAATTATAGTTTTATAGGATTCCTTGGATCGATTCGGACATTACGATATATTACACTTAAGATTTCGGAGAAGTTTGGGTACGACCGGGTTGGTTTGAACCCGAAACCAATCGGGCCCTCGGAGCGGAACACTTATAACATGAGAACCAGACGTCTGATTGATGTGTCATCTACTATGATGGATTACTATTGATGAGATGGTTATTTTGGCATACTCTACATCATTTTCAGATGATATTGGAGTATGTTTTGGTTGGTTTTTACTTAAAAACCAACCGGGCCCCTGAAACAGAAAAGCCAATAACTCACAGACCTGGAGTCCGATTGACGCACTGTTTGTTGCGTTGAAACCCCTATGACGAGGTGGTACATTGTGTTACTTCATTGTGAGACTTCATGGCACTTGGAAGTAAATAACAGTGTCTCATGGAGCTGACCATCCTAGAGAAGAGTGTATGGATTGCAGAGTATTAGTAGTTTTATACCTGACAGCTGCTTGACTGATTCGACTCGGAGTGATTCGATTTGCCCAGTGGACAGAGCACTCGGTATTTGGCAGCAGACACATGGAGGAAAGTGCACCTGGAAGTTGGAAATGGAACCATAGTACTCGACATGAGGAGTACCTCTGTTGGCTATTAGAGGGAGCGCGTGGTATTTGGCGGCAGACCCCCAGCAGACGAAGCACCCAGTATTTGGAAGCAGACCCGCTATAGTCGACCGGATGAGTACCTCAGCTGTCTAATTTTATTGAGTATAGCCTCAGAGTCATGATAGGGCCACCATACTCCATATAGGAGGAGTTCTATAGTAGTTGTGGTTTCGATAATGAAAATCCTAGTTTGAGCTGAGTAAATGACCTTTGTGTTTACCTCATGATTGAGATGAGTTACTTGATAACATTGGTATATGTATAAGCATATTTCAATTTAAATGTTATCTGTTGACATCAGTCTTTGTGGTTTATCCTTGTTAGATTTAGTGAGACCTTCAGGGTCTTCGGGTCCCTACTAAGTATCTTTATACTCACCCGTGCACGGGCAATGCCCGCACCTCGTTGTGTTGGATACAGACGACAGACAGCGCAGACCGAGGCAAGGTGCACGAGGACTGGACAGTACTCGGAGGTGGACACTCAGCGTGATGGCACATGGAGCAGATCGATATATGTGGAGTGTTGAGGAGACATCTATACCAAACCATTAGGTAGGAACCTAGAGGACAATCCAGGAGCTGCATCACTTTTCAGTTGTTGTATTTTTAGTTGTATTTTTCTTTCAGTTGTTGTTATACCTTTATGTTGGGCTTGTATTTCTTTCCCCTTTGTACTTTCATAAATTTTTTTATACTACATTACTTGGTGTTTTCTTCCACTTGTTCACTGGTTGTGTGAGTTTACGTTTTATTAAGGCAATTCCTTCCCATTTATATGGATTTACCATGTTGGTCCAAGTCGCCAGCCCCTGGCCTATAGAAGGAGGTCTTGGAATAGTTATCAAATTGGCCCTGGGGGATGGTTTGTGAAAAATTGGTATCATAGGAGTCAGTTATACCGCAGAACAGAGAACTCTGATATTTTCTTTGTGTGAAGAAATATTGTTAAGGGTACTATGTGTGGTTTTCAGTTCAGGGAGTCCAGTGTTGGTGCGGGCTGCCGACGTATCCATACATCTGGACCATGACTTTTGATTTCCAAATCAATGCACGAAAACACTGATTTCATGTTTGTTTTCAAAAGTTTCATTTAAATCATCTCAAACCAGGTAATCTCACCATGTATAGTCTTTTGACTGTGTCACATCTGTTTCTTTCAGGATGACTTCACCTAGTAAGAAAATGTGGGTATCGAGTGGAGAGCGCGATGATTGATCATCGAGCAGCAAGGCCTAAGTATAGGGCCCTCTTCTAGTTGAGACACCAGCAGAGAGTGCATTTCTTTTGAGTGCACTGCCCGAGTTCCAGCGATAGAGACCTCCAAGGTTTCAAGGCAAGTCAGATTTTCAGACAGGTGGGCACTGGCTGAAGTTTGTAGCCTGAGATTTCCATACTGCTGGGACACCCGCTGACTTGATGGTGTACCTATATATTAGTCTCCTTCAGGGAGGAGCTGAGAGGTGGTGGATCCAGATTCTCTAGTTTTGCGACGATATGACCTTCACCTGGGGAGATTTCGAGAGTTTTTTTAGGGTGGAGTTTATACCGGCGACTCTACACTCTGATCATGCTCAATAGCTGATGCCTTTGCCGCAGGGTTTTCTCTCAGTAGCCGAGTCATCTGTAGGTAGTAGACAAATGATGAAGGGGTCCAAAGGGACCAGACCTACAGGTTGTTGACGACACAACTTAGGATCGGTAGTGCGGGGCACCCGTGGTGGAGTCAGAGTAAGGAATACTAGAAATTCAATGTGTTTCTCTTGCGTAGGGATTGGTGACATGGAAAGTTACTATCCAACTCCCCACCCAGTTGATCCGTAGTCATTGGAGGAGCCATCAAGACAGAAGCAGTTCCAGGATCTTGAGCAACAGCCGAGTGGTGGACAAGGCAGTGGAGTTCTGGAAGCAGGTGGACAGGAGCGGCACTAGTTCCAAGCATAGAGGCTTTTGTTCGTGGTGCTTAAAGTTTCCGTGTTGTTGTTGTTTGAGGTTATTATGTGTCTTTTTACTTTGAGATGTTGTAATAAAAGACACTTATCTTCTTGATGTTTGCATTCCTGTCCTTTTTTAATGGTTGATACTAAGAGGTTCTGGTTAAATCTATTGCCTTGACCCTCACTTGAGAGATTCATACTCAAGTAGACCCAGTAACCACGCACTGATGATGACATAGTGACCCAACCCGTGGAGGTGAGAGTAACGGTTGAATCCCTTGGTATTAGAGTCGAGGCCTTAAGACGTCATCTATGGCATGAAATAGTACCATTCATGTTTGGATTGACTGTATTAGGAAAAAATGTGTTTCATCCAGGGGATGAGACCAAATTTCTTTTTTCATAAGAGGAGAAATCTTAGCAGCTCTTATAGAATGTAGACGAATAAGGGTGGTGGTGAGTTCATACAATTGGCTAGTCTCACCAATTTTTTGTTGAGCGAATGGTTTACGGTTCTCTCCAACTCAATAGTCTCAGGTGTATCATCTCTCAGAAGGACATGAACCTGATTCATCAGTGATGGATTGAATTCCTCCAGGACTATGACTTTGAGATATATTAAACTCCTGGGGAGGGGAACGTTGTAGCAGATTCTCTTAGTAGGAGATCAGGATTTCAGTTGTTAGGAGTGGAGAGACAACAGATGGTAGTGTTTCAAATATCCTTTGGGGATAGTGATAGAGTCAGCATGTGTAGAACCATATATGGTTTAGGCTAGGACAGAGAAGGTTCATATCATCTCAGAGTGGATGAAGACTACACAGGGTAGACATAAGTCCTATGGTTATATTAGACGGAGACCACTGGAGTTTGAGGATGGAGATCGAGTTTTCTTAAGGATATCACATCGACGGGGTCTACAGAGATTTGGCTAGGGTGGAAAGTTATCTCTTTGTTTCATCGGGCCTTTACAGGTCCCCAACAGAGTAGGAGAGGTGGCATACCACCTTGCCTTTCCACCTCAGATGCACTGGGTGCACGAAGTCATCCACATATCTCAGTTGCGGAGATGTGTGCAAGACCTATCTGTCATCATTGACTACGGAGAGTTGGACATCAATGATGGAGTGACATTGACGGGGTTCCAGTATAGGTTCAGGATTGACAAGAGTGGGTCCTACGAGGACATTCGATTCCTCTTGTACGCTTCCACTGGCAACATAGGAACCTCAAGGAGAGCACATGGGAGCTTGAGGCTCAGATGTGTTCTCAGTACTTCCTTTATTTTCCCTAGTTTGTGTTGTAGCATTATGAGGACGTAAAGACTTGAGGTGGGAGTAATTTAATGACCCAAAAATTTCATGTATATTTTTTTTCTTATTTCTTTTTGGGAATTTTACAAGTCTGTGTCTTCTAACGACACTTGATTTCAAGGCATAGTGTGCCCGGAATCAATTTCTGAATTTTAGCTCGGGTACGTTCAGTAAAAGAATGAGCGGGTTCTTCTATATTTTGAACTGGTGCTCGGAATTGTAATCTGAGGGCACCAATGAACTCGCAGCACCAGTAATTGCTTAAAGGGGCCATAACCGCAGTTGCGTTTCAAGCGGGTTGAGTTTTAATATTTGGGGAATTAGATTAAAATAAATAAAATTGGAGGTGAACAATTTTATTTATATCTAATGTGGTTATATGCTACAACGAGGAGTTAGTTTTGGGACCCACAACCACCTAACTACCCATGTGTGGATATTTGAAAGGTGGGGCCCACACGAGCCCAAACCTATCACCTTTCCATAACTACTTAAACCCCCCATCTTTAATTTGTAAACTCTTCATAAATTGGGTAAACTCTCTCTCCCTCTTTCTTATTTTCCATCATAAGACAATCAATGCATTCAATTTCTTTAATTATTTAATTAAGGGATTTTAATTTTGAATGCTAGGAAAGTGGAATTAAAATAAGGGCTTGCATTATTTTAGTTTGGTTGGCACTTGTTGTGTTGAGGGAAATGTTTGAGGGAGAGTTCTTATGGAATAATAAGAGAGTTCCTCCTTCGTTGAAGAACACCACCCTTCCACGAAGAATGAATCCTCTTTGACGAAGAACACTAATTCCATGATGATCGACGACGTGCCTTTTTTTCTTTTCTTCGTGACAAGAGAGGAGATGCCACTTCTTCTTCGTGTGCACTTCAACGATAACGACTATTTCCCGGATTTGAAGGGGAGACAACACTTTTTTCATCTACGATGAATGAACCTAAATTAAGGTAGGGGGATTTTTTATTTTTACGTTTACGTGATTTATACCCTCAAGAATGGAAGAATTTTCTGTTGGGTGTTTATTCGAACTACTAACGCGGTGGGTACGAAATAACGCACAAGTCTTGACCCACCACCAACTAATTCATTATGTTCGAATTGTGTGGAGGTGGGTGAATGGAAGCGAAACGGAATTTAGAAGCCATCACAGTTATGTTCAGGAACCGAGAAGACCTCTGGTGCAGACGGAAGCTAAATCGGACCACTGGAACAACTCTGGTGGCCCGCAGAACATCAAGGCGGCGCGGGTTATCGGTGCGGCGGCACCGACGAATGGAGGCAGCGGCTGGTCGGCCTCTTGGAGGTGGTGGTGCCCCATCAAGCCATAGAAGAAGACCTATTGCGGCAACATCTACAGTGGCGACGCGGATAATCCCGCGGACGTGAGGGATCTGGGACACCCGTGGAGAGGACACAGCTGGCACCACCGGTGTCAATATGCGGGGAGGCCACGCCTCCCCCGCAATGTGTAACACCTAGCCTGGCTGGCCGAGCCATGTCCAGCCTTGGGCCGGACCTGGTCCCGGGATGGGTAACCCCTATTCGGGGTGACCCAGGGGGTGTTTGGCAGGGACAGACCGGGCCCAGACCCCCTATTTTCGGACTGTTTTATGTTTAACAGACATATTTTGAACTATGAACCCCCGATCGATTAACCGTCAATTGTGTGGAATTTTTTGGATCGAGACGGACGTTTTACCAAATTACACGCAACATTTCAGCAATTTTTGGGTATAGTCTGGTTGGTTCGAACCCGAAACCAATCGGGCCCTCGGAGCGGAAACTCTTATAACATGAGGACCGGACGTCCGATTGATGTGTCGTCAACTATGTTGGATTCCTCTTGATGTGAAAGTTCTTTTGGAATACTCTACCTGGGTATTGGATGATATTGGAGTAAGGTCAGGTTGGTTTTAGCTTAGAAAGTAACTGGGCCCCTAGAACGGAAAAGCTAATAACTCACAGACCGGGCATCCGATAGACGCGCTGTCTGTTGCGTTGAGACCCCTATGATGAGTCGGTCATTTGTGTTACGTGTACGTGAGACTTTGTTACACATGGAAGTAACAACCAATATCTTCTAGAGCGGACCCTTCTAGAGGTGAGCGTACAAAGTGCAGAGACTTAGTAGTTGTATACCTGACAACTGCATGAATAATTCGAATCAAAGTGATTCAATTAGCCCGGTGGACGGAGCGCCTGGTATTTTGCAATAGACCCACGACAGAAGGAGCGCCTAGTAGTTGGAAGTAGACCCACGGTACTTGACAAGAGTATTACCTCTGTTGGCTATTAGGGAGAGCGCCTGATATTTGGCGGCAGACCCAAAGCGGACTGAGCGCCCGATATTTGGCAACAGACACATGGTACTTGACAGGAGAAGTACCTCAGCAGTCTAAGGATATTGAGTAGTTCCTCGGAGTCATGACAGGGCCACTGTACTCGATAAGGGAGGATTTATCTAGCAGTTTTGGTTTCGATAATGAAAAACATGGTTTGAGATGAGTCATCGACCTTTGTGTTTACCTCATGATTGAGATAGGTTACTTGATAACTTAGGTATATGTATGGTAATATACCTAAGTAAAGGTTATATTTTGAGATATTTCATTGTTGTTTATCCTTGTTGGATTTAGAGAGACCATGAGGTTCTCGGGGTCCCTACTGATTATCGTTATACTCACCCCTGAAAGGGCTATGCCCACACCTCGTTGTGTTGGATGGAGACAATAGACAGTGCTGACCAAGGCAGAGTGCACGAGGAATGGACGGTAACTGGAGGTGGACACTCAGAGTGAAGGCACACGGAGCAGATTGATAGATTCATAGTGAAGAGGAGGACATCTATACCTACCCATCAGGTAGGAACCCGTAGGACGATCTAGGAGATTCTTCACCTTTCAGCTGTTTTTTTTTCAGTTTTACTTTTCTTTCAGTTTTAGCCGTACCTTTCTGTTGGGACTGTATTTATGGCCCCTTTGTACTTTCAACACTTTTTATACTACTTTAATTAGTGTTTTCTTCCTATTGTTCTCTGGTTGTGTGAGTTTACATTTTATAAAGGTAATTACTTCCCAGTTATAGGGATTTACTCCTTTGGGGCTAGTCGCAAGCCCCTGGACAATGAAAGGCAGGCTTGGGGTTGTTATGATAAGGGCCCCAGGGGATGGTTCGTGACAAGAATAATTAATGAAACCCATGTGTCAGAAATAAAATTCGGTGTTGAAAATAATTATAATGTTTCAACATTAGAAAAAATATGAATCAGGAAATCTAATTTCAAATCATTACGCATTAAACTGTTAATGATTTTTATACATTAGTTGACTTTTATTTAAACAGTATAAGTAATATGTTTCTTCTACATTGTTTGGGGGATGTTATTAACATTCGTATAATCAATTATCTATGTTAACTAAAAAACCCATTGTAGGATGTTGACGATCTCTCTTCTTAAATGCTTTCAAGATGTTCGGGATTTTCATTATGTCAATGGTAGAATAATATTTTGTCACTAATTTTGAGAAATTAAGAAGGGATTCATATCTTACACTAGACTCAAGGGTTACAACATAATATATATATATAAAAATATAGTTTTATTTGATTCCAAGAAAGGGTGATATAGATACCTTAAACCTTCTTGATATATTTTAATTATATTTTATGATGAACATGAGTCATATCAACTTGATTGTGTTTTAGTTTTTCATTAGTGGAATATATTAAGAAGGTGTTGATGACATCTAATATTTTTTTGATTATTTATTTATTAATAAAATGTTACTCAATTGCATAGATTTTTTATGTATTAAGAGGCAAACATATCCTATGAATGAAAGGAAATCACTGATTGGTGAGATTACCATGGTGAAGGTGATATATTTTTTTGTTCTATGCTGTTGAAGATTGTGGATACAATAGTAAAAATAATGTCTCTTGTCCGAGCACTCAGTGGAGAGGGGGCGACGGATCTGATGGAGTCTGCCGGTCTCAGGTCTAAAGTTGAACTTTGATGGCTCCTTTGTGCATGGCGAAATGCGGGGGGGGGGGGGGGGGGGTTCCGTCATTGGTGTGGGAGTGTGATGTTGGAGTTTATGGTGTACCATGGGTGGCGTACCTCGTTTTAGGCAAAGGGAAATGTGATTTTATCTGGCCTGCAGTGGTTTCATCATAAGAGCATTGCTATCTCCCAGGTGGAGACGGATTCATTGATTCATTATGGTGCTATAATTGGTAATATCCATGTCCCTTGGTCAATTGTGTACACGATTTAGAGGTTTTGGGCTGTCCTGGATGGTGTTAGTGGGTTGAACACCTGGCATGTGGGGAATCAAGTGGCGGACCACCTTGCATATATGGCGCAACCAGGTTTCGACATCACCTGTATTCTATCCATTAGTCTCTTGATGCCTGAATGTGTTAATCTTGTCAGAGGGGACAAGCTCGGGCAACATTATTTTAGGCCCCCTAGGCCTGGGTGACCTTCTAGACCCATGTGTCTACCTACAACTTCCTTTTCTTTTTGTTGTTTTTCCCTCTCTTGTTTTCTGGCTGCCTTGACACTTTCATTTTTTTATTTTATTGAATAAAAATGTGATGTTGGATGATGATAAAAATATTCAAAAACATTCTATATATACTAAAATAGATATGATGTGACTTCACGCTAAAAAAATGGAAATAGAAAATGATGACTGATGAGGAATTTATGATTTTTTTTGAAGAAAATCCTCATAAGAAACTAATATCTCCCTCATTCATTTTAGACAAGTCTTTGGAATTATATTTTAAAATACAATCTTTTTTAGAGTGAAAGGTGGCTGAGAAATGATTAAAACCAAATAAAATACAGTTAGAGTAAATGAATATGGATTGTTTTTTTTAAAATGATTAGAACAAGAATTTTCAAATATATATTTCACAATTTCTCCCTTATCATATTTGACACTAGATACAACGTTCATAACCTTTTTATAGAGTAATCATATTATTTTAGATATTGGTTTGGTATTTTTTTGGGCATTTATAGTTCTATCACATGTACCAACAGTTGGTGACATGGGGAAAAGAAAATAGGTTATATAATACATTACAATATTAGTTATAGTATAAGTTAAAAAGATAGTTGAGAGGGAAAAACCTAAATCCGTTAAAAATGTGGGTAATGGTGTGTTAAAAAATGTGTGGTAGTTAGAACAAGAATACAAGGAATAAGAATAAAAAGATGGATAAAAATAATAAGATGAAAAAGAAATATATATAGAGGAAGAAACTAAGGAAATGAAAATTACATCGAAGTCATATTCAAAATCTACTTGGTTTACATCATTGTATGATAGAAATATAGAGTTGGATGTTTCAAATGAAGTGAAATAATCATTTATTGAGTAAGTAGAAACTCAGAATTCTCATAAAAATGTGTCAAACAAGGTTAAAACAGATAAGGATGTATATATTGTGGATTTTTTATTAAATGTTAGCATTGAATAAAAATAAATGGAATATGTGGGTCCATCCCAACCCCATGTTTCAGGGGTTACATCAGTGTCATTAGTCCCTTTTTCCATAGAGGATCAAAATAATATTGACAATATTTTCCAACCATTGGTTTAGTTAAGTTATTTGATACCGTATATTGTAAATATTGTGTCCATATGTGAATAAATTTAGAATTACATGAATTTAAAAAAGGAATCATTGTTGATTTTATCTTAGAATGTTATCCATAAGGAGGAAGCAATCAAAAACATAAAAATAATTTTAAATCCTCATTAGAGAAGATTATATTAGATAGTTAGATGAGTGTGAACACATTATAAAGATCTAAGGGATTATAATGAACATTCTATTGATGCTAATAAAATATCTCTTGATTATGACAACTCTTTTGACATGTTTTCATTTAATGATTCAGTTATATTTTATAAAACAAATTCATGGAAATTAATGACAATATATATGAGGAGGTCATTGTTCTGAATGAAATGGTTCAGATAGTTGAAGAGGAAAATAGAAAGCTCTATTATTTTAGGATGGTATTATTATCTAAATGGAATAATATAAAACTATCAGTGGGAAGGATGAAAATATATAGGTAGAAAATAATATTAAATTAGTTATGTATAAGTTGTTGGAAAATCATGAATATCTAGTTTTAGTAGAAGAATATGTTCATGATGTTTTAAATAAGTTAATGGTGATGGTAAATAAACATTATAATAAATAATTAAAATTTTAACTATACTCCTGATGTAATTTTATCCTTATAATGGAATTTAATTGAATAATTGTTTATCCAATTATCTTTTTAATAAATGCATTGAAATATGATTTAGATTATTGTTTTATATATTTTCTAGAAGAACTATTATTCAAAAAATATCTTTTATATGTTAAACATTTCTAAAATTTTGTAGGGATATACACATTCCTCATAAATTTTTGTATATCACAAAGGGGGAGAATTTTTTGGTCAATTTGGGGAGATTTTTACAAAAACAATTTTGATGGGGGGGGGGTTAAAAACACATGGATGTGTTAATTGATGATATTTTATCTAAATTGGGAAATCATTCTAAGATATATTTCAGGGGGTTTGTAAAAAATTATTTCTTTCTATCAGATCATTAGAATTTATAAACTACAGGGGAGTTCATATATGAATAAAATCAATGAAAATATAAAAAATAAAGGGTTTTAAATGTTAAAAAGTGAAGAGGTTTTAATTTTTGGGTGTTGTTATTTATGCATTCAAGAAATAGAATGACCACTGAGTCAGAATTTATAATTTATAAATTTCCTTTCCTTAGTTTCAGAAAACAAAAATTTGTTCTTGAAACAGTATTTTACTAACGATATATTTCCTAAATGATTTATAATGATTTTTTAAAATATTTTTATAACAAACAAAGAAATAGTTCAAATATATAATGAATATAATATTTTACTTTTTAATCAAACCCATCGGTATAACATTTGGTTTTGTACATCAGATAAAGTACTATTATTCCTAGTAGTTACACTAGTGTCGTATCTATCAAAGTGACCACTGTAATAGTAATTTGACTAAAAAAATACTGATAAATCATATTAATATTTTTTGGATTTACCAGAATGAAAAAAAATTTTGAGTTCCATCATAATATCCAATGATTATAATTACAGTATTTATAATTCCATCTATTAGTTCGAATCCATCAAAATATTATAATGTTATTAAAAGAAAAAAATAGGACAAATGAATTGCAGTTCCTTCTTAGCTTTCAAGACCAATATCAAGATCATTTGGGGTTGTAAATTTGAAACATATATGAGACCATTTCATCCAACTCTAAAATATGACATTTAGAAGATTTATAATAAATTTCGGCCATTTAATAAGTAGAAAGATGATGAATTTATAATTTAACATGTTTTAAAATCACCATACAAGAACATGTCATTCATAATTATTTTAATCATTCATAGAGTATTAGTTCCAATCAATCCATTTGATTGTTGTAGATTCTATATATATTTTTTAGTCACTACATAATATCAGAGATAGATCTAGGGATTCATTGGAAATGTTGATGGGTGAATCTATTCATCTTATCAATGGGTTATAGGGTAATAATGACAGTGTTTCACTAATCATAAATCTAATGGATTTCTTGTTTAAGAAAGACAAAGGTGATATTGATCTATCTGGTAATGGTATTCTATTATTTTTTAAAATAAATTTTTTTTATGATCATTTTGATGGATTTACTAGTGATGAAAGAAAAACCATTGTAATAGTCTCTAAAAATATGGATATCTTAATTTACGATTTTTGACATCCATAAATCTTATAGTTAATGAGTAATTATCTCATATAAAAATCTTATAATTCATTATACTTGTTATAATATTTTTGTTTTTTTATGTGTTTAATATTTCATTTTGAATTTATATTTTAATGTTAGTTATATATGTATCTTCTTAATAAAATATTCTATAATTGTGTTCATTGTACCAATAATAAAACTGGTATATCAAATTATTTCTGAAACAAATTTAAAGGCATTAATCATCTGACGATAGTTATGTTTTCTATTTTCATATAAAAATTTTATTAGTTTGAAATTTTAACAAAAATATACCCATATCTTTGAGTCTTTTTATACTATTATGATCTAAAATCATTTTACTTGTGTGAAATATATGAGATTCTATTAAAAAAAATTTAACAAAGTGTTTTGAGTTTTATTTTTTGAAAATGTAAATAATTTATCAAATAAAGGGATAGATTCAAAATGAATATTAATATCATGATGTGGTATAGAGAATTAAAGAGTTTTAAATTAATTTTTTTGGTTGGTTCGAAAAATAAATTAAAACTGTAGGAAGGAAATTTATATTTTTTTTCTAAATTTTTTTGAAGAAATATTGATGTAAATATTTTTTATTCCTTGAGATGTTTTTTGTTTGTCAATTTCTAATCAAGACATTAAACCAAGTGATAACAGACCCCATGGATTTAATATTTATTAGTAAATGAGTTTTTTTTAAAATAAATTGTTGTGGATTCCCATGATCACTCATGATCATTAAAAATCCTCATGATAAACCATATTATAAAGGAAAAAATGATCATCCAATGGGAATGATTCACAGAAAAATTGGAAATGATGTCATAATATCAATAAATGTTTTCATTATTTTATTATATAATGTTTTTACAAATCTCATGACACTATGAAGAAGAAGAAGAAATCTTATTTATAAATATTGTTTTTAAAAAACATAGGACACACAGATTATTATAATATAGGAGATTATAATTTTTATTATATAATATTTTTTGAAATAAAATTATTATGGTTTTTTGTATTATATTCTATATTGAATTATTAATATGAATGTTTATAACAATTAAATGAATATATTATTGGGTATTGTGATGTTTTTTCACAATGGTTGTTATTGTCAATTCATTGACTGGATAAAAAATTCTATTGTTTCATTTGAAAAATTGTATTTTTTTACTTTTATAAATTTCTTAATTTTTATATCTAGATATTTGATTAAATATTTATATCTTTATATAGAAACATAGAATATGAATTTGGAGTCCTGGAAAAAAATTGACATATTTTTTTAAAGGATTAAATATTTGACCTAGTGGAAATATTTAGTAATATTCTTTTATTAAAGGAGTTAGATTTTATATGAAAAATATATAATGGGAGAATGTTTTTTAGAGTGATAATATTTTGAATAATATAATGAAATTAATCTATCCTTAATATATCATTCGAAATAAAAATATTGATATATCATCAATTATGATAAAAAGTGAGAATATTTATACACTGACCATGATATGACTCTTTTATTTTTATAAAAAAATTATTTATAAACATGAATATTATGAAATTAAAATTATTTATTATGTAACATATTAATGAATGTTCATATACTTTTATTATTTTTAATCAGGTTGGAATGTAAGTATACAAAAATACAATTAGAAATAGTTCACACAGTGTTTTTTGATACATAAAAAAATAACCAGTGTATGATCCATGCAATTAGATTGGTGAGTGTGAAACATTTATAAATACTTCTTATTGTGTGATTTAATCCATTAAAATGTAGTAAAGAAGAGATGAGTGTACTCAATAATTAATCAAATAACATTTATGTAAAAAAATTAATTTCCCAAACCTGATTCACCTCACATACGATATCTTCCAATTATGTATGCATATTCATCTTGGTAATTAAATTTTTGATAAAAATAAACCAAAATTTTTAAGAATCAAATGATGTGATATTGTTGATTACATAGTAGGGATGCGTATAGATATAACATAAATAGTATTTATAAAATCAATTAAAGATCTAAAAAACATAAAAATAGAACACAATGAATTAGATGTTCATAGTAATGTTATTAAACCTCTTGGGGAAGCATTATCCAATTCCATCTATATAAAGGTGATGTATTTTATGTCCATAAATGATTTGTGGGAAATGTTTTTAAACAATTCATAATGTAACAATAAGTAGAGAGAAGAAAAGTTGTAATTTTTATAAAATAAGTATAAAAAAATAATGATTAATCAAAATAAATTCATTGATATATTTATTGTTTGATGGATTATAATTTTTTTAACATGTATGGACTTATAAAAATAATAAACGATTTTAATATCATAAAGAAAATTTTGAGCAGGTTTACACCTAACATCACTATTATGGATTTCTATCTAAATAAATTGATCCCATGATTTCTATATGAAATTAATTGAAAATTATTCTCAATATATAAATGATAGAAACAATAAAGTTAATCCCTATGTATATAGAATGATATATGGAATTAAAATACATGACAATGAAATGATCAATATCCAGGATAATCATTTTGTGAATGAAGTTGATGAGGTCATTCCATTCCTCTCCTTTGACCTAAAAATATGAAATGTAACATCAAATTTAACTCTCCCATAATTTTATTTGGATGTAAAAAATTATAAGGCATTACAATTATATGTACCCAAAAGATTAATGACCATAGAGATAATGGTATAGTATTAATGAAATAATATACACATGTGAAAGGAAATAAAATAACCAAGTAGGAATAAAAATTATAAAAAACTGATGATTTCAAATATATCAATTAAGAAGAACTCATGGATGTCCCTAAAAGACCAAAAAATGGAAGAACAAATTTATTTAAAATATTGTGATATTGAGAGTTTTATTGACATTATATTATTTTTAGAGTTTAAAATAGATCAAATATATATTTTGAGTGATAAGATATAGAGGTTTGATGTTATAATATATTAATTTTAAATATTTACATAGTAAAAATAATAATAAAATGATGTGTTAAAGTATTAAATAAAAAAAATAAAATTTGATAAATCAAAGAACACAGATAATGTCGTTAGGTACATGAATAAAATGGATTATCAATCCCAAATTATCAAAATTTTATCCAAAATAGTGAAAACATTACATAAAAGGTTCAATAACATGAGAGAGAATTAATTAAAATGCGAATAATTTTGAATGATCATGAAAAATTCATGACTCAAACAATTTTATTTGGGATACTAATAACCATAGGATGTGAATAATGGTAAGGAGTGGAATAGATATATCATTATATGTTTAATGGTATCCTATAATTGATATTTTTTCATAATTAAAGAAGAATGTGTATAGGGATTGATCAAAGATGATATTCTATAACGATGGATTCATAAAAAATAAGCTATCACTCTAATAAACTAGAGAAATCCCAAAAAATATTTGATCACCAATAATGAAACATATTAATATTACTCAAATTATGTGTTATTGTTTTGCAAATATGGGGAGTAAAAAACTGTGTGTTCTATAGAGAAATGTACTTACATGAGTAAGAATAAAGGAGGAATATGAGATGATTTGAATATTATTTGTAAATTTTTTATGGATTATACTTTTTCTAGTAATTTAATTAAAATAATTCAACTTATTTCATTTCAAAAATGAGAATGAATCTTCCATGTTATAAGATAATTGATTCAATTTAATAGAACAGGGATTCATTGAACAAGTATTAAACGATTAATAGGTTGAAAAGTTTCAAATATAAGGAGTATCAATTATATTCTGTGTAGTAATATTTATTTTAATCACTATAGGATTTCAATAAATATATTTACATAAAAAGGATAGGACTAATAATGATAATGTGGTATAAATTTTATTATGAAAAATGAATTGAGTTGGATTTTGGTTTATTAATAGTGTACGTACTTACTAATAACATGTATAAAATTTGATAAGGCATGATTTTATGGATTTTTTAATGATGATTATTTTAAGATTGTGGAATGTATAAAATCTAAAATTTGATTTAAAGACATGGTAATGGAATATTTATTGACAATTGAAGGTAGCGGTCAAAATCTATTAAATACATGTCAATTATGTGACCAAATAATTTCCAAAATATTTAGTAAAAATAATTATAATATCAATGGTATGTAAGTTTAAATATTTTATTAATGTGAGTCAAAAATGAACAATAACTATCTTACTAGTAAAGAATAAGAAATTTTATTTATTTTCATGAAGGGTAAAGAATTGTGGCATAAACAACATGTACATTTTCTTAAAAAATACTTGGATTAGTTGGAGATATATTATTGAACCAGGTACATTCCCTCTTTTAAAAGATATTAAACACAGAAATTATATTTTAATTGACATAAAAGGATTATATAATATTAATAAATGAAAAAAAGATGAGGTGTATTCATTGTTATTGGAAATTTTGCATGTGGTAATTTGTGCTAAAATAGCATAAATGTTTTATATAGAAATAAGTATTATTTAATATTCATTTATGACTCCAAATATGTAGTTTGGTTTATTATGATAAATCATAACTAAGAGGTCAAAAATTAAATTAACAAATATTGATATTGGATAAGAATATTGATTGATTTATTATCCATAAGTATAAACCTGAAAATATTTTGAAATTCAAAAATATAAAAGGTGATTATTTACTAAAAAATATTCTAAATTCATCAAGATTGAATTTTTTTAATTCCTTTAAAAATGTATTATTTTATAAGAGAAAAAATAAATCATTATCATTTCATGGATGATTCTATTTTAGAGATCCATGATAGATAAAAATTTGGTGAATTAATTATTGGTAGTGATATACTTAACAAATATAACCATGTTCATTTCAAGTGATGATAAGACCTAAAAATATGTTTCATGTAAAACATATGATATTTAGATGCTGATATGTTTTTAAAATTAAATAATTTATTCTTAATATTGATAAGATAAATTTAAACATAAAATCTTGAGGTGATGATGTAATTTTTCTTAGATACACATTAAATAGAAATTCATGAAAAACTATAACGATAATGTTTTTTTAAAAAAACTCCATGATGTCACTATTGTATAGAATGATCATTTTTTCAATAAAGTAATATAAAATTTTATAATAATGTATTTTGAATTCTTTAAATTTAGATCAAGCACGAGAATATTCTCATGTGTTTTGTGTGAGAAATGATTATGATGAGTATAAATCAGTTTCATTAATAATGTGAAAATCAATGAGTATGACCAATGTTTAATAATTTAATAAAGGTATTTATTGTGAAATTCTAATGTTTTAGAATTTTTTTAATTACACAATTATGATGATAGTTTGATAAGTGTAATGGAAAAATATTTTGAACAAATTGGTAGGAATCAAACATTGAATAATGTTTTAATGCTAAAATATTAATGTTTTATCATAATTTATTAGGTGTTCTAAATTAAATTAAATAAATAAAAATTTATGATTCATAATAATTAATTATTTGTATTATAATAATACTATAAAATTTATGGTGTTGATTTTGGTGAATCATTTTAACTCATTGAAATATTAGAAATTATAATATTAATCAATGATACTTTTGTGAAAATCACAATATAGGAAATCTTGGTATTTCAAATTCATTATTAAAGGTTTTCATTAATGGATTACCCATACATGATGAATATGTGTATATTCATGAAAAATATTTTTATATTCAATATTAAAATTTATTTATTATACATGAATATGGCAACAAACTATTTCATTTAAAAGAAATAAATATTCGGTTTTAAGAAAGCACAATGATATCATTATTCTAGGATTGATTAATATTTTAAATGATTAGATTTGAAAACATATGAGTTCGTAATAAAAAATATTTAAATAAAATAATATTTTTTATGATGGATTTGATTTAGAGTCTTAAATGACTCTCTCAACAGCAAGATCATTGATTTTTTATGAAAAAAGTCATAAATATTATTGTAGTTTGTGGTAAGTGTGATTGATTTGAATATTTTTTCAATTTAGATATATTTTTTAGTTGTTTTGTAGTTTATATGATATAAATATTGAAATAACTGACATTTATAAATAACACAAATTAATTGATTCATTATTTTATAAATGGATATTTATAATTCCTAAAAATTTATTTGGAATAAATTTTTTATATGATTTTATGATGTTAATGGTTTTAATCTATTAGTAAATATCTTTTTGGAATGGTTTTATCTAATATTATATAAAAAATAATTCATATAATAAATTCATAATTTAGTATCAAAATATTCATTTGTTATCTTCAGTATATGTAATGTTTAATGAATAAAAATAAAAACTATATATCATATTCTTTTTGTTTTGGATAAATGTATTTCTAAGTATATACTATAATCTAGTTAAGTGTAAATATCTTGCACAGTTTCAAAATATCATTTGATTTATTAAAATGAATTACTTTTGTGATAACTTATTTATGATAAAATTTAAAATTTCTTAACAGAATGAAGTATCATTTGCGTTAAAAATTTCATAATCGGTTCTTCTAAATAATCCTAAGAGAAAAAAAACTACATATAACTAAAATAAACTACCTAAAAATTTCTATTATGACCTATATATTTCTTAGGATAATTGAACCTACACAAAATTTAATATATATTATACAAAAGTTAAAATACCTTCTAAGATAATTAATCATCATATGGGGAGACTAAAGATATAGAATGTGATCTAAAATTATATTATAAATAAATCATTGATGAATAATTCATACTTTTTTTTTAAATTTCATAATGTACGTAAGGTACTCATTAATGTCTTACATTATAAATATACGAGTTTTTCTTAATGGAGTAGAGGAAGATTTACCATATTATTTGTTCACTTTTAAGATATGATAATCAATAAATTACACACTGGAATAAGAATTTGTAAAACAAAAACATTGTGAAATGAATTGATTATTTCACATATGATGTCCACTATAAAAATGAATTTTCAAAACATATCATCAAAATTATTACATTAGACATATTTCAATATGAGTATCATAATATTATATATTTTTTACTTATGAGATATATGATTTGTGTGATATATAAGAGATTGCCTCAACATATAATACATTACACCATACTTTTTATATCTCTGTCATAGACAGTGATAAATTTGAATAAATATATCATTACAATATAGTTCTTAGACTCCATAACGCATTATAAATACATATAAAGATAAATTTTATTCTATATCTTGAAAGTGACCACCATAAAATTTGAAGTTATGATTTTTTATGATGATTTTTTTCATATATTTTTCATTCTATATGTTAAATTGTGATTATAAAGACATATATTAATTATTTTATCCTCTCATTATTACTAAAATATCTAATGATGATATATTAATTTTTATTTTTTGTATTTAATGTCGGAACAATACGAGATTAGTCTTTCAAAATATGAATTATATAGAATAAGATTTCTCCATGTATAACATATTCTTAACCATATCTATGTGTGAGTTGTTTGTAATAATCACCCACATGCTCTTGATTATACTAAAGTTAATGAAAATTTATTAGAAATTGGAATGTAATAGTCATAAATTTTTTAAATATATTGATAAATATTATTCAAATTGAGATATACAAAACATTAATATGATAGTTGAAAAGAATATAATATTTTCATCTATTAAGAATATGATTCTGTGAGATTATTAAACGACTTCAATTCTTTATACATTTCCAAATAAGTGATTGAATCTTCATTGATTTATGGCGTATTTAAACTATTTTCCATTATTTCATTCTAGTTTTCAGTGTTGTGTCTTTTTCTTCTGAATTTATTTATAGCCACAAATTTTTTACTTTATTAGTAAAAAGAAAATATATTATATGTTATACCACTTAACAAAATTTTACATCCTTGGGTTGTGACTCATGAATAGAAGGCATGTTTTTTCTATGATTTTTTATGTCGAATGCCATAATACACTATCTATGTTATTCATATATATGACAAAAGGTACTAACTATAAATGGATGTAAATTACTTTCCATTGTGAGGTTTCTAGTGAGTAACACATTTCATAATAATTATATAAAAGGAAAAAATTTATATAGTATCATTTTAACAAAACTTCTATATAAATATATTGTTCATATTCATTTTATAGCCACTATATTATATTTTCTAACACCATATTTTATTAAATTGTTCTGTCATGAAATGTCTACTATAATTTTTAAACATGTATTAATTCATCATGGAAAATGTTTAATATTTTAAAAGATTTATTCACTCCCTATAGATCATATTTTCCATCTCAACTTGGCTTACAGAAGATTATAGAAACAAATGTTTTCCATTTTATTTTTGATCATATAATAGAACAATATTATTTTCATATCCCAATTGAAATATTATGATGAGGTTTTCAAAATATGTTTCGAATAGTAGTTAAAGTATGTGAAATAATTGGTTTCTTATTGGTTGGGGTTGTTATATGATCATAAAGAAAAAATTGTTAAATTTATATAATATGGGAAAATCATTATAATTCTGTTATAAATCACATCATTTTACTTGATATTATGATTGATATATTTCCATTATAATGGTATGAATGAAATATGAAATAATGATACAAACTAGAGGTGATGAGGATACGTAATAAATCCAAGGCATGGTGGATTTTATATTTCTATATAATGAAATAAAAATGAATTTTGAGATATTTATATTCTAATTGTCCTAGTTCGATGGACGATTGGTATTCAACATCAGTCAATGAATTTTATCATAGGTATTTCTTGTTTTTGAATAATTTAGAATTAATATTACATATTATTGAGAATAATATAATATCAATATATATTTTCTACTCAATATTTTAAAAATACTCTATAAATGACACAATATCTTTTATATATTTGTATTATAGTGAATTATCGTATCATAATTAAATTTTAAAACTATAGTTCTATAAAACAAAGAAAAAATAAAATATTCCATTAAATAATGAATACCATTGAGAAAATCTATCATTTTATCATGAAAAAATATGTCTAAGACTCAGTGAAATTATAGAATGTTTTTTAAAAAAAGTAATTTTTTAATACCATCAAAAAGGAAGTGTCAAAAAAATGATTGAGAGGTATTAGTTTTATCTTATTCTTCAACTACTATCACATTATTAATGCATTAAGAAATATATTCCCTCAATCACCTGGTGTGGTTTTTGTTTCTCTATATCTTTCAATTTGCAGTATCACTAGTTAAAAGTTTCATTTACTGATATTAATATTTATATGTTTTTTATGTCAAGTCAATTATCACTCTTTCAATGATTGATCATGTTATTGATTAATTTTAATATTCTATAAAAACATATCTTTTAGTTTGTTGATAAATGTGGAAAATAATCAAAATCCTAAGGGATGTGACTCTTATATTTTTTCTCGAAAAATATAAAGGGATAGAGAACCTAAAATTAGCATTATATGATGAAATTATTTGTTTGTTGCAAATTATTTTTAACTAAAATAATTACTTTGAGGGGGTGATCAATTATTAATAAATAATATGACATAAAATTGATTATATCACTGATATTTCAATGGATTTGTGGGGAATTTAGGTATTGATGAAATTCTATTTCAATATCACGAGGATTAGTTTATTTTTTTATTAATAAACATTCATTAAAATCTTGTTTCTCAAAATGTGAATAGCCAATATCACCTTAGATAAAATAATATTCTAAATTATGAAATAAATTATTAAATAGATTATTTGGTCTAAAATTATATACCAAATGTAAATTAATTTCGCACATAACTCTTTTTCCATAAGAGGTTCTCAACCAACCTAAAGGGGGGTTTCAATAAAAAACCAAATGTTTATTGATCATTTATTTTTATAAAGGAAAGATTTATACACATAAAAAAATTAAATTATTGTTATTATTTAATTATATTATCTATAAATAATATTGGATCATATTTTTTATTTCATTATGTTTGGTTGAAAAAACAAAACCACTTCATGGAGAGGTACTTTACATCATATATCTAGCAATCTATTTGAGATCAAATATTATGTTTTAATTGGGGTCCAATATAAATGTATCATTTATCAATTATTTACCATATATTCAAAATATATTATAATAGACCAAAATGTTTTGATATATATCTAGAAAATTAGGAATAAAAGGAATACATATTCTTATAAATACTGTTGATTTTTTAAGAAAAATACATATACAAAATATTGTATAAAATAAAAAACAATCATATCTCAATCTGTTTTACAAAAATTATAAATGTGATAAGTGATTTATGTGATTTATTTTTCTCATGATGTCTTTATAAATACATTAATTCCACAAGAACCAAAATGAGATCCCAGTTTTCATTATGGTTTTTACAAATAATGAGAGATAATCATGGGTTTAATAGTAGAAATAATTATTTTGTCGAGAGAAGTTATCTAGAAAAACCATATGATAGTTTTTATAATATATGACATGGTGCATTATAAAGATATTTTTTCATAAGATGGATGAAAAATATTTTTAGGGATAATAATATATTTCTCTTAATTTTTTTAGAGTAAATGGTTTAATATAAAATTTGTTTTGGTATCATGGTCAACATCATGGTTTTTTCTTACTATACATATTTTCTGAATTTAGAAAAACTACCAAAAATGAGAAATTTATGGAATAATATGTAGATACATTGACACATTATTTTTTGGTATAACAATATGATTTATAACCTTATTTTTTAATGATTTCAATAGTTTCCTTATTCAATGATTATTTAATTAAATTGGATTATTAGGGATAATTGAATCAAAAAATTCATAATTGAGAGATTTATATTTTAGAGGGATAGAATTTTGAAGAATAGATGGTGATTTGGATCTGATTGATAGGTCCAAATTATGATGTCGAAGATGTGTTAGAAATTATCAACAATGATGAGGATGAGCATAGTTTTACACTAGATGATGTGTAATTATTTTTATTTTGAATTTTTTATAAAAAACCAAACACTCTAGGGGATTGTTATTATTATTTTGTAAGATAACTTTGATATTTCATCATAACAATTTTATATAATCCAAAAGGTATAATTTTTATGATCTAAAATGTATAAAAATAGTTAAATTGGTTTATTTTCGTCATGAGTACATATCCAGTGAATGTTTCTTATAAATTTTATACTGAGGGTTTTCCAATTGAAAATCAATCAATTTATATGATTTTTTTCATTTATATTTGTTGATGAATTGATTATTATGTTTACTAATAATTGAATATGATCATGGATATGGAATTTTCTGATTTGAATTCCATGATTTATCCCAATATTATGTATAATCCCTTATTGAGGAAAATAAATACAACATTCAATGTCTCATATTCAATATTACAATATTCACATAACATGAGAACCAATGGAATACTCATTTCCCTAAGAATATTATCTCATCAATAAGTAATATAAATATTATTTTATATACAAATACTGTCAAAGTATATTTAAATAGGAAATCAACATATTACATTCAATTGGCTATGATTAGTAATCTATAACTAAGAGACCTGAAAAAAATCAGGGATAGTGATAAAAAAAGATAACAATGACAACTAGTAGACTAATATTATAATCCAATTGACGATCTCGAGTGGATATATTTTATGAAGTGTATTGTGTCCAAAATTTTTATGACTATTGTGTCCCATACTAGATACCATGCAATGAAACATTTATTAACATTAAATTCTAGAGGTGTTTGGCAGCTGACTATATATAAATTATATAAAATACAAGCATTTAACTTTATTTTTTTACTAATTTAACCCACTCATTGGTTTAAAAAAATTATTAGATCAAATAAAAAAAGATTCAAATAATCGCCCACGAAGATGTGGGAATGGAAAACTGTTATATATAAATATACCAATATATCCATCAAAATATATATTTGATGGATACAATTTTATAAAACAAAATACTAGAAACATATTGTCTCAATATGATATCAAAAAAACCATAACACATGATCAACACTTGCATAATAAAATTTTAGTTATCATATCTAATTAGATATACATTTTCTATATGTTATATGAATACCTTTAAATTTCTCCACCACCATTATATATATTTTCACGAATTCATCAATGTTCTTATTCTCGTGAAATGGTTGATTATGAGTTCAATTTGTGAGTAGTTCAATTAAAACCTTAATTGTATTATTAAATAATGATTACATGGACAAAATATTCTTAATTCATATATATATATATAAAATGGAATAATTTATTTGTTATTTTTTAATATTTTTACATTGATTCTATGTTTTAGTGTTGGTTTCAAAAAATAAATGGAACTTGATTTTTTTAATATTGATGCAAAATTATGAAAGTGAATATTATTTATGTAATAAATATATTTAAACCATAAATCCAATTTTAGGAATGTTCTTGAACACCATAGTACTTAGTCCATAAATCCATTTCATTATTAAATGATACCTTCATATAAAAAAATTACATCGTAAAATAAAATAATTATGGTTCAAAACCCCCATGTATGAACACACCAAAAATTCTATACAAGATGAAAATCTCAAATATAGAGATTTATAAATACCTAAATGAACTCATTTGATACATAATTTCATTTATTATGGCAAAAAAATGTCAGGAATATTTAAAAAATTAAGACCTATGTCGTAAGATATATTTAAGTCATAATCTTCTCCTACCCTTATATATTATTGGAAACCCTCAATGTTTGCGAGATGTTTTTTCATTATGTTTTTATAATTTTATTATATTTATTATATATCATATTTCTTTTTTACATTCATATTTTTATAATTCACAAAGTGAAAAGTTTATTTTTGATATACCTTTATTTTTTGACGTCATATTTCTTCCAATTATACTGTATCACTACAGGATTGTTCTTATTCAAGTAGGAATATTATTTATGTTTTCATTCTTCATTATTGATATTCTTAGAAAACATCCAAACAATTCTACCACTATATCTTATGACTTAATCTATAACCATTATTTTTGGTTAATCCACCTAGGCTAGGGATTGAGAGTATATGTATTAGTTCTTAAATTATTCTCTAAATAAAATCATGTGTAACTTATTTTCTTGGTAATTAGGTTAATATTAAAATGATTTTTCGTAGTATTTAAAGAATAAGGCCATGAGGATTGTAAAGGATTTACCATAACATAATGATAATTAAAAAAAAGTAGAACCACTTGATTTATTTTTTTCCTACCATCCTAGTTTCACATAAAACATCTTCAATAACAGCCATTTGTGGACCAAGGAGTTGTTAAAAAATAATTTAGATCAATTTTTTCCTAACCAAACCCAAATTTTTGAATCTTTACCAGTAAGATGTTCAATTCCAATAGACCTTCCCATTTTATATTTAGAGATATCTTTTTCATTGGGACCCTAAAATTAATTCAAAAAACTATTCTTATATAAAATAAATTGTAATCAATTTTATTAGTATTAACCAAATAATCATAGATTATCATGAGTAGTCCTTATTATATTATAATAAATTATTCAATCAATTATCACCACATCCCTTGGTGTTCATCAATAATCATAAACTATTATTTATACCTTTATAGTATATATATTTGGGTTATGTATGAATTTTGATCATGATCATGTGGAAACAATGGTAATGAGTGGTCCAGTCATTATTTTGTAGTTATTGGAGATCTTCCTTCATCATGGTCACCTTGGAAATATATAGAGGACTACCTACCTTTCCCTTCACCCATTTTGATTTTATAATATTTTCACTAAAATTGTTTTTATTCTCCATATCTCATGTTTCGTGCTTGATTTGGGATCTTTTGGACCAATTTAAAGTGCCTAGAATCTAAATAATCCATTTCCTTCAAACATTAAACTAAAGGATAAAAATCAACATTTCGTAAATTAATCATTGCTGGAATAAAAATATTTATTCTCCCACTAAAATAAATTCCAAAAGTGGTCCACTTCAGCAGTAGGGTGTACTGCCTCTACTACTAGAGTGAACAATCATGCACTATAGCCTAACATCCATCAGTGATGCTATATCCAGTATTATTCCCCCCCACATCCAGTAACACACCTTATTAATTAATCAATGTCTTATTCATATGAACCAAATATGGGTCAGTTTAGTGGAATTCAAAAAAAATATTTTCCTGATCATTAGTAAAATATTCTAGATGTATGTGACACCTTCAAGATTCATGGTCTGCTTTAAAAAACTACTAGGTTTTTGGGGGTCCATTTTTATTTAAGTTAATGGTCTATGGACTAGATGAATATGTACGATCTTGAATAAATAAAAACATGGAATGACCTAGCTAAGGATACGAATGATATGTATTTCCCAACTATAAGTAAAAATAATATGTTAAATGAAATTAATTGTTTTTGTGAAATAGACATTGAATCAACCTAGAAGGTATGAGACTATATTAATGAACAAACATGGAAATTCCTATACCATGATATTGATTTATAGATATATATATTATCTTTTTACCATGTCTTACAACCCACTAATTGAATAGTGGTAGAAGACTACACATACAATGATCTTATAATTAAGATGAAAGATGTTGGGAGATCCCACTTAGATGAAATATCACATCATTATATCCTTTTGTAAAACTTATTGAGTAGCTCGGAGGAATATGTTACACCTAGTATTAGGGACCACCCAAATAACATCAAATATTATATCCCTCACTAAAAATCTATGAAATTTTCAACTTCCCAAAAAAAATTACCAAAACAATCCAATGTTTTGTAAATACAAGAATGTGAGATGTGTTGAGGCCCACACCTATACATGTACTATCAAGAAGTAATGGAATAGTCTCATGATTGATATTATATTTACATCAACTCAAATCAACAACCACAATAATACAATAAAGCATAATACCAATATAGACCCATTTAATAAAAAACAACCCTATCAATTATACTATTCATAATGGAGTGGTTATGATCCACCAAATAATCAGTGACAACCTGGGTACCCAAATCAAAACCATGAACCTATGACACGAAACCCATTTCTAAAACAACCTTACACCACAATACTCATTAATTTACACTTGAAAAATAGGTCCAAAAATTAGGTCCACATTGATAGGGTCAAAATTCCTACCGCTGACAATCCAAACTAGAAAATATGATCATTGATTTTTTTTAAATGAAGAAAAGTATATTAATACAGCATAAAAAATTGAAATTATTAATGGATTATCTCTAAAACTAAGAGCATATTTTTCGTTAAATTTCGATACCCTCTCCCATAGACTACTAGGAACACTACCTAATTATAACATGACCAATTAAACAAAGGATTCCAAGTATATAGTCCATTAAAAAAATATTTTTAATTTTATAATCCTGATAAATTTTTCTTATAGTAGAAATAGATTTAAAAAATGATTTACTAGTGCAACATGAAAAAAGAAAACCTGAAAAACAAATATTGAATCAAAAGTAATTATGGGATAAAAATATTATTAGTAATTAAATACCACATAAAACAATATGTGGAACCCTAGCATATATACCCCTCTTTTCCATTCTCTCGAGGATGAGACAGGGGATTAGTGATGGGAAATATTAGAAACTTATGGACATTTTTAAACAATTTAATATAAATATCCCTTTTTCATAATACATTTCACAGTTCCTATTTATAATAAATTCTCTAAAAATGATACTCTCTAATAATAGGAACATGGAATAGCTAGACGTTTTATTTTTTAATGAAGAGTTTTTATAGTACTTCAATAAAATAATCCACTAAAGAATGGAGACCATAATATTTTATTAATTCAATGAACCATTGGCTCAATAAAATTTGAAAAACCAATAGGTGATCTTGGTATGAGTATCAATATAATTAATATGACTCTTTTTAAGATATTATGACACACATATATAAAGCCAAAAATTGTAGCACTTTATCTAACTGGTTGATATAATTATTACCCATATGTCAATATCATGAATGTTTTAGGTGATGATGAAAAATTCATTTTCCCTTTTGAATTTCCCATACTAGAAAAAGGGGAAGAGATTGATGTCTCAATCACTCTTGGGAGACCATTTATTAGCATTAGTAAATTTTTTATAAATATTAATCGAGGAAGACCAATTTTAATATCAATTTAATAACAAGTATGTTTTTTATCTAGTCATAGAATCTGATAAAGGTGTTGATTCACTCGACTATCAAAAACATTCACTAATAATGATTGTGAAAACACGGATCTTTAAGGTGAGAGGGAGACTCTATATTTTGATTTAGATGATGGTAGTTACTCATATGACATAAAGTACATCAAAACTATCATGAGGGACTCCATCCTAGTGTTCACTCCTTCAACATTAATCCACCAATATTAAAACTAACTCAATTTCCATAAACAAATAAATACTAATTCTTTAAAAATAAAGTTGAAATTATAATCATAATAATCTAGGAAAATATAATGGATCAAGAAGATGACGATTTTAATTTAATTTAATGTATTAGATATTCAATACCATGAAATGTGGAAGATAATAAATGGATTGGCCACTAATATACACTCGAAATATTATTATATAAGATTTCTCAAAAATAAAAATTTCAATCCTAATGGAGAATAACCCCAACTATGAAATAAATTTTAACAAAGAAAGTCCATAAAATATTAGTGATGTGAAAATTTTATTGATATAAAATAGTAAATGAGTTATCCAATTTTAGGTGGTTCTAAATATTTTAGACCTTATAGTTATACAACATACTAAAAATGATTTGATTCCAACTCGGACCATTACTGGATGACGAGTCTTTTTGGATTATAGAAACCATAACACTAAAACCAAAAATTAATATTTTCCCCTACAATTCATGAATCAAATGATGTAGAGATTTTTAATACATGATTTTTAATACATTATAGAAGGATATTCATTGTACAATAAAATCCATGCTGACAAAAAAATCATTCAAAAAAATTATTCACATGTCCATTCAAAACATTTTATTATTTGAGTATTTTATTTACAATGTATAATGAATATTGAAAATTCCAATGAAGCAGGAACCATATCATACACATTATGGTATAGGGGTTTTTGGAAAATTTATTGATAATTTCTCTATATATAGAAAATCCATGGTAGTGTGTTTGGGTAATTTAGATCATATACTGCAATGCTATGATGGAAATTTTATAAAGATAAATTGGTAGAAAATATAAACGTAACTAGAGAAGTATAAATAGTCCTTGAGAATAATATTTAAAATAGTAGAATCAAATTCATTAATAGTAAATAAAATCATTAATAAGCTTCCATAACCCTCCAATGATAAAGGAATATGTAATTTTTTAGCAGTTGTGATTCTATAATTAGTTTTCAAAGGACATTTATCAAATACGATAACCTATAAAAATCTTTTCTAAAAAATAGGTTTCTTTTGAGTTCATTAAAAAATAATTTATAATTATTTTTAACATTAATGAACAACCAGTTTTAAGCCATTGTTGATATCCCACCTGGTGGGACAAATACTTTAACTTGATGATCCATACAAGTGACATTGTTATGGGAGATGTCTTTGGAATATGTGTTACGAATATTCCTTATCCCATATACTATGAAATCTATACTATTAATTTACTCTCTAACCAATTTTTCTCTCAAGAGTAATAGTATTCACTGATCATACAGGGTTAATGTATATCAATTATTATGAGTATTATAATTAGAGTCTGATATGCTGGATAACATTTCCATAATATTTTTACATTTTCATTAATGTGGTAAAAGGGAAATTGAATGTTTCTTATCATCATATTTAAAGAATTTAACTCCCAAATATTGAAGATAATTAAGAACTAAGAATTATATATGATTTTAATGCTTAAAAATGATCAATGTGGATGTGAAAGATCAACCATTATATATATATATTGACACTAAGAAAATTTATCCATAATTCTCTTATCAATAAATAATTAAATTTCTATTAGGTTCATAAAAATTTTACTAGGATATTTTATTTCTATTTTAGAAATTTCTTGACATTTTAATGAGCTTATACATCCCAAAATATGATCTTTGGAGTGTGATAGAATTCATTAATGATTCACCAATAGAAGGTTCACAGGGAACTGGAATCACCACATCTAAAATTCCCCAATGTGTGTTTTCTTGCCCAAACTATAGCATTATGTAAGGTTTTTTTTGTAAATATTTAATTGGTTCTCACGAAGTGGTGAAATTGGAAAACCAATTGAAATTCCATAGAACCAGATTCCTAGATTATTTATTTTTTTGTGTATGGGAAACATATATTATAATATAATTTCCAAATTCTCGTGGAAATATATATATCTTGGTCAGTTTATATTATGTCTCTAATTGGATAAATTATAACATACTTCCCTTAACATGACCATAGCGGTGAGGAACATTTTAAAAATGAACATTTTTTCTACATATATATTTCATTAATTACTCATTGGTGGTCATGGGATTCATGTAAATAAAAATTCAAAAAACATTAATTCGTTAAATGTATATAATTTAATATAATACTAGAACCCATTTCAATCCATAAACCAATGTGATGGTGAAATTGAATAATTTGGAAATTATGAAAATATTTTATAGAAATTCAAAACAATCCATATAAAAACCAATTAATTTTATACATAGATATTCATTCATTTAAGAAGAATATTAATTACATTTACCAAAACCACACAAATGGATTCTAATGGTTTAATATAATTATAAACATGCATACATAAGCAACAGGTTCATAAGTGAACTACATTATCTCTTAATAAGTTCATCATAATTATCATCTTTCTTAAACATATCATACATAATCCATTTCTATTTTATTTTGGGGAAGTTAGAATTTGAATGGGAGAGTTTATATGCTAATTGAGGGAAAAAATAAGAGATAAGTAAGTAAAATATGTGCATAAGTGTATGATAGCATAATCATCACACTTGAAAACTATACTATTCTTACAAAACATGAAACTATTGAGTTATGGAATTAATATTGGAGATTCATAAGCCACTAGCCAAATATGATTCAAAGAACATGATATATAAAATCATAAAATTTTCATACTACATGGAATTTTGGTATACATAGAAGTATATAAAATCATTTCCATTGTAGTTAAGGATCATTGTTAGGGAAATAATATTGAAATGGGTTTAGTCCCTAAAAAATAATTATTGTCAATGTTTACACCAACGACTATAGAAGTGAAAAAAATTCCGCTAATGAAATTGGTATGAATCCAATTCCAATCCTATTGATTTCATTGGATTTTAATATTTACCCAATTCATTTGTTGAAGATATAAGCCCGACACCTAAAATAATGAATAATTATACTTATGTGGGAAAAAGATGATAAAAATTCATCATATAAGAACCAATGAAAATAAATGGGTTTCATAATCATTTACAATAATATATGAAAATGAAAGAGGTTTCACAATAAATTTATCAATTAATCATAGCATAACCGATTAAAAAAAAGAAATGTGTTTCATAATAATTTCATCGGGGAATAACCATAGAAAGGATGTCAGTTTCATAAATATTTTATCATAAAAACCATAAAAGATTCAAAAAATGAATAAGAAATTTATCATTGGATGATATACCTATAAAATAATTATAACAGTAATTGATTGTATATTATAAAGGGAATTATTTTGAAATATCAGAATAAATTTTCATGAGTAAAATATGCTTTCAAATATGATATGAAAATTGTAAAACTCAAAAAGAAAAAAAGAAACATAATTTTATTTGAAAATAACCTTTTAAATATATTATATAAGCTTTAAATCATCTATCATTCCTGATGGAAGAAGACATTTTTCATACCATATACAGAAAAATTTCATTTTATATTGTTGGTAAAAATTCTAAATGAATGTTATTTAGAAAAGAAAAATAATATTACTTCTCAACCATATTTTTAAAAGTAAAATAGGATTAAAAGTGAAATTAAATATTCACATTATAATTTTAAAAAAACTATTTAAAATGTTTTTAGAAATCATTTACAAAAATGAAAATGGATTTTTGACCAATGATAGAGATACCATAAAATTTTATTAAAAACATTCATTTGGAATCTTTAGTACATAAACAATGGATAAATAAAGGGAAAAATTCATTAATGGTAAATTATGATTGGTATTTATAATTCATTACCTTCATGATATATACATTATAAGTATTCATCATCCTAATCATAATCATAAGTGTAAAAAACCTGATAAATAATGAGTTCTATACTAAAACCCCAACCACATTAGTACATGTCGAATTATAGGAACCATGAAAGTATAAAATCAAATAAAAAATTAAATATAATTATAATCATTATATTAATGATATAAAATGTGAAATGGTTTTTATATGCATCTCATTAATTAATATACATGCATTACATTACTTGTGACCCAATGAACACAATTTGAGATCAAAATCCCTTAACATAACTATTGAATAATATATTACACATTATGAAATCCTATAAAATAAATTTATATCTATTATTCATCTATATTACACACATACATATATGTTAATACCATAAATAATTTACTAATAATATTTTATCACCTGTTTTTTAACAATTCAATGTTAAAAACACCTTTTTGATTAATAACTGCATCATAATTATTATATGGTATTGTTTACTAATTTGTGTATTTTTCAATGATCATGGTTATGATATATTCATATTTTATACCATGAAATAAATATTATATATATTTATTATGTAAATATTTATAGTCATCTATCATATCAATGATATAATTAATTAAACCGTCTATGGAAACAATTGGTTGTATGTATACATGAATGTTGATTCATCTTTTTCAATAAATGAAATATAAGTAAGTCAAATAATAATTAATCATTAAATAAAAATTAGTATATCATATTTATCATATATATTATATATATACATACTTATTGACATCCATTTAAAATGGATGTGAAAAGCACATCACGTCGGTCCGTGAGGTGGTAGTCCCACGTACACACAAGTGACATTATTATTTTCCAATGGTTTTGAAGATAAGGTGACATACATGATATTATAATTTAAAAAGCATATTTCTTTCAAAATTATTATATATAAACATATTTTTTTAAAATTCATCATTATATATATCAATGATAGGTGGTTATGGAATAAAATTAAATTAGTTCGGGATGGAGTAGTTGGCCATACACACTATTGAGGATTTAGTTTCACAATTAATGATATAGAGTACGATATAGGTTATTTCATTAAAATAATAACTTATAATTTTATGTTATATTTTGATGATATTATATGAGAATAATTTAAATATATTTTATGGATCTATAAGTAGAAATCATATAAAGGCCCTCTATAAAAAACAATACCTCTTCTTCTGTTAAACAATATAGGTTGGAACCAAAATCCTTATTAAGAAAATATGATAACAATACTAAATCCTCTAAGATTGGGTTATTGAATTAATTAAAGTATTTGGGTAGGGATTTATTAAAACTAAATGGTTTTTATGTGGTAATATGATAGGAGGGGAGAGGACCTTTTATATGTTGGTAAAGATAACCACCTTGAAACTACATAGAAATTTCCCAAAACAACAGAAAAAGATAATTTAATTCTATAGAAATTGATTACAAATTACCTTATATTAGTATTTTAGATTTCATAAGGTCTAAAATATCTTATAAAATTTTAATTAGACATGTTTTAGGTCATTTTTAGCTCTTATATTTTTAGTTTTACAAAATAGTAACATCAGTTTGACCAAAGTTGTGAAAATTAATTTTTAATATTTTCACTATTCATAATTATAAAAAAGTATTTTTGCCAAATTAAATATTATTAATTATGATTTTTAAAAATATTAAATCCATTTTAAAAAATTCAATTCAATGATGTTCCATAGTATAATTTAAAATTAAAGCTCGAAATGTGAAGAAAATAGGGTTTTCTAAAAATGATGTTTTCATAATTAAGAAATATTTTATGTTAATTATGGACATATGATTTATTAAAATGAGGTAAATTGGATTAATAATAATTTAATTTAAAAAATAAATACTTTTAGAAACTTTTCAAAAGATATTAAAACTTATTAAATTCATTAAATTTAAATACGATTCTTAATAAAACCCACTATTTTTTACCATTAATAAAAAATTGGATCTCTTGAAAAAATTCACAAAACATTAATATAAGTAAATATAGTCATTAATATTTTAAATAACAATTTATCATTTTAAAATAAATTTTTTTCTGGGGAGTAAATTAATTTTCAAATAGGTGTAAAAATTTAGACCATACCTGTTTAGAAAAATCCACTTTTTTAATAAAAAAACTAGAGTTATTATTAACCAACTCCTAAATAATGTATTATTTTATTGATAAAATATTTTAAAATATAAATAATATATATGTTATTTTAATGTTACTTACCAATAGTGATTGGATTAATTTTTTAATGTAAAAACAAATTACATGGAAAAAAATTTATTTTAGAAAGGCATTTCCATTATTTTCAATGTGTTTTTATATCCATTTACAATAAATTCAAACCAAAAAAATTATTTTTATACATATGTAATCTATATATTTTTAAATATTTATTTAGTCCTTTTCAAAACCTCTATTCAAAAACCTATATTATTTTTATCCTATTAAATAATAACATTTTCGAAATGTAATGTGTTTCGTTAAAACTCTATGTTTCATGTATCAAAATATATCAAAATAATTAAATTAAATTTATTTCTTTTCACAAAATCCCAACTTGGTATATTATACCCCATGTAAAAAAAATTGATCATCGCAATATGAATATATACTCAGAAATCAACGTGTTAGCACTTTAAAATTTCTTTTGTGAAAATACCTCTTCATAAAAAGGTCAATAAAACATCCTCTTTAGAAGTGGGAGATAATAATATAGAGGTATTATATAATGAAACATAACTCGGATTCCATATAGGACAAAATTATAGGGAATTGAAAATATGGTCATGGAAGAGAAAGATTGTGGATAACGTCTTATAGAGAGTGATAGAGAACATGGTCAAGAAAATGATAATAACTACAAAACCATAAATATTTGATTCATTGAAATACCCTATATTCATCACAAATAAATGTAAAAGTATAATTTTTTTATACAAAGATATTTTTACAAATATTAATATATATTTTTTATCAATATAGGGAATACATGAAAATATATGTACTTTATTTTATTCCATATGATCAATCTCATCCTTTGTTTATTATTTGACCAATTTCTACCCCATCTCATTCACCCTTTAATAAAGATGAATTTTTCATTAATGAAGTTATATAACTTATAACATATTATAAAACCCATTAAAGAATGATAACGCATTCCTTAAATCTATAGTTACCATAAAAATTAAAATGATTATAATAACATATCAAATATCGATAAATCAATATATTATTAAATAGTAAATTAATATCTAAAAAATCTTCTAAATATTTGATTAAACCTCTCTATAATATCTTAACTTTACGAACTATACCAAATTCAATAATTTATAATTAATTTCTATAAATTTATAAATTAAATATAACAATAATCCAGAAAATATTATAGAATATGTCTTATATGTTTATTTAGGATGATTTAATTAGGGAACAATATTTTAGTGTTTCATCATGATTCAGGAATCGTGTTTTCATTCCCGACATTCCATCTTTCCATTCATGGGTGACATTAAACACTTTCAATTGTTATGTCTACTTCTTGATCAAAACCTGATTATTGGACATCACTTTCTTCATTTATGTATTCCTCTGTGGGACTTTTCGCCTAGTCTGAGTCTCCCTCATGGAATTATGTGTGTTCATTAAACTCATTAATGGTGCATCTTGGCGGAGAATAGTTATTTATGATACTTATTTCCAAAAATTCCTAAGGGTATTGACAAGGAAGATACCACTAGCCAGTAGAGGTGTCACATTGGGAATCACTAGCATGTCTGGATACTGGGAACATTTTTCACTTGTACAATTCCTCATAGTGGGAGGAATACTAGGAATATAATATGAGGAATCCCATGTCTATCATTAGTTATCAAATTCCAATGTAATATCGTCCATGTATTTTACCTCATGAATACCATTATTAGAATGAGGCGACATCATGGTGCATGTTGCAGTTTAACATCTTGTAGAGACTGAGAGGATTGATCTGTGAGGTGAGCCCTTAGATAGGGAACTCTAAGGTTTACCAATAGTTGGGATTTAACCTCAGCGATTAATTCTATGTACCATGATTAAAAGGTAGGGATAAAAACCAAAATAGTTTTATGTTTTCATTTATGTTTGTGTGATAGGACAAGTCCATGTTGTTCAACATCATGCTGTAAGGATTCTCACGCAAGGAAATGAAAATTAGTGAGGAATTTGGTGGTGGTTAAAAATGAAATATTCCCTTCTCAGGAGTATTTATATTGGTTTAATGGTGTTTTTATTCATCATGGATGCTTCACAAATAATTCTACGATCAATATTCATGTTGTTGGTTCTTATGCGTGAAAATGGCCTAGTTGGGTGGCATGATCAGTCTAATATGTGGTAGTCTAGGAAAAGTAGGGTGAATATTGTTATTGTGGATGAAATGGATTGATGGAATTGAGTGGTGGTATTGATCCTCAATGTGGAATTCTATGTATCATAGTTAGTTGTTAATAAATGTCCATGTAGCTTGAGATTCAACATTATGACTTAAAATTTATGAGGAGTTCCATAGAGAGGGAGTACATTGTCGAGGAGTACACATGTAAGTGGCCCATTTTAAAGTAAAGACAAGGGATTACTATTGGAGAGATTTCCGTGGGATTAATGGTTATAGGTAATGGTAACTTGTAGACTCTATTTCAACATATGTCAAACTCTGTGACAGAAATAAGAGGAATTAGTAGTCCTGATGGTCGTGTCGCATAAGATCCAATAACAAGAGATGGTGCAGGAATTACACCTGGGAGTTGACTGATGAGGAAGTCATTGGGGGGGGGGACTGAATTACATGTGATTATGATCTCATTACCAATTATATATATGTAACATCATATGAATGATGTGGGTAAATTAAACCTTCATGTTTCCCATGATATTGTGTATGTATACCATGGTGGGAGGAGATTTCATGGAAATTTCCTATGAGAGTATTCATTTCTGACATGGTAGAATGATGTTTAATTTTATGATGATGATACATGGGAAATTCCATGTCACATTAATTGGGTATGAAAATAGGTTGATATCATTTTATGAGGATGTTTGTGGTAAGAAGTTTTAATTCATGTAGCACGGATGTGGGGGGACTAACTCTTTACCCATTGGCCTTACATAGCATTGCTCATGAAGCCCTAGGTGGTTTATGGATGAAAAAATCTAGGGTGTAATGGTGTGAAAGAGTATTTGAATATGATGTCTTCATTTGAATCAATATTATATGAAGAAAATGGGATTATCATACCTATGATGAGATGTATAAGGTGGGTAAACACATGAACAATGGGCATATGAGACATCTTTTGCAGGAAAATGAAGTCATTATACATGACCATAGATAGTTTTTCACATGATTTGGGTGAAATACATGGGGTGGTGTGAAAAAGTGTCTAGGAAATGGATTTTTTACATAATGTAAATACATGTAGATTGAAGGAATGGAAGAACACAAGTAAGTGTGCTTGCGAGTAATACCATAGTTGCATACAGTTTTGGAGTGTTGTACACATCATCGATGTTTAACGCCGGAGGATCCCATACATGAACTAGACATAGGTTGAATGTGTTTGGGTTAGGATTACACAAATGTGGTCCCAAAATGGAGAACAAAAATGGAACCATTCACTCAAGATATCTACCTTTTGAGTTCCATCATTTCGTGATTTATTTGAAGATCATCCTTATGCAAAATAAAGGGGTGGTTTGAATTCTGAATGATAACCTAGAATTAGGGTGTTCACATCAATATATAGGTGAATCCAATCGCTATAGAGAAGATGGTTTCAGTCATGGATGATTTATTCTATGAAAATATTCCCCTAGTGAGAATTTAACATACTAGTTGACATAATATTTGATATTAAATAGTCCTTCACGTGATTATGTTTCTTATTAACAATAATTATATCATTAGTGCACCTAACATGGTCATTTTGAATCTAATATGAAGAAAGTATATGAAATACATCATATCTGGAACACAATTGTCCTTTGTGTGAAATGAATTCCTGGGTGCATGTCTTGGAAGTTGCGTACAACATCCAAGTACTTCCCAAAATTTTTCTAGTCAATCCATGGATCATCTATATTTATTGTGTGTCCAACCACATTGGTCTAAACATGATTATCTGTAATCTTGTAATATACACAATCATGATAGTGGGGCTCACATGTGTTGAAGGAGATGAATCTCCTTGAATAATGACTACATGAGAATTAAGGGTGTACATGAGGCATTGGTGCTATGAGGAGGGAACATAGACAAGATGATGGATCTAGGACCTACCCATAAATGTGTTGCAGAAGGTATACATTGGGACAAACATGAACATGATGGACATTTCCATTTTATCGAACTAGGTATTTAATAGGTTTCAACCATGTAGTTTTATATATTTATTATTATAGCCATGAATATATAGGTCTGAAGGAATCAAGTCATCGTCAGTCAGTACTAACCTGTGGAGAATCATGAATGGGATGAGATTTTTCATGAAACCTCTGTTAACCTGACAGCATCAGAAAATCATGTCATTGAGCTATCCTTTGATGTGTAGTGGGTAAAAGTCACCCGACATGAGGGAGCTCTAATTTTCTCTTAATCGTGAGATGATATATAGGAATTATCAATCATATACATCCCCAGAAAAGAATATAATTATGTACCTACATCTATTTTGAACTAGAGGGGGAATATCAATGATTTTATAAGGGACGTTTTCTTCTCATTTGTCATACGGTGGGCCTTGAGCACTGAGGGATTCATAAATATGATGTCATTGTGCTTAAACACATAGAAAAAACATGGTACATGCATGTTTCTGATGAAAAGGGGCCATTCTTAGGTAGGAATCATGGAACGAACTATAGGTGGAATCAACAGATTCCAGGCAGCACTGGAAATAACTTGCATCTTATTATCTATATCACGAAAAATAACTTCTAGTTGACTTTTTAGAGAATGATACATGTATTTACCAGGGGAAAAAATCATGATTTGGTTGTGGCTATTATGTATGGTCAATGAGAATAGTGAATTGTTGTAGTGTTTCTAACATTGTAGGATATGAGTATTGTTCTTGATGAGCTTTGTGTAATGCCTGATGTCTGGACACAGTAGCATGTACAACCATAAATGAAGCACTTTCCGTAGCATTATATTGGTTCACACATCATCTGATTCCTATTCAATAACTTTTATTGGAGAGTCTTAGGGTGTCTGTAGAGAATCCTCATCTTTGGGGACCACAAAGGGGTTCACCAGCCTGATTCTATTCACATATTCATTCTCCAACTATTTTTCATAGGGGTCCCCCAATTCCTGGTAGACCATGAGGGTAATTTAAAACCATGATGAAATGAAATCACTCAGTGTACATGAGGGCCTCAACCCTAGGAGTGGAATCTACATTATCATGTATCATTGGTTCATATTCTTATGAGACATAATGGTCTAATTTTTGGATGCATAATCCTCAGATAGATAATTCATGGATACGTTAAAAAATTCATGCTATCCATAATTGGTGAATATGACACCATGTGAATGGGTGACTACAATGTGAGATAAGTAGTTGTCATACTTCTAGGCATAATGGTTGGAAATTATTTCCCCTAACCAGAACATTTTCAATAACTATCGGGATTAGAGAAGATATGTGTCACATGTGATGTGGAATATCCCAACATGACCATGCCATTATCCACCGATTAATGGAGTCAGTTCATATACACATAACAATTCATGATGGTATCCCCCTGGATCATGTGATAAGGCAAATGGATGGTACAATTAGTGAGTGTGTCCTTGTAGGGTTTCTTCAATTTGGAAGCTTTAAAATTCCTTATTCCAACGAACTATAGAAATAACATGGGACCAAGGACTCATAAAAGTAATTGGTGTGATTTATCATATCTAGGAAGGGAAATCTATGAACCAATACATGATAAGGGGATGGATTATTACAAGGGGATGTATCTTGATTCACTCTTCTCGCTATATGTGGCTGGTGAGGTGGATCCTATCATTTTTTTCTAGGAGAGGCTATTCTTGTAGATGATACTACATTTGGTGAGGCTTCACATAATAAGGACCAATCAGTAACAACTCTATTGGTCTTGGGGGAGGGGGGATACCTATATAGAATCAACAATATGTAACATGGAGCCTCTTTTTACAAGAGTTGGAAGAGGAAATGGATGTGATGACATGGATTTCCACAAGGATTTCACTAGGTGTTAGGCCTTTCTAGAGAAATCCTATAATCTAACAGATATGTTTTGAGTGATGAGGTTATATAACCTCTTAGCCTTTACATTCCCCACTCTCATCATTAGAAGAAGCTCTTGTGTCAGTAGAATGTAAAGTGAATACCTGAGTCAATTCAACCAGGTGACAAAGTTTAGGACATGTTTGTTGGTAGGTTCTTACACAAGAAGATTTCAATAATACTTCTCTTGTGGGTGGAATAAATAAAACTGATCAGAAACATCCATCAGATGTCTTCATAACATGTTATAGACCAAACATGTAACTGGTTGTAATCGAAAAACTCATTCCATTCCAATGTATGAATGAAGCATCAAATATTATCATCTCATACTTCTACGAAGTCCCTAGAATGGGTCCACACCATGATATGAAGTGGTAATGGTGTTCCAGTATGTCTCCCAGACTATTGAAGGGGATAAAGGTATGATTCCCAACATCCAGGGGTGATCGATTGGAATCCACCCGTGATGGTTATGGATTGCAGTCATTTTGGATTTCAACCATTCAAGTATCTTGGGATTTGATGTGATCATCGAGAGTAGATATCAGATCATCTTGGTTAGGGTTTCTATATCAATGGGGATCCCTGAACACCAATATGTTGAAAGACTCGTCATCATGGTTGAAAGGCTTAGAGGCTCATGTGGAAGCTTGTGAATAAGCTTATGGATCATCTTTATTTGGGTCTTGAGGGAGGATATCATGATACTCGGAAGGATTCAACAATGTGTTCCATGATCATTTCCTGTAAAATTAAACATCTACTCTGTTTTGTTGAGTGGGGGTAACCAAACATGATTGGGGTAATCTATCCAAGAATGACTTATGGTTGTGCCTTTTGTCCCAATGGAGGAAGATCATGATCCCACTAAGAAGCATTATAATATGGTCACATCTCTGTAAGGATCTTCTAAATTATTATACTGTAATCAGTTATCTCTTAACATAAAGAAGTGTTTGGAGGGTCATCCTCTATTATCTATTAAACATCATACATATTAGAGGTGTTATAGTTCATAACATACTATTTACCATTATTTTTATTTCTTATGATATAAAATAATATAGAATTTTCGTCAAGTCACACTGCTTACCTTTTTAGGTGACTGTAAAAAGATGATTGAAGGTCCACCTGATACTACAATGCCCTAGTGGTTGGGTTATCTGTGTTAGTTTCTACACTATTGTCCTTGTCCATTTAGAAATATTCAGGGAGGTAATGTTTAAAGTAACAACACACGGATTCATATCCTCAATATCACTTGGTTGGTATGGTTTTTGAAGGATACTACTAAAGTGGAGGGAACATACTTCCCGCAACCCCATTTTTATACATGTGCGGATCTCTATCCAATAATTACTAGGATCACTATTAATATATGAGTGCATCTTTGTTTCAATGTCTAATGGTAGATAGGTAATTCCAGATTCATGGAAATCTAGAGTGTCACCAACTCAATCAACAGAAACAATAGATGGATGTTGTCAAAATTATCCTTGATTTAATGATAGCACAAATGATGATGACGAATATGAAAAAACAAAACCCAGATATCCTATGGAATGAATGTCACCTGACCCATGATATGAATCACTAGTATATATATGTTGGGATCCACATTTCTACATTACAATACTAATAACTAATCGGCAGCAAGAGTGTCTCGCAATTATCCTTGTTCCTAATCAGGGAACAGATCATTGTTGGCCCAATCATTGATCAATGGTGGTTGAGATACTGGGGGATACACTGATTTAGATTTTTGTAGTTTTTGTGGGGCCAATGTAGGGTCTAACGCAAGACTTAATCGTTCATCACATGCTGGGTTTCTTCTAAATGGTGGAACCAACATCATTATTTCAACCATGTAGGATTGGGTTCTTACAACCTCCTATTTTGTGAGGGATACGACACTCATCTACGGGTCTACTAAATGATTATTTTCTATCAAATAGAAAAACAGATCTTGGTGATCTCATTTAGAGGTAGATAATTAAACTAGAAATCACAAAGATAAATGCAGTTTTAGGACCTATAATGGATCCAATGCCTCCTCCTCCATTATTTACATAGGAAGGGATTCAAGAAACTTGTTAACGGCACCATTCTAGATGTTGAACTTCACCCTCCAAGATCATGGACCTGACTCCAATGTAGATAACTGGGGTGAAGTATCCATCATTAAATCACACTATACATTATTATTTGTCAAGTGTATGATATTAAAAATGATTTTAAGCTTCAACTAATTTTTTCCTTTATAGGAAGTGATGTGCACTTCTACCTAGGGTGGTTATTCAGGGTAGGGAAATTCTTTTTCACATGGAGGACCTTCATTCTTGTAGTTAATGGTGTGGAGAGGTCCTCCTCTTAATATGGATGAGATTTGGTGAGGGACTCTACATATATTTTCTTAGAGTGGGGTGGACCTCTTCTTTGGTTGTTGTATTAGTGGAGAGGACCTCCACTCTAGTTATTGATGTATTAGAGATGAACACATTTATGGTTAGTGGGAACATGTGCATGACATTTATGTATACCGATAGTAGTGGAATAATGAGGACATCCATAAAAGTAGGTTAATGTTCGAGGAGGTCCCTCTGCTACTATAAATAGACACATGGACGACCTCTATGTTGAAGAATTTAATTAAAGGTTTTAAATCCATAATAGTTTCTATGTGAAATGGATGGACATCGATTTTGGATGATAAAATCATGGGGATGGATTCTATGTTGTTTATTTAAAGATTAAGAATAGCCTCAATTATAGATTCGTGTACAATGTAGAGGACATATATGTTTTTTAATGCCGGTAGCACGAGGATGAATTACAAACTGATTGTTAATTGAGTGGGGAGGACCTGTGAATGTTTGAATTATATAGTTGGGACGGACTACTCTTGAGATAGGAATGATGTGAGGATGATTTATGGAGTGACGTTTTTTGGAATGGGGAGTACCTATGTACCAGGAACCATTAGAATGGGGAGGAAATTCTCACAAGAAGTTGATGAAGCGGGGAGGGTCTCCATTTTTTTATACTGGAAACATAGGTATTTGATAAATGGTTAACCAAAGAGTTGGTATGACCTCCAAATGGGTCGATGTTAGTATGTATAGAGCATATTTACAAGATATCAACATCACAAGATGACCTGTAATGGTTTTTGGTGATTCAAGTAGATGATAGAGTCATCCCAACCTACTTGTTGGGTGATTGAGGTCTAAATCACAATGACTCATTGAGGGGTCAATACTTTGTAATATCTAGGATATGGAGGAATTTCCATGGGTTGTAGGATCCATTTAATCTATGGAGTAAGAGACCCCCTGATATTAATCCTTTTGATCTCGTGCCTAATGTTGGCATCGAGTGGTTCAAACTGGGGCTGATATAGTGGGGAATAGTTCACTCATTCCTCTACTTGGTGATCCAGTTGTTATTGGCAATGACAGCGCCTAGTGGGATCCCTCCATGGA
The DNA here is from genome assembly GCA_963277665.1 of Viscum album. Taxonomy (NCBI): domain Eukaryota; kingdom Viridiplantae; phylum Streptophyta; class Magnoliopsida; order Santalales; family Viscaceae; genus Viscum; species Viscum album. Next base: position 1,597,683,572 of record OY728161.1, read on the forward strand.
AGATCATGAGTAGTATTCACAGATAGGGTGACTCAATGATCAACCACAACTTCATATTTGGGGATTCTGTTATTGTATTGCTCTTTAGAAAGGAGCCCAATGTACGTTTTTGATGGAGTAGAGAGTAGTGGCTCCCTGCTAAGCCCTTGGGGGTGGGGTTTTATTGGGGTATAGAATCCTCCAGGTCGTGGAAGCCTATATAGTTTTTGTTAATAACCCCATAATTATCATATCATCACACGAAGGTGTATATAACCATCATCTAAATTAAATTCAAGGGTGAGACAAGGTGTGGTCGCCTAGTAGCTAATGGTGTAGTAGAGTTTCTATTATGCGGAACTATCACATTGAAATTTCATCAACTGTGTTTCTATGTTCATTTAGTGGGTTTTTATTATAGTTTGGGTCCTTCAATGTAGGTGTATTCATATGTCAGTATGGATACAAGGTAAGAAAATTATAACTCCCTAGTGTCCTCCAATCATCTATTTTTTGATTGAGGGATCCTCTTTGACAGTGCCATAAACCAGGATTAATAATGTTTTACTACCCAAAATTCTAGTATATTCCATCATGGGAACCCTATTTTATTGGTGGTTCAGAGAACTAGATAGATGGATTTGGTGACATGGTAATATATTGATTTATCTAATTCTAATAGTCCCCATGTTTATGAGAATAGTTTCACATTAGTTTAACTAATTCTATGTCTGACTCTTTCATTGGGGCGTGACCTCCGAGTATTTCATTCATGACATTATCATCACTTTCTATTTCCCTACATTAATTTTTTCCTATGGTTGGATTATTTCATCACATTCAAGGTAGATTTATGATTCTTCATCAAAATATGAGTATGTTATGTGAGCTTATCCATCTATGTATTCTTCCCTGGAACTTGTCGCATTGTCTGGGTGTTCCACATAAAATTAAGTATGTTCATGTAACTCACTACTGGTTCCCTTTCGTTGTGGACACTAGCTAAATACACCACTTTATTAGACATTCCAAATGGTCTTGAATTGTAATTAATATTTTTATAGGATAGTAGTCAAATTAAAAATCATTGGAATGTATGGATGCTCAGAACATTGGTAACCTACATTCTTCTTCAAAGCAGGTAACAACATGGATGCATATTGGGAACATAACCTTGGGCATCCTATGATGATAATTAGATATCTAAAAAAATGTAATATCATTCAAGAATTTAATTTCAGGTTTCCCATTTTTATAAATAGTTAGTTTAATGGAAATGCTCGTGAGTTTTACATCTTGCGGAGACAGGGTGGTTTATCAGAGTGGTGCACCCACATAAAAGGGAATGAAGGTTTACTATTGGATGGGATTGAACCTCAGGTATTCATACTACCTACACTAATTATAATACACTGATTACAAAAAAAATTGTTTGATGCTGATGTTTAAGGTTGTGTGAGAATAATGGTCCATGTATTTTAACATCATGAATTAAGGATGCTTGCACCGTGAAAGGAGCATCAATAAAGGATGTTGTGGGGATTAGGTAGTGATTCATTCCTTCACAAGAGGATTTATCTTGGTGGGATGGTATGCATCTTATAGATGTAATAATATTGAATTCAATGGAGAGCATCAATGATGAGTTTTGGGATAATGTGTCAAAGTGGTCGAGGTGGGTGGAATGATCCTTCTAAGATGGGGCATCCAAGTCAATATCATGTCAAATGTGGATGAAGTTATTGAAATAGAGTCAATAGTTGGATTTTTGGGAATAATTCTTAACTATAAATTAAATTTATTCTAGTTAGTGGGGAGTCATTATCTACATAGTTCAGTATGGGAAATTGGAAATTTAACATAGGGAGGAGGTACTAGAAAATATAGAACATGGTTGGGGATTATGCATGGAATTGAACCCTTTTCTAGAGAGGAATAGATATTATCCCAGGATATATGTCCATTTGAGTAATTGTTTGATTTCATGGTCAGTACTATCCTATAAGCACAAGTGAGTAATACTCGATGTGAGAAATAATCGGAAGAAGTAGCCCTGGTGGGCGTGTCATGAAAGATGTTCCTATGTGTGATTGTGTGGGTCTTATCAATGAGAATTAGTCAAAGTAGATTTCATTACATATGGGGAGGACCTAATTCCACACATGTAGAATCTCATTCCCTTTATGATACATGGATAATCCCATGAAGGATATGTGGGGATTACACCTGGAAGTTTCCAGTGAAAGTGATCATGTCCACCATGGTGGGAGGATATGGCGTGGAAAGATCCTTTGAGAATATTCATGTCCACTATTGAGTGAGGTGGTATCCCATATTGATATTAGATGGGGAATATTTTGTGAATTTCACTAGGTTAGACTACAGTTTAACAACATGTGCTATGAATGTAGGTTCTAGGAATCGTTGTGTCATGCAATGCAGAGATGGGTGAGTCACTCCCAACCAATTGGGATTAAATAATAACAAATAACGAAACACGAGGTTGGTAATGGATATATAAATTCCATGGGGTAATGTTGTCGAGTATTGGTCAATCACAAGGTCTAAAATATCATACCTATTATATTAAGAAAAGAGGATTAGTGTAACAATAATGAGAAGAAAAATACCGTGAAACAAATTCCATTCAGGGATAGGGGACATCTCATGAGGGATCATGAAATAAGTCCATGTGAGATTGAGTGGTTATATAAAATAGGTACACACACAAAATGGGGGATTAAATAAATGGTGGCTAAGACACGTTGTTTTGAAATAAAGGAAATATCTAGAGATTCAGTGAAGGTGTAAAAGAAAGGTGGGGTGCTTTCATGAAAAACTAGGGTTGTTCACAACATTGTAGTGTTACACATATGGTCATGTTTGTGCAGTGGATGATAACTTATGTAAACCAGAATTATGATAAAATTGGTTGGGTTAGTATTAAATAACTATGGTCTCACTCATGGGAGGAACCATAGGTAACCTATCATGTCTGATCTCTACCTTAGTAGTTACATCCTTTGGAGAAGATATAGAAGATCATTCTTACATATATTAGAGTGGCATTTCCACATCCAGAGGATCACCGTAATGATGGAGCCATTCATTAAAATATAGGTTAAGCCTTTCATGTTGTTGTTTATGATTTCATTTGTTAATGTGGTCTTCCATGAAACTATTATCTTAGAGAGCACATAACGGCCTATTTAACCTCATACTTTCTATAAAAGAATATTGAATGCAACCAGTTTATCTTGCACATTCAATAAATTTTAATTTTTAATTGCATCCATGTAATGGATACAACAAAAATTATATTTGGTTCCCAAGAGTATTTTTGCATGAAATTAAATCTTGCATGCATATCTAGAATCATGTTTGCACCTTCCTCGGACTTCCCTAAATGTTCTGTTGAGTTGGATGATGGATTCAGTTTGTATGAAGATAGTCTTTTGTGACCAAATGTGGAATTTTGCACCAACACTACCACATACCAAATATGTGATTACCATGGTCATATATTATTATAAAACATGGTTATAAAATTAATTTCCATAATACTATAACGAAAACAATCATTTTTAGAAATATTAATTTCTTCTTTATTCTTTAAATGAAATCATATATTATCAAATTTATTCCCTCAATCTTACTATTCAATAACTCCACCAATGATATGATAAACCACGTTTTTGTAAAATATATTATTATATCCAAGGAAAACAACATTATTCAAATGACATTATTTATAAATATCATCTCTTTATCAAATCTAAAAGTCGTTTTTCACACATTTTGAACATATTATTGGTTTTCCTTACCCCATTGATGTGTTTTTCATATAATATATCATCAACATTAAATCAATTTTCATGGTCACTAGTACCTTCCAACATATTATTTAACATCCTAAAATATAAATTACTATAGTAAAATCCAGAGATGTTTCTTAATTTATGAATACCGTAAAAATACTTATAAAAAATAATTCATTACTTCCAATCCATACACACATAATTCATTACACATTTATGGTTTACATTAAATAATTCCTTCCATGGTCTAGAACATAACATGTATATTAGGGAATTGATTCAAATAATTCTAAAACTCATTTAATTAGAAACACTAGAGTGTGGGTGGTGCATACTGTAAAGAATTATTTTTATTTTCATCATTAACTATCTTCTACTCATCACTTAAACATTCATCTACTCAATGTCCATACTTTATAATCTAATAAAATGAAATATCTCCCATAAACAATTTCTTCTATATTTACATCCACATATTGATCATTAAAGATGGGATAACTTCCTCTATAAATGGTTTTTGGAAATTAATTTGATTTATATCTTTCTTTTCCTATCAAATCCATTAGATTAATGGGTAACTCCAATATCCATTTCCATATTCCTACCAAAAAAAATTTTCCACATATATATTGATTTCCATTATGGATAAATTCATTCCATTACTTGATTTTATGTCATGTAAGAATCAATCAACCTTGTATTTATATTTGATGATAATTTCAGAATCATACCTCATATGATTTTAAAATTTTCCTCATATATACAGATAGATTCATCAATCATTTTCTTTTTCTTCTAAAATTTGTATTCCATTTACTTATGAAGAATATGAGGGATGAAATTTTTCAATAATATATATATATTAAACTCTTCCAAATCAAAGGATTCAATTTTTTTTTGAATTATGTATTCTTTATAACAGTCCAATACAGATTTACAACTTCTTTAAAACAATAAACATAAATAATTTTCATTTTCAAGCTCCAAAATTTTCGAAAAATAAAATATATTTTCACCTTTTCTGATCTGTATCTTAATAACTAGTGGATCATATAAATCACTAAAATATAGTGGATGTTGATTCTTTATGGACTTAATAAAACATTATTCCCTCATTTCCTCGTTTGAATGTTCAACTCGATTCATATCTCGAATTTAATTTTTTGAGAATAGAAATGATATTTTCTATTCCATTTACCATAAAATTTGGTTTATCAGGACAAAAAACTATATTTTCTATTTTATTCACCATTTACAAGATACATTCAGGATCCAACCATTGTCTATAACTAAAATCATAATATGATAAAAAATATAGAAATAAAATTAATCAGAAAAAATAATTGAGGATATCTAAATAATGATACCTTATTTTCAAACCATGAAACCTTATGTTCTTCTTTTTTTATCCATTATCATAATTAATTTAAATAATTTGTGATGGATCATATGGAAAATGTGATGTAACAAAATTGAATCCCACATGAGTTCCATACATAGTGTGAATTAGTTCCCATTTTCATGTAGTTGGTTATGATTGATTCAAATCACAATTCAACCTTTTTAGGCTCTTTAACATAACATATATCTATTTCTGAGGCACATCCACATTTTTAACCCAGATGGGTATTAAATTACATTGATATTCACATAATATTTTCCTTATGAAAAAATATATGTTTTTATCCTCTAATAATATTTATCCCTAGGATAATCACTAATTTTTTCACATCTAATTATCCAAGGATTAACTATACATTTCTTATAACACCAACTATTTCAGCGAATGATTTTAAAAAAAATATTAACTCATTTGAGATGAATACTTATTTCAGTACATGTATTCATGCTCAAGGATTGTAATACTTTAGTGTATTTAAAGTTGGGTATATAATAATATAGTTCAAATGTTAACTACATCATCTCAGACAATATTCATTATAATTATCACCCTTTACAAAAATATCATAGATAAGATATTTCATAATAACATGGGGAACAAAAACATGTGGAAGGATGATCATATATACTCAATACAGCTACACAAGGGTGATCCATAGACATAACATCAATATAAGGGTATGAGAATATGATCAAAACATTTGAGAACTATACCCTACATATCAAATACAATAATATAGATTCATAGATTAAATATTGGTAGTTTTTAAGGCATGAATCATTAAATCATCAAATAACATGATCCATGAGACTATAAAATTGGCCTCAGACATAAAATTGTGATATATTGATAATCATATAAAATCATATCCTTATTATTTAAGGATCACTTCCATCGACATCATAGTGGGATGGGTTGACTCCCCAACACATCATTGTGATCAAGGTGTACAATCAAGACTCTCAAATAGGACAAATTAATTTTCTAAACATGGATCACTCAATATTCCATTCATATTTATGCCATAAGATAACAGTCATTTCCCAGTACATTGGAGGGAGATATAGGTCCAATAGTCACATAATATAAATTATACATATGTGTTACACAATATCATCAAACATTCATCATATAAGATAATTGAAAAATAAATTAGTTTCATAAAAATATTTTCATAGAATAACATGTGGAGAAGAAATATGATTGAAAAACTATTCATCATTGTATCATAGCATAACACATTGAAAAATAAACATGTTTTATACGAATTTCATCATGTGTAACCTGTACAAATGAAAAATGTTTAATAAAACAATTTTCATCCCAAAAATAAACCATTAGGAGATAGAATAAAAATTATATTATTGGATCATATAAACCTTAAATCATGAGTAATATCAATGTATTTCTGTAACGCCCCGACCCCAGCTACCCAGAGTCGGTGCATTACTTCGTAACATTGGCATGATCACAAGAAAGATCAAATCTCGAAACACCGATTGGTTTAGTAGCCTTGGAAACACTAGATATATTCATAAGTTTTACATTACATCATAAAATGAAAAACTACTACAACAACATAATGTTTCCAGAGTCCACACTATAATCCCCTCATAATATCCCTGCAGGTCATTCATAACTTACATCTTCACTTCCTGGGAAAAATAAAACATAGAAAAGGGGTGAGCTCAAATGCCCAGTAAGGATAACAATATAGCGGAAACTTTCATCAATAAGAATAAACATTTAAGGCAATGTATAACTAAAACAAAAGCCTTTTAAACATGAACTTTCAACATGGTATGGCATAAATAAAATGAAATAATGCCATTTAATTATTCACATGGTTATTCTACTAATCGAATAATCACATGCAAAAATCAATAACCACTTTCATAATGTTGGAATGCATAATGCCAGACTATCATAACCACATAGCCAAGGCCTCGTGCCAAGACTACAAATAATATTTTGTCAAGGCCTTGTGCCAAGACACTAGTTTGTCTCATGAGACCTACCGATGCATCGAGGAGCTATAGCGGGCTCCACCCGTCACTTATTAAGTCCAATTCATTCCCATATGAAAAGGTTTAAACATAACATAAACATTCCTATTAAAACTAGCATACGAATGTCAATAATTTCACCATAAACTATGAATGGTATAAAAATAGCACATCCATAGTCAAACATATCACAAAACCTTCAATACCATATAGAAGTTTTGTATCATAATAAATCAACTTCAAATAATCTTAAAATCCATCAAAGGATGTTGACGTAGATGAAATCAAAATTTTTTTTAAAGAAATATCTCCTTTTATTTTGAAATCATTTAAGATCCATATAAAATAAAACATTTTCTTTGAAAATATTCTTAGAAGCTTGTAAGGAAAGTTTTGAAGATTTTATAATGGTGGAAATTAGCCGCACCCGCCGTATAAGTTTAAAAAAACGTTCTTACCTTAATTCCGTCGAAAAGGTTAAAAATGACCTTGTTTTGAAAACGACGGAAAGATTCCTTTATAAACCTCTTATAAAAAGACAAACAAGGGTATAAATGACTTTAACCCATATTCTTGTAAATAATAAAAATGTTTTGAAATACATTTTGAAGAAACATGGATGTGGATGATAATGAGATCCCAGTAGATTATTACAAATAAACAACCTCGGATAATGAAGAGATTGTGAAATAACCCTTACCTTGTACTTTTCCTTGGATAGGGTAGGTTAACCTCCTGTATAATGGTGAAATAATTGTTATTAAATTATACAAGAATCATATATATTAATATGATATCATATATGATCTTTTAACATTGATTTGTTAATAATATCTTAGAATTATCGTCGTTTCGGGTGTTAACTTACTTGTTTTATTTTATATGTTTTGTTACGTAAGACATGTTTGTAAAGGATAGGTTGTATATTATTCATATCCAGAATGATATCAAGTCCTTAAACATCATTTTTAAATCATCAAATGATAATTATACTTGAATGGATACGATGGAGAATGAATCTCATCGCGTTCGTGGAGACGGTAGTCCGTACGTACGCACGAGCGACAATATCATTATTTTAATATTAAAATAATATATAAATGGATGGTATATCATATATACAGAATAATTAACATGTTATATTTATTATTTACATGATTTACACATCATTAATATACCCATCCAAATAATAATATATTGAATAACAATTACACCACGACGTGGAGACGGTAAGCCGTACGTACGCACGTATGGTGACATGTTATTCAAAGGGTGGATAGAATACTGAATATGGTTGTACCATATTTATAATAACATCACAGTATATGTAAGATACTGGAGTTATTATTTTATAATGGTAAGAACAAAGAAAGAGGAAGTGGAAGAAGAAAGGAACTTGGAAAAGGGTGGTGAAATCATTACCACTTCTTCGGGTTCTTCCTTTTGATTTGATCAATAGGGATCCTTAGGTTGGATTTCTGATCAAACTAAGGCCTCTAGGTTGTAGTGAGGGATGTTGGGAGAGTATTTGGGCAGAGTTTGGCCGAACCAAAAGGCTTTGAAGGTGTGAAGAAATGAGAAGGAGGAGTGCCCTTTTATAAGAGGGGTGAGGGGCACCTTTGGAAAAGCTAGATATATTAATTTATAATAAATTCATATTCGGTTTATAATGGCTCCAAAGTTGATTATTCAAAGGTTAAGGTGGGGATAGGTCTAAAACCACTCAACAAATATAATTTAGACAGGTTTGGGTACTTATATTAACCTTATCTTTAAGTATTAACTCTAAGTTAATTAGTTTCACTTTTACAATGTCTCTTTGTATTTTTATATAATATGGTTAATAAACATACTATATACATCCAAGCGACCCCCAAGTGGTCCATTAATGATGAAACTATCATGATATAAGTATCTTTGCTGAACCTTAGATTTTTAGGAATTTAATATCAATTAATAATATAATATTTTTTTTAAGAACTCTTTTATGTCAATTTTGACACTATTCAATAGTTGATTTTTGTGAAACTCATAACAGATTTATTACTTCGAACAAAGTCAATTAAATCAATCCTAATATATCATATTATCCTATAAAATTATTTTAATTCATTAAAAGTTTCATATTATATTTTTTTGGGTATTTATAATATCAATTAATTTAATTTTTCACTATTATAGTAATTACTATATCATCATTGTGTCATAAATAAAATAAATTATTTAATTTCTAAAAATTATAAATAAAATATAATTATGTAGGAAATCTTTTTATCTTTCTAATGAATATTTATAATCTAAAATCCAACTTATATAACCCTATGTAACAATTGTTTTGCTAAAAGATATATGCTTGTGACATTTTTGTATTCATTTTGACTTAATTAAAATAGAGTGTCATTATCACTTACCAGTGGATCCATGGGGTCCCAAAATCGACCCAAAGATGCCCATGGTCGACCATGAATCAACAAACAGGGTTAAGACACGTTTTAGGGTAATTTAGTATTATTATAATATTATTTATTAACCCTTATTTACCGGATTTACCCTTAACCATGGTAAATAAAATATTTACCGCAGTAATTATTCAAAATGTCTAAAAATAAAAGTTACCTATTTACACAATTTGAAAATCCTGATTCCAAATATGGAATCCATTTTTCTAAATTCAAAACACAGAAGTGGCAGAAATTAATTTAAAATTAATTCCCGCTGTCAAAACAAAAAGCGTGTTTTTAAGAGATAATAACTATCAAAAGATTGACACTTGTTTATTTTCGGTTTAATTGTAAAATTATGTCTAATGACCAACATTATATTGAATTGTAAAAATATATTCTAAATATACTTTAAAACCACTCAAATTCATAATTTATCACTATTAATTATTTTGATTAAAAAAGTTGTTTTTAATTAAAATTTAGTAATTTTCACTATTCATCAAAATATGAAAGTTATCCGAAAAGTACCAAAATTTCACCTTAGGCTAAATTCGATATTCCGAATCCAAAAATGAAGTCCATTTTGAAATATAAAATATATATATTTTCAAAAAGTAGGTATTACTATTTATAACGGCTAGTTTGATTGGTTATGGTGTGTTAGAACTCGGTGTTGCGTACAATACACGCTATCACATTATTCAAAGGGAAACGTACCGTGGAAGCTTGGGGTGTTTCATTTTAAATTTTTGATGTCCCCATTTAGTCAAAAAGTTTAAAATATTGTATTTAAAAAGGTTTCACTATTAGAAGTTGATAAAAGTGAAATACTGAAAATGAATCTGTTCTTGCATTATGACTAAGAAACTCATAATAGGGATTCTAAAATTATAAGGATTATATAAAGTTCAAAATGTAGTTAATACTATTCATGACCTCTTTTAATGGTGTGATTGAACTCGGTGTTGCTTGTAGTGCAAGTTATTGAATTATTTTTAAGAAATAACACACTTTGAAATCCTGGGGTGTTACATTCTCCCCTCCTTCAATAAATTGCGTCCTCGCAATTTGAAATTGTTCTTCGAAAATAAAAGGTTGAAAGTAGAAAATATATTTGTGGGAAAACCCACATTGGAAATTGGGTTACTAAAATTTAGTCTTAATATGAGGAAAAGAGAAATTAAAGGGTCACCACCAAATTATGATCTCGATTAGGAGAACATTGGTGGCAATTAGAGACATATAATTGGAGGAAAAATGTAAATATTTATAGGTAGTGATTGAGGTCATCAATCACAAACAAGTATAAAATTGAGGTCCTTAAACTCATCAATCCATGATGATTTGAAGTACCATCGGTTCAACAAAATATATGGTATTGGGACAACACATTTTTGACATTTCAAAATATCTTAGTTGAAATCCCACATCGAAAAATGAATTAATGAGGCCTCTATTTAAAATAAAGAGTGGAAAGTATGAAGATTACCGAAAATAACACATACTAGGGTTCCATGTAGAAAAATATGGATATGGAAGAGAAATCTAACCATCAATTATCTGATGGAGAGTGGTAGAGAACATGGCTATGAAAAGGCCAACAATCCCAAAGCCATAAATTTGTGATGATTTAAGGTACCCTCTAGGACAACATTTTTGTTCTAAGTTTCTATTATTAATGTTGAGGAATTTATTTATGAGATTGGATAAGATAATAAGGAGATATACTTACTTTATAATTAGAATTTTACCCATTAATAAATTTCTACCACAAACTCATCTTTCATTCTAAAAGATAATAGAACGTAATTTTTTTTTCTATTTATACTATTCGTACAGGGTTCCAAAATAAATGAATTATAATTCATCTACTAGATCTTTTAAAAAAACTACATTATTTAATTCAGGACATCTCGTGGGACAGTGGTAGGTGATACACCCTTGTCGCCCTTCGGTTGCGGGTTCAAGTCTCGCAGCCTTGCCGGACGTGACGGGTTGCCGCCCGACCTCCGGGTTCTCCTTTTATGGCAATCCAAAATAATCCAAACTAGAACTATCCAAAATACTTCTGTCCAAACTCAAAGTCCAACATTCATAAGGAAGGTAAACATAATATAGATCCTTTTTACCCCGTAATAGCATATGAATACCTTCATCATGTATTACCATATTCCTTATTGATTACATTCATGCTCCCTTATTCCATATAGAATGCTGGATATACTTCATTAATCCAAAAATGTTTTAAACCCCAACAATGATGGAATATACAAATCATTAATCAGTTCCATGTTAGTCAAGAATATCCAATATAATTTATCCAAAACAATCACATATTATTCCAAAATCACTACCTCAGTATCAGAACTATATTATGATTTATCATTCTCTCAACCATATATTTTCCAAAAATTTATCCTGCTATTGAGTCACTTTTCTTTGTTCCACACAATCTCAAGTCCTTAATGAAATAATATTGCAGTACAATCCTTATATACTCCATAATTATTATAACAAGTACATTGTTGATACAACACTCAATTGACATAATCAACATAAGAACTCTAATCATTCCTCTTCATCTGTGGTAGTATCATAACTTGATTATTATCCAATAGCATCATTTGCGGCATAGTCTGATGACTGGGACATAGGTTCGCGTAGTGTCCAAACTCCTTGCAAATGAATCATTGTACATTTGAAACCATTTTCTTACCCTTGCAGTCACGTACTTTGTGCCCTTTTCCTCCACACTTATAACAAACTCCCATTCCTTTCAGGCAAGTTCCAGGGTGTTTCTTTCCACAGTTACCACATATGGGAAAATTCTTCTTTTCCCTCTTCCCTTTATCCATCTTTCTCTCTTCCATCCTTTTCTTCTCTTGCTTCCCTTCAAAGCCATAGGACTCAGTAAACTCTTTACTTATCTTATCAACACATGATATTATTTCTTCATATGATGATAATACATGGGAGACTATTTCTCTTATAAATTCTAGCTTAAGACCATGAGAGATATGATCCTTCCTTCTCTTTGAATCATGTGCATTTCTGGAGTTATCATTCCTTCTACTGGGCGCCATTTCTAAACAATGGCATAAAATATATTAGTTTATGAGTCAAAATACATAATCCCATACTTATAAAACACTTAACATAAATTGAACTATTTATGGATATAATCCATAATCATAAAAATGTTTTCTTTGAGGAAGTATATACTCATAAACCCTTCATAATGGTTTGTAAAGAAAATGAGAATTATCCTAAGCATATCCCCCGGGAGTGTCGTAACCAAGAGTGCAGCAAGGCCCGTTGTCGTGCACCAGTTCCCGTTCGAGTCAAGCTCAAAGCGGTGTTTTCGGGTTTTACCCCTAGGTACATCTGTGCCAGAGCCGCCTCTACCTGCTCGTATCCAGACAGGGATGTATTGCTCGGAAAACTCACAAAATCTCTACAATACCAAAATTCTAGGAAGTTCTTCTACACTAATACTCAAAGCTCATCTTAGGTCTACGTGCTCTAATCAGAGTTTATCTAAATCTAGCTTCCAAGGTTTGTACTAAACTTCCTCTGATACCAACTGTAACGCCCCGACCCCAGCTACCCAGAGTCAGTGCATTACTTCGTAACATTGGCATGATCACAAGAAAGATCAAATCTCGAAAGACCGATTGGTTTAGTAGCCTTGGAAACACTAGATATATTCATAAGTTTTACATTACATCATAAAATGAAAAACTACTACAACAACATAATGTTTCCACAGTCCACACTATAATCCCCTCATAATATCCCTGCAGGTCATTCATAACTTACATCTTCACTTCCTGGGAAAAATAAAACATAGAAATGGGGTGAGCTCAAATGCCTAGTAAGGATAACAATATAGCGGAAACTTTCATCAATAAGAATAAACATTTAAGGCAATGTATAACTAAAACAAAAGCCTTTTAAACATGAACTTTCAACATGGTATGGCATAAATAAAATGAAATAATGCCATTTAATTATTCACATGGTTATTCTACTAATCGAATAATCACATGCAAAAATCAATAACCACTTTCATAATGTTGGAATGCATAATGCCAGACTATCATAACCACATAGCCAAGGCCTCGTGCCAAGACTACAAATAAGATTTTGTCAAGGCCTTGTGCCAAGACACTAGTTTGTCTCATGAGACCTACCGATGCATCGAGGAGCTATAGCGGGCTCCACCCGTCACTTATTAAGTCCAATGCATTCCCATATGAAAAGGTTTAAACATAACATAAACATTCGTATTAAAACTAGCATACGAATGTCAATAATTTCACCATAAACTATGAATGGTATAAAAATAGCACATCCATAGTCAAACATATCACAAAACCTTAAATACAATATAGAAGTTTTGTATCATAATAAATCAACTTCAAATAATCTTAAAATCCATCAAAGGATGTTGACGTAGATGAAATCAAATTTTTTTTAAAGAAATATCTCCTTTTATTTTGAAATCATTTAAGATCCATATAAAATAAAACATTTTCTTTGAAAATATTCTTATAAGCTTGTAAGGAAAGTTTTGAAGATTTTATAACGGTGGAAATTAGCCGTACCCGCCGTATAAGTTTAAAAAAACGTTCTTACCTTAATTCTGTCGAAAAGGTTAAAAATGACCTTGTTTTGAAAACGACGGAAAGATTCCTTTATAAACATCTTATAAAAATTCAAACAAGGGTATAAATGACTTTAACCCATATTCTTGTAAATAATAAAAATGTTTTGAAATACATTTTGAAGAAACATGGATGTGGATGATAAAGAGATCCCAGTAGATTATTACAAATAAACAACCTCGGATAATGAAGAGATTGTGAAATAACCCTTACCTTGTACTTTTCCTTGGTTGGGGTAGGTTAACCTCCTGTATAATGGTGAAATAATTGTTATTAAATTATACAAGAATCATATATATTAATATGATATCATATATGATCTTTTAACATTGATTTGTTAATAATATCTTAGAATTATCGTCGTTTCGGGTGTTAACTTACTTGTTTTCTTTTATATGTTTTGTTACGTAAGACATGTTTGTAAAGGATAGGTTGTATATTATTCATATCCAGAATGATATCAAGTCCTTAAACATCATTTTTAAATCATCAAATGATAATTATACTTGAATGGATACGATGGAGAATGAATCTCATCGCGTTCGTGGAGACGGTAGTCCGTACGTACGCACGAGCGACAATATCATTCTTTTGATATTAAAATAATATATAAATGGATGGTATATCATATATACAGAATCATTAACATGTTATATTTATTATTTACATGAGTTATACATCATTATTATACCCATCCAAATAATAATATATTGAATAACAATTACACCACGACGTGGAGACGGTAAGCCGTACGTACGCACGTATGGTGACATGTTATTCAAAGGGTGGATAGAATACTGAATATGGTTGTACCATATTTATAATAACATCACAGTATATGTAAGATACTGGAGTTTTTATTTTAGAATGGTAAGAACAAAGAAAGAGGAAGTGGAAGAAGAAAGGAACTTGGAAAAGGGTGGTGAAATCATTACCTCTTCTTCGGGTTCTTCCTTTTGATTTGATCAAAAGGGATCCTTTGGTTGGCTTTATGATCAAACTAAGGCCTCTATGTTGTATTGAGGGATGTTGGTAGAGTATCTGGGCAGAGTTTGGCCGAACCAAAAGGCTTTTAAGGTGTGAAGAAATGAGAAGGAGGAGTGCCCTTTTATAAGAGGGGTGAGGGGCACCTTTGGAAAAGCTAGAAATATTAATTTATAATAAATTCATATTCGGTTTCTAATGGCTCCAAAGTTGATTATTCAAAGGTTAATGTGGGGATAGGTCGAAAACCACTCAACCAATAGAATTTATACAGGTTTGGGTACTTATATTAACCTTATCTTTAAGTATTAACTCTAAGTTAATTAGTTTCACTTTTACAATGTCTCTTTGTATTTTTATATATATGGTTAATAAACTTACTATATACATCCAAGAGACCCCCATGTGGTCCATTAATGATGAAACTATCATTATATAAGTCTCTTGGCCGAACCTTAGATTTTTAGGAATTTAATATCAATTAATAATATAATATTTTTTTTAAGAACTCTTTTATGTCAATTTTGACACTATTCAATAGTTGATTTTTGTGAAACTCATAACAGATTGATTACTTCAAACAAAGTCAATTAAATCAATCCTAATATATCATATTATCCTATAAAATTATTTTAATTCATTAAAAGTTTCATATTATATTTTTTTGTGTATTTATAATATCAATTATTTTAATTTTTCACTATTATAGTAATTACTTCATCATCATTGTGTCATAAATAAAATAAATTATTTAATGTCTAGAAATTATAAATAAAATATCATCATGTAGTAAATATTTTTATCTTTCTAATGAATATTTATAATCTAAAATCCAAGTTATATAACCCTATGTAACAATTGTTTTGCTAAACGATATATGCTTGTGTCATTTTTGTATTCATTTTGACTTAATTAAAATAAAGTGTCATTATCACTTACAAGTGGATCCATGGGGTCCCAAAATCGACCCAAAGATTACCATGGTCGACCATGTATCAACAAATAGAGTTAAGACACGTTTTAGGGTAATTTAGTATTATTATAATATTATTTTTTAACCCTTATTTACCGGATTTACCTTTAACCATGGTAAATACAATATTTACCGCAGTAATTATTCAAAATGTCTAAAAATAAAAGTTACCTATTTACACAATTTCAACATCCTGATTCCAAATATGGAATCCATTTTTCTAAATTCAAAACACAGAAGTGGCAGAAATTAATTTAAAATTAATTCCCGCTGTCAAAACAAAAAGCGTGTTTTTAAGAGATAATAACTATCAAAAGATTGACACTTGTTTATGTTCGGTTTAATTGTAAAATCATGTCTAATGACCAACATTATATTAAATTGTAAAAATATATTCTAAATATACTTTAAAACCACTCAAATTTATAATTTATCACTATTAATTATTTTGATTAAAAAAGTTGTTTTTAATTAAAATTTTGTAATTTTCACTATTCATCAAAATATGAAAGTTATCCGAAAAGTACCAAAATTTCACCTTAGGATAAATTAGATATTCCGAATCCAAAAATGAAGTCCATTTTGAAATATAAAATATATATATTTTCAAAAAGTAGGTATTACTATTTATAACGGCTAGTTTGATTGGTTATGGTGTGTTAGAACTCGGTGTTGCGTACAACACACGCTATCACATTATTCAAAGGGAAACGTACCATGGAAGCTTGGGGTGTTTCATTTTAAATTTTTGATGTCCCCATTTAGTCAAAAAGTTTAAAATATTGTATTTAAAAAGGTTTCACTATTAGAAGTTGATAAAAGTGAAATACTGAAAATGAATCTGTTCTTGCATTATGACTAAGAAACTCATAATAGGGATTCTAAAATTATAAGGATTATATAAAGTTCAAAATGTAGTTAATACTATTCATGACCTCTTTTAATGGTGTGATTGAACTCGGTGTTGCGTGTAGTGCAAGTTATTGAATTATTTTTAAGAAATAACACACTCTGAAATCCTGGGGTGTTACAATTTCACTGTAGATGAGATTTTTTTTAATGATCACTTGGAAAATTTATTGAGGAAAATATCCATAAAACTTTGAAAATAAGTGTTTAAAACAAAAATTATTCAAATTTTTTTTTAAAATACTTTTATTAAAAAATGACCATGGGAAATTATAATGTAATATTTAAATCATTGATCAGTCATGATAATGGAATTTTACATTCCTGTTCTACATGATAAAACATATATTCCTTTTACACTGTCCGTAATAATTCTAAAGTACCTCATTTGTAAAATGATGAGAGTATTCATTTAAATTTTTCATTATAAAATTTAAATAATCCTAAAGAAAATTTGAAATACCATTGGATAATATTAAAAAAATATTTGAAACATTTTAGAAAAATGGGCATTGATAAAAATTGTCTTTAAATAAATAGATATAAAAATGATTTTCTTTGAACAAGTTCTTCTAGTATCATTAATACATAATATGGGGAAAATTAAAATAAAATAAGTACTATCAGGAAATAAATAGAGTATAATAAACTTAAGGTGTTTAATAATAACTGTATCATAATGTTCTATCATTATAAGAATAATCATAATCAATCAGGATAAACAATGATATCATATCATAAAACCTTTGGAAAAAAGCTAAATATTCAATTATAAGTCCCAGGAAATAATATTATCAAATGAAACATTAAATATAAGTAAAATAAGTATATTAATGATATAAAATGTCAAATTTACTATATTTACACTGCATAATAGATGATAGATTAATAAAATAACGTGTTTCCAAAAGAATGAAAATTCATATTAAGATCCATTTCATTTACTCTTCTCTTATTTTTTAAACATTAAAAAATAATTTAAAATAAATATAATAATATTATAAATATATTATATTACCATAATAAAATTTATTATACCATATATTATTTACTAACACTCTTTTATCAACCAATTGTTAACAAAGATTTGTTAGAATCGCTATTTAAGATAATTAATGCATCATTTTTCATGTTTTTTATCATTTAGTAATATTTTAATTTGTTGATTTATCATGTTTCCATTTTCCATATAAATTCAACCATATTTTAAAAATAATATATATTTATTTTATAAATTTTTATTTTCATCCTTAAAAGTATAGATATAAAAAAGGATGACATAGTTCTTGGAGACAGTAGTCCACACATATGCTTGAATATTGTTTTAACTCTTCAATGGATGGAATGAATGAAATGTAAATAGTAAGTCACCATTATAGAGTTATTATTATATCACATATATATCATATATATTCTATAAATATATTATTATTATCACAAATGTAAAAGGGATGTGAAAAACCAATCACGTTGATTAATGAGGCTGTAGTCCGACGTACTCTTAAGAGATGTTATTGTTTTCCCAAAGGCTATAAGTTAATAAGATATGTGTAATATTAAAATTAAATAAGTATATTTATTTCATAAATATCATATATATACATTAAATTAATAATTATATTCTTCTCTGATAGGTGGTGTTGGAAAAAAATTACAACAGTTTGCGAGGCGGTAGTTCGCCCTAAAGACGATCTGCTGTTTAGTTTCCCATTTTATGGAATAGAAGAAGGATACAGGTTATTACATTTAAATATTAACATATTATTATATGTTACATAAATAAGTTTTTATATAATCATAAATTAGGATTATTTTATGTATTTGGAAGAATAAGAAGAAATATATCTCAGTTGCGAATGTTACCTCTACTTCAGATAACATCCATAGGGTAGCACTTCAATAATTATTAGGGATATTTTACTAATAAATTCATAAAAATGAATATATATAATAATATTTTATTTATATTGATTAAATATGGTTATAAAATTGAAATTAGACATGTTTCATGGCATTTTAACGCTCATATTATTAGTTTAACACCCTAGTAAAAACATTTTAACTATAATCATGGTAATTTTTTTGTGATATATTAATATTAATTATGAAAAAATAAGTGGAACAAATAAAATAATATTTATTATTATTATTACAAATATTGAATCAATTTTTCGATGTTTTGTTTTTAGAATTTGAAGATGTTTAATTAAAAATAATTTCATATAAAAAACATAAATTTAGTTTTCCAAAGAAGAAGTCTTCATAAGTATGAAATGTTTTTATATCAAAATATAACATTAAATAGATTCACATGACCTAAATTTTATTATTAATATTATAATTAAAAAAAATTATCTTTTAAGACAATATTAATACATATTCAAATATTGTAAATTATTTAATCTAAAATAAAATTATTAACAAAAATTAATATTTTATATTATTGTTTAAAAGAATAATCTTCTTAAAAATTGTTAAATTTTAAAACTAAGATAAAATTTAAAATAATATTCCAAAAATTATTGGACCTCATATATTTATATTAAAATAAAA
This sequence comes from Viscum album, assembly GCA_963277665.1. Classification (NCBI taxonomy): domain Eukaryota; kingdom Viridiplantae; phylum Streptophyta; class Magnoliopsida; order Santalales; family Viscaceae; genus Viscum; species Viscum album. The sequence goes on from OY728161.1 coordinate 1,597,703,307, forward strand.
ACACCATGCGCACATAAAAATAGTTATCATAAAAACTTTTTTTTCAATTGGTTTTATATTTTCATTTATAATAAAACCAAAACCAATGTACTAATTTTATAATTATGTAATCCTTATAAATTTCATAATTTATATAATACAATTAATACAAACAAGTGCAACAACTATGTTGTTATTATAATGTTAATAATAATATTTTACCAATATATTATTTTCTATTAAAACATTATGTTCCATGTATCTCATAGTATCGAAAGAAAGTAATATTTTCTGAAATAAAATATTTCAAAAAATATTAGGATGTTTCAAGCCTAATGGATTATAGTATCAAACATAATTAAACAATTTTTTTGAAACACATGGATTACAAAACACCCATCTACAACGCTAGATTTTACTTGCCTAAAAAACACATGTCATCATTCAATTGAATTAGAACATTTCACATTATAGTTCATCAAAAATATATACCTAGAATGTCAAAATTCATAGAATCAATATTTGTTATAAGTATATTATCTATATTAAGTAATTAATGATTATAATGAGAATGTTATCATTTATATAAAGAAAAAATATGTTTATGAATGGTATATCATTTGAAGCATATTCACTCCTGTTGACATGGATCTTTTGTTTAATTATTCCTTAAAAATTATTGATTCAAAAGTAAAATCCTAATGATAAATACAATTTTATGTTTTCTGAATCATATCTTATGGAACAATATAAATTCAACGAAAATGGTAATCCACCCTTTAAGATATATATACAATGGTATTAAATTTAACTAGAACTATTTCAAATAAAATGTATCATATTTTTCAGGTTCAATTGATTTATGGATATTTATATCACTAAATTAAGAAATAAATTTCTAGCTCGTAGGAAACCATGATTTTTTACTTTTCATAGTATCACTATTGATTTTCTAGTTCACTTTCTATGAATGTTAAATTAGTTTAGAGTATTTAAAAATGTGTATTTACATAGTTAAATCCTCTTTTAAATTTAATATATCATGGGTTTTGAAAATGTATAATCAAACAAAATACTTTATAAAACACCGATTTTTACATAATTTTATACACTTCTAATTTGAACTGTGAACATGGGGTTCACAATGTCGCCTCTTTGACTCCGCAAAGATGTGTATATTTCCTCAATCCCATAAGCCTAGAGCCGATTCATTATTTTCTTTAATTTGAAAAGATACAATAATATCATGTCCCAATGGAATGATTATTATTTTTGTACTGGAATTAGTATTACATATATGATCCTTAAATTCTATTTGAAAACAAAAAATTCAACATTAAAAATTCAATGAAGACGCTATTATTATTATAGTGAAGCCCTATATATCAATAATATTAAACATCTTGTAATCCAAGGAAAAATAAAATATAAGAAATTAGTGAGATAAAATTCTGAGTAAGGATTAAATAATGTTGAATAAATAATTAAACAATTTCAATAATCATAACATGAAAGGAAATAACAATAAAATCATTATACATAATCAATACGTTGAGCATAATATGGACAGAATAAATGATCGTCAAATAATGCCATATAAATAATTACATTAAAATGAAACATATACCTATATATTATACTAATAAAATAATCACTTGGAATAATAGTATTGGTATAATTTATAATTTAGGGAATCCTTATTATCATAATTTATCCTCAATATTGTTATTGTCAATATATATACTCAAGACAGTTTATGTCAATGTGTATAAACATGTCTGGCTTGTGTCATGATATAAACATCTGAAAAGATAAAACTACATGGAAAGAAACATGATGGTTTTTTTTCAAATATTATCATATCATGGGACCTACCTATGCATAGAGTGGATATGTAGGGCCCCTCCCATCACTTACTATGTCCAATTAATTCAACACATGAATAAATAAAACAACTAAATAAATATGACTGATAAAATAAATAAATACTTGTATTGGAAGAGATATTTATATCGAATATCAATACATTAAAATTAAAAAATGAATATTTTGAATTTTATTTTAAGATTACAAAGTCAAAAAAATATTCAAAAATGATGTTGACTTATATGAACATATTTTTCATGAGATCATAGAAAAATCTATAAAAAAGTAGTCTAAAAACATTCCAAGTGTCTCATACAACATTAGAAATATTTTATTTTAAACCCCATGGAGAAATAACATTAAATTATTCTTATAATATAATTATAACATTTATATTCATGCAATATCATTTATGTGGTGAATTATATACACCTCATAAAAGAAGACAGGTATATCATGTGAAAATATGCTTCAATTAATGAATATTGAAACAAATTCCCTTACAATGATCATATAATTAATAAAATAGGTTGATTATAATTATTCTCTTTAAATCAATATAATAAATTTGGAATAAAATTGGAGATATTAAATTTTTTTATAAAAATAACCTTAATATTACATAATTAATTTAATAGAAGTTTAACCCAATGAATAAAAAATTGAGTTATGAAATCTCCTACAACTTCTAGTTAATAAAATTGAGTTCCAAATAAAATTAATAATTAAAATTGAAACATTTAATAACGTTAATTTAATAATATTCATTATATTATATATAAAATTACAATATACATACACCACACTAAAAAAATTTGTGAATTAGGCCTATATATCAAAGAAGTAAACGTGGCATAATGAAAAACCCAACCTTCTTTTTCCATTTGGGTGATCATCCTTTTAACTTCTATATAATAGTATTGAGAGTTTAATATATTATTAAATAACAATATTAATATTTATTATATCATTTATTATAATATTAAAATTTCTTATTCCAATTTTTTAACATTCTATCGTTATTTTCACTTATTTTTTTATTAATTGCCGTATTTCTCGAGTATGTTTTCACTTATTATATATTGTTACAATTAATTTTATCATGGTTTGATAATATAAATAATATAATAATTTATTTAAATATTTTATAGATTCATTATATTTGTATTTATTATAATCCATAAAGTTTAGATATAGAAAATGAAATGCACTATTCCTGGAGACAATATGTTGTTTGTACGAATGAACACTACTTTCATTTCATAACCTCATTAAAAGAATGAAAATTGAATGATATAGAGGAATATTATAATTTCATTATCATATATATATTCCATATTTATCACATATTTTTATTTAAATAATACTTAATGTGTTACATGTATAGTGTCAACAAATCTCATCACTTTTGGGAGGTTATAGTCAACACTTCAACAAATGATGTCATCATATTTATAAAAAATGGAAGGCATAAGGTAATGTGTATTAAAATAATCAAATAATTATATCCGTGTAAAAATTATCATATATAAAATATATACAAATATAATCAATCATAAATCCAATCCATGAAATGTGGAAATGGAAAAAATGAAGAATCATCATTTTCTGAGACGATAGTTGACCAAACACATAAAAAGTATGTCTGATACCCATTAGATTGAAGTATGTATAGGTGTAGGTAACACAATTAAAAAAATAGCATAACAATCATTTTTTTGAAACCGTAGTTATTATATAATCATATAATAATAAATGAATGAGTGAGGAATGAAAGAAAACCAAAGCGATCATTGAAGAATGTTTCCTTGATTTAAGGATAATCCTTTTTATTTATTCCAAAACACATCCTTGGATGGATTTATAACCAATGTTATTCTTTTTTGGTCATAGTGGATAATAAAGAGGGGGTTAATTGAGTACCAATTAATATTTCTGTTAAATTCTTTAGGATTAAAAAATACCAAAATTAAAAATGGCCTAGTTAATTAAGGCAGTAGAAATTTAAATGTTCAATTTTACAACATGTTTCACAAAGGGTGATTTATCCTCAGATGAATTATTGTAGAAAATAAATTCATCTTTTGAAACAAGTTTATTAAATTAAACTTGTACACACATAAGCCAAAACTATCAATCAAAGTCTTAGAAAAAACAGTTTTTATGTTTTAACAAATATAAGCAATGGATAAAATCAAAACAGAGTATATAAGGATTTGCAAAAAAATGTAAAGAAGATGTTCAGTCTCAAAAGGAGACCTAATCCTCTCCACTTAGTGATCACCTGGATCAATTTAGTTAAATTAATAAACATGATACATATCCTGTATTGGGATTTACATCATTTTTCACAAACTCTCTAGGTTCTACAACCTCTACCAGAGTTCTTCGTGGGAAAACATGAAACCAAGCCACACATGGGTTCTTCCACATTTATGCGTGGAAAAAATGAGTTGTGATAGTTTTTAGTTGGGATTTTAAGTATCTCCCAGTTTTAATAGAGGAAAAAGTGTGTGTGAAACCAACACACACTGCTTAGAAATGTAAAATAAGCAGAACAATAGAGTTGTTATGATGAGATAGTGTTTAGAAGGATCTATGTGTTTTCAGGTTTCTCTTGACTCCTTGGAATGAGAAATGTGAAGTTTGAGTCAATCTATGGAAGATGATTCCAAAATATCGTGTTGCAACCCCATGTTCTAGCTTTCAGTGTTCTGCTTATGATGCTGATCAAGAGTTGATGAAGCATTGAAGGTAGAGTCATGTTTTTCATGTGATTCTTGTGGGTTTAAAGTATTAATGCTGGATGATTATTCCTTTATTCTAGTAAGTAAGATCTATCACACATTGTATACCACCCTTCTCTTTGTGTACGTCTTTGATACACTGTCTCACATCATATATATATCTATGTTATCTTTCTTATATCACTCTTCACATTTTATATTAGAGTCCAGACAATGAGAATGACTAGTTTGTGTGCATGCTTCTTCGTACCTCATACTGTCCATGGTATTATCTCATAAATCATTTACAATCAGTATAAATTAATGTCAGAGAATTTATTATATCAAATATTATTGTTACAAAAAAATTATGAAATTGACAATGTATGGAAGGAAGAGTGTCGGTAGATTGGTAATGCTAGCCCTTGTATCGGTAGGCTACAACAGTATGTGTATGTGAACAATATAACTCTAACCTTCCAATTGTAGCTTTTTATTGGTAGCCTTGTAACTGTGACCACGTAGCTGTGACCCTGTAGCAGTAACCACATAACAGTGACCATGTAGTGGTATACATGTAGCGGTAGCCTTGTAACAGTAGCCTTGTAGCAGTATTATCTGTAACAGTGACCTCTGTAATGGGGACCTCTGTAATAGTGATCTCTGTAACAGTGATCTCTGTAAGAGTGATCTCTGTAATGGTGATAAATTATTTGAGCAGTAACATCTGTAATGGTGACTTCTGTAACCATGACCTCTATAACATAGAAAAAAATTATTCACTGTAATCATAACCAATCAAGCAGTGAAATTGATAGTATATAAATATTACTCAATAGGAATAGGAAACATTAATGAAAAATAATTAGTATTGAATGAAGACATGGGTCTTAAATTAAAACAAGATTTGTGAGTATCAAAATATGATTTGGGATTATAAAAATATTATTTAGGATTATAAAAATAGGTGAGTCCAACAATCTCCCCCTTTTTTACAATAAAAAATTATGTCATTGAAGAATTAGAATTAAGAGTTTTGAATCACGGTTAAACAAATCTTCTAGGTATATTGTTATTTGTAGGTGTAAGAGTTGAATATTTTCTCCCCTCTAAATGAAATCACCCATTTATAATTTTCTCCCCCTTTGTGATTAACAAAAATCCTAGATAACAAAAAAAATAGAGGAAAGAGAGTGTTTGAATTGATGAAACTGTTGTACAAAAGGCAAAAGGAATACATCAATACCTATCAAGTAAATAAAGTCTATATTCATTCCACATCATAGATTTCTATTAGAGTTTTATATTTGTAATTTGAGGATGCATGTGTTGAAGATGGAGGGATTGGCCAAGGTATGGTAGTGAGTAGGTTAGGTGGAGCATCCACCGAGGCATCACCAGACCAATAATGAGTAGATCTATTAGTAATTGCATGGGTCAATCATTAGATTTCCTAGGAAGGATTCATAAATGGTGAAACACTTGTCAATCCTGAAGTATCTCAAGAAGCAGGAAGAGTATGAGAAACTATGATTGGAGTGCAGTCCACATAGAGGAAAGGAAATAAAAGTTTCCTGAAGACCATAATGATATTGCCACCATTGTCCATAGTAGAAATAAAAGCATCTTTATTATATATTAATTTTTACAATGAAATAGTCAATTCATTTATTCAGCTAACATGATATATAAAGGCATAAGTGACAGGTGGGATTCTTAGGTTTTCCAACAACAACTTGAAGTGGCCATCAATCTGATTCTTTGTGTAATCCCGTTTGTAGTATAAGTCCACTTGATCCTTGATGGCCATATAATCCTGAGAAGCTTCCCTTAGATAGTTTCCCACATGGTTATGAATTTCCCTGGTGATATAGATGACATGAGAGTATAAGGTTTTTGTACTCGATATATTTTTCAATTTATTCCCTAATAACGGTCCTAATGGCTTCAATATTAACTGAAGGAGAAGCCGAAGTGGAAGGAGATGCATCTAGAGGAGCCAAAGTGAAATCCACTACCTCCTTAAATGATTTTTTCAAGCCACTGATTAGTCTTTTGACATCATCATATTTCCCTTTGACATGTGTTTCCATATATTTATTAAAATCGTCAAATAATCAAACATTTTTAGAACTAAACTTTTGACTAAAAGAAAGGTCTATATCCACCTGAGCCCTTGAAGCCATATAGCCATATAATTTGGAAATATACTGTTTCACTGAATATATATATTCTACCAAAGTTATTACCTATTTCTATCATTACTTGGCCTCATGTATCATAGTTGAGTGAGAGGTAGGGACAAGAATTTCCACATCAGATGTCAAGAGTCCTTGATTGTGTGAAATTGTTGTCTCTATCTCAGTGTTTTTTCATCAATATACCTATTCATTTCTGATTTCAAAGAATCAATGTTTTACTTTATCACCTAGTTTTCGGGGAAATAGGTTTTTGGAGGGGAACAAGTGAGATTTGGTATTGAAGGTCTTATGTTGTGTCTCTCATCTTCTGAGTCATCATAATCTAAACCCGACACCATAAATCCAAGGTCCTCAGACCAGCCTTCATTCTCAAGAACAACTGCTATTGATCCTTTGGAAACAGGTTCCTCCCCCTCACTTGGGGAATTATCATAAACAACCACATTAATCTCCACCTGACCTCCTTGATCAACTTCATAAACATGAAGCTTCATTGCCTCTTTCTCCATAGAATCTTTAACCACATCCAGGATAATTCCAACTTCGACTGAATCTACAGCTTCTTCTTCTCCACACTCTACCCTTTATGTATGACCTATTAATGGAATAAGACTTACACATTCCTCTTCATTTTCTGTAGCAGCAGTCTCAAGGTTAGAATGACTAGATTCTGAATCCTCATCATCATCTAAGGTGTCTCTAACTTCTATTAAAGAAATTTCAGCCACATCTTCTTTCACTGGTTTACATATCGCTATCCCTTTGGACAACTTCCCTTATAGGCACTCTGTTTGGTGGGCTAGGCTCACTAAAGGATACAGTAGTCGTACGAGGATTGAAGGGAAGGTCATGGTCACTTCTATAATGTATAGGAGAGTCATCTCTTTCTGGAACAAAAATAACTTCATCATCATCATCATCTAAATATGATCTCTATACTTCATCAGGTTTAAGACCAGGGACTCTATTATTCTTAGGCCTAGTAGGATTAGTCACATGATTAAACTATTCAAACACCTTTGCCTCATCATTCACACATATCCTCATCCATGGATTCTCATTAATCTTTATTAGGTTGAAAATCAATTTGAGGATGAAATGGTTATCTTGTACAACAACAATTTATTCCTTATCTCTAGAAACCCCATTTACATTCAACATAAGAGATATAATCATATCATGGAATATGCCTTTTGATTTGCAACTTGGATTGATCATATCAACCAACTGAGCCATTAGAAACCTACACAGGTAGACCTTATGTCCATTATTCAACAAATATAGTAAGAAAATGTCCTGATACTTCAAAACAGTGATGTCCCCTCTCTTGGGACTTATCACATGATGAACAAATTTGAAAAGTAGCTTATCCTATCCTGCTATTTTAGTATCAATAACTTTATTAGGAATTCCATTCCCTGTAAATTCATCTAGTGCTTTGTAAAGACCCGTAAAATTCAAGGAAAATTTTTTCTTTATTTTCTTTGGGATTTTAGAAGAACGCAGTTTCTGAGGGCACATGATTCTGAGGCCCAGTGTGCCCGGAATTTCTATCTGAAGTTTAGCTTGGGTACGTTCAGTGAACGAATGAGCCGGAATTTCTAACTTTTGAACCGGTGCATGGAATCGAATTCTGAGGGCACTGATGGAACCGTAGAGCCAGTAATTGATTAGGAACACCTAATCCGGAGTAGCGTTTTCACGAGAGAAGATAATAAAAATTGTGGAAGTTTAATTAATAATTTTACTACAATTTTTATTTCCTCTTGATAGTTTTTATCTTTGAGTGGATGTTGGGTAACTACCCAACTTCCCAAGGGAGGTTATGATGGTGGTGGGCCCACAAGAACCCCACCCCTTCACATTCCTTAACTCCCTCAACTCACATTTAAATTTTATAACTTAAGTTTATTTATGAAGTGAGTTTAATGTGTGTGTGGGGTTGAAATTCAAACTAATGTCTAGTTAATAAATTAAGTGAGGGCTTAATTTATTTTGGGTTAGTTTGTTGTGGTGGAGTCTTGGGGAGAAAACGGCTAAGGATTTAGGAACTTCTTCATCTTCGATGAAGAATGCGAAGAACACATCGGTCTCTGAAGAAGAACGTAGAGTTCTCGGAAACCGATTACGCGACGCTGTGTACCGCGACGCTGATAACGTCTTCTTTCACGACGTCTCTTTCCGCGATGGTTTTTCTGTGATGAATCCTCGTTCGACGAACCATTGTTCAATCTATGCTCGAGGTAGGGGTTTATTTATTTATTTTTTTCGTGAATACTACCTTGTCGTTATTCATGTAAATACGACCAATTGTTATCGATTAATGAGAGGGAGCCGGACCACACAAACACGGCTGGCCCTCCTCACTTATCCATGTTATTGTTTCTAATGTGGTTGGAACGGGAATGGAGCGGTGCCGTCGCACCACGCAGGATCGTGCAGAAAGTAATACGTGGCGCCGTCACGCCGCGCCGTGAAATTGAACCAAGTCGCGGCGCCATCACGCCGCGCCGGAGAACCGAAAAAGCACTGTGGCCAGAGCAGGGCCACTGGGGAGGGGTTCGGCGCCGTCGCGCCGCACCAGACGAATGAAGGCAGCGTCCGATACCGGGCCGCGGCGGAGCATGGGAACCGGCGGCCAGAAGCGGGCCGCCGGTGTTAGAGCTGGGAGGGGACCGGTCGTCGCCAGTCTCGTGGTGGCAGAAACCGGCCGGCCGGGGCGGGCCGGCCGGGCAAGGAAAAGCCGCCAGTTCAAACCCCCGGCTGGCTAGCTAGTGGACCCCATTAAGGGGGGTCGCGGTTACAAAATGGAGGGGGGGGGGGGGGGGGCAGCGCCCCCCCCCCCCCCCCCCCCCCCGCAAACCGAAAGGCTCTGCCGTTCGGCCGAGCCAGCTGGCGCCACGCACCAGAGCGCCAGGCCACCAGGCCGGTCCGTGTCGAGGCTGTGTCGGGCCGACCCAGGGGGTCTCGGGCCTGGTCAGTCTGGGCCCGAAACCCCCCATTTTCAGACCCTCTTCGGTATTTTGCCCATAGCTTGGGCTACTGATCTCCAAACGACGCACCGTCAGTTGTGATGCGATCCTTGGGTTCAGACGGTTGTTTCGGTGTATTTCACTCAAGGTTTTAGAATACTTTGGGTTCGTCCGAGTTGGTTCATACACGAAACGAACAGGGCCCTTGGAGCTGAAACACTCATAACTTGAGCTCCAGACATTTGATTGACCTGTCGTCGACATTGTTGGATTCCTCTTAGTGAGAAAGATATTTTGGCTTACTCCGCCCGAGGTTTGGATGCAGGTGGAGTACGGTCGGGTTGGTTTTGACTTAAAAACCAACCGGGCCCCTGGGACGAAAAAGCCAATAAATATCAGACTCGGTGTCTGATTGATGCGCCATCTGCGACGTTGAGTTCCTGTTGACGATGTTAGGTCGGAATAAACGAGAAAAAGATGGCAAGAGGGGGGGTGAATTGCCTTTTAAAAAATGATTAACAATTTAAAATCAAAGTGAAATCAAAGTATGTGCAGCGGAAAATAAAGAGGCAAGACACACGAGAAATTGATAACGGAGTTCGGCCAAAACCCGGCCTACGTCTCCGCTCCCAACTCAACCGTTGAGAGATTCCTACCGATTGCTTTTCAATGGTTTTAGCAAGAAACCCACTAGGCTTTGAGGTAGCACTAGGACCTATTACAGCTTGCTTTTGGTGGTTAAGCAAGAACCCACTTGCTTTTAATGGTTTAGCAAGAACCCACTAGCCTTTTTAACGGGTGAAGGCTAGCTCACCGAAAACTCAAGCCTTTTAAAAGGAAAGGCTTGAAGAAACCTCTTCACACCTTAATGGTGATGTGAAACCCAAAAGAAAGGGGGATGAGAAAAGGTGTTGGGGTTTGTAGGCACAAACCCAATTTTAAGCTCAAAATAAATAAACAAGAAAAACCCGTAATTGGAGAAGTCTTGGGCGCCTTTGATTGATTGAAGATGTTGAAGGCTGCTTCCAAGCTTCTTTGAAGGGACTCCTTGGATGTGGAAGTTGTTGGAGCTATTGGGGTTCCCTTGGAGGAAGTCGCCGGAGGTTGGCCAATTGATGCAAAATATGTCCGTGGGCTTCCGTATAGTTCCGGTTTATGTCCGGGGCTTCCTTGGCCTTTATTTATAGGCATGGAACCCTTGGGGAGGCTTCGGAGCTGTTGGAGAGGCTAAAAGAGCCGTTGGGAGCCAAGTGGGCCAGCCTGGTCAAACTGCAACGGCTAGTTTGACTGGGTCCACCGGCTGGCCGGTACAGTCCCACCGGTTGGCCGGTGTGTGCAAAAAGGCATAGGATTCGGGCTCAGCCTCCACCGGCTGGTCGGTGCTGAGGCCACCGGTTGGCCGGTGGGGAGGCAGTAGCTACCCCTTGAGTCTGGGTGCCACCGGCTGGCCGCTGGTGTGCCACTGGTTGGCCGGTGGTCTGGACAGAAGGATTCCTTCTGTCCAGGCTCCATCGGCTGGCCGGTGGTGAAGCCACCGGCTGGCCGGTGGACTGAATTTCAGTCCACTTGAGATGCTTTCTTGGTCCATTCCTTTGGCAATCTCTTGCCTATCATCCACAACACTTAAAACACAATATTAGATAAATAATAAGGTGATTGTGATCATGAAAATCAAACAACGAGGGGAACGAGATGTACAACAATCTCCCCCTATTTTGATGATCACAATCACCAAAACAATTAAAGTAAAAAACTGAAATTGAAAGGAAATGCAAAGCATGATGAAAAGGATTCTCCCCCAATCAATCAAGAAATTTCTCCCCCTTTGTGATTATCAAAATAGCATGGGGCATAAAACTTGATTGAGGGAAATTTTGAAAAACAAGAGATGGGATTTGAAAATCAATTGAAATTTTGGAAATTGAAAGATTTGAATCAAAATATGAATAACAGTTTGAATTGAAAGTTTTTAATCAATATTGAAATGAAAATTTTGAATGAAAATTTGAAACCAAGTGTTGAAATTGAAAGTTGGAATCGAAAATTTTGAAATTGAAATTAAACGGGCTTAATTTTTGAAATTGAGAGTTTTGAAACAAAGTTTGAAAAAAATTTAGAAAGTTCTCCCCCTAAATAGAAACAATGAATCACCGGGGAAAGGAAACTATCTTAGGCCCGGAGAGACTCGCTAGAAGGGATTTTTCAATCCATACTTGTCTCATAGCGGGTCTTCTCCTATAAAATTCGTCCGAAAAGTAAAAAGATTTGGGTTGACCGTACCGGGCGTTTTTATAATTACATTCATAAATAAGGTGCCCTGGTTTTTTACAATAATTGCAAAATTTATAACTAGAGCTCCCCCTTACAAAAACAGTGGGTGCATGGGAGGAGGAAGCTTGGTTGGTATAGCCAAGTCCTTGAGTGGTCCTAGAAACCCTTTGAGAACCCAATAATTTGGTCAAATTTTGTTCACCTTGGGTGAACTTGGCTAGGGATTCTCTAAGGTCTTTGATGGTTGATTCCAAAGAATCAACATTTGGAAAATTTTGGATTTTTAGGGAGAGTTCCTCCTTCTCTTTAAGAAGTTGTTCTTTTTCGGAGGAGAGTTTTTTGAAATTCTTTTTCAAAGCAACGAATTTTGACGCGAGTTCGTGCACATGTTGGAGTTCTTCATAAGACAAATGATTGAAAGAATTTGAAGAACTAGAAGAGGAGGATGAGGAATCGGAAGAAGTTACCTCGTGTTTTGCCATTAGGCAATTATTACCATTGTCGCTCGAGGAGAAAGAAGAGAAGGAGGAGCTATCACTCCAAGTTTTCTTTAAAGCCTTCTTCTTCTTCTTCTTGGCCCTTTTCTTGTGAGGTGGGCAAACGGGCTTGATCTTTTCGTCGGGTTCTTGCTTTTGATCGGATTCTTGCTTTGGATCTTCGCTAGTCCCTTCATAGGTTAGTTCTAAAAATTTCCAAAGATCGTAAGAAGTAGTGCAAGAAGAAATACAATTAAAAACATTACGGTCAAGACCACAATGAAGAGAGTTCATGGCTTTGCCATCAAGCTCAAAATTCTTAATATCTATGGTGGTCCACTTAGACTCATCGGAAGAAGTGAGGGAAAATCCTTGCATAACAATTTTGTAAATAGGATACCCAATACTTTTTAAAAAAGTGGTCATGCGGGTTTTCCAAAAAGAATAGTCGGTTCCATCAAACAATGGAGCACGATCCAAAGAATGTCCTTCGGGGGATTGAGAGGAAGAAGCGGTAGAAGCCATCAAAAAAAAAATAGGATCTTTAAATTTGAAACCGGTTAGGGAATTATTCAAATACTCCCTCTGATACCAATTGTTAGGTCGGAATAAACGAGGAAAAGATGGCAAGAGGGGGGTGAATTGCCTTTTAAAAAATGATTAACAATTTAAAATCAAAGTGAAATCAAAGTATGTGCAGCGGAAAATAAAGAGGCAAGACACACGAGAAATTGATAACGGAGTTCGGCCAAAACCCGGCCTACGTCTCCGCTCCCAACTCAACCGTTGAGAGATTCCTACCGCTTTCTTTTCAATGGTTTTAGCAAGAAACCCACTAGGCTTTGAGGTAGCACTAGGACCTATTACATCTTGCTTTTGGTGGTTAAGCAAGAACCCACTTGCTTTTAATGGTTTAGCAAGAACCCACTAGCCTTTTTAACGGGTGAAGGCTAGCTCACCGAAAACTCAAGCCTTTTCAAAGGAAAGGCTTGAAGAAACCTCTTCACACCTTAATGGTGATGTGAAACCCAAAAGAAAGGGGTATGAGAAAAGGTGTTGGGGTTTGTAGGCACAAACCCAATTTTAAGCTCAAAATAAATAAACAAGAAAAACCCGTAATTGGAGAAGTCTTGGGCGCCTTTGATTGATTGGAGATGTTGAAGGCTGCTTCCAAGCTTCTTTGAAGGGACTCCTTGGATGTGGAAGTTGTTGGAGCTATTGGGGTTCCCTTGGAGGAAGTCGCCGGAGGTTGGCCAATTGATGCAAAATATGTCCGTGGGCTTCCGTATAGTTCCGGTTTATGTCCGGGGCTTCCTTGGCCTTTATTTATAGGCATGGAACCCTTGGGGAGGCTTCTGAGCCGTTGGAGAGGCTAAAAGAGCCGTTGGGAGCCAAGTGGGCTAGCCTGGTCAAACTGCAACGGCTAGTTTGACTGGGTCCACCGGCTGGCCGGTACAGTCCCACCGGTTGGCCGGTGTGTGCAAAAAGGCATAGGATTCGGGCTCAGCCTCCACCGGCTGGCCGGTGCTGAGGCCACCGGTTGGCCGGTGCTGAGACAGTAGCTCAGACTGTTCTGGCTGGGTGCCACCGGCTGGCCGGTGCTGAGGCCACCGGTTGGCCGGTGGGGAGGCAGTAGCTACCCCTTGAGTCTGGGTGCCACCGGCTGGCCGCTGGTGTGCCACCGGCTGGCCGCTGGTGTGCCACCGGTTGGCCGGTGGTCTGGACAGAAGGATGCCTTCTGTCCAGGCTCCATCGGCTGGCCGGTGGTGAAGCCACCGGCTGGCCGGTGGACTGAATTTCAGTCCACTTGAGATGCTTTCTTGGGCCATTCCTTTGGCAATCTCTTGCATATCATCCACAACACTTAAAACACAATATTAGATAAATAAGAAGGTGATTGTGATCATGAAAATCAAACAACGAGGGGAACGAGATGTACAACAGACGATACTGAACTTTTGGATACATCAACTCTGGACTATGTGTTAGTTGATGTATCAGCCGCTCGGCTCGTGGAGCGGACCCTCTCGAACGAGTTTACTGTGTGCGGGAATCCTAGAGCTGGCTGTGTTTGCAACTGTGATGACGACGACGACTGTACATAGATCCTCAGTGGATTCGATGGCGACGACTACAACACTCAGCGATCCTACGTGAATCATTTCTATAGATCCTGTGTGGGTCCGATCATGTGTGTGTCTTTGCGGGGGTTAGTTACCTATCAATCTTGTGTGGGTCAGACCCTTCTTGGGTCATTGCGGGGGTTAATACCTATTGATCCTTTATGTGTCCGACGACTTAGATTAATCAGTCGATATATCTGATCATCTATATCGTCATACGAACAAGTATACCTGTGTGAACGGAATTCTGTTTGCTTACCATTGTGGATTGTGTTGTGCTATCCTGTGTGGATTTACGTTTTGCTTCCCTGTGTGGACTGGGTTGTACTTGAGCTCGGATATTGGAGACGAACGAGACTTGATGACTTAGGTATATGTATGGGCATATACCTAAGCAGTTTCGGATGTTACTTCCTGATTGTATCTTTCCTTTGTCAATTATCCTTTGTGAATTCTGGGAGACCTTCAGGGGTTTCGGGGTCCCTAATGAGTAGCTTATACTCACCCCTGCACGGGCTATGCCCACACTATGTTGTTTTGGTTGCAGACGACGGACATCGCTGATCAGGGTTGAGGCTTACGGAGTAGGACGGTACCTGGAGGTGGACCACTGGGCGAGACGTACTTGGAGCGGACGGTTAGACCCAAGGAGATGTGGAGGCTATCTGTACTCACCCTTCAGGAAGGATTTATAGTGTACAGCTCGACGTTGAGGCTTTACTATTCAGTTGTTGTTTTTCCCTTCCAGTTGTACTTTACTTCAGTTTGGGTTTGTATACTAGCCCACTTAATTTTCCGCACTTACTGTAGTACTCAATTTTTACTTAGTGTTTACTTCTACTGCTTTCTTACTATGTGGTGTTTGTTTACATTACAAAGTCAATGCCTTCCCTTTTTACTGGGATTTACGCTTTGGTGCTAGTCGCGAGCCCCTGGCCTATGGAAGGCGGGCTTGGGGTAGTCACGGCATGGGCCCCGAGGACAGGTCGTGAGAAATTGGTATCAGAGGAGTTCGGTTCTACCACAAAACTAAGGACTCTAATCATTTTCTATGTGAAGAAAAAGTGTTACGAGTATTGAGTGTGGTTATCAGTCCAGGGAGTCCAGTGTTGGTGCGGTGGTCGACATATCCGTACACCAGAAACCTGACTTCTGATTTCCAACTTAATGCACGAAAACATTGATTGCATGTGTGTTTCAAGTTTTCTTTGTGATTACTTTGTGTTAACTCACAAGGTATACTGTTCTGACCATGGGGCACCTGTTTCCCTTTCAGGATGGCCCCACGACAGCAGCCAGCTAGGGTTCTGAGAGTTTTTCATGACGACAGCCCACCAAGCGACGAGGCCTCGGTGCAGGGCCCTTTGACAGCTGAGGCACCGGCGGTACCTCTACCCACGGATCCACCGATGCTTCAAGCCTTAGCCGCTGACGATGCACGTCGCCTTAGTGCACTGCACGAGTTCCAGTGCCAGCTACCACCCAGGTTCCGCGGGGAGATGGACCCCCAAGCAGCCGAGGACTGGCTGGAGGCATTTGTACGAGTTTTCCAGTTAGTGAGGACACCATCAGACCTCATGGCGATCCTTACAGTGAGCCTACTACACGTGGAAGCGGGCCGATGGTGGAGCATGATGCTCCAGGTGCACGATGAGGCATCTCTACTCTGGACGGAATTTGAGAGCCTCTTCTGCTCAGAGTTCTTCCCTGCCACCCTCAGTGCGGTGCGCATCCAGGAGATTCTATAGCTGCGGCAGGGCAGTTTGACAGACGCCCAGTACTCAGTGAGATTTACTGATCTCTCTCGCTACTCGACCAGCATGGTACGGGATCCTTTCTTCCGGGCCCAGACCTTTAAGAAGGGATTGAGACATTAGATCTGGGCATCACTGATCTCCCTCAGCATTCCAACTCAGGCAGGAGTACTGGAGTGAGCCCTTTTGATCGAGATCTTTCTTGCTAAGCCTTCATTAGCGTCGAGACCTATCTGGGAGCGGCATGTAGCAGAGTCTTCTGCAGCAGGCAGTCGACGGATGACTCATGGGTCCAGGCAGACTAGACCCTCAGACAGACAACCTCAGGACACTATCTTAGCAGTGCGGGGCACATAACGCAGAGCCAGTCATTTGAGTGGCAGGCAGTGCTACTCATGCGGCGGGCAGGGCCATATTTCTCGTGATTTCCCGACCCGCTGTGCCGTGGAGAAGCAGACGGTTGAGGGACCACCCATGCAGAGGCAGAGGGTCGACCGTGGCAGTCCGCAGGGAGCAGGCGGATGAGGCCGAAGAGCAGGCCAAGCAGTAGGTGGTGGGCGACGCTTTGAGGCTCTTCCACCACCACCACCAGGAGGTCCACCCCGACCACAGGGGGCTGGCGGGCAGAGATAGGCACAAATCCAGGAAGCGGAGGCCTACGAACACAAAGCGCCTGAGATGATTCGAGGTACTATATGTGTCTATTTTACCCTTGCTGCAGTTCTTATAGACACAGGAGCGAGTCACTCTTTCATAGCCGCTGCCCTTGTTCGGATCTCGGAGATTCCGACAGAGCCATTGGCTCGATCCTTACGGCTAGAGAAACCTACGGGAGCAGACTCGACAATTACACACTGGTGCCAGTACTGTGAGCCTACTCTAGGAGGCGAGAACTTCGTCTGGGATCTTCTTGTAGCGGTGTCGAGGCCTTACGACGTCATATTGGGCATGGATTGGTTATCTACAGTCCATGCACAGATTTACTGTATTAGGCATAAGCTGCGATGTGTACGCACCGATGGGAGCAGGTTCACCTTCACCGGCGAGAATTGAGCCTTTGCAGCACATGATGGACTCTCACAGAGGAGAGGACAACCCATCACTCATAAGTTGTCTAGTCTCATCCTAGGAGCAGTTGATGTGCAGAGTCCTGGTTTCCCTGCAGTGGTGGATTAGTATGCGGACGTCTTTCCTGACGACGTTCCAGGACTACCTCCTCGCAGAGAGGTACACATTTATATTGACTTATACCCCGTGACGGCCCTGATATCGACTCAAGTATATCAGATGGCCCCCGCCGATCATCGAGAGCTACGAGTACAGTTGGAGGACATGCAGGGCAATGAGTTCATCCGACCCAGTGTTTCACCCTGGGCTTCCCTGATATTGTTCGCCAAGAAGGCAGACGGGAGTTTGTGACTTTGTGTCGACTATTGTCGCCTGAACCAGGTGACAGTGAAGAACAAGTATCTGCTACCGAGGATATATGACCTCTTCAATCAGCTCAAGGGAGCATAGTGGTTCTCAAAGATAGACCTCATGTCAGGTTATCATCAGCTCAGAGTTCGAGACGAGGATGTGCAGAAGAAGGCCTTCAAGTGTCGGTATGGGCACTAAGAGTTCTTAGTTATGACATTCGGCATAACCAATGATCTAGTAGTGTGCATGGATCTCATGAACATGATCTTTCATCCATACCTAGATCGATTTGTCGTGGTCATCATAGAAGACATTTTGATTTACTCGACGACTGAGGGGGAGCACTCCTACAACATGCGGGTTGTACTAGACACACTCTGAGAGCATCGAATTTATGGAAAGCTCTAGAAGTGTCAGTTCTGGATATGCGAGGTCCACTTCATGGGACATGTCATCTCTGAGGCGGGAGTTTCAGTGGATCCTGCGAAGATCGAGGCAGTGCTAGCTTGGGAGCCACCCAGGAGTGTGACTGAGGTGAAAAGTTTCTTGGGACTAGCTGGATACTACCAGAGATTTCTGCCAGACTTCTCCAGAGTTGCGGCACCACTCTCAGCTTTGACGAAGATGGGGAAACCCTTTATGTGGTCAGACAGATTTCAGCAGAGCTTCCAGGAGCTGAGACAGAGATTGACCAGCGCACCTATCTTGAGGTTTCCTGAGGAGGGAGTAGGGTACGTAGTCTAATGTGATGCATTAGGGATGGGACTCGGATGTGTACTGATGCAGGAGTGGGCGGAGATCACCTACAGATCATGTTAGTTGAGGTCGCATGAGCAGAACTACGCTGCCCATGACCTGGAGTTAGGTCTAGTGGTCTTCGCTCTGAAGACATGGCGACACTATCTGATGGGTGAGCGCTTTACAGTATTTTCTGACCATCAGAGTCTCTGATACATCTTCTCTCAGAAGGACATGAATCTGAGACAGCGGTGATGGCTCGAGTTCCTCCAGGACTATGACATTGAGATAGTCTATACTATTGGGAAGAGGAACGTGGTAGAATATGCTCTTAGCAGCAGGACGAGAATTCAGCAACTTGAGGAGGCGACAGAGAAGCTAGCCTCTTTGCAGATATCCTACGTGGATAGAGATGGAGCAGCCTTCTTTCAGTCTCTCACAGCCACCCCTCCACTGCTGCAGTGGGTCAGAGAGGAACAACGTGGGGACACTGACTGTGAGACGCGGCGTGCACAAATATCCTCAGGACAGGAACCTGATGGTTTCTCCTTTGGAGCAGAGCATGACGTCCTTTTCAAAGGACGTACCTTGGTACCATTTGCTTTACTGGAGGAGGTGTTGAGAGAGTTTCACACTTCTCCTTTGGCGGTACATCCTAGAGTGGTGAAGATGTACCAGGATCTCAGATGACAGCACTGGTGGTTGGGCATGAAGAAGGCTTTGGCGGAGTTCATTTCTCGATGCCTCATCTTCCAGCAGGTGAAGGCAGAGCACCAGGTACCATCAGGCTTGGTACAGCCTTTGGAGGTCCCGGAGTGGAAGTGGGACGGCATATCTATGGACTTCGTGACTGGACTTCCACGCACTTCAAAGGGTCATGACTCAATTTGGATGATTGTTGACCGACTCACCAAGTCAGAACACTTATTACCAATCAGATAGTAGGGCTCAGTGGAGAGCTTTGGACGACTTTACGTTCATGAGATTGTGCGGATTCATGGTGTGCCATCATCTATCATCTCCAATTGAGATGCTCTCTTTACATTCCGGATTTGGAAGGGGTTGTAGGAGGAGTTCGGGACACATCTACATCTAAGCATAGCCTTTCACCCACAGACGGATAGTCAGTCGGAGAGGACCATTCAGACTCTCGAGGAAATGCTCCACGCATGTGTCCTCGATTTTGGTCGCAGCTAGGAGGACCACCTACCCTTAGTGGAGTTTGCATACTACAACAGCTACCACTCCACCATCGGGATGGCACCATACGAGGTGTTGTACGACCGACCTTGCAGATCTCCATTGTGCTGGACAGACCCTGGGGAGTAAGCACTTGTGGGACCGGAGATGGTCCAGGCCACGACAGACAAGGTCCAGGTCATCCAAGAGCAGATGAGGACAGCTCAGAGCCGGCATAAGTCTTATGATGACAGGAGACGGAGGCCACTAGAGTTCGAGGATGGAGACCACGTCTTCTTGCGTGTCTCTTCTTGACATGGATTACGGAGATTTGGCCAAGGTGGCAAGTTGACTCCACGCTTCATCGGACCGTTCCAGGTCCTCAGCAGTATTGGTGAGGTATCTTATCAGCTGGCTCTACCACCTCAGTTGCACCGGGTGCACGATGTCTTCCATGTATCTCAGCTGAGGAGATACGTGCATGACCCGATGCATATCATTGATCATGGGGAGCTAGACGTTGATGATGGGGAGACTATTATGGAATTCCCAGTGGAGATCGAGGATCGACATGAGCTGGTCCTACGTGGACGGTCGATTCCTCTAGTGCACATCAGATGGCAGCACGAGAATCTCCAGGAGAGCACTTGGGAGCGGGAGGCTCAGATGCGTGCTCAGTACCAACATTTGTTTCCCTAGCTTATGATGTATCTTTACGGGGATGTAAATCCCTGAGGTGGGAGTAATGTAAAGACACATAAAATTCAAGGAAAAGTTTTTCCTAATTTTCTATGGGATTTTACGAGAACACAGTTTCTGACGGCAATGATTCTGAGGCCCGGTGTGCCCGTAATTTCTATCGGAATTTTAGCTCATGTTTGATCAGTGAACGAACGAGTGGTAATTTGTATCTTTTGAACCGGTGCTCGGAATCGAATTCTGAGGGCACCGATGGAACCGTAGTGATGGTAATTTCTTAGGAACACCTATTCTGGAGTTGCGTTTTCACGAGAGAATATGATAAAAATTGTGAATGTTTAATTAATAATTTAACTACAATTTTTATTTCCTCTTGATAGTTTTTAGCTTTGGGTGGAAGTTGGGTAACTACCCAACTTCCCAAGGGAGGTTATGAGGGTGGTGGGGCCCACACGAACCGCACCCATTCACATTCCATAACTCCCTCAACTCACCTTTAAATTTGATAACTTAAGTATTAATAACTTATGTTATTAATGCAGTGAGTTTAATGTGTGTGTGGGTTTGAAATTAAAACTCATGTCTAGTTAATAAATTAAGTTAGGGCTTAATTTATTTTGGGTTAGTTTCTTGTGGTGGAGTCTTGGGGAGAAAAAGGCTAAGGATTAAGAAACTTCTTCATCTTCGACAAAGAACATGAAGAACACATCGGTCTCCGACGAAGAATGTCGAGTTCTCGGAAACCGATTACGCGACGCCGTGTACCGTGACGCTGACGATGTCTTCTTTCAGGACGTCTCTTTCCGCGATGGTGTTTCCGCGACGAATCCTCATTCGACGAACCTCCGTTCAAGCTATGCTCGAGGTAGGGGTTTATTTATTTATTGTGTTCTTGAAAACTACCTTGTCGTTCTTCGTGTAAATATTACCAATTTCTATCGATAAATGAGAGGGGACCGGACCGCACAAACACAGCCGACCCTCCTCCTTTATCCATGTTATTGTTTCTAATGTGGTTGGAATGGGAATGGCGCGGTGCCATTACACCGCGCGGGATCGTGCGGCAAGTAATGCGCGGCGCCGTCGCGCCGTGCGGTGAAAATGAACCAAGTCGTGGCGCCATCACGCCACGCTGGAGAACCGCAAAAGCACCGCGGACGGAGTGGGGCTGCGGCAGAGGGGTGCGGCTCCGTCGCGCCGCACCAGATGAATGAAGGCCATAGCAGAGCATGGGAACCGGCGGCCAGAAGCGGGCCGCCTGTGTCGGAGCAAAGAGGGGACCGGACGTCGCGGGTCCCGTGGTGGCAGAAACCGGCCGGCCGGGCAAGGAAAATCTGGGGGTTCAAACCCACGACCGGCCAGCTAGCGGCCCTCATTAAAGGGGGTCGTGGTTACAAAACAAGGGGGGCATGCCCCCCCCCCCCCCGCAAATCGAACGGCTCGGCCGTTCGGCCGAGCCTGCTGGCGTTGCGCGCCAGCACGCCGGGTCGCCGCACCGAGTCGTCGGGTCGGGCCGCTTCCGGCCGGGCCAACCCGAACCCGGTTTGGGTCGACCCTGAGGGTCTCGGTCCAGGTCAGTCCGGGGCCGAAACCCCCATTTTCAGACCCTCTTCGGTCATTTGCCCGTATCATGGGCTACAGACCTCCAAACGATACACCATCAGTTGCGATGTGATCCTTGGATTGAGACGGTCGTTTTGTTATATCGTAATCAAGGTTTCAGAATACTTTGGGTTCAGTCAAGTTGGTTCATACATGAAACCAACCGAGCCCTCGGAGCGGAAACACTCATAACTTGAGCTCCGGACGTCTGATTGACGTGCCGTCAACTTTGTTGGATTCCTCTTAGTGAGGCAGATCTTATGGCTTACTCCGCCCGAGGTTTGGACGCAGGTGGAGTACAGTCGGGTTGGTTTTGACTTAAAAACCAACTGGGCCCCTCGGACGAAAAAACCAATAACTCTCAGACCGGGAGTCTGATTGATGTGCCGTCTACAATGTTGAGTTCCTGTGGATAATAAGGAACTTTTGGATACATCAACTCTGGACTATGTGTCAGTTGATGTATCAGCCTCTCGGCTTGTGGAGCGGACCCTCCCGAACGAGCATACCGTGTGTGGGAACCCTAGATCTGGCAATGTTTGCGACTGTGACGACAACGACGAATGTACAAAGATCCTCAGTGGATTCGACGATGATGACTACAGCCCTCAGCGATCCTATGTGGATCAGTGCTACCGATCCTGTGTGGGTCCGATCCTGTGTGGGTCAGCGCTCAGCAGTTCTGTGTGAGCTAGCGCCTACAGATCCTGTGTGGGTCCGATCATGTGTGGGTCTTTTCGGGGGTTAGTTAACTATCGATCCTGTGTGGGTCAGACCCTTCCTGGGTCATTGAGGGGGTTAGTACCTATCGATCCTTTGTGGGTCCGATGACTTAGATGAATAAGTGGATATATCTGATCATCTCTATCATTACACGAAGAAGTATTCCATTGTGAACTGAATCATGTTTGCTTACCTTTGTGGATTGTGTTGTGATATCTTGTGTAGATTTATGTTTTTTTCCTTGTGTGGACTAGGGTGTAATTGAGTTCGGATGTTGGAGCCGAACGAGAATTGATGTCCTAGGTATATGTATGGGAATATACATATGCAGTGTCAGATGTTACTTCGTGATTGTATCTTTACTTTGTGGATTATCCTTCTTGGATTCTGGGAGACCTTCCGGGGTCTCGGGGTCCCTACTGAGTACCTTATACTCACCCCTGCACGGGCTATTCCCGCACTACGTTGTATTGGTTTCAGACGATGGACAACGCTGATCGTGGTTGAGGCTTTCAGAGCAGGACGGTACCTGCAGGTGGACCACTGGGCAGGACGTACTCGGAGTGGACGGCTAGACCCGAGGAGCTATGGAGGCTATCTGTACTCACCCTTTAGGTGGGATTTCAAGTAGAGAGCTCGACGTTGCGTCTTTACTTTTCAGTTGCTGTTTTTCCCTTCTAGTTGTACTTTACTTCAGTTTGGGTTTGTATACTGGCCCACTTACTTTCCCGCACTCATTGTAGTACTCAGTTTTTAATTCGTGATTACTTATACTGCTTGATTACTCTGTGGTGTTTGTCTACTTTACAAAGGCAATGCCTTCCCTTTTTACCGGGATTTATGCCTTGGTGCTAGTCGCCATCCCCTGGCCTATGGAAGGCGGGCTTGGGGTAGTCACGGCATGGGCCCCAAGGAAGGGTCGTGACATGCTTCCTCAGAGAAAATTAATTCACTAGTCTAGGGAACCCTTTTAGTGTAATATTTATAAATTCCTTCAGGAGGAATCCTTAATCACTCATCCCATTCAACAGAGGAGAAGCTGACACTCACTCCATTTACTTTTGAAATCATTCGATTCTCATCCTCAGAATATTCAAACCCAAGGTACTCATAATACTCTTTCACTAGCTTCTGGTAATAGAGTCCATTTTTATTTGCAAAACATTCAACCCAACCTTGAGATTTCACTTACTTATGCACTAACTACCATCTTGACAGCAGCCACTCTGAACAAAATAAATTTTCACATACTATCTCTCTCTTAGTTAAATGCATGTTCATCACCTTTTCCCCTGTTTGGATTCCACTACTTGACTCAGCTCTGTGTCTCTTAGGTTCAGGCGTGTCTCCTTCATCACTGACCAGTGGCCTCTTCAATTGAGCCATCAATTGGGAGCAGCTCGAGATTTCAGTAGAGGATTAGGTTATGAGATTTGAGAGAAAGAGGTTCGGGAGAGGGTTTAATGTTGATCTAAATGTGGTATGTGTTTTCATTTTATAATTTAGGGATCAAAAAATAAAACAGATAAAATAAATAAGTAATAGAAGAAAATGGTTCAGATTCTTGTTGAGAGCACACAAAACACATTTTCCTATACTTCAAAAGTCTATCGGTAATGAGGTGTCTGTAAGGTTTAACGGTGAGGTTTAATAGTGAGGTCCTAATGGTGAGGTCTTAACAGTGAGGATTCATATTGAGGTGGTAATGGTGAGGTCCTAATAGTGAGGTTTAATAGTGAGGTTCTAACAGTGAGGTTTAACAGAGAGGTCCTAACATTGTGGTTCTAACGTTGAGGTCCTAACAATGAGGTCCTAACACTGAGGTTTAATAGTGAGGTCCTAACAATGAGGTTTAACAGTGAGGTCTTAATAGTGAGGTTCTAATGGTGAGGTCTTAACAGTGAAGTTTAACAATGAGGTCCTAATAGTGATGTTTAACAATGAGGTCCTAACTGTGAGGTTTAACCTTGAGGTCCTAACATTTTATCATACCTAGTTCGTGTTTGATGAAATTTAACCTCTCAAAATACAAAGGCTTTATAAATATATCTTCCAGTTGGTGTTTAGTACCAATGAGTTCAAGATTGATATCACCTCCTTAATAATGATCTCTCAAGAAGTGGTGTGTTGCATCAATGTGCTTTGTCCTATCATGAGATATTGGATTCTTAGAGATATTAATAGCACTTGTTTTGTCACAGTTTATAGAGACATGTTTGAATTGGTATCCAGAGTCTAGTAAAGTGTGTTTCATCAACAAAATTTTATCACAAAAACTACTAGAAGCTATATATTTATCCTTGAAAGTGGAAAATGAAACATAATTCTGTTTCATACTAAACCATCATACTATTGACATGCCAAAAATGTGACATGATCTAGAGGTGCCTTTTCTATCTAACATAAAACCAGAAAATTCAGCATCCGAATAACTTATTAAATAAAACAGTTGTCCTCTTGGATAAAATAGTCCTAAATTTATATCATACTTGAGATATTTTAAAATCCTTTTGAAATAATTTAAGTCAGACTCCTTGGGATTGGATTGATATCAATAACATATGCACACACTAAACATAATATCAGGTCAGGTAGCTGTAAGTTATAGTAATCTTCCTATCATAAATCTATAGTTTTTTTGATCCACTGGTTCATCAGTTTCATAAGCATCCAACATACAAGTAGCACTCATAGGATTATCACTACCTTTACTACTATCCAAAACATAATGTTTTAAAAGATCATTTGTATATTTAATTTGATTTAAAATAATACAATTTTTATTTTCAAAAATCCGAAATCCTAGGAAAAATTTAATTTCTCCCACTAAACTCATTTTAAAATCATCTTGCATCAATGTTGAGAAAAAAGTACATATTTTTTTATAAGATCACAAAATTATATCTTCCACATAAATTTTTACAGTTAAAATAACTTTTTAAATACTTTTAATAAATAGAGTGGCATATTCTATCCTTTTTATAAATCCTTTTGAAATAATAAAAGAAGTAATTCTTTCATAGAAAGATCTTGGAACTTGTTTGATACCATATAAGGCTTTAGACAGTTTGAAAACACAATTTGGAAAATGGGGATTTGAAAATCCTGGGGGTTGTTCAAAAAAATAAATCTTCAATTATATATCGATTTAAAAATTCACTTTTGACATCCATTTGATAATGTTTGAAATTTAGATGATCTGGATAAGAAAATATTATCTTAATAGACTCTAGTCTAGCTATAGGAGAAAAGGTTTCCTCATAGTCTATTCCTTCTTCTTGAATATATCCTTGTGCAACTAATCTAGTCTTGTTTCTATCAATATTTCTAGACTCATTAGCTTTTTTCCTAAAAACCCATTTACTGCCTATTGTGAATGTGCCCTTAGGATTGGCCAATAATTCCAAAACATTCTTTCTCTCAAACTGATTTATTTCTTCTTCCATAGCCATTACCCAAAAATCATCATTCATAGCGTCAATAATATTTTTGGGTTCAAGATGTGAATGAATAGCTTGATGTTCAACCTGGTTTCTTAGAGAAGCTCTAGTTTGTGTCCCTTGATTTAAATCAGATACTACATCATCTAAAGGATGTTTCTTGAGATTTATAATACCTCTAGAAAGAGTTAAACTAGAATCCTCATGGTTGTCTATTTATTCAGAATCAATAGGTGCAGATTCTGGAAGATTCCCAAAACTGGTTACATTAACTTGGGAATCACTATCATTATCATTATGGTCCAGAATTGACATATATTCCTCAAGATCTTCAAGAGTGGTTTTGGGTTCATGTGGACCAATCTCATGAAATTTGGCATGAACTGACTCTTCCACACATTGGTTTTCTTATTTAATACTCTATAGTCATTACTTTATATTGAGTAACCTAAGAAGATTTATTCATCACGTTTTGAAGAAATTTTTTCAAGATAGTCCTTACTGTTAAAGATATATATATTGTAACCCAAAAAAATTAATGTAACTAACTTTAGGCGTCCAATTATCCCACAGTTCATAAGTGGTATTTTTAAGAACATGTCTAATCAAGACTCTATTTATTATATAACATGCTTTATTTACAGCTTCTACCCAAATGTAAACAGGTAAGTCATACATATTAATAATAGTTCATTCAATTTCTTGAAGGGTTCTGTTCCTTATTTCAACCACACCATTCTGTTCAGGTGTCCTATGGGTAGAGAAATCATGACTATAGCCATTGTGTGATTAATAAGATTCAAACTCTTGAATGTCAAATTCACGACCATGATCACTTCACAAGGTTTTGATTCTATGTCCACTAAGCATTTCTACAGACTTGGAGTATTTGATAATCTATGAACAAGCATTAATATTTTGAGCAAGAAAGTATACCCAAGTGAACCTAGAAAAATTTTCTATTATAACATAAACATAGTGCTTCCTATTTAGAAATGAAACTATTTATGATCAAAACAAATCCATGGGAACCAACTCAAGCTGTTGAGAAGTAGAAAATTACTTCTTTACCTTGAAAGAAAGTTTTTGTTTTTTCCCTTTTGACAATGATTACACACTTTGTTAAGAGGGAAATCCAATTTAGGTAAGTCCCTAACTAAAACTTTCATAGTCAGTTTCTTAAGTGAGTGCACATTTCATTGTCCTAGTCTTCTGTGCCATAACCAGGATTCCTTATGAAATGAATTTAAAAAATAAAAATTTTGTTTAACTAAAGAATCCATATCAATTGCATATGCATTCTCATTTATGGGACTAGTAAATATTAAATAAATTGTAGAATTATAAACCTTGCATGGATCATTTTCAAATTTAACATTAAAACCATCATCAAAAAACTGAGAAATATGTAGCAGATTGTATTTTAACCCATCAACAAAACGTACATTTGAAATTAATACAGTATTAAGGTTACCAATCTGGCCTTGGCTGACGATTTTCCCTTTAGCATTTTCACCAAATGTTTCATGTACAAAATCAACTTTGATTATGCTCCAAAATCATGAGTATTCTCATGTCATATGTCTTAATTATACAATGTCCACATAACAATGATCTTTACAGGAACTCTTTAGTCAACATCCCTGAAAAATAGATTAAGCATAAGGTAACTTGGGTACCACGGTTTTCTTGGGTCCAGATAGATTAGAATGTATTACTTTGGGAACCCATATTTTCTTCATAGATTTTCTATCATCTGCAGATATATTTTGAGACATAAATACTTTGTTTGGTCATTTAGAAAATTATTTTACATGAAATGTTCTAGAACATAAACTAGTTGTCAATTGTCAAGACATTGGAACAAATGTAGTTTTAATAATCCTTCTATATCCTAGTTGATATCCATGACCAGTAGTATATTTTAGGGCAATCTATTGTCCTAACAACTGAGTCATGGTATCTCTACCGGTAGTAAACTTCTAAAGATATCTCTTTAATTGTTCATTGGATAATTTCAGTTCAGTATTTTCTTTTAACAATAGGGCCCATTTTTCTTTTTCAATATCAATATCATATTTATAAATTGCATTTAGAGCATGTGTTTTTTTAATAATTTATATTTATCCTTGAGTTCATTAAACGTGTCTTCAAGCATTCCAGAACATTCACATAGTTCATAGGTAGTCATATTTTAATAATTCATTGAATTGCCATTCAATTTTCTGTACATATTCCATTTTCCTTTACCGTCATACCTTCTCTTGTAGTTTGAAACCGGAATAATTTCTTATTTCAGTAAAAAAAAATTGAATCTTCTAGAAAGATGAGACATCTCCTCATCACTGTCTGAGTCCTCACTTATGGAAGAGTCTATAGGATCTTGAACATGTTCTCTGAGGTAGTAGTCTTAAATGCTATAGATATATTACTTAGTTATTCATCTACTTATTGATTCACCTTATGTTCTACTTCATACATCATAAGCTTTCCAAATAGTTCCTTCACTGGTAGTTTTACTATGTCAAAAAATTCTCAAATAGAAACCGAAGTCCCTCTCTATCTGTCAGGTAGGCATTGAAGTAGTCTTATATTCAGGTCTATGTTGTCCACTGGTTTCCCAAGTAGACTCATAGTATTAACTACCTCATTAAACCTGAGATACATCTCACAAATGAGTTCATCAGGCTTCATTTTAATGTTATCATATTTAATAGTGTATGTAGTTAATCTCATTTCTTTAGCATCAATTGTTCCTTCATGAGAAATTGCTAAAGTATCCCAAATTTCATATGCAGTTTTACAAGATGATATTCTACTAAATTCCTCATAACCTAGAGAACAGTACAATGAATTCACTCCTTTATAGATATTGTTATATGTAGCTTTAGTCAACTAAGATCATGTGTCCTTATAACTAGTAGGTAGTGTATGTTGTTCCTCAATTGTGTCCCAGATTTCAGGTCCCAGGCTTTCTAGATACATCATCGTTTTTAATTTCCACTAAGCATATTTATTTCCAATAAATAATGTTGGCATGTTAGAAGAAGTACCCTCAACTATAGTTTCCATGATTATATAAAATTTAATGAACTGCAAATTTTGATATGAAATAAAATTATTATCTTTAAGGTACAACTAAAATAATAGTTTAAAATAATTTAAAGCCCATAAAGTCAACCTCGGATACCAAATGTTGGTCGAAGTGGATACTCAAGAGGGGTTGAATTGAGTTCCAATTAAAATTTCTGTTTAAAAATTATGATTAAAAAATCCCCAATTTATAAATGGCCTAGTTAATTAAGGCAGTATAATTGCAATTGTTCAATTTCTCCTTAGAATTATCAAAGGGTTATGAATCCTCCGACGAATCAGTGTAGAACACCAATCCAACTTTTGGAAAAAGGTTACTGAATTAATCAAGTACACAAAATAACCAAAACTAACTATCAAAGTGTAAGGAAAAACATATTAATGTTTTAACAAATATAAGAAGTGGATAAATCATAACAAAGTATATGAGAGTTTTCACAACAAGGTAAACAAGAGAGTCAGTCTCAAGCTGATACCTAATCCTCTCCACTTGGTGATTACCTACCACCAAGTATCTAAATTAATAAACATGATACACATCATTTATCATGCTTTACAATAGTTTTCATAAACATTCTTGGTTCTAGAACATCTACCACAGTTCTTCGTGGAAGAAAGTCAACCAAGACACACATGGATTTTTCTACAGTTATGCATGGTAAATAAGAGTTATGATAGTTTTGAGTGGTAATTTTCAGTATCCCCCAGTTAAAACAGAGGAAACAGTGTGTCTGAAAAAAAGCACACTCCTCAGAAATGTAAAATAAGAAACATAGTAGAGACATTATGATGAGATAGATTTTATAATGCTCTATGTTGTTGCATGTAAGATCTTGACTCCTTGAAATGAGAGATGTTGATGTTTGAGTTAATATTTGGAAGTTATTTCCAAAACAAAGTGTCACAACCCCAGGTTTTAGATTTCAGTTTTCTGCTTCTGATGTTGATCAAGTGTTGATGAAGCACAGAAGGTAGAGGATAGTTTTTCTTGTGATTATTGTGGGTTTAATGTTTTATTTCTACAAATTTCATACATTTTTCTACCAAGTAACCTATGTCGCACATCATATACCGCTCTTATTTTTATGTACATCTTTGATTCACTTTCTCACTTCGTATATGTATCTGTGTTATCTTTCTTGTATCACTCTTCATTTATTATATTAGTGGTATGACAATGATAATGAGTAGATCATGTACATACTTTCTCATTCATCGTACTATCCACAATATTGTCTTCAAAAAAATTTACAATCGACATTAATTAATGTCAGAGAATTTATTTTCTCAAATATGACACTTAGAAAAATATTAATAAATTGACAAAGTAAAACAGGAAGTGTGTCAGAAGATGGGTCGTGGTAGACCTTGTATCGGTAGGCTTCAACAATAGGTGTACATGGAAAATCTAACTGTAGCCCTCCAAATGTATATTTTTATCGGTTGCCTCGTAACTATGACTATGTAGTTGTGACTTTGTAGCGATAACCATATAACAGTGACTATGTAGCAGTGTCCCTATAGAGGTAGCCTTGTAACAATAGCATTGTAATAGTATCTTTATAACAGTAGCTGTGTAGTGGTAATATCTATAATGGTGACCTATGTAATAGTGATATCTGTAACAATGATCTCTGTAATGGTGATAAATTCATGTAGCGGTAATCTCTGTAACGATGTCCTCTATAATAGTGACCACTATGAATTAGATAAAAATTCTGCAATGTAAGTTTATCCAATCAAGCAGTGAGATTAAGAGTATATGAATATTACTCTATAAGAATATGAAACATTAATAAAAAAGAATTAGTATATAATGAAAACATGGATCTTAAATGAAAAAAAATTTGGGATTATCAAAAGAGGTGAGTCCAACATTATTTTAGGATGATGATAAGGATGTTGGGATCTATTTTGGTCAGGATTTTGTATATCTATAAGTCTCAATGTGGGGTGAGGAAGTGAGGTAGGAGGTATAATTTTATAATTGAGGTGTGCGGTACTTTTGGAAACTCATATACTATTAAAAAAATATGGATATTCAAGAGTTGAAGAATTAAATATAGACTATAAATGAATATTTTATTATATTTTTGACCATATATTATCCAATTTGTTGTTATTTAATTGTTTTGGTATTTTTAAATAATTTTATATTATATTAATTAAATAAAAAGTCATTTTTATCAAATTTGATTCTATTATTTTAAATTTATTTTATATACATAAAGATAATGTGTTAAATATAATATAAGGATTTAAAAGCTATATAATATATATTATACAAGATAATTAATTATATTCACTAACTCAGTACAAATATATCAAAATTACTACTTTTAAGATCATTTATTTAATTTTCCTTTTAAACAAATAAAAAATGTTCTAGAGTTGAAAAATAATTTACGGTAATAATTAAATTTATAAAAAGTAAAAATAAAATTTTATAATTAAAATAATTTAATTATGATCAATATAGACATTTAGTTTCATTCATATCATGATTTTATCCCTATGTAAATACATAAAATTTATTAAACAAAAACAGGGTGACATTTTTTAACTATCATTTAATTAAATAATATATATGTTATTTTCATGGAAATATATATATTAAAAAAATTATCTTAAAGATATATGGGACAAATAAAATTCATTGAACAAATTTTTGGGGTAGATTTTATTTTGTTTGTAATCCATAAATTTCTATTTTAACCCTTATTTAACCACATTAATTTTTACCATGATATAGTTAAATTTACACATTATTGGTTAATTTATTAATAATAAAATGTAATTTGACCTTTAAATGAGTCATTGATGAAATTTAGTGAATTATCTTGATCATTGGGACTGAATGTATTTATTTTATAAATTTTAGATCATTTCATAAAATATTATTTATTTTTCAATATCTATATTGTCAATTTTGACACTCTTCTTTATTTTGTCTTATATAAAAAAAGATATATTTAGATATGGATTATAAAAAATTACTAACATGTAAAATTCATCAAAAAATATAGTATGACATTAAATCTATCCCATTAAAATTATTTTAATTTTTAAAATATCATTTATTTGGTATTCCCAATATTTAAATAAGTACTGCATCATCAGTATGTCACCATTTAAGTTAAATATTTTTTCATTAATAATTAAAAATAAATTTCCATGATTTTGAGAAGAAATTATATTCAAAATGAATATTTATTTTTTAATTTTTCTTTTAGATATGACAATAATAAAATGGTTTAGTTATTAAAAATATGACTAAGATATTTTTGACTAATCGTTAAATAAAATATATTAATGTAAAATTCTCCCGTAAGTTTCATTAAAAGGTTATAATTTCATCCAATGGATAATTTTGGTTGAAATGAATCATCCAATGATATTAGGACAAGTGTTAAGGTAATTGATCAATATTGTAATATTATATTAACCTTTAATTGCCTAATTTACCCTTAACTGTGGTAAATAAAAATTTACCAATGTTACTATTCATAATATAAAAAAAATATCTTCATCCTATGAGACACTAAATATCATATTTTATTACAACCACATATGATTTTTTTTCAAAATGCATTTCATAAAAGTAATTAAATTTTGTTTAATGATAATCATAGAGATGTGGTGAGAATGAATGTGAAGAGAATGTTGAAAAGTTAAATTTTTTTAATATATAATTTGAAAATCTAAATTATTCCAATTAACTAAACTATAATAATATATTTATAATATATCCATTTTGAATTTTAAAATTAATATAATGTATAATAATTACTTAAATAAAATGGTGGGTTTTTACCACAATGCAGTATATTTCATTATTCATCAAACAAATAATCTTCTTAGAAAAATAAAAAAAATAATCCGAAGATAATATTGAAATTCAAAATTCAAAAATGAATTTTATACTGAAAAAAATTATAAAAATTATAAAAATTATTTTTAATATAACTATTTCATTAAAAGGTGGTAAATGTCTATTTTTTGTGTAGTGAATGACAAATAATTGTTGTGTGTAGTTTATGATTATCAATGTTTCATGAAACATAATATATCCATGAAATTAAATATATTTTAGAATATATTGAGTGTAAAATACTAGGGTGTTATAATATCGCTCCATATTTTTCTTCTTCTCGACATACATGGTTGTACCTTCTAACTTTTTCTACTTCCAAACTCTTGGTTGCACCAACTATAGAAATTCCACCATACCCATCCTCTATTTCCTCATTTCTATTTTTCATTCTCTCACCACAATGTCCATCATAAATTGTTGATATCTTCCACCATCTAAGCCTATAATCATGGATATGATTTCACCTCTCGTCATATATCATGAACATGCCCCTTCTCCACTTCCACCACCACCAGTGGATACCACCAACCAATCAACGCCCACAATTTAATATTCTTGATCTATACCAAACGATTCACCAGCCATTTCCAAGCCTACTCAGATTCATCAATGCCTACATTTTTTAGTCATGCAACATTCGTCCCACATATTCCATTTTAATGGAAATCCAATGATGTCAAAAAAGACAATAAATTTGGTCATCTTACACAATATCATAATAGATAATGATGTCATTGAGGTCCTTTATTGGATTCACCACTCACATATCATTTATGTCTTAGGGGAGACATATCATGATATCTTCCTTGAGATCATGAATATGTTCATGCTGGATATCAATTTTGAATATTTCAAACTGGGAATCATGTAATGGGAAATAATTATGGGGGAGTATTAAGTTGGTCTATGAATTAATTCATAATATTTGTCCACCTCACCAACACAGGATTATATCTGGATAGATACAAACAAAACAAATACACAAAAGATCTTGGTGGAAATAGATCTCAACCATGAGATAATACATGATCCAACAACCGTGAAGAGAACATATCAGAAGGGTGATGATCATAGGATCATTCATGAAGATTAATCACATGCCTAGATGGGTTAGGGTGACTCCCATAGGGAAGTCACTCAAAATAAGGGGTCCTTTATTACAAAAACGTTGGGATCCCTAGTATTGAACACGGACCCCAATTGGCCTTATAATATATGTCTAGATGTTGGATGAAACATGGTTTTCTTATGGGTGGATAATTTATCACACATCTAACTAGGGACATTGGAATTTTGGATACCTCCCAGCCCATCTACTCACCTAGGTTTATGTACTCAAAATACATTTTATTGATCCATATTATAAGGATTTTCCAGAGGGTGGTAGATCATTTTGACTGGGTACCTAACTACTCTGATTACCCACTTGATATATCCAATTCTAATCCCTTAGTAGATCCTCAGATGACCACTGATTACAATTCCACTTCCATAACCGAGGATTCAATTTCATCTCATCATGTTCATGTTACATTGGATATGAAGATATTAGTCTGTAACTCTGGTAAAATTATCTTGTGCATCTTAGTGAACTATATATGATATGTCATCACTTTTGAATTCCATTTGTAGATCTCCTATAGCTTTATTTTTTTTCCTTGACCATCCACTATTGAATCCATCCACCCTTAGCCTTCATCTCTTTGGCACCCTATCTCCCACATCCATTGTACCATCAACCTCCACCCTATTAGAGCATCCTGCTATGATTAAAGACCTTACTTCTCGATGGAACATCTTAGTGGAGTACAATAGATGTATTATGGGGCCAATATTGACGATCCATCCAATCATGTTTTACTTTTATACATAATAGAAGGGATACCATTTTTTCATATTGATGATGTTCTTACACATACTCCATTTTATATGCATCCATTTGTGCTATGTCTCATTCACAATCTGACTCATTAATGTTTGATTCATCTTCTGGAATAAAATTTCTTATCCCCATGAGGTATTTCCCTGGAAATGTTCAATTCTGAGTCCACCATAGATAATTCCACAAATAGATTCATATATTTTCTAGTTTCCTCATTGGTGGTATTGCACAACTATTTTAGATATGTATACTCCTATAATGATATCATTAGTGATGGAATATACTTTTTTAGTTCCATAAATATGTCAAGGATTTATATATTGATGGACTTTATTAAATTACCATTTTTAATATATCTTGATGTAGGCATCATAGTTAGTGCTTTTGGAGAGGAAACAAATAGCATTGTCATTTGTATTATATTTGAGTCTATTTTGGTACATTATTTCAATTTCTAAAAATATTATTGTATGATTTAATTAATTCATTTCATTTTACATTGTTCCATGCATTTTAATGAGATGATATTTGTTTTCAATATTTTGCACATCTTCTACATTTATTGCTTTCATTTTTATTTAACATGAGAAAAAATCATTTCTCAAGAGTGTTTATACTTTTTCTCAAATATTTTACTATTTAGACTATATTTTCTTCAAAATCTAATTTTTCCCCCATTGTATAACATGCATTACATGGATCTATCAATTCCATTCACTTTTACATTCATACCCTTACATATTTTATGTTCTTTCATTTCTATTTAACTTAAATAAACTTCAAAAATAGTGTAGACCCTATTTAATTTTATATTTTGGAGGAATATTTGAATGTATTATTTCATTTTCATTTTTATGGTTTTCAATTTATCATTATCATATGAGTAATTTTTCTTTGAAAACATGTATTAACAAGAAATATCATTTCACCCATATAAATAAAAGAAATGGTTCTATGTAAATTGATAAAATTCATTATTACTTACTGTTTAAATTTTATCCATGATTATATATCCATGTATTTTAATTTTGATTCACAATTCGTTGATTTTATTTATTTATTAACGTGTTAAATTAGACTATTCCCTATGAGAATTACCTTTTTAAATGTATTCCAACTAACTAAAGTAATCATGAACTAATTTTTCATTAATTTAAAAGAATATTTATTTAGAGATACATGGGAAATATAAATATAATATAAAATATATTAGAATCTTATTAATGATAAAATTAATAAAATAAACTATTAAAATTACTGAGTCATTTCAATTATCTGTTCCATTTTTTCTAGAGACCAACTTCAAAATTATCACTATATAGCATATAGTTTCCATGAAATACCATTTCATGATAGATACATATTTCAATCCCATTTATTTCTTTCCAACACTACTCATAGTATATTTTATGACTTTAACATGAATAATTTTGGGTGAATATTTTTTTATGGTGGACACTTCATGCATAATTATAAGCATATGTTTGTTAGTATTTTCAATATATATACAACACATGGTTCATGAATAATTTTGTAATTATTTTTTATTGCCCCATTATTATTCAAAAAAAAGTTATGTATTAATAAGAAAAAAAACACCCTTTTTAGATCAATGAGTATTATGATAGATTATACATGGTTTCGTGGTTGATGTGAGATATTCCATAATCATGAATTTAAAAAAAAAAGTCCAAATGTGGTGTATTCTTTATGCAATAATGTCACATTAATGGATAGGCTTTACGATTATAAGAGTGAAGAGATTATACTTTATAGAGGAGGTTATTCATTAAATCATTAATGATTATCACTTGTGATTCATTAAGGCCAATCCACCTCTATGAGATTTTTTTTAATCTAACCACCTACCATCAGCATTAAAGTAACTTGAAGCATAATGATATTTATTCATGATTAATTGTATTGTTTTCTTCACTACATAGTGGAGATGTTGTATAAAATGATATCATATTCCTAGTATAATGTATTCCTATTATAAGATTAACTAAAGCTTTATTGTACATTGTGTTATGGGAGAAAATTAATGGGAAGTAAATTATAATGATTGTATAATTTACTAAATAATAGATGAAAATTGAAATGAAGGGAAAGGGATATTTATATTAGGAACATTATTATAAGTCTTGAATGGTTTTCAATATAGGTATGGGTTTTTAGGACTAGTACCTTTATTTTGACACTTTATTTCATTTTCATAGATGTATTGTGTGCGTTAGAATAAAAATTATTCCCTTTAAAATTCCTGTTGAGAGTCTTTTTTCATTATGAAAATCAATTTTTCAAGTGTCTGTGAATTTAAAAATATTAATTCATATATATATTTATATATATTATAATCACTTGTCTTGTATTTTTGTATGTTTATTAGTTTGATACTGTGGTTTCATGTTGATTTCGTAAAATATTTTGTACTTAATTAGAAAAATTTTAATCTCTAGGAAATCATGATGTACTATATTATTAACATCATAAAAACATATTTATGATGTATTTCCACTGAAGGAAAAGTTTGGTAAATCCATGAGACCATGTAATTTCATAACATCTTTCATGGTAATGAAAACATACACCATTAGATAAATATTTATTTTATAAAACGTATAGTTCTGAAGCCCTTGTGAATTCAATTTAGGTTGTATATTATAGAGATATATAATCCTAATAACCTAATATCTATAATTTATTATTTAAACCTGGGCATATAGTGTAAAATTATTGGTTATAGAGAAACTCATAATGTTTTTGGATGTTAGTAACATTAATTCTATATGGTTCTCTAGCATTTATATATTTTTGGGGTCTATTAATTCTATAGAGAAAATTTTCAATTTTTTTTAAATTTTTTTCATTTTTTCTTTATCAAGTATCCTTTTTGATTCTCATGTTTCTTGTACACATCTCTTTGAAAAAAATTTCAGTTCCATTAATTTTTTATAACACATGTTTCTTCCAATTCAACTACTACGTTCCATAATTCTTCATATTCCAAAGGATGGTTATTTTTATGGATGTCTTGATCATTTATTTCACAAAAGATCATGTTGATCATGATTTATTTATTTATTATGTATATATATATCACCTATATGTTTGTATAATCCTCACAGGGATATCATTGATATTTTTTTTATCAGTTCTTCAATGAATATCTAAATCAAGGATTGTGGGAATTATATGCAATGAAATTTTGTTAATAATAATATCATATTTCATTATATTCAATGAAACATACCAAGAGGAATTTTAGGGAAGTTATATAACGTAATTTGAATAAACTTGAATGGTAATTATAGTATGATTTATTTTCTATCATAGTCGTTTCACCTAACAAATCTAATATGACAACCATCTATGGACCAAAGAGTAGTTGTAAACATAGCTAGAGCTATTTTTCCTGACCAAAACATAATTTTTTCTTCTTGAATAGTTATATGTTCTATAAAAATAGACAAACCCTTGTTTTTTTAATATGGTGGCACTTTGGTCAGATGATCACAACCATTTTATTTAAAAAATTAATGATTACAATAGTCTAAAAGATGTGATCAAATTACAATCTTTAATATGAAGGAGACGAAAATTCTCAAGAAGATCCTTGAGCCAGGTTGTATCTTGCATAACCCCTTTATTGACTATTTCATATGCAACCATATTCACACCACAATAGGTGTTGGTAACAAGGTGGTTGATTTTATGTTGAGAAGGGAGACAATTCATCCAGGGAGTAGTAACCAGAAAAACTATATGAATCACCCCCTTCTAAGGGGAATACATTATAGTAGTTTAATTAGTTTCAATCTATAATTTGTTTCAAAAGTTTTGTATAGAAAAAGAGATGGCATGGATCACACATAGAATTAAGTCTTATAGAGGGATTGAAATATCGCAACCTCTAAAAAACCACAACAATCTGAACAAGGTGGTTTTTGAAGATGGTGTCATGTCCTGTGGGCCTCAGATTTCTATTGGAGTCACCATCCACGTTGATTTTGGTCCATCCTATGAGGAGAGGTCTCTAGAAACCCTTAAACATGCTTCTTGGATGGAAATAAATGGAATCAACACGAAGTTGTATTAGGGTCATAAAATCAGCCACAGAGTTGTTGCAACTCCCTTTCTGAATCAACGTAGCTTCTCAAATAGTAATTTGAATCTGAATTTTTCATTAATTAATGTTAAGTGAGAAAATAGTGTGAAAAATTGAATTTATATCAATCCAGATTCGATGAAGTATCTCTAAAACTCCATCAAGAAACATGTTTTTGATTTGTTGAGAGATATCCAATTAGTACTACATTGTAGAAGGTCATTGATAGAGTCATGGATCATCCATCTCCAGTCAAATTTGTAAAAAATATAGTTCCAATGAGAAGTGGTAGTAAAAAAATACATAAATTAATGATTTGAATCATCTATATATTTAATACAAAGAAAAAATTTAGAGTAATGTTCATTCCCAAAAAGTTTCAAGCAAGCCTCAATAGGAACCCTATTATTGGGAAGACGCCAAATAAATGTGAGTCTTGAAGGATTTATCCAGGACTTATCAATGCATTTAATCCATTTGAAGTCATTTTCTGTGTTGTAGAAGTTGTGGTCATATAAATTTTTTAAATTCATTAACCCATTGTGAGTAGGATCCCAAATCAAAAAAATCATCTAAGAAGGAAAATAAGAAGTAATAATTTATATGAACAACATTAACATGAAGATTATCAATATTATAAAGAAGAACATTATTAACATAGATGTTGATATTAGAAGGAGTAAAGAAAGAAGGAATCACAGAGATTAGAGGAGCACCAGTCTAGTTTTCCAACCAGAATCGCAGAGAGAAGTTTTTAGAAACCATCAATATGGAATTGTTAATTATGTTTTCATACATGTATTTAGAAATTGGAAAAATGGAAATGTTCAAGAAATTATTTCTACCACTTTTCAATATATTAAGAAAACTATTTTTGATGAGCATAATCGAGGTGGATTCATTTTGAAATAGGTTCCATGTTAATATGGATTTTAGGGCCTCATTATCAAATCATTATTTTTTTTATTCCATGAAAACCATTATCTAAAGGTTTACAACATGTAGTCCAAGGAATATTCTGATGTTTCTTGTCCAAGGTGCTGAAAAACCGAAAAAAAATTGATGTAAACATTCATTTTATTAATAAGACTAGTCATCTATTTGTATACCGTCATAGAGTTGTCCAATTCAGAGAAAATGACAGATTTTACAAGAAGAACTCTCCTCGCCATGAAGATAGATTTTACCTTCCATGTAGAGAGATGATTAAGAATTTGATCAATAATGTTATAAAAGTATATTTCTTTGGGCATGCCCCAAAATATAGGAACCCCATGTTAAATTTATGGATATACATTCAAATAATCATTGTAATTGACCAAATAACTTATTCCATCAAAAAAAATTAAAACTTTTAATATTATAAAACACAACCATGTAGAATTATTATGAGGAATCCATAATTATTCCAATCCATAGGTCTGTATTTTATTATCACATCATAGTGTTTTTGAAATCATAATTCCATTTTTCTTTTTACTATCACAATAGTTATAGATGGGTTATGTTTAATAATTTAATTTGATCAATCCTGTATAGAATCAAAAATGTTTCACGCGTGGTAAGATTCTCTACATCAAAGTCTAAATAATATTAGAACTACCAAAGGATGTGGT
Source organism: Viscum album (assembly GCA_963277665.1). Lineage (NCBI taxonomy): Eukaryota > Viridiplantae > Streptophyta > Magnoliopsida > Santalales > Viscaceae > Viscum > Viscum album. Next base: position 1,597,744,048 of record OY728161.1, read on the forward strand.
AGGCACATAGTATTGATTCTCTTCTTTCACTAATAGGTATTGTAGAGTCCTTGAAATTTTTTTGTTTGGGTATGTAAAAAAATTGAGTGAACTATGGATGTTTAAATTTTATGGGTAAAATAGTAAATTTATTTAAATAAGAATACAATATTGAACATGAAGTCATATTCAAGAGCTCTTATTTACCCTTTAGTTGAAATTTTGAACCTATTAAAGCATATTAATATCTTTATAAATAGTTTATTACATTTCTAATACCTATTTCATCATAAATTATTATAGGATATAAATACTTCAACTCAACAACATGTTTATTATGAGAAATTTTTTATGTTTGTAATGATTTCAGAAAAAGAATAGATCATAGTGAAGAAGTGTATTAATGAGATGTTAATATGATGAGTTTACCATATAAAGCATATTAATTTGAGGACAATTATATGATATTGTTGGTAAATATTGAAAATTTATGGTGTCCTATGAAAGAATGAGGTGGACGCAACCAATTAATAGTTAGACCCCACTACTAATTTTTGATGGGACAACATACTGATATGTTATATAATTACTCTATAAGAGTAATTCACATGGATGAAATTTCATTATTGAAATCATTGTACTTCATGAGATATAAAACTTTTATAGTTTTCTCTTATGAATTTAGGATGAAAATAAGAACAATATGAAACCAATATGTTCCTTAATTTTTTTCCTTTTATTATGGGTCTGTTTGTTGGAAGACTATTTTTGGAGACTTATGGTTATCTCTAGCTTCATATGTTTCAAAAAAAATTGAGATTCATAGAGAGATTGTTTCGTGGGTTTGGGTGTAATTTTAATCTTGATGGGTCTACAGATCATACATTAATTGTTTTAAAATTAGTGAAATCCTAATTTGTGCATTTTTTTCATCAAAAATGTGTTGTGTGATAAATTTTTAAGAAGAGGGACCAAATTATATATACATCAGGATTATTTATTTAGTTTCTATAATGATGTTATTATATTTTGGGGGGTTTAATAAATTGTTATATTGACATTATAAAATCAAACTATAAAGTATAATATGTTTAATAAATTTGGAAATTACTTCTCGTGGATTTAGATTGAAATATATCTCAAATAAAAGGGACTATATATTTTTTAACTATATTCAAGATGAAAAAGATGGAGATATATAAATAGGAAAGGTTGGATTGTTAGGCACATTGAATTGTTAGAATGAAATTGGTATGAAATATTACTTGTAATATTATAGAGAAGTAAATAACAACAAAAAATTTATATACCATGATATATATATATATATATATGAAAAGAAGATTGGTTAAATAATGGAATTTATGATACATATGATCTTTGGAATGATATTTTAAAGAAAATAGTAAATAAAAATAATGTTAATGACTATAAAATTTTCCCATGCGAGGTTATGTAAATGAAATTAACCTTCAAAAATAATGTATATACATTACTTCTCTTTTCATCACTACACGAGAGTTCAGAGTTGATGGTCACTAATTTTAGAAATTATAATAGATTCAATATTCTTTCTGAATAAGTATAGAATTTAAGCATAAATAAATAACTAATGTGGAGAAAAGTATAGAAATATATAGGAAATAAATTTAATATAGATGTTTGAGTTTGGTAACTAAACGATAGCATCGGAAAGAATAATTTAATTGAGAACAATCATAAGGTAAGGGGACGGTTCAGCAAAATTGAGACTACAATATAAAACAATGGTAAAAAGTTGAATATAAAGAAATTTTAAATTTCTCGGAAAAAAGTGTTTAGAAAATAGGTTTCCAGATGTTCTCATTTAATAAATTCTGTGAAAATAGTATCTTTTTATTAGTTTTTTACAATCTGGTGAATTCATGAGTATTTTATTCTTGAGAATCATTCCTTTACACATAATAGAATTAGTTCATGGATAATTATATATCTTGATGATTCATAAAGGTATACTTAAAACATTCTAAATCTACGGACGTTTTTTTAATGGAAATGAAAATTTATAGATATTGAATGAACCAATATAATTCTAAATAATGTTCATTATATACCTGGATTACGGGAAATATTTCCTTCCACTAGAAAAATGGTGGTGGGGGATATGGTAAAAATATTTATAATAGAGTAGGGAAAGTCAAATGATGATTAATGGTTTTTGAAAGGAGTGTTAATGATGGGACCTTATATCATATTGATTCTTCTAATGGATTTTTAGTGATGATAATTTAAAAAACCGGAAGTATTTTGTAATTTTATTATTATCGTGATTGAAATAATGGGAAGATCATGAATGTTTGTGTGTCAATGGATATACATATGACCAATCATTTTAAAGTCCTCATCCCCAATATCCCAGAACATGTTTCATAGTTTATTACATTAGAATATATATAAAGTGTCGAATCCTAAAAGTCCAATTAGATTAGTTGGTTTGGAGGACCATATATATCTAAGATATCCCTTTGGAATTGGGAGTATAAAATAAAACAAAATACATAATAAAATAAAATTCTCAGCATCCTTGAAAAATAATTCAAATCATTTACCTTCATATCAAATAGAAAGGAATCAAAATAAATTTGAGTCTAAGTTATTAGTAACATTTAAGCCCATACGAAGAACTCATTCATCATTAAATAATAATCAATATGTCATAGAAAATAAATGAACAACCATGAAATTTACATTGATTATGTATGTTAATAGATAAGTCATAGTAAATTTCTAAATGAAATTTATTGAAAAATCATTCCTTTTAAAAATTAAACTGAATGTAAAATAAACCTAGAGATAATATTAACACTTACCCGATCTATTATAAAGAATATTCCCGTTTTGATTTAATGAAATGTATTGTTTTTTTAAAATTTTTTAGAAAAAACATACACATATATGGTTTTATCCTCTTTGATTTAAAATACTATTAGTAATCATAGCCACTGATAATATAATCATTTAACAATGATCATATGATTAGAATAAATATAGGGTTTTAAGAAATGTAATTGACATGAGAAAGGAAGACATGACCTCAAGAAGTATGATTTTACCCTTTGAGGCCCATTTATTAGATCTTTCTAGAGAGATTGAATCACTATGCTTTGATCTTTACCAAGACAAAGAAAAAAGATCCAACATCTTAATCATGAGATGAATCTCTTAAGGGAGACGTTCATGTTCATCGAGACCACAACCCAAACCATGTGTGTCGAACCACCCCATGAGTGTTTAAAAATCACGCGCCTTACTCTTAAAGCATTCACTAGTGTATTATATTGATATGTATCATTACCATAGAAATATTTTTATGTTAATTATATTTTATATTTTTATGAATATATTTTAATCCTATTACTTTATAATTTTTTTATTTTTAATACTATAAACCCAAAAAAATATTTTGGGTAATATTCAATTTCAATTATGGAATTTATTTTGATGTTTTAATTGAATTTTAAAATAATTAAGATTTTAATTTTAATATTATTAATAGTATTGTTTATTAAATAATAATGATCATATAATTTTTATGAATTAAATGTAATATTTATAAGAGTTTGAAAACATTCATTGTCACAAAACCCATCATTTCCTACCAAATGTTGATTTTATTTTTAAAAGTGAAATTTCATATATTATGAAATTTTTTTAGATAAAATGAATTTTATTTATTAAACCAAAAAATCAAAATTATCCATTTTTTAAATGTTCCTTATTTTTATTAGAAAATTTATTTTTCGGATATAAATTAAATACAAAATAAATATATGATGTGTATTAGGACATCATAATGACTTAAAAGTGAGGTACTAAATAATATAAATAGTATCCATGACCAAATATATGTTTTCTATTTAAAATAATGTGATTTTATTTTAGAAGTGAGGTACTAAATAATAAAGGGTATTATATTAATAATTTAGGAATTTTTGTTCTATAATAATGAAACCACTCACATTTGGTGGAATAATTAGTGAACAATTATTTGAAGGATTGTGGTTTTTTGTTATTTTATTTATATTGAGTCTAAAACCATTGTTTGAAAAATAATAATAAATTACGCACACATTTCCTATATAAACCCACCCATGATACAACTTCACTTAACAGAAAATCCATTAATAACCTCATTAATATTTCTTAACTTATATAGAGACATCCCAAGTCACCCCGAGCTCTCAAAAAGCTCCTACTAAGCATTTTGTGTAACAGGCTCAATTAATGGATATTTTCTATTCTCCTTATTATTCAAGTCTCTTCTTTTCATTTTATAATTTATCATCGTTTAATTATAGAGAGACACATTGTTATATATACCACTTAATTTACAATTGAGTTAATAATTATGAGAGACCACTTTAACCATCATCAATCCATTTTATGAATATTCATGCGACCGAGATATGCTGTTGAAATATCACGACAATTTTCCATGTCAAAACAATTTTGTAGTGTATATGATAGGCATTTCATATCAGGGGAATTAACCAATATAAACATATTATTAGAATTTTTGGTCTTAAATATTTGTATTACACACTCCTTAATCATGTAATAATTTATGATTATGAATGTATCCATATTACATGAACTATGTGGAACACATAGGCATGAGAATGAAATGAAAGTGATAGGTGTGCTCAGAATTGTATAATGATAAAATGAATTGGGTAATGTTTAGTCTCATTATACTTCATGTTGGGATAGTGAGTCAAATATATTCAATTTCATGAATTTCTCCATCACGATTTCTTGAATTTTAACATTTACCTATGTTTATGATGTAGTGTTTTAAGTCTTTTTCACATTTCCCATGTTATGATTATCATGATATATCATGCCTTATTATTTATTTATTGTTTATTCCCAATTGATATGACTATTTCATAACATTAATTGCATTATTCCAATATTATTCCCTTTTTAGGATTAATATATTTCCCCTTTCTTATGTATGTCCCTAGGTTATCCCATGCAATTTTAAGTACGATCATTTTAAGGTGGTTTTCAATAAAGATAATTTTTTACTATTTTAAATTTTTACATAATTTACCTAATTTAAAAAAAACTATATTTATCGATCATTTAGGTTGTATTAAGTGTAATAATATTTAATAAACCATGAATTTATTTTAAATAAGGAGCAGTTTTGTTATATATGTTATTAGTGGAACTTTTTAGGTATTTTTCAAATTTAGAGTAGAAAAATCAAGAGAAGGCCTTTGGGTTATGAGTAAGTATAAGAAAAAATACCCAAATTTTTTTAATTATAGAGTAAGATATTTATCATGAAAATACATCTTGTTTTGGATTCTACATGTGGCGTAGTTTAGGAAAATATATACATAAGGGTAACAACTCGAACAAGGTGCATGTGGTCTGACTTGGAACAACCCTATACACGACAACACACATTACTCTGCACCTGGTTTGACGCTCATGAAGGAAATTATTTGGTAAATTAAGAAAATAATTATGAGAAATTGTCATGGGAGAAAACAACAACAAGAATATATATGTTAGTAAATTTATAATGGATATCATAGATAAAATACAAAGAAATAAAATTTATATATCAATAATGACATTAATGTCAATAAATTACAATTTATGTGTTGAATAGTTTAAAAAATCATAGCTAAGCTTCCCTTTATTATGTGAAATGTATAAAAATAATATTAATCAGGTAAACAATCAATGTCATTTGAATTGTGATGAATTTACAACTGAGATACCCAACATAATGGTAGTGGGAATTACAATACTTCTGATGATACACTCTCAGATAACACATGTTATGAATAGAATCCAAGATTTTGAAGAGCACCAGATACTGCTAATTAAGAAAATGATTCAATTGAGTCTATAATGCGACAATGGCCCATAAATTTTGACTAAACGTATAATCCCCTAATCAAGGAACAATGGATCAACTCCATTAAGAAGAACTTATACATCCTTCAATGTTCTGAAGTAGATAAGGTTGATCTTTTTGATTATCATATGGAGGGAGAGAGATAGGTTGATTAGTGGTGTAAATTTATAAATAATACAAATTATGATGAATTTATTGATGTGATGGAGTAGAAAGAATTCCAGAAAAAGTTTTTTCAATATATTTTCCTCACATTGTCCTTCATAAAGTTGTAATGGATTTCATTTCCCTCAAGAAAAATACGACAAATCTACTGAGGAATATCAGTAAAACATAATAGGAAATTCATGATACACATACATCCCTTTCATTACCATTGAATTTAATGTTAATAACTTCTTTGGTAGTATTGAACCTAATCTATGAAAATCCCTCAAAAGCAGTGCCATCGATGTATATGAGGATGTTTTCAGATGTGCCCTTAATATCAAAACGAAGATCAGTGAATTTCAAGGGTATCATGGTGATAATAAGTAGAAATTGGTGTTTGATTATTGTGGCATGTTGTATAATTATTATGGTTCCATAAAATTTCAACACCCCACATGTCAAAGTGGTAGAAAAAAGCAACCTTAAAATTTCATAATGGTAATAATGAAATGATTTAAGTACTATAATGAATGAAACCTTGATAACAATGACTGACAGGAGAAAACCTATAATTAAATAAATGGAAGGAATGATTTGTTCAAAAATCAGTAGAATTTTCATTTCATAATCATCATGTAACATTAACACTTTGAGAACCAATGCACAAAGCCAAGGGTTTTTAGATACAAACAAGAACCTTCATGGTAGAAAGGAAGAGTTCATTACATCACGTTCGATGTGGATGATCCAAAAAATGATAAGGGGAAAGGTTTTCTAGTTATTCAAACAATACTAGAGAACCAAATTTCTTATACAGGTTCTATTTATTCATTTATGTCATGCATGTTTATTAGAAATATTCACAAACCACCATAAATAATGGATGTAATAGTATCGGTCAAAATTGAAAATGGGGGACTCATTGCATCTCATGTATATAAATAATCACTTATAATTATATATGGGATGTAGATATTAAATTAACATGTAATATTTCCTTTAGTGGAATTTTAACCAAATATTGGAATGGAATAACTTTCCAAATATAGATCCAACATTAATTTTATTGAGAAAGAAATTACTCTCCATACTAAGAATCATACTTCAATTATATATAAGTGAATGGGAGATAAAAAATATTATTTAGGACCAAAACATCAAGCATGGAAATTATTTCCCCATAAGAAAGAGTATCTAGATCAAATGATTACTTATAAGAAATGAATCATCCTTGAAGACATTCCCATTTTAATGGAATATACTAATGTATTTCCCAATTAAATACATTGTCTTCCTCATAGCTATGACGTTGAATTTTCAATCAATATTATACCTAGTATGTTTACATTATCCAATACACTATATATAATGGTTGTTATGGAACATGAGGATCTCATGAAATAAATAATATACATTATAAAAAAAGGGTTCATATTCGATTCCCATCAATAAGTGGTTCACTGGCCCTCTTCACCATGGAGAAGTATAGATCAAGGAATCATTTAATTTATTATCATGAGATCAATAATATCATGATAAAGAATAAGTATCCTATACCATGGATTGATGATTTTTTAGATAAATAAAGAAAAATACTTCTCTATTGTGGATTTTCAGTCAGGATATTTCCATGTTAAGGTGAAGAAGGAGGGAACCCCCAACACATCATTTCGTATAAGGTGTGTGAACTATGAGTTCATAGTAATGTTATTAGAAGTCAATAATTATCCATAAATATTAATGGAATTGATGAATAAATTATTTTGATAATTCCTTTAATAATTTTTTGTATTATTTATAAAATGATATTCTAATATATATAAAAATCACAGAGGAGCATGAGGGGAATCATAGAATTATGCTGAAGACCTTATGAATGGATAAGATTTATGCCAATATCATAAAAAACAGAGTTGTGGTTGAAGGAAGTATATTTACTGTGTAATCTCTTCAAAAATAAATGGGTTTTGTATGGACCCTTAATAAGAAATAGAATTGGATGATGGATGGGGCTGAAATTTATGACTGATATTCATTTTTTCCTAGGATTTTCTGGGTTTTATCACTGATTTCGGAGAATCCCCTCATGACTTCAATACCCTCTAACTGTGAAAACTCATAAAGGAGTCATTTTTTTATAATGATGAATATGAAGAGGCCATGAATGATATGAAAATCAGTATTATCATTTAACCTATTCTCACACATCCCACATGTGGATAACTTTTTTTAGTATACAACAATGCTTTTAAGATGTTATTATATTGTGTCATAATGATAATAGATAATGTGATAGACTATGCTTCATGGTAGTTGAAATTACATGAATATAACTACCCAACACATACTCTAGAGTATCATACATTGATATTTTCTTTGATAATATGGGGAAATTTCTTATTCAGGGAGAACTTTGAAATATATACGTATGAAAAAAACCTCAAATATATATATTCACATAGAAGGAGATGGATATGAATCCATGAATTTTGTCATACCTGATCATGGAATTTAATATATAAATTCACTTAAATCCTATAAATGTGAATAAAGTGGTGGATTATCTATGTATAATGGATCCAAAAATTTTATCATTGATGAAAATTTAGAGGGATCAAATTTTATTATACATGGAATGGATGGACATGGAAATCATAAATTAAGGAACATCATAAATCATTTCACAAATTATTTCTCCAACCATATCATTTTAAGAGGTTAATGGATTCTCCAGGAGATTATGTCACATTTTAGAAGACATTTTAAACATTACGAAACGGTAAATCCTCAATTTCAATTACTAATGAAGGATGATTTTTAATATTTGAGTCTTGACTATGTGTACCATCAAATTATGAGATAAATATTGAGATATTTGATGAGTCACATACTTTAACATTTTTTATCCATCTTGCATGTGCAGAGATGTATCAAGATCTTCGGGAAATCTTTTTTTGGAAAAATATGAATAAATATATCATATAATATTTATCAGGATGTTTGGTATGTCGTTAAGGGAAGGATGAAAGAAAAATGTCCAAGGGCATTATGCAACCATTGTCGTTTACAACATGGAAATGGGAAAAACACCATAGACTTTCTCACTAAACATCTGAAATCATTTTGATGAAAAAATTCTATATGGGATTTTATGTATAATAATAAAAAAAATATTAATTTTTAAAAATTTGAAAGGATTTCTAAATTCATCATCTTGTACGGATATACATCAGATAAGTTGTAAGGAAGCATAGAGTACCAAATTCAATTGAATCTGATTCCAATAATAGATTCACCTCCATGTTATGGAAACATTAATAATATACTCTAAACATTGATTGGAACATCATTATGACATATTACAATCCAACTAATGGATAGTCCGAGTTAACTATCCAGACGCTCAAATAAATTTTGATAGAATTCTTAATAGACAATAAAGGGGGATGCGACCAACATCTTTCTGTAGTAATGATGTAAGATAATAAATGTTTTCACTAATTATTCTAAATATATCCCTATGAATTTAATTATGGTAATATGTTAATAAAAACTTATGTTGGGGTGAATTTGGGTATGGAAGACGGCTAGGTCCTAAAATGGTCAAGGAAATGATGACAAAAGTAGAGACAACTTAGCAATATCTCAGGGCTACAATTATTCGAAATAAGAGCTATGATAACAATCACTGATGAGACCTAAAGTTTTATGATAGATAAATGGTATTCCTCTGCATATCTCCATTGAATAATTAGATGATATTGGAGAAGAAGAGACAACATATTCCAAAATACATAGCCCCTTTGTGATCATTCATCGCATGAATGTGTTGGACTACCAACATGAACTCCCACCAAAACTATCACATGTATATGACGTATTCCATCTATCAATAATGAAAAATTACATACTATACCCTTATAATTTTGTCAATATAAATGTGGAACAATTTGATGATGACATTTCGTATGTGTAGTAGCCGATTAGGATCTTAGATCATAGAGAAAAAGTTCAATGGTATAAGATAATTCACTAGGCAAATGTGTTTTGTAAAACTCACCTGTTTGAAGATGCTACAAGGACACAAGAGGAGGTGATGAAATAGAGTTACCCTAATCTATTTTATTAGGGGTAAATAACACTTCATGTGAAAAAAATCTTACGGGGAGGATGATTGTAATGACATGATCTTTTAAAAATAAAATTACACTTTACATTTTATTAGATGTTTTATTATTTAATATGGTTTTATAAAACACATGAATGTTTTTGGTTTTATCCTACCGATTTTAAAAGAACATTAAGAATCATTACAATTGATAATATAAATTTTTATCAATGGTAATATGATTAGTATTAATATAGGGTTTAAAAATATTTAATTGACACATATAGAGGAAATGCTGGCCCAAACTTTTAGGATCATACCATATGAAGATAATTTACCAGAGATTACGAGGGAGATAGAATCACTGGGAGTTTCCCTTGACCAATCCCATGTTATGATCCAACAATATAAACCTGAATGAAATTGTTTATAGGTGATGTTCAAGATCATCGAATTTACTTCCCATACAATGTACGATGAACAACCCAATGAAAGTCTCACTTACACACACCTTACTATTAAGGATTTCACTGGTGTCTCAAAGGGATATGTATCAAGAATCTAGAATTATGAGTTTCTATATTATATTTTTCTAGAATAATGAATATATTTTCATCCTATTACATAGAAATATATTTTTATTTAAGACCACAAAACAAAAATAGTATTTCGAGAAATATTCAAATTCAATTAATAAATTTATTTTCATAAATTATATTATTTTAAAATAACCAATTTCCAAATAAAATATTATTATTAAATAATTTTTATTTAATATAAATGATCATATAATTCTTATGAAGTGAAAGGTAAATTTTATAAGCATATAAAAATGTAAATTGTAGAAAAAAACTAATATTTTTTAATAAATGCCAATTTTTTTAAAATTAAAAATTAATATATTTGAAATATTAATATTATTTTTCGAATCAAAAAACAAAACTTATCAAATGGAAAATTTTCCATAATTTTTTTAGACTGACTAATTTTCGGGTAAAAATATGATACCATATAAAAAATGTTGTGAATTAGGATATCATAATGATCCAAATGTGTTTTAAAGAATAAAAAAAATTAAAAACAATCAAATCATTGTATTCACATAGAATTAATTTGATTTTATGTTTATTTTATTAATTTTATAAATCCTCTATGAATCCTCCAAAATCATTAATATATTTTAAGGGTTTATGATATTTTCATTAAGAGTATACTCATCACCTCATAATGAAGGAAGAAATGTTATTATATTGGGACCTCGTCCTTAGAAAATAATGATAACCCCTACCATGTTTTAGAAAAAATGTAAAAATATATTCTAATGTTTTTGGTTTCAGTTATTTTGTTATATAGAGTCCATAACATATGTTTGAAATATAATAACAAAATCCCCACTCATTTCCTTTATAAACCCACTCAAGATCTCACTTATATTCCAAGAAATATTTTATATAATGTTCTTACCATAACCTTCCCTCCCTAGAGTCCTCCTAAAACATCCCCATGCTCTTATGAAGCTCCTACTAAGCATTTGGGGTCACACACACATGTAAGGAAAATTTACTTCTTCAACATTATTCAACTTTGTTTACCCTATGTCATTTAACTTCATTTAATTATCGTGGGATATGTTATTCCATATTATCTATAATTTTTAATTTATTTACTAAAGTCTAGATACCCATTTCACCTTTATCAACCCATTATATGAATTCATAAGAGACATCATTATGCTGGAAAAATGTCCCCATGATTTTCCATGCCAAAACAATTGTGTAGTAAGTAACATACCAATTTAGTATCAATTGTATTGAACATTATAAACATTTACATTATTTATTTGGGAAATACATGTTTTTATTACACTATAATTACTCATTGAATAAAATATGATGATGAATAAATCCATTTTTATGATATATGTGGCCAACATAATCATGAGAATGAAATTCAAGTGGCTGGTGAACACGTAATTGTGTAGTGATCCAATGAATTGTGTATTGATTAGTATCTTGAGATGTCATTTTGGGACCAGGATTAAACCTGATTTATTAATGAGATATTTTACATCAAGATGTATATGTAGTTATCATTAAACCATGATCACGATGCAATTTTTTCTGTTGTTTCCATAATTACCTTGTTACGATTATCATACTCTATCATTTCTTATTAATAATTTTTTTGTTCATCATCATTGATATGCCTATTTTAATGCATGTATTACCTTATTCCATGATTATTACCTTACTAGGATTAATAGCTCAATCAGTTCTTGTTTGTGTCCCTAGGTTATCCCATGGAGTTTTATGTTTAATTATATTAAGGAAATTTTAAATATAGATGGGTTTTTACTATTTAAAATTGTAATGGAATTTAACTAATATTAGAATACACTATTATTCCTGATCATTCAGGATGTATTAAGTTTATTCATATGAATTAAATCATGGATTAATGTTAAATAAATAGAAGGGCTTTTATAATATCATTGATAATAATAAAAGTAAACATAATTATGGAACTAAATAATTATTATATGTCATGTCTCATTCACATTAAACATCTACCATTAATACTATTAACAATTGGGTTTAAACTATTGGTGAAAACCCTTTAATATTTTACCAAATTTGTCTCATGATACCATCTAATGAATCATGTGGGAGAATTATACAAGGATCCAACAATAATTATAGTTAAAAATCATTCTTCATATATTCAAAAATTAATTTAATTTAGTGAAAAACTATTACTTAACATAAAACATCCATATTCAGTAAAAATAAATAGATTTATCCATATTTTCTAAGTTAATGAAGTAACATTCATAGTGGAATTAGTATGTAAAAATGTTATATGGGTTAGGAAATAATCATACCCATCATTCTAGAATATGGATATTTAATAGTGATGTATATTCTATTAAAATTATTTCAATAATGTATATTTTCAATGATAATTCCACCAATCACAAAATAAAATGAGATTTTACAATAACTATTATAACGTGATGATTTTCAAGTAAAATTTTCTTGGATGAAATAATTCAAATTTAAAGACAAAATATTATGAATATTTAGGTACTAATTATAGTAGATGTCAAAGGTGTAGTATATACTCAACACAAAATTTAATTAGTGAATAATTACAAATAATTCTCAATAGAGTGTAAATTGAGATGAAACCCCTTACCTCATTGTTTTGTTTTAAATAACATCAATTAAACTCATGTATAATGTTTTTAAAAAAAAATTAAGTTATGAAAAAACATAATAAACTTTATAATATTATATATGCTTCTATTATAACATCTTATTACCCATTCCTTAATAATCATTCCTTATTTCCATTGTTTTGAGTGTTAATTGCCTTTTTTTCTCATGGGTGTTTCGTAATAAATTTAACATTTTGTGATAATTTTATGAATCTTTATCATATATAAACTAATATTAAGTACACAATACTCTTACATGAACTTTTATTTTACTTTTGAAACCACCCATTAACGATTGATATTAAATATGAAGTATGTTACGAGCATGGAGACGGTAGGTCATGCATACTAATATGTAACACTTCTATTTTTCCTAGATCATTATGGAAAGAGAGTATGTAATATTTTACCATCAAATATTTATCCTAATATTAATAATTATTTAATATATAATTATATTTTAATATATATATCATCAATGTGATGTTCTAATGAAAATTGTGTCACATCTCTTCTTGATGGCGGTAGTCCCCATGTACAAAAATGATGTTCCCATTTTACATGAGGGAAAATGAATGAAAGTAACTGAAATATATTATCATTAAATAATGAAAAAAATATTATTTAATATCATATTAATTTCATTTATAACAAATATAATCATTAAATTTATCCTTATGACCTTCCAAGTGAAGCATTATAGAAAGACGAATCACATCACTTCACGAGGCAGTAGTCTGTCAAAAACATAAGGGAATTTTTGTATCTTATAAGGAATAGAATGTAATAAATATATCTGTGATATAATTACTCCATTGGTATAAATATTTTATTAAAATAATATATAATGTTTATATACACCATCACCACCATCCTTGAGAGGAGTAAATGGAAAAATTAAATACATTGGTTCATCATGTTGTAGTCTGTCGTACACACGGATAATTATTTTTTAACCCAATTAATGGAATGGGAAAGGGTTCTATATAATTTCATTATTAAATATAATCTTATTATATTTAATATAATATTTTTTTATATATTATTTTTTAATAAAAATTAATGAAGGTTGATAAAGAAGTAAAACAAAGACGCTCATTGAAGAACTTTACCACTTCTTCGGGCATCCCCCATATGTGTTGACTAAAGTCATAAAAAGTATGAATTATTCTAGAAATAAGTCTTTTAAGATGAGGTTATGTAAATTGGTATGTGATTTGGGTAGGTATTTGAAAATCCAAATTGTTTTATGGTGTGATAAGGGCGAGGAGTGAGTTCCCTTTTATAGTTGAAGAGTGGCATTTTATTAAATACTCAATAATATTTAGAATTTGAAAGTCAATATTAACTAAAATGGACACAAAATTTATATTTAATTTTTTATTATGATATATGGCCTTTAAAAAACACTAACACAAAAGTAGTTAATTTTTTTTAAAAAAGTGTTCCTTAACGTCCGTGATTCCATATTTTTTCTATTGAATGTTTCATTAAAGTAAGTTGTATTTTTATTATAGTTAATTTATGGATTAAAATAATATAATTTCTATATAATTTATACCCAATGATTATAAAGATAATATATATTTTCAAAATTACAAATAAATTTTTTTATCGAAAAATTTTTTAACACAAGAGAATTAATGTGAAAAAACACCACTTTAACTTTAACCACGCCAACATGTTTTTTACTATTTATATTTAAATACATTAACTATAAATTAAACATTAGTCCATGAATGTAAAATATTTGATATTTATTTTCAATAAAATTTAAATTCAAAGAATATTAGTCTTTTTTTATAATTTTAAATCCCTAAATAAAATATATTTTATCTTCAAATATCACTAATATCACTTTTTTTATTATTAAATTTAACTCAATTTAAAAATATTAAGGTAAATATTAAATTATAATATATTATGTTACACATTTTTTTTCTTTATATATGAATCTCTTATATAATTTAACATAATAATTCATTCATTTTACTTCACTATTATTAATTTTGGTATCATTTATTTTAATTTATTTGTAACTAATTAATTATAATGACATAGTTTCATAAGAATAAAAATTAATTATTTCCTATCATTAAAATAAAATAAATTATCTTATTAAATAAATAATTATTATTTGAAATATATATATATATATATATATTAGTGAACATATGAGGTTTTTTCCATATTTTATGGCATTGTAAATATTAAAAGTAAGCAAATTATCATTTTTGTCAGTTTAATTATTTAACCTATTTTATGGGTAATATTCAATTAAAAAGTGGAAATGAGGTCAAATATTTTATATATTTAATTCAAAACATATAAATAAGATCATTATATTAAATTAAGATAATATTGTATGTCATTTTCACTTTATCCATTATAGTTCAACCCCATGTTATACCCATTTTTACCTTAGGCCTGGAAAATGATTTTTACTCTTTTCAATATTCATTTTAGACTAATAATTTTTTCAAATTATTAAACATTACAAATTATTATGATTCAAAATATTAAATAAAATTTTTAAAATTCACTTCATAGAAGTGGAAATGTTTAATTTAAAATAAATCGCATAGTAGCGATGATAAATCAGGTTTTAAATGCAGAAATGATCAAATGTTTACAAATTATTTCCTTCTGAATTCAATATGAAAATTATTATAAGTACTTATGTAGGATTAATTAATATAAATTTTAAACAACATTAGTGGAAACCTAATTAAAAATATAATTTATCACTATAAATTATTTAAATCAAAAGGTAGTTTTCAATTGAAATCCCTTATTTTTCAATATCCTCTAAAAATGAATCTTCTCATAAAAAATCCAAATATTGAGCCATATAAAATTATTATATTATTATTTTAAAAATATATTTTATGTTTTCAAATATTTTTTCCATAATATATAAAATTTATTGTACATTTTTTATGAAAAACATGAATAATCCATGTATATTTCAACATTGTGTAGCGTGAATCACAAGATATTACAAAATATATTATGATGTATTGGGGTGTTACATTATTTCCATATTTAACATATTCATTACACCAAATTTAATCCTGATCTTGGTAATTGATGGTTTTATATTTGAAAAACCATCTATTTAAATCCCTTATCATCGAAATTGGTTGATAAAATATCCTCTTAATAAGTGTGAAAGGGAAGTAAAAAGGACATAGAGAACAATCACAAATCAATGATTACGAGTAGGATAATATTTTTGGAAAATGAAATCATGGATATGTAATATATTAATAATTTCCCAGAATTAATTGATAGTGATAATGTATATTGATCCCAAGAATGTGGGTGATCTAGAGAAGGATAACGACTAAAAAACCTAAAAACATTTTTGAAAAGGTTCATGGATGTCATAAAAAATTATTTTAATATGATTATATTTAATTTGAATATAATTTTCCTAATGTGGAGGAATTCATTTTTACTCCAAATTAATTAGTAAGTATAATCATTTTTTTGTTTCTATTTTTTAAGCATAATTTCATCCTTTAGTTGGTTTTCACTTTATCCCTTTTCCCTGAAATGACTATTTAAAAAATGTTTTTTATTAGGCCTGAATCACTAAAATTACATTTAAATGGAATGTAATACCCATAAAATAGTTAAATATATTTCTATAAATCTCAAATTATTTTCATAAAAACTATAGTGTGGATAAGTTATCTAATATGATTAAATATTAATATGTAGAAGATATATATTAATCTATAAAACTTATTAAAATGATCATTTTATACCATTTTATAAATGGTTATCCTTATGACCCTTAAAAAATATTGTGATATATAACATTAAAAAGAAGGTTATGGAATTTCATTAATTAACGTACCATTAATCCCTCAACTATCATTATGTATCTCTTAATCATCACATACAAAACATGGGAATGAACTGATCATATAATATCTCATGAAATATAAATATAATGAATTATAACAAAACCATATTGAAAACATGAATGATCCCATTTTCAATAAATAAAACACATTTTATTATATATAGTACCCAAATTATTTTTTAACGACATAAATCATATCAAAAAAACTTTTTCAACAAATAATTACTTTGTTCCAAGGTAGCTCGTAATATCCATATGAATTTATCCATATAAATAATATATTTATTTGATTATCATTATCTAAAACATGGGGAACATATTAAATGTCCTCAATCATGTATTTTCTATCATTTTCAACATTACACTGAATTGGAATTTATTTTCACCATTAAATCAATTCTTTTAAATCGTTTTGGAAATAGTAATTAATTACAATATGTATACATTTCATAAATCAGAGAAACATAACACCATGAATAAAATACTTTTAAAACATAATATAAGTTTCAAAAAACAAAATTGAATTCTGTATTCCACTATTTCAATATCAATATCAAAAGATTCACCATGTTCCCTTAGCATCTTTTCAGTTATATTTTCATGGGTCTTGGGGAATTCATTAACATAGATCCCATCCCCATATAGTTGAAATAATAAATACCAGTTTTTTTATTGCTATTGTATTCTTTTTCATGGAGACCCTTTTCATAAAACATATAATGAAATCCCTGTTCCATCAACTATTTACCATGTCTTTTTATTTCCATAGTTATCACATGTGGTAAAATACTTATTTCCCTTCTCCCTTTTATAATTTTATATTTTCCATCCTATTTTTATTATGATTCACATTGAAGACATATGACATTGAGAATAATTTCTCTCTATTTATATCTCATTAACTATTTTATTATGCGAAGAAATGATTTAGATACAAGTCCCCTATAGAAAATTAGCATACTCCCATCAATGAAATTAACAATCAGGCACTCTGTGTTTCGTATTTATTATATAGAATACATATCTAACCCTTTAAAGGTATAATCAATACTCCACAACACCATTTATTAATTTTTTAATATAAGAAAATCTATCCTTATCTTAGATTATATTTATGTGGGATTTATTTTTCAAATAATATCTACGTAAAATTATTTCATTGCATGAGTTATATAACATCTTCCTCTTAAGTATTCTAGATCAATGACCACCGATGATCAAAATAACATTTGAGAAATTACATCGCAAGTATAACATTTTCATTCCCCCCGTAACCAAATTCTATAAATTTCTTCTCTTAATTCAAAATCCATTTCTCAGCTTCCACTTTAGTAGTAGTATCACTTATTAATAAGGGATTCTATAGTATAATGTGATCCAACAAAAGAGAATATAATTTTGGAATTGGTATCTCTATCCAGGAAAGGATATTTTTTAATAACCTCATTATCCTTCAATGATATAGCCATAAAATTACTAGTTCAAATAATATATGTATTAGATTTCAATATAGTGAAATCTCTATATTTTCCCTAAGTATCGATTCCCTTCTTTCTTCCAGGAACCATGTCTAAAAAAATGCAATATACTTTGTCAGATAATATAATTATGAAACCCATTATATAATCCCAAAACTGGATGCATATTTAACATATTTTTAAAATTTAGGCATAGATAGTCTAATTGTTATAAACATGGTTCTATTCGGGAAATCTCTTTTTTCATATATTTTATGATGGTTTATAAAGAAAATATGAATTTTCCTATGCATATCCAATATTATTGTCATAATAAGGGTGATGTAATGCATTTTTTATACAATATAATATTATGTTAATCCAAATTCTCTTCTTTCAATGTTATTTCCCCTAGGTACCATTGTGTTAAGACCACGTCCACTTGTAGTATCCAAATTGGGACGTATTTCTCCAAAAAAAACCCCAACATAATAACTTCTATAAAAAAACATATTGATGTTATTCTATAATATCATAAATTTTTATCAAATTGATATTATACATAATTTATGTTTTGCTTCTGTCTAGTTCCCATTTCTTATACTAAAATTTCTTTTAGAACAACTTAACAATCATGACATAAGTATCCTCAAGCTTATGTCTTACTTTATTACATTGGCCTCGATTCAATGGGTTCAATCCTGAAGTAAAACTGAGTTTAATAGTTCTAGATAATTGTATACATACATAATACCAATTTTATATTATAAATTAAAATTAAAAAATAATACATAAAAATTTAAAATTATCAGGATCTTGGAAAACTCATTCAAAGGATTCATTTTCATAATCTGAGAAAGGGAAAACGTATGGGTATAACGACCCATACTTTACATACATTGTTAATAATTCAAAATTTAATCATACTTATTACAACATATAACAAAACCACGAAAGGACCGTATAGGTATAGTGTCTTTAGAAACTGGGAAACATAAACAACTATTTCATAAAGCGTCTACATTGTCTCCCATTTATTTCATCATATCTATAGTCCCATTTGGCATATCTTACTTAATAACCTTATTCCTGACCTGGGGAAAGAAAACAT
Source organism: Viscum album (assembly GCA_963277665.1). Taxonomy (NCBI): domain Eukaryota; kingdom Viridiplantae; phylum Streptophyta; class Magnoliopsida; order Santalales; family Viscaceae; genus Viscum; species Viscum album. The sequence continues at coordinate 1,597,763,861 of OY728161.1, forward strand.
ACAAAAGGGTGAGCTCAAATTCTCAGTAATGGTAAACAAAAGAAATATCAATCACATCGTATACATAAGCACATAACTTTTGGAAATCTTAACCAGCAAAAGAGATCATAATTTCATTACATGGGATAAATCATGGCAGTGAAATGTAATCACAATAATAATAACTTAAAATATGAAACTTTGTGGCGTACACACATAAACATAGAGAATCATATCTCATTCGTCAAGACTCATTACCAAGACTATCTTAGTGGACAAAGTCCATTTCTGAACTGATTCACCCTCGTTTCAGTGATGTTTCACTGAACCGGTATAACCTACCGTTCCATCCATGTCTATCTCATGAGATATAAAATCATTACCCAATGCATTGGAGGGAGATATAGGTCCCACCCATCTCATAATGATACCATTCTTATGTGTGCCACAAAATCATAAACCATACATCATTGCATAACCCATGTAATAAAAATGGGAATCTTAAACATCATGACATCATAAAACAATTCATATACTATAAAGTAATTCAAAAAAATAATTCCAGCACAACATAATCAAATAAATGTAATAATAGGGATAAAAAAAGAACCCTTTATTATCTTATATGGAAAATAATTTTGATAAAACACTTGAACTTCGTTCTTGAGGAAAATATCCTTTCTACTTCAAAAATACTTTTCCTTTCTTAACATGTCATACAATTTTAAACTAAAATTAGTTTATTAAAAATAAACTTGAAAACATGTAAAAGATTCTTATTAGAAATAATGTTTTAAAAATCCATTCTTGGTGTATAAGTTAAAAAAACATTCTTCTCATACTTTTGTCAGAAAAGTCAAAAAAATACCTCGTACGAAAAACGAAAAAGATTCCTTTCATATCTTTTAAAAAAAACTCACCGAAGGGTAAAATTGAATATAAACTATTGTAGAAGGATATAAATATTACATATTGAGGAAACATTGATGTGGATGATAAAATACACCCCAGTAAATTTCAAAGTATAAACAATCTCGGATAAAAATGATATTGTGATATTTCCCTTACCTTAGGTCCGTTTTGCATCGTAAGTGTCCGATCCTCCTGTATAACGATTTAAATAATGTTATTGACTTATTCCATAATCATAATTATTTTTATGATATCATATATGGTAATTTTCTTAGCTTCTTATTAGTAATATTTCATTGTTACTAGTTATTCGGGTGTTTATAACTTTTTGTACTTATGCGTGTTTTGTCGAATAAATTCTTATTATTATATTTAGGGTATAGATACCTCATTTCCAGAATTCTATTAGTGTAATATATATCATATTAATTCATTCAATTCATTTATATAATCATTATGAAATGAAGATCATGTAGAATGAGTCACATCACATCGTGGAGACAGTATTCCGTACGTACGCATGAATGATGATATCGTTCCTATGATCGTGTAATTGTATTGGAGTGTATGTATACTATTTAATAATCCGTATCACTTTATAATAGTCATATATAGTCATTATTTAAACCATTATACCCATCCAAGTAAGGTGGTGGTGGAAAATAGATTACACCACGGCGTGGAGACAGTATTCCGTACTTACGCACGCGTGGTGATTTCTTTTTCCGTAGGATGGATAGATAGTGAAATATGGTTGTTTCATACTTATAATAACATATCATTATATGAGTGATACTGATGTTATTACTTCATAATGAAACAACTAATGAAGAAGAAGTGGAAGAAGAAATAAATATGAAAGAATCGTTAATGGCCATTACCTCTTCTTTGAAGTGCTTCTTTGAGACCTTCTTTTAGGGCACTAAAATTGGTCTTTGAAGAAGACCAGGACCTCTAGGATGCCTCTAGGGAAGTGGAGAGGAGTAATTGGTAGGGGTTTGCCGAGTTTGAAGGCTCAATGTGGTGTGAGGAAGAGGGGGATGAGGTGCCCTTTTATATGGGAGGAGAGGGGCACCTTTGGGAAAACTAAAAATATTATTTTATTATAAAGTCATGTTCGGTTTTAAATACCTCCAAATTGATATATTTCGAATATAAGGTGGGGATGGGTCGAAATCCTCTCATCCAATATAATTTAGACAAGTTTAGGTTCCTGTTTTAACATTATCATTTATATTTAACATTAAGTTAAATAAGTTTACTTTTACTGTGTCTTCTTGTGTTCTTATACTATAAGGTAATAAACTTACTATAAGGAGAAAAACGAACCCCAGGTTTTTTATTATTAATATATATAACCTTATCTAAGTAATTTGGCCAAACCATAGTTTTTTAGGAATAAAATAACAATTATTAATAAATATTTGTTTTAAAAACTATTTTATCTCAATTTTGACACTATTTAGTAAATGATTTTTGTGAAACTCATCACAGAATTATTAGTTCGAACCAAGTTAATTAAATCAATAATAGCATGTCATATTAACCTATAAAATTAGTGTAATTCATAAAAAGTCTCTAATTACATTTATTTGGGTATTTATAACATCAATTATGTCAATATTTCATTAATAACATAATTACTGCATCATCGTTGTGTCATAAATAAATTAAATTATTTAATGTCTTAAAATTACAAATAAAATACCATTATGTAGGAAATATTTTTATCTTTCTAATTAATATTTATAGTCGAATTTATCTTATGTATAACCCCATATTAAAAATTCTTTACTTATTAAACATTTATTTTAACTATTTTAAACCTTCTTTAAATAAATTAATAATAAATGTCCTAATCTTATCCAAGTGGGCCTAAATGGTCATATTTTTTTCCTAAGTTTGTTTTTGGTCGAATTTCACTTATCCAATAGAATTATGACATGTGTTAGGGTAATAATAATATCATCTTCTCCCTTAATTGCCCAATTTACTTTTAACCGTGGTAAAAAAAAGTAAAATGTTACTATTCACCAAAAAATTATTTTCATCTCATTGAACCACATTTTAGTCCTTGATATTAACCGTGTTTCTCGGATTTTCGAAATTCCACTCACAGAAGCGGTAAAATTAAGTTTTATGAAAAATTCAGTTTTTTAACTACCACTTAGTGGTTTCACTATTCATCAAAAATTGAAAGTTTTCAGAAAAATAACAAAATTTCACCCTAGGCTAATTTCGATATTCCGAATCCAAAAATGAAGTCCATTTTGAAAAATAAAATTTATAAAATTTCAAAAAGTGGTTATTACTATTCATAACGGCTAGTTTTAATAATATTTTAATAGCATATCGTTGTTTAGTGAAACTCGGTATTGTGTACGACGCATGCTATCGAGGAAGGTCGCGATTTTGTGTAAAGCAAGCCAAGAAAGTGTTGTGTATAAAAAGATTCCTTTTATGACTTATATAACACAAAAGTCTCGGGTGTTACATTCTACCCCCCTTAAAATGAATTTCTCCCTCGAAATTCTTCACTTTGTAACAAACAGATGAGGATACCTCTCCCTCGTCATATCCTCAAGCTCCCATGTAGCTTCTTCTAATTGGTGGTTCCTCCATAAAACATTCACCAATCGAGTGGTCTTGTTTCGTAGGACTTTTTCGCTACGATCCATATTCTCTATCGGTTGTTCTTCATAAGAAAGATCTTGCTCCAGCGGTACAACATCTGAGCTGAGTACATGTGAAGGATCAGGTATGTACTTTCTCAGGAGAGATACATGGAACACATCGTGTACTTGAGAGAGATTCGGTGGAAGCGCCAATCGGTAAGCTACCTCCCCAACATGATCCAGTATTTCGAAAGGACCGATATATTTAGGGCTCAGCTTCCCGTTCTTTCCAAATCTCATGATCCTCTTCCAGGGAGATATTCGTAAGAACACTTTATCACCCACTTCAAACTCTAGGTCTTTTCTTGGGTTGTCGGTATAACTTTTCTGTCAACTCTGAGCTACTCTTATGTGTTGTTGAATAGATATGACCTTTTCTGCCATTTCATCAACGAGATCAGGTCCTAATAGCTTTCTTTCCCCAACTTCATCCCAGCAAGTTGGAGTCATGCATTTCTTTCCATAGAGAGCTTCATAAGGAGCCATATAAATATTGGATTGAAAGCTATTATTATAAGAAAATTAAACCAAAGGTAGGTGTTGATCCCAACCACCTTTGAAATCCATAGAGTAAGCTCTCAACATATCTTCTAGGGTTTGAATTGTTCTCTCAGAAAGACCGTCTGTCTGAGGATGATAAGTAGTGCTGAAACTCAACACTGTATCTAGAGTATGCTGAAGACTTCACCAGAACTTCGAGGAAATCTCGGATCCCGATCAGATATAATAGAAAGTGGTACTCCATGCAATCTTACCACTTCCTTTACATATATCCTGGAAATCTGTTCCAGAGAGAAATCCTCCCTAATAGCAATGAAGTGTGCAGACTTTGTAAGACGATCAACTATGACCCAAATAGCATTATTGCCTTTGGATGTTTTAGGAAGTCCTGTGACAAAGTCCATAGTTATGTTTTCCCATTTCCATTCGGGTATAGGTAATGGTTGTAACATCCCCTTAGACTTCTTTATATCAACTTTAACTTGTTGTTAAACCAAGCATCGAGAGACATATTCAGCAACATCTCTTTTCATGCCAACCCACCAGAAGTACTCTTTCAAGTCCCTATACATCTTCGTGCTTCCAGGATGAATAGAGAATGAAGAATTATGAGCCTCATCCAGCATCTCCTTCTTTAATTTGGGGATGGAAGGAACAAAAACCCGATTCCTGAACCTTATTATCCCATCACAATCAAGGTTGAATTCAGGAACATTTCTCACCTACTTTTGTAACTCAACATCTTCTTTCTGTGCCTCTTTAATCTTTTCATGTATAGATGGTTGAACATTCATTTTAGAAAGATATGATTTTCCCCCTTCCATTATAATTCCAAGATCCATCCTTTGTAAATCCTTAAATATTGGATCTTTTGTGATCCTCATCATGGATAAACTAGCATGGTCTTGTCGACTTAATGCATCTTCCACCTTGTTTTCTTTCCCAGGGTGGTAATGGATTGAGAAGTCATAATCCTTATTCAGCTCTAACCATCTTCTTTGGTGCATATTCAGCTCCTTTTGTGTGAAAATATACTTTAAACTTTTATGATTAGTATAAATATCACAACTTTCACCATAAAGATAATGCCTCCAAATCTTTAATGCAAAGATTACCGCAGCTAACTCCAAATCATGTGATGGGTAATTTTGCTCATGGATTTGCAACTATCGTGAGGCATAAGCTATCAGCATATCATTTTTCATAAGAACACACCCCAATCCCTTCTTGGATGCATCACTATAGATCACAAGCCTTTCTCCACTACAAGGCAGTGTGAGCACAGGTGCACTGGATAACCTTCTTTTGAACTCCTTGAAATTCTCTTCACATTCTTCTGTCCAGACAAACTTAACTCCTTTCCGAGTCAACTTGGTGAGTGGATTAGATAATCGTGAAAAATCTTTCACAAAATGTCGATAATATCCAGCCAAACCAAGAAAACATCGGATCTCAGTTACTGTTGTTGGTCTCGACCATCTTTCGATAACCTCTGTTTTTGCTGGATCCACAGATATCCCCTCTTTTGAGATTATGTGACCCAAAAATGCAACTTTTTGAAGCCAAAATTCCCACTTGGTAAATTTGGCATAAAGCTTCTCCTTTCTCAGGGTCTTCAATATAATTCTCAAGTGATCTTCATGTTCTTCCTTTCTCTTTGAATAAACAAGAATATCATCTATAAAGACTACCAAAAATTGATCAAGATAGTCTCTAAAGACTCTATTCATCAGATCCATGAAGATAGCAGGGGCATTAGTAAGACCAAATGGCATCACTATAAATTCATAGTGTCCATACCTTGTACGGAAAGCCGTCTTTGGTATATCCTCCCTTTTGACCCTTAATTGATGATACCATGAACGAAGAACAATCTTAGAAAAGTATTGAGCTCCGCGTAGTTGGTCAAATAAGTCATCAATATGTAGGAGAGGATATTTGTTCTTGATAGTGATCTTGTTAAGTTCTCGATAATCAATGCAGAGTCTCATTGATCCATCTTTCTTCTTAACAAATAGAACATGTGCTCCCCAAGGTGACGCACTAGGGCGTATGAATCCCTCATCAAGATTCTCTTGGAGTTGCTTCCTCAATTCCTGCAACTCAATTGGGGCCATTCTATAAGGTGTCTTTGAAATAGGCAAAGCACCCGGTACGAGTTCTATTGAGAACTCAACTTCACGATTTGGTGGAAGTCCCAGTAATTCCTCCGGCAAGACATCATCAAACTCCCGTACAATGGGCATATTCTTAATCGTTAGTTTCTCAGCAACCATTTGAGATAAATAACCTTCATTTAGTGGAATCAAGACCCATAATATGGAAGAAATTTCCACTGGAAGGTTATGTTCATCCTTGCATTGATAGACGATCATAGATTGATCCGGAATATGAAATATGACTTCCCTTCTTTGGCAATTGATATGAGCTCCATATAAAGAAATCCAATCCATGCCAAGAATCACATCAAATTCTAATATAGGACGGATCACAAGATTTGCAGGAAGCACTTTCCCACAAACTTCGATCGGAGAAGAATTATAAACTTTTGATGCGACTCTGGTGCCATTAGGGGTTGTCACAGCTAACTCAACATCTAATTGTTGAGGTAATACAGTGATACCCTTAGAAAATTCTTCAGAAATAAAAAAGTGGGTGGATCCAGAATCAAATAAAACATTTTCTACTTTAGAGTGGATGGTAAGTGTACCTTTCACCACATCATTATCTAACTCCACATCGCTGATAGAAATTGCATGTGACTTTCCTTTGTCTTTAGCCTTAAGAGTTTTTTGACGTCAACCATCATCATCAACCCTTGGATTAGGGCATTTATTGGAATAATGTCCCATCTCCTTGCACTTGAAACATTGAAGTGTTGTAGGTTCATTCTGTGCATCCCTTCCTTTGTTTGCATCATTAGACATCTTCATCCCATCATCGTGGCATTAAAATGCCCGATGACCTTCCTTTCCACATTTGAAACATTTACTTGTCCCTTTAAGACAACTCCCTCCATGTTTCTTTCCACACTTTGAGCATACGGGAAAGCTCATCTTCTATTCAGTGTGCTCTTTAGATTTTCCATTGAATTCCATTTCCTCTTCTTATCAAACTCATATGACTGATGGGTTACTCCAATCTCCATCTCGACTTTGAGAGCACATCGAACGATTCCCTCACAGCTATTGAAGTACCTTAAGGATAACGCCCTTCGAAGTCTTGGTTTGAACTCATGTCATTCCATGGACTCAATTTCATCCTTTTGCCTCATATTCTTAATAAGATTCCACCATGGATCAGCATCTCCTTCCAAACGATACACTGCTAGGATGACTTTATCATGTTCAGAACATTGAAGAACTGAAAATATCTTTTCAGTAGTACAAATCCATTGTTCAGCAACTAATGGATCAGTAGACCTGTTGAAAGAAGGTGGACGCTGCCTCATGAAGGATTCAACAGAATGTTGCTCCGTCCTTTGCTCGTTTGGATGTCCTGCATAATTCATAGCTTGAGAAAGTTGAGTTATCATGGCTACATGATTTTGCATTCCATATCCCATAACGTTTGGTTTCTCAGGGGGACAATCATTGCATTGCCCGTCGCATTCCGCATTAACACGGTTCCTTCGGGTTCCATCCATTGACTAAAACCAAGAAGAATAGTGTGAGAAACAGTAATTATAATAGGAAAACCACATGATGAAGAATAAAATTTCACACTTAAGTTCTTATCCTAGGTTATTCATGGCCATTTCTAAAACACTAAGATTATGTTCTATGCTTAGACTTATCCTTAGGGTTCTTACGATTGCTTTCACATCCTAGTTTCAAAGGTTGACTATACCTTTCCTCTGATACCAACTATAATGACCCATACTTTACATACATTGTTAATACTTAAAAATTGAAGCATACTTATTACAACATATAACAAAAGCATGAAAGGACCATATAGGTATAGTGTCTTTAGAAACTGGGAAACATAAACAACTGGTTCATAAAGCGTCTACACTATCTCCCATTTATTTCATCATATCTATAGTCCCTTTTGGCATATCTTACTTAATAACCTTATTCCTGACCTGGGTAAAGAGAACATACAAAAGGGTGAGCTCAAATTCTCAGTAAGGGTAAACAAAAGAAATATCAATCCCATCGTATACATAAGCACATAACTTTTGGAAATCTTAACCTGCAAAAGAGATCATAATTTCATTACATGGGATAAATCATGGCAGTGAAATGTAATCACAATAATCATAACTTAAAACATTAAACTTTGTGGCATACACACATAATCATAGAGAATCATATCTTATTAGTCAAGACTCATTGCCAAGACTATCTTAGTGGACAAAGTCCATTTCTAAACCGAGTCACCCTCGTTTCAGTCCTGTTTCACTGAACCGGTATAACCTACCGTTCCAGCCATGTCTATCTCATGAGATATAAAATCTTTACCCAATTCATTGGAGGGAGATATAGGTCCCACCCATCTCATAATGATACCATTCTTATGTGTGCCACAAAATCATAATCCATACATCATTGCATAACCCATGTAATAAAAATGGGAATCTTAAACATCATGACATCATAAAACAATTCATATACGATAAAGTAATTCATAAAAATAATTACATCCCAACATAATCAAATCAATGTAATAATTGGGATAAAAACAGAACCCATTATTATTTTATATGGAAAATAATTTTGATAAAACACTTGAACTTCATTCTTGAGGAAAATATCCTTTCTACTTCAAAAATAATTTTCCTTTCTTAACAAGTCATACAATTTTAAAATACAAGAGGTTCAATAAAAATAAACATTAAAACTTGTAAAGGAAGATTCTTGGAAATAATGTTTTAAAAATACATTCTTTCCGTATAAGTTAAAATAAATATTCTTCTCATACTTTTGTTGGAAAAGTCAAAAAAGTACCTCGTACGAAAAACGACAAAATATTCCTTTCATATCATTTACTAAAAACTCACGGAAGGGTAAAATTGAATATAAACTATTGTAGAAGGATATAAATATTACATATTGAGTAAACATTGATGTGGATGATAAAATACACCCCAGTAATTTCAATGTATAAACAATCTCGGATAAAAATGAGATTGTGATATTTCCCTTAACTTAGGTCCGTTTTGCTTCGTAAGTGTCCGAACCTCCTGTATAATTATTTAAATAATGTTATTGACTTATTAAAGAATCATACTTATTTTTATGATTTCTTATATGGTCATTTTCGTAGCTTCTTAGTAGTAATATTTCATTGCTACTTGTTATTCGGGTGTTTATAACTTTTTGTTCTTCTATGTGTTTTGTCGAATAAATTCTTATTCTTATATTTATGTTATAGATACCACATTTCCATAATGGTATTAGTGTAATATATATCATATTAATTCATTCAATTCATTTATATAATCATTATGAAATGAAGATCATGTAGAACGAGTCGCGTCACGTCGTGGAGACGGTATTCCGTACGTACGCACGAGTGATGATATCATTCCTATGATCGTGGAATTGTGTTGGAGTGTATGTATACTATTTCATAACCAGTATCACTTTATAATAGTCATATATATTCATTATTTACACCATTATACCCATCCAAGTATGGTGGTGGTGGAAAATAGATTACACCACGGCGTGGAGACGGTATTCCGTACGTACGCACGCGCGATGATTTCTTTTTCCGTAGGATGGATAGATGGTTAAATAGGGTTGTTTCATACATATAATAACATATCATTATATGAGTGATACTGATGTTATTAGTTCATAATGAAACAACAAAAAAGAAAAAGTGGAAGAATAAATAAAGATGAAACAATCGGTAACAGCCATTACCTCTTCTTTGAAGTGCTTCTTTGAGACCTTCTTTTAGGGCACTAAAATTGGTCTTTGAAGAAGTCCAGGACCTCTAGGATGTCTCTAGGAAAGTGTAGAGGAGTAATTGTTAGGGGTTGGCCGAGTTTTAAGTCTCAATGTGGTGAGAGGAAGAGGGGGAGGAGGTGCCCTTTTATAAGGGAGGAGAGGGGCACCTTTGGGAAAACTAAAACAATTATTTTATTATAAAGTCACGTTCGGTTTTAAATACCTCTAAATTGATATATTTCGAAGCTAAGGTTGGGATGGGTCAAAATCCTCTCATCCAATATAATTTAGACAAGTTTAGGTTCCTATTTTTACCTTATCATTTAGATTTAACATTAAGTTAAATAAGTTTACTTTTACCGTGTCTTCTTGTGTTCTTATACTATAAGTTTAATAAACTTACTATAAGCAGCCAAACGAACCCAAAGTTGTTTATTATTAATATATATAACCTTATATAAGTCATTTGTCCGACCCTTAGATTTTTAGGAATAAAATAACAATTATTAATATAATATTTTTTTAAATAACTATTTTATCTCAATTTTGACACTATTTAGTAATTGATTTTTGTGAAAATCATAACAGAATTATTAGTTCGAAACAAGTTAATTAAATCAATCATAACATGTCATATTAACCTATAAAATTAGTTTAATTCATAAGAAGTCTCGAATTACATTTATTTGGTTATTTATAACATCAATTATGTCAATATTTCATTAATAAGATAATTATTGCATCATCGTTGTGTCATAAATAAATTAAATTATTTAATGTCTAAAAATTACAAATAAAATACCATTATGTAGTAAATCTTTTTATCTTTCTAATGAATATTTATAGTCGAATTTATCTTATTTATAACCCCATATTAAAAATTATTTTTATTAAACTTTGATTTTAACTATTTTAACCCTTCTTTAAATAAATTAATAATAAATGTCCTAATCTAATCCAAGTGGGCCTAAATGGTCATATTTTATTCCTAAGTTTGTTTTTGGTCGAATTTCACTTATCCAATAGAATTAGGACATGTGTTAGGGTAATAATAATATCATCTTTACCCTTAATTACTCTATTTACTTTAAACCGTGGAAAAAAAAAGTAAAAAGTTACTATTCACCAAAAAAATTATGTTCATCTCATTGATCCACATTTTAGCCCTTGATATTAACCGTGTCTCTCGGATTTTTGAAATTCCACTCAATGAAGCGGTAAAAATAAGTTTTATAAAAAATTCAGTTTTTTAACTATCACTTAGTGGTTTCACTATTCATAAAAAATTGAATGTTTTCAGAAAAATACCAAAATTTCACCCTAGGCTAATTTCGATATTCCGAATCCAAAAATGAAGTCCATTTTGAAAAATAAAATTTATAAAATTTCAAAAAGTGGATATTACTATTCATTACGGCTCGTTTTAATAATATTTTAATAGCATATCGTTGTTTAGTGAAACTCGGTATTGCGTACGATGCAAGCTATTGAGGAAGGTCGCGATTTCATGTAAAGAAAGCCAAGAAAGTGTTGTATAGAAAATGATTACTTTGATGATTTATATAACATAAAAGTCTCGGGTGTTACAATGGGTTATATAAAATACTCACTAATAGATAAATATTGTGCAATATTTCAATAAGAATTAATGAATAATCAATATGTAAATGTAAATAAATGAACATAAATTCCATTTAAATTTTTACTATATTAATATATAAGACATAATGAATATGGAAACATAAATAATAGATAACTCATGTGACTTAAATAATAAATATAAAATTTAATGAATCGTAATATAATATCCTAGTGAAAATCACCAAGACAAAAATAACTAAATTATTAATGAAGGAAATACTAAATTAAAGTACATATAATCATAGAAACATGTTACCTAAACCATCAAAACCATTCAAAATACATTTTAATCTATAGGTAAAAACATATTTCATTCGGCCAACTGATTTGTCTCATTAGACCAACTGATAAATTGCGGTTATCTATTCTATTTGGACGAACCAATGACTACATATCCATATAATAACTTATATTGAGAAGAATCTAATAAATTCATCAATCAATATTCTATAACATTAAATATTCATATTCTGTAAAAGGAACAGATTAATCAATATTTATGAAGTTAATCAAATATCATTCAAGGTGGAAATCACATGTACAAATTTAATATATTTTTGGAAATAAAAATAACCATCATTATAGAAAATGGATATTTAATAAATGAATATTTTTAAATAAAAAACAATTTAAATTAATGTTATTTTTTCAAGAAAATGTTATTAATTACAAAAGAAACTGAAATTGTACAATAACATTTACAACTTCTGAATTTTCATTTGAAATCTCCATGAAAAAAAAAATTAAATTGAAATATAAAATACCATTAGTAGTGAAATATTTATTAAATTACATGTAATGTGGGAATTATATACATTACATAAAACATAAATAGTGTATCATTACACATCAATCCTGATGGAATGTAAATCGAGTTCAAATTCTTTACTTCACACATTCATTTAGTTAAACATGATTAATCCTCATGTAAAATTTTTTAAAATTATTTATTGACATAAAAAAGAAACATATTAAAATTTATAGTATTATATATGATAATTTTGTAATATCTTATTACCCATTCATTAAACTTTTTTCGTTTTTTTAATTTTGTCTTATGTAAATTTCCTTGTTTTTTCATGTGTATATCATTATGAACTATCAAATTATTTCATATATTATATATATTAATTATTAAAATAAAAAAAATTAAATATTTATAATCATAGTACATAAATATTACTTTTAAAACCAATCATGTATCATGTTTATGGAAAATGATGAATACTACGATATTGTAGGCGATGTTCCATATGTACTCATGCTTAACGTTTCAATCTTCATCTGTAGTTATGAAAAGGAATTAGGTAATTTTTTAAATTTAAAATATTATAATAATATTCATAATACCATATTATATAATTATATATATTATCCATGTGGTTTCATTATATAATAGAGTCAAAAAACTTCGTTAAGTTAGTAGTCCACATGTACACGAACAATGTTATTTTCATTACCTGAGTTAATATGAAACAAATGAACTGACAAATATTATTTTTTTAAAATGATAAATATTCCATGATTATTTTAATTTTATTAATTTAATTACATTTAATCATTATCTTTATCCTTATCACCTTCCATGTGAAAAGTTGGTGAAAGGCGAATTACAAGACATTACAAGGCTATAGTCTACTGTATGCACAAGCGGCGTTATCATATCTAATAATTAAATGAAGGTATATATATGTTATATACTCTAAATAAATTTATATATTTTATAAATATTTATTATATACACTAAATCCATCAACATAACCAATCATAACCTGGTTAAATTGGAAAACAAATGACATCGATTGAGAAGGCGGTAGTCCTCCGTACACACAAAAGATGATTTGGATACCCATTTTATGTAAGTGGATATAGTTTTTGTTCAAAAAAATTCTATAAAAAAATATAATTATATGAAATATAAATAGTTTATTATATCATACTAGTTTATTAAAAATTAAATTAGGTGGTGAAATTAGTAAAAAAAAAGTTGCTCATTGAAGAACATTATATCTTATTCGGGTATCCTTTATAGGTCTAACTAAATATTTCCTAGGATAAGTTTATGACAAAAATAATGATTATAGGTTGAGGGGAGGTATGTTGGCCAGTGATTTAGTATATTAAATTTTCAACCAAATAGGTTTTATTTAGTGAATATTTTGGGGAAGTGAGTGCCTTTTATAGTTGAGTCAGAGTTTCATTTTAGTAAATACTCAAATGTATTCACTATTGGGAGGTCAATATTACCTAAAGTGGCTCTAAAAATTATATTAAATGTATTTATTGATTTTATAATAGTGTAAAACCTCTTTCATAAAATTAAAAACTTGTTTTATATATTTTGTTTCTTAACTAATAATTTTCCATAATTTTAAAATTTTGATTTTTCATTGTGATAATAATTATTTTTATCATCAGTAATTTATGAATTAAAAGTAAAATAAAATAATAAATAATAGATAATTTAGACCAATATAATATAAATAAAATATATAATTAAAATATATAAATCTAATGTGTGTTGGAAATTAATTTGAATAGACGTGCATGTAATGTGAATAAATTACAATTTAACCTTACACACAATGATTATGTTTTTATTGTTTAGAGGACAATGACATAATTATGAAATAAAATTTTTCAATGAGTTAAGATTTGTTTACATTTATTTTCATTTAAAATATCATTCCATAATATTGGATTTTCATAAATTTTAAATAATTTAACAAAATATAATTTATATTAAATTAAAATTTTTGTCAATTTTAAAAATAATAATTTCAATTAAAATTTATAAATATAAAAACAGTTACGTAATTCATATATATATATATTTTTTAAAAAAATAAATTATATTCATCAAAAAAATAATATAAGATATCTATTCATTAAATTTAAAAAAAAAATTAATATTTTTAGAATCATTTCATGATTATTAACTAAAACATTAATGTATACGAATTTATTAAGTATTTACAATAATTATTTCATCTAGAAAATATAATCTATTATTTTGAAACTATTTTTTAATAACGAATAGAAAAAATATTCTAAAGTGTACCGTGGATATTTTATGTATCCTGGAATCATAAAGAGAAGGAAATATATCCAGGTAATTATATTGGCATGGTACACGTCTGTTGTACACCTACGTTAATAAGCTATGTAGCCATATTATTCTTGCACCCATACACAGGAGAGATTAACCTTATACCTACACAATGAACCTATGCTGACAAAATCAACCTTTCTTATAAATAGGTCCCTAAGTATCCACATTTAACAACTTAAAATTGGAATAATCCTTGTGGATCCCAATGCACAACAGCTTCTCCCATGTCACCAATAATTAATTATTTAGATATCTAAAACCTAAGAAAATATAGAAATAAAAGGGATAAACAATAAAAAATTACCTTCAAGGATTAAAAAAATAAATAAATTTCTGAGTTTCCCTTTACTATAAGGCCCCATCCTTAATCATTACTTAGTCTTGAGTTATTTCAAGAATACTCCTTGAGTATATTTTCAGTTTTAGAGTTTTAGATAATTATATCATAAATCATGCATTACATTCCACATTTATACAAGGTTGTTACATAAAAGATAGTATTAATTTTTTTCCATCAATGGAAACATATTTAAAATAAAACATGGATTCATTCATAACAATTCCTTGACACTATCATCACATCATGTACCATTCCCTTGACCTGTGAAAAACATTTCAAAAACTAGAGATGAGCATAAAAAGCACGGTAAGGGATATAAAAGTAAGGAAAGAAAACCTTAGTCTATGTATACATAAGAATCAATGAAATCATTCTTTACTCATAAAACTTAATCACTTTAACATACCTCATTAAATAATAAGATTCATGAATAACTCATAGAAATCATAAGACATAAAGGTAACTTGTGGTATCTATAACATTCTTACGTAGTGGGAAACCCTCCTTGCTACGTTTGGAATACGCATCATAGTATATTCCCTAAATCTCATCGTAGAAACCTTAGATTTTAACCCCTTCACATTACCCAATGCATTGGATAGCTCTATCAGGCTCACCCGCCCTTAGTTTATCATAGAACCACCCGTCTTCATAAACAATTCCCAAGAACCAAAACATAATCTTATCACATAAAACATTCATAAAGGAAACATATCATTTCCACATTAAAATCAAAAGATATAAATAAAAACATTGATATAATAAAAAAATTATCAAATCCATTTTCAATACCAAAATAAAATAAATGTAAAACATGGTATTTATTTTACATTTAAAAAAATGTTATGGCTTGTTGAGGACTCTGAAACTCAAATAATAGTCACGGCGGTGGAGAAGTCGTTGTCACCACATATGTAAGAAAAAACATTCCTTTTGTCATTTAGTAAAATGATACATAAAAAAGATCCCTTTTTAATAAAAGTAATGGTCAAATGGGTTTATACACCATATAAAATAATCTTGTGTATAAAAAAAATATTCCTCATTGAAAGGAGATTGAGATGAAGTCCCTTACCTCATGTTTGATTTGACTTGATCGTTCTTTAATGATTTTAATAATAAACTAGTGTAAATTTCTAATTTCTTATGAACCTTTTTCAAGTTTACTATTCCTTATATATCACATATTTCCCTGTTATAAACATTATGTAATTATTTAAGTTAATAATTTTTATTTTGTCAATATTTGGTACTTAAGTCAAAAATGGTCTTCTTACAATTACATGTGGTTCATGTTGTCAAAGGTTAATTATATCCAGAATGATATTCATGATTTGGATATCATATATATCATATATATTCAGAATTTAAATTTATTTATAATTGTACATAACATTTTGAGGTAAGAAATTAAATGCACCGTTCATGGAGACGGTAAGCCATACATACGCATGAACGCTACCTTCATTTCTATTTCAAATATACTGGATTGGAATTATAATGATATAACGGTGAATAATTATTCTAGTATAATATCATATATAATACTATTAACTCCATCCTTTACACATCCCGCATATGGCATTTACGATTCATATCACTTTGAGGGGGCGGTAGTCCGCACTTCCGAAAAATGAAATTATCGCGTTTATCCATAATGGAAACCATAAAGGTATGCCATAAATGAAAAATAAAGAATAATAAGGAAATAATAAACATAATACATATCATATATAAATATAGTGACATCTTAATGGCCACCAATAAAGGTGGTAAAATAAGATTGAACATTCATCATTTCGGGAGGCATTAATTCACCATCCACAAAAATAGTAAGTTCTTTAAGCATTAGACGAAGGTGTGTGTAAGTGAAAATTAAATCCTTATCATAAAAACAAACTAGTGTATTGAAGATGCTGTTTTTTTTTTGAAAAATAAATCAATAAAAAGTGTTTATTGGGTTGGATAAGAAAAATAAAACAAAAGAACATTATAGAAGACTTTACCATAAAATCGGGTAACTCCACTTGGTTTGAACCAAAAGGTTTTCTAGAAGAGATTTCGACATAAGGGAAGACTTCTATGATGAAGAGAGGGTTGTGGAGAGATTAAATGGGCATAGTTTGGCTGATCCAATAGCTTTAGAGGTGTGGGTAAGGGGGTAGAGGTGGGGGCCTTTTATAAGAGGGGGGAGGGGTACTCTTGGAAAGCCATGAAATTTTACTTTATTTTAAAATGAGATTTGGATTTTAAAGGTCCCACAATG
Organism: Viscum album; assembly: GCA_963277665.1. Taxonomy (NCBI): domain Eukaryota; kingdom Viridiplantae; phylum Streptophyta; class Magnoliopsida; order Santalales; family Viscaceae; genus Viscum; species Viscum album. Next base: position 1,597,781,190 of record OY728161.1, read on the forward strand.
ATTTATTTCTAGGATAAGGTGATAAGGGTTAAAAATACACCCATCCAATAAGTTTTTGGCATGTAAAAGTCTTAGATGTTACAATATCATTTCATTTCATTTAATTCGTCCATTAATGAGGTTACCGTTGCATCATCGTGGTGTCAGAAATAAAATAATTTATGTAATGTCTATTTTTTTAAAAAAAATACTATGATGTAGGAAATATTTTTATCTTTACAATGACTATTTATAGTCTAATAGATCATTTAAAAATTCAAAACAAAAAGTGTTTTACATAGGTGTGACATACTTTTGTGATATTCTCCTTTCTTTAAAAATAAAATGATAATGTGTCACTATCACCCAAAAGTGATTACATGGGGTCACAAATTTTGGCACAAGGCATCCTATGGTCGGACATGACACAACCAGTAGCATTAGGACACATTTTGGTGTCATTTGGTGTTATAATGAGATTATTTAACTACCCTTAACTACCTAATTACTAATTAATCAAGATAAATAAAGATAATTACCGTCGTTACTGTTCATAATGTCAAAAAAAAAGAGTATTAATTAAATAATTTGGACCTTCCAATTCCAAATATGGAATCCATTTTACCAAATTACAAACACATAAATAGCAGTAATTAATTTAAATATAATTCCTATTGTCAAAAAAATAGTTGGTTTTTTGAACAATCTCTTTGAAAAGTTTGTCACTTGTTTATTCCCAATTCCAAATTGAAATAAATTAAAATGACCAAAATCAGGTTAAATGGTAAAAATATATTCTAATTAAACTTATAAAAAAATTAAAAAGATAATCTATCTATATAATTAAATTATTTGAAAAGGAAATTTTGAAGTACAATGCAGTATTTTTCACTATTAATTACAAAATGAACATTGTCTATAAAAAACCAAAAAATTATCCAAAGTAAATTTCAATGTCCCATTTCTAAGGAATAAGATTATTTTGACAAATAGAGCTTATAAATTTCTGAATAGTTATATTTAAATATGGATTTCCATCAAAAGGTAGTAAAATAATCTTTTTAAAAATATTAGTGTATTCTATGATTAAGATTGGATTTATACCCATTTTAACCCTCTAAAACACTATCTAATTCATAAATAGAAATATATAAGAAAAATCAATTATTCATTAATTACTTGGGATGTTACATTTACTTAAGGATAAATAACCTGTGTGAGGTTCCCCTCTCTAATCGGGGACCTGCACGAGACTCTTCCAATGACACAAGTGGAGAGCCATGGTGTGTTTGCTGAAGCCTCATCCATGTTTTTACCACAGAATTCCATTTTCAATTGAATATATAGCTCGCACAGCCCTTATTCCCTTGTGTTAAGACCTTTTAGTTCCTCATAAGACCTACGTAGAACACCTTCATAGCCGACCACCACGGTACACCTATGTCGAGCATCTGCATGCAAGACCTACGCAAGACAACCTTTAATACCTATTCAAAGCCACACATTTTAGGGCCCCTCGTTGCTTGGCTACCATTTCCAAATGATATCCTTTTGAAACCTCTACCATGATATATAAATTTAAAATATTTTAGGGAAATTTATATCAACATGTCTACCTATTGGATTTATATTATTATGGTAAGTGGTTTTAATAAATTGTACTACCATAGATTCATGATCCCAAGGGAATCTATAAATTTTTATAAATATTTTCACATGGACCCTTTCCCTAGGGAGAGTTTTGAGGAAATCCTAATCTCAGATTCTGGGGAGAAGACTATGTTCATCCCTTCTCGTATCAGAGATCTGGAGCCACTGGTCCCATGTAGGTAGGGTAAGGATCACACCTTCTTTTCCTATTAAAAAAATAAAAAGTATTAATACTCTCCAAAGTCCAATAAATTGTCAACAATAATAGTTTAATATATTATCCTTTTGTGTAGAAAGATTCAATATTTCTCCTATCTATCTCCTCCACCTTCAATCCTTCCTTGTGTTGGATATATGTCAAATGTAAAGTGAAAAGGGAATGCTTTATAGCCTTAGTAAATTGTTTTATAGCCCAAACCTATTATATCCACAAAGGAAGGAAGGTGTCTGGGTTTTCTAATATTCAACATCCTCTAGTTTTTCACACCAACCCTGAATCACATGAGAATAGAGGATTGGGATGATCAGAACACCCATACGATCCCCATGAAATAATTTTCAATTGGTAAAATGATTCCAATCATAAATTGGATATGTTGTAAGTCCTCCTAAGGCCTGAGATACATATAATATCATCCGCGAAATGAGGAATCATACCCTCTTTTTTAGGCAATCTCCCTTACGAGTAATCCACAATCCTAATTACCTTTATATGAGAATCCTCCCTAGGAGTAATCCCTAAATTAAGCCACCATAAACCTATATAATTTAAGACATATCTCATGGACCCTATTAAAATGGAATTATATTCATGAGAAAGCCATAACCTATGTATGTGTAAGGGCCCTACTCCCCTCTGAGACTAACTAAACTACTTGGTATTTGATTACTATACAAATGGGGTACCTTGGAAACATAAATGAGGTTTAATCCCAACATCCCCGATAAACCCTGTTCTCTATGGTCCATATCCCTAGTAGGGTCTAATTCATCTTAAACACTCATACCCCATCCAAGATCGTTTGACTGTTTCGGAAGAATTCAAACACCAAGCTTTGGTTAGGAACATTACTCCAAGATTTCCTTTCCACATGTTGTTAAAACTATATAGTTTGAGTCCTTATCATATGAAATTAAAAGGTTTGATGTGTCCCATTAATTTGAATCAAACTACATGGGATATAATTACTTCCAAAAAGATATGTAGATATTCCATCTATGTGTTCGACCTGAACATCATAACAATTTCTGTCTCCTTGTATGAAGATAATTTATAGAGTGAAATTAATAAACCTCTATGACTATAAACTCTAGAGTTCCCCACAATGTGTATTAGAAACTAGCATACTCATAATAAGGAATAAAGAATATATATTAAGTATATGAGTAGATACCATTATTGGAGGACCTCAAATACATAGATATATATCTATCAATAAAGAACCACTAATACATATATATGATTCTAAAATCCACAAATTCTAATAATATATTTCTAATATTAGGATAACTCACACCATTCAATGGAATTAATGAAGCAGTCATGAACATATATTAAATATAGAAGAGATTCCCATAGTATAAAAGAATTCATCTAACATCCCATCCCCTCAAACAATGTGAGTTCTGAAGTATCATAGTTCAACAAAACAAATTAGATCCTTCCATTGGAACGAAGGTCCCTTTGGATACCAAATCATTGGGTGTTTCCACATCAATAAAAAAATATGTTGGAAACCATTCGAAAATAGTGATTCCTAACCAAAACCCGCATTTCAAGGGAAAAACAATTGTGAACCAAATGTTAATCCATAACCAAGATGACAATATTACACATTTTTCTGACCCAATCCAATAAATAAGTATAGAAAAGGCAATCAGAAAGGTATTTATTCATCTAGAAATATGCTACTTCATCCAATTTCATAATTTATTTCATATATACATGAACTACATTACATGAACTCCTAAAAATCCAAATGTATTCCTTTAAGTTTGTACCTATGAATTCCCCAACTACTACTCAGGCTAGATCCTCATCCACAAGGAAGATTCCATCACCAAATCAAAATCATAAATTTTGGGTCTCTAACACACGGGTTCAAGTGTACCATTAACATGGTACTTTACCAATATTACGGACTAGCTAACAGTCTCTCCAAATCAAGAATAACCCATTTCCATCTGGTCATCGATAGCATGTGGTCCAGAAGTAGACAATGCCAACCTATATCTTCAAACATTTTAGGAGCATATCCATTGAAAACAATCACCAATCCCACCCATATTCTAGGTAGTTTGACTTACAGTCTACACTGAGTTTCATATTTATGACTTATGGGTCCTTATTAAGATATCCTGTCAACAATCGCCGTTTCTAAATTCATTTGGATGTAAACCATCAACATGATGAGGGTGTTGCCTTCAACTATATGGACCAGGTCCATCAACCTAGGCATGAAATATGGGCCTCCAAGGACAACAACCAGTTAACATGGATTAGATTCCTTCCCTTCCCCTATTGGAGAATCCCACAAACAAAATTTTATTATAGAAAATGAGTGAGAACATACACGCTTCAAAGTTCAATCTGCAAACCAACATACTCTTCTAGTGGATCATAATCAATATGGCCATTAAAATTTGATGGAGTACCATGAGATGGAACATAAAATTTCTTATAATCATCAATCCTTCCATAAAAATTGTTTAGCATCATCTAAAGATGCTCAACAAGGCAATTCAATGGAAACCCTAAAGTATGAACAAAAACATGACCTCACCCATCGAGTCTTATAATAGTCTCGTATGGAATGACCTAGAGAAATTAGTAATAATTACTCAATGAAAAACAAAGTTCATGCTCAACTCTCTACCCAACACATCATTTCTGTTAGTATCAAATGATAGTAATGGCAGGGTAGGAGCATGTACATACTCATACTCTAGATACGGAATGGACGTATATTCCTACTCTGGTTGCTAAAGTCACCAAGAACATCCTTGAAATGTTTAGAGAGTAGAAAAAAATTCCTTCCCACATCATAGAAACTTTATAGAATATCATAATGGAAGTTACAAAATTACCTAAAGGACTAACACAAAACTCAGTCCTCATACATGGGGCGACCGATCATCATGTCATCCTAGAGAAGATACAAACCCCTACTCTAGTCCCAGAGGGTAATGGGGAACACTCCCCCATATCATATGGACAACCGAACCAGGCACATAAACCCACTCCAACATTAAATAATTGGCCTATTCTAATATCCACATCATGATATGAACATACACCAGCAATGAAACCCACTTCTCCCAGTAAGTGCCTCCAACTATGTGTGAGAATATGTCAAAGAAAAAGACTCACCACACATATTTGAAGAATCAATATTCGATCTGTGATTTTGATCCTCTTAATGATAGTGTTCATGAATCCCTTATACCATTATCTATTTCATATCAAGACCATTCTTTCCCATTAACATATTATGGGAGAAGTAGAAGTAACTCTGAAGTTCCTCATTTGACGCTTCTATACGAAGTCTTGCTTTAGGAAAATCTATTCAATATTGATAACCCATCTTTGATGAGAGCGAAGTAAACCCTCCATGTGTCTATAAGAAGAAGAATAAAGATGGTATGCCCCATTTAGTAATCCACAATGATGGTCCTCCCCATGATGGAATTCACTTTAGGAGTTATTTCTACTGTACTGATCCACATTGTTTTGAGAATTCTCCAACTAAAAATTTAGTGATGAGAAATCCCTCTTATATTAAGGCACCTTCTTATACAAGGTCACCCATGTATAATTCTTTGTCACTAGTGGGGGAAATTCTTTATCAACTGGAAAAAATATTATGGAGATAGTTATTCTAAAAACCACCTTTGTTCAATTTATCTTCCAATTCAATGGAGGAACTCTCTACCAATCTTTTTGTTTTTGATGAAACTGTAGAGAAAAACTATCTATGGTTTGATCAGGTAGAAGAGCTTCTAAAAAATATGAAGGTATATATTGAACAGTAGATAATAACTAAATGAAAATAAAATTCCGGTCAGGTTTTTGCCTTTTGAGACTCCTCAATACATCATTTTAGGGACATTGATAAGATATTTTATGCATGTAATCCTGCTCAACTTGTCGAAAAATCATCTTCATTTGATGGAAAAGATATCCCATAATGAAAAAGACACATGCTATGTCAAGGTAATATTAGGGTTACAATTCCAAATTTATATGGAATATCTCCTGGCTTCCAAACATCCAAAATTTGTGAAGCAACAGAGAGCCCATTAACATGAATTCCTCAATGGAATAATGTGGTTACGACGATTGATCGCAGAAACCCCATATGTTTTTCATACCAGATGATCAATACTAGAAATTTCGATTATAGCCACAGAACTACTGCCACTGTTTTATAGGTCTGTGGCTATGGATTTTTATAGCCATGGTTTAATAATTAATTTGTGGATAAACATCTGATTCTTTTGGAATATGAATCAGCCTCCTCTCCACATCCCCTGATCTATAATCCTCCTCCATGAACTATATACATCTATCACTTCGGATCCCTCCTCCCAGCACTTCCAATAAACTCCCTCTATCACGATATCATCGACCACTCTCTCCACGACCCTCCTATATGAATTTTCGACCTCTCTTATGCTATTAACGATGCCCCTTTAGAAGAATGAATCCATTGGCCCTTCAACTAGAAATATCTATGTACATTATGAATATCCCTCCTTCTATTTCCCTCCCACTATAAAACTATTAGGTTTTGACGATCAAAGAACCATCCTCTTGTGGATGGTGTTGTATTTTAAATTTTTTTATTTCCGTTATGGAATGATATGCACATGTTGTGGATGAATATGGAGAGTTGAGGGATGAAGACAGAGCAGATTTGGTTCAACTTCCAGTACAGTTGGTAATTTATGATCATTTCTTAAATTATTTATTAATTGGAAGTTTTTTTATTTTTTTGTACAAATAAATTTTATCTTATTGGGATGGTTTGTTTTTTTGAATTCATGTTGTAGTAGACGTGATTTCTTGTTTAATTCTACGCACCTCTGTATTTTCATTATTTATTTGTTTCTTGTCGAGTGAAGTAACTTTGTGGAAGTATTTTGTTAATTTTTATATGATTATCCTTTTACATCTCATGATTATTTAATTTTTCAATTGGTTATCTTTTTTCCTTGAGAACCTATGCTTGCATGGTTAACGTAATAAAATCCATATTTGTATTTTGTTACATGTAATTGGGGAGGAAGGGTTTTATTTATCCTTGTATACAGTTCTATATTTATCTTTATAAATTATAATTTCTTCATTGATATGCTTTTTTTCATGTATTGTTGTTCAAATATGAAGTAGTTAAAAAATTTATGAATGTGGCTGGTGATTCCTGTCTTTGAATTAGCTTGTGGTGTTTATCTGATGAAAACTGAGGGGGTATGCTTCTATATATTTTTTAAATACATTGAAAACATTTAATTATGTAGGGTCATATCAATGTGATTTGAATGTGAAATTGAAAATATAAGACGAGAGGAACTAAAAACAATACCAATGTGAAGGATTTTTTACTTTCCTGATTATTTTCTTAAACCTGGTTCCATGGTAATAAATTCGTCCCTCTAAATAGCTTGCCCTTTTTTGGTGTCAATCAATTCCAAAAGCGGGGGTCGGCTCGGAAGGGAACTACTAAAAAAATATTATAATGTTCTCAACAAGAACTGGGTATTTAGGGTTTTATCCCCTCATATTTCACTAATGTGTATTTTCCCTAATGGTTAGAATTTTTTTTATGGATTTTAGGAGGTTTACAATTTCAAATGATGTAAGAAAAACTATTTATAGTAGTGTTATTCAAATCATGTGATTTTGGTTGTTATGGTTTAATTTTGAGTAAGATGGCAATGTATTGGGTACGTTTTTGATTTGACATTGGGGTTTTGTTTTGGTGGTAATCCCTGATGTCAGTGAATCTTGTTTGGGGTTTTCTTGATTTTATGATGTGAAAATATCAATATTGGGGATTTTGGTGATTTTTTCATGATTTTATCAATATTTTTAATAGTTTTTTTAATGTTAAATCTTATAATGGGGTGGTGGTTTCATTTTATCAGGGGTTAATGTGTGGAGTTTGGGTTTTATTCTTGGTGTGTAGGAGAGAAACCCTTAGAATATTATGATAAACATTCGTGTTTGGTGTTTGGGAATTTATATTTTGTAATGAAGTCAGGATTAAAGGTTGTTTAATGATTTTTTGGTAATAATACATTCTTCGTATTGTGGTGTGATAGGATTCTATTTAGTAAAGATGTTATTAGCAGATGATGATGAGAAAAATTTCATCAAAAAATATTCTCATTAGGTTGGAATTTTGTTATAATAGGAAATATGATCATGTGGTTTTTTATCTTATTATGTTACAACTACTTATATACATTTAACAAGGCCTTCAAAAAGGAAAATAAATTGTTTTCTATGATATCTACGAGTTCTAGGAGTATTAGTATCAAATTTTTGTAGTGACATGGGATCATAGGATTATTAGAATTTTTTGAAGAATGTTTAGTTAATATTTGAATGGATTGGAACTCTAGAGGTTATATGTGTGAAACTAGAAGTTTTTAAATTCAATGAGATGAATCAGAATGGATAAATACATTAGACCATAAAATAAGAAATCAGGAGGTTCTATGGATCATGTTTCATTCCCTATTCTATGAGAGGCTATGGTATATTTACAGAATAAGAACGTGTTTTTGGAATTCATGGAGCTACATCATTATGGGTATCAGTAATAGAGTATGCCAATACATTTTAAATGTTTAATATTTTCATTCCTTCCTTCTAATGAAATTAATTCATTATGGAATTTTTTAAAATGTTCTTATGTACTCATTATGGGTATGAGTATCTTATTTTGTTCTAGAAACCTACGAGGAGATATTCATAAAAGGCAGAGATATCTATGTAGATACATCCATTGCAAAGGAAGGTGCATGGATAGGGATTGAAACTGGTTATGAATGAATGTTGGTTGATGAGAATTAGTATGAGGATAACATAGTAAATGTAATGATTATTATCTTAGCTCAATATTAAAAAAATAAATGAAGAATGGTCTATTTATCATGTATCAAGAATGTGTGTGCATTCCCCTAATATTGGGAGGGAAAAAATAGGTTTCATGTACATGTCAAGATGTGGGTTATTATATAGATTATTATATTGGGTTATTCCATCATAGGTGAAGGGTATTTTAGTACAATACTTTTTGAGGTATTCTTATGGTTATTTTTTTCTATAATTTTGATTTCTCTATCTAATATATTTTAATGTATTATTTTTGTTGGATATAATGTATGATTGAATGTTTATTGTCTTTAAATGAATAAATATTGTTGATATTATTGGGCTTGGATATTATATAGTGATCAAAATGTGATATGAGGTATAATACATGTGTATGTATGATGGATTATGGTATCAATAATACTATAGTGTGGAGATTTATACTCATATTTTTTAGGGAAATCCATATCATGGGATGGTGATCATAAACAATGTTTTGTTATTTATGAACATAGAAAGTAAATGGATGAATTTATTGTTTGTAGATGGATGTTGGATGAGCCCTATTTTGTTCTAAGACCACAAAAAAATTTATGATTTAACAATAGTGGTTGGTATAATAAGTGTGTTAAATTAATTTTGATGAGTTCAGATTGGTAAGTTGGATATTTAGAGCTTCTATATTTCTAATATGTCATACAGATCAATGTGTTATGTTAATTATCAATATTTGATATTGTAGTGGTCCAGTACTTGAAAATTAGAGTGTGGAGTTTGAAAGGGATCATAAAAAGGGTACTCTATAGGCTGTGTTAGGTAAAACACGTAGTCCAAATTGTTACGAATTTCTGAAATAGATTCCGTAACAATAATAATTGTTGAATGAATAATGGAAATAATCAATTATAATTTTTTCTAAAATAGTTTCTACCAATAACAAATATACAATCAAGAAGAAGGATGATCATGCACCAAAAGATTGTCCGATCATTTTAGAAAACTGGATTGAAAAATCCAAGTGTATTGAGTGAGATTAAAAGAAGTAAAATTCAATACTTTATAAAATTGGTAAACCTATATAGACTAGGAATAATGGTGAATTACATTTAAAAAAAATGATAAATAATGAGGTTTAGAACTATAATATTAATAAGGATATTGGAATGAACACTTTTATGTTTTTAATACATTCATGGAAGAAATTTTCTAGGTTATAAACCATGTCTAATCCCTATTTCTCAATTTTAAGTGATAATGGATGTTTACATTATTCACATATTTTGGTGAATTTGTTTGAACAGGAAAATGAAGGTGATGTTTGAAAAATGATGAGATTTATTAATGATCATGTTATTTAGTATTAGGATGTAAAAATCAATCTGAATATTATTTTTCATTATTGGTTATATATTTATGTATAATTTATCACTTACAATTGAAACATTGATCACCTATATATAAGAAGTCATTATATCTCATTTCTTTTCCTACTATTTTCTTATAAGTGGTTTCATAGGATGAGGTTGGTTCTATCCACCACCGTTGAAGACAATGAGATCAAAATCGGATTTGCGTAAGGTTAATTAAGTTTTTATTGTTGGGCCCAATTTTAATTAGGGATTTCGTGATGTTTGGGTTCTTTATATTTTTGTAGAGTGTTTTTAATTTCATTGAGGTGGATTCCAGTTGCCGATTACGAAGGATTACATGTCTATACAAAGGTAGTCACATACATATACACGTTCCCCCTTCATAAATATAAACTCATGGAATTATGAATATATATATTGGGGATATGTGTTATTATATATAGATATGAAAAATGCATACATTTGTACATGTAATGGGTTATATGCAAGTATAAACATATAACTAAGGACCCCCTTGTGCATATTTGGCTACAAAATTATGTAAATAGGGGAAAGGAGTCCTTATATATATATGTGAAGTTTCATATGCATACAAGAGGAAAAAAATAAGATTCATGTTGACATCATCAAATGAAACACGTCTTGAGGATGAGGTAGGTTCCCTCTACCTAAACCTTTAATTTGAAATCTATAATTTATTTATTGTTTTAAAATATTATTTCCATAATTTCATTATTGTTCAATAAAATGTTCTTATAATAACCACTAGCTTTTTGGAGGAAGAATATGAATATACCCATCGAACATATTTATGTACCTTGTTCAAAGAGGATAAAAATGATAGTAGTTTCCAGATACTAGAAGAATAGATCTAAAAACCATGAATCGGTCATCCTTAGAGACCTTCATGATCTCATTCAACATCCCATTAACATCATCATGAATGAGAACTACTTAATTTACAAAGGTATTAGTTCCAATACCTATATTCCTTACATCTAATCTTGTATCATGCAACTCACCCATTATATTCCTCTTGAAATATTTCATAAAGAATGGTGTGAACATATCAAAATATCGGGACTAAATATATAAGGATACATAATTCAATTTTGATACACTCCTTCTCAAATTACTACCTTAAAGGAATTTGGGTTGGTATCTCAGAAGTACCTAATGGTATTAAAAAGAATTTTTGATAGGTTATTACTCTTATGGAATCTCACTGCATATCCCTCATTCAAATGAACTTCCATCATCATTAAAACTAGTGATATTAGCCTAAAAAAGGATTTCAAATTATATTATCATTCCCTTTACTGTAGTGATCCCAAAAACTAATCATTTAACATGGAAGGATGAAGATAATATTATTAATAATAATATATAACACAGAAATATCATTTGAAGGGACTTTATCCATTTCCCAAACTCTATTGAATATCCTAGATTAAAAAACATGTATAGAATCGTCTTATTTGGTTCATGTTCTTTGTCACGACCCAACCTCGGGGCCCGTGCCGTGACTACCCCAAGCCCGCCTTCCATAAGCCAGGGGCTGGTGACTAGCACCAAGGCGTAAAATCCCGGTAAACAGGGAAGGCATTGCCTTTATAAGTAACAACCACCACAGAGTCAGCAAGAGGAAAGTAACTACCAAGTGTAGAAAAGTAAAGGGGGGCCGGAATACAAGCCCAACTGAAAGTACAACTGAAAAGGTAAAGAACAGCAACTGAAGAAAAGACGGCGGCCTCGTGTCGTCCACTGGCAATCCCACCTGAAGGGTGGGTACAGATAGCCTCCAGGCTCCTCGGGTCCCACGTCCGCTCCGAGCACGTCCCGCCCAGTGGTCCACCTCCAAGTACCGTCCTGCTCCACGCCCCAACCGAGATCAGCGCTGTCCGTCGTCTGCATCCAACACAACAAGGTGCGGGCATAGCCCATGCAGGGGTGAGTATAAGCTACTCAGTAAGGACCCCGAGACCCCCGAAGGTCTCCCGAAATCCACAAAGGATATAGCACAAAAGGAAGGTGCAATCACGAAGTAACATCTGACTCGACTTAGGTATATGCCCATACGTATACCTAAGTCCCCAATTCTAGCTCTGCTCACGAGCTCAAGAACAACTCAATCCACACAGGAAAGCAAGACTCAAATCCACAAAGGAGAGTAAACAATAAATCCACATAGGATAGTTCAACACAATCCACAAAGGAGAGTAACATAAGATTCAGCTCAACCAGGTATACTTTTTCAGATGATGTCAAAGATGATCACTGATCCATCTAAGTCGTCGGACCCACGAAGGATCGATAGGTACTAACCCTCGCAAAAGACCCACACAGGATCGGGCTCACACAGAACCTGTAGTAAGGACCCACACAGGATCGGGCCCACACATGACCTGTAGCACTGATCCACGTAGGATCGCTGAGTGCAGTAGTCGACGCAATCCACTGAGGATCTCCGCACAGTCGTTGCCGCAGTCCACGAAGGATCTCTGCTCTGTCGTCGTCGCAGTCCACGGAGGATCTCTGCTATGTCATCGTCGCAGTCCACGGAGGATCTCTGCTCTGTCGTCGAAGTCACAGCCAGCACTAGGGTTCCCGCACACAGCGAGCTCGTTTAAGAGGGTCCGCTCCACGAGCCGAGAGGCTGATACATCAACTGACACGTAGTCCGAAGTTGATGTATCCAAAAGTTCCGTATCGACAACAGGATCTCAACGCAACAGACGGCGCGTCAATCGGACGCCCGGTCTGAGAGTTATTGGCATTTTCGTCCCAGGGGCCCGGTTAGTTTTTAGGGAAAAACCAACCCGACCGTACTCTGCCTGTGTCCGATCCTCGTGCGGAGTATGCCAAAAGTTCCGTCTCACTTAGAGGAAACTACCACAGCTGACGGTACGTCGATCGGACGTCCGTAGCTCAAGTTATGAGCGTTTCCGCTCCGAGGGCCCGGTTGGTTTCGTGTACGAACCAACCCGGACGAACCCAAAGTCTTCCGAAACCTTGACTGTAGTATACCGAAACGACCGTATCGATCCAAGGATCGCGTAGCCGCTGACGGTTCGTCAATCGGAGGTCCTAGGCCCAAGATATGGGCAAAAGACCGAAGAGGGCCCGAAAACGGGGGTTCTGGGCCCGGGGCGACCCGGCCCGAACCCCCCCTGGGGGTCGGCCGAACCGGGTCGACCCGACCCGGCCCGGCCCGGTTGGGCCGGGTTCGGTCTAGCCTGGGCGCGGCCCGGCCGACCGGACCGGCCGGCTCGACCTCGGCCGAGCGGCCAAGGGGCGCCGCGGGTTTGACCCGCGGCTTAGGTGGAACGCGTCCCGCGCGGGCCGCGTGTTGGGTGGCCGGACCGCGGACGCGGTCCGGCGGTTCGCCGCCGCCGCGGCCGCGCCGCGGCGGATCTTCCGGCGGCGCGCCGGGCGCCGCCGCCTTCCGCGGGCCGCTGGAGTTGCTCTGGTGGCCCGATTCCTCTCCCGTCTGCGCCGTTGCTCCATCTGGGGGCCGATCTTCACAGCGGGATCAACGGATCTCCCTTTCCGCACAGTTCATCGTCGCTTGCCAAGACCGCACACGAAAAGGATCGGCGGAGGGTTGTAGGGTCTTGTTCGTTAGACCCGCACCCTTCGCGTTAGTCATAAACAACGGGAGAAAGGGGCTACGACAATTTTTAATCAAGATAAAAATTGTTCACTTCTTTTTCTTTTAAACGGCATTTCAATTTTAATTAATTGAAAATATTCATGCCGGTTCTTTATTCAAAAAGAAATAAAAACACGGGAATGAATCATCAAAAATTAAATCCCTACCTTTTCGTCGTCGTCGGACGAGAGGTCGTCGCGGATTTGGTGATCGTCGCGGAAGAGACGCTCGTCGCACCGCGGGAAGGAGTCGCGCCGATGATCTCCGGATCAAGATCAAATGGATTTAATTAATTTAAATCCATTGATATCGAATTATAAAAAGGGAGAATTTTGAAGATTCGATTCTTACCTTTAACCGCCGATCGTAGGTTCGCCGCGGAAGAAGAAGCGCCGAAGGAGAAGAAGAAGGTCGCGGAAAATATTTGTCGACGTCGCGGATCACGGTATGCGTCGTCGAATTTTGGTTCCGGGGTTCTTCGCGTTATTTGCGTTCTTCGCGTTCTTCGCGTTCTTCGCGTTCTTCGCGTTCTTCGCGGGGAGGGTGGAGGCCCAGAGAATAAAGAGTAATCCTCCAAAATAGACATGTTGGTCTGTTTTATTATTTTGCCAACAAACGCAAATGCGTAAGTAACGACCCATCAGTTCGTTGAATTAATTCAACGAACGAAACAGCTCATTTAATTCACAAAATAAACCGCTCAATTAAATGGTCTGTTAAGAATTTAAGAAAATGCGTCGGTTGACTTTTCAGTTACTTTGACGGGTTTTCGCGGGTGCGTTACTTAGCGGAAGAAACGGCGGGGCTCGTGCGGGCCCCACCGCACAAATACCCTACCAAGAGGGTAGGATATTTCCGGATAGCACCCTATCCGCTTTAACTCAGATCAAGTGGCTTTCAAGTGACTTCCAAGCTGCTTAAGTGAAATAAAATAAAGTTGTCGCACAACCTTTATTTTATTTCCGACTTAAAGCCCAAAATTTTAAAAACCACGGTTGAGAAAACGCAACTCCGGAAGAGGCGTTTCTAAGCAAATACCGGCGCTGCGATTTCATCGGTGCCCTCAGAATTCGATTCCGGGCACCGGTTCAAAATATAGAAAAACCCGCTCATCCGTTCACTGAACGTACCCGAGCCAAACTTCGGAAATTGATTCCGGGCACACCGGGCCTCGGAATCAGGTGCCGTCTGAAGCTGTGCTCTTGTAAAATTCCAAAGAAAATTAAAAAAAATCCTTGGAATTTGCGGGTCTTTACATTACTCCCACCTCAGGGCTTTACGTCCCCGTAAAGATACATCAAAAACTAGGGGAACAAATGGGGGTACTGAGCACGCATCTGAGCCTCCCGCTCCCAAGTGCTCGCCTGGAGGTTCCCGTGCTGCCATCTTTCGCGCACAAGAGGAATCGACCGCCCACGTAGGACCCGCTCCTGTCGATCCTCGATCTCCACTGGGACCTCCGCAAAAGTCGCCCCATCGTCCACGTCCAGCTCCCCAAAGTCGATGATGTGTGTCATGTCGTGCACGTATCTCCTCAGCTGAGACATGTGGAAGACGTCGTGCACCCGGTGCAACTGAGGTGGTAGAGCCAGGCGATAAGCCACCTCTCCTATCCTGCTGAGGACCTGGAAAGGCCCGATGAAGCGTGGAGACAACTTGCCGCCTCGGCCAAATCTCCGTAAACCACGTCGAGCTGAGACACGCAAAAAGACGTGGTCGCCATCCTCGAACTCTAGTGGCCTCCGCCTCCTGTCAGCATATGACTTCTGCCAGCTCTGAGCTGTCCTCGTCCTCTCCTGGATGATCTGGACCTTCTCTGTCGTGGCTCGGACCATCTCTGGTCCCACGAGTGCTGACTCCCCAGGGTCTGTCCAGCACAACGGTGATCTGCAGGGTCTGCCGTACAACGCCTCGTATGGTGCCATCCCGATGGTGGAGTGGTAGCTGTTGTTGTACGCGAACTCCACCAAGGGTAGGTGGTCCTCCTAGCTGCGACCAAATTCGAGAACACATGCACGGAGCATGTCCTCGAGTGTCTGTATGGTCCTCTCAGTCTGACCATCCGTCTGAGGGTGGAAGGCTGTGCTCAGATGGAGCCGCGTCCCGAACGGCTCCTGCAACCCCTTCCAAAGCCGGGAAGTGAAACGAGCATCTCGATCGGAGACGATAGACGATGGCACACCGTGAAGCCGTACGATCTCCTGGACGTAAAGACGTCCCAAGCTCTCCACTAAGCCCTGCTCTCTGATGGGTAAGAAGTGTGCCGACTTGGTGAGTCGGTCGACAATCACCCAAATGGAGTCGTGACCTCTGGAAGTGCGTGGAAGTCCAGTCACGAAGTCCATAGATATGTCGTCCCAATTCCACTCCGGGGCCTCCAAGGGCTGTACCAAGCCTGCTGGTACCTGATGCTCTGCCTTCACCTGCTGGCAGGTGAGGCATCGTGAAACGAACTCTGCCACAACTTTCTTCATGCCCGGCCACCAGTGCTGTCGTCTGAGATCCTGGTACATCTTCGCCACTCCGGGATGCACCGCCAAGGGAGAAGTGTGAAACTCTCTCAGCACCTCCTCTCGTAAAGCGACTGGTACGAAGGTACGTCCTCTGAAAAGAATGTCGTGCTCTGCTCCAAGGGAGAAGCCATCAGGCGCCTGACCTGAGGATATCAGTGCACGCCGGGTCTCACAGTCAGCGTCCCCACGCTGAGCCTCTCTGACCCGCTGTAGAAGTGGAGGAGAGACTGTGAGAGACTGAAGAAAGGATGCTCCGTCTCTATCCACGAAGGATATCTGTAAGGAGGCTAGCTGCTCTGTCGCCTCCTCAAGTAGCTGAATGCCCGTCCTCCTGCTGAGGGCATCGGCTACCACGTTCCCCTTCCCAGGAGTATAGACTATCTCAAAGTCATAGTCCTGGAGGAACTCAAGCCATCTCCGCTGTCTCAGGTTCAGGTCCTTCTGAGAGAAGATATACCTGAGACTCTGGTGGTCAGAAAAGACTGTGAAGCGCTCGCCCATCAGATAGTGCCGCCAAGTATTCAGAGCGAAGACCACTGCTGCTAACTCCAGGTCATGAGTGGCGTAGTTCTGCTCATGCGGCCTCAACTGACGTGATCCGTAGGCGATCACGGCCCGCTCCTGCATCAGGACGCACCCGAGTCCAGTCCCTGATGCGTCGCAGTAAACTACGTATCCAACTCCCTCCTCAGGCAACCTCAAGATAGGTGTGCTGGTCAATCTCTGTCTCAGCTCCTGGAAGCTCTGCTGACATCTGTCTGACCACACAAAGGGTTTCCCCTTCTTTGTCAAGGCTGAGAGTGGTGCCGCAACTCTGGAGAAGTCTGTCACAAATCTCCGATAGTATCCGGCTAGGCCCAAGAAGCTCCGCACCTCCGTCACGCTCCTGGGTGGCTCTCAAGCTAGCACTGCCTCGATCTTCGTGGGATCCACTGCAATTCCCGCCTCAGAGATGACGTGCCCCAAGAAGTGGACCTCACGTAACCAGAACTGGCACTTTGAGATCTTGCCATAAAGCTGGTGCTCTCGGAGTGTGTCTAGCACAACTCGCAGGTGGTAGGTATGCTCCTCCTCAGTCGTTGAGTATACCAAAATGTCATCAATGAAGACCACGACAAATCGGTCGAGGTATGGCTGGAAGTTCCTGTTCATTAGGCTCATGAACACTGCTGGAGCATTGGTTACACTGAACGGCATAACCAAGAACTCATAATGGCCATACCGACACCTGAAGGCCGTCTTCTGCACGTCCTCGTCTCGAACTCTGAGCTGATGATAGCCTGACCAGAGGTCTATCTTCGAGAACCACCGCGCTCCCTTAAGCTGATCGAAGAGGTCATCAATCCATGGCAGCGGATACTTGTTCCTTACTGTCACCTGGTTCAGGCGACGATAGTCGACACACAGTCGCATGCTCCCGTCCGCCTTCTTGGCGAACAATATCGGGGAAGCCCAGGGTGAAACACTGGGTCAGATAAACCCCTTGCTCTGCAAGTCCTCCAACTGTACCCGCAGCTCTCGAAGCTCGGCGGGGGCCATCCGGTATGCTGGAGTAGATATCGGGGCTGTCCCGGGGTACAAGTCGATGTAAAAGTCTACCTCTCTACGAGGAGGTATCCCTGGAACGTCGTCGGGAAAGACGTCCACGTACTGGTCCACCACTGCAGGAAAAACTGGACTCCGCACGTCCACTGCTCCTAGGATGAGGCTAGCCAACTGATGAGAGATGGGCTGCACTCTCCTCCGCGAAAGTCCATCCTGTGCTGCAAAGGTTCCCTTCTCGCCGGTGAAGGTAAACCTGCTCCCGTCGGTGCGAACACATCGCACCTTGCGCCTAAAACAGTCGATCTGGGCATGAACCGTGGATAGCCAATCCATGCCCAAGATGACGTCGTAAGGCCTCGACGCCGCTACAAGGAGATCCCAGACGAAGCTCTCGCCTCCTAGAGTAAGCTCACACTGCCGGCACCAGTGCGTAATCGTCGAGTCTGCTCCCGTAGGAGTCTCTAGCCGTAAGGATCGAGCCAACGGCTCAGTCGGAATCTCCGAGCTCCGAACAAGGGCAGAGGCTATGAAAGAGTGACTCGCTCCTGTGTCTATAAGTACTGCAGCAAGGGTGGAATAGACACAGATCGTACCTCGAATCATCTCTGGAATGTCGGGGTCGTAGGCCTCCACTGCCTGGAGCTGGGCCTGTCCCTGCCCACCAGCTCCCTGTGGTCGAGGTGGACCTCCTGGTGGTGGTGGGGGTAGAGCCTGGAAGCGTCGCCCACCACCCGCTGCTCGGCCAGCTCCTCTTCCTCGTCCGCCTCCTCCCTGCGGACCGCCACGGTCGACCCTCTGCCTCTGCCTGGGTGGCCCCTCCACCGTCTTCTGCTCCTCTGATCGGCGAGTCGGGCAGTCACGGCCCATGTGACCCTGCCCGCCGCAGGAGTAGCACAGCCTGCCTCTCGGAAGGCTGGCACTCCGCTGTGTGCCCCGCACTGCTGAGCCGGTGTCCTGAGGCCGTCTGCGTGGGGGTCTGGTCTGCCTGGACCCGAGAGTCATCCGTCGACTACCTGCTGCCGAAGACTCAGCTACCTGTCGCCCTGCGCTAGGTCTCGCCGCTGAAGAAGGCTCTTCCAGGAAGCTCTCGATCAGGAGGGCTCGCTCCAGTACTCCCGCCTGGGTTGGAATGCTGAGGGAGATCAGCGATGCCCGAATCTCCTGCCGCAAGCCCTGCTCGAAGGTCCGGGCCCGGAAGAAGGGGTCCCGTACCATGTCGGTCGAGTAGCGAGATAGGTCAGTGAACCTCGCCGCGTACTGAGCGACCGTCATGCTGCCCTGGTGCAGCTGGAGAAGCTCCTGGATGCGGACCGCTCGGAGGGTGGCCGGGACGAACTCAGAGCGGAAGAGGCTCTCGAAGTCCGTCCAGAGCAAGGATGCCTCATCGTGAACCTAGAGAATCAAGCTCCACCATCGTCCTGCCGCCGCCTGCAGGAGGCTCGCCGCGAGAATCTCCATGAGATCCGCTGGTGTCCTCACTAGCCTAAAGATCCGTACCACCACCTCTAGCCAGTCCTCGGCGGCCTGGGGGTCCGCCTCACCGCGAAACCTGGGCGGTCGCTGGCTCTGAAACTCATGCAGTGCCCTGAGGCGACGTGCATCGTCAGCGTCTGGTACTGGTAGCATCGGTGGCTCGGCGGGTAAAGCTACTGCCGGTGCCACTGCTGGCAAAGGGCCCTGCACCGAGGCCTCGTCGCTCGGTGGGCTGCCGTCGCGCCCTACACTCGGAACCCTAGCTGGCTGTCATCGCGGGGCCATCCTGAAAAGGAGAACAAGAGCACCACAGTCAGAACAGTATACCTGGTGAGATGGAACCAGTAATCACAAGGAAAACTTGAGACTTTCATGAAGCAGATCAGTATACCCGGTGAGCTGACACAAGTAATCACAAAGAAAACTTGGAACACACACGCAATCAATGTTTTCATGCATTAAGTCGGAAATCAGGAGTCAGGGTCCTGGTGTACGGATACGTCGGCCGCCGCACCAACACTGGGCTCCCTGAACTGATAACCACACTCAATACACTAAACACTATTGCTTCATATAGAAAGAAAAGACGATCAGAGTCTGCGGTAGAACCGACCACCTCTGATACCAATTTTTCACGACCCGACCTCGGGGCCCGTGCCGTGACTACCCCAAGCCCGCCTTCCATAGGCCAGGGGCTGGTGACTAGCACCAAGGCGTAAAATCCCGGTAAACAGGGAAGGCATTGCCTTTATAAGTAACAACCACCACAGAGTCAGCAAGCGGAAAGTAACTACCAAGTGCAGAAAAGTAAAGGGGGGCCGGAATACAAGCCCAACTGAAAGTACAACTGAAAAGGTAAAGAACAGCAACTGAAGAAAAGACGGCGGCCTCGTGTCGTCCACTGGCAATCCCACCTGAAGGGTGGGTACAGATAGCCTCCAGGCTCCTCGGGTCCCACATCCGCTCCGAGCACATCCCGCCCAGTGGTCCACCTCCAGGTATCGTCCTGCTCCACGCCCCAACCGAGATCAGCGATGTCCGTCGTCTGCATCCAACACAACAAGGTGCGGGCATAGCCCGTGCAGGGGTGAGTATAAGCTACTCAGTAAGGACCCCGAGACCCCCGAAGGTATCCCGAAATCCACAAAGGATACAGCACAAAAGGAAGGTGCAATCACGAAGTAACATCTGACTCGACTTAGGTATATGCCCATACATATACCTAAGTCCCCAATTCTAGCTCTGCTCACGAGCTCAAGAACAACTCAATCCACACAGGAAAGCAAGACTCAAATCCACAAAGGAGAGTAAACAATAAATCCACATAGGATAGTTCAACACAATCCACAAAGGAGAGTA
Source organism: Viscum album (assembly GCA_963277665.1). Lineage (NCBI taxonomy): Eukaryota > Viridiplantae > Streptophyta > Magnoliopsida > Santalales > Viscaceae > Viscum > Viscum album. The sequence continues at coordinate 1,597,801,833 of OY728161.1, forward strand.
ACATAAGATTCAGCTCAACCAGGTATACTTTTTCAGATGACGTCAAAGATGATCACTGATCCATCTAAGTCGTCGGACCCACGAAGGATCGATAGGTACTAACCCCCGCAAAAGACCCACACAGGATCGGGCTCACACAGAACCTATAGTAAGGACCCACACAGGATCGGGCCCACACAGGACCTGTAGCACTGATCCACGTAGGATCGCTGAGGGCAGTAGTCGACGCAGTCCACTGAGGATCTCCGCACAGTCGTCGCCGCAGTCCACGAAGGATCTCTGCTCTGTCGTCGTCGCAGTCCACGGAGGATCTCTGCTCTGTCGTCGTCGCAGTCCACGGAGGATCTCTGCTCTGTCGTCGAAGTCACAGCCAGCACTAGGGTTCCCGCACACAACGAGCTCGTTTAGGAGGGTCCGCTCCACGAGTCGAGAGGCTGATACATCAACTGACACGTAGTCCGAAGTTGATGTATCCAAAAGTTCCGTAACGACAACAGGATCTCAACGCAACAGACGGCGCGTCAATCGGACGCCCGGTCTGAGAGTTATTGGCATTTTCATCCCAGGGGCCCGGTTAGTTTTTAGGGCAAAACCAACCCGACCGTACTCCGCCTATGTCCGATCTTCGGGCGGAGTATGCCAAAAGTTCCGTCTCACTTAGAGGAAACTAACACAGCTGACGGTACGTCGATCAGACGTCTGTAGCTCAAGTTATGAGCGTTTCCGCTCCGAGGGCCCGGTTGGTTTCGTGTACGAACCAACCCGGCCGAACCCAAAGTCTTCCGAAACCTTCAGTGTAATATACCGAAACGACCGTATCGATCCAAGGATCGCGTAGCCTCTGACGGTTCGTCAATCGGAGGTCCTAGGCCCATGATATGGGCAAAAGACCGAAGAGGGCCCGAAAACGGGGGTTCTGGGCCCGGGGCGACCCGGCCCGAACCCCCCCTGGGGGTCGGCCGAACCGGGTCGACCCGACCCGGCCCGGCCCGGTTGGGCCGGGTCTGGTCCGGCCTGGGCACGGCCCGGCCGACCGGACCGGCCGGCTCGACCTCGGCCGAGGGGCCAAGGGGCGCCGCGGGTTTGACCCGCGGCTTAGGTGGAACGCGGCCCGCGCGGGCCGCGTGTTGGGTGGCCGGACCGCGGACGCGGTCCGGCAGTTCATCGCCGCCGCGGCCGAGCCGCGGCGGATCCTCTGGCGGCGCACCGGGCGCCGCCGCCGCCTTCCGCGGACTGCCGAAGTTGCTCCGGTGGCCCGATTCCTCTCCCGTCTGCGCCGTTGCTCCACCCGGGGGCCGATCTTCACTGCGGGATCAACGGATCTCCCTTGCCACACGGTTCGTCGTCACTTGCCAAGACCGCACACGAAAAGGATCGGCGGAGGGTTGTCGGGTCTTGTTCGTTAGACCCGCACCCTTCGCGTTAGTCATAAACAACGAGAGAAAGGGGCTACAACAATTTTTAATCAAGATAAAAATTGTTCACTTCTTTTTCTTTTAAACGGCATTTCAATTTTAATTAATTGAAAATATTCATGCCGGTTCTTTATTCAAAAAGAAATAAAAACACGGGAATGAATCATCAAGAATTAAATCCCTACCTTGTCGTCGTCGTCGGATGAGAGGTCATCGCGGATTTGGTTATCGTCGCGGAAGAGACGCTCGTCGCACCGTGGGAAGGAGTCGCGCCGACGATCTCCGGATCAAGATCAAATGAATTTAATTAATTTAAATCCGTTGATATCGAATTATAAAAAGGGAGAATTTAGAAGATTCGATTCTCACCTTTAACCGCCGATCGTAGGTTCGCCGCGGAAGAAGAAGCGCCGAAGGAGAAGAAGAAGGTCGCGGAAAAAGTTTGTCGACGTCGCGGATCACGGTGTGCGTCGTCGAATTTTGGTTCTGGCGTTCTTCGCGTTCTTCGCGTTCTTCGCGTTTTCGCGTTCTTCGCGTTTTTCGCGTTCTTCGCGGGAAGGGTGGAGGCCCAGAGAATAAAGAGTAATCCTCCAAAATAGACACGTTGGTCTATTTTATTATTTTGCCAACAAACACAAATTCGTAAGTAACGACCCATCAGTTCGTTGAATTAATTCAACGAACGAAACAGCCCATTTAATTCACGAAATAAACCGCTCAATTAAATGGTCTGGTAAGAATTTAAGAAAATGCGTCGGTTGACTTTTCAGTTACTTTGACGGGTTTTTGCGGGTGCGTTACTTAGCGGAAGAAACAGCGGGGCTCGTGCGGGCCCCACCGCACAAATACCCTACCAAGAGGGTAGGATATTTCTGGATAGCACCCTATCCTCTTTAACTCAGCTCAAGTGGCTTTCAAGTGACTTCCAAGCGGCTTAAGTGAAATAAAATAAAGTTGTCGCACAACCTTTATTTTATTTCCGACTTAAAGCCCAAAATTTTAAAAACCACGGTTGAGCAAACGCAACTCCGGAAGAGGCGTTTCTAAGCAAATACTGGCGCTGCGATTTCATCGGTGCCCTCAGAATTCGATTCCGGGCACCGGTTCAAAAGATAGAAAAACCCGCTCGTCCGTTCACTGAACGTACCCGAGCCAAACTTCGGAAATTGATTCCGGGCACACCGGGCCTCGGAATCAGGTGCCGTCTGAAGCTGCGCTCTTGTAAAATTCCAAAGAAAATTTAAAAAAAAAATTCCTTGAAATTTGCGGGTCTTTACAGTCTTTCCCTGGTGTGATGGATTTGTTTTTCAAGGAATGGGGAACGATTCCCTATTTATATGAAAATATTTGTTTGTACCAAAAAAACCCATTAACTGTTGTTAAAAATTTAATATGGAATTTTCGATGTATGAATGTGTTTTAATGAAAAAGTCACTACAATATGAATAACATGATTTGTATTGAATGATTTTTTATAGTGTAAATCGTTTCCTTGAGTGGTAAAATTGAGAGGATCTTTAATGAATAAAATGAATAGCTGTGATTTTATTAAGTAGCATGTATCTGATTGTTTTTTCTATGTTTTCCCTTCCACTTAGTGGTTGATGTGGAATGTGCATGGGGTTGGTAGGGGGTGTGGGGTGGGAAGGGGCGGGAAAGTGGTGTGCTGAGGGTAGAGGAGTGTACTGGGGGTAGCGGGAGGGTGTGATGGGTGGTGTGTGTGGGGTGGGAACGGGGTGTGTTGTGGGGGTTGGGCAGGGTGTGTGTTGTTGTGGCAGGGGCATGGGTGTGTGTATGGGTTGGGGTAGGGGGATGGGTTGTGCGTGACATGTATGAAAAGGCTATTCCAAAATTTTAGTCATACAAATGACATTGTTCCAGAATAAATGTTATAAAACTAATAGCATTATGTATTATTATTAGGTTTGGAATGGTTTACTTCCAATCGTGGATCACACCTACTACATTGTTGACAATATATTTTTGAGTCCCATAATAGACATTAGTTAATACATGCATCATTTCATCACTCAATATGATACATATACCATCTATGATGTCATGTGGTACATACCTATACCAAAACCACTAGTTCCTTAATACTTATTGGTTCAACTTCTCACTAGGATTTTCTGTCCCCATAATAGAACCACTTTGTACTAGCATTGAGTTACTCATTCACCACATAATGCTAGTTTCAGATGATGAGGATCTTGAAATATGACCATGAGTGTTATGTACTTCTTCTCCACTATCCATGTATTTTTCTTGTGAAAGTAATTTTAATTTAGTTATTTGAATATATTTCACAAACAAAAATCATGAAATCAAATACATGATTGTAATAATTGAAATTAAAATTATATTGGAAACTATTTTTGGACCTATAGTTCTATCAACATTGGTGTGTCCATTAGGGGATAAGATGTGTAAAATAAATGTAAGATATAACCAATTAAATTAGTGGATACTAAAGAATATATAATTCCACATTTCTTATAGATAAACTACATGAGCCCCAACATTCTCACATCTAGTAGGAAAACAACATTCAAATTCAATTTAAAATAATTTATTAGCAGTTATTTGAATCTCACACATCCCCAGTGCAACACCACCCAACACTATTACCTAAATCTAAAACCCAATATCGTGTACCCATAATCACTAATCTATTAAAATTACGTCTTTTATTAAATGTGTAAAGAATAAATAATTCAAATATATCTACCACCATTTCATATATTATAAATTGATTGAAACAGTTCCAACTACCACATTAGAACATCTCAATACCTGACATCATCCATTGATTTTTTTGATGATATTTCATCATTATGGTCTTCCTTTTAACATTTCATTCCAAGATAGTGTAAAAAAGTACTCATTGAGAATATGAATTTTATGAAATGTTCTGTTTTTCATATATATTGATGAAAAATATTGTAAGTGTTGTTCTTCATCACCAATTTTATAGCATCTGTCATTTTCTTATAATTTAGTTCTTCCTCAACTATATTTTAAATTATCAACCATTTCCCCAATAATCCCTCATTTGGATTTCCTTTCCAAATTCCCCTCGACATATAAACTATTCCCACAAACAAACATGCACCTCTAGTATTGTTTTTATGTGAATAACTAAACCAAACAGACAGTTCAATAAGAGTTTTTATTTTACACAGAGAGAAGGATTAGAACCATTAGGAGGTATGATATCTATAATTCTTAGAGAAACCATAACATTAATGTTTAAATTGTACATTTAACTCCTCAATAATTTCATATACATTCCAATATTTTTCAACATATATGCCTCAGAAGTCATATTTATATAATATTTCTCTTATTTTATTCTCATAGGGAGTTTTCTCTTGAACTATTAGTGACTTATAATATGTATGCACCATTTTTTTCAACATATAATTCCCAATGAAAAATATTCTATTTTAAACAGTGGATTCCCAAAGCTAAAAAATTGGACTATCATATTCTGAATCTCTTCTCTTTACAAAATTATGATAAAAATGAATATTCACTTTCATGTATTAATTGTTGAAATATACACAAAAATATGAAGAAATATATCTAGGTTCTCGAATTAGTTAATACAACACCAAAAAACATCCAACGTGGTAATATTTACCAAATAAATATGAAACTGTGCTCTAAATACAATTAGAACCAAAAGATAAAAAACTTATATATATTTACATTTAGATTTAAATGATTTTTGAATCTAATACAAAAATATAGTACAATGAAAACACCCTTTTACATATAAAATAATTTATAAATATGATGAAACCCTTTTCATTGCATTGGTCTTGATCCATTACACATCCCCTTAGGTCCAAATCCTTTTCATTCTCAACAAACAACCATTTAAGGAACCTTATTTTATACTTATTTGATTCACGTACCTCCTTGTATCCTTCCACCACATTGAGATATTTTTTATATATATATATTCTACATAGGTTTTCTATTCAACCTAAAAGTTTTCATAAATTCACTTGATGGTCATTGGAATTGTAACTCCAATAGAGCATGTTGCAATGTCATACTTGAAATGAAAGTATTTTGTGCCCCGAAACACATAGAAATAATCAAAAAAGTTCATGATTATAGGAAAAAGTAGTAGTAAAATGCATTGATATAGTTATATTCATCTACTTTTTCTCCCCATTATTAATCTTGGACTTCAGTGTTGACAAAAAAGATAGATCATGGTTATTAGTCAGTTCACCATGATCATGTTCTTGTTCGAACACCTATTCATACTCTTTTCACTACATCTGTACATGCTCTAAATTCCCCATCACACCCATAATTTATGTTTCCTCGATATTTTTATGTTATTATTTTGTATGAGTAGTCATACCCTCAAATTATTCCACAAAAACTCCTCCAAATCACTTAATAGACACTACATTGAAGTCAATCTAGGTAGGCCCATTTTTTTAGTTGAAAAAAGTAAAAAAAAACGAATTCAGTCCATGAATAATTAATTCTTCCATCAATAAAATCATTCTTTCCTATGTTTTAATGTTTGAGAAATATTATTATGTTCTTCCAATGATGTGTGGACAAACAGAAGACACGATTTTTGATTGGATTTTATTTTGTTATTTAATTTATTTTTTGACTATATAAGTACTTCAACTATTGTAGCCATTATGAAACTATTAATTCTCCTCCAACATTGTATGAATGAGATCCATAATCTACTAGGGGTAGGGGGTCTGTCCTGGGGGAGGGGGTCTGTCGACGTGGGCGTGTGCATTTTGGGTGTATAATAGGGTTGATGAAAGGGGGTCTAGTAGGGGTAATTCAAGGGTGGTGTGCAAGGGGGTGTGATGTGTAGTGGGTTTTTCTAGAAAGGGTGGTGCAAGGGGTCCAATAGGGGCGGTTCATGGGGTACAGGGGGGTGTGCAAGTGGTGTGTCTTCAAGGAGGCAGGGGTGTTCATGGGGGTGAAAAGGGTGTTTATGGGAGGGTGTGCAATGGGGAATGTGAATGGTGGGTGAAACGGGGGGGGGGGGGTAGAGTGAGTGTCCAATAAGGTTTGTGAAAGGGGGTCCAATAAGGGTGTTTATAGGGGGTGTGAAAGGGGGTTTGTGCAAGTGGAAAAGGGTGTGTATTTGGGGTGTCTAGTAGGGGTTGTGCAAGGGGGTCTAGCAGGGGTGGTGCAAGGGGGTGCAAGGGGGTGTGTGCAAGGGGGAAGGGGTGTGGAGGGTGGAGGTGTGAGGGGTGTGGGGGGTGAAAGTGATGTTTAATTTTGTGGAAGGGGGGATATGTGGGGGTGAAATGGGGGTTGAGTAGGGGTGTCCAGAAGCGGTGGTGCGAGGGGGTCTAGTAGGGGATGTGCAAGGGGTGTCCAGTAGGGGTGGTGTAATGGGTGTCCAATAGGGGTGTGAAGATGTGAAGGGGGTGTGCAAGGGGAGTGGGAGGTTCAAGGGGGTATGTTCAATGTGGTGTCTAGAAGGGGTGGTGCAAGGGGTTTCCACCATGGGTGGTGCAAGAGGGGTCCAATAGGGGTGGTGGAGGGGGTGTCCTGCATGGGTGGTGCAAGGGGTGTCCAGTATGGGTGTGCATCTGTGCAGGTGGTAGGGGGTGTAATATGGGATGTGAAGGGGGGTGCAGGGGGGTATGGGGGGGGGCTTCCTAGGGGATCTTTCCAGGCTGTACGGTTGCTGTCCTAGGGGGTTTGTCCAGGGACTTGGAGGGATTCTGTCCAGGGGTGGGGTGTAGGGGGGAGGGGGTGGGGTCCAGTAAGTGTTGTTCAAGGGGGCTCCAATAGGGGTCAAGGGGTCTGTATGTGTGCATGAGTGTCTGTGAAAGGGACCTGGGGGTGCAAGGGGTGTGTACGGGGTGGGAGGGGTGTGTAGGGGAGTGAATGGTGGGATTTTAGGGGTGTTGTTGTCCAGGGGTGTCTTTCTAGAAGGGGGAGGGGGTCTGTCCTGGGGGGGTTGTTGTCCAGGGGGAGGGGATGTCTATCCATGGGGGTGTCCAGGATAGGTGTAGTGTTGGTGTCCATCAGGTGTGGTTCAACAGGTGTACACATGTGAAAGGCTGTGTGTGCAAGGGGATAAGGGGGTGCACGAGGGGTGTAAGGGGTAGGGTGTGCAAGGGGCCATCACCGGCTGGATGATGCTGGATTTATAGGAAATCTGAAGACCTATAAGAAAGTTATAAATGGTGGCTATAGGTCTAAATCCATAGTCAAAAATCGTGGAAATATGTCTATTTCCACGGTTTTTGACCCAAGATATATATGATGGGTGATTTTGGCCTATTCCACAGTTTTCAAACCGTCGCTATAGGACTATAGCCACAACTAAAAACAATGTCTACATGGTTTAACCTATAGCCATACCAATACCATAAACGGTTAATTAAACCATGTCTGTAACCTATAGCAATTATTTTTTGGCCTTTAGTCGTGGTTTAAAACAATTTCTATAGTCTTATTATCTAGTAGAGTTATCTATGTGTTAGATATTGCACCCATCCGGCATTTTGAAGTGAATTAATAAAATCAAAAGAGAAGCTACCCAAATATCATCCATTGTATTTCAAGAGACTCCATAGTCCACATGGTTGGGATTTTTTTAACCAAAACCTTGGAGGCAACAAATATATCTTAAAGGTTAGAGAAATAAGAGAAAGAACAACCATATCCAATGAGGTAGTAGGATTTAAAAAATTCACTATCACATCCTTAGTGGAAGTCTATTTTCCCTAGATTAGGAAAGAATATGCAAAATGAACTCACAAAAAAATTAACTAATGATTCTATTAAAATTATGGTTCTCAAAAATTTTCATGGGAAACAAAAGATGGATGAAAAAGTCTCTTAGAGGGAACAAAATTAGGTGACCTCACAAAGATACCAATGTAATGCCACTAATACATTATGCATTGTTAGATTTCCACAATGTTGTCATTGAAGATCCTCTAGAAAATAAATCCAATTTAAGGGATTGAGTGGATGAGTTTCCTATTTATAACGAGTTCTTCATCAATGAAAATGAAGGAGGGTTGTAGACATGAAATAAAGGATTATCTAAAATTAAGATATCCCCTTTAATAAACAATTTCCACCACTTTGAAAGGAAAATAATAAAGGAAAAACAAATGTTCAGACTATGTCACACCATTCACCTACAGAAGGTCAATAAAACTCTTTTGAGAAAATATTTCCTCAGAAAGATGAGGAGATGAATGTTTTTAGAATTCTTAATGCAGGTTTTCTATAAGGTATCATTCCATCCAGATATTCTCCACAAGTATATCCTCATCATGTAATTGTAGTAGGAGAACCTCACCAATGAGGGTTTGTTAAAAATAGTGATATTGTTGAGGAATTATCTCTATTTCATATACAAATAGTATGAGGATCAGAAAAAATCTTTATAGGGATATCCCTATGGAATATCTAAATAAAATACAAGTATCTCTTCCACTGGTGGTCCTACCAGTAGCCAAAGCAGTTTAGGCTCTATCTGTCGCACCTATTCTAGTCCATGCATGGTCATATATTAAATGAATTGTTATCATTACCATTTATTAATTAAAGACTCAATTGGAATCTATTATGGGTGAAGCACATTAGTACCGATAGAAAATAATGATTTTCTGGAATCGGTGGATCCAACTCCTCCTTCACAAAAAATTGGGAATCATACATTTATAATTGTCAAGAGCTAGAGTAATTTGGAGAAGAACATGACCCATTTAATATATCTCGACAATCCAATGTTTGGAACCCCTATGAAATTGGAAGCCATCAAGATTATCTAATTTGTAAAATCATTACAGGGTATAGCATTTGTATGATCCATGAGTTTCCTATCTCGATCAATTGTTATTTGAGAAGATCTTAATCAAAAGTTTCTATTTCAAGAAAGCTCAATGTTGTAGAATACAGTAGACTTCGATTTTGAAAATTAAAAGAATAATGATAATTTATGAGTTTCATATTTCTTTGGTCAGTGGAAACGATTAACATACTCCTTGAATATACCACTCCCTCAATAAGAGATGATTCCCATTTCTATATCAAATCTTTGTGAGTATTTAAACACATTGTTGACCCATGTGAAATACACAGGAGGGTTTTGGGATCTGGACTTAATTTCTCAATAGATGGAGAAATCCACAAAAATGAACAAATAAATTTCCCAGATAATCCCATAAACTCAGGGAAGGATAAATCTTTTTCTATATGACTCTGCAATTACACTTAAAAAGTCCCTTGTACTCACTCCTACCTCAAATACTATGTCATATAATTGGCCCCAATATCCTGATCATCGACATCAATTACCACCACGTCATGATGATCAAATATATTCTATGCAGAAATAGTTCGAGGAATATAAAAACATGTTTTATTCCTTTTTAAATGACTATTTCAATGGTTAATTCATCTCTACTATGTAAAATAATTACTTCAGTTTCTAAGGACAATGAAACCTAACAGAGAGGGAGATGGGGACCTCCAAAACTGCTTCCCCTTTTGTCAAATGTTGGGGCACCATATCTAGTAGTATTTTATATTAAATAAACTCTTGTAAATGATGGAGGAATCTTGAAAATGAATTTATAAAAATCACCACCCATAGTTTCATGTGTTGATATTACTGATCTAGAGGAGGAAAGAGAATGAAATTATGTTAAAATTAATAATGATCAGAAAAAATTATTTTAGGATTGTAAAAAAAACAATTTACTGAACTCATGTCATTCTATGAACACAGTTGCAATATAATATTGTTTTCCCATACCAATTATTTTATAGTAAATGCATATTCATCAAAATAAAAGTCCTCTAAAGGTGAATCCTCAATTAAGGAAAATGGCCTGAAGAATAAGGATAAAATGGTATAAGATGATTTCATGTTGAGGGAAATGTTTTCCTTGACCATAAATGATTTCATGTCAACCATCTCAAAATAACAGGCACCACCCCGCTAAATTACAGAATAATAATCAGCATGTCAAGAAGAATTTTTATAGGATAAGGAATCGATATTTGGTTTCATTAATGTTATTGATTTAATGGAACCATACTGAAAATATAATTTTGATTATTGACCTGAGTTCTCTACACTTAATTGGGGAAATCATGGGATATTTTGTTAGGGATGAAGATACACGGGATAAAGTGGATGTGCTAGAAGCCACTACACAAAGTACACCACTCCTCAAAATGTTTTATCATCATAAACACATGGAAGAGCCCTCTAGTGGGCTCAACAAAAATAAGGGAATTTCTACACACATGATAGGGTCTGGCCTGACATGATATTCTTGGAAGATCTGTTACTTGCGTTTTCATCACCAACTATGTGAGTGGGAAGACCTATCTAGAATAATATACAAAGAGAAGAAATAATTCCTTAATTATCCCCTAATATGTTTCTATCCACATCAGGAGCATAAGCTCTGAAGTATCCTACAAAAGTGCATCTCAAAACTATAAAATGTATAAATATGGATAAAAACTATGTTTTTTTTTGAAAAATGGCCTATGAAATGGAAATTTTATCAATTATGTATTCTTTGAGTCTATCTATGGATGTCTGGGTAGCACTCATTGAGGCTTTGTGTTGTTCTCTAGACTATAAAGTTGAGGTTACTACCACATAAGTTTACTGTATAATGAATTACCTAGAAATTTAAATGAAAAATTTTATTTTATAGACTAAGATACGGATGCTATCATATATAGAAACATCAGACCATTTTTACCTCCATGGAAATATTAATGACACAGACATTTGTCAATGCATAATTGATAATGGATTAAGTGTCCACCTCATTCCCATTTAAACACATCAATTTTTGGGTCTCATTGAATCCCACTAGCCTCCATACACATTGATGTTACATTATTACTCTATAAATGACCAAGAACCTCCTAGTGAGATTATGCTTAGAACACAGTTTGGGGATCTCAAATCAGATTTAGAGTTCATGGTTGTCCGGAGAAAAACAAATTTCAATGTTAATTTCTAAAGACCTTGTATACATCATCATGAGGCCATTCCTTCATCGTACAATCAGTGTTTCAAATATTTAATAAATAGAAATATTATAAAAATTCATGGTGGAAAGGACCCTTCAAAACTAGTGAATATCAGTAAATTGATTTAGAGTTCTATCATAATGGAGTAAAATGGTCTAAAGAATATGATGTTACAAGAAACAATGAAGCAAATGGTTTGGAGTAGATCTCAGCTAAGACATTCACGAATCATATTTTTTATTATGTGAGTCCCATTAATCAAATTGATATGGTTTGACCAAATCCAATCACTCGTTCAGTGGATTCTAAAATGTCAGTTGTGTCATCTAAACCTGGCAGTATAAGATAAATCATTTCCTCACCAAGTAGTGATGAAATTCTAAACAAACATTTTTTTATTCCATCCACTAAGCTCTAGCAAGTCTCTGATTCATAAATCGGGAATGAATAATTTGTAACACTCATATAAAAATAAATTTATTCTGATTATAAACCCACTATATTCACTTCATAAATTCAAAAATATTCTTCATCATTATTTTGGTCAGAGATGGTGTCCCCCTCTACAAGATGTACAAATACAATCTCCGCCCCTAGTTCGGGAATTATTTCTTTATCACATACCATATGAGAAGACTCATAATAAGTAACAAATGAAGAAGAGTAATACCATAGGGATTCCCCTATAGTATTTGAGGATGGTATCTCTACAACCCTGTTTGAACGTAGAGAACAAAATATGGTTACAAAAGAGGATCCATAGTTTACTCGGAGAAGTGAAACCATGAATCAAGAAGAGAAAGTGGTTTATAATTCCTTTTTAATGAAACATAGGGATGTTTTTCTTGAATTTATGTATAAATTTCATTCCTAGAACCTATTGTGGTAACCCATAATTTGGGTTCTCCAGAAGAGCAACTGGAATGCCAGAATACATTAAAAAGAACACACCCGACTCACACCTTCATAATTGATAATGAAGCCAAAAATATTATAAAATATGACTTCATCCGTGAGTTGAAATTTCCAATGTGGGTAGCCAATATTATCCTAGTGAAAAGATAGTACGTGAAAATTTGATTTCTTATATATTTCAGATATGTCATCTGGAATTCTCCCAAAGATTAATTCCGGGATCGGATCACAAAAATCCTAATTGATGCAAGAGCATTCTACATGGATCTCTCCATCAAGGATGGATACACTAGGTATAACCAAACCTGAATATCTAGAGAAGATTAAGAATCACCAACCTTAAGATACCTTCAAGGAATATTTTTCTATTGGGTATTTCTATTATCACAAATAACGTGGGTGCCATATACCAACATGAAATACATCACATATCCAAACCCTTCTTGGGGAATTTTTTTGAATTCTATCTAGATAATTTAGTGTTCAAATAATAAAAATTTAAAACCAACTAGTTGAACTATATACCATTTCAATAGGATTATATAGCATATTAGGAAGATGAACCCCTTAAAATTTTATTTAAGGGTAACCTGGGGAAAATTGTTCAGTTTAGTTGTATTCCATCGTGTAATCGAAATCAATTATAAAAAGAAAAAACATATCCATTGCATGTAGCCACCTTGAAACATGGTTGTGTTAAGAGTAATATAGGGAAGCATTTCCAATATCACGCACTTTATAGCCAATCATGAAGGAAGGTATTTTCCCTTAAAAAACTAATGTCGATGGGGGTCTCAAATCAGTTCACCAATGTCTTCAAAGAGGAATTTGATACCGTTAAGAAATAAAAATTGATCACATTGGTATTAATTACACTTGATTATGGAAACTCGCTAATTCTAAATGTGAATTCTTTAGATCGATCATAGGGTTCCATCCTTGCACAAAATAGTAATCCTGGGAATGATTTTTTTGACATTCTCGGTCAAACAATGTAACGCCCTGACCCCAGAATCCTATATCCGGTTCATTATTTTAATACATAGGCATGATCACAAGGAATCATGTTCTGAAAGACCGATCAATTTAGCTGTGTCGGAAAACATATTACATACATGAAGGTTATGTTACACATTAAAAAATAAAACAGAACATAAATGACCCTTTAATAATGTTGTCAATCCTATATCTTAACACTACTTATCAATCATAATACACTTCTTAGAATCCTGGGTAGAATAAAACATTAAAATGGTTGAGATCAAATGCTCAGTAAGGGTAAGAAATATAGAGGAAGATAACATAAATATTAGGAATGGTGAATAATTAAAAATGTATGCCTTTAAAAATAATAAACATGAACACTTTTATGGAAGTAATATGATCTAAGTAAATAATGCCATAATAATACATATTCATGGGTATTCTACTAGTCGAATAACCACATGAACTATCAATATTATTTTCATAATGAGGGAATGTATAATGCAGAAATTCTGAAAATAAAATTCAAGGTCTCGTCCAAGATGTCTAAAAATGATTAAGGCCTTACCCAAAACCATATATCAAATTGGGAAAGGCCTCGAAATATTCCACATCTAATTGTCTCATGAGACCTAGCAATGCATCTAGGAGCTATAACAGTCTCCATCCATCACATACAAAGTCCAATACATTCCTCATATGAACAATCTTAATCATAACCTAAACATTGGTATTAGAACTAGAATACGAAATGTCAATACATTAACCATAAACCCAGAATGGTAGAAAAATAACACATCCATAGTCAAACATATCACAAATCATTCAATAAAATATGGAAGTTTTATATCATAATAAATCAACTTCAAACAAGTTTAAAATCCATTAAATAATGTTGACATAGATGAAAATGATTTGTAAAACTCTTTGAGTGAAATATATATTTTTCATGAAAACATTTAAAAGTCACACAATTTAGAAAGTAAGACTTTCACAACCATTTTTTAATCAAAGTGTCTCATATAACTTTGAAACTTTTGAATGTAATTGACATTTTAAAAACATTCATGTCCATGTAAATAAATCCTTAAAAACTATTTTGAAAACTTGGACATTAATGAGAATGATTTAGAAGATAAAATATTTAAAACAATTAAATTAATGTTTTAGTAAAAAATTAACATACTGATAATCCATTTGAAAATTCTTTTTTGAAACATGGTCATGTATAATAAATATGTCCCTTTAGATACTTACTTAAAAACAACCTTGGATAATAATGATATTGTGAAAATAACCCTTACCTTGCACTTTCCTTTGGTCGAGGGTACATTTAACCTATTGTATAATGAACATAGTATGTTATTAAATTATTCAAGAACCATATTCATATTTATTATATCCTACATGATTCATTTATGACTTTATACTAACCATTTTATACTGATTTCCATGTTCTATTATCATTTCAGGTAATAATCACTTTCTTTACAGTATGCGTTTATCTTGTTATTCTTGATTGTATCATTTAGATAATGATTTAGATACATATAGATTATAACACATCATTTATATATCACATATATTTAGAAAATAAATATTTATATTAGATAGATATATGAAATGGAAAACACCATTTATGGAGACTATAGGTCATATGTACACATAAACATTGTTACCGTTTTCATATTGTATTGAACAGAACAAAGTGAATAGGATATATGTGAGTATATATATATATATATATATCAACTAGAATTACAATGTAATAAATTACATACTTATTAATAATATATATTTTTATAATCATCGATGAGTGGGGAATGTGGAAATGAATCTCATCGCGTTCGTGGAGACTGTAATCCGTACGTACGCATGAGCTAAAATATCATTCTTTTGGTAATAAAATAGTATATCATTTGATCTTATATCATATATAAAGAATCATTATCATGTTATATTTATTATTTACTTCATTTATACTCATTATTATACCCATCCAAATAATAATGTATTGAAAAACATTTACACCATAACGTGGAGACGGTAAGTCGTACGTACGCATGTATGGTGATGTGTATTTTATAGGATAGATAAAATAATGAATATGGTTGTAACGTATTTATCAAAACATCACAGTATATAGAATATACTGGGGTTATTATTTAAGAATGGACACAACAAGGAAAGAATATGTGGAAGAAGAAAAGAACTTGAAAGATGTGATGAAATATTTACCTCTTCTTTGGGTTCTTCCTTTTGATTGGATCAAAAGGGATCTTTATAATGAAATTATGACTAAAATAAGGTCTCCAGGATTAAGGTGGTATATTTTATAGGATATTTGGGCTATGGTAGGTTGATGAAAATGGATTTTGGGTGTGTATTTGAGTGAAGGGGGTGTTCCCTTTTTTAAGAGGGGTGAGGGTCACTTTAGGAAAAATTTAAAGTATTTATTTATTATACAATAATATTCAGTTAATAATGGATTAAAATTAATTTTTTTCAAGACTTATGTGGTTACGGGTAGAAATAATCTCAACCAATAGGTTTTAGACATGTTCGGGTTACCATTTTAACCTTATGTTTTAGTTTTAACTCTTAGTTAAATTGTTTAAATTTTACCGTGTCTTCATGTATTCTTACACTATATGGTAAATAAATAAACAATAAACTTCCAAGAGAACATAAAGTGGATTATTAATGAAATATATAATATTATTTAATCCCATTTTCTGATCCTTATATTTTTATGAATATTATATCAACAAATAATATAGATTAAAAAAAACTTGTTTACGTCAATTTTGACAATCTTAGGTATTTGTTTGTTGTTAAAATCATAATAGTATGATTAACTCAAATAAAAAACATTTAACCAATCATAAAATGTCATATTTACCTTTAAAATTTATGGATGTCATAAAAACATTGATTTTTTTTATTATTTATAATACTGTTTATTTTATTTGTTCATTAATAAGGTAATTACTGCATCATCATTATGTCATTAATAATTTTAAATATGTAATGTCTAAAAATTAAAAATAAAATACCATTATGTAGGAAATATTTTTGTCTTTCTATTTAATATTTATAGTCAAATATTTCTTATGTATAACACTATGATAAAAATGGGTTAGTTATTAAACATTGATTTTTACTCTTTTAACTCTTATTTAAATAAAATAATAATAAATGTCCTAATTTAATCTGAGTTTACCTAAAGGGTCATATTTTATTCCTAAGGTTGTTTTTAGTCTAATTAAAGTTACCCAATATAATTAGGACTTGTGTTAGGGTATTTTTGATATTAATTTTACCCTTAATTACCATATTTACTTTTAATCGTGGTAAAGAAAAGTCAAAAGTTACAATTAACCAAAAATTGTTTTCATCTTATTAGACAACATTTTACTTACTAATATTAACCGGGTCTAACAGAATTTTGAAATTCAACTCACAAAAGTGGTAAAATTATGTTTTATACTAATTTGGAAAGCTCCTCGGAGGTGGGTAAAAGACAGTAAAAGATCAATAAATTTTTATATATGTAAACTTATTATAAAATGAATCCAATGAATTACGTTTAAGATATATTGGTATAATGTATCTACTTCTACATAAAATAAATTGAAATAAAATATATATTAATTTAAATAAAAATTCAGTTATAAACAATAAGTCAGTGTTTTTCACTATTCGACAAAAATTGATCATTTTCAGAAAAATACCAAAAATTCACCCTAAGAAAATATTTATATTCCGGTTCCGAAAATTAATTCTATTTTACCAATTTCAAAAAAATGAAGTTACATTAATTAATTTTAAATTAATTCCCATTGTCAAAACTAAAAAGCATATTTTTTTGAAATAATAACTATCAAACAATTGACACTTGTTTATTTCCAATTTCAATGTGAAATAACTTACAATGACCAGAATTGGATTTAACAGTAAAAATTTAATCTAATTATACTTACCAACCATTAAAAAGTATATTTTAAAAATAAATTATTTTGATTAAAAAGGTTGTTCTTAGTTAAAATATTGGGTTTTCACTATTTACCCAAATATAAAAGTTACCATAATAACACCATAATGTTATTGAAACTAATTTATTATGTCCATATACTAAATAATAAGTTTATTTTGTCAAATTTAATATATAAATGTGTCAAATATTGGATTTAAAATAAAGGGTTTCCATTAAAAGGTGCTAAAATAGCATTTTTTTAAAAATACTTGTTTTATCTGAAAAAAAAGATTTTGATGTTACATTATTTCTAAAAAAATCATAATATGGATTCTAAAATTGTAATGACTATATAAATTTCAAAATTCAGTTCATACTATTCATAAACGCTTTTGAACTACTAGTTTGGTAAGTCGTGGTGCGATTGAACTCGGTGTTTTGTGTATTGAATGTTTTTTAAATAATTTTAAGAAATAACATACTATGAAATCTTGGGGTTTTAAATTCTTCCCTCCTTTAAAAAATAATTCCTCTCAATTATAAATTTTTCTTTTAAAATAAATTGTTGAAAATAGAAAATACCTTTTTGGGAAAACCAACATCAGAAATTGGATTAATAAAAGGTAGTCAAAAAAATAGGAAAAGGGAAATTAAATGGTCACCACATTATTATGATCTGGATTAGGAGAACATTGGTGGAAATTAGAGGCACATAATTGGAGGAAAATGAAAATATTTTTTATGGAGTGATTGAGGTCATCAATCACAAATAAGTGTAAAATTGAGGGCCTCAAAGCCATCAATATATGATGA
Source organism: Viscum album (assembly GCA_963277665.1). Lineage (NCBI taxonomy): Eukaryota > Viridiplantae > Streptophyta > Magnoliopsida > Santalales > Viscaceae > Viscum > Viscum album. The sequence continues at coordinate 1,597,819,971 of OY728161.1, forward strand.
TTTAAAATATCATTGGTTCAACAAAGCCTAAGGTATTAGGATAACACATTTTTTGTTTTAAGATCCCTTACCTAAAGATTAATAATTAATTTATTCATAGAATATGAGAAGAAATAAATATATAATTGACATGTAGAGTTCCATTGTTTAACTAATTTCTACCACAAGCTCATCTTTTACTCTAAAATATAATAGAACATAAAAAAAATCTATTTATCCTATTCATTTAGGGTTCCAAAAAAATGAATTTAAAATTCATCTATCAGAGCTTTTAAAAAACTACATTATTCAATCCAGGACATCACGTGGGCTAGTGGTAGGTGATACACCATTATCACCCTTCAGTTTTGGGTTCAAGTCTCGCGGCCTTGCCGAATATAACAGGTTTCTTCCGAACCACCGATTATTCCTTTTTATGAAAATCCTAAAATAATCTCAAACATAATTGATTCCAATCTTTAGTATTATCGAAAATACTTCTATCTAAACTCACAACCCAAAATTTATAAGGAAGGTAAAAACGATGAAGATCCTTTTTCCACGTAACAACATTTGAACACCTTCATCATTTATTGTTTTAAAACATAGCAACATCCTGAATTACCATAAAACCTTATTTTTTACATTCATTCTGTTTTATTCTTTATAGAATATTGGATATACTTCTTCTATCCAAAAATTTTTTAAACTCCAACAATGATGGAATATACAAACCATTAATCAGTTCCAAGGTAGTAAAGAATATCCAATATAATTTATCCAAGTCAACCATATCATATCCAATATTACTACATCAGTATTTGGACCATATTAATATTTATCTTTCCTCCTAACATGTATTTTCCAAAAATATTATCTTATTATTGAGTCTATTTTAATATAACCAAATAATATCAAATTCTCAATGAAATAGTACTGTTGTACAATTCGTATTTATTTCAATAATTCATGTAACCAGTACATCATTCAAAAAACATTCAAATGAAATAAATCCTTAATAACAACATAACAACAATAGTCATTCCTTTTCACCTGCGGTAGTGTCATAACATGATTATTATCACATAGCATCATTTGAGGTATACTCTGATGATTTGGACATTGATTCACGTAGAGTCCCAACTCCTTGCAGATGAATCATTGTACATTTGAATCCTTTTTCTTACCCTTGAAATCACGTACATGGTGTCCATTATCTCCAAACTTATAACAAAGTCACATTCCTTTCAACCATTTACCAAGGTGATTATTTTCTTAGTTATCACATTTCGAAAAATCCTTTTATCCCATGTTCTATTTATCCATCTTTCTATTTTCCATTATTTATTCTTTTTCTTCCCCTCAAAGACACATAACTCAAAGAATTCTTTACCTATCTTATTAACACATGATTCTATTTTTTCACATGTTGAGAATACTGAGGAAACTATTTCCATTCTAAATGTTGTCTTAATACCATGAAATATATGATCCTTCTTACTTCTTGGATCATAAGTAGTACTAGTGTTCTCACTCCTTATTCTGGGATCCATTTCAATAAAATGGAATACACTAGGTCATTTTATAAATCTCAATTTATAATTCCAAACTTGTAAAATACCGAATGTAAATTCAACAGTTTATGGAAATAATTCATAATCATAAGAAATGTTTTCATTAAGAAATTATTTATTATTAAATCCTTCATAATGGATTGTAATGAGAATTAGAATTATCCTAAGCATATCCCTTGGGAGTGTCGTAACCAAGAGTACAGAAAGTCCTATTGTCGTGAACTAGTTACCATTTGAGTCTATCTGAAAGTGGTGTTTTCGGGTTTTACCCTTAGGAACACATGTTCCAGAGCCACATCTACCTGATCGTATCCGGACATGGATGTATTTCTTGGAAAAATCACAAAATCTCTACAGTTCCATGATTCTAGGATGTTATTCTATTCTAATCCTCAAAGTCTATCTTATGGTAATGTTTTCTAATCAGAGTTTATCTAAATCAATTTCCAAGGTTATTGATAAACATCCTCTAATACCAACTGTAACACCCCGACCCCAGAAGCTCGAATCTAGTGAATTATTTTAATAAATTGTCATGATTACAAGGAATCATGTCCTGAAAGACAGATCAATTTAGAATTCATGGAAAATATATTACATACATGAATGTTACATTACACATTAAAATATTAAACACAACATAAATGATCCATTACGAATTCCATTAATCCCATAGCTTAACCCTGCTTATCAATCATTATAGACTTCTTGTATTCTTTGGAAAAATAAAACATAGAAAGGGGTGAGCTCAAACACTCAGTAAGGGTAAACAATACATCATAAGATAACATAAATATTAGGCATAGTAAATAACTGAAAACACATACCTTTAAAAATAATAAACATGGACACATTTATGGTAGGAAAATGACCGGAGTAAATAATGCCATAATAAAACATATTCATGGGTATTATACGTGTCAAATAACCACATGAACCATTAATATTATTTTCATAATTGTTGAATTTATAATCCAAGACATTCTGAAACATTTTTTCAACGCCTCGACCAAGACGTCTAAAATTTATTAAGGCCTCGGCCAGAACCATATATAAAATTGGGAAAGTCCTCAGCCAATTCCACTTATAATTGTCTCATGAGACCTACCGATGCATCTAGGATCTTAGTAGGCTCCACTCGTCACATACTAAGTCCAATAAATTCATCATATGAAAACGTTTAAACATAACATAAATATTCGTATTAAAACTAGCAGATGATATGTCATTACTTTAACCATAAACCATGAATGGTATAAAAATAACACATCCACAGTCAAACATATCACAAAAACTTCAATACAATATGGATGTTTTGTATCATAATAAATCAATATCAAACAAATATAAAATCCATCTAAGTATGTTTAAAAGATGAAAATTATTTGTAAAACTCTTTGAGAGAACTATCGATTTTCCATGAAATCATTTAGAAGTCACACAATTTAGAAAGGAATAGTTTTAATGAAATTTTTGAATCAAATTGTCCCATACCATTTTGAATCATTTTAATGTAATTGACACATTAAAAACATTCATGTCCATAAAAATAAATACTTAAAACCCATTTTGAAAAAATGGACATTAATAATTATGATTTAGAAGAATAAAGATTTAAAACATTTAAAATGGTGTTTTAGTAAAAACGTCCCTTAAAAAGAATCCATTTAAAAAAATTTGATAAAACATGGACATGGATAATAAATATTTCCCAGTAGATACTTACGTAAGAACAACCATGGATAATAAAAATATTGTAAAATTAACCCTTTACTTGCACTTTCCTTTGGACATGGGTACATTTAACATCCTGTATCATGACCGTAGTATGTTATTAAATTATTATATAACCATAATTATTTTTATTATATCATACATGATTCATTTATGACTTTATAATACCCGTTTTATAATTATTTCCTTGTTAAATTAACATTTCTGGTAATATTACCATTCTTTCTCGTACGTGTTTTATCTTCTTGTTAATGACTATATCATTTAGATAATGATTTACATACATAAATAATATAACACATTATTTATATATAATATATATTTAGAATATAAATATTTATAATAGATAGATATATGAAATGGAAAACACCATTTATGGAGATGGTAGGACGTACGTAGGCATAAACGTTGTTTCCGTTTTCATATCGTACTAAATAGAACTAAGTGAATAAGATATAGTTGAGAACATAAATATATATATATATATCAAGTATAATTATCATGTAATATATTACATACTTATTAATAATATATATTTTATAATCACCGTTGAATGGTGAACGTGGAAATGAATCTCATCACGTTTGTGGAGACGGTAATCTATACGTACGCATGAGCGACAATATCATTATTTTGGTAATAAAATCATATATAATTGGACGGTATATCATATATAAAGAATAATTATCACGTTATATTGATTATTTACATCATTTATACCCATTATTATAACCACCCAAATTATAATGTACTAAATAACAACTACACCATGACATGGAGACAGTAGGCCGTACATACGCACATATGGTGACATGTCTTTCATAGGATGGATAAATAATGAATAAGGTTGTACCATATTTATAATAACATCATATTATATAGAAGATACTGAATTTATTATTTTAGAATGGAAACAACAAGGAAAGAATAAGTGGAAGAAGAAAAGAACATGAAGGTGATGATGAAATATTTACCTCTTCTTCGGGATCATCCTTTTGATTTGATGAAAATGGCACCTCAGGTTATATTTCTGATGAATGGAATGACTCTAGGATGAAGGTAGGACATTTTAGAGGATATTTGGTCCGTTTTTGGCCAAGCCAAAGGAATTTGTAGGTGTGATTTTGATAGAAGGTGATGTTCTCTTTTATAAGAGCGGTGAGGGTCACTTTAAGATAAGATTAAAATATTTATTTATTATACAATCATATTCCATTCATAATATCTCCACATTAATTTATTTCAATACATAGGTAGTTATGTGTATAATTACACTCATCCAATAGGTTTTAGAAAATTTTAGTTTTCCATTTTAACCTTATATTATAGTTTTAACTCTTAGTTAAATAGTGTAACTTTTACCGTGTCTTCTTGTATATTTACACTATAAGGTTAATAAACATAAAAACAACATCCAAGAAAACCTCAAGTGGTTCATTAATGTGTTATATAAAATTATATAATCCCCTTGAATGATCCTTATTTTCTTAGGAATATTATATCAACCAATAATATAGTTTTTGTTTTAAAAATTATTTTATGTCAATTTTGACACACTTTGGTATTTGTTTTTTGTTAAAGTCATAACATCATGATTACTTCAAAAAAATCATTAACTCAATCCTAACATGTGAAATTAACCTAGAAATTTCGTTTATGTCATAAAAACATTGAAATTATATTTATTATAATATTTATAATACCATTAATTTGATTCATTGATTACTAAGGTAATTACTGTATCGTCATTAAGTCATTTATAAATTTAAATATTTAATTTCGAAAAATTATAAATAAAATACAGTTATGTATTAAATATTATTATATTTATAATAAATATTTAGATTAGAATTTATCTTATTTATAGCCCTGTATCAATAATGGTCTAGTTATTAAACATGGATTTAATCTCTTTTAACTCTTCTTTAAATAAAATAATAATAAATGTAAAAATCTAATCCATGTGGACCTAAAGGGTCATATTTTATTACTAAGGTTTTCTTGGTCTAATTAAACTTATCCAATAGAATTTGGACATGTGTTATGGTAATTATGAGATCATTTTTACCCTTAATTACCCTATTTACTTTTAACCGTGGTAAATAAAATTCAAATGTTACCATGCACCAAAATTTATTTTATCTTATTGAACCACATTTTAATTTCTGATATTAACCATTTCTCTCAGATTTTTTAATTTCAACTCACAGAAGCAATAAAATTATGTTTTATACAAAATTGTAAATGCTCCTAATAGGTGGGTAAAAGACAGTAAAAAGTTCAATAAACTTTTTATATATCTAAACTTATCATAAAATGAATACAATTAATTAAATTGAACATATATAATTATTATGTATCTATTTTTAATTAAAATAAATTTAAATAAACTAAATAATTATTTAAATTAAAAGTCGGTATTAAATAATAACTCAGTGTTTTTTATTATTCTTTAAAAATAGAATGTTTTCAGAATAAAATCAAACATTCACTATAATATAATGTTGATTTTCTGAATTAAAAAATGATTTTCTATTATAAAAATTTCAAAATAAATAATTTGCATTAATTAATATAAAATTATTTCCATTGTCAAAACTAAAAAGTGTATTCTTAATAAATAATAACTATCAAAAGATTGAAACTTGTTTATGTCCAATTTCAAAGTGAAATTACTTGCAATGACCATCATTGGATTAAATGGTGAAAATATAATATTAATATACTTCTAAGTCATTAAAAAGTATAATTAATCCCTATAAATTATTTTGATAATAATTTTGTTTTCAGTCAAAATATAGTATTTTTCACAATTCAACAAAATATGAAAGTTATCAGAAAAACACCAAAAATTTATTGAAACTGAATAATTAAGTCTTTATTATAAGCAGAAATTTATTTTTTTGAATTTAATATATAAAAGTTTCAAATATTGTATTTAAAATAATGGTTTTCCATTAAAAGGCGGTAAAATTTCATTATTTGAAAAATACATCTATTATCTGAAAAAAAACAATTTGTTCATACATTATTTATAAGAAACTCGTAATATGGATTCTAAAATTATAAGGATTATATATAGTTCAAAATTCCGTTAATACTATTCATAACAAATTTTTAATGACTAGATTGGTAAGTCGTGGGGCACTTGAACTCGGTGTTGTGTGTAGTGCATGTTTTTGAATTACTTTGAGAAAATAACGTACTATGAAATATTGGCGTCTTACAAACATTGCTCGACACAGAGACTCAATATTCAGATATTGAGAAAATATATGATGAATTAATATTTGGAGTTCAATATAAAGGATCTATCTACAATATCACAAGGTCTACTTGTTATATCATAATAACCTACTCGAATTTATCCTCAGTATTCCTATATTGCAAAAACATTTGGCATAGTGGGTAGTTATTTAGAAGTAGTTTGATTTGTGGTTTATTCCTTTGAAATAACTAAAACGACAAGCCTTGGTATACTTCCTTGTTGAGAACCCATTTACATGATAGATATCATTGTATACTAAACATCCTGATGATGAAGTATTCTCTATTGAATGTAGTCTGCAAATGTCAAAAATGTACTTTGATGGTGCTTACAGATTCCCAGTGGGGAAGGTAATGAAAAAACCTATGATTAAAAAATATGTGGTAGGGATTTCCCTTATTTACCAAAAGAGGTTGTGTTACTATACTATTTCATATTTTAAAAATGTGGCACCAATAGTGAGGCAGAATATCAAACACTAAATATTGGGTTAGAATTGGAAATCCAAGTACCAGTGGACCATTAAGAGGTGAAGGGTGATTAAAAGTTGGTTATAAATCAGATTAGTGAGGATTATTCCATAATAAAAATAATATCTAATTTCCCCTTTTAACTATGTCTGAGGTTTAATGGTAGAAATTATGTAAAATAATAGAGTTTCTTATGTCCCACTGTCAAAAAAATCACAAGCCGATTCATTATAAAATGTTTCTACAACCTCAGAATATCTAAACTATGATGAAATAATAATCAGTATTTCCCATCATTGTGTGGTTCCTATTTTTTCAAACTAGAATAGAGGAAATCAAATAAATCAGTCCCATCCCAGCATTATTTGGTCCTATAATGGGATATCTGAAACATATCATCAGATATCTCCAAGATGGATCAATTTCACTGAATAATGTTGTAAGAGAGTACATTTTTCAATAAGGAGTTAATTTCACTCTTTATGATTGCCCAAATCACCAAAAGATCATCTATAGATGAGGATTTGATGAAATTATTTTCAGATGCATTGATTGGTAATAAATTTGGACCATCACGAATGAAGTACATGTATGAACCTATGGGGACCCCATTCTAGGTATAGTATTTCTAATCAAATTCGAAGGTTTGGACAGTTATAGACATTGATGACATAGGTGGTAATAGATTTTACTAAGAGGTGTTATCCCTACCACGTGCATTCCAATTTCATCCATCAACCCTTGGATTTGATACATAAAACCTAATAATATTTTCCATTTTCTATATGGGGAATGGATGTAGTAGGAACTTATCCTATGTATACACCTAATTAGTTTACGTATATCCATACTACAACATATTTATTCTCCAAATGGATTGTGGAAATACCTCTTAAATAATTTGAGGCCCAGAGAATTACTAGCATTTTCAAAACTAATATAATTACTGGATTTTTTTCGTCATACCATATCGTTGGACAACGAAACTAATTTCTATACTGATGAGGTAACAAATCTATATCAGGAACACAATTTCAAATCCAACAATTCATCCTACTATCATTAAATTGATAATGGATTAAAAGAGTATTTAAAAAACAATTTCTAACTTTCTATATAATATGGGGGATAACGATAATAATTTTTGTCCTGATATACTCCCGCATGCCTTTTGGGATTACATGACTACTACCCGTACCGCAACATTATCAAACCCATACACATTATTATAAGGGCAAGAAGTAGTTCTACAATTTGAAATTCAGTTTCTGTCGCTCAAAGTTTCCATTTTCGACCATTTATCCACCAATCAGATTTCCCAAAAATAGATATATGAGTTGGAGGAACTTGATGAAAAGAGATTGAATACCATGCTTTATATAGAATTCTATCAAAACTGATTATCATGATATTGAAACAATAGTTTCTGTAATTATTCACTCATAATAGGAAAGTTGGTTTTGGTCCTTAGGAATGCAATGATACTAAGGTAAAAGCCACCAAAGCATAATCCAAAGTGTTAGGCACCTTACTATATGAATAAGGATCACTCTAATTGATATTATTCCATAATATTAATGGACGAATAAATCACTAAAACTCTAACAAATGAATTTTTACTAAACAATTATTTTATGTAATCACATAATGTTCTCATAGTTGAATGAATATAAACAATGTTACAACCATAATTTGTGATGGAGGATGTTAAAATTCATAGAACCATATACGTTTGTGATGCACAATGTCAAAATTCATGTCATCATCATCCATTTCAGTAGATGATAATCTACATGCCATGAAGTCCTAGTCGCATGACCTAAAACTACAAGACACCTTAATCCTCAACACATGAATTAAACTGTACGATTAACATCTCCCATGTTTTACATTAAATAAATCCCAAAAATACCACAAGTTGATATTCCTTATAGAAAATTAAAAAGAAATAGGAACCTTACATGTTTCAGAATCACCCATCACAATTCCACTCCTCAGTGACACTTGATCCCCATTTATCCATTTATTTGGGTGAGGACTACATATAAATATCTATTCATGAACTACATGTTGGTTGATTATTTCTTATATATAATAATTATTGGAACTTGGGTCTTATCCAATAGTTTATCTATAATTATTTATTCCTGGTAGGTGGCCATCATCCATACTGCATGATGCAAATTGTATGGTTCTTCAAGAACTACATGTATATTTATTATCATTTCCATGAGTTATGCAGTGACAAAAAAAATATCCTCTCTCAGGTCTAGCCACAAATGTAAAATATACAATATCCACATTTGTAGTATATTATCCAATTCTAAACCTAGAATATTTACAAAACATGAGTCTTGATTCTCATATCATCTCTTATCTTGATCCCAACCATTATCCTCAAAAATATATTGAAAATTTCAATCACCCCTTCCTTACATCAAACCATAGTTGGTGTGGGGAACTCTATCAAGAACTACATGTGGATTGATTATTTTCCTATAAAGATTCATAGTGATGCCCCAATCTACTCTCTTGAGTTTATAAACGTTTTTTAGAAAAATTCCCTTCACCCCTTTGTGTATGAATCAAAACTACACAAGGAGAATTTTTAATAACAACACATGGCTTTATTGTCATCCAATTGATATATGTTGTGACACCCAGATCTCTATCCGGGATCAAATAGTGAATTTATAAAAAATCCCTTCCATTAACATGTGCATAAATTCGATATACAAAGAGATACATTCCTGGACATATGGTCAGATATTAATTACAACGGGATATAAAATACATCATAGACTCCATACATTAGTTCTAACAACCAGTATAAATATTTTCAAATTCCACTTTTCCCTGCATCAAATCCCAATTAGTGTGGGGAACACTTATCTATAGCTAAAAGTGGCTTGATTCTTAACCAAACATAATACAGATTGAAAACCTAGTCCTTCACCCTGATCAAGACACCATATATTCAAAAATCCTCAATCATTATTTTTTATTATATTTGAAATATAGATGAAACATTTAACATTCCATGTTTTTCAAACCGATAAAAACTAACGTGGTATTAGAAATTTGTATAAGGAATTTTCTTCCTCAATTATGTTTCTCAATCCCTAGTAAGGTTTTCAATGGTCCTAGCCATATGAACAATAGAGGCACAATTGGTTTCATCATCAAATGACCAAAAACTACAAAATCTTCTCAATATGCTATGTGTCGTTTGATTATCATTTTCATTAGATATGTAGTTACTTCATGTCATTTCACAATCACCCATACTACATGATGATAAACATCATGAAAGTGAAATATCTATATATGGATTTATTATAAATCTATTGACATATACAGTGACATCCGAATCTCCTCTCTCGGGTCCAACAACAATTTAAGAACCCCCTCCCCCTGTGTATGGACCAATCGTTTACAAGGAGTCCAATTTCTATAACTACATGTGGAAAAAAAATTCCCCCTGTATGATGCATGGTGACACTAGGGTCATATACCCCTATTCGAGCTACAATATTTCTTTTTCATACTAGAATCACTCATGTACTCAATTCATGATGTTAAACTGCATGATTCTTGAAGATATATATGTGTATTCATTCTCATCTCTATGAGATATGTAGTGACATCCAAATATTATCTCATCGACCCAATAAAAACATGATTCAAGTAATTCCCATTTTCTCCCATGTATGTGTTCGATCTACATGAAGAGATTCAATACAAGTTATTATCTACTATATGAACACATATCAATGGAACCTCCATTGTCCTCCACTTAATAATTAAATCAAGGTGGGTGATCTCTATATAAGGACATTGTATGGATTGTCTCTAAAATTTATGAGATATGTAGTGACATCCATAGTTTCGATCCTAGTCCTAGAAAAGTCATGATATGGAAAAGAATCTATTATATTATTTAAAAATCAGATATATATGAGGGAATTCAATTCATGTTATCACCTTACACATGAATTTGTATCTAATAGAACTATTTGTATATTGATTCTTACTCTGACAAGATATATAGCGAGTCATGGACCATATTCCTTAGTGCAGTCGCAATTTTCTATTTCTCTTCATATTAAATCCCCTTATGAAATTACTAGATGAATTTAAATTGAAATGCACAATTTCATTGATGAAAAATTTAAAATGCATTGTACTTAGAGAACTATGTATGGACTTATTCTCATTCCATTGAGATATGTAGTGAAAACATGGAATTGAATCCCAGTTCTAACTTTAAGATAAATGAAAATCCCCCTCCCCTACATAAAATTTAAAATCAATACAATAGCCTTTATTTTGGTTCCTCTCCTCGATGATCCCACTAATGAAACAAGAATTTTCCCCACAATACATATGATTTAGATCTAAGTAAAGGACTCCAAAATCATGCCCAATATCGGTATAAATACTTTTATTATGAATTGGACATTACCCCTTCTAAATTTTACACACATAATCTAGATTAATTTCAGATATTCATAATATTTCTTCAGTTTATAGTGGTAGAATGTCTGATACTTTAGAGATCTTTTTTCATACAATGCATTACATTCCCCCAGTTGTCCATGCATTGATTGCTCACATAACAGGCATGTCAGAGAAAGGATTCCCCTATTTGGAGATGAGGTATATTCCCCAGATATACCTGTATAATACAACCCCCATAATGTGTTCTCCAAATAGAGGTATCTTCATTCATGGGAGAAGCCTCTTATGACCCTCTATGCTTTGATGGAAATATGTAAGAACCCATATTTTAAGAGATCATCCTTTTCATATTTGTCCTATATCGTTTATTCTGACCTAACTATCTCCAAGGTTGTAGTTTACAATTTTCCCATTCACATTTTGAAATAATACTCAAATAAACTTGGATAATTAGACCACATATCATTAAATGATTCCATAATATTCTAGCCCCAATCATATGAAATAAATCTTTATATACTGTATTTCCAGAACATGGTTCAGATCATTGTAGAAAGAGTGTTCAATGGATTCTTTGGAAATTATGACATGAATTCCCCATTATCTACTATGGTACATTTCCACACAAACCAGACTATGTGCTAGGGAATATGTGAATATCCATAATCATTCATTTGATAATAGAAATATAATGTCATAATTCATTAGAAATCCATTACCTGATTCTGTACTAAATGCTCCCAATTGGAATTTCATAATATTTCCTACATAACAGGCCTACTATTTAATGAATTACATATTTTTGATAAATAGAATATTCTCTAGCTGGTCCTGCATATTACAACCCTATAAGGGGTTGGTCAAATAACATTAACTTAGTTCATCGTAGGGACATCATTTGATTCCATTTATCATCTTTCCCATATAACTCTTCATATTTTGAAATCCCAGAATCATGGAGTTCCAATTATTAATTCCATACTTAAATATGGTTGCATATTTATAAAAAAATTTCTGAGAATTGGAGAACCATAAAACCTACATTCAAATTTATAGAAAATTAAATCTAAACCCTAGATATCCTTACTACATGAATTTTAACTGCACATCAACCCGTAAGGACCATATTTCATGACATGAAGCTACACAACATTAGTTCATTTATTCATGAAATTAAGATGCACATTATAATATCATAAATCCCATTTCTGACAAATTGTACCCTCATTCACACACCAAAATAATATAGAAGTGGTTTTTCATTCATGGTCTATGTCATCACTGGTTGTCAATTTTATTCTTAGACATATTTCCATGGACGAGTTACCCACTATATTCATGAGACATCAAAATAATAAACCCCATTGTATATTAACAATAGAATATAAAAATTCCTAGTAAATACATTATCTGACTATGCAGTACTTGCCCCCAATTTTTCTTGTGTATGTTTATCACATAACAAGTATGTCACCCACAAGATGCCACTATTTGGATACGTAGAATATTCAATAGTTTTCCTTATATAATACAGTCCGTATATGGGGGGTTTTCATCCAATGTTAACTTCATTTTCAAGAAACACCTTCTTTATTCTTGAATACCATGTTTGGATTTTGAAATAAGAAAATTTTCTCAAGATTCCCTATGGAAGTATCTAAAGAATTCCAGACCATTCATATCCCTAAAGCCTTGTTTTGATTATTATTTAAATAATTCATGGTCTTGTTTGTTCGACCTAAAACTCTATCCCATTGAGTCCAGCATTAATGACTATAAACTACAAACCTAAAGAGAAACAACACTCACTAGATTGAAAACCCGCAAAATTAAATCTACATAATTGTTGATTCACTACTAGATAGACCTAAACTCTGTATGGTTTGGGTAAAATCAAACAATAAAAAGTTAAAAGGAATGATATTTCAACTAAATCCCTTAAAAGGGTGGCCTATGAAAAATATAAGTCTCATCCATAAATTCTCTTCTCTATTTCGTTTATTCAAGAAATTTGGGTGATAGCCTAATAAACACAAATTATATAGGTTTGTCCATAAGAACAAAGTAAATGTCAAAATATGATCACTAGTCCCCATGGAATAGGTAGACAAATTAGGGCGCCCTCCATCTATATCATTGTAATTGTTATTAGCTGACATGAATAATTAGTGTTATAAAAATCAGCTCTAACATTATGATTATAGGAAGAAATAATGAATAATGATATATAAGATTAGATCCATAATCATTTTCATTTATGTTGAAACAATATAGGAACATCCACAGAATAGAGTCCATAAATCATATATTACAAGAGTTCTTTTAAAAAATATTCATTAGTTGAACAATATTATAAGATATATTAACCTTGTTTTGAAGCTCAATTAGTCGACCAGCATCAGTATCTTTTTCTTTGGGATGTTCTTCCATTTTCGTCCCAATGGTAGTTACCCATTCTAGCATTGACTCTCTTAATAGTTGATGAAGTTGTACAAGTTATTATTGGGTAGAATATTTCTCTAATTGAAAGAATGAAACCTCTTGCTGAATGTGATACACTTCGTATTCTTTTTCCAGGATTTTTCGAATGAACATTGCTAACTATGCCCTATGGTCGACCACTTCCTATGTTACTATGTCTCGAGAACCCTCAATGTTGCTATGAAATATGACCATCACATGGTATTGCATTATTTTTTGATATTTTTCTCTGTTATGGATGGTTTTTTTCATAGATGCATAAATTGAATGATGGGAAAATCCACCAAATCCAAGTACACTAAACATTGTTGATCGTCCGCCAACATGTGATGAAATCTATTCTGAAGGTGTATCAATGTTTATTTTCCAAATGACTTGCTATGTCTTGACATAGCTGATACGAAGGGAAACATGTATCTCCATGTATAAATCAGATTCACTACCATGAGGTGGTATGTATTTTGGAATATATTCACATAGAAAGGTTCATTTTATTAAATCCTTGTAAGTACTAGAAGCCTCAAATTCCATTTCTGGTCGATCCATTGTAGATTTTTTATGTTAAAACCACGCTGTAGAATCTGATAATCCTAAATGATGAATCACAATCAATGTTTTCTTCAAATGAGTATCATAACGGGTAATGATAAAGTCAATCGATGACATTTACCTAGTGACAAGATGACTACTTTAGTGGACCCCTTCCTACTAATCCCACCTTTAGAATTCTAAACAATAGATTCTTTGGGAGGGTCACCCTTCATAGCTCATTCAACCACTATGATCAAAGACTATAGACCCTCTACCAATTCAGTATTCTTAGTTAGTATTCCTATGACATCTGTAAAGGTAAGATGGAGTGGAATTTCCCATTCTTGATGCACCTTTTCTATATTCTCTAAAAAAAGCTTCATATGATTAACATTGATGTGAAATATTAGTTGAGAGAACAAATATATATGTAAAATAAAAGAACAAGAAAACTCAAATCTTTTCAGTTTTTCATGGAATTCCACAAACTCCATGATGGACCCATGAATATTTATTCTTATATTATTATGGTATATGATTTCATTGTATAAGGATTTATATTCCACAACACCATCACTATTTATGGTATGATATAAAAATTAATCAAGACAAGCATTGGAACCACTAAAATTACACTCTATCATCTCATTAGCTATCATTATAGTTTTGGGCCTTGCTAAGATAAGATCAACACTAAAACCTTCCTTAGACTTACCAGGGTCCTCATTTCACCCTCCAATAGTAGTAGGAGCATTATCATTGATTATCACAGAGTCCTATGGTTTAGGAAATAGATCTTAAATATTAAGCAGGGATGAATTTTAGAAACAACATTGTGTACCTAAAACAAGTACATCTGGATTATCCATGACCCTCTTCCCTTCGTGAAGAAGAATTTGTAGGAAATGTTGTACTATTAGACACCTCATCTTTCATTGTGACAAACATATCATCACCAATCTACACTTACCTGGGGTGTGCTTATCAATCATTTAAAGACATGTACTTGATATTTTAAGGTAAGAATGTGATGTGGATTCTTCAAAAAGATGAACATAGTCAGAAAAGTGTTTCATGATAATCTTAATACCATAAAAATTTACCAGTATTACCTTGGAAATACTTGTCGAACCCACATTAATTCTCTCTTTATCTTCCTTTAATAATAAATTAGATATTTTTTCCTAATGATTTTTTAAAAAATAGACATGAGGTAATTTTTGTGGAATTTCATTTGGTGTCACCTCCATCATGGTCCTCCCACTAAGAGTGAGTTCGTGGGATACAAGGGACTCATTTCTTATCTCCATAGGGGAACACTTATGCCCATATTTTGGTAAATAAATCTCCATTACTGCAACTTATTATTCTATAGTTTAAAAATATTGAATGAGATCCCCTCAATATTAGTGATGGTGGATGAAAGAGTGGAAAACTGAAATAAGAAAAGAGAAATAAATAATCAATGCTATCATAAATGTCTCATTCCACCCTAGGGCTAATGATTACCCCTTCAAATACTCCTCAATCGAGCATACAAGATACTCTCATTGAGGCCGAGACATGATATTCACTTTCATATTTGAAAGCCTCAAGCTCCATTATATACTTTCTTATATCGACTACGTTTTTGTCGAAGGGAAAATTCGAGGGTTATTTAATATCACCCAACGTTGGAATTAAAAGGTTATTATAAATAAATTCAAATGCATCCTTGAGATTCCGAGTGAATCTTTCCTAATAATGGGTTTCTAAGTGCTAGACTTAGTTTGGAATTAATTTAGTTTGATGTGGGGAAAACTCAACACCCTATCATTAGAATGAAAATTTAGGCATTCATTCTTATTTAAAAGAGTGAGGGGATAAGACAACAACATCCTACCATTGATGAATACTATATCTCCATATCATTGGGGTGTTATCTCAAAAATTTATCTTCCTTGGTGGACCTTCTATGAGATCATTTTGAAATTTATGAGGCCTTTAAAGCCACTTCTTCATTTTTGTTTTGGAATTCTTTCCTTGCATGCCTCAACCTATTGTTTTCATATCTTCTACTCTATATGTTTCTTTTTTAAAATCCCCTTGAGGGTATGAAGAAACCCATGCCTTAGAATATCTATCCTCTAGTCTAATTGATTCCTCTAACGAAGGTAGTGTGATTGAATTTTTGGATACCGCCAGAGCCCTCAGGATTCATAATTTTTGGGATACGATGGGATTATTCTCATGCCTAACATAATTGGGAGGAAATATTTTTTATTGTTGAATACATTTAAACTGACAAGGAAACTAATAAAGGATATAGGCCTCATAGTGAATATCACTATCAATGAAGCATGTCAATACATTTTCCCAGAATTCTATCATGTATTCCCTGAGCTCGTAATTATCTTTCTTACCATTATCAATAAATATTCAAATTGGCGGGTTACCAAATGGAATGAAGCTTAAGTCTCTAGATACATTTAATGACTTTAGAAACTCATCAGTATTTAGGCAGAAATGATTTATTCAATAGGAATTATGAACAAATGCATTAAATAAACTATTGGGGATTCTAAATATATTCATCAACTAATATGTGATGAAAGGTTATGCAATCCATCCCCATTTCTCCTGAAATTTTAATGCATGTATAAATAGAGAATTACCATATATAAATGAAACATGCAGTGATAGATTATTGCTAAAATAAGAACATTGAATTAGATATACTTTCCCAATTCTATCATGGGTTCAATAACAAAAATACCTCCCCTAAGACCTCCACCGATCTCATAAAATGTGAGCAGGAAAATTCTTAGCCGCCTAGAAACAATTCCATCCAAATAAAACTTTGAATAAATAATGGTATTATCTTTGATACCCAAATGATTTTACTCAACATTAACCAATGTGGGACAAAATGTACATGAATCAACCCAATTATCTATATTATGGAAAACAATAGGGAATCTTCTAGTAGGGCCTTTCTATTTCAGTGGTTCTAAAAGTGACCTCATCCACACATCCTCATGGAAATCTTCCCTAGTACGAGGATTCTTCTTTATTTATGAATATCATTTGGAATTTTTAATAGATCATGGTCCAATGGTGGTGTCCTTTCAATAGAAACTCACATTGTGTTTGGTGGGGTACTCTCAACACATGTTTCCTCGAGAATGGCCCTCCATATATTTTGTAGATACCCTACAAGTTGATTCTGACCTCACTATTCATCAAATGAAAAGAATTTATTTGTTGACTCTATCAGCTCAATAATTAAAGAATGATATATATATTCTTCTAAACATTGGACTATTATACTGAGATGAACTCATAAATATGAACATCAATATCTCTTTCCTAAACTCTAATACTTTTTGGTGTAGTCAAAATGCTTACAACTATTCAAGCCTGACTCCCTCTCTAGAGTAGAGATACTATTAATTTTTTCACCAATGAGATTGATCAATATTTGAATAATGAAAGGATGAATCATGTAAATGATACCACGGATATAATACATGATTCCTCATGTAACATCCTAATCTTCCATGATACATTTTCCATTTAATAATACAATATCGTTTGTTTTAAGAAACATCGAGTTCTAACACACCACAACCAATCAAACCAGCTATAATGAATAGTAATACTGACTATTTGAAATTTTATAAATTTAATCATTCAAAATCGAATTAATTTTTGGATTCATAATATAGAAATTAGCCTAGGTTGAATTTATGGTACTTTTCTGAAGACATTTAATTTCTAGTGAATAGTGAAAAAACCCTGAGTTATTGTTTAAAACAGAGTTTTAATTTAAATAATTATTAATTTTATTTAAATTTATTTTAGGTAAAAATAGATACATAATACATATATATGTTCAATGTAATTCATTGGAGTCATTTTATATTAATTTTAGATATATAAAAATTTTATTTAACTTTTTACTGTCTTTTACCTACCTTCTAGAGGAATTGAAAATTTATATAAAACATAATTTTTCCACTTCTGTGAGTTGAATTTCTAAAATCCGAGAGAAACGGTTAATATTAATGAGTAAAATGTGGTTCAATAAGTTGAAAATAATTTTTGGTGAATAGTATCATTTTACTTTTATTTACCACGGTCAAATGTAAATAAGGTAATTAAAGGTTAAAATGATATTATTATTACACTAACACATGACCTATTTCTATTGGAAAAGTGTTTTTCGAACAAAACAATCTTTTTAATAAAATATGATCCTTTAGGTACACTTGGGTTAGATTAAGACATTTATTATTATTTTCTTTAAAGAAAAATTAAATGAGTTAAAATCAATGTTTAGTAAGTAACCCATTTTTAATATAGGGTTATAAATTAAATAAATTCGACTATAAACATTAAATAGAAAGATAAAAATCTTTCCTACACAATGGTATTTTATTTATAATTTTTAGACATTAGATAATTTAATTTATTTATGACCCAATGATGCTGCAGTAATGACCTTATTAATAAAATTTTAAATAATAGATATTATAAATAGTTAAATAAATATAATTTGAGACTTATAATTCATTAAACTAATCTTATAGGTTAAAATGAAATGTTAGTGCTTATTAAATGAATTTTTTTTGAAGGAATATTGCTGTTATGAATCTAACAAAAACAAAATTTCAAATAGTGTCAAAATTGACATAAAAGAGTTTTAAAAAAAAGATTATATAATTAATTGATATGATAATCATAAAAATCTAAGGATCAATAAAATGACTTATATAATGATAGGTATATCATTAAGGAACCAATTTGGGTTCTCATGGAAGTCTATAGTAAGTTTATTAACTATATAATATAAAAATTCAATGAGACATGGTAAATGTTAAACTATTTACCTAAGAGTTAACCTAAAAGATAATGTTAATATAGTGACTCCAACCTTTATAAAACTTATTGGTTGAGTGGTTTTCGACCCATAACCGCCTTAACATTTAAATAATTCATTTTTCTACCATTATAAACCGAATAAAAATTTATTATAAAGTATCATTTAATGTTTTTCCTAAGGTGCCCCCCACCCCTCTTATGAAAGGGCACTCCGCCCTCTCTCAAATTAAAAAATTCAAAGCCATTTAGCTCAGCCAAAAGCTGCCCAAACACCCTATCAACAGTCCTCCATTCATCATAGAGGAATTATTTTAGACAAAAAGCCATCCTATGGAGACTTTTTGATCAAATCAGAAAGAAGAACCCGAAGAAGAGGTAAATATTTCATCACCTCATTCAAGTTCTTTTGTTTCACATGGTATTTATTTTTTGTTTCTATTATAAAATAATAACACCAATATCTTCTATATACTATGATGTTTTTATAAATATGGTACAACCATATTCATTATTCTATCTATCCTTTGAATAACATGTCACCATACGTGCGTACGTACAGATTATCGTCGCCACGTCATGGTGTAATTGTTATTCAATACATTAATATTTGGATGGGTATAATAATGATGTGTAATTGATGCAAATAATTAATATAATAAGATAATTATCCTTTATATATGATATACCATCCAATTATATAATATTTTAATATTAAAAGAATTATATTTTCGCTCGTGCGTATGTACATATTACTATATCCTCGAATGGGATACGATTCATTCACCATCGTATCAATTCAAGACTAATTTTCATTTAATGGTTAAAAATAATGCTTGAAGACATAATATCATTCTGTATATAAATAAAATATATCCTATTCATAACAAAGATGGCTTATATAACCAAGCATATAAAGGAGAACGAATCAGATAACACCCAAAACGATGATAATACTAAAAAAGAATTTACAAAGAAATATTATATGATCATATATGATATCATATTAAAATATAAGGTTATTTTATAATTTAATAACAATATTTCACCATTATACAAGAGGTTAACATACCCTCGACCAAGGAAAAGTACAAGGTAAGGGTTTATTTCACAATCTCTTCATTATCTGAGATTGTTTAAATGTAATTATCTACTGGGACCTCTTTATCATCCACATCCTTGTTTCTTAAAAATGTATTTGAATTTTTTTTACTATTTAACAGACAAGGATTTAAAGTCATTTATACCGTTCGTTGAATTTTTAAACATGTTTATAATGGAATCTTTCTGTTGTTTTCCAAACAATTTCCTTTTTAATGTTTTCGAAAAAATTGTGGTAAAATGTCCTTTTAACATATACGGCGGGTGCATCTATTTTCCATCCTTCTAACATCGTCTAAGATTTACAAACAAGATTTTAAGAATATTTTTAAAAATAAATGTTTTATTTTATAATTACATTATTTTCAAAATATTTCAAAATAAAAATAGATTTTTCTCTTAAACAGGCTTTGATTTCATATATGTCAACATCCTTTGATTGATTTCAAGATTATTTGATGTTTTTTTATGATACAAAACATCCAAATTTTATTGAAGTTTTCTTGATATGTTTGACTATGGATGTGTTTTTTTTTCAACATTCATGGTTTTTAGATACAGTATTGACATTTCATATGCTAGTTTTAATACAAATATTTATGTTATGTTTAAACCATTTCATATGAGGAATGCATTGGACAAAGTAAGTGATGGGTGGATCTCGCTATAGCTTCTCAATGCATCGGTAGGTCTCATGAGACAAACTAGTGTCTTGGAACAAGGCCTGGACAAAATATTATTTGTAGTCTTGCAACAAGGCCTTGATTATGTTTTTACGAAATTCTGACATTATGCATTCCATAATTATGAATGTGGCTATTGATACTGCAAGTTATTATTCGAGTAGTAGAATATCCATGTGGGTAAGTAAATGGAATTATTTTGATTTATATTTTCTATATTATGATGAATCTTATGTTGAAATGGATTTTTTTTTAGTTTTATACATTTCCTTAAATGTTTATGCTTATTTATGAATGCTTCCGCTATATTATTATCCTTACAGAGAATCTGAGCTCACGCCTTTCTTTGTTTTATTTTTTCCAGGATGCGAATAAGTATATTATGACTGACCTACATGGATATTATATGGGATATTAATGTGGTTAATGAAGGCAATTTTGTTTTATTTTCCATTTTATGATGTAATGTAATCCTTATTAGTTTATCTAGTACATCCAAGGCTACTAAACTAATCGGTCTTTCGATGTTTGATTATTTGTGATCATTCCAATGATACATAATAATGCCCTGACTCTGGGTAACTGGGGTTTGGGAATTACACCTTATATCTGGAGTTCAACCACTGTGATTGAGGATACGTCCAATAGGGACTATTCACTCAGTAATGGGGAAACCCTTTGTAGAGATGTTGAAACTGACAGCGTTTATGTGTTTTACAAACCATGTATTGAATAAATATTTCTTATGTGAAATAATATGAGAGTCAATTAGAATCCCGAACCCACATAAAGGTGGTTAGTCACTTTATAGATACTCAAGTTGATATGTAATCAAATAATTCTCTAATTCATGAATGGAAGTCAAAAAAATGTCATAATATTGTGGTTCAACGACCGTCATCATTTTATCCTAATGCACAACAACATCCTATGTTGTTGTCATTAAATTATTAAATTGAAAGAAACATTCCAAAAAAAACTTTTTATCTTATTAATTTCAAATATTGACTAAATAATTTAGAATTTTTATCTTATATGAATTCAATAATTTCGAAAAGTATAATCTCTGTGCACGTCCCTCAATAAGGTACCCCATGAAACTCAAACAAAATATTCACCTACATAAGTCCCTAAACAAGATCGTTCTACACATCTTTTTTCACTTGTATTACTCCATGTATCCCCATTTCTAAGGTCACTATAACTTGAGAGATCATTGGATCATAACATGATGGATCTGGATTGAGGATACGTGAAGAGAGAGAAAAACGTGGAAAATGTTGATGAGGAAGGAGACAAAAGAAAGGGATATTTAATGGAATCATTTACATATAACACTCACCTATTCCAGAGACATACCCCCATAATACAATATAAAATATTTTCATGTAGAATCTACCTAGAGTATCAATGCAAAGAAGCTATATGGAGCAGCTGCGTAGAGAAGCTACACGATCCAGTGTTGATCCTCTGAAATCTTTTCCCCAATGACTATTAACCCAAGAATAGACCCTCTAGTTTCGTTTAGGATCCAATCTCGTGGGTTGGGAAACAATTTTGAAAACTAAAATTTATTAAAAGAAGGAAATTATATAATGAATATTACCATTAATATTTTATGTATTAAGAAATCATAAAGAGATGCCGGGTGATCCATCTAAACAGAGCTGTGTGGTAGACCCGTGTTGTACACCTACACTGGGGAGATATACCACTATATTATTCCTACACACCTATGTGAGATAGATGCACATTATAACTAAATGGTGGATCTATACTAACAAAATCGTTTGACCATGTCCCCTCTATGCCTATAAATAGGAAACTTGGCCTCTTCATTTCAAAAATTAAAAATTAGAAAAATCTATAGAGCTCCCATTGCGTAGAACCATCTCACAAGTCCCTTAGAATTTGTCAATAACCACTCTAAGACACAAGATTAGTGACAATTAATAGATATAAACAAGGACAAATTCCATTTATAATTTAAAATAAAAAAGTATTGTCAGAATACACTTCACAATTATTGAGAAATCACATGCACAAGGTTTTCCTCCCTAATCAGGGACCTGCATGTGACTCTTCTAAAAATACAAGTGGAGACCCCAAGTGTCTTGGATAAATCATCATTCATGTGTCATTCCCAAGATTTCCAATTTCAAAGTCATTTATATTTTTCGTATGCATTGTTTCACTTTTTCAAGACTTCTAAGTTCTTTCCAGGACCTCCATGTCACACCTATACAGCCCAACTACATGGTACACCTGTGCTAAGAATCTGCGCATTGGACCAATGAAATCCAACCTTTAAGAACTATTCAAAGCAACCCATGGTGTGGTCCCTCCATCCTTGTATCCCTTACTTTAAAGGGATCATTTTAAGATATCATTATTTAAAAATCTTTAAGAAATTCCACATTAGTGTATCTCACATTTGTATTAGTAGTTCTACAGTTAGAGGTTTCCCACACATATTATTGTTGAGAGATAAGATCCTTAGAGAGTTTGTAGATTTTTATATCTACTTTTAGATGGATTCTTACCCTCTAGATATTTTATAGGGGATACAGATCTTAGACTCTGGGGATAGAACACTATTTTTCCCTTCTCCTCTCTAAGATCCAGAGCCTCCAGTCCCAAATAGTGAGGGTATGGATCACACCTATTTTTCATTTGAAAAATGAAAAATCCTCCACATCTCCCATGAAAAATCAAAGTGAAACCATCCTAGTGTAAGAACATATCCATTCCTATATGAGTTTGTTTTCTTTCATATATTTACCTATTCGTCCTTCAGTCATTCCATACATTGGATCCTTGACCAATTTAATATAAAGAGAGGGATGTGTTTTAGCCCTGACCTATTCATTCCTAGCCCCAAACTATTAATCCAACTAAGAATGTAAAGTGTGTGTTTTTTTAAATTTTTCACATACTCTTGTTTGTCAAACAATCCATGACTCATGTGGGCTTATATGATGGAGATGATCACAACACCCATAAAATCAACTTGAATGAATGAAGATTGAAAATTTTGATTCCCACCATAACTGGGATATGTATGATTCCTTCAAATTGAACTACTTACATATAATATCATCAATGAAATGATAAACCATACACTATTAATCTATTCATCCTCATTATGAGTTAGCCTGAATCCTAATTCCCTTAATCAGATCATCCTCCCAAAAAGATAGGCACGAACTCCCCCTAATAATCCATATGTTAAGACATCTCTCATAGACCATGTTACTTTGGAATCATCTTTAGGATTTATCCCCAAACTATTTCATTCAATGTTCCATTCTACCCTATAAGACATGTCAAACTATATGTGATTTGATTCTCGTCCAAATGGGATATGTAAGAAGAATCTCAAATGATCAACCCAACATCCCTAATAAACCATGTTCTCTTTGGGCCATGTCCCCAGTAGGTTCTAGTTCAATGTGAAAACTCATACCCCTTAAAATATCCTTTGGATATATTAACATATGTTCCAAATCAATCATTGAATTTAAACCTTCTTCTGAGATGTCATTGCAACATAACGTTAATACTATAGAGATGGGTGCTTATCACAGGACCCTAAATGGTATTAAGTGTCCCATTAAATATAAATGAACTTTTTGGGAATTGATTCCTTCCACAATGATACATTGGTATCCCATCAATTTATTTGATCCAAATATCATAAAAATCCATCTACATGGATGATGATTAATTACAAAGTTACATTAATCTACGTAGATGACCATTAACTCTATAGTTCCCCACTGTGTGGATTAGAAAACAGAATCATTATAAGAATAACCAAATATTCCCTATATAGTATATGAATAGATAAAATTAATGGAGAACCCTGAATACAAAACAATATCACCATTAATTATGATCTTCAAATATATATAGATGATTATAAATTTCACAATTGATAATAATTTATTACTAATATTGGGATAAATCACATCACACTTGTGGATTAATGAAGGAATCATGAACATAACTTAAATCTATATGAGAGTACTAGAGTAGGCTATAGTTCCACCCAAATGGGTGTGATTAGAACGTACTCCCATCCTCTCAAAAAATGCGAGTTATGAATTATCGTAGGTCACAAACCTAATGAATTTTTACCTTTGTAAAGTAGATCCCTTTGGATATAGAATCGTTGGGTGTTTCTAATTCCACAAACAAATCTATTGGAAACCATTTGGAAATAGTGATTCCTAACCACAACACATATTTTTACGGAAACAATTATCATGATTTAAAATCATTTAAATTTTAAGAGAACATATATAAACAAACTTTTTATATTTTTTTCCTATCCTAAGGTTTTATTGATATTAAAATTAATAAAATTAATCATTTTTGTTTCTCTTTTTTTAACTTATTAGATGGTTCATATTCTAATGAAATTGGAAAATAATTACCATATCTTAAATAAATTTATGAAAACAACTGGAATAAAATAATAAAATAAAATTATGATAATATTTTTGGTCATTTTACTCATATCGTTATAGTTTAACCAATATAATGAACTCATTTCTGCCTTAACTATCTATTATGTAATTTTTATTCATTTTAATATTTATTTTCAACAAAATTTTAGTTGAAATTATTAAATACTAAATATTATTATGATTACAATAATTGAATCCATTTTTTCAAGTTTAATTGAATGAAATTTAAAATTTTAATTTAATGTTAATCTCATAGACATGAAGCAAATTCGAGGTTTTAATGTAAAAATGGATAATAGTTTATGGTTATTTTATATCAAAATTAAATAAGAAAATAATTAAAATAACCTAAATTGAAATAATTGATTAAAATTTGACCTATTTTACTTTAAAACTAATTCAAAATATAATTCAACATTATGAATTATTTAAAAAATATTGACATTTTTAATTAAAATTGAGTATGTTTTACTATTCTTGAAAACTAGAAACATCATAGAAGAATCCAATATATTAAACATATGATAATTTATGTATTCCAATTTCAAAAATGAATTTTGTATTTTCAGATATATTTTCTATAAGTGGTTAAAATTAAATTTCAATAATGTGTACAATGTGTGATTAAATCGTGTTTTTGTTTCAACCCAGTGTTGTGTGCATCATAAAATATCAAAAAAAATATTGTAATTTATCCAGATTTTAAAATAAATATTATTTTCAAAAGGTCAGAGTTTTATACATGTATAATTTTTCATTTAATTTTCCCTAATTAAAAACCTTATTTGAAAAAAACATCGACATGTCCATTAGGATGTATGTGGAATTTCCCTAACTTGATATCATATAGGTCCCTTGTATTTTGTAACATTTCTTGAAAAATGAAAGAATGTTTGGATATATCTTATGATTCAAAACTCAGATATGTTTGTCATTTTCTTCTATTATGTATTCGTATTTTAATAATAGGATGACAAATCTAGAACATATAAAGCTATGCAAGTTGCTAATTTCTTGCATTAGAAATAGAGTGCAGACTTGTCTGTGTTATTTTCCATAGTAATAAATATTACACCATCCACACAGTCTTATTTTTGGTTATTAATAATGGGGTTTCCATATATTAAATCAATGTAAAGACAATCTTTCATTATGGTGATATGGAAGAAGATGTATTTATGAGGTATCTAACTAGTTTTGATGTTAATAGAATAAGGAATAAATGTGTATGATTATATATAATATCTAAATCTGAAAACAGAAACCAATTTTGTAAATAAAGGTTTTATTATTTTAATCTTGATAAAGGTTTCATGAAAAGTAACATAGATAAAATTTTATTTCAAAATGAATAAAAGGATGGTTTCTATATCATCCTTATCTTTCATATTGATGATATGCTTCTGTGGGACAATAAAATCAAAATATCCAAAATTTCAACCATGATATATATTGAACTCTTTAAATAAATCTTGACTATGTAATAAATAATATTCTAGGAATGAGGAGTTAAAGTGTTATATTCACTAACATTTTAGTGACATCTCAAAGAAGGTACATATAGATTTTAATTACGTAGTTTGGAAGGACTAGTTGTAACTCATATTAAACTCCAATGTATATAAATATTACATTGTAAAATGGTTAAACACATAAAAATTATTTATTGTTATCATACATGCAAAATATTCCATTTTTATTTTCATTATATTTTTAGTTACATTTTATGCTATCTAATCATACATACAAAACATTTATAGTGGGATACATCAGATGGTATATCGAAATTCTATAGAAATAACAATGGAAATATTATAATTCATTTATTATATATATCATATTGATTGAAAATAATTCATAATGTATTAGGATTATTGAACCATTTCTAAGGTATGTTGGCATTTATTTTTTGGGGTGATTCTAATGCTCAAAAAAATTCAATGAGTTTTTTCATTATAATGAGAAGAATGAAAATAAGTAACATTTAAAAGTAAAAAACAGTAGTTTCCATTTCTACTATATTTATTTAATATATTATCATAATGAAAAAACAATCAAAATAGTTGGTTTAATGAATATTTTATCAAAACAATGAAAATGGAAGCATATGTGGTTAATCTATTTTAAATGGTAAAGTGAAAAACACTTTCCATAAAATAGTTTTTTTCATTTGAGGGATAAATATATGATTCCTAAATACAATTATATCCTTAAATTGATTGAATAAGGGGATTTATGGATATAAATGACTATTAAAGAATGATAGACGCATTTCTGTAACTCTATGGTATTGGGATGATCATAAAGTGAATTGAGGGATCTAGATGGATATGAAACAAAAATCAATAATTCAAAATCTCTAGATATTTGAATATTTACTAGAAAATATTCATGATGAAGTATTCGAACTGTATTTTTTTGGGATTGTGAATCATTTTCATGTAATCAAAATTCGTTCACAAGAAGATCATGTTTCAGATCCAAATAACATTGAATATGGAATAGAGACTACATCTCAACAATAGGACGGTGTAGAGGAATTTAAAATGGTGGTAATTGGTATAGTTTATGTGTGGATTGTAGTGAGGTATAGTATTAATGAGTTACATATATACTGAGTTTAGCAGATGATACCAATAAATTTATGGATTTTTATAGGAGCTTTGTAGTCATTGTTTTGAATATATGGTGGCTCATGAAAGTAGGAGGTTGTTTTAAATGGTTTAATAGTTATAATTCACGAAAAATATTGTTTTCGACCACAAATATTTATTAAATGTTATTAATTTATAATATAAATACACATGGATAACATGAAATTGTTGTAATTATTGTTCTCTTGAATATATATATCTTTTACAATGTTATCCCATGGATGAAGGGTAAAAATATGAACCATGTAAAACCAATATATTACTTACATCAATGCTTTCAATTTCATATATATGTGTGTGTGTGTGTGTTTTTCTTGAATATTGATTTAGTGATTTAGGGACCTCACTATCTTTCTACGTTGTATTGTATTTGGTACAGGTGGTGTGGTGTGCCGCTGCACATGATGTCTTGTGGATCTAAACATTTTGTGGATTTATATATCGTATATCCATTTATTTAAATCTATGTTACTCATGATTTTATTTTTTGTCTATTGTAATTTTTTATTTTCTTTGGTTTTTGAAAATTTTGATTAATTATTGTTTTTTTGAAACTAATTATTTATTTAAGTATATAATTTTAAATTGATTATATTTATATTTAAATAATATGATATATATAATAGTTGTTTAAATTTATACATTTGATTATTTTATAAATGAATATATTTCATTAATACTATGATATAACTTGTGATTCATTCACTAGAGTTGGGATACATTTTGAAATTAAAAAATCAACAGATTATATAACCATATTAATGGATTGTTATGTCATTATTTATATAGAGAGTATATAACTATCCAACCATTGATATATTATTAATGGATAAAACTGTCTATTATTTTTTATCTCATGGATGAAAACCTAAGAATCTATATGTAACATTTAATTATGAGATAGGTGGATGAAAAATATAACAGATAAAAGATAGGATGCAGCTGTCGATTGATAGTTGTTCTGGAATTGAGGTAGTTGACTAAAATCTCACATCAATTATTAATCTATTAAAATCTAATAATCATTTTCTTTTATATAATTTATGATTAATTATTTATAAATCAACATAAAGGTTGTATTAGTAAATTTAAAATATTAATATGATAGAATTGTATTGTTGTTAATTTTAGAAGTATTTACTAATTTGGTTATTTTAGATTATGTGTTGAAAAATATAAATAGTTCAAATGAATTATAATAATGATGAAAAACATATTTATTCATTATATATATATTTTTTGAGTTATGTTAGACTAATGGTGGATTTATAAATTATTACGGGGAATTGATAAAATTTAAATTTAATGGAATTTCAAGGATACATTTTTATTATGAAATTGGTTTGGATAATTTTTATTATTATATTAATATTATTAATTAAGATATAGTGATTCCTTTAGATATAATATGTTACTGAGTTAGTATGTTTTTTTCAAGAGGAAATAATATAATATTTCTTTATTTCGAAATAAGGGTGTTTCAAATTAACATGGTACCCTACCAATTGATATACTTTTTAAGAAATAATTTTACATACATAAAAAATATGATGAAGAGATGGTGCCAAATTATCATGGGGGACTACCAATTTTTATGCAGTCACTCCATATTTTTGATGAAATCGTTAGATGATGGTTTATTACTAAATAAATAGGCAGTTAGTATTGTTTGTGATATATATGTTTTCCTAGGGAAAATGAAAAATATCGGTGAAGATGTAATTTTATAAAATATGTTTCAAAGGTCTAGTTTTCAATGGTCCATCTATTAAATTAACTATCCATTTCACATCTGAAAAAAATTTCACTATATAACTTTAGGATTTACATTTTTTGATGTCATATTAGTGAATATGAAAGGGTGTGTGAGAGAAATAATATATGGGTGAAGGGGTTTTATCATATAATATTATCACTGAATTTTTATTGAAATATATTTTTACACATTATAAAATAAATTTTAATGATGTAACGATTAACTAAAACTGACATAGATTATGATAATATTATGTTTCATTATTGTTAAAATATTTGATATGGGTTTTTACTCTTAGAGACTTCTTTATATGTGTATGTGTTATTAACCAAAGTGGGAGATATAATGAAGTATTTGGGTTTGAATAAATTTATAATAATTGATTCTGATGATGTTGATAGTTTTGGCGGTGATATTTTAATTTTGAGGGTTATGATATACGTCGAAGTAGAAACATTTCATGAGGGAGGATACCAGGTAACAACGACAAACCTTATGGGCGGACCCTGACCAATTGATATATATTTTTGTGGAGGTGTTTTGAGGGTAGAATAGTCTATATGGGTGAATTAATAAATATATTTAGAGACCATGTGGATAAATATATTTCAAATAAACACATTTTATATTGAGGTCCCAATGGGTGGAAATCTACTTTGATATCTTATAGTGGTTTATGTACACATGTATAACTACAAAATTTTTTGTAGAGAATTAGAGGAGGAATTGTTTATTGGAGGTTATATGATGTATTCTAATTTAGAAATTCTGATATCTATGAGGTATGATATTTACATGGATTGGTTATTGACCATTTCGATTGATGGTTGATTATATTATTTTTTGTATTTAATTAATTAATACACTTGTTTTTTCACATGGATATATAAGCGTTTTTTGGAGGATTCAATTGAGTATATTTTATTCTCACCGCTGATTTACAAATTTTTTTATAGATATTGTTGATATATTTTTGGGTGGTTTCATGTGAAATTCTATATATATTCAATATATTTTTGTGGTAGTGTATTTTATTATACCTTGTAGGAGGTATACAAGGATTATGTGGCATTATAAATTTTTTATAAATTTCATATGTTTTCAATATATAACATATAATTAATTGCTAATATATTATTTACATGTTGTTACTAGTATATTTATTGATATTATATATTGATACCCAGAGAAATTCCATCCATATATGTATTTTATAAACATATTTATAGTCTCCATCATATGGCCTATTAAAGGGCGGATTCATTGGTCAATTTCAACCTACTTTCTATCTTAGGTGTAGTATAATATTGGATATGTGTTGATTTAATAGTACTAGATTGTGTTTTTATGTATTCAGTTTTGATATTGCATTAGTGAAACTTATATGGCTGCTATTGCAGAACTAGAACTCGAACATTTTGTATATGGTAGAAAAAATAAATTAACATCCCAAAGAATACCTCATGTAACCTATTAAGGGACTATGTTTTCAAACATATCAATAATATTGTATGATTATACTATCAATATAGTATCTCTATAGGTATGGATTCCTTCAATATATATTTTTATATCACACTAACTAGATATACAAAGAATGGTTAATGTTATATGTATGTGTAAATGATGTGATACCATTAGTAGATATTCCAAATATTTATCATTGATATGATTTTGGTTTCTCTATTTATTTTCATTTTTTCGTGTGAAACCATCATCAGGTTCGAGATGAAGATATATAGTAAGCACCTATGGTAGTGCCTCAATGTATAGTAAAAAATGATTGGTTGTATTGGATGAAAATAACGAGTGAGTTTAAAAAGATGAATTTATCGAAGTATGATTGATATATCTCTAATTATAAAAACAACTGGTAGGAAATGGATGAGATTGACTTTTTTGATAATATATATAGAGGTAAGATATTTTTTTCTGTTAGTGGTGAGTTATTTTTTTGGATTACCACATCCGAAGTGCATTCTATTCATATGAGATATCAATATTTCATGACACAATTTATAGAGTTATTCATGAATGTGTTATTATTTGATACATTTAGAGTTTAGTGATAATATAATATTTTTGAAATATAGTATTGTATTTATACTATTTTATATTTTTTTGACATGTTTATATATTTTTTTCTTTATTCTGATGATTATATGACTAATAAAAAGTTACAATATTTAAATTTCTGATGTTATTTATGATTGGTGATTTATATGTAGTTCGAAACCTTATCCAAGAGTTCTTCATTTTAAGATATTAGTAATGGATTATATGGGTAAATATTTAATTACCCTATAATAATATTTCATATAAGAATCTCATTATATAAACTCTTAGATTATTCTTAAATGATGATATTCACATACTTCAATGGAATATTGGTTGATATATAATCCTAGGGCCTTGTTTCCATTGTGATATAATTTCTATGGTATAGATATTATATATTCATCTAGTAGAAAGTAAGTATTTTGATAGGTATATTATTATAATATAAACCATTACCGGTCCATATTTCAATCTTTTTAGAGTTTCTATGAGGGTCGAGATAACTGTTGGAAATTTATAAATAAACCCTATCATTTTTTTTGGGTTCATCATAAATATTTTCTATAGAATCAGTAAGATATATGACCATTAGGACCAATAAAATGGGGTGGTACTGGGAGATATTATCATAATGGAGGTCATTGTATTTAGTGGAAGTGAACTAATTAGAGATGATATAAAGGAAGGAATCATGGATAATGTAGAGGTGGATTTGGAAAAAGATATGTATTGATTTTAGAATTTCTAATGGTTGTAGTATTGGAGGTCGTTTTATGTGTCATTTAAATTTTCTCCACACTTGAGTCTATTTTACTTATAACCAGTACTTATCCTTCATTTTTCCCCAAACCAACCTTATGAAAATGTTTATTTAGTAAATATTCCTTATATTTCATTCATATTAAAAACTCATGTTTGAGAATAGATTAGGATACCTATGGTTTATTATTTATAATTTATTATGGGATGATATTTGTATTTATAGAAGAAAATGTTGTTATGGATATGGAAAACTGATTTTATGATTGGGATAGATAGGTTTTACATAATATTTTTATTTTTTGAATTATATTTAACAAGAGGGATATTATTTATCATTCTAAGACATACAATTCCACATCCTGTACAAAAAAATATTTATCTAAAAACAGTAAACAATTAAAATTCATTACAAAACCAAATAATATTTTATTGGATTGGTTTTTGATAATTCAAAAAAATCCTTAAAATCTCTCAATTTTTAATAAAAATTATATTAAAAAATTAATTTTAATTCATTCATGATACCTCTATAATGATGCTAAACCCCTTTGGAACATATATTGTACTTTTGAAAAATATTATTTAAATTCTAGGGAGAGGATAAATTTTTTCCAATTAATGGTATTAAAACCAATGAAAAATGCATTAATAAATACATTAAAATTTTCAGTACAATTTATTGTATTCAAATAAATCTATTGAAAACATTATATTGATAGAATTTCCCTTTATATCCAAACATTTCATATGATAATTATTTTTCCAAAAATAATATTAGGTTCTTAAAAATATGACATTCGAATATATGTTAAAAACATATAAAAAACTATATCATTTTAAAAACTATTAAATTTAAAAATATAATAACTTTAAATAATTATTATATTTCTTCATAAATTTTGAAAGAAACTTATTTTGAAAATAATATGATTTTTGGAAAAAAAATGATACTTTGAAACCCATAAAAATTCCATTATTCCACTCAAAGTATAATATTTTGGAAATTGAAATCTTGAGGTCATGGTTTCAATCCCCATCACAAATAATTTCATTTGATACCCAAGTGATGAGTTTTATAAAAAAAATTAAAATGTTTTTCATATCTAAATTAACTTCTATTACAAAAATTGTTAAAGACTACTAAAATTATTTTCTATGAAAAATATAACTTTATATTTTATTAAACTTTAAAAAGGGTTTTTTAATGTAACACCCTAATTATTGAGAGAAATATATAATCCAAAACCAAAAAACTGTGATTTTTTTTAAAAACAAATAAATGAATTTATACATATTATTGTATATAAATTATTTAAATGTCTAAAATATATATATTGAATGGAATTTACTATGATCATGAATTAAATTCATGTATTTTAATTATTTTTTCATTCTTTATATGATTTCTTTAAAATAACTTTTCATAAAAAATTAAATAAACAGTTTTTAGAAATAATATTTGAAAATTAAAGAAAACACATTACCCAAAATTATGGGTTTTATAAAAAGAACTATATCTTAATAAATCTTAATTATTTTAGTAATATTAAAAAAATTTATATAAAACATTACCCATAAAATAATATTCTTGGAAAAATGGAAGTTTTAAAATATTAATTTACATTCTTATTTTTTGATGTAATACAAAAACTATATAATATTTTTATATATAACTAATTCCATTTCATGAAATTGTTAATCAACTTTTCCAGAATTTTCTCATTATAAACCTCGTCCAACCTTCTTCATAAATACTAAACTAACACTAAAACTATCAATTCAACCAAGTTAACATGTGTATTTTTTATCATTGTGTTTTATAGATTTTATTTTGATTCATACACAGAGGGAGGGGCTCAAATTTATAAGCCTCAAATCTTTAACAAATATTTACGTCACTTATTTAGTATTTCAAAATCATATTTTAAAATTCATAAAAATATTATTTAATTTATCCCTACAATTTTATTCTCCATTAAGTAAAAGTATATTTTTTCACTTGTTTCCCTTATGGAATCTTTTTTATATATTTATTATCCCTTAATGAATTTATTTATCACATGTTTGTGTGTGATTATATATATATATATTTATATAATATGAAATATATATATAACAGATATATATATAGAAAATCTATTTTAAGATATCTTATATAACATATATATACTTATAACATTCAAACATTTACATATATTTATATATATTACAACAAGTATATGAGTATATATATAACATATATTTTTCCTCTTTTTCCCCTTACACATCACACACTTTTAATCACACACACACACACATATATATATATTACATTACAAAATTTCTACATGTACACACACACACACATATATATTATAACATATATATATCCCACATATATTTTAATGTGTATATATATATTACAAAGATATTTAAATTTAACATATAAATAAAGTATATTTTATGATTTATTTTAAAACTTATTTGATATGTATGTACATTTTAATGTATATATATATATTACATATCTATTTGTTCCTTAAATCATTCCCCTCATACAACAACTTTTCCACCATTATCATATATTATTATTATTATTATTTAATTTCCTCAATCATATTCCACACATGATATACTTATATTGTTTTTTTAGTTCCTTCCACCACACAAATCAAACCTCACATAACTCTACAACATTTTTTATATTTTTATAAATTACTCACCTCATCAAGGGAAATATGTATATATTAATTTCATTATTATTTTATACAATCATCCTCTTAAATATAATTCAAATGCATTATATATATATATTAAGGTTATTATTCATAAACTATTATCCTCAAAAATATGTGTACATATATATAACAAATCTAGTTATATATATATACACATACATATATATCTATATATATATTATCAAAATGTTATAAATAATATATATTTATATATAAACATAACATTATATTTTGTTTTTGATTACATATAAGAAAATATATATGCATACATATATGTATATATACAGAGATGGTTATTATTTTAGTTTATCACACACATAAATATATATATATATTAACATATTTTATCTCTCCATATATGTATATATATATATATTTACAAGAACCTAAAAAATAATATACATAATTCTAATATTTTTATGAAGAGGAAATATATATTTAGTATATACAGTTACTGTTTTTTATACACAAGACAAATATGAAATTAAATAAGCATTAAATTGATTCATTTAATATATTTTTTTAAGTTTCATTGTTAATTTTAATATAATAGAAATATTTTTAAAATATATAAGGTAACATATTTTAGTTTATTAATTTAGAATTGTTATTATTTATATTCAGAATAAAAATTTATTAAAATCTAATCATAATTTTGCGACATAAAAATTATTATCAAAAAAAATTTCTTTTCAAAAATAAAAAATATCTTTTTTTATGAAAATAATATTTTAAAATTAATATTATGTACATCTGACCAAAAATGTACAAATTTAACCTTTTTATTTCAGACCCTTCCTTACTTATATAACAACTAGATTTACAATCAATTTACATTTACAAAAAAATAATATTAAATACTTATTTATAAAAGTTTATTATTAATAATAATGTAAAGTTTTGAATAAGAATTATATCTTATTGAATGAAAACTTATTTTTAAATCATAATTGTTTTTAAAAATATGGGACATAATATATTTTTATTAAAATATAAAATTTATTTTTTAATAAAAAAGTATTTCAGGAAAATTTATAAAAAAAGTAATATTTTTATTATCTAAAACTTTAACACAATTCATGATCAAAACTAATTTATATTAAGAAAAAATAGTTTCATAAAAGGATCATTCTATTAAAATACTATTTGGTGGGTTAGAATTATAATAAAAATCATTTATTAAAAATTAAAAATTTAAAAATTTCTTATAATTATTGGCATGTTACATTCTATGATATTTAAAATGATTTTATCTATAAAATTAATTTATTCACAGATAATTAATTTTTGAATTTTCTTTTTCAGAATTTGGAAAAGTATAATGAATAACATTTTAATTTCATGAGGGCCACCAAAAAATTTATTACTTATAATTTGAGAACAACATTTTTATCTATAAGATTATCCTAGACATGAATATGAAAAAATTAATACATTTTTCTAAAACCATTCTATGATGACAAGTGTAATAGCCCACGACAATCATATTATGTTTGAATAAAAAAAATATATTGAATACTTAAAAAAATAATCGTCATTACATATCCATTTGATCATTATCGTTCATGTTCTGGGGGGTAAAGAAAATTACTTTCATCTACTCAGAGTCAAACTCAATCTATCTAAAAAATTATTTGACTTCAGTAAAGCTAGATATTTAATGAATCTTGAGCACTGTGGATATTTTAAAGAACACGTGAAAAACAATTTTTAAAACATATGGTGAGAATAAAAATTTAATACTTAGGGGCTTTAAAACCAGGGAAAATCATTTAATAAATACTATTGAAATTCAATTGAAAACATAATTTTAAATCATTCTTTATAAAAAACTATTTTGAGAATATTTCCCTTTATATCAAAAATTTGGATACAATAAATAATTTTTAAAAAATAAATAATTTTTTTTCGAAATATAAGTTTTTAAATTTTATTAAAAACCACTAAAAATAAATATAAATTTGAAAACACATTTAATTAATAATTATAATAACATTTGGTAATTCATGGATTTTCTGTAAATTTTACATAAACCTAATTGAAAAATAATAACATTTTTGGAAAGAAAAAATAGTTGGAAACCCTTATGAAATTTATGATTCCACTCATAGCATAACATTTTAGACAACATCCAATTGAAGCCATAACATCAATCCCCTTTCCTCATTATCCCATTTGATACCCATGTATTGAGTTTTAAAAAAAATTAAAAGGGTTCACTTTTGTCATTAAATTTCCATAGAAACCTCTTTTCAAAATCCAATTATGTAATTTTCTAAGACGATGGTAATTTTGTATCTCTCAAAACTTAAAAAATATATTTTTATGATATCACCATAATAATTAGGAGAAATCTGGGATTTATAAACAAAATTTGATAAATTATTACTATAAATGAATAAATGAATTTATACATATTCATGTATAGAAATTGATTAAATGACAATAATATTTATAGTTAATGATAAAAACTATGACAAGAATTAAATTCATATGTTTTAATGGATAGTTCATTTATAAAATAATAGCTCTAAACTCCACATTCAAAATAAAATTCACTAAATAAAACTTTCTTAAAATGAGGATTTCAAGATTAAATAAAAAAGTGTACCCATAATTTTGGTTTTTCTGTAAATAATTATTTCTTTCGAAAATATAAATCTATTAGTATTTAAAAAAATATTAAATAAACATTCTTACATAAAAATATAATTTTCAAAAAATGGTTGTTTGAAAATAATTTCTTCCACTTACATAATGTTTTTTAAAATAATACATATTTAATAAAATATGTTATAAAAAATATTTCCTCTACCTGAAAGTGATAACCAAATTCTCTTGAGTTTTCATATTCATAATAATTTTGAACATCCCATTAGAGCACTAAAATAAAAACTATCGAATCTCTACATCAAGAGAAACTCATGTAATTTTTATGAGGGAGTATTGAAGGGTGTCATTAGATGTTATCCCAATTTGAAGACCTCCTATTTTTAATCCCAAATGTCTAGAAATTCATTAAATTATT
This sequence comes from Viscum album, assembly GCA_963277665.1. Lineage (NCBI taxonomy): Eukaryota > Viridiplantae > Streptophyta > Magnoliopsida > Santalales > Viscaceae > Viscum > Viscum album. Next base: position 1,597,858,560 of record OY728161.1, read on the forward strand.
TATTCATTTTTTTAAACACAATTAGAGATGACTTCTAAATAATAGTGAATTTTTTTATTTATTTTTCATTCAAATAAAAAATATTATTATTTTTTCATATTCTTCTTTTTTTATTTGGTTATCAATTTTTTTGAGTGTTATTTATCATGTATCTATGTATAAAAAAAATAGAATGTATTTAACATATATATATTAACATAATGTATATAACTAATATTCAAATATAAAAACATATTTTTACATAAATAAATAAATATATTAAAATGGATAAATGAATATATATATATAACATATTTTTCCATTTTTTCCATTACATGCTACACACGCAAACAGATAGACAGACAAATATGTATATATTTTAATTTATATAAATCTTACTTGTGTATATATATTCATATATATACACACATATATATATACTCCATCATATATATATATTTCACATATATATAAATGTGTATACATAACATAAAAAAATTATTTTTTGGATGTATTTTAATATATCTTTAATATATATATTCTTGTGTGTGTGTGTGTGTCTAACCATATATATATGTATATATTATATTGGTAACTTACTCTATACACCTCCCAAACCATAATTTCACCCTTTATGTTTTATTATTATTACCATTATTATTATTTAAATCCCATAATAATGGTCCACACATGATATATATATATATATATATATTATTATTATTTTTTGTTTCCCTCCATACACACCTCACACCTCATATTTTTAGGATTACTTCCACTAGAAACCTGAAACCTCACACCACTCTCTACCTTTCTATTCATATTTTTCATTAACTTTTCATTTGAAATACCACACTTCTTCAAGCACAAAATTTATATATATGTATATATATTAATATTTTTATTTTTATGCAGTCAACCACTTAAATATAGGTGTGTCTGTGCGTATTTATATACTTCCCATCTATAGGTGTATATATATATGTTGCCTATATATATATAGACAATACTATTCATAACTATTTTTTAGATTAAAACCCATAAATTTTATTATAAATTATATATTTGTATATATATATATACACACGTACATATATGTATATATACATACGTATTTATTTTTTCAGTTTACCACATATATATTAATATATTAACATATTATATATATATATATATTATATATATATTTACAAGCACCTAAAAAATAATAAATGAAAATTTAAAAAAATTATTAAAAAGAAATATTTATAGTGTATATACTATAATCATTTTTAAATATATTAGAAAAATAGAAAAAATACTTATGAATTGAAATACCAAATTTAATTTTTTTAATATATAAAAATTTGTTAGTTTTAATATATAATTAATATTTTACAAATATTTAAGGTAACATATTGATACAAATTAACCATGAAATATAATTAACTAAATTGAAAATATATAATTTTTCAATATTATTCATTATTTGGAAACATTAAAACATTATATGAAATTTATTTTTCTGTTAATTAATAAAAACATGAATTTTATTATAATATTTATGTTTAAAAAAATTATTAAGTACATTATAAAAAAATGTATACATTTTACATTTTACTTCAAAATCATATTTACTTATATTACAACTAGATATTTATCTATTTACGTATGTTACAAAAAATTATATTAAATTAATATTTCTAAATATTAATTAATATTAAATAAAGTAATTTTTTGAATAAATTAATTTACCTAATTGAATGATAAATATTTTTTAAAATAGTAATTTTTCCTAAGTATGTTTAAAATAATATAATTTTATGAAAATATAAATTATATTTTTCCAATAAAATAGTATTTCAAGAAAATTAAAAAATTATCATTTTTTAAAAATAAATATATTTACTAAATTTATAATAAAATGTAGTTTATATTATTTAAAATCTTATCTTCAATGTTTTTTAATATTAAAACACCTAAGAGTGGGGATGAATTATATAAATCATTTAATAAACCCAAAAAGGAAAATTATGATTACAATTATTGAGTTGTTATACCCCCCCCAAAAAAAGAAATTTACCCTTTAAATCCAATCATCGTACTTATGTAAATTCTAAATCACTATTTTTAGAATTATAAAATCTATTATAAATAAAATTTCAAATAATAAAGATTCACTTATAATATATAATTACCTAGAATATAAAATTAAATTAATATCTCTTATAATATACCTAAAACAAAACTCATTGTCACGAAATTTTTCCCTAATATTATTTTAATCTGATGAGTAACAATAAGTTACCTTCACTTTTGGATTATGTATAAAATGTTATATATATAATTTTTTAGAAATAATAACTAAAAATATAATGTTCATTACAGAATCTAAAGATATTTTTCCATCAAGGTTTTTGGAGGATTAAAAGAAAAGTATACATCATCTCATAGTTTAATAAAAATATCTATAAATATTTATTTGATTTCACTATTACTTCTATATAATTAATTCAACCCCTACATGAAGTTCTTTAAAATCATTGAATAATATTTTTGAAAATGTAGGGTGAGTTTAAAAATTTCCCAAGAAGGGGTTTCAAAACCAGTGAAAAATAATATTATAAATACTTTGAAAATTTTCTATAGAAACATTATTTTTAAATCATTCCATTGAAAAAATCATTTTCAGATAATTTATCTTTAAATAATATTATCTTATAAAATAGATATTTTGCTGAAAATATTCAAATATTTTTATCAAAATATATCATATAAATACTTTTAAAAACGTTTGAAAATAGTTACATTTTTTAAACTAATTTAATTTCTAAATGTAATAACATTTTAAAATACTTTGGGTTCTACCAATTACATGATAAAACCTTATTCTAAGAATAAGAAAACGTTTTTTGGACTGAAATGGTAGATTTAGAACCTTATTAAATCCAAGTTGTTACTCACAGTTTCACCATTTGGAAACATCCACTTGTGATCATGGGTTTAGTCCCCAATCATCATAATTAAATTTGATTCAGGTTTTTTGAGTTTTATAAAATAAATTTTAAAGGGCTCTCTGAATTAATTTCTATTAAAATTACTTTTTGGAAACTATTTAAGATAATTTCATGGATGAATGTAATTTTATATATTGTAAAATATTGTAAAATCATTTTTAATATAACACCGTAATGAAGAGGTGATATAAGTGATTTATAAAAAAAGTCTTCGTAAAAAATTCTTATAAAAGAATAAAATAATTTTTAAATACTCTTATATTTAAATAAATGATATTTCATGAATATCTTTTGTGTATGACCAAAAATATAATCATGAATGTAATTAATATGTTTTAATTAATAGTTTTTTCATAGAAACATGGGAGTTTGAAAATTATATTTTTCCATTCTATAAGGGTTTTTTAAAATATTAAATAAATAATAAAATATTTTTCTACCAAAAGAATATCCTTTTTTGAAACTGTTAGATAAATTATTTGGAATTTTCCTATTTTTTTCCATGTCATATTTCCTTCCATAAATACGAATATCACCCTTACATTGTCTCTGAAATGATCAGAACTCAAGTTTTTTTATCAGGGAGCATTGTACAGTGTAGTTTCATGTGGGACCTAAGGGAAGGGTGGTATTTATAACAACCATCAATTTAATAAATAATTAAAATAATTATTTATTTTTTTAAATAAAATTATTTGTAAAACATTCAAATAGTGTTGAATTATTACATAAAATTTTTATCTTGTTAATCAAAAATATATTTTGTTCTTATTCTTTTTTTCCATTTAGTTTTTATTTTTTATTCCTTAACTCTTAAGAAACATTATTTATCATGCATGATAGAGAGTGTGTTCGTGTGGGTTTAAAATAAATATACCAAATATATTACATGTATATTTTACACAAATGTATATGATATATATATATATATATTTGATCATATATATTTATTTATATATTTTACAAATTGTATACGAGTATATCTATCAATTTTTTTTACTTACATGTCCCTCACATTTAAACATAAACACACACATTAATATTTGTTACATTATAGAATTCCTACATGTTTATATATAATTATATATATATATATATTAACATACATATTTATATATAACATATTTATTTTATTATATATATATATATTTAACATATAAATATCATATAATTTAATATATTTAAACATATATAAAATATGTATATTTGTTTTAACAGACTGACACATAATATATATATATATATAGTTCCATTACTCCATATACTTCTAAAAAACCTTTTTACCCTTTATATTTTATTATTACAACAATATTTTCAATTCATCAATAAGGTGAAAAACATGATATAAATATATTTTATATTTTGGATTCCTTCAACCTCACACCCAACATTTTGTAGGATCAATCCACAAATTTCCTTTATCATCATGTCACACGACGCCATTCATTTCATTTCATTTAATTTTTTTTTGAAATTACTCACTTCTTCAAGCGATATATATAAATATATATTCCAATTTTTAATTTTCTACAATCAATCTCCTTAATATATTTAAAAATAAATACCAAATATAATTATAAATATATATCCATATATATGGTGTGCTTATATATATGTGTGTATATGTATAATACCATTTTATAAATCTCATATATATATACATAAACCTAATTTTTATTACCAATTACACATATGTATATTTACGCGCATTGTTATTATATCTTTTCACCACTAATTCATTTTAACATTATATATATATATATATTCTTCTAATCAAATATATTCACAAGAACCTAAAAAATAAAAATAGAAAATAAATTATTTTTTTAAAAGATTTAAATTTATATATATTATAGACTCTTATCATTTATATATATATATAATATAAAATTACATAAAAACTTAAAATTCCAATTTTGATGTTTTTAAAATATGTTACTTTGTAAAATTTAACATAAAATGAATATTTTAACAATATTTATGTTAATATATTTCAACAACTTAAAAATAATATAATTCATTAAATTGAAAATAAATAATTATCCAAAAGTTATTATAAATTGAATACAATGAAATTGTATATCTAAATAAATCCTCTTTTAATAAATAATTTTTTTTATAAATATTATTTTTTAAAATAAATATTAAGTACCTTTGACAACAAATTTAAATATTTAAGATTTTTATTTCATAATCATATTTACATATATTAAAACTAGATTACATATCACATTAAATTTCATATAAAAATAACATTAAACAATTATTTATGAAGAATTATCATTAATATTAAAATATATTTTAGAATAAATAATATATATAATAATTAAATAAAATTATTGTTTAAATCCAATAATTCATATAAATATATAAGAAATAATATATTTTTCATTAAAATAGAATTTAGATTTTTTAATAAAAATAATATTTCATGAAATCTAATACCAACGACAACGTTTTATTTAATTTTAATTTCTAAACAATATTTATAATATGAAAATATTATGATTCAATAAAATCATATCACAAACTTTTAAATGTATTGTAAAACATTTTAGTCAGTTTTGATTACAAAGAAAGTCATTTAATAAGCATCAAAAAGGAAAAATATTTTAATAAAATATAGAATATCCCAATCAATCTTACCGAGATAGAGGTCATGTTGTATTTATTAGTGAAAAAAATTCACATATGGGGAAGATATTTATTTTATAATGATTATTATATCTTCTTTGGAAAATTTAATGTTTTCTAATTTTAATATAGAAATGGTGGAGTAACGTAGGGTTTAAAGTGGGTATTCAAATGTTTTCATAGATGACCCTATGTGCTTACTACTTAAGATAGAGATATTGAGTTTTTCATAAAGTATATCCTCAATTTTATATTATTTATATAGAAGTGATTCATATATTACATTTATATCTTTTAGAATATTGGATTCATATTGATAAATTATTATAGAGATTTTACATTTTATATTGTGTTTCTTAATAAATTATTTTAGTATTGTTAAAAATGAAAGTAGAGATATGCTTGAATTTTTATAGATATTATCAGAATTTAACCAATTTATGGTAATGATTAACTATTGTCTTCCCATCATAAATTCCTACATTCAATTAAAAGGGTAGATTTTATTTTTATGATCATTTTATGATTTAGATATCACGAGTTGGGAGATAAAGATGAATACATACCTAAGGTGTATTTTTAATCTTATTATTGGTATATTAATTATTTCCTTATTTTATTTAGAGATAAAAATTTTCTATGAATGTTTAATAAGATCATGAATATGTTTATTCAAACCAATTTAGAACATTTTTTTGAGGTATTAATTGATGATATCATAGTTTATTTAAATATAGATGATGATCTTAGAGAGAATCTCATCATGGTGTTAGAATTTCTTAAGAAACATAAATTATACGGGAATATTCCCAAGTGTTAATTTTTGATATATGAGGTACATTTTAAATTTAATACCATTTTAGAGTATGGTTTATTATTTTCCCATTGAAGGTTATGGGAATTTTTCTTAGAACCCATTAATGAATGTACCCAATTTAAAAATATTTATTAGGCTTGGATAATTATAATATGAGTTATGTACCAAATAATTATTAGATTGAAAATATATTCTTGACACCGAATAAGAAAGTTAATGTTGTTTCTTGGATGATGTCATCCAATACACTTTAATATTATTAAAATATTAGTTCACGTGTGATGCATTTATTTATTTAGAAGAAGAAGAATTCATTTATGATGTATATTGTGACATATCTCATTATTGTTTCTGTTATGTATATATTTAATGAAGATAAGTAATTACAAATAGATCTAGGTTGTTATTTCCTCATAAGAATAACTACTTAATGCATGATTTTATATATTTTGATAATAATTTTTTAACATAATAATCAGATTCATTATTTAAATATTGAACGGAATATGATTCATATAGATCATTACTGTTTGATATAGATATATTATCATAATTATTTTATATTTTTAGAAAAAATATATAATGTATTAATATAATATTATATATTAATGGAAAAATATTCCCTTTCGGATGGAAATTTTGTAGGTGGCACATTGATTCCAATGTTTTATGACGATGTTTCTCTTGTGTGAGTGAGGAATAGTGAGTGGTGGGGTTATTGGAATATAAACACTAATGTTAAGTGGAAATCCAAAATGAGTCGGTATATATTTATCTGATAATAGTGTCATATTCATTGGTGAGATAGGTGTACATGTCTCATCTAGCACACCATGAGTTGATGATATAGGGAGAGAAAATAGTGAATAATGATTATTTTAGTAGTTGAACTAAAGATGAGGGACATTTTGTTTTGTTCCCTAGGAAACTATTTATACAATAGTGTATGAAAGAAATGGTTTTTATAAGTTTCAAAATTTATATTTAAATGTAGATCAAGAAATCACAAATTTGCATTATGATTTGGAAAAGTTGTATATATGGCTTCGAATGAAGAAATAGAGAGGTGAGTAAGAAATTTGATATATTTATTCAAGTAAGAGAAATATAAATATAATCTTTTCACTATTTATTATTATATCATTTTGATATTTTATAATAGAAAAGGGAAAAAATTCTATAGATTATTGTGTAAGAATACATTAAAAATTAATTTGTTATATATTATTTTGGTTTTTTAGAATCATTGATGAAATATTTTTCGGTATTATTGATTAATGAATCAATCACAATGATTTTTTTTGTAATATTTATGTGATTAAGTAATGTAAGAGTAATATAATTCCATGGATGATTATATATGATCATGATTTTTAGTTTGGATAAGTAATATTAACGGGATTATACACTTATTCATGTACATTGGTATACCATATATACACATTCCATATAGATAATAATGATCATATTGAGTGAATTATTCAGATATTGAATGACATTTTAAGGATTTACATATTGGATTTTGGAGGATCATGTTGATATCATTTACCATTTTTAGAATTTTCTTATAATAATATTAATCACTCATTCATTAGTACGGTACATTATGAGGCATTTTATGGGAGACCATTTCATTCATTATTATATTCTACTGAGGATACTGAGGAAAAGATAGTTACATTGGAGATGATTCAAAATATAATGAAATGTGTGATGATTATTTTGGATCACATACAAAATAGTTAGAGTATGAATATTTCTATGTAGATAGGATTAGGACACGATTGGTGTTTTCTGTTATATATCATTTTCACTTATATGTCTCTCTTTAATGTAGACATTGATGGTTTTAAAAGTTATGTAACATATCACATTGTGTTATTGGTCTATTTTAGAAAATAAAGGATCATCGAGAGGTGCACTATTAGTTTTAGGCACCTCTATTGTTAGAGAGGATTCAAGATTTAATACACATATCATAATGTCTTAATTATTTTCATTATTAATCACATATCATTATTTATGGGTGATTTTTTTCTATAAATAAGGATATTAATTTTATGAATTATTTTGTGGAAATCAAGGATTAATGATAGAATGTTATGAATGGAAGATATATTTCCTTATTATTATTTCATTTAGAACATGTAATGTTATAGGAAATAACATGTAAAAGGGAATTGAAAAATTGAGAACATTATACTAGTTTTTTTAAGTCATTCATATTATATTTTTGATGATAACATTTTCATTGATATAGGATGGTGAAATATGATTTCATATGATATTATTTCTTCATTATAATTTTAGGTTAGGATATATGTTGTTGAAAATTTATATACCACTTCAGTCACTACTAAAAATTGGACCTCTAATAGTGCTACTAAAAGGGATTTATCATCACTATAGAAGTGATGATAATATATGTGATGTTAAAGGGTTATCTTTAATAGCTCTTTTTTTAATGCTGATAATGGCCCCACTAATAAATGGTATAATTGTTTCTCACACCCTGCCCCCACCCTTTATCAATGTCCCCCCCATCTATTTATTATCACTTTAGAAAATCCCAACCTCTGTGCACGTCCCTGCCTCTAGTGAATTTTGAACCAAAGACCTCCATCTTATACACCCACACCTTTTACACTCATATATACTATTTTATTTTTCATTTTATGATATATATAAATATTTCATTATATTTTTATATATAAATTTATTTATATATTTATATATATGTTTATATATGTATATATATTTATAAACACACACACACACACACATATATATATATATATATTTATATTCTTATAAAATAAATAATTTCTCAAAAAACCCTTAAATTGCATTAAAAGGTAAAATATCTCTGAAAATACTAAAACCCCATAAAACCAAGAACCAATCATAGTATATCATTAGAGATCCCATATGGATATAAATAAATTAAAAACAATGATTTTGAAATGATATTAGATATTATATGTGGTATAGGTCGAATGGAAACATGAATCCGAAGATATATTGATTTGAATTTTATAAAACTTGGGTCAACGACTAAAAACTGGGTTTTGGAGGCCTTCTAGGAATTTATATGGATGATTTTTTTGAAAAATCATAGTTAAATATATCTTAGACTTTATCTATAATAGAAAACATCGTAGGATTTGATTTAATGTGTGGTGGAGCCCAAATGGACACCAAGATCAAAATTTATCGATGTGAGAAGATCGAGTTTGATTTCAGACTTTTTTAAGGTATAATATATTTTGTTGCTTTGATTATAAAATGATTTTAATATAATGTACTTTTGTCTCAATTAATATGATTTTATTTCACTATATTAATATCTGAAATGAACTACTAGATCAAGATTTATGGTTATTTCAGGTTTTAGGGTTTCATAACATTTTTATGGGTTTGAAGTGTTTCTATAGTTATAATTAGTTTATAGGGGGTTTTAGTGATTGTAGTGTGTATCTGGTGTTCTAATCCATTATCACTATATTTATTATACGTTATGTGTAAATTATTATTTATACATTTCTTAATAATTTTAACTATATTTAAAATTGTATTCATATAAATATATTATTCTTAATGATTTTTTTGGTAATATTCTATTTATCATCAAATTTTAAGAAGCATTGATAAATTTTTTCTTTATCAGTAATTTTTAACTAGAATTGATAGGGGGATTTATAAGTACTTTTTTCAATGTTTGATAAAGGTAACCCTTTAACACTGCTTTTTTAGTGTTTTTAAATACCCCCTTTAATTGTGAAAAAATGAGTTATTAAAGACCCTCCTTAATAGTGTTGTTTCTATCACTGAGAAGGTAAGGTTTTAATAGCACATTAATATAGTTCTATTAAAACCCTAACAGTAGATAAAACCAGTTTTTTTGTAGTGATTTATATATTTACATAAAAATTGATGTTTTGATATTTTTAAATTATAATTTGAATGTCAGTCTTTTGGTTTTGATAGGAAAAATTGAAAACAATTATTACCAAAGAGAAATTATAAGTGCGACATTAAATATAAGAGGAAATTATTAATCTTTTCTGTAATTTGGGTAATTATAGTGGTTTTTGAAATTTCTATTACATGTTGGTTTTTACTGAATATATAAATTTAATTAAGGAATTAATTTTTTTATATTATCTTAATAACAAAAAAATTTCATATATGATATTATTTTTAAACTAAAAATGTTATAAGAATCATTGGGAATATAATTTATTATGTATATGAAAAATATCATGGATTAGTAAACTTATTTTTGAGGGGTTTTGAAAATCAGAATTCTATTGAGTTTGAATGAAAATTAATGTATAGTTATGTCTTTATTTATATGAATAATTTGTTCTTAATCATTTCGATATAAGTTCTGTCCACCGATATTTTATATTATCTATATTATATCATCATAAAAACCATGGAATTTATATGTAATGATAGATCAAGAAAGATACATATGTGTAATGAGAATAGATGAATTATAAATAAAAATTGATGATTTTGAATCCTTAAAGAATTTTTATAGGTGACTTAAAATTAAAAATTTTATTAGAACGTGATAATATATCTTGATTTTGTTAATATATGATGGGTGGATAATTCACGATAATTTGATTCAAAGATTATATTCAAAAATTATAATTATGAATATAATAAAATTTTATTTATGTTGTGTTTTAGTTATTTTTTAATTTTTATATGGATGATTAATAGTGTAAGAATAAAACGAGTAAAAATTAATTATGTTAATTGATGGAAAATATATTCTATGATTATAGGATTTAAATTTTTTTTTTATTTTTTTATATTTATAAATGATTTTATCTTTTGATATAATATTATAATAAAATATAAATTAAGGTATTTTAATGATATGTTGTTATAATTAATTGGTTGTTGATATTTTTTTATGATTAGTAAAATATTAATACTTATTTTCTGGGATGACTCTCAACATGTAATGATTCCAAGATATAAATGTTTTAATTTCATTAAAAGATACGTTTTTCAACTTTTGGAATGGGGGGATGCCAACTTGCCTCATAGTTGTGCCACATTATATAAAATATTACCAAAAAACATTCCAGATATTAACATTAATAAAAAATCATGGTCAACATTCAAGGAAAACCTATATAGAGTTCCATGTATTCCATATCATGTTACATATAAACATAGGGATGTGAATTGATCTAAGGGTATCAAAAACGTAATATGTATATTTTATCACCATTATAACCACAAAAAAATTACATATTAATATAAAAAATATGACAAGAAGTGTTAATAAATTTTAATTATATTAAATTAAATAAATAGTTGAAAAATCTATAACTTAAATAAATTCATAACACTATTAAAAAGAGAATAAAAATTTTACATCATCATTTCCAACATAGTAAAACCAAATGAATCAAAATATTCCAGGATATAAAAAGGAAAAATTACAAATGGAAACTGATATAGTCGACACAATGTACTACCAAAAAATATGTAAGTATTAAAAACATCGATTAAACCATTATTTTCATTCTAATGGTCACTACCATGTTCGTAATTCATCTCTAATATGGAATAAAATTCTTCTTATACTAAATGTAATTATTTCCCTTTTTTTCCATAAAGTCATAATAACTTAACACTCCAATATGTTTATGAAGAATGTTATCTGAACACATATAGTAACATTTCACTAAATTGTGTATTCAATTAATTTTATATGATATTTCATTTATTATAGTTTAAAATAAAATTAGAATATATTTTTACTTTTTAAAGATGTAAAATGAAAAATTATTGTTTCATCGCATTAAAATAAAATACTACACCTTTTAATTTAAACTAGAAATCATGATGTCAGTTGGAAAACCCTTTTTTGAAATGAAATACAAATATATTTATATAAAATCATAATTAAAGGATCTATTTTACTTATATTATCATTCTATAAAAATAATTTTAAATAAAATTGATTAAATGAAAATTAAAACATTGAAAAGAAGAAACACAAAATAAAAACCATAATAAATTACTCTAATTAAACTCTATGTAGATTCAATAACATATATTTAATATAAATTATTCATATTAATAGAAATTCAACAAGAATAAAATATACTTCGAATCACTATTACAAGATTAACGATAGAAAAAATGTAATTAAAATGGAAATAGTGAAAATACAAAAAAGGGAAAAAAATTATCGATTATTATGATAAAAATATAATATAACATATTAAAAATCCAAAGAAATATACCAGGTCCTAATTGGAATGTTATAAATACACCCTATTGAATCCCATTGAATACCTTTATTTTATTTCATGAAGATTAACCTTCGGAATTATATTCAACTTCCCTCTCATTTGTGAAAAATCATAGAAATAATTATATTATAAGTATGAGACTAAAGAGAGAATAAAAAATACTTAGTGTTGAAGTTTTCATCTTTTCAAATTTTTGTACAAATAATTACAATGATATTTTATAATAGAGGAAAGAAGTAGTAACATATCATATCCAATTATAAATAAAATTAACCTATGTGAATCCCATATATCACAACCAAAAACCATTTAAATATAACATTACTTTAAATTATTTCCTATATGAAAAAAATAATATAACATTTTATCCATATTATTACCACCAATTATATAATGGGGCAACAATAATAAGGGAGTCATGCATGCTATTACAAGAATTTAATAGTTTCATAATCATCTTTAAAACCATACAAAAATCACCAAACTATGAAATCCTTATTTTTAAATAATTAATGAAACATAGTATCAATTGAAACTCCCATTAAAATTATATGATATATGACCCATAGAAAATATTAATAATATATGTAAGTTAATATTAATCTGCAATAAAAAATATTAATTCTTTCTGAAAATATGTTTTAATTATTATAATACTATCACAATCCGAATGTAACCATATTATAAATCGATTTCATTAAAAAAATCACTTTTTTATCATTCCATTTGAAAAATTTACTCATAATCATTTTAAAAAACACCAAGAGTTCATGAAAAATTGTTCTCGTTTTTTAAATCATTAAGATGATGATATCCCACCATTTTCACATATGAAAATAGAATAACATGATATTAAATTTAATATTCCTTTAGAACATAACACATATAGATATATACCATGTGAAAAGGGTGTTTAAAAATTACATGTTCCACATGATATTTCTATTAAATAGGATTTCACAAAACAAATACCATAGCATAAATAATCCATTAACAATGATGATATTCTACCAAAATAGGATAAGATAAGTCATCTGATAACCATGAAGAGCCCTAAAATAGGAAAACCCAAAACCAATTCCAACAAAGATAGAATCAAAGGGATATTATATCCATATTAGGGAAGGGAAAAATGAAGAAGTAATAGTTATATTAAAAGAGGAATATGTTTTGATGATCATACCTTAAGTAATCACATCATTTTAATTAATAATTATAAAGGTAAGAAAAATGGAATTGTGTTTTTGATGGGGGATTGTTTTAGAAGATTCATGATCATATAATAGGAAAATGAAATCAGATATATCCATAAGTAAAAAAATAATAATTAAGTGGTTGTGTAGTCTATTTACATAGATTTGAAAACTATACACAAACTCTATTAAAATTACTTGTTTTTAATTTATTGACATGTTTGTTTTCGGAATGTTTAGAAAAATCATTCACATAAATAATAAAACATGGATATTTAAAAAATATATATTTTAACTCTAAACACTAATATATGCTACTAAAAGTGAGCACATGAAATATATATAAAACTAATGGCTTGAGTGTCACAATTATCAATACCATGCTACATTTTTTCACCATAATTTAATCAGTGATTTTAAATTATCTATAAAGTAAAAAATACTACATCAACATCAAGGTTTTAGATTAAATTATAATGAATAAAATTGAAAATTTTAAATACATGAGCCCATATCAGAAGAGATAACCCTATATGTATTATAAAATTAATAACCAATGAAAAATAAATAATATAAAGTTTATATCCATAGTTGAATATGTATAATAAAAAATAAGTGGAAAATTATTTATTAATGATGAATCCAATTTTAAGGATAACTTCCCAAACAAATATAAATTTATGAGAGTATGCATATTATGACTTACTGAGAATTATTATTAGAACCTACAAGGACAATTAAATAAAATTTTCAAATAAATAATTATCTTTTGAGACATTAAATTTCACCATGGTTATCCCCCAACTCACTAACACTTTATCCTAAACAATCATTAAGGTTCACAAATAATTTCATTTATCTCGCATATAAAATTATTTTGGATATTGATTTTTATTAATGATTCAATTTAACAAATATATAATTCCATTTATTTAAAATTTTATTTTAACAATATTATTTATCTAGAATAAAAAAAATATTTTTACAATTAGGATACCAATTGAGATGTCTGATGGAACATATAATATTTTATTCAATTAGATTGATGAACATTCTAGAGTGATGAATATACATTATTACGTTAATTGAGAGATCATAACCTAGTATATATCCCACAAAAGTAGGAATTTACCATATTCAAGTGGAAAATATGAATATATGTTACCATGATGAGTTAAGAAAATAGAATAACTTCCTTTTTGTGAAAAAGTGAAAAATTATATAAAAATCCATTGAAATGGAACATTGAACAATAAATAATGCAATATATTTTTTCTATATTATCATATGACATAGGTAACAAAATAATAGAAATACTAAAAATGATAGGATGACAGTTATTACCAAAAAATGTATAAAGTGGTAAATTCTTGATGTGTTATCATAATTAGTAAATAAATGACAATTAAGTTCCTCAAATACCATTAGAATTATTCATAGATTCATATAGAACCAACTATACCAAATAATTTTGTAATAATTTGGGTTGCATTGGACACTTCATACAATATTTAAAACTATTATTATATAATATTTATTGATAACATATTAGACCACTCCAATGATAATCCATAGGAGATACAGAACAAGACAGAATAGAAATTATTGATATGATGCACTAAATGAATCTTCAATATTTCTTAATAACCAATATAATATAAATATTATTATTATGATATTTTACCTTGTCTTTAATTTTCTTTTTCATTGTAGTTATTGTTATATCTACTCAATAGATCACTAACATGACTACCATTATCCATGAGAGCACAATCTATTGCATCATGTACTGCCATAATTTATACTTCTTCTAAAAAATTATTTAACACTACCATATAAAAATATAGTTGGAATAATAATATTTTTTAAAAAATTTCTAAATAATACTATTTTAAAAAACTTTTCCATCATTTTTTCATTATTGACTAGCTCAAATGATAATCAAAATTGATTGGTTAATTGTTCAATATATCAATTCACTTTATGATAACCTTTAAATAAAATCATCAATTATTTTTATTTCTAAATATTCACATACATAGGGTAATTCGATTTTAATAAATATATTCTATAATTAATCACATGACATATGATTAATTTTTTAAGATTGAATAATTTTACAACACCATTTCCAATTGAGGAATTTGGTTACCATGGAATCCATGATTGTTTTGTTTTATAAATTATTTAACTTATTCCATATAACAATAATGGTATATATCTATAATTGCATCCATATTTTAAGAATATTTTTAATCAAAGATTACTATATCTAGGTTGGTAGAATGATTATTCTAAAAAAAATCCCAAATAATTCATTTCTCAATTAATTGACATATCACTGGCTGGAAAAAAATATAATAACACAATGTTAAAACCAAATCCTAATATAACTCAAAATAAATTTAAAATTAAATTTATAAAATAATTTTATAATATTAATATATAAAATATCAAAATTATATTATAATTATGTCTAATTACATTATTTAAAAAAATTTCACAAAAATAGCACCTAATTTAGTGTTCCTATATAATAGAAACAAATAAAATTTTCATATCTGTACACTAAAAAAATGGAATCATTTTATTAAAAATGAATGTTATAAAAAAACATTGAAATTATCCTTTTATAAAATTATAACATATATATTGAAATTATCGTATAAATTATATAAAATAATGGTTTATATTATCTTTAAATAGTTTTTATAACCAAATATCATGTTTAGTTTTACCATTCCTAACAATGAAATAATAAAAAAAATTATAAAACACATTCAGACACAAAACACAAAATTTTTAATACTAAATTTTATACATAAAAATACATTATGACATTTAAATAAAAAATACATTTTCATTAAAATCCAATACCACCCTAAAATATATATTTATTCATGTAATCTATAATAAAATGAAAAACATTCCATATAGACACATTGACTCACCAAAAAGGGTTATTTTTAATAGGAAATAGGTTTCACAACACAACGTATCAAGGCCATCCAAACAAAATAACCTAAAGACACAATATTATTCATTCCCATATATAATGAATAATAATTTACTAAAAATATAATAAAATCTAAATCATTAATAATATAAAAATTATAATATAATATTGTTTACCATGTTATAGAATTTAGCTGAAAAGTTTACTAATCCATGTTATAAACATGTAAAACACTATTGTAAGTACACAGAAATATATACATGTTTTCTTCTTAGATTAATGTATCCCTACATAGTAACCATAAAGACCCTATAATTTCTCTACAAACACTAAAAAGTCCTCGAGTTTCTCATGAATACCAATAAGACATCTATAAAATCCATCAATGTAGTAAAAGAGTAAAAATATATCAACATAATGGAAATGAACCATCACTTAAAAAAAATTATGAACAACCATGATGAGTTCATGTATGAAAATAAATATAGATTTCTCACAATATCCCATTACTATCTCTTAATTTTGATAACCATTTCTCATATATAAATTTAATTAACAAATAAAGAAATTCTATGATACCATTTTATAATAAAATAACATGGTTCAACATAACACAACATCAGAGAAAGCTCACAACATGGATCTATGAACAATATTTTTACACTATGGTAAAGCAATAAATACTGAGAGTATCAAACATTCATTATTGGAATAATTTCACTGTCTAAATCTAATTAATAATGTAGTAAATTCTTTGTAAAAATACATCATGATGTTTCAAATCACTAGACTTAAATCATAGTTTAATAAAGAGTTTCCAAATATAAAATAAAATCATGAAATATCTATAGTAAATAGATAATTAAATTATTCTACGACCTATAAATTCATATTAAATGTCAATAATAAATAGTATTGCAGAATATACGAAAAAAATATAATGGGTGGCCACTATTTGTGATATATGGGGATTCCAAAATATCTATATATATCAAAAAATAAAATAAAATAAATACACAGTAGATAAGGCCACCAAATATCAACTATTAAATTGATAAACATGAATAATAATTAAAACAATACAACATGATATTTTTGTTACATTTAACAATATTAAAGTACATTAACAAATTACAAACCAAACTATGTATACATAGTGTGAGCTAATCATGCATACCAGGTTTTCACTATTTATTCTATGAAATTCCATTTTTAATGAATTTCAATAACATTGGATTGAAAATAAATTATAAAATATTTTTTATTTTTAAATATATATTTTTTTAAAAAAATACATGTCACCTTGAAAGAAAATACCAAAAAATTATAGTTTAAATAATAAATAATAATTAAATTTGAAAACCCCAATAATGTTTGAAATGATTTAATTTTAGATTAATATAAAATCACATTTAAATTAATTTCCAACTTTATAAATACTTCATTTCAAAATCTATTAAAATATAATGTCAGAATGAAAATATAGTCATGAAAAAGAGGAAAAATAGAATCAAAACCATATTTAACAACACTAGCTAATCATATTGTAGATAAAATATCATATACATGATATAAATTTTAAAATAAATAATTTAAATGTATTTATTTATATTTACTGATTTAAACTACACAAATTTACCAATTTTAGATGAATTTCATCATTTTTGGATTTTAGGGATATTCTGAGCTTAAAAGTACAAATTTATTAATTTTGTAATCTTAACTATTTTCATCCACTTATAAATTTTGATAATAAATTTTTTCATAATTATATAAATAGAGTAATTATTATGTTTATAATTCTGTTGTCTATCAGATACAACTTCATTAATTGGTCTAATTGCAAATTGGAATTTCATGGTTCCCAAATAAAGTAGTTGAGATTAAAAATAATTTTAATTGATAGAATTAATCCATCCACATTAAATGAGTCATATATTAAGGTAAAATTTTCAAGGTAAATTTATGCCACATAGACAATAATTATAAATTTAGTTCTCAACTTTCTATCAAATTTCAAATTCAAATTCATTCATTAAGACTATCTTTGAAAGCATGAAACATGAGGAAGATGAATAGTCTCTTTGGATATAAAAATATGGATTTAGTAATATAGATCTAATATTTATTAAAAATTTCTAAATGACATTTTATTTTTTGGGATAAAATAGAATTAAATATAATAAAATTTTATTAAATTTAACTAGTCTTGATTTATAAGGTAATGTGTTCTAAATCAATCCTTTATGTAAAGGGTGGAATCTGGGTAACAAATTTACCCACCTCCGTTTCCATATAATCCAATCTCTAAAAAAATAAAAGAAATGTTCTGATTTTTATTAAAAGGAATGGGTTTATATTGGGAGGTTTCATATTATTTTTTCAATTGACATTGGAATGGATGGAATAAAGAGTTAATATAATTCACATGTGATGTGAGGATAAACACCATGTGGTTGTCGATGACATAATCCAACAGAAAATATCTTTAGATTAATTATATTAATGTTTAATATATTTTGGAGGAATATTAATCATATAATTTTAAATTAATTTATTTTTTTATTTCTAGAATACATTTTAAACCAATTTTTTTATTATTTTATAACCTATAGTGTAGAATAATTGATTTCAGTACAAAAAATTCATTTGTTAATGATTTCTTTTTAGGATTGTAATTTTTATTTTCCTTTATTTATTGATGTTCATAATAAAATTGGATCACTTTTATAAGAGATAAAATAATAACATTTTTGTCTTGACATGTTATCCTTATAAACTATGGGTTTTATCTAGAGGTTATTTGGTGGGAATCATGAAATAAAATTTGAAAATCAATTTTAAATAGTGAAGTGTGGAGTGTCAAAATGGTCAATGACTTTCCAAAACTACAACTTAATTTCAGATATGAAAAACATTTCATTTCCATTAATTTTTTTATTAATGTTCTGGAATTTTATTTTCGATTTATTTTCGATTTTCTAATTTTTTGTCAAACCCAACAATTTTTATTCTTGAAAAAAATAAAAAATCAAAAGTGACAGTTTTGTAACTCAGATTATAACATCATTGAATGAAAATCACGGGCTTAATATATTTTTTTTCTAGGGGATAATTTTTTGACGTTTTCAAGATAATAAAAAACATATAAACTACTTCAATTATATGTGAGTTTTCGAGAGTTAATTTGAATAAAATCCCTGAATCAAAATTATGAAACAAATAGTATAACATTAGATTCTGAAATTGATAGAACATATCACTGTAAGAATAGAGCTTCTAAAAAATCCCTTTTTATGGTTTCATTCCAACATTAACACACATACAAGGAATTTAGTTTAACCTTAAATTCTAATGTACAACAATATAATGTTAAATTCATTAACTTCATATTGAAATTAAAAGTAAGAAAATCCAGTGGAATATCATAATACACAGGCTAGGTTTGAAATTAAATATAGATATTTTTACCAACATCCAAAAATTAATGGATTTACATGTGGATATCCATATAACAACTAATATGAAATCAATTATCGTTGTTTCAACATGAATCCTGAAGGCTTAGATGAAAATAAAATAAAATTTAGGCCATTAACATTTTCATTAGAAATATTATCCAAACAATGGTTTATCTTTTCACATTCATCATTTATTAGAGTCTAGAATAAATTAAATAAAATATTACATGAATAAAATTTCCATTTTTTCATAACCAATTATATTCAAAAATTGATTTGTTGGATTATGAAAAATATAGGTGAAAAATTTCATGAGCACTAAGGGTGACTCAAAATAATATATTTTTGTTTTACCCACCATCTAATATATGATAAACTATTGAGTCAATTTTTTTATAAATTATCATGTAAAATTTATATGAGCATGATTAATTGTTTTTGTAGGAAGGGAATTAGATGAAAAAATACTAACTATTGGTAGATATTTAATGGAAATCATGGCCCAAAATTTAAAAAACTTTTAAAAATAGGAATTATTAATTTAAAATATTCCCAATAAATCCTCACATATATTCTTAAAAATAACATGATTATGAGTAAAGAAACTAATTAGATAATCATGGTGAGTTTAGTAATGTTTTCCAACCACCCACCAACCCCACCCAAACATGAATTATCTTTTTAGAGGCCAGAAAAATTCCAAATGTTTTCATACAATATTTATTTTAGTGTCCAATGACCCAAAATTCAAGAGAATTTTGATAATTTTAATTCTATTTTCACGTGAAAAAATTTTAATCAACCAAAGAAAATACATTTTCAATCCCAAAAAAATATAATCATGGATGGAAGACAAAGTTTAATAATATATTTCTATAACCTAATGTAAAAACAATCAATTTAAAAGGGTAATAATTTAATTTTAAACCAATATATATCAATGATAAAAAAAATATCATCTGTAAAGAAACGTTCATCCCAGACAACCAAATAAAAAGATAGAATGTACCCTTGATGAAGTAATTCCATAATAAAAATAATCAATTATTTAATAAGAAGTGGTAAAAATAAAGACATTTGAATCAATGAGAAAATATCAATGAACCTCAAATAAACCACAATATTTGATCAATACATTGACGACTCAAGAAGTTCAAATGTCTACTGAACATATAAGCTTGAGAAATCAGTTTAGTAAATGTTTACTTTCACATAACCAAGTTATTTGGATTGAAAATATGAAATAAAATTTGATTTTTATTGAAAATAGTAATTTCATGATATTTAATAATCATCCAACTGATAAAATAAAAGATTTATTTGATCCAAAACATTATCAAAGTAGTTACAAAACACATAAAACAATTTTTTCAACTGTTAAATATACTAAAAATGCTGATAAAATGATGGAAATTCTGTATTTTATTTGAGTTAACACAAAATTTTAAAAGAATTTTTTTTTAAAATTACCATGATTGGTAAAAAGATTATATATGATCATTACGTTTCCTATAAGAGTAAATAAAATAACAACTTCCTTATCCTAGGAATGAACCACCAATGATGAAATGTGATTAAAATAGATGAATAAGTAGGGATTAAAAACATTTATAAAATTATATACCAATAAATGTTTTTTGTGATGGTAATTTGGTTCCAATATTTTATAGGTTCTTGAAATATATGTGTATCCATAAAAGGAAATTCAAATAACATGAAAAGGAAAATTTTGGAATGAATTATCCATCCATTATTCGATAATTTTTTTCTATTTAATGTAATGAATCAGGAATCACTACCATTCTATACACTATTGAGGAATGAAATTTCAATGATTTCATTCATTATTTGGGACCTTCCATTTTTAATATTACACATATCATTTATTGATATCTATATTATGGAGAGAGAAAAAGATTGGAATTAGCAATCAACCATTAAACTGAAGTGAATCCAATAATGTAAGATTTATAGAGGATGTTCTAGTTTAGGTGAGATAAATTATTTTTATTATTGATTTCAATTTATTGGATATGTATGATAATTAGTTTAGTACACATGAACCTATAATTATAGGGATAACCATTAAAAAAATTCTAAATATTTCATGAATTTTAAAAAAGGAATCCTTACACATTATTTTATAGGAGATTCTATTCACTTAAATATATTTATTTCTATAAAAACGTAATTAGGGATTAATAATCCAAAAAGTAAACATTATTTATTGGTTCTACACAATTGTTTTTTATGATTATTCATGGAATGATAAACCAACTTCTATTTTAAATTATTTATATTTTTTATTGTTGAATCAGATTAATAAAATAGGAATAATTATTCTTTTTATGTGTCTTATAATGTTAAAATATATTTAAAAAATTAACAAATATATGATTTTTTGAAGTTAATTATCTAGGGGTCCTTGAACATACTATTAGTTCCCAAAGAGAATATACTAATTTTTTACATGAAAAAAATATAGATAATAAATGAATTGAATCAAATTATTTAGAACAATAATCTCCATTAAAATTTGGAACTTCATTAAACCACCACACTTATGAGAAGAGTTCTTTGATAAATGAAAATTCACCACTTGTTTTAGAGTTCACAACACTACCTTATAACTATGAACAATCATTATTTTGATACAATGATAAATTCACAATAATTATTTTAAAATACCTATCATGAGACTAATAAGAAAAATATTAGGATTCATTGAATCCTACAAAACATACAGTGGATGAACTGTATCATGTTTTACTGGATTTAGTCCAGCCATGTACATGTATATAGATTTTTTTTGGAATAGAATGCTAAAACAGTGAGGCCCTTTCAGTAAATATTGAATCCAATACTTTTAAGAGTAGCTAATAATTAAGAAATCACCATGTTTGATAATGAAACTATTTTCCCGTCTCTAATAGCAATTGGTTAGACATATCCATTTTGTCCCAAATTGGGGTTCCTTACAATCTCAAGGGTTCAATTAGTTACGATGTGCATATTAGGCTTCAAAATATATAAATAATGTGAATTTATTTCATGATTATTTATTTTTTAAAAATAAAAGGCCACATAAAATTGTCATTTCATAATCTTGTACATAAAATACCATTTAGAAATCCGAAAATTATTTTCATTAAGGATTATCTAGTTTTTTTTAAAATTCAAATTCCTTTGGTGGATCAAGAAAAATCCTTTTTCAAAATCCACATTGAAACATTTTATAAATGAATAGTGACATTTGTTTTATGAAATTATCCATGAAAATTTCAATGGTCTATGAGGAGAATTTTATAATTCATTCTAGGAACATGAATTGATGTATTTTGGATGACTTCACTATTTATTCTTCATCATTTGAATGATTTTTGAAATGTTTAGAAAATTTTATCTAAACATTCATTGATTATATTATTTTATTATATTATTAAAAAATCCATTTTATATTAGTTTATGGAAATTCTAAACGTCATTTTGTATCTCTATATGGAATTAATGTTTATCGATCAAAATTTATGATCATTTATTCATATCCATATCCCATAATAGTGAGATATGTGATATCATTACTTTCCAATCCTAGTATCTATAAGAGGTTTATAAACTATTTTAGAATTATTTAACTTCATTTGTCTTAATGAAACCATATAGATATACAAACTATATTTTAGGATAGTTATAAAAAACCAATTCGGGGTTTGAAAAAAAATTGATAACCCCTATTACTGTTCAACCCCCGAAATAGGAATTTCCATTTAAAATAATGAATGATGTATTTTAAATTTATCTTCGGTATTTTTTTTTGAAATTATAGAATTAAAATATAATTTGTTTTCATATAAACCAACCAAAATATATCAGAATATATTTAACTACATTGAAATTGCGAAAAAAACTTCAAGATATTTTCTTTTATTTATAAAATATTTGGTTATAACTGATATAATCTAATTTGATTGTTTTTATTGATTATTTTGAAATCATAATTTTTATGAATAATCATAATGAAATGTCAAAATCCTTAAAATATGTACTTATATTATAGGATTTTGATGTTTCACTAAATGATAATAAAAGCATTGAAAAACTCATTACTGATCCTTAGAGATGTAACAAAATTTTATGAATGAAAAATATTATATATGTTCACTAACTATATAAACCACCAGATATAAGTATTGGTTTGTATTTAAGAATAAAACACCATGTTTTTATAATCTTGTAATTTTTTTTGATACTGAAGATTTTTCCCACTAGTTAACATTGAAAAAAATGTATAAAAAATTTACTAATTCAATGAATTATATTTGGTATGATGCTTACTTATAGAATGTTTGTATTGATAAAATGATTATTATTTTCATTCCAAATTATAAGTTTCTATTTTCCTATATTTTTAACACATATGGATCTATAAATGACACCACATACGAAAAATTAATGAAATAAATGTTCGTGATTCTCATTCTTATTGGACAAATTTTTTTAGATATTATTTTTAATTTTTTATAATATGTAAAATCTTCAATTTTTAAGGACACATTTATAAACTATATGAGATGACTGAGTTATAACTATTATTATTTTATGTGATTAGATATAATGGGTATGGGTTTCATGGGACATGATCCAAATTATTTTTCATATAATTACATATTTGTTTCTATAGATTATATGTCGAAGTGGGTAGAATTTGTTCCCAAAAGAGTTGACGATGCCAAAATAGTATCCTTGTTTGTTGAAGGAAATGTGTTTTCTTGATTATTATTATTTTTAGTCTATAATCATATATTAATGTACCTGTTATTATAATAGGATATTGAAATATATTTTATGGAATTATCAAGTTCACCATAGGGTCTTGACATAATGTCTCCATGAAAAATTGAATAGTTGAGTTTTCTAACAGAGAAATCAAACAAATTATAGATAAATTATGAACCCAAACATAAATGATTGGAGTTACAGAGTATAAAACACATTAAGAGACTATATAATTTTATAAAAATCTGAAATTTATATTTCAACATTTTGATTAGTCCATCTGAATTATTTTCATTTTACTGTTGATTAATAACAAAATTATTTTTTAGTTTTTAAATATGTATCAAAAATTTGTTTCTTGTTGGAAAAGAATAAATGAATTTCTTTTTTTTCAGCTAGATGAGATCGTAAAAAATGTATATGATATCTCCTTGTAGTACAAAGATAAAAAAATATTTTCCTGATAAATGAATTTAAAAAAAAAGTCATGGAATTATATAATATTTTTTTATTTTAATTTATATGGAAGCACTTCATCTGTAGATTTAATTCAAAATTGCATGAACTATTTTTGTTAGTCATGTTTTACATTTTAGTGAAATATTTGTAAAGGAACTAGATAATGTAGTACCATTTGTATTATATGGGAATTTGTTGATTCTCATTTGAGAAAACATTCAAGATCCTCTAGGGGAGGATATAACCCATCAACATGTTTAATACAATTGAATCATGGTTGTGTCATTTATTCTCACATATATTTTGTTATTTCATTATTTTCATCAAGTTAGAGTTCTAACATACAAATATTTCAAATTATTCAAATTGAACAAAATAAATGTGGTTTAATGAATAATAATTTTATATTAAGATTTTTTGTGATTTAACCTAAATTGTTTTCTTTTAGTATTTCATTTTTTTGTTTTTAAATATTTTTATTATTTTTTTGGACTTATGAACTTCAATTATTATATTATTCATTTTCTAAACGCATGCTAGTGTGTTAAAATATTACCCAATGAAAAAAATAAAAATGAATACAGAAAATGACTTGTTTTTAGTTCAAGATAATAATAATAAATCATTTGAAGACTAATGATTTTTTATTGTCATGCCACATATCAATGTCTTTTTTTCTTAAAAAATACATTTTATGTGATGTTACTAACCACATTTTAAAATCATCATTATTTTCACCTCATTTATTATGTAATGTAATCCATGATTTATTTATCTATAATTATATTTATTTATAAAAAACATTATGTTTTAGTTATTTGTGAATTAAATTATTTAGGTGATTATTTTTATATTAAGTACCCTTTTTAAAGAGAAACATTTTTTAGGCCTACCCTATGTATTTGACCCATGATTTCCCTAATAATCCATGAAAGAAATGCTATGTTATCCCCATTAAAATCTATGTTTCCCACTATTTCTACTATGGAAGTGAAAATGCATGGACTAAAAGAATAGAAATGTGGGAGAAGCTATATTATGGTATGCTACATCATTTTTTGTTACATTGGGTGGAAGAAATAAAAATTTTAAGATATGTTTTTACCTATGAAGAAAATATATTCTTATGAAATATTATCCTTTCTAGATATTTCAAAAAATGAAGGTGTTCATTTATAGATCATCAATATATATATATATTAAATTATGTAAGTTTCATGAAAAAAGTGAAGACAATTGTCATTTCTTCCAGCTAAAATATTTACATTTTTAGATATAAATAAAAGTTTCAAATATTATTACAGTATATTTAATTAAAATGGGAGTGAGGAAAATCCATGCGTTGGTGAAAATTATAATCAGGTATTTTGTCTTCATGAAGATCTGAACACTATTTATTATACCACAAAATTTGATAAATCTATAACATAACAACAAAACTCTAAATGAAATAATTTAAATTTATCATGATAAACACATGTTCTTCACTCACATTTGGTATATGTATTGAAATTTAACCATCATATGTTGATTCGTTCATGAGTTTGTATGAAAAAAAGACTACTTCAAAATCTACATTTTTGTATTACAATAAAATAGAATCTAGTTAAATGTATTATGTTAATTGGATTTCAAATAAACCCAAAATGTATTGAATGATATAAATTACGAACATGAAAATATTCTTTTTGAGGTGTCATGATATTATATTTTTCATAGGTGAAAAAATGGTGTATCTCATGGCAATATGTTTTGAAATTTCCTAGATTTGATTTTGATGCATAATTGTCCTAGAGTAAAAGTGATAAGTATAGGGGAATCTATATATATAATATTTCTCATCATTTTTTATGTATTTTTAATTTTTTAATCCTAAAAAATTTACCAATTGGACTGGAATTGCATCATATTTGGATTTTTGGGAAATTTTGAGCATAAAATTTTATATTGTTTAATAATTTAATTTTAACTATGTTAAAAAACTTATTTATGTCATGAAATATTTTTTAAAATATTGATAAAAATTGGGTAATTATATTTTATTCTTAAATTTATTTTGGGATACAAATTCATCAACTCACCTCAATAAAAATTCTAACAAATTGAGGCCCAAATAAACAAAAGAAGGGGGAAATATTTTTGTATGATAGAATTAAGACCTCCTATAAAATGGAGGATTATCATTGGATTAGAGATTCCGAATTCATTTATTCCCACTAGAGAGTAAATATAATTTGTATCTTCACAACTCAATAAAATTTAAAATTCAACGTTATTCATTAATATAGATGTTGATCCCATGAATCATGATGTATTTTAAGTGTCCCTTCACACAGAAAAAAGTGGATTCAGTAGTATGGATCTATAGTTTCATAAACATGTCGAAATGACAATATATTTTATAGTGTGAATGTATTATTAAATATTTAAAAAAAATTAGAATACATCTAGGGAATATTGGGTTTGTAATGGGGACTAAATATATCCAATTCTCGACAGACAAAAACTTGATAATAGATTTTCATTCCACATATTCAATATATTTCGATCTCCAAACATTTTCAATGTTGTTACTAGATATAGAGAGAATGTTCAAGGTCCATATTTATTGGTCTCATGATATGATATACATTCACATTGTAATGTAAGAATAGAGAATAAATTCACTACTCAAGTGATGCACGGTTAAACATGAGGTTGTTGTTTCTAGAGGAATCTAAATGACATTATCTTTAGTGATTCGATCATCATGTATAATTTATTTTCAATCTCTCTTGAACATATATTATTTAATTAATATATTAATTTTATTTCTTGAAAAAAAATTCATCTGTTTTTTTTATTTTCCAACCAATGGAGTTAAATAATTGATTTCAATATTTAAATTAATTCATCATGGTATTTTCATTGAGCTTATTTATTTTGAATTGGATTGATATCTTGGAGTTATTAAAGTAATTTAATCACTTATTTAGATTGGAAAAACAATATTTAAGTCTTCATATGATATCCTTCAAATATAGGGTGTTCATTTAGATTTATTTGGAGTGGGAATGATAAATTAAATTTTGAAATCATCTTTATATAAAGAATTAGGGGGTTTCATAAATGTCTAAGCGTGTCCACAACTACTAATTCAATTATAATATCAAAACATTTTATTTCCCAATATGATTTATGATTTTTTGTTAAATATTCATGACTTTTTATTATCTATTTATTTTTTTTATAAATTTAAATGACATCCCCAATATTTTTTTTCAGAAACTAATAAATCAAATGTGATAATTTTGAAACTCAAATTCAAAAATCAATGAATGTAAATTTTTGGATAACAGTATTTCATTTATTTGGGGGATAAATTTATTTACTGATGTTTTCAGGAAAAAACCCTCATTTCAATAAAAGATAATTATTAATAACTACAATATATTAAAATAATGTACTTTTCACCACTTTAATTAATAAAACCAATTATATTATGACATTAATATGAAAATAAGGAAAATAAAAAACAGAGAAAAAGATTCATGAATCCTGATTATATTAATATCATCTAAGATATTATTCGTCATGCGAAACTCACCTGGTCTTAATAGAAAGAACTAGGATGTACATGGGTAAAATAAAATAATGAATTGTGTTAAAATCAATAAAAATTACATATCGATAGATAGATTCAAATAATTACATGTGTAGTACCAATCATCAATATTCTATTTAGTTACCCGTGGTTCTCTTGATATTTTCACATATATGTTTGGAAACAAGTCATTCGCTATATTATAATATCAATAAAATAAAACAATTTAAATCCCACTAATCAGCTCAAAACACAAATTAACAACCTATCCCAACTATATTTATATCTAATAATTAATAATATAAATAATAAATATACATTTAAATATAACCGACAACATAATGGGGAAACTGTAAAAGTGGTGTCAATTATGATTAGAAAATAATTAAACATTTTCTAATTGAACCTTCATAATACATATAAATTAGTAAAGAATGAAATTGTCTTTAGTAGTCATTTCCAAATTGATATATTAATTTAAACTCACATTAAAATAAATATCAAATCTAACCCATGAATGGAAATATTAGATTATATAATCCACAATAGAACACTATGGAAGTAAATAATGATATACAAATACATGCCTATGGACATTACCCCACATCCCGCACATCACCACACCAAAACACAACCCCAAAACACCAATAGTGTGGAACCAAACCTATATATTAATATCCCAAAAATATAAAAAAAGAATAATATTTATCAATAACAATTTTGACACATACACAACAGTCTCTTTTATTATTTGGATATTATTAAAACATGAATTATACTACTTATAAACCAAATTGATTTTAATATAATACATTTAGTCGTCATTTTATTTTAAAACCCCTCATATGAATTTTAAATAAACAACTATAATGAACGAAAATTTGTAGTTGATGCATAAATTCTAAAGATAATTAAAATATAGATTTTTTAGTAATTAAAACAAGACAACACGAAATTTAATTTATAATGTCATTAATCAGATGACACACACACACAAAGATATATATATATATATATATTATAGGTGAAAATAAATTTAAAAATATCAAGAACCACATGATATGTAAATTTATATAAAAGTAAAAAAATTACCTTAACCTAAAAAATCCATTTACAATGATGTCATACATCATAAGAGACAAGAAGATAACATATATGTATTCCTAGAGACCAAAAATAAGAAAAAAACATAATTTCATCGAATTTAAAATCCATAGGATTCCATATTAATTATAGGTAATGAAGAATTATGATAAATAAGTTAGTATAATATAGGAATAGGTTTTGAGGATCATACCGTTAGTAAGAACTTCATTTTGATGAATGGTCATCAAGGAATGAAGAGTGGTGTTAAAGGGAAAAATTTCCTAGAAGACTCTTAATTAGGTTAGTAAATTATATTACTAATAATAACTTCAATATAAATTATGAATATTTTTTTAAATATTTATTAGTGCCCCTAGTTTTCTATATGGTATGGGAAACCATTATCCAACTAAGTAGGGTGTACTAGAAGAATATTTTTTTATATGAAGTATTTGAAAATTGATAGACATATGATACACATAAACCATATAACCTATAATTTAATTAAAAATATTTCAATGAAAATGGTAAGTCCATCAAGCACTCAATACATGAAATATATATCAAATAGTTACATTTTATGTGTAACAATAAAATAAGATATATTTCATGGTGGTTCCAAATCAGCAAAATGTTGTGATAATTCATCATGGGTCCAGGACACATCCTAGAATCATTACCCACTGAATATTTTATTAATAAATTATTGATGATTTTATGTATGGGGTCATTTACTGTAACATGAGGATTGTGACACATATTGGTGAAAATGTACTTTTACATGGTAGGTTACATGGTGAAGAAATATTTTTCTCATGAATGGTGACATTTAAAAAAGGGTCAATTCCAAATAATTATGGGGTCGTATTGGTGGAAGAGTTATAGTTTTATCCTATATAATGAGATAATGGAGAATAAAAACAATCGAATAGATAAAAACACAGTGTGTATAAGAGTATCTAATATCAGATGTATAGTAAAAAAGTTATAATAACTTATTTATTCCCAAGGAATAAGTATTTTTTTTAAAGTATTCATTAGTTCATTATTATCTAGATTTTGGTACACTATGGTGAGCGTGGGATATGAATATATGATATGGTTTCTTTCTTTATATGTCATGTTTATGTGTGTATATATTATTTTCCAATATAGAAGATATAATAGATGATTGGGGTACATTTGTTTTATAAAACTCGATGATGATGAGGATTAGTATGGTGGTGATATGTGATCTACATTGGGGACTACACTAGTTGATGTTTAAAGAGTACTCATGGGTGGTAACACGTAAACAATGAGTCCCTATGGGTATACCAATGCAAAAAATATATACATTTTTGTGGAGGAAGGGAGAGTCCTGAAGGGTTTTAATCCAATAAAATAACGATTTCATACATTTGAAAAACGTATCGACCATTATATTTAATATATAGGTCCATATGGGAAGATAAAAGATTAAATATCATATAGTGAGGACCTACAGTTTGATAACTATAGAATATTTGGATTAAAAATATGAGGTGAATTATTTGGATGAATCTATATATATTTAAATTATTTTTCAATTTGGATGGCTATAATACATGTGATAGATATGGTACGGTGGTTGTTCATTAGGTTGAATGAATTATTTTAGTATTTTATTAATTTCATTCATAAATTCATTATATTTCTTCATTCTCATGGATATATGATAGTTCACATGATAAACCTATATAGTATATTTAATGGTCAATACTTCTTGATATAACCATTTTTTTGAACATTTAAGATAGGGATGTAGTTGGTGTTCGGTGACCATAGTGTGGGAAATGGGGGATAAGTTGGGATTAGTTTTTTTATTACCATGGTTAATTTATTAACATATTTTATGAATATTTTGGTTAGTTTTTTGTTATTTATATTGGAGTTTTATGACATGACCTGAATTTAAAGTACATTATTTATATGTTATAGTTGATAGACTCAATTATATTATATATAGTAAAGGAATTTATTCATTTTATTTGGAATATATTTCCATATAAGTTTATAATATACTAGTAGTGCATGTATCTGAATAGAATTTTAATAAAAAGCATGCATCTAGTATCACATTCATCCTTGTTGTGGGATTGGGTACAGTCTCAGTAGGGTTGGATCCTGAATGTGAATTTAAGAATTGAGGGACATATCTTAATATTACTTTATTAAAATTGATGTACTATAACTATATTTTGAAATAATGATACATTTTTCATGTAATATGATAAACCAATGAAAAATAACAATTAAAACTATACATCAAATAATGTGATAATAAATATGAAATCACTAAAATATTGTGATAATAAAGATATAGATCATGTGCTTTAGTCGAACAATTATTGATCATACCACAATTATATATGTCACATATTATTGAACAATTAGTATCAATTGACTAATCCTATATTTCCCTATACAAAAATTAAAAGGTAAAATTAAAACATGATAAAAAAAATTCTTTATTCCTTTTTTCAACTCTAAATGTAATTATTCCATCAAATCAAAAATATATTAAATTATTTTTCTTCCATGACAATTTAGTAATTTTATTTCATACTCAACTCATCCACCACTATAATTACATTATATGAAGTCTAAAAAAATGAAAATTCCTAGTTTTAGGATATTTAAATTGTCTTGGTAATCTCATATTAAAACCCCACTATGAGAATATCTATTAATGATTTAATGATGAGTGTAAACATATTTTTTATGTCTAAACAGTTATCACCCCAAAAATTTCAAGACATATAATAAAACTACAATAAAATGATACTGAGTAAAAACATCATTATAAGGTATTAATTTACTCATAATAGAAACCATTACATCATAACATTGCATTATTAATAATCTCAACCCTTTGATATATTCATCCCAATAAAAAATGTATTGTCACATATCAGATGAAATTTCAAAACAAAGACTATGGATATTCTTACATCAATGTCATTAATGTAATTCTTATTTCAATAAAAAAATTCAAATATATAATGATTTTTGGTAAAATATATCATAGGATAAGTATATTTATAAAAACCATGAAGAAATTCTTAGTAACATCCATCAAATAATAGGAAAAATTGAATATCAAAAAAATAATTTATAATTTCTTAATACATTTCAAAAATAATTTTTATTAAGGACCTTAACTTTTCTAACTAGTTAACCTAAAAAATAAAAAACTTATTACACATCATATATTATATTGTAAATATTGTTTTAGTAGTATTATTATCCTAATACAAAAAGCATTGTAATTTCAGTCAATATTTAATTATTAAAAACTAATTTCCTTTTTTATTTATTTTTAAAAAATCATTGATAAGTTATAAAGGTAATATTATTTTTATTTTCACTTGGTTTATACTTTAATAGTCATTTCATTTTCATAATGATTCGTCAGAAATTTTGGTTTATTATTCAATGAACTCTCAAACTAATCATTTAATTCATTAATTCTATTGGGGTTTCTTTGGTAATATGTAAATGATATCAGACTCATGAAGCTAAAAGTTCATTGAAAAACTTATCATCCCACTATAGATTTAATATATGAATGTATTTTGGGAATGAATTTGGATACCAATCCACTATAATTTCAAATTTGGGTATACTATTTACTCCTTGACTTTCATTAACTTTACTGCAAATTGATAAGAAATAACACTAATTTTTTATCATTATTCCTTGTATTTTTGAATTAAAGTATAATTCTCTATAAAACACATGAATAATACATTTTTTGTAAGGTGAGGGTCACATAATAGGTGTAGTAATAAATTTAAAAAAGATATATAATTATATATTCTATCTTAATTACGATATGAAAGAGTAATCTCATAAGAAAAAGAAAATCACATTTTTATTACATTTCATTAATCATAATTAGGTTTAAGTAGAACATATACCTTTGAAAATATATATCCATAGATTTTATTTTAGTATTCATAAAATAGAAAATAATTTATTAATTGAAATAGTACTTGCCAACCGACATAGAAGATATGAAAGAGGTAGATGATATAGTATCAAATAAAAAAACTGTATAATAGATATATTCAAAGCCATACATTAAACTATTGAGCGTTCAATATTTAATTTTATAAGATATTGGTTAATTATTAAAAGACATCATAAATTTTCAATTACTTGAGATTGAGCTTTCTATAAAGGAAAAACTATATAATTTCTCTAAACATGGATACATATATTTGATGGTTTATTTATTATATTTTATTCAAATTACTTGAAATAAAATACCCATGATCATGGTTTTGTAGTCCTTATTGGACTAGATAAATAAAAATTTTATTACAACATGACATATTATAATATTTGTTCACAATTCAATAGTTCTTAATATTAATCGTAGATCTAATCATATATAGTCTTACTTGTCATTACCTAGGGAAATATGAAACATAAGTAAATTATGATATTATATGCTTTGTATGGTATAATGTACCTTGTATTATAACATGGAATACCATGGGAATATTAAATATAAAAAGAATAGATAAAAAAGGTTCCTTATTAATGATTATATAAGGATAATAAAAACATGGAAGATCAGGGAACTAAATAATGACTTGGATAAAATTAAATTATCTCATAATTATTGAAATGATGGTAATGCGTAATTATAGACCTCATAAACAATTTATCTAGATCCTGTGATAATAAATCATTCATAAAGAACACTATCATTACCCTATATATCATTTCTCCCGAGACATACCATTGTACTAAGGGGTTATATAATCCATGACTCTTACCAACACCTACAATTTAAATTAATTTCATTACATATTAAAAGTGTATATTGAATACATTTAATAATGCTAAAAAATCAATAACTTCTAAATACATATCATAATTGGTCAATTCATATTATACTAAAAGTTGTACCATTATATGACATCAAATTATACGGACATGCCAATAGAATTTATTGCTAATGAGTTTATACGGATGTCTAAAATAATTATATTGAATCATGTATGGAATAAATTGGCATTCACAGTGTAAAATTAATTGACCATTATCATATTTAAAATATGAAATTTTTGTTATGTGGATGATATAACGATTAAGATGAACAATGTGTTTAGACAATTTGATACATTAATTTGGAATGGATTGAGAAAATTAAATTAGTGGATTAATATGCACTAATTTTATGAGTATATAATCACACATATCTAATTCTCGGTATGAATATAAAATTTTATTATGAATAATACTTCGGGTTAGTTTTCATAGATTGAAAAGGTGGACATATGTTCAAATCTAGTTTAACAAAAATGGATCTATATTGATGGTCCACCAACAACATCACCATAATATTTTAATTTAAATGGTATGATGTTGTAAATAATTCACCTATTACAAAATAAATTTATTAAAAACATAGGTATTTCTTGATCCTGGGATTATAAAATGTTCTATGATTATTTGGAGGATTTTTAGCATAATAACAACATATTAACAGTGTATAATGTGATTTAAATGGGTTCTATCATGTAAAATATATCATATGTATATAATAAAATTCAAATTATAATTATTTTTTAATAATAAATTTTAAATTGAGATGAATACTATAATGGAAACTTAAATAAGAATATAAAAGTGAGGAAATTGAACCTGACCAGTCCTGAGCATCATAGATTAGGGGAAAACCATTTATCCAACCTAATTATAAAATATTTAAGACTTATATACATCATAGACTCCTCATGTAATCTATTTAGGGGGAATTTGAACTTTGTGCATATATAAATTATAATAAGGGTGTAAATTTAGAGGACTGCTTTGTGGAAACACATAGAATAATGTTTTGAATATATTATTTTTTCATTATCTTAAGCGCTCCACAAAAATCTATAGGGACCGTTATATCCAATAATTCACAACTGTTGGTGGGATTAAAAAATAGAAAAATATAAAAAAATTGGATTATGGTTTTCATTTTTATAATTATATGAATTCATATTTACCATCGTTTACTGTATTTCAACATTTTTTAACAGATTATATATTTTTAACCAAAAATTTCCCAATTTTTCCAATAGATAATTCTAATGTTTTAATTAAAATTTGAACCATATTTATTGAGGTTATTCTTGGCCATGGTTAAGGGAAAAACCCAATGAAATTTACTATTCCTAATATAAGATAATTATACATTATAAATAATGTTACATAAAGTTAAATCCATGATTTTTTATAACGATATTAATTAACTATTTTAATTACCATTCTTATACATTAATTCTAATAGTCACTTTATAATGGTTATATCATTGATGAATGTATTGTTCAATCAGTATATAGTAGATATACAAACATTTACATCCTAAAAATCCTTCATAAAAATGCACTAACTAATTATTCTAAATTTTTTAATATATATATATTCCATGGATTATATTATTTTTCTTTTATAATGTATGAATTATAATATTCATGTTTATTTAGTACTATCATCGGGGATATGTCTAACTTTTTCATTCATTATATATTGTGGTCTATCTTACATTCTTAGTTGTGCTAGTATTAAAAAATATGTACTGTTTATTTTTTATACTTCATTTCTTGTAATCTAATTGTAGAAATTTACCGAAAATAGTTTTATAAAAATTTTAATTATATAATTTGTTTACCACATATATTTCACGTCATGTTCATCATTTTTTATTTCGAAATGAACTCTGACAATACTTATGGCCTATGATAGTTAGTGTTACTATCAATGATGACCTACGTTCTAAAGTAAAACGGTCATTGGGATTTCATACAAATTAAACTTTAGAATGTGCATTGATTGAGAATATGGAATGTTGGGATCATCTAACCCTTTTAGGAAGAATTAATATACACTACATGAATCTCATAATGTTTATCATGTGTTTCATGAATTCATCCAAAATTAAAATGTAGGATAGGTTAACACCATTCCATGGATGGACGACAAAAATGAATTTCTATTAATGTACTTATATATTTTCAGTTCTCAAATAATAATAACAAATTTATATATCGTCCCATGTATAAAATTCAATAATTAATTAGAGATGCGACATTTGTTAAGCCACATATCTTGGAAATTTGGATTTTATATCTATTTATAGAGGTGGTGAGTTATTATGGTGTTGGGATTCGGCACATAAAATGAGATTCCCGTTTATCCTTGTAAAAGTAATCAACACCCATGTGGTTTTGTTCCTCTTGATTGTACACTTATAACCATTTAATTTCATAAGATAGGGGCCAATTCATGGAATTTTGAGGTCCTGTGAAGTATGATTTTTGGAGATAGATGAATTGAAATGAACGGACTGTGACATATATATTAACGATCTATTCGGTATAACTTCTGGGGGGTGTGGACCAACGAGGATGATTCATGGGGAAAATATCCAAAATTTGAATGATATAGAAACACCTGAAGATAATATTATTGTACAATATGGGGAATGATTTCATCAGTTGTACTCTATTTTTAATGGATATATTTAAAATGTTAGTTTTAGATATTACATGTGGTTTCATGTGAAATACATCCCAATGAGAATATTTTATAATGAATATGGATTTTGTGAATTAATATATTTAATCACGAGGAAGATAGGACAATGATGAAGGATGTAAGATGTTGTGATTTAGATTTTGAACCTTGAAGAAGATTCGTATAGATTCTGATAAATAGGATTCAAATCCCACATAGTTATAGTTTCACAGTTTAGGGTCATGTGGTAGTATTATATCTTTTAGTTTTATATATATTGTAGGTAGGATAATTTTGTGTGGTTTTATGTCATGAAATTTGTATATTTTTATTATACTTGTGTTGAAAACATAGGTTTTAATTGGTCTTATGTATAAGAGGAATTCATTATGTTATTGTCTTGGAACATGAACCATTTCAGGGGATTTCAGGGATTATAAGTCACCATTAAGCTGTTTTTGGGATTAATCATTGGGGTTTCCATATGATTTCATGGCTCATTGTGTGGAAAATATCAATTTCCCATAATAACACCATGACCGAGTTATACAATAGGAAGAAGGCTGGTGGAACTTCATCGGAACTATGAGTTAACGAGTGGGTCTTACATAGGATTTTGTTGTACCCAATTGTGATATTTCATGGATCATTGGTTAATTGTGGTAATAAAATAAAAAGTGGAAACAATTATGCGTTTACACCTCATTAGGAATAAAATAATCACATGTAATATTTATTGGAATTAGTAGCTATGAATATAATGTGGATTTTGGAAAGTCCTCTCCAGTATACTCATGATAGAGAAAATTTTTATAAATATAATCCTTATTTCGATTCCACCTAAATATTATATAAATCTTAAAGGACCATTCCCGATAATCCTTTTAAGCACAAAATAAAAAATAGAATGGTGGTGTTCATATTTGGTTGATGAGTTTATTATGTTCGTTGTGTTGTTTTGGGTGAGGGATTGATATTTCAATTAGATTTTTTTCTATGTACAAAGGGAGCTATAAGGGTCAGTTGAATATATAAAACCCATTTAGGTGAATTAAGTAAAGGATAATTCCATAGATGGGTTTATTTTTCAAACATTTTAATGTTATATGAAGTAGCCATAGGTGGTTTAAATGACACATTAGAATAATAAATTGGTAATAATAAAATGATCACATTGGAGTATATATGGTTTACATAGAAGTGGAGTGTTAAATGAGAGGATTCTACATATGGAATTATTTTTAGGACGCTTCACAAATAATTTTATATTATGCCTCTCTCCACAAACAATGTTTAAACTGTCCTTGAACAATGGATATATTGTGATGTATATGCTTCATAGAAGTGATTTATAATGTAAATACATAGTACATATATTTAACATTATTCTTTAGGGTTATATTCCTTCAT
Organism: Viscum album; assembly: GCA_963277665.1. Lineage (NCBI taxonomy): Eukaryota > Viridiplantae > Streptophyta > Magnoliopsida > Santalales > Viscaceae > Viscum > Viscum album. The sequence continues at coordinate 1,597,897,740 of OY728161.1, forward strand.
GATTTTCTGTGGGAAACTCACCTAAGATTCTAGGAAAAGGTCCATAGGGATTGATCTTTGATATTTTTTGATCAATTATTCTTATTGTAGGAATGGTTATCAGAATTTATAGGATACAAAAGAAAATAAATCTTCCTAACTAATCTATTTAAAATGAGTTATTAAACTAGATAATGAATTATCCATGAGATGAAAATTGCAGGAGCTCGTAGAGGACCTATATAGTGAGACATGAGTCACTTCCTACACATCACATAATTTGATTACAATTTTCCCTTTTGTCCCACTTCCTCATCACATAGGGGTTGTATATAGGGTTTCAATTCAAAACATTCCTGTCAGATTAGTATTTTACAGTTTCCATACAACTATTCAGACATGGTGACAAAAAAGTGAGTCTATTCTCATATTGTTTCTACGCATTCATGTAATTTTTACCAGTGGAATATCATGTTTTGTTTTTCCTCAAAAACCTTTTCCCTTTTTAAATTTCAAATGAGTTCTCAATCATCCCATTATGTTTTGATCTTCATAGAGATGATGTTTTGAATTTAATGGTCATCATGAAAATTACATCCTCAAAATGGGGTTTAATATATATTAATAAGGTCTAATTCCAAGTATGAAACATTGTACCACCTTTTAAATTTAGAACACTATGATTTATAGTGTTTTTAACAAGCCACATTAGTCATTAAGAGATCTATGATATAATATATGAATATTTTTATTTATACTCAATCATTAAAAAAAACATTAAATTTGTTGGTATGAATATTAATAATAAAATTAAGATAACTATTTAATATTTTTTTATATAATGGACATGAATTTTTTCGATTCATAATAAATATGTACTAAATTTTTAGTAAAGTCCTTTTATGCTACAAAATTAGGTTTTCTTTGAAAATTATTTTTTGTTCATTTTGCAAATGAAATTTCTATTTAATTTCATAAATTATAATAAATTTTAATTGTGGTATAAAATATCATTTTTGAAATTATTATTTTAATTTTATCATAGGGTATATTCTTTTAGATGTTTCTAAACTGGTTTTTTTAATATTATAAAATTATTGATAATATATAAAGTTATATTTTTGATTATTGTATTTACATGGTACGAATTAGTTTTGCAAAAAATTAATATTTCAAATAGTTCAATTTGATTAAATAAAATACGATAAATTCCATTGTAATTTGAATTATTTAATATTCTGCAATAAATAAATTTTATACATAAAATATGATTTTTGGAAAACTGTTTTCCATGAATTTTGTGGTTTTATTTTAAATTTAAAATTTTTTAATTATAGAAATTAAATTTTATAAAATATATAAAATATAATTGATCATCATTTATAAAAAAATACTGAGTTCACATAGAATTGTTTTCATAATGAAGTAAAAAAATTGGAATTTTTGTTACATGGATTAAGGTTAAAACATATTTATTGGAGGTTAAAATAATATAAGAGGGTGGTATTTTCAAATAAAAATTTATAAACCCTAATGGTTTTGTATTTTTTGGACCCAATATCATCTCCTATTTAAAATGAGTGATTTAGAATCATTTTTATTCAGTTATTATTAGTTTTTAATCTTAAGAAAAAAATTATATAAGAAATATACCTCCCTTATAGAAGGAAACCCATCCTATATCCATGTTGATCTACCTAGATAAAATAAAATTTATCAAATTATCTTATAAAAATTCATTAACATGATTTAGTTTTTATTTCATTCTTAAAATATAATTCCATCAAACCTAAATAAGGTTTCTAAAGGAGTTACACAAAATAAGATGTAACCATCCTACCTGAACTAGAACTTATTTCTTCTTATATATCCACTAAATATAAAGAAGTGATCATAAAAAAATAAAATAAGAATTATAAATATATGTAAATGATATTATTATATGAAACCCCAAATATCCAATATTTTTTCACTCAAATTGGACGTGAAATTATTGCCTGTTAGTATATATGGACTACCATCCTTACATAGCATTATGAATCAATTTAAATTATAATAATTCATGGAAGGTTATTCCGATTGATTGAATGTATAAAATTAATATTTAAAAAATATTTTTTGTTTTATAATTATAATATTTTATCTACCTTCTTTCCATCGCATCTATTTAAATCTGACACTATCACTTATGCGTACAGATGGACTACAACCCCCATGGAGTCATGAAATTTATTTTAAATTTATTATAATGATGGATGGTAAGATGAATAGTTAAATTAATATATATGATATTTATGAAATAGTATTTATATTAGAAAAAATATTTATTATTTATATTTTTTAACATCTATAAAAAAATTTAAACATCACTCGGGCTTACCTAAAAACTACCCTCTCCATAAAATGTTGTAATTATTTATCCATACTCACTTTATATGAAGTGTTATAAAATTGACTAAAATTATTGAATATAAATCTTATGACATGATAAAAATATATAAATTCTATGTGAATTATCAATGTAGATGGACTATAACAATAAAACTTGAACATGCATGAAAATTGAAACAGTTAACACCTAGAAATGAATATTTTAAAAATGAATTGTAAAAAAAATAGGCATTGTAAGTTAATAATAGGGTTATAGATGTTATTATAAGTGTATAAATTGTTATTATATATAATAATTATAAATATAAATTTATTATATTTTAGTTTACTGTTCCGATGAATCAATTTGTACAAATGGTTATGGTTTCTTATCTCACATTTATTTCTATGAGACGTATGACATATAAACCAATTTTTTTCATTGGTGTTGTTTATATAATTAATATAAATTAATTTTATTAATATTTACACAAAATATATGTGCATTTTAAAATACCAATATTTTTTTTCAATTTCATGTATTTTTTATTCAATTATTACAATAGTGGTAAGGTTTTATCATATCAAATCGTCTTTACATAGACATATGTTATGTTATACACCTTTTATCATTTAAGAGGTCTATCTAGTTATCCATTGATATGTTTTTTCAATAATTTCCTTATTTTAATGAATTTTATTTTTTTAATGTTATTCATTCATGGATATTATTCTTCAATAGTTACTGAAGTGTAGATGGTTTAATGTTGAAATCATATTTCCTTTTTCTTTTTCTATGATTAAATATATGAGGGTGAAATTATATTATATATTTGTCATAAACCACATTTATTAGATTATATTATTATTATTTTCTTAGAATAAATGGTTATATTTAATTTTCCTCACATTATGTGTTCAAGAAACCAAAATAATTCCTTTTTAAAATAAAACGGACTTTATAACCCTCTTCGATAAGAAATAATTTTTTCCATATCCTTATTTTGTAAAATGATTTAAATTTGGTGTTTACTATTATCATTTGATTGTTTCAATTCATTTTTTCTAATGTCTTAATTTCTATAAAAATGTTTAAAAGTTATATTTTAGTAATTTTCCAAACATGGTACTTTTGAAAATTTGACCAAAAATGGGAAAAATCAATCTTTATACATACTAGATGAAAATAGAATATCCTATCATTGTGAAGACTCAATGATTTATCAAATCCTTTACATGATTCTGTGATTATTTATAATAAAAATATTTATATATTTCCTGATTTTAATCAATCGATTTTAAAATTATATGTTCATTTTCCTCCAAAAAATTTTGAGTGATATTTTAAATGAATTTTTCACTTATGATAACATAGTACGATATTAAATATGTTTCTTGTGGAATATAATTGCATTATACCATAACTATTCATTCAATGAATTGACTGTGGTAATGATGATGAAATATTTTTAAACCCCATTTTTTCCATGGTTAATGTTGTGATGAATTTTTTAAAAATCGTGTTGAATAAAAATGAATGATTTATGAATATGTGATGAGTGAGTTAGTAAGTATATGTCCCATTAATGTAATTGCAATGGTTATTATTTTATGGGATGAAAGGTTACACCTGAGTTTATCATATTCCCAAAATAGGGCTCTGAAGATGTTATGCAATTCCAAATAGATGGAACATAATATGTTATCCCTAGACAAAATAATGTACATTGGAGGTTATCCCAATCCTAACATATCATTAATGACTTTTTGGGTATCACAATTATGATATTTATATGATTATGATTATGTGAAAAATTATGAAACTATTTTTTGACATGGTATTTTTCCAATGTTTTATTTCATGGGCCATGTTCATTTATTCCTTTATGATTCATGTATTATAAACTACCAAGACATATGGAATTACTCATTATTATGATATATGATTTTTGGAGTCTGTTTTTCAAATTCTAATTTCATTTTTTCATACCCTTATTCTCATGTTATGCTTAAAATTTCAATGATATCTTCATTTTTACACTTACTGAACATCTGAGCCCACCCTTTATTATATTCATTTCCCCAATTTTATGAATAATCATTTTATTTTTTTATTCCTATAAAGGGTAATATATATGAAGAACCTAGAGGGTGATGGTGTATTATTATTTTACAAACCAGATGTTTATGCATATAGATTTCCAAGGAAACTAGACCTTCATGGTTGTGTTATGAATCATAATGATATAAATTTATTATTTAATTAGTACCTTGTAATAATAAATAATGAAATATATGGATAACTAGAATTTATATTAATGAGGGGTTTAGTTCTTTTGGAATATAGGAAGAGGAAACTCTACAAATAACCCATAGGATAATATTTTGTATATGAGAACATAACAAATATAGTAAATATAGAACTATTTTTTCTTAATAAAATACAACCCTGTCTTGAAATTAAGAAGTTCATGTAGCTATGGAATAATAGAAACTGATGGTAATAACATTAATTATTTAATTTGGGTATTAACTCAATCATCTCTAGTTCATGGTGAGTAATCATAAGACAACATACTTATAATGATCCAGAATTTATGTGGAATGTATTTTTCTTAAATACATTGGATATTTTTGAGTCTGCGAAAATTGACGGAGCATGATTCCGAGTCCCGGTGTTCCAGGAATAAATTTATGAAGTTTTGTTCAGGTAAGTTCAGTAAATGTATGAGAAAGTTTTTATACCTTTTGAATTGATGATCGGAATATGAATATGAGGGCATCATTGAACTCACATCTCCTGTATTGTCTTAAGGATACTTTCACTTCGACAATAGTGAGTCGATAATTTAAGTTAGTTTTTGCGTTTTCATGGTGAATAAATAAAAAAATTGGGCTACACTTTATTTTTATTTGAGCCTCCATGTGGGTGTTGGAGGTTGGAAGTTTGAGGTGCAACCACCATATCTTAACCTCCCATGATATGTTATAGTGGTGGGGTCCACCCGAACGTAACCTCCTGTGAGAGGTTACGACATGGGAACCGCACGAGACTAAACTCCACGATTAATGTCGGGGGTGGAAAACATCTCAACTCCCCTAATTATTGAGGGAGACTTTCTCCACACCCTCCCTCCTTTATGGTGACACCATCCCTTTAATTAAGTTGTGCCAAATCCCTAATTAATTTGTGCCAACACTTGTGAATTAATTTATGTAGAGAATTTTAATTTAATTCCACTTTTTGAATTCTGTTCCAAAGAAATAATAGAAAAACCTTATCTATTATTATTTTTCTTGGAATATTGGTGGAACCTTGGTAGAAGAGGGAAGAGCTCTCCCAACAAATATCAATGAACGAAGAAAAAAAAATTCAGAACTTCTTCGACTTCGTTGTCAGAACTTCTACCAGCATGGGACATCTTCAACTGACATACCCTCTGCATCGTCATCAACGAGCTGACGCAGCTCAGGATTGGAAGCGTGTAGCGGACGCGACAAACGTAGATATTCATCATCTAATTTCCGAGAATCCATTGACGAACAACGAACAAAGGAAGGGGGTTTTATTTTTAAATTTTTTCTTTTCATATTCTCATCTTCATTTTATAAGGAATCGATGCAGAGATTGTAAAATAATTTTTGTTCATCGCAATTCATTATTAGACAATTGTTATCATCCTAAAAGAGGAGGTTGCGGACCAAATAAAAATGGCACGACCCATCAATCGTTCTTGTTTGTGATAATTTCCAGCAAGGCGAAGAGGTGACATAATGACAAACACAGCGATGAAAAAGGCCATGCTACTTGTGGCCTCTGCGAACCTCGCTGCCCCCACGGCGCTCTGGTCCTCCAGGACGAACAGGATGAGACACCCTGGCCGAGTTGCCCTGACCGCGTCATCCTCCGGCCAAACCTTCCTAGCTACCCCAGCCGATACCATTGGCCCGAGCCACGCCCCTCCGGTCTACATGCCTACATCACGACCACCTGTCGGCCGCTTGCCAGCATGGTCGCGCCCTTCCCGGCCACCCGCCGGCCTGCCTGGCATTTTTTCGTGCCCTACCAGGCTGCCTGCTGGCATTCCTGGTCACCTCCCGACCAAACCACGCCCCCCCCCCCCTCGTGTTTCCTGATTCCCCCGTCATGGCTCCTTTCCCGAACTCTCCTGGTCACGCCTTCTGGGTTGCGCCCCACTGGGCCGCACCCTCGCGACACTCCAGGCTGATATTAGCCTTGATCTTTGGCTGAACCACCCACCAAGCGCGCTGGGCGGGGCCCAGCGGGCAAGGCCGATCCTAAAATACCACTAGTGCAGAAATAATTTTTTATATCACCATTTTTTACGTCGGTTATATATAACCGACGTAACAATGTGGCGAGTAGAATTTTCACTTCGGTTATTTTAATAACCGACGTTACAAATCGCGCCTGTCGGGTTTTTACGTCGGTTATCAAATAACCGACGTAAAAAACCAATGCGCGGGGGTTTTTTACGTCGGTTATTTTGTAACCGACGTAAAGAACCCGATATCGACGCGTTTTTTACGTCGGTTATCAAATATCAAACGTAAAAAACCAAAGCGCGGTGTGTTTAACGTCGGTAATTTTATAACCGACGTAAAAAACCCCCTAGGGATTTGGTTTTTTACATTGGTTATTTGATAACCGACGTAAAAAACGCGTAGATATCGGGTTTTTTTACATCGGTTTCCAAATAACCGACGTAAAAAAACCGGATATCTACGCGTTTTTTACGTCGGTTATAAAATAACCGACGTAAAAAACCAAAGCGCGGGAGCCTTTTTACATCGGTTTTAATATTACCGATGTAAAAAAGCTAAAAAATAGTTTATAATGTCGGTTATATAATAAACGACGTTATAATGCATTTAAAAAAATTAAAGCTCGTGTTCTGTCATTTACGATTTTTTCGATTGACAGTCGCCGGCTCGTCTCTCTCTCGCGCGGTAAACCCTAATCGGCTCGTCGATCGCCTGCATTAAACTAATTTTGGATTCATTGTTTATCTTCTTCACTGCTCTCGGATCTATCATCTCAACTCGCGACATTCAAGTAAGCCTTCCACGAATTTATTTCATTCGTTTTTGTTTCGATTCTTGATGTGATTTTGGTTCGTTTTTGAATCTCGTGGAATTTTTTTTATTGCAAATGGTTATTATGTTCATTCAACTCACAACATTCAACTCGCAAATGGTTATTAAAACATTGTGGATTAGCTTCAGAAAAATCTGAAAAAAAATGGGTGGTACTGTAACGTTCCATTCTTCCAGCAACATTATTATTTCCTACTTAGCTGGAATGTGTCTTTCTGGATGATGATTGGTAGTACTTGTTTTCTTAAAATCATATTTTCAATATGATTGTCCAGAAAATTATTTTCATGAATGAAATTGGACCAGGTACAATTGGTAATACCTATCCTTAAAATTTCATTCAACATTCTTACATCATAATATTTTTTCAAAAAATTATGATTTTTAGAACTCCTAGATCATAAAACCATCATCTGTTTTCATCTGCATTCATAAAAATATCAATTCATACCAATTACAATCAAATATTTCATTCTGTACTCATGGTGATTCTGATAATACATTTCTTCTTTCAGTCATCTCCTAAAAATGACGGACCTTTTCATGCAAAGTGTATCTGATTTCTTGAATACGATGGTATGTCCGATTTTCAACAAAACCAAGTGAGGTGATTTCTTTTATTATTAATAATTCATAAAAAAATTATAATACCTAAATATTATTATCATCCTTTTCAGATTTTTCATTATAAAAAAGGTAAAGGGTACTTTCTTTTCGTTCCCAAGTTAAATTATATTTTTTATAAAGGACTTTTGTATCTAGGTAGAAATAATTTAATGATAATTAGATTGAATTAGGTATATTATCTTATCTTACCATCCAAACACATTTTTATGTATTAATAATTATTATGTTTTGTAAAAACAATTATGACCCCCATTTCATTTTTGTTAGTTAATTGATCTACGAAAGTGTTATAAATGATTTGATGATCACGATTCACCCATATATATGGTTAGTCATTATGTGACATTTGGGTCCATAATATCCTTCTAATGCATTCGACAATGCATTATATATCATAGATCAATATGGGATAGAGATGGTTATACCATGTACAATGTGTTATGTGATGTTCCTGGTATGAAATATTATAATAAATTATAGGAAAGCTGATTAACATATCCCAATATGAGGTGAATGAAACTATGTTTTCCCTTGACATATGTTATGACTTATATGATTATGTTTGTTCCACACTCTTATGTTATTCCACATACCAATGTTTTGATCTTGTGAATAAGGTTTTTTAAATCATGTTCCCACTATCATATAAATCATGTCTTATGTTATGCTAAAATTGTTATACTTGGACTCAGGTTTTATGATCTATGATTATATAGAACTGTTTCACTTATCTTTTTGATCATGTGCTTTGTGTATGCTCTTATACCCCCATGGATATATTTTTATGAGATTAGATATTATATTTATATATATCATGTTTACCCATAATGAGTATCATAAATCAAAACTTTTATTATTTTCATTCCCTAAGTTATAAAAATAAGTATTATGTAGGATGATTCAAAAATTTAATTTGTGAGATGAGTTGTTTTATGTGTGAAACCCAAGCCAAACACATATGTATTTTTTTATTGGTATTACATATATATATTTCGACATATACTTTTTTTTACATTACCATGATATTAAAATTACTTTTTCTAAAGAAATATTAATGTCTTTAGATTATATATCGGATCAAAAGGATATAGTAATTCTAATATATAATCAGAATGATCAGATAATATGACAATATCATTAAACATAAAACAAATGGTCTATATTCATATTTTTAACATGACACTTACGATGTATAGCTATTTGGTGTTGGGTACTTATGAAAACTACTACTACATTCAAGATTTGTTTTATATTTTAAATTGTTTTACATTCAAATTATGATTTTTTTCATATAAACATGTTTTGTCTTATCTTAAAAAAAAAATTTGTTGATATTTGTTATAGGTAATAATGATTCGAAGTTGGATTACGGCACATCGAATGAGCAATGAATTTGAGGAAGGTGTTGATGCCTTTTTGGAATTTGCAAAACGAAATGTTCCAAGTAGTGACATTTTTTTATGTCCATGCCTGAAATGTTTGAATACGAAGAAGATGAAAAGTAGAGAGATAAAAGATCATCTGATATGTCATGGTTTTAATCCGAGTTACAGCCCTTGGATTTGGCATGGTGAAACTAGACGGAATGTCACTGATGATGATGATTCGCAAGATGGTAACTCCGATGTAATTGAAGAAATGATTCGCGATATTGTAGCAGAACAAATTGAGAAAGAACCGACAGTTGAACGTCTATATGGCGATGCTGAAAAACCATTATATCCCAGTTGTACAGATTTTACGGTTCTGTCGGTGGTGTTAAGATTGATTAACCTAAAGGCGAAGCATGGATGGAGTGACAAAAGTTTTACAGAGCTGCTACAATTGATGAAAGTCATTCTTCCAAAAGATAACAATCTTACAGATTCACATTACAAAGCCAAGAAAATATTATGCCCGATGGGATTGGGATACAAGAAAATACATGCCTGTCCAAATGACTGCATTGTATATAAGAAGGAATATGAATTTCTTTCAGAGTGTCCAAAATGTGGGACATCACGGTATAAGGAGAAAGAAAAATCACAGGGTGATGTAGAGATTACAAAGCTCCCTTCAAAGGTATGTTGGTATCTTCCTATAATTAATCATTTCAAACGTTTATTTGCTAATTCACATGATGCAAAAAGGTTAAGATGACATGCTGAAGAGCGGGTATGTGATGGAAAAATATGGCATCCAACTGATTGTCCACAATGGAAGAAAATTGATGCGCAGTATTCTACATTTGGAAATGAAATAAGAAATCTCAGACTAGGGTTGTGCACAGATGGAAGGAATCCATACCGAACACTCAGTAGCACACATAGTTCATGGCCTGTTTTATTGGTAATTTACAACCTCTCTCCTGAAGTTTGTATGAAGCGCAAATATGTCATGTTGAGTACAATGATCTCTGGTCCAAAGCAACCCAGTAATGATATTGATGTTTACTTGTCACCGTTGATTGATGATTTGAAACTGTTATGGGTTGATGGTATTAGGGTGTATGATTCTTATAAAATGGAATATTTTCAACTGCATGTAGTGCTTCTGTTCACTATATATGACTTCCCAGCATATGGAAATTTGTCTGGATACAGTGTTAAAGTTCATAAATCATGTCCAATTTGCGAAAAACAGACGTCCTATTTTCAATTGCATCATGGGAGGAAAATAGTGTACATGCGTCATCGAAAGTTTTTGCCTATGGAAAACCCTTATAGAAGACTAAAAAAGGCATTTAATGGCTCACAAGAATTTGATACTGCTCTAAAACATTTATCCCATGATCTGTATTTTGAGAGGGTGAAAAACCTTGACGTGACATTGGGAAAGACACATAAATCTGGTAATGATAGACATATTTGGAAGAAAAGGTCAATATTTTTTGAGCTACCATATTGGAGGTATCATGAAGTTAAACATAATATTGATGTCATGCACGTGGAGAAGAATATCTGTGATTCTTTGATTTGAACATTGTTAGATATTAAAGGAAAGACTAAAGATGGGTTGAATGAAAGATTAGACTTACTATCAATGGGAATACGTTTGGAGTTAGCTCCCACTCCTAAAGGAAGACGAACATTTCTTCCCCCGGCTTGTCATACATTATCGAAGAGGGAGAAAATTAGCTTCTGTCAGTGTCTTCATGATACCAAAGTGCCTCAAGGTTATTCTTCTAATGTAAAATATTTTGTCTCATTGAAGGACTTGAAGTTGATAGGTATGAAATCACATGATTGTCACTTCATGATGCAACAAATTCTACCAGTTGCATTGCGTGGAATATTGCCCATTAGTGTCAGAAAGACTATAATGAAGTTGTGTTATTTTTTGAATTAAATTTGTAACATGGCGATTGATGTGAATGCTTTGAACATTTTGGAAAAGGATGCAATTTTAACACTTTGTCAATTGGAAATGTATTTTCCTCCAACTTTTTTTGATATAATGGTGCATTTAATGATTCATCTGGTTCGAGAAATAATGATTTGTGGACCTGTATATCTTCATTGGATGTATCCTTTTGAAAGGTATATGAAAATATTAAAGGGGTATGTTAAAAATATATATTGACCTGAAGCCTCCATTATTGAAAAGTATATTTCTGAGGAGGTAGCAGAGTTTTGTATGAGCTACTTGGCTGTGGCGCAACACATAGGTTTTCCTCCATCTCGCCATGAACGAGTTAATAATGAGGGAAAGGGGATTCGCAGCTTGAAAGTCAAATCATTGTCAGCTGAACAGATGAAAAAGTTAGAATCATACATTTTGAAGAACATAGCTGATGCTCAACCATATATCACATTGCATATTAATGAGTTGAAACAATGTCATCGAAAGAAGAAATAAATGTGGATTTTGAATGAGCACAAAAAAACATTTTTTCATGGATTAAAAAGACTTTGCTTGGTAGATCAGATGTATCAGAGACATTAAAATGGATAGTGGGTGGTCCTTGTTTAAATGTGATAACATGGTCTGGTTATGACATTAATGGTTATACATTTCATACAAAAGCTCAGGACAACAGAAGTGCAGTTCAGAATAGTGGTGTATTGGTGTTTACAGAAGCAATGCATTTTTCGAATGCTAAGGACAAAAACCCAATTTCTACATCAAATGCATATTATGGAGTGATTGAAGACAGATGGGAGGTTGATTACTTTAAAATTAAAGTTCCCGTTTTTAACTGTAAATGGTTTAACGGTAACAACAGTGTCAGACACTATGAATTTGGAATGACACTTGTTAATCTGAATAGATTGGAAGACACAGCTGATTATTTTATAATGGCAACACATGCAAAACAAATTTGTTATGTAGTAGATCAATCAGATATACAGTGGGCTGTTGTTTTACAAGGGAAAAAACAATATGTTGGTGAGGATGAACTTGATGAATATGCTGATTTATGTGAGATCCCTACTTTAATGGAAATATTAACAGAACATAATGACGATCATGATGAAGACATAGTTTGTGCCATAAGAAATGATGACGACAAAGGAATTTGGGAAAACAATCCATCTGTACATTCCTAAAATTACAGGTAACATATGTTTATCTCTTTTTACATTTATTTTTTCCATAAATGTTAGATATTGTAAGTTTTTTATTTATTAAAACATGTTTTAAAATAAAATAAGTATATGTTATTGTTTGTTTTATGTTTTTTTAGTTTACTTTATCATGTTTATTGTTGTACCCCTCTCTCTTGGATTTTAATGATCACAATCACTCTTATCGTGTTCTAACTTGTTTTCAAGTGTTTTGATTCTAGGAAAAAGGTTGCCCAGGAGTTGGCCCAGGAAGGCTGATAGTGGGCTCTCTGAGTCCACCGGCCAACCGGTGGATTCCCACCGGCCAGCCGGTGGTCTCTGGCAGAAGCATTGCTTTCTGCCAGAGCCACCGCTCAGCCGGTGTTAGCGCACCGGCCAGCCGGTATGGGAACCAGCCAACCGGTTCTTGCCCACCGGCCAGCCGGAGGACCCAGGCAGTCGGCTTGCCCACTGCCTGGTGACACCGGCCAACTGGTGGATTCCCACCGGCCTACCGGTGGTCTCTGGCAGAAGCATTTCTTTCTTCCAGAGCCACTGGTCAGCCGGTGTTAGCGCACCGGCCAGGCGGAGGACCCAGGCAGTGGGCTTGCCCACTGCCTGGTGACACCGGCCAACCGGTGGATGACCACCGGCCAGCCGGTGGAACCCAGACAGAAAGCTTGCTCTGTCTGGACCACCGGCCAGCCGGGAGCTCAGCACCGGCCAGCCAGCTGGTGAGACACCACCGTCCCGCCGGTGTGCCCATTCAAACTAGTCGTTGGTCTTTGATAATTGTTTTAAATTGTTAATTATTTTTTGAAAAGGCAATTCACCCCCCCCCCCCCTCTTGCCATACTCTACGACCCAACAGTTTATAACCATTACATGAATTTTAAAATGCTTATTTTTGTTCACTGACAATTACTTTACCATGTTTACAATGTTTACCAGGTTTACCATTTTTACCATTTTTACCATCTTGACCATCTTGACCATCTTTGCCATCTTTACCATTGTTTAACATGCTTACCATATTACCAATGTTTACTATTATGTAACCTAGTACACTTTTCTATTTTCTGATTACAGTAGTATTAAAATATTTGAATTTGTATATTTGTGAAATGACATTTGTTTTTTTGATTTGAATGATAATGACAGATCATTCAGATGATCAACCACATGATTCTGGGGAGCAGCATATTGCTGGTCATACCTCTGGGGATGAACATTCACATGCTCCTATTACGACAAAGAGTTCAAAGGTTGGTAAACGTGGTTTCACACGTTTACCAAAATTATCACTTGCCCGTACGCAGGATCAGAGGATAGTAGTTGAGTTTGATGATGATGATATTCCTAGAGGTCCGAATGCCAAAGATTTTAAGAGTTTTGTTGAAACTCAGGCTAAGACCAAAGTAAGCATTCTGTATGATGATTGGAGAGGTGTGGATAAAGCGATTATCTCTCAGTTGTGGGAGACGATTTTGGTAAGATCTTTTGTCATTGTTTGACCATTCATTTAATGTTTCTGGTACATGTAATATGTTTAACCTCTTCTTTATTAGATGACATTTGATATTCCTGACACTGGAGGAGTCAGGATGAAATGCTTATCGTTGGCTGCCAAGAGATGGAGGGATTTCAAATCAACCCTCACATCTAATTTCATTTATGGTCATAGGATTTATGACAATCCATGTCATATATATCCTTTTATAGATGAAGACACATGGAGACAGTTTTTTGAAAGTAGAAAAAAAGAGTCGTTTCTGGTAAGGGCAATGTAAACTTTTATATACTTTCTTATATAAATGATTTTATTAATGTTTTGTTAATGATTTCTTATTCTTAAATTACAGCAAACAAGGAAAGCTCATCCGGAGATCCAATCTAAAAATGTATACCCTCATAGTTTATCTCGGGGATGGTATACATTATTGGAAGAAAAAATGATAGCGGAAAAATTTTAACAACTAAGAGCTGAGTCTTCAAGCTCTGGAGAGGTGGCCCCTCCATCCCCTCCATCTAGACATGAAAAATGAAAGAGAGCTTGGAAGGGAAAAAAGGGCAATATCTTTCGGAAGAATTCAGAATCATAGCTGAGAGGATTGTAAGATATCTATTTAATTTATTTAAGTTAAATTTTTTCTTCATATAAGTTTCAATCATTATATAAATTTTCAATTAATTAATACAGGACTCTCTTGAGGAGAAATGTTCAGAGGGGACATTTAAAGCTACTGAGGGGGAAGATATTTTATTTGCAGCATTGGGAAGGCCCGAACATCCTGGTCGTGTAAGAGGATATCTGATAGGTGTATCTGTAAGAAAAGTATTTCCTCGTTCTTCAACTTCTAACATTGAGGGGGTTTATAAAAAAAATAGAATCCTTGGAGGCTGAAGTTCAAAATATTAATGCGACGATGGAAGACAAGATTAGAGATTCGGTGCAGTCTATGTTTGCAGAAATGCAAAGACAATTTCAGACTGCAGTTCCCACTCCTCCACCTCCCCCTGCAGACCCCATTATTTATCCTCCACCTCCGCCAGTAGCTCCCACTCCCCCACCTCAGACTGCGGACCCCATTTTTTATCCTATGCCTCTGCCGCAGCTTCCTACATATTGCGAGTTGTATGTTGATGATTCTCAATATCATATAGTAGCATACAGGTTGGTATATTGTATAGGATATACAGTTCAACATCAACAATTAGAGGTAGAGAATCAGAGGGTCACTGTACAAGATATTATAGATAGATCAGCTAGGGTACCAATACCTACAGATGAGGTGGCGACAGTTGGACAGAGTATTGGCTATTTTTTAGTTTGGCCATCCAGACTTCTTCGACTCATTACCATAGAGGTATGAATGTTATATCTTTTATTTTATTTTTTTATTAAAGATGTTTTATCATTTGAAAACTACTATAATTCTCAATTTCTTTTCACAGGAATACTTCAAAGGTAAAGAAATACTGTATAGACAACAACAAAGACAACAGGTTATGACATCAGATACAGATTCCAGTGGTCTTGATATATTGTCAAGATATTCACATTTTTTGTTGGGTTTTTATGAGTTTCCAATGGAATCTCATGTTTGTGGACGTGAAATAAGTGTGGGGATTACAAAATCTGATATCATGGAGCTTGTTACTGGGGATAAGTTGGGCATCAACGTGGTGTAAATGTTTTCCATGTAAGTCTTAACACCTTTTCCCTGCGTTATATTTATTAAAAATGTATACTTATATATGTTTTGTGTTAGGTATCTTTATAAAATTTGTGAGAGAAATGAACTGACAGAAGTATATGGATTCATGGACCCACAATTTATTTCCCCTGAAGCATGTTCATTGACTGAGGAACCAAGAATGGTTTATACTACTGAAAGATTTGAAAAGAATATAATCCAACAATGTTGGATGATGCCTTTTGGGAGAGGTATGAAACACATTTCTCTCAAATAGTTAGTTATATTTTAACATAAAAAACCACTAACATTAAATTTCCTTTTATCAGTGATCATTGGATGTTAGGGATTTTTTTCCCAAGGGAGAAAGCTCTTTATTGGATATGCTTTATTCATGGTGATGTTCGGGAATGTTTTAAGAATATATTGGAAAAGTAAGTTTCAATTTCTCAATAGTTTTATATATTATAATGAATTTTAAATTTACCCCATTCGTATTATTTTCTAACAGTGCATGGGTCTACTTTCGAAAAAACACAAAGAAGAGAAATGCAAAGATCAAATATGTAAATGCGAAGGTAAATTTCCATTTATAATTTGTACTTTTTGATTTATTACATAAAAATAATATATTGAATTTACACACATTCAAAACAGAATTGTCATGAACAACAAGGCCTCATCGAATGCGGATATTATATGTTAAGATTTATGTATGAAATAATAACAACTGGGACAGTTGTGAATTTTGACCTGGTACGATTTCCTCTTAAACTTTTCCATCATATTTCAATTTGATTTACTCATTATACACGTTAACTATCTTCTTTTTCATTTGTAGCTTATTGATGACCCTCAACCCTATACTGCTGAAGACATCAAACGCGTACAAGTGGAGTGGTCAAATTATTTTACAGGTTTGATTGAATTTTAGTTGTTTGTAATGTAAAATGTAATTTTGAATATTGTCGTTTTAATTGTGTATTTGGTAGTTGTTTAGGTTTGATTTAGTTTTTTTTGAAGTTGACAATGTAAGTTTTGAATGTTATATAAGTGAAGGTTTAATTTTTCTCGACTTCTTGTTTTGGTCTACGTTTGATGGTTCTTCTGTTATGGATTTGGGTCTGTGGGGGAGGGGTTCCAAGGGTGTGGGGGTGTGTTCAGTGGGGTTGGGGGTGTCCAGCGGTCCGGGAGGGCTGTCTGATGGGGTGTGGGGACTGTCCTGGGGGGTGGCAGGGATGTCCAGGGGTGTGGGAAGCCGGTCCAGGGGTGTGGGAGTGCTGTCCAGGGGTGGGGGGTTGTCCAGGGGTGTTTGGGGCTGTCCAGGGGTGTGGTGGGGGCTGTCAAGTGGGGTGAGGGGGTGAGGAGGTGATGTTCAGGCGGGTGGGGGGTTGTCGAGGGGTGTTTGTGGGTGTCCGGGGGTCGGGGGCAGTTCAGGAGTGTGGTGGGGGCTCCAATGGGGTGGGGGAGGGTTTTCCAAGGGGTATACATGAGGGTGGGAGCTCTAACGGGGTGGGGGAGGGCTGTCCAGGGGGTATACATGAGGGTGAGGGCTCCAACGGGGTGGGGGAGGGCTGTCCATAGGGTATAAATGAGGGTGGATTCTGTCTAGTGGGTAAGTTTTATATGTTATCTATGTACATGCTTAATTTTGATGTACTTCTGTTTATGTGGTACGATTTCTTGATTTGTTTTCTGGTTGATTATGGTGGAGAGAAGATCACTGCATTCTATTTAAAAAAAAATGGGTTTATCACATCGGTTATTTAATAACCGACGTGATAAAAGGTCTACAGAATGGATTATCACGTCGGTTAATTAATAACTGACATGATAAAAGGCCTGCAGAATTTTTTATCACGTCGGTTATTTAATAACCGACGTGATAAATGGCCTGGAGATTGGTTTATCACGTCGGTTATTTAATAAACGACGTGATAAAATGCCTGGAGAATGGTTTATCACGTCGGTTATTGAATAACCGACGTGCTAAACATCCTGGACAATGGTTTATCACATCGGTTATTGAATAACCGACGTGATAAATAGCCTCCCTCCGGTTTATCACGGTGGTTATATAATAACCGACGTGATAAACCCCCCTCCCCCGGTTTTTCACGTTGGTTTTATATGAACCGACGTGATAAACCATGCTCAGCCCGGTTTATCACGTCGGTTCTTATAGAACGGACATGATAAACCACCCTCACCCCAGTTTATCACGTCGGTTCTATATGAAACGACGTGATAAACCCCCTCACCAACTGTTTATCACGTCGATTGTTTAAGAACGGATGTGATAAACCATTGTCCAGGCCGTTTATCACGTCGGTTATTAGATAACCTACGTGATAAACCATTCTCCAGGCCTTTTATCACGTCGGTTCTAAAATAACCGACCTGATAAACCATTCTCCAGGCCCTTTATCACGTCGGTTCTAAAATAACCGACGTGATAAACATCGCGAATTTATGCTTTTTGACGTCAGTTTTTAAATAACCGACGTAAAAAACGTTTTCTGCACTAGTGTGCTAACCCCCAGTGGGCCAAACGAGACCCAACAGGTTTGACCAGGTTGACTTAGATTGGGTCGGACCAGACTAATATGGGCCAAGTCGGTCCAACCGGGTCGGACCAGATCCGACGGTCCGACTACCGAACCTTTAATTTCTTTTTTCCATAACATTGACATCGAACGTCCGTTTGAAGATCGGTCAGTGACACTGGAAATTATGGAGATTAAAAATCACTTTGAGTATACCCCACTACAGTTTTGGGTATAGTTGATTTATGGTTAGGTTGGATCGAGAATGAATCCAATTTGGCCCACAGGACTAAAATGCTAATAACTCACCGACCGGGCGTCTGATTGACGTGTCGTCTATTGCGATGAGACCACGATTAAATGGTTTTACATTGATATTCTTCTTCGGGGTACTTTGTGACAGTTGAAGTATTGACCAGTAGCTCGTGGAGAGGATCTTTTAGGTGACAAGAGAGTAAAGTGCGGAGACCCTCTAGCTAGCTGAGACCTGACGACTTCTGACCGATTTCACTCAGAGTGATTCTACTTGCCTAGAGGGGAGAGCCATGTTTTTGTGGCATAACCACAATAGGGATCAACTTGGTGTTGTGGTAGACCCACAGTACTCGATTGTAAGAGTACCTCAGTAGTCTACGTGGGGGAGCACCATGGTGACATGGCAGACCAAAGGCAGGGAGTGCCTTAGTGATGCATTATACCAATGGTACTCGATAGGATGAGTACCTCAGTATTCAAAGGATAGTAAGAATCTCCTTGGTGTCGTGGCAGGACCAATGTACTTGATAGAGGAGGAGTTCTCCAGTAGCCGATATTTCGATAATATAAATCTTTGTTGGGATGAGTTAGTAACTTTTGTTTTTTCCTCATGATTGAGATGGATTACTTGATAACTATGAGATATTTATGGGCATATACCTAAGTGGGTTTATCTGTTGGTTTTATACTTTATGGTTTACCCATTCTGGATTTTGTGACACCTTGAGGGTCTCGGGGTTCCTACTGAGTATTTTTATAATCCCCATGCATGGGATATGCCCGAACCTAGTTGTGTTTGATGGAGACGATGGATAGCATTGATCAAGGCGAAGTGTTTTAGGACTGGATGGTACCCAAAGGTGGACTACACGGCATGACAGTACATGGAGGAGACTGATGGACGTAGAGTGTTGTGGATGCTATATGTTCCTACCCTTATGGTAGGAATCCCGGAGGACTACCCATCAACCATTTTACCATTTTTCATTTGAACTTGTTTTTCGGTTGTACCTGTACTTTCCTGTTGGGATTGTATTCTGAACCCTATACTTTCAAAACACTTTTGTATATAGTTTTACATAGTGTTTTTGCTTCCAGCTCATACTCTGTAGTGTGCGTTTTCAAGTAATAAAGGCAGTGCCATCCCAGTTTAGGGATTTACACCTTGGGTGCAAGTCACCACCCCTTGGCCTATGGATGGAGGGCATGGGGTAGTCACTAAATTGGCCCCAGGGGATGAGTCATGACAAATTGGTATCAAATGAGTCATTTCTACCAGAGAACTTAGGACTCTGATCTTTTCTGTGAAGCAATAGTGTTAAGGGTACTGAATGTGGTTTATAGTTCACAGAGTCCAGTCTTGGTGTGGCGGTCGATGTATCCATACCACGGACCCTCAGTACTGACTTCTGACACAGTGCATGAAAACATGGATTGAGTGTGTGTTTTCAGAAGTTTTCTTTATGTCATCTCTACCAGGTCAGCTTACCATGTATAATCTATTGACCGAGTCACATCTGTTTCATTCAGGATGCATCCCGACAGACGACCAGTGATATTTACGAGAGATAAAGGCATGGATAGCCCACCGAGAGATGAGGCCTCAGTGAATGGCCCTTTTCTAGTAGAGGAACCAGCGGTACCACTCCCTATTGGGCCACCAATGCCACCAGCCCCAACTGCAAATGATGCATGCCTCTTGAGCGCACTGCACGAGTTCCAATGCTAGAGGCCACCAAAGTTCAAGGGATAGATGGACCCACAGGCAGGAGATGATTGGATAGAGGTTGCGGGGAGTGTTTTCAACTAGTAGGGACACCAGTTGAATTCATGGTGATTTTTGCTGCCATCCTTCTACAGGAAGCTGTTGGAAGATGGTAGAGCATGATGCTCCAGGTCCACAATGAGATGAAACTTATCTGTGTAGAGATCAAGAGTCTGTTTCAAGCGATGATTTTCCCAGCCACCCTATGTGTTGTACCGATACAGGATCTACTTCACTTGAAGATGGGAAGCATGACGGTGTCACAATACTCATCAAAGTTAACCGACCTCTCGCGCCACTCCACAAATATGTTATGGGACCCATTTTCAGGGCCCAATCCTTTTAGTCGTGGTTCAGGTGAGAGATAAGGGCTCCGATGATATCCTTCAGCATCCCGACGCAGGTGGGGGTGTTGGAGCGATCCCTCTTAGTGGATATTTTCTTTGATGAGCAGTCTCCAGCAGAGATACCCACCACTATTCGATATACATCAGAGTCTTCTGCAGCCGGCAATAGACAAATGCCGTAGAGGTCCAAGAGGACCAGACCCATAGGTGGATGACCACATGACTCTAGATCAGTTGTGCAGGGCCTCCGAAGCAGAGACATACATGCCAGGAGCGGGAAATGTTTCTAATGTAGCGGGCAGGGTCACATGGCTCGTGATTGTCTGACCTGTTGTTCGGAGGATCGGTAGATGTTCAAAGGACCTCCCAGGCAGAGAGAGATATTCGATCGAGGCGATCTGCAGGGCGCATGTAGACAGGGTATAGGATATGGTCATGTAGCTTGTGGTGGACGACGTTATAATGTGATACCACTAACACCACTAGGAGGTCCTCCTCGACCATAGAGAGAAGGTCGACAGCTGAGAGATCAGCTTCAGGCAGCTGAAGCATACGACCATGGTACTCTGGAGATGATTCTTGGTAAAATCTGTGTCTACTCCACCTTATATGAAGTAATTATAGACATAGGAGCTAGTCACTCCTTCATTTCCACTGCCATCGTTCGGAGCTCGAAGATTCTGATGGAGTCGTTGGCTCGATCCTTATGCCTAGAGACTCCTACTGGAGCAGACTAGATGATTACTCACTGGTTCCTGCAGCGTGAGCTTATTCTAGGAGGCAAGAGATTCGGCTGAGATATCCACAAAGAGGCTTCGAGGCCTTACGATGTCATCTTGGGTATGGACCAGTTATCTAAAGTCGATGGAAATATCGATTGTATTAGGTGGAAATTGAGTTGTGTCTGCACGGATGGGACCAGGTTCACCTTCACCGGTGAGAAGGGAGCCTTTGCTGCATTGTACAGACTTACTCAGAGGAGGGTGTAGCCGATCATTAATCAGTTCTCTAGCCATACCCTTAGAGCAGTTGACGTAGAAAGTTTGACTTATCCTATAGTGGTGGACCAATGTGCAGATGTCTTCTCTGATGATGTCCCAGGTTTACCTCCTCACAGAGGTGGAATTTTAGATTGAAAATTACCCTGTGAATACACTTATATCTACACCAGCATATTAGATGGCTCCGAAAGATCTTTGTGAGCTGCGGGTACAGTTGGGGGACATGCAGGTGAAGGGATTCATCCTGCCTAGTGTTTCTCCCTGGGTATCCCCGATTCTGTTCACCAAATAGGCAGATGGGAGTTTGAAGCATTGTGTCGAATACTATCACCTAATCCAGGTGATCGTGAAGAACAAATACCCACTCCCATTGATTGAAGACCTCTTTGAATAGATGAATGGATCATGGTGGTTCTCGAAGATAGACCTCAAATTAGGCTATCACCAGCTCAAACCTCAAGACTATGATGTGCAGAATACGGCCTTCAGATGTCGGTACGACCACTAAAAGTTCATGGTTATGCATTTTGGTGTAACCAATGCTCTAGTAGTGTTCATGGGATGCATGAACATAATTTTCCAGCCATTCAATGATAACTTTGTTGTGGTCTTTATCCAAGAAATTCTGATCTACTCGACTACTGAGCAGGAGCATGCCTACCATTTGCTGGTAGTACTGGGCACACTACAAGGGCACCGAATTTATGTTAAGATCTCGAAGTGCCATTTTTGGATCAGATAGGTTCAATTTGGGGACATGTCATCTTGGAGGTTGGTGTTGTAGTGGATCCAGTGATGATTGAGGTGGTACTTTCTTGGAAGCCACCCTGGAGTGTGACAGAGGTACAACGTTTCATGGGTTTTGATCGTTACTACCGAAGATTCGTTCCAGATTTTCCAGAGTGGTATCACCACTATCAGCCTTGAAAAAGATGGGTAAACCCTTCGTGTAGTTAGAGAGATGCCAGCAGAGCTTTCAAGAGGTGAGGTAGAGAATTAATAGTGCCCCCATTTTGAGGCTTCCAGAGGAATGTGTATGGTACGTAGTCTACTGCGATGCATCATGGACCAGCCTCGGGTGTGTTTTGATGTAGGAGCGAGTAGTGATCACATATGGTTCGCAGTAGTTTAGACAACACGAGAAGAAATACGCTACCCATGACCTAGAGTTTGCATTAGTGGTATTCACCTTCAAGGTGTGGTGACACTATCTGATGGGAAAGAATTTTACCGTGTACTCTGATCACAAGAGTCTCAAGTATATCTTCTCTTAGAAGGACCTGAACTTGAAATTGTGACAATGGTTTGAGTTCTTCCAGGACTATGACTTCGAGATAGTCTATACTCCTATAAAGGGGAATTTTTTAGCATATGCACTCAGTAGGATATCTGGTATACAACTGCTAGGTGAGGTGACTGAGTAGCTGGCTTCATTATAGATATAATTTGTAGATAGATATGGAGAAGTTTTCATTTTGTCTCTTACAGTCACTCCTCCACTTTTCAGTTAGTTAGGGAGGCACAACGTGGTGACGCTGACTGCAAGACAAGTCATGCTCAGATACCCATAGGGCAGGCACCTGATGGATTTATTGAAGGTAGGGAGCATGTCATTATTTTCAGAGGACATACTATGGTACCAGTATCACTTTAGGACGATGTGTTGAGGGAGTTCTACACATCTCCTCTATTAGTTCATCTATGAGTGGAGAAGATGTACTAGATCCTTTGATGACAGCACTGGTGGCCAGGTATGAAGAAGGAAATAGCATAGTTTGTCTCTCGATGCCTCACATGACAGCAAGTGGAGGCGGAGCACCTATTACCAACTGTCTTGGTTCAGCATTTATAGGTCCCCGAGTGAAAGTGGGATGGGATATCAATGGAATTCGTGATGGGCCTTCCACTTACATCCAGGGGTCACGACTTGATTTCGGTGATCATTGACCGACTCACTAATTCAGCCCACTTCCTATTGATCAGACTGTAGGGTTAAGTAGAGAGAATATGACGCCTTTTTGTGAATGATATTGAGTGGATAAATGGTGTAACTTCATCTATTGTCTCTAATCGTGACAAATGGTTTACTTCCCAGTTATAGAAGGGGTTGACGGAGGCTTTCAGGATACATCTTCATTAGAGCACCGCCTTCCATCCTCAAATGGATGGTCAGACTGAGTGAACAATTGAGACTCTCGAGGACAGGCTTCGAGCATGCATCCTCATCTTTGGTCGCAGCTGGGAGTATCATTTTCCTTTGGATGAGTTTTCCTATAACATCAGCAATCACAACACCATAGGGATGGATCCTTTTGATGAATTATATAGGCGACCTTTCAGATCACCATTGTGCTGGACAAACCAAGGGGATTTAGCACTGGTGGGACCAGAGATGGTACGAGCTACCACTGAGAAGGTACAGATCATACAGGAGAGGAAGACGACTGCATATAGTAGGCAGAAGATATACGCCGACAGGTGATGGAGGCTTCTGGAGTTCATGAATGGCAACCTCGTCTTTATACGGGTCTCACCTCGACAAGGACTACCAAGATTTGGCCGACGCAGCATGTTATCTACGGGATTCATTAGACCTTTCCAGGTCCTCAAAAAAGACAACGAGGTGGATTACCACTTATCTCATCCACATTAGTTACACCAGGTGAATGACGTATTCCACATATCTCAGCTGAAGAGATACATGCATGACCTTTCTCACATAATCGACCATGGAGAGCTGGATATCGACGATGGGGAGACTTTTACCAATGTTCTAGGGGAGATTGAGGATTGACAAGAGTGGGTAATATGTGGATGGTCGATACCTCGGGTGTGCATTCGCTGGAAGAATGAGAACCTCCAAGTGAGCACATGGGAACGGGAGGCTTAGATATGTGTTCAGTACCCCCACTTGTTCCCAAAGATTGTGTTTTAGAATACGAGGATGTCAATAACTGAGGTGGAGATAATTTTAGGACCAGGAATTTCTGTGGAATTTTTTTTTCATAATTTTAGGGGAATTTTATGGTTATGATAAAATTAACAGCGCATGATTTCGTGGCCCGGTGTGCTCGATATCAATTTCTGGTGTTTTGTTTTGGAATCCTCAGTAATCATACGAGAGGTTTTTTATAACATTTGAACTGGTGCACTGATTTAAAATATGAGGGCACTATTGAACTCATAGTGCCAGTATTCACTTAAGAAGACTTTCACTTCAACGACAATGAGTCGAGAAGTTAAGTTAGTTTTTGGGTTTTTGTGGTGAAAAATAAAATAAAGTAGGATACACTTTATTTTTATTTGATCCTCCATGTGGGAGTTGGAGGTTGGATGTTGGAGGTGGGACCACCACAGCGTAACCTCCCAAGAGAGGTTATAGTGGTGGGGCCCACCCGAACAAATCCTCTCGTGAGAAGTTACGACGTGGGGACCACATGGGACTAAACTCTCTTATTAATGACTGGAGCAGAAAACCTCTCAACTCCCCTCATTAATGGGGGAGAGTTTATCCAAACCCTCCCCATTTTATGATTCCACCTTCTCTTTAATTAAATTATTCCAACTCCCAAATTAATTTGTTCTAACACTTGTGAATTAAATTAGGTGGTGCCTTTTAATTTAATTCCCCTTTTTGAATTTTGTGCCGACGATATAATATATGAACCTATATATTATTATTTTCTTTTGCAAGTTGGTGGAATCTTGGGAGAATATGGAATAGAACTCCAAACGAAGATTGAAGAACGAAGAATATAGACAATCTTCGATTTATTCCTCAATGCTTCTACCGACGTGGGATATCTTCATCCAACCATCCCTCCGCATCATAGTCAATGAGCCGACGCAGATCGGGATTGGAAGCGTGCAGCAGATGCAGTGAACAACGATCTTCTTTGTCTACATTCCGTGACTCCATCAACGAACGACGAATGACGAACAATGGTAGGGGTTTTAGTTCTGAATCATACCATTTCTTATTCTCATCTTCGGTCGGAAAGGAATCGATGTGCAGGTTGTAAAATAATTAATGTTCATGGTACTTCATAATGAGCCAATTGTTACCACCCTATACACGGAGGGTGCGGGCCAAACCAACATGGCCCGACCCCTACACTGTTATTGTTTGTGATAATCATCTACAAGGTGATGTGGCGATAAAAGGATGAAGACGACAATGACAAAGGCCTCGCTACATGCGGCCTCCGAGAACCACACCGCCCCCAGGGTGCTCCAGTGCTATAGGCCAACGCCCCCCCCCCCCCCCCCCCAGCCAAGACGCCTGGATCACGATGTCCACATGCCGACCCAGTCGAGCCACCCTGTCCGAAACCGCCGGCCCTATCTGCGCCCATCCAGCCAACCCGGCCTCCTACCGGCTTGGACACGACCTGTCTGGTCGCCCACCGGCCCGCCCGGTGTCCTGCTCAGCCACGTGTCTCCTTGGTCGCACGGTACCTGACTGCCCACCGGCCCTCTTGGTGCCATTCCCATCCGCCCACCGGCCCACTCGGCACCCTGCTCGGCCGCCTTCTGGCCTTACTGGTCGCCACCCCACCGAAACACGTGACCCACGCCTCTCACGGCCCCTCGCGGTGCCGAAGAAAAATTGTACCGGCTGCGACCTCTTGGCTGAGGCACACCGGGCGGCGCCCTCGCAATGCTCTGGGCCGAACCAGCCCCGAGCCCGGGTTCAGCCGCCCACGCGGCACGCTGGCCGGGGCCCAGCGGGCCTTGATGAACTGAACTGGCTGGCCCGCCCAATGGGTCGAGCCAGTCCCAATAGGTCTGATTGGGTCGACCCAGACCTGGTCAACGCAAACTAAGATGGGCTGAGTCTATCGGACTGGGTCAGATCAGACCCGAGCCCACAACCAACCCTTTACTTTCTTTTGGCAATAACATTGGCACCAAACGTTTGATTGATGCACCATCAGCGGCCTTGAAAAGATTGGATCGTAACGGTCCATTTCAATATACCCCACTGTAGTTTTGGGTATATTTGAGTTACGGTCAGGTGGGATCGAGCAAGAATCCAAATGCCCCCCTGACTAAAAGGATAATAAATCACAGACCGGGAGTCTGATTGACATGTCGTCTGTTGCATAGAGACCACTATGACATGGTATCCAATTGAGAGACTTCTTCACAGTTCTTCGTGATAGTTGGAGTATTGACCAGTAGCTCATGGAGCGTATCATTCCTGTGACGAGCGAGCAGAGTGCGGAGACCTTGTAGCTGGTTGAGACCTAACGACTGTTAAACGTTTTGAATCGGAGTGATTCTACTAGCCTAGTAGGGAGCTTCATGGTGTCGTGACAGACCAGCACTGGGGAGCGTCGTGATTTCACGACAAACCCACGGTACTTGATAGGAGGAGGACCTCAGCAGGCTACGAGGGGGAGCGCCTTGGTGTTACGGAAGACCCATATAGGAAAGCGCCTTGGTTATGTAGGAGACCCACAATACTTGACAGGAAGACTATCTCAGTAATCTAAGGATAGTCAGAAGCGCATTGGTGTCACGCTAGGTCCAATGTACTCGATATAGGAGGAGTTCTCCAGCAGTTGAGGCTTCCATAATAAATATCCTGGTTGATCTGAGTCAGTAACTTTTGTGTTTTCCTCATGATTGAGATGGATTACTTGATAACATAGGTGTTTGTATGGGAATATACCTAAGTTGGGTTAAATGTTGATTTTATACATTGTGGTTTATCTTTGATGGATTATGTGATACCTTGAGGGTATCAGGGTCCCTACTGAGTATCATTATACTCATCCCTGCATGGGATATGACTGCACCTCGTTGTGTTGGATGCTGACGATAAACATCGTTGATCGACACCGAGTGTTCCAGGACTAGACGGTGCCTGGAGGTAGACCCAAGATTGTGATAGTACATGGAGGAGATGGACGTACTCGGAATTATGTGGAGGCTATCTGTACCTAAAATTCAGGTAAGAATCCCAGAAAACGACCTAGCCTCCATTTTTTCATTCATCTGTTATAAATTTTTATGTTATATATGTAATTTCCAGCTGGGCTTCTATTTTGATCCCTCTACATTTAACACTCTTTTTTGTATAGTTTAATATATTGTTTTTCATCGAATTCATAGTCTCTTGTGTGTGTTTTCATGTTATAAAGTCAATGCCTTCCCAGTTTATGGTTTTACGCCTTTACTGCTAGTCTCCAGCCCCTGGGCTATGGAAGGCGGGCTTGGGGTAGTCGCGACACGGGCCCCGGGGGACGGGTCCTGACAATAGTAGGCTAGAAACTCTTGGGAGATACTCCTATGTTAATTCATATTTTAGTAATGAACATCTATGATTTATTGTAATAGATAATGACCAAGGATGACCAACTTTAAACATTATGTGTCATATTTTTAAAAGATGTTGTCGTGATTTATATACCCTACTACTGTTTTCACATGATTATATAGTCTCTTGCAAATATTATTTATTATGAAACTATGTTTTGGGTTTTTATTAATTGACTTGAACTAGGATTTTTCATTCTAACTCTGAATGTAATAGATAATGGAATGATTTCCCTCGTGATAAATCTGATAGAATGGGATTTTGAGTGAGAAATATTTTGATTTTACCTAATAAGTTATATCATGATACAAATAACAACATAAACATGAGTAAGTTTCATCACAATCCTAATAAAATAATTAATATGTTACAAGATAATTCAGTTGATGATGTTAATGTAGGTAAAAGGATTAACCTTCTAACATGTAATGTATCAGAGAAGAAACACTAATGGGAATGTATCATGGTAATGGGATGATGTTATTTTTTTAGAAATGATGCGCATAGATAAAATAGTTATCTGAAAAAATGACTTGTTAAATAGAGGTATATAATATTCATCTTATTGTATAATTTATTGTTAATTTTTCCTTTTGGGAAATTTGAAATTATCCATGTCAATTCACTAATCCAATGGTTCACCCCTAGATAAACAAGGGTTTATGCTATGCAAATAATTTATGAGGAATGATTGAAGTGATTATGCATTGGAATTCAATAATAATGTTGTATATGTATTTTATCAATGATAATATAGTAATAATATTTACAAAACATATATTAATTTGTTTAATGATTTTCAATCATTGGTTGAATAATACAAATAAACTAGAAAATCAATTTTGTGGTAATAGGATATTTTTGGAAAACACATGATTTAATTGTAGATTACACAGAATACATTCGTGATGATGAGATAATAGTGTTTACTATGGATACATAGATGATTTAGTTTGGTAAATTAAATTTTATTTCATTTATGACATTTGAATTGATTTTTTTTATGAAAAAATGGTTCATATTTTTTATGGTGATGATTACTGTATTTTTTTATTAATGGAATATATTTATTAGTCGATGAATTAATTTAATGAATAATGATAAAATTAATTTTTGTCATATTTTTTGTTTTAATTGAGGTTATTATGTTTATTTAGGTCATTATCATGTTTATGGAGAATATATTATTTTAACGTCCTGTGTATGGAACTGTGAAAAATTGTATAAAGGATTTTAAAAATTTTGGTTACTAGATTGGTGGTTTAGAATTTCAATAATTCAAATTAGGTTTGAATGGTTTGATACATATAAATGATATTTTCTGAAGTGGGTTATGATTCTGTGGATGTCCTGTGGGTTTAGGAAAACATTAGAGGAATAACGTGCATTCTATGATGCTGGAAATAGTTGTTGCTAGCCAATCTTATTGGGAATCACATTCACATCATGAATCTCATTAATATGTTGAATGGGTTTCATAGGGTTCAGATGGTGGATAATGGTCATGAAATCATGAGATGCTAACCCATATGAATTTTTGACCTATATCAGTATCACTTTTTAAATTTGGTTCACTTCAATAAACTAGTTCACATCATGAATTATTTTGGGAGCCATTAAAAAAATGGTAGTAGAGGCTTGGACCCTTATTTCTCATCTTATAGGAGCGTTCCCAAGTCGCATCAACTCCTACACATCTCATATGATTCTTAATATCCCCTCCATCAGGTGTCTAAATCAATTAAAATCAGATATTTTTATGGGTGTCATTATTTTTATGACTCCTACTTCCCATATCTATGTATTTTTAATTGAAATGAATGTTATGTTTGTGAGATCAAATTCACCCTACTATCAATTCATTTTTCAAATAATCCATTTTCTCTAAATTTGTATCACATTAAAGGATGAAAATGGATGCATAGAAGTTATATGGTATATATTATGTGGTCTATATTCTCCACTATTAAGTTGTTTCCTACCTTAACATGTTTCATTATGCCTCACAATAGACATTCTGTGCAATTCCCTTGAAAAGTGAAAATAAATTTACATAACCTAATGTTGTAAATTACACAGTCATTGTGTATTTAATTTTCTCCATTATTGGTTTGTCACTTCTACTCACACCACACATTGGGTATGTTTCTTTTATACTCGTTACCTCTATTCATGTTTAGGATATTGAACCTCCCTTATATGGTGTTTCCTAATTGCTCAATTTTAAATGGTGTTCATAATTATTATTTCCTTTAGTGAGTTATGAGTAAACCCTCTTGTAAGGGGTAAGTAACCCAAACTTAATGAATTCAAATGATATGATCAAACCAATTTGAAAATAAATACAAATATGATGTACACATTGTTCATTAATATAATAGGTATATTAAATGGGTTATTTTAGATGAAAAATGGAAATGAACCTATTTATGTATACTTTACTGGTAAGATAGCCTTATTTTATGTGAGACTATTTATTCATTAAATTTAAAATGTGTTATGACATGTTTACTAACATCGTATTCCGTATTAAATAAATTTAAATGATTGAATGAATTTATCTACATGTTGATTAATACATGGATTCCATTCTATGGATTGAATTAGACTTGATCAAAATATGATTCAAATTTGATGCACCATGAGTGATACTTGGTCCCCCCACATCTAATTCCTCAGATTAGTTAAAAGGTGATTGGAAATACATTATATATTGATTGATACTTGGGTTTCCACTTCATGGAATCCCTTTGATGAGATCATAGTCTAAAATGTTTCCACATGATGTGAGTGATACGTGGGTTTTATTTTTACGGAACTATATGGATCCAATCAGTGTACAATATGATGATATAAGAAATATTTGGGTGTCCATATTAAGGGACACTAAGGACATGATCCTAAATTTACAAAATTTCATGACTCTGTGGGAGACACGTGGGTTCCAATTTATGCAACGACATTGATGGGATCATAGGATATACACATTATACCATGCATGTTTATTATATATGGCTAGAATTATTTCATTATAACGATTATTATTCACGGATTTTTTTCCCAGCACCATGTGTCCCTGATTCAATAATGGTATTCTGTTAAGAAACATCATACTACACAGAGTTGATCTATGGTTTAGAGAAACATGTTATTGACAACATGGGTTTACCCTAGGTCCTACAAAACCATTATAAATATACCACCTTGTGCTATATTCCCTTACTAGGATGTCCTGATAGAATTATTTAATTAAATAAATGATACTTTTTCTACTTTTATTTGAATTACATAGCATTTTGACACGGTTCCACATTAGGGAATTTATATATTTGAAAACTATGGTATGAAATATATTTATATATATATATATATGATTTTTTTTAGATATATTTCAAATTATGATGAAGAAGGCTTGTCATGAATGGAGTCCTTGAGGATGTTGATCAGAATGGTTTACATTTATTCATATTTTCATTATTTATATACCTTCACACTACTATATTTTTTATTCATAGTCTGGATTGTGTTTAAAAACAATCATTGGTGTACGACTAAAAATATATTACACCCATTTCAATCCTTCATTTCAATGAGATACCTGAAAAGACCTCATATTTATATGTCATAGTTTATGGATTATTATTTCTTGAAATTATTTGGGTTCATGGGATATTAAAAAATATTTCTGAGATAGGGCTCAGGATGTTCATGGAGAATTATTTTCCGGATTTCCAATTTTTTAACATTTATTTATTACATGTTATATATTTACCTCTTTATATTATGTAGAATCTTCTAGACATTCATGTGTGGTTTTATATTTGGCATTATACATTTTCTATATGTATTACTATTATACAAAATTTTGTTTAATTTATAATGATTGCATTGTAGATTTGTTAATTATATCATACACAGATGTGCTACTCTAATCATGACAGTATACTCTACCAAATATACCACAAGTTAACCCTCACTACCATTAGGAATCCTTTATCAGACGTGGAGGATATCTTGGGACATGTAGTTAACAAGATTGGGGATGCATTTCAGTTGCTCTCATGCTGAGCCGTTACAGTTATCAAGGCATTCAACAATTTTATATTTTAAAATATGAGTTAATTTATGTTTTCCATTGATTAAATTTAAGTTTATTTTGGAATATTAGTGACCATATTTCAAACTTTTTTGGATTTTTATTTAGTCAAAAATATTTTTAGGGAGACACATAGTTAGATGCTTAAGGAATAGATTACATTCAACAATGGGGGTAATTTATAAGGATTGAGATATTAATTTTTCTTTTCATTATTTGAATATTAATCTGTTTTGAGTAACAAGTGCTAACAATTTTTTTGTTATTAAATATCATGATATAAGAGTAGTGACTTTTTATTCACTTATGTTTCATATTATAAATGATAATTTTAGTTATTTTAACATAAAAAAATAATTCTCAATACTCATTTCTAAGAGTTATAGTAGAATTATAAATTGATCAAACCACAAAAAATAAATGAAATTAAGATTTTGAAATTGAATGAAATCAAGTATATTTTCTCATGTTCTCTATCAAGTGAGTAAAATAATACATCAAATTTTGCAAAAGTATAATGAAATAAAGTTTTTTTAACATCATTTATTTTTAAATGATGGTATTTTTATACATCATAGATTTATGGTTTTGTTTCCATTAACATCCTCATGACCATGTTCCATATCACTCTATGTTAGTCCAAAAATGTTTTTTTTCATTTTTGTCTATATTATAACTTTGCTAAAATTTTATACTTATCCAATAACCGGATTAAATGTTCTTTCATGTAACCTTTATATTTGCACTCCCCATTTTTCAAAGATGTTTTATTTTCCCTTTTCATGATATGGTATTTCAAAAATGGTATTTCTGAATATTGACAATTTTATGTCCAATATAAAATTGAGATGATTAAATTTAGTTATGAGGGGTGTATAACTCTCAAAATATTTAGAATATTATTATTTATTGATTTTTTAATGTGAATCATCGATCTTTAAGAAAACATTCATATACTGTAAAGATACAATTATTCAAATGTAACCATTATAACCTACGAATTAAATTGGAAGGTACGAACAGAAATTACCACACTATAAAAAATAATATAAATGTCTTCTATTATATAAATATATTGATTTATGTATAAAAAATAAGTACCAAATTTTGGTAATTTCATTTTATGCTTGAAAAAATTTATTTCATCGAAAATGATATTTGTTTCATTTTGACATGATAATTTTAATTAATAAAATATATATATAAGTTATTTTAGAGAATAAATGTAATTTTATTAATTATCAAGTCAATATCACCTTACTGTAAATTTGTGGTAATTTTTTAAAAAGATATATTTTTCATAGAATATTAAAAATGTATTTAATTTATAGAAGAATGCAGTTTCGATATGTGTATTTAAATACTACAATATTTTTAAAATTATTTTTTAATTATAATTAAATATTTTTAAAGGAATATATGAAATTTAATTACAAATGACATTATTCATATTTTTTCATAAAAAATATTTTCTATAGGAAAATGAATTTTATAAAAAGCTATTTATTGAACAATATTTTAGGTATATTTTAAACATAATATCTTCCATTTCGTAAAACATAATTTGATAAAAATGGATAAAAAATTTCATCATCATTTCAAAACATTATAATGAGGGAGATTTAATTATTTTAATAATAAAGACGAAAAATAGTAAAAACATTGTTCCAAAAGTTAAGCTTTATACTAGTTTACCAAGGGGATTAAACTAAGTGACAAAGTTTATATTAAAATAACAATTTTCTTAAATCCTATTGGGTGCCCATATTTTGAAATTGTCTTATAAAACCATAGAATATGATTCATTTTCAATAATATTTCTTCAGTATGTTATTATTATATTTTAATCTTTTAAAAATTTCCAAGTGTGTCCACTCACTCCTTTATAAAAGGAAACCCCTCCTCTATCTTATTTAATCCAATTTCAACCACATAGATTAGGAAAACACTAACAAATTTCATATAAAACTCCCTATGAATTAATTAGTGGTTTTAGTATTCTGAAAATACAATTCCAGGTTTCCTTAATATTGGAACTAAAGGGGGTTTTATGAAGAAGATGAATATGTCCTAATCTACATATTTATATTTATTTTACGTTCAACATCCAATGAAAAAGTGTCATTCATCATAAAATAATAACCTCTTAATAATAAATATTGATTTATATTAATATGTATATGGATCTACTATTATGTACTCTATTTTCTATCAACTATAAAATGAATCTATCAATTGTGAATGTGTTTGTACTACCACAAAAATATATCATTATGATAAATTTTACATCACTATAATGTACACATCTATATTATGATGGATTTAATATATATATATATATATATTATTTATGAAATAATTATTCTTTTACCATTATAATATCATATCTAACTTATTACCATTAAATCCATTAGAAAACGATAATCCTACTCATGCTTATGTCTAGACTATCTCCTCTAGGAATTGATGTAATTTATTTGTCATTTAAACTTTATGTGGCTTGTAATAAGGCTAAATTTTTATGATTTAACAATGATTCCAAAAATTTAATAATTTGGTGCTGAAATTTTGTATATGGACAATAGATTTTATTATAAGTGTGTAAAATTTTTTGGGTATACAATTATAATAAATATAATATTATTATAAATGTTGGTACAGTTCTTATGAATCTATTTGGACATAAGGTAATTGTTTCTCATCTCACTTTTTTATGTGAGACAGATTCATATTCTTTGATTGTGACTTTTTTGATGTGTATATACTAGAAATTTGTGTATATTATTATTACTTTACTGAAAATTAGGGTGATTTATAAATCTATATAATATTTAAACTTTCACAAAGTTTCAAATCATAGAAATCCAATGTGGTAAGGACTTACCAACTAAATGTTTAATCTTTGGAATATATGTTATGTTATACACATATTATAATTTCTTATGTGTATCTAATACCCGTTTGATATGGTTAATAATGAATATAATTATTGTTAGGATATTGAATTGTTCATTTTATTTTATTAATTATAGGTATATAAAATTAAATAGTAACAAAAGAAATACGGATTTTAAGTTGAAATGTCATTTTATCAGCATTACATATGATTAAGTTTTTGATGACTAAATGTTTTGATCTATATCTCGTAAATATCTTGTATTTTCTTCTACTATGGTTATTTTTTAAGGAATATACATTTTCTTTACATTTCCCTCTCTTTTATTACTCATTAAATTGAATGATATTTTTAAATAAAATATACATAATTTATCTATTTAATTTGAATTTTTTTCACACATTAGTGTTTTAAAAAATGTTTTGAGGACTTTTTTTAAACTATGATTTTATAAATTCATTTATTCCAATTATTTAATTTATAAATTTTTTAAAAAGTAATCATCATTTCAATTTCTAAATGAGGTACTTTCTACTTTTTCATGGATATTTTAAAGGGATCATTGTTTTTATTTACACTACCATAATATAATTTCCTTCCACCATAACCACTCAATTAATTTAATCATCCTTTATAATCATTAAAGGTTATTTTCAAAGGAAACGTTTTCCTTAAAATTGTACAAGTTTTACATTTTAAATACATTATTTCACAATGAAAAGTTAATTTTCCTCAAGAAACAGGATAATGATATTTTAATGGAGATTATCATCAATGATTATATCCTTAGATGATACATATTTTAATTGGGGTTATGTTTCTATGATATCATCCACACTATTTTTCTAAGTTGATTTTGGTTTTTAAGAAGAAATAATTATGAACCCCATTTTCTATTCCATATGTTATGTTATGATGACCAATTTTATGATATTGTGGTAGGCATATGAAGATATTAGAAATATATTATTGGTGGGAAGAAAATTATATATCCCTCTAATGAATTTGGTAACTGATAATATTTTTAGGCTAAATGGGTATATCGTATGTTATACCAATCCCAACAGATGTTCAACATGAGGTTTTCCCAACCCAATATAGGGTACGTGAGACATTATCCATATCGTGAAATGGAAACATAATTTTTTATCCCAAGACTAACATGTAATGGATAACTAGGTTGGTATCAATGAAATAAGGTTTATATTATTATCATTATTCTAAACTTTATACCACTAATTTCTGAAATTATATTATAAAAATTATATGATATCATGAATCATGATCTATTATTCATTTATGACTCATGTCTTTTGTACTAACACTCATTATTCCATGACTGAAAATTATGATGTATTATATATTGGCTATGTTATTTTAAATTTTAGAATCATTTATTAAGTACCATTATTCTCATATTATTCTTAAATTATCCATGATATATCCCTTTTTTAACCATACTAAGAATCTTAGTTCATCCTTTTTTATTTTTCCTTTCCCCAGATTATAAAGATATGTTTTATGTGTGATATGGAAAATAAGGGTAATAGATCTGATGAAAATATAGGTAGATGGTGTATATATTTTTTATGAACCATGTTTAGAAAGACATAAAATAATTATTGTTCTTACATGGATCCTAGTGATATTTAGTTATTATTAATTTAAAAAGAATTAATACTTATGTATATATTTTTGTTTCTATAAAATGGGGAATTATGGATCCTTTTATGTCCTTGAGTTGGAGATACCATAAAAATAAATTGTTTATTCCCATTTTATTTATCACTGATGACTTCATTATTGTCTCACAATGGGACTGATAACTCAAGGTCTAGAAAATGACTTGTATAAGACACTTTATTTATATACCACCTTTCACCTGCTAAGGAGGAAGAAATTTACACATGGATAATTCATGGTACTCTTACTTCGTACGTAAACCATGGTGGTTATATAATAGCCATATAAGATGTATAATGTCCATACTCTCAAGAGTTGACCATGAGGAATGTTTGGTTAATCCATAGATTGCATCATTACTATACATATGACATTATTTCTTAAGTGATAAATAAATATTTTTTAAATTATTTGTGACATTACACTTATTTTTATCCTTTCACAAAAAAATTATCTTGTATCTCTCCCAACCTAGGCCACCCCCACGTTATAGATTAGGGTGGGCCATGTAACCTCAGGCACATCTCCCCATATTCTCAAGACTTTTTACTAGTAGAGAATGTGTAAGGAATATAAGGGGGAGACTACAAAATATATAAAATAGTTTAAAAAGTATTTTAAATAATTTAAATTATAAATAATTCTACTATAATAGAATTAATGGAAAAAATTAAATGAATCAGAAAACATAATGTCATGTAATGATAGGCATAATGTAAATAAATTGCATACTAAAAGTCAAAAAAAAATAACGAACTAAAAAATCATATAATATTATAAAACCCATGTATGTAACACCATGATAGTTCAATATATAGGATCTCACCCATCATGAAAACATTAATCAGTCATCAAGGTCCCTTTCCTTTATCCAAACATGAATCCATGAAATCTTATCAGATACTGAATGACCATTGAAACAATATGAGAGTACAACCTAGTAGGATAACACAAATGGTTTATTAAAAATTCATTCTGAATATATAGTTCATGATATAAATATACAACAAAGTTATTAATTATTTATTAAATATAGTACATAAATAAACCTACTAACTATAGACATTAGGGTTGTTACTCAGGATTAGCCCGAACACCTTTTGCTCCATGCAATATGTCTCTATAATAAAGAATAATCCTCCTGAACTAGATGTGTTTTCATGTTCCGTGTATCATGTATGAAATTTAGGCTCCATGTAGATTCCATTACTGGAGTTGATTACATCTACTGAGGGCAGACGTCCCCAAGGGGATAAAATCATCTCATACTAGGATCCATTATAATTCCCATAATTGACTCACTTACCTATTCCAACAGAACATATAACCAAGGGAGAAACCCATCTCATTTTATGTGAGTTATCCTATTCCTGGATGAATCCTCAGTGCTATGTCTCTTGATATAGTGTTTAGGCCCTCGTGTATCTTATCTACAATATCACATACCATCAATCCATGTATACCATTATCACAATTTAAATCTCTTGCATGTTGGTTTATTTATCACATTCTATTAAATAGATGTTAATTATCAATTAGAATATACAACTACATCAGGATGAATCACAAAACTAAAACGTTGATATGTTACCATTTATCTCAAATTTAAAATAAAATTCCCAGAAGGAAAATTTCCAAATTTTCAATACTAATCCAATTTTAAATTTTATGTTAATTATATATTTCAATGGTACACTCACCTCTCGAGTGTCCAGAATCCTGGTTACAACCAAAAAAGATCACATGAAATACATAGGTGATATCTATGAGAGGATTTCATTCAACAAAACTACATTAATAGTTACTATGTTTTTTAACAGGGTATATCTGTGTGTTCTCAGACATTGCACAAAATATATGAATCTAAATAGACTAAATGGAATTATTCTAGAACACTCTTCTCAAAAGTAGTGAATATGAATGGAAATGAAATCAAGAATTCTTGTAGAAGCTTTCATAATTTATTTTATTACCTTAAATAAAACACATAGTATTTTTTTAAAAGGCTTTCCCAATAGAGAACTATCAAAACCCGATTTTTAAGACATACCAGAATGGCCACCATAAATCTCATGATGTAGAACCTAATTATGATGCATAACTAAATATTATATTAGAGTTGAAATATTTTAGGACCCTTCAGGATGGTCTAAAAATAATGAGATTGGAGTTTACACATTTTTCGAATGCATTGTATCAACTTTTCAGGTTTAGACGTATTAGGTACAACAAATTACGGTGTAAAATTTGGATAGACATTGTAAATTTCCAAATTCCCATATACATTGAGAATTATTTCAAATTTTATTAAAACCAAATGAATAAATATTTTATGTCATAATAAAACATTCTACAATATGAATAATTATTTTATGGATTCTCCCATTACACTTTGGATATAAAATGGGTTTTATAGGGTTAACATTCCCATGAATGTTATGTCATAAATATATAATTTACGATGTAAATTTTCACAACATTAGGAACCTCATGAACTTATCCAAACCCTATCTAGTACTAGTATATGTAATCTTATAATCTCAAACCATGTCTTAATGATTAAAAAATGGGATACAATAGGTTATTAAATATCTAAAAAAGACACATAACTAGAAAAATGTTTGGATCTTACAACATCGCCACCATAAAATAATGCATTCCTGAGTTTTACTCGTAAACATCATGATAGTTATCGACCACAAGGTTTATCCACTATACCCATATATCAAACCCTATATCCATGGTCTCCTTTTCACATACACATGCTACCACTAAACTCAAAATAGATCTATTTTCTTCTCATATCATTTTTCTACTACATTATACAATACTAATTATATTCTCCTCAAAGGACACATCAACATCAATCTCGACATCATCAATTTATATAACATTATAATGGTCATTATGATATCTATGAAGACAAAACATGATAAAAACATAGTTAATAGTTTTTTATCACAGTTTTTATGGTCAACCGATTCACCACACGACCAACCATTTCCACTATCATAAATGGATCAACACACATGGGAGAAAACTATCCCTGGTTCTTGGTATGTTGTTTCCTGGCATATAAGACAGTTGAAAAAAAGATGATGACCAAAATAAATATCTAGAGGTCATATCTAATTATCATAGTTCTGTTTTACTACTTTTTGGGTCACCAACTACTTCATAATCGACTAAAACATCTCATACATCTCATGTATGAGATTAGGTTGAACAATAAATTATTCAATAACCAACAACTTAAAAAGTGGCGAACAAAACGACCAACAATATAAATAATTTAAATTTATAATTTAGATTTATTTTAAGAATATATTATTATAAAAATACTACATGAGTTCAAGGTGATTTTCCATAGAGCCTCTAAAATAGAAAAGATAGGCTCAAAACATGTCTTTCAAAATTCAAATTTAGGGTTCATATTGGCAATCAGTCTAAGGGTCATCTTTTTTACAATAGATAAACCTATGATCTTAGATCCTTATGATGACCCTTATAGAACCATGATGTGAAAATAAGAATTAAAACTAAAATTATACTCATCAAAAAACTATGTTACATAACAATGTCTTTCATGAAGAGAATAAATAGATCACTCCTAGTGAAGGTCACACTAATGGGAAAAAATTTGGATACCTTCTTCAATATATCCAATATCACCCATGATAAATCATTATTATGGGGTGTCTTGGGTAGTATTATCACTAGGTACATGGATTCATTATCCATTTTCCACTATTTAATAAAAAGAGGATGCAAAAACCAAGAAGACCTCATATTATCAGCATTTACCTACTCTCTGGTGATGCAGATCACTAATAATTTTTTCACATGTTTCTTTATTCTATTACTCTAGTACTGTATAAAGAGAAAATGATAAATATTTCTCATAGAAGGATGAACAAGACATATAAAATAATTAAACTCACTCATTATAACTGTGGTAAATTCCTTAAGACATCATAATCAGCCACAAATAAGAAGAAAGTAATTGCTACCAAAAGACCATCATGATGGTGGCTCCCCACCATATATGTTTTGCTTATGGTATAGTCCTTCTAGATATTAAATGTACTATTTAATGTTATGGTACAAAATAATGGGTATAATAGAGATATATTTCATAATTTGTCATCCCTCAGACTATTGATCATCTAGATACATGTTTGAAAGGATTTTAATCAGTTTCCACTAGCCACAATACTCCTACACTACCTCGGTCTATGTCTTTTAGTTCAAAGAATCATAAATAATATATCACATTATTAATGTTTATACATTATTGGAATTGAATAATTTAATATACATGACCCACCTCCTCTAATAATTTTTAAGGTATCCTAATAAAATATATAGTTGACACTCTTGCGGTAGAGGTATACCTCGAGCCTCTTATCAGCAAGATAGTGTCTCTTGTATCTCAGGGCATGTACCAATACAATTAAATATAGATTGTGAGTATTATAATTCGTCTCAT
Source organism: Viscum album (assembly GCA_963277665.1). Taxonomy (NCBI): domain Eukaryota; kingdom Viridiplantae; phylum Streptophyta; class Magnoliopsida; order Santalales; family Viscaceae; genus Viscum; species Viscum album. Next base: position 1,597,938,960 of record OY728161.1, read on the forward strand.
GCGGTCATAGTTTCCTAGATTCAAAAGGAACTGATCAATTATTAGCAGTCTTACTTTCTATGAGTCCAACTCTTAATGTGTTGTAGTACATGGAATACTCCTTACACAACATAGGTAATGATATAAACTGTGTTGGTTTCAACCTTATCTTAAATTCTTCAAAATATATCTCACAACCATCTTACCAAATAAACATCACCCCCTTCCTCGTTATCACAGGAATTGGTGACTTCAAATGTGAGACATCATGTATAATGTTTTGATAATAGTCTCCAAGAAAAATAAATCATTTAATATAAAATACATCATTGGGTCACTCATTTGATACCAATATTTAACAGTTTTTTGAGTCCTTTGACACTCCACCCTCTGAAATAACATTACCCATGAAGTGAAATATAACAATATGAAAACAATATTTATTTTTTTGGAATAGAGTTAATGATCTCCCAATTCACTCCATAAAATATCATGATTTTGGGCATGATTGTCTATAGAATTGGAGTAAAATATGATACCATCAAATAAACCCATGAAAATCTAATCTAGGAATGAAATAAACCATTTCTTAATCACTTCCATGAATATTTTTACTTCATTAATCATACTAAAAATCATCACTCTGAACTCATAAAAGGAATATATTCTAATAAAAGAAGTTCAGGGTCTGTCAGATGTTATCATTCTAAATTAATTTTAACCTAACCTCTCTTAAATATTACAGAAAAATTTGGCACCACATAGTTGTTTGATGAGATCATTGATGCATTTAAGGGGATAAAATTTCATGAAATAATTCTACATCAGACTCTAATTATACACATATAAGCACAATTTCCTATCATCTTTCTTGGAAAAAAGTAAGGTAGGACCCCAACATGATGTACTCAGTCATATAAATCCATTAGATTAAATATCTTCTAACTAGACTTCCAAAAAACCAATCTATGTTTGTGTAATCATATTATGAATAAAATAAATAGTCCAAAACCTAAGAACGAGCTCTCATGTGAAATTTAACTCCAACTAGAGTGGTAAGTCATATTACTCTCTAATAAAAAAACTTAAAAATAGTCTAACACTATTGGAAAGGAATCATGTATTCCTCCTCTATCATCAATAAAAAACCCAATATATTACTAATTAGATAGTTCAATATACATTGAATTTGTCCTATATTGAAATCCTAACTATCTCACTCACCCTAGTGAGTATAAATCCCTCATTCTAATGTTTAGAATAAAACTCTAATCTAATAACAATAAATATGATCGTGTTAGAGAACAGTTAACTACAGACCACAAATTTAAATGAAGCATATAATTTTAATAAAATACTGATGCCAAAAGGATATAGTAACCAACAATTATAAGAAGACACTCCATGCAATGTTTTGATACCCTATGACTACACTCCCAATTGTCTGTCTATGGTCATAACACTATTCATGACCTCCACATCCAATCCTAACACATTTTCAAATTAAGAATATATTGAGGAAATTGAATATCCTAAATAAAAAAACCAAAATTAGTGTAGATGATACAAGAATCATACCCTTGATGGTAGAAGGTAATTCATTTTTGATATCCAGGGTAGACTACATAACATGTAACTAGATGGCCCATATTCTTTGGGATTTTGTTTTAGTCTCTTGTGATGTTCCCTCCGACTGATTCTGCATCTCCTTTACTGGGGTACCTCACCCCTTTCCTCAATATAAATGCCTAGTGGAACTCTAATGACTTGTTTTTTGAGGATTATCTAAGTCCTTCCCAAATACTGGTGCATGTAATGATCACCTTCAAATACTACTCTACTGTGATTTTCATAAAAACCTCTAAAGATAACCTATACATCTGGAATCACTACACTACACAATGTGGTAACAACCTTGATAGAATTTCGGGATGCCCATGAGAAACTAAATTCATTATTGAGATTCAGAATTGATTCCCCACTCCCCCGACATTTATGTCCACTACAACTTTGGTGGTAGTTGTAGTAATGTAACTTCCCACTACTAGAAGAAGATATCTCATATCACACTACTGAAGTAGCTTAACAGATTCTATGAGACTCTCTCAGATTATCTTCTATGATGAGAGTATGAATCATTATGTACATGAAGGTGATTAGGAAAAATAATTTCATTTATTATTATATATCTAAATAAAACAGTACAAAAAATCCCCCAAAGTGTAATTCTCTTCAGATTATAAGGACCATTAAAATCACTGAAAGACAGTTAAAATTCAAACATATTCCACAAAAGATATCCTCTCCAATTTTAATTATAACATCCTAGGTAAATAAAGAATATAATTTTTTCTTATTTATTAATACTTGTGAATTAGATATTAATTTTACTATAAATATGATGCTATGTTCGATGGCATACTTTATATTCAATAACATGTATCTTTCAAATCTTACGTTGTACACAATATTGAGTTATAGTGAAAAATAATATATTATTATTATTTTTTAAAATGGTAGTTAACACATAGCTGTTGTATTTTCAGGAATTAATAGAACTAACTAAAATATGATCATATATTTTATTTATAGATTTTACTTCTATCCGATAAAAGTGAGAAGCTTAAAATGCGAATGAGTCAAATTTTAAGCATTAATACTCTAATATTCTTTAAAATGTCGATTTACCGCCTTTTGATGGAGAACCATATTTAAATATAGTTTTGGTCTCATTTATATGTTTTAGTAGACAAAATAAAATTCTTATTCAGAACAAGGACATCAAAGTTTTCTTTGGGTAAAATTATGTTATTTTTCTCATAAAATTCAAATTTTTAATGAATAGTGAAAAATATTGTATTTTAATTAAAAACGTTCTTTTAATATAATTTATTTATATGGATAGATTATTTTTAAAAGGTTTAAAAGTGTAATTAGATTATATTTTTACCATTTACTCCAATGTTTGTCATTGGAAGTAATTTCACTTTGAAATTAGTTATAAACAAGTGTTAATCTTTTGATAATTATTTTTTAAACACATTTTTTACAACGTGAATTAATATTAAATTAATGAATAAAATTTCTATGATTTTAATTTGGTAAAATAGGAATAATTTTTTTAATTTGGAATATCAAATATATATTTGTCTTATTTATTTTATATTTATCTGAATTCCTTCAATTTTTGATGAATAGTGAATACACTCAATTGTAGTAAAAACCCTGATTTTTTCATATAAATGAAATTTTATTGCTTCTGTGAATTGAATTTTGAAAATCCAACATACATGGATGTTATATGTAAGTTAAATATATTTTAATAAGATGAAAATATATTTTGGTGAATAGTAACTTTGGACTTTTATTTACCATAGTTAAAGGTAAATAAGGTAATTCAATGTAAAAATAATATTATAATAATATTAAAATTATGATAACATGCATTCTAATACTATTGGTTGATACATTTCAGACCATTTACATCTATGTGACGATTTTGGGACCCAACGGAGCCACTTAATAGTGATAATGACACTTTATATTAATTAATTTAATGTAAAGTCAAAAATGACTTAAACATATATCTTTTAGTAAATCATTTTTTATGGGGTTATATATATTATCACATTGACTATAAGAATTAATTTCAAATAAAAAAATATTCTCTACATCATGGTATTTTTTATAATTTTTAGACATCAAATAAATGAAATTATATATGACAAAATAATGATGCACTGTGTACCTCATTAATGAATGATTTAAATAAATGAGATTATAAAAATTAAAACAATATAAAAAACTTGTCCATTTATTATTTTATGATTTTAATTTCGAACAAATGTAATATTATATTCAACTTTAATGAGTTTTGGTTCTTTAGAAAATGAGAATCATTATATAATAAAATAATATTTCCAAACATTCTTAAAGAACCCCCCTCCTCTTTATAAAAATCCCTCACCTCTAACCCATTACTGACACCTTTAAATCCCCTTGTATCATCCACACTCATCCCAATTAAGTTCCCTAAATACCTCTCTTCATCATAGAAGCCTTACCTTATACAGAAGGCACTTCAACGAAGCCTTTTCATTCAATCCAATGGGAGATACATGATTTAAAGGTAACATCTTTTCTTAAGATCTTTTATTTTATTTTACTTCTCCCACCCTTATTTTTTTACATTATTTTATAACAACACTGGTATCCTGAATATAATTGGATGTTTTTATGAGTAGTATTGAAACTATACCTATACACTCCACCATATAATTGGTAATGAACATTCTGTTTCTGTGGACGGCGAACTATTGACCCACGAAACGATGATTGTTGAATCTTCTCCTATAACCTCTCATGGTGGAATTTATGATGGAACTATATTTATATATGATATATATTATTTTTCTGTTTTCTCTATTCTTATGTAATTATTATTTACAAGCATACCATTATGCTTTCCAATATGTGTAAACACGATAATTTCATTTGAGGAAGTGCAGACTACCGCCCTCTCAAGGTGATATGATTCGTTCATGACATACATGGAATGTATAAGGGATGGAGTTAATAAAAAATGTATCATATATATGATATTATATTTTACTATAATTATAATATACCTATATATAATTATGTTTTAATTTCATTAAATATGAAATAGAAATGAAGATGGTTTTCATGCGTACGTACGGCTTACCATCTCCATGAAGGGTGCATTTCATTTCTTATCTCCAAATTTCATGTAATAATTAAATATATATATATATATATATACAGGATATATATGATATATATGATATTTAAATCATGAATATGATTTTTTAGACAATATAATTTATACCACATGGAAAATTTGTAAATATAACAAGTTTATTTTTTACTCAAGTAACAAATATCGACAAAACAACCATTATTAACTGAAATTATTTCATAATGCATATAACATGGTTATAAGTTATATAAAAGGAAGAATTAACATGAAAAAGGTTCTTAATAGAGGGTAAATTAAATTTATTTTTTTATTCATGCGATTAAATAACAAACGGGTCAAGTCGGACACGTTGTAAGAGGTTTCCTATCTCACTTTTAATTTCTTGAGATTTCCATTGGTCACCACTAATTTTTTTGTCTGTGGATTATTGTGTATAACCATTTGATATATATTATCATTATTATATTTGTATTCATGGTATTCTGTGATTCATTAGGTTTTATTAACTATTGGTCTTATGACTCGATTGATTATAACGTTGTAAGGGGTTTTCATCTCACTTTTTATTCCAGTGAGATTCATACTATATTATACAATATTTCCATTTGTGTGGTTTATGTACTACCCATTATTTTATTATTTGTTAAATATAATGTAATTTATTGGTATTTACATCATCATTTTATGATCTTTCTTTCATGGGGTGTATGTTTCGTAAGTTACCTAATCGGTAAAGGAGCCTTTCACACTCCACTTTTTAAAAATATTTGTTTGTTATGTATTTTATTTTACAAATTCATATGTTGGGATATGTTCTTATATATCATTATTTATATAAATTTTATTTCCTTTTGATGATATACCATTTTCTCTCTCATCAACACATTTTATGAATTTCATAGTGGCACCGTAAGGTTGTCTAATTTTTGTAAGGGAACTTCTTTACCCATTTTCAATTATTTGGGTTAAACTTGAACTTCCTGATTGTGTAGTGATATGAATATGTATCAATGACCTCTGATTGTTTTATAATTAATTTCCACTTATACGTTGTGTTTTATTATTTTTAACACATAATTTTTTCATAGATTTTTCTTTAATGTAAGGTTATGATATTTGTAAGGTACTTTATCTCAATTTACATTCTATTGAGTGTTATTTGTTGTTATACACCAATTCACTATTATATGTTGTATATACTACCCTTTGACATATTATATCATGAATCACCTTATTTATAGGATATTATAAGCTTGTATTAATGTTATTCCTCAAATATTTGTATTCAAGGGTTTCTAATTCAGTTAAGAACTATTTTAAAAAAATTGTTTTAAATGTATTGATGATTTATTCTTATAAATATTTCTCATTAAATAAAGTGTTTTAAAAATGGGTTTATGGATTTATTTATATAGACGTGAATGATTGGATATTAAAATATCTTTTAAAATATTCAAATTTGTATGGGACACATTGATTCAAAAATAAATCCATTAAACGTTTTAAATGGTTTTGAAAATGGATTGATAAAGTATTGATTATGTTAATATATTAATATGATATATTGTTATTTCAATGTGGTAATGTTATCATTCATTAATTATCATTTTATGTGTTTTGGACATGTTATGGTTATTGGTAACTTTTTATGTAAACAATTGGTTCCATGATAAACCTAAGGCGTGTGAGCACGAGATAACACTCTAATGCATTGGGTAACGTGACAGAGGTAAACGTTAATGTTTCTCCTAATAGATTTATGTAATTTCCTATGATGGGTATTCCAACGTAACTCTCTACATCCCTATGATAACTACAACGTACGTATGATATGTATTCCACAAGATATGTTTATGATTTATGATTTCACTGTGTTATTCACAAATATTAAGATTTAATGAGGTAGGGTATGATTGAAAAGTATGGTTTCATTGATTTCTATTTACTAATGGATTAATGTTTATTTTCATTATTTAATAACCATTACTGATATTTTTATGCTCACCCCAAGTTTTGAATTTTTTTTACATGTACATAAATATAAATAGGTTCAAGGATGGGATCAAGGAAAAGTTATGCTATCTAAATCTTGAATCTAGACATGTAATTTCTTTTGGTGTTTTTAATTTATAAAAAAATGTATACTTAGTAGAAGTGTATACTTTGTAATTTTTGAAATATAATGTAATGGATATGGACTAATATGTAAATCCATAAAACTGAAAAGATCCTCAATGTGAATTAATTAATTAACTCACAATTAGGTAATGGTTAAGGCAGGGTCCTTATAGTTGGTATTAGAGGTCGGTTTAGATAACTTTAGAGGTTTGGGTGTTATTTAACAATAAGTGACATTACCATAATGGTCAACATATTGGAAAAATTCACAATATTTTTAGATAAATCGAATCAATTTTTTGTAACATGAACAATTATGTTTTAGTGTTTACCCTCCTTTTAAGATAGTAGATGATAATTTTACTGATATACTCACACTGGCCTTTTTTTACTCAATGGAAGGATCTAGCAGGAATCAATGTAACAATAGATGTGAAGAAAACTGTGATGAATTTTGGAATAAGAAACTCAATGAAATGGAAGAAGCAATGATATTAATTGTGGTTATTCTAAACCAACTATTTGGAGTCATTATTGGCCACCTAAACTATGGAGATTTTTATAAGGCATCATATATGCAAGAAACAAATTCCTACAGAAGTTCATGTAATAATCATAAAGGTATGTATATTCAAAAACATATGTGTCGAGGATGTGGAATGAAACACTTAGGGAAATGATTCAAATGGATGGTAAGATGTTATAGATGTGGGAATAAAGGTCATAAAACAAGAACCTACCAAGGAAAAAAGAAGCGACCAGTTGACTCTAGTAAAGGAATGATGTTCGTTCCAGTGGATCAATTAAATGTTGTAAATGTGGTGCTCATAGTCATTATACAATTAGATGTCCAATGATGATTGTTGGGGAATGGGATCAACATGATCATACAAATATATTTTTACCAATTCATATTTCCATTCCATTTGATGATGAGGAAACTGAAAATGACCATTTAAAGTTAGGAATTATTTCTTAGCTGATGATTTCATATTATTGGACCTTAGGATATGATTAATGGTTTTTTTGTAGTAATTAAGTATTTAGGAATATGTTGGAAAATAATGGATAACGGATCATTAATAATGTTTAATGAGTAAAAAGTCTACATATAACTGATTGATGAGTTATGGTTTATTTTAGGATGATGAAATTCCTTAATGTATTAAGGATCTATAGATGATATGATTAATTTTGGAATACTTTCTCTAGTATGTGTAACCATGATGATTTATATGTGAAAATGTTATTAAATAAATATTTATATTTTATTGTTTTGACATACTGGATAATCATAGGGGTTCATATGATCTTCTGATTTTGAGGAAATTATAGGTTATAACATTATGGGATGAAAATGCGATGTATGAGATAAAATTTGTGGTTAAAATATTTAATGGTTATTTTTAATGGATTTATCTCATTTTTGGGAATGTTATAAATTTATACAGTTTTTGAATAATTACAACACGTATAACCTATGAGAACCTATCGCATCATAAAAAAATGAGGGATCAAACCAACAACCATAGTGTGATTGGGATTTATCGCATACCAATTCACTATTCGAAGTCCCTGGATAGTATGACAAATTATTTTTAGTTAAACTATTTTATTGATCAAGAATAATCTTTTTATGAGGTTATGTATTATCATGTATATATAATTAGTAAAGGAAATTGATTTGGTGATTACATGATAAAGGTTATTTTGGAAGACGTTTTCTCTTTTTGGAAAACTATATGCTTAAGGGAAATAGAATACTATGGGAATTCATTTGTGGAGTAACGGTTGAAATATTATTTTCCAAGAATACATGTTTTATTTTGGACATATGGTGATTTGGGTTATTTATGGAAATGATTAACCAATCATAGAGAAAATGTGATTAGGATAATTACACTTCTAGTATGAGACTTTAAGAGTAGTTGATGTTTCTGGAGATAAATGATAAGATTTGCGATAGATGACTACGTGATTAAATCTATCTATGTTTTGGGTTTAAATATCAGTTTTTATAATTTTTAATAATTTTAAAGAAAAATTGTATATTGAATATACTTTCTTGAACTTGCAGTTCTTTATTTTGTAATTTTGGACTTTAATAATAGTATTTCTTTTTATAATGGATTGTCCTTTTGGGATTATCTGATCTTATAATAACAAAATTGGTGTTATGGTTGATTTATAAAGAAAGGGGAAATATATAGTTCATCTTTTGTAGATTATTTGATATTCTATAAGATTATTCTAGAAATTCATGTGTGACTATGTAATCCTAAATATATACCGTTTAGAGAAAATTTGAGTTTGTTGTAGAATTTTATTAAAGTATGGCACTATATATGACAAGTAAGTATAATTCCATGTAGTCTTAGTCTAGTTATTACTAAAATTATTCAAATATATGAAAATTATGTTAAAGGATAAATGTTATAATCTCTCTTTTATCATCATACTTTTACCCAACCTCAAATTTATGGCATTGTGGTGGTTAAATTTCCGTGATCAAGTTCTCTATTAGTCTATATTAATCTATGAGAGTTAGTTTCTCTTCCCTAACCATGTTTTCATGGAATCCTCGTATCTTTTTTCATAGGTGACCTTTTTACTTATATTACATTACTTTAAAGTGATATTTTTATTGACTCTTTTACCAATGTGGGGCTTTTAATGAAGTTTCCAAGACCAATTTTAAAATCGATAGGACAACATTCCCAAAAGGAGAGAAGGATGTAACATCCTAGGTAAATAAATAATAGAACTTTCTCATATTTATTAATATTTGTGAATTACATATTAAATTTACTATAAATGGTATTTTATGTTTGATGGTTACCTAATATGCAACAACAGGTTTCTTTTAAATCAAACGTTGCACACAACATTGAGTTATGCTGAAAAATAAAATAATATTATTATTTTTTAAATGGTAGTTTACACATAGACGTTGTATTGGTGGGAAGGGATATAACTAACTAAATTATGATTATATATTTTTGTTAAATTTATTTACCTTTATCCAATAAAACATAGAGGCTTAAAATGTTAATAATTCTATTTTTAAGCATAAATACTCTAATATTCATTAAAAGGTTGATTTACCATCATTTGATGGTGAACCCTCTTTAAATCTTGTTTTTTTCACATTTATAAGTTTTATTTGACAAATAAAAATTCTTCTATTGAATCAGGACATAAAAATTTACTTTGTGTGAAATTCAGGAATTATTCAAAAAAAAATTAAATGTTAATGAATAGTGAAAAATACATTATATTAATTCAAAAATACCTTTTAATCTAAAATATTTATATAGATATATTATATTTTTAATTGGATTTAAAGTTTAATTAGATTATCTTTTTACCATTTAATCCAATTTTGTTCATTGGATGTAATTTCACTTTGAAATTTGTTATAAACAAGTGTTAATCTTATGATAGTTATTTTTTCTTAAAAACATGCTTTTTTGTTTTTAAAACGTGAATTAATTTTAAACTAATTAATCAATCTTACATATTTTTAATTTGGTAAAATATACATCATTTTTAAAAATAGAATATCAAATATATCTTAGGCAGATATTTTGTTATTTTTCTGAAAACCATCAATTTTTTATGAATAGTGAAAACATTGAGTGGTAGTTAAAAAAACATCATTTTCTATTAATTGAAATTTTACAGCTTCTGTGAATTTAATTTTGAAAATCTAACATAAATGGATGTTATTAGTAATTAAAATTTGGTACAATAAGATTAAAATATTTTTTGGTGAATGGTAACTTTTGACTTTTATTTACCACGGTTAAAGGTAAATAGTGTAATTAAAGGTAAAAATAATATTATAGTAATATTAAATTACCCTAAAATTTGTACTAATCCTATTGGTTGATAAATATACGACCATGGACATCCTTGGGTATATTTTTGGACCCCATTTAGCCACTTAAGTGTGATAATGACACTTTATATTAATAAATTTAGTGTAATGACAAAAATGACATAAACATATATCTTTTTGTAAATAATTGATGGCATGGAGTTATATAAGTTATATATTAAACTATAAATATTAATTTTAAATATAAAAATATTTCTTACACCATTGTATTTTTTTCAAAATTTTATGACATCAAATAAATAAAATTATTCATTACACAATAATGATGTTGGTGTATCTCATTAATGGATGATTTAAATAAATAAGATTATAATAATTAAAAAAATATCAAAACACCTGTCCAATTATTATTGGATGATTTTTTTCAAACAAGAGTAGTATTATATTCAAAATTAATTAGTTTTATTCCTTTAGAATCTAATAATCATTATATAATAATATAATATTTTCAAACTTTCCTAAACTGTCCATCATCCCCCTTATAAAACGTCATCACCTATAACTCATTAGTCACATCACGCAATCCCCTTGGCACGTCCAAAAAACTTCCAAGTTAATTTATATGCATCCCTATCTTCCTCCTATAAGCCTTACCATTAGATTAATTAACTTCAAGGAAGCCTTATGGTTCAAACCAATGGGAGTTACCAGATTTAAAATCAACATCTTCTCTTATGTTCTTTTGTTTTATTGTACTTCTCCAACCCCCTAAATTGATTTTATTCCATTATTTTATAACAACACCAGTATCCTATATATAATATAATGTATTTATTATATTTATTCGAACTAAACCTATACAAGCCAACATCTAATGGGAAAAGAATATTATGTTTCTATGTATAGTGAACTACTGCCTCACGAAATGATGAATGATCAACTTATACTACAACCTATCATGGTGCCCATTATGATGACACTATATTTATATGTGATATATATTATTTTTATTTTTTCTCTATTATTAAGAATTTTTTATTTACAAACATACATTTATGCTTTCCAATATGTGTAAACATGATAATTTCATTTGAGGAAGTGAGGACTACTGCCCCCTCAATGTGATATGATTCGTTCAAGACATACATGGAATGTATAAAGAAAATTTTAATTAAATTATGTAACATATTTATCATAATGTATTATACTGTAATTATAATATGCGTATTTATCATAATGTATTAATTCTATAATATATGAAATAGAAATGAAAGCAGTGTTCATGCGTATGTACGGATTACAGTCTCCATGAAAGGTGCATTTCATTTCATATATCCAAATTTCATGTACTAACTATAAATATATATATATATATATATACGAGATATATATGATATATATTATATTTGAATTATGAATACGATTCGGGAGATAATATAATTTTACCACATTGAAAATTTGTAATTAAAAAGGTCATTTTTTACTCAAGTATCAAATAGAGACAAAACGACCATTATTAACATAAATGATTGAATATTGTTTATTAAATGGTAAAAATTGATATAAAAGTAATAATAAACCTGAAAAAATTTCTTAAGAAATTATAAATTATCTTTATTTTATTATTTAGGTGATTGAAGAACTAATGAGTTAAGTTGGACATGAGGTAATGGGTTTCTTATCTCACTTTTAATTTCGTGATATTTCCATTTTCACCACTTATTTATTGCTTGTGGTGTATTTTTTACTACCAATTGAAATATATTATCACGATTATATTTATATTAATTTTATTTTGTGATTAATTTGGTGGTTAATAACCTTTTTTCTTATGACTTGATTGATTACAACATGGTAAGGTGTTTTTGTCTCACTTTTTATTCCTGTGAAATTCACACTATATTTTCAACTATTTCATTGTGTATAGTGTATGTACTGCCCATTATTATAATATTTTTGTAATATAATGTAAATTATGGGTATTTACATCTTCATTGTGCGATCCTTCATTCATGGGGTGTATGTTTTTTATGTTACCAAATCAGTAAAAGAAGATTTCACCCTCCTATTATTAAAAGACTTATTTTTGTTATGTCTTTAAATTTAGATATTATTATTTTGGGATAAGTTTTTCAAAATCCTTATTATTGTAAATTTTATGTCCAAGTGATGAGATACCATTTTCTCTCTCATCAACTCATTTTATTATTTTTAATGTGACGTTGTTAGGGTTTCAAATTTCTGTAAGGGAACATCTTTACCCAAGTTGAATTCTTTGGTTTAAACTTATACTTCTTTATTATGTCATCATATGAATATGTTTGAATGGCCTATGATTATTTTACAATTAATTTTTAATTATATTTGGTTTATTATTATTTTTCACACAGAATTATGTCATTTATTTTCCTTAATATAAGGATATGACTTTTGTAATGAACATTTTCTCAATTTACATTCCATTAAGACATAATTTTTGTTATACAAAAATTCAATTTTATATGGTTTATATAATTTCATTTGACATATTATATCATGAATAAACTTATTCTCATAATATTATAACCTTTGATTAATTTTATTCCTCAAATATTTGTTTTCAAGAATCTCTCACTTGATTAGGAACCTTATAACCAAAATATCATTTTAAATATTTTTTTTAGATTTATTCTTCTAAATAATTATCATCAATTTTCATGTTTTAAAAATGGATTTACGTGATTATTTATATGGACATGAATATTTTAAAATTCAAATTTCATTTAAAAGCTTCAAAGAGTTATGAGACTATTTGATTCATAAATCTCTTCATTAAATGTTTTAAATGGATTTGAAAATGGTTTGATAAAGCATTGATTAGGTCAATATCATGAAATGATATATTCTGACTGAAATATAGAATTGTAATCTTTCTTTTATGATTTTCTTATGTGTTATGAATATGTTATGTTTATTTGGAATGTTTTATGTATAAGGATGATTCAGTGATAAACATAGGGTGGGTAAGCATGAAATAGCTCTCCAATGCATTGGGTAACGTGACAGAGGTAAAATTTAGTGTTTCTCCTAATAGATTTTGGGAATATATTGTGATGGGTATTCAAACTTAACTCCCTATGTAGCTATTATATCAACAATTTAATTATGATATGGATTCCATAAGTGACCTTTATGATTTATGATTTCTATGTGTGATTCATAAATCTTATGATTTCATGAGGTGTGTTATGATTGAAAAGTATGGTTTCATTGATTTGTATTTACATATGGGTTAATGATTCTTTTCCTTATATTATAATACATAATGAGCCTTTTATACTCACCCCATGTTTTGAAATGTTTTTCACAGGACATAAAGTATAATAGGGTCATGAATGGGATCAATGAAAAGTCATGTTGTCTAAAACATGGATCTAGACATGTTATTTTTTAAGTTTTATTATTGAATGAAAAAATGGATACGAAGTTGAAGAGTCTAGTTTGTAATTTTTAAAATGTAATGTAATAGATATGGCCTAATTCTCTAAATATCTAAACTTTAAGAGATTCTCAATATTAATTATTGAATTGAATTAAGATTATGTAATTTTTAACGCCGAGTCCTTATGTTGAATGTATGATCTATTGATCCCTCTCATACCTCAACATATATATATAAATATGAATTTTAAATTATGACTTAGAGTACATCGAGGATTTTTCCTCATTTTGACCTGATTTTTCCATATGGTCCAACTAATGAAGGGATATTCCACACCATATGTAAGTGTCACGTATCAACCTCCCCTCTATTGGTGTCTCAGTGTGAATAATGATCATCTAGACTTACTCAATCTAGAAGTCATATACCTATAGGCCTCATTCATTGTGAACGTATTCACATTATATTACTATAACTCTCTGTGTATATCAGATATCGAAGGTAATGTGTAAATATTTACCATCTCCATAGATCACATAACCATTGGGATGTTGTCATGAAATAGATCATCAATCAGATTCTATATATCTGGAGGAATTTTTATTTAATCTTTATTAGGACTATGTTGGTTGACACTCTCCTGAAAATTAATTCAATGATTTTAACGATGTATTCTTTCTACAAATTTTGAACACCATCAATAGAACACATGTTATACTTTATGTTAAACATTAAAATATTATAATATCAGGTAAATAATAACTCGAGGTTATTCTAATTATGGATTAACAAGTATGTTGGGATTAAATAATAGTTTCATTCATTATTTTATTACATGTATCAGGGTATTTCATTTTACAATTTATATAGATATATATGGCCCAAACAATAAATATATTCCTATCATGAAAATAGTATGTCAACATATATCCCTAGATCCATACCATGATGATGCATATGTATCTCATGAAATACCTAGTCATGAATAAAATATAAATATGATATATTAGCAAACAATATGGGAATCAAACAAGGAATAATAACATCAACCACATCAATAGAATATAAAGAACAAATATCCCATCCTTGGGAAATCCGTTTTTTCCCAATTAATTGGTACGATACTCCTATATATGATCTCATTAACAAGTACCAACACAATCCTAATATCCTTTATAAATTCCCAAAATTGAAAAAAACGTAAAATAACAACATAAACTTATGATACCACTTTGTAATGTTCCCAACCCAGTTCACCCAAACCAGACTGGTTTGGGTGGGTTACATGACCTGAAGTGTGGATCCCTATTTTCCAAAGGCTACTAAATAATGCCAAGTATATAATGAATATAGTGGGGAGACTATACCCTTTAGAATAGAGTTTAAATTATTGTGTAAAAGATATAAATAAATTAAAATTAAACCATAAGAGAATAAATGGGAAAAAATGAACCAATAAAATCATATACCATGTAATTACATGATAAATATTACTAAATTATATGATAATAGTCATATAATAAATTATCTAAATAAACTCAAATAAGATTTCAATCCCTTGTTTCTTAAACCCATGATAATTCTACCACTATCCTCCAAACCCATCTAGTAACATTGAATCAATCAAAGAGATCACTTCTATTACCCAATACCACATCCATAAATTATTCTTTGGTACCAAATAGTGAATCAAATAGGTTGTCAGTATATCATTTCTTTATGAAACCAAAAGTGTCGAAAAAATAATTTCTGAATGTGTATTGACTGTAATAATGCAATAACATGGGTATTAATTAATAAATAATACAACTCATTAATAAAAATGTTGACCCTAAAGATCTAGGTTGAATCAGGGATAATTAAAACTATATTATATTCACGAATATGTATCTTCCATGATGTTGGTTCTCAATTATTAGGTTAGATCAATTGTATCATGTATCCTGCAACACATTTGGGATCAATGTGAATTCCCATATCAGAGTTCCTTTTCTCTTCCTAAGTTTCACATTTTCAAGGGGAAAAATCATCCCATATGGGCTCTATGGGAATTCCCAAGCAATATCTGCTTACATATTACATGGGTACACATAAACAATGTAAAATATCATATCCATATAAAAGCTCTAGAAAATTGAAGTGTTGGGTTTTATGAATATTTTATTTGATGTGATATCAATATGGAGATGGAGTTTGGAGATTGGTCCCATGGATAAGGTTTCATGAAAGTAAATAACGAATTTTAAATATTATAATCCAATTACAAAGGTTGAAAGAAAACTCAACAACTTACATGTCAAAAATGAATGAATAAGCATAAGGGGAGTTGACTCAATGGGATAAGATAATGGATCTTGTTTGGGAGAGAAGTCCATAAGTCTCATGAATTTCAGCAATAAATGAGGGAGATGGATAATGTGGTGGAGGAAAGGATAAAACCACTCATGATTCAGTGCTTAAAATCTATGGATAAATGGAACTATAAAATCTATATCAATGTACCACAAGTCCTTGAGGGTAATAGACATCAACAGTAGCCAAATCCAAAAGTGAAATGGATATATTATGCCATCACTACTATGGAGGTGGAGACTAAAAATTTTGTGGGGATAGGTTTCCCAGCTATTCATTCAAGAATAGTGAATGTACTATTTTATTATGGATCTTTTCATTATATTAAATTTTTCTGTTTTAGTAGATCTATTCAAACAATAGCTCAAAATATGGAAGATGGGTAGTCCATGATAATTGAAAATGGTGAAATTATTGCATCCAAATTATATATCTCTTCCATTATTAAAATATGCAGACTAATCTTCCAATGAAATTTGGTCTTACATCCTTTGGTGGGGATTGATGTTGTATTGGGTTTTGATTTTCACTATTTACACAAAGGCAACATTAAATATCAAGAAACGTAGATAACTCATTACATCCCATGGAATTGTACATTTTAGTATATGTGTAACGAAGGGGATTGAACTTCTTCAGAATCATCACCTCAATTTTGAATATTATTTCTTTATGAGATAACATATCTAGCTCAAACAATTAATATAATGGACGGAATCATGATTAAAGACATTCCAATTTTTTGGGACTACATTGATGCGTTTCTTGAAGAATTTACTGGTCATCTTCCTTACTGAATGATTTAGTTCCTGATTTTAAATCTTCTTGAATCTCTGTTGATATCAAAGAGTCTTTCCGAAATGTACATAATTGAGTTGGAAGAACTGGTGAAGTAGTTACAATATAATTTAGCCATGTGTTTTATACACCTAATTACGTCATCATGGGGGTTCTCTAGTCTTATTTTTCTAGAATAATTATGGATCAATAAGCCTATTCATTGACTTCTATGATTTCAACAAAATCATGATAATGAAAAAGTATCCCCATCCACAGATATATGATTTTTTTGATCAAATATGTGGTGCCAAGTATTTTTATAGGGTGTATTTTTTGGCTGATATTTCATAAATTAATGGTCAAAATGATGCTATTCCCAATAGTATCATTCGAAGGTGGTATGGACACTATGAGTTAATATTTATTCTTTTTAGACTCACTAATTCTATAAAAATATAAATGGACTTAATGTATAGTTTCTTTAGAGAATACATCATCTTGTTTTTGGAGGTATTTATAGAAGATATTCTAATATATCGCAATTAAAATGGTGAACTTGAGAATTGTTTTAATACTATTCTAAAGGATTTTAATAGGGATTAAAGTTATGTAATGTATTGTTAAAGAGGGTTCTGGATAGAAGAAATACCATTCTTGTGGAATTCCTTCACTAAAAATGGATTATATGGGGACCATTCCAAGATAATGGAAATTGAAGAGTGGAGTAGGACAACATCTGAAATAGAGATCCATAGTTTCAATGGTCTAGCTAGGTATTACATGTGATTTGTGATGAAATTTTCATGATTGTCAAACCCACTAACAAAGATAAATCAGCAGGGTGAAAAGTTTATATGGGATATTGAAAGTGAGGACTGGTTAATAGATTTAAAAAGGTGTATTATGACTTCTCCGGTAATCATACTTTTCAAAAGTGGGTAACTCTTTGTGGTAAACTGTGATTAAAAAAAATAATGTGTTAGGATGTTTACTAATGAAAAATGATAAATTTGTATCCTACACCTTAAATATTTTTACATTTCATGTGAAACAATATCACATGAATGATCTAAATTTTGAATTTGTGATCTTCACATTTAAAATATGGTGAAATTATCTTAATGTGTAGATGTTTGAAATATATAATTATAATAAGATACTCATATATAAATTTACACAGAATGATCATAATATGCAGATGAGAAGATGGTTAGATCTCATCAAGGATTATGACTACACAATCCACTACCATTCTCTAATAGAGAATAAAGTGGCAGATGCTCAATATAGAAATGATCCAGAAACATTATTAGTTATTAGAGTTGATTAGTATCTCATATTCTTATATTTACATAGAATGTAGATGAGAATAATTAAGGAAGGAAAATATTCAATCCATTCTCAAATTAATGCTTATAAATCAATCATGGAGAAAATGAATATTTGTCAAAGAAATGACATGAAAATTAACAACAATATGGATGTTAGGGGAAAGGGAAAATCCATAGATTTAAAAATTATATGAGGACTGAGTTGTATGATTTGTGTCATGACTCTGTGTACCAACTAAACCTATGATAAATAATGAAATTTTAAGGGATGAACATAGCTCGACTTTTTTTTCATTCAGAGAGTAAAAATATGGATTGAGATCTCTAATAAAAGTATTTGTGTGAAAATATAAAGATGTACAGAACTGAATATATATCCTAGTTACTAGTATGCCAACATGTGAATGAAGAATTTAAAAAAATCTAAGTTGGTGATGATACTATTACACATCAAAATATGGAAATGCGAAAACATTTCCATGGATATGTTACCCATACTTTTAAAGAAATCCCAAGAGAAAATGAAATATGTTTTGTTGTGGATCATCATTAAAATATATACCACATTATTTAAATTAGTGAGGAATTATTAGTTGATCATATTGCTTGGATATACATCATAGACGTTGTAAGGATGTATGTATTACCACTATAGATGGTATCTGATTGAGATTTTATATTCACCTTGATGTTCTGGAAAATTATTCTATTATTATCTAAACACCGAGGGGAATAATAGTGTGATTTATCATTTCAAAATGATGGAAAATTAAATTGAACTATTACTAAACGAAATAGATGTTGAGATCTTGTTATATGGACTTCAAAGAAGGATATGAACAACATTTATCTCAATCCATGTTCACATACTACAATAGTTTCCACTCAAGCATCCAAATGAACCCATATGAATCTCATTATGGTAAAAGATGTAGAAAAATGGAATGACGGTATTAATTTAGTGAAAGTAAGCTTCCATGACATAAATTTACAGAAATATGTTAGGGAAGGTGAAAACAATTCAGAATCACATCATGGAATCCCAATGTAGAGAAAAGATCTATGTGGACCATGATTTATGAGAAGGATAGTTTACAGTGAGGGACATTATATTCCAACATGTATCTTCATGGAAGAGGATAACATGATTTGGGAAGAATAAAATGTTGATTCTCAAGTACATCATCCATTAGAGATTCTTAATCATGTCGGAGCTCTAGCCATTTGAACAACACTTAAAACTACCATGTCTGATGGGCATGATGTATTCCATGTATCCCTCTTGAGTAAGTACACACTAGATCCCTCACATAATATGACACAAGAGGTTGTATAGTTTAAAAACTATCTCTCTTACAATGATAAACTAGTAAAAATCATAGTCCATAGAGAAAATGTTTTATGTAATAGGACTAATGACCTGTTCAAAGTACTATGGGGGGACCATATGTTTGAACATGCAATATGGGATCTAATGGAAGCGATAAAGGATACATTCCCTCATCTATATTTGTGAAATGAAATTTCAAGGGACAAAATTCAAAAGAGGAAATAATCTACAGACCCAATATATTATCAATATAATTATTACCATCATAAAATTATTTTATATATTATAAAACACATTAAAACAATAAACTTCCAAATAAAAACGTTACCACACTTAAATAAAAAATGAAATAAGTTATATTGTGGATTAAAGAACCCATAATAATATAATAATAACATGACCATTAGAATAGTATAATTACCATTAGGATTAGTAATCGATACAATAGAATAGTAACTTTACCCATGAAAGTATAAATAAATGTTTTCAATATTATAAATGAAAAAAATGTTATAATTATACCATAATATGAGCATATAAATTTTTTTGATAAAGAAATTAATTGTTGGATGTTTTAAAAAACACAATTATTTATACACAATTTTATAATTAATAATGTAATTTATAATAAAATTAATTTTTTTAAATATATAAAAAATTTATATTTCTAATATGATTATAATTTAATTTTATAAGTCATTATCTAATTTTTCAATGTTTCATTAAATAAATTATAATTTTTAAATCGGTATGTTTTGAATAAATAATTATTTTAATTTAAAAATATAATTATCATATAGCGAAAAATATTTTTATAAAATGTATTTCATGAATGAATTATAAATGTAAAAAATAATTGATGGTAAATTTTTTAAATTTTTTTTAAATAGTGGAATTTTTGGTGATTAATAAAATACAATAAATTATGGTATATAACATTTTACGTCTAAATAACTATTTATTGAGTAATTTATTATATAATGATAATAATGTAGAACTATAATTAATTATTTTACTATATTTAGTTATACATTTCAAACTATTTATAGTCTCGAGTAAAAATACAAATATAATGAGTAAAATATTCATAAAACACCAGTCTTTTCCCATATAAATACCATCCATCACCACCTCTTCTACTCACAACAAAAAATATTTCATAATTTTCTAAATTCTACAAAAAATTATTCCCAAACCTCTCCCTCACATCTATAAGTCTTTTTTCTCAACAAAATATCACATCAAATTTTCCAAAGGAGATTTCACTGAGATAAATTTAGGATGTAAATTCCAATGTCATTTTCTTTTAAATTATTTTATTAATATGTCAAAACAACTCCTTATAATTTTTTCATGATAAATCCATTATATTATATATACAATAATTTTATTATGTTAGTGGAATTATCCATCAACAACCCTCTTCTCCTTTCCCTTTCATTCTAAAAACGAGAACATTGTCTGTCATATGTCGATTTACTGCCATAGTGGATGATGAATTTTCATTTTCCATTATCACTTTTAAGTATGTTCATAAAATAGATATTTTTGTTAAATAAAATTTTATTATACATATTATAAGTTATATATTTTTCTAGATGCAATATCTAATCATGATATTATGTAGAATGATATCATTTTGTGATGGTCATAAAATCCACCATATTAATTAAATAATTTTCATTAACTATATATATATATATAATTATTGATCCCCATTACATATAACCAACATTAATATATGATTATATAATATTTTGGGTGTTCATTAATAAAATATAATCTCAATTCTGAAATTTTGCCCTCAATTTACACAAATTTACATACATGTACACAAGATAACAGATCATGAAAACTAAGAAATAAAACCATCCCAAAATGATGGAATTGAAATCTATAACTTATCATAATGGTAATAAATGAACAAAATAAATCAAATAAGACTTAATTTTTTTATTAATTTTGTAAATAATGAATATAATTTTTTTATCCATGATACTAATGTTAAGAAATAATCCATAAATGAGGTAAAGGGATTCTCATACGCAACTCCCCTTCTTTGGGTTATTCCTATTTCATGAGAAATATCAAAGTGTATGTTATTATAATACTCCTAAAAATTGATTTAATGGCACTTACCCTTTATTTTTTATGATATATATGTTTCAAATCATATTTTATGCCAAAACAATATCTATCCAAAAGGGTCCTTCTTTAAAAAAACACATCATTTACATCTGCATAAATTATTTATTCTTCACTTAGGATTAATGATTCTTATACCAGTATGAAATTACATTTTTAAAACCCCGTAGTTTATTGAGGAATTTTTGATTTATGAAATAAAAATAATTCATTTTTATAGGGTATTTTATTCCTATGATTGGAATGCTTGATTATGTAAATGTTATGATGTAACGTGTGCAACCAGAATTGTATAGTACACCAATGCATTGGGTTATATAATGTATTCCATGAGATAAGGTGAAATATGCATTATAATTATTCTATATTTATTTCACAATGAGTATTTAATGATTATTCACATATGTTATGCACGAGCATGATGCTGTATTTTTCACAATGACATATACAATTTGAAATCTAATACATGATGTTTAATTATTATGTATTAAAACATTAAATTGCTTTATCTAATATATCTTATCATGATTATAATTTTTATCCTAATATTATGTTATGATGATGGATATTTTTCTCACCCCATGTGATATTGATTTATGTTAGTATCTATCCTCTTATTGTGTTTTTAGCTCACACATTTTTTTAATATGTATCCTTATTTGATTTCTTATACAAAGGAGTACTTGAGAACCACTAATAAGATAGAGAAGAATGAATTAAATAGTTTTTTATTATGTAAATGTAATTTATGTTTCCAATTATCCCAAGATAATAATCCATTGGAACATGGTTTTGTAACACTATTATAATGTTTATCTTTAAAATGATGTAATTGTAATGTGAGAAATATAAGGGTAAATATAAATGAGCTCCTTGATTGGGGAGTAAATCTACTAAGTAATTATTGAATGTTATTTAAATCCTGAGATATGAGTTTAAACATTACTAGAATTAATACCAACTACTTCCACTTATTCATCACACTGGAAGGACTTATTTTTAACATAGATTTGGTATTTACTTTTTATATATACCAATTCAAATATTGAAATATAATTTCATCACCTCAATGTAAGAACTGGTGAAATGTAAACATATATTTTAAAGAATGAAAATTTAATTTATAAACATACCGCAACAAACTTATCATATAAAATTTGTATAATGTGGTGGTCCTACACCATAAATTTATTACGTAAATTTTTGATTTATATCATTGATATTATATAAAAACATCATCTATTCTATTTGTACATACCTTATATTTTACCCATCCAACTGCCCTTAGAATCTCTAAATAAGGATAAATGTGTAAAAAAGAATACAACAGGTCTATGAAAAACTAATATAGATATGTGCATGGAAATGATCAAATCATTCGACTTAGGAAAAAATACTCCACAATTCTGAGGAGATGATAATGTTATTATTGAGGGAAATAAATCTAGTTTAAGAAATTTTGTGAACCTGAGACAATAATGTTATCATATATTATGTGTGAAATTTTTAGGATTATACAATATTAGAGAATATACCCATTTATGGGTTTAGGATATTGGATGATGTCCATATCGCTACATTGTATCCTTAAAATCATCCCATTACTTGGATCTACCTTGAAACTCGAGTGAACATCTTGTCGAAGATTCCCATAACTCAATTAGATGAGTAATCAGAAGGATACATTCTAGTACATATTACCATGATATTGGAGGATGTATGGTATGAACTGGATACATATTTTTATAAACATGGTTCACTCTTAAAGACTACTAAAACAAATATTAAGTTACGCTTGTAGATAAGATGATGCCATTGGCTTGGGGGTACTATTCCAAGGGATTGGGGATAACCCTTTTGTGTGAGGGTGATCTATGATGTATATTTATGAATGAATCATGATTTTTTTATTATATGATGTGTGTTTGATCGTAATGTCATTCTAAAATCATAAAGCAACAACCTCCCAAATGTTTACCATTTATGGTGTCTAGATGAAAAGAAAATCGAAATTTTTCATAGAAACATGAAAATCTTGATTGGGGATGATTTTATGATTACAATGGAACTGATCATGGGGTAAATTTATGATGATTTCATACCTCGTTCCACTATAAGGGACTATGGATAGAGGAAACCTTATCATACAGATGAATTTCTTTTATGGTTTGAAATATCTCTGGCGGAAAAGTACATCTGATGATTTATATTCCATTCAGTGATTGTGATAGGGATTTTATGTCACCAAATCATCATTACCGTATGGTTATGAGGATAATGATCTAACCCACCAAAAATTACCATGTAATTATAGAAATGTATTGGAATTACTATAAGAGTGGTGCAACAAAAAGAGGGGATGTGATGTCATATACATGGTTTTAAAATTATCATGGTTGGTGTTCTTTCTATCCATGTTTCTTTGTGGCTTTTGGATTCCAAGTAATTAGTCCCATACCAGATCCACATTCACGGATTTTTTTGTAGACGCTCAACTAGAAAGCAATCAACACATAAAATTTGATATTCTTGTATGTGAAAAATTTTATTATCTCTCCAGGAACAATATTATTTTTAAATCCCCATTACGATTTTCAGCTTATTCATAGTTATATGGATGTGGAAAAAATCTCAAATGGGGAGGGGTATGAGTTTTTGAATGGATATCTAATCCAATGGGATCATTTCATGATATATCTCTTTTTTATTTGAATATACATCCCATTTAATTAGAATTAGGGGACATGATTCGTTTAAATTCAATATAGTATTACCATAATAAAACCATGCAGACATCCAATTGGAATTATAACAGATAACATGGTTGTGAAACGGAAAAATTATGTATATATTATATCATTGAAAGAAGAAAATAATATGGAAAAAATTAATGGATAACTAATATTTCCGGGGTACTCTACCTATATATTTTTTGGCGATAGATCATTTATAAATATAAAATTATTTCTAATCAATATATATTCATGTAATGTGAGAATAATATATTAGTCATCCTCAAATTTTTTTAATAATATTTATGTGAGAGGATTTGAGAATCCTAGTAGTTCTTATACTAGTCGTTTCTACAATTTCATTACCCTGAATAATGTCAATTCCTAAATCTAATAATATTAGAGTTGGTAAATAGATGAAAGTATGACCATATTTGAGGGTCAAATAGTACTTGGGGAATATGAGGAAATACCACTTCATGTTGGAGTAGAGAGGATCGATAAAAAATTTGGCACTGATAATGCCCATGATTTTGTAGATGCTGAGAAAATGATTAAGGCCTTTGGACCAAGCCCAATCAACTAGAAATGATCTAAATTTCTAAATCCATTACACTTTATAGCTCAATATCAATATCATGTGATAAATTGGATGTCTAAAATAGTTTCAATATTCCAATGTAGACTTAGAGAATGATACTTGTAAATGATATTTTATTGACATGTTCTGAAATGTGACCACTCTTAGCAACATCTCATTTAATGAGAAATCATATGGATATGAAGAAAAATATCTATGATTTCATAACCTCCTTACATTCCCATTATCTTATGGTATTATAAATGAATCGAATTTCATGATGTCAACTTATCATGTAATTTTCATGGATGTGGAAGTCACATATTTTTAGGGACAGGAAATTTAATTCTAAATTTTATTGTATATAATATAATTGGAAGAATCCTCCAAATTCATCTCCATATATTTAAAATATACACAGTAAGGAATCCTAAAATTAAATTATATAATATATATAGCTAGGAGGAATCAAATCGTTGAGTAATAGATATGGGAAATGATGTTAATGACAAGGGATCTCCCTATCATGAATTTCATAGGAAGGTTGTAACTAATGACCCAAGGAGAGCACATTTTCCTTCAACAACACCAGTTGAACCTCTGATGGGACTATCATAATGGGAGAAAATTAAGAAGGGGAAGGTAAAATCACTAATAATATATCTTAATTCGAGAACATTGAGTCTTTTTTATTATTTATTTCTTTTCTATCAAATTATTCTGAATAATTATTATTAAAAAATTGTTGTTTTTACAGATAATGATCAGATTTTGCCTCACCAATTTGTATCAACTACCCAAATGTGTCCAACATTTATAATCATAAAAAAGAAATATTATATTTTGGATATGGTATAGGTTCATGAGGGAAATGGTCAACTAAGGACTAAACTATTGAATAACATCCATATCAATCTCAGGGTAGTGGGTGAAACCAAAAAGATTATGGATTCTAGGGAATAATATCCCCATGGAATTATATCACATGAACAAACAAAGGGGGTCTCTAAGATATATGTAGTATGAAAATCTCATGAATGGCTAGACTCTATGATTCTATTCTTCATCCATACTGATCTAATTCAGCTGGATTATATTATTGAGGTCCATATGTAATACTACTAATATCATAGGTTTAAATAGACTCTATAATTACACAATGGAGTTCTATAAGAGTGTAGATGTTGAAAAAAATAGAGTAACCCATACTAGTTAATGATCACAGTTCCTCAACTAGTATCCTCTTTCACCACATGCCTATTTGGTGACTATGAGGAAATTGATAACCTGGTTGATTACTTAGCTACTCATCTTATGGTGGTTAATGTAAGATTTCTGTAGAGTTAACAATAATAAATTTCATGACAATACCTTATGATATTGAAACCCCATATTGATTTTTATGTCCAGTTATCCAATGTTGGTGGTGGGAGATACCTTCAAATAATATTACTCAGTTGGACAAGGTGGTTTCCCTCATGATGTAAGTAGCATCCAAAATTTTCATAAGGTATGTAACATGAGGATATCCATACACAAAGGCTAATTATTATGTTACAGTAGTTTCAGGTCAATCATCATAAGGATGAGAGAAAGAATCAACATTTCAAATCATCTGGTTTCATTATTTTCGTAATTAATGATATATTTTGGGCTTCTATTTTAGAAATGGCTGTAATGTCTACTATAATTTGAATTATTTATGTTTTGATGTATAAATCAGTAGATATGTTTCAGAAATCAACTAGGATGGGGTAAACTCATTTTTGGTAATTAATACTAGGCCCTCAGTGAGTGTTTAACAGTATGCCTATATTTTTTCCTTATGTGATAAATTTTAATTAAGATAAGAACCCCTTTAAAGCTTCTATTACAATTGAAAAAATTTATGGAATGACATATAGATTATTATGATATACTCACACTTACAAGTATTTCTCAAAAAGCTATAAATTTTTTGTCATATCTTCTCAACCCTTTCGTATTATGGTTTTGGATATCGCATAATCAATTATCTATTAAAGAACACACTTAAAATATAATATAATGAGGATATATCACAACTACATCATTTTTTAGAAAGATTAGAAAATTTATTTTCATTTTTTGGTTGTGGAAGTTCCCCACGAAGAGTCTCAATATGAAGAGGATGTAATAGATAATTGAAATGTAGCAGATGAATCATATTCTAGGGTGGAATTATTTTATCAAGAACCAAAAATCACTAAAGGATTGTTCACTGATCACTAAATTATACATTAAGAAACCAAAAAATGTGTTAAGCGTGTAGCCGTCAAAGCAGATGACAATATTTGATGAAGAAGACAAGGATACTGAGCTATACACACATCAACATTATATTGATGAAGCATTATAAATATTTCTTAAACACAACATATATATTTAGGCAATATTATTATTTTTATACATTAAATATGGATACTCTACATATTAGATGTTCCCCTACCTTTCCTTAATGAGTTAAAATGTATTTTTATTATTTCAAATCAATTCCACAATTTTTTATCCTCTCTAGTAAATAGATTATAATAATCATTTAAATTATAGATTGGGACATCATAAAAACCTAATTCCTCTTTAACATTGAAGTTGAATGAATCATGTCAATCATGATCCTCAAACATTTGAGTTTGAATGATTCAAATCTACGTTTTGATCATGGATGTGTATAGACATAGGTTCTATCACCACACACTATAGTTTATCAATAAATATTGGAATAATTTACTAATATCCATGGATCATATATGAGAATTGTAATGAGTTACGTCATCATACACTAGAGTTAGTTCATTTTGATGTGAATGATTTCCTCCTATGCAGGGATCATAGATTGGAATAGGAATATGTGCTATCATATTAATATAGATTTGGTAAATTTTTATGTGTTTTATTTTACTCAACCTGATGAGGATAAAAAAGTGAAAATATATTTTTAGGATTCTAGTATTAAATGGGGATCTAGAACTATGATGCTGTAATTTTATGAATTTTGTATGAATTACAAGATTGATATGTCTGTAAAATAAGAATGACCTAATTTTTTTCCATTGAGGAAGTAACTAGAAGAAATTTATAGACATATTATAATGTAATATAGATTACCTCACATTATTTTTGTTTCTTATTTCAATATATGAATTTTTCTTACTCATTAAGTAGAGGATACACAGTGTTATGGGACATATAATTTTCTTAATATTTCATTTTTAGATTTTCAACATACATTTTAGTTCTAAATTTATTCTTTTAAAATTCATCATTTTGTCTAGATCACACAATTTTAATGTCCAACAAGTACCGACTCAAATTATTCAAAAATATCCCTTTAATGTTTTTCAACTGATGGAGTTCAATTTTACTTTATTTTGGCAATTTTATGTCATGAATTTTAGACCGATGGGTGATTTTTTTTGGGTAAAACATATTTTATCAAAATGAAACCATATACATAGAAACATGGGCGAGGATAACACATATTATTATTAGAGTCAATCATCACATATTTATACATCATCAAGCAATATTAAACATAGTTTATGTTTATTTTTCTCTTAATATAGCTTCATGTGGTTTCAGGTCACACAAAGGTATCCAATCAAGGGTTAAAATATGAGATGTAGTATCTATACATTAAATGTGAGTATGATTCACAAATATGTCACAACAAGAGTATTAAGTGGACATGAATATTTGTATTATTGGTTGTGTAAATCTTTAATCAAGAAGTTAAAATCATGGTTTATTATCTGAAAATTTTTTATCACTGATGACCATTGATTATATTCAAATGACGATTTTTTGAAATGGTTTCAAGGTGGTGAGAGATTACATGACCCTCTTCTCAATATAAGAACATGTTTCTAGTTGTAATAATATATGTGAAAATACATTGGCAGGGTTTTTTATGCATAAAAAAAGATTCCCCGGTATCATGATTCACTCATTATTTATATCCATATAATGTTTTTATGGATTTAAACATTTGTAAAATGAATTATGAGTATAAAAAATAGTATATTCAAAGATTGTTCTGGTACAATAATTTTTACAGCTCCATGTATTGAAAAAATAATTTGGATAGAGAGATTTGATAGTTCATCAATATAAAAAATTCATATTCTAATGGGGTCTGTGAGTGTGTATCATTTTTTATAGGTCATATTTTTTTCACCACAATCCCGGTAGGTTTTCAATTTATTATATATTTTTTTCAATGACTTTAACGTTGATTTCATATAATGAATAGACTTGAATTTTAGTATAAATTCAGTTCATTGTTTTTTAACCTGATACACTTTACATTTGTTTCACTATGAGATTTAGAACTTGTGATTTAGAATATTGATTGATAAATTTTAGGCTCATATATATATTATTAAAACGTGTTTTGTTTATGGTCATAAAAAATTAAAAATGATGTATATAGATTAAGGTCATAATGAAAGAGTGAAAGGGTGAGATAGTCTATCCAAAAAGTCAATTGTAAAACATGAAGTGAATGAAGAGTCCAGTTGACACATAGAACATATTATATGGTAAAATATAGTTTAAGATCATGATTAATATACCATTTTATAGAAGGTAAGTGAATAATAATAATCCAATTACTATTCAAGTGCCAAGAAAACCAGAACACATTTTGAATATACAGAGAAGTTGTATTAAATAACGATGGAATGTATTTTTATCAAGATTGATGATATGGGATTGGTGCGTAAGGGATGATTTTTTACCACATTTTAATGATAGGATCCTCAATAATACTTTTAGGGAATATTGGGAATAAGAACATTCTCCATATGATGTAATCATTCTTATAGTTGGAAATACATATTGAGGGTGAATATAGAGAGGCATATTAGTTCATATATTCATAGATAAAATCCTTCCCATGAATCCATATTCATTCATTATAGATACCCACACATGTTTTATTGCAATATGAGAAACTTGAGAAATAAATTTTTACTTATGGGAAGGGGTATCTTGAAAAGTGATGGGGTGATTTTGACATGGCTTAAAAATGGTTATGTTATTATGATTCATTGGATAAGAATTAAAATGGGTGATGGATTATGGATAGATCTAGAATATATGGTCCAAAAATAACTAGATATCACACAATAAATGGAATAAATAAACTTGTTTTTAACCAATATCTATATATACTGAAATCATATTCATGTGATAATAATTTTTATATTGGAATATTATTATATCTTTAACCAGATCCATGGTCATTTCAAATGAAATAATATGGTTCATACCAAAAAATTAAAATGAGGATAAAAAATACTATGATTTAATATAATGGAAAGGAATTTTATCTCTATCTAGTTTTTCATGTTATTTACACCCGTATGGATATGGGTCTCATCTATTATAGTTAGGTTTTTAGGAATGTGTTAATAATTGTATTTTATAATAATTTATCATGGATAATATGTTATACTCTTTCAAAAAATGAAATGTGGGATAAAATGTAATGTAGTTTAACATCACGTGATAATAACTTCTATGTTTTGTAGTTTAATTTCACATGGATTGGATGTAAAATATTAAAATAAAAATTTCATGGATGGTATTCACATATATGAAAATTCACATAGATCTTTCTTGTTAATGTGTAAAATAGCCACATTTAACTTTTTTGACTGTATGGTCTTAGAATATGTATTAAACATAACAATGTTGCGGAATTTATATTGGGATAGGCTTCTGGTTAACAACAATATGTTGAAAGAATTTTTATTTATTGATGATTCTTTAATGGATTTTGTTTCTAAAATGTAAATCTAGGATCGAAAATTTTGAATCGAATATCAAGAAAAGTTACAGTTCAATTTCATCATGTGGACAAGCATAAGATATTGGATCCATGCAGAATTATATATAATATTGTAATTGGAAACATTCCACTCACAGTTCTTATAAAACCTATGTAAGGATTTGGATCATGCATAATAGAAAAGTATATGTGGTATTATTCTAGTATCATATGATAATAAATAAACCAATGTTAATGAGTAGAGACCTAATTACTAAGATGAATACTAATGTAGATTGTGTTTGTAACTATGATAGAATGTCCATACATTACTACATATTTAATGAAAATATGAATCATGAAAAATATATTTCTTAATATGGGAACCTTCATCATAGGCTCATGGTTCATAATTCTTTGATAAAGTGTTATATATTTATATTTATCCCATATATAGGAGGTGGGAAATTTTATTTCATAGATTTAATTATTAGTTCTAGGAATATAGATATTTGAATCACTATATATCCCTTAATATTAATATTTAATACACACATAGTTCCTTTTGGGATTTCTTCCATCATTCCATGGAGTACAATGTAGAAGATCCTAGTAGGAATTAAAAGTCTAAATTCTGGGAAATAGAATTCAAATGAATTTATGAAAATGTATTTGATTCAGAAATCAATGATTTTGAAATAATTAGGTATCATTTATGGATAATAATTAAGATACAAAAAGTTCTTATGAAGGGAATTTTTATCTTAATATAGAGCTACTCAAGAAAAAGAACTTACATAGATCTGGAACTCATGTAAGGGAAATAATATCATTATTAATACATCCCAAATTGTTTTGGAGGTTATGTATGGTATATCTAATGCAATGAATTTTAACATCATGTTTCTAGTACATGATTACCTACCATTTAAATTATTTCATCTCAATCATTATTAACCATGTTACTCAACATGACCTCTATGCTAGAATAACTCATGCATGGTGTGATCACAAGAGAAAACTAAGACATCATAGTGATTTCATGATATTTGATGATAGGGAACATTTGGGTGATTTTTTAATTTGCCGAAAGTAAGAATTTATACACGGAATTGGATCTCATGAAGGGATAATAAGTTGATGATGAAAAAAATTTATTGGTTGTACTTAGAAAAAAGGTCCATACATCACAACACATCTAATAAAAAACAATCATTCTATACATATTTATTATTACATGAGGTAATTTTTATTTCAAGGTAATGTTGTAGAAGTTGGAAGCAAAACATTGAGGAATCCTACATGAATATTTCTCTTTGTAATTTGATTCAATCAATAAAACATATGCTTTAACAATATGTTCAATATCATTCAATATTAGACCACAAGTTTTCATGTTTAACGTCTTCTGACTAGGGTAAAATGGGTGAAATTTATACATGAATGCATATGAAATGTAATGAAGCCCTACTCCCTAAGGGAAACCTTAAAGGGTAGTTATGAGATAAAAATATAATAATACCCAAATCCTGAAAGCCATATTTTATTTGTTAATTATAGGAAGCGAGGGTATATCCAACACACAAATTGAAGGAAAAACCATCTAAGATAATGTGAGGAATGATATAAAAGACAAGAACATCCAAATAAATCATTCTCATTATGAGAGAAAAAAAAAACAAAACAAAAAACCATATATGAAATTGCATATACAAATATAAAAACATTGAAGGAAACATCAAGTAAAAAGATTATACCCTAAAAAGTGAGCATGAAGCCGAAAAAACACCAGAAAAAACATCAGCTATTAAAATATAGACCAATCCCTAATATTATCTTATTGATAATAAAATATTTTATACATATGTATGCTGAAAATATTAGTTATACTTAGTATGATCCAACCCAAACCCTCTCTTGAAAATGATAAATAATGTATTATTATTCCCAATGAACAACAAATGAAACTAACTTTTTACCCTAAAGGTTCAACAATTTCCAATCCTCACCATGGAAACATCTCACCATGTAATACATACAAGAGATCATATAATATAATAACAGAAGGGTACACCTCTACCAATTTCCCATTAAATTTCTTTTCTACCCTAATGTATTGTGTCTTAATCCATATCTCTCTAAGGAATCAATCACAAAGAGACCTATGATAATGTATTATAATGGGAATCTCATGTATAATATCATATATTCATTCCATGAAACGCCTATAGATTTTTACCAATTAATATTAATAATCCACCACATCTCATATGTCATTTATTATACATCAATAAATGTACCTCAATCTATCACATCCCATACATTATGTAGTGTACCTTGGTCCATCACAACCCATACTCATCAGACCAATAATAATTCTAGGAATACTGTATCCATATATATATATGTGGGGAAATGAAAAAATCCATTGCATCCCTCTACACACATATATGATAATGATAACCACCCTTCATACCATAAAGAATACACTATCAACAAAAGAGAGGGTGATATAGGGGGTTGCCAGCAATCCATTACTCGCTAATCTATATATTGTGGAAAATCATCGCAAAGTCCAATTGGTTTTAGTCATATTTCATAAATGGGTGTGGCAGCATATTAAATCTTAAATCATACACGATATAATATATATAACTACGACACTATGGAAATCAACTAAATTATAGGGTCAAAAATATCTACATTCTCTCAAACATTTGGTTTCCACTACTTTGAACTATATGTTCAACAAAGTCAAATGAAATTAATAAATTTTTCATTAATTATCATTAATTTCAGTTAAAATTTATCTGCACATACATAAAATTTAATAGACAATAATTTATATTATCACATTATAACTTAATTCAACTCATTGTGAGGTTAATAACCTAAATCTAAAATCTTCCTTTATTAATCAGGATTTACATATTCTCATCATTCTGAAAAAAGTCTACCCAAAGGATTAAAAAATTTACTAAAAATTTTCATTTTATAATTGAAGTCACTCTAGGAATCATCATAATATATAATAAATAAAATTTATAATGATGAACATCTATCTACCTTAATTATGGGGGGGGAATAAAATGACTATAAAAAACAAACCAACAATAGATACCTTATTCTGAACATTTACAAGAAAGTATCCCATATTTATGTTAAGTAATACGAAATAACTACTTAAAACATTTATAACAATCATAGTTCCATTTACAATGCTAACAACCATATCCCCATGAATCAATCTATAATATTAATCAAATTGTTCCCTGAACTCTAGGCATCCCCATCCATATATTTTAAACCAATATCCCTCCCAGACTCAAATCAGATTGTTTTTAAATGCATTCATACAAATAGACCATAGAATAAATTAAACAAAAATAATTATAATAGAGAATCTAAGACCAAAAAACTAGGCATCCACTGTTTATGTGACATATGATCCCAAAGACCCTAACATTTACCTTTATCAAAAAACTAGTTTTTATTATATCATGGTTTCAAAAGATTATTTAATATAAGAAACAGCTATGGGTATCCAAAGGAATCAATGAACACAATATACTAATTATTTAATAATTACCTATATTATAAACTATAGTTTCAACGTAAACATTTAGAAGAATAATTCTAATTTAACATGCCTTTTTATTAAATTTACCAACAATATTTCCTACTTCATATTTTATGTCTATATTTGTTAATATATGGAATAAAAAATCTATTAAAAAGGCATTATTAATTATTTATTTCTATCAAATTTTAATAGTAAATGGATTCATTAAAAATACACGTTAATTATTTATAAAAAAATAATAACAGAACATAGATACTTTAACAAATTTATTATCAAATTAACATGCTAGACCTAATTATAATAGATATATTTAATAATAAAACCAATTGATATAACACTATCTGTAGAAAAAAGATGCAACACATTAATAATTGTGTAAATACATGATATATATAACTATAATCCATTTATTTCATTAATTTGGTTATTTAATTATTATGGTTAATTCTAATACCACACAAAGAGATAATGCAGAATTAGATTGTGATTTCATATTAAAATAAAATTCCGAACATATATTTCCCTTTCCTAAAGTCTTACACATTCATCAAATAAGATAGGAACCAAAATTTTGATCTCGATCACCTCTCCCACAAGGTAACTACATCCCTCCCACACATCCGTGCCAAAACCATTTAAAAACATCAAAATAACTATATATAAACAAGGGAGGTTAGACAAAATCATATTGAAAGAATGATATATAGGAAAAAAGACTGATCAAAAAATACACAAGAATATAATTATGGAATCACCTCAGATAAACATTGATCAAATAGTGGAATATAAGTACAAATCCCTTTCAAAAGGGAATAAAATAATATGAGGAATCACCACCATCCTCCTAGTTTTTTGAAGGAAAATAAAATGTTTTTAAAGAAACTATAGGTTACGTAGGTTTAAAATAATAACTTCTATGTATATATTCACAAGGTTAATGGGTCATTCACATTTTGAATTTATCTTGTTTAAAATCCACTGGAAAATATGTCAACTCTACCCAGACTACATATAAATAATTCCAATAGGAAATTTAATATTAATGGTGTAATTTTTTCATTGATTAATTCAGAAGTTATAGAGCCTCATCCATTTATGTCATTAAAAACATACAATTGATGAATTCAAAACAAAAAACCACCCTCACACAAACAATGAATTCTATTCATTTCATGATCCAAACCCTAACACGTGACGCATATATAAAAATCATGATGTGAACATACTTTCATGTCTTAATATACATATACTTCCAAATTCCATCACCCAAACACCATTGAACTATATCTGGCATCCCCCAAACACCACATTATTTGAAAAAATGAAAATGATTGGTTAAAAATGATCCATTTCCTTATATAAAATTCCTCTAAAATAAATATTGAACATGATAATTAACACCATAAAAAACTAAAAAAAGGTAAATGTGTCATCTGAACTACCACCCATGAGATGACTCTAACATAAGAGTAAGACCACATAAAAATAATCAAGGAAGATAATGATATCCCACAAAACTAATAATGGTTAACATCGAAAAATTGAAATCACTACAAGAGAATAGTTAAACATCAAATATTTTAGGATACTGATTATGTATTTACAACATGAATTCCTAGGTACTATCCTCTACACCACCATGTAACCATAAGACAAAAAAGGGAATAACATACTAAAAACCACCCTCTTAGAGTTCTATGATCTTTATGAGTTTCACCATGATGGGTGCATCGTCATCAACATTTTTCTCACCCATTCCTATGAAATGTGAGTTATCTTTAATATAACTGTAGAGATAAGACACATAGAATACATCATGTAACAAGATATTGTGTGGGATAATTGATACACAATATTCCATAGCTACAATATGATAATAACACATAGAAGGATAAAAACCCATGGAGAAAGATTACTCCCATTACTAGACCGTCACATCGTAGGATGCTGACTCAACTCAAGAAACACATGATATCCAATGTCAAAAACAAGAGGTCCCCTCCTAGGATCAACATTATACATTGGATGTTTTTGTTCTTCCATAATCCCCTAATAAATCACTTGAAGCATCACTTTTATGTTTTCATCTATTTCTATCTATAAAATTAATAACACTATGAAAAAGTTATACTACAACAGAAAATAGTTATATTGGTTGTAGGAGGCCATAAACGACCCTATACTAATGGTTTTGTGACAACTATTATTATAAGAAAACATTACACAATCTATATTAATCATCTATAAACCTCTAAAATCTACTACATAAGAACAAAACCCGTCTTGGAGAATTTATATAGTCCACTCTATTTGAATTGCCCTCTATGAATAAAAAAGAGTGAAGAGAAATAACTAAGAGATAATATAACATTAGAGACCTATCCATACCCTGTAACAAAAATGATTATTATGATTAAAGATGACCATCCTTGGGACACCAGGGAGTATCACTCTTTCCTATAGGTACTAACTCAAAAAAAACATCCACTGATCTTGTTTCATTGATCTTTATGAAGGTGGATATTTTTTTCAGATGATCCACTATAACCAATATAAAATCAAATCCTGCCTGAGCGGCAAGAAAACAATTAACAATGTCCATTGATACATCCACCCACATTTACAGAGGAACATCCAGTGATTGGAGAATACCACAAGGATACATGATGTTTAGACTTCACCATATGGTATAATGAACATAAAGACATTAACATTGAAGTTTCATGCTTCAACCCTAGTTACTAAAACATTTTTATCAATGATTCATGAGTATTCGTTACACCAGTATGTACTACCAATTTGGATCCATGAAACTCATAGATAACCATCTATAAATCACTAAATAGTACACAAATCCTCCCCTAGAAGAACTCTCATTTCTTTCCATCCTCTAAACAACCCTCAAGGGCATCACTAAATAAAAATTTATCTCTATAGTCCTCCAAGTCATGTTACCAAATATTAATATTTTTGACTTTCTCAACCAAGGATGAATGAACTATCATCTAAAATTGGGAACCACATCCACCAATCCATCCCATTTCTATATGCATTGCTATGAAATTTTCCATCACACTCAAGGAATTTCAAGATTCTATAATAGTATCATTGTATGGATTCCTACTCAGTGCATCAACTACTACATTAGCCATTCCAATTGTATAAAAAATATATAAGTATTAATACAATACTAATTTCAACCATAATCACTTTTTTAATTTCATGTCATGCTAGATGAAGACACAACCCACTCTATTTTTATTTATGAAAACCACAAGAAAATTATAGATGAGGTAATGAAAATTTTACATTATGGTAAAAAACTAAGCCCTAATTGAAATCATGTGTGGAAAATTCAAAGTCATATTAAATTAAATACTATGATCCATATGAAAAAGAATTGTTCTATTATATATTAAAATATATCCCAAACCAAAGTGGATAGAGTAACAAGAACATTGAACATTACACTATTTATTGTTAAAAATTTGTACTATTATCCGAATTCTCTATCACATATAATAATGATGCCATATACTTATCTGTATATAAGATTATATTTTCATTTCTTGTCATGGTTTTCATAAGAGTTGAAACCCAAGAGAAATCAGATATTCCCCACTGATAATAGCCTACAAGATGAAGGATTCATTTTACCCATAAAATAGGATTGGGGATACCCCAGAAATAAATTCTTCAATATATGAGTTATTAAAAACTACTCCTTTCTGGGATATGATTTTCTCTATAAGTCACACTTCAGATTCCCAAAATCCATATTTACTATCATATTAAAAATTTACTTTTGAAGAAGAACTCCCAAAATAGAATGATGATTATTTACATGCTCCTCCTCAAGAACAGTGTTTATAGTGATGTTTTCGAACAAACCCATAGTGAACTTATTTAAAATCTCTATAAACCGTACATTCGTCATGACTGTAAACATAACCAGTGTATTGATTAAAAAAAATTGCATCATAATGAAGTCATACTATCGATATAGACATCATAAAATGGTCTTCATATTATCCTCATTATCCACTAATATGTAAAGATAACTTGATCATGAAATGATCTTTATGAAACAAATAGCTCCATTTAGCTGATAAAATAAATCCTAAATCCATTGAAGAGTTTGGTAGTTATTCACTATCACCAGTTTCAAGAGATTATAATTAATACAAATATATAAATTATCACAAACCAGGTTCATGAAAAAATATAGTGAAACCCAAGGGGACATAACCATCTAAATGAAACACGGCTAAAATAGACCACCGAGTTATACCTTTGTCTCTCATAACACAAAATGTACCATATTATATGGAGATATAGAGATCATAGAGTCACTTGAATATTGATCTATCTCAAACTCTATATATTTTATAAGTAGAAAAACCACAACCTCTTTATAAATTATAGAACAGTAATCTTACACAATAATGGGAAATGCCTTCGATTAATCCTTCTGAAAGATATTCATCAGCTCGACTATCAAGCAAGACTATGAGGAAACATGCCTATGAATCATATACGGGGCGTAATAACCAATGAACATGATGAACTCACCATTGGAATAACATAACTAAATAAGTATCCAAAAGAAATAAAAAATATCCTATTATAAATACTGCTGCCACATACTAAGGATGAATTCAAATGGGTATGTTTTTTAAAATTGGGTGTATCCCTATGTGTGGTTCTACCTCAGCAGTAGCTAAAAATCTCACCAAACGTTATATAGGTAAGCTGAAAATTCAACAAAAATAGTCAATGCCAAGGGAATTGGAATACTCCCCACCTCCAACCCCAATGCACGGAGTAGGTTAGGTGATGTGAAGGATTGTCTCACAAATGTACCAAAAAATTCATGCACCCAATTAGAAAAAATTAAATGGTACCACATACAATGTTGGGATCACAAGGTAATTAAAACATGAGAGCATGAGGCTCTCCAAGATATTCTCTATAACCTCTCTGACCTAGTTGATGAACACAAATATATATATGATTTTTTCAATGAGGATGAGTAGAATCTAATGGATAATCTCTAATATCCCCATCACCTCTCTACATATCCCATGTTGGAGACACCTCCTTATATTTCATCTGTATACATTTATACAATGGAAAAACCTATACTAGAATACCCTGTCAATGATAAATAATTTGAATGTTTGGTCACTCTCACCATAGATAACCTCAGCCTCTACATGAAAAACAAACATTTGATCCCTTGGTAATGGACTAAGTCAGAATCCCCTATCAAAATGATATGATGAGGGCTTAGACATACACATGGATGTCTGAAATAATTTCTATCTAGGAAATTCAGAATCCTGGGCCACAAAACTAATTCATAGAGATTTATTAATACCAAAATCTCATGATGACCCAGTTCTGGACAACATCCCCTCATGAACCTCCTCAAATTCCCCCACATTGATATAAGTTGATATCATAAATAGGGTGACATGGAACTGGAAATATAGATGCATGGCCTTATAAAAATACATTTCTTTGACACCCTTATCTTGATATAGGTATAGTTAATAATAGATAATGGTCAATAAAAGGATATCAAACATACACACACTAGAACTCACTTTTCTAATGGTTAGTATCTCATGAAATATGTATTCCTTCACGATAAAAGAATGAAAATCTACTCAAAATATTCTTGAATTATATAAAATGAGACATATACACCCACACCAACCTCAACAAAAAAGTTATACCACTACCATAAAATTCCAAGCAATATTGTCACTGCCAATGAATCCGAGTATTCCAATAATGAATGGATTGAACTGAAATATATCTCCATATACACTAACTAGTAATCTATCATTGTGTTTTCAATGGATCCCTCATACATATTTAGACTTTGTAACTTAAACTATTTGGGTTTCCACCTCCATGTTTCATCATCACTAACATATACTCTGTCGTTATCTATCGGAACGTCATGTTGAGCATACATGGTGTGAAACTGATGAGGGTGTTGACCAGGAGCCATGCCATAATAATTAAAAATGGTTAAGAATTCCAAAACCTAGAATATGGAATATCTATGATTTATGAAATAGATATTTTATTCAGGTCACACAAAAATACCAAGGTATACCTATTTCAAACGTAGGCATTAATAATATTGATGTGTGATCCCAGCATATGTCTTGACGTTGATAATTGTATTAATTCTTTATAGAGGCTCATTACACATAATTATCCATACATAATTTATAAATGGGCTCTAAATAATTGTTTCTTAGAGGATATACCTTCTTTATATTTCCTACTAATCTCAATTATTACTATTTCATTACCACCAGATGAAACCCTAGTTGCGTTTAACTCTAAATCTCATCCTATCCCTCTACCTAAACTATTGATACCACTCTCTCATGACTCCATACCCTAATGGTTCCCCTCCTAGACTGATGATGACAGAAGGGATATAATTTTGTCTAAATACCACCTAAAATAGGATGCGGTTTGGAAAAAATCATAGGGGTTATATCATATACACAAATGGGATTGATAATCCTCAATAGGACATGATGAATGAGATATGAAACAAGTCGATCAAAGAAATACTACTCCTTATAAGAGTAATAGAAAACCCAAATACATGTATTGAATTTCATAAAAAATTATAACAACTAAAATGAAAACTCAAATTACAAAAAGATAACATCATTAGTGACAATGAAACCCAAAAAAATATTAAACAAAAAATAGATAGTAAAATAATTCCAGATCAATGACCTTCACGCAATAACTTGAAAAAATTTTATATATTCATAGAGTGGGCATAATTGGTTTTATTATTATGATCCTCTTAGGAGCCTATCTTTAAAAAGATAATAAAATACTACTAAAAATGGGTGAACAAAAAGTGAAATAAAATCATTTCCTAGAGTTTTATACATAGTTCACAGCCTCACTATGGATATATCTCAACATATAACACATAAAAAATCTTATAATATAATAAAAAATCATATCACAATACCACTTCCATATTTATTCTCCAATATTTCCCAATTTCACACATCCTCACACATCCTTATTCATTGAATCCATCCTAAATTCACATAGTATAAAGTATCATAACATGAATCACATTTATCACATGTACCACATGCATCACATCATCTCATCATCCCATGAAACATCACTAGACAGTAACTGAGTAATATTTGGGATCCTCCAAAAAGTGTATGTCTTTTATTATAAATAGATTATTTTACATCAAACAATAACATTCCATATTCTGATTAATGTACCATAATCCATCATTACCTAGGAAATGAATATCTATAATGGTACTTATGATAATATATCTAGAGATATGTGTGCTTGAAATAAACAAAATCCATTATATATATCTAAAAACATATATGTGAAAGATAACCATATTTCATACTATAATAAATATTATAATAGGTGAAGAGAGAATGAGTATAAGGGATAATTATCCGTCCATTCATCTCTACCCAAGATGTTGGAGATAAAAGCCTCCCTAATTCCACTGAGTGTTAGTTAAACTACCAACATGGGTTTGGTAGTGTATGTAATAATAAATCGTATAATATATAATTTAGATCATAATCAAAACATGGGAATTTACCTAGTGTTATTATTAGCTACAACATACATTTTTTTGAAACTTGGTTCCCATCACTATCAACTATATGACATATAAGGAAACAAGTAATTTTGGAGACATTCATTAATTTTTGTTCATTTCATT
Source organism: Viscum album (assembly GCA_963277665.1). Taxonomy (NCBI): domain Eukaryota; kingdom Viridiplantae; phylum Streptophyta; class Magnoliopsida; order Santalales; family Viscaceae; genus Viscum; species Viscum album. The sequence goes on from OY728161.1 coordinate 1,597,981,425, forward strand.
TACCCTTTCTCTTTATAATAATTAATTAATTAGATTTTAACTTATGTTCCTCCATTATCATTTCTTTAACATCAATTTGAATTACATTCCCCCAAGGAATATCCCAATTGAGACTATGGTTACACATGATTTTAATCTTTTCAACAATATGAAAAACACTAACCATAATGGTTAAAAAAATTATTAAACAATAGAATTCTATTGTTTATGGTACTCTAGGAATATTCCTAAGATATCATAAATAATGACGTATAAATATTTGTAAGAAACATTCTAAATTATTAGGTAATGGAATGAAATTAAGAAATCGTCCTGACCATCTATCCATTAAGTAGAAAATTAACTAGAATGCATCACAACTTTAAGCACAACAACAATCAATATTAGAATCAAAATGTTATAACAATAAATATGCCAACCCAATACCATAATTCATAACACCATCATATAAATAAACTACAGTCATGAACTATGAGTCTTCATCACCATATATTTCCAATAAACAGCCATACCATTCTCACATCACATCACAATGCTATTCTCACATCTATAGAAACCATTAAAGGAATCAATAAAAAATATTCTATAAGGAATTGAATCCCTAAATTCTAGGAAAATTACATTTATATGAACCCGTATATCTCATCCCAAATCATTAATCATTATTAAGAAAATCCATTTCTATTCTATCATGATTTAACAAACTCTTTAATTATAGGTCTGAACTATGGCTATCTTAAGTGATAATCTATTACAAGCTATAAATATGTATGACTGGTCTAAAGAAAAAACAACAGTTTCAACATAAAAATAAGAAAGAATAATTCACATTTAAGATGCCTATTTATATTTCTTATAAACAAGATTTAATTAATCAATTTTTTATCCATTTAATTTAAAATATTTATGAAAAATTTTATTATACATTTGTTAAGAATCATTTTATTTCTATCAAATTATAAGAATCAAATGATTACTTAAACATTCCTTATTAACTATTTATCCTACGAACACTTTTCCATCCTTAAATTATTTAATCATTTATTTATAAAAGTAAGAAGCTAAACCCAATAAGATCATACATGCACAACATTCTTTATCATATATATCACACTACCTATAAAAATAAGAGGAAACCCATTATCACAGTGGAAAACATATAATCTCTTCAACCATAATTCATTACCTTAATTAATATGGTTATTTATTGAATAAGGATAATTTCACTATATTGACAAGTGATAAATCTTAATTATTTTATAAATTCTCATAAAAAAGAAATGGAGAAAAAAATAGCCCATAAAACAAGGATCTCATGTTACTCAAAAAATAAATGAACAACAAAATGGATCTCGATCACCCCTCTAAAAAGGTGATAGCATCAAACTAAAATTTTGTTCTATAACCATGTCAAAAAATATTAAAAAACTGTGAGTACATTGAATATTATCTTCGATAATATTAAATGAAGGAGTTAGAGGAAATAATACCGATTCATAATAAATGAAAAATAATCGGAGAAAAATCATCTCATATCACCATAGAATGAATATAATACAACGGGGATTAATCTATTGAAAAATGGAATTAGAATTATTTGAGGAATATTCACTTTCAGAGGGATGAATAGAAATAGAGGGTTTCATATGTTTTAAATTTTCAATATTAGGATGATATTCAAAATGTGAATTTTTCATTAACATTTTTAATGAATTGTAATTGACAACTGGCCAAAATTATGTCACCAAAATACACCTGACCAAAATTTAATTATTGTTGTGAAACTAATGTTCACAATGTGAGTTTTTCTTGGATGTATTCCTGAGGTACAAAGAATCCTGAATTATTAATTTTCAAACATCATAAAAAAATGATTTACCCTTTGATCCCACATCGCATTATCCATGAATTATATTTTTCGGTGATCCAACCTCTCACAAAATCTATGAACAACACGCTCATGAAATTAACATCATTTAATGTTAGTATCTACACTTTATTCTTTATTATATATCACTAATACCATCAAACCCTCTATATTCTTCCGAAAATAACCATATGCCTCTAAAACATTCATAGATATATGTAAAATGTATTTTTTTTCTTATATGTAAGATGGAAACAATTCAATCATCTAGGGTCCTGCATGGATCTGGATCTTTTGTGAGGAGAAATATAGTGAAAATAATATTGATTTCTGATTAGGCCCATGATTTAATATTCTCATGTCACATAAATTCTTAAAAAAATGTATCTACTAACACATATTTCCTATCATATAAGATCCTTGTTTTGACCATGTTCTTAGGGTAGGAAATGTGAAAAAAGTTTTGTATTTAAATGAAAAATAGCAATCATGCATGAAGAATTATGATCCATTTAATATCATTTATAATATATTTTTTGGGTAATACAATTCATCATCATGATTCTAGGTCTACTTTTTTATATTCTTTTTTGTTTTATAATAAGGACCGTGGATATATTGTATAATATAATATATAGAGGATATTTTTGTTCAGTTTAATGACATGGAACAAGGGCGATGTTGTGTATTTTTATACAGTTATAAATAGAAATTTATGTTATGTGGTTTAAATTATTATTTCCCATACCTTCAAAGTTTAGTTTAACATCATAATTAAGGGATGTTAGCTATATAGTATAATATATTGTAGTGAGAAATATGTGAATCAATGTGAGGTTGTGAAAAGTATTTCATTATAGATATTTTATTCTTAGGGATGTGATGTGTTTCTTATCCATTGTGATCAAGGAGTATTATCCATTGGGGTAGAAATTTGGTATACTATATGGTACCTCAGATTTTATTTTCATTTTTAGATACTTTTTCTAGGGAACCTGTGAGATCCTATAGCTGACACCAACACTACATGATTGAATGAGGGAAGAAAAATACTATTATTAAGGGCTCAAGAATTTTTATTTTGATAAATATCTAAGTTGTAATACGTGTTTCAATTTTTTTAAACATTTTATTCTAAAATATAAATATTATTTTGGTATTATTCATCTTTAGAAATATGTTTGAATTTGGAATACTAATTTTATTTTAATATGAAATCAATGGGTATAACCAACTTTAATCAATAGACAATAGATGGTAGGATCTCATTTATAGAGGTATGGATTTTTGGTTTTTTATTCCTAAGAGTTATGTAAATATATTTCAAGAGAGTAATTATTATACTATTCTAACATATTCTAAATTATATTCAAATAGTACCTATTGAAATCAACTATCTATATATTTTATGTTTTATTATATTGGCATCAGTGGATAAAAGTGATGTTGTATTCCTTACATAGAATTTTAAACAAATATGAATAAATTTTGGTTTCATTTTCTGTCAATATTATATGATGGAAACAAAATATAGTTATTTTTTTCAACATAAATAAAAATATTATACCCAGAATTTTGGTCTCAATGATGGTCACAACCTCATAACATCTTGAGATGATGTTTAAGGATGTTCAGATATATATGGACTTCCTAAATATAGAAAGGGGTTATTTCCCCATGAAATAAATTACCAAAGTTTCTAATATACATGAATATTTGGTGGAGAAAATATTTATAGGTTTAGATGAATCAAACAATCATATATCTAATAGTGATGGAAATATCAGGTTTACTACAATAATTCCCACATCATTGAAAATCAATAGTACACAAGCCTATTGAATTGATAGTAGAGATTAGTTCATAAATGAATGGTTCAATAGGTACCTATGTGGAAAACTTGTATGAAATTGACCATCTCCCCTCATTCAATTTAATTGAGAAAGATCCCCAATAAATATATTTTTTATAATTTGATATGAATTTGGGTCATCGTAAAGCATAAATTATACATCCTGAAATCATATATTCTCCCCCTTATATCTATCAAATGGATGTATTCTATTCTAGATATTGTATGTTATGGAATATATCTATCTGTTTAGGAAATTTATCATTGAGGATAGTAGCTTGTGTTATTCTAATTTATCATTGATTACATTTTTTTCTATTGTGTAATATCCAATGAATGGGGACACAAACCTATTATGTGAAATTTAAATAACCAGCCCATCATAGTCTAGATCATCTTGGGATGTGGTTTCATTAGTCAAAACAACAGTGCATAAAAATTTCGGACAACAATAGGGGATAATATTGGTTTTTATGAGAATAATGGAATCAAAACTCATATATAATCATGAAAAGGATGAAAATGTTCCTTTTAATTAAAATTTAATCCATTAATCTTCCTGATTTCCAACTATGAATAAGCCTAATTATTTTAGTGGGACATCGGTATTTATATAGTGGAATCCAAATAAATAATTGGATCCTAGTAATATGCATTGTATTAGTTTCACATTCTAGTAGTAAGGAGGAAATAGGAAGAACCAATTTTACGAAGGAGATGATTATGATTCCTACCACCTACACATTATGCTTCAAATTTATCATTAATTAACCAACTAGGATAATGTAGGATCCATAAAAATGAAACTCCAATCTATGGGATAATCCATGGGTAGATAATACGTAATTTTTATGGATTTTAATGTTTACTAGGGTAGTTTTAGGGGTAGGATTTTTCATGAGGAAATCAATTTTTTCCTTCCTCTTAACTGACATCCAAGGCTAAAAACTATGGTAAAACACATCTGGGATGATCGTTCCCCAAACCAGATATCTAGTTATCATTTTATGATTGATTATTTACATGAGTGGGTCTATAATGGAACAAAATTAACATCATGATTTCTTGGGTAACACCACACCATTTACATAATTAAGATTAATATGAGGAAATCTTGCTCGATATTAGAATACTCGGGATCAATATCTAGTATAGTCATGCTTAGAATGTAAAGAATATTTTTCTTACCCAAGTTATTATTATACGCATGAAGACAAACAAATGACTTTTCTATGTTCTCCATATATAAGAATAGTGGTTTTCAGTTAATAGGTGACATTAGGGCCATCTTGTAAAAATTACAAATCATGGTATTTTTTATATATTATTGACTATATTTTTCCAATAAAAAGGTAATTAGATTTTTCATCTAATATTTAAGGGTGGAAAATTTCCTACATGGTACTATAAGATGAATTTTGAACCATGGTGGTCAGTAGATAGGAAAAAATGATTAGTTTTCATATCTTGGACAATATCAGTCATCTTTATATTGTTATAGGGAAATTATATTGATGATATTTTAGTATAGAGATATATCTCCATTATTCATTTAGAGACATGGTGTCATTAATCAATGTAGGTCGTAGTTCTTCATCAATTCCCAAAATCAATTCCATGATATCATAAACACGGGATGAGGTACTATCCAAAAATACTAGATGGGTATATGTGAGAATCTTTTCTTGATTCCCCATAATCTTCCATTTAATCATTATTGGTAATGGGATATAATAATGATTTTTTGGATTTAGAGAATAGTATTGTGACATTTTAATTTCTTATAAAAATTGGGGGAGTTTCTTTAAATCCCAAAGCTATGGCCACATGAACATAATTAATAAGTTTATTCATAAAATTATATAATTTCAATCCACAATAATCTAGAGAATATGATGTGCTTACATTCAGAATCTCTAGAGATGAAATTATGGTATTCTAAACTAATGTGTTTGTAGGGGAGGTTGAAGATGATTTCAAATCCTCAAGGGACTATAGAGACAATAAGGTATAATCAACAAATTAGGTTAATTTAATTGATATATATGTTATATTGATAGTATTGCTTATGATTACTGATCTATGTGTTGTCCTCCTCTCTTCATGGATGAGGTTTGTTTTATTGGAGAAACCTAGTTCCATGGTAGTTTTGTTTCAAAGTGAGTCTGGTTTCATTTTTATAAATATATCATTGTGTTATTGTGTATAATTCTTCATAAGAATCATGGAAATGTTTTAGAAAATAGATGTTTCTATATTATTTTAGGAAAATCCCCTTATAGAGTGTATGAGTTTCTACTTTACTATGCTAGGAAATATTACTCATGGTATATGATTCTATATCGATGATTATGTTTTTACCATAATGAACATACTTGAGGTACATGATGAGTTTATATAAAATAATTCAATAAGAAATAAGTAAAAAAATTTATGCAACACAATGTTATGACATAAAATTGGGATGGTTTAAGTGGGAAAACAGTTGAATGATGTTTGATTTGATGAGTTTATATGATTTTCAACAATGTGTAACAAGATATTTATTGAGAAAACACAAGCTTTAGGTTGTGTTATTCTGAAAAATATTATCTAATGGATAAACAAAATAGGAATTGGATGATATATGTGTAGCCTAATTAATTGTTGTTAATATATGGGTATATGGATATTACTCTATGATGTTGAGGCTATCAAACATTTTGAATGTGTATTTTATCATTATATGTTGTAGAATGATTTGACAGAGGAATCCTATGAAGTCCATAAGATATATTTATTGATGAATATTACCTAATGAACTTGTTAAATCCATATTGGATGAAATAAAATTCAAAAAATACAGTTCCTAAATAAATGGAGTTCCAATAGTCATACAGTTTGATATAAAGGTTGAGTTACAAAATCCAGAAGCCATATATTCAGAAAACCTAATGTGATGTTCAATTATAATGTACAAAATTTTTTTTACAAATATAATGATGGATTATGTATAAATTATAAGATATATAGATGAAAGATATATTATAAGGTGGATATCATGTTGATGATTCCAGAGAGGGACAACTAGTGAAGATCACTGAATGGATAAATTGTTGATGTTTCAATGAATGGATGTCTGTCAGAATAAAACTATATTGACCCGATGAATGAAATATTATTATGACATAATGATGAGAATTTTAATGCAATTTTATGGAAGAAATATAGAATTAAAAAGTAAAAATAGATTTCTAGATAATGTTCAATTGTATGAAATGAAGAAAAATTATTCCAAATGAACAAATGGTTTCTAAGATAATAGAACAAGCTGAATAGATATATGGTAAATATTTATCTTTTTAATCCATAAAATGTGTAATACCTATGATATACCATCAGAATGTTGATTTCATACAATATATATCATAAAAAAAATTCTAAATAGAGGTTTAAGGTGCTTTATATAATCATAGTAATGTTATTTAGAACAAAAATTCGATATTTCTTGTTATTTGTTTTTTATATATACATCTTAAATTATTTTGATTGTGGTTGAAGTCATATTAATATTCAAGAATATTCTATAATATTTTATAGGAATCAATAAAAATTGACAGTTGGTGTGATGAGAAATTTCATTTTCCTTCGGATGGAAATTAATTTTGAGTTCATCATTATTCACCTAAGAGGAGCACCTATATAAAGGGGTGAAAGGGTTTGGGAAAAAAATATTCATACATAAATATGAGATAAAGTGATGAATGATTTTTTTCTTTAGTATAAATCCATGGTTATACATGTTTGAAGTGATACAACCAAATTAAGACTTTTCAAGCAGAAGAACTTTGTGATCAGTTTCATTAGGAATGAAAGAAATTATCGGACATTGTATCATCAGTTATAGAATATGTTTTGTTTGAGTTATCAAATTACATTATATATAGTTTATGTATATGAATCATATGAATAATAATGATAGTAAAAGGAATTATACAATAATGTTGCACTAAATTCAATTAAATTTATTTGAGGATCCTCGGTTGAAGACACACTAAAAAGAGATTGATACTCAACCGATGGAGGGATTACTAGGCAAATCTAGATAAAAAAAAACATTCCACAATAAATTTTTGTAAATATTTATATATTATAAGATTGAGTTATCTAGGTAGTTTCAATAATAAGAAGAGATTTAAATACCATTAAAATATTATGAGATGTTTTTGAAAATACTGATGATTTTATAAATGTGAAGGTGTTCTAAATTTCATGTGGAGCATGAACACATGAAGAAAATTATATTTTTATTAAATATTATATAATAAGATACAATATTTAATAAGAGATTTGGATAATCAATTGATGAAATTTTTTGTGTATAGGGTCTATAAATACCTTTTAAAAATTGGGATATAAAAAGGATAGTTTGGTTGTAGAACTAAATGTGGAAGAAGAATTGATTTCTAGGGTACAGAATTAGGTTAATATAGATGAACAATAACTATGGTGTACAACTATTTTCTAAATTTTCCTTTGTATTCATGAAATAAGATAATAAAATAATCCATTCTTGGGGGACAATAAATATATAAAAGTGTAGGTCATTGTACCGATCCTTATAAATATAGTGTGTTGATCTCCCACAACATATTACTATATATGAAGTTATGTAGAGATATATATTTGAATTTATCATACCAATAATAAGTTCCATTGTATATTTTTTAGTAATAATTCCTAAAAGAAGAAAATTACTAATTCACACCTACCTCTATCAATGATATAACTTTAATTAGGAAATTTCAATTAGTATCAGACGAGGTCCCCTATGAAATATTCAACTAGAAAATTAGGATTTGGAATATATATTCAGTTGAAAAGGGTTTATCATGTATTTGAGGGTAAAAACTATAACATTTGGAAGAATATGATGTTCCCCTATGTTCTATCTCTTTTTCTTGAAGTTATAGATGCTTCTATAGTGTAATTTTCTCCCATTAATGTGTTTTTTAGGAAAATTCTTGAAAATATAAATTTTCAAAGATTATATAAATGAAGATAATTCTATTCTTAGGGATCTGTCATAGAATTTTTATACAAATTTTATTTTACATCAATGTAAAAATAAAATTGAGACTAGTTGAGGAAAAAAATGATGGAAATGAAATTTTTTAATGAATATAAGATAGAAATATCTAGGAGCATGTTTATATATATTGATATTAATGATAAAGTATTTAATGATGAATAAATTTAATCATTAAAAGATAATATCAAAAATATTATTGATTTTAGAGAAAATATATAAGATTATTCTATTATAAAGAATGTATTAATAAAAAATTCTGATAGATTTGATTCTACGTTTCTACATTAGAAGACCAAGGGTATTTATATTTTGATAAACTTCAGAGTATTCATATGGAATATGAAATCAAAAACAAAATAGTATTCATGAATAAGTATTAATGAATAAGTATAATCAATATATATTGATTTTTAATATTTGTTAAATGTAATGTAAAATTATAAATAAATAGTTGTTGAATTGAGTGATTTAGCTGCTGGGGAAAATATTGATGATTTAAAAATAATAATTTCAAAATTTTAGAGGATATGAAAAAAGTAAAATTATAATAGAAATTGTAAAAATATCTTAAATTTATTAATTGTAATTATAAGTGTCATTTATCTAGAAATTTCCATAAGATGAATATTTATGATTCGAATTGGTAGTATAATAAGAGAGGTCTCAAAAAAAAGTGTATGACACATAAGAATCAATTTTCTTAATAGTAAAATAGAATTATTTATTGTAAATATATGAGAATGATGATATTTATTTAAGTAATGATTTATATTTTCCAATAAACATCATCTATCATGTTAAATGGAAAAAGTGTTCCATATGATAGTGATGACGATGAAGAAGATAAAACATGAATGATTTGATTCAAAAAGAATAATTTGAAAATTTTATTAAGTAAATTTCACAACTCAAGAACGAATGTTAAAATTTAAAGAAATAAGTGGAAGATATTTTTTAAAAAAAGGCGAGTGTATCGAAAAGAAGTTAATAAATCATAAGGATATTAAATCATGTTAAATTAAATTTGATTAAATTGAAGGGTAACTAAAATCATCTGAATGAGCAACACCAATAGAGGATAATATTGACACTGTATAAAAAACACTTGATGATGAATTTATGTAAAATAAGAAGAATTTGGATGAATCGGAAAACAATGGTAAATAATCTTAAAGAAATTTTTACTATGAAATATGTAGAGTTATCAAAAACATAATACATGTTTATTACATCATAATGTTATTTTATAATGTTTTAAAAGAATTTTCTAAAGCAATTATAATTAATGGTGTCTTCATGAGATATTTAAAGGAATGTTCTATAAATGTTGTCTGTATCTATTACAAAATTTTAATAATGCTTATATTCATCGAATGATAATAAATTTCATAAAGTTATGATATTTGAGAAATTATCCTCTATAAATAGGGGGAATTCATAATTAATGTATCTCCCTAAAAAAATTCACCAACATTTTTTGACGAAAAAATTATCATCAAAATATTTAAACTATTAGTATGAATGGTCAATATATAGGGGTCAATATGCTTGTTTGGGAGTATTCCAATACAAATAATATTCATTTTCCTAAAATATTTATGTACAAATAAAACTGGACGAATATATTAGGAGATTTAATTAATAGATAAGAATAAGTTTTCGATAAAGTATAATGAAGAATAAATAAAAATTTATAAGGAGAATTATATAAATATGTATGTGAGAATCCTAAGAAGTATGAGAAGGTAAATAAATAGTTCATATATATTTGTCCAAATCAAATAGCCATGGATCTAATAATAGAGGAAGAACAAAAACATGATGAAGAAAATATGGTGAAAAGAGCATTTGAAGATGAGAATAATATTGAAAATAAGTTTCCAATATATGATGGATTGAAAATTTCAATAAATTTATTCATGTGTGATCATTATGGGAATGATACTATTATATTAATAAATTTATTACTAGACCATGAAAAAATTCATATGTAGGATTTCAACAACTAGAGTAAACAAATAAATTAATAATGTTGTTGAAAATATGAAAACTTATTCTAATGATTATAATGATTTAAATAAACAAATTAACAAATACAAGAAGGAAGATCATAAGGAAGAATGTAAATCCCACATGAATTCTACAAAGTTGAAGAATATTTATAGAATCAGATAAGACTCTCAATCTGTTTATTAATACTATGGAATATTGATGTTCCTCCTTGATACTAATAAACATGGTTATATATACTACCATGTAGGGAATTGAAGCAGAAGTCATACAAAATATGGCTATGTGTTATGGAATTTTTATAGAAAAAAGAGGCACCCACATGGTACATGTAATGACATAGACCTGGATGCCAGTAAACAGTTCCCTTATACCTTTTTGTCGTAAGTCCTTAAGAACATCTCTTCATATGCCAGAGGATACCAAATAATAGTGATGGTCTATGGATTAAATAGTGTGGAAATTATACCCTAAAGTTATAGTAGCGCTAGGGTGCAGTCCAATATAAAATAATATACAACTGAAAAATCATAAATAAACGAAAGATAAGTAGTGAAAGAATAATATAAATTGTATACTACTAAAAAATATCAAATTTTGAGATTAAATAGATAGATGAATGTCATTGTGATTATATACAACCAATAATATTTTTCATATACTATGACACATTTTAGTATAATAAATGAAATAATAAAATAAATAAAAGATGAAAAATGTTCTATCCATGAGGATCATGAGGTCTTGCATAGACCAATGCTCCTAACACCCAGTTACCAATAAATCAACACAACCAAGATTCCATGTTCCTATGTAATAAAGGTATACTCATTTACCCTAGTGAAATGGAGGACCGAACAAGGTGTAAGTCATATCTTAGTTGGTAACCACCCAAGTTCCATGGAATCAAGTTAGTGAATTTATATAAAAATGTTGTGTAAGAATATAAAAAAATTAATGAAGTTACTCAAATGTAAACAAATATTAAATATCATGTTCACATTAAAAAATATTTCATTCTAATAATTTAATTTTGGACATAAACCAGTAGTTTAATAGACAATCATGTTTTAACTAATCATATTCATTAAATAATCAACGTTATTTAAATTATATGAATCAAGAATTGTCTAACTCTATAATTCCCCTATAAAAACATAATCAAAACATGTCTAAAAGTCTATCTAAATGGTATTAGTCAAGACAAAATCAAAGATTATAATGTTTCTTAGAAGACCCAACAATATTAATTACAATCATCACAAATTTTATAACTAGATCCCATATAAGGAATTCTTATATTGGGATCCATGTATCACTCTATGTATAATATAAAACAACACCCTAAAATCCCATAAATGGTGATCCTCTTATGAAATTAGGTATTTCTATATATTTGTTACCACACCCATTATAATTGACTATATCCTTCTCTGTCCACTATGGGATCCCAATCACCACCCAGGGAGATATGATCAATTACACTAAGTCTATACATGGAATTTTCAAATTTATCCATGTATCACTCAGTATATAATATTCAAACCCCTAAACAAATCATCCATGGAAGTACAGGTATCACTCAATCCCATAGCAGTCAGGCCCCACATGAGTCTATCCTTAGAACCCCATTTGAGGAATACAAGAATCACTCTAACATAATCAATTTAAATTATAAATGTATCTATCAATATAATTCTTCATTTAAATAAATAATTTAAACTCACCTCATATGGTGACTCATGTCATGGACCTAGAATTGAAGGTTTTATATTCAACTACTAATGTGAGAATTTAAATATAATAAGAAACACATTGTTATATGGTTCTACGATATTGATATCCATTCCCAATTATGTGACTGGTCAATTAATTGTTATCATATAAATCCCTTTTATAATTCATTTATACTATAATTCAATGATTCAAAATCATTTAACGTGATAAGTCCACAACTAAGAACATCCATTTTATTCTCACTTAAAAACGTGACTTAAGGTATAATATCAATCATAGAAGTATTTCCTCTCAAATATTCACTTGGGAAAACATTATAAGCCATTATCGCATGATGAATAACAATTAAATCTAATAAACATCAATTAAATCACATGGGAATTTCATTATAACTAGATTATTAAGATTAACTAATCTACTAGAATGAATAGTCTCTATCTAACTCACATGGGAAAAACAAAATTAAAATAAATTCTTTCTTAATGAATCATTTCATATCATGGACCAAGCCTAGAGGGATTTATTCTTATGTACCCGTATTGTACTTTTCATTTTAAATGGTAAATTCAACATTACAATAACTTTTCATGGAATGAGCCTTGGTAAATTTTCATGACATTACCTCCTTAATCAATTAAATTTAAATTTAACAAAAATTGATACTCATAACCAAAAATCAATACTAATATACCATTTAAAGCGATAAATAATAACCCCATGAAGGGTCAAAATTCATATACCATAAATAATTTACATTTAAATAAAAAACACACTCCAATGGGTGGTTATAATTTTATAGTACTGAACATATAATAAACATTAATAATACTCTTTCATTAGTTATTCAATTCCTTGAAATCCTATAATTCAAATTCAGTCACGGTGACACTAATAAACTAGGAATGTGGTACGATAACATATATAAACCACCAACTATTTAATAAAAGGAACAGGACCACATACCTCATAGTGAGTATTATCCCCAAATTAAATATGAAGCTATGATTTGGACCTGTTGGTAATAATTCTATGAAAAATTAATTAGACCTAAATATATGGAAAAATGATCTCACAACTAAATAGTGAATCCGAGAGGAAACCAGATAATGTATAATTCAGAAGGACTCAATATATTAACGATGTAGATCAATAGAGATAAATAAAATTCGATTACAAAAATGATCAGGGTTGTTATCGGCATTGTGTGAGATCCTACTCCAAAAAACACGTATTATATTGCATAGAGCTGGTACAGTAGAATGGATAGTTTGGAAATGTAGCAGGTGAAACTATTCATCCATCTAGGTCTTTGAGCCACTAGATTGGTAACAGGGTCTTGCAAGGATTTTGGGCCACCCAAGGCCTTCAGGATAGTTATCTATCAAGGCCTTTGGGCCACTTCAATGACTATGGGACACCCAAAGGCCTTCAAGGCACATTAATATGAATATGTATCCATTAGAATAAAATGGAAAAGACACCAGATTAGGATTCAATGAAGACACATTCTCTAAAGCAGAGCAATGTGGATTTGGAAGAATGATAGAGTTTGGAATTTCCATCGGTATCAGGTCATTGCAGCCATGCACTGGGAAGCTATCCTACCAGCCTTGATAAGTTGGAGTGCTTGTATAATGACATGTACTATGGAGGATCAGTTCCAAGTTGTCTTTTTTGGGTGATTTCCTATAAGAGGTATGGTTCACGTGATTGTATCTAAGACTTTAGTCCTTGAAAGGGTTACAATGCACCCCTTGAAAGGAATGTTACAAAAAATAATGATGATATGAAGGCATTCAGTCCATTCCAAAAAATTATTTTAAAACCACCTCGCATAATTTGACACATAATGTTACCCTAACCGTGTGAAAAATTTGTCATTAATAGTGAAAGGGTACTACATAAGTGTCTCAAAACATGTGGCCTAGGTGAAATGTTTTTCTAAACTGTGGGGAAAACATTTGGTTAACATCTATTACACTGATCAAGCATGAATTATTTTCTACTGGGACCACACAGTTTCCGAAAAATTGTGCGCCCTCTATAGACCAACAAAACATTGTATTTTTTACCACGACACTCATAACCTCGATGAGAAACCCATGTAACACTCATTCTGTTACAATTTTTCAAAACATAACACTTTGAAGTGTTCGAACTCTCCTAATTACATTACAATCCCTGATATAAAAAACATTCCGTCTTGTAATCACCATGATGAAAATTCCCTTGAAATTACGTCCGGTTAAAAAAATTGGACCATACAAACTCCCCACATTAGAACTTATCAACCTCAAGAAGTAATAGGAAAATAATGAAAACATCAACTTACATATAAGGTCCATTTAAGTATTGTTCATATTTTCATTCTTCATTTCTAAATTCCAAATGAACTTTAACAGATTTCTTATGTCTGAGGCACTAAATCCATCAAAACCTGTGCCAATGATTGATTTCCAATGTAAACATAACAGAGGCTCATACTTGAACACTGTTAATTAAAGACATTATCACACTAAAATATCCTTAATCACATGTCCAATGGTTATCCACACAATGTATTTTTTACATTAAATGGATAATTCCTTACAAATGTTCATCCACCATAATAATTTTCTTCCTGGAATGCCCTAAGTGGTCTTGTGAAACTCTAGGTGTTTTTTTTGTTAACTAGGTGAACCAAAAAAACAACTATAGTAATAACAGGGACCCCATTAGAGAGAAATGGTTGAAACATTATAGACCAATAGAAACTAGTTGTTCAAGCATACCTAAAAGACCGGACAGACCATTACAGTAAAATTTCCTTAAATTGGAGACTCACTTTAATATTATTTCCCTTGGATATATACGTATATCATGAATGGGAATGAGTTGAGAAACTCTGAATAAATATTCCCAAAATATCATCTTAGTTAGAATGCATATTACAATGGAACTCTAACTCCTTTTTCTAGAGTATTATTTATTTACAAAAAACACATCCGCTGAAGAAAATTCCATTCTCTAGGTTATGTTTTGAGATTGAACCATCACCTGGCCATGTAAATTGTTCTGATACATGAATAAACCAGATCCAGAAAACATGGATTTTTACCTATTATAACATCACCCTTAGCCTGAATACATGTCTAGTATAACAAAAATTAATTTAGTTAGTATTTGAGAAACTTTCTCATGGTATTCCATTTTCCATATTTCAATGTGAGATGTTGATAAAAACATTGAAATCCAAATCAGAACATGTATTGAGCCCATAGAGAAATCCACATGGTGGTAAAAAATGGGATCAAAAAGATTCCAAGAGTATATCCACAACATTCCTATGAGGGAACACAAATATCATGATGAACTAACCAATCCAAAAAAGAACCACACAACCATCGAGAAAAATAGATAGAGATCTCATAATAGCACCATATATTTTAATTCATTCTCATAGCATAAGGTTAATGATCTCTTATTGAATACAGTAAAATAACAATATAGGATACATTCTCAAATCATTTGGAAAATTGATCTAAGAGGATAAGAAATATCACAACAAATATCTGTCAAACCACTATAGGTATATTTCTTTAGATGATGATCAACTTCAGTTGCCAATGATTCGCCAACCAAACCACAATGCAAATACCATCAGAGGAACTTTTTATCATACAATATTTACCACTAAAATTAAATCCTGATAAATGGTGTATCTCATGGGTTGTGAAAACAACCAACCAAATCAATTTCATGATACCAAGGATGTTCCAAATCATTTAAATACTTATCATCATAAAAAGAATTTAAAAATGAAATGAACATTTCCAAATGTTCATCTTTGGTTGTGCCTATCCTACATTGAATGGAAAACATCACTAGAATGACCACGATGCTCATCATATTATGATTGTCAAATTCATAAAACATAATTACAATCTAGCCACTCACAAGCATTATAGATCATAAAAACCTCCAACAAACATGAGATTCACATTTGAGTCACAATCAATATGTCAAAGAATTTGGAATGAAAACAGAAACCAATAATAAAAAAATATAAAAAAACGAGATTCTATAAAAATTTCTATCTATAATTTATAGTAAATTTATTCCATTAAATCATAGACCACTCCAATATGTAGATGACTAGAGAATTACATAAACATCATGAGGATCAATGATTTTATCAAAATAAACCATTTTGTTTCAACATTTCTCATCTCTATGGGTATCACTTATATCAACACACAGTGTCCAAAGATTTAAAAGTGAGGTGAAAGAGCATGGATACTATCTATTGTATTTCCTCCATAATCATCAAGTATCAGGTGCATCAAATAAGAAACTGTCTCATGTCACATCAACATATGAATTTAAACCAACTGATAACCTCCTGAGTCACAAGTGGAGTGAATCAAGGTCATGAGACCCACTAAATGGATGACCATGAACAATGAATTTATAATCTTCTATAAATGAGAACCAAAAAATACACACGCCCATAAAAAAGGAAAAAATTACAACAACCACTCATTCAATCAAGGGTTTCATTTAATTGGTACACATTATACAAGGTACAAGGACACCAAAAAGGAACCAGCTATCAGAAGACTCGTGCTATTAAGAAGGAATTTCAAGCACTAATGGTTCTAACTAACATGGTCTAGCACCTTAATAAGCATAAGAATAAAACCAATCACTAGGTGACACAAAAAATAAGTCATTTGGATTAATAGCCTTTTATTTAATACATTTCTTAAATGAATCCGCCTCTAGATAAATGTTCACATATCCAATCCAATGAATATGACATAAAAATTATAAGCAAACAATAAACAAGGGCTTAAAAAGGGGAAACCACAACATGTTCCATTTTACAGTTGAGTATATATATTTAAATTCAATATTTAAACATTTAAATTATTTTATACGAAGAATAAAGAACAAATTCATAAGAAATTAGCACTAAGTACATTATTTAATTAATTTCAAAAAATGGGGGTGTTGTATCCAAAATTAATTTAAATCATTTAGACATTTTTAGGAATCTCATCATAATTAGTAAATTTATACGATAAATTATTTGAAATTTTATAATATAAGGTGTCCTAAGAGGGCCCTGTTAAACCAGCATGGGTTCTTCAGAAAGTATCCGAAAAGATGCTGTTAAATTTTAAAATCAAGAAAAACACCCTCAAAGGGTTATATCATGAAAAATTCCACAATTAACCTACTAGGGTCCAATTTTTCATTTAGAAAAGTAATCAAAACCAATATAATAGAAACCATTATTTCATGAACCAAAATTAAAATATCATTTTCCTTCATGACCATTTAAACCAGATACCACATGGCCATATTCATGTACAATTGTTCTGATATATGGGTTTCCATCTGCTAATCCATAAATCACCCATACACATTATAAGGTGGAATTTGGATCCCATTTAATTAAAAAAAATTCACTTTTATATTCGACCATAGCACATTTAAAAATTTTACTAGGGTCTATAATAATTTATGAGGGTCCAGATATGGTTTATGTATATGGATTACCCTTTTCCAATCATAAGGCACCCATACAATTTACAAATGAACACTAGCTTCCATTTAAATCCCAACAATTCACATACATCCAAATAAAAATGAGAATGAAATCACAGGTAATGAACATAGAAACATATGGTGAAATGAATTTATGTATTTAATATAATCACATAAGAATGTTAAACTACATGAAATACATTCTAAATAAATAAGAAGAATTGTATATTATAATAAAGACACAGTATTTAAATAGTAATGATAAAAGTTACATTAATAAGTACAACAAATCATGGAATTACACCCAATCCCACAACCAAAATTAGTATGAAACCGGTAACACCCCAAGCTTCTATGGTACGCTTCTCTTTGAATAATGTGATAGTGTGTGTCGTACGCAACACCGAGTTCTAACACACCACAACCAATCAAACTAGCCGTTATGAATAGTAATACCTACTTTTTTAAATTATATATATTTTATATTTCAAAATGGACTTCATTTTTGGATTCGGATTATCGAATTTATCCTAGGGTGAAATTTTGGAACTTTTCAGATAACACTTATATTTTGATGAATAGTGATAATTACTAAATTTTAATTTAAAACAACTTTTTTAATCGAAATAATTCATATTGATAAATTATGATTTTGAGTGGTTTTAAAGTATATTTAGAATATATTTTTACCATTTAATTCAATATTGGTCATTGTACATAATTTTACAATTAAACCGGACATAAACAAGTGTCAATCTTTTCATAGTTATTATATCTTAAAAACACACTTTTTGTTTTAACATCGGGAATTAATTTTAAATTAATTTCTGCCACTTCTGTGTTTTGAATTTGGAAAAATGGATTCCATATTTAGAATCAGGATGTTCAAATTGTGTAAATATGTAACTTTTATTTTTAGACATTTTGAATAATTACTACGGTAAAAATTTTATTTACCATGGTTAAGGGTAAATCCGGTAAATAAGGTTTAAAAAAAATAATATTATAATAATACTAAATTACCCTAAAACGTGTCCTAACCTTATTGTTGGATACATGTCCGACCATGGGCATCTTTGGGTCGATTTTGAGACCCCATGGTGCCACTTGTAAGTGATAGGGACACTTTATTTTAATTAAGTTAAAATGTATACAAAAATGACACAAGCATATATTTTTTAGTATTGATTTAATTGAATTTTTTTGAAGTAATCATTCTATTATAAGTTTCACAAAAATCAACAATTGAATAGTGTCAGAATTGACATAAAAGAGTTTTTAAAACAAATATTATATTATTAATTGATATTAAATTCCTAAAAATATAATGTTCGGCCAAAAGACTTAAATCATGATAGGTGTATCATTAATGGACCATTTGGGGGTATCTTGGATGAGTATAGTATGTTTATTAACTATGTAATATAAACATAGAAAGTGACCTGATAAATGTCAAACTAATTAACTAAGAGTTAAAAATAAAAGATAAGGTTAATATATTAACCCAAACCTGTCTAAATTCTATTGTTTGAATTGTATTCGACCTATCCCCACCTTAGCCTTTGAATAATCAACTTTTTAGCCATTAGAAACCGAATATTAATTTATTATAAAATAATATTTCTAGCTTTTCCAAAGGTGCCCCTCACCCCTCTTATAAAAGGGCACTCTTCCTTCTCATTTATTCACACCTTAAAAGAATTTTTGTTCGACCAAACTCTGCCCAAATACTCTACCAACTTTTCTTACTACAACCTAGAGGCCTTAGTTTTATCAGAAATCCAACCTAAGGAGCCCTTTTTATCAAATCAAAAGGAAGAACCCGAAGAAGAGGTAATGATTTCACCACCCTTTTCCAAGTTTCTTTCTTATACCACTTATTCTTCCTTTTTTATTACAATTATCAAATAAAAACTCCAGTATATGCTTTATTATAAATATGGTACAACCATATTCAGTATTCTATCAATCCTTTGAATAACATGTCACCATACGTGCGTACGTACAGTTTACCATCTCCACGTCGTGGTGTAATTGTTATTCAATATATTATTATTTGGATGGTTATAATAATGATGTGTAACTCATGTAAATAATAAATAGAACATCATAACGATTCTGTATATATGATATACTATCCAATTATATATTATTTTAATATCAATATAATGATATTGTCGCCCGTGCGTATGTACGGACTACCGTCTCCACGAACGCGATGAGATTCATTCTCCATCGTATCTGTTCAAGTATAATTATCATTTGATGATTTAAAAATATTTTTTAAGGACTTGGTATCATTCTGGATATGAATAATATACAACCTATACATGAAAAACATGGCTTACGTAACAAATCATATAAAAGAAAATGGGTAAGTTAAAACCCGAAACGACGATAATACTAAGATATTATTAACAAAGCAATGATAAAAGATCATATACAATATCATATTAATATATATGATTCTTGTATAATTTAATAACAATTATTTTACCATTATACAGGAGGTTAACCTACCCTCATCCAAGTAAATGTACAAGGTAAGGGTTTATTTCACAATCTCTTCATTATTCGAGGTTGTTTATACATAATAATCTACTGGGATCTCTTTATCATCCACATTCGTATTTCTTAAAAATGTATTTCAATACATTTTTACTATTTACAATAATATGGGTTAAAGTCATTTATACCCTTGTTTTAATATTTATAAGTGGTTTATAAAGGAAACTTTCTATCATTTTCCAAATAATGTGCTTTTTAACCTTTTCGAAAGAATT
This sequence comes from Viscum album, assembly GCA_963277665.1. Classification (NCBI taxonomy): domain Eukaryota; kingdom Viridiplantae; phylum Streptophyta; class Magnoliopsida; order Santalales; family Viscaceae; genus Viscum; species Viscum album. Next base: position 1,598,002,277 of record OY728161.1, read on the forward strand.
AAGGTAAGAATGTTTTTTTAACTTATAAGGTGGGTACGGTTATTTTCCACCATTAAAAAATCATCGAAGCTTCCCTTACAATCTTATAAGAATGATTTCAAAGAAAATGTTTTATTTCATAAATATATGACTCTTAAATGATTTCAAAATATAAAGAGATATTTCTCTAAAAAGAGTTTTTATTTCATCTATGTCAACATCCTTTGATGGATTTTACGCTTATTTGAAGTTGATTTATTATGATACAAAACTTCTATATTGTATTGAATGTTTTGTGATCTGTTTGACTACGGATGAGAAATTTTTATACCGTTCATAGTTTGTGGTGAAATTATTGACATTTCGTATGCTAGTTTTAATACGAATGTTTATATTATGTTTAAACCTTTTCATATGTGAATGCATTGGGATAAATATGTGATGGATGGAGCCCTCTATAGCTCCTCGATGCATCAGTTGGTCTCATGAGACAGACTAGTGTCTTGGAATAAGGTCTTGGCAATATCTTATTTGTAGACTTGGAACGAGGCCTTGGCTATGAGGTTATGATAGTCTGGCATTATGCATTACATCATTATGAAAGTGGTAATTGATATTTAATGTGATTATTGAATTAGTAGAATATCCACGTGAATAAGTAAATGGAATTATTTCGTTATATTTTTTCCATACTATGTTGATGTTCAAGTTTAAAAGGCTTTTGTTTTAAGTTATACATTCCCTTAAATGTTTATTCTTATTTATGAAAGTTTCCACTATATTGTTATCCTTATTGGGCATTTGAGCTCACCCCATTTCTATGTTTTATTTTTCCCAGAATGTGAAGAGGTAATTTTTGAATGACCTGCAGGGATAGTATGTGGGGATATGAGTGTGAGATAAAGAGACTATGTTGTTGTAGTAGTTTTTCACTTTATGATGTAATGTAAAACTTTATGAATATATCTAGTGTTTTCAAGTCTACTAAACCAATCGGTCATTCGAGATATGATATTTCTTGTGATCATGACAATGTTATGTAATAATGCACCGACTATGGGTAACTGGGGTCGGGGTGTTACAGTTGGTATCATAGGAAGTTTTGTACAAACCTTGGAAGCTAGATTTAGATAAATTCTTATTCGAGCACATAGATTTAAGATGGACATTGAGGATTAGTATAGAAGAACTACCTAGAATTTTGGTATTGTAGTGATTTTGTGAGTTTCCTGAGAAATACATCCCTGTCCGGATACGAGCTGGTAGAGGCAGCTCTGGCACAGAGGTACCTAGGTGTAAAACCCGAAAACACCGCTTTGAGCTAGACTCGAATAGGAAATGGTTCATGACAATGGGCCTTGTTGCACTCTTGGTTATGAAACTCCCGAGGGATATGCTTAGGATTACTATCATTTTCCTTACAAATAATTATGAAGGGATTATGAGTATATACTTCCTCAAAGAAAACATTCTTATGATTATGGATTATATCCATAAATAGTTCAATTTATGTTAAGTGTTTTATAAGTATGGGATTATGTATTTTGATTCATAAACAGATCTAGTTTATACCATTGTTTAGAAATGGTGCCTAGTGGAAGAAATGGAAACTGTATCAATTCACACACTCCATGTAGGGATTTACCTCCTGCTCAAAATAATTATAGTGGAGCTGGTGATGCAACTGGTGTCGATTAGCTAATCACCATACTGGGACAACTTACTCAGGTTATGAATAATAACCTTACTCGAATGGAGCACCCTGATCCGCATCATGGAGGATCAATGTTAGATCGCTTCATTAGGTAACACCCACAAATGTTCAATGGGAGTACAAATCCCTTAGTACCTGAGCAATGGATATTTTACCTAGAGAAAATAATTCAGGCTTTGGGGAGTAGTGAAAGGGAAAAAGTTATCATGGAAGTTTACCGCCTCACTAGAGATGCTGATCAATGGTGGTCATTGATTAAAAATATGAAGGAAGATGATGAAGTATAAAATATGGAATTGAGGGAGTTCAAAGATCTATTTTTGGAAAAATACATTCCTCGCGACCATCAAGCTGATATGGAAGGGCAGTTTCTGAGTCTGAGACAAAAAGATGATGAGAATGTCACAAAGTATGAGGCTAACATTACAAGGTTAGAAAGGTATGTTGGAGATTATATACGTATCCCAAGAAGTAAGATCGATCATTTCTTTTATGGGTTAAACCATTTCTCCATCGAGCATTAGTATCACAATCCTTCTCGTCGTATGAAAACATTGTCTCATGTGCTATCAAGACCAAAAAAGAATTCTTTAAGTCTTATGACTTTAAAGCAAAGTTCGAGAAGAAGAGATCTGCTGATCAATCTAGGAATGGAAATAAGCGGAAGAAGGGAAATTTTTAATATCCATCCTATGGTAAATGTGCGAAGAAACACCCTGGTACTTGCTTGAAGGGAACGTGATTCTGTTACAAGTGTGGTGAAAAAGTCCACCAAGTTTGTGATTGTAAAGGGAAGAAGGAAGCTACTAATGTTCAGTGCTACAATTGCAGGGAGATGGCGTATTATGCAAATGAATGTCCTAAGCGTCAGGGGAACTTACCGCAGAAAATTCCAAGGTATCAAGGCCAAGTTTATGCTATCACTACTTCTGAGGTAGAAGCTCCGAAAGATGTAGTGATAGGTAATATAATGGTTTCCACAAGTTTTGAAAATTCATTATTTGATTCTGGATCATTGCACTGTTACATATATTCCCAGTTTTCTAAGAAAATTATATATTTCCAATTTGATTTAACAAGGTTGTTTTCAGTTAAAATTCCTAAGGGAATTATCATTGCAACAATGTTTTGTGAATCAGTCCCCATTAGAGCACATAAATGTTCTTTATCTGCTGATCTCATCGTCATAACTATGATTGAGTTTGATATAATCCTCGGTATGGACTGGCTTTCGGACTATGATGTGAAGATTTATTTTAAGAATAAAGAGGTTACGATTCTTGATGATGATGATAAGGAACACCTTATCTTTAGAGTAGAATCTTCACCACATAATTCTTATCTAGATCCACCCTTAATAGCTCAACTAAATTAAATTATTGGGGAGGAAGAGAATGAAATGAATATGGGTGAGGAAAGGAATGTTCAAATAGAGGATGTACCCGTTGTTAAAGAATATGTAGATGTGTTTCCGGACGATTTACCTGGACATCCCCTAGAGCGAGAAGTTGAGTTTTCCATTGATTTGATTCCTGGATCAAGGCCTATATCGAAGACCCCTTATAGAATGGCCATTGTAGAATTAGTCGAACTAATGAAACAACTAGAGGAATTGAGTAATAAATGATTTTTTCGCCCTAGTGTTTCTCCATGGGGAGCCCATGTTCTTTTTGTTAAAAATAAAGATGGATCCATGAGGATATGTATCGACTACAGGGAGATCAATGCTATAACAATAAAGAACAAGTATCCACTACCTCGCATTGATGATTTATTTGACCAACTGCATGGAGCTCAATACTTTTCAAAGATTGACCTTCGATCTGGATACCTACAATTATGTGTGAAGAAAGAAGACATTCTGAAGATAGCAATTCGAACCAGGTACGGGCATTACGAGTTTACTGTAATGCCTTTTGGATTGACTAATGCATCATCTGTATTCATGGATCTGATGAATAGAGTTTTTAAGGATTATCTTGATGAATTTGTGGTGGTATTTATTGATGATATCTTGGTATACTCCAAAAGCTATGAAGATCATGAAAATCACATGCGCATTATCTTGAAGACTCTGATAAGACATGAATTATATGGGATGTTTAGCAAGTGTGAATTCTGGCTTCAGGAGATTTCTTTTCTTGGCCATATTGTCTCTAAATATGGAATCTTTGTTGATCCTTCTATGACCAAGGAAATCCAAGAATGGCCTGAACTTATGAATATAAGTGAGGTTCATAGTTTTATTGGTTTGGAAGGTTATTATCGACGTTTCGTCCAGAATTTTGCCCGATTAGATAAACCATTAACAAAGCTCACACGTAAAGGGGATAAATTTGTTTGGACAAAAGAGTGTGAAGAATGTTTTGAAGAACTAAAGAAAAGATTAGTCAATGCTCTTATATTGACACTACCATCAGGGAATGGTGGGTTCGTTATTTATAGTGATACATGGAAGAAATGACTTGGTTGTGTCCTTATGAAGAATGATAGGGTTATTGCCTATGCATCACGACAATTGAAAATTCGTGAACAAAACTATCCTACTCATGATCTCGAGTTAGTAGCTATGATCTTTGCTTTAAAGATATGGAGGCACTACCTCTATGGTGATAAATGTGAGATTTATACTGATCACAAGAGTTTAAAGTATATTTTATCACAAACAGAACTCAACATGAGGCAATGGAGATGGCTTGAATTACTCAAGGATTATGATTGTACGATACACTACCACCCGGTAAAGGAAAACAAGGTGGAAGATGCTTTGAGTAGAAAAGACCATGGAGTTTTGAACAATATGAGAATTGAAAGGGATCCAATTTTCATGGATCTAGTGAAGATGGACATGGGAATAACTAGGGAAGGTGAAACATCAATTATTTTTCAAATGGTTGCCAAACCATCCTTACTAGAAAGAATAAAGAGTTATCAGACCGATGATGAAGAATTTCAAAAGAAGATTAAAGCTATGAATGATGGGAGATTGAGAGACTTTGTGTATGACGATGGAATTTCGACATTTGGAAAGAGGCTTTCTGTTCCCGATATACCTGATCTAAAAAGGGAATTGCTGGATGACGCTCATAGTTCAATTTCATTATACACCCTGGGAGCACCAAAAATGTATAGAGATTTGAAGGATAATTTTTGGTGGGACAACATGAAGAGGGAGATTTCTGATTTTGTGTCAAGATGTATGGTTTGTCAACAAGTGAAAGCAGGAAGGAAACAACCTGGAGGAGTCCTGAAACCTCTTCCCATACCGGAGTGGAAATGGGACAATATTACGATGGACATTGTCATGGGGATACCAAAGACTCCTAGAAGGAACGATGCAATATGGTTTATTGTTGATCGTCTTACCAATTCAGCACATTTTCTTGCTATAAGAGAAGATCTACCACAGGAACGTCTAGAAAGACTATATATTAATGAAGTTGTGAGACTTCATGGAGTACCCCTATCGATTGTTTCAGATCGTGATCCCCGTTTTACTTCAAGATTCTGGAAAAGTCTTCAGAAATCCCTGGATACTGAACATCATTTGAGCACTGCCTACCACCCTCAGACAGACGGACAATCAGAATGGACTATTCAAACATTAGAAGTCATGTTGAGATCTTTCTCACTTGACTTTCAGGGTATGTGGGATCAATATTTACCTTTGGTAGAATTTTCCTATAACAATAGATTCCATTCCAGTATTCATATGACATTGTATGAAGCATTATACAGAAAGATATGTCGCACACCAACCTGTTGGGATGACATTGGTGAAAGAAAACTTGTAGGTCTAGAACTGGTGGAGTAATTGATGGAAAAGTTGAAGGTAATTCAAAATCACATCAAAGCAGCTCAAAGTAGGAAAAAGAGCTATGTCGATAATCGAAAGAAGGATTTGGAATTTCAAGCCAGTGATCATGTTTTCCTGAAGGTATCTATATGGAATGAAGTCATAAGTTTTGGTAAGAAAGGTAAATTGAGTCCCAGGTACATCAGACCTTTCGAAATTCTAGAACAAATTGGGGTTGTAGCTTACCGATTGGCAATGCCGCCAAGTCTCTCCAAAGTTCACGATGTGTTCCACATATCACTATTGATGCAATAAATGTCTGACCCAATTCATGTAATCACCTACAAGGAATTAGAACTAGAAACCATTCTATCTTATTGCAAAGAGCCCGCCAGAATTCTTGATACAAGAGAACAAGTGCTGAGAAACCGGACGACGCGTCTGGTAATAGTTTTGTGGAGAAACAATAAAATGGAAGAGGCAACATGGGAACCCGAGGATCTTATGATGAAGAACCACCGGAGTCTTTTCATGCGATAATATTCTAGAAATTTATAGGACACAATTATTTGAAGGAGGGGAGAATGTAACACCCCAAGCTTCTATGGTATGCTTCTCTTTGAATAATGTGATAGCGTGTGTTGTACGCAACACCGAGTTCTAACACACCACAACCAATCAAACTAGCCGTTATGAATAGTAATACCTAATTTTTGAAATTATATATATTTTATATTTCAAAAAGGACTTTATTTTTGGATTCAGAATATCGAATTTAGCATACAGTAAAATTTTGGAACTTTTCAGATAACACTTATATTTTGATGAATAGTGAAAATTACTAAATTTTAATTAAAAACAACTTTTTTAATCGAAATAATTTATATTGATAAATTATGAATTTGAGTGGTTTTAAACTATATTTACAATAGATTTTTTCCATTTAATTCAATGTTGGTCATTGTACATAATTTTACAATTAAACCGGACATAAACAAATGTCAATCTTTTGATAATTATGATCTCTTAAAAACACACTTTTGTTTTAACAACGGGAATTAATTTTAAATTAATTTATTCTACTCTTGTGTTTTGAATTTTTGAAAATGGATTCCATATTTAGAATCCATATGTTCAAATTGTGTAAATAGGTAACTTTTATTTATAGACATTTTGAATAATTACTGCGGTAAATATTTTATTTATCATGGTTAAGGATAAATCTGGTAAATATGGGTTAAAAAATAATATTATAATAATAATAAATTACCCTAAACATGTCATAACCTTATTGGTGGATACATGTCCGACCATGGGCATCTTTGGGTCGATTTTGGGACCCCATGGTGCCACTTGTAAGTGATAGGGACACTTTATTTTAATTAAGTCAAAATGAATAAAAAAATGACACAAGCATATATCTTTTCGAAAATAAATTTTTATTTAACGTTATATATTTGGATTTTAGACTATAAATATTAATTAGAATGATAAAAAGATTTTCTACATAATGATATTTTATTTATACTTTTTAGACATTAAATAATTTATTTTATTTATGACACAATGATGATGCAGAAATTACCACAATAGTGAAAAATTAAAATAATTCATATTATAAATACCCAAATAAATATAATTTGAGACTTTTAATGAATTAAAATAATTTTATAGGATAATATGACATATTAGGATTTATTTAATTTACTTTTTACGGAGTAATAATTCTGTTATAAGTTTCAAAAAAATCAACTATTGAATAGTGTCAAAATTGACATAAAAAGAGTTTTTAAAACAAATATTATATTATAAATTGATATTAAATTCCAAAAAATATAATTTTTGGACAAGAGACTTATATCATGATATTTTTATCATTAATGGACCATTTTATGGTCACTTTGATGTATATAGTATGTTTATTAACTATATAAAATAAAAATACGAAGTGACATTGTAAATGTCAAACTAATTAACTAAGAGTTAAAACTAAAATATAAGGTAAATATAGTAACCCAAACCTATCTAAATTATATTGATTGAATGGTTTTCTACCTATACCTACCTTAAACATTTAATAATCAACTTTGGAGCCATTAGAAACCGAATATGAATTTATTATAAAATAATATTTCTGGGTTTTCCAAAGGTGCCCCTCACCCCTCTTATAAAAGGGTACTCTTCCTTCTCATTTCTTCACACCGTCAATGCCTTTTGTATCTGCCAAAATCTGCCCAAATACTCTCCCATCTTCCTTAAATACAACCTAGAGGCCTTATTTTGATCATAAATCCAACATATGGAGCCTTTTTGATCAAATCAAAAGGAAGAATCCGAAGAAGAGGTAATGATTTCACCACCCTTTTCGAATTTTCTTTCTTCATCCACTTCTTCTTCCTTTGTTGTTACCATTATAAAATAATAAACCCAGTATCATATATATACTATGATGTTATTATAAATATGTTACAACCATATTCATTATTCTATCCACCCTTTGAATAAAATGTCACCATACGTGCGTACGTACGGCTTACCGTCTCCACGTCGTGGTGTAATTGTTATTCAATATATTATTATTTGGATGGATATAATAATGATGTGTAACTCATGTAAATAATAAATATAACATGATAATGATTTTTTATATATTATATACTATCCAATTCTATATTATTTTAATATCAAAAGAATGATATTGTCGCTCTTGCGTACGTATGGACTACCGTCTCCACGAACGCGATGAGATTCATTCTCCATCGTATCCATTCAAGTATAATTATCATTTGAAGATTTAAAAATAATGTTTATGGACTTCATATCATTCTGGATATTAATAATATACAACCTATCCATGAAAAACATGGCTTATGTAACAAAACATATAAAAGAAAACGAGTAAGTTAAAACACGAAACGACGATAATACTAAGATATTATTAACAAAGAATTGATAAAAGATCATATATGATATCATATTAATATATATGATTCTTGTATAATTTAATAACAATTATTTCACCATTATACAGGTAGTTAACCTACCCTTAACCAAAGAAAAGTACAAGGTAAGGGTTTATTTCACAATATCTTCATTATCCGAGGTTGTTTATACGTAATAATCTACTGGGATCTCATTATCATCCACATCCATGTTTCTTAAAAATGAATTTCAGAACATTTTTATATTTACAAAAATATGGGTTAAAGTAATTTATACCCTTGTTTTACTTTTTATAATTGGTTTATAGAGGAATCATTCCGTCATTTTCCAAACAAAGTGATTTTTAAACTTTTCGACAGAATTAAGGTAAGAATTTTTTTTAACTAATACGGCGGGTGCATGAATTTTTCACCGTTATAAATTCGTCGAAGATTCCCTTACAAGATTATAAGAATATTTTCAAAGAAAATGTTTTATTTCATAAATATATGACTCTTAAATGATTTCAAAATAGAAAGAGATATTTCTCTAAAATGAGTTTTGATTTCATCTATGTCAACATCCTTTTAATGGATTTTACGATTATTTGAAGTTGATTTATTATGATACAAAACTTCTATATTTTATCGAATGTTTTGTGATATGTTTGACTATGGATGTGCTATTTTTATATCGTTCATAGTTTATGGTGAAAGTATTGACATTTCGTATGCTAGTTTTAATACGAATGTTTATGTTATGTTTAAACCTTTTCATATGGGAATGCATTGGACTTAATATGTGACAGGTGGAGCCCGCTATAGCTCCTCGATGCATCAGTTGGTCTCATGAGACAAACTACTATCTTGGCACAAGGCCTTGGAAAAATCTTATTTGTAGTCTTGGCATGAGGCCTTGGCTATGTGGTTATGATAGTCGGGCATTATGCATTCCATCATTATGAAAGTGGTAATTCATATTGAATGTGATTATTCGATTAGTAGAATATCCATGTGAATAAGTAAATGGAATTATTTCATTTTATTTTTTCCATACTATGTTGAAGTTCAAGTTTAAAAGTCTTTTATTTTAAGTTATACATTGCCTTAAATGTTTATTCTTATTTATGAATGTTTCCGCTATATTGTTATCCTTATTGGGCATTTGAGCTCACCCCTTTTCTATGTTTTATTTTTCCCAGGATGTGAAGAAGTAATTTATGATTGACCTGCAGGTATAGTATGTGGGGATATGAGTGTGGGATAAGGAAACTATGTTATTGTAGTAGTTTTTCACATTATGATGTAATGTAAAACTCTATGAATATATCTATTGTTTCCAAGGATACTAAACCAATTGATCTTTCGAGATTTGATATTTATTGGGATCATGCCAATGTTATGTAATAATGCACCGACTCTGGGTAACTGGGGTCGGGGTGTTACAAAACCTATGAATTCAACTACATGGCATGGCATTTTCATGACTTATGAGTTTCTAAGTGACTATAATGATGCATTTTATGTTAAATATTTTCCACACCAGAAAAGGGTAAAATAATATAATATCCTAGGAATCAATAAGAAGAAGAAAGTACACCAGTCAATCTTGGAGAAAACACAATCAATTATAATACTGAAAAAACAATAATCATAGTCCAATACACTTTGTTATTTCCCCAAAGGTGGGTGGTCATTCCTAAACAAAAAAGATTTAACCTACACAAAAACATTATTATTATAATTTCTACCAACTCAAAATAGTAAGAGAATGGAAAAATAGTTTTGATACCACATTGCAATAACCCAAACCTAGTTTTAACATAACAGTTCCATTAGGTGGGTTGGACACAATATCTCAAGAGCATCTCCCATTACACTAGATTCTTCCAACGGCGAATGACAGAATATGAAGGTGATATTGGGGAGACTATAACATCATGTTATAGTAGTAAAATGGTACAATTCCTTATTAACCAACATAAAATAATTGAATCAGAACAAAATTAAATACAAGAAGTGAATGAATAATATAAACTGAATACAGCTGAATGATTTCCAATTCCAATATACAACAGATGCATGCAAGTCATGGTGATTCGACATAACAAAAAAAGTAGAGAAAGAATAGGAAACATTGAAATAAAATACATGAAATAATAAAAGGAATAAAATATTCAGAAGGAGGTCTTCAGGATCATATTCTTTTATAGATTAGGAATGGGTTCCTAACTCATAGGTACCAGTAAAACAACACATGAAAGAATCCATAGTCCTATGAACAAAAGGTCCACTCGGTTACCCCAGAGTGATTGAGAATCGAGCAAGGTCTGTGAAATTATCACATTAGACAACAACCCAAGGCAAGAACCATCCAGTCAATGAATATATAAAATAATTTTGTGTGAGAAGATAAAAAATGACGTACTCAAAATAAAAGAACTTATAAATTTGATGGACTCATTTATAAACATTTCATTGTGATTATTTGATTTAATAAATAAGTAACTATTTTCAAAGTCCAAAATGTGTCATATAGTCATATTTATTTAAAAATTCAATGTTATTTATATTATATGTCCTTAGACCCTTCTCAAAATCAACTTCCGCCATAAAATATAAAAACAACAGATTACTAGTCAGTCCATCTAAATGGTATTAGTCAAGATCGAAACCAATATTTTTCTTTATGTTGGAATATGAGTTATATTTATTAAATTCATCATTCAATATAGATCTTGATCTTATCCATGGAATTACTCTTTTGGAATCCATGTATCACTCTAGGTATAATATAAACCAACACACTATAATTGTAACGACCCGAAATTTTTAAATAAATTTTGTTTCCTAATTTTATATGTTATTGTTATACTCAACAAAAATGTTTTATTTGATAAACATGATTATAATTAAAATGAGATCAGTGGGTTTTGACTATTATATAGCCATCGGTCAATATGACCGCTGTGAACAAAATGTTTTGATTATTGTCTCTAAATATAAGTAATCTTGGTTAATTATTATAGAAAGAAGATTTGATGGCCTCACCTAGTAGTCTTGGACCGATCGAAGCCCATCTAACAGAGCTTGGGAAGGAGGTAGCACCACTGGGCTTTGCTCTGGATCAAATCCAAGCCGAACTTCATCATGTGAAGCTGGAACGGAATCGCCTTCGTGAGAAGTTCAAACTGATAGAAATTACTACTCGGGCAATGTTGACTGAGCCGCCCCAAGCTTCTATCACCCTAGAACACCTTACTCTTAGGTCCTATGCTGGTATTATAAGGGGTTATGTAACAAGACCGTAACTACCTTGTGTAATCCTTGTTTTAAATATAAATTGGGATTTCTTCTTATGATGAAGTTTATGAATTTTGAAATGACCGGATAAATATAGTATGCATATTTTTGATGAATTTTAGAAAAAGGATATTTTAAATATGTTTATGTAAACCCTAAATAATTAAAATGTGTAATGATTTTCAAAAAATGGTCTTCTGCAATTATTTTCAGTACTAAATTTAGAGTCTAATAAGATCAACTTGATTTTTGATGAATAGTAAATTATGAATAGTGATTTTATGATTAGGATTAGTAATATGACCAAAGGGATTAGTAATCTCACTTAAAGAAAGTTTTAAAATAATCTAGGCACCTTGATTAAGTAATGGGATTCAATAAAATAGTTAAATAACGGTTTCATTAATTATTATTCAAGTATTAGTTTTTTTCGGGTGAATAGTGTTTTTTTTAATTTAAAATTTAATTAAAAATAATTAGAAAATTATTTTTATAAAAATGACTTTATTTTTGAACTCAGAGCATCGATATTATGTTATGGTAATTTTGGGGGTTTTTTCTGAAAAAATGAATTTTCGATGAATAGTGTTTTTATTTAAAAATTAAATTAAAAATATTTAGAAAATTATTTTTATAAAATGGATTTCATTTTTGAAATCAGAGCGTTGATATTTGGTTAATGTGAAATTTTGGGATTTTTCTGAGAAAGTTGAATTTTCAGTGAATAGTAAAAATACAATTTGAGGGTTTCAGTATGTTTAATGACATCATAACGGTGTCATGATGATGTCATGAGATCCTTTGAGGGTTGGCCGGACAAGGGTGATGAATTATTGTTTTGGGGGCCCCATGTGGCCTAACTCCATGATAAATGACAAGGGAGAGCACATGGGTTTGAGAAAAGCACATGTGAGGTGTCCCTTGGCCATTAATGCCTTGTCCCCTCACTTTCCCTATAAATAACAAGCCCTCCTCTCATCCATTAGACTCCTCACTCATTCCCAACGAATTTCTGGTCTCATTACCTCCCAAGGAGTCCTCCCAAGGTTCCCCCAAGCCCTCAAGGTCCCAACCTTTGAGGTTTAAGAGTTACATTTTAAGGTAAGGGATCTGACCTCTCTCTTTCTTTTCAAGTAATCTCTTTTATGTCATTTCTTTTATACTCCATGTTCTTATGTTGGAGGATGTTCTTTTATATTCATCCTACTTCATATTTCATGTTCATATGATGAGAGACCCCCCCTTGCTCTCATCAATTCGTTTTAAGAATGTTTAAGTGGCGCCGTTAGGCTGCCGAATTTTTAAGGGATTCTTTCACCTTCCTCGTTTTCAAGTTCTATTTTCATTCAAGTCTTTCATGTTCCTTTTTATTATGTTGGGGTATGATCTCTAAATTATCATACTGATCTTTTATGATCATATGATGAGAGACCCCATTTGATCGCTTCAATTCAGTATTTTGAAGTTTTAAGTGGCGCCGTTAGGCTGCCGAATTTTTAAGTGGTTCTTCACCCTTCTCGTTTTGAAGTTCAACTTTCATGTCAATTATTTCAAGTTACTTTTTGTTATATTGGGGTATGATCTCTATATATATCATACTGGACTCTTATGTTCATATGATGAGAGACCCCATTTGATCTCTTCAATTCAGTATTTTGATGTTTTAAGTGGCGCCGTTAGGCTGCCGAATTTTTAAGTGGTTCTTCACCCTTCTCATTTTGAAGTTCTACTTTCATGTCAATTCTTTCAAGTTCCTTTTTGTTATGTTGGGGAATTATCTCTATATCTATCATATTGAACTCTTATGTTCACATGATCATAGATCCTATTTGATCTTTTAAAATCATTTTTGTTGATGTTTAAGTAACGCTGTTAGGCTGCCGAACTTTCATAAGAGAAATCTAATTTTTTGTCTTCCTTCCATGTTTTTCATTTCAAATGGTATGTCCTTGAAATTTCATTACCATGATCATGTATCCTTCTTATTCTCTCCATCTACTGTTTTATGGGTCATTTATGAATGTTTGACCCATTTTCCCTCTCTTTTTAATGTCTTCTAAAACCTCGTAACATAGCCGTCATGCTGCAGAATTTTCGTCTCAAAATGCCTCTCTCTCTTTTCTAAAAATTATTTTATGTTATAAAGTGAATACTCAAAGATCTTATTTATACAGGGGTATTCACATATATATCAAAATGTTCTATTTTAAATTCTTGTAATTACATACATGAAACCCTCTTTACCTTTCCGTGCGTTTAAAGTGACGTAAAGATCATGTCCTTAAAGCAGTTTTTAAAACGTTATGATTATGAAATGAAACCCATTTATTTTATGCTATATGGGTTATTTTTGAAATGTTTGATGATGATATATGTGGCTCACATGATAATAAAGGCAAATTTAAGGGTGCGCCCTGATAGCGCTCCAATGCATTGGGTAATGATGTAACCACTAGAGATTACAATTTTCACGATACCTTGGTGAATAACCTTGGTAATTTTAAAATGACACCTTGGGGATGGACCTTGGTGATATGTTCATGATTGTCTATGTTAAATTATGTAGCCACATCTTCAAGTTATGAAAAAAATTTATTTTTATTATGATATGCCTCATGATTTCATTTTCATGCCTTAAAGTTCTTTTCATTACTTTATTGATGTATCTCAAGCTCATATGTAAAATGTTTCACTTGTTTCCCTTGCTGGGCCTTCTGCTCACCCTTCCTTTTGATGTATGTCCCTAGGTTATGAGATGCAGTAATGAGCCTAGGTTGAACATGAGGAGAAGCCTTTAAAGTGTTTAAAAAGAATGTTTTTTTTGTTTTATGTTTTATGTTCCTTGTTTCTAAGACACTAAACCTTAAAGATCCTCAGTTCCGTGTAATGGAATGAAAAGTTATGTTATAAAAAGACGGGATGCTATAGTTGGTATCAAAGGATGGTTTAGTTATTTGTGGAAATTAGGATATGAAAACTCTAGGAGGAACCCTATAGAAAAGTTTAATATAGGAAATCTTCCTGGTATTTTGGTGAGTATTGAGTAAGGGGTTGCCAAGCAAATACATCCCTGTCTGGATACGAGCAGGTAGAGGTGGCTCTAGCACAGATGTACATAGGGGTAAAAGCCGAAAACACTGCTTTGAGCTAGACTCGAATGGGAACTGGTACACGACAATGGGCCTTGCTGCACTCTTGGTTACGACACTCCCAGGGGATATGCTTTGGTAAATTCATAAGCTTGGTATGAACCATTGTTAAAGGAACAAAGATAAAATAAAATAAAGGTTCCCATAAGAATATATGATCATTCATAACCAAGATGGGAACCTAGGAGATCACAAGTTAGGGTATACCTTTCATATGCAAGTTATCCTTATATGCTCTCAGTTCCTTTTCATGATTATTAGCTAAGTACTTAAGCCCCTAATTATGCTTTCTATTCTTAGTTAATGGTGGGAAATGGAAGAACATGTTCCGACAACCAATGTGATAGGAAATGCGACGATTTCCGTATTAATATGATAGGGATGATTAGGGGATTAAAATATGATTATTATTTTGGAAGACGTTCATTATTTTGGGAACCATATCTGATCGAGGTAAATAGATTACTACGGTATTTTCATTGAGGAGTAAGGTTGACTTATATTTTGAAGAATCGATGAATTTAAGGTGAACTTATAGTAATTTAGGTTACTTATGGGAATGACTAACCTATCTTGGGTAAAATATGTTTAGGTTAGCTACTTTTTTTATAAGATGTTAGGAGTGGTTGATGTTGTCTGGAGATGAACAATGAAGTTGTTTTGGAAGACTATGTTATCAAATCCTTATTGTATTTGGGTTCAATCTTAGTTTGGTTTGTTTTGAGGAATTTTAAGGACCGTTATTTATGGAATGGTCTATGATGAACTTTAGGTAGTACCATGGAACTTTGATGATTTAAAAGTAGTTTGCATTCCTATGGGATTCTTTCTTTTTGAAGAGTTGTTTTACCTTAACCTTTCTGTTTTTGGGATAATGTTTAAAGATAGAAGAAATAGATAGTAAATATTTTGTAGATTATGTGATTCTATAGAAGATGATTCTTGTGCATTTATGAGACCAAGTGTTTTTGAATTCTCATCATTTGGAGAAAAGATTAGTGTTGGTAGGGACTTGTTAAAGGATGAAACTCTACTTGAAGGTAGGTATATTTTCTTATGTTTTTGTTCTATGTAGTAAATGAAATCCTCAAAATTATGAAAAGAAACGTAAAACAAAAATGTTGTTGGTTTACGTTTCCTACTAGGTAATCAAAGACCGTTTACACACATCATAAGTTTGGGATTTTCTCATGGTTAACTTTCTCCTAATCATGTTCTCTATCACTCTCCCTCAGAACTTGACCCTTTGTTTTCTCCTCCATGTCCATGTTTTCCTACATGGAACCCTAGTGTGGGTTAACTCGGGTGACCTTTGTACTTCCCTTTCTTTATTTTAAAGTAATAGTTTTACTGACTCCTTTTCCGATGTGGGACTTTCAATGAAATTTCAAAACCCAATTTTAAAATTGCGAGGACGCAATTTCTTAAGGGGGAAGACTGTAACGACCCGAAATTTTTAAATAAATTTTGTTTCCTAATTTTATGTGTTATTGTTATACTCAACAAAAATGTTTTATTTGATAAACATGATTATAATTCAAATGAGATCAGTGGGTTTTGACTATTATATAGCCATCGGTCAATATGACCGCTGTGAACAAAATGTTTTGATTATTGTCTCTAAATATAAGTAATCTTGGTTAATTATTATAGAAAGAAGATTTGATGGCCTCACCTAGTAGTCTTGGACCGATCGAAGCCCATCTAACAGAGCTTGGGAAGGAGGTAGCACCACTGGGCTTTTCTCTGGATCAAATCCAAGCCGAACTTCATCATGTGAAGCTGGAACGGAATCGCCTTCGTGAGAAGTTCAAACTGATAGAAATTACTACTCGGGCAATGTTGATTGAGCCGCCCCAAGCTTCTATCACCCTAGCACACCTTACTCTTAGGTCCTATGCTGGTATTATAAGGGGTTATGTAACAAGACCGTAACTACCTTGTGTAATCCTTGTTTTAAATAAAAATTGGGATTTCTTTTTATGATGAAGTTTATGAATTTTGAAATGACCGGATAAATATAGTATGCATATTTTTGATGAATTTTAGAAAAAGGATATTTTAAATATATTTATGTAAACCCTAAATAATTAAAAATGTGTAATGATTTTCAAAAAATGGTCTTCTGCAATTATGTTCGGTACTAAATTTAGAGTCTAATAAGATCAACTTGATTTTTGATGAATAGTAAATTATGAATAGTGATTTTATGATTAGGATTAGTAATATGACCAAAGGGATTAGTAATCTCACTTAAAGAAAGTTTTAAAATAATCTAGGCACCTTGATTAAGTAATGTGATTCAATAAAATAGTTAAATAACGGTTTCATTAATTATTATTCAAGTATTAGTTTTTTTCGGGTGAATAGTGTTTTTTTTAATTTAAAATTTAATTAAAAATAATTAGAAAATTATTTTTATAAAAATGACTTTATTTTTGAACTCAGAGCATCGATATTATGTTATGGTAATTTTTGGGGTTTTTTCTGAAAAAATGAATTTTCGATGAATAGTGTTTTTATTTAAAAATTAAATTAAAAATATTTAGAAAATTATTTTTATAAAATGGATTTCATTTTTGAAATCAGAGCGTTGATATTTGGTTAATGTGAAATTTTGGGATTTTTCTGAAAATGTTGAATTTTCAGTGAATAGTAAAAATACAGTTTTAGGGTTTCAGTATGTTTAATGACATCATAACGGTGTCATGATGATGTCATGAGATCTTTTGAGGGTTTACCGGCCAAGGGTGATGAATTATTGTTTTGGGGGGCCCATGTGGCCTAACTCCATGATAAATGACAAGGGAGAGCACATGGGTTTGAGAAAAGCACATGTGAGGTGTCCCTTGGCCATTAATGCCTTGTCCCCTCACTTTCCCTATAAATACCAATCCCTCCTCTCATCCATTCGACTCCCCACTCATTCCCAACGAATTTCTGGTCTCATTACCTCCCAAGGAGTCCTCCCAAGGTGCCCCCAAGCCCTCAAGGTCCCAACCTTTGAGGTTTAAGAGTTACAATTTAAGGTAAGGGATCCGACCTCTCTCTTTCTTTTCAAGTAATCTCTTTTATGTCATTTCTTTTATACTCCATGTTCTTATGTTGGAGGATGTTCTTTTATATTCATCCTACTGCCTATTTCATGTTCATATGATGAGAGACCCCCCCCCCCCCCCTTTCTCTCATCAATTCGTTTTAAGAATGGTTAAGTGGCGTCGTTAGGCTGCCGAATTTTTAAGGGATTCTTTCACCTTCCTCGTTTTCAAGTTCTATTTTCATTCAAGTCTTTCATGTTCCTTTTTATTATGTTGGGGTATGATCTCTAAATTATCATACTGATCTTTTATGATCATATGATGAGAGACCTCATTTTATCGCTTCAATTCAGTATTTTGAAGTTTTAAGTGGCGCCGTTAGGCTGCAGAATTTTTAAGTGGTTCTTCACCCTTCTCGTTTTGAAGTTCTACTTTCATGTCAATTATTTCAAGTTCCTTTTTGTTATATTGGGGTATGATCTCTATATATATCATACTGGACTCTTATGTTCATATGATGAGAGACCCCATTTGATCTCTTCAATTCAGTATTTTGATGTTTTAAGTGGCGCCGTTAGGCTGCCGAATTTTTAAGTGGTTCTTCACCCTTCTCGTTCTGAAGTTCTACTTTCATGTCAATTCTTTCAAGTTCCTTTTTGTTATGTTGGGGAATTATCTATATATCTATCATACTGAATTCTTATGTTCACATGATGAGAGATCCTATTTGATCTTTTCAAATCATTTTTGTTGATGTTTATGTAACGCCGTTAGGCTGCCGAACTTTCATAAGAGAAATCTAATTTTTTGTCTTCCTTCCATGTTTTTCATTTCAAATGGTATGTCCTTGAAATTTCATTACCATGATCATGTATCCTTCTTATTCTCTCCATATACTGTTTTATGGGTCATTTATGAATGTTTGACCCATTTTCCCTCTCTTTTTAATGTCTTCTAAAACCTCGTAACATAGCCGTCATGCTGCAGAATTTTCGTCTCAAAATGCCTCTCTCTCTTTTCTAAAAATTATTTTATGTTATAAAGTGAATACTCAAAGCTCTTATTTCTAAAGGGGTATTCACATATATATCAAAATTTTCTATTTTAAATTCTGGGAATTACATACATGAAACCCTCTTTCCCTTTCCGTGGGTTTAAAGTGACGTAAAGATCATGTCTTTAAAGCAGTTTTTAAAACGTTATGATTATGAAATGAAACCCATTTATTTTATGCTATATGGGTTATTTTTGAAATTTTTGATGATGATATATGTGGCTCACATGATAATAAAGGCAAATTTAAGGGTGCTCCCTGATAGCGCTCCAATGCATTGGGTAATGATGTAACCACTAGAGATTACAATTTTCACGATACCTTGGTGAATAACCTTGGTCATTTAAAAATGACACCTTGGGGATGGACCTTGGTGATATGTTCATGATTGTCTATGTTAAATGATGTAGCCACATCTTCAAGTTATGAAAAAGTTTTATTTTTATTATGATATGCCTCATGATTTCATTTTCATGCCTTAAAGTTCTTTTCATGACTTTACTGATGTATCTCAAGTTCATATGTAAAATGTTTCACTTGTTTCCCTTGCTGGGCCTTCTGCTCACCCTTCCTTTTGATGTATGTCCCCAGGTTATGAGATGCAGTAATGAGCCTAGGGTGAACATGAGGAGAAGCCTTTCAAGTGTTTAAAAAGAATGTTTTTTTTTGTTTTATGTTTTATGTTCCTTGTTTCCAAGACACTAAACCTTAAAGATCCTCAGTTCCGTATAATGGAATGAAAAGTTATGTTATAAAAAGATGGGATGCTATAATAATCCCATCAATTGAGAACCTCTCATAAACCCAAGTATCACTCTAGGTGTGGTATGATATCTCAGCTAATCATTTCCATCCTTGGTGGTTCACTATGGTATCCCAAGTATCACCTTTGGCTGTAATATGAATTCTATTTGAGTCTATTCATATCATTCTCATATTAATCCCTGTAACAATCAGAATATAATAGTCAATCCCATAATGAATACATCATTGGAATTCCATGTATCACTTATGAATATAATTGGTAGGCCCCTCATGAGTCAATACATGGAAATCCATAGGACGACTCCAAGTATCAATCAGGAATAAGTAGAATGAATTCCAAATGAGTCCTTCCATAGAATATTTCATTTTAACCCACATATCACCAAAGGAATAATACATCATTATCATTTAAACAAATGAATTATACCAAGGTTTATCACCCTATCCAAATAAATTTCATCTCATATCAAGATGCGACTCTTGTCATGTGCAAGAATAGATGTCCTTCCATTCATCTAATAATGTTGGAATTTAATTATAACAGCCATAACATGCTTAATAATCCCGTACATGGAATCTTTATAGGGTTAGGATATCAATTCCATATTTCTTGACAGATAAATTCACCATTAAGATAATAATACCATTTATAATTCATTTCAACTATACTTCAATGATCAAAATCATTTAACATGCCATGATCAATACCTATTAAATCAAAATTCAATCTATCCTCAAGATTTGACATAAAGTATAAGGACATCATAGAAGTATTACCACACAAATAATCTCATGGGGAAAACATTAGAATCTAGAAACCCATGCTTAACAAATATTGCATTTCATAGACAACAATTTAATCACAATATAATTACATAATAACAAGATTATAAATCATAATTATCGTATTCATTGGCTTAGTATCTATCAATTTCACATGTTTATAAAAACATTATGTAAATTCAGGATTCATTATGCATTTCATAGCATGGTCCAAACCTAGAGGGCTATCTAGTCAAGTACTCAAATGGTATTTTCATTTAAAAATTGAAATTTAAATATTAACATTCATTTTCATGGAATATGTATAGGGGGTATAGACATAAAATTACTCCCTTTAATAAATTTAATTTCAATTCAACTATAATTTAAACTCTCAATTTATATTCTCCACTAACATCACATAGAAAGGGATAAACATGTAGACCTTGAAGGTTCTAAATTCATATACCATCAAAAACGTCCATTAAGATAAACAACACACCAAAAAAGTTTGTTCCGATTTCAATGTCCTCAACCTATAATAAACATTAATTATCCTTTTTAATTATGTAGTCCATGCCTATAATGCTATGGAATCAATTTCATTCAAGAAGGCTCTCATAAATTTGGAATGTGGCACAAAGACATATATAAACATAATGATTTTTTATATAATTCATGAGACCACATATATTACACAAATGATGATTTACATTTCTAATATCGAGCTCAAATTCAGTAATGTCTGGGAGAAATATGAGTAATATAAATTTACCAAAAAATAGAAAAATTCTCTCACCCCTAAATATATCTATCACGAAGAAACTAAAAGACAATAAATTCAAAAGGACTCTAGAACTTTTGATCTAGATTTATAGATTCTAATAGAGTTCAATTTTTATAATGGATTGGGAAATTTTCTACATGCCAAGAATATGATTTATGTGGTGGTAATGATACCTAGAAGAGGATCTCATATGGTGGAGGAAGAAAACTTAAATGGAGGAAAATACATATTCCATATTAAAGGATTCTTTTTAATTTCACCCAAAAAACTTGGATTCAAATTTTAACTGCACGGTTCGGCCAAACATTGCACCAAAAACTCCTCTCTTATTTCCTAAGAAATGACCACGCACTATTTTACATCCATGGGTACACTAATAATGTGTCAACCATGTGATGAATAGTGGAATGGTTTGTAATAAGTTTCACTAAACATGTGGTAAAGGATATATATTTTGTCAAACAATGGGGGGAAACTCTTCTCCCTTGATCAAGGTTGCACAGTTTTCTGTCTAGCTCTCATGACATCAGACAAATCATGCACCATCTACATACCCTCCAAATATTGGATTTCTCACCACAACACTCCTGACACTCGAAGAGAAACCCATGGGAAATATTTTACCCTTACCCAATTCCAAGAATAATAAATTTATGTGTTCCAACTCTCAAAATTACATTCCAAAACTCTGTTAATAAAATATCCAATCCAGTAATCACCAAAATTAAAATTCCCTTATAAATCCATTTAGTTTAAAAACACAAGACCTTATAGAAATTTTTACAATAATGTTGATGATTATAGGGATACAGTTAAAGGGGATAATATCTTAAATTGATGTTTGTGCATCATAAGTTTCTTAAATAAGGAGTGATGATATTAAGAAAGGTGAAACACTAGGGAATATGTGTTCATACAATTATGTTGATTTGTGATTTTTATTTATATGGGTGTTGTTTCTATAATAATACACTTACTGAGAATGATCCTCATATAATTATATTGTAATGATCTTGATGAAATTAGTACATTATTGTTTTTTAGTGTAAAATATAGGTCACCATTATTTTACAATAATTGTATAGACACATGGTTTGACCATGTACTCTAAGAGCAGTTTAGATAAAAGATATATGATGTGATCATAATGTGACACTAAAATTATCCTCATATAAGTTTCCATGATGAAAGAAAATGATTTGAGATGATCCTTATGTTCCAATTTTTGTTAGACTACAACAAGTTGTATAAAGAACATAAGGGGAGTATGAAATTGTAAAAATTATATGTGATGTATGAATTGGGAAGTTATATTGACATCATAGATGTTTAAAGTTTCCAATGAAAATTTTAAAAAACACAAATAGGGAGATAGTTATAAAAAGGATAGTTTTATTGAAGTTTTCCAAATATATGTGTGTTTGTGTGTGTGTTTAGAGAATGTTTCTTAAGATTATTTGATAATTTTGAAAAAATTGATGTTTATAGAGCACTGTAAGAAACATTCCTTATGGATAGAATGAACATTAACATAAATATGATAGGAAACATATATCAAATCAAATTATTCTATGTTGATATTCATGTTATGAAAATCATGAACATACTCAGGATCCATGCTATGTTCATGTTTTTTTTAAATGAGAAATATGTAAAACCGTTAATGAAACACAATTTTATCTACTGGAAAATAGATAATATTTCTATATAGGGTTTTATAAGAAGATGGGTTTGGCACATTATTACAAGTTTTTACAGAGGGTAATAAGATTTTTTTTAGAGAAATATTGAGAAACATGTTGTATGACATTGAACAGTGTAACTGACTAGGTAAACTCAATATCAACAAATATTGATGTAGGTTGTCCAAGTTACTATGTTTAAAGGTTTGTTATATAGAGATTGATCAATGAATTTATGGTTTTCCAAATTCTATTTGAATATTTTATCCGGATCAATAATACAATTCCTTAATAAAAAAATCTTATATAGTACATCGATCACATATATGTAAGAATCATACTAGCTGAACATGAAAAAAATAATATTGGATGGAAAAAATGGACAAAGAGAGTTGCTAAATCAATACAGTTATAATGGTTGGAATCATATTTGAAATGTTTTATTTACATTGTCTATAAAAGTTATTGTTAGATACATAAATATAATGTCAAATTAATATATAAAAATATTGTTTTTTGGGTATCTCATGTGAGATTATATACAGATTATTTGTTATAGAGTTAGGAGATGTATCAGACAAAGGATAATTAGTCAACTCTGTGTGATAGAGATAACAAGATGTTGATCACATTATAGTGAAATCGATGACAATTAATTTGAATAATTTACATCAAATAAGAAGTATAACAGTCCAATAGATTGAGTATTGTGATGAAATCAAATGGATACTTGAGATTCCACCAGATGGTGGTTCAACATGATGGAAAGTGCAAAAAAAACTAGTTGAATTTGAGTTTTATCAAATAGATATATGTTGACACCAATACATAGAGGGTTACCAATAGAGTGGAATTAGTTGAAGTCATATCAGTCATATATTTGGATTTTGTGTCAATTAGATATATAAAGTTGAATATGCTAAATCATATAGTGTAGTTCTTGAAAAATAAATTATAAATACAATTTTCTGATATAGTTATATGGATCTCTACATAAACATTTAAAACTTAAGATTAGTTATTATTATAATCTATTCATTAAATATTTTTAATCAATACATGTTAATGATGTTTAAAAAATATATTCTTTTAAAAAACATTCATGAATATTCTAAAATATATGTGAGGCATCCATTGAAATTGAAATGTCTTTGAGATCTAAAATTTGAATTTATTTGAGTGGGAAAATAAATTTTAGTTCTATCTTATTCACTAGATAATCGCACCAAAATAAAGGGGTGCAATGGTATGTGTAGAGAATTGTACATACATGTGGAGGAGAGTAAGTTAATAATTTATTTTGAGAGTATCTAACCAGGGTCTTACATAGATGAAGGAGGAGTTTCAGACCAAGGATACTTAATGTAGAGACTAAATTTTTGTTGATTTAGTCCATTGAATATATATATATATATATATATATATATATATATATATCTGTTGAGTTTCCTAAGAGTTGGAACTGTGTTTTGAGAATCGTGGGATCACTTAATTTTTTTAAAATAAATTGTTAAAATATTTTAATGAACATGTGTGTATATTTAATGTTTAATTGTGTTTGCTATTGTTTGGGACCTAGGATAGAAAATCCAAGACCATTGTTGATTTGAAAACATAGGTTTTTCCTTAGGTATGTGCAAATATTCATCATCATTAGACATTATGTTGGATGAGACTATTGGCTGGTGGATTTAAGAAAATAAATAAATAAATAAATTATTTTTTAAGTAACTTAACCAAATTATTTCATTATAAAAACATTATTATTGTAAATATCTAGGGTTATCCACGTAAAATTATAATACTGGACAATTATATAAAATCATTCTTTGTTGGTATATCAAGATCGTAGAATGGAGATATTCAGATCAAGGTGGGTTAAGAGGCTTGTGGAAAATGAATCAAATCTTCTTCATCACTGGAGAATGTTCCCTTCACAAATTTTTGATCCATAACATAGTAAAGGTGCGTTATTTATTAAGACCCTATATTAATCTCAAAGAATTGATTAAATTGTCCTTTTATTGGTTTGTGATTACCCATTGTTTGCATAAGCTCATTCAGTAAAATAAATTGTTTTATTTAGTTTATCACTAATTTTTCCATGATTCACCATGATTTCCCCATAATATGATTTTTTCTGATTTTCACATAATACCATGAAGGTCTTAACTCTTTTTTGGTTTCATCCACCACCATTATTTGCATTCTTCTTTATTTACCTTTGGGTCACTGTTTGAGAATGTCATGGTGGGTTTATGCCCGATTGAATACCCAGATTCATGAACAATGAACGAACAATATTCAAATATATTATTTGGTGATTGATCAAGGATTAATATAGGATGATTCTATTGAATCTGTATATTTTGGAATCTAATGAAGAAATAAGATCGGTGTAGTGTGACATGATATCCTGTATGGCTATTGGTGGAGGGAATATATCCATCAATACTGTATCGAGAATGGTTGCCATTATATCTAAACCCCTAATTCAATGGAATGTGGTATATGTGTGAAATTTTTTTGTGATGATAAGAATGAATAATTACATGGTTTTCTATGAAATACAATACTATATGACGTGTAATAGTAAAATAAAATTCAATTTAGGCCCCTGGATATTGATGATAGAGTTTAGAGTATAAATAAATATAAAATTTCATGTGGAATATCTGTCAACTATGTAACATAGTGATAGAGGATCTACATGTACCCCAAGGATACACAAGAATTTACATGAACATTATCTCATGCATGAATAAGTGCACATGGCCAAAATTCTAGGTAGAATAACACATCATGTCCCAGGTTTTTCACACCATGTGTAGTGACAGGGATTCCCATGCCATGTGTAAAGGAGAACATGTTCAACCATCAATGAAATTTTTTATTCCATGTGTCCCTTCATACACACCATGTTATTATTCATGATACTACCATCATCTGTTCCATATCGACCATGACTCAGATTATATCATGTGAATAGCCTTTCCTGTGGTTTTTTAAATTTTGGAAGCGATCGTAGATATTTTTGTGGATGTTGAGAAAGGACATGAGGTGTGATGACTGTTATTCTTATTCAAGTGACGCTTGACCCATGAAGGTGATCTAGAAAGGAAATTAGAGATAAGTTTGGATTGGAACCCCCATGATGCACTAGATAATGGGTCCTCCATATGTTCTACACATGACATGTGGTACAGGGCTATCTAACAAGGATGTGGGTCATCTACAAACAAAGTGGAACCCCTAACGAACAATGGTTTGATCCCCTATCTAGGTTTTGGAACTCCCCCAGAATACCATGGCATCAGTCCTCCATTCTAGATTTTTCCCATCATGATGTGCAGTGTATTAGTGAGGTGTGGCTCCTCAACATTGATTTTTGGGTAGATACATAAGATATTTTGAATCTGATATGGACCATTGAGTTATACATATACTGATCGTTATTTGATGGGATATGGGTATAAAGATAAAATATCTCTTTCATTTGGGTTCCACTATGATCATACATATTTGATGGGTTCTTCTTCCATTTTTAATGGGTTTAGATCACTTATACATTATATTTATATTTATCCTATTTTTTTTTCAAGGTGTCTTATTGGGTATTTATATACTCACACATGTACGGGATTTTCTCAGACATTTCAATTCATATACATATAAGACAGAAATATATGGTGACTAAATAAGATCATAGGGGTACATGGATGCATATATATGGAATGATGGATGGAATTGGTTATTAACATGCAGTCTACATTCAATGTTAGTTTTTCCCAATTATTTTTGGGTTGGGGAATCATTTTGGTTGGGTGTGTATTTTTTCCCTTTTTATTTTGGATATATTTTTTTACTCTAATTTATTTTTAATTTATTTTTTATGTATGTATAGTACTCTAGATGTTATTGTATTTTCATTATTCATCCTCTCTTTTTTCATGGTGATTGTTTTATGTGTATCTAATTATGTTCAATCTAAGGTCAGGAAAGCGATTTCATATTATGTACTCATGTATCATTTTTTCAGTTCATATCCTTTTATTAGATGGGTTGGGATGTATAGGTATATATCATCATTGGCCAGGTGGGACCTTGTGGGTCAGGTAATTATAGAGTGGTATTAGAGTATATTTATCCTTTGATAGGTGTGTATAGGTAAACCCATGAAAATGATTGATTGGTAACATAGTTTAATTGTATTAATGTGTCTGGAGTGTGGGTTCCAGGATAAGGAGCCTAGTGGTGGTATGGAGATTGACATACCAATACACTAGTATAATGACTATTTGCATGTTGACTCTATATACTTTGAAATCGGTTGCATTAAATAAATGGAAAAAACAACATATAGGATTGAGTCTGGTGGATATAATTAGTGAGTCAGATCCCCATATATATTCTCATCTAAAAGTGGTAAATCATGATATCTTTCTGAATGCCCCTATAAATAAATCCAACATGATGACTGATACTGGATCATGAGGATGATTAGTTGAGTGATGAGGCCACATATCACCAACCCTCTCATTATGTGCTTCCACCATGTTGAAATAGTATAACGCTAACACTTGTTGATAAAGAATCTATATCTACCTCTAGTGGCTCCAGTGGAAGATCAACTGCATTTTGAGCATGCAATAGTTTCCATTGTGTGATATGATGATTTTTGTAGTCTTAGTGAACTGTGTGAGTTCCAATAGGGGAGAATATTATTATTCAACAATGATCTAGACCCTTAGGTAGTATAGTATTTTCATTATTCGGTGATTCATTTCTACATGACTGATCATATGTTTTCTATGTAATCTATTCTTTTTCTTGGGGAAGTAGAGAACTGATGGATTCTTGTTATTTAGATAAATGATGAGGTGAAACTCTCATGGTAATATTTATAGTATATATTTCATAATAGTATTTCTTGTTTCCTATACATCATATAGATTAAATAGCTTCATAAAATTTATTAGGGTGATATAATTGTCAATAGGAATGTCATGAGGTTCATTGACCTAATGCATTAATCCTTATATATTGTTAGATATTTTTTTTATAGTGATTGAAGTTTGGGAAGGGCCACTTCAATGAGATTTATAATAGAATAATATCTGTGTTCATACCAACTAATATAGGTGTTTTTTAGTTGTATCATATTATATATATATATATATATATTCCTTGAATAAGGATGATGTGTGTTAGTAGCCGATATGAAAATAACATGGTTATGGGTGATTAGAATTGAATGGATGGAAACAGATGATAGTATAGTCATGTAGGAGGCCTACACATGCTTGGAATAAGATACATGGACCTGAATAAGAAGGTTAACATAGAGGATTTGGTCAAATAGATGATGGGATATGTTATGCATGTGATTGGAACTATCACATGTCTTTGGATTTTATGAACCAGCATTCAATGTAGGGTTTTAATTATATAGATTGAACTCTATGATTGAGTTAGTTCATGGATCAAGGATCTTATAGGAAATGTCACGGTGGGCCTTAGGGTTGTTGTGTAGGTAGAGAAGTAGATGGGTTAGAAGTGGTATATGATATAGTTGGATAGTTGAGCTATGAGAACCCTCTACCAGCACCCCTAGGTGGTCTATGCTATGATCTATGTGTTGAAAGGTTGGGGCAATGGAATTTAAAGCTAATTGGGTGATATTATTTTATATCTCACAAGATGATTTGACATATAATCTATGTTTAATCTACTTCATCTACATTTATTTTTGATATTGTTGTGATTCACTCCTTTACCTCTTCATACCTCATGCAATATTTATATTTTCCTATAAAGACATTAGCCAAATATCAATGGATGAAGATTCATACTATGAGTGATTTATCTATTTCAAACATCTACTGATATTGTGAGTTGGAACATAGAGGACATAGTTTCACATGATAACTCAAGTTCATTGTGAAAAAACATTGTAAAATCATCATGGGTTATATTTTCAATCCATGGTATATTTGAAAATAGAATTTCATCATAGGAGAGTAATATTACTACATGCTGGTAGAATAATATTTCCCTTTTTATGAGTTAGATCTCATGATATAGTTTGTGGGTATCGAAAAATGGTAAATACAATTGATCACCCATAATTTTAAGAGTATCAAAACATAGTGTAGTGTTCTCTTAGACCACAGGATTCTAATAGTTGTTGAGGAATATTTGGATGTCTTCCCTAATGATGTCTCAGTACTATCGCTAAAGTAAGAGATAAAATTATACATTTACTATCACACTGGGACTACAAAAATATTTTTTTCAGAATATTAAATAGACCTTACCAAACTCTCTGAGTTGAGGGTGTAGTTGTATGAACATAGAGAAAAGGATTTATCAAACTTGGATGGTCCCCCTGGAATGCTTTATATTTCCCATTGAATGAGGCATATAATAATATAATGATTTTTTTTAGGAATTTTATCTTGTGTAAGGAAATTAAAATGAATAATTTCCCATTGTTTAATATTTATGACCATTTCAATTAGTTTAGAGGTGAGAGTCGATTCTCTAAGATAAATCATAGGTCTAGATACCACCAATTGAGGGATTTCAAGAGATTTATTCAAAATATAATATTTTTATGTCTCTTGTGACACATTGTTTTATAGTCATACCTATTATACTGAGAGAAAATCAACTATGTTTATGAATCTTATGAACTATATCAACCAACAATAATTGTACCTTTTCATAGTTTTCATCATTGGTGAAATTATCCCTTGCTTTATTATAGTTAAGTGGAATGTATTGCATTTCATAATGGTCGTAAACATACTCTAGAGGAACCATGTTTATATTAAACTCTCAAGTTGTTTGTTATAGGTCCTTGAGGTTCATATTATGGGTTATCTCATCTCTAACCATTGTTTAGGTTTAGAGTTGACGAAGATTAATGCATCACTTTCTGGGGATACACCAATGTTTTTTTGAAGGTGTGGAGTTTCCTTAGTTTAGAAGGGTACTATAAGAGGTTCATGGTATAGTTATTCAAGTATTTCATTCCATATGAACAAAATTACCTATAAAGGGATTTTATTTACTATAATGAGTATATTAAGGAATACTTAGAGAATTTGAGGCCATTGTTGACCATTTTTTCTATATTGGGACTCCTAGAGGATGGTGATGAGTGCCTAGTGTTTTTTTATTCCAATGGATATGGAGTCAGTTGAATGATAATTTAGAGGTAGGATGTGATAAATTATGGTTTTATGTAGTTAATACCATATGATTATAACAATTTAAATAAGTATCTAGAGTTTAAAACTATAGTATTTCTCCAGATGATGTGAATGCACTATCTTCTGGGAGATAATTTTATTTATCTATTCCATAAGAGTCTCATGTATATATTAACTATGATAGATCAAAACCTAATATAGTGGAATTAGTCGGTGTTCCTTCAAGATTATTAATATGATATTTACTATACTCTTGGGAAAGGGAAACAAGTAAGTAAATTACCTTAGTCGGAAGTAACATTCAATCTTGGTAAATATGGAATCTAAGTATTTTATATTATTAGAATTTAACATGGGGGAGGAGATGTTGCTATTTTTCTTCAGTCAATGGTTGTCAATCATCTACTTATTCAAATTGTGAGATAAGATTTGTTTGGAGAAATAAATTGCAAGGTTCTATGAAACCACATATCCTCAATGGGTCCACCAAAAGCTTTCAAAAAATGAGAGTAACATGAAATCCATTTCATGGGAATAATGGTTGTTTCAAACACAATGTGATTGGATGTTATAAGGTCGTTTCACACATCCCATTTTGTTGTACATTCGAGTGTGGTGAATATGGGGAGGTATATTCGGTAGTATTTTTTACTGTGATGGATTGATAAAGAGTATCTCCATGTTCATATCATGATTTATCACATATAAAAATCTAATAGTTGATCATCATGTACTAGAATGTTTGACAGAACCTCTTGATATTCTATAATGGAAGTGGGATGATATATCTATGGATTTTGTGATAGGTATTATTCATATAGTGATATGTAATGATGCTATAGAGTTTATTTTTTGCTGAATCACAATGCCCACCCATTCCTCTCGATCAGGGAGTATATCATTGCTTATAAATTGGGGCGATGGTATGTGTGAGAGCTTTTACAGCTTCATGGGGTACCCATGAAGATCTTATCAAACTATGATTCTTGATTTTTGTCATAGTTTTGGAGGAGCCATTGAGAGACCTTTGTGGCCTATATTTGGATTATCATTACATTTCAACCTCAGACTTATTGGATCAATGAGTGGAAAATACAAGTGTTGGAGGTTATTTTGAGGGCTTGTGTAATGAACTTCAGACAGATCTCAAAGGATCACTTGACATTAGAAGTGTCATATTATAATACAAACTATAAATATACTATCATAATCACAAATTGTGAAGGCCTATATATGATAACCTACACATACACCTAACACAATACATAGATTTTAAATACATCACTTTGGAGGCTTGAGATGGTCTATATGATGACATAGAATGTAAATGTGGGAATATGAGGACATTCAAGAGTAGATATAAATATTAAGGATATCAACATGGTAAGCCTTTGGTGATTATTTATAGTGATTATGTTTTCCTAATAGTTTACCATGATGTAAAATTTAGAGGTTTTTATAGTGAATAAATTTATTCAAATGTTTAATTAGGAAATTCTAGATCATATATATGGTGGTAGAGGTCGATTACATATTGGCCTTAGACCAATAAATGGATTAAGTTCATGACGCCTTTTATGTGTCCTTGCTAATGAGATACTTTCATAAATCATCACACAGTATGAACTAAGTATAGTTGGACATCAAGGATGTGACTACCTTCATGGAATATTTAGTGATTATTGAGGATTCATAAGAGTGTATCCATCATGTACAAATAATCCAATTAATTCATATTTTTAGGTAGCATGAGAACACGTTAGGCAACTCCTGGGATCCGAAGAGTCAAATACTGGCACAATCTCTCCATTTTAATGTTATGTGTGATATTTTTAGAGGGAAAATATTATATGGTGGGGGAATGTAATGACTCATGTTCTATTGGATTAGTCATGTGAATTGTTCAATATATATTTCTATGGATTTTTAATGAATATGGAATTGTTTCTTGAGCAAGAAATGAATTCCAAATCAATATCTTATAAATATTAATATATTTTAATTAAAATGTACACATCTTTTTAGTTTAAATTTATTACTAATTTTTTTGGACCTTAAATAAGAAATACATCATAATGGATTATTCTAGAATAGCAGTTTTACCAAAGGAATGACCTATGAATGGTATGCGTCAGATTTTTGGTGGGAGGTGACCATAAGAGAATGAGTTTAATGAATTTAATAAGTTTTTTATTTTACTAGATGGTTCAACCATTTTAATATCTTATAAATATCCAATTTTGAAAAATCTATTGGGAATGTCCTACGACACTGATATTTCAGATGATAGAAAGGAAATGTTCTTTATTGGAAGATCCTGATTAGATAATGAAGTTGATCAAATCTAGGTGGACCAAGAGGAATATAGTGAAAACCTTAGATCTCTTTCATCACTGGAGAATGTCCTCTTCTCTAATTATTGGTCCATAATCAAGGTTCTGAATATAATATATGAATTTTTTTCAAATATTATCTTAAAATCACAGATTTAACTATCATCTTATTGATCTTCAATTAGTAGTCTTTCACACTAGTGTATTAAGTAAATTCAATTTTTTAATTTAGTTTATAATTTTTAAATATATTCTACACAAACAATTTAACCATACTGTGATCGTTGAACATGATCTCCAGGACCATATTTAGATTTACCTATTTATTTATCATTCCCCCACACCATTATCCGCATTCATAATCATTGGCATGTAGGCTCAAAGTTCGACATTTTATGAGCATGTTCAATCTCTATATTTCACGGTGTATTCATGTATTTTTTATGGATAGATGTTTTGTAGATGGATAATGGATAGATAAGGGTTTTTTGATGAAACTATGTGGTTTGGAATCCATAGGTACTTTGGGAGGTTTATGGTATGATGGGATGTCCCACATGGGTTCAGGTGGCTAGAATCTAGACACTTGTAGTGGATTGTGCATGGTCACCCTAGACAGACACTACTTGCTGTGATTGAAGCAAGAAATAGTGGAAATATAGATATGGTAGGATGAATTAATACATCCTTGGATTCTATAAAAAACCAATTAACATTTTGTATTCTATGAATTACAGACACCATATAGTCCCCTAGATACATTGTATAGGGTTTTGGGTGGAATGTAATAGAATGTGTCATGTGTGTCATCCCCATGCCTTGTAATCCAAAGCTACTAGATTTGTTTGTACAAGTGGAGTATATGGGAATAGACTTGACCCTATACATGGGAATGAGAAAAGTGCATTGGCATGACCCAATGTGCACAACCAAGACACTGGGTAGAATGAAAATCCATGTCCCAAGATGGACATGTAATGTGTAGTAACATGCTTTCCAAATTAATGTCTAATAGAGAATGCATCTTGGTTTTGAGGAAAGTTCACCCATAATGTGACCCTTTTACAAACTGTGTATGTTTTCATGAGACATACACTACTTTTATATCATTATTTGGGACTCAAATTGTGTCCCATGAGTATCCTATCCATAGTTATTTTCAAAATAAGATGTGATAGTAGCCTTCATAGTGGATTTGATGATATGGTGTGAGTAGTGAAGACCGTGATGCATCTTCATTAGTTAATTGATCCATTGTAGTGATCATTCAAGATAATTAGTGATATGTAAGGGTTTTCAAGACATCTGATTCACCAGGTCATGACTCCCTAGTACTAATTTCATCGGTCGAGTGGTACCCCTATATCGCATAATGGTGTTGGGCCTCTACCCATGGTGTTTCACCCTCTAACAAACTAGGATGTGGGTCCACTATCTATCAAATGGGACCCCCATACTATAGTAGGAATAAGTCTACTATCTATGAGTTTTCACCACCTTGACATAACATGGTGTGGGTACTCTATTGGATATTTTCCCCCCATAGGTTGTGGAGTGTAGTGGTTAGGTTTAGGTACTCCATATGTATTCTTGTTTGGATACATGATATTCAATGCATTGGAATATATTGTATATTTATATTGCCACCTTTTGGGGTTTGAGGAAAGGTCACCCATAATGTGACCCTTATTACCAATGCATCATTGATGAAATAATTCTTGAATCCAAATAAACATGAAACATTAATAATTGTTCTTAATTATTAAACCATTAACTCCGCTCCATCATCTTATTCCTTAATACCTCCTTCAATTCATTTTCCATTTATATTTGCTTTATCATTAGTAGTATAACTGATTCATGTATAAAAATTCTTATTCTAACTATTGACTAAATATCAAATCACAATGTTATGAAAAATAATAATAGCTATATATTTATAAATAATAAGTTATAGGATCTCTAAATGATGGAATCTTATTCTAAATCCAAAAATCTATAGAATTAACCTAGCTTACCCATTTCCAAATCTGAAGGATGTCATCATATTCATAGAATTATTATAAAATTATTTAATAATGTTATGTTTTATAATAATATATTTGAAAATATAATTTCCAACATTTCTTCTAACATTACTCTAAAACCAAATATAATTCCCCAACCCCAAAAACCAGGAGTTGGGGCATTAATTTAATATATCATCATGATTACAAGGAATCCAATCATGAAGGACTAGTAAGATTATTTGTCTTGGACTATATATTACATACATTAATATTATATTACTCTTAAAGGAATAGATAAAACATATATAATATTTTTATAATTTCATTATTCTATTATATTAACCCTACATATAATCCATAACACACTTCTTGGAATCCTGGGAAAATCACAAGAAAAGAGAGAGCTTAGATTCTCAGTAAGGGTAATCGTATAATGTAATATATTATAAATAAACAATAATATGTCTTAAGGAAAATGTATAATTGAAACACTTGCCCTTTACACATGAATCATTATCATAATATGGAAAGGATAAATAATAACATTTAAAAAACATAAACATTGATATTATAATAGTCAAAATATCACATGGAATAGTAATAAATAATATCTTAATTTTTTAATTCTTAATGTTAGATGTCTATATTGTCAATATATATCTTTAATATATCTACTGTCAAGTTCTATTGTTTTGACAGTTTAATTCTGTGGGTAGAAACCCATTTGATTTGTGTCAAAAACTCTCCTTTTGACAACATTAAAATGTTTATAAACAAACACGAAGGGATATTTTCCAATTTATTTCATTTAATGATACCTAATGATGTATAATGGTGATATAAATGACCCCACCCATCACATACTATATTCAATGGATTCCTCAAATAAAGTCATAAACAATATAAACATTCTTATTGAAAAATAGCATATTAAATCTTAATACTTTGACTATAAACGAGGAATGTAATTAAAATAGTACAACCACACTAAAATATTACATAAGATCATGAAAAAAATATGTTATATTATATCATTATAAATCCACCCCAATAAATCATAAAATCAATAAAAAAAATTCTACATAGAGGAAAATAATATTATAAAATCCTTAAAAATTTCATGACATAAATAACTATTTAATTTGAAATAATTTATTCAATGGCCACAAATTTATAAAAGAAGATATTTAAAAAGAGTTTTTTGAATCAAATTATCCCATAACACATTGAAAATTTTGATTGAAATTCAAAAAATACAATTTTAAAATTTCCATTCCCTTATAAATAAATCCTTAAAACCCAGTTTGGAAATTTGTAGATGAATTAGAATGATATATAAGAATAAATCATTGAAAAATTTAAAATGATGTTTTATTTGAAGATTACTTAAATAAAACGTTGAGATTAATGATTTTGGAAACAAATTTATGAAACATGGACATGAATGATAATTGTATCCCTATAAATACTTATTTATAAACAATGTAATGTAATAATGATATTGAAAAATTAACACATACCATGAACATTACTTTAATTTAGGATTCATTAACCTTTTTTATAGTAGATAAATCATATTATTAAATTTTATAAGAACCATTTCCATATTTATGATATCATATATGATTTAGTTATGACTGTATATTACATGTTATTTATGAATTTTATGTTAAAGCAACATTTTGAGGAATAACTCTTTTTTTATCATACGTGATTTGACTTGTTTTTCTGGATTATATTACCTAGATCATGATTTAATTACATAAATAATGCCAAAAATATTTATATATCTTATATATTCAGTATATGTATATAATATGGAATGGAATACACCATTCATAGATATTGTAGGATGTATGTATGTGTGACTGTTGTTTTTATTTTATTATCATATTCAATGTATGAAATTTATTGAGATATGAATATATATATGTCTTCAATAGAATTATAATTAATTATTTTTTATAATTATTAATTATATTTTTATAATCATCCTTTAATGGTTATCATTTATGATTAATCTTATTGCCTCTTGGAGATGGTATGTCATACGTATGTACGAGCGATGATATTATTCACTTAATGGTAAAGGCGTAAGGAATTGTACATTTTTCTAGTTAATAATATCCAATATCATTGCATATTTATTATTTATATCAACGATTTTCATTATTATACACATCCAAATGAAGTGGTAATGAAAAAATATTACACTGAAATCTGGAGATGGTATGTCGTACGTACACACACGTGGTGAAATTGTAATTCATATGATGAATAAAAGGATGATTAAGGTATTACGATAATAATAATAAAATATTATAATATAAACAATATTGGAGTTAATAACTTAATTTGGATGAAAATTATGAAAATTATGTAGAAGAAGAAACTAAATTAAATTGAATTGGTAAAAAAATTAATTCTTCTTCAAGTATCTCCTTTTGATTTGCACAAAAGGACTTCAAATATAAGATTTCATCCAAATATATGGACCATAAGATGATGTGATGGAATTTTACAGGAGAAATGGGATGGTATTGGCTGATACATATGGTATTTATGGTGTTAATAAAATTCAAGGTGATAAGTCCTTTCATAAGAGAGTGGTGGAACTTTAGAAGACACAAAAACTATTACTTTAATATAAATTTATTTCCGAATTAAAATAGCCCAAAAGTGGGTTATTTAAAA
The DNA here is from genome assembly GCA_963277665.1 of Viscum album. NCBI lineage: Eukaryota > Viridiplantae > Streptophyta > Magnoliopsida > Santalales > Viscaceae > Viscum > Viscum album. The sequence continues at coordinate 1,598,039,480 of OY728161.1, forward strand.
GATAACATGAGTATGTGTATAAAGTTTCTCAACCAATTAATTGTAGACATATTTATTGTATAAAACTATCCTTATATTTTAGCTTTAACCCTTAGTTAAACAATTTATCTCTTAACATGACAACATGTATTTTCAAACTATAGAGTTAATAGTTATTATAAATTGAAAAAACAACCACAGTTCAATAATTTATTATATTTTTAACATTATCCATGTTATTGGGGTAAAATGTATATTTGAACAAAAAGATTACAATTTAATGAAATATTATTTATTTTATAATCTCAATTATGTCAATTTTGACACTATTTATTACGTGAAAATTAAAAAAATTACAACGTAATTACATAGAAAAAAATAAATTTTAAAATAAATATAATTTAATATTAATCCAAATATTTTTTGAATGGAATAAAATATTTCAAATGATATATATTTTAACATTTTTAATTTCATTTATTTGATTCTTCATTTATTAAATTGACTAACGCATCATTGTAATGTCACCATATAATTTAATTATATGTTTTATAAAAATATAAATAAATTAAAATGATATAGATATTTTTTTTTCTAACTAACGATTATTTATAGATGACCACAAAATTTATATAACCTTATATTAAAAATATTTTACTTTCTAGAAACAAAAGTATAACTAAATTGGATTTCCATTAAATATAATATTCTAAATATATTAAAGTCATCAATATTTCCCCAAGTGGTCCTGAAATCTACCTAAGGATGTTTTTTTATTTAAACCCATCGATCCAATTAAATTTGGAATGTTTTATTATTATTTTATAATGCTTATAATATTATTTTTACCCCTAATTACCTGATTTACCATTAACAGTGGTAAAAAAATATTAATGTTATTGGTCACAAAAAAATTAACATATTTATATTTAAAAAAATTGTCATACTAATTACAACCACATGCATAAATTTTTAAAAATTCAATTCATAAAAATAGAAAAATTAATGTTAATATTAATTCTGTAGATGTGGAGAGAATGTGGGTAAAAGGGACGTTAAGATGATTGATAAATTTTTATATCTAATTTCAATATTAAAAAGTTTATAGTAACATAAATTGGAACAATATATATTTCATTTATCTATTTTTAATTTAAAATAAATATAATTTGTAATAATTATTTATATGAAAAGTCATTTTTTGACAATAATGCAGTATTTTTCCCTATTAATCAAAACAATGAAACTTCTCGAGAAACTAATAAAAAAAAACCATTACATAACTTTAATATACTAAATTCAAATAGGAATTAAATTTAAAAAAATATAATATAAAATATTTTTAAAATTTAGTTTTCAAATATGTTCCCCATTAAAATTTTGTAATACTACATTTAGGAAAATATATCCCATTAATGCGTTAAATTGGATTCATTTTTTTCTTATGCCTATAATTTCATTTGGATAATTGTAAAAAAAAATTTCCATCTTGATGTTGTATTAAATGTATTATTTTGAAGATATTAACTTTAAAAAAATCTTAATATGGAATATATTGATGAGATAAACATTAAAAGAGACATAATATAAAATAATGCGGTGTTACATTGTAACATCCAATGAAATATTAAGTAGTTAATAAATGAATTACAATTTTAAATCATTAATGTTATAAAACTTGGTGATTTTGTTTAATCAAAATGTAATTTGTTACTTTAATTTATATTAATTTTCATCATTGAAATAATATAAATTAATGATACATTCATATTGTTTTCATGATAAAAAAACATGTAAACATGTTGTTTTAATAAATAAAACAAAACAAAATTAATATAATTAACTGTCATAAAATATGTAAAATATTATTATAATGTTTTGAATTAGAATAACCTACAATATATTTATTACAAATAAAGATTCGAAATAAAGGGAAAGAAAATAAATATAATGATAATGAAAAGAAAGGCATTTAGGGTTAAAAAACGTAATATTATGTATTTAGTAATTTATTTTATGATGATAAATTATGTTTTTAATTTCATTTAACTAAAGTATATATATTATTGTTTAAAACTGTATAAAATTTTAACTTATGATTAATATAAATTGAATTATTATTTATGAATTAAAAGTGTTATATATATAATATAAATTTTTTTTATTATATAATAAGAAAATGATAAATGAATTAAATAAAAAAAATATGAAAAGTGAATATCGGGATTTAGGGTTCTTGAAGTACGGGTTTTAGTTTCCGGAGTGTTTGATTACTGAGACCCGAGTGCTGTAGTTGACGACAAATGAGCGTGAGCAGCGGTCGAAGTTATGTATGTCTCTGAGCTCGTGTGCGACATTGATTGGTGTTTGCGAGTTGAGATCTTCACTTATGTGGTCTCGTATGGCCTCCAAAGATGGAGATTTCATGGAGTTGATTTTGAAGGTCTAGATTCTAGACAGAATCATTTCTCCATCCAATTTCAAGTCACGGTTAGGGTTTCTTACCGCCATGAGGTAGGTTTATCTCATTTTGAATGTCTAGGTTTGGATCTAGATCGAAATCCGAGATTTAATTCCTGTCTAATGTGTTGTGTAATGTTGCGATCAAATTTTTGGATTTTTTTTGGGTTGTCTGGTTCTGCTAGTTGGTTGTGTTATTTATTTTCATATCTTTCTTCTGGATTTTTTTGGTATATTAAATTCAAAATCATTGTTTTGGTTAAATTATTGTTCTTCTCTAATAAGGATGTCCTCTTATTTCATAATTCTTAAATATTGCAAGTTCGTGTTATTTAATTGTTTTCTTGTTATCAGAATCTCTTGGAATAGGCTTAATAATATCTTGTTTTTCAGTTTTATCAACTTTTTCATCACTCAATAATTTCTATTCCTATCATATTTTGTCCTGGTTCTAAATTTTTCTTTCTCAAATTTACATCACTTATATTAATTCTTTGTTTATCAATAATTTATGAAAAATTTTCTCGATTGAAAAAACCATACACCACAAGAATAAGATAATTGAACTTCAATTCATTAGTTATATATAATAATATATAATAAAAATATATCCTATAAATTTCCTGAAATAGGATATGGATTGAAACCAAACAATATTTTTTTTCATTGAAGTTTTCTGGATTCGATCTCTGAAAATGTTCCTCATTGGTTAAACGTCACCCACTTATTTATCTAGAAGTTGACCTTGCATCTACCTCCACCATATTTTTGGGTGTATATAAGGAGGTTCTGAGAGTTTTTTTGGAAACAATAGAGCATGTGAGGAAGAGGGACATAGCCTTTATTTTATGTTTTCCCTTTGAGAGGAGGTGAATATGAGAGATCCAATTTTATAAAACTCTAGCATGCTACTTTAGGTTCTACTGCATGTAATCAAGGGTCCAAAAGGTAAGGGAATATTTACGTTACTCAAAATTTTCTTATGAGAAAATATTACAATTTTAATTTCTTGTTTTGTGTAATGATTTTAAAATATATTCTCTGATTTAGAGTAAGATGATTCTTCAATGAAAGCATTCAGGTTTATTTTTACTTTTTCAAAATTATGTTTAAATATACTTTGGTATAAGGGAATTCTTAAAGTTCATTTGGAAATTCATTCTTCTATCCTAAAATTATATTTTTTAAGGGACTATTTCTTTCAAATACATTTTATGTAATTCTATTTTACTTCAGGTAAAGGAAAAATATTTATTTTCAAGATTTTGGTTATTTTGAACTCTTATCTCCGTAAGGGATTATGCATTTTCAAAATTTCTTTCTATGAATTCCCATATTATTGTTTTTTTAAGTGTGAAACATTTATTTCCAATACATATTTATTTTAAAATTTTATTTTTGTAAGAGATAATTTAATTTCTTTTTCAAATATATCTCTTTTTTAATTATTAATTGTAATTGATTTATTCAATTAAATCATTCATGTTTATTTTTATCAAAATTATGTTCAAATTTGGCGTAGTATAATGGGTTAAGGGGTTATTTTATTATCATGATTTTAATTTTATGGTTTTTGTGTAAGGGAGATTTTTCTACACTTTTAAATCCTCATATAAACTGTTTATTATTCTTCTTTTAATTTTTATTAAAGACATATTTTCTTGTGTTAAATAATATGGTTTATATATTGTTGTTTGGGTATTGGAAAAGTATTTCTACGAATGTTTCATTAATGGTCCTCTTAAACCATAATCAACATGTTTGCAATTATGGACATACTTTGATAAGCTTTAGTAAACCAATATATAATTTTTAGAACAATTTACTTATTTTTCAATTATAATTCTATTCGTATAATTAAAATTTATTTTATAAGGTACATCACTTATAAGATCATGTGAATAATATATATATATACCTTCATGATGTGAAAATATATTTTTTTTAAAAAAAATTAATAGACAAGTAAAAAATCACATATGAATTAATAAATTAAGAATGTCATAATTTTATTATATCACAGACAAGTCATATAAAAATAAACGTTATGGCCATATATCGATAATAGTTTATGAAACATCATACTTGCATATGCATATATAGGTATATATAGATATTCATGAACATTGGATAAACATTACAATGAAATGAATTTTTAATGGAATTGGATGAAATATTTATAGACATGTTATAATTTTATGTTGTCTTGTAAATGATTATATTATAATTTAACTCATGAATGAAATGTTGATTTAAATAATATTTATATCATTTATAATCATAAGTGCATGGTCATTATTATTTTATGATTTTGAATTAAAATAATAGTTTAGGTCATTTAATCATGAAAAAAAATCATTGATAATTCTATTAGTTTTTATGTACATGCCAAGTGACGTGAGTTTTTGGGAATCAATACTCACTAGTACTTTTTTTTCAAATAAAGATTCTCATAAAAATATATATATACTTACATATAGATATCAGTGGAAATTATTATTTAAATTTATTGACATGTTTAAAGGTAAAAACTACAGTGATCAATAATGGTATATATATATATGTAAAGAAAACATTAAACGTTCTCAAAAAAATATATATTGGTGCTTGTTCATTGTAAAGAAATGGAAGTTCATTGGGGATTAAACCCCTCCTTCGCTATGTGGGTAGGCCCAAGACAACCTTCAATGAATTAACTTGATTCAAAATGATGTTTTGTTTTAATGATGTTTTTATAATATTTTCCAAATAAAATCACTGTATTAGATTAAAAGTGTTTTCAAAGTATAATTATTTTTAAAAATTAATATATTATTTTAAAAAGGTTGTTTTTTCAAATGTATTTAAGATTAAATTTTTAAAATTTTTTATCGAAATGATATTTTTCAAAGAGATTTAGCAACGGTTTACAAAACCCCTTAGTGGGATTATTTTGTGCTAATACTTTATTTTTAAATGTTTTCACAGGTTGCCTTGAATTCCAGAGTTGATCATCATTGATATAGCGCATGAGGAAGCGTTGTAGACAGTTGTTTTATTTTATTTTATTTTTAACTCTGGTCAATGTAAGGGTTTTTATAATCCCCCAGAACCTATACTAGTAAAAGGCCCTCTTTTTATTAATGTGTTGTGTAATAGTGATGTTTCTTTAATAAAAAAATTACCCAGAATTTTTTAGCACTGAGTCCGAAAGAGTGGGCTCGGGGCATTATAATTGGTATCAGAGGAACGGTCTAGAAATATTTGGAGATTAGATGTTAGTTTTTGAGAAAAATGAAATATCCACGGTAGAGTTTTAGTAGATAGATAATTCTCATTAGAAATTCCTTAATTCTGAAGATAAAAAAATTCAAAATCTTCTCAGGTTAGATGCAGAAATTGCGAGAGCGCAATTTCATTAAGGGGAGGTGGGACAATGTAAAATCCCCATAAATATTAAGAAATTAATAAATGAATTACAATTTCAATCAATAATGTTATAAAACCTTGTGATTTTGTTTAATAAAAATGTAATTTGTTACCTTAATTTATATTATTTTTCATCATTGAAATAATATAAATTAATTATACTTTCATATAGTTTTCATGAAAAAATCATATAAACAAGTTCTTTTAATAAATAAAACAGAACAAAATAAATATTATTAATGGTAATAATAAATTTTAAATATTATTATAATGTTTTGAATTAGAATAACCTGCCATATATTTATTACAAATAATGATTTGAAATAAATTGGAAGAGAATAATAATAATGATAATGAAAAGAAAGACATTTATTGTTAAAAAATAATATTATTTATTTAGTAATTTATTTTATGATGATAAATTATGTTTTTAATTTAATTTAATTAAATTATATATATTCTAGTTTAAAATTGTATTAAATTTTAACTTCTGATTAATATAAATTGAATTTTTATTTATGAATTAAAAGTGTTATATATGTATACTATGATAATTGTTTTTTTATATAACAAGAAACTGATAAATGAAAAAAATAAAAAATATATATGAAAATTGAAAATCGTGATTTAGGGTTCGTGATGTGTGGGTTTTAGTTTCGGGAGTGTTCAAATGGTGAGACCCAAGCGCTGAAGTCGATGATGGATGAGTGTGAGCAGTGGTCAAAGCTGTGGATGTCTTTAAGCTCGTACGCGACGTCAAGAGGTGTTTGCGAGTCGAGATTTCTTGGAGTCGATTTTGAAGGCATCGATTCTAGATGGAATCATTTCTCTATCCGATTTCAAGTCACGGATAGGGTTTCTTACTGCCATTAGCTAGGTTTTTCTCATATTGAATGTCGAGGTTTGGATCTAGATAAAAATCCGAGATTCGATTAATGTCTAATGTGTTTCATAATGTTATGATCAAATTTTTGTCTTTGTTTTGTGATGTCCGGTTCTACTAGTAGGTTTTGTTATGTATATTCATATCATGCATCTGGATTATTATTTTTATATTGAATTGAAAATCGTTGTTTCATTTCAATTATTGTTCTTATCTTATAAGGACTTTCTCATATTTCACAATTCTTATATATTTGAAGTTGGTGTTATTTAATTATTTCCTTGTTATTGAATTCTCTTGGAATCAGCTTAATATTATCATAATTGTCAGTTTCATCCACTTCTTCATCAATCGATAATTGTTGTTCCTATCAGATTTTGTCCTGGTTCTAGAATTTTCTTTCTCAAATAGAAATCAATTTTTTAATGCATTGTTTTTCAATAATTTATGAAAATTTTTCCTGATTCAAAAAATATTACACCACAAGAATAAGAGAATTGAACTTATCTTCATTAGTTATATATAATAATTTATAATAAAAATAAATCCTTTGAATTTCCCCATTTTGGATGTGGATTGACACCAAACAATATTTATTTTCTTTGAAGTTTTCTGGATTCGATCTTTGAAAATGTTCCTCATTGGTTAACTGTCACCCACTAGTTTATCTAGAAGCTGACCTTGCATCAACCTTCACCATCTTATTGGTTGTATATAAGGAGGTTCTGAGAGTTTTTTGGAATAAATAGAGCATGTGAGGTAGAGTTACATAGCCTCTATTTTATGTTTTTCCCTTTGAGAGGAGGTGAATATGAGAGATCCAATTTTATAAAACTCTAGCATGCTACTTTAGGTTCTGCTTCATGTAATCAAGGGTCCATAAGTTAAGGGAATATTTATTTTACTCTAATTTTTCTTATGAGAAAAGATTACAGTTTTAATTTCTTGATTTGTGAAATGATTTTAAAATATATTCTTTGATTTAGTATAATATGATTCTTCAATGAAATCATTCAAGTTTATTTTTACATTTTCAAAATTATGTTTAAATCTACTTTGGTGCGTTGTAATTATTAATGTTCATTTGTAAATTCATTTTCCTTTCCTAAAATTATACTTTTTTAAGGGACTATTTACTTTCAAATACATAGTATGCAATTTTATTTTACTTCAAGTAAAGGGAAAATATTTATTTTCAAGATTTTGGTTATTTTGAACTCTTATCTCCGTAAGGGATTATGAATATTCAAAATTTCATTCTATGCATTCCAATATTATTGTTTGTGTTTGTGTGAAACATTTATTTCCAATACATATTAATTTTCAAATTTTATTTCTGTAAGAGATAATTTAATTTCGTTTTCAAAATTCTCTCTTTTTTAATTTTTATTTGTAATTGATTTATTCAAGTAAATCATTCATGTTCTTGTTTATCAAAATTATGTTCAAATTTGGATTAGTATAATGGGTTAAGGGACTATTTCTTTATCAGGATTTTAATTTTATGGTTTGTGTGTAAGGGATATTTTTCTACACGTATAAATCCTCATATAAATAAATTATTATTATTCTTTTTATTTTATTTGAAGAAAAATTTTCTTACCTTAAATAATATGGTTTATATTTGGTGGTTTTGGGTATTGGAAAAATATTGCTACGAAATTTTCTTTAATGGTCCTCTTAAACAAAAATCAATATGTTTGCAGTTATGGACATACTTTAAAAATCATTAGTAAACCGTTCTAAAATTTTCAGAACAATTTAATTATTTTAATTTTATAATTGTATTCATATAATTAGATTTTATTTTAGACGGTACATTTCATATAAGATCAAGTGAATAATATATGTATATATATATACCTTCATGATGTGAAAATATATAGTTGTTTTTTAAAAAACTATTAGTCATATAATAATTCACATATGAATTAATAAATTAAGAATATCATAATTTTATTATGTCACACACAAGTCATATAAAAATTAAGGTTATGTCCATATATCAATAATCGTTTATGAAAATTCATTCATGCGTATGCATATATATTTATATACACATATTCATGAACATAGGATAAACAAAACAAATAAATGAAATTTTAATGGAATTGGATGAAATCATTATATACATGTTATAATTTTAAGTTGTCTTTTACATGTTTATATTATAATTTTACTCATGAATGAAATGTTCATTTTAAAAAAAATTATCATTTATAATATTCAGTTCATGATCATTATTATTATATGATTTTGAATTAAAATAATTTTGTAAGTCATTTAATCATGAAAACAAATCATTGATAATTCTGTTGGTGTTTATGTACATGCCAAGTGACGTGAGTTTTTGGGAATCCATACTCACTAGTGCTTTTTTTTCAATAAAAATTCACATTTATATATATATACTTATATATAGATATCAGTGGAAATTATTATTTAAATTGATTAACATGTGTAAAGGTAAAAACTCTAGTGAGAAATACTGGTATATATATATGTAAATCAAACATTAAAAAATTTCAAAAATATCATTATCGGTGCTTGTTAGTTGTAAAAAAATGGAAGGTCATTGGGGATTGAACCCATCCTTCTCTAAGTGGGTAGTCCCAAAATAGCCTTCAACGAATTAAGTTGCTTCAAAATGATGTTTTGTTTTAATGATGTTTGTTTAAAATTTTCCAATGAAAATAACTGGATTAGTTTAAAAGTGTTTTCAAAGAATAATTATTTTTCAAAAGCATTATATTATTTTGTAAAGTTTGTTTTTACAAATGTATTTATAATTGAATTTTTCAAATTTATTATCAAAATGATATTTTTAAAAGCGATTTATCAAAGATTTTCAAAACACCTTATTAGGAATCTTTTGTGCTCACCCTATATTTTTAAAAAAATTTCACAGGTAGTCTTAAATTCCAGAGTTGGTCATATTTTTTGTAGTGCGCACGGAAGCATAGTATTCAATTGTTTTATTTTATTTTATATTTTACTCTGATCAATGTAAGGGGTTTGTCTAATCCTCCAGAACCTAGATTGATAAAAGGTCCTCATTTTATTAAAGTGTTGTGTAATCATGTAGTTTCTTTTATAAAAAAAATTTCACAGCATTTTTAAGTACTGAGTATGAAAAGGTGGGTTCGGGGTGTTTTATACATTCACCCATTAATTAACAAATCTCATCATTTATATTTATACTTTGTATCAAAAAATTGGGTTTTGACTTTTCAAAATATTTTGATGATATCCCACATTATAAATATTTTGATAAATCTTTCACATTAAAATAAATTAATAGAAGTAAGAGGGTTTTCTGAGATAACACTCATAAGGGTTTTATGTAGGAAAACCTGGACACAAATCTAAAATACAACCATCATGTTTTGAAGAACGCTGATAGAGAACATGGTTAAGATAATGTTAAAAATAACAATGCTATAAATCCGAGATGATCTAGGAGAACATTTGATTCATTAAAAAATAAGGTTCTCAGATACCATTTTTTTTAAATATTATTCTTAATGTTGAGGGATTATTTTACATTAAAGAAAAGAACATGATAAAATAAAATAACATGAATCCTTTCTATTTCATTTGCATAATATTATCTATTGGTTTCACATCGACCTTTTTTCACTTCATTTCATACACATAAAAGGTATATTAAATATTAATTTGTACGCATAATGCACTTTCAATATATCATAACATCCAAATGTAACACCTTCATCCTATAAATAATTACTGAAACCAAAAAGGTTTTCTTATATTATCCAATATATCATAATTTAAAAACAAAAAATAATATCAAATGTTAAACTCAATTCCAGCATTAAGTATTTTCCAAAATACATTTGTCTAGTTTAACTCCATAAAAAGGTCTCAGAATTTCCAAAATCAATCATAACATTGGATTCCAAATATGACATAATATAGCTCTTATTGACACATAACAAATATTTGATCACCTTAAAACATGTAATGAAAACAAGCCTGAATAAAAATCAGTAAAGAAAAAATAGAGTTGTAAAATGAATATATATATCACGATTCTTGTAACCAGATAACCATTGATGAAATAATTATTCAATTTTAATACACATTAACATTAACCATCTTATTCATTCATAAACAATTTACTATGCATCATCATCTTATTCCTCAATAACTACTTTATTTAATTTTCCTTCTATATTCTGTTGATCATCAAAATCATAACCATTTCTTGTAAAATTTAGATAATTCTAACCATTGATAAAAACTGAAGTGAAAATTACAATTAAAGACAGAAAATATAACATATATAATCCTTTCATATTTCCATTATTCTAGTAGCTTAACCAAGCATATCATTCATAATACACTTCTTCGAATGATAGGAAAATAAAATATAAGAAGGGTGAGATCGAATACTCAATGAGGGTAAGAGTATGATGAATGATGTTATTAATAAATAAACATATACCCTAAGGAAATATTCATTATTGAAACAACATCTATTTAAACCTATCTTGAGCATAATATTGCATGAATAAATAATAACATAAAAAAATAAATACTGATATAATACTAGTCTAAATATCACATGTAATATCAGTAACTAATATACTAATAAGGGATTAAATAGGGTCAGTGGTCTTAACTATCATGATATACAATCAATATAGCTATTATCCATATTTATCCGGATGATATTTTCTGTCTGGGGGTAGAAACCTATCTGATTTGTGTCACATCTATTATAATAACAACATTAACCTTCATAAAAACAAAAAAAAGGTTTGTCGAAAATATATTTTCCCTCATGATATCTACCAATGCATATAGAGGATATAGTGGGCCTCTCCTGTCACATACTATGTACAAATGAATTCTTATATGATAAAATAAAAAACATAATCATTTCTATTGAATACTTTCATACAAAATGTTAATATTGTAACTATAATGCATGAATGGTATTACAATGGCACATCTATTGTAAAAATATTATAAAGTCTTCAATAAAAATATAATAGATTATATCATAGTAAATCAAACTAAATTAAGTATAAAATCCCATAATTTATGTTTTCATAGATGAAAATAATCTTAAAAAATCCTTAATAACTTCTTGGGAGATATAAAACTATTTTACTTTGAAATAATTCATTCAAAAATGCAAATTTATCAAATAAGTCATTTAAAAATGGCTTTTGTACTAATTATTCAATTAAATATTTGAAACATTCTATATATATTAAAAAATCAACATTTTAGTGTATTAATTTCCTTTTTAATAAATGTATAAAACCAATTTTGAAAATATGGACATCAATGATATTGATTTAGAACAATATCTGTTCATGAAATTTAAAATATTTTTAAAAATATTTCATACAAAAAAAAGTAATTCATTTGAAAACATTTTTAATAAATATGGTAATGTATGACAAATATATTCCAAAAAATTCTTACGTATAAATAATCTCAGATAATAATGAGATTGCGAAATTAGCACTTACCCTAAACAATACATTAATTAATGGTATGTAAAACACTTATATTATTTTTCATTCAGATTATTAAATTATTCCATAACTATATATATAGTTATGATATCATATAGGATTCATTTATGACATTATATTCTCCATTTAATAACAATTCCAAATTAAAGAGACCTTTCAGGTAATAACTAAATTGTTTTTTGTACGTGTTTTACTTGTTATAATTTATCATATTAACAAGTTCATGATTTAGATAATTATGGAATATAAAATATTATTTATATATCATATATTATATATATATATATATATTAAATATATGGTCTAAAATACACTATTCCTGGAGACTATAAGTCGTATGTACGCATGAACACTGTTTCCATTTTCTTATCGTAATGAATGGAAGAACGTAAATGAAATATTAGTATATATAAATATATATTATTCCATTAGCTTTATTATGTAATATATTTCATAAAAATTACTAATATATTTTTTAACAATCATTTGGGTATGTTTAACGAGGAAGATGAGTCTCATCGCATCGTAGATACGGTATGATGTACATACGCACGAGCGATGACATATTTCCATTGATGGAAAATGGTTATGGAAATTGATGTTATGTTAATTATAAATAATAAATATATTGTCATATAGATTATTTATATCCTTTATATTTATCATTATACTCATCCAATGAATTTGGTAATAAAATACATATTATACCATAGTGTGGAGACAATAAGTTGAACTTTTTCACGTAAGGTGACATTTTTATTAATTGTATGGATTAAAGGAGGAATATTATTTTATAATAATCATAATAAAATATAATCATATATATTTACTTTTTTGTTAATATAGTATGTAAAAATCATAGAAAGATGATGTAGAAGGAGAAATGAAATTTAATTTAATTGGAAAAACAATTACCACTTATTCAATTTTCTCCATTTAATTTTCAATAATTGAGCTATTAGGTAGAATTTATTCTAAATGTGTTGAATATTTGATTAATTTAGGGATTTTTAAATGATAAATGATCAGGTTTTGTTCTATCCAATTGGTTTTAATGGTGTGAATAAAATATTTGAGAGTACCCTCTTATAATAGAGGGGAGGGGAACTTTAGGAAACATCCAAACTAATAATTTAATATAAATTGACATTAATTTTAATTTATCTCCAAAGTGAGTTATATAGAATATAACATGATTATGAGTATAGTTTATATCAACCAATGAATTTTAGGGTTTTTTAGGTCAGCAATGTGACCATATCTTTTTTATTTTTCTCTTAGTTAAACAACACAAGTCTTACTCTGAATACTTGTCTTTCTACACTACATGGTTAATATAGATAAAATAATATTAAAAAACCCCAATTTGATAATTTATGGAATATTCAACATTATAATAGTTATTTGTACAATATATATATATATTTAATAATTATGTATTATATAATAAAATATTATTTATTTTAAATTATTATTTATGGAAATTTTGATATTCTTTATTACATGACATTTTAAATAATAATAACAACATGGTTTATTAAAAAAACAACCTTAAATCATCCCTATCGTGTTATAGTAATATCATTTTTAATGGGATAAAATCATTCAAATGCTATATATTTTATTATTATTAATATCATTTATTTGATTGTATCTTTAATAAATCAATTTCTCAATCATCATTGTGTCACCATTTAATTTAATCATATATTTTATAAATTTATAAATAAATTACCATGTTTAGATAAATATTTTAGATTTATAATTAATATTTATAGACGGCCACATCACTTTAATATCCTAATATTAAAAATATTTTACTTGTTAAAAGCAAGTATAACCAAATTGGATTTTCATTAAATATAATATCATATAAATATTAAAGTCATAGATTTTTCTCCATGTGGACCTAAAATCGACCCAATAATGATTTTGGTTTAAAAAAAGTATCCAATTAAATTATGATAAGTATTAGTGTAATTTTATAATCAATATATTATTATATTTACCCATAATTATCCTATTTACCCTTAACCATGGTAAAAAAATAATTTTCTATTCAAAAAAATTATGTTGTTCCCGTGAGAAAAAAATAGAATAATAATTACAACTATGTATGTCCATTATTTGAAATTTAGTTCACATAAAGGGAAAAATAATTTTAATGCTAATTCGGCAGATGTGGCGAGAGGTCGGGTGAGTGGGACATTCAAATGATAGATAAATTTTTTTATCTAATTTCAATATAAAAAATTCAAATTACAAACATTGGATTAATATATGTATTATTGATTTTTTTTTGAAAATAAAATAAATTTAATATCTCAAAATAATATATTCAAGAATTTATTTTTTAAATATAATGCAGTATCTTTCACCATTCAATTCAAGAGTAAACATCTCAAGGAAATACATATAATTAACCCTATATAATTTTGATATTATAATGTCAAAAATGAAGCCCATTTTCAATACTAGTACTTATAAAATTTATAAAATTTATTTTTAAAAAAGGTGCTTCATTCAACGTTTACAATACAGCTTTTTTGAAAAATATATCCTTTAAATGCCTAAAATTTGATTCATTCTTATCATACACCAATAAAATAATTTGGATGAATGTAAAAACAGTTTACGTTTATTCTTGTTATTGTGTTCAATGTAATATATTATACAGATTAATTTTAAAAGATACATAATTTAAAATCAATTTTAGATAATAACAATAAAAGAGACATTTTCTAAAATCATGGAGTGTTACATACACTCACCCCTACATTGACTAGTCTTGTACATGTAATTTATTATGCAGATGGAAAACATATCGATAGTGATTAAAAAGGTGCACAGTGATAAATTAGAGTATATAAAAATTGTAGTGTTATGAATTGGAGATTAGGATTTATTATCTCTTTATTTTTATTTTATTTCTACTTATTGTTGTGTTGGGGATTTTTTGTTGGGAATATATTTTTCCCCTTTTTATTTTTATATATTATCGTACTATAATGTATTCCATATATCTTATGTATGCATGTATTTTTCTCATAATGTTAATATCATTTAATTATTTCTCTATAATTTTTCATAGTGATGGTAGGGTGTGTTTCTTTAGGCACTTTAGGGTAAGGCCTCCAAATAATGTTATATCTTCGCAGTGATTGTCACTTGATAATGGCATATTAGTGGTAGTGTTGCGTTTGTAGAGACATATCTCATCACCATCCATGTGGGACATGGTGGGTCATGTAATTATATTTATTTTTAGGAACATCTTATCGAATATCATTGGTCAAAAAGGAAGTATTAGATTGAGTTTCATCAGTCAAAGAAGAAGTTGATAAAGATTATTCAACAATACTTTTCTTAGTTGAAGGGTGTGCACCAAATGAAGAAGGATAATCAGACCATGGTATCTTAGAATGAGTTTAATCAAACTATATTACATTTATTTTAGATGTATATGCTGGTTACATAATTTATAGATATCGAGACCAGTTGGATATAGTTTATACCATATAGTTCTCAATATGATGTAATTTTGATAAGAAAGGTTTCTAGAAATGTTTTAGAAGGTGGAATTGAGTTAGCTATGTCTTTCTTAGATCATGAATGTATTAGAAGACCATAAAATATTTAGTGTGTTTTTAATGATCATTGATTTTTTACATATGTGAATGTGATCAAGAAATATTTTAGTTAAAGGACATCTGATAAAGAAATGATATTTGGATACTAGATTGTAAAAGGAAAAGAGGAGCATGTAGCTAGCGTGTAGAAGGGGTTTTTAAAAAGGATTGTCCATGGTGTGTATAAAAACTAGGAAGGAAGTGGATATGATATAAAATGTTGGATGGTGTAGTTGACTATGATATAATAGTTGATTTTCATAGTATAGAACAATGGTTAATTGGATTAATGATTATTGGAGTGGAATACCTATTGTTGCATATGCCATCGTATTTTTAAAAGTAGTTAGTAAGTGAATCCATATTAGGGTGAAACCAACAAGGTGCGGAGTATGTATTTTTAATGAGTTGTTTAAATATCGTATGTTAATCTCTCACATTATATTATTAAATACGAAATGAGGATGAAAGATACCATTGATTGGATTTTAATTCTAAAACGTTTTAGAGAATGATTTCATAAAAATTACTTCATATACTAAAATGATAAGTGACACAACCACTCTACCTTCCCTTTATCCTACAACTATGAAGGAAATTTTCTAGTTTTATGGGAATCATATATTCTTCATATTAATTTATGAATTTATTACTATCGAAATCATCATACCAATGGGGTCAATGATCCCAAAAATACTATCGATCACTAGTTTCTTCCCATCTATATTATGGAATCATTCATCGATATAATAGTATTAAAAAGGCATAAAGGGGGTACTATTACAATACACACTCCACCCAACCTTTTAAAAAAACATGAGGTATTGATGGTATGACAATGTAACTATCACAAGAATATAGAGGGATGATCATCTTATAAGGACATTGAAGGACCTATCCAATCATACATCTATAACTTCAGAGTAAGATTTGAGGTCTCTAGACTGAGATATGATATTGAACATTCAATGTGTTTTCAAACCACTCTTTCCATACCCTTAATGTTTCATGTTTGATGGGAAAAATTAGATTCACTATAACATAGTCATTGATTAACTTAGATAGGTATGAGATTAATTTCGGATCTTTTTTAAACAAAGGATCTATATATTTTCATTTATTTTAGTTTTCATGGAATATACAAGGGTAATAAATTCACCCATATATAAATCTTATCATCATAATATTTAACGTAGATATATGCTTGGAACTCATGAAAATTAGTCAATTTTTAATATTCTTCTATTTTATTGACATCAACATAGAATTCATGAGGTCTTGAAAGGGAATCAACTAGCTACTATCAGAGTTCCCATGTGAGATGATTGGAAACTATAAATAAAAAAATTGTAAATAAAATTAAATTCTACTTTATGATTGAACAATTTTATTATATGGTCCTACTCTATTTATTGTGATGCAGGTCTCTAGATTTGGGTTAGGAGTTCAATATAGATTTTGTCAGTGGACTCCTTCTATGAAGTAGGTTTGGTGGAACCATTACTATTTATGAGTATGATGAAGATAAAATATATATATTTTGATCTATAAATTAAATATTATCAAATTGATTATACAATGCTAATATACATGAATGATTCTTAGATTATTCAAGGTATAAATTAAGTTCATCATATTATTTCTAGAGTAATTATCATCCCCTCTCCATGAAAGGGATGGATTCTACAAAGATAGTTCAGGAATATTTATTTCCATTCTAGTATTTTCATTATCAACCTCTTCAACCATTATATCATTTTCCCAAGTTATGTATATGTGTCCCGGGTAAATATACATATTTTGTATTGCAGAAGTGATATGATAGGTGGATATAGTTAACTAATGATTATTGAGACTCTTCATATGAACAATATTTTCTATGGGGTAGTACTCAAGATCCCATTCAGCATGACGGTTCCCATATTCCCAATGATGAGGATATAATGTTTGATTGTGTTTGAATATATTTAAGTAGCTTTGAATAATCTTACTCTCATCTCTTCTTATCATGGTGTTATTTTTATAAATATTAAAACATTTATGAAGAAGATATAGTTTAAAACATTGTAGGTGGAGATTGCTCCACAACTAGATTATTTGGTTGTACTATGAGGACTATATGTAATCAATATAAAAATTTAATAGTCAGTTAGTCATTAAACATTAATAAATTTTATCTAGGACATACATCTAACTGCCCTTATTTTTGGGTACACTAATAGAGTCATATGCTACTTGTACCAATAATTTTCTTTTATTTATGTTCTTAGAGTCAATAATTTTTTGAATAACATACTTGAATATAAAAATACATCGATGATGTACCCTAAAATACAATGGTAGGTGAAGTAATCATGATAATTAGTGTGACCAAGCTCATTGGGCCTCTTTTGTATCATTTAGCAGAGAAATGTTTTCTCCAAATAAGAAATTTAGTTATATAGAAGTTTATATATTATAAAACACATATGGTTTTCATTCTATATTCATTAGATTAATATAATATTTCCATCATTAAAACCTAACATGAGAACTTTAGTTTCTAATTCCACATCGATAGAGACACCACATTATATCAGCCCGTCATGGATGTTATAGGGGGAACTATTTCTGGTTTGAGTATAACATTCTTTGTTTCTTCGCTAAAAATATATTTCCATGAGATGATGATGCTAACTATGATTTTTACATAGTTAATTGGATATAATCTCCTAAATATTGAACAATTCTTTATTACTCTATGAATCCATCTATTTATTTTAATGGAATTAGTGGTGTTTCCAACTAATCCAATATATTTTAAATTCATATTGGAAAAAAGTTTTTTAGGGGGTTGTTTATTCAAGGAATATCAAGATCATCCATATGTGAATAATTTGTAATACACACTCATTATTATACTATTTTTAATTTCATATTGTGAGTACTGTAATCTTTATCACAATGAATTTTAATTGATACAGAAATTGTTGAAGGAAATACTCTCTAACAATTATGAACTCAACCAGTATGTTTCTATATAATAATAATGGCGGTCATTCCATTGTTTTAATGATTCATATAATAATGTCATATTGTTTATTTTCTTATGTTATTATAATTATGCCACATAATGATATAAATATATTAAGGATATGTTTAGAATATTCAATGCGGATGGAAATTGTGAACATCAGATTCTAGAAATTGTTCAGAGTAGGAGTTGTGGTCACAAATTCAGGATACAACATATTTCTTTGGTTTCACCACTATTCTTCTTCATTATATGGAATCCCTTATGTTTTAAAAGGATTCAATGGAGTTGAGAAGTTCTATTAATATGGTCATATGGGTGGAAACATTAAGGAGGTACATGTCAAGCCTAGTATGTACATCCCATATATGCCCTCTATGGATATTTTGTACAATCTATTATAGAAACTATTTCATAAAAAGGCTCTAATTGTCACCACAATAGAATTATTTTTTGATAAATTTATTCTCTCAATAATTCACATACTTGTTTTATTTAAGAATATTCTTATACATGTTATGAATATAAATTCATAGGCCGAGAAACAATAAATTTCATGGAATTCAAAATATGGGAAAAATTTACATTCACCTAGGATTTGTACATATCTAGAACATTTAAAAGCAGTTTTTAATAGTTATATTTATTAATTTATCGAACAAGGATTTATGTTGAGATATATTTTGATAATAGTTATATAATTAGTCTCTTTAGTTTGTTGGTGGGTTTTGGCCAAACATTTCACTTTTTCATTACTTGAATCTCATTGAAAATGCAGATGAAAAATTTTTTAGGGGGATCCCAGATTCTGGGTCCAACTATAGTGATGAGTACACATAACTTATTCATGTGTTTCATGGTGTAATACAATTTATACAATATATTCCTCATTACAATCTTTTTCTTTTTCACAAACATATATTTATGCATAGGGAAGTAATTAATAACATTAAATGATGTATAATATTCCACGTGAATCATGTATCCATCTAAGGATAGGGAAATTCATCATCAATTGGGAATTTTTAGAGTGTTGGATAACATTATTCAGGGTCTTTTCCCTCTTGATGAGCCTTTATAGCTTATGGCCACATTTATTTTTGGAATTTTCATTCTGATACCCCCTAGAACAGTCTTCCATATGGTCACATGCACTGAGTACACATTGTGATACACTGAGTGTTCCCCTATAGATATAGATTCAACTCATAATGGGAAGAAATGTGAAGGCTTATCCCATAATATTAACAAATAATGTAGAAGATCAATATTTATGGGGATGGAGGAGGTGGTAATATAAATTATCATAGACATGTATTCTATGATTGAATTGATTTTTCCACCAGTAAATTCATGACCTATTTGAGGTTTAATAATCCCATATAATATAGTGGTTGTTGAAATGATAAAAATTCCCCAACCCTATGGGATTTGAATTATCTCCTATTTTGTATGAAAACTATTAGACATTATATTATAGTTTTTCATGGATTTACGGTCACCAAGATCTATAAACAAATAATATATTGAGAATGAATTTATGGCCACTGATGATTTTTCTATAGTAATAGGTTTATGTTGTCCTCTTATTTGAAGCCCATTCTATATTTTTTAAAATACATGTGTAGATGTTGATTAATTTATTACTCACCTATTTTTATGTATTTGAGTTTTAAGATCACTTTTAGTTAGAAAATCTATAAAACCAATCTAAGGTTTAAAACTCGCCTCATGTAAATAACATTGTATTATGATTTTGTTAGTGTATTATAATGTATATATAGAGAGAGTGAAATGGAGCATACCATGTTCACTCAAAAAAATAATATTTACCTTATAATGCGAACAAATTGTTAATTGGAATAAATTATTCAAGGTTCTTGGAATGCCTATTGGAGTCCTCCACACTATTTTCCTAACTTTTGATGTCATGTAGCTAAAATTGAATCCAAGTCCATTTGGTAGTATGGAATTCCAATATTCACCAAATTATTGGTATAATCCCTATAGGAAAAATGTTTTATCTTAATATAATGAATATTATACTATTTTTGTAGGTGTAAATATTTCACAAATTCCTCTTTTAGTGTTTTTTTAATATTATACTCATGAGTGGATATGCTCTATAATATAACTACACAACTATATTCGGTTATTTCTTTCATATAACCTTAACATTATACTTATCTTATGAAATGGATTCGTCTAAATGATCCAACCATAATAGTAATTTTGTGACATCTTTACTAGTGGGTGAGGGATTGGTCCAATTATTTTCCACTATTTAGAGGGATATATTATCAAATGGAGGTATCGAAAATTATGGATTCATTGTAATATCATTTTTCTATAAGGTGTTTTCACTTATGAAGGATGTGGAACATGATGTGGTCGGACTAAATCCCTAGGGTTATTCTTGATATGAGCGAATTTTTATAGTATTATACATAAGTTGAGGGTCATTTACCTAATTAATATTTAGGGTAAAAGGATAGTTTTTTTATATCTCTCTATGTGAAATTTTCCCATGATTGATTATTAGGATTACATGGGGAGGACCACTCTGGTAGATAACATATGTTTGGACATTTTAAATTTTTATTGTAGTGTTTCACGGAGAAACATTATGATCACCAGTACATTATATTCTTCAGGATAATCTATGTGATTCTATGGTTTCATTGAAATGATATTTTAGGGCACCCAAAAATATCATCACTAATTCAGGTATGAGTTTGAAATTTCTTCTAGTTAGTGCATTCCCTTGGATAAGACAATGAATGTTTTCATGTTTGAGAAACCGAGTGTTGGAACAAATATTTAATTGGGATCACTCAGTATGGTAAGACACCATAATGTGTTCAATCCTTCCTATGTTACCACCATCCTTTCTTATGAATGTGTTGAGGGAATTCTAGGGTAATAACTGAGATATGACATATTACCTCTAAATTATTGGATGACATGTGAATATGATCTAAATATTTTTTCTTTATGTTCAATATATATATGTGGAAAGTCCTCCTAGATGGGGGTGGGAATATGTTCTTTTCCTCACATCATTTTCCACGAGGATATTTCAATGGACTCTATATTCATGGGAATGAATAGTTTTATTGTCTCATATTATTTAAAGATTATTTTTTCAATCCCATTTGAAAATATTAATGATTTTATCATACATCAGAGTGATTTCTATAATATTATAATGAATTCCTTAGATATAAATGAGGTTATGAGTCTAAAATGGGTGGATACTAAAATATACCATTAATCTTTTATTGTAAATGGTATATTTTCCTTATCAAAATAATAATCAGTTTTTGTATTTTTTGATGTTATTACTGTATGGAAAAATTAATAGGATTATGTTCTTATGTAACTCTTGCGTTATTCTAATTAGTTGTTATATTGTTGGGGTTGTAATATCTGCCTTTCCACTATTGGACAGAAGGATATGCCCATGATATTCAACTACTAATACTATTTCTAGAGTTTTTTGTATACCCTAAAGGGAATGATCATGGATATGATACTATCCATTGATCCCCACTAGTATATCATTGTTTTTTACAATTGTAGCGAAGGAAATATGATCCCTTTCATGGTGAGATTTTGAATATGAGTCCACAATTGTCTTCTATTTATCATTTGGATATGATAAAATGGTTCAGATGTGTACGTAGGAATATTTGTATACAATATATTTATTATACTGTTAAACTGATGATCTTATTCCAAGGTAAAATAATAATTCATATGTTCCATGCGATTTTGGATTTTCTGGTCTCAGCTAAAAAAAATTCTTGAGGATCAGGCCTGAGGGGTTAGGGTAGCAGTGTCCATAGAAGTATCCATGATATATCCTTAAATATTTTACATTTCATGTCATTGATTTGGAAATTTTCATATGGTGGGTTGATTTCTATGTATTTATTTAATGGATATGAAACCATATGACACATTTTCATCATCGTCCTAAAGGTAAGGGAGGTAAATATTATACAGATCTGTTGAAAATCTTCTAAATTTGTTGTATGGGTAAATGGTATCCACCAAATTTTCTTCCATGGTAGTTCATATTTGTCATTTATATCTATAATGATTCATTTCATGGCAGAACTAACATGCTACCTCTATGGCGGGGATAGTACCACTGAGTTGGTAGTCACTTACTAGTGCCTTCATAACCTATTGTTCAATATGCTTCATTGTTTATGATTTCCTCTCCATAAAGGTGGGAGTCTTTTTCATTCAATATTTGGATAATTTTTATCACCTAAATGATTCCATAAATTTTGTATTGAAGTGGGATTTGAAATAGAATGTCCTATTATGGTAAAAAAATAAAAATATATAACCCATTACTAGTGAAACCCATTTAAGATAATATTTTGATCGATCATTTTGGTCTCATATCTGTTTACCATATTCATTTTTGATGAAATATTTCATGTTTGGGAAATAAAATTCCTTAAACCAATGGTTACCTAGTTATTATATTACCACATGTTTTTTATATCATCATCACAACATTTGTTTCTAATAGAATATGATTGTATATTATGTTTGTGATGGATTGATGGAATGTGAATAAGGACCTAAATTCCAATAGAGTAAAATAGGTTGGATTTCATACTATTGTTGTTTTGGAATTAAAATTAATCAAGAGGAGGTGAGGTTAGGATTATTCTACAATTTTATGGGAAATAAATTCCAACTCCTATAATGATTTATATATTTATTATGTATTTCATGAATCCATCCCAAATCTGAGTGTTGGAGTAATCAATCATATATAAAATATGAACAAAAATGATTATTTAATATGAAAATCTTTTTGTAATTTTTTCCATGATAATGTCAAAAATTTTATTTATCATGGTTCTTCATCTTTTGAATAATATATATGAAAAATTCCTCTTCTATATTTACATTATTAATTAGTGATTCTCTGTATTAATGTCACGTATGGTGTATTTCACCTTTCATATAAGGGTAGTTCATTTTTATTTTAATCATACTCATAAAAATGGATTTATATGTATTCACGTGAAAGAAATCAAAACCCATATATTAATCATTCACTTAACAGGATATTCCATACCTTTTTATGGTTGTGTGAGAATGAAAAATTCTATGTAGTGAAATTTATTTGGGGTAGAATTCATGGAGAAAAAATCATAGTTATGGATACTATTTGAGTTACAATTGAAGAGAAAATATGGTCGACCTGAAGTGGAATAAATCTCAATGAATATGATTCTCAGGGAATTTATCATAAACTAGTCATATATGGAAACATATAGAGGGAAAATAGCCCACTATGGAGTAGACTGATTTCATCTTAAATATGTAATTGTTATGGGATAGACTGGGATGTTGGGTATGGACACATTAATAATATAGACCGATAGAAAGGTTTCAAAGGGAATATATCCCTGATGAAGGAACATCTGGGGTTTAGTAAAATTTAGTATAGGGAATAAGTAAATTAGTTATTGTGATGTTAGGTTTCATGGAGGCATACTATGTATGTTAATTAATAAGAATAAAAAGCCTCAAATTTGAAATTGTATAGAGTAATTTAAGGTGGATGTACTATACCATTAAATTAATGTTCATGATGGTAGGACATTTTCATGTGGTTTTATGTCATAAATCATTGAAATCTATGTCATAAAAGGGGTAAAATATATGGACGAATATGGATTATGTTTGATCAGATCATGATAATTACAACTCAAGGAAAATTTTCCTTTATATGGTATTTTATAATGAATAGAATTTGTAAAGATGATTTTGGGATCACACATTGTGTCTTCCCTACAGGGGCATGGCTCATTTAGTATACAAGGGAGGAATCCCATGATGACACATTGATTAGTGCATACACCAAGATGGAGTCCTGTGGTGATGGTTAGGAAATATAAATTTTCATTGGGTATTTTGAAAGAGTTTTTAATGGAAAATATTTTCTTAGTTTGGATAATTGATTATTTATGGTTATGAATCCATAAATTATAACATGGTTTGGGCTTACACCACATAAGGATGCTACGTGGTACATGGATCATTTATCAGAATTAGGATCCATGGTGAACATTTTGATCTAAGTTGGAATTCTCCATTAAAACCCTAATAGTTTATGTAATTTATTTTCAAATAAATTTCACTTTTTTCAATAACCTATCTTACAAGTAACATTGATTCTAAATAAATGATAATATAAAATTAATATATAATATTGTAATATGATCATTATCATATAGCTCTTGGATTGGTCAGTATGGATATGATTAAATAAATTATTTAAATTTATGGTTTACATATATATAAAATGAATTATATAAATTTTAATAAAATATAAATGATAATATATACCAATGGAAAGTAATGTAATTATGTCTCTGGAAAAAATTACGGACATTGTGGTTTCTCATTAAAAATAAAATTAATCAATATTGATAAATTATTTTATATTTTTTAAAAAAATATATATTAAATGAATTATTTCATATTCAGGAAATATATTTGTTTGTCATGTGATAAGAACAAATAAGGTTTTATAATTAAATGTGTATTTATTCTAATAAAACAGTTACTATTTATTTGCACACATAATTTAAAACTAATTTTATCTTTATTTTTAAGAAATATATTTAAAAAAAACTAATACAATATTAGACAATACTATTAGATTTATTTTATATTATATATTTGATATTTTTATTAAATGTTTTATTTGTTTATAAGTTTTAAAATATATATATATTTATTAAAAATAGTTTTTCCATATAATTTTGTTATAATGATTTAATTTTATATAATATAGATTTAAAATTAAAATTATATAAAATATATTATTATTAATAAAAATAATTCAATGGAATCAATTTTAAGTTTAATTTTTATATAATAACTATTTATACTTAAGTAATATTTTTAATACGAAGCCTATTTTTGTCATTGCTTTGGGGAGTTTACTTTTAAATTATGTTCGTTCACTTCTATTAGTAGAATTGTGGAAAATTTATTTCATATTTGGAATCATAATAATTAATATTAGTTAATATGGTAAACATATTTATTTATAATGAATTGTATCAATAGTAATAACTATTATCGTTATTCTGGTTAAAATAGGTTTACCATACGTTAAACAAAAAATATAATGGTTAAAATTACCATGAAATTTTATATTTTCAACTTTATTGAAATATATAAAAACAGATAGCATATATGGTTCTGTAATGTCCCATTTTTGATCCATTCATCTAAGTACGTGACTTGAAATTACTATAAAACATTGAAAAGTTATAATAATGTAACTCACTTCAATTTAAAAGATCACCCCCTCAATTCACTTATTTAACCTTAAATGATTATTAATTATTACAAATTAATTATCTTTAATAATAATTATTTTTTTATTTTAATTTATTTTTTATTTTTTTTTGTTTCATCCATCGACAAATGTAATTTATGCTCACATGTATGTATGTGTAACCATCTCGATGAATGTTGCAATTTATTTTCATATATATTTACACTATGGCTTAATATAAATATTTTTTTAATTAATATATAATATATTTAAATTATGATTAATTTTTTTATATAAAATATTTATCAATGTATAATGACCAAAACTATCGATCCAAATCATACATGAAAAAAAGCACTTATCCCCTGGAACATGTATTTTAATGAATCATTTTTAAAAACCAGGTGGTAAAAGTTATATTTAAATCACATATGGTATTATATATAATATTACAGTCCCATAATATGTGTACAATTAATATATAATTATTATATATTAGTTTTTAACACATAAGAAGATGTCATCCTTGAGCTAATGCATTTCCATATGACTTTTATTTTTGTGGGACATATGTCATAAGAATCATTTATTTTATTTTTAGTTTATAATTCCCAGGAATGTATTTCATGATTATTATAATAAAATATATTTGGATTTATGTATCCATATATGTTTTACTCTTCCATGTGGTTTTTATTTTTTATTTTACCAATGTCAGGTGTGATTTAGGCTTCTATGATATTTTAATTAGGAATAATTATGATTGAATTTCCATTGAAGAAATTATATTATCATTGTATTATAAATCACTAAAATTTTATTATACTCTATTATTTTCTAAATAAAAAATATTGTAAAATTTTTTCCACAATTTAAATACTCAATAAATACAATGATTTTCCTAAAATAAAAACCAACATTCTATCTCTCGTAGGATGAAAATAATTTTTAATCCATCTCCATGTTTTCAAAAAAATATTTTATTATAAAAATATATTTTAAATTAATATTAACCCATGAATTTTTTTTTAATTTTTTTTATTAAAATGAATCCTTTTTTATTGATTTCATTTTTTCACTTTTTACCAAAAATTCCTAGGGAATGTTTTCTTTTAACTTATACAACAAGATATGAATTTAAAGAAATCATGAATACTAAATTTCATGACTCTCCCATTATAAATTTTCATGGTTATTTTAAATGATTTTTTCCCATAATAATTTAGAAATGAATGTTCTTTTAAAATTTATTTTCAAAGTGTAATGTTTAATTTCCCCATAAAATATTTCAGTGATTCATTAATGGATGTTTTATCAATGATTACATCTTTATATATTAAATATTCATTATAGTGTTATGATTCAATGATACGAGTGTTATTATATCTACATATGGTTATATTTGTGATGATAATGTGTTTAGGAACCCCATTTTTTTCCTATGGGTCATGCTATAATCAATTTATTCTATGATTATGAAACATGTTTTATTTCATAGGGTATGATGTGATGATATAAAAGATGATTTATGATATTGGGGAAAATATTTATGGTTTTAAATATGTAACACTTTGTTTCGTTATAATCCATATATGGTTGGTTCCATTATAAACCAAAGACATATAGTTCTATTATAATACAAGGACATGTTTTTTAATTAGATATCTCAAATGCATTGGGTAATGATTTATATCAAAAAACACAAATATGGGATGAATTTCAATGTTTTTGACACACTATGGAATATAATTAAATGTGATATATCCAATATTTTATGTATTTGGTGATGCATGGGTCATTATTATTTGATAGTTATTGTAGTTATCTTTGAAATAAGAATTCATTTCTATACATATCATTGTGCCACACATTTTTGACATAAGCTGATGGTTCAGGATTTACACAAAATTATTTCTCACTCTTGTGATCCATGAATTTTAAAATGGTAATGTTTTCTTCCATGATTCATTTTTATGATCTTTGAAATATTGGGTATAAACATTGAGTGTTATGTTAATGACCTCATAACTTTATTATTATATTATGATTTTATATTATCGTATGTTGATATCTCCCATGATTATCCATATCAACCATATGATCTCAATATTTCATGTGTTTCATATCCCCTTGTTATGATGAAGTATTTTAATTAGCACATGTTTTTAATGATTAATAAATTTGGAGATATTTATGGGAAATGATGAATATAATTCATGAAATAAGAATATTTGTAGTCTATTTTTCAATAAAACTAAACCTTTATTTCCTCGTGTATGTTTTTATGATATTTATTAAATGTTATTTGAAAATTATGTTTTATTTATTTAATGAGACATATGATTTCTATAGTGGGTATCAATATAATGGTTTAGTTACTCATTTGATATTGGTATAAGAAATATTTTTTGATAACTCTTATGATAATTTTATGAATATGATAATGTCTTATATTGTGATTATGAATTGATTCGGGTTTATCTAAAAAATACCATTGAATGGATACTACAAGTGGATGTGGTTTTTTCACAGATGTATCTTGGGGTAATATCCTTGAAAAAGGTGGGTTGAGTATATTTCATACATAATTTTGGTTATTGATGATTGTTTCCTTTCTACACACAAAGTTTGGAACTCCTATAGTATCTGATTATGTTAATTCAAATTTTTATTTAAAACCTTTATAATGAATTCTAATATATGATGATCATGGACGAAAAATGTAAAATTGATGGTTTTAGTTATTGAAAGTATTTTTTTATGACTGATCATTCATATGAATTATTTTTTGACATTATTTAGATTAACAATATGACTACTGTTCATCATACTCTGAATTTTTCATTTGGTCAAAAGTGGGAATCCCAAGGGACCTTGTTAATGTTGAATTTGATTGAAAATGGAATGCTTTTACACCTAGGGAACTAAATATTGTGAGATATAAAATGAAGAACCTTATTTTTATTCTGTCACAAAAATTATTAGGATATGAATCATACTGATCATCCAAATGATAAAAAGAGGGAACATCATGCTATTATGTCATTCATGAGGTAATTTACTAATTCATTTATTGTGTTTTCTCATCCACTAGTATCAGATTGATTGAACAAGACCAATGAGAATATACTTTCTATTCTCCAATGCTCGAAACATTGAATGGTTTTCGAAGACATTTACCATTTTGAAGGCGAATCAGAACAATGGTTGATCCTTATTAATAAAACAATTAAATAGTAAGTTATTTACCCCATTGAATGGGATGAGTTTTAGATTATATATTTTATCATAAGTACATTCATCATGTTATATATAAAATTATTGAGGTGAAATTTCAAGAGATAAAATAAAATAGTAATGAATCTATTGGTACCTATGAATATAGGTTTGAATGGTATTATTCTAGTTAAATCTTAAACCCATATAAAAATAATCATTCCAATGGTTAAATAAAATCAATTATATGAAATGTAGTAATAATAAGGGACATTAGTAGCAATAATAAAATATTTTGGTCTACTCTTAAGGATGAAATGAAATTTCTTGGTTTCCATCATTCATGTGGATTTTATAATAAAATGATGATGGGGTCCCATGATATCTCACACTAATAACATAATGGATAGAAATTATAGTGACATGCATGCTATAAATTTTAGAACAATAATTTTGGATGATTATTGAGTGGTAGTGAGAAGTTCATTAAACAAGGAATGTTTGGTTAAAAGGATCATTGATGTCAAAATGAGATAAGATAACATGATGAAGCATAGGAGGAAAGGATAACTCTATTTTATTATCCAACCATACTTCAATGATTATAATATAAATATTATGGGACTTATTCTACTTGACATATGAAAATGAGTATTTATGAGTATGATCGGCATTATATCTTCTTAAGATCGATGAAAAATGTAAATCTAATGTGTTCTAGAAAATATAAGTGGTTTAGGAGAATAAAGTGTTAAAATATTCACTTATTATAAACTCTATAACATTTAATTTATTACTTGACTATTGAAGTACCTACTATTCTATATATACTTAATTTTTATTGGGTATTGAATTACAAGATAAACGATTAGATATTATGTTAATAGCGAGAAAAACTTCTGGTATTATGTTTGCATATTAAGTCCATAGTTTCTCATTGATTGAAATTTTCCGGAAATTGAATCCATTAAATCATTTTAACCACACTTTAGTTGAATTTGAGGTCATTTAAGGAGTATATTAGATTAATTTAAATGGATTAGATATCAATTGTTGGGGAATGTATGTTACATTTCATATTATAAATGTTCCAATGTTCATTTATCAATGTGAAGATGAATAAAAAATTCAAATGGAAACTAATTTTGTCTTTTTGGTTTTCATTTTTATCCATAAAGGATATTTATCTCAGATGGTTTGGGATAAACACAATATCTAATACATACAAATTTTTTGACAGTTTATTGATATATTTTAGGAATATTTTCCTAGTCATCACTCGAATCATGAATTTATTTTTTTTATAGATTTTATACCTATTGTTGCACTTATATCAATGATTTAGTATATAGTGGCCTCAATTGAGTGGTAAGAAATTAAGAAATAAAACTTAGGAGAATCATTGTAATGGATTTATAATTCCTAGTGCATATCCATGGGGTTAACTCTTTCTCATTGTTAAGATTGAATATGGTTCAATGCAACATTGTATTGATTATATCTAACATAAAAATATTAATATCAATAAAAAATATTATATTCCCCATATTGTTGAATTTTTTGATCAATTATGAGAATCTCAATACATAAAAATACTTGAACTTTAAACATGATATGCTTAATTGGGGTTTAAGATGTAGGATATACTCAACACAACATTATAAAAGAGTTATAGATAATATGAATTGATAGGGATGCCATTAGGTCTTATAAATTACACCTCTGTCTTCATGGATTTAATAAATTGAGTCTCTATAAATTACAATGTCCAGGCTTTGGTATTCTTTATAGAAGAAATACATTTACATTCAATGATCAAGGGAATGCATGAATATAATTTGATAATTTTACTGAATCCCTTGAGTAAGGATAATCATTATAAAAATTATATAATTTTTGAATTTTGGATTTGAAAAGATTCATTGATGGTTTATTTATTATTAGTTGAGGGTATATAGGTAGAACTTTCAAAGCAAGTTATCATTGAGAAATATCCTAGACAAACAAAAGTAATAGAAATTCGTACTATTTTTTGGTTAGCTGGGTATACTATCTTTTTTGATTGATTTCTCCTAGTTATCTAATCAACTCACTAGGTAGGACTGAATTTTATAATGAAATGTGATTTTCACCAATAGATATTACATCATAATATATGAATATTCCTTAAGTTACAGAAATTCAAACCTAATGATTATAAAAGATTAATGTCTTTGGAAACATGTAAACATAAAAAACTAGTTCATAATTGGAAAGCATCATATCCCACTATGTCATTCATAATTAGATTCCATTAAACATAACATACTTAATATCATTATACATTACATGGGGAAAGTAAACATAAGAAAGGGTGATATCACATTGTTAATAAGGGTAAAAAACAATGATATGTAAATATAAAGTGAGAATAAGTGTTTTAGAACAGGAGAAAAACATTTTAAAACCATTCATTTTCTATTTATGATTATACTATTGAATCATGGAATTAATATTGTCATCTAAAAAGACATGAATCGTAATGGAATAAAAGTTTATAAGTCAAAAGATCACAACATTAGAATACACCATATAATTGTATAATACACATTATAATTTAAAATAATTACTATAGTATTTAAGGATCACTTAAAAATAAATCATTGATGTATGAGTGCACTCTCAAAAACATTGTAGTACTCAAGGATTAGTCCCAATACAATCATAATGGAAAAAATATCTTACTGAATAGTGTTTAATTACCATTCCATAATTATTTATCTCATGATATACTAATAATTACCCAATAAATTGGAGGGAGATATATTTCACAAACACCAAGTAATGAAAATAATATCTATATTTTTCAGAAGATACACAAACAATAATCATAACAGAACCCATGAAAACAAATAGACTTCATAAAAAATTCATCATAGATTAAATAGTGAAA
This sequence comes from Viscum album, assembly GCA_963277665.1. NCBI lineage: Eukaryota > Viridiplantae > Streptophyta > Magnoliopsida > Santalales > Viscaceae > Viscum > Viscum album. The sequence goes on from OY728161.1 coordinate 1,598,071,840, forward strand.
ATGTAATGGGTTTCATAAATTTTTCATCACAACATAACCCAATGGAAAGAAACAAGTTTCTTAAACACATTTTCATAAATATAGTAAACCATTCGAAAAAACAATAAGAGTGGTTTCCTTGGATAATATCAATAGTAGATATCAAGTAACATCAATGAAGGTAAAACTTTATGGAAAATGATTTTGAAGGATCACATAGAACATTTTTGGAGGAAAATAACCTTTCTACCTTGAAAATTGCATTTAAAATACAAATATATAAAAAATTATGGAAAGAATCTTATTTGAAATTAATATTGTTTCCATTTAAAAGAATATTTCATAACATAGAGTTTTCATTATGGAGAGACATTTTATAAAATTAATATATGTTTAAATAATGATTCCTTTCACATTTTTAGTAAAAATTCTAAATCACTTCATTTTGAAAAGAAAAATAAACATTCCGTTTAATTTTTTTTTTAAAGAATATAGGTAAAACTGATTTTGAAAAATCATAGTATATTTTTAGAAACATATTTATTTTTTTATGAAAAAATTGATATGAAGGAAAATTCATTTTCGAATAAATGGAGAAATAAACACGATTTTTCTTAAAGAATTATTTTTTTATTATGTACATAAATATGAGAAATTGAAAGGATAAAATTTATTATCATGAAATGACGATCGTATAAGAAACTTTTTAACACTCTTGAGAAGTAGATCACAATTATTCACCAATTGAATCATAATAAAAGTAATCCTAAAAATGGTTGTGATTGAAACGTAAAACTCGTACATTAATGGTAAATTTTAGAACATAATACCCATGAATGAAAATAATTAGATTTGTTTTCTAATATAATTATTATAAATAAAATCATGATATAACAATACAATGGGGAATTATATTCACTATTCAAAATAAGGTAGTGGATAACAAAATATAAGCCTCTCCGAATAAAATTTGAAACTACAAATTCAATACCTCTAGTACATCATCCTATAAAAGAAAAATAAAATCATGTATAAGGAATATAAATTTATAAAAAAAGTATTAAAGAATCATAATCATACATATAATCCAATATATTATTTACCTGTAACCGTTTTATTGACAATTCATTGATAAAAACGTTATTTTGGTGATATATGCGTCATTTTTTCATATATGTTCTGAATAAATAGTTTTGGCCCTTTTAAAATTATCATTATTACAACATCTCATGAATTTAATAATTATATTATTATCATATATTTCCCATATATATATATATATTTAGAGTCTCACATAGATGATAAAATTAGAAAAATGAATTACATCATTAATAGATATGGAACGTCGTGTGTCTACATGAATGATGTCTCCATTTTTTAATAGACGGAGAACAATAAAAGTAAATATTGTTTCACCATTATATAATTATTATTATATCATATGTATGAAATATATTAATTTACTTTATCTTAATTACCTTCGTTGAATTTATTTTGAAAAATGTGTCACATCACTTCGAGAAACGGTAGTCCACCATACACATGTGTGACGTTATCTTATCAAGAAGTAATGAAAATTAATAATTAATATGTGATATCAAGATTAAAGAAACATAAATATGATATAAATATCATATATAAACATTAATACGTAGTTATAAAAATATGTAACATGTTGTGGTGGAAAACGAACTATATCGATTCATAAGGAAGTAATCTGTTGTACACACAATCGATGGTTTGGTTTCATGTATGACAGGAGAGGTTAAATTTATAGGTTATTACATTAAATTAATAACATCTTTTTATATATATTATAAAATGGTTATTATTTCCTGATATTTGGGGATGATTGGAATGATGGGGAAGATTTAATAAAACAAAATCGCTCGGTTTAGCATAATAATGTTTCATTGTACAACCTCCTTTTGTTATTTCCAAAAATAATTAATATAAATGATTTAAAATAAAATAATTGGATGTAGTTCATTGGTAGGTATGTATGGATGGTCTTTCTTACGTCTTTTTGGAATTAAATTCCTTCACATGTTTGAATAGGATATGATAATGGGTGGCCTGTTATATGTATGTGAATGGAGATAGTTGGAATTTTTAAGTGAATAAATTGTACATATATTTTTAACATTTAAAAATAATTAAATATGGATAATTATAAAATCATAGAATATATGATCTAAATCTTTCTCTAAAATATTAATTTGACAATTTTTTTGTCATTTTTAACACTTATCATTTTAGTTTAAGCAGGACAAACCCTTTTTCACCTTAATCGAATTAATTAATTTATAATATTTTTTTCAATTAATTAATGTAAAAATATTATATTTCCATATTATATTAAATGTTTTTATTTAGAATCAATGTATGTAATATATTTTTCATATTTAATTCACTTAATTGAAATATTTTAATTTAAAATTATCCCGAAAACACGGTGAAAATGTGTTTCAAAAGATAAAGTTCTCATAGGATTAATATGTTTTTATATCTCAATTATACATGAGGATGATTAAAATGGACCAAGTTGGATGAATAAAAATATGGATTATATAATTTACCATATAAAATCATATTAAATTAAATTTTAATGTTTTGAAATGCTTTAAATGAAATAATAATTCTTAATAAAAATGATTATTTTCACAATCCACTGAATAATTTTTATATTAAGAAAATATTAATATATTATCACTAATATAATTTATTGATGATTATTTTTAAATTATAATTAAATTTTTTCTAAATTAAATTTGTAAATGTGGTGATTATTATTTTTAAAATAAGTGAAAAAATGAGACAAAATTGTTTTTCTAGAAAAATAGTTTTTTTATATAAAATTGAATTTTTTCTAATCTCTTAAATATTAAACCCTCATGATGGAAGATAAATTTTCAAATGAATATTATATATATATATATATATCATTAAAATTAATTAGCAGTATTTATTTATTTAATATATTTAGATAATATTGTTATTTACACACAAAAAAATAGATTTTTAGAAAGAGATATTTCTTATTTTCATATGGCATTAATTTCCATTCATAATTAATTATTTTAAAAAGAATAAACTATATATATATATATATATATTTCTATAAAATTAAAATTAATAATTAAGCTAATCCTATTATTACCTTCCATTCCAAAAAATTAGGCATTAATAATCATAAAACATAATAATAATATAATAGTATGTTTTTCCATTTAAACTCTACATTGCAAGTAACCCAAGATATTAAAGATATAAATTTATTTGAAAAAATAAATTTCATAAAATCCAAGTGTGTCACATTATACCCCACTTGAAAATAATTTCACCCTAGAAGTATAATCACTCCAATACAAACATATGGGGAAACTTCTATATCATAATATCGTATGGTTCCCCTGTAGCTTCCTCAAGATTGTGGTCTCACCACAAAATATTGAACATGTGAGTGATATTATTTCTTATAATCTAAATTATTAGATCTAAAATATCCACTTTAATATCCTCTTACAAAATATCTTTTCCAACTATTACAACCTCCTAGTTTAGAACATGTGAATAATTCCTTATAAGAGATACATTTAACACATCATAACCATTGGAAAGGATATGTGGAAGTACCATGTTATAAGAAACTATCCATAAACAATCAAGAATATTAAATGGTCTATAAATCCGGGGAAAACATCACATTCTTCAGAAATCTCCTGACCAACTTCCATAGAGAAATCCTCATGTTCACCATGTCACCATATTCAAATTCCAAATCAAACTGAGGATTATCTTTACATTTCAATCGACTTATTGATGAACTTATTTGATGATGAATAGATATATCATTCTCTTTCATTTATTCTTCCCTATCTGGTTCAAATAAGTTTATTTCATTATATTATTTTCATCATTTTCGATCAATACAATTCATTACATAGTGGTACGTATAAGGATCCATATGAATTCTTGAGCTAAATCTATTGTAGTTTACAATCTTGACTATAGGAATGTGTTTATACCCACCACAATTGATATCCATAGAAAATGTTTTCAACATATTCTCTAGGGTTTTAATTATTCCGTTACACAAACCATCTGTATGAGGATGATACACAATGTTGAAACCTAAATCTATATCTATATCATGATAAATACATCACTATGACTTTGAGATAAAATGTTGAGCTCAATAGAAATAATATAATGTTGGACATAATGTAACATTAACACCTTCTAAATTAATATTCATGAATTATTATCATGAGAGATGTATTCTATTATAAAACAAATGTGTGTATTTTTTATAAGGTGACTGACTACAACACCCTATCATTATGTAATTTAGATGTTTTCTGGATACTTATGAATAAATAAAAGTTGATTGTTTCCTGTTTACATTATTTTATGTGTAATTGTAATAACAAAACCTTTGGATTTTATATCTCATACGTAAATTTCTAATATACTAAGAATCCATATAAAAACTCAGCAATATATTTTTTTTCATTCAATCGGACAAAAAATACTCATTCAAATCACAAATAATATTTGTAAATATATGATGGATAGAGAATAAAGAACTCTGAGATTCCTCTAATATCTCTCCCTTAATATGGATTTAATGTAATAGATACACAGTTTTTAAACATTATCATTCAAATATAGTCAAGTTAAAACTCAAGAACAGTTCTCACATTATCCACCAACTCTAAATCTTCATTTTTCACCACTTTAATCAATATCTGTATAGACCATTGAATAGTCATTTGAGAATGATATTATTTCCCCCTTCCATCAGGATTTTTGTATCTTACCATTTAAAATACTGAAATATTATATATTTTATGATCCACATTATGGATTATTTAGTATGAAACATCATACTCAAATCATCATCCACCTTTTTATCATTCCCACGGTGGTAATTTATTGAGTAGTAATAATAATTAATAATTCAAAACCATCTTATCTATCACAATTTCAACTCTTTAAATGTTAATATATAGTTTATACTTGTATGATGAGTAAATATATCACACATTTTTTCATAAAGATAATGTCTTTATATCATTAATGAAAAAATTATCTTATTCCTTACTTCAAATCATGTGTTTGTCAGTTTTTTGCATGAACCATCTATTTTAAAGAGTTATAAGATATAACCATAAGATTAATCATGATAATTAACCCTATGTAATTATGTTATACATACCTAAATATTATATATCTTTCTTCACTACATGTTAATGTTTGAAGAGGAGCCCTGACTAACCTTCTCTTCATCTACTTTGAATTTTATTCACATGAATTTTTACTAATGAACATTGATACCTTTCAAGTTAAATTGAGGAGTGGATTGTATATTCAAGATACATTTTAGACGGAATTTGATAATATCGAACAAAACATATAACTACAGATCTTTTCATTGTAGTCAACATGGGACAACATTCAATAATTTCATTATTTGATTGATCCATAGTTTTATCCTCTACCTAGAATATATGACTCAAACATTAATCCTTTATATAAAACAATTCTATTTATTATAAATGATGTACTTTACTCACATTTTGGTAAATGTCTTCATTTTTGGAATATTTGCGTTACATCATTCATTTTTTATTATGATGAAAAATAAAATTGTACCCTTTTAAAATTCACTTTAGTATTTCAAACAGGAATATTTTAATGTGACTTATTTGATTATAAAATTTTCTAAATAATTTCAACACTTAATGGTAAATAATTTTTATTCGGTACAATAGTTCTAAATCATGCATTTTAATGGAGTAAATGTGTCATAAGTCAAATGAGTGATGGACACTCCAGATTGTTCATCCCTTTTGTATTAGGTCCATAACATCTTCATAACTAATTTTATTAAGCCCAAATTTTGTGAATAAATAGACAATAAATATTATCACAAACCATTATTCTGTAAGGATATATTCTTCATGAATTTTAGTGGTCAAACACGTGGTGAAATATGGATTAAAACATTTGGCCGAATTTCACTATTCACACTTGAAACCACATGTAACCAAGCCTCATATCCACTATATAAATTTGGTTTTTTTAAATTTTCAGGGGGTTTGATTTGATTTATATGATCTGTAACATAGGTTTAGTGGTCTCATGGAATTTAAATTTATATTTTATGGATGGAAGGTACAAAGATATGATCTCCTCCAAATTGCTATTATTTTCCTCTACTTTGTTTGTAATGTATTTTATTTCAATAAACATATTAATTCCTCTTATATTTTTTCTTTTACTTATATTATGTAAAATTATATTATTAATTAATAATCATATTTGGGCTGAAAATAAAGAGTATAAATGATATTGGGTTCTACTCCTTCTAATCCTTCTTACATGAAAAACCTTTCTATGATCACTACATCACCAATGGATGATTAGTTCTTTTAAGTAATCAATATAACTATAGACTTATTAATAAATTTATTTTGAATAAATGAGCTAATTAAATCCAAATAATATTATCTATTAATTTTTTTCCTTTATTTATGTGAATCTACAGACTAAAATGACCAATTAACACTTATCATGTGGGGTCGAGTATTGTGTAAATTTTGAGAGTGAGATCTTAATCGGTAATACAAGACCTCAAGGGATAAATATTTAGAGTTAAAATATATCCGATAAGTTAAGATATTCCTTATTTACCAAGTGGACATGTGCTCTAATTAACCAGTGACCATTATCTAACCTTATAACATTAGTCGGTGTATTTTGATGTGATTGAATGTTTCAAAACTAGAATAGGGTTTACGTAATTCCATGTTTCTGGTTAAGTTAACTATCGTAGGGTTTGAGGATTAACAAAATATGGAAACATAATTAAGTGTATATTAATTGAAATTATAATTATTAATAAATAAATGATTATTTATAGTCATATTTATTACATCTTTTAAAAATTATAGAAAGTGTTTTTTATCGTTGTGTCTTATTAATCATGATTCATTTAACAAAAACAGAAAAATTTCAATCTTCTTCCAGAATACTTATTATTATTTTATAAAATATAACCCTTATCCTTTTAGATAGTGTGATTATTTTATTTTCAAAATACCATTAATATGTTTCTTTAAATTACTTCCTCCTTTGAGAGATGACTTCGGTCACCCAACCTATTACACCTAAGTACACATAAAACATACATCATTTGAAAGAACCCATGACAATACCTTTCAAAGTGGCTATGTTTTCGGAGAGGAACAAAATTTATTCAACCAATTAGATTTATTTATTTAATTTTTTTTCATTTAATTAATTTCTTATCTTCATTATTTCTGCATTCCCATTTCTAAATAATTTTTCCTTTACTATATTCTTTTAGTTTTATCGGGCCAACTCAAAATTATTTCAATTTTATTATGGTAAAATTTTCATCATTAAATTTTTGTTTTTATTTGATTTATCACATAAACTAATATTTAAAATATCTTAGATCTTGACCATAATATTTAACATAGCCTTCATGCTCAAATCAGACTGGCTCCGTCTATAGGAAGTTTCAACATTGAACTACTTGGTGAATTCCTCCATTATGGAAATACTAAAATTTGAAATAATTAAAAATAAAACATAAAACTAGGATGAATGTATAAAAATAATAACAATGAAATTAATTGAAAAATTATATAATTGGATTTACATGATATTAAAAATAATCTAAATTGTATTGCATACCCAAATCTCAAATCAGACATTGAACTAAAATATGGGTTAATTCACATGCTTCTAAAATTTCACAGCCTCTATGGTGAGGATCCGAATAAAAATCTAAAAGAATTTAATGTTTTTTTCTCATCCTTAAAAGAAAAAAATGTAACTAAATACAAAATAAAACAAATAGCATTACCATTCTCACATGATGGAACAATAAAGAATTATATGTATTTTTTACAACATGAAGATATAACATGTTAGAATGATTTGAAATTTTTTTTCTTGTAGATATGTTTACCACCATCAAGTACCAATTTCATTTTATAGGAGATATCAATAATCAAGAAAGCCCAATGGGGTCAATGTATTCGTAATGTGAGCGATTTATAATGTTGTGTGTATGTTTCCCACAGCACAAAATTATTGATAAACTACTAATCCAATTCATCTATAAAGTACTGACACATATAGAGTGAATAATTGTGGACTCTGAAGCTGGAGGGTTGTTCTTCTAAAAACCACAAGAGGTTGCACATTTATTGATTGGCATGATAGTACAAAAGCACCAAAAATTTTGCGATCGAGGTACAACACATGTTATAGGAGTACGTCAGGAAAGTACTTCCTCTCTTGAAAATAATTTTATTGATACTAAGTTGAAAGACATGACCACTATTGTGTGGTAGATTTCTGGGGATAAATAGATAACCCATTCCACTACTATGAGTCCATGTGGCATTTTCACTGAAATAGACCACCCAACTGATTTTTACCATAAATTACAAGATCCATAGGATTGTGAAGTAGTGTTACTTGGGAGACCATATTAGAAGAAAAATCATCCACACCCCATGAAAAAGTATGATTCCTTTACTCCAACATAAAAACAAGGATGAAAGTATCAATATGACATGGGGTATGACTCTATTCAACAACAAAGTCCCCCTTTTAAATAAAATTTACAGCAACCTCTCCCTCAAAAATAGAGTTTCTAAAAAACCCAAAGGATATTTGAATCTCAAGAATAAAAAATCAAACAACAATAGACTTCTCAAACAAAGGTTGATTCTAATACTAATGATATTTTGAATAAAATTGTTCTTAATCCATACATTTAGTTGATGATTCGGGTATTGGGGTTGAGAGAGTTGATGATTAAAATGATATATATTGCCCCAACCCTCCAGGAACGGGTAAGTAAGAATTAAGAACATTTATCTTCCCACCCTACTCCAAATCTATGGGGAAGTTTAGTGCCATCAAATTGAGAAGCAATAAGAAAACAAATGATTATTTTTCAGCTACCATTACACTAGTAATCACCGAAACTCTAAAGAGACCCCATTGAAGAACCACTTATGAAAACCCAAGGAGAAAGGCAATGATTAATTTTTTTTGATAATGTTCCACCTAAACCCCTTCCCGTTCCAAATAGGGATGTACAAACCAAGAATATGGGAGAAGAGGGGATGCCAAAAATACTTTTAGACACATTAATGTGTGTGGAGATCAACATACCTTTACTTGAAGCCATTAATAAAATCCAATGGTTTCCCAATTTATTAAAAGAACATTGTACTAATCGACGGGGATCAAATGAAATGAGATGATCAATCATGGAAGAAATGTTCCAGCACTCCATAAAAAACTCTAGAAATTCAAAAAAAAAAGTGAAAGGATGTGGGGTCATTCATCATCCCATGAACCATAGGGATGTTGTATGTTTTTTATTCTCTTTTTGATTTAGGCGCTTCCATAAATTTGATTCCCCAGTATGTGTTCTCTTTTTTACAGGTTGGTTAATTGAAGATGAAGAGATTAGTGGTGTAGTTAGCATATAAAGCTACAAAAAATCAATCTAGATTACCTTGAGGATGTTATATTTTTAGTAATATACATGTTCATTCCATCAAATTTCTATGTGCTTAACATGAATGATTATTAGATATGTTATCATGCACAAATTATTTTAGGTAGGACCTAAAAAATAACTGTAAAAATGATTATAAATGAATATTAGGGTTCAATTTCAATAGAGTGTGGAGATGAATTTGTTATATATAATGTCATGGACTCCATGGCGTACCCCCCGAGAGGACCATTATTCTATTCTAGATCCCATTTTGAACCACAAAAAAACCCAATGGAATTTGATTATCCTATTCTTAAGGAGATTATGAGAACATGTTCTAGTTTGAGGTCTAAGAGAACATCAAAACCTATTTCAAATTCACAAAACTCTTTTAGATTAGATTTTGAAATATAATCATACTCTGATTTAGAAAATTCTCACTTTGATTATGAAATTTTGGTTTCTTATTCTAATAGTTTTGATGCATTATTTTATAATTTTGATGATAATTATTTTTTACTGGTGTTCATTGTGCACAAATTTTAGTACCTTTAATTTCAATTTCCATACATCACCCCCATTCATTAGAGATCAAGAAAACTCCACCTAATCTCAAATACTCATACTTTATATGTGGTGATAAATTACATGTTGTCATTTCAAACAATATCACTTTTGAACATGAATAAATATATTTTAATATTTTATGGGTGAACATTTGGGAGATTCAGTGGACCTTGGATAACATATATTGTATTATACCTATTATTTTCATGAATATTATTTTTTTGAAGATGTGGAAAATCAGAGAGGTAGACACAAAGGATACTGAATCCAACTATTCTATATGCTTTAAATAAAGTAGTTGAAAAATTTCTCGAGGCATGTATCATTTATCCGATTTTAGATTCATATTGTGTGAGTCATATTTAGGTTGTGCATATGAAAATTGGTGTTACTATTGTTAAAATTGATAAATAAGAGTTAGTTCCATTGTGGGTGAAAAATAATTGGTGTGTGTGTATTGATTATTTGAATCATAATCAGTCTGCTCGCAAGGACCATTCCTCCTCCCATTTATTGATGAAATTATGGAGAGACTAGCTTAGAAGAAACATTATTGTTTCATGGATGAATTTTAAGGGTATTTTTAGGTTATTGTAGATTTGGAATATCCTTATAAGACAAAATACACTTGAACACAAAGAATGATTTCCTACTAGAGGATTCGATATTGAATTCGTAATGCCCTAGGTAACTTCTAGAGATAAATGGTGATTATTTATTATGATTTTATTAAGACCTGTATGGAGGTATTTATGGATTATTTTATAGTGTACAGGTCTTCATTTGATGATTGTATCTCTAGTTTGGAAGACATTTTGAATTGTTTTATTGAGAATAATCTTGTCATGGGCTTTGAAAAGTTTCATTTCATAGTAGCTCATGGAATTCTCTTAAGGAATATAGTGTCTAAACATGGGATGGAGATTGATAATACATAAGGTAGATATAATTTTAACCATATACTATCCTTCATGTGTACAAGATGTCAGACCTTTCATACTATATGTAGGATTTTATCAACGCTTCATCAAGGATTTTAGTAAGATTTATATTCCTTTGTCATGATTACATTAAAAGGATTCCGATTTGGGGTTTTATGATTTTGAAGGACATCCATTGATAATCTAAATAAGTTTCCTTCCACTCCACCTATAATATATCCCCTACAATGGGATCTTCTTTTTGAGCTTATTGGTGATGTCACTAACTTCTCAGTTGGAGTTTTCTAATCTTTGATAGTGGAAGGGTGGTCACATGTGACTGCCTATTCATCAATGACACTAGATTCAGCCCAATCAAAAATACAAAACAACGTAAAATGAGATTCTCCATCATATTTTCCTTAGATAAATTCCATTAATTTTTATTAAGGTATAATTAAGTTGTTTTTTTACCTTACCACTCTGAGATTCCTCTTGAAGAAGCCAGATGTAAATCCTAGGCATATTTGATGGATTGTCACTCTTAAAGAATTTGATATTGAGATAAAGGAGAAGAAGGGGTCATAAAACCTGGTGGCGGACCACATGAGTAGGATTACTCACACACTAGAGGATGACACCTTGGACTAGTTACCACTTTGGGTCGCATTCCCTGATGAGAATGTTTATTCCATCTCAGGTATGTATCCTTTGATATATATTTAGTTAACTACCTTTAGGCCTCAGAAATCCTTACAAATATAAAGAAACATCAAGGCCATAAATAAAAGTTTAATTGTATATTTTATGTGTGGGATAATACCAACCTATGGTGGACATGAAGTGACCATGTTATTAGGAAATGTATTGGTAATCATGATTTTGAGTCTATTTATGTTTAGTTCATACATGTTCTTGTGGTCTAATCAATGGACCCTAATGTATGGCTAGGAATGTCTTATTCCTTGGAATATATTTCTATATCTTATTCAATGATGATCATGTGTATTTCAAGTCGGGCTCATGTTGCCGACACATTGGGATCTTATCTAGGAAACACGGGATGACCGAAAAATCCATATTATTCCGAAATATATTTTATGTTTGGTGAATTTATTTATTGGTTCCTTTTCCTAGATCATTTGGTTTTTTGAATATTTTTGTTACTGTTGATTATGTAATTAAATGGGTGGATTTTAAGGCCACCAGGATTGATGATTCTCATGTTGTAGCTGAATTTTACAGGATAGAATGTTTTTGCAGGTTTGGAGTAACAAATGATATAATCATTGACTATCATACAATCTTATATAATCATAATTTGTCTTCCCTCCATTTTAAGTATGGGGTGACACACAAAACATCAACATTATACCATGCTCAATCAAATGGCAAGGCTATGGTTTCATATCATTAGTTGAATTTTTTTTGGAGGAAAACGTGCAACAAAATAGGAAGAATTATACCAAGATCATGGATGATGTATTATTGTATTTTAGTATAACATAATATAAACGTATCATTGTGTCCCAATATTGGATTGTTATTGGGAAATTGTTTCGTCTCCCCATGTAAGTCAATAATCGGGATTATTGGGCTATAAAGAATTGAAACATTGATTTGGCCCAAGATGGAATTCAACAAAATCATAAAATTCAAGAGTTTGAGGAGATTCTATTGTCCTCATATGTGAATTCAAGTCTTCATAAGGAATGATTAAGAGCATCTCATGATTGAATGATCCAACAATGGGACTTTCATGTTGGAGGGAAGTTCCATCTCAGCAGTTCATGACTGAAGCTTGTCAATGATAAGTTGCATTCCAGATTGTTAGGTATTTATATTTTATTAAATGTTTTTTATTATGGTATAGAAGAGATAACATAAGGGTAAACAAGATGTATCTTTACATTCAATTATTAGAGTTTGATGAAATACATTGAAGGAATTCTTACCAAAGCAGTTGATTTCATCACAATGCTTGACCCCATCGTAACTTGTGAATATCAGGATGTTCCTTACCATTTTAATTTTATATTATTTGTCCTATTTAAAATTCTATCTTTAATTTCCACGTATAATTTCATATTTTCACGTTCTGGACAATTCAATATTCTTTGTTTGTGGTAGGGGACAAAAATATTTGGCAGATATTTAGGATTTTTATTTGTGTTTGTTTATTTGTTATGGTTTTTGTAAAAATTTAAAAAAAACAAAAAAACAAATATATATATATATATATCAAGTAACATGATAATTTAGATATGGGATATATGGAAAAGGAGTATTTTCAAAATTCATTAGTGGCATGATAATCATGGTAAATATTTTATAATCATGGGTTTATTTTTATAAAAATTTATGTCATCAATGATATGATTGGTTGTTTCATTATAAAACCTTTAATTCATTGAAATTTTATTTGAGATATTTTTTATAGTAAATTTTATCATTGAATTCACCACAAAAAAATTCACTCCACCATGACTTGTGTAATTTTTCCTACACAATAGAAGGTAAAGTCATGTTAGGTAATATAATTCATTGGTTGATCCATTAGTTCATTTATCTTTCTATTGGTTTCATTATTGTATTGAATTGACCTATGTGTTTGTACCTATTATCCAACTTTTGTACACCCTCAAAAACAAAAGGAAGTCAAAAATATTGGTTTTGTATTGGGATGGTCAAAAACTACTCTTCCTCAACGTTTGATCTCGTTATAACTTTTAGTATTAGTTTCTTCAGGAGATCAAACACGAGTTGAGAGTTTATTGTGATATTTTTTCCATGTGAAACATTAAAATAATATAAATACATAACAATGGGAGTGAGCAAATGTAAAATGTATGGGGATATCAAGGTTGGGATCTTATAGTTTTACATTGGGGAATGCTTAAGTTAGGGGGTCTTGAAATTAGATTAAAAAGGAATGTAGAACAGGTTCACTAATTTAAATTAGGTATGATGAATTTTTTTACTTATTCAGAATATACTGAATAAAGGGTTGAGATACTAGCTTGAAATTGTTGTCAAACACACAGGTGGTGAATTAGTTTCATGGTGGACCGATGACTTGTTTCTCTATGATTAGTGATATTCATATCACTGGATTTTTTTTAACACAATTTATGAGACAATTCCTTGAAAATTTATTGATTTTGAGTCTTTATTAGATTCTTAGTTTTCCTATATTTCTACTATGTATTAATAAATATTAACATAAATATCTTGTAACAATTTTTTATAATACTGGATATGAGGTTTCCACCATGAGTGAAAAAGGGTAAGTGTGGGGGAGTTGATAAAACCAAATTTTATTGACTATTTTATATATAATAAATGGTATAATTTCCTAACATTTTAGTAAATGTGTTAATTTATGGAATTTTTGGGATAAGATCATTCATTTTCAAATTTGATGAAAATTCCAGTCTTTCCATTTTAAAATTAACTATAGTAATTCCAACATTCATAATTTAATTATAGTTATTTGAAAATACAATTGTTTTAAAGAATTCAAAAATTAATGTTCTAAAACATTTATTCAGGACACTATAGATTAAGTTTTCACTTTGATTGGGTAAATTGTATATTAACATAATGGTGGCTGGACACTCCAGATTAGACATCACTTCTCTATTTGGGCCATAACATCCTCATCAGTGATTGGATTTTTTCCATAATTTGAGAGGAGATAGATAATTAATTTTTCACAAGTAAACTTTCTGGAAGGAAAGATTGTTCATGTGTTGTTTTTGTAAAATAGAATGTGATTGGCTCAAAATACTTTTCTGAATTTCCCCATTCACATATGAAACTTGTTTTAACCCATCCTCCCCTCCACTTTATAAATTTTTGTTTTTGTCATATGTAGGAGGATAGATTTTTCTTATAGGATTTTAACAGATGTGAAATATTTCCATTCCATTCTAATTCACCATTCTAGGTGGGAAGGTACCATGCTATGATCTTCTCTAAATTTCTCCTCTTTTCCTCTTCTTGGATGTAATGTTTTTTGTTCGTTCGATAATGTTATTAATTAAACTTATATTTCCGTTTTCTCTTCAGTTTGGTAAAATTATATTCTTCATTAATCTTATGATTTAATATAGAAATAAATATTTGAGAAGAAATTGAGTTCTGAACTTTCAAAACCATTTCACATGCAAAATGATTCTACGATTACTACATCATCCATAAAAGAGTAGTTCTTTAAAGTAATCGATATACCTCTAACATTATTCATTGATTTATTTTGAATCAATTAACTTCTATAATCATCATAATATAATCTATTATTTGAATACTTAACTTAAATTCAACTATTAAAAAAATCTAACATTTATAACAAAACACACGTGGTTGAGTATTG
This sequence comes from Viscum album, assembly GCA_963277665.1. NCBI lineage: Eukaryota > Viridiplantae > Streptophyta > Magnoliopsida > Santalales > Viscaceae > Viscum > Viscum album. The sequence continues at coordinate 1,598,087,240 of OY728161.1, forward strand.
TGTGAATTGTAAGAGTGCGATCTTATTTGGTAATACAAGACCACACAGGAAATATTTTTAGAGTTAAAATATAATCACTAAAGTAAATTATTCCTTATTTTTACAGTGGATATGTTTTCTATTTAACTAATAAACATAATCTAGCCTTATAAAATTAATCAATGTAGAGTGTAGTGATTTCTTGTATCAAAGTTATCCTTGGGATTAAGTAATTTCATCTTTGTGGTCAATTTAACTCCTGCAGGGTTAAAGAATTTACAATTTAAGGGATTATAATTATGGGGATATTAATTTAAATGTTAATTATTAATAAATAAATTAATATTTAGTGTGAGATCAGTTAGTCATTTTAAAAATATTTTCTAAGAAAACTATCTTCTTATTGTGTCTTAATAATCAAGTTTCATTTCATAAACAGAAACAAAAAAATTACAATCATCATTCAGCATGCTTTTTCTTCATTTATAAACTATATCCCCCCATCCGTTTAAATAATTAGTTTATTTTATTTTATTTTATTTTAAAAATAAAGTTAATATGTTTCTTTATATTACATACTCCGTTGTGAAATTTCCACGGTTATCCACCCTACCACACCTTAGTGTACAAAAACTACACAACATTTGAAAGATCCCAAAACATCGCATTCCAATCGTTTTATATAAAAAATAAAGCTTTGTAAATTTTTAATATAGTTTCTCATTACTTGGGGACTTTATTAAAATTATACAGTTATCTTTTTTATTTTACATAATCATTTAATATAATATAAAACTATATATGAATACATGTATAAAATAATCAAGGTAGTCTCAGAAAAAAATATTCATTAATTCCATGAAGATATATGGGGAATAAGTAAGTCCAAATTGATTAACTATATATTCATAGTGTTGATTCATTAGATAGAATGAATTCCTAGAAATACCCTCCTATTTTACCATAAATTTATGATATCTAGAATAAATATCACTTTTCAAAAATTATTGAGCCTTACGTAGTTGATCAATAAAATCATGAATGTATAGTAGATGATACTTTTTATTAATAGTGAATTTATTATTTTGTCGATGATAAATAAATAGTCAAAATGATACATATTTACCCTCAATAAAAATAAAAGTCCAACACCAATGTGTCATTGTTTTCCAAATAAATACCATTTAAATAATCTCCAATATTTTCTTCTTCAATTCATGCAACTCAATTGGGACAATTTTATAAGGAGTTTTCAAAATAGGTGAGGCTCTAGGTATGAGTTCTATTGATAAATCAACTTCACAATTTAATATAAAACATGTATAACCATTTAAAAAAGAATCATGAAACTAACCCACAATGGTAATATCAGTAATTCTGAGTTTCTACCAAACCATATAAGATAAACGCCAGTTTTGAATAGGAATCAATACTAATACTTGTGATTTGATTTACATTAGAAGTTCACATTTATCTTCAAATTTGTATATAATAATAGGTCTATCTATAATATAAAATGTGACATTACTTCGATTTAAATTAATTTTTTCAATGGATAAATAGAATCCAATACTAAAATGATGTAAACCTCAACTAGTGGGAGGATACCATGTTTTTTTGGAATCAAATTTAAATAAACATAAACACAAGAACATTAATAGAGTTGATATGAAATTATTTTCCAATTACGAGTTATAAATTCTAATTCAAAATCCAATGGTTTGGGTAATATGTTTATAAAATTATAAATATCTTCATATATAAATCAAATGGAAGATCCAATGTTAAATATTAAATTATCAGTTCTTGAGACGATTGTAACTATACCTTTCAACACATCGTTATCATAAAACTAATTATAAATAGTGATTTCATGAGATTTCACATTGAATCATGGAATAATAGGTTGTCAATGATGATCATCAACATTAAACCTTATAGTTGGTAACTATTTGGCATAAATCAAATAGTACATACATTTGAAATAGTAGATTTTTTGTGGTCCATTCGGTGGATTTTTCCGTTTATTAATATCTTTAGATAACTTATTTCCATCATTTTAGCATTAAATTTCATTATAACCGTCCATTCCACCCATAAACCTTATATATGTCCACATATGAAAATTTCTTATATGTTTCATCCAACCAATAAATCATGAAGAAAATTGCATCTTTTTCTCTCCATTGGTTATTGTTTTACCATTAAAATTAAGCTTTCCATTCTTATCAAACCCATATGATGTACAGGTAAATCCAATATCCATTTACACCTATATTAAAAATAAAATGATTTCATTTTTGGTACTGAAGACTCTTATCTATAACTCTGTTCAGGGACATTATTTCATGACACTAAATAATTGAAATACGCAACTTTTAGGATGGATTATAATATCATAATTGTACCACACATGTCTTATAAAATATTTCTAATATGAACAAACATATAGATCATCTTTATTCTATATAAAATCGAATTACTTATACATTTTTATATGAAGAATATGAGGGAAATAATTATTGAAAAACAATCTTATGAAATCATCACATTCCCTGAAAAAAATTTCATCTTATCACCTCATGTTCTTGATATGATTCCACGATTGATCCTTTTAAGTTTCAAATGATATAAAACTAAAATGATTTCCTCGTTATCTAGACAAAGGAGAGTGGAAAATTTTATTTGGGTGGCACTAATCCCTTTCTCAGAGTCTAATGGATTAGTATATCAACTAAATTAATGTGGATGTTTCTTCGTTAATTATTCAGAAGAATGATGTTCCATACCTTTCTTATTTATAATAACAACATGATTCATATCAATAGAATGTTTTTTGAGCATATCAATGGTATTTAAAATTCCATCCAAAATAAAATTTGTTTCTCGGGAGGACAATAATTTAATTATCCATTTCATTTATAATTAATATTGTTCATTTTGGTCCAACAATTGATTAAAACCAAAAAAAACTATTGTCATCATTAATATTATTATTGTTAAAACACAATGTATTGAAAAATCAATTAGAGGATTTCTAAATAAATACACATTCTATTAAATATATGAAACCAAATTTTTAACATCTTCTATCTATGTTAATCATAAATTCAAACCATTAAAGGTAGCTCATAATGAAAATTTATATTAAACAAGGAATAACCCCCAATAGTGTCACATTATAAGGGTAGTAATGCCCATTTTCGTATACTAGGTAGCACTCGCGTCAAGATCAAAACATTTTCTTTGGTGTATTACCCCCAACTAAATCTGTTTCATAACCACATTAGCTTCAATTCTCCAGTGAAGGATTTATTTAAAGGTAAATCAAATAATATATTCCTTAACCAATAATTTGGACATTATCCTATAATTTGTATTATCCTAAAGATTATCACTATTTTTTTCTCATCCTAGTTCACAAGGTTTATATTAACATGTCTGTTGATACAAACTATAGTGATCGGGGATTTTCACAAATAGATATTACATCTTAATATATGAATATTCATTAAATTACATAAATACGTCGCGGGAAATCATAGAGGGTTGCATCCATAGAATCATTTAACCATAAAAAACATGTTCATAATTGAATTAAATTATCTCCCACTACATTATTAAAAATTAAAACCAATGAGACATATCATACATAATACCTTTCATCATAATCTCTCAGGAGAAAACAAAAGAAATTGTGAGCTCAAATTCATAGTAAGGGGGAAATGGATATATTTAAAAATAATATGATCACAATGGAATGATAAATAGACCATAAAATTTTAAAAGCTTAACCACATATCAATTATCATAATATACATTCATGGAATGATGATGGGTAGTTTATATGGAATGATTCCAAATATAATCAAATATATTAATTCAGAACATCATAACACTAGCGTCATACATGGAATTGTGGAACACATGTAAATATATAAAATAATTTTCATAGTAGTTAAGGCTTAAATACAATTTTATCATAGAGGAATGGATAACTCATCAACCCATAATTTTTATAAAGGTTACCTCTTAAGTTTATCATAGTGTAAAATTCCTTTTCTAAATTCGGTTCACTACATATTTCATTACTTTTCTTCACGCGAGCAATCAATATTTACCATATAAATTGGAAGAAGATATATATCCTAACCGTAAGGTAATGAAAATAATTATTATGTGTAAATTAATATAATAAACTATTATTAAACATAGATCCTATGAAAATAAATTGGTTTGATAATCATTTCATCATAGATTAACCCATGTAAAATAATATTGTTTGATAAACATTTCATTATAGATTAACACGTGGAAATGAAATGGGTTTGATAAATGTAATGTCATCATAATCATAAACCACTAGTGGAAATAATAATAATGGTGTTATGGGATAATATACATTTTAATGATTAATTAATAACAAAGGATTTCATATTACATGAAAAAATATTTTGAAAGATAACATGGCACATTTATTTAGGAAATAACCATTCTATTTTTAAAATCACATTTAAAATAGAAATATAAACCAATCATAATGAAAAAAAAATATCTGAAAATAATATTAGTAAAATTTAATATATAATTTCAAAAATTATAATCATCTTGACCTTCTAAAATTATGTATAATACATATTTTTTTAAAAACTTATTCCATTATAATTTTTTTTAATAGAAAAAAACATTATATGGAAAATTACTTGGGGATTACATTTATAAGATTCTGTTTAAAATAAAATATTGATATAAATTGCATTCAAAATCATATTATTATTTTAATGACATCTAGAAATTTAATTATTAAATATGGATACAGAAAAAAAAAGAATGTGTCACTCAATAGAAAAATAATATCAATTTTCCTTAAAAATGATATTTGATATCTAGAGTACATAAAGAGTGGAAAATGAAATAAAAACATGTGTTCTAAACAAATAAAAAGGATGTGAAAATTTATTATTTTCTTGAGTGTTATATTAAGGAATTTCAATATTGGATAATTAATCATAAAAAATCACAATAAAGGATGAGTTTGTAACATAAAACTACTAAAGCCTTGATAACTATCATATTGAAAGCACCCTGAAATAATCAGATTATAAATTATATCATGAAAATAAATAATTTAATTATATACCTTTTAAAAATTTTAGTGTATTGACAAAAAAAATTAATTAATATATAAGATGGAATAAGTATCCCATAAATAAATGTGAGACTAGAAATCCCTTAATTTGATTGCTTCTTGACTCTAAAGAGCTAATATATCCTATATAATGAATATAAATTTATTACAATTATATTAAAGAATCATACACTCATATGTCAACATATATATGATTTACATATAACCATTCTATCACCCATTTACAAACTATAATATGTTAAAATTATAGATTTGGTGATATTTGAATCATTCCTTCATGTGTTATTTGATTTAGTAGTTTTGGTCCTTGTAAATTGATCATTTTTATTAAAAATAAATAAATGTAAAATATGATATTAATGTCATAAATTTTAATTATATACATATTTAGAGTCACCTATATATATTAGATACAGAAATATGTATTACATTGTTCATGGATATGGTAGGTTATACATATGTATAAACCCTATTTCATGTTTTTAACTTATGAAAAGAAAAAGGAAAATCCTAACTTACATTTTAAGAATCATTACTGTTGACCTCACCTGTTTTGATAATCCCAATTATGCTTTCACATACTTTGATAATCCCAATTATGCTTTCACATACATTGGCAATCCAAATTAATGTTTATCTATATTCAAATTCACTCAATATATGATATTATATTATCAAGATGATAATAATATTAAAATAGTGCTTCAGATATGTTAATCAATGTTTATCCATGTTTGTATGAGTTCTGATGTAATTCTAACCCAATCAGATATTTTTTTGCATAAAATAGATAGCTTTTAGTCACTAATCATAATATATCTACTGATACAGAGCTACCGGTACTTAGTTTACCAATATACAGAGTCACTGATAAGATAAGGTCACCTATAACTCTCCATTCTTCCATGGTACGCTTCTCTCTGAATAATACAGTAGCATGTGTTGTACGCAACTTCGAGATTCTAACACACACCACAAACAATCAAAGTATCTGTTATGAAAAGTACTTTTTATTTTTTGAAATTTTATATATTTTATCTCAAAATGGACTTCATTTATGGATTCAGAATAATGAATTTTTCCTAGGGAGAAATTTTGGTACTTTTCGGATAACTTTTATATTTTAATGAATAGTGAAAATTACTAAGTTTTAATTAATTTTTTTTATTAAAAATAATTAATAGTGATAAATTATTAATTTGAGTGGTGTTAAAGTATATTTAGAATATATTTTTACCATTTAATAAAATTTTGTTCAGTGGACATAATTTCACAATTAAACCGGACATAAACAAGTATCAAGATTTTAATAGTTATTATATCGTAAAAACACGCTTTTTGTTTTGACAGTGGGAATTAATATTAAATTAATTTCTGCCACTTCTGTGTTTTTAATTTGGAAAAATGGATTCCATATTTGAAATCAGTATTTAAAAATTGTATAAATATGTAACTATTATTTTTAGACATTTTGAATAATTACTTCGGTAAATATTTTATTTACCATGGTTAAAGGGTAAATCCGGTAAAAAAGGGTAAAAATAATATTATAATAATATTAAATTACCCTAAAACGTGTCCTAACCTTATTGGTGGATACATTTCTGACCATGGGCATCATTGGGTCAATTTTTGGACCCCATGGAGCCAGTTGTAGATGATAGGGACACTTTATGTTAATTAAGTTAAAGTAAATACCAAATTGGAAAAAGCTTATATATTTTAGAAAAATAAATTTTACATAGGGTTATATATATTATATTTTCGATAATAAATATTAATCAGAAATCTAAGAAAATTTCCTACATATTGGTATTTTATTTATAATTTTTAGACTTTGAAAAAGTAAAAATATATATGACACAATAATGATGTAGTATTTTCCTTACGAATGAAAGAATTAAATTATTGATCTTATAAATGATAAAATAAATATAATTTGAAAGTTTTGATGACATAAAAGAATATTATTGGTTTACATGACATTTTATAATTTCTTAAATAATTTTGGTTAGAATTAATAAAGTTGTTAAAACTTTAAAAAAATCAATTATTGAGTAGTGTCAAAATTGACATAAATGAGTTTTTAAAACAAATATTATATTATTAATTTATATTCTACTCCTAAAAATCTAAGGGTCAGCCAATGGACTTATATCATTATTGGTGTATCATTAATGTACCACTTTGTGGTTTCTTGGATGTATATATTATGTTTATTAGCTATATAATATAAAAACACAAAGTGACATGGTAAGTGTCAAACTAATTAACTAAGAGTTAAAACTAAAAGATAAAGTTAATATAATGACTCAAACCTATCTAAAATATATTGGTTGAAAGTACATCGACCCATACCCACCTTAGACTTTTAATAATATACTTTGGATCCATTAGAAACTGAATATGATTTTTTTATAAAATAATACTTTATGTTTTTCCTAAAGATCCCCTCACCCCTATTATAAAAGGGCACTCCCATTCTCATTAATTCACACCTTCAAAGAAATTTGGATTGGACAACCTCTTACCAAATATCCTCCCACATTCACTAACTTCATCCTAGAGGCCTTATTTTGATCATAAATCCACCCTATGGAGCCATGATGATCAAACCAAAAGGAAGAACCCAAAGAAGAGGTAATATCTTTACCACCCTCTTTAAAGTTCCATTCTTGTTCAACTTATAATTTCCTTGTTATTTACATTCTAAAATATTTACTACAGTATATTCTATATACTGTTATTTAATTGAAATTATGGAACATGCAAATTCATTATTCTATCCATCCCTTGAATGACATGTCACCATACGTGCGTACGTACGGCCTACCGTCTCCGCGCTGGGGTGTAATTGTTATTCAATATACTATTATTTAGATTTGTATAATAATGATGTATAATTCTTGTAAATAATAAATATAACATGATAATTATTCTTTCTATATGATATATCATCCAATTATATATTATTTTAATATCAAAAGAATGATATTGTCGCTCGTGCGTACGTACGGAATATCATCTCCACAAATGCGATGAGATTCATTCCCCATCATATCCATTCAAGACTAAATTTAATTGGATGATTAAAAATAATATTTAAGTACTTAATATCATTATAGATATTAGTATGATACAACCTATACATAATTATCACAACTTATATAAAAGAAATCGAGTTAGTTAACACCAAAAATGACGATAATACTATGATTTTATTAACAAAGTGATGTTGAAAGATAATACATGATATCATATTAATATATATGATTATTGAATGATTCAATAACAATTATTTCACCATTATACAGGAGGTTAAACTGCCATCAACCTGGGAAAAGTACAAGGAAAGGGGTTTTCATCTCTCTCTTTATTCCCGTGAGATTCGTACCATATTTGCACTATTACCATTTTTGTGGTGTATGTACTTCCCATAATTGTATTATTTGTGTAATACACATTATTTTATGTGTATTTACATATTAATTATATGATACCTCTATCATGGGTTGTATGTTTCGTATATTACCAACTTGGTAAGGTTTTATTTCACAATCTCTTCATTATCTGAGGTTGTTTATATATAATTATCTACTCGGACCACTTTATCATCCATATCCATGTTTCTTAAAAATGTATTTCCAAACATTCTTACTATTTTACAGAATATGGGTTAAAGTCATTTATACCCTTGTTTTACTTTTTATAAGATTTTTATAAAGGAATCTATCTGTCGTTTTCCAAACAAGGTCCTTTTTACCCTTTTCAATAAAATTAATGTATGAATGCCTTTTTTCACTTATACGGCAGGTGTGGCTATTTTCTACAATTATAAACTTGTCGAATCTTCCCTTATATGCTTATAAGAATATTTTCAAAGTAACTGTTTTATTTTATAATTACATGACTCCTAAATGATTTATAAATAGAAAGAGATATTTCTCTCAAAAGTGTTTTGATTTCATATTTGTCAATATACTTGGATGGATTTTAAGTTTATTTGATGTTGATTTATTATGATACAAAACTTCAATATTGTATTGAAGGTTTTTTGATATGTTTGACTATGGATGTGCTATTTTTATACCATTCATGATTTCTGGTTAAAGTATTGACATTTCGGGTGCTAGTTTTAATACAAATGTTTTCGGAGATGTTTAAACCTTTTCAGATGAGGAATGTATTGGACTTAGTAACTAATGGGTGGAGCCTGCTATAGCTCCTCGATGCATTGGTAGTTCTAATGAGACAAATAGATGTGGAATTGGCTGAGGACCTTTCCCAATTTGATTTATGGTTTTGGCCGAAGCCTTTATCATTTTTAGACGTCTTGGATGAGGCCTTGGAAAAATGTTTTAGAATGTCCGCATTATACATTCTCTCATTATAGAAATAATATTGATGGTTCATGTGGTCATTAGAAAAGTAGAATACCCATGATTATGTTTTATTATGGAATTACTTACTTAGCTCATATTCATGCCATAAAAGTATTCATGTTTATTATTGGTAAAGTCACGTGGTTTCAATTATTTACCATGCTTAATATTTATGTCATTTTACGCTGTATTACGTACCCTTACTAAGCATTTCTGATCACCCCTTTTAATGTTTTATTTTTCCCAAGATATGAAGAATTTAGTTATGAGTGACCTGCATGAATAATCTAGGAGGCTTGGATGCTTCTAATGAAATATATTATTGTTTTATTTCTCTTCAAGATATAAAGTGGATCATATGTATGAATCTTATTTCCAATAATACTAAACAGATTGGTCTTTCAAGACATGATTTCTTTGTAATCATGCCAATGTTATCTAATAATGCACAGACTCTGGGAAAATAGGGTCAGGTCGTTACATTTGGTATCATAGGAAGTTTATTACAAAACTTGGAAACTAGATTTAGATAAACTCTGATTAGAGCACATAGCCCTAAGATAGACATTGATGATTAGTATAGAAGAACTCCTATAATTTTGGTATTGTGGGGATTTTGTTAGTTTTCCTAGAAATACATCCCTGTCTGGATAAGAGCAGGTCGAGGCAGCTCTGACAAAGATGTACCTAGGGGTAAAACCCGGAAACACCGCTTTGAGCTGGACTCGAACGGGAACTGGTTCACAACAATGGGCCTTTATGCACACATGGTTACAACACTCCCAGGAGATATGCTTAGGATAATGATCAATTTCATTACAAACCATTATGAATGTTTATAAGTATATACTTCCTCAATGAAAACTTTTTTATGATTATGGATTATATCCATAAACTGTGGAATTTTTGTTAAGTGTTTTAGAAGTTTGGAATTATATAAGTCAATTCATAAACTAATCTACTTTATGCCATTGTTTAGAAATGTCGCCTAGTGGAAGGAATGGAACTGTATCAATGCACGCACTCCATGTAGGGATTACCCTCCTGCTCAAGATAATTATAGTGGAGCTAGTGATGCAACGGGTGCTGAATAGTTAATCACCATACTAGGACAACACACTTAGGTTATGAATAATAACCTTACCCGTATGGAGCACCCTAATCCGTAGGGTGGAGGGTAAATGTTAGATCGCTTCATTAGGAAAAATCCACTCACATTCAATGGGAGTAAAAATCCCATAGTAGCCGAGAAATGGATAAATTCCTTAGAGAAAATATTCCATGCCTTGGGGAGTAGTGAAAGGGAAAAAGTTGTCATGGCAGTTTATCACCTCATTGGAGATGCTGATCAATGGTGGTCAATGATAAAAAAACACGATGGAAGATAATGATGTATCAGATATGGAATGGAGGGAGTTCAAAGAGTTGTTCTTAGAAAAATACTTTCCTCGAGAACATCAAGCAGATATGGAGAGGAAATTTCTGAGTCTGAGGCAGAAAGAGGATGAGAATGTCTCAAAGTAAGAGGCTATCTTTACAAGGTTAGTGAGTCATGTAGCTGATTATATATGTAACCCAAGGAGTAAGATTGATTGTTTCTTTGATGGGTTAAAACCATTTCTCTATTGATCATTAGTCTCACAAACGTTTTCATCATACGATGATATTGTCTCGTGTGCAATCAAGACAGAAAAGGAATTCTCTATGTCATATGAATTTAAATAAAATCAAGAGAAGAAAAGATATGTTGAACACTCTAGGAAAGGAAATAAAGAAACATGGAAGTAGGGTATAATTGAATTTCCACCCTGTGACAATTGTGGAAGGAAGAACCCTGGTTCCTGTCTAAAAGGAAAAGGAGTATGCTACAAATGTGGAAAGAAAGACCATATAGTTGGTGATTGTAAAGGAAAGAAAGACGCTACCGATGTTCAATGCTATAATTGTAGAGAAATGGGGATTATGAAAATTAATTTCCTAAGTGCCAAGAAAACATACCTCAGAAAATTCCAAGAGAACAAGGCCTAGCTTATGCTTTTACTATAGTTGAAGTTGAATAATTATTGTATTTCTGTTTTTGGATTTAAGAACTATATTCTGGTTATAAGAATAATGTGATATATATATAAGGATTATACTATAGTACTATTTTATTGAGGACTTGAGGTTATAAGGTTCTATGAAAATTGACTTAAAAGTAAACTACACTTTTTGTACAATACATGTTTTAAGGAAAGGTAATCTTTAATATGGTCCCTGTAATGAGGTAGTGATTTTGGAATGATACATGATCGATTTAGATAAATTATATTGGATATCCTTGAATACTTTGAAACTGATTAATGATTTTCATATTCCTTTATTGTTGGAGTTTACATCATTTTTGAATATAAGGGGTATATCCAGTATTATATAAGGAATAATGGTTCATGAATGTAATCAATAAGGTTTTAGGGCAATTCAGAATGTTGTAGTGTTTTAAAAGAATACACGATAAAGGTGTTCACATGTTATTATGCGGAAAAAAGGATATTCATTATGTTTACCTTCCTTAATTTTTTTGGAATTGGACAGAAATATTTTGGATAATTCTAGTTTGAGATAATTTTTGGGTATTTATAAAAAGGACAAACTATAGGTCGGGCGATAACCCGTCGCGTCGGACAAAGCTGCAACAATCTAATTGACAACCATAGTGCGATAGGCCGTTATTACTTACCACTAGCCTACAGGAAGTCCATGGTTATTAAATAATATTTTTTTCATTACAATTGTATTTATTAATGATTGGAACCTTATACTATTAGTATAAATATAATATTTTTGAGTTCTATTATATTTTGGAGAGAAAGATAAGTGTGTGGTAGATATTAGTTGAAGGATGAAAACTCTACTTGTCAAGTTGTATATATATATATATATATATATTTATCTTATTCTATGAATAAATTAATTCTATAGGGAAGGGATATTAAGACAAAAAAATGTGTTATCCAAATACCTTATGTTTTGTTGAACTGATGATATTTTAAATCATCATAGATTGATGGATTTGAGGCCCTCAATTCTATACTTGTTTGTTATTGATGACCTCAATCACTCCCTATAAATATTTAAGTTTTTCCACAAATTATGTGTCTCTAATTTCCACCAATGTTCTCCAAATTGATATCATAATTTTGTGGTGACCCTTTCATTTCCCTTTTCCTCTTATTAAGACAAAATTTAATTAACCCAATTTTTGATGTGGGTTTTCCCACAATGATATTTTCTATTTTCAAAATTTTATTTTCTGAAAACAATTTCAAATTGCAATGACACAATTTGTTAAAGGAGGGGAGAATGTAACACCCCAAGCTTCCACGGTACGCTTCTCTTTGAATAATACAGTAGTGTGTGTTGTACGCAACCTCGAGATTCTAACACACACCACAACCAATCAAAGTAGCCATTATGAATAGTAATACCTACTTTTTGAAATATTATAAACTTTATCACTCAATATGGACTTCAATGTTTTATTCATAATATCAAATTTCTCGTAGGGTGAAATTTAGGTACCTTTCAGATAACTTTTATATTTTGATGAATAGTGAAAATCACTAAATTTTAATTAAAAACAACTTTATTACTAAAAATAATTAATTGTGATAAATTATGAATTTTAGTGGTTTTAATGTAAATATAGAATATATTTTTACCATTTAATACAATTTTTGTCATTGGACATTATTTTACAATTAAATTGGACATAAACAAGTATCAATATTTTGGTAGTTATTATATCTTAAAAATATGGTTTTTGTTTTGACAGCGGGAATTAATTTTAAATTAATCTCTGCCACTTCTGAGTTTTTAATTTGGAAAAATAGATTCCATATTTGGAATTAGGATTTCCAAATTTTGTAAATAGGTAACTTTTATTTTTAGACATTTTGAATAATTACTTCGGTAAATATTTTAATTACCATGGTTAAAGGGTAAATCCGGTAAATAAGTGTTAAAAAATAATATTATATTAATAATAAATTTCCCTAAAATGTGTCCTATCCTTATTGGTGGATACACGTCCGACCATGGGAAACTTTGGGTCGATTTTGGCACCACATGGAGCCACTTGTATACGATAGGGACACATTATATTAATTAAGTTAATGTGAATAGAAAAATTTAATAAGCTTATATCTTTTAGAAAAACAATTTTTACATAGGGTTATATATATTATATTTTCAATTAAAAATATTCATTAGAAAACTAAAAATATTTCCTACATAATGTTATTTTATTTATAATTTTTAGACATTGAAAAAGTAAAAATATATGTGACACAATAATGATGTCGTATTTTCAGTATTAATGAAGGAATCAAATAATTGATATTATAAATGTTAAAATAAATATAATTTAAAGTTTTGATGACATAAACGAATTTTAATGGTTAATATGACATTTTATTATTTCTTAAATTAATTTGGTTCAAATTAATAAAGTTGTTAAGAATCTAACAAAATTCAATTATTTAGTAGTTTAAAAATTGACATAAATGAGTTTCAAAAAAAATATTATATTATTAATATATATTCTATTCTTAAAAATCTAAGGATCGGCCAAAGGACTTATATAATTATTGGTGTATCATTAATGGACCACTTTGGGGTCCCTTGGATGTATATAGTATCTTTATTAACAATATAATATAAAAATAAAATTGACACGGTAAGTTTCAGACTAATTAACTAAGAGTTAAAACAAAAACGATAAGGTGAATATAATGACCTAGACCTGTCTAAAATCTATTGTTTGAAAGGCTTTAGACCCATCCCCACCTTAGACTTTGAATAATCTACTTTGGATCTAATAGAAACTGAATAGTATTTTAGTATAAAGAAATACTTTAAGTTTTTCCTAATGAGCTCCTCACCCCTCTTATAAAAGGGCACTACCTCTTCTAATTAATTCACACCTTCAAATCCATTTGGCTTGGACAACATCTGCCCAAATATTCGCCCAACTTCCCTCACATCATCCTAGAGGCCTTATTATGATTATAAAGCCAACCTAAGGAGCCCTTTTGATCCAATCAAAAGGATGAACTCGAAGAAGAGGTAACGTCTTCACCACCCTCTTTAAAATTCCTTTCTTCTTCAACTTATTTATTCCTTGTTATTTCCATTATAAAATAATAACCCCAGTATCATCTATATACTGTTATATTATTATAATTATTGAACAAAAAAATTCATTATTCTATCCATCCCTTGAATGACATGTCACCATAGGTGCGTATGTACGGCCTACCGTCTCCATGCTGTGGTGTAATTGTTATTCAATATATTATTATTTATATGGGTATGATAATGATATATAATTCAGGTAAACAATAAAAATAACATGATAATGATTCTGTCTATATGACATACCACCCAATTATATATTATATTAATATTCAAAGAATGATATTGTCGCTCGTGCATACGTACGGATTACCATCTCTACGAACGAGCTTAGATTCATTCCCCATCGTATCCAATCAAGACTAAATTTTATTGTATGAATAAAAATAATATTTAAAGACTTAATATAATTCTCGATATTAGTATGATACAACCAATCCATAATAAACACATCTTATATAAAGAAAAACGAGTAAGTTAACACCCAAAATGACGATAATACTAAGATTTTATTAACAATGTGATGTTAATTGATCATATTTGATATTATATTAATATATATGATTATTGTATGATTCAATAACAATTATTTCACCATTATACAGGAGGTTAAACTAAAATCAACCAAGGAAAAGTACAAGGTAAGGGGTTTTCATCTCACTCCTTATTCCCGTGAGATTCATACCATATTGCCATTATCACCTTTGGTGTGGTGTATGTACTTCCATTAATTGTATTCTTTGTGTAATAAACATTAATTTATGTGTATATACATATTCATTTTATGATACCTCTATCATGGGTTGTATGTTTCGTATGTTACCAAGTTGGTAAGGGTTTATTTCACAATCTCTTCATTATCCGAGGTTGTTTATATGTAATTATCTAATGGGACCTCCTGATCATCCACATCCATGTTTCTTAAAAAAGTATTTCAAAACATTCTTACTATTTTACAGAATATGGGATAAATTAATTTATATCCTTGTTTGACTTTTTATAATATGTTTATATAGTAATCTTTCCGTCGTTTTCCAAAAAAGTTCATTTTTAACCTTTTCGACAAATTTATGTTAAGAATGTATTTTTTTAAATAATACGGTGGGTGCAGCTATTTTCTACCATTATTAACTCGTCGAAGCTTCCCTTACAAGATTATAAGAATATTTTCAATGTAATTGTTTTATTTTATAATTATGTGAATCTTAAATGATTTCAAAATAGAAATAGATATTTCTCTAAAAAGGGTTTTGATTTTATCTATGTTAACATCCTTTGAAGGATTTTAAGATTATTTGAAGTTGATTTATTAATATACAAAACTAACATATTGTATTGAAGGTTTTGTGATATGTTTTAGTGTGGATGCTCTATATTTACACCATTTATGATTTATGGATAATTTATTGGAATTTCGTATGCATGTTTTAATGCGAACGTTTATGATAAGTTTAAACCTATTCATATGAAGAATGTATTGGACTTAGTAAGTGACAGGTGGAGCCAGCTATAGCCCCCCAATGCATCGGTAGTTGTCATGAGACAACTAGACGTGGAATTTTTCAAGGAACTTTCCCAATTTGATTTATGGTTTTGGTCGAGGCCTTAATAATTTTTAGACGTCTTGGCTGAGCCCTTGAAAAAATGTTTCAGAATGTCTGGCATTATACATTCCCTCATTATGGAAATAATATTGATGGTTTATTGGTAAAGTCATGTGCTTTCAATTATTTCCCATGCTTAATATTTATGTCATTTTCCACTGTATTACATTCCCTTACTGAGCGTTTGAGCTCACCCCTTTCAATGTTTTATTTTTCCAAGGATATGAAGAAGTTAGTTATGAGTGACTTGTAGGAATAATATATGAGGCTTGGATGCTTCTAATGAAATATATTATTGTTGTATTTCCCTTAAAGCTGTAAAGTGGATCATATGTATGAATTGTGTTTCCAATAATACTAAACTGATCAGTCTTTTGAGACCTGATTTCCTTATAATCATGCCAATGTTATGTAATAATGAACCGCCTCTGGGTAATTAGTGGAAAGGTGTTACATCATCGATAAGCTAAGGTCGCTGATAAGAAGAGATACCGATATGTACAAGTCCACCGGTATGCATAGAACTACTGTTCCGACAGTACATAATGGAGATACCAATGTGAATTATTCTATCGATACACATAATCCATGGAAATATGTAAGCTGCCGATACAGACAGTAACAAATACATTGAGCTACCGATAGTGTAATTCTACCGATAGAAGGAGTTACCGATACCAATATCTACCGATTCAAATAGCTATTGATAGAACAAGTATACCGAGATACCGATAGAGTTAGTCTACCGATAAAAGGAGTTACTGATACCAAGAGCTACCGATGCAAAGAGATACCAATACAAGTTCAAAGAGCTACCGATGGAAGGTCACTACAACACAAATTCCACCGTACACATCTACCAACAGAAGGCTACTAATGATTGACCAACCAGTCAATCTCTATACTCTCAATACTATTTATTTATTAAGACAATGGTTAAATTTTATGTTTTCAATGCAGTTGATGTTATTAAATTATTTTTATTTCCATGTCATGGGAACTGTACCTAGTACCCATACAAAACAT
This sequence comes from Viscum album, assembly GCA_963277665.1. Classification (NCBI taxonomy): domain Eukaryota; kingdom Viridiplantae; phylum Streptophyta; class Magnoliopsida; order Santalales; family Viscaceae; genus Viscum; species Viscum album. The sequence continues at coordinate 1,598,104,555 of OY728161.1, forward strand.
AATCATTCATTTTTGTTGGAGATGAATGCTATTAAAGAGAAGATAAAGACCTAGCTGAAATGAAGGATGTGAACATAGAGATTGAATTATGTTTTTGAAAACAGAGATTGAATGAACGAAGTGAACCCAGGGTGTGCATACAACATGAATCAAGGAACTAAGAAGTCACACGAAGGGTGAAAATGACAAGGGCTCAACATCATTACAAACCCAGGGCATTAGCGCAAGGCAACATCCATACTCCATGAATCCTGGACATACATGAACAAATTCATTTCTAGAGAAGAACACGAGCTACATCTTGAGTGAAGAACTACAAGAAACAGTTCAAGCACTCAGCCTGATAAGCTGAACCTGGAACCAAGGAAGAAAATGATACTATATTTTTAATAAAAAAAACCAGAGAAGGACCCAGAAGATTTTCTGACCAATCAAACTAGTCCAGAGCTACAATGCCAATCACTAAAGATTTTCTAAACTCATTCATACTTACTCTACTCATTCTTTCATTTACATTTTGAGCAGTGTGTGTACCCTATTTATTTTACACACACACTTTCTCCTGAGCTAAGCTGTAGGATTCCTATATACTCATTCAAACTCTATAACTCCTTGTATCCCACTGTGGATAGTATTATAGGTCAAGTAAGACATGGACAGCTGTGAGCTATTGATTGTTTTCCCACGTAGAACTGTCGTAGAGGTCTTTCTACTTGGACAGTGTGTTCACTGTTGTTTACCCTGATCCAAGGTGTGGATCAATATATATAAATTGTTTGAGAGGACTAATTCTCTTCTTGTGACTAAACTTCTTGGTTGCATCTATTGTGCATTTTAGTTTAAGTCATAATAATACTATAGATTTCATATTCTGCTACTAACTACATTGAAATATAATTTGTTTTAAAGTTACTTTGATAGTTAAATTAGCAAGTGTTTGTACTTATTGTAAACCAGTAAGTTTGTTTCAAAAGTTAATTTAATCTCTAGATTCAATTAACTGAGACCTAATCAATCTTTGAGAAACTAATTGAACATTTACACTCTGTATAAATTCACTACAGTTTAACATTATTTTAAAATTGGTGGATTTTAAGAGAAATATTTTTAACAGAAATTTTTATTGGAACTCAATTCACCTCCCTCTTAAGTGTCCACTCAGACCAACATTTGGTATCATAGGATTGTTTTGGTTTTTCAAAATTTTCAAAACATTTTGTTTTTAAAATTTGATTTTAGTTATATCATTAAATATCTTAAATCTATGTTAGTTCTAAATTTTATCTCATTAAAACTATTTTCTAAAATCTAGTTGTGGACAATAGACTAGAGGGTTCTGCAATTAACCAGACACCTTTCTTCAATGGTACAATCTATGCCCAGCGGAAACATAAGATGAAAGTTCATTTAAAAAGTATGGGTTTTGATATTTGGACTGCTATAGAGTCGCAATAAAAAATTCCAGAAACTAGAAGAACTACATGGGTTGATCCTACCAAGACTTCTTACAATAATAATTGTAAATATATGAATGCCTTGTATTGTGCTTTAGGAGAGGAGTAATTCAATAGAATATCTTCTTGAAAAACTTATTATTATGTATGGGATACTTTGGGTGTTTCTCATGAAGGAACAACCAACGTGAAAAAAATGAGATTAAATACACATAATATTAAATATGATAATTTTAAAATGAACACTGATGACCATATTTCTGACATGTATCTCAGGTTCAATGAAATTTTCAATACTATGAGCACTCTTGTAAATGTTGTTCCATTAAAGGAACAAATCATGGGAATCATGAGATGTATACCAGACCGTTGGAGGGGAACTTCTGTTTTAATCAGATAATCATGTGACATTGGTGCTCTCCCTGTAAAATAGCTTATTGGTAAATTAATGCTATATGAGGAAGAACATAAGGTAAATAAGGAATAAGATGAGCCCAAGAGAAAATCAGTAGTTTTCAATTCTACTACTTCATAGAGTAATGATAAAGAGAAAATATATGTACCTACTAAAAGTTCAACCATTGAGGATTTAGACTCTGACAGTGTTGCTGAAATGGCTCAAATATCCAGGAGATTCAAGATGTTTTATAGGAAAAATAAATTCTTCAGAAAATCTAACTACAAAGGTAAGTATGACAATAAAGGCCATTGGAAGAAGGGCTGGATGAAATTTGATAAAGAAATTGATATAGTCTGCTATGAATGCAAAAGGAAAGGACACATCAGGGCTGACTGTCCAAAACTAAAATTCAAAAATAAACATCATTATAAGGACAAGAAGTAGAAGAATACTATTAATGCTTCTTGGAGTGCTTCAGAAGATAGAAGAAGTTAATCTAAAATTTCTGATTCTGAAAAGAATCGTGCCAACATGTGTTTCATTACTAACACATCTGAGGTATCCTTAGATACTCTTGTTTTAAATTTCTATTATTCTGGAGATGATGCAGAATCTGATTCTGATTCTGAAGATATGACAAAGGCTATATTGGTTGAATATTGTAACATTCTGGAAGAAACATATAATGAAATAAAGGACAAATATAAGTCATTAATGAAACAACATTCTCTCACTACTAATGTTAAATCTTACTTTGATATATAAAAAGAAAATAATGCTCAACTATTAAAGGAAAATACAGAATTGAAAATGTCTAATGAGAAACATAGAAAGGACATAGAAAAATTCACAAATGGAAAAGATACACTTACTCAAATGTTAGGTAAACAAGTTTCACCAATGTACACTACCGGTTTGGGATACCAACCTGGACAGAGACAATTTTCCAAAAATCGATTTATACCTAAATCTAGACAAAATTCTGGTTATTACAGTTCTGGAAATTCGTATGCTTCAACTAGTTACTCATATGTTTATTGATCAAATAAAGTTTATCTTTCAAAATATATTGATTATGTAAATTATATTAGACCCATAATACAAATATGGGTACCTAAATCCTTGATTTCTAACCTTTCTAGACCCAAGAATATTTGGCTACCAAAATCATTTCCCATCAAAATCTGTTTTCTGGGAGGCCTGTTTAAAGTGTTCCAATAAGAAGACATGATATTTGGATAGTGGATGTTCAAAAGATATGACTGGGTATTATTCAATCTTCAAGATCATAATATAGGTTGTTGGAGGCTATGTCACATTTGATGATAATTCTAAAGGAAAAATCATCAGTGAAGGCCAGATTGGTAACACGGATTCCGTTTTAATTTCTAATGTTTTATTTGTAGATGGACTTAAATAAAATATTTTAAGTATTTATCAATTATGTGATGATGGATTTAATGTTAAATTTGAAAATGATTCATTTACTGTTTTAAATTCTAAAAATGTTTTAGTGTTCTCTTCCTTGAGAAATGAAAATGTTTATGCTATTGATCTGAATTCCTTATCTAAGAAAGATTTTACTTGTTTAAATGCTTTTCATAATAAGTCTTGGATTTGGAACAGAATATTAGGACACTAGAACATCCACTCACTTAGAAATTTGACTAGGAAGAACTTGGTTAGAGACCTACACAAACTTGAATTCCCAAATGACAAATTTTGTAATCCCTGTCAAAATGGAAAGTAACGTAATGTTTCTTTTATATCAAAGAAATATGTTTCAACTTCCCAACCTCTTGAGTTGGTTCACATGGACATGTTTGGACCTTCTATTGTTTATAGTTTAAATAAGAAGCAATATGTCCTTGTCCTAGTAGATTACTATTCTATATATACTTGGGTATACTTCATGGCTCACAAAAGTAAAGCTTATTCTTACTTTGTTAAATACTCCTACTCTAGAGAAAACCATAGTGGACATAAGATTAAAACACTGAGAAGTGATCATGGTTTTGAGTTTGAATATCAAGAGTTTGAATCTTATTTCTCACACAATGGCTATAGTCACAACTTTTCGGCTCCTTGGACACCTCTGGAGAATGGTGTAGTAGAAAGAAGAAACAGAACCCTTTAAGAAATTACAAGAACCATGCTTAATGAGTGTGACCTGCCTATTTACATTTGGGATGAAGATGTGAATACATATTGTAATATTATTAATAGAGTCTTGATTAACATGTTCTTAAAAAGACCCCATATGAACTTCGAAATAATAGAAAAACTAAAGTTAGTTTCTTTATAGTCTTTGTCTGCAAGGTTTTTATTCTTAATACAAAGTATAATATTGACAAGTTTGATTTTTTGAGTGATGAATGATTTTTTCTTGGTTATTATTTAACTAGAAAATCCTATAGAGTCTTTAATAAAAGGACCAAATGTGTGGAATAATCTGTTCACATAATGTTTGATGAAACAGATCAACATGAGCCTAAAACCACACTTGAAAATCATCAAAAGATTTGACTATTCGAGACCATAATGATAAAACTAAAGAACCTGTAGTAAAAATATCCAATTCTGGACATATTCCAAAATCTGCTTCTGTTGAACCCGAACCTATAGATGCACCTGAAATTTCTAACCATACCATTACAAGATCAACTAGGATTCTAAAGAATCATCCTTTAGGTGTTGTTGTTGGTATTCTTGATAGAGGGACACAGACTAGAGCTTCTCTAAGAAACCAGGTTGAACATCCAGATTTTCATTCACAACTAGAACCTATAAATGTCGATGATGCAATCAATGATGAATTTTGGGTAATGGTAATGCAAGAAGAGATAAATCAATTTGATGGAAACAAAGTCTGGAAATTAGTTGACAGACCGAATGAGATTTTAACAATAGGCACTAAATATGTTTTTAGAAACAAAGTTGATGGGTCAGGAAGCATAGTTAGAAAAAAAGCTAAACTAGTTGCATGAGGATATAGTCAAGAGGAAGAAAAAGACTTTGAGGAATCCTTTTCACCTATAGCTAGATTAGAAGCCATTTGGATCTTATATGCCTATGCTGCTCATCTGAATTTCAAGTCATATCAAATAGATATCAAAAGTAATTTTCTAAATAGTTTTATAATTGAAGATGTTATTGTTGAAAAACCACCTAGATTTACTAATACTAATTTTCCAAATTGAGTTTTCAAACATTCTAAAGCTTTATATGGTTTAAAACAAGCTCCAAGAGCATGGCATGATAGGCTTAGTAATTTTCTTATTTCAATAAATTTTACTAAAGGGATTGTTGATCCCACTCTTTTTATTAAAATAATTTCTAAAGATATTTTTAATAGTACAAATCTATGTTGATGATATTATTTTTGGATCTTCTAAACATTCTTTATGTACTGATTATTCAAATATTATGCAAAATTAATTTGAAATGAGTTTAATGGGAGAACATAAATATTTTCTTCTATTTCATGTTTTTCAAAATGAAAATGGTATTATTTTGAATTTATGTAAATATACATAGGATATCCTAAAACGTTTTGGTTTGGATAATATTAGGGAAAGTGATACTCATATGAGTATAGTCTGTAAATTGGATGCAGGTTAAACTGGGAAACTAGTGGATCAAACCCATTACATAGGTATGATTGGAAGCTTACATTACTTTACTACTAGTCAACCAGATATTATGTTTAGTGTATGTATGTGTGAATGATTTCAAGAAAATCCAAAATAATCTAATTTATTTGATGTGAAAAGAATTTTCATGTATCTTAAACACACAGTAACCTTAGGTTTGTTTTACCCAAAAGGACAATCCATTGAGTTGAGGAGTTATTTATATTCATGACTTTTCTGGTTGCAAGTTGGATAGAAAAAGAACATCTGGAACCTGTCATTTATTGGGAAAATCCTTAGTATCATGGTGTAGTAAGAAGCAGAATTCTGTAGATTTGTCCCCTGCCGAAGTAGAGTATATAGCAGCTGGTAGTTGTTGTGCACAAATTCTGTGGATGAAACACACTCTTTTTGACTATGGATATGATTTTAAGCATGATTATATCAATTGTGAACACACTAGTGCAATAAACATTTCAAAAAACCTATATCTCACTCTAGGACCAAACACATTGATGTAAGGCATCATTTCTTGAGAGATCATTACCAAAAGGGTGATATTACTCTTGAATTTATTGGTACTGAACATCAATTAGCTGACATATTCACCAAACTATAGGGTTCTGATAGGTTAAGTTACATTAGACATGAGTTGGGAATGATTAAACATGATCAGTAGCTACCTCACCGATGTACCCTCACCGATGTAACCTCACTGATGTAACCTAACCGTTGTAATACCTCACCGATGTAACCTCACCGATGTAACCTCACCGATGTAAACTCACCGATGTAACCTCACCGATGTAACCTCACTGATTTAACCTCACTGATTTAATACCTCACTGATGGAACCTCACCGATGTAACCTCACTGATGGACCTCACTGATAGGAATTCTCACCAATAAACCCTACCGATGAGTGCACTATTCTAAACTTATGTTTGTCGCCAGAATCTGAATCATTTTTACTTTATTTGATTTTATTTATTTATTTTATGATTCCTAAATGATAAAAAATAAGTCCTCTTTACTTCTCAATCCACCAAGCCTCAAACACATACCCTCAAACCTTCGCCCCCAAATATCTCGAGAACCCTAAATCCCTTGAACCAGTGATGGAAAAAACCAAACATCCCACCATCAGAGATGAAACTGACGAGATGAAAGCAAAGAAGCAGAATGCCGATCTGGAGGCAAGTGGTAATGTTGGTAGAACTAGATCGGGTAGGTGACCAGTGAATCCTCATTTTTAGAATAGAGTTATTGTGATTGAAAAAGAGATGTGTGTGGAATGGTTTTGGCCTAGAAAGTTGTTAGTTCTCTAAGTACTAGACGATCAAAAGTGGGTAGATTGATTTTTGAACAACAATGGCCCCTAATATCCGAAGATAGTGAAACATTTTTATGAGTTTGTAAGCTTTGAGAAATCTGAAAAAGAGAACCAAGTGACTTTTTTTGTGAATGGAAGGGATATGTCTTTTTCATCTGTTGAGTGGCCCAAATGCCTGAAGATTCTACATGAAGGTGTATCTGGATATGTGTCGAAATCTATGCCACCTACAAGTGATATATTCTATTTTGATACTGCCTTAGAGGAGCTCACCGATGATGGAAATCAAAGACAATTAGTGGCTGTTGAAATGGAGGGAGAGAACAGATTGTTGTTCAAATTTGTTCAGAATGTCTTAATACCAAGGAGATGAGATTTTGAGAATTTAAGATATCATGATATCTATATCCTGCATCTCTTGAGACATTGTGTAAAAGTGAATCTATGCAGATTTCTGATGATCCAAATGGAATACATGACAAGGCCACAATCAAAGACTAATTCCCTATTCATTGCCAAGTTGATCTCAAATATGATAAAAGTGAAAGGGTTAGCTGGGTCTCAAGATAAGACAATGGTAGAAAAGAATTAACTTTTGTATCACAACCACATTTTTCAAATAAATGAAGATTAATTGGAACCCATGTAGAGGAGAGTGGGGTAATGATGACCAAAAGGTATATGATAAATTCAATCATGTGAATCATCCTTCAAGACCTAAGGATGTGAGGGATCCAGGTCTAGGACCTAATGAGGAAGAACCTGAGTACAATGATGAGACTGAAGAAGAAGGGACTTCTCTTAATGATGGAAGAGATATTTACATGCGTCCAAGTCATGCGGCTAATATTGTATCTTCTAGAAAGGAAGGCTTAGTAGAAGAAGAGACGCCTGCTGATGAGAGAGACCAGCCAGCCCATGAGCATAAAGAAGAAAAGGAGAATGAATCTGAAGCCTTTGATTCGATCTGTTTAAGCCTAATTCTATCAATTGGATTCTCAGTTGTGCCTACTGGGGATGTAGTAGGAAAAATGGAAGAAGTTGTATCTAATCCAAAGGACCCTCTAGCTATTGTAGAGAAAGAATTGATAGTAGAAGATTCTCCTTAGGAAGAAAGACCCGCTGAGAATGCCCTTGTTGTATAAGAGACTACACCCATTGAAGGGGTGCATCAACAAAAATTTGGAAGTGTGTCAGTGGCTGTTGATATTGAGGATTGGGCATAAGACCTAGGTTTTGTGGTCTGTGGATTAGACTATCCTGATTATGAAAATGAGCCATCTCTAAATAGATCAAAAATCATTTATGATGTTGAGTATGAGTTTCTACCTGAAGTTGTGGTCAGAATGCATGACCTAGATATTTTGAAGAAAATTATTAATGATAGTTTTGTTGAAGAGAAAAGGATGATGGAAGCATCACTGGTGTCATCAATACTATCGATTATGACTAACTCAGTAGCCAGTATAGCCTCTGAAAGAGTGCCTATAGTAATTGATCCTACTGATATGATCACCAGGGTTGACCTTCAATCCTTTAAGGATGAGATGAAAGAGTCCTTTAGTGATTTTATTTTTTGAGTTGAAGCAATACTTTGTTGAAGAGATGAGTAACTTGGAAAAATCTTTTGAACTTTCTCTCGGTTGTAATTTGTCAACCTTTATGGAAGAAATAGTGGTAGAAGTTACAGACTGACACACTCAAGTTTCTATACTAGAAGCAGATGTTGAAGCTCTAATGAAATATGTTATCTCTTTAGAATCTTACATGGGATCAAAATCCCAAGCAGACAAGGAATTAGACCATGTCAAAATTGTTGTAAGAGAGATGGTTTCAGTGTTCCAGGGTTTCAAAACTTCCATGAACGATCATGTTAAACCCCAGGATTCCCATTTCCAAAATAATATTAGTGGGTTTACCAAACACATCAAGGAAATAGTAACCTTCTCTATCAGTTTTTTTGCTTCAAAACCATCAGTGGATGTGGATCAGATTCGAGCTGTGATGAAGGAGGAGCATGGTTCAACTTCAACTAGTGGCTCTGTGCAGTCATCAGACATGGGAAAACTTGTGCTTTCTACTAGAGATTCAGCCAGAGAAATAATGAAGATAGTCCAAGAGTATGTGAAAGAAGCTTCTTCCTCTCAGAAAGAAGTGAAAGAAAAGGTGGAAACCTGTTTTCAAAATATTTACACAAAGCATAAACTCAATAATAACTTCATACTACTGTTGGAAAACCTGAAGTTACCACCTGTCAATCAATATTTCAGAGAGAAATTAAGAAAACTATGGTAATTGACTCTAGCCTTGGACAAATTCCTGGAGAACTAGGATGACTTCATGTCTACTATGGAAAGAGGAGGAGGAATAATTATGAATTTCAGAAATCTTTTGTTGCCTTTCTTGCATGTTGATCCTAGGACACTGATTGTACCTCCAGCCTTACCTTCCTCTGCCTCTACTACTTCTCCTATTCATATTACACCACCCCAATCCATTCGAATCCTTACACCTATGATCAATCAAATAACTCCTCGGTATAGGACAAGCATAGGTTCTGTGGCTCAGCCTCCTGTGATCATTTCTATAATTCCTAATCATTCCCCAGCATCCACACAGTCTGAATCCTCTTCTGATCCAAAGGGAAAATATCACATTGAGGATGTGGTTTGAACAAGTAGGTAGAATGTTTGATATGAATCCCTTTTATTTTGTTTTCTTTCTATGTACCCTTTTGCAACATATAATACAATTGGATTTCATTTATTTCTCATTGTGTTCCTTTTTCTATTTCTTGTTTCCCACTTTTTTATTATCACAAAGGGGGAAGAATATTATCCAAGTATCAAAGTGGGAGAAATATTCTCAAAGGGGGAGAAATACTATCTAAGGAAGAACTACCATTCTTTGACCCTCTGATATCATTACATTTAATTCCACCTCTAATACATCATGCTCTATAACATACTGTTTTCTCTGAGATAATTGCATTTAATGATATATCCTCTAACACAACTACTCTTTTTTTAAACTATAATATTATAACTTGTGGTTATCAAAAAGGGAGAGATTGTTGACCACACCTATACTGATAATCCCAAGTATGCTTTCACATAATTTGATAATCCCAATTATGCTTTCACATACTTTGACAATCCCAATTAATGTTTATCTATATTCTAATTCTCTCAATCTATGATATTATATTATCAAGATGATAATAATATTAAAATAGTCCTTGAGATATGTTAATCAATGTTTATCCATGTTTTTATGAGTTCTTAAGTAATTATAACCCAATCAAATATGTTTTTCATAATACAATTAAGTGTTTGTCAATGATCTGTATATAGATACTGATATAGAGCTTCTGGTACTTAGTCTACCGATAGACATAGTCTACCGATAGACAGACTCACTGGTAAGATAAGTTCACCAGTAAGCTAATGTCACCGATAAGCAGAGCTACCGATATATACAAGTCCACCAGTAAGAATAGAACAAGTCTTTTGACAGTACAAAATGGATCTACCGATGTGCATAAGTCTACTGATACACATAATCCCTGGAACTAAGTAAGCTACCGATACAGACAGTCACCAATACATTGATCTACCTATATAGTAACTCTACAAGATAGAAGGAGTTACAGATACCAAGAGCTACCGATGCAAAGAGCTACCAATAGAACAAGTCTACCGAGATACTGAAAGAGTATGTCTACAGATAGAAGGAGTTACCGATACCAAGACCTACAGATGCAAAGAGCTACCGATACAAGTTCCATGAGCTACCGATGGAAGGTCGCTGCTACACAAAGTCCACCGTACACAACTACCGACAGAAGGCTACTAAGGATTGACCAACCAGTCAAAATATATACACTAAAAACTATTTATATATTAAGATAATGGTTACATTTGAATTTTTTAATGCAGTTAATGGTATTTAATGATTTATGTTGCCATGTCAGGGAACAGTACCTAGTATCCTTGAAAAAAGTAATCATTCCTTTTTTCCAGAGCTGAAATCTATAAAATAGAAGATAAATAATTAGATGAAATGAAGGAAGTGAACATAGATATTGAATGAATTTAGTGAGAACAAAGATCGAATGAAGGAAGTGAACACATGGTGTGCATACATCAAGAATCAAGGAACTAAGATGGCACACGAAAGGCGAAAAAGACAAGGGCTCAACATCATTAAAACCCTAGTACATTCGCGCAAGGCTATATCCATACTCCAAGAATCATGGACATACATGAATCCATTCATTTCTATAGGAGAAAACAAGATTCATCATGAGTGAAGTACTATAACAAACACTTCATGCACTTAGGATGATAAGCTGAACCTGGAACCAAGGAAGAAAATGATACTCTGTTTTTCAGAAAAAAAACCAGAGAAGGACTCAAAAGCTATTCTGACCAATCAAACGAGTCCAGAGCTACATAGCCAATCACTAAAGCTTTTATAAACTAATTCATACTTACTCTAGTAATTCCTTAAATTACATTTCGAGCAGTGTGTGTACCCAGTTTATTTTACACACACACACTATCTACTGAACTAAGATGGAGGATTCATAAATCCTCCTTCAAACTCTATAACTCCTTGTATCCCACCGTGGATAGTGGTAGTGGTCGAGTAAGACCTGGACAACTATGAGCTGTTTTTTGTTTTCCCACGTAGATATGTTGTAGATGCCTTTGTACCTGGATAGTGTGTTCACTTTTGTTTACCTCTATCTAGGGTGTGGATCAATTTATATAAATTGTTTGAGTGGACTAAGTCTCAGCTTGAGACTGAACTTCTTTGTTACATCTGCTATTCATTTTAGTTTAAGTCATAAGTATACTATATATTTCATATTCCGCTGGTAACTACTTTGAAATATAATTTGATTTAAAGTTACTTTGATAGTTAAATTAGCAAGTGATTATACTTATTATAAACTAGTATGTTAGGTTCGAAAGTCAATTTAATCTTCAGATTAAATTAACTGATACCTAATGAATCGTTGAGAAACTAATTGAACATTTACACTCTGTATAAATTCACTACAGTTTAACTTTGTTTTTAAATAGGGGGATTTTAAGAGAAAAATTTTAACAGAAATTTTTATTGGAACTCAATTCACCCCCCTCTTGAGTGTCCACTCCGACCAACAATTACGATTTAATATATGTCACATATATTCATTATATTTATCCTTATTAACTTCATTTTAATCAGTTCGTGAAAAAGGTTTCACATTGGTTCGTGAGTCAGTATTCCACTGTACACACGAGCAATTTGATCACATCACCATAGAATGGAACGTAGGAAGGAATATGTAATATCCTTAATTAAGAATAATAAATATGATAAAATTATTATATATATATATATAATCTATTATTTTAAAAATATAGTTGTGGTGGTGATGGAAACGAACATCATTAGTCCACGAGGTAGTTGTCTGTCATACACACAATAAAAGTTTTCATTGTACATTTGATGGTAGAGTTGAAGGATATAGGTTATTAAATCGAAATAATAAAATAAAATTGTATTTAATACATTTCTTGTTAATTAAAATTATTTTAAAAATATTTGAAAGAGGTGGATGAAGAGAAAAATAGAAGTTCTTGGTTAAAAATGATACCTCATCTTGAGATAACATCCATGGGTTAGTACGAAAAGCCTTATTAACAATGCATTATGATTAAAAAAAGTATCTAGAACATGGGTAAGAAAGTAAGGATGGTATTTTAGAAGATATATTCAGAGAAAATGGATTAGGGAGTTTGAATGGGATAATATAGGTGGTGGCCTTTTATGAGTTTGGAGAGGAAACACATAGATGTTTTTAAAATGAAATAACTATACCCACATATTTTATAGTCCAAAAGGATCCAAAATGGACCAATATAGAACAATTGAATTTATAAGGTCTACATGTGTCTATAAAATATTTATTTTAAAATACTAAATGTTTTTTGACAATTACCTCTTTTAGTTTTAACCCCTACAATCCCATTTGCACGAGATGCATGGTAATTAATTTTTAATATATTTTGAAATCCATTATAGTCAAAATTAATTTCAACAATTAATATTATATTAATTAAAGTAATTCCTAACATTGAATCAGTTTTAAAATTTTAATTCATGTAAGGTGGTGAATATAGTTTAATATTTATCTTTAAGACATGGTTCAAAAACAATTTTCCAAATTAATGTCCTCATAAAAATAAAGGGTTTTTATATAAAAAAATTGACATAATATTGATTATAATAGCATAAATTAAATTAATAATAATATAAATGAACTAAATTTTATTTTATAACCATCATAAATCATAAAATATGTTTTTATTTTCATTAAATGAAAAGATATTTTTTTAATAAAAACTAGTATTTTACACTATTCAATAGAAAATTTATGTGTTCATAAAATTATCAAAATTTTACACTCAGATATTTTTTTCCTGATTATTTAAAAAAATCGGATTTATTATATTTTTTTATAAAAGTTAAAAAAATTAATTTTTTAAATTAGTTTGAAAAATATGATAAACCCACATTTTAGAAAAATATATCAATTAAGAATAAAAATTGGTTTATTCTTATCTCATATATAGAAGAGATATAAGATAAATGTTAAAAAATGTTATTTAATATTTAATATTTAAATTTTATTAATATCATTCAAAAAAAGATAGTTATTTATCTTATTGAGATAAAACACATTTGTGTGCTTAAAAAACATTTCATAAAATAATTTCATTAATTTTAAAATTGTTTTTATTTTCTATTATAATTAATTACTATCCAAATATTTCATTTTATATATGTGTGTAAAAAAAATATTTTCCTAATTTCTATAATCCTAATAATACTATAACTTCCCAGGAAATTATAAAATATGATATTTTCATATACAATAATATTTATTAATTAGATGTTATGTTTACATAAAATCATGTGCTATTTATGATAGCATACTTGAAATTCAAAAATGGGTTTCTCGGACATCTTATGTCGCACACAGGACCATGTTATACAAAAAAAACAGAATACATTATTAATATTATTTTATTAAATGGTAGTTATAAGCAAGCCATCGTATTGGAAGAAATTAACATAACTAACTATATTATGTTTATACATGTTTATTAAATTTTTTCACTTTTCCTAATAAATTTTAGAGGCTTCAAATGAGAATAAATCCTATTTCAAGAATAAAATACTCTAATATTTTTAAAATCCATTTTTAATACCTTTTGATGGAGAACAATTTTCAAAAACAAATTGACACATTAATATGTTTTATTTGAAAACATAAACTGATTCTTTAAAAATATGAACATCCAAATTATATATTGATGAATTATTTCTATTTTTGTGTTAAAATTCATATTTTAATGAATAGTAAAAAAATTGAGTTTAATTCAAAATGTTTTTTCATATAATTTAATTTCGTAGTTTTATTATACTTTTAATTTGTTTTAAAGTATAACTAAATAAATTTTAATATCATTTAATCGAAATTTTGTCATTATAAGTAATTTCACAATGATATTGGACAAAAATTAATGTCAATATTTTGATGTTTTTTACATTTAAAAACATGTTTTCACATTGTGACAATGAAGATTAATTGTAAATTAATTACTTCAAATTATGTGTTTTCAGTTTGAAAAATGGATTCCATATTGGGATCCAATTTTCAAATTTATTTAAATTTTCCATTTAATTTTTTTAGATATTATCAATTGAAAATTCAAAAATTATTTTAATTACCACAGTTAAGGGGAAATTGGAAAATTAAGGGTAAAAATATTATTTTAATAATATAAATTTACCCTAAAACTTTTCCTAATTTAATTATATGAGTTTATAAAGACCATGCAAATCCATGGGCCTATTTTAAGACCAATTTTATCCACTTTTATGTGATTATTACACTTATAAACTTCTTATTTATATTAAAGATCAAGGGGACATAATCATGTCTCTAAAAATTAAAACACTTTTAAAATGGGTTTATAAAAGTGATATATTAAACAATAAATAGTGATTATTATGATAAAAATATTTCCCAAATTGTGGAAATGTATTCATAATTTTATGGGAATAAATAATTAATTTTAAATTTGACACAAAGATGATGCTGTAATTTTAAAAATGGTGAAGGAAAAAATAAATTATATTATAAATATTAAAATAAATATTTTATAACATAATTTATTCCATAAAAGAATTTTTTAGATACTTATTCCATGTATTATATTATTTAAATTATTTGGTTTGATCTTATCCTCCTTTCATGATTTCATAATGTTAATTATTGAATAGTGTCAAAATTGAAAATATTGGCATTTAAAAAATTAAATGATATTAAATTTCTAAAAATATAAGATTCATCCAACAGGTTAGGATAAGTCAAAATATTACATATATTTAACTCTTTTTGGTAGTTTGACATGTTATGGTAATTAAATTAACCCATAAATTGTAAATAACATAATTTCTCAATAAGATTAAAAATTGTAAAATAAGGGTTAATCCCAAAAGGAAAGGTTTAAAAAAATGTCAAGACCATTTCTAATTTTATTTTTATTATATTTATTGACTCCAAATCATCATATCTTATAAATAACTTATTATTTAACCATTTTGAACAAAAATTAAATTTATATTAATTTAATATTTTATGAGTTTCCAAGGGTTACCTCAACTTTACTCTAAAAAGGAACACACTCTGCATTAATACAAACACTTCCAAATTCTTTTGTATTGGACAATATCTACCCAAAAAACAATATATAATCCCTCACTACATTTTTAGGCCTTATTTTAGGCATAACACCATCCTTGATGGTGTTAAGGTGTTCTTTAAAGGCAATCAACCAAAGAAAAGGTATCGTTTCGTAAGTGTTTCTGTTATATTTTTTCTTTTACATCATCTAAATATTATTCTTATAAAATTAATTAATAATTAAAGTATCCTCAATATACATATATTCGATTATATTTATATCATCACCTAAATTATTCTCCAATTTTATCATTTGAGAAATTAACATTTTGTTCGTCTCTATGGTGGACAATCGCCTCAAGAACTGATATAGTTAGTTTTTCATTACCATCTATCAGGACATGTTATAGTGATAGAAATTTTTTTAATATATGATATTAATGAAATATATATAAACGTGAAATAATAATATTTTAATTATTTTATTACTTTCCTCACAATTAAAAATATAATGTCGTTTGTGCGTATATGTGATATATCACCTCCACAAAGAGATGTGAATCGCTTTTATTCACCACATCACTTTTATGATATATATAAGTGTATTAAATTAATTATTATGATGTTAATATTATTATTATAATTTTTTAATATAAGATAATAATTACCTTATTTATATAATTATCAACGAAAAATGAAAACGTATATCATACGTACGTATGATATACTGTCTCCATGCATATAATATTTTTCATTTTTCATTTCCATTATTAATGATTTGAATTAAAAAATTATGATTAATATTTAAATGTGATAATTATGTAATGAATAATATTATGGATATTATGGGCTTATGTCCACATGTACTAGTGACATCAACACCATGTTATTTTTTTACTCGAGTACTGAATATCAAGAAAACATCTGATATGAAAAAAAATAATTATGTAACTCTTATAACATAGTAATAAGTAATTTAAAATAAATAATAAAGTAGGTAAATTTTCTCTATATGGTGTAAATTAGTATAATTATATTATTTTGGTATATAATGACTGTAAATGATGAGTCAGACTCACAATAAAGGACTACATCTCAATCTCCATTCCATGAGGTATATTTTTATAGTATACAACACGTTATTTTATATGGTTTGTAATAATACACTTTGACATTAAATTTAAATCATTTTGTTAAAATGTAATATTTTTCTTTGAATGATTTTATAATATATGAAAAGGAATGTTCTTTTCAACGTACGTTGAAATAATGGATTTTTCACTGTCATAACCATTATTTGATATTTAACTTCCTCTCCAAGCCATAATGATTTTAAAATAAAATTTAATACCATATTACCTTATTATGTATTTTGATATTTATAGTGGTTTTGATTATTTTATGATTATATCAATATCATGGAATTATATATTCTAATTGCAATATGTAAATGTTATTTTTCCTTTATGAATGATTTATGTGACAAGAATAGGTTATTGTACATTAAAATTTCTTATATATATGTTTGGTTCTGTGAAAAAAAGAGGGATGGTGAACACATGATAGATCCCCAATGCATTGTGTATCGTGAAAGTGTTAAATGAAAGGCTCATCCTAAAAGATTTAAAGAATATACCATGATGGGTATTCCAAACATAACCATGAAGTTCACAACCAATGAAGCTATGAAAGCTAAAATGTAAGAATGATATGTATGACACATGATACCATTATTATATATGATTTCTATGATGTTTTTTAGGATATTTATTTTTTCATGGGGTTATAAATATTTAGGAATTAACATTTTATTTCCTTATTTATATCCATTATTTAACTTTTCATGCACATCCCAAGGTTTTAATATATTTTCACATGATATAAGGATGGTTTATAGAAGGGAAATTAAATAATATTTTTATCATGAAAAATAAATAATTTTTTACTTTTATATTTTTTATATTATGGATTAAATGGATACTCGTTTTTTATACACTTATGATGTAATAGTTATGGCCTGATTTTCAAAAAATATTAACCTAAAAATATACTAAATGATGACTCTTAAATTAAATCATGATTATGAAATGTTTAATTTTGAGGACTTATAGTTAGTATTAGAGGTTAATTTAGATAATGTTAGGGGTTATGATATTGTTAATAGAGTATCCATCAATGATTTTTACATTATGATAAAATTGAAATGATATAAACTTTTATGATTTCTACATTACAACCTCTAATATAGGTTTTTAGAAATGAATTCCATATAAGAAACAATGTATCTATATTGGGATGACTTAAATATAATGAAAACCTTCATAATATGTGACCTAATATGCTCTGAATCAAAACTGAATAGTTTTTTACAGTGATGGAATAGTTAAATCATGAAATAAATGTTGGTCATATTCATGGATGAGATCATACATATATACATTACAGGAACATGCCAGTAGTGGATCATTTCATAAGGAAACATCCTCCATCATTCAAAGGATCATCTTACCCTATGTTATTTGATGAGTGGACTAAATCACTAAAAATAATTTATGATGTCGTGCAGTTTCCAACAAATAAAAAGGTTAGCCATTTTTTTATCATTTTGAATGTGAAGACAATTAGTTGTGTTTTATGGATAAGAATATTGTTGAATATGAGAATATTTATTCTCTATACTGGTATGAATTAAATGGTATGATTCTTGAAAAATATTTGACTATAGAAGTTAGAATTATGATAGAAAAAATATTCATTGAATTAAAGCAAGGTGAGGACTCAATGGCTGCATACGATGTGAAATTCACTTGACTCGAAAGGTATGCTCAAAATTTCATCAAAGATATGGTTATTAAAAACTATCATTTTACATAGGATTTAATCTACTGTATCGAAGGGGGTTGGATTTTCTGAGTTCTAATGTTAGAAAAAACTTGTTTGATTTGCGAAGAATGTGGAAATGGATTTTTCTAAAGATGATGTGTTCTTTAAGAAAATAGTATAATAAGAGGAAAAGGTGTAATGTAAAAGGGAAAAATTCGATAAAATGTCTGATGGAATGAAAATTATGTTTATAGTTTGTGATTTTTTTTTAAAAATCACATTAGGGAATGCCTTTTGTATTGTTGTAAGGGAATAAGATGTCATAATATGGGACATAAGGATCCGAATTCAACAAAAAACTATTATTATAGTGGTAAGACAAAATATTATTAAATTCAATAAATGTTTTATGTTCAATATGATGGGTTATTATAAAAATGAGTGTCCGATGAATAACTCGAATGAAGGGATGTATCAGAACTATAAGCATAACAGATTGGTGAAATACATTGAAACTACTTAAGAATACATTAGGCCATCAAATGATTTAGTAAATAGTACATTAATTATTTATTCAGATTATGCCAACGTGTTGTTTTATTTAGGTCATACACAAGCATTAATTTCTGATAAATTTTATGGTAAATTGGAAATTGTACCTCAAGAAATGAATCTTGAACATATGTTAAAAACACATAGGGGAAATGTTGATGCAAACAAGTAATTATATTAATATTTATATCCTTTTATGTGGAAGAGGTCTACATGAAAATATTGTTTTTTCCCTCTAGTAGAGTTTGAGTTTATGTTGGGTATAGATTGGATTTCTATTAACCATTCATGGATTGACTATAGAGATACTAAAGATTCTTTCAATAAAGTCTTTTAGATTTGGTATAATAATGAACCCTTACCATTGATAACATATGAGGACGTTTTTAAAATTTTAAAATATGGAAATGAATGTTACCTTGCACATATTGTTGAAAACAATGGAATTGTTCAGATTAATGATGTCCCAGTGGTAAATGGGTATATTTATGTTTTTGAATGAATTTCTTACTACTTTAACTCATTGGGACAATGAATTTACTATTGAATTATTTCTTAATACTATGAAATTTTCAAATACCCCTTATCAAATAGATTAGAAATAAATTTTACAGTTAAAAAATCAATTACATGAGTTGTTAGATAAAGGATTAATTTATCCTAGAATATGAAAAATGATGTGTCCCTAACTTGTATGATAACAATAAATAGGGTTACAAGAGACATTTCATTGATTATAGAACCTTGATTAACATGACTCCTAATTATAATTCATGTGTAGAGTAATTCAACAATTGAGAGATTTGGTAACAAGAAATTTCGTTCTGTAGTCACATTGTTTCTAAAGATGGCACAACTGGTTATCTAACTAAAACCATTGTTTTCTAAGAATGACCATGACCCACAAATATAACCGAGATTCATAGTTTTCTTGGTTCATAAGAATATTATCAGAGGTTTATTGTAAATTTCCTGGGTTATCAATCCCACATACTAAGATAACTCAAAATGTTTTTCACTTCATCAGGAAAATGAATGTCATGACTATTTTCAGGAATTGAAAATAAGATTAGTGAATGTTATTGTATTTAAACTACCTTCAAAAAATGGTTAATTTGTTATCTACTATGATGATTTATTGAAAGGACTCAGTTGTTTCAAAAAAATGATCAGGTAATTGTTTAATCTCTACATCAGTGGGAAACTCATTTGTTAAATTACCTACACATGATTTGGAATCAGCTGCTATTGTTTTTTTCATTAAAAATTGAGAGGCATCATCTGTATGGAGAAAAATGTGAAATATATAGTAATTTTTTTTATTAATGTATTCACCCATAAATAATTTAACATGAGATAAAGAAGATGGTTGGAACTAATCAAGTATTATGATTTCAAAATTCATTACCATCCTAAAAATGAAAATAAAGTGACTATTAAATTGAGTCAGAAAAGTAATATTAAATTATCCATATTATGTTTAAAACATGACCCTTTTATTAGTTATTTCATAATCATTAGTATAGAAGTTGTGGGTATAGAAAATTCCTCTGTTTTTTTTCAGTTTCAGTAAAATCATATCTATTAAAAGAATTACGAATGAATAGAAGGAAGATAGTGAGTTGCATGAAATTGTAGAATTATTTCAAAATGGTAAGTTACCTAAATTTAAAATTGATAATGATTTTTTATAATGATTTGGTAATATATTTTGTGTGCCATGTAATTTAAAATTGAAGAAAGATATGCTATTTGAAGATCATAGTTCTCCATTTTAAGTCAATCTTGGAAGAAATATGATGTGCAACGACCATTGGGGGTATTACTAGTGGGATGGAATTAAAATATGTATTGTTGACGTTACTCTGAATTGTTTGAATTCTCCAAAGGTGAAAGAAGATTAACAAATTTCCAAAATCAATAATTTATTCTTTTCTTGAACGAGGCAAGAAATTGGAAAATATATCCCTCAATTTCGTAGTGGGATTAAAAAAGACTTCTCATGGTAACAATTTGATTTGGGTTATTGTTGATAGATTGACTAATTATTCACATTTCATTCAATTATATTTACATTGCATCTATATCAACATTATTAGTTTTATTTTAGACACATAGTCCGGTTAAATTGAGTTCATATCTCTATTTTATCAAATCGTGATCCTAGGACCTGTTCTATCTTTTGGAATGTCCTATATAAGTCAGTGGGAACTGAATTAAATTTCAATACAGTTTTCATCCTTAATGAGATAGAAATTAAAAAAAAATCAGACGTTGTAGGATATTCAAAATGCTTATTCTATGGATGAAGACGGAATTTGGGATCAAAATATTTATTATGTTGAGTTTTCACATAATAAATTTTTTCATTCTAGTATACATATATAACCATTTAAGTTATTATTTGGAAGGTGATGTAGACCTATATAGTTTTGTGGTAAATTAGGTGAAAGTAATTAGATGGTACTAGAACTGGTTAAAGAGAAGGAAGAAAAATGAATGTTTATTTAGAATCACATGATCACAGCTTAGAGCAGGTAAAAAAAATTTAGATTACCAGAGGAAAGATCTTCCTTTCGAGGTCGGTGATCACTAATTTCTCTAACTTTCACCATGGAAATGTGTGATGTGTTTTGGTACAAAGGTAAAGCCGAGTCCATGGTTCATTGGATCTTATGATTCCCTAGAGATAGTCGGATTAGTTTCTTAAAACTTCTATTTACCTATGAATTTATCCAAGTTATAAAATGTTTTTCATGTCGAAATTTGAGAATTTATTTTTCTGATGTATCTTCTTTTTTGACTCCAGAAGTAGTTCAGTTGGAAGAGAATAATTCTTGTGAGGAGTAGCATGTCCGAGATTTTTTATCACGGATAGAATGTGTTGAAAAATAATGTGATCCATCATGTTAAGATTTTATGGAAAGCCCATATGGTTTAATAGTATCCTTGGGAATCTGATAATACTATGATGGAGAAACACCCACACTTATTTGATAAGTTAATAAAATTGTGAGGATGTAATATTAATAAAGTAGGATGGTTGTAACATCCCAGGTAATTATAAAAAAAGAAAATTTCATATTTATTAATATTTATGTATTAGATTTAATGATTACCAAAAAATTGAATCTACTTATGATATCATTCTCGACACGCAACAATGGGATTCTCAGAAATCTTATTTTGCACACAAGGCAGAGTTATACCCAAAAATAATTTATTAATATTTTATTATTTTAAAGGGTTGTTATTTCCGAGACATTGTATTAGAGATAATAAATATAACTAAATATATTATGATAACTCATGTTTATTAAATGTTTTTACATTCATCTAATAAATTTTAGAGGATTGAACGATAATAATTCTAGTTATAATCATAAAATTATCTAATATTTTTTAAAGGTATTTTTACCGCCATTTAATGATGAACACCTTTAAAATCATTTTTTCACTTTAATATGTTATTTTTTACAAAATAATAATCTTATTTAGAAGTAGGAAATCAAAAATCACTTGGTTTATTTTTTTTGGTAAAATTCTATAAAAATTCAGATTATAATGAATAGAGAAAAATTCTACATTTAATTCAAAAATAAATTTTCAAATAATTTAATTATTTTTTAAAATTATTTTTTTAATTTTTTTAAGTATAATTGAATAAATTTTTTATATTTTATTCCATATTTTGTCATTTTATGTAATTTCCCACTGAAATTAGATATGAATTCATGTTAATCATTTCATTGTTTTTACTTAAAAAACTAATTTTCTCATTCTAACAATGGTGATTAATTTTTAATAAATTATGAAAAATTAAGAGGTTTGAATTTGGAAAAATGGAAACCATATTAGTAATCAGAAGGTATAAACTATGTAAAATTGTGTTTTTTATTTTTTGGACATTTTGAATAGTATCCTTGGTAATTTTTTTAATTAACATAGTTAAAATTAAAAAGGGTAATTAATGTTTAAAATAAAATTATAATTATATAGGACTACCATAAAACTTCTCATAACTTAAATGGTTGAATTTATACTAACTATGATCATCCTTGGGTTGATTTTTGGACAACATGGTGCCACTTGGATGTTATTATGACAGTTAGAAACATTTTATTTAGAAAAAAGTCAAAGATTCCATAATCATGTATCTCATAACTAAAACCATGTTTATATGGGGTAATATAAAAAAATACCTTTGACTATAAATAATAATTGTAAATTTAAATATTTTACTCACATCATCAATTTTTTTGAAAATTTTAGGAAGTACATTATTAAATTTAATGGTGACAAATTTGATATAGTAATTTCAAAATTAAGGAAAGAATCAAATAAATAATATTATAAATGTTAACATAAATATAATCTGATATAATGAATTCCAAACAAAACTTATAAGGATAATTTTGATGTGTTTTTGATGATTTAAAATAATTTTTTCGAACATACCATCATGGTATGGTTTTTTAATGTAAACTAATGAATTGTGTAAAAATTGAAAATATTAGTATTTTAAAATATATAATATTTTATTAAATGATATTTAATTCCTAAAAATCCTAGAATCCAAAAAATGTTTAGGGTAATTGGAAATATGTCAAAAATATCAATTTTTTCATATGACTGGTTATGGTAATTACATAAACCCATAACGTATAAATAACATAATATCACAGTAAGATTAAATAGTTTAATATAAGGGTTAAACAAAAAACATAATGATTCAAAAAATTGAGTATAATTTTAATTATGTAATGGTAATTCTACCATGAATCATATTATATTATAAATAAATTATTTTTGGACCATTTGGAAGAAAAATATAATTTATATTAATTTAATATATTAAGAGATTCCATGGGTGCCCCTCCCCTGTCCAATAGAAAGGAACACACTATTCTCTAATACTCAAACATCCAAATCCTTTTGGTTCAACTAATATTTTTCCAAAACAATTTCTAGAATCACACCCCACATTATTGAATCCTTATAATATGAATAAAATCCCCCTAACGGGTGTCAAGTATTTCATCGAAGGTGATCAACTGTAGAAGAGGTATCATTTTTTAAATGTTTCTGTTTTATTTCATATTCTACCTCCTCAAAATATTATTCTTATAAGATGAACTACTAACTCCAGATTCCTAAATATAAGGAGATATTATTATTTTTATATAATCACTAAAATTCATATCCATTTTCATAGAATGGGAAACCAATATTTCGTTCGTGTGTACGACAGACTACATTCTCGTGAACCGGTATAGTTTGTTTTTCATTAACATCAATCATGAATGGTTATAATGATGTAAGAAATTATTATATATGATATTAATTACATATATATGAATTTAATAGAATAATATTTATATTATTTTCATACATTCCATGCACAGAAAAATGGTAATGGTGTTCGTTCATATGTGGGAACTATCACCTCCATGAAGCGATGTGAATCATTTTTATTCACTGCATCACTTGTATGATATATATAAGTATATTTAAGTTATTATTATCATGTTAATATTATTATTATCATTCTGTATGGTTAATATAACAAATACCATATTTTTATAATGATCCATTAAAAATTAAAATGTTACACATGCATACGTATGACCTACCATCCCCATCAATATAACATTGCTTATTTTTCAGTACAATAATTAATGATTTGATTTAAAAAGAATTATTATTATATAAAATTGATATATATTTATTGAATAATTTTTTGGCTATTATGGAATTATGACCTCATGGACTAATGACATCAAAACCATTGTTATTTTTGACTCAAGTATTTAATATCGCCAATAAATTCGATAAAAACAAAAAAAAAGTTATTTAATTTTTATAACATGGTAATATGTAATATAAATGAAATAATAAACTTGAAAAGGTTCAAAAGAAATTTGAAATCAAAACACATTTATTATTCTACAATATAAAGATTATATGTGATTTTTCAGACACAAGATAAGGGTCTTTGTCTCAATATCCTTTCATTGAGGCATTTTATTAAAATATTCAACACCTAATTTTACACAGTTTATAATAAAACCCGTTGAATTTAAATTTAATGTTTTTCGAAAGGAATATTTTTCTATGTTTCATTTTACAAAATGAAAAAATTAATGTGTTTTAATGTACGTGGAAATAATGACATTACTGCTGTTGTGATCATTATTTGATATTTGGGTTCCTCTAAAAGATGTAATGTTTATAAAAAATATCATATTCTATTTTAAGTAATTTTCTATTAAAAATTTGTTTTGAGAATGTATTTATTATTTCAATGTCGTGAAATTATATCTTATGTTTTCAATGTGGTAATTTTATATTTCCTTTATTCATTTTTTATGTGATATGATTATGTTATGGTTCATGGGTATTCATTATGTATACAAGTGGTTTCGTGATAAATCGAGGGAGGGTGAGGTAATGATAGATATCCAATTCATTGGGTAATGAGGTAGAGTTAAATGATAATGTTTATAATAAGTGATTTAGTGAATATATTGTGACGGGTATTTCAAATGTAAATTTGAAGGTTACTCATTATATAGCTTTGAAGCCTACAATGTAAGTATGATTCGGATCCCACAAGTTACCTTTATGATTTATGATTTCTATGATGTTTTTAGGATTCTTATGATTTCTTGGGTTTAAAAATATTCATGGACTAACATTTTATTTCCAGATTTATATCCCTTATATAGATTTTTTTTCTCATCCCACAATTTTAAAAAAAATTCACAGAGTATAAGGATGGGTAAGACAATTAAAGAAGTCATGAATATTTTTATCAATAAATAACAATCATGAATACTTATAATAGTTTATATTATTGAATAAATGGATACTATTTTAGACGTTTATACTTATTATGTAATAGTTATGGATCAATTATCTAAAACTATAAACATGAAAATATGTTCAATGTGAATTCTTGACTTAAATAACGATAATGAAATGTTTAAGGACATGGCCTTATAAATTCCCCCCATAATAATGGATGGGTGAAAACTATCATACTAAATAAAAATATTTTAATTGTATCTAATGTTTAATTTTATCTCAGTGTTGCATACAACACGTACTATTTATGAATTTAAAATTAATTTGAAAAAACTGTTACAAAAAATATTGTCGTTTTAAAGACATGGGTTGTGTTCATATGGAATGAAGAATTTGAAGATAATTTTAAGGAGAAAAAGAGAACGTCAGTAGGTGAATCTCTCCAACACTGACATTTAGTGAATATGGGATTCTAATCTTCTATGATGCATCCATGAATGGATTGGGATGGGTTTTCAAGTATAATGATATGGTCATAGTATATTCCTCACACCAATTAAAAATAAATGGAAATAATTACATAACTCATGATTTGGAGAGAGTATCAAAATTTTTTGAAATGAAGAAATGGAAAAATTATTATTATAGTGAAGCATGTTATATATACACTGACCATAAATGTTTAATTTATATATTCACATTGATTGGATTGATTATGCAACTTAGAATATTATTGAAATTTTTCCAAAATTTTTACTGGTCAATACATTGAAACCATATAAAATAGAATAAGGTGGCAAATGGTCTCAGTTGAAATGATCAAGCTATTATTTCAATGATGGGGATTGAAAAAATATCAAATATTTATATATTGACATAGACTAAATTTAGAAATATAAAAATAATGTGAATGATCTTATCTTTCTCAAATGAGTATCCAACCATCTATGCAACGGAATATTTAATTGGTAGATAAGGAATATGTAGTGCTATAAATGAATGTTAGAAATGATCCTAAGTTCAACATCCATTGTGCTGGAATTAAAATTTTTTTAAAAAATGGTATGTATCCCATTAATACCATGTTTGAAGAATGATATTTTGGGTGAAGGTCAAAAATTGAATTTATTTTTTCATTTTAAAACTATGAATATGAATAGTGATATGATGGATTATTTCTACTTAGACAACATGAATAGAGACATTTCATAGTAGGTATCTCAGTGCATGATATTTCAGAATGTTAATGATGAGAGATATAATTCTAAGGAGACGTTGCTACCATTACCCAAACCAGAATAAAAATAAGAATAAATTAACATGGATTCATTCATCAGACAACATGAAACAACAAAAGGGCACTATGTAATATAGCTGGTAGTCAATTTAATTATGAATTCAACACACTTCATTTACATTTGAGATGATCTTTAATTTAACCAACATAGTTATACATTAAGATAGTTGTAATATTTCTTAATGAATAACTCCAAATATTTTCTTATCTGGATTTTAGAGTTACCTCAATGTTATGAATAACCCTTTTGTATGATCACGATTTAGAGTTTAATTTTTTCACTAATTTCCATCCATAGATAGAAGGTTATCATGATAAATCAATTCAAACTATAAAATAAATATTTATATATTTCACTATTTCATTCAAAGGTAGTTGGTATTAACACATTCCTTTAGTAGAATTTTCCTATAATAATATTCTTCACTTGATCATTTACATTACTCCTTATGAACCCCTCTATTTTAGGATGGGTAAAAATCATATATAAGTGGATGAATTTAAAAATATAATTATATTGGTACTTTACCTAGAAAAACTAATAATATATATGGTATGATCTACTCAGCATCACATAAGGATATCTGAGAGTCAATAATAAAGTAACTCAAACAATCATCGATGTGATATAGAGTACGGACATCGTAATATAGTATTCCTATGAATATATTCCCCTGAATAAGCTTATTAGATTTGTAAATAAATGAATATTGATCACTAGATATGTTCGTCGCCTCAAAATTCATTGTTGTATAGGGATGATAGCTTATCATTTAGGCCTTCCAGTGAATCTCTTTTGTGATTAGGATTTTTTTCAATCATTCTCTTCTAAGGAAGTAATTACCTGACACTTCACATGTACTGAACTGAATTTTCATTCCATTGGTGAAATTTATATCTGATTAGGAAAACCCAGTGGAGATTCTTCATCACAAAGATAACTTCCTATGAAATAATACCACTCACATGGTCAATGTTTTATGGTGAAAATAATAAAACTGAAGATTCTATATATGAACATGAGGATGTGATAAGAAATAATTGTCTTCAATTGTTTGTAGGAGATTAATTGAATTTCAAGGTTAAAAAATCATTTTAAGAGGTAAAATATAACACCTTGAGATTATATAAAATATATCATTTTCAAATAAATTTAATTTCTTCTATAGATTGAATTAAATACAACATTGATTCTAAACTAATCATGATGTACTATTAACTTAGTAATATATAATGGGATTATTATTGGTTATAAACTTTTTTGTATGAATAAGATTAAATAATATATGAAAATTTATTGTATAATCATATATGAAATTAATTATTTTATTATCAGTTAAGTATAATTGAAAATAAAAACAAATTTAAAATAAAAGTATTATTTTTATATTTTTTATCCATACAAAGTGAATATATCTTAGTATATTAAATTAATCACTATTGTCGAATTATTTTAATGAAATTTTGTAACACACCAAACATTTTATGGTATGTTTTTCTTAAATATGGTCTATTCATTGGATAGTCTATATTTCATAAAGCACAAATTTTTATTGAAAAATACACATAGTTATTTAAGAGAGAGTCATAACATATCCATTAAAATTAAATTTTATACTTCTATGTTTTGAATTTCAAAAAACGTATATACAAGGTTGCACTCATTGTGATATTTTGAACCTGATATAATCAAATTAATTTTAGGTGAGTAGTATCTTACCCTTATTAATAGTAACATAGACTTATGAATAGTAAAATAACCTTATGAATCTTAATATGACCCTTATGAGTGGTAACCATACACATGGAATTATAAATAAGTTTAGGCACCTTAAAAATAAAGATGCATATTTTAAGTGTTGGAATTTTACGATTATATAATGATTTTATTAAAAAATTAAATTAATCATATATATAAAATTATATTTTTGAAATGAAGTTCATTTAAGTATTTTACATTTCTAAAATGGTAATGGTTTATTTTTTTTTAATTTTTCAAAATACATGAAATTTTTTGTGAATAGTAAAATACATTAATTTACCGTATAAATATGTTATGATTTAAATTAACTATTTATATAATCATGAGTGATTGCATGAACCCAAATATCTAACTCACATAAAATTATTACTATTATTGGTCATGTAATCCTAACTATTTATTGACTTGCGGAAAAATAATAAATTACTAAATGTAATTTTAGGAAAACCCTCCTCCCCTTCAGAATAGAAACCACCCTCACCCCCTCTTTCTCCCACACCACTAAACCATAAATAATTTCTTGAATTATGCTCAAATATCTCCCTAATAACATACCCAACGTCTATGACCTACAGGTCTAACAAAACGTCCAAATACAATGTACTTAAAGAGATTCTCAAGAAGGAGTACTCAAGAGGTGAACCTCTCTTCCCTTTTCATTCAATTTCTTTTTCATGTTCCATTATTTAATAACTCTCTTATAACCTTCCCATATCCAAATACTGTGATAATTGTAGTAACTTACGTTTAATGAAATTTTATTAATCTAATGTAATTTTTCATCGTTATCTCTCTTTCCCCTCACCTCATACACTAAAAATGAAAATAATGTTTGAGATGTGTTAATTTATCACATTCAAGGATAATATGTTTTAAATTTATATTAATATCTTAGTGATTGGTCACAAATCCTTTTTAATTGTTTAACCAGATCAAAATATATGTATTTCACCGTATGAAATGTTCTGGATTCCTTACACACCCAACATATAAAATAATAATACAAAAAATGTTCATTATGCACAAAACTGTCGTGTTAATCCAAGTGTTTGAAATTGACTTATTACTGATGAATCATCCGAATTGTATATAAAAAATTATCATTATAAGATAATTTATATATTTTCAATTTCACTATAAATATATATTAACAATTATATATGTTTTATCACATTTTAAATGAACTTCCATTCATGAACACAAGTAAGTTGATCCTGAACACCAAGTAAGGAAATGCTTCTAAAGAAATAAAATTGAACCACTTAAACCAATTAAAAAGTCAATTAATACACCTAATAATGTTATAATAATAAAATTACATGTAGGGAAGGATCTTGTCTTATTAATTAATTAAGATAAATATGATTATTCTTGTCATTAAGATCAATCGAGTAAACCTTCAGTCATAATGTAAGGGGTTTCTTGTCATACTTATAATTTCGTGAGATTTCCATTATTCAACACTTATTTCTTTCATTTGTTATATTGTGTACAATAATTTGATATATATATTATCATTATTATATTAATATTAATTTTATCATGTGATTCATTATGTTGTTATATATTTTTTGTCATACAACTCGATTGATTACAACATGGTAAGTGACATTGTCTCAATTTCTATTTCATTTGGACTTACATGGTATTGTGAAACTAATAATTCTTATGTGGGGTATAATCTTCCCATATGGGATAATTATTTAGGTGAAATTGTAAATAAGTTATATATCCATATTCGGTGTTCATGGATATAATCATTATATTTAGCCGTATAGCCTTTTACATACGGTGTTTATTTGGAAAGATGATTTAACTATGGAAATATTGATGAATCTTAATATTAAAATCAATAAAAATATTTAAATGTTGTATTGTAATTGTATTAAATATATATATAAAGAATTAATTGGAATTTCATTGTTGGTCGGGGCCCGTTATTAACCCTTGATGCATTAAAAGGTCTCATGGATAATCAATTGGTGGCAAAACATTCGATTTTGATTCCAAAAATCGGACATGATTCTACCAATGTCATAAAATGTTTCAACGTTATAATGGTATAATGTGCGAGATACAATATTTACAACTAATAATCATTATGTTTATTCATTCATAATTTTTAATCTCTATAATTTTATCACTATGACAAAGTCTATGAATGTAGTTTCAATATATTCTTATTAAAGGCATGTGTTTTTTTATTTATTCACCCTGCCATATTGTATATTCTGATTTTCATATGATTCATATATTGATGATTCTTTATTCCACTATTTTTATCCCTTAATTTGAATTTTATCTTCACCCTTTGACTTGTTTTACTTCCACAGGTTATGAAGTGGAGATCATTTAATGAGTTTTCATTGAAGGATATTATTTGTTTTTGTTATTTATTTTTTTTACATTTCCTAATGTAATATGTCTTACATGTATGTATTTAGTTTCTTCAAGACTATTAAATTGATCGTTCTTTTAGGAATTCATTCCTCATTATAATTCCAATGTAATTTGTAATACAAAGACTCCATGCTTTTGGGGTAAGGGTGTTATAGATGGTATCAGAGGAGGTTTAGTAGCAAACATTGAAACTAGATTAGAAAATGTAGATTAGGGAAGAAATACATATGGTATTATTTAAATATATACCATAATGTCCTGTTATTATGTTAATGAATATATTATGTTTATCTTTCTAGAAAATACATCTCTTTCTAGAAACAAACATATAGAGGGGGATCTGGCCGAGATGTACCTATAAGTGAAAACATTGACAATAAGTTTTGGGTTTGACTCTGGTTCTCCTACTGCAGGACAATGGTTCTTGATGCACTCTTGTTTTGACACACTTAGGGGATATTCTTAGGATAATTTAAATTTTCTTTACAAGCCATTGTGAAGCACATGAATTTAATTTTTTTAAAGAAACCATATTTATGAGGTTATCTATGCATAGAATTTCAATTTATGAAAACTAATTTTCTAGAAATGATTATAAATCATGATTCATAACCTAATATATTTTATTCCATTATTTAAAAATGGGACCTAATAGAAGAAGGGGAATCAATACTCATGGAAAATTTTGTGATTTCCCAACTATGAATGTCAACACATATAATTTTGTAGCGGATTAGATCGTGACTATATTGGGACAACTTACTCAGCATGTGAAGAATAACCATGATACAGCTATGCTGGATAGTTTCATGTGTCAGATACCCCCATATTTTAGTGGGGCTACTAATCTTGTGGTAGTATAGGAGTGGTTCATGTCCCTCGATAAGATATTCATGGCATTAAGATGCAATGAAAATGAAAAGGTAGCGATTGCAGTATATTTTCTCAAGGGTGACACTGATAAAATGTGGTCCTTTATCCAAATTACACTGGAGGAAAACAATTATAAGATATTTAATGGACTATTTTATTGAAATATTCTATGAAAAATATTTCCCTAGTGAAGAATGAACTGAAATAAAGAGTAAATTCCATATCTTAAATGAATGGGAAGAATACAATGTTGTAGAGTATGAGGATTCCTTCACAATACATGCTACGTATGACATAGATTACATTCATAACATGTAAGAAAATATTAATAATTTCTTTGAAGGTATTAATCTATATTGTTGAATGGGAACTAGCCTCTTCATCATTTTCATCAACCAATGAAATTTTATTACGTTCCATCAAAATTGAGATGGATTTATATCAATAAAATTTGTTCAATGGAATCCAAGATACGAATCAGTACTTTGGTAACCATGTCAAAGGTGAAGCACCAAAGAAGAACATGGGAATGAAGAAATACATGTTATTAATGAACTATAGAAATAATCATCCTGGGAAATGATTTAATGGCATGGGAGTCTGCTATAGATGTAGAGAAATGGTTCATCGATCTAATGTATGTAAGGGGAAGAAACAATTAAATGAAGATCATTGCTATAATTTTAGAGATATGGGACACTATGAAAATGAGTTTCCTAAGCACCAAGAAAACCTACCTTAGAAAATGACACGAGAGCAAGGTAAGGAATTTTTTATTACAACCGTTGAGGTTGAAGTCCCAAATTATGCAGTGGAAGTTTCTTCAATGGTTTCCTCAAACATAGAAAATGAATTATTTTATTATGGATCAGAACAATCATTTATATATTCCCAGTTTTCTTAGAAAATTTGACATGTCTAATTTAATTTAATATAGTATCTATCATTCCAAACTCATAGGGGATGTATCATTGTAACAAAGATGTTTTGATTAGTCCCCCTGGTGAAACAAAGTCGTGCTTTAGTTTCTAAACTTATCATCATACCTATGATTAAATTTGATATAGTTTTCTCAATGAATTGGGTTGCAAATTTTGATGTAAAGATCTATTGCAAGAAGATGGAAATTACAATTTTTGGTAATGGTGTGGAATCCCTTATCATTAGAGAAGAAAACTCACCATATAATTCTTATATAGATCCACCT
Organism: Viscum album; assembly: GCA_963277665.1. Classification (NCBI taxonomy): domain Eukaryota; kingdom Viridiplantae; phylum Streptophyta; class Magnoliopsida; order Santalales; family Viscaceae; genus Viscum; species Viscum album. Next base: position 1,598,137,844 of record OY728161.1, read on the forward strand.
TGATATCTATTTTGAATGAAATTCATAGAGAGGATGAGAAAAGAATACCTATGGCTGAGGAAATAAATCTTAAAATTATATACATACCTATTTTTCAAAAATACATTGATATATTTCTAAATTATTTACCATGACATCCTCTAGAGTAGTCAGATGTAGTATCTATTGATTTAATTACTAGTTGAAGACATATATCAAAGACTCTCTATATAATGTCCACTGTGGAGTTGGTATAGCTAATGTAAAAACTAGAAGAACGGAGTATCAAAGTATTTATTCAACCAAGTGTTTCACCATCTGGTGCCCATGTCCTCTTTATCAAGAAGAAATACATATCCATGAGGTTATGAGTTGATTATAGGGAAATCTATGTTATTACAATAAAGAAAAAGTATCATCTACTAGACATTGATGATTTTTTATAATCTTCATAGAGCCCAATATTTTTTTATGACCGACCTTCGATATGGATATCATCAGTTGTGTGCGAGGAAGAAAGATATTCCAAAATAGTATTTCAAACAATGTATGGGAATGATGATTTTACAGTAATGCCTTTTGGAATGACTAAGACAACCTCTGTATTCATGGATCTAATGAATAGAGTTTTCAAAGAATATATTCATGAATTTGATGTGGTATTTATCTATGTTATCCAAATATACTCCAAATTCAATAAATTCTATGATAATAACTTGCAAATTATTCTAAAAACTTTTCTATGAATTAAATTATCTGGGAGGTTTATAGAGTGTGAAATATGGATTTAATAAGATTCATTTTGTGGCCATATTGTCTCTATGTATTAAATATTTATTGATGCAACGATGAAAAATGAGATAAAATATTGGTCCACACCAATGAACATAACTATGGTACATATTTTTATTGGCTTAGTGGGTTACTATCTACATTTCGTCCAGAATTTTTCCTGACTGGATAATATAAAATCTAGGCTCAAACATAAAGGGGTTAAGTTTTTATGGATGAAATAATGAATATAATGTCCTGAATAATTGAAAAAAATATTGTTAAATGCTCCAATTTTGAATATTCTACCTAGAAATTTTGGATTTTTTTATTCATATATGCATCCAAAAATCGATTGGGATGAATATTTATACAAAATGACAATGTTATTTCTTATTCATAAAGGCATTTAATGACACATTATAAAAATTATCCATCTCATGATCTTGATATTGCAGTCATAATATTTGGTCTGAAAATATGGATAAATTCTCTCTACAGTGAAATATGTGAGATATATATAGATGAAAAGAGTTTAATGAATATTTATAAATAGAAATTTCTCATCATGAGGAAAAGGAGATAAAACTAGTTACTCAAAGATTATTATTTTTCAATAGACAAAAACACAAGAATGGAAATGATGGTGGAAGATGCATTAAGCATGAGATACCATGGGCTCATGACACAGATGAGGATTTATAGAGATCATATATTCATGGATCTACTAAAGATGGAAATGGGGAATGTTATTGAAAGGGAAATTCCATCCACTTTCAAATGATTTCTAAAAAATCCTTTCTAGAGAAGATAAATGGGATTTAATATGAGGATTAGAACCTTAATAATAAAATTAAATCTATTAAGGAAGAATTATTGGTTGACATTGTGTTTTATGATGTAGTTCATAAATTTGGAAAGAGGTTATGTGTTTGTCAATACCTAAGCTGAGAAGGTAATAATTAGATGATTCTAAAATATCAAATTTTTCTATACACAATGGTAGAACAAATATTTATAGATATGTGAAGGAACATTTTTAGTGGGATAACATGAAGCGAGATATTTATGACAATATGTCAAGGTGTCTAGTTTGTGAAAAAGTTAAGGCCAATATACATAAACCTAGAGTGTTCATGAAACATCTACTTATTCCTATGTGGATGTGGGTTGAAATTTTTATGTATTTTTTCATAGGACTACTGGGGATGACTAGATGGAATGATGAAATATGGCTATTTTTTTATCTCCTAAAAATTCAGAAAATTTATTTTTTATAAGACATGATTTACCTCCTAAGTTCCTTGAATGAAATTATATTAATGATATTGTAAGATTTCATTGTGAACATATATTGATTTTTTCTGATAAAGATACATGGTTTACATAAAAAATATAGAAAAGTATCCAAGAAGATTTGTATATGCAGCATAATATGACTAATTCTTATCACCCCAAATCCGATAGGCCATTTGAAAGGATTATTCAAACACCGGAATACAGGTTGAGATCATTCTTTCGTGTCTTTTAGGGTATGCAGGTTCAATAATTTCCTTTTTGGAATTTTATTATAGTAATAGATTCCATAATAGATTTCAAACGGAACCATATGAAGCATTATATGGTAAAAGGTTTCAAACTCCAACTTGTTTGGATGATGTTGAAAAGAGGAAAATTAAAATCCCATAACATATCAAAGGGAAAACTACAAAGGTAAAAGAAATTATGGCCTATATTAAAGCATAAAAATGTTGGAAAATGTTTTATTCTGGAAACTGGATACATTATTTGGAATTTCATTTAGGGGATCATGTCTTTCTAAAATTATCTCCATGGAATGGAGTCTAATAGTTCTGTAAGAAAGTGAAATTATGCCTCAAGTACATCAGACTGTTAGAAATTCAATAAATAATTGGAACTGTAGCATAACGTTTGATAATGCCACCATGTCTCTCTAATTTTCATAATGTGTTACATGTGTCATTATTAAAGAAGTATATTCCAGACCGTATGCATGTACTCACCTATTATGAAATAGAAATGTAACCTTATTTTTCATACTATGAAGAGTCAATCGAGATTCTTTACACGGGGGTGTAGGTATTGTGAAATCGGATAACATGACTAGTAAAGGTTCATTGGAAAACCATGAAATGGGGGAATCTACATGAGAATAGGGGGATGTTATGGCGAATAATGACCCACATATTTTTAGGTAGAATTGTACATGAAACTTTTTTGGGACTAAATTTTCGAAGGAGGGTATTATATAACACCACAAAAATTTTATGGTATGTTTACCTTAAATATGTTCTAATAATTGGATAGAATATATTTCATAATGTACATAGTTTCATTGAAACAACACTTGGTTATTTATGATATATTCATAATGTATCCAATAAACATTAGTTTTCCACTTCTGTGTTTTGAATTTCGAGAAAAGGATATACAATGTTGCGATCAGGGAGATATTTCGAGCTTGATAGAATCAGGTTTCTGGTGAATAATAAGATTATCTTATGAATAGTAATATAATCATATGAATAGTAACCTCCCCTTATGTATAGTAATATTTCCCTTATGAATTGTATCCTTACCCATGAATGTATAAATAAATTTAGGCACCTTATAAATAATGATGAATATTTTATGTGTAGGTATTTTCGACAAAAAAATGTTTATATGACAAATTAATTTTATCATATTTCAAAAAAAATTGAAAAATGTTGTTCAATTTTTGATTCTACACCTCAAAAAAAATTTAAGGATAATTTTTTGTTATTTTATGAAATACAGAAATTTGTGGTGAATAGTAAAATAAAATAATTTACCATATAAACACATTATAATTAAAATTCACTGTTCCTAGAATCATGATTGAGGTAATCAAAAAAATATCGATGTCAAATGTAGTTATTACTATTCCAGGTAATGGAATTATTACTATTTCTTGTCTTTTGTAGAAATAATAAATTAATGAATATAATATTAAGAAAACCCTCCTTTCATCCACTATATAAACCACCCCTCACCCCCTCCTCCTCCCACGCCACTCAAGCTTCATGTCATGACAAAATTCAGCTCAATTATCTCCATAAGATCCCCCCCCCCCCAGGTCCAATATGTACTAAAATCACTAAAAGGAAAAAAGACAAAGTCATTAAGGTGATTCTCAAGGAGGATTACTCAAGAGATGAACATATCTTCCCTTTTCATTCAAATTATTTTACAAGTTCCCTTTCTTAGTTTCTCTCCCCTCAACTACCCACATTTAAATGAAAAGATAGTTATTGTACCTCACATAGACTATAATTTGATTATTCTAATAGAATACTTCATCATCATCTCTATTTGATCCCACATCTTACACTAATAATGAAAATAATGTTCTATATGTGTTAATTTATCACATTCTAGTACGATGAGTTTTGAATTTTTAATAACATTCATGAATGGTAAAGAGACATTTTCAATGGTTGAACCAGATAATAACATATGTATTTTACCTTATTTTATGTTGTTAATCCTTATGAACTCATAATATAAAATAATAATATAAACTAATAATTCAAAACAAGTTCATTATGCACAAAACCGCCTAGTTAATCCAGGAGTTTGTAATTAACATTTATGTAATGAATCATCCTCATGGTATATAACCCAAATGAATTATAAGATCATTTTTATGTATGTAATTTCTCTAATAATATATATTAAAAATTATATATGTTTGATCACATTTCAAATGATCTTCCCTTTATGAATACAAGTAAACCTATCATCAAAAACTAAAGAAAACAATGCATCCAAAACAATAAAATTGAATCACTAAAACCCATAAAAAATGAAATTGAAAAACCTAATAAGGTTATAATAAATAAATTAAATGTATGGAAGGTTCTATTCATATTAATTATTGAAGCTAAATTTGGTTATTCAGGTCATTAATATCAATCGAGAACACCTTTAGGCATAAGGTAAGGGGTTTCTTATCTCACTGTTAATTCTATTAGATTTCTGTTGTTTTCCAATAATTTTTTGAATATGGTGAATTATGTACTGCCATTGGGTTTATATTATCATGAATCATTATATAATCATGGTATTCGGTGATTAATTTGGTGGTTATTAATTATTGGTCATACAACTCGATTGATTACAACATGGTAAGGGACTTTAACTCAATTTAAATTTCATTGAGACTTACATGGTATTGTGCACCTAATGTAGTGTAAAAAATACTATTTGATATCATTTTATATTTGAAATTGAAAATATATTATATATACATTTTCTGGTTTCATTGATATGATCATTGTCTTATGTTTTATACCCTTTTATATATAGGTTTTATATGGAATGTTGCTTTAATTATGGAAATATTGGGGAATTAGTATCCTATACTCTATACCAATAATTATAAGGAATATTTTTCGTTCATTAAATATATATTTAATGATTGGTTCGGATATGTAGTGACAGTCAGTGACCACTATAGCCTATCAATACATCGATGGGTCTGTTGAGGAAAACATGTTTGTGCAAAACCCGTCGATTTTGATCCCAAAAATTAGACGGGATTATACCAACATACAGAAATTTTTTTTACGGTATAGTGGTATCATGTGCCCGATACATGATGTCCAACTAATAATAATTATCATTATTAATTTTTTGTTATTATTATCCATTAATAATTCAATTTGACAATATCTATGGATTTAGTTTCATTCATAGTTTATTAATTGTGCGTGTTTACCATTTATTCACTATTCCATATTGACTATTCCAATTTTCTCATGATTCCCATATTGATGATTCCAGATTTAACTATTTATAATTCTGACAGAGCAATTGAGCTCACCCCTTGGAATTTTTTTCCTTCCATAAGTTATGAAGATAATATCATTTAATGCGTTTTCATGGAAGCATTTTATTAGTTGATGGTATGTATTGTATTTGTATGCCTTTCCCGATGTAATATTTGTTATATGTATGTATCAAGTTTCTTCAAGACTGCAAAACTGATCGTTCCTTCAAGGATTTAATCCACCTAATCAGTAATATGTAATAAGTAATACGCCAGCTCTAGGAATCCTGATTCGGGGTGTTACATATTTTATATAATATATTAAATTAAATTATTTTTAAACAACATAATTTTTTTTTCTTATCATGGAATATGAATGAATCCACTTTTGGTCTTAAAAACAATATTTGTGAAAATACTTATTTCATCGCCTTTATCAAGGTTATTCTAAAATAAAATTTTACAATATTAGGTAATTTATTGTAAATAATAAAAATATTTTTTGAAACAAAACATTAATAATTATATAAGAGTGAGTTTTCTATAATTTTCTTAAAAGGTGAATATTACAACAAATTGTGAAACCTATAGATTTTTATTAAACATTTTAATTACATTTAAAGAATCAAGAATGATATAATTTCATTTAAATGGATTTAAAAGTAAAATTATTTAACTTATATTATTTTTAATTAAATTTATGTTATTAGAATCAATTTTATGTTAAATTTGATATAAAAATGTATATACCTAAGGAACCCTTTTTTTGGAAACATTTATTTTTTCATCATGATTATAGGATTAATTTTAAATTAATTTCTAAAAGATCTATGAATTGAATTAAAAGCAATTCATTAAATATTGTTTATAAAAATAATTTAAATTATGTAATATGTTGAAATTTATTTTTTGTCCCAATGAAATAAAAAATCGTAAAAAAGTTAAGAAATTTGAACTATATTTAAGGCTAAAATAGTATTATCGAGTGCTAAACTATGATAAAAGTATTAAAATATATTGAATATTGGATAATTTTTATGGAAATATTAGGACATTATATAATATAAGTATTCTTAATTGTTCATTTTGGAAGAAGATTTCTAGTAAACTGACATGAGATTATTTTGAAACATTAAAAAATAAAAATTGTGCCATAGAGTTCAACTACAAAACGGAGCCTCAACACTTCACTTATTAACACATAAAAAACTTATTTTTAGACAATACCCTCCGAAATACCTTCCCTGATTTAATACCCATATTCCAGAGTCCTTCGTTTGATCATAAATATAATACAGGAAGGGTTTAGGTATAATCTTAAAGAGGTTATCTCAATAAGATGAATAATTTTGTACTCTGCATTTCAGTTTCATTTCTTCTTCCAAAATCCATAAAATATTATTAACACATAATAATATAAAATATGGTGTATCTATAATTTTTATATATTTAAATTTATATAAACAATAACCTATATAAGTATTCCCTTCGACAAAAGAAAAACAAAATCATCATTCATTCATATGGCAGACTAACACATCGCGAACCGATGTAATTTGTTATCCATCATCATCTGCAAAATATCTTTATGAAGATTTATTAAATATTTTTAAATTATATTTATGAAAATATTATTATTCTAAATGATATTATTAGTTATATATTTTCACCTTCTAATTCATTGGAAAATGATAATGTCTCTCATGAGTATGTCCAGACTACAGCTTCATCGAAGCGATGCGAATTGATTTTATTTTATGTTTTAATAGTCTTTTAATAAGGGAATGATTGATTAGTATAAGTTATTTATATCATATATTAATAATATATTGATTATGAATTATTTTTTTAACTTTATTTCATTCTATTTTCTGAAAAATAAAATCTGTGTTCAAGAGTACGTACGACCTATCGTCTCCATAAATAGTGTAATTCATTTTTTTGAGTCTAAATTTAATGTGTTATTCTAAATATGAATATATTTGACATATATAATATTTATGTAATTAATAAAACATTTGATCTTATCTAACATTCATCAATGTAAAAGGGAAAATACTATAGAATCAAAAATATACATAAAAATGAACATGTTATCCCTCAAAACAATGTTTTAAATTACAAATTCTAAAAATGAAGCTGATAAAAGGGTAAAAGTAAATAATATATGGAATGATATATAAAATAATGTTGATTTAATAAATTTATAATAAATATTTATTTAATTTTTAGTATTATTGAACATTTTTTTAATGTAGTGAGATCAGATGTAATAGATTTTCATCTCCCTTTTATTTCTGCTGGACACATTCCAAATTCACCAATTTTTCATTTTTGTTGCTTTATATACTACACATTAATTAAATTAAAGAAAATTTCAAGAAAAATATATTATTATTTACATATCCCTATATGTTTTACTATTTAATGTGGTTTGTAATAGAATGTTACCAAAGTGTTTTGGGATTTATTTTTTAATAAATATTTATTCAAGATTGTTTATGATAGAATTTTCATTTAGGATATTATATGTTTTTATGTAATAAATCCATCTCATTTCCTTCTTATATACTTATTTCAATATTATAAATCATTTCCTTTTATATTCATTATTTTATGTACTCAATATATAGAAATACTATTTTCAAGGAAGAAACCACTTTATTTTTCTCTTTTATTGAAATTGGTATTTTATCCATAACCATGGATTCTAAAAATATTTTAATTTTTTTTAAAATATTATCCCAATATTGTATAAATATATATATTACAATGATTAAATATTGAAAATTCATTTAAATGTTATTTTTTTATCATTTTCTGAATTATCTAATTTTTTACTGTTTCAAAAAAAATGTAGAAGGAAGGTTTTCGTTTTACTTATATGACATGAAAAAAATTTCCCACCACTAGAAAAACACAATGATTTCAATATTTAGTTACAATATTCAAATACTTTTTTCAAATATATTATTTGAAATAAATATTTTTAAATATTTTTTAAATGTTATTTTCAATGTGAATTGTTTATTTTCATAAAGAAATATGTCCTTCCAGCTTTTTAAGGAATTTTTATCAATGGTGACATATATGATGTTGATTATTCATTATCAGTATATGATTCCTTTATACCACCCATAATAATTCTCCAAACTCTTATAGTTTATGAAAATAATATGTATATCAAACCCTTATGTTATCCATGTTTTATGATATAGTGAATTTCTTATATGTTTGTGAACCAAGTCTACTTTATATGGGTTAGAATGTGATTATATTATGATTATATTATGACCATGTGTGACACATAAATGTGGTTTTCATTAAGTGAGGGTTAGTTATATTTTAAAATAATGATGGGTAGTTCTGTTATAAACCATAGACCGGTGGCTCCATTGTAATATGATTTAGTGTGATCTTGTTGTAGATCTACAATGAATTGGGAAATGTGTTATATCTCATTTGATATTAATTGTATTCAAGCCAATGTTATTGATCCAATATTGGATGAAAGTCAATGTGCTCGATAAACTCTGGTATGGTAAGGATGATTCATGAACCTTTATTATTGAATAGTCATGCTTGTTAGCATTGACATATAAAATAGAGTTTGTACTTATGATGGTGCGATAGATTTATTACAGGTGCTTATGGTCCATAGTTTATTTATGATGATTTATCAATCTTTTGACCCATGTGTTCTAAAATGACAATTTTTTATTCGCTGACCAATTTTTATGATCTATTAAATATTATGTATGAACACTGTATGTTAAGTTTATAATCTCGTACATTTATGCTTCCTGAATGATTTTATATGATAATATATTGATATATCTCATTCATACATTTACTCATCACCTGATCTCACCCTTTCATATTTTCTCTTTCCCGATGTTATAATGATACGTTTTATGTATGGAATCTATATAAAGATTACTATATCAAAATATCTTGTATGGATATGTTTAATATCATTAAATAAATAAGAATATTATGTATCTAGTCTCTAGGGGAATGAAACCATTATAGTAATTTGGCATTTATTTATGAAGTACATTGAATATTTATCTAAAATTATGTGTTATTTTAACTAAAAATTCATCGGTCATATATATATTGTATCCTCCAGAATGGTTCTCCCATTATCAATATAATCCATAATTTTGATTCCAATAATGGTTCCACATATCTAGGAGGAGTTATCCTAAAAAAACTTTTATCAAGGGAATACAAAATTGAAGGGGTGCCTAGTGATGGACAAGATTAATTAATAATAAAGTTCAATTGATTTTGTGAGAGGTCTTAATTTGTACATTATAGGGATTTGACCTTGGAAAAATGGATCCATGTTGGTCATTTGAATTTATACAGAAGATATATATATCTTATGTGATGGATATGACCTAATATGGGTCAGTATTATCATAATATGAATATTATTTATAGTGTCCTTATGTGGTCCAAATTCTATATGAGTGATTAGAATTGATATTTCGATAATATTTTTTATCATATAGTCTCACTAGGTGGAGTTCTACATGAAATGAGAGTCCATAAACATATGATGTTTTTTTATACTTTACAAAAAGTGTATGTGAACCATCCCTTCACAAAATAGGTTTATGAGGCAATTTGGTTATTCAAATCCCAATAATGTGTTTCTTCATGGTAGTGATTTGAAAAAAAATCATAATGAAGAACCCACACATTTATCAGGGGGTGTGTTTTTCTTTTGTAATATAGGTGATAATTTATCTACTGTTTTGACTAAAATGTTCCTAGTGATTGATCTCTGAACATTAGATGATCAGTGATTCCTATTCTGTAGTGGGTTTTGGGTATTTATATGAAACACATGATAAAAAAATATTCAAAATAAGAAGCTATAAAGGTTATATGTTTCTTTATATTGAGTTTAATGGGATCCATGTATGAAAATAGATCCTAAATGACTTATATAGTGGTCCTAGAGTCAAAACCTCAACTTTTCATTAAAGTATTTTAGATGGGGCTAAATTTATATTTTTTTGATTAATAGGGGCTATGTGGTGGGGCCTGAAACAACATTTTTTGCCTCATTGTATTTATTTATTATGTTTTAAATCAGACAGTCTTAGGGATTACGTAATTCCTATATACCTTCATTTTCCCATTAAATCATCTAGTTACTACATGGAAAATAGTCTTCAATATTTTTATTTGAAAAATTCGTTCCATTATTTATTTTAACTACGTTTTTCCTTTCTTAATGTTTTTATCTTCATTATGCTGATTGTTTTCATTTTTTTGGAACTCAGCAATCATATATATTAAAATATTCTTCTATGATACTTGATATTATTTTGGTTTTACCTTCCATCACCATATATTAATTTCGTACTCAAAATTATATGTAAATCTGTGAACAGACGTGTAGAAGTTATTATAATCAAATCCTCAATTTTTTATATCACCATATATTCATGTTTATACCTCTAAATAAATTTAAATTGTTTCTTAATTTTATTTTTTAGTATTTTCCCCCTTATTTCATGAATATAAATCAACCCTATATTATACCAGATGTTAGTCTCCAACCAAACATGTTCATCTATTATAAAATGTTATATTTTTTACATATACATCCATAAATGTGATATATGGAAGACATCGTGATCTTAATAATGTTTTGGTCACATTGATATATGTTATTCACTGTATCATAGTCACTTCATCATTAAAAATGAACAACTGGACCATGTAATTTTATTCACATTATTATAAAATATCAAAACCCTTCCCATAGATATATCCTTAGAAATTTTTTGTCCCTGCTTGGAATTTAAGATTGTACCTTCGTTTAGAAAAATAAATTTTATACCAACTTCTTTCTATCATGATATGATTCTCTATTGATCATACCCTCTCGAATTTACCTTCCATAAAATCTGGAAATAATACCTACCTTTATATAACATTTTCCACACATATCGGTGTATAAAATTTCTTCCAAAGAAAATCTACATATGGTTGCATTTTAATGTTGGAGTACTAAATATTATTCTATGTAAACTATACTATAGGTAAATACTGATCCCAACTTCCTCAGAATCCAAATAAGGTGACCTTATCATATCCTATAATTTTTTGAATAGTCTTTTAATAACCTCCATCCATTTGAGGGTGGTAGGTTGTTCTGGACATAAAAAATTTATATAAATACTTATGAATACTCCTCTAAATGTTGACATAAATCATGGATCATTATTAGATGTTATTGATATCCTCGAATACTAGATTCTAAAAATATCACATATAAACAACCATGAATGATAATCCAATGGTTAATATTCTTTTTTTTTATTGAAATGGAGAGAAATATTTAGATAATGTACAATAGAGCATCATGTATATTGATATTTGGATATCTTTTGATGCTTAGTGATGAAATATATAGTAACATTATCCCATTTTCACTCTAGTATAGTTGAATGTTTAATAACACCATTAATGTTATGAATTATCATTCACTTCTTTGAAAACAAAATTATTTAACGGTAATAAACAATATCTCACATAATAATTTCCAAAATACTCATTAATTTACATATACGTCATATTTATACAAGGATGTATAGACATAATGAGTTATGAGCATCATCAAAAATATTTTTATTAAATCTATTATTGGTGTAACACATATCCTTTTATGATACCTTAATATTATATCTTGAGTAATAATACAGTATCATAAATTACAATTTCCCACATAAAAAATCTTCTTTTATAGGGACTCACTATTTTGTTGATATTTCTCGGTCCTATAAAATATTTATGATCAAGTAACTATAAGGATAATGTATGATATTTCAACTTCTTTTGAAAAAACCGTGTACATTCGTACTAAAACTGTGTTAATTTGACCATTCACTACCCAACTCATGGATATGACTCAATGATATTTTATAAGAAATATATCTTTTGTCATATTCTGTTATTAAAGTTGATAATTTATAACATGATCATAACATTGGAGTAGTTATAACAATATCTATTGACTAACATTATGAACATTCTGAGCATATATATTTTAATCTTTTGTGGTCAGTGATATATAACAATTATCTCCATGTATATAATGTTCTAATATCATTTGTTAATAAATAACAACATCTAATTCTAATTATTAGGTTCTAAAATTAATATCCTGATGTTTTATCAAGAAAAATTCTTAATATATCAATAAATCATTTCCATTAGAAACCATCTAACACCATTCCTTAATGTATTACTTTAAAAAATCACTTGTTACCTAATGTCATAGTTAATTCTAGTGCACATGTCAATATAAACATTAAATTCAAAATTTTATCTTCATATTATTTTTTTTCTTTTTAATTTTTACCAGAATTACATATAATGTTATATAATAGATTTTCCTATTGATAAAATATTTCAAAAAAGTGCCAATTGTGTCTAGATAAATCCCAATAATATTGTATTTTACATTTTTTTTGTGTCATATAAATCAATTGATAATTTTTTTTATAAATCTTTTTATATATTCCATTCATGGGTAAAATATATCCATGGACTGAAATTTATTTAAAGGAAGATTCACATTAACTAAATATCCCATAAAAATCTATTTTCCTCAAAACATTCGACATGATTTGTAAATGTGTTATATAATACTTATAAATCATAAATTACAAAATAATATCATCAACATATAACTCCATAACCATATCAGGGTAAACATTGAATAATATATTCATCAAATTTATAAAAAATATGGTATATTTTTCAAAGAAAAAGGCACTACTATGAACTCATTGTGACAATAGTTTGTACAAAAGGTAATATTTTTCATATCGTCCTAGTTAAAATATTACTGATGATAACCAAAGAAAATAATTTCTTAAACCCCTTAATGATGTTGAAAAAGGTCATTAATACTTAGAAATTGTAATTATTATTTATAGTAATTCCATTCATTCCCTGACAATGATTTTATATATTCATTGAAACGTCTTTTTTCTACCTAAAAAATTGGGGGACTACATAGTAAAACTCGTGGGTAAATGAATCCATTGCAACATTAATATTTTAATTACATCTTCACCTCAAAAAACCCCACTATATCCATTAAATATGGTGATTTAGTAATGGGGTTACCATTATGTAAAACATCAATAAAGAATTTATCTTCCACATTATAGGTAAATCTATAGAGTTTATCATGAAATACATCAATACATTCAGGAACAATGGGTATTTATTCTATTCTCATAATCTCCATCTCTATCATATATTTCTTATCATCCAATTTTTCGCCAAATATTAATTTGGATAATATATTTGGGTGGTTCTTCACAAGAATTAGTAAATTAAATCTTCCCTCTAAGGAAATGTAATTTAATACATCCTTCACCAATTATAACATCATTATATCTATAAAAAGTGTAGTTTTATAATTTTAGATCCAATCCATCCCAAATTTTCATCAATATTTATCATATATATAATTATTATATGAGAAAAAAGGAAACAATCATTCATTCTAATTTGAACATTATTTTATGTTTTCTTCAAAATCAATGTCAAACAAACCTATGAAAATAATGTAACATTCCTTTATGTATCTAGGAGGGATTGGAAATTGATTAAAAAACTCATTATTGAAAAAATTGAGTGTATCAAAGAACAAAATAACTTATTATCTATAATTGAGTGTTTATTCAAAGAACATTCCATCACATCATTTGTATCATCCAATTAAATTATTGTTATTGAAAATCCAATACTTAAACCCATACCATTTCTATGGTATATTTACATAGATCATGGGACACTAATTAATGTATCATATCCTTATATTTGAAACATGTTACATTTATTACTCTTATCATTATTTTTCCTCAAAATATTCATTACCATTATATCAATATTTGAGGCATACACCCAATCATTTTAGTCATTTTTTTACAACGTTTTTTAAGCAGAAACAACATCAATCCTCTATTGTTTTTCTTTTTTTGACTCTTTCAATATTGGGATGAAAAATTTATTTACTTATATGATTATATTTATAAAAAAATTATTTATAAAACTTATCATAATTCATGATGTCACATAATTCAATTTCATTAAATGTTAAAATGTTTGAAAGACTAAGAATCTTAAAATAGTATGAATTAATACATTAAAGGAAAAATAAATTTTCATCAATATTTTACATATATAATATATAACATATCATGAAAAATCTTATGAAAATATTCTCATTTTACATCCACCTTCTCTTCATAATTTTTTTAAAAATTTCTTGAATTTCCTTCCATCCTAACACATTACTACCGAGGAAAATAATATTCTAGAAAGTTCACCATATTCTAATGCCAATAAATGAATTATATATCCTTATACATCTTTGAAATTTTAATATATGGACATAATTAGGTAGTATATTATATTTAAAAATTAAAAATCATAAAAGAATTTACTTCCCAGTTGACCCAAGTTCTGTAACTTTATCTCTTGATACATTATTCATTTCATTGAAATTATTGGATTAGTAGACACAATAAATTATGGGGTTTGTTGCCTCATAAAGTGATATAATGTTGTCTATACATGGTAATGGGAGACTAGTTTTCCCATTATAGAAATTTTATTTTTCAAAACATGAGCTAATTCGACTATAATTTTAATAATTTGATTGTAATTAAAATTAACATTATTATCCTAATTCTTTAGACAATTTACACATTGTCCTAGATTTTTGTCTTAGTTTCGATTATTTTTATACTCCATTATCTAAAATCCTGAATATCGTATTTATAAAATGTATAACTAATAGTATTTAGAACATGTATTATATATCATTTTTTCATTAAGATTGTCATATACAACTATCAATCTAATTATAGAATAACTAGAACTCACTAGTGCATTCGGATGGCAATATGTTCAATTCATATTTTCAAGAAGACAAAAATATATTTCAAAGTTAATAAAGAACATAAATATTGAATATATTGAAAATGAAAAATTGCAGTTGTTAAAATTTGAATACAATTGGACAAAACATATAGAATTGAAAACATAAGGAAATTAAGGAGAAGAAAATAACATAGAAGAATATGTAGGAGAATATTGAAATCAAATTTTAAAATATAGGACAATATACAAGGAAAAGAAAAAAATTATAACATCATTGTGAAAAATAAAACATACAAATGCATGATGTATAAAATAAGAAAAACATATAGGAGAATATATAAGCAAAAAAACATAAATATCAAATATTTTTAAATTACAAAATACTGATACATAACATTAGAATATAATTGTACAAAATATAGATACATCATTATGATGGTAATTTTTTTTTGGATAAATACATTTGAAAAAATCTACGAGAATATATAAGGAATTAAAAAATATATTGAGTAGGGATTATTTAAATACATGAATGAAAAGGGCATGCAAATGGACATAGGAAATTCAAAATACGGTACATAAGTATTAATTTTTGTATTTTTAAAAATGAATCAATCATTAAAAGTAATATGAAGTTTGAGGATATAACCCAGAAATTATGTCACACTATACATAAAAGTAAGTTGAAGTTGTAGGATGTCACCCAGAAATTATGTGAGACTGTAAAAATATAAATATTCAAAATCATGGAACAGAATATTCTGCATTTAAAAAATTTTTAAAATATGATTTCCTGAATTTTCAAAATCCAAAAAATGAATTTTAACATAAAATAAATCAGTAGAAACCAAAAAAAACTTCCAACTGTACATACACCATGATATTCATGGAAATTTTAATTTTAAATTTTTTAAAATAGAATATGTGATTTCTTTCACATAAATACATGATTAAATGGTTTATGATATAATGATTAGACATGTGTTTTACCATAAAAACTATGAAGTGTAATCATAGAATACCATACTTGAATACATAAATTTGTATATTTAAACATATTCTTTAATTAAAATATGTCTTCTATGTGTTATGAAGAAAGCATGTGTCTGATATTTTATAGATACGTTAGAATACAATCTCTAAAAAGTCACAATTATAGAGAAATTAAATTCCTATTGTAAATTCACTTTTTGATGCATATGTAATGAATTGTATGTATTTTTGCAAAATAAGCTAAGTGAATTTTAAAAAAAATATTAAATAGAAAAGTTAAATCTGCCTATATGAAAACATATATTCTAGATTCTAAATTGGTATATCAATGAATATTTTAATGCTCTATGAAAATGGAAATGCAGAAACCTGTTTAGAGAAGTAGAAGGTGGTCTGAATAGAAAATGTATTTCAGTTGATGGAAAACTTGATATAGATATAACTATAAAATGCATTCACAAAATGATAAAACAGTTGAAAATTGAGTTATGTAACAGTAATAAAGAGAAATGTTTCTAAATTATTGTATAACACCAACTAAAAAACTAATAATATGTGATCATCAAACATATCATTAAAAATCTCTTATCGATGTAGGAGAATATAAATCAACAGAACAAGGATATGATGCTTCATCAAGAAACTGTAGAAGATATTAACCTGTTCATAAAATGAATAGCATCAATAGTAAAATCAAGATATGATTGTAAATTTCATGTTATAATCTATGAAAAAATTGAATATGTTACCTTTAAGAACCTATAATCACTAAATTTGATGAAATTAAATGGAATATGTTTCAGCATGCAAACTACTCCTTGTTGTCATTGTATCATGCATCTACCTCCCCTTTATTCAGATAATTGATGTGCTCATCTATGATGTCATCTTTGAGAACCTCCATATACTTGTAGTTCAATTAGTCAACCATACTGGTGTTGACATTATATTACTTCTATGTTGGTAATGTTGCAGATAAAGGGGTACTTCATATCTAATGTGAATACTATAATAAGATGAGAACATGGCCTAGGCATGAATGGTTAATAGATAACATGCTACATGTCATTATAAAATATATCCTAAAAAACAATGAACTTTGACATCAACGACAACACAAAGTATTTGATCTCAAACGTTTAGAGTTGGATATGTGAAACCAGGATAAGTAATTGTTTAAGGTAATTGATGCACCATTAATCATATATATTAAACATATTTGGGATATGAACATGACCCACACTGGAAATTGCTGAAAGAACATTGATATGCACATACCACCTTAAAATATAATCAACTGTGACATGCAGATAGCCAAAAAAAGAAAGCTGAAGTGCATCATGTGCCATCCATTAATGTGGATACTTGGCGTGTTGTCATCCACTTGAACATTGAGGGATCAATTACTTCATAGTCTAGTTTTTCAACAAATTGTCCCCCATCAATCAGTCCAAGAAGGAATTTTAGAGGTTCAATAGTTGAGAAGGAATGACCTTTTCCCACTTTCATAGTGTTAATTCATAAGACACATTTTCCAATTGCAACAACAATAACTTCCTATAACAAATATTTCACAATGTTATTGAAGAAAAATAGAGCTACTTGAGTGAAAATATTATTCATGTTTCAATCCTACAAGCTTCCAATGATCACGCAAGAGGGGGAGAAGAGATCAAGCATTAAATTATTATTCACACATCTACCTGCTTGTGGCAATGCCAACAAATCTGTGGATGATTTAAATCGTCATCTCCTAATATTTGATGAGAAGTCGCAACATGCCCTGAAAATTTGTTGTTTATCCTCATCATATGGACCTTCATAAATTTTCTAGACATAAAATCTTCCATTTATTATCACGCATCATGGAAATCAAGTGAGAAATTTGAGAGAATACAATGAATGGAATTAGATTAAAAATTGGACAAATACATATCCAAAATGTGGACATACACTGAAAAAAAATCCATGTATGTCACTCCTAGAGAGAAAATATTTCAATTAGAAAATTATAACTACCAGAAAGAATATGTTGAAACATGATAAACTAATATATGAAGTAATCACATGAAAAGGATGTTTTAAACATTATATGGATCAGAGGAAACAAATAAAAAGGGAACACATGTCATGTTGTATCCAAGTAAGTGGATCATTCATTTCATCCACCTCCCGTAACATCCATGAGTTCTCGATCTATAATAGTTGAATCTGTACATAATTCTGGAAAAATAATTTACAGAAGATGAATAAACATAGTTTAATTACCATACATTTCAAGAAACATTCACAAAAAAATTACTTCTTACTGTTAAATAAAAAGTTTTGGAAACTAAAAAATAAGAAAATGGTTTTAATAATCAATATGAGAGAAGATAAAATGATAAATTTTTTTAGAAGATAATAAAATGTGCTCAATATTTCTATAAAAAATATTGTTGTTTTTTTATCAATCATTTAATATCATTTGATGTTGTAGAATGAACCAATGACAGTGTCACCT
The DNA here is from genome assembly GCA_963277665.1 of Viscum album. NCBI lineage: Eukaryota > Viridiplantae > Streptophyta > Magnoliopsida > Santalales > Viscaceae > Viscum > Viscum album. The sequence continues at coordinate 1,598,156,830 of OY728161.1, forward strand.
TGTTCTAAATCATTAACTTCAAAAGATTCTACCACATTTTCCTCCATACACAATAATGTTTAAGAATAATAAAAAATATTAATGAATATTGAATTATGAAAATTGAAATTTTGAATGTTACATAAAATAGATATTTCAAAACCAGTGAAATATTATAAATTGTTTGATAACATAAGGATGTGTTGCAAAAAAATGTTGTGTTTTTTAAAAGCAGTAAATATTATATTATGTTAGGTTATTATAATATTTATTTTTTATTTATTTTATATATTTATAAATAAAAATATTAAATTATTTATTAAATTATTTTTAATGATTATAATTTTTTTCTTAACATATCATTTTTTAATAGAATGTTTAAGGTCTAATAATAAAAAAAAGTTATCATTAATATCCATTGATTGAACAAATCAAACCCTCCGAGTTAAGCATTATAAATGTATTTGAATTTTAAAAATGAAAATATATAAAACATATTTTAAATATTTTAAATTAATAAATATAATTTCTTTATAATTTATATATTATCATCTATACTTTTTTATTAATCTTTAAAACTACTCAATTTAGTTCCATATGTTATGTCTATACATAAATCATAAAATTACAAATGTTATAATATAAAAAAACTAAAAAAATATAAAAAGCATTAACATCACAATAAAGGATTATATCCAACTGTTTTTTCATAAATTATCCATTTTAAATGGATAAGAGTACAAAATCATTCATTGAAATATAGATAACTAAACCTATAACATATAAATCATGGGTAAATCAACATGTGACTCCAATAAATGGCACCAAGAATCCATTAGGCCACCGATGATGGGTTTGTAGGGCATATGATAAGATAATCTCGTGCAACCTCCAAAGGATACACATATTAGAACTGAAAAACCAAAGGATCTTTCATTGTACCTTCACCACCTCGAGTTGAGAACTAGATCACCCAAAACATAGCCTCCATAATCAGAGCTACAAATTCAATTCCCACCAAATCCCCACTGTCACACAATATCCACCCCATGGTTAATTTTTAACATATTAGAAACTAACTGATCTAGAGAAAACCATCAATTAATCCTAACTCACAGTTTCCAGATAATCAGACCAGAAACCCAGAAAAATAACCCAAAAAATTGAAATTGCAACAGGGACCATATATTTTGGGTTTATGGTAGGGGACATGATTTATTGGGTTCATGGTAGTTTATTCTGAGCACCAGATTAGCCGAATATGTTATCATGGTTTGAATAAAAATATTAAAAAACATCATCACTTCCATATCTTTATTGAATGAGATCAGTTTTGTATACAATTTTTAGTAACTGGGCCTAATTCCATCAGACGGGGCAGAAATAGGCATATACTCACTGTTTCTACAATATGGTAGTGAGTAATAATGCAAAAATCACATTTGTTTCCGTAATTTAACGTAGACAGTACTTGTATACCAAAATCTAGACACTATAGTGTAAATATATCAATATACTACTATGAATTAAAGAATATTTTTTAAAATAAATATTCAAAAAATGTATCATGTAAAACTGCTCAATAACATACCTGGTAATGTGGTCCATCAACCATTAAATTAACTTTTGTTTAATGATAAAACATACATTCCCAAAATCTATACACTATAGTTGCTCTTATGTCAACTCAAAATTATGACTATATTATTAAATGAATCGGTTTAGTTGAATCAGTATGTGAATAGTTAAGCCCTAACTGGTCAACTATTGTGTAAAAAAATTATATCTTTCTATTTTTAGAAATTTGTAAAACCAATGTATATGGGTGGATGGTTTGCAAGAATTGACATGGTTAATATAATATTTAAAATGGGGTTCATGTATCCGAACTTTTACACTACCGACTATTTGTATTTTTCATGTACATAATAACTATTGAAATAAAATCTGGGTAAACTAAAATGTGTGTAGTATATATCAAATACATATGTCAAACTGAAAATCTGTATAAAACCAATGGAATTATAGCTAGCTAAACTCGAATTTATGAAACTGTGTGTAACCAAAAATAAACTCTATTGCTTATAATACAACAAAATTAGTTTTTAGATTTAAAAAAATGTATTTCTCTAAGTTGAGAAATACCATAAAACATACAAAAACATAACGTGGAGAATTTTCAGTGATATAAATTATGCAGTCTTACAATGGCGTACCTTAGTAGCTCCCCTACGCTGCCCTTTAGTCCTTAGATTAGCACTCTTCATATTATCATTCATCACCTGAAATCTCCAAATCTAATGAGTATTGTACATTTAAATGAAATTTGATCAGAAATAAGAATGTAAATAATCAGTTTGTGTTACCTAAACAGGAACAGGTTTTATTGTCAATTTCTAACCCATAAAGGACGCTTGCGTTAACTATCTAACCATATTTAGTAAATACTTATCCAAGAAGAGAATAATTTACATCTGATGCTATATATATTCTGTTAGGAAAATAAAATACAAATGGAGAGTGTTCTAGTTGTTGGGTGACTATTAGAGTAGAGCAGGAAAAACCCTCGGGTTTTGAGAAACCATATAAGCAGGTATACTAAAAATTCGTAGATTAGCTAATAAAAATCCAAAAATGTTTCATAAATGACCAAAAAAAACAATATATACAATGATTAAAAAATTTTGAAGAAAATTATGCACAATGAAAACACATTATAAAAGAAGTTTTGAATGGACCATTATATGTTGTGAAACTAACCATCAATGTACAAGTATCATCTATAAAATTGATCATGTGACATATTTCAGACAAAAAAGAAAACCCCTATACATTTTAATGAAATATTAAAAAAATCATAGATTTATAATTCAAATAAATTAATATATTTTACATACTATAAACCTTCATAATTACCGAAAATTCCATTGTGTACCGACATAAGTCCCAATTCGGAGATGATTTTCTAGGCCTCATTGTTTCTCGATCTTGACAAATCTGAACAAAACATACCTCCCTTAAAAATTGAACTGCATGAAAAGAAAATAGACACCAATTAAAACAAATATACATATCATAAAGTTCATGAAACACTAATTTCCTCGATGATGTAGCAGAATAATGTATCAACCAAATATAGATGTCAAACAACAAAATAATACACGAAACATTATGCAATTCGAAATAGAAATAATGGTCAGATTCAATTACCTTGAATCTTTGATACAGTTACATTTTCAAGCATGAGATGGTTATAAAGATATATGAATCAAAGTAGACATGTAATGTCATTCAACACTGTTTTAACAACCATGCAATGTTGAATAAAACTAGAGATCGAGAATAATATTTAATTTGGTAGAACGTTCATCGAATAATCATTTCATGAATAAATACAAGTTAATATAATGAAATAGAAATCCTAGTATGGAAATGAATACAGGATATCAGAAATATGTTTAAAAAAATAGAAACTGATTATACACATATTAGAGAACTGGTGAAAAGGGTTAAAAAATACAGATGAATAAGACAATGAAAATCGATGAAAATAAGTTTTATCGAACAATGCATAAAAAAGAATTATACATGATAATGTAAATGATATGTTATCCAGCAAAAATTTTAGTAATCTGTTAACATGTCAATGTACTCACATCGTATATCATACCGTAACCATTCTATATCTGTTATCACATACGAGCGACTGAATTTCCTTAGAATTAGCAATCATACACTAATATGAATAATGGAACTATTTTATTGAGAACAATGATAAAATTTTTCCGAAAGGTATCAAGGTAAAACAAAAATCCACTCCCATGTAATGATGTTTATAAATTAAATAGTTGAAGTTGTTATTACATAGGGAAAAATAAACATAGACATATTTAGTGTCGAAAAACAAATAAAAAGCAATTGGTCTGATTCCAAACATGAAAAAGGTATATTATTACATAGATTACTAACTCAATAAAAAATCTAAAATAGTTCCATGAGTGTAAGTTGAATAAAAATGTGATAACAATATGTCTCACATAACAGTCAAACAACCAACCATCTATAAATTATTAGATCTAAGCATGAAAAAGGAAGATTATTACATAGATTGAAAACACATCATGGGTAAATATATATTAGATTAGAAGAAGTGAAGAAAAAATTAATTGCAGTTGTTTGTTTTCAGTAGATAATATCAAATACGGATGAATTGATGGGTTACTATAGGGAAAAACAAGTATAATGGTGGTTGAATGCATCGACGGACTAAGGTACATCTCCAATGAAGTTATCGCAAATAGATCTAGGAAGAAAATGAAGTATAAGGGTGAAAATTTATACAGGATTGGGAGAACATACCTGTAGGATTTCTAAATATGTTGTTGGTGATGATAAGGGGTTCAAGAATTGGTTGTCGCCGATCATCTTCGGTGGTTGAAGATGGAGCGTATATTGGAACAGAGTAGGTATTTAGTGGTAAATCGAAGGTGTTGGTAGATGGAGGAGGTGAATATGAATGAATATATGGAGCCGAAGTGATATGAAGGAGTTCCAGAGTCTATTTTATGGATTGTTGTGAATGGAGATAGAGATGACAAGATGCTGAGTGTGGATATGCAGGCCGAGAGGGAGACAGATACGACGAGGCGCTGAGTATCAGAGACACGGGCATCTGAGATGATTGTCTAATCATGATTTCTTCTTGATCTTGATGAATACTATCAAAAAATATATCCCATAAAAATATCACCACATGCAATGAAAATAGACACCAATTAAAACAAATATAAATATCAAAAATTACATGAAACACTGATTTCTGGGAAGATGCAGCAGAATAATGTTTCGACCAAATATAGATGTCAATCAAAAAACAATAAATGAGTCATTAAGCAAATGGAAATATAAATAATAGTGATATTAAATTAACTTGAATATTTGATACTGTTACATTGTAAAGCATGAGATGGTGATAAAGATGCCTGAATTAAAGTAGACATGTAATGTCATTCAGCACCATTTTAATAACCATGCAATGTAGAATAAAATTAGAGATCGAGAATAATATTTAATTTGGTAGAACGTGCATCGAATAATCATTTAGTGAATAAATACTAGTTAATATAATGAAATAGAAGGATTAGTATGTAAATGAATACAGGATATCAGAATTATGATCACAAAAATTGAAACAGATTATACAAATATAAGAGGATGGGTGAAAGGGGTTAAAGAAAATACAGATGAATTAGACAATGAAAAAGGATGAAAAATAAGTGTTATCGAACAATGAAGAAAAAATAAGTATACGAGATAATGTAAATGATAACTTATCCGATTAAAATTTCAGCACTCTGTTAACATGACAATGTACTCACATCTTATTTCATTCCATAACCATTACATATCTATTGTCACAGACGAGCGGCTGAATATCCTTGGAATTATCCATCCTACACTAATCTAAAAAATGGAATGATTTTATTGAGAAAAATGAATATATATTTCCCAAAGTTATCAAGGTAAAATAAAAATCCACTCCCACATAATGATTTTAATAAATTACATTGTGATATTTTTATTACATAGGGAACAATAAACGTAGACATAATTAGTGTCGCAATACAAATAAAAAGAAATTGGTAAGATTCCAAACATGGAAAAGGTATATTATTACACAGATTTATTACAAAATCCACAATCTAAAACAGATCCATGAGTGGAAGTTTAATATAAATTTGATAACAATAAGTATCAAATAACATTCAAACAACCAACAATATATAAATCATCCGATCCAAGCACGAACGATGTAGATTATTACGCAGATAGAAAGCACATCATGGGTAAATATAAATTTTTTTTGAAGAAATAAAGAGAAAATTAATTACAGTTGTTAGTTTTTAGTAGATAATGTCAAATATGGATGAATTTATGGGTTACCAGAGAGGAAAAAGAACGATAGTGGTTGTTGAGTGCATCAACAGAATAAGGTACATCTCCAAGGAAGTTGTTGCTAACAGATATTGGAAAAAAACAAAGTAGAAGGGTGAAAATTTCTACTGGATTGGGAGAACATACCTTTAGGATTTCTTGAATAAGTTTTTGGTTATGTTAAAGGGGTTCAAGAATAGGTTTACTCCTATCATCATCTGCGGTTGAAGGTGGATCAGATATTGGAACAGGGAAGGTATTTAGTGGTAAATCGAAGGTGATGGTAGATGGTGGAGGTGAATATGAATGATGATATAGAGTCGAAGTGATGTGAAGATGTTCTGGAGTCGAGGTTATGGATTGTTGTGGACGGAGATAGAGGTGACAAGATGCTGAGTTCCTGATATGAAGGCCAAGAGGGAGATAGAGATGATGAGATGTTGAGTGTCGGAGACGCAAGCGGAGACGAAGATGATGATCTGGGAGTACTAGATATAGGGATCCGAAGGGCAGTGAATGATGATCGAGTTCCATATGTGGAAGCGAAGATGATGACTGTAGGTAGCTGGATGGGAGGTAGTCGAAAACCCAAGGGCCATAGGAATGAAAATAGAGGGCATGAAGGGTTGTGAATAGAGGAAATAATGGGATAGAAATTGGTAGAAGTGTCGTGGATGAACGTGGTGGTGACACGTCAGGGGTAGAAAAGCCTACTTTAGTGTATACATAGATTTGTAAAATTTTATAGAGGTAAAATCTAAACTCCATACATATGTTCGTCTATATCATTCTTATAGTTTATACATAACATTTCATAGATACAAAATTAATCACCCTAACCCCAGTTACCTAGAGAAGTTGTGTTATTTATTATATGGTAAAAAAATTACATGATATTACATACCAAATATCAATATCTAATATCCATTATGTGATTATATGAATAAATGTAATATTAATAACTGACATATTACAACACTTGATAACAAATAAATATTCCGTAATATAATCTATATTACTAATAATACATATTATTATTCATAATTACTTGGGGAAATGGAATACGTAAAAATAGGTTATCCCAAACAACCCGTAAGGGATAATATTTAATATAAGATAACATGACATGATAAAAGAATACGAAATATAACAGGAATGGATTAAAAAATTATTCCAGATTAATGAATATGCTAGCATAACATAATCAAATGATGAAAAAATTACTACATAATCACATGTGTAATACTAAATGTTATTATAATGGAGGAAATAATTAATTCTCAAAATCATAAATATATTTTTTAGGCCATGTCCAATATATCATACATAAAGGGTAACAACTTTCCCATTAACCTATCTTAGCTGTAACTTGAGACCTAAAAGTGAACTAAGGGACCATATAAATCTATTACACACCCATTATATAAAATTACAAATAATTCCAATATATAAAAAATGAAATTTAAATACATGGAACTATGTTCAATAATAATCAACATAGAAATACTTCTCATAATTATTCAATTAATCATATCTCACAGGATTTCATATATATATAAATGGATTATATAGGAATATTAATATTTTTAAATAGAAAATGAATTAATAAGGCTGTGTAATAAAATATAATTGAATAATATAAACAATAATTATGAACATTGATTGTTAATATAAGTACAGAATCAAGTAAAAAATATGAAAATGTATTCATTGGGTACTTATAAATATTAGGATTATTAATGTGTTCCAAAAATTGGGTGCATGTATTTGTAAAAATAGTATAAAAATAAACTTTTGGATATATACCATATATAAATACAATTATATAATCAAATATATTTGATACATATTGTGGATATGAAATTTAATTATAGATAAATTTCTATGTATGTAAAAAATTATGGAAAAGGAACACTTTTTCCTAAACCAATATTAATCCATTTTGGAGCTGATAGATGATCCACCAGTAACATCACTATAATCCTCACAATGAAAATATCCACACCTTAAAATTATAAATCCAAAATATAAATAATATTTTTAATACTAGCGAGTCTTTTTCAAGGGAATATATAGTGTTTTTTGACTCATTGGAGACTTCCAATATTATAAATTCTTATGAATATATTAGTTAGTTAAATGGGGTCTCACATGTATAGGATATCAAAGGGAAAGTAGAAAAGATTATATTACTGTTATATTATATTTAAATGATATAAATTTTAAAGAATACTATAATGGAAATTTAAAAATGAATTAAAAAGAGGGAGAGAAAGGATGTTTACTATGATTTAGTTTATTTCTCATGACCTTGACCAATGAGGCCCATGCTACAACTCCCTAAGCTTGCCTTCAAGATGCCTCGGGCTATAGACTAGCACCGAGTAGTCATATCACTAACATGGGATAGCTTAGCCTAAGTACCTTTACACAGAATCACATCTCTAAAACTATACAATTTTTAAAATATTAAAACACCTGAACAAAAATGAATGAATACATCTAAAACCCACAACTAATATATGAGTAGAAAGAAAATATTGAAATATGGCCAAATACAATCCCACCAAAAACTTCTATAATATAATTCCAACCTAAATGAAAATTGAGACAGTTGTCAAAATACCACAGGGACGCACCACGGTCTATCAAGTCTCACTAAGAACCTTCGGGTCCTAGTCGACCAAGTAATCTTTCAAAAGGATTATTATATTCACCATACATGAAACATGTGGTAAATGTCCATATAGGGGTGAGTATAACAATTTCCAATAGGAAACCTCAGAACCAAAAAGCATAGAACAAAAGAAATGTATTTATCTTTACATATGTATATGTCTACATCACATATAATAATAATGTCTTCATACACTGAAAAAAAAACATAGTCTAAAGGGATTTCATAGCTGTATTATACTATCATAACATTCTATCTCATATATTTCATATTTTAATCTTCTGTGGTGGACACAATCTTGAGTTTTATAGCACTAATGACATCTGAAGACATGTGATACAAAGATGATAAATACTCTTAAATTAATAGTGTGAAAGAATGAAACTCAATCAAGATTAACCTACTGAGAAGAGGAATGATACCCAAGTACTATTTCTCAAAAGGATACAAATATGTCTACCTAGGGCATGGATATGAATATTGGATCACTCTTTAGGACTAATAGAGGGACAACAATGAATCTATACAAGATGTCATGGTGAAGGGATCATTATCCAAATAGTTGGAGACAATACTGTACAAACCTTCCTGAAAAGGATAAGGGGAACGCAACCTAATTAAAATTATTAAATATAAAGAGAAAAAATGTTCTAATACATGTTTTAAAGATTCTGTATCATGTATTAGGGGTCACAAGCCATTTCCTTCTATCCCGGGTCCTACCCATGTAAATAGTCCATGTCATAAATTTGTGACCGTATAGGGGACTATGTGTCATGTAGGCTACCCATTTACTCCATCCCATATTCTTTTACAAATAATGTACTTTACAAGTATCTAATGGGTGTTCGCATACCATTTGATTGTTTTTACATTCCGATTGATACTTTTTTCCTCCAAAAAACTATCCGCTGCTAACGGGGGGCCCCACGATGTGTATATATTATTTACATGCCTCATAGCGCATGATTTGATATTAATACTAAGATGTTTTCTAGATATATCATCCAATAATACAACCTCTGATACAACCACAACTTACCAAAATACTCAATGAACCACCACATTCTATCCCTGTCATTCTTAAACAACTATCTATGGCTATCAAATCAGTTCAAGAAACATAATCATCACCATTCTTCATTATGTACCATAGAATACAGAATAATACGTAATCAGGTACCCAATATCATCATATTTTTCATCTATTCAGCTTTAACACCTTATTAATTTTGTACTGATCCCTGACCTATGATATTAGCCCACGGCTACAAGAAATGAGTGTGCAGTGATGGATTCATTGGGAAATGTCTAACTGTGGCCCAAATTAAAAATTCCCACAATGATTGAAGAATATGTGAAGAAAATAACAAAAAAAAGAGAGGAATGAATCTCAATATATGTTTATGTAGATATTGATTCATATATATTACAACAATAATCCAATGTAACAGATTTTATCAAAACAATTACAAACAAACCCTAATTAATCTATCACATTCCACAGGACGACTGACCAATTAAATAACCCATTTGTCGATTAATCCACATTCATTGTAGAAATCATTAGTGAGGATAATAATCAATCCAAACAATGGATCACCCATAAAGTATCATCCCTTCTCAATCCTTGATCTATACGGGGTAGCCAGAAAAGGATGATCCATATTCGATGTCCAGATAAACCCATCCAATAACATGTGATTGGTCATGATTGTACCTCCTCAACTATGATACATTGAAGATGTCACGTAACCAGTATAATTGTGGACATAGAGAGAAGAGGTTTGCTACCCGCCAACTCTATGATGTTTCTGGAATGGGAAAATGAATAACATATATAGAATTCCACCCCATCCAATTAATAATAATCTATTTCTAGGTGAAACTCCCATGAATAAATTGTCTCCTTCCACAAACTACGTAGGCCTCTGTTGACTTTTCTAATGGGACTTCTAATGGATCGGTGCAGTTTCATCTTCTTCTGGATGATTTTACATTGTGAGTTGTTTCTCGCACCAAATCTTGTCCAATGAGTTTTGAATCTCCTGGTTCAATCAAGAGAAGTGTTGAATTATAGTTTCACCCCTAAAATACCCACATGGTTCCATACTAATGGTGGAATTGAATCTATTGTTTAATACTAACTCTACCAGTGGTAGGTGATCCTCCAAACTATGGAAATTATCTAGCATGAAATCTCATAGAATTTTATTCAGAGCTTGAATGCTCTACTTAGTCTGGACATCAGTATGTGGGTGGAATTCCATTCATAGGCATAACGAAGTCCCAAAAGCCTCCTAAAATCCCTTCAACACCCTCTATTTGAAGCAGGAAACATGGTCTAAAAAGTTAGTTGATGGAACACCATATAGTAAGACTATCACCTCAATGTAGAGGTATCTCAAGCTCTATAGTGAAAAATTCTCCAAAATTGCATAGAATTGGGATTCCTTTGTGATTCGTTATATGTTCACCTAGATGGAATCTTGTCCTCTAGAAATACATGGTAAGACCATCTTGAAGTCCATGGATATCATATCCCACATCAACTCTGGCACAACAATGAGTTGATCTGAACCTAATAAAACATGTTTCTCATCGTTCACCTGATGTCAATTAACATATCGAGATGAAAACATCAAAAATGAATTCTTCATCATTGGCCACCAAAACTGATGCCAAAGGAACTATTACTTATTTTCCACAAAAATAGGTACTGCTTATGGGGAGGTATGGAACTACCTTAGAACCTCCTCCTGCAATATCATTGGAACTAAGGTGCATCCTATGAAAATAATGACATATACCCAACATTAGAAACCTATTAAATTCACGTCCATTAGATATCTTAGTACGTAGTGTCTCATAGTTGACATCCCTTAGATGCACCTCCCTTACTCTCTACAAAAATGGATGGGTAAAAACCACCGACATGAGGTAAGATGACCCTGTCTCCATCCACTTTGTATAATTGTATTGAGGGCCAATGCTTTGATTCCTCTTTTAATAGTTATAAACACTATCTCTTAATGAGAGAATATTCAACAAAATTCCCCTTCCTATATGTATTGAAAATTTTAAATTCATAATCCCGGTGGAACTCAATCCATTGCCCCTATCTCAAGTATTGGTATTTTTGAGTGATGTATTACTTGATACTCTTGTTAAATAATTAGATGATAAACCACTCTGACATTAGGTTGTGTATCTTCATAATTAATGATAATACTACCACTGCTAATTCAAGATAATGATTAAAATATTTATTTTCATGTGGTCTCAACGGATGTGAACAATTGGAAATTCCTTCATTCCACTATATCATAAAAAAATAATCCATGTTCCTGATTCATCACACAACAAAACAAGCTCGAAAACCACCTCAAGAAATCTCAATATTGGATCACTCGTCAAACTCTTCCGCAGATAGTGACAAGTCAGACAGAACCTTTATATCCCTAAAAAGGCTTCCCCTTCAAGTCAAAGTTGTAATACGTGATGATGTCCTAGAGAATTCTTGTATGAATCTATGATATTATCCTTCCAAACCAAGGAAGTTTCGCGCATCTGTCATGTACATTGGTGGATCCTAGGATAACTCAACCTCGACCACAAATGGGTCCACTTTAACTATATATACTGAGATAACATGTCCAAGAAAGTAGACTACCTAAATCCAGAAATGACACTTCTAATGAATTTCCTAAATCTGTTTCTATTGGACTACATCCAGATCCATCTTCAAGTATCTCACATAATCCTCCTTGTATGATGAGTACATAGATATATCATAGATGAATATTACAATGAACATGTCTATGAACATCTGAAATATCTGGTTTATGAAACCCATGAACACTACTACCACATTTTATCAGGACAAATTGAATCACCATGTACTCATAGATACCATAGATACATAATAATGATTTCTTTGATATATCCTCATCCCATACTCACAGATGGTGATAAAATGACTTTATTTCATCCATTGAGTACCATAGTTCCCCTATCAACTGATCAATGAGGATATTGATCCATGATAGTGGGTATCTGTTCTTCACGGTCGCCTGGCTGAAGTTCCAGTAGTCCACACACAACCTCAGGATCCCATTTGTATTCTTGGAAAACAAAAATGGGGTATCCCAAGTCAAAACTTATTTAATAACAAATCCCTTCCTCTATAGGTCCTCTAACTGTACTCTCATCTATTGAAGCTCAATGAGAGCCATCGGTTACACTAGAAAAGATATCAGTGTCATATTGGGGAGTAGATAAATGTTGAATTCTATCTCTCAATAGGGAGGTAAACCCAGAACATCTTTAGGGAAGACATCCTCACACTCCAATACCACTATAGGAAACTACAAACTCACAACATCCACTATACCAAGGTCAATCTAAACAATTTATGATTAATATGACACAACCTATTATTCATGAGTCCATATTCTAGCACCAGGTTTAAAGTTTCACTAATAACGGGGAACCTTATTCCATCACTATATACACACCACAGCATTACCCTAAAATATTCAATCAAGGTATGAACTATATACTACAAATCCATACCATGAAATACATCATAAGGCAAGAACATTTTGAACAAGAAAATCAAATAAAATATCTCACCTCTAAGAGCTGATTCACATTGTCAGCACTAGTCTTGGATCCTTAAATAATATATGGTGGGTGTATTTAAGCATAAGGGCCCATATAATGGTCCAACTAAAATCTCTACGTCATGAAAAAGGTATGTGTAATGAATTGAATGAAAATAACATTTTTCTATCAATACATCAACTAAGGTAAAAAAAATTAAATATATCATACATAAAACAATTCTTGGAGCCACTAGGTCATATAATTGACTGCCTAAAACATTCCCCACCCTATCCTATAACTCACTAATGCAGGGGTGGACCACTTGGGGGTGGTGTTGTTAATATTTCAAAGCGTCAACAACCTCCCACTTCTCTCCCAACTCTGATAGAACATCATACACCCTGCAAAACTATCCATTCATGCATATTTTTGTTCCTTGGAGGCCCATTCATGGATTCCCTATTAGATGTAATGTGTGGTAGATAATATCCAAAAATATTTCCTATGATTTCACATGAGTATAAAAACATCAATCTAGGATGAATAGACCCACCATGTGAACCATGGTCCACATATCTTCCATCATAGGACCTCCTCCTATAACATATCACATGACTATGTCCTTGATAATGACACCCACTCCCCACTTCTATGGTATCTTCTCTTGCTTTCCCACTGCTGACAACCACCAGATGTATCTTCTCATATAGGAATATCTCAAGCACTATAGATTCCTCCAACACTATATAAAATTGTAGGAATTAATAGATGAATAACACGTGATTCAATTTCTCCATGCATTCCCCACTATAAATTCAAAGCCATGAAGAACTAGTCATGAACCATATTTACTCAATACCTGTTGAGGTTGGTAAACCATGTTGAATACACTGCTTCTGTCATCCTACCCCTCTAGAGTTACAGATTCTATTAGATATGTATATACTGTAGAATTTTAGTATATAACTATAATATGGGTATGTGATTAAGCTATGTAAATAAAAGAGTCACCTCATCCTAAAATGAGACACTATCCCCCATTATCACCCTGTTGGGCCACGACGAAGGCCTTCTTTCAAGTCCACCATATGATCTACTAGTGTCCAAATTGGATGGAAAACTTAGGTCACCACCTCAATCCTTTATTCAACCACTTTCGGTTCAAGCTCACCACAAATCCTGAGAGGATTATGTCTTGGAAACTTATGAAGAGTGATCATCCTATGAACCGCTACTAATGATATTGATGGTACGTCCAGTTGGTCCACTAGTGGTTGTATATCTAGAACACTTCATGTAGGTAACAACTTGGGAACATGTCCATATATCGATGGCTCATTACTAAAGAAATCATTCTACTTATAATGATACTAAATCATATATGGTATACATCACAGTTTTATCTTGAAATATAAAAGATGTACCATAGTCAAATAGTATATTTGGAGAGATAACTCTAGAAGAACATGGAAACACTAACCCATTCATATATGATTAATGTACCAAATGTTCCCTTCAATTAGTGTTCTCATGTACATAGTCAAAAAGTTGGTGATCAGAGTCCTGGTGTGGGGATGTGTCATCTGTTGTACCAACACTAGAGTCACTTGATTAAAATATTATTTCAAAACATTTACCACTATTTCCCCATATCAATATCATAGACACTCAATCATATGGTAGCATTATAATCCCTTGAAACCAATATTTCATGATCTTTCCCAAAGGCGATCGGGCTGTAACTCCCCAATACCAACTCCAATAGGCTAGAGGATAGCGACTAGTAACCATCAGGCATATCACTAATAATGTAATCCTTATCCTAATTTCATGTATACACGTTCAAAACTCTAAGCCTATAAAAATAATGAAATGTAAAAAAATTAAAAAACTATGAATGTAATCATATAGATCCCATATCCACATTATGAAAGCAATTGAAGAAAATTTAATATGGCCAATTAGAATCCCACAAAAACATCTAAAACACAAGTAAAACATGATAGAAAATTGGGAATGGTATTAGAATACAATTACGGAGAACCTTGGTGTACCCTATCTCACTAAGAACAATCTCTCACTAGTCTATTAAGTAATCTATCGAATTGTTGATTATTTGGACACGACAAGACATCTGTAGGAAAATCCCATTTAGGGGTGAGTAGAAATATACAAAATAGAAAAAATTAAATCAAAAAGAATATTTCAAGAGAAGTATTGTCAGCTCTATATAGGTATATTTCTACAAAACATATACAATAATATCTAGATATACTCAACAAATACACATAGACTATAGGTAAGTCAAAAGTCAAGTATACCATCTTATGATTCTAGATACAATATTGCACATAGAAATCATCTAGGAGAACACAATCATTTGTTTGATAGCACAGATGTCATCTAAAGAGATATGATATAGAGATGAGGATCACTCATACGACTATAAGGAGATCCGAACAAACTCAATATGGATTATCCAACTAAATATAGGATCGACGATATCAAATTTTTGGTCTGTATGATACCAAGACCTCTACCTAGTGACTGAAGATGAATATAGGATCATGCTTTAGGCCTTATGGAGGGATTCCAATGACTCTACCCAAGAAATAATGCTAAAGGGATAATTTTCCTAGGATAATGTGATGATAGCATACTTATCCTTAGGAAATGGATAACAGGAATGAACCCTAAAAAAAATTCTATTATATAGAGGACAAGGGCTGTAACACATGGATTGAAGATCAAAAAATATATAGTATGGGAAAAACAAAATTACCCGTAACCCTGGTATATTCCCATGTAAACAGACCGTGTCATCAACATGCATCTTTTTTAGGTGAGTACACATCGTGTTGGCTACCTGTGTACTCCACCTCATGTTTTTTTACCTATGAGGTACACCCCGAGTATCTGGGTACATACTACATGCCATGAGATAGGAGTCACATTCATTGTGACAGTAAAGTTCCTCCAAAACCCTAGCCACACGTTAGGGGAGCAGACAGGTTGTGTCAATATAACTTACACAACATGTAATGTGGGATTTTTCCAATATCCCAATATATTCTAAGGTTTTATCCTCCATCATTTTGACCTCTAATACCACCACACCTGGTTGATGAAAATGATGTAACCGCCTAGGAAAAACCTTGAAATTGATATTAAACGAGTTTCAACCATCAAATCCTTTCGGGATATCAAATCATCATCATTCCTTCTTATGTACCGAAGAACTCAAAATCAGGTACCCATCATCATCTGATTCATTATCCCTTCCACTTTTCACCATTATTGTGTCATGACAATCCCTGATATATGATAGAGGTCATTTCACCAAGAAATGGATTCATAATTATTCATTGATCAGGATATGTGAATCCATGGGGAAAATAAATAATTCCCATGATGATTGAATAATTAGGGGTGAAAATAATATGAAAATAGAGGAATGGACCTTGATCGATGTTAATGTCGATATTTATTGCTTCCCATTAAAACGATATTTATAAATCGAAAAATTTGATCATGAATAAATTTTACCAATACTTAATTAATCTAACACATCCCACAAGAAAACCATTCCTCAAATCAATATGTTCATCTATTGATTATGGTTCCTCAATTAAATCTAGAATGGGAAAAATAAATTAATCAAAAAACTACCCTAACACAATTTAGATCAATAGACGACGATGAAAATTGTAGGATCATTTTAATTAGATAGATTATTTTATTCAATTTCACATTAATCATGGATTCATGATATGTTTGTCGTTTTCCAATGAGATGTCCTCAAATGGCTAGAACGGTTCTAATCAATTCACAGGGTTATCTGGATAACAATGAGAATTTCCCATAAGTACATATTTAATGAGGGATTATATATAACTAGGACATCAATAAAGAAATTAATTTATTTTAGTTATTCTAACCATTTTACATCGGTAATGGATTTTCCAAAAATCACTCAAGCAAACTAATGTTATGTCGCGCCTAGGGAAAAATCGAAATTCTAAATTCAATTATGCTCTCAGGTTTCTAATTTTGGATTCTATTTAGAAGTTACCACATTTTTTAGACAATGGTGTGCATGTACTAACTAATATATTTAATATATTTCAAAAATTTATTATGGGCACATTATGCTTCATAATATCATACCATATCAGTGTATAGTCTTACAAATAATCCACACAATATCTATAAGTAATATATCAAAAACCCATGTCATTACATTATTATCCTATAGTTGACCCATAAAACAAACCAAAATTGTTAGGAATATAGTGAGTGATATGATATATGCTCTGTACGGGTTATATTAAGAGATAATTTGGACATGGTGTGAGGAGTGATGACAACATTGGGTTCATATTTATATGTTTTATGAGTGGACACCCATGGAATAATGTATTAGATATTTTAATTTTACATTATTTTAAATCATTATCTACTCTCAAAAGTTCCTCACCACTTCCTTAAATTCACCACTATAATTATTATTACACAATTAAGGTTTAGAGTACTGGCATGGATGATTTTATTCAAACCAACATGTCACAACCCCTCCATTAAAAGATACCACTACATGGATTTAAATAAAGGAAGCGATATAATTACCCACCAAGACTCATCTCTAGTAGGCCCTGAGATAGAGACTGGAACCAAGGGTATAATAAACACACATATGAGAGAAATTACAATCATTAAGAATTAAATACTATGATATAGGAAAAATTACCACCAAAAACACCAAAATATAATTTAATGGTGAATAAAAATTCCCACATTGCACAAAAAATTTCTATAGATACAGTAAAAGTATACAATATATGTAATAAAAGTCATATCCTTCAACAAAAAGAAAAAAATCCAATACCAAAGATATTATTTTTCATCTTGATTCCCAATGTCCTTTTAGAAATCTGGAACCCTTTTTATACATGTTGGGTGGGCATAAAAGTATACCGAGTAGGAACATACCCATAGTCCTATGTAAATATTATACAACAACATACTAATTAAACATTGAATAAAAATAAAACCAACAAGAAAAGAAGAAGGTAAACTACCCAATTCTAGCATCACCATTAACCACTCACCAAATAATGAAATCAATATAGTATCATATTAATCATGAATAAAACCAATTTTCCCTAATGATACTTCCCCACGAATATTTCACTCTCACACCCAAAGGAAGATTTTTATATTCTTTCATCCCTTCTATACATATCACATCTCAAAATAGATATCTATTTTGGGTTAATATACATCACTACCCATCCAAACCTTTCAATTTTTAGAGTATCATGCTAGAATCAGGGATCATCACACCACACCATGCATGGAAGAACGTGGTCCATCACATCACATCTCACCCAAAGAAATTTGGGCCACCGCATAATATCTCATAAGATCAATTTGTAATATGGAATCATGAATGTGAAGGATATCAAACTCATTCCATCCTCCTACCATACATAATTATGAATAAATTTCGAATGACACCACTTCCATATCACATAACATCTATCCCAAAGAAGCCTTTTCTATCACACTACATCTCACCTGAAGACACTTAGGAAAAAATTGTGGGGTAATGTCCATCCAAAAATCGTATCATCACTAATAATAAAGGAAGAGTATGGATGATGGTTAAGCCATCCATACATATCACCACTATACTGGATGATCGAGAAATGACATAAATCCTAGAATCATTGTTTTTTAAGGTTATCTATATCTGATGGGGTGAGTAATGACTAAACATAAAATACCTGATATAGATAACTCGAAATAATAATTATATGGTTTCACAACAACTAAAATAGTATAAAAAACACTTATACCACTACTCTTGACATTAATTGTCACAACCACTGCCACCACTATATAAAAAACACCACACAACCACCACACAAAAAAAACACCCCACATTAAATTATCGGTTTCACCACATTTTGTTGTTTATCCATCTCCATCCATATTTTTTGGTCCATCAATTTATTTAAAAAATAATTAAGTGATTATAACTCATCGATTTACATCCCATTATATTCATTACCAACCAATCCCATCATTAATTTCATCCATTATCACCATTAAATCAAGTTCAAACTAAGAAACAATCACAACCGCACCAGAACATAATTATTCAAATTCACACCAACAATCAGTTACGCACTATGAATCATAACCACCACACACCATATAAGACCTAAGTATTAAACATTACATAATCTTGAGTTAATTCAAGAATTTTTATTAAGTATATATTTAGTATTATATTTTAGAGAATTAGGGCATAACTAATACATTACATCTCAATTATTACAATGTAGACACTTCTAGTCTACACAAATTTTTTTCACAAAAATAAAAATCATCAAAAAAACTATAATTATTTTATTGATATAAATCATCATGAATTATTCTTTTTTCACACCCTTCCTTATACCATGTGAAAATAATTAAAAAAACATTGGATGAGCATAAAAATATCAGTAAGGATTATAAAATAAAGAATGAAAACATTAGTCCATTAATACATGAAATCATTGAAATCATAATTTTCAATCATAATACATAATCTCTTTAACATACCTCCTCAAATAATAATATTTATGAATAACACATAGAAATCATAAATCAAAAGGTTAACATGGGGAATTCATCACATACATACATTATAACTTTCACTACTACTTAAGGAGTTACGTTTGGAATACCAATCACAATATAGTCCTTAAATATCTTTGGATAAACATTAATGATTACCTCCATCACATTACCCAATGCACAAGAGAGCAATATTGGGATCAACAACCCTAGGTTTATCACAAAAACACCCATATATGTAATATAGTACCAATAACCGTAAAAAAATCATAACACATAAAATACGAAAAATAGAAATTTAACTTTTCCACATTGTAAGAAAAATATATCATTTCATTATATTGACATAACCAATCCTTTCTCAAAACTATTTTCAATACAAAAATATTTAAAAAATGGTATATGGTATTTATTTTCCTTTTAAAAACATTACATCTTGTTAAGTAAGGCAAATTTAAAATAATTCTCACAATGGTGGAATGGTTTTCGTCACTACGTATGCTAAAAATAAATATTCCCTTTGCCCTTTAGTAAAAATTCTTCACAAAACGAAAGATTTTTTTTGAAAATAAATGATTGAAAATAAAATAAAAAATATATCATTTTACACCATATAAAGGAAGGATGTTTATAAACAATAAATTTGTCTCTACGTAAGGATATTGAGACGAAGTCCATTACAATGTTTGTATAAATGAGGTAAGAATTTATCAATAGTGTGATTATGTGTTGAAAAAGTATATAAAAAAAAGGGAAGTGTAAATTACAACATAAATAAATAAATTTTGATTATTCACATAATCATGGGATTGTATAATAAACTATGTATTAATAAAAACCATTGAGAGGAAATTGTTTTTAGAAATTCCCTTACGAAAATTCGGCAGTCGAAAGACGTCACTTTAAAATTCGGGAGATGAGTTGATGAGAGTTAAAAGGGATTCTTATAACATGGAAATAAAAATTACCGAAATAAGGATATATAATAACATATACCAACATATAAAAATGGAAATTAAAATACATAACATATAATAGGTTTTTCACTAAAAGATGACGGTGAAAGGTTCTATTACTTTGAATCTGACTCATCATGTATGTTCGTTTTTATTCCTAAATAATAAACATTTGTTAATTTATAAATTATTTTTTCCCTTTTTTAAATTTATTATTCCTTTTATATCACTTGTTTCCTTTCTATAAATATCATATAATTATTCAAGTTCATATCGTTCATTTTGTCGATGTTCAGTAGATGAGTCAAAATGAACGTGTTAAAATAACAAGTTGTCTATGTTTTATTCATGATTTAAATATCATATATACATAATATGTGTATTTAGATCCAGTGTATATGTATCAAGAATATTCCATGACATTTGAATATACGAAATGAAGTGCACTATTCATGGAGAAGGTAAGCCATACGTACTCATGAAAGCTACTTTCATTTATCTTTCATATTTAAATGATTGAAAACTAAATGATACAAAGATATATTATAATTAAATTATAATATATATGTTATATATATTTCAAAATTTCATTAATTCCTACCATTATACATTCCATGTATAGCCTGAACGAGTCATATCACGTTTAGGGGGTGGTAGTCCGCACAACCTCAAATAAAAATATTGTATTTATGCATTATGGAAAAAATAAAAGTATGATTTAAATTAAAAATATATAAGTATAGAGAAAATATAAATACAATATATATCATTTATGAAAATAGTGTCGTCATAATGGAAATAATGAGAGACGGTTGGAGATAATTGAACAATCATCGTTTCGTGAGGTAGTAGATCACCGTCCACAAAAACAGAATGTTCTAAATCCATTATATGGAGGTGTGTGTAAGTTTAGGTCTAATAGTTATCATAAAAACATATTAGTATACTGAAATTAATTTTTTTATAATATAATGTAATACATAGTCTTTAGTGGGATGGAGAACGAAAAATAAATGGAATAAGCTTTAGAGAAGTCATTACCTTTAATCAGGTAACTCCTTTTGATTTAAGCTAAAATGCCTTCTTGAATTGCCTTCTACCAAAGGTATGGATTTCGGAGGAATATAGAGATATTGGGAAATTATTTTGGATGTTTTTTGATGCGACAAGGGGGATTTAGAGGTGTTAGTAAGGGTAATAGGTGGTGGCCATTTATAATAGGGTGGATGGTTATTTATAGAAAGTTTGAAATCTTATTTTATTATTAACTAAATTAAGATTTTAAAATGGTACAAATCTAATTTAGTTTGAATATAAGATGTTTAGTTTTCTAAGTACATTCAAAAAATAGTTTATAGACAAGTTTTGTTCTCAAAATTAACATTTTTATTTAACATTATCCCTACGTTGACTTATTTGACTCTTACAATGTCTTCTTGTAAAATCATAATATATGATTAATATATTTACTATAAAATTTCAATTGAACCTCATGTGATTCATTGATGATATTTTCAACCTTATCAATGTCATTAGGCCGAATATTAGATTTTTTGGACTGGTATATCATTTAATGAAATAGTATTTGTTTTAAAAACTTATTTATGTCAAGTTATATAGTATTCATATCATGATTTTGAATATATATATAAAAAGATGATAATTTCTACAAAAAATCCTTAATTAAAATATAAAAAGACATAATATTCCAAAAATATATTTTATGGAATAAAAAGATTCAAAATAATTTTATTTTATT
The DNA here is from genome assembly GCA_963277665.1 of Viscum album. Lineage (NCBI taxonomy): Eukaryota > Viridiplantae > Streptophyta > Magnoliopsida > Santalales > Viscaceae > Viscum > Viscum album. The sequence continues at coordinate 1,598,179,370 of OY728161.1, forward strand.
TTTTATAATCTCATTAATTTAAAACAATCATTAATAAGGTAATCACTATATCATCATTGTGTGATAAATAAATTTATTTATGTGATGTCTAAAAATTATAAGTAAAATACCATAATTTTAAAAAAATAATTATATTTATAATTAATATTAATAATCAAGAATATCGCTTATAAAACAACATATAGAAATTTTTTAATAAAATATATATGTTTATGTTATATTTTCCTTAACATTAAATTAAAAGTAATTAAATTTATTTTTCACACAAAATTTGCCCCTGGGGTCTTGAAATAGATCCAAGGATGAAAATGGTAATAGATATCTCATAAAATAGTATTATACATTTGTTAGAGTAATGTAATATTATTATAATATTGTTTTTTACCCCTATTTACCAGATTTACCCTTTAACCACGGTAAATAAAATATTTATTGAAATTTATATTCATAACATCTAAAAATAGAAATTTATTTAGAGAATTTGCACCACATGATTCCAAATATTGAATCCATGTTTCTATATTTAAAACAAATAATTTTCAAACATTAATTTAAAATTATTTCTAGTTGTCAAAACCAAAAAAGCGTGATTTTAGGATGTAAAAACTAAGAAAAGATTGACATGTTTTTATGTACAACTTCAATGTGATATTTCATAAAATGACCAAAATTGAAATAATTGATAAAAATATAATCCAATTATAATTCAAAAACAACTAAATTATAATATATATATACAGATAAATTATATTTTAATGCAGTTTTGAATTAAGATTTTGCACTTTTCACAATTCATAAAACAATGAACTTCATCAGAATAATACTAAAATTTTATCCAAACTAAATTTTGATTTCCCAACATCAAAAAAAGAATTTTATTTTGTCAAATAGAATATATAAAAGTGAAAAAAGAAAACTATATTTAAAAAAAATCCGTCAAAAGGAGGTAAATCAAACTTTTAATGAATATTAAAGTATTTAATGATTAAAATCGGATTCATTCATATTTTAAGAAAATGAATTTATTTGATAAATATAAAAAACATTTTACAAACATGTGTAATAATTTTGTATTTCGTTATTATCATTCCTATTAGTACAAAAAATATATGTTAACTACCATTGAAAATAATAATAATAATATTTTATTCTTTGGTATAACTCAATGTTATGTGCAACTTAATATGTCAAGGAAACTCATTGTAGTTTGTTGAGTATGTTTTCTAAAAAAGTGTCCAATTTAACATAAATTTAATATATTATTCATAAATATTAATAGAAATGAAATTAGTATTAATATATAAATACATGCCTTATTACAACCTTCCCCCCTTTAGGAAATTGCATCCATTCAATTTCAAAATTTGGTTTGCAAACATCATTGAAAGTCCCACATCAAAAAAAATCAATAAAACAATAACATTTAAAGAATGAAAGAGATGTACAAAGGTCACCCAATATAACACAAAATAGGATTCCATGTCAGAAAGCATGGATATGGATGGAAAAAATAAACCATCATGTTCTGATAGAGATAGATAGAAAACATGATCATGAGAAAGATGGCTACATAAAAACACAATCTTATGATGGGATAAATAGTCTTTGATTTTATAGTAGGAAAATTAAACAGAAAATGTATTTGTTTACGTTAATTTTCATAAATATGAGGAATTTCTCTATGAGAATGACTAATATCATAAGGAAATATACTAAGCTTTCATTTATAGATTCTTGCTTTAATCAATTTATACCACAAAAACATATTTTCTCCAAAAAATGAGTATTCATGATGACATTATCAAACCTGAAGCACCAGAATAAAATTCTAGAAAATCACATAATCCCCAAAATATAAACTATATATTTCCCCTGTATTTTGACAATAACCAAAATAAAAATGGTTAATATGAGATTAAGTTATCCAAAAAGGATATTCCCCTATAAAAATAAATTCCAATCTTAATATCCAAAATTGATCAAACAATAACCAAAGTTTAATAAGGACCATTAAATACACAATTTTCCCTAAATTCCTTCACTATAATCCAAACTATGTTTGAGACCCAAAACTCAAAATAATTTGTCCACAAATTCATCCAAAATAAATCATAACATTTATCTATAAATAGCATCAACAACTGTTAAAGTGTAATAATTAAATGTAATTAACCTAATCACATATTGTAAAACACTAATTAATCATTTCCATAACTAACCCAAATCAGTATATGTCCACAATAAAAATAAATATTCTTCTATAATTAATTCCAACCATTAATAAAAAAATTAAATAACATAGTATTCTATTTTCCATAGGAATATATTTTCCAAAAGGAGAAAACCTCTTCCAAAATAACATTTATCACGTAATCACCAAATAATGTTTCTATACTGAGGTTGTACATTTGATAAAACATAAGTTCCCAAAATCATATTATTATCTATCTGTATAATCATTTAACTAAATATATTAAGCCAAAATAACAAGGGACTTCACATAATCCAGTGGTAGGCATTACACTCATGTCACCCTTCGGTTGTGTGTGTGATTCCCATGGTCATTCTAGATATGACTGGTTCTCACCCATCCTACAGGGTGTAACTTTTATTATACCATAACATTATTAAAACCTTCCCAAAATGAGACAAAATCATCAAAAATTACCATAACATATTTTTACTTAAATGGTTATCTCATACCTCAAATTTTGTATCCCAAAAAGTAATAACACTTAATTTCCTCAAATTCAAGGATCATATAAATAGTAGTGGTTCATTATTAATCTATCCAAAAAAGAAAATATAATTATTTTTCAATTAAAATTTTCATATATAAACATAAGGATTACAAATACTATAAGTCATACAATGTAATCCAATAATTAATACAGTTAAAAATAACATTATCCATTGATCAAAAATAACTCTGTAATTCCTAAAATGTTGACATCTTTTTTATAACAAATTCTTCATAGTCCTTTATCCATCTTTTTACATCTTATTATTTTATACATCTTTCATAAAAACAATATCATGCATAATGTCCTAATATTTCAGTAATGTCAAAACATGAGCTAAGAAATAATTCATACCATTCATTGGTAACTTTTTGATTCCTCACATTCAATTAGAATGGAATTAGGAATTGGTAAACATATGATTGTATGATCCTGCTAATTGAATTCCCAGAAACTCTTTGTTGGACTTCTATTTGTGTAATGAATATGAAAAAAACATTTCAAACATTAAATTGATCCCAAAGAAAGAACATAACTCCCCTTCCTAGAGACAACGGATTAAATCCTTTTTCAATGCAAATTTATTGCTTTATGACATTCATTACAACATTTATAAAATCTTCTTCCTTGGTTTTTCTTTCCACATCCCTAACACATAGGTTTTTTAATGTAATTTCTTTTATGATTATAACCTGAACTTTTATTTGGATTTTTTTATCTCTTTTATGATGCCTTAAAAAATCATCATGGATCAAGTGAACAATCATGAATCCTTATATTTGGATAATAATGACCACATTTTTTCTCATTGTATCTCTTATTTCATTCGGTTTCATAGTCAGAAACCACCAAAGTTCTCTTCAAATCCATTATTACATTTGTGCATTCTATATCAAGAAATTTACTAAAACAAAAACTGTCAATGTGAGGATATCAATAAAATCATAATATATTATATTTTAAGGAGGGTAAACACTAAGATATACTTATTCAGGTTGTCTTAATCTCATTCAATTTATCTAAAACTAAGTATGAACCGTTCTAATATTCTAACCTTTATGGTTATGTCACTAATTCATAAATAACACTCTATCCTCTAATGTTATCTAAATAGACCATTGATACCAACTATATGGCCCCAATATTAAACATTAAATAATCTTGAATTATGTCATGAATTGACATTAGGGATCCTTTCAGATTTAGTTTTTTATAGAATTTGGCCATAAATATTACAGTACATTTCAAATATTACAAAGTAGACACTTCTACTATATTAATTTTTTTCACCAAACTTTAACTCCTAAAAAAGAATTATTTTATTGATATAAATAATCATGAATTATTAGTTTTTCTTACCCTTCCATATACCATATTAAAAAATATTTACAAATATGTGATGATCATAAAAAACTCAGTAAGGTTTATAAAATAATGAATGAAAACATCCGTCAATCAATACATGCAATCAATTAAATCATATTTTCAATCATAAATCATATTTTCCTTAACTTACTCACGAAATAATACAATTTATGAATAACACATAGAAATAATAAATCATAAATGTAACTTGTGTTATTCATAACATACTTACATAGTAGCTTTCACAGTCATATAGGTAGTTACATTTTGAATACCCATTAATGTATATTTCCTAAATCTCTTGGGATAAACCTTAATGTTTACCTTCATCACATTACCCAATTCATTGATGAACTATATTAGGCTCACCTTCCCTAAGTTTATCATGAAACAAAATATATACATAAACAATTTCTAAGAACCATAATATAATTATGACACATAAAACTAGCATAATGGAACGATAACATTTCCACATTGCAATCAAAATATATCATTTAAAAATATTGACATAATCTATGATTTCAAAAAACTATTATCAATACAAAAATACATAAAAATTGTATATGGTATATATTTTCCTTATAAAATGTTACAGCTTCTTAAGGAATCCAAATATCAAATAATACTCAAGGCGGCAGAATGATCGTCGTCACCATGTACATTAAAATGAAACATTCCATTTATTGTTTAGAAATAAATTGTCATAAAAAAAAGATTCATTTTGTAAATAAATGAATGAAATAAAAAGAAAATGGCTATAATTATACATCATATAATTTAAGGTCTTTTATAAACCAAAATATCTATGAATGAAAGGATATTGAGATGTAGTCCATTACAATGTTCGTATAAATGACGTAAGAATTTTCCAATGGTGTGATTATGTGTGAAAAATGTATATCCACATAAAGGGAAGTGGAAATAACAAAAAAAGTAATAAATTTTTATTCGACACATAATCATGGAATATTATAATAAAGAAATTATGCATAAACCCCAATGAGAGTAAATTGAGTTAAAAATTCCCTTACCAAAATTCAGAAGCATAACAACGTCACTTAAACATTCAAAAAAATGGGTTGATGGTAGAGAAAAGGGTATCCAATCACATGGACATAAAATTTACATCAATAATTATATACAGTAATATATCCCAATATAATAAAATTTAGATTAATAGATATAACATAAAATAAGACTTTTACTAAAAGATGAGGGTGAAAGGTTCCCTTACCTTGAATCTAACTCGACACATATATTCCTTGTTCTTCATGAATAATAAGAATAGGTGAATTCATAAATCCCAGATAACCTTTTCATGTTTATTAATATTTTTATATCACATATTACCTTTGTGGTACAATCATTTAATTATTTATGTTCATATCGGTTGTTTTTTTCGATGTTCGCACTACTACAAAAAACGGGCAAGGGAAGTGTCCCCACATATCAGTGATAAGAAAAAGCACTAATGATGGTTACCCAGTATCAGTCTTAGAAAAGCACTGATAAAGCGTCCCTCTATCAGCGCTAGAAAAGTGCTGATAAAGAAACCCTGTATCAGTGCTAAAAGTTTGGCACTAATACAAGATATCCTTTATCAGTGCTAACGATGCGCTGATAAAACGACACTTTATCAGTGCTATAAAATCACTGATAAAGAATCTTTGTATCAGTGATAAAATTATAGCATTGATACATGATTGATTTATCAGCTCTTTTGTAGCACATATATTTAGTATCATTATCAGCACTAAAAAAGCACTGATAAAGGGAGTCTTTTTCAGTGCTTTGTTAGCGCTGATAAAACCTTAGTTTATTTTTTTTATAAATTATGTCCCACAGTGCCCTCGTTTTATCATGACCTAAAGATCTCATGGTACTGGAACCCTGTGAATCCCTTCTGCCGCACGCTGAGTTCGCATGGCCGGACCTCCTCCACCCTCGCTTTTCAATGTTGGGCCTCCCCCGCCCTCACTTCTCATTGTCGAACCTCCACCACCCTCAGTTCTCGTTTCCAGAACTCCACCGCCTGCAACGCCCTATTCTATTCTTCGGACCTCTACCGCCCTCACTTATCATTGTCGGACCTCCACCGCCCACTCCGCCTTCTTCGGTTTTCCAGCCCTCCACCGCTCGCAACACCCTCTTCCGTTTTCCGGACCTCCCTTTAAGGCATGTTTTCCAAATATTTTTATTAATATTTTTCTTATTGTTGGTTGAATCATTGATGGATATTGATTGTGTTATTTCATTTTTATCCATTGGTATGTTTTCGGTGTACCATTCCATAGGTTTTGAATTATGCTTTTAGTGGTTCTTCATAGTTAGTGGTTTTAGTCTCTTATTTGGGTGAAGGGATGTGTTCTTAGTATATTTCCATCTTATGTCCCACCATTTTAGTGAAAATTTTAAGTGTTGGGTGACCTATGCTAGGTATCTAGATTTTATTGGGATTTTCTCTCCTCATAGTGATGTATTCGTGTCATTTGGAGATGTGTGATGTTCTTGGAAGATATACATTAAGGGTTCATGGGAATATTGGTTATCTGTTAATTTTAATTTTTTCGTAGTGGTACTCTATTCAGTGAATCTTCCCATTTGACCCTCTATCCCAAGGTGAAACTCCCTCCCTTTCACTCTTCCCATGGGCTCTATTTTTAGGGTGATTTGGCATTTTTTCTACAAGGAATATCTAACTAAGAATCTCATATTCCCTTTTATTATCCTCTATTAGTCACTAATATTTTCTCTCTTGGGTTATTTTAATATAGAAATGGGTTTGACCTAGGTTGGATTTAATTTCATTTATTTGGGTTAAATCTTTAGGGTTATGGTGTTTAATTGCATCCTTAGGGACTTTCTTTAGTTCAGTTGGTGGTTTCATTTGGGTTTTGTGAAGATATCAAGAAATAGGTAGGTTGTTCCATTATTTGACATTGTTTTAGGTGTTTAATATGATTTATTTTGTTCTAAATTGGTTTTATAAATTATCTGGGTTATGGGAAACATGTTTTCCAAAAAAAATTTATGCATAAAGGATTGATAATGATTTTACTATTGTGAATGGTTGTTTGTCATGTGTGTTTCTATTATTAGAAGTGTGATTCTATAAACTTGATATAATTTTATATAGGGGGTGGAATTGAGCCCAATGGAATCCTAGTTATCTTGGTCGGTAGACTAGGTCAGTATATTAGGTGAATTAGTCAGGCCGATGATTGGTCTCTTTAATAAGGATATACATAACAACACTAACTAAAAATTCATGTGCTAGTGATTGGAGGCACAAATATGACCTTCATGTCTATGAGATGTGATCACCAAGAGTAAGAGGATCCTAGGACCCTAGTAACCCTAATACCTTATATATTTTATATAGTTCTCCCACTATTCTTACCATTATCTTATCACATTTACTTTCTCTTTTATTTCAATGAATATTTTATTTAAATTGTATCTTCATTTTTCTTAAAAAATAACAAGTTAATGTTTATCATTATTTCATTACATGGAATCTATTTTTGTTGGGTCCTACTAGGTATGTTTTCTCACACCTTATATACACCCTCAGGTTTATGTTGACCTTATTATGTTTTACCCATTTAAAGGCAAGGTTCCCTGGGTGCTGATGGTGGATATATGTTTTAATAGTTCCCCTTTTGGGGACTATTATTGGTTGTGGAATGGGGATGTTGACCCTCATGTTTCATGGATTCTTGGTTGTATTGTTGGTTCCCTTACCTTTTTTTATTTTGGTTTGGGTTGAAATTGTTAAATTATTATCCCCTATTGCAGTGTTATCAGTTGGTCTATTATATTGTGATATTTGGTTATGATATGGTGTTTCATTATTATATAATATTTATGGTTTTTTAAATGATTAAATCATTCCCAAAGGTGTTACTCAATGCCTAGGCACTAGTTACAACCCATGGGGATTGGTAATTCCCTTTGGACCTACCCACGAGTTGGGTCAGGTGTCAAGTGGGATGGAAAACTGGCCTAGTTCATGAGAAGAATTCTACACCATAGTATGGTTGTCTAAATCATTTCTATACCGTGTCCATGGGAGGTTGAAAGGTGGTATATTTGTTTATATTCATAAATTCCATGATATCCATTTTATATTCTTTTTTCTCCTACTCAACAGTCATTTGAAATCTTGATTCATTAAAGATTACAAGTGTAATTTTAACTCCTCCAAACTCCCTTCTTCTCAAATAGAAGCTCCAGTGGATGTGTTTGATTTCTCTCTGATAATGGGATCTCTCGTCGATTGGAAAACCTTTATCTTCTCATATATCATCCTTATAGAGTGATAGATAATCATATTTTTAGTGAATCTAATATTCTTTTTTATGAATTTTGATTATAGGTTAGACTACTTGATCTCCTACACCTTCATTATTCATTGACAGATCCCATTATGGGTGTCAAGTTGGGTTGATCACTAATTAAAGGAAAGTGGTTCAACAATGTTTCTTCCACACAATTTGAACTTTTTTCCTTGATTTATTCAATATGAATTAACAAAATAATTTAATATGATTTGAATTAATGTGGATGTTATTTGTGATTTTAGAGACATGTATTTTGGAAATAAATCCCCTTAGTTGTTTTTTGTGTCATGGAATGATTTGAGAAACTATATATTTCAATGTGAATATTTTATAAAATAATTATCCTTGATTTAAAAAAATGATTAGAATATAAAATGATTCGAAAAGGGAATAAATTTTATGAAAACCTATGATTTGGTTTTGAAATGAAAATTCATGTTGAAAACTAAAATTTGGTATTTGAATGTAATAAATTAAATTATTTGTGGTAGATGTATCATTATTGATGATTATTTTGTTTGGTCTCGGGTTATTTGAGGAAACTATAATGAATCTAAAGTAATTATATTTAATGAAGATGAATAAATAATAATATTTAGGCTCTTTTAATCACTCTTTTTTTAAGGAAGTGGTTATTTTCTACTATATTTGGAAGTCTTGTTTTGTGTACATGAACCATAAATACTAATATTTTAGATTCAAATAGGATGGAGATGAGTAATGATTGGATGGATGCTAATCATTTAACAATAGAGTACGAGAACGGAGTGAAAGTGTTCATCAAGTTTGCAATGGATCTTGAAAATGATCCTTCTCCAATCCATTGTCCGAGTATATGTTATTGTTATTCAAGACTACTTACTCCAGAGGAGTTGGAAGAACATTTTCTATGTCATGGAATAGATTTGGGTTATAAATGTTTGAATAATCACGGAGAAAATGAGAATGTAGCTACTATATGGGATAAAACTGTGTTTTATGGATCATCAGATATGAATACAAATATGGATAATGACGAAGACCGTATGGAGGTTGTAATTACAGATGCCAATGATGATGAAAATCGTATTGAGGAAATGAAAAAGGCAATTCAAGATGAACTCCGTGATTGCCAAAAATTATTTGAGAAGTTAAAGAGTTTTGCAAAGACGCCAATGTATGCTTCTAGCACTAAGTATACAACATTGTCAATTGTAATGAAGTTGTTTAAATTGAATGCAGGAAACAGATGGAGTGATGTTAGTTTTATGGAACTAGTTGCTCTCTTGAATGACATTCTCCTAGAGTATAATGAGATCCCAAGCCGGAAATATGAAGCTAGATGATTGCTAAGCTCGATGGGAATAATCTCTGAAATAATACATGCATGCCCGAAAGACTGTATATTTTTTTGCAAGGAGAACTAATCACTTACAGAATGCCCAAAGTGTGGTGATTCTCAATACAAGAAAGATAAATCCAATTCTACGAACATTGTGTGGTACTTTCCAATCATTCCAAGGTTTAGGATTCTATATGGAAGTGATGAAACTGCAAGACAATTTTAATTAGAAAACTAGCATCCCTAAAGAGGTATTTTCAAAAACAACTACTAGTTCGTTTATGTTATTTATTAATTAATTCTTTTTATATTTTTCAGTACTACTATGACTACCGAAAACCCTCATATTCACAAGACCATATAGATGTGTTCAGAAACGAGTTGTCCACATACCTGATTGTATACTGTACACAAATACAATGAAGATCTGACTTGGGGACATGTACAGTTGGTGGTAATTTTTGAGAGGGGTTAAAAGGATCAAAAGATAAAACATTGTTGTATGTAAATGTATGTATGAAAATTTTAAATGTTATTAAATAAAAAATTCGATCTCCAATGATTCATTTTCCCATTTTATCATATGATATGCACCGGCAACATGCATGAATGTTGAACAACCCAAATGGTCTCTCTTTTGTTTAAAATGGAAATGATTTTAAGAGAAAAAAACAACTAAACTATAGAAATTCGACCAAACACATTAGGATTGTGTTGATAATTTAGGAGAATGATCCACAAGTCCTTTGCGACATGTATGAGTCAACCCTGCCTCAATCTGATGCACGGTGTGACCGCTATCAATCAAAGGATCTCTTTTGTTTAAAATGGACACAATTTTAACTGAAAACAACAACTGACCTACAAAAATCTGACCAAACACATTCATATTTCCTTGATATTTTATAAGAACTATCCATGGGTCCTTTGTGATGTTTAAAATCCATCCTCTCCTCAATCCGAGACACAGTGTAGCGGGTACCACACAAAGGGTCTCTCTTTTGATTAAAATGGACATGATTTTATGTGAAAACAATTACTGACGTACGTAAATTAGACCAAACTCATTCATATTGTGTTTATAGTTTAGTAGAATGATCCACGGGTCCTTTTTTATGTGTATGAGTCAACCCCGCCTCTATCCGAGGCACGGTGTGACCACTATCATTCAAAGGGTCTCTCATTTGTTTAAAGTGAACACGATTTTAAGTGAAAACAAAAACTAACCTACGAAAAACCGAAAAAATCCATTATTATTGCATTTATCATTTAGGATAAAAATTCAAGGGTCCTTGGTGATGTGTAAGATCCATCCTGGCCTCAATCCGGGGAACAGTGTGGCCGATACCACTCAAAGGGTCTCTCTTTTGTTTAAAATGAACACGATTTTAAGTGAAAACAAAAACTAGCCTACAAAAATCTGACCAAACTCTATAAGATTGTATTTATCCATTAGCAGAATGATCCACAGTTCCATTGTGACATGTAAGATTCAACCCTGCCTCAATCTGAGGCACGGAGTGTCCGGTACCACTCAAAGGGTCTCTATTTTGTTTTAAATGAACACGATTTTAAGTGAAAACAACAACTGACCTACAAAAATTTGAAAAAACGCATTCGAATTGTGTTGATCCTTTAGGAGAATGATCCAAGGGTCCATTGTGATGTGTAAGAGTCACCCTGGCCTCAATCTGATACACAGTTTGACCGCTATCACTCAAAGGGTCTCTCTTTTGTTTAAAATGGACACAATTTTAAGTGAAAACAAAAACTGACCTATGAAAAATAGACCAAACATATTTGGATATCCATGATATTTTATAAGAACAATACATGGGTACTTGGTGATGTTTACATGTCAACCCCGCCTCAATTCGATGAATTATGTGGCTGGTACCACTCAAAGGGTCTCTATATTGTGTAAAATGAACACACTTTTAAGTGAAAACAACAACTGACCTACGTAAATTCAACAAAACGCATTCATATTGTGTTGATCCTTTAGGAGAACAATCCTCGGGTCCTTTGTGATGTGTATGTGTCAACCTTGCCTCAATCTGAGGCACGGTGTGACCTATATCACTCAAAGGGTCTCTCTTGTTTAAAATAGACAGATTTTTAATTGAAAACAAGAACTGACCTACGAAAATATGACCAAACGCATTCAGATTGAGTTGATATTTTAGGATAACGATCCACAGAACCTTTTTGACATGTTCGAGTTAAACCCTCCTCATCTCAGGAACGGTGTGGCCGATACCACTCAAGGATTCTCTGTTTTGTTTAAAATGAACACGATTTTAAGTTAAAACAACAACTGACCTATGGAAATCTGACCAAACGCATTCGGATTGCCTTGATCATTTATACGAAAGATCCAGGGGTCCTTGGTGATGGGTAGGATCCATCCCAACCTCAATATGAGGCATTTTGTGGTTGGTACCACTCAAAGGGTCTCTCTTTTGTTTAAAATGGACACGATTTTAAGTGAAAACAACAACTGACCAACAGAAATCCAACCAAATGCATTCTGATTGTGTTTATCCATTTGGAGAATGATCCACGAGTACTTTGTGATGTGTATGAGTCAACCCCGCATCAATCTAAGTCACGGTGTGACTGCTATCACTCAAAGTGTCTCTCTTTTGTTTAAAATGGACATGATTTTAAGTGAAAACAACAACTGACTTACAAAAATCCTACCAAACGCATTTGGATTGCCTTGATTCATTTGGACAAAGATAAAAGGGTCTTTGGGGACGTGTACGAGCCATCCCTGCCTCAATATGAGGCACGGTGTGGCTGGTACCACTCAAAGGGTCTCTCTTTTGTTTAAAATGGACAGGATTTTAAGTGAAAACAACAACTGACCTACGGAAATCTGACCTAAAGAATTCATATTGTGTTTATACATTAGGAGAATGATCCATGGGACCTTTGTGATGTGTATGAGTCAACCCCTCCTCAATCCGAGACACTATGTGTCTAGTACCACTCAAATGATCTCTATTTTTCTTAAAATTAACACGATTTTAAGTGAAAACAACAATTGAACTACGGAAATTTGACAAAACACATTCATATTGTGTTGATACTTTAGGAGAAAAATCCACAGGTCCTTTGTGACGTGTATGTGTCAACCCTACCTCAATACAAGGCACGATGTGACTGCTATCACTCAAAGGGTCTCTCTTGTTTAAAATGGACAGAATTTTAAATGAAAACAAAAACTGAACTACGAAAATCCAACCAAACTCTTTTGGATTTCCTTGATATTTTATTAGAACAATCCACGGTTTCTTGGTGATGTGTACGAGACATCCTCGTCTCAATTCGAGTCACGGTGTGGCCGGTACCACTTAAAGGGTCTATATTTTTTTTAAAATGGACACGATTTTAAACAAGAACTGACCTACGGAAATCCAACCAAATGCATTTAGATTGTTTTGATACTTTAATAGAATGATCCACGGGTCCTTTTTGACTTGTACGAGTCATCCCTTCCTGAATCCGAGGCACGGTGTGACCTCTATCACTCAAAGGGTATCTCTTTTGTTTAAAATGGACACGATTTTAAGTGAAAACAACAACTGACCAACGAATATTTGACCAATTGAATTGGAATTGATTTCATATTTTATAATAACGATCCAAGGTTCCATTGTGATGGGTACAAGTCTACCCCACCTCAATATGAGGCACGGTGTGGCTGGTACTTATCAAAGGGACTCTATTTCATTTAAAATGAACCCGATTTTAAGTAAAAACAACAACTGAACTAAAGAAATTCAACGAAACTCATTTGGATTGTATTGATCCTTTAGGAGAACGATCCAAGGGACCTTTGTGACGTGTATGAGTCAACCTAGCCTCAATCTGTGGCACGGTGTGACTGATATCACTCGAAGGGTCTCTCTTGTTTAAAATGGACATAATTTTAATTGAAAACAAAAACTGACCTATGGAAATCTAGCCAAACACATTCGGATTGTGTTGATCATTTAGGAGAATGATCCAAGGGTCCTTTTTGATGTGTATGATTCAAACCCGCCTCAATATGAGGCACGGTGTGGCTGGTACCACTCAAAGGTTCTCTATTTTGTTTAAAATGAACACGATTTTATGTGAAAACAACAACTGACCTATGTAAATTCAACCAAATGCATTCCAATTGTGTTGATCATTTATAATAACAGTACAAGGGTCCTTCTTGATGTGTAAAAGTCATCATCTCTTCAATCAGAAGCATGGTGTGGCCAGTACCACTCAAAGGGTCTCTATTTTGTTTAAAATGGACACAATTTTAAGTGAAAACAACAACTAACAAACGGGAATCTGACCAAACTTATTAGGATTGTGTTGATCCTTTAGGAGAACAATCCACGGGTCCTTTGTGATGTGTACGAGTCAACCCCACCTCAATCCGAGGCACGGTGTTACCACTATCACTCAGAGGGTCTCTCTTTTTGTTTAAAATGGACACGATTTTAAGTGAAAACAACAACTAACCTACGAAAATCCGACCAAATGATTTTAGATTTCCTTGATCATTAATTAGAACAATCCAGGGGTCATTTCTGACATATACGAGTCATCCCCGCCTCAATCCAAAGCATGATGTGGCCGGTAGCACTCAAAGGGTCTCAATTATGTTCAAAATGAACATGATTTTAAGTGAAAACAACAACTAACCTACGAAAATCGGACCAAACACATTCGGATTGTGTTGATCCTTTAGGAGAATGATCCACGGGTCCTTTTAGATGTGTACAAGTCAACCCCTATTCAATAAAAGGCACTAGGTGACCTTTTGCACTCAAAGGGTCTCCCTTTTGTTTAAAATGGACACGATTTTAAGTGAAAACAACAACTGACCTACGAAAATCCAACCAAATGCATTTGGATTGCCTTGAACATTTATAAGAACAATTCAAAAGTCCTTTTTACATGTAAGAATCAACCCCTCCTCAAACCGAGGCATGGTGTGAGCGCTATCACCCAAAGGGTATCTCTTTTGTTGAAAATGGACACAATTTTAATTAAAAACAACAACTGCCCTACGAAAATCCAACCAAAGGCATTCAGATTTCCTTTATCATTTAGGAGAATGATCCATGGATCCTTGGTGATGTATACGAGTCAACCCCTCCTCCACATGAGGCATGGTGTGGCTGGTACAACTCAAAGGGTCTCTATTTTGTCTAAAATGGACACGATTTTAAGTGAAAACAACAGCTGACCTATGAAAATATGACCAAACGCATTCGGATTATCATTATCCTTTTAGGGAACAATAAACAGGTCCTTTGTGACGTGTACGAGTTAGCCCTGCCTCAATCTGAGGCACGTTGTGGCCGCTAGCACTCAAAGGTTCTCTCTTTTGTTTAAAATGACTCAATTTTAATTGAAAAAAAACAACTGACCTATGAAAATCTGACCAAACGCAGTCGTATTTCCTTGATGTTTTATTAGAATGATCCAAGGGTCCTTGGTGACGTGTACGGGTCAACCCCACTAACCCCCTGGACTGCCCCCACCCCCTGTACACCAATCCACCCCTGGACACCCCCCACTCCTCTGGACACCCCCACCCCCTGTAAAGCCCCCTAACTCCTTGGATATTATCCCACCCCCTGTAAAGCCCCCCGTACAGCAATCCACCCCCTAGACCACCCCCAACCCCTGGACACCAATCCACCCCCACTCCTCTGGTCACCGCCCCACCCCCTGTAAACCCCCCCCCCCCCCCCGACACCTTGGACTCCAGCCCACCCCCTGGAAAGGCCCCCGGACAGCAACCCACCCCCTGGTCCGCCCCCCTCCCCCTTGGACACCAATCCACCCCTAGACACCCCCACCACTCTAGACACCCCCACCCCTGTAAACCCCCCCCCCCTCGGACACCAATCCACCCCATGGACCACCCCCACCCCCATGGACTCCAATCCACCCCTGGACACCCCCACCCCTTGTAAAGCCCACCCGACACCTTGGACACCCCCCCCCCTAGGAAATCCCCCCGGACACCCCCTACACCCCCTTGGACAGCCACCCAAAACCCTTGAACTTCCCCCAACCCCTTGAATTCTGAATTGAATTCTTTATGTATTTAATTTACTTATTAATTATGTGTTAATGTTGTATGGGTATACTTTTTGTATGGGTAAACTTGGTATAATTGTCTTATGATTCATGAGTTAATTTTCTATGGCTATATTTTATTAAATTAGCTTACTAAAATGCTGATTGTTTTTGCAGGTGTTTGGGAGTGCTACTGTAGATTTTTTTGTAGTAGTAGAGAGGGAATTTATCAGCACTAAAAAGGCGCTGATAAACTACACCATTATTAGTGCTAAAAAAGTGCTAATAAAGGATAAGTTTATCAATGCTAAAGGAGCGCTGATAAAGGTTTTATTTATCAGTGATTTCTGAGCACTGATAAAGTACCGCTTTATCAGCGCTGAGCTTTACAACGCTTTTTAGCGCTGTTAAAGCCCATTTTTAGCATTGTTAATTCACGTTTTTGTATCAGTGTCGGTACTTGAGTCAAAAATGAACTTGTTATAATTACAAATTTTTCATGTGGTCAAAATTCCATTATCTCAAAAATTGTATTCAAGATTTAAATATTATATATGTACATTATATATGTATTTACATCCAGTATATATGTATTTATAATATTCTATAACATTTGGATATAAGAAATAAAATGCACCATTCATGGAGATGGTAAGCCTTACTTATGCATAAACGATACATTCATTTATATTTCATATTTAATGGAGTGAAAAATAAATGATACATATGTACATTATAATTAAATTATAATATTTATGTTATATATATTACATATGTTAATGAATTCTATTCTTAATATGTTCCATGTATAGAATGAACGAGTCATATTACTTTTGAGGGGGTGGTAGTCCGCACTTCCTCAAATGAAATTGTCATATTTACACATTATAAAAACATAAATATATAATTTAAATAAAAAATAATGAATAAAAGTGACAATATAAATATAATATATATCATATATAAATATATTTCCATCTTAAGGGCCACCATGATAGGTGGTAGGAGATAATTGAACAATCATTGTATCGTGAGGCATTTGTTCATGAACCACAGAAACTGTATGTTCTAAATCCATTAGATGGAGGTGTGTGTGTATTTAGGTCGAATAGATCTCATGAAAACATCCTAGTATACATAATATACTTCTGTTTTTATAAAATAATGGAATAAATATTGTTAAGGGGGTAATAGAATGAAAAATAAATGGAAGAATCTCGAGAGAAGACATTACCTAAAATTGTGTAACAACTTTTGATTTAAGCTAAAAGGTCTTCATGAATTTTCTTATTACAAAGGTAAGTCTTCTATAAGGAATATAGTGATTATGGGAGCTTATTGATATTGATTTAGGATGATCCATTGGGTCTTGACAGTTGTGAGTAAGGGTTAGATTTGATGTCCTTTTATAAGAGGGGGGTACTTTAGGAAATATTCAAAATGATTTAATTATAAACTAAATTAATATATTAAAAATGACATAAATTAATTTAATTATAATATATGATGATTATTTTTAGAAATATTCTTATCTAATATTTTTTGATAAGTTTTCATTTCAAATTTAACCTTATCATTTAGCATTAAACATTAATTAACTTATTCAACACTTACCATGCCTTCTTATATATTTATACTAAATGGAAAATATATTTACTATAAAATTCCAATAAAACATCAGGTGGTTAATTAATTACATTTTCAACCATATATAAGTAATATATACAAATATTAGATTTCTAAAACTATTATATAATTTAATAAAATAGTATTTTTTAAACTATTTTTTGTCAGTTTATATTCTTTTCATATCATGTTTTTTAAAAAATCCAAAACTACTAGATTATTTTAAAAACCCTTCATTAAATAAAATTTAAAATTATTATTTATACATAATATTCATGTATGGAAAACAAAATTCATAAAAAATTAATTTTATTTTTTGTAATTTAATTTATTTCAAACATCCAATAATAAGTTAATAACTACTTCATCATTGTGTCACAAATATAATTTTTTATATTTATTATAAAAATTATAAATAAAATACCACGTTGTAAGAAATATTTATATATTTATAATTAATATTTATACTTGAAGATATCAATTATATTACCCCACATAAAATGGTTTTATTTAAAGATATATGTTTATGTAATTTTTTCTCTAACTTTAAATTAAAAGTAATTAAATATCATTTCCTCACACAAGTAGAACATGGGGTCCTATAATAGATCCAAATATGACTATAGTTGGACTTATCTCGTCCAACAGGATTACAAAATATGTAAGGGAATTTAATATTATTATAATATTATTTATTTCTCTCATTTACCACATTTACCCTTTAACCGTGGTTAATTAAATATTTATTGAGGTTACTATTCATAATGTCTACATATTAAAGATGCCTACTGACACAATTAGGATTTATTGATTACCATTATGGAATCCATTTTTTTAAATCAAAACACCAATGTTTCATAAATTAATTTAAAATTAATTCCCGGTGTCAAAACCAAAAGACGTGTTTTTAGAAGTAAAAAATTCCAAAAGATTGACATGTGTTTATGTCCAATATCAATGAAAAATTGCTTCAAATGGAACACCCAATATTAAATTCTATAAATATAATATAATTACACTTTAAAACCAATTAAATTTACAATATATCTCTATAAATAAATTATATTAAATGGAATTTTTGAATTAAAATGTAGTATTGTTCACTATTAACAAAACGAATAACTTTATCAGAAAAATATCATAATTTCATAGAAAGTAAATTTTTATATCCCTATTCTATATAAAAATTTTATTTTGTCAAATAGAATATATAAAAGTGATAAAAACAATATTAAAAAGGTTTCCACATCAACAGGTAATAAATCAACCTTTTAAAGAATATTAAATGTATTTCCTTCTTAAAACTGGAATCATTCATATTTTAAGCCGTTAATTTTTTATGGAAAAATATAAAATTATTTAAAAACATGTTTAATAATAATATAGTTAGTTATATTGATTCTTGGAAATACAACAGCTTTAAGTTAACTACCATTTAAAATAATAATAATATTATTTTATTTTTCAGTATATCTCAAAGTTGTGTGCAACATAAGATTTCATGGAAAATCATTGTTGCGTGTTGGGTATGATATCAAAAATAGTTTTATATTTAACATAAAATTAATTTCATATTCATTAATATTAAAATAAATGAAAAAAATATTATTATATAAATACAAAGGTCATTACACACCATATAAAAATCTCACAACATAATTGTCACACATCCCTACCATCTCCAAACACCCCCATATCACTCATCACAACCACACTTCATCAGAATATATCACCTCTAACACTACACAACATACATATATTAAATCATAACTATTTCATAATTAAGGACAACACGTCCATACCAACACCAACAACAATAAACATTTTAACAAAAAATCAAAACCATCGCATCACCAATCACAATACAAATTGTTTCACAACCCATCTAGTAACCACAATCATTTCACCACAAACACCATAAAATAAGGCTGCACATAGTGCACATCCATTAAAAACATCACATACCTCACCTTACACATTTATATTCATGGGATCACATCAAATTACATAATTATTTATCATGGGTATTATCAGATAAACCATATTTCAATGGGAAAAAATTTTATTATCCATATATATGTTTTTTTATTCATATTTAAGGTGAGATAAAAAAACCTCATAAAGGGTATCACACAAATAAACCACAAAAGCATGGATCCAAATAGTTGTTATTTTTATTATTTTCAATAATAGACTCAATATAATCAATAATATCATCAATATAATCGAATCATGTGATTAATCAGTATCTAAATTAATTTCATATTTTTCAAATTAATTATTAATATTAATCTAAACCTTTGAATTATCCCAATTGAGTTAAATACCATGATATCCCGAAACATTGAAATTAAATGATTATGTATTCTCTACATAATAGAATCTTAATAAAATGGTACACACTATGTGGAGAGTAAAAAACATCCTAAAATTCCCAAACTCACTAGGAATCCATGGATAATTATATATCACACTAAGGAATCAAAAAATACACAGCCCAGATATCCAAAACTAGAACTATCACACTCGAATAGAAACCCTAAAGGAGAATGGGAAGAAGATTTTTTTTTCTAGAGGACCACTCACCACCAATCATTATAACAAAACAAATAGAATCAAAGGATTGAAGAAGGAGAAGTTTTATTTTTAGATCCTTCAGTTGTAATTGGATTCATTCACAAACTAAGAGAAGAGAAGGGAGAATGAAGGGATTTTATCCAAATGGGTTATTTTAAATATGAGATATCTTATCTGATTCCAAGTTTATATTTTATATTTATGTTATGAATCCACTGTGTCCATTGATTATAAATTTTCAAACTAGTTTAAGTGGTGAATTTCACATATTTCAGTTTACCTCTAAAAATATTTTTTCCTTGGGGAGAATTAATTCACATCAAAAAATTTAATTTTATTACATGGATCTGTTTTATGTAATACACCCTTACCAAATATATGTTTGAAACCCAAAACCAAAAAAGACATAAAGCCCACATTCATGACATAATGTCCAAATTTTATATCATGGATTCCCTCATTATACACATCTGTAGTTCCAATTCCATATAACCTCCCCAAGACATCTATTATACACATCCATCCACTAATGTAATAACTGTAGTGATGCTGGAAGGAACTGGAAGTTAAATTAGATACATTTAAAATGATTATTTCCCTAATGACTCCAAATGAAAAAAAGTGGATGATATCTTTTGAAAACCCACCCCATGAGATACCTCTATTGGATCTAACTACACATCAAATGATACCACCAGCAAAACAAACCCATCAAAAATTACCAAAAACACTTTGCATATTTACATCACCATTAATCCCTTATAATAACACCATGTCGTATGGTACAAACCACAAGAATCCTCCTTCCACACAAACACCCAAAACTCTTCTAATACCAACATAATTACTACCATAACCATCACATAGTGCTTCCTTAGGCACAAAAAGAGAGGAATTACACATACCATATTAATATATGATCATAATTGGGTCGAAATGATTAACTCCTATGGTTTTAATCATGTTAAATTTTAACAAGTCATTATTATGAATCATGATTTACATTATTTATATTGAAGAATAATTGTCACACATCATGTAATAATGGAAACATCATATCTCATAAAATATAAATTTCTGCATGTCACATCATCAATCAAAACTTGAAAATATAAAAAAAACTATAGGTTATTGGAAGAGATATAAAAATTATGCTACCATGTAATCACCATTTAGATACCGTTCATCAACACACACAAAACTGAATGGTCCAACAATGTTCCACCTTATCTAAGTGATCTTGGATTTCTATTGAATTCCCCACAAACATCATGACATATTGAATATGGAATTCTCTAGAGTTAAGAATGTGTAAGTAATTTTGATGATTCCAATGAATCAAGGACATGTGGGAAATGTCGAGGAATAGTTATAGTAGTGGTGGATGTTCTAAATAATATTACATCAAACCAACATTCCCCAAAACCTCAAATGGGACATAAAAATATAGAAAACATTTACCCCTAACTAATCCTCTACTACACTTGTTGTGGATAAATCCTCAAGAAAACAATAGTCCCCAACCTCAAACATTAATGGCTTATGCCTGTAATCATACTTGTCCTTATAAATGTCATGCATCCCGCTCATCCTCTCTCAAACCAATATGATCATCTCATTCATCATCTACATCACATCCAGGATAAAATTTGACAACTCTCTGACCACTTTCCACAATAATGTAGAATGATATAGATTCCAATACAATTCTTTAAATGGGTCCAAGACAACGGTTATGTTTTAGGTTTTCTTTTGTTATCATATGGAAAAATTAAAGTAACATTCATTTAATCTAAAAAAATCATAAGACATAGGATCACAATATATTATAAAATTTCTAAAGGGTCTACTCTTTCCTCCCATCTTTTTGAGGTTCTAAAGTAGTGATATGGCCCAATGGGTAGAAAAACATGTGTTGATGTAACGCCTAAACCCTAGTTACACAGAGTCTATGTATTATTACGTAACATTGGCATGATACAAGGAATCATGTCCCGAAGGACCGATCCGTTTAGTAATCTTGGAAACAAGATACATGCATAAGTCCAAACATTACAACATGGAAAGAAAAACAACACTAATTTAATCCATTAGAAACATCCAAGAATACTATATGATTCCACCAAGTAATCCATAACTAACTTCTTCATATCATTGGGAAATGAAACATGATAAAGGGGTGAGCTCAAACTCTTATTAAGAATATGAAATATTGTGTAAGATAACATAAACATTAGGCATAGTGAATAATTGAAAACACATGCCTTTAAAAATAATAAACATGAACACTTTATGGCCAGAATATGAGTTGTGTAAATAATTTCATAATAAAACATAGTCAGGGGTATTCTACTAGTCAAATAACCACATTAAATATCAACATCTAATCTCACAAAGTTGAAATGAATAATGTCAAACATCATAAACACATAGTCAAGGCCTCATTCCAAGACTACAAATAAGATTTTGTTAAGGCCTTGTGCTAAGACACTAGTTTGTATCGTGAGAACTACCAATCCATCAAGGAGTTGTAGTAGGCTCCACCAGTCACTTATTAAGTCCAATGAATTCCTCATATGAAATGGTTGAAACATAACATAAGCATTGGTATTAAAACTAGCATATGAAATTTCATTAATTTATCCATAAACCATAAATGGTATACAAATATAACATCCACATTCAATAATAAATCATTAAATACAATATAGAATTTTGTATTATAATTTAACATCAATCAGGAATAATGAAGGATATTGACATAGATGAAAATAATCAACACAACTATTTGAGAGAAATATCCCCCCTTTTTCATGAAAAAAATTAAAAGTATCACTATTTATCAATAAGTCGTTTAAAATTGATTTTTTAATCAATGTTTCCCATACCACATCAAAACTTTTAAAAGGAATTGAAATTTTATAAAATTAATTTCCATAAAAATAAAACCTTAAAAACATTTTTAAAACCTGTAAATTAATGATAATGATTTAAAAGAATAAAATTTTAAAATATTTAAAATGATATTTTTGTTACAGTTACTATCCAAATGGGAGTCGCTTGAATACAAATAATTGAGTTAATAAAAACTCTATAATATCATGCGAATAACGGGATTTATGATATACTATGTCAAAGTATAGTATATACACCAAATAAAAGTGAATTAGTGCATAACAACAAAAGAGACTCAATGGAATGTATGTTGAGATGAAATCCATAATAAAGACCGTATCATTTGGTTAAGGATAAATCAATGACATAATTATGTGTGAAAAATATAAATACACTCAATATGATGGACTATTTAGTGTAATTCAATCAGAGGACATTCACACATATTCTTGTAAAATCAACGCCAATGAATTGGATGTTTAACTCAATGAATGAAGATTGATTTAAAATTACTCTTTCCAAGTTAATATCAATGACTTGAGAATTTATCTATTGAGTGATTATGTGTATATAAAGAATATTCACATAAATTGGAGTGGAATTTAATACAAAAAAAATAGTTATTCCACACATAATCATGGAGTAAAATTATCAATGAAGAATGTGTAAAACCCATTGAGTGGAAATCAAAACATGAAATTCCCTTACTAATTTGGTAACTTATGTAACATAACCCATTGAAAGAAGGATCATAAAATGTTGATGAAAATAACCATAAATTAAATTATATTACAAAAGTAATACAATTGTGGGAAGTACATGCCACATGCAATAAATATTTGGCGAACAATGGAAATATCATGAAATTAAGAGTAAGATATGAAACCCCTTACCTCAAGTCCGACTTGTCTTGTATGTTCCTTGTTCTTACTGAATGATATAATTAAGTTAAATTATAATTGATTATGAAATTTTTTTCAAGTTTATTATTCCTTTTATATCACTTAGTACCTTGATATAACAATTTTTTAATTATTTGAGTTGATTATTTGATATTTTATCAATGGTCAGAACTTTAGTAAAAAATGAACATGTTATAATTACAATTTTTCCATGTGGTCAATAGTCCATTATCTCCAAAATGATATACATGATATAGATATCATATATAAATTATATATATAGTATATATATCTATTTATAATAGTATATAACATTTGGAGATAAGAAATAAAATGTACTGTTCATGGAGACGGTAAGCCGAACGTACACATGAACGCTACTTCCATTTATTTTTTGTATTTTAATGGAATTAAAACATAATGATATATAGGTATATTATAATTCCAGTATAATATCATATATATAATATCATTAAATTCATCTTTTATACATCCCACATAAGGCATTAATGTTTCATATCTTTTTGAGGAGGTAGTAGTCCGTACTTCCTCAAATGAATTTATCGCGTTTTACCTATAATGAAATCATAAAATAATTATAAAATTGGATAATAAAGAAGAATAAGGAAAGCATAGACAGAATAAATATATCACATATAAATAAATTGTCATCTTAATGGCTTCCATGAGAGGTTGTAGGAGATAATCAAACAATCGTCAATTTGGGAGGCGTTAGTTTTCCATCCACAGAAACAATATGTTCTTCACCCATAAGATGGAGGTGCATGTAAGTGTAGTTCTAATCCATCTCATAACAACATCCTAGTATATTTAGGATACATGTTTTGTTATAAAATAATGTAATAAAAAGAAATTAGGGGTTGGAGTGGTAAAATAAAACAAAATAAAACAAAACAATTTAAGAGAAAGCATTACCTTTAATTTGGGTAACATCCATTGGTTTGATCCAAAAGGATATCTTGAAGTGCCTTACGACTAAGGTAAGGCTTCAAGGAGTAATTGAGGGATATTTACAGATTATTTGGGTAGGGTTTGGATGAGCCAAGGGGCCTGAGAGGTGTGTGGAATATGTTATAAGTGGTGTTCTTTTATAAGGGGAAGGAGGGGATCATTAGGATAGTGTGAAAAAATTATTTTATTATATAGTGATATTTGGTTAATAAAGGTCCAAAACTAATTAATGTCAAATATAAGATGAATCATGGTCGAAATAAAATCATCCAATAAGAATTGTACGGGTTTTAGATATTATTTTAATACTAATATTCATATTTATTAAATAATTTATTAACACGGTAAATAATACATAATTATTGTGTCATAAATAATTTATTTTATTTTATTTCTAAAAATTATAATAAAAATTACCATAATGTAGGAAATTGTTTTATCTTTACTATGATTAACAATAGTCTAAAATATGACTTATATAACCCCATGTAAAAATTGATATACTAAAAGAAATGTTTTAATGTCATTTTTGCCTTTATATTAAGTTAATTAACATAAAGTGTCTTTATCATTCAGAAGTGGCTCCATGGGGTCCGAAAATTGACCTATGGATGCTCATGGTTGGCCATGACTCATCCAATAATGTTACGAAATGTTTTAATGTAGTACCCCCAGTTTCTAGTAAGTAAGACATGTTTTATGATTTTTATGTACATCAAGCATAGAGGAGATGGTTGGGGAATGTTGGAAGATATTAATGTGAAAACGTGCAAAATGTGATGATGCACAGGCTACACACAGTTTCCCCAAACTGTGCGGGAGCCATGATGGTGTGGTCACATTGGACATAAGAGATTGCACGGTGTGCGCACGGTTTGGGAAAACCCTGTGAGGAGGCCGTACAGAGAGCCCATTCCAACCAGTGACTACCGCACGGTTAGCGCACGATTTGACTAACCGTGAAGACTAATCGTGGTCGAAGCCAACATAGATCATATTTTTAAGGATGTAATCTATTTTTTCCTTAAACCCATTCGTTTTTTCTCCATGACGGCCCTAACTCAGGATTTCTCTCTGGGGAAGGTGGTAGAACACTTACCAGGCGTTTTGGAAGCGATCTGGAGGGTTTCCTTGACATTTAGAGGCCAGTTGATCGCGGTAAGTATCATCTACCTTAGTTTTTTTAGATCTCCTTCTTCCCTCTTTGTTTATCCTTAGATATACCCCATACGTGCGTAGATCTTAGGTAGTGGATGACTTTTATGTTGGGTTTTGGTCTTATGGTTACAGGGGAAGGAATTTATGAAGGTTTCGTGGTGTTTTGACCCAGTTCTTCATTGGTTTTGCCTAATTTGTTAAAGTAGGTTGCTTGAATCTCGATTCCTCTATCTTAGAACTTGAAGGAATAGATTCAAATTGGTTTCCTTGACCTAAATTTTTTGTTTATCTGTTGTGAAAGAATGGTTGAAACACTTTTTTAGTAACGGGTGTTGGAAATTGTGTTTTTTGAAAAGGGTTGTTGAACTAAATTTAAAATGGTGATTTTAAATTGGCTATGGTTTTGTTGCTGGAAACAAATGGTTTTCAATAAAAGGGTGATGATTTATTTTATGGTTTTGAACACACTTGGTTTGGCATGGATTTCCATGGGTTGTGGTGTGTGTTCATATGCATTGGGTTGGATAAGGGTGAGAAGTCCCCCAACCAAAAGGTTGGGTGGGATATCGTCGTGAAGTACCCCCTTCAAGGTAGTACA
This sequence comes from Viscum album, assembly GCA_963277665.1. Classification (NCBI taxonomy): domain Eukaryota; kingdom Viridiplantae; phylum Streptophyta; class Magnoliopsida; order Santalales; family Viscaceae; genus Viscum; species Viscum album. The sequence continues at coordinate 1,598,205,952 of OY728161.1, forward strand.
CTATGTGATGGCTTAGTGGAAGGATAACTCACCACTCGCGAGTATAGGGAGGTCCAGGTTTCATTCATGTCTGGTTATGTGGATTGGTGAAATGGAGTGAATGTGCCAAATGGAAATGTGAATTTGAATGGAAACTTTTCTTAGATGCTTTTCTTGGGAAATATGGTTTTTGTTTGGAAATGGTTTTGACATGGAACTTGTTATATTGTGAACTATTTTGGAATTGTTTTATATAAATTGTTTTATATAAATGTGCTAACATGTTTTATTACATAGGCATGGGCTGGGAAGTCATCGGGGGAAAACCTACTGAGTTTCATTACTCACCCCCTGCTTTGGAACGTTGGTGATTTTGCAGATGTCTTCTACCGTGATGTTGGGAAAGGTTAGGTGTCGCATACTGCTTCATGATGCATGGGCTGGTTCGTGATGTTGGAGCTTGGAGCTTGTAGAGAATTGAGTTGGGTTGTTGTCATGTGGTGTTTCAGTTTGTCTTTTGGCTGTTTACTCTGATGTTTTAGTATTGGTTTCCACTTTGGAACTCTTGGTTGGTTTATGATAAAATAAATGGTTGGGTTGTTTTAGCTTTTATCATGCATCATTTAGTTGTTGGTTTGTTCATGAATGTTGGTTCTACAGATGTTCAAAAATGTTAAATCATCCCCCACTTGTTTTGAATCCCTTCGGCATTTATTGCCTTCCTTTGGCACCTTGGGTATGTCGCTTAAGGCCGAGTAATGACTCATTTTGGTCTCAAGCCATTGGGAATTGGTGGGTCATTACAAATAGTATCAGCGTGATTGGTCATTACCTAACAAGTAATCATCGATGTTATTGGTCTTGGAGTTGAAATTCCTTTTTTTCTCTTCCTTGGGTGGTCATCTTATATAGGAGTGGGATTGTCGAAACATGAAATGTTTAGAATAAAAGGATGTACCTAACCCATTTATGCTGAACATCATGTCACCACGGTGTTGGGTACATAAGTGTTTTGGATACACTTCTAGAATGTTGGAAATCTCATTGTCATGGGTTTAACTTATGAGATAAGTCTGACATTCATTGAAGAGGAATGGCTTCCCACTAGGATTGCATAAATCATTTTGAAAAATGGATTATGGTTTGATGAAAAAGCGTGATTTCTGAAAATTTTTAGCGCGTTTTGAAATGAATGATTGTGAAAAGATAATGGTTGATGTATTTTGAAAATAGATTGATTTTCAAAAGAAATAAAGGATATGTTTTAGAAATGGTTGGAAATAAATGTTGTGATAGTGGTGTAATAGAGATTGAAATGCTAAGCCTTCCGTTTCTAAGAAGTTAGACTAATGGCGTGCGTTGTTTTTATAGAAAATGGCATCTGTTATGTGTCGTAGAAACCAAACAGAATAGGATTTAGAGAATTTGGCCGCACCTGAGCCACAGGTGAACCAGCAGCTAGTTCAGAGTATAGTTCAAGCGTTCCAGGTTGTGGACACGAAGAATCGGTGGGATGATTCAAGGCATGTAGACCATTATGTCCAGTTCCAGAAGCAGAATCCACCCATCATTTAGGGTGATTATGAACCAGAATGGGAATAGGTGAGGCTGATTAGGATGAATCATATCTTTGATTTCATCGGTACTCCATCTGAGCTGAATGTAATGTTGGTGACGTATATGCTAGAGGATCTTGCATGACAGTTGTGGGAGCTAGTGGTGCAGGATAAGGTGGATCAAGGCTTGGTTAGGGAGGAATTTGAGGGATTTGATCAAAAAACAATTCAATCCTCACACGTTCAAGATCCAGAGGATGATGGAATTTTTCAGCATGAAGTAGGAGAATCTATCTATCCTGGAATATGTAGCTAAATTCATGAATTTAGTGCGCTTTGCACCATAAGTTGCTGCCAGTGCATCGTTGAAGGCACGCATCATTGAATCAGGGTTGCGACAGGAGATTCGCTCGAAGATAAATGTGTTCTGTTTTATGGATTATATAGATATGGTAAACAGAGCAACAGTAGATGAAATAGACACTTCAAGAGTCATGTGAGGAGGAAGTATGATGATATCCATGGGAAGGGGTGGGAACTCTAATGCTGGGAACAAGAGAAATAGGGACACCCACTTCCAAGGTGGGAGTGCGAATCAGAATCAGATGGCTAGATCATTGAACCTTTCTCCCTGACCCCAAGGCAGAACAGGTTTCATTCAAGGTGGTTCGACTAACCACATAAAGCATGAGTGTATGGTGCAACCTAGAAAATGTCACAATTGCAAGAAGATGGGACATCTACAACGCAATTGTTGAAATACTCTGAGGTCGGTTCCATGTGATACTTCACAAGCATCACAAGCATCATATGCTTCGACAGGATGAGGACAACAGAGTTAGTCTCATCAACATAACAGAGCTAGCCATGGTGATTTTTGAAATACCATGACTCCTCAACCAGGGAAATCTCAACAAGGCAACAAGGACTACATTGCAGTTACGAAGCAATTGTATGGAGCTGAACAGATGATCGTTGATTATCAGACATGACCATCAACAGTAAGAGGTACGATTATTTTTAATTCTAACTTTGTGAAAATGTTGTTTGATTCCTGTGCATCTCATTATTTCATTTCTTCTTGTATTGTTGTCATGATATGTTTAAGACTGGAAATGATGCCTTCTATCTTGAAGCTTTAAACACCTCTTAGTGAAAGAGAATGTCAAGCCTACATGTGTCGAGCATGTGTTATAACTGTTGATGGAGCTGAGTTGAAATGGGACATCTCTATATTGGATATGGATGTCTATGATGTATTCCTGGGTATGGATTGGTTGACATTGTTTAAGGATCCCATCAACTATTATGGGAGAACAGTTAGTTTCATGACTGAGGACGACATTGAAAATATATTCAGAGGAGAGAGGATGGTAATGAAAGGTGAAAAGAGCTTGTTGGCACCAATGTTGGGAACGATCTCTTACCAATTGGCATCATTTACTTTGGCATCATTATAAGAACTTGCAGAAAATAGTTTCCATGCTATGGTGGATCATTTTCTAGATGTATTTCCCAAGAAATGATCAGGATTACCACCTCTATGAGAAGTAGAGTTTAAAATTGATCTTCTTCTGGGGACCAATCCTATTTCCCTTCCATCTTATAGGATGGCACCAACAGAGTTACAGGAATTGAAAGTCCATCTAGGGGAACTGGAAAGCAAGGGTTTCATTCTGCCAAGTGTTTCCCTGTGGGAAACACTAGTTTTATTTGTAAAGAAAGCAGATGGAATATTGAGGCTTTTTGTGGATTACTGTAAACATAACCAAGTTACGAGAAAGAATATATATCCACTTCCATGCATTGATGACCTGTTTAATCAATTGTGGTGAGCTCAGTGGTTCTCTAAGATTGACTTGAGGTCAGGATATCACCAGTTGCGAGTTCGGAAGGAGGATATTCTGAAGATAGCCTTCAGAAGAATTTATGGCCACTACGACTATGTAGTCATTCCTTTTGGTCTTATGAATGCACCAGTAGTTCTTATGGCATTGATGAATCAGCTATTTTAGTGATATTTGAATTCTTTTTTAGTGGTGTTTGTGGAAGAAATATTGGTGTATTCAAGAACAATGGAAAGAATGAGCAACACTTGACGATAATGTTGGAAATCTTGAGAGACCATCATTTGAATTCCAAATTATCAAAGTACGATTTTGGGATATACGAGGTACACTTTCTGAGCCATGTAGTTTCTAATAAAGGTGTTTAAGTGGATCCAAAAAAGATAGAAGCTGTTCTTTCTTGGAGACCGCAGAATAATGTCTTTGAAATACGAAGATCTCTTGGTCTAGCATGTTATTAATGACGCTTTGTGCATGATTTCTCACAACTTCCATTTCCTATTACATCATTGACAAATAAGAATAGTACATATAAATGTACTGAGGAATGTTAGATATCTTTTCAAGAGCTGAACGTTCACCTTACATCCGCACCCATCAGGATTTTTTCAAAATCTGGAAAAGAGTACATGGTGTATTGTGACGCTTCAGGATCTGGGTTGGGATGTGTTCTCTACATGGAGACCATGTTATCTCTTAGGGATCAATGAAGTTGAGGATTCAGGAGAAGAATTACCCAACACATGATGTGGAGTTAGCTGAAGTCATCCATGATTTGAAAACATGGAGACATTATCTCTTTGGTGAGAAATTTACTATGTTTACGGACCAGAAAAGTTTGAAACACATTTTCTCACTACGAGAATTAGATCTGAGGAATAGGATATGGATGGAGTATATTCAAATGTTCGACTATGAATTGGTGTATACATTGGGGAAGGGAAATTTGGTGGCCGATGCATTAAGCATAAAGTCATATGCTCATTTGGTGAAAGAAGCTTCAGATGAGTAGTAGTTGCTGTTGGTCCTATCTGACATGCATATAGAATGTGAAGACCTAGCTGATGTTGTAGTTTTATTTCCATTTACGCTTGTTCCTGATTTTGTAGAGATAGTAAGGGAGGCACATACATCCGATGTAGACTGTGTTGCAATGAGTTCAAAACTCAATGGTGTGGAGACCATTGAGGGTTCAAAGCTGGATGGGAGTTCAGTTTTGAGGTTTCGAGATTAGATGGTTGTACTATTAACTTATCAGGAACAAATCCATCACGATTACCACCATTCAATATGGGCTATACAACCAGGTACATAGAAGATGTATAAGGCGTTGAAGGCCCAGTTTTGGTGGAGCGGTATGAAAAAAATATGGTCGAGTTCATCTCGCGGTGCTTAACTTTTCAGCAGGTTAAAGCAGAGAATCAGTGGCCAGCGGGTATGTTGTAGTCTCCACTGATTCCAGTGTGTTAATGGGAGCATATAGCTATGGATTTTATTACTAGTCATCCATGAATGTTCCGGAAACACGATGCCATTTGGGTGATAGTGGATCGTCTAACCAAGTCGTCCTAATTCATCCTGATTCGTGAAACTCATATGGTGGAAGATAATGAAAAAATCAATATTCAAGAAGTGGTAAAGAGACATGAAATACCAGTTTCAATCGTGTTAGACAGAGATCTGAGGTTCACATCTCATTTTTAGAAATCCATAAAGAAATCCCTGAGAACTCAGTTGAATATGAATACGACGTATCATCCTTAAGATGGATGGATAATCTGAAAGGACGTTACAGACATTTAAAGACATGTTGTGGGATTTTGTAATGGATTTTGGTGGCTCGTGGGAGGTGAAAATACCCTTAGTGGATTTCTCAAACAATAACAGTAATCAGACCTCGATACACATGGCTCTGTTTGAAGCATTGTATGGGAATCCTTGTCGATCTACACTTTGTTGGTTGGAAACAGGTGAGACATCACTAGTTGGGATGAGCCTTGTCCATGAAACAAAAGAGAATATTTAGTTGATAAAAAAGAGGATGGAGATGGCACAGATTCATCAGAAATCTTATGAAGATCATCTCCGAAGTCTGTTGTCATTTTCGGAGAGTGATCGTGTATTTTTGAAAATCTATCCAAGGCTTGGACATCGTTGTTTTGAGAAGCAGGGAATATTATCTCCTCGATATATAGGTCCTTTTGAGATAATGGAACAGGTTGGTGAGGTGGAATATCAGTTGGTATTACCACCAAGGTTTTGTGCAGTGCATAATGTGTTCCATGTATCTCAGTTGAAGAAGTATCAACCTGATCCTGGCCATTTGATCCGAAGGGATCACGTTGACCTAGAGCTGGATGCTTCGTTGGTACATATCCTGGTCCGAATTGTGGATAGGCAAGATAAATCCTTACAAGTAAAAAGCATTGGTCTAGTGTGGGTTTTTTGGCAGCATGGTCAGATTCAGGAAGAGACTTGGGAACTCGAGAAAGAAATGAAAGTCAAGTGTCCAGAACTCCTTCATGCAAGTAATGGTTTTCTACTTTCTAGGGACTTAAAATCCAATGGTGGGAAGAATGTAGTACCCCTGGTTTCTGGTAAGTAACCTTTTTTATGATTTTTATGTACATGAAGCATATGAGAGATGGTTGGGGAATGTTGGGAGACTTTTAATGTGAAAAAGGGAAAAACGTGGTGATGCATGGGCTACACACGGTTTGCCCAAACCGTACAGATGTCATGCTGGTGTGTCACTTTGGCCAAAGGAGACCGCATGGTGTGCACACAGTTTGGGCAAACCATTCGAGGACGTCATGTGGAGCGCCCCTTCCAAGTAGTGACTATCGCATAGTTAGCCCATGATTTGACTAACCGTGCGAACTAAAAGATCGCGAAGTCAAATTCTATCGTATTTTTAAGGATCTGAGAAGTTTTATCCTTAAACCCATTTGTTTTTTGCTCTTTGATGGCCCTAACTGGGGATTTCTCTTTGGGTTAGGTGGGAGAACATTTACCAGGCATTTTGGAAGTGATCTGGAGGGTTGCCTTGGCATTTAGAGGACAGTTGATCGCGGTAAGACTCGTATCCTTTATTTTTCTTAGATCTATTTCTTCCCACTTGTTGGATCCTTAGATGTACGCCCTAGGTGGGTATATCTAAGGTATTGGATGACATTTATGTCGGGTTTTGTTATTGATGGTGATATGGGAAGGAATCTAATACTGTCTCATAGTGTTTTGACCCGGTTCTTGGATGGTTTCGCCTAATTTGTTGTGGTAAGTGGCTTAACTCTCAATTCCTCTTTCTTATAACTTGAAGGCTTAGATTCAATTTGTTTTCCTTGATTTAAAATGTTTGTTTATCTGTTGTAAAAGAATGGTTGAAACCCATTTTTAGTAATAGGTGTTCAAAATTATGTTTTTGGAAAGAGGTTGTTGATGTAAATTTAAAATGGAGATTTTAAATTCGCAATTTCTTTACTACTTGAAAGAAATGGTTTTCAATAAAAGGGTGATTCTTTGTAGAATGGTTTTGATCACACATGGTCTTTCATGGATTTTCATGGGTTGTGGTGTGTGTTTATATGCATTGGGATGGATAAGGGTGAGATGTAACCCATCAAAAGGTTGGGATAGATAAGGTTGTGAAGTACCCCCATCAAGGTAGTCCACGAAGTGACGGCTTAGTGGAAGGATAACTCACCACTCGCGAGTATATGGAGGTCCAGGTTGCATGCATGGCTGGTTGTGTGGATTGGTGAAATGGAGTTAATGTGACAAATGGAAATGTGAGTTTGATTGGAAACCTTATTTGGTTTCTTTTCTTGGGAAAGATGGTTTTTTGGGGAAATGGTTTTGACATGGAACTTGTTATATTGTGAACTATTTTGGAATTGTTTTATATAAATTGTTTAATATAAATGTTGTAACATGTTTTATCCTAGAGGCATGGGTTGCGAAGTCATCGCGGAAAACCTATTGAGTTTCATTACACACCCCCTGCTTTGGCATGATTATGCTTTTGCAGATTTCATGTACCGAGATGTTGGAAAAGATAAAGGGTCGCATACTACTTCGTGATGCTTGGGCTGGTTCATGATGTTCGAGCATGGAGCTTAAAGAGAATGGAGTGGGGATGATTTCATGTGGTCTTTGAGTTTTTCTTTATGATGTTAACTCTGATGTTTTAGTATTGGTTCCTGATGTGGTACTCTTGGATGGTTTATGATAAAATAAATGGTTGGGTTGTCTTAGCTTTTTTCATGCATCATTTAGTGGTTGGTTTGGTCATGAAAGTTGGATCTATGGATGTTCGAAAAGGGTAAATCATCACCCACATTCTTTGAAACCCTTCAGCATTTATTGTCAGCCTTTGGCGGCTTGGAGATGTCTCTAAAGGTCTAGTAATGACTCATTGTACTCTAAAGACAATGGGAATTGGTGGGTCATTACAGTTAAGTTAATTTTGTATTATTATAATATTCTTTTTACATTAAATTACCTTATTTAACTTTAACCTCATTAAATAAAAGTCAAAAGTTACTATTCACAAAATAAATTTCCATCATATTAAATCAGATTTAACATACTAATAACAACCATGTATGTCGGATTTTCAAAATTCAATTTACAGAAGCGGTAAAATTTAATTTAAATGAAAGGTATGTTTTTTAACTACTACTAAGTGGTTTTACTATTCATCAAAAATTGAAGTATTTTAGAAAAATACCAAAACATCATCCAATGCTATTTTTGATCTTCAGAATTCAAAAATGATGTCTATTTTACCAAATTAAGAACATAGAAGTTTCATTAATTAATTTAAAATTAATTCTTATTGCCAAAAAATAGCGTGTTTTTAAGAAACAATAAAAATCAATAGATTGAGAGTTGTTTATGTATAATTTCAAAGTGAAAATAATTACATTTACCAAAATTGGATTAAAGTGTAAAAATATAATCTAATTACACATCAAAACCAATTTAAAATATATACTAACCATGTAAATAAATTATATTAAAATTTATGTTTGAATTAAAATACAATATTTCTCACTATTCATAAAAAAAATTATATTATTAAAAAATACCAAAATTTCATCCAGTGTATATTTTGTTGTCTAGATTCTAAAGAAGAATTTTATTCTGTCAAAATTAATACATAAAAGTTCCAAATATTTTATTTAAAAAGGGTTCTTAATTAAAAGGTGGTAAAATTGAATTCTTTTTGAAAAATACATTTTTTATCTAAAAATTATAATTTTTTCTTGTAATATGTCTAAATAACACATAATACATATGATTAAATTATGTGGAGTATCTAAAATTGAAAATCCAGTTAATATTATTCAGAATCGCTTTTGAGCGGCTAGATTGTTAAGTCGAGGTGCGCTTCAACTCGATGTTGCATGTAGCGCATGCTATTGAATTTAAAGAAAATAATTTACAATGAAATATTGTGGTGTAAAATTCTCTCCTCCTTCAATAAATTGCGTCCTTGAAATTTCATATTTTTTTTCATAAATAAAAGGATACAAATATAAAAATACATTTGTGGAAAACCCACATCGGAGATTGGGTTAATAAAATTTTGTATTACTAAGTGTGAAAGGGAGATGTAAAAGTCACCACCAAATTATGATCTCGATTAAGAGAACATTGGTGGAAATTAGAGACACATAATTATAGGAATAACATAAATATATATACTGAGTGATTGAGGTCATCAATCACAAACAAGTGTAAAATTGAGGGCCTCAAAGCAATAAATCTATGATGATTAAAAATATCATCAGTTCAAAAAAATATAAGGCATTATGATAACACATTTTTGGTATCAATACCCATCACCTAATTTTTAATAATTAATTTATTCGTAGAATAAGAAAACATATACTTGAAAAGTAGAGTGTCATCCTTCATCTAATTATTACCACAATCCCATCTTTCACACTAAATGATGAGTATTAAAGATGACTTTGTCACACCTGATGTGCAAGAATCAACTTATAGAGAATCACATAATCCATAATGAATGAACTATATATTTCCATTTTCTTTAGAGATTAAACAAAAACAAAATGGTTATTAAAACATCATATATTCCCCAAATGGATAATACATTAGAGAAAGAAATACTAATCTTAATTTCTAAAATTAAACCAACAATACCCAAACTTCAATAAACAATTGTCCATAATATATTTTAATATAATCCAAACTAATATTGAAACCCAAATCTCAGAAGAATTTTCTTATGTATTTTTCCATGTTTAATTGTATCTCCAAATAATATCGACTACTCTTAATGTCACATAATTAAAAGTAATTAACCTAATCAAATATTCTCTATGATAGGTTAATAATTTCCATAAATAACTGAAATCGCTATAAATACACAATAAAAACATAGGTAAAAATCCACCATTATTCCTCAATTGAAATCCTATAGTATTCTATATTCCTTAGTCATATAGTATTCCCAATAGTGTGAATGTCTTGAAAAATACCATTTATGACTTAATCGCCAAATAATTTTCTTATACTAAGGATATCCATTTGATAAGACATAAGATCCCAAATAAACTTATTATTCATCAATAAAATCATTTTACTAAAAAAAATTATTCACACTAAAAAGGGACTTCACGTAGTCCAGTGGTGAGTTATAAATCCCAATCACACATTGGTGGTTGGTTATATTCCCGCAGCTTTGTCTGACGTGATAGGTTGTCATAAGGTCTACGTGTTTTTCCTTTTCAAAAACTATTTAATTTTATAATATTCCAAAAAATGAGATAGATACCTCAAAAATAACACTACCATATTTTAACCGTTAATGTTATCTCATCCCTTGTATTTTAATCCAATAAGTAATGACCTCTAATTGAATGGATAATTTGACTAAAATCATAAATCATAGTGTGATTTATAAAATCATTTAGTAAATATCATGAATCCTTATTTTAAATCTGAAACACCTTATGATTAACCGAGTTCATTTATTCTCATATTATATAAAAATAAGTCAATTCAGTTTTTAATGAAAATGTGAATTATCCTAAGAATATCCCCCAGGAGTGTCATAACAAAGAGCACAGCAAGACCCATTGTCATGTACCAGGATACCCCGGGTCAAGCCCAAAACACCTTGCCAGAGTTTTCACACATAGGTATATCTGTTCCAGATCTACCTCTACCTGCTCGTATCTATACAAGGATGTACTAATTCGAAAATAAACAAAATATATACATTACCAATATTATAGGAAGTTCTTCTATACTAATTCTCAAACTCAATATTAGGGTAATGTGCTCTAATCAGAGTTTATCTAAATCTAGTTTCTATGGTTTGTACTAAACTTCCTCTGATACCAACTTTAACTCCCCGACACCTGTTACCTAGAGTCAGCGTATTATTACGTAACATTGGCAACATACAAGGAATCATGTCCCGAAGGACCAATCCATTTATTAGTCTTGGAAACAAGATACATACATAATTCAAAACATTACAATTTGGGAAGAAAAACAACACTAATTATTCCATTACAAACATCCAAGCATCCCGGATTATTCCAACAAGTCATTCATAAATAACTTCTTCATATCCCTGGAAAATGAAACATGATAATGGGGTTAGCTTAAATTCTAAGTAAGAGTAATAAATACAGTGGAAGATAACGTAAACATTAGGCATAGTTAATAATTGAAAATACTTGCATTTTCAAATAATAAACATGAACACTTTATGGTCAGAATATGAGCACTGTAAATAATTTCATAATAAAAAATTGTGATGGGTATTCTACTAGTTGAATAACCACATTAAATATCAATATATAATCTCACAATGATGTAATGCATAATGACAGACATCATAACCACATAGTCAGGGCCTCGTGCCAAGACTACAAATAAGATTTTGTTAAGGCCTTGTTCCAAGACACTAGTTTATCTCATGATACCTACCAATATATCGAGGAGCTATAGTGGGATCCACCCATCACATATTATTTCCAATTCATTCCTCATATAAAAATGTTTAAATATAACATAATCATTCGTATTAAAACTAGTATACAAAATGTCAATAATTTATCCATAAACCATTAATGGTACAAAAGTAGCACATACAAAGTCGAGAATAATTAATTAAATAAAATATTTAATATTGTATTATAAATTATCCCCAATCAAGAATAATAAAGGATATTTTCAATGATGAAAATAATCATCAAAACTATTTGAGAGAAATATCCTCCCTTTTTCTTGAAAACATTTACAAGTATCACTATTTATCAAGAATTCGTTTAGAATAGATATTTGAATTAAAGTGTCCCATACCAATTTGAAACTTTTAAAAGGAATTTTAATTTTAAAAAATTATTTTACATATAAATAAAACCTTAAAACCATTTTAATAAATGGACATTAATGATAATGATTTAGAAGAATAAATTTTTAAAACATATAAAATGATATTTTAGTTAGAGTTACTTGCGAAATGAGAGACGCTTGAATACAAATAATTGAGGTAATAAACACACTATAATATCATGATAATAAATGGATTCATGATATAATATGTCAAAGTACAGTATATACACCAAATAAAAGTGAATTGGTGCATAACAACAAAGAAGACTCAATGGAATGTAAGTTGAGATGAAATACCTTATAAAGACGGTATTGTTAGGTTAAGGATAAATCAATGACATAATTATGTGTTACAAATATAAATACACTCAGTATGATTAGATATTAAGTTTAACTCCATCTGAGGACATTCACACATATTCTTTTAAAAACAATGCTAATGAATTGGATGTTTAACTCAATGATTGGAGATTGAGTTAAAATTACTCTTTTCAAGTTCATATTGATGACTTGAGAATTTATCAATGGACTATTTATGTGTATCAAAAGTATATTCACATAATCTGAAGTAGAAATTACTACACAAATAATAAATAGTGATTCCACACATAATCATGGAGTAAAATAATCAATGAAGTATGCGTAAAACCCAATGAGTGGAAATCGAAATTTGAAATCCCCTTACAGATTTGGTAACTTATGAAACATACCACCATGAAGGAAGGATCATACAATGATGATGTAAATACCGATAAATTAATATATATTACACAATAAATAAAATCATGGGCGTTACAGACCACATTCAATAAATAAGTGGCAACCAATGAAAATATCACGAAATTTAGAGTGAGATAAGAAGCCCCTTACCTCAAGTCGGACTTCTCTCGTATGTTCCGTGTCATTGCTGAATGACTATCTTAAGATAATTTATACTTGATTAAGAATAGTTTTCATCTTTATTATTCCTTTTATATCACTTATTACCTTTCTTTAACAATTAGTTATTTATTTGAGTTGATTATTGGATATTATATCGATGTTCGGAACTTGAGTAAAAAATGAACTTGTTATAATTACAATTTTTCCATGTGGTAAAAATTAAATTATATCCAGAATGATGTAGATTATTTATATATAATATATATATTTTATATTCAGTATATAAATGTATTTATAATAGTACATAACATTTGGAGACAAGAAATGAAATGTGTTGTTCATTGAGACGGTAAGACATACGTATGCATGAACACTACTTCTATTTATTTTTTGTATTTTAACGAAATTAAAACATATTTATACATCATTATATTATGAATCCATTATAATTTCCTATATAATATCACTAAATACATCATTTATATGTCCCACATATGGCATTAATGATTCATATCTTTTTGAGGGGGCGGTAGTCTGCACTTCCTCAAATGAAATTATCATGTTTTACCCATAATGGAACCACAAAATAATTATATAAAAGGAAAATACAGAAGGCTAATGAAAACATACACATAATATATATATCATATATAAATATAGTTTCATATTAATGTCCACCATGAGAGGTGGTAGAAGATAATCGAATAATCATCGTTTCATGAGGCGTTAGTTTTCCATCCACAGAAACAATTTGTCCTTCACCAATTAGATGAAGGTGTGTGTAAGTGTAGTTCTAATCCTTCTCATAACAACATCCTGGTATATTGAAGATACTGATATTGTTATAAAATAAAGTAATAAAAATAGTTTAGGGGGTTGGAGAGGTAAAATAAAATAATATAAAACAAAATAATTTAAGAGAAAGTGTTACCTTTAATTTGGGTAACTTCCTTTGGTTTAAACCAAGAGGACTTATTGAAGTGCATTCTGCCTAAGGTAAGGCTTCTAGGATGAAGAGGGGGATCTTGAGAGATTATTTGTGAAGGGGTTGGACGAGCCATGGGGATAGAGATGTGTGGAATGGGTTAGAAGTGGTGTCCTTTTATAAGGGGGAGGAGGGGCTCTTTAGGAAAGTGTGAAAATATTGTTGTATAATATAGTGATATTCGGTTTATAAAGGTAAAAAACTAATTAAAGTCAAATATACGATGACTCATGGTCAAAATAAAATCATCAAATAAGAATTGGATAGTTTTTAGGTATTATTTTAATATTAATAATCAAATTTGTTTAAATCAATTATTAATAATGTAAATACTACATCATTATTGTGTCATAAATAATTTAATTTATTTAATGTCTTAAAATTATACAAAAATTACAATAATGTAGGAAGTATTTTTATAATTCCAATTATTTTTTATATTCTAATATATGACTTATGTAACCACATGTAAAAATTGATATACAAAAAGATATTTATTAATGTCATTTTTGTCTTTACTTTAAGTTAATTAAAATAACGTGTCATTATGATTCTTAATTTCCTCAATGGGGTCCCAAAATAAACCCAAGGATGCCTGTGGTCGGCCATGACTCATAAAATAAGGTTATAACAAGTGTTAAGGTAATTTTGTTTTATTACAATATTCTTTTTACCATAAATTATCATATTTATCTTTAAACGCGGTAAATAAAAGTCAAAAGTTACTATTCTCCAAAAATTATTTTCATCTTATTAAAACACATTTTAGTTACTAATAAGAACCAAGTATATCAGATTTTCTAAATTCAATTCACAGAAGTGGTAAAATTTTATTTAAATAAAAAAGTCAATTTTTTAACTACTACCAAGTGGTTTTTCTATTTATCAAAAATTGATGTTTTTTCTGAAAAATACCAAAACATTAGTCAAAGATATAACTGATATTCAGAATTAAAAAATGATTTCTGTTTTACCAAATTAAAAAAAATATATGTTGCACTAAATAATTTAAAATACATTCTCGTTGTCAAAACAAATAACAGGTTTTTAAGAAACAATAACAATCAAAAGATTGACACTTGTTAATGTATAATTTTAAAGTGAAATTAATTCCAATGTCAAAAATTGGATTAAAGTGAAAAATTATTATCTAATGACACTTCAAAACCAATTTAAAATATATTATAACCATATAAATAAATTAGATTAAATGTAACTTTCGAATTAAAATAATGTATTTCACACTATTTATAAAAAATTAATATTATTAGAAAATTACCAATATTTCTTCCCAAGTAAATTTTTATGTCCTGATTATAAAGAATAATTTTATTTTTTCAAAATGAATATGTAAAAGTGTCAAATATTGGATTTAAAAATGGTTCACCATTAAAAGGTCGTAAAATTGAATTGTTTTTGAAAATTACATTTTTTATCTGAAAAGTTGATTTTTTTGTTACAATATGTCTAAAAAACACATAATATATAAGCTAAAAATTTTTGGAGTATTGAAAATTCAAAATCTAGTTTATACTATTCATAACCTCTTTTGAATGACTAGTTTGGTACGTCGTGGTGCGCTCGAACATGGTTTTCTGTGTAGCTCAAGCTATTGAATTTAATGAAAATAACATACTATGAAATTTGAGGGTGTTACAGTTAAAGTCACCTAAAAACTCACAAGGTAAATTGAGGATCCCAATTATATATGATGGTCCTTAGAATCCTATAAATTTTTAACACAACATCAATATATCTTACCTTCAATATTTCTATGTTACTCTTTTGATGGATCTATTGAATGTGGAACAACAGTATCCGTTGTACCACCACCACCACTCACACTACATCACTAAAAACCTAATCTCAGGGTTTACCTAGGATGAATTCCATAAATATATCCTCATATTTTCAATAGGGGACATCCAATTACTATAGCATACCTCTAGTTATTCCTTGATATGATTTCACATACTGAATATCTAGACACATTATCACAAAATATGCCTCTAACCATTTCATCATAAGCCACAAAAGTTGTCTCCTCAAAAAATGCTACATATTGGTCACATCAAGATGCACCTCTAATAGAAAGATGTGAAACTTATGAGTAAATCACTACCTTATCACTAATGGAAGAAAAATGATCCCTAAAAACACTCTATTATGACAATCCTCTAATGATCCTAACAGATAATTTCGTAGGCTAACAATGTCACACATCACCATGGCCCTCAAGTTTCCCATATGAGACTCCACCGCTTACTGCATCAAGGATGAATCCAATCTCATCTTACATAAATAAACATAGCCACATCGACATAAATCACCATAATACATCAATAAAATATTCTCCATACCATTCCAATCCTCTATAGACAATAAAACCACAAATCATTAGTTCATATGAAAAAATACATTGGCAACAACATTCGTTTTTCATGGATGTAAGAGCTCTAAAAATGTTGATCCATAGGAAAATAAATCTACCTCCACTAGTATTGAATCAAATATCGTAGATAAATTTTTTATTTAGTGATAATTTGTTCTATGTGAACCACTAATATATCACTGATAATAGAATGACTCTATAACATCATTGAAAATCCTACTAATTATAGCTCTAGGTCATTGGTGGAATAGTTACAGTCATGTAGAAATATATTCCATTACCCCTAAAATATTAACCCATATCTACTAAATTAACACAATCACAAGCCTAGATGGTAAAAATCATTTAAAACCTCAAACAACACACATTCCATAAGAATACAAATTATGGTATAACTAATAAACTTCTCCATCAACTCACAAAATGCTCTTTGGATCTGAATTGTCCAGACAAATGTCAAGCCCATCTTGGTCAAAACTATTAGTGAGGCTATAAATAGATATAAAATAGAAATGAACCTCAAAAATTATCTAGCTATATTGATAAAACATCTAACCTCCTCCATGATCCTAGGTGCTTTATAAAAAAACATTCAATCCCTTTCATGGATCAATTCTAAAACCTTACTAGGAAAAAAATCATAATTGACATTCCCCTCTCACATCTAGAACATGCACATGGAAAACATACCATAAATCAGGAATTGGTGAAGGTCCTGAGAAAAAAAATCTAATGTAGTCATCATGATCCCATATAACATTGAATAAACGAATATATCATTGATGAATAGGATGAAAAATCAGTCCAAGATCTCAAATAAAATTGAGTTAATTAGCCTTATGAACATGGATTTTAATTTTTTACATCTAATTGCATGAAAAAGAATTCAATGTACCCATACATGCTTCTAATAGGACTATTTTGGATATCACCCCCTTCACCCATATATAGAGATATCTAGAACATATATCATTCTTAGAGATCCAATAAGACCGTCTTAACTAGTCTTATAAATCATCAATCCTTAGATGATGGAAATGGTTCATGATAGTTTCCTTATTCAACCTCAGGTAGTTTATGAATAACCTTAGACTACCTTCTAGAATTCTGATGTGATAAATTAGATAAGCCTAGGGAGATGTACAAGGCCATCTTAAACCCCAATAAAGTAGATAATGAACATATATCCTCAATTTATGCATATATATATGTTTGAGTCGATAGGGATTCTTAAAAATAAGAGACACATCTTACTATAATTTCACCTCAATCTCAACATCAAATCATGGGGGTAGCATCACAACCTAATATAAAAAACATAATAAAACTCCTATACAATTTGAGGAACATCATCTACCTAATATTCATGTAATATCTCCAACATTTGAGGAAAAAGGGAATCCACTATCCTACTACCCGCCTAGTATCCTCTCCTCCCAATGAATTATACTATCTATCCATCCACATCAAAAAAATGAAAATCTACTCTACAAATTATATTTAAATTAATTAAAATAATATAACCAATTCAGGAAAAGTATAAAATAAAAAGGATGTTTCCAAAATAAGAATAAGTATCTAACTAACTTGTGGAACCCCATCACTAATCTATATTCCTAACACACATCCAACAAAACACCATGAACTCTTACCAATGTACAAAATAAGAGGTCCCTTGGAAGCCTATTCATATCACTTCATATAGAATAGATTAAATCTAGATAAATAAGGTATTTTGATACTCATTAATTAGAGGAAGTACAAAAAATATTAGATGATAAACTGATCATACGTCGAAAAAAATCTAGTCCTACTTGCGCTACTACCTATAATGTGTGAATCCTAACACACCCAATTCTTCTAACTCTTTTTTCAACCTACATAACCATAATATAGGCTAGTACCCTCTTGATTTGGATAATAACCATTAATTAATCCTCCATCACTATCATTAATTTACTTCTATGAAATAAATTTTGGATCTTCCTGGTAAAACATACTAGATGGAAACTGCTGCTGCTGGTGAAAAACTTCTTATACACGTATATATAACGATAATCCCTAAGTTTCCAAATATTGATCCTCATGGTGACCAATTTCCCTATAGACAAAGCATGGATTCAAAAATCCCCTAAAACTAGTCATCTTCTTGATACACGACTCATCAAGACACCATAGTGGAAACTCTATTGATGCTCAACTCCCAAGGAATGAATCCACACTATAACCTCAAAATGGTTTTTTAACTCCAAATACATTGAATATGTAAGTAGTGTGACCCATACCAGATCACTAGGTGAAAATTCTCCTACATATTATTTGATCTAGAATCCATATCTTGATAGACATTCATGTAAATGTGAATTGTGTAATTATCCTTGATCCTTAGCTCCTACGCACATCATATCCCCTGGTGAATAGAGATCAACTCATGATGCTTAAATGGATCTTTAATTTATGAAAGGATATCCAAAATTAAATCCATCTACAAGTCCATCCATAACACATATTACTCCTTATGTCCACCAAGAATCTATATCCACCATATATGAAGAACACCTTGATTCTAACTAATAGCTAACAAGACTCAATAGTCTTACTCAACTCATTTAAAACCACATTATATAACATTATCCCCACAACAAATATCCTTCATCAGATCATAGATTCTTTACACATAAATCCAAAAATGTTTCTTATGAATTTCATAAAATTCCAACTACCTTACCTCATCCTCCTCTATAAGATCGAACTTATAATGATCTAGTAGACAAATATTCTGAACCTCAACCACCTGTGCTACTCAGTAAGATCCTCCCCAAGCCAATCGTGCAACAGTAAAGAAATCATGCTAAATCCAAGTGAACAACATGTGAAACTAACTTGTCACCTAAACAGGTAAACTAAGTTCTCAACCACACCATGGCTACTCTCACCATGTAACGGATACAAGAACATAGCATATAGTAATAATTATCAAGGTTACCTAGCTACTACTTCCCCACTGGTTTTCCGCTTTTCCCCAACGACATATGACCTGTGCATCTCTCTCCAAATTCCTGTCCGTAGACACCTAGGCTATGCTCCACAATTTGCACCTCGTGCACCACAAAGGCTTACCTGCAGACACCTGGGCGAAGAACCAAACCATCCTCACAACCAAAAGCAACCAGGTAAGTTATGGGAGCCACCACAGCCTGCATAACATGTATCATACATCGGGTATTATACCTCAAGAAATTATAGCCCATTCACCGAATAGGGATCCTCAAGCCATCATAGCCTATACATGTTACACCTATAGTAGTCCATAGGATTCTATATCCAGAATATATGTGTGTGAAATAACCACAATCCATTACAGACTTCTACACACATATATAGGTAAAACTAACCAGTGTGCCTACCAGTACAAAGATCTACCAAGAGAAGAGAGCGAGGTCCAAGGGGGTAGTCTACCATTTAACCTCCCATCAGAATGTTGGGGAAAACACCCCCCAGGGCTCAGAATCCCCGGGGTGTCATTTACCCTTATCGACAGGGTGGAGTAACGTATAGAAACACAAAAAGTAAAGAATATATATATAACTCACATCCACACTATGGGCATTACCAAGTCTTAGATACAACTGCATCTAACGTCTCTCAGACTCCAGGCTGCTACCTCTAAGACTAGGTATCCTATAAGCACACAAACGTTTGAAGAGTTTTATTAGATTACTCCATTCTCATTTTATTAGTTCCACTGTACGTTAATTAATTCTTTAAACATTAATTAACCATGAAAAATTTCCTATTAAACTAAATTGGAATCACATTCAAAATCAACTGCTCCTTTTAAGATTCACATCACCTTTAAATTCTAGTATCTCCATCCCCATGGATTCTCACCATTTAATCAAACATTCATTACAGAATTACTTTTCCATATTCCAAGGCATTCTAGAAAAGCATCATATGCTTCTAAAGACAAAGGAGGCTCAACAAGGTGAGTAGATATACTACCCGTTGAGTCTTTCCTGCCTATATAAAGAGCATAGACCCATTCTCCCTCAAGAGGTTAAACATGGAAAGCACGTGGCATACCCCGCGCGTCTTCACCTCCTTAGGAAGAAGGGAAGCAAGACCAGGTGCCTTGAGCAGTGGGGAAAAGCAAAGTAGATTAACATTCATAGAAAACCACAAGCATCCAGCAACCACATCCATCCCATTCCATCACCCCGAGTGTCCTCCCCGACACCCACATGCATAAACTGATGGATCTCACCCCTCTAGGCGTCATCTTCTGCCACAACCACAAGGGCTCCATGCCTCCACATATCACAATAGCCATCCAGTCTCACATCACAAAACAAGCAGCATGAAAACAACAGTCACAACCATGGGATCTTGACCCTTTAACAAACAAGAGGGTATCTCAGAACCCTTTTAGAAATTCCCACATAATCTGTTCTTTAATCCATATTGAATTAGAAAATTTGTTATTCATAGGTTCCAATTACGGGATACCAAATCAGTATGCTATCACAATTAAATAACCATGCTTACTTCCCTAATTTGATTCTCCTCAAATTAGAATAACTACAACAATGGTAATAACCAGATTAATTTACATGCCTCTTTATCTTTATCCAATTAATTAACAAGTAATTCTGGCTTTAATTTCATTATCAATTTCTATCATGAACAAACAACAAATCAAAGAAAACATAGATATCACTCTATCTAGAAAAACATGAGGCAAACCGTTATCACGGTATAAAGCAACAACATGCGATCAACCAATTCTTTTAATCTGGTTCGAGTATTTAATTAGGTCAATTTCATTGTGATCCAAAGGACTAAAAAATGATAATTCTACAATTGCACATATACAATTAGAGAATCCATGAATCCCATACCTGGAAGAGTTATTGACGTCCTTTATCCACACAACGGTTCACAATACTCCTCTCACGACAACTGCATCCACCGGAGGATTCCACGGTACGACAGTACCAACCAACCCCAAGAAAAACCCATTAGAATCATGGAAATTGCATGGTATAATATGGAAGGGATAAACAAGATATGATGATCCCCGACAATAAACATACCTTATATCGAAGAATGATCGACACAGCTTGGTTTCAACAAAACTGAGCGGAACTGATCTGAGGAGTAAAGTTTGATTGTGAAACTCCTATGGGATGGATTGAAAGGTTCTAGGGTCTCATAGCCGAGAACAATGAGGAAGAACAGGGGAGAATGATATCTTGTCCCTTTTTTTAAGATTTAATGGGGCGACGGTTTAAGATCCGGTTAATTCCCCATTAAAAACGGATCGAATTAACCCATGCGGTTTGACCAATTAAATACATCTCGGCCTTAGGAATAATTAATATAGGATTTATGGAATTTTAAACGGCCTTAAGATCCCTTAAAATAAAGATTTAAATGTATCTTAAGTCAAAGGAAACGTCAAAAGGGGCAAAACTGTAGGAATATTGAATCACTGTTCACCCACTGTTACTGTACATGAAACCGATTTGTAAAACCGATCTGTGAAACCGATCTGTCAGACCGATCTATCAGACCGATCTGTGAAACTGATCTGTGAGACCGATCTGTGAGACCGATCTGTGAGGCTGATATGTCAGACCGATCTATGAGACCGATCTGTGAGACCGATCTGTGAGACGGATCTGTCAGACCGATTTGTAAGACCGATCTGTTAGACTGATCTCTCAGACCGATCTGTGAGACCGATCTGTGAGACCGATCTGTGAGACTGATCTGTCAGACCGATCTGTGAGACCGATCTGTCAGACCGATCTGTGAGACCGATCTGTCAGACCGATCTGTCAGACCGATCTGTCAGACCGATCTGTCAGACCGATCTGTCAGACCGGTCGGTGAGACCGATCTGTTACTGTTCATAAAACTGAAAACACGGTACACAGAACTGGAAAATCGGAAAAGTCCCGGAACACCTCCAACACCAAAATTTCACAAAGTAATGGACCGGAGAGGTCTGGGCCATTAAATTAGATACCTCTCAAAACATTATCATCCTTGATAATTAAAAACCAACCCAGAAGAAAAGTGGGGTCCGAACAACCACCCCATAAGATACCTCTCAGGAGAAAACCACCACGAGTTGTTCAAATGTTGGAACAAAACTACGACATCCGAGAGTATGGGAACAAACAATCCATATCCAATCAATTCAATCATAACATCACATCAATGGTACATAAATAAAACATGAAACATCTAACCATAAAGGAAAAATCATTACATGAAAGGAGTTAAACATTAAACAACTCTGGGTACTGAGCACATATATGTGACTCACTCTCCCATGTACTCTCATCCATGCCACTGTGTCACCATAAGACACGAACTAAGGGGATATAACGCCCACACAACTCCTTCTCCTTGCGGTCTTGGATCTCCACAGGTCTCTCCTAGAAGGTTTCATCATCATCAATATTGATCTCCCCCAATCGATAACATGAGATTCATCATGAAGATAACGACGGAGCTATGATACATGGAAAACATCATGTATCCGACTCATCTGAGCGGAAGTGCTACTCGATACGCCATAGCTCCAACATGAGCTAACACCTCGAAAGGCCCAACAAACTGGGGGTGAAAGCTTACTTCCACGACAAAACCTTCGCTGCCCATGATGGGGAGTCACCGTAAGGAACAAATGATCCCCAACATTAAACTCTAAGGGTCTCCTTCTTTGATCAGCATATGATTTCTGACGATCTTGTGCTGTCTTCATCCTCTAACGAATCACCTAAACCATCTCTATTGTATTATGCACTAGTTCTGGTCCGAGAATTGCTGACTCTCTGACCCCAGTCCAGTATAACGGAGAACGGCATGGTCGTCCATACAAGGCTTCAAACGGTGCCATACCGATGGTAGAGTGAAAACTATTATTGTCAGTGAACTCTACCAAGGGTAAGTGCACCATCCATGAACCTCCAAAATCAAGAACACATGAGTGCAGCCTGTCGTCCAGAGTCTGGATGGTTCGCTCTGTCTGACCATCCGTTTGAGGATGAAAAGTAGTGCTAAGGCACAATTGAGAGCCAAAATCATGTTGTAGACCTCTCCACACCCTAGTGGTAAAATGAGGATCTTGATCAGAATTGATCATCCTGAGTACTCCAAGAAGTCTCACCACCTCCTTTAGATACTGCCTCGACAAAACCTCCACTTAGCTTGACTCAATGATCGCTATAAAGTGGGACTATTTTGTTAAACGATCAACTACCACCCATATAGCATCATGTCCTCCCGGAGCTCGAGGTAAACCTGTAACAAAGCCCATTGAGATATCCTCCCACTTCCACTGAGGAATCTCTAATTGCTAGAGAAGACCACCATGAACACGGTGTTAGGCCATCACCTTCTAGAAGACTAAACATCGAGACACACACTCTGCAACCGTAAGTTTCATCCCAGGCCACCAAAACTGACTCCTCGGGGATCGGTACATCTTCGTCACACCAGGATGTACTGCCAAGGGTGAACTATGGAACTATCGGAGAACCGTCTCGCGCATCACCAAGGGAAAAAAGGATACGATTATACAAAACTCGGTGTTGTTCATCCTCTGACCAACCATCAAGGGCCTCACCACAAACAACTCTATCTCTCCAGACATCCACCTCTAGATCACCGAACTGAGACTCTTCCACCTTCTGCATCAGGGATGACTGCACCGTCATCTGGAAAAGACATCCTCTACCCCCAACTTCTCCCATATCAAGATGCAAAGCTGATAGCTCTTACATCACTCTCCAGGAATCACCAGATTCACGCACAACATCATTATGTGACTTTAGGCTTAGTGCATCAGCTGCAACATTCCCTTTTCCAGGTGTATACAATATTTAAAAGTCGTTTTCTTGCAAGAACTCCATCCACCGATGCTGCCGCAAGATCAAGTCATGTTGGGAGAAAACATACCTAAAACTCTTTTGATCGGTGAAAACTACAAAGTTCTCACCAATGAGGTAATGTCTCCACAACTTTAGAGAAAACACTACGGTTGAAAACTCAAGATCATGGGTAGAAAAGTTGCATTCATGGGGATGCAACTGACGAGACCCATAAGAAACAACTGACCTCTGCTGCATCAGAACACAGCCTAGCCCCAGATGTGAAGAATCACAGAAAACATCAAACTGGACTCCCTCCGCTGGAAGACAAAGGACTGGAGCACTTACCAACTTCTCCTTTAGATACTCGAAAGATGGCTGACTCTGATCAGTCCATATGAACGCTTGATCCTTCCTGGTCAAAGCTATCAGAGGATTAAAAACTTGGGAGAAATTGGCTACAAACCTCCTATAATAGCCTGCGAGACCTAGGGATCTTCAAAACTCTAACACGGTCTTGGGGGTTGCCCAAGACACCATTGCTTCTATCTTAGACGGATCCACAGCTACTCCCGGTTGGGACAGAACATGCCCCAAGAAACGAACTTCTCGAGCCCAAAACTCAAACTTCAACAACTTCACAAACAACAGATGTTGGAGAAGAATTCCCAAAACGGCTCGTAGATTCTCTCCATGATCTTCTTCAGATGTGGAGTACACAAGGATGTCATCGATGAAAGCCACAAAAAACTTGTCCAGGAATTCACGGAACACAGCATTCATCAACCACATGAAAATAGCTGGAGCATTCGTCATACCGAAAGGAATTACAACAAACTCATAATGCCCATGACGACAACAGAAAGCAGTCTTCGGGATATCCTCATCCTTTACACGCATCTGATGATATCATGACTGCAAGTCAATCATTGAGAACCAACTTGCACCCTTCAGTTGATCGAATTGGTCATCAATCTGCGGAACAGAATAGCGGTTATTTATTGTCACTTTTTTTAATTGACGATAATCGACACACAACCGCAAACTGCAGTCAGCCTTTTTCACAAACAAAACTGGCGCTCCCCACAGAGACACACTTGGCCGAACAAAACCGCACTACAACAGCCCATCAAGCTGAATACGTAACTCTCTTAACTCTGAAGGGGCCATCCTATACAGAGACATGGAGATAGGATACGCTCCTGGCTGTAGGTCGATCCCAAACTCGATCTCTCATCGAGGGGGTAAGGATACAACCTCTTCTGGAAAGACGTCAGGGTACTCCTTTAATACCCTAGGAAACGCCAACTTTTGAACCTCTAAATAACTTAGCATCATCCCAGCCATCATGGATGATAGGGATGGAACTCTTCTATGACTCTTCCGAGGATCTCTCTCACCAAAAAAATCCACTTTCTCTCCATCTTCATCATTGAAAACAACCTTCTTCCTGTAGCAATCCACAATATCCTGCACCGAATACAACCAATCCATGCCGAGTATGACATCATATGGTTGTATTCGTAAACATAGGAAATCTCCCCAAGAGAGGTGTTGCCCCAACACTAGCTCACAGTCTCTACATACTTCAAACAAGTCGGCTCGACCTCCAACTGGAGTAGTCAACGCCAAGGGCACTGGAAGCCTCTATACCTCAAGTCCCAAAGCATGGACAATGGTAGGTGATATAAAGGAGTGTGTTTCTCCTGAATCAAACAAGGTAAACAACATGGTAGAAAACAAGAAAAGGGTACCTCGAACGACATCTGGCTCGCCTGGGGCTGGCAACGGTAGAGCATGAAGCTGACCACGACCTCCTCCACGGCCTCTCTGACCCTGATGACGACCACCACCATGTTCATGCTCTGCTCTCTGAGGATGGGGAGCGTCATGGGGTTGTCCTCTGCCTGCTCCATCTACCCTCAGGTGATCTAAAGCTGGTGCAACCTTCTGCTGCAGCCTCGGCTGGAACTGCCTCAATAGAGGAACCTCGAGCGGAGCACTTGGTGCATGATGACTGCTATGAAAAGTCGGGCACTCCCACTGCTGATGACCACTACCACCACAAGAAAAACAAGCACCTGATCCCTTGGTATAGGCCTGTGAGTTTCTGCCTCTGGAGAAATGTGATGGGAAGGGATGTGACCTACCCTTAGGTGAACGGAACCTCTTCTTCCCTGAAAAATGGGATCCCCGGAACACATCTTTTCTTCGTTAAGAATCAAGATGATTCCCCTCTCGTGATGATCCGGTCCTAGAAAAATTCCTCTCAACAACCTCTCCCCTAGCCATCAACTCAAGATATGTCTTTATCATAAATGGGGTGACCTGGAGCTGGATATATGGACGCAAAGCCTCCTCGAAATGCCTCGCCCTGGCCTCCTCATCTGGTAACAGGTCTAAAGCATATCGTAGAAGGTTCCTGAAACGGATTCCAAACTCTCGAACACTGGAGCTCCCCTGTCGAAGGGTAAAAAGCTCCTAGCGACCGGACGCCTTCGCAGTCGAAGAAAGAAACTCAAATCTAAACCTATCTCGAAACTCCTCCCATGAGATCGCTGACTCCTCACAATCCCCGAGGAACAAGAACCACCAATGTCTCGCTGCTCCACGCAACATCGTCACAACCAAGGACACCTAGTGTTCCTTCTGAGCCCGAATCGAACTGAAGCCAATCTCGACCTCCTCCAAAAATTATTCTATGAATTCATCTGAAACGGACCCCCCATACTTCTGTAGAATTTTCCACTGAAACTCTCGGAGTCTCTTCCACCAAGTGTCATCTTCATCAACCTCTACCCGGCGACGATCTGCTGGAACAGCCTGCTGGGTGTCTTCTGCGCAAACCTGACGAGGACGTTGACCTGGAGCCATACCTGTAAAATAACAACTGTTAGAGCTCCTAATCCAAGAATATGGAAGACTCAACATTAATTAATTAATTGTCTTGTTTTATTAATTTTAGTTTACTTATCCCAAGGTCTACCCATTCAAACATAGGCGCAATGAATAATGATGCATGATCTTTTCCTAGGTCTCTACCCGGAAACCAGTATAACTTTTTTTAGTATCCATCATAAACTTAAAGGTTCGTGCAACAAATCATAGGGGGCCCTAAATGCCTATGTCTCTACCGGTATCCAGTGTTTACCCCAATTGATAAACATGAATGACATTGTTGCCCTACCATCACATGCATTCTCACTTGTGCCTAACTCCAAACTCCATTCTATCACTCAACCAGACCTTTGATACCACTCTGTCATGACCCCCTCCCCACAATGTGTACCCCTC
Organism: Viscum album; assembly: GCA_963277665.1. Lineage (NCBI taxonomy): Eukaryota > Viridiplantae > Streptophyta > Magnoliopsida > Santalales > Viscaceae > Viscum > Viscum album. Next base: position 1,598,233,152 of record OY728161.1, read on the forward strand.
CTGGTCCGGCAATGTGAGAAGATAGATAATGACCCCCGAGTCCCGCCTCCAGTAGGCCCCGGGTTGAAGACTAGCACCGAGGGTATAATAAACATACAAATGGGAGGCATTACCCTCTACAAGAACACATGCAGAAGACAGAGATAGAATAGACTGCAATCAACTCCAACTCAGAACTGAAATATAAAAGAAATCCAAGTACATATATGAAATTTCATGAAAAGGTACTACAACTGAAAGGGGAAACTAAAAGTCCTTAAAAGAATGTAAAACGACAGCGACCACATGCCCGAACAACTCCTCCTCCAACCACAAGATATTAGTAACCAACTTGATCCCCAACCTGCTCCAAGTGACCTGAAAAACAGTTTATAAATACATAGGGTGAGTATAACAATATACTCAGTAGGATCCTCCCCAAGCCTCTCATGCAACAATAAAGAAAGCATGCTAAAGCCTAGTGAACAATAAGTGAAACTAACTCGTCACCTAAACAGGTATACTAAGATCCCAACCTCACCATGTCTACTCTCACCAAGTAACGAATACAAGAACATAGCATATAGTAAAGAATATCAAGGGTACCCCGCTACTACTTCCCCACTAGTTTTCTGCTTTGCCCCAACGACATACTTTATGTGCATCTCTCTCCAAAGTCTTGCCTGCAGACACCTGGCCTAACTCCACAATCTGCACCTCGTGCACCACAAAGGCTTGCCCGTAGACACCTGGGCGAAGCACCACACCATCCTCACAACCAAAAGCAACAGGGTATGTTCCAGGGGCCACCACAGCCCGCATAATGTGTATCATACATTGGGTATTAGACCTCATTCCATTATAGCCCATATACCGAATAGGGATCCTCAAGCCATCACAGCCTATACATGTTACACCTATAGTAGTCCATAGGATACTATATCCAGAATATATGTGTGAGAAATAACCACAAGAAATTACAACCCTCTACACACATATATGGGTAAAACTAACTAGTGTGCCTACCTGCACAAAGATCTTCCAAGAGATGAGAGCAGGGTCAAAAGGGGTAGTCAGCCATTAAACCTCCCATCATAATGTTGGAGAAAACACCCCCTAGGGATCAGAATCCCCGGGGTGTCAGTTGCCCTTACCGATAGGGTGGAGTAGCATCTAGAAACACAAAAAGAACAGAATATATATATATATAAAATACAAACTATGGGAATTACCTAGTCTTAGATACAACTGCAGCTAAAGTCTCTCAGACTCCAGGCTTCTACTTCTATGACTAGGTATCCTATAAGCACACAAACGTTTGAAGTGTTCTATTAGATTACTCCATTCTCATTTTATCAGTTCCACTGTATGTTAATTAATTCTTTAAACATTAATTAACCATGAACAATTCCCCATTAAACTGAATTGGCATCACATTCAAAATCAACTTCTCCTTTTAAGATTCACATAACCTTTAAATTCTAGTATCTCCATCCTCGTGGATTTTCAACATTTAATCAAACATTCATTACAGAATTACTTTTCCATATTCCCAGGCATTCTAGAAAATCATCATATGATTCTAAACACAAAGGAGGCTCAACACGGTGATTAGATATACTACCTGTCGAGTATTTCTCGCCTATAGAATGAGCATAGACCCATTCTCCCTAGAGAGGCTAAACATGGAAAGCACGTGGCATACCCCTCGCGTCTTCGCCTCCTATGGAAGAAGGGCAGCATGACCAGCTGCCTTGAGAAGTGGGGAAAAGCAAAGCAGATTAACATTCAATGAAAACAACAAGCATCCAGCAACCACATCCATCCCTTTACATCACCCCCGGTGTCCTCCCCGACACCCACATGCATAAACTGATGCATCTCGCCACTCTAGGAATCATCTGCTGCCACAACCACATGTCCTCCATGCCTCCACATATCACAACAGCCATCTAGGCTCACATCACAGCACAGCCAGCATGAAAACAACAGTCACAACTATGAGCTCTTAACCCTTAAACAAACAAGAGGGTAACTCAGAACCCTTTTAGAAATTCCCTCATAATCTATTCTTTAATCCATATTGAATTAGAAGATTTGTTATTCATAGGTTCCTATTATGGGATACCTAATCTGTAAGCTATCACAATTAAATATCCATGCTTACTTCCCGAATTTTATTCTCCTAAAATTAGAAAAACTACAACAACGACAATAACCAGATTAATTTACATGCCTCTTTATCTTTATCCAATTAATTGACAATTAATTCCGGCTTTATTTTCATTATCAATTTCTATCTTGAACGAACAAAAAATCAATGAAATCATAGATATCACTCTATCTAGAAAAACACGAGGCAAACCGTTATCATGGTATAAAGAAACAACATGCGATCAACCAATTCTTTTAATCCGGTTCGAGTATTTAATTAGGTCAATTTCATTGTGATCCAAAGGACTAGATCATGCTAATTCTATGATTGTACATATACAATTAGAGAAGCCATGAATCCCCTTCCTGGAAGAGTTCTTGACGTCCTTTATCCACCCAACAGGTCACAATCCTCCTCTCACGACAACTGCATCCACTAGAGGATGCCATGGTACGACAGTACCAACCAACCCCAAGAAAAACCCATTAGAATCATGGATGTTACATGGTATAAGATGGAAGGGAGAAAAAAGAGAAGATGATTCCCGATGATAAACATACCTTATATCGAAGAATGATCGACACATATTGGTTGCATCAAAACCGAGCGTAACTGATCTGAGGAGTAAATTTTTATTGTGAAACTCCTATGGGAAGGATTGAAAGTTTCTAGCGTCTCATAGCTGAGAAAAAAGTGGAAGAACAGGAGAGAATGATATCTCGTCCCTTTTTTATGATTTAATGGGTCAACGGTTTAAGATCCAGTTAATTCTCCATTAAAATCGGATCGCATTAACCCACGCGGGTTGACCAAGTGAATACATCCTGGCCTTAGGAATAATTAATATAGGATTTATGGCATTTGAAACGGCCTTAAGAGCCCTTAAAATTAGGCTCTAATTTTTTCTTACGTCAAAGGAAATGTCAAAAGGGGAAAAATTATAGGAATCTGGAAATATTGTTCACCCACTCTTACTGTACATGAAACTGATCTGTGAAACCGATCTGTCAGACCGATCTGTGAAACAGATCTGTCAGACCGATCTGTGAAACCGATCTGTCAGACGAATCTGTGAAACCGATCTGTCAGACCGATCTGTGAAACCGATCTGTCAGACCGATCTGTGAGACTGATCTGTGAGACAGATCTTTCAGACCAATATGTGAGACCGATCTGTGAGACCGATCTGTGAGAGAGATCTGTCAGACCGATCTGTGAGACTGATCTGTGAGACCGATCTATCAGACCTATCAGTGAGACTGATCTGTGAGACCGATCTGTCAGACTGATCGGTGAGACTGATCTATTACTGTTCATAAAACTGGAAACATTGTTCACAGAACTGGAAAATTGGCAAAGTGTTGGTGATATGTCCCCTTGACCTCCTGGAACACCTCCAACACCAAAATTTCACAATGTAATGGACCGGAGAGGTCTGGGCCATTACAATAAACCCATGATTCTAGCCTCTAGTTGGCCTCAAGTTCTCCAAAAGCACCAATTGTATGATAATTTCACATATGGGAGGAATTACCCTCTATAGTAATAAAGGACCGAACGATAATATAGAAAACTATAACAATACATCATATAATACAAATGAAAACCCAAAACCATCCCAAAATGCATGAATAATGTCAATAGATATAATAAAATTCTCTAAAATAAGTTATAAAAGAAAATCCATATGAAAAAAACTAAATCGAAACACCAATTTATAATTTCGTAATTAAAATATTGGTCCCCATCGTACTCCTAGAAACAAAAAAATTAGTTAATATACATAGGTTGAGCATTAAAGTATAATCAGCATGATTATACCCATGGTCTCATGTGAACATGTGAAAAACCATACAAACATGCCCATGAATAATTAATAGATCGAAAATGCACATAAATAAAAAAACTAATCAATCATAGACTCACCATAGCTCACTCACCAAATTAGACATCTATTATACTAATATAATAATCATGAATAAAACAAAGGTGCCTTAGTGCCACTTCCCCAATAATTTTATACACATACCCCCCAATGATGAACTTAATTTTATCTAATCAATTCCATACATATAAAATATCAAAAAAATATGTTTTGTATGTCTAGACATCTACCTTCCAAATACACCCTAACAAGGTATACCATCTCATTCAAGGATTAGGAATCACACCACCACATCTCGGTTGAGATCACCTGTTCCATTACATCGCATCTTTCCTAAAGACACATGTCATCACATAACCTATCCTCAAATTACCAAGGAATTTTGGTATCATAAATGTATAGGAAATCAGCCTCATCCCATCCTCATACCTCACATGAATCCCACCATATATCACATGACTCTTCTTATTCATCACATAACAACTCTCTTGATGACTTCTAGGTCATCACACTTAATCTCTTTGAAGACAGCTACGCGAAAAGTACTAGGTAATCTTTAACACCAACTCAAATAATCCTTTCTACTAAAGGAATAGAAGGGAAGGGGTACTTCGTTTAAATCTATATCACCACTATCCTGGTATTAGGGAAATCACTTGGAACCCAAAAACATTAAGAATTGTTAATGTTTTCCAACTCATGTGGGTAATATAAATATGTAACATAAAATACAAGATATGTATAACCAAAATTTTTCCAAAATATGGGTTAACAATAAATAAGCAATAATAGACCAAAAAACTACCAATATTACACCCATGAACCATCCCCACCATTTCCTCCACAATATTGAAAACACCACAAAACCACTAAAAAAACTGACACATTGCGTATTCAATTACAGGTTTCCCCACATTTACACATTTATCCATTTCAATATATATTTCAATGTAAATTACATTATTTAACTATTTCGTTAATATATATTCACAAAAACAATTCAATCCCATTAAATTAAATTACTAATAAATTCATTTGTTAATTTCGTTTACCATCATAATTTATTTTGTTATTAACTAGGAAAAGATCAATATTATGGTACACCACAACAATCCCAACTCACATCAACCACCACTATTGCCTAAAAATAACATCCTCAACATAAACTAAGACAAATATAAATACAAAAAAACAAATAACCCCACTGTTATATATCACCAAAAAGTCACATATCATAACAAAACATCATCACCATCACAAAGATCTACCAATATGCATGGAAAGCACTGTGTAATACAACCACTTCACAACTACCCATGTGATGTCCTTACCAACACCAACCAGAATGTAAATCACAGCCAAAAATCATCAAAATCACAACACATATCACAAAACAACTTATTTTATATCATAAAAAATCACCAATACCATCATTCCATAGTACCAATCATAAAAGGAAACACAACGAGAACAACCATTGAAACAACACATATCCCAACTTTGACATTTTTATTCAATGGTTTTTATCAAATTACAACTTTATTTTGCATGATTATTATTATGGATGAAATATTTACATTGGAAACCAATTCATTATCAAAATATAAATTCATTATCCTTTAATTCATAGAGTATTTTAGGGACAAACATATCATTGTTATACAATCAATACATACCAGATAACCATGGATCCTAAGAGAAATTATTTAAAATATTTTCCAAAAAGATATAGTGTTTCCAATAATATCATCAATGTAAAAAAAATAATGTGATTAATCCACATCACTATTAGGTTCATATTATTATAATTCATTTTTATTATTAATCTAACACTTAAAAATCAATCAATAGATGGTAGAACTATGTAATCCCTACACATAGCATTCAAAATAGGGAGACAATGGATTCCCAACCTTAAATAATATATCAAAATTGGTAAAAAAATAAATTGTGAAGAAGAATTATCATGAAAAAAAAATTTACAAAGAAACTGTAGATCATCATCAGTCATAAAAGTGATCATAAAAAATGTATCATGAACACTACAAATTTGATAAAAAAAAAATAATAGAGAACCCAAAATGAAAAATAAGTGGGAAAATTGGAAGGAAGATAACCCCCCACCAATCACAAAAAAAACCCATATATAACATAATGTGTAATGTAAGAGATGGAGGATACTAAGATCCATTAATGCTATTAGGGTTCATATAGAATCCAAATGAAATAATGGTTGAATAATGGGATACCACCCAAACAAGTGACTATAAAATTGTTGGAATAGAATAGATTAATGATATAAATTATATATTTAACTTGGTACTTACATGGGGGTAATAAATTAAAATATTTAAAAATATTTAATGGCATTCAGTTCACATATTTTAGTTTTCCATAAAAAACATGGCTCCTCAGACATAATTCTTTTTGGTCTCAAATTATGCTTTTATGATATGAATTCATTTCAAACATTACACCCTGGAAACATAAAATTGATAAATATAAAATGAATAATCATTTAAACCCACATTCATGATGAATATACCACTTTTATGTCATTAATTCCTTACTACTCTATAACTAAAACTCTAACTCCACAAAATCTCTTCAAGCCTTCTCTTAAGCACCACCAACAAACAAAATCGGTAAAGTACCACTTTGAGAAGGAAAATACTATTAAACTTTATATGTGGGTTTATGTATATGATTTCATATTTACGTTATTTTCCCATATTTCAATTCTTTATAAGTTTTTCCTATTTGTTTAAAAAATTCCAAATTTCACATGTTAGACAATTTTTATGTTCTGATTCCATATATGCAATCCATATTATTGAATTCTAATTTTATTTATTTACATTTAGATTTTATATAGTAATTAAATATTAAAAAAAATTAATACCATCCTATAAAATTATTTTCTTTTTAAAATAATTTATAAATTATTTATCATAATCTATATATATAAAACCCAAAATAACAAATACAATCCATAATGGTAATGTGTTAAATAGTAGTACATCCATGGGTTAGTTTCATCAACATTGGTACTGTAGTGATTTCCAGAATATTGTACAACTATCATAGATGATTTCACTCAATCCTAAACTATTAATGCTATAATTTTGAATGGTTAGGTGTAAACCATAATTATTCTACAAAATTATTAATGTCAAATAAATTTTATTCATAAGAAATATTATAACTGGTTGAATATGTGGTTTATTATTTATAGAACAATAAGATATTTTTATCACCCTTAATAAGATAATTATAAAAATCCCCTTACAATGACTATATTACAAAAGATTATAATGTTCACTGGTCATATAATTGTCATATAGAAATTTACTTTTTATATGTCCATTTCCTCCATTCAACCATATAATAATAATAATTTTATTATTATCTTAATATGTTGATTCCATGGATTTTTTTTATTTGTCATTTTACTTGTGATAGTCATTATGTCTATTAGAGAATTCATGATAGGAAACAACTCTTTTTTAATTGATTTAATTATTTTTTTATCTATTACCAAGTCATGGTTTTGTGATCTTAATAAATATGTTTTATTTATTTATAATATATAATTTTTTAAAAAATATATTTTCATTTTGTACTATAATTTCATGAGTACTACATCCTATGATAAACTATGATTCATTATATAATATACTCTACTGATTCAACCCTAAGAGAGATGCCAAATATTCCTTAGTCTTTATTCCCAAAATCCATATCTGTTATCAACTAAAACTCATTGACTCTTTTTTTATAATATTGTATCTAAATAAATCAACCTAGATAAAAATAATCACATATTAGTGGACTAATTTTATTTTTATGTAGAAATATTAATTCATGTTCCATAAAGATAAAAACATGTAAATATATATTTGGCTTTCACCTTGGGGTGGAAATGGAATGTTCAACCTCATAATAATCCAACTTATAACAATAAATCAATTTTAATAGTCTTATGACCACCTCTTGTACAGTTAAAACTATTCATCTAATAAAAAAGGAAACTCACATATGAGTTATCTCAACTATCATTCTCATCCAAAAAATATATTCTATATCATCATTAGTTGGTATATTATATGTATCCAACATCAATCTCATTATTGGTCTCAAGGAAATTTCAAATATCTACCCGTTGATATTTTCATTACTAACAAGATTATGTGACTAGTGGAACAAATAAATAAAGTGTATTTCATTCTATATATTAAGTCATTAAATTGATTTAGTTTTGTAAACACATTTTGGTTTACTATATGAATTGTATCATGGTAAAATCATGGATTAAACCAAATATAAAATTATTTTCATAGAAGAAACTCATTATGATTTCTCTATAAAACCATTTAAGAACACTTTATTTTATACATATACATCATATAGACTTCCATTTCTAACATGGATAAATCCATTTTTTTTAGAAATAGGTTATTATAGATTATCATTTCCATTCATTCATTTTATATTTAAGGATAAAATCACCATAATATGTTGTTGATTTTATGAATAAAAATCCAATATATAGTCCATGTTAAAAGGATATTCCTAATTTTATTATCTTTGAAATATATAGCAGAAATAGATGAATGAGAGACATAAAAACTGTCTCACTAAAGGATTTACCTATTGAAAATTATCCACATAAACATCATAATCATGTTTTGGAACCCTCCATATATCAATATTTATAATAAAAATTCATTACGTTATAAAATGTTTTTCAATCAATAAAAATGAAGTATATATGAAAAAAAAATTAATAATAAAATAATTTAAAAAATATATAAGAAATTTAAAGGATATAAAGATACCCATAAAAGTTATTTTCAAATTCAAATGAAATGATAATACATATTTATTCAAACCCATCTATTGGTTTAATTGTAGGTAACTCTCTACAAACTTTGAATAAATTCCATTTTTATTTTAGATTTTTTGAAATCAGTATATTTTCACCCAGACAATATAAAATAACACTGACACGCACACAAACACACAAAAACACACAAACACACATGTATATATATATATATATATATATATATATATTTGTGTGTGTTTGTGTGTGTGTGGGAGGTGTTCTTACTAATTACAATCACAATGGGAAAAGAAATTTCTTATCTTATCCCAGTGTGGTAGAGAAATTTATTTTATGACAAAGAAAACTTGAGATGTTGTTCACAAACATATTATTCTACCCAATCTATTATAAAAAAAACTTATCAATAATTATATTATATATTGATTATGTATAAATATTTTCCAATTTTAATGTATCTTATATCCATGCCTATAACTGAATCTAAGATGAAAAAAAATTTAAAATGTGTCTATGATACCATTTTCTTATCACCCAATGAAAATTGGTCCATACCAAAACCAAATTTTTACATCACCTCACCTATATTACCAGAAATCACTAGAGGACACAGAAAATCAGATATTGTGATAATTTTCCATGGGGGGGATGGTTTCTCTCATAATAATTTTCGTTTTACATGAAAAAGTTATTCCAAATTTGTTTTATAAAGGAATAATAATTTTTTTATATTTATAACCATTAACCAATACAATTAGTATCCAAATTTATTATTAAGGTAACACATATAATATAGTATACATAAATTAATAATCCAATGAACTAATTAAATCTCATTCAAACATGTTAATATAATTATGATAAAATATTATATAAAACATAAAAAAAGAACCATTTTTAACATATGTAAAAATGTGGGATTATAAAATGAAAAACAAAATTTGTAATTGTGATAGATAAAATTTGTTGAAAAATATATAATATCAAAAGAAAAACATATACCACCTAAGATCACATTAGAACCTAATTTCCATGATCTAAAATGAAAACTAAGTCCGTTCATTAAAAAATAATGAGGAATTCCCCTAACATGTTTCATGAATATATATACGTATATTCACATATAATATATAAGTATAAGTAAGTAAAAGTATAAATAAGATTTCCCAGGGACTCCCCATAAATCACATACAATTATATAACTAAAATTCCAAATAAAATTATGTTAAAATAGAAAATAATATTTAAAATAATATACCATTAAATTTAGTGATTTACATAACATACTTAAAAATAACCCATAGAAACATTTATACAATCTCAACTGTCAAGAATCATGTTTAATATAACTTGTACAGTTCAATGTAATACATAACATGGATTTACATTACAAACAAGTCTTAACCATTAGGAAAATAATCCATCTAGTTGAAGGACTATATAAAAAAGAAAATATTGAGCATTAAAATAGATATAATTATGTTTATGAACATTATGTGGACATTATACACCCACTATACCAAATTTCATCACTCTGCAGCCCAAATTTTGGATCACAAGTAGGGAAAACCAAACCATCCGTATATGAATTGTAACTCTAGTATCCTAAAGATAATTATTATTTTATTATTATATTATAATATATAAGTGATCTCATCCTGAATAAGTGATCATTTTTTAGTATTCATGAAATATATACATATATGATTCCAAATTTAAATTGGAATTGAAATATGAAACATATTGAATGAAATAATTATAAATCCTCAAACTCATTAAAATATTACTTCTTTATATCTCATGGAATAGAAAACAAGTATGGGTAATATCAAATTCTTGGTAGGGGTTACATATTGTAAATACACAGAAATTCCATGTATTGTTTTTAAATACATGGGAATATTACGAGCCTACAATAATTGATGGCTCTTTATTTTGAGGCCCAGTGTGCCCAGAATGGAAGTTTGAAGTTTTTTAAGGTATGTTCAGTAAAAGAACGGGCGGAAATTTACATATTTTGTACCATTGATCGGATTAATAACCTAAGGGAACCATTGAATTTGAAGCACCATAATTCTCTTAAGGGAGTCTTATCATCGACCAATGTTGGTCGGGTGAAAAAGTTAGTTTTGATATTTTTAATAAAATAATAAAACTACATTAACATTTTTATTTTATTTTTCCTAACTCATGTTGAAAGGTGGTGGTTGGACCGATGGGTTTTCAAGACATTTAATGGCTTTACAATTCAGTTTCATAACCACGCCATTGGTAATTAAGAGGTTCATTAATTAATGAACCTAATTAATTCTTTTTATGTGTTACTCACCCTCACCATAAATTTAATTCAGTCTTAGGTTTGGTTTATAGAGAAGACTGTGAGGAACCTCTGGAAAAGTAATACAGAATCTTCCACTAACGGAGGATGGATGTTTGGGTGGCAACGATTCGGGGTCGACAAACACTGGAGACTTTATCCAATGTGGACTCCTCTCCCGCCCCAACCACGACACCTCGAATGATTATCGAGGTAGGGGGTTTTGTCTTCATTAAATATTTGTGTTTTTTTCATGATGAATTATAATTTTTTGAAGATGAATTAATCTCAACCATGTTATGATGCTAACGCGAAGGATGTGGTCCAAACGAACACGACCCATACCCTACACCGCTTGATTTATCATCGGGTTCATCGAGGGAGGATTTCTCAAATTGACGAAAGCTTGAACCAAGAGGAACTCAGCATCGAAGGCATCCCAGGAGGCCCATAGGCTCTTTCATAAGGAAAAATAGACAACCATATCTCACCCTACGGCCAACAGAATCCCCATAGGTGTGAAATCGTTTTGTGCCGCAGTAGAGAAGTAGGGGGGGTAGGCTCCCGATCGGCCGCGTTGGCGAATCAGGTGCACTATCCCACACCACAAGGAAGGGAGATGCTTCTTCAAAGATGCGGACAATGGGAAATGTTCCCCATAGGTCCTACTATCATGGAGGTGATGCCACGTGGCGCCATTATTTCAAAAAAACAGAACAGACAATTGGTCTGTTCGGAAGGGGAACTGTGTGACCCCATGCGCGGGTCGCAACTGCCGGCAGGCCAGGCCATTTTTCGGCCTAGTGGTCCAAGCATCCACAGCCAATTAAAATCATGGTGGGGAAGTTTGGTCTTGAAATGGCGTGTGTCAGCCAAGGCTGGGTTGGGCCAGGTCAGTCTGATCGGGTCGGAAATGATCTGGACCCTTTTTAGCCCATATTTGCTTTAATGTCCGTATCTCGCAAACCAGAAGTCCATCGGACGAACCATCTACAACTCTAGATTCCATGGAAGAAGAAGGTCCTTTTGAGATCCTCCAACCAAGTTTTTTAGAATGTTGGAGTAAGGCCGGGTTACATCGTACCCGAATCCAACTAGGCCCTCAACAAAAAGGCCCATAACTCTCAGATCGGGCATCTGATTAACGCAGCGTCTAATACGTTAGAACCCTTATGACATGAAAGATCATTGGGTTACTCATATGTGGGACTTTGTGACGGTTAATATATGAATGACGAATTGAGTTCTGGATCCTCCATGAATCAAGCGTACTATGTATGAGAATCTGGTGGATGGATGAGACGTGAATAATGAATAGTGATCCTGTATAGATCAGAACATAGAGATCATGTGTGTATCATCACCTACTGATCCAATGTGAATCAGCACCTAAAAATCCTCTTTGGATTAGTACCTAGCGATCATGTGTTGATAAACACCTAGATATCATGTTTTTATCAGCACCAAGTGTTCCTGTGTGGATCAAAAGCATAACCCTTGACAGAATAAGATGATCCAGCTTTACGACTGAATATCTATATGTACGTACATTAGTTATACCTGTTTTGAGTTAATTATTTTTCATGATTATTTTTTTATTGAGATCATGATTTTTGGATTTCATTTGTGGAATTCTGATATAACTTCGGGGGTCTTGGGGTCCCTACTTATCTTGTTATATTCACCCCTTCTCGGGCTTCGCCCGTACCTTGTTGTGTATTGTGAAAATGACGCGCAACTCTGCTGAGACTATAGGAGTCAGGACAAGGCAGTACATGGAGGTGACTAAATAATGTGGAGACATGTGGAGATGATTTTCACCTACCCTTCAAGTAGGATCCTCGTTGGACAATCTCAAGAGTTGTCTTCTATTTTATAGTGTATTGTATCTTTCAATTGGGATTGTATTTGGGTACCATTACATACAGTACACACCTTTAATACTGCAGTTTTACTTCGTGGCTGCATCTTGTTGTGTTCTTGGACTATGTGTTTGTACTGGATTAAAGGAAAATCCTTTCATGGATTATGGATAGGCCTTTCAGGTGCTAGTGTCATCCCATGGCCTATGGAATGCAGGACTTGGGTAGTAACGACAAGGGCCCCGAGGGACAGGTCATGACAAAGTGCTATTAGAGGAGTCGGTTTTACCGAAAAACTAAGAATCTAATCAATCCAATGGATAAATAGTGTTATGTGTATTGAGTGTGTTTTTCAATTTGGGGAGTCCAGTGTTGGTGTGGCGGCCGATGTATCTATAATATAGGACCCAAAATTCTGATTCCCAAATCGATGCTCGAAAAAACTGATTGGATATGTTTTAGAAATGATTTACTTTTCATATATTTAGAGTCTTCTCACCAGGTATAACATATTGACTATGGCACACCTATTTCCTTTCAGGATTCTACTACGTAGACATCCAGTCAGGATTCGAGAGAGTTAATGATGATGGCCTACCGATCGATGAGGCTTTGGTGCAAGGCCCTCTTAATGGGTTGACACCATCGGGTAGTGTAAAAGCAGCACCACCACATGGAGAGTAGTAGTTCCCAAAAGCCCCATTGGAAGACCATTCACATTGGATAAGCACATTTCACAAGTTCTAGAGATAGAGTCCTCCAAGATTATGAGGGGAGAATGATCTATAGGAGGCCGAGGAATGGATGGAGGATTTCACACTAGTGTTTCAATTAGTTGAGAAAACAACATATCAGATGGTAATCCTATCTTCTAGACACTTCCAGGACACATCAGGGAGATAGTGGAGTCTAAAAATCAAGATGCATGAGTAGGTGACACTATTCTGGTAGTATTTTTAGACCCTCTTCCGGGTAGAGTTCGTACCACAAACATTACGCTCAGTGTGTATCCAGGTGTTGTTGCTCTTACAAAAGGGCATATTTTCATTGGAACAATACTCAGTGATATTCACTGACCTCTCACACTACTCCACCGACATGGTGTGATACCATTTCTTCAGGGACCTTACCATTGAGATGGTTCTCTGGAGGGAGATTTGAGCATCAATGATATCACTCAATATCGCAATGCATGTCGGAGTACTCGAGCGAGAATTATTAGAGGAGAGATTCTTAACTGAGTAAGCACTGACGGTTAGATCCACCACTGGTTGATAGGTAGCTCAGTCATCTACAGTAGGTAGTAGGAAGATGATGTAGAGGTCCATGCAGGGCAGACCATCCGGTGGACGACCCCAGGACGTAGGGTCCGAGGTGAAGAGCCCGCAAGGCATAGGATGTCTTCTAAACACTAAACCTTATTACTCTTATGGCGGATAGGGACACATGGATCATGAATATCCGACACTGTTCATAATTGATTAGCATATGACTGAGGGACCTTGGAGGTAGGGACCGGGGTTCGAGTGAGGGGGCTTGCATGGTAGCAGACATGGAATATGAGCATGTCGTGAATCATGTGGTGGATGATGGTTTGAAGATCTACCCCCACTACCCAGAGGTAGTCCACCCCAACCATAGGGAGAAGGTGGACATTGGTGATCTCAGCTTCAGGCCGTAGAGGACTACAACCACAACGCTACAAAGATTATTAGAAGTATTATCTATGTCTATTCCACTGTAACTACAGTTCTTATAGTCACAGGTCCCATTCACTCTTTTATTTCCATGAAATTAATTCAGATCATGGAGATTCCAACAAAGCTATTGGCTCGATCATTATGATTAGTTACTTATATGGAAGAAGATTCGACGATTACACACTAGTTTAGAAAGTATGATCTCACTCGAGGAGGTGATAGCTTCAGCTGGGATCTCCTAGTATCATCGTCAATGCCTTATAAATTTATCTTGGGTATAGACTGGCTATCCAGATTCCATGCTCGTATCGACTATTTTAGGCGCAATGTGCGGTGTGTCTGCAAGTATGGGATCAGGATTTCCATCTCCAGTGAGAAGGGATCTTTGTAGAACAATATGGACTTACTCTAAGGAAGGTTCAACCGATCACTTGACAGTTGTCTAGCCTTACCCTCGAAGTAGATGATATTAGGTGTCCGAGTTTTCCTGTAGTGGCGGACCAGTATGAAAATGTCTTTCATTACAATGTTCTTTGGACTACCTCCTCAAAAAGAGGTCGATTTCTAAATTATGTTGTACCCCGAGATGACACCAATACCTATTCCATCATAATGGATGGCCCCCGCAGAGCATCATGTGTTGCATTTATAGTTGGAGGACTTATATAGGAAGGGTTTCATCAGGCCATCTATTTCTCCATGGGCATTCCCGATTTTTTCTCCAAGAAGGCAGATGGGATTCTAAGGCTTTGTTTGGATTATCAGCACCTTAACCAGTTGACCGTAAATGACATGTAACCACTCCCAACGATTGATGATCTCTTAGACCACCTAAAGGTGGATCGATAGTTTTCGAATATAACCCTCAGATCCAGCTATTACCGTCTTAGGCTAAGATATGAGTACATACCGAAGATAGCCTTCAGATATTGGTATGTCCATTAAAATTTCACGCTGATTCCCTTCGGTGTGACCAGTGCTCCATAACTGTTCATGGGGATCATGAAAAGGTTCTTCGAGCCTTACCTCGATGGCTTCATGGTGGTCTTCATTGATGTCATCTTGATATGATCATTGTCGGAGGAGGAGCATGCCCTTAACCTAATGATTGTTTTAGATACACATCGTGAGCACTAGTTTATTGAAATATCTCAAAGTTCTAGTTCTGGATACAAGAATTCCACTACCTGGGGTATGTTATCTTGGAGGATACTGTTGTTGTGGATCCGGTGAAGATAGGGGAATTGTATTATTGGGATCCACCCAGGAGTGTTACTGAGGTGTATAATTTCATGGGATTGGATTGGTACAACTAGATATTAGTACCTAACATTTCTAGAGTTTTGACACCCTTTTCACCTTTAAAAATGGAGGGACAACACTTCGTATGGACGGACAGATTCTAGTAGTGATTTCTGGAGCTGAGGGAGGGACTGACGAGTGCCCCCATCTTGGGGCTACCAGACGAGGGTATCAGGTATGTTGTCTATTGAAACGCATCAGGTACCAAAATAGGTTGTTTCCTGATGTTGGAGTTAGAAGTGATTGCCTACGGTTCACGGAATCTAAGACAACACGACCAGGACAATGCTACGTATCACATAGAGTTAGCAGCAATGGTCTTTGTGCTGAAGATGTGGAAACCCTACTTGATGGGAGAACATTTTACAATCTACTCTGATCACAAGAGTCTCATGTGTATATTCTCATAGAAGGACCGGAATATGAGAAATTTATGAATTCTAGAGTTCCTCAAAAACAATGAATTTGAGATAGTCTACACTCTTGGGAAGGGGAACATAGTAGCAGATGCATTCAGCAGGAGGTCTGTTCTACAGTTTCTGAGTGAGGTAATAGTGTAACTAACAATGTTTCAGATATCCTTTGTGGATAGTGATAGAGAAGATTACTTCCATTCTATGATTGTTAAACCCCCACATCTTCATAAAGTCAGGGAGGCACAGCTAGGGGATGTAGACAGTGAGGCCCGACATGCTCAGATATCCTCAAGACACGCTCTTGATAGACTTTTCTGAAGGTGGTGAGAACGTCATCCATTTTAGAGGACACACTATTGTACCAGTGACGCTTCAGGAGGAGGTGTTGAAGGAGTTATAAAAATCACCTTTGGCATTACATCATAGTGTGGAAAAGTTGTACCAAGACCTTCATTGTCAGTAATGGTGTCTAGGGATGAAGAAAGCATTTGTAGAGTTCCTTTCTCAATCCGACACTTGTCATCAAGTGATGGGGCTACCACATATGTCCATGGAAAACAATTCCATCTGGGTTATCGTTGAAAGACTCACCAATTCTGACCACTTCAAACCATCATATATTTGGGATCAGTAGATTGATTGGGATTCCTCTACGTACGAGTGATTTTACAACTTCACGGGGTTCCATCGACGATCGTCTCATATCATGACACGCGTTTTACATCCCTCTTATGGAAGGGGCTTCAAGATGCATTCGGGACTCATCTACTCTTGATCACCACCTTTAACCCTCAGATTGATGGTCAGATGGGTGGACCATAATAACACTCGAGAATATTATTAGATCTCATGTCCTTGATAGTGAACATAATTGTGAGGAACACCTTCCACTGCTGGAGTTAGAATACATAAATAGTTACAAATCCACCATCATCATGGCTTCATTTGAGTCCATGTACAGGCGACCATGTAGATCACCCTTATTCTAGACATACGGATGGGAGTCCACACTTTTGGGTCCATATTTGGTACATGCTACCACAGAGAAGGTGAAGATAATCTAGGAGAGGATGTAGACATCACAGAGCTAGAAAAAGTATTATGCTAACAGAGTATGGAGACCCTTAGAGTTGGAGGAGGGAGACAATGTATTCCTAAAGGTATCACCCCGACTAGGATTACAGATGTTTGTCAAAGGCTGAATGTTATCATTATGTTTCATCAGACCTTTACAGATCCTCGGTTGAGTATGGGAGGTTGAGTACCATCTATCCCTACCCCCACAAATGCACCGAGTGCAAAATGTTTTCCATGAGTTGCATCTGATGAGGTACGTTCTGATCCATCCCACGTTATCGATTGTGGTGAGCTGAACATTGATGATGGGGTGAAGTTTGTGGAGTTCCATTTGGATTTAGAGGATCGATATGAGTGGGTCCTTTGTGGGCAGTTTATTCCTCTAATGTGAGTTCGTTGGAAAAACATGAACCTCCATGAGATCACATGGGATGGGGAGGCTCATATACATGATCAAAACCCCAATATGTTCCCCTTGTTTTTTTATAACCTTGGGGGAAGAAAATACCTAAGGTGTGGTGAATGTAAATACCTAGAAATTACATATAAATTTTTTAAAATTACTAGGGATTATTAAGAGTGTGAAAATTTACAACACTTGATTCGGAGGCCTGGTGTGCCAAGAATACAATTTGGCACATTTTTTGAGGCAGGTTCAGTAAACATGTTGGAGACATTTTCTATCATTTAAACTTGTGCTCAGATTAAAAATAAGAGGGAACAATTGAATCCACAATTCTGATGTTAACTTAAAAGAGGATTAACATCAGCCACAGTAAGTTGGGTGAAAAAGTTTCATTCTACGACTTTTAAAAAATAATAAAATAACATGAAAATAATTATTTTATTTTTACTACCTCTTTTTGAGCAGCGGTGGAGGGACTAATGGGTTGTTAATCCATTTAATGTATTTAGTCATTAGTTTTGTAACCACACCGTTGGGAATTAAGAGGTTCATTAATTAATGACCATCATTAATTCTTATGATGTGTTACTTTCCCTCACCCTCTATTTAATTGAGGATCTGGTTGGGAAAATAGAGATGCCTCTGAGGAACCTCTGGTGATGAACTCCCACATATTCCACCGACAGATGATAGAAGTTTGGGTAGTAATGATTTGGGATCGACGAACGTTTGAGTCTTCATCCAATAAGGACCCATCTCCCTCCAAAACCGCAAAACCTTCAACGATTCTTGAGGTAGGGGGTTTTATCGTGATTAAATCTATGGGGTTTTCTATATAAATTCTAATTTTTTGAAGATGAATTAATCTCACCCATGTTATGATGATAACGTGGTTGGATGGAGATAAAAAAACAAGGCACATGAACTCTGCAGCTTGATTTATCATTTCGTTCATTGGGGGATGATTTCTCAACATGATGGAACCATGAACCGGGAGGCATGCAAAGATGGAGGCATCCTATGATGCCCATAGCTGCTTTCGGAAGGGTAAATGGACCACCCGATCTAACCTAGTGGCACGCGGAAGTCCCTACAGTCTGACGTGAACGGTCACCGGCGGCTGTCGCATACCAACCGTGGAAGAGGGCGGCGCCGTGATAGACTAGCAGGGGCGTCCTACTCCCGGTCGGCTGAATTAGCGAAGGCGGTTCACCGTTTCATGCTGGGGAGAAGAGATCCATGGCTTTGAAGATGCAAGTAAGGGGACATGTGTGATGCGGATCCAGCTGACAAGGACATGGTTCCACGTGGACCCACAGTTTCAATGAAACTGAACAAACCATTGGTCCGCTCGATAGGGGAACCTTGATACCCCCATGTGGGCCGCTCCAGCCCACTGGCTTGGTCATTCTGTTTCCCAACGGGCCGAACCGCCACGACCCAACCCATCCAAGGAAGGTTGGGCCGGTCCAGTCTTCGGGCCAGCAGGCTGAGCCCGCCACGACACAACACACTAGGGTTGGGCTAGGCCCTTTCAGGTTGATCCGGGTCAGAGCTAGGTCATGTCAGCCTCGGCAGTGTCGGGACGGGTCAGTCGGACAGGGTCGGACCAGACCCATACCCTTTTCGGCCAAAAGTTTCTTAAAAGGATGTATCTTGCTAACCAGACGACCATTTGACAAACCGTCTATGGCCCTATAATCCTTGGAATGAGACTGTACTTTTGAGAGACTCCACCTAAATTTTGGAGAATACTAGAGTATGTATGGGTTATATCGTACCCAAATCAAACTGGGCCCTCAACACTAAAATTTCTATAACTCTTAAACCTGACATCTGGCACCGTCTGTTGCATTGAAACCCATATGACATGACATATCATTCGGTTACTCTTATATGGGATTTTATGTCGGTTGAAGTACAAGCAATGGACTGATAATAGGATCCTCCCACAATCAAACGTACTATTTACAGGAATTTAGTGGCTGGCTGAGATGTGAAGAATGAATAGCGATACTGTGTGGATCAACACCTAGATATCATGTGTCGATTAGCACATAGTGATCCTTTGGGGATTATCATGTAGTGATCCTCTGTGGATCAGATCCTAGAGGTCCTGGGTGAATCATCCCTTATATATCTAGTGTGGATTATCAATGCATGATCATGTGTGGATAAGTAGCATAACCCTTAAGGGAATAAGATGGTCTAGCTTTATGACTAATCATTCATACTTCTATACTTAATCTATAACTTGTTTTAGCTGAATCTTTTTCTTCGTGCTTTGTGATTGAGATCATGCTTTGTGGTTTTACTTTGTGAAATTATGAGAGTCCTTTAGGGATCTTAGGGTCCTAACAGAGAATTTTTATACTCACCCCTTCATGGGGGTCTCTCATTCCTTGTTTTGTCTTTTGCGGATGATGAGCAGCTCAGCTGAGACTATAGGAGTCAGGACTATGTGGTACATGGAGGTGACTGGATAACATGGATAGTTGTGGAGACAAGGTGTACCTAACCTTCATATAGGATCCTTGGTGGACGATCACAGGAACATTTTTCTATTTTCTGTTGTATTGTATCGTAGAGTTGGTCTTGTATTCTGGCCTCTTTTCGTTCAGAACACACCATTAGTTCAACAGTTTTACTTCGTTCTTTCATATTATTGTGTTCATGGACTATGTGTTTATATAGGTTTAAAGAAAATTCCTTCCCGGTTTATGGGATACTCCATTCTGGTGTTTGTATCCATACTCAGTCCTATGGAAGGCATGCTTGGGGTAGTCATGGCACTGGCCCCAAGGGATGAGTTGTGACACAAATAGTGGAAGATATTATGTGAAATTAATTCATATTAAATATTGAATGGAAAATAAGTAAAAACACATTCCATTTAATAAATTAGAAGTGAAAAAAAAAAGAATATATAGATAATATCAATGAAATAATATCATGGATAATAGTTACTAAACTCTAAATGCAATAAATGTTTAACGACTGATGCCATGATCATGTAAATTATTATATATTTAGCATCGAGGCCTTGTGACACTGAAATTTAATCTATGGGTGGGTATATACCAATAACCCAACTCAATAGGTTTAATAATACAGTATTTCTCATGAGACATGTCAATCCATCTTGGGGAAATATAATTCTAGGGCCCACCCATCAATTCATGTCAATTTCCTTCCACATATATTGAATGATCAATTTAAATAATATTCATTATCGATAAATATCTTTACTGATTAAATATTACATAATTTAAATAATTCACCAATCAATCAAATAATGTTCATTGTAAAACACTTTATAAGGAAATGGTATAAGGGTTAGTAAATAAGAATATAAATGATACATTTAATATTGAATATAAGAGAAATGTAATGCTCAATGAAATAACATTATAAGAAATTGAATATTTTATGATAATGATAATGATCAAAAAATTAAACAAGATATGATGGATGTACATCAATTAATCATAAAACTATAATTTTTACTAATATAATGCTTTTCATATAAAATAAGAAATTTTAATTGAACTAAATTCAAACATGTTTTCATAAAATATTTATCGTAGATAAATCATTGAAATCCTATATAATAAGAAATATAGTGTGGGTAGGTTATGGTGGTGAAAAGATCAACTAGCACTGTATACATTAAAAGAAAACATTATTTTTTATTTTTTGTAATATAAATTAAAAAAATAACATTTTAGGAAACAATAAATATAATATTTTAAAACAATTTTCAATGTCTAGGATAATATTAATTAACCATGATAAATATTATTTGTAAATTTAAAGGACATTTATTAAATAATTTTTAACAAATATACATTGAATAAAAATATAATTGATCAAGATGGGGAATAAGAATGTATTTTGTATTAAACATTTACTTTCCTGATTCAAGTACCAAAGGGAGGTATGTTTTAAAGAAAACATAGAAAATACATAATTATCCAAAGGATAATAAAATGATATTATATTAAAAAATTATAGAATATAATATTTATTCAATGAATGTATATGAAATAAAAAAATGATATTTCAAAATAAATTTTTACCTCCTTGGTAATAGTCAATTTAAAACCCAATAAAACAATAATAATTAATTAAAACAATAAAATTCATGGATAAAATTAAAATCTTATTAAAAAATCATATGTTGCAATATTCACCCCATTAATATAAAGAGGTGAATAATAAAAAAATATTTATGAATAGTGTGGAAATTGAGAAACGATATATTACAGAGATCATAGGAATAAAGTGAAATTTAATCATTAAATTGAATATGTATAAATAATGTAAATAAATTGAATGAAAATGAAATAAAAGTTTACATAATTATAGGTCATTACAAAAATAATATTGGTATAACATTTTTTTTAAAAATAATATAAAATAATGAAATTCAATGGAGTTATGAAACCCCTTACCGCAAACAGCCCCTTAGTTGAACATGATTTAACAACCTGTGTATTTGTTCAAAACATGTTCTTAATTTATAACATGCATATATTCATTATAATAATATCATATATGATCCTATTATAAAAACAAATCACCCACATGTTAACGGCCCATAATTATTACCATTGTTTGGGATGTCTACTTTTCTTCATTCATGTTTTTTCATAGAAGATTTCATTCTATGGAATAATATATAGTTTCAACATATATATAATTATATTAATTTTATAAAAATAATATTTATTCATTCTATACATGTTACATGTAGAAGGATCCTAGATACACTTAGAGATAGTGAAATATGGTATTAATAATATTTTTCAAATTATTCCTTCCCCATTGGATGTTGCCCTTTTTATTATAAGGGTCACTTGATTTTAAATCGTGTGTTTACCTTATATTACATTTTTCATATTTATATAATGAATATTATGTGAATGCAATGTAAAAATATATTCACATGGACACACAGTTTTTTACTTGCTCCACCCTCACTGGGCTACATCCAAGGAACAAACAATAGAAATGTTTCGATTATACTAAATACACTAAAGCTCACTACAAATTACTATGTATGGATAGGACTCATCATCCCTCTTAGATTACAACCTATCGAAAAATATGAGATCATTTACCTGTCAAATTATTTTTTCCCACTTCTTTTTCAAAAGATCCCCCATTTATTTATTGAATCAATGTTTTTTACACATCATTTTGTGTATCATTGAGTTCTACCTTCACCAATATTATGAATTTCACTTTACCATAGATGTATTGGAAAAAATAAAAGTCTTCAAGCATCCTGAGAGTGAATTTCATGAAATTATAATTTCATGCAAACTACTTTTCCTTTTTTCACAAAAAACAAAATTGTGTACAACATAAAACATTTGTGAAGCTTCCTTCTAATTTTGAAATTACTACTTTCCAAAAATTCTATTATTTCATGAAACTCTATATTTTCGCAGTAACTCCCTACCTGTCTAAAACTCACTACTTGTGTGATCCAAACATCCAATTTTCTATAAGTGTTGATCATAATCAAATGAGTGTGTATCTCCTTATTTATAAGAATATTTCTAACCCTATGTGAAAAATATTCAACTATTTTTCGAGCACGCAAGTCCCATTCGAGAAATTCACTTTCATAAAAACTATAATTTCATGAAAATTCATATCTTTCATGAACATACTTCCATTACAATATTTTTATGTCATTACCTTGAAAATATACATGTCTGAATCATTCCTATCCTCATTAGCAATTTTTCGCAACATCCTTTCACAAAAACCAGTTTTCTCTATTCACCAATTTATAGATATTTTTTTTGAAGACAATGGGAAATGACACCACCTTGTAAATTATCTTTTAGTTCCAGCATTAGATCATCAATTCCTTCTAATAATTCATTGTCAACATACCATGTCATATGTATCTCTGGATATCCCAAACTGATCATCAAAACATGCTTTTTCAACAAACATAATCAACACAAAAATACTTCAATGATTCCTTAATGTACTTTTTCCAAAAAATACATATCAAAAACCACTATCAAATGTTGTAATTTGAAAATGAATCTATTATATTTCTGAATACAGTAATCTGTATGTATGGATGAGAAAAATTATAATTTCTTACACGGTGAAAGGGTAATAAAGTATATGATATATAACATTTGAAGAATAAATTTCTATTATATATATCATATATATTAATTGGGTCTATAATTATGACTATCCATGTTACTCGATTATGGAAAATGAATTGCATTGGGTCACGAAGCAGTAGTACTCCGTACACACAAGCGATGGTTTTCCCCATTTGATGGAGAATTAAATGTATAAATATTATTCCATCAACTTAATAAATTCATATTATATTGTACGGATTGGTTTTATTATATTTAAATTTATATCACATGATTGGTGTTGGAAAAATAATGATGTAAAACACAAAGGTATAGTGAGCACAATTGTCTTCTCATTGAGACCCGTCATTAATATTACACCATATTATATAGAAAGATGGTATTTTTTGAAATACCAAAATCTATATGACATTGATAAGGAATCTATTGATGTATTATATATGGTCTTGGAGGATATATAATTCTCGTGAAGTGTGGATAAGATATGAGAGGTGGATTATTTTATAGGGGACTCAAAGGAAATGCATGAAATTATATTAAAAATTAATATATATATATATATATATATATAACATAAACAAGTCAAGTGGATTCATGGAATACAAAATTAAAGGGTTAGTTGTTATATTTTCTGTCTAAATGTTACCCAAATCATTTGGTAATGTCCTGTATAATTTATAAATCTTATCTTCTAGTTAAAACACTTTAAACCTATTTTGACCACAATTGTTATAATTTTAATTTTTGCCTTGATAACTACAATATATGATGTTGAATAATTGGGATTATAAAAATAATACACTATGATTTAAATATTTGAATACAATTTATTTTATTTAACTTCTACATGTCGTTAAAATTACTTTTATCATAAGAATTGAAAATTCATCAAAAATTGTTTTCAGGAAAATAAATGTTTTATTTGCAAAAATAATTTTACATTTAAAGGAAGTAATGAATTGAATTTCATAATATTTTCTATAGATAAAAACCTATGTAAGGTATTTATACATTTCATAAATAAAAAAACCCAATGGAAACATTCAACGATATTAATAAATTCATTGGCAATTTTTTTTTTAATTTGAAAATAATAAAACTCATTTTCAAAAAATTCAATATAGGTTTAAATAATTCAATATAAGAATTTAAGGTACATTAAATTACTCAATTGGTAACTACTTTTTTAAAAATTACATAAAAAATAATGAAGGTTTTAGGATTATTTTAATATTTCATCAAGTGGTTTTGACACAAAATAACCTCTTTTACTGAGGTGAAAAATATTTAGTTTGTTTACTATTCAGAATGACCAAAACACAAGTTTTAACTATTTTATTGTATTTATTATAAGGATTCAAAATATATTAATTATTTTAATAAATTATCTTAGATTAATTAGAAAATATTAATTGAATCCTAATCCCAAAAAACACACCGAAAAGTGTTGTTTCCAGGAAATGAATTTTTCTAGAATAAGATTATCATTCATTAACAACATGAGTAGTAATCATCACTATAAATATTTAAATTAAATTATATATATCTATAAACTATAATTTTATTAAATAATCTAATATTAGATATTATTTTAATTAGTTAAAATGGAAAAAAAGATATTAACATAAAATTATTTTTTGATAAAACCATTTTTAATAATATAAATTAACATATTCAAAAATAAAATATAATTTTTATTCATATTTAATTTCACAAAAAAATTAATTAAAATAAATCTTACAGAAAATTAAAACTATATTAAATATATAATTGGATTATTAAATAACATTATTTTTAGAAAATAAATGATAATTTTAATAAAATCAGTATTTTTCCCTAATAACTAAAAAATAAAAAATTTCAGAAAAAACCAAATATTTCATTCCAAGATCATTTTTATATTATAAATAAAAATTATCTCATTTTTAGAAAATATTATTTTTAAAATATCAAGAAAATATTTAAAATATTCATTCATATAAATCAATAAAAATTATTTTTTATGAAAATGTATTTTTAAAGAATAAAATGATTAAAATAAAAATGGTTAATTTTTATTTTTATTCAATAAATTTTATAAATTATTTATTGTTATTTTTTTATTTTTTAAACCTAATTAATTACAACCAATCCAACGACTAGGCCATAATTGTTATAATAAATAATAATATGTTAATAATATATCGTGGTTCTCTTAATGCTAGTTGTTGCTTGTTAAGAATAATAATGATCATTATATTGTAAATGTTTATTGGTCTACATGAAAACCTTTTTAAATATATTATCATCTCAGGATTATATCTTGTTCATTAAAGGTTTAGTATTCGAAAATATCATTGTTACAAACTCGTGTAATACTATTTTACAACAAATACACTATTGAAAATGTATGTTGGGAAACATAATTTTTACAGAAAATAAAAAATATTGTGGTTCCTATATAAGGAGATAAATTGTGGGAAAAAATAAATAGACATGGTTAAAAATATTATCCATGGAATAATAGAGACTAATAGGGAACATGTTTGTGTGAAATTTAATAAACTCAACATATAAATATATGATGGTGGAAAAGGAAATTAGTTAATCATAAAAGAAGGAAAAATTAT
The DNA here is from genome assembly GCA_963277665.1 of Viscum album. Taxonomy (NCBI): domain Eukaryota; kingdom Viridiplantae; phylum Streptophyta; class Magnoliopsida; order Santalales; family Viscaceae; genus Viscum; species Viscum album. The sequence goes on from OY728161.1 coordinate 1,598,259,846, forward strand.
AACTTTTTTATTTTTGGATCCTTTTCTTAAAGTGGGAATATTGATTTACTTTTATTATATATAAAACAAAAATATTTACTTATTTTATATCTTCACATTTCATTATATACATTTCATAATTTTGTTGTGTTTTAATGAATTTCCACATCATCTATTATTCATTATTAATGATGAATTTTTCATTCATGAAGCCCTATTATTAACTCTTAATGGATCATTATATCCAAAAATGAATAAAACTACATTCCTTCTTTAGTAAAAATATTAGTAAAATCAAAATGGATAGCACATGTTATTCAATATCATATTAAATTAATTATTAAAACATCAACAATATAACCCCAAAATTTCATCTTAATCCATTTCATAATTATTTAACATCATGAGTCCTATAAAAATTATCAATCAAAATTTAAATTCCAACAGAATAAAAATAAGGTCAATAAATTTCAAAAAATAAATAACCATTTACCCCCGAAATAACAAAATGTAGTTATTGATGTCTCTAACCAAATATGTGAATAGATTTATCATTTTTTATCATAATTTATGTTAATCACATCAATTTTTATAAATCCAATATAAATAAATTCATGCATCAAAAAAATACTTACTTATTCCATAAATAATATCATATTTTTACAAATATATTCCAGAGTTGAAAAAATGTATTAAACTACATCATAAATAACATAAACAATTTTATAATCAAATCACCAATTTGTTCCAAGGTCACCAATGTTATCCGATTAACTTTATCGAATTAAATCATTTCTTTATTCAAATTAAATTAGATTCATAAGTATCTGCCACATATTAAGGTTTATGTTTCCCTTAATCAGGATTTATAAAATAATATCACCTTACCACTAAATAATATTTCACGATTATTAGTACCATTCCAAATGTGTTTTCAAATCCATAAAAAATTACTACATAATAATCCATATATGTATCATGATTATTATAAAAACAATATCATTTATATGATATATTTAAAAAGAATATCGATTCATAAAATATTGGCACCTAATTCATCCCCCTATAATTATTTTCATTGAATCGGTCGTTACATAATCTTGTATATTTACCTTGGATTTGTTCATTGACTCTGATAATGAGCATGTTCTCCAAATATATTATATTAAACTATAATGGGTATATTATGATGAAACTTTTACCCATCATCATACTCCCCACTTTTATATGAAAATTACACACTATATTCCATTCTTTTCCACATATAAAACATCTTATCTTTCATATGCTACATTTCATTAAGTTCTTCTACCACGACACATGACAAGTAGTAAACTAAGTATTTTTACCTCCATGAAATCCACCACTAATGCTCCTTGTGATCTATATTCCTCTCTTATTTTTTAGTTTGAGTGTTAGTTAAAGTAATGTTTTAAATCATATAAAATGATAATTGATTATAAATAATTATAATATACTTAAAATAATTTATGATACAATTTAATTTCTCATAAACACTAAATTTTAAATTTGATTCATTATTAAAATCATTCCTTTGTATCCATCCATTAACTAAAACAAAAAATAATAGTATGAGAAACAAAAATCATAGTGAGAAACCACATAATCATGAAAATCATTTATAAGATGTCTAAAACATGGAAAATTATTTTCAATCCTATACAGTATAGGGTTATCATAGATTATTTATTTTCATAATCTACTAAAATTATTCATAATATTTTATATATAAAATAGGAGTTAACTGAAGAATATCCCTAAGTATTTTCTGACTAGGTGCATGGTAAGTTACCATTCATCGTGAACTAGAAGGATGGCTGAGATATACTCCAAAAATACATTTCAGGGTTAGTAACCCTAGATGATTCTATACTGAAACCACATCAACATGTTGTATCTAGATATGAATTTATTTCATATCAATAAACATAATCCATACCTTACCAATTCATATAAGATATTATACAATAATTAGGCATATTTATAAATTATATCATTTGGTTATGTCAACTAATATTTGTTTTAATAAATATTGTTCTGAAGGTTTATAGAAAACCTCATTGGAAACCTATTGTAACAACCCCAAATCTAGTTTCCTAGACCCCATATATAAATTATTATATCAACATAAGATACAAGGGATTTCATACTAAAGTATCAATCAATTTAATAGTATTTATATACAGATACATACATGATTACAATTTTATATTGGAATTTCAATATAAAAAAAGTAAATAAATACATTATGATTCTGTCAACTCATTTAAAGAGTCATATTTTATATCATGGTGAAAATAAAAAAAAGGATGGAATCAAATTCTTATTATGGGTGACAAATATTAGAATATATAATGGATATATAATTCATAATTATTATGTTAATATAAATAAATTTATAAATATTCCATTTAATGAATAACTATATCAGAAAATGCATCCATAGATAATTTTAATGAAATAACATCATGTATAACAATAACTAAATTCTCAATGAAGTAAATAATTAATATTTGATTTCATGATCTCAAACATCATGATATATTTACTATCAAGGCATTATTAAAGGATATTTTAATTAATGTGTATGTATACACCAAGAAAATGATTTAATAAGTCCAGAAAACATTGTTTTTCCTGAGTATAATGGATTATCGACGAGACATATAATTCTAGGACCCACCCATCACTTCATGTCCAATTTAATCTCTATATATTTGGATTATTAATTTAAATAATTTTTATTGTCATTAAATATCTGTATTGGGTGAAGAATATGAAATATCAATATTTTTCAAGTTATTCAAATAACTATCCAAGTGAAATACTATATATATATAATTGGTATATGGTATAGGAAATAAAAAAATATATGATAAAAAGTATTTATATGATTATGATAAATATATTTTTCATTGAAATTTTATCCCAATAATGTAAATTTTTTAGAGATATTTAATTACATCCAAATTTATCAGGAGATGAGGGATGGAAATCAATTCATCAGAAAAGTTAATTTTAAGAAAAATAAAATACATTAATGAATATAATATATTGGAAAAGAATAATTTAAAAATAATTTCCAATAAATTTTTATTATTTTTAAAATCATTTAAATATTATAGACTAATTTATATTGAATAAAACAATTATGATGGTTGAATAATATATAAATGGTATATAATTGTTTAAAAAAACACCCCTTTTTAATTTTTATATCTGAAATTGGAAAATGAACAATTAAATAACATTATAATAATTCTATTCAAAATGTATAAAAATTAAATTTTTAATAAAAATTTTCTTGATAAATAATTTGATTAAATAAAAAAGTCTTCTGTATGACAGATTTGAATATTAATGGGCATGGTAAAAAATTATAATGGATAAAAAATATAAATAATAGAATATTTTAATTTAAACATTATTTTTCCTTAATCAAGTACCCAAGAGTGGGAATTTTGGGATTAAACATTGAAAATTCATTAATATATGAATAAAAAATGCATGGATGTATGAGATAAATATTATAATATGCGATCAATTAAAATATAATCAATTCCAAAAGAAAATGAGATTATAAAATAAAATCTTACCTCTTCGGAAACATTCAAATTATAACTCCTTGAATGTATAAACCTTAATTGAAAAATTAATCCCCATGAATAAATATATTTTCAATTAAACACATCATATGGTTAGTAAAAACATCACATAAAAATAATTATGTGCATAATACTAAATATTTATCAATGGATTGGAAATTGAGAGTAAATATTTAACAGAGATTGAATCGTTGAAGTGAAATTTAATCAATGATGTAATCATGGGTAAAAAATTTAAATCCACATACATAAACTCTAAATAATACATATGATAATCAAATTCAATTGAATACATAATCTTGAAATAACATAGCTATTTACTGACTAATATAACCTAAAAAACAAATTGAGTTACGAAACACCTTACTTCACACTTCCCTATAGATAAATAGAATTTAAACTCTTATATAATGGTATTAAAGACTTTTTTATTTTAAATAAACCAAATTAATATTTATAATATCATATATGACCATATTATGGCATATTATCATCATTTATTTAATAATCCATAATTATTGTCATTGTTTTGGGTGTTAACTTCTTAATTTTCTCATGCATGTTTCTTAATAAAAATTTTATTTCATATGAATATGATACCGATACATCATCTAAATACTTATATTAATGTTATTAATATCATATTTATAAATTATATAAATTTCTATAGTCATTCTATACATTTTTACATGAAAAATGAATCACATCACATGATGGAGATGATAAGACATGTGTATCCATGAGTGACGTTATCATTTAATAATATTTAAAACATTATGGAATTGGATGATATATTAAATTTAATGAAAAAATATTATTTAATAATATATATATATATATATGTAATTTTTTCCATAATAATGTCTATCCAATGTACTCAGGGATGGAAATAATTTATTGGTTCACAAGAAGGTAGCCCGCCGTACACACGAGTGATGGTTTTATTTCCCATTTAATAATAAAAGAGATTGATAAATATTGTATAATTAGAAAAATAAAATCTCATTATATGGTAGAGACTATTTTTATTATATTTAAATTTTTTATAAAATAATTATATTTTTTATAATAAATAAGTAGTTTGAAAGAGATTAGTGCATATGGTTACATTCTAATAGAGAAACCCCTTTGTTCTTACATCATAATCCATGAAATGATGGTCTTTTGGAATGAAAATAATCTATTAGAGGTGGCTACATAATATATAGAGGTATTATGGTATGCATTTTAAAAGATATAAGGATCATGAATTGTTGACAGTAGTGGATAGGAGGTATCCTTTTATAATAGAGGGAAAAGACACACTTCAAATTACACAAATTATTATATAATATGTATATCTTAATATTGTCCCACATCACCAACAAACACCAAATTTTAATATAAGGGTTTATAGGTTATAAATATACTCAATAAATCAAATTACAACATGTTTTTTTATATATTATATTATATATCTCCAATTTAAAGAAATTCAAACTCAATTTAACCATATCAATGATAATTTAACATTTTACCATGAAGAAATAATTTTATGATGAAAAATAAAATTGTATTTTTAATGTAATAGAATTTACGTATTGTTTTTTTCATTTATAGGGTATTATTTCGAGACTGTTGAATCTGATGGTGCATGATTCTGAGGTCCGGAGTGCCCGAAATGATCTGTCAAAAAATGTTGAGTTTAATATAGCGCGAGTGAGTGGTTTTCCAGAAAAATTATAACAACTCTTAAACAGGTAACTGGATTAGAAATATGAGGCCACCATTGTGTTCAAGATCATTTTTTTACCCTAGGAGGACTTCTGTTTAGTCAGTGAAGGCCTCCAATGAGAAGACCCGAAAATGGAATAAGAATAAATAAAATAAATAAATAATGTTATTTTATTTTTCATATGTTTATAACACACGAACGGTGACTCAGATTAAAAATCAGAGACTATTGATGAACTCTTGAGGGGATTCTATACTTATGAAGATCCTACATTGGCCAGTTCAGGACAACTATGTAATTTAGTTTTTTTTTGTAAATAAAATAATTAATTAGCAATTATTTATTTTTAAAATCCAGAAAAATAAAAACGGTATCATTGATTTTAAATCCAAGAGTACCATTGAGTTTGTTTGGATGTTTTTTCCTTAGGCATAACCTAAACTTGACTGCAATGGGTCGAGGGTGAGTGTTAATAATTTTTCAAATATTTTTAAGGTATATTCAATAAATGTGAAGGCGGTGTTTTCTATCTTTTTAAGTGGTGCTCAAATTAATAATCCAAGATAAACATTGAATTCACAGCGCTGATATTTTTTTGAGGGATGCTTCACTTCGACCAGTGTAGGTCGGGTGAAAATATTGATTTTTTGGACCTTTGAATGATTAATGAAATGGCATGTTATGTTATTTTTTTTCTTTTTCTTTTCTCCAACAGACAAGTGGTGGTGGCAGGATGGATGACATGTCAAGCCATTAAATGGATTGAATCTTCATTACATGTAACCGCACTGTTGGGAATTTTGGAAGTTCATTAATTAAATGAGCCTCATTAATTCTTCATATGGGACACACTCATTATCCTCTCATATTTATATGCAGCTCGAGAAGGGGTGTTTTCACAGCTTCACCAAGCGACGAAGCTCTGAAAAAATACCGCAATGCAAACCACATGGAGGATGAGGTCTAATTCAGCGAGCAGTGACGAGCGCCAAAGAATTGCTAACCGACAATAACGACGAATGAGGTTCCATTGATCATCATCAGTGGACATCTTATCCAGGCAGGGGGTTTATTTTAAGTTAATCATTGATTATTTTTCCTGGCTCCTGCATGCTATCATTCTAACACGGAGGGAACAAGATAAACAAATAAGGCTCGGACCCTCCATCGCTTTGTTCATATTGCATTCTTCGGGGAAAGTTTCTTCAAGATGACGACAACGAGAATTAGCGGGTCACATTCTGGCGATGGAACCCCAGGAGAGTCGTAGGCATAGACAACACCATGAATGGACAACCAGAGCACATCTGGTGTGCCATAAGAATCAGCCAGCGCACCATGTCGGCGGCGCCCGGTAGGGGCTAGTGGTGGTCGGAGGAGTGCCGAGGAAACTGTTCATGGGTGGCAGAAGGAGGTGTGTGATGACATGTCATGGTGGCTGAAGGAGGGCGGTTAGATCTGGTCGTGTGGGCCAAAGGGGCGGCTCACATCGGTTCCACCAACGGCAAAAGCTGCGGCTAGTAGGCTACTGTAGGAAGGGGCGGCGTGGCCTCGAGACACACCGCGTTGGTGAAAGTTGGTTTTCTGAATGTACAAATGTAGAATAGCGGTGGGGAAATTCCCCACCGGCTAACCGAGACGGCCATGCAACTAGAGGTCTAGTAAGATAAAGCAGTGTGCCTTCGGGAAGACAGATATGGCACGAGCCGGACCCGCGACCCCGCGGGCCAGGGCGGGGGGCCGAGCCCTACCCAGCGAGTGGGGCCAATCTCAAACCGAACCAGGCCGACCAAGAAGGTCTGAGCCCAGTGAACCTGGCCAAATTCTAGTGAACCAGACATGAGCAGGGTCAGTTATAGCTTGCGATCTGTTGCGTCGGGTCGGTCTGATCGAGACGGACGGTCTCCAGACCCAACCGATACCCGAATAAAGAAATGTATGTAACTAACGAAATGAGTGTACGGTTGACACATCATCAGTGGAGTTTGTACCCCTTTTGTGAAGTGGTTTCAAGACCAATCCCTCGGGTCTCATGTCATAACTACCCCAATCTCACCTTTCCTAGGACAGGTGCTGGTAACTAGTACCAAAGGTGTAAATCCCTATAACTGTGAAGGCATTGACATTATAAAATGCAAACTCACACAACCAGAGATCAAGTGAATGCAAAAACTAAGTAAAGAAGTATAAAAAGTGTGTTGAAAGTACTAAGGGGCCTGAAATCCAAACCCAATAGAAAGGTATAGCTACAACTAAAAGAAAGTACAACTGAAAGGACAAATAGTTGAATGGTGAAGCAGCTCCTGGATCGCCCTCAGTGTTCCTACCTGATGGGTAGGCACAGATGTCCTCTTTAGCACTCAGTGTCTATCGGCCTGCTCTATGTGCCGTTATGTCGAGTGTCCACCTCCGGGTAATGTCCAGTCCTCATACACTCTGACTCGGTCAGCGCTCTATGTCGTCTACATCCAACACAACGAGGTGCAGGCATAACCCGTTGTGGGGTGATTATAACGATACTTAGTAGGGACCCTGAGACCCTCAAGGTCCCACTAAAATCTAACAAAGATAAACCAAAAATAATTATCTCAACAGATAGCCATTACTTAGTTATATTCCCATACATATACCTATGTTATCAAGTAACCCATCTCAATCATGAGGAAAACTCAAAGGTCGTTGACTTAGCTTAAACCGTGATTTTCATTATCGAAACCACAAATGCTGGAGAACTCCTCCTCTGTCAAGTACAGTAGCCCTGTAGCGACTCCAAGGCGCTACTCACTAACCCTAGACTTTTGAGGTACTCCTCCTATAGAGTACCGCGGGTCTGCTACCAAATATCGGGTGCTCCGTCCATTGTGGGTCTGCCGCAAAATATTGGGCGCTCCCCCTAACAGCCTACACAGGTACTCCTCCTATCGAGAATTGCGGGATTGTTGCCAACTACCAGGAGCTCTGTACGCCATTGGTCTGCCGCCAAATATCGGGCGCACCGTCCACTAGGCTAATCGAATCACTCCGAGTTGAATCAGTCAAGTAGTTGTCAGGTCCATAGCTACTACGTCTCCACACTCCGCACGCTCGTCTCTGGGAGGGTCCCCTCCATGAGCTACTATTCAATACTATCAAGTGTTACGTAATCTCACATGGAATTACCTCAAAGGACCACCTCTTCATAGGGGTCTCAACACAATAGACGACGCGCCAATCGGACACTCGGTCTGTGAGTTATTAGCATTTCTGTTATAGGGGCCCGATTGGATTTCAGGGACAATACAACCCATCCATACTTCATCTATGTCCAAAAATCAGGTGAAGGATGCCAAAAGTTCTGTTTCATGAAGTGGAATCCAATGTAGTTGACGGTACGTCAATCGGATTTCTGGTCCTCAAGTTATTAGCATTTCCGATCCGAGGGCCCGATTGAATTCATGTTCGATCCAACCCAGTCGTAATTCAAATGAAACCGGTTAACCAAATTGGTAACACCATTGCGATCCATACCAAAAAACACATGACATGGACTACCCGTTGGTCCAAAACAGATAGCTGGTGAAAAAGTTACATTTCACTGCAATAGGCGGGAACCGGGCCTCTTGGGGCCCACGCCTCGACCTTGACATAAATATCCAAAATTGGTTTTACAACATCCGTCATAATTCCAGGGTTGCAACATCGTAGACGGTTCGTCATTTTGACACCGTATGAGATGGATATGTGAGATACATGATCCAATAATAATAATAATAATATCATTGGGTGTTCTGTGGACCGGAGCCACGAACACGAATTTAGTATCGAACATTAAACTTGAATCGACCTTCTTAAATACAGGGTCACTTCACCACTAACGGCTACTCAATCGGACGTCGCAAAAATGAGTTATGGAGGGTCGAAGATTTAATAATAACATTAAATCTATTATTTTCTGACTGCTTCGGGTACCCGTTCCAAAAACCTGAAAAAGAAATCCAAAATTGGACTCTAAATGTCTGTCTCAGAATCTGGGTCACACTGCCGTAAAAGGTTCGTGAAACTGAGGTCGCACGAATATGTTACAGTCAAAAAAGTGTTTTATCAACAAAAATAATAATATGATTATTATATTATTATTTTTAATTGATTTATTTGAAGGATTCCATGTCACGCACCACCTCTCCAATTTTGGTGCGCCTCACTCCATTCTTCACGCATGTCCAACATGCACCTTTGGATTCCTACTCTCATTTATTTTCATTTTATCTTATCTTTTAATTTATACTATCATTAATATATTTCTCTTCTCTCCCCAATCTTACTCTTCTCCCATGAAATTCACAACTTCTTTCTCCCAATTAGCGCCCCATCATGCTGCACCGACGAATTATGCCTCGGCCTGCCAACCTTGCTCCGCCAGACCCCCCTACTCACGCACCAATATCTTTCTGCACTCCATTCCAACTTTGATTTAACTCCGAATAATGATACAAATGCATATCCATGATCCTCGGGTCAAGTTATTCGCTTCTATATGTCACGCTCAGGGAAAAATTGAGTTTCCAGCGTGCTTAGTTATTTTGGGATGAAGAACTCATGATGAATGCATAGACAATGAATAAGGAAAGATCATGGTCAATGTGTTTATCGTTAGACATGTTAGTTTGGCCATCATTTTTGAGAATCAAGAACATGGGGAATCGGAAATTAAATATTTATCATGCTTCAAGAATTTCAATTTCAATATAAACAAGAAGAAAATTAATTCAATCAATTATTTAAAAATCCGAGAATTAATTTATTTAATTTGTGTTCGTTATAAGAAATTTTAACCTAGGTAAGGAATCCACAAAGATAAATCCTACAAAAAATGCTCAAGCTCGAGGGAATAAACCACATAAATGAGTAATATACAATCTTCCCATACTTTTCAAAGTCATCGCACGTCGTTGATCCATGGAAGACGAACGACATGGTAGATGGCGTCATGAAGAATGGCATCGCATAGAATATAAAGGAAGGCACATCGTCGTTCCTCGTGGAACCGATGTCGCGGATAAGAGAGCATCTTTCTTCATTGGAGGTGTTCTTCGTCGAAGAGAAGAACACTTTCGTTATCTATATCTCCAAAGCTTTCCCAGGTTTTCCACAACACCACAATTACCCAACTAAAATAATAGATCTTCCTATTATTTTATTCTCACAACAATTGATTTAAGAATCAAACAATATAATTAATTAATTGGAGAATCCCCTTAATTAATTATAATGCGTGGGCAATTTAATTTAGAGGAAGGTGGAGATTTTATCAAACATAATAAAGAGAATGTATGTCACAATAAATAAATGGGAGTTAAAGGGGGGTTTCAAGGGAGATGAAAGGTTGGGGCTCGTTTGGGCACCACCATACAAATATCCACACATGTGGAGTTATGTGGGGGTGGGCCCCACCATTAACATTCCAATGTAGGAGTTTACCACCATGGTATATAATATTTTTCTAAACAATTTTGCTTAACTTTTTAACTAATCCCCTAATTTAAACATTCAACCCGCATAAAACGCAACTACGGTAAAGGTTCTCTTAAACAATTATCAGCGATGCGAGTTCATCGGTGCCCTCAGATTTCAATTCCGAGTACCAGTTCAAATGATAGAAAAACCAACATGTACATTTACTGAACATACCAGAACAAACCTTCATAAATTGATTACGGGCTCATCGGGCCTCAGAATCATGTTCCGTTATAAGCCACATACTCGAAAAATTCCAAAGAAATTAGGAAAAAAATTCCCTTGAAATTTCCGGGTCTTTTCATTACTCCCGCCACAGGGCTTTACGTCCTCGTAATGCTTCAACACACACTAGGGAACCAAAAGAGGTTATTGAGCATGCATCTAAGCCTCCCGCTCCCATGTGCTCTCTTGGAGGTTCTTGGGCTACTATTGAAAGCGTACCAGAGTAATCAACGATCCTCGGAGGACCCACTCTTGTCGATCATCAATCTCTACTAGAACTCCCATGAAAGTTTCCCAATCATCGATATCTAGCTCATTGTGGTCGATGATGTGTGTCGGGACTTGCATGTATCTCCTCAGCTAAGATACGTGGAAGACTTCATGCACCCGTTGCAACTGAGGTGGAAGGCCCGGGCGGTAAGACACCTCGCCTACTATGTTGAGAACATGAAAAGGCCCGACGAATCATGGAGATAACTTTCCACCTTTTCCAATTATCCGTAGACCTTGTCGAGGTGAGACCTATAAGAAAATGTGGTCTCCATCCTCGAACTCCAGTGGTCTATGTCTCTTTTAAGTATAGGACTTCTATCTGCTCTTTGCAGTATTCATCTGATCCTGGATGATCTGTACCTTCTCTGGTATCCTCAAGATGAGCGCACTGGTCATCCTCTGCCTTAGCTCTTGAAAATTATTTCTATCATCTCTCTGACCACACGAAGGGTTTCCCCTTCTTCGTCAATGCTAAAAGAGGTGCAACAACTCTGATGAAGTCTGGAACAAATAAATGTCTAGCCATCTCATGAGTGATCGACTTCACCCACTTATGAATTATTCCGTCGAGTTCTGCCTAGGGTTTCCTTTTTGCTGACCAAGGAAAAAACATTCCAACATTGTCGGTAAACAACAACCTTTTTAGTAATACAGTCAATCTGTGTATGAATTGTGTTTTCCCATCCCATACCCAATCTAAGGTCGTAAGGCCTCGATGCTTCCAATAATTGGTTCCAACCGAAACTCTCGCCTCAAGGGTCAGATCACACTGTCGGCGTAAGCGTGATTATCGAGTCTCCTCCCAAAGGTATCTCCAAATGTGAGGGTCAAGTAAACATCTTAACTATAAACTCTATGTCCAGGACAAGATTCATGGAAGGAAAGAATGATTAGTACCTTTGTCTATTGGTATAGAAGCAAGTAGTAGACACAAACCATACCTCGAATCATTCTTAGAGCTTGTGGACACACTACTTGACCGTGTGTAGATACTCTCTTCCTCTACCCTCCAACTCCCTAAGCATGGCGGGGACTACAAGGGAGGGTGTTTGTAACATGTCAAAATGCACACCACCTCATGCTACTCTCCTAGCTCTACTTCCACGTCTGCTACCTAGTAGATTAATATGTCCATGTCACATCATCTTCCAAAAACTTCTTGCATGCCCAAGTCTCTGAGACTAGAACTGGTTTCCAGCTTTCCCACTGCAAACAGTCAATGGATGTATCCAATAAGGTAATGAACATTCAACCACAAAGGTTCATTCTAGCAGCCTAACATGAGAAGGAATGCATAGAGGAAAAGTGCTTTCTTGGTTGTTCTAAAACACACCTCGCTCAGAAGTCTGAGCCCTGAGGCACTGATCGCATCATATTCATCGAGTACCAGGAATGCCCGGTACGCCTCGATGAATACCCAACTACCTACATGTCGTCCTACCAAAGCTGTATTAGATCTAGAAAACTCTCAGCCACCTCTTCAATCCAGTCCTCAGCCGCCTGTGAGTCGGGATCACCTCGGAACCTGAGGGGTATCTGATGATGAAACACATGTAAGGATTTAAGCCTATATGTGTCATCTACTGGTACCAACAGTTGTAACTGGTGACCAACAGGTAGTGATATAGATGGAACACTACCCGAAGGTATTATCTCAGGCATCGGTCCACGTACTGAAGCCTCATAACTATGAAGACCAATCTCATGGTCACTCACTAAGAAACAGTAGTAGCTAAGATAACCATCTGATCTACTACTATCTAAACTAGGTGTAGAACTCTAGAAATCACCTCCAGCCAGTCCACTAATGCCTGGGAATCTATCTCGCCTCGTAAACTCGGAGGCCTCTACTGTGGGAACTCGTGCAATGTGCTCTGTCAGTGTGCACTATCTGCTAGTATGGATGGGGGAATCTGCTGCCCAACGTGTGGTGGTGCTACTAGTACACAACCCGAAAGTGCCAACATAGTAAGAGGGCCATACACTGACACCTCATCGCCCGGTGGGCCGTCATCGGGTACTCCCTCAAAAGTCCAACTGAATGTCTGCGTGGAGGCATCCTGAACAGATGTGAAATGATCAAAATAGTATACCTAGTGAGCTGATCTGGTTGAGCTGACTTAAAGAAAACTATTGAATACACACACGCAATCAGTTTTTTGTGCACTGAGATGGAAATAAGAATTCAGGGTATTGGTGTATGGATACGTCGGCTACCGCACCAACATTGGACTCCCTAAACTGAAAACCACACTCAGTTCCCTTAACACTATTGCATCACAGAATGAAAATATCATAGTTATATATTCTATGGTAGAACCGAATCCTCTGATACCAATTTGTCACGACCCATCCCCCGGGGCCCGTGTCGTAACTACCCCAATCCCGCCTTCCATAGGCTAGGGGCTGGCGACTAGCACCAAAGGCGTAAATCTCTATAACTGGGAATGAATTGCCTTTATAAAATGTAAACTTACACAACCAGAGATCAAGATGAATAAAACACTAAGTAAAGCAGTATAAAAAGTCTGATGAAAGTACAAAGGGGCTAGAAATACAGGCCCAACAGAAATGTACAACTACAACTGAATGAAAGTACAACTGAAAATACAAACAGTTGATCGGTGAAGCAGCTCATGGATCTCCCTCCAGGTTCCTACCTGAAGGGTAGGTACAGATGTCCTCCTCAGCACTGGGCATCTATCGGTCTGCTCCGTGTGCCGTCACACCATGTGTCCACCTCCAGGTATCATGTTGTCCTCATACACTCTGCCTCGGTCATCACTGTCTGTTGTCTACATCCAACACAATGAGGTGCGTGCATAGCCCTTACAGGGGTGCGTATAACGATTCTCAGTAGGGACCCCGAGACACTCAAGGTCTCACTAAAATCCAAAAAGGATATCCCACCAAGAAAGATCTCAACATATAACCTTTACATAGGTATATTCCCATATATATACCGAAGTTATCAAATAACCCATCTCAATCACGAGGAAAATACAAAAGTCATTGACTCAGCTCAAACTTGAATTTTCATTATCAAAACCACAATTGTTGGAGAACTCCTTCTCTGTCATGTACAGTGGACATATCAGGACTCTGAGGCGCTACTCACTAACCTTATACTGCTAAGGCACTCCTCCTATCTAGTACCACGGGTCTGCTTCCAAATACCGAGCGCTACGTCCATTGTGGGTCTGCCACGAAATACTTGGTGCTCCCCCTAATAGCCTACAGAGGTACTACTCATGTCGAGTACCACGGGTCTGCTGCCATCTACAAGGCGCTCTTTCCTCCATGGGTCTGCTGCCAAATACCGCGCGCTCCATCCACTGGGATAAACGAATCACTATGAGTCAAATCGGTCAAACAGTCGCCCGGTCTATAGCTACTAGGTCTCTGAACTCCGCATTCTCATCTCTGTGAGGCCCTGACCCACGAGCTACTGTTCAATACTTACAAGTGTTACATAATCTCACATGGAAGTATCTCAAAGTACCGCCTCGTCATAGAGGTTTCAATGCAACAGACGGCGCGTCAATCGGACTCCCGGTCATTGAGTTATTAGCAATTCCGTTCCAGGGGCCCGGTTGGATTTTAGGTACAATCCATCCCGTCCATACTCCATCTGCCTCCAAACCTCAGGTGATGTACACCAAAATATTTGTCTCATAAAGAGGAGTCCAACGTATTCAACGGTGCGCCAATGAGATGTCCGGTCCTCAAGTTATAAGTGTCTCCGCTCCGGGGCCCGGTTGGATTCATGTTCGATCCAACCCAGTCATACTTTAAATGACACCGGTTAACCAAATCAGTCACACCCTTACAATCCATAACAAAAAAACACATGATATGGACTACCCATTGGTCCAAAACGGATAGCCGGTGAAAACTTTGCATTTCACCGCAACACGAGCGAATAGGGCCTAGTGGGGCCTGCACCTCATCCTCGACTTAAATATCCAAAATTGTTATTGAAACATCCGTCTTAATTCCAGGGTCACAATGTCGCAGCAATTCATCTTTCTGACACCGTATGAGAGAGATATGTCAGATACCAGATCCCTTAATAATAATATTATTAGTATAATTGGGTCTTTCGTGGACCCGAGTCATAATCCAAAATTTAGTATCGAACATTAGACTTGAATCGACCAACATAAATATAGGGTCTGGTCGCCACTGATGGCCAGTCAATCAGACATCACACGCATGAGTTATGGCGGGTCAAAAATTTAATAATAATATTAAATCTATAATTTTCCGAGTGCTTTAGGTACCCGTTGCAAAAACTCAAAAAGGACATCAAATATTTGACTCGGAATGTCTGTCTCGGAATCTCGGTCACACAGCTACAGACGGTTCATGAAACCGAGGTCACACGAATAGGTTACGGTCAAAAAAGTGTTTTATCAACAAAAATAATAAAATGATTATTATATTATTATTTTTAATTTATTTATTTGAAGGAAGCCATGTCACGCACCACCTCTCTCAAAATTTGGTGTGCCTCACTCCCTTTTTCATACATGGCTAACACGTCCCTTTGGATTCCTTCTCTCTTTTCTTTTCATCTAATATTATCTTTTATTTTGTACCATCATTAATATATTTTTCTTCTCTCTCCAATCTTACTCTTATCCCATGCAATTCACAACTTCTTTCTCCCAATTTTCTCCCCATCATGCTGCAGCGACGGATTCCGCCTCGGCCTGCCTACCATGCTCTGCCAGACCACCCTACTCGCACCACGAGATCCTTCCGCACTCCATTCTGATGTCGATTTAACTCGGAAAAAATATACTAACGCATATCCATGATCCTTAGGTCGAGATCATCACATCCATATATCGCCCTCAGGGAAACATAGAGTTTCCATCGCGCATAATTATTTGGGGTTGAATAAATCACGAAGAATGTGCGGAAAATGAATAAGGAAAGATCACGGTCAATGTGTGTATCGATAGTCGTTTTAGTTTGGCCATCATTTTTTAGAATCAAGAAAATGGGGAATTGGAAATTAAATATTTATAATGCATCAAGAATTCCAAATTCAAGATAAACCCGAAGAAAATTAATTCAATCAATTTATTATCGATCCCCAAATTAATTTATTTAATTCTTGTTCATCATAAGAAATTTAAACCGAGGTAAGGAATCCACAAAGATAAATCTTAAAAACAAACGCTCAATCTTGAGGGTATAAACCACATAAATGTGTAATATACAATATTCCCCTACTTCGCAAAGTCCTCGCATGTCATCGATACGCGGAAGACGAACTTCGCAGTAGAGGGCTTCACAAAGAATGGCGTCAACGAGAAAAAAAATGAAGGCACGTCGTCGATCACGGTGGAACCTGCATCGTGGAGAAGAGGGTGTCGTTCTTCGTTGGAGGGGTTCTTCATCTAATTCAAGAACACTTTCTTTATCAATATCTCCAGAGCTTTCCCAGGATTTCTCCAACACCACAACTTCCCAAATAAAATAATAGCTGTTAATATTATTTTATTCTCACAATTATTGATTTTATAATCAAACACTATAATTAATTAATTGGAGATTGCCCTTAATTAATTATAATGTGTTGGCAATTTAATTGGGAGGAAGGAGGACAGTATAACATACTTAATAAAGAGAATGCATATTTCAATAAATGTAAGGGAGTTAAAGGGGGATTTCAAGGGAGATGAACGGTTGGGGATCGTGTCGGCCCCACCTTACAAATATACACACATGGGAAGTTATGTGGGGGTGGTCCCCCCATTAACTTACCCATGTAGGATTTAACCACCATGATATATATAATTGTTCTAAATAATTTTATTTCACTTTTTAACTAATACCCAAATTTTAAATTTCAACCCTCATATAACACAACTACAGTAAAGGTTCCCTTATGCAATTTTCAGCACTGCGAGTTCATCGGTGCCCTCAGATTTCAATTCATAGCACCATTTCAAAAGATTGAAAAACCCATATGTACGTTTACTAAACGTACGCGAACAAAACTTCAGAAATTGATTCCTGGCACACGGGGCCTCAGAATCAAGTGCCATCAGAAGCCATAGACTCGTAAAATTACAAAGAAATTTTGAAAAATATTTCCTTGAAATTTTCGGATCTTTACGAGTGGTCCCTTTTTCATATTCCAGTGGGCTCGACTGAGCCAGGCTAGACAGAGATGAGATCACCCCTTTTTCACGGAATGGGATGTAACTAACAGACCGAGCATCTGATTGATGCGTCGTTTGTGGCATAAAGACCCTAGTGTCTAGGAATGAATTTTGAGATACTCAAATTTATTTTTTTAGAGGTCTACATGTGATACGGTTTGGAACAAACTGGAATCTGATATGGCCCTTATTACAAAAGTGGCCATATCTCACAGACTGGGCGTCTGATCGATGCACCATCTGTTGATTTGGAACCCTTACGACATGGAGGTACTTTGGGAAACATCTTTGTGGAAATTTTTGGTGTTTGATGCATGAAATATGGATTGAGGAGTATATCCTCCTAGAATCAAGCGTGATTAGTGCATGAACCTCATCACTGGATGTTACGTGAAGAATTAATAGAAATCCTATGTGGGTTAGCACCTATTGATCCTATGTGGGTCATAGCTCAGGAATCCTACGTGGGTCAGTGCATAATGATCATGTGTTGGTAATATCCGGTGTGGGTTAGAGCTCAGTGATCCTGTGTGGGTCCGCGCATTCTGATCTTGTGTGGGTTAGCATCAGAGCCTATCGACAGAATAAGATGATCTATATTTATGACTAATCATTTGTAATTTTGAATTTATGTTATATACACGTGTTAGCTGAGTCCTTACCTTTATGGTAATTTTACCTTCATGTCGTTACCTTTGTGGTACTTTACCCCTTTGGAGTCACCTTCATGGGGTTATCCATGTGGTAATTTTACCTTCGTGGTGTTACCTTCGTGTTATTACCTATGTTATACTTTTACCATCATGGTGTTACCTTCATGGTGTTACCATTGTGGTATTCTTCCCTCGTGGATCAATTGTGAAATTGGATTAACGGTTGGGTCCTTCTGTTTCCTCCTTTAAGGGATGAGTATACTTTAATAAGATAGGTATATGTATAAGAATATACCTATGAAGAGTTGATTATAGGTTTGTGCTTTTCAATTGAGGTCTTTCTTGGTGTAATTTCCTTTGTGGAACTCCGGAAGACCATAGGGGGTCTCGGGGTCCCTAGTGAGTATTGTTATACTCACCCTTGCATGGGATTCACCCGCACCTTGTTGTGTATTGTGCAGATGACGAGAAGATGGGCCGAGACTTGAGGGATCCAGGACTAGGCGGTAAACTGAGGAGACGGGCATACGTGGAGTCCTATGGAGATTATATGTATCGAACCATTAGGTAGGATCCCTGGTGGATGATCCAGATGTTGTTTTCTCTTTTCAATTGTACTTGTAAATTTTATTTGGTCTTGTATTCCTATCTACTATAATTTTAGTACACTTTTTACTACAATAGTTTACTTTTTGGATTATTCTTGTTGTGTTCATGGAATGTGTGTTTTTCAAGTTTAATTTTAATGGCTTCCTGTTATAGGGATATGCCTTTTTGGTGCTAGTCACCAACCCCTAGCCTAAAAAAGGCCGGCTGGGGTTAGTAAAGGCGCATGCCCTTAGGGATGGGCCGTGACAGTATTTACAATGAAATTTTTTCAATTTGGAATGAAATTTTTAGTAAAATTTATAATATTTAATTTTCATAGGTGGGTGAAATTACATTTGTTCTATTAATTGAAAAAATAGAATTTTTTTTAGTAAAATAGATGATTTAACTGTGACTTTTTTTTACCATAAAATAATGTATTAAATTGATTTCCATTAATTTATTAGGATAAAAAATAAATTGATGAATGTGTTATACTTTTGACTGAATATAAAAATTAATTAAATACTATAACTATTCCATTTAATTTCTTGTCAAAAAACAATTTTTAATTTGAATAAAATATAACATATGTTCACAAAATTAAATCAAGGTTTCCCAAATTAGAAATAATAAATAAAAATAAATTATTTTACTCCTTATGGATTAACATTTCTATAATGACTAAAAAAACTGGGTAAAATAAATTGTTAGGGTTATTTTTACATTTTACCCATGGTTTAATATAATTTTTACCCTTTAATCGAGGTGAAAAATATTTACTATGTTTACTACTTGTAATGACCAAAAATTAATTTTACCTGTTGTATTATATTAATTTTATTTATTAAAATGTGTAATAAATTTTATCAAATTTAATTCACATAATCACTATATTTTATTTTGAATAATTACCCCATAAACCTGACAGAAAACATTTATTAAAGAAAATACATTTCTTAAGAATATGCTAACTATACATATACTATATAATTTATAATAATCATTATATATATATATATAAATTAATATAATTATATATTTAGTATTTAAATTTATTTTAAATCATTTATTATGATACATTATCTTTATAATTTAAATTTTAAAAACATTATACATAAAAACATTTTTTGAAATATGTTTTTATGAAAAAAGGTAAATTAAAACCAATATCAAATATAAGATTGATTCATATAGAATTAATGAGAATATTTTTTTCAATATGGAATTTATTTTAATTTACAAATTTTTCCAAAAAATAATTATTCTTTTGAAATAGTTTATTTTATAAATATAAATTTAAGTTTTACAAAAATTGATATTTATCACTATTTACTGAAAATTAAATCATTTCTAAAAAATTAAAAATTGGTTATTGTAGGTTAATTTTGAAATGATGAATCAAAATATAATATCATTATTATAAAATAGGAGTAATATACTTCCATAATATAATCAAAATACTCTTTTACAAAGAAAAATAAAAATTCTATTTTTTGAAAATGTATTTTTGAAGTAAAAAATGATTTTATTGAAAATTAGGTATTATTTATTATTAATAAATACATAATAAAAAACCATCATAAATATTTTTCGTAGTGTGGTAAACCCTACTAGTTTCCACCAATCCAAGGAATGAGATATAATTTTTAATTTAAATATTTATATTTTAATAGTATATCATGGTTCACCTAATTCATGAGGTTATAAGATAAGATTGTTATAAAGAATAGTATTACAAATTTTATATGAGTTATATAAAAATTTTCCCCAATTCAAATTAACATGGATGACTTCCCATAAAATAGAAATTTCACCACTCATGTTCCCCATATTTCTACACAAATCATTATTGATGAAATATTTTTATAATAAAAAATGATTTCAGTACTACATTATGTCAAAAAGCAATTTTAATTTGATAATTATAATTTATTTAACCAAATAAATACTCTATAAAATAGAATAAATTAATATTTATAAACATCATTAAGAATAAAATCTAGACCATAATAAAAACACCATTTTACATCATGAATCATTCCATTTAATATCATTCAAATACTTATCTGAATAAATAGGGAATCAATATATGGTTTAAATTGAAGGGATTATATGGGTATTGATTCTTGTAAATTGATATGGTTATATGAGAGTAATAATATATAAATAATATAGATAATTTTAAAGGAAGGATCTCCAAACTAGAAAAAAATATCTATCTATAGTCAAACCCAACCCCAAGATTGAGATAAAACCCCATGGGTAGGGTTTTATCATTGTTTGTAAAGGGAATATATAAGAACGAACAATGATATAAGAGAGAGAACTCACAGAGGATGGAAAAAAATTTCACATTTCCCAAAAACATCCCAAGGTAATTCTATTATACTGTATGGATGATATGAGGGATTAATGAAGCGGTTTATATTTTTAATTGAAAATTAGAACTCTTTTCCATCATGGATTTTTTCTAGGATTATAAATTGTGATAAAACCTATTCGTATCTATCAATTTTTTTTAGATGGCTAATTATTTATAAACATTGTACATGATTTTTAAACCATCCGATAAATAGTGAAACCCTTCAAACCCCTCTAGAAACCCCATTCTCAATCCAAAAAGGATTTAAACTCAAAAAATAAGTCACTTGCAATTTTATTATTTCACAGGGATTTTGTTTTATTTCATCTGTTTTTTATGACCACAAAAAATATAAGAAATTATTAAAAATATAATTGATTTAACTCCTTTATATTAAAAAATATTTTTTTACAAATTAATAATCCAAAATTTGAATGTTTAAAACCATAGATATGTAATATCATCATGATTTTGTCATCATTTATTAAAATTGTGTTTTTAAATATATTATATTTTAATTACCTGAAACTATTAATCCATATATTATAATCATTTATTGTTATTGGATCCTCTAGTATAATAATTGTTTCTAATGAAAAAATCATTTGGATCTAATTAAAATTTAATAATAATTATATTTATTATTATTATTATTAGGAATTGGGGGATAATATTAATAATTTATCAATGTGGTTGAGTATACATATTAAGGAATCAAATCACACTCCCCATGCATAGTAAGGACGAACAACTCAAACCTCTAGGATTTGACCATCTTCATCATCATAAGATTACAATTTTTGTAACATGCTATACATTTATTGGATATGAGGAATTACATATCATCTTGGATCAATGCACGTTGGTGCATTATTTATTCACCATTTCCAATGTGCTACACTCTTTCACTACCACTCATGTGACCATTAAATTATATCCTTAAATGGAAAAATACCCTAAAAATAATTTCGTATAGAGCATGACATATTATAAAAGAAGACAACAAACATGCCCAATAACTAACAATGTATAATTACACACCCCCTAAAATTTTTATTCCATATTTATTATAATTTAGATTTATCTTATGTCCCTATTTAATGGAGTGGACCAGAGGTCAAATTTTTATGTAGGATAAATCCCTTATGAACAATGGTCCCTAGTAAGGTGGATACACATGATCCCTTTATAGTCCCTTTATAGTTCTTCCCTACCATAATACACATGATACTATAGCATATTATACTGTACCAATCTTCATATAGTACTATTTGTAGTTCCCCATAGAAACAATGGAACATTTCCTACCATGAAACCATGAAATTTCAGTATAAATGGGGGTTATATGGTTTAATCCTCTACCCTTCGTGATATAAGTAAGTCCCCCATACCCCTCATGAATGGGCATGACCACATAATAATAATAACAATAATAATAATAATAATAATAATATAATGTTAGATAAAAAAATAATAATATGAATTTATTTCTGATCTAAGAGTCATTGAGAAGAAACAATACACCCACATTAATGAAAACAAGAATATATCATATAAACCTCAAAGGGTTTAGACACTCTATATCTATCCCATTACTATTTTAATAGCCTGAATTTATATTTTTTTATTGCATGAGCTCCCCATTATCATGATTCATTTTCTGCATCAGAATGTACCAGGTTCTGTATCATTATATGTGTTTTACTCTTTTACATCAGTAATAAATGATCTATAAATCCAGACCATAATCCTCTCTAGAAACACGACAATCCTGCTATGCATTATAGGAAAAATTCTACTTGAAAATTGATTATTACAATGTAAATTCACTTAAATGTTGCACTACCTCAATTTTTCTTCAAACTCACACTACTAGATTCTAAAATAAAATATTTTCCTCAAACATGAGCTTTGATACAAACTATTAGAGCCCATGTACGAGACTCTATCAATTAAAATACATTAATAAAATATTACACCGTATACATTAATATAATATTTTAGTTTTACAGTTGTAGACAATTAGGAAGAAAACATTAACTTAAAATGATTATGTATTTTTCAACCAATAGATATTCATTTTAATATATAAGAACATCTTAGTCGATTAAAATACTTAAAAATCCCCCAGTAATTCTCACCATATGATACACTTATATACATTTAGTATTTTTTATATCTTAAAAAAGAAGAGAAATTGAAAAATACGTAATGGGTGAGCTCAATTTCTTAGTAAGGATAAAAATAAGTGACAATAATCATATATCACAAGTTTTCATAATATCATCATATGTTTATAATCAATCAAAATGATAAACTTATACCAAATAATGAATTGATCATAAATAATGGCATAAGTCTTGGAATTAAATTATAAATTAATCAAACTTGTGTAGAAACATGAGTTAATAAATATTATCTATGATAGAATAACATAGTCATAAGAATAAAATTAAAATTAAAATATCATTAACATGTGTAATAAAAATTAGTCATAATCCACAAAATCAATGCACATACATATGAGAAACTAAAATATACATGAAAAAACATATATCCTCATATATTAACTTTTAACCATTGAATTAGGTCGTGATATAGGACACATCTAATCATCGGCCACACTTATGAGTGGTAGTTTAAAATTATTCACTTATCACATCATAAAGAACCAAAGGAAATAAAATAGTTATCATAAAAATATACAATGAAAATAATTCAATTTTTATAGATTAAATAACCCATGAAATGAATATGGTGTTTATATACTCTTCTAATGGACTAAAATAAATAAATCATTTATAATCATAAAAAGATAAAACCAATGAAAATAAATGGGTATACATTGATATTTAGTAATGTTCCTTTTAGATACCATTAAATGATGAAAATAATGCATATGGTATTAACATAGTATCGTTAATGGTTATATGGTTAAGTAAATAATTTTCCCAATCATTCAATTTAATGAATATAGGTGGACACCCTTCTATAATATTATTCAAATTTAGAGTATTCACATATGAAAAAAATTGAAGATATCACATATAAAAAAATGTATGATTTGGAATGAAAACGGATATGGTGGATCATTTATCAAAATGAAAAGTACATTGAATAAGTCATCAGGGAAATTTTTTTCGATGGTATCATTTAATGTTTTTCATTTATTATGTATAATATATATCAAATAATAGTGACTCGGTTGAAAAATATCATTTTAGAGTTTTTGAAAAAAACTGTGGGAATATGAAATATCCTTGAGTTTTTAAAATATTTTTAATGAAGTAATTTATAAATCCTAGAAATAAGAATAATTTCTCTTAATAATATAAAATTGTAGAAAAAAGAGTTATCAGTGGTGTACTTTGAGGACAGGAATTCTGCAACCATATTACCTTCCCTCCACAAGTGAGTTTGAACAATTTTATTGGAGATAAGACTCCTCCATATGTGAACTAGATAAGTGATACCCCAAGGAATTCAGATATACTCTATGATAGATCTATGCATTATAGAGGAATCTGTTTGCACACCCTCCAGTGTGATCCAAGGGCAGATGCATAATTCCATCCCCATGTGTATGGCTGAATCATCTTCTTGGAGAGATTCCCAACAACCAATGAATCACTGATGAAAATAATGATGAATTCATCCCAGTTTCGAACAACTCCTATCTCTCTCATGTAACCACTAATCCTTGACCCAGAAATATGAAACATGAGACCACCAACAGGAGGAATCCATCAGACCCAGTTTCCTTGCGAGGGAATCCTATGAAATGTGTTATCAAAAACCTTGTCATCCATGAGATGATAGAGGGAATTGGAAATCTTCCAATGCATAAGAAGTGGAACTATATCAATAGTAAGGGAGTAGGCACAGACTAAGACCAAAAACCAAAAAATTCAAAAGCCCCTCGTGAGGAACCCTATTGTGTTCATTCCATATTCTACAACATTCGGTAGCCATATACAATGAATGATCTTGGAATTCGTGGATGTTATCATGTGAATTTTGAAACCAATATTGAAGAAAATTACTAATGGGAACCCCATGTTCAAAATACCCACTATAAGCGCCCAGGCCAAGTCACAAAGAGGACATCAATTCCACTTTTTAAAAGACGTGGTCAATGGACTCTTCACTTTATTTGTGGCAATAATTTCATCAAAATACATGGAAAACACCATTTCATCGCACTCTCTTATTAATAAGAAGTCCCCGATTTGATATCTTCTATAACAGGACGCTGATTTTTGTATGTAATTCATTGCCCCATAGAACACCCCCCATGTATCATTCTCATTATTATCATTCAAAATCCAATGGTATTCTTTTATTGAGAAGATCCTAGATGAAGATACAACAAAATCCATCCTTTATCAGTACAAATTGAGGGAGATGTTATTGAAGACTTCAAAGATCATCAAAGAATAGAAATTCCCTTATTGAACATGTTTAACTCCCTATTCAAGTCCTATCTATTTATGATAAATAAATATTCATCTAATAGATTTGAGGGAGATATTGGTCTCACATGTTTTTGGTTTTAATGTAACAATCGTCCTTTTTTATAACATAACCACCATCACCTAATAAAAATATAACTTATGTGTTCCCTAATAGCATAATTTTGTTCATATAATTACTGATAAAATTAAATGGTTTACATAAACATTTAATCATATCATATCCTATAGAAAAGTGAACAGTTTCACAATCATTTCATCAATCATATTCCATTATGAATATAATTTTAACAATATTATTTGATAAAGATATTTTAATCTTTAAAATTATTTTTAAAAAATTCTTAAATTTTTAATATAATACAAAACCCGCACACATGATGATTTTTTATTCGAGAAGTGTATTTTTCAAGCCAAATATGATTTTTTATTAAATATACTTATAATAATAATAATTGTTTTAATATAAATATAATTTTTCTAAATATAATATATATATATATCTTTAATTGAATAAATTCCTCATTATCGATTATTTTAATTAATTAATATGATGAAAAATTATGCATATTAAAAGAGTTTTCATGAAAACACATTTTTAAACCGAAAATTAATATTATTCTAAAACAAATATAAGGTTTATTAGAGATTAATTAAATGGGTTAAATATAAAAAAAATACACACGATACTTTAAATCATTATTTTTAAATTACATTAATTTATTTATTTTAAGGAATAAATATAATTACAAAGAAATATTATTTTCAAGTTTCACATAAAAATCACTATTTTCAAAAAAAATCTCAAAATTTTACCATAATTTAATTAAAATGGGATGAATTAAATAAAATTTACATTTATCAAATATATTTCATAAAATTTATATAATATTTTATGATAAAATTCTATAATTTAAATTTTTGATGTAAATATATTTTTAATTAATAAAATGATTTTAGTAAAAATTTATTGATTTTTTAATATGAATTAATATAATATTTTATATTGAGTAGAAAATTTTAATGTTTCATTCATAATGTAGTTAATTTAATTCATAACATCATACATAATGACTCAATTAAAATAATATAATTTCTTATTTTACTGATGCTCGATGTCATGTTTCATGCACACAGTTGAAGAAAATAGTTGATTCACATAATAAAAGCTATATAAAATATAAATATATTTCTAAAAAAACATTTTTATGTTACAAAATTTCAACTTGAAATTAATTTCTCACATAAATGTCATCTTATTCAATAATGTTATTATTTTTTCATATTCCTTTTATTGAAATCCACACAGTAAAAATGAATAATAAAACTTCCCATAAAAAGGGAATGTTGAAACATATTGTTTACCTAAAGAAACTCATGAATAAGATTCTATTTATGATATCATTAGTATAAATTCAAAAAATGGAAATAAAATAAATGTGTAAATTATTATATATATTGATACAAATTATTGATCATACGAACAAGTGTTATCTAGAGAAGGATAATTAAAATAATGATGTAAGCAAAATAGAAATGAAATTTTTTAATAATTTCATGAAAATTATGATAATTGTTTATAAATTTAATTCAATATCATCTTACTAAATATGAATAATTTTTAGAAGAAGACATATTAACATGATTTCATTCCATTACAAAAGTATAATCTCACCCTTTAGAAATGCCTTTATAAATTTCCACTTAATCCGCTACTCCATGAAATGTAGGTGATTGTATATTCCCAAATCACCAACGAAACATAATATCCATTAATACAATAATAATTCATTTTAAATATATTTAAACATCATCACAATAAAATGTTTCACATAGGTCAACCAATATAAATAAATTATCATATTTTTAACTAATAAGTAAATATCTAAACCCCCATCCAATGTAACAAACGATTCCATAAATGGAATACCTTATAACCCTTTCAAAATTTAAATTTTATAAATATGGAAACTAAATATATCATAATAAACTAAAAATTAATCTCAAAAACCACATAAAGTATATCTCAATTATCACATACCAATCATTGGAAGAAATTCATCATGTATTCTGTTGAAACATATTAATAATCAAAAATACCTTAAAAATTATTAAAATCATACATTTTTACATATAACATGAATAAAATATAATATTAGTGAATATATTCCAAAAATACCATAATGGTATAAACACCATCAATAATAAAATAAAACAATTTATACAAAAAAAACATTAATAATTTCCAAGCTCATCAATACTATGTTTCTTAATTTTTCTATATAAATCATATATTTATTAAAAATAGAAACCATTTTTAAACATTGATAATATATAATGACTTATATTAAATTAATCAAAATATAATATTTCCATTTAAATCACATAACTACATCATCATCAACATTCAACATATTAATACAAATCATTGAAAAAAAAACATACACTGAACCATCCTTATATATTTAATAACTCGTAAATTATAATACATAAATACTTCAGAAACACCACATACTCCTCAAACCTATAATTAAGATTCATCATCTTATTCAATGATACCCATATCATTTCATATGGAATACATAGTATCTTCATCATCAGAAAAAGTAGAATCTGTAAGATCATATTGATTATATTCATGAGTGTTACCCGTATGAAATAAATTTATATAATTCACATACCTATATTATTTTAAACATTCAACCATAATTTACTTTTTAGCGAGACCATTATTTTCATCCATTTCATTAACCAAATGATTCAATTTTACTCTAAATTTATATGTTTGGTGTCTTTATTTTCCCTACATAAAACATCACCAAGTCCCTATAAGAAATTCCCTAGAGTTAATCTTGCCATAGTTTCAACATACCCGAAACCAAATCCTCTTTCCCCTAAGGAATCTATTTCACGAACTCTCAGAAAACATTTCCTTCAATTGTATGGTGATTATAAGAGTTGATTCTGAACATGATGCTACTAATATATAATAGTAACTGGTTAGGAATAATAACAATAATCATTATGTCATGACCCATCCCCCAGGGTCTATTCTGTGACTACCCCAAGCCCACCACCTAATGGCCAACGGGCTGGCGACAACTACTGAATGCATCAAACTGCAAGTGGGAGGGATTTTCCTGAGTACCTATACACACCCACACACCCAACCACTATAATTCCCCGACCCTAGTTAACCAGAGTTAGTGCAATATTTTAATACATTGGAATAATCACTAAATATAAAATAATTAAGTCCCAAAAGGCCGATCAGTTTAGCTGTCTTGAAAAATAGATTACATACATGAATGTAACATTACAGATTATAAAATAAAACATAACATAAAATACCCTTTAATAACACCATTAATCCAATATATTAACCCTTCTTATCAATCATAATACATTTCTTGGAATCCAGTGGAAAATATAATATAGAAAGGGGTGAGCTCAGATGCTCTGTAAGGATAAAAATATATCAGAATCTTTCATAAGTAAGCATATACATTTAAGGTAATTTATAATACAAAAAATAATAATTTTTAACATTAAATTCATGAGAATATGGGAAATATAAAATCAAATAATTCCATTTACATATTCACATGGATATTCTACTAGTCGAATAATAACTTGCAATATCAGTTGCCACTTTCATAATGATGGAACTCGTAATTCTAGACTTTCATAACCACATAGTCAAGGACTTGTGCCAAGACTACAAATAAGATTTTTGTCAAGGCCTTGTGTCAGGACACTAGTTTTTCTCATGAGACCTACCGATACATTGAGAAGCTATTGCGGGCTCCACTAGTCACTTACTAATTCCAATGTATTTCTAATATGAAAAGGTTTAAACATAACATAAACATTCGTATTAAAACTAGTATACGAAATGTCAATACATTAACCATAAACCTTGATTGGTATAAAAATGACACATCTAAATTCAATCATATCACAAAACCTTCAATACAATATGGAATATTGGTATCATAATAAATCAACTTCAATCAAGTTTAAAATACATAAGAGGATGTTGACATAGATGAAAATGATTTGTAAAACTCTTTGATAGAAATATGCCTTTTTAATGAAAACATTTAAAAGTCACAAAATTTAGAAAGTAACACATTTAAAGAAATTTTTTAATCAATTTGTCCCATAACACTTTGAAACTTTTGAATGGAATTAACATTTTAAAAACATTCATGTCCTTATAAATAAATCCTTAAAACCATTTTGAAAACACGGAAATTAATGATAATGATTTAGAAGAATAAATATTTATAACATTTAAAATGATGTTTTTCTAAAAAAAGGCCCTTAAATGATTCCCTTTGAAATATATTTCTTGAAACATGGACATGGTTAATAAATATCTCCCATTAGATACTTACGTTAAAACAAACTCAAATAATAAAGAGATTGCGAAATTAACCATTACCTTGCACTTTCATTTAGTTGAGGTTACGTTTAACCTCTTTAATAATGGATATAGTATGTTATTAAATTATACCAAAGCCATATTCATATTTATTATATCATTCATGATTCATTTATGAGTTTATACGACCCATTAAATAAACATTTCCATGCTAAATTAACATTTTGGGTAATAGTCTCTTTCTTTATCGTATGTGTGTTACCTTGTTATTGTTGATCGCATCATTTAGATCATGATTTAAATGATTATATAATATACAACTTAATTAAAATATCATATATATTAAGAATATATTTATTTATAATAAATGTATATTTGAAATGCGAGGCACCATTTATGGAGACGGTAGGTCGTTCGTACGCATAAACGTTGTTTCCGTTTTCATATCGTATTGAATGAATGTAAGTGAATAAGATATATGTAAGTACATAAATAAATAAATATATATATATATATAGTAGAATAATTATTTCAAATATTAAATACTTATTAATAATATATATATTTATAATCATCGTTGAATTGTGAACATGGAAATGAATCTTATCGCGTTGTGGAGACGGTAATCCGTACGTACGCACAAGCGATAATAATATTATTTTGATTTAACAATTATATTTAAGTAGATGTTATATCATATATATAGAATCATTAACATGATATATTTATTATTTACATCTATTATACATCATTATTATACCCATCCATATAATAATGTATTGAATAATAACTACACCACGACGTGGAGACGGTAAGCCGTACATACGCCCATAAGGTGAAATTCCATTCATAGGATATATAAAATAATGAATATGGTTGTAAAAAATTTATAATAACATCATAGTATATATAAGGTACTTAAGTTAATATTTTATAATTTAAACAACAACGAATGATGAAGTGGAATAAGAAAAGAACATGAAAGATATGTTGAAATATTTACCTCTTCTTTGGGTTCTTCCTTTTGATTTGATCCAAAGGGATCCATAGGTTGGCTTTCTGACTAAAGGAAGGCCACCATGATAAAGGGAGTACCGTTGAGAGGATATTTTGGTCGGTTTTAGCTAAGCCAAATGGATTTGGAGGTATGAATTTGAGAGAAGGGGAAATTCCCTTTTATAGGAGGGGTGAGGGTCACTTTAGGAAAAAATTAATGTATTAATTTATTATACAATCATATTCTCTTTATAATGACCCCGAATGAATTTATTTTGAGCCTTAGGTGGTTATGGGTAGAAATACTCACAACCAATAGGATTTAGACAATTTTAGGCAACCATTTTAACCTTATCATTTAGTTTTAACTCTTAGTTAAATAGTTGAACTTTTAAAATGTCTTCTTGTATTCTTACACTATATGGTTAATAAACATAAAATAAACTTTCAAGAGAAACACAAGTGGTTCATTAATGAAATATATAACATTATTTAAGCCCTTTGGTCGATCATTAGATTTTTAGGAACACTATATCAACCAATAATATAGTTTTTTTTTAAAACTATTTTATGTCAATTTTGCCACTCTTTGGTCCTTTTTTGTTAAAATCATAACAACCTGATTACATAGAAAAATTTAATTTAACTCAGTACTAACATGTAATATTCAGCTTGAAAAATATTTTATGTCATAAAAACTTTGAAATTGTATTTATTTTAATATTTTTAATACCATTTATTTGATTCTTTCATAAATAAGGTAATTACATCATCATCATTGTGTCATTAATAAATTTAATTAATTAATGTCCAAGAATTATAAATAAAAAACGTTATGTAGGAAATCATTTTATATTTCTAATGAATTTTTATATTCAAATATATATTATGTATAACCTTATATTTAAAATGGTTTAGTTATTAAACATTGATTTTAACTCTTTTATCTATTCATTAAATAAAATAATAATAAATGTCTTAATCTAATCCTAGTGGACCTAAAGGGAAATATATTATTCCTAAGGTTGTTTTTGGTAGAATTACACCTATCCAATATAATTAGGGCAAGTGTTAGGGTAATTATGATAACATTTTTACCCTTAATTACCCTATTCACTTTTAACTGCCATAAATAAAAGTAAAAAGTTACTATTAACCAAAAATTATTTCCATCTTGTTGAACCACATTTTACTTCCTGATATTAACCATGTCTCTCTAATTTTTGAAATTCAACTCCTAGAAGAGGTAAAATTAAGTTTTATACAAAATTAGAAATGCGCCTAGGAGGTGGGTAAAAGAAAGAAAAAAGTTCAATAAAATTTTTATATATATAATCTTATCATAAAATGACTCTAATATATTACATTGAACTTATATAGGTATTATGTATTTATTTTGACCTAAAAATTTTAAAATAAAATATATAATTATTTAAACAAAAATTCAGTTTTAAACAATAACTCAGTGTTTTTCACTATTAATCAAAAATTGAAAGTTTTCAAAAAAATACCAAAAATTCACCCTAAGCTAATTTTTATATTCCAAATTAAAAAATTAAATCTATTTTATCAATTTCAAAACAAATAAGTTTCATTAATTAACTGAAAATTAATTTTCGTTGTAAAAACTAAAAAGAGTATTTTTTATAAATAATAACTATCAAAATACTGACACTTGTTTATATCCAATTTCAAAGTGAAATTACTTACAATGACCCGAATTGTATTAAATGGTAAAAATATAATCTAATTATACTTCCATGAAATTAAATAACATAATTTAACAATATAAATTATTTTGATTAAAAATATTGTTTTCAGTTAAAATATAGTATTTTTCACTATTCACCAAAATGTGAAAGTTATCAGAAAAACAACGAAAAGTTGTTGAAAATAAATTATTATGACCTAATTATAAAGAAGAAGTTCATTTTTTCAAATTGAATATATAAAAGTTTCAAATATTGGTTTTTTAAAAGTTTTTCTATTAAAAGGTGGTAAATTATAATTTTTTTAAAATTACTTATTTTATCTGAAAAAATAATATGTTCTTACATTATGTTAAGAAAACTCAGAATATGGATTCTAAAATTATAAGGATTATATACAGTTCGAAATTCAGTTAATACTATTGATAACCACTTTTGAACGGCTCGTTTGATAGGTCATGGTGCGCTTGAACTCAGTTTAACGTGTAGTGCAAGTTATTGAATTACTTTGAAAAAATAACGTACTATGAAATATTGGGGGTGTTATATTCCTTACTCATTCAATAAATGGAGTCCTCATAATTTTAAATTGTTATTTTAAATTAAAAGGATAAAAATAGAAAATTCCTTTGTGGGAAAACCCACATCGAAAAATGGGTTAATAAAATTTAGTCTTAATAACAGGGATAGAGAAATGAAAGGGTCACCACCAAATTATGATCATGATTAGGGTAAAATTGGTGGAAATTAGTGACACATAATTTCAGAAAAAACGTAAATATTTATACTGAGTGATTTAGGTCATCAATAACAAACAAGTGTACAATTGAGGGCCTCAAATCCATCAACATTTGATGATTTTAAATATCATTGGTTCAGTAAAACTAAGTAATTAGGATAAAAAAAATTTGTTTTAAGAACCCTTACCTAATGTTTAATAATTAATTTCTTCATATAATAAGAGAAGAAACAAAATATACTTTACAAGTAGAGTTCCATCCTTTATGTAATTTCTACCACAAGCTCATATTTGACTCTAAAAGACAATAGATCTAAAAAAATTATTTATCCTACTCGTATAGGGTTCCAAAAAAATTAATTTATTATTCCTCTACCAAACCATTAAAAAACAAATTTATTCAATCCAGGACATCACGTGTGCTAGTGGTAGGTGATACACCCTTGTCTCCCTTTGGTTCAGGGATCATGTACTGCAGCCTTACTAGACGCCACGGGTTGCCGCCCAACCACCGAGTTGTCCCTTTTATAAAAATCAAAAAATAATCTCAAACATAATCGATTCCAACCTTTAGACTTTTCCAAAATAGTTCGGTCCAAACTCACAACCCAAAATTTATAAGGAAGTTAAACATTATAAAGATCCTCTTTTCCACATAATAACATGTGAAAACCTTCATAATGTATTATTTTAAAACATAGAAACATCCTGAATTACCATAAAACCTTATTATTTACATTTTTGATCGCTTATTTCTTATAGAATTCTGGATATAATTTTTCTATCCAAAAATTTTGTGATCTACTATAGTGATGGAATATAAAACCCATTAATTAGTTCCAAGGTAGTCAAAAATATCTAATATTATTTATCCAAATCAACCTTCTCTTATGCCTAAATTACTACCTCATCAGCAGAACCATATTAATGATTACCTTTCCTTCAACCATGTATTTTCCAAAAAAAATTATCTTGTTTTTGAGACACTTTTCATAGAACCGTATAAGATAAAATTTTCAATGAAATAGTACATGCAGTACAATCCATATTTATTTCTATAATTCATGTAACAAGTTCATCGT
Organism: Viscum album; assembly: GCA_963277665.1. Lineage (NCBI taxonomy): Eukaryota > Viridiplantae > Streptophyta > Magnoliopsida > Santalales > Viscaceae > Viscum > Viscum album. The sequence goes on from OY728161.1 coordinate 1,598,294,326, forward strand.
TTATACAAAATTAAAATGAAATAAAAATTTAATGAGAACATAAGAAAATTAGTCATTTATGTTCACCTTGGGCCGTATAATAACTTTATTATTATCCAATAGAAGCATTTTGGGGTATACTCTTATGATTTTGACATTGATTCGCGTAGTGTCCCAACCCTTTGAATATGAAGCATTGTACATTTGAAACCTTTTTCTTAGCATTGCAATCATGTACTAGTTGTCCTTTCTCTCCACACATATAACAAACACCTTTCCATTCGAGAATTTACCAAGGTGATTCTTTCCATAGTTACAACAAATGGGAAAATCCTTCTTTCCCCTCTTCCTATTATTCATCATTCTCTTTTCCATAATTATCTTCTCTTTCTTCCCTTCAAAGCCATAGAACTAAGAGAATTATTTTCCTATCTTATTAACACATGATACTATTTCTTCACATGTTTATAATACTTAGGAAACTATTTCCCTTATAAATGTTGTCTTAATACCATGAAAGATATGATCCTTCTTACTTTTTGGATCATACGTATTGTTGGGGTTCTCCTTCTATCTACTGGGCGCCAGTTCTAAAAAATGGAATACACTAGGTCAGTTTATGAATCACAATTCATAATTACTAACTTGTAAAATACCTAATGTAAATTCAATATTTTATGGATATAATCCATAATCATAATAAAATGTTTTCTTTGAAAAGGTTTTATTCCTAAATCCTTCATAATGGATTGTAATGAGAATGTGAATTATCCTAAGCATATCCCTCGGGAGTGTCATAACCAAAAGTGCAGCAAGTCCCATTTTTGTGCACCAGTTCCCATTTGTGTCTAGCTCAAAGTGGGTTTTTCCGGTTTACCCCTAGGTACATCTATTCCAGATCTTCCTTTATCTTCTCTTATCCAGACAGGGATGTACTACATGGAAAAATCAAAAAATATCTACAGTAACAAATTTCTAGGATGTTCTTCTGTACTAATCCTCAATGTCTATCTTTGGGTAATGTTCTCTAATAAGAGTTTATCAAAGTCTATTTCAAAGGTCATTTCTGAAAATCCTATTATACCAGCTATAACTCTCGGATCCCAGTTACCATGACTCGGTAGAATATTGTAATACATTTTCATGATCACAAATGATCAATAATATTTGTCCCGAAAGACTGATCAGTTTAGCATTCTTGGAAACATAGATTAAATACATGAACATTACATTACATATTATAAAATAGAACACAACATAAATGATCCTTTATTAATGCCAATAATCCCATAGATTAACCCTTTTTATCAATCATAATACACATCTTGGAATCCTGGGAAAAATTAAACATAGAAAGAGGTGCGCTCAGATTCCCAGAAAAGAAAAAAATGTAGCAGAATATTTCATAAATAAGAATAAACATTTAAGGAAATGAATAAGACTAAAACAAAAGGATTTTAAACATGAACATCAGAATAATAAGGAAAATATAAAATCAAATAATTCCATTTACATATTCACATGGATATTCTAATAGTCGAATAATCACATGCAATATCAATAGCCACTTTCATAAGGATGGAATTCGTAATGCCAGACATTCATAACCACATAGTCATGGTATTTTTCCAAGACTACCAATAAGATTTTGTCAAGGACTACTGCAAATAAACTAGTTTATATCATGAGACCTACTACTGTATCGAGGAGCTATAGCGGGCTCCACCCATCACTTACTAAGTCCAGTGCATTCCTCGTATTAGAAGGTTTAAACATAACATAAACATTCAGATTAAAACTAGCATACGAAACATCAATACTTTATCCATAAACCATGAATGGTATAAAAATAACACATACAGAGTCAAACATATCAAAAAACCTTCAATACAATAAGGAATATTTGTATCATAGTAAATCAACTTCAAACAAGTTAAAAATCAATCAGATGTTGTTGACATAGATGAAATTGATTTGTAAAACTCTTTGAGGGATATATCCCTTTTTCATGAAAACATTTCAAAGTCACAAAATTTAGAACGAAAGAAATTTAAAGGAATTTTTGAATCAAAGTGTCCCATACAACTTTTAAAATTCTTAAAGGAATTGACATTTTAAAAAATTTCATGTCAATATAAATAAATCCTAAAAAACCATTTTCAAAACATGGACATTAATGAGAATGATATAGAATAATAAATATTTAAATCATTTAAAATGATGTTTTTTTAATTAAAAGTCTCTTAAAATAATCCCTTTGAAAACTCATTCATGAATCATGCACATGGATACTAAATATATCCCAGTATATGTTTATGTAAAAACAACCTCGGATAATAAAGTGATTATGAAATTGTCCCTTACCTTGCACCTTCCTTTAGTCGAGGGTACGTTTATCCTCTTGAATAATGAAAATAGGTTTTTAGAAAATTATAACAGAACCATATTCAAATTTATTATATCATACATGATTCATTAATGAGTTTATAATACCCATTTAAAAATTATTTCCATGTTAAATTAACATTTTGGTTAATAATGGATTTCTTTATCGTTTGTGTTTTAACTTGTTATTCTTGATCATATCATTTAGATAATGATTAAAATGATTACATAATATACAAATTTATTTAGATATCATATATATTTAGAATATAAATATTTATTATAGATGTATATATGAAATGGAAATAACTATTTATGGAGATGGTAGGTCGTACGTATGCATAAACGATGTATCCGTTTTCATATCGTATTGAACAAAATTAAGTGAATATGATATATATAAGTAAATTCATACATATATATATGTATATCTAGTATCATAATTATATCATATATTATATAATTATTAATAATATATATATTTATAATCATCATTGAATGGTGAACATGGAAATGAATATTATCGCGTCGTGGAGATGGTAATACGTACGTACACATGAGCGATAATATCATTGTTTTGATTTAAAAATAATATGTAAATAGATGTTATATAATATATACAAAATAATTAAAATTTTATATTTATTACATACATCAATTATACTTCATTATTATACACATCCAAATTATAATGTATTGAATAACAACTACACCATGATGTAGAGACGGTAAGCCATACGTACCCACGTATGGTGACATGTCATTCATAGGATGGATAAAATAATGAATATGGTTGTATGATATTTATAATAACATCTCAGTATATAGATGATACTAGATTTATTATTTTATAATTGAATCAACAAAGAAAGAATAAGTCGAAGAAGAAAAGAACTTGAATGAGGTGATGAAATATTTATCTTTCTTCGGGTTCATCATTTTGATTTGATCAAAATGGATCTATAAATTGGATTTATGACTAAATTAAGGCCTCTATGATTAAGGTAGGACAGTTGAGAGGATATTTGAGGAGGGGTTGGCCGATCCAAATGGCTATCGATGTATGAATTTGAGATAAGGGGAAGTGCATTTTTATAAGATTGGTGATGGTCACATTAGGAAAAGAATAAATAATTAATTGACTATACAATCATATTCTGTTTATAATGTCTCCAAATGAATTTATTGCGAGCCTTAGGTGGTTATGGGTTGAAATCCTCTCAACCGATAGGTTTTAGACTAGTTTCTGTTACCATTTTAACCTTATCTTTTAATTTTAACTCTTAGTTAAATAGTTTACCTTTTACCGTGTCTTCTTGTATTCTTACACCATATGGTTAATAAACATACTATAAAATTCCAAGAGGTCCTCAGGTGGTTTATTAATGACATATATAATATTATTTAATCCCTTTGGCCGAACCTTATATTTTTTGGAAAATTATATCAACCAAAAATATAGTTTTTTTTAAACTATTTTATGTAAATTTTGAAACTCATTGGTGTTTTTTTGTTAAAATGATAAAAGCATGATAACATAGAAAACATATATTGAATCAATCATAACATGTCATATTAACATATAAAATTATTTTATGTCCTAAAAAAATTGAAATTATATTTATGTTAATATTTATAAAAGCATTTATTAGATTCTTTCATTAATAAGGTAATTATTTCATCATCATCGTGTCATTAATAAATTTAATTATATAATGTATAAAAATTATAAATAAAATACCATTATGTAGGAAATAATTTTATCTTTCTTATTAATATCTATAGTCGAAGTTATGTTATGTATCACCCTATATTAAAAATGGTTTATTTATTAAACATTAATTTTAACTCTTTTTACTCTTCTTTAAATAAAATAATAATTAATGTCATATTCTAATACATGTGTAAATGAAGGGTAATATTTTATTACTAAGGTTTTTTTGTTCTAATTACATTTATCCACTAGAATTATGACATGTGTTAGGGAAATTATGATATCATTTTTACCCTTAATTACCCTATTTATTTTTAACTGTGGTAAATTAAAGTCCAAAGTTATTATTAACCAAAAATTATTTTCATCTTATTTAAACACATTTTACTTTTTGATATTAACTTTGTATCTCGGATTTTTTAAAGTCAACTCACAGAAGCAGTAAAATTACGTTTTATACAAAATTGGAAATACTCCTATGAGATGGGTAAATGACAGTAAAAAGTGAAATAAAATTTTAGTATATCTAAACTTATAATAATATGACTCCAATGAATTAAAATGAAAATACATACGTATTATGTATCTATTTGACATAAAATAAATTTAAATAAAATAAATAATTATTTTAAAAAAATCAGTTTTAAACAATAACTTAGTTTTTTTCAACCTTCATCAAAAATAGAATGTTTTCAAAAAAATACCAAAAATTCACCCTAAGATAATTTTGATATTCCAAATACAAAAATGAATTCTATATTACCAATTTCAAAACAAAGAAGTTTTATTAATTAATTTAAAATTAATTCTCCTTGTCAAAACTAAGAAACGTATTTTTATGAAATAATAACTATCAAATGACTGACACTTGTTTATGTCCAATTTCAATGTGAAATTACATACAATGAATAGAATTGAATTAAATTGTAAATATATAATATAGTTATTCTTCCAAGCCATTAAAAAGTATAATTTAACAATACAAAATATTTTGATTAAAAATGTTGTTTTTAGTTAAAATATAGTATTTTTCACTATTCACCCAAATGTGAAGGTTTTCAAAAAACACTAAAAATTTATTGAAACTAAATTATTAAGACCCAATTATAAAGAATAAGTACATTTTGTAAAATTGAAAATTTAAAAGTTTAAAATATTGAATTTAAAAAAAGGATTTCAACTAAAAGGATGTCAAATTGCATGTTATGTAAAATAATTCTTTTATTTGAAAAATGATTTTATTCTTACATTATGTCTAAGAAACTCATAATATGGATTATAAAAAAATATTATATAAAGATAAAAATTCAGTTAATACTTTTTATAACCACTTTTGAATGGCTCATTTGGTAAGTCGTGGTGCGCTTGAACTCAGTGTTGCGTGTAGTGAAAGTTATTGAATTACATTGATGAAATAACATTCTATGAAATCTTGGGGGTTTTAAATTATTACCTCTTTAAAGAAATTGTGTCCTCTCAATTTGAAATTGTTCTTTTAAAAGAAAAAATTGAAAACAGAAATTACCTTTGTGGGAAAACCCACATCAGAATTTGGGTTAATAAAATTTAGTCTCAATAACAGGAAAAGGGAAATGAAAGGGTCGCCACCGAATTATGATCTCGATTATAAAAACATTGGTGTAAAATACTGACACATAATTGGAGGAGGAACGTAAATATTTACAGGGATTGATTGATTTCATCAATCACAAACATGTGTAAAATTGGCGACCTCAAAGCCATCAATCTATGATGATTTAAAATATCGTTGGTTCAACAAAACCTAAGGTATTTGGAAAAATATATTTTCGGTTCTAAGATCCCTTAAATAATGTTTAATAACTAATTTCTTCATAGAATAAGAGAAGAAAAAAATATATACATGACAAGTAGAGTTCCATCCTTTATCTAATTTCCATAAAAAGATCATCTTTCACTCTAAAAGATAATAGAACATAAAAAAATCTATTTATCCTATTCGAATAGGGTTCCAAAAAAATGAATTTATAATTATTCTACCAGTTCATTAAAAAAAGACATTATTCAATCCATGACTTCACGTGGGCCTGTGGTAGGTGACACATCGTTGTCGCCCTTTGGTTGCGGGTTCAAGTCTCACGGCCTTGCATGACGCCACAGGTTGCCTCCCGACCACCGAGTTGTTCCTTTTATGAAAATCCAAAAAATAATATCAAACATAACCAATTCCAATATTTTGACTTTCCAAAATACTTCTGTCCAAACTCACAACCAAAAATTTATAGTGAAGGTAAACACAGTGAAGATCCTTTTTTTTCATATAATAACATGTGAACACCTTCATCATGCATTATTTTAAAACACTACAACATCCTGAATTACCATAAAACCTTGTTGTTTACATTCATGCTCTCTTATTCCATATAGAATACAAGATATACTTCTTGTACCCTTAAATGTTGTAAACTCCAAAAGTGATGGAATATACAAACCATTAATCAGTTCCAATGTAGTCATGAATATCCAATATAATTTATCCAAATCAACCATCTCTTATTCCAAAATTACAACCTCATCATCAGAACCATGTTAAGGATTACCTTTCCTTCAACCATTTATTTTCCAAAAAGTTTAACTTGTTGTTCAGAAAATTTTCATAGAACCATATAATCTCAAATTTCCAATGAAATATTACTACAGTACAATCTGTATTTATTTCCATATATCATTTAACCAGTACATCATTGATAAAACATTCAAATGAAATAAATCATTCATGACAACAAAAGAAAATTAGTCATTCCACTTCACCGGTGGTAGTATCATAACTTGATTATTATCCAATAGCAACATTTGGGGTAACTCTGATAATTTGGACATTGATTTGGGTCATGTCCCAACTACTTTTAGATGAAGAATTGTTCATTTGAAACCTTTTACATTATAACGACCCATACTTTACATACATTGTTAATACTTCAAAAGTGAAGCACACTTATTACAACATATGACAAAACCACAAAGGACCGTATAGGTATAGTGTCTTTAGAAACTGGGAAACATAAACAACTGGTTCATAAATCTTCTACAGTGTCTCCCATTTATTTCATCATATCTAGGGTCCCTTTTAGCATATTCTACTTAATATCCATCTTCCTGACCTGGGGAAAAGAAAACATAAAAGGGTGAGCTCAAATGCTCAGCAAGGGCAAATAAAGGAAATAAAAATCATATCATATCTTTTTGAAAATCAAAACCTGCAAAAGAGATCATAATATCTTAACATGGAATAAATCATAGAAGTGAAAATGAGATCCCCATAATCATAACATAAAACTTGAAACTTTGTGGCATGCACACATAATCATGGAAAATCATTTCTTGTTAGTCATGACTCATTGCCAAGACTATCTTAGTGGACAAAGTCCCTTTCTGAACCGAGTTCACTCCTCGTTTCAGTCCTGTATCACTGAACTGAAATAACCTTCCGTTCCAGCCATGTCTATCTCATGAGATATAAAATCTTTACCCAATGCATTGGAGGGAGATATAGGTCCCACCCATCTTATAATGAATCCTTTCTTATGTGTGCCACATAATCATAAAACATACATCATCGCATAACACATGAAACAAAAATGGGATTCTTGAAACATCATGACATCATAAATCAATTCATATAAGATAAAGTAATTCATAAAAATAATTCCATCACAACATGATCAAATCAATGTAATGATAGGGATAAAAACAGAACCCTTTATTATCTTAGATGGAAAATAATTTTGAAAATCACTTGAACTCCATTCTTGAGGAAAATATCCTTTCTTCTTCAAAAACATTTTTCCTTTCATAACATGTCATACAACTTTAAAATAAAAGAAGTTGATTAAAAATAAACTTGAAAACTTGTAAAGGAAGCTTCTTGGAAACAATGTTTTAAAAATCCATTCATGTCGTATAAGTTAAAAAAAACATTCTTCGTACTTTTGTCGGAAAAGTCAAAAAGTACCTCGTACGGAAAAACGACAAAAGATTCCTTTCATATTCTTTACTAAAAACTCACCTAAGGGTAAAATTGGATTTAAACTATTGCAAGTGGATGGAAACAATATTTCATATTGAGGGAACATGGATGTGGATGATAAAATACACCCCAGTAAATACTTACGAATAAACAATCTCGGATAAAAATGAGATTGTGATATTTCCCTTACCTTAGGTCCGGTTTGCTTTGTTCGTGTCCGAAGCTCCTGTATAATGGTTTAAATAATGTTATTGACTTATTCCAGAATCATACATATTTATATGATATCATATATGGTCATATTATTAGCTTCTTGTTAGTAATATTTCATTGTTACTTGTTACTCGAGTCTTTATAACTTTTTGTTCTTATGCATGTTTTGTCGAATAAATTCTTATTATTATCTTTAGGTTATATATAATTCATTTACAGAATGGTATTAGTGTAGTATATACCATATTCATTCATTCAATTCATTTATATAATCATTATGAAATGAAGATCATGTAGAACGAGTCGCATCACATCGTGGAGACGGTATTCCGTACGTACGCACGAGTGATGATATCGTTCCTATGATCGTGGAATTGTATTGGAGTATATATATATTATTTCAGTATCAATATTAATTTATAATAATCATATGTAGTTACTTATTACACCATTATACCCATCCTTGTAAGGTGATGGTGGAAAATAGATTACACCACGGCGTGGAGACGGTATTCCGTACGTACGCACGCGTGGTGATTTCATTTTTCCGTAGGATGGATAGAAGGTGAATTAGGGTTGTTTCATATTTATAATAACATATCAGTATGTAAGTAATACTGATGTTATTACTTTATCATGAAACAACTAAAGAAGAAGAAGTTGAAGAAGAAAGAAATTGAAAAGATCGGTAATGGATATTACCTCTTCTTTGGAACGCTTCTTTGAATCCTCCACTTAAGGAACTAAGATTGGTATTTGGAGAAGACCAGGACCTCTAGGATTATTCTAGGGAAGTGGAGAGGAGAAAATGGCAGGGGTTGTCTGAGCTTGAGTGCTCAATTTGGTGTGAGGAGGAGGGGGAGGAGGTGCCCTTTTATAAGGGAGGAGAGGGGCACCTTAGGAATATCTCAAAATATTATTTTATATTAAAGTCAAAATCGGTTTATAATGGTTCCAAAGGGTCTTATTTAGAAGATAAAGTGTGTATGGGTCGAAATCCTATCAACCAATAGGAGTTAGACAAGTTTAGCGTATTATTTTAACCTTATCAATTAGATTTAACTCTAAGTTAATTATTTTAACTTTTACCGTGTCTTTTTGTTTTCCTTCACTATATGGTTAATACACTTACTATAACATGCCAAACGAACCCCAAATTGTTTAGTATTAATATATATATCCTTATCTAAGTCATTGGGCCGAACCTTAGATTTTTAGGAATAAAATAACAATTAATAATATAATATTTGATTTAAAAACTATTTTGTGTCAATTTTGACACTATTTGATATATGATTTGTTTGAAAGTCATAACAGAATTATATGTTCGAACCAAGTTGATTAAATCAACACTAATATATCATAGTAACCTAGAAAATTAGTGGAATTCATAAAAAGTCTCAAATTACATTTATTTTGGTGTTTATAACATCAATTATGTCAATATTTCATTAATAAGATAATTACTGCATCATCATTATGTCATAAATAAATTAAATTATTTAATGTCTAAAAATTACAAATAAAATATCATCATGTAGGAAATCTTTTTAGCTTTCTAATTAATATTTACAATTTAATTTATCTTATGGATAACCCCATATTAAAAATGATTTACTTATTAAACTTTGATTTTAACTATTTTAACCCTTCTTTAAATAAATTAATAATAAATGTCCTAATCTAATCCAAGTGGGCCTAAATGGTCATATTTTATTCCTAAGTTTGTTTTTGGTCGAATTACACTTGTCCAATAGAATTAGGACATGTGTTAGGGTAATATTAATATCATATTTACCCTTAGTTACCCTATTTACTATTAACCGCGGTAAAAATCGTAAAAAGTTACTATTCACCAAAAATTATTTTCATCTCATTGAACCACATTTTAGTCCTTGATATTAACCGTGTCTCTCGGATTTTCGAAATTCCAATCACAGAAGCGGTAAAATTAAGTTTTATGCAAAATTCAATTTTTAACCTACCACTTAGTGGTTTCACTATTCATCAAAAATTGAAAGTTTTCAGAAAAATACCAAAATTTCACCCTAGGATAATTTCGATATTCTGAGTCCAAAAATGAAGTCCATTTTGAAAAATAAAATTTATAAAATTTCAAAAAGTGGTTATTACTATTCATAACGGCTAGTTTTAATAGCATATTGTTATTTAGTGAAACTCGGTATTGCGTACGACGCAAGCTATCGAGGAAGGTCGTGATTGCGTGCAAAGCAAGCCAAGCAAGTGTTGTGTAGAAAAAGATTCCTTTGATGGTTTATATAACATAAAAGTCTCCGGTGTTACATTCTACCCCCCTTAAAAATAATTTCGCCCTCGAAATTCGTCACTTTGTAACAAACAAATGAGGATACTTCTCCCTCATCATATCCTCAAGCTCCCATGTAGCTTCTTCAAGTTGGTGGTTCCTCCATAAAACTTTCACCAAGCGAGTGGTCTTGTTTCGTAGGACTTTTTCGCTACGATCCAGAATATCTATCGGCTGTTCTTCATAAGAAAGATCTTGCTCCAGCGGTACAACTTCTGAGCTGAGTACATGTGAAGGATCTGGTATGTACTTTCTCAGGAGAGATACATGGAACACATCGTGAAGTTGAGAGAGATTCGGTGGAAGCGCCAATCGGTAAGCTACCTTCCCAACACGATCCAGTATTTCGAAAGGACCGATATATCTAGGGCTCAACTTCCCCTTCTTTCCAAATCTCATAACCCTCTTCCAGGGAGATATTCGTAAGAACACTTTATCACCCACTTCAAACTCTAGGTCTTTTCTTCGGTTGTCGGCATAGCTTTTCTGTTGACTCTGAGCTGCTCTTATGTGTTGTTGAATAGATCTGACCTTTTCTGCCATTTCATCAACGAGATCAGGTCCTAATAGCTTTCTTTCCCCAACTTCATCCCAGCAAGTTGGAGTCCTGCATTTCTTTCCATAGAGAGCTTCATAAGGAGCCATCTGAATACTGGAGTGAAAGCTATTATTATAAGAAAATTCTACCAAAGGTAGGTGTTGATCCCAACCTCCTTTGAAATCCATAGAGCAAGCTCTCAACATATCTTCTAGGGTTTGAATTGTTCTCTCAGACTGACCGTCTGTCTGGGGATGATAAGCAGTGCTGAAACTCAACTCTGTATCCAGAGTATGCTGAAGACTTCGCCAGAACTTCGAGGTAAATCTCGGATCCCGATCAGATATAATAGAAAGTGGTACTCCATGTAATCTCACCACTTCCTTTACATATATCCTGGCAAGCTGATCTAGAGAGAAATCCTCTCTAATAGCAATGAAGTGTGCGGACTTTGTAAGACGATCAACTATGACCCAGATAGCATTATTGCCTTTGGATGTTTTAGGAAGTCCTGTGACAAAGTCCATAGTGATGTTTTCCCATTTCCATTCGGGTATGGGTAATGGTTGTAACATCCCCTTAGACTTCTGTCTCTCATCTTTAACTTGTTGACAAACCAAGCATCGAGAGACATATTCAGCAACATCTCTTTTCATACCATCCCACCAGAAGTACTCTTTCAGGTCCCTATACATCTTCGTGCTTCCAGGATGAATAGAGAATGAAGAACTATGAGCCTCATCCAGCAGCTCCTTCTTTAATTCGGGGATGGGAGGAACACAAACCCGATTCCTGAACTTTATTATCCCATCACAATCAAGGTTGAATTCAGGAACATTTCTCACCTTCTTTTGTAACTCGACATCTTCTTTCTGTGCCTCTTTAATCTTCACATGTATAGATGGTTGAACATTCATTTGAGAAAGATAAGATTTTTCCCCTTCCATTATAATTCCAAGATCCATACTTTGTAAATCCATAAATATTGGATCTTTTGTGATCCTCATCATGGATAAACTAGCATGGTCTTGTCGACTTAATGCATCTGCCACCTTGTTTGCTTTCCCAGGGTGGTAATGGATTGAGCAGTCATAATCCTTAATCAGCTCCAACCATATTCTTTGACGCATATTCAACTCCTTTTGTGTGAAAATATACTTTAAACTTTTATGATCAGTATAAATATCACACCTTTCACCATAAAGGTAATGCCTCCAAATCTTTAATGCAAAGATTACCACAGCCAACTCCAAATCATGTGTTGGGTAATTTTGCTCATGGATTTTCAACTGTCGTGAGGCATAAGCTATCACCATATCATTTTGCATAAGAACACACCCCAATCCCTTCTTGGATGCATCACTGTAGATCACAAACCTTTCTCCACTACAAGGCAGTGTGAGTACAGGTGCACTGGATAACCTTCTTTTCAACTCCTTGAAATTCTCTTCACATTCCTCTGTCCAGACAAACTTAACTCCTTTCCGAGTCAACTTGGTGAGTGGATTAGATAATCGTGAAAAATCTTTTACAAAACGTCGATAATATCCAGCCAAACCAAGAAAACTTCGGATCTCAGTTACTGTGGTTGGTCTCGACCATCTTTCGATAACCTCTGTTTTTGCTGGATCCACAGATATCCCCTCTTTTGAGATTATATGACCCAAAAATGCAACTTTTTGAAGCCAAAATTCACACTTGGTAAATTTGTCATAAAGCTTCTCCTTTCTCAGGGTCTTCAATATAATTCTCAAGTGATCTTCATGCTCTTCCTTGCTCTTTGAATAGACAAGAATATCGTCTATAAAGACTACCACAAATTGATCAAGATAGTCTCTAAAGACTCTATTCATTAGATCCATGAAGATAGCAGGGGCATTAGTAAGACCAAATGGCATCACTATAAATTCATAGTGTCCATACCTTGTACGGAAAGCCGTCTTTGGTATATCCTCCCTTTTGTCCCTTAATTGATGATACCCTGAACGAAGATCAATCTTGGAAAAGTATTGAGCTCCGCGTAGTTGGTCAAATAAGTCATCAATGCGTGGGAGAGGATATTTGTTCTTGATAGTGATCTTGTTAAGTTCTCGATAATCAATGCAAAGTCTCATTGATCCATCTTTCTTCTTAACAAATAGAACAGGTGCTCCCCAAGGTGACGCACTAGGGCGTATGAATCCCTTATCAAGATTCTCTTGGAGTTGCTTCTTCAATTCCTACAACTCAATTGGGGCCATTCTATAAGGTGTCTTTGAAATAGGCAAAGCACCCGGTACGAGTTCTATTGAAAACTCAACTTCACGATTTGGTGGAAGACCCGGTAATTCCTCCGGAAAGACATCATCAAACTCCCGTACAATGGGCATATTCTTAATCGTGAGTTTCTCACCAACCATTTGAGATAAATAACCTTCATTTAGTGGAATCAATACCCATAAGATGGAAGAAATTTCCACTGGAAGGTTATGTTCATCCTTGCATTGATAGACGATCGTAGATTGATCTGGAATATGAAATGTGACTTCCCTTCTTTGGAAATCGATATGAGCTCCATGTAGAGAAAGCCAATCCATGCCAAGAATCACATCAAATTCCACTAAAGGAAGGATCACAAGATTTGCAGGAAGCACTTTCCCACAAACTTCGATCGGAGAAGAATTATAAACTTTTGATGCGATTGATGTGCCATTAGGTGTTGTCACAGCTAACTCAACATCTAATTGTTGAGGTAATACGGTGATACCCTTAGAAAATTCTTTAGAAATAAAAGAGTGGGTGGATCCAGAATCAAATAAAACATTTGCTACTTTAGAGTGGATGGTAAGTGTACCTTTCACCACATCGTTATCGTACTCCACATCGCTGATAGAAATTGCATGTGACTTTCCTTTGTCTTTAGCCTTAAGAGTTTGTTGACGTCGACCATCATCATCAACCCTTGGATTTGGGCATTGATTGGCATAATGCCTCATCTCCTTGCACTTGAAACATTGAAGTGTAGTAGGTTCATTCTGTGTATCCCTTCCTTTGTTTGCGTCATTAGAAATCTTCTTCCCATTATCACGGCATTCAAATGCCCGATGACCTTCCTTTCCACATTTAAAACATTTACTTGTCCCTTTAAGACAACTCCCTCCATGTTTCTTTCCACACTTTGAGCATAAGGGAAAGTTCATCTTCTTTTCAGTGTGCTCTTTAGAGTTTCCTTTGAATTCCATCTTCCTCTTCTTATCAAACCCATGTGACTGATGAGTTACTCCAATCTCCATCTCGACTTTGAGAGCACATTGAACGATTTCCTCGTAGCTATTGAAGTCCCTTATGGCTAACGCCCTTCGAAGACTTGGTTTTAAGCCACTAAAGAATCGATCGATCTTACTCTCAGGTTGGATAATAATACCAGAAGCGTACCTTGCAAGTCTTGTAAAATTTGCTTCATAGGTACCAACAGATTCATCATCCCTTTGCTTCAGTTCAAGAAACTCTTTCTCCATATTTGTTCGGAGAATACGAGGGAAGTACTTATTGAAAAATAAGTTCTTGAACTCGTCCCATTCCATAGACTCAATTTCATCCCTTTGCCTCGTATTCTTAACAAGATTCCACCATTGATCAGCATCTCCCTCCAAACGATACACTGCTAGGATGACTTTATCATGTTCAGAACATTGAAGAACTGAAAATATCTTTTCAGTAGTACTAATCCATTGTTCAGCAACTAATGGATCAGTAGACCCACTGAAAGAAGGTGGACGCTTCCTCATGAAGGATTCAACAGAATGTTGCTCCCTCCTTTGCTCGTTTGGAAATCCTGCATGATTCATAGCTTGAGAAAGTTGTGTGAGCATGGCTACAAGATTTTGCATTCCAGCTCCCATATCGTTTGGTTGCTCAGGGGGACAATCATTGCATTGCCCATCGCATTCCGCATTAACACGGTTCCTTCGGGTTCCAGCCATTGACTAAAACCAAGAAGAATAGTGTGAGCAACACTAATTATAATAGGAAAACACATAATTCAAGAATAAAATTTTCATGCTTATGGTCTTATACTAGGTTATTCAAGGCCATTTCTAAGATTGTGTTCTATGCTTAGACTTATTCTTAGGGTTCTTACTAAGGCTTTCACATCCTAGTTTCCAAAGGTTGACTATACCTTTCCTCTGATACCAACTATAACGACCCATACTTTACATACATTGTTAATACTTCAAAAGTGAAGCACACTTATTACAACATATGACAAAACCACAAAGGACCGTATAGGTATAGTGTCTTTAGAAACTGGGAAACATAAACAACTGGTTCATAAATCTTCTACAGTGTCTCCCATTTATTTCATCATATCTAGGGTCCCTTTTAGCATATTCTACTTAATATCCATCTTCCTGACCTGGGGAAAAGAAAACATAAAAGGGTGAGCTCAAATGCTCAGGAAGGGCAAATAAAGGAAATAAAAATCATATCATATCTTTTTGAAAATCAAAACCTGCAAAAGAGATCATAATATCTTAACATGGAATAAATCATAGAAGTGAAAATGAGATCCCCATAATCATAACATAAAACTTGAAACTTTGTGGCATGCACACATAATCATGTAAAATCATTTCTTGTTAGTCATGACTCATTGCCAAGACTATCTTAGTGGACAAAGTCCCTTTCTGAACCGAGTTCACTCCTCGTTTCAGTCCTGTATCACTGAACCGAAATAACCTTCCGTTCCAGCCATGTCTATCTCATGAGATATAAAATCTTTACCCAATGCATTGGAGGGAGATATAGGTCCCACCCATCTTATAATGAATCCTTTCTTATGTGTGCCACATAATCATAAAACATACATCATCGCATAACACATGAAACAAAAATGGGATTCTTGAAACATAATGACATCATAAATCAATTCATATAAGATAAAGGAATTCATAAAAATAATTCCATCACAACATGATCAAATCAATGTAATGATAGGGATAAAAACAGAACCCTTTATTATCTTAGATGGAAAATAATTTTGAAAATCACTTGAACTCCATTCTTGAGGAAAATATCCTTTCTTCTTCAAAAACATTTTTCCTTTCATAACATGTCATACAACTTTAAAATAAAAGAAGTTGATTAAAAATAAACTTGAAAACTTGTAAAGGAAGCTTCTTGGAAACAATGTTTTAAAAATCCATTCATGCCGTATAAGTTAAAAAAACATTCTTCGTACTTTTGTCGGAAAAGTCAAAAAGTACCTCGTACGGAAAAACGACAAAAGATTCCTTTCATATTCTTTACTAAAAACTCACCTAAGGGTAAAATTGGATTTAAACTATTGCAAGTGGATGGAAACAATATTTCATATTGAGGTAACATGGATGTGGATGATAAAATACACCCCAGTAAATACTTACGAATAAACAATCTCGGATAAAAATGAGATTGTGATATTTCCCTTACCTTAGGTCCGGTTTGCTTTGTTCGTGTCCGAAGCTCCTGTATAATGGTTTAAATAATGTTATTGACTTATTCCAGAATCATACATATTTATATGATATCATATATGGTCATATTATTAGCTTCTTGTTAGTAATATTTCATTGTTACTTGTTACTCGAGTCTTTATAACTTTTTGTTCTTATGCGTGTTTTGTCGAATAAATTCTTATTCTTATCTTTAGGTTATAGATAATTCATTTACAGAATGGTATTAGTGTAGTATATACCATATTCATTCATTCAATTCATTTATATAATCATTATGAAATGAAGATCATGTAGAACGAGTCGCATCACATCGTGGAGACGGTATTCCGTACATACGCACGAGTGATGATATCGTTCCTATGATCGTGGAATTGTATTGGAGTATATATATATTATTTCAGTATCAATATTACTTTATAATAATCATATGTAGTAACTTATTACACCATTATACCCATCCTTGTAAGGTGATGGTGGAAAATAGATTACACCACGGCGTGGAGACGGTATTCCGTACGTACGCACGCGTGGTGATTTCATTTTTCCATAGGATGGATAGAAGGTGAATTAGGGTTGTTTCATATTTATAATAACATATCAGTATGTAAGTAATACTGATGTTATTACTTTATCATGAAACAACTAAAGAAGAAGAAGTTGAAGAAGAAAGAAATTGAAAAGATCGGTAATGGATATTACCTCTTCTTTGGAACGCTTCTTTGAATCCTCCACTTAAGGAACTAAGATTGGTCTTTGGAGAATACCAGGACCTCTAGGATTATTCTAGGGAAGTGGAGAGGAGAAAATGGCAGGGGTTGGCCGAGCTTGAGTGCTCAATTTGGTGTGAGGAGGGGGAGGAGGTGCCCTTTTATAAGGGAGGAGAGGGGCACCTTAGGAATATCTCAAAATATTATTTTATATTAAAGTCAAAATCGGTTTATAATGGTTCCAAAGGGTCTTATTTAGAAGATAAAGTGGGTATGGGTCGAAATCCTATCAACCAATAGGATTTAGACAAGTTTAGGGTATTATTTTAACCTTATCAATTAGATTTAACTCTAAGTTAATTATTTTAACTTTTACCGTGTCTTTTTGTTTTCCTTCACTATATGGTTAATACACTTACTATAACATGCCAAACGAACCCCAAATTGTTTAGTATTAATATATATATCCTTATCTAAGTCATTTGGCCGAACCTTAGATTTTTAGGAATAAAATAACAATTAATAATATAATATTTGATTTAAAAACTATTTTGTGTCAATTTTGACACTATTTGATATATGATTTGTTTGAAAGTCATAACAGAATTATATGTTCGAAACAAGTTGATTAAATCAACACTAATATATCATAGTAACCTAGAAAATTAGTGGAATTCATAAAAAGTCTCAAATTACATTTATTTTGGTGTTTATAACATCAATTTTTTCAATATTTCATTAATAAGATAATTACTGCATCATCATTATGTCATAAATAAATTAAATTATTTAATGTCTAAAAATTACAAATAAAATATCATCATGTAGGAAATCTTTTTAGATTTCTAATGAATATTTACAATTTAATTTATCTTATGTATAACCCCATATTAAAAATGATTTACTTATTAAACTTTGATTTTAACTATTTTAACCCTTCTTTAAATAAATTAATAATAAATGTCCTAATCTAATCCAAGTGGGCCTAAATGGTCATATTTTATTCCTAAGTTTGTTTTTGGTCGAATTACACTTGTCCAATAGAATTAGGACATGTGTTAGGGTAATATTAATATCATATTTACCCTTAGTTACCCTATTTACTATTAACCGCGGTAAAAATCGTAAAAAGTTACTATTCACCAAAAATTATTTTCATCTCATTGAACCACATTTTAGTCCTTGATATTAACCGTGTCTCTCGGATTTTCGAAATTCCAATCACAGAAGCGGTAAAATTAAGTTTTATGCAAAATTCAGTTTTTAACCTACCACTTAGTGGTTTCACTATTCATCAAAAATTGAAAGTTTTCAGAAAAATACCAAAATTTCACCCTAGGATAATTTCGATATTCTGAGTCCAAAAATGAAGTCCATTTTGAAAAATAAAATTTATAAAATTTCAAAAAGTGGTTATTACTATTCATAACGGCTAGTTTTAATAGCATATTGTTATTTAGTGAAACTCGGTATTGCGTACGACGCAAGCTATCGAGGAAGGTCGTGATTGCGTGCAAAGCAAGCCAAGCAAGTGTTGTGTAGAAAAAGATTCCTTTGATGGTTTATATAACATAAAAGTCTCCGGTGTTACATACATACCCTTGCAATCATGTACTTGGTGTCCTTTTTCTCCAAACATATAAAAAACTCCTATTACCTTCAATAATTTACCAAGGTGATTCATTCCATAGTTATCACATATTGGAAAATCTATCTTTCCCATATTAACTTTATTTATCGTCCTCTTTTCCATCATTTTCTTCTCTTGCTTCCCTTCAAATCCATATAACTGAAAGAATTCATTACCTATCTTATTAACACATGATACAATTTATTCACATGTTGAGAATACATAGGAAACTACTCCCTTCTAAATGTTGTCTTAATAGCATGAATGAGATGATCCTTATTACTTTTTTGGATCATACGTATTGCTGGAGTTCTCATTCCTCCTACTGGGAACCATTTCTAAATAATGGAATACACTAGGTCAGTTTCTGAATCGTAATTCATAATTCCAAACATGTAAAATACCTAATGAAAATTCAACAGTTTATGGATATAATCAATATTCATAAAAAAAATTATTGAGGAAGTATTTATTCCTAAATCCGTCATAATATCTTGTATTGAGAATGTAAATTATCCTATGTATATCCCCCGGGGGTATCGTAACCAAGAGTACATCAAGGCCCATTGTCGTACAACAGTTCCTATTTACATCTAGATCAAAGCGGTGTTTTCGGGTATACCCCTAGGTACATCTCTTCTAGATCCACCTCTACCAGCTCGTATCCATACAGGGATGTACTGCTTGGAAAAATCACAAAATCTCTATTTTACCAAGACTCTAGGATGTTCTTCTATACTAATCCTCATTGTCTATCATAGGGTAATGTTTTCAAATCTGAGTTTATCTAATTATATTTACAAGGTTATTTATAATCTTCCTCTGATACCAATTGTAACTCTCCGACCCAAGTTACCCAGATTCGGTTCATTAATTTAATACATTGTCATGATCACAAAAGATCAAGGAATTAAGTCCCGAAAAAATGATCGGTTTAACATTATAGTAAAATAGATTAAATACATGAACGTTACATTACACATAATAAAATAAAATACAACATAAATGATTTTGTAAGAATTCCATTAATCCAATATCTTAACTCTCTTATCATTAATTATAAACTTCTTAGAATCCTGGGAAAAATAAAACATAGAAAGGGGTGAGCTCAGATGCACAGTAAGGATAACAATATAAAAGAATATTTCATAAATAAGCATAAACAGTTAAGTAAATGAATAAGACTAAAACAAAATCCTTTTAAACTTTAACTTCAGCATAATATGGAAAATATAAAATCAAATAATTTCATTTACTTATTCACATGGATATTCTACTAGTCAAATAATAACAATCAATATCAACAACCACTTTCATAATGATGGAATTCATAATGCCAAACTTTCATAATCACATAGTCAAGGTCTTATTCCAAGACTATAAATAATATTTTTTCAAGGCCTGGTGCCAAGACACTAGTTTGTCTCATGAGACCTACCGATGCATAGATGAGTTATAGTGGGATCCACCCATCACTTACTAAGTCCAATGCATTCCTCATATTAATAGGATTAAACATAACATAAACATTTGTATAAAAACTAGAATACTAAATGAAAATACTTTATCCATAAACCATGAATTGTATAAAAATAACACATCCACATTCAAACTTATCACAAAACCTTAAATAAAAATATGAAATATTTGTATCATAATAAATCAACTTCAATCATTTTTAAAATCCATCAGAGGATGTTGACATAGATGAAAATTATTTGTAAAAATCATTGAGAGAAATATACTTTTTTCATGAAAACATTTATAATAAAACTATTTAGAAAGGAATAACTTTGATGAAATTTTCAAATAAAAGTCTCCCATACCACTTTTAAAGCTTTTAATGGAATTAACATGTTAAAAACATTCATTTCCATATAAATAAATCCTTAAAAAACATTTCTAAAACATGGACATTAATGAGAATGATTTAGAAGAATAATTATTTAAAACATTTAAAATGATTTTTTTGTAACAAAAATCCCTTAAAAATCCCTTTGAAAATAATTTAATGAATCAGGGACATGGATTATAAATATATCCAGTAGATACTTACATAAAAACAACCGTGGATAATAAAGTGATTGTGAAATTAACCCTTACCTTGCACTTTACATTAGTCGAGGCAATGTGTAACCTCTTAAATAATGACCATAGTATGTTATTAAATTATACCATAATTATATTAACATTTATTATATCATACATGATTCACTTATGAGTTTATACTACCCATTTAGAAATTAATTCCTTGATAAATAATTATTTTGGGCAATAATCGCTTTCTTTATCGTATGTGTTTTAACTTGTTATTATTGATCGTATCATTTAGATCATGATTTAAATGATTCCAAAATATACACCATGATTAATATATCATATATATTTAGAATATAAATATTTATAATATATGTATATTTGAAATGGAAGGAAACATTTATGGAGACGGTAGGTTGTACGTACGAATAAACACTGTTTCCATTTTTATATCATTTTGAATGGACATTAGTGAATAAGATATATGTAAGTACATACATACATAAATACATACATACATATATATATAACCTATATCATCATTATGAAATATATTACATAGTTATTAATAATATATATATTTATAATCATTGTTGAATGGTGAACATGGAAATGAATCTCATCACGTCGGGGAGAGGGTAATCTGTACGTATGTGCGAGAGATAATATCATTCTTTTGATTTAAAAATCATATGTAAATAGATGTTATATATTATATACGGAATCATTAACATGTTATATTTATTATTTACATCAATTATATATCATTATCATACCCATCCAAATAATAATGTATTGAATAACATCTACACCACGATGTAGAGATGGTAAGCTGTATGTACACATGTATGGTGACAAGAAATTCATAGGATTTATAAAATAATGAATATGGTTGTACCATATTTATAATAACATAACATTATATAGAAGATACTATATTTATTATTTTATAAGAGGGGTGAGGATCAAGTTAGGAAAAGATTAAAGTATTAATTTATTATAAAATCATATTCAGTTTAAAATGGATCCGAATTAATATATTTAGAGCCTTATTTGGTTATAGGTCGATATCCTCTAATGAAATTGGTTTTATAAAGTTTAGGTTACAATTTTAGCCTTATCTTTTAGTTTTAACTCTTAGTAAAATAGTTTAACTTTTATCGTGTCTTCTTGTATTATTACACTATATAGTTAATAAACATACTTTAAACTTCCAAGAGGGCATCAAGTTCTTCATTAATGAAATATATAATATTATTGAATCCTTTTGGAAGAAACTTATATTTTTAGGAATATTATATCAACCAATAATATAGTTTTGTTTTAAAAAACTATTTTATGTCAATTTTGTCACTATTTGGTGTTTGTTTTTTGTTAAAATAATCGCATAATGATTACTTCCAAAAAAATACAATTAATCAATCCTAACATGTCATATTCCTCTATAAAATTCTTGGAGTTCATAAAATACTTTAAATTATATTTATTTTAATATTTATAATACCATTTATTTGATTCTTTTATTAATAAGGTAATTACTGCATCATCATTGTGTCATTAATAAATTTAATTATTTAATGTCTAAATATTATAAATAAAATATCATTATGTAGGAAATAATTTTATCTTTTAATGAATATTTATTTTCGAATTTATATTATGTATTACCCTGTATTAAAATGGTTTATTTATTAAACATTGATTTTAACTATTTTAACTCTTCCTTAAATAAAATAATAATAAATGTCCTAATCAAATCCAAAGGGACCTAAAGAGTCATATTTTATTCCTAAGGTTTTTGTGGTTAAATTTCACTTATCCAATATAATTAGTACAATTTTTATGGTAATTATGATATCATTTTTACACCTTATTTACCCTATTTAAATTTAACTGTGGTAAATAAATGTCGAAAGTTACTTTTCACCAAAAATTATTTTCATATTATTAAACCACATTTTACTTCCTAATATTAACCATGTCTCTCAGATTTTTAAAATTAAACTCATATAAGCGTTAAAATTATGATTTATACAAAATAGGAAATGCTCCTAGGAGGTGGGTAAAAGAGAGTAATAAGTTCAATAAAAATTCTATATATCTAAACTAATCTAAACATTACACTAATGAAATACATTGAAAATATAGAGGTATTATTTATCTATTTTGAACAAAAATACATTTAAATAAATTAAATAATAATTTAAATAAAAGGTCAGTTTTAATAAATAACTTTGTGTTTTCACTATTCATAAAAAATTGAATGTTTTCAAAAAAATAGAAAAAATTCACAATAAGATAATTATGATATTGATAATTGAAAAATAAATTCTATTTTCCCAATTTCAAAACAAATATGTTTCATTAATTAATTGAAAATTTATTTTTGTTGTCAAAACTAAAAAGCGTATTTTTATGAAATAATAACTATCAAAAGACTGACACTTTTTTATGTCCAATTTCAAAGTGAAATTACATAAAATGACCAGAATTTGATTAAATGGTAAATATATAATCTAATTATACTTTCAAGCCATTAAAAAGTATAATTTAAAAATACAAATTATTTTGATTAAAAATGTTGTTTTCAGTTAAAATAAAGTATTTTTCACTATTCACCCAAATGTGAAATTTGTCAGAAAAACCCCAAAAATTATTGAAACTAAATTATTATGAGGGAATTCTAAAGAATATGTAAATTTTGTCAAATTGAATATATATTAGTTTGAAATATCCTATTTAAAAAAAATCAATTAAAATGCGATAATGTTGCATTTTTTGTGAAATACTTCTGTTATCTGAAAAATTGAATTTGTTCTTACTTTATGTCTAAGAAACTCATTGTATGGATTCTGAATTTATATGGATTATGTAATGTTCAAAATTCAGTATATACTATTCATAACCACTTTTTAACGACTTGTTTGGTAAGTCGTGGTGCGCTTGAACTCAGTGTTGTGTGTAGTGCAAGTTATTGAATTACATTGAGGGAATAAAATTCTATGAAATATTAGGGGTGTTACAACCACATCCCAACACAGTGAAAGGGGTAATAAGTACAACTAAAACTAGGATGATTGCAAGTACAGCTGAAAGAATGTGGGCCAAAATACAAACCCAACCAAAAATGAAAACATTGAGTACAAAAAGGAAACTCTGATTTCCATCCATAGAAACACCCCACATGATCATGATAGTAGTGAAGCTACGGATGCCTAAGTAGTATATCATGTATGCCCCGTCCTAATGAGCCCCGCCTAGTCCTATGACACCATGTCCACCGTCGTAGCATCTGTCAATCCCGTATCCTTGAATACCCATGTCAAAATTTCAGTCGTCTGCACTAGAAGGAACATGTGATGGCAAAGCCCGCGAAGCTTTGAGTAACACATTACTCAGTAGGGACACTATATCAAAAAGGAAAGACCAAACAAGAAATTTATCAAATTAAAGAATGAAACACAAGACACATCACACCTGGTATATTCTAGTGTAGTAATAGTATCATCATCAGTCACATTGTTGAACACCTCGGTTGCTAGAGAACTACTCCCCTTGTGATAAAAATGGGCCTGCCAGGTCACAAAAGAGTTCTTCCCACTAACATTAGATTACTCTGGTACGCCTCCCCATAGCGTATTGTGAGCCGTAAATGTCACAGAGATGTTATACCAACTATTAGTTCCCATATGTGGTACTCCACCACATCACATACATGGGACCTGCAAACTAAAATTGAAGTGCCTCTAACCTTGGGCCTCCAAAGTCACTGAGAAGTGAATCACACTAGGCCAAAAGTTAGTAGTTTTTAGGATTCATCCAGTCATAGGGCACTATATGTATCGCCCTTGGGAGAACCTCTCCTGAAGCCCTTCTTTTCATATCAACATCGATGAAAGTCACCATATAGTGTTATAGAAGATCCTCTATGTTGAGAGGGTCCCAGAACTATAAACGGATCATAAATCGGACGCACGGTCTCCATAATTTGATTGTTTTAGTAACTAGGGGTACGATTGCAATGGGACCCAGTCCGACCTATTCAGACTGACCCGACCAACTCGGCCTTAGGGTCCCACGTACCCAATTTAATTTACACTCAACCGACATGATTAGGTGGGGGTCTAGGTCAGTCTGGCATGGCCTTGCAAGTGGGTCAGGCCCAATAGGACTCAATTGACCCAGCCCAGTTAGCCTAGGGTCTCGCCCACCTAGTCATAGTGCGACACTATCTAGTCCGGTCTGGCCCGAAGGGGGTGGAGAACTAGTATGTCAGTGAGCGTCTGGCTTCCTAAATGAGGGCTCGGCTTATCGGCGTGGGTCCAGCCCGCCGACGCGGCATGACCCAGCCTACATGGGGCTCAGTCCGTCAGCTGGGGACTGGTCACATGGTGCAGCTAGTGGTTCCAACCAGCTAGTATGCATCTTGGAAGCCACCTCCGTCTGCACTGGCCATGTGGGCGTGGGGTACATCATCAATTGTGGTCGACGGACTATGGCTTTTCCAGCCATCCGGATGTCCCGGACACAGGTCATCCCTCCACATGGTTCTTCGCCTAGCACCTTGTCCTCCAGCACACAGTCTTGGTTGACGATCCACAACTTCCTTGATAACACGACCTATTGTTTCGGGGTGCCTCCTCCACACAATCGAGAGTCTGGCCATCACTTCTGCCACTATCAGTGTTTGTGCGTTGGTATGGAGTTTAGAAGACAATTGGACGTTCTCCAGTGGTCTGTTCTTCGATTCATCTACATTGGTGGAATTGGTGGAGTTCCCTCTTTACCCTGAGGATCCCAGACATTCCATGAAATAATTTCGAGGGTTTGGCCACAAAAAACCATGCAAGCGGAGATTCTCAGGCCTTGTTCATGTCGACTCGGGGCCTCTGCGTTAATGGTTCAAATATTTTGGATTTTTGGGAATTATTTTTTCAATCATTCCATGAGACGATTTGTACCATGAATAAAATAACATCAAGAAATAATCACCCTCCCACATAATGCATGAATTGCAGATCAACTGGTTCATGGGTTGATCCGTGTTCTTTGTTAATAGAAATAGACATGGTAGAACATCAAATCAAAAACCCCTACATCTTATGATGTCTAATACCGCTGCATTCATCCTCAAGGGATAAAGATGTAAATGTTGCTTCTCGACTCCGATCTTCGAATGGCATCGAAGATGATGATGTTTTGCTGGTGTTCGTCATTCTTCACTAGGGTGGATGCTCATCAATGGTTTTCTAGAGAATACTCTAAATTTTTTATCCTTATTTCCCCCGAATGTCAAACTATAAAAAAGATCAAATCACCGCGTTTACATTATGATGCGATGTTGCGTCGTTATGCTGTTTCATTTTTCAAAAAACATCATTGTAACACGTCATTAATGTTTTGTTACGCTGCATGTTATGAAGCCATTAATGACACTCATTAATATGCATTTTCTCTACCCCACAACATCATCGTCTCCCACTCAACTATGAGAAATAAAATAATATAATTCAATTTAATTATTTTATTATTTTTCTCAAAATGTCCAAAAAAATACTTTTTCGCTCATTCCTTACGAGATGATGTTAACAAATTTCTAGGAAAATCCAATTATTATAAAATCAACGGTGCCATCAGATTTTTAATCTAGGCATCAATTCAACATATAGAATATCACACTCTCATGTTTTCTGATCGTACATTAATAAATTTTAAATACTCGTTATAGGCTCTCCGGGCCTCCGAAACATGTGCTGTTGAATGTCGCGGTCTCAGAATAATTCCATATATATAAAAAATGACATGGAAATTATGAGACGTTACATTATCTATAAGATATAGCTTTAAATCCCCGATATCCAAAGCAACAAGTAAATAAATAGATGGGGGTACTGAAAACGAATCTGAGCATGTCGCTCCCTTGTGCTCTCATATTGATTTCGGTTCTTACATCAGTCACACACTAGAAGAATCGAATGACTACATAGGATCGATCCTATCGATACCCTTTCTCCACTGGTAACTCCACAATCATATCCCCATTATCAATTTCTAGGTCACCCCAATTGATGACATGTGTTAGATCATTCATGTATCTCATCAGTTGTGACACATGTAAAACATCATTTAGAAATTGTATATGTGGGGGATGTTTTAGGAGGTACGCTACTTCTATAACTCTGATCAGGATTTAAAAAGGTCTGATGGACCTCAGATATAGGTTGTCGCCATAGAAAAGTATCTACAATACTTGCTAAGGTGAGAACCGAAGGAACACATGATCTACTTCCTCTAACTCTAAAGGTGTTTGAGTCATATTGGAATAAGACTTCTTTCAGCCCAATGTACTCCTCATCATCCCCTGAATGATCTACACATTCTTGGTGGTAGCCCGTATCATCTCTAGAACAATTAGTGGAGACTCCCTTGTGTCTGTCCAGTAGAATGGTGATCTTCAAGGCCACCCATACAAAACCTCAAATTGATTCATGCCAATGGTGGAGGGATAGCCATTGTTGTATGAAAACCCCACCAGTGTCAGGTGGTCATCCCAACTACGACCATAACATAGGACTCAAGAGTGCACCATTTTCTATGGGGTTTGTATGGCCCGCTCTATATGACCATCCATCTGGGGATGTAAAGTTGTGATCAAATGCAGCTAGATCCTGAATACCTCCAGTAATCCATTCAATAACCAGGATGTAAAGTAGGCACCTCTATCTTGTACAATTGTCAAAGGCATCCCGTGAAGCTATAATATTTCCTAGACATAGAGGTTTCCCAAGCCTTCTACCGATCCCAGCTCCCGGATGGGTAGGAAGTTTTCAGAATTGGGGAGTCTGCTAACGATCACCAAGATAGAGTCATGACCTCTAGAAAAACATGGTAACCCGGTTATAAATTCTATTGATATACCATCCCATTTCCACCCAGGTAGTTTGAGTGTCCGAGTCTATCCAGCTGGAACATGGTGCTCAGCCTTCACTTGCTGACAACTGAGGCATCATGAAACAGAATCGGTCACTAATTTCTTCATCCCTAGATACAAGTACTGAAACAGGAGGTCTTGGTACATCTTTTCCAAAAAATAATGTACCTCTGGAGGGGATTTATAGATCTCCATCAATACCTCATCATGTAATTTCACTGGCACTATGGTGCACCCTCTAAAAAGGATAAAGTGCTCACAACATATCAAAAATCACTCAAGAAACCATCCTGAGGATATCTGAGTTCATTGAGCCTCACATTCAAAATCACCATGATGTGCCTCCCTGGCGTTCTATATGAGTGGGGTGCTAACAATCACTAACTGCAGGAAATAATATTCACCAACATCCACAAAGGATATATGTATTGCGAATCACTATTCTATCGCCCCACTCAACAGCTGAAACCCAGTCCTTTTACTGAGCACATAAACCACCACATTCTCTTATCTAGGTGTATAGACTATCTCAAAATCACATTCATGAAGGAGCTCTACCCATCGTTGCAACCTCATGATCATGTCCTTCTATGAGAAGAAATACTTGAGACTCATGTAGTCAGAGTAAACAGTGAACCACTCACCCATAAAGTATTCCTGCCACATCTTCATGAAAAATACAACAACTACTAACTCCATGTCTTGGGTCATGTAGTTAAGCTCATGACGCCTCAACTGTCATGATCCATAGGTTATAACTTTTCACAAATTCATCCGGACATGACCGATCTCGGTCCCTGATGCATCATAGTAAACTACATACTCAAGGCCCTCCTCTGGTAGTTTCAAGATGGGGGAACTAGTTAGTTTCCTCTTCAGTTCCTACAAACTCTACTAGCAATTCTCTATCATAACAAATGTATTTACCTTCTAATTAAATGCTGATAATGGCTATTCTACCTTGGAAAATTTTGGCACAATCATGCGATATTATTCAGAAAACACCAAGAAGATTCGCACCTCAGCACACTCTTGGGTGGCTCCCAAGATATTAATGACTCTATTATTGTATTATCTACTACAACTCCCACTAATTAGAGGATGTGTCCTATGAAATGGACCTCCCAAATCCAAAAATAAAACATCAATAGATTACTACAAATTTATTTCTGTCATAGTATATATGAGACTATCTATAGGTGCACATCATGATCCTCCTATAATGCCAAGTAAACCAAGATTTCATATATGTAGACCACATAGAATTAGTCGAGTTAGGAAGTATGATCCTTATCAAGAGTCCCATGAACACTACTGGCACATTGGTCACTCCAAAAGGCATCACTAGGAACTCATAGTGGCCATACAGACACCTGAAGGATGACTTTGATATATCATCGTCTCGTACCTGAAACTAGTGATAGCCTGATATGAGATCTATATTTGAGAAACACTTCTCACCATTCATCTTGTTGAAGAGTTCGTCAATTATTAGTAGCGTTTACTTGTTCTTAATGGTCCCCTTATTGAGGTGCCGAAAGTCCACAAACAACCTCAAACTCCCATTTTCCTTCATAAAAAAAATAACTATAGAATCCCACGATGAAACATTGGGCCTTACGAACCCCTTCTCATGCATGTCCCCCAACTGAAACATTATCTTTTGATACATTGTGGGACCCATTTGGTATTCCAGTGTGGATATTGGTGTCGTCATGCGGTATAGGTTGATACATAATTCTACCTCTCTACTAGGAGGTATCCATAGAATGTCATCAGAAAAAACATTCTCATACTCATCCACTACTATAGGGATTCCTAGACTCCTCTACTCCACTGCACCGAGGGTGGGGCTATCTAACTGGTGAGTGATTGGATGCACCGTCCTCCGAGAGAGTCTGTTCTACACTACAATGGTTTCCTTCTCTTCGGTGAAGGAAAACATGGTTCCATCTATGAGGACCCACCGCACTATATGCCTAAAAGGTTCGATCTGATTATAGATTGTGGATAACCATTCCATACCAAATATGGATTTGTAAGGCCTCGACGAATCTTCTTGGGGATCCAAGACAAATCTCACTCCTTCTAGAGTAATCTCACATAGCCGGTACTAGTGTGTAATTGCTGAATCCCCTCACATAAGAATATATATACGTAAGGATCGAGCCAACGGCTCCACTAGAATCTCTGATATCTGAATGTGATCCATGGAATGGATGTAGTGACTAGAACCTATTTCAATAATTATTGCAACTATGTTGGAGGATACCTAGGTCATACCTCAGATCACTTATGGAGCGCCGTGTTCACAATCCTCTACTGCTTAAAGTGGAACTCGCCTATATCCACATGATTCTTGAGGTCGGGGTGGACCACCTAGTGGTGCTTGCAGTAACACCTCATACCTCCTCCCACTACCAACCACTAGGCCATATCCCATACCAAATATGCCGCCATGTGGATCACATCGCTTGAACTGCTACAAGTGCCTCATCAGGCCCTCGATCATCTTATGGTCATCTGTATAGTGGGTCAGGAAGTCACGTTCTATATTTCTAGGCCCGCTGCATGAGTATAAAATTTATCAACTATTTGACTCCATCTGGAATTGGAGACTTTCACTACTAATATAAGGCCCCAGCCTTAAACATTACTTAATCTTGAGTTATTACAAGAATACACATTGATGATCTTTTTAGGTTTAGATTTTTAGAGAATTAGAACATAAAACACGCATTACATTCCACATATAAACAAAGTGGTCACATAAAGATAGTATTCATTTTTACCATCAATGGAAACATATTTAAAATAAATCATGGATTCATTCTTGACACTTCCTTGACACTATCGTCATATAATGTACCTTTCCCTTGACCTGTGAAAAACATTTCAAAAAAAACCTGGGATGAGCATAAAAATCTCAGTATGGGTTATAAAAATATGGAAAGGAATCATAAATTCATATATACAAAAGAATGAAATCATACATTACCCATAAAACATAATCACTTTAACATACCTCATCAAATCATGAATAAATTATAGAAATCATAAGAAATAAATGTAACATGAGGCACTCATAACATTCTTACGTAGGGAGTAACCCTCTTGGTTACGTTTGGAATACCCATCACAGTATATTCCCTAAATCTATTTGGAGAAACCTTAACGTTTCACTCCTTCGTGTTACCCAATGCATTGGAGAGCTATATCGGGCTCACCCGCCCTTAGTTTATCATAGAACCACCCGTCTACATAATAATTCCCAAGATCCTCAACATAATCCTATCACATAAAACATGCATAAAGGAAACATACCATTTGCACCTTTTAATCAAAAGATATAAATACAACACATTGATATAAAAACATTATGAAAACCATTTTAAATACCAAAATAAAAGAAAATTAAAACATGGTATTTATTTTTTTTCTTTTAAAAAAAGGTATTACTTGTAGAGGAAGCCGAAACTCAAATAATGGTCACGGCGGCGGAGAAGTCATTTTCACCGCATACGTATGACAAAAACATTCCCTTTTGTCCTTTAGTAAAATTCTTCGTATAAAAATGATTGCTTTTGGATAAACGTAAAATTGAAAGGGGTTTTTACACCGTATAAAAGAAGGTTGTGTATAAAACAAAATATGCCTCAATGAAAGGAGATTGAAACAAAGCCCCATACCTCGGGTCCGACTTGACTCAGTCGTTCTTTAATCTCCTGAATAATAAACTTGAGTTAATTTATACTTGTTTAAGAACCTTTTTAAAGTTTATTATTCCTTTTATATCACTTATTGCCATGTCATGAACATTATGTAATTATTTAAGTTAATAATGGTCGTTTTAACGATCATTAGTACTTGAGTAAAAAATAAACCCTTTATAATTACAAGTTTTCCATGTATCCATTATATCCAAAATTATAATCATGATGTATATATCATATATATCATATATATCCAGTATATACATGCATTTATAATATTATATAATCATTTATAGGTAAGAAAGGAAATGCACCGTTCATAGAGACGGTAAGCCGTACGTACGCATGAACGCTACTTTAATTTCTATTTCATATATTTTAGAATGGAATCATAATTATATAAAGTTATATTATAATTCCAGTGTAATATCATATATAATATCATAAATTCATCCTTTATACATCCCGCATATGGTATTAATGAATCAAATCACTTTGAGGGGGCGATAGTCTGCACTTCCTTAAATGAAGATATTGCGTTTACCCATAATGGAAACCATAAAGGTATGCCCAAAATGAAAAATACATAAGCTTAAGGAAAACATAAACATATTATATATCATATAAAAATATAGTTTCATCTTAATGTCCACCTTTTAAGGTGTTAAAAGAATGTTGAACAATCATCGTTTCGGGAGGCCGAAATTCGCCATCCACGGAAACAATATGTTATTTAACCATTAGATGAAGGTGTGTGTAAGTGTATCTCGAATACATATTATAACAACTTCCTATTATATTAAATATACTGGAGTTTTTACAAAAGAAATGAATAAAAATAGTTTAGGGGGTTGGAGAAGCAAAATAAAACAAAAGGACTCAAGTGAAGACATTACCTTAAAATCGGTAACTCCCTTTGGTTTGAGATCAAAGGCTTCCTTGGGAAGACTTATGCTCAAAGTGAGGATTCAAGGAGTAAGAGAGGGAAGTGAAGAGACAAAATGGGTAGGTTTTGGCCGACCCAATGGCTTTGGAAGTGTGGGAAAGGAGGTAGATGTGGGGGCCTTTTATAAGAGGAGAGGAGGGGCACTCTTGGAATGTAAAGAAATGTTCCTTTATTTTAAAATGAGTTTTGGATTAAAAAGGTACCACATTGATATAATTCGAGGGTAAGGTGATAGGGGTTCGAAATGCATCCATACAATAGGTTTTGGACATGTGTAGGTCATAGATTGTACATTATCATTTCATTTTATTTAAATTTTTTATTAATGAGGTAATCGTTGCATCATCATGATGTCATAAATAATTTAATATATTTAATGTCTAAAAATTATAAAAAATATCATGTTGTCGGAAAATGTTTTAGCTTTCTAATGAATATTTATAGTAAAAATTATGACTTGTAAAACCCCATGTAAAATATGTTTTAGTAAAACCTCTCATGTTTGTGTTATTTTTACTTTTACATTAAATAAAAAGTTATTTATGTCATTTCCCAACCAAAGTGGCTCCATGGGGTCCCCAAGTTGACCCATGGATTTTATTGGTCGTCCATGACACATCCAATGAGGGTAGAACATGTGTCAAGTTCATATAATATTATTAAAACATTATTTTTACCTTAAACTACACTAATTACCTTTAATCGCGATTAAGAACTTAAATGTTACTATTCACCACAAAATTATTTTAATATCATTGAACCATATTTTACTTCTTAATGACAACCATGTATGTCGGATTTTTGAAAATCAAATCACAGATGTGGAAATGTTTCATTTAAATGAAAAATCAGTTTCCTTAACTACCACTAAGTGGTTTCACTGTTCATCAAAAATTGATGTTTTTCAGAAAAATTCCAAAACTTCACCCTAAGCTATATTTGATTTTATGAATTAAAAAATGATGTCTATTTTACAAAATTCAAAACATATAAGATGAATTAAATAATTTAATAATTAATTCCCGCTATCATGACAAATACCGTGTTTTTATGAAACAATAAGTATCAAAAGATTGACACTATTTTAAGTCTAATTTGAAAGTGAAATTGATTCCAACAGCCACCACTGGATTTAATGGTAAAAATATATTCTAAATTAAATTTAAAAACAATTCAAAATATAATCTAATCAAATAAATAAATTAGATTAAAAAGATGTTTTGAATTAAAATACAACATTTTTCACTATTCATTAAAAAAATGAACTTTATCAGAAAAATACGAAAAATTCACAGAAAGTAAATTTTTATGTTTCAATAATAAATAATAAGTTTAGTTTGAAAAACATATCTTATAATATTTTTAAAAGATATATTTAAAAATGGTTTTCCATTAAAAGGCAGTAAAACAATCTTTTAAAAATATTAGTGTATTCCATGCTTAAGATTGGATTTATTTTCATTTTAAGCCTCTAAAACACTATCTAATTCATTAATAGGCATAGATAAAAATATCTATTATTCATTACTTACTTGAGATGTTACATCCTTCCCCCCTTTAGAAAATTGCGTCCCTGCAATTTATTTACTTATCGAATAAATGGGGGTACTTATCCCTCAATGCATTTTCAGATTCCCATGTTGCCTCTTCCATCATGTGGTTTTTCCACAAAACCTTTACCTAATTAATCACCTTATTCCGTAACATTTGCTCCATGTGGTCAAGAATCTAGACCAGTTGTTCCTCATATGATAGGATCTCTTCCAGCTGAACTACCTCTGGACTCAAAACAAGATATGGATCTGGCATGTACTTTCTCAGCATCGAAACATGAAAATCATTGTGTACCTGAGATAAACTCGGAGGTAAAGCCACCCGGTATGCAACTGATCCAACTATCTCCAGAATTTCATATGGTCTAATGAACCTTGGACTCAGCTTTCCTTTCTAACCAAATCGCATCACACTTTTCCATGGTGAGACTTTGAGAAAAACATGATCACCTACCTCGAATGATAGATCCTTCTTCCAGTTATCCGCATAATTCTTCTGCCGGCTCTGAGCTGTTCTCATGTGTTTCTGTATCAGCTGAACTTTTTCTGCAAACTCTTCTACCAATTTTGGTCCCATCAACTTCCTTTCACCCAATTCATCCCAGAAAGCAGGAGTTCGACACCGCTTCCCATATAATGCCTGAAATGGTGCCATCTGTATAATGGAATGAAAACTGTTATTATATGAAAATTAAACCAAAGAAATATGTTGGTCCCAACTTCCCTGATAATCCATCAAACAAGCTCGTAGCATATCCTCCAAGGTCTGAATCGTTCGTTCTGACTGCCCATCCGATTGAGGATGAAAAGTTGTACTAAAATTTAATTCAGTACCCAATGTCTTCTGAAGGCCATTCCAAAAGTTGGAAGTGAACCTAGGATCACGGTCAGATACAATGGGGAGTGGAAATCCATGTAACCTGACTATATCTTTAAGATACAAACGGGAATGTTGATCTAGGGAAAAAGTATCCCGTATAGCATGTAAATGATAAGATTTAGTCAAGAGATCAACAATAACCCAGATTACATTATTACCTCGAGGGGTCTTCGGCAATCCCACAACGAAGTCCATGGATATATTCTACCATTTACACTCGGTCAGTGGTAAAGGCTGAAGCATCCCTTTCGGTAACTGCCACTCTACTTTAACCTACTGACAAGTCAAACACTTCACAGTGAAATAAGCAATATCTCTTTTCATTCCATCCCACCAGTAATACTCCCGCAGATCTCTTTACATCTTAGTACTGCCTGGATGAACTGAAAATGGAGAACTATGAGTTTAACATAACAAATCTCTCTTCAACTGTGAATCACCAGGAACACACAATTTCTTCCCAAATCTCAAAACACAATAATTATCAGTGTTGAATTCAGGAAACTTACCCTTCTGAACCAGCTCTACCATTTTCTACAACTCACTATCTGGCTTCTGTGCTTGCTTGATTTTTTCTGATATTAAAGGTTTCACTGATACCTGAAACAAAACAGAAGAACATCCTTCACCAACAACTTCTATGCCAAAGTTCATCAAATACTTAACCAAAGGATCATGTTCCAACCGCAACATTGAAAATGAAGCATTTCTTTTTCGACACAAAGCATCATCCATTTTATTTGCTTTTCCCGGATAGTAATGAATTGTACAATCGTAATCCTTGATTAATTCTAGCCATCTCTTCTGTCTCATGTTTAACTCTTTCTAAGTGAATATATACTTTAAACATTTATGATCAGTATATATTTCACACTTTACTCCATACAAATGATGCCTCTAAATTTTTAAAGAGAAAACAACAACAGCTAATTCCAAATCATGTGTAGGGTAATTTACCTCATTAGTTTTCAACTATCGTGAAGCATAAGCAATTACATGATCATTCTGCATTAGGACGCAACCAAGTGCTTTAAATGAAGCATCACTATATATAACAAACCCACCATTCCTGGATGGTAGTGCCAAAACCGGAGCATTCACCAATCTCCTTTTCAACTCCTGAAAACAATCATCACATTATTTTGTCCAGATAAACTTAACACCCTTCCGAGTTAGCTTAGTCATTGGACTAGATAACCGTGAAAAATTTCTAACAAACCTTCGGTAATATCCTGTCAAACCAAGGAAACTACGAATCTCTATTACATTTGTGGGTCTTGGCCATTCTTCAACAACCATTGTTTTTGCAGGATCAACGGTTATCCCATATTTAGAAACAATGTGACCAAGGAAAGAAATTTGTTGCAACCAAAACTCACACTTTATGAATTTCCCATACAATTTCTTTTCTTTTAAGGTTTGGAAAATAACCCTAAAATGTCTTTCATGCTCCTCTTTACTTTTAGAATGAACCAAAATATCATCAATGAAAACCACCACAAACTTATCCAAGAACTCATGGAAAATTCTATTCATTATGTCCATGAATACATCATGTGAATTGGTTAGCCCAAAAGGCATTACTACAAATTCATAATGGCCATATCTTGTACCAAACACAGTCTTCGGAACATTTTCTTCCTTTACCTTCAGCTGGTGGTACCCCAATCTCAGGTCAATCTTTGATAAATACTGAGCTCCCTGGAGATGATCAAACAAATCATCGATATGAGGCAAAGGATATTTGTTATTAACAGTGATTTTATTCAAGGCTCTATAATCAATGCTAAGTATCATAGAACCATCTTTATTTTTAAGAAATAAAAGAGGAGAACCCCATGGTGACGTGCTAGGTTGAATGAAACCTTTCTCTAATAAATCTTGCAATTGCACCTTCAACTCTAAAAGTTCCATTTGAGCCATTCAATAAGGGGGTTTCGAAATTGGATTAGCATCAGGAACTAAGTCAACAGTAAATTCAACATCCCGATCTGGTATTATTCTAGGAAACTCATCAAGAAAAACATCAGGATACTCATTTACCACTGGCACATCATTAATCTGAACAATTACCTTGTTTTCAAGAATATGTGCAAGGTAATATTCATTTCCATCTTTTACATGTTTCTCGGCCTCTTGATAAGTTATCAACAGTAAGGGTTCATTCTTGTACACAAACTGAAAGTCTTTATGAAAAGAAACGTCTTTAGCTCTACAGTCAATCTTAGCATGGTAAATAGAGAGCCAATCCATACACAAGATAACATCAAACTCTAATAGAGGTAGAACAATAAGGTTTTCAAGTAGGTTCTTTCTACGGATAAGGATAGGAAGATTCTTATAAATTCCTTTTGCCTCAAAATTTCACCCAGGTGTTTTTACCACATGTTCAGGAGTCATTTCATGAGATGGTATTCCCATTTTACTCGAAAAGGTTTCAGAGATGAAAGAATGTGTAGAACCCGAATCAATCAACACACTGGCATAATCTGAAAAAACAAACAAAGTACCTAATACAACTTCTTTTGATGGCCCGACATCTACTGAAGTAGTTGCAAAGGATTTCACCACCCCTTTCTGTTTGTAGTCTAACTGCTTCCCATCACTCGAGCTCTTTGTCGGACACTCGTTTGCATAGTGACCCATCTCATTCACTTAAAACATTTCACTAACTGTAAATCAAATTTGATCATACCATCGCCTTGATCTTTTTCAGTGCAATCACGAGCCTTATGTCCCATATTACCACATTGGTAGCACTTTCTAGAATTCATAAGACATTCCCCAACATGCCTTTTGCCACCTTTATCATAATCTGGAAACTTAGATTTCTTACCATCAGACTTTTTTGAAGAATTATTCCCTTTCTCCTGCCACCTCAGTCTCTTCTTCTGTTGGTTGTTATAGAACACTTGGTCAATGGAAAACTCCATTTCCAGCTTCTCAGCACATCAAAAATGCTTTTCATAACTTTTAAACTCACGAAAATCAAATGCCCTTCGATATTTTGGCTTTAATCCTGAGTAAAAATGATTGATTTTACTATCAAGGTCTCGGATAAAATTGGGAGCATACCATGCCAATCGAGATAACCTCTCTTCATAGGCAGCCACTGAGTCTTCCTCTTGCCTCAATTCCAGGAATTGCTTTTCCATCCTATGTCGAACAGCCTTAGGAAAATACTTCTCAAGAAACATACATTTAAATTCATCCCAGTCAAGAGCATCAATCTCATCAGTGTCCCTGATATTTTTAACCATTGACCACCACTGATCTGCCTCACCCTCCAAACGGTAAATAGCAAGACAAACCTTTTGATTGTCTGAACACCCCATGACATCGAAAATATTCTCTAGTGCTTTAATCCACACTTCAGGTAACACAGGGTTAGATGATCCTCTGAATGATGGGGGATGTTGCCTCATGAAATGTTCCACCACTGACATGTTCCTCTACGGTTGATCTGGTTGATCTCGTGAATGGATACCACCACCATTTATCGCTTGAGTCAACTGCGCCATTACTGCAACAAACTATTCAGTTCCAATTCTGACCATCATAGGATGCTGATTCGGAAGGTTATTTCATTTTGTAAGCCTTCTTAGCACTGCTTCCATGTTTCCTCTATGGAAAACCATTCTGAACAAACATGTCTTAGATGAAGCAACATGTTAATTTTCAAATGCTATATCATTTCAATTTGACCATAAAAAAAATATTTTTGGATAATAATTTAATAGAATTCTAACTCCAAAAGTTATCTAAAGCGACCTCTGATACCAACTATAAGGCCCCAGCCTTAAACATTATATAATATTGAGTTATTACAAGATTACACATTGAGGATCTTTTCAGGTTTAGAGTTTTAGAGAATTAGAACATAAAACTTGCCTTACATTCCATATATAAACAAAGTGGTTGCATAAAGAATGTATTCATTTTTCCCATAAATAGAAACATATTTAAAATAAAACATGGATTCATTCTTGACAATTACTTGACACTATCATCATATCATATACCATTCCCTTGACCTGTGAGAAACATTTCAAAAAAAACTTGGGATGAGCATAAAAAGCTCAGTATGGGTTATAAAAATATGGAAAGGAAACATAAGTTCATATATACATAAGAATGAAATCATACTTTACCCATAAAACATAAGAACATTAACATACCTCATCAAATCATGAATAAATCATAGAAATCATAAGACATAAAGGTAACTTGAGGCATTCATAACATTCTTACGTAGGGAGTAACCCTCTTGGTTACGTTTGGAATACCCATCACAGTATATTCCCTAAATCTCTTCAGAAAAACCATAACGTTTCACTCCTTCGCATTACCCAATGCATTGGAGATCTATATCAGGCTCACCCGCCCTTAGTTTATCGCGGAACCACCCGTCATCATAATAATGCCCAAGAACCTCAACATAATCGTATAACATAAAACATGTATAAAGGAAACATAACATTTACACCTTTCAATCACAAGATATCAATACAACACATTGATATAAAAACATTATGAAAACCATTTTCAAAACCAAAATAAAATAAAATTAAAACATGGTATTTATTTTTATTCTTTTAAAAAAAGTTATGGCTTGTAGAGGAAGTCGAAACTCAAATAACGGTCACG
This sequence comes from Viscum album, assembly GCA_963277665.1. NCBI lineage: Eukaryota > Viridiplantae > Streptophyta > Magnoliopsida > Santalales > Viscaceae > Viscum > Viscum album. The sequence goes on from OY728161.1 coordinate 1,598,334,008, forward strand.
GCGGTAGAGAAGTCGTTATCAAGGCATACGTATGAAAAAAACATTCCCTTTTGTCATTTAGTAAATCACTTTGTATAAAAAATATTCCTTTTGGATAAACATAAAATTCAAATGGGTTTATACATAGTATAAAAAAAGGATGTGTATAAAACAAAATATGCCTCAATGAAAGGAGATTGAGACGAAGTCCCATACCTCGGGTCCGACTTGACTCGGTCATTCTTTAATCTCCTGAATAATAAACTTGAGTTAATTTCTACTTGTTTAATAACATTTTTAAAATTCATTATTCCTTTTATATCACTTATTGCCATGTCATGAACACTGTGTAATTATTTAAGTTAATAACGGTCGTTTTAACGATCATTGGTACTTGAGTAAAAAATAAGCCCTTTTTAATTACAAGTTTTCCATGTATCCATTATATCTAGAAATATAATCATGATGTATATATCAAATATATCATATATATCCATTATATACATGCATTTATAATATTACATAATCATTTAGAGGTAAGAAATGAAATGCACCGTTCATGGAGACGGTAAGTCGTACGTACGCATGAACGTTAGTTTCATTTCTATTTAACATTTTATAGAATGGAATCATAATGATATAAAGGTATATTATAATTCTATTTTATTATCATATATAATATCATAACTTAATTCTTTATACGTCCCACAAATGGTATTAACGAATCAAATCACTTTGAGGGGGCGGTAGTCAGCACTTCCTTAAATGAAGATATCACGTTTACCCATAATGGAAACCATAAAGGTATGCCCAAAATTAAAAATAAAGAAGCTTAAGGAAAACCTAAACATATTATATATCATATATAAATATAGTGTCATCTTAATGGCCACCTTTCAAGGTGTTAAAATAATGTTGAACAGTCATGGTTTCGGGAGGCCGAAATTCGCCATCCACGGAAACAGTATGTTCTTTAACCATTATATGTAGGTGTGTCTAAGTGTAGCTCGAATAATTCTTATAACAAAATCCTATTATATTTAAGATACTGGATTTGTTACAAAATAAATGAATAAAAAGAGTTTAGGGGGTTGGAGAAGCAAAATAAAACAAAAGGACCCAAGTGAAAACATTACCTTAAAATCGGGTAACTCCCTTTGGTTTGAGATCAAAGGATTCCTTGGGAATACTTCTTCCCAAAGTTAGGCTTCAATGAGTAATATATGGAAGTGGAAAGACAAAATGGGCAGGGGTTGGCTGAGATAAATGCTTTGGATGTGTGGGTAAGGAGGTAGAGGTGGGGGCCTTTTATAAGAGGAGAGGAGGGGCACTCTTGGAAAGTAAATAAATGTTCCATTATTTTAAAATGAGTTTCGGATTCAAAAGGTCCCACATTAATATAATTAGATTTTAAGGTGATAAGGGTTCTAAAACCACCCATCCAATAGGTTTTGTACATGTGTAGGTCATAGATTTTACATTATCATTCCATTTTATTTAAATCCTTTATTAATGAGGTAATCGCTGCATCATCATGATGTCATAAATAATTTAATATATTTAAAGTCTAAAAATTATAAAAAAATATCGTGATTTAGGAAATATTTTTATATTTTTAATGAATATTTATAGTCAAATATCTGACTTTTATAACCCCATGTAAAAATTGCTTTAGTAAAACATCTCATGTTTGTGTTATTTTTACTTTTACATTAAATAAAAAGTTATTTATGAAATTTCTCAAGCCAAGTGGCTCCATGGGGTCCCCAAGATGACCCATGGATTTTCATGTTCGGAAATAACACATCCAATGAGGGTAGGACATGTTTCAAGCTCATCTCATATTATTAAAACATTATTTTTACCTTAAACTACACTAATTACCTCTAATCGCGATTAAGAACTTAAAAGTTACTATACACCAAAAAATTATTTTAATCTCATTGAACAACATTTTAATTCTTATTGAAAACCATGTATGTCTGATTTTTGAAAATAAAATCATAGAAGTGGAAAAGTTTCATTTAAACGAAAAATCAGTTTCTTTAACTACCACTTAGTGGTTTCACTATTCATCAAAAATTGAAGTTTTTCAGAAAAATTCCAAAACATCACCCTAAGCTATATTTGATATTCTGAATTCAAAAATGATGCCTATTTTACAAAATTCAAGACATATAATATGCATTAATTAATTTAATAATTAATTCCCGTTGTAATGACAAATAGCGTGTTTTTATGAAACAATAAGTATCAAAAGATTGACACTAGTTTAAGTCTAATTTAAAAGGGAAATTGATTCCAACAACCACCATTGGATAAAATGGTAAAAATATATTCTAATTTCACTTTAAAACCAATTCAAAAGATAATATAATCATATAAATAAACTAGATTAAAAATATGTTTTGAATTAAAATACAACATTTTTCACTATTCATTAAAAAATGAACTTTATCGGAAAAATACCAAAAATTCACACAAAGTAAATTTTGATGTCCCAATCATAAATAATAAGTTTATTTTGACAAACATAGCTTATAAAATTGTCAAAATATAGATTTAATAATGGGTTTCCATTAAAAGGCAGTAAAAAATCTTTTAAAAATATTAGTGTATTCCATGCTTAAGATTGGATTTATTTTCATTTTAAGCCTCTAAAACACTATCTAATTCATTAATAGGCATAGATAAAAATATAACTTTTTCATTACTTACTTGGGATGTTACAACTAACCCGGATTATGAGGGTTTTCTTCTGAAAGACATGGCCCGCATGGGCCAATGTGTCTCTTATCTATTGCATGTTAGTTGACTCTACCGCATGCGGTCTACTAGAATCCCTAGAACATCATGCTTACTCCACCAAGATTATCTACATCAGAAGGACTCTATACAGCACCCTGGCCTGGGTAGCGATGCTGAGAGACACCATTTCTGCCCTGATCTCTTAACTGATTCCCTTATCAAAGGCTTGATCCATGAAGAAAGGGTCTCACACCATATATTTTGAGTATCACGAATTCTCCATTAACCTTAACGTGTAATCTTCCACCGTCATGATGTCCTGATTTATTTGAAACAGCTCTTGGATTCACACAAAGGGAAAGAATGCCGGGGAAAACTCCAACCAGAAAATCCTCTCAATGTCCACCCAAGTGAGGGTCACCTAATAGTGAGTCTAGATGGTCAAACTCCACCATATCCCTGATGATCCCTATGGAAGGCTCGATACCAAGATCACCATCTGGTCAAGTGGTTCCCTCTCTAAGTGGAATACCCACATCACAGCCTCCAGCCAGTCCTCAGTAACCTGGGGATCCATATTTCCCCTGAACCTAGGGGATCTATGTCTCTGAAAATCATGTGGGTAACTGAGTTTACAAATGTCCTCTAAAGGAATTGCCGAAATTTGTTGCTGACCATCGGGTGGTTGTAGAATTAGTGCACCACCCGACTTGTAAATCTCTAAAACAAGTCCCTAAAAATATATCTTGTTGCTAGGTGGGCTATCCTCATGAACTTGTAATGGGATTCTAGTTGTTCGTCCACCTAGAGGAATAATATGATAGATCAATATGTTCCATGTTTCGAAATATATACATGGTGAGATGACACTTATTCCAAAAACGAGACACTTATATAGCCATTGTTTTCATGATTTGAGCCGAAAACAAAATTCATTGTCCTGGTGTATGGATACGTTGGCCGCCACACGAACATTGGACTCCCCGAATCTAAAATTCGAACTCAAAACATATAACATTGTTTCCAAAAAAACAATGGAATCACCGTCTTTGAGGGGGAACCAAATTCCCAAGGATATCACAATGTAATGACTTGTTTCCTGAGTCCCATGTCGTGACTACCCAAATCCCGCCTCCCAGAGGCCAGGGGCTGGCTACTAGCCCCGTTTCCATCAAACTGCATGTGGGGGGAATTTTCATGAGTACCTATACACACACAGAATAAAAACACAACACAAAAAGGAAAATGAACACAAAATATAAAACAAAATGTGAAAAAAGAAGCAAGGATGTCAATTCATTTAAAAACATCACATGATCATGAGAGTAGTGAAACTACTAGAATCCCATCTAGTAAGTCCTATCTGCCTGGTCCTATTAAGCCCTGCCTGGTCCTAGGCCACCAAGACCACCATCGTAGTGTCCAATAGTCCCATATCCCTGAGCATACCAATTGAGATGACTGTTTTATTCACTATAAATAATACATTTGGGCGATGCCCATGCATCGGTGAGTAACACAGTACTCAGTAGGAGCCCCAAAACAAAAAAGAAAGACCTCACAACAATTCCTCAATCTAATGAATGAAACACAAGAAAAATCACCCTAGGTATATTCTCAGTTTGTAATAGTAGAATCATCAGTCACATCGTCGAACACCTCAGATGCCGGAGAACTCCTCATCTAGAGAGTACAGTGGGCCTCCCAAGTCATATATAATTGCTTCCCACTAATGTTTATGTGCTTAGGTATACATCCCCATCCGGTACCATGGGCATGAAATTTCATAGAGAGGAGTTTCCCAGTAGGAGTGGCCAACTAAGGTATTCCCCCTAATCGTGTACCATGGTCCGCCAAATTCATAGAGATGTTCTTCCCACCATGGGCCTGCAATGTCATAGAGAAGTTCTTCCCACTGGGCCAATTTAAGAAGTCTTCAGGTGTCATCCAGCCACAGTGTTTTTTATGTACCGCCTTTTATAGAACCTCTCCTCAACATCTTTCTTTAATTTCAATATCCAGTAATGTCACCATAGAGAATTCCAAAAGACATGCCTCATTGAGAGGGTACCAACTCCGCAAAAGCTCATTAATTGGATGCGCAGTTTTTAAGATATATGAATTTTATTAATCTGGAGGATGGTTGCAATGGGGCCCGGTCTGACCTCGTCAGAACGACCATACCAACCCTGAATGATGGTCCCACATACCCCTATTCATTTATAAGTACTCACCATACCTTTTTCTGGTTGAGGTCAGTCTATTTTGGCCTATCCAATGGGCCAAGACCAATAGGCCTCACCAGACCAAGTCTAGTTGGCCGAGGGTCCCGTCCGCCGGGTCACCTGGCGACCCGATCTAATTAGGCCCGACCCGAAAGGGGGCTTGTCCCTGGTCTGGTGGTGTGTGTTTGGCCTACTAGGTGCCGGTTGTTCCTGCAATTACAGGTCCAACCCTTCAGCGCAGGTCTGACCCACTGGGGGCTTGACATGGTAGTTGGGGACCAGCCGCACAGTACGACCAGTGGTGCAGACAACCTAGGACATGCCTGACTACCTCATCCATCTCCTACTGGACCTATGTGTGGAGGGACCTTACCCATAAGTCGGCGATAGACCACGGATTCTCCATCCATATGAACGGATCAGACGTGGGCCATCCCTCCATGCGACGTCCCACAAGGGGCCGCATCCTCTAGTATGCCGCCATGGCTAACGAGTCATGGCTTCCCTATCCATGCAACTTTCCGTTGTATGCTGCCTCCTCCACATTATCGGTGAGGCCAACCGCCGCATTTGTCTATGCCATGCCCTTCATGCCGGTAGGGAGTTTAGCGGACCATCAAATGCGATCCATTGAACCGTTATTCATGTCATTTGTGTCTATGGCCTCCGGGGAGTGCCCTCTTCACCACGGGGAACCCAAACCATCAGTTCCATCATTTCAAGGGTACGTCCACCATGAATGCACATGCAGTGGTTATCGGTCCTTGTTCTTGTCGACATGGGTCCTGTTCATTAGATGTTTGAAGATAGTGGAGGTTTGGGAATTTTTTGTTCAATCATTCTTGGCCATGATTCAAACACCAAATAAAATAACACCAAGAATAAATCACCCTTCCAGATAATGCATGAATCGCTACTCAATATATTCTTCGGATGATCCGTGTTCATCGTTTTTAGAAAAGTATGGGGAAGAACATGAAATCAAATACCCCTACCACTTATTACATATAAGGTTTTTGCGTTCTTCCTAGAGGGATTAAGACTTCGAGGTCGTTTTGCGGCTCCATTATTCGAAAGCCGCCAATGATGATGATGTTCCACTGGCATTCTTTGTTCATCGCTAGGGTGGATGTCTGTTAGTGTTTTTCAAAAAGAATCTTCCAAATTTTTATTCCTTATTTCCTAGAGCCTTAAACTATAAATTTAATCACATCACAATGTTTCTTTTATGATGCGATGCCACATCATTGCGTTATTTCCTTTATGAAACAATGTCACTGTTTTGTGTGATTACAGTGTCCTTAGGTTGTGGGTTAGTGAGCCATTAATGAGACTCATTAACGTGCATCGTCACTACCCTATCACTGCCCTGCAGTGTCAACATCCACCACTCAACTGTGAGGGGGAAAATAAATAAATTATTTTATTTTTTTTAATTGTTTTTTATAAAAGACCGAACAATAACTTTTCCAATCCGCCCTTCCTAGATGATGTTAAGTCATTTCTAGGAAAATCCTGACATTATGATTTCAATGGGTCCCTCAAATTTTTAATTTAAAAACCAGTTCAAACGATTGAAAATCTAGCTGGAACATTTTCTGAATGTGCCTTCAAAAAAGTCTAAAAACCCAATTCAGGCTCTCCGGGCCTCAGAACCACATACCATCAAATTTCTCTGTCTTAATATAATTACATATAAATTAAAAAATTTACACATTAATTCAGAGATGTTACATTTGAATCCATTCATCATCCCATTAGAGGATCAAAAAAAATTCTACACATTCAATGTTAACTCATATTTTTTTGTTTCCCACAATTGACTAAACAGTGTGAGTTATGCTAATCATAATGGGAACCCGAATAATCATGAAAATAAATTACATAATATATAAATATTGAAATATTTTTTCTAATATTTGTAATATTAGGTTTAACAACGGTCATTCATAGTCAACATCTATTGAAATCCATAATCATACTTTGTCGAAGAGTTTTGAATTTCCTATGTATAATCTCCAAGAATGTCAAACTAGGTTTTTTGCAAGGCCCATTTTCCTAAACCCAGTGATAATTAGGTGAATATAAATGTGCCATTTTAGTATTTATTAGCCTTACATAACTTTGTTCGAGATCCATATCTACATTTAGTATCTAGATATGGATATGAATTTATAGAAACCAATTTATCTATACCTTAGAAGATTTCTAGTTCATTTTCCTAAATGTTGACTCTTCCTTAGTCTTATCCAATGAGACATACCTAGGAATTTCCTTACAATTATCCCTAGGTATCTCATTAAAATATTCACAACCTATTTTTAAATGGTTAAATAAAACATTCATATGATACCAACTATATCATCCCAGGATTCTCAAATATGGATATTACATATTTGATTAAGAATATTTTTTACATACATAAACACACACATGAGGGGAATAATATCTTAGAATCATTTGAAACATGGAACAAAGTCCTCTTATTTCATAAATGGTCATAAATTATACCCATAAATATATTCTACTTTTGTAAACCATAGAAAAATTATTTCTTAATAACATGGGGAAAGGGATCATATGAAAGGGATAGCTTAGATACACATTAAGGGTAAAAAAATGGAGATATGTAAGCATAATATTAGCATAAGGGATTTGAACATGAGAATAACATTTTGAAACCAAACCATTCATATCAATGATCAATATAATGAGTCATGGAATAATGATTTTCATTATTTAAGACATAAATCATAATGGAATCAATGATAATGATACATGAGATAATATCATTTTTATATTATAAACTATCATGAAATACACATAAGCTTACAAAATAATTCCAATATTATTCAAGTCTCATTACCTTGGCAATCATAGTGGAATGGGTTCACTCCTTAAACCATCATATTATTCAAGGTTCACTCACAAGTACCTCATATAAGAAAAATTCCTCAAATCAAGTGTGATATGTGCCCTTTCTATCCTTATCTATCTCATGAGATGTAAAAATTAACCTAATGCATTATCAAGGATATCAACCTCACCAATATTTTGTTATTATAGAACCACATTCCTTGGTTATAAGATAACCATTGTCAAATAAGGAAAATCATAAAAATGTGTCCCAAAATAATAGTAATCATTCATTATATCATAACATATTAAATGAAATGGGTTTCATAATCATTTCATTATACCATATCCTATGGAAAAGTTACAAGTTTGAACATCATTTTATCCATTCAGCATAGCATTACCCGTAGATAAATAAATGTATTTCTTAATAGTTTTATAACATTATAACCAATGAAAGAGAAATGTATTTAATATATATATTTTTATAATAAAACCTTTAGAAAAAAATTATGATAGTATCATTTTTCATATCCATAGAAAATCATATGTTACATGAATGGATGTCGTCTTAAATTGGGAATTAATTTGAATGATAACATGGATCATTTCGTGATGAAAATAAATTTTATAAAAATATATTTTTAGAACTATAAAATTCAAAATCATTTTGGAAATAATATTATTTAACACAAAAAACATATATAAGAATCATTAAAAATCATTTCAAACATTTCCAAATCAAATAACATTTCCATGTTAAAAGAAACATTTTAAAACTATTAAAAATCCATTTTTTTACAGTAAAATTTTTTATTTAAAATATAATAAATTCCCAAATATATCTAAATTATTTTTATACAGAAGGATATTTGATAAAATATAATTTAATATATAAATATTTGAGAAGTTATGATAGTGACCAATACTATTCAGGTTCTCCATGTTAATAAAAAATACTCCATTCAAATATTTGGTAAAATCCCAATTAAAAATGTTTCGAAAACAAAATTAATTTTATTTTAAAAAGAATTAAAATATTAAAACTTTGAAAATAATTTCTTTTAAAAATAAAAATAAAATGTATAAAATTTTCTTATGACATTATTAGAAGACATGGTTTTTAATGAAAATTGTTTTTTGACTAAAGAGATAAATAAAGTCTGATTTTATTAAAAATATTTCCTCAAATATTTTTCCTACCAAATAATGAAAATGGTACAATTAATATCTTAAATATCTATTGGATAATAATATTCATGAGTTTTTTGAGATATGTATCATAATATTTTTTCATCATAAACATAATTACAAACAATCTTGATAAATGATGAGATTATAAAATAAAATATTGACCAATTTGGAAACATTTAAATGTAAGTACCATGAATGAACATCAATAAATTAAACATAATATATTATGAGGGTAGGTAAATCAATAATATTAAATGTTAAATTGTTTGTATATAAAACTCCTAATGGAATATTGGCGCATAACATAACATATGACTCAAAGAATGAAAATTGAGACAATAATTTCTTGGCACTTTGGTAACATTTTAACTATAAACCACATTAAAATGAGATCCTAAGATGCATATTTAAGTCCACATTATCTTATTGATAATAATAATAAATCAAATTCATGGGAATCATACATTCTACATAGAAGATATCAGTGGTGAATATACAATGTGTCTCATAAACATAAAATGTGGGACGAAAATCCATTATCGTAAGTATTCTCTTCCATCATACTCATTAGAAAATCAAGTATAATAAATTTGATATAAATTTATTTATATCAAATAATAAAAAAATAGATATCATACAATATAAGATTTATTTATTTCATTTTTACCCATTTATTAACATTGCATTTTAAATTCACTTTTTAGATAATAACAACATTTTTTTTGTATATGTTTTGATTTTTTTATCCCGATTAATTTCATCATGGTTACATAAAATCCTGATTAGTAATAATTATATAATGATAATATGTATCCATAAATTATAAATTTAATACAAATCATGAAAACTGGTTTTGAAAAATGAAATACTTTGTGATCATTGAGATGCTACGTTGTACGTACGCGTGAGTAATGTTTCCAATTTTCAAAGATCATTATAAAAATAAGGAAAATAATATATATTATAATTTCATATTTATAATGATATAATAAATAAAATATTATTTCATAAATATAATTAGAAATATCATCCATGTTATGGTGTTATGAATATAGGTGTACTTATCTTTGTGAAGGCAGTAGTCTATAAGTACAGAAATGACGTTATCATCCATCAATGGGTGAAAAGGTATGAATGAATATGGTATATTATATATTAATAATGATAAATATAAAATAATTATAATTATTATTTCATGAATATAATATATATTTATTAAATTTATCCTTATTGTCCTCCATGTAAAGATATATTAAAAATGATCCACATAACATCGTGAGGTATTAGTTCGTCATCCACATGAGCAACATTATTGTAACCCCTATAGAATGGAATGTAAAAAAATATACATTATATAATGAATAATGAGTTATAAATATGTTATAAATATCATAAATATAATTTATATCCTTTAAAATACATTCTCATGAAATGTGGTAAAGAAAAAATTAATGACATTGGTTCGCGAGGTGGTAATTCATCACACTAAAGAATGATAATTTCATAAAAATTTTGATGGAAGTGGTGATAGTTTTCGATGAATTACTGAATATAGAATCTTATAAATATATAATATAATTATTTTATTATATCTTCAGGTTTTGAGAATAATTTAAGGGGGTGGATTAAGTAATAAAATAAATGAAATCATTGAAGAACCTTGTATCTTCTTCTGGTAACCTCCTTATGATTACAATATAAGAAATAATAGGTTAGATTTATTATTAATATATGGATTAAAGGTTGTGATAATGGATTTTGTAATGTTATTTTTTTAGTTATTGGATTACCAAAAATTATTTTAATGTGTGAACAAGAGAGAATATGGGTGGCCTTTTTTAAGTGAGGTGAATGACATACATGTACTATTTTGAAATGATATGTTGTGCCAACTTTTTTATCATTAAAAAGACATATAAATATATTATTATACATACAAATACATTATAATGTTTCAATATTTCAATTGAATTTATTTTATATAAGTATTTAGGTCATTTAAATTCATATCATTTTAGTTTCACCCCCTATAAACCCATTTTTACCTTTACCACAACAATTAATCGTTACAGTTCTCACAATTCGTTTTTGTCAAAAATTAAAATAAAATTACTATAAAATATAACATATTATTATTCCAAATATGGATTAATTTTTTCAATATTTATTTTAAAGAAGTTTTCAAATATAATTTAACGTTTATCTTGCAGATGCGATGAGAAAGTGAGTTTTCAAATAGAAAATGATCAAATGTATACCATGATTCTATATACAATTTCAATATTAAATTGATTAAAATTATTAAAATTTAATTAAAAAATATAATATTCATCTTATTGTTATTTAAAAATAATTTAGAAATTAATTTTTCATTATAAATAATTTATATAAATTCTAGTTTTCAATAAAATTCTAGTATTTTCTTACTATTCATAAAAAACGTTATCATTTATTATAATTATTAAACATTAATAGTAAAATAATTTTTAAATTAAGATTCCAAAAATTATGTTAACTTTTTAAAATAAATTTTCAAAAAAATTTACTAATTATATTGCAAATAAAACCCACAGACCTGATAAAAGTTCATCTTTTAAAAAAGTGTAATTTTCAAGCACTATAAAATTTTATATTAACTCTATCAAATAATAATAATTTTATGAATATAAATTAATTTTTTTGTATATTATTTAAAATATTACTTAATACATTCCTTATTAGGTATTATTTCTATTAATTAAAATGGAGACACATTATGGACATTAATAAAGTTTTGAGAAATATATATTTTTTAAACACAGAAAAATATATATACTAAAATACAATTTAATTTGGATTAAAAATTAATTTGAATTATTATATAGAAATTAATAATTATAATTTTACATGAAAGCACAATTTGGAATTAAATTACCTAATTTATTGAAAATAAATGATAATTATACAAAAATTGATGTTTCATCACTATTCACTGAAATATCAATATTAAGAAACATACAAATAAGTCACCATAATTTAATTAAAATATAATTATTTAAAATAATAAGATCTTTTTAAAAAATAAATCTAATAACGTCATTACAATATTTTCTCATAAAAATACATGAAACTCATTTTTTAAGAAAACATACTTTTAATGAATATAATCTCATTACTAAATATTGATTTATTATTTAGTATGAATTTATAAATAAATTTATATTTTCTATGAAATTTATATTTTTCATTAATGAGGTTAATACTATTCATACCTCCTATATAACAGCTATGTTATTAAAATATTATTCCATGGTTCACTAATGCTTAGTGTCGCATGTTATTCGTGTTATTGTTGAAAAATAATGTGTTGTATTATGCACGCTATTTAAAAAATAAAAATAAAATTGAAAAAATAATTGTCATTATATTTAATGATGTTACATTGAATATAAAACATTTTATTTAAAAGGATTGATTACATATTTAATGTTGAGAAATTAACTTTATTGAAAACCAATATCATTAAAAGAGTAATAAATCGTGCTTTTTAAAAGGGGAAGAAGAAAATATTGATATAATATGGTATAAAAAATTATTATTTCTAATTATAAATGTCAAAAATGGTCTGAATGTAAATTATTGAAAATGATAGTACATTTTTGTGATAGACGATGATAATCGTTCACAACAATGGTAAACATTATGAGAATGAAATTTATCAATATAAATCATTTGAATTCAAAGTTAATTTCCCACTATAGAAGAATATAATTTACCATTAAATTAAATCATAGGGTGAATGAAACAAGTCCTGAGTGAAATAAATTAATGAATAATCAATTTTTCTATTATAGGAATCATAGTAAATAACAACCATCTCAACTTTGGTTTGCATTGAATCAAAATCCCTTCAAAATATAACATGATATGGCTCTTAATAACCTTGCTAATGTGAAAAAATATATTTATTAGTTAGTAATCGTAGAATATTAATGATATCATGGTGCACATTAATTAAGATGTCTCTATAAATAAAATTGAAGACAATGAATCCCTTAAAAGATAAGAAGCATTTTTTTCCAATAAAACATAAATTTTATGACTTAAAATAGAACCTATAACACCATTAACAATGATATTATCATGATTAAAAATATTAAAGGATTAGTACATACAACATTATGAATAAAAATTCTTTATAATAAGAAATATACCTCATGGGGTTAAATTATTGGAGAAGAAACCCCTGACTTGTTTCACTCATTAGTTGAATGCACTCAACATCATGTAAAAAAAATATATTAATATTATAATACAAAAGTTATTAATTACTATATAAATTAATAATATTAATTTGTTATTTTTTTTAATCCCAAACCTAGATCCACGCACCCGTTACCTGATTCAGTTAGTCACATTATCTCAATCCTGCCTCCCATTAAGCCAGAGGCTACCTACTAGTAACGAGGATCTGAAAAGTCGTTCATGGGGAGACTATTCCTTCATTAATCAGATAAACAGTCCAATGGAAATAATAAACATTATTTGATAAAATATATATCAATAGACTACACCAATACCTCATTGTTAACAGATGCTGAAAAAAATATTCAACTCAAGTGGAAATGTTTCATACAACTGTACATGTCACATATCTAAAATGAAAACAGATAATAAATAAAAAACTCCCAAGAGGATCCCAAACCACGTCTGGTTCCCTCAACCATGATCTATACCCAATTATCCATCTAACATAATAAATTTTCCCTTAACTTATCCCACAACTATAAATTTTATTCAGGTGCTAACATAGAATCCTTAGTATCTTTTGAGAACAAATCTATAGGTCACTACCTATGTGGTCGACAAAATATAATCAAATAGATTATATAGTTATATAAATAATAAAATAATATTAATAAGATAATAATTATCATATTATCATTTATTATTTATTTGAGATCATTAGCACCATAGTTCATGAGGACCCCATTACATCTATGTATGCTTTGTCTCATTCTGGATCCCAATGGTTTTCTAAGAAATATAATATCTTAATAGCTTCGTTGACTAATGTCATAGCCAAATGTATTCAAAGGTGATATCATATCTCGATACGTACTTACACTAATGATGAACCCAAATTATTATCAATTAAAGTCATATCTCGGAGTACTATTATTAATAGTATTAAAATTCACAAATTATTCTTAAAGATAATAGTATAAAAATTCATAACTAATATGACCATGTTACTATTAATCTATCTCAATAGATTGTCCAAGTTACCATTATTTTAATCATAAGTACAATGAACATTTTACCATTTATACTTCTCAATTGAATGACCATATTCCCATTTCCATTACACCTAAGTACATTGACCATATGATAATTTATATTTCTCAATTGAATGACCGCACTCCCAATACTCTACTCATAAGTATAATGACCATGTTAACATTTATACTTCTCAATTTATAATGACAATGTTCACATTCTATTATATATAAATAATTCTATAATTAATTATTCAACATCAAATTCATTATGAATTCATCATTTTGTTTATCACACAAATACCTTTAATTAATTACCCTATTGATTAGGTGATTCAATGACTTTAATTAATTAATCAGTTAATTACCACATGTAAACAATTTCAATATCACATAATTAATTCTAAAATTAATTATTTCATATAATATCCCTAATATCCCACAATTAATCTACAATTAATTATCTCAACTCATGGCACCACTATATAATAATTATTCTAACATTAATTATCTCAATTCATGTTAATACTATATAACAATTAATATACCATTAATTAGCTCAAAAAAATATTTAAATCCCAAAATCAATTATCAAATTATTTTTCTACATGGAAATCCCCAAATCTATTTAATTATTTTCCAAATAAAATATGAATTTCATAAAAAATAATTATTCAATTTTCCACATTAATTAAATTAGTTTAGAGTTTAAATTAGTAATGGGCTTTATTAATCCAAAAACAATCCTACATGTATCAAAATCTAAATAATGGGAATTAAAAAATAGTCCACCTTGCCCAAGTTGTTGATGAATAATTGCCCAATTTGAATCCCCAAAAATAGAGTGGCACGAAGACATAGATCTAGATCCAAATCTCAAAACCCTAAGCTAAGATCAACCATTCAATGTCTCTTTAATTCAAAATCATGATCCATAAGAATGAATTTATATTTACTAAATCTAAATATGCATCTAGTAAAATAGAAGGTTAAATCTCATAAAAATAAATAGAGAATTAATTAGGGTCAATGGGAAAGCATCAAGATGAGATACACATATCAAGAGATGAGAATATCTACTATTTGGGATTTGAATTGGGAAGAATTGAGGTAACATGATCATCTAATCCCTCTAGATAGCTCCAAAAATGTGAAAACCAACTTAGTGTCGAATGTATGTTGAAATAGCAGAATTTCGGTTGTTTGGTGTTTTTAAAAATACTTTTCAGGACACATTAAAAGTCTTGCATGGTTGGATATTCAATGACACATGGTTTTCCCTAATCGTGTACCAACTGGGTACTTATTCTTTTATGGGTGCTTGTTTTGTCTTTTTAGGGTGCATAGTTTGTCAAACCGTGTGTCAATCAGACAAACTGTCACTGTCCAGTCTTGCATAGTTTCTTGTGTTGGTGTCACAAATTCCTCTAATTATGCACCAACCATACACAACCCCATTTTCATCAATTTTCATAACGTTCGACAAAACTCACCTAAATTAAATACCCAAAAAAGTACATGAAACATGGTAAAATAATACCAAATTACATTCCATATATTACTCAACAAAAATTCAGGATATTAAAAATATCCCAACATTATAATAGTGCATCCTTGAGATTCACTCACATGCTTCACAAATATTCTGAGCCAAAAATATTTGGCCATTAAGCCATCATTTCATCTTCCCTTTCCCATTTTCCTCCTCCACACTCCCATGTTGCCATAGAAAAAAATCTATCAGCACAATATTTCCCCACTACACATTCTCAATCTGATCCAATACACGTATCAGAGTCTCCTCAAAGGATGCATCTATATGAAGTTAAACCACATCCACATTGATAACATGAGATGGTATGGGGTGATGCCATCATATTTTTGATAGGTACAAAACATCATGAATAATGTTGTTTTTCTATGGAAGTGAAAATAAGTACGCCATTGGATATATTCTCCCTATATCCTCAAATGGTGCAACAAACCATAGAGCTAACCTTCCAAGTCTCTGTATCCTACATTGATCCAACATAGACAACACTCATATTAATACATGATCACCCTCTATAAATTCTAGTGTTCATTTCCATCTATCTAAATATAAATTTTTTACTAATATCAGCCATGGACATATGTTTCTGAATCATATAACCTTTCCTAGATTTGTCTTATGCAATATTCTATCCCAAAATCATTGACTCACGAGCCCCATCTAGCATAGTGATGATATGCATGACCTACAGTAATGATCCTTGTATGGTGTCATCTTTATTGTTTCCTGAAAACAATTGATAGCGGAAAAATCCACTAAAGTTTATTAATTATTCCATGGTTCTCCGAAGTCGAGAACACACACCCATATCATATCCTCAAGCACCATTATAGTATACTCTGACTCCCCATCTATCTGTGGTTGGTGGATCGTACTTAATAAAACATGCGTATCACAATCCTTATGCAAGCCTTTCTAAATGCATGAAGTAAAAAATGAGTCACAATATGAAAATATATTATGTGGAACCCCATAGATATGGAATATCTCTTCACCATACAAAACAATAATCTTCATTACATTGAATGTTTCCCGTATAATCAAGAAATGTTATACTTATTTATTAAATTGATAAAAACTTAGATATCGTCATTCTTCCAAGGAATATTTGTGATACCCATTAAAAATCCATTGTAATGTCATTCATCTTCTATAATGGGATGAGAAATGGATACAAAAAACCCTCCTGGTTTTCAATGATCTTACTCCACCTAATAACAGACAATCCATTATGCGACGAACACTAATATCTCCTTCCTTATTACTGTACATTTGTAATACTTTTGTAGGTTACAGTTTATTTTTGTAAAACCTGGTTGTTCCACCGAATTCAATTCATGAAATTTCCACATCAAATCATCTTGCATCCACATATACACAACAAGATGATTCCTATAATATATGATCTCATCCTCATCCATTCTCTATTTTGATTTTTTCTCCCCACCTTCAAGGATTTCCCTCATGGCCAACCACTTCGTATCATCATATTGTGTTTCTCTAAATCTAGAAAAAATGTTGAATCCACTAACACTGAAATTAGAGTGATCTTAAATTGATAATCCTCAAGCATCACATAAATTTCAGCTAATAAATTCAACATTTTCAACTAAACACTATACTAGCAAACTTATTGAGTTGATGTTCTCACGGTCAATGTATTAGCCACAATATTTCCCTTACCAATTGTGTATTCTAGTTCAATGTCAAATGAATTTATTTACCCAACCAATCATTACTATTAATGATTTATATATATTTATTAGAAGATATACCTCAACATTATTTATTCTGTAAACACAGTAAAAATTTCACCCAACATATAATGTTTCCATTACTCTAAATCATAAATCATTGTTTCCGACAGAAGGTCAGGTGTATGGGCATTCTATTCATGTGGCCTGAGATATTGAGACCTATATTGCCAGAAGTAGGTATAATTACATCAAAAAATCTCTAATTCTGATCCTAGATGCATTAAAATACACATTGTACACTTTACATGGATCATGCAAGATCAGCTTTTTTGTTAATTTCAAAAACATCTTCAACTCAAGGAAGGCATTCTAACAAAAATCTAACAATTCCAACATATCTCACTATTGGTCAAGCTCAAAATCATAATAAACAAATATTAAACGTCATATATAATTCTCATCTAATATCTAGCTAACCCTAATAAGCTATACATATCGAATACATTCTTAGCATGCTCCCAAGAAACCACTGCCTCAACCTTCTCCAGATATTCTGAAATAACTTCCTCTGAGATTTTGTGTACCAAGCATTGTACTTGATCAATATAAAATTTACACCTAAATATATTTACATATATCAAATTTTCTCTCACTGTACTGAACGATATGTCAATATTTAGGGAATGATCATAATGTGTCTTAAAGTAAACCGAGAATTCATCAATAAAAACTAACACAAATTGATCTAGGTATAGATGAAATATCTTGTTCCTCATGGACATAAACACATCCAATGTTTTCATAAACCCAAAATCAATTGATATTGAATCATATAGTCCATACCAACTTATGTAAGAAGTTCTTGGTGAATCATAAGTTCAAAATATCATCTAATGATACCCCAATTTAATGTAAATCTTCAAGAGAATACAATATCCCCTTATTTGGTCAAACAGATAAATGGTTCATATACTAGGATAGAGTTTCTTTAGATTTATATTTATCAACTTCTATTAATCAACACATAAGTACAAAAATACTATTTTTATTCTTTTTAAATACCACATGTGATCCCCAAGGTGACGTACTTGAACAGATTGACATTTTCCCTCCAAATCATGCAACATAGTCTTGAGCCCCTGAAGCTCTATTAGTGCCATTCTATTTTGTACAATGTATATAGGCTCATCCACCAACAAGATCTATATAGTGAATTCCAATTTAAACTCAAGTGGAAGTCATGATAAGTCTTCAGGAATAAAATCCTGAAACATTTATACTACAAGTGGAAAAATATCATGTTTCACACATACATCATCTAGAAAAATAATCGAAACCTGGGTGTTGATCTCTCCTAGTTGTAGAGTGATTTTTCTTGCTCAACCCTCCTATATGTCCTACTACAAATAATTAATTTTGTGGCCACTATTAGGGGACATAAATTTCACCCTCCTGTGGTAACATAAAATGTGGGATTAGTATGTCACTAGCCAATCCAAGCTAATAATTAGGTAGAAAACTGACATATCAAGAATATAAACATCCTAGATAAAATTATATTCCAGTTTTTTTAGGAGAACATACCATGAAAAAATAGAGGTATCTAGAATGCTTTGTAGACAATATATCTATACTCATTGTTGCACTCAAAAAAATCCAACTCCAGGATAAAAAAATAATTTTTTGCATATATAAATGAATGAGGGGAGAAAGTTTCAAAAAAGGAATTATATAATGTTGAATTTACAAGAATAGTATATAACACTGTCAATGATCCATCCTCTATGTCCACATCTATAGGATTCACTGCATGAAACAATCAAGACCCTCTCTAATGTGATGTTTTTTTGACTGACTTGAGATTCACCACCGTAAAACCCCAGGTAATTAAAGAATATGACATTTTCATATTTATCCATATTTTTGAATAAACTATTAATATTACATTAAAGAGAATTCTATGCTCGAGGGCGTACCCAATACGCAACAACGAGTTTCTTTCAAATCTTACGTAGCACTATAATAATAAAATAATATTATTTTAAAATGTAGTTAACGCCTAGCCTTTGTAATGGCGGGAATGAACAGAACTAACTACTAAATTATTATATATGTTTGTCAAATATTTTTACTTTTATCCAATAAATGTTGGAGGCTTAAAATGCAAATGAATCCAATTTTAAGCATAAATCTTTTAATTTCTTTAAAAGGTTGATTAACTGCTTTTTGAAGGAGAACCCTTTTTAAATATACTTTTGACAATTTTATATGTTTTATTTGAAAAAATAGAATCCTTATTTAGAATCTGGACATCAAAATTTACTTTGTGTAAAAAAATTTTATTTTTCCGATAAAGATAATTTTTATTGAAAATATCGCATTTTAATTCAAAACCTCCTTTTACTCTGATTTATTTATATGGATAGATTATATTTTTAATTTATATTAGAGTGTATTTAGAATATATTTTACCATTTAATCTAATGGTGGTCATTAGAATTAATTTCATTTTGATATTGGACTTAAAATAGTGTCAATCTTTTAATAGATATTGTTTCTTAAAAACACGCTATTTGTTTTGACATAGAGAGTTAAATATTAAATTAATTAATGAAACATATATTTTTTGAATTTTGTAAAATAGACATCATTTTTGAATTCAGAATATCAAATATAGCTTAGTGTGAATTTTTGGTATTTTTTTGAAAAACATCAATTTTTTATGAATACTGAAACCGCTAAGTGGTCATTTAAAAACTGATTTTTTCGTTTAAATGAAACTTTAAAACTTCTGTGATCTGAATTTCAAAAATCCGACGTACATGGTTGTCATTAGGATGAAAAATGTGGTTAAATGGGATTAAAATAATTTTTTGGTGAATAGTAACTTTTATGTTTTTAATCGCGATTAGAGGTAATTAATGTAACTTTAGGTAAAAATAATGTTTTAATAATATGAAATTACCTAGAAACATGTCCTACCCTCATTTTATATGTCATGTCCGACCAAGAAAATCCATGGGTCAAATTTGGGACCCCATGGAGCCACTTTGGTTGGAAAATGACATAAATAACTTTTTATTTAAAGTTAAAATAAAAATGTCACAAGCATGAGTTGTTCTACTAAAACAATTTTTAAATGGGGTTATAAAAGTAATATTTTTTACAATAACTATTCATTAGAAATACAAAAATATTTCCTACATCATGTTTTTTTTAATTTTTAGACATTAAATAAATTATGGTTTTTATGACATCATGATGATGCAGCGATTACCTAATTAATAAAGGATTTAAATAAATTGAAAAGATAATGTTAAAACTATAATGTAAACTTGTCAAAGATCTATTGTATGAGTATATTTAGAACCCTCACCACCTTATCCTTGAAATACATCAATGTGGGACCTTTAAAATCCTAAACTCTTTTGAAAATAAAGTAACATTTTGTAACTTCCAAGAGTGCCCCTCCTCTCCTCTTATAAAAGGCACCACATTTACCACCTTACCCACACCTCTCAAGCCTTTGGATCAGAAAACCCCTGCTCATTATGTCTCTCAATATCAGTCTCTTACTCCAAGAAGCCTCACAATGGGCAGAGGTCTTCCCAAGGAAGCCATTGATCTCAAATCAAAGAGAGATATCTGATTTTAAGGTAATGTCTTCACTTGTGTTCTTTTGTTTTATTATGCTTCTCCAACCCCCTAAACTCTTTTTATTCATTTATTTTGTAACAAATCCAGTATCTTCAATATACTAGGATGTCATTATAATATTGATTCGAGCTACAATTACACTCACCTACATCTAATGGTTAAAGAACATACTGTATCTGTGGATGGTGAATTTATGCCTCATGAAACGATGATTGTCCAATATTATTTAAACACCATCAAAGATGTCCATTAAAATGTCACTATATTTATATATTATATATAATATGTTTATTTTTTACTTATTATTCTGTATTTTTCATTTATGTCATACCGTTATGGTTTCCATTATAGTTAAACACGATATCTTTATTTTAGGAAGTACGGACTACCGCCCCCTCAAAGTGATTTGATTCATTTATACCATATGTGGTATGTACAAATGATATGTTTAATGATATTATATATGATACCATACTGGAATTATAATACTATTATGTATCATTATGTTTTAATTCCATTAAATAAGAAATAGAAATGGAAGTAGCGTTAATGCGTACGTACGGATTACCATCTCCATGAACGATGCATTAATGTCTTACCTCTAAATGTTATGTAATATTATAAATGCATGTATATAATGGATATATATGATATATATGATATCTAAATAATTAATACAATTCTGGATATAATATATATTTTACCACATGAACAACTTCTAATTATAAAGAGTTTATTTTGGACTCAAGTAGCAATGATCTACAAAAAAACCATTATTAACTTAAATAATTACATAGGGTTCATAGCATGGTAGTAAGTGATATTAATGGAATAATGAACTTGAAAAAGTTTCTTAAGCGAGTAGAAATTAAGTCATGATTATTATTCAGGAGTTTAAAGAACGAACGAGTCAAGTCGGACCCAAGGTAAGGGATCCCACCTCTCTCTTTCTTTTTAAGTACTCCCTTTTATTTCATTTCTTTTAAGCTAATCATTATTATGTATGGGTATGTTATTTTATATTACTTATTATGTAATTTTTATGTTCATATTATGAGATACCCTATTTGATTTCATAAATCCATTTTTGAAAGTTTTAATTGGTGTCGTTAGGCTGCCGAAATTTTATAAGGGGATTTTTATCTCACTTTGTGTTTTCGTGAGATTCATGATACATTTGCCAATATTTACTTTTGAGTGGTGTATGTACTGTACATTATTCTACTCTTTGTGTAACATACTTTCATTTGTTAGTATTTACATCAATGTTTTATAGTCCTTCTTTTATGGGGTGTACTTTTCGAAAGTTACCAAAATCGGTAAGGGAACCTCACACCCTCCTCTTTTTAAAAGACTTGTTTTGTTATGTCTTTTAATTTTCATTTTATTATGTGGGGATATGTTCTCATATATCCTTATTTCCATAAATTTTATTCCCATGTTATTAGATACCCTTTATCTCTCTCATAAACTCTTTTTCTAATATTTTATGTGACGCTGTTAGGCTGTCAAGGGAACTTCTTAAACCAATTTCGATTTCTTTGGGTTCAACAAGTAGTTATTGAATATGTCATCCATTGAATATGTGTGAATTACCTTTGATTATTTTACACTTAATATCCATTTATATTTGGTGTATTTATATTTGTCGCACATAATTATGAGATTGATTTATCCTTAATTTTAGGATACCATCTTTATAATGGATTTCATCTCAATTTACATTTCCATTGAGACGTCATTGTTGTTATGGACCAATCCACTCTTATATGGTGTATATACTATCATTTTTAATATTATATCAGGAATCCCTTTATTCACATGATATTATAAAGTTATGATTAAATGTTATTCCTCAATTATTTTAGTCAAGTGTCTCTCATTTTGTTAAAAACCCTTTAACTAATATATAGTTTTAAATGTTTTAAGGACTTAATCTTATAAATATTTCTCATTAATATCCATGTTTTCAAAATGGTTTTAAGGAATCATTTATATGGATATTAATGGTTTAAAATGTTTAAAACTTCAATGTGGTATGGGACACTTTGATTTAAAAATCTCTTTATTAAATGCTTTAAATGGTTTTGAAAATGGTTTTTAGAATGGATTCATTATTTCAATATCTTAAAATTTTATATTTTTATTGCAATGTGGGAATGTTATCTTTCCTTTTTGATTAAGTTATGTGCTATAATTATGTTATGGTTCTTGGTAATTGTTATAAATATGGGTGGTTCTGTGATAAACTAAGGGCGGGTGAGCCGGATATAGCTCTCCAATGCATTGGGTAACACGAAGGAGTTAATCGTTAAGGTTTCTCCGAAGCGATTTAGGGAATATACTGTGATGGGTATTCCAAACATAACCACGAGGGTTACTCTCTACGTAATAATGTTATTAATGCCTCAAGTTACCTTTTTGTCTTATGATTTCTATGATTGAATCATGATTTTATGAGGTATCTTAAAGTGGTTATGTTTTATGTGTAAAGTATGATTTCAGTTTTATGTATATATGTACTCATGTTTCCTTTCCATACTTTTTATAACCCTTACAGAGCTTTTTATGCTCATCCAAATTTTTTGAAATGTTTTTCACAGGTCAAGGGAATGGTAAATGATATAATGATAGTGTCAAGGAAGTGTCAAGAAAGAATCCATGTTTTATTTTAAATATGTTTCCGTTAATGGGAAAAATGAATACTATCTTTTATGTAACCACTTTGTTTAAATGTGGAATGTAATGCAAGTTTTATGATCTAATTTTCTAAAACTCTAAACCTGAAAAGATCCCCAATGTGTAATCTTGTAATATCTCAAGATTAAGAAAGGTTTAAGGCTGGGGCTTGATAGTTGGTATCAAAGGATAGTTTAGATAACATTAGAGGTTAGAGTGTTGTTTAAGAAAAAGTGACAAGTTGTGTGTAACCACAATGGTTAGTATATTAGATGGATTCATCGTTTTTTTAAAGTTAGAATGATTTTGAGATAACTTGGTTATGTATATCATGGTGTTTATCTTCCACTTTTTTATTTGATGATTTTACTGATATAATCACACTGACCTTTTTGGTTTTAGTAAATGGATGGATCTAGCAGGCACCAAAGTAACAGTGGATTTGAAGAAAACTGTGACAGTTTTATGAAAGAACAACTGAATGATATGGGAGCTGCAATGAGAACTCTTGTGGTTATCCTCAACCAACTATCTGGAGTCATGATTGACCACATGAACCTTAGTGATTTATATATGGCATCGTGTATGAGAGAAACAAATCCCTATCGGAGTTCAGTTAATAATCATAACGGTATGTATGTTCAAAAACCTATGTGTCAAATATGTGGAAAGAAACACATAGGAAAACGTTTCAAAGGGAAATAATGATGCTATAGATGTGTAAATGAAGGTCATAAAGCAAGAACCTGCCATGGAAAAAGGAAGCATCTAGTTGACTCTAGGAATGGGAAAGATGTTCTTTCTGAAGGATCAATTGATTTCTTTAAATGTGGTGTGAATGGTCATTATGCAAACACATGTCCTACGAAGAAGTTTCGGGAATGGGGTCACCAAGATCGTACAAATATTCATTTACCAATACCTAATGCCATTCCGATTGAGGATGAAGAAACTGAAAATGAATAATGAAAGGTATGGATTATTTCTTAACATATGTTTTCCTATTATTGGAATCTTAGGATATGATTCATGGTTTTGTTTGTAGGAAATATGTATTTCAGAATAAGGTGAAAAGGAATGGCTAATGGATCATGATGAATGTTGAATGAGTAAGAATTTAACATATAAGGGATTCAAGGGTTATGGTAGATTTTAGGATGGTGAAAATCATAGATGTATTAAGTCTCTTTTGATGATGGGGTTATATTAGAAGACTTTTTATAGTAACCCTAATGTTTGTATACAAAAATTTTATTCAAGGAATAATTATCCTTTCTTTTGTGGATATAGATATAAAGAATCATTTGGGTTTATATGATACTTGAATTTGAGTCAATTACTGGTTAATACATTTTGGGTTTAAAATGGAAGTTATCAGATAAACTTTGTGGTTAAAATATGTTATGGTTATTTTTGATGAATTTATCTCTTTTTGGGGAATGTTATAAAATTATATAGTTTTTGAAAAGGGACAAAACACAAACCGTGTGACAACCCGTCGTGTCGGACGAAGCAGCAGGAATCTAACCCACAACATAAGTGTAACTGGTATTTATCACCTACCACTGGACTACGTGAAGTCCCTGGTTAGATTGAATGATTCTTTTTAGTTGGATGATTTTACGAAATAAGAGTAAGTTGATTTTTTTTGTTATCAATGGAAATGATTATCCTATCATGGAAGATATGTGATTATGTTAATTACATTTCAATATGAGACTGTAAGAGTAACTGGTATTATTTTGGAGAAAAAAGGTAAAATTTATCTTAGGAGACTATGTGATTAAATCATTCATAAAATTGGGTTTCAATCTTAGTTTGGTTTACTTTGTAGAAATTTATGGATAGATGTTTATTGAATGGTATTTGTTGAACTTTGGGTTTTAGTGTTGGTTAAGGTCTAAAGACATGGGAAGTATATAGTTCACTTTTGTGGATTATTTGATTCTCTATAAGTTGATTATAGCTCTCTTAATGTGAACAAGTCATCCTAAATACTCGTCTTTTGGAGAAAATATGAGTTCGTGTAAGAAATATAGTAAAAGTTGAAAGTCAAAATGACAATTAAGTATGATTCCTTATGTTTTATTTAATCTCATAAATAAATTACTCAATTAAAAGTAACTTAAAAAAATGTTTTCTATTAATTTTTCCTACTGGGGAAACTAATACCGTTTAACCCATCAGAAGTTTTTGATTTTCTTGTTGTTAACTTTCTCCTAGACATGTTTACTATCACGCTCAATCAGAATATGACCCTTTGTTTTTTCCTCCATATCCATATTTTCATACTTGTAATCCTAGTATGGGTTAACTCGGGTGACATTTTTACTTCGCTCCCATTCTTTTAAAGTGATAGTTTTACTGACTCTTGTTCTCATGTGGGATTTTCAATGAAGCTTTCAAGCCCAATTTTAAAATTGCAAGGACGCAATTCCCAAAAGGGGGGAAGGGTGTAACACCCCAGGTAAATAAAGAATATGACATTTTCATATTTATCCATATTATTGAATAAAATATTAATATTAATTTTAAGGTAATGCTATTCTCGATGGCGTACCCGATACGCAACGACGAGTTTCTTTGAAATCTTACGTTGCACTCTAATAATAAAATAATATTATTTTAAAAGGTAGTTAACACCTAGCCATTGTAATGGCAGGAATGAATGGAACTAACTAAAAAATGATTATATATGTTTGTCAAATATTTTTAATTTTATCCAATACATGTTGGAGGCTTAAAATGCAAATGAATCCAATTTTAAGCATAAATCTTCTAATATTCTTTAAAAGGTCGATTAACTGTTTTTGATGGAGAACCCTTTTTAAATATACTTTTGAAAATTTTATATGTTTTATTTGAAAAAATAAAATCCTTCTTTAGAATCTGGACATCAAAATTTACTTTGTGTAAAAAAATTTTATTTCTCTAATAAAGATCATTTTTATTGAAAATGTTGCATTTTAATTCAAAACCACCTTTTAATCTGATTTATTTATATGGATATATTATATTTTTAATTTATATTAGAGTGTATTTATAATATATTTTTACCATTTAATCTAATGTTGGCCATTGGAATTAATTTCACATTGAAATTGGACTTAAACTAGTGTCAATCTTTTAATAGATATTGTTTCTAAAAAACACGCTATTTGTTTTGACAGCGGGAATTAATTAATAAATTAATTAATGCAACATATATGTTTTGAATTTTGTAAAATAGACATAATTTTTGAATTCATAATATCAAATATAGCTTAGGGTGAATTTTTGGTATTTTTCTGAAAAACATTAATTTTTTATGAATAGTGAAACCACTATGTGGTAGTTTAAAAACTGAGTTTTTCATTTAAATGAAACATTACCACTTCTGTGATTTGAATTTCAAAAATCCGATATACATGGTTGCAATTAGGATGTAAAATGTGGTTCAATGGGATTAAAATAATTTTTTGGTGAATAGTAACTTTTATGTTTTTAATCGCGATTAGAGGTAATTAGTGTAATTTAAGGTAAAAATAATGTTTTAATAATATGAAATGACTTTTACACATGTTCTACCCTCATTGGATGTGTCATGGCCGACCAATTCAATCCATGGGTCAACTTGGGGACCCCATGGATCCACTTTGGTTTGAAAATGACATAAATAACAATTTATTTAATGTTAAAAAAAATGTCACAAGCATGAGTTGTTTTACTAAAACAATTTTTAAATGGGGTTATACAAGACATATTTTTTAATATAAATATTCATTAGAAATATAATAAGATTTATTACATCATGATAGTTTTTTTATAATTTTTAGTCATTAAATAAATTAAATTTTTTATGACATCATAATGATGCACTGATTACCTCATTAAGAAAGGATTTAAATAAAATGAAAAGATAACGTTAAAACTATATCTTAAACATGTAAAAGACCTATTGGATGAGTATATTTATAACCCTTACCATCTTATCCTCTAAATACATAAATTTGGGACCTTTATAATCCGGAACGCATTTGAAAATAAATTAACATTTTGTAACTTTCCAAGAGTGCCCTCTCCTCTCCTCTTATAAATGGCCCTCACCTCTACCACCTAACCCACACCTCTCAAGAATTTGTCTCTAACAAAACCTGATCATTTTGTCTCTCCATATTCCTATTTTACTCTTAGAAGCCTCACTTTGGCCAGAAGTCTTCCCAAGGAATCCTTTGATCTCAAATCAAAGAGAGAAACCCAATTTTAAGGTAATTTCTTCACTTGTGTTCTTTTGTTTTATTTTGCTTCTCCAACACCCTAAAATATTTTTATTCATTTATTTTGTAACAAATCTAGTATCTTCAATATACTAGGATTTTCATATATGAATTATTTGAGCTACACTAACACACACCTACATCTAATGGTTAAATACCATACTATTTCTGTGGACGATGAATTTCTGCTTCACGAAATGATGATTGTTCAATATTCTTTTAACACCCTCAAAGGTGGCCATTAAGATGTCACTATATTTATATATGATATACAATATGTTTATGTTTTACTTAAGCCTCTTTATTTTTTATTTATGACATACGTTTATGTTTTCCATTATGGTTAAACGCGATATCTTCATTTTAGAAAGTGCGGACTACCGCCCCCTCAAAGTGATTTGATTCGTTAATACCATATGTGGTACGTATAAAGGATAGATTTAATGATATTACATATGATACCATACTGTAATTATAATAATATTATGTATCATTATGTTTTAATTCCATTAAATAAGAAATATAAATGGAAGTAACGTTCATGCGTATGTACGGCTTACCGTCTCCATGAACGGTGCATTTCATTTCTTACCTCTAAATGTTATGTAATATTATAAATGCATGTATATAATGGATATATATGATATATATGATATCTTCATAATGAATATAATTCTGGTTATAATATATATTTTACCACATGAACAACTTGTAATTATAAAGAGTTTATTTTTGACTAAAGTAGGAATGATCTACAAAACGACCATTATTAACTTAAATAATTACATAGTGTTCATAGCATGGTACTAAGTGATATAAAGGGAATAATGAAATTGAAAAAGGTTCTTAAGAAATTATAAATTAACTCAAGTTTAATATTCAGGAGGTTAATGAACGATCGAGTCATGTCGGATCCGAGGTAAGGGATCCCACCTCTCTCTTTCTTTTTAAGTACTCCCTTTTATGTCATTTCTTTTAAGCTCATCTTTATTATTTTTGGGGATGTTAGTTTATATTCCTCATTCTGTACTTTTTATGTTCATATTATTGGAGACCATATTTGATCTCATAAATCCATTTTTGGAAGTTTTAATTGGCGTCGTTAGGCTGCCGAAATTTCATAAGGGGCTTTTTATCTCACTTTGTGTTTTCGTGAGATTCATGCTACATTTGCCAATATTTCCTTCTGAGTGGTGTATATAATTTCCATTATTATACTCTTTGTGTAACATAATATCGTTTATAAGTATTTACATAAATGTTGTATAGTCCTTCCTTCATGTGGTGTACGTTTCGAAAGTTACCCAAATCGGTAAGAGAACCTTTCACCCTCCTCCTTTTAAAAGATTTCTTTTGTTATGTCTTTTAATTTTCATCTTATTATGTGGGGATAAATTATTATATATCCTTATTGCCATAAATTTTATGTCCAAGTGATGAGATACCATTAATATTGATCATCAACTCTTTTTCTAAAATTTGATGTGACGCCGTTAGGCTGTCAAGTGAACTTCTTAACCCAATTTTGATTTCTTTGGGTTCAACAAGTAGTTATTGAATATGTCATCCTTTGAATATTTGTGAATTAACATTGATTATTTTACACCTAAAATACACTTATATTGGGTGTATTTATATATGTCGCCCATAATTATGAGATTGATTTATCTTTAATTTAAGGATACCATCTTTATAATGGATTTCATCTCAATTTACATTTCCATTGAGACGTCATTGTTGTTATGCACCAATTCACTCTTATATGGTGTATATACTATTATTTGGAATATTATATCATGAATCCCTTTATTCTCATTATATTAAAATTTTTTGATTAAATCTTATTCCTCAATTATTGTATTCAAGTGTCTCTCATTTTTTTAAAAACCCTTTAACTAAAATACTGTTTTAAATGTTTTAATGATTTAATCATATAAATATTTCCCATTAATATCCATGTTTTCAAAATGGTTTAAGGAATTATTTATATGGATATTAATGGTTTAAAATTTTAAAAGCATCAATGTGGTATGGGACTCTTTGATTTAAAAATATCTTTATTAAATGTTTTAAATGGTTTTGAAAATGGTTTTTAGAATGGATTTATTATTTCAGTATATTAAAATTTTATATTGTTATTGCAATGCGAGAATGTTATCTTTCCTTTATGATTAAGTTATGTGCTATGATTTTGTTACGGTTCTTGGGCATTGTTATGAAGATGGGTGGTTCCATGATAAACTAAGGGCGGGTGAGCCTGATATAGCTCTCCAATGCATTGGGTAACGCGAAGGAGTTATGTGTTAAGGTTCCTCCGAAGAGATTTAGGGAATATACTGTGATGGGTATTCCAAACATAACCAAGAGGGTTACTCCCTATGTAA
The DNA here is from genome assembly GCA_963277665.1 of Viscum album. Lineage (NCBI taxonomy): Eukaryota > Viridiplantae > Streptophyta > Magnoliopsida > Santalales > Viscaceae > Viscum > Viscum album. Next base: position 1,598,364,493 of record OY728161.1, read on the forward strand.
GAATGTTATGAATGCCTCAAGTTACCTTTATGTATTATGATTTATATGATTGATTCATGATTTTATGAGGTATGTTAATGTTCTTATGTTTTATGGGTAATGTATGATTTCATTCTTATGTATATATGTACTCATGTTTCCTTTACATACTTTTTATAACCCTTAATGAGCTTTTTATGCTCATCCCAATTTTTTGAAATGTTTTTCATAGGTCAAGGGAATGGTAAATGATATGATGATAGTGTCAAGGAAGTGTCAAGAAATAATCCATGTTTTATTTTATATATGTTTCCATTGATGGGAAAAATGAATACTATATTTTATGTAACCACTTTGTTTAAATGTGGACTGTAATTCAAGTTTTATGATATAATTCTCTAAAAGTCTAAACCTAAAAATATCCTCCATGTGTAATATTATAGTACCTCATGATTAATTATGGTTTAAGGCTGGGGAATTATAACCACTCTACTGATATGGGTTATATTTTATAGAAGAACCACATCCACTACCTCTACCACATTGTCTAGTAGGACTCAAGAAACTAGTGTGATAAGGTGTAGCCAATTCCTTTACCACACTCAGACTCTTCCTAGCCACTCCATCATTGAACATCTTCAATTATGTCGTATAGGGACTCTATAGATGGACCATATTTCAATAAGACTAACACTCTATGGGTCGCTGGGGACAATCTTGATGATAGTGCTGTGACATACCAAAATAATGTAAAATATATATAGTTAGATCCTTTTAAATTGAACCTCCTACCTGAACACCCTACATTATACTCCCCTTATTAATGTTATCATAACTGTTCATCCAAATCTCAAAATTAAAAATCCCTAACCATCCAGTATCAAAAATTTATCCTACACTAGAATTCTCCTTCTGATTCCCATCATCTATGATATCCTGATCCCCTACCTCAGCAAACATATTTAATCTAAGAATTTTAACTTATAACTTAATATAAAATATAATTAAATTGTAAATGTTTATTGTTGTATTTGTCTTGTCTATTTTCAAATCTAGAGAAATGTGATGCAGGTCTATAAATCATCATTCGATATCCATCATAGATATGATCCCCTCAGTTAGACTAATGAACTCTTCAACTTTCTCCTTACTAAACATATCTTGGTAGATGTTCTCCATGAACTAATCAAATAATTCCATCAATAATATACCATTTTTCCAGTACATGCCTAAAATTCTCACTAGAACTTAATATATCCATATAATTTAAAGGAAACCAAATTGAATCTCCTACCAGAAGGATTCTAAAGATTGCTAGGAATCATCTCGATGGATTAAACCCACAAAAAAACTCCAACAGGTCCTCCCTCTCTAGTGATATCTTGGAGTTCTCCAAATGAAACTCCCCTTTTCAAGTTATAAATTCTCTTCTCAATATTCCGTCGTATATTTCAATAAATTTCATGAAGCGAGGAATTTTCTTTGGTAACTACTCTACAACATCATCAACTGGCACTATCAGTGCCCCATGATCCATCTTTGGAGTTTTATTCCAATCCATGCCCCCCGATCATCCTCCCAATAAGCATAATCATTGATGAATACTCTCTAAAGTTCCAAAAATGAATATTAGGATAAGGATTCCCAATATTTACAAATTTATGAAATATGGTGGAAATACACAATAATTCACAACATGTCTTTTACCAAACCTCATCACATGGTTAAAATAATGGAACTATAACTACCGTTAACCAATATACACCATGGTCTTGGTTTATAAGTGTAAAGACATCTCATATAATGTTTTTAATTTTTAAAACCATTTATTATCATCATGAATCAATTTACAATGTCCGATTTTATGTTAAAAACCTTTTTAAATTTAATTTCTTAGAAACGAAAAAATTGTATGTGTTAAACAACATACCCAAATGAATTTAATTGAGTGTACCGAGAGTGATGCATGTCACACTAACCCTGAGTTCCAAGAATGATACATGAAAACTCAACTCTCATGCTATTTAGAGCCAGGAGTTAATTTTCAGAAAATTACAAATGAAATTTAAACATCACACAACACTTTTTCCCCCAAGGTGAAATAATATACAGATATAACAACAATGAAAAATAAGAATAATCACACCCTAGGTACATTATATTTCCATTGTATTGGGGTTTGAAACTCCCATTCCTGATATCACTACATATCCTTGACTCTTACTAGCCTCATTTATACCTTTATCATATAGTAAGACAAAATAAAATGAAAATAAAATCGGAGTTCTAATACCACATTGTGACATCTCGACCTAGGTACCACATACCAATTCCCCAATATGGTCGGTCACATGACCTAAAGCATGCCTCCCCAAATTCCAGATGATGCCCACTAAAAGAAAGAGTATGATTTTTAATCCATGGGGAAACTTTTACCAATTGGATTATAGTAATACACCAGTAGAAATAATAAGCAATAGTGGAAGATGTATATAATAATAAATAACCATTATCTAAAAGTAAAAAAAAGAAAGAAATACAATATTCAAATAATGTAGAAACATGCCATGCTAATTCACATGTCAAGTGTCTGAAATGATTACTGAAAATAAAGAGTCCCCACTTTCCCAAGTGGGTCCCAAACCACATCAATTTCCCTCATCCATGATACAACCATATTTTTCCATTTAACATAGGGAATTTTCTCATAACCTGTCTTGTATGTGTATTCAGGTACATACCATGAATCCCAAATAATATTTGAGTAATAATATATTGTCCACAACTAATTGTATCTAAAAAAAATATAATTAAATATTTTATTAGGTTATACAAAGAGGAAAATAGAATTGATAATTAAAACATTATCATATTATAATTTATTCTTTATTTAACCACATTAACATCAAGGGTATTGAGGAAACCGGTACATCTAAGTATTATTCACATCATGTAAATGTCCAAAGTTTTTATAGGTAATACCATATCTTAATACCTTATTCATCAAATTCTATAGCCTGAATAATCTGAAGGTGATATCATATAAGGACTCAACCTTAATAAATTTCATAATATTGAATTAATCAAATAATTCATGTTGAGGATATATTTAGGTTTAGAGTTTTAGAGAATTAGGAAAAAACTATTACATCTCAAAAGATTACAAAGTATACACTTCTACTATGTTTCCATTTTTTCATAACATAAAACTCTTGAAAAAAAGTGTCATTTCTAGTTACATGTTTTAGACATCATGACTTTTCCTTGATCACATCCCTTAACCTATTCATCTTTTTTTCCTATGAAAACTTTTTAATACATGGGATGAGCATATAAAATATCATTAAGAGTTATAATACAAAGATTGAAAAAATGAGTTTATAAATACATACTAAACATAAAATCTTTTACTTAACTCATAAAATTATAATATTTATGAATAACACTTTGGAATCATAAATCATAAAGGTACCTTGGGGCATACATAACATAGTTACGTTGTAGCTTTTACAGATATGTAGGTAGTTACATTTGGAATACCCATCATGGTATAATAACTAAATCTTGTAGGAGAAACATTAACTTTTACCTCTGTTACGTCACCCAAGGCATTGGAGTGTTCTCTCGGGCTCACCCACCATAGGTTTATCACAAAACCACCCATATACAAAAATAATGCCCAAGAACCATAACATGATCATAACACATAACATACTCATAAAGGAAACATAATATTTCAACATTGTAATAAAAAAATATCATTTCAAGATACTAAATTAATAAATCCATTCTCAAAATCATTTTCAATACCAAAATACATAAAAAGAGTATTTGATATTTATTTTTTCTTTTAAAAACATTACGTCTTTTTAAGGAAGCCAAGGATCAAATAATACACGCGGCGGTGGAAAGGTCGTTGTCACCACTTACGTAAAAAAGAAACATAATTTTTGTCATTTAGAAAAAATAATTGTAGAGAAAATACTTCGTTTTAATGAAATGAGTAGTCAAATTTGTTTATACAGTGTATAAAATAAAGTCGTTTATTTAAAAAAATTATGACTCAATGAAAAGAGATTGAGAAGAAGTCCCTTACCTCGGGTCCGACTTGACCCGTTCATTCTTTAAAATCCTAAATAATAAACTAAAGTTACTTTATAAATTTTTCAAAACCTTTTCAGGTTTATCATTCCTCTTATATCACTTATTACTATGTTATAAACAATACATATTCATTTATGTTAATAACTGTCATTTTGTCGATATTTGGTACTTGAGTCGAAAATGAACAACTTATAATTAGTAGTTGTTCATGTGGTAATATATCCATTATCATCAGAATGATATTAATTATTTAGTTATAATATATATCATATATATCCAATATATAAATGTATTTATAATTGTACATAACATTTAGAGGTAATAAATGAAATGCAATGTTCATGGACACGGTAAGCCGTACGTACCCATGAACACTACATCCATTTCAATTTATTATTTTAATGGAATTAAAACATAATGATACATAGATATCTTATAATTCATGTATAATATAATATATAATATTATTAACTCCATCCTTTATATGTCCCAGATAAGGCATTATTGAGTCATATCACTTTGAGGGGGCGGTAGTCCACACTTTCTCTAATTAGATCATCGTATTTACCAACTATGTAAAACATAATGTAATTATATACATGGAAAATACCGAATCATAATGAAAACATAAAAATAATATATATCATATATAAATACCATTCCATCATAATGGCCACCATGAGAGGAGGTAGGAGATAATTGAACAATTGTCGTTTTGTGAGGCGTTTGGTTTCAATCCACAGAAACATTATGTTCTTTACCCATTAGATAGTGGTGTGTGTATGTGTAGTTAGAATACTTCTTATAACAACATCCTAGTAAATTGAGGACACTTTGGAGGTTACAATATATATGAATAAAAATATTTTATGGGGTTGGAGAAATAAAATAAAAGAAAATAATTTAAGAGAAATCGTTACCTTTAATTTGGGTAACTCCCTTTAGTTCGAACCAAAAGGACTCATTGAAGTGATTTCCTGCCTAAAGTAAGGCTTATAGAAGGAGGAGAGAGATGTAGGTAGCTTAATTGGGTATAGGTTAAATGAGAAAAAAGGTTTGAGAGGTGTGAGGAATTGGTTATAAGTGAGGTCTTTTTATGAGGTGGAGGAGGGGCTCTTTAGGAAAGTGTGATAATATTATTTCATTATATAATTATATTCAATTGATAATGGTCCAAAAATCATTACAGTCAAAGTTAAGATGACTCATGGTAAAAATAAAATCATCTAACAATAATTGGGCATGTTTTGGATATTATTTTAGTCTTTTTAATCTTATTTATTTAAATCATTTATTAATGAGGTAAAAACTGCATCATTATTGTGTCATAAATAATATTATTTATTTGATATCTAAAAATAATAAAAAAAATTATCATGATGTAAAAAATAATTTTAGATTGCCAACAAATATTTATAGTAGAATCTATAACTTATATAACCCTATGAGAAAATTAATTTACTAACAGATATTTGTTTATGTCATTTTTTCCTTTACTTTAAATTAATTAATATAAAGTGTCATTATCACTCCCAAGTGGCTCCATGGGGTCCCAAAATCGACCCAAAGATGCCCATGGTCTGAAATTTCTCATCCAATAATGTTATGACAAATGTTAAAATAATTTTTAATTATTAAAATATTCTTTTTACCTTGAATTATAATATTTACCTTTTACCGTGGTAAATAAAAGTCAAAAGTTACTATTCACTACAAATTATTTTCATCATATTGAACCACATATTTCTTCTTTATATTATCCTAGTCTCTCGTAATTTTGTATTTCATCTCACATAAGTGGTAAATTTTTATTTAAATGAAGAAGACCGTTTTTTGACTACTACTAAGTGGTTTAACTATTCATCCAAAATTAATGTTTTTCAGAAAAACACAAAAAATTCATCCTAAGATATATTTGGTATTCTGAATTCAAAAATGATGTCTATTTTTCCAAATTTAAAACATTGAAGTTTCATTAATTAATTTGAAATTAATTCCCGTTGTTAAAACAAATAGCATGTTTTTAGGAAACAATAACTATCAAAAGATTGACACTTGTTTATGTCTAATTTCAAAGTGAAATTCAATATAACGACCACCATTGGATTAAATGGTAAAAATATATTTAAATTACACATATAAACTAATTAAAAATATAATCTATCTATACAAATAAATTATATTAAAAGGCATATTTGAATTAAAATACAATATTTTTCACTATTCATTTAAAATTGATCTTTATCGGAAATATTCAAAAAATTTACACAAAGTAAATTATGATGTCCCCATTCTAAAAATGGATTTTATTTGGTTAATTAAAATGTATTAAAGTGATCAAAACTATATTTAAAGAGAGTTCTCCATTAAAAGGTGGTAAATCTGTCTTTCAGTGTAAATTATTCTTAAAATTAGATTTATTCACCTTTTTAGCCTCTATCATTTATTAGATAAAATTAAATATATTTTATAAACATGTATAATCATATTGTAGTTAGTTTTGTTCATTCTTTCCAATACAATGGCTAGGATTTTACTTCCATTTAAAATAATAATATTTTATTATTAGTGTGCAAGGTAAGATTTCAAAGAAACCCGTTGTTGCGTATCAGGTATGATATCGAACATAGCAACCCCTTTAATGTAAAATTAATATTTAATTCACAAATATTAATAAATAGAAATTATGCCTTCTTGTTTATTTATATGGGATTTACATCCTTCCCCCCTTTTGGAAAGGGTGTCCTCACCATTTTATTCACTTATCAAATAAGTTGGGGTATTTATCTCTTATAGCATTTTTAGATTCCGACATTTCCTTTTCAAAAATATGGGTTTTCCACAAAACCTTTACCTGGTGAATTACCTTATTCTTCAACACTTTCTCTCTATGGTCAAGAATCTGGACTGGTTGTTCTTCATAAGGGAGATTCTCTTCCAAATGAACTACCATTGGGCTCAATACATGAGATGGATCTGGAATAAAATTTCTGAACATTGAAACCTGAAAAACATTGTGTTCATGGGATAAGCATGGAGGTAAGGCCACTATATATTCCACTGATCCAACTCTCTCCAGAATTTCATAAGGACTAATGAACCTCAGACTCAAATTTCCCTTAATACCAAAACACATCACAATTTTACATGGAAAATCATTGAGAAATACATGATCACTTACCTCAAATGAGATATACTTCCTTCAGTTATCCACATAACATTTCTGTCTGATCTGAGCTGTTCTCATATGCCTATGAATCAACTGAACTTTTTCTTCCATCTCTTCTACCTATTCTGGTCCCATCAGCTTCCTTTCACCTACTTCATCACAAAAAGATAGAGTTCTACACTGCTTCCCATATAATGTCTCAAATGGAGCCATATGTATAATGAAATGAAAACTGTTATTATAATAAAACTCAATCAAATAAAGATGTTGGTCCCAACTTCCCTGGTAATCTATCAAAGAAGAATGTAACATATCCTCCAAGGTCTGAATTGTTCATTCTAACTGCCCATCTGATTATAGATGAAAAGCTAGGATCATGATCACATTCATTGGAGAGGGGAACACCATGAAACCTGACTATCCCTATAAAATAGAACCAAGATAGTTGATCTATAGACAAAGTATCTCAAAGAGGAATTAAATGAGTAGACTTAGTCAACCAATCAAAAATATCCCAGATTGCATTTTTTACTTCATGATGTCTTTGGTAATCCCACAAAAATGTCCATGGATATATTTTCCCATTTCCACTTTGGCACTAGTAAAAGCTGAAGAATCCCTTTCAGAATCTACCGCTCTACTTTAACCTGCTAACAAGTCAAAAAGTTCACAAGAAAATCAGCATTATCTCATTTCATTCCATCCCACCAGTAATACTCTCGAAGATCTCTATTTATCTTAGTACTATAAGGATGAACTGAAAACGGATAACTATGAGTTTCACATAACAACTCATTCTTCAACTGTGAATCACATGGTACACATACATTTTCCAAAACCTCAAAACACATCCATTGTCAATGTTAAAATCAGGAAAATTAACCTTCTGAACCAACTCTACCTTTATTTGCAACTAACTATCTTCCTTCTTTGCTTGCTTATTTCTGTCTGAGAGAGATGATTTCACTAACACCTAAAATAAAACAGAAGAACTTCCTGCACCAAAAACTACTATTCCAAAGTTCATCAAATCAAAATCCAAAGGATCTCATTCAAAACGTAATACGGTTAATGATGAATTACTTTTTTGACTCAAAGCATATGATACTTTATTAGATTTTCCTGGATGTTAAAGTATCATGCAATCATAATCCTTGATTAATTACAACCATCTCCTATGTCTCATTTTCAACTATTTCTGAGTGTATATATAATTCAAACTTTTGTTATTAGTATATATTTCACAATTTTATCTATACAAATGAGTCATCAATATTTTTAAAGAAAAAACAATAGCAGTTAATTCCAAATCATGGGTAGGGTAATTTAACTCATGAGGTTTCAACAGACGTGATGCATAAGCAATTACCTGATCATTCTGCATAAGGAAACATCACAGTCCTTTCAATAAAGCATCACTTTAAATGAAAAATTCATCATCTATGGAAGGTAGTTCCCATACTAGATAATTTATAAATCTTCTATTCAATTCTTGATAACAATCATCACATTCTTTTGTCCAGATAAACATACCACATTTTCGAGTTAACATAGTTATTGGACTAGATAACCGTGCAAAAGTTTGAACAAAACTCCAGTAATAACCTACCAAACTATGAAAACTATGGATCTCAGTTATATTTGTGGGTTGTGGAAATTATTCAAAAACATTTTTTTAGAAGGATAAATAGTTATTCAATTTTTTGAAACAATGTGACCAAGGAATGAAATTTTTTGTTACCAAAATTCACACATGCTGAATTTTCCAAATAGTTTTCTTCTTTTATGGTTTGCAAGACAACACTTAAATGACATTAATTCTCTTATCTACTTTTTGAATAAACCATAATATCATCTATAAACACAACCACAGACCTATCCAAGAACTCTCAGAAAATTCTATTCATAAGATCCATGAATACAACATGTGCATTGGTTAACCCAAAACGCATAACTGCAAATTCATAATGGCCATATCGAGTATGAAACACGGTCTTTGGAATATATTCTTTTACTTTCAACTGATGGTACCACAACCCCAAATCAATATTCAAAAATTACTGAACTCCCTAGAGCTGATTGAATAAATCATCAATATGAGGAAAAATATACTTTTTCTTAACATGGTTGTTATTGAATGCTCTATAATCAATGAAAAGTCTCATTGAACCATATTTCTTTTCAACAAACAAGTCAAGATCACCCCATGGTGATGTGCTTGGTTGAATGAATACTTTATCTAATAACTCATGCAGTTTATTCTTTAACTCTAAAAGTTCAATTTGAGCCATTCGATAATGGGGAATTGAAATTGGCTTAGCATGAGGAACTAAGTCAATAGAAAACTCAACTTCTCGATCGTGTATAATACCGGGAAACACATCAGAAATAACATCAAGGTACACATTTACCACTAGAACATCATTAATCTTAATAGTTCCTTTTTTTGAAAAATATGTGCAGGTTAACATTTATTTCCATCTTTTACTAGTTTCTCAGCTTCCTGATATGTTAACAAAATCAAGGGTTCATTCTTGTATACAAACAGAAAATCATTATGAAAAGATACCTCTTTACCTCTGTAGTCCATCTTATCATGATAAACTGAAAGCAAATCCATACCCAAAATAACATCAAACTCTACTAGTGGAAATAGAATAAGGTTTTCAGGTATATTCATTCCGCACACAAGGACATGAATGTTGTTATGTTTTATTTTTGTCTCAACATTTTATCCAGGTGTTTTTACCATATGTTTCGTATTCATATATTGATATTGAATTCCAAATTTACTAGAAATATTCCCTGAAATGAAAGAGTGTGTAGACCCTGAATCAAACAACAAATTGGCATAATATTAACAAAAAAACAGTGTACCTGATACTACTTCATTTTTCATCCCAACATCCACTAAAGTAGTTGCAAAGGATTTCACCACACCTTCTGTTTGTAGTCTGGATGCTTTCCCTTAGTTGAGTTCTTCATTGGACACTCATTTTCATAATGACCCATTTCATTGCACTTAAAACATTTTACTAACTGTAAATCAGATTTTGTCTTACCATTATCCTGATCTTTTTTAGTGCAATTATGTGCCTTGTGCCCATTTTACCACATCAGTTGCACTTAATAGAATTCAAAAGACATTCTCCAGCATGCTTTTTACCAAAATTTTCACAAACTGTAAACTTAAGTTTCTTAACATCATACTGTTTTGAAGAGTTATTCCATTTCTCCTACCTCCTTGACCTCTTATTATGTTGTTTTTTAAAGAACACCTAGTCATCGGAAAACTCCATTTCCACCCTCTACACACTTCGAACAAGTTTTTCATAAATATTGAACTCACGAGAAGCTAAAGCGCTTCGATACATGGGCTTTATTCTTGAGTAAAAATGGTTTATTTTACTATCAAGATCTTGTATGAAATATGGAGCATAACTTTCTAGTCGAGTGAATTTTTCTTCATAAGAAGCCACTAATTCATCCTCCGGCCTCAACTCCAAGAATTGTTTTTCCATCCTAAGATGAACCATCCTAGGAAAATATTTCTCAATAAGCATACATTTGAATTCATCTCAATCAAGAGAATCAATCCCCTCATTATACCTGATATTTTCACCATCGTCCCCCACTGATCAGATTCACCTTCAAAACGGTAAATTGCAAGACTAACCTTTTGATGTTATAAACACCCCATGACATCAAAAATATTCTCTAGTGCTTAAATCCATCCTTCTGCTAGAACAAGTTCAGTTGATCCTCTGAACGATGGGGGATGCTGCCTCATGAAATGCTCTACTACTGACATGTTCCTCTGTGGTTGATCTGGAAGATCTAATGCCTGGATACCTCCACCATTTATAGGCTGAGTCAATTGTTCCATCACTACATCAAAATGATCAGTTCCGACATAGCTGCCCTATTTCCTCTGTGGAAAACAATTCTAAACACAGAAATATCTTAGCCTAAGCAACATTGTAAATTATAAATGCAATATCATTAACATAAATTTATTTATGAATATTAATTTGACAATACCATAACTCATAATGTTATCTAAACCAACCTATGATACCTTCTATAAGAACCCAACCTAAAACATTACATAATATTGATTTAAACGAATAATTCAAATTGTGGATATTTTCATGTTCAGAGTTTTAGAGAATTAAGACCTAATTATTACATCTCAAAAGATTTCAATGTAGATGCTACTACTATGTTTCCAATTTTTCATAAAATAAAAACTCTTGAAAAAAAAGGTCTTGTCTAGTTCTATGTTTTAGATGGCATGACTTTTCCTTGATCCCATATTTGACCGTATTCATCTTTACATCTTGTGAAAACATTTCAAAACATGGGATGAGCATAAAAAAGCTCAATAATGGTTTTAAAACAAATATAGAAAACATGAGTTCATAAATAAATACAAAACATAAAATTTTTACGAACCTCATGAAATCATAAGATTTATGAATAAGTCATAGAAATCATAAATCATAATGGTAACTTGGGAAATACATAACATAATTATGTTGTAGTTTTCACAGAAACGTAGGGAGTTAAATTTGGAATACCCATCACAGTATATTCTGTAAAACACATAGGATAAAAATTCACATTTACCTCTATCACGTTACATAAAGAATTGGAGAGCTTTCTCGGGCTCACCCGCTCTAGGTTTATCACAAATCCATCTGTATACATAAGTAATTCCCAAGAACCATAATATGATTATAACATATAACATAAGTAAGAAGGAAGGATAACATTTCCACATTGCAATAAAAAAATATCATTTCAATATACTAAAATAATAAATCCATTCTAAAAATAATTTTCAATACCAAAATATATAAAATTACTATATGATATTTATTTTTCATTTTAAAAACATTACATCTTGTTATGGAATCCAAAGATCAAATAATACTCGTAGTGGCAGAATGGTAGTTTTCACCGCTTACATTGTAACAATATATAAATTTTTTCGTTTAGTAAAATGCTTCGTAGAGAAAATATTCCATTTGAATGAAATGAGAATTCAAAGGTGTTTATAGAGCATATAAAATAAAATCATGTATTTAAAAAAAATATGCCCCAATGAAAGGAGATTAAGATGAACTCCCTTACCTCATGTCCGACTTGACCTGTGCGTTATTTAAAGTCCAGAATAATAAAATAAAGTTACTTTTTAATTTCTTTAAAACCTTTTCATGTTTATTATTCCTCTTATATAAGTTATTACAATGTTATAAAAATTACATAGTCATGTATGTTAATAACGGTCGTTTTGTCAATATTTGGTACTTGAGTTCAAAATGAACACCTTATAATTACAAGCTGTTCATGTGGTAAGATATCCATTATCTCCATAATGATATTAATGATTTAGATATCATATATATCATATATATCTAGTATATACATGTATTTATAATAGTACATAACATTTAGAGGTAAGAAATGAAATTCACTGTTCTGGGAGATGGTAAGCCGTACGTACGCATGAACGCTACTTCCATTTCCTATTTTAAAGGAATGAAAACATAATGATACATAGTTATACTATAATTAAAGTATAATATCATATATAATATTATTAACTCCATCCTTTTTATGTCCCACATAAGGCATTGACGATTCATATCACTTTGATGGGGTGGTAGTCTGCATGTCCTCTAATAAGATTATCGTATTTACCCACTATGGAAACAATAAAGGAATTCTATAAATGGAAAATATAGAAGAATAATGAAAACATTAACATAATATATATCATATAAAAATATAGTGCCATCATAATGGCCACCTTGAGAGGCGGTACGATATAATTGAACAATTATCGTTTTAGAAGGCGTTTGGTTGCCATCCACAGAAACATTATGTTCTTCACCCAATAGATGGTGGTTTGTGTAAGTATAGTTTCAATCCTTCTCATAAGAACATCCTAGTAAATTGAGTATACTTTTTTTGTTAAAAAATAATGTAATAAAAATAGTTTATTGGGTTGGAGAAGTAAAATAAAAGAAAACAATTTAAGAGAAATCGTTACCTTTAATTTGGGTAACTCCATTTGGTTTGAACCAAAAGGACTCTTTGAAGTGATTTCTACCTTAGGTAAGGCTTCTTAAATGAGGATAGGGATGTAGGGAACATAATTGGAAGAGTTTGGGCAAGCCAAAAATTTTGAGAGGTGTGAGTAATTTGTTATGAGGGTGGGATTTTTAGAAGGGGGAGGAGGGGCTCCTAAGGAAAGTGTTATAATATTATTTTATTATATAATGATATTCAGATTCTAATGGTCAGAAATTCCTTAAATAAAAAGATAAGATGACTCGTCATCGAAATAAAATTATCCAATAAGAATTAGACCAGTTTTGGATATTATTTTAGTCTTTATAATCTTATTTTTTTAAATCATTTAGTAATGAAGTAAAAACTGCTTCATTATTGTGTGAAAAATAATTTTATTAATTTTGATATCTAAAAATTATAAAAAAATTATCATGATGTATGAAATTTTTTTAGATTTACAATAAATATTTATATCTTAAAATATAACTTATCAACCCCTATGTAAAAATTGATTAACTAAAAAATATTTGTTTATGTCATTTTGCCTTTACTTTAAATTAATTAATATAGAGTGTCATTATCACTCCCACGTGGCTCCATGAGGTCCCAAAATCTACCCAAGGATGCCCTTGGTCGGCCATTACTCATCCTATAAGGGTATAACAAGTGTAAAGGTTATTTTGAATTATTGTAATATTCTTTTTACCTTAAATTATCATATTTACAATTAACCGCAGTAAATAAAAGTAAAAAGTTACTATTCACTAAAAAATATTTTTATCATATCGAACCACTTTTTACATATAGATATCAATCGTGTCTCATAGATTTTTAAAATTCAGCTCACATAAGCTGTAAAATTTCATTTAAAAGAAAAAGTCAGTTTTTATCAACTACTAAGTTGTTTCACTATTCATCAAAAATTGATGTTTTTAGGAAAAAATACCAAAAATTCAGCCTATGGTATATTTGATATTCAGAATTAAAAAATGATGTCTATTTTTTATGATTAAAAACAGAAATCTTTCATTTATTAATTTAAAGTTAATTCCCATTTTTTAAAACAAATAATGTTTTTTTAATAAACAATAACTACCAAAAGATTGACACTTGTTTATATCAAATTTCAAAGTGAAATTCAATCCAATGAACATTGTTGGATTAAATGTTAATGATATATTTAAACTAAAATTTGAAAATAATTAAAAATATATTCTAACCATATAAATAAATTAGATTTAAAGGCCTATTTGAAATAAAATACAATATTTTTCACTATTTTTTAAAAATTGATCTTTAATGGAAAAATTCCCAAAAATTACCCAAAGTAAATTATGCTGGAACCATTCTAAAAAATGATTTTTTTTTGTCAAATATAATATATTAACATGACCAAAACAAGATTTAAATATGGTTCTCCATTAAAAGGAAGTTAATTGGTCTTTTAATGTAAATTATGCTTAAAATTAGATTCACTCACATTTTAAGCCTATAACTATTATTAGATAAATGTAAATATATTTAACAAACATGTACACTCATATTGATGTTATTTTTGTTAATTCCCACAAATAAAACGTCTAGGAGTTAACTTCCAATAAAAATAATAATATTTTATTATTAGTGTGCAATGTATGATTTCAAAGAAACCCATTGTTGCGTATCAGGTACGCTATCGAATATAGAAACCCCTATAAAGTAAAATTAATATTTAATTCATAAAAATTAATAAATATGAAATATGTCTTATTCTTTATTTACCTGGGATGTTACATATCATATCTTGATACATTATTCAGAAAATGCAAGCGTCCAAAGTATTCTCCTATGATTCCATATCTCATAGTACCATTATTACCAATCTTTAAATTCACACATAATTACCAAAGATTCAAATATCAAAATTTATATGTAAGATGACTATGTCACCATTCTTACTTCTCAATATAATAACCATGTTACCATTTGATTAATCATAAGTACAATGACAATGTCAACATATATTCTTCTAAATTGAATGACCATGTTCCCCTTCATTTAATCATAAGTACAATTACCATGTTACCATTTATAATTTTCAATTAAATGACCGTGTTCAAATTACATTACTCATAAGTACAATGACTATGTCACCATTTATACTTCTCAATTAAAAATTCAATTTTTCACATTCATTTATACATAATTCATTCTAAAATTAATTATTGAAGATCAATTTCATTACTAATTCAACAATTAGTTTATAAAAAAACACACTTAATTAATTCTCCATTTAAGTAAGTATGTAAAAGTCCTTAATTAATTCATCAATTAATTACCTAATGTCATCCATTTCAATATCACATAATTATTTTTAAAAATAATTATCTATAATAAATAACCCCAATATCCATTATTTATTCAATTATTAATTATATCAACTCATCGAATCACTATCTCATAATTAATATACAATTAATTATCCCAAATCATAGAATACATATCTCATATTTAATCTACCATTAACTATCTCAATTAATGTAAATAAAATCTCGTTATTAATATAACATTGATTATCCCCATCACAAATATCCAAATCTCATAATTAATTCTCCAATTAGTTATCTAAATGGATATCCCCAAATTATCATAATTATTCCCCAAATAAATTATAAATTTCATCAATATATGAAGATAATCAATTGGCGACATTAACTAATTAAATATAGGGCTTAAATTGCTAAAGGATGCTAGAAATTCCACAACAGTCATACACATATCGAAATCATGACTACGAAAAATTAATATTAGACCAATTTCATCAATTTAATGAATAATAATATCCCAATGGTAATCCCCAAATGATTTGTAGCCCAACGACGTAGATCTAGATCAATCTCAAAACCCTACATTAAGATAAACAAATAAATCTCTCTATAATTCAAAATAGAGTACCAAATCCCAATATCGAGATTCACCAATCTAGATCTAGATCTAGAAAAATAGAAGGTTACATCCCATTAAATGTCCAAAAAAATGGAGGGGGATGAACAATAAATCATCGAGATGAGATACACTTACAAGGAGAAGATTGGATCATTGATTTAGGCTTCGAATTGTGAAGAATGAGATAGATGGACATGGAATCCTTTCAGATAGCTCTAAAAATGTGAAATACATACTAGGGTCGATTGTGGGATGAAATAGATGAGTTTCGAGGGATTAGGGTTATTTTAAAACTAATATTTTGGCCACATTAAATGTAGACCAATATTTCCAATGTAGAGGTAAACAATGATCCCTAACCATGATCCAACAGTGTTCTTATTGATTTAGGGGTACATAGTTTATCATTTTAGGGATCATAGTTTTCCTAACTATTCACCAACCAGGTGAACCCTCGGTATCCATGGTTTCATTGTTTCCTGGGATGGGCTCACAGATTTTTCTATCAGTTCATCGATCATGAATAGTTTATTTTTCTTCTATTTTTCTTAATTTTCACCAAACACAATTAAGTGATTCCCAAAAATAAGTTCTTCAAAAAGTGAAAATAGTACCAGAAAACCAGGACTGAGATAACTCCATAAATATTTTGGATCTTACTTATTCTCCAAATGTATATTGGTTATTTATTATTTTTTATCAATATCAAGTATAATTAATCCTGATCGTTTTGAACTAGTTTGGTAAAAGTATGGTTATTCATTAATCTTCTCCAAAATTACATCATTAAAAATCATACAAGGTAATAAATTTGATAATTTAATATTTTTTATAAGGTCATAATTAAATTATATGTGATTTTAGGTTATGATGGAAAATGATGAGATCTGCAATGAAAATATTATAATGATTTTTCAATAAGCATACAAAATCTTAGTAAAGGTTATAAAACAAAGATAGAAAACATGAGTTCATAAATAAATACAAAACATAAAATTTTTACGTACCTCATGAAATCATAATATTTATGAATAACTCATAGAAATCAGAAATCATAATGGTAACATGGGGCATACATAACAGAATTACATTGTAGTTTTCCCAGCAACGTTGGTAGATACATTTGGAATACCCATCATGCTATATTCCCTAAATCACTAAGGAGAAAAATTCACATTTACCTCTATCACGTTACATACAGAATTGGAGAGATATCATGGGCTGACCCTCCCTAGGTTTATCACGGAACCACCGGTATACATAAATAATTACCAGGAACCATAACATGATTATAACATATAACATAAGCATGAAGGAACGAATAAATTTCCATATTGTAATAACAAAATAAAATTTCAAGATACTAAAATAATAAATCCATTATCAAAATAATTTTCAAACCCAAAATATATAAAAAGATTATATGGTATTTATTTTTCATTTTGAAAACATTACATCTTGTTAATTAATCCAAAGATCAAATAATACTCGTGCGGGAAGAAAGGTAGTTGTCACTGCTTACATTATAATGAAATATAAATTTCTATATTTAGTAAAACGCTTCGTAGAGAAAATATTCCATTTGAATGAAATGAGATTTCAAAGGTGTTTATAAAGTGTATAAAAGAAAGTCGTGTATTTAAAAAAAATGCCTCAACGGAAGGAGATTAAGACGAAGTCCCTTACTTCGGGTCCGACTTGACCCGTATGTTCTTTATCCTCCTGAATAATAACATAATGTTACTTTTTACTTGCTTTAAAACCATTTTCATGTTTATTATTCCTCTTATATAATTTATTACATTGTTATAAAAATTACATAGTCATATATGTTAATAACGGTCGTTTTTTCAATATTTGGTACTTGAGTTGAAAATGAACACATTTTAATTACAAGCTGTTCATGTGGTAAGATATCCATTATCTTCAGATTGATATTAATGATTTAGATGTCATATATATCATATATATCCAGTATATACATGTATTTATAATAGTACATAACATTTAGAGGTAAGAAATGAAATGCACCATTCAAGGAGACGGTAAGTCGTACGTATGCATGACCGCTACTTCCATTTCTATTTCCTATTTTAAAGGAATTAAAACATTATTATACATAGTTATATTATAATTACAGTATAATATCATATATAATATTATTAACTCCATCCTTTATATGTCCCACATAAGGCATTAAGGAGTCATATCACTTTGAGGGGGTGGTAGTCAGCATTTCCTGTAATGTGATTATCGTATTTACCCACTATAGAAACCATAAAGGAATTCTATAAATGGAAAATACAGAAGCCTAAAGAAAACATAAACATAATATATATCAAATATAAATAAAGTTCCATTATAATGGCCACCATGAGAGGCGATAAGAGATAATAGAACAATCATCGTTTCGTGAGGCGTTTGGTTCCCATCCATAGAAACATTATGTTCTTCACCCAATAGATGGAGGTGTGTGTAAGGTTAGTTTTCATCATTCTCATAAAAACATCCTAGTGAATTTATGATACTGTTGTTGTTACAAAATAATGGAATAAAAAGAGTTTTTGGGGTTGGAGAAGTAAAATACAAGAAAACAATTTAAGAGAAATCGTTACCTTTATTTTGAGTAACTCCATTTGGTTTGAACCAAATAGACTCTTTGAAGTGATTTATACCTTAGGTAAGGATTCTAAGATGAGGATAGGGGTGTAGGGAACTTAATTAAAAGAGTTTTGACGATCCAAAAGGCTTGAGAGGTGTGAGTAATTGGTTATGAGGGGGGTCTTTTTATAAGGGGGAGGAGGGGCTCTTAAGGAACATGTGATAATATTATTTTATTATATAATGATATTCAGATTATAATGGTCAAAAAATACTTAAAGTATAAGATAATATGAATCATCGTCCAAATAAAATTATCCAATAATAATTGGACAGGTTTTGGATATTATTTTAGTCTTTATAATCTTATTTGTTTAATTCATTTATTAATGAAGTAAAAACTGCATCATTATTGTGTCAAAAATAATTTTATTAATATTGATATCTAAAAATTATAAAAAAAAATTCATGATGTATGAAATATTTTTATATTTACAATTAATATTTATAGTCTAAAATATAACTTATATAAGCCTATTTAAAAACTAATTTACTAAAAAATATTTGTTTATGTCATTTTTTGCCTTTACTTTAAATTAATTAATCTAGAGTGTCATTATCACTCCCACGTGGCTCCATGGTGTTCCAAAAACCTCCCAAGGATGCCTATGGTCGGAAATTACTCATCAAATAATAGTATAATAAGTTTTAAGGTTATTTTTAATTATTATAGTATTCTATTTACCTTGAATTATCCTATTTACCATTAAGTGCGATAAATAAAAGTAAGAAGTTACTATTACCAAAAATTATTTTCATCATATTGATCCACATTTTACATATTGATATTAATCGTTTCTCATGGATTTTTGAAATTTAGCTCACAGAAGCGGTTAAATTTCATTTAAATGAAAATGTCAGTTTTTTAACTACTACTAAGTGGTTTCACTATTCATCAAAAATTTATGTTTTTCAAAAAAATACCAAAAATTCAGCCTATGCTATATTTGATATTTTGAATTCAAAAATGATGTCTATTTTTGAAGATTCAAGATATATAATTTTCATTAATTAATTTAAAATTAATTCCCTTTGTTAAAAAACGTAATGTGTTTATAAGATACAATAATTATCAAAAGATTGACACTTTTTTATGTCAAATTTCAAAGTGAAATTCAATCCAATGACCAATATTGGATTTAATGGTAAAAATATATTTCAAATAAAATTTTAAACTAATTAAAAATATAATCTATCCATATAAATAAATTAGATTAAAAGGCCTATTTGAATTAAAATACAATATTTTTCACTATTCCTTAAAAATTGAACTTTAATGGAAAAATTAAGAAAAATTACACAAAGTAAATTATGTTGGAACCATTCTAAAAAATGTTTTTATTTGTTCAAATAAAATGTATTAAAGTGACCAAAACTATAAATAAATAGGTTTCTCCATTAAAATGCAGTAAATCAGTCTTTTAATGTAAATTATGCTTAAAACTAGATTCACTAACATTTTAAGCCTATAACTATTATTGGATAAAAGTAAATACATTTAACATACATGTATAATCATATTGTTGTTATTTTTGTTCATTCCCAACAATACAACTTCTAGGAGTTAACTTCCATTAATAATAATAATATTTTATTATTAGCATGCAACGTATGATTTTAAAGAAACTTGTTGTTGCGTATCAGGTACGCTATTGAATATACTAACCCTTTTAAAGAAAAATTAATATTTAATTCATAAATATTAATAAATATGAAATATTTCTTATTCTTTATTTACCTGGGATGTTACATATCATATCTCAATACCTTCTTTAGAAAATCCAAGAGTCCAAATTATTCTCCTTTGATTCCATATCTCATAGTACCATTATTACCAATCTTTAAATTCACACATAATTACCAAATATTCAAATATAAAAATTTATATGTAAGATGACTATGTCTCCATTCTTACTTCTCAATATAATAACCATGTTACCATTCAATTAATCATAAGTACAATGACCATGTCAACATATATTCTTCTAAATTGAATGACCATGTTCCCATTCATTTAATCATAAGTACAATTACCATGTTTCCATTTATAATTTTCAATTGAATGACCATGTTACCATTACATTTCTCATAAGTACAATGACTATGTCACCATTTATACTTCTCAATTTAAAATTCCCATGTTCACATTCATTTATATATAATTAATTTTAAAATTAATTATTCAAGATCAATTTCATTACTAATTCAACAATTAGTTAATCAAAAAAATACATTTAATTAATTCTCCAATTAACTAAGTATGTAAAATACCTTAATTAATTCATCAATTAATTTCCTCGTGTCATCCATTTCAATATCACATAATAATTTGTAAAAATAATTATCTATAACAAATAACCCCAATATCCCATATTTATTCAATTATTAATTATCTCAACTCATCGAATCACTATCTAATAATTAATCTACAATTAATTATCTCAAATCATGGAATACATATTTCATATTTAATCTACCATTAACTATCTGAATTCATGTAAATAATATCTCATTATTAATCTAACATTGATTATACCTATCACAAATATCCAAATATCATAATTAATTCTCCAATTAGTTATCAAAATGGATATCCCAAAATTATCATAATAATTCCCCAAATAAATTATAAATTTCATCAATATATGAAGATAATAAATTGGCCAAATTAACTAATTAAATATAGGGCATAAATTTCTAAAGGATGCTAGAAATACCAAAACAGTCATACACATATCGAAATCATGACTACAAAAATTTAATATTAGACCACTTTCATCAATTTAATGAATAATAATAACGCCATGGTAATCCCAAAAATATTTGTGGCACAACGACGTAGATCTAGATCAATCTGAAAACCCTACATCAATATCAACAAATAAATCTTTCATTAATTCCAAATAGAGTACCAAATCCCAATATTGAGATTCACCAATATAGATCTAGATTTAGAAAAATAGAAGGTTACATCCCATTAAATGAACAAGAAAAGGGAGGGGATGAACAATAAATCATTGAGATGAGATATACTTACTAGGAGAGGATTGGATATTTGATTCAGGCTTCGAATTGTGAAGAAAGAGGTCTATGGACATAGATTCCTTTTGGATAGATATAAAAATGTGAAATACATACTAGGGACGATTGTGGGTAGAACTAGGTGAGTTTCGAGGGATTAGGGTTGTTTTAAAAGTAATATTTTGGCCACTTTAATAGTAGATCAATATTTCCTAGGTAGAGGTAGATAGTGTTCCCCAACCAGGAACCAACAGTGTGCTTGTTGTTTTAGGGGTACATAGTTTATAATTTTAGGGATCACAGTTTTCTTAACCAGTCACCAGCCATGTGAACCCTCAGTATCCATGGATTCATAGTTTCCTGGGAAGGGCTTACAAATTTTTCTATCAGTTCGTCGATCATGCATAGTTTATTTTTCTTCTATTTTTCTTTATTTTCACCCAAACACAATTAAGTGAATCCCAAAATTAAGTTCCTAAAAAAGTAAAAATAGTACCAGAAGACCAGGGCTGAGATAACTCCAGAATATGTATGGATCTTACTTATTCTCCAAATGTATATTAGTTATTTATTATTTTTTATCAATATCAGGTATAAGTAATCCTGATCGTTTTGAACTAGTTTGGTAAAGGTATGGTTATTCATTAATCTTATCCAATATTACATCATTAAAAATCATATAATGTAATAAATTTGACGATTTCCTATTATTTATAAGGTTATAATTAAATTATATATGATTTTAGATTATGATGGTAAATGATGAGATTTTCAATGAACATATTATAATAATTTTTCAATGAGGATACAAAATCTCAGTAAAGGTTATAAAACAAATATTTAAAACATGAGTTCATAGATAAATACAAAACATAAAAGTTTTACGTACCTCATGAAATCATAAGATTTATGAATAACTCATAGAAATCAAAAATCATAATGGTAACATGGGGTATACATAACCTAATTACATTTTAGTTTTCACAGCAACGTAGGGAGTATCATTTGGAATACCCATCACGTTATATTTCATAAATCACTTAGGAGAAAAATTCACGTTTACCTATGTCACGTTACATAATGAATTAGAGAGTTATCCCGGGCTCACCCGCCCAAGGTTTATCACGGAACCACCTATATACATAAATAATTCCCAAGAACCATAACACGATCATAAGACATAATATAAGCTTGAAGGAAGGATAAAATTTCCACATTGCAGTAACAAAATATCATTTCAAGATAATGAAATAATAAATCCATTCTCAAAATAATTTTCAATACCAAAATATATAAAAAGATTATATGATATTTATTTTTCATTTTAAAAACATTACATCTTGTTAAGGAATCTGAAGATCAAATAATACTCGTGGTGGCAGAAAGGTAGTTGTCACAACTTACATTATAAAGAAATATAAATTTTTTCATTTAGAAAAACGCTTCGTCGAGATAATATTCCATATAAATGAAATGATAATTCAAATGTGTTTATACAGTGTATAAAAGAATGTCGTGTATTTTAAAAAAATGCCTCAATGAAAGGAGATTAAGACGCAGTCCCTTACCTCGTATCTGACTTGACCTGTACATTCTTTAACGTCTTGAATAATAAAATAAAGTTACTTTTTACTTTCATTAAAACCTTTTTCATGTTTATTACTCCTCTTATATCAGTTATTACAATGTTATAAAAATTACATACTCATGTATGTTAATAACGGTCGTTTTGTCAATATTTGGTACTTGGGTTGAAAATGGACACCTTATAATTACAAGTTGTTCATGTGGTAAGATATCCATTATCTTCAGATTGATAATAATGATTTATATATCATATATATTATATATATCGAATATATACATGTATTTATAATAGTACATAACATTTATAGGTATGAAATGAAATGCACCGTTCAAAGAGACGGTAAGCCGTACGTACACATGAATGCTACATCCATTTCCATTTCCTATTTTAAAGGAATTAAAACATAATGATACATAGTTATATTATAATTCCAGTATAATATAATATATAATATTATTAACTCCATCCTTTATATGTCCCACATAAGGCATTAACGAGTCATATCACTTTGAGGGGGTGGTAGTCCACATTTCCTCTAATGAGATTATCGTATTTACCCACAATGGAAACCATAATGGAATTATATAAATGGAAAATACAGAAGAGTAAAGAAAACATAAACATAATATATATCATATATAAATACATTTCCATCATAATGGCCACCATGTGATGTGGTAAGAGATAATTGAACAATCATCGTTTCGGGAGGCGTTTGGTTGCCATCCACAGAAACATTATGTTCTTCACCCAATAGATGGAGGTGTGTGTAAGTGTAGTTTCAATCCTTCTCATAACAACATCCTAGTAAATTGAAGATACTGTTGTTGTTACAAAATAATGGAATAAAAAGAGTTAATGGGGTTGGATAAGTAAAATAAAAGAAAACAATTTAAGAGAAATCATTAACTTTAATTTGAGTAACTCAATTTGGTTGGAACCAAAAGGACTCATTTAAGTGATTTATACCTTAGGTAAGGCTTATAAGATGAGTATAGGGATGTAGGGAACTTAATTGGTAGAGTTTGGACGATCTAAAAGGCCTGAGAGGTGTGAGTAATTGGTTATGAGGGAGGGTTTTTTATAAGGGGGCGGAGGGGCTCTTAAGGAATGTGTGATAATATTATTTTATTATTTAATGATATTCAGATTATAATGGTCAAAAAATCCTTAAATTAAAAGATAAGATGAATCATCATCGAAATAAAATTGTCCAATAATAATTGGACAGGTTTTGGATATAATTTTAGTCTTTATAATCTTATTTGTTTAAATCATTTCTGAATGAAGTAAAAACTTCATCATTATTGTGTCAAAAATAATATTATTAATTTTGATATCTAATTTTTTTTTAAAATTATCATGATATAAGAAATATTTTTAGATTTCCAATTAATATTTATAGTCTAAAATATTACTTATATTAACCTATGTAAAAATTGATTTAGTAAAAAATATTTGTTTATGTCATTTTTGCCTTTACTTTAAATTAATTAATCTAGAGTGTCATTATCACTCCCACATGGCTCCATGGGGTCCCAAAATCTACCCAAGGATGTACATGGTCGGCCATTACACATCCAATAAGGTAATAACAAGTGTTAAGGTTATTTTGAATTATTATAATATTCTTTTTTCCTTAAATTATACATTTTACCATTACCTGCGGTAAATAAAAGTAAAAAGTTACAATTCAACCAAAATTATTTTCATCATATTGAACCACATTTTATATATTTATATTTATAGTGTCTCATGGATTTTTTAAAATCAGCTCACAGAAGTGGTAAAAGTTTCTTTAAATGAAAAGATAGTTTTTTAACTACTACAAAGTGGTTTCACTATTCATCAAAAATTAAAGTTATTCAGAAAAAATACCAAAAATTTAGCCTAAGCTATATTTGATATTATGAATTCAAAAATGATGTCTATTTTTTAAGATTCAAAAAATAGAAGTTTCATTAATTAATTTAATATTAATTCCCTTCGTGGAAACAAATAATGTGTTTTTAAGATACAATAACTATCAAAAGATTGACACTTGTTTATGTCAAATTTCAATGTGAAATTCTATCAAATGAGCACTATTGGATTAAATGGTAAAAATATATTTCAAATACAATTTGAAACTAATAAAAAAGATAATCTGACCATCTAAATAAATTATATTAAAAGGCCTATTTGAATTAAAATACAGTATTTTTCACTATTCCTTAAAAATTGAACTTTAATGGAAAAATTCCAAAAAATTACACAATGTAAATTATGCTAGCACCATTCTGAAAAATGATTTTATTTGGTCAAATAGAATGTATTAAAGTGGCAAAAACTATATTTAAATAGGGTTCTCCATTAAAAGGCGGTAAATCGTTCTTTTAATGTAAATTATACTAAAAACTAGATTCAGTCACATTTTAAGCCTTTAACTATTATTGGATAAAAGTAAATACATTTAACAGACATGTATAATCATATTGTTGTTAGTTTTGTTCATTCCCACCAATACAACATCTAGGAGTTAACATCTATTAATAATAATAACATTTTATTATTACTGTGCAACGTATGATTTCAAAGAAACTAGTTGTTGCGTATCAGGTACGCTATCAAATATAGAAACCCATTTAAAGTAATATTTATATTTAATTCATAATTATTAATAAATATGAAATATGTATTATTCTTTATTTACCTGGGATGTTACATATCATATCTCGATACATTCTTCAGAAAATGCAGGAGTCCAAAGTATTCTCCTGTGATTCCATATCTCATAGTACCATTATTACCAATCCTTAAATTCACACATAATTACAAAAGATTTAAATATCAAAATTTATATGTAAGATGACTATGTCACCATTCTTACTTCTCAATATAATAACCATGTTACCATTCAATTAATCATAAGTACAATGACCATGTCAACATATATTCATCTAAATTGAATGACCATGTCCCCCTTCATTTAATAATAACTACAATTACCATGTTACCATTTATAATTATCAATTGAATGACCGTGTTCACATTACATTACTCATAAGTACAGTGAATATGTCACCATTTATACTTCTCAATTAAAAATTCAATTTTTCACATTCATTTATACATAATTAATTCTAAAATTAATTATTCATGATCAATTTCATTACTAATTCAACAATTAGTTTATCAAAAAAATGCTCTTATTTAATTCTCTATTTATCTAAGTATGTAAAAGTCCTTAATTAATTCATCAATTAATTACCTCATGTCATCCATTTCAATATCACATAATTATTTGTAAAAACAATTATCTATAATAAATAACCCCAAAATCTCATATTTATTCAATTATTAATTATCTCAACTCATCGAATCACTATCTCATAAGTGATCTACAATTAATTATCTCAAATCACGGAATACATATCTCATATTTAATATACCATTAACTATATCAATTCATGTAAATAATATCTCATTGTTAATCTAAGATTGATTATCCCCATCACAAATATTAAAATCTCATAATTAATTCTCCAATTAATTATCTAAATGGATATCCCCAAGTTATCATAATTATTCCCCAAATAAATTATAAATTTTATCAATATATGAAGATAATAAATTGGCCACATTAACTAATTAAATATAGGGCTTAAATTGCTAAAGGATGCTAGAAATACCAAAACAGTCATACACATATCGAAATAATGACTATGAAAATTTAATATTAGACCACTTTCATCAATTTAATGAATAATAATAACCCAATGGTAATCCCCAAAATATTTGTTGCACAACGACGTAGAACTAGATCAATCTCAAAACCCGACATCAAGATCAACAAATAAATCCCTCTTTAATTCCAAATAGAGAACCAAAACCAAATATCGAGATTCACCAATCTAGATCTAGATCTAGAAAAATTGAAGGTTACATCCCATTAAATGAACAAGAAAACGGAGGGGGATGAACAATAAATCATCGAGATGAGATACACTTACTTGGAGAGGATTGGATCATTGATTCAGGCTTCAAATTGTGGAGAAAGATGTCTATGGACATGGAAGACTTTAGGATAGCTCTAAAAATGTGAAATACATACTGGTGACGATTGTGGGATGAAATTGGTTCATTTCGAGGGATCCAGGTTATTTTAAAAGTAATATTTGGGCCACATTAAAAGTAGACCAATATTTCCTAGGTAGAGGTATACAGTTTTCCCCAACCATGAACCAACAATGTTATTGTTGTTTTAGGGGTGCATAGTTTATCATTTTAGGGATCACAGTTTTCCTAACCATTCACTAGCCATGTGAACCCTCAGTATCCATGGTTTCATGGTTTCCTGGGATGGGCTCAAAGATTTTTCTATCATTTCGTCGATCATTCATAGTTTATTTTTCATCTATTTTTCTTAATTTTCACCAAAACACAATTAATTGAATCCCAAAAATAAGTTCATAAAAAAGTGAAAATAGTACCCGAAAACTAGGCCTGAGATAACTCCAAAATATTTTTTTTCTTACTTATTCTCAAAATGTATATTAGTTAGTTATTATTTTTTATCAATATCAGGTATAAATAATCCTGATCATTTTGATCTAGTTTCGTAAAACTATGGTTATTCATTAATATTCTCCAAAATTGCATCCTTAAATATCATAAAAGGTAATAAATTTGATGATTTCCTATTATTTATAAGGTCATAATTAAATTATATGCGATTTTAGGTTATGATGGTAAATGATGAGATCTGCAATGAACATATTATAATGATTTTTCAACGAGCATAGAAATGCTCGGTAAAGGTTATAAAAAAAATATAGAAAACATGAGTTCATAAATAAAGGAAAAACATAAAAATTTTACGTACCTTATGAAATCATAAGATTTATGAATAACTCATAGAAATAATAAATCATAATGGTAACATGGGGCATACATAACATAATTACGTTGTAGTTTTCACAGAAACGTAGAGAGTTACATTTGGAATACCCATCACTGTATATTACTTAAATCACATAGGAGAAAAATTCATGTTACATAAAGTATTGGAGAGCTATCTCGGGATCACCTACCCTAGGTTTATCATAGAACCACCTGTATACAAAAATAATTCCAAAGAACCATAACATGATCATAACACAAAACATAAGCATGAAGGAAAGATAAAATTTCCACATTGCAATAACAGAATATCATTTCAGGATACTGAAATGATAAATCCATTCTCAAAATAATTATCAATACCAAACTATATAAAAATATTATATGTTATTTATTTTTCATTTTAAAAAAAGGACATCTTGTTAATGAATCCAAAGATTAAATAATACCCATGGTGGCAGAAAGGTAGTTGTCACCGCTTACCTTATTAAGAAATATAAATTTTTTCATTTGGTAAAACGCTTCATAGAGAAAATATTTCATTTGAATGAAATGAGAATTCAAAGGTGTTTATAAAGCGTATAAAATAAAGTCGTGTATTTAAAAAAATATTCCTCAATGAAAGGAGCTTAAGACGAAGTCCCTTACCTCATGTCCGACTTGAACCGTACATTCTTTAACGTCTTGAATAATGAAATAATTTTAATTTTTACTTTCATTATAATGTTTTTCACGTTTATTATTCCTCTTATATTAGTTATTACAATGTTATAAAAATTACATAGTCATGTATGTTAATAACAGTCATTTTGTCAATATTTGGAACTTGAGTTGAAAATGAACACCTTATAATTACAAGCTATTCATGTGGTAAGATATCCATTATCTTAAGATTGATATTAATGATTTAGATATCATATATATCATATATATCCAGTATATACATGTATTTATAATAGTACATAACATTTAGAGTTAAGAAATTAAATGCTCCTTTCAAGGAGAGGGTAAGCCGTACGTACGCATGAACGCTACTTCCATTTCCATTTCCTATTTTAAAGGAATTAAAACATAATGATACATAGTTATATTATAACTCCAGTATAATATCATATATTATATTATTAACTCCATCCTTTATATGTCCCACATAAAGCATTAACGAGTCATATCACATTGAGGGGGTGGTAGTCTGCATTTCCTCTAATGAGATTATCGTATTTACCCACTATGAAAACCATAAAAGAATCCTATAAATGGAAAATACAGAAGCATAAAGAAAAAATGAACAAAATATATATCATATATAAATATAGTTCCATCATAATGGCCACCATGAGGGGCAGTAATAGATAATTGAAGAATGATCATTTTGGGAGCCGTTTGGTTTCCATCCACAGAAACATTATGTTCTTCACCCAATAGATAGAGGTGTGTGTAAGTGTAGTTTCAATCATTCTCATAACAACATCCTAGTAAATTTAGGATATTGTTGTTTTTAGAAAATAATGTAATTAAAATAATTTATGGGGTTGGAGAAGTAAAATAAAATAAAACAATTTAAGAGAAATCTTTACCTTTAATTTGAGTAACTCTATTTGGTTTGAACCAAAAGGACTCTTTGAAGTGATTTCTACCTTAGTTAAGGATTATAAGATAAGGATAGGGATGTAGGAAACTTAATTGAAAGATTTTGGATGAGACAAAAGGTTTGAGAGGTGTGAGTAATTGGTTATGAGGGAAGGCTTTTTATAAGGGGGAGGAGGGTCTATTAAGGAAAGTGTGATAATATTATTTTATTATATAATGATATTCGGATTATAATGGTCAAAAAATCCTCAAATTAGAAGATAAGATGACTCATCATCAAAATAAAATTACCCAATATGAATTGGATAGGTTTTGGATATTATTTTAGTCTTTATAATCTTATTTGTTTAAATCATTTATTAATGATGTAAAAACTGCATCATTATTGTGTCAAAAATAATTTTATTAATTTTGATACATAAATATTTAAAAAAAATTATCATGATGTATGAAATATTTTTAGATTTCCAATTTATATTTATTGTCTAAAATATAACATATATAACCCTATGTAAAAATTGGTTTACAAAAAAATATTTGTTTATGTCATTTTTTCCTTTACTTTAAATTAATTAATCTAGAGTGTCATTATCACTCCCACATGGCTCCATGGGGTTCCAAAATATACCCAATGATTCCCATGGTGGTCCATTACTAATAAAATAAGGGTATAACAAGTGTTAAGGTTATTTTTAATTATTATAATATTCTTTTTACCTTGAATTATTCTATTTACCATTAACCGCAGTAAATAAATGTAAGAAGTTACTATTCACCAAAAATTATTTTCATCATATTGAACCACATTTTACATATTGATATAAATTGTGTCTCATGGAATTTTGAAATTCAGCTCAAAGACGTGGGAAAATTTAATTTAAATTAAAAAGTCATTTTTTTAACTACTACTATGTGGTTTCACTATATCATCAAAAATTGATGTTTTTCAGAAAAAATACCAAAAATTCAGCCTAAGCTATATTTGATATTCCAAATTCAAAAATGATGTATATTTTTTAAGATTAAAATAATATAAGCTTAATTAATTAATATAAAATTAATTCCATTTGTTAAAACAAATAATGTGTTTTTAAGATATAATAACTATCAAAAGATTGAAACTTATTTTTTTCAAATATCAAAGTGAAATTCAATCCAATGAACACTATTAAATTAAATGGTAAAAATATATTCCAATTAAAATTTGAAACTAATAAAAAGATAATCTAACCATATAAATTAATTATATTAAAAAGCCTATTTGAATTAAAATACAATTTTTTTACTATTCCTTAAAAATTGAACATTAATGGAAAAATACCAAAATATTAAACAATGTAAATTATCTTGGAAGAATTATAAAAAATGATTTTATTTGGTCAAATAGAATGTATTAAAGTGACCAAAACTAGATATAAATAGGGTTATCCATTAAAAGGTGGTAAATCGGTCTTTTAATGTAAATTATGCTTAATATTTGATTCACTCAAATTTTAAGCCTCTAACTATTATTGGATAATAGTAAATACATTTAACAGACATGTATAATCATATTTTTGTTAGTTTTATTCATTCTCACCAATACAACGTCTATGAGTTAACTTCTATTTAAAATAATAATATTTTATTATTAGTGTGCAACGTATGATTTCAAAGAAACCC
The DNA here is from genome assembly GCA_963277665.1 of Viscum album. Lineage (NCBI taxonomy): Eukaryota > Viridiplantae > Streptophyta > Magnoliopsida > Santalales > Viscaceae > Viscum > Viscum album. The sequence goes on from OY728161.1 coordinate 1,598,396,154, forward strand.
GTTGTTGCGTATCAGGTACACTATCGAATATAGAAACCCCTTTAAAGTAAAATTAATATTTAATACATAAATATTAATAAATATGAAATATGTATTATTCTTTATTTACCTGGGATGTTACATATCATATCTCGATACCTTCTTTAGAAAATTCAAGAGTCCAATGTATTCCCCTATGATTCCATATCTCATAGTACCATTATTACCAATCTTTAAATTCACAAATAATTACCAAAGATTCAAAAATCAAATATTATATGTAAGATGACTATGTCACCATTATTACTTCTTAATATAATAAACATGTTACCAATTGATTAATCATAATTACAATGACCATGTCAACATTTATTCTTCTAAATTGAATGACCGTGTTCCCATTCATTTAATCATAAGTACAATTACCATGTTACCATTCATAATTACCAATTGAATGATCATGTTCCCATTACATTACTTATATGTAAAATGACTATGTCACCATTTATAAATCTCAATTTAAAATTCCCATGTTCATCTTCATTTATATATAATTAATTCTAAAATTATTTATTCAAGATCAATTTCATTACTAATTCAACAAATAGTTTATAAAAAAATACACTTAATTAATTCTCCAATTAACTATGTATGTAAAATTCCTTAATTAATTCATCAATGAATTACTTCATGTCTTCTATTTCAATATCACATAATTATTTTCAAAAATAATTATCTATAATAAAAAACCCCAATATCCCATATTTATTCAATTATTAATTATATCAACTCATCGAATCACTATCTCATAATTAATCTAAAATTAATTATATAAAATCATGGAATACATATCTCATATTTAATCAACCATTAACTATCTCAATTCTTGTAAATAATATCTCATTATTAGTATAACATTGATTATCCCCATAACAAATATCCAACTCTCATAATTAATTCTCCAATTAATTATATAAATGGATATCCCCAAATTATCATAATTATTCCCCAAATAAATTATAAATTTCATCAATATATGAAGATAATCAATTGGAAACATTAACTAATTAAATATAGGGCTTAAATTGCTAACAGATGCTAGAAATACCAAAATAGTCATACACATGTCGAAATCATGACTATGAAAATTTAATATTATACCACTTTCATCAATTTAATGAATAATAATAACCCAATGGTAATCCCCAAAAGATTTGTGGCACAACGACGTAGATCTAAATCAATCTCAAAACCCTACATCAAGATCAAAAAATAAATCTCTCTTCAATTCCAAATAGAGTACCAAAACCCAATATCGAGATTCACCAATCAAGATCCAGAAAAATAGAAGGTTACATCCCATTAAATGAACAAGAAAAGGGAGAGGGATGAAAAATATATCATCAAGATGAGATAAAATTACAAGGAGAGGATTAGATCTTGGATTAAGGCTTTGAATTGTGAAGAAAAATGTCTATGGACATGGGATTCTTTCGGATAGCTCTAAAAATGTGAAATACATACTAGGGTCAATTGTGAGACAAAATAGGTGAGTTTCGAGGGATCATGGTTATTTTAAAAGTAATATTTGGGCCATGGTAAAAGTAGACCAATATTTCTTAGGTAGTGGTAGACAGTGTTCCCCAACAATGAACCAACAGTGTGCTTGTTGTTTTAGGGGTACATAGTTTATCATTTTAGGGATCATAGTTTTCCTAACCATTCACCAGCCATGTGAACCCTCAGTATCCATGGTTTAATGGTTTCCTAGGATGGGCTCACAGATTTTTCTAACAGTTCGTCGATCATGCATTGTTTATTTTTCTTCTATTTTTCTTATTTTCACCCAAACACAATTAAGTGAATCCCAAAAATAAGTTCTTTAAAAAGTGAAAATAGTACCAGAAAACCAAGAATGAGATAACTCTAGAATATTTTTGGATCTTACTTATTCTCAAAATTTATATTAGTTATTTTTTTATCTATATCAGGTATAAGTAATTCTGATAGTTTTGAACTAGTTTTGTAAAATTATAGTTATTCATTAATCTTCTCCATAATTTCATCATTAAAAATCATAAAAGTTAATAAATTTGATGATTTCCTATTATTTATAAGGTCATAATTAAATTATATGTGATTCTAAGTTATGATGTTAAATGATGATATCTGCAATGAACATATTATAATCACTACTAGAAAACTAACCTTTACCAACGGTTTGGAACCATTGGTATAGGCCTCCAAACCATTGGTATAGACTATACCAACGGTTTGGAGAACCGTAGCCAAGTAAGTCGTTAGGATAGGTCTATACCAACGTTTTTCCAAAAACCGTTGGTATAGACCTACGCCAACGGTTTTGGAAACCGTTGGTATAAGTAATATGAAATTTATACCAACGGTAATGGAACCGTTGGTATATAAGTTCCAAAAATAAAACATCCGCTGGGATTTGATCACAGGACCCCTCGTTTATCATTGAACGACTCAACCACTAACCTAACATGACTTTTGTGATCATAATTACATAAATATATATATGTATTCTCATAAATATTTTAAATTTTGATTTATATAATGTTCTCGGTATGAAGGTCCGATAAAAAATTAAAGTACCTATACCAACGGTTGTTAAAACCGTTGGTATAGACCTATACCAACGGTTTTAACAACCGTTGGTATAGTTCTTTGGTTGAGATTTACATTCTGCGGAGGATGTTGAATTTTGGCCCGCTTTTCCCAACGGTTTGGCCAAACCGTTGGGAAAGGGGACCTATACCAACGGTTTTTGCAAACCATTGGTATAAAAGCATTGGGAAAGATCTAATTTCCAGTAGTGAATGATTTTTCAATGAATGGAAATCGGTATCATAATTATTTAGTTTTATAATATTTTTACAACTCTATAATAATATTGAAACCATAATTTTAATATTTATATCATCTATTATCTTCAATTATTTTCTCATAGTCATTGATGATATCATTTTACAGAATTATTCTAGAAGGTGTTTAGACCGACCTAAACAAGAACATTCTGTAATTAATGGATGAATATTATTATGAAAGATGTTTATTTTTGGAAAATTAAAATTATTACATAAGAATAAAGATATTTTTTAGAAACATTTATGGCGGTGAATAATATTTTGAGATATATTAAAAAATAATAATGAAAATATATGAATTTGGGATACAATACTTCGTGGAGGCGGTAAAATGTAAAAAACATGGTTAACTTTTTCATTTCTGGATAATGAAGAAGAATAGAAGGGTGATTATATTTATTACAAAAGACTAATAAAATAACGTATAAAAAATAATTATATAATTTTATAATAATTATAAAATTATATTTTTAATATATTAATTAAATGAAAATATGTTAGGGGAAAGGCGTAGCAACAATAAGAACTGAGGCATTCCCTAATAATACTCCTTTTAAATGGATCTGATGAAAAAATTATCAAGTAAAAGAAATAATGTTATAAGTGGAGGATAATGGTAATAGTTTTATTTGGAAATTGAATTTTTGTGGTTGTCTTTGTGTTGTGGTTAGAGTCTCCTTTTATAAATGAATATAAATAAATTGTTTTGAATATTTCAACTTAATAAGATGAGATCATAGGTATCACATGGAATGAAGAATAAAAATGGATAACAATGTTTTAGGAGATGAAATAATGGTGATAAAAACTCATCCATCCATTTTAAAATATTTATAAAACATGGTTTATGCCATTTAATCATAAAATTAAATCCTTCAACATTTATATTTTCATGATGGTGACAAATTATAACCTTATTAATTCATTTTTAATACAAAACATTAAATTAAAACATATTAAATAAATTATATATGGGGATTAAATATATTTTTTATATTTTTTAATATCAAATTTATAACTAATGAAACTAAATTTTAACATTATCCCGTGTAATGCGTAAAAGTCTATTTGTAGCCTAAAAAACTATTATTAAGATTAAGAATTATATATAGAGTAACAATGTTAATGTATTTAGTTTTTTGATGTAAATTTTTTTCTTATGTAACAAATTAATATTATGTGGGATTAAATTCAATATGAACCCAAATTTAACAAAATACTATTTTATTATATGATAAAATAAAATTTATTTTTATATGAAAATATTACTTATGTTCCTGAAATTTTATACATTGGTTTTATAAATTTATATTGGTATATAAAAATGTTTTTCTTGGCACATTTATTCATATGAGATCAATTAATTTAATTATACAGTTATATTTCATTCTTATATTATTATAGAGTTATAGTTTTGTAATAATGATATTTTCACTATTCTCCTGATAATCAATTATTTTAGGAAAATATCAAAAAATAATATTAAAATAATATTGAAATTTTAAATTGAAAAAATTAACTGATATTTATATTAAATTTTAAGAATTTTAAATATTAAATTAAAAGAAAAAAAACATAACCAGACACTTTGTTTATAGTAAAATAACTTTTAATTGTATTTACCTCTCTAATTATTATTTCATATAAATTTAAAAAATAATTAGTGTTATTCAAATATATAAAATATTGATATCATCAGTATTAAATATATTTAATTTTTTTAAATAAGTAAATTAAAATTCATTTTTTATAAACAAAACTTTATGAATAATTTGATCTCATTAATATAATCAATTAACTTATATAAAAATAATTTTTTATAAATATAAAAATGAAAAATATGTGTACAACTTGTCGTAAAAAAATTATTACCCAAAAAATTATTACCCAAAAAATTTCCTAATTATATATTCTTAAATTATAGTTGCATGTTACCTCATTACATCTTCATTAGATCATAAAAGAAGGTAATCTCTGGTGGAATTCGTGGGTTGTGATTCCCCTAGCACAAATCTCATGGTAATTTCCATGAGTTTTAATTCCACTCGAATCTGATTTCACTGAGAACCAAATTATTTAAGTTCAGATTCATCTTGGTCAAAGGAAAACATTAATTAATCTACTACCTTTACAAGCTATGAAAAATTAGCTTTATAAGGGATACATCCACTACCCAATGTCAAATATCTCATTTTTCATTATAGATTTCATAATATGTTCACAATCATTTATACAATATAATTTATTGGAAATATTATAGTAGTAAGATAAATTTACATATCACAGATTAATTTTAATGTTGTGCTCTATTTAGAATAATATATTACCAAATTATTTACAGAAGTAAAAGATATTATGAAAATTTAGGCCTTTAAAAAATGTCTCATACTGATACTCATACCATAGCTTCATGACCATATGTTTTCAAAAATTCAGAATATAGAAGGAAAATATTTGTTAGGGTTTAAACCCTTATCTAGTATAATGTAAAATGGAAAGGAATCCAATTATGCAATTTCATGGTTTCAAAATAAAAACAATAACAAAAATAATAACCACAACAACAATAAAAACAACATCAAAAATATAACAACAATAAAAAAACTTTTTTATACTACTATATTAGTAAAAATATGAAAAATATTCTAAGATATAACTGACAATGATTAATAATAATCTATAGAAAAATATTAATTTTTAAAAGTGAGAAATATTTATGTACACAACTGATTGAATATTAAACTAGTTTCAAAATAAGATTAACATAATACTTGATGTTACATTTAATAATTCTTCATAGGGGGAATTCATTAGATACTTTTGTTATGAGTTTATTAATTTAATTTTATTAATTTTTGCATATGTTGGTTACCATATCAATAATTTAGTTTTTCAAATCAGTGATGAGGTACCAAAACATTACATTGAAAAAAATCATGAATTATATGTTAATAAGAGACCAGTTATTCGTAATGCAGAGAATTTAACATTTTACCTTCTAAAAATTATTTATCATGATAAATATTTATATTAATATGAATAGTTATATATTCTTGTTCAATGTTTCATTTTGTATCAAATAGATATTGAAATGTGGATAATATTTTTCGAATAATTATGGTGGATTTTAAGAAAATAATGTGTTGTTAGTGTGATTAAATGAAAAACATGAGTATTTATATGATTATTCCATGTCAAAAAACATATAGATTTAAAAAATCTATAATTAATTATATAATAAAAAAATATTAACATAGTTTTTTAATTTTTAGTCATATTAAAAAATAATCCTGGTAAATTTATGTTAGTAATATTATATTTATTTTCTATTATCATTATATATAAATAATTAACTATTATAAATTATAATAGAAATATATTTCATTCATGAATGGGTGTAATAAATGACATATATCTAGATAGAATCCTCTTATATATGATAATGTACACTGGAAACCAAAAAAATATACCAACCCACACCTTGAAAACTATTTAATTTATTATTTATAAAAAAAATCAGTAAATACAATCCAATGATCTAGAGGGATGGTGTCTTCAAGATATAAGAAACATAAATACATTATCTAAAATTAAAATACAACATCTATATTTAAAAATCCACATAGTTTTCCTATTTTTCATAAAAAATATAATGAAATATATGTGACCCTAAGGAAAATATTAAAGAAAAATGGTGATCCCTATCGTGGAATGGATTAATAAATTTCATTATAAGATCATGAAATAAAATATTATTTAGTAAAAACATAATACCTGACATTATAAAACAATTCATGTATCACTCAAAACTATCAATTATAAATTGAAAAATTGCTATGGTGGAATGTGTTCACCCCAAAGTTTGATAAATATAGTGTGAAATGTACCATGGTGGATTAGGTTTATTAATTAATTCATTATTTAACATTTAATGATATAAAATTAACAAAAATATGTTGTAGAGGGATATATAATTCTAGGACCACTGGTGGAAAAAATGAAATAATAAATATGAATTCTGTGTGAGGAAAAGAAACCATACTTAAATCATAAGTTTCATAAAACCCATGAAAAGAATGTGGGAGTAAAAATATGATTCAATTCATTATAAGAGGATGAATCAAAATGATTACTATGATAAAATGTAATAAATTTTTACAAATTTCATTATTTGAAACTCCTATATGTTATGAACATAGAGAATCAATATTAAAATTAAAAAAATAATATTTTTTGGGTGAAGCATTATGAAATATGTATATAATATTTTAATAGAAGGAAAGAAAATATTGTTTTCCATAAATAAATATTTTTAGAAAGACGTATCTATATAAAAAAATTATTTTTATTATCTAAAAATGGTTTAATAATAGTTTATGGGGTAATTCTTCACATGAGTCAAGAAATTGGAAAGCTCCCTTAAATCATGTTTACATAATAGTGGGAATTTTTTGTGATAAAAAACATGTATAAGTATAGAAATTAATATTATATTTAGCTAGGATTATATATAAGGGAAATATTTTAAAAAATATAATAATTAACATAGAATATTTTTTTAATAATGGAGAAAAGAAAGGGAATGTCAAACCGATAGGATACAAGGGTGCTCTGGATCGTCTCTTACCTAAAGTCATTATCCACCACTCTAAAAATTTACAAAAATCCATTAATAATAAATACATTTTTATTATGTATATTAAAAATTACCTTATTAATTTATATTTAATTTTATATGGTCCATTTATTATCATTTTCATTCATTTTTATTACAATTTCAATATAGATCAGTTACTTGGGGTTGATTAGTTAATTCCTATGTAACAATCTCATTTTGATTAACATTTTTGATGATATATTAAAATAAATTCCTGATATGTTGATTCTTTTTCATTTATTTCCTTTATTATTACATTAGTTAAATATTAAGAGAGTTTCATAGGTTTGAGGAAAATGATCCACAAATATGTAAGTGCCTTTATCATTTCATTTATCGTGATAAATTTTACTATTAGCTTGAATTTTTATTCATTATATATTATAAAATATTATCAATATATAATATAATCAGATTAATAAATATCATGTCTATTCATTATAGTCATTTTCAAAATCAATCATGTTATTTGGTTTTGGATAACTAAAATACATCTTTCTCGGAAGTTGGTTGTTCGCATGTACGCACATTCTACACATTCATTTTCTTTAACAGAAAAGGTAAAAGGCGGAAAATTGTTGAATGATCATTATATGAATAAATCGATATAATAATTATAATGATGTTATTATTGTTATATGGTTTAATTTAATTTTAAAAAGAATATCTGCATATAAGGAAATAGAAATTAAAAAGTGTCAGTTTGAAATTAATACCTAACTACAAGGAAGATATCAATAGAGAAGGGAATAAAGACATTATTGAATAGTATTTTGAGAATAATAGAACCGTTTTATTGTGTATAGTAATCATAAACATAGTTTTCGATATATATTGGACCAAAGGTAGTGGTTGGGGTGTGAGGGAAATTGAGAATCATAGAGCCACATGTTTAAGAAAAAACAGATCTTAGATTCATACATACCCATATAGTTTAATAATGGGAGTCACTCTTAAGGAAATATGATCCAAAATTGGTAAATAATTTATAATGGAAGATAAAAGGTTGGGATTGGCCTCAACCATATATTCACACATATTTAATTAATATATTTTAACTCAACAAAAATTCTATTTTCACTTTTACTATTTTATCATTCCTAATGGTAATATGTTTTTATGTATGGTATATTATTCATAATGACCAAAAATGATATGTAACTTATTACATAATTTTTACCTAAATATTTTAAATTTGAATTTAATTTAATTTTTTCCAATTCCTAGATGTGATAAAAATTTATTTTAAAGTAATAAATATATAATGTCGTAAATATTTGTTCCTAGTGGAAAATATTACTTAAGTTCTAAAACATTATTTATCAGGTTGTAAACAAGAAAAAAATATTTAAATATATAATATCAATCATAAAAGGATTATTCTAATATAAAAGGGTTTTATAATTTTCGAACTCAATATTAAAAACTAATAATTCAATAAAAGGTGAAATATTTTTAAAAATATTATATTACACTCTTGACCTAAATTTATTTTTGAAAAATATCAAGAATTAAACCTAATAATATATTCAAATAATGAAACATGAAATTATGTTAATTTATGATATTCACCTTATAAGGGTGGTAATAAATAGTTATAAATATATGTTCATAAAATGTTTTAAAAAGATTTTTTGAAAATGAGTTTTAAATCATGAAATATATATATTATAATCATACAATAAGATGGATTGAAATACCAAATGTAATTTCTTTACAGTATTATTTTTTTAATTAAAGATATGGTGATGTTAGTTTTTATTATATATGTTATCTTACATGACTGGTAAATATGTTAGGAATTCATTTTTAATATATAATTTAATGGTTATTACATTATTTACACCTTAATAAACATCCCCATAGAAATATCATTCCATATATTATGTTAAAATCAAATGTGGGTAATTCTATATCATTTTCACTTCACGTTCCAATGTCACCTCTCATATATATGGTTTCCTGAAATTACATTGATGAGGTGTCATGTATTATAACACAATACATTGTATCTGAGGTATAATATATTCATCGATAAAATAACAAATTTTATTTTAATTTTGTTTAAATAGTTTTAAGAAACATTCATGATATGAAAGAACACATATAATTAGAAATAAATAATATGTTCTTTATTTTTAAATTAACAATTGTTGTTTATGTCACTGTGTCATTATCTTAGTCGACATTTACAGTAGTGATAACATTATCCCAATTATTCTCTATCGGTTCTGAGGGTTTATTTTTATGGTTATCTTTACAACCCTAATATTAGTTCATTGATTTTCATAGTGGCCATGTTCCATCCAGTTGATACATTAGAAAACATGATGTATATTGATCTTGACATTTTTGTATTCAATCACATTAGCAGGATCTTCATATATATTCTATATATGTTGGATTGATTTCCCTCCTTTTAAAAATTAAATAATTTCCTAGTCCCCGTGAGGTAGTCTATATGAAGCTTACTTTCACAATTTTTTCATTAGGATGTTATATTTTCATACCCAAATTTTTTTTATATATTTATCCACTAGTGTGAAAATACATTCTCTTCTTCATTTCTCTAGTCCCATGAGAAAACTAAGAATCCCCCATTTCTATATCAATATTGATGGGCATTAGTATAATTATTTATGGCTTTCAAGTTAAAAAATTTAAAACCTCTTTATATACAAGTTTTTAAGCAACTGAAGAGGAATATGACTTTAATTTCATTGATAATGAATAAAATAATGTCATATCATGCATGTATTTTGATGTTTTCATCATATCATTAGATATAATTTCCTTCAACTTTCATAAGTTTAATCAAATCCCACTTCATTTAAGATATAGAGTTTGAGATAAATAATTATGGAATAATATCATCTTTAATTCAACCTACTCAATGTATTTGATATATATCATCGGTTTATTATTACTAATAAATGTCCACCATTGATTGGATTCACCATATAGGAAGTACTTAGGCAATATAAACTTCTCGTGCTCATATAAATGAATGATATAGAATATCTTCTGAATTTCATTAATCTATTGTTAAATGGTTTTGATGTTATAAGGTCCTGTAAATGTTAGAGATATCTATGGGAGAAAGGAATAAATTATAACATAACCGCTTAGAGGTCATTCTATTGGATTAAAATGATTATGTATTACATGTTTTAGTTGGTCCAGTACTTCCATGAGGTTATCATCATCTGTGGCAATGATATTATCCATTTTATTATTCCATCCATCACATTTCCAATTGTACATGTTATTAACATGATTCCTTATAAGCCCCACCAAATACCAAAAAAATTTACAGTCATGTATATGAATACATTGATTGAAATATATATATAATTTAATCAAAAAACTTATAAAATATAACTCATATATGATGTGTGTAAAATAATTTAGGATCAATAATTTTCAATCTATATTTACATGATCATTTTCTTGTTTGGAACTATAATATAATTATGTTCCTTAACAATTTGAGAAAATTATTGAAAATAGTTACTAAATTGTATAAAAATTATATAAATATTTTCTCCTATGTTTGTATAGTAAGGTGTATGGTCTTAGGCTGACAACTCATTCATAAAATTGTTTATTAAGTCATTACTCAGCCAGATCGTTTTAGGGTGATTACCCCTAGGTGCATCTATACCACATATTTATACAATTTCTAGTATCTAAATAGTTATTTATAAATAGTCAAACGAAATGATCTCTAATTTAGGAAAAGATTGGGGTTTTCTGTTTTGTTTAGTCTTATATATATGTTTTTAAATTTTGTTCTATTATCCTATTATCCAAAAATAACTATTCCTTTCCTATAATAAAAACCATAAAAACTCAAACCATAATTTTATATTTTTTGATGAGTTATAACATAATTTTATTATAAATATGAACCAAGGATATATTGGATGAATTTATGTTTTGTATTAGGAACAAAAATATATTATATTAAATATTAATATATCATCATTAATTAAAACACAATACAATGCTCCTTAATCCCATAGTTAATTTAAAATATCATAGGATACCCTTCAGAAAAATATAAGTTAAATATTGATCTATAAAACCTTTTAAGGGAATACACATGGAAATAATGTTTCACATGAGAGTAGAGTGGAATAAAATGATATAAAAAAGGGGAATCACATCATAATAGTAACATTTTATTAGTAAATGTCATCATGTAATCATGGAATCATTGAATATCAAGAAAAAACATAAAACATGGCAACATAAATAAAAGTACAAGGTCACTCCTCATACCATATAATAATGTTTACAGTGTCCCATGATTGATTTAGATTAGTACCTATTCCAATAATCATACTATATAAATTCGCATGGTTGATTATATTCACTACCAAATCCATTATAAAACATATCATGAAATATAATGATTTACCCATTGAATTTATGGGATATATATTTCTATACCCACCCATCAAATAATGAAAAAAATATATATGTTTTCTTAATGAGGAAAAGAAAACATAAATAAATTATACACATGATCATTCCCATGATTAATTTATGAGATTCTAATTGTGATTCATGGATTAACTATTTGATAAATCAAAAAGATTTCTAATAGGAAAATGAATTAAATTGTTTTGTAATTATTTAATTTGAAATTGAAATTGTTTTTAACAGATTTTAAAGGTATAAATTTCATGAGAAGTGTCTTGGTGAATAAATGATAGAAACCCCACTTGGGGTATGCTTTGTGAAATAACTAAGGATCTTTTTAAAGAAAGAATTCCCTTAATATTTTTTAAAAACATAGAACTAAACCAAAGGATTCTACATAAAATAATGAGATGGATTTAAAAGATATTAATAATTTAAGATAATTTTATCGTGATGATTCATGAATTGAATAAAATTTTAATTTTCCCTTAAATTGGGCTTACTTAATTCAAAGACATTAAAAGGGAACTAAAACATCTGTAACCCTAGAAATGAAAAAAATTTGACTCAGTATATATTTTAGGGACATAAATACAAAAAGAGAATATTTATATTAGAATATGATTTAAAAAATATGGAGATAAATATAAAATGTTTAACCAAACAGTAATGAGTTTTTAATAGAAGATCCCTTACCATAGGTTCTGATTTTCTCTACACATGAATATAAATCCCTAAAAAATTAAATTAAATTAATAAAAAAAATTCCCAAAAACCAAATTCATATATATTAAACATTATAAATTTAATTTATTATCATTTTCATTCATTTTTTATATAATTTATTCATTTATTGGTTACTTGTGATTTTTCAATTAATTCCTTTATAACCCTTTTGATTTGGGGGCCATGGTCTACTGTGTAAGAACCCAATCATGGTTGTGGAATTTAAGTTATTAAATTTTGGTTTTAACCTCTCAAATTTGGTTAATGGTATGTTAATTTAATTTAAAAGGAGGATCGGGGAATCCAAGGGGTTCATGATATGAATAATGTGGGAATTTTACCATCTTATACATGTTTCTGGGTTGACACACGGTTATAGGTAAATGTACACCCAAACCATTATACCCCAAATGTGGGTGAAAAATTAAGTAAATGGTGAAAAGGGGGAGATGAAAATGTAAGAACATGTATATATAAATTCTACATGTTTGGCATATGGGTTTTCAAACCCTACAAGATCCAAAAGTGACCATGTGAATTAGACACTCATAATTAGTGGTTGGCACACTGTTTGGAATGATATGTGTCCAAATTATTCACCCCATTAAAATGATGTATTTTATTATTTACTCCATAGGTTTTAAGGACTCTTACCAAAATTATCTACTCATTTCTCATTTATTAACAATATTTAAATCCCATTTCGACAAATACTTCCCTAGGTTCGATCTAAATTGATTCTATGCAATTTAGAGAAACCATTGGTGCATATCAAAGCTCAGGGTAATTCTAATAATTATCATTTCATTTTATTTTGGATGCGGAAATATAGTTTATTCGTATTATTATTTTACCCTAAAACCCCCATTTTCACATGATAATACATCTGGGATGCAAGAGGTTCTTTAATCGGGATCTAATTCTATGGTTAAGTGAGTTTTCATCTACGAAATTGAGGTAGACGACGTATAATTTATATACCATAGTCTGAAATTTGATTTGAGCATGTATGGTTCTATTAATGGTTCTTCCTTGCTATTTATTATATTAATTTAAATTTATTTGGAAGAATTTTTTTCTAAATGATGAATTGAACCCATAATGATCTATGTGGGATGCATTGAGTTTTATTAGACTAGTTTAGGTCCACCCAATTGGTGGTCCAGTTTTCCTGAACACAGAAAATTATAATGTTAAGCATAGTATTGATTTGTGATGAATTAGAGATCATGGTCATAATGTTGAATTATTTGATTGAATGTAAAAGAGACACTAATGGTAATTATATCTAGTTTTTCTCATGGTATAAGGGGTTTTTTGGTAATGGGTCAAATTATTTTTGAAATTTTTTAGGGTAATTGGTTTATTATATTAAAGAGGGTGGCATGGTGAATGTGTTAAATGGGTTAATTGATGGGAATTTATGAATATTCTACATGGGTTAAAATTTGATAATGTTAATTGTGTTAAATGGAAAAGCAATGTTAATGGTGATTATGCTAATGGGTTTGATCTTGATGATAGATTACATGTTAAATGATGATGAAATGTTAATAGTGTTTAATTGGGTAACATAGAATGAAAATGAAATTAATGTAAATAGAATTTTATTAATAATATGACAAAAGGGATTATTTATGAAAACGTAAAAGGGTTAATGATAAATTAATTTTAAATTCTAAATATGTCACCGAATGGTGGTATGAGAATGATTTTTGTATTGAAAAATTTAAGAATTGTGATTTTTTTTTGTATTGTTAAATATGTTTCGAGAAATGGTTTAAGTTTTAAATGGTTAAATAACCATGATCACATTACTTGGTAGTTGTGGGGTATTACACATGAAGATCTCTAAACATGGGTCTGGTTAGAATGAGGCTCTAAACCCCATTGCAAAATGCATGGATTTGGGAAAGGGAATGAGGCTCTATGCCCATAATGGTTTCATATGATGATAATTACTATATTTAGGCTACAAGGGAATTGTGGTTTATTTCCATAGGAATTTATTTTCCCTACTGGCATAGAAAAATTTACATAATCACTAATTCATAATAATTGACCTTCTTAGATCGTAATGAAAATTATGTAAATTCATAACTCGTTGATCAAGTGATGAACATGGAGTATGTGATTAAATTTATTAATGTGAATATGGTTATCTAATAGAACAAGAGTTTTATTGTTTTTCCTTGTAATTATATTATTACTTGAAAGAACAATATTTTAGACTATAATTTCTATAGACCTCATTTGTGGTGTCCTATTGAGTTGTACTCGCACCTTGGTCAAGCCTCCATTGGGTACACAAGCATATTTCATGGTTGATTTGAGGACTAGGGAAAATAAAATATTCTTATGATTTTAGTTGTGCTTTGGATGTCCATGTATAAGGATAAAAACATGGATTGAGGACCCATTTTAGGGATTCATATTTTCCTTTATTTTTAGTTCTCTTCAATTTTTGGGATTATTATCCAAATATGATATATTTAACTTTTAGTTGTGGCATGTCCCATGTTTGGGAAATGGTTTGTAATGTATTTTATTAGTTTATTTCTTCTTTTCCTTTATATTATATGTTATATGATGTGGGTTACTATGGAAAATGGGTTATATTCTCCCTATGTGACCCATTACACCCTCAATTCTAGTCTAAAACCTCTTGCATATGTGGAGGCACACATAATGTCATGTGTTGGACCATCACAGTGCACCTGTTTAGTGGTTTCTGAGTCTTGGTGAATAGAAAGAGTAACCAGAGTAATTATTTTTTGGTAAAAGATTATTGGTAAGGATAGATAGTAGATTATAAGGTGTTGGACCTTGTAAATGATCTCTTGTATGGGATTAGAGATCCCATGTATGAGGTAAAATCTACATACCGAGTGTGGGAATTTTTTTGTTGATATTTGTTGATACATTTTAATGTTATTTCACCATTGTATGATTCAATTGTTTTATTATGTGAATATTTTTTTATATTTTACTCATGGAAGTAATAGAATGAGGTTGTAAATTCAAGTATCATTATAGTCATCTTGAGATATAAATGGACCATATCCTGATCGACACCCTGTGATTGGGTTTGTGAGACCTGATGTGTAAGATGCATTTTATATTCGTGAAAATTTAAAGAATAAGGCATCTAATATAGATGATTTAATTTGGTAAATGGAAGGAATGTTATAAATTGGTTATATAATTATTAGAAATGTAGGCTGAGAATGATTTTATATATTGGTTGTAAGAAGTTGTAAAATGGGAAAGGTTCCTAAAAGAGAAAAATTTATGTCGTGAGAGTCGAAATAGTTTAATAAATATTTTCTAATGAATTACTTGTGACTATGTGATATTTGATAGTTTATTTAAAATGGTTTGTTTTTTGATATTGGGGGACATCGTTATTGAAAAAAATGGTGTTTTATATTTTTTTTTATTGTGGTGTGTTTGGTATTGTAGAGAAATTCCCCTATGAATACGTCAATTGGTTTAATAATTTGAAAGATATCGATGATATTTCTCATACAAATATGGTAAAATAAATCCAAAGGATTCAAGTTAACAAAGGATAGTATTAGTTCCATGAGAACATGGCTCATATTATAGAAATTGTGGAATGGGAGGCATGGTGATTTGTGCAAAGTATGTTTGATATGACATGAATGTTTTAGATATAAAACCTTCCAACATTTTCTAGAGACTACAGATATGAGTTCTAAATATGTTGTAGGTTTTAAATTTAAGGGAAACAAAATATTGGTATCCCTAGTGTTATGAATAGATATTGTGTATGGATGGTTTGGGTGATGTAAGTGAATTAGTTTGTAGACCATATAAAGTTTCATGTATGGGATATAGGGGTTTCCCTTTTTGTACCTTTGGTTTGGTTCTGTCCCTAATGTTGAAAGGTATCGTTTGATAACTTGAATGAAGTAACCATAGAGGTTTTTGATTGGGAAGGTTGTGTTGGGTTTGAGAAAATGTATTGGATTGTGGTTTCATTGTTGGTAGTATTGTTTTTAATGAATTTTAATCTAGTGTAAATGATTTCTTAGTGGATTGGATGTACTATTCTAGAATGGTGTATTGAGATCCCCATATGAGTTGTGAATTGTTATATTTTTAATATATATATATATTTGTCATATATAGAAATCCTAGTGATTTTTTATCCATAACCATAATTTTGATGTTGGTGACGTTCAAGCCTTGAGAGCGACTCGTGTGAGTGTCCAATTGTTAGGTGACTGCTCACAGGTGGATGAGGCATATGTGGGTGTTTTATTATTTAAATATGTAAGGATTTAGCATTGTGTAAAATGTATGGAGTAATGTGGTTTTGGGATATTTGAATCATGAAATGAGATTGACATGGGAGTATTGGGACGATCAAGGGTGACCTTTTAGGAGATTATCCTAATATTGCAGGTTCCAAGGAATATGACTCATGGGAGATACTTCAATGGTTTAATTGATGCATAATATAAAGAAAATATATTTTTAATTGTATGGAAGTACCCTAGTTCTTTGAGAATTAAACCTAAGTCCTAGTACTTGTAAGTAAGGTTGGTTTCAAAGGGATGTATCATATGGATATATGAACTATATATTTGGAAGAAAATTATTGGGGGCCTCGATGTTGAATTCCGGAAGAAGAGATATTGGTAAATGAATCATAATGAGATGATTTTGTTTTGATGGTGACACCATACGTGGGATGTTCTTCTAATTAGGATTTTGTATGAATTGGTTTTTTGGGTGAGATGTCCTAAATGGCTTGAGGCTAAATGGGCTATCATACTGGGAGGCATCGTTCGGTGAGTAAGTAGTCATTGGGTTGTGCCTGGTGATTCTTGGATCCTATAATATATGGTCAGTTATAAAGTGTGGATTCAAAAAATTTCGGGACCATGAGAGCTATAATGAGGTACGGATGCGGGCACACACTAGTAGGGAATGAGTCTATTCAGGCTTTGGGAATAGGTGGCTCGGGAGAAGAACCTGTTTTTCTCTATGGAACTGAAGTGGAAATCATTGATATGTGGGAGACCATGGTTTATCATTGAGTTTGTGGATTTTTGAGTCTCTGTTTTTAATTGAATAGTTCATGCTAGAATATCTCAATTGGTGTGGTGGAAGTAGTGCCTAGAGAACATTGGTTCACAGCTGCTTGGAAGAGGGGCATGGAGTAGTGGTGTGTCGTGGTTGGAAGTAATGCCTGATCCGTTATGTTTATGTACTTATGAGACATGTATTGGTAGTGAATCACATGGATTTTTGGTGTTCAAGGTGTCCAATAATGGGATGCGCCATTAGTGATTGATGATTTGTGGTGGAGTTCATCGATGAATTCTTAGCATACCTCTAGAAATTAAAGATCATGCCCAACATCTTGACATCTTGTTGTGTACATTGAGAGAACATTGGTTTTATTCATAGTTAGTTTAATGTGAATAGTTGGATATGGTACTTCATGGATTTTACTATCTTGGGGATCTATATAAATATGTATGGCAGGCTGCACACTATTGATCGTCTATGTGTGAGGTCCACAAGATGGACCCGGTGTCTATGAATAATGATAGTATTGTTCTAAGAATATGTGATCAAGTATCGTTTATTATTTTTTTTATTGTTTTGGTAAAATATATATGGAGTTTTTTATGTTTTTTGGTTCATCTTTTGATCAACGATTGAGCCATGGTGGTTTTAATTCATTGAAAAAATCGATGGAAATGACATTCATATGGTGGTGAGTGATGGGTCAGACTTGGGAGGGTGAATTAGATCATAGAGTTGATGTTGTAGCATCATGATTCATATGAGAAACATGTGATGTGCACATTGGGTACGTCATAAAATTCTATGTGGGCCATGGAAGTGGTTGTTCAATGACCCAAGAATTTTTTGGGGCTTAGGGCTATTCAAAAATAAATTTGAGAAGCATGTGTAAAAACCGTTTAGGGTCATGGTAAGACATGAAATCATTTCTTTACAAGGGAGGTAGGGTTAAAAGACACCAATGAATGATGTGCATGAAATCTGGAATGTGTACTTGGGTGACCATGTTGCTTATTAGGTGTTCAAGAATCTTTTTAGTTTATGTTAATGTTTTGGAAATCATGAAGTTAATTGTTACATGGGTGAGTCCTTCGGGGACAGCCTGACTCGAATAGGAGAAAAGGAATAATGGGGTAAGTTGTAAAACACCTTTTGTGGATGTTTTGGAATAAAAATTATGTTTCTAACTTTTTAAATGGGGTTTTATTAAGATCCTTGTTTCCTTTAATCAGTGTGTGGATGGTGGGATTGTTTGTTTCATGATTATTAATGGGTGATGTGAAGCACGGTGATGTTTCAAAATGTAGTAGATTCCATGATGGTATACTTTTCCATATGTCGAGAAATGACACTAGTTGGAGAATCAAATAGTGATGGTTTTATTTAAGTAAGGAGGCTCCATGGGATGTTGTAGGGAATATCATTTAAATAGTAGTAAATTGGTGTTTTGAGAAAATCTATCAGGAATGGTTTGACATGATAACAAAAATGAACGAACATGGTAAATTTTAAACCATGACATGTTTCATGTTTTAGTGAAATTAAATTTATGAAATGAAGTAATACATGAGAGAGTTCATGTAATACATGGTCAATATTGGATGGTGAATGAATATCCATCTATGGTATTTTTGACTAAAATGAAGGATTATAGGGTTGGATAGAGTCATCATTGATGTTTGAGGATGATATTTTGGGAAACACATCATGTATGTTTTGAAAGCTAAGACATGGTTTTGGTGGTATTTTTTCAATATTGGTTGTCTAAAACACTTAAATATTTTTGTTCTAGGCCAAAGATCATGGTGGGGAGAACCATTCAATGCAAGGGTCCATTTTTTTGTTACTAGTGCTTAATTTTGGATGGACTCAAGTATGTGACATTATATAGTTTGGACTTCAAAACAAGTTATGGATCATATCACGACCTTTTGAGTGACCTAGGTGTTTTTTTTGTTTTTAATGATTATTTATTGTATGGTATTTTTGGTCCTGGTGTTTTAGATCCATGTGGGTTAGGGAAATTTGGTTGGGAAACCCAAATGTTTCATCAGATGGCATTGAGATTGGGTAACCATTGGAGTTTTCAAAATTGGTAAATAATGGAAATAAATGATTTGGGTGAGGTTTTGTAGAAAAGATCAGGCCGATGGGGTGTTTATTGGATGTTCCATGATGATATGGTGATTTTTTAATGTTCCCTTGTGTTTCAGTTTAGGCAGATTATTATGAGGCTTTCCTATGTAGTTTCAATGGTTCATGTTTGTTATGATGTTTATGTGTGCATTGAGGAGAATCCAGTTCATATTGTGGATCATAGGGAAAAATTCTATTTGGGAACGAATGTGTTTTTGGTTTTATTTATTTGGATGCACGGAAATGTTTATAAATAGACTTATGAGATAGAATCATATATGCGGTCCTAGTGTCCATGTCCTTTTTACTTAAGATTCTCAATTATACTTGGAAGTTATACTTTAGGATAATCCTTTATCCGGTGGGGACTTCGTATGATCCTGGGCATAGTGGGGGTATATTCTAGATAAAATTTGGTTTAAACCACTTATGTTCATTGAGGGTCATCGGTGTCCTAGGGGTTTAGTAAATGAAATAAAGGGGATATTTTCAATACAATTCCAGTTTCATTGTCGGTACATGTTTAGATGTAACTATGCCCTGAAAAACCATGATTTTAAGGAGGTGGGTCCATGGTTTAGTAATCCATGGAAAGGGGGTGTCCAGACCATGAAAAAATTGATAGATCCATTCCATGTGGTTGGAGCATAGGTTTTCAAACCATTTTGTCTTACCAATTAATCATGTGACTCATTAATATGGGGGTATTTTACTATTCCACCCACCAGTATTTTAAGGGTTATCACCCGAATTATCCCCTCATTTATCCTCTATCAAACATAGTGAAAAAACATTTTGACCAATACATTCAAAGTTTTATTCTCCTTCTAATCCATTAAGAGTGTCATTGGGTGCAGATTAAAGCTCTATGTAAGTCTAACACTTCCCTTTCCTATATTCCTGATTAGGGGTTGCACTTTTCTTCTTCTTTTCCCAAATCCATAGAAACACAATTCTCAAAAGAATTATAATATGGGGATTCAAGTGGTTCTTGATTCAAGATATAACTATATGGATAATCTATTATTCTTCTACATATTCGATTTATGTGGTCTATATGTTTTATCCTATAGTCATGAAGTTTAATTGAGCATGTATGGTCATCTAAATAGGTTTTTACTTGTTTTGAAGGTGGTGATTTTAAATGGATTTTGTAAAATCATGGGATAAATAAATAATTTCACCCCTTGTTATCCCTATTGAATTAATTGAATATTATTAGACATTTTTTGGGCTATCCATGAGTTGCACCAATATTCCCGAACATGGAAAAAGTAAATGTTTAGACTAGATATGATTTGTGTTCAATTAGAGACCATAGAAACTATTTTGAAATATTATTTTCAATAAAAATATAAACTAATGATATTTTTGTATAGTTTTTTACATGGAATAAGGGGTTTTTTGGAATAATGTTAATTTTTTAAATGAGTTATGGATTGTAAAGTGAAATTGGTTGATTTTCATAATGAATGTGAACTGGTGAATGTGTTAAATGGGTTAATGAATTGAAATTGTTTACTATGAAAGATGGTTTAAAGTATGTGAAATGGAATTGGGATAAATGGATATTCAATGAAAATGGTAACTGTGGTAATGTTTTTTAACTTGATGATAGTTTATATGTTAAAATACTATAAAATATCAATGGTGTTTAATTGGTTAACATCAAATGAAAAAAAAAATTGATTACAATGTTGTTAGAATGATAAGGTGGAATATGAGGGAATTAGAAATAACATTAATGGGTTAATGTGAAATTAATACTAAATTATAAATATTTAAATGGGTTGTGACATGATAATTATGTATGAATTGAATGATTTATGAGTGGTGATATTTTCAGTATTTTTTAATAGAGTTTCAGAAATTGTATAAGTGGTAAATGGTAAATGAAGAATGTACACATGGATTTGTAGTCGTCAGGTACTGTACTTGTGGTTATATTTCCATGAGTCATATTAGACTAAGGTTCTGAACCCCATCCCACAATTCATGGGTTTGGGAAGGGGATTGAGGCTCTATGCCCCTGATAGTTTCATTTGATGATAACTCCCTGAGTAAGACTCTAAGGTAAGTGCGATGTATTTGATTATGAAATGTTTATCCCTTCTGAGATTGGGAAATGTATTTTTCCATTATGCATAGTAATTGACCATATTAGGCCATACTGAAAATGATATAAATCCCTAACCCGATATTCAATTGATAAACATGAATTAGTTGATTAAAATGGTTAATGTAAATATGTTTATATTATGTCACTCATGTTTTTTACCTTGTAATTTATTTTGAACTTGCATGATGAATTTGTTAGACTAGATATTTTTTAGTCATTGTTGGTGTTTCCTTACTGAGTTTTACACACTCCAATGCTCGGACTGCTATTAGGTACCTGAGCTATTTCATGGTTACATGATTGTGCATGGAAAAAGGCCCTATGATTGGGAGTTTAATTGAGATCGGGATGTGCATCAATGGGGACCATGCCTTAAATTCAAGATACATTACGGGGACATGGATGTTTGACTTTTTTGGGAGATTCTTCACTATTTTCCCATTTAGAATGACATGAAATATTTATATTTTGTTTCTCCCTGTACCCTATTTGGGAAGTTGTTGGTAATAATCATTTCTGGTTTGTTTCATATTGTTTCCTTTGTTTCACATGTTATCTAATATTTCTTACTCTGGTATAGAGGGTATAGTCTCCCCACGTGAAACATTAGACCCTCACTACATGTCATCATATTTTGGTGTATGGGGAGGTGCGCTTGAGGTCACGTGGCGACCCTGGTCGGGGCATTATTTTACTGCAATTTGTGTCTAGTAAGTTAGAGAGAGTAGTAGAAAATTACTTCATGATATCTAGAGTTGTAGAAATGTAGGTTCTTTCATATTTACATTAGCATAATAGTTATATTATTTCATATGTTATCCAAAATATTCCCAACTTTAGAAAGTAGCAATTATCAGTTCAGTTAAAGAGTTTAATGTTAATATAAGAAATTATTATTTTTATTACATGTAGATTGTAAAATCATAAAATAATAGAATATTAATATGTTCATAAATATAATTTTTTAGATTATATAAATTTTTTAAACTCAAACATTTTAGGTGGTTATGGAAAAATGAAATATGTCATCATATGAAGGTGTTAGTTTTCATTAACGCATGTACGGACATTTTTGTTTTTATTAATAGAATATTGAAAAGGTAGATAATTATTATAAAATATATATATAAATTGTAAAATATAAATATACTAAAAATACATTTCCCCTTTTTAATATGGTGTAATATAATTTTATAAAAATATTTAGATACAATGAAATTGAAATAGAATGGAGAGGTTATAAATGTAAACTGAACTTGATTGATTATAACCTTTTTAAAATGGGTTAATCCTGTGAGGCATGATCCTTCGAGAAGACCACAATCAACTTAATGTGGATATTAATGGTTATCATATGCTTTTTAGAGTTAATTTCCAAACTAGTGGGTTTTTGTGTGAGGTTATATGAAAATAGGATAGTGCCTTTTGTAAGTGAAATGGGAATTCATTTTTTTAAATTCTCATAACTATTTAAGAATGGAAGTCAATCTCAAGGAAATTGGATCTCATGTTTATTAATAATATATTGGGGAAGAGATAAAGTTTTTTAAGCCCCTATGCCCATAATGAGACATGTTTTTACTTCTTCTTAACACATTACAATTAAAGTTTTTACTTTTAACTTTTAGAACATACCATAATAAATTATTATTAACTATCATAGATTATAAATTATCAAATAACATTTATCATACAATTATAAAATATAACATAATTTAATTTTGTCGAATTTCTAAAAATTATTATTTTTTAATTAACAAGTATATGTTGTATAAAAAATAATTTCTAGATAATAATATTAAATTCGTTATAAAAACATAAAAATTTGATTGTAATGTAAAATAAATAATTTTTTTTAATATAACTCATAAAATTTAGGTTTTTTTATAGAAAATGTTTTCACAATTTTCCAAATCATTCGTCTAAACATATAATTACTTAAAAGGTTTGGTATTTGTAAAATTATTATATTTAAAAACTCACCTAACAGTAAATATTTTAGGAAAATATCATGAATTAATCCTAAGTTAATTTTCTCATGATGATTATTAAAATAAATTGTATTTTATTATATTAAACATATATGGGGTATACAAATTTGTAATAGATACAAGTGCTGAAAATGAAATAATATTTTTTTATGAAAATATATTTTAATGAATTAAATATATATTTTATTACATTACCATAATATGGTTTTTTATAAAAACAATAATGTAATACAAATATCAAGATCTGAATTAAACCTATAGTTTTTTAGTTTTTATTACCTATATTTCATTATATTTGATACATGTATGTTAATAATGGAAATTTATTTGTATAATTTTTTGGTAGTTACAATATCCCCCAATTAAGATTTCTCACCCATGAAATTTCATTCCATATACTATGGTGAAATAAAATGAGTTTACATCATTTCCATGGTCTCATCAGGATCCCATATATCCCGTAAATACATATGGTTTATTTAATGGTCTACAACAAGGTGAGTTGTCTTGTTTCATAGAACATTGACTATTTATTGCACGCTTTTCATCCACAATATAACCTATATCATTTTTTTGTGGTGATGGGGTAGTTATACTAAACATGAATGATATAAAAGAATTTGAAAGAAACCAAAATAAACATATAGGATTTCTGTTCATGAATGAATAACTAGCATACTCATCACCACATTATTTTCTTGATCCAACTCCACATTAGTGATAGTATAAGACTATCATTCTCTTATCGTCATGGGGGATAATGTTTTTTTTAACATATACAACCCATGTATTATTGAATTGGATTGAATAATGTACACATTACATATAATTGAATCATTATAAAACAAGCTGAGGATTGATATTCTCATTAATCTATTCTATATCATTAGTGATATTATTTATCTTACTTCTTTATATTATATCTTGGTGACCATAAGTTACACAATTGAAACATTTCCTAGCCCCTTAAGACTATTTCTACAAAGCCTCGTTTCAGATATTTGGAATGTGGTACATTCGAACTTCTTAATTCAATGCATTTTACATAGTGATCACGTAGGGTTAAACTCCAATATCTACATCATATCTCTAGTCCCATGGTCCTTTGAGAATCACCCAATTTCTTATCAACAATGATATAACACCAAAAAACATCCCAATAGATATCATATTTCCAAATATCAACTAATCATACTATAATTAGCATTATCCTAGTACAAAATCTCTATATTTTCGTTTCAGTCTTAATGATAAAACCCTAGATATATCATGTAATCATTGTGATGTTTTCATTATAATAGATTATAGAATCATCTTCCTTTATCATGAGTTTATGGAACTCCCACACTGTTTTAATATATATGGTGCGGGGGTAATTATTATTTATAAAAAACCTCATAAATTCATACCAATCCATGGATTATATTTATTTCATTGGATAAATATTATCTATTAGTGTGAAAGACATATTATATTCACCATCAATAAGGTTAACAAAATATATAAAAATCTCTCCATTATCGTATTTAAGGATATAATATATATTCTCTATTGATTTCAATTATCTTTATAAAATTGTGATAAGAAATTCCACATAAATTTTGATGGTTTCGATGCATAACGAAACAAACTACATGTTTCTCTCCCATAGGGTGTTCCGTACAATTCAAGTTAATATTTATAACATGAGATTTTTATGTTAGGGTCACTTTCGGGTTTTCATTTTGAGTTAATTTTCTAATTATTTTTTTAAATCGCATTTCTCTTTCGGTTTCCCTTGGGTTTTTTTAATTAATGTCTGTTTTGGGTTTGATAGAATGGGGTGCACGGTTGACGCACAATTCGTAAAACCATGTTCTCATTACCAAGAAACCATGAAACCAATGTTTGTTTTACAAAATTTTTCCAACCACATGGTAAGCACATAGTTTTTAAACCATGTGGGAAAACCATGTTGCATGTTACATGCAGATAGTAAGGGGTGACTGATTTCTGTATGTTTTGGAAACCCATGATGCAAAATCATGAAACATGTACTAGTTATTAAAAATATTAAAATTACTACTTGTGTCCTCTTGGGATTTAACACAAAAAATATATTTTCATCCCCTCTCTCAATTATAATCCAAAGGTTCCTCTCTCTCCTCCCTTGGAACCCATGGACATACTTTTTGTTGATTATTTGGTGTGGTTTCATCACAATTCATCATGTAAGTACCTCATTCCTTGGTTTCATTCTCTTTTCTAGGGTTTCAATTCTCTCCCGGGGTTTCACATTTCCAATATCTAGGATGAAATTTTTAGGTTTTTATCTTATTCTATAGGGTTAAAGAATGATGCTTTTGCATCAACAATTCATTAATAGGGTTCTCTTTTGGTTCATTTGTGGTTTAGCATCGATTCCATGAAGTGTTTACAGTTTAGGTATGTGGTTCCACAACTAAACATTTTTTGGTAACTTTTATATACATTCATTGTTTCATGGTTATGTTCAATGAATTGGGTATGCGGTGTGAAATGTTTTTTTTAAGAACTGAATCTGATTTTGTGTTAAAAATTATGTAATCGATGTGAATTAGTTGTGATTCATGTGTGCTTAAACATTTCTTGCATGTTGTTCCCTTTAAAGGTGTCTAATAAATTGTTTAATTACTGAGAAACATGTTTTGAAATGGTTTTGGTGTGTGTTTGGATTTTAATGTGGAATTGGTCTAGAAAATGGTGATTTATAAAGTGTGTGTACATTAATTAGAGATTGTGTGTGTGTCTGTGTTTGAATATTGTGATCTATGTGACATGTGGATTGGAAATTTAGCACAAAAGGAATAATAGTTTACTAGGTGTGAATAGTTGGAATAGTATAATACTAGGACTAGTGGGGATGAGGTCTGGTTCATTCTTGTAGGATTAATGAAAAAACAATAACTAAACTATGATTGTTGGAGACCAGTAGTATTTTTTATAGATTCCACTCCAATTGTTGGTTCACAAGGAAAATAATTCAGAATTGTTTATATAACATGTTTCACCGATATATGATGTACCTATTGTCCTACTATAGATAGTGCATATATGGATTTCTAGTGACATAGTTCTTTTTTGCGTCATTGTACTTACCATCAGCACACGATGAACATTTTTGGTTATTTCAATTGGATATCATGTATTCCATAAAAATTATTCCTATAAAAAAGGCTCTATGTTTTCTATAATAAAGCATTCATGTTAATTTGTATTATAATGTTTTGGAAAGGAAGATCTTTCATTGGGTGGCATCATATTGGCCATTGGCTCACACCCTACATGCACCTTTGAGTGTATGAAAAAATGGTTATTATTAACACTGGTAATAGAATGATATATCGTGAACGTGTTTTATTTTCCTAGTGGTCTTCCATTGCAGGTGTTTTGGGGGAGGTTTGAGGATGATGCTCTTTATGTTGCATAATGGTATTGGGGATATCATTGAAGTTCTATTTTTGGTGAAGTCCTTTTTGGTTTTTTTCAAATGTTTCAAACATTAATAAAAAATTTAATATTCCATGTTAGGATATGATTATTTAATTACTTTTTAAGTTTATTAATGTTGGGTTATTATTTTATGAATATTGGTGCAATATTTCCCAATGAAAATTGTCCATTCCTAGGCACATGTTTCTAGCAAGTGGGGACTATGAACACCGTTAGCTAAATTCCACAGACTGCTTTTGGTGTCATGTTAGTTGGAACACGCATTTGGTTTGTGAAAAAAATAGTATTAGAGAAGATCACACTCTTCTTAAGTCGAGTTGTTCAGGATGTTTCTAGATATACTAGAGCTAGGATTTTCTGGACTTGAGGTTCTAGTTGTGAGAAGGGTGTCGGGCCTCCACACTTTGTTAAAGGACAGATGTATCCATTGGATATTGGGATTTTGTTTAAATTATACCCCATGTAAGACATACAATAAATATTCTATATATGGATTCTGAGTGGGGGTGGGGAGGTTTGATTTTTTGGATTATTATTGAGACGGATATGGTTGTGTTTTGATTTTCTGAAGTGTATGATATATTTTCATATTTCTAAAAAATTTCTAAATGGTGTTATTAAAGGTTATTCATGAGGTTACTTCATCAGGTATCCTCGAAGAATTCCAATGCATCTGTGGGAAGTAACTGGAGAGTGTTTTCCCTCACCAATTGACATGAGATTAGTAGAAGCTATGGTTAGAGTAATATAATAATTGGGAAAAAGAGTGGTATATAATCTTATTATAGGTAGAGGATCTAAACCAGGACATGTAAATGACAATTCTCATGAGTTTTTTATGAAAAATTACTCTTATTTATGAGAAAATGATGAACCTTAGGAAGCAGACAAGGGGCTTGAGAACATACACAAGATGTTATGGTTTATAGATACTCCTAAGGATATCTGAGAGAAATTTTAACCATTTCTCTTATAAGGTCCCAACCAGATGTGGTAGAACTCAGTGATTCAAAATAGGAAGATCGAGTGCAAGAGTTGGAATGAATTCAATGTAATTTTCAATGAGCATTATTGTCCTAAGGATTAATATATGACAGATCCAATGAGTTAATGGAGATAAAATAGGGAGACCATCCTATTATGGAGTGTGCTAATCATTTTCTTGAGTTACTATGGTATGCACCTAAGTTCATTTCTAATTAATATATGAAAGCTCAATTGTTCGAGACAGGGCTACGGACACAGATTTTTCCATAGGACTTTTTGTTTAATATGATGTCCTACATTGAGAAGGTTGATTATTCATGAATTGTTGGGATGAATTATAATGGAAATTATAGATTCCCTATATCATCTTATACAATGGTAATTAGTAGTTCACCCAAAAAATTGGAATTAGGAAGAGAACAGGAAAAAAGGAAGTGTTAGTTATGGCCATCCATCCAGATCGTCTTCATATACGCCTTCTTATGTTGGGTCTATTGTGTTCCATAAATGTGTGGAGGCAGGACATATCCGACTTACATTCCCATATTCTCCCAACCATGTCGTCAATATGGATAAATGTGGTAGTTTCAATGAAACCCCTATACTTATCGTTTAATTATATTTTTATGAAATTTAATATCTTATGTTGAACACAACACCGAGTATGAGTGTACCATAATCAACCAAACAATCCGTTTAAAAAAAGGTTATGAATCGAATTAACTACATACAGAAATTTATATATATTTTTACAAAATAGACATCATTTTTGAAATTTCCATATCAAAATTATCTAAGGGTTAATTTTTAATATTTTTATGAAAAGATTCAATTTTTTATGAATAGTTCAAAATATTGCATTGTTGTCAATAACTGACTTTTTCATTTAAATAATTATTGTAATTTAAATTTATTTTAAAATGAAAATATTTAAATTATACATATATTAATACAATTTAGGTTATTGGAACAATTTTTATAGAAAAAGAATATATTAAAATTTATTAATCTTTTGAACGTCTCTTTAGCTACCTTATAGCAAAATTCATGGGATTAACAGTAATAAAAATTTTATCGCTTCTATGAATTACGTTTTAAATATTGAAATACATGGTTGTAATCAGCATGAATAATATTCTCATGTATGATTACAATATTTTTTATTGAATAGTAACTTTAATAATTTTATTTAAAATTGTTAAAGGTAAATAATGATAATTAAATGTAAAAATATTATAATATTATTATTCTACAGTTACCCAAACAGTTTTACAAATATAATTATACAACTTTTTTATAAAAAATTATTACATGGGTCAATTTTGGGACCACATGGAACCACTTGGATGTCATTAATATTTTTATAATATTATATTTAATGAAAATTTATTTTTTTTATACTTTTGTTTTTAACAAGTAAAAATTTATTAATATAAGGATATATAAGTGATATGATAAACAATAAAGAGTCATTAAAAAAATAAAATATTTATCTACACTATGTTAATTTATTTATAATTTTATAAATCAAATAATTAAATTAAATGGTGACACAATTTTAATGAAGCAATTGATTTATTAAAAGTAGAATGAAATAAATAGTATTATAATGTTGATATATATATAATTGTTGTGATTTAATGTCGTCAATGATTTTTATTGACGAATTGGGCATATTAATAAAGTTTTACAAGTTGTCGTTTGAATATATCTTGTTGATTTGATATTTGTAATAGATAAAATAATGAATAGTGTCAAAAATGTCATTAAAGATATTTTAAAATAAATATGAATTTACTAAATATTATAAACTTAAGAAAAAACTATATTTATTACAAGTAACTAAGATAATGTTAAATATATCATAATTATCTATTTTGATTAATTTAATGGACACTTGTTCATGAAAATGACATAGATAATACTAAAATTAAAGAATGTGACAAAGTGTCACACTCTCATTTATTGTATGTAAAATAAATTTAATATATAGATACACTATAGAAAAAGATGATCCTGAAAATTATAGATAGATATAAAATAATTATCAAAATCATAGTAATTTATTAAAACATTTTAGATTCTAACTAATTACCATAAATAATAACACAATATTGATAATGTCATTATATTATTAATAAAAATATAAAATAAATGAATTTAAAATATTAAAATAAATATAATTTGAAATAATTTATATTATCCCGGAGTTTTTATAGTTAAATATGAAATATTCGAAGTTAATTAACGGTTTATTTCTATATTATCTTTCTGTTTCGATTTTATTTAATGTCGATGTAATGAATAGCGTCAAAATTGACTCAATTAATATTTTATAAAAATAAAATATTATTAAATTATTTAAAAATCACTAAAGATTATAAAAATTTTAAAAATTATAATTATATGGTCTAAAATTTCATAAATTTTTCCATGTATTCTCAATTTAGACCATATAAGTAAATATTTATAACCGTTTAATATTTCGAATATTGTTACCATAATAAATATAAAATAGATTAATTAAAGATAAATCAATATGATATGGATTAAAATAGATTCCAAACATATCTACATTTTATTTTTTGAGTGTATTACAAACCATACTCAGCATATCTTTGATGTTATTCTTTTTTTATCCATTTGAAAGTGGAAATAAATTTATATTAATTTATTATTTTGAGTGTTTCCTAAAGTACCCCTAATCTCTCTTATAAAAGGGAACATAAACATCTATTTTATTCACACATATAATGCCATTTATTTCACCCAAACCTAGTCCGAATATCATTCCAAATTCTCTTACTTCATCCAAGAGGCCTTATTTTTTGCATAAATACAACCTATTATGTCCTTTTTTGAAAATAAAAAATGGACACCTAATGAAAAGGTAATTGTTTTATCAACCCTTTCAATGGTATTTTCTTATTATACTTTATATTAATATTTTTCAGTAAATTAGGTTAATAACATGTGAATAATTTATATTCTGATATGTTATAAATAATATAAACAACCTTATTTTTCTTTTTATCCATTCTACAAATAACAATATCACCATGTTTGCGTACGTATGACTTACCGTATCCACACTGTGGTGTAACTATTTTTCATCACTACATTATTTAAATGGTTATAATGATGAATATAATGGATATAAATTATCAATATTCCATGATATTTAAAATTAATAATTAACATACCAACATTTTTCTTACACGTTTACCATTAAGGAAATGATGTTGTCTCTCATATGTAAGCACACCTTACCGTCTCCACGATGCGATGAGATTAATCCTCCACGTTAATCATTAAAGAATGATTATAAAATATATATATATATATATATAATGAATAAGTATGAAATATATTACATAATATCTCTATTTGAGTTATATATATATATATATATACTTTAATTCATTTAATACGATAAGAAAACATAAATAGCATTCATGCGTACATAAGGTCAACCATTTCCATTAATGGTGTATTTTATTTCATATTTATATCTATTATATAAATTGATATTCTATATATATGATATATAAACAATTTTCTTACATTCTAAATGTAATTGAATCAGTATCTAAGTAATATGATCTTGAATAACAATTCAACACACATATGATAAACAATATAGTTATTAATGGAAACATTTCTTTAACGTGGAGATGTTATTAAAATAGTAATATGAAGTCATAAATGAATCATATATGATATCTTATATATTATTATGATTATAATAGAAGTTAATAATATATTTAGAACCATTATATTAATGTTTTATACATGTTCGGAGAGTATCATACCTAAGGTAAGAAAATTATGTCTCACTTTTAATTTCCCTAAGATATAATCCATATTCACTCCATATTTCTGGTGTGCGGTGCATGTATTGAAACTATTATATATGATATCATGAATAAATTTATCTTTATGGTATTTATTTATTAATTTGAAAATATTGGGTTTATTATTTATATTTTTAATGTGGCATGGGATGCTTTGAATGCTTAATGAACTAATATTTTCTCCTTCTAAATATTCTTGTAATTGTCATACTTATTTAACTGTATGTAAATAAAATATTATATATGAATTTCTATGTATATTATTATGTTCAATCATATATTTTCAGAAGGAATATTTTTAATGTTTTATGTAAGGGATTGTTTAACTAAGAAAAAAAATTTAATTTATTAATGATTTATTATTCAAAATCATTATCATTAATTTCCATGATTTTAAAATTGGATTAAGGAATTATTTAAATTTATATGAATTTTTTGAAATGTTAATTAATTTCAGAAGTATCAAAGTGTAATGGAAGACATTGACTATAAAGTTTCTTTTAAAATGTCTTTTTGTATAAGTGTTCCGATTTTGAATAAATGGTTTCAATAAAAAATGGTATTTATCTAAAAATATTCTTGATGAATTTATTAGAGTATTTTCATCTATGTCAATATTCTTTTGTTGTATCATATGATTAATTTAGGTTGATATATTATGATATAATTGACCATATTTTATTGAATGGGTTATGATCAGAATGATAGTGGATATTCTTTTGAGATACCATTCATGGTTTATTGTTAAAATATTAATATTTCGTATACTAGTTTCTAATCCAAATAATTATGTTGTTTAAGTTTCACCATTTTTATATGAGGGATGAATTTGACTTAATATGTAATGGTTGTGTCCCTCCATAGCCACTCCATGTATCGGTAAGTCTCATGAGAAAAACTAGTTTTGGTATTTATGCATTTATGTATGGTCTTGGCATGAGGCCTTGATGGTGTATTTATGAATTCTGACATTATGAATTTCATCATTATGAGATTATTTAATGATTATACATGTGATTATTAGATTATAATAATATCCATGTGAATGTTGAAATGGACTTATTTGATTTATTCTTTCTATAACATGCTAATTATTATGTTTAAAGGCTTTTGTTTTAGTTTTATACATTACTAAAAAAGTTTGTTCTTATTTATGATAGATTCCTTCATATTATTTTTCCCTTACTAAGAATATGATCTCTCGTATTTCATATTTTTACCTTTAATATGTTTTCAAGATCTGTGTTATGATTGATATTTATGGTTATTCTAGGGGAATAATTGTGTTCTCAAAGGATTATCTATGTTGTATTTGATGATTTAAACTATACAGTAATGTTGATATATAATCTATTTTTGAATACTATTAAACTTATCCACACTTCAGGAATTGATTCCTCATAATCATGAAAATATGTTAAAAAAATGCACGGCCTCCGTGATTTTCGAGCCAAGGTATTACAGTTTCTATTAATGGATGTTTCGAATAACTGTTAAAATTAGATTTAGAAAACATATATTAGAAACATGACCTATGAATGACTTTGAGGATGAGAATAGGTATCATATATCGTCCATTAGTATTGGTAATGAATAACCATGGTCAGTTGTAACACCCTGACCCCAGTTACCTAGAGTCAGTGCATTATTACGTACCACTGGAATGATCAGAAACGATCAAGTCTCGAAAGACGGGTTAGTTTAGTAGCCTTGGAAGTAATAGATACATTCATAAGGTTTACATTACATAATAAAATGAAAAAAATACAACAACATTTTCTTCATTATCCATATTCATATCCCATAGACTGTCCCTAAAGGTCAGTCAATACATACTTCTTCGCATCTGTGGAATAATAAAATATAGAAAGGGATGAGCTCAGATAACCAGTAAGGATAACAATATAGCAGAAGATTTCCTAAATAATCGTAAACTTTTGAGGAAAAGTATAAAACTAAAGGAAATTCCTTTTATACATAAACATCATCATTATATGGAAGATATAAATCAAAATAATTCCATTTACTTACTCAAATGGATATTCTACTAGTTGAATAATCACATGAAATATCAATATACACTCATAATTATGGAATGAAAAATACCAGACTACATAACCACATATTCAAGGCCTTGTGCCAGGACTACAAATTAGACTTTTTCAAGGACTTGTTCTAAGACACTTGTTTGTCTCGTGATACCTACCGATGCATCGAGGAGCTATAGCGGGCCCCACCCATCCCTTACTAATTCTATTTCATTCCTCATATGAAAAGGTTTAAAAAGAACATAAAAATTCGTATTAAAACTGGCATATGAAATGTCAATACATTACCCATAAACAATGAATATTATAAAAATAACACATCCATAGTGAATCAAATCACAAAACCATCAATACAATATAGAAGATTTGTATCATAATAAATCAACATGAAACAAGTTTAAAATACATTAAAGGATTTTGACATGGATGAAAATAATTTGTAAAACTCTCAGAGAGAAATATCCCATTTTCAAAAAAATTTAAAAGTCAAACAATTTTAAAAGGGTGACATTTAAAGTCATTTTTGAATCAAAGTTTCCCATACAACTTTGAAACTTTTGAACATAATGAATAATTTAAAACATTAATGTCCATTTAAATAAATCCTTAAAACCATTTTGAAAACATGTACATTAATGAGAATGGTTTAGAAGAATAAATCATTAAAAAATTTAAAATGATGTTTTAGTAAAAACATTCTTTAAAAATAATCCCTTTTAAATCTATTTTATGAAACATGGACATGTATAATAAATATGTCCCAGTATATACTTACGTAAAAACAACATTGGATAATAAAGAGATTATTAAATTAACCCTTAACTTGTACTTAAACGTGGTCTAGGGTAGGTTAACCTCCTGTATAATGGTGAAATAATTGTTATTAAATTATAAAATAATCATATACATTAATATGATATTATATATAATCTTTTAACATTTATTTGTTAATAATATCTTAGTATTATCGCCGTTTCAGGTATTAACTGATTCATTTTCCACTGTATGATTTGATACGTATGTCGTATTTGTTATGGATGGGATATATATCATTCATATCCAGAATGATATCAAGTCATTAAACATTCTTTTTAATCATCTAATGTAAATTATTCTTGAAATGATACGATGAGGAATGAATCTCATCCCGTTCGTGGAGAAGGTAATCTGTACATACGCACAAGCGACGATATCGTTATTTTGATATTAAAATAATATATAATTGGATGGTATATCATATATAAAAAATCATTACCTTTTTACATTTATTATTTACATCAATTAGACATCATTATTATTCCCATCCAAATAATAATGTATTGAATAACGATTACACCAAAACGTGGAGACGGTAGGCCATACGTACGCACGTTTAGTGACATTTCATTCGAATGATAGACAGAATAATGAATATGGTTGTACCAAGTTTATAATAACATCACAGTATATAGATTATATAGTAGTTATTATTTTAGAATAGAAACAACAACAAAATAGGATGTGGAATAAGAAAAGATCATGAAAGCGGTGATGCAATATTTACATCTTCTTAGGGTTCATCCTTTTTATTTGATCAAAATGGATCCTTAGGATGGCTTTCATACTAAAGGAAGTCCTCTAGGATGAAGGGAGTACAATTGATAAGGTATTTGGGAAGGGGTTGTCCGAGCCTAATGGCATAGAAGGTTTTAATTATACAGAAGAGGGGTGCCCATTTATAAGAGGGGAGAGTGGCACCTTAGGAAAAGCTAGAAATACTATTTTATAAAAAAATAATTTTTGGTTTATAATGGATAAAAAATTTATTATATAAAGGATAAAGTGTTATGGGTCGAAAACCACTAAACCAATAGGTTTTATACTGGTTTGGGTCACTATATTAACATTATCTTTTAGATTTAACTCCTAGTTAAATAGTTTGACATTTACCATGTCTATTTGTATTTTTATATTATATAGTTAATAAAAATAATATATACTTCTAATAGAACCCCTAGTGGTTCATTAATGATACAACTATCAATATATAAGTATTAGTTATAAACCTTATATTTTTAGAAATAGAATATCAATTAATAAAATAATTTTTGTTTTATAAACTCTTTTATGCCA
Source organism: Viscum album (assembly GCA_963277665.1). NCBI lineage: Eukaryota > Viridiplantae > Streptophyta > Magnoliopsida > Santalales > Viscaceae > Viscum > Viscum album. Next base: position 1,598,432,617 of record OY728161.1, read on the forward strand.
TCTTTGACACGATTTGGTATTTTGTTTTTTCTAAATTCATAAAAACATTATTACATAGAAAAAAATTCATATAAACCACCATAAATTGTCATATTAACCTATAGAATTAGTATAATTCATAAAAATTATCAAATTAACGTCATTTGTGTATTTATAATATCAATTATTTAAAAATTTCATTAATAAGTTAATAACCACATCATTATTATATCATAAATAAAATAAATTATTTAATGTATAAAAATTATAAATCAAATACCATTATGTAGGAAATCTTTTTATCTTTATAATGAATATTTAAAGTCGAGTTTTCATTATTTTTAACCCTATATTTAAAATGGTTTAGTTATTAAACTTTGATTTTAACTCTTTTAACTCTTATTTGAATTAAATATTAATAAATTTCCTAATCTAATTCAAGTGGACCAAAAGGATAATATTTTATTCATAAGTTTGTTTTTTGTTGAATTAAACTAATCCAATAGAATTAGGACATGTGTTAGGGTAATAATAATATCATTTTTACCCATCATTACCCTATTTACTTTAAAATGTTGTAAGCAAAAGTAAAAAAGTTACTATTCACCAAAAATTATTTTTGTCATATTGATCCACATTTTACTCCTTGATATTAACCATGGATCTTGGATTTTTGAAATTCAACTCACAGATGTAGTGACATAATGTTTTATGTAAACTTTCAAATGCTCCTAGGAGGTGGGTAAAAGACGGTAAAAAGTCCAATAACATTTTTACATATCTAAAATTATTTTAAACTGACTCTATTGAATAATATTGGACTTATATAGGTATTATGTGTCTATTTTCAACTATAATTAATTTAAATAAAATAAATAATTATTCAAATTAAAATTCGGTTTTAAACTATAACTCGGTGTTTTTCACTATTCATAAAAAATTGAATGTTTTCCGAAAAATACTAAAAATTCACCCAAAGCTAATTTTGTTATTATGAATCCAAAAAATGAAGTCCATTTTAAAAGATAAAATTTGTAAAATTTCAATAAGTGGGTAATACTATTCATAACGGCGAGTTTGATTGGTTGTGGTGTGTTAGAACTCGAACGTGCATACACCACATGCTATTCTATTATTCAAAGAGAAGCCTACCATGGAAGCTTGAGGTGTTACATTATCTCCTCCTTCAAATAATTTTGTCCTCGAAATTTCTAGATTATTAGTGCATAAAAATACTCATGTGGTTCTTCATCACAGGTTCCTCGTGTTCCCACGTTGACACTTCCATCTTATGGTTTCTCCGTAGAACTTATACCAGACGTGTTGTCTGGTTTCTCAACACTTGTTCTCTTGTATCAAGAACCTTGACAGACTCTTCGCAATAAGATAGATAGGGTTCTAGTTCTAATTCTTAATAGTTGAGTACATGTGTTGGGTCAGGCATGTATTTTCTCAACAGTGATACATGGAACACATCATGAACATTGGAGAGACCTGGCGGCATTGCCAAACGGTATATTACAGCTCCAATTCATTCTATAATTTAGAAAGGTCCGACGTACCCTGGACTCAATTTTCCCATCTTAATGAAAAGTATAACACCCTTCCATGGAGATACCTTCCAGAAAAAATTATCTCCAACTTGAAATTCCAAATCCTTCCTTCAATTATCGGCATTGCTATTCTGCATACATTGAGATTCTTTGATGTGGTTTTGTATTACCTTTACCTTTTACATCATTTCCTCACCATGTTCTATGGATACAAGTTTTATTTCTCCAACATAGTCCCAAAAAGTTAGTGTGTGACATCCCTTTTCATATAACACTTCATATGGTTCTATCTGAATACTTGAATGGAAGCTATTGTTATAGTAAAATTCTACCATAGGTAAATATTGATCCCACATACCCTGAAATTCGAGTGAGAAGGATCTCAACATGCCTTCAATGGTTTTATTTATCCATTATGATTTTCTATCTGTTTGTGGGTGGTAGACAGTGCTCATACGATGTTCAATATGAAGGGATTTCTGATGAATTTTATATAATCTTGATGTAAAAAGGGGATCACGATGAAAAACAATTGATATGGGTACACCGTGAAGTCTTACAACTTCATTAATATATATCGTTTCTAGAAGTTCAAGTGGTAAATCTTCACTTATAGCATGAAAATGTGTTGACTTTGTAAGATGATCAACAACGACCCATATTGAATTGTTCCTTCTAAGAGTCTTTGGTAGTCCAATGACGAAGTCCATTGTAATATTATCTCATTTCCACTCTGGTATGGGAATTGGTTTCATGACTCCTCCTAGCTATTGCCTCCCATCTTTTGCCGGTTGACAAACCACACATCTTGACAAAAAATCATCAATCTCCCTCTTCATGTTGTCCCATAAAAAATGTTCCTTCAAATATCATTAAATCATAGTTCTACCAGGGTGTATAGAGAAATTGGAACTATTTGTATCATCCAACAATTCCCTTATTAGATCTGGTATATTGGGAACACAAAGCCTCTTCCCAAATTTCAAAATTCATTCTTTATACACAAAGTCACTCAATCTCCCATCATTCACAGATTTAATCTTCTGTTGAAACACTTCATCATCGGTCTGAGAACTCTTTATCCTTTCTAGTAAAGATGGTTTGGCAAACATTTGAAAAAGTATTGATGTTTCACCTTCCATGGTGATTCCCATATCCATCTTTACTAGATCCATGTATATAGGATCCTTTTAAACTCTCATCGAGTTAAAAACCCCATGATCCTTTCTACTGAAAGCATCTTCCACCTTATAATCCATCCCTAGGTGGTAGTGTATAGTGAAATCATAATCCTTGAGTAGTTCTAGCCATCTCTTTCGCCTCATGTTGAGTTCTTTCTGTGAAAAAAATATACTTCACACTCTTTTGATTAGTATATATCTCACATTTTTTACCATAGAGATAGTGTCTCCAAAACTTCCAAGAAAATATTAATGCTTATAACTCATGTTATTGATTAGGATATTTTTTCTGATGAATTTTTAGTTGTCGTGATGCATAGGTAATAAACCTATTATTCTGCATAAGGACACATCCATGTCCTTTCTTTGAAGCATCACTATAAATAACAAAACCATCATTCCCCGATGGTAGATTCAATATAGGAGCATTGAATAATCATCTCTTCAGTTCTTTAAAACCTTCTTCACACTCTTTTCTCTAACAAAATTAAACCTGCTATTGTGTTACTTTTCATGGTTCCACACTATCTCAAGTCCTTAATGAAATTGTACTGCAGTAAAATCCTATAATTCTTATAACATGTACATCATTTATACAATACTCAAATGACACAATAATTTAATAACAAAGTAAGAAATATAATCATTCCTCTTCATATTTGATAGTATCATAACTTTATTATTATACAATAGCAGCGTTTGTGGAATACTCTGATGATTTTTATATTGATTCGCGTGGTGTCCCAAATCCTTGCATATGAATCATTGAACATTTGAAACTACTTTCGTACCCCTGAAATCATGTACTTGGTGTCCTTTTCCACCACAGTTATAAAAAACTATCATTCCATTCAATCATTTACCAAGTTGATTCTTTCCATAGTTATCACATATTGGAAAATCCTTCCTTCCCCTCTTCCCTTTATCCACATTTCTCCCTACCATCCTTTTCTTTTCATTATTCTATTCAAAGCCACATGATTAAGAGAATTCTTTACTTATCATATAAAAAAGTTATATTATTTATTCATATGTTGAGAATACATGGGAGACTATATCACCTCTAAATGATGGATTAATACCATGAAATATATTATATTTCTTACTTTTTGGATCATATGTATTTCTTGATTTCTCATTCCTTCTACTGGTCACCATTTCTAAACAACGGAATACACTAGGTCTGTCTATGAATTGCAATTTATAATTCTAAACTAGTAAACTACTTAATGTAAATTCAAATGATTTTGGATATAATCTATAATCATAAAATTGTTTTATTTGAGGATCTATATACTCATAAATCCTTCATAATGATTTTTAATGAGAATGAGAATTATCCTATGCATATCCCATGGGAGTGTCATATCCAATAGTGCAGTAAGGCCCGTTTTCATGCACCAGTTCCGGTTTGAGTCAATCACATAGTGGTATTTTTGGGGTTTACCCCTAGGTACATCTGTTACAGATCCGCCTCTACCTGCTCATATCCATACTGGAGTTTATTTCATAGAAAACTCACAAAATCTCTAAATTACCAAAATTTTTGGAAGTACTTATATATTAATCCTCAAAGTCTATCTTATGGTAATGTTCTGTAATCAGAGTTTATCTAAATCCTACTTTCATGGTTTATACTAATCTTCCCCTGATACCTACTGTAACCCCCCGACCCCAGTTACCCATAGTCGGTCCATTATTATGTACCATTGTAATGATCACAAATGATCAATTCTCGAAAGACCGATGTGTTTAGTAGCCTTGGAAGTACTAGATACCTTCATAAGGTTTACATTACATCATAAAATAGAAAACTAAAACAACATTTTCTTCATTAACCACATTTGTATCCCACATAATATCCCTACAGGTCAGTCATAATATACTTCTTCACATCCCGGGAAAAATAAAACATAGAAAGGGGTGAGCTCAGATGCTCATTAAGGATAAAAATATAGCAGATTCCTTAATAAATATGAATAAACATTTAAAGAAATATATAATACTAAAACAAAATCCTTTTAAATATAAACATCATCATTATATGGAAAATCAAAATCAGAATAATTCCATTTACACACACACATGGATATTCTACTAGTTGAATAATCACATGCAATATCAATTGCTACTTTCATAATGATGGAATGCATAATGCCAGACATCATAACCACAAAGTCAAGGCCTCGTTCCATGACAAAAAATAATATTTTTTCAAGGCCTAGTTCCAAGACACTAGTTTGTCTCATGAGACCTACCGATTCATCGAGGAGTAATATAGGGATCCAACTGTCACATACTAAGTCCAAAACATTCCTCATATTAAAAGGTTTAATCATAACATAAACATTTTTATTAAAACTGGCATAAAAAATTTCAATACATTACCCATAAACCATGAATGGTATATATGTAAAACATCTATAGTGAAACATATCACAAAACCTTCAATACAATATGGAAGATTTGTATTATAATAAATCAACTTCAAATATGTTTAAAATCCATTCAATGATTTTGACATAGATAAAAATAATTTGTAAAACTCTTTGAGAGAAAAATATATTCTCCATGAAAACATTTTAATGTAACAAAATATAGAAAGGAATACATTTGAATAAATTTTTGAATCAAAGTGTACCATAACACGTTGAAACATTTTAACGTAATGATCATTTTAAAACAATCATGTACATTTAAATAAATCGTTAAAACCATTATGAAAACATGGACATTAATGAGAATGATTTAGAAGAATAAATAATTAAAACATTTAAAATGATGTTTTAGTTTAAATTTCCTTAAAAAGAATCCATTTGAATACTATTTTATGAACCATGGACGTGGATAATAAATATGTCCTAGTAAATACTTACATAAAAACAAATCGGATAATAATGAGATTGTAAAATTAACCCTTACCTTGTACTTTTCCTTGGTCGATGGTAGCTTATCCACCTGTATAATGGTGAAATAATTGTTATTAAATTATAAAAGAATAATATAAATTAGTATGATATCATATATGATCTTTTATAATTTCATTGTTAATAATATCTTAATATTATTATCGATTCGGGTATTAACAGATTCGTTTTCCATAATATGATTTGTTACTTATATTGAATTTGTTATGGATGGGATTAATATCATTAATATCCAAAATGATATCAAGTCTTTAAACATTATTTTTAGTCATCTAATAAAAATTAGTCTTGAATTTATATGATTTGGAATGAATCTCATCGTGTTCGAGGAGACGGTAATCCGTACGTACGCACGAGCGAGAATATCATTATTTTAATATTAAAATAATATATAATTGGATAGTATATTATATATAAAAAATCATTATCATGTTATATTTATTATTTACTTCAATTAATCATCATCATTATTCCCATCCAAATAATAATGTATTGAATAACGATTACTCCACTGCGTGGAGACGGTGGGTCGTACGTACGCACGTATGGTGACATGTCATTAAAAGGCTATATAGAATAATGAATATGGTTTTACCATATTTATAATAACATTAAAGTATATTGAATATACTGGATTTATTATTTTAGAATAGAAACAAAAAAGAAAGAGGAAGTGGAAGAAAAAAATAACATTGAAAGAGGTGATAAAATATTCACCTCTTCTTCGGGTTCTTCCTTTTGATTTAAAAAAAATAGATCTTTACGTTATCTTTATGACAAAAGGAAGGCCTCTATGATGATGGTAGGACATTTTATAGGGTATTTGGTAGGGTCGGCCAAGCCTGATAGCTTTGATGTTGTGAATTATAGAGAAGGGGGGTGCCATTTTATAAGAGGGGTGAGGGGCACCTTAGGAAAATCTAGAAATATTATTTTATAATAAAATAATATTCAGTTTCTAATGGCTTTAAAATTTATTATTTAAAGTATAAGGTAGGGATGGGTCGAATACCACTCAACCAATGGGTTCTAGATAGGTTTGGGTCTCTATATTAACATTATCATTTAGATTTAACTCTTAGTTAAATAGTTTGACATTTACCATGTCTCTATGTATTTTTATATTATATTGTTAAAAAAATACTATATACATCCATGTGAACCCAAAGTGGTTCATTAAGGATACAAATATAATTATATAGGACTTTTGGCCAAACCAGAAATTTCTAGAAATATAATATCAATTAATAATATAATATTTGTTTTAAAAACTCTTTTATGTCAATTTTTACACTATTGGGTATTTTGTTATTTCTAAATTTATTACAGCATTATTACCTCCAAAAAATAATCTAACCAACCCAAACATGTCATATTAACATATAAAATTAGTGGAATTAATAAAAAGCCTCAAATTATATTTATTTGGATAATTATAATATCAATTATTTTAAAATTTCATTAATAAGGTAATTACTGCATCATCATTGTGTCATTAATTAATTATATTATATAATGTCTAAAAATTATAAATAAAATACTATTATTTAGGAAATTGTTTTATATTTATATAGAATATTAATAGTCAAATTTATCTTATTTGTAACCCCATATTAAAAATTATTTAGTTATTAAACATTAATAATAAGTCTTTTAACTCTTCTTTGAATTAAATAATAATAAATGTCCTCATCTAATCCAAGTGGACCTAAAGGATCATATTTTATTCCAATGGTTTTTTTTCGAATTAAACATATCCAATAGAATTATGACATGTGTTAGGGTAATAATAATATCATTTTACCCTTAATTACCCTATTTACTTTTAACCGTGTTAAATAAAATAAAAAAGTAACTATTCACCAAAAATTATTTTCATCTTATTTAACCACATATTACTCCTTGATATTAACCATTTTTCTCAGATTTTTTAAATTCAACCCACAAAATCTGAAAAATTATGTTTTCTGTCAATTTGCAAATGACCATAATAGTTGGGTAAAAGACGGTAAATTGTTCAATAAAATTTTTATATATCTAAAATTATTTTAAACTAACTTCAATGAATTTAATTTAACATGTATCGGTATTATATATCTATTTTTACCTAAAATTAATTTAAATAAAATAAATTATTATTTAAATAAAAAATTAGTTTTAAATTATAACTAAGTGTTTTTCACTATTCATCAAAAATTGAAAGTTTTCAGAAAAATTCCAAAAATACACCCTAAGCTAATTTCGATATTCCAAATCCAAAAATGAAGTCCATTTTGAATGATAAAATTTATTAAATTTCAAAAATTAGGTATATCTATTCATAACGGCTAGTTTGATTGGTTGTGGTGTGTTAGCACTCGAAGTTGTGTATGACACACGCTGTTGTATTATTCAAAGAGAATCATACCGTGGATGCTTGGGGTGTTACATCAATCATATGGAATTATGGATTATGAATAATATGGAATCATTAATATATTATATAAATAATTATTTAGGAGAATATTACTGTGATTTTTGATTATTACTATATGCTTTCAGTTTTAGTCAATGGTTTGAATCAGTAATGTTATACACACAATAATTATACTGCTGATAATGAATAAGATACCAAAGAAAAATGTGAAGGTGGAGGAATTATGGAATAAGATGTTCAAGAGTAATAAATTATTTAAGAGTTAATTCTAATGTTTATGGTTATTTTTTATTTGGATTCCGTAATTATTGCATCAATGGTTCGATGGTTATCAGATTCATGAAATATAAAAGGACTGTAATGCATTACATATTTATTATGTATTTTGAATCATGAATAACTTCATTATGGTTTTGACTCTAGAAATGTATTTATCAATATGATTTACATTATGATGTTTGAGAATATGATGTTATGATTTGTATTGTTAATCTAAAACTCTTTTAGGATTGTTAATTTGGACATAAGTGTTTTGGAAACGTATCAATGTAAATAATGGTGTATGTTGAACATTGGATATTATTTTTTTAGGTTAATGTATGATTTATTGGATACTTTGGTCATTCTTTATTGGTTTAATTATGAATTTATAGGATAAAGGAATTACATGAAGGAATTATAATTCATTAAAAGTACTACAGGCATGAATATAAATTTTGAGCATTCATTTCCATAAGTATGTGATGAAGTGAAAATATATTGAAGCACAAGAAAATGATGGAATTATACTTATGAAATTTAAATATATCAATTAACTACATATTTGAAAGTAATATAATTCTTCAACTCTAGGGAAATGATCATGAAACCAAAAAGGTTATACTAGTACTTGTTCTGATGAATCAAATGGTCCAATAGATCATAGTGTATTAATAGATCTGTGATTATTGTCATTATCCATACAATGTTCTCTATCACTCTCCATTATAAATTGAATGTTATATATTTCTAAAATTTTCATGTCTTCCTCCATGGAACCCTTTTAAGTGCAATCTATAGTATCCTATATAATTCTTTTTATAAATATTAAATTAATAATTTTGTCGACCCTTATTCCAGCGTGGGATTTCAATAAAGGAATTTTGAATAGTCAAACCTCAATTGCAGAACATGAATTTGAATATAATGAGGAAATAATTTATTGAAGGAGGGGGGAATATAACACCACAATATTAAATAGTACATTCTATTTTTAACGCAATTTTATATCTTACATTGCATGACACACTATGTTCAAGCGAATCATGATATAGCAAACTAGCCATTTAAAAAAATGATTATGCATTGTTTAAACCAAATTATTAAATTATAATATTTCATTTCTCAAAATATATATGATTTTTGAATTTGAAATATCAAAAATATATTAGGGTTATTTTTTATATTGTTCTCAAAAGATTCATTTTTTTGGGAATGGTGAAAAATTACCCATTGATGATAATAATTGACTCATTACTAGAAATGGGGTCTTTCCGAACGGTTCTGAGCCATTGGGAAAGCCTGCAGAACCTTTGGTATATGTTATACCAATGGTTCTATAAACTGTGGGGAAGTAAGCCATTGGGAAAACCTATCCCAACGGTTTACAGAGAACCGTTGGTATAGGTTAGTAAAATTAACCTAAGCCAACGGTTTGGAAAAACTGTTGGCATAAGTTTTACCAACAGTTTACACAAAACCATTGGAAAAACTAAGGAAATAACCTCTTTCACAAAAGTTTAGAAACCATTGGGAATGGTTTTTTCCAACAGTTCTCATTGAACCATTGGAAAAAAATCCCTTAAAAAATTTACCAACCATTTTTTAACCATTGAGAAAGGGTTATTACAAGCCTATGGCAACAGTTTGAAACCGTTGGCATAGGCTGTGGTGTGAAAATTGCGCAGCAGCCTGCAATTTGCACAGTATCCTTTAATGATGTCCATTCTCCTCCTTTCCAATTACTATACCTGAAATAACAAACTAAGACATACATATAGAGAAAAAATTCATACACATTTAATATATAATGCATTCTTGAACTATACTCATACAAAATTAAATCATAATTCATAACGTAATTATAAACATACTTAATTGATTTAGATTTCAATTTAAAATTTAGTTGACAAGTATATGAGGAATCTGGAATTCAATTCATAATTGAATACATACATAATTTAATTATCAATTATCAATAAAATACATAAAAAACTATTTATGTATCAATAGAACCCTAATATGTTTGTTCGGTTTTTCGTATATCAGTTTTTTTACTAAAAATGATGTCCATTTTAAACTAAATGCATACACTTGGAGTGATACCGGCCACACTGTGCCTCAAATTGAAGATGGGTTGACTCGTACATGTTACATATGAATCATGGACCATTTTCCTAAAGGATCAACGTATTTTGAAAGAGTTTGGTTGGTTTTCCATATGCAAGTTATTGTTTTCACTTAAAATATTGTTCATTTAAAAAAATGAGACAGTTTGAGTGGTTACGACCACACCATGCCTCATATTGAGGCAGGGTTAACTCTTAAACATCACATATTACTCATTGATCATTTTGCTAAGGGTTCCACAAATTCAGAATGTGTTTGGTCAGTTTTATGTATGCATGTAGTTGTTTTCAATTAAAATGTTTTCCATTTCAAATAAATGTGAGAGACTTTGAGTGGTGTCGGCCAGACCGGGGCTTGGATTGAGGCCGGGATAACTCTTAAACCTCACATATAACTCATTGATCTTTTTCCTAATGTTTCAGTGGAATACGAATGCATTTCGTCAGTTTTTCGTATGTTAGTTGTTGTTTTCACTTAAAATGATGTCCTTTTGAATCAAAAGAAAGACACATTGAGTGTTTCCGGACACACAGTGCCTCATATTGAGACTAGGTTGACTCTTACACATCACATATGACCCATGGATCGTTTTCCTGATGTTTCAAACGAATAGGAATGAATTTGGTCTTTTTTCTGTATGCCAGTTGTACTTTTCACTTAAAATGTTATCCATTTCAAATAAAACTGAGACACGTCATGTTGTGATGGAAACACTGCACCTTTTATTTAGGCGGTATTGACTCATGAACATCACATATGACTAATGGATCATTTTCCTAAAGTTTCAATGGAATCTGAATCCGTTTGGTCAGGTTTCCATATATCAGTTGTTATTTTAACATAGAATGATGTCCATTTTCAACAAAAGAGAAACACTTTGATCTGTGCTAGACACACCACTCCTCAGATTGAGGTGGGTTTGACTTTTACACGTCACATATGAACCATGAATCGTTTTCCTAAAGCATAATCAAATTCATAAGGTGTTTGATCAGTTTTACGTATGTTAGTTGTTGTTTTCACTTAAAATATTGTTCATTTCAATAAAATGAGAAACATTGAGTGGTTCCGGTCACACCATACCTCAGATTAAGGCAGGGGTGACTCTTACACGTCAAATATGACCCATTTATCATTGTTCTAAACTTTAAACACATTCTTAATGTTTTTGGTCATTTTTTCGTATGCCAGTAGTTGTTTTAAATAAAAATGTTGTCCATTTCAAATAAATGTGACACACTTTGAGTGGTTCCAGTCACAGAAGGCCTCAAATTGAGGAGGGGTAGACTCTTACACATCACATATGACCCATGGATCGTTGTCCTAATGTTTCAATGTAATCGGAATTCATTTGGTCAGTTTTCTAAATGTCATTTATTGTTTTCTCTTAAAATGATGTCCATTTTAAATGAAAGAGAGACAATTTGAGAGGTTTCGTCTACACCGTGCCTCGGATTGAGGCGAGATTGACTCTTACACGTCAAAAATGGCCCATGGATCATCGTACTAATGTTTCAACAGAATCCAAATGTGTTTGGTTGGTTTTCTGTATGTTAGTTGTTGTTTTCACATAAAATGAAGTCCATTTTAAACTAAATAAAGACACGTTGAGTGGGTTCGGCCACACCGCACCTTGGATTTAGGATGGTTTGACTCGAGCAAGTCATATATGACCAATGGATCATTGTGATAAAGTATCAACAAAATCAGAATCCGTGTGGTCGGTTTTCCATATGTACTTAAAATGTTTTCCATTATAAACAAAAGAAAGATAGTTAAAGTGATCCCGTCCACACTGCAACTCATATTGAGAAGCGGTTGACTCGTACATGTCACATATGACCCATCTATTGTTGTCCTAATGTTTCAACAGAATCCTAATGTGTTTGGTTAGTTTACCGTATGTTAGTTGTTGTTTTCAATTAAAATGAAGTCCATTTTAAAATATACAGAGACACTTTGAGTGGTGCTGGCCACTACACGCCTCGGATTGAGGCTATGTTAACACGTACACGTCACATATGACCCATGTATTGTTTTTCTAATGTTTAAACTGAATCTGAATGCTTTTATTCAATTTTCTGTATGTAAGTTGTTGTTTTTATTTAAAATGTTGTCAATTTCAAATAAACCGGAGAAACATTGAGTTGTGTCGGCCACACCTAGCTTCGGATTGAGCCGGGGTTGACTCTTACACATCAAAAATTACTCATGGAACGTTTTCTTAAAGTTTCAAAAGAATCGGAATTCATTTGTTCGGTTTTCCGTATGTCAGTTGTTGTTTTAAATTAAAATGAAGTCCATTTTAAACTATAGAGAGACACTTCGAGTGGTGTCGGCCACGTCGTGCCTCAGATTGAGGTTGGGTTGACACTAACATGTCACAAATGTTCCAAGGATCATTTTCCTAAAGTATCAACACAATCCGAATGCGTTTGGTCGGTTTTCTGTATGTCAGTTGTACTTTTCACATAAAATATTATCCATTTCAAACAAAAGTGAGACACTTCAAATGGTTCCGGCCACACAGTGCCTCGAATTGATGCAGGGTTGACTCTTACACATCTTTTATGACCCATGGATCATTGTTATAAAGAATCATCACAATTAGAATCTGTTTGGTTGGTTTTATATATGTCCCTAAAATGTTTTCCATTTTAAACAAAAGAGAGACACTTAGAGTGATCCCGGACACACTGTGACTCCGATTGAGTCCCAGTTGACTTGTACATGTCACATATGACCGATGAATCGTTTTCCTAACATTTCAACAGAATAAGAATGTGTTTGGTCAGTTTACCGTATGTCACTTGTTGTTTTCAATTAAAATGAAGTCCATTTTCAACTATAGAGAGACACTTCTAGTGGTGTCAGCCACTCCGTGCCTCGGATTGAGGTTGGGTTGACACTTACACGTCACATATGACCCATGTATCTTTTTCCTACAGTTTTAACAGAATCCGAATGCATTTAGTCAGTTTTACATAGGTCAGTTTTTGTTTTCATTTAAAATGTTGTCTATTTCAAAAAAAAACCTCAGACACTTTGAGTGGTGTCGGCCACACCTGCCCACGAATGTGGCAGGATTGAGTCGTACACATCAAAACTGACTCATGGAATGTCTTCCTAATGTTTCAATATAATACGAATGTGTTTGGTCTATTTTCCATATGTCAGTTGTTGTTTTCATTTAAAATGAAGTCCATTTTAAACTACAGAGAGACACTTCAAGTGGTTCCGGCCACTCCGTGCCTCATATTGGGGATGGGTTGACTCGTACACATCAAAAATGACCCACGTATCAATATCCTAATTTATCAACACTATCCAAATGTGTTTGGTCAGTTTTTGGAATGTTAGTCATTGTTTTCAATTAAAATGAAGTCCATTTTAAACTATAGAGACACACATCGAGTGGTATCAGCCACTCCATGCCTCAGATTGAGACTGGGTGGACTCGTACACGTCACAAATGACCCAAGGATCATTTTCCTAAAGAATCAACACAATACGAATGTGTTTGGTCAGGTTTCCGTTTGTCAGTTATACTTCTCACTTAAAATGCTAACCATTTCAAATAAAATTGAGACACTTCGAACGGTGCCGGACACACTGTGACTCGGATTGAAGAGGGGTTCACTCATACACGTCACATATAACCCATGTATAGTTGTGCTAATATATCAACAAAATCAGAATTTGTTTGGTCATTTTTCCATATATGCCTAAAATGTTGTCCATTTTAAAAATAAGAGAGACACATAGAGTGATCTCGATCACACTATGACTCAGATTGATGTGGGGATGACTTGTACACATCACATATGTCCCGTGGATCGTTTTCCTAACGTTTCAACCGAATCTAAATGCATTTGGTCAGTTTACCGTTTGTTATATGTTGTTTTCAATTAAAATGTTGTCCATTTTAAACTATTGAGAGACACATCGAGTGGTGTTGGCCACTCCACGCCTCGGATTGAGGCTGGGTTGACACGTACACATCACGTATGACCCATGTATCATTGTCTTAATGTTTCAACTGAATCCGAATGCATTTATTTGGTTTTCAGTATGTCAGTAGTTGTTTTCATTTAAAATGTTTTCTATTTCAAATATAACTGAGTCACATTGAGTGGTGCCGCCCACACCTGGCCTTAGATTGATATGGGGTTGACTCCTTCACGTCACATATGTTGGCTTAATACCATGAAATATATTATCTTTATTACTTTTTGGATCATACGTATTGCTAGAGTTCTCATTCCTTCTACTTGGCACCATTTCTAAAAAACGGAATACACTATGTCAGTTTATGAATCGCATTTTATAATTCCAAACTAGTAAACTACATAACGTAAATTCAAAAGATTATGGTTATAATCAATAATCATAGAAATGTATTATTTGAGGATATATATTATCATAAATCATTCATAATTATTTTTAAAGAGAATGATGATTATCCTTAGCATATCTCCCATGAGTGTCATATCCAATAGTACAACAAGGGCCGTTTTCGTGCACTAGTTCTCATTCGAGTCAAGATCAAAGTGGTGTTTTCGGGTTTTACCACTAGGTACATATGTTCTAGAGCAGCCTCTACCTTCTTGTATCCAGACAGGGATGAATTACTTTGAAAAATCACAAAATGTCTACATTACAAATTTTTTTGGATGTAATTCTATACAGATCCTCAAAGTCTACGTTAGGGTAATGTGATCTAAGGAGAGTTTATCTAAATACTGCTTCCAAGGTTTACACTAAACTTCCTCTGATACCGACTGTAACTCCCCAACCCCAGTTACCCAGAGTCGGTGCATTATTATGTACCGTTGGAACGATCACAAACGATCATGTCTCGAAAGATCGATTAGTGTAGTAGCCTTGGAAGTATTAGATACCTTCATAAGGTTTACATTACACCATAAAATGGAATACTAAAACAACATTGTCTTCATTAACCACATTCATATCCCACAGAATATCCCTATAGGTCAGTCATAATATACATTTTCGCTTCTCGGGAAAAACAAAACATAGGAAGGGGTGAGATCAGATGCTCATTAAGGATAAACATATAGAATATGCTTTTATAAATAAGAATAAACATTTAATGAAATGTATAATACTAAAAAAATTCCTTTTCAATATAAAAATCATCATAATATGTAAAATAAAAATAAAAATAATTCCATTTACGTACTCACAAGGATATTCTACTAGTCAAATAATCACATGCAATATCAATATCCACATTCAAAATGATGGAATGAATAATGCCAGACTTCATAACAACAAATTCATGGCCTTCTTCCAAGACAACAAATAATATTTTGTCAAG
Organism: Viscum album; assembly: GCA_963277665.1. Taxonomy (NCBI): domain Eukaryota; kingdom Viridiplantae; phylum Streptophyta; class Magnoliopsida; order Santalales; family Viscaceae; genus Viscum; species Viscum album. The sequence goes on from OY728161.1 coordinate 1,598,448,402, forward strand.
GCCTTCTTCCAAGACACTAGTTTGTCTTACGAGACCTATCGATGCATCGAGGAGATATAGAGGGCTCCACCGATGACTTAGTAAGTCCAATGCATTCCTCATATGAAAAGGTTTAATAATAACATAAACATTTGTATTAAAAATGGCATACAAAATTTCAATACATTACCCACTAACCAAAAATGGTTTAGAAATAAAACATCCATAGTGAAACATATCACAAAAACATCAATACAATATGGAATATTTTTATCATAATAAATCATCTCAAACATGTTTAAAATCCATTCAATGATTTTGACCTAGATAAAATTAATTTGTAAAAATCTTTGAGAGAAATATCTATTTTTCATGAAAAAATTTTAATGTAACAGTATTTAGAAAGGAAGAAATTTGAAGAAATTTTTTAAACAAAGTGTCCCATACCACTTTGAAACATTTGATTGTAATGAACATTTTGAAAAAATCATGTACATTTCAATAAATCCTTAAAACCATTTTGAAAACATGGACATTAATGAGAATGGTTTATAAGAATAAATCTTTAAAACATTTAAAATGATGTTTTAGTACAATGTCCCTTAAAAATAATCCCTTTGAAAACTATTTTATGAAACATGGACATGGATAATAAATATGTCCCATTAGATACTTACTTAAAAACAATCTCAGATAATAATGAGATTGTTAAATTAATCCCTACCTTATACTTTTCCTTGGTTGAGGGTTGCTTAAGCACCTCTATAATGGTGAAATAATTGTTGTTAATTTATAAAATAATCATATACATTAATATGATATCATATATGATCTTATAACATTTCTTTGTTAATAATATCGTTATATTATCGTCGTTTCGTGTATTAACTGATTCGATTTTCATTATATGATTTGTTACGTATGTTGTATTTATTATGGATGTGATGTATTTCTTTAAGATCTCGAATGATATCAGGTATTTAAACATTATTCTTAATCATGTAATGAAAATTAGTCTTTAATTGATACGATGGGGAATGAATCTCATCGCGTTTCTAGAGACGGTAATCCGTACGTACGCATGAGTGACAATATCATCATTTTGATATTAAAATAACATATAATTGGATAGTATATCATATATAAAAAATCATTATCATGTTATAATTTTTATTTACATCAACTACTCATCATTATTATACCCATCCAAATAATAATGTTTTGAATAACGATTACACCACTACGTGGAGACGGTAGGTCGTACGTACGCACGTATGGTGACATGTCATTCAAAGGCTAAATAGAATAATGAATATGGTTTTACCGTATTTACTATAACATCATAGTATATATAAGATATCAGAGGAATTATTTTAGAATAAAAACAACAATTAAAGAGTAAGTGGAAGAAGAAAAGAACATTGAAAGAGGTGATGAAATATTCACCTCTTCTTTGGGTTCTTCCTTTTGATTTGAATAAAAGGGATCTTTAGGTTAACTTTCTGACTAAAGGAATGCCTCTATGATGAAGGTAGGACATTTTAGAGTGTATTTGGAAGGTTTGTACGAGCCTTATAGCTTTGATGTTGTGAATTAGAGAGAAGGGGGAGTTCCCTTTTATAAGAGGGGTGAGGGGCACCTTAGGAAAAGCTAGAAATATTATTTTATAATAAAATAATTTTCAATTTATAATGGATTAAAAATTGATTATTTAAAAGATAAGGTGGGTATGGGTATAATACCACTCAAACAATAGGTTTTAGACCAGTTTGGGCCTCTATATTAACGTTATCATTTAAATTTAACTCTTAGTTAAATAGTTTGATATTTACCATGCCTCTTTGTAGTTTTATATTATATAGTTAAAAAACTTGCTATATACATCCAAGAGAACCCCAAGTGGTTCATTAAGAATACAACTATCATTATATAATTCATTTGGCTGAACCTTACATTTTTAGGAATATTATATCAATTAATAATATAATATTTTTTAAAAAACTTTATTATGTCAATTTTTACACTATTTGGTATTTTAATTTTTTTAAATTTATAATAGCAGTATTACATAAAAAAATCATCTAACCAACCCATAAATTTCATATTAACCTAGAGAATTTGTGTAATTCTTAAAAAGTTTCAAATTACATTCATTTGTATATTTATAATATCAATTATTTTAAAATTTCATTAATAAGGTAATTACGGCATCATCATTGTGTCATTAATAAATTATATCATATAATGTCTAAAAATTATAAATAGAATACCATTATTTAGGAAATAGTTTTATATTTATAAGGAATATTTAATGTCTAATTTCTCTTATTTTCAACTATATATTAACAACGTTTTAGTTAATAAACATTGATTTTATCTCATTTAACTCTTCTTTGAATTAAATAATAATAAATGTCCTAATCTAATCCAAGTGTACCTGAAGGTTCATATTTTATTCATAAGGTTGATTTTGGTCAAATTAAACTTATCCAATACAATTATGTCATGTGTTAGCGTAATAAAAATATAATTTTTACCTTTAACAACCCTATTTAATTTTAACCATGTTAAATAAAAGAAAAAAGATACTATTCACCAAAAATTAATTTTTTTGTATTGAACCATACATTACTCTTTGATGTTAACAATGTCTCTTGGATTTTTGCAAATCAACTCACAGAAGCAGAAAAAATATTTTTTTTGTAAATTTTCAAATGCTCATAGGAGGTGGGTAAAAGACGGTAAAAAGTTCAATAAAATTTTTATATATCTAAAATTATTTTAAACTAACTCCGATGAATTATATTTGACATATATAGGTATTATGTATCTATTTTTACCTAAAATGAATTTAAATAAAATAAATAATTATTTAAATAAAAAATCAGGTTTAAACTATAACTCAGTGTTTTTCACTATTCATAAAAAATTGAATGTTTTCAGAAAAATACCAAAAATTCACCCTAATATAATTTTGATATTCCAAATCCCAAAATGAAGACCATTTTGAAAGATATGATTTATAAAATTTCAAAAATTAGGTACTACTATTCATAACTGCTAGTTTGATTGGTAGTGGTGTGGTAGAATTCAAAGTTGCGTACAACACACACTATTGTATTATTCAAAGAGAAGCATACCATGGAAGCTTGGGGTGTCACATCTATCCTATGGAATTATGTATTGAGAATAATATGGAATCATTAAGATATTATATAAATCAATATTTAGGAGAATATTACTGTGATTTGAGATTCTCACTATATGCTTTAAATTTTGGTCAATGGTTTGAATTAGTTATGTTATACACACAATGATTATACTGCTGATAATGAAGAGGATACCAAAGAAAAATGAGATGATTGAGGAATTAAGGAATATGATGTTGAAGAGTAGTAAATTTTTTAAGAGTGAATTGGAATGGTTATTGTTATTTTTTATTTGTATTCAGTAATTATTGCTTCAATGGTTCGATGGTTATAAGAATCATGAAATATAAAAGGACTGTAATGCATTAAAAATTTATCATGTATTTCGAATCATGAATTAATTCATTATGGTTTTGAGTATAGAAATGTATTTATCAATAAGATCTTCATTATGATATTTTTAAATATGATGTTATGATTTATTTTTTTAATCTAAAACTCTTTTAGGACTGTTAATTTGGACAGAAGTGTTTGGAAAAGTCTCAACGTAGGAATGGTGTATGTTGAACATTGGTTATTATTATTTTAGGTTAATGTATGATTTATCGGATACTTTGGTCATTTTTTTGGTTTAATTAAGAATTAATAGGATGGAGGAATTACTTGAAGGAAATAAAATTTATCAAAAGTACTACATGCATGAAAATAAATTTTGAGCATTCATTTCCATAAGTAAGTGATGAAGTGAAAATAGATCGATTCACAAGAAAAAGATGAAATTATACTTATGAAATTTAAATAAATAAATTAAATGCATATTTTAAAAGTAATATAATTCTTTAACTCTTTGGAAATTATTCTGAAACATAAAATGTTATACTAGTACTTTTTCAGATGAATCCAATGGTCCCATAGATCATAGTATATTTATATCTTTGTGAATGTTAACATTATCCAAACCACGTTCTCTACCACTCTCCATTATAAATTGAATCTTATATCTTTCTAAAATTTTCATTTCCTCCTCCATAGAACCCTTTTATGTTCTATCTATAGTATCCTCTATACTTACTTTTATAAATTTTAAATTAATAATTTTATCGACCCTTGTTCCAGTGTGGGATTTCAATAATGGAATTTTGAATAGTCAAACCCTAGTTACGGAACTCGAATTCGAAAATTATGAGGACAGAATTTATTGAATGAGGGTAGAATGTAACACCCCAATAATTCATTGTAAATTCTCATTTTAAATAAATTTTATATCTTACATTGCATGAGACACTATGTTAAAGTGTATCATGATATACCAAAATAGCCATTTAAAAAATGATTATGCATAGTTTAAACCAAATTATTAAATTATGATATTTCATTTCTCAAAATAGGCATAATTATTGAATTAAAAATATCAAAAATAGATTAGGGTTAATGTTTATACTGTTCTCAAAAGTTTCATTTTTTTGGGAATAGTGAAAAATTATCCATTGTTGATAATAACTGACTCACTACTTGAAATGGGGTCTTTCCCAACAGTTCTGAACCATTAGTATATGTTATACCAATGGTTCCCTAACCCAAGGGGAAGAAAGCCATTGGGAAAACCTATCCCAATGGTTTATAGAGAAATTTTGGTATAGATATCAAAATTTACCTATGCCAACGGGTTGGCCAAACCCTTGGCATAAGTTTTACCATCGGTTCACCCAAAACTATTGGTAAAACTATGGAAATAACCTCTTTCCCAACAGTTTAGAAACCATTGGGTATGATTTTTACCAATGTTTCTCATTGAACAGTTGGAAAATAAATCCCTAGTAACCTTTCCCAATAGTTTGTAAACCATTGGGAAAGGGTTATTACAAGCCTATGGCAATGGTTTAAAACTATTGGCATAGGCTTTGATGTTCAAATTGCACAGCAAAATACAATTTTCATAGGAACCTCTAATGATGTCCATTCTCCTACTTTCCAATTACTATACATGCAATAACAAACTAAGACATACATATAGAGAAAAAAATTCATGCACATTTAAAATATAATGTATTCTTAAACTATACACATCCATAAATAAATCATAATTCATAACATTATTATAAACATACATAATTGATTTAGAATTCAATTTAAAATTTAGATGACAATTATATGTGGAATCTAGAATTCAATTCATAATTGAATACATACATAATTTAATTATCAATTATCAATAAAATATATAAAAAACTAAATAAGTATCAACTGAATCGAAATACGTCTGTTCGGTTTTTCGTATACCAGTTGTTTTTACGAAAATTTATGTCCATTTTAAACAAAATACATACACTTGGAGTGATACCGGCCACAAAGTGACTCAAATTGAAGCGAGGATGACTCGTACATGTTACATATGACATATGGATTGTTTTCCTAAAAGATAAACATATTCTGAAAGCATTGTTCAGTTTTCTATATTCCAGTTATTGTTTTCACTTAAAATGTTGTTAATTTAAAAGTAATGAGACACTTTCAGTGGTGCCGGCCACACCATGCATCATATTATGGTAGGGTTAACTCATACACGTCACATTTTACTCAATGATCATTGTTCTAAAGTTTCAACAAATTTAGAATGCATTTGGTCAGTTTTCTGTATGCCTGTAGTTGTTTACAATTAAAATGGTGTCCATTTCGAATAAACTTGAGACACTTTGAGTGGTGTTGGACACACGGGGACACTGATTGAGGAGGGGTTCACTCTTACATGTCACATAAGACTCATGGATCATTTTCCTAAAGTTTTAGTGGAATATGAATGCGTTTCGTCAGTTTTCTGTATGTTAGTTGTTTTTTTCACTGAAAATGATGTCCTTTTGAAACAAAAGAGAGACACTTTGAGTGGTTCCAGCCACACCACACCTCGGATTGAGGCAATTTTGACTCATTCATATCACATATGACCCATGGATAGTTGTCCTAATATTTCAATTGAATATGAATTTGTTTGGTCTGTTTTTCATATGCCAGTTGTACTTTTCACTTAAAATTTTGTCCATTTCAAATAAAACTGAGACACTTTGAGTTGTGATGGCCACACTGCACCTCATATTTAGGCGGGGTTGTATCTTAAACATCACATATGAACAAAGGATCGTTTTCCTAAAGTTTTAAAGGAATCAGAATTCATTTGGTTGGTTTTCTGTATATCACTTGTTATTTTCACTTAAAATGATGTCCATTTTAAACAAAAGTGAGACACTTTGAGTGGTGCCAGCCACACCGCTCCTTGGATTGAGGTGTAGTTGACATTTACACATCACATATGACCCATGTATGATTTTCCTAAATCATCAACACATTAAGAATGCGTTTGTTTGGTTTCATGTATGTCAGTTTTTGTTTTCACATTAAATGTTGTTCATTTCAAAAAAAAAGACACATTGAGTGGTTCTGATCACACCATGCCTTGGATTAAGGCAGGTTTGACTCTTAAACGTCACATATTACCCATTTATCATTCTTCTAAACATTCAACACATTATGAATGCGTTTGGTCAGTATTCCTTATGCCAGTAGTTGTTTTTAATTAAAATGTAGTCCATATCAAATAAATGCGGGACACTTTGAGTGGTTTGGGCCAGACCAGGCCTCAGGTTGAGGCGGGTTTGACTTGTACATGTCACATATGACCCATGGATCGTTTTCCTATTGTTTCAATGGAATCCGAATGCATTTGGCCCGTTTTTCGTATGTCATTTATTGTTTTCACTTAAAATGAAGTCTATTTTAAACGAAAGTGATACAACATGAGATGTTCCGGCCACAATGTACCTCAAATTGAAGATAAGTTGACTCTTACACATTATAAATAACCTTTGGATCGTTGTACTAAAGGTTTAATAGAATCCGAATACGTTTGGTCGGTTTTCCGTATGTCTGTTGTTGTTTTTACTTAAAATGAAGTCCATTTTAAACTAAAGAGGGAATATTTGAGTGGTTCCTGCCACACCGTGCCTCGTATTGAGGTGGGGATTACTCTTTTACATCATATATGACCCGTGGAAAGTTGTGCTAAAGTATCAACTCAATCAGAATCCATTTGGTCGGTTTTCCATTTGTACTTAAAATGTTGTCCATTTTAAACAAAAGAGAGACACATAGAGTGATCCCGACCACACTGCGACTCAATATGAGTCATGTATGACTCTTACACGTCACATATGGCCCATGGATCATTGTACTAAATTTTCAATAGAATTAGAATGCGTTTGGTCAGTTTAGAACATGTCAGTTGTTGTTTTCAATTAAAATGAAGTCCATTTTAAACAATAGAGAGACACTTCGAGTGGTTCTTGCCACTCCATGCCTCGTATTGAGGATGGGTTGACACGTACATGTCAGATATGACTCATGGGGCTTTTTCATAATGTTTCAACTGAATCTGAATGCGTTTAGTCGGTTTTCCGTATGTCTGTTGATGTTTTCATTTAAAATGTTGTCTATTTCAAATAAACCTGAGACACTTTGAGTTGTTCCGGCAAAACCTGGCATCAGATTTAGATGGGGTTGACTCGTACACATCACAAATGTATCATGTAATGTTTTCCTAAAGATTCAACAGAATCAAAATGCGTTTCATCAGTTTTCTGTATGTCAGTTGTTGATTTCAATTGAAATGATGTCCACTTTAAACTATAGAGAGACACTTTGAGTGGGGAAGGCCACTCTAGGACTCATATTGAGTCTGGGTTGACCCTTACAATTCAAAAATTAACCAAGGATCATTGTACTAATGTATAAACACAATCCAAATGTGTCTGGTTGGTTTTCTGTATGTTAGTTGTCGTTTTTAATTAAAATGAAGTCCATTTTAATCTATAGAGAGACACATCGAGTGGTGTCAGCCACTCTGCACCTCATATTGAGGCTAGGTTGACTCTTACACATCACAAATGACCCAAGGATCATTTTCCTAAAGTATCAACACAATCTGAATGTGTTTGGTCGGTTTTCCTAATGTCAGTTGTACTTTTCACTTAAAATGTTATCCATTTCAAGCAATAGTGTGACACTTTTAATGGTTCCAGCCACACCGTGCCTCAGATTGAGTCGGGGTTGACTCATAAATATCACATATGGCCCATGGATCATTGTGATAATGTATCAACACAATCAGAATATGTTGGGTTGGTTTTCTGAGTGTACCTAAAATGTTGTCCATTTTAAACAAAAAGGAGACACTTTGAGTGATCCTGGACACACTGTGACTCAGATTGAGGTACGGTTGACCCTTACACGTCACATATGACCCATGGATTGTTTTCCTAAAGTTTCAACATAATCTGAATGCGTTTGGTTAGTTTACCGTATGTCAGTTTTTGTTTTCAATTAATATTAAGTCTATTTTAAACTACAGAAAGACACTTCAAGTGGTGTCGGCCACTACACGCCTCAGATTGAGGCTGGGTTGACACATACACGTCACATAGGACCCATGGATGATTTTCCAAAAGATTCAACTGAATTTGAATGTGTTTAGTCAGTTTTCCGTATGTCAGTTTTTTTTTCATTTAAAATGTTGTCTATTTCAAAAAACGTGAGAAACTTTGAGTGGTGCCAGCCACACCTACCCTCGGATTTTGGCGGGGGTTGACTCGTACATGTCACAAATGACTCATGTAACTTTGTCCTTATGTTTCAATAGAATATGAATGAGTTTGGTCAGTTTTCTATATGTCAGTTGTTGTTTTCAATTAAAATGATGTCCATTTTAAACTACAGAGAGACACTTTCAGTGGTGTTGGCCACTCCGCACCACGGATAGAGGATGGATTGACTCGTTCTCATAACAAATTACCCAAGTATCAACACAATAAAAATGTGGTTGGTCGGTTTTTCATATGTGAGTTGTTGTTTTCAATTAAAATGAAGTCCATTTTAAACTATAGAGAGACACTTTGAGGTGTTCTGGCCTCTCCATGCCTCGGATTGAGGCTATGTTAACTCGTACATGTCAAAAATGACCCACAGATCATTGTCCTAAAGTATCAACACAATCCGAATGTGCATGGTCAGTTTTCTGTATGTCAGTTTTAATTTTCACTTAAAATGTTATCCACTTCAAACAAAACTGAGACACTTCGAATGGTGTCGTCCACACCATGCCTCAGATTGAGGTGGGGTTCACTCGTACACATCACATATAATGCATGGATTGTTTTTCTAAAGTATCAAAACAATCAGAACCCGTTTGGTCGGTTTTCCGAATGTACCAAAAATGTAGTCCATTTAAAACATAAGAGAGACACTAATCATGATCCCGACAAAACTGCAACTCTGATTGAGCCGGAGTTGACTCTCACATGTCACATATGACCCATGGATCATTGTCCTAATGTTTTAGTAGAATCCGAATTTTTTTGGTTAGTTTACCATATGTCAGTTGTTGTTTTCAATTAAAATGATGTCCATTTTAAACTATAGAGGGACACATCGAGTGGTGTCGGCCACTCCGCACCTCAGATTGAGGTTGGGTTGACTCGTACACATCACATATGACCCATGGGTATTTTTCCTAAAGTTTCAACTGAATCCGAATGCATTTATTTAGTTTTCCATATGTCAGTTGTTGTTTTCATTTAAAATGTTGTCTATTTCAAGTAAACCTGAGACACATTGAGTGGTTTCAGCCAATCCTAGCCTCATATTGATATGTTCTTGATTCTTAGACTTTAAAAATGACTCATGGAACATTTTCCTAATGTTTCAACAGAATCTGAATGCGTTTGATCAGTTTTCCGTATGTGAGTTGTGGTTTTCACTTAAAATGAAGTCCATTTTAAACTATAGAGAGACACTTAAAGTGGCTCCAGCCACTCCGTAGCTCGGATTGAGGATGGGATGACTCTTACTCGTCATAAATGACCCAGGTATCATTTTCCTAATGTATCAACAAAATCCGAATGCATTTGGTCGGTTTTCTGTATGTCAGTTGTTGTTTTCAATTAAAATGAAGTCCATTTTAAACTATAGAGAGACACTTCGAGTGGTGTCAGCCACACATCGCCACATATTGAAGATGGATTGACTCGTACACGTCACAAATGTCCCAAGGATCATTGTCCTAAAGTATCAAAAAAATACAAATATGTTTGGTCAGTTTTCTGTATGTCAGTTTTACTTTTCAGTTAAAATGTGATCCATTTTAAAAAAAGTGAGACACTTCAACTGGTATCGGCCACCCCGCACCTTTGATTGAGGAGGGTTTGACTCGTGCACATCACATATGTCAAATTGATCATTGTGCTAATGTACCGACACAATCAGAATCTATTTGGTCAGTTTTCTGTATGTACTTAAAATGATGTCCATTTTAAAAATAAGATAGACACATAGTGTGATCCAGACCACATCATGACTTGGATTGAGCTGGGGTTGACTCGTACACGTCCGATATGACCCATGGATCGTCATGATAAAGTATCAATAGAATCCGAATGCTTTTATTTGGTTTTCTGTTTGTTATTTGATCTTTTCCCTGAAAACCCCATCCATTTAAATCAAAAGAGACACAGTTAGAGTGCTACCTGCAACACCGCACCTTGGATTTCGACAGGGTTGACTCGTACACGTCACAAATGACCCATGTATCATTTTCCTAAAGTATCAACACTAACCTGGTAGCTCTCACCTAGAATCCAAAGCATACATAATGGAATTTCATGTGTAAATTCTAGGATCATGACGAGTCCGTATATGAGTCCTCAACATGTAACCCATGTCTTATCCTAACAATTGTCAAGTAAACCAAATCAAAAAGTCTTATTTCACATAACATGGAGAATGTACAACACGAATTTGTATTCAAATTAAAGCATATCATCACATGAATTTGACGAGACTGAGATAATAAGCTTCCTATGACATTCATATAATTTAAGACATACAAAAATGGAATAATACTAAATAACATTGCATGATCATAAAAATAAAAAAGGCATGTGAAATCAAGGAGGAGGGTGGGGGCTGTCTGGGGGAGCAGGGAGGAGGGTGGGCGGGCAGTCTAGGGGGCTGTCCGGGGTCCAGGTAGGAGGGTGGGGGGCTGTCCGGGGGGCTGTCCAGTGGGTGTCCGGGGGGATGTCCGGGGACCACAGAGGAGGGTAGGGGCGGTCCGTGGGGCTGTCTGGGGGGCTGTCATGGGGGCAGTCTGGGGTCCAAGGAGGATGGTGGGGGATGTCTATGGTCCAGGAAGTAGGGGGATATCTAGAGAGTTCCCAAACACACAAAACTCTATAAACATGATCAAGATACAAAACAACCACTAAAAGTCATCAACATCCATGAAAACAAACAATATATAAAAATAACTCAACTCAAATACTATACTACGGGTCTAGAAAAATCCATCATCTAGAGTATATTAAACATCAAATCTCAGTAATATTAGTAAAAAATGAAACAGATCAACTTATACCACATCACTATCACCATCATCACCATCATCATCATCACCCCTGTCCTCTTCCTCTCCCTCCTCAACACCCTACTCCTTGCCCTATCCATCCGCCTCACCCTCCTGCTCACCCTTGCCATCCGCCTCGCCCTCCTCATCTCCTCCTTTTTTGCATCAGACTCCTCACCATCATCTTCTACAAGATAGAAATCATCTTTACCACCACTAGAACTACCACCAGGTGCACCATATATATAACGTATCGACAAAATATATTCATCAAAAGCTGGGCTGGCCTCTGGTGGAAGTGTTGGATGTAGAACTTCAATAAATTTCATAAATGCACTATTTTCCCTAATAGATAGTTATGTTGTCTCTTTGGACCTTTTTTCAACTTCTTCTGCATGTTCCCTAACTATCTGCATCTCAGTGGCACTAAAAATCATACCTGAGGAGGGATAATGCCTTGTCGGGGCTATCATAGGTCGGCAACGTACTCTGCGAGGATGCTCCTCTCCCAACACATGATGTAAGAGATCAGTTGGCCCAAAATTGTCTGGTTTTTAGGCATCGAGACCTCTAAAGAAACCTATTACAAATATAAATATATTATTAAGTTAAAAATGAGATATTAAAATATAAAATCAACATATTAAAACTTACAATCTGTTGCTGAGTTGCTTCATTGACGGCACTTCCATCCTTTTTCTGCCTACTCGACCAAAACAGTTTTGCTCGTGGCACATGTCCTTCAATATTCTGTATTTGCCTCTACATTGACATTGAAAATTAATTTTATATGAAAACATTAGAAAACTATTAAATAATTGAGGAAATAAATAAATTTTATGTCGTAATGAAAATTTATAAACAATTGTCATACTTGCTTCCTCTCATGATCTTGCTTCGTAGTACGTCCAGGTGTGTGAAGGTATTTTTTGTATCAATGTTTTTCTTATTTTTTCAAGATGATTCCTAAATAAAATTTGACAATTAAAAAGATATTATTAATTTAAAACATGAAAGTTATTATTTAAATACCTCAAATGTAATTAATACCCTAAACTCAGTAGTCGTCCAATGAGTATTCATCTGACAATACTTATCTATTGGAAAATCATCCACAACTGGTACCACCTCTAACTCAGGTCCAACTCTTGCACGCCAGCCAATATACAAATCATGCTTATTGGCTCTCCAAATCTCTCCTAAATCCTTTAGACATTCTGGTCATGCACCCTCACCATCTAGAAATATAAATCTATGATGAAATCAAAATTTTAATTCATATAAATAGAAAAATAATTCATGGCATTAAATACAACATATTTTTTACCCATATCTTTTTCCAAGCTCAATCCATGACCTCATGTAGAAAATGTCTCCACGATAGCGGGCTTATGGAAATGATGTTAGTGTATTTGGCAAGCATCGCCAAAAACTCCGACATTGCCGCCATGTTTTCTCAACCATTTGGTTGTCATCATTTTAATCCACCATAACCTGTGTGTGGTGGTTCCACACAACATGCATGTGTGTACACCCCTCCCCCGCCTCATGTTAGTAGATGTATCTGTCATGAAATAAAAACAAATTTTTTATCAAAACATGTTATAATGAAAATAAATATTTCTATAAAAATTTGATAGGGTTCTATAAATATACATGCGCCAGTCTGATCATGGAGCAACGCTGGATCCATAGAAACTCATGGAACACCTTGTGGTGGAACATGAGTCGAAGATGATGGAATATGGATGCTCTGAGAGACAGAAGTAGAAGGAAAAGAAGATGGGACAACTGTATGACCGGATTCTAACTAGGGAGTGGGAATCATCATGGGATATGAAAAAGATGGGCCAGAAGATGCAAAAGGTGGTGAAAACATGGGAGGCATAAATATCCCGTGTGTCCCTAACGACGCACCAGGATCATAATTTGGGAAGGATGACATGTCCGTGGGAGGGGCAGGGTCTAGTCGGGTACGCGAAGCTTCTTGTCCACCTCTAGTACGAACCCTACTCATACCACCGACTTGAGTACTAGGACCAGTACTACACTCCTTGTAGAATAATTGTCTATGTATAGGTGGATCCTACAAAAATGTTTACAAAAATATTAATCACATGACATTATATGTTCTTTAAATATATATATTTGAAATAAAGTACTATCTTTAGGCACTAATCGTGGAACGCCCATCTTAGCCATTCGACGATTGTTCTCTATCATTTTTTCCTTCGTCTCTCTTCAATTGGATGCATTCCCTTCTTTTGAAAAAAAATATGTAATTAATTAAAAAATGAAAAATAATGTGTAACCTAAAAAAATAAATATATAATGGAATAATGGGATTCATTAGTAATTTAGCTATCAGTTGTTTTAGAAGTGCATGATTGGATTTAATAAATCATACAATTTGTAATGTTCACCATGTTAGAGATACTGTTTTTATAGGTTTGAATATAGTTCAATTCCAAATTAGAAAATGCAATTAAAATTAAACTGTAACCAATAAACATTGAAAATTCACATAACGGTCAATTCACCTAAAACATATTTGTGATAAATACTAAATCAATTTGAATATTACCAACCGTAACAACCCAACTCGAGGTAAACCAAATGAATTGAGAACATGGATGAATGATTCTTTATATTTTCAGCCATAACTTTAGGTTCACAATCAACTCTAACAATTGATCTATTGGAGCCGTCAAAATAAATTAATGGATTGCTTCCAATGGGACTAGGGATAGTGTCAATACCATCATCACCATCACCAAAAATATGTCTTTTAATTACTTCAACTATGATGCCAAATTCAGCTCGAAGTTGGTCTTTGATATCAAAAACATGTTTATCCATTTATACCAACACATATGGTTTTTTGGTAGCAAGAGGGAGAGTCATATTAATTACTCGAATTCCACAATCATCTATAAATTTTACATGTCTCGTCATCGAATCAAACCAATGACATTTCATCATTGTGACTCATCCATGAGAGTAATAATCCAATATTAATATTTTCTCAACCACTCCATAATAACCCACATTTTCAAATCACGGTATACTATTTGATGCACTGGCATAACTATCTGTTGTGGAAGTAACCATAACATAATCATGTTATTTTCTCATGTTCTTTGCTCGTTTAGTGACAATAAATTTGAAACTATTGATAACAATTGATTTACAGTCACGATCCACGGTATTAGGACCAAAAGCCAAAGCTCTGATTTCCTCAGAGACAGAGTCAGCCAACAAACTCAATACCTGCAATATAAATGATTATTAAACTTAATTAAATATTGATATAATTTTTATAAACAATAATATTTTAACCTTCAATTTTAACCAAGCATAAAACTCTTTGCTATGCAAAGTCACTCACTTTATCAATGATAAAGAACAATGAATCATATTTATCATTGTTTTATGATCCCTATAGATAAAAAATATTAATAGTTTAATAGATATATATGTAATATATACATATTTAATTTTTTTAACTGATATAGTCATCAAAAAAATCACATTTGAACAAAACATTGCATTGTGTCATCTGCCGCTCTTCATGGATTAATGTATTCTATGTATATGATCCATGAATTCCTCATGTTTGAGGATGTGATGGAAAACTAGGTTCAATTTTCACATACTGTTCATCGTCATTTCTCATTGTTCTGTTCATTCTTGTAGTAATATTAGACAAATACATTGAGCATAAATCTATACATTCTTGAGCCAAGTACCCGTTCATGATAGAACCTTCGAGATGATTCCTGTTTCGGACATAAGACATTAATCTGTACATATTTCTTTCAGTTGGATACATCCAATGAAAAGAAACATGTCCTCCAAGATGTATTTAAGTGGGAATATGGACAGTCAGAATCAACATGCATGTGAAAAATGATGGAGGAAATATTTTCTCCAACTCCCACAAAATTAATGGGGAATCTGTCAACATTTTTTGCAAGAAATACTTGGACAGC
Source organism: Viscum album (assembly GCA_963277665.1). Taxonomy (NCBI): domain Eukaryota; kingdom Viridiplantae; phylum Streptophyta; class Magnoliopsida; order Santalales; family Viscaceae; genus Viscum; species Viscum album. Next base: position 1,598,463,965 of record OY728161.1, read on the forward strand.
TTCTTAGCACAAGGATCTCTAAACAAATGGCACAATCGAATAACAGTCACCCTTACATTATTGGAAAAAGGTAATGGATTCCTATTGGAAGCAACTCAAGTAGTAGAACGTGATAATCATGAGTCTTCAATGATTTTAGCTTCAACTCTCTTCTGTTGACCCATTTAGATATGTTTCTTGAATAGGCATTAGGAACTCTAATAGTCTCTAATACTTCCAGAAATTGTTTTTTCCATATGTGTCATCACATAAGAAGCACATAGAAATTTCCATTTATTTTCACTGATACAAAAAAGATGTAATTATGGACTGATTCCCCAATCCACCAAGTCACACCGATATCGTAAATCATATTTTGTCTTCCCCTTGAAATTTATAAGAACCAAAAGCAACATTTCACATATATTCTTTTCAATATGCATTACGTCTATGTAATGACGCAACAAATTGGTTGTCCAATAAGGAAAATAAAAAAATATACTCCTCTTCCTCAAATTGTAAAAGGTTTAAGTGGAAACATTTTTTCTCATTCCAGATTTCATTTGACCCTTCCCGAATGAAAAAATAAAATCTTTCAATTCATTAAGAACATTAGTTCTAGACATACGCTGAGGTGGACCATCGGTCTCTAGGGTATTATCAAATATTCGACTATTTATTCTATATGGATGATCGTTTGGCATGAATCGTCAATGTCACTTAAAACTAAAACTACAACGATGTTTCAGTCTTCTAGATCGTGTATTCTTCATACAAACTGGAAATGACAGTTTTCCCTTCGTGCTCCTTCCAGACATCCTTGCATAAGCCGAAAAATCATTGATCGTCCACATAAGTGCAGCCCGAATCTGAATTATGTCTTTCGAACATGCATCATATGTGTGCACACCCACATCCCAAAGAAGTAAAAAACTCTTTTATTAAATTTTTCATGTATACATAAATATCAATGCTAGGATCAGAAGGAAAAGATATGTGTATACTTATGAAAATGAATGGATTTTTCATACCCAACCATGGTGGAAGATTATAAATGTGTATAAAAACGGTACATGTGCTGTGTGAAGTAAACATTAGCCCAAATGGATTAAAACCATCACATGAAAGACCCAACCTCACATTGCGCACGTCAGCTGCAAAATCAGGATGTCGAGCATCAAATCTCTTCCTGGAAAATTCATCTGCAGGATGAACCAACTCATCATTAGTCTTCATTCTCTCGGTATCATGCCATCTAATTTTTATTGATATTTCATATGACATAAAAAGATTCTAGAGTTTGGGGATCAATTGAAAGTCCCACATTACTTTCTGTGGAATTCGGGATCGTGTTCCATCAGATTTTGACTTTCAGCGGGATGTGCCACATTTTATACAATCATTTCATTCTGCGATTTCCTCCCATAATAATCTGCAATCTTTCGGGAAATCATAAATTTTGTTTCTTCAAAATCCAAGTTCCTCAACTAACTTCCATGACATATAGTGGTTTGAGGAAATATCTGCATCATCGGGAAGTAAATCCTTCAAGAGGGTAAGAATGCAATCAATTGTTGTATAAGAAATCAAATACATAGTTTTCTAATGAAACATTTGGATTAAAAATTCCGGCTTTTTCATTTTATCGCATTGTTGATATACTGGAGTCGTGGTAGCATCATTCAATTTTATCACCCTATCAATATCATCATTTTCACTAGATGCATTAGTTGTCCTAATATCGAAGTCTTGTTGAGTTGAAATCCTTTCATTTTCATGATGACGAATAAATGTAAACCGATCATCTAACAAATTCTACATTCCAATCCTTTCATTTCGATCATCACCAATTTAAGATTTCATTTTCTCCCCATTGTGATACAACACAATGTATTTTCCTTGAAATCCATTTTTGGTTATGTGGTAGCTGACTTCTTCATGGATCAACCAAGGTATACCAACACAATTGTAACATGGGCAATGTATGTGACCACTATATAAAGCATTGTGAAATGAAAAATCAATAATCCTCTCTAAATTGTTTTGAAAATCGCTTGAGATCTGATCGGTTTCAAACATCTAACTTTGGTCCATTCTGTAAAAATAATTTATATAAGTCATTTTGTCATAAACAATTCATTAGGATTGAACTTTAAAAGAAAATATATTTAAGTAAATGATAAAGGAATAATTTTCTAGTCGATCTAGTGAACTATTAAAATAATATAAAGAAAAAGTACTCATAAATTAAATTAAAATTTATTTATATTCATTTTCGTTAGGTCTATAAGAGGCACATGCCTCAGGTCACATTATGTGTTATTGGAATCCCAAATCATTCACTCATGTCCAATAACTCATTATTGACACCTCTATGGCCATACCGTTCATTACACAATTACTTCCCCAAGTCAAGCGCACCCCATGGGTGAATAAATTTTAGGCTTCTAGACTAATAGGTTGTTCATGGCTTGTAAAAAGATTTTATTTCATTAAGTATAGACAAAAACATTTATTTTAAAATTTGAGATTAATAATAAAGTATGTCAATAATAACAACATTACTGAATAAAACATGTGAGTTATCTAACATTTTTATGGATGTCTACACATGTCAGCATGGCTAGTGAAAAGCACCCCGCCATCATAAAAGTGAGTATTGGCCATGAAGGACACAAAATATACAACGTACATGAGAAAAATATTTAATTGACCCTAATGTTATATTAGTACTGTCATCTTGGGGGAAATGGAATATATGATCCTAGTTAAGTGATGAATTCAAAATCTTGTATTCCATTTGTTGGACACTATCTAAGGTAATAAATCATGTGAGGATGGGTATACATCATTGAATTTCTTACATGATAGTGAGAATGAAGGCTTGAATTAATGCCTTGAGTTCACTAATTAAATGAGGGTAGAGGTTGCATAGTTTTTGTAAAAAGAATGGTTAAATAAGGGTAGAGGTTGCATACACTCTGCATGGTGGGGGAGTCTCAGCCGATTTTGAAACTAAAATAAATTCCATCTTAGGTATCAATAAGAAACATCCGCATCAAAATAAACTCTAAATAAAAAAGGACTAAAAACATCAAACACATTTTATGTTATCTCACCAAAAAATGATCACGAATGTCCCTATACATTTCCATACATCCGGAATTTATAGAGAGATTATAGTTATGAGCTTCATCGACCTGGACACCCTCCCCACCCCACTTGAATAGCCATACCCCCACCCCACGTGGACAAGCCAGCCCCCCCCCCCACTTGGACATCCCTACCCCCACCCCACTTGGACAACCCACCCCCCCCCCACCTCACTTGGACAGCCCTACCCCGACCCCACTTGAACAACCCCCCCCCCACCCCACCCCACTTAGACATCCCTAACGCCACGCCTCTTGGACAACCCAGCCCCCCCCCCCCCCACCCCACATGGACAACCCTACCCCCATACCACTTTGACAACCCCCCCCCCCCCTACCACCCCCACTTGGACAATCCAACCCCACCCCACTTGGACAACCAAGCCCCCCCCCCCCCCCCCACACATGGAGAGCGCTACCCCCACCCCACTTGGACAACCCACCCACCCCCCCCCCCCCCCACTTGGACAGCCCTACCCCACCCCACTAGGAAAACCCATCCCCCCACCCCACCTGGACACCCCTACCCCCCACACCCCACTTAGAAAACCCAGCCCCCCCACCCCACCTGGACAGCCCTACCATCACCCAACTAGGACAAACCACCCCCACCCTACCTAGACAGCCCCTCACCCACCCCACCTACAAACCATCCCCACCCCACTTGGACAATCCTCCCTGGACACCCTCCCCCACCCCACCTGCACACCCTCCCCCACCACAAATAGCCCTACCCCCACCCCATTTGGAAAACCCATCCCCTCCCCCACCCAATCTAGAAAACCCCTCCCCCACACCACATGCACACCATCCCCACCACACATGGACAACCCTCCCTGGACACCCTCCCCCACCCCACCTGCACACCCTCCCCCACCCTAAACAGCCCTACCCCCACCCCATTTGGACAACCCTGGCCCCTCCCCCACCCTACCTAGACTGCCCATCCACCATCCCCACCCTACCTAGATAGCCCCTCCCCCACCCCACTTAGATAACCCTCGACATCCTCCCCCACCCCATCTGCACACCCTCCCCCACCCCAAATTGAAACAGAAATTCATCTAAATCAAAAAATACAACAAAAATTCATACATTCATATATCCAAATCAAAAAAGAAAACAAAAAATCAATGAATCAAACCAAAAAACCAAGATAGCACTTACAGACATACCGATTTGCAGTGTAGATAAGGAAAAGTGTTCATTGAAGAGGATGGAAGGAAATTCGGAAAGTGGGTAATGAGATACATTCGAGAGAGACAGTGAGCTAGGGAAGTCACGTGCGGACATGGAATTTAGGGTTCTGTGTATTTAGAGGAATCCTTTCACAATGGTTTTAAAAAACCGTTGGGAATGGTATTCATTAACAACGGTTTTGTATAACCGTTGGTAAAGGATATTAAAAATAGAGATTTCCCAATGGTTTAAGGAAAATGTTGGGAAAGGACTTCTAATAGATGATTTCCCTATGCTTTACGGAAACCGTTAGAAAAAAATGAACTATGCAAACAGTTTTCTCAAAATGTTGGCATGAAACTGTTGGTATATCCCACCATTCCAAAAGTGACTTTTTAACTTAAATAATTTTTTAATTAAAATTTATTTTAAATTAAAAAAAATGATAAATAATAAATATATTAATCCAATATAGATCATTGGAACTATTTTTATAATAAAAATAGATAGAAAAATTTATTTAACTCTTGAATGTCTCCTCACACGCCTTCTAGCAACAATGATGGGATTATAATTAAACATAATTTTACAGATTCTATGAATTTTATTTTGAAATATAGACATAAATTATTGGTATCTGTATGAAAATTGTGTTCCAATAGGATAAAAGTTAATTATGGTGAAGATTAAAAATAGTAATTATATTTACCATGGTTAATGGAAAATAGGGTAATTAAATGTTAAAATAATATAATATTATTTTCATGTTACCCTAACACTTGTCTGAATTTAACTGGATATGTGTTTTTGAACAGAATTATCCTTGGGTCTATTTTGAGACCACTTGTATCTTCTTGTATAACATTAATATAATTATAATAATATATTTGAATAAAATAAAAATTTTAATACATTTTTTAATAAGTAAAATATTGTTAATAAGAGGTTATATATGTTATATGATAAAATTTAAACATTAATCAGAAATATAAAATTTTTATATACACTTTTTTAATTTATTATAATTTTTTTACATAAATAATAATATATAATTGTGACCCAATGATGATGTAGTAATTGATTTATTAAAAGGAGAATCAAATTAATGATATTCATAATATTAATAAAAATATAATTTGAGTGAGTTAATTTCATCCATGATTTTAATTATTAAATTAGACATATTATTGATATTTTAGAATTAATAATATGAATATATCTTAATGATTTAATTTTTGAATAAAAAAACATAATTAATATTGTCAAAATTTTCATTTAAGAAATTTTAAAATAAAAAATATTTTATTAAATGTTATAAAATTAATAAAAATATATATTTTGTAAAAATAAATATTAAAATTATATATATCACAATGATTAATTTTTTAATCAATTAATGGACAATTATACATGAAAATGACATAGATATTACTAAAATTAAAAATTGTGACATAGTGTCACACTCTCATTTATTATAAGTTCAATAATTTTAATATAGAGATAACCTAGAGATAAATTAGATTATGAATAATATATATAAATCTAATATAATTATCTACATCATAGTAATTTACTTATAATTATTAGAGAATAATTAATTTTTAAAAACAATTACATAATAGGGTATAAGTAATTATTTTATTAATAGAAATATAAAATAAATGATTTTAAAAATATTAAGGTAAATATAATTTAACATAATTGTGATGAAACATGAATTTTATAGATGACTATGACATTTTCGGATTGTACTCAATATTTTTTTTTCAGATTTATCTGTGGTTTTAATTTCATCTAATGTCAATGTAATAAATAGTTTAAAAATTGACAGTATGGATATTTTATAAAAATAAAAATTATTAAATTAATAAAAAAATCATAAAATGGTAAAAAAATACAAAGTTATAATAATAAGGTATAAAATGTCATAAATTTTCCATTTATAGTGAATTTACACAATATAATTAAATATTTATAACTATTTAATATTTAGACTATTATTACCATAATAAAAATTAAATTGATATAATAACGAGAAATCAAAATGATATGTATTAAAATAAAATCAAAATAGGTTTAATTTTTATTTATTGTGTGTATTACGACTCATAAACATCTTATATTTTATGTAATATACTTTTGAACCATTTAGAATTGAAATTTAATTTATATTAATTTAATATTTTAAGAGTTTCTTAAAGCGCCCCTCACATATCTTATAAATGGAAACATACCGATCTCTTTCATTTACACATCTAATAACATTTAGTTTTTCAATAAACTACCCACATATTATACAAACATCACTCAATTCATCCTACAATCTATAATTCTGGAAGAAATTGAACCTAAGTGGTCTATTTGTGAAGACCAAAATGAGATACCTGAAGAATATGTAATTTTGTAATCCACTCTTTAAATGTTATTTTCTTATTCTACTTAATATTAATTTTTTTATATAATAATGTAATAAATAAAGTATCATCTATATTCTGAGATTTTTTTTAATATTATGGATAACCATATTCCTCCTTTTATCTATCTAATTAATAACAATACATCCATGTGGGCCTACGTACGTCTTACTGTCTCCATGACGTGGTATAACTTGTTTTTCATCGCTGATTTATTTCAATGGGTATAATGATGAATAAAATGGATACAAATAATAAATATAAAATAATATGTATTCATTATAATTAACATATCATCAATTTTAATACCCTTATTACCATTAAGTAAATGACAACATTGCTCGTGTATACGAGCATCTTACCCTCTCCACAACACGATGAGATTTCGCCTCCACATTAACCATTCAAGAATGATTATATTTATATATATATATTTAATAAGTATGAAATATATGAAATAATTATTCTATTATAATAATATATATATACACACATGCATACATATTTACATTCTTTCATTTAATATGATAAGAAAACAGAAACATCGTTCACACAAATCTACGACCTACCGTCTCTATGAAGGGTGTATTAAATTTCATATTTATATCCATTATATATATTTATATTCTAAATATATATGATATATAAATAATTTTTTACATATTCAATGTATTTAAATCACAATATATGTAATACGATCAAGAATAACATGTCAAAACACTTACGATAGACAAAGAAATTATTACATGAAACATTGCATTAATATGGAATTTTTAATAAATGAGTAATATAATGTCATAAATGGATCATATATGATGTCATAGATATTATTATCATTCTATTATAAGTTAAGAATATGTTTAAAACCATTATACATGTATTTTTGACACTTATAGAGAGTATCTGACCAAAGGTATGGGAATTATGTCTCACTTTTAAATTTCATGAGATTTAAGCCATGTTCAATACCAATTTCTTGTGTGTAGTGTATCTACAGACTATATTTTATTTTATATCATGAATAAATTTATATTCATGGTATTTATAGATTAATTTGAAGATATTGGGTTTATTATATTTATGTTCAATGTGGAATGGGATACTTCAAATATTTAATGAATTAATCCATTATCCATTTAAATATTAATGATATTTTCATACCTATTTATTTATATGTATGTACAGTATTATAAAGAAAATTATATTTGTATTTTTAATTTTATTCAAATGATTTAAAAAATAATATTTTTAATGTTTTATATAAGGTACACATTATGTAAAAAATTATTTTAAATGTTTTAATGATTTATTCTTCTAAATCATTCTCATTAATGACCACGTAATCAAAATAGTTTTATGTATTTATTTAAATAGACATGAATGTTTTTAAATAGAAATTACTTTCAAATTAATCAAAAATTTATTGGATAATTTGATTCAAAAATCATTTTTTAAATTTATTCAGTTATAATTGTGCTGTTTTGGAATAAATTATTTCAATAAAAAGGGTATTTGTCTCATGATATTTTTAATGAATTCAATAGAGTATTTTCATCTATGTCATCATCCTTTTTTGGATATTATAATTAATTGTGGTTGATCTATTATTATGTTATTAAAAATATTTTTTTGAATATTTTATGATCATTTTGAATGTGGATATTCCATTTAGATACCAATCTTTTATTATGGATAAATTATATATATTTCATATACCATATTTTAATATAATTAATTATGTTGTTTATGTTTCATCCATTTCATATGATGAATGTATTAGATTTAATATGTGACTAGTGAGGAACACTACATCCCCACAATGCATATCTTTGTCTAATGAGACAAACACGTTTTGGTTTTAACCCGTTTATATATGGTCATGGCATAATGCCTTGACTGTATAGTTATGACGTCATGCATTTTCCATTTCCTAATTATGAGATTATTTAATGATTATACATGTGATTATTTGATTATTATAATATCCATGGGAATGTCTCAATGGAATTATTTGATTTATTCTAACAATAGTATATTAAATATTATGTTTAAAATGAATTTGTTTGATTTATATACCGTTCCATAAAAGATCATGCTTATTTTTTATATTTTCATTAATATTTTTTACCATTACTATGCATATGGGTTCATTACATTCTTATGTTTTATATTCCTAGGTTTCCAATATGTGTATTATGATTTATATGAAGGGTTAATATTTGAGAATAATGGAGTTTTCAAAGGATTATCTATGTTGTAATTTATGTTTTGAATAGTAATGTAAGGTTCTATAATGTAATATATTTTCCAAGAATGAAAAACTGTTGGGTTATTTGGGATTTGATTCCTTGTAATCATTCCAATTTATTAAATTAATCCACTAGATATGGAATTTTAGGGTTGGAAAATTACACATTCAAAGTTGTTTTAATGTGATGATCCAATACCCATGTGGTGCAGTATCAGTGGATTGTAAGGGAATTTCAACCCAGACAGAACTATCCAGGTCAGCAGGTTCTCAGATTGGTTGTTGAGGTGGTAGGGCTAGATAATATTCTGGTACATTGTTTTCTCCAGGATGAGATGTAGGTTACTGTTCTTTCTCAAGGTTGGTCTAAGATGAGGAAATTACATGTAGTGGATCATGAATCAGTAGGATTAGATTTAGGACTTCAAACAATTTTATGCAATGTTCTTATTTCATCATCCTTAAATATTTTTATGTATGATAATGGGGCTTCTTTTTCTAGTATCTCTATATATTTTTTGGATGTTTTGTAATTTCTATCTGGGCTCATGTTTTATGTAATAAAGTTTCTAACACCACTTAGAAAGAAGAAATATCATGGTTTTAGGTAACCATCTTGTGCAGTCATTGTGAAACAGTTGTGTTAGAATGGGGTTTTCCTTTTTGGAGTTTGAAATTATTGATTTAATCCTTATTATGGTTTATATGATGCACTTCTAGGAACACATTGATTGTTATAGGTGGCAAGAAATATTTATGGAACCTGATGGTAGTTCATATGTTTTTCACGGGGAATGGGATCATCAGTCATGTCTTACTGGACCTCTACATTAAGAATTGGGTAATCTCATTTTTTATTTATCATTGGTCGTATTAGATGATGATTTTGTTGGTGATTTTATGTGAAAATTACCTCCTATAATAGAAGAATTTAAATTTTGTTTTCTAGAATAATTTTTTGGGATTTCCCACTGAGTGGGTTGTGGAGCTTTCCACATATTTGGCACTAATAACACAAACTATATCAATTTCCTTATACCATATTGACCCCATATATTTGAGGGAATAAAATGTGTAGTTAGAATATTTGGGATCCAATGGATCTATTTGTCTAAGTATATCACTCTGTGCATCCCCAATTATATTTTTTAAATAGACTAATGGACCACAATAGTTATACATTGACTACTGGAAATTTTCTGGGGTATCCATCAATAACAAGTATCCATATCCATGCATTGATGATTTGTTTGATGATCTCAAGGGATTAGGGTGGTTACTAAAAATTGACATGAATTCTGGTCATAAGAAAGTCAGAGTTAGAGAGACGTATCATCCGAAAATGGAATTCTGAAGTTGGTAAAACCACTTAATGTTCATGGTCATACATTTGGGTATGATTCATGATCATCATCTAGATAGAAATTTCTATATTTACACCTTATGGATCTTAGAGGTGATGTTTATGGGACACATAATCATGAATCGAGTATTTTTAGTGTATCCCAAGATGAACAGTGTGATGATGTAATGGGATGAGTATAAAATGTGTTTGATATCAGAATATTTCTAGGCCTTGAAGGGTGTTACATGCAGTTTTTTTGGGAATTACCATGGTATTCTTCATCCATGAAGGTAGTAGACTAGAAAGGTTTGAAGTTTTAATGGATCCCATTATGTCGGGAATCCTTCAAGGATCTTAATCTTTACTTACAATTTCCCAAATTTTGGTTCTTCTAGAACATGGAAAGGGGATGTGGTCAATTATGAAGCCCCATGTATGGTTCTTGAGTGTGTGATTATGCTGAATGAAAATGTTGTGATGCATGTCTCCCTCCAACTATAACCACATTAAATGAATGACCCAACCCATGACCTAGGGATAACATCGGGGATTCATGCCTTGAGCAAATAGAACCACTATATTTTTAGGGAGAAATTTTTTGTTTATTTTTATCATAAGAGTTTCTGAATCATTTTATCTCAGTAATATTTGAATATAAGACATCATCAATGGGTTGAGTACCTTCATGTATTTGAATAAGATATAGTTTATTTCCTTGTAAAAGGTAAAATGATGGTAGTCACATTGAGTCTAAAAATTCTGGTAAATGCATGGAATGAGTCCAGTGATGAGTGCACTATGATGTGGATCTTTACCCAGTTGCACCCAAAGGCAAGGGAGTACAGTGGAGGGATGTTCTATTACTGTGTTCAGGTGACTCCTTCTCTTCTAGAGATAATTTAGTTGGAGCCTCCTGTTGATGAGTTGCGTTTGTGGTCTAAAAATTTCCTTTATACTAGGGGGACATCTTGTGATTGGATGTTTTCTATTAAGTATGTTTTATAATTAAAGGGTGTTGTCATTATCTATGATAAAGATAGAGATTTTGGATAGACACCAGTATGTGTGGGTCTTTCATCATGGTTCTACCAAGATGTAACATGGAGTGTATGAATTGTTTTGGTGGACATGTGTGATGTGGGGTTTGGACGAATTATTTTCGTGGTGTTAATAATGTGAGGTGGTGAACGGAAATCACAAAAGGCCATGTAGTTTGGTTCAGACACTACCCATTATTACCTGGAAGAGGTATGAAATCCCAATGGATTTTATCATGGGGTTATTTTGTACAACACGTGGGATGAATTCAATTTGGGAGATGATTGATCATTTGACCAATTCAACCCATTTCATTATATCATAGATTATGCTAATTGGATGAGTTAGGAATGTTTTAAATTCACGATATAGTGGGGAATTATGGTGTTCCATCATAAATGGTTTCAGATATAGACCATAATTTTACCTCACCATTTTGGGATGTTCCCTATAGGGAAATGCAGTCACAAGTCATGTTCATCACGGTATACCATGCTTAAAAAGATGGTCAGAAAGACCAGGTGAATCAGATTTTGGAAGACATACTCCATGCATGGGTGTTGGGCTTTGGTGGCTCTTGGGATTACGATTTGGTATTGGTTGAGTTTTTATATAAAAATATTTACTAATATTTTATAGTAATGGCTCATTCTATGGTGCTATATGTTATGTCTTTCTGATAACATTTTTGTTGGGATGCGCTGTGTATGACCTCATTATTGGGGATGAGTCTTGTAAAATATACTTCTTACAATGTCAAACTGATGAAGCATCATTTTTTGATAGCTAAAATTTGTTATAAATCTTATGATGATCAGACATACCAAGATCTAGAGTTTTCAATGGTTGACTGGGTGATATTAAATGTGTAATTATACATGGGTCATATTTGTTTGGGAAAACAAGGAAATCTGCAACTGAAGGATGTTAGACCTTTAGAGAATAATGATAAGATCAGTATAGGGGAATATTGGTTGAGTAACTCCTTGAACCTAGAATCCCAGAGCCGGATCATGATTTTAATAAATTGGCATGATTTTAAGGAATAAAATAATGAAGGATGTATAATTTTTTAGTTTTTTAAAATAGATTACAACTTAAACCTGACATTATGATTCTACACATAAAATAAAACATAGATAAATCTTTGATAATTCTATTATTCTCATGGCCTGACCCCACATATCAGTTAGAATACACTTCTAGGAATCCTATGTAAAGAAAACATAAGGAAGGGATAATCTCAGATGCTCAGTGAGGGTAAGTTTACAATAATAAGATATTGTGAATAAATAATATTTAAATATCACGAAATATGTATAACTAAAAAAATAACTTTAAACATAATCTTGAGCATAATATGGGAAGAATAAATAATACGACATAAAATGAACAAAACCATGGAGATTATACTAGTTGAAATATCACATGAATTACTAATAACTGATATCATAACAAGGGAATTCATAATACTAGACATCTGACCTATGAATATATATTCTATAGATTACTAATTTCAAGATATAGCCTCATGATAGTGTACCTATGGTTGTAGGAATATGTCAGATTTGTGTTAAGATATTTCCTCATGAAAACATTAAAATTCATCAAAACATATGTGATTAGTTTATTGTCAACTGATTTCATTCATGAGACCTACTAATGCATCGAGGGGAAATAAAGGGCCCCACCCTTCACATAGTATGTCAAATGGATTCCTTATATGAAAACATAAAAAACAAAAACATTCTTATTGAAAACTAGCATATGAAATGTTAACAGTTTGATAATAAACATTGAATGGTACTAAAATACCCCATCAACAATCAATTATATAATAAAATATTCCATATAATATGGTAGATTGTATCGTAATAATTCATCCACAATTAAGCATAAAATCTAACAAATGATGTTGACATAGTTGAAAATAATCTGATAATATAATTAAAATATTTTTCAGAGAAATATCCCTTTTTAATTTGAAACAATTTATTAAAAATCCAAACATATATAAAAGAAGAAATTTAAAAATGGACAATTGAACAAAGTGTATCATACTGATTTGAAACATTTGGGAGATATTTTAAAACTAACATTATATTATATTTATGTCCTTTTAAATATTTCCATAAAACCCTTTTTGAAAACATGATCATTAATAATAAATATTTAGAATAATAAATATTCAGAACATTTAAAATTATTTTGTAGTTAAAAGGTCCTTAAATAAAACAATTAAAAAATTTTGTTCGAATTTTATTAATAAACATTGAAATGTATGAGAAATATATCCTCGCAAATACATTCTTATAAACAATCTCAAATAATAGTGATATTGGGAAATTAACCCTTACCTTGAAATTTCCTTTAGTTGAGGTTTCAAAAATCTATATAATAATGGATAAATCATGTTATTAATGTATACCAATATAGAAGAATATATTTTTATCATATATGATTCAATTTTTAAATTTATATTATGCATTTATTTTCAATTCTTTATTAAATCAATGTTTCGGGTAATAATCGCTTTGTTTCATGAATCTGTTTTTATTTTTTATTCTATATAATATTATATAGATAATGATTTAATTACTTCATTAATATAAAAATTATTTATATATCATATATATTCAGTATATATATATAATATTCAATGAAGTTCAATATTGAGGGATACGGTATAGTATATGTAGACATGAACTTTGTTTCAGTTTTCATATCATATTGAATGGAAGAAAGTAACTAAAATATTTGTATATTTATATTTATTTTTCTTGTATAATTATTACTTAATGTATTTCATACATATATTTTTTATTTATTTTTATAATCATTCAATAATAGATAATGTGAAAGATGAATCTCATTGCGTTGTCGATACGGTAGGCCGTATACACTCAAGAGCGTATTTCACTCCATTAATAATAAAGGGGTACGCAAATTGATTGTATATTAATAAAAATAATAAATATCATGTGATGCTGATGATTTTTATCCATTATATTAATCATTATACCCATAAAAAACTGGTTATGAAATAAAAATTACACTAGAACGTGGAGACAGTAAGTCGTACGTACTAACACATAGTGATATTGTTATTCATAGGATGGATAAAAGGAGGAATATGGTTGTACCATAATAATAATAAAATCTCAAAATATATATTATAGTGTATTTATCACTTTATTAGAGAAAAACAAATATTTAGAGGATGTATAAGAAGAAAATTAATTGATTTGATTTGGTAAAAAAACTTCTTCTTCTTTAACAATATATGTTTGATTTTCACAAAAGGAAATAATAGGATAGATTTATTCCACAATTATGGACCTAGGATGTATTTTGAGAATATTGGAGGAGAAATGGACTTTTATTGGATGAGCCAGATGGTTTTAAAGTTGTTAATAAAAGAAAAGAAAATTTTCTCTTTTATAAGACATGGGAGTGGGACTTTAGGAAACTCAAAAACTATTAATTTAATATGAACTTATTTTCAATTTAAAATTTCTCCAAAGTGATTTATACCAAATATAAGATGAATTTGAGTCTATGTTCACTCATCCAATTAATTTTAGACATGTTTAGTTCACAAAATAAACCTTTTTTATTGTCATTAAACTATAGTTAAAGAATTTAACTCTTACCATGAGACCTTGTCTTTTTACACTATAAGGTTAATAAAATTAATATAAAATGAAAAACAAACTAAAATTGGATAATTTATAAAATATTTAGTATTATCATTGTTTTTTTTCATAAATATAGTTTTTATTAATTTTTCATCCTTTAATAAAATATTATTTATTTCAATATATCATTTTTTCAATTTTTACTCTATTTATTGCATGACTTTTAAAAAATCAGAAAAAACATCATTACTTATAAAATACACATTAAATAATCCCTAAAATTTAATAAGAATCCAAAAATTTCGTGCATTCAATCAAATATTTCAAATGATATTTATTTAATATTAATAATAGCATTTATTTGATTATTCTACTAATAAATCAATTACCGCATCATCATTATCCCCCTAATTTTCTATTATATATTTTCTAAAATTATAAACAATTTACCATGCAATATATAAAAATTTATTATTTATAATAACTATTTATAGTCAACAATATCACTTAAATAAACTCAAACTAAATATATTTTACTTGTTACAAAAAAATGTATAACAAATTTGGATTATCATAAAATATAATATCATAAATATATTAATTAAATCCAAGTGGATGCAAGTGGTCCCAAAATCGACCAAAATATTCTTTTTGTCTGAACACATATAATAAATTAAATTAGGACAAATTTTATGGGAATTTTATAATAGTTATAATGTTATTTATATCCTTAATTATAGGATTTACACATTATTAGGGTAAAAAAATAATAATGTTAACATTCACCAAAAATGAAGTTTCATATATTTGACCAAAAAATTTTAAACAAATTACAACCATTTATTTTATTTTTTTAAATTGAAATAACATAAATGGTAAAATTAATATTAATGCTAATCATGCAGACCTAGCAAGAAGGCGGGTAATTGGACCTTCAAAAGATTGATAAATTTTTATATCTAATTACAATATTAAATATATTTCAATAACAAAAATTGTATTAATATATTTATTATTGATCTATGTTGAATATAAACCAAATATACCTTATAATAATAACTTATACAAAAATTGAGTTTTTTGAACTATAAAGTAGTATTTTTAACTATTCATTAAAAAATAAATCTTCTCAAATAAATTCCAATATATCACCCAAAACTAATTTTTAAAATTTAAATTGAAAAATGAAATCCATTTTCAAAAATAGAATTTATAAAATTTCAAAAAATTTATTTTAAAATTTGAGTTCCATTAAAAGACGGTAATGTTGTCTTTAGAAAAATATAGCCTTTTGATGCGTAAAATTGGATTCAATCTAATATTATGCAAATAAAATCAATCGGTTGAATATTAAATAAATATTTCATCAATATTTTTGTTATGTAAAATTTAATATACTGAAGATATTAAATTTAAAAGGTATATAATATATAATCTAATAAAGATATTAACTTTAAAAATGATATAATATAAAATAATGTGGTGTAGTATTCTCCCATCCATCAATAAATTTATTCATGATAATTTAAAAATGGTATTATAAACAAGGTGTTTTTATTTTAAAAATATCATTGATGAAATCCCACCTTAGAAAAATGATTGATAAAAAATCCACTCTAAAATTAAGAAAGAGATGTATCATGGTTATGAGATATAACCCATATACGGTTTCCATGTAGGAAAATGTGTACATGAAATAAATATTTAACAATAATGTCCTAATGGAATGTGATAGATAACATGGATCATAGAAATATAAAAATCACAATCATATAAATCAATGATGATATAAAAGACAAATTTATTAATCAAGAAATAAGTTAATAGGATTAGATTTTTGTTCTAAAATCCTTTTCATAATATTGAGGGATTATTCTAATTTTCATATAAGAACTTTGAAAAATAAACCTACTTGATTTATTTCCATGTCGTGAGCATGATATTAACCTTTAGATTAACTTTGATCTACTTTCACTTCATTTAGTACACCTATAAATTGAAATTCAAGATGAATTTTTAATCGTGATTCAAATTTATGGAATCATAAGGTCCAAATGTAATTCCATCATCCTTTAAATGGTTAATGAGAGGAAAAATGTTAGAAATAGGTATCCAATAAATCCTACATTAACTGTAAATGATAATATTCAATGTTCAACATACTCTATTCCAACCAAAATACATTTCCAAAATACTTTGTTGTAAATTAAGAGTTTAAAAAGGTCTCGGAATTTGCAAGATCAATCTTAAAATCAAATTCCACAAAAAACATAATTCCTCTCTTATTGACACATATAAAATATTTGATCACCCTAAAAACATTAATGAAAACATATATTCATCTAAATAATTAAATAAAAAACCGAATTACAGCCATTTTATATCTCACGATTCTTGTAACGAAAGAATAATTGATGAAATAATTATTTAACCCATATAAACATGATCATTAATCATTCAGATAAATTCTTAAACAATTCAATATTCTTTGTACCCTTATTCCTTAACACCTACTTCATTTCAATTTCCTTTTGTGTTCTCTTCATCATTAGTATTATAGCTATTTCATGTATTATATTTCATATTCTAATAATTTTCCAAAACTCAAATCATCATCTGATAAACACTAATGATAGTGATATTCTCATAAAAAGTCATTTGTAGGATATCTAAATGATGTAATCTTCTTCTCAATTAAAAAGTTCATAGGATTAACCTAGGTTATTCATTAACAAATCTAAAGGATGGTATCGTATACTTATACATATCCTAAAATTCATTCAAAGTCTTATGTTATATAATAAATAATTTAAAAGTATAGTTTTCTTTGGTTACCACTAATCATCCTTTGATACCAAATATAATGCACAGACCCTGAAATCTCATAGCATGTGTATTATTTTAATACCCTTCTATGATTACAAGGAATCCCATCCCGAAGGATCAATTAGATTAACAGCCTTGGAAAATATATTACATACATCAATGTGACAATAATATTCAAATAATAATATATAACAAAAATAATTAATTTTATAATTCCATTATTCTCGTCGATTAACCCTGAATATCAACCATAATACACTTTTGGATTCCTAAGAAAATAAAACAAAAGAAAGGGGTGAGCTTATATTCTCAGTAAGGGTAATAGTACAATGGAATCTATTATGAATAATGAATCATAAACCTTAAGTTAATGTTTGTAATCAGAACACAGGACCTTGAAAAAAATCGTTAGATTAATATGGCATGAATAAATAATACGTTATAAAAAACATTACCATGACTATTCTTCTAGTCTAAATATCACATTGAATATCTGTAACTAATATCATAATGAGGTAATGTATCATGTTGGATTTATAAACTATGAATATATATATCCCCATGATATATACTATCTTGATCTGTCATCATTAATGTTTATGCCTATGGGTTGAAACCCATCAGATATGTGTTAAGATCTATGATCACGACAACTTTAAACTGATTGGTAACAAACGCGATGGGTTTGTTTCCAAATAATATCATGTCATGAGACCTACTGATGTATTGAGGGGAAATAGTGCGACCCTCTCATCACTTACTATGTCAATTTTATTCTTCATATGAAAATATAAAAACCATAAACATTCTTATTGAATATGTACTATATGAAATGTTAGTATTTTAACGATAAACAATAAATTATATAAAAACTGAGAACCCATTGTCAAACACATCGTAAAATCATAAATAAAATTTGTTAGACTGTATCATAATAAATCAACCTCAATTAATCATAAAATGTAACAAATTATGTCGAAAAAGATAAAAATAATATGACAATATCAATAAAAATTTCTTGATAAAAATACAACTTTTTTACATTGAAATATTTTATTAAAAATTCCTGAAATTATAAAATTATTATATTTAATAAGATATTATTTGATCCATGTTCCCATTCCACATTGAAAATTTTGAGTAAAATTAAAATATTATAATTTTAAAACATTCATGTTCATATAAATAAATCCAAAAAACCCATTTTGAAAACATATACATGAATGAGAAAGATTTAGAATAATAAATATTTAAAATATTTAAAATGATATTTTAAATCTGGATTCCTTAAATAAAACCATAAAAATAAAACTTTTGAAATAATATTTAGGAATCATGGACATGAAGGAAAAATATATCCCAAAAAATACTTATGTATAAACAATCTAAGATAATAATGATATTGAAAATTTATCCTGTACCATGAGCATTTATTTAGTTAAGCGTATGTTAACAGCTTTTATATTGGTTAAAGAATGTTATGAAAAAATAATAGAATAATATTCATGTGTATGATATAATATACTATTCATTTATGACATTATATTACCTATTTATTAAAAATTTCAAGTTAAAGTAGTGTTTCAGGTAATAACTGTTTATTTATCATAGGTGATTTGACTTGTTCTTCTTGATATTATTTCTAATATGATGATTTAATTACTTAAAAATTTAAAATAGTATTTATATATCAAATATATTCAGTATATAAACATATATATTTATATAATATATTGAATGAAATACACCATTCAAGGATATAGTTAGTCATACATACACATGAATGTTGTTTCCAGTTTATTATCATATTTAATAGAATGAATTAAATGAAATATATACACACATATATATAAATTATTAAATTGGAAATATTATGTCATATATTTCATAATAATTAATTATATATATTTTTTATAACCATTATTTAATGGTTAACGTGGAAGATGAGTCTCATCACGTCATGGAGATGGTTGGTCCTACATGCGTACAAGCGATGATATCATTCCTTGAATATTAAATGGGTAAGAAAATGGATGATGTGTTAATTATTAATGATAAATATAATTTAATATTGATAATTTATAACCGTTATATTAATAATTATACCCATCCAAATAAACTAGTAATTAAAAATATATTAAACCGTAGCATAGTGATTCTATGTTGTATGTAAACACGGATGTTGATATTGTTATTCATATGATGGATAAAAGGAGGAATATGGTTGTGCTATAATGATAATAACATCTCAGTATAATTATGTTAATTGATTTTTACTTCAGTAAAGAAAAAATATATTAAGAGGATGTTGAAGAAGGAAAATAATTGAATGGAATTGGTAAATGAATTATATCTTATTCGTGTTTCTCCTTCGGATTTGCACAAAATTACTTCTTAGGATCATTTTATTCCAAAATCATGACCTCTATAAATAATTTAGGAACATTGTAAAGAGAAATGGTAATATTATGGCTATGAAAAATGTTTTTAATGGTTTTAATAAATGAGAAGGAAATATGACATATTATAAGAGATGGGAGGGGTTTTAGGAATCTCTAAAACTATTAAATTAATATAAATTGATTTTTTATTTCATATATTGTTTTATATTTTTATTTTTTAATAAATGAGAAAAAAATTCCTAATTTATTTCATCAAAAAAGTATAGACTTTTTTAGGTCACAAAATTGACCTTATCATTTGTATTTAAACCTTAGTTAAACAATTTTACTCTTAAAGTTCCAACTTGTAGTTTTACACTATATAGTTAATAAAGTTACAATAAAATAAAACAGTTACCAAAATTGGATAATTTATGAAAAATTTATCATTACACAAGTATGTTGGAAAATATATATATATTTTGAATGTTTTACCATTTAATAAAATATTATTTATTTTAAAATCTCATTGATGTAAATTTTAAGACTAATTATTACTTGACTTTTAAAAAATTCATAACAACATGATGAAATTGAGAAATTACATTAAACAGTCCATACTATATAATAGTGGAACCAATTTTTTTTGGATATCATAAAATGTTTTAAATGGTATTTATATTAAGATCATTACTATCATTTATTTCATTCTCCCTTTAATAAATCAATTACAACATCCTCATTGTGTTAATTAAATGATGTATTTTTATAAAATTATAAATAAATTACCATGTTCTAGAAAAATATTTTATCTTTATAATAACTATTAATAGTAGACCATATCACCTATATAACCTCATATAAAAATATTTTAGTTGTTGAAAACAAATTTATAAATAAAAATGAATTTTCATTAAATATAGTATCATAAATATATTTAAGCCATCCATGGGGATCCTTATTTTTGAAAAATAGACCCAATAATTATTTAAATTGAAACACACTAATCCAATTAAATCAGAACAAGTGTTAGGGTAATTTTAAAAATTATATAATACTATTTTTACCTAAAAATAACTAATTTACACTTACCTGTGGTTTAAAAAAACTACTAAAGTTACTATTCACCAAAATTAAGTTGTTCATATTTGACAATATATTTAATACTAATTTTAATCATGTATGTTCATCTTTAAATATTAAATTTATATAAATGGAAATATTAATTTCAATTCTAATTCTATAGAAGTGGTGAAAAGATCGGTAAAAAGGATAATAAATGGTTTGATAAATATTTAAATATATTTTCAGTATAAAAAATAATCCAACAACTTAAATTTGAGTAAAATATTATTAATTAATCTATTTTTAATTTAAAATAAATTTAATTTATAATTTTTAACTATACGAAAAGTTATATCGTACTATAATGCAATAACATTCACTAATCATCAAAAAAATGAAACTTCTCTGAAAAATAAAAAAAATTCACATGAAACTAATTTTTCTATTATAAATTCAACAATAATGTCCATTTTCAAAAATATAATGTGTAAATATAAAAACATTAGTTTTAAAACAATTTATCCACTAAATAGTGGAAAAACTATCTTTATAAAAATATACACTTTTAATGTGTAAAATTAGATTTATTATAATCTTATGCCTATAAAATCAATCAGATAACTTTCAAATAATTTTTTTTTAATCATGGTGTTGTGTGAAACATAATATTTTGAAGAGATTCACTTTAAATGAGGCAAAATATAAAATCAATTGAATATATTAACATTAAGAGAGTTATAATAGAAAATCATTTGTTGTTACTAGTTAGTAGTGCCTCCTCGTGTAAGTTCAACTCGTGACGTGTCCCATCACTCTTTGTTGAAAAATTATAACCACGATTCATCAATGTATTGAAATTTTAAGAGTTTTAGTTGGATCCCAATTTAAATTTGTTTTAGTGGCCGATTCAGAGTATATATTATTAGGAGAAGGTTCTTTATGGGATCTCTATTTTGTTGGCTTGTGTTATTTGGAAATAAGGAAATAATGAGTATAACACATGGGAAAATAATTTGTGTGTTCAGAGAGGGTATCCGTTTTTTTTCACTAATAAAATTTT
Source organism: Viscum album (assembly GCA_963277665.1). Taxonomy (NCBI): domain Eukaryota; kingdom Viridiplantae; phylum Streptophyta; class Magnoliopsida; order Santalales; family Viscaceae; genus Viscum; species Viscum album. The sequence goes on from OY728161.1 coordinate 1,598,486,290, forward strand.
GGGTTGGATTCTTTTTTTGATGCAAGTTATCATGCTGGGGGGAATTGTCGCATATGTTTTTTCATTTGAGGTATTTTCCTAATTTTGTTTGGTCTACCACTTTTATCTTTGAGTTCCCCTTGTGTTTTTTGAGATAAATGGGAGTTTTGGGTTTAAAATCATTGGGATCATGTTTTTTCAAATCGTGCAACAAAAGTGGCATTTTCAGATAGTGGCTAACCACATAGTTTGTAAATAATGTGAGCTAACAATTCGATGTATTGAAATTCGAAATTATGGGGAACACAACATCCTCACAGTTTATAACACTATGTGGGAAAACTGTGAAAATTTTCTAGGGCATTAATTATTATAAATTACCAATTGTGTCGCCTCTATATTTAACCCCAAAACACCCATTTCTACCACATTCACGATTCTCAGACCCAAGTACCTCTCTCTCCTCCCATGTAACCCTTTTACCTCTATTATTGTTGAAGTTTTAGTGTGGTTTCATAATGATTATTCACAAAATCCCTCAATCATGGTTTCAACCACATTTCATGGGATTCTTATGTAATCTATTTTGTTTTAACATTTACAGCAGGTAGGATTCCATTTTTACAGATGAATATTGTTATTTAGGGATCAATAATGACACATTTGGTTTGGTCTTCCCTTTATAGGGTTATTTTTATGTGGATATGTGATTCAACACCGATTTTAGGATTTATATACACTTGAGGTAGGTGGTTCCATTGTTACAAATTATATGGTGACTATTATATTGTTTATTTGAATTATTTATATGTTCTATGAATTGGGTATAAGGTAAGAAATGTGTTTAAAAAAAGTATTGAAGGCGGTTTTATGCTTAAAAGTAGGCATTAAAAGGGAATGAGTTGTGATTCATGTGTTTTTCATGTATTATTACTTGTTTTTCTCCATAAAGGATTTTGATAAAATGATTAAGTGTTGTGAAAAGTATCTCAAAATGGTTTTGGTGTGTGTTTTTTTTATAATGTGTTCTTGGCCTTGGAAATTTTTATATATCATTTTTTTATTGTAATATGTGTGTGTATAATTGTGGTGATCTATGTGATATGTTCAATGGAAATTTAACACAATTGGAGTTTAAGATGAAAAGATGGGTGGAATGGGACATAAATTCTAGTTGGATTGGTGGGGCTGAGACCTAATTATTTCTACTAGGATTGATGATACAACACTAACAATTTTTTGATGGTTTAAAACAAATAGAATTTTGGATATATTACTCTCTAGTGGATAGTGAATGAGTACTATGATCAGTGTAGTTTTTATACCACTTTTCATCGAGATATGATTTTACTAGTGTTGTAACACCCCAAGATTTTATGAAAAATATTATTATAATTTCATTAATGTCTTATGTTGTATTCTACACCAATATTACCCTGCGCTATACGCAACACCGTATTAGCTTGCAGTATACGCAACACTATTCTTGGACCGTGTTACATATAATTTTGATAATAGTTATTCTACGCAATATTGAGTATATATATATATATATATATATTAAATGTATAAATGAAATATGGTTGGATTCTGTTATACAAAACAGCGAAGGATTCTTTCACAACACGCAACCCTGACTTGGCTTGCATTACACGCAATCGCGACCTTCCTCGATAGCGTGTGTTGTACGCAATACCAGGTTTTAATAAACAATGTTATATTATTATAATATTATCATGAACTAGCCATTATGAATAGTATTAACTAAATTTTGAATTTTATAACATTATTATTCATCTTACACATTTCTAGAACATGGTATAAGAACAAAATAAATTTTTCGGGTAAAATAAGTATTTTTCAAAAAATGCAGTTTTAACGCCTTTTGATGGCGCACCCACTTTAAATATAGTTTTTGACATGTTTATATGTTCAATTTGACAAAATAATATTCTTATTTTGAATCAGGATTTAAAAATTTACATTAGATAACGTTTTGATATTTTTCCGATAACTTTCATATTTTAATGAATAGTAAAAACACGCTATATTTTAATTAAAAACAAATTTTTTCATCGTAATATCTTATGTGGTTAAATTATAATATTTAATGGTTTTAAAGTATAAATAGAATATATTTTTACCATTTAATATAATTTATGTCATTAGCATTGATTTTACCTTGAATTTGTAGGTTAAATCAATTCAATCTTTTGCAATGTTTTAAAGAAAAACCCGTTTTCTTTCGACAACGGGATTAATTTTAATTTAATTTCTGCATCTTTTGTGTATTGAATTTGGAAAAATGGATTCCATATTTGGAATCAGTGGGTCCAAATTATGTTAATAAGCTACTTTTATTTTTGGGAATTATGAATAGTAACTACGGTAAATTTTATTTACCATAGTTAAAGGCAAATCGGGTAATTAAGGGTAAATATAATATTTTAAAATTACCCTAACAAATGTAAAAATCTTATTGGATGACTAAGAGTCGACCCATATCACCTAAGGGTCGGATTAGAATCATTTAAGGGACATTTTTCCATGAAAATAACTTAATTATTATTAAAACCAAAGAAAGTGACAACATGTCACTCTCTTAAATCTTATAAGTATATTAATTTTAATTTAGTGATAAACTTCATGAAACTTCGAACATGAATAGTCTCCAGAAATATAATGAAATTATCTACATCATATAAATTTATTTATAATTTTTAGGGATTAAATAATTATCATTAATTATGACACAATAGTGATGCAGAAATTGTTTATCTAGTGAAAAATCAAGAATATTGCTTTTATTAAACTAATAGTGACCATAAAATGCACAAATACCTAACCAAAACTTATTTTCCATGTAAATGTAAACCATAAGTATCCAATGGTCGAATATTTAACCATTTGGAGCCTTATAAAAGTGATTATGACACTTATATTATTTTATTTTAAATGATGCCAAAGCTGTCACCTTCATAATTTAATAAATATAACAATTTAAATATTGTGATTTTAAGATGATAAATTCGAGTAAAAGTATTATTGTGAAAGGTAATAGATTTATTTTCATCATAGGATTTTATTTTTAATTTTTATGCAACAAATAAGTATATTAAATAATTATACAAAAATGTTGTAGTATTTATTTTATTAAGAGATAAACCAAATAAATGGTTTCAAAAATAATAAAATAAATATTATATGAACTATGTAATGTGCTCCAATAATTTTTAAGATACATATGACATTTTATGAATCTATTAAAACTTTTAGTTCGAACATATCTTCTGTATTTATTTTATTTAAATTCAAATAAATGAATAGTGTCAAAATTAACACTATTGTTATTTTATAAAAAAAACATATTATAAAATTGATTAAAAATCACAAAATATTTCAAAATTATAAATTTAAATTTATATGATCGAAAATGTTATTAAGAATCCAATTATGGACAATTCACAACATATAAGTAACTATTTGTTATAATTTAAAAATTAGAATGTTATTACCACAAATAAAATTAAATAGATTAAATAAGGATAAATCATGTTGATAATGTTTAAAATAAATTCCTAACATGTCTAAATTCTATTGGTTGATGATATTAAAACCTTATCTTATCTAATATTAGAATATGAGTCATTTTTGGAGGTTTTTATGTGGGGTTAGATTTATTATAAATTAATATTTTTAAGAATTCCAAAGGTGCCCCTCTCCTCCCTTATAAAAGGACACCTCCTCCCCCTCCTCCTCACACAAATTTGAGAACTCAAGCTCGGCCAAACCCTGCCATTTTCTCCTCTCCACTTCCCTAGAATAATCCTAGAGGTCCTGGTCTTCTTCAAAGACCAATCTTAGTTCCCTAAGTGGAGGATTCAAAGAGGCGTTCCAAAGAAGAGGTAATATCCGTTACCGATCTTTTCAATTTCTTTCTTCTTCAACTTCTTCTTCTTTAGTTGTTTCATGATAAAGTAATAACATCAGTATTACTTACATATTGATATGTTATTATAAATATGAAACAACCCTAATTCACCTTCTATCCATCCTACGGAAAAATGAAATCACCGCGCGTGCGTACGTACGGAATACCGTCTTCACGCCGTGGTGTAATCTATTTTCCACCACCACCTTACAAGGATGGGTATAATGGTGTAATGAGTAACTATTTATGATTATTATAAAGTAATATTGATACTGAAATAATATATATATACTCCAATACAATTCCACGATCATAGGAACGATATCATCACTCGTGCGTACGTACGGAATACCGTCTCCACGATGCTATGCGACTCGTTCTACATGATCATCATTACATAGTAATTATATAAATGAATTGAATGAATAAATATGATATATTTTACACTAATAAAATTCTGGATATAAGGTATCTATAACCTTAAAAGAAGAATAAGAATTTATTCGGCAAAACACGCATAAGAACAAAAGGCAATAAAGACCCGAGTAACAAGTAACAATGAAATATTACTAACAAGAAGATAAGAATATGACCATATATGATATCATATCAATATGTATGATTCTGGAATAAGTCAATAAAATTATTTAAACCATTATACAGGAGCTTCGGACACGTACAAATAAAATCAGACCTAAGGTAAGGGAAAATATCACAATCTCATTTTTATCCGAGATTGTTTTTACTTTGGCATTTACTGGGGTGTATTTTATCATCCAGATCCATGTTTCATCAATATATAATATTATTTCCATCCACCTAAAATTGTTTAAATCCATTTTTACCCTTCGGTGAGTTTTTAGTAAAAGATATGAAAGGAATATTTTGTCGTTTTTCGTACGAGGTACTTTTTGACTTTTCTGACAAAAGTACGAAGAATGTTTTCGTTAACTTATACGACATGAATGGATTTTTTTAAAACAATATTTCCAAGAAGCTTCATTTACATGTTTTCAAGTTTATTTTTAATCAACTTCTTTTAGTTTATAATTGTACAACATGTTAAGAAAGGAAAAGTTTTTTTGAAGCAGAAAGGATATTTTCCTCAAGAATGGAGTTCAAGTGTTTTATCAAAATTATTTTCCATCTAAGATAATAAAGGGTTCTGTTTTTATCCCCATTATTACATTGATATGATTATGTTGTGTTGGAATTATATTTTTATGAATTCCTTTATCTTATATGAATTTTTTTATGATGTCATGATGTTTAAGATTCCCAATTTTATTACATGGGTTATGCTATGATGTATGGTTTATGATTTTGTGGCACACATAAGAATGGTATCATTATAAGATGGGTGGGACCTATATATCCCTCCAATGAATTGGGTAAAGATTTTATATCTCATGAGATAGACATGGCTGAAATGGTAGGTTATACCAGTTCAGTGAAACAGGACTGAAACGAGGGTTACTCGATTCAGAAAGGGACTTTGTCCACTAAGATAGTCTTGGCAATGAGTCTTGACTAACAAGAAATGATTCTCTATGATTATGTGTGTATTCCACAAAGTTTTATGTTTTAAGTTATGATTATTGTGATTACATTTCACTGCCATGATTTATCCCATGTTATGAAATTATGATCTCTTTTGCAGGTTAAGATTTCCAAAAGTTATGTGCTTGTGTATATGATGAGATTTATATTTCTTTTGTTTACCCTTACTGAGGATTTGAGCTCACCCTTTTATATTTTCTTTTCCCCAGGATATAAAGAAAGATTTTAGGTAAAAAAAAGGGAAGATCTTTATGGGAGATATTGGAGATCTTTCACCACGATTAGAAGATTACGTTCCGAGTTTCCAAAGACACTAAACTATTACGATCCTTGTGTGTTTGTTTTTGTTATGTACTAAGTATTCCGCAAATGAAATGTAATGTCCATGTACGTCAAGCTTCGGGTCTCTACAGTTGGTATCAGAGGAAAGGTTTAGTCAACCTTTGGAAACTAGGACTCGAAAACATTAGTGAGATCCCTAGAGATATTTCTAAGGTATGTCTAGGGATATCCCTAAGGATAAGTATACGTATAGGATACAGTCCTAGAACTACGGTAACGATCATAGAATTTAACCTAAGATGTTAGATATTGAGGATACTCCACCTTTATTATGTTGTTTTCCCTAGCATGATTTTTGCCTCTCACACTATTCTTTTTTTGGGTTTTAGAAAATGGTTGGAAACAAGATGATTCACGATAATGGAGGATATGATGGACAATGGAATGATATTCTTCATAATGAAATGGGATTTGGAAGTCCAAACATCATTATTATGCCGAATCAACAATCTCATAATATGATCAATAAAGTAAAATTTGGTAAGTTTCCTGACTCGGCTAATAAGAGAAAGATGGAGTTTCATGATGATCATAGAGGAAAGAAAGATCAATTTCCCCTATGTAAATCATGTGGGAAGAGGCATCAAGGAGAATGTTTCAAAGGAACTGGAAGATGCTTTGGGTGTGGAAAAGAAGGACACAAAGCAAGTAAGTGCAAAGGAAAAGGTTCAGTTAACACCATGGATGAGGATAATTGTATTGCTATGACATCAACAATGGTTAAATGTTTTAAATGTGGAATGTACGGGCATTATGCAAACCAATGCCCTAAGGGAAAGTCTCATGAAGATAATCAGTATGGTCGTATGGGAAGTATTTATGTTGATGATGATGAAGAGACTACAAATGATATGTGAGATGAAAGAATTGTTGAAGCTCGGTCAATGGTTTAAGAATGTAGTGGAATGATTACATGTTTATCATGTGTAATGTTGTATAAGAAATCTCATGGTACTATGGAATAAAGAGACATCTAAGGATTGTTACACTGTTGTATTTCCTTGAGTTATGAAAGTGTATGATTAATGGTACCACTATCCATGAAAGGTTATTCAGATATTTTTGGAATTTAGATGATATGCGCATAATGAAGGAATAATAAGATAATGAGGTGTTTGATTGTATTCATGAGCTCATGATTGATATAAGGACTAAGTGATATCATGGTTTGAGTATATAGAATTTTGAGGATTTTGGTATGTGGAAAGTGTTAACTTTAAACTGCATTCATGTTTTCACTAAGGTATTCAAGAGAATACATGATTAAGGACTTTGAATGTTTGGAATGTGACCAACAAAACATATCTTATGATATATGGGGATCAACAATGGTATTAAATCTCTGGTAATCATTTTCACTATGTTATGAGAGTGGACTACAATATTATGGATAAGCCTAAAGATTAGAATGGATTATGATGGACATAAGTTAGGATAAAACGTTTTTTCGATATTATTGATGGGATGTTATATTAATATAGCTTTAGAAAAAGGACAACCTGCAGGACGGGCGACAGCCCATCGCTTCGGACAAGGCTGTGGGAATCGAACCCACAACCGAAGTGCGACTGGCCTTTATCGCCTACCACTGACCTATAGGAAGTCCCTGTTTAGTAGGAACTAGTTTTATTATATTAAGCAGTATGATATATGAAGTATAAGTCCATTTTAGGAACCATATGTGATTAATCTCACTATAGATCGACTTATGTATATAATTTTTGCTAACCATTTGTTTGAGACAGATGGAATGACCCGTCATTCTATCACATGATCTGCTAACACTTCATGAATAACAAATTCAACTTCATTTATTTAAGAGATGAAGTGGAAATTGTTCAAGGCATGAACAACAGTGAGATTGTACCAAAATAAAGAAAGTATTTATTCTAATTCAAATTTTCAACTTTAGGGAAATGATCTTGAAAACCAAAAATGTTGTCCTAGTGATCTTATACCTGATGAATCAGATGGTACCTTAGATCATCGCAAATTTATGGCTTTGTGATTGCTAGATTTTCCATAGCCATGTTCTCTACCACTCTCCATCAAAACATGATGGTTAGATTTCTCTTCCATATCCATATTTTCACCTATGTGGAAACCCAGTGATTAGTTTATTTGGGTAACCGTTACGTTTCATACTTTTGTTTTTAAAGATAAGTTTTGGTATTCCTTTTTACGATGTGGGTTTCTATCAAAGAAACTTTCAAATAGTAAACCATTTATAACCCCGATGAATTTCGAGGGCGAAATTCATTTTAAGGGGGGTAGAATGTAACACCCCGAGATTTTATGAAAAATATTATTTTAATTTCATTAATGTCTTATGTTGTATTCTACACCAAGATTACCCTGTGCTATACGCAACACCGTATTAGCTTGCAGTATACGCAACACTATTCTTGGACCGTGTTACACATAATTTTGATAATAGTTATTCTACGCAACATTGAGTATATATATATATATATATATATTAAATGTATAAATGAAATATGGTTGGATTCTGTTATACAAAACAACGAAGGATTCTTTCACAACACGCAACCCTGACTTGGCTTGCATTACACGCAATCGCGACCTTCCTCGATAGCGTGTGTTGTACGCAATACCGGGTTTTAATAAACAATGTTATATTATTATAATATTATCATGAACTAGCCGTTATGAATATTATTAACTAAATTTTGAATTTTATAACATTATTATTCATCTTACACATTTCTAGAACATGGTATAAGAACAAAATAAATTTTTCGGGTAAAATAAGTATTTTTCAAAAAATGCAGTTTTACCGCCTTTTGATGGCGCACCCACTTTAAATATAGTTTTTGACATGTTTATATGTTCAATTTGACAAAATAATATTCTTCTTTTGAATCAGGATATAAAAATTTACATTAGATAAAGTTTTGATATTTTTCCGATAACTTTCATATTTTAATGAATAGTAAAAACACGCTATATTTTAAATAAAAAAAACTTTTTTCATCGTAATATCTTATGTGGTTAAATTATAATATTGAATGGTTTTAAAGTATAAATAGAATATATTTTTACCATTTAATATAATTTATGTCATTAGCATTGATTTTACCTTGAATTCGTAGGTTAAATCAATTCAATCTTTTGCAATGTTTTAAAGAAAAACCCGTTTTCTTTCGACAATGGGATTAATTTTAATTTAATTTCTGCATCTTTTGTGTATTGAATTTGGAAAAATGGATTCCATATTTGGAATCAGTGGGTCCAAATTATGTTAATAAGCTACTTTTATTTTTGGGAATTATGAATAGTAACTACGGTAAATTTTATTTACCATATTTAAAGGTAAATCGGGTAATTAAGGGTAAATATAATATTTTAAAATTACCCTAAAAAATGTCAAAATCCTATTGGATGACTAATAGTCGACCCATATCACCTATGGGTCGGATTAGAATCATTTAATAGACATTTTTCCATGAAAATAACTTAATTATTATTAAAACCAAAGAAAGTGACAACATGTCACTCTCTTAAATCTTATAAGTATATTAATTTTAATTTAGTGATAAACTTCATGAAACTTCGAACATGAATAGTCTCCAGAAATATAATGAAATTATCTACATCATATAAATTTATTTATAATTTTTAGGGATTAAATAATTATCATTAATTATGACACAATAGTGATGCAGAAATTGTTTATCTAGTGAAAAATCAAGAATATTGTTTTTATTAAACTAATAGTGACCATAAAATGCACAAATACCTAACCAAAACATATTTTCCATGTAAATGTAAACCATAAGCATCTAATGGTAGAATATTTGACCATTTGGAGCCTTATAAAAGAGATTATGACACTTGTATTATTTTATTTTAAATGATGCCAAAGTTGTCACCTTCATAATTTAATAAATATAACAATTTAAATATTGTGATTTTAAGATGATAAATTCCAGTAAAAGTATTATTGTGAAAGCTAATAGATTTATTTTCATCATAGGATTTTATTTTTAATTTTTATGCAACAAATAAGTATATTAAATAATTATACAAAAATGTTGTAGTATTTATTTTATTAAGAGATAAACCAAATAAATAGTTTCAAAAATAATAAAATAAATATTATATGAACTATGTAATGTGCTACAATAATTTTTAAGATACATATGACATTTTATGAATCTATTAAAACTTTTAGTTCGAACATATCTTCTGTATTTATTTTATTTAAATTCAAATAAATGAATAGTGTCAAAATTAACACTAATGTTATTTTATAAAAAAACATATTATAAAATTGATTAAAAATCACAAAATATTTCAAAATTATAAATATAAATTTATATGATCTAAAATGTTATTAAGAATCCAATTATGGACGATTCACAACAAATAAGTAATTATTTGTTATAATTGAAAAATTAGAATGTTATTACCACAAATAAAATTAAATTGATTAAATAAGGATAAATCATGTTGATAATGTTTAAAATAAATTCCTAACATGTCTAAATTATATTGGTTGATGATATTACAACCTTATCTTATCTAATATTCGAATATGAGTCATTTTTGGAGGTTTTTATGTGGGGTTAGATTTATTATAAATTAATATTTTTAAGAATTCCAAAGGTGCCCCTCTCCTCCCATATAAAAGGACACCTCCTCCCCCTCCTCCTCACACAAATTTGAGCACTCAAGCTTGGCCAACCCCTGCCATTTTCTCCTCTCCACTTCCCTAGAATAATCCTAGAGGTCCTGGTCTTCTTCGAAGACCAATCTTAGTTCCCTAAGTGGAGGATTCAAAGAGGCGTTCCAAAGAAGAGATAATATCTGTTACCGATCTTTTCAATTTCTTTCTTCTTCAACTTCTTCTTCATTAGTTTTATCATGATAAAGTAATAACATCAGTATTACTTACATACTGATATGTTATTATAAATATTAAACAACCCTAATTCACCTTCTATCCATCCTACGGAAAAATGAAATCACCGCGCGTGCGTACGTACGGAATACCGTCTCCACGCCGTGGTGTAATCTATTTTCCACCACCACCTTAAAAGGATGGGTATAATGGTGTAATGAGTAACTATTTATGATTATTATAAAGTAATATTGATACTGAAATAATATATATATACTTCAATACAATTCCACGATCATAGGAACGATATCATCACTCGTGCGTACGTACGGAATACCGTCTCCACGATGTTATGCGACTCGTTCTACATGATCATCATTACATAGTAATTATATAAATGAATTGAATGAATAAATATGATATATCTTACACTAATAACATTCTGGATATAAGGTATCTATAACCTTAAAAGAAGAATAAGAATTTATTCGGCAAAACACGCATAAGAACAAAAGGCAATAAAGACCCGAGTAACAAGTAACAATGAAATATTACTAACAAGAAGCTAAGAATATGACCATATATGATATCATATCAATATGTATGATTCTGGAATAAGTCAATAACATTATTTAAACCATTATACAGGAGCTTCGGACACGTACAAAGAAAATCGGACCTAAGGTAAGGGAAAATATCACAATCTCATTTTTATCCGAGATTGTTTTTACTTTGGCATTTACTGGGGTGTATTTTATCATCCAGATCCATGTTTCATCGATATATAATATTATTTCCATCAACCTACAATTGTTTAAATCCATTTTTACCCTTCGGTGAGTTTTTAGTAAAAGATATGAAAGGAATATTTTGTCGTTTTTCGTACGAGGTACTTTTTGACTTTTCTGACAAAAGTACGAAGAATGTTTTCGTTAACTTATACGACATTAATGGATTTTTTTAAAACAATATTTCCAAGAAGATTAATTTACAAGTTTTCAAGTTTATTTTTAATCAACTTCTTTTAGTTTATAATTGTACAACATGTTAAGAAAGGAAAATTGTTTTTGAAGCAGAAAGGATATTTTCCTCAAGAATGGAGTTAAAGTGTTTTATCAAAATTATTTTCCATCTAAGATAATAAAGGGTTCTGTTTTTATCCCCATTATTACATTGATATGATTATGTTGTGTTGGAATTATATTTTTATGAATTCCTTTATCTTATATGAATTGTTTTATGATGTCACGATGTTTAAGATTCCCATTTTTATTACATGGGTTATGCTATGATGTATGGTTTATGATTTTGTGGCACACATAAGAATGGTATCATTATAAGATGGGTGGGACCTATATCTCCCTCCAATGCATTGGGTAAAGATTTTATATCTCATGAGATAGACATGGCTGAAATGGTAGGTTATACCGGTTCAGTGAAACAGGACTGAAACGAGGGTTACTCGATTCAGAAAGGGACTTTGTCCACTAAGATAGTCTTGGCAATGAGTCTTGACTAACAAGAAATGATTCTCTATGATTATGTGTGTATTCCACAAAGTTTTATGTTTTAAGTTATGATTATTGTGATTACATTTCACTTCCATGATTTATCCCATGTTATGAAATTATAATCTCTTTTGCAGGTTAAGATTTCCAAAAGTTATGTGCTTGTGTATATGATGAGATTTATATTTCTTTTGTTTACCCTTACTGAGCATTTGAGCTCACCCTTTTATGTTTTCTTTTCCCCAGGATATAAAGAAAGATTTTAGGTAAAAAAAAAAGGAAGATCTTTATGGGAGGTATTGGAGATCATTCACCACGATTAGAAGATTACGTTCCGAGTTTCCAAAGACACTAAACTATTACGATCCTTGTGTGTGTGTTTTTGTTATGTACTAAGTATTCCGCAAATGAAATGTAATGTCCATGTACGTCAAACTTAGGGTCTCTAAAAGTGTCCTACTATAGATAATGACTATAGGAATTTCCCATGACATATTGATCTTTTGTGATATCATACATACGATCAGCATATGATAAACATTGTTGATTATTTCTAAAGATAATCTTACTTTCCATTAATTTTTTCTTATATAAATGTATCATGATTTTCATTGATACTTATTTCATGTTAATATGTATTATAATTTTTTGGAGTGGAATATAATTTATTGTTTGTCAACCTAATGAGATTTTCATCACACCCTTCATGAAATATTGGTTGTATAAAGAATTAGTTAATCTCTAATGAGGTAAAAATCATGATTTATTATTATGGATGTCCAGGTTTCTAGTGGTCTTCCATTCCAATTATTTTGGTTTTTGATTGATGATAAATATCCTCATCTTGCATGGTGGTTTTAGGGATAATATTGTTGTTCTATTTTTTTTAGTCCTTTTTGGGTTTTGTTCAAAATGATAAACTTAAATCTAAAAATTATTATGCCATGTTTTGTTATGATTATTAATTTATGTTTTTTATTGTCTTCTATTTTCTATGGTATGTAAATTGGTGAAATCATTCCCAAAAAAATTCATAACCAGCCACTATTTTTCTCTATTGGGCATAAATAACATCTTTCAGGACATGCCACAAACTTCGTTTGGTGTTGGGTTAGATTAGACCCTAGTATTGTTCATGACACCAACACTTCTATAAGTTTCTCAGCACCTACTCCAGTCATGTTGGCCATTTCATTAGTCCACTCATCACATTTCCCACTTCACAAGTTATTATAATTATTCCTTATATATAATTCCATTTTAAGAAATTATGTATAGTTATGGTTTTAAATAATTTGACTAATAAATCTATAAAAGGTAAACCATAAATATAGAAAATGTGAGACATGTATGATTTGAAAATCCTAACTGTTGAATCAATAAATTTAAATATATATTATCCATTGAAATTATATTATTATTTTCTATATACTAATTATTATTCTTTAAAATATAATCAAAACAATTATTTATATTATTAAATTGGATGTCAATTAACTAAATCATTTTCCTCAGGAGTGTCTAGCTAGATTTAATGTATGCAGCCCAATGCCTCTACATTTGATTAATGATCGAGTTAATGATCAAACATCTTTTTTCGATGGTTATTACAAATAGGTTGATCAACTCCCAAGCCAAAACCATTTTCTGGTACCCAATTAGAGAAATATTTCTAGGAATACCCAATAATCTCTGATTTTTCCTATCATTAGGATTTATCTAATATGATTCAGCTTATCCTTCAGTTTTTTACTAATGATTGGTCATACAGATCTCTAATAATAACTACACATAATCTCTATTTCAACTATAGAAACCCATAATATAAAATCATATTATTTCATGAATTATAATTTACATTACCAAATAATACAGACCAAGGAACTCTAGGTTTAGAGATTTTTAATATGAGAGAATTAAATACAATATATTTATATAAAAGGCCACAAAGTGATCTGAACTCCCATAGAACATATATAACTATATAAGATACCGTATAGAAAATATATAAGTAAATTTGTGAGATATAAATCATTGAAAGTGAAAAAACATGTCAATAAAGCCTAAAATATTAGTCAACAGACATAACAAGATACAATAATGTGGATTATCATATGCATTGAAACATAGAATCTGTAAATTTCATAATATAATCATAGAACAATGTAATATGTGATAAAACAATAATACATGAAATTATAATCTTATGTAATGGATCCCTCCCAAGAATCTCAACATAATGAGGAAAACCCCCATTGTTTATAGGGTTCAATACATATTCCCATAAACATAGATTACAATATCCAATGATGGACTAGGATCACTACCCAAAACCTTATATAAAATGTCCTCATATATAAATCATTACCCAATTTATTTCATGGCTATTTAATTCTAGGATCATCCATCACATAATAAAAATGATACTTATTCACTATATTTGAGTAAAATAAACCACACATAAATAACAATTATAATCCAACCCATGAAAAAGATGTTGGTTTCAAAATTCCAATTGATGGAATAACTGGATGTTATATCATAAGGATTCCAAAGAGGAATTGGAAATAAATTATTTTGGGCTTTCAAAATAAAAATTATAAATAGGTGTTAAACATGAATTTCTAATATATAAATTTCATGATAGGTATATAAGAGAAGAAATATTAAAATAGAACCACATTGGTGAAATTTTGTAAAAATTGTTAATGAATATTTTTATATAGGGAATGAAATTATTGTTTTCTATAAAAACATAAATTTAAAATGGTTCTATATAATATAATTATAATTTTTAAAAGCTGATATTTCGTTAATAACATGTTATGTGTAATAGCCCAAACTTTTATGGTACACTTCTCTTTGAATAATAGAGTAGCGTGTGTTGTATGCAACTTCTAGATTCTAACACACATCACAACCATTCAACGTAGCCGTTAAGAATAGTAATAAATAATTTTTAAAATTTTATAAATTTTACCTCTCAAAATGGACATCATTTTTGGATTCAGAACATCGAATTTAGCTTTGGGTGAAATTTTGGTACTTTTCGGATAACTTTTATATTTTGATGAATAGTGAAAATTACTATATTTTAATTAAAAACAAATTTTTTAATGAAAATAATTAATAGTGACAAATTAAAAATTTGAGTGGTTTTAAAGTTTATTTAGAATATATTTTTACAATTTAATTCAATGTTGGTCATTGGACATAATTTCACAATTAAACCAGACATAATCAAATATCAAACTTTTGATAGTGATTATATCCTAAAAACACCCAGTTTGTTTTAACCGCGAAAATTAATTTTAAATGAATTTCTGCCACTTCGGTGTTTATAATTTGGAAAAATGGATTAAATATTTGGAATCAGGATGTCCAAATTGTGTAAATAGATAATTTTTATTTTTAGAAAATTTGAATAATTACTTCGGAAAATATTTTATTTACCATGGTTAATGGGTAAATCTGGTAAATAATGGATAAAAAATAATGTTATAATAATATTATTTTACCCTAAAACATTAAAAAACCTTATTGGTGGAAACATGGTCGACCATGGACATCTTTTGGTCGATTTTGGAAAACCATGAAGCCACGTGTAGATGATAGGGACACTTTATATTAATTAAGTTAAAATAAATACAAAAATGAAATAAGCTTTTATCTTTTAGAAAATCTATTATTACATAGAGTTATATATATTATATTTTCGATTAAAAATATTCATTAGAAATATAAAAATATTTCATACATAAATGTATTTTATTTATTATTTTTAGACATTGAAAAAGTAAAAAAAATCTATGACACAATAATGATGCAGTATTTTCCTTATTAATGAAGGAATCTAATAATTGATATTATAAATGTTAAAATAAATATAAGTTGAATGTTTTGATGACTTACACATATTTAATTGGTTAATATGACATTTTATGATTTCTTAAATGATTTTTTTTTTAATTAAAAATTTTGGTAAGACTTTATCAAAAATCAATTATTGAGTAGTGTCAAAATTGACATAAATGAATTTTTAAAACAAATATTATATTATTAATTTATATTCAATTCATAAAAATCTACGGTTCAGCCAAATCACTTATATAATTATTGGTGTATCATTAATGGACCACTTTGGGGTCACTTGGATGTATATAGTATGTTTATTAACTATAAAATATAAAAATACAAAGTAACATGGTAAGTGTCAAACAAATTAACTAAGAGTTAAAACTAATAGATAAGGTTAATATAATGACCCAAAACTATTAAAAATCTATTGTATGAAAGGATTTTTACCCATACATACCTTATAATTTGAATAATCCACTTTGGATCCATTATAAACTGAATATTATTTTATTATAAAATAATAATTTATGTTTTTCCTAAAGATCCCCTCGCCCCTTTTATAAAAGGGAACTCCCCCTTCTCATTAATTCACTCCTTCAAAGCCATTTGGCTCGACCAGCCTCTGCCTAAATATCCTCCCACCTTCCCTCAATTAATTCTAGTGGAATTATTTTGATCATAAATCCATCCTAAGGAGCCCTTTTGATCAAATCAAAAGGAAGAACCCGAAGAAGAGGTAACATCCTCACCACCCACTTTAAAGTTCCTTTCTTCATCAACTTATTCTTTCCTTGTTATTTCGATTCTAAAATAATAAATATAGTATCTTATATATACTGTGATGTCATTATAATCATGTAACAAACAAATTCATTATTCTATCCATCCCTTTAATGACATGTCACCATTCGTGCGTACGTACGACCTACCGTCTCCACGTTGTGGTGTAATTGTTATTCAATATACTATTATTTAGATGGGTATAATAATGATGTATAATTAATGTAAATAATAGACATAACATGATAATTATTATTTCTATATGATATACCATCCAATTATTTATTATTTTAATATCTAAAGAATGATATTTTCACTCGTGCGTACGTACGGATTACCGTCTCCACGAACGCAATGATATTCATTCCCCATCGTATCCATTAAAGACTAAATTTTTTTGGAGGATTAAAAATAATATTTAAGGACTAAATATCATTCTGGATATGAGTGTGATAAAAACTATCCATAACAAACATGGCTTATATAAAAGAAAATGAGTAAGTTAACACCCAAAATGACGATAATACTACGATTTTATTGACAAAGAGATGTTAAAAGATCATATATGATATCATATTAATATATATGATTATTTTAAGATTCAATAAAATTTATTTCACTATTATAATGTATTTTAACCTAAAATCAACCAAGGAAATGTACAATGTAATGGGTTTTCAACTCACTCCTTATTCCCTTAAGATTCATACCATATTGCCACTATTACATTTTCTGTGGTGTATGCACTACCCATAATTATATTATTTCTGTAATACACTTTAATTAATGTGTATTTACATATTCATTATATAATAACTCTATCATGGGTTGTATGTTTCATATGTTACCATGTTGGTAAGAGTTTGTTTCACAATCTCTTCATTATCCGAGGTTGTTTATACCTAATTATCTACTGGGACTTCATTATCATCCATATCCATGTTTCTTAAAAATGTATTTCAAAACATTCGTACTAATTTATAGAATATGAGTTAGAGTCATTTATAACCTTTTTTGACTTTTTATAATAATTTTATAATGGAATATTTCCGTCGTTTTCCAAACAAGGTCTTTTTTATATTTTTCGACAAAATTAAGGTAAGAATGACTTTTTTTAACTTATAAGTTGGGTGCGGCTATTTTATACTATTATAAACTCGTCGAAGATTCCCTTACAGGATTATAAGAATATTTTCAAAGTAAATGTTTTATTTTATAATTATGTGACTTTTAAATGATTTCAAAATAGAATGATATATTTCTCTAAAAAGGGTTTTGATTTCATCTATGTCAACATCCATTGATGGATTTTAAGTTTATTTGAAGTTGATTTATTATGATACAGAACTTCCATATTGTACTGAAGGTTTCGTGATATGTTTGACTGTGGATGCGCTATTTTTATACCATTGATGATTTGTGGTTTAAGTATTGACATTTTGTATGCTATTTTTAATACGAATGTTTATGATATGTTTAAACCTTTTCATTTGACTAATGTATTAGACTTAGTAAGTGACGGGTGGAGCCCACTATAACTCCATGATGAATCGGTAGATCTCATGAGACAACTAGACGTGGAATTGGCCGAGGCCCTTTCCCAACATTATTTATGGTTTTGGAAGAGGGATTAATCATTTTTAGACATCATGGACAAGGCCATGACAAAATGTTTTAGAATGTCCGACATTATATATTCTTTTATAATGGAAATAATATTGATGGTTTGTGTGGTCAATCGACTACTAGAATACCCATTATTATGTTTTGTTATGGCATTACATATTCAACTCATATTCATGCCATAATATAATTCATTTTTATTATTGGTAAAGTCATGTAGTTTCAATTATTAACCATTCATATTATTTATGTCATTTTCCGCTGTATTACATACCCTTACTGAACATTTGAGCTAACCCCTTTCAATGTTTTATTTTTCCCAGGATATGAAGAAGTTAGTTTTGAGTGACCTGTAGGCATAATCAAGGAGGCTTGGATTCTTCTAATAAAATATATTATTATTGTTTTTCTCTTCAAGCTGTAAATTGGATCATATGTATGAATATTGTTTCCAATAATACTAAAATGATTGGTCTTTCAAGACATGATTTACTTTTAATCATGCCAATGTTATGTAATAATGCACCGACTCTGGATAACTAAGGCCAGGGCATTACAATTAGTATCACATGAAGTTTAGTACAAACCTTGGAAACTAGATTTAGATAAACTACGATTAGATCACATAGCCCTAAGATAGATTTTTAGGATTATTATAGAAAAACTTCCTAGAATTTTTGTATTGTCGATATTTTATACATCCCTGTCTAGATATGAGAAGGTAGAGGCGGCTCTAGCACAGATGTACCTTGGGGTAAAACCCGAAAACACTACTTTGAGCTAGACTCGAAGGGGAACTGGTGCACGACAACGGGCCCTGCTGCACTCTTGGTTACGACACTCCCGGGGAATATTATTAAGACAATTATCATTTTTATTACGATCCATTATGAAGGGTTATGAGTATATAATTCCCCAAAGAAATCTTTTTTATGATTATGGATTATGTCCATAAACTGTTGAATTATTGTTAAGTGTATTAAATGTTTCGAATTATATATTTCTATTCATAAAATAATATAGTTTATTCCCTTGTTTAAAAATGGCACCTAGTGGAAGGAATGGAAACCGTATAAATGCACACACTCCATGTAGGGATTTCTCTCCTACTCAAGATAATTATAGTGGAGCTAGTGATGCAACTGGTGCTAAACAACTAATCACCATACTGGGAAAACTCACTCTGGTTATGAATAATAAACTTACCCATATAGAGCACCATGATCTGTAGCATGGAGGATCAATGTAAGATCACTTAATGAGGAAACAACCGCCAACATTCAATTGTATTAAAGATCCCAGAGTAGTTGTGCAATGGATAAATTTCATATTGAAAATATTTCATGCCTTGGTGAGTAGTGAAAGAGAAAAAGTTTTCATTGCAGTTTATCGCATCATTGGAGATGCTGATCAATGGTGGTCATTGATACAAACACACAAAGAAAGATGATGAAGTATCAGATATAGAATGGAGGGAGTTCACAGAGCTGTTCTTAGAATAATTCTTTCCTCAAGACCATCGAGCAGATATGGAAAGGCAATTTCTAAGTCTGAGGAAGAAATGGGATGTGAATGTCGCAAGGTATGAGGAAAACATTACAAGGTTAGAGAGTCATGCTACTGATTATATACAAAACCCAAGGTGTAAGATTGATCATTTATTTGATGGGTTAAAACCTTTTCTTCGTCGAGCATTAGTCTCACAAACCTTCTTATCATACGAATATATTTTCTCATGTAAAATCAAGACAGAAAAGGAATTATCTATGTCTTATGACTTTAAATCAAAGTAAGAGAAGAAGATATCTGTTGAACACTCTGGGAAAGGAAATTAGGAAACATGGAAGAAGGGTAGAATTGAATTTCCACCCTGTGATAATTGTGGAAGGAAGCGCCCGGGTGCCTGTCTAAACGGAAAATAAGTATGCTACAACTGTGGAAAGAAATTCCATCTAGCTGGTCATTGTAAATGAAAGAAAGACGATACTGATGTTCATTGCTATAATTGTAGAGAAATGGGGAATTATGAAAATAAATTTCCTAAGCGCCAAGAAAACTTACCTCAGAAAAGTCCAAGAGAACAATGCCAAGATTATGTTGTTACTACAGATGAAGTTGAACAGTTATTGTATTTGTGTTTTTGGATTCAAGAACTATATTCTGGTAATAAGAATAATGTGATATATATATAAGGATTGTACTGCAGTACTATTTTATTGAGGACTTGATGTTATATGGTTATACTAAAAGTGACTTAATAGTAAGCTACACTTTTTGTAAAATACATGGATTAAGAAAGGTAATCCTTAATATGGTCTCGGTAATGAGTTAGTGATTTTGGAATGATACATGATTGATTTGGATAAATTATATTGAAAATCCTTGAATACCTTGAAACTTATTAATGATTTTTATATTCCATCATTGTTGTAGTTTACAACATTTTTGAATAGAAGGAGTATATCCAGTATTATATAAGGAATAAGGGATCATGAATGTAATCAATAAGGTTTTAGGGTAATTCAGAATGTTTCAGTGTTTTAAAAGAATACACGATGAAGGTGGTCATATATTATTATGCGGAAAAGAGGATAATAATTGTGTTTACCTTCCTTATAACTTTTTTACTTGGAAAAAAGCATTTTGGATAATTCTAGTTTGAGATTATTTTTGTATATTTATAAAAAGGATAACCTACAGGTCGGGAAATAACCTGTCGCGTCGGACAAAGATGTAGGAATCGAACCAACAAACATATTGTGACAAGCCTTTATTACCTACCACTAGCCTACAGGAAGTCCCCGGTTATTACAAAATATTTTTTCCATTATAATGGTATGTATTAATGATTTTAACCTTATACTATTAGTATAAATATAATATTTTTGAGTTCTATTATCTTTCGGAGTGAAAGATGAGTTTGTGGTAGAATGTAGTTGAAGGATGAAAATTCTACTTGTCAAGATGTATATATATATATCTTATTATATGAATAAATTAATTCTATAGCGAAGGGATATTAGGACTAAAAAATTTGTTATCTGAATACCTTATGTTTTGTTGAACTGATGATATTTTAAATCATCATAGATTTATGTCTTGGATGACCTCAATCAATCCCTATAAATATTTACATTTTTTTCCAATTATGTGCCACTAATTTCCACCAATTTTCTCCAAATCAATATCATAATTTGGTGGTGACGCTTTCATTTCTCTTTCCCTCTTATTAAGACTAAATTTTATTAACCCAATTTCCGATGTGGGTTTTCCCTCATAGAAATTTTATATTCTCAACCTTTTATTTTTGAAAAACAATTTCAAATTGCAAGGACACAATTTATTGTAGGAGGGGAGAATGTAACACTCCATGCTTCCATGGTACACTTCACATTGAATAATACAACATCGTGTGTTGTACGCATCTTCGGGATTCTAACACACACCACAACCAATCAAAGTAGCCGTTATGAATAGTAATACATTCTTTTTGAAATTTTATAAACTTTATCTCTCAAAATGGACTTCATTTTTGGATTCGGAATATCTAATTTCTCCTACGGTGAAATTTTGGTACTTTTCAGACAACTTTCATATTTTGATGAATAGTGAAAATTATTAAATTTTAATTAAAAACAAATTTCGTAATCAAAATAATTAATAGTGATAAATTTTAAATTTGATGGTTTTAAAAGTATATTAAGAATATATTTTAACCATTTAATACAATTTGGACATTGTACATAATTTCACAATTAAACCGGACATAAAAATGTATCAATCTTTTGATAGTTATTATATCTTAAAAACACGCTTTTTGTTTTGACAGCAGGAATAAATTTTAAATTAATTTCTGCCACTTCTGTGTTTTGAATTTTTAAAAATGGATTCCATATTTGGAATCAAGATGTCCAAGATGTTTAAATAGTTTACTTTTATTTTTAGACATTTTGATTAATTATCTTGGTACATATTTTATTTACCATGGTAAAAGGGTAAATCTGGTAAATAAGGTTTAAAAAATAATATTATAATAAAAATAAATGACATTAAACGTGTCATATAACTATTTTTGGATACATTTCCGAACATGGGCATATTTGGGTCGATTTTGGTACCCCATAGAGCCACTTGTAGATGATAGGGCACTTTAAATTAATTAAGTTAAAGTAAATACATAAATGACATAATCTTATATCTTTTAGAAAAACAATTTTTATATAAGGTTATATATATTATAATTTCGATTATAAATATTCATTAGAAAGATAAAAATATTTCCTACACAATGGTATTTTATTTATAATTTTTAGACATTGATAAATTAAAAATATATATTACACAATAATGATGTATTATTTTCCTTATTTATGAATGAATCAAATAATTGATATTATAAATGTTAAAATAAATATAATTTGAATGTTTTGATGACATACATGAATTTTATTGGTTAATATGACATGTTAGGATTTCATATATGAATTTGTTTATAATTAATAAAGTTGTTAAGTCTTTAAAAAAATAAATTTTTGGGTAGTGTCAACATTGACATAAATGAGTTTTTAAAACAAATATTATATTATTAATTTATATTATATTCTTAAAAATATATGGTTCGGAAAAATGACTTATATAATTATTGATGTATCATTAATGTACCACTTTTGGGTCTCTTGTATGTATATAGTATGTTTATTATCTATATAATATAAAAATACAATGTGACATGGTAAGTGTCAAACTAATTAACTAAGAATTAAAACTAAAATATAAGGTTCATATAATGACCCAAACCTATCTAAAATCTATTTGATGAATGGATTTAGACCCATACTCATATTATACTTTTAATAATCTACTTTTGATCCATTATAAACCGAATATGAGTTTATTATAAAATAATACTTTAAGCTTTTCCTAAAGAGCCCCTCAACCCTTTTATAAAAGGGCACTCCTCCTTCTCATTAATTCACACCTTCAAAGCCATTTGGCTCGGCCAACCTCTGCCCAAATATCCCAAAACATCCCTCAATTCACCCTAGAGGCCTTATTTTGATCAGAAAGCCAACCTAATGAGCCCTTTTGATCAAATCAAATGGAAGAACCTGAAGAAGAGGTAACGTCTTCAACACCATCTTTAAAGTTACTTTATTCTTCAACTTATTATTTCCTAGTTATTTCCATTCTAAAATAATAACTCCAGTATCTTTCATATACTGTGATGTTATTATAATTATGGAACAAACAAATTCATTAATCTATCAATCCCTTGAATGACATGTCACCATACGTGCGTACATACAACCTATCGTCTCCACCCTGTGGTGTAATTGTTATTCAATATACTATTATTTAGGTGGGTATACTAATGATGTATAATTCATGTAAATATTAAACATAACATGATAATGATTCTTTCTATATGATATTCCATACAATTATATTTTATATTAATATCAAAAGATTGATATTGTCGCTCATGCATACGTATGGATTACTATCTCCACGAACGCGATAAGATTCATTCCCCATCATATCCATTCAAGAATAAATTTCATAGGATGATTAAAAAAATATTTGAGGACATAATATCATTCGGGATATGAGTATGATACAACCTATCAATAATAAACACAACTTATATAAAAGAAAATGAGTAAGTTAACACCCAAAATGATGATAATACAAAGATTTTATTAACAAAGCGATGTTAATAGTTTATATATCATATCATATAAATATATATGATTATTGTATGATTCAATGACAATTATTTCACCATTATAAATGATTTTAACCTACCATCAACCAGGAAAAAGTACAAGGTAAGGGGTTTTCATCTCACTCCTTATTCCCGTGAGATTCATACCATATTGCCACTATTACCTTTTATGTGCTGTATGTACTGCCCATAATTGTTTTATTTGTGTAATACAATTTAATTTATGTGTATTTACATATTCATTGTATGATACCTCTATCATGGGTTGTATGTTTCATATGTTACCAAGTTGGTAATGGCTTATTTCACAATCTCTTCATTATCCGAGGTCGTTTATTCGTAATTATCTACTGGGACCTCTTTATCATCTACATCCTTGTTTCTTAAAAATGTATTTCAAAACATTCTTACTATTTTACAGAATATAGGTTAAATTAATTTATACCCTTTTTTGACTTTTTATAATAATTTTATAAAGGGATCATTCTGTTGTTTTCCAAACAAGGTCCTTTTTAACCTTTTCGACAAAATTAAGGTAAGAATGTCTTTTTTTAACTTATACGGCGGTTGCGGAAATTTTCTACCATTATAAACACATTGAAGCTTTCCTTACAAGCTTATAAGAATATTCTCAAAGTAAATGTTTTATTTTATAATTATGTAACTCTTAAATGATTTCAAAATAGAAAGATATATTTCTCGAAAATGGGTTTTGATTTTATCTATGTCAACATCCATTGATGGATTTTATGTTTATTTGAAGTTGATTTATTATGATACAAAACTTACATATTGTATTGATGGTTTTGTGATATGTTTGAATGTGGATGTGCTATTTTTATACCATTAATGATTTATGGTTAAAGTATTGACATTTCGTATGCTAGTTTTAGTACGTATGTTTATGATATGTTTAAACCTTTTCATATGAGGTATGTATTGGTCTTAGTAAGTGACGGGTGGAGCCCGCTATAGCTCCTCGATGCATCAGTAGGTCTCATGAGACAACGAGACGTGGAATTGGCCAAGTCCCTTTCCCAATTTGATTTACGGTTTTGGCCGAGGCCTTAATCATTTTTAGAGGTCTTGGTCGAGGCCTTGACCAAATGTTTCAGAATGTCCGGCATTATACATTCCCTCATTATGGAAATAATCTTGATGGTTCATGTGGTCATTCGACTAGTAGAATACCCATGATTATGTTTTATTATGGAATTACTTATTTAGCTCATATTCATTCCATACAAGTATTCATGTTTATTATTGGTAAAGTCATGTGGTTTCAATTATTTACCATGCTTAATGTTTATGTCATTTTCCGCGGTATTACTGACCATTACTGAGCGTTTGAGATCACCCCTTTCAATGTTTTATTTTTCTCAAGATATGAAGAAGTTAGTTATGAGTGACCTGCAGGCATAATCTAGGAGGCTTGGATGCTTCTAATGAAATATATTATTGTTGTATTTCTCTTCAAGCTGTAAAGTGGATCATATGTATGAATCTTGTTTCCAATAATACTGAACTGATCGGTTATTCGAGACATGATTTCCTTGTAATCATGCCAATGTTATTTATTAATGCACCGACTCTAGGTAACTAGGGCTAGGGCGTTACATTATGTAATTGATTCTTACTATGATACAATAAATAATAATTTTCCCATAAAACATGTTTACCTAAAAGTAGTAATTTTAAAGGGAACTAAGACATGTATGACCCTAGAAATGAAAATAATATTTAACAACAAATATATTTATGGGACAAATACACAAAAATTAAATAATTATATGAGTTTTTTCTTTCATAAAATGGAGAAAAATAATAGAGTACATGCAACATAAATTTAACGAGGGTTGTACAGAAGATCGCTAACCTTGGGTCATAATTCTCTTGAACCATGAATTTTACACCAAGAAAAACAAAATCGTATTTATTAAATACATTATAAATAACATTATCCATATATATTTTATTTTCTATGTTCAATTTATTGTCATTTGTTAGTTAGTTTTAATATTATTCTAATTTCTTTGCTTACATGTGGTTTTTTCAGATAATTCCATTGTAACCAATTTAGTTTGTTGAAAATAGTCAATGTAATTGTAAAATTACATCATGACTTCCAATATTTTGGAGGATTATTTACTTTATATTCACATTATAATATTATAAATTAAATTTCAATGGATCTCCCAAAATATTCCCAAATGAAGAATGGTGTCTTTATCAGTGCATTTTATATAGTAAAAGTTAGTATAACAGTTTATTATTTTTACCAATAGAATGTAAAATATTATCATTCAATAATACTAATAGTGTCATAAATATAATTTTTATACATTTGATGCTTTTATTATATCATACATCTTAGGTGGTTTTGGGAAACAAATATTACATTCTATGATGGTGGTAGTCCACATGTATGCACATTTAACAATTTTGTTTTTCATAATGGAAAATAGAAATGATGTTAATGATTGAAACATATCTATAATTAAATATATGTAATGTAAGGATAAATATGTTATCATTTAATGTTGTTTTAATGTATTATGTGAAAGAATTAGTGCACATTAATAAATGTAAATGAGAAATGTGAAGTTATAAATTTATACCACTAGTCTTGGATTAAATTCGTTACAAAGTGGCTTAAGACATTTAGGTACAATGTTTTTAGAAAAAAAAGACACTTTATAATGTATATGAATGTAAATTGTTGGGTTAGATAGTGTTTGGGATGACCATATGGAGTTTTGGTGTGAGGTTATGTGTGAAAAAGATATCCCATTCTATAAAGGAAAGGGATGATATTTTTGAAAATGCCAATAACTTTATTATAATGTGACGTCACTCGCCAAACAATATACTAAAAAATCAAAATATAATGGATTGGGGAAGAGATAATTTTGATCTAGGCATTAACCAACAATTCATAGACGTGTTTTAAATATTTTCACAAATCATAACTATTATATTTTTCAATTTTACAATTTTAGAATTATTAGTGCTTATTAGTTCTTCTCTGAGGATATTTATACATTATGGATATAATATTAAATAGACCTTATTTCTTAATATCGACCTATAGATTCAATATTTTAAAATCTTTTAATTTATGTTAATTAATAAATTTACTGAAAAATAATTTTAAAGTAATAATTATATTGTGTATTAAAATAATTCATTGAGAAAAATATTAATTATATTCTAAAACATTAAATATATGGTTTCAAACTAGAATATATATTTTTTAATTTATAATATAGCAGATAAACAATTATTTTTTGAAAAACATTATATGTTTATGTTTATAAATACTTCTTATAAACTCATAATATAAAAAAATAAATGGTATTTCTAAAAACAATATAATGTATGTTTCACCTAAAAATAAATATTTTTAGAAAAATTTATTGAATTACTAATAATATAATTTTCACATAATGAATCCAAAAATGAAATATATTTTATTATATTTATATTATATGAGTGATAACAATTATTTAAAAAATAATTGTCTAAAATTTGAGTATATTTAAAATTTATTTTAATGAATGAAATATATATTATTAAAATACGATAATTTAGATTGAGATACCGAAAAAAATAAAAAAAATTACTTTAAATTTATAGTGATTTAATATTAATTGGTATCATATTTATAACCTGATATGACACAAATATATATTAAGAAGTTATATTTATATATTTAATATTGGGGTCACTAAAAAATGGTTTCGTGATGTTTTAATCTATTAAAAATACATTAATCAATGTTTTTATAATTAAAAATGAAAAAATATTACATTTTTGAGGTGAAACCATGTAAAGAATATGATGAATTTATTTATATATAGAAAGTCAGTCAGAGGCTAACCATTGACCATTTATTAAAATAAAATAAAAATTCATTAAATAAGTACACAAATTCAATTAAATCCAGAGACAGATTTATTTAGGATGTGCCCATAAGCGACGCAATGCTAGGGTCCCCCCCCCCCCCCCCCCCCCCCCGCCGCAGCCTTCCTCCCCGTGGCGGTTCGACTAGAATCTCCTCTTCGTTGCCTCAGTCCGGTGGCTCGTGGTGTGCAGTGTCTCTCCTATGGCGGTAGCATCGACTCTGTGGGCTCGTTCTTCTCGAAGAACCTTTATGTTTTCTAGCCTGATACTTCAATCAGTGGCGCAATGAGTTCGAGTTTTTGCAGTTGCGGTGAGGGTTGCGCTTCAGGTCTAAATCGACTGGGGGCGTTGGGCGGATCTGGTCTCTGTTTGTGGTTTCAATGGTGGCGAAGAGATTTTTCCGGCTGGTTGCGGGACCTTTTCTTCTTCCATCGCAGGTTCTTCTTCGACGGTCCTTGCGGTAAGGGGTTTTGTGTTTGAAGTTTTGATGTTCGAAATTTGTGAGGTTTTTGTGCGGCGTCATCATCATTGGAGGATACATGCTCATCCTTTCCACTTCCCATGCGCAGTTCGGTCTCCGGTGAGACTTTTGTTCATCGGGCGTCCGTGACTGGTTGGGGTTTCGTTAGAGGGGGGCTCCGACCTTGATTCTAGCATCCGGTGAATGTTCTAGGGCATCATTCAGGGATCTGGATCTGCTTGGATTCTCAGCTGAGCGTCGGTGTCTGCTTTCATTTTCTATGGTGGTGTTTTGATCTAATGATAATGATCAGGGTGAGTAACAGCGTGTTGATGATGGGATGACGATGATGTTTTCCGGTGGATGGTATCTCTGACGACCTGTTATAATGTGATGATGGAGGGGCGTGACATTTGGGTTCCCGGCTCGAGGTGGTTGTGAGTCCCAAGGCGTCGCGTGGCGTGCGGCGTGCGGCGTTTCATGGACCGAGGAGTGGAAAAGTGCTCTCTCTCGATATTTGTAATTTGAAAATTTTGATATTTGGATTGGTCTACTCGGGTAAAACATTTCTCACCGGTGGTTTCTTACCGGCATTCTGATGATGCAGTGATGTCGGGGGCGCGACTCGAGGTGGATAGTTGATCGAGATTCCTCGGTCTTTTTGATTGTAATGATGGTTGCTGATATTTTGATTTTTTAATCCATATGGTTTGTTCAGTCAGGGTCTGTATGGTTACCGGTTACCCATAAACCGCTTCATTAGAAAATGAAAAAAATTGGATTGCAAGAAAATACATCAACATGAAACCAGAATAACCATACCCATCACCACACCAATGATTGAAAGCTTCCTCTATAGTGGTAGATTCCCATTCCGAGCTTTCATAGTGCTTCAAGTCTTTGGCATACTTACTCCTTATATTCAATGCCTCCAATGAAATAAATTCATTAGAAGATTGTGTACCCTTATTTCGTCCTGTCGGGCCACCGTTTGTTATATATGACCTACTAGTCCTCATCTTTGGAAAAAGGGAGTAATCTTTCTTCTGTTGCATTCTTGGTGAGGCAATCATCACCTCCTGGTTCTCATACACCTACACCTCCCCCTGGACAATGTTTCTATATTAGGGCATCACCAATCCACCATTTTTTTCTTTATCCCTCTCAGAAATCTCCCCCCATTTTCCAGGGTTAACCACCTCTTGATAAGTTGATGCCTGATTCTGATGAAACTAAGCATTAGCATCAATTAATGCTAAGCATTGTGGATGTTCCACTAGTTCATGATCTTCACAGAGCACAATCCTCAAATCATCGAGGTCCATTCTCCACATTGGCACCATTATTTACAATGTTTTTCACCTCCGTATCCTCATGTTACAAACCATGAAAATTGTTTCTTATTGGAACTATAATTAGGACCCCTCCATCATCCTTATTATGACTAATTTTCTCATCATCACATCCTTCCAAATCCCCCACAGCAGGACCATCATGCACTGCAGGGCCTCAATTCACCACTACCATAGGATGCACCCGCTTGACCTTGCTACTAATAGCCAACTCACCTCCATCACTAGAGACACAGTTATCATCATCCCGATTCCCACCATCCCCAACCTGCATATCACACTTCATGTGATTAATAACTGCAACAACCATTGGATTTACGGAGACCCCATTAGCCTTGCCCACTACCGAGACACCCATATTCACCAGACCAGAGCCCTTTCCATGATTAATTACACACACACTCCTATGTCCTTCACCAGGCCTCATACTCGGAACACAGTTCCACTTCGTGAAACCTTCCCCAAGTCACTCAGATGCCAAATTCCCCAATCGTCAGTAGATTGAACAGTAGCTGACCCATGACTCAGACACAACTTCTTGTTTCCATCTAAACATTGTACCAACTACAATCCCAAACCACTCCATCAGAGGCATTGACACATGTACCTCAACATAAGTGCGAGGATCGATTGGGTGGATCATAGTGGAAGTACGAATATCATAACAAAAAAACGACCCACCTTTATCCAACAATTCAATGAATTGATGGATTTTGAAAAGGTAGAGGATGTTGAGGGAGGCTTACCCATATCGCGCTGGAGGTTAGATCACGATTCATGAAAAGATCAAATGACCATCTAAAAAGGGAGAATGAATTTATTTACACTATAAATAGATCATCATGGAATGAATTTAATGAGATGAATTATAATTTTGGATCAATGATTCATAATGTGATATTAGGGAAATATTATGAAAAAGTTTATCATTTAAATAAATATCATACATCATTTAACAAATAAAATATCATTATTTAAATATACAACCTTCCAAGATAGATGTGTAAAACAAAATTATTTACTTTATTGTGTATACTCTATTTAAAATCAAATAATCTAATAAATTATTTAGAAATTTAACAGAGGTTAAAATTATAACTGAATTTCAGTGTATTTTTTTATAATGACTATACAAAGGATTTATTTCACATTATTTTTGTGACTATGTGGTACAAACATGTTATTTATACTAATAACATGATTTTTGGTTATAGAATAATTTTAATAATATGTTCATTGATGTCGGTCAAAAAATATCTGATCTAATGGAATATTTTTTTAATATTTTAGCTTGACAAATATTCAATTATACTTATTATTGATATATATATATATAAGTAATTATTGGAAAATTTTAATTTAATTGAGAATGAAAATATATCTCACAAAATCTTATTAATTACAGTGTCATTTGAATTAGTGAGTCTTTTTTTATTAATAGGAACATATATATAGAAAATTTTTTCATAAGGATAATAATATTAGTTATATAAAAAGTATATATTCTTTGAGAGACTTTTTCTATAAGAAATTTTAATCTCACACTATTTAATCAAAATTTATATTTAAAAACAAAATATTTTTATTTTTGAATAGAAATTATTTTAAATGTAAAGGAAAAAAATGACTGATTATTTGAGATCCCATCCAGAATGTGTTGACATAGGTTTTATATAAGAATGAAATAAATTGTGTTAATAATTAATATCTTATTACAATTATATTTTATTCTTTAGATTCCATTTTATTTTAGTTGGTATTTGGAGTGATTTAATTTAAGTACACATGATGTTCGGAGTGAAAATGAATTTTTTTAAATTTTATACAAATAAGGGGGAAATAATAATTTTTACTATGTAAATATCCATAAATAAACTTTATGAAAATTTCATTTATCTCTGAAAGAATTATCTACCTACGTGATTTTTTTTAGTTAGAGGGGATTTATATTTTTATGTTTTTATTAATTAAATAATTATTTACATACCATCTCAGACATCATTTTTTATTTTTTAACATAAAAAATGATATCTCTCAAATCGAACAAAAAATTTTAATAGGTAAACTTCAAATATAGTATTACATAGGATAAAATAATTCATTTAACTAATATATTATATACTAGTAGGCTCTTAGAATTTGTTAAACTCTTTTTTTTTAATTTTCCTTAGTACCAAAAAATCTTCAACGATGCATGTGACTAATTCTTCCACCAAGAAATTAAAACCACTTCATGCAATACCCACACCATGTATTTCTATTGAATATAATATTCATTTGAAACATTCCCCATAGTGTGCCTTACTGGAAACATTTTATCCAATATCTAAAAATCATGATTTTATCCCTTATTTAGTTACCAAATCCCTGTACTGAAACACCTTATTTTAACCCCAACAATATTACATTTAATCAACAAAACCAAAAGATTGTAGAATTTAACATATAAAAACTTATGCATTTTCTTAGGAATACACAAAACTATAATGGTTTTAGTGATAAAAAATTCATTTATAAATGTATTCATACACTTGGATTAAACATTCATTTCCTGCTGAATATCCATATTAATAGAATAAAATAGAAGACATATATTCTTGAACGATTCCCAAAATATGATATTATTTATGAGTGTGCAGATATAACAGAAATATGTAATTGTGGAAGATGGTAAGAGATTGGAATTCTACATATTGATTTTGAGATTCTATAGATGATTTATGGAATATTTCATGCGAGACATAGTAAAAGGTTCAAAAAATAAAAATCTGATAACTTTTTATTTCAAATTACCATTTAAGGGATTATGATTTTAGAATTAAAAATTTTTAAAATTTAAAGAGTTTTCATATTCAAATTATAGGAAATTATTTAATATATTATTATTAGTGATTAATTTATTAATCCAAATCCTCTATGTCAGTGTAATGTAAGAGGTTTGAATGTGATTTTTTATAAACATAGAAATCAATTATTGGGTAATGACTTTCATGATACGTTGATAACTATAATAAATATTCTCAATATAATATCACATTTGACATGTTATCCATAGAATTGCATCACAATTAGAAAATTTAATGATACAACTTTTTTACATATGATGTTTTCGAATGAATCCAGCTAGATGAAACCACTTATTAAAAGCATCACATATAAAATAATTATTTAAGGAACATATAAAAAATATAGGATTTCATATTTTTCTTATTCAAAATATTCATACATTATTATCTAGACGGAATCTATTTAATTTATTTTAGGATTTCAAAAAATGTCTCTAAATTGTTGGTCCAAAGAAAAGGTCTAAGCTAACATATTCACCCTTTAAATAATATTTCTATAAATTTAATTCTAATAAACGTAAAGAAAAATTGGAATGATAATTAGGACTACAAATATTGTTTTTGATCAATTGATTATTAAAAATAATAATGGAACTATCTCCCATATTATGGTCAACCACCAGTAGCACCTCTCCCCAAAAATTATCCAACAATTCATAACTCCTATACATTATTTGTACATCCTAATATCATCAATACAATTCTCCCAACCATCCATTTTCATTGATTTATAAATGGTTAATCTCTATCATTGTGCTGTAATGTAATAAAATTTTGGTGAGGGGGTTTTAAAATCACAGGGTTGTGGTGATGGTGTAAATGTGGCTTCTGATTAAAAATGTAGGTTATGGGGATGATTTCTCGCAAGTTTTTCCAGTGGGGTCACCAGGAGGATATTTAGTTGGACACTATAGGGTTAGAGAGATTTGTGGATTAGTTTTATAATATAAAAATATATTCATCAATATTCTATAGATATATTTAATTCATACAATACATTTTTTTTGTATGTGATTTCATGTTCCGTTTTCCATTTCATATCCAATTTCATTCAATAAAAAACCATTTTCAAAGTACTAAACAATGTCTTAAGATAAAATTCATTGACCATTTCATAATATAGTATAAAACCTATGTAATTTAAGGGTATGATATTATGATTATAATTTTAAATCTGTATGAAATGGTTCTATATAGCAGTATTGATAGATTTCCCTTTTTTTTAAACAGATAACCCATCCCAATACATACTCATAATTATTGAAAATGACATTAATGTGTAAAAATTATTAAAATACCCTTCAAAAAAGATAATAAAATATTAAA
The DNA here is from genome assembly GCA_963277665.1 of Viscum album. NCBI lineage: Eukaryota > Viridiplantae > Streptophyta > Magnoliopsida > Santalales > Viscaceae > Viscum > Viscum album. Next base: position 1,598,520,347 of record OY728161.1, read on the forward strand.
AATATAATATATGAGTATATGAATTCTAATACCCAACTATAATAATATGTGAAATGTAACTTTTATAAGTTTATTTCAAATGACATTTTATGAAATAATATTCCACCATTCCAAATAGAAGAGACGATAGAGGATCCTCTTGTATAAATGTTCTTGAATATTTAAAATATCAATTGGGTAATCCATTCCATAGATATTTAGATGATCTAAAATGATATCAAGGATACTATTATAAAAAAATTAACTATTATGAATATACAAGTCAAAATCCTTCAAAATAAATCTGACCGAGGAATATTTTTAGAAATAAATCACATATATTAGATAACCAATTTTACGTGAAACACCGATATTAATTGAATAATTCCTTATTAAAATAAGAAACAATATTAAAATATAAAATGATATTATTTTTAATATATTATGATATTTCAGAATAAAACATTTTTAATAAAATTATAAAAGTAATAAAAACAATTGTAATAACAATTACGAAAATATTAAAATATTTATCATCCTATTTTTCCATTATGTTTACACCATCTATGTTTACTATAAAAAGATAGAAAATATTACAAATATTGTAATAATATTGGGAAAAATTAGTTTTTAGGATGAATTGTTTTAAAATACCTTTACAAGGTTTTATATAAGAATGTAAAAAGGTAGAAACACTATTATATGGTCATTTGATATATGGTAATTTGTTATATTGATTTTATACTTATTTTCATTACATATATATAATAGGTTTATTGACATCATGATAATAAAATTATAACCCTTTATAAAAATGAATTATTTGTCACAATTATTATATTAAACATGTATAAAAATAATTTCCATCTATTAAATAATATCATAAAAAATATGTAAAATTTATTCAATCATTATATATGATTTTTTATTCAATTTTTTTCTATAAATATTTTTGTATTTTTGTTCAAAATATAATCTAAACATATATAGATATAAAATTATATAAAATCTATTTTATTTTGAACATGGACATAATTTTTTTCATAATGACAGTTCCTTTTTTGGTGAAAATAAGTTACTTGGATAAATATTGAATTATGTTAGTAAATTATTAAATTCTAAAATACTATACACGATTAAAATTAATTGAAAACTCATAAAAATAAAAATACATGTATATAATGGAGTAAATATTTCAACTAAATTATTTTTTCTGTGCATGTCATAATATTCATGTTTAAACAGCATTCTATCACTATTAAAGATTGTTAAATTTCAAATATTCCTATATAACTTATTGATAAAATGAACCATCATCTATACCATTATTATCAGAAGAACTTTTAAATTTATTATTGAATGTAATATCAAATTTCATCCACTAATGTTTTATCTAACATTTTATATCTTATGGTCTCTTGCGGTCATAAATTCTTCATTACAAATGAAGTGGTTATGAGAAGGATTGATTTTGATGAATTAAGTTTGTATCATTCTTTTATATTTTCAAATTTTATTATCACATACAATTAAATTAAATAATATTAAAAATTATAATTATATATTATTCATTTGATTATTATTCAAATAAAAAATTATATTATAATCATTTAACTTAATATCTTAATGACTCATTTGAATAACATTTTCTTTTCTCATCTAGTTATACCACATATTGGAATATTGTCTTTTCATCTCCCCTTTATTCATCATAGATGAGTAATAAAAAAATATAATATTAATATATGATATTTTTAACTAAATTATATTTTTATTTGGGTTTAATTTTTTTGAAAATCTATTGAATTGAAATTATAAACTCAGTCTTCTGTATTTATAAAGATACAAAAATGTATACGTTGTAAATTTTATCTTTAGATACTATACATTTTTGTTCCATAAAATTCCCAAGGAAATTTATAAATCATTATATATCTTGGATTACAATTCATTGAATAATCTAGTTTTTATTAATATAATAACTCAGATTTATGATAGAAACCGCTATATTAATAATGTTCTAAATAAATAAAATTATTAAAATCTAATGAACTGTTAAATTATGATTACGAAATATGATTGTAATAAATAAATATAATTTGTACATAAAATTTTAACAAATAAAAATAATGATTTGATATGGACTGTTAAAATGTTAGTATTTATTACATAGGGGGTGGGATCCTATTCATGGGAGATGAGACTAATGTTAAAGGATTATAACCTAATATATATTATTATTTGAAATTATTAATCAAAAATTCCATTTGATGATTATTTTTATTAAATAAATATTTAATTATTCATTTTTTACATTCCTCAATTTTTTGGTGGATTTTGAAGTCATTTTACCCTTACATTGTCCTTGATTCATTCATTATAGATTATTTCATTTATTACGAAATGTTTTTTTGTATCTCTTAGTTGTTTGATCATTTCTAAAATATATCCATTTTCATTTTGATATTTATTTATTTATTATTTATATTTACCACTTCATATATGATTTAATAAAGTCTCTATCCAATTTTTTTGACTCATTTTCTATGGTCTGATGATGATCTTTTTATATTTCTTCAAATATGTTTTTTTCTCGGTCACAATCTTCAAATTCTATGTATTATATTATTTTATATTTATCTATATAAATAATTTTTATTTCATATTTTTTATAAGAATGTTATTTTATTTCTCATTCCTTATTATATAATTTAGCCAAAATAAATTTCATTTGAAAAAAAATTAAAATGGAAAAGAACTTTTTTGATGAATTTTTAAAATTTAATATCGTTCGTTAATGAATATTTGATTTATATAGATTAACATATATGTGATAATGTATTCATGTTTATTTTGCTTTTAGTTGGGACATTATTTCCTTAGATTATTAACATTATCCATTTGTATTTTTTTATTTCTTCCAAAAAAATTTATATAACCCATTTTATATTCATGTGTTAATTATTCCATGTTATATTTATGTTTTTTCCATGTTTATAGGGAAAAAATATGTTTTTTTATTATGATGTGACAAGTGGGACTAGAAATATATATCCCTAAAATATATTAGGTAAATATTATATTCACTGAGATATGTGTTGGGGGGAATTGGAGGTTATCCCATTCAATTATCATACTAGACATTTTTTTTCACTATGTAATGATTGACATGGTAGAGATCCTTGATATATGTTTTTCTTTTCCATGATTTTATTTATTCCATATTCCAATGTTTTGAATTTCTACGATGTTATGATTCATGTGGGATTCCATGATTCTTCTTTCCTTTGGGTATGATTTTTATGAATACATTCCCATATATATATATATATATATATATATTATTCATAACCCTTTATGATCTTTTTTATGATCACAAATGTTTACATGGATGATATATCTTATTTTTCCCCTTATTTAGAACATGATATCTTCCTTTTCTTATTTTTATAGTCACTACTTTATGAACAAGAATATTGCATATGATATACTTTGAAAAGTGTCGAATATTATTTAAATGTTGTAATAATATATAATATGATATAAAATAATTTTTATCCATATAATCTATAAATAAGAATAATCCTTTAAATTTAGTGGGGTGATTTATTGTGATTTGTAACACATAATCTACTATAATGATTTAGTATATATATATATATTATGGTTGAGTATTATTAGTTGGTATCTGCGTTATTTTTAGTTATTTGTTTTACATGGTTATGGAGAATATTAATATAATACCAAATAATGAAGAAGTTTAACATAGAAAGTCAAAATGATGTGTCATATGTTACAGAGACTTAGTAATGTTTTCAATAATAATATGATTTCTAGTATTATATAATTATTTAATACCATTTTTTGTTTGGTTTTGTAAGTCATTAGAAATATAGTGAGGAAGATTTGGTACATATTGGTTCACCCAAAAATTATGAACATATTATTTTATTCTTTTTCTAGACACTATTTAATATCTCGATGAATTTTTAGATAATTAGTTCACCCACCTAATAATTATATATAAAATTATCGATTAAAAAACCTTTTTATGAATTCATTTTATCCCACATATATAAAGCTTAAATAATTTATGTTTGTGAGAAGATACTTCTTGATATATTTTTATTCTACATTTGGGGGAATTTTATGTGATAATACGAAAAAATTGGGTACCTCTATATAGATCCCATATCAATTAATGGCCTAGTATAAATTTTACACATTGCGTGATCAAGAATGATTAGTGGTAAAATATGTATTAAAAATTTGGATCCATCATCTCATTGGAGAGAGGTACGATATAAATATATTGACCAGAAGATATTTTGTTATATATTAACATTAAAGAAGATAAACATTTACTAAAGGATATTACAAGATATAATTATGGATATTTATTATTCAATACATTTCCAACCCAAATAAGTATAAAAAGACCATTCATGATCTAAAGAGAATGGATTACGAAACATTATGCATGATGAGGTTAAAGAGAGACCTAATATCCATGAATATCCAATGGATGGGAATATAAATAGAAAAATAATATATGAACTCATACCCTTCCCAATTGATATACTAACCATTTATCTATGTAAATATTATCTATGTGCATTATATTGACATGGAGCTAATGAATCCATTTATAAATATTCAATTTTACAACATTTAAACTGATGGGATTATATTTTTTAAAAAATAAATATATGTGGAATCCATAAAAAATTGATAAGTAAATTTTTTATGATGCATTTATATTTTAATCTTATAATCAAAAAATAATGACAATGTTTTAAGGGATCAAAATGATAATTTGAAGAGGGACATCATAAAGAGGTAAATTTTAGAGTATAAATCACAATTTCTTTCATGTCATAATGTGAAAGAAAAACAATATAACTCTAAGGAGATCAAGTATCCATTACCCATACCCGAATGGAAATGGATAACCATCACCATATATTTCATTATAGCTCTTCCCAAGTCCTATAATGGTTATAATTACATTTGGTTTATTATATGACAGATTTCATAGTCCGCAAATTTCATTTCTATTCACGTGGATTTCATTCTAGATCAATGGTATATGATATTTTTATATATATAATGGAATTGGTATGTCATCCTGGTATATCACATTCAATTATATCCGATGGAGATTCATGATTAACTACGATGTTCAAGAGGAGTTATCAATAATTGGATATATATCATGGGATTATCATAACATATAATCCTCAAACTAATGCTCAATATGAAAGGATTTATAAAACAATGGATTATACAATGATATCATACTTAATGTATTTCAAAGGAGGTGGGGATCAGTATCTTCAATCAATATATATCTCACAAAAAAATTATTTCCACTCTATTATTCAAATAGAAACACATGAGGCTCTATATGGAAGGTATTATCAAACTCCCACATTATAGGATGAAGTTGGTGAGTGAGAAATATTTTTACTAGATTGATATAAAGAAATATCATAGAATATTTAATCCATTTATAAATACATTTAAGCAATGAAAATTTCAAAAAATAGCTAAATGGGTGGTCCGACATGATATTTGGAGTGAGGTATTATAAAACATAGTAATTAATGATGCCTTTATTTCCTCTCATAACAAGGGTTATCTGAACCTTAATAACATTGGCCAACACTGTGGTACCTTCATTGTTATGAGGGGGTACTTTTCGTGGGGAGACAGAATTTACGTATCAATTTTTTACCTTTACCAATTTGGATCTCTTTCTAATTCCCCCAAATATTTATCTATCTCCCATGGTGTTTTTTAATGGTGAAAATTAATTAATTCATTCCACTTAAAAATTCAATAAGAATTCACCTCTCCTCACCTTTACAGTAGTGGAGTGATTTATATTGATTAATCCCATAATTTATGAGTTATAATTCTTCATCCATGGGATTTTTTGATTGTAAGAATATTTGGTGGTCACCCATATTGGCCAAAAATATATATTCCACTATATCAATGATAAGGATGAGTTGATTTTTGTATTGAAAAATAACACCTTTTCGTTCTATTATTTTTAGTTATTCCATCTCTAATGGTCTTATAATTTGTATATAAATTGTGACCTAGAATCTATATTAATCCAACTATGTATTCTTAACATTCACTATCTATTTAAAAATTGCAATATTCATATGATGATTGGAAACATGAATGGGTCTATAATGTGCTAAATTTTGAATAAGATGTATCTATGTCATCCTATCACCCCTTGGGAATATTTTGAGGTTGATTTTTCATTGAACAAATGGATTTACTTTTAAGTTCTGTATTTACATAGACCTGAGGTACTATTTGAATTTTAGTATAATATCTTCTTGATATATTGTGGCTTGAGAGAAGTGTGGTACATAATGGTATTTTCATGATAAATGATTCTACCATTTAGGAATAAAAATCATTTAATTAATGGGATATTAACATGGTTATTGTGGGAAATTTAATTTACTAGGATAAACTAATTTCTCCCCAATAAAGATTGTTGAATTTTATAGGATTTCCATTAGAGAATATAGCCTCAATATATTAAGAAATCTCTCCATAAATGGCTTATGTATAATCTTCAATAATATTTTCTTTATAGTTTAATAAGAATATTTAAATGACCAGGATGGAGATGGAATGTGAAAGACATCCTATGAATTATACCGAATCAGGTTTTAAGAAAATATGTCCCAGAGTATATGCCTATCCTGGGATAAACCTATCATGTGAAATTAATTTTGATTTATCATATAGATTTTTTTTCTCAAAATAAATTTGAGGATATGAAACTGAGTTCTTTGGAAAATTAATATAATGTATGTAAATTAGAGGGGAATAGGATAAAGAAGAGGCAGAATAAAATAATTTAATTATTCACAATTCAAAAAATGACTAATGATGGTTTCAAGCATAGTTGAAGTGTCCATAAATTTTATTAAAATCATGTATTTTAGTATCAAATCATGAATCATATTTTAATTGAACGATCAAAGTTTATTGTCCCATAAAAATAATATAATACTTTTCTTGATTAAAATTTCAGGAATATAACGTAATGATTCATAACATGTAAATTATAATTTATTTATTTGTAGATATTGAATTACCTCAGCTTGTAATTCACTCATTGAGGATTATTGTGCTGAATAGATATCTTCGTATATTTGTTGAACTACATGATCCAAATATGGAATAGAATTGTAGATGATACAAATTTAAACATAATAAAATAATTTCACAATAGATTATACAAGTAATATAATGGCCAATCGAGATTTCTTGTGTTGTTCATGCTTGATCATAGCAGAATTATTCTCAAGAGAGATATAACTCTTGATAATCTCTTGAGAGATCAGTAGAGAAGGGAATGCGAGAGATATAGATATATTAATCACTCTACGGGGATTTTGATAGTATCATGATATCTTTTGTGACATATTTCGTACTAATAAATTAATATAATTTGATATTTATTATATATATTTTTTTGGGTTGGAAAATTGCATAGAAGCCTATTTCCAATTAAATACTTTTTTATTTACCCAAAGTAAAATTATAATAATATCATTATTATTAATTTTCTGACATGAACAATGCATTATGGACATATTAATGTCATATATATCATTTCCTATTATGCATGGTTCAGTTACCCTCATTAAATTTGTCAATCCTTGAATAATTAATAAATAAATATCATTGAACTATTATTTGATATATATAATATCTATTATATGTATAACACAAGAAAAAAATTATTTATTATTATCATTTAACACACTTATTCATTCAAATAAATTTTTATTAAATTATGGTGAATAAAAAACACAAATATATATTATTAATTACAATTTATTAAATTCAATACATGAATTTAATTGAGATTGTTGATACACATATGTTATGCCCCTCTTGGACTTTTCATCTGTTCCATTCAGAATAACCATATAAAGTTCAATGTTGTTGTCGAAAAACACTCCAAGGAACCTATAGAAAATGAATTTAATGTTGTATTTGATTCAAACCTCCCACGAATAGTTACTGTGTAATATAATACCTTTATTATGATATCTATGGTAATTTATGGTGAATTCTGGTATCACCAACCTATATTTTGGATGTCTCATTTTTTTATATTCCAAAATTGAACTCACCGACCAAATACAATAGGCAAGGATTTATACAAGTAGTTCTATTCCTATCATATGGAATGAGATATAAAAATATATTTAGGGACATATGGGATAAATCATTTCTCAAATTATATATTAATACAATATCACTCATGATACACCTAATAAATCTTTCCTCACATGGAGCATATTATATCACAATTTTCATCATTACTTAAAATTAAATACGTCCAAATATTCATTAAGGATAATCCTTTTTCATAAGGACGAATACATACGTCATAAATAGAAACATCAAATGACACATGGAAATGTGTATTTCATATTGATGGGTTTGTTATCAAACCCTCCTATCATAGAGATTACGAAATCTGAAAACCATGAGTCGGTGTCTCAATGTCTTGTGAGAAACCTACAACTAATATCATGTATCATCAATGTCCTGTCAAACAATATCATCTGACCATAGACCAGGGATTATGAGTAATTAAATTTTACCTCTAAATTATCATCATAGGAGGGAACTTATATAACCATTTAGCGAGTCATATATTCTAAGGACATTATTACATGAAAATACCCTATAGAAGAATATTAATTATGTGATATGAATGACACTTTAATATAAAAACATGTAATAACGTACTATGTAATTTGGTTCTAGGTCACCAATTCCAACAGAATACGCATAGATCAAGAGGTAACTGATAAGAAAATTTGGTCTATGATATCTCACATGAAATAAATTCCTCTTCAAATATAAATTCTTGTTATACAATTCAACCAGGATTTCCTTTGTAGATACTCTTATGAATGCAGTTTCACCTTTTGAAGGAAACTCCTTCAATTTATGAAACTTACAAACTATAAACATTATCCTCTGATTTGACATAGTCTATTTGAAAAGATCCACCAATATGGTGTTATTAGAGTAAATATTGATATGATATTTACTACTAATTTCCAAATTAGGATATTGGAATATGTTTTGAATCCAAACATGTTCCCTTAGTGCATATGAAGATACAATATACTAGAAATCCACAATAAAATCATCAAAAACCGTCTACTTTGAACTATTCCAATTTAATGCTCATCCATTTATATGTCAATCATATCTTAACTACGACATTCAATCAATATGACACATCAAAAATCTAGAATCAATAAAACATTTTATGAAAACTTCATTATCTACTCAATGTACTAAGAATATACACATAGTTCACCTCAAATACTATTGGATAGCCCTAACAACAACCCAATGATGTTCACCTAGAGCTACTAGATATCTATATACCATGATAAAAACATAGGAAATATCATGCCTCATAAAAATCATGGAATAAATTATATATTTTATTGTTAGAGCATAGGGATCTTATGCCTACTATATATTTTCTCTTATGTTTGAGGAAACACTTTCTTGTACATATATAATTAAGGTAACATTTGAACTAATTCTCTCATAGGTTATCACATAATGGATCTCTTCAATATCTAGTCAATGTATGTACCCTGAAATATCCCAAGATGCCTCAATGATCTATCATGAAATATATTGACCCTATATTGTTTTTGAACTTTACCTAAGTACTTCAGGGAGAAGAACTTTTTCATATATGTAATGACCTCTTATGTGGTCAGTATTTCATTTCTAACTAGTAATATTTCATAAACATATAATACTAAAAAATATACTCCCAATGTATCTGTTTTTATAAAAATAATCTCACTCATTCTCAATGAAACCAAATTAATTTATGACTACATAAAATCAAATATTACATGACATGGATGCTTTGTTTAATCCTTATATTTCTCATTGAATCATGGATTAAATATTTCACCTTTTCACTTTCCTGATGTCACAACCACTTCTAATTGTATTTCATACACATACTCTTGATATTTCCAATTAGTTAAAGTGGTTTGTACATCCATGTTATGAAACTCATATACATGGAATTATGCTATTTTAAAAAAATTTATGGGTTTAAACAAGGTAAATAGAGAAATAGGTTCATTATAGTTAGTGACTTTATGTTTGTTATCCCTTTGAAAAATATCCTTCTTTATGGTTATTTACATTACCTTCCATGTCTATATTTATCACAAATATATATTTTCACCAAAATGTTTTTACATCAATTTGTGGACCATTCACAATCCAAATATTATTTTGATACATGGAATCCATCAAATAATTCATGGTTTCATGGATTTTTATTGCTTATGGGATCTCTACTATATCCTTCTTGGATTGAATATCAGCATTATGGAACAATAATGAATCACCATCTTTAGTAACTAGAATACCATTTCCCTATAGTTCTCTCACATATATTGATCCCCTACACAATACATTTGTTTCAGGGGAAGAATATTTAATGGGACTTATATTTCCTAACTTTATAACAAATACTGAATATCTGAAACATTAACATCGTCAAAATATATCTTTCTCCCATAACCGTCCTTTAGGATGTGAAACCTATTGGGGAAGATATTATATTCTATGAATTTTACATTATTGTATGGAGATTTGTATATGTAATATCTTGATGATTATTCTATATATTTTTTAGATATACACCTCATTCAACTAGGTTCTAGTTTTTTATAGAGTTAGAAATAACAAATTTATAAAAATCCAATGAACAATCATGTAAAAATTTAGGTTTAATTCCACTCCAAAACTCGGAGGGAATATCATGCACAAATTAATCAGTAATAGGATTAGTGAGTATAACTTATTCTGTAATAAATACCCCCAAAAGTATATTGTAAGGCTTTAATGATTCATAATGTTACTTATCATGTCAAGTTGTGTATGAATCATCTTTTCACTAACACTATTCCACTATGGAGTATAAGGTGGTGTGAGTTGATAGAAAATGTCATACTTCTTTAGAATGATGATAATGTATTAGTTAATATATTCAACACCACAATATGATCGATGTTTTTTATCTTCTTACCAAGATGATTCTTGACCACATTTATGAACTTGTTGAAGTTATGAAACGATTCAAACTAAGAAATAATAAATTATTTATAACCATAAATTATCAAGTAATAAGTAAAAGTAATATCATATAAGAATCCACCTCAATCCTCTACTTGAAATAGTCCATATAAGTCAATGTGTAACAAGTATGGAATCTTTGTGTTAATTTCACCTTGACGACCAACTGGTAGTTTTGTCATCTAATATTATAAACAATAATCTAATATTTCAAGTGTAATAATATGAAAGGATTATGAATTACCATCTGGATATAGATTTTTCAAATGATACTCATTAATTTGACCAAGATAATAATTCCACTACTATGTGATATATGTGTCATTAATTTTTTTAATCTTTAATGATTTAAAATATTTGGTTCTAAAAATTCATTAAATATAGTCCATTATTTAACTATGTCATATAATAATAGATGATATCTTTATAAATGTAGAAATAATTATTTCTAAATCTAAAAAAACCATCTATATATTTAAAAAAATTAAATATAATCTTATTGATAATACTAGATAAGTATGTACAATTATTTATAACCAAACTCAATCATGTTATAAAATTTAGAAGGTATTAGTCACATGATATATAAGATAGCATCATTTAATTGAAACCCCATAGATCCACCTCAAATACGGTTTTTTTGAATTCTACATGGATCTTATGTATTGATGATAATATGAACACCACAAGCCATATCTAATAATAAACATATAAATATGGGATGATTATTCTCAAAAAAATACACATGAAGCTTCCCATGTAATATTTGACTAGTTGAAATTCCTCTTATAGTGGAAATTATTTCCAAAACAAAATCATTGAACATCTTGTTCCTTTACTTTCCCCCAGATCTACTTCTTCATGTATGGATGCTTCTCTAGATACCTATACTTTTAATGAATATTCAACCCATTCTCATTGTTCTTACTCTTCTTATTTACTATATTAAATGTGGGCTTTTCAATCCTGAAGGAGTTATCAACATGGATTATAAGTGTAAAAAATTCTTATAGTGGCTTCTAACTTTTGGTTATGTTATAATTCATATTAAAATTATAGATTTATTGGTGGTGAGGATATGATTAATAACATGTGCAGACAATCGATGATAATATAACCAATGATGTTCAACTAATCAATGTTTACAATCATTTTGACTACATGATTCCTGGCTAGCATTGAATCTCAAATATTTCACAATAATGGTGAATTAGAGCTATTATATGTCTTTGGTATTTCTTTCTCCAAGTAGATATCTCCAATGTTAGATACTGTACTCTTTAAACCTATATCCTAATATTAATTTATATGGTCATTAGAGTTGGAAAAAACCTGAAATATTCAGAATCCATTTCATCTTCCACATGATATACATAAAGAGATACTTCTTCCACACTGTCTTCTATGAAATGTGACTCTAGATGTGGGATTTATAGCACATAAAATTTCTATTGATGGGGTATTATAACCTAAATTTTCCTATACATATCCTGAAAACTATCACTAGTGATAAAGTTACCCTTCAATAGTATGGTTTTAAGTTATATTCAACAATTCATGTGATTATCCTATTCTACATGTTTCGAGCATCAGATTAGTAATTGTTTTGATTAAAAGCAATAGATTATCAAATTTAAATTTAGATATATTCTATTTTTCTATGACTATTTTTTAAAACTTAATATCCATCAAATTTTTTATCGGAATATCTTATCCCATATATATTTTAGGGGGGAAGGATCCATATTCACAATTTCATAACCCAAAATTGGGTTTGATAAGTTATATGAAGGGTTATTTTTAGGAACATGTTTCCAACTATAGTAGATTATTATTCCTTAATCATCTGAGTGGAATCCCTAATCCTAAAATCCCATTTTAATAATTTACTCTATCTTTCACCTATAGTTACACTATTAATGATTGGGAAATATAACCATTATGTGAATTAAGATATGTTAACCCAAAAACAATTAGATATATATTCCAAGACAATTTAAATCATCCATACATGATTTAGCCAATCACTAGGATCTATGTGGCCATCTGTAACATAATAAGTAAAATATTAGACTGTATTAATATTTTAGATTAGTGATTTTTATCCTTATGTGTAAATCCCATTTAAACTTTTTATATGACTTTATAATTTTATTTTGATTTTCAACATGACTGTTAAAAAATTTACACAAAATATAATTATATTTTATTCCAACATGATATGCATGATAATTAATTTATTAGGTGACCATGAATCATTCACAAACCGAAATAATAAACCATGAAAATAATGTAAGTAGAATTAGTTGCATCATCATGAGATTATATAATGGTTAGTTTTTCTATCAGATGATAAAATAACCCTCAAACTTAGGGGAAACACCATGATTAGTAACATGGATCATGTTGCAAAAACCCTCCAAATATCATATGATTCCTCTCTATTGGTTTCACCATAGCTCCATGAATTGGACCCCCACATCTTTCATGAGAGTTCCATCATTACATATGATTAATCATAGATAGGTGATGGGATCTAGTTAATTGGGTAATATGTTTTATATAAAAAATAATTAATGTGTACACATTCTCTTAAATAATGAAGAGTAAGGTATTCCATGCATTCCATAAAAAATAAACAATAATAAAATAAATTAATCCAATAATATATTTAGTTTTTTTTCAAATTTCATGATCTTCCACACATCATGAAACATGCATAAATTTTCAATATTTTTATAAATTACATAAATTAATTATTCAACTAAGATATCACCCAATCTATTAATCTAATTAATTAAATTTATCATAGTTCCAAACAACATTACATAACTTTCCATCATCCATAGATTAAAATAAATTCATTTTCATAAAAAATATATGGAGTGAAATATTTCACATAGACTAATGTCGTGTGTTTATAAATAGTATAACACAAAAATTAATTTATTATATAATTATAAATATTATTACATGGAATACACATTATCAAATTAATGAATCCTAGACCATATATAAATAAATGTTTTTATATATATAATATTTATTTATGAAAAACTTGACACAGTCTATTTAGTAGACTAAATGGAATATACAATAGTACATGATGTTTAATTGTCTTCAGCCAATGTTTGTAGCACATTCCATGGTACGAGGCATATTCCCTTCCTATAGACAACATCATGGTACATTTCTCATTTTTTTAAAAACATGGTGTGTTACCTCATTTATTAATGACATGTAATTACCCATGTCATGTATCTGATACATGGTATTCTTGGGACACACCATGTTCACATTCATGAGAAAACATGGACTACACATCATGTAAATTGGATACATGTTTTTTAGTTATCCATTATATGAGATAGTCAATCTATATCTACAAACTAATCAAACATACTAAGATCTTATATCCAATATTTTCATATCTGATCTGATGGAGTGAGATATGAATGAAAAAACAAAAACACATGGTATGAATGTAGGTAGTACACACTGTGTATTATGGTTTTTATAGGGAGATAATTTGGAACTTCCAAATGGAATGATTTTGATTAATCTTAATTTTTACACCTTAATGGAAAACTATTTATGTTAGAATGAATTAGGAAAATAAGAGACTATGATTTTCCAGTATGTACCTAAATTAATTTTACTAAAAGAAAATAAAAACACATGGTATAAAAAAATTGATAATAAATATTTATAAATTAAACATGTGAAAGCTCTAATACCACTTATCGGTTCCAGAAACATTGGAAGCCTCCTTAGATGTTTTAAAAAACTCATATTATAGACTTAAATCACTTGTAATAATTGTTTTAGAAGATTAAAAGGGAATGTTCAATAAATTCATTAGATTCCATGACTAGATTAAAACATTGAAACCAAAATTTAAGCATCCTTCCCACGCAATTTATATTTAATTTACATGAAGATACATAATTACCTCAACTCATTATTATCTCTTCATTAATGATCAATTTGACTACATGTCATCATAATACAAATTTTCTGTAGGATCCAAGTATGAAATCCTCTAGAATTTGTCAAATCAGGTACCACAATATTTGAGAAAAATTGTATAATCGTCATGTTCTATCATAGCTAATCTTAATCACCTATGTTCTGGAAGGTTGATCAAATCACAATTCTTATCAAGGGAGGAATAAATATGTATGATCTCTTGAGGTCTCGATATATGATACAAGAGCATTCTAGGAATCATTACCTCTATATTGTCCTTTAGAGTGTCCTACTCTATCTATTTTTTACACAAACTGTGAATTAGGGATGTAAAATAATGAGATATTTATTATATAACTCCTGGGGTTCTAAAATCACTCCAAATACCCTTATCAATTTAATTATTCATAATTGACAATATATCCAATAATAATAATAATAATTCTAATTTATTAACAATCACCAACAATTTAGGAATATAAAAATATAATTTATATAATTTTTTATGATACCATTATTCTCAGTCTGATTTCCCTCAATGACATTTTCTGATCCATGAATAATGATTATTTATTAATGATGATTCGCAATAATATTGTAAATGAAATAATATATATTATATTCTCAAAACATGTAAAAAATTAGTATTATTATTTAACTCAATTATTATATAAAAGAAATTATTATTAAAATATGGCGTTCAACCAAATCCGAATAAGTATTATTTATTCGAATTTGTTAAATTTAATACTTGAATTTATATGACATTGAAAAAAACATAGTTTTTGACACTTTAGGACTTTTTCTTAGTGTAATTAGGCATAATATCTTTAATTAAAGGTTATAATCCATAAACACAGGAACAAAACAATATAGAAATTTGTTTTTTTGTAACATAATTCAACCTCATATGAATGCTTACAATTTAATATAATTAAAATATCATGATATCTCTATTTTAGAATGATCATACCTATGTCATCAATCCATTTGCATGATGTATCATCCTTCAACTTTATAGAATTGAACTGTCCCACCAAACACCATGTTCATGGATTCTTAATGGTAGTTCTATACTTATCAATGGGACAAAGATATAAACATATATCTTGAGACGGATGGGATAAATCATTTCTCCCATTATCTATTAATGCAGTATCACTCGTGAACCACCCAACATATCCTACCTCACTGCGAGCATATTTCATCATAGTTTTCATTAATTAATCAATGAGTTAGAGTCATGATATTAATTATTGATAATATTAATGTCTATAGATAGATAGATACATCCATATATATGAAAATAAAATGAAACATGGAAATTTTGATTTCCTATTGAGGAGTATGTTCTAATAAACTTCTATACTTGAGATTACCAAGGAAAAATACATTGGGATGTTATCTCAATTTCTTATGATCATCTTACCCCTGCTATCGAATAACAACTTTCTGCCATCAAACAATATCATCTGACCATAGAAAATGGTTTAAAAATAATTTCCTTGAACCTAAATATTCTCAAAATAATGGGAACTAGTTATACCTTTTACTGCGCCATATATTTTAAAAATGATAACAAAGGAATATATCCTACTAAATAACATCCAATATATGATAATAATGTTTATTTATCATGGGAAACATGTAATAATATGCTATAAATTTTAGTTTTTGAGGATGAACTCTAACAAATAATTTATATTCCATCAATTTTAATAGAGGATGGGAAATTATTTATTGCTAATTTAGCTATTTTTTAAATATAGTTAATTTAGCTACATTTTTAAAAACCACTAATTTAGAATCATTTTATTGAATCATTAAATAATTCAAATTATAAAATGTGACTTGTTTAGTTTCCCATGACTTCTAAAAAATATTAATAAAATTTTAAATTTATAGAGTTAAACCACATCTTAGATAAACATGGGTAAAAATATTACACATATTTTTTTTCATGGAAGCCCCTCATTGACCGATCACCCTAACACCCACTGCCCTACCAATTGAACCAAAAAACATGATATATAGATAGAACTTGTGATGCCCACTACACAGGAAACCCCCACCCACTAACAAAACACATGTCTCCCACAACACATTGACACCAATGTACCCCCCCACCAAATTTGAAAAATCTATATACCAACAACATAAAAACCAGTTCTATATATGATAAATTCCTATTATATATTGATCAATTATGATAGTCACACAAAAATGAACCTGACATAAACTTTACTATCCACAATAAATAAAACCCCCAGTCATAGAAAACACTTGTTCCTCCCCTAAACCTCTATCACTAGCTCCCCAACCCATAATTTTAAACATTTCTAGGCCAAGTTTGTCGACACCTGCATCATCAATTCCTCAACCATATGGTACCTCTTCTGACACTGATGACCACAAGACAACCAACCTGATACCCACCCCCTCAACACTGAACCTGAAATTCCAACCCAAAAACAACACCCAAGCATCCCCAAATCATCTAACTCCCACATCCTTGTCCCCATAATCTGACACATCCACAAAAAAAACATAAAAGATACATTCACCACTACTTCATATCCCCTATGTAACCTCTCATGGAATAGGAAGACACATCAAAATTTCCCATAATACTTCTCCACAACCCTTTAACACCACACCCATCCCCCTCCAATTAAGAAATATCCGTTGACCATATCCACTGAACCCCAAACAATAGATGCCTCACACCATTAAAACCTTACATAACACTAATAATTGGACCACAAAAACACTAAAACCCGATCCACAACCCACTAAACCTAATAAATATTCAGGATTAGAATCCACATGCTAACTATTGCACCAAACACCATCTATATCAGAAAACACATATGCCTTCCCAACCCTCAGAAAGCCATGTCCCATCCACTAATCTGACACATCCATAACATAACACCATAAATTTCCACACCACTAATTCTTCCAATGAAAGTAACCTTAATAAATTCCAACACTCTAACCACCACTACTTCATCACTCACCAGCACCTGCACTACTACCCCCTCTCCCATATGGGACATTTCATGATGCCACCAATACCCACACCACATCACCCCTCCTATATTGGACATTTACCAAGTGTAACACCACAAAAATCCATTAGAACGTCACTCAGTGCCAAAACCACACCACTGAACCACCACCACACCTCTGAAATCTGATGAACCTCTTATAACTTTCATGGTTCCATTGTCAGCCACACCTAATACACCACCCCCTGATAACACATATGAACATAAATTCATCTAACACCCCATGTTCATTGACCACACACATTCCATCCTCCAACCCTATAACACTCAAACATCCAACCTTTAATCGAATGAATCACATTCACATCCACATTATTGTTGGGAATAAATCCTTCCTGGTAACATTGATTCATTTTGGGATTATTTTGTTTGTCAATAATTTATATTGAAAAGGTCAATTGTGGAGTTCCATTGTGATTTTCAATAGTTATGTTGAATTATGTTTAGGATATGTTTATGGAAGCTCTAATATGGTATATAAAATATCTTGTATTAGGTTTCATTATTTCTAGAAGTTCTGTAAACAATTTTGGAACAAAATTAGGGGGAATTTTCATGTTTTGTTAAAGTTGTACATCCATGTATTCCTCAATAAAACATGGAAAATGCATGGAATTCATAAAAGTATGGTGTTATGGGAATTTTTGGATGTTAATGAATGTATATTTTGTCATGAATTTTTAGTGATTCATTAAGGTTTAGAGATGTGTATATGATATCTGAATCTTGATGGAATTATGATAAGTTACATGATTACGAGAAGTTTCATGAATGTAAAATTTCCCATTTTTTTTAATATAGGCAGTATCACAAACACGATTGTGTAAGTTATAAAGGAGTTTCTAATAATGAGTACTCCAAAAATAATAGGAAAATCTTATAAAAATGTATCAACCCACTTGTTTTATGAGAGTAAGCCTCGGTGAAAATAAAAGGGTCCAAATTTATAAAAGTGTTTTAGGAAATATTTTCTTACCCGGATGATTCATTAGAATATTAGTTTCACGAAGGTCGGAGGTTTCATAAAAGTGAAAGTCTCACTAATATTTTTGTGTTTTTAAAAATAATATAATGTTTCATGAATGGTTATGTGTTTGGTGAATGTAATATATATATGATCGGTTGAAAAGTATTGAAAATGATTGGGTAGTTTTGTGAAAGTTGAGAAATGGGTTTTATAAATGTGAATCTTACACAAATAATAAGGTATTACTTTGTAATTATATGGAAAATTGGTATTCACTATGTGAATTAAATTGGGGATTATTGATTCACTAATTTTGGTTTAAAACATATTGATTCAAGTGATTAAAAGATAAATCATATCACAAATAATCGAAGTCACTTCATTTGAGAGAGAGCATTGTGCTTTCAAATTGTGATTGTTTGTAATCCAGGAGGTATATTGAGTCTGATCTGTACAATGTAAACCATATTGTGATTAATTGGGTATGGTTTGTAGGAAAATTGTCATTATAGGTTCCTTGGAGGTATCCGAGTGAGGGTGAACGATGCAAAATTATTTTTTATCATTCCTGGATTCATTTCTTCTCATACATTTCTATAGGAAAGGTAGAGAAGATTATTTATTAAAGGTAAAACAAGATCAGAAGTGGAATTGGTTTTACTATATCATTAACTAATTCCACACCTCCTCTATTTGTATTTAATATAATAGAAATAAGAATTTTCAATAGAACCACTAATTCCTCTCCCAATTAAATTGTTTCCCAACAATGACACTGTTACCAAAACTAACTCTCCCCATGCTAACATCTACAACACTAACTCCCTTCCCAACTGGAACCTTTAATGGAATTGATAACACCCATTCCACCTCCCCCAAATCTATGGAAACTCACCACATGCTAAACAATGAACCACCACACCACCCCTCTGGAACATGTCCCAGTGATGACACCATACCATTGCACCACCGCCTCTCCACCGACACCTTACTCCCCTCAGGAATCTCTCCTAGAACTGTTGACACTGTCATAAACATACATTTTTCTTATAGATAATCACCCTTTGTTGATACTACCACTCATTCAACACCGAAATCACACCGCATAAAAAAATTAATCTACAATTGTGGGGCCTCAAACTCACCATGTTCATGGTAATGACCAACACCCCGTCCACTTGTTTGGGGATCCATATATAAATAGTTATATATTATCTTATATTTAAGAATATGGTAATAAGGTTAAAGTTTATTTATTTACTATTATATATATAAATATATTAATTTTTTAAAAAGATATTATATTAATACGTATACATACATTTAAATTAATATATGCAATTTTTTCTTATTTATTACAATATAAATATTTATTAATTTAGATATTAATGATAATTTATTTAATTATTATTGATAAATATAAATATATATATACACTAATATACATGTATATATTAATCAATATATATATATATATATGTCTATGCTTATTAAAATATATATAAATGTACTTATGTATTAATGGAAATTTATTTTGTTATTACTTTTTAATTACAATTATGGTATAACTTTTGTGTCTGTGTGTTTATATGTGTGTGTGTGTGTGTTTGTGTTTGAGTGTATACAAAAAACATATATATATATATATATTATAACATTTATTTTGAATGTAATACTATTATATATGAAATATAATCCATATATTTATATATGTTCATTATATATATATATATTAATATATAAATTGTTGAATTTATATATTTTTTATAAATATATATAAATTTATTAACATATATGTATATTATGGTATGTATAGTGATTTATTTATATATACCTATTAATAAATACAATTATATATATATATAATTTATAAACATATATTAAAATATATTTACAATACATTTTAATAAATATTTATGTATTTATTAATATATATATATATATATATTATGTTAACATATTTTAGTGTGCCTATATAAACTTCCATAAGATTATATATTTATTTATATATTAAATTTTAAATTTAAAAATATATATGTTTGTACTTATATAAATTAATCACATATATATTAATAGATATATGTATGTATCTATATATGTAAAAATTATTATAAATATATTTATAAATAAATAGATATAAATATTTAATTTAGGTGTGTTTTAATATGTTACTAATCTAATCAAATTTTTGAATGTGGCTAAATTAGAGTTATTTTAAAATGAAACTATATTATTAGACATATATATTTATATTTATATATAAATATATATTTTAATTTATAATTGTTAAACTGATATAATTATATTAATAAAATAAATAAATATTTATAAGCTTATATATTTGTGTATATATAAAAATATTAATTTACATATATGAATATATATATATAATGATATATATTAAAATATATTAATATATATATATATATTAACATACTTATATTCATATATATATATATATTATAGTGTACCAAACAAAGACACAAACATATAACAACATTTTAAAACATTACTTAATTAATAAATTAACACACACACATATATATACATATATGTTTATAAATTAGTATTATTATATTAATAAATTAATATATACATATATATAAATATATGTATATACAAATACGGTTGTATATTTATTTAAATAATTAATTATTAATTTACATATATGTATATATTAATACACAGATATATATATATATATATAAATGTACATATATATTTCCAAACTATATATATAATATTGTCATGTTTTAAAACACAACTAAATTATCTACGTTTTAAAATTTGATTAAACTAATAATTAGTGATGTTTCAAAACATTAAAAATTAAACACTATTAATGATAAACTAGCTAAATTTTTTGAAAACATTTCTAAGAATGATTGTAAAATAAAAATTTTATCTGTTTTAAGAACCCATGATTAAAAATTGTTCCTAAAATTCAATTTGTAGTGAAGAAGGGATGGATAGAAGGCTATATAGATGGTTAATATCCAATTGTTCCCATGCAATAGAAGATGGTGTTTCAACTGATAGGGAATAATAATAAGATGTTTCCTCTGATGTTTTTTTATTTTTGGAAGATGAATTTCACATTGAATCATAGTTTCTATCATGATTTTAAAAAGGGAAGTAAATTGTTATATATATGAGATATTACTTCTTGGTTTTTGGATGAAATCTAACATACTTAGAGATTAATAGAGCCCCCCTAATACAATATTGAAAAGATACATGGTTATGTCTATTCACTCCAAGGAGGACATTATTAAAAACCTAAATGGTTTTCAGAAGATATAAATGTCCCCATCTTCTAAATTTAATTGATATTACATGAAGATCTTGATGTATTGACTGAAAATCCGATTTGGAATCTATGTGCGTACTGCCCTCATTTTTCAATGAAGATAAATGTAATTTATAAAAAATTTAGAATGTCATCACTTGGAGAATATAAAAAATAATAGGTCAAAATATTTAAATTTTAATCAAATAATAATTATAATTTAGAGACTTATAAATCTCCTGAGGCATCAATTTAAATATCACAGATAGGTATAGTTCACAATAAGATGTTATTTTTTCAGGATTTTGAATTTGGCCTCTTCTCACATGAGGAATATATTCTGCTCCCAATGTTTATAAATTTTGGTATTAAAAACTAACTTTTGACCTACATAAATTTTGTTAATAAGATAAATCGTATAAATACACATCCATAAAATGGATTCAAAATAGGTGGTATTAATGAGAATATTATGTATTGATCTTTTCCTATTTTTCTTGATTTTTTATTATTTTTTATTTCATAATTGATTCCAAATTTAGTTAAAAATTGTTTTTTTCCTAATCACTAAAATCATATTTGATAAGACCAGAGGAAAGGTATTCCTTTGAATGTCACCATGGAATAGGTTTATAATGTTTTGGAATAATGGAAGGTTGATACCTAGATACAATATCTCTTTTTAGATTCTTAATCATGTGGTTATTATGGAATAACTATTGGTACTTTTACCAAACCTCTTAGAAGTGCATGATATATTCCATGAAATACATTTTATTAAGTACATACTAGATGGATTTAATGTTCTAAACACAGTGGTTTTAAAATAAGAACATGATACATATTATGAGGAACAATAAGTGATGTTTATAGACAATAGAGATAACATTCCAAAAAACATTAGCAATCACCCGATTAATGTTCTCTGGTGGAATCATAATTTTTTATGAGAAACATGGGACTATAAATATGTAATGATGAAAAATTACCAGAATCTATTTTCATTGGAGTAATACAATTTTATGTAATAATTTATTTAATGGGGGGAATGTAACACCCTACATTATTAGATTGAAATAAATCACATATGTCAGGAAACATGTCTTAAAAAAAGACAAAAATAAAATGGACAATAACATTTTCAATTATTGTTGAATAATACAATATAAAATGAATTACTTTCCAATATATGAAATTTTTTGTAAATGTAAAAAATTTATGAAAATTAAAAAAGTAATAATAACAAAAATTAAACAAAATGTAAAATTGAAATATTCATCATGATGATCTCATATAAAGATAATACCTAACTAGACATGACCCACTAGTACCCATCATGGTATTGTGATAAGAGTAGTGTGCTACCCCAAGATTAAATCTAAAAGAATATGGGATTTTTACTATCATAAAAAAATTATAACTAACATGGGAGACATTATCCTTAATGAATAACATATTTAAAATCATATATCTCAAGGAAAATATATTATGCATAAAACCAGAAGAAATAATCAAATATATAATAAAGTACATGTAACACACACTAAGAATAAAAATTAAAAAAATAAATGAAATATATCATATAATTGGAAATTAATAGTTCCTAATACCATAAATGAAAATTAAATATCTGATACCCAAATTGGGAAACAATATGTTACAAAAATTCATAACATAAGAAATTTTACAAAGAACCTATATTGATCACCACTATCATCTAGATTCACCAGTTTGACATCTAGAAATTTTATGTAGATCATCATATAATTTTCAAATACAAAATACCTATGGGTAAAAATCTTGTTCATGGGTTAGCAAAAATATACCTAGTGGGACACCCTAATAGTATAATTGAGGGAGGAGACAACATGTTAGTTCAGAATATTAAAATTCTAGATATGATTAAGCAATGTAATTAAACTAACAGTGATGTTTAATCATAAAATTCATAACACATATCCTCAAATATACTATTCTGATGGAATCTTAGAAAACCTAGATTACCACAAGATCTGAATCCGATGAAACAATTATACTAAAAAACTTAAATAACATAAAAATTACCTCTATTAAACCATAATGTGGAACTTATACATCACATTGAAGTTCACTTCTATTGAGGGTAAATTATCCTTATGGATTTTTGACATATCATCATGTTTTATAATTATTTATTAATATATTAGCTAACTTCATAAGTGTGTAGATATCACCCCATCATAATGGGGGTTTAGTACGTCACTACGTGTATTGAAGACCGATTCCCAAAACGGTTATCGACTAAACATATGCACTAAATATAATTTATAAAACATATCTAAATATGTTTGATTTTAAAGATATAATATTAATAATAAAATCCTTAGAAACAAACCTTATTTTAATGATATACACACAATTATTTTATGCAGAATGGTCTACACACAGGTCTCATACTCTCACTCAATTAAGAAGATACATATTCGATGATTTTCTACATAGTATAGAACATTTAGTTCACTATACATAACATTATAAATCATCTCTGATGGCTGAAAATATTCAAAAATTTTCCTCCCATGTAGGTTAACATATATGGGTTTCCCTAAATATTTTCTTTATGAATGGGATCTATAAGATAACTGGGGGTGTATGACGATAGAAGAATTATTATGGTCGCAAAAATAAATGACATGTCAACTGGTCTACAATGAATGTGGTGCAAGGTTTGTGCTAGTAATGTACATAGGAATAGTCTATAGTGTTTGTACTACTAACCATGGAGTTTAATCAAAAGTCACATACTTTCTGATATTTATCTTCACATGTAAACACTATGTAGTAGTGCAGATCCCAGTAGTCTTGAGCATGTGTATTCTTTATTATATAAGAAAAAAATATAAGGTATCACATCCTGAAATAATTATTAATTTAGTAGTCTTGGTGAACTATTTACATATTGAAATTCCTATTACATTTTAAAACATAAAATACAAAAAACCATTTATTTTTTAATTTTATTATTCCCCATAGTTATCCATGTATATAAATCATGAAACACTTCCTCATGTACTAGGGAAAATATTACAGAATAAATGGTGATAAAAGATGATCAGTAAGGTTATTCATATGACGCAAGCTATAAATAAATAATGAATAGTCAATATTACAAGGTATATAATTGAAAAACATTCCACTTAATCAATAACATGAGACTAAAAATGAAAGAATAAATGATGATCAGATAATTCCATATAAATAATCAAATGATATTGAAACCATACCCATGAATATCATAAATAATAATATAATAATATTTAATATAAATAAATAAATTCATAATGATATAATGAATAATTATAAAAACCAAAATGTACAATTGATCCCTTTTTAAAATACCACTAATTTAATGGGTAAGCACTTAGCCAAAATCCAATATAGTTTGTCTCAAGATACCATCCAATAAATCAATATGATATAGTCAGCCTCATGAAAAACATATAAAGTCTAATTGAATCCTCATATTAATGGGGTGAAACATAGTAAACAAAAACATTTATATTGGAAAACTCACATATGAAATGTAAATACTTACTCAACTCAACAAACATTATGATAAACCATTCAGATTAAAATGATGAATGGTAAGAAAAATATACATCCGAAGTCATACTGATGATACAACATCTGGATAAATAATAATTAGGGTATTAATAGAACACATCCTTACTTTATTATAAGTAAAATTGAGGTTTTATTTCATATAGGAATATAAATACAATGAAAAACTCTTAATAACATATTAAAAAACTAATCTTTATATTTTGAATGTAACCTTTTAAAAAAACATCACAAAAAAATAAACATATATTCCATTGAATGTATCCTCTTAAAACATGTAAATTAAAATTTAAAATTTTGACTGCTCATGATGGTGGAATGTTTTGATCATTCCATACATATGAAAATAGAGATTTAATTCACAAATTATTGTAAAAGCCAATGGGAATTGATATTTAAAATATTAGGAATCTTCTTTTATTATTTTAAAATGTAAAAATTGTAAAAATATTAATTAATTAATAATTTTAAAAATATAAAACATATAATAATCCTTTTTAAGAGAAGATGGGTTTTGATAAAAAAAATTCAACCAAAGAGAAAAATAATGTCGTGTTTTCTTGAAACTATTTTCCAAATATTTTATGTACCAAACAAAGGGAAAATGTTATTATTACAAAAAAATATCTCAAATAACAATATAATAATGAAACATATTGGTTTTATGATAGAAATATAAAATTAATCCCTTAAAAGAGAGTTACAAAACAATCCTAAATAATGAAAAGATTGTGAAATAAACCCTTAACATGTTATTAACCTATAAATCATAAGTCCCAAGAAAGCCATAACATTAAATGAAATTTTAAAAAATATGAATATAAAAATAATAACGATATAAAATATCGAAATTCCCATTAAATACAAATTTTAATGTAATAAACAATGAATATTTTGTATGATTCGCGATGTAAAATATAGAATAGAAACCCTTACCTTGAGTCAGACTCATTATGTACATTATTTTTCATCATAAATAAGTCAATTATGATCATTATTTAACTTATGAAGAAGAATATTTATTATTATTATTCCTTTTATTTCAATTTTTACCATTTTATATACAACTACTTCATCAATTTTGTTTTAGTTAGGCGTATCGATGATAATTCATTTATGTGTCAAAATGACAAGGGTATATTGACTATTTATCTAATAGTTATGTATTTAAACACATCCAAAATAACAATAATGGAGAAAAAATAATATTTATATTTCAATTATACTTTCATTTTTTATCATTATTTTTTATTTTTATAAATTACGTACATTATGATCATAAATACGGATGGTTGTATATATGCATGGGTAACATTTCCATTTTTCAACAATCATTATAGAAAGATAGTAAGTAGTATTTAATAATTAAATACTATAATAATATCATAAATATAATATTATTTTTAAAAAATATAGTTATATATATAGTTCATATTTTCTTGTTATTGAAATTTATTAACATCACTTCGTGAAGGTGGTATTCCACACATACAGAAACGACATTATCATATTCCATTAGGTAGAAAGTTAAGAATGAAAATGATATATTATATATTTAGAATGATAAAATATTCATTGATTTCATAATTAGTCCATTTATATCACACATATTAATTAAAATTACCCTTATTATGTTCCATGTAATGCATTAGTGAAAAAATAGTCTCATCGCTTTGTGATGTGGTAGTCTTTCGTACACACAAGGGGAATTATATTATCCCTTGTGAATTGGAAGAGAAAAAATGTACATATGAAATAATGAATCTATAGGTATATCTATAATATAAATATCATATATATATATATATATATATATTATCTATCATCATACCCAATTGTGAGAGGTATTGATGGAAAATGTTTCACATCAGTTCATGAGTTTGTAGTCCCCTATACATATGGGTGATGCTATTATCTACCAATTTAGGGTAGAGGAGATTGATATAGTTTATTACATAAACATAATAAAATATTAGTATATGGGATATAATATTTTTATTATATAAGAATAAATTATAAAAATTTCAAAGCAGTGTAAGAAAAAACAATACAAAATAGCGTAGTTATGAATTTTACATATTCATGGACAACATCTTCAGGATTATAAAAAAAATATTCCTATAAAAGAATTCTGAATAAAAAAAATTAAAAGATTATGTTATTTAATTTTTAATGTTATTTGATCGGGTATTGTCCAAATTAAAATGGTTTGAAGGTGTGAATAATTCAAGAGAGGGTGTGACCTTTCATAAGTGAGGTCATTAACACACTTGTATTTTCTGAAAAAACATTTCTTGACATTTTACCATGATGAAAGTGTATAAAAATAATCATTATATAGAATTATAAAATATATGGTCTATAAATAACCATAAAAGGGGTTTTGTTTATGTATTGTGTATTTTTTAACCCTTATCATCATTTTTTACCCCCAAGGTAACCCCATTTTTGTGTTAACCGTGGCAATTAATTTTTATTACTCTCACTATTAATTTTAATAAAAATTAAAATAATATATTATATAATTATTTATTATGATTAAAAATATGGATTTTTTTTCAATATTACATCCAAATAAGTTGAAATAAGTTATTTAATATAAATACAACAATGAGGAAGAGAAATTGAGTTTTCAATGAGAAAATATTCAAAAGTATACAATTTTCTTTATAAAAGGTCAATATAAAATTGATTACAATGGACTAAAATAAATTAATAGACATATAATTAAACCAATTTTACCTTGAAACAAATTAAAAATGTAATTAATTTATTTATATAATTTAACTAAAAATGCAGTTTCTAATTAAAAATCAGTATTTTTCAATATTCATTAAAAATGATACATTTTATGAAAATACCAAAACTTCATGTTATGATATTTTAAATATGATTATTTCAAAAACAAAGTGTATTTCTCAAAATAATTTTCTAAAAGTGATGAAAATGAATTATATGTTATTTTCATAAAACATTATTAACCCACATTATATGAATATATAGTTTTTTTGACATCATTTATTTTAATTTTGAATGATTATTATTATATTTATTATCAATATATATCAATGGAACTTATTTTATACGTGTTTCAAAAATAAATTTTTATAATTTAGTTTTTATTATTCATACAATCAAATTTTATGGCTAGGTTATACTGGTCATGTTTGAATTATAATATTTTAATAGAGTATCATGTCTTGTTTAATCCCAGTTTTTCATGAACCACATGTTATTTTTGATATTGAGATTATTTTAAATAAAATACCTTATAAATTCTTATTACGTGTTATTATCTTCTATGATTGATTTTATTTTCATACAATCTATCAAACATGATTTTCCTATTTTCAAATATATGGGTATTATATTATCCTACCACAAGTACTTGGTATAAATGAAATTAAATATTTATCATGAAAATAAATGGTTTTACATTTTGAAAATACCTTTGATGAAATCCCACTTTAAAAAGGGTTAATAAAAAATCATCATGTTAATAAATAATGGGAAGTACGATGTTCTTCTTGAATAATTACATAACAATCATTCTATGTAGTATAACATAGATGGGAAGTGCAGATATGGAAATCAAAGAAAAGTAAAATTACTAACTAATGATGGCGGGGTTATGTATCATTGATCATAATATGGTGAATTATCATGATAATTTTATGGGACTAAACACCATAAGCCTATGATGACATAGGAGATCATCAATGCAACAAAAATTATGGTTTTGAGATTAAATTATTTTTAAATATCCTTTTTCTATATTTTATGAATTCTTTAACCATAATAAAAATAATTTATATAAATATAATTACATGAAACATTTATATTTCATAGTAAAAATTTCTTCAATCAGTTGAAAGATTATTATTTTCTACATAATATTTGACTAAAATAAATAAATATCAAAAATGAAAATTTTATTTATGAAGCATGAAACATTACATTTTAGAGATCTTAAGATCCATAATAGAGTGAAAATTATTTCTATTTATTTATAATTATTTTCCAAAACCAATATGGCCGTCATAAGTTATCCAATATAAAACATTAATCATTTAACATATATATTAACACCACTACTTCTACATTAATATATATTCATCAAATCATTCAATTAAAAGATGTAATATTAACGGGTACATCACGTAGGGAAGTGGTAGGAAGTGAACCATTATCAATCTTTGGTTATGGGTTCTATCCTTGGGGCACTTCTGTAAGTGATGGGTTGTCACCTCGGTTGTGGGACTTCAAATTTCTAAAACAATTTTTTTATAACTCCAATCATGTTCTTAATTGTTATAAACAGTTATTACCTGAACATTAATGATTATATAAATAAATTGGTAACCAATAACTTCTTAAATAACTAGTTATTATTATTTTCTCAACATAAGGCTCATATTAAGGGTTATCCAACATCAATCATGTGTTTTTAAAGGAGATCAAATTTCCACTGAATCAATTTACATAGAAATTAGTTGCATTCAATGTATTCTCTTAAATCCATTATGAAATTATATTTTATTTCATTCAATGTTCATTTAATTTTTCTTATAACTATAATATAATTGCTTAAAATACTCTAAATATATAATTCATAAATCCAAAAACAATCACATTAATTATTCGACTACATTTTTATTAAATGAATAATATTTACATTTCTTCCTTATCTGTTATTGAAATATATTCCCTTGATGTGTTGGGTATTCATTTTTCACACACCGCATCTCCTTACAGTAAATAATTGAAATTTGAAATTTCTTTTATACCCTTGTAATAAAATGAATGCTATAATTTTTCTCCACTCTTGAAGAAAACCCCTCATCCATTTAATCATGCACCAACGTGTTTCCTTCCATATGTATCACATGTTGGAAAATATTTTCTCCACTTATTACTTTTATCAATAATTTTATTTCACATCAAATTCTTCTCATTCAT
Organism: Viscum album; assembly: GCA_963277665.1. Taxonomy (NCBI): domain Eukaryota; kingdom Viridiplantae; phylum Streptophyta; class Magnoliopsida; order Santalales; family Viscaceae; genus Viscum; species Viscum album. Next base: position 1,598,551,368 of record OY728161.1, read on the forward strand.
CCCTTAGTAGAAATAATAATTAAATAATTTATTCATTGAATTTATAGCACCTAATATAATATCCTCATATGATGAGAATGTTTTAGAGACTAGTTTATTTAAAATAATTTACATAAAACCAATAAATAAATGGTCAAAATTTCTCATTATATTACATACATATTTCTCTATATTCCATTCTAACATTGTAATTTTTTCATCATACTAAGCCACATTTTCATCATCGTTTTGTCTTGGATTCATGAATTCTATTTCCATATCTTCTCATTTTTCAAAGGGAAAATATTTTACAAAAATTTACCACAAAATACTTACACTCTATGATTTCAATTTTCTCCTCATCTTTATTGTTTAAAATTACTTTCCATCATAGAGTTTATCTCCTAGGAGATGAGAAACTATAATGAAAACCCTTTCCCGTTCATTACATCCTATAGAGTGGAATATATACCCTAAAAATATATATATTTCAAATCCATTATTGGATTTTTAGTCCCACATAATGAAGGAGGTTTCTAATACATGAATCGGTCTAGCATAATTACACCATATGGTGGAGCCACATGCTACTCCATATGAGAATGATTATTAATCATAACATGAGTTAGATGACCCAATATCGTTATAATTTTATCATTTTTATCTTATTTTTCATTCTCTTAGGGGAAATAACTTAATGGTCTACGTGAATTGATAGTATTCTAATTCCTACCATTAGGAACCATTTCTATACAATGGTATACACTATATAAGAAAAAAACATCATGAGACATACTGTATAATCCCAAAAGTAGTGAAATACTTAACGTTAATTGAGTAATTTATTCATTGATAATATCATTATCATAATCATTGTTTCTTTGGGAATATCATTATTTTAAACTTCTGCATAATGTTCTATAATGAAATTGTGATTTTTTTGATGAATATCCCCTATCAGTGCCAAAACTGGTGCACAGTAAGGCTGATTTTCATACACTAGGTGATGATTGGGACAATCCAACCATTCCTTTTTTATAGATATTACCCATTGGAACAAATATTCCCAAAGAAAATTCACTTTTAGTATCCAGAAAGGGATGTATTTATAAGAAACACCAAATAGTATCTTTTTTAACCAATAAAATAACATATTCTTATATACTTATCCTCAATGAATATCATAGGTTAATGTTACCAAATATATGTTTTGAAAATCTTGTTCTAAAAGTTTCTACTAAAATTATTTTCATACCGACTATGTAGACCCCAAATCCAGTAGCAAAAAGCTACTGTATACTTTAAAAAATTATAATTAGATACAAGGTATGAAATCTTAAAGGAAAAAATAGTTTAGAAGTCTTATTATACGAGACACATAATTGAAATTAAACTTACATTTAAAAAATGTATAGAAATAATTTTTTTGATAATTTTATTATTCCCTTATATGTAACTTTAAATATCAATCACAAAACACTACCCCAAATCCTGGGTAATACAATACCTAAGAAATCAGTGAGATTATTTGATCAGTAATGGTAAGGGTACAACTCGAGAAATGAATAAATAAAGAAAAGTTAATATATAAAGGTAAATAAAATTAACACATTCTATTTAATTAATAACTTGAGAATAATATGCAGTGGATAAATAATGATCATATAATTCCATACAAATAATCACATAAGATAGAAACCCTTACCATGGTAATTCTAACCAATTTAATAATAACATGGAATACCAATAAAAATTTTCATAATGATGGAATGATTAATTTTGGACATCTAAATCATACCATCAAGCCCTTGGTCAAATATATATAATTAAATGGGTAACTCCATAGTTAAATATAAATATTGTTTGTCTCATCAGACCTACCAATGCATCAAGGGGATATAGTTGACCCAACCCTCACATAAAATGTCCAATTTATTATTGATATGAATTTTATGAACCATAATACATATAAACATTAATTTTGAAAAACTAACATACAAAATTTTAATACATACACTATCAATAAACATAATCGTAAAACTTCTAGTGTAAAGTGGTGAGGGGTAATAAAATTGTAGATCACTAGTCAAAATGACCTTAAAACAAAGATATTATGATTATGGAATTCATAAAACATATTCATAGTTTATAATAGGTAGATTATCGTGTTAATGTCATTAATTTATATAAATATAATGAAAAATACTTAATAATATTTTTCAGGAAAATATCATTTTCATTTTGAAAAAAAACAATCATAAAAAAATTTAAAAAAAACCTTGAAAATAAATTTCATTGAAAATAACCATTTAAAACATGTAAAATAATAATAAAGAAAATTATTTTTCATTAATGTGTATGATTTCATTAATTTTGGTAAATATTAAAAAACGTATTCTTTAACATTTTTAGGAAAATCAAAATGATAATTGTTTTGAAAAATATATTAAGATTTCCTTAAAAAATTATAATGTAAATTTCTGGAAAATGACTTCAATAAATAATTTTTAAAAGGATAAAAATATTTAGGAAATCATTTTTTAAAAAAAATTGTTATTGATGAATTTTTTTTACCAAAGTGAGTAATATAGTTGGATTTTATAATTAACATTTTCTCAATCATTTAATTTACCAAAGAGTTGGAAAGTTTTAATATTACTCTAAAAGTTCATTAATTACCATGTGAAATGGAAGTATGTTATTTTTTGATAAAAATTTAAATCAATTCCCCCATGGGATTTTTAATCAAAAATCCAGAATAATGATGACATTGTAAAATAAACCCTTACAATTTGGTAGCTTTTGTTCCATAAGCACCAAAAATAAATAACATCAAATGAAAAATTAAATAAAATGATGAGAAATGTATCCCCAATATGAAATATAAAAATGGTATTATATACACTATATAATTAATAAGTGACGAATATGGTGGATGTTTCACAGAAGTAAAAGTGAGATGACAAACCCTTAACATGGGCCTGAATCATCATGCATGTTCTTTATCCTTATGAATAAAAAACTTATGTTAATTATTAATCTAAAAAATTACCGTTTTAATTTTGATTATTCATTTTATATCACTTTTTACCATGTTATAATCAGTTACTTAATACATTATGTTTACATGGGGTGTTTTAATGATTTTTGACTTATGTGTCAAAAATGACTTTTTTGGCATGACTATTGGTCCAAGAGGTCATTATTTCATCAAATAAAGGATAAAAATAATGATAAATTTTCATATTTATACATGATTTATACTTTTAATATGAATAAGGAATTATGGTTTTGAATAATTTAGTACTTTACCATTATTGAGATGGTAGGTGGCAATATGCATTAGTAACATTTCCACGTTTCAAATATCATAATTGAAAGTGGATATGTAATATTTTATTTTTGAATAATGATATTAAAATAATAAATAAAATATTTTTTATTTAAATATACATATATGTACCATCCATGTGGTGTTGTGATGAAAAGGGAGTCACATCACTTCATTAAGACAGTAGTGCACACATAAATAAATTACTTTATCATCACTCAGTGAGTAAAAATTTAAGAAACTAAATGTTATATTATCAATTAAAATTATTAATACCTCATAAAAATAATTAATATTCAATTTATATCAAATATATTCGATGATATTTTTTTTATTACCTTCTATGTAGTGTGTTAGTAGAAAACAAATCACATCGCTTCGTGGAGCGGTAGTTCGTCGTATACAGGACTTATGTTGTCGTACCATGTACGGAATAAAAAGTGAAATATGTATATAATATATATTTTATAATGAATTATATTCATATTATAAATATAATATATTTTTTATACATAATCATCTGCAATAGTTAATGGTGTTTACCGAAAACATGTCATATCGGTTCGCGTGGCGGTTGTCCTCTATACACATGTGTGGTGTTAACATTTACCATTTTAGGGAAGAGGATATGGTTATAGGAAATTAACATAATAAGATAATAAACCATTGTATGGGAGATAATATGTATATTATATAATAATAAATGAAAAATACTTTAAGGAGGTGGAAGAAGAAATAAAACATAAAACCATTGCTAGGAATTTTTACACTTATTAGACCATCTTATTAGGATTAGACCTAAAGTATCCTTATTAAATATTTATGACATAACAATGTATTATATTATGAGGGAATGGATTATATAAAGTATTTTTATAGTTATTTTCCATATCAAAAGCTTTTTAATATGTGAATAATAGAGTAAAGGTGTAACGACCCAAACTTTTATTAATGAAATTTACTCTTGATCTATTTAAATGTAGTATTTTGTTAAATGGTTATATAAAACATATATAATTAATCTATTTTTTGTTTTGGGATTTTTAAATACCATTATGAATTGTTTCCTTTTCTAATATAGCCATTGAATATTGATATCATGTTTAGTATAAATATAGGGCTTTAAAAAATCCAAGTTAGTCAGACAAAGGAAGTGGGAGCCTCATCCTGTAGAATTTCTCAATACGAAACCCATTTGATAGAGGTCGGAAAAAAGGGAGTGTCACTAGGATTCACTCTTGACCAAGCCAAAGTTGAGATTCAACACATTTATCATGAAAGAAATCACATACATGAGAAGTTGATGTTAATAGAGAATACCGCCAGAGTGATGTTATTAGAGCTACCCAAAGATCTTGTCACCATCTCACACCATACCCTAAAAACATATGTAGGTGATATAATGGGTTATTAATGAAGACAATATAACTGTGATTATATTATTATCATTGTATATAATATGGAATTGACATTCTTTTTATTATTATTAATTGGTAAATGGGTTTTAAAGCACAAATGTTATTTTTAGTAAATATTCAATTAATAAATCTATTTTAATTAGTTAAGGGATTATTTAATTAAATAACATTTTAATAAAATATTATTACCCAATTATTTTTTCTTAAATATAAATTATCTTACAATTTTTAGGGAATTCTAAATTTTATTAATTATTGAAGACTGTTTTTTTTGTCAGAACCCATGAATTTTCGATAAATGTCGGTTTTTATTTTAGAAGTTAAAATTCACATATTTAGAAAATTATTTTGAGAAGTTGCATATTTTTTTTGGAATCAGGCCGTTGAAATTACACATCAGTGTGTTTTTAATAATTTTCTATACAATCAAATTTTTGGGTAAATAATAAATACTATATAAATATATAATATGTTTTATGGAATCATAATGACCCATTGTGATTTAATAAAATACTATAAAAGGAATATTTTTTTTATATTTGTTTTGCCTTAAAATACTCTTATTTTAATTTTTTTGAATATTTTTATGGTTCTTTATTTGACCTTATAAGAAATATAAAATATTTTAACATTTAAAAATTATTTCATTAGGAGAGTGACTCACCTCCACATTATCCAGCCTAGTATTTTAATATGTTCATCCATAGGTCTGATAAAATAATGTTTTCTACTCCCCTTTTGCAAAATCTATGGTAAAAAACAATGGGGTGGTTTGTGATTTTAAATATTTATTTATCTAGTTTCAAAAACATATGTTTGTGAAATAATAAGAATTCCACTCTCTTTTCCAATGTAAACCCAGCCACACTCCAACGTCTCATCACTCAAAACCCTTGGAGTATGTCCCGACCCTGTCATACTCTCTGTATAATCTTCCTTTGGAACCCCATGACTCGGCACTCAAAACCCCTTGTCTACTGAAGAAATACATTTATGTATTCTACATCACTTATGCATGTAATAAATAACGATTCTTAATAAATCCATACTATATGATCTATGGGTATCACTTATTAATGAAATGAAATGATTAAGAAGGGTCCGCTCAGATATAAATCCAATGAATTGGGTAAATAAAAGTATCAAGATAAGTCATGTGACATGAGTGTTGACTAATTATGATCCATGGGATGTGTGGTTTTACTAATTCTAATTCATTTTCAATGAGGTTTTAGTCATTCCTTATGTGAAATGAGCCTTGGGACATTCTAATATCATGTTAAATGTTGTTACTTCATCTCTATGTTATGATAATTATGTTATATCATTCCTTTATGTTAATTATTCTCTTAGGATCCATTTATATTCCTATTTACTAACATTTATTGTATTATTCATGTCATGCATTGATTACTCCCTTACTAGGATTTATAGATCGCCATTTACGTATGTATGTCCTCCAGTTATACCAGGAAATGCTAAGTACGAAGGAAGGTTGTGGTCATGTAAAACATGTTTTCCAAAAATATGTATTATTTTATGTCTTATTTTTACATTTAATGTTCCTAATTTACCCAGACACTAGACCTATCAATCCTCATAGTTGTATTGTGTGAAGGTTTATGTAATAAGTCATGTTAAACAGTGTAATAAAGACCATGGTTGATATAGTTGGTATCAATGGATATGATTAGTTATTTTTGAGATTATGATTAAAAAACCCTACTGAAAGACTTATGTTTATTACTATGTATAATAAATAAAAATCCCTATATATTGGGGATTATAGTGTTTGTGGTTTAACAAAAAAACACATCCCAATTTGGATACAAACAAGTTGGGGTGGCTCTGCCACATACGTATCTATGGGGAAAACCTGATAACACTACATTGAGATAGACTATAATGGGAACTGGTGCACAAAAATGGGCTTTTCTACACTCTTGGTCTGACACTCCTGGGGGATATTATTTGGTAAACTAATAAGCTTAGTATGAACCATTATTTAGGGAAAAAAATTCCCTAAGAATATATGTTGGGACGTAGATCATAGATAACATAAATTAAATCCTATAAATTCCTATGTTATTGAAATTAATGTAATTTATAAATTAGGCATATTTTCTGTGTTTTCCCCTTTATGTGTTACCCATATCATTCCTTTTATTCCAACCAATGGCCAGTAAGAGGAGTACTCGGGCTAACAATAGTTTTGAAGATTAATGTGAGGACTATTCTAATGAGATTCCCAATACGATGGGAGAGGGAATAAAAAACATTGTCATGATACTCTCTCATTAAACTCAATTTTTGAATATAATCATGGTTAAAGTGGATCATTCACCCCCTCCCCCCCTTAAGAAAGAACAAGATGCAATATTGTTATTAATTAGACAATGGACTCTGACTTTTAATGGAACATTAGTTCCCTCAATCATTGAATAATGGGTCAACTCCATTGGTAAGAAATTATCCATCTATAGAAGTTCCTAAAAATAGATTCTTCTATTATATTATTATCATATGGATGGAAAATCTAATAAATAGAGGACATTGATAGAAAAAATGAAGACTAAGGAAGTGATCGAGGCATTGGAATGTAATGATTCCCAGAAAAAGATTTTTATTAAATATCTTCCTTGGACCCTCTGACTTTTGATGGAAAGGGACTTCTTTGACCTCAAGAAAAATGACGATGAATCCATCGTATCAAACAAGTAAAAATTTACAAGGCTTGAACGATATGAATCCAGATTTATTGTTACGCCTGAATGTAAGGTTGACGATTTCTTTTCTGGGATAGAACCTCTCCTACGGAATTCCCAAGAGATCAGTGACTTCAACAGCTATGAGAAAATTGTATGATGTTCCCTAAAGGTTGAATTGGAGATTAGAGAATTTCAGGGGTATCATGGGGATAAGAAGAATCAAGTGTACTTTAATTATGGAGGTCTGATGGATATACCCAACAAAACTACAAAATTTCATCACCCCACTTGAAAAAGTTGTGGGAAGAAGAACCCTATAATGATTATGAAGATGAAGATAAAATGATTTAGGTGTGGAAGAGAAGGGAAACTTGACATTTATTTTCTAAAAAAACTATTGATGTGATAGAGGAGAGGGACGCTCTTTTCGACCCTCAATGAATTATCTATTTCTTTAACTGCGAATATCCATAAAACTTTAAAAAATATTGCATTATACACAGGTTTTCAGAGGCAACCAACAGCCTCCGAGGTAGAAATTGCATGCTTTTTCCCGCACTATTATCGAATCAAACCACAACAATGATGTGCTAACATATATTCTAGTTATTCATTTAATAATTAAATACATAATTTTTTTATTTTGGTACTATGCATTATTTTATATCCCGAATGTTTAGTTGAACAATCGCAACACCAAAAAAATCATGGAAGTATATATGTTGGTGAGAATAGAAAATGGGTCAATTATTGCATCCCAGGAATATAACTACTCCCATATCACAATTTTTGGGCTGAACTTCCTAAAAAACCACTTCATAATCCCTATGGTGTAATTTTAAGCAATTATTGGCATGAATAGGATTTCCCTATATAGATCCGACATAAATTTTCATGAGAGGGAAATCACTCTCCATATGGTGAATCGACCCCAGATTATGTACAAGTACATGAAGGTGGATTAATCATCATTAGAACCAACATCTCATGAATGGATATTACTGCCCTATGAGAATGTATATAATGCTCATATGATTGAGTCTAAGGATGCCACCATCCTTGAAGACATTCCTATTGTGATGGAATTCTCTGAACTGTTTCCCATGGAATTGCTTAGCCTTACTTCTAGAAAAGATTTTTTATTCATGATTGATCTTTTTCATGGAGAATTTCCCATTTCTAAGACTAAATATAGAACGGATATTTTGGAACTTGATGATCTAAAGAAACAACTATAGGATAATATGCATAATGAGTTTATATGACCAAGTTCCTCACCATGGAGTTCACCAATTCTCTTCGTCATGAAGACATATGGGTAAATGCACCTTCACATTGATTATCATTAACTCAACAAAATCATGAAAAATAAAATGTATCCACATCCACAAACTGATGACTTGTTTTATCATCTACGTGGACCAAAAAAATACTCTAAGGGGGATCAGCGGTCTGGATATTACAATGTAAGGGTGATGAAGGAGGATATCCCCAAGACTACTTTTTGTACAAGGTAAGAGCACTATGAATTCATATTAATGCCTTCCAGACTCAGTAATTATCCAAAAATACTCGTGGAAATTATGAATAGAATATTTAAATATTACCACAAGAAATTATGGTATTATTTATAAATGATATTCTAATATACTCTAAAATAACAAGGAGGAGCATGAGGAGCATCTAAGCTCTGTACTATAGACCTTGAGAAAGGGTAACCTCTATAAAAAGTAAAATAAGTGTGAGTTCGTGATGAATGAGGTCTCATTATTTTATCATATAATCACAAAAAATGTAATATCTATGGATCCCTCCATGAACGACAAAATTTAGTGACAGTTGAGTCATACATATGTGATAGATATCTGTAGATTTTTTGGGATAGATGGACATTATTTCTGATTTGTGAGAAATTTCACAATTCTTTCAACCCCTCCTACAAAGATATCTTAGAAGGGATTCTTGTTTTCATTGAGTTATGAATGGGAATATCGTTTCAAGGAGATGAAAAGGAGTATTATCACTGCGCTCATGATCAGACTACCCCCAAGTGGATAACTTTTTTTGGTATTCTGTGATTCTTTGATAAAGAGAACGGGCTGTGTGTTGGTGAAAAATGACAACGTTATTTCAGATGATTCATGGAAATTGAAAGATCATTAGAAAAACTATCCCACACGTGATATGGATTTGTCTTTAGTAATCATTGCTTTGATAATATGGTGTCATTAAATCTTTAGGGAGAAGTGTGAAATATATACGGTTCAAAAAATACACATGTATATATTCACATAGATAGAGTTGAATATGCACCATCAAAGAGGGTTGGATGTGATCAAATAATATGACAGCTCAATCCATTACAACACCATGAATGTGAATAAGGAGGAAAAATATCAATGTATAAAGGACCCAAAAATTGATTCCTTAATGGGAATTTAAAAGGATCCAATATTCTAAAATTTGATGAAGATGGACATGGGAATAAAAAAGAATAGAACATCATCAATCCTTTCCAAAATTATTTCTCAAACATCTCTTATATAAATGATAAAGGATGCTCAAAACAATGATGTTGGAATTATGAAGAAAGTGGACACTATCAGTAAAGGGAAATACTTAGAGTTTAATGTCAATGATGAAGGAATTGATATACTTGGGTCAATAATATGTGTTCCATAACGATCAATGTTAAGGAAATAACATATCGATGATGAACATATTTTTACTTTATCCATTCACCCAGGAAACAAAAAGATGTATCGTGATATCTCATAGCATTATTAGTGGGATAACATGATTAAGGATATCGCTGAGTATTCATCAATGTTCCTGGTATGTCGACAGGTGACTTTTGAGAGGCATAAGTCTATGTGGATGATGCAACCATTATCCGTAACAATACGTAAATGGAAGAACATGAACCACTAGCATTTTCACTGGAATTCCTAAGACATCCAATGGAAACAATGATATCTGTGTTGTTGTGGATTGTCTTACAAAGTCTACAAAATTCATTGAAATTTGGGAGGATTTATTGTTAGATCAACTAACACATATATACAATTGAGAAGTGGTAAGGATGCATAGAGTTCCACTATTGATTATATCTGATCGAGATCTAAGATTCACTTCAATGTTCTGGAAGAATCTCCAACATGATCTCAACACTTAGATAAACATTAAAATAGAATATCATCCTCAAACTAATGTACAATATGAGTAGAATGTCCAAACCATTAAGAAAATGGTGGGATCATTTTCAATTTACTTCAAATGATGATGGGATCAACATTTTATTATTGTTTATTTCAATTACAATAATAGTTTCCACTCAAGAATCCAAATAGATCCTTATGAAGCCCTTTATATGAAGAGGTGTAGAACACTGGAATGTTGGGATGACTTTGGGTAGAGAAAACTCATAGGTCTATAAATGTCCAAAGAAATGGTGGAGAAGGTTACAACCTTATAATAGCACATTAAATCTGAAAAGAGTCAACAAATGAGCTATGCTGAAAATCACCAACAAGACCTTGAGATTGGTGTTGGAGACTTGGAATTCCTCCTTATATCTCATGGAATGGATTTATGAGATTTGGTATGAAAGGAATTCTTATTCCAAGGTACATCAACCATTTTGAGATCTTTTGTCACATTGGAGAAATGGGCTATCGACTAGAACTCCCACCAAACATGTCTCAACTACATGATGTAATCCATGTATCACACTGGATAATGTACATACTAGACTAATCTCATGTACTAAATCCATTGGCGGTACCATTGGATAATGACCTCTCTTATGAAAATAAGTTGACGAGGATCATAGATTATAGAGATAATGTTCTACGAAACAAGACAATGCCCCTCGTCAAGGTGTTGTGGTGAAACCACAGGTATGAAGAAGAAATGTGGGTTTTGGAGGAAGTGATGAAGTAGAGTTACCCTTATCTATTTTAGCGTGGGAAAGGGAAATTTTGATGGAGAAATTTTAAAAATGGGGAATATTGGTACAACAAATACATTTAGTAATGAAAATTACTCTTTTTTTAATTAAATGTTTTATTATGTTAAATGGTCACATAAATCAAATAAACATCCATGGTTTTTTGTTTTTGGATTTTAAAATAATGTTATTAATTTTTACCATTTCTAATATAGACATTGAACAGTGATCGCATGATTTGTATAAATATAGGGTTTTAACAAATCCAATTTACTCAGATAAAGGAAGTGATTGCCTCATCCAGTAGAATTGCTCCATACGATGCCCATTTTTCGAAGTTGGGAAAGGAGGTTGTGTCAATTTTCTTCGCTCTTAACCATGCCTCAAGCTGAGCTTCAATAAATTATTCTTGAACAGAATCACCGACGAGATAAGTGGAAGTAAATAGAGATTACCACCCGAGAGCAATTATCTGGCCCATCTGAATAGTAAGTCACCATCACACACCTTAACTTTAGGTCTTCTGTAGGTGTTATAAGCGATTATGTGAAAATACCCTAGGAATATTATTATGTTCATTATATTTCTATATAATAAATAATATACAATTGTTTTATTACTGTTACTTTTTTAAATGTATTTTTAATAAAAAATAGTATTTTTAGTTAATATTAAATTAAGGAATCGATTTTGATAAATTAATGGATTTTTGATATAATTAATATGTTAATAAAATATTATTATTAATTAATTTTTATTAAATATAAATGATCCTATAATTTTTATACAATTGTAATTTTTATTTATGTATGAATGTTGTTTATGTCAAAACCCATAAATTTTCTATAAATGTGTGTTTTTAATTTACAAGTGAAAATTAACATATTTATAAAATTATTTAGATAAAATTAATACTATTTTTGGAATCAGGATGTTGAAATTATCCAATGGTTATTTTTTCATAATTTTTTGAGACAATCATTATTTTTGTAAATATTTAAGACCGCATAAATATATAATGTGTTTTATGACATCATAATGACACACTATTGATTTAATAAAATACTATAAAAGGGATATTTATCCAGTATATATTTCAAAATTTAGATATTATGATTTTATATTTTATTATTAATTAATGGTTCCTTAGAGAACCCTTCAATAATTATAAACTATTTTAACATTTTAAAATGTTTTCATTGAGAGTGTGACTCACCTCTAAATGAACAAGCCTAATATATTAATAAGTTAGGTCGTTGGCCTGAGATAAAAATTTCTAAACATCCCTTTGGAAAAAAATAGGCAAAATCATGGGATGTATTGTGGTTTTATATTTTTATTTATATTGATTTCTGAACCAAAGGTTGTGAAATATTAAAGAATTCCCCTCTCTTTTTTATATATACCCAACCAATATCCCACTTCTCTTCACTAAAAACCCTTGTATCAAATCCCTACTCTTACCTCTTATCTCTATAAACCTACTAAGGAGCCCCAATCTCTCATGAAGCCCCTCATCAAGCTCTTAGACTCACACACTTCCATGTAAGTTATCCTCACATTCCTTATTTTTTTTTTCATGTTTCCTAATATTGTTATGCCCTTATAATTTCAATTAAAAATGTTGGGGTATGATTTTCCACCTCCCCTATACTTCCCTCCTTATGATTCAATTATGGGAGACTCATTTCTCTCTCATTAATTCCTCTCATGTACACAATATACCATGTCGAAATTCTTTAAAGGATTTCTTCCTACACATTTACATTCCAGAAATTATTTTATAATACTGATCTAAATTCCATTAGACATGTTCAAATATTATGTTACATGACCCACTTACTATCCATTTCATGTATAAAATGATGAGAGACCCCTTTATCTCTTATCAACCCATTTTTGCGATTTCTATTTGATGTCTTTATACTGCCGAAGTTACATGAAAATTTCCCATGCAAAAATCATCATGTAAGTGAATAGAATACCCATTTCTCTATCAAGGTTATTCACTATTATGCCCAAGTAATTTTTGATTAATAAAATACATTTTTATATTCCCCAACTCATATTCATGTGATAAATTGTGATTTTTAATGAATCAATGTTTCATGATATACGTGGAAGACTTATGCATTAAATGAAATGATTAAGAAGAGTGCGTCCAGATAGAATTCCTATGCATTGGGTAAAGAATAGTATCAGGATACATTATGTGAAATGAGTGTTGACTCAAACGAATTCATGTGAACTTAGGATTTAATCATTCTAATTCAAGTGCACTGTGGCTTTACTCATGATCTATTTGCAATGAGCCGTGGCTCATTCTATTATCATGTTAAATGTTGTTGCAACATCTCTATGTTATGATAATCATGATATATCATGCCTTTATGTTTATGTTTCTATTATGATCCATTGATATCACTATTGAGTAAAATGCATTGTATTATTAATATTATTCCTTGATTACTCCCTTACTGGGAATTATATCTCACCCTTTTCTTATGTATATCCTAAAGTTATCCAATCCAATTCTATGTATGAATGAATATTATGGCCACATAAAAGAAATTTTCAAAAAATTTGATTTATTTTATGTCTTAAGTTGTCATGAAATGTTTTTAATTTCCCAAGACATTATACCAATCAATCCTTAGAGTTGTATTAAGGGAATTTTTTAAATAAATCATGTTAATGTGTGTAATAAATTGTAGGGTTGTTATAACAGGGTGTCTATTTATTAGTGAGTTGAGTGTATGACATGTAATAAGTGAAAATATAAAGATGTACCCATGATTTTCACATAAAAAATGAGACATAATGGAGTATTATAGATCCTTATACATTAAAATGAAGAAATATTGATATAAAATATGTTTTGGACAAGTGTATCCTCATTAATAACCCATATACTCTTCATTTAACCCCAAATTAAATCCATTTCTACCTTAACAAGGATATCTAAAATATAATATTTTCACTATTATTTTTTCCTAAAAATTATGTTGAATTTTTTAGATAACGTATATTATTTCGACTCCAAATATTTATTTAAAAATACAACATTAAATTCCTAGAAGTGAAAATTTTTAATTTAAAATTAATCTTTCATACATTGAAAAAACAATCTTTCCAGTATAAAATAATAAAACATTTATGAATTTTTTATATCAGAATTCAATATGAAATTCATTCCAATGAAATAAATTGGATTAATATATATATAATTGAACTAATTTTTCTATAAAAAATTAAATTTAAAATTTATCTTTATAATTAATTTTAAAAAAATTTATTAATTAAAATAATTATTTTTCATTATTCATAAAAATTGGAACTTTTCAAAAAAATCCCAAAAAATAATAATATGCGAATTTTTATATGATGATTTAAGGAATAATTTTTATTTTATAATATATTTTTCCTAATATTTTTTAAATTTAATTATAAAATTTTTGCGTAATGTGTGAGTAAACCTCCTTTTAGAAAAAGATATGTTTTTCACATGACCTTTCTTCTACTTTATAATGATTATTATATTATTTTCAACCAATATATATCCCTATAATTTGTTTTTTACATGTTTAGAAAATATAATTTTTAATTTAGTTATTAATATTTATACTCTTCAATTTAAGAGCTAGTGTATAATAGTTAGGTATAGATAATAATATTTTAATATCGTATCATTTTTTGTTTAAACCCAGTGTTATGTGTTTCTAAAGCTATAGAAAAGTTTAAATTTACATAAAAAATGAATATGTAGATTAGTTTGGGATATTATATTCTCTTAAAATCAATGTGTTGTTTTTCTTAAAATCTATCAAGCATAATGTTCAGATTTTAAAATCTGGGGGTGTTACACAGTAGCCTATAGTTTGAGTGGAATTCACAATATTTGTTTCACTATCTCATATCCTATAATCATGAATCATAGATATAGAGTCTTCATCCAGCCAATATTTTGGCGAGTTCAATCTCAATTTTCACCACCTCTAGCCAAGCCTCCACTGCTGACAGAGCAAGATTCTCACTATGGTCACAACAATACGTCACCCGCCCACTCTTCTGATCATATATTACAATAGTTATGTGGAAGAAGAATGATATTCCACAGTCATTGTTTTTTCATGGAAATATTCTCCATGATCCATCACAATGATTATACACTTATTACATCACATTCACAACTATTTACTTTATTGAAGTTTCCATTATCTATCCATCTCTCCATTCGTGTCCTCGATTTTGGAACCATATGGTATTACAAAGATTGACATTGAACTTTTAAAAAAATGTTGAAGAACGTGATGAAGATATTAGCAATATTTTTATCGATAAATTAATGTATATTATTTTATAATCATTTATCACATGGAAGAAATTATATCATATCATAAAAAAATATCAAAGGCATTATTACTAATAAAAATAGTCATACTCATATAATCAAGAAAATAAATTGGGAATAATCATTGTAAATGAAAATAATCCAATAAATTATAATAGTATTGAAAGGAGTTTTGATGAAATGTTATTGAAATTAGAATCTGTATGGAATGAGGAATGTGAAATAATAATTTTAAAATATAATGCAAGTAATTTAAACCTATGTTGAAAAATTTTCAAATAATTATCAAATAAAATTGAATAATGATAATATTCAAAGGAAATAAATATAATATTGAAACATTATGAGAAGTAATTAAATAATGATAATGAAGGTATTATTTATATTATTAATTATTCATTTGAGAAATTAATTATGTTATATGTTTTTTAATTTTTGGTAACACTTCATGAAGAAGACTTTTGATTTTTTTTGTTTTCAAATCCTCCATAAAGAAAAATAAGGATGTATAAAAAACCTTTATGATTAATTATATATATTACATTGACCATTATGGTTAATGTTATTAAATAATTTCTTAACAACATATTTTTAGATATGGGTTATGGTTATCAGTTTCCAACCAGGTGAGTTTATAACAATCTCTTGAAATGGGATCATATTGGGATCAAAACTCAAATCAAGGGTGAACATCAACTTGGTAAACCACTCATTTTAGACACAATGGTGGTGTTGAAATTTCCATTTAGGGATCCATTTATAATATTTCAACTCATTACATGTGAATTGGGATAAACAAATACATGTAAAAATTTTAATTGTTTTATATGAACCTAAAACTACATAATACCTCCCTACCACACGATAACCTTATAATATATTACTAAATATATTTAAATTGATTAATATATAATTTAAGGACATTAAATCCCCCATACATTTAGGTATTGTCATCTTAGAAAGTAAAACTCATATAAATAGTTGAGGTTACAATTATCATATATAATTATATTGTTCCCAATAAATCTTTTATAGATTTCACTTATTTCATTGGATAAACACCAAAGGTATCCCTCAACCAAAAGTTATTCACTCATAGATCCTAGATTAACACTGGGTATTCATGCAATATTGGGTAACTGTTGAAATAAAGCTCAATACAATTTATAATATATGATAAATATTGTACATACTTAGTCAGTTGTGACATGTTGTTGAAATTGTGCATTTATTCTATTTGCTGGGTTAACACAAGGTGAAAATGAACCACACATACTCTATAAAATCTATAGAGTCTTGAAAAAACATCAAAAATGGATTTTTTTCTCTAATAAAACCTCCTCAAAAGACCTTTATGGTTTTACCTCTAAAGGATTTTACTATATATTTTTTCATAAAATATATATATATTACAGATAGCATGCTTTAAATAGAACACCAAACAAAAAATGTAAGATAAATTTTATTAAGATAATCATTACATGTAGTAAATATTACCCTTATAATGAAACTGAAGAATTGGTGGGTACAAATAGAGGTAACTATTTTATGAAATATAAGTTTAAATTTTTATAAAGTACAATTTTTATACTAATTCATTGATGATATTTAATTATTATAGATAAGTAACTAATATGATCATGTTAAGTTTAAAAATAAATTTTTTTAAAAATAAATTTTTATGTGGTATGTGTTTTCATTTTATGAAACTAAATACAATATGTTTTAAGAATAATAAAATATATTTGTATATAAATATTATATTAGCATTAATTTAATTTTTAATCTATAGGATATAAGAATAGTAATAGTTAAAACCTAAAAAGTTATTTTTGTATATAATTAGTTTTTCATAATAATTTATTTTTACATTTAAAAGTTGAATTACAAAAAAAAATTATTTTATATTTTAAAAAATTAAATTTTTATTTTTTGATGTAAAATAACAATAATATTTTAGGATGAATTTATTTATTATTTTATTTTAAAAATATTGGGTTTTATGTGATTAGTGAAAATTGCATTTTCTTAAATATTGAGAATTGTCTGAATTCATTAGAATAAAAAACAACATAAAACGTTATGAAACCATTTTTTAAAACATATATTTATTTAATAAAAATAATTAAAATTTTAAAATAATTTTGTTATTAATAAACCAATTATTTAATATTTTAGAACTGAATCAATATGTTATTATAAGAAAAACGGTTTTTTGAATTTTATTTCAATATCAACATTGTGGATATCCATTTTAGATTGCATCAAAATAAAAATAAATATATTGTAATAATAATAAAATAAACATTATGAAGATTAATAACATTGATAATTTTATCATAAACATTATTTTTATGCATAAAAGTACATTTTTAAAAAACAGGTTTTACACATGAAGTGTGATAATATAAATATTAAACTTTATCACCCATCTAATTTTTTAATTAGTTTTTTCCCACACTAGAAATCATGATAAGAAATTTTTAGAATAAATATAATTTAATTTTTGGTCATTAATTTTAATTATAATTGTAAAAAATAAACCCACACAATAAAATTAAAAAATCATTAAAGGGTTTTACTATTTGGAATAGTCTTAAAATAAGATACAAACTTTTCATCATAAGATTGTTTTAGGTCTTGTTATACCAAAAAATATAACCACTCCACTATTTTACACTTTCAAATAACATTTCATTTCAAAGAGGAATTATTTTTATATTATGAGGACATATATACAAAACATATCATCCCCATCACATAAAAAAGGGACCTTCAATAACCCATTCAATTAAACTCACGAAAATATAATTTACACAAAACATTTACCAATTTTACATCTCCTATAATTCATTTCTAGGTCCCTAATCATTTTTCAGGAATAATTTCACCTAAGATAGGAATATACGAGAAGGACTTATATTGAATGTATGGATTCTCAGAATATGTATTAATCACTCTCAAATCATTTTCCTAATATATTTTTCACATAAAAAAAATATTACCCATTAATAAATATCAAGTCTATAATATTTATATATTGAAATGTTTTCATGTTTATATAAGTACCATTTTTAATACACAATACTATAAAATGTTCCATGTGTAGTGTTAGACTCATTTATTTGTAGTGATAATATTTGATAAATGATTCCTTTATCAGCATTAAAAATATGATGATAAAGGGATCTATTTATCTACAATAAAAAAGCACTTAAAATGGTACCCTTTATTATTTCGTTTTTTCATTATTATGGGTACCATTTATTATCTCATTATTTGTAGTTTATGTTGATGCTTTGACTAAGGCACTGATGAATTTCATGTGAGGTTTCTATTTCCCAACATTCCCTCATTCCATAGGTGGTCATATTTTAATAAATTCACTAGTGATGTATTATCCTTGATAAAAATAGATTGGTGGTAGTTTAGTTCTTCCTTAGATGGATTCCTCTTTAGATCTCATTTCCTAGAATAGTTCTACACCATATATTATTTCATGCTCATGGTTTTCATTCCCAACATCACCTCAATGTGGATTTCATATAATAACAAGGCTTCTGTATGGAGAGAGAAATAACATTCAGTCAAGATAGTAGTCACAATTGTATTCTCTTGTCATGTCTAGACAATTGTTATGATGGTTACCTATAAATATTCCTCTTTTGGAGGACATCCCATGTGGAGCATCTTTTTTTTGATATTGTGGTAATTGATGCTAGGGGCATATGATTTCTGAGGATTTTGACCTTAATAATCCCATAGCTGTTACATGGGGATGTATTATATTTCATGAAGTGAGTTTAACATCTTGTGGAAAATTATCATAACGTCATGTTCGTATGGTTAGATTTACGAGTTTAACGTCTTGTGTAGATGAATTAGAACATCGTATTTGAGATGGATTGCTAGGGTGTTTCCCTAGGAGGGAAACTTTCACACCACGGTTTCAAGATCAAAACTCCCTATTAAGGTGAATCATAAAGTTATGTCCCTAGGAGGAAATATTCCACACTTGTATAGTATATAATTCCACCATATTGAGGTGGATAATGGAGATCTATCCCTATGAGGGAATATTTCACACTTGGATGACTGATCAGGATTCCCTATTGAGTTAGATCATGGAGGTGTGTCCATAAGATGAAGGATTTCACACCATGATTAATGATAAATATTCTCTATAGAGGAAGATCATGGAGGTGTGACCATCCGAGGTAATATTTCACAGCTATATTGTTGATTAAAATTCTTAATTGAGGCAAATCACATGAATTTTACCTAGAGGGAATATTTCATACCTGAAAGGTGGATTATGACACTATATTTAGGCAGGTCAGATATATGTCTCCCTATGAGGAAATATTTCACCCATATAATGGAGTTCAAAACACCATATAGAGTGGAATAAAGATGTTTATACCTATGTGTGAAGATGTCACATTAGGATGGTAGATCATGATTCCCTATTAAGTAGGATCACAGTGGAGTATCCCTAAGAGTACAGATTTCATAACGTGATGGTATATTAGAATTCTATATTGAGGTGGATCGTGGTGTTGGGTCTCTAAGAGAGAATATGTATCACAAATATCTTGATTATGATTCCCTTTTGAGGCAGATCATGTAGGGTTTTCCCTAAAAGTTAATATGTGACACTATGATGAAAGATCAAGACACCATATTGAGGTATATCAAGGAGGTTTTTCCCAATAAGGGTAGATGTCACAACTAGATGGTAGATCGTTATGACCTATTGAAGAAGATAATGGAGGTGTATCCCTATGAGGAATTATTTCATAGTTGTATGGTAGTTCATGATTCCCTATTAAGGTAGACCATGCGTGTGTTCCCCAAGGAGAGAAGATGTCACACTTGGATTTTATGGTAGTCAAGAATGAACCTCAGGGAGGAATCCTAGAGACCATATTTAAGTGATATAGTTCAAAACCCAGATAGTTTGGTGATGAAATTTTTGATCATATGGAATGAATCCCTTCAATTTAACATCTTTTGTTATATACATTCTTGTCTTGGAAGGAGTTACAACAAGGGATGTGGTGCGCGTACTCAGAGGATATTCCCACTAGAATAGGATCACTCTGCAAGAGATTGTATGCTGATAATACACGGTAGTTCCCATATACAGGAGGATCACTCATGGGATGTGGGGTGGGGATTATGATTGGATGAATCCCATCACAAGGGTATCACTCTTCAGATGTGTTGTTAGGATTATGTGTGGAATATTTCCATCGTAAGAGGATCAGTCCAAGGAAGTGGTGTGTTTCATATGAAGGAAAGATTCTGAGTTGGATGCTCATTCCTTGATGTGGGAGTTTTCATCCCGTATTAGTCATACACATGGAATCCTATTTTTATTACACATGATATGAGGTGTGGTGTCATCCCATGTCAATAATACATGGGGAATCCAATGTTCATAACATTGGGTAAGGCTATCTTTTTTAGTCATGTAACGAGGACGTTGTTGTGAAGTTTAACATCATATAACTGTGAAATATATCATGGATCATTAATGGTATCGATATTGGACATGGATGGGGTTTCTCTTCATGGGGGATTATGTCCAAGTGACATGAAGATCCAATATAAGGACCCTTAACCAATATAGTGTCACAATTTCCATCTAATATTACACCACTACAGCTTATGTGACCGTTGATCATTTGCCTCTTTCCTGGACATTGCATTGGCACTTCCATAAACCAGGGGCCATCAGAAGTACTGATGATAGGATACCTATTAATAGAAGTTATTTTAAATAGGGCACCTACTTTTATATGTTATATGTAGGGTGAAGTCCAAGGATTCACTTGGAGCAAAGTGGGAAGACACAGAAGTGGGTGTTACTGGTCACTAAGGGCCTCGGAATACCTATGAACTAGTTAGATTTTTTATAGGGGTCCCAAGAACTCAACATTAAGGAATGATTTTTGTATAATTGGAGGAAACATGGATATTCCAAGTATATGTACTTCAAAATTCATTGTGTATCATCCCCAACCCTATAAGACACCTGAATAGTGCTTTCACACTGGGTACCAATGGCCTTATGAGCACATCCCAACCAGTAAAGTCCTTTGACTAGTAGTGAGGTTGTAAATAGGGAAATGTGGGGAGTCTATAAAATAAAGGGATGTTATAATAATGATTTGAGTATATATATATATATATATATATCTTTGTGTGTGTGTGTGTAACATAGAGAAAAATAAAGACTTACAAGACAAGAACCAGGCTGATTAATGATGGAAGTAACTTCAATAATGGGAAATAGAGGAAGAAAAACAAACAACTATAGCATAAATAAAAAACAAGAAAACATTCCATATGTAAATACCAATGTACAAAATTAATATAATATAATTCATGTATAGACAATTTAATGATAAAGGATCTACATTGTATAACAATTGTAGCGACAAATATATAAAAAATGTTGAACATAACGGAATGTAGAATGAAAACTCTTGCTGAGGTAAGTCCTCAAGGCCCCTTCCAAACATTCAATGAAAAATAAACTAGGATCCATATCCATAACCCAAAAACATACTGGAATGAAAAATAAAAAATTCTACCAGGGTCCCAAAGGGCCTATGCATGGTGTGAGAATGAGTCTTAGTAGGATGACACCCATGTGTGCATACCCATAATTAGTAATTTTTCAGGTGTTAATATGATAATAAATCCATCAAAATAAAATTATTAAATAGAATATTCCTTTGTGCTCAATAGCCACGTGGAAGCATTTACCAGCCTTAACCAAATTTAGAAAACTGAAGAGGATAGGATCATTTTTCCATGGGACAAAGTATCCAATAATTTCAAATAGACATGGTGAACCCTAAGGTTCCACCTATAAATAGGTAACCTAGAACGTCATGAAAATTTACACCTTATTCCCAAATCACGTCATTGATGTCCCAGAGTAATGAACAAGCAATAAAATCTTGATCCTTTAGAATACTTCTCCAAATCCATTGAAAGTTAGAGGCCCGATGTACATATGCACATTGATATATATACTCATATAAAAATTCATGTCGGCTCATAGAACTATGTCCCCTCGAATGGTGTTCTCTATACTCCTGAAATTCTCTATGAAGAAGAGCCTCAATATAGTGAGGTTAAGGCCCTAACTGATTGCATAAACACTATCATCCAATGCATCATCAACATCTTTAGGGATATCTATGTCTATTACTCCAAAACCAAATACATAATTCTCTGAATAAAAGTCATTTTCCTAAATTAGTGGTAAAAACCACCTCATAATTGATTCAACATCTCTATAGATGACTCAAATCAGTGATTTCAACATCATGGGTGAGTGAAAATCACCAAAATAGTACCTAATAAAATCCACATCTGGCACCTTGTACCTATATGACCACACCACTAATGGTCAACACTACAAAAATAAAATATATAAATCAAGGGGCCTCTCCCAACATGAATTTTACATTTCCTCAATAGATATCCATTGATATCCCAATTCATAGGCTGAATCTGTCATGTTCCATTGGAACCCAATATTGTATCACTGGAATTCGTACATATATAAGTCACTTCAATATAATTGAAAAATTCAATTCAATTAAGAAAACACAACCCAACTTGGATACCCAATGTGGTTGATGACCTCTAACCCAACATCACATGAGTGATCATGGTTTATCCATTCCCAATAGTGTCTCATATGGTCATATAATAAATTTAACGTCAATAATTAATATTAAAAGGTGATTATCTTATTTAAAAAATGGCCAACCAAAATATGCACCTCCAAATAGATCATAAAAAAATGAGTAAATGTTTGTATGACCTTCCTTGGATTCATAGACGTAGGCATGTCCTGTATATGCATCTAACACTAACTTTTTTGGAAGTAAAAATAGTTTCCATCGAACGACTTCAAAATAGGAATAATTACTTAGAAAAAATAAGTGATTTTTGAGGTTATATAATAGAATAAGAGAAGCATGGGTGAAGAGAGAATTATCAATATAGTTCCAAAGCATCCAATGGTTTTATGAATAGAGGTCATATGAAGGATTCTGATCAAATCTGAAGAGGAATTAAAGAGGCAGACACCACTACTATATATGCTACAAAGGACGAGAAGAATATTTAGAAATAAAGAAACATTGAATATGGGTAGAAAATTAATTTCACCATTATATGAATCAACACTGTTATCTCAAAT
Source organism: Viscum album (assembly GCA_963277665.1). Taxonomy (NCBI): domain Eukaryota; kingdom Viridiplantae; phylum Streptophyta; class Magnoliopsida; order Santalales; family Viscaceae; genus Viscum; species Viscum album. The sequence goes on from OY728161.1 coordinate 1,598,575,334, forward strand.
AGTTTTTCAATCCATGCACAAACCATGCATGCTACACTGTTGAGAAATTTCCTATGTTTCACTACCAATACGTCTTGTGAAAAATATTCGCTAACCATGTGTAAGACATGTGAAATACTTCAAAAAAGATATATAGATTCTCACATGGCTATGAACCACTACCTATATAGATTTCTAATCCAAGAAATAGTGAAAAGTTGGGTTTCACGGTTTGCAGGGAGTGGCTGCATGACTTACGTAAATTGTACACCTCAACCAGTAACATCCAAAACAAGGCCTTCGTGCCTTCGATTCACTTGAAACCCATACGAACATCTATGGACATATCTAAACCTCAAAACCCATCCAAAAAATATGATATTTTGTTGAAAAAGAACACTGAATTAGTTTATGTAATTTGAATAAAATTGGAATACTAACAAATTAAAAAAATTGGAAGGGAGATTATTTTTTCACAATTCAAAAACCCAGGATGTTGCACTCTCACCTACTTATCATTTCTTATTTTCTAGCTATAAAAACATTTGATATGACACCGAACAAACCATTCTTGATAGAAAAAATCGGACGACCCCAATCAAAAGGGTATATATCAACAACATCAAGGGTCTACCCATCTTAGGAGTGACCTAACCCAGTCTCATCTCAGGAAAAAATAAAATCAAGTAATGGTCCATCGATCAATTCGTAGACTCAAAATTCCTCCCATGAGGCATCGTCACCCACTACACCTCATCATATTCTCATTATTTATACATAAATACCATTGAAATACTTCACCAAATTGGTTCTAACCTCATTAATATTCCATACATGGAACCAATAAGTTCATGTATCCAAACAAATACTCAATTAATCCCCATCATATTGCACTAAAATCATGTACTAGATCACAATGATTCCCAAATTCCAATGCACCTCACATAACCTAGCTTTCCCTGATTCCCTAATGCCAATATACCTCATAAGTAACTCATCCAACAATTATCACATATAACGTAGTGACACACACCTCATATATATATATATTTCATCCCATATGATTCCAACTGACAACCAACATCATTGTCTTCCATACATATAACTCAATAACCACATACACCAAAAATGGAAATGCCTAAAAGGCCCATTCCAAAAGTAAACAAAAATGATCGACAAAGACCTCGGAGCCCCTATAACCATCATAATGTCACCAGAATATTAATCCCATAGTAGCTACATGGAATTATTCAAGACTAATACTTGAATACCTTATTCCCAACCTCCCTGCATTTCTCCACTAACAACAAACTACTAACACTCTGGCTAGGTATCACTATCTCTACCATGACCCATACGTTCATCTGAAACTCGATAATCATGGCCTAGTAATGATCCTAATTAGTTATCATATACTTGATTCTTCCCTGTTATATCACTGTCAGCTACCTAATAAGGATACTTGTAGATGATATCGAGATTCCCAACCTGGACACATACCAATATCTCTTTTGATGGTGGATTGCACTGAGAACACACATTTCTCAGATTCCCACACTTAATGAGAACCAATGATGATCCACTCTAAAGTGGTATGCTCGAGTCCTTGGATAAACATCCATACTAGAACTCATTATGTCTTGTCTTGTGGATATCAGAAGCATCACCACTAATATCACATATTGTTGTCACCCAGATCAAGTTATACATATCCGTAAGGTTGTACTTAGCAATGAGAACATGGTTCAATAACTCTGAGAATGAGGCTAAAAATGATGCTTACCTACACCTGGATGGCGTGTCTAAAATCATCCTCAACGAACCTTGTGCTCTATTTTTTATTTCTCATGCTACCAAGATCTAATGGAGACAATTTAGCAGACATCAATACATTTTTCATGATAGACATGTCACCATATTGAATGTTCATGAACTTGTGACCCCTCTCTACCCTCAGAATCACTGGGATTATGTTCTTGATAAACCTAGCCTCACTGTATTTCAGGATAGTCCTTTAGGTCTTCTTTCCTGAACTGAAAAAACTGTCCACTTTCTAGCCGGTTAATTTTCCTTGAATGTTTCCAGTTTCATTCTCTTCACTGAAAGTTAATCTAGATACTATAAATACATCCGCATGGAATCAATTCTTTTATTACCTTCCTATGGATCACCATCACCCTGAAAAAGTGGCTGGTGATGTGACGTGAACTCTCTAATGAGATAAACCATTGAATGTTATGCTCCCTAAGATCCCCTGTCAATACCCTGGATCCCACATACTAGTATCAATCTAGGATGATAATCAATCCATGGAATAAACACTATCAAATATGTTATCTATCCACAATAGTATTTCAACATGTACTTTAGACTAATATTATACCTACTCTACCTATACTTCAAGGGTCTTAATGTGATCATGATCTAGCAGCAGGTTATCCTCACTGTCATGACAACCTGTCTTAACTATTTAGGTGGAATCCCACAGAATACCATGACCTCAATGGACAACCCTAATATCCTACACATATATATAGACCCACACACACACACATCACTGATAAGGAATTCATTAATAGGTTCTTTCCAATAACTACACTTACCATTCCCTACCATAACCACGTCATTATACATCCCGACCTTCTGGCTTTCATACTCGACCATACGAGGGAAAACAATAAAACACACCCTATATCATTCCCATCCCGATGCACCACATAACATCAATCTGATGACCTCATCATCCAACATAGTGTTCAATATCATCCCATTACCCAATACATGCCTACATCTCTATGATCCAAGACCATATTACATATCCTATATCAAATCACAAATAGTTCATATTGCATGTACATCACATTTCACAATTATTTCATATCACAAACACATGAATATATAATTTAAAAATCTTATCATGTGAATATTAAATGAATAAACTAGCATAACATGAATCCCCATTCCATATAAGGCCAGTGTCCAACATCTCATCATTTTCCATACCATTCAAAGGTCATATATCACAATAGATAATAATGACATCAAATAATACAACTAAAGGTGGAAATCATCTAAACATCTTATCAATGAAAATATAACCCAAATTCCAACCCATTGAACCTTAGTTATTCCCTCTTATGTTGTGATGTATCCACCCAAGCTCAATATTTAAACATAGTTCCAACAAGTATCTTAATATTCGTCCTAAAATCTCCCAAAAATAACGTCAATAAAATTATTTTCTACCATTAGTAGCTATCCAAATTCTGATACTAATTCCTAATCAATAACATATCTAATACCATATGGATTATCCCTGAACCAATTAACCACATGAACAATTATTTTGGGCTTGGTTCCACTCTCCATAGGTGAACCAAATAAAAATACAATGGATTCCAATAAGAAATGGTCATGTAAAGAAGAAAAATTAGAGACGCCATACTCTCAAGGGGTGTCAAAATAATGGTTCCAGTATACCGAGTCTTTATTTCTATTTAATGTTATATATATGTATATACTCTGACCATTATTATAACATCTATTGATCATTTATGCTCCCCACATTTCCATATTTACATCTTAGATGCTAGTTGTAAGCCTTTGGAATTCGGGGAGTTGCACCTATGGTCGGTGGCACGCAGTACAGAAGAACTATTCATCTTGCTTATCTGGTCTAGGATTCTACACATGGAACCTCATGGAGGGTGGTCTTATTAATCGTAGGGCCCTCATGGAGGGTGGTTTTGTTAATCGCAAGGCCCTCATGGAGTTATGGGTTTTTATGAAGGAGTATAAATTGTGGAACATAGTTGCACTACCTTAGGGTTACTCCATGGTTCCAATGAGGTGATCTTCATGAATGGTAGGATCCTTATGAAAAATAAAATACCTTAATGGCATTTTTCTTCCACAATGGCAATGCGCCTTCTAAAAATTCATCTCTAATTTGGGTGGAGGTTCTTAATAAACCATGTGTATTGATTTTAAAAATAATGGTGCCATGTAAAATCTATTTTCCCTTTCACTTATAAGGATTATGAGTATACAAAAATCATTAAATCCATTATAACTTGAAAAGTCATGAGTAACCATAAAATGTTGTACTAAAAAGTCTATTTATAGGACATCTGGTTGGAAATGGATGAAGCCTTTCATAAAGAATTTTCATAATTACGAATGAAAGGAGATATCTGAATCTAAATAAAACTTCATGTAGGTCACTGTCAAACCCCAATGTGCAATGGGGCTTCGTGACATGATATTTTCACTATGCGAATGTTACTATCTGGACAATGCATGTCTGGGACCATCACAGGCTTAGGACATTCATAATGGTGGTGACCTTCATGAATCTAGTCTGTTATAGGATTTATTAGGTAGTTTTCACATTGATTCTCTCTAAACTGGTCATGTGTTCCTTGAACCCTGTCACGACACAAGTATTTCAATTTTAACAAATTCCCTTCCCCCTCAGAAATGGTTTTTCTTGGGTAATGTACGATGAGGTTCTTTGTAAATGTGTTTAAAAATTGAAATTGACACCCTCGTGTGAATCCCATTAAAGAAGCCTACTTGGTAAGACTCATTTACAAAGCCTTGTGTCATATACCTCTTAATATATTTGGGGTCCTGTATGGGTACCATGATCAATTTGAGATAATAAAATGCATTCGCCACTATTAAATAATCTCAAAACCTATGAGAGAACATTGTAATTTTAATCCCCATCACTTTTGAAGCTCAAAACAAAAATGACCTTAAATCCTAAAATAGTGATCCATGAACCCCAAATCACTGATATGAACTTTATAAAACCAATCATAATGAGGATATTATTTAATTGACCACAATGATTCAAGAATCAATAATCAAATTTAAGAAACTCAAATGTCTCAAATGGAGGTTGAATGTTCCAACACCCCCACCACTCATTCGGAAGAGATGATCAGGAACATAATTATGATAGATAGAAATTAGAGTGTGTTATACTATTATATGAATCATTTTATAAATTCAAAGGCTCAAAGGGAATAACCTCTATGCATGAGGTTGATGTTTATGAATTTGGACTGAAGGGAAATATAGTATCCCCTAATGAGAATATATATGGTTTCACTTACTGGTTCAAAAGCATTTCATGGATATTACCATCAGAATATGGATATTGGGGGACACATCCTAAAGGATCATTTCTACTCCCATGATATACTCTATGGAAAAATGTAAACATCCTCAACTAGGAGGATTTTGATGATGATCCACCCCCGTACAATTTGAGATGATTGTCAAGGTGAGATTAGGGGTTTCAGTCAAGTTATTGATGAAAAATGGGACCTAATATAGTGTAATAATCATAGAATAATGGTTCTAGACTTATTGGGAATTCACATTGTGTCATGATAATGAGGCTAGGTAGGGAATTATTAGTCGACATGGGAAACAATATTCAACATCTTAACCCAGTTGGATATCACACTAGATCAACTGTGCATCTAATTTATAGTGAATAACACATTCCATATACATCATTGTGAGGTTGGAATCATCTTATGGGATATTCACTATATCACTGGGAATCCAATTCAAGGATCCATTTTTTTTATTTCATCCCACAAAAAATGTTTTGGAGGACTAGTAGAATCTTCAATCCCTTGCACGGGTGGTATTGTTCTTGGTGAATAGGACATGTGAACATAATATGCAGATGAATGAAATTCCATTAAATTAGTGTTATGGTTATTTCATAAATGTAAAACTGGACAAGATACCTGGATATCCACATATATGCCATGGGTAATTCCACCGAGGTAAGGAGAACTCCCACTACGGGATGCTAGAGGTAAACCTATGGCAGATGTGGGGATATAACATAACTCTTGAATCCCATGTTGTCAATCTATTTGTTTTAAATTCACATTGATCTGTGTAAGGATGACCTCAATGAGGGATATAAACATGGGTATGTGTCCATGAACCTTCATCATGTTTTCTATACTGGTGATGGGTAATCATATCAACTTGGATGTCCCTATATTGGCGATGTTGTATAAGTTTATCTTCCACCTCTCCCAGGGGAATACATTGATTTATATATTTGGGTCCATACGCTACTTCTATAGTTGGGTTTCTTCTCACGTAGGTTAATCAGAATACTCAAACCACATCTCTCATAACAATACAAACATTCAACCAACAATTCAAAACATCAATTGGAGTTGGCTACTCAATTAGGTCCATGTGGACATGATATAAATGTTTGGGATAGTATAACATATAATATTTATACTATTAACCCTTCAAATAGGGATAATGAATGATGATGGAATGTGGATAATTTAGAAGCATTCATTGTTCCTGGTCTTTCAAGGTGGGGTAATGATGGAAAGGGGTAACTAACATGTGATGTTTGTGCCCCAATTCCTAGACAAGTTTATGAGGATGTTACAATTCGTATTTTATATAATCTTAAAGGTGTATATAGCTGTTTTTCATGATTGTTAAATTCAATCCGGAGGAAAATTTGGATCAAGTTCACATGTGAGGAAAAAATATGGAAGAAAGGGTTATTGTATCCTACTAAATCTTATGGTATCATCCCCGAATAAGAATTTAATTAGGATATTGAGTTTACAAGGTATATAATCTGGAAAAAACCACTCTATATTATGGTGGAGATACACTCATTTGGTATGTCTATGTTTGAGTGGTTGGAGGAACATGCCATGGAGGAAAAGTCAGGCAGGTAGGTAGAGCGGTTTCTGATGTAGGGATGGTAATACTTGGCCCATAACAAGAAAAGGAAGTAGGGAGTTGAGAGTATTTAGGAACAAATATCTAATTAATATGGTTATTAAATGAATGAAACCCCTCTAGGTAGGTCCCAAAGACATTTTTCCAAGGTCCGATGATGTGGAAGGGTTTTCCGTATATCCCCAGTGATGTTGAATTTCCAAAATATTGGGAGGTCTAAGGGATCAATAAACATATCGACACCCCCAAGAAATTTGGTGAAATATCAATATAAGGGGAATATTTCTCACTAGGTCGGGTCACACAAGGGATTTCATCCTGAATCCCCTAGATGAGTCGGTGTAAAATATCAGAGATATGGAGGATATCGTCTACTCTGGACATGGTGTGTTTGAAAATCACTGAAGTGAAGGTGCTACTAGGTATGACCTCTTCTTTAGATATCTAGTTATACAGGTTCTTTTTCTCAAGTACCTTTTTATGTAGATTCATATGAGTCATGGTGGAGTAATGCATTTTGGGAATATCTTGTGGAAAAAGGCACTACCATCAACCAAATAAATACCAGGCTCTTTTGTTCAATAGAGGCTATAAAACCCCCCAAGTGTTTTATTTAAATATTATTATACTTTTGAAGGTATTCAAAATAATGGTAGAGGGGGAGGTTCATGATGAATCTTAGTTCAAGGTAGATGGTGTATCAACCATTCAAGGGGTGAGTGTGGAATCCAAACATGATGTTGTGGCCACTAGTGGATAAAAGATTACCGAAATGGAGACTGTAACTAAGGAGACATCCCCAGAGGGAATTACCTTGCCATGGGGATTATCAGTTAATCTTTTTGAGAACCACACTAGAAAATAGTATTCATTCCAGCCTCATCTCATTTTCACCTTTTCCTCTCATGATCTTCATATATATTTTTATTGACTCATTTTAAATGGAAGTTCAAAATATTTTTTTGGATAATATTCCAACATTGACATATGATTTTTTTTACTAGAGGCAGAGGAAATGACAACATTTTCTTCTATTCCATGGATGATTCTAATGATGAGACCATTGACCATCTGAAGGCTCAGATATTGGTTTCTTAGTATTTTGTGGTGGAGGTAATATCCTTGCTACATAGCTACAGGAAAAGAAAATATGATGTGGATTAGTTATGAACCGATCTTTCCAAAGGCCGATGAAGACGTAGCTAACCTAGAGGAGTGGTAGCGGAATCTAGAGGATACATTTTAGAACTTGGATGATATGTAATGTTTGGAATATTTGGTTGGACTTTGTGATGATTTTTTTAATGGAGGGTGCCTATTGTGTGGATGAACTTAGATCAGGAACCCAATCAGGGTGCCATCAAACTAGACACTCAGCCAAAATCATGCCTTGGCCGGAAGAGAATTCATGATCCCCATAGGCTGCATAATAGTTAATGGGCATGAAAAATAAACATTAGGAACAATTTCAACCATTTATATTATCAGAAACATCTAAAAATAATAAACATTACATAACTGAATATCAAAACCAAAGAACAAACACCGATTTTTAGATTCATGGTTTACAAACTTAAACAAAACCAAATCTACCATAACAGAATGGGAACAATAAAACCACACCAAAAAACTCTATGAAACAAGATCTGAATCACTCCCAAGACACCACATCCCACACAAGCATAAAGTTGAACACTAACAAAAAGATCCACCATCACCACCATGACATATAATTCCTTTTCATGGTGGATACATAACATTGTCTATATACACCCAATGTTGTATGTATGATGTGTCCCAAATCCTAGTATGATTCCTCTCAATAGAAAATATAACAGGATATAAATTACAAGAATACCATCATGCATATTTCTGAAAGAATAGTTTTAATATTTTTTAGAAAACATTTTATTGAAAGATTTCTCATGAAACACATATTAGAAAAAAAAAGTTTCCAAAATAACTGTTCATTAAATAAAAAATGTAAACAAGATCAAATGTATGAAGTTAGATAGAAAAAAATCCCATAATAATCATGTCACACGATAGAACAATTGAAAAATACCTATAGTTATATAAAAAAAGTGGGACCCTATTAACCTCGTACCTCGATGATCAAAATCATCCAACTCAATTACAAATAGCATTCCTATAAATGTGCCACTAGAATGGATCCCATCCCAAAATTCTAGTTGTCTCCAATCATAATCAAATACCAATAGAGTTTCCATCCAGAAGACACTAGAGGGGGTATCATCCCAAAATTCTAGTGGTCTCTGATGATATCACATGTTTTGTTAGTTTTATATCATCAACCCTACAAGTTGAATCGAGCCTCACCACTACCAATTCAACTAGCATACCAGTTCTAGTTCACCCACCTATATACATGATATTCTCTTTGTTCTAAAATTTCATTACACATGGAAAATAAATCTTGAATTTTAGAAACACAATACATACATCATAAGAACATAAGTAAATCATCACTTTCACTTTTTCACCTTGATACAATGATCAAAACCCACATGTAAACTAACATTTTCCATAGAAAAACCACCTTCAATTTTATAAACACACCAAATCCATTTGGAAATAAATTTCTCACCACATTCAAAATTATTATTTTTAAACACATGTAGAATAACATTTCTTAAAAACCAACATTCTGTAGGGAAATCTGATTTAAAATTCATACTCACATAAAATCCATTTTATAACATGATTCACAACACTTTCACAATTCAATGAAACATTAAAGGTGAAAAATATCAAATATGTAAAAAAACCATTTCGCTTGGAAAATGAACAGAAAACATTTTCACGCCATTAAATAACATTTAAAACACAGTTCATACCTTTCACACAAGGCATAAAAATATTCATGAAGAACCCCAACAAAGAGCACATGAATCATAACCATTGTACTTTGGAAAATCCATTTCCTTCACATGTGTATTTCTAGACCATTCCCAAAAATAATTATCACCCCAAAAAACAATCATAACACATTTAAGCAACCAATAAATCATATGTAAATCATATAATAATGTACAAGAATATAACCACCTACCTCATGCTTGTAAACATATTGAAACTATTGCAAACAATATACCTCACCTAGAACAGAACCTTTAAAAGGAAGATCTAGAAAAACCATCAAAATTTCACCCCACATCTCAAGATAATTCCATCATTGGGTCAAATAACCCTCTGGAAAATAATAAATCAATATAAAGGGAAGTATATCCCTAGAAAGATAAATAAACCAAGATAAAAATGACTTCCATGATTATTAACTGAAGTAACCACCACAAAAATACCCTAATATTAATGCTCATGATGTCCAAGAAGGCTGGGAGGAAGCTACCATCATTGAAAACCCCAAATGGTGAATAATAGAGCTGATTTTGGGTTATATATAAAGAGGAATATAAGGTAATTTCCGACATTTTAATGAATTAAAAATTTTTCATGGTTATTCCCCATATTTTTCAAAATTGAGTGGTGACTGTGCGACCCTCACTATACAAGAGGAACATGTTGTCTGGTTATCCCACAAATGTTTCCAATCCTAAGGACATTCGTGAATTCTCCACTATCCAAAATAAGCATTTTTTACACAGTTTCCTTAGTAAGGGAACATAATTTCCCCTAACAGTGTGCCATCCTGAACCACCTACAGTCAATATCCGAATCCCCATTTTCACCAACAAATTGGGGAGATGAAGGGATAAATATTAAAAAATTTACATAATTAAACCTCCAAAAGATTCAGGAATGTGACACTCTCCAAGACATTAGTTGACTATTTTTAACATTCTCAAACACTAAAACATGTTTTTTAATCACAATTTATTATTGAACTTAAATGATACTCAGTATATAAGCAATGAAAAATAGCTATGATCATGTGAGTCAGGATCAATGGGACAAACATGGGATTTCCATGTGATTGATCATTTATATGAGAATTTCATACAATCATCAAACACTTAGGGTTAAGATTTGATGAATCAACCCCATGGGTGTTTTTGTCGAGATGGGCCACGGATGGAGAACATGGATCTATAAAGAAAAAATCAATTTCTATTCAAATTTAGACTAGTCCATAAATGGGGTAATTAAAGGTGAATTTAATTCTATAAAAAATACTTGGTAATAGAGATTATTAATAATGACTCCCAAGATCGGGAACATAGAGGTGGTGCCATTATGATAGAGTATAAATAGTAACCATGATTGAAACACAACATACATTATCATTTTAATATGCATGAAGACATACAAATGATGTTCAAATACTATCTATGTTTGAAACATTAGACCAATCTGTAAATAACATCCAAAGGTTCATGTGGAGTGTACCGAGGATTGTTGGTGAGTCAATGTTTCATGGGACCATTCTATTTGGGGGGGGGGAATTTAGACATCGATATGGATAAGAATCAAAATAATGTGACCTTTGAAGTATGGAAATGAAGTGACAGAATGTTCATATATATTTTTTCCATTTTGGAATTATTCCACAATTTTTTTGAACACCTAAGGTTGAAGTATAAATCTAAAATTTTAAAAACATAATCTAGGGGGTGAGTCATCATAGATTCAAAGCAATGGATGAAGAACACGAACAATGTTTTATGTGACAAGAAACATTGGAAAGGGATTCTCAGTAAATGGCCTAATATTCTTTATAGTTTTAATTCATTCAGTTATTATGATATACACGTAATTCAAAGTCATATGGTGTGAACATTAGAAAAAACAATTAAACATCATATGGTAAGGATGATGGGTGTGTAGTTTAACATCATAAAGTGATGAGGATGTATCACATAGTTTAATTTCATGTGATTGTGATGTGATCACACAGATTAATGTCATGTGATTGGGACATGTGGGATCTAATTGTATAGTCATAGAGTTTAGAAATATTTCATATATAATAAGTTCATAATTCTTGGAATCAAGGGAATCGTGTTGGGATGTACATTGCACAACATTGGAAAGGTTACTCGATGTGAATGTAGGGGCCTATGAGACCATTTTATTCCTCTCAAAGCATTCCCCATAAAAACAATTCACATAGTTTTAGGTAATGATTCTTGTACCATGGTGTTGGAAACAAAAACATACATGTTTTTTGTGACGAAGTGAAAAACCTGAAGTATATTGAAGGAGGAATCCCAATGCCACATAACACATTCCTAGGATGACTTTTGCATAGTTTATTTTCATGCTTCTTGGACTCAGGAACCTATTTTAAGGTCATCATGGAAAGACCAAGTGAACCATAGTGTGTTTGGGGCATCATGAAAGAGTAGTATCCCCACATAAAAGGAGGGAAAAGGAGTCCATCAACAGGAGAAACATAAGGGTATGGTTTAAAAACATTCACGGTCATGATGTTGGGACATGTTATCTTAGTTTATGGTCATAGGGATTAGACCATAAGCTTCTCATGTGTCTTAACCATGCTAGAGTTGAATATGATCCCAAACCTAAAACCCATGCGACCATGATCAAAGAGAGAAGTAATGAGTGATTTGGATATCCCATTGTTTTTAGGGGTGAAAACAACTAGGGGGAGAGGTGAAAAAAAAATCATGATATGGTGATTGATACATTCAAAACATTAATAGTGAAAGGGTATTAACCAAAGGATTTGGAATAATTGTGGAATATTTCTAAAAAAATGGCCCAATACCTGCATCAGTTAAATATGTGGTGGAAAGATGTTAGATAAACATCTAACTATGTTCAAACCATGGGAGCCATTTTCTGCTACTCATGACCCTTTGAGATGAATGAATGTGATAGTAGGTGAACATGTATGGAATGATACAATTTCTTTAGGTATTTTTTTTCAGATTGGGGGATCCTGATTATCCAAACCATAGAAATTGTTATGCATAGAAGTGTAAGTGGGGAATGTCCCATAAATGATATTATGTAAATGATGGGCCTAGGTTGAAATATCTCACAATACCTATGTATCATATAAATATGTCAATCATGTATTACAATGGTTTCAGATATCACATAGTTTGAATTTGATATCAGTGGAGTGATATCCTCTATGGTAATGATATCAAATCATCACATATAATGAGGCATCAAAATATTATACTGGGTAAAATTGTTCTTCATATTATATTAACCATGTGAGGCATCCCAGTTTTATACGGGGTAAAATCATATATCACTAAGATTTATACGGATTCTATATAGTATTATATCACATTTTACTGTCATGAAATGATGACATTGGACTTTCTTAGCACAATATTTTATGACATAGAATATGGTTGAAACTAGTATAAAAGTCATGAGGCTCAAACTGGATAGATTATTTCTAGATAACATTGACATTTTATAGAACCTAAAAATAGAGGGGTTTCCAATGGTGAATTGTGTTTCATGAATGAGTGATGACCCAACATTGAAAGAGGTAAAAAAGGGACCCTTTACGACAAAACATGTGGCCAAACATACCCATGGTCAGCCCCATGCTGTTTGGGAAGAGAAGACCCTATAATGAGTCAATTAAGGGTGATAGACCTAGGATAAAATATCCAATAATCACTATATATCCCATTATGAGGTTAATCAAGTGTTTCATAGTTCAGGAAAGATGGTGGTTCCATTGTCTTTCTGAAACACTATAGATTAATCAAAACATATGAATGATAGAAAAATTCACAGAGTTTAGCGTGATAATTCATGGAGAAGGGCCCATAGTTTTCTGTTATTGATCTTAGATATTTTAAATTTATATTATGATCATAATTATTGGACAATAGGGATATTATTTGAGGATTCACTTATGGTGAAAAATATTTTACCCTCAATGCGAATGGATCCAAAGGGGGAATATTCCCTATGAAGTAATCCAGAATATGGTTTCCCATAGTTTAATCTTGTATGACATAGACCATGGATAAAAGTTGAGAGTCGTGATGCATGGGCTATTAGAAAATACACTAGTTTTACGATTCTTCTTATAGGGAAGAATTTTTTTGATGGAATTTATGTAGAATGAATGAAGTAGAAACCGGTATGAATTAAGGGAAATAAGGCTCATGTAGCATAGATGTATGAATAAAAAATGATGCGTAATTTAAGGTCATAATTCTTGGATTGGGTTGATGGTAGGAAATAGTTACAATTCATGATGTTTGGGTTAGGGTGATGTTTTTTGCAAGGGTATATATGTGGTGTAGAAGGAATAAGTCTTGTCATGAAAGGAGCCATGGAGGATTTTCTACCACATGAACTCCTTGGGATGAACTGCATGTAGATTATGGTCATAATGATTGGACTATAGGTAATGAAAAGGGGTAAAAATATGTAACATTTTTCTATTGGGCCCATATATGGGAGGTCCATTAATTTATACATATCACATAGGGATGGTAATAATTTTTCATGTATTTGTTGAACATGGTTCAGTATGAGACCAATTCTAAAAGTGGTTAAATTCTCTTTGATGATAGAATTGAGACATCCCATGGTTTTAATGGGTCAACTCGTGCCTATGACACGAGGTAGTCTGCTATTTAAAATTGTCTGGTGAGGAAAATGGTTTTTGTTCATCTCATATCTTATTAGGAATTCTAATTTTAAATGGTGTATGGTTTTTTACATATCAAACTTATCTCAGGATGCACCCTGATTGATTATGGTGTCATAAATTTTGTATCATAAAAAATTTATCTTTATTCCTTATCTTGTAAGATAAAAAATTAATTTTAATGATGTTGGGACACTGGAAGTTATAGAATAAGGTCACAAAACTAAGACAATGGGGATACAAATTATTTTAAATGCATAATTATTGGACCCATGAAAATAGATTATGGTCATGGTTTATACACCATGGGGATTTTATTAGTTTAAGGATATAGATATCAGACCACTCACAATTATTTTATGTTTGTATTTTCATGATCCATGTAAACTTTTTAAAGTTATGTTTCATTAACAATGGTATCCCCATGCTAAGTAAAAAGTGAGATACTTGACATTTGGTGGAGGCGTGACATCCTATCCATCCATGGTGATCAAAGAGTATGATCTTATGGAATAGACCTTAACAATGATGTGTTATACATAATATTTAGGCTCTAACATTTTTTATTTATATCAAGCAACATTGGTTTTCTGAGATCTATTACCATGTCTCCTTGGAGGATAGATCAAAGGAAAAAAATTTGTTGAATTTTCTTACAATCCTATTGTGGTGCATATATATATTTTTAAACACCTAGTGTGTATTACCTTTTACGGATTAAAATGATTCTAGACTGGCGTATTCTATTCTGAATGACGTTTAATGGTCATATATAACAATTCCGATTATTGGTAACTAATCCTCTAAGAGAATGACTACATATGTTTCAAACACTGGATCGTATGGGTTCATCTGGGTGGAATTCTGAGTCATCATCTAATAAGACCAAATGGAATTAGGAAGATTATTTGACTCCCTATACATATTCTATCCCACTATCTTTTGAATTATACTATAGAGAGTATTGTTTAATTCCTCAATAATTACATGTTCCTTTTCATAGAAGAGAGATTCTTGGTTGGACTGTATCTTGTAATTGGAATCGATTTTATTATCTTTGTAGAACAAATGTTGATTCCCTTATCCATGAAAATAACATAAGGAACTACAAATATATGGAATATATAAGATCTAAAAAACACAATCATGGACCAAGATTTTACTTCCATGGGGGGATTTATTTTACCCACTTGGAGAACGATTTCATAACAATAAATACGAACATGCACTAGTGAGCCTTCATTTGAAGGTATTTCCCTACAATTTTGACTCCCCATAATATAAAGTTAAATGAATAATTGGTGGTGTGGATATTATATTTTTGTCAATGGAAAAAATAAGGCATTGATATGACCTTCATGGTATAACATAGATAACTCTATGTTGTTATGAACCATAGTGGGGAAGAAGTAGGTCAACCTATAAATTTGTTGGGAGAGCATTAACCCCACCTGACTGGTTCCATGTGACCCATAATGGTATCCCTATATAACCTAATGGATCACATATCAAGGGATTCCATAGAGTATAATTCCATGAAACCCACATATTTATAGGGTTTTCTCATTGTTATGCCCACTATGATGTTCATTCAATGCTGTACGATGACAAATTAATTCATGGTCGACATAGAATAGTTGTAGAATTTCTTGTTGGATATACTTAACAAAAGTATTTTTCCGATCATTATTTTCATCTAAAATGGAGGGCATATGTTTCCTAGAACAGAAGCACCAGTAGGAAATTGTTTTATAAATTTCATGTAACCATTTTATGAAATGGGGGGGTAGATAACCCTCTCATGATTTTCTTGAATGAACATGTAGTCCTTGTTAGGCTCTGTAAGAGATTCATCCAAGGCTTCAAACACATCATCTAAATTTTTTAACGAAATGTTGGAATGGGAAACCTTCAGATATGTAGGGATTTGAGCCATAAATGTTGAGTATGCTCCAGTATGGACACAAGATAATTTATTCTAATGATTTAGTCACCATTGAACTATTTTATTACTACCTCTAAGTCTCACTTCAAATTAATGTGCTTAACTTCAATATCCGGGGAAAAACATCAACATTATTGATTTATTGATACTCTAGTTACATCCTTCTAAAATCATGAATGTATGTAGAAAGACCGCTATTGGTGGGGTGATGAAAATGATCTGTAGGACTACGTTATTGATCATGGGGTTGTTGAGCCTTCTACTATTTAGGCTATAGGAGGCCCCATTGAAATGAATATATCAACATTGAATATCTTGATACACTAAGAAGATATAATTATATAAAAACTAAACATATATGGGATGTTACTCAGGGGAGAGATGGATGACCAGAAACTATGTTCAATTCCTGGCCTTTAATGGCCTTATCTGTGACAAAGTTGATGTTGGACTATTATAGAGTCCTCTCATAGCATGATAACCTACCCGTAAACATGGGACCATTAAGAATATATTTCAATTGTTCTTCTCGGGACACATGATATATTTCATGATGTTATATAGAATGTGGTGAAATTTTCACTCTATAAACTATAATGATGTATCTCTTCCCAATATGGGAGTATCTAGTCTCACTGTCTAAGATAATGCATCCATGAAATTATAAACTGATTTCTTTTCCCACATTATGTTTTTGGTCTAGGAGGGAGCTGATGGACAATTCCAGATAGGTTACATAGAAGAAAATTCTTTACTAAATTGTCTGGTATCAAAACTATAGGTTGTAGACTATACTGCATGATGTCCTCAAATACCTCATGGCACCCCTCAACTCACCGGTAAGCTATGACTTCTTTAATAGCCTCCTGAAGGTCTTACTCATTAGGTTCATGTTCATGATAAATTAATATATATAGGATATGTGGCAATGAAATCCCCTTACCACTGGACGAATCTGAGGGGAGGCATTTGATTTATTCCCTTATTATTCTCTCGGTCAATCTCAATGTATCTCTATATTATGACTAATCCATGAAATTTCATCTAGGTTACCTTGTATGAACATAGAAAAAGGATAATGTTCATGTTTATGGTTTGGATGAATCTAATAACATTGTCATTTTCTTTATGATTTTCCTAATATTTACAATATATGAACTCCAATCCATCCACATAGCATTCCACTAGTGAATATATAATTGGATTAAAGATACTATACAAGGACCATTAATAAGTGGATCTTGAATTATTTAAGATAATTAGAATCACATAATAGTATAAAGTCCCCTTTGGTTCCCTAAAGGCGATTTAATCATCATCCTTATCGGAAATATGGATCTGGTTGTACATCAGGTATCCATCCATGATAGAGAGGGCACGAAACCATACTATGGTATCGATCAGTAGCTCTATCAATAGATGGGTAATAAAATTCTTTTAGAAACGATTATTGGGGTCCCAAATGTTCATATAGAATTGGATATTGTTGTTATTCTTCTTGACAGAGATGATGTTGGCAATACATCAATGGTACATGAATTCCCTACTAAAATTGGATTTGATAAGCTTGTCAAATTAGCCCTTAACTATAACACCATGAAAGGGAAGAATCTTTTTGGGAGGCATATTGAACCCATGATGAGACATTGGAAGGGTGAGATGGTGTATAATTACTTAAGGGTCCATTCCTAGATTATCATCATATCTATAGGTGAATACATCATGTTGTTGTTTTAAGATGACCATATAATACTACTACCCCATTGTAGACATGGCTACACTGATTAACATCATCCTATGGTCTACCACGGTACCAATTTTAACATTGAATTTCTCATAAATGGTTTTAAAGAAATGCTCTTCAAATGTAGGATGGGTTTCATAAAAATAAACTTCTTCATATAGGAAAGGATAAATAGTTTTTTGGTGCAATCCTTCCATGGAATTTGATACAAAGAAAGCACTGATTCCTAATTTGGATGACAATAAATCCTCATTTAGGTGATCCCAATCAATTAAATCAAGGTAAATGGATGTTTTTATGTTGATTAAGTATAGACTATAAACATGAGGCCCATTTTTAATGTTAATGAAATTGTGATTAGTTGGATTCTATTGAGTCATCCATCTTCAATGACAAATTATAGAACTTCATGGATTGTAGTTCATAGGGATAAATTATTTATATTTCATAGGAGTAGGGGATTTTGGTATCACTCAGGGTAATCCATCATATGATCATAAGTTAATATGAAGGATTTATTTTTTATTAGGAACAACGAAACCCTTTTTAAATGAGATAAAAAATAAAACACCTGAGTCTAACATTGTGTCTTATAATTGTTTAATTATGGGGATGAATCTATCATCCAAGTATTCCAATGGAATAACTATAGTGGATTTTATATCATTGATATAATTGATACTCTCAACCCTATCAGTATAAAGAAACATCCCCTCTCTCTTGTAGTATCCTACATCAAGATATCAGGCCTCATAAAAGTCAAAGGGAGATTAATCATGTTAAAGATCACATACTCAATAATTGATGGATCATTTGAGGAACTATCGATACGAGGAAGTGACCACTACATGAACATAACGATATTATACACAAATCAATGCATTTGGGAGGTATAATATAAGACATCCAAAAATTTAATTCTTGATATCAATACACCAAAATGATTCTTCATAAAAACAATACCATGAGGTTTCTACTCACTCTTTTCATAACCAATAATTTTCAGGTTGAATGGAGTCATATATGATACATTTATCTCCAACTTGTGGATTTTTTGGTTTAGGATGAGATTGATCCTAGAATCTATATACACTAAGTAGTTTCGAATCTCCCTAAAATTAAAATAGAATGTGATATACTATAGAAGTATGTTTCTGTTCATGAAGACACCCACTTCTTCCACAGAAAATAGATAAAGGGTATGTATTCCTATTTCTCATCATCCTTTTCATTGTAGGTCTCAACAAAAGGAACTTCTTATTCAAATTTGGAAGTTACTTCAAATAAAGGTTCAGGGGCCTGAAACATTTCCTTTGACATGTTGAGGCCCTAAATTAGTTGATGTCGTGAAATTATACATATGAGGTGCTTCAACATGTCATACTTCCACACCAATGGAATATTTTATCCTTAAATTTTTATCCATTGTAGGAAAAAAATAGATGTTTATGGATGTACCACTGGGATCTAACTAGTGTTTGAAATATTATCTTATTAACTAGTTGACATGTCCTGAAAAACTACAAGTTGTTTTTCTAATTTATTATGATAGGATATGGATTTTTGTGGTTGATTAAAGAATATCAATAGATGATATAATAGGTCCAATAAAATTATCGATTGCAAATTCTTACCTGGAGGAGAAGACATGGAAGACAGTTCTTGTTGAGCTATATGTAAAACTTTTTTTCTAACCTAAGTAACCTGAATGGACTTATTAAATTAACTAATCTGAAAACTCATATTTCTATAGTCTTTCCTTTGACGACGCTGCATAGATGCACCAATAGGGTTTTCACCGAATTCCTCACATTCGGGCAACATCAAGTGGTATAGTACCTCAAATTCATTATCTTCGACAATCTCCTACTCATCAATAGTGGATTATTACATTATTGTGTTGTACTTAGTCACATCTCGTAACTAGGGGCTTGAATTATATTAGAGTGTGGGATGAAATCAAAACCATCAAGGGACTCTAATTTCCATTGGACATTATTCAATTGTTATTCTAAGACTTGAATATTTGCGACACAGATGCAGATGGAGTGGTTGGTGAGGGTGTGACAAACGTTGGATGTGCTGGAATGAGAATGAGAGAATATATGACATCGTGGGAATAAACGACTACCTTCTAAACTAACTAGTAATTATAATTATATGTCTGTAGTTGGGATCATTCTACCATTTATCCAAGAATTTATTATCACTATCAGGGTTGGAAGATATATGCATTGCAAGTGTCAAAATATCCCTCCTAGGACCAAACTATGATCCACATGGCCTTGGATGTGATTCATGAACACATAGAATTCAATGATGGTGTGTCTGATGATTCCCTAATATGTGTAATGATCAACAAATATAGATATTCTAGCCTCTTGGGACATCATTCACTCAGAAATTTCTAGAGTTCCCTTTTCCCAGGAACATATTATATATCTCAAGACCAGGTAATCCCAAAAGGAATAGTTCAATATTCCATTATTTTTGAAAGGAACTCTGGGAGACAGTCATTTATAGAGTGTAGGATCCAAATTCCCTCATCTATTCAGCCGTACATGGAAAAGAGGGGCCTAATGGTTCTGAGTGAGTGACATTTCAGTTAATAGAGATAAAATTAGTGAGGATTATCTAAAAAAGGAGATATCAGGTGTACCATCTTAGGACTCTATAAATACACGTAGGAGTTCATCTCTTCATTTAAGGGTCTTCTGACATTATCTATAAGATGGTCTGGGGACGACTATTGTTGATTCAGCTTCAAGGAATATTCCCAACACTAATCCCTTTCCGATAACTCCTAGAATCCATCAGGATATAATGGGGTTATTATATAAGGTTATAGATCACTCTTAATGTTTTCCATGCACATCACAATAATTTTTGATTGGAATAACGACATATAGAGTTAATACAAGAGGCCATTCCAATGGGTGAAAAAGTATATGATTAGATTATCAGGCATATAATTACACATAAATAGTTATTAAATAATTTTTTATGTGTGGTGTGTCTGAACTAATAGAGGAATAAATTATTAATTTCCTCACAATGAGCAATGGACCTTATGGGATTTTAGAGGTACCAGATGAATGCATTCACTTCTAGTTTCTGGATAATGAATCAGAGCATGGTGTGATCCTACTATTCTGAGGTTCCAAACATATTTCCACAACATGAACTAATTATGTAAATGTTTATAGTGGGTTACATGTCCTATATAATAGGGTGAAATAAGGTTTTCCAAACTTTAGGGGTTCCTGCACATTGTCCACCCATGCCGGTGAAGTCTCTCCAACGGGGTGGATTACCACCTATCATGTTTCCAAGGCCACATGTCAAGTAGTTTGAGAATATATTAAGTCATATTAGTGAAATTATATGGATATCAATACATTTATATTATCTTGAACATATAGAACAAGCTCATCGACTCGAGGACATGAAAATCTGGTATCTCGAAGTGGATAATCTGGTTTCTCATGTTTTACAGGTATAGTGGGAAATTCGTACCTATGTTTCCTTTCAAATAAATTTGCATTCTTTATTTGTTTCATGTGGAAACTAAGCTTGAATGGGGGGTATTTATCCAGGTGTGACTAGATTCCCCACTATTGGTTATATAGAGTCCCTAAGGGAATTTACACAATTCTATCTCCAACCAGTAATGAGGTTGTTGGTAAACGTTTTGTATTCCACATTTTGTTTGAGAAAGATGGACATAGTGTTCTCATTCACTAATTTTGGTGTTTTGTTGAATGAGTCATATATTTCAACATATCCCTTTCCCTGGTCGATGTCCTGATGGTGAGGCAATAAATTATTTTTGGAAGAATAAGTCCTAGTACCTCTCTCTACTGTCTTGTGACAATACGTTCTAGAGGGTCCACCTCGTACTAAACTACCCCTTGAGGTGGGTAATCCCTATCATGCTATGAATTGGTCACCCTGATCCTATCATCCTATGGAATTTTGGGGACAACCATATTTAACATTGTTTTATCTCAAATGGAACTATCATTTTTAGTGTATAGGTTGGACTATCACAATATAGGTCCAAAATAAAGAGAATTATTTTATTACTAACCTTTGATTTGTATATTTAGAGACACCAAATCCATAAACCAATGGAGCACTTTCAGGATATAGACATTGGTTTTTATAGGGTCTATTAGTAATCTTATGAATCATGGTGATGATCTACCATAAGCACAATGATCACAACCATTCTGCACTACTTGTTGATGGCATCAACATGCACTTAAATCCATGGGTAGGACAATTTATTATTGTGGTGGGTGGGGGGATAAATGTCACCCAAATAATTCAGGGGTAAAAACTACATATTCCCCTTTGAGGGTCTGCTATATGGAAAATTATAATTTTGTAGGCAACCATAACACCATTGATTTATTTTTTTATTTGAAAGAACCAGCTGAATTCTCTCTTTCCTAAAAGAAGGGTCTTACTCATGGTTGGCCTAAGACTTTTTTGGATTTGGATGAGATATGGGTGAAAACAGTAATGTGGACCTATTATTTTGATGGTTTAAGGGGAGGTTATTCACTACACATATCAAACATCCACAACATGATGTGACATCTTTCGAGGGAATTTCCTACCTCATTATCACATCCTTGTGAAGTGTGGTGTTCATCATGACTTCATTTGAGAGTGTGGAGATTTCCATATGTACCTCGGAATAGTGATCACCATCTTAAGGAATAAACCAAGATCCAAACTTCTCTCCACCATCCCATGTGGAGGTAGAAATGTGGAATACTGGATGTGATGAAGATGGATACATTCTAATCCCCTGTAAGGGAGATGTGTGCCAAGAACCTATTGGTATCTATAGAGAGATCTAGGAATCCCGTGGAACATAGAATTTAGAATAAAAAATCCCATATCCCAGGATCATATCCTATACTATAGATGTTGTGATAAATAATCCATATTTGATTCATCAGTATCGTCAAAATATGAGAGGTCGACAATATCAACGAGGATGTGGTGCTTCCCATGTATTTTCCTTAAATGAAAAGTTTTATGGATTCTACCCCCAGATAGTTCTTCAAGGATAGGAATATTATTAGAACAGTGAGGAACACCATGTTGGTGGGTCTTGACACTGGTAGTGCCTCTCTGTGGGTTTGTTGTGGAGATGGTTGAATATACACATTGGATGGTTAGATCATGGGGTGGACCATTGAGATGGTTTTCAACGGTACGGTGTCAAAATCCACATTTTTTTGTGATATAGTAGGAAGGACCATTTTTTTCAAATTATTATGGGGAGAACCTCTGTGTTTGTGGGTAAAGGAGACAGGAGGACCTCGACCATGGTTTTTGACAGATAGGGGAGAGCCTACGTAGTGACTATTTAGATTATGGGAATGAAATGCATATTGGATATAAAATAAGTGAGGATGACCTCCAATATAGTTGATAGGAACATTGGAATGAACTTCAAGCTAGTTATCTTCATCATGGATTGGGCCATAA
Source organism: Viscum album (assembly GCA_963277665.1). Classification (NCBI taxonomy): domain Eukaryota; kingdom Viridiplantae; phylum Streptophyta; class Magnoliopsida; order Santalales; family Viscaceae; genus Viscum; species Viscum album. The sequence goes on from OY728161.1 coordinate 1,598,598,839, forward strand.
CAATTTTCAATGGTGTGAATGATTGGGAGGGTCAACTTGGCCTTCCTCTGTGGTGGTTGGGGTCTCTCTCCCAATCAGTAAATGACATAAAATTGTTCACCACTTACAAGATTATGGGGGGGATATGTTACAATTTTCTAGGGCCATAGGATTTGTAGAAGATTCAACCTATTTCCTAGTTTCTTATGACTTATTTAGACATTGGCATTGTATTCATTTGGACGAGTTTGGTGAATCGGGGGTGAAGTACACCTACTATTAGGAATATATGACCAATTGGTAATTTTATTGATGAGGCCTGGTGGGTACGCTTCTAGGTATCTCATTGGTGGCAGTCATAACCATCATGAATCAAATATACCCTACCTCCTTGGTATAGGTCAGTTATTCTTAATAGAACCATGGGTAGAGGATCTGAATGTGGTTCATCATCAGAAAAATTGTTTTCCCCCCTATGTGACCCTCACATGTGATGATGTCGATGAGTCACTAATTTCTTGAGGCCCCGAAAGGACATATCCCTATTGAGAATGTGAACTCGTATCTCATATTGAATCACATGATTTTTTAATCACCCTAGTCGGGATGATCTATGTGGAGTGAAATGGGGTGTGTGGACCCTATAACTGAATGCGAGGATGAAGTCATGGAGAATGTATTGTATTGGAGGGTCACCAAATCAACATTCCTCCTCCTCTGATTAATGTCAGAACTGGGTTTATAGTTACCCATACCTTGAGTCCTATAAATAATATAGATTCATCCATTAATATAGGTTCAAAAAAATTGATTACCATTGCCTGAACAACATATAATCTTCCTTAGATGGATGGGTTTCCACATTAAATATGTTGTAAACAGAGGATGTCAAATACTAATTTCACCAATTTGAATGCCAGTTTCATGGTTTAAAACCTATATTCTCAGTGGAACCTAGTTCTAAACATCTGAATCTAGTGTGTTGTTAATCTTATGATCCCCTATATATTACTAGTCAAAATAGTTTATGAGATGAATTTCATGTTTAGAAAACCACTCATTCTTATGATGCTTTCTATGGGAGTCGGTGTGTCGCACCTACATCATATTTTTTCCTACACTCTCACATTCCAAAGGATGACATATTTCATCACATTCATCAAATATTTATTCTCTATTGTCAAAATTGGGTAATAGGATGTCATTTCCCCATTTTAGGTATTCCTCCGTGGATCTCGTTTTCTAGTCTGAGTCCCCTCATTGATTATTTCATGTTCTTGGAACTCTATACCAGTGATTTATCAATTTGGACACTAGTTAATTACACTAATTCTTTTTCAAAATGTATATATACAATGATCAGGATAGTAGACAAATTGGTCATGTCTAGGTGTGTGTGTAGCTTGATTATATTGGGAACCTGCAAATATTCCTTTTCTGGAGGGTATCTCAAAGAAGGACTCATTTATATGGAACCCAAGGATTCACATGTTAATCATGAGGTAATTTACATGAGAATAGTAATTAATTTGAGGTCTTTTACCTCAAGCAACAAGGGGTTATTGCATAAGGTGTGTATTCTGAGTTAGGGAAAAATTTTAATGTTATTTGGAGATGGATCATAATGTCTAATTGAGATGGATTGAGGCATATATTTAATATATTGTGGATATATATAAAAATTCATATTGATATGTATAAATGGGGTGTGTCTATTGGAGGGTTGATTTGACCCCAAGGTTTACTAATCAAGAACACCCTATTGACGTAGATCATGTACATGTGTCCTTAAGCGTGATGATTTGACCCCTAGATGGTAGATCAAGATTCTCAGTTGAGGTGGACCACGGAAGTGGATTTCTAGGAGAGGAGATGTCACACCTTTATAGTAAAAAATAATCTCTATTTTGATTGTTTATGAAGTTTTTTTCCATATGATGGAATACTTCACACCAAGAATGATGATAAGGATACCATATTGAGTTGAATCATGGTGGTGCATCCCTCCAGGAGAATATGTCAGAGAGGGATTGTTTATCAGGATGCTATATTAAGGAAGATCATGGAGGTGTTTCCCTAGAATGGATAATTTCACATTTTGAAGTTCGTTCTTGATTTTCGAATGATCAAGGAGGTGTGTCTTTAGGAGAGAATATTTTCCACCTTGTTAGATGATCAGGATACCCTATTGAGGAGGATCATGGACGTGTTTCCCACTAAATATGTTGTCACACAAGGATGGAATATTGTGATGCCCTATTGAGGAGTATCATGGAGGTGTGTCCATATGTTGAAATATATCACACCCAAATGGTATATTAGGAAGTATTATTTAGGATGATCATGGTGTGGTTTTCTTTTGGGGGAAGATGTCACTATAGGATGGTATATCAGGACACATGAATGTGGATGATCATAGAGGTGTATTTATAGGTAGGAAGATGTCACACCTTGATAGTAGATCATTATTCCCTTATAGAGTAAGATCATGGAGGTGTGTCCCTCTGATGGAGGATTTCAAACAATAATGGTAGATCAGGATTCCCTAATCGAGGTGGAACATTAAGGTGTGACCCCAAGAGAGACGATGTCACACATGGATCAATGATCATGGTTTCCTATTGAGGAGGATTAATGTTTTGTATCCCAATGATGGATGATGTCACACCATTATTTGATGGTTGTTGAGAATGAAACTTATGGAGGATTATTAGGTTCCCTATTATAAGAGACATGGAATGTACCCCATGGAGAATAATGCCACATTTTATAGTCATGTGGTGGTACTAATAGATTCATTTTAACATCACGCAGTAAGGAAACTCATTTCACAATTGGAGAATAGATGAAGGATGGTGTGGGCCCTCTGTGTTGAAGATTCACACTTAAATAGGAAGGCTATGTAGGAGATTATATGTTTCCTATATATAGAATACTACCCTTGAAAGAGGATAAAACATTGAAATTAGTGTGGGGTTTTCATGTAGAATATTCCATTTATAAGAGGATTTATCTTGGGAAGTGGTGCAAGTATTATACATGGATGCGATCCTTCGCAAGAGAATGACCACTAGGAAGTGGTGTGGGGATTATGTCTGGAATCCACCTATGGTGAAAGATCACACAATCATGGAGGATGTGGTGTAATCCCATGTAAATCATATAGAATGAATCCTATGTTTACACCACATGGTGGGATAAACCATGTTGGAGGATTCAGTGTCATCCCAAGTAAATCATACACAAGTAATCCTATGATTACACCACATAGTGGGATGTGTTTGGTGAATCCATGCCAATAATTCAAGGGAATATTATGTTCATTTCAGATTCTTTCACATAAGACTGGTTTTAAGTTGTTGAGATAGCATTTTGGTTGATCCATTCATGGACAGATCACTAGGTATCGTAGGTTATTATGATGTTGCATGGGGCAGTGAGGTAGTGGGGTTTCTTATTCCATAGGGAACATGAGGATTATGAAGTCTCATTGAGGATGTTCTGAGAGCAGTTCATAGATGAGTTTCTTTCTTCAACCACGAAGGCATCTAGTCGCAAGGAGTTAGTCACCCTTTTGTAGGTGGATCATCAATGTGTGATATTTTGAGATCTATTTTACAAACCTTATGTCTTGTTCATTGGTTGTCTTTCAAGATGATAAGGCCATGTTGATGCATTTTTAGGAGGCTTTACATCAAGATATCCAATGTAGGTCACCTCATTTATTCTAACCACATATCTCAAGGTGCTGGGGAGGGATGACATCATTAAGAAGTGTTATAAAGAATATAATTTTCATGATAGGTGAGTCATCAGGATTCCTCATAATGTAGAGTGATGCTATGAGGTTATCAGTTTGTATGGAATAAGTGTTTTGTTTTGTCCATACATAGGTCTTATCCCCCAATGAATAATTTCTCACACCATAATCTCTCATTACAATGCTAAGGATGGGGAATTTTTTCATGTATTATATGAGTTAATCAAGGGAATGTGTTCCCGAACGTTCAGAGAAGTCAGCGTGCACCAATTTCCCTATTTCAGGTTCCTCCATTAAGGCAGTTCAATCTGAGGTAGTAGCTTCAGGTTCCGCTGATATTGCATAATCAGAGAGTTCATTGGGAAAGAAGAGAAAATCCTAGGGACACAACCCATCCTATGAGATCAGAGTGTAATCATGGAGGTGATTTTCATTTGGTTTAAAGAGGGTGTGGAGCAAGTCATGGTCATCTTCATGAAGTATTTTTTAAAGTGTTTGTTGATTTAGACTTCGTCTTAAGTACACTTTTCTTTTTTTTCTACTTGGGTTCGATCATTTTTTTTTGATTTTGGAAAGACACACTCCATAATATCGTTTTCCCTTGTCCATTCCTTCGGACTTGAGGTAAATAGGATTCCATTTCCCCTTGCATTGACTACACAATTCAGAGGTCAATCTGACATGTTAGAAGTATGTGGAGAGGGTGAGCTAGTGTTGGGGTAACACTAATCTGAGGAATATTTTCTATGATTATGAATACATCTATATTATTTCAACCTCACCATGTATTGTTTTTATTTGGTGCAAGTTATCATTTATTTCTTTAGGAGGCAGGTAGTTTTCGTCGATGCTGATGGATAGCTAGTTGTGTTTGTTTGCAAGTGAGGCACTCAGATGGGTCATAGGTATGTCAATTCCCTGTCATCCCTGATGGATCAGCTGATGTAGTCTTCATCAAAGGTTCATCAATTGGGGTTTCCCAGGGTTGTGGAAGAGTTCCATGATGACTTTTTAGATGATGTTTTATTGTTACCCCCTCAATGAGAGATTGAGATTGGGATCGAGATACAGCTAAGATTGTCTCCTTTCATAATGTATCTATATAGGAGGGAGACATCTGAATTTTCATATCTACATATACATCTCAATTTCTAGTTGTGGTGTGGTTTCGTTCATCCATGCATGTCAACATGGTGTACACTTGTTTTGTTCATGGAGAAGGTTGATAGATGTTTGTGGTTGTGTGTCCACTATCATAAATTTTACGAAGTGAGGGTTAATAACCACTATCATATTCCAAGGATTGATGATTTATTATATTAAATGATGTAATAATGTTTGTTCTCGATGATCTATTTTTAGTAAGATGTCATCAAAAGCATGTGAAGGATGGGGATATCCTCGAAACTTAATTCTGTTGTCAAAATGGTAATTACGAGTTTGTTGTTATGACATTCGGTGTGTTGAATACCCCATTTCTGTTCATGGAGTTGATGGAAACTGTGTTTAGTGAGATCCTGAATAATTTTTTGTTGGTATTCATCGAAGAAATCCACATGTAATCCTCATATGTGGAGGAAAATTTAGGGAATATGAGTGCTATTTTTGGGAGTTCTCAGCCATTTAATAGGGAAATATAAATATTGATTAGATGTAACCTTAAAGGAATGACATTTAGAGTACAAGGTCTATCAAGAGAAGGTGTTTTATGGGGTTCTTATCCCAGGGGTTCATGTCTTGTGGTTGCACAGTGGCATATAGAAGTGTACATGGGAATGTGGGCTGAAGATATGTTCTCACTACCCCCAATGTGTTTTATTTTTACCTCTTATATTGAATCGTTGTTCCCTTAGTGGTTGTAATCCCATTTTTTTTATTATGTGGAATTCTATATTTGTTGTTGATAATATATTTTAAGAGTTATCTACCCCATGAGAGTTTTTAGTTTCCATTTGTGGTTGTAGTGAGGTATCATGTTGTTCCTTTTATGAATCAGTTGTGCTCCTCTTGTGGCAAGAGAATTGACAGATATCTCATGGGGTGGATGTTCGCATGGCCTATGTTCTGTTTCCTCTCAAGGGTGATTTTTTATTCTAATGGACAAGAATGTTTTTAGAGGTATCTGATGTAATGTATCACACTACTCAAGTAGATTAATTATTGAAAATAAAATGATTGAGGTGTTATGGGATGTCAAAGCAACTTATTCTAACACTTGTTAAAATTTTCCAATTTGGTGAATATTGTTTCCAGAATGGTAGGTTGAACAATGTTTCTAGAATGGTTGGTTGAATAGTATTTCCAAGACTGATGAGTAATCCAAAAATATGTCGAATTGAATTTCCAGAATAGTATGTTGAAAAGTATTTTGAGGGCCAGGGAGTCATCCAATGGGTAGGATGAATTGTGCTTCCATAATTATAGGTTGAATAATGTTTCCAATACCAGTTATTCATCCAACTGTAGGTTCAATAATGTTTAAAAAAATTTAGGTTGGATAGTGTTTCTAGAACCTATGATTCATCTAATAGTAGGATGAAAAGTGTTTCTAGAATGGTAGGTTGAATAGTGTTTATTGGACTACTGAGTCATCCAATTGTATGTTGAACAATTTTTCCAGAACGGTAGGTTGAACAGTGTTTCCAGAACCTGTGAGGCATATAATGGTAGAGTGTGAACAGTGTTTCCAGATTCTTACAATTACACCCCTTTGAAGTTATCTTGGATGTATAATGAATTAAGAATATTTTTAAGGGATTTAAGGCTGATTCAATTCCCATAACACATATTCAAATTTTATTATGGGTCTGGAAGCCTGTACTCGGTTAAAATGTGTTATCTTGACCAGATCCTCTAGTAATAGAAAATCTAAACCATATCTAAACTACTGCTATGTTTATATTTTCCAAAGGACAACATTACTTCCACATTTTTTCTTCCTTATTGTTTTTACTTTTCATGAGATTTCTACATTTTTTCATCCGATATGAGTCATGTGATAGAACTGGCATCCATGGATTGTCACGACCCGTCCTCGGGACCCATGTCGTGACTACCCCAAGCCCGCCTTCCATAGGCTAGGGGCTGGCGACTAGCACCAAGGCGTAAAATCCCAGTAAAAAGGAAGGCATTGCCTTTGAAAAGTAAACAAGCACTACAGAGTAAGAAAGCGGAAAGGTAAACAGTAAGTAAAAGCTGGTACAACAGTAAGTGCGGAAAAGTAAAGGGGGCCGGAAATACAATCCCAACTGTAAAGTACAACTGAAAGGGGAAAACAGCAACTGAAAAGTAAAGCCGCAACGTCGAGCCGTCCTCTGGAAGTCCCACCTGAAGGGTGGGTACAGAAAGCCTCCACTGATCCTCGGGTCCAGCCGACCGCTCCGAGTGCGTCACGCCCAGTGGTCTACCTCCAGGTACCGTCCTGCTCCGCACACCTCCACCACGATCAGCGCTGTCCGTCGTCTGCATCTAACACAGCGAAGTGTGGGCATAGCCCGTGCAGGGGTGAGTATAAGCTACTCAGTAGGGACCCCAAGACCCTCTAAGGTCTCCCGAAATCAACCAAGGATAATCCACAAAGGAAAGATACAATCACGAAGTAACATCCGACACGGATTAGGTATATTCCCATATATATACCTAAGTCATCAATACTCGCTCGACTCCAACATCCGAGCTCAAGTACAACCCAGTCCACACAAGAAAGCCAAATGTAAAATACACAGAGGATAGCTCAACACAATCCACAAAGGAAAGTAACACGTAAATCCACACAGGATAGCTCAACACAATCCACAAAGGAAGGTAAAACAGAGTTTCAGCTCACACAGGTATACTTCTTTAAATGAAGATATAGATGATTACTGATCCATCTATGTCTTCGGACCCACGAAGGATCGATAGGTACTAACCCCCGCAAAGACCCACACAGGATCGGGCCCACACAGGACTTGTAAGTGCTGGCTCACACAAAACCGCTGAGCGCTGACCCACACAGGATCAGACCCACATAGGATCGGTCCTACACAGGACCTGTAGCTCTGACCCACAAAAGATCGCTGAGTCATGTAGTCTTCGCAGTCCACTGAGGATCTCTGCACAGTCGTCGTCGCAGTCCACTGAGGATCTCTACACAGTCGTCGTCGCAGTAGCAGTCGCAGCCAGCTCTAGGGTTCCCGCACATAGCAAGCTCGTTCGGGAGGGTCCGCTCCACGAGCCGAGAGGCTGATACATCAACTGACACAATGTCCGAATTTGATGTATCTCAAAAGTTCTGTATCATTAACAGGAACTTCACGTCACAGATGGTGCGTCAATCAGACGCCCGGTCTGAGAGTTATTGGCTTTTTCGTCCCAGGGGCCCGGTTGGTTTTTAAGGCAAAACCAACCCGACCGTACTCCACCTGCGTCCAAACCTCAGGTGGAGTGAGCCAAAAGATCCGTCTCACTTAGAGGAATTCAACGAAGTCGATGGCACATCAATCAGATGTCCGTAGCTCAAGATATGAGCATTTCCGCTCCGAGGGCCCGGTTGGTTTCGTGAACGAACCAACCCGGCCGAACCCAAAGTTTCTCGAAACCATGAGTACGATATACCAAAACGACCGTCTCGATCCAAGGATCGCATCGCCACTGACGCCGCGTCGTTCGGAGGCCCGTAGCTCATGTTACAGGAAAAAGACCGAAAACGGTCCGAAGACAGGGGGTCTGGGCCCGGACCCACCCGGCCCTATCCCCCCTGGGTCGGCTCCAACCGGGTCGGACCTGGTTTGGCGCGGCCCGGTCCGGCCAGGGCGCGACCCGGCTGGTCGGACCGGCCTGGCTCGGCTCGACCGAGCGGCCGTCCGAGGGAGCTGCGGGGCGCTGCCCCCTCGAGATGAAGAAGTCGCGGCCCTCGAGGGGCCGCGTCCCGTGCGTGTGAGCCAGACCCATGTGGCCGCGGGTCCGTTGGCCGCCGCCGCCGCGGCTTCAACCGCGCCGGCGACCCGTGCCGCCGGAGGCTTCTGCGGGGCACCAGAGTTGGTCCAGTGGTCTGTTTTCCTTCCCGTCTGCGCTGCTGCTCCTCCCGGGTCCCGTTCATCACTGCGGAAACATCAAATCGCCCTTGCGTCACGTTTTATCATCGCCTGCCAAATCCGCACAATAACGAAGAACTGCGGAGGGTTGCCGAGCCGTGTTTGTTTTGCCCGCACCCTCCGCGTTAGGCGATATCAATAGGGAGGATTAATTAACACATATAAAACATAACCAAAAAACAATTTTAATAAATTAAAATTGTTCTTATGAACCGGGTTCTTCATTTTAAAAGAAACGATCACGGGAATATAAATTATTTCACAACAACCCCTACCTCGTCAAGTCGTCGCACGCGCATTCTTCGCGGATTTGATCGCCCCAGAAGGAGGCGATCATCGCGTCGCGAAAGGGCGTCGCGTCGTCGCGAAAAGGCGTCGCATCGTCGCAGAAGGGCGTCGCGTCGTCGCGGAAAGGCGTCATGTCGTCACGGAAGGGCGTCACGTCGTCGCGGAATATGGTGACACGTCAACGAACTCCGAGGTTCAAGAACATGAAGATTTAATTATATCGATTAAATCCATGTGTTGTTATAAACCACAAAGAAGATTTAAAAGAAACCCGAAATCTCCTACCTCAAGCAGTTGGTGATCAGAGATCGTTGTGGGGAAGAACGTCTCGGAAGAAGCGTCGTCATTCTCCGAGGGTGACGACGTTCTTCGCGTTCTTCACGTTCTTCGAGAAGGAGGATGAAGGCACAAAGTTGTCAAAACCTCTCAACAAGCATTTTTCCAGAAGTCGTGCATTGGTATTATTTTATTATTACGCCAACGGATATAAAACAGGTTAAGAAACGATTAAATTAATTCATCGAATTAATTGAACGAATAAAACAGCCCAATTAATTCATTGAATAAAACCGCCCAATTAATTGGTGCGTTAAGAAAATAAGAAAACGCGTCAGTTGACTTTCATAATGATGGGTTTTTGTGGGTGTGTTACTTTGCAGAATGAAATGGTGGGGCTCATGCGGGCCCCACCTCACAAATATCCTACAAAGAGGGTAGGATATTTCTGGATAGCACCCTATCCGCATCAACACAGCTTAAGCTGCTTTAAGTGGTCTTTAAGTGGCTTTAAGTGGAATAAAAATAAAATTGTCGCACAACATTATTTTATTTCAAAACTTAAAACCCAAAAAATTAAAAACCACAAATGAGAAAACGCAACCCCGGAAGAGGAGTTTCTAAGCAAATACCGGCGCTGCGATTCCATCGGTGCCCTCAGAATTCGATTCCGGGCACCAGTTCAAAAGTTTGAAAAACCTGCTCGTCCGTTCACTGAATGTATCCAAGCCAATCTTCGGAAAGTGATTCCGGGCACACCGGGCATCGGAATCAGGTGCCGTCAGAAACTGCGTTCTTGTAAAATTCCAAAGAAAATTAAGAAAAACATTTCCTTGAAATTTACGGGTCTTTACATGGATCATGTTCACCTTGGATTTTTTCCTACTGCATTTGAACCCCATTATTGGCTGCAACCTGGATGTGTTGATCTGTCATCAATATAACTTATTTACTACATCCATTAATATATGTGCGTCGATATTTTTCCACCCACTACGCCAATACATGTTATTCCATGTGATCTCCATGTTTCTAATGGATCACTCTGCGTTGTTGGTAGTGTAGTGGTGTCACAACGTCCTCAGGTGGATTCAATAATTTCAGGAGAGGTTCTCATGATCTATTGATTGGTTCATTCTCTAGGGAATAACATTGAAGTCCTTTTGAGGTATGCTATTTTTTTTATCTATTTAAATATATGAAATTGTAGAGCTATCATGGTTTATCGCATTGTATCACAATGAAATTGACATAATAAATATTTGTACCAGATTAATAAATTTTTATTGATCGAATAAGATATTTTTTATTTATACTATGATAACAGTATTCCTATTGTTTTAATGGATAATATGACATTTATGCATTGGTTGATTTATCATGTTGTTTCTTATGAATATTGGTAAAGTACAAAATGCGAGAATTAATATATTGTTAATTGAATTATGATTACATAGTCATGTTAATGAATCTAGCTGTTGTTATTGAAATTCAATGGAAATCAAATTTATGTAGATATTAATGATTTGTAGAATTGGTTAATTAACCAATTTAATAGTTGAGTCTTGATGATAATACAATCAATCTCATGTTAAATCAATTATTTTAATTATTTTTTTGATAGTTGTGATAGCTTATTCCCTAGGATATACATAGTTTGAATAAGTTAATAATGATTAAGTTAATTCAAGATCGAATAAAGAATCGGTTGTGTGATAAATTTAATTCTTTATGTTGTCATAGTTTACTTATTTCTTTTGAAGTAAAAGTTACATATTATTGGATCTATGAGAGACTGTTGGGTGTGATATATTAATTCCTTGTTTAGTGGTAAGTGCTAGTTTATTGTTTATTTTGTGCTACTTGTGATGTGATGTGAGCCCAAGATTGTCACGACCCGTCCAAGGGACCCGTGTTGTGACTACCCCAAACTTTCCTTCCATAGGCCAAGGGCTGTCGACTAGAACCAAAGGCGTAAATCCCGATATAACGGAAGGCATTGGCTTTAAGTAAGATAATAAACACCATAGAGTATTCAAGAATAAACAATAACTAAGTAAACTGAGTACAAAGGTGAGTACTGGAAAGTAAATGGGCCAGAATACAAACACATCTAAAAGTAAATTACAACTGAAAAAGGGAGTATAGCGGAAGAAAAGTAAACCAGCAACACCATGTCATACATTAGAAATACCACCTGAATGGTGGGTACAAATGGTCTCCTCTGCTCCTCGGCTCCAGCCGTCCGCTCCGTGTACACCCCATCCAGTGATCTACCTCCAGGTACCGTCCATCTCCATGAGGTCCTACCTCAGTCAGCGATGTCGGTCATCTGCATCCAACAGAACATACTGCAGGAATATCCCATGAAGGGGTGAGTATACGCTACTCAGTAGGGACCCCGAGACCCCCGAAGGTCACCCAGAATCCACGAAGGATAACCCCCAAAGGAAAGATACAATCACGAAGTAACAACCAACTCTTCTTATGTATATGTCCATACATATAACTAAGTCGTCAATTCGAGTTCAGCTCTATCATCCGAGATCACGTTCGATCTAGTCCACACAGGATAGAACAATCCAATCCACAAATGATAACACAACTCAATTCATATAGGATAGAAAAATAATCATATAAAAGATAATGATTGAAAGTCAAGACTCATCTCACACAAGTATACTTCTTCGATAGAGATGATCAGATGTATCCCCTGATTCATCTAAGCTATCGGACCCACGTAGGATACAAGACCAACTAAGCTGTCGGACTCACAAAGGATACAAGACCAGCTAATCTGCCAGACCCACCTAGGATACAAGTACTGAGTCAAATACTGTCAGACCCACGTTGGATACAATAAAATTAGTCACGTACTTCCGGACCCACATAGGAGACAAGAACAACAGTCATCACCGTCAAACCCACAGATGATTCTAGTATGGTCGTAGTCCCTGCTGAACCTACAGAGGATCCCAGTACCGTCTTCATCATCATTGTAGTCGCAACCAGCTCTAGGGTTCCCGCACAAAGGATGCTCGATTCCGGGTGGGTCTGATCCACAAGCCAAGGGGTCGATAAATCAAATGACACACAGTCTGGATTTGATGTATCCCAAAGTCCCGTCTCATTAATAGGAATTCAACATGAAAGATGGCGCGTCAATCGGATGCCCGGTCTGAGAGTTAGTGGCTTTTTCGTCCCAGGGGCCCGATTGTTTTTTTTTAAAAAAAATCGATCGTACTCTAACTGCATCGAAACCTCGAGCGGAGTAAGCCAAAATGAACCGTCTCACTAAGAGGAATCCAAATAAGTCAATGAAACGTCAATCGGACGACCGGAGCTCATGGTATGAGTGTTTCCGCTCCGAGGGACCACTTGGTTTCGTGTTCGAACCAACCCGGCCGTACCAACCGTTCTTGGAAACCATGAGTGTAATATACATAAACGACCGTCTTGATCCAATGATCACTACAAAACAGATGATGCATCGATCGGAGGTTCGAATCCCATGTTATGAGCCTTTGAACGTAGCTGTCTGATTTTAGGGGGTTTTGGGCCCAGACCGACTCGGGTCTAGGTCCGGCCCACTTGGGCGCGGCCCGACCCAGCGGGTGTAGCCCAGAGTTGCGCGGGTGGCCCAGCCCAGCGTGGGTGGCCCGACCCTATGAGGTCGGCCTAGCTCAGCGCGATCGGCCTGGCTCGGCTGGGCGCTCGGTCCGTGACCGAGCGGCGCAGAGGGGGGGGGGGGCAACCCCTCGTATTGAAACGACGGGCCCCCACTTGGAGGGGGCCCACCTTGTCTGTCGCCGGGAGTTACGACCCCAAGATTTCTCAGATACGGCCGACCGTAATGGTCAGCCGGTTGTGCCGCACGAGACCAGTTGGTTCCGCCTCCTGAGCATCGGTGGCCGGCGGTTCCGGTCGCACTCCCCTACACCACCACGCCCTAAGGCCGCGACCATTATCCGACGGGCACGTCACGACAGAATCGCGCCCCTCCACCGCGGCCCGCCCCAGCCACGGACCTCCATGGTACTCTGGTGCGGCCTGACGGTGACGCTCCCCCCCCCACTGCGGCCCGACACCCGCCGCAGCTTCTTTCAGCCTCAACGGAATGGTACGACGACGCCTCGCTCCTTTGCCGCATTTTTCCTCGATCCCGCACGATGCCATTGCACCATGCCGCCTTCGTTCCAAACCTCGATGGTTAACATCAACAACGTGGAGGAGGATCATCCGTGTTTGTGCGGTCCGACCTCCTCCCATTAATTAGATAACAGGCGGCTATGAAAATCAACAGTGAACGTCAAAATAAGTCACAAACATAAAAACAATCCCCTACCTCAATGAAGTTTGAGGAAGTTCGTGTCGCGGAATACATCGTCGTGGGTGAGGCTCGGTATATGTTAATGGAGAACATCCGAAGAGGAGCATCTTCTCCCTTCCTTTGACATGAGAAAAAGAACGAGGGATGACGCATCATCGTTCGTCGAAAAAGGCATGACAGCGTTCATCATCGTGGTAGAAAATTTCTTTGCCGGGAAGATGAAGTTCTTCAAATGTGAAGAATGCTCCCTCTCTCAACACAATGAAGCAACCAAAATTAAATAAGGCCTTTGTCTTATTTTATTACTTTTTCCAAAATTTTATAATTCAAACATTCAAAATTGAATTCACTTCATTTAATTAAACATAACATGTCAAAATTAAATGGAGTGATAAGTTGGCAACATTAATGACAATAGAGGTTTTAAAAAGGAGTTAAGGAAAAAAAATGAAAAGTTGGGGGCTCGTGTGGGACCCAAATCATCTTAAATCCCCTAAAGGGGAGTTATAACATTAGTGGGTCCCGCCCCAACTCCCTCACATGTGCTAAAACACTTATGAATGTTGAATAAAAATTTTAACAAGATTTTTATTTCACTTTAATATTAATTCATTTTTTAACATCTATTCCCGAGAAAACGCAACTCCAGAAAAGGTCTTCATAAGAAAATACCGGTGATGCAGTTTCATCGGTTCCCTCAGATTTCGATTCCGAGAAATGGTTCAAATGATAGAAAAACCCGCTCGTTCATTCACTGAATGTACCCGAGCTAAACCTCAGAAATTGATTTCAGGCACACCGCGCCTCAGAATCAGGTGTCGTCAGAAACTGTGTTCTCGTAAAATCCCAATGAAATTAAGAAAAAAATTACCTCGAAATTTATGGGTCTTTAAATTACTCCCACCTCAGGGCTTTACGTCCCTGTAAAGATTCATAAAAAACTAGGGGAATAATTGAGGGTACTGAGCACGCATCTGAGCCTCCCGCTCCCAAGTGCTTTCCTGGAGGTTCCCGTGCTGTCACCTGATGCGTACTAGAGGAATCGACCGCCCACGTAGGAACCACTCTTGTCGCTCATAGATCTACACAGGGACCATCGCAAAAGTCACATCGTCATAAATGTCTAGCTCCCCATGGTCGATGATATGCGTTGGGTCATGCACGTATCTCCTCAGCTGGGATACGTAGAAGACATTGTGCACCTGGTGTAACTGAGGTGGTAGAGCTAGGCGATAAGCCACCTCGCCTATACTACTGAGAAACTGTAATGGTCCGATGAAGTGCAGAGATAACTTGCCGCCCTGGCCAAATCTCTGTAATCCACGTCGAGGTGAGACTCACAAGAAAACGTGGTCTCCATCCTCGAACTCTAGTGGTCTCTGCCTCCTATCATCAAAAGACTTATGTCAGCTCTTAGATGTCCTCATCCGCTCCTAGCTGAACTATACCTTCTCTGTCATGGCGTGGTCCATCTTTGGTCCCACAAGTCCTGACTCCCCATGGTCTATCCACCATAGAAGTGATCTTCATGGTCGACCGTACAATGCCTCGTATGGTTCCATCCTGATGGTGGTGTGGTAGTTGTTGTTGTACGCAAACTCCACCAAGGGTACGTGATCCTCCCAACAACGACCAAAGTCGAGGACACATTCAAGGAGCATGTCCTCGTGAGTCAGGATGGTCCTATCCATCTGACAATCCGTTGGACAGTGAAAGGCGGTGCTCAGACATAGTTGTGTCCCGAATGTCTCCTGAAACCCCTTCCATAGCCGGGAAGTAAAGAAAGAATCTTGATCAGAGATGATAGTTGATGGCATACCATGAATCCGTACAATATCCTGAATGCAGAGGAATCCCAAGCTCTCCACTGAGCCCTTCTCTCTGATGGGTAAGAAGTGGTCCAACTTGGTGAGTCGGTCGACAATCACCCAAATGGAGTCGTGACCTCTGGAAGTACGTGGAAGTCTAGTCACAAAATCTATAGATATCCCATGCCACTTCCACTCCGGGACCTCCAAGGTATGTACCAAGGCTGCTGGTACCTGGTGCTCTGCCTTCACCTGCTAACAGTTGAGGCATCGGGAAACGAACTTTGCCATAACCTTATTCATACCCGGCCACCAGGGTTGTTGTCTGAGGTCCTGGTACATCTTCTCCAGTCCTAGATGTACTGCTAAAGGGTAAGTGTTAAACTCTCTCAGCACCTCCCCCTGTAATGTAGCTAGTACCATGGTACGTCCTTTTAAATGGATTACGTGATCTCATCCTATAGAGAAACCATCAGGTGCATGTCATATGGAAATCTGAAAACATGGTGTCTCACAGTCAACGTCCCCACGATGTGCCTCTCTAACCCACTGAAGAAGTGGAGGAGTGATAGTGAGTGACTGAAGAAATGTTGTTCTATCTCTATCCATGAAGGATATCTGCAATGAGGCTAGCTGCTCAGTCGCTTCTCCAAGTCGCTTAATGCCCGTCCTCTAGCTGAGAGCATCGGTTACTACGTTCCCCTTCAGAGGAGTATATAATATCACAATTTCATAGTCCTGGAAAAACTTGAGCCATATCCACTATCTCAGGTTTAAATCGTTCTCTGAGAAGATGTACCTTTGACTATGGTGGTTAGAATAGACTGTAAAGAGCTCACCCATCAGAAAGTGTCGCCACATCATTAGAGTGAAGACCACTGTTGCTAACTCTAGGTCATGGTTAGCGTAGTTCTGCTCGTGCTGCCTCAACTTTCATGATCCATAGGTGATCATTGCCTGCTCCTGCATTAGGACACACCTGAGTCCCGTCCCTGATGTATCGTAGTAGACTATGTTCCCTACTCCCTCCTATGGTAGCCTCAAGATGGGTGCACAATTCAATCTATGTCTCCGCTCCTGGATGCTCTGCTGATATCTATCTGACCATAAGAAGGGTTTCCCCTTTTTTCTCAAAGCTAAATGTGGTGCCACAACTCTGGATATTTATTGCACAAATCTACAGTAGTACCCAGCTAGACTCAAGAAACTTTATACCTCTGTCACTCTCCTGGGTGCCTCCCAAGCTAGCAGTGCCTCGATCATTGCAGGATCCACTGCAACTCCCGCCTCAGAGATGAAGCGTCCCAAGAAGTGGACATTGTGTATCCAGAACTGAAACTTCAAGAGCTTACCATAAAACTGGTGCTCTCAGAGTGTGTCCAGTACAACCTACAAGTGGTAGGCGTGCTTCTCCTTAGTATTCGAGTATATCAATATGTCTTCGATGAAGACTATGCAAAATAGATCGAGGTAAGGCTGAAAGATCATGTTCATGAGACTCATGAACACTGCTGGAGCTTTGGATACGCCGAAAGGCATAACCATGAACTTATTGTGGCCATACCGACATCTGAAAGTCGTCTTCTGCACATCCTCGTCTCGAACTCTGAGAAAATGATAGCCTGACCTGAGGTCTATCTTCGAGAACCATCATGCTCCATTGAGAAGATCGAAGAGGTAGTTAATACTTGGAAGTGGATACTTGTTCTTCACAATCACCTGGTTGAGGCGATGGTAATCGACACACAGTCGCAAGCTCCCGTCTACCTTCTTGGCGAACAAAATCGGGGAAGCCCAAGGTGAAACACTTGGTCGAATGAATCCCTTGCCCTGAAAGTCCTCCAGCTATACTCTTAGCTCTCGAAGCTCAGCGGGAGCCATCCGATATGCTGGAGTGGATATTGGGGCTGTCTCGGGGTACAGGTCAATATATAAGTCTACCTCTCTGCGAGGAGGTAGTCCTAGAACGTCGTCAGGAAAAATGTCGACATACTGGTCCACCACTACAAGAAAACTCGGACTCTACATGTCAACTGATACTAGGATAAGGCTAGCCAACTGATGAGTGATCGGATTTCCTCTCCTCTACGTGGGTCCATCCCGCGTTACAAAATATCCCTTATCGCCGGTGAAGGTGAACCTGCTCCCATCGGTGCGAACACACCGCACCTTGTTCCTAATACAGTCGATCTGAGCATGGACTGTAGATAACAAATAAATGTCCAAGATGACGTCGTAAGGCCTCGACGCCACTACAAGAAGATCTCAGCTGAAGGTCTCGCCTTCTAGAGTAAGCTCACACTGCCGGCACCAGTGCGTAATTGTCGTGTCTGCTCCTCTAAGAGTCTCTAGCCATAAGGATCGAGCCAATGGCTCCATTAGAATCACTGAGCTCCGAACTAGGGCAGCGACAATGAAAGAATGACTCACTCCTATGTCTATACGAACTGCCTCAAGGGTGTAGTAGACACAAATAGTACCTTGAATCATCTCAGGTGCACCGTGGTCATAGGCCTCTGCTCCCAGAAGCTAAGCCTGCCTCTGTCTGCCAGATCTCTATGGTCGGGGTGGACCTCTTGGTGGGGGTGGTGGTAGAGCATCAAAGCGTCTCCCACAACCTGCTGCTTGGCCAAATCCTCTTCCTCGTCTTCCTACTCCCTGCGGACCGCCATGGTCGAACCTCTGCCTCTACCTGGGTGGTCTCTCAACAATATGCTGCTCCTCTGCATGGTGGGTCGGGAAGTCACGAGCTATGTGGCCCTGCCCTCCGCATGCATAGCACTGTCTGCTCCTCATAAGACTGGATCTATGTTGTGTGCCCTGCACCTCTGAGCCAGTGTCCGGAGGTCATTCGCCTGATGGTCTGGTCCGCTTGGACCCATGTGAGATCTGTCAACTGCCAGCTACAGAAGACTCAGCTACATGCCGCCCTGCGGTAGGTCTCGCTATTGGCATAGGCTCAGCAAAAAATCTCTCTACGAGAAAGGCTCTATCCAGTACTCCTGCCTACGTCAGAATGCTAAGGGAGATCGTCGAAGCCCCGACCTCATGTCTCAGTCCCTGATCGAAGGTCTAGGCCCAGAATAATGGGTCCCTTACCATGTCCGTCGAATAGCGCTAGAGAACGGTAAATCTCGTCGAGTACTAGGCTACCGTCATTCTGCTCTGTCGTAGCTGTAGTATCTCCTGAATGCACACAACATAGAGGGTGTATGGAACGAATTCTGGGAAAAAGAGTCTCTCGAAGTCCGACCAAATGTGAGATGCCTCGTCGTGCACCTAGAGCATCAGGCTCCACAATAATCCTACTTCCGCATGCAGGAGACTCGCTGAAAGGATGACCATGAGGTCAGCTGGTGTCCCCACTAACCTGAAAACTCGAACTACAACCACCAGCCAATCCTTGGCTTCCTGAGGGTCCATCTACCCACGGAACTTGGGCGGTCTCTAACGTTGACACTCATGCAATGCACTAAGGTGATGTTCAATCTCAGCGGCTGGGGCTTGTGGCATCGGTGTCTTGGTGGGTATAGGTACTGATGGTGCCTCCGTTGTAATAGGGCCCTGCACCGAGGCCTCATCATTCGGTGCGCTGTCGTCTGCAACAAAGCTCAGAACCCTAGCTGGATGCCATCGTCGGGCCATCCTGAAAAGAGATAGGTGTTCCATGGTCAATACAGTATACCTAGTGAGATGACACAAAGTAATCACAAAGAAAACATTTGAAACCCACATGCAATCAGTGTTTTCATGCACTGAGTCTGAAATCAGAATTCATGGTCCGGATGTATGGATACGTCGACCACTACACCAACACTAGACTCCCTAGACTGATAACCACAATCAATACCCTTAACACAATTGTTTCACAATGAAAAAATATCAGAGTCTTGAGTTCTGTGGTAGAACAAAACTCCTTTGATACAAATTAGTTGCAACCCGTCCTCGGGACCTATGTCGTGACTACCCCAAGCCCACCTTCCATAGGCCAGGGGATGGTGAATACCACCAATGGTTTAAATCTCAATATAAGGAAAGGAATTTCATTTATGTAAGATAAGAAACACCACAGAGTATGAAATCATAAGTAAACACTAAGTAAACTGAGTACAAAGGTGAGTACTGGAAAATAAATGGGCCAGAATAAAAACCCAACAGAAAGTAAAGTACAATTGAAAAAGGAAGTACAGCAGAAGAAAAGTAAAGCAGCAACACCAATCCATCCTCTGGAAATCCCACCTGAAGGGTGGGTACATATGGTCTCCTCTACTCCTTGGCTCCAGCCATCCGCTTCGTGTACGTCCCATCCAGTGATCCACCTCTAGGTACCATCCATCTCCACGAGCTCCTACCTAGGTCAGCGTTGTCTGTCCTCTACATCCAACACAACGTAGTGCGGGCATAGCCCGTGCAGGGGTGAGTATACACTACTCAGTAGGGACCCATAGACCCCTAAATGTATCCCACAGTCCACGAAGGATAAACCACAATTGAAAGATACAATCACGAAGTAACAAGAAACTCTAATTAGGTATATGCCCATACATATACCTTAGTCGTGAATTCTAGTTCGAGTCCATCATCTGAGCCCAATTTCTATCTAGTACACACAAGATATCACAATCCAATCCACATAGGATAACACAACTCAATCCACATAGTATAGAAAAACATTCATATCGAAGAGAATGATTGAAAGTCAAGACTCCGCTCACACAGGTATACTTCTTCGATAGAGATGATCAGATATAGTCACTGATTAATCTAATATGTCGGACCCACGTAGGATACAAGACCAGCTATGCTGTCGGACCCACAATGGATATAAGACCAGCTACTATGCCTGACCCACGTAGGATACATGTACAGAGTCAAATACTGCCGGACCCACGTAGGATACAAGAACAGTTGTCACATACTGCCAGACCCACATAGGATATAGGAAAAGTAGTCATCGCTGTAGAACCCACAGAGGATTCTAGTACATTTTTCGTCACTTCCAAACCCACGGAGGATCCCAGTACAGTCGTCATCATCATCGCAGTCACAACCATCTCTAGGGTTCCCACACACAGCATGCTCGATTCTGGGAGGGTCTGCTCCACGATCCAAGGAGTTGATACATCAACTGACATGTAGTCCGGAGTTTATGTATCCAAAATTTCCATTTCGTCAATAGGAACTCATCGTGACAGACGGTGTGTCAATCGGACGCAGGTCTGAGAGTTATTGGCTTTTTCGTCCGAGGGGCCTGATTGGTTTTTAAGTCAAAAATATCCCAACCATACTCCAACTGCATCCAAACCTCAAGAAGAATAATCCAAAAGAACTGTCTCACTAATAAGAATCCAAGAATGTTGATAGCACGTCAATCGGAAGTCCGTAGCTCAAGGTATGCTCTCTTCCACTCCGAGGGCTCGGTTGGTTTCGTGTTCGAACCAACACGACAGTACCCATTGTTCTTTGAATCCTTGAGTGTAATATACCAAAAAGGCCATCTCAATCTAAGGATCACTACTCAATGGATGGTGAATCGATCGGAGGTCCTTAGCCCATGTTATGAGCCTTTAAAAGTAGCTGTCTGATTTTTGGGGGTTTTGGGCCCGAACCGACCCAGCCCAAGACCCCCTGGGTCGGCCCGACCAGGGTCTGGGTCTGACACACTTGGGCGCGGCTCGGCCCAGCGGGCGTGACCTAGCCTAGTGTGGGCTGACCGGCCCCACGCAGGCGGCCCGACCCAGCGAGGCCGGCCCGTCCTAGCACGGGCGGCCCGACACGGCTGGGCGCTCGGTCCGTGACCGAGCGGTGCGGAAGGGGGGGGGGGCTACCTCATCGTTTTGAAACGGTGGACCCCCATGTGGAGGGGGCCCACCTTGCCAGTCTCCAGGGGTTATAACCCCTGGACTTCTCAGATCCGACCCACCGTAATGGTCGGCTGGTTGTGCCACACAGGACTAGTTGGTCCCACCTCTTGAGCGCCAGCGGCCGGCGGTTCCGGCCGCCCTCCCTTGCACCACCATGGCCTAAGGCCACGGCCCTTGTCTTACCGGCACGGCCGGGCAGCGCCGCGAACCTCCGCCATGGCCCGCCCCGACTGTGGCCCGACTCTGGTCGCGACTTCTTTCAGCCTCAACAGCGCAGTGCGACGGCACTGCGCTCCATCGCCACGTTTTTCCTCGATCCTATGCGGTGTCGTTGCACTGCGCCGCCTTCGTTCCAAACCCCGATGGTGAACATCAACAACGGGGAGGAGTATCAGCCATGTTTTTTTGGTCTGACCTCCTCCCATTGTTTTGATAACAGGCGTCTAAGAAAATCAACAATGAATGCTAAAATAAGTCACTGACATAAAAACAATCCCCTACCTCAAAGAAGTTTGAGGAAGTTCGTGTCACGAAATATGGAGTCGCGGGTGAGGCTCTGTATATGTTAATGGAGAATGTTCAAAGATGAGTGGCGTCTCCCTTCCTTTGACATAGGAAGAAGAACGAAGGATGGCGCGTCGGTGTTCTTCGGAAAAGGTGGGACGACTTTCTTCGTGGATGTAGAAAAGTTCTTCGCCGAGAATATAAAGTTCTTCAAATGTGAAGAACTATCCCTCTCTCAACACAACAAAGCAACCAAAATAAAATAATTCCTTTTCCTTATTTTATTACTTTTTCCAGCATTTTTAAAATTCAAACATTAAAAATTGAATTCACTTCATTTAATTAAACTGAACTTGTCAAAATTAAATGGGGTGATATGTTGGAAACCTTAATGACAAGAGAGGTTTTAAAAAGGAGTTAGGGAAAAAAATGAAAATGTGGGGGCTCGTGTGGGCCCCACCCCATCTTAAATCCTCTCAAGGGGAGTTAGAACATCAGTGGGTCCCACCCCAACTCCCTCACATGAGATAAGCCACTTATGAAAGTGGAATAAAAATTGTAACACGATTTTTATTTCACTTTATTATTAATCCATTTTTTAACAACTATACCAAAGCAAACACAAATCCAAAAATGGTCTTCCAATGCAAATACTGGCACAACGGTTTCATCGGTGCCCTCATATTTTGATTCCGAGCACTGGTTCAAATGTTTGGAAAACTAGCTCATTCGTTCACTAAACGTACCCGAGCTAAACTTACGAAATTTATTCAGGGCACACGGGGCCTCAGAACCAGGTGCCATTCGAAATTGCGTTATCGTAAAATCCCAAAGAAATTAACAAAAAAAATTCCATCAAATTTAGGGGTCTTTACAAAGTTGTCTACGCATATATGTATGTTGTGGAAAGTGAGGGAAATGATTCCTAGTGTTTTTAGTCATAGTTTATTCTGACAGTGGTTAGATGCATTGGTTTGTGCATGTTGGTGTTGGGGATGACACTAGAT
Source organism: Viscum album (assembly GCA_963277665.1). NCBI lineage: Eukaryota > Viridiplantae > Streptophyta > Magnoliopsida > Santalales > Viscaceae > Viscum > Viscum album. The sequence continues at coordinate 1,598,621,730 of OY728161.1, forward strand.
AGGATGAAACATGTTGAAGTTGGTCTTACTTAATGACATGAAAATTGGGTTTTTTGAATATATAACATTACTTTCCCCACTTCTTGAGGTTGCTTATTTTTCACACCATCCTTCCCAAAAATGAATAAACATGCTGTATATTACACATGATTTCTATTTTTAGCTTCTCCAGGATGGATGATCCTACACTACTTCTATAAGTGTAAATGACTAAATGGGTAGATCGAATACTAACTAGGATGAGCCAATTTTGTTTGTTATCGTAGGAATTTTTAATATATTTCCATTTAATATAGAATTTCATAATGTTGGGATGTTATTAATGAATGAATAAATTATGTTTAACACATGGGGTTGTATCGTTCAATGGTGAAACATTTAGGTTATATTTCTAAGAATTTTTTGATTCAATTTGGTTATGAATGTCGGGAATGGAGCTTTGTTTTGATACTAATCAAGTGTAATATGTAAATTTATTATGGTTAATTAATGGTTAAATAATTAAATAACATAATTTTAAAATGGTAAAAATGGAAAAAGTATCTTAATATATCTTTATAAATTGGTGTGTTCTTATAAGATATCCAATCTTACCAGTGGCATCTAGGATTCCAAGATACATTAGCTGATGATGAATATAAGACTATGTTGTGAACATAGTGTGTTTTTGACACATATTATACCATTTATTTTATTGTGTTTCGATACCCTGCTTTATCTTGTTTTTTAGAGGAAACGAAACACTAGGGAATCTAAGCCCCAAGTGGTGTTTTCCACAACATTATAGTGGTAGGATGGATGGATGACTCCCACATTGGCCTCACTATCATCACTTGGTTGTTACTACTACTGGTATGCATGTTGATTAGTTTTCATCATATATGTGTGCAGAGGTTTGTAATGGATTGTGGTTATTTCACGTGCAAATTTTCTATATATAGTCACTGAAGTGGTATTATTGGTATAATGTGTATAGGTTATGATGAATTGAGGATCCTTACTGGCATATAGGTTTTTATGGATTGAGGTATAATACCTGATGTTTGATACAAGTTATGCGTGTTGTTGGGTCTCACAGAAACTACCTGGTTACTTTTTTTAATGGGTGTTTGGGGTTCTGTTGCATGAGGTTAATTTTGTGGTGCTTCTCCTGGGTACCATTGGGATAGAATTTATGAAGGGAGATGCTCAGGACGTGCAATGTTGGGGAAAAGTGAAAGACCATTTGGTAATTGGAAGTGGGGTAACCTTGATAGTCCTTATTATATTATATTTTATTGCATGAGATACATAGTGAGAGTAGCCATGGAGAGGGTGGAAATGTAATATACCTTTTTAGGTGAAAAGTTAGTTTCACATGTAGTTTAGTTTTCTTTAGTTTGATTTATATACATATTCATGAGATAATCTGGGGAGGATCCTAACATTAATAACATTATACTTAACATAATTTTATATAATCTAATTTTATGGTATGTTTTTGTCGGTTGAAGATCATGTTGCTTACTATTAATATGGGGTTTATAGGAGATGTTTAGGCTTCATGGTTGCTGTTGTTTTACATTCATTTGGTAACTTCAGTTTCCTCAATAAGTTGTAGTAGTTATTGAATGAAATTATATATGTGAACATGGGATTGTTTTATATTGTAGTATGATTTGGATTTGGTTGGTGTTTGTCTTATCTATATATTCTTTATGTGTTCTCTAAGTGGTTAATGCATCTCATCTATGTGTTTTCTATAACATCTGTGCTAGTTACCAACCAATGGCCTTCTAGAGGCAGAAATCAGGGGTCATTAACTATCTTATGCCATTACTGTCCCATGTGCGGTACACATTAAGTGGAGGGGACATGATATGACAACACTAATAAATTTTCTTGTCCTATGAGACATGATTCAAACATACCTTATGAAAATGTAAATGTAGTAGTGGCCAGATATAGGTTGTTGGGGTTGGAGTGGATATACTTGGTATCAGAGAAGGTTTAATAGAACTCTAAGAACTAGATTTAGGAAAACATATATTATATAACATAACCATAATGTATAATTTTAGGATAAGTATATTATAACATCTTAATGTTTTGGTTAGATAGAGATTATGTGGTTTTCCTAGAAATACATCCCAACCGGGATAACGAATATTAATGTGGTTCTAGAATAGTGGTACCTAGGGGTAACAGCTCTGAATGGTGCATCAGGCCCAGCTCAAGCGTAAACTAGTACATGATCATGGGCCTTAAAGTTCAAATGGTTTTACACTCTTGGGGGATATGCATATGATGATTCACATTTTTATTACAAACCATTGTGAAGGATTTGAACATATAATGAAAATAAATAGCTTATGATAACCCTAATGTGTTTTAGATTGAAAATAATGTGTCATGATTCATATATGATATATATTATTGTACGTTTTTTAGATTGGACTATTTTTACACACAATAAGTTCACCAGTTATAGTCAATAATTAGAACCCAAAGGATTAAAGTTAACATTTAATATAAAGTAAATGATTGTGATAATGATAAACTAAATGAGGTTTTGGTTGGAGTGAAAGATATTTTGTTTATGCCTAATAAATTTTTTAAATATAATTAACAATATATTATTTAATAGAATCTCAATCTCACAAATGATTAGAAGAATGGGGTTCTCTATTAGATCAAGTGGTGGAGACCATGTAGAGAAGAATGTTAAATTTAGATCAAAAAAGAAATATAGAGGGATACACCAAAGAATGTGTCTGAATATAATGTGGAAATGATTTATTTTTTATAAAAATTAAATGAAGAAATTAATTTATGAGAAAAAATGATGATATGATGGAATTATATAAATTTCATCATGAGGATTCATTAATAGTTCATTGAATTACCTTTAGGTAGCTTGGGATTTACCATGTTAATTACCTATTCTAAACAAAAAATCATAGACAATGGAAGGACCTATATGGAATAAAATGGATGATGTATTTATTTATTGAGGTTGAATTTAAAAACATATTTAAATGGCTATTTAACGACTAAATGACAAGGATCTGTATGATATTGACTTTAAAGATTATATTATTATATTATAGGAAAATGAAAAGCTTCATGCTGGCTGACAACTCATAAATTCCATCAATGTGTTGGGCCATGAACCAATGACTAAAAAATGATAACGGTTTCATGCCTACAACTGACCTACATGATGTACTAGTTAATGTTTAATTATTTTTAGTTAAACAATTTTATAAATAAATAATAATAAGAAACTAGTTTTTTCTCTTTTTAGGTTTAGAGATTAAGGTATTAACCACATCGGTTTTTTAAAATAGTTAGAGACATATATATTTACTTTTAATTAGAAATGTGGTCCACTAAAATAAAATTTTACTTCTTCCAATAAGGGGTTCATTCTAGAATATCCATTTTATATGGTAAGGGTTGAATTATAATTTCAACAAAGTACAACCAAAATATGTAATTGTTAATATGGAATTTAAATCTATCAAGTAACTATATTTCCTTTTAATCATATCCAGTAAAACTATTACCCTAAATTCAGAAATCTATAAAAAAATGTGGTCATAATACTATAATTATTCAACTGATGCTCTTTTAAATCATGATGGATTTATGGGTTTGATGCCCTAAACATTCCATTGATCATTAACTTGTTTATGATTGATGACCTCCATAAAAACCAAAACATATTTACATTTTACCACTATGTATATATCTATACTTTCTAATAATTTTACCCTAATTAGATACCTAGTTATATGTCATTCCATGCGACTTTTATAAATCTCATTCTCACTTAATATGATGATATTTTATAAATTATTTTTTATATGGATTTTTCAACACGGGAATTTTCAAATATAAAAAACTAGATTACTAGAATCATGTCAAATTAAAATGATATAATTTATTTAAGGTGGGAAAATGTAACACCATGAAAATAATAAAATAATAACTTGTATTCAATAACATGTATGACATAAAAAAAATAGTGAAATAAATATAACCTCTCGATATATTATGGAATTTATAAAATATTAAATTAAATTAGTTTGTTCTATATCTTAATGTGTACACAATACTGATTTGTCTTGCATCACAAGAAACAGTGACTTTATTCAGTAGCTTCTGCTACATCCAAAACCAGCTTTTACCAAACAACAATACATTATAAAAATATTATTCATTAATGTAAAATGATATATCATAGCTTTTAAAATAGAATTTATTTATATTATGGAATATTATAGAAATATATGGTTTCTAAAAATATAAAATGATTTCATTGGTTACCAATTAATTATAAATGAATATAATAATTAATTGAATATAAAGGAAATGTTTTCAAAATCACAGTGGAACTTTATCCGAATGAATTAAATTAATTTTTATTAGTGAATGATTTTAAGAATATATTTATCTTATATATTCAATCCAAAAAAATTTACATTAATACCATATTTTTTGATAGGCATATAATAAGAACAAACCCAATTTTATACATAAATAAAAATATTTCCTTCAAGGTTATTTGGAATCTTTTTGATGGATAACCATCATTAAAACAATAATTTTGAAATTTTATAAAATATATATTTAAAATAATCATAATTTTTCAATCATAACATCACATGTATCTTATATTTAATTATAATTATTTTGTGAAATTATATTTTTTGATTCATAATGATTGATAATTAATTTTATTTACAGACATAATTTTTGAAAAATTTATTTATAAGGGTAAATTATATTTTTAATTATATTTAAAAGTTAAAATATAAAAAAAACTCAATAAATTAAATCAATTTATTTAATTATATTAAATCTATGATTAAAATTAGATTTCAAAACATTTTACACTTTTGAACATTTTTACTTTAATAACCCGCCTTCTCAATTTGGTTGCAAGATTAATTATTAATTAATTTATGAAAATTCAATGTCTAAAATATTAAAATATTTATTCAATATTTGGAATAAAATTAATTAATAATTTATAATTATTTCAACTAACTTATTTATAAAAAATATTACTCAAATTGATTGAAAATAATTGTAGTGATTAAGAGTAACAATATCTTAACAAATATGTAAACCATAATCTTATTTCCTGAATGCCCTAGAAACTAGTACAAACTAAATTTTATTTTCTTATTGCTACCATATTATATCTAGGATCAAATATGTCTTATTATTGGAGCCAGATGACATGAAAAAACATCATTGTAATTCCATTTTAAAAAATTTACATGAATTCCACTCATCCCCCACTATCCAACGTATTCACACCAATAAAGTCATTTTTTTCATCCAAAATCTTCCAATATAACATCACAACCCCCATATAATCATTCTAGAATTTCCATTTTCTTATTAAGTACTAACAATAATGTATTTTGGTATAAAATAAAAACAAACTATCCGAAAATGAGGTCACATTCATCCACAATAAATTTTTGTTTTATTTCATTCCTAAAAGATTATATTATTATTATTAAATTATTATATAATAACAGAATTATCTTAAATATAATGATATTCTGTTATGATATTATTTTTACCATTAATTTAACCCATATATATCAAAAGGGATATCTAATTATCTTTCGTGTGTACAGTTGACTAACTCTTTACAAACCAATGTTATGCGTTGTTCATTTTACCACATTTCAATGATTTAATAATTATTTATTTATTGGTTTTGTATGATATATATTAATTTTATAATTATATTAGGCTTATTTATTTTTTATATAACTCCTACCTTTATTCATAATTTTTTTTTGGAAATATGGTAACATTATTTGTGGACATGTGGACTACCACCGCCACAAAGCGACGAGACTCAATCACACTATACATAGAATGTATTAAGGATGGTCCTAATAAAAAATTGTAAAATATATGAAATAAACATGATAATAGAATAATAAACTAAATATATATATACATCATTTATTTTTTATTATTTTAAATACAAAAATGAAATGGAAGTATTGTGTATGAGTACGTATTTTTTATCTTCCCAATGAATAGTACAGTTCATTTCAAAACTTATAATATTATGGATAATTATAAATACATATATGATGAATATATATGATATTTAAATCATTATTTACATTCACGATATGATTAAATAATCTTTTTATTAATAGGAACCCCATGTAACAATTAAAAACATAGAAGATAAACTTGGCCATTAACACATGAAATAGAGAAAATAATGGAATATTGTTAACAAATATGTAATAAGATATTATAATAAGATAATATATTAAATTATATATATGGATATAATTATTTTATAATATTGTGAAATGTTTATAACCATTATATATGATGTTAAAGTACATTCACTCAAAAATAAATACAAGGTAATGGATTCTGGTCTCACTTTCCTATCTGAGGAAAACACCATTTTCACAGTGTACTTATTTTGTGTCTTGTATATGCTAGGACTATTTTTTTACTATAGTCGATAAATTTATCTTCATGGTCTATATATTTTCATTAGAAGTTATTTTTTCATGGGGATTATAATTCAAAACTTACCATGTAGTAATAGACATCGTCATAATTTACATTCATTGAGGCATGATTTATTATTATTCACCATATTTCTTATATATATTGTGTAAATAATTCGAATATAAAATTTAATGGAATTAATAATTCATTATTAATGATATTTGTATTTTTAATTTGAATTATTTCATCTATGTGGATTTACACATAATGTTACCTAAGTGGTGATGAAATTTCATTACCCAATTACTTTTCCTTGGGTTACATTACTTCTAAATTTCCATTAATTTTATATGATTGTGTTTATAATTATCATGAAAATTTATTGAGGTATTTATAATTATTTTATGAAAATTTATAGTTTAGATTCCTATATAATTAATTGATTAATTCTCAAATCAAAAGTATGACCATTTTTATGGTTTATTTGACAATATCATTCTAATATAAATTTCTTATTATTAAAATTATATTGAAGTAATGTATATGATATTTGTTCAAAAACCCATACCTTTTCTCTAACAATGGGATTTCATGAAATTTGTCAAGAAATTTTACAATTTTCCCACTGTTTAGTACTCAAAATGTTTTATAAATTTTTTATCAAATCCTGAATTAATTTATCTCTTTACTCTAAGAACCTGTTTTCTTATTAAATACATGTTTAATAATAAAAATCATTAATATTTTTAATATTTTAGAACTGATTTGTCAAATATATTTTACCCCTTATTCATTAATATATTTTTAATAATTCATCTTCTCAACTATTTTCTAATGATGTATTTTTCAAAAACCATTTTACCCTAATAAAGGAATGATATTTTTACCATACAAGACATATATGTATTTACCTTCCATATTTTTAGTGATTCGTCATTTTCATGTATAAAACATATATTTTGAAAGAAAACATTCTTAAAAGTTAGTTAAAGTGAAACGGATTTGCAAAATTCTTTTCCAAATAAAAATGATATTTTCTCAATGAATGTGCTTGAAATATATTTTTTTAGTATTTATATTCATCAATGAGAGAAAAAAATATTTTTACTTCACATCAGATATTTGGTATTGAAATCATCCTTATTCTTCCTTAGAATATTTTATGATTTATTCATCCAATTATAGAGTTGAAATTCACTTCCATTATTCCTTTGGTTATTCCTCATGAAATATTACATTTTCTATGATCATTAGATATTGAATTTCCACTATCTATCAATATCATTTATTATGGATATTTTTGTTACCTAAACCAAATATTTATTATACATATGGGGTTTTTATTGAAATTTATATGATTTTACTTGGAAATATTGATATATATGTATTAATTATTCAATAAAGAGAGAAGATATGTAATGTTGTTTTCTAATTAAATTTATTTTTTGATATGAGTAATTCTTTTGAAAAGCATAGATGGGTTTTCCAAGGCATTATATATTACTTCAATTCATTCTTATGTTCTCATGAGATGAATTAGTTTTTCAAATTATGTGGGTTTCAACCTATAGTTTTAAACCATATTTCAAAACGTATTGATGGTATAGGTTTTCATGTTACATAGAATTGATATCCAATAATTGAAAATTACATTAATTTTGATCTAGTATTTATTATCCATGATATTTATAAAGTGAAAATGTTTGTAGAAGAATTTTTTTCTTAGTTTATTAATAAAATGTCACATCTTTTTAGTTTATTATCATTGCATATTAGTTATTCCTTACACAGTTAATTAAATTTCATGTTTTTTTAGTTATGTTCCTTTCCATATTTTTTACACAGTACCTTATTAATTTATTGATTATATAGAATGTTTGTTCATATATTTATCTTTCTATAATGGTTGTTCTCATTGATTTATTATTACTTCTTTTGTACATACCTTTATGTATAATTTTAGCTCACACTTATTATATTTACTTTCCCATGAATGTTTTATGTGGGATATGAAATGTATTTAAGGATAAACTAGATTAAAAAATTATATTATCCTCAATACAATATTTTTGTAATTTGGTTATTCATTTTTTACAATAGAATCATGTATATATTTAGTTTACCAAGACTACTAAACTATTTGGTCATTTAAGACTCCATTTACTTATATCTTATGTCAATGTTGTTGCAGTAGGCACCAGATCTGACATACTAACATTAGGGGTTTCTACAGCCTTGACTACTATGATGTTATTTTGACTGAACCAATTCAACTAGGATATCCTTGAAATGAGTCTTGACTACCATAGAAATTATTTTCTATGATTATGTGTATGAAATAATTTATTTTGTTATGACAATGTGATGATCTCATAGAATATGCTATGTTATTACCTTATGATTCAAGTCTTATGAAAATCCAATCATTATGAAATTATTCAGTATTATTATATTTTATAATTAAATTAATTTTTTAAATTTTTTTACTGATGTTCTCATAATCTTCCAAACATATTTTCCTTATGGGTCTCTTTTTTTACCCTTAGTGGGAATCTGAGCTCACCATTTCCTCTTTTTCCTTTCCATTGGTTATGAAAAATGTTATTAAGTATGAAATGTCTATGAAGGGATTTAGTTATTAAGGACATAGTGGTAGATGAATTATTTTACCCATGAACTAGTTTTTAATGTTAAAAAGTTTCCATAGGTATTATACCATTACAATCATTAGGCGTGTATTTATGTCATGAAATAGTTATTCATCTAATAAGATGTCATATCTATGTATGATAATTTGGTATCACTAAAGATGTTATCAAAGGAAAGGTTTATTTACCCTTTGAAAACATTCATATGAAATCTTTAGTGGTTTATGTAAAAACATATCTGAATATACGTTTAAGTATATGATAGTGTATAGGAATATTTACTCAACTTTTGATAAAGGATAGAGTGAGTGGATTCCATGAAATTATATCCTTGTATGTATAGAAAGAAGTATATGATGATATAACACAGAGGTAACCAAGTGTAATAACAATTAAAATGAAATATTGCGAAAGACTCAATTGTCACCTATAGAATCATAGTTAGCCTTTTTGAAAAAATGGTTGATACTCCCTTGGCATTATACACTGTAAATTTACAAAACCATTACAAACAATCATGGGGGATTTAAATTGATTATTAATATTACAGTCCAAGTATGATCCTAGGGTTTCATAGACTAAAAATAATGTGTTATTTTTTTGACATTTTATATGTTATTTCATGATTATGTGGTTCCCTATAATGAATAATATTTCATAGACTATGCATTTTTGTTTTTAGGATATTTATAGACGCTGAAGGACCATTTTATTGGTGATTGAAAAGGAAAATGAAATTATTTATTTCCTAAGAATCAATACATTATGGGATATGGAATAAAAAACTCATTTCTATGATCACACACCATTATCATGATGAGATTCATGCTGTAATTTTTATTGAAACATTTCGGGAACACCATTATATAGAGTAATTCATGTAAAAACACAATCCTTATGGTATTGGGTAATTTGATTCACTCATTTATGAACAATATAATACCACTTTTGAAGTTATTTTTTTCTATCTAGTTTTTGGAACATGAAAAATTAAATTTGGTTGTCTGCCGTTTGGACAATGAAAAGAATCAATGGAGGAATATTATTTAGAACACGATGCAATATGATAAATATTACTCCATGGATTGGGATGAGTTCAATAAATTATTTTTGAATAAGTACATATCTATTATTATTCATACTAATTTAGATGAGTTATTTAATCTAAATAATGTTATTAATGAATCCATTGGTTCCGATAAGAAAATGTTTATAATATATACAATGTTCAAATTTATAATTTTCAGAAAATATGAAAAAAGGTAGATCAATTATTCGGATGATTAAAATGAAGTCTCTTAAGGGTTTTATGTAGAATATAAATTGATTTATATGAGGATATTATTTTATGAGCTGTCAAGGTTAAAATTTAGGGTGGCGTTATGTATCAATTTCACTGTTTCAATATAAATAGAAAAGGTCTTTCAATGGAAAGTAAAAAAACCATGGAGAGAAGAATATGATATTTTCTTTATGCTCAATGTTTGGTAGGAAACATGGTGATATTTTTTAAGTGGACTAGTAAATTCTATATGTGCGGTATTGATGGGCTCTATGATATGGAGTGTCAATTTGATGGGAAAAAGTCTTATAATGATGTGAACAAAGAGATGGTGAACATAATGCACCACCCAAACTCTAGTGTTTCAAATTCAAGGGGTATGGGATCTATGCCAACCATTTTCAAAAACAAAAGGTTAATTATAATGATAGACTTCAGAAACCACATAAGACAATATATAAAGGGAAATATAATCTGATCAATATTTTTGATGAGGGAAAAAATAATGATGTTTTGAAAGGTACAACTACCATCCAACATTTAATTTCTAATGTATTAATTGACTCTACATTAACCAACTCATTCATATCTTATAAATTTTCAAAGTGTTTCAAGATTCCACTCAAATGATTAGATGTAGAAATATTATTAGAAACACATAAATATTATCATTTCACATATCAAGTATATGGTTCCTCTCCATTCGTTCTAGGTGGGAATATGCATCTTGAAAACCTTTTAATTCATCATCATGGTGAATTTTATTTTATTATATGAATTTATTGGCTTTATCTAGAAAAATTTGACATTATTTTTTAATAAGGGAAGTAAAAAAATATATATTCCAAAAAAAACCTATGATATTCTGTCATTGTTAAGATAAGTAAACACATTTAGTTAAGATAACATCCATTACATGACTCCTAATTCCAATTTTTAAGGGGATTTTATATCAAATGGTTGGGGAGAAACATGAAAACTATTATATGCCTATTTTTCTTGAATTTTTTGATCTCATTTTGGAAGAGTTTCCAAGACTTCCACAAAAATGTTATGTTGAGTAATATATTGAAAACATACCTAGTTTCACTCAAATATAAAAGGCTCTGTAAATAATGGCCCCGATTGAGTTACATTAATTGTTGAAGCAACTCTAAGAAAACCTTGATACATTATTCGTTCATTCAAGTGTGTCGTATTTGGTTTAATGAGATAAGTTTTTGAAATGAAAATATGGATTAATGAAAAATATCACAAATAAAAACATGTATCCTATTCCTCGTATTGATTAATTGTTTGATCAACCACATTTAGATTTGTTCTTCTCCATTATTGAACATCCTTTTTTGATATAATTAATTGAGGGTCATGATGGAGGATATACCCATGATAATATTCCATATAAAGTATTTAAACAATGAATATTTAGTGCTTCCATTATATCTGACTCATTCTTTCATTGTCTTTATGGATTTAATGAAATAATTTTTTAGGGATTACCTTAATTAGTTTACAGTAGACTTTATTAGTGATATTAGTTTCAAATAAATTGCATGCGGGGGCATGATGATCACTTGAGAATTATACTAAATACCCTAAAGAAAAAGAAACTATATTAAAAATTTATAAAGTGTTAATTTTGGCTACAAATTTTTCATTTTATTGTCATATAATATCATCAGATGGTATATTAGTATATCCATCAAGGAAATAGGCTATTGAATGTTATCCCAGACAAAACAAGGTGAATGAGATCAACATTTTTCTTTATTTAGATAGATATTTTTGAAATTTAATGAATAATTTATTAAGACTATCTAATCCACTCATCATGTTAACTTGTAAGTGATCCATGTTCTTCTTGATAGATGATGTGGGGGGAGATTTCAGGGAACTAAAGAGAATATTAGTAAGTTCACATGTTCTTATATTAACCTATAGTATAGAAGTGTTTTTAATATATAGTGATGAACCCATGCAATTATTGAGATATTTTATTATATATAATTAAATGTTTATTGATTATTTGTCATGAAAATTGAATGTTAATGAGAAAAATTACACAACACGTGATTTGGGATTTTTAAAGTATTTGTTTCATTAAAGATACATATGCATTGTATTTATATGGAAATGTATGTTATATATACTGATAAAAAATTATTATGTAAATATTGACACAGAAGTAGTTGAATATCCATTGGGAAAGATTATTAGAGCTAGTTTATAATTTTTAAATTTCATTAAATTTCCATTATATGATGGTGAAAATGAAGGATAATGGTTTTATTTGAATTTATCTAGCTAGTTTATCCATCATAATGTTCTCAAAAGGTCTAATATTTTTTTTATAATGGGAGAATCTAGAAATACCAAATAAAGGGGATAAATATTTCCTTTCTAAAATAAATTTTCAAACATCTAAGTAAGTAATGGATAATGAGGAACAAAAGGAAGGTGTTGAGCTACAAAAATGTTTAGAAGCATTATTGAGTTTAACAGTGATCACGATGAAATGATAGGGTTTGAGAGTTATTAATTAATTATGTCCTTACCAAATTTGAAGAAGGAGTTTTAAAAGGAAGCCCACAATTAAACATTATCTATTCATCTTCTAAGAGTGAATATGTATAGAAATTTGAAGGTATACATATGGTGGGATGGTGTGGAAAGAGATATCACAATTTTTGTCTCTTGGTTCTTTGTATGTTAGAATGTTAAAGATGAGAGATAAAACTAAAAGGGGATGCTACATCCATGACCCATAAATTAATGGATATGGTAAAAAAACATGACTTTTTTTTAGAATCCCAATAAATTATATTATAAATAATTATATATGGGGTATAACTGATCATAAAACAATGATAGAACACATAATCACCATCAAATAAAACTTATTTCTGTATAATATTTTTTGTATATACATTACAGAAGTTGAATGTTTTCATAGAGTAACCCATTAAATTGTTTCTGATAGGGATCAGAGTTATACCTGGATGTTATAAGGAGGTCATTATCATGATCTTGATATAGATTTTAGTTTCATCACTACATATCATCATCCGAAAGATGGTCAGTCTGATATAATAATTTAAACCATATAAGTTATGTTGGGACCTTGTTTTTTGGAATTCAATGTTTATTGGGTTCAATAACTTATTATAGTTTATTATTCAAAAAAAAATTTCATTCACTCAAGGATTTAGAAAAATCCTTATAAATCCATCTATTTAAAGAAATGTGAGGATCCAATGTTCTTGAAAAAGCTAGAGAATGTATGATTTTGGGACTCGAGATAAATGATGAAATGAAAGAGATTACTAGACTCCTTCATCAACCCATAAGGGAAAAAAGTATGAATAAAATGTACACTGATAATCTCTACTTTGATCTGGAATTTGATATTCATCAAAAGGTATTTCTAATAATTTGTCGATGTAATAATGTTAATAGATTTGAGATGAAATGGAAACATATCCTTCGGTATATCAGTCCCTTTGAATTTCATGATCTTATTTGGACTATATCTTATCATATTTTCCTTCCATTTAACCTCTGTAATGTCTACAACTTGTTCCATGTATCTCTAAAAATTATTTACATAACTAACCCTTCATATATACTATACATAATGGCCATAACAGTGAAGTAAGATAATTCTTATGATAATAAACTTGTTGAGAATCTAGAGTGTATGTATAATGTTATATGAAATAGGACCACTCACCTTACCGATGTTTTGTGGTGAAACATCCTGTTGGAGAGTGGTATTTGGGAAAATGAGGAAATAATTAGTTATAGGTATATTCATGTAATTGTATTAGATTCAAAAATTTTGAGTTACAAATTCATTTAATGGGTGGTAGAATGTGTCACAAAATGTTTTTATTTATTATTTTTTTTCAATAGATTAATTTTCATGGTAAGATATTTTTACAAGAAACACTATTTTATTCGTTTTTTACACACAACACTAGGTTAACATGAATTATAGTCATAATTTAGTTTAAAAAAACTGTGATATATTATTAAACTAACTCAAACATGACCATTACCAACTAGCCATTAAAATTAGTGATATGAATATTAATGAATAATTTTTATAAAATAAGTATAGTGGTTGTTTATAATGTAAACATAATTATTATTAAGTAAATAAGTTAATTATAAAGTCTTTATATGCGTTGTAAATATTATTTTCCCAAAATAATGTTTTTTAATTTATTTATGTGAACAGTAATAAAATTAATTTCGGAAACAAGTATAAAATTTAATTGAGAAGTTGAACATTATTTTTGAAATTATAATGTTAAAATTTTATTAGGGTGATATATTTAAATATTTTTAAATTATTAATTTTTAATATATATTGAAAAATACTAGAATATTATTTGAAATCTAGATTTTCCATTAAATTATTTATAAAGTTAAATTATATTTTAATTATATTTTAAAGTAAAATTAAATAAATAATATATATATATATATATATAATTTTTTTAGTTTTAATCATTTTCTTATTGAACTTTTATATAAAAAAATTGTAATTGATTGAGATTTTTTCCACTGAAAACTCACTTTCTTGTCACGTCTATTGGATTAATTTTAATTTAAATGTTTCAAATTAATTAAATTTTATTTTTAAAAATTGATTTGAAAATATTTAATCATTATAATTTATATTATATAATAAGTTAAACATAATTTTTGATCAAAATGAATAGTTAAAATAGTAATAATTAATTACCATTATTAGGGTAGAAATGATTTTACAAGGAGATTAAACTGTGAATATAAGGGTTAAAATGCCGATAATAATTTTGAAAATACTATTTTGTAGTAATTTTTCATTATTATTATTTATAATTTTAAATATATTGTTTTTATGCTTTGTTCTTCGGAATGACCATTTTATTTAGAATTTCTTTGGGAAATTTCTTAGTAGTCTCTAAATGGGTTCCATTCTCGCACAAACAAAAGGTCCCCAAAATTCTACACTTATTAAAATATCATAAACCATAATGTTCATAAAATATAAAAAATGAAATCCCAAACATCATTATCAATTTTTTTAACTCCTAGTCCCTTAGAAAGATCAAGACTATAGTTACTAATAGGATATCAAAAGAAAGTTCATCTAAGTGAAGGTAATTATCTTCCTTTATCTCTTCATTGTTATGTATTCTATTAAAACTACTAATTATGTATTGAAACATATAAAATAATAACCCAAATATAATAAATGTATTGATATTATATTATGTTAATTAATAACCTTTATCCTTTTTCACTTCCATAAAATGGTGAATGAAACCATTGATCGTGTGTACGGTGGACTACCGCCTCGTGAAAAAACATAATTCATTTTCTGTCACCACATAGCATGGATGGGTGTATGAATGAAATTTTTTAAATTTATATTATTAATTTAACATTTTATCACTTATGAAAACATAATTTCACATTTACCCTTTTTTACATTCCATTATGTGGGGGGACATGCTAACGTCTCTTTTGTGTAAAGATGACTACAAGCTCAAGAAGTGATGTTATTTGTTTCTCAAAAATGATATATATTAAAGGTAAAAATGTCTATTTTAATGAAATTTTTTGATATATAGGAATTAATAATGATACAATAAATGTTAATATTAAGTTCATATTATATAGTTATAGTCTTCCAAAGATGGAAAAAATTTCATGCAAACATACGACCTACCGTATCCTTGAGTAGTGCATTTCATATTTCTATCCATAATATATTTAAATTAATATAAACAATTATATAATAAAAATATATTATTTAAATTTAACATTTATAAATTTTTATATTTTTTAATGATGATCAATTTATAATAACCATAACTACTGAACCAAAACACTCATGAAAAAATTATAGATTTAACACAGAGAAATAGTGATTTTATAAAGTAGTTATTAATAAATAGGTCTTAGAATATTATAAGGGGATAATATATGATGTTATAAGTATTTGGTTTATACTATAAATAACTTATAAAAAACCCAATACTTATTAAATATGAAGATTGAATGTGTTCGAAGGAAGTCAAGAATGTAGTGGTAAAGGATTTCATCCACAACATTATTCACTATGAGACACAAGCCATATTCACCATGTTTTTCATTGATGTGGTGTAAATAATTAGCCTAAATAACATTTATGATTCATATACTAACAATAATGGGGATTAAATATCTTTTTTAGGATCTATCTTTTATGTGTATTATGTGTTAAATGTAACCAATATGGTAATTGTTTTATGTTACAATCTCATCATTTATCATGATTGATATTGGTTAAGTTTTCAAAATCTCATGATATGCCTCTCAATAATACTAAAAAAAAATATTCAAATGATGTTATTGATGATATTTCTAGTTAATATTACAATTTTTACACTCATTGGTAATGTAATTGATATTTTTAAAGAAAATCAGACATTAGATATAACTTCAGTTGAAAACACATTTTGATGTAATTGTTTTTCTATAATATTTTTTTAAAAATTGTCGAAATGATTTATTGCATAAATTTCTTCCCATGTTTGACTTTTTATCAAATTTTCTGAAATGAATCATCACGTCGTTCTACAAACATTTTATGTTTATATTTTACTAAAAATGGGAAACTATTATATATTTTAAGGGGTACAACATATATGGTATTTTCCACCTTCATGACATCATAATTTTATAAAAATTACTTTACATTTTTTAAATGTAATTTTCAAATAACGGTATTTAAGAAATGATTTATAAATTTTTAGATTCAAAATATTATTTTCAAAGAACATTTATTTTCCTCATGAAATGTTCAAAAATTATTTTAATAATCATTTTATATATTAATGTAATTCATTGATGTTACATTTTTTAATGGGAATATGATAAAATTATTCCATTATTATTATTTCTCATAGTGTTTTTTGTGTAGGATAACAAGAGGTTTATGAATCATGTTTCTCTTTTATGGGTTATTCCCTGAAATGTTTTTTATCAAACTCTCTTATTTTTCCCATTCATTAAGATATGATGAAATTATTAGGATACCTATTTCTATTACATAGGTTTTGATAAGATTAAATATTACTAAAATTAATTTCATTACATGGTTTATGATATTATTTATTTCTTATGATCTTGTATCACACATATATATTCTATTTTAATTATGAGATTGTGGAACCTATGTCTCTATACATTGCATTGGGTATATATTTATATGTCATGGGATAGTGAGGGATATAAAGGGTAGAGATCCTTGTTTAGTAAGAACCATTTTCTACTAAAATGGTCATGGGTGTCATTCTATTATACTATTATGATATTGGGAGTTATACAATTCCATTAAGACAGTCTTTGTAGTGAGACTTAGCTACTTTGAATATTGTTTTTTATTATTATGTATACTCCAAAATTTTATTTATTATGACAATCATATTCTTTAGTGGATCATGTTCTGTTACTCCCTAATGATTCGTGTCATATTAACAAATAATATTTGTTAAATGATTCAAGATGATGATCTTTGATATGTAGGGTACAGTTATTAAATGTTACGCACAAATTATAATTCCATTTTACTCGTGTTTTTCTTTTATAACTCTTTTCATAACATTAAAATGTATCCATGATCACACATTCTTTGGTTTCATATCCACATGTTATAAAGAAATGTATTATATATAATATAATAATGAAGGAGTCTATTTATGATGAACATAGTGGGAGATGATGTAGTTCCCTTATGAATATTTTGTTTTTGTTTACATGTTTTAGAAGTCACTAACCATTTATGATACTAATGCATGAGTTTTTTAAATGTAAGGAATATTCATATAAAAATATTTGACATCTATATTTGATAAGTAACAATCACTACATTGACTATGAAATTGGTTATTTATTTTTTGAAAATGTGATTTAAGTTATATTTGAGGTATTTTATTTCACTTTTAGATCTATAGAATATATTTCATATATTGTGATTTTTAAGGAGTAAGGATAAATATATTTTCCTGGAATCATTTTGTTTTAATTGAGTTTTTTTGGTGATTTATTTTATTATTATAAAACATTAACCTATTTTAAGAAATATATGATAATTTTATTCATTTGTTTTTTTTTCACAATATGAGATTCCACATATTGTCCATGGATATATGTTCATGTTTATCATGGAAAAAAATTAAATGTGATCAAATATATCATATTTTTTGTATTTTTTTAAATCACAATTCTAAGGATTTTGATCCTAAATATGTATTCTTTGGGTTAATATGAACATTGGGTGTTATTATTGGGGTTTTGGATATTCCTATCTTATTTCATCATATGAATATTTATTCATATTAGAAAAATTATTCTAATCATTTTGGTTTTTTAAATAGATATATATAAAGACTGAATTTTCATTATTTTATGGATATTACGATCATTTAAAAGATATTTTTTTTCTTCAGACTTGGAAAACTAAAATAGTTATCTAATCATTGAATATGGATTGAATGAGGTGGATTCCAATTTAAACACAAAACCAAATGAGGAAATTAAATTTAGGGACTCAAATAAATAACATATTTATATTTTCTAAAATTAAATACTAAATTAAATTATTAAATATAGGAAAAATGAACATGAACATGAACATGAATTATTTTTTCATTTTTATATTTATTAATGATAAATGGATGTTCATTTTCACCCTTCACTAATTTTTTATTTTTTGGTCTTCAATATTGTAATAATCATGTACTTTATCACTATCAGTTATTATTTATACATTATATATCTCCCCCTTGACTATATTTATATTCCCTTCTAATATTTTTCTTATCTAGAAACCTAATTTTGTGTTCTTTAAAGTAACATTGTTTTTTTCCCACTCCTCTTTTCAAATATGTTTTTTTCCTTCGAACGATGGGGGATTTCAAGAATGTTATTTTGAAGTATCATACCATTTATTAAAAAGATAAAAAATGTGATCTTCAATTTTTTTTATGGGGGTGGGAGATGTAACACCCCCATATTATATTTCTAAATAATTTGTAATAGCTTGATAACTTTCTTTATATGTATCCTAAAGCATATATCAATCAAGGTACAATAAACTATTATTAACATGCCATTATTCTATTATTTTTGAATATAAATAATTGATTTACTAAAAATATGTATTTTTATAAAAAATAATGATATTATATTTATAAATTGATAATAAATAAGTAATCATTTTTTATTAATGCTAATTTATGATTTAAAAATATATTTTCATCAAACAACTCTTTTTCATCACTTTTTATCAATCACAAATTATATGTCATTTCACATATTTTTTGAAAACTATTTCAAAAATTATATTAATATTTGAAATCGTAATAAAAATTTTATCGTAGGATAATGTTTTTATATTTTTCAAAAAATAATTAATTTTTAGTAAATAGTGAAAAATATTTTTTTGTATAACATTTCTATTATTTTCAAATACATTTAAAATCATGACTTCAAATTTATATTAATGAAACATTAGAATATTTTTATTTCATATAATATAATTAATTATATAGTAATATTAAATATACTTGATTTTGGTAATTGATAATTTTTTTATTTAACACAATTTTTTTTAAAAACTATTCAAACTATTATTTTTTTATCATAATAAATTATATTAGAATATAATTATTAATTAATTTAATTAAACTTATATATTTTTCATTAAATAATATAATCTAACATTCATTTTCTAGTTGTTACAAGGAATTTAATGGGTGTAAATGATGTCTTATGATTAAAAATGTATTTTTCTAAAAATTATATACACTATGGTTTTCACACATATTTAAAATTGAATTTTGACCCATATATAAGATCAATATATTAAATAAGGTTTTATATTTTCAATCATCTTAATTTCTATAATATAATATGTTATACTTAATTTTTTGTCTTTATAAATAGTAAAAAACTTAATGTTTTGTCACCCCGATTAAGGCTACAAAGGGTTTACTGGGGGTTAAACCAAGAGATAATGGTAGGATTTTGTCACACCATAATAATTATAATTATTTTATTTTATTTTTTATAATATTTCTATATTCTCGTTAAGTTCCAGGTTGAGGGATTTTTTAAAATTTTCAATGTTTGATAATTTTGGGGGGTTTCGGGCCTGTACTCGACCGCTGCACAGTTACTCGTAAATGTGTGGTCAACCTATGGGACCGTGAGTCTTCCCAATACTTCAAATAAATAAAAATTATGAAAATTAATTAATGTAAATTTTTAATCAATAATAATTATATTTTTGTTGTTGTAGATAATAATATTATTATTAATAAAATTGTAATTAAAATTATTATTATTAAATTGTTATAAAAATTTATATTATTGAAAAAGAAATGAATATTATTAATATTATGATTATGATTATGATTATTTTTAATTTTGTTAATAATATTTTCAACATTATTATTATCATTATTATTAGAAGTATTATTATTCATTTTATAATTTGAAGGGTTTAAAAAAAATAAAACAATTAAGCCCTCATGCTACCCCAATCCTAATGTTTTGTGGTGGACAATTACTTCCCCCTTGCGCAGGAGACCTACAATCCAATGATAGTTGATATTTCTCGTTTCACCGCCCCTTGCGTAAGACCACCTCCCCTTGTGTGACCCAACCTTGATGGCATCCCTTCCTAGTACAGCCTTCCTCCGGCCAACAACTCTGGTGAGCTATCCTTTGACTCTCTCCCTATCACATATATGAACCTCAAATGGATGAACCCCCAACTCGTGTGGCCCCCTTTCACTCAAAAAATGCTCCCCCTCTTGTAAGTACTCTTTCGTTTATAAGGATTTCATGTTTTGGGTTTTTCGTTTGGCTGAACCTAGATGTTATGGTTGATGTGTGACTCATTTTCTTTGGGTTTTAGGTCTTGTGTATCATTCATGGGTTGTTTTTCTCTCTTCCATCGAGGTTTTATTTTATCCAAACCCAACCTAGGTATGTGTCTTCATCTTCTTTCCATTCCTATTGCTAACCATTGGTTATTGAGTGGTTTCAATTAATTTTTTAATGTGGGTCACTCCTTTATTATGCACATGGAGAGTTCATTGTAGTTTTTTCTTATTGGTATATTTTACTAAAAATATGTTTGGAGATTATTTTCAATCTATGCCTATGTGTATTCCTATCCAATTTAATTTGATTAAATTTCTATTGAGTATAAATGGTTTTGTTAAAATATTCGTGTAGTGTTTTTCCACAAAACAATTTTATGGAAATTTTTTGGTTTGGGTTGTGTTGTATTTCTTAAAAATGTTGGTTTTAATGAAATGGTTTATTAGTTTAGTGGATGGTATGTGTTGAATTATATGATAAAATTTTGGGGCGGAGGACTACTTATTCCATTCCATTGGACATGGGAACATCCATGGGTGCACATAATTCACTCATGGATCAGCCCTTAAATGAAAATGTTGTTGTAAGTGGTTTTTTCATGAACCTAGGTTTTCAAAAGAAAATGTATTCTTTATCTTTTCCTTCTCCCACTGTTAATTAAATGGTTCTATGAATATGCTAATAACTAATTTTATTTGTAAAATAGCGTGGGAAGTGATGATCCATTTGGTGTTTTACAAACTAAATGGTTTACTAAGTGATAAAAGACATTCACCTTCATGTGGGTTTATAAGGATTCATATTGTTTTTGTGATAAATTTGTATTTGGAGTAGAGTCCCATCTGGAATCACATTCTAGAAAGTGACAATATGGATATGGTATTTTATGTTTCTTTTCAAAATTGTTTTAGATGTTCTGGTAAATTCATTGGGTGTGTAGATCTAGGGTCTCGTTCGACAATTTTAGTGTGTTATGTATTTTTTTCTTAGTTTTGAAATAAATATTGACTTGGTTTCTTCAATGGTTTCATGAACCATCCCCCAGGTCCCGTGACAACGCCAATACCTCCTCCAATAGGCCAGGGGATTGTGACTAGCGCCAAGTAGGTATATCCCACAAATTGTAGGTATTATCCCAAGTACTTCCATACATGCACAAAACTCCAAAACGATGATTCTAGGATGTAAAAATACAACGAAGATAAGAATTCCAACCACTATATAAAACAAAACCATGGTGAAAAGGAAATTAATTCTTAGGCTGGAAATCTGGGAGATTATACAATCCCTCTAATGGAAAGATAAACACAAGTAAAACCTTGAGTCCCTAAAGTGAGTTCACTGGTATCCCTACCTAAAGGGTAGGTGAAGGGTAGTTTCCTAAAGCTATAGTAGTACACATTATATATCTAATCCCAATGATCACCATTTTTTCCTGGCCGTCCTTATACACCTTCAATGCATCTAACATTTTAACAAGACACGACATGTGTGGGAAAAGACCATGTATGGGTGAGTAAAACAATTCACAGTAGGACACCCTAATACCACACAGGTAAAACACAATGGGAAACCACAAAGAGATGCATAGTCCAGTCCATGAATGTACATTCCCATTCATATACTAATAATATCTAGATATACTCATTTCAGACACTATGAATCATAAGGTTCCAACTTAATATCCATCAAAAGGATTCCCATCATAGGTTCGAAAGGCAACACATAAAACCAGTAGAAATACACTCAATGAGATTAGATGTCTAAGATGGAACCCGTCTGAGAGGTACACTCCATCGGGAAAAAATCTACCATTCCTAATGATTTTTCTATGAAAACGTGCACCATCAAGAATATCTTACTAATTCTAGATCCAATTCCCTTCCCCAGAGGTTAAAGAATCGATGTTTTGTGCTAAAACCAACACTAAAGAAACCCAAGTGAAGAGTAATTCCCTCACCACTATACATAGATGAATGATCCCTGCCCCAAACCATCTCATGAAACCTACGCCTCTCCTATAAGGAGTGACACGCACCTTATTTCATTGATTTAAAAATAGATTCTATTTAGGTAATTTTCATATCATGTGGATGGTCCCGCTCCCCGTAAATATGTTTGAATGCCAAGGGAGATCAAAATACAATGGGGGACTCCCTCCCCACTACTACTCGGGACAGGGCAGTGCATCTCTAAATGTGAGGACATGCACCCTAATCCTAGAGGGTAGTATGACTCATGAAGGACCCCCACCCTAATCCCACAGGGGATTATTTCTTCGTAATTTGAGGACCCACCCTATACTAGGTACTAGATTACTACTCATTGACTAGGGGACCTGAACAGTAGTATAATAGTGGAGTACTAAGCCTGTTAGTTCACGTATGGATTAATTATTCCCTAAAACTACATGGGAGTACTGAATCCTATCATAGAGGACCACGGCCAACCAAGTATGGGAGTTCTGACACTATCTACATTATACATGGAGGAAATGTGCCCTTGTCCTATAAGGGTGTACTGACTCCCAAGATAGAGGAACCACTGCATTGTAAAAAGGGGAGTACATAAACATCCTTCATAAACATCTATGGTAACCCACACCCTATTAATTACATGGTGTAACACCACTGGTGGATGCTAACAAATAGAAATAAACCATCTCCCACAATTTGGGGAGTCAGAACATTAAAAAACATGAAAATTCTTACTCAATTGAGATTATACTAAAAGGAAAAACTCCTAAAAACACTAGTCCATTTGTAAACATCCACAAAACCTCACATGGAGTATCTCAAAATGTCCATCTCTTGACAAGGGTCCCAACATTTTAGATGGCTTGTTAAACAGATGCTCTGTTCGAATATTATAGGCATTATAGTGAAAATAGACCGGTTAGATCCGAGTTTGGACTGACCCAACCTAACCTGATCTAGCATGGCCCAATGGCCAGGCCCATTGGGTTGTGTGTCCAGCTCTCTAGGCATCCTAGCGTACCAATCCCGTTAGGTCCTTCTGGGATATGAAAACACACCGTGTCCACTTTGGACCCCACATTTGGTTCCTTTTCGATCGCATCCCTCGCATGTATTCCCACAAACCATGTGACAACTCTCAACCGTGGCCGGAACCATGGTCTTTCAGCCTAACACGGTACCCCGCTAACATCGTTACTTTACAATTCAATGTGTCTCCTGGCCGCGGTCTCTGCCGCCACATCATGCTGCCTCCATCACACGGATACCTCCACGTGTCACCAATGCCAGTGCAATGGTGGTGTATCTTGTAGGCCATAGAATGCACTCTAAGGGTACTTTAATTGATTCGTAAGACGTTCTAGGGTCCCCGAGTCGCATTTTTCATCGGAATGGGTTTGAATACTCATTGTTATCAACTACTGTGAAATGTATTTCGAGAAACGATACATCCTTAACGGACATGGTATGTTCGCCACAATCGTCATCAGTCCTCTGGCGTTCCATTTCCATTCTAGATCAAAGAAATCTAATCATTGCACCAAGAAACTGTTGTGAAACGATCAAACATTATTCAAAATGCGAATAAATAAATGAATGTCGGGGAGAGAAGTACAATAATCAACTCGTGGATCAAACATCGTCCATTTGTATATTCTGGCCTCAATCTGCTCATTTGGAAGGATGAAGGAAATGATGAAAACACTAGAAATATATCAAATGATCATATATCCCCAATAAACCACAGAAGGTGAAACCCATCACGTAATAATACGCATGATCCGTGAATCAATCCATTCGTCGATCGATTCATGTGCTTTGTATGAATTCAAACATGGGGAAAGGATGGGATTTTAATTACAACCACTACGTTTAGTTGGATCACTTTTAGATGATAATTGTTGTCCCCCGGCCACATCGATCCTTGTTTCTCTAGCTTTTTCTATTTAGCATCTCTTGATGGAATCTCGAACTCAAGTCCATCGTCGGTGGTGAAAGAGACTTGTCCTCATTTCCTTAGGAAAAATTTAGAGGAACTATCTAGCATTATGATTTATAATGTTGTAACATGTCCACAATTAATGGAGGAAACATGTTATTGTGTTTCATTATTAATGTTTCTCTTTGAAACATGATCACCACACTGCTTCATTTATCAAAGGAGAACTGGTTTATCTATCGCTACATCTTAGTGTCGCCACGGCGAGAAACGTTAAATTGGAAATAAAACTAACTTATTTAAAATTATTTTATGGTAATTTTAAAAGTAAAAATATTATCCTTTTACACTCAACCTGCACCGGTTGAGGTTAGGGTCCACCTAAGGAAATAACATCCTCATGATATAAATAGTAATATCATATTTCATATCTGAGATACTGTTTATGAGATAAAAGGATTTTTAAAATAAAAAAATTATTTTATTATTTTATTTATGGTTACATCCCAAAAACTAATTTCCACAGTTGGCTCATTTACGAAAATCATATGCTCCGCTTATGGAATTCACATCCTCAAGAGCTCAACAGTATGCTAGAATTTCCAATCAAAGTTTCCAATTAAGAGTTATAAGGATTTTAAAAATAAAATGATTTTATTTATGGTAATTACATTTTTCAGTTTTCTCAATTGATACCCACACTAACTGAACATAAGTCATGCCTCGTGTAAACCCGCCATCTGAAAGGTAACCATCCCCCCAAATTTCTATCGTAGGAACCCGTTTATGATTTATTTCACTTTTTAGGTAAACCACTCAAGCATGACATTTAGAAACATAACATTATTAGATTGATATTTTGGGTGTATTGGGACACAGATTCACATGCCGTCTCAGCACCTAGTCATGTTATATTCCCAAGAATATTCAAAAAATTGAATTCGGAAAATCAAACTCATTACATTCTCCACAACATTAGGTTTTACGTCAACGAAATGACAAACAATGTTTTATCTTATGAAAATCCTTACCCCATGCATTGTCTTGGCCATGGAAGCTTTCCAACCGACTCCCTCTTATTAGTATGATGGTTTGGAAAATATCTAGCATGATTCTCCTTACCATTTCATACATTACACCGCCTCTCTTTTGGATAATCTATTCCTCAGTGATGCTCTTGTGCCACAGTCCCATGTGTCTTAGTTAGGGAATGGGTATGCCTCATATGTCGTGATCCTCTCACATGTTGTCTACTAGATCCTATAGAATCCAATATCTAGTGACCACTGTTGTGGTCAAATCCATCTGTTCTTCATTCAAAACACTCTTGTCCTCTAGGGCTTACTCCATCACCCCAGCATAGGTTGGAATATTCAGCAGAACCACTAATGCCCTGATCTCATGAAACAGTCCCTTTTCGAAGGTAGATCTCTGAAAAAAGGGTCTCACAGCATTTCCAAGGAGTACTATGAAAATTAATTGAACCTCTCTGAAAACTTCTCCACTATCATGATGCCATGTCAATGTTGTAGATCCTCCTAGACATGTACTAACCTAAGTATAACTGGTTAAAATTGTTTCATGAATATTATTTCCAAAACATATAAAGTGATTTTCATTGTCACATCCAAAGTAAATAAATAATAATTCCTTTTCATATCTATTAATATTTTTGAATTAAATATTCATTTTACTTAAATTGAGTTTCTATGTTTGATAGCGTACCTGATACACAACAACGAGTTTCTTTGAAATCTTACGTTTCACACTAATAATATAATATTATTATTTTAAATGGTAGTTAACTCCTAACTATTGTATTGGTGGTAATGAAAATAACTAACTACAATATTATTATAAATAATTGTTAAATTTATTTATATTTATACAATAAATGATAGAGGCTCAAAATGTGAATAAATCGAATTTTATTGCATAATTTACATTAAAAGGTTGATTTACTACCTTTTAATGGAGAACCCTCGTTAAATATATTTTTGGTAACTTTAATATTTTCTATTTGACCCAATAAAATTATTCATTAGAATCAGGAAATCAAATTTTACATTGGATGATATTTTGGTATTTTTCTGATAAAATGCATTTTTTAATGAAAAGTGAAACATGTTGTATATTAATTTAAAACTACCTTTTAATTTAATTTATTTATATGGTTATATTATCTTTTTAATTGGTTCTAAAGTGTAAATATATTATATATTTAACACGTAATCCAATGCTGGTCATTGGAATTAATTTCACTTTGAAATTGGACATCGACAAGTGTCAATATTTTGATAGATATTTTTTCTTAAAAACACGCTATTTGATTAACAACGAAAAATAATTATAAATTAATTAATTCTAAATATTTGTGTTTAATTTGGTAAAATAGAAATCATTTTTTTATTCGAAATATCAATTATTACTTAGGCTGAATTTGTGGTTGTTTTCTAAAAAACATAATTTTTTAATGAATTGTGAAACTACTTAGTAGTAGTTAAAGAATGTGAATTATTCATTTAAATGAAATTTTACCACTTTTGTGTATTGAATTTTAAATATATGACTTACATTGTTTTTATTCATATGTAAAATGTGGTTCGATAAGATGAAAATAATTTTTTGTGAATAGTAACTTTTGAATTTTATTTACCGCGATTAATGGTAAACAAGGTAATTCAAGGGAAAAAAATATTATTATTACTAAAAATTACCTGAACACTTTTACTAAACTTATTGGATGAGTAATGGCCAACCGTGGGCTTCCATGGGTCGATTTTAGGACTCCATGAAGCCACTTATGAATTATAATGTTAATTTAATTTAAATAACATAAACTAAAGGAAAAAATGACAAAAACAAATATCTCTTTATAAAGTAATTTTTACATGGTGTTATATAAGTCATCTATTAATCTATAAATATTAATTGGAAAGCTAAAAATATTCCATATATCATGGTATTTGTTTTATAATTTTTAGAAATCGAATAAATGAAATTATTTATGACACAGTAATGATGTAGTGTTTACCTCATTAGTAAATCATTTAAATAAATAATATTATAAATATTAAAATAAAATCCAAACCATATCCAATTTTTATTGGATGATTTTATTTAGACCATGATTCATCTTATATTTGACTCTAATGATTTTTGGACCGTTAGAAACTGAATATCATTTTATAATAAAATAATATTTTCACACTTTCCCAAAGAGCCCATGCTCCCCCTTATAAAAGGAGACCATTTCTAACCAATTCCACAAACCTCTCAAGGATTATGGATCACCCCAAATTTAACTAATTAATCCCCAAACATCCCTTTCTTCGACCAAGAAGCCTTACCTTATGTAGAAGGAACTTAAAAAAACCCTATTGGTTCAAACCCAAGAGAGTTACCCAAATTAAAGGTAACAGTTTCTCATAACTTCTTTTATTTTATTTTACTTATCAAACCCCTAAACTGTATTTATTCTATTCTTTTATAAAAACAAAAGTATCCTCAATATACTAGTATTTTGTTATGAGGCATATTATAACTACACATACACACACCACCATATAATGGGTAAAGAACATATTGTTTCTGTGGATGGACAACTAACGCCTCCCGAAGCGATGATTGTTCGATTATCTCATACCACCTATCATGGTGGACATTAAGATGGAACTATATTTATATATAAAATATATTATTTTTATGTTTTCTTTACGCATATTTATTTTTCTTTTATAGAATACCTTTATGGATTCCATTATGGGTAAACACAATTAATTCATTTGAGGAAGTGCGGACTACCACCCCCTCAAAGTGATATGACTCGTTAATGCCTTATGTGGGACATATAAAGGATTAATTTAATTTTATTATATATGATATTATACTATAAATATAATATACATATGTATCGTTATCTTTAAATTCCATTAAAATAAGAAATAGAAATGGAAGTATCGTTCATGCGTACGTACGGCTAACCGTCTCCATGAACGATGCAATTCATTTATTACCTCTAAATGTATTGTACTAATGTAAATACATGTATATACTGGATATATTTTATATATATGATATAAAAATAAATAATATAATTCTGAAGATAATGGATATTTTTTCAGATTAACAACATGTAATTATAAGGTGTTCATTTTTTACTCAAGTACCAAACATAGACAAAACAATCGTTATTATCATAAATGATTGAATACTACATATAAAATGGAAATAAGGGATATAAAAGGAATAATAAACTTGAAAACGATTCTAAAGAAATTATAAATTAACTTTAGATTATTATTTAGGAGATTAAATAATGATCGAGTCATGTCGGACACGAGGTAAGGGACTTTGTCTCAATCTCCATTCATTGAAGAATATTTGTTTTAATACACTAATTAGTTTTATACATTGTATAAACACCTTTGAATTTTCAATTAATTCAATGGGAATATTTTTCTACGAGGTTTTTTACTAAATGAAAAAAAATAATGTTTCTTTTTAATGTAAATAGTAACAATGACCTTTTGACCGCATCGATTATTATTTTATCTTTGGAATCCATAACAATCCATAATGTTTTTAAAAGAAAAAAATAAATATTGTATACTCTTTTTACGTATTTTGGTATTGAAAAGGATTTTTAGAATGTATTTTTTATTTCAAATATCATGTAATGTTGTATTTTTATTACAATGTGGTAATGTTATATTTCATATATATATATGTTTTGTGTTATTATTATGTTATGTTTCTTGGTCATTGTTTATGTATACGGGTGGTTTTTTGATAATCCTTGGGCAGGTGATACCAATATAGCTCTCTAATGCATTGGGTAATGTGACAGAGGTAAACATGAATGTTTCTCCTAAGAGATTTAGGAAATATACTGTGGTTGGTATTCCAAATGTAACTCCCTATATAGCTGTGATAGCTACAATGTTAGTATGATATGGATGCCACAAGTTACTGTGCTTTTTATGCTCATGTTTTCTTTCATTGTTTTATAACCCTTACTGTGCTTTTTATGCTCATCCCATGTTTTTAAATGTTTTCATAGAACATAAATTTGAATAGGGTCAAGGATGGGATCAAGGAAAAGTCGAACAGTCTAAAACATGGAACTAGACATGACTCTTTTTTTCAAGAGTTTTTATTTTATGAAGAAAATAGAAACTGAGTGGAAGTGTCTACTTTTTAATCTTTTCATATATAATAGTTATGGTCTAATTCTCTAAAACTCTATACTTGAAAATACCCTCAATGTGAATTATTTGTTTAGATCATTATTATGTATTGTTTGAAGGTCGGGTGCATATAGTTTGTATTAGAGGTCAGTTTTGATAAATTTTTGAGTTAGGTAATTGTTAAATTGATTTCCATAATTTAATTAATGTTAAATATATAGAATTTAAAGATTACCATGTTGCTTCGCCTAAGATATTTCTTTGTTCAGAATGGTTTTCCGTAGAGGAAACATGACAGCTATTTGGGGACGATATCAAGAGGAAGAAAACTATCCAAATCAGAAACGTGAGATGGTAAAAATCAGAAAATGAACATTTTGATTATGTAATGTTAAAGATTACTCAGGCTATAAATGGTTGTGGTATCCATGTACGAGATCAGCCAGATCAACTATTGAGGAATAAGTCAGTAGTGGATCATTTCATGAGGCAACATCCCCCATCATTTATAAGATCATCTGACATTGTGCTAGATAATGAGTGGATTAAAGGACAGAAGAATATTTTTGATGTTAGGGGGTTTTCATAACATCAAAAGGTTAGTATTTCTAATTATCATTTTGAAGATGAAGATAATCAATGGTGATTGATGGTGAATAATATCAGGGGTAGTGAGGAGATTGATGCTCTTGATTGGGAAGAATTCAAAGGTATGTTTCTTGAGAAATATTTCTCTAAGTTGGTTAATCTTAGTATGTAAAAACAACTCCAAGAATTATGGGATGAGAATGACTTACTGGCTGCTTATGAACCCAAATTCACTTGATTGGAAAGGTAGGCTTGTAATTTCATACGAGATCTTGATAGTAAAATCAATCATTTTTACTCAGGACTGAAGCCAATCTATCGAAGAGATTTATCTTTCATGAGTTCAAATTTTATGAAAAACGTTTTTGTTGTGTGGATAAGGTGGAAATGTAGATTGTCGATGATAAGGTGTTCTTTGAAAAAAAAAACAGAATAAGAGGGTGAGGTGGTAGGAAAAAGTGTAGAACTCTTTAAAAAATTTTTATGGTAAGAAACATAAGATTTCAATTTTTCGAAATTCAGGTAAAAATCATGATGTGGAATGTCTTTTGAATTAGGTTATGTTCTACCAATGTGGTAAAATGGGACATAAGGCTCGTAATTGCACTGAAAAAGATCAGGGTATTGGTAATACAAAATCTTATTTACAATCTGTAATATGTTTTAAGTGAAAAGAAATGGGCCATTATTCAAATGATTGTCCAATGAAGAACTCGACTGAGGGAATGGAACCCCACTACATGAAGAAAGGGGTGGTGGAATCCTTTTCAACTACTTCAGTAGATGTTGGGACATCAAATGATGTAGTATCATCTCAAGGGAGATCAGTATTTTTCGAAGATTGAATTTAGATCGTGGTACCATCAGTTGAATGTAAAATAATAAAACGTTTCGAAGACAACGTTTCGTACTAGATATGGACATTATGAATTTGTAGTTATGCCTTCTAGTTTAACAAGTGCATCTTCTATATTCATGGATCTTATGAATATAATTTTCCGTGATTTCTTGGATACGTCTGTGGTTGTGTTCATTAATGATATTTTGTTTTATTCAAAGAGTAAATAGGAGCATGAAAGTCATTTAAGGGTTGCCTTGAAATCCTTAAAAGAAAAGAAACATTATGGGAAATTCAGTAAGTGTGAGTTTCGGTTACAACAATGTTCTCTCCTTGGTAACATTGTTTAAAAAAATGGCATAACTATTGGTCCTGCTAAAACAAATGTTGTTGAATAATGGCCAAGACCCACAAATATAACCGAGATCCGTAGATTTCATGGATTTATAGGTCATTACTAGAGGTTTGTTGAAAATTTTTCACGGTTATCTTTCCCAATAATTAAGCTAACTTGAAAAGGTGTTATGTTCATTTGGAAAAAATAATTTGATGATTTTTTTCAAGAATTGAAATGAAGATTGTTGAATACTCCAGTTTTGGTATTCCTTAGAAATGGTTAGTTTTTTATCTATAGTGATGCTTCGTTGAACGGACTTCGTTGTGTATTTGTACAGAATTATCAGGTAATTGATTATTCTTCACGTTAGTATAAACCTTATGAGTTAAATTACACAACTCATGATATGGAATTAACTTCTTTTTTTTCTTTAAAAATTTTGAGGCATCATTTGTATCGAGTGAAATCTGAAATATATACTGAGAAAAAAAGTTTAATGTATAAATTCACATAGATTGAATTGATCATGAGATAGAGGATATGGATAGAATTTATAAAGGGTTATGATTGCTCGATCCTTTACCATCGCAGAAAATCTAAGAAAGTGGCTGATTTATTGAGCCGAAAAAGTAATGCTTCATTAAGAAGGCTAAATTTGGAATGAGATCCTTTGGTTTTTTATTTGATAAACTATGGAGAAAAAGCTGTTGGTGAGGGAAATTATTCTTTTTGGTTTTTGGTGAGAGTGAAATAATTTGAATCAGACATAATTAAGAAAGCACAGAAAGAAGACAGTGAGTGATATAAAAAGGTACAGTTGGTTAGGAAGGTTAAGTTTCCTGATTTTAATGTTGATAATGATTGTGTGTTGAGGTTTGGGAAAAGATTATGTGTTCCTTGTGATTCACAGTTGAAGAGTGGGTTTTTTGGAGAATCACATAGTTTTCCATTTTCAGTTCTCCCTGGAAGTACTAAGATGTACAGAGAACATTTGGAGTGTTACTGGTGGGATGGAATGAAAATAGATATTGTTGATTTTACTGTGAAGTGTATGACTTGTCATCAGGTTAAAGTAGAGTGGTAGTTAACAAAAGGAATGCTTCCGTCTTTACCTGTTCCATAGTGGAAATGGGAAAATATATCGATGGACTTCATTGTGGGGTTACCGAATACATTTCTATGTAATAATAAATCTGGGTTATTGTTGATCGATTGTTTAAATATGCTCAATCCTTTCTATTCGAGGCACTTTGTCTCGATATAAACATGCTCAGTTGGTTGTTAAAGAGATACTAAGGTTGCATGGAGTTCCCCTCTCTATTCTATCTGATCATGATCCCAGTTTTACTTCTAACTTTTGTAAAGGCCTTCAGAAGTCGTTTTGTACTGAATTAAATTTTCCTATAGCTTGTCATCCACAATCAGATGGGCAGTCAGAACAAAAAATTCAGATATGGAGGATATGATACATTCTTGTTCATTAGATTACCAGGGAAGGTGGGACCAACATCTTTCATTGGTTGAATTTTCATATAAAAATAGCTTTCATTCTAGTATACAGATGGTTCTATTTGAGGCATTTTATGGAAAGTGTTCTTGAATTCCAGCTTTTTGGGATGATGTACATGAAAGGAAGCTGATTTGACCCGATTTGGTAGAAGAGATGGCAGAGAAAGTTCAGTTGATTCAGAAGAACATGAGAATAGCTTAGAGTAGTCAGAAAAGTTATGCGGATAACCGGAGGAAGGATATTTGTTTTGAGGTAGGTGATTATATCTTTCTCAAAGTTTCTCCATTGAAAACTGTGATACTTTTTGGTATGAAGGGAATGTTGAGTCCGATGTTCATTGGACCTTTTGAAATCCAAGATAAATTTGTATTAGTTGCATGTAGAATGGCTTTACCTCCATGTTTATCCTAAGTAGACAATTTTTTTCATGTTTTGATATTGAGAAATTATATTCCAGATCCATCTCAGGTTTTGAGTCCAGAGGTAGTTCAGTTCGAATAGAATATATCTTTTGAAGAAAAACATGTCCAAGTTATTTACTATAGAGATCATGTTTTTTGGAATATGGTAATTCACCTGGTAATGGTTTTGTGGAAAACCCATATGGTTAAAGAAGCAAAATGGGAATTTTAAAATTCTACGAGGGATTAATACCCCCACTTATTTGATATGTGAATAAAATTGAGAGGATGCAATTCCCAAAAGAGGGCAAGGAAGTAACATCCCACATAAATAAAGAAAAATTCGTTTTCATATTTATTAATATTTGTGAATTAAATATAAATTTTACCTAAAATGGGTTTCTATATTCGATAGCGTACCCGATACTCAACAACGAGTTTCTTTGAAATCTTACGTTGAACACTAATAAAATAATAATATTATTTTATATGGTAGTTAACTCTTAGCCATTTTTTTGGTGGGAATTAACAAAACATAATAAAATATGATTATATATATTTTTTAAATGTATTTATATTTATCTAATAAATGATAGTGGCTTAAATTTTGAATGAATCTAATTTTGTATCATAATTTACATTAAACAGTCGATTTACCTCATTTTAATAGAGAACCCCCTTTAAATATATTTTTGGTCACTTATATATGTTTTATTTGACCAAATAATGTTCTTCATTAGAATCGGGACATAAAAATTTACTCTGGATGGAATTTTGGTATTTTTCTGATAAGATGCATTTTTATTGAAAAGTGAAACATATTGTATTTTATTTCAAAACTACCTTTTAATCTAATTTATTTATATGGTTGTATTATCTTTTTAATTGGTTTTAAAATATAATTAGATTATATTTTTTCCATTTAATCCAATTTTGGTCATTATAATTAATTTCACATTGAAATTAGACATAAACAAGTGTCAATCTATTGATTGATTTTGTTTCTTAAAAACACGGTATTTGTTTTAACAATGGGAAATAATTTTAAATTAATTAATGAATCTTATATGTTTTTAAATTGGTAAAATAGAAATTATTTTTGAATTTGTAATATCAAATATATCATAGGGTGAATTTTTGGTAGTTTTCAGAAA
This sequence comes from Viscum album, assembly GCA_963277665.1. Taxonomy (NCBI): domain Eukaryota; kingdom Viridiplantae; phylum Streptophyta; class Magnoliopsida; order Santalales; family Viscaceae; genus Viscum; species Viscum album. The sequence continues at coordinate 1,598,657,013 of OY728161.1, forward strand.
AATATCAATTATTGATGAATAGTGAAACCACTTAGTAGTAGTCAAAAAAACTGAATTTTACATTTAAATAAATTTTAACAATTATGTGAATTGAATTTGGAAAATCAGACATACATGGTTGTTATTATTAAGTAAAATTTGGTTCAATAATAATAAAATAATTTTTGGTGAATATTAACTTTTGACTTTTATATACCATGGTTAATGGTAAATAGTGCAATTTAAGATACAAATAATATTATAATTATTAAAAATTACCTTAACACATGTAATAAAATTATTGGATTAGTAATGACCAACCATGGGAATCCTTGGATTGATTTTGGGACCCCATGGAGCCAATTATGAATTATAATGACACTTTATTTGAATTAACTTAATGAAAAGGCAGAAATGACAGAAACAAATATCTCTTTCTAAATAATTTTTTACATGGTGTTATATAAGTCATATATTATATTATAAATATTAATCGGAGATCTAATAATAATTCATACATTATGGTATTTTTTTTTATAATTTTTAGACATCTAATAAATTAAATTATTTATGACACAATAATGATGCAATGTATACCTCACTAAAAACATTTATATAAATAATATTATAAATATTAAAATAACATCCCAAACCTATCCAATTTTTATTGGATGATTTTATTTTTACTGTGAGACATCTTATCTTTGACTCTAATGATTTTCAGACCTTTAGAAACTGAATATCAATATATAATAAAATAATATTTTCACACATTCCTAAAGAGCCCCTCCTCCTCCTTATAAAAGGAGGCCATTTCTAACCAATTACACACACCTCTCAAGCCTCTTGGATCATCCAAACTCTACCAAATTAATCTCCATACATCCCTCTCTTCCTCTAATAACCCTTACCTTAGGTATAAGGGACTTCAACAAACCCTTTTCATTCAAACGAAAGGGAGTTACCCAAATTAAAGGTAACGATTTCTCTAAACATCTTTTCTTTTATTTTAATTCTCCAACACCAAAAATCTTTTTATTCCTATCTTTTATTAAAAAAACTATATTCTCAATATACTGGGATGTTTTTATGAGAATAATTAGAACTAAACTTACACACACCTCCATCTAATGGGTAAAGAACATAATGTTTTTGTGGATGGAAAACTAACGCCTCACATAATGATGATTGTTCGATTATCTCCTACCAGCTATAATGGTGGCCATTAAGATGAAACTATAATTATATATGATAGATATTATTTTTATGTTTTCTTTATGCATCTTTATTTTTCTTTTATAGCACACTGTAATGGTTTCAATAATGGGTAAACGCGATAAATACATTTGTGGAAGAGCAGACTACTGCCCCCTCAAAGTGATATGACTCGTTAATGCCTTATGTGGGATGTATAAAGGATAAACATAATAATATTATATATGATATTATATTGGAATTATAATATAACTATGTATCATTATGTTTCAATTACATTAAATTAAGAAATTGAAATAGATGTAGCGTCCATGCGTGCATACAACTTACCATCTCCATGAATGGTGCATTTCATTTCTTACCTCTAAATGTTATATACTATAGTAAATACATGTATATAATGGATATATATGATATATATTATATCTAAATCAAGAATATCATTCTGATGATAATGGATATTTAACCACAGTAACAACATGTAATTATAAGGTGTTCATTTTTGTCTCAAGTGCCAAATATAGAAAAAACAACCGTTATTAACATAAATGATTACATAATGATTATAACATGGTAATAATTGATAAAAATGTATCATAAACATGAAAAATATTCTACATAAAGTATAAATTATGTTTAGTTTATTATTTAGGAGATTAAGGAACGATCGAGTCATGTCAGACAAGAGGTGAGGGACATCGTCTCAATCTCCTTTCATTGAGGCATATTTGTTTTAATAAATGAATTTCTTTTTATGCGTTGTATAAAAACCTTTTAATTTTCATTTCATTCAAAGGGAATACTTTTATACGAGGTTTTTTACTAAATGAAAAAAAATAATGTTTCTTTTTAACGTAATCGGTGACAATGATCATTTCGCTACCACGAGTATTATTTGATCTTTGGATTCCTTAAATACTCGTAATATTATTAAAATAAAAAATTAAATACCATATACTCTTTTTACATATTTTTTATTGAAAATTATTTTGGGAGTGGATTTAATTTTTCAATAACATGAAATGATATGTTGTTATTACAATGTGGGAATGTTATCTTTATTATATACTTTTGTTATGTGTCATTATTATGTTATGGTTGTTTAGAATTGTTTCCATATATGGGGTGGTTCAATGATAATCCTAGGGAGGGTGAGCCTGAGATAGCTCTCCAATGCATTGGGTAACGTGAAAGAGGTAAGTGTGAATGTTTCTCCTAATAGATTTATGGAATATTCTAGGATGGGTGTTCCAAATGTAACTCCCTACGTAGTTATGATAGCTACAATGTAAGTATTATATAGATGCCACAAGGTACCTTTATTATTTATGATTTCTATGTGTTATTCATAAATCTTATCATTTCATGTGGTAAGTAAAAGAGTTTCTGTTTTTTAATATATTTATGAACTCATGTCTTCTTTCTTTGTTTTATAAACCTTACTAAACTTTTTATGCCCATCCCATGTTTTGAAATGTTTTCACAAGACTTAAAGATGAATAGCATCATGTATGGGATCATGGATAGTCATGCTATCTTAAACATAGAACTATATATGATTCTTTTTTTCAGGATTTTTTATTTTATGAAAAAAATGGAAACTGAGTAGATGTGTCTACTTTTTAATATTTTGAGATGTAATAGTTATGTCGTAATTATCTAAAACAATAAACCATAAAATATACTCAATTAGATTTATTAGTCTAATTAAATATTTTGTAATATTTTAAGTTCGGGTCCTTATAGCCACTTCATCATGAGAATATGCCACCATGCTCCACCAGAGTCTAGCTAAGCCCTAAAGAAGTCTCCCAGTTAGGACTACAAACTGATCAGGTGGTTTCCTCACTAAGAAGTAAACTCGAGTGACTACCTCGTGGAACTCATCTACTACCTGGAGGTCTGGATCCCCAGGATTCTAAAAAATTAATTCCTTTGTAATTTGTGTTTCGCACTTAGCCTACACATATCCTCGGGCCATAGTGCCGACAAAACATGATGCTCTGTGAGTAGCGGTGACACTAGTATACAACCCTTATGGAATGACTCAATGTTAGTACCTCACACCAAATCCTCACATGGGAAAGATAGTCATCGCGATCACGTTGTAGAATACACTTAGGATGTCGTCGATGAGGCATCCTGAAATGGATAATGATGGAAAATGGTTAAATGAGTATATATGTAGAGATGACTCAAGAATTACATGGAAAACACAAACCCATCCTATATGATGCATGCACCATTTCTTTCCCATGGACCATTGTTATAGAGAATGGATACATCGTCCACTACACCAATAATAGAAGCTTTGGAATAAGAGCTGTACTCATACCATCGTTACATTATTTCTATGCCACCCAAACAATGATCACGACTCTATAGTACTAAAGTAGAACTTAAATGATATGATACCACTCCTTCACATCCTGTACCCTGGGGCTTGTATTGTGACTACCCCAAGGCTACCTATGATATTCTATGGGATGGTGACTCATGATGAGTAAGCATATCACACAAATGGGAGGCATTTTCCTTAGTACCTTCACACACACACACACACCTAACTCCAAAACAATGATTATTGGATGTAAAAATACATGGATGTTATGCATGAAGACCACTATGTAAAACACAACCAAAGTGAAACTAAAATAAAACTGTAAGGTGGAAAACTAGGATAGTATACATTCCCACAAAAAGAAAGATATAACACATGTAAAACGACATGTACCTCAATCTCATCCTCCAAGAACCCTACCTGAATGGTGGGTGAAGGGTAGATGCATGATGTCATAGAAGTATGCATATTATATCTAATCACACTAAGCACCACATGATCCATTCCCTCCCTAGACTATTTCAAAGGGTCAAACATTTTCCCAAGACATGAAACATGTACAAAATGATAGTATTTGGTTGCATAAAACATTACTCAGTAGGGAACCCCGAAACAACAAAGGTAAAGCACAAGGTAAACATAACAAAGAAATGCACAGTCATCTCCGCACAGGTATATTGCTATACATATACCATGAAATTCAATATAAACCCATTTTAGACCCAAATGATCTTAACGTTCAAACCTCATGAGATGAAACAATATTCTCTTCATAGTTTTGAAAGCAAACAGATAAAACCAAGAGAAACCTGATCCATGAGCTCAACCAACATTGTTTCGCCGTGTATGAGAGGTACACTCCATCGGGAACAAAATTACCATTCGTAATGGTACATCTTAGAGAACATGCTTCATCGAGAACATCATACTATGTCTATCTCTAGTTCCTATCATGAAAGGTTCACTCATCGTTGTCTTGAACTAAACACAAGACTACGGAAAACCAAGTGGAGAGGCTCATCGTCCTCACCACTGTACAAAGATGAGGGACCCCTGCTCTTAATTATATCTTGAATCCCCTGCCACTCCTATATGGAGTGGCCTAATCCTCACAATATTAAATGATCACTAACTACTATCTAGGTAACGATCTCATCAAGTGGATGGGCACGATCCTCACAACTATGTCTCAATTCTTAGGTAGAAGGGACTTCAACAAACCCTTTTCATTCAAACGAAAGGGAGTTACCCAAATTAAAGGTAACGATTTCTCTAAACATCTTTTCTTTTATTTTAATTCTCCAACACCAAAAATCTTTTTATTCCTATCATTTATTAAAAAAACTGTATTCTCAATATATTGGGATGTTTTTATGAGAATAATTAGAACTAAACTTACACACACCTCCACCTAATGGGTAACGAACATAATGTTTCTGTGGATGGAAAACTAACACCTCACATAATGATGATTGGTCGATTATCTCCTACCAGCTATAATGGTGGCCATTAAGATGAAACTATAATTATATATGATAGATATTATTTTTATGTTTTCTTTATGCATCTTTATTTTTTTTATAGCATACCGTAATGGTTTCAATAATGGGTAAACGCGATAAATACATTTGTGGAAGAGCGGACTACTGGCCCCTCAAAGTGATATGACTCGTTAATGCCTTATGTGGGATGTATAAAGGATAAACATAATAATATTATATATGATATTATACTGGAATTATAATATAACTATGTATCATTACATTTCAATTACATTAAATTAAAAAATTGAAATAGAAGTAGCGTCCATGCCTGCATACAACTTACCATCTCCATGAATGGTGCATTTCATTTCTTACCTCTAAATGATATATACTATAGTAAATACATGTATATAATGGATATATATGATATATATTATATCTAAATCAAGAATATCATTCTGATGATAATGGATATTTAACCACAGTAACAACATGTAATTATAAGGTGTTAATTTTTGTCTCAAGTGCCAAATATAGGCAAAACAACCGTTATTAACATAAATGATTACATAATGATTATAACATGGTAATAATTGATAAAAATGAATCATAAAAATGAAAAATATTCTACATAAAGTATAAATTATGTTTAGTTTATTATTTAGGAGATTAAGGAACGATCGAGTCATGTCACACAAGAGGTGAGGGACATCGTCTCAATCTCCTTTCATTGAGGCATATTTGTTTTAATAAATGAATTTCTTTTATACATTGTATAAAAACCTTTTAATTTTAATTTCATTCAAAGGGAATATTTTTCTACGAGGTTTTTTACTAAATGAAAAAAATAATGTTTCTTTTTAACGTAATCGGTGACAATGATCGTTTCGCTGCCATGAGTATTATTTGATCTTTGGATTCCTTAAATACTCGTAATATTATTAAAATAAAAAAATAAATACTATATACTCTTTTTAAATATTTTGTATTGAAAATTATTTTGGGAGTGGATTTAATTTTTCAATAACATGAAATGATATGTTGTTATTACAATGTGGGAATGTTATCTTTATTATATACTTATGTTATGTGTCATTATTATGTTATGGTTCTTTAGAATTGTTTACATATATGGGGTGGTTAAATGATAATCCTAGGGAGGGTGAGCCTGAGATAGCTCTCCAATGCATTGGGTAACGTGAAGGAGGTAAGCGTGAATGTTTCTCCTAATAGATTTATGGAATATTCTATGATGGGTGTTCCAAATGTAACTCCCTACGTAGTTTTGATAGATACATTGTAAGTATTATATCGATGCCACAAGGTACCTTTATTATTTATGATTTCTATGTTTTATTCATAAATCTTATGATTTCATGTGGTATGTAAAAGAGTTTCTGTTTTTTAATATATTTATGAACTCATGTATTCTTTCTTTGTTTTATAAACCTTACTAAACTTTTTATGCCCATCCCATGTTTTGAAATGTTTTCACAAGACTTAAAGATGAATAACATCATGTATGGGATCATGGATAGTCATGCTATCTTAAACATAGAACTATATATGATTCTTTTTTTCAGGATTTTTTATTTTATGAAAAAAATGGAAACTGAGTAGATGTGTCTACTTTGTAATCTTTTGAGATGTAATAGTTATGTCGTAATTCTCTAAAACAATAAACCATAAAATATACTCAATTAGATTTTTTAGTCTAATTAAATATTTTGTAATATTTTAAGTTTGGGTCCTTATAGCCACTTCATCATGAGAATATGACACCATGCTCCACCAGAGTCTATCTAGGCCCTAAAGAAGTCTCCCAGTTAGGACTACAAACTGATCAGGTGGTTTCATCACTATGAAGTAAACTCGAGTGACTACCTCGTGGAACTCATCTACTACCTTGAGGTCTGGATCCCCAGGATTCTAAAAAATCAATTCCATTAGAATTTGTGTTTCACACTTAGCCTACACATATCCTCGGGCCATAGTGCCGACAAAACATGATGCTCTGTGAGTAGCGGTGAAACTAGTATACAACCCTTATGGAATGCCTCAATGTTAGTACCTCACACCAAAGGCTCACATGGGAAAGATAGTCATTGCAATCACGTTGTATAATACACTTAGGATGTCGTCGATGAGGCATCCTGAAATGGATAATGATGGAAAATGGTTAAATGAGTATATATGTAGAGATGACTCAAGAATTACTTGGAAAACACAAACCCATCCTATATGATGCATGTGCTATTTATTTCCCATGGACCATTGTTATAGAGAATGGATGCATCATCCACTGCACCAATAATAGAAGCTTTGGCATAAGAGCTGAACTCATACCATCGTTACATTATTTCTATGCCAGCCAAACAATGATCACGACTCTATAGTTCTAATGTAGAACTTAAATGATATGATACCACTCCTTCACATCCTGTACCCTGGGGCTTGTATTGTGACTACCCCAAGGCTACCTCTGATATTCTATGGGATGGTGACTCATGATGAGTAAGCATATCAAACAAATGGGAGGCATTTTCCTCAGTACCTTCACACACACACACACACATAACTCCAAAACAATGATTATTGGATGTAAAAATACATGGATGTTATGCATGAAGACCACTAAGTAAAACACAACCAAAGTGAAACTAAAATAAAACTGTAAGGTGGAAAACTAGGATAGTATACATTCCCACCAAAAGAAAGATATAACACATGTAAAACCACATGTACCTAAATATCATCCTCCAAGAACCCTACCTGAATGGTAGGTGAAGGGTAGATGCATGATGTCATAGAATTATGCATATTATATCTAATCACACTGATAACCACATGATCCATGCCCTCCCTAGACTATTTCAAAGGGTCAAACATTTTCCCAAGACATGAAACATGTACAAAATGATAGTATATGGTTGCATAAAACATTACTCAGTAGGGAACCCCGAAACAACAAAGGTAAAGCACAAGGTAAACATAACAAAGAAATGCACAGTCATCTCCGCACAGGTATATTGCCATAAATATACCATGAAATTCAATATAAACCCATTTTAGACCCAAATGATCTTAACGTTCAAACCTCATGAGATGAAACAATATTCTCTTCATAGTTTCGAAAGCAAACAGATAAAACAAAGAGAAACCTGATCCATGAGCTCATCCAACATTGTTTCGCCGTGTATGAGAGGTACACTCCATCAGGAACAAAATTACCATTCATAATGGTACATCTTAGAGAACATGCTTCATCGAGAACATCATACTATGTCTATCTCTAGTTCCTATCATGAAAGGTTCATTCATCGTTGTCTTGAACTAAACACAAGACTACGGAAAACCAAGTGGAGAGGCTCATCGTCCTCACCACTGTACAAAGATGAGGGACCTCAGCTCTTAATTATATCTTGAATCCCCTGCCACTCCTATATGGAGTGGCCTAATCCTAACAATATTAAATGATCACTAACTACTATCTAGGTAACGATCTCATCAAGTGGATGGGCACGATCCTCGCAACTATGTCTCAATTCTTAGGGAGCTCCAACTACCATGGATGACCCACTCCCACTTATACTCAGGATCAGGGAGTGCATCATCGTAGGTGAGGACCCTCACCTTGATCCCATAGGGGACTACAACTCTTGATGGACCCACAACATGATCCCACAAGGTTGTAAGACTCAGAAGTTGAAGACCCAAACCCTACCCTGTAGGAGAGTACTACTCATTGACAAGTAGACCTGCGCCCTGGTACACCAGTGGAGTACTAAACATGTTAGTTCAAATGTGGAAGAACCAGTGACCTAGAACAATAGGAGATTACAAATTCTTATATAGATTACCCACACCATAGTAAAATATGGGAGTAACGAATCGACGTACAGAGGACTCGCTCCCTAGTCCCACAAGGGAGTACCACATATTCCTTCACTAACATCTCTAGGATACCACAAGATAGTCCCTATGGGGATTAACACCCCCATATGAAGCTACCCAAAGGTAAAAATCCAATCCCATGACATGGGTTATACCAACATTACAAAACACGCTGATTCACTTTCAAGTGTTCTTGTACTGGGAGGGACTACTCCTCTAACCATTACTTCATCTTTCAACTTCCTCAAAAACTCACTCGGAGTATCTCAAAATAACAATCACTTCGAAAAGGTCCCAATGTTGTACGTTTCTCAAGAAATGGACACTCTATTTTAACGTAATGGGAATTTTGGTGAAATGTTGTTGGGGGGTCTAGCTCTTTCTAACCTGATCCAGATTAAATGACCTAACCCATCCTTACCAAGTTGGTTCTAGGCTGACCCAGTCTCGCATGTCACAATGTTCGACCCCATTGGGCCCATTGGGTCATGGGTCCAGCCTGTCGGCCCACACTAGTGGGACGACCTTGTCTATCCTTGACAAGGTATCTCACCATGTCCCCTTCACACCACATGGATGGTAGTTTTCCATCATCCTCACAAGAAAACAGTCCCTCAGACCACATTCCATCATAAACCTATGGCCCGATCGAGTTTTTCCATCCTGACGTGGTTCCCCACTGGCACTACTATTCTACACCACTACGGAACACCAGGCTGCAGACTTCGCTACTACAGTGTGCCAGTGGGCTCTTCTGTCAGACATCATATGAGCCCCAGTGGTCTGTTCAATAATATATAAGATGTTATGGAGTCCTCGTGTTTTATTTTTTATCATTAGAGATTTGAATCCTCATTATAATCCACAACAGTGCTATTTCGTTCAAGGGAAGATAACTCATACAGTGCCTTGATCTATTCACCGTCGTTTTGGTCACACATCTGTTGTGTCATTTCCATTCTATATCCAAGACATTGGGTCATTAGACAAATAAATAGTTGTAGAACAATTGACCATTCATCAACCCACGAAGAACACAAATAACTTGGGGTTGAAAATCCAATTAATCAGGACAAGGATCAAACTATGGACATTTATTCATTCCAACCATGATCTGATCCATTAGAAAGATGAAAAACTATGAAAAATATGGAAATAAATCAAATGATCATTAATACCTAATAATCCTCTCAATTTGAAGGTCATACAATAACAATATGAATGATCCGTGTATCGATCTGTTCATCGATCAACTCTCATTCGTCGTAAGAATTCAAAGACGAGGAAAGGATGAAATTAAAATAACAAACCCTAAATTGAGTTAGATTGCTTGAAATTTTTTATTGAAGTCATACCTCCATGTCGGTCATTGTTCCACTACTCTTCGTATATTTTTTTACTATTTGATCGAATCCCAACCTCTGATCCATCATACCTGGTAAGAGAGTCTCCACCTCCACACCTTAGGTAAAACCCAGAGCAATTTTCTAGCATTATGAATTCTATCTCTGGACCCTGTCCCTGATTAATGGAGGAAACAAGTAAATATGATAACACATTTTAGTGTCACTTTTTCACTTTGAAATAGGGTTTCCACGCTGCCTCATATATGAAATGAGAATGGGTTTCTCCGTCGTTGCATCACAGTGTCGCCACAGTGAAAAACGTCAAAAATGATATAAATTAAACATATTTTACTATATTTTATTCTCCATTAAATTGTCTAAAAATAAACCTTATACCCCCGACCCACGTAGGGCAAGGATATGTATCTCCAAATTAAATGACACCCTCACAAGCTCAATAGTACTCTCTGATTTCCAATCTGAGTAAATGTTCATGAGTAATAAGGATTCGATAAACACAATACCTGTTATTTAATTATTTTATTTATGGTCAATAACCACAAACAACTCTCCATAGGAGGACTGTACGGGTCAATGATATGCATTTTATATGTAAATGACATCCTCAGGGGCTCAATGGTACTCTCAGATTTTCAATTTTTGTTACCATTTATGAGTGTTAAGGATTTTAAAAAATAATAATTTTATTTAATTATTTTATTTATAGTTATGCCTTTTCGGATTTTCGTACTGGGGACCCGTGAAAAAATATATATAAATAGAGTCAAGGGTAATCCTGCCATACCGAACACAATGTTGTCCACAAAGTTTTGATTGAATAACCCATTTATGATTTATTATACTTTTTCAATAAAATAATTCATGCATGCTATTTAAAAACATAACATTTTTTGATAGATCATTCCAGGATCTCTGGGCCTTGGAATCACATTTTGTCTCAGTACATAGTCTAAAAAAAATCCAAATAATTTTATAAAAATAGAACTACAAAAATCTAATTCATTACAAATGGAATTTTGGTTTCTAAATATTGTCGGTTCCCTAATGTAATTTCAAAATGGAGGGTTTAATTTTAATCTAAAAGAAGTATTCCCCTTTGGTAATTGGAATACATTTTGATACATGTTTTGATTAAGGGTTTTTTGGTGTGTTATATAAGATTGGTTAAATCCACAATGTTTTTAATGGATTTTAGGAAAATGTATTGGATATTATAATTTAAAGTCCCAATTGGAAATTTTCATATTATTAAAGAACACATAGAATGTTTATATGATGTGATGGACAGATTGGCACTTTAAGGGATGTGATGTACACATTTATATATATATATATAGGTCACCCCTATCTAGTATAAATCTTGTAAGGTTTATTATAATGGTGATTTTCGTTTTTGGGGTAGGGAAGTGCGGTGGTCTTAGGTATGGTAAGTCTTGTGTCTGAGGGCCTCCCACTTACATAGTTTACTATACCATGGGTTCCTTGGATCCTTTTGGAGGATCGAGTGATAGTTGTTAAAAACCGCAATTAGGTTGGTAGGTACCCCCTAGATCTCATATTGGACAGGTGAGATGTTCAACTAGATTGGTCCGTTTAAGGTGAAGAGTGGTTGTTGACATAGGGGCTTCACCATACATTGACAGGTGGTTCTGAACCTAGTACATCCATGGGCCATCTAGGGATTTTTAAGAATGTACATGGTGACTATATTATTTATACTTATTTAATATATATTTCATTTAGTTCAAAGAGTGTACTATTTATTTATTTATAGTTTACCTTGTATATTACTTTTTTGGTATTGGGTTAGGAGTTGGTTTTTAAAAGGGAATTTTTTTAATAAAGGTGTGGAATGTACTAATTTTGAAAAAAAGGGAAAGTGAATTTATTTTTTGAAAAGTGAATTTTTTTTTAATAATTGTATTTCAAACTGGTGTTAATGGATTGATTTAGGTAATGAAACACATAGATTATGTGGTGAATTTCAGATGAGATTGTTTGGATCACACCCTACTGGTACAACTCGATGTTGGTATACTCGAGTTGTTTTGAATGTTTAATCCCTTGATCATGTTTTTGGATGGGTAGATCATAGATATGTCTGAATATCCCAATGGTTAGTGGTGACAATGAGATCACAAGGAGATTTATTTGGTATCGGGTTTTTTCCAATTGTTTTCATTACTGTTTCTGTTTCTTTCTATTTTGTTTTATTTGTATCTAGATCAATTGGGTATTCTTATATGATCATTGGTTTTTTATTTGCAAGTTTGGTTTATTTTATTTGATACTAGTTCATTTGGGATGAAACTGTTCCCTTATTGGTTTAATTTTAATTCCAGACACTAGTTACCAACCCATTAGTATCTGGAAGTCCCTTTGGGCCATGTTGTCGGCCGGTTCAGGTGACCGGTTCAGGGTCAACCCTGGCTAGTTCATATAAAAATGTTATCAGAGTTGGCCCTTGTTATTTGGGTTCTTCAAGAGTTGGAGATTAGGACTGTCGGGACTCTGGAGGTAGGTACGGGAAGGGTTTCATGAACCCATGCTCTTTCGGAACCTCAAGTTATATGGGGTATGTATTGATTTGAGTCTATTTTCATTGCTTTAAATTGAAGAATAAAAATAGAGGTGAGCTGATGCCACATTGATATCTATCATAGAGAAGTTACCCATGTGGATTCCAAATCCATGGTTAAAGTCCCTCTTGGAATTATTACCTACATGGGGCTTGCCTTATTCCTTATTGATGAGTTATATAGAGGCTCTAGTCCATCTGTTTGGTAGTTTGGTGTATGTGGTTCTTTTTCATAGTTTTGGTTGGCAGGAGAGCAATTTTGAGAATCGTAATGGATTTGAAATTGAAGTTATTCTTCCTAATATCATTGAATTGGTAATGGGGGTTCTAAAATTTAATGTTATTTGGTTTGAAAATTTTGTTCTTTTTTGGAATTGGAATGAAAATTGCTTGGTGCAACCCATGGTGTTCTTTATGAACATTATTATATATGGGGTTATGTGTGTGCAAATTGAATATTAACATGTGTGTATCGAAATTTATGGGCACACATGTCATGGTTCATTTTATTACATTGGTGATGTTTTAAATTTTGATGGTTTTGTGAAATTGTTTTCTCTTTATGGAGTGTATTTTGTTCGGTGCAATGTGATTTTGTGTCTGGAAAATAGCCTCGAAATATGGTTATTTTAAAAATTGAATATATTTTGTTATTTGAAATTGGTTTACAAATGGAATTTTCTAATTTGGAAAAGTTCCATTAAGATAAGTCAGTTTTGAAATTTAAGTGAATAGGGTGGATTTTGAAAGATTTTTTTTAGTTTTGTTTGTATTTGTTTGGTTTTTGAGAAGGTCATTTTAACTCAGGATGTTTTTTATACATTGATTTGATATTGGTTTTTGTTTATTCATTCATTTTGTTCAAATAATACCACATAGATTGGTCTCCAATGTTTCCAATGAGTTATGCCCAGTTTTTTGTCCTTCTTAAATATTTATTATTATTTTCGGTGATCGAGGATAGTTAGAGATAGTTATGTTCTTTGAAGAGGTAGGGTGTGTCTTCAGAGTGTTGGGAACTCCCGATGTTTTCAGAGTGAGTGCCTTTTTTTAGTTTGTTTGATAGTCTAGATCTGAAAAAATGGGAGTGTTCTCCCTAATATCATTGAAATTTAGGAAGACGTGGGATGTTTTTAATTATGTCCTCATACAGTGATTCATACATAAATAATTGAAATGAAGAAAAGGGAAGAGCTCTTGCATAATCAACAAGGACAACAGACAGTGAGGGACCACATTGATTGTTTAAAGGAGTAGGCATCCTTTACCCAAGAGGTAGCATCCAAGGATTTTATGAAGAAATATCTTTCATTGGGAGTATTCATGTAGAGATCGTGTATTGAGTCCTCTCGTTTGAGGACCTTTATTTTTAGAAGCTATTGGATGAATCATTTCTGGATGAGATGGTTCTTAGTGTGAATATGGTTGGTGATTTTGTTCCTCTCATTATTCCTGAAGGTTACCCATTTGGAAAGGACTGTATGCTCGAGGAACATGATCCTATGGATTTAGCTGCATTTGTTTGTGTCATCTAGTTCATCATGCTGTTCAGTTTTGTGCCACCGGTGTGGCTAGTTTGGGCACTCGAAGTTATCATGATGCATCCCATAATGGAAATTCCATCGTTGTAGATATTTAGGTCAATAATATTTGTTTTTAATGAATCATCACCTAAAGAACATGTTATGATCAAAGAACGCTCATACATGAAAATGATGCAACATATGCTTCAGACGTCAGAGCCCTAACCATAAGTATCTGAGTGAATCTCGATCATATTCATGAGTTTTTTGGAGGTAGGAATCCTTGGTCCTAGTTTTGTGTTCCATGTTGTAATTGAAACATTTAAATATTTTTAATTCTTGTTTTCTACTGTTGAGGTTTCCCTCCATTTTTAGTCCACTGTTTCCTTGGGAGATTATGATGATCATGTTCTATTGTAACCAAAACATTCATGTCTTTCTGAATATGGTTATCTAAAGAAATAATATTTCTTAAAGTGTGTTTGGACTTTATATGGGTCAATATCGGTTTAGCTATGCTCGTTTGGAGCTGTAAGTGGCTATAGAAGTATCAATGTTTTTAGTTTGGTTCTTGTTCACTATTTGAGTTAAGTTCTTCCATTGGGTTTTTCCCTCATGTACAGTTTTTTTTGTCTTGGTTTGGGAGTTCCATTAATTAGTGGAGGTGTTGTCTCTCTATTGCTATATAGGTTAGTTGGGATCGGTTCAGATTTCTCACATTTCCCCCCTCCCAGGGGTGATATGTGTTGGTTTTAAATTCAGTGCTATTAGAATAATTGTGGTGGGTAGAACCCTCTCATGTTCTTCAATTGTTTAATATGGTGGTTTCATCATGATTGGCATGGTGTGACTTGGAATATAAAATTTCACCCTCTAATAACATGTTTCTTATGGTTGTGTTGGGATATTGACTCAATTTTTGATTAAATTTTAGCTTGGTGACATTCTTGGGGCAGAAGATTTTTATGGTGGGGAGATTTTCTATCCCCGACCATTAAAATTATTTAATTTTATTATTTATTGTATTGGGATATTATCAATGATATTCGAGCTTAGTGCAAGTTTAAAATTTTCAAATATTGATAATTTTTGTGGGTTTCGGGCCGGTACATGGGCACCAGATGGTTAGCAATAACTCTGCTGTTGGATTAACTGACTGTGAAGCTTCACAATACTAAAAATAATTAACTTTTTTTGAAAATTATATAAACTAAATATTTAAATCACAATATTAATATTAATAATATTGCTCTAGGTAATAATAATAATAATATTATTAAATGATTTATTAATATAATTGCTATTAAACTGTTATTAAATTATTACTATTAAAAATTAAATGAATATTATTAATATTATGATTATTAAAATTAAAATTAATATTAAAATTAATATTATTAAGTTTAGAATTATTACTATTAACATCATTATTATTAATTTATCTAATTAAATGTTTTTTCAATAAAAAATAAACCAAATTGCTACCCCCCATTCCCCCACCACTTGCGATAGCAACCTCTCCACCACCAGCGGTGAGAAATCCCTCTTTCACCTCACTCTGCATTAGACCACCTCTCCTTGAACAATCTGACCCTGACATCCTCCCTTATCGGTGCGACCTCCATATGGCCCTCTCTCCAACGAGATACCCTCTGGCGCCCTCCCTCACTCCGGCATGAACCCCATTCGGAGGCACCCCCTGCTCACAAACCCTGTTTCATGTGTACCTAGCTCCATCTATGGTAATTAGCCATTCATTTATAAGTTTCTCAGGTTTAGGGTTTCTCGTTTGACCGAATATAGATTTTAGGATTGATATCTGACTTGTCTCATTGGGGTTTTAGGGTTTAGAGATCAATCTTCGGTTGTTCATCTACCTTCCACTAAGGTATTGTTGCATCTGCACCCCACTGTGGCAAGTGTTTTCATGTTACATCCTTTCTGATTACAAAACATTGTTTCTTAAGGAGTTTCAATTTATTTTTAAATGTGGATTTTACCTTTATTATACTTATGGTCAGGTCATGGTAGGTTTTTATTATAGGTGGAATTTACTAAAATTAGTTTTGAGATTATTTTTTATACATGCCTATCTGTATGCCTATCTAATTGGATTTGATTAAATTTCATTTTAGTTAAAATTTCTATGTTAGATGATTTGGATATTATTTTCCAATAAAATAATTTCAATTTAATTTTTTGGTTTTTGTTGAGTTGGATTGATGAAAAATGTTGGTTTTCATGTAATGGTTTATTGGGTTAATGGAAGGTATGTGTTTTTGACCTTGAAATTTATTTTGTGGAAGGAATACACATGACATTCCATTGGATGTTGGGACATCCATGGGTGCACATAATGCACACATGGATGATCCTTTAATATATAATTGTGTTGTAAGTGGTTCTTTTCATGAACCTATATTTTCAAAAGTAAACGGATTATTTATATTTTCCTCAACCATCTCTTTAATAAATTGTTATATGACTCCACCAATGACTTGTGTGACTTTCAAAAAGGTATGGGAACTGATGACCCATTTGGTGTTTTAAAAATTTAATGGTTTCCATATGGTAAAAATCCCATTTAGAACCTTCAAGTCTGTTTTAAAGGATTTATCACATTTTTGAGATAAAATTGGATTTGGTGTAATGTCTTATTAGACATCACAATATTTAATTTGACATTGTGGATGTGGTATTTGATATTCCTTTTGAAAACAGTTACATAATTTTTATTAAATTCATTGGGTGTGTAAAGATAGGGGTCATTTGGCATTTTTAGTGTGTTGTCTAATTTTTGACATAGTTTTCAAATAATGATGGACTTGGTTTCTGGAATGTTCTGTTGGTTTTGAAATGATTTTGGTTCCATTTTGTCATTATAAAAAGGTGGGTTTTAGTGAAATATAAAATGTTTATTCTTGTTTGGTAATTTGAATGTTTTCTGATACATGATTGTATTAAGGTTTTTATTGGTTTGTTTTATAATAATGGGTACATCCTCAATATTTAGAATGTAACTAATAAAAATGTATTGTAATATCAAATCAAAGGATCATTTGATAGTTTATATATTTTTAAATAAATTTTTTAATGAATTTATGGTATGATGACCCTGTTGGAACTTTTAGTGATGTGATTCTCACATGTATATATAAATAGAGAAACTATATATACGATTTCCCAATTAATTTTTATCATATAAATGATGTTTTTGTTAGGTGTAGGAATGTATGGTGGTGTAAGATAAGGTTACTCACGCATGTGAGGGCCTCACATCTAAAAATGTATACTATACCATGGGTTTTTGGGCGTTATTTAGGGTGTTGAGCGACATTTTCTAACCGACCCCGATAAGATGGGTTTGTACACCCAGGTTCACATATATTCTAGTTGGGATATGTCATTATATTGATATGTTTCGGGAAGCCAATGGTTATTTACTTTGGGTAATTACCATACATGGACAGGTGGTTTCGAACCAAGTATGTCTAAAGTTCATGTAGGAATGTTTCGGAAAGGCCATGGTTATTCTAATATTTATACATGTTTACACTATGCTGCATTTAGTTATTAGACTAAACTTTTTGTTTATTTTCCATAAAATGTGTCTCTAGATTTTTTATGTTTTGGTTTGAGAGTTTTTTCTCAAAAGGTTGACTTTTTTGAGAAAAAAAATCTGTGGCATGTAGTGTTTTTTCCAAAAGGGAGAAAATAGAATTTATTTGTTGAAATGTAAAAAACCATTATTTGTAAAAATATATATCAAACTAATTTTAATGGATAGCTTTTGGAATGGAAACACGTGTAATTTTTTGTGACTGCCTTTTATACTTGTTTGGATCACACCCTATAGGTACCAATCACTATCGGTTGACCCGAGTTGTTTTTTATCTTCTCTTCCCTTTTCAGGTTCATGGTTTAGATGCTCATGGTTGGATAATTATGGGCCTATGGTTGGATGTTACTTTGAGGTCATGTGGATATTGAGTTATTAGTAGTTTAGTTCCTTTTTTTAATTCCAGTTTCAATTTGTTTTTATTCAGTTATAATTGTAGATGGACCATTTGAGTATTCATATATGATTACTGGTTGTTTATCTATGTGTCTAGTTTATTTTATTTTATCTTTGTTCATTTGGTCATAAATCCTTCCATTTTTTGTTTAATTTTAATTCATGACAATAATTTTCAGCCCGTGGGGATCAGGAATTCCCTTCGGTCCATGATACGGGCCAACTCTGGTGACAGGTATAGAGTTGACTCAGGCAGGTTTGTGAAAAAGTTGTATCAGTACATGCCCTTATTATTTGAGATCTCCTATAGTTGTTGGTTAGAACTATTGTAAATCAATATATAAGTATAGTATGATTTTCATGAAATGCTGCTCATTTCAAATATCGAGTTTCCATGTGCAGTTAGATATTTGAGTATTTGACCATTGTTTTGGATTGAGGAATGACAATAAAGGGGATCTGATGTCACATTGGGATATCACATGGATTAGTGACACATGTGAAGTCTATGTGACCGGTTCAAGTCATTCTTAGTGTTATTACATACTTAGTACATGGCAAACTACCATGTTGTTGAGTTGGGAATATATGTTAGTCCCTCCTTATGGTAGATTGGTGTAAGTCACAATTTTTTATTGTTTTGAATAGTGTGAGTGAGATTTTGAGGATGAAAATGGTTTTGAAAGGGATATTCGTCTTCTTATGGGATTTAAATTGGTAAAGTGGGTTCCAGAATCGAAAGTGATTTGGTTTGAAAATTTGATGGTTTTTTGGAATTGGAATGTAAATGGCTTGGTGTGACCCATGTATTTCTTTTTGAACATTTACACATATGGGGCTTTTTGTGTGCAATGTTCTTGTTGGAACATGTGGACAAAAGAATATAGACACTCATGTGATAGTTCATTGGATTCCATGTGTGAGTTTTTGAAATTTAATGGTTTTATAAAATCATTTTATTTTTTTGGTGTGTTTTATTAGGTGAAAAGTGGTTTTGTGTTAGAAAAATATCCTTGAAATAAGGTTATTTTGAAAAGGTAAATTATTTTTTAAATTAAAATTTGGTTTAAAAATGAATTTTGGGAATTTGTAAAATTGTCCTTATAAGAAGTTAGTTTTCAAATTTAAGTTAAATGGGTGTATTTTGAATGAATTGTTTTTGGTTGTGTTTGTATTGGTTTTTTTTGAGTTGGCTATTTCGGATCAGGATGTTATTTTTTATACATTAATTTGATGTTGGTTTTGGTTGGTGTTTTTTTTGTTAAGGGAATTCCCCCAGAAAGGTATCCAATATTTCTAATGAGTTAGGCATAGTTTTGGGTCCATCGAAGACGGTGCTTGTTCTTCATGGTGATCGAGGTCCATTGGAGGTAGTTATGTGGAATACAAATCTCTAGGGTTTCTTTAGAGTGTTGGGAACTCTTGAAGTAATCAGCAAGAATGATGTCTTTGGTATATTTGAAGGTCCAAATTAGGATGAATTTGAGCTACTCGCCCATCCATTATTTCATGTCGTGAAGATGTAATAGTTTTGAAGTCATTATAAATCCAATGGTTCATAACTAAAGATGTTAAGATGAAGAAAATGTAAGAGCTCAAGAATATTCAACAAAGCCAATAAAAAGTGATGGCCATGTTGACCTTTTTAGGAAGATGCCTTTATTATCCATGAAGTTAGCATCATATGATTTCATGAAGACTTCTATTTTATAGGGGTTATTCATCTATAGATCAGGGAGTGAGTCCTCTATTATAATAAACATTTTTTTGAGAAGCTAGTGGATGTAGCGTTTCTATCTGACTTAACCCTAGACTGCAAATGGTTAGGAATTTGGGGCCTCTCATTATTTTGGAAGGTTCCCCATATATAGAGGAGTGTATTCATGAGGAAAATTGTAGGGACCCGAAGCTTGACGTACATGGACATTACATTACTTTTGCGGAATACTTAGTACATAACAAAAACACACACACAAGGACCGTAATAGTTTAGTGTCTTTGGAAACTTGGAATATAATCTTCTAATCGTGGTGAAAGATCTTAAACATCTCCCATAAAGATATTCTTTTTTTTTACCTAAAACCTTTCATTATATCCTGGGGAAAAGAAAACATAAAAAGGTGAGCTCAAATGCTCAGTAAGGGTAAATAAAAGAAATAACAATCACATCATATTCATAAGAACATAACATTTTGGAAATCTTAACCTGAAAAAGAGAGGATAATTTCATAACATGGGATAAATCATAGTAGTGAAATGGAATCCCAATAATCATAAATTAAAACATGAAACTTTCTGGCATACCCACATAATCATAGAGAATCATTTCTTATTAGTCAAGACTCATTGCCAAGACTATCTTAGTGGACAAAGTCCATTTCTGAACCGAGTTCACTCCCCATTCCAGTCCTGTTTTACTGAACCGGTATAACCTTCCATTCCAGCCATGTATATCTCATGAGATATAAAATCATTACCCAATGAATTGGAGGGAGATATAGGTCCCACCCATCTCATAATGATCCCATTCTTATGTGTGCCACAAAATCATAAATCATACATCATTGCATAACCCATGTATTAAAAATGGGAATCTTAAACATCGTGACATCATAAAAAATTCATATAAGATAAAGGAATTCATAAAAATATTTCCATCACAGCATAATCAAATCCATGTCATAATAGGTATAGAAACAAAACCCTATATTATCTTAGATGGAAAATAATTTTGATAAAACTCATGAACTCCATTCTTGGGGAAAATATCCTTTCTTCTTCAAAAACATTTTTCCTTTCTTAACATTTCATAAAATTTTAAAATAAAAGAAGTTGATTAAAAATAAACTTGAAAACTTGTAAAATATGCTTCTTGTAAATAATGTTTTAAAAATCCATTCATTCTATATAAGTTAAAAAAAACATTCTTCTCGTACTTTTGTCAGAAAAGTCAAAAAGTACCTCATATGAAAAATGACAAAAGATTCCTTTCATATATTTTACTAAAAACTCACCGAAGGGTAAAATTTGATTTAAACAATTGTAGATGGATGGAAATAATATTACATATTGAGGAAACATGGATGTGGATGATACAATACACCCCAGTAAATACCAAAGTATAACCAATCTCGGATAAAAATGAGATTGTGATATTTCCCTTACCATAGGCCCGATTTGCTTCGTATGTGTCCAAAAATCCTGTATAATGATTTAAATAATGTCATTTACTTATTCCAGAATCATAATCATTGTTATGATATCATATATGGTTCACTTATTACTTTATATTACCCGTTCTTTTGTAAATTCCATGTTAAAGAGCGTTTTGGGTAAAATTGTTTCATTTGTCGTCCGTGTTTTGACTTGTAATTATTCATATGATTACTTAGATCATGGTTTCTTAATTCCAGATTATAAAACATTATTTATATATAATATATATTCAGAATATGCATATATATAATAAATCAATAAATGGAAATAAATACACCGTTCATGGTGACCGTAGGCCGTACGTACGCCTGAACACTGTTTTCGTTTCCTTATTGAGTTGAATGGAATTAAGTAGGTGACATACATATATATAAACATAAATCCAGTATCATTATTATGTAATATATTTCATGATTACTTATTATATATACTTTATAATCATTCATGAATGGTTAAAGTGGAGAATGAATCTCATCGCGTTGTGGAGACGGTAGTCCGTACGTACGCACGAGCGATGATATCGTTCCCATGGTCGTGGAATTGTGTTGAAGTGCATGTATACTATTTTAGTATCAATATAAATTTATAATAATCATATATATTCACTCTTTACACCATTATACCCATCCAATTAAGGTGGTGGCAGAAAATAGATTACACCACGGCGTGGAGACGATATTCCGTACGTACGAACGCGCGGTGATTTCCTTTTTCTGTAGGATGGATAGAAGGTTAATTAGAGTTGTTTCATATTTATAATAACATATCAGTATATAATAAATTCTGATGTTATTAATTTATCGTGAAACAACTAAAGAAGAAGAAGTTTAAGAAGAACGAAATTGAAAAAGATCGGTAATGGATATTACCTCTTTTTGACGTGCCTTCACTTAACCTACACTTAAATAACTAAGGATGGTCTTTGAAGAAGACCAGTACATATAGGATGATAATAGGGAATAGGAGAAGAGATTTTTTCAGGGGTTGGCTGAGCTTGAATTCTCAAATTGGTGTGAGGAGGAGAGGGAGGAGGTGCCCTTTTATAAGGGAGGAGAGGGGTACCTTTGGAATAACTAAAACTATTATTTTATTATAAAGTCAAATTCGGTTTTAAATAGCTCCAAATTGGTTTATTTCTAAGCTAAGGTGGGTATGGGTCTAAATCCTCTCATCCAATAGAATTTAGAAAAGTTTAGGTTCCTATTTTAACCTTATCATTTAGATTTAACATTAAGTTAAATAATTTTACTTTTATAGTGTCTTCTTTTGTTCTAACACTATAAGGTTAATAAAATTACTATAACAATCCAAACGAACCCCAAGTTGTTAATTATTAATATATATAACCTTATATAAGTCATTTGGCCAAACTGTAGATTTTTAGGAATAAAATAACAATTAATAATATAATATTTGTTTCAAAAACTATTTTATATCAATTTTGACACTATTTAGTAATTGATTTTTTTGAAACTAATAACAGAATGATTATTTCGAAAAAAGTTAATTAAATCAATACTGACATGTCATGTTAACCTATAAAATTATTTTAATTTATAAAAAGTATCAAATTACATTTATTTGGGCATTTATAACATCAATTATGTCAATATTTCATTAATAAGAAAATTACTGCATCATCATTGTGTCATAATAAATGATAATTATTTAATCCATAAAAATTATAAATAAATTACTATGATGTAGATAATTTTTTTTTCTTTCTTGAGACTATTCATGTTTGACTTTTCATGAATTGTATCACTAGAATAAAATTATTATACTTATAAGATTTAAGAAAATGACATGTTGTCACATTCTTTGGTTTTAATAATAATTAAATTATTTTCATTAAAAAAATTTAATTAAATGAATATAATCTGACCCTTAGGTGATATGGGTCGACTTTTAGTCATCTAATAAAATTTTGACATTTTTTGGGGTAATTTTAAAATATTATATTTACCCTTAATTACCTGATTTACCTTTAACTATGGTAAATAAAATTTACCGTAGTTAGTATTCATAATTCCCAAAAATAAAAAGTATCTTATTAACATAATTTGGATCCACTGATTCCAAATATGGAATCCATTTTTCCAAATTCAATACACAAAAGTTGCAGAAATTATATTAAAATTAACCCTGTTGTCGAAAGAAAACGGGTTTTTCTTTAAAACATTGCAAAAGATTGAATTGATTTAACCTAAAAATTCAAGGTAAAATCAATGCTAATGACATACATTATATTAAATGGTAAAAATATATTCTATTTATACTTTAAAACCATTCAATATTATAATTTAACCACATAAGATATTACAATGAAAAAATTTGTTTTTAATTAAAATATACTGTGTTTTTACTATTCATTAAAAGATGAAGGTTATCGGAAAAATATCAAAACTTTATCTAATGTAAATTTTTATATCATGATTCAAAAGAAGAATTTTATTTTGTCAAATTGAACTTATAAACATGTCAAAAACTAGATTTAATGTGGGTGCGCCATCAAAAGGTGGCAAAACTACATTTTTTGAAAAATACTTATTTTACCCGAAAAATTTATTTTGTTATTATACCATGTTCTAGAAATGTGTAAGATGAATAATAATGTTATAAAATTCAAAATTTAGTTAATACTATTCATAATGTCTAGTTCATGACAATATTATAATAATATATCGTTGTTTATTAAAACCTGATATTGCGTACAACACATGCTATCGAGGAAGGTCGTGATTGCATATAATGCAAGCCAAGTCAGGGATGCGTGTTGTGAAAGAATAATTTTGGTGTAGCGTACAACACAAGACATTAATGAAATTAAAAAGAATATTTTTCATAAAATCTCGGGGTGTTACATACATATTCCCAAGGAGTTATCCAAATTGGTTCTAGTTTCTAGTTCGCCAGACTGTTCGGATGTGTTCCACCTATGTGTCCAGTTCGAGCACTCGAAGTCATCATGTCACATCCCTCCAACATTATGCCATAGTTGTGACTAACTAGGTTATCTAGATATGTTTTGGAGGATTTATTTCATGAATAATACCTTAAGATTGAGGGATGATCACAACTAACTGTGAGGTTCGAGATGCTTCGGTTGTTAGAGCCCCAACCATAGGTATCAGGATGAATCTTTTATAGAGTCAAGAGTTTCTAGGGGTGTTAATCCTTGTTATGGGATTTTTGTTCCATGTTTGGATGGTAATATTTAATTATTTTTCATTCATTTTTTTCTACTATTGATGCTTTTCTGCCAATGCAGGTCCATTGTTTACTTGAGAGATTATGATGAACTTGTTCTATTTTATTCTAAATAGTCCTATTTCCATGAATATGATTTTTGAATCATTAATTTTTTTGAAATTATGTATGTAATTTTTGTGGGATCATCTCAGTTTAGCAGTGTTCATTTGGAGATGTATGTTCCTTTTGGAGAATCATTGTTTGTAGTTTTGGTTGGGTTCACAGTATGGGTTACTTTTTTCCCGTGGGGTTTTCTTAATGTTGGGGGTTTTTGAATGGGTCGAGAGTTCTATGTTTCAATGGAGGTGTTTTCTCACTTATGTTATATAAGTTGGTTTGGATCGATTGGGAGTTCCTATATTGGCCCCTCCCTAGGTGTTCTGTTTGGGTTTTATTTTTAGTGCAATTATAATCCTTATGGTGGAGAGAACCCTCTCGTGTTCTTCCCTCGTTTTTGGTTGTGGTTTAATATTGATTGGTTGGGTGTGACATCGAGAATAAATTTTCACCCTGGAATCCCTTGTTTATTTTGGTTGTGTTAGGGAAATGAATCAGTTTATTTTAACTTTAAGATTGGGGACATTTGAGGGGTAAAATGTTTTTGTGGTGGGGAGAATTTTCACACCTCGTCCATTTAAATTATTTATTTTATTATTTCATGGATTTTGATATTCTCATCATTGATCATTTTGATTAATGGTTGAAAATGGACAATTTTTCATAATTTTGGTGGGATTTGGGTTGGTGCAGGGGTACCACACACTTAGCGGTAACCGTACAGTCTCCTCAGGTGACCGTTCGACATCCCAATACATAAAATAAATAAATTCTATTAAAATAAAATAATGAATTGTTTACGAAATAATAATAATAATAACATTTCTGTAGATATTAATATTATTTTTCTTCAATTTTTTTATTAATAATATTAATATTAAATTTTTATTAATTTTATAATTATTGAAAATGAAAAGAAAATTATTAATATTTTAATTATTAATATTATTAATATTATTAAGTTTATTATTTTTATAATAAACATTATTATTATTATTAATGTTGTTCATAATAATTTATATAATTATAAGTGTTTTATATAAAACAATTAAACCCTAGTGCTACCCCCATTCATCTATGTGGTACACAATTCCTACCCTTGCACCGACAACCTCCCCTCCACCAGTGGATGAAATTCCCCCATGCGACGTGGCATGTTACAGACCACCTCCATTTCCGCAAACTAACCCTGGAGTCCCCCCTTCCCGGCATGGCCTTCCTCCAACCACCCTATCCAACGAGTTTTCCTCTAGTACTCTCCCTCTCTCCAGCAAAAACCTCATCTGTTGGAACCTCGTAATCTCATGGACCCCTTTCACACTCACCCAACTATCCATCTATTAATGACTCATTCGTTTCTAATGTTTTCACATGTATGGTTTCTCATTTGGATGAAACTAGACATTTGGGTTAATGTGTGACATGTTTCTTGGAGGTTTAGGGATTATGGATTATTCTTGGGGTGTCATTATCTCTTATGTCGAGGTTTTTTTTACATCTACACATCACCATGGTTGGTGTTTTCATTTACTTTCATTTATGATTCAAAACCATTGGTGTTTGATTAGTTTTAATTATTTTTTAAGAGACATTCTCAAAATTATTATGCTTATGTATTGTTCATGGTAGTATTGTCATGTTGGTAGAATTTATTAAAAAGCGGTTCTGAGATTATTTTCTATTAAAGAATATGTTTGAGCTTATCCAATTGGATTTTATTAAATGAAAATATAGATAAAATGGTTATGTTAGATGATTTGGATAGTGTTTTCCTAAAAAAACTACATTGAAATGTTTTAGTTTGTGTGGTTTTAGATTTATGAAACATATTGATTTTCATGAAATGGATTATTGGGTTAGTGTAAGGTATTTATTGTTTTCCATGAAATTTATTTTGGGGAAAGACTACATATTCCATGCCATTGGATGTGGGAACATACATGTGTTCATGGAATGCATGCATGAATGATCCTTGGAATGATAATGGTGTTGAATGTGTTTCTTTTATTGAATATTGGACCTCAAAACAAAATTAATGCTTCATACCTTCCCCCACACTATATTTATTAAATGGTTATATGAATCCGCTAATTACTTATGTGATATTAAAAACGCTTTGGAATGTGATGACCGATTTTGTGTTTTACAACGTGAATGATTTCCTAATTTATAAAAGATAATATTGAATATTCAGGTTCATTGTAAAGTTTTTATCTTTTTTATTATAAAATTGTATTTGGAGTAATGCCCCATTGGTCATCACATTCATTAATGTGACAATTTTTATGTGGTATTTGATGTTTCTTTTGAAAACATATGATAATATTTTGTTAATTTCATTGTTTGTGTATTTCTAGGGGGCCATTTGGAATTTTGAATGCGTTGTGCGTTTGTGTCTTCAATTTGAAATATTGATTACATGGTTTCTCGAATGGTCTGTTAGTATCAAAATGATGTTGGTTCCCTTCTGTAATATAAAAACTTTGTTTTTAAATGTAATCTAAAACGAGTATTCATGTTTGGTTCTTACAATACATTTTGTTAAATGATTGGATTAAGGGACTATTTGGCGTGTTTTATAAGAATGGGTACTTCATCACTATTTAGAAAGGTTTTTATGACAATGCATTAGAACATATAATTTAAAGGATTTTTTTGGTAATTTCCAAATTTTTAAATAATGGTTTAAATGTTTATATGATGTGATGAACCATTTGGATGTATTAGTGATTTTATGTACACATGTGTATATATATATATATATTGGGAACCACTATATAGGATATACCTATTAAGGTTTTTCATATAAGTGATTCCCATGTTGGGGGTATGAAATTGTAGTGGTGGCAGGTACGGTGAGTCACTCATGTGAGGGACTCCTAATAACATAGTTTATTATACCATGGGTTCCTGGGAGTCTTTTAGGGGATCGATTGATAGTTACTAACCAACCCTAATTAGATGGGTTGGTACCACAGGATCATAGATAGTCTACATGGGATATTCTAATGGATTGTTCGATTTAGGGAATCCACTCGTTGTTGGCATAGGGGATTTAACATACGTCGATAGGTGGTTCTGAGATGAGTACATCCAGGGGACGTCAAGAAATGATTTGGAAATATCATGATATCTCTATTTTTTATACTTTTTTACCATCTGTTTCATTTTTTTCATAGAATTCAGTATTTATATATAAATTGTAAAACCTATCTCTATCAATTTAGGTATTGGGTATGGTTTTGGTTTTGAAAAGGTCAACTTCTGTTGAAAATAAAGGTGAGGCATGATGAGTTTTTGGAAAAGTGGGAAAGTGAATTTATTTGTTGAAATTTGAAGATCCTTATTTTAATAATTATATTTCAAACTAGTGTTAATGGATTGATTTTGTAAAGAAAAAACATATGTATTCCTTGGTAACATCCTACTGAACTTTTTTGGCTCCAACCGTACTCGAACAACTCAGTGTTAGTAGAACCGAGATGTAATTTATGTTCACATCTTTATTCTGGTTCATGGTTTAGATGATCATGTTTCGAGTAGTCTGGCCATATTGTTGGAGGTGAAATTGGGGTCACCTAGAGATCAGGTTAGTCTCATTTTAGTTCCATTTGTTTTAATTCCACTTTTATTTTCTTTCTATTTAGTTATATTTGTATCTGGACAAGTTGTAAATTCTTATATGATTACTGGTTATTTATCTTAATGTTCAATTATTTTTAGTTGATCCTAGTTTATTTGGGCTAAAACCATTCCCTTTTTACTTTAATTTTGACGCCCGATAGTAGTTTCCATCCCATTGGGATCGGCAATGCCCTTCAGTCCACGATGTGAGCTGGCTCATGTGACTATTTCTGGGTCGCCAATGCTAGTTGATGAAAAAACGGTATCAGTTCATGCCCTTCTTATTTGGGATGTTTCGTAGTTGTAGATTACAAATGTTGGGTCACAGTGGTAGGTACGGGGGGTCATGAACCCTTTCTTGAACCGAACACCCACATTCCCATGGTTGTCCCGGATTGGAGACTTTTTTCATTGTTTGGGATTGTGGGATGACAATGGAGGTGAT
This sequence comes from Viscum album, assembly GCA_963277665.1. Lineage (NCBI taxonomy): Eukaryota > Viridiplantae > Streptophyta > Magnoliopsida > Santalales > Viscaceae > Viscum > Viscum album. Next base: position 1,598,686,003 of record OY728161.1, read on the forward strand.
ATGGTGTCACATATTGATCACACATGGAGTATATACCACTCTGGAGTCCAATTGTGTAGTTCAATTCCAACATAGTTTAATCACCTACTTGGGGCATGGACCACTACAATGTCATTTAGTTAGTTACACACACTAGTTCCTCATTCTTGTATTTTGATGTATGTTGTGATTTTAATTGGTTTTTTTTGAAGTGACTGTTCTTTTGATGATGAAAATGGTTTTTAAATAATTATTCAGCTTCCTAATAGACATAAATTGGTAATTTTGGTTCTAAAATTGCATGTTCCTTGGTTTGAAAATTTGGATCATTTTTGGAATTGCTGAGTAAATGGATAAGTGTGAACAGTTGATTTCTTTATGAAAATTTTCACATATGGAGGTAGGTGTGTGGAAAGTGATTGTTTGAATGTGTGGATGGAATCATATGGACACACATGTGATGTTTAATACGATTCCATGTATGAGTATTTGGATTTTATGTTTTTAAAAATTCAGTTTCACTTGGAGGATTGTATTTTTTAGGTGAAAATTTGTTCCATGTTTGGAAAATAGCCTTAAGATAAAGTGATTATGAAAAGTGAAAATATTCTATAAATTGAAATTTTAATTAAAAATGGATTTTTGGAATATGAAAAAGTGTCCATAGAATATTTTTGTTTTGATATTTATGTAAAATGGGTGGCTTTTGAATGAATTGTTTTTGGTTTTTTTTGATGTTTCTTGGTTTTTGAGAGGGTCATTTTGAATGGAGATTTTTTATACACCAATTTGATGTTTTTTGTTCTTTATTTCAAATTATTCAGATAATTCTAAAAGATAAGGTCACCAAAGGTTCCAATGAGTCATGCATAGTTTTTGTTCCTTCGGGTACATTGCTTTTCATTTATGGTTATCGATTTCCATTTGAGGTAGATATGTGACTTAAAGAGGTAAACGGTGTCTTCAGGGTGTTGGGAACTCCTAAAGCTATCAGAATTTGATGTTTTTGGTCAGTTCAATGGTCCACCACTAGATGAATGGGATTTTATCTCCCTTCCATTATTGAAAAATGATGGATGTTATTAAGTCTCACTTTATCGGATGGTTCACTCCTAAAAGGTGAATATTTTGTGAAATAAATAGCTCATGTATATTAAAAAAGGTCCACATATGGTGAAGGACCACGTTAACCATTTCATGGAGCCTGATTCCTTTTCCTAGAAGGTAGCCTCATAGGATTCTATGAGATATCCCTTTTCATTGGGGGGTATTCATGAAGAGATCAAGGAGTGAGTCCTCTATTATAAGGTCAATTGTTTTGAGAAGTTGATAGATGAATCATTTATATTTGAGATAGTTCAATAGAGAATATGTTTGGTAACCTGGTTCCTCTCATCATTCACGAAGGTTCCCTGTCTGTTGAAAAGTGGATTCCAAAGGACCTAATTACAAAGGAATTATCCTCATTGGTTCTAGATTCCATTTTCTTATACCATTTGATTTTGTGACACTGGTGTGGTGATTTCGAGCACTCTAATATGTCATGTCGCATCCCTCCAAAGTCGTTCCATCATTGTAGCTATCTGGGTAATCCGGAGAAGTTTTCAGGAAGCATCATCTTAAGTATACATTATGATCTAGGGATTCTCATACCTGAATGTGAGTTAATATATGCATTGATCATCAGATCCCCAACCAAAGGTATCGAGGTGAAGCTCGTGTACATTTAGGAGTTTCTAGGGGTGTAAATCCTTAGTTTGGTATTTTTGTTCCATGTTGGGATTGTAGCATTTAATGATTTCCTTCTTGTTTTATACTAATGAGATTTTTCCTCTATTGTATTTCAATCATTTCCCATGGATTTTATGATTTTATTTTTCTGTTGTAATCTAAATAGTCCAATTTTCTGAATATGGTTTTATGAGTCATGTATTTTTCTTTATATGATTTTTTTACCTTGTGTGGGATGATATATATTTATTTTTACACATTTGAAGTTGTATGTTCCTGTTGAAGAATAGATATTTATAGTTGCGGTCAGCTTCAATGTTTGGGTTAAGTTCCTCCCGTGGGGATTTCCACAAAGATGGAGTTTTTTCCCTTGGGATAAGAGTTCTATGTTTTTGCAGAGGCGTTTTCTTGATCATTATATAGAAGTTTATTTTTATCAGTTATGATTTCTTGTATTCACCACCTCCCATTGGTGGTATGTTTGGGTTTTCATTTCAGTGCTAGTAGAATCCTTGTGGTGGAGAGAATCCTCAATTTTTCATCTCTCATTTTGGGTTGTGGTTTCATCTAGATTAGTCAGCTAGGTCTTGGAGTATATATAGTTAACTCAGAATCCCTTATTTCCTCTATTTGAGTACATCCATGGATTCAATTTTTGATTAACCTTCATCTATGTGACTTTCTGGGTGGAGAATCTTTTTTAGTGTGGATAATTGCCACACAATGACATTTAAAATTATTTTATTTTATTATTTCTAGGATTTGGATATTCTCGAATTTGTTTAGGTTTAGTGATAGACTAAAATATTTAATTTTTGATATGTTTGGTGGGAATCGCGCTGGTTCACGGGCTCCACATGGTTAGTTGTGGCTGGGTTGTCTTCCATGGTGACAGTGACACTTCCCAATAAATAAAATAAATGAATTGTACGAAAATAGAATAATGTTAATGTTTAAACGATAATAACAATAATATTAATATTGTGGTAGATAATTATATTATTCTTTTTAAAATTTATATTAATAATAATTTTATTAAATTGTTATCAATAATATTATTTTTGGAAATGAAATCAATCTTATTAATATTAATATTATTATTCATATAATTAATAATAATATTTTGTTTATTATTATTAGTAACATTATTATTCTTATTGTCATTATTATTAATAAATTATTGCATTAGAAGGGTTCTAATAATAAAACAAAACACTAGCGCTACCCCTTTCCTATATGCGGCACACAACACCTCAACACCTTGCATATACAACCTCTACTCCACCAGTGGCAGAAATCCCCCCTTTCGATGCGCCATGCACCAGACCGCCTCCCCTTGCATGACCCAACCTCAGCAGCCTCCCATCCCAGTGAGACCTTCCTCCATCCAACCACTCTAGTGAGTTATCCTCATGATGTCTCCTTCTCTCCAACACAATCCCCTTATAGTGACACCCCCTACTTGCACGGCCCCCTTTCTCGCTCACCAATATCTACCTTCATTAAGGAATCAATCATTTCTATGGTTTGATCATGAAACGTTCATCATTTTATTAAACCATGATGTCAATGTTGATTTGTGACTCGTTTTCATAGGGTTCTAGGGCTTTTGGTTCATTCAGGGGGTGTTGTTCTCTTTTCTATCAAGGTTTTGTTGCATCAGAATGCCACCAAGGTAGGTGTTTCCATGTTCTTTCCATTCATATTACTATTCATTTATTCTTGAGTAGTTGGATGTTATTTTAAATTTCGATTTCACCTTTAGTATTCTAATGGATAGTTCATTTTAGTATTTTGTTGTAGGTATAATTTACTTAAAATAGGTTCTGAGGTTCTTTTTAACTATTCATATATGTATGTCTATCCTATTTGATTGGATTAAATTTCATTTTAGTTTATATGGTTATGTATGATGATTTGGGTAGTCCGTTCCCATAAAAACATTTTATTGAAAAGTTTGGTTTGTGTTGGGTTAGATTTATGAAACATATTGGTTTTCATGAAATGGTTTATTGGGTTAGTGTAATGTATGTGTAGTTTTACTTGAAAACTGTATAGAGAATGACTAAATGATCCGTGCTGTTGTATGTGGGATTATCCATGGGCGCACTGAATGCATACATGGAGGATCCATGGAATGATAATGGTGTTGGATGTGGCTCTTTTCATGAACATTATTTTTCAAATGAAAAAACATTCATTATCATTTACACGTCCATCACTTTATTAAATGGTTATTTGTCTCTCATAACGACTTCTGTGATTTTCAAAATGGTATGGGAAGTGATGAACAATTTTATGATAAAAAATTTGTAGGGTCTCTTAATGCTTAAAAGCATGTTTGGCCCCATTTAGTTTTTTAACAGTTTCATATTGTTTTTTGTGATAAAATTGGATTTTTAGAAATGGCCTTTTTGGCATCACATTCTAGAAAGTGACATTTTGGTTGTGTTATTTAATGCTTGTTTGTATATAGTGGTATATGTTTTTTTAATTGCATTGGTTTGGGGAAGATAGGGTCTTATTTTTCATTTTGAGTGTGTTGTTCATTTTATTCGTATTTTTGAAATAAATATGGACATGGTTTCTTGAATAGTATGTTGGTTTCTAAATGATGTAGTTCCATTGTTTAATTAGAAAAATGTGGGTTGAAATCAAATCTAAAAAAATTATGATCGTTATATAGTTGGAATATGTTTTGGTACATGTTTTAATAAAGGGTGTATTAGGTGTCTCTTATAATAATTTGTACATCCTAAAAGTTTAGGAAGGATTTTATGAAAATGCATTGGAACATTTACTTTAATGGAATATATGGAAATTTTCATATTTTGAAAGAAAAGTTCGAATTTTTATTTGATGTGACGACATAGTTAGGCATTTTAGTCATTTTTGGTGGACTTAGGAAATGTGAGTCACATGTTTGAGGGCCTACCACATATGAAGTTTACTATACCATTGGTTCATGGAAATCATTTAAGGGATTGATTGACAGTTTCTTACCAGCCTCGATTAGATGGGTTTGCAACCCCTATGTCACAGATAAGAAAAGGCGGATGTTCCATTAGATTAGCCAGTTTAAGGAATCCTTTGGTTATTGACATAGGTACTTCAGCACACACCGATAGGAGGTTCCGAACCGAGTACGTCTAGGGGAATTCAAGGGATTATTAGGAAATATCATGGATACTATATTATTTATACTTGTATACTACTTATTTGATTTTTTCCTTAGCCTTAACTACTTATTTATGTATTCACAACATTTCATTGACTATTTAGGTTTTGGGTTAGGATTTTTTTATTAAAATGTAGACTTGTTTTGAAAATAAATGTGTGGCATGTACTGTTTTCGAAAAAGGGGAAATGTGAATTTATTTATTTAAATGTGAAAAATATATTTTTAGAAATGAATTTCAATCTGGTGGTAATGTATTTATTTAGTAAAGTAAGAACATGGGTTTTTTAGTGACTACCTACTAAGATTATTTGGTTCATTCCGTACTGGTACCACTCGGTGTCTGTAGACCCATGTTGTTTCAAAAGATAACATTCGTGTTCAGGTTCATGGTTCAGATTCTCATGGTTCGATCAACCTAGCCCTATGGTTGGAGGTGACATTGAGGACATGTGAAGATCAGTTTTGGTATCATTTTAGTTCTGTTTGATCTCATTCCAATTTCAGTTAGTTTTTGTTCTGTTATATATCTATCATGACCGGGTGGCAATTATTATATGATTAGTGGTTTCTTATCTATGAGTCCATTTTATTTTATTTGATCATAGTTCATTTCAGATGATATATTTCATTTTTTGTTTAATTATGATGCATATTAGTAGTTTTCATCCCATGGGGTTCGATAACGCCCTTCGAGCCTTGTCGTGTGATGACTCAGGTGACCAGTTGATGTTCAACATGGGTTGGTTCATGAATTATTTACACCCACACATTATAAATTAATATATTTTCTAAAATATTTCAATATTATGTTACCCTTAGTTTGAATAATCAGACATTTTATGCCAATCTACCATAAAAGATACCATTTATCATTGATATATTTTATGAAATTCCTTACATGTACCGCCTGCAACATATAAAATATAACCTCTTATCCTAATTTTTTTACACCATATGTTCTCATATAGATAGTAAAAACCCTACTCCATAAAAATACATGATTACTTAACATTATCATAGTTATTTATTTTCTCTCTTAAGACATTTCCTTCAAGTCATAAGGTGCCTGATACCATACATTTCTCAACGAAGAGGTATAAACACTAACCATGCTCTATGAAACCTTATAAAAAGTTTTTAATCAATAAAAACATGATTAATATAGTATCATAAAAATAAATAAATGTTATTATAATTATTAGGCAAACATTTACACACATTATTAGTGAAATGGGATCTAAAAGTATCACTCATGCATATATAAATTTATCGCATCCACGGAATGATACGATTAATTTTCCATCGACCACAATATTGGGTTGTTATAAATAATAAAAAAATGTTAATAAGTTAAATTTAAAACATAAATATTGTTCTTATTTATAATTTTTCATATACCTTTTTATCATTATATCTATTAGTAAATGATAATGTCATTCATGGGTATATGTGGACTATCACCACCACAATGTGATATGATTTATTTCTCATTTATAATTTTATTGGATGAAAATAAAGATATATTTAATAAAAATATATCATATTTATGATATAATAATAATTATTTGAAGGTTATTTATAATTTATCTTTCATTATACCCATCCATCAAAAGATGAAGCACCACTCATGTGTATGTACATATTAATTTATCCATGAAGTAATTTAATGAATTTTCCATCTCCAATTAAAATGAGTAATTATAAATAAGTATTTAATGATTATATATAATAAATATTTGAATATTAAATGTTTTTATGTGGAGGAATGATTCTAAATATGAAAGGACCATAACAACATGACTAAAACATAAATGAATAATTTAGAAATTAATACACGAAATGAAAAAATTAATTCAGAATTGTTAAAAAATTGGTACAAAAAATGATATTATTAGATGATATATTGTATTATATGTATGGTGATTATTATTTTATATATTTATAAAAAAATTTAAATTTAGTATAAATGGGTATATAATTCTTATCAATTTGGTTGGATATATGGTAAAGTTGTTATCCCAGTCTCTCTTAATTCAGACATGTTTTATTGTTTAGAACTTATTTAATATTAATATATTATATATAAGAAGAATTAATTTTTTAATTATCCATGATTTATTTAATTTTATTTATATAACCATATTATTTTAAGTGTCCAATGACTTTAAAATAATAATTTACTAAAGCCATATGAGGACTATATTGTGATAATATCATATTTTATTCAATATATTCTTCTAAGTTAATTATATATAATGTTACCATTCACATTTTTCCATCCAAGGTGTTTTTATTTGAATTTTATCATAAGGGTGAGGGTTTATCATTTAAAATTTCATTATTTATCACATAACTTATGATACACACCTATCTTATTTTAGGAGGTCTATACAATTACCAAATGATATTTTTTAAATTAAAATCCAAAATATAATTTTATTTTATGATTTTTTGTGTTATTCCTTTCATGTGGGTTATTATTGAAAAGATACCACAACAGAAAGGGTTATTTATTACACTATAATTTTTACCAATAATTTTTATGCTTAAATTCCCTTAATGAGATTATATGATCAGTATATCTAATCTATTAGGAATTTTTTGATCATATATCTATTTAATGACATTTCATGTTTTCCTTTAGTTTTCCACTCATATTTTAGTCATGATACTCAAAGAACGGTATTGAAAAAAATCAACATGGTTTTTCTATTTGGTTGAGAATCACTTCATTAATTTCTATACCATCATTAAAATGGTTTAACTAATTTTATTACTATTCTATAAATTTATCATGAAGTAAATGTTTAACTATATTTTAATATCATGAATTATTTCAAAGGATTCTAATTAACATTTAGAAAATGTGGTTCTTTTGAAATGTATAAAAAAATGTGAATGGATATTATGTTTTAACAGACACCTCACTAAAATCTTTAACTAACATTATTAATACTATTTCCATTAATTTTTCATTTATATGTTTCCTAGGTAATATTCAAAAAATACATATCAAAAATATTTTGTAAACTTTTAAATTTTAAATACTTGATTTCCAAATTAAAGGGGTATTTTCCTTAAATAATGTCTCAATGATATATTAACAATATTCTCATCTATAACAGTATCCTATGATGTGTCATATGATTTTGTGGGATATTATTAAATGATAATATATTTATTATTTTTATCTATGTTTAATTATTATGATTATAAAGTGCTTATGAAATCAGTATCCTTTCCTCAGGTTATGATATGGTGATCATTTATTGATCTTAAGGCCCAAATATGTATGATTTTTATTTTTCTATTGGTGGGCCCAAAATTATATAGATCCCAAATTAATTGGGTATATATATATTTCATGTGATTATAATAACTGAAATAAGGAGTGAACCCATTTCATTATGTGGATCTGTCCAATAAGATAATATTTGTAGTGAACCATGACTATGGAAATTATGGGATGGGGAGTGAAGCCAGTCCACTATGATATTATTGGAAGATAGAGTTGACTAAGGAAAATATTTTCTATTCCTATATAATTTAAAAAACATATTCTTTATGCTTCTAATATGTTGTAATGAGCAATGACTGATTTTATACATTTAACTACAACCATGTTTAATTTGATTTTATTTGTAAACCATTAATTCATGTTTCATAATAATGATATATGAATTTATGGGTGTGATTATCTAATGTTATTCTAATTTTATCATTCCCTTATGATTATATTATTCATACTTATGATTACCAATGGACATATCTTATGTTAACCCTTATTAAAAATTTGTACATTCTATTTCTTATATTTATGTTCCTTAGGATATGTAGAATAGTGTTATATTTATAATGTCTAAGAAGGGTGATAATTTTGAAGAAAATAATGTAATTTCATTTTAAATATCCTATAAAGAAGAAGTTTATGTATCCATGTTACCAAAGGTACAAAACCTTTTAACATTCTGAAATGGATCATATTGATAGGTAATAAATACTTCTTCCAAAAATATGTAGTATTTATTTATGAAAATAATTTATCTCTATAGATATAATATATAAGTTTTCATGTTAGAGAACCCACTAGTAATTTGAAAATGTATAACCTAAGCCAACCTCAAGGATTTCTTGCTTGATCTAATTATATCATAGTTGAAACAAAAGTATCAAATTTATAAATAAATTTTTCATTGTAAAAGGAATCTAAGGATTGATTTTTCATATTAATGTGAAGATTTACCTAAATTCTATTGGTCATTAACAAAACCATTTTGGTTCTAGTGTTTGGTTGGAGATAAGATCTTAAAAAGGAATATCTTAAATATTTATTCTAGGAATCTAATATTACTAAATAAGGAAGAATGTTTGGTATAATTGAATATATTACCAAATTCATTTTAAAAGTGAGATGATGAGATTAATAGTTTTTCCTAAAATAGTGAGGGTGAAATATTATTAAAGACTATATCTGAAAACATTTATATAATTAGAATACCCTCAAAAATTTTTATCAGAATGTATTAATTAAAATTGGAAGGATACAATTTATTTAATGGGGAGAATTTGAAACCCTAATATTTTACAATACATATTCTCTTTAAATTAATCCAACGTGTTCTATATCATTCTTAAATTTAATCCCTGTAATAAGACAAACTATGATTAATTTTATTTTGGAAAAATTAAAATTTATAAATATAGTTGTTTTATTTTATTTATTTAGTTGGAAGGTATATAAATAGGTAACCACCGTTTGATATATTTTTTTAAAGAGACATAATGTTCACATTTAGTACTAATTCTCTCATGAAATTCAATTAATATCTCTATATGACTAAAAATATCATTTAATGAATAAATTGTATTTTATAAGAAAATTCACTCTTTGGAAATATGTATTATTATTTTATAAAAATCAATATATTATGGTTTAATGGTGATATAATATATTTTTTATATGAATAATATATTAAAAATAATATTAATATTAATTAATAGAAAATAATAATAAAAGTATTTAATATCTAAAAAGACATTTTCCAATTGAAAACAAATTTTTATTTTATTTCATATCACCATTTAAAAGATAATTTATAGATTTATAATTTTTTTGAAAAAATCAATGAAATTTTTTACTCCTAAAAATCATATTTGTAGGACGTGTGGAGTTTTTTGAATGATTGATTTTAGAGGAATAGTTTAAATATAATTTACATGAATACATGAAATTTTATTACATTATTTGAATAAAAAACAAAATAAAAATAAGGGTACTATTTTTCATATATTAAACTTATTTAATAAGTAAAATAATACATTAAATCTATTCATTTAATCTTTAAAAATCATATGATTTAGATCTTGGAACTCAATTTATATTTTATTCAAATAAAAAATGTTTTTGGATTTTCATTATATATTCATATGGTAAATTTCATTTTTGGAATTTTCTAAAAGATAAATAAATATTATCTTTACTAATGAACCATTTTTTGATATTAATGTCAATATAATTGAAATTTTTATCCAAAAAATTATTTAATTCTTTTAATATAAAAATTTCCTAAAATCAGTTTTTGGGTAATATGCGCAAAATATTAAAAACAAATTTTATAAAAAAAATTAAACGTTTTTTTGATAAACTGATTTCAATGTTTAAAATTATAATGATATAATTTTTAGAGGATTAAAATTTAAATTTTAATCACTTGAATTTGTAATAATGTATTTAAATTACTTGCTGTTGTATATGTCAAAAATGGAGAAAGGGGTTTACAAAGTTAAAATAAATTATATAATGATAATTCTTTTACAAAAATGATTTTCAGGGTGTTTCTTGATTAAAATAGTTTCACAACCAATTATTTTCCTCTTTTCAATACAATTACCATTTTAAACATGTGTTCTACATATATTTTTACATTATATTTAAAAAAAATGACATTCCCTTCTCATATTAAAGCGGCCTTCCAGATCCCCTTCAATGTCAATATAAAAATTCATATTTCTTATAAAATATTAAAATTTTATTTCCCATAAAATCATATTCAACATCCCTATGACCCTATTCTTAATAATTTTTCATAATTCATCAATTTCAAAGATGTACATCAAGCAAAACTGTGAATTATCAACAAAGGTACTAACCACTCTTTGATCATTTTTTATCTATCATTTTTAGAAAAGAATATGTTACTAAAAAACATTATTATTTATGCAGTGATTTTTTGTTTTTATATAATAAAAATTACCTACCTTTCACTCTATTTTCTTAGAAAAACCAAAAAAAAGCAATATACATATTTTTGATTTATCAGATCTATTAATGAGAAGTTATATTTTTCATTAATGGCTTACGTAAATGGTTATAGATATATATTTAATTTATTAATATGATATATATATATATATATAATTATTGATATTATATAAACTTTAAATCATTTCTAACCCTTCTCCAATTGTGTGGAATATAAAAACATCATCTATGTGTACATATGATATACCACCTCCTTGAAGTAATGTATTACATTTTTTGTATACGTAGTATTTTATTCATTATCTAATTATACAAAAATATAATATTAATGAAAAAAAGTATAAATATTATCATTTTAATTATTTAATAATGTTATTATTAAAAAAGTGTCACTTTCATAACAATACTCTCCCATCAATTATACCATGTTTTTATTTTTGTATGTTTAACCACATAAATGAAAAATTCATTAAATTTAAATATTGGATTACTATAGAAACATAAATAATAACAATATTATAAATAATTATTAAATAATTATTGTTTTATGGATCAAGAATTTTTATATTAATAGTTTGAAATTTATTAATATTACCATTTTTTGTTAGGAAAGTTACCAAAATAAAATTTCACCGATCCCACATTCTAAAAACTAAAGTTAAACTCTCATGAAATTAAATTACAATAATATAAATCATAAAAAAATTTATATTAATATATTGAATAATACAAAATTGATTAATTTATATTAAATAAATTATAATGTACATCGATATCATAAGTGTGCATCATAACCTAATATTACTAATATGTGGTGGTAAAAAAGAAATAATTGATTAAAATGTTTCTAAAAAATGAATATAAATGAATTATAATAAAATTAATATATATTAATATGGGTATGAAATAAATTATCATGATAGTTATGTATCTTATATGGTATTATATATTGTTGTCAACTAAGCAGAAATACAACGTAAAGGTTTCATCTAATAATTCCTTCTCCAAGACATGTTTTCTATTATGAACATATTTTATTTTATATCCTCTGTATACATTCCAAATTATATATTATATAATAAATAAATCATAATCTCATGGTATATTGTGTGCCATTTAAAAATCTAAATCTCATGAGGTTTTACTCAAATGTTATAAAATATTAAGGGGATCTTCATCATAATTTTTGTTCTTTGTGACTGATTCTATATGTGCCAATTATTTCGATTTCAGTTTTGCATATAAAAAATTTGGTATTATTTTTATAATTATTTCATAAAATAAAAGTTATTTTTAGATATATATAATGTTCTAACTTTTATATGTTTCGATTAAATTGTTACAAAATTAAAATGGGTCTTATTTCCAATATCATTCTAAAATTGATATTTCGTATGAGTGATAATATTCCTAGAGAAATTGAATGATATTTAACATAAAAAATATTAATATTATTCAGTTATTAATTTTTTTTAAATTTCTTCACATGTCTTCATTTCACGTTGAAACATAATTTACCAAAGGAGGTCCGTGTAAGAAAAACTGACCCAACCATTTCTTTTTTGATGTTAATAATATTCCATGATGTACAAATTCTTTTAATGGATGCCCTAATCCAAGATTAAAAAAATTATTCTATTTTTATATACTATTTTAATATATTCATAAAATTTCTAATGAGTTTTTTTAATATTTTCGACATACATTTTTTTGAAAATTCACCCATTTTAATGTTATCTATTTGAATCGATTATTTAAATGTTATAAGATTTCTTATTTATGAAGATTCATTTATAGGATCTGAAATGTATTTCCAAATGATTCTTATTGTTAATATTTTTAGTTAAAATGTAGATATTTTTATCTATTTTATAGTTAATTAGTTAATTTTGAAAATGAATTAATTATTTTCAAAATATATTTTTCAACGATCCATTATTAAATATATATTTTATAGTTAAATGTTTTTAAAATATATACATAAATTTTTTAAAAGGGTTATATATTTTTAAGCCTTGATTACTGATGATTATTTTTGAAATGAAATATTTAAAAAATCACATCAACTGTTTGAAACCATTATATCTTTTTGAAGCCTCTATTATTAATGATTCAATATAAATGTACATTCTTTCAAAAAAAATCACTTCCCCCTTTAAAACCCATTATATAAATTTCAACGAATAGTTATTAAATATTAATTTTAATATCTAATGTTATGAACAATTCACGTAACCCTTTTGAATATTTTATATATTTTATAAAGTCATCATTATTGATATTTATTTCCAATAAATGATTTTGAATATACTATCTTTTCACATTCACATATATAATGTTTTAAAATGTGATAAATAAGTTCATATTTTTACAATAATGTTATGAAATTTTCACTAAAGAGACATTTAATTTTCCCTTACCGTTTTCAATTTAATTAAAAACGATTTTACTCCGTTAGAGTTATGTATCATAAATTTACCTCTAAATTCTCTCGTAATATTTTTCTTTTAGTGGATTAATCAAATAGAATAAATAATCAATTTTTTTATATTGTTGTGTTGTACAATTCAAAGAGTTTCTATTTCGGAATCATTTAATTATCTTTCAATACCCTTTGATGTTCCTTCTATTTCACTTTGTATATGTTGTTATGATACCATCAACTTTTTTATTGTGGACATATTATGAAATGATCTATAAAATATTTCATAAAACATATCTCTCTTTTACATTAGTTAATGACAATATTTTGGAAGAATGTATTCTTCCATTATTCAAGTAGAACACATTAAAATATTTTCATTATGTGATGGTTGAGGTTATATATCACCCTATAATGGATTTGTAAATGTTTTATATTTCGTTAAATAATTATGTGGATCATAGATGTTATGTATATTCATGTTAAAAAATAGTGAAATATGGATTTATTAGACAATAAACATTAATAATTTATTTAAAACAAAATGCATGTAAATTATGTCTCTTTATATAAGGAAGCATGTAATTTTTTTTTCAAAATGGCGTGTATAGATATTTTTTCTGTTCACAAGATGATTTATCAGTATTTTTTTTATTCACAAATGAATGTGCGAGAAATATTTATAATTCTAAAAAATGTATAATTCAACACTGATAATGTTTTTTACATATTCATATTACATAAAATGTTCTCATGTCAGAATGAAACATGGATAATTTTGTACTCAAATCATTATATCATTATTTTTTATATATGATCTAGGTTTATTTGATGTATGAATGATACCATCCTTATGCATTGATTTATGATTAATGAACAATAATTTTTGGGAATGTTTAAATATGTTATGTATATAATCCTTGACTATTTTATCATATCCACATGTTTATCTTTTCCCCACTTATGGTCATAAATTTTTATATTTTATGCTTACCCTTATTAAGCATTTGATGTCACCCATTTTAGATATTTCCATTACTTATGTTCTATAGATGAGTATAACCTAGGATATGTCAATATGGGTATCTAGTATGGTGCGATTATTGAGAATTTTTCACAATATGATTCTTTTATATAAAATATTCCAAGACACTGAACCATTTGGTCCAAGTCCTACCAGATTATATATTAGATGTAATGATTAACCTATGAAATGATGTAAAATAAAGAGGCATATAACTTGGGTTAACTCACTTTGTATCAGTGGTATATCTAAAGTATATGTTTCTGAAACTGGACCATGTAGTGCTCGTTTGGGGAACATCAATGGGATAACATTTGGAACACATGATATCCCTTATCAAAATCCAAGGTTACTTTTATTCTATTTTTATAGGGATTTTTAAGGATCTTGGATATCTATATCCACTGCTAGATCACCTGTACCGTTTATATTGTTAACTGTCCCAACTCTATCCCTATATAATATTCCATAGAAATCATTGACCAAAAAAGTGGTGAAATAAAGGGTATACCATATATGGCCCAGAAAGGATCCCTAATGATAGTATACTAGTAGATATTTTGTAAAAAAACCTCACCAACTGTAGTTGATTAACCAAACCACAATACAAATATAGCACACAATCCCAAATCTTATTCTCAATAACATGAATGTTTCTCTCCATATAACCAAATTTCTATTGGTGTAATATGATAATCTATAAAAACACTACCTAGGTCAGTATAATGAAACCCAAGAGGTGGTAAACACGTGACCTTAGGTGTGAATCCTTATATTCATGATTCTATAGACTAGGTTTCAATTCCCAATATAATAATAGTGAGAATATTCCCTTGAATATATAACATATGGTTCATTTCCTTTTCTATCAAAAATTCAGAATGACCCTTCAATGTAGTTGAATTCCCCAAATAAGAAGATAATAAATAGGGAACATAGAGGGATACCAACATAAATATTACAATAGAAATAGAAGTCCATATGATGAGTTAACTAAATTAGATTGGTAACAGATGATGCAATTTACAATATAAATTTCCAAATAGGGATAACAGAATGTCACATTAGATGATAAATTTGTATTAAAATAAAATAAAAGTTAAAGAAATGGTCTCTGACCCAACCCGCATAATAATCCTTTCATAATCATCATCCATTATAAACTCATTTACCCAAATCAGATGTCCATTTCCACGAGATACATGACCCTGAAAGGAAACATGATTGTATTACAATATACACCAAAGCCCATGTTATATGTGTGGGTAGTAGGTTAGAACAATGACCTGGTAGGATTTACCCACTCACATAAACATAATGAGTGATACTATGATCAAGTGTATGTGAATAAAAATCTCAATAAATTTCATGATATCAAAAATATATCCAATCCAACATGAAAAATTACTCTGAATGCACATAAAAAAAATCATTTAATGTCATGGTGTGATAACTAACCACACCGACATTGAACAATGCTAGTAAAGTGAGTCATCTCATAATAAAACATATCCCATTTCCCAATGCATTCAGAAATAACCTCAAATTGTGTTTTGCTTTATACCCAATCACTTGGGTAGGGCTGCCAACCGAGTCTCTATCTCATATCACATCTCATACAATTATCCTCTTACCCAATGTCATGAATCATATATTATTACATTTGAAATACCATATCCCATAAAATATCACATACCTCCACAATAACACTCCAAATTAGGTTGAATGGAACATCACATAGCACGTCACACACATCCAAACTATCATATAATGTGATGAAACATAACACATCATATATAACATCCCATTACTAAACCCTATAACTTTTGGTGAGGCCTATTAAAACATCAAATAACATATCACATAACTCCACCCTTTTACTCATGGAATGGTACATACCATATCCCATATCACATCACACAACACCTACCTATCATTCATGGATATTCCTCATATGTATCTAAGAAGTATGAGAATGTTTAAAAACAAAATAAATTAGACATTTCCAAAACCCAATTCTTCACTATCACTAGTTTTTATATAGTTCTATATTAGTCTAAAATGCACAAACAACTCATCAAAACCCACCCTGACCAATTCATCCACACTCTATCACCCTAACAACTCAATATCCCCAATATAAACATTGATTCCTAAGGATACCCTATATGAAACCTCTCATAGTTATCGACACATAATATAATGTCTGGTAACAAGGTAACAATACCTCTTAAGCTATGTTCCATGTAATACAATACCACAAAGGAAATACACCACAATGACTGTGTGGGGGAACTAATGTTTATATTCTCAAAACAGAAGGAAAAATCAATTATCTCGTATCCCATATTTGTATCCATTATTAGGATCAATATACCACAGTGTACACATCTTATGAAATCAAAATATAGTGTCAATGGGGTATAAAAGAATTAACTCCCACATGAACTAATAAGAAATATATTTACGATCACATACAAGATATTTAAAGGGACTTACAAATCTCAATAAAATTAAGAAAATAAAAAAATATAATGGTGAATATATCCTCTTTTAGTCACTCCATCACCATATCAACCACCCACCAAAATGGCGCAATAAGGTTTCAAGGGACCTGCATGTAATAGAAATCCATCAGGAATCAGAACATAATATAACCAACCCATAAATCAAAGAAGGTCTCAAATATTGTCCTCATGGTATGATACATCATTATATGATCAGGATGAATATATAAGGAAATATTAATCCATGATCTTGAATATATGTTTATAATATTTTGAATTAATGAATACAAGGTTAACTAAAAAAACTCTAAAACCAAGGCCTTCTATATTTTATATAAAAACCATCCTAAAATCCCCTTCACAAATCATTAGTATGAGTTATCATTTCCAATCATTAGTCCTTATATGTACTTGTCCAAAATATAAAATAAATATTCTAGGAAAATCCCTAATTTTTTTATTATTCTTTTAAAACCAATAACATTGAAAAACCCATCTTTTCATGAAATTAAATTTTAAAAAACATCCATTATAATTGAATTTTATAATAAAAATACCATTCTAAATCCATATTTAAAGGAAATACCCATTAACCATTAAATTATAAATTATACAACCAGAAAAATAATAAATAGGGCCACCAAAACGTGTTTAACTAATGTGCCATCAATGAAACATTTATAAAGCTACATTATTCTTGATGATTTTCAGGAATATGTGATCTCATTCGAATCAATATGGATAGTGAAAAAAATATTTAGAATATTCTATAAATAATAATGTTGGTAGTCTTATAAACATAATGAAATATGGTAACTAAGTGACATGGTAATGTAAAGGCCACCTTCCTCAATTGATAACCCATAATCAATCCCATGATCATACCATCCACCAAGATCACATAGAAACCAATATAATACAAATTTAACATTAAACAAAATAAATATTATACAAAAAATTATAACATAATTATCATAATTGAATACCCGATTAAAAAATGACAGAGATAGTCTACGGTGTTGAAATAAGAATCCATGGTTTTTAGTCTACTCCCAAAAATTACCAATGCCTATGCCATACAAAATACACAAATTATATTGAAAATTCAAATCCTAATTTCATCCTAATTTTTCAAAATCCATAATTATTTTAGTAAGGAAACCTATCATAAGATAAATGTCAAGTGATGAAATAAAAAACTCATCTTAGGAAATCTTATAAACATTACGTGTGAAAGATTATTTTACACAATTATATTAAACAATTAATATATTGATTTTCATATGAAAATACAGTGATGATACACCACTATGAAATAAAATGATTGAATTACATCATATGATGAGGAGGATGGTATATTTGTAATCCTTACATGGATTCTCTTCTGAATCATATATATTCGAAGGAGAACTGAAGGGGAACTATGAGGGTGAAGAAAATAGGGAGATTTTTTAAATATGGCCTGGTATGAGTGGATCATCTCCTAAAATTTAATCAAAATATAGTTCATTCACAACTAAATATTGGTATAGATCCCCATTTGGTAGGTGCTCAACCCTCATCAGGTTTATGGTTCCTTAATCAGGGATTATGTGAATGTAAATAATCACATTATTCCACTTTAGGTGGGAAACCTACTCTTCCCACTACCCTAGGTAATCAAGTTAAATAAATAAAGAACCTAATTGCTACATCTAGCAACAAATCTTCTTTTATCCTCCACCAACGCAAATAATCACATTCAAATTGCATTTCCATTAATTATTATTCCCTGAAACATCCTGCAATATACTTGAAACTTGATCTAATGTTAATTCATCCAATCTAAAATAAAAAATTAAAATTAAACGATTCACCAGGGAGAGAAATACCTAACTTTATATAGTTTTTACCAATACTAATATATTTCGATTGTAACAGATTTAGTTAAAAATGTTTCTAGAATTTCATGACTAAAACCCTCCATAAAATGAATATGAAATGAGGACTATTATCAATGATGATCATAGATGCAACGTTTTTCAATCATATTCTTTTATTTGTGTATATGTGTCCCAAATTCATCAACAATGTTTACACCCATATAAAAATAATGTGAGACAATTTTCTCAATCTATCAAAAATAAACATGAAAACATAACAACCCTTCTCTAATCATAGAAGTAAAATCATTAAATACATTGATATTATTTCCCATTTCAACTCTAGAACCTCAAGGGGTAGGATTAAACCATTGGAAACCTAGTTCACAACCCTAACATTTATACATTTGATGTTCGATTCAATGAACTCAGAAACACTCAGTTTAAAACTTTTCGACCAAAATATATTCTTGAGACCATATTACATATTCATTATGCTAGTATGTACTTATAATGTGGAAGTATGAAACTATATCGACACCTCCTTAGATAATTCATTGAGAACCACTTTACCCTATGAGAAGAGGATGACACAATCACAACCATTTTAAAATCCATCTTGGACATCACATAATGTTGTAAAGTCACATGCCATTTCATCATTGATATACAATAGATAGGAATCCATCGTCTGGTGAATATGTGTTGTGGAAAATATTATCGATCAGAGGAAAGTAACATCTTCAACTTCTACTAATAACAATCACTTTGAGGATATCTACACAAAATCATCCTTCAGAATTTGATATTGATATTTCATATTAATGAAATAAACCACCAAATATTCAATCCCTACTATATAAAATCTATTGAAGTCACTATGATTTAATATCTCCATCCAAATACCCTAAATTTGGTCGATATATCTATATGGGAAAATATATATATGAGACTTTTATGATTCATTAATAAAATAATCTTCATTCCAATAACATATTTTTTGAAATTTTCAAATCAAACATTACGACTGGAATACTAAATTCATGTGGTCTATAGTTCATCTTTTGATCTATGAGCTTATTGGGCCCATAAGATATCATTACCTATCTATATATTAAAACAAACAACCCCAGATATAAAATCATCTTTTAAAACAACATACTTAACCCTAACCATTAGAATCCACACAAATAGATTACTAGTCAGCATCTAAATTAACACTTTCAATGTACTATAAGAATGGTAAAACTAGATGAAATGAGGCCACTTTGGTGTAATGCAACACATTTGTTATTGAATCATTGAGTAGTATTCCATAATTTATGTGTAATATACAAATAACCTAAGGAAATGGCATACCTAAAACACTATCTTGGATATATCCCAATAAATCTCAATATCAACCACCACAAGATCAACTATAACCCTACCCTATAAGATGGAATTTTTTAAGAAATTAAATCCCCAAATGTATAAAAATCACTTCCGAAATACTCCATATAGCTGGTCATTATAGTGTAAGAATAAGATAAACCCCAAATAATATACATTCTTAAACATCATCAAATAATAAAAACTTATGTCAACAAATAATCCCATAATTAATCAATATAGAAAAAAAAGGAAGAGATAGTTAATGATTCCCGGGAATAATGAATGATAATTCATCACCGCAAAACCACATTATTTGGAATTTATAGTGTCTATAACATTACATGAACACTGTCTATGAGATTTCATATTAAATAATATAAATCTAGTGATATTCAAACTCAATATTTATCTTTGAGCACCATTATTACACTTTTATCTTGTAAATTAAATCATTAATACTTATATTACGGAACTTGTTCTTAATATTATCTTTATTTAGATGGTGATACACAATAAAATCCAAAAAATATTATTATTATTCATAGCTAATTTAAAAAGTTTTACCAAAGGATATACAATGTTTTTTATAAAAATATTTCTTTTTATTTTCCAATAAAAATTCATTTAAACCCCTATGATAAGATAAAACTATCAAATATTCCATAGATGAAATATGTTATATCACAGGGTGGAAAATAATTGTAAAATTTACCTCATAATAAAGGGTGAAACACATCACATTTTCATAATAAAAAATATATGTACTCTCCATGTACAATAAGTAACCTCTCATCTACAACATCTTATATATGTATGGCCACATCTACCATATAATATGTAACTAAACGAAATATCTATATTTTATTCCATTTTTATCTTATTAGATGGTCCCACTAAAAAATTAATTTGATGATATTAGTGAGAGGGTATATTTTTAAAAACAAATATCTAATTGAAACGGTCAAAATTATGGCACTGAAGGTATCTATAAAATAAAAAAAAGGATTTAGTAAGAAAATAACGGTTCATGGTACTATGAATGAGTAAACGTTTCAGTGTATATAATACAAAAATCATAAATCAAACCATGATCCTTAATACATTATCAAATCCCCATATTGTCTATTCTATATTTGGACATATGCTCTGGTATTCTCTAATTATCATGAACAATATAGTAGTAGTTTGGGAAAATATTGATCAAATATCCATAAATATCTATTTAGTCATATACCACTATCACCCCTACTATATCCACCTCCATTAGGGCCTCCCTATTCAACTTGGTGTTGTTTAAGATATATTTGTTTCTTCTTTCTAGAAGTTCCTTCAACAATTTCAAATATTCTATACTTTTGTACTCTCTAATTAGGATAAGACATATCATGGTTTCTCAACCCACTAAAAGAATAAAATATAGTATTCCCATACTATCTATAACCTATTAGACATCCCTCTAATTCATATCCCTTAAAAATAGAATATAAAGGTTTCAGTCACTAATTGTGCTACATCAACATTTTTATCTGATAAAATCCCCTAATGAGTTTTCTAGAGGAAAACTTGTACCTTACCCTTTCTAGGTAATAATACAAAATAAAATCAATAACCAAGTAATAATTTATAGATAATTTATTGGTGGGGATTTATAAGGGTATAATTATAGAACTAATATACCTATAAAGGCCTCACTCAGACATTACTTCCAGAATAAACCGTCTTGAAACATATCCATAGAATACCTCATTAGGTTTATAAAACTTAAGGAATTTTTTGGAAAGATCACAAAACCCTCCTAATTATCTAGTATCTTTATTATTCATGCTTTCCATAGAATAAATATAGTGTTAAAATCTCTATATAAAGTCTCATTATTTTACAAGGATAATGTGACCATATAGCGTGTTTATGTTATCAACATACTATAATGACATGTTTTTCTATTAAGATGGCTTGTAGAAAGAACCATCATCTAATTGGTGGGTTTCAATAAAAAATGGATAATTTGAGTCACTGACACTAACCAATAGATTGTCTCACAAATATTTGGATTTCATTATAACATATGATAAGTATTTTATTGAAACTATTGATTTGTGCTAAATCTACTTGTAGCCTTATTCTTTTTGATGGGAAGTACAATATTCTCAATAGATGGTTCATATCTCATTGTAACTAGAGCTAGATACATAATATACTTTTTAGGTAGTGATTAAACTTAATTAGGTCCTTAGATTTATTCACCATCAGTGAATTAATAATAAAAAATAGAATGAATCATCGAAATGGGATCATCATGTCTCTTCCTCTATATCATAGATAGTTTTTTATATGGTGGAATAAATCATTTGATAAGATGAATACACTATTATAAATGTTTATTTGATATATATGATATTATGTTTTTGTTTATGAAACGATCACTAACACACTCCATGATAAATATATCATAATATTACAAACATGAACTAATACAATGGAGTTATGAGTTTATTAAGAATATATTTAACACCTGGTGAAAGGATATATGGACCACCAATAACAATCAATAGATTATTGGTTTAAAAAAAGAATTCAAATAATCTTAAACCATTTCTTTAATTTTACCAAACCAAACCTCATAATACGACTATCTCTAATATCCTTCCATAACACTCAATACACTATGATACCATTAAAATATTACCCACCCACCCCCCCGACCCCTCAATTGACAATGATGTGATGAGTGTTATAACAAAATCACACATCCATTTGGCATGAGGATTTGGAGTATCAAAAAGAATGAATAACTCCCACGGGATAATATTAAATTAATGAATCACTTGTATATTAATATTTATCTATATTAAAATATATACAGATTAAAACCATACAAAATAATCAACTATAACATTACACCCATGTGAAACATACTAAGAATCCAATACAAAAATAAGTATACAAAAATCCTAATTCATTTTAAAATAAATTATACCAACACACCAATCTTTAGAAAGAACTCAAGAAGCATAAAATGGAATTTTCAAATCACACAGGCTACAAACTTATGCTTCTACAGAAACAACCTCTAACAAGCTCCACTAGGACTCAACACCCCTACACCATGTGCACTAATGTTTCGATCAAATTATTCACCATTTTTAGGATCACAACATGTTTGGGTGTCATTACCATATATGTGTGTGTATAATAATATTTGGAAGGAATCCCTAAAAGAGAGATAATAATAAAATGTTATCACATAATTGATGATTCAAAAAAATTATATTGAATGTAAGTAAAAACAGATTAATAGTGAATACAAATCATCAAAACTCAACTCCATAGAGACAGTTTACCAAAGGGAATCTAGAATAGCTAGATCACCCTAAAAAACCAATCACTTGATATTACTACACTAACAAACCATAGTAGATTCCACATCACCTCTCTAGAGTCCTATTATGATATATGTTTCTTTGATGGAGAGAAAATCAGTCCAGGGGGTACTCACCCCTATAAAAGACCCACAAATCACCATGTGATATGTTCATTGACCGGGGATAATCAACACCTTATGTTGAGGATCATCACCCTTTGTGATGGGGGTTTACTACTCATCAAGTTGTATAGAGGACCAATTCCATTGAATAAAAGTGTTTCCATGGTGCTTTCCAACCATGTGTCTACTCTTAATGTCTCAATCACACCACATCTCCATTTAATCAAGGATAAAGAAAAATAACTACATAAAATTCCTTATAAATATACCTTTATTATAAATATATATAATCCATTTCATTATATGTGAAAAAACCATAAAATGGACCTCTCATATATAAGAATCTGTCATATGGGTGTGAAGAAATAGAAATCACCATAGACTTCCCATTCTGTGACATATACTTCTCTCTACCTGGCATGTGATCCTTAGAATATTTCCATGAATTTTCATCTTCCATCCAATCATGTGGGGTTAATAGACATGGCATGTCCTAAAAAGGTACATAATGTGTAGGACCTTTGATATAATTTGGTATGTACAATCACATGACCCTGAGTCGTGTCACTAAAATACATGAAGTGTAAACTGTCCCACATGTAATATAGAGCCATGGTTTATCTATGTATTGGTTTCAGTTAATTATAGGGATATAATTTTCTAAACATTGTATATTACATACATTTACACAACCTATGATATTTATCATCACACAAAAAACGAAAATTCTATAGTGAGTGACATTTACATTTGTGTTTTTTTTCCATCGCATGTTATATAGTTTGGGATTTTAGATCCATAATATTTGGAATCCTTCTATTTAATCAAATTTTGGAAAGTTTTAGATCAAAACTATTATTTACTTTGTTTCCCACCAAGACAAATACCTATTATGGTTTCCACTACTTATCACTATATCATATTTTTGGAAACCAATCACTACCATCACTTAAAAATATATCCATTATTACTCACATGTTGTTTTTTAGTGAATTAAAGACTTTTATTTTTTATTTCATCCTATATCATGTGGCATATAACACCTCTCTAATGCCTATGTGAACTGTAGTATTCACCTACAATACTTACTTCACTAGCACCCATTTTGGAATCAATAGCCATTATGAAGGTTAATATTGAACAATATCGACAAAGGGAGAAGTATTTGGGTAAAAAATTGGAGAAACTATAGTTGAAAATAAAATATAAATCAAATGATCCTAATTTATCATGTCTTATGCATGATTTTATATCATAATAAAAAAATAGTATTCACATAATCAAAAAAAATTCTATAATTTTATCAATTTAAATTGATTTAACAATATTCCATGATATTTTAATCCACTACTTATGAAATTGGAATCAACCAGGAATGTGGAATGTGGACTAAAAATTAAAAAAAATTACACTCATGAATCAAAACACATGATGATAGATTTCAAAATATTTATCACAATAAATTCAAAAATTACAATATTTAAATATTATAAACTTTTTTTCCCACAAGATAACAAGTAATTTATGTATTTCAATGATTTTATTATTTTAAAATGTAATGAGGAAGAAACAAATCAATATTTTTACCTGTCTTGTAATTTATTAATATGATTCAAAATTTCAGTTTCAATCTGTAAATTTCGGTGACCCCTCTATAATGAATGAGGCGGTTATATGAAAATATAATGATAATATTATATGGTTTTCTGTTATTAGTTTTTTGTAACTCCATTAAAATAGATACTAACAACATACTAATAGGCATGGCCCTTGAAAAGTGTTTTCTACTATAATAAATTTTTAGAAAACACCTGAAACATGTTCATACTGTGCAAGGAGTCCAATTATAATGACACATCCATTATATAAAACACTATATTTTAGACAAACTCATAGTGTTGGAATTTCTATTCTGATTACCATTTAAGAGATATTAAATATTTTCATGTTTGTGGAATAAAAGTTTTATAACACAAAATAATAATTATTTTTTGAGATCTCATGAAAAATAAAATCATTCTAAGAGTGAGAACACTTAAAAAATTATTCAATAACATTTGATGAATTAAATAAAAAATATTACCGCGATAATTGAGAAAATAATGAACATTATTAAAATTATGAGAAATATCATGGGATAGATTAAGGAGTTTGATGATTGAATTTTACATGTATGTTTTGTTATATATTTAAATTGAAAAGATAAATATTACTAAAATATTTTATTTGTATACATGACCATTTGATATATTTCTATTTCAAAAATATTCATTACATATAGTTTCATATTACATTGAAATCATGATAATTGTGATAAATGATAATGTTGAACTAAATATTATATTATGATTCTGATATTTACTTTGCTTTCCAATTATATAACATCAATTAAGTAATTTAGTAATGATAATAATTATAATATAAATAATCATTAGAGAATAAATTTATTTTTTACTTTTTATAATGTATTTATTTTTATTATTTAGAAGTAAAATTTCATAAATCTAGATATATAATTTCAAAAAGAAAATATTCAAACATGGACATAAAAATTAGTAAAGATGATTTGTAATGTCCCACAACATTGGATCCTGGGGATGATCGTTACATTATTACATTGGAAATAGAAAAAAATAGTATCATCCCCAAATTTTCAAATTGTTTAATAGTCTTGGTAAAATAAATAGCTACATTAAATTCAATTTTTTGTAAAAGAATAAAATATAAAAAGTTCTTTTCTCAAAAACCATTATTACCCTTAACATATACCTACATATTTTTCAAAAAATATTTTCTAGTATCTGATGGAAAATAAAAAATAATAAAGGGGTGAGCTTAATTGATCTACAAGGCATTGAATATATAAAATGATATCTTGAATAAATAGTCACATTCTTTTTGGGATGGTATACAATCAAAATAAACAACATTTAAACTATAAATTGAGAATAGTATGAAAGGAGTAAAGGATGAAAAAATAAAGCTATATATATATCACATGATATTGAAACATGTCCATGTATATTATAAATAATTAAATATTTACTTTGATGTTAATAAATGATATATAATTTGTGAATCCCCTATGAAACTGAACATATTGTTTTAGAATAAATAAAATGATGATATCAACAAAACATCTCCCCATTGTATTATAATTATTGTTTTTATTTTTTTGATGAATATAATTTCCATAAAAATTTCACTAATTTGTTTTAGTTTAATAACCTCTTCTCTTCTCAAATAATTTTATAAATTTAATGATTACAAAATATTTTTAAAATCATAAAATTTTAAAATAAAATTGAAACATATTATTTGATTTTTAAAATATTATAAGTTAATGGTGAGTAAAAATTTTGTTTGTAAAATACATATTAAAAGAAAGATCAATTTCATATTTCATGTAAAGGAAAAACATGCATTATCATTTGAAAGGGATATGAAAATACCATTCAAAATTTTCAATAAAAGTCAATCATGGGTAAAATTTTCATCAATAAATAATTTTTATAAGGGAAAAATATATTTATCAGAACATTTTTAGAGAACATGGATTTGGAGGAAATGACATTTTCGACCGAAATGTTAAATAATGTAGCCCTTTATTGAAAAAAATTTCTCATTCATTTTAAGTACCAAATAGTGGGAAATAGAACTAATACTTGAAAATTAAATGAAATACTATATTATTTGAATAATTAATATCTTTATGAAAGTTATACTAAATAATTCCCCTATGAGTGGATTAAATATAAACAATCACGAATAATGTTTAGACTGCGAAATAAAGCCTTTCTAATTTAGTAAAGTTTAAACTATTTGACCCATGAATAAAATAAATTAAAATGAATAAATAATACAAAAAATCTAAATATATCATGTTATAATACAGAAATGGGGTAATATATTCACCACATAAAATAAATAAGTGGTGAGTATGTCATTAATATTACATAATTAAAAGGGAGATGAGAAACCATTACATTAGGCTCGAATTCATTCATATTTGTTAAAAAAATAAGATATAATAAATATATGATTATTATAAATCTATAAAACTAACCTAATAATTTAACTAAAACCATATATTGTTTAAATATATTATTTTCTCTCATGTTTATTAGAAATTCATTGTTAAAATCATTGGTCAGGGTAAAAACTGCTTGGTATTTCACATATATTTTCATATTATATTATTGGGAATTTTACTTTGATCACAGTTTAATCATCTCAATAATAATATTAACGCTAAAAAAATTATTTTCCATTATCTTCATTTTTATTACCATTTATCAAATTGTACATAGAAAATTAATCAAATCACTCTATGGTAACTGTACGCCTTAAATATGCACGTGAAATAATATCACACCATTAAGTGGTTAAATGGTAATGAATTATATGATAAATAAATTATAAATGATTTTTTATATCATATATATTCATATACATTTCATTATATTTTTCCTTATTAATTTTCATGTAATGTGTAATGAAAACGAATCAAATCGCTTCGTGAGGTAGTAGTACATAGTACACACAACTGATGTTATCTTCTTTTAAATAAAAACTAAAGTAAGAATTTATATATGATATTATAATTCTTATGTTAATATCAAAAAATTTATATAAACATTATAAATATATGATTATTTACATCCATTAAATATCGTGATGGGAAATGAATTAAATCGGTTCATGAGGCGGTATTCCTCCGAACATAAGATCGATAGTTTCGTTTCTGATTTGATGGAAGTTGAAATGTATATAGGTTATTCCATTAACATAAGAGTATATTAGTGTTTGGGATATATTAGTAAAATTATATCATCATGTTTTAGTAATATTTTTAGTAGTATTAGAAATAAAGAAAATAGAAATGAATGGTTAATAATTTGAAACATCTTCAGAGAACCTCATCAACATTATATATAAACACTTCATAAGTGGTATTTATAATTAGTACATGGGACATTGGTCATGGGATGCGAATTTATTGAAGGATTAATGTGTGTTTCGAATGAACCCAATTTTATTCAATTGCTGAGATGATGGGTATTAGTGATTATTTTATATGTTAGGATATAAATCCATATAGAATGTTCTTATAAATTCCGAAAAGAATAAAAAAATTATAAAGTCATTCACATGTGAAATTATTCCAAATAAGACTATATTAAAACATAAGAAATAAAATTATTGATATATTTATAGAAAATATGATAGGTAAAATTATTAATTTAAATATTACCCTTAAATTGTTAGTTAAGCACCCAGTAACCCTTTTTTAACCTTAACTACTCTAAATAGGTTTTTTTACTATTTTTACTATTGATTTTGAACAAATGTAATTTGAAATTGTTATTTAATAAAAAATGTATTCCATATATGGAATTAATTTTTCCAAATTTGATTCGTTTATGTGGAATAATTAAAGTTAAAAATAAACTAGCAGAAGCGTTGAAAAAGTGATTTTCGAAAGAATAATTTTTAGAATATTAATATATTTTATTCTAATAAATAAATAAGAAGTTGATTCCAGTGAACTAATTTGGATTTATAAATATATAATTGAACATATTTTATTTTAAATTTAATTAATAATATAAATAAATATTTTATTTAATTTAAATAAAAATTTAGTTATCAATAAAAATATGAATTTTTTACTATTCATAAAAAAATTGACATTTTTTGAAAATTCTAAAAATTTCAGCAATGGATTGTTTGGATTATCTGAAAATATTAAATTTATCTGGAGAATGAATTTCTAAAATTTGTAATAATCAATTTTAATATATGTGTAAAATGTAAAATTACACCGCCTTTTATAAAAAATATTTATATTAGGAAAATATTTAATTTTATTTCAAATAATTTTTATTTTATTTCTTACCATTGGATATAAACATAATTTCATTTTTAAATATATAAAAAAATTAAATTTTCATAATTTATTAATCATGTTCATACAGTCCAACCTAATGTATAGCTTATAAGTAAATACATAATAATGTTTAAAGGTGTTACATTATCTTTTAAGATTAGTTTTTTATGTTGTAAATGTTATCAAAAATAATTTTAATCTTTTAATATATTGGGTTGTCACATTATACCCCCTAAATAAAATTCTCACTCTAAATTCTATTTAAATCATAAAAGGTTTAACTAGAATTTTATCCCCACATCATTAAAATTACTAATAAAACCTAATCTTTGTAATATAGAAAGAAAAGTATGAAATCCATCTATAATAACACATAATTAGGTTTCTATATTGGCAATCATTTGTGGGAAGTAATGTAATAGGAATTGAAAAAACTATAAAATATTTTATAGAGTGATAGATATAATTGATCAGAAGAATATGACTGATCAAGAAAATTTTAATATAATAAATTCATTTATTCAGTGATGTGTGAAAGGACCACCAGTTCATTAAAAATTCATGTATATGATAAAATTATTGTTTTAAGAAAATTTTCATAGAATTGTGGAATTATTTTACCTTCCAAACTATGAAATGTATGAAAAATAATTACATGATATATTTTAATTTTAAAAGAAAAAATTCATCCATCGGTTATTTTTCTATCAATACCATCTTTAATTCCCACACATTTTAATATAAATCTGATTTTTTAAGAATGGAGCACTGAGATTTACTCGTAATGGATCATAAAAACAAACAAATTCCAATACTTGTGTCTCTAAATATTGTCCAAGAAGAAAATGGTTAACAATATTTATATAATAATAAATTAATTTTTAAGAACTCAATAATAATCTCAACGATCATCTTAATCAGTTTCATAAATAGTTTATTTAAATACTCATAAAAAAATATGTATACTAAAATTAAAAGTCAATTTTTTACGTAATGTCACTAAATTTAAAAAAAAAATGACTCTAGTTTACCTCAATAACATAATGTTTATATTTATGTCAGATACAAAATATTATAATTCATTGATCACCATAATAACATTATGTAAACATGAATGCTCTCAAAAATGAAATTATATATTATCAAATATAATATATAATTTCAAAATTTATATACTCCAACAAAGATAATAGAAACCATCCAAACACTATCCAATTTTAAACTATACCAAAAATATTTCTTTAACATTACCTTGACATTAGGAACATATTATGGGTAATATTCCCTCAATTAGTTGTTTTGTAAAAAGATCAACTTGAAATTGAATAACATTTCGTTGCCATTAGTAAAATTAAACATTTTTTTTTAAATAATTACATTAAAATAACTCTAGTAATATTTTTATATGATTCTATAATTTGTAAAATTTTTCTACAAGATAATTCATTAATCATAATATAGATTAACCTTAGTATTCCACTTTAGTTCGTCAATAGCTTAACCTCCACCACAATCCTTCAGCTTATTCTGAGATATATTCCTTTGAAACATGGGGTATTCATTTTCATATTCCCCCATATAATTATATTTAAATCATTTCACATTTTTACCTTCTTTCATTCTTATGAAATCACAATAATGGTTTCATTTCACTCTACAATTTAAGAAAACCCCATTACCTTTTATGAAATTACCATTGTGTTTTTTTCATAATTATCACATATGGTATATCCTTATTTCTGTTCATCCATTTATATATCTATATCTATACCATCCAACTCATATCTTACATAAAATAAAAACCATAAGAAGTAGATAATTGATTCAAAATATTGATACCTCATGATACTATGCCATCATATAATGATAAATTTTTAGAGACCCATACCCGAGAAATAATTGGTTGAATCCCATAAAATAAATAAAAACTATTTATGTATATATTTTTCATATATTTCATATCATTACTATATATCTTTGTAATGTTTTATTTTAACTTAGAAACATTTTCATCTTCCAATGGTCTTAGGTTTAGGAATTCTCCCTCCAGATATTCTTATAGCATGTGAGGAAATTAATTTTCCTGGAAAGATTCCCATAAAATCATTCATTTAAATGTTTGAAATCTCTTATTAATGATCAGTTTTATGAATCAATTATCACCATTTATCAGCATCATTTGACAGATGACACATTTCCATGAAAAATTCATCCCTTTCATTTCTTCCTAAATGAAGAAATATCTTCTACAAAAAATATATCCATTGCTCAACTGAAAATATATATGCATCCCCATTAATTAATGGAGGTTATTGAATCATAAAGTGGTAAAAATTTGTTACACCACATGGTTTATCAGCTCTCTAATATATTTGGGAATGGTTAGTTCTCCTAAATTTAGTCAACTACCTAAATATAGTTATAATTTTATCTGTTCCAGTTGTATCTCCAACTACAGCCTAATTCTCACACATAGGGGGGAAATCCTTTCCTGTGGTATGTGACTTGAAATAGTTTCTATTATTTATTCTTTGTTACATTCCTATATAATGGAATAATATATATTATATCATAACATTATGTAAAATAATGTGTATTACGAAAAAAATAAAACACCTAACATAAATCGATATATTTATACATGGGTAAATTCATAATCACAAACATGGTCTCCATGGGAATGTTTCCAAATCATCAATCTATTTTTATATCCATCATAATGGGATATGAATAATAAGTATATTAATCAATTTATATCCCCAGAGAGTGTCAAACTATGTTTATATTAAATCCCATTTTCATGTACTATGAAACGATCTAGTTAAATACCAATGTTCCCTTTTAGTTGTTATTACACCTACGTAAAAATATAAAATATGTAGTCTTACTTACATTTTCTATATAGGGATTTATTTAAAGTAATAATAATTATTATCCACCTTACCAAAACAATATGTTGGAATCCTATACATGATCTTATCTATACAGAAAGTCATATGCTTATATTCCCTAATCTATGTTTTCATAAATATTGATCTAAATATTCACTATAAAAATTATTTGATAAAAAAGTTAAATACCATTATCATAGTATCCTAGGGATGGTGATTATTGTATATAATTATGACTTAATATAAGAAATATAATCCCAAATGACGAATAGTATATTATTCATGGTAAACTGGATACATAATTTAAGTGAACATCAAATTGTAAATACATAAAATAGAAAAATTGTTTTCTTTGAGAACACCATTATTACAATTAGTGTATCCCATCATATCAACCAAAAAAAACATCATGGTAACCAAGGGAAAATAAATCATAAAAAGGGTTCAACATTTATTCTTTGGATGTTCATGTATACAATGGAATCTATCATGAATAAATACGCATAATAAATATGGAAGGCACATAACTGGAACACATTACATTTACATAATAACCTGAGTATAATATGTGTAGAATAAATATTATTAAAATAATATTATATTAATAGTCACATGAGCTGGAAATATGTCTACATACATTATAACTAAAAAATTACTCACTTAGAAATCTCTAGTTCATAAGGCTAGATTGACCATTGAGAGGTGTAGGGTCAATGGGTTAATTTTTATAAATTATTTCATTTAAATTCATCATATTGATGTTTTTATGGTCATTGATTAATAAATTGATATCTCATAGTCTCAAATCATATGAATAAATAATAATATAGATCACAAAACATGATATATACAAGGGTTTCTATAAATTCTTACTCTTTTTATTTCTTATTCTCCCCACCGTAAATATCCACTATAAATTTTAATCAATTAAAAAATGATCAATACCATATCACATTGTATCTACCCTAAATCCATACAAGAGGTTCTTTATAATTATTTCCAAATTATTACCATATTAATCATCATTATCCACTAGAATCCACATAAGAGAATTCTACAACAATCTCCCATAAGTGACTTCTCTTACTTCCACATCTAGCTAAGAGGGATATTCTCTTTTTCATGTCACAATCCACTATATGATGACTTATTTATCTGCATCCATGATATTTTTGAATAAAACATTCATCTATTTCTATTCAATTA
Source organism: Viscum album (assembly GCA_963277665.1). NCBI lineage: Eukaryota > Viridiplantae > Streptophyta > Magnoliopsida > Santalales > Viscaceae > Viscum > Viscum album. The sequence continues at coordinate 1,598,719,816 of OY728161.1, forward strand.
CCCATAAAATTATTCTAATCATTCTCATTCAATTTGGGACACTTGTATATGTTATGTTTCCACAACGAAACTATGATCATGGAGATGTTTTTTCTACTTCAAATGCATACCCGACCTCACTAATGTGTAATTGTGATGCACACAACCTTAATAAATATTAAATAAATGTGGTAGATTCACAATATTAATGCACTTTAAACTCACATATAAACTCTTAGAAATATTATTCACAACTTTAGTCACAATTTTACTATAGAATCTTCATGAAAAGTGTATCACATGTGAATTTATAAATAATTATACATGAAATTCTCACATTGTAAACCCTTTAACAGAAAAATTTTCATTTAATTATTTTTTGTGAAATTAAAACATAACTATGATGAAAAGATTATTAATTCACATAAATAATGAATGTATTATCCATCAACTCCTTAATCCTGATTTTTTTCACATTACATGGTAATGATCACATCATTAGATTCCTATTACTTAGTGTATGTGATTCGTGTTACCCAGAAAGGTTCAAATGATCTATCTTTCCTACCTTATCCCAATCCATGTTAGGCTCGCAGGTTATCCTCTTTTCTTCATGTGATGTGATATCATGTACATGAAGGGGTCCTAACAAAAGGCCATGATGTTATCAAATGTTTGTCTATAGGATCATTTATTTGATAAACATTTTTCCATTGTTATCGGTAAAATAATCACGAGATACCTCATGTAATGTTTCAGTGTGATTGAATCATGATAAACATTTAATCCTCATTTAAGAGACTAATAAGGTCAGTATTTTTCTTCTTACTTTTCTTGAATAAATCACACATATTCTCACATTACAGCATGCACCTATAGTGTATTGGATATTATTATTTCACGTTATAGTATAATGTGTGTTCCTTATTCTTCTAATCAGTGAATCAAGTGAGTACTATATTTTTCAGGACCACTAATGAATATCAGTAACAAAAATTGTCAATTGATACTAGGTTTATATAAGTGAGTTTACAACACCTATCTTTGAATTTAATGTGTTTAGAGGAATTATTTTTAATGTTGAGGATCTATGAATATCACATTGAATTCCAATGATTTATCATCTCCATAAAACACTAGAAGGATCATAAAAATTGTGTGATAATTTTTTACAATTCATTTATTAGATATGAGTTTCCCTGGAGGAAGTCTTGGGATGATTAATTCATTATCATCATGGATTAACATGATGCTTCATGATGGATTGATGGAAATATACATGATACTCCTGAATAAATAATGTGAAAAATAGTTAAAAATTTTGGTATCTTATGTGATCAATGTTACATTTCTATTCATTTGACGGCTAGATGGTTGTCTCTCTACTAACGTGAGATCTATAGAATGACAATTGATTAAATGATAATTTTTTTCATCATTCATATGATGAACTCATACAACATGACTACTTCTTGGGGCAACTTCATGTGAATGATTTATAATTATCAAATACCTGTAGTACATATATTCAATTGATGTTCTTGGTATGATCAAGAATGTATCATTTCTTTTATATGATAACCCATGATGGAAATTATATTTATTCATGTGGTAAGATGCATTATTTCCTAATGGATGATGATTATGCTTCAATTCATATATGCACATTGGGAGAGACTAGACAATTGAGATCATTTTAATTGAGAATACCATATTCTTTTAGTATCATTAAATGATATATTAACACTATTTGAATTCAATATATACAACATTTATCAGGAATCTATTTTTTATCTTCCATTTATTGCAATATATTTTTCTGACCATTTGTACTGGTGATGGGGATCTGCACCTGTAACACCTTGCACCCATTCCTTATCAACTATGCCTCACATATGAGGGCCAACCATGATTATAAATTATGAAAGGGGCCAACGCATTAACCTAAACATGATTTTCCTCATATGTTTCTATACAAATTCCTCTGACTAATTACCCCCCATGTTGTCTTTTTTGGTAGGCTCTCCTAAAGGGTAGACCCTGGGGTTCTCCATGTGTAGTAGAGGGATATACCTTAGTGTGATTATGTGGTTTGAATGATAATTTTTCTATAAGGAAAACATATAAATAATAACTGTAATATGTTATATGTTTATATTATAATATAATCCATAATAAAAATTTCAAGTCCACCTCAAACCCCTTCTTATTAAATAAACAATTTTTCCTGAAAAATAATGTTAGATTTAGGTCATGGTTTTATAATGATTTCCAACTTCCAACATCAATAAATGGTTTGAACATCAATATTCCTAATAGTTGTTGATAATTTTATTTCCAAAAACACCCAAATAACACATCATTGAAATTTTTCATCACACCAATCAATCATATCATTTTAATATGGAATTTTTCTTGAGCATGAAATTGATACCAAAAAGAGAATATAAAATAAATTCCTAAGCATCAACACATTATCAAAACTATCCAAACATATATTTAAATATCATTGATAAAATGGAATATTGGGCCCAACACCATCATTAACATATTACATAATATTTGAATACCTAATGTTAGTCATTATAAACAAAATGTCATTACATTTCAAAACTCTGTTTAAAACAATGTTTAAAAACAATTTAATTTGGAGAATTGATTTCTCTCATGATAAATATCTATGTATTGATGGGATTTGTAATTTTTGGCAATTCCCATCACATAATAAGTACAATGAATTCCTCAAATGAATGGGGTTAACCATAATGAAAATAAACATTCATTTAAAAAAACATAAAAACTGATAATAATTACCCAATTTAATAAACATAACCTTAAACAATATAGATTCATATAGTGAATGGTAATAATTTTTTACATCACCAATAAAGATAATATTCAAATATCTATAGAAATATTAAGGAATGTATAAATATTATATATCCCTAGTGTACTATATGTAAAATAAAGGTTTTATATTTTTGATGAATAAAAATATCATAAAAATTTAATTAAAACTGTTATGTTCAAAATATCCGATTCAAATTTAAAATATTAATGTATGTTAAAAAATTATTATGAAAATACATTTAATTGAAAATAAAAAAATATACTAATTTTATGATAAATAAACTGTGTTTTTGTGATGGTGGGAAATTCTAATAAGTCCATACATGTTAAAGCAATGATTGATTTCACATTTATGGTAAAATAGAAATTAAACTTTGTTTGGAAATTTACATAAAGATAACTGTGAAAAAATTTAATATTTCAAAGATGGAAAATTTTTATTTAACAAATAGTTTTTATATTTTATAAAATTTATTGAATACATTTTAAGGGAACATGTATTTGGATTAAATATATTTTTCAAACGAAAAGATAAATAATGTGCCCCTATAGAAACAGTTTCTCAACCATTTAAAGTTCCAAATAGTTGAAGAATGGTATTATTACAAAATAAATTGTTGACTAACCATTATATATGAAAAATGGATTTTTTTAGATATTAATACCGAATAATTCCACAAAAGTAGATTAAAATGTAAATAATCTCTAATAACGATGAGACTATGATGTAAACCAATCCCACTTTGGTAACATTTGAATCATAAGTCACATGAAAGAAATAAACTAAAATAATTAATTAAATATTATGAGGATAAATTTATTCCTAATATAACATATCATTGTGGTATCATATGCTCCATAAAATATATAAGTGATGAATATGATATATATATCAATGTAGTTAAAGTGAGACAAAAAGCACTTTCCTCGGGTCGAATTCATCCAAATGTGTCTGAACCCTCTATATAATAAATATAGGATTACTATACATATATTACAAAAGCATTATAATATATAATACCATGTATTATTAAATAATAAATTTTATCACCTGTTTGTTACAAATTAATTCTTATAATAACTATTTACCTAAAAACTGCATTGTTTTTCATATATGTGGTTGTTTTTAATTTTTTCATACTTTTAATTTTATCAGGTTTATATTATCCCAAGAATGATATTTATATTATATATATATTTCTAATTTTAAAAATATTTAGGTACATTATTACAATTTTGACATATAAAACGAAATGCATTTCTTTCTTGAAACAGTAGGTCGTACGTACACACAAGCAGCAATATCATTCACTTATAGGGTGAAAGGGTAAGGATGTGTTTGATATATTAATTTTATATAAATTAAAAAATTTCATATATATATAATATTTTCATTTTAATTTTCATTATTAATTTCAATGTAATGTTTAATAGAAAAACCAATCACATCACTTCTCAATATAGTAGTTCACCATAGACACGAGTGACATTATGAGATTGAAGTCAAAATGAATGGTTAGAAGGTATATGTGATATTAAAATTATATATGGAGAATAATTTCATAAATATAATTTAAATATTTTAAAACCATAATTATATCAAATCATTAAAGGTGGTGATGGAAAATGAATTACAATTGTTCGTGAGGTGGTAATATGTCATACACACGATTAATAGTTTCATTTTCCATATGATTGACATGGATATTGTTATAGGTTATTCTATTAAAATTAAAAAATATAATTATTATATAGTTATTTTTTTCAGTATAATCATGTTTGAAGACTATTTTAATGGGGAGGAGGATGAAATAAAAAGGGTTGGTTAATAATTTTACAACTTCATCAAATAACCTTTTTAGGATTAAAACTAATGTGTTTTTAAGAGTGATTTCTAATCAGAACAAGAAGTCAAGTTATTGGAATTTAAAGTATGGATTTTGTTCCCTTGTGAATTTTCTAAACCAAAATATATTTTAGTTTCTAGAGGAGTGGGGAGGAGAGGTCCTTTTGTAATCAGGGAAAGAAACCCACATGAAAACTACATGGAAATTTCCTATAACAATAAAAAATGATAAAGAAATTCTATTTATGAATGATTCTAAAAGAACATATATTCAATGATGGGGTAGTATACTATTTAGTTATAAAAAATAAATTTCTTAATAGTTTTATTTACATTATTAACCTTATATGTTTAGTTCAACACCCGATTAACCCGTTTTAACCTTAAGCATGGTATGTAAATTTTAATTTTTTTATATTAAATTAGAGAAAAAATAATTTTAAATTTTAATATAATATATATTATTATTATTAAAAATTTTGAATCATTTTTAAAAAAATAAATTCACAGAATTTTGGGAATTAATTTTAATATAAATCATATAGTTTCATTGAAAAAACATTTTTCCCATGAAATACTATCAAAATATTAAGATGTTGTAATATCAAATTTTATCACAGAACATATTATGATGAAATAATTTGGATTAATAAATATATAATTAGTCTATTGATACATGAAAAATAATTGAAAATATAATTTAATCTTTTTTAAAATTTAAACGAAAGGCATTTTTTAATAAAATAACTAGTTTTACATATTCATCAAAAAATTAATCTCTTATTTAAATAATCATAAATTAACCCCATCATAAATTTGAAAAATTGTTTTCAAAACAAAATATTATTTTTTCAATTAAATTTTTTAGAAGTGGTTAAAATTAATTTTAATGTATGTGCACAATGTGAAACAAAACCACCAATTAGAAAATATATATTTTTAAAAAATATTTAATTTCCCATAAAATTATGATTTATTTCCTAATTAATAAATATATATTTATTTTAATTTATATATTTTTAAACATTATTATTTTCAATATTTATTTATTTTTGTTGTTAACCACTAAATAAAATCTATGATATAATGATCATGTTGAAATATTAATATTTAAATAGATTGGTGTTATTCATTTAAACTCTTAATTTCATGAACCAAAATATTTTTAAGTGATTGAATTAATTTTAAAAAAATATTTATCATTAAATATAATGGTGTTGCATTCTCTTCTATGATTGGCATTTCCTGTTGTATACTCCTTTGAAAAATTTTATTTCCATTTTACATCTTTTGGTGTTACATGGTTAATTTTATTTTTGTTGGAAAATATGTTATCATGGAAAATAATGAAATAAGTTGATAAATTATAACAAATAAAAAATTAAATTTTAGAAAATACTATAAAATATAAAAAATATGATGGAAAAATAAGTTTAAATATTCTTAATTTACGGAATCTATAACATCATTTTTGACTTATAGGAAACATTTCATATAAAAATTACAGTTGTTATCCTTTAAAAAAATATGTAATTTCCAATATGACTTTAAAAATAATATAAAAATGGACTTATCAACTCAATATTATAACATATACCACTAGTTCGTATTCCTCATGAATATATTCCAAAATTATCCACTATAAAATTCCCCATCATGTTTGAGAGCTTCTAGTCACAATGAGGAATAATTCATTAATTGCAAATGATGTTATTATGGAAATTAAATATTCTCTAATTTTTTATAACTAGTTTCCCTATATAAATTAAATTTTTATTCTTATATCCAATTTTGTTGATTCATATTAAAATATAGAATTATGTATTATTAAAATAAGTATGGTTATGTACGAATGATATTATAACCATATAACATCATACCCTTACTCAATCATTTGAATAAATCATCATTGTTTATTTTAGTATAACCATAAATATAATAAATACAATGTTCAATTTCCATTTTCATAATTTTTTACTAACAAAACATACATAATGGTAATATATTATAGTAATGAGTATATTATATTATGATTATTCTTATGAAATATTGACACTCAAATGAATGATCATTATTATAAAAATCATTGTTATCAATAATGTTACCCAAAATTCCCAACATTGGATGCCTTCTCAAGACATATATTAAATCCCAAGTTGGGGTTACGATGAAGGATTTATCTACATCCACTTTAATAGGTAGGTAAAATTTTGATAGTTATCATTTGAACATATTTCATGTCATCTTTTGAAATATTTTTATAATATTATTGAATAACATGAATACATTAGGATTACCATGTTCACTATTGATGATATTATTGTTTATTTGTTAGAATAACACATTAAAACTTCATTGGAATTATTCAACTCTACTACATTATAATTTTTAGATCCATGATGAATTATTTTCACTTATATTCAGCAATTGATTTTACATAGGATTAGTCATCTGAAGCCACTGTTTATTATAATCATAGATTTCAAAATATATAATGATTGAAATATAAGAAACATGAATAAGATTCATAGTTTGTGACACATTGGTTATTAATTATATACCCAATTCATTGTTGACATATTCTATCCATCCTCCACTTCATTGGGATTTAGTTTGGGAGGATTCTATTGGATGATAATTTAGTACTAGGGATATATCATCCGATTGATCCAAATAATTTTATAGATATAAACTTTTTATCAATTAAATCAATAAATGATGGTTATTTAATCTAAATCATTCAATCATTATATAAAATAATGTTCAATAAATATGTTTTATATTCCAAAAAATAGTGATAATGATGATGGTATGTAATTTATTAAATGAATGTAAGTGGGATAATTGGATCAAGCCGATAATGTTTCACACAATTGGTGAGGGTACGAACCATGATCACCCAGGGGATGATTATGAGAACAAAATAGTTTACACTTACTCTATTGTGGAATATGTGAATTCTGAAAAATATAATTTGGAGGATGTGTTATCCCGCTGGCAATAATATATCAATGACCTGACCATAATTATTTTTTAAAAACTATTTTTCCTCATATAGATAAGAGAAGTATAATTGAGTAATGAGGAATATACTTGGGATTCTAACACAAGTGATGGTTACTAAGGAAATAAGTATTAAAATATAAACTTATGGATAGGTATAACAATGACTAGAGTATATTGTGATCCCTCAGATATTAGGTAAACTGATGATTTGGGTCTCCCAAGAAGAGTAAATTTTGAAAGGAAAGATAAAATTATGGATAATGGTTTGTGAAATCCTATGGTGTTTATTTTATATTTTGAGCCTCTTGTAAATATTTCATGAACTTCTATTTAAATAGATGTGAATTATAAAAATTATTAGATGAAAACTAGAATAAAAAATGAAATTCTGGATTTTTTCACTAATCAGGTTGTACTGATATCCCATAATGGAATCATATATACAAATCACTTTTTACAATCTGAATCATAATGAAATATAGTTATACACTCTACATATACGGGTAATTATAGTTTTTTATGTTATATGAGTATGAAATATTATTCTAATATGACTAATGTAGTGACAATAATATTATGTAATATTAAGAAGAGGATTGTAATAATAAATTGGGGCCCTGGAGAGTATTCATGGGGACAGGGAGGAGAACTAATCAAATAAGTTTTCTGTTAAAATCCTCACCATATCTATTCCATCAGTGTTTATTATCATAAATATATATGAAATGTATTCATTTTCTTTAGAGATATGGCCACCCATAATTTCTATAATATTTTACGTCATGATATCATGAATGTTTTTAAACATTCAGTACATGGATACTAAAATTACTATAAAAAGGAGAAACATTATTTTCTGAATAATATTTGACATTGAAAAGAAATTTCTGTTCCAATTGTGGATAAATTCCTTCTATTAGAATAAATGGACTTTGAATATGCTGAGGTGTGGAGGAGGATCTCATTTATTGTTTCATTTATAGACTATATATGCTCGTTGGTTATTATTGAGTGTTTGTTATGTTTCTTCAAACATAGTAAATTTATAGGCTAATTTCTATTTTATTCCACTCTTTCAATCTATTAAACATGAAATTTTGTAAAAATATAACTGTACTCAAATTATAATCTGTGTTTTATCTTTTTTAGTTAGTATATGATTGTATGTAATTGGGTGTATGTTTTGGTTTTGTTTTATGGTTGTTTATTTACTAATATGGGGATAATATTTTAATTTATTTTGATACATTGAATAAAATTTTACTTATTCAAAAATTGACACAAAATATGAAATCTATCCATTAAATTCTTGATAGACATACTTGTATTTCCCATAAAATTTACATTTTTTATAATAATTGTATTCGAATAACATAAGTACTTTAATAATTATTAAATTAATAATAAATAATGAATATTATGTTGGATTAGATTTCTATAATACTAGTTATAATCATAATAATTTTATTATAATGGATAAATTATAAATGGGGGTGAATAGATTCAAAATATTAGATCAAAAGAATTAAACTAGACAATTCACATTCAAATTTTTGTATGGTTATCATACTCACACTTAGTCCGATTAACGATAAAAAAATCTAATTATATCAGAGTTAAAATGAATATAATCATGATGGAAATTATTAAACAGATTATGTATCATAATCCATGTTAATACGATAAAACAATACAATATAGAAAAATTAATATAATGACTAACTTCATGTTAAATGAATAGAATAAATAATAATTTTTAAAAACAATTCATATAATATTTAAAAATTATAATAATTATATACCTTAAATTTAAAATATAAATCTATTTTAATCATAAGAGTGAGGTAGTCAACAACCCTAACAAAATATATACACATTTTATGCTAAGATCTATATATATATTTCCTTATCTGGAAGGAAATAAATACAATAATTAGAATGATTATGTCTTCATATCCATGAAATTCATTAATATGATTATTTTTTAGTATTACTATCCCCATAATCCTTCAATATGATTGATAAAATTCTATTATTACTATTCCTAGAATCCCACGATCATTATGAAGAACTTGTTCTGTTACAATTAAAAATATTCATAAGGATTCAACCTAACAAGGTTTTCTTAGAAAATATAACTCTAAAAATTAAAGAATACTATAAATGTGTTGGTAATTCAATGTAGCATTTATAAATTCAATAGAAAATTAATTCAAAATACGAAAAACTCTTTAAATGACCTTATATTTATAGACATCCTCAATTCGTTAATATTTTCCAATTTTCATTTCAATGACCTCTAACACCTGACACTTGAGAACTCATTACAACTAATTGTTCGATGTTTTATATGTTAAAATAATTACAATGTTAAATTGTTTCTTATATGTAGAAAAAATTATTCTGAATACGAATATAAAATAATCAGTCTGATGGACAACATTAATAGTGTTGATATGATCATATTTACAAGTGTTAGTCTTATTTTACAAGGTCAAATATCATTCTGACTTTTAACACATTATTAGTATTATATAAATCACTGAATAATTACTTCATTTCTAATTCGAGTTAGTCCAATTTATCAGAAACATACTCATTTAAATAATCGTAATGAAGAATTTAATGTTTATTTCGGTAATGCATTTGGTAATTTTCTATGTGTAGTAAAATTTAATTTTTTCTATGAAGTCATTCTATAACACTCTATACATAAAAACTTAGTAATAATGTATTATTAATGTTTGTTTAGTCGAAAAACTTTATTAATATAAAATTTATAATTATAACATCTGACTAAATAATCTCCCTTTTTTTTCAAATCCTAAACCCCACACCATAAATGAATAATTAACACAAAAAATATAAAATCCCTTTTCCTTTAAGAAAATTGTATTCAGAGTTAATATTAAAACATAACCCCTCTTAGGTTTATAAATCATATAAATATGACAGAGAGTATGATCAATAATATGACGAACTCTCCATTAGGATAATATTAACCCTAAGGATCGTATTCTCTCACTTAATATAAAATTCTATACCATTACTAATTATTTTACCTCTATGTTATTAATTATCCATTTTCTAGGACATTATCTTTATTTTTGAATTTCACCCCATAAAAATATATCTCCCGCATTGTGATTTTCAATAAGATTGGATAAGTAATAAGTAAAACTTATTAGTCAACATATTAAAGCATCCATACTAAAACAAGCATGACACAATCCTATCTATTAATATATAATAGTCAAGTAAACATTGAATGAGAAATATATATAATAAATTAATATAATATATCAATATAAAATATGATAAATCAAATGGCAGATCTTGAAATTTAATACTTTTAATTTTATATTGATTGTATAGGGGGTCAGAGAACATTCATTGAAATCGGGAGTGAGGGTGAGGGATTCTCTACCAATCACTTTTCTTATTTGATATTGTCAATAATTAAATATCCATTAGTAATTCTTTATATATTTTCAATCTAAATCCCCATTTGCTCCTCTCTTATGTAAAATTAGGATAGTTTATATTTTTATACCATTCTTTTATCTTTAATTCATTATTTTCAACTTATATTTGTTGTGAAGGTAAGATTGTTTAAATATCTTAATGGTTGGAATCTTTATCTTATATGTTTATTCTATTTTTGATGTTCCTTAAAATTGAAAATAATTTTTTACTATAATTATTTTTATTTTTAGGTCTATCTCTTATTGTTTTGACTTATTTACAATTTATAGAATATAATATTTATCTCTACCATCCATTACATTTAATACATATTTGATTTATATTAATTATTTTATCAATATTTATAATAAATGTTTCCATCAAAATATCTATTGTAATGTTTTTATTTCATTCATAATTAACAATCAATACAATTATTCATAATATATATTTTAATAGATATTTGGTTAAAATGAGAAGTTTATTTCATTTTTTTTATATAATTTCATACATTACCATGATTATTTTTCTATCTATTTAAGTAGCCTTATGAATAATAATAATTTTATCCTTCATATGTTTTCCATGGGAATATTATTTTATGGGATCATCCAAATTCATTATTTAGATGATTTAATTTTATGTTTGTTGAATCATTTCATGTGACACGTTTTATTTTCATTTGTTAAATAAATTTTGATACATTTTTTATTGTTTTCATGTTAATGTAGAACAAAAATAAATTATTTATCATTATATTATATGAGTTCAAAAAAATTTATGTCCCTCCAATTCATTGAGTAAATCATTTAACTCTTTAAATGTAATGTTATTGGAGAGGAGCTGTTGTCCTAGTCCATTCTTTTATGGGACATGTTCTCTCCTATATGAGGATGGTTATGAAATATTTTCCTAAAATAAGTAATGATTTTATATGATAATGTACATTCCACATTCCGGTGCTATTAAAAATATTTATGCTTTGATTTATGAAATTTTCCATGGATCATTTTTGTTTGATTTTATGATTATATTCTCATAACGGTCTATTTATTTATGGATAATTTATTGTGTCATCGGTAATATTACCTGTATTTATTCAATTGATATCACTTATGTTGACACCGTAATGACTGACTGAGCTCACTCTATTCTTCTTTTAATATTCTATATTATTTAAGAAAAATATTTCATATCTAAAATTGAGGGGGGATTATATTTGTTCTTAAATTTTGGAAGAAACATACAATGTGATGAAAAATAATGCATTTAGGTATCTAGTTGTTAAGGAAAATAAATATATAGGTCGAAATGGTCTGATTAATTATACGTTTCAATGAATAATAATGTATAATTATTTCATATGACTTTATATTATCATTTTAATTTCTCAAGGGTATGAATTATTTTTTATGATTTCTAATTTTAAGTCCATATTATCATTTATATAATTTTTTATATTTTTTAACAAACATATATGTAGTAATGAATATTTCTGCATAAGATAAATCAAAATTTGTTTGGTGATATCAATTTATCTATAACTATTCTCAACCATTGATCCATAATTTCATTAATTATCATTGGTGTAGTATTTCTAGTTTCAATAGGTCAATAATTATTATTATCCAAAAAGTGGTTATTCTTTTGTATGAGATTCAAAACGTAATAATTGAAATCCGTTATTAAGAATTTATTTATGAATAATTCCATAACATTTTAATGTTTATCCTCATGGAAAATATATTGATATTAAATTAATCATATTAGTAAAAACATTTAACCTGGAATCATTATCGTTATTCAAATAGAAATGGGCCTTGATAACCTATCCCTTATAATTGATACATTGGGTGAAATAATTATTCATTAAAGTAAATATTTTATTAATAGAATAAAAATTGTACATTTCATTTCCAATTTTTCAACATCATTAAATAATGTATACATCCTCTTCTTCAACTTTCTCTCAAAATGAATTAGGTAAAAAATCTAGAATTCTTATTACTATCAATTTTCCAGATTAGATTATATTTTTCACTTATAATATTATATTTCTAAGAATAATATATCCATAATATTGACCTATCATTAAACCCCCCTCCTCCAATGTTGGTGTATCCTCTTTAATAATTCATTCCTGAAAGTTTTATATCTTCTACTGATCTATCTTGATGTCATCATTCTTTATGTTTAATGTTTCCTTACTATAAGGATTCAATGAAAATTTAATACTTTTATGTTTCAAAGAAATTTTATGAAAGTGAAATCTCATATCCCTTTTACAATATTCCTATATAATGATACTCTTTCAGTTATAAATGTAAAGGCTTGTATTTTTGAATTAGAATGCTGGAAGACAACATCTTCTACTTTCAATTGAGATAGAAACTAGATTATTTGTTTGGGATTCCTCAATAATTGAATGATATATATAATAAGTACGCATGTATTTAGATTTATTAGTTGGAGAAGAAAATAACATTACATCTTGTATGATATCCTACCATTAATACTATTCCACTTCCTAGTAAATTCACTATCAATGGTTTAAATTTTATTGATCACTTATCAATAACCATAGGGAACTCATCTAAAAAAATATCTTAAAAGGAAAGAAAAAAATTCTTTTATTGATTATAGATCATACTAAAATCAATAATAAGGAGGAAAAATTATTTAACATTCATGGAGATCAAAATAATACATCAAAATAACTCTTTTCATGTATTTTATAAATTAATGTAATAAATTATGTTAACCAGGCATTTGAAATAAAATCTATATAAATGGAGAGTAATATATTTACACCCAATATTTAAAATATAAATATATTATGTATTTCTTTCAAGATAGTAAAAATTCTCTTCAAATTATAATATTATAAAATGAAATAAACACATTACAAATAAAATATGGTTTATATGATGGAAATAATAAAAGGAAACCATTAGATCAATAATTAATAGTAAATTAGGTTTTAGTTCATTGAAACTATTATAAAAGGATAATTAAGTGATTTTATTATCTTTCACATATAATTACAAATTAAATCATTATATTAATGATTAATTGTCACCTATAATGAGTTTAATATCACTGTATATAGATGATGTATCCCACAATAATTTATAAATATTTTTCTTCATTATATATTTCTTTTAATATTTCATTACTATATGATTTGCCACCTTTTCTACTAAGACACCTTGAATTATTATTGTGAAGATTTATTTTTTCCATAAAACATTTATTCCAAGATCAATATTCTTAGACAAATTCTAATTTTTATTTAATCCTTTTATGATTATACCATTATGAAGGTAGCTTCATTTTACTTCTTTGTATACATATCAAATATCTCAACGAATTCATCATTTCTTACTATTATATTTGATAAATCATGTGTTGTGTTATTTACTATACTATTTCCATTTAGATTAAGACCTCAAAATTTAGAATTTATTATAATATTTTTTACATATTACCTTATCTCATGTGGAAAAATCCATAGTGGGACTATTAATAACTTTATCCTTTGAACATATAGTATCATTCATTTTTCATTTTTCATTCTATATATATCCATAAATCTTGTCAACATAGATTTGATGAAAAGATCGAGATTGCAATTATTTATCATCCCCTACTATTATCCCCAGTGATAAACTCACCTTGTTTAGAAATTTTTGTCATTTACAGAACTATTAGAGATAGATTAATAAATTCAATACCCTTTTATTTATTAAATATAAATGTTTTATTTTTTTCATTATTTAAGAAAAAATTACATGCAACCTTATTTATGTGACAAACATATGCTGAAGGTGCAATAATTTCATTTCTCAAATAGAAGACTTGTTATTCTTGAGGAGAAATTTAAATATCATTATTTTATATATTCTAATTATAATAAATTCTACTACAAATATTCAGAGAATATATATCGAAACAAGAATACATGAAAAATTACAATATATGTAATTCTCTATTTCATTTTTTAACATAATTAGAACTCCTATATAGAATGTAAAGTTATTTAAAATTTTAGGATTCTAATAAAATAAATTTTACATATATATATATATATCAATCGATAATCGAGCATTAGAGTTATTTACATTGATTATATTGAAATTATTCCCCCATTATAGAATATGATGGATTCTTTGTTTAAGTAAAATATAGCTAAATAAACAATATATTTTCACCATGTCGTCACATGGGAAGATAATATGGGAATATAGATTTTTGATGGTAGTTGTTGACTAATTATTAAATTCCAAAAAAGTTTAATCCACTTAAAAGGATCATTGAATTTCTAATTAAATTACCATTTTATGAGAATAATCCATTAAATAGCGATAAATAAAAACTACATCCTTTCGTGAATTGCAACATGATTAGAATTAATATGTTTTATAGAATATTTCTTGAGGATAATTCTAGATTTAGAATTATTCAGGGATAAAAAAGAGTATATATCTTTTCCAAGTTTGATAAATTGTATCATAAATGAATATTTGTTATTTTTATTTCACATTATGACTATGATATATAGATAAATAATATAAGAACATAATATTATTGGAAATTTTGGTGCAAGCATGTAACATCATGTAAGTTTATATCAGGTTCTTATTGACCCTCATTTTGATTTTATGGTGGTTGGGGATTATTTTTGGTATCATCAAGTAAAATTTGAATAATTTTGGAAGACCATGGGGATATTCATGGTTGGAACATTGTTAGGGAAAAGTTGGCGGCCTAGACCAATAAATCATGCATCGAAGCACGAGCCACTGGCTGTGGGTGCATAATTTATCCCGACAGTATAGCCACCCCTCCAAACTATGCACCACTAGATAAGGAGGGTTTACATTGTTGGAATATAGTTATTTAAAAATGCATACAAACAATGTAACTCATCCAGAAGTCCATCAATGTTTCATAGAAACACATATCCTATTAACCATGTGACCCATCCCGCAGACCATAATGTGAGACTTTCATCCCCATAATTTTAATTAGAAATTCAAATAACCTCAGTTTAATTGATAATAAACCCCCATTCTAAAATTGTCAGGTTTTCTTACATTTGTAGTCTCTCTAGAGGATCTATGGGCCCCCTAAACCTCTTTCCTTGTGCATCAAATTCATGTTGGATGATATGATCCGTCTATATTAAGTTGTTGTCCTAACGTATGGTTTCTTTATATCTCGTATTCTCTCCTTCATAGTGTTTGATATATCATCATTTTAGTAGTGGACATAATATATTTTTTCATTTATCAAAATTATATGATTTATTTATTAACATAAATTTCCCCATTTATCATTAGTGTTATCATTGAGGGTGTTTTTTGATCTCATGATTGAAGGTAGATAGTTCCATAAATATTTTCCCTATAACTGATAGCTTATTTTCTCTATTGGCGTGATTTTAGTTTCTAAATGATTTAAACCCCCAAATTTCGTATTATTGTTTATTTATTTTTAAATAGGCTTGGCAATTTGAAAAACAACCAATTTCAATGGAATTAAAATTTCATGGTATATTTGTGAGAATTGTTTCTTATATTTTCAAATTGATTTGAGGATTATTTTTGAGACATTGGTTTAAATTGGATGTTGATTTTATAATGTCATTAATTGATGAATGTCAAGGATTTGTATTTTAATTGAAAATAGAATTTTGAAATTTTTTATTGGGTAATTTTATTTGGAATTAATTTGGAATGATTAAATTTATCATGTGTTATTAATTGATTAATTAAAGAACTTGGGTATTAGTGTAGTTTGTAAGTTGTTAAGACAACCAGGTCAAGATATAACACTTTAGAAATGGATAGATGATAACAACATGAACTAACCGATTTCTGAATGATTTCCCATAATGGTATCCTATAATGGGTTGTAGATTGATTAACCCTAATGGGTTCCCTTAATGTGGTGTTTATATGATTTTTAAAACATCTATATGTATTGAACTATAATAATTTATTATTTGTATGTGGATACTATAACAATAAAATAAAGTATCATGGCTGTTTAATAATGGTTCATTCCTTATTTTATTTGATTATACATGCTATAAATTATAAATATTTCTATTGGTACCTATTATTTTTAATAAATATTTTATATAAAATGTTCATTTAATACTGTTTTTATATATAATCTATCTTCTTCATATTGAAATCATGATTTAGAGAAAAAAATTAAATTCACTACCATTCCGTTTATTATTCATATTGAAATAATATTAGTTTTATTTTTACGGTATTTTTTTATGGAACACATTGTATGAACATAATTGGATGTTTAGATCACACACAAACTTTTCCTTTGGAAATTTATAGATTATCTTATGCCATACCCGGGAAATGGGAAAGAGTTATATATAGGTGGTTGATGTTCTTGTTCGTTCAGATTCAGAGTGATTGTGGTGACATGTGGAGATTTGATCCACCTATAACATGGTATTTTATTTTGTTTTATCATGGATGATCTTGTGTAATTTTATTATATACTACATTGGGATACTTTAGCTATTTTATTTTAGTACTTTCCCTTAATAGATTGTTGAGTATACTGAATTTTATTATTTTTATTCAATTTTTTTTGGAAAAAAATTCTCTATTTCATCTTGATATGATGAAAGGTGTTATTCACCAAACATTGTGGATTTGGAATTCCAATCGTGCTACGTCATAGCCATATCATGTATCAATGTAGTAGGATATCAGAGTTTGTTCATGAAAAATTATTATTAGATGTCAAGGTTGTTCATCATTTTCTTGAGGACTGTTTACAGTTAGGATTTCTTGGGGGACTATAGGTATGATTTTTGGGACATTGGAGGTATTTATGGTCAATTTACTTTCCATATCACATCATAATGATCATTAAACTACCATGGGAATTGTGAAAAGCGTAATTGATTATTGTTTTGTTATACATAATGTCTTTTAAAACTATCTGGTTTGAGTTTTTTTTAATCACAATCATGAATTATGATTAAGGAATTGATATTCATGTATCCTTGATCTGTTAATCCTTTTGTTTAGTACTATTGCTGATTTTTTAGTGTTGTATGTTTATGTTTTGTAACATCAATTCTCTAACAATAAATATGATTATTAGCTTCTGGAATCTACTGGTGAAAAAAACATATTGAATGCTCTTGTAGAACAAAATCATGTTGAGATAGTGTTGTATACTATCAAAACACTTTGTTAAGTATTTGAACTTCACCCCATTCAGGCATTAGCAGTGGAACCCAATATTTTTGAATCATGGAATTATGCTCAATAGTTTCCTTTTATGAAGGAACTAGATGTTGAAAGCTCTAATTATCCCCATGTTATTGAGGATTGGTTGAAACAGTAGATTGTTTCTATAAGTTCATGGAAATTCGTGATTTTAATATTGTGGCGTGTTCAAACATCATGTATGAAGGACATATTAGTAGATAATTTGATTCAATGGTGATTGAGGATAATTAAATGGGTTTTGGATGTAACGAATTATAGATATTTTCATGGATCAGTTATATCCATATCTGATGGTCTTTGTAATTCCCTGGGGCTTCCATAGTCTCATGATGTGTGATAGCACCGTAAAATAGTTTGTAAATCATTATATAGGGATTTTCTTGTTTTCTCTATAGGTTTTAACTAATGAGAAACTAAAGGTCTAAATATTTTAGATGGTTCATAACTCTAAAAACTAATATCAATTCTTCATGTTGATGCACACATCTTGTGTTGTCATTAAATATAGATCATTAATGGATAATCATAATATGTATGGTGTATCTAGGATAACGTTAGTTCCTTTTTCTCAAAATGGTAGCACCATGACATCTATAAAACCAAATCGAAATCATGATGATTACTATGATGGTTTTGGATAGTATGCATCTTTCAGTACTCCTGTAGTTCTTGATAGTGGCCTTGTGACTTTCTTTTAGTGTGGAATAGTTGGGAATTCAAAATGTGTTTTCATAGAGGCACCTAATATATGTTGTTTGTGGAGTTTTATAGTCCACCTACATAAGTTGTGCAATATATTTTTCTAACCGTCATAGTGGAATATGATCATCATCACCCAAATGTAATATGCTAAAATTAAAATCCAAAATAACCAAATGCTTCCATCAAAAAGAATTTTGAATAATTACTCTTCATTTAGTAGGAGAGTCTCAAGAGGAAATATATATGGGTATATCCTCCTTAAGAAGTACCATCACTATTAATTCATCTTTGGTGAATTCCTTGATTGATATTGGTTCACCTAACTCCTTTATATTGACTCATATTATGTAATTTCATTACCCTTCTACAAATCATTTGAATTATGTTATTGATATTAATACATACCACATAATGAAGAAAGAACTAGGACTTTGACGACATTCATTTGTTTTCTAGGTATTAGATATTGAGTTGACAAATGAAATATAGGTTCTTAAGATTAATTTTTATCACATCATTCTAGGGACGTGTTGAATAATTTATAATAAGTACCTACTTGAATGTTATATTTTGATAGTCTCTTTTAATGTGACTAATGGGTTATGTAGTGTATTAAAAGGAGAGTGGGTCAAAATATTTAGTAGAGATAACCCTTCACTTCTAATGTTGGGTTGGGTAATATATGTATTTTCATTTCACATATAGTGTGAAAAATTTTATGATAATAAATCTCTATTTTTCATTGAGTTTCCACACATATTTCCTTCTTATTTATTTATCTTTCAATAGTAATATATGTTGAGTTAAATATTGATTTATGACCCTTTACTCATCCAGTCTCAATTCATTAAATACCTAGATCCAGTGCTCCATAATGTGATCAAGTCAGTTGGTATATGACATCATGCATGACACCCCATATTCTAGAGGTCGATGACTAGAATTTAAGGTACAATGAATTTATTAGGGAGAGAATACCCTATTTTAATGTGTTTCAATTTAAGTGAAAATTAGTCTAAGAGTAACATAAATAGCAGAATAAATATTTAGAAATAATCAGACAACCACAGATGAGAAAGGACCAACAAAAAACTAAAATAATAATAAAATGTGATGACTATATGAATGAAACTAAATGAAATTATATAGGTCATAAAGATGATAGATGAAGAATACTGAAATAAATTATTCGATGAATCTAGTCCTGAACCCAATGTTGGTTCCATCTCTATGATCAAACCCATTCAACAAGCCACAAATAAACAATATGGTATCTTACCCTTGTCTGAACTGGCATCCATGAAATCTATCCGAGTAGTTAACGACATAGAATTCATGGTGAGAACAACTAAATAGGTCTATAAAACCATTTCTAAACATATCAAGTTTTAAAAAAAATTATGGAATAAATAGAATAAAATGGTGTTAATTTAATAAATTAATACTTCACACAAAATAAACATGTTATCCCCCATCATTTTCGGTTACACCGTGGGACATCACAAAAAATGCATCGTCACCCTTCCAGATAAATATATCCTAGTAAGGATCCTATCACATTACCAAATTAGTGGCATATTCTCCCACCATGGTTGAATCATGGAGACATAAAATTTACAAATGGTCTTTTCGAATAGGCTTTCATGAATCTCACTCATAGGCATCTATAATCTCTCTCTCAAGTATCCATTTAAAATACATATAATCCTGTAACATCCTTTAGAATCATATAATCTTTCACTAGGTATCTAGTACATATACGCCTATCCCTATGGTTGTACACAATAATGCACCATTCCATCAGGAATTTACATCAATCCATAGTTGTATCCCATCAAACTCAACATACCACATAGTATCCCTCGCTTAGGAATTAATCACAATAGTGTCAGATGAACAAAAAATCTATGAATGAAATAATAAGTCCAAATTAATAAAATGAAATATATATAATCATAATACACAATGAAATTTTTATCACATTATAATTTCTACATTCTTGTTTACATCATCAATTTGGGTTCCCATCTATCATCATAATTATATCAACTAAATTACCATTTATTATTTAACCCTGTGTTCATTAACATATCATTTAACCCAATATAGACGACATGATTATATAACAATAAATGACAAAATATACATGTTATTCCAATTTATATAGTTAATCCAAATATAATTCAGTTTCTTCAGTTTATTACGGGGATGTAACTCCAAATAGACAATTTCTTAACAACGCACATGGTTGGAAAATAAATTTTTAAGTTTTTGTTCTATATCTCGATTCCAAGAGACCAAATGGGATCTAATAGATTTTTTTATAATGAAAAATTATAATTTAAAAGGGATTATCCGGTTTTTTGGTCACATGTGGAGTGTGCTGGAATGATCGCTCATATTGCGCATACAGATGATAATTTATCTAGAACCAATTGATTATTTCTAGGGCAATCACCTTTTAACAATGATTAATGTAAATCTAAAAACTCAAAATTTCAATAGTAATTATGTTGAAGAACATTCTATGAAGGGACATAGATCAAAAAAGGTCAACATCAATACCCAAAACAACCATGATAAATAGTTTCCTCTACTAAAAGAGAGAAGTATAAGAGGGGAGAAAACCTATGACAAATATAATATAGATATTGATCACATGAAAAAGAACTATATAATATATGAACGATCTCCAAAGTTTCCATTAAATCACATAGGGATTTTTAGAGGAGATGATACATGTGGTTGAAAAGAATAAAAATGAATTTGTGGATTTACAACTACCCATCCTATGAATTAAATTTAATGTAAATGTATTACATGAACTGTAATTCCTTATTTATGAGGTACACTGAAACTTAAATCACCTCATATGATATTATCCCTTTTCTGCCGTTACACATTATGTAATACTTATTCGCATAATATACTTGGTTAATATCATGATCCATTTGACAACATGTATTCATTTCCCAACATCATCATAGTGAGATTTACATGTCATGTTACAAATTTATTGGGGGTTTTAATATTCCACAAAAATCATTAAGAAAATATTACATATAAGATCTCATATAACCTACAATCCCATAAAAACCAGTGGGAAATACTTATAATCCCACTCAACATGTTTACATAGACTCCATTAATTCAAAAAATCATACATCCTTGAACTCTATGTCATTTGTTCCCAAAAAAATTTATTCATATATGAATGAGAGTTGACCGCCAATGATTAAATATGAAGAAAATCACAAACTTGTGAGGTTTAATGAAAAACAAAAAGAGGTGTGTACCTTGAAAAAGGTGAGATTCTAAAACATCCCCACTAATATCAACTCATACATGAGTTTCTTAATGCATCACTATTGTGTCTCAATGAAGAAGTATGACCAGTGTGCTCGAATATTGGATACCCACTACCAGGTGTCCTCTTGGGCAAGCTGATTCTTCCACTATACGCGACCTAGTGGTATATTACCACCTTGAATATGCTTCACACAATAACCCACAATATATTTTAGATGCTCCTCAATGGATACATCCACACAATAGATTGAAATCCTTGATTTATACAACATAAGAAGGGCTAAGATGATGTCCGAGATGTTTTGACATGTGAAACACACCATTCATATATATGTAGTGCTAGGGATGTTCTAACCCGTATTCCTCCAAAACGTTCATTACACTGCCTATAATGGAAATAGATACATGGATTCTTGTATTCTTTATTTACTGATATCATATTTCCCCAACATAGGTTAAATTTGATGTTTGATATGATAACCAACCACAAACTCCAATGGTCATCTCTGATGGTCACCATAAGATTTCTTCATGCATTGTACAGTCACCAATGTACACATTATCAAATGAATCTCCTCATATGTCTACCGCACTAGACTAGGTTCAAATAGTACTGACTCACCTACCTCAAACTAAAAAATAGTTAAATGACACAAAATTCCATAAAATCTTACAAGGATCAATTTGGATTGATTCCTAGCAAGAAGTTATTATATAAAAACTTAATGAGATTAATATGATTCTATTATTAACCACAAAAATAGAAAAAAAGGATCATAAAAATCCTACACAATATGAATATTACGCTAATATTGAGAATAATTCTAATGATGATAGGTTATACATGGAAGAAAATGGAATCCTAGATAATTATAAGGATCCTTCAAGAAATGAAATCTGATATTATGATCTCAATAAAAAAAGACACTCCTCAAAGTAATGTGAAACTACACTATTTCAAACTCATAATTAATACCCATATCATCAATGGTGAAGGTTTCCCTAATAGAGAAAAATTGGGATACTATAATCATTCAATCAATGATCACCGATACTGCATCAATTTTAAGAGGTGTCTAAGGTAATCCCCTCCGAAAATCCATGGTGACGACATCCAAGTGACACTTCAGAATAGGTAGAGGCTGCAATAGTACTATAGGCCACTGAAGCTCCACTGTCACCTATTGATATATGAAACAACTCTCCACAAATCATATTATCTCATTATTTATCAATAGACACAAGTAATTTCTATGAAGATCATGATACATATATTTTTTCATAGAAATATGTACAATCAAATTATATATATAAAATTATCTCATCATCTCTTGATAAGAACCTGTATGAACCCATACACTACCCGAAAAGGGAATAATGTCACTACCTCCTACAGACCATCCTACTACAAGCTCCCCTCCATATATGATGTCCCTTAGGAATAATTAATTTAAACTAGGTATCTGATCCAATTAGATCTGGTCATGATCCAAGGGTATAAAAGGCGATGAATTTGGATTTCCTCATCACTAAGAATCCTAAACATCATGGTTCATATATAAAAATAGTTTCACTATCCTCTACTAAGAACAATTTTCCTGCACTTGCACTATCTTCATCATTCAACTCAAGGATTCGATAGAGATGTTTTCCTTTCCCATCAGGTGATTTTGTTTGATGTAAAAATCTTGTAGATACTCATGCCACCTACTTTTCTAAAGGTTTTGGTCTCTCTGAGAGAATATATACATGAGGAAATTGTGGTCCATATACCCCAAAATAATCTCACCCAAAGAAAGTGTGTATCAAATATCTCTGGGAGTGAAACGCCTCTTTAAACTCAAGATCATTTGTAGGGTAATTACTCTCATGTGGTATCATCTATACGCATCTATAAAAAACCAATCAGCCCTATAGCATAATAACTACTTTGAATCAAAATCTAGATGTGTCACAGTATATGATATATTTGTTACCCATTATTTGAAATGTGAAGAATAATTTTGAGGTGTTACTGCCTTTCAGATCAAAAAAAATATATCATAAGAATCTAATCAAACAACCTTCAACCTTATATTGGTTAGGTTGAACATCAGTTCTTCCTGATGGGATATGTATTAGACAAAACACTATTATTAACCTATTAGAAAACAAAAAAATTGAACCTAAAATACATTATTGGGTCACTCCCATGATAAAACAGTATCAACATTCTTAGGCTCCACTGAAACTCAATCCACTAGGATAATGTGGCCCATTATGTTGATGAAATCAACCAAGATGCAATACATATAATATATGGCATAAATTTTATTCTGCCATAGTTTACTCATTATTATGTAATAAGTTGGTCATGAATTTCTAAAAACATGAAGAGCACTATGATGTCCTGAAAAAACTACCAAAAACTGATCTATGAAATGTTGAATGATCTTATTCATCAAGGACTTAAATAATGTTGGTACCTTTTCAAAACCAATAATCACCTATGTGATATTATATAAGTCATACCAACCCCTACTGTATGTTTGGGTTATTTTAATGGTCTCACACTCAACTAATGGTACCCTAACCTCAATTTTGTCTTGGAGAACCTCTAACACTAATCATCTAATGAAACAAATTGTCATTGTGTGGATGGGGATACTGGTTCTCTATTGAAATATATTTCAATCTTTGATAATATACACATAAGAAAAATTTTCCATCATTCATTTTGGAGAAAAGATATTGAGTACCATATAGAGATTTACTTAGTCGTATGAAACCATTGGACTCGAGATCATCCATATATACTTTCATCCAATGATTATATGTTGGATCCATCTTATAATGTAGCGTATAAATTGGGTCATCTCCATACAGAATCTTGAACATGAATGTGATCACTTTTATTATTGATAATATGTAAATATCAATAGAAAAAAACATCTATAATATACACTACCATTGGAGTGAAATTATTCTACCACATTCACTATCATCGATAACTTGGATTGTTATCTGAACCATGAGAAAATCCAACATGAACATAATTGGTTCAACATCACTAGCCAGATTATCCCACTCACCCTGGTGAGAATAGCTACAATATTATAGAGATATAAATCCCCTTCTCCTCCAGTAATAGTCAATATGAGCATGTAGTAAGACTATCCAATACATACCAATAATGTAATTGAATCCTTTGATGTCCAAAACAAAACGATCCTAAAATAAATGCTAACCACCAATTTATAAGAAACATGCCTTAAAATTATTTATACCCTATGACCACACTCCCAAAATAATGTCATTGGTTATGACCCATTATTCGATATCCAAAGTCAATTTAAACCATTATTATTAAGAAAAGATATAACAAAATGTGATTATCCTATATCACGTAATACATAATCTGAGGTATAAGATATATGAATTGTACCCCTGATAGTAGAAGTTATAATATAAAATCCTATCAGATGATACTTTTTTCATACTGATGGTTTTACCCTTTTTATTATATTCTAGTATAAATCTTTATGTTATTCCCTCTAAGTGGTCTGGACACTCCAACTCTAGGGTTGGAAGTACCCTTCCTCAAATGGAATGGCCAGTGGAACTACCACTACTTCTCAGCTAAGGGGAACTTGATCCCCTTCCAGAATTAGGTTCTTTTACAGATCCCCTACCACTACTCTTCTATGGAAATTCCCAAAAACATTTACAAGGATGAACCATCCTACCATACATTCCACAATCCACTGTGTGATGAGGAATGTATGGTCCCTTATGGTACAACCTGATACACTAAAAACACTACACAAAACCATGTTTCCAATGTGTAATTTCACTCCCTCTAAAACACTTTGTTAAAATTACTTAGTGATAATTTCTATAGTGTAACTTCATTCCACTATAAAATGATTTATTATGTCACATTGATGATATTTTCTGGAATAAACTCAAGTAATCTCCCACATTCCCTTGTATGCTAAAATCCAAATTCATCATATCCACATGGATCTTCAAGTGAAACACATTTACAAATTACATGATCTTATAGATAATAATATCTAAAAATTGGCTCACATTAAAAATATTATCGTCTTATAAGAATGTATAAATGAACATTATATTGGTGAATCATCCAATGTAGTCCATCATTGAAAATCTCTCTTGTGTTAGGTGCACGAACTGGCTTGAATTATCGTTGATCAAAATTAAATTATTGAAGTAAGTAAACTAACTTCCTTGAATTTCATCATAGATAAATCTTTATTATACCAGTCATGATCTAGAATATCCAACCAAAACATGGAATGTCCATGAAGTGTGTGTAAAATAATATCTACTATCCTATTTTTTCCTATCTCAAGGTGATTGAATATTAATTGGAAAGAATCTATCCAAAACTTAGCTACTTTGGGGCCTCCCACCCCATTGAACATATGTATATATTTTAGGTGTTAATCACCCTTAAAATACTAAAATTATAATTATGCTGAAAATAGTATAATTTTCCATGGATCGAATGACCCTTATCAATCTATCATGATGATGAACATCCATACAATCCCCACGTACTATTGGAATCTCCAAATCACCTGTATTAAGGCCATATGGATTTCCACTCTCAAGAAGCTCAACTCTAAGATGTTATGGAATAATTGTTTCTACAAGATATACAAAATCATTAACAAAAAGGATACACAAAAGATCAACATAAATAAGAGATATAAATTGAGAAAAATTGTTCACGGTCTCTCTAAATAGGGATTAACATGTGAATTAGAAAAACAGAAAAATTTATTTATATCCTTTTTCATTAGATATAAGAGGAAACTCATTTTCCGATTCCTATAAGAAAATATATCACACGAAATAAATTTTTGACAATCATGGAAAATTCATGTCAATATATATCTCTATGTTCATATCATGAGGCATGCATACCCCTCTCATACCATACTGGTATATGAGTATAAATATTGGGAAATAAAAACAGCAGAAAGAATTTTAATGACCCATGGTAAAAAAACATCAAACCATAAAAATGAAACATCATAAACAACAATTTTAACCCAAGGAACTCATATTTTCCTCCAAACATGGTTTATATGCTTCTATGAATAGGATCCAAAACTGAGAAAATAAAATCTGAATAAATACATATAATAAAAAATAATCAAATAACAAGATGAATGAAACTAAATTCCATCTAGAAATTCATACAAGTAATAAAAAACAAGAATCAAATAATGAATCAAATGACCCCAATTCCAACCCCCCATGTTCGTCCCATCTACATGATGCAGCTTATCTAGCAAGAAAAAAATCAACCACAAGGTCCCATTTCCTTCTCCAAACATGCATCTATGAAATCTGCACAGTTACCATTTGTTGGATTAAATAGGGTGTGATAAAAACATTGTACATCAATAACACCATATATTATCATATCCAATCAGATAAATATATCTCATAGAATAATGTGAATTATAGTTTATTAATTGAATAAATTAATATTTTACATGGAATAAACAAGATGATCCTTAGGTTCTGGGGTGACACCAAAGGATAGAAAAAACCATTCTTTATCTCCCTAATAGATATCTCAATCCAGGAAAGGATCCTAATAAATTAGGATGAATTATACAATAGCAGGAAGATTCTTCATCAAAGGATGAATCACACAAACATCAAATTCACCAGTGGCCTCTACTTGTAGGCTATCTAGAATCTCACCCTTGGGCAACTAACATCTCCAATTCAGGCATCTAGTTACTTTTCATATAGTCCTAAAACAGCCTAAATAATCATATATTGTTACCTTGAGAATTATTTACCTCTTTTCATAGCCCTTGTAAAAAAATAAAAAATAGGCACATGCCCTTAGGAATCAACATTAATCATGAGTTTTATCCCAACAAACTCAGAATTCCACAAAGTAACCCTCCCTCATGCATCAATTACATTAGTTTTACATAAACACACAAGATATATATGAAATCCTAAGACCAAATTCAAAAAATCTAGATACATAATTATCAAACAAAAAGATCAATTTATCAAATTATCGTGTTTAAATCTAGGTATATTTAATAAATTTATGTTTTTAATTATCAACATATTTATATTGAACCGATATCATTTATAATCTAAATATAATTCCATTAACATTTAATTTAACCAAATTTAGCCAAAATGTTTTTACTATAATAAATCAAAAAATATTCATGTGATTCCAATTCATAACATTAATAAACCAATTAATAAATTTATCATACTTATTATATGGCTCTAACATAATATTGACAAGCACTTAATAAGGTCCATGGTTGGCACACCATGTAGGTCGCCATTGGTATAAGTCTCTATATCCATGGATCTAGAAATATACAATGAATGTTCTAGAATGATAATATTTGATTTTAGAGGGATTATCCATTTATTTTTGACCCACATGCTGCATACCACTACGATCATACTTATTTCCCATAGTAGGGATAATAAAATATGACCTAAGGGATAAGTTTTAGACCACCCGCCATTAAATAGTGATTATGAAAATTCTTCTAATAAGAAACACCAATAATAGATAATTCATAAAATATTTTAAGAAGGAGAATAGATCAATCTTTATTAATATAAAAACCCCAACCAAAAACAATTTTGAGTTTCCATTGCAACATTGGAGAGAAACAGAAGAGAAGGGGAAAAACCAATGAAAATAATTTGAGATTAATCTCTTGAAATTAATTTCTAGAATGGAGGAAGGTACTAAAACATAGAATATAAATCACCTTGGGAATGTTATTAGAGAGGCTTCACCCAATTTGAAGGAAAATATAAGCACTCATTTTTTTTAAAACATCCCATGATACGAAATACATGGAAGATTAACATAATACAATACATGAAATTCTCAATTTTTATGGTACAATGAAATTATCATCACCTCACGTGAAATAAACCATTATTTAACATTACACTTTGTATAAAATATATTCATAGAATTTAATTTTTCTTAACATTGTCCTACTAAATTAAATTATTCATTTCACAAAATATCATGAGCGATAGTTACATGTCATGTAACAGATTTTCACAGTGTGAAAATGTTATCCAGTCAGCAATAATCCTAACATCCTCAAATGATCCATGCCCACATATAAAGCCTTCCAAAAACATGGGAATACCTCATAATCAGCTTTATCATGTTTATCCAGCCTCGATTAATTAAAAAAATACCTCTCTATACTTTATATAAATATTTCAAACAAAATCTCTCCTTTTTTGAATGGGACTTGACCACCATGGTTTAATAGAGAAGGAAAACACAAAGAATAGATGCTAAAAAAATATAAATTAGAGAAATAGACGAAAACATATGGTATCGTAATTTTTAATTATTATCATATGAAAACTATGGAGTTGAAATATTTAAATACGTCGTTTGATGATCGGCTAGAGAATGGCTTTATTCTCTTAAGTGTATCAATTTGGGTAGTTCTTATTCCATTTTCAATGAATGTTGATGGAAAAAATCATCTCTATGTTGATTAATGATAACTCAATCAATTTTTTATAAATAAAATTTATACAATACCATATATTGATGACATGTTTTTCCATTTTAAAGGGGAAAGTTGATTCACAATTATTGATCTTCAATTTGATTATTGCCTGCTGATGATAAAAAAACATGACATTCTAAAGACCACCATACGAAGTATCTGTAGCCATTATGAGTACCTTTTTATGCCATTTATAAAAACCAAATATCCTAGAGTATTTATTGCTCTAATAATCCGAATATTCCTTGAGTCCCTAGATTGGTTCATCATGGTGTTCATAAAAAACATTCTAGTTTAATCCAAAGTCAAGGGGGTCATTTGAGTCATTTTATAATAGTGCTAGAAAACAAGAGTGATAACAAATATTAAAAGTAGCATTAAAATTAATGTTTTGAATTCATGAAATGATTTTATTTGGACATGTAGTATCATAACAATGTATTTTAGTTGATATTGAGAAGGTGAAAGTTGTTATGAAATTGAGGCAACTGTGTATTATTTTTGATTTAGGTAAATTTTTGGGCTTATTGGTGTATTACTCTAGATTAAATAAATATTTATTGAAGATGGATTCTCTAATGAACACTATCACATAGAAGAGAGTTATTTTTATAATTTCTGTGAAATTTTAGAGTTAATTTGAGGAGATTAAATGCCTTTTTAATTTTGTACCAGTGTTGACTTTTCATGTGGTTGGGTAGGGTTACTTTGTCTTTCGTGATGAATGTTGTTTGGTTCTTGGATGTGATATTATATAGGTTGATGTTATGGTTTCGAATGGTTTTAGTTAGAATATGACATTTGGGAATTATAATCTCACCCATTATCTTGAACTCAAACCCATGATCCATTATGAAAGGATTTGGCAACATTACATTTTCATAGAAAGTTTTCCATTTATTCTGATGAAAAAAATACTAAGTTCAATAATACCACAAAAATATTTTAATATACAATATATTCATCAGGTTTTTTGCATAAAGTAGTTTTATTTTTTCATTTAATACTCCCATGTCAATGTAAATTTAGTTTTGGATTATTGGACATAGTACATTCTCACCCTGAATATGAAAGAATCATTTGAAGAGTGGAATTTGATGGATCTATATTCCAAATTGTATTTAGGTGTCTGAGTGGATGTGATTGAGATAATTAAAACAAAATTTTAGTTGATATACACACTTATTGAGATGATTTTCTATATAAATTTCATGATTATTATTTAGTAAATATTATGGACACTCTTTTTGATGGGGAGACCTTTTGTGTCTGGTGGTTCTCTTCTGATGGTATCCAATGTTAATCAAACCAATCTGTTATGACTTTCTAATAGATAAAATATGGGATGTGGGATTTCCATTATTACATATGGGTAGTGAACCTAGGTATTTTAAATATGATCTATGACATTTGATAGTGATTTTGGTCACAATGTATCAGTCATGAAATCAATGTCATAATTAATCATTGCTTTACCTACCACCAAGTAAAATTCGCACACTAGATACCTCATACCTTCCTTCAGGCAATTTGTGTGCCAATGTATAAGTGGGATTTGATATATATAGACTATGTGGGATAGGTTTCAACAAACCTCTTGATGGAAGAAATTTGATATGGGCGGTGATCGATAGGCTGATAAAATCATATCACTTTTTAGCAATTTGTGATAGAACCAAATTTGATGATTTGAGAAAGATATATGAGAATATTTTTTGAATTTTCAAAGAGTTAAATCTTAAATATTTTTTTTAAAGGGATCCCAATTTTAATTCTCCCAATATGAGAGGCCTCTAAGAGGAATTGGGATCTCAATTACATTTGAGTACACCATATCATTCCTAAAACATTTTTTTGACAAAACAAGATATTACGATTCTTGAGGACTTGTTATAGTCTTACATTTTTTATGTTAGAGGAAATTGGTGTTTCCATCTGGGACATTGAGAGTTTTCTTAAAAAAAATCATTCCCCTATTATAACGAATCAACTATAATCATAGTATGTTTAACTATAAAAATCATCAATTTGTTGGTCGGAGATTGGTGATGATTCCTTAGATGAATTGAGTTTTTTCCAACAGAATATGAAAAATATTTTGTTTATTAATTTAGGAATTGAGATAGTATAAATCCATTTTAAATTTTATTTTGATAATTTACATTTAATGTTATGTTTTTTATTTGGAGTCTAGGTGTTCTTGTGGTCTTTGGGTTGGTTGGGTCACTAATGACTATGAAAATATGTAAAGCTTCATCCATGGATTGTGGGACATTTTGAGAGTATTGAGTATATGGGGAACGTTTCTTACCATTTAGAACATCCACTTTAGTTGAATTCAATGGAAAATTTGATTCATTAATAAAATATAAAAAATTACCTTTCTAACCATTCTCATGTTTGGATCTATGAATATATTGATACTATTATTCATTTATCCATAAATGAAAATCATATCAGTATTGATTGTTCTGAGGAAAGGGTTCTTCATGGGATGAAAATAAATTTTTATCCATGTGATATGGAATAATGAATATGATTCACATGAGACTTGGGAGAATGAGCCACTAATGAGAGAGTAGTTTTCTTATCTAATTGAAATGGAAACATCTTGATAGAATTTATGGTGATATAAAGAGTTTATAATGGAATAGATGTAACATTACATTAGATCATATTAGTTAATTCATGACCCAATTTTTTAACATACATTGTTTGGGGATTGTTTTTAGTTAATCACGGTGGAATAGATAATCATAGATGCCCTTAGGTTTGTGCACATTTATATAATGGTTATGGAAAACCATTTGTTGTGGCCTAGTAAATCGTGAAAATAAGCATGGGAAACTAGATGTGGTACATGGTTTATACAAACTGTGTAGACTACCCCCAACCCAATTGTGCACAATTAGATAATATGAGAGTTAATTTCCATAACATTGTTATTTAACAATGTAGCCAGACCTTGAAACTCATGTAGAAGTGCATAAGGGGCACATAGTTAAGGAAAAAATTTACTAATAACCATACAATATCTCCAGAAAACCATTCATATGGGATTTTAGAACACACTAAAATTTTATTAAAAATCATAGGACCATCTGATTAACTCCAATTAAAACACTAATTCATGCTAATTGGCTTTGATTTATTTTAGAGGCCCTCTAGAATATTCCTTGACTCTCGGAACTATTCTCTTGAGAATTAATGTCTCACAGATGATCGACCCCTCTTAGTAATGGGGACTCATCTTGAATGTTTTTATTATATAACCACTTCCCACTTTAGATATTTATATAAAATCATATTATTGATGGATCTAATTACTAATTTGGTGGTTCTAGATTCTATGATTGATTTATTGATATCATTAAAATCATTCTTTGTTGTTGTTTCTATTGTGGGTGTTGTTTTGACTACATGATCAAAGAAAGGTGGATCCATAACTCATTTAAAACTAACAAAATCCTTATGGGGTTTATTGGTTTGAATTGAGACTATAAATGATATAAAATACAAACATTGAGAATATTGTTGTTCTATTTTCTAATGGTAATGTTAATTCTAAAAACACCCAATTTAATGGGAATTGAAATAATTGGATGGATTTAAGAAAATTAATGGATTGTTTTGAAAACCAATTTAATGATATTATTTGATTATTATTTTTTAGAAATTTTATCAAATTTAAATAATATTTGAAAGAGGAATGAATTGAAGAAAAACAATGATATGGTTATGAATTGGAAAATGAATATTGAAAACCAAAATTAGCAAAATTTATTTTTCACTAATATTGAATAATTGATAACCCCATAACAAATTTATTTATTCAATAGTGAACATGGAATAATTGTTAGTTTGTAGGTGTTTGGGAAAATCATTATTTGATATGTCCCCTAGAAATAGATTGATGTTGAAAAAAATAACTAAAGAAGTTCCAACATGATCTCCCATAATGTGATACACTATTGGGGTGTAGATTGTTTTCCCATAATAGGAACCCCTATGGGAGTGTTAATATGAGTGTGAAAACATCTATATATATTGTGTAACGTCTCGGACCCAGAAACCACTAAAACAGTGCTCCGAGCCAGGTAGTTACATAACCTTAAGCACACCTCCTTGTACGCAGAAGGCTGCCGACTAGCAGTGGGGGTCTTTGTAGACAAGTAGGGAGACTATACCCCCTTTTTATCAGAGTAAGCCAAAACAGAAATAATCCAATAGTAGAAAAAATAATCAATAAACAAGTAAAATGTATAATAACCACTTCCAACAATAAATATTCCATGTCATACTACACGTACACAAGTGAACACAACCCAAAATAAGGACGACGACTAAAATCCCCAAAATTGTCCATACCCCAAGTCCAGATCCTCCACCAATTGCTACCCATGTACACTCAACTATCTAGCAAGGGCCCTTGATCATATCCTGACCTACAAACATGAATTATGCTCTGGTACCCAATGGAGGCCCGAGTAGGGTGTGAGTACAACTCAGTAGGTCACCACCAACGGTGTCTACAAAATATCAAGTATGAACAGGTAGTGCATGAAAAAGTAATATGAATGAAAATTGCCAACTAATTATTGATGGTTCCATTAACCAGTTTAGAGCCAAATCCATTTCCACTTCTATTACCATTCATTTCACGTCAACTATCATCATTTACCATTTCATCACATTTCCATGGGTTAATCACATACGTTATGTTACATGGGTCTAACGCCAAAAATCACATTCAAGAGAGTAAACACATTGTTGTCCTATGTCACTAGGACCAACCCCCTCATAGCAACCATATCCTCACCTCGAAGCCTCAGTCCGAGTGGATGCAACTGTTATGAGATTAGATCCTCAGTCCCCATTCCTAACCCGTGCATTTGGGGTGGAGTTCAGAGCATCAGTCTTTACTCGACCCATGGGCATAGATCCTCAAGTCATACCCCACACTACCAAGCCATGTGCACATGCTTGTATATATATAAGTAACCATCAACCTTTTAGCCAACATCACAACCCTTTCCCATGGAAAACATAACCCATAACAATAACATGAGGGTTAACACAATGTCATGACCTATTAACACATCTACCACACTTCACATCAATTATCCATTTAACCCAATCACATTTCATTATTATTATCTCACTAAGCATTCAATCATTATGCCTAACTCACTAGGCTTTATTAACATGCTCACAATCCATTACATTGTGACCTTTAATCATTTACACATACTAACCCAATATCCCATAGGTTATTATTAAGTCTTTGTGCATCACCTAGCTTCTATTACAACACAATTATTCGCATAAACATGTTCATCAAAGGATCTATATAAATACTCAACAATCACACTTGTTCTCCACAAATCCTTAGGTCGTGGAATGTTGGCTCACCCCATGGGTGGCCCGAGTTTGGTCTCATCACCTCAACGCATCCCATGGGGATCTTGAGGGTTCCCTTTTACCTTTTTAATAACCATTTTCCCAAAACATGTCATGGGGAATCAAAACATACCAAGAGACACCCAAGAGAAACACCACACATGCACAAATCCTCAAATAAACCATGGGATATAACTTCTAGACCACCTACCTCAAAACCGCGGTTGAACGCACACTCAATCGAGTCCTTAGACCTCAATCCGACCATCCTTCATAGGTTCAACCTAGAACTCTCACAAAATATCGGGTTTAAGAGCTTCAGAAAAAGAGGGAGAGAGGATACATACCCTAAACCAAAAAGAGAAGAATGGATTGGATCAGCCTTACCTGGAGCTTTGATCTACATCCAACGGCACAAAAAATGGCAGGGAAATGAGGTAGATTGATCGCTTGTAGCTCTTAGTTGGTTCATTCCTAGGGTGAAGGGGGAGGAATGTAGAGGAAATCCCGTGTGGGTTCTTAAAATCACAGAGTGGTAATTTTGTAATTTTGTCCAACATGAAGAGGACACATGGTTTGACAACCCATGTGTAAACCATGAATATGCTACTGTCTGTAGGAGGGGGGATTGTATGGTTTACCTAGGTAGACCACACGGTTTTCCCTGGCCATGTAGAGGTCGTGCGCCCAGGCATGACTTGCCCATCTTTCCGTTCTTTCATGCCTCGAGCCCCCAAAACACCCCCAAGACCTCTCATACATTTATAAGACATCCCTTGAATCCTAAAATAAGGGATTAAAATGAAACATAATAAAAAACATACCCTTCCAAAAATTGGGATCTTACAACCTCCCCACCTTATAACGGCTCATCCTCGAGCCAAGTTTCCAAGCCTCATTGATCAACCAAAGAGAAGAGTTCAGGCCACTGATCCCACATATCCGATTCCCGCTCCCTAGTTTCATCATGAACTTTCACATTCTTCCATAGTACTCGCACTAATGGAACAATGTTGCCACGCAAGACCTTTTCACTACGATCCACTAAAAGAACTGGATTCTCCACAAAGGATGCATCAGCTTCAAGCTCCAAACCCTACACATCAACCATATGAAATGGGTCTGGGGGATACTGTCGATGCTATGACACATGAATCACATCATGAATCCCACCATATTGCTATAGAAGAGACACTTGGTAAGACACTAGTCTGATACTCTCTACAATATCAAAAGGTCCCATATACATGGGTTCCAACTTACCATTATTTTGAATCCAACTGTTACCCAACCTTCGTGACACCTGAAAGAACAAATTATCACCCATTGCAAAATCAATAGGTCTACGCCTTTGATCATCATATGACTTATGCCTACTTTGAGCCATATACAGCCGCTTCCTGATCAACATAACTCTCTCTGAAGTCTCCTACATGAGACTTTTCCCCAACAACTCGGATTCACCAGCCTCTATCCAAAACAACGGATATCTACATGGCCTCCTAGAGAGGGACTCAAATGGTTCCATCTGAATTGTATCCTAAAAAATGTTGTTGTAGGAAAACTCAACTAATGATAGGTTCCTCTCCCATTAAACACCAATGTCCAACAAACAAACTCTTAACATGTATTCTAACACTTGGATCATACGCTCCGACTACCCTCCTGTCTATGTGTGGAAAGCTGTACTCAGAAACACCTATGTACCAAGAGCCTTCTGCAACCATTGTTAGAAACTTGATGTGAAACACGGATCTCGGACTGAAACTATGCTCTGCAGAACACCATGCAACCAAACTATTCTTGAACATACAGCTCATCTAACTGGTCGACTGTAAATGTATCCTGAATCGGTAAGAAATGTTCCACTTTTGCTAACCGATCCACCAGAACCCAGATTGAATCATTCTTCCACGACGTTCACGAAGACCCATGACAAAGTCCATCGTTACATCATCCCACTTCCATTCCAGAATGGGAAATGGATGCTCCAACCACTCGGGCATTGATGCTCGCCCTTCACATACTGACAGGAAAGGCACCGTGCCACAAATCCTGCAACATCCTTCTTCATTCTAGGCCACCAAAACTACATTCATAGATCATGGTACATCTTGGTCAAACCAGGATGAAATTACAAATTTGATGCATGTAAATCACACATCAACTCTTCCCACACACACATTGGAACAACCGCACGATCACAAACATGAACAACACCTTCCACGCCGACGATCCAACCAGAAGGTTCCTCCCCACCTTTAAGATTTTCATTCATGATAAAACACTCAGGATCATCAAGTTGACCATCCATAACTCGACTCAAAGAGTCTACTCCATCATTAAGGAAGCAAGTGTGACCTGACCACTATCCTTCTGCACCTCTAGGTGCATCTCTGCAAACAAAGCCATCACATTCCACTAAGTGCTGTACTCCTGATCACCTGATTCAGAACCATCCTGCTTAGAGCATCAGCAACACTATTTCCCTTTACCGGCATGTAAACCAACTCAAAGTCAAAATACTAGAGATATTCAACCCATATACAATTCCATAAATTAAGATCCCATTGTGATAAGATGTACCTTAAAATCTAATGGTTTGTAAACACATTAAATCATTCTCCCAACAGATAGTGCCTCCATCACTTCAAGGCCTACCACACTACATCCAACTCAAGTTCATGAGTGGGATAGTTCCACTAATGTGGTCTCAACAGCCTTGACCCATAAGCCAAAACCCGCTCATCCTGCATCAACACAGCCCCATTTCTGACTCCGAACGCAACACAAAACACGATGTACATCTTACTTGGCTTAGTTAAGATCAAGATAGGTGTGGTCATCAACTGTTTCTTCAACTCTTGGAAGGCGTTCTCACAAGCCTCAGACCACTCGAACCTGATTCCTTTCTTGTTCATGAAAGAGAGTGGTACTTCCAAGTGAGGGAAATCTTGAATGAACCTTCGGTAATACCCAGCGAATCCCAGAAAACTCCGATCATCCGAAACACTCTGGGGATTCTCCCAAGATACAACTGCCTGCACTTTCTCTAGATCAACATTCGCACCATCCTCCAAGATGATGTGACCTAGAAAAGGAAGCTCACCTTACCAGAATTTACACTTTGATAGATTGTCTTATAGCTGATGCTCTATTAGCCTACCCAAGACGATGTCAAGATGTTGGGCATGACGGTCATGATTTTTCAATTACACTAAGATATCATCAAAAAATACAATCACAAACTTGTCTAGAGAGGGATGAATGATTCGGTTCATCATATCCATAAACATCGTCGCTGCATTGGTCAAGACGAAATGAATTACCACAAACTCAAACAACCCGTACCGAATCCGGAAAGCTATCTGCGGTACGTCAGAAGACCACAACCTCATCTGGTGATAATCTGGCCTCAGATCAATTGTAGAAAAAAGTGATGCACCCCTCAACTGATCAAACATGTGATCATTTCTAGGAAGAGGTTACTGATTTTTCACCGTCATCTGATTCAACATTCTATAGTCAACACACAGCCTCAACGACCCAACAACCTTATTTTCAAAAAGCACAAGTGATCCCCAAGGAGACGTACTAGGACAGATAAACCCCTTAGTCTCCAACACCTCATGTTGAACATTCAATTCCTGGAGTTCTGCCAGTGCCATTTGGTATAAAAGAATAGAAACTAGATCCACTCCCTGGAGCAACTCGATCATGAACTCGACATCCCTCTTGGGTGGTAATAATGAGAAATCCTCAGGAAACACATCCTGAAACTGATCCAGCATGGGAGGAAAAATATATTGTTCCTCTCCCTCATCATTATCATCCATGAGACATGCCACTTGAGCCGTGAGTCCACTCATTTTTTGAAAAAACGGCCCCACAGACCCTGCTCGAACATCAAATCCACCACGGTGGACATAAGCATCACCCTCAAGCGACCTGAACGATACTATGCGATGATAATAGTCTATGTGCACCTGATACAACACCAACCAATCCATTCCCAATATTAGGTGAAACCATAACATCTATAGAATGAACAATTCCCACAAAAAATGATACCCACCAACTTCCAAGGAACATCCCTTGCACTGCATGATATCCTCAACCCTCACTCACAACGGGGTGTCAATTGACATAACTCCACACACCAACTCCACTGGTAAACCCAGCACAACCATAAGTTGAGCAGAAACTAAAGAGTGTGTGGAACCTATGTCAAATAATGCACTACAAAAGGTAGAATCTACAAGGATCGTACCTCGAACAGTGGATGGTTCGGCCTCACCATTACAAGGAATAAATTGTACTACCTGAAGCTGACCTTCCCCTCTATCCCTGGCTAAATCCTAAGTACCCTGTGCTGCACTGCACTGCTGGTGTGAGCGATCAATCCCTGGAGTTCCTCATCCATCACCCCTACCAGTACGACCCATGAAGCTCCAACTGCATGCCTGATGCAGGATAAATGATCACCTTCCCGCACTCGGTACTTGATTCTCATCATCATGCTCACCTGCCTACCTAGGGTTTTTTCCAGAACATATGCACATTCCCCTTTGTTCCGCACAAATTGCACTCAACTGGAGGTTTAAGGCACTGACCATACATATGCCCTGGCCTACCGCACTGATAACAGAAGACCTGGATCCCACTCCAAGAGGCTGACCCTCTCTTCTGACCACCTTGATGGAAACATTCCAAATGGGGCTTCTGACCTTTGAAAAAATGAACAACTTGTCCACCTAGCTGGCATGAAAAACCCACCACCTGAAGCACCCTTTAGGTTCACTTCAGAGATGAGGGCCTGATCCATCACCTATGTAATCTTCATCAAGTGGAAGATATTTACTTGAGACCTGATCTGATGTCTCAACCCATCCTGGAAACGCCTTACTACCACTGACTCATCCCCTACTAGCACTAGGACAAAGCATTGTAATTCAATGAAGTGACTAGTATAGTCCATCACATATAGATATCCTTGAGTCAGGCTTATAGAATCTATAGCCCGCTCCCCCCTCAAATTATCTGGATAGAAATGCTCTAGAAACTTCTCCTGGAAAATCTTCCATGAAATCCCATCAGCCTGGTCGGTCTGAGCAGGAATGTCCCACCAAAGCCGTGTCTGGCCCCGCCAAATATAAACATCCATATTTACTAGATTTTCAATCGGGGTCTCTGGATGATCCAGTATTCAATGGAAAGACTCTAATCAGAAGTCTGTTTCCTCTGGACCACACTCTCTGGTGAAGTTTGGAGGGTGTTGCAGTTGGAACTCACTGGTCAGCTCAAATATACTCAGTGCAACCCACACTGGGACCTGATCCATCATCTGCACAAGGCGAGCCAAGTTCTCCCGGAACTATTCTTCTCTACCTTCATTGATCACCACATTTTCATGCTCTTCTACCAGAGGAGTGTTCTCAGCAACATCCTCTCATTTCCCAACTGATAATCGACGTCTTGGTGTCATTTCTCTACATTACCAAGCATGAGATTTATCACTCATACCATAAACCATCAACGACATCGTCAAAAATCTCTTTACTAGCCACAACACCCCATTTTAATATACTAATTCAATGAGATTAACACCTCAAGATCACCGCCCCAACCACCCCTACCCCGGGTCATGGTCCACATGGGGTAAAAAACTATGCACTACCATCAAACTCACACAACATTTTAAAAGAACATTTTACACTTCATTTCAAACCCTTACATTTCATTAAACATCATTTACCCACTTTTTTTATTTCATTCTTCACATTATTTATTTTTTTCATGAAATGCATGATGCATCCTACATTCCTACCTCACACATCCACCCCATGCATGTGCCTAACACAATGCATGTAACCTATCTCTCTAGGTTCCTACAATGACGAATGAATGAAAACCCTCATGTTGTTATGTACATGAGCCAAATATCATAAAACAGTCACATCTAACCACATGTGCATCACTAAAAAGTGAAATATCGTCAACTGTAACTACACAGAACCAAGAAAAAAATTTCACCCCCGGGGTGATTTGGGTTTTCCCTCGTACATGGGTTAGCTACTCCCAAGCACGTGCTCATTTACCAAGGCCCGAAACATCTTAACCCTTGTCAACCTATCCCAAATAACAAGACCTCAGAGATGAAGAATACATACCTCATCTGATACCACTTCGTAATGTCCCAGAATTAGAAGCCATTAAACTGGTGCTCCGTGTCGTGTAGTTACATAAACATAAGAGTGCCAAGCTGTACGCCAAAGGCTGCTGACTAGCAGCGGGGGTCTTTATAGTGATGTGGGGAGACTATAACCCCTTCTTATCAGAGTAATCCAGAACAGAAATAATCCAATAACGGAGACAATAACCAATAAACAAGGAACATGTATAACAACCATTTCCAATAATAAATATGCCATGTCGAACTACAAATACAAAAGGGAACAAAACCCAAAATAAGGTCAAATTACAAAATCCCCAAAATGGTCCCGACTCCAAGTCCGGATCCTCCACCAAGTGCTACCCAAGTCCACTCAACTATCTAGAATGGACCATTTCCCTTCTCCTGACATACAAACATGAAGTCTTCTCTGGTACCCAATGGAGGCCCGAGCATGGTGTGAGTACAAATCAGTAGGCCACCACCAACATTGTCTATAAAATATCCAGTATGAACAGGTAGTGTAGGCAAAAGGAATATGAATGAAAATTTCCATGTAATTATTTAAGGTTCCATCAACCAATTCAGAGCCAAATCCATTGCCACTTCCATTACCATTCATTTTACATCAATTATAATCACTAGCCATTTCATCACATTTCCATGGGTTAATCACATACGTTATGTTACATGGGTGTAAGGCCAAAAATCACATGCCAGAGGGAAAACACATCGTTGTCCAATCTCACTAGGACCAACCCCCTCATAGAAACCATATCCACAACTCGAAGCCTCAGTCCCGGTGGATGCAACCATTAGGAGAATAGATCCTCAGTCCCTATTCCTAACTCGTGCATTTAGGGTGTAGTTCAGAGCATCAGACTTTACTCGACCCATGGGCGTAGATCCTCAAGTCATACCCCACACTACAATCCATGTGCATATGAATATATATATATATATATAAGTAACCATCAACCATTTACACAACATCACAACCATTGCCCAAGGAAAACATAATCCATAACAATAATATGAGGATTAACACAATGCCTTTACCCATTAACACATCTACCACACTTCACATCATTTATCCATTTAACCCAATTCCATTTCATTATTCTTATCTCCCTAAGCATTCATTCATTATGCCTAACTCACTAGGCTTCATTGCCATTATCACAACCAATTACATTGTGAACATTAATCATTTCCACATACTAACACAATATCCCTTAGGTTATTATTATGTCTATGTGCATCACCTAGATTTTTTTCCAACAGAATCCTTCGCATCTACATGTTCATCAAAGGATATATATAAATACTCAACAATATCACTTTTTCTTCACAAATCCATAGGTCCCGGAAAGTCGGATCACCCCATGTGTGGCCCACATTTGGTCTCATCACCCTCAACTCATCCCATGGGGATCGTGAGGGTTCCCATTTACCTTTTTACTAACCATTTGAACAAAACATGCCATGGGGAATCCAAACATACCAAGATACACCCATGAGAAAAGCCACACATGCACAAATCCTCAAATAAACCAAGGGATAGAACATGTAGACCACCTACCTCGAAACCATGGTTGAATACACACTCAATCGAGTCCTTAGACCTCAATCCAACCTCCCTTTGGAGATTCAACCTATAACTCACCAAAAAGATATGGTTTTAGAGATTTAGAATAAGAGGGAGAGAAGATACAAACCCTAAATCAAAAAGAGAAGCACAGATGGGATTATATGTACATAGAGCTTTGATTTGCATCCAACAACACAAAAAACTAATTTGAAACTAGGGATATAGACCTCTTGGATCTCATGGGAGATTTGGTTCGTTCATAGTGTGTAGAGGGATGAATGAAGAGGACATCCCGAGTGGGTTCTTAAAATCTTGGAGATGCAATTTTGTTATTTTTTCCAACATTTAGAGGCTGCACAGTTTGGCCGCACGATTTGAAAAACCTTGCGCAAACCGTGTGCATGCTGCTATTTGGAGGAGGGGTTTTACAGTTTACCTGGGCTGGCCGCAAAGTTTTCCCTGGCCATGCTCAGGCTGTGCACCAAGGCTTCTCTGGCCCATCGTTCCTTTCTTTCATTCCCCGAGCCCCCAA
Source organism: Viscum album (assembly GCA_963277665.1). NCBI lineage: Eukaryota > Viridiplantae > Streptophyta > Magnoliopsida > Santalales > Viscaceae > Viscum > Viscum album. The sequence continues at coordinate 1,598,763,504 of OY728161.1, forward strand.
AAAACCCCCCAAGACCTCTCATAATTTCAGAAGACATCCCTTGATTGTCGAAACAAGGGATTCATCCAAAACATAATCGAAAATATACCCTTCCAAAATCTGGGATCTTTCATATTGAGAAGTGATCACTATTAAGTTGTGTGAGAACCCCTTAGATAGAAACTAACATACCACACTGAATCTGATGATGGTTATTTCTTTTATATTATTTTATTACATATGATATAAATTAGAGAAAAATTTTATTCATGCTACCATTTTTATACAAATATTTATTTTAAATGAACATTTATCAATTTTTTTATGTTCATCCTTCTCTTTATTGTTTGATGTATGTTATTTTTAAAATATTTAATTTCATTTTAATAATATATTTTATTTAAATTGAAATAATATATGGTTTATTATAATGGTTTCTTATGGACCACATCATTAGACCCTACTAGGTTGTTTATCTCACACCCAACCTTTTCTTTCATGTTTTTAATCATTTTATTATACGATGTCTGAGAAAATGGATTACACCACTTTGATGTGGTGGGTGTTCTTGATTCTTTGGATGTTGAATGATGGATGTGACCAGTAGAGTTTTGATCCACCTATGACAAGGGTCCTTTTTTAATATGTCAAAAAAATTAATTATGTACTACTTTTTATTTTTTTACCTATTTAATTTGGTACTTTTTCTTTATGAAGTACCTAAAATACATAATTTTATTGTTTTTAACCTAATATTTTTGTTGAAATAATAATTACATAATTCCTATTTATATGGTTCTATTTGATAGTCTCCAACCCTTGGGGATTAGTAATTCCACTAAGGATAATTTGGTAAATCCCAATTATTAGGGTACTAGGGTATCAATTTGGATTATGAAAAAATGCAAATCCTACCATGTAACCCATTCTTTTACACATTTAATAAAAATATATGTGTTTTAATGGTGTAAATTTATGTCCTGTTAAAATATTGTTTTGTTTTCTTTTCATATAAGTGTTGATGATGTGGTTTTTGGGTCTATTGGTGATCATTGGATTGGTATATTTGGGTATTTCATATAAATATTCAATAAAGGAATTGAAGACTCGACATGATAATATTCTATGATTATCATTACAATCATGTTCATAAGTAGAACAAAATAATACCATTAGTTATATCATTGAATTATTTTATCATATCATTATTTTTAAAAGAATTTTCTGGACAAAACCACGAATACATGTAATTCAATGAAAACTACAACAAAATATTCATGTGGTTATCTACAAATAAAATCCGTGATCACGTGTGTGACTATGTGATGTCATTTGGATTCTAGTTTCAAATTAATGTGATGTTTTTATGATATTATGGATAAATATATACAAAAATATACCATTAGTGGGATTTAGGAGTACGATACCTCAATAATGAATCATTGAGTTGAAAAGTTTTCATTGTGAAATTCTAAGGTAGATGATGTGAATGGATATATTTATTCATTGATATATTTATTATATTATAAATTCTTCTATCATATAGGTGGTTATAATGATACAAGGCATAATATATTCTAGGTGGGGGTTATTTAGTGGACTACCATACACCATAATGGGTTATATGGATTATGATATTGATCAAAACGTATTTGGGTTGAATATATTGATTGAATGTTGAAGATGGTGTAGTGAGTACGAACTCGTGAGAAATTTCATGTAGGGATTACATTAAAAAAATTCCGGTTTGATAACATATGTCATGTTGTCCGTGGTTGTGATTATTGAGGTGAAAACATGGGGATACGTTGATTTCTTAACTGATACTGATGATATAACATGAATATTTTATATTTTATCCACTGGTTATGATTCAAATGTTTGATTTTGTGCAATCTTTTATGGTTTCTTAATATTTCAGTGATTCTGAAATGTTGGACCATCATATTGAGATTCATTCTTGGTGTAACCCTAACATTGTAATAGGTTATTAATGTCTATGAATTGAGATTAAGGTTTACATAATAGTTTAAATACTATCATAATCTATCTCATTCATGGTATAGTGTTATTGTAGAGACCCGAAGCTTATCTTACATGGACATTACATTACTTTTGCGGAATACTTAGTACATAACAAAAACACACACACAAGGATCGTAATAGTTTAGTGTCTTTGGAAACTCGGAACGTAATCTTCTAATCGTGGGGGATGATCTTCAATATCTCCCATAAAGATCTTCCCTTTTTTTACCTAAAAACCTTTCTTTATATCCTGGGGAAAAGAAAACATAAAAGGGTGAGCTCAAATGCTCAGTAAGGGTAAACAAAAGAAATATCAATCACATCATATACATAAGAACATAGCTTTTGAAAATCTTAACCTGCAAAAGAGCTCATAATATCATAACATGGGATAAATCATAGAAGTGAAAATGAGATCCCCATAATCATAACATGAAACTTGAAACTTTATGGCATGCACACATAATCATGGAAAATCATTTCTTGTTAGTCATGACTCATTACCAAGACTATCTTAGTGGACAAAGTCCCTTTCTGAACCGAGTTCACTCCTCGTTTCAGTCCTGTATCACTGAACCGAAATAACCTTCCGTTCCAGCCATGTCTATCTCATGAGATATAAAATCATTACCCAATGCATTGGAGGGAGATATAGGTCCCACCCATCTTATAATGAATCCTTTCTTATGTGTGCCACATAATCATAAAACATACATCATCGCATAACACATGTAACAAAAATTGGATTCTTGAAACATCATGACATCATAAATCAATTCATATAAGATAAAGGAATTCATAAACATAATTCCATGACAACATAGTCAAATCAATGTAAAAATATGGATAGAAACAGAACCCTTTATTATCTTAGATGGAAAATAATTTTGATAAAACACTTGAAATGAATTCTTGAGGAAAATATCCTTTCTTCTTCAAAATCAATTTCTTTTCACAAAATATCATGCAATTTTAAAAGAAAGAGATTTTATTGAAAATATTCATGAAATCTTTTAGAGGAAGATTCATGAAAATAAGGCTTTATAAAACAGTAGAAATCCGTTCGTGCCGTATAAGTTAAAAAAAAACATTCTTCGTACTTTTGTCAGAAAATTCAAAAAGTACCTCTTACGAAAAACGACAAAATATTCCTTTCATATCTTTTACAAAAAAACTTACCGAAGGGTAAAATTGGATATAAACTATAATATTACATATTGATGAAACATGGATGTGGATGATAAAATAAACCCCAGTAAATACTTACGAATAAACAATATCAGATAAAAATGAGATTGTGATATTTCCCTTACCTTAGGTCCAATTTGCCTTGTATGTGTCCGAAGCTCCTCTTCTTTGGAACGCCTCTTTAAATCCTCCACTTAAGGAACTAAGAGTGGTCTTTGGAGAAGAACAGGACCTCTAGGACTATTCTAGGGAAGTGGAGAGGAGAAAATGGCAGGGGTTGGCCGAGCTTGAGTGCTCAATTTGGTGTGAGGAGGAGGGGGAGGAGGTGCCCTTTTATAAGGAAGGAGAGGGGCACCTTAGGAATTCTTAAAAATATTAATTTATAATAAATCTAACCCCACATAAAAACCTCCAAAAATGACTCATATTCGAAGATTAGATGAGATAGGGTTGTAATCTCATCAACCAATCAAATTTAGACATGTTTGGATCTTATTTTAAACCTTATCATTTTGATTTATCCTTATTTAATCTATTTAAGTTTATTTGTGGTAATAAAATTCTAAATTTTAAATTATAACAAATAATTACTTATTTGTTGTGAATTTTCCATAATCGTTTACTTTATAACATTATAGACCATATAAATATAAATATATAATTTTTAAATATTTTTGTGATTTTTAAACAATTTTATAATATGTTATTTTTGTAAAATAACAATAGTGTCAATTTTGACACTATTCATTTATTTGAATTTAAATAAAATATATACAGAAGATATGTTCGAAATAAAAGCTTTAATATATTAATAAAAGGTCATATGTATCTATAAAATTAGTGTATCACATTAAATAGTTCATATAATATTTATTTTATTATTTTTAAAACAATTTATTTGGTTTATCTCTTAATAAAATAATTACTACATCATTTTTGTATAATTATTTAATATACTTATTTGTTGTATAAAAATTTAAAATAAAATTCTATGATGAAGATAAATATATTACCTTTCACAATAATACTTTTACTCGAATTTATCATCTTAAAATCACAATATTTAAATTGTTATATTTATTAAATTATGAAGGTGAAAACTTTGGCATCATTTAAAATAAAATAATATAAGTGTCATAATCGCTTTTATAAGGCTCCAAATGGTCAAATATTCGACCATTGGATGCTTATGGTTTAAATTTACATGTCCAATAAGTTTTGGTTAGGTATTTGTGCATTTTATGGTCACTATTAGTTAAAAAAAACATTATTCTTGATTTTTCACTAGATAAACAATTTCTGCATCACTATTGTGTCATAATTAATGATAATTATTTAATCCCTAAAAATTATAAATAAATTTATATGATGTAGATAATTTCATTATATTTCTGTAGACTATTAATGTTCGAAGTTTCATGAAGTTTATCACTAAATTAAAATTAATATACTTATAAAATTTAAGAGAGTGACATGTTGTCACTTTCTTTGGTTTTAATAATAATTAAGTTATTTTCATGGAAAAATGTTCATTAAATGATTCCCATCTGACCCTTAGGTGATATGGGTCGACTTTTAGTCATCCAATAGTATTTTGACATTTGTTAGGGTAATTTTAAAATATTATATTTATCCTTAATTACCCGATTTACCTTTAACTATGGTAAATAAAATTTACCGTAGTTACTATTCATAATTCCCAAAAATAAAAAGTAGCTTATTTACATAATTTGGACCCACTGATTCCAAATATGGAATCCATTTTTTAAAATTCCATACAGAGAAGCTGCAGAAATTAAATTAAAATTAATCCCGTTGTCGAATAAAAACGGGTTTTTGTTTAAAACATTGCAAAAGATTGAATTGATTTAACATACGAATTCAAGGTAAAATCAATGCTAATGACATACATTATATTAAATGGTAAAAATATATTCTATTTATACTTTAAAACCATTCAATATTATAATTTAACCACATAAGATATTACGATGAAAAAAGTTGTTTTTAATTAAAATATAGCGTGTTTTTACTATTCATTAAAATGTGAAAGTTACCAGAATAATATGAAAAATTTATCCAAAGTAAATTTTTATTTCTTGATTCCAAAGAAGAATTTTATTTTGTCAAATTGAACTTATAAACATGTCAAAAAAATATATTTAAAGTGGGTGCGCCATCAAAAGGCGGCAAAACTGCATTTTTTTGAAAAATACTTATTTTACCCGAAAAATTTATTTTGTTCTTATACCATGTTCTAGAAATGTGTAAGATGAATAATAATGTTATAAAATTCAAAATTTAGTTAATACTATTCATAACGGCTAGTTCATGACAATATTATAATAATATAACATTGTTTATTAAAACCCAGTATTGTGTACAACACACGCTATCGAGGAAGGTCGCGATTGCGTGTAATGCAAGACAAGTCAGGGTTGCGTGTTGTGAAAGAATCCTTCATTGTTTCGTATAACAGAATCCAACCATATTTCATTTATACATTTAATATATATATATATATATATACTCAATGTTGCGTAGAATAACTATTATCAAAATTGTGTGTAACACGGTCCAAGAATAGTGTTGCGTATACTGCAAGCTAATACGGTGTTGCGTATAGCGCAAGGTAATCTTGGTGTAGAATACAACATAAGACGTTAATGAAATTAAAATAATATTTTTCATAAAATCTCGGGGTGTTACATTCTACCCCCCTTAAAATGAATTTCGCCCTCGAAATTCGTCGGGGTTATAAATGGTTTACTATTTGAAAGTTTCTTTAATAGAAACCCACATCGTAAAAAGGAATATCAAAACCAATCTTTAAAAACAAAAGTATGAAACGTAACGGTTACCCAAATAAACTAATCATTGGGTTTCCATATAGGTGAAAATATGGATATGGAAGAGAAATCTAACCATCATGTTCTGATGGAGAGTGGTAGAGAACATGGCTATGGAAAAGCCAATAATCACAAATCCATAAATTTGTGACGATCTAAGGTACCATCCGATTCATCAGGTATAAGATCACTAGGACAACATTTTTGGTTTTCAAGATCATTTCCCTAAAGTTGAAAATTTGAATTAGAATAAATACTTACTTTATTTTGGTACAATCTCACTGTTGTTCGTGCCTTGAACAATTTCCACTTCATCTCTTAAATAAATGAAGTTGAATTCGTTATTCGTGAAGTGTTAGCAGATCATGTGATAGAATGACTGTTCATTCCATCTGTCTCAAACAAAAGGTTAGAAAAAGTTATTAAATATACATAAGTCATTCTATAGTGAGATTAATCATATATGGTTCCTAAAATGGACTTATACTTCATATATCATACTGCTTAATATAATAAAACTAGTTTCTACTAAACAGGGACTTCCTGTAGGCCAGTGGTAGGCGATAAAGGCCAGTCGCACTTCGGCTGTGGGTTCGATTCCCACAGCCTTGTCCGAAGCGATGGGCTGTCGCCCGTCCTGCAGGTTGTCCCTTTTTCTAAAACTACGTTACTATAACATCCCATCAATAATATCGAAAATCTTCTATCCTTAAACAATACTAACTTATGTCCAACATAATCCAGTCTAATCTTTAGGCTTATACATAATACTGCAGTCCACTCTCATAATATAGTGACATCGATTACCAGAGATTTAATACTGTCGTTGATCCCCACATATCATAAGATATGTCTTGTTGGTCACATTCCAAACATTCAAAGTCCTTAATCGTGTATTCTCTTGAATACCTTAGTGAAAACATGAGTGCAGTTAAAAGTTAACACTTTCCACATACCAAAATCCTCAAAATTCTATATACTCAAACCATGATATCACTTAGTCCTTATATCAATCATGAGCTCATGAATACTATCAAACATTTAATTTTCTCCTTATCCCTTCATTATGCGCATATCATCTACATTCCAAAAATATCTGAATAACCTTTCATGGATACTGGTAACATTAATCATACACTTTCAAAACACAAGGAAAGACAACAGTGTAACAATCCATAGATGTCTCTTTATTCCAAAATTACACATGATAAACATGTAATCATTCCACTAAATTCCCAAACCATTGACCGAGCTTCAAAAATTCTTTCATCTCACATATCATTTGTAGTCTCTTCATCATCATCCACATAAATACTACCCATATGACCATACTGATTCTCTTAATGAGTCTTTCCCTTAGGGAATTTGTTTGCATAATGCCCATACATTCCACATTTAAAACACTTAACCATTTTTGATGTCGTAGCATTACCATTATCCTCATCCATAGTGTTAACCGACCCTTTTCCTTTGCACTTACTTGCTTTGTGTCCTTCTTTTCCACACCCAAAGCATCTTCCAGTTCCCTTGAAACATTCTCCTTGATGCCTCTTCCCACATGATTTACATAGGGGAAATTGAACTTTCTTTCCTCTATGATCATCATGGAACTCCATCTTTCTCTTATTAGTCGAGTCAGGAAACTTACCAAAATTTACTTTATTGATCATGTTGTGAGATTGCTGATTCGGCATAATAATGATGTTTGGACATCCAAATCCCATTTCATTTGGTTACTCATGAAGAATATCATTCTATTGTCCATCATATCCTCCATTATTGTGAATCATCTTGTTTCCAGCCATTTTCTAAAACCCAAACAGAATAGTGTTAGATTCAAAAATCATAATAAAGGGGGAGTAACTTAAATATCTATCATCTTTGGTTTAATCTAATATCGTTACCATAGTTCTAGAACTATATCCTATACGTATACTTATCCTTAGGGGCATCCCTAGACATACCTTAGAAATATCTCTAGGGATCTCACTAACGTTTTCGCATCCTAGTTTCCAAAGGTTGACTAAACCTTTCCTCTGATACCAACTGTAGAGACCCGAAGCTTATCGTACATGGACATTACATTACTTTTGCGGAATACTTAGTACATAACAAAAACACACACACAAGGATCGTAATAGTTTAGTGTCTTTGGAAACTCGGAACATAATCTTCTAATCGTGGGGAAAGATCTTCAATATCTCCCATAAAGATCTTCCCTTTTTTTACCTAAAAACCTTTCTTTATATCCTGGGGAAAAGAAAACATAAAAGGGTGAGCTCAAATGCTCAGTAAGGGTAAACAAAAGAAATATCAATCACATCATATACATAAGAACATAGCTTTTGAAAATCTTAACCTACAAAAGAGCTCATAATATCATAACATGGGATAAATCATAGAAGTGAAAATGAGATCCCCATAATCATAACATGAAACTTGAAACTTTATGGCATGCACACATAATCATGGAAAATCATTTCTTGTTAGTCATGACTCATTGCCAAGACTATCTTAGTGGACAAAGTCCCTTTCTGAACCGAGTTCACTCCTCGTTTCAGTCCTGTATCACTGAACCGAAATAACCTTCCGTTCCAGCCATGTCTATCTCATGAGATATAAAATCATTACCCAATGCATTGGAGGGAGATATAGGTCCCACCCATCTTATAATTAATCCTTTCTTATGTGTGCCACATAATCATAAAACATACATCATCGCATAACACATGTAACAAAAATGGGATTCTTGAAACATCATGACATCATAAATCAATTCATATAAGATAAAGGAATTCATAAACATAATTCCATCACAACATAGTCAAATCAATGTAAAAATATGGATAGAAAGAGAACCCTTTATTATCTTAGATGGAAAATAATTTTGATAAAACACTTGAAATGAATTCTTGAGGAAAATATCCTTTCTTCTTCAAAATCAATTTCTTTTCACAAAACATCATGCAATTTTAAAAGAAAGAGATTTTATTGAAAATATTCATGAAATATTTTAGAGGAATCTTCATGAAAATAAGGCTTTATAAAACAGTAGAAATCCGTTCGTGCCGTATAAGTTAAAAAAAAAACATTCTTCGTACTTTTGTCGGAAAATTCAAAAAGTACCTCGTACGAAAAACGACAAAAGATTCCTTTCATATCTTTTACAAAAAAACTTACCGAAGGGTAAAATTGGATATAAACTATAATATTACATATTGATGAAACATGGATGTGGATGATAAAATACACCCCAGTAAATACTTACGAATAAACAATCTCAGATAAAAATGAGATTGTGATATTTCCCTTAGCTTAGGTCCAATTTGCCTTGTATGTGTCCGAAGCTCCTCTTCTTTGGAACGCCTCTTTGAATCCTCCACTTAAGGAACTAAGAGTGGTCTTTGGAGAAGAAAAAGACCTCTAGGACTATTCTAGGGAAGTGGAGAGGAGAAAATGGCAGGGGTTGGCCGAGCTTGAGTGCTCAATTTGGTGTGAGGAGGAGGGGGAGGAGGTGCCCTTTTATAAGGGAGGAGAGGGGCACCTTAGGAATTTTTAAAAATATTAATTTATAATAAATCTAACCCCACATAAAAACCTCCAAAAATGACTCATATTAGAAGATTAGATGAGATAGGGTTGTAATCTCATCAACCAATCAAATTTAGACATGTTTGGATCTTATTTTAAACCTTATCATTTTGATTTATCCTTATTTAATCTATTTAAGTTTATTTGTGGTAATAAAATTCTAAATTTTAAATTTTAACAAATAATTACTTATTTGTTGTGAATTTTCCATAATTGTTTACTTTATAACATTATAGACCATATAAATATAAATTTATAATTTTTAAATATTTTTTTGATTTTTAAACAATTTTATAATATGTTATTTTTGTAAAATAACAATAGTGTCAATTTTGACACTATTCATTTATTTGAATTTAAATAAAATATATACAGAATATATGTTCGAAATAAAAGCTTTAATATATTAATAAAAGGTCATATGTATCTATAAAATTAGTGTATCACATTAAATAGTTCATATAATATTTATTTTATTATTTTTAAAACAATTTATTTGGTTTATCTCTTAATAAAATAATTACTACATCATTTTTGTATAATTATTTAATATACTTATTTGTTGTATAAAAATTTAAAATAAAATTCTATGATGAAGATAAATATATTACCTTGCACAATAATACTTTTACTCGAATTTATCATCTTAAAATCACAATATGTAAATTGTTATATTTATTAAATTATGAAGGTGACAACTTTGGCATCATTTAAAATAAAATAATATAAGTGTCATAATCGCTTTTATAAGGCTTCAAATGGTCAAATATTCGACCATTGGATGCTTATGGTTTAAATTTACATGTCCAATAAGTTTTGGTTAGGTATTTGTGCATTTTATGGTCACTATTAGTTAAAAAAAACATTATTCTTGATTTTTCACTAGATAAACAATTTCTGCATCACTATTGTGTCATAATTAATGATAATTATTTAATCCCTAAAAATTATAAATAAATTTATATGATGTAGATAATTTAATTAGCTTTCTGTAGACTATTCATGTTTGAAGTTTCATGAATTTTATCACTAAATTAAAATTAATATACTTATAAAATTTAAGAGAGTGACATGTTGTCACTTTCTTTGGTTTTAATAATAATTAAGTTATTTTCATGGAAAAATGTTCATTAAATGATTCTAATCTGACCCTTAGGTGATATGGGTCGACTTTTAGTCATCCAATAGAATTTTGACATTTGTTAGGGTAATTTTAAAATATTATATTTACCCTTAATTACCCGATTTACCTTTAACTATGGTAAATAAAATTTACCGTAGTTACTATTCATAATTCCCAAAAATAAAAAGTAGCTTATTAACATAATTTGGACCCACTGATTCCAAATATGGAATCCATTTTTTAAAATTCCATACACAGAAGCTGCAGAAATTAAATTAAAATTAATCCCGTTGTCGAATAAAAACGGGTTTTTGTTTAAAACATTGCAAAAGATTGAATTGATTTAACATACGAATTCAAGGTAAAATCAATGCTAATGACATAAATTATATTAAATGGTAAAAATATATTCTATTTATACTTTAAAACCATTCAATATTATAATTTAACCACATAAGATATTACGATGAAAAAAGTTGTTTTTAATTAAAATATAGCGTGTTTTTACTATTCATTAAAATGTGAAAGTTACCAGAATAATATGAAAAATTTATCCAAAGTAAATTTTTATTTCTTGATTCCAAAGAAGAATTTTATTTTGTCAAATTGAACTTATAAACATGTCAAAAAATAGATTTAAAGTTGGTGCGCCATCAAAAGGCGGCAAAACTGCATTTTTTTGAAAAATACTTATTTTACCCGAAAAATTTATTTTGTTCTTATACCATGTTCTAGAAATGTGTAAGATGAATAATAATGTTATAAAATTCAAAATTTAGTTAATACTATTCATAACGGCTAGTTCATGACAATATTATAATAATATAACATTGTTTATTAAAACCCGGTATTGTGTACAACACACGCTATCGAGGAAGGTCGCGATTGCGTGTAATGCAAGCCAAGTCAGGGTTGCGTGTTGTGAAAGAATCCTTCATTGTTTCGTATAACAGAATCCAACCATATTTCATTTATACATTTAATATATATATATATATATATACTCAATGTTGCGTAGAATAACTATTATCAAAATTGTGTGTAACACGGTCCAAGAATAGTGTTGCGTATACTGCAAGCTAATACGGTGTTGCGTATAGCGCAAGGTAATCTTGGTGTAGAATACAACATAAGACGTTAATGAAATTAAAATAATATTTTTCATAAAATCTCGGGGTGTTACAGTTATTACTCTACATTTGGCATGGAGTTGGTTACTCCCCTTCATGAAACCATTTATAATCTTATGATTGTTTGAGATTGATATTATTAGTGTTGGGATATATATTATTAGTTTGGATTTATATTTTCTTTTCATTATCTAGATCGAAAATTTAAATAACACATATGATTACAATATTTATTCATTTTATAGATTCATCATTTCATATATTGTATAATTATAATTTCCAACAACCTTATCAACATTTATTATATTGATATTTTTTATCATTTCAGTTTATTTTCATGATAATAATCTGTGTAGTTTATATCGGATGTTTATTAAGTATTAGTGATTCCACTAAGGTATCATATTATTATTTAAAATATTATAATGTGAAAATAATTCTTAAATAGATCACCTAATTCACACATTGGTCTACATTCGTGAAAAAAATTTAACTATCCAATGATTCATATGAAAACTGGAAAATTATTTTTTGGTACTTATAAAATAATTTTTAAAAAAATTTTAAAATTATTCGTATATATAATTTCCACGTGCTTGTTTGGAGGAGGGGAATAACTATAAAATCCGCTATGGGTGTAGTATCAGTGGAAACCAGAAAGTCATTCTCCAAATTGTAGTGTTTCATTATATGAATCACTTATACAGATACAAATTTCAAATTTGAAGCATTTAAAAATATAATTGATTTTTATAAGTTTTTTGAATTTATAATGGGAGAGAAGTGATTAGATTCTTTTTTTCGTTCCATTTTGTGATGCAATCGTAATTTTCGACAAAAAATTGAATCTCTAAGTTTTAGATCACAATAATTATATAAATTTATTAGAAATAGTTGCTTCAATTCAAATTTCATTTAATTATACATCAATGTGTATATATATTAATGGAAAATTTCTAATTACTCAGGAAATACCAAATATAGTATTTATTTTCAATAAATAATTATATTATTCAATTTTAATTTCTTCACATATTTTGGTAATCACTAAAACAATCTCTTACATTATTTTATCTAAAAATTAACTATTTCGTGTAAATCATAAATCAATCAAGTAAGGGTAGAATATAATTTAAATCAATCAAATTTCATATTTTAAATTAAAATAAAATCCAATAGAATTTAACATAAATTAAAAAGTAAATTAGATTGAATATGATTAATTTAAAATCAGATAATTCATGTGAATAAAAAAATAATACACTCAACGATCATAAAAGTGGACCCCACATCCCTTAAACTAATAAATAAAGTCTCTACTTCTCCATTTAAGAAGGGGATAATGAATTTGAATAAGAAATAAACAAGGAACAAATAAATATCAATGAAGAACAAAGAGAAATAAGGATGTCCAGTTATCATCTTTGATGCCTGTCGCCAAATGGGATGAGATGGATTGTAATTATTTGGGATAGAGGATCTCTCCTCATTTTATTGGCCAGAAATTCCATATGATATGTTCTTCCAGTAATCCCTATTAAATTGTCGATTCATTCATTGAATCCATCATTCAATATGTTAAAAAATTCATTGTGCATATCTTGTTAAAATTCACGAATATATGGAAATGGTTAGAGAGAGTTATGCATGTTTCACTATAATAATTTAATTTTCCCAGATAGAATCTTCATATTCCAAGTCTCTGTTTTCACATGAATTAATGGTATTTAAATCACCATATTCATATATAGTTTCCTTGATGAATTTTTTTAATAAATGTTCTCTTCATATTCACTAAAATAAGCGTCACATTTGGAGCATCCAATGAATATATATTGTCCCATTATAAACAATATTCAGATCAGTGAACTATTTTGAAGGGCCAACTTGTGAGCTAGATTTTGCCTTCGAAATAGTGGATATATCTTGGGTTCCAGAAGATTGAAATGAATCACAAGTTTAAAAAAATTATAAAATGAACTAAATTCACAATTTGGATATGTATAGAATAATTTAGGTCCTAAATAAAGAAATAATTTGAATAGGTTAAAATAAAAAAAAATTCATTTCTCTAATTGAGCTCAAAATACCACTAAAATCCTAAAACACCAGAATCTCTAATAAAAAAACACATTTTGGGATGAAAACATTTAAATTAAAAATATAATTATGTAAAATATTTGTTCTACCAATACCATCAAACATAAACAATATTTTCATTATTCCTAAAATATCAATATTGATAATAAGGGGGCACCAATATAATCAATATTCATATTTTAATAAAATATAATAAAAATATATCAACATAATATAAAATTTTTAAATTCCACAGAAAATATCAATAAAATTTCCAGTTTTTCAAGGAAATAGTCAATTAATTTATATTATATTTCCCATATAAAAAATGTTGTATCTTTTCTGTTGATTCGTTCAAGATCCTAAATTAATTATTATTAAACATACCGAATCATGATCTACCTAAATATTATATATTTTATCTAATCACTCATGGTTAAATTCATGAAGTGTTATTTTCATATCATGATAACATTATCGTTATTCATAATATTGTAAAATAACTACATCCTCCAATTTAAAGGAAAAATGAAGATAAAATCCCGAGGACATTCATTTAATGGTCTAATGAATCTGAGGCTTAATGTGGGAAGGATTTTTTGTATAAAAATAAATCTCAATGACGATTTTAAACTATTAAAGGATAAATCATGATATTTAATGCATGTGGTTTATTGGAAACTTCCCCTTAAAATTATTACAACTCCCAACATTCCACAAGACTCAAAGAAATGATCCTGACCAGTTTAAGCATAATGAATGACTTGTGACCTCTCATGAATTTTTTTCTTTTATTTCAATTTTTTCATTATCAATGAACCATTTTACTTTTTATCCCTTTTAAAAATTAATGCATTAGAATTAAAATTGTATCAACCGGATCTTCTGAATAATATTTTGTTTCTTGAAAATTTATGTTTTATTGTGTCCTATTAAATAAAACTATATAACTATAATTTGAGATGTTACTATTAGTTTTAGACCATTATATGACCATTGGTCAATTATGCCCAAAGATCCACATGTCTGTTGGAAACAATAATAATTCTGATGTTATAATTATTTTTCTATTAATATAATTAAATATTTGAAAAAATTAATTCATACATCGAAGATTCTATGGCCTCATTCAGTAGATTCCAGCCATATATAGCTTGTTTTTTGGAGCTCGTAAAGGAGTTAGTGTCACTGGGCTTCAGTCTTGTCCAAGACCAAGCAGACTTTCAACATGTTATGCTTGAATGGAATCACCTAATATAGATTTTTTTTAATTGACATTACCACCCGAGCGATATTATTTGAGTTTCCCCAATAGTCTATCAACATCACACACCATACCCTTATGTCTTATGAAGGTGTAATAAATTATTATATAACAAGGTATTAGTTACATTTTGTGTAATACATTTTAATAATAAAATTATTCTTCCATCAATTCCTTTATGAGAATATTTTTCCTTAAATATATATTGAATTGGATAAAATGACTTTTTTATGGAAATTTGTAGTGTTTAGAAATATATTAATTATTGAATGAAACTGAGGATTTATTTAATTTTTTTAAAAAAATGTATTATAAGTAAAATCCATTTAATTATATGTAATGATTAAATTTATTCCATATTTTTTTCCCATATAAATGATAAAGTATTCAGTTTGAAAAGAATTGTACTTTTATATGATAAAGAAAAAAATTTATTCTTAGTTAACTAATTTAATTTGATTAATTTATGAATTTTATTAAGAAAGTAATATTTTATTAAAATTTACTTATTATATATTTATTATTAAATATAAATGATCATATAAATTATATAATGTCAAATGTAACTTTTATTAAGGTTTAAAAACTCTTTTCTCAAAAACCATCAATTTTCAATAAATGAATGTTTTTTATTTTCAAATTGAAAAATAAAGGTATATATTAAATTATTTAGATAAAATTAATATTATTTATGGAATCAAGATATCTATATTTTCCAATGGTGAATTCTTCATAATTTTTTTGAGACAGTCAAGTGTTTGGGTAAAAATTAAATATCAAAAAAATAAATAATGTGTTTTATGACATCATAACGACCCAGTTGTGGGGTAATAAAATACTATAAAATGTATATT
This sequence comes from Viscum album, assembly GCA_963277665.1. Taxonomy (NCBI): domain Eukaryota; kingdom Viridiplantae; phylum Streptophyta; class Magnoliopsida; order Santalales; family Viscaceae; genus Viscum; species Viscum album. The sequence continues at coordinate 1,598,779,586 of OY728161.1, forward strand.
CAGACAATATATGTTTCAACTTTAATAAAATATGATTTTATAGTTTTTTATTAATTTTATAATGCCTCAGTGGACCCACCCAGGCTTAGAAAATATTTTACCATTTTAAAATGATTTCCTTAAGAGTGCGACTCACCTACACAAAAGAAATACTAATAATTTTTTATGTTCCACCCACGGCCTTATAAAATATTATATACCACTCACATTTGGTAGAATCAAAGGGATGGTTTATGGTTTGGAATCTTTAATTGTGTGGTTACTAAAAACTAAATAATATAGAATTCCCTCTTCTTTTAAATAGTATCCCAATAATATCCCATTCATTTTCACTAAATCCATTTGTATCTCAACCACCCTCTACCCCATTCCTCCTATAGTCCTCCCTAGGTGCCCCAAAGCTCCCAAGAACCCTATTTGAAGCCCCTCAGATCACACTTCCAAGTAAGGGGTCATCACATTCCACACCTCCTTTCAAATCATAACATCTTATTTAAAAGTAGTTCTTGTAATTTAAAATATTAATAATTTGATTCTATTATAGTCATTATTTATAATTCCATTTTATTTTATTTTAATTAGTTATTATTTTTCCACCATCATTTTTACCCTTACCTAATCTGTTACAATACCAAAATTTCGTAAGGGGTTTTACTCTCTTCATTTCTATTCAAGTTACTCTTTTACATTATTCTTTTTAGGTTCCATATTGATATGTTGGTTTATGAGGTCCCACGACACCTATACTCTCCATTTTTATTTATTTATGATTAAATATTCCCTTCACTTTCATCAATCCCCACTTTTATCCTTTAATAACACCTGTTACCATGCGAAATTTACTTAAGGGACTCTTTCCTTTCCCAATTGTATCCATGTATTGTTATGTTGTTATACCCAATTATTTTTAAATTAAAAATGATGGGGTATGATTTCTCACTTCCCCCTTACTTCACTCTATATGTTTTATGTATTAAATAACACTTTAGATCTCATTAATTACATTAATGTACACCCATTACCACACCTAAATTTTGTACGGGATTTCTCTCTTCCTATTACATTCAAGAATTTATTCCATATTATGTATCTAAATTCCATTTATTATGTTGGGATATTATGTTTCATGATCCTCGTACCTTCTATTTCGTGTATAAACAATGAGAGTCTCCTTTATCTCTCATCAACCCATCTTATGAATTTCCATATGACGTTGTTATGCTGCTGAAATTGCACTGCAGGTTTCCAAGCAAAAATCTACAGGTAGCGAATACCATACACATTTCATTATCAAGGGTATTCACCTTTATGCACATGTACTTGTTGAATTGTAAATATATGTATGTATTCTTAATTTCTTGGTCATTTAATAACTTCTGTTTTTAATGATTTCATGTTATATGATCTTTGTGGCACACTTATGCATGGAATGAAATGTTTATGGAGGGTGCACCCTGATAGTGCTCTAATGCAAAGGTTATGTCTAGTATCATGATATGATGTTTTCAATGAGGTTTTAATCATTATAATCCATGTGAAATGTGGGTTTACTCAATCTATTCTATGTGAAATTAGGTTTTACTCATGCTAACCCATGTTCTATGAGGGTTTACTCCTGCTAATTCTTGTGCAATGAGGGCTTAATCATGATAATCCATGTTCAATGTGCCTTGGATCACGCAATTGTCAATTTTTCTGTCATTTCCACATTTCCATGTTATGATAATCAGTAAATATCATTCCATTATGTTCATGTTTCTCTTCTGCCCTATTGATATGACTATTTACTAATATATAATTTATTTTTCATGTTATGCCTTGTTTACTCCTTACTGAGCATTATAGCTCACCCTTTTCTTATGTATGTCCTTAGGTTATCCCATGAAATTATATATACAAGGAAATTTTGTGGACATATAAAATGTGTTTTCAATAATTATGTTGTATTTTATGTCTTATTTTGTCATGTAATGTTTTTAATTTCCCAAGACACTAAACCTATCGATCCTTGATGTTGTCTAAAGGGCATGTTTATGTAATAAATCATATTTAAGTGTGTAATAAAAATCAGGGTTGTTATAGTTGGTATCAAAGGATATGATAAGTTATTATTTGTATAAGGGTTAGAAATTCAAGTTGAAATCCTTAGGTATATGACTAAGTATATGAAGAATATCCATAAATATTTGGTGATTATAGTGTAAGTGGATTATCAAGATAATATATCTATGTCTGTATATGAACAAGTATAGGTGGATTTGGAAAATATGTATCTAGGTGTAAAACCTGAAAACACCAATAAAATATAGAATTGAATGGGAACAGGTGTATGATAATGGTCCTTAGTGCACTCTTGGTTCCACACTCCCGAGGGATATGCTTCGGTAAATTAATAATCATAGTAAGAACTATTATTAATGGATAAATATTGAAAAATATGAATATGTGCTATGAAATAGATCATGAATAACCATGATTGAAACATTGTGTATCATAATTTAGGATATAATATACATGTTTATCCTTCTACGTCCAATGTTTTCTTTTTAACATTCTTATTAGCGATGTATTCAATCTCCCTAATTGTATTTTATTTTTCATAGTTAAATCATGGAAAGAGGAAGATCAGGAACAAATTGTGTCACTATTATGGAAGAACTTCAATGATAGATTATCCTGAGGTCATGCTCATATGAATTTGAAACTTTTTCAAATATCATGGTTACATAAAAAACATTATATTCCATCCAATACCTCTATAATTGCGTCATTAGTACAAGGATCATGTAATGTTTATTATTGAATCTTGTGCTCTAAACCTTCTTACAATTCTAATTGTGGGATGTAACTAACAGGTAAATAAAAAATTCATCTATTAATTTCAAAATTTTGATTCCCTAAACTATTTTCTACATCATGATAATGAGAAAGACCTCCAAGTATCCTATATGTATAAAATTTTATATTTCCATCCTTAGGGAAATTCAAAAAATGATTTACAAAAACCTGATTTTGAAATATTGGAAGATTAATTAATTTGAAATTATTATAGAAAGCATGTTCAAGACGATGTATCAAAATTATATATAATATATTCTTGTTTTATGACTTATCGATGCTTCCATCGACATAATGAAAGATGGATTTGGATATTTTGGGTAAATGATGTAGATGATTTTGAAAAAATCAGGAGGCACATCATGGGACATAAACCCTTTATCCAAGAAGGAAATTACAACAAGAAGGACTGAATACCTTTTTGAAGTGATAAAGGATAATTAACCTCATCTATTTTATTGTGCGAAATGGAAATTTTGAGGGAAAAATTTAATAAGGTTGGAAGAATTTAATGATCCAAAATTTTGAACAATATTTTGTTTCCTGAAAATTTGTGTTTTACTTTTTTCCATTGATTATAACTATATAAGTATACATTGAAAATTAACAATCCGTTTTAAACTATTGTATGATCATTTCTCAATTATGACAGATGTTCAATATGAGAGTTTGAAAAAAAAAATTTAATGCTATATTTCATTTTTAATTAATAGTAATTAAAATGGAACAAATTAATTCAGACAATGACGAGACGATAGCCCCATCCTGTAGACTCGGGCCATACAAAGCTCATTTTTTGGAGCTTAGAAAAGAGGTAGAATCACTAGGATTTTACCTTGACCAATACTAAGCTAAACCTCAACACATTAATCTTGAACTGAATCACCTATAAGAGATGTTATAGTTAATAGAGATTACCACCCGAGCATTGATATCCAGGTCTCTACAAGATTCTGTCACCAATGCACACCTTACCCTTATGTCTTATGCAGGTGTTATAAGGGATTATGTAATAAGGTATTATTTACTCATTGTGTAATCCATTTTATAAATAAAATTCTGATTCCATAATTTCATTTATGAGAATAGATTATCTTAAAAATATAATGAATTAGAAAAATAGACTATTTCAGGTAAAATGGTACTTTTATTAAATATATAAATTATTATATAAAACCGAGTATTTATTAATAATTTTATTATAATGGTATTATAAGAACACTCCTTTTAATTATAAGTGGAATTTATATTTATTCCTTATTTTTATACTCTATAAATTATTATGTATTTATTATGATAAGAATTGTAATTTTATATGGTAAAATTGTAATTGTATTTTTATTTAAATGATTTATTTTGATTAATTAATGAAATTTTGGAAGAAATAATATTTTAATAAAATATTATTATCATATATTATTTATTAAATATAAATTATCATATAAATTTTAAGAAGTCAAATGTAACTTTTATTATGGTTTGGAAACTGTTTTTTCAAAACCCATAAATTTTCTATAAATAACGGTTTTTATTTTAAATTTTAAAACTAAAATTTCAGAAATTTTTTTAGATAAAATGAATATTATTTTTTGGAATCCTGACATCAGAATTATCCAATGGTTAAATATTCTTAATTTTTTGAGATATTCAAATATTTTTTGTAAAAACTAAATAACAAATAAATATATAATTTGTTTTATGAAATCGTAATGACTTAATAGTGATGTAATAAAATAATATAAAATGGTTATTCATACAATATTTTTTATCATTAATATAATTTGATTTTATAATTTTTTTGATTAATTTTATAATTCCTTAGTGGACCCTCCAAGGCATATAAAATATTTTAACATTTTAAAATGTATTCCTTGATAGTGTGACTCATCTCAACATAAGAAAGCCTAATATTTTAATATGATAAAATCATGGACTTATAATATATTTTATACCAATCACATTTTGAAGAAACCATTGGATAAAACCACAGTGTTATTTTGGTTTTGAATATTTTAATGTGTAGTGTCGAAAACATAAATTATATATAATTCCATCTCATTTCCTATATAAACCCACCCAATATCACATTAAAATTCACTAAAATAATTTATAGCTCGACCAACATATTCTCAATACACCCTAGAGTCCTCCCAATGTGCCCCCAGGCCCTCAAGAAGCCACTACCAAGCCTTTGGGATCACACTTTCATGTAAGGGATCCACACATTCCTCTCATCCTTTAAAATTACAAAATCTTCTTTAAAATTAATTCGTTTAATTTAGAATGTTTATAATGTGATTATTTTATAACTATTTTCTTAATGTCCTTTTGATCTTATTTTAATTGGGGGTTACTTTTCCTCCCTCTTTTTACCATAATCTATGTTGTTACTATGTCAAAATTTCGTAAGGGATTTCACTGTTCTCATTCCCATTTTTGCTACTAATTTACATTATGATTCTTATGTTCCATATTTATTTGATGGATTATAATGTTAAAAGGCCCACATACTGTCAATTTTATGTATACATGATGGGATATTCCTTTCACTCATATCAATCCCCCCAAGGATCCTTTAAGCACACCTGTTACCAAGGCAAATTCTTGTAAGAGATTCCTTCTATTCCCATTTGTATCCAAGTTTCATTGTGTTGTTATACAAATTATTTTCAATTAATATTGATAGAGTATGATTTCTCACCTCCCGTATACATCCATAATTATGATTTAATTATAAAATACTGATTTCTATATCATTACTGCCTTACGTGTACACCTATTACAATGCCAAAATTCCACACGAGATTTCTCTAATCATATTCCATCATTGAATTTCTGCCATATAATGCAGCTAAATTCCATTTAATATATTGGAATATTATTTTCCATGATCCCCTTACTATATATTTCATGTATAAATTATGAGAGATATATTTTTGTCTCATAAACACAACTTATGAATTTCCATATGTCGTCGTTATGCTACTAAAATTGTACCGTGGTTTTCCAATCCAAAATCATTATTTAGTGAATAACATACCTTTTTATCTATCAATGGTATTAAACCTTAAACAAAAGAAATTTAATATTACTTCCATGTATTTATTACATATTCCTTGATCATGTAATAATTTATGATATTGAATGATTCCATGTTATATGATCTATGTGGAACACATATTCATGAAATGAAATGTTTATATTGTGTGCACACTGATAGTTCTCCAATGCATTGAGTAATGTCTAGTATCGTGTTACACCATGTGAAATGAGGGTTTAATCATTCTAATACATTTGAAATTAGGGTGTATTCATGATAATTAATGTGCAATGAGGTTTTGTAATGGTAATCCATGTGTAGTGAGGCATTACTCATGATGATTCATGTTCATTGAGGGTTTAATCATGCTTATCCACGTGCAATGTGAATTATATCATGATAATATCATGTTTTATATCTTTTTCAGATTTACATGTTATGATAATAATGCTATATCATAAATTTATGTTAAAATTTCTTTTGTGCTGAATTGATAGGTCTATTGCCTAACATCTACAGTATTCTACATGTTATTCCTTCTTTAATCCCTAACTGGGATTTATAGCTCACCCTTTTCATATCTATGTCCTCAGTCTATCCCATGCAATGATAATTATGAATTAATGTAATGGCCATTTAAATTATTTTTCTCAAAAATATGTTTAATTTTATCATTAATTTGTTAGGTAATGTCGCATATTTCCTAAGACAATAGACCTATATATCCTCGGAGTTGTCTTAGGTGCATGTTTATGTAATAAATCAAGTTTATGTGTGTAAAAAAGGGATGGGTTGTTATAAAAATTACATCTACCACCTAACCACATGTGATATAAATCATAGTTCTAGTAATGGTTTTTTTGTTTAGAAAAATCACAACCCATTTTTTTAATTTTATGGTATTTTTTCATTTACATTTATTTTTATATTTAAGAGGGTAAAAAAATAGATTAAATTGAATGATTACACAACCTTTTAAAACTCCCACAATAATCACCACCACACTTTTTACATAGAATTAAAATAATATCATTTAAAATGATGACCATTACCCCCACAATTCATCTTTATAATATATGGGAATTACTAAGAGTGGGGTAGGAAATGATAAAAATGTCTTGAAACATGGATCATCCTTAAGAAGGCCATTCATCGTACCTATGTGCTAACGAATGATTGATTTAAAGGTATAATTTTAAGGATAATTGTAATTTCATATGATGTCTCTGTCATTTTATATTTGTTTTTCATAGTCATATCGTTGAAAAGTTAAAATTCATGTTCTAACAGGTGGAATGATCCAATATATCTCAAAAAATATGATCACAAATATAATTGGACGTACTTAGTCAATAAATCATCCTTGGAATATGACATATGATTTAAGACAATCACTAAATGTTTTATTAATAAAAATAATTTAATTACAATAAATTTCATTAATTCAATGCATCCAAAATAGTTGGGAAATTTAATTCACATCAATCAATCAATTTCTTAAAATATTGATCCCTATTTTTTTGTAATTATTCAATTTAATAATTCAATTGTCAATTTCAAACATTCAATTTTGGTAACATTGAAATCTAAAACATAAAATAACATGATTATGAATAATCCAAGGTATCATAGATTGTTCTTGTAAATAATAATTCAAGTGTGGTCATGTAGTAATTCCTCAAAAGTTTGAAATATATTTTGGTAAATAAATTAAAGGAGTTTAAATGATAATTATAAAAATTTAACTCCATTTTGGAATTATTTTTTTTCCTATTCCCCTTCTTCTTGTGAAGTCAATATGGTTTCCTTCCACGATGGCTGTTAAAAAATCAAAACCACTCGTAAAAGTGCAAGAACCATTCCATTAATGTTGATTGGGGCGATGTAAGAGGTAACTTAGTCCTATGTCCTAGGAAAATAGTGAATTTAAAGTTGACTCGTAGAAGATCCTTTGGTTAGTTTCATTTACTCAACATCACCTCATTATATGAAATAAGTAGATGGGTTGGAGAAGCTTGAGCTCCTCCACTGGTTCTTGAGGTAAGCATCTATAGAACATCTTCAATCGTTTCCCATTGACAGAGAATGTTTTCCCTCCATTTTTATCAACTTGAATTTCACCAAAATCATGTTCATTAATACCATTAAGATTTAATTCCCACCTCTAATTAAGCATACATTACATTATCTTTAGTATGTAATTTTAGAGTAAAAAATTGTCTCTAGGATGTAAGGTATTCGGTTTTATCATTTTTTTTATGTTCCAACATGATTTATTATTTGTAAATTCAGAAATTTTAACAAGATTATATTCTAATTTATTCCAACTAATGTAGAACATTATTCTCTATTTTTCAGCACTCTGTATATTCAAATTCATCTTTTTGACAGTGTAATATGCTTGGTTCTTCAATTCTATCGAATGGTGAAGTGTTTTTCTATAAATCAACTGATATATGATCATAATAATGGGGGTTTGGTATGATATTAAGTATGCCCATAAAGCGTGGTCAGGCCTTTGGTTCAAATATTTTCGGTTGGGTTTGACTATTTTATCAAAAATCCATTTAATCTCCCAGATGGACACTTTATCTTATATATATGTATTTGGATGGTAAGGGGTAAATGTTTTTTGGTACACCCAATACTATTTTTGGAATATATAGTCTTATTAATTTAGAAAAATGTTTCCCTAGGTCACTGATGATGTCACATGACACTCTAATCATAAAAAAAATGTTTTCTATGAAAAAATCACAAAATACTTTTGCATCATTAGAATTGGTTTCCTTCACTTCCACCTATTTGGAGACATAATAAATAGGAATTAAAATATAATATTTCCAAAAAGACATGGTATAGGCTCCTAAGAAATCAATCCCCTCATCATAAAAATTTTGATAGTAAAATATGGGATTTTGGGGATACTAATAGTTCATTGAAATTTGTCTTGGAAAATAAATATTTTCACATTCTTTATGAAAACCATGAGAATATATAGACAATATATTCCAAAAATTCTGAATTTTCTAAACATTCCTAGACATTATTGATGTCCAAAATATCCTCCAGAAGAATTTTTTTGAAAAAATTGTAAAATGGATTCTATTTCACCTTTCTGAAAAAAAATATTCTTACCACGGGATCATTGAAAATTATCTAGAGAAAGGGATCCTCCAAGGAATATAATCTTGATTCAGCTTTGAATTTATTCATATCATGGGAGTTAAAGAAACAAGTTATATTATATGTAGCCAAATACTTTACTATGTCAGTATACCATTGTATTTAATCATTTGTGATGTAGAGCTCTTCTCTGGGTATGTGATCATTGTGTGGGATCAGTTTTAGAATATCTATTTACACAGTGTTGGGGAGCCTACTGAGATGATCTGCTAATTTTTTTTCATCTCTATTTTTTCATTAATATCCATATTGAACTCCTACACGAGTAGTATACCTCTCACCAGCCTTGGTTTGGGATCAGTCTTTTAATAAAATACATGAGTGTTTCTTGTTCATAAAATACCACTACTTTATATACAAGAAAATATGTTTTTTATTTTATCTAATAAAAAAAAGATAAGAAACCCCATTTTAGATGTTTTTTAGTTTACTTGAGTTTAATCCAAGGCTATTTAAGTATAGGTTATGACTTAGGGGTTTCCTTAAATTATTTGTGAAAGAACTGCTCCACTATCTTGATTTGATGCATCACAAAATAAATCCAATTTTTCCCCAATTTGGGGGAAGCATTATCAGTGAGGTAATATACATATTATTATATTCATCAAATTACTTCAATAAATTATTATTAAAAATAATGTCAGCCTATTTTAAGTGAAATATTGTGAGTGGAATATAAATCTTACAGAATTCATCGATGAATATATTTTGAAATCATGCATGGCCTATAAATAATCTAATGTGTATCAAATATGTGGGGTATAGAAAATAAATGATAACTTAAATATCAAATTTATCAACCTCATTTCCCATTTGTGGAATAATATATCCTATATGTATTCCTTTTTCAATCATGAAATGACACTTTTCAAAGTTTATAACCAAAATTTCCTACATATATGTTTTCAAAAAAATCTCACGATTTACCATGTAATGATCAAATAAATTTCGAAAAATAGTAAATTCATTGAGGAATACCACCATACTGTCTTCTATGTGACAATAGAAACTGATTACCATACATTGTTGAAAAGTATTTGGGGGAATTGTACAATCCGAAAGGAATCCTTTTAAATAAAAAGGACTTGAATGGAAAGTATAATTTTTTCTTCTCTTTGTAATATGGGGAAATCGGGGCCTGAATATATCCATAAAATCCATCCAAAAAAATATTAATGTTTTATACTTTCTAGCCTTTCTAATATATGATCAATTAGTGGGATTTCAAAATGATCTTTTTAGGTGACTTTGTTTACACTTATTTTATGAATATACACTTTTCAAATGTTTGGGACTCTCATGGGATTTAATTACTTATTATCATTTTCCACAATGGTCATGCCAATTTTCTTTGGAACCAAATGGATGTGTCTATCCAATTGAGAGTTGGAAATTAGGTAAATTATGTCAGCCATCAATATTTTTTAACTTCATTCATTATAAATTCTAGGATTTGAGAGTTCAGTCTTTTATGGTGATGCCTAATATATCGAAAGTCATATTTTAAAAATATTCTATACAAGAAGACCTTGGGTTTGATCCTAGGTATATATCCTAGACTCCATCCTATGGCATGGTAATTTATTTTTATATAGTCATTAAGTGTTTTCTCCTGGGTCCCTGATTGATTGTTGTTAATGATAAATGGAATGTTTTATCCACCCAAAAGATACACATATTTCAAATCAATTGTGAGGGGTTTTATTTCATGACTCGGTGGTTTTTCTAAGGATGATAATGAATTCTCTTCTCAGATCATGAATGCTTTAAATCCCTATAAAAAGGGAATAATATCAGTTTCTTCCAGCAAATAATCAATGAATTTAGAGGTTATTACAAAATTTTCTAATTAATGAGAACTATATTCTCCTAATTTATGATACTCTAAATTCATAAATTCCTAAAAAATACCTGAATTATTTATAGTATCACCACCTTCACCATGGAAAATTTAAATGAGAGAATGGTTTTTTGATGGGTTTATTTTTTGTAATGGAATTTGATGTCCACCATTCTATATCCTACCTCCATTGTCAGGGTTCCTTCAAGAAAACTGATCATCATATTGGGTGTCTTCAGGAATAGTCTTTAAAAAATTATGGGTGAATTTCATGGTTCATTTTCTTCCACCACAGTGAATACATAAATCTCCACTGAAAAAATGACTCATTTAAATACCACTATCACAATTTCCAAAACTCCAGCTGGAAAAATAATGGGTTAGTTTTCAACATAGAAAACCACTCATTTAGGATTCAGTTCAGATATTTTCACGTATTAAAAGACTAAATTAGAAATTAAATTTGTGGGAGTACCATGATCATACAATCATCATGAAAATTTTTAAATACCCAATAGGAAGGGAATAAGAAATTTCCCTCGATGTTGACATTTTTTGGTTAATGTTTGGTGATCATGGATATAAAACTCTTTCATAAGATGATTCATTCACCCCCAATATGCATAATTCCATTGGTGAATGTTTTTATGAGAAACTATTCATATTTCAAGATTTGGAAGATTTCCAATAGTAAGGGAATAAGGATTACATCTTTCTGGATGGATTCCTAGATCTCTTTCTGATGTTTTTCTTCTCCATCCTTTCATTATTAAGTCAATGTAGAGGGGAATGATACCTTGATATCTCTTTTAACCCTTTTTTCTTATTAACATGTGTATTTGGAAATCTTTTTTGGGTTTATGAGTATTTCTTCATGTTCTTGGGAAATATCCAGCTTACATAGCTCAGGTTGTTGAAGCTCTGTGACGCTTTGAGTCAGGATTACACTGATATTCTACATTTGATTAGGGACAATTTTTTTAGGGATATTGACATGATTCCGGGTCAGAGTGGCTACAAAGATATCATCATTATTTCCTAAAATTTTATTTTCCTTTTTATGTTATTAAATATCAATTTCTTTCTGGTTTATATAGGATATTGATGGGGGATGTTTAGAATTATTTCACTATAATGGAAATGGTTGAAAATTTTATGTTAATGGAAGAGATTCTTTTATGGTTGTTGGAATGCTATAACATTATACATTTTTTCCAAAAAAGTTGGATGGGCTTGGTCCATCTAACCTTCAAATAATATTTGGGCATTCTCTTATCTCCGTTGATGATTCTGCGGAAATTTTCTTTACTTAAATATAGCTAAACTACTTTGTGTACCCTGTATTCTAGCACATTGATCAGTGTAATTATTGTGTGAGGTATATAATCCAAATATCTAAGGTGGACATGTTTTATCATTTACATTCATAATATCCATTTTATAGAAAAGTCTTCTAAATTCTTGAATTATTGTTTTAATGAGAGGTGATGAATCATAAATGCTTTCCTCATGTATACATTTTTGACTAGTGCCTCTTGTTCTGAATTACTATGAATTTTGTTATATCATCTCAATGATGATATGGTATTTTTTAGTGATTTTTCATTAAAATATCCTATAGAATATTCATCCAAGATGTTTCTATCATTTTCTATAAATACATGGTTTAAGAAGATCTGTAAGTGGTTCTCTTCAACTATTTGATGTGTGAATCATGAAATATGGTTCTTGAATCATTTCCGTTACTCATTTATAGTCTCACATGTAGCCTGTCTAATGGTTTATATGTCCTTCTTAATATATATGATCCTGGTGGTTGGGATGAACCTTCAAAGTAAAAATTTTCAGGGTTGATCCAAATGTTGGATTTCTCTAGGTTTTGTGGTGTAAAACTACTCCTTAACTACTCCCTCTAGTGAAAAAGTTAAATTGTAGAGACCCAAATCCTGTTGTACATGGACATTACATTACTTTTTTTTGGAATACATAGTACATAACAAAAACTCACACACAAGGACCGTAATAGTTTAGTGTCTTTGGAAACTCGGAACGTAATCTTCTAATCATGGTGAAAGATCTTCAACATCTCCTATAAAGATCTTCCATTTTTTTTCTTACCTAAAACGTTTCTTTATATCCTGGGGAAAAGAAAACATAATAGGGTGAGCTCAAATGCTCAGTAAGGGTAATCAAAAGAAATATCAATCACATCATATTCATAACATTTTGGAAATCTTAACCTGCAAAAGAGATCATAAAATCATAACATGGGATAAATCATAGTAGTGAAATGTAATCCCAATAATCATAAAATAAAACATGAATCTTTGTGGCGTACACAAATAATCATAGAAAATCATTTCTTATTAGTCAAGAATAATTGCGAAGACTATCTTAGTGGACAAAGTCCATTTCTGAACCGAGTTCACTCCTCGTTTCAGTCCTGTTTCACTGAACTGGTATAACCTACCGTTCCAGCCATGTCTATCTCATGAGATATAAAATCTTTACCCAATGCATTGGAGGGAGATATAGGTCCCACCCATCTCATAATGATACCATTCTTATGTGTGCCACAAAATCATAAGCCATACATCATTTCATAACCCATGTAATAAAAATGGGAATCAGGACATCATAAAACAATAAGATAAAGGAATTCATAAAAATATAATTCCATCGTAATATAATCAAATCAATGTAATAGTAGGGATAAAAACAGAACCCTTTATTATCTTAGATGGAAAATAATTTTGATAAATACTTGAACTCCATTCTTGAGGAAAATATCATTTCTCCTCCAAAAACACTTTTCCTTTCTTAACATGTAGTACAATTATAAACTAAAAGAATTTTATTAAAAATAAACTTGAAAACATGTAATGGAAGATTCTTGGAAATAATGTTTTAAAAATCCATTCATTCCGTATATGTTAAAAAAAAATTCTTCTTTTACTTTTGTCGGAAAAGTCAAAAAGTACCTCGTACGAAAAATGACAAAAGATTCCTTTCATATCTTTTACTAAAAACTCACTGAAGGGTAAAATTGGATTTAAAAAATTGTAGGTGGATGGAAATAATATTTCATATTCAGGAAACATGGATGTGGATGATAAAATACACCCCAATAAATACTAAAGTATAATCAATCTCAGATAAAAATGAGATTGAGATATTTCCCTTACCTTAGGTCCAATTTGCTTTGTAAGTGTCTGAAACTCCTGTATAATTATTTAAATAATGTCATTGACTTATTAAAGAATCATAATCATTGTTTTGATATCATATATGGTTCACTTATGACTTTATATTACCCGTTCTTTTGTAAATTACATGTTAAAGAGCGGTTTGGGTAAAATTGTTTCTTTTGTCGTTCGTGTTTTGACTTGTAATTATTCATATGATTACATAGATCATGATTACTTAATTACAGAATATAAAACATGATTTATATATAATATATATTCAAAATAAACATATATATAATAAATCAGTAAATGGAAAGAAATACACCGTTCATGGAGATGGTATGCCGTACGTACGCATGAACGCTGTTTTTGTTTCCTTATTGAGTTGAATGGAATTAAGTAGATGACATAAATATATATACACATAAATACAGTATCATTATTATGTCATATATTTCAGGATTACTTATTATATATACATTATAATCATTCATGAATGGTTAAAGTGGAGAATGAATCTCATCGCGTCGTGGAGACGGTAGTCCGTACGTACGCACGAGCGATGATATCGTTCTCATGATCGTGGGACTGTATTGGAGTGTATGTATACTATTTATGAATCAATATCACTTTAAAGTAATCATATATAGTTATTATTTACACCATTATACCCATCCAAGTAAGCTGGTGGTGGAAAATAGATTTCACCACGGCGTGGAGACGGTATTCCGTACGTACGCACGTGCGGTGATTTCGTTTTCCGTAGGATGGATAGATGGTGAAATAGGGTTGTTTCATAATTATAATAACATATCGGTATATGAGTGATACTGATGTTATTACTTCATAATGAAACAACCTAAGAAGAAGAAGTGGAAGAAGAAATAAAGTTGAAAGAATCGGTAACGGACATTACCTCTTCTTTGAAGCGCCTCTTTGAGATCTCCTTTTAGGGGACTAAAATTGGCCTTTGAGGAATACCAGAACCTCTAGGATGTTTCTAGGGAAGTGGATAAGAGAATTTGGCAGGGTTTGGCCGATCTTGAAGGCTCAAATTTGTGTGAGGAAGAGAGGGAGGAGGTGCCCTTTTTTAAGGGGGGAGAGGGACTCCTTTGGAAAACTAAAAATACTATTTTATTATAAAGTCATATTCGGTTTTAAATAGCTCCAAATTTATTTATTTCGAAGATAAGGTGGGTATGGATCGAAATCCTTTCATCCAATAGAATTTAGACAAGTTTAGGTTCCTATTTTAAACTTATCATTTAGATTTATTATTAAGTTAAATAATTTTACTTTTACCGTGTCTTCTTGTGTTCTTACACTATAAGGTTAATAAACATACTATAAGAAGAAAAAAGAACCCCAATTTGTTTATTACTAATATATATAACCTTATCTAAGTCATTTTGCAGAACCTTATATTTTTAGGAATAAAATAACAATTAATAATATAATATTTTTTTTAAAAACTATTTTATGTCAATTTTGACACTATTTATTAATTGATTTTTGTGAAAATCATAACAGAATGGTTAGTTCTAAAACAGTTAATTAAATCACTACTAACATGTCATATTAACCTATAAATTTAGTGGAATTCATAAAAAGTATCAAATTATATTTATTTGGTTATTTATAATATCACATATTATAATTTTTCACTATTATGGTAATTACTGCATCATTATTGTGTCATAAATAAATTAATTTATTTAATGTCTAAAAATTACAAATAAAATATCATTATGTATGAAATCTTATTTTCTTTCTAATTAATATTTACAATCTAATTTATCTTATGTATAACCCTATATTAAAAATGTTTTAGTAAATAAACTTTGATTTTAACTCTTTTAACTCTTCTTTGAATTAAATAATAATAAATGTCCTAATCTAATCCAAGTGGGCCTAAATGATCATATTTTATTCCAAAGGTTGTTTTTGGTCGAATTAAATTTATCCAATAGAATTAGGACATGTGTTAGGGTAATAATAATAACATTTTTACCCTTAATTACCCTATTTACTTTTAACCGTGGTAAAAAAAATTAAGAAGTTACTATTCACCAAAAATTATTTTCACCTCATTGAACCACATTTTACTTACTGACATCAACCATGTCTCTCGGATTTTTGAAATTCCACTCACAGAAGCGGTAAAATTATGTTTTATGAAAAATTCATTTTTTTTACTACCACTTAGTGGTTTCACTATTCATCAAAAAATGAAAGTTTCCAGAAAAATACAAAAAATTATGCCTAAGTTATATTTGATATTATGAACTCAAAAATGATGTCTATTTTACCAAATTCAAAACATATTAGTTTCATTAATTAATTTAAAAATTAATTCTCGTCGTCAAAACAAATAGCGTGTTCTTAAGAGATAATTACTATCAAAAGATTGACACTTATTTATGTCTGGTTTAAATGTGAAATTACATCCAATGAACAACATTGTATTAAATTGTAAAAATATATTCTAAATATACTTTAAAACAACTCAAATTAATAATTTATCACTATTAATTATTTCGATTGAAAAAGTTGTTTTCAATTAAAATTTAGTAATTTTCACTATTCATCAAAATATGAAAGTTATCCGAAATTTACCAAAATTTCACCCCACGCTAATTTCGATATTCTGAATCCAGAAATGAAGTCCATGTTGAAAAATAAAATTTACAAAATATCAAAAAGTGGTTATTACTATTCATAACCGCTAGTTTTAATAATATTTTAATAGCATACTGTTGTTTAGTGAAACTCGTTATTGCGTACTACATACGCTATCGAGAAAGGTCGCGATTGAGTGTAATTCAAGCAAGGTCATAGATGCGTGTTGTGAAAGCTCCTTTTGTTGTAGCATATAACACAAGACATTAATGAAATTAAATAGAATATTTTTCGTAAAATCTTGGGGTGTTACATTCTACCCCCCTTAAAATGAATTTCGCCCTCGAAATTCATCGGGGTTATAAATGGTTTACTATTAGAATGTTTCTTTAATAGAAACCCACATCGTAAAAAGGAATACCAAAACCAATATTTAAAAACAAAAGTATGAAACATAACAGTTATCCAAATAAACTAATCACTGAGTTTCCACATAGGTGAAAATATGGATATGGAAGAGAAATCTAACCATCATGTTCTGATGGAGAGTGGTAGAGAACGTGGCTATGGAAAATCCAACAATCACAAAGCCATAAATTTGTGACGATCTAAGGTACCATCTGATTCATCAGATATAAGAGCACTAGGACAAAATTTTTGGTATATTCTCACCGTTGGTCGTTCTTTGGACAATTTCCAATTTATCTCTTAATGAAATGAAGTGAATTTGTCATTCGTTATGTGTTAGCAGATCTTGTGATAGAATGATGGGTCATTCCATCTGTCTCAAACAAAAGGTTAGAAAATTTATCAAAAAATACATAAGTCCATCTATAGTGATATTAATCATATATGGTTCCTAAAATGGACTTATACTTCATATATCATACTTCATAATATAATAAAACTAGTTTCTACTAACCAAGGACTCCCTATAGGCCAGTGGTAGGCGATAAAGGCCAGTCGCATTTCAGTTGTGGGTTCGATTCCCACAGCCTTGTCCAACACGATGGGCTGTCACCCGTCCTGCAGGTTGTCTTTTTTCTAAAACTACATTACATAAATAATATCAAAAAAAAGTTCTATCCTTAACAAATACTAACTTATGGTTAACATAATCCATTCCAGTCTTTAGGCTTATCTAAAATATTTCGGTCCAAGATCATAGTATAAAGAAAACGATTACTTGAAATGCCATCAACCAAGCATGTGAATACCATCATTTATCCCCCATATATCTTTTTGGTCACATTCCAATCATGTGAATACCTTAATCATGTATTCTCTTGAAAAATGAATATCCATTAAACCTTAGTGAAAACATGAATGCTGTCAAAAGTTCACTCTTTCCACATACCAAAATCCAAAAATTCTATATACTCAAACCATGATATAACCTTCTCTTTATACCAGTCATGAGCTCATGAATACTACCAAACATTTAATTTTCTCTTTATCCCTTCATTATGCGCATATATTCCTAAAATATCTAAATTACCTTTCATGGATACTGGTACCATTAATCATACACTTTCAAAACTCAAGGAAAGACAACTGTGTAACAATCCTTAGATGTCTCTTTCTTCCATAGTACCATGAGATTACTTATAGAACATTACACATGATAAACATGTAATCATTCCACTACATTCTTAAACCATTGATCGAGCTTCAACAATTCTTGCATCTCACATATCATTTGTAGTCTCTTCATCATCATCAACATAAATACTACCCATGCGACCATACTGATTCTCTTCAGGAGACTTTCCCTTAGGGCATTGGTTTGCATAATGCCCGTACATTCCACATTTAAAACATTTAACCATTTTTGATGTCATAGCAATACCATTATCCTCATCCCTGGTGTTAACTGAACCTTTTCCTTTTCACTTACTGGATTTGTGTCCTTCTTTTCCACACCCAAAGCATCATCCAGTTCCTATGAAACATTCTCCTTGATACCTCTTCCCACATGATTTAAATAGGGGAAATTGAACTTTCTTTCCTCTATGATCATCATGAAACACTATCTTTCACTTATTAGCCGAGTTAGGAAACTTACCAAATTTTACTTTATTGATCATATAATGAGATTGCAGATTCGGAATAATAATGATGTTTGGACTTCCAAATCCCATTTCATTTGGTTGCTCATGAAGAATATCATTGCATTGTCCATCATATGCTCCATTATCGTGAATCATCTTGTTTCCAGCCATTTTCTAAAACCCAAAAAGAATAGTGTGAGAGGCAAAAATCATAATAAAGGGGGAGTAACATCAATATCTAACATCTTTGGTTTAGTCTAATATTGTTACCATAGTTCTAGGACTATATCCTATATGTATACTTATCCCTATGGACATCCCAAGACATACCTTAGAAATATCTCTAGGGATCTGACTAACGTTTTGGCATCCTAGTTTCCAAAGGATGACTAAACTTTTCCTCTGATACCAACTGTAGAGACCCGAATCCCGAATTACATGGACATTACATTACTTTTGCAGAATACATAGTACATAACAAAAACACACACACAAGGACCGTAATAGTTTAGTGTCTTTGGAAACTCGGAACGTAATCTTCTAATCATGGTGAAAGATCTTCAACAACTCACATAAAGATCTTCCCTTTTTTTTCTTACCTAAAACCTTCTTTATATCCTGGGGAAAAGAAAACATAAAAGGGTGAGATCAAATGCTCAGTAAGGGTAAACAAAATAAATATCAATCACATCATATTCATAACATTTTGGAAATATTAACCTACAAAAGAGATCATAATATCATAACATGGGATAAATCATAGTAGTGAAATGTAATCCCAATAATCATAACATAAAACATGAATCTCTGTGGCGTAAACACATAATCATAGAGAATCATTTCTTATTAGTCAAGACTCATTCCCAAGACTAACTTAGTGGACAAAGTCGATTTCTGAACCGAGTTCACTCCTCATTTCAGTCATGTTTCACTGAACCGGTATAACCTACCGTTCTGGCCATGTCTATCAGGTGAGAGATAAAATCATTACCCAATGCATTTTAGGGAGATATAGGTCCCACCAATCTCATAATTATACCATTCTTATGTGTGCCACAAAATCATAAGCCATACATCATTGCATAACCCATGTAATAAAAATGGGAATCATGACATCATAAAACAATAAGATAAAGGAATTCATAAAAATATAATTCCATCATAAAATAATAAAATCAATGTAATAATAGGGATAAAAACATAACCCTTTATTATCTTAGATGGAAAATAATTTTGATAAAACACTTGAACTCCATTCTTGAGGAAAACATCCTTTATGCTTCAAAAACACTTTTCCTTTCTTAACATGTCGTACAATTATAAACTAAAAGAAGTTTATTAAAAATAAACCTGAAAACTTGTAAAGGAAGATTCTTGGAAATAATGTTTTAAAAATCCATTCATGCTGTATAAGTTAAAAAAAACATTCTTCTTGTACTTTTGTCGGAAAAGTCAAAAAGTACCTCGTACGAAAAACGACAAAATATTCCTTTCATATATTTTACTAAAAACTCACCAAAGGGTAAAATTGGATTTAAACAATTGTATATGGATGGAAATAATATTATATATTCAGGAAACATGGATTTGGATGATAAAATACACCCCAGTAAATACTAAAGTGTAAACAATCTCGGATAAAAATGAGATTGTGATATTTCCCTTACCTTAGGTCCAATTTTCTTCGTAACTGTCTGAACCTCCTGTATCATGATTTAAATAATGTCATTGACTTATTCCAAAATCATACTCATTGTTTTGATATCATATATGGTTCACTTATGACTTTATATTACCCATTCTTTTGTAAATTCCATGTTAAAGAGCGTTTTGGGTAAAATTGTTTCATTTGTCGTCCATGTTTTGACTTGTAATTATTAATATGATTACATAGATCAAGATTACTTAATTCCAAAATATAAAACATGATTTATATATAATATATATTCAGAATATACATATATATAATAAATCAGTAAAGTGAAAGAAATACACCGTTCATGGAGACGGTAGGCCGTACGTACGCATGAACGCTGTTTTCGTTTCCTTATTGAGTTGAATGGAATTAAGTAGATGACATAAATATATATAAACATAAATACAGTATCATTATTATGTCATATATTTCATGATTACTTATTATATATACTTTATAATCATTCATGAATGGATAAAGTGGAGAATGAATCTCATCGCGTCGTGGAGACGGTAGTCCGTACGTATGCACAAGCGATGATATCGTTCTCATGATCGTGGGACTGTATTGGAGTTTATGTATACTATTTCAAAATCAATATCAATTTAATGTAATCATATATAGTTATTATTTACACCATTATACCCATCCAAGTAAGGTGGTGGTGGAAAATAGATTTCACCACGGTGTGGAGATGGTATTCCGTACGTACGCACGCGCGGTGATTTCGTATTCCGTAGGATGGATAGATGGTGAAATAGGGTTGTTTCATACTTATAATAACATATCAGTATAGGAGTGATACTGATGTTATTACTTCATAATGAAACAACCTAAGAAGAAGAAGTGGAAGAAGAAATAAAGTTGAAAGAATCGGTAATGGACATTACCTCTTCTTTGAAGCGCCTCTTTGAGATCTCCTTTTAGGGAACTAAAATTGGTATTTGAGGAAGACCAGAACCTCTAGGATGTTTCTAGGGAAGTAGAGAAGAGAAGTTTTCAGGGGTTGGCCGAGCATGAAGGCTCAAAGTTGTGTGAGGAAGAGAGGGAGGAGGTGCCCTTTTATAAGGGAGGAGAGGGGCTCCTTTGGAAAACTAAAAATATTATTTTATTATAAAGTCATATTCGATTTTAAATAGATCCAGATTGATTTATTTATAATCTAAGGTGTGGATGGATCGAAATAATCCCATCCAATAGAATTTATACAAGTTTAGGTTCCTATTATAACATTATCATTTAGATTTATCATTAAGTTAAATAATTTTTCTTTTACCGTGTCTTCTTGTGTTCTTACACTATAAGGTTAATAAACATACTATAAGAAGTCAAAAGAACCCCAAGTTGTTTATTATTAATATATACAACCTTATCTAAGTCATTTTTCCGATCCATAGATTTTTAGGAATAAAATAACAATTAATAATATAATATTTGTTTTAATAACTATTTTATGTCATTTTTGACACTATTTATTAATTGATTTTTGTAAAAATCATAACATAATTATTAGTTCTAAAAAATTTAATTAAATCAATACTAACATGTCATATTAACATAGAAAATTAGTGTAATTAATAAAAAGTCTAAAATTATATTTATTTGGGTATTTATAATATTGATTATTATAATTTTTCACTATTATGGTAATTACTGCATCATCATTGTGTCATAAATAAATTAATTTATTTAATGTCTAAAAATTATAAATAAAATATAATTATGTATGAAATATTATTATCTTTCTAATGAATATTTACAATCGAATTTATCTTATGCATAACCCTATATTAAAAATGTTTTAGTAAATAAACATTGATTTTAATTCTTTTAACTCTTCTTTGAATTAAATAATAATAAATATCCTAATCTAATCCAAGTGGGACTAAATGATCATATATTATTCATACGGTTGTTTTTGGTCGAATTACACATATCCAATAGAATTAGGACATGTGTTAGGGTAATAATAATTACATTATTACCCTAAATTACCCTATTTACTTTTAACCGTGGTAAAAAAAAAGTAAAAAGTTACTATTCACCAATAATTATATTCATCTCATTGAACCACATTTTACTTATTGAAATCAACCATGTCTCTCATATTTTTGAAATTACACTCATAGAAGCGGTAAAATTAAGTTTTATGAAAAATTCATTTTTTTACTACCACTTAGTGGTTTCACTATTCATCAAAAAATGAAAGTTTCCAGAAAAATACCAAAAATTAGGCCTAAGATATATTTGATATTATGAAATAAAAAATGATGTCTATTTTACCAAATTCAAAACATTTTAATTTTATTAAATAATTTAAAAATTAATTCCCGTCGTCAAAACAAATAGCGTGGTCTTAAGAGATAATAACTATCAAAAGATTGACACTTATTTATGTCTGGTTTAAATGTGAAATTACATCCAATGAACAACATTGTATTTAATTGTAAAAATATATTCTAAATATACTTTAAAACCACTCAAATTAATAATTTATCACTATTAATTATTTCAATTAAAAAGTTTTTTTTAATTAAAATTTAGTAATTTTCACTATTCATCAAAATATAAAAGTTATCTGAAATTTACCAAAATTTCACCCAAAGCTAATTTCGATATTCCGAATCCAAAAATGAAGTCTATTTTGAAAAATAAAATTTACAAAATTTCAAAAAGTGGTTATTACTATTCATAACAGCTAGTTTTAATAATATTTTAATAGCATACTATTGTTTAGTGAAACTCGTTATTTCGTACTACACACGCTATCGACGAAGGTCGCGATTGCGTGTAATTCAAGCTAGGTCAGAGATGTGTGTTGTGAAATATCCTTTTTTTGTAGCGTATAACACAAGACATTAATGAAATTAAAAAGAATATTTTTCGTAAAATCTTGGGGTGTTACATAAATCATTATATTTACATTGTTACTCTTATACTCATCTAGTTTTGAAACATGAAGAAACATAAAGTAATTATAGAATATACCAATTGAGATCCATATCTTAAAGGCCATGAATTTTATGAATTAAACGAATCATGTTATATCGTAACTCAAAATCATTTGTTTCAGGCACATATAATAAATATTTTTGGTTAGTAGGTTTTGGGGAATAATGGTCCTTAAAGGTTTGTTGTGGGTCATGTGGAATTATTGGTGTTTCTGATTGGGCACTTGACTCTTCTAAATTAACTTCTTCAAATTTTTTATGATTGAAATTTTTATGTATTTATAACTATGTTATTTATATTTCAAGGATAATTTTGAATAGTTTCTCATCAGAGGACTTAGTAATTTAAATTTATATTTACAATTGCTTCTCTACAACAGTAATTTTTTTGACACATGCCTGTTGTGAGGTGTGGAAAGAACAATGAAATCCCCTATGGGTGTAGTATGAGTGGTAACCAAAAATTCATTCTCCAAAGAGTAGTTATTTAATCTATTTTTCACTTCTGTAGATAAAAATAACCAAATTTGAATGATTTAAGATGATAAGGAATTTTTATAAGTATAGTTATTTTAAAATGAGGGAGAAGTGATTCGAATTAGCCTGGGGTTTCGCTTTTATAATATAATCATTGTTTTATAGAAAAAATTAATCTTTTGTTTACAGATGAAAATAATTAAAAGAATTGAATAACAATTATTTCTTCGATTCACCTCTAATTTTTATTATATGTCAATGTGTGCATTTCTTACCAGAATATTTTTAATTACTCATGAAATACTAAATATGGTATTTATTTTATCTAAATAATTCAATTAGTCTATCATAATTTCTTCATATATTTTAGTAATCACTAAAACACTCCCTCAAATGATTTTCATTTAAAATTAACGAATATTTGTAATAATAAAAAGAATATATTTTATGTATTGAATAATATTTAAATCAATGAAATTTAATAATTATGAATAGATTAAAATAAAATAGTATTCAATTTGAATTCAAAAATAAAATTAATTGAAAATTTTTTATTTAAAAGAAAATAATTCCTTAGAATAAAAAAATAAACATCTCAAACATCCCAAAATTGGGACCCCCTTCCTTTCACCCAATAACTAAGGATAATACCAATATATGGAAGAAGAAGTCATTGTATTGTAATAAAAAACAAACATAGAAGAAATAAACATAAATGAAGAACCGGGAGGAAAAAAGATGATATTTTCTCGTCATGGATGCATCCCATAAGATGAAATGGGATGGATTGGAATGATTTTGGAAGGTTGATTTCTCCTCCATTTATAGGATTGAATTTCCCATCGAATGTATTGGCATGTTATCCACATTAAGTTTCCAATTCATACATCACCTACTTCATGAATGTTATGAATAAATATCTTTAAAATCGTCCCTCCATATTTCATCGTATTTGTTTATTTCCAGATATAGTTATTCATGTTCCAATTCGATAATTTAATCTATCCAGATAGACTCTCCATATTCAATGTCTCCAGTTTCCTATGAAATAATGGGTATTCAAACAGACTAATTACATGTGTCAACCTTTATAAATGTTATTAGAAATGTATTTCATGTTTCCACATTAAATTTAAAAACACATGGACCATCGAATAATGATATATGGTCCCACCATAAAAAATATTCAAATATGTGAACAATTTCTAAGGCCAAACTTATAAGATTGTTTTGGGCTTCCAAATGGTGGATTTATTTTTGGGTCTAGATGATTGAAATGAAGCCCATGATTAATAGAATCCTAAAAAACTAAATTTATGATTTTAATAGTATATAATATTTTATGTATGAAAAAAATAATAATTTAAAATCGTTAAAATTCAAAACATGCCATTTTTCCAATTGATCTCAAAATACCACTAAAATAATAAAAAGAAAGAAATGCCCTGAAAATAACAATTTTTAGGGATTATAAAAATTGAAATTCAATATAGAATTAAGGATAATATTTTTTTTTAAAAAATAAATAATTAATCATTTGTATATTTATAAAAAACATTCATACATGGATTTATAAAAATTCACTCAATTGTGGTTTGACACATTTGAGATTTCACTCATATCTTAATTCACTAATAAGAATTAATTTTTAAAAATTTTATGATATATATATATATATTACCATGTTTTTTGTTTCCCACAAAGATTGCAATGAGTTTGTGAAACCACTTTAATCTATCAAAATACCTCTCAAAATATAGAAACAAAAATTTGGAGGTGATTATGGAGATTATGAAATTACCATTGGATTAAATTATTATAAATTATAATGGAGGTATCATTAAGAATGAATAATAATTTATATTCATATAGTATAAAAAATAAAAAGTTTTTGAAGACTAACAATTATGATTACAATTCTACTATTGTGATTAGATAGGAACTTTTATGAGATGTTTTATTGTCGGAGTTGTCAAACTACCACAACATTATTTTCTTAATCTTTATAATTATATTATTAAGTTACAATTTTTATTTTTATTTATCTTTTATCCTATTTATTTTTTCCCTTATAAAATTAGGATCATGTTTTTCTTTGATTTTCCTATACAAAAAGGATGTTTTGTCAACTATGACTCCCAAAAAAATTAAGGTCTATTAAAAGTTATGTATATTTACATAAAAAGGTAGGTTTGTTTTAATATTTAACTCAAGTTGTACATTTGGGAGTATCTGAAAAATTTAATCATAATATTTTAAAATGTGTCTCTATTATAGTACGTGACATTCCTCTCATGGAGAAGAGAGTAATGTGTAGATGTAGGACCAATATGGTTTTTACTACCAAAAAAATAATGGTGTTTGTTGTTTTTAAATTTTGTGTATCAATATTATATTATTCATTCTAATAAAGTTTTTAAAACCTCTAATTTTAACGTCATTAATATTTGAAATGGAATGTTTTATTACTATATTATTTGAAAATATTCTATAATCCAAATAATTTTTTTTAAAATATCTACAAAACCTCAATTAACACCGTCTCTAGTTCTTTAATAAACCCAAAAATTGGTATAAAATGTAATTAAATTTTAAGCTTGGATTTTTTCTTTTATTATATTAGTTTAACCAAATACTAGAATAAATCATCTAAGGAAAAAAAATTTAGTTATTCAGAACAAATAATTATGTGGGGTGGATACATCAAAAAACAATATACTTAAACGAGAATGATTATGGAAACTAGTATGAATGAATGGAAGATTACCTTAAACACTTTATCATAGATCATTAGTTGATAATAGTGAAACTATAAAAATTTCAAGAAGACTTTTTACATACACTTATCGGTAATAATATAGTAATAAATGTCTTAAATT
The DNA here is from genome assembly GCA_963277665.1 of Viscum album. Classification (NCBI taxonomy): domain Eukaryota; kingdom Viridiplantae; phylum Streptophyta; class Magnoliopsida; order Santalales; family Viscaceae; genus Viscum; species Viscum album. The sequence goes on from OY728161.1 coordinate 1,598,806,351, forward strand.
TTATATTTAAGAATATATTATATTTTTCTGTTATTAATAATGTTATTAGGAATTTATCAACATGTAAAATGACCTAAGATATTTGCAGGATACAAAATGTGAGACATTGTGGATCAAAAAAGATCAAAAAGTGAAAACTAATAATACTAAATATTGAATATCACGAAATTATGGTGGGTGAATAAGAATTTGTGAACAACATGTTTGATAGATTAATGATAACATTCAATGGTATGACTGTTGTTCGAGAGAAGTTAGATATTGATGTGTCATTAGAATATTTTCAATAATATCTACTGAAAAAATGGATGAGAAGATGGTTGTCATTTATGTGAGTCCATATTTTTAGGTGTATATATTAGAAGAACTCATTGGTTAACTAAAATAATATGAACTTGATACGAAGAAAATTGTCGACAAGGAGACATCATTAAATAAATGTATTTCCTTTAAATAAAATATAAATAATTCTGCAAACTGATATAATTCCATGTTAAAGGATAACGATAATGAATAATTATCCCTCGTGGGTAATGAAATATACAATTTAATGAGAAATAAGAAACTCATAATCATGTTAATAAGAAGTGATAACTAAGAATAATATTTTATTTAAAATATGAACGATAATACTAGTAAAAATAATGTTGTTTTAAAAATGACATTTATTAATGCATAAATAATTGAAACATTAATACGGATTGTCCAAAACTAAAGCATCTTAAAAAATATAGGAAATATAATAAGAATGATACAGAAGCATTTGTAGCTTGATGAGTCTCTATAAAAGTAATAGAGCCATGTCATGATTCAATAAGTGAGAAATAATATTTTATGTATTTTTAATAGTGACTAAAACTATGAAAAAGTTTTGTAGTGATGCTAATTTTATAATAGGTTATGATTCAGGCCATGATGAATACCTTGTTGATGAATTATATTTTGATATTGGGAACATAAAAAATATGTCGCATGTATTACGGAATTGTGCAAATAACATGGATTAAATAATAATTAACAGGTCAACAAAAATAATAATCTTACACATGAAAATAATAATATTATAAATACTACTTATTATTCTACTGAATTTTTTTAAATAGAGTAAAAGATAAATATAAAATTATTTATAATATTAGAAATTTAAATATTAACATGAATAGGACATTATATTGTTTTTTTCATTGCAAATATAATTATGATAAGATTATTTCAATGAATAAGAAAGTAATGAAAAAATAAATTTTCATATAATATCAAAATACATATATATTATATAATTCAATCTTTTTCAAAATTGATATTGGAAATGTATCTACAGTTACATGTTTTAGGTGTATGATAAATGGTACTTATTATAATGAATGATCATTCAGTTTTACTCCACCTTTTTGTCATTTGAATATTTTTATTGCTAAGAATTTATATTCTATATTACCAAATACCAAAATAATTAAATCAATTTTTGTACTTAGGAATTCTATAACTATTACTATTAGACTCAAGATCACATTGGTACCAAAAAAAATTTTAAATTATTTTTTTGAAAGCCACTTTTTGAGTGTCAAGGAAATATTGTACATGGAAATTTGATACTCTTAACATATTAATGAAGATCCATCATATTTGTTATCTTAAAATCAATGTGATGAAGGCTTAATGACATTAAATGAAAAATAAAAAGGTATGGTTTGATGTTTTAGTGAAGTTTATATTTATAATAATTATATTATTATCTGATATATAGTTTGTTAAAGGATTAAAATATAATTTATCAAGTATTTCAGACATTTCCATCATCGGATCAATGATACTTTCTATGTTATCAAATATTTTTTCAAGAATTAATATATTTTAAATTATGAAAATAGAGGGGTTAATATTAATTTTATTTATTATACTAACACAACTAATAAGAATATAAGAATATTAATGATATATAAATTAATGATAACTTATTGTATAAGAGGAATACATAAGAAAATAATTAGTTAATGTTGAAACTATAAAATTATATACATGTTTTGGAATTCACATAGTTTAATGTATTTAAATATTTTTTCTATGATTCATGTTCATAAGGGAAACAATATTAGGAACCATTATGTTTTATAAATGAAATAAAAATAGAATATCATATCCATATTATAGTTCCTAATTTATTTTCCCCAATAAAAACTACTTTAATATATAGAAATAATATTTATTTTATATTTTATGATTTTAGTATATGTGCATCGATTAATTTTTGTTTCATAAAAGTGAATCCTTATCTAAGGTTATTAAATTTGTTAATTTTATTAAAAATAAAAAAGGATACAAAATTAAAAATATATAAATTGATAAATGGTAATAATTTTTTAATCAATAATTTAAAAAAATGATGATAATTGATGTTCATAATATATTTCTATTCCTAAAACACCAATAAAATGTTGTTGTCCAAAAAATAGTAATATTTTTGAAATTACTTAAAATATGATAAATGAATTTTAAAAAAATCTATTGGGTTGAATATATAGATACATAAAAATATATTTTTAATATATTTTTAATTATAAATATATTACATAATACTCCATATGAAATATATAAAATTATTAAACATTATTTTCACTATTTTTGTTTTTTTGGTGATTTTTTATTTTTAATATTTACTATAATTTGGATTATTCATATTCTAAAATAGTTAATTCTATTTTTATTGGTTATTATTATATTATTGAATCTTATAGAGTTTATAATAAGGTAAATATGATAGTGGAAGAATTTTTTCATATTTAATTTGATGGAAATAATGAGAAGTTGAATTTAGATTTAGTGAAAATTGATGAGAACATGTGGATTTTAATGTCGATGAAAATGAATATAAACATAATAAAATATCTATAGAGTGGGTGGATATCCATTATCAATATTATCCTAAATTTTGGGATACAAAAAAATATCACTATATTTGAAATATAATTATTCTTGTTGAATCAAGAATTCACGGTGCAAAATAGTTTTTCATTTTTAAGTAAATATTTTAATTTCGAAATATTTACATAATGAAATGATTAATTATTTGAAGTAATATAATTATATTATTAAAATTCAAGATGATCTTAATCAATTAACATGAAATAATATTTGTATATTTGTTGAAAATTCTAATGTTATATAGATTATTATAACTCAATGTGTTGTTTGATATAAAATACAATTATATAGTAAAATTATTATAATAAAGATAGCCTTGTCTCCCATGGTATTTTTCATGAATAATGAATGATTTTCCATGAATATTCTTCCATTTTTATATAAGTTTAGATATTATTTTATTTAATTAATATTAATGTCAAGGAATCAAATTTTCTGAAATGGGTATTAAAAGTCATATTTTAAATAGTTATATTTCTAATGAAATATAAATTTACCAATAAAATAATTTTCATCATGATAATATACCATATTATGTAATTATATTGTAAGTATCATTATATTATCTTATTATATCTATATGAGCTTGATATGATATACTATCATCTTTTGTGGGAGTATTAATTTAATCATAAATATCATGATAAAACTATATTTATTATGAATATTTATAATGATATTTTAAATTTAATATTTATATTATTGATAATATTGGTTCCTACATCTCATGAGTAATGTAATGAATTTTATAATATGAAGTGTAGTGAATTTTATATTATCTTAATGGGTGAATTAAAATTCATTTTGGGACATAAAATTCAATGAATTTAAGGATTTTTTTAATAAAACAAAATATTCTAACGTATTTGTAAAAATAATTGTTATTTACTTTAGTAAATCTCTTCGAACCCTCATATTTACTAATTCAAAATTATATTTAGAATAATATAGAATAAATTTATATATATTAATGTTTAACAAAATGATAGGAGGATTAATTTATTTAACAGATTCCAAACTCAATATTATGGTTTATGTATATGTATGTTCTATGTTAAAATATAACCATAATGAATATTCTCAAAGTCTTCTTAAATAATAGATATATATATTAAAATAATTTTTTTTTGTTATTCAACTCAACACTATTTTAGTTTTATATATATTCTAATTCTAAATTTAAAGTACATAATCATGATATAATGAATACTTCAGGTACGTTTCATTTTCTTAGTAAAAATTTCATTTCATGGTGGTCAACATATAAATTTCCAATTTCTTTTATGTATGGGTGATTTTGAAAATGTATTTGATGATAATTTTTATGCTCAATATTTAGTGATTACGAAAAAATTATCTAACATTACTGTTTATTTTGATAAGATGCCATTTTACTATGATAATACATTTTCTATATAAATTTCAATGATTTTTTTACAAAATTATATTACTAAAAATAAAAAATTTAGACGTAATTTTCTTAAAGATAATGTTAATAAATGAGATGTTGTATAGGTTTTTAATTCAAATCAAAATAAATTATATGATATTTTTTATAAACCTTTGGATTGAATGAAATTTTAGAAACATTCATTTGAATATGGTATGGTGGAGATCTAGTTAAATCTTCTTGAGTTTAAAATTAAAATTTATGTGAGTTTTTTAATGTTGTAGTTATATTGATTCTTTTTTAGGAACACATTTGGGCTACTAGAGTTTGTTTTATTTAGTATACTAATTTTTTTAATTATTATACTTATGTTTATATGGATATTTAAATGTATACGTGTTATATTATTGTCAATATTTTGTATATGTTGAGAAATGTTTTTTAGAAATATATTAATTTTTTTTATATTTTTAGTTTTTTCAATACTATATATGTGAGTTTCTGTTGAATTTTTTTTAATAGTTTAATAAATGATATTAATTATATTTTTTGAATTTATTAAATTAGAGCTAATAATAATCATATTTTTTTGTGTTTTTTCATTAAATAATCTGAGTATTAAAAAAAATGAACCGCTTTATTTATCATGCAAATTGTTTTGATGATCATTTATTATTTAAAATATTAAAAATTATTTTTTAATAACATTTCTCTAATTTTTTAAAATTTTCAAAAATGGGGAATGTTTTTTGAATTTCAATTTTTATATTATCATTTATAGGAAAAATGTTATTTTTTGTTCTAGGACTACTTTAGATAGATATTTTTACTCTTTAGATGTATATTTTTGGTGTTGAAGTTTTTTTTATATTTTATGTATTGAATATAATAATATATAACATTGTAATAATATATTTTAATTTGATAGTTTAATAATTTAAAAATTGGTGATAATAATATATCATTTATGTGTTAGATTTTAATTTTTAAATCATGTTTATATATTATATTTTTTTATGTGTTCTATATTTTTCGATTTATTCATGATTTTTAGATGTTTTAGTTTTATTTAATTTATTTATCCTTTACATGAAATTTCCATATGTGATCATCATTCATGTAGAGAATTGAAATACCCATACATGATTTTATCCATATGTGAAATATACTTATTCATAAACAATTCTTACAAAATACATGTGATTCTATCACTACCCTAATTTCCTGAATATTGTCCAAGTATCAAAGTATTGTTATAAAAATTTTAAAATCATTCATCTGTATATGTAAAATGATTCTTCTAAAAATGTTAATGTGATTTATACATAGGATGAAAAATTCACTCACGCATGGATAACTAAAAATTAAAAAATATGTGGTTTCTAAAAAATCATCCGTATGTGGTTTTAATTGTATGTAATATCAATATTATTTGAATTAAATCATATGAAATCATCTTAATAAATTTAGTTTATATATATATAAATAGATATATGTTTTTCCCTCAGTACTTAGTTCCCGTGCTAATTTCAATGAGTTATGGAAACTCAATTAAGTTATTAAGTGAATTCTCACAATATGGAAACTATATTGTGGATATGATTATATATATTCTTAACTAACTATTGAAAAATAATTGTATAAATTTTGATCAAGGTAACTATGATAAAAATATAAAATAGTGAAAAAATGGATATAAAATTTGAAATTATTGAATAGAATGCGATGATTATTAAAATTTTGAAATAGTAATCATAACAGATCGTAAACTTGTAATAATGATACTAGAGTGATCAAATTTCTATGAAATTATATTCTACAATATATTTATTTCATTTTGTACTTTGTATATTCTTATTAATTACTATTTCTTCTTATTTAATAAGTCATTTTATGATTTTCCGTTCTAAAAAATGTTTTCCGGCTCTAATTAAATTTTATGTTTGTTATATGTTTTGCTTTATTTTAATAATTGTATAATTGTTTTGGTTTCCCCTCTATTTTTGAAAAAAAATTCACATCCTTTCCAATGTTAGGTTTTTAGTGACTGTCGTTTCTATCATGGATAAGAGATAATTGGAGACTTGACATTGTATCATGTTGATTCAAACTATTGTAAATTATTTTGTTCATTATTTTTATACTCTTGTACATATATGTACATCATTATTCATTTTAAACACTATTTTTAAACTACTAAAATAAAATACACCCCATTTTTGTTTTTATGTATTGTTACTTTGATATTGAACACTATTTTATTAATATAATTAAATTTTCTTATAGGTATATTTACCACTAGACCATATTGTAATATTATACTTTGTTAACAAAAATAATCAATAGGGTATCAGTCATATATATGTGACATGGGATTTAGGTTCTCCCCATAATGATGCTATCATAAATAGGGTGTGGCTCAATCTTATATGGAGGTATTGAATACTCTCATGATCTACATTATTATTGATCATGCACACACCATCCCTACTATGGGTATTGTTGGGAACTCCCACGATCAGTGGTTCGTTAAAAGACCATCAATGGGGTCATATACCACAATGAATAATATATTTCATTTAATGTGTTCCATTTCCTCTACATAGGGTTTATAATTAGTTTGAGTTTTATTTTGACCACATGATGTTGATTTTTACCAATGGATATGGGTGTGGTTAGTGTTAGGGACTAATTTTAGTGTCATTTTCATCATGAAATATTATATTTTGATATGGAATAATGTGTTTCAATTTTTAATGGGTATCTATGATTCCCAAAACGTATAATATAAGGATTCAGAAAATATAAAATGAGCTAGACTCATGTGGAGTCTCTTATGAATCATTGATAATATCATTGTCACTTACGAGCGGTTTGGCCTACATTACTCCATGGAACTATAGATTTTAAAAGATATAAATTTATATTATAATTTCATATTATTTGATTATTATTCCTGGATGAGATTGGCATTAGTATTTCTAAACACATGAAATATACTATTAGGTTATTGTACTTACTATTGCATAAATACTTATATGAAGTTATACATATGGTCATATAATTATTTTATTTTTATAGGTGTACATGGTGATAATGGATTGTGGTTCATAGTGTAATGAGGTGAAAAATTTAGTTATATTTGGTGGGGTCTTGATGGAGGATTCTATATCTATTCATTAATTTAATCCTTTCTGTCTTTAATTAATAATAGGTTCTTCCTTGTCAAGGTTATCACATTGTTCAAATTATTTTTCTAATTTAATTATGTTTCATAGTATTAGTTATTTAGGGTATGTAATATATATTCCCATGTATGGTATATTACTCATATATATTCATTAATGTGTATATTTCCCTTGTTGTTATATGGTTTTTTTGGGTTTTGGGGTAAAAATAATCCCTCATTATGTATATTTTCTATTAATGTTTTTCAACAACCCTAACATATTGGAGGTGAGATTAAAGAGTAATAATCAACCTTTTTAGTGTCTAGAATACGGACTTGATAGATCAAAATATTTCATAGTGGTATAATTATACAATTATCTTATAGAAAAGGTCTAGAGAAAAAAATGAGGTTTTAGTCTTGGAAACAATGGTAACCATACATGATATTTTTAGGACAGTATGTCAGGAGTGGGATCAAGACTATGAGGTGTCATTATAAGGACCCAACCCTAAATAGTAAATAATCATAAAATAAGTAAATAATTCACATTGAGGATCATTTAGGGTTTAGATATTTGGAGAATTAGGTCATAACTATTACATTACATCTCAAATGATACAATGTAGATACTTCAACTCAGTTTCCATTTTATTCATAAAATAAAAACACTTAAAAAAATAGTCAAGTCTAGTTCTATGTTATAGAAATCATGAATTTTCCATGATCCCATCCTTGACCATATGCATCATTATGTCCTAGGATAAAACATTTAAAAATATGGGATAAAAATAAAAATCATAGTATGTATTATAAAAAAATAAATAAAACATTAGTTCATCAATACATACATAACATAATCTCTTTAACAAACCTCATGAAATCATAATATTCTTGAATAACTCATAGTAATCACAAATCATAAAGGTAACTTGTGGAATCCATATCATACATACATTATAGCTATCATCGCTACATGGGGAGTTATGTTTGGAATACCCATCATAGTAATATTTTTTTCATTCCATCACAGTAGTAATACTCTCAACGATCTCTATACAGTTTAGTACATCCAAGATGAACTGAAAATGGAGATCTATGACCTTCACATAACAACTCCTTCTTAAATTGTGAACCACAGGGCACGCATAATCTATTTCAATACCTCAAAACAAAATTATTTTCAATGTTAAAATCAGTGAACTTACCCTTTTGAACCAACTCTATCTATTTATGTAACTCACTACCTTCCTTATGCACATGCAAAATTCTATTAGATATAGATGATTTAACTAACATCTAATACAAAATGGATTAATTTGTTTCACCAATAACTTCTATTCCAAAGTTCAGCAAATCAAAAACTAAAGTATCTTGTTCGAAATGTAGCATGGTTAATGAAGAATTACTTTTTCGACTCAAAACATTATCTACATTATTTTTGTTTCCTTGAGGGTAATGGATAGTGAAATAATAATCCATTATTAATTCCAAACAAATACTATGTCTCATGTTTAATTATTTTTGAGTGAATATATACTTTAAACATTTATGATCAATATATATTTCATGCTTTATCCCATACAAATGATACCTTGAAATTTTTAAAGCAAAAACAACAACAGCTAATTCCAAATCATGTGTAAGTTAATTTTACTCATGATGTTTTAAATGATGTAAAGTATATGCAATTATCAGATCATTCTACATATGGAACAACAAAGTCCATTAAGTGAAGCAACATTGTATAAAAAAAATGCACCATTTCTAGAAGGTAGTACCAACGGTGTACCATTCACCAATCATCTTTTCAATTCATGAAAAGAATTATCACATTCTTTTAAACAAATGAACTTATCACCATTTGAGTTAATTTAATAATTTTGATAGAAAACAGTGAAAAGTTTTCAAAAAACCTCTTGTAATAACCTGATAAACCATCAAAACTATGAATCTCAGTTATATTTGTGGGTCCTGGACATTCTTCAACAAATATTTTTTCGCATGATCAATAGTTATGCCCTTTTATGAAACAATGTGACCTTGTAAATAAATTTTTTGTAACCAAAACTCACACTTTCTGAATTTATCATACATTTTCTTTTCATTTATGTTTTTGAAGACAACCCTTAAATTACATTCATGCTCATATTTACTTTTTATAATAAAACAAAATATCATCATTGAACACAAACACAAACTTATCCAATAATCAAGGAAAATTCTATTCATAATATCCATGAATACATATGGTGAATTGGTTGAACCAAAATCCATTACTAAAAATTCATAAAGAACATATCAATTATGAAACATGTTCCTTGGAATGACTTCTTCTTTTACTTTTAAATGATGGTACACTGACCTACAGTCAGTCATAAAAAAATACTGATCACCCTGAATATGATCAAACAAATGATTGATATGAGGCAATGGATACATGTTCTTAATAATGATGTTATTCAATGCTCTATAATCGATGAAAAGTCTCATTGAACCATTTTTATTTTTAACAAAAAATATAGAAGAACCCCATCATGATGTGCTAGGTCGAATAAATCATTTATCTAACAACTCTTATAAATTTCATATTTAAAACTAAATGTTCAATATGACCCATTCGATAAGGGGTTTTTGAATTTATCATAGCTTTAGAAACTAATTCAAAAATAAATCCAAATTCCTGATCTGGTATTATACAAGTAAACTCATTCGGAAAAACATCTGGATACTCATTTACCACTGGCACATCAATAAGCTCAATAGTTATTTTTGTCAACAATATGTACAAGGTAACATTTAGTTCCATCCTTTACTTGTTTCTCGGTATTACGATATGTTATCAAAATTAAGGTTTCTTTATTGTACACAAACTGAAAATCTTTTTGAAAAGAAACTTCTTTAGCTCTGCAGTCAATCATGAAATGGTAAAAAGAAAGCCAATCCATAACCAAAATTACATGAAACTCTACTAGAGGGAAAACAATAAGGTTTTCTAGTAGATTCTTTCCGCACATAAGGAATAGAAGGTTCGTAAATTTCTTTTTGTCTCAACATTTCCCCTCGATGTTTTTACCTTATGTTTAAGATTCATATCTTGATATGGAATTAGAAATTTACTAGAAAACATCTCTGAAATGAATGAACTTGTAGATCCCGAATCAACCTACACATTGGCATAATCGGAAAAAATTAATACTGTACCCGATACTACTTCATTAGGTGGACCAACATCTGCTGAAGTAGTTACAAAGGATATCACCACCCCTTTTTTCTTGTAGTCCGACTGCTTTCCCTCAGTTGAGTTCTTTGTTGGACACTCATTTTCATAATGACCCATTTCATTACACTTAAATCATGTTACTGACTGTAAATCATATGTTGTCATACCATTAACCGGGTCTTTTTCATTGAAATTACGAGCCTTACGTCCAATTTTACCACATCAGTAACACTTACCATAATTCAAAATAAATTCCCCACCAATATTTTTAACACATGTTTCACAAAATATAAACTTAATTTTCTTAATATCAGACTTTTTTGAAGTGTTCTCCCCTTTCATCTACCTCCTCGGCCTCTTATTATATTGTTTTTTAAAGAAACTTTGATCATCAGAAATCTCTATTTACACCTTCATCACACATCATACAAGTTTCTCATAACTTTTGAACTCATGAGAAGCTAAATCCCTTTGGTACATTGTCTTTAATTCTGAATAAAACAGTTGAATTTACTATCAATATCTCATATGAAATTTGGAACATTCCCTGCTGGTTGAGTTAATATTTCTTCATAAGAAGCCAGCGAGTCATCCTCCTACCTCAATTCAAATAATTGTTTTTCTATCCTATGAAGAACCTCCTTATGAAAATATTTCTCATGAAACCTACCTTTAAATTTATCCCAATCAAGAGTAATAATATCCTCACTATCGCTGATATTTTTCACCATCGACCACCACTGATAAACTTCATCTAGAAAATGGTAAACAGAAAGACTAACCTATTGATATTCTGAACACCCCATGAGATCAAAAATATTTTCCGTTGCATTAATCCACCCTTCAGCAATAACATGTTAAGATAGTCCTCTGAATGATAGAGGATGTTGAATCATGAAATTCTCCACGACTGACATGTTCCTATGTGGTTGATTATGATGATCACATGCATGGATTACACCACCATTTAGAGCTTGATTCAACTACTCCATCATTTCAACAATATATTCAGTTCTGATTCATTCCATTTTAGGCTGCTGATTTGGAAGGTTGTCTTCCACCTGATGTTGTCCCATCATAGCTTCCATGTTTCCTATGCGAAAAACCATTCTAAACACATAAATATCTTAGGAGAAGAAAAATTTTAATCTGTAAATTTTGTATAATTTAACTATTATAATAATTTAATTTATGGTCATTAATTTAACAATATTCTAACTTATACACTTGTCTAAACTCACCTCTAATACCAACTATAAGTACCCTTCATTAAACATTACAAAATCTTAAATTAAGTTAATAATTCACATTGAGGATCATTTTTGGTTTGGAGTTTTTGATTATTATGCCATAAATATTACATTACATATCAAAAGATACAATGTAGACACATCTACACAGTTTCCATTTTTTCATAAAATTAAAACTCTTGAAGAAAAAGTCATGTCTAGTTCCATGTTTTAGACATAATGACTATTCCATGATACAATCCATGACCCTATTCATCTTTAAGACCTATGAAAATAAATTCAAAACATGGTATGAGAATAAAAATATTTGTAATGGTTATAAAACAAAGAAAGATATCATTATTTATTCAATATATACATAACAAGCCTCATGAATCATATGATTTATGAAGAACACATAGTAATCAAAAAACAAAAATGTAACATGTGGCATCCATATCATACATACATTGTATATATCACATCTACATAGAGAGTTATGTTTGGAATACCCATCACAGAATATTCACTAAACCTCTTAGGTGAAAAATTCACGTTTACCTCTGTCACATTACCCGATGCATTGGAGATCTATATCGGGCTCACCTACCCTAGGATTATCACGAAATACCCACATACGCAAACAATTACCAAGAACCATAACATATTCATAACACATAAAACAAATATAAAATAAAGATAACATTTCCACATTTCTTTCACAATATATTATTAAATATATTGACACAAAAAATCCAATATCTAAACCATTTTGAATAAAAAAATATGTAAAATAGTATATTGTATTTATTTTCCTTTTTAAAACATTATGTCTTGTTATGGAATCCAATGATCAAATAATAATCGTGGTGGCAGAAAAGGTCATTTTCACCTCTTACGTTAAAAAGAATCATCTTTTTTCATTTATTAAAACCCATTGTAGAAAAAGATTACATTTGAATGAAATTAAAATTCCACTATTTTTATACATCAAATAAAATGAAGTCTTTTATAAATCAAATGATTCCTCAATGAAATGAGATTGAGATGAAGTCCCTTACCTCTTGTCTAGCTTGAACTGTTCGTTATTTAATCTATTGAATAATAAAATAAACTTAATTTGTACTTGATTAATAACCATTATCAAGATTATTATTACATTAATATCACTTATTACGATGATATAATAATTATTTAATAATTTAAGTTAATAAATAACGTTTTTTCAATATTTGGTACTTGAGTAAAAAAGGAACATCTTATAATTACAAGTTTTTAATGTGGTCAAAAGTCCATTATCTCCATAATGATATTCGTGATTTAGATATCATATATATCATATATATCTAGTATATATATTTATATATATATCTCTGTGTGTGTGTGTGTTTAAAATAGTTGGAAACATTTTTAGATAAGAAATGAAATTCACCGTTAATGAAGACGGTACGCTGTAAAAACGCATGAATTATTTTTTCATTTATATTTCATATTAAATGGAATGAAGACATAATGATAAAAGGGAATATATTAATTCCATTATAATCACATATATAATATCAGAAACTCCATCCTTTATACATTCTGCATATGGCATGAATGGGTAATATCACTTTGAGGGGGAGGTAGTCCGCACTTCCTCAAATGAAATTATCGTGTTTACCCAAAATAAAAACCATAATGTTATGATGTAAATGAAAAATAAATAAGTATAGAGATAATATATATATATATATATATATAATATATCACATATAAATATTTCACCATCTTAATGACCATCATAAGAGATGGTAGACGAAGATAGAACAATCCTTGTTTCCTGAGGCAGTAGTCCACCGTCCACAGAAACAATATGTTCTTATCCATTAGATGGAGGTATGTGTAAGTGTAGTTCTAATACATCCCATAACAAAAAACATAGTATATTGGGGATAATTTTGTGGTTATAAAATAAATGAATAAAAATAGTTTATAGGGTTTGAGATGTAAAATAAAATAAAATAACATTAGAGAAGATGATACCTTTAAATTGGGTATCTCCCATTGGTTTGAACCAAATGGTTTACTTGAAGTGTATTATTCCTATGTTAAGGCTTCTAGGAGGAAGATAGGTAACTAGGGAGATTAATTGGTAAGAGGTTGGATGATTCAAGGGGATTGAGAAGTGTGAGGGATGGGTTAGAATTGAGGAATTTTTATTAGGTGGGGGAGGGTCCTTTTAAGAATGTCTGAAAATAATATTTAGTTATATAATGGTTCCAGGATTATAATGGTCCAAAACTAATTAAAGTAGAATATAAGATGAATCATGTCTGAAATAAAATCATCCCAAAATAATTTTATAGGTTTTGGTTATTTTTTTAATCATTATAATATTATTTTTTTAAATTAATCATTAATGAGGTAAATACTCCATCATTATTGCATAACAAATAATCTTATTTATTTGATGTCTAAAAATTATAAAATAAAATACCATGATATATGAAATTTTTTTAGCTTTCAAATTAATATTTATAGTCTATGAGATAAGTTATATAACCCCACGTAATAATTGATTTACTAAAAGATAATGTTTTTGACATTTTTTCCTTTACTTTATATTAATTAATATAAAGTGTCATTATCACTCTTATGGGGATTCATGGGGTCCCAAAATTGAACCAAAAATGTCCCTGGTACGAAATGTATCACCCAATAGGATCAACACAAACGTTAGGGAAATTTAATGTTATTATAACATTTTTTTCCCGGAATTACCCTATTTACCTTTAACTCCGGTAAATAGAAGTCAAATGTTACTATTCACCAAATATTATTTTCATCTTATGGAACACAATTTTACATAATAATAAAAACCATGTATATCGGATTTTCGAAATTCAATTTACAGAAGTGGTAAAATATAATTTAAATAAAAATTTTGGTTTTTTAACTACCAAATATTGTTTTCAATGTTAATAAAAAATTGATAGTTTTCCGAAAAATACCAAAAAATCATCCTAAGATATATCTGATATTATGAATTCAAAAATGATTCCTATTTTACCAAATTAAATCAATAGAAGTTTCATTAATTAATTTAAAATTAATTTCTTCTCTCAAAACAAAAAATGTGTTTTTAAGAAATAATAACTATCAAATGATTGACACTTATTTTTGTCCAATTTCAAATTAAAATTACAACCAATGACCAAAATTGGATTAAACGGTAATCATATAATCTAATTATACATTAAAACCAATTAAAAATATTGTATAACCATGTAAATAAATTATATTAAATGTCAGTTTTGAATTAAAATACAGTATTTTTCACAATTCATAAAAATTTGAACATTATCAGAAAAATATCAAAATTTCCTCGAAGGTAAATTTTGATGTCTTGATTCTAAATAATAATTTTATTTTATCAAATATAACATATTAGAGTGAAAAAAACATAACATAAAGAGGTTTCACCATCAAAAGGTGATAAATCGACTTTTTAAAGAATATTACAATATTTATGATTCAAATTAGATTCATTCAAATTTTATGCCTCTAAATTTAATTAGAGAAATGTAAAAAAATTTAACAAACATGTAAAATAATATTTTAGTTATTTCTATTCATTCCTTCCAACACAATGGCTAGGCATTAACTACTATTTAAATTAAAAATATTATATTGTTACAATGCAACGTAAGATTTCAAAGAGACCGATTGTTGCGTATTGGGTACACCATCGAACATAACATCCATTTCAAAGTAAAATTAATATTTAATTCACAAATATTAATAACTATGAAAATGCATTATTCTTTATTTACATAGGATGATATAGTTATGTCTTATAAAGTCTAATAAAAGGAGTCTAATAGTCTACTAATTGATTTGAGAAATTAAATATATTTTTAAAATATATATTCATTTTAGTACATGAATCATATGGTTATATTTGAATAATTTATTCCCCTACATTCATATGATAGGGGAGATGTTCTTGGATGTAATTTCATTAAATTATAATAAAATATTCCAAATTAATATCTTTTTTTATGTTACAACATAATTGATAACTAAAAAATACCACTTAATGATACAAGTTACGATTTTAATGCTTATATGTGACATTATGTGGAGATAATGGTTGAGCCTACATATTTCACATTGCAACCCAGGGATGATCATGATGATGATGCATAGAATGTTCATGGAATAAGTAACAATGTAACTAAATATGCATGTATACAATGGATTGAGTTCATTGTAGGCACCGATACAACTGATGTTGATGAGATATTTTCTATGATTCTATGACTTATACTTCCCATTAATGAGGATGAGTTCGATAAAAACATGGAAAATACTTATATTGTAATGTTGAGTTGTTTTCCCTAGTGATGAAATTCATATTCTTAGGACTCTTTTTCATTATCTGTCTATTTGATGATTGGTAAAGTTGATAGTAGATGATGATAAATTTGGAAATAAATATGATTATTTTTTCCTTTAGATGTACCTTTATATTTTTTTAATTGTATTAGGTCCATTTTTATTATGATGATTAAAATTATTGATCTATTAAATTTGAAAAAATATTCTTTTTTACTATAAATATATCCAATTTGTCATGAATTTCTTTCATAAGATGATGGGTAATAATTTTTTAAGAAATCACACACATGATTAATGAATTAATGTGTTTTAGTTTATGATTGACTGCCTGTGGGTCATCATTAATTCATACAGGGCTAACTTTTTTTTGTATTTTATTAAATCTCTAACAACCTACTAAACACATAGTGCTTGGTAAGTCTGAGTATCGATCCACTAGGGATTATCCATATGTCATAAATTAATTATGAAAATTGAAATTGAAATTGATTGAATTTTGTTTTTGAAAAAAATAACCAAATGTAATAATATTGATTAGATAAAATATGAGGATGATAGTAATTCAAGTTTTTTTGATTTTCAATTTCGAGTTATGTGGTTTAAAAATAATATTTAACCTATTTTGGTGTTGGAATTGGGAGATTAGGGGTCCTTGGTCTTGGCATCTATTCCTAATAATGTGAATTTACCTTTGGAATAATCATCTACTTTGTAAAAACACAAAACTAGTTGTCCTAGTATAATATTTAAACATAATCATCATAGATTATGTAATGGTAATATGAAAAAAGGGTATTAATCGAAAAAATAAAATAATACTCTGTATAATAGAGAAATGGTCATGAAATAAAAAAAATAAAGTGATTTATAATTGAATAAATGGTTTTCAACAATCCAAAACATGAATTGAAAGTATAAAATAATCCATAGACGAAAATACCCCTACAATAACATCACCCATCACATGAATAAAAACTTTATCATGCAAGGCATGATGATAATTAGATGCATGGGTACCCAATGAAGAATGGTGGGGAATAATAGTGGAATAGTTGGACCCCATATCTTCACTAAGTGTTCTGCAACCTCTGTTGGTGTCATAGATTATTTTCCTAGTACGAGAGTGTCCTTGGAAGGGATGATGTAGGTTCCTTTTGTAGTAAAAATCATCAAAGCCTTAGTCCATGTCACCTTTATTTTTTTCATCATTAAATCATATATGATGTGTAAGCGAGTTTCACAATGTGTAATCCCTCAAATTTCTGTTTTCATGGCCTTCTTCATCCTCGTCCACTAGAACTAACATCTAAGGTTCTGGTATATCTTCATCAAAGCCAGTTGTACCCCCAAATGGGATGTGTGGAACTCCCACCAATCCTCATCCCACAATTCCACAAGTACAATTATGCACCCTATTAGAAGAACAATGCAGTCCCAACCATTAAAATATCTACTAGGTTCATGCCCTTTTGGAAACTGATCATGTCGGGTATCTTAGTCGATATCCCCAAGTTATGCATCCCAAACATTATAAAAAAATTGAGGGTTGAAAAACATATATTGGATGTATGTTTATCCATCTCTATCCACAAAGGATATCTGTAATGAAGCCCACTTCTCTGATGCCTCACTTAGCAACTACAAGCTGGATCTTATGCTGAGAGTGTCTGGGACCACATTACCCTTCTCTAGAGTATAGAAAATCTAAATGTTATAGTTCTATTGGGACCATATCCATCTCTTATGTCTCATGTTAAGATAATTATGGGAATTATATACTTGAGAATCTTGTTTTTAGATTTGATGGAAAACAAATCACTAATCAGTTAGTGTCTCCATTTCATCAATGTGAAAAGTACTGCTACTAGATCATGATCATGATTCATGTAGTTCTAAAAATGTTGTCTCATCTAGCATGAACCATAGTCAATCACCACTTTCCCTTGCATCCGAACACAACCATGCTCAGTTACTGATGCATCACAGAACACTAAATACGGTTTTCCCTCCTCTAGTAGTTTCAAAATGGGATCGCTGGTCAACCTCTACATTATCTCTTATAAACACCTCTATAACTCCTATGTACATATGAAGGGATGATCCATCCATATCAAATCTATCAAGGTTGATACTACTCTTTAAAATTTGGGTAAAAACCTATAATATTACCCATCCAAACCTAGGGAACTCCACACATAGGTAACACTCATGGGTAGCGCTTAAGAAAGAAATAACTCAATCATTATTGGATCCACTACATCTCTATCCTCTAAAATGGTGTGTCCCCTAATGTGGACCTCCTGAATCAAGAACTGAAACATATAGAGATTACAATGAAGAGGTTTCTATCAGAGTTATTTCATGACCATCATCAGTTGTATCACATAATCCTCCTCGGTAACCGAGTATAATTTGAAGAATGTATTGAATAGAAAAATGAACTGGTCTATATAATTCTGGATGATCCTATTCAAGAGTCCCATGAAAACATTCAGGGAATTAATCACTCAATATTACATCACCAAGTACTCATAGTGGACATACAGTCATTTTAAGGCTTCTCTAGAACATCATCATCTTATACACAAAGATCCTGATAGCTATAACTGAGGATAATCATTGAGAACAACCTCGCTCCCTTCAGATGATCTAAGAGGTATTTAGTCCATGATATTTTATAAATTTTATTCATGGTCACTTGAATCATGTTCCTAATATCCACATATATCCTCATGATCTCATATTCCTTCCTATTAAACAAAATTAGGTCCACTGATGTGGAAACGTGGGGTCTCAGAAATCCCTTCCTCTAAAATTCCTCTAGTTGTACACATAATTCACAAATCTTTGAGAAATCCATACAATATGTAGTTCTAGATATTAGTGTTGTCCTAGGGTAAATATCAATTCATAATTCTACCACCATATAGGGAGGTAATGCAAGGAAATTCTTTGGAATGATGTCCTCAAACTCCACCACCACTGTAGAAAGTCGAGGACTCCTATCATCCACAACACATAGGTTGAGGCTAGCCAACTGATATATAAACATCCAAACCATACTAGGAGTAAGTCTATCCTATGCTGCATGCATTTCCATTTCACCAATAATGGAAAACCTGGTCCCATCACCATGGACACACCACACTCTGTTTCTAAAATAGTCAATCTGAGCATCGCATTTTGATTACCAATCCATACCTAGAGTGGCGTCCTAAAGACTCAATGACACTACCACGAAATACCAATATAAACTCTCCCATACAAGAGAATGTTAATAATATCAACAACTTTTTTACCCTCAAATATACCCCATTAGAATCTCTAAGCCTTTGGATTGAGTCAATGGATTCTCTAGAATCTCTGAGTGGCAAAATAATTTCATGACTAGAAAAGAATGAATAGATCCAGTGTCTATAGAAACACATATTTGGTGAAAATGAATATATCATACCTCTAATAATAATTGGTGAACCAAGGTAATAAGCCAACATCACTTGTAGTTTGCCTCATATCATTCCACCTGCTCTGTGAGCCCGTGGTGGACCACCTAGGGGTGGTGGTGGTAATATGTAAAATTATACACACCTACTATTATACTACTTGATTTTCTTCCAAATATGACACCCTAAATACCACCTTTATCTTGCCTCCCCCACTTCCACGGTGGTCCCCCGACCCTCTCCCGATCATACGCATGGTGGGATGGGAAATATCTTGACAAATTTCCCTGACCATTGCACGGGTAACACAACATGTCTTTCCGCATAATATCATTTCCTTGGGAGCCCCACACCACTAATCCCATGTAGTGGGATCATCCTGGGAGTGCATGACCCATTTGGGTCCTTGGTAGAGGTGGCATCTACCTAGCACCGTATACTCGGATGCATGGTGCCTGCTGGTAGCTCCCACTACTGGTGTCTTCTCTGCTAGAATGATATTGACTAGAAAAGATCTCTTAATTACTAGTCCATATGTAGGAATTATAAGGAATATCACATATTCCATGATCGGCCAGCGTAATCCCTGATCATTGATTTGGGCCCTGTACAGTGGGTCTTAAACAATATCTGTGGAGTAGCGAGAATGATTGGTAAACCACATTGAGTACTCTTCCACATTCAGAATGCCCTACTATAGATACATGAGCTCATGTTTGTGCAGTAAGTGTAAAATTGATGAAAATAACTTATCTATACAGATTCACAAGAATTATTCCGAAGAGAGAGTATCCTCATCATGTGTCTAGGTAACTATGCTCCACCATCGCCTCGATGAGCCTTGAAGAAGACTCGTGAATAAGACTATCATCTGGTCAACATGTGTCTTCACAAGTGGGAAGACACAAGTAACAGTCTACAACCAATCCTTAGCTATCTAGGGGTTTATATGACCCCTAATCCTAGGATGTGTCTATATATGTAACTCATGAATCAAACTCAATATCCATATATCCTTGGCATGTAGCAACGGTAGTAACTACTACTCGACGACTGACACTATAATAGACAATCCACCTAGAGGTTCCTTATCTAGTAATTCCCATGTAATAAATCATCGTCTCTAGGAGGATCAACCTTGTCATCATGCAATTAAATCCTAATTGGATATCTGCAGGGATGAATCCTAAAATAGGTCAACATGGTCCATTGTAAAAATAGTAAACCTTGTGAGATAATGCTAGAAGGTCATGAGAACATACAAAAATATTATATGATGCATGTACTGTTAATTTCCCTACAAATAGTGTATTCATGTACCAAGTCAAGTAGCATGTGTCCAAAGTCATTGTTTATGGATATGTCCACTGCTGCACCCTCAATGGATTCCGTAGCCTGAAATCTAAACACAATACACTTAACACTATTTCATCAAATCGGACTCACATACTCCTGGTACTTAAGTGGAACCTATACCTCTAATATCAATTTTTCATGCCCCATCCCATAGGGGCCCATGTCATGACTACCCCACGCCAGCCTACAATAGGTCAAGGTTTGGTTACTAACACCGAATAGTCATATCCCACAATTGAAGGAATTTACCAAATTTCTTGTACACACATATATTCATATTCAAAATGTTGTACTAAAAAAATACTAATTAAACAATGAATTCATACACTATGATACAAATGAAATAGTGAACTTGTGGGAAACTAGAAAGTAAAAAATTCTAGAATACAATTCCACCAGAATATAGTGTAACACCCCGAGCTTCCACAATACGCTTCTCATTCAATAATGCAATAGCTTGCATTGTACGCAACTTCGAGTTCTAAAACACCGCGACTAATCAAAGTAGCCGTTATGAATAGTAATAACCACTTTTTAAAATTATAGAAATTTTATATTTCAAAATGGACTTCATTTTTGGATTCGGAATATTGAAATTAGCCTATGTTGAATTTTTGGTATTTTTCTGAGAACTTCTAATTTTTTATGAATAGTGAAAAATACTTTAAAACAACTTTTTTAATCAAAATAATTTATTGTGATAAATTATACTATTTAGTGGTTTTAAGGTATAATTAGAATATATTTTTACCATTTTATCCAATGGTGGTCATTATAATTAATTTAACATTGAAATTGGACATAAACAATTGCCAATCTTTTGATATAAATTGTTTCTTAAAAACACGCTATTTGTCGTAACAGCGGGAATTAACTATAAAATTAATTAATTCAACTTATATGTTTGGAAATTTTGTAAAATAGACATCATTTTTGAATTCGGAATATCAATTATAGCTTAGGGTGAAATTTTGGCCTTGTTCTGAAAAACTTCAATTTTTGATGAATAGTGAAACCACTAAGTGGTAGTTAAATAACTGATTTTTCGTTTAAATGAAATATTACCACTTCTGTGTTTTTATTTTCAAAAATCCGACATACATGGTTGTAATTAAGAAGTAAAATGTGGTTCAATGAGATTAAAATAATTTTTTGGTGAATAGTAACTTTTATGTTCTTAATCGCGATTAGAGGTAATTAGTGTAGTTTAAGGTACAAATAATGTTTTAATAATATGAGATGAGCATGACACTTGTCCTAATCCTATTGGATGAGTCATGGCCGACCAAGAAAACCCATGGGTAAACTTGGGGACCCCATGGAGCCACTTTATTTGGAAAAAGACATTAATATATATTTATTTAATGTTAAAATTAAATTGACACAAACATGAGTTATTTTACTAAAATAGTTTTTAAGTGGGGTTACACAAGTCCAAATTTTGACTATAAATATTAATTAGAAAGATAAAAATATTTCCTACATCATAGTATTTGTTTATAATTTTTAGACATTAAATAAATTAAATTATTTATGACATCATTATGATGCAGCGATGACCTCATTATTTAACGATTTAAATAAAATGAGAAGATAATGCAAAATCCAAGGCTTACACTTGTCCAAAGCCTATTGGATGAGGAGATTTCGAAACCTTATCACCTTAGCCTAGAATTATATAAGTGTGGGACCTTTAGAATCCTAAAAGCATTGTGAAATAATGTAACATTTCAATCTTTCCAAAAGTGCCCCTCCTCTCCACTTATAAAAGGCCCCCACCTCTCCCACCTCATTTACACTTTCAAGACATTTGGCTAGGCCAAACTCTGCCCCAATAATCTCCCAACTTCCCCCTCTTACTCCTAGAAGCCTCACTTTGTGCAGAACGCTTCCCAAGGAAGCCTTTGGCTCAAATCAAAAAGAGTTACCCGATTTTGAGGTAATGTCTTTTCTAATGTTGTTTTGTTTTATTTTTCTTCTCCAACCCCCTAAACTCTTTTTATTAATTTCTTTTGTAACAACACCAGTATCCTCAATATACTAGGATGTTGTTATAAGAAGTATTCGAGCTACACTTACACACACCTACATCTAATGGTTAAAGAACATACGGTTTCTGTGGATGGCGAATTTCTGCCTCACGAAACGATGATTGTTCAACACTCATATAACACCTTCAAAGGTGGCCATTAAGATGTCACTATTTTTATATATGATATATAATATGTTTATGTTTTACTTATGCTTCTGTATTTCTCATTTATGGCATACTTTATGATTTCCATTATGGGTAAAACGCGATAATTTCATTTTAGGAAGTGCGGACTACCGCCCCCTCAAAGTGATTTGAATCGTTAATGCCATATGTGGGATGTATAAAGGATGAAGAAAATGGTATTATACACTATATTATACTGGAATTATATTATACATTTATATCATTATGATTTAGTTCCATTAAATATTAAATTGAAATCAAAGTAGCGTTCATGCGTACGTACGGCTTACCGTCTCCATGAACGGTGCGTTTCATTTCTTACCTCTAAATGTTACGTAATATTATAAATGAATGTATATACTGGATATATAAGATATATATGACATCTAAATCATGAATATAATTCTGGATATAATGGATATTCTACCACATGAACAACTTGTAATTATAAGAAGTTTATTGTTGACTCAAGTTACCAAAGATCGACAAAACGACCGTTATTAACTTAAATAATTACATAATGTTCATAACATTGTAATAAGTGATATAAAAAGGATAATGAAATTTAAAATGGTTCTTAATAAGGTAGATATTAACTCTAGTTTATTATTCAGGAGGTTAAAGAACGGTTGAGTCAAGTCGGACACAAGGTAAGGGAACTTCTTAACCCAATTTCCATTCTTTGGGTCAATCTCCTACTTTCCAATTATGTCATGATATTATTATGTATTATTTTTTATTTTTACTTTCTTTATGTGTACCTATAGTGAATACACATAATAGATCTATTTTATTTTAAAAATGATCTTTTTAAGGACTTCGTCTCAATCTCCTTTCATTGAGTCATATTTGGTTTTATACACAACTTTCTTTAATACGGTGTATAAACCCCTTTGACTTTTACGTTTATTCAAAAGGAATCTTTTTTATACGAAGCGTTTTACTAAACGACAAAAAGGGAATGTTTTTCTTTCCGTACTTATGCGGCGACAACGACTTCTCCGCCGCCGTGACCATTATTTGAGTTTCGGCTTCCTCTACAAGCCATCATTTTTTTTAATGAAAAATAAATACAAAGTTTTAACTTTCTTTTATTTTGGTATTGAAAATGGTTTTGAAAGCGTTTTTATTATATCAATGTGTTGTATTTATATCTTGTGATTGAAATGTGGAAATGTTATGTTTCCTTTATGCGTGTTTTATGTGATACGATTATGTTATGGTTTATGATATGTTTAAACCTATCACTACTGGAAAACAGGGCTATACCCACGGTTTTTCAAAAAACCGTGGGTATAGGACTAATATGGGGACCTATACCCACGGTTTCAGAAAACCGTGGGTATAGGTCACCTATACCCACGGTTTTGTCAAAACCGTGGGTATAGGTTATTTTTAAAGACCAATGCCCACGGTTTTCCAAACCGTGGGCATTGGGGTATTATTTTTTTATGACCTATACCCACGGTTTTGGCCAAACCGTGGGTATAGAATTTTTTCGGATGACCTATACCCACGGTTCTTCAAAACCGTGGGCATTAGGGTATTCTTCTTTGAAGACCTATACCCACGGTTTTAAAGAACCGTGGGCATAGATTTCCCGCCATAAGGCGGGAAAAGAAAATTAGGCGGGACACCCAAACAAATTTGGCGGGGAGGTATTTTTTCACGGTTAAAATAATATATTTATATAAATAAAAATATAAATTTCAAATGTCCTTAGAGCTGAGTTGGTCCGTGGCCGGGTTACCGGCGCGAGACGCGGTTGTCGATTCTGTCTTCGAGTCTCGGCAGGGTCATTTTTTTTGAATTTATACACTACGTATTAATATATATAAGAGGATGTATATAAATATAACAGATTAAAATTGTAGCTCGGTTGGTTATTTGATGGGGCGCGGCCACGGGTTTGCAGAAATGCGGGTTCGATTCCCAGCGGGCGCAGCAGTATCAGTGCATCTTTTTTTAAAATTAAAATATTTAATATTAGTATATATGCGCTGATATATATAATGATATAACATAAAATGCATAGCTCGGTTGGCCAGATTAAAAGGTCCGTTCGCCACACAGCGCGCGAAACCGGGGTTCAAAACCCCCTGGTTTCTTTTTTTTTGAAGATTATATATCCCCACGGTTTTCAAACCGTGGGGTCAAAGCGGTGCCAGCGTGGCCACGCACTTGCCACGCTGTGGCTATTCTATTCCCACGGTTTCTACAAACCGTGGGTATATCCCGAACCCCCTATCCCGACGCCATTCCAGCCCACGGTTCCCAAAACCGTGGGTATAGCCTATACCCACGGTTTTGGGGGCTATACCCACGGTTTTGAACCGTGGGGATAGCCCTATTTTCCAGTAGTGTATTCATATGAGGAATGAATTGGACTTAATAAGTGACAGGTGGAGCCCGCTATAGCTCCTCGATGCATCGACAGGTCTCATGAGACAAACTAGTGTCTTGGAACGAGGCCTTGACAAAATCTTATTTGTGGTCTTGGCACGAGTCCTTGACTAAGTGGTTTTGATAGTCTGGCATTATGCATTCCATCATTATGAAAGTGGTTATTGATATTGCATGTGATTATTCGACCAGTAGAATATCCATGTGAAGAAGTGAATGGAATTATCTCATTTTACTTTTGCCATATTATGTCGATGTTCAAGTTTAAAAGGCTTTTGTTTTAGTTATACATTGCCTTAAATTTTTATGTTTATTTATGAAAGCTTCCGCAATATTGTTATCCTTACTGAGCATCTGAGCTCACCCCTTTCAATGTTTTAATATTTTCCAGGATGTGAAGAAGTATTTTATGAATGACCTGCAGGGATAGTCAGAAGAGGATATGATTGTGGACTATGAAGACCATGTTATTGTAGTTTGTTTACTTTTTGATGTAATGAAAGACTTATGAATGTATCTAGTGTTTCCGAGGCTACTAAACTAATCGGTCTTTCGAGACTTGATCTTTTGTGATCATGTCAATGTTACGAAGTAATGCACCGGCTCTGGGTAGCTGGGGTCGGGGCGTTACAGTTGGTATCAGAGGCAGTTTAGTACTAACCTTGGAAGCTAGATCTATATAAACTTTGATTAGAGCACATAGCCCAAAGATAGACTTTGAGGATTAGTATAGAAGAACTTCCTAGAATTTTGATATTATAGAGATGTTATGAGTTTTCCGAGCAATACATCCCTGTCTGGATACGAGCAGGTAGAGGTAGCTCTGGCACAGATGTACCTAGGGGTAAAACCCGAAAACACCGCTTTGAGCTAGACTCGAACGAGAACTAGTGCACGACAACGGGCGTTGCTGCACTCTTGGTTACGACACTCCCGGGGGATATGCTTAGGATAATTCTCATTTTATTTACAAACCACTATGAAGGGTTATGAGTACATACTTCCTCAAAGAAAACATTTCTTTTTATGATTATGGATTATATCCATAAATAGTTCAATTTATGTAAAGTGTTTAACAAGTATGGAATTATGTATTTTGATTCATAAACTAATCTAGTTTATGCCATTGTTTAGAAATGGCGCCTAGTGGAAGGAATGGAAACCATATCAATGCACGAACTCCGTGTAGGGATTGCCCTCCTGCTCAAGATAATTATTGTGGATCTGGAGATACAACTGGTGTTGATCAGCTTCTCACCGTACTGGGACAACTCACGCAGGTTATGAATAATAACCTTACTCGTATGGAGCACCCTGATCCGCAACGTGGAGGATCAATGCTAGACCGTTTCATGAGGCAACAACCACCAACCTTCAATGGGAGTACAAATCCTACAGTAGATGAGAAATGGATAAATTACTTAGAGAAAATATTCCATGCCTTGGGGAGTAGTGAAAGGGAGAAGGTTGTCATGGTAGTTTACCGCCTCACTGGATATGTCGATCAGTGGTGGTCGCTGATTCAAAACAAAAAGGAAGATGATGACGTATCGAATATGGAATGGAGGGAGTTCAAAGAGCTTTTCTTAGAAAAATATTTTCCTCGTGACCATCGAGCAGATATGGAAAGGCAATTTCTGAGTTTGAGGCAGAAGGAGGATGAGAATGTCGCAAAGTATGAGGCTAACTTTACAAGGTTAGCGAGGCATGCTGCCGATTATATACGTAACCCAAGGAGTAAGATTGATCGTTTCTTTGATGGGTTAAAACCATTTCTCCATCGAGATTTAGTATCACAATCCTTCTCATCATACGAAGATATTGTCTCGTGTGCTATCAAGACAGAAAAGGAATTCTCTAAGTCTTATGACAACAAAGTAAAGCAAGAGAAGACGAGAACGGTGGAACAAGAGACAGATAAAGGGAAAAAGGGAAAGAAGGATTTTCCATTATGTGATAATTGTGGGAAGAATCACCCTGGTACTTGCCTAAAAGGAATGGGAGTTTGTTATAAATGTGGAGAAAAGGGTCACCAGGCTCGTGATTGCAAGGGAAAGAAAGAGGCTGTCAAAGTTGAATGCTACAATTGTAGGGAAACAGGGCATTATGCAAATGAATGTCCTAAGCGTCAAGGAAACTTACCTCAGAAAAGGCCAAGGGATCATGGCCAATCTTATGCTGTGACTACAGTTGAAGCGGAATAATTAATGTATTGGTGCTTTTGGACTCAAGGATTATATTATGGTTATAAGAATAATGTGATATATATATATGGATTGTACTGCAGTACTTGTTGATTTCAGTAAGGTTTTAATATGATTAAGGTAATCATATTTTTAGTATGTGACAATAAGAGAAACTTTTCTTTGTTTGGGGAATCTGATGTTACACTTGATTTTGGAATTTAGAGACCTTTTAGAGAAAGTCTGGACGGAGGTATTTTGGATAACTATTAAGGTTGGAATGGATTAAGTTGAACCATGGATAGTATTGTTTAAGGTTAAAGAATTTCTGAAAATTATTTTTGGAATATTATAATACTCTAATTTTAGGAAAAAGGACAACCTGCAGGGTGGGGAATAACCCGTCGCGTCGGACAAAGCTGCAGGAATCGAACCCACAACCATAGTGCGACAAGCCTTTATTTCCTACCACTAGCCCACAGGAAGTCCCTGGTTATTAAAAAATAGTTTTACTAATCTAAATGGTATGTGTTAACATTTTGAACCTTATACAATTAGGATAAATATAATATTTTTGAGTTCCGTTACCATTTGGAGTAAAAGTTGGGTTTGTGGTAAAAATTTATTTACGAATGAAAGTATACATAACAAGTATGTATATTCCCTTAAGTTCTTAGTAAATCTCCTAAATAAATTCCTCAACATTATAAAAGGTAACTTAAAACAAAAATGTTGTCGGTTAACTTTTCTAACTGGGGATTCAATGACCGTTTAACCAATCACAAGTTTGTGATTTTCTTGTGGTTAAAATTTCTCCTAATCCTGTTTTCTATAACTCTCCATCAGACCTTCATGGTTTGTTTCTCCTCCATATCCATATTTTCATATAATCCTAGAATGGGCTATATCGGGTGACCTTTGTACTTATCCTGCTTTCTTTTAATGTTATATATTTATTAACCTTATTTCCGATGTGGGTTTTACTCAAAGGTATTTTCTCTTTTCAACCTTTTATTTTCAAAGAAAAATTTCAAATTGCGAGGACGCAATTTATTGAAGTAGGGGAGAATGTAACACCCTGAGCTTCCACGATACACTTCTCATTCAATAATGCAATAGCTTGCATTGTACGCAACTTCGAGTTCTAAAACACCGCGACTAATCAAAGTAGCCGTTATGAATAGTAATAACCACTTTTTAAAATTATAGAAATTTTATATTTCAAAATGGACTTCATTTTTGGATTCGGAATATCGAAATTAGCCTATGTTGAATTTTTGGTATTTTTCTGAGAACTTCTAATTTTTTATGAATAGTAAAAAATACTTTAAAACAACTTTTTTAATCAAAATAATTTATTGTGATAAATTATACTATTTAGTGGTTTTAAGGTATAATTAGAATATATTTTTACCATTTTATCCAATGGTGGTCATTAGAATTAATTTAACATTGAAATTGGACATAAACAATTGCCAATCTTTTGATATAAATTGTTTATTAAAAACACGCTATTTGTCGTAACAGCAGGAATCAATTATAAAATTAATTAATGCAACTTATATGTTTGGAAATTTTGTAAAATAGACATCATTTTTGAATTCGGAATATCAATTATAGCTTAGGGTGAAATTTTGGCCTTGTTCTGAAAAACTTCAATTTTTGATGAATAGTGAAACCACTAAGTGGTAGTTAAATAACTGATTTTTCGTTTAAATGAAATATTACCACTTCTGTGATTTGATTTTCAAAAATCCGAAATACATGGTTGTCATTAAGAAGTAAAATGTGGTTCAATGAGATTAAAATAATTTTTTGGTGAATAGTAACTTTTATGTTCTTAATCGCGATTAGAGGTAATTAGTGTAGTTTAAGGTACAAATAATGTTTTAATAATATGAGATGAGCATGACACTTGTCCTACTCCTATTGGATGAGTCATGGCCGACCAAGACAACCCATGGGTAAACTTGGGGACCCCATGGAGCCACTTTAGTTGGAAAATGACATTAATATATATTTATTTAATGTTAAAATTAAATTGACACAAACATGAGTTATTTTACTAAAATAGTTTTTAAGTGGGGTTACACAAGTCCAAATTTTGAATATAAATATTCATTAGAAAGATAAAAAGATTTCCTACATCATAGTATTTTTTTATAGTTTTTAGACATTAAATAAATTAAATTATTTATGACATCATTATGATGCAGCGATGACCTCATTATTTAACGATTTAAATAAAATGAGAAGATAATGCAAAATACAAGGCTTACACTTGTCCAAAGCCTATTGGATGAGGATATTTCGAAACCTTATCACCTTATCCTCGAATTATATAAGTGTGGGACCTTTAGAATCCGAAAAGCATTGTGAAATAATGTAACATTTCAATCTTTCCAAAAGTGCCCCTCCTCTCCACTTATAAAAGGCCCCCACCTCTCCCACATCATTTACACTTTCAAGCCATTTGGCTCGGCCAACCTCTGACCAAATACTCTCCCAACTTCCCCCTCTTACTCCTAGAAGCCTCACTATGGGCAGAACTCTTCACAAGGAAGCCTTTGGCTCAAATCAAAAAGAGTTACCCGATTTTGAGGTAATGTCTTTTCTAATGTTGTTTTGTTTTATTTTTCTTCTCCAACCCCCTAAACTTTTTTTATTCATTTCTTTTGTAACAACACCAGTATACTCAATATACTAGGATGTTTTTATAATAAGTATTAGAGCTACACTTACACACACCTACATCTAATGGTTAAAGAACATACGGTTTCTGTGGATGGCGAATTTCTGCCTCACGAAACGATGATTGTTAAACACTCATATAACACCTTCAAAGGTGGCCATTAAGATGTAACTATTTTTATATATGATATATAATATGTTTATGTTTTACTTATGCTTCTGTATTTCTCATTTATGGCATAATTTATGATTTCCATTATAGGTAAAATGCGATAATTTCATTTTAGGAAGTGCGGACTACCGCCCCCTCAAAGTGATTTGAATCGTTAATGCCATATGTGGGATGTATAAAGGATGAAGAAAATGGTATTATACACTATATTATACTGGAATTATATTATACATTTATATCATTATGATTTAGTTCCATTAAATATGAAATTGAAATGAAAGTAGCGTTCATGCGTACGTACGGCTTACCGTCTCCATGAACGGTGCATTTCATTTCTTACCTCTAAATGTTACGTAATATTATAAATGAATGTATATACTGGATATATAAGATATATATGACATCTAAATCATGAATATAATTCTGGATATAATGTATATTCTACCACATGAACAACTTGTAATTATAAGAAGTTTATTGTTGACTCAAGTTACCAAAGATCGACAAAACGACCGTTATTAACTTAAATAATTACATAATGTTCATAACATTGTAATAAGTGATATAAAAAGGATAATGAAATTTAAAATGGTTCTTAATAAGGTAGATATTAACTCTAGTTTATTATTCAGGAGGTTAAAGAACGGTTGAGTCAAGTCGGACACAAGGTAAGGGAACTTCTTAACCCAATTTCCATTCTTTGGGTCAATCTCCTACTTTCCAATTATGTCATGATATTATTATGTATTATTTTGTATTTTTACTTTATTTATGTGTACCTATAGTGAATACACATAATAGATCTATTTTATTTTAAAAATGATCTTTTTAAGGACTTCGTCTCAATCTCCTTTCATTGAGTCATATTTGGTTTTATACACAACTTTCTTTTATACGGTGTATAAACCCCTTTGACTTTTACGTTTATT
Source organism: Viscum album (assembly GCA_963277665.1). Classification (NCBI taxonomy): domain Eukaryota; kingdom Viridiplantae; phylum Streptophyta; class Magnoliopsida; order Santalales; family Viscaceae; genus Viscum; species Viscum album. The sequence continues at coordinate 1,598,838,062 of OY728161.1, forward strand.
CAAAAGGAATCTTTTTTATACGAAGCGTTTTACTAAACGACAAAAAGGGAATGTTTTTCTTTCCATACTTATGCGGCGACAACGACTTCTCCGCCGCCGTGACCATTATTTGAGTTTCGGCTTCCTCTACAAGCCATCATTTTTTTAATGAAAAATAAATACAAAGTTTTAACTTTATTTTATTTTGGTATTGAAAATGGTTTTGAAAGCGTTTTTATTATATCAATGTGTTGTATTTATATCTTATGATTGAAATGTGGAAATGTTATGTTTCCTTTATGCGTGTTTTATGTGATACGATTATGTTATGGTTTATGATATGTTTAAACCTATTCATATGAGGAATGCATTGGACTTAATATGTGACGGGTGGAGCCCGCTATAGCTCCTCGATGCATCAGCAGGTCTCATGAGACAAACTAGTGTCTTGGCACGAGGCCTTGACAAAATCTTATTTGTGGTCTTGGCACGAGGCCTTGACTACGTGGTTATGATAGTCTGGAATTATGCATTCCATCATTATGAAAGTGGTTATTGATATTGCATGTGATTATTCGACCAGTAGAATATCCATGTGAAGAAGTGAATGGAATTATCTCATTTTACTTTTGCCATATTATGTTGATGTTCAAGTTTAAAAGGCTTTTGTTTTAGTTATACATTGCCTTAAATTTTTATGTTTATTTATGAAAGCTTCCCAATATTGTTATCCTTACTGAGCATCTGAGCTCACCCCTTTCAATGTTTTAATATTTTCCAGGATGTGAAGAAGTATTTTATGAATGACCTGCAGGGATAGTCAGAAGAGGATATGATTGTGGACTATGAAGACCATGTTATTGTAGTTTGTTTACTTTTTGATGTAATGAAAGACTTATGAATGTATCTAGTGTTTCTGAGGCTACTAAACTAATCGGTCTTTCGAGACTTGATCTTTTGTGATCATGCCAATGTTACGAAGTAATGCACCGGCTCTGGGTAGCTGGGGTCGGGGCGTTACATATAGAGTATGTAATAGTGAATGTACATGTTCCTGAAACTCATACGTATAAAATCCTTCCTGAAGTGTAGGTGTAGGAATGTAGTATAAAGGTATAGAAGAACACCCAGTCTGTCTTATAACTATAATCGCCACCTCATCCATGTACACCTTTAACTCCATTAATGTTTCAATCATATTTAAAACACACAACATGTGTGGGAAAATCCCATTTAGGGGTGAGTAAAACTCTTCTCAATAGAACACCCCAAACCAAAAAGGAATACCACTATGAAATACATGAAGTACACCACAAGAAATACCAAATCTATACCACACAAAATAAAAAATGTATACTAAAAATAAATAATCAAAAGTATTCCATAATGAATTAGAAGATGTATACCATAATGAAATAAAAAGTCATCTAAAAAGGTGCTATTCTCCATAAAATAAATAATGATTATCAGACATAGTCTGGAGAACAAAAAGTTTCGATAAGAACCAATGTATCGATATGAAAAGATGTCTTTGTAAGATATGGAGTCATGGTAAGACATGGATTCTCAGAAAGACATAGAGTCACAATAATACAAAGGGTCTCATTAAGAAACGAAGTCTCTTTAAGTCGCACATCCACAAAGTCACGTAGTTTCATGATCATAGCCAGCCACATGATTCTTCCCATAGTGTGATTGTTCTAGGAGAACCTACTCCTCAGGCCAAAAGTTCATATGACTATTTACACAATGAAACACTGTGAGTATCAGAAAAGGACTATATCATCAATAGGGTCCCAAATCCAGGAATATCTCATCAAACAGACACATATTTTTAAATTTACAGTTATTTATTAAAAATGACTGACCGAGGAATGGTCTGGGTCATACCTGATAATCATGACCTGGCCAAACTCCACTTTCAAGACCATGTTGCAGGCTGGATCACTTCACCATATGTGATCCTCCCTGGTCGGGTTCCCCCCATGATGATTTTTTGTCGTTCCACATTCCACGCAACCAAATTTCCATACCAATTGTCCTTGGTCTCGCAACCACAGGTTCCTCTTATTTGGTACTGAGCTGTGTCCCCCGATCACTACCACATCCTCCAGCTGCAGCTTGTGCATGTGGGATATGTTGGCTCCAACGTGGCCTCTCACATTACATTCTCCAACTGCACTGACCTCTCCACCAAAGGCCTCTCCCTCGTGCTCTACCTATACTAGCTCTACTAGGCCACATCCTTACGTCGAACTATTCCTAGACCAAAAAACATTGTGCCTTCACCGTCACGCCTCTACAGTTCCACGGAGTTGTCAAATATTCAGTATTAGATTGTTCCACCACCAAACGAAGGTGAAAAATTCAGAATACCATAGAATCATGAAGATAAAGAATAACATAATGAAAATTTTGAGTAAAGGACAAGTATAAAATCACCCGAAGGATAGATCCTAACATTTTTTCATATCGGACTTGATTCGTTCTTTGTAGAGGGATCATGAAGAATAAATCCATCACAGAGTTCTAACTGACATTTAATTTCCACTAAATAACTATCATCCCCCATGGGATCGAACCACACATCATCCTTTTGTTTGTTGGTCTACGTTCATCATCAAATTTAATAATGGGGAAAGGATCAAAAATTATAAAAACCTAACCCCGGATTTGGATTGTTTGTTACGAAGGGTGAACCTGTGTCATCATCATCATTCGGTATGTCGAATCTGAGGATATATGTTCATGATTCCCCAATCCATCAGTGCTCATTAGAGGAGGCTCAATCTCCTTGCCTCATAGGATTTATATGGTTTTTTTAATAACCATGGATTCATATCAATAATAAATATTTAAGAGAAATCATTGAAGCGTCAAATAAATAAATTTTTATGAAATATTTTCAATGACGTTCATTTCTAAAAACCAATTTCTCAGGATCAACCATCCTAGTAGATATTAGGACCTGGATAATGTAACGATGATATTTTGAATGCAACGGGGAACTTAGATTTCAAATTTAGGCACATATTTAAGATTTATTCTGTTTTAATGAAAAACATTCTACTCCTTTTTTTAACATATCATTTTTCATCAATTATTCTCAGGGAAACCTGGCCTTAGAATCACACACCATCTTAAAACATGGTCTCATAATTGTTCAAATTAATTTATAAAAATATAATCAGATAAAATACAATTCATTACAATTATACACAAATAAAATATTTTCCATGAAAAGAAATTCAAGTATAAACAATCTGGGATAAAATGATGTTTAAACATAATTCAATTAAAAAGATCATAATTTTGATGTGATAATTAATTAATTGATTTGGTGTATAAAATTTAAACAATCATAAAAAATATGAAATAAAACATAACATAGTAAAACTATTTTCACATATATATTCATATAATTTCATTGACACCAATGATGTAATATATCCCAATTAAATGAAATTGAGGTATAAAATTATTACCAGTTGTTACGTTTCAAGTAAAATCATATTAAAAAAATAACTATAACTAATTTATAAATTTTCATTATTATAAACCAAAAAATTGGAATAATAAGAACTATATTATAATATTAGGTTCATAACATTACATTTTTCCTAAATGAGGGGAAATAGAGATGAAATCATGTACCACTAGGTTTATTTTGGATTGCATTTTTTTAACATATTTTATTATAGTTTTAAGTATGTTTTTTATTTATAATAGAACAATATTCATATTTATAAAATCGTATATGATTATCTTATAACATTTTACCACCGATTTGTTTATAATATTTCATTATTTGTATTGCTTCGGGTGATAATTTTCTTGATTTGTATTGCATGTTTTATCATGAATGTTATTGTTCATAGGTATATAATTTAGATCCATAACCACTATAATAATATGAATTTTATGGATATAATATTTAATAAATATATATATTTTTTGAATCATTCTTGAAGGTTGTACCTGGAAAATGATTTAGATTGCTTTATGGAGACAATAGGTCGTATGTATGCAAGAGAGATGATATCGTTCCATTAACAAGTCAAAGGGTCGAGATATGTTGGATATATTAACATTAATTAATTTATATAAATTTATATCTATAACATATTTTTATTAATTTTATCCTTATTTCCATTCATGTAAAGCATAACCGAAAAATGAATCAAATCACTTTTGCGATGAGGTAGTTTATAAGAGACGCAAGAAACATTATCATATTTAAAATCGGATAGAATGAATGATGGTATATTTGATATTATAATTTTATAAGTATAATTAAATAATGAAATTTATATATATATAAATTAAATTAATCATTACATACACTTTTTATTTCTGTTGATAGAAAATGATTTACATCAGTTCACAAGGATATAGTCCACTGTAGAGATGATTGTCAATTTTGAATCACTTTTATTGTAATTGTTAAGAGATATATGTTTTTAAATTTACAATATTATATCATAGAATAATATATATACTGGTTTTATAATACTACCATGATTTAATAATGTTTTATTCAAATGGAATAATAAATGAAATAAAAATTATTGTTTACGAACATTACCTTTTCTTAAAAATATCCTATATAAATTCATAGAAAAATCCATAATGTGATGTATTTATAATCAATAAGATTTTTCTATGTTATTTATTGGGGAGTATGGATGTGATTTGTGTATGACTTGATTAACCAAGAGGATTTGGGAAGGGATAAGAGTCAAGGGGAGTTTGGTTCCTATTATCAATCGGGGAGATGACCATCATTAATTATTTGAAAATAATTAATTACATCAAACAATTTATATATAAAAGACACAAGAATGATCAATATTTAAGAAATTATTTATGAGGATGAAATATAGATATAAAATTAGTGTTGGAGAAGTTTTAGTTCATTTTTAATGCTTATATTCTTAGTTTATCCCATAGTAAATCTTTTCTAATCATTAGATGGATTCCACTCTAGTGGTTTGTGGATGAGGAAACTATGGGTCATGGTTTCTATACCATATCACAGAGATAATTGGTTCCTATTGTCCCACTATTTCGATTGGATTTATGGTTTACTCTGGGTTCTCTTTTTATTTTGTGATTACCTTCAGCATATTGTTGATATTGATTACATGTTAATTTAAATGCATGTTTGTCTTGAAAGTGTTTACCTTATTACGTTTTATTAAAAATGTTCAAAATATCCTTTATAAAAACATACATATTGATTATGCTTATAATTTTTTTGCATGGAATATCATTTGTTTGATATCTAACTATGATTTGGATCAGACCATACATACAACCTCACGTGTATGTAGAGCTTGTTATGTGTGACTAAGTAGGGGAATGATTTTCCATATTTGTGATGGTAGTTCTTCTTTCTAGTGGTTTTTATTATTTTATGTTTTTTTAGTAGGAATGTAGATTATTTCTCTTTTTTTCAAGGATTTTTGGTTGTTTAGTTGGTTCTCCTCTTCATTACAGTATTTTAGACTCTTTGGAATGATGTAAAATGTTATTCATGCGATAGTGATACCTATTTTGGTATTATCTATTGGTAATGATGATGTTTTATTTATCATGATTGTTTATGGTTTTATATCATTGGTGAAATCATTAAAAAATTTAATGTTTTATGAATAGGAACTAGTTTATAGATTGTGGGGATCGATAATGTCATTTGGACTATGTCATGGGTCTGGTAGTTTGTTTGAATGGATGGAATCTCGAACCAATTAAAGATGAAATGGTATCACAACAGTTTTCTCCCCTTAATTGGGTCATGATATTTTGGAGACTCTAGATATACGAAATCTAGGAATGATGGGTCTCAAGGTTCTGGTCTTAAGGGGGTGTCTGACAAACACACCTCATAATAGACCATGGGTAACCATGGGATGTTGTGAATTGTTTTTACATTTCTTCCATGTTTGATTTATAGGTCGTTGCTTATATATAATAACTAAGTGGTAGTGATGTGTTTTGGATATATATTTTTCATGATATGGTTTTTGTTTTTATTTATAGATAATGTTTCAGTGTTTTTTACTGATTTTTTTTAATATTGTGTCAATGGATTCATTGGTTAGTTAATTGGTGTAAAAATATGACTCCAGAGTCTCCCTACACAATCACGGTAAGAGTCTCAAAATATTTCTCCATCACATTATTTTTAGGTATTATTGGAATTAGTGGTTCAGACTACACATGATTTGGGTCAGGGAGTGGGCCCTGGTCCTACTTGGGTTAGGAAAGGAAAACTAGGTATGGTAAAGGACATGTCTTAGGTGTTTTGAAAAAAAATCCTCCCACATTTTTGGGTAACATAGACCCCCATGATGTTAAATATTTGATTGAAAAGATTGGGAGGGTGTTTGGGTTTCATGAAACCCCCGATGAAATTTTAGAAGACTGTTCTTTGTTCTTGTTTGATGGTCCCAGTCAGAGGTGGTGGGAGTCAATGGTCCAGGATAGGAATAATGAAAAAATATGTTGGAAGGAATTACAGGTCATGTTCATTGAGTAGTATTTCCCTAATATTATGGTCTTCACCATGACTCAAGATTTACTGGATATCCACGAGGTAAATCGAACCACGATGGAGATTTCCAATCACATTTTAGATTTGGTTTGGATCACACAAGATTTACTTTATAATGAATAGATGAAGGCTTAGTGGTTTCAAATGTGGCCATGGCCAAATATCTGATACCGGGTCTTCTGGATCAATATGAAGATGTATTCTTATGTGTATGATCATGCTTTGATGGAAGAGATATATCATTTTAGAGACCTGTATCTTGACGTACATTGAAATTACATTACTTTTGCGGAATACTTAGTACATTACAAAAACACACACACAAGGACCGTAATAGTTTAGTGTCTTTGGAAACTCGGACTATAATCTTCTAATCGTGGTGAAAGTTCTTCAATATCTCCCATAAAGGTCATCCTTTTTTTCTACCTAAAACCTTTATTTATATCCTGGGGAAAAGAAAACATAAAATGGTGAGCTCAAATGCTCAGTAAGGGTAAACAAAAGAAAAATCAATCACATCATATACATAGCTTTTGGAAATCTTAACCTGCAAAAGAGCTCATAATATCATAACATGGGATATATCATAGAAGTGAAATGTAATCCCAATAATCATAACATAAAACATGAAACTTTTTGGCATACACACATAATCATAGAAAATCATTTCTTGTTAGTCAAGACTCATTGCCAAGACAATCTTAGTGGACAAAGTCCCTTTCTGAATCGAGTAACCCTCGTTTCAGTCCTGTTTCACTGAACCGGTATAACCTACCATTTCAGCCATGTCTATCTCATGAGATATAAAATCATTACCCAATGCATTGGAGGGAGATATAGGTCCCACCCATCTCATAATGATACCATTCTTATGTGTGCCACAAAATCATAAATCATACATCATTTCATAACCCATGTAATAAAAATGGGATTCTTAAAACAACATGACATCATAAAACCATTCATATAAGATAAAGGAATTCATAAACATAATTCCATCACAACATAGTCAAATAAATGTAAAAATATGGATAGAAACAGAACCCTTTATTATCTTAGATGGAAAATAATTTTGATAAAACACTTGAAATGAATTCTTGAGGAAAATATCCTTTCTTCTTCAAAATCAATTTCTTTTCACAAAACATCATGCAATTTTAAAAGAAAGAGATTTTATTAAAAATAGTCATGAAATCTTTTGGAGGAAGCTTCATGAAAATAAGGCTTTATAAAACCGTAAAAATCCGTTCATGCCGTTTAAGTTAAAAAAAACATTCTTCGTACTTTTGTCGGAAAATTCAAAAAGTACCTCGTATGAAAAAGCGACAAAAGATTCCTTTCATATTCTTTACTAAAAACTCACCGAAGAGTAAAATTGGATTTAAACTATTGTAAGTGGATGGAAACAATATTACATATTGAAGGAACATGGATGTGGATGATAAAATACACCCCAGTACATACTTACGAATAAACAATCTCGGATAAAAATGAGATTGTGATATTTCCCTTACCTTAGGTCCGACTTGCTTTGTAAGTGTCCGAACCTCCTGTATAATGATTTAAATCATGTTATTGACTTATTACAGAATCATATTCATTGTTATGATATCATATATGGTTCACTTATGACATTATATTACCCATTCTTTTGTAAATTCCATGTTAAAGAAGCGTTTTGGGTAAAATCGTTTCATTTATCGTAGGTGTTTTGACTTGTTGTTCTTGACATCATTATTACTTATATCATGATTTAATTACTTCCAGAATATAAAATATGATTTATATATCATATATATTCAGTATATATATATATATATATAATAGATAGATAAATAAAATGAAAAACACCGTTCATGGAGACGGTAGTCCGTACGTACGCATGAACGCTGTTTTTCTTTCCTTATTGTCTTGAAATGGAAGTAAGTAGATGACATACATATGTATATATATACATAAATCCAGTAGCTTTATAATGTCATATATTTCATTATTATTTCTTATATATACATTATAATCATTCTTAAATGGTTAACATGGAGAATGAATCTCATCGCGTCGTGGAGACGGTAGTCCGTACGTACGCACGAGCGATGATATCATTTCTATAAATATTGAATTGAATTGGAGTGGATTATACAATATATCAGAATCAATATGATGTTTTAATAACTATGTATAGTTATTCTTTACACCATTATACCCATCCATGTAAGGTGGTGGTGGAAAATAGATTACACCACGGCGTGGAGACGGTATTCCGTACGTACACACGCGCGGTGATTTCTTTTTCCGTAGGATGGATAGATGGTGAAATAGGGTTGTTTCATACTTATAATAACATATAAGTATATTAGTGATACTGATTTTATTACTTCATAATGAAACAACCTAAGAAGAATAAGTGGAAGAAAAAATAAAGATGAAAGAATTGGTAACGGTAATTACCTCTTCTTTGAAGTGCCTCTTTGAGACCTCCTCTTAGGGCACTTGAATTGGTCTTTGAGGAAGACCAGAACCTCTAGGATGTTGCTAGGGAAGTGGAGAAGGGATTTTGGCAGGGGTTGGCCGAGCTTGAGTGCTCAAATTGGTGTGAGGAGGAGGGGGAGGAGGTGTCCTTTTATAAGGGAGGAGAGGGGCACCTTAGGAATATCTCAAAATATTATTTTATATTAAAGTCAAAATCGGTTTATAATGGTTCCAAAGGGTCTTATTTCGAAGCTAAAGTGGTGATGGGTCGATATCCTATCAACCAATAGGATTTAGACAAGTTTAGGGTATTATTTTAACCTTATCAATTAGATTTAACTCTAAGTTAATTAATTTAACTTTTACCGTGTCTTTTTGTTTTCTTTCACTATATGGTTAATACACTTACTATAACATGCCAAACGAACCCCAAATTGTTTATTATTAATATATATATCCTTATCTAAGTCATTTGGCCGAACCTTAGATTTTTAGGAATAAAATAACAATTAATAATATAATATTTGATTTAAAAACTATTTTGTGTCAATTTTGACACTATTTGATATATGATTTTTGTGAAAGTCATAACAGAATTATATGTTCGAACCAAGTTAATTAAATCAACATTAATATATCATAGTAACCTAGAAAATTAGTGGAATTCATAAAAAGTCTTAAATTACATTTATTGTTGTATTTATATTATCAATTTTGTCAATATTTCATTAATAAGATAATTACTGCATCATCTTTGTGTCATAAATAAATTAAATTATTTGATGTCTAAAAATTACAAATAAAATACCATCATGTAGGAAATATTTTTATCTTTCTAATGAATATTTACAATCGAATTTATCTTATGTATAACCCCATATTAAAAATGATTTACTTATTAAACTTTGATTTTAACTATTTTAACCCTTCTTTAAATAAATTAATAATAAATGTCCTAATCTAATCCAAGGGGGCCTAAATGGTCATATTTTATTCCTAAGTTTGTTTTTGGTCGAATTATACTTGTCCAATAGAATTAGGACATGTGTTAGGGAAATATTAATATCATATTTACCCTTAGTTACCCTATTTACTATTAACCGCGGTAAAAAAGTAAAAAGTTACTATTCACCAAAAAAATTATTTTCATCTCATTGAACCACATTTTAGTCCTTGATATTAACCGTGTCTCTCGGATTTTCGAAATTCTATTCACAGAAGCGGCAAAATTAAGTTTTATGAAAAATTCAGTTTTTTTAACTACGACTTAGTAGTTTCACTATTCATCAAAAATTGATGTTTTTCAGAACAATGCCAAAATTTCATCCTAAGCTATATTTCATATTCCGAATTCAAAAATGAAATCTATTTTACCAAATTCATAACATAGAAGTTGCATTAATTAATTTTATAATTAAATCCCGCTGTTAAAATAAATAGCGTGTTTTTAGGAAACAATATATATCAAAAGATTGACACTTGATTATGTCTGGTTTAAATGTGAAATTAAAACCAATGACCAACATTGTATTAAATTGTAAAAATATATTCTAAATATACTTTAAAACCACTCAAATTAATAATTTATCACTATTAATTATTTCGATTAAAAAAGTTGTTTTTAATTATAATTTAGTAATTTTTCACTATTCATCAGAATATGAAAGTTATCCGAAAAGTACCAAAATTTCACCTTAGGCTAAATTCGATACTCCGAATCCAAGAATGAAGTTCATTTTGAAAAATAAGATTTACAGAATTTTAAAAAGTGGTTATTACTATTCATAACGGCTAGTTTTAATAATATTTTAATAGCACATCGTTGTTTAGTGAAACTCGGTATTGCGTATTACACACGCTATCGAGGAAGGTCGTGATTGCGTGTAATGCAAGGCAAGACAAGGATGCGTGTTGTGCAAGCTCCTTTTGGTGTAGCGTACAACACAAGACATTAATAAAATTAAAAAGAATATTTCTTTATAAAATCTTGGGCTGTTACATTCTACCCCTCTTAAAATGAATTTCGCCCTCGAAATTCGTCGGGGTTATAAATGGTTTACTATTCGAAAGTTTCTTTAATAGAAACCCACATCGTAAAAAGGAATATCAAAACCAATCTTTAAAAACAAAAGTATGAAACGTAACGGTTACCCAAATAAACTAATCATTGGGTTTCCACATAGGTGAAAATATGGATATGGAAGAGAAATCTAACCATCATGTTCTGATGGAGAGTGGTAGAGAACATGGCTATGGAAAAGCCAGTAATCACAAATCCATAGATTTGTGATGATATAAGGTACCATCTGATTCATCAGGTATAAGATCACTAGGACAACATTTTTGGTTTTCAAGATCATTTCCCCTAAAGTTGAAAATTTGAATTAGAATAAATACTTACTTTATTTTGGTACAATCTCACTGTTGTTCGTGCTTTGAACAATTTCCACTTCATCTCTTAAATAAATGAAGTTGAATTTGTTATTCGTGAAGTGCTAGCAGATCATGTGATAGAATGACAGGTCATTCCATCTGTCTCAAACAAAAGGTTAGCAAAACTTATATACATAAGTCGATCTATAGTGAGATTAATCATATATGGTTCCTAAAATGAACTTATACTTCATATATCATACTGCTTAATATAATAAAACTAGTTTCTACTAAACAGGGACTTCCTGTAGGTCAGTTTTAGGCGATAAAGGCCAGTCGCACTTCGGTTGTGGGTTCGATTCCCACAGCCTTGTCCGAAGCGATGGGCTGTCGCCCGTCCTGCAGGTTGTCCTTTTTCCAAAACTATATTACTATAACATCCCATAAATAATATCGAAAAAACTTTTATCCTTAAACAATACTAACTTATGTCCAACATAATCCATTCCAATCTTTAGTCCTATCCATAATACTGCAGTCCATTCTCATAACATAGTGAAAACGATTACAGAGATTTAATAACATCGTTGATCCCCATATATCATAAGATATATCTTGTTGGACACATTCCAAACATTCAAAGGCCTTAATCTTGTCTCTCTTGAATACCCATTGAAACTTAGTGAAAACTTGAATGCAGTTAAAAGTTAACACTTTCCACATACCAAAATCCTCAAAATTCTATATACTCAAACCATGATATCACTTAGTCCTTATATCAATCATGAGCTCATGAATACTATCAAACATTTAATTTTCTCCTTATCCCTTCATTATGCGCATATCATCTACATTCCAAAAATATCTGAATAACCTTTCATGGATACTGGTAACATTAATCATACACTTTCAAAACACAAGGAAAGACAACGGTGTAACAATCCATAGATATCTCTTTATTCCAAAATTACACATGATAAACATGTAATCATTCCACTACATTCTCAAACCATTGACCGAGCTTCAAAAATTCTTTCATCTCACATATCATTTGTAGTCTCTTCATCATCATCCACATAAATACTACCCATATGACCATACTGATTCTCTTCATGAGTCTTTCCCTTAGGGAATTTGTTTGCATAATGCCCATACATTCCACATTTAAAACACTTAACCATTTTTGATGTCGTAGCATTACCATTATCCTCATCCATGGTGTTAACCGACCCTTTTCCTTTGCACTTACTTGCTTTGTGTCCTTCTTTTCCACACCCAAAGCATCTTCCAGTTCCCTTGAAACATTCTCCTTGATGCCTCTTCCCACATGATTTACATTGGGGAAATTGAACTTTCTTTCCTCTATGATGATCATGGAACTCCATCTTTCTCTTATTAGTCGAGTCAGGAAACTTACCAAATTTTACTTTATTGATCATATTATGAGATTGCTGATTCGGCATAATAATGATGTTTGGACTTCCAAATCCCATTTCATTTGGTTGCTCATGAAGGATATCATTCCATTGTCCATCATATCCTCCATTATCGTGAATCACCTTGTTTCCAACCATTTTCTAAAACCCAAAAAGAATAGTGTTAGATGAAAAAATCATAATAAAGGGGGAGTAACTTAAATATATATCATCTTTGGTTTAATCTAATATCGTTACCATAGTTCTAGGACTATATCCTATACATATACTTATCCTTAGGGGCATCCCTAGACATACCTTAGAAATATCTCTAGGGATCTCACTAACGTTTTCGCATCCTAGTTTCCAAAGGTTGACTAAACCTTTCCTCTGATACCAACTGTAGAGACCCGTATCTTGACGTACATTGACATTACATTACTTTTGCGGAATACTTAGTACATTACAAAAACACACACACAAGGACCGTAATAGTTTAGTGTCTTTGGAAACTCGGACTATAATCTTCTAATCGTGGTGAAAGTTCTTCAATATCTCCCATAAAGGTCATCCCTTTTTTCTACCTAAAACCTTTCTTTATATCCTGGGGAAAAGAAAACATAAAAGGGTGAGCTCAAATGCTCAGTAAGGGTAAACAAAAGAAAAATCAATCACATCATATACATAGCTTTTGGAAATCTTAACCTGCAAAAGAGCTCATAATATCATAACATGGGATATATCATAGAAGTGAAATGTAATCCAAATAATCATAACTTAAAACATGAAACTTTGTGGCATACACACATAATCATAGAAAATCATTTCTTGTTAGTCAAGACTCATTGCCAAGACTATCTTAGTGGACAAAGTCCCTTTCTGAATCGAGTAACCCTCGTTTCAGTCCTGTTTCACTGAACCGGTATAACCTACCATTTCAGCCATGTCTATCTCATGAGATATAAAATCTTTACCCAATGAATTGGAGGGAGATATAGGTCCCACCCATCTCATAATGATACCATTCTTATGTGTGCCACAAAATCATAAATCATACATCATTTCATAACCCATGTAATAAAAATGGGATTCTTAAAACAACATGACATCATAAAACCATTCATATAACATAAAGGAATTCATAAACATAATTCCATCACAACATAGTCAAATCAATGTAAAAATATGGATAGAAACAGAACCCTTTATTATCTTATATGGAAAATAATTTTGATAAAACACTTGAAATGAATTCTTGAGGAAAATATCCTTTCTTCTTCAAAATCAATTTCTTTTCACAAAACATCATGAAATTTTAAAAGAAAGAGATTTTATTAAAAATAGTCATGAAATCTTTTGGAGGAAGCTTCATGAAAATAAGGCTTTATAAAACCGTAAAAATCCGTTCATGCCGTTTAAGTTAAAAAAAAACATTCTTCGTACTTTTGTCGGAAAATTCAAAAAGTACCTCGTATGAAAAAGCGACAAAAGATTCCTTTCATATTCTTTACTAAAAACTCACCGAAGAGTAAAATTGGATTTAAACTATTGTAAGTGGATGGAAACAATATTACATATTGAAGGAACATGGATGTGGATGATAAAATACACCCCAGTACATACTTACGAATAAACAATCTCGGATAAAAATGAGATTGTGATATTTCCCTTACCTTAGGTCCGACTTGCTTTGTAAGTGTCCGAACCTCCTGTATAATGATTTAAATCATGTTATTGACTTATTACAGAATCATATTCATTGTTATGATATCATATATGGTTCACTTACGACATTATATTACCCATTCTTTTGTAAATTCCATGTTAAAGAAGCGTTTTGGGTAAAATCGTTTCATTTATCGTAGGTGTTTTGACTTGTTGTTCTTGACATCATTATTACTTATATCATGATTTACTTACTTCCAGAATATAAAATATGATTTATATATCATATATATTCAGTATATATATATATAATAGATAGATAAATAAAATGAAAAACACCGTTCATGGAGACGGTAGTCCGTACGTACGCATGAACGCTGTTTTTCTTTCCTTATTGTCTTGAAATGGAAGTAAGTAGATGACATACATATGTATATATATACATAAATCCAGTAGCTTTATAATGTCATATATTTCATTATTATTTCTTATATATACATTATAATCATTCTTAAATGGTTAACATGGAGAATGAATCTCATCGCGTCGTGGAGACGGTAGTCCGTACGTACGCACGAGCGATGATATCATTTCTATAAATATTGAATTGAATTGGAGTGGATTATACAATATATCAGAATCAATATGATGTTGTAATAACTATGTATAGTTATTCTTTACACCATTATACCCATCCATGTAAGGTGGTGGTGGAAAATAGATTACACCACGGCGTGGAGACGGTATTCCGTACGTACGCACGCGCGGTGATTTCTTTTTCCGTAGGATGGATAGATGGTGAAATAGGGTTGTTTCATACTTATAATAACATATCAGTATATGAGTGATACTGATGTTATTACTTCATAATGAAACAACCTAAGAAGAAGAAGTGGAAGAAAAAATAAAGATGAAAGAATTGGTAACGGTAATTACCTCTTCTTTGAAGTGCCTCTTTGAGACCTCCTCTTAGGGCACTAGAATTGGTCTTTGAGGAAGACCAGAACCTCTAGGATGTTGCTAGGGAAGTGGAGAAGGGATTTTGGCAGGGGTTGGCCGAGCTTGAGTGCTCAAATTTGTGTGAGGAGGAGGGGGAGGAGGTGTCCTTTTATAAGGGAGGAGAGGGGCACCTTAGGAATATCTCAAAATATTATTTTATATTAAAGTCAAAATCGGTTTATAATGGTTCCAAAGGGTCTTATTTCGAAGCTAAAGTGGTGATGGGTCGATATCCTATCAACCAATAGGATTTAGACAAGTTTAGGGTATTATTTTAACCTTATCAATTAGATTTAACTCTAAGTTAATTAATTTAACTTTTACCGTGTCTTTTTGTTTTCTTTCACTATATGGTTAATACACATACTATAACATGCCAAACGAACCCCAAATTGTTTATTATTAATATATATATCCTTATCTAAGTCATTTGGCCGAACCTTATATTTTTAGGAATAAAATAACAATTAATAATATAATATTTGATTTAAAAACTATTTTGTGTCAATTTTGACACTATTTGATATATGATTTTTGTGAAAGTCATAACAGAATTATATGTTCGAAACAAGTTGATTAAATCAACATTAATATATAATAGTAACCTAGAAAATTAGTGGAATTCATAAAAAGTCTTAAATTACATTTATTTTTGTATTTATATTATCAATTTTGTCAATATTTCATTAATAAGATAATTACTGCATCATCTTTGTGTCATAAATAAATTAAATTATTTGATGTCTAAAAATTAAAAATAAAATACCATCATGTAGGAAATCTTTTTATATTTCTAATGAATATTTACAATCGAATTTATCTTATGTATAACCCCATATTAAAAATTATTTACTTATTAAACTTTGATTTTAACTATTTTAACCCTTCTTTAAATAAATTAATAATAAATGTCCTAATATAATCCAAGGGGGCCTAAATGGTCATATTTTATTCCTAAGTTTGTTTTTGGTCGAAATATACTTGTCCAATAGAATTAGGACATGTGTTAGGGTAATATTAATATCATATTTACCCTTAGTTACCCTATTTACTATTAACCGCGGTAAAAAAGTAAAAAGTTACTATTCACCAAAAAAATTATTTTCATCTCATTGAACCACATTTTAGTCCTTGATATTAACCGTGTCTCTCGGATTTTCGAAATTCCATTCACAGAAGCGGAAAAATTATGTTTTATGAAAAATTCAGTTTTTTTAACTACCACTTAGTAGTTTCACTATTCATCAAAAATTGATGTTTTTCAGAACAATGCCAAAATTTAATCCTAAGCTATATTTCATATTCCGAATTCAAAAATGAAATCTATTTTACCAAAATCATAACATAGAAGTTGCATTAATTAATTTTATAATTAAATCCCGCTGTTAAAATAAATAGCGTGTTTTTAGGAAACAATATATATCAAAAGATTGACACTTGATTATGTCTGGTTTAAATGTGAAATTACAACCAATGACCAACATTGTATTAAATTGTAAAAATATATTCTAAATATACTTTAAAAACACTCAAATTAATAATTTATCACTATTTATTATTTCGATTAAAAAAGTTGTTTTTAATTATAATTTAGTAATTTTTCACTATTCATCAGAATATGAAAGTTATCCGAAAAGTACCAAAATTTCACCTTAGGCTAAATTCGATACTCCGAATCCAAGAATGAAGTTCATTTTGAAAAATAAGATTTACAGAATTTTAAAAAGTGGTTATTACTATTCATAACGGCTAGTTTTAATAATATTTTAATAGCACATCGTTGTTTAGTGAAACTCGGTATTGCGTATTACACACGCTATCGAGGAAGGTCGTGATTGCGTGTAATGCAAGGCAAGACAAGGATGTGTGTTGTGCAAGCTCCTTTTGGTGTAGCGTACAACACAAGACATTAATAAAATTAAAAAGAATATTTCTTTATAAAATCTTAGGCTGTTACAATCATGCTTAAAATTTAGCGTTTTCATGGGTAGTTTCAATAGTGGGACATATTAGTTTAATTAAATCTGAAAATAAGAGGAATCAAGATAAGTAGGGAGAGTGGGAATGTATTAACTCATTTTGTAATTCCATAACCACTTCTTTTATGTTTTTATATATCAAAACAATTTTGTTCCATCAGTGTGGGTAGAAGGGGATTGGGTAGTCAATGTGTTCTTCTCCCCCGATGCCTTGGCAGTGGTGTGGAATTCTAGGGAACTAGCAGTGGGTTTTTTGAGTTACACATCCACATCAGAGAGGTGAATCATTTAATGAAACCAAGAAATGTATTCACATTCAGATCCATCAAGGACTGTAGGTATCAATTTTCTGGTAATATAAGTAGTTTATTAGATTCATCTAACCATATTCATCATATGGTAAATATTCAATTTAGTGGTGATTCTTAACATGAGGAAGAGACTATGTATGTTCATGCTATGGATCAAGAACAAGTGTAATCAAAAGAATTTTATCCAATGGATTGAGGTATTATTCTTATTGCATCATCCATATATAATGTTCAATTTTATATTGGTTCCATGGATTCATTTATATATTCTCATATTCTAGATGTGGTTAAATTTACAACTATGCTCATGTTGTATGTGATGGAGTTAGTGACACTTCTTTTTAAGAATCAGCATCAAGTTTTCAAGCGTCCATATTTTGCATTCATTATGTTAGTGGTAGAACTAGAATGATATTTTCTATTCTTGAATGTAGTTCCCATTAACGTGATCCTCAATATGGATTTTACAATATCTTAACTAGTTCAAATTGTTCGTTTTCATTGGCAATTAAGTTTTGTGAAACCAAATTAAAGTATTGATGTTTTTTCAGGATGAATGAGATCCCCAATTTAATTTGATGAACGTACACTTTTATAATTGGTATATATTTATTTTAGGATCTCATCACTAATTCTAGAGGATTATATTTTTTTAGATGGTTTATATCCTTCTATGTTAGGCTTCCGAAAGGTTTTGATTGATGAATTTTTTGAGGTCCCTCTAGAGTGGGATGTGGATTTCACCATCGATTTGGAACCAAGGATATAACTGAAATCTGTTCCCTCTACAATATGTCACCCATTGATTTGATGTAATTAATGGTACTCTTGGAATATTTTGAAATTAAAGGAATTACTCACATACGAGTCTCACCATGGGCCTCCCCTGTCCTATTTGCTATGAAGGCCAAAACATCTCCCTTGTTGTGTGTCAATTAAATGAAACCAAATATGGTGGCGATGAAGAATAAACAACCATTGATTCATATTTATGAACTATTCAAATAGATTATGGTGGTAAGGTTGTTTCTAATATTGATTTATGTTATGGGTATCTCCAGGTCAGAGTCATATATATAGATTTTTAGAAAACATCCTTCTGATATAGGTAATTCCACTTCAAGTACATGGTCATTCTTTTCATGTTGAAAAGAGAGAAATCAGTTTTTAAAGTTCTCATTAATAAGGTATTTGAATAATACCTTGATTCATCTATCATGGTGTTTTTGGATGACATCATGGTCTACTCTGGGATCGAGGAGGAGCATGAATGACATTTGATGATCTTTTTGGTCACTCTAAAAAATCATCGCCTTTATCATAAGATTTAGAGGTGAAACTTATATATCCAAGAAGTAATGTTTTTAGGTCATGTGATCTCAGAGTGTAGTTTTTTGGTAGACCCCAATAAGATTATTGCAGTGATTTAATGGTTGTAGCAGTTTAATTTTTTTTGATATCAAGAGCTTTGATGGCCTATATTGGTAATGCATGCTATTTTTCAGGATTTCTATCATCCTTCTTCACCCATTAATTTGCATACATAAAAAAGAGTGAAGTTTTATTGGAACCTATAATGTGAGGAATCCATTAAGGATCTTTGGATGATGTAGAAAAAACCCATTTATTGATCATTCTGTAATTTGGAATGGGGTACGTGGTCAATTTTGATGCTTCATGTATGGCTCTTGGACGTGTGTTGGTACAAGATGAGAATGTGGAGGCATATTATTGTCACCTAATTTGACCACATGAAAATAACTACCCAACCCCGTAATTATAGTTATCACCTGGGATTCCTGACTTGATGTCTCACTATTAGTATCTCTTCAATGGGAAGCTTGTGGTCTACGTGGGTCATAAGATCATGGAAATGTTTTTCCCATATAAGGATATGGATCTAAGGCACTGTTTTTGGGTTTACTACCTGAAATGGTTTGATTTGTATATCATATATAACCCCATAAATGGATGTTTATTAGAAGATTATATGATACAGAAAGTGTAATTGAGAGCATCAAAATAGTCTAGTGATGAATGGATGGTTTTTTCAAATGCATTTGGAGAGCAAATAGCACAGTAGTGGTGTGTTCTAGGATCATGTTTAGCATCTAACCTCCCTCCTAGAGTTTATTCAGTAATAGAATCCTAGTGATGAACTGTTCCGGAAGACTATGTGGTTCCTAAATGAATATGAGGATCCCAGTTAATGTTATATTTCTTTTGATGAAGTTACTTTCTTCAAGGGTCGTGTAGTGGTGTTTTGGTCACTATGGATGGTGGTAATGAAAGGAAGCCACCATTATCAGTGGTATGATCATCTTGGTACCAGAAATATGTTTTATGATGTGCATAATAAATTCTAGTGACCATTTATGATATGTTATATAGCTTAATTTTTATCTCCATGTTATATATGTTAGCTGGTAAATGTAGAGATCCAAAGGCCCTTCAGTTTGCTAAAGCCCTTACACATTCATACCTGGAAGTGGGAAGAGGTCTCCGTGGACAACAATAATTTCATATGTATAGTGTTTTAATATTATACCAAATCATTGCATCTCATTTTTATCATGTACTATTCAAAGGTGGATAAATTAGGTTAGTTGTATATTGAGGTGATAGTGAGTATTCCTTGTTTTCTTATCTCTATTATTACAGAATTGGATACCCACTTTACCTCCCAGTTTTGGAGAAGTATTGAGAAGTAAATAGGGTCATAGTTCATCTCGGGAATGATGTACCATCCTCAAATATAAGGTCTTTTGGAGTGTAGAAAAAATATTTTGGAAGACATTTTATTTTCTTGTGTTTATGATTTTAATGGTTCATTCGATAGCCATCTTGGGTTGGTCAGGCATTACTATAATAATGGTTACCAACCCAAAATAAGAATGGATCCTTCTATGGTGATTTATGGTTGGAAATTTTGGACATCATTTTGTTGGATAGAGAAGGGTGATACATCATAGTTAGGATCCATCCTTACGCATGAGACATGTTATAAATTTCATTTGATCAAGTAGAGGTTGTTGGAAGAGGATCAACCACATGTTTTATGTTGATTAGGGATGTTGAGACTTGGAATTCACATTGGGTGATTGTGTGTTTTTGAAAGAGGCACCTCACTTGGGTCACTGACATCTTAGTAAGAAATGGAAGCTAAGTCTATGGTATGTCTGATCTTTTGGGATTACCAAGAAAGATGGTAAGGTGAATATTACTTATATTTTTCATCTCAGTTGATGTCAATCCATGATCTCTTCTTTGTATCATAACTAAAAATGTTAAATATGGATCCTTCACATGTGCTGAATTTTAAAGAGTTAGAGTTGGAACATGGCTTCTTATTGTTTTAGTGATCAATACGAATTGTGGATTCCCTAGAGATATTACATCTGTGAGAATCCATACAATTGGTTTTGGTTCTTTTGAAATATGGAAATGATGAGCATGATATCTTGGATTATAAGTATTCAGTTGAGAATGAGTACCTATTTTTGTTCTCTGATCATACATTGCGATGTTGTTCTTATGAAAATATAGTTTCCATTATGGGGAGAATTAAACATCCATGATCTTATTTTGAGCGATTTTCTTATTTTTTAGGAATTTTCATGGTTCCATAATTTTATAGTTTTTGTTTAAAAGGATTGTGTTTTATGATTCAGAATCAGGTGTCTCATGATTTTCGTAAGATTAGTAGAAACTATGTTGTATCCCCAGACCGACCATGCACCCCAGATAGTAGCACACTCCAGGGTGAATGGACTTTCATATGGTCATTCGCCTAACTGCGTGCCTAAGGAAGTGGGTTTATCTATGGTGCATGGTCAACTCCACAGATTTGTGATGTTCCCCAATAACCATGAAGCCTAATTACTCTTAAAAAAATAGAGATGCATTGTTTCTACATGATTAAGAAAAATGTGGGGCCAAACCACAGTTCTTGCCCAGAATATAAAAATATTGATTTTCTAGTTTTACATATTTAATTTTAAGATCCTATATAACCTAACTCACCACCATTTTGGAATCATCACCCCAGGTGCTCCCCCTTATCTAATACCACTTTTATCTCCTATTATATGGGGTGTTTTGTTTTGGTTATTTAAGGAATCATCAAGATAGACCATTATTATTGGATTTCTCCATTCATCATGGGTTCTTCATTCCTATTTCTTCTATTTTTACTTCTCTAATGGGTTGATTTCTCTAAAATGGGTTTAACATATGTTCCATGGAATTAGTATGGATTTTTATCGTATGATCATTCCTTTATAGGGTCCTCTTGTGGAATTGTGGTGGTTTTCCACTTGTTTCTTGAAGATTCCATGGGTGAGGTAGGTGATTCCCTAGTTTATCATTATTGTATGATTTTAGTATACTTGATTTTATTTTTAAATATGTCCTATGATGTTTTTCAAATGTGTTAGGTATATTTAAAAATATATTTTGATGTGAATAGGGTTTTAAGGATGATTTTACAAATGAATTTTATGGGTTTAGTGTGTGTATTCTTTGTGACTCATTCAAAATTTGTTCTATAAATCATGTGAGTGGTGTGGAGAATGTTTTAAAATTTATTTGGTGCCCATATAGATTCTAAAGTGGGTTTTCATTTTTAAAATGGTGGTTTTCATTCGTATTCATACCGTTTTGTGTTTTTGTATGAAATAGGTTTTATATGTGACATAGGAAATGGATGTTATTACAAAGGGTATACTATGTATCTAGGTGGGTGTACTAAGACTATTACTGTAGTTGTGTCGGTAGTTTGGAGACCCAATACCTTCAAGAAATATTGACTCTACAACATTACCTAGAAAATGATGATGATTGGATACCACTGGAGAATTGGAGGACTTCCTCTCTAGTGTCCAATGAATGAGGACGATGTGGTTAATTGTTGATATACTATATAACCGAGATATGAGGTTCCTAGGGACCCACTATTGTATGTGCCTTTAATATTTACCAATGTTTCTCTTGTGTTGTTGTTCTTACCATCGAAAAACTATGTTCTATGATTTTATTTTAATCAAAAATAATTTTTTTAATGAATGTGTTTCCTTCAAAATAATTTCTAAAAATGATTCTAATCTCCTTTATTAAAACATTAATGTTTATTTTTAATATATTTTTTTTAGCATGGAAACTCTTTTTTTTAATAACCTTTGGAGATTTGGCTCACACCCTACATACACCCTCGAGTGTTTGTAGTGGTGTAATGTTTGAATGAGGAAATGGAAAGATATTCCTTAGTGGTGATGGTGGATATGGTTGCTAGTGGTTCTTATTCTTATATGTGATGGTGGATGTGGAATGAGGGTGATTACCCTCTTGTTGTATGGTGGTTTTTTGTGTATTTGGATCCCCTCTCTATTTTGTTTTTTTGTTTAATGTTGTAAATATTTTGACATGTGATAGTGATACCTATTTTGGTTTTGGTTATTGTTAGTGATAATTTTTTATTTTTGTTGAATAATTATGGTTGTTTCTCATGGTTTAAGTCATTCCAAAATATAATGATCGGTTCCCCATAACATGTTTCTAGCATGTGTGGATTGAAAACTCCCTTCGATACATGCCACGTTCTAGTTATAGTGATGGGATTCATGGAATACTTGGTTGGTTATTGACAAGACAAATGTTTGTTGACAATTTATGGTTGGATTGTAAGAGTTTGATGAAGGGTGGTGTGGTGGATGTTAGTTCTTATTTCCATTTTTTGACCTCCAAGATTGGATTATCAAGTTTGTTATCGATGATAACCATATCATTATCTATACTAGATAATTAATGTACAAAATCTAAATCATGGTTTGTAGATTGAGAAATATAATCATATATAGGATTCAAAAAATTAATAGTTTTGTGATCACCAGTGCCATTATTATTCATAAAATGGTAATTATTAAACGTAGATGCTAGATATATTACATTCTGTTAAAAAAAATAGATTCACTAAATCTATCATTCTGACTAGAATTGGTGTACATTTATAATGATATTTAGTTCTATATTTTATTATTCATTCAATGAGATGAATTTATTTATATAAAAATACAGTTATGGTTGTGATATATGAAAGGGATATCAGTTTTTAAACCCAATTCCATAAAATTTTCAACATATTCTGTGTGTGTTATTGAATTAACAAAAATAAATAATGATGGGGTTGGATACAATTGAATGTTTCAATAGTATCTATATTAAAGATTAAACTAAAGTAAAATGGAACAATAATCTGCTTGAATTTGATTATTAAGATTATTCAAGCAATGAGCCTAAAAGTTCATGTGAGTTATCCACATTTTGATTGATTCTATAACATGTATTGTGATATTATACCATGAGTTTCAATAGAAACATTATCAAATAATAATGATTTTTTCATCATACTTTTATATAAATTAATCACCAAATCATTATGTGGAGGAAAATCATTTATTTTTTATATGGTTTTATATTTATTTCATGATTTTAATATAAATAATTTGTAATTGATGTTTAATATGTTTATGAGTATACTATCTATGAAATTGTGATGTGTTATGTCAGTAAAAAAATGATCATTTTTATTTTATAATAGTATACTTTTATCATTATTTCCTTATATATGGGATCCATTGGTTGTATCATCTAACTACATAGAGTTTATATTGTTGAATTTCAAGTGATGCTATCAATAGTTATCACTAATTGAAAATCTATTTTTAGACATTGGTTTTCGTGTAGCTACATTAAATTATCAGATAAATAACTCTATTTCAATATGGTTTTATACTCATAACTGGATAAAAAGATAATTTATTCATGAAATGTTCTCACATATGTTTGATATCCTTTACTATGATACATTGTTTTAACTCATTTTGACTACACATTCAATTGTTTGTTATGGGACGATGAGCATTGAACTGTGGTATGGACTCTATTTGGCTTGTATTTGATGTTTCCAAGTTGAGTAGTGTATATGAGGTGACATTTTCAATATTTATTATCATTATATGATGAAAAATAAAGGAAATCATTTTTAATTTTTTTTATCTAATTTATATATAGGAATCAATAAACTACACATGATAACGTGTGTTAGATGTGAATGTTTTGTCTTATATTTTGTTGTTGTTAATGATCCATAGGGTACCACTACCAGACATACTAGTTTTCTTAGCACAAACCTTTAACAACAATAAAAAAAGTACAGATAAAGGGGGTATCATTATAATCACTAATAAAGGGGGTACCTTTATCAATTCTTATAAAGGGTACTTTTAACAACGCTATAAAATCACAATTAAATATACCCCTCTATCAGTGCTTTTTTAGCACTGATAAATGTATTCCCTTTATCAGTTCTTTTTTAGCTATGTTAAAGGGACCCCCTTTATCATTGATTTTTTAGTTGTACAGATAAAGGGTATATTTCAAAAACCTATATTTAATTAAAAATAATATATTAATATCTAAACATATAAATATAATTTTATTGATATAAATATAATATATATATTTTAAATATATTTTATATAAGTATAAATAAACAATTCTACATATTATATAAGATATTTAGTGAAAATGTATTATAAAATTTTTAAAAAATATTATTTAATTAATAATTTTTTAATTATTATCTAGTAATAGTCATTTAAGAAAATATTTTATATAAAAAATATAAATGAATAAAATTTTGAAAATTAGATAAAAACATAACTAAAACATGGAATGGTCAGAACTTTTGATCTGGGTTTCCCTTTGGGCTCCACAACATACCACATCAATGATTGCGACAAGATCTATCCCCTAGTCATAGTGTTAAACTTCAGTAACATTTTTGGAGTGCCAATGTGGCCCTAAAGGCCTCCAAAACTAAGTTTTTAGTTAGGATTCCAAAATTTTTCAACATTCAATGGAATTTTAGCCACATTTAAGGGGATTTTTTCCCATTTTTCATTGGGGGATGAATTTATTCCATTGGATAGATTCATATTGATGTTATGGATTTTAAATTTCATCATTTGTTAAAACGTACTGTTATTTATAATCTAATATATAACAATATATATATTTGATTAATTTGTTCACCTAAAAAATTAATTTCATAAATAAATAATTATACATATCGACATAAAAAAATATTTCACAATATATATGCCTAAACTAAATAAAAACTAATATCCATTTTATTTGAAATACAAATTTATGAATATTTATAATCCAAAGAAAAGGGTGTGTGTGTGAGAGATTCTGTGTTAACAAAAAGATATATATTATATATATATTCTAACATATGTAAATAAATATATGTATTAATTTATAATACAAGTAAATATATATAAATATGTAAAATTAAACCTAAAAATACACCTATATATAAAATATATGTGTCTTTGTGTTGTATGTATAAATGTATTTATTTATTTATTTATAAAAACATAGAAAATATATTTTATTAATGTATTTATAACTGATCTAATAAATATATATTTATATATAAACAAATAATAAGATTAAAAATATGACTAAATATATATAAATAAATATATATATATAAATACGTATTAAAATAAAAATTAATATATAAATATAAATTAATATATACATATATAAATATATAAATATATAAATATATATATATTAATATATGAAGAAATATATATTGATATAAATATATGTTAATATAAGAATAAATATAACTATATATATAATTAATTAGATAAAAAATAAGATTGGATGAGTGGTAATGGTACATGGGTGAGGGGAAGAGTTCTCATGTTCAAATCCCAGTAGAGGTAGGGGTTTGCGGGTGGGTGAAGTGGGGCATAATGATGAAAAACGATGGGGTGGGTGGGGCATAGATGATTGGGTTTCTTGGGCGTGCGAGAGGGTGGGGGATCATATCACTGTTGAAGGGGGGAAACGATGTTAACCCCCCCCCCCCCCAATTTTCATAGTTCATTAATTTTTTGAACTTTTATTAGCAATTTTTTTGCACTAATACAAGGGGTATTTATCAACACTTTTTTGTGATGATAAAAGGGACCCCTTTTAATAGTTCCTCGATTATAAATTCTTTTTATAACTAGTAATGTCCTTTTTTAACGCTGATAATACCATATTTTGTAGATGTTTACTAATGTGAGATAAAATAATAATATGTTTATGGGTTGGGGAATAAAATATATTTATTGGACTATTGAATTTTAATTAATTACCTGGGATTATGGGATAATGATATGATAATAGTATTATCCTCTCTAAATGGGGTTTTCTACATATTAAAATGGAAATATTTTAAGGTGGGAAGAATTTAGATAACATGGTTTGGCCTGAGAATAGAATAACATGTGATTATAATATCAATTAAATTCCAACACAATTGAATTCATTGGTACATGAAATTTATAAATTGTTCTTTGAAATGATTTAATTAATGTTCATGGGACATTTGGAGTAAAAAAGTTAATTTTGTAACATTATTGGACTGTGTAAAAAATGGAAATCTTCACCCAATAAACAAAATTAGATAAATTTTTCTTATGGTTTCGATGATCATAAAACATCATGCTTATAATTCGGTTCTTGTTTATAGAAAAATGGAGAAGTATTTATTATCACTATTTTAATTAATTAATTAATTACAATCATGGACTTAATTGTTTTATTTTTTCTATAAAAATGATGATATCTTGTAAAACAGAACATAGATTGAGAAAATATTGGCATAATATTACTCACTACTATATAACAGGGTTTTATCGATACTACAAAAGTCATTTATCAGAGCTAAGAATGTGATGATAATCGAGGCACTATTAAAAAGGCGTGCCTTTTATTAGTGCTAAAAAGAATTGATAAAGGGTCATTTATCAGGTCAATTATTTAGCACTGAATAAAGTTAAAAATATTAAAAAATATCTGCAATTATGAGGGTTTTAACAGTTCTTGAACCCTTTCAACAAAATTATGTGAATCCCCCACCCAAACCCACACACCCTAGACACCCCTACAAGCACCTCCAAGCCATTTTAACCATTTAACAGTGTTGTCCACAATTTCAGCAGCGCGCGCCCGTGCCTCCACCAGGATTCAAACTCGAGACCTCCTGTATATGTTCATGGACCCTCTACCACTCCTATGTATTAAATTTTTCTCTATTTAATGATGTATATATATAGTTATATTAATTGGTATATTAATATATTAATATATATATATATATATAGTTATTAATATTGATATATTGATATGTTTATATAATTATTTATATATTAATATATTATTATATCTATTTAGAAACATATATATATAGTTATATTTTTTCTGTATCCTTATTCATATATTAATATATTTTAATATGATCACTTTTAAATGCATTTTTAAAATGGGTTTTGTGTGTGTGTTTATAAATAAATAAATAAATACATATATAAAACACACACACAAACACCGATATATATATATATATATATATATATATATATTATGGGTATCTATAAGTATAATTATACATATTTATATATATTTAAAAATATTATATATTAATATGTCTATACAAATATTATATTATATAGGTAATATATATATATGTTTTTAATAAAAACACACACAAATACACACACACATAGACATTATATAGTTATATAAATATTGATATATTTTTATATTAATTAAAATGGATATAATTTCGTTTTTAGATAATTCTTATTTAAAGAGATATATATTTTATTTGAAAAGAGTTTTAGCTATTTATTTATAAAATTAAAATTTTATGTCTGAATATATAAAAATATGTATATATTGTTATATATTTGAGTATAAATAAATGTACATAGTAAAAAATGATAAAATTTCTAAGCCATAATATCAATATGAATGTAATCCATCGATGTAGATTTATTCCCCATTGAAAAAGTGACAAATATCCCCTTAAAAGATGCTAAAATTCAAACAAAAGATAAAAACTTGGTGTACCTGGAATGAAAATGTAGTTTTTCAGGGCTTTTAGGCCTTTTTGTCCTTAAAAAACATTATGGAGGGATTACCTTTATTTTTTAGGGCATATGGATCATTGTAGGCTTCAATTTTAGATGTGGTTGAGCTCAAACAGACACCTAGGGAAATGTTTATGGCTATTTGAAGATTGATTTACTTTTTCACATTATATAATTTTTTTAATACTTTTTTGATTTATTTATACCCAAATTTTTATTAAATGGATATTAAATGAAAATAATTTGAAAATTGTTAATTAATATTAATTTACGAATTATTTTAGGATCCAATTTCACTATATATATTATATATTAATAGTAAATTAATATTTATACTTATCAAAAACATATTTAAAAAATATATATAATATTTATATCAATATAAATTTATTTATATATTTATATATCAATATATTATTTTTTACTATTTTTTAAATATACCCTTTATCATTGATAGTAAAAAAATGTTCCGATAAAGACCTTCTGTTATCAGCTCTAATGAAAAATCACTAATAATGGGGTCCCATTAATAATGCTAAAAAATAAATGACAAATGTGGTACTTTTATCAACACTAAAAAAGAAATGATAAATGGTCACTTTTAACAGTTCATCTTTAGCGTTGTCAAATGTACCATTTATCGGTTCTTTTTTTAAATATCATAATGGCACCCCTTTACCAGTTCTTTTTTTAGCACTTCTAATGGGAAGCACTGAAAAACCATGGGTTTTTCCACTTACTCTACATGTAGAGTTTAATATAATGACCACATTATTTTTCAAGTGGGTCACAAGATCACTATGGGATCAATTTCTATATATGTTTTTAAATATGAAATTTACCCAACCCCCGATCATCATTTTCGTAATCTATTATATTCAAGAAGGATACTACATATTGTTGGAATATGAAGTGCAGGTAGCTCCAGAAATGATGGGATTTCGAGCCACCTCTTTCTTCTACATATTATATTTTTTTATTAAAATTTGTTAATTCTGATTCACGGTTTATCAAGAATGACATCAACATTTATTATTGATTTTGAGAGAATTAAATATTTTTTATCCATACTTATATTTTCAAAATGTTTCAAATGGTTGGGTGACTAGTGGAATTTATTTTCACCACCATCATAGTTACCTCACCTTTACCATTTCACTCTACAAAACTGTACCATTTTTAATTTTTTTTAGAATATAAATTCCCTCTATCTTTAGAGAAACTACTTCTAAAAAAATTTATGTTCAACTCCAACAATTTTATTCATTAATTTATGTATTTAGATTATTTTAATAAATAATGATTTCAAATTTCAGTTAATAAAATTTGTATTAAATACATTATTTTTAAAAAAATTATATATCTATAAAATTAATGTAAATACCCATGACTCTCAAAATAAATATTTATTTAAATTATTTATTTATTATAAACCGGAATAATTTTTTTAACATTAAAATTTAATATTATTGTTAACCCAAAATATTATATCATAATGGGTAGTATAAATATTTATTTATATAACCAATGTCTTCATTTATAGTTTTTATATTTAAATTATTTATTAAATTTTAAATTTTCACAATATTTAAAATTTTTAATCAATTTATTTATTTTAACATTATTATTCAATTTACTTAATTTTAAATATTATTTTTAGTTATGATAAAAAAAATGGGTATAACAATGAAATTTTCACACACATAGTGAAGAAAATACAGATAAACCAGCAAGCCGAGGTCATTGACCCTATGATCATGGACCAACCCCCACCCCACCCTTACCACCCTTGCTCAAAACATGGGAAAAATTTACTTATTATAAAAATTTCAAATTACATTAAAATAAGTTCTTATTTTGATATAAAAAGGATATTTTGAAATATTGTAGTTTTTTATTTATATTATTATATTCAATGTATTAAAAATGATTTAAATAAATATTTTAATTTAAATATTCAAAATCATTTAAATTTTTTGAATCATGTTTTTTATTTTGTTTTTTAAAATATTCATATTATATAAAATTTTATTCATGTTATTTAATTTTAGATAACTATGCTAATATAAGGTATTTAAATTATACATAATTATTTTAATTCCATTAAAATTTATATATCAATTTTCATTAAAACATGTATGACAATTTGGTTATAGAGTACACCATCTTGATGATATTTAACCCAATGGCACAGTCTAAGAAAAAAACATTGTCAATAGAAACCAATAAAGATTTATTTTAGGTCCACGACTTCATAAGGAATCCTTCTTCAACACAAAAACCCTACACCAAGAATTATTTGGGTAAGTAAATGAGATATTGGAATTTATTTTATACTATTTTCATTATTTTTCTAATATAATACAAGAAGTATCCATAAAAAAGGTTCTTCCTCATGTTGTTTTTATGGCTGGTGGGTGTTGGGATACCTAATATTTCCATGTGATCAATTATTATATTTTTGGATTATTGAATGAAGATGATTAAAGAAATAAAATTCTATTCCTTTATATATATTAATTATCCTGTAGTTTTTATAGGAATATTGGTGGTAGCCAACTTCCCATGACTAGGAGGAGGGAAAACCACTACAGTAAATAACATTATGCTAGAGAATTTAGTCGATGGTTGTTTTTCCTTCCAATAGAAGTGTGATAAGAAAATATTACAATCACATATCCCCTTGATGTTGACCTCAATGTTTGTACTGGATCCTCCTTGTAATTAAGATGATTATTTCAATTATCTATAATTACTCTATCTGGTTGTCCTGACATTTAGAAATAATAACTGATTAGACTTCCCCAAAAATGTATTACGGTAGATGGAAAGCCCAGATAGTAGTTGGATGGGTGATACAAATAAACTCCCAACATCAAGGAAGATGGATGAGTAGTAATATTTATATTTACATTGTAATATATGATGATTGTAGAAACTTACACACCCCTTATGCATATTTTCATTATATAATAAAAAATAGTAGTAGTAAATAAATATTATTGAATAATTATTTACCTTGAATATTATTTCCATAGAAATTTCTCAATTTTGTTTATATTTTTGATCTATATATGAAACTATTTTTGAGAAATAAATATGAAAAATTAAACACCCTTATGTGATCAATAATTATGATCTGCTTTGCGGTAATCAGGATCTCTATGTATCCCATTCAAACCTATGATTCATTAAATGTTCATGTTTTTCATCTGGTGTGTTTTTTAGGTAAATAAATTGTGTATTTTTCTTTTTTCCAACATGTATCATGATGATATGGATTATGATTCCATTATAAAAAATTTTAAATTATTATACATTGTATAAGATGATGAGTTGGCCCAATAATAATTTGAGAGGACTATTTTAATAATTTACAATAGTATAAAAAGTATTCCTTACATTATGAATTTTTTATGAATCCAAGATATCATTATTAATAATTTTCTATTTTAGATGTCAATTATCAAACAACCAGTTCATGACTGTCGTGATTTCGATTAAAGATAACCATCTACCAATGGGACCCATGATACTGGGTATAAATATGAGAATTCAATTTCATTTTTTACATCTACACAATTTTATGAAGATATTCATGATAACAATATACTATGATGTAAACATGTTGTAATTTATGAGTTTTTAACCATTAAAAAGGTTACAATTATATTATAATTTTTTATTATTATCATATTTGTTGTATTATGCTGATTGGAAAATTATTCAATTATTTTATTCCATTAATATATATTATTGTCTTCCTAATGTGCTTAATATGTTAGTAAGTTTGGAATATTACAGTCATTGGATATCTAGTGCCTCAAAAAACACCATGAGGGGATATAAGGCATTCAGAATGCATTATTATATATTTCATTCCATTATCTAGCATGCCTATCAATCATATATAACCTTGAGAGTGGGATCTCCTAAGAAAAATATTATGATGAATAATTGCAATAATTAAAAATTTTAGGAGATATGTTGATCCATTAGTGATCCTGATTATAGAGGAATCTACAATTTGATAAAGTGACTTCTACTATTGGGATGTTCATTATAGGAAATTACATTACAATATTGTCACCTATTAATATAATTCGATGAAGTGGATAGTCTAAAATTTTTGGTGGTTTCATATTTTTTTGGTTATGTAATTTTGAAGTAACACCACCTAAAAATTGATTCTCAATGTCATCCTAAAATCATGTGACCTGTAGTAGTTTCCCTGATGTTGGTACCTCCATGCAAGGAGTAGGGTGAGGTTATCTTCATTTTGATAGGTCTTTGGTTCACTTTCATTAGATCTAGGTGCTCCAATAATAATTTCATTTTGATCAATATGGAATGGGTCCTCCACATTATTGAAGTTGTTATCATAAGATTATTTCACGCTATTTAATGTTTTTTTAACTGAAAATATAATTCCTTATGTGAAACTGATACAAAAAACAACATACATAAAAAAAATTAAAATTTAAAACATCGAAAGGGAATTTAATCTCATAGTAGATACTCATTATAAGAGGATTATAAGATTATACATTATCCTTAACGGGGATGTATCATTTTATCAACGTAGCTTAATTATTTCATCCATGGGAATATGTATTGATTCCATCTACTGATCATTGTATCCAACCTAACACTATCATATTGTTGTTGTAATAGGGAATTCACTTTGATAAAAAATACATTACAATAAAAAATTACCACTAGTAATGCATGTGAAGAAAACCATAGAAAAACCATAAAAATAACACATGAAAAAGTCAATATCCTGTCCCCATAGATGTTGAATCCTATTTGATTATCCATTTCAAATTTAATGATAGATCACTTGAAAAATTTATCACAATCAAATGGCCTCCTCCATGAGAATTCATGATTTTTCCAGTATAGAGTAGAACACTAGAGAATATGATTAATTGATACCATTCATTTAGATTATGAATATTTATTATCATTTTAATATGAGTACATAATTTGTATCTACCACCCACACAATTATATAGACTAGAATGGAAATCAAGCTGACACCTAGGAACCATGAACTCAATCTAAGTGACCAAAATATGATGGAAATATGAACACATATTCATAGGGACCACAATCTAGTGATCCAAATATACAAGCACAATATACCAATATAATAATCATGTTATTATAATTATGGGGTATATCATGATGGATTTTAAAATAATATATTATTTAGAGACATGAAGCATCAATGATTGTGAGTGATAATTCAAAAATAAATCCCATTGATAAAAGTGCCCCAAAATATGAGTGCTAAAAGAACCAAATCTAGAACATCTCTATTTAAATACCAATAACCTAAAACCCAATCTTGATTGACCAATATAGGGTTTAAAATGAATGTAATGGAAAAAAGATAATTATAGGAGGAAAAGTGATCCATCGATACATGGAAACCACCCAAATTGAAAAGTAATAAAAGCAAAAGTAAATAGAAATTCTAAATGCAATGGAAAACAAAAAATAAAAAAAATTAAATCCCAAAGCTGAGGAACCAAAGAATTAAAATGGTTAAAGGTTATACCATCATTAGAATAAAATTAAATCCAGAAGAAATCAATATAAGAAAGATAAATGAACATGAAATTCAAGTTATGGGGAATCAAGGTTAATGAGAATGATAGAACAAACGAATGGTGATGAAAATAATGGTTCCATGCTTTCACAATAAGTAATATATAATTCCCCTAACCTGATTAGCCACCTGAAGAGTTGTTTTGGGTGGGGTTCCACTAGAATTAGGTGCACCTCCCCAAATAAAATTTTTTGCTGACTAGAAGCAAGCATGTAATGATGGAAACACAGAGATTTTGTACCCTCAAATGATTATATAATACAGTTCCATGTTTTTATATATATTACATACATTGGAAATAAATATTCACCGTACTCGAACTTGAAAATCCAATGGAGGAATTAGAATAAAAAATATATAACTGTGCATTCATAAATGAATGACACCAGTGGAAATAAAAAGCCTACCCAACATAAAACCTATAGAAATTCAAAACAGATCTTGAATCCATATCTGGACATAAATATCAATAATTAATAAATAGTTTACCATGGATAACCACCATTATATATAAACATATAAAATAATCAGTATTTAATAATAAAACTAAAGAGGAAAATCTAGCTAAGGTAGGAATTAAATTTTCCATTCCAATCATCCATTACAACTCAATTAGGATCAATATCTTGAGCATGGACCCTTATTTTAATGTAAAATCATAAATTGAACATTCATCCTGAAGGGCCTATGTATTCCGTGTCAAATTTCCTCATTAGGGCACCACTATTATGTGAATAACCATTATATATGTTTAACAATGCATATATTAAAAAGAAATTTAAATAATATCATGAAATTTAAATAAAACAACCAAACTTACTTTCTTCTCAATAGCCACATGGAAATTTCCACTTTCTTTGAAAATCACCAAAATCATATGACAGGATAGGATCCTTGGACCATGGCCCACTATATCCACTTATGTCAAATAGATGACGTGAACTATCAGGTTCCACCTCCAAGTGATTTCTTTGAAACCTCATGGAAACTGACACCACATGTCCCAAAACAAGCCAATAACATCCCAAATGAATTAACAATAAAATGAAAACATGGTCCCTCAGACCCCTTCTCAATAGAACCTTTCAGATTGTATCCCAACATCCAGAAGCACACCTATACATTTCCTCAAGTCAATATCACAATAAGCTGATTTAATTACATCTTACAGAATGGTAATTTATTTCCTCCTATGATATTACAATCCCAAAAACCAAAATAAGGTGATCCTTATCCCCCAATTGATAGAATAAATGCTATCTTATAAAGGCTACTAACCTTCCACTAGCTTTCTACAACAAGAACGCCAAAAGTGGTACCTAATAAAGACTTTTAAGGGCATCCCCACACATAACTAGTGAAAACGCATAATAAATGATTTATCATGTGTGAACATAACTCCAAATTAAACCTTTGTCCATCATAAATGAGAAAAATTCACAAAAAATATTACATAATCCACACAAATTATAGAACCTCATGCTCCTATAACTATGCCACTCAAGTATGATGGTCATTACATGAAATATAATTAGTAACAACATAGGTCTAATGGATTCTTATACTCAATATAATGTCTAAGTTGTCTAATCCTATGATCAACATCACTCAATTTATCTGGGCCAAGCCCAAACAGACAACCATTTCACCTCAATCTTAATGGAAATTCAATCTCAATTCCTCGTGATGTTAAATTGATGATCCCATAGATACCATCTCATAAAATTAAATAATTTCATATATATTAACCCATTTACTCTAAATTTGCAATTAAATTTAATAAAATTGAATTGATCAATTTATATAAACATAAAAATTTAATTTAATTTTATTGACTTACTGTATTTCGTATTGTAAATTTGATTTTATGTAAAACAATTCACTAAAAACCCAACTTGATAAACTAATTAGGAGTTCAATGGACCCTAACTCAGACTTGAATGAGAAAACAAGGTTTGAGGGTGCCTTAAGACTTCATATTGGGTCACATGATCAATTTGAAATCAACCAAAAAATTTAATAGGTTCTTTCTCAAATACCCAATGACATGGAAATAGTATTCACTAGAAAATATTCCCCAAAATCCTAAGTAAATGTATGAATCACCCACCTTGGAGTCATATACATAGGCATGACCAGTATTATCCTCTAACATAATGTGGTTTGGAGTAAATTAGTGTTTCTTTCACACACACTGAAAACCGGGTCAAATTTCTCTTATAGGTTTAGCACTCCATGAGATAAACATAAAATGATATGAGAATAATGGGAGATGGGATACTCATTGACAAATTTACTAGTCACCCAATGACATGTGAAACAGATTCCAAATTATGAATTTGTACCACACCCTAGGGGGAGAAGAAGAGGGTTCCACATTACTACTGTGTTACCCACTAACAACTATGGAGTGAAAAAGAATGACAAAAGGGAAATAGAAATTTTGTAAAATTCCATAAAATCTACTATTTAATGGGCCACATGGTCAAATCATACATTTTTTCAAACTATGTGAAAACTGTGTAGCTTACACTATAGGGGTACATCCACAGTGGCACCACCCATGCAAATTTCTGAACGGTTTTCCAAAACAATGCACAAACCTTTAAAAATCCTCTAAAAATATACAAAAAAGACTGAATGGACATAATACCCACTCACCCGGTCTCTCTATAATTGTGATCAATGAAAAGTTGGGATTCAATTTTTGTTACATGATGTTGCTTGGTTTTACCCCAAACCATGTACCCTCACATGCAAATCCAAAACTGGGTCTTTGGGCATTAGACACTATAGAATCTCATTCAAAAACCAAATTCGATTTTATAATCCTTAAAACCTATCCAAAATAATTTTATTGATTTGGGGGAACTCTTATAATTTATTTCTGAGGATCAAAAATGAAATTGGAATACCAACCAATGGAAATTATAGAGGTTTTTGACCCGTTCCAAATAACCAGAGACATTACAATCTCCCTTACATAACATAGCCCATCCCCGAGCTATAAAGAAAATCATGGAGATGTTACTAAACATACCAATTAAATTATAAACAACCTCTACAACCCTGGTAAATAGGGTTTAGTTCAACTACCTCATGGGGGACACCCACCTTAGGCATTACATACCTCAGTCACATCTCAGCCAAAACCGAAATCAAGAATGTGGTCCTCTGACCAATTCAAAAAATCAAAAGTCTTCTCATGATTCATCATCACTCTTTCACATCCCTAGGTTCTCCTAGTTCATTTATGGCACCCAAAAAGTTCCTTCATTGCACTGATTCCCACCTCATACCCATATCTCATGTGGCACTCATGAGGCCCTACATCTCAATAAATGACCAAAATAGTCTCAGTGTGTCACACCTTAGTCACATATGGAATTGAAACGATACCCAGATGCCGCGTATCTGAAGTAAATGTATATATTTTATTCCCATATGGCAAAATTTTTTAAAACCCCTCTATCCAATTGATTCCATAATTCTTACAGACCTTAATAAACACACAACCGTTAATGATCACATAGATCCAGGTGTCATACACATTATATATACACACAAACATATATATATATATATATAACAATTCTACTGAGATAGATCCATCTTATTAAAAAATATATAGTTAGTCTATACATATATACCAAGCACCTAGTGAACCCAAATCAGACATGCCTCAAACTGCCATGCCAATGATAATGAAAGGTACGACTACACCCACAGTTTACTTATGACTGTTATGGACTCACCAGCTTGTACAGACAATAGGAGCTCCTTGGAATTCACCTAAACTAAAGCCTAATGGTCTAAGGCCTGACCTCCCCATGGTGATTTACATTCAACTACCCACTAAAAGCACAAGTGGATCCCACACCTCTACCACAACCTCTATGTGTAGTTGAAACTCATATACAATCACCTGGTACCACTCCTGAAGAGATCCCAAAACCCTCATTCAGTCGTAGTCCCTAACTTCCTACTATTTGAGAATGCTTCTTATAGAACCTCTCAAGTTACTTAACCTGCCAACTTTCCTATAAATCCTTTAGAGGCAACTCGCACTGAGTCTCGACATGTCCTTTCTACCCACAATGTAGGAAAACCATAGAAGATACACTCTAAGGTAGCATTATTTTGTCCTTGTCCTGACTACCCTATTGGAACTCATCCTCAGCTTGCTTCCTTTTATCTGAAACATCACCTCTAAAATCACATAATGCTCTCATATGACTCAAAATATAATGTTATTTCAGGTTTCCCTCAGATATGAGTGTCTAGTTCACTACCTCTGATAATGAGTCCAATATAATGATGTTTACCTTCACAGTAATGGCATTCCAAAATCCATCATAAATATGTTTCTATATTAGGGATTCATCCCTCACCATACTAGGTGAAAAGAGATACAATTAAGTGAATGTCTCTTTATAGTCCATGACAAACATGTAACCCAATTGAAGGATCAAGAAAACCTGAGCTCTCTCCTACCTCAGTGTCTATAGTAAAAAGTACACAAAGAACTTGTAATCAAACTCCTTCCATTAAAGTCCCTTGCATATGCCTTCCTACACCTACACACCCCTCCAGCACAATGTCCATATTCTGAGCATATAGGTTTTCAATTCCACCCTCCACTATGAAGGAGTCTCTAGCTGCTCAGAAATCATCTACATCAATAGAATATAGTTATTAAGACTCTTTTTGGACAATTGTTACCCTATAAAAAATGTGGTTTATGGGACTATGACATGCTATTATGTTACACGATGGAATGATTTTCCCAATAATCTACCATATCGACACCCTTTATCTCATGAACTATGGTCTTTAGGAGCTTCTCATGAATCCACGACCCAGCATCTATCTAATATGGTGGATTCCAAAACTACACTAGGACCTTCACATGAGCCTGAACTAGTCCATACTCTTCATATCCCTTACGCTCCCCAACATGTTCGTTCTCTTGCATCACCCAATAATTTACTTCCAAATGATCCATCCAATCCCTCTAGGTGGAAACATTCTAAACACCAAGACATGGTCCGATAGCCCAGAAAATATATATATATATATATATCACAAATATATGGAAATAAGTGTCATTCATCATTAACATACTACCCTTCTCTCCCCCATCTGAACTATGCCTCGTGGCATCCTGGCATCATGCCCTCCTTACCACCCTTAACATAGCCATGTATCAATTATTAATCCTTAAAGTCCTGTCTTGACGGACTATAGTTCCCTAATTCAATGACCATGCTTCCAAACCCGGTGATCAACATCACCCCATATTGTACATCCCTGCTCCTAAAGAAGCCACACCCATATTATAGAGAAGATATCACATTAGAAACAGTCCATGTTGTATGCACATCTTATTTCAAAACAAATTTATATCACATACATTTCACAATACATTTTATATTAGGGCACAATAATATATATAATTTAAAACATCCTAAAATTTTTCTACTGAAAGCATAAACAATTATAAACACCCTTCCATGAAGGGATAAAGGTCTATATCACATATTTTTCAATTTTAATCCATGTTTCCAATAACTTTTTCTATGTCGTACAATGATAGGGGTCACAAGTCATATGCCATAAATGATGACAAATAATATTACAATAATAACACTCGAGGTGGAAATAATATAAATATTAAATTGAGAAAAATAGAATATGAATTCATTCCATTGGTAACTTGGTTTTTCCCTCATACATACGGCTATAGGCACCCAAACCCGAGTTATAAACCTAGTTCCAACAACACCTAGTCTCTACTCTACTATAACCCAAATAGTAAGGTCAATTAAAAAGAAAAGGCTATCTCAATATCATTAGTATCCGGTGGAACTATTCCAATATACCCCAGATATAACTACTCTGATACCACTTTTAGTGTGCCTAGACAGATTTTCAACCCGAACTGTGCACTCAGGCCGGGTGACATTATCATTAGTCGCACAACCACAAACACCAAAGGATTATGGAAAATATTGAGGGAGTAAAGAGGTAAATGTTTGGAGGTTATACCCTCAATTAATGATATAAAAATGTTTCACGTATATATGTATATATATATCAGGCAACATAAATAAATATTTATTAAACATGAATGATACCCTCTAATGGAGGAAGCGAAATAATCAATATAAAATTTAGGAAGTATAACTAAAGGACAACCATGAAAATGCACAACCAACCAAACATAAAACATATAGAAATTAAAAACAAATAATGCATCCATATCAGGACATACATATCTATCATTAGTAAATGGTCACCCATGGTAGACAACTAGTATATATTCATATATAACATAGGCATGCTGAACCTGAAAGAAAAATAACATAAAAAAATTAGGAAGATAAATGAACTTCAATGTCCCCTATCATCCATCCAAGCCAACAAAACTAATATCCAGCTCCTAATCCTGAACCTATAACACCCCAAGATTTCCTTATTTGTTTTCTCTTCATTGAAAATCAATAACATGCACTACACGCAACACCGAGATCGAGCGCACCACGAATTACCAAACTAGTCGTTCAAAAAGATGTTATGAATAGTGTCAACTAAATTATGAATTTTGAATACTCCATATAATTTTAGAATCCGTATTATGTGTTCCTTAGACATAATATAATAAAAAATTAATTTTTTCAGATAAAATATTTATTTTTCTAAAAAACAAATTTTACCGTCTTTTAATAGAGATTCTTATTTTTAAAACCAATATTTAACACATTTATATATTTAATTTAAAATATTTTAATTTTTCATTATAATATAGACTTAAAAATTAGTATGGATAATTTTTGGTTACTTTTTTGATAACATTCATATTTTGATGAATAGGGAACAATACTAAAATTTAATTGAAAAAAAGGATTATTAATAGAAATAATTTATATTGTTAAATTATGAATTTGAATGGTTTGGAAGTATAATTTGATTATAATTCTATAATTTAATACAATTTAGTTCATTATATGTAATTTCACTTTTAAACATGACATAAACACAAGTTAATATTTTTATAGTTTTTACTTTTTAAAAAACCCGCTTTTTGGTTTTGACAACGGAATTTAATTTTAAATAAATTAATTCAACTTGTATGTATTGACTATAGTAAAATATAATTCATTTTTTAATTCATAATATGAAAATAAAGTTAGGGTGAATTTTCGGTATTTTTCATAATACTTTTAATTTTTGATGAATATTGAAAAACATTGTGTTATTATTTAAAATTGAGTTTTTATTATAAAAAATATTTATTTAACTTAAATTTATTTTAAGTAAAAATATTTATATAATAACAATATATGTTAAATTTAATTCATTGTAATAATTTTATAATAAATATATATGTATGAAATTTTATTGACCTTTTTAATGTCTTTTACCCACCTTCATGGCACATTTACAAATTTACCTAAAACATAATTTTACCACTTCTGTGAATTGAATTTAAAAACTTTGAGAGAAAAAGTTGATATAAGTAATTAAAATGTGGTTCAATAAGAATAAAATATTTTTTTTTGTGATTAGTAACTTTTGACATGTATTTACCATAGTTAAAAGTAAATTGGGCAATTAAAATTAAAAATGATATCATAATTATCCTAACACATGTCCTAATTGTGTTTGATAAGTGTCTTACAACCATAAACAACCTTAGTAGTAAAATATCATCCTTTTTTTCCTTTTGGTTTACATAAAGACATTTATTATTATTTTATTTAAAAAAGAGTTTAAGTTATAAAATTCAAATATTAATAACAAAAACATATCTAATATATGGTTATATATATGTTATATTAGACTATAATTATTCATTAGAAATATAATAAGATCTAATAGATCATGAAATTTTATTTATAATTTTTATATATTAAATAATTAAATTTATTTATGTCAAAATGACGATGCATTAGTTACCTTATTTATGAATGAATCAAATAATTGGTATTATAAATATTAAAATATATATAATTTCAATGTTTTGATGACATACACAAATTTTCTAGTATAATATGATATGTTAGGGTTGATTAAATGTATTTTAGTTGAATTAATCAAGCTTTTATGACTTCTACAAAAAATACCAAATAGTGTCAGAATTGACATAAATGAGTTTTTTAAACAAATACTATTTTATTAAATCATATAATAGTCCTAAATATCTAAGAATATGATAAATGACACTTATAATGATATATATTTTATTAATGAACCACTTGGGGTTCAAATTACATTTTATAGTAAGTTTATCAACCATGTAATATAAAAATAAAAGAAGACATTGTAAAAGTTAAACTATTTAACTAAGAGTAATATCTAAAAGATAAGGTTACAATGGTAAAATAAATTTGGTTAAAACCAATTAGTTGTATGTATTTCAAACCATAACAACCTATGTATCGAAATAAATTCATTTGGAGCAATTATAAACCGAAAAGAATTTTATAATAAAATAATATTTCATGTTTATCCTGAAGTGGCCCTCACATCGTTTATAAAAGGGTACTTCCCGTTCTGTCAAAATCACACCTCCCAATACATTTTCTCTGCCAAAACCTATTCCTTCAATTCAATGTAGTGTCCTTACCTTAATTATAACGCCACCCTATGGATCCATTTTGTTCAAATCAAAAGGAAACACCCAAAAAAAGATCATTATTTTATCACCCCCATAAAAGTTCTTATCTTCTTCCACATTATCCTTCTTTGTTATTTCCAAACCAAAATAATAACTTCAGTACCATCTAAATACTATGATGTTATTATAAATATATTACAACCATATTAATTATTATATCCATCCTATGAATGATAAAGTCACCTTGTGTGCGTACGTACGACTTACCGTCTCCATGTTGTGGTGTAATTTGTTATTCAAAACAATGTTTTTTGGATTGATATAATGATGAGTAATATGTATATAAATTATGAAAATAACATTCTAATATTTTTCTATAATTAATATACCATCCAATTCTACAACTTTTAATCA
Source organism: Viscum album (assembly GCA_963277665.1). NCBI lineage: Eukaryota > Viridiplantae > Streptophyta > Magnoliopsida > Santalales > Viscaceae > Viscum > Viscum album. The sequence continues at coordinate 1,598,881,459 of OY728161.1, forward strand.
TTTATGGAATCATATAGTCGCTCGTTTGTACGCACAACTTACCCTCTCCACGACACGATGAGATTCATAACCACGTGCACTAATCAACAATGATTATAAAAATACATATTATTAATTAGTATGAAATATATGAAATAATAGTGCTACTGGAAATATATATATATATATATTTACATTTATCTTATTCACTTACATTCATTCAATACGATATGAAAATAGAATCAATGTTTATGCGTACGTACGACCTTCCGTCTCCATAAATTGTGTTTTCCTTTACATATATCAAGATATTATACATATTTATATAATAAATATATATGGTAAATTAATCATGTTTTATATTATGTTAGTATTTAAATCATGATCTAAATGACACAAACAAGATGAAAATGTTAAAACATGTACAATAAAGAAAGCGTTTATTACCCGATATGATAATTTAACATGGAGATCATTATTAAATTGGTAGTATAAATACCTAAATGAATTGTGTATGATATAATAAATATGAATATTGTTTTGGTATAATTTAATAAAATACTATGGTCATCATACATGAGGTTAAACGTACCCTCGACCAATGGAAAGTACAAGGTAAGTGTTAATTCCTCGATCTCATTATTATCTGATATCGTTTATGTGTATGTATTTTAGGGGACATATTTATTATCCATGTCCATGTTTCATAAAACACATTTCCAAATGATTCTAATAAGGTTACATTTAACTACAATATCATTATAAATGTTTTATATATTTATTTTTCTAAATCATTATCACTAATGTCCTTGTTTTAAAAATGGTATTAATGATTTATTTATTTGGACATGAATATTTTACAGTGTTTTTTTATTTCAAATGATTCATAGTGGTATTGGAAACATTGATTAAAAATATATTTTTAATGTCTTCCTTTATAAATGTTGTTACTTTTAAATGATTTCATGAAAAAAAGACATTTCTCTCAAAGGGTTTTACTGATTATTTTAAACTATGGCAACATCCTTTTTCGATATTACTACTGATTGAGGTTAATTTATTATAAATACAATCTCCAATAAAGTATTGAATGAGTTATGATATATTTGGTAGTGAATATTCTATTTTTATACCATTCATGGGTTATGGTTTAAGTATTTACATTTCATATGTTAGTTTTAATATGAATGTTCATGTTATGTATTAACATTTTCTTATGAGGAATTCAGTGGACATAGTATGTGATTGGTGGGGCCTATTATAGCCCCTCGATGCATCAGTAGGTCTGATGAGCCACACTAATGTCTTGGAAAAAGGCTTTGATATAAATTGTATTTATTGTCTTGGCATGAGGCCTTGGTTATGCTAGATTTATTTTCTCTATATTATGTCAATTTTTATGGTTAAAAGTGGTTTCTCTAATACACATATTTCTTTAAAAGTTTATATCTTCTGCTAAATTTTTTAACCTTACTGAGTATCTGAGCTCACCCCTAATGTTTTTTTCAGGATTCCATGAAGTGTATTATGTTTGATATTCAGGGATAAGCTAAGAGAATAATATAATTCTCAATGGAATATTAATGGCGTGTTTTATGTTTGAATGTGTAATATAACATTAATGTATGTAATTCATTTACCAATACTAATAATCTAATTAGTCCTTCGTGACTTGATTGCTTATAATCAATCTAATGTATTAAAATAATTCACTCGCTCCAAGATTATGGGGTCGGGGTGTTACAGTTGGTATCAGAGTAAGTTTATTACAAACTTTGGAAAATAGATTTAGAAAAACACTAATTAATTAAAATTACCCTATATAAGACTTTGAGGATTAGTATATAAGAACTTTATAAATTTTTTGAAATCTATTGATTTTTTCTATTTTCCAAGAAACACATCCCAGTATAGATATGATCAGGTACAGGTGGCTCTGGAAAAGATGCACCTAGGAGGGAAAACATAGACTAGGAGTTTCGGGGGTGACCTGGGGTATCTTTGTACACGACAATGGGCCTTACTGCACTCTTGGTTATGACACTCCCGGGGGATATTCTTAGGATAATTCACATTTTCTTTAAAATACATTATGAAGGATTTATGAGTAAATAATTCCCCAAGGAAAACGTTTTTATTATGATTATAGATTATATGCCTAATATTTTCAATTTCTGATAGGTATTTTACATGTTCATAATTATGCATTTCAATTCATAAACATACCTATTGTATGATATTGTTTAGAAATGGTTCCTAGCAGAAGGAATTAGAACTCCAGCAATATGCATGATCCATGTAGTAAGAAAGAGCATACATTTCATAGGCTCAATCCATAATTTAAATGTGAAATAGTCTCCCACGTATTCTCATCAAATGAATAAATATTATCATGTGTTAATAAGATATGTGAAGAATTATATTAGACCAATGGCATCAAAAGGAAGCAAGAGAAGAAAAGGATGGTAGAGAGAAATATGGATAAAGGGAAGAGGGGAACGAAAGATTTTCCCATATGTGATAATTGTGGAAATAATTACTTTGGAAAATTCATGAAGGGAATGAGATTTTGTTATATGTGTAGATAAATATTACACCAGGTACATGATTCCAGGGTAGGAAATAAGTTTCAAATGTATAATACTTCACCTGTAAAGAGTTGGGACACTACAGGAATCAATGTCTAAATCTTCATAGTATGCCCCAAATGGTGCTATTAGATAATAATCAAGTTATGATACTACCATAGATGAGGAGAATGACTAGTGTTCTTGTGTTGTTATTAAATAATTATATATTTTGTGTATTTTATAAACGATGTACTGGTTATATGTATTCTAAAAATAAATAATGATTGTACTACAGTACTATTTCATTGAGAATATGATATTATATGGTCCTAAAAAATGTGACTCAATAGAAGGTTAATCATTTCTGAAAATACATGGTTGAAGGAATGATAAACCTTAATATGGTTCTAATATAGAGGTAGTGATTTTGGATGAAGATATGATTGATTTAGATAAATTATATTTGATATTCTTGAAAATTTTGAAAATAATTAATTGTTTGTTTATTCCATTATTGCTAGAGTTTACCCCATTATTGGATATAAGGAGTATATCCTGTATTATTTAAGTAATAATTGTGTGTGAATTTAATCAATAGGTTTTTATGTTAATTCAGGGTGTTATCGTGTTTTAAAAGAATAAATGATGAATGTATTCACATGATATTATTTGGATAAAAGATCTTCATTTTGTTTTCCTTCCTAATGAATTTTTTACTGCAAGGTTGGAAAAATGTATTTTCAATAAGTATAAAGGTTAGAATGGATTATGTTTGAGATTGGATACTATTGTAAAGCTTGAAGAATTTCTTATGATTATTTTTGGATTGTTATAAAAAGGACAACCCAGAGGTCGGGTGACAACCCGTCGTGTCCGGAAAGGCTGTGAGACTTGAACCTGCAACAAAAGCGTGACTTGGGTGAATTACATACCAATAGACTATGTGATTTCTTGGTTTGTATAATGTTGTTTTTCTTAGACAGTCTGAAAATGAATTATAAAATCATTATTTTTGGAACCCTTTACGATTAGGATAAATAGAATATTTTGGAATTATATTATCTTTTAGAGTGGGAGATGAGTTTGTGGTAGGATTTAGGTGAAGGATAAAACTCTACATTTCAAGTATATTTTTTCCTATTATTATATGAATAAATTAATTACTAAACATTAGGGAAGGGATCTTAAATCTAAAAATGTGTTATCTTAATACCTTATGTTTTGTTGAACTGAAGATATTTTAAATCATCATAGATTTATGGCTTTGAGGCCCTCAATTTTACACTTGTTTGTGATTGATGACCTAATTAGATCCCTATAAATATTTACGTTTTTACTCTAAGTATGTGTCTCTAATTTCAACCAATATTCTCATAATTCAGATCATAATTTGTTGGTGAATATTTTATTTCCCTTTTCCTATAATTAAAACAAAATTTTATTAACCCAATTTCGACGTGGGTGTTCCACCAAGGTTTTTTTATATTTATCCTTTTATTTTTGAATAAAAATTTCAAATTACGAGGATAAAATTTCATTAATGAGGGTAGAATGTAACACCCATGATTTCATAGTACGTCATCTCTTCAAAGTAATTCAATAACTTACGATACACGCAACACTGAGTTCGAGTGAATCACGAAATACCAAACTACCAGTTCAAAATGTGGTTATGAATAGTATTAATTTAATTTTTTATTTTATATAATCCATATAATTTTAGAATCCACATTATGTGTATCTTATACATCATATAATAACAAATTCATTTTTTCTGATAAAATACATATTTTTCAAAAAATGAAAATTTTCCGCCTATCAATGGAGAACCTTATTTTTAAGACCAATATTCGACACTTTTATATATTAAATTTAATTAAATTAAATTATTCCTAAGAAACGGGATATAAAAATTCAGTTTGGATAAATTTTAGGTATTTTTCTGATAACTTTCATTTTTTCATGAATAGTGAAAATAATAAATTTTAATTGAGAACAACATTTTTAGTCTAAATAATTTATATTTTTAAATTATGAATTTAAATGTATTGAAAAAATATTTATATTTTAATTATATCATTTAATACAATTTCGTTCATTATAAGTAATTTCACATTTAAATTTTACATAAACACATGTCAATCATTTGATAGTTTTTAATTTTCAAAAAAACTTTTTTTTTTGTTTTTCAAAATGGGAATTAATTTTAAATTAATTAATGAAACTTATATGGTTTAAATTTGGTAAAATATAACTAAAATTTTAATTCATAATACCCAAATAATCTTAGGGTAGAATTTTTGGTATTTTTCTGAAAACATTTAATTTTTTTATGAATAGGGATAAACACTGCGCATTTGTTTAAATTTGACTTTATATTTAAATAATAGTTTATTTTTTTTAAAATTTATATTAATATAAAATAGGTATATAATACCTATATAAGTGAAATTTAATTCATTGGATTCATTTGATAATAATATTAGATGTATAAAATTTTATTGAACCTTTTAACGTCTTTTACCCACCGTCTAGGGACATTTGAAAATTTGAATAAAACGTAATTTTACTGATTCTATTAATTGAATTTTAAGAAACTATAGATAGGGTTGAAATCAATATGTAAAATGTGTTTCAATAAAATGAAAATAACTTTTGGTGAATAGTTACTTATGACTTTTATTTAGCACAGTTGAAAATAAATATGGTAATTAATGGTAAAAATGATATTATAATTACCCTAACACATGTCCTAATTCTACTGGATAAGTGTATTTCGACCATTATAGACATTATGAATAAAATATTATCATTTTTGACCCATTTTTATTAGATACAGACAATTATTATTATTTTATTTAAAGAAGATTTAAAAGTGAAAAGTTTTGATATTAATAACTAAAACATTATTAATATAGAGCTATACATAAGTTAAATTATACTATAAATATTCATTATAAAGCTAAAAATATTTCCTACATCATGATATTTTATTTATAATTTTTAGACATTTAATATTTAAATTTTTTTATGACACAATGATGTTGCACTAATTACCTAATTAATCAATGAATCAAATAAATGGTAATACAAATATTAATATATATATATAATTTTAAATTTTTGATGAAATACACGAATTTTCAAGGTTAATATCACATGTTATGGTAGATTCAATTTATATTTTTCGAATTAACCATGTTGTTATAACTTTCACAAAAACAAAATATCAAATATTTTCAAAAATGACGAAAATGAGTTTTTAAAACAAAATCAATATTATAAAACTATATATTATTCCTAAAAACATATGGTTGGGCCAATGAACTCTTTTAATTATATATATGTAATTAATAAACCACTTAGGGTTCTATTAAAATTTTATAGTATGTTTATTAACCATGTAATATTAAAATACAAGATGATATTGTAAATGATAAACTGTTTAACTAAGAGTTAAATCTAAAAAGATAATGCTAAAATGGTAACCTGAACATTTATAAAACCTATTGGATTAAAGGATTTCGACCCATATCCACCTATGCCTCGAAATAAAATCATTTGGTTCCATTATAATGTGGAAGTTATTTTAAAATAAAATAATATATCTAGGTTTTCGTAAAGTGACATTCACCTCTCATATATAAGGGTACTGCACCTTCTATCAAAATAACACCACCAAATCCATTTAGATCAAAGTACCCTACCCAAATCTCATTCAAAATTCCTTAAATTCATCCTAGGGTCCTTACCTTGATCAGAAAGCCATACTAAGGATCCATTTTGTTCAAATCAAAAGGAAACACCCAAAGAAGATGTAATTATTTTATTACACCTTTCAATGTTCTTTTCATCTTCCACATTGTCTTTCGTTTTTATTTCAATACCAAAATAAAAAAATACTGTAACTTCTATATATTATTATGTCATTATAAATATGATAAAACCATATTAAATATTCTATCCATCCTATGAATGATAAAGTCACCATGTTTGTGTTCCTACGGCTTACCGTCTCCAAGTCATGGTGTAATTTGTTATTCAACACTAAGTTATTTGGATGGATATAATTATGATTAATATGTATATAAATAATGAAAATAACAATTTAATTTTTCTATATAATTAATATACCATAAATTTCCACAACATTGAATAATTATGTAAATGATATTGTCACTCATGTGTAGGTTTGGCTTACTCTCTCGACAACATGATGAGATTCATTTCCACGTTCAACATTCAATGTTGATTATAAAAATAAATATTATTAATAATTATGTAATATATGAAATAATAATACTACTTTAAATATATATATATATATATCTCATTCACTAACTTTCATTCAATACAATATGAAAATAGAAACATCGTTTGTTTGTACATATGACCTACCATCTCCATAAACAGTGTTTTCCATTTCATATATATATATATATATATATTATAAATATTTATATTATAATTTTATATGACTAATTAATCATGTTTTATAATCTGGATGTATTTAAATCATGATCGAAATTTGATGAATAAGAATAAAAAGTTAAAACACGTACGATAAGAAAAGCAATTATTTCCCGAAATGTTAATTTAACATAGAAGTCATTATTAAATTTGTATTATAAATTCATAAATGAATCATGTATGATATAATAAATATTAATATGGTTCTTTTATAATTTAGTAACATACTATGGTCATTATACAGGAGGTTAAATGTACCCTAGACCAAAGGAAAGTACAAGGTAAGGGTTAATTCCTCAATCTCATTATTATCTGAGATTGTTTATATGCAAGTATTTTTTGGGACATATTTATTATCTGTGTCCATGTTTGATAAATTAAATTTCAAATTAAATCTTTTAAGCTAAACATTTACTAAAACCTCATTTTATATTTTATTAACATTTATTTTTCTAAATTTTTCTCATTAATGTCCATTTTTTCAAAATGGTTTTAAGGATTTATTTATATAGACATGAATGTTTTAAAGTGTTACTTTCTTTCCAATGTTTGAAATTGGTATGAGACACTTTGATTCAAAAATTTATTTTAAATTTCTTCCATTATAAATTTTGTGACTTTTAAATGATTTCATGAAAAAATGATATTTCTCTAAAAGGGTTTTACTGAATATTTTCTACTATGTCAACATCAATTTTGGATATTATTCTTTATTGAGGTTGATTTGTTATAAATAAAATATTCAATATTGTATTGAATGAGTTAGGATATGTTTGACTATGAATCTGCTATTTTTATACCATGTGTGGTTATATTTGAATTATTGACATTTCATATGCTAGTTTTAATATAAATGTTTATATTATGTTTAAAAATTTTAAAATAAGGAAAGTAGTGGAATTGGCATGTGATGAGTGGGGCTCTCTTATGCCCCTCGATGCATAATTTGGTCTCATGAGACATACTAGTGTCTTCAAAAAAGGCTCTGAAAAAAATTATAGTCCTTGAATTAGGCCATGACTATGTTGTAATGATTTACGGCCTTCGACATTCCCACATTATGAAATTAGTTATTACATGTGATTATTCAACTTATATATATCCATGTGCATGTTTATATGGTAATGTTTGATTTATCTTGACCATATTCTGTTCACATTTATGTTTAAAAGGCTGTGTTTTATAACACATATTTATTTAAATTTTTATATCTTTCGTTAAATTATTTTACCTTACTGAGCATCTAAGCTAACCACTTTCTTATGTTTTGTTTTTCCTAAGATTCTATGAAGTGTATAATTTTTTATATGTTGGGTTATGCAAGGGTAAAAATGAATCACTAAATGGATTATTTATGTTGTATTTTATATTTGAATGTGTAATGTAACGTTCATGTATGTAATATATTTTCCAAGACTGCAAAACTAATTTGTCTTTCAGGAACTAATTCCTTGTAATCATTCTAATTTATTAAAATAATGCACCGTCTCCGGGCTTCTATGGTCAAGGCGTTACAGAACCCTTACTGAATGTAAAACCATAATGGCTATACATGTCTTGAAAGGCCCGTGTAGGGTGTGATAATGTTTCTCAATAGGATTCCCCCTATTGTCAAAACAAAACATATGTTGTGAAGAAAGAATAAATAATAAATTGAAGTTAAAAATATTTTTCCATATAAACAAAAAAAATCAAAATTCCCTAGTAATCAATTGACACCCAGAATATTTCACATACATTAGCTAACAGCAAAATCACTGAAGAGGGGATGATCCTTGGAAGAATCCCCATGGTGTCCCCTAATGTCTAATATCCCAGGTGATCCCTCACATTCCACTCTATGTATGTAACTCATAAACTTGTTCCAACAACACCTGGTGTCCCACAATATGTCACTAACATCTCATAGGAATTCCCATTAAAATGAAACCCTAGTCTCTCAGACCCCTCCTCGAAATCAATTATCGGCTGGATGCTTGATGCCCAGAGGCAGAACAATACCTATCCTCAATCAAATATCACCTTCATCTCATATCACAGTGTCCCAAGGAAGAAAATCTTCATCCTACTGGGATTTTCCATGCACGGTGACCTGAATATGATAATCCTATACCCTAAAAGAAGTCCTCAACTATATCATCTGAAGGTTCCCCACCTTCCCTGTGGATTTCAATAGTATTCACCCTAAAACAAATACCTAAGCCCTACTATCGGGGGTCTATGCCCACAGGTGGTCAAAACCACCACATCACTATGTCGACCTATGATCACATGACTCCAAATTGGTGCTTGGCCATCATGAATTAGTGGATGTAACCGAAATTGTACCTAGAATAAACCAAATAGGGTACCTCATGTCCCAAAGACCACGTCACTCATGTTTCAAGTCCATTCCATAAAATATCAGGGGAGAGACCCACATTATGATGACATTGGTGTCTTAATATTATGATAGATTCATCCAATCCTATGATAAACAACACTCGCTATATTTGGGACAAAAGACATATGACCATGTCACCTCAGACCTTATGGTCGTCCTATCAAAATTCTATGCGTCGAGACAATCAAAATACCATAGATCCCATTTCATGAAATTCTAGCATTCCATATATATATATAATCCAATTCAATTTAATTATGAAATTAAATTTAATATGATTGAATTGATCAATTTAAATGAACATAAAAATTCAATTTAATTGAATTAACTAACTCAATTTCAAATAATCAATTCAATTTTAGTAAAATAATTGACTAATCAAAAGACTTATCAGAACTACCCAAGCGGTCAATGTCCTCTAACATGGAATCACATTTGTGACCAAGTTTTGGTATTCTTAATGACATCGCATTAGGTCACATGATCAATTTAAAATAACGAAATCAGTTTAATAGGTTATTTCTATAATATAAAATAGAGAACCAAAATAATATACCCCAAATAGACCATGAAAAAACTATAAAACATATGTAGCACTTACCTTAGATTCATAGATGTATGCATGTCCTGTATTAGCATCTAATTGAAAGCAGTTTGTAAATAAATATAGTTTTCATCAAAACTCCAAAAAATAGGGTATGAATGATCAAACAGATTTATTTCTCCATGTTGTGAGAGAAAAGAATAATAGAAGAATGGGATATGAGAGACTCAATGATGTAGTTCCAAATAACCTGAAGACTTAAAAAAACATTTTTTTATATAGAGGATATAGACCTCAACCTATGAGGAAATGTGGAGGAGGGTTCCTCTGTACTATTGCATGATACATTAATGATGATGTATTAGAAAATAAGGAGAGAAGATAAATAGAAAATTGGTCACAAACCATAATATCAACACATTAATTGGATACATGGTTAGCTTTCGTGGTTTTCTAAATCGTGCAAAACCCGTACAAGCTATAGTGAATGGGAACCGCCAATGTGGAACTACATGTATATCTTACCAATAAGTTTTCAATAACCATAAGAAAACCAAGTATATTTATCTACAAAAACTGAAGATATAGACACCGGACCATGCACCTCACTCACACATATTCTCCCAACCCATGATCAGGGAAAATTAGGGTGTAATTTTAGTTGGAAGAGGCCACATAGTTTAACCTCAAATCGGGCACAGTGACTGCAAATCCAAAATAGGTACTTCAGGCCTCCGACAGTCTTGAAACCCATCCAAATATCCAATTACTTTTATAATTATTTAATACCCTCCAAAATAAGTATATTGGATTTAGTAAAATCTCAAAATTGAGTTACGATGATCAAAAAAGAAAATAAAATTCCAATTAATCCAAAAATTCAATATGGAACCCATTACATAAACATGAGAAATTATAGAAGAGATAATGAAGGAGAAATCCAGATTATGTTGGATCGAGGATAAGATACACCATGAGTGGGAGTTAAAATATGAGGATACCTAAAATAATTTGTAGAGAGATCCTATGAGAGAAATGTGCGATATTTGTAAGTAATATATAAGATATCATGTATTCCTCTTTAAGTATATAATCTTGAATCAATGATATGTAATTCCTCATTTATAAGGGTTTATGTAGTCCTATTCAATATTTTTTTGATATTGGGAATATATTAATTTTATGAGATAGAATTATGATAGATTGTTAATAGAAATATGTAATGATAATTACTCATAAGCATTGCATTATGATACTTTTAGGATATATTGTCTCCTAACATATGTTAGGGCAAAATTACCCGTTAGAGGTATAAATATGTGTTTCCATTATCATTTTGTATGATTTTATTTGACTTTATTTTTATGCATGTATGAATTTTTATTTTGTGTCTATAAATAATTGGGATGTCCTACTAGGTTATTATATAGACATCTATAAATAAATTATACATTGAAATAATTATGGGTATCAGTTTTCATTTTTATAGGAGAACCTAATAATGTGGGATTATTAGGATTAGTTTATGGAAGTAGAATAAGTTCTTTATTAATGTAGCAACTTCTATCAGATCAGGGAGGAATTCACTTGGTGTTGTATTTATAAATATTTTTACACCATGTTCATAGTACTGAATTATATATATTTTTCATGAAATGATTTTCAAAATTAATATATACCTAACTAATGGTATTTTATATATAGTATCATTCATTTTAGTTTACACATGGTTGGTCATGTATATAAGGATTTAATCAATAATATGTATGATTTTTCATTGTATATTTAATGTGAAATTGGATTCCACTTTGTGAGTAGGTTCTCTTAGTTATATTCACCAACTTGAAGCTTATTAGAGATGTTCTTTGAGAGTTAACCTTGAGCTTGTTAGTTTCTTGGTGGGGAACCGACTAGGCGGGTTGTGCTAGAGTGTCATTATAATGAATTTTTATATGGATAAAAGAATAATGTTATTCAATTGTGAGTTTTTTTATTAGTAAAAATAGGCAATGATTCTACTAGTATTTATATATAATCTATTATTCTAGGTAAACCAATTATTGGGTGTGCAAACTAATTATTGGGGGTGCAAACCAATACATTGCACCAAAAGGAATCAAATTGTCTTACTTGTGAATTATTTACTTAATGTGTACAAGGAGGATAATACATAGATAATTTATTTTCTTGGATATTATTGATGAATATGATTTCTTATGATTGGGTTACCATTCACGGATTCATAGTTTTTAAAATCCAATCATATTTTCAAAAAAAATTATCTTTTCTAATTATTATTTTATTGAAAATTATTAATTTTTCTTGAATGTTTTATATTAATAGTTAAAAGAATTTTTTAATATTATAAAATATGAAGTAAAATGTTTAAACCTATCATAGAAAAATCCATAGTTTATCATTACTATAAAAAGAATGTCATTAGGGTTCCACGTTTTTTGTGACCCATGTATGATAAAAATAAAATAGTTTTGATATTAACAATTGATCTCACTATGGATTCATATAAAAATAAAATATCTAAGACATTTTATGATTTTATTCATTAGCTACTTCCAATGTGTAGGGTGAGCATGGTCATTGGTGGTGGATCCATGGTTAGATTATTCATATTTTCCACTATGGAGTGATTTCTTGTTTATAATACATCTTTTTATGGGGATCCTATTTCATGGTTAGTGTGGTAGGATGAAGATGATGATCACACTATCTTAGGAGATTAGTGAAATGAAAAATAGATTTTATTTATATTTGTTAATATGATTTAGTCCTTGGTTTTTATAATAGATATAATTCAGATGTTATTCAATTTGAGGAAATATTCATGACTATTCATAATGTATGCCAAATAGTCATGAATTATTTTATTTCTTCTTAGGATTATTATTGATTATATTCTTATATAACATATGCAATAAAATTGATCTAAATTATGTTAGTCAATGATATCCCCCCTTCTCATTACATTTATGTTTCATTTTTTGAGATCTATATTAAGATAATATAAGTTGTGTATAGAAGGAACTTGTTAAAAATAGTTGTTGACTATAATAATTTATAGTCAAATATGTTTGAAGGTTTGTGTTAGTTTTCCCCGATAAGGGCATGAAAATATCAAATTTGGTACATTTCTCATTTTGTAGTGATGACGAATTATTATATGATGGTGAAGCTAATAATAAGAGTTAATATAGAATATGATTTGTTTTATTATTGTTCAAAGTAAATTTAAATGATAATTGTAATCCAATTATGTTATTTATTGAATTTCGGTTATATAGTAGTGAGTATGACCACCAACATAATATATGTAAGGTAGTTTTAGTAGAAGTAACAGAGATGAGATTACCATTACCCATATTAATATATTAATGAATGAAATCATCGTTTAGGTTACTCGTTTAAGTAATACAAATATTAATAAATTCTTAAATATAATAGTTTTATTATCATTATTGTCTTTATTAATGTTGAATGAATAATATTGAGGTGAGATGGTTGTTAATTTTCATCATGTTTTGAAATTACGGAAAATTACAGGATCACCTAAATTGGATATAATGGAAAACTATAATGTGATATGGTAGAATAATATCTTTGGCATGTGATCTAAATAATTAATTATAAGAAAAATAAATGTATGATTCTTATATATTATATTGATATTTTTTTCTTGAAGAGAATGTTGGTAAATTTCACAGTTACACATTGATTGTTGTGAGTTTATATGAAATTATTAATGTTTATGTTATATGTGATTGATGATTAAACATGATCCAATTTCAATTTCTACTATAAATGATATAGCATAACCCACCCTATATATCATTTATAATATTAGTTTATCTATGTTGTAATTATTTTTCAAGTTTCAGAGAATAACCATAAATCTATTGTACATAGTGTTTAATGGATATTCAATCTTTTAGTCTTCGAGAAAGACTTGTTTTGAGATTGGAGATTGAATCAAGAATTTAAGAGTTACAAAATCAACTAGATGCGATTTATGATATGTTCAAAGTCCCAAGATATGTATCATTTTCTTTTTTGAGCATTGAACCAGCTTCAATTTCAATTTTCGGGGTTTCATGAAGTTTTAATGGTAATAGGGAATCAATAGTGTGTATAATTGAATAAGATGCATAGAATTCCACAGACTGTTTCTATGTACTAAGATGTTAAATAAGTCTTATAATTGGAAATGGATAATTTATAGGAGTATTTTTTTTAAATAGTTATATATTTAATAAAAAAGGATTTGTATTATGTATGTATGGTATTATATTCGAAATTTAGGATTTAGTAATTAGAGATAATTATCTTCATTATGATATGTTTGGAATCTATATTATGTATGAAAAATATTATAGTTAATGAATATATATTATTTATGGATTATATAATTCATAATTAAGATATATTACCTGTATAATTTATATTTCATATGAAATATTTTACATCCTTATCAGGAAATATGAATGATATACCCAAAGTAGGTGGGGGGGTTGTTCAAGGTGTAAAAGTCAAAACCAAAATAAATGTTACCGTTAATATGTTAATTCACTTTTGGGATCTTTACCTCTTATGCATAAGTGGAAAAAATTTCTCTTTAGGTTAACTTGATCCCACTACCTTTTGACGGGGATATTCCTTATTACCCAAAATTCATTATGTTTTACTTTCCATCATTTAATGTTCAAGCTATAATTATGTAGGAATCAGTGAATTTACATGGTTTAAACTCACATGGTAATTCTATAGAGCATGCTATGAAAATGTTCCATTAAAAAAATACAGTATTCTCATTGAAAAATTTGGGAGTTTAGTCTGTGTCACTCCTTACATAGGCTCACTCCCTTACAATGTATATAAAAACCATACTACCTCCCTAGGGTAACTCCATTGATCATTCATTTCAATTATCTCATCTCAATTAATGGATAAACCCAACACAGTTAATTGAATAATAGTTCTCTCCTCTAACTTCCCATTCATGGAATTCATCTTCAAATTTAGTATGATGCTCTATTATAGTTTTGATGGGATTATTCTTCATAAAATACTGATAGATATTTTCTGATCCTTTTATACATTCAAGAGAAAGTAAATGATTTTTGATTCACCACATTTTAGTATTAAAATAATCTATTTTGATATATCATAAATGGTTTCAAAATTCCTATTCCTTCCATCCCATCAATGGGTGATCCATTATTATGATAATTATATATTCATTGTGTTTGGATCTCTTTTGGTCACCACCTAATTCTGGTCACCACCCCTCTTGAAATAAGTAGATCATGAATACATAAATATGATACATTTAAATATCATTGTTGGTTATTAAAACTACACATAACACCCATAACTCTCTCCAAAATTTCCATTATTGCAGTCAAAATAAACTACATTGCATCATCTTATAATCATGTTTTATAAATGAATGGAATAATTCAACAAACATAAATGAATTCACTTAGTTAACTCACCGAAAGTCTCCATCTCACCCATCTATACATATTTTACCATTACGTGGTGAAAACCATTGGGAAATTTTTCTCCCAATTTCTTAGCAATATGACATGGTCTCCTACAATTTCATATTTTTGGATTTAGCTGTTATTATTGACCATTACTAGAACTATCACCCTTTTTTCCTTCCCTGTGTTTCAATTATATTCCCTTATTCTCTGATGATCACATATACGATATAGTTCATATCATGTTCCTCATTGTATATAGGCACTCCACAATTATACCATGATCATCACAATGGCATTGGTATTAATATATTCTCATTTTGAACTCACTAAAACCTACATTAAATTTTGGTTAATCTTGTGTTGGACATCTTTAGAACATGACCACCACTAAGAACTCATTTTTCTTATATTCTCAGGTTCTCTTGAATTCCACCACAATGTCTATCGTATCATAATACCTTACCATTTTTTATTTTTTTGGGAAATTCATCCATCACAAAATGTCAGTCTAAGGATTGGTTAACCTTGAAACATCATATATAACCCTCGCCACAACCACTACTATTGAATAATATTCTTTTTTATCATGTTTCACTATTGTTAAACTCATTTCCATTATATTACATACTGGATTACCTCCATAATTCTTTATTTCCTTAATGTGGATAATATATCCAAAGAACATCCTTTACGTTTCTTTTTGAACTATTTCAAGAAACATGAAATAAAATGCATTGTTAACAATCCTCAAATCATCACATTTACAATTTTATATCTAAGGAAAACATAAAACGTGTTGTTGGAGGATGGTTAACAATGATTTCGGAACTAATCCAAGAAAAAATAAATCAAATTCATTGTTAAATTTACTCAGAGTCACCATTACCTTTTTTATTCACAACAGTCAATCAAATGCATTGTTAACAATTCTCCCTGATTCACTTTTTATATCTTTTTTCTCATCATGGTCAAAGTACATATTATAAATTTTCGTTTTAAAAAAAAATACATTATAATCATTTGAGATTCTTTATAATCTCCCCATTTGTACATTTTTACAATATCCAACACTTCTAATTCCAATAAATCTTCTATAATGGTTGCAATAAGTCATACTCTCCCATATCAGTAATAAAATAAAAAATAAAATGTATTCTTCCATAAAATGAGGAGAAATATTTTAAATAATAATATCTACTTTGAATTGGGAAACAAAAATTGTTTTTTGAACGTGTATCCACTTAATGTGTGGGATGAAACTATACGAAATCTTAATTCATCCTTTTTCATAAAATTCCAAGATGTATTCCTCATGGGATTCAGGAGATATTATGAGGATATCATAACATTTTTTATCCATATATATATATATATTATAATTATTTGTGGATAAAACATAAATATCAATATAATACTGATAGAAGTTAAATAAAACATTTATAATAAAAGAAACCTTTTCTATGATACCACTTTTTATGTCTTATTAGGGGCTTAGATTTTATTAACACTTGGATGAAGAGGGGGAAACATGGTATATAAATCATTACCAATACAAATAAAATAATTTAAATATCTCAATTTATTATATAGATCTGGCCAACATTAACTTATGTGTAACACTATTCACTCTTTTGATTTCCTTGATCTAATTTACTATTCACTTGAATATTCCATTATACCCAGGAATTTCTCACGGTTCCATGAACAAATTTTACTGTTCATGTGGAATGTAAACGGTTGAATATAATTTACATGGATCACTATCACTAAAATTCTAGAATGGTAATATTAAATTGATGTTCCATGAACCAAAATCCACTATCTATACAGAACAACGGCAGGGTTCTGTCATCGTTATTGAATTCCCAAGATAACTACCTTGAAATGTTTAGGGATATATAATTGATATATAAGGTTATCAAAACCATTAATTACTTCCAAGTATCACTATATATTAAAGGATCAAATAATCATAGTATATGTATTTGTATGTCCCTTCTCTAGTATCAAATTCATGGTTTTCATCTTTAAAAAATATAAATTGTCTGCTTTAATATAATTGCGATGATCCATACACTATAATGATAATATACTTGAAATAATTCATATTAATTCCATATAATGTCTAGAATTTATCAATTATTTCTTAATAGTTATGAATTATTCTGATTCTAATGATCTTCAATTGATTCTAGGTCCTTATTCTTCTTTTTGTAACCTCATATGGAAATGATTTAATACCTTGATAATTTGATAATGAATGTGTTAAGATCTGTAATGAATCGAACATTCATGAAAAAAATTCCCATTATATTATTTAATAAAATGTATTACTGAATTAGAAAACATATGGACAATTTCATATTTTATCCAATTGTGTTTAAATGTTCGTTAAGTATCATTACCATGGATAATATAGTCATTTAATAGTGATTACATGACTAGTATATATTTAATGTTTTAAAAAAATTCGACACAGACGATGGAGAGGATGGACTAATCAAGTAGACTAAAGCCATATAAAGAATGTTTTTTGGTTCTTGGAATGGAGCTACCATCAATGGGATTCTCTCTTGACCAATCTGAAGTCGAGATTCAAAACATCAATCTTGAACAGAATAGCCTTTGGGAGAAGTACAAGTTAATAGAGATTACCACCCGAGTGATGTTATCCAATCGATCACAAAAGTCTGTCACAATCGCAAACCTTACCCATATGTCTTTTGAGGGTGTTATAAGAGTTTATTTGACAAGGTATTAGTTATTTTTTGTGCAATATTTGTTTATATATAATATAATTTTTCAATCAATTCCTTTATTAACATGTTTTTTCTTAAAAATATAATGAATAAGATATATTGACTTATCGAGTAAAATGGTACATTTCAGAAATATATAAATTGATATATTAAAATAAATTTTCAATAATTATTTTTTTA
The DNA here is from genome assembly GCA_963277665.1 of Viscum album. NCBI lineage: Eukaryota > Viridiplantae > Streptophyta > Magnoliopsida > Santalales > Viscaceae > Viscum > Viscum album. The sequence goes on from OY728161.1 coordinate 1,598,899,845, forward strand.
TAATATTTTAATAAGAATTTTTTTTAAACGGTGAATAGATTTATTTTCTATACCCAATAAAATATTAAGTATTTATATTGATAAGATTATATTTTTATACGATAAAATAGAATTTTTTAAATTAATTAAATTATTAATTATTGAAAATTTAATGTAATTAATATTTGAATAATATATTATAATCTAATTACTTTTATAAATAACATATGAGTATATAATATTTATGAAGTGGACTGTAATTTTTATGAAGGCTAAAAAACTATTTTTTTCAACACCCATAAAATTTCAGTAAATGCATGTTATTATTTTAAAATATACTATCCAAATATTTAAGAAAATTACATATATAAAATAAATCTTATTTTTGGAATCAGAAAATCCAAATTTTCCAAGGGTGAATTTTTCATAATTTTCTGAGGTAGTCGATTTTTTGGTTAAAAAATAAATATCGAATAAATATATAATTTGTTTAATTACATCATAATGAACCAATTGTCATTTAATAAAATAAGATTAAAGGTTTATTCGTCGAATATATGTTTTAACATATAAATAATGTCATTTTATATTTGTTTGATTAATTTTTTAATTCCCTAGTGGACCCTCCAAAACATATAATATATTTTATCATTTTAAAATTACATTCTTGATAGGGTGACACGCCTCCACATAAATAAGCCTATTATTTTAATAGGTTCAGACCAATTCCTTATAAAATGTTATATACCGCTACCCTTTGGTAGAAACCATAGGAAAAAACATGTTATGGTTTGTGGTTTTGATTACTTTAATGTGTAAGGTCTAAAACCTAAATAATAATGAATTCCCCCCATTTCCAATATAAACCCACTAAATATCTAATTATTATATAGTAAAACTACTTTGATATCGACCGAACTATTCCCCATACTCCCTACAGTCATGCCAAGGTACCCTGAGCTCCTAAGAAGCCTCTGCCAAGCCATTGAGATCACATTTCCATGTAAGGGTTCCTCACATTCTTCTCCTCCTACCAAATAAAAGAATCTCATTTGAATGCAATTATTGTTATTTAAATTGGTTATAATGTCATTATTTAAAAATAATTATAAGTATTTACATTTTAAGTCACATGAATAAGGTATTATTTATCCTCCCTCTTTTTGACCCTCACCTAAACCATTACTATGCTAAAATTTCGTAAGGAATCTTACACCCTCTGCTTTTATCAATCATTCTTTTCTTGCTATATATTTTATTTATTTTATTCCTATTTTGGGATATGTTATTTAATTACTACATACTTTCCATTTTATTTATAAATCATTATAGCCACATTCACTCTCATTTATCCCTCTTATGTACCCTTATATACTCCCATTACCATGTCGAATTTCCTGAAGGGATTCCTTCCTCTCACTCTTTTGACAATGTTTCTTTATATTTTAATACACTTTCAAATTAAATTAAATATGTTGGGGTTTGATTTTTCACTGCCCCCATACTTCCACATTATATTTTAACGATGATATACAATATTTTGTATCATTAATGCCTTCCCTGTACACCCATCACCATGCTGAAGTTCAATAAGGTATTTCACTCTTCTAAATTCTATTCAAGTATTTCTACCATATTATGCATCTGTATTCCATTTCATATATTGGGATATTGTTTTCAGTGATCCCCTTACTAGGTATTTCATGTATAAATGATGAGGGACCACTTTCTCTCTCATCATCCCAACTGATGAATTTCCATATGACGACAATATACTCCTGAAATTGCACCGTGATTTTCCAAGAAAAGATCATCATGTAGTGAATACCATACTCCTTTGTCTATCATGGGTATTCACCTTTATTCACATATACTTATTGAATGTAACTAACATATATTTATTCTACATTCCTTAATCATGGACTAACTTATGATATTGAATGATTCCATGTTATACGATCCATGTGGCACATTTATGCATGAAATGAAAGGTTTATAAAGGGTGGTCCCTGATAGTTCTCCAAAGCATTGGGTAATGCTTAATTTAATGATAAGCCATGTGAAAAGAGGGTTTAATCATACTAATTCTTTCTCAATGAGGGTTTACTATTTCTAGTTCATGTGCAATGAGGGTTTAATAATGTTAATTCATGTGCAATGAGGTTTTAATCGTGCTAATTCATGTGAAATGAGGGTTTACTCAAGCTAATCAATGTAAAATGAGACTTGGCTCATGCTAATACCATGTTGTCTATTTTTTCTACATTTCCTTGTTATGATAGCCATGCTATGTCAATCCTTTATGTTCATGTTTCTATTTTTCTCAATTGATATGCCTATTTCCTATCATGAACTACATTCATCATGTAATGACTTGTTTAATCCGTTATTGGGATTTATTACTCACCCTTTTCATATTTATGTCCTCAGGTTATCCCATGAAATTCTATATATGAATTAATTATGTGGTCATGTAAAATAAGTTCTGAATAAAGATATTGTGTTTTATGTCTGATGTTTTTTTGTAGTTTTCCTAATTTCCCAACACACTAGACCTTGTGATCATCATAGTTATATTAACAGCATGTTTATGTAATAAATCAAGATTAAATCTTTAATAAAGATCAGGGTTGGTTTTTATTGTATCAAAGGATATGTTTAGTTATTTTTGGGATTAGGATTCGAAATCCATAGTGAAATTCTCAAGGATAAGACTGAGTTTAAAGAGAAATTCCCCAAATTTTGGTGTGTATAGAGTTTGTTGTTTATCAATAAAATAAATCCCTTAATGGATACTGACATGGAAAGGTGGATCTAGAGCAGATGTAACTAGGGGAAAAACCCAAAAACCCCACATTAAGATAGACTCAATTGGGAAATGGTGCAAGACAACAGGACTTGATTCACTTTTGTATCAAACCTCCAGGGGGATATTCTTTGGTAAATTCATAATCATATTATAAACCATTATTAAGGGAATAAAAAAATTCCAAAAAGAATATATGTTAGGAATTAGATCATTGATAACATAGATTGAATCCTATAAATTTATATGTTATAGAGATAAATTTAATTTATGAGGTATCCTTTTAATGTAGTTGGATTCCACATTATGTGTTATATTGTTTAAGATAATAATCTATAATTTTATTTTTATTCTAACCAATGGCCATAAATATGATGAATTGGGCTAACAACTGATGTGAAGGTAAAGGTGATGAATCTCCCAATGATATTCCCAATTAAATGGGTGCAAAGGAAGACATATCATGATTACAACAAAATTGATATCAGAATAACAATTAGAAAATGGTAAATTTTTTAATTACCAAGGACATCAGGGAATAGGATGATGACATCTCATGAAATTTGATTTGAAAAAGTTGATAAGATAAGGAAAATCCAATTTCCTTTGTGCAATAAGTGTGGAAAGATGCACCAAGGGAAATTTCACAAGGGGACTATGATATGTTTTATGTGAAGACATTATTGTTACCAATAAAATAATTGTTGATCCAATATGGATTATTTGATGAATGGATATAATGTTCCATATAAGGCATCAAATATAGTTCCATTCTATAAATTTGGAGAAGTCGAGCATTACCAATGAAAATTCACTATTGCAAGGGCTGGGAAGCATGATGAGCACTAACTATCTCGTTCATCAAGGGAGCATGAGAAGTCCTATGCTGACATGTATAATCACGAATGAATTAAATGGAACCACTAATTCATAGTGGTGGATGTATTAATGTATTTCAATTAAAGTATTATTAGTATATCTAAAATGTTTTCTATGAACATAGAGTATCCAGTTGAAATTATATTAAATCATTCGGGGAAAACATTTGTAAGTGTTGTATCACATGTTGACGTTTTTGGGAATGTTCTTCTCAAAAATTTTATAAGTCTTACTTTGATGGATTTTGAGGAAAAAAATATAAATCTAGTTCCTATTCCTCAAGGAAGTTGAGAATTCATGAGAAAAACCATCCCTGACATTATCTGGATTTAACAGCTGGGATATTTGCATTGAAATTATGGTGGCATTATCCCTTTGGGAGAAGTGTGAAATAAATAAAGATCACAAAATACTCAAAAATATATTCACACATAAAGAGATAATTATGAACCAATTAAGACGATTAGAGATGATAAATGACTATAACTGCTCACTCCAATACCGCCAGATAAAAACGTACAAGGTTGAAGATGCTCTAATTATAATGGATCCAGTAACTATTTCATTGATTATAATTGAAAATGATATTACCTTATTAGATATGATGAATATGTACATGGGAATACTGAAGAAGAGAATATCATCAATCTTTTAATAAATGATTTCTTAAACATCTCTTTTGTAAAGGTTGAAGTTTAATAAAAAGGACGATGTGGAATCAATAAGAAAGTGGAAACTATCATAGAAGGTAAATACTCGATGTATAATTTTAATGAAGAAGGAATTGTGATATTTGAGTCAAGACAATGTGTTCTATCAAATATAGAGTTAATGAAATAACTTTTGGATGATGAAAAAATTTAGAATTTCTCCTTTCACCTCAGAGAAACAAACCAATAATGTGATATCCTGTAGAAATATTGGTGGGATATCATGAAGAATGAGAATACTAAGTATACATCAATGTGCCCGGTATGCCCGCAAGTAAAGGTAGAGAGGAATTTGTCTTGGTGGATGATGCAACGGTTACTCATAACAATATGTATGTGCGACAACATCATCATCGACTTTGTATCCGTACATTTGAATACATACAAAGGAAAAAAATCCTATATAGGTGATAGTGGATCCTATTATAAAGACTGGCCACTTCATTGAAATTCATGAGGATTTTTCATTGGATCAAAAGGCAAATATATACATTAGATAAGTTGTCAGGCTTCATGGATTTCCACTATCGATTGAATCCTATCGAGATCCAAGATTCTCCTATATCTTCGATAAGAGTCTCGAACATGCTCTCAATACTTAGTTAAACATTAGTACGAATTACCATCCTCAAACTAATGGCCAATATAAGTAGACTATCAAAACATTGGAGTAAATGTTGAGAGAATTATCAATGGCCTTCAAAGGATGAAGGGATCAACATATTCCAGTGGTTGAGTTCTCTTAAAAAAATAGTCTAAACTCAATCCTCCAAATAGATCCTTATGTATCCATTTTATGGGAAGAGGTGAATAACACTGGCATGATTGGATGAATTTGTGGAGAAAAAACTCATAGGTCCACAAATGGTCAATGAAATGGTGGAGAAGGTTAAGACCATCCATCAAAAAATTAAATATACACATATTCGAGAAAATATATATGTTGAAAACCATCAACGAGACCTGGAGTTAGGTTATGGAGACTTGGTATTCCTCAAAATATCTCTATGGAAGCAAGTTATGAGATTTGGGATGAAGGGAATGATTGGTTCAAGGTACATCACCCATTTTGAGATCCTTGATTTCATTGGAGTAGTTTCTTGTCAACTAAAACACCCACCAAACCTATCTCATGTACATGATGTATTCCTTGTATAACTATTGAGGAAGTACAATACTTACCCATCACATGTACTCAATATGATGGTCTTACAATTAGTGAATGATGTATCCTTTGAAGGGAAGCCAGTGAAGATCATATATCATAGGGAAAATATCCTACAAAATAAGAAAATTCCCCTCATCAAATTGTTTTAGAGAAACCACATGTTTGAACAATCAATGATGGAACCAAAGAAAATTATGAGGTAGAGTGACCCTCGTATATTTTTGTGTGAGAAATAGAAATTTCACTGGTGAACTTTTTAAAGGGGGGAATTCTGTAACAACCTGATCATTCGTGAATAAAATACCATTTCGTTTATTTAATTAAATGTATTATGGATATATAAAACACAAGAAAATTTATTATTTTATCCAATTGGGATTAAATCACCATTTAGAATCATTACTGTTGACAATATAGCCTTTTAGAAGTGATCTCATGACAAGTATAAATTTAATGCCTTTAAAAAGAATATTTTTCAACCTAGAGAAAAGAGAGGATGGCCTCATCCAGTAGACTCAAGTCATACTAATCACATTTTCAGAGCTTAGAAATGATGTAGCATCACTGGGCTTCTATCATGGTCAATCCCAAGTCGAGCTTCATCATGTTAATCTTAAACGGAATCACCTACGATAGAATTCCATGTTTATAGATATTACCACCCGAGCGATGTTATCTGATCCACCCCAATATTCTTTCGCAATCCCACACCTTACCCTTATGTATTATGTGGGTGATATAAGGGCTTATGTAACAAGGTATTAGTTACATTTTGTGTAATCCATTTTTTAAAATTATAGTATTATTCCATCAACTCCTTTATTATAATAGTTTTTCATAAAAATATAATGAATTATATAGATTGGTTTTTTTTGGTTAAATGGTAATTTTCAGAAATATATAAATTATTATTTTAAAGTATGTGTTTTTTAATAATTTTATCATAATAGTGTTATAAAAAATTTCTTTTTATTTATAATTTATTATTATATTTATTATTTTTACTCTATAAAAGATTATGTATTTAGTTCGATAAGAATTATATTTTCATACAATAAAACAGAAATTGTCTTTTTAATTAATGAATTGAAGAATTATTTATTTTTTAAAATAAATAATATTTTAATAAAATATTATTTTAAAATTACATTTATGAATAATAAATGATTATATAATTTTTATGAAGTTGTTTTTAATTTTTATTATAGCTTAAAAACTATTTTTTTTAAAACCTGACAATTTTCTATAAATTTCAATTTTTATTTTAAAAATGAAAAATAACGTATTTAGAAAAATATTTAAATGAAATAAATATTATATTTGGAATCAGGACATTAAAATTATCCAATGGTAAATTATACATAATTTTATGAGACAGAAAAAGTTTTGGGTAAAAATTAAAAATTGTATAAATTTGTAATTTTTTTATGACATCATAATAAAACAATAGTGATATAATAAAATACTATAAAATGGATATTTGGAAAAAATAATTTTTACCATTAAAAATTGTGATTTTAGATTTATTTGATTAATTTTATAATGCTTTAGTGGAACCTTCAAAACATTTAAAATAGTTTGACATTTTAAAATGATTTCTTTGAGTGTGTGTCTGACCTCCACCTAAGAAAGAATAATATTATAATATTTAATGATTTTGTCCTTATAAAATATTTTATACCACATTAAATTGGAATAAACCATGGTGGGAAACCATGGGATGGTTTTTGGTTTTGATTAGTTTAATGTGTAGTGTCGAAAACCTAAATAATAATGAATTCCCTCTCATTTCCAAATAGACCCACCTGATATCCCATTAATCTTCAGTCAATACATTTTTATCTCAACTAAACTATCACCCATAATCCCTAGTGTCCCCCAAAAGTTACACCAGGTTCCCAAGAATCATTTCCCAATCCAATGGGATCACATTTCTATGTAAGGGATCCTCACTATCCAGTCCTCATTTTAAATTCAAGCATCTTATTTGAAAGTAGTTCTTGGATTTTCGAATGGTTATCATTACAATATTCTATAATAATTATATTTCTTTCCATTTTATGTTATTTTAATATTGTATTATTTTTCCTCCCTTATTTTATCCCTTACATAATCTATTACTATGCTGAAATTTCGTAAGGGATATTCCACCCTCACATTTTATCAAGAATTATTTTCAAGGTATGTATTATAATTTATTTTATTCCTATTTTGGGATATGTTTTTAAATATCCAAATTACTTCCAATTATATATATATAAGTCAGGATATCCCCTTTCACTCTCATTTATCCCTCTTAATAATTATTATGTATTCATGTTACCATGCTGAATTCCCATAAGGGGTTCATTCCATTCTCATTTTAATCCAAATTTCATTATCTTTTAATAAAATGTTATATTCAATTAAAAATGTTAGGGTCTGATTTCAAACCTCCAACATACATCCATCCTTATTTTTGAATGATGAGATACGATTACCTCTCTCATTAATTCCTTCTATGTGCACCCGTTACCAGGAAAAAATTCATTAAGGGATTTCTCTCTTCTTATTTCCATTTAAGTATTTCCCCCATATAATGCTTCTAAATTCCATTTCATATGTTATGATTTTATGTTCCCTAATCCCCTTATTTTATATTTCTGGTATAAATGATGATGTACACTATTCTCTCTCATCTTTCGAACTTATGAATTTATATATGACGTTGTTATGCAGCTAAAATTGCAATGTGATTTTCCGAGTCAAAATCCTCGTGTAGTGAATACTGTACACTTTTATCATTCAAGTGTATTCACATTTATGAACATATAATTATTTAATGGTACTTAAATTTTTGTATTATTCATTCCTTAATCATGAAATAAATCATGATGTTGAATGAATCCATGTTATATGATCTATGTGTCACAATTATGCATGAAATGAAATGTTTATAAAGGGTCCAACCTGATAGCGCTCCTATGCATTGGGTAATGTTTAGTATCATGATACTCCATGCACAATGATAGTATAATCATGATAAATCATGTGAATGAGGGTTTAGTCATGCCAATTCATGTGCAATGAGGGTTTACTAATGCCAATTCATATGTAATGAGTGATTACTGATGATAATTAATGTGTAATGAGGGTTTACACATTTTATTCCATGGTCAATGAGACTAGGCTCTTGATAAAATCATGTTGTATGTTGTTAAAAAATTACCATATTATGACAGTCATTCTATATAATTCCTTTTTGGTCATTTATCTCTTGTGCTCCATTGATATTCCTATTTCCTAACATATACTATAATCCTCTTGTTATTCGTTGTTTACTCCCTTACTGGCCTTTATAGATCACCCATTTATTAGGTATGTCCTCCGGTTATCTCGTTCAATACTATGTACGATGGAATAATTCTATCATGTAAAATAATTTTTCAATAAAGATGTTTTACTTTATGTCTTAAGTTATAATGTAATGTTCATAATTTCCCATGACCCTAGACCTCTTGATCCACATAGTACCCTTAAGTTAATTTTTATGTTATAAATCATAGTTAAATAAGTAATATAGAGCAAGGTTGTTTTAATATCTATTTTGGTCACCAAATTAATCCACTTGATCTCCAATTATGAAACAAGGAGGTCATATGTACATAAATTTTAATCCTATCAATATCATTATGGGTATATAAAACAACCAAAAACTCCCATAATTCTCCATAATATTTTTATAACTATAGTAAAAATAATTTGTGGCTTGTCCGCTCTCCCTTCCAACATAAATGAATACTAAATTTAATTTTTAGGGGAAACCCTTAAAAAACCATCGAATCGGGTTGGATTCATGGTCTGAAAATGAGAAATATATTTATGGATGCACTTATGAACCATTCAAGAATCACAATAATTAAATATGAAAATTTTTACAAGTAACCCATTAACATACCCTTCACCATGGCATGACGAAAATTGAATGGTTATTTTTTCTACAACACACTAAGAATTATGTTGTGGTCTCCTTCTATTGGATGTTTTGTATTGTATCAATACATACCAATTATGACCATTTTCCCTTTCTTATGTTACAAATGGATTATTTCATTCAACCATGTTCAAATATATGGTTTTTCCATTATCATGTATACTATTTTTAACTGACACCACTCTAGTACACCATGGTCATCCCTAAAATGTTGTGTAATTTATTATTCTATTTTTTAACCAACAAAGTCTGATCTAGTGCATGGTCAATCTCATGTTGTCCATCATTATACAATAACCTCCACCATGATTTCCTTTAGCCTATTTTCCTCATGTGATTTGAAATTATTTTCGGGTCATAACCCCAACATGGTCCCTATCATGTTTTCCTATATTAGGAAAAACTTTCTCCACCTCAGTCTATGATAAGGAGTTTTTACCTCAAAATCCTATTGAAAAATAGCACAATGATCATCATGATCGAGTGGTATTAATTAGTTTGTCATTTTAATCTCTTTTGAATCTCTATAACCATAGATTTTCATTCAAATTCTATCTATAATTATCTATTTCTATTTTTTGGATAATATATCCAATAAACCATCCTTCAGGTTGTCATCTAAATATCCCCATGAAACAATAATTCAATTTGACTATTAACAATCCTTTAAACACTACATTAACCTTCTAAATTATCATCAACATTATCATACATATTTACAATCATGCTTATTTCAATAAAATCCAATTGTATCCTTTGGGATACATAAAGTAATATATTTCACATTTGAAATATATATTATGTAAGGAATATATTTTTTATAATTAAAATATATTACTATTGGAAATTCTTGATGATATGTGACATATTGTGGAGTTTAAATTTTATTTCATACATGATTTATAAGAGTTTACCATATGATATGAAATAAAATTTATTGGTGATAAAAAAGGGTTAACAAGAATTTATATCTTTTCTCTATATAGTTATATTGTATAGATTCCATAATATAAGAAGAAGGTTATGTGTTGAGGTCCTACAAAATGAGTGTTCTTGTTTTTTTAAGGAAGGGTGTGACACTATGAATCAAAGTATTTTACTATGATGTGGGTCACAGTAGGATGAATCATTCCATGAGGATAAGGGTTATGTTTTTTATCTTGTTAAATGAGTTTTTTTGTGCATGGAATTTTAGGGTGATTCCATAATGTGACCCTATAGTGAAGTCGGATAGTAGTTCTTTTTGTGGGATGAGTGTTTATACATAACCCAATGGGATATACAAGGAAGGGTTACAAATGTTATGAAATTAAAAAATAATCCTTAAGGGTCATTTTGGTATATGTATCTTAATTATTTTTTTTAAATCAAAAAATATGATGGGTTTTTTGGACATTAAATTTTCACCCCCTCCCTCTAGATTATTCAACTCAAGGAATCCCAAATTTGTTATGGATGAGGTTATCGCACCACAGTATTCTCCCTAATCACCTCTTGATATGTATTTATCACTTTTTTTGTACTCTTCCTTAATCTTATTATTTTCTTGTTATTCCAAATTTCTTCCCTCATGATTTTCCACTCATTTATTATGATTAGAAAAAGGATTGGGTGATGATTCCACAAGAAAATAGTAGAATCATCCTTAATGTTGGGGATTTTTTAGTAGGTGGATGGAATATGTCCCATTAATATTATAACTATAGGTTTCATTTGGATAAATTGATATATGAAAATACATGAATTATTTTTTTATTTCCTTCATTTGGTGAAAATTTATGAATAATTTCTAATATGAAATTTGGAATTTGGTATGCTAGAGGCCAAGGGGGTTGTTTGGGGTGGTGCACATCACTTTTCTAAGGATTGAATAACAGGAGACCACCTACGATTAATTAATTAAATATCCCACTTAAAATTATGAGAAATTAATATAGGTTTAATATTTAACTTAACTGTAATTTTATTTATAATTTATTTGGATGACTTTTGATGGATTTATGACCTTATGTTGAAGGATAAGTTATTTTTATTCTTTAACGAGGTTAGGTGACACTATGTTAGTTTGGGATATAAGGGACAGTGGAAGGAAATCATACCCACACTCTTGGATATTATTCATTAATTAAATACATGAGACATATGATTTGATACCACATGTGATGATTCATTAATAACACACATACATTTTACATCATGTAATTAATTTATACATTTTTTCTCCCAAATTAACTCAATACCAGTACCCAAAGGATCAGTGTGTTTTTATATTATCATCATGAACATCTCATTTTACAATATGTTTTCATAATTTCACAATAATAGTCTCCGAACATGATACACTTTTTTAAAAATATGACATAATACTATCTTCCACAACCCGAGGAATGAGGAAATAAGAAACAGTTGATCCTAAATTATCAGTGCAGGTATAAATCATATATATTAATCTAGGATCACATGTTACAATACAATATGAATGTGTATATTATAATATAATCTAGTATCACAGATATAACATAATTTAATCTTACTTAATAAAAGGTTCATCATAAATAAAAAATGTTAATATAATAATTTTATTTTAAAACATAATCCATATTAGTGTGGAAACATCTAAAAATAATATATGAACTTGATTTATAATATCATAATATATTAGTAATAAGACTACTGATTAAAAATCATGGTTATCCACTAATAATTTTTTTACATAATGCACTTTTCTAACTATCTTCCCATAAAATAGTATTTTTGTGCTAAACACAATAATTTTTTTTGGAATTGGGGAAATTACCCATATACCCTTTTATTTTCAGGATCACCACCCAAGTACCCTTTTGGGATTAGTCTTACAACCTGTGAACCCTTTGGGCGTTGGTCTCACTACCCAGGCACCCGTATTGGTCTGTGAACACCACATGTATAACCATTTGATATTGGAATCAAAACCAATGTATCATTTTTTATCTTATGAGATAGAAAAATTCCCCTAATTATTTAAATGGATATAATAAAACCACCCAAAAAATAGTAATATAACATATATATGTGTACTATATGAACTTGAAAACATTCATCATTCTATCATTGTTTCATTAGATTTTTTGGAAAGAAACTACTTCTCTAAAGATTTCCATAATACATTATAATAACTCATTAATAGGGAAAATGTAAATGGTATAATTAGAGTATATTATAAATAAATAAATTTGAATAAAAAATTATGTCTAGCTAGAGGAGAAAACATTTATCAGTTTATTAAAAAAATTATTATAAAAAAAGGAGAAATATCCCTTATATTTGAAAAAATTTATGATGAATAAAAACAATATAAAAAATAATGGAAATAGAAATTAATTATTAAATGTAACAAATTATTTAATTTATTATATTTAAATTTAATTAAATGATAGTTTTGGAGGGTTAATTTAATTGTAAAATGTTAAAATTGGTGATTTTTTTGAAACTTTTATATAGATTGTCAATATTTTAATAATAAGATCATACTAAAAATATTAAATGAAAATTCAAATTGAAATTAAATTCATCAATATTGAATATGAATCATAGAAATTATTTATTAAGAGATAAGGTCATCCATAACAAATTATAAAGAACATGTACATTATTGTGAAATATTCCAAACATAAAATAAAAGATAAGGTCATGTCAACCAAAAATCATCCATTCAGATGATTTGTAAACCAAATGATGATAATATGGTAAGAATATTTTTAATCACAATAAATAACTAGATAAGATGAAAATATGTTGGATTTTAAATTGGGAGGATGTAAAATTCCTCCCAATATATATTTAACCCAATTTAAATTCAAATTGAGATTGGAAAAAATATGTACCATTACAGATCACATCCAAGAAAAGAACTTTATGCCTAGGGTAATATAGAAAACCATCTAAATAACTTATTTGAGAACCTTATTCATATATATTACCATTTATATTATTAAATTTAAACCATTTTGTAGACATTTTTTAGTTATTTATTAATTATTTTCATCATTAAAAGAAAGAAATTTTTAATGTTTTCATACAAGTTTCATAATGGATATTTCGATACTTATTCAATGTTTATATGTTTATCATTTTAAGATTATTCAATTTATATGAATCGGTTTGGTTTAGTTATTTTAATATACTAATGTTCATTTAACGGATCATATTTTTATTGTTCTTGAGAAAAAAATTGATGAAAAATTTATTCTTGTTAATTTACCGATAAAAACGTAATATATTATAATGATCATTCATTACTGTTTCATCTATAAAGAATAAAAAAATGAAGTAAAATATTCCTTCAAATAATATAAGAAATTTATAAATTTATTTATACCTATTCATGATAAAAATGTTGATGATGGTATAACATCATTTATGTAGGTTATTGAATTTTCCCAAACAAGATCTTGTTATAATAATGAATGGGTAAGAGTTTAGAATTATATAGTATTCTTATAATATTATAAATATAAAATTTATGTTAATATAATATATTTATAATTTACAATATGATTTAAAAAGAGTTTATATGTGAAGGTAATTGAAAAAGTTGGTGGAGAAATATTTACTTCTCTTTATGAATTCTCTCATATACATGATTCCCTTTGAAATGTGTGTCCTAATATTCCTACCTTAATGTAGAGGCCATAATACAACTAATATGATATCCTGAGATTAAATAAATTGTATGTATAAAATTGATATTCAATGGATAATAGTGGGTTGGAAGGGGTATTGGAGGGTCTATTTATAAGAGAGTTATGGGTGGCACTTCCATAAATTCCCATTCAATAAAATAATCATTTTAATATAAATTAAAATAAAAGGCGGATAAATAATGAATGTGATAAATTATATTCCTATATATATCCATTTATAAGAGAGTTATGAGTGGCACATCCATAATTTTTAATGTTTTCATACAACTATTGGATACATGGATACCTGATTTCCATATATCATATTACATGTTTCTTAAGACCTTATTTCCAATATCCATATGTCTAACGACTGTATATATAACAATAAATTATATTCATATATATATATCCTTACAAATATGACTAAAATAAATCATCCTATTTTCTTTTCTCCAATGCTGATTGTAGTATTTATATTGTTTTTTCTTATTCCCTTATTTTTAATTGGGGTGTTTATCTTCAGAGAAAACAATAATGTAAAATACTTTATGTTCATGGTATTTTTATTCAATTTTGGATTTATTTCACTCTTGAATTTCTTAATTATGTTTTATATTGGATTATTATGATGAAATATTGAATATATTTCATTGTAATAATTTACCCTGATTAAATTATTCATATAACACTATAGTTAAGTGCTTTATGTGAAAAAGATATTCAATATAGTATTTTAATAGAAAATCCAAAAAATATCTTCTGATGTTTCATTCTACCCCCTTAAATATATTATATCCCCACTATTTTAATCTCTAATGAAAATAGTAAAGAGTATAAAAAGGATAGACTCGACTGAAGATATATTTTCTAATGAAATAATATATTTATATTATTATGTAAGACTAGAGAACTCATATTATCAAGAATAATAGGTATATAATTAACATTTTGTTCCTCCCCAATCAATTGAGAATAATGACCATCATAATTTGTACTAAGACCCATAAAAATGAATTAATTCCAATAGTTATTTAATTTTTATTATTCTATTGATATATAATCGTATTATGATTTGGGATATGAAATGTGAACCACTCCTTAAAAAATTTGCAAGGGATCTATATTCATAGATCCAATCGTTACCCAAAATCACATGAAATTTTACTAAAGGAAGTGTAATAAGATTTCCAATAATCAAATTCTTACAAAAATAAAATGGAGAATGGATGTGTACTTAGTATGTAATCAACATACCATTAATAATTTCCATTACTAATTCATTATAAAATCATTGGGGTTGTGATTTGATGTTTGTATAAATATTTCTAGATATAAAGGACTTGGTAGAATCAAAATCAAAAAATGGACTAATATTTTATTAGTTGATGATCTATAACACCCCTACATTTTATGGTATTTATCTTCTTAAATAAATTAAATTTATTTTATAGCTTATGATTTTTTCAACCGAAAGCCTAAACAAACCATAATATACTAAAAAAATTAAATCCCATTGGAATAGTAATTTAAATATTTGGAATAGTAATTTGAAAATTATAATATTAACCTCACCTATAAAAATATAAATAAAATTTTGGTTTCTCATAAATGAAAATATAATATATTTGTATAATATTATAAAGAAATACCTATTTTAAAATTGATTAATTTTGTTTTTGTTTTTTGTGGAATGATAATTTTTAATTAACATTTCAAAATTAATATATTCATTTAGAAGAAAATTTATTATAATAAAAAAGATTTATAGATTATTATTTTTTTATTATAATTATAACATAACATTATGATACCATAATTAATTTTTAAATTTTTCATAAAATTTCTTATAATATTAAAACCGGTTTTTTTGAATAAATGATGATTTTAATGAGAACGAAAATTTATAATATTTAGAAAAATATATTCAAAAAGTTGAATCTTTTTTATATCTACACATCATAAAATTTTTATGGTGAATTATTTATATTTTTTTAAATAGTTGAATTTTTTAGGAATAGTGAAATACCGTAATTTTTAATATTTAACATTTAATGCCAAATAAAAGAATTAATGATACATTTATGATGTAATAAACCATTATTTCTAACTCACATCCACTATTTTCTATACTTTTTCCCCATAACCATTACCATTGATAGTCTTGTGCAAAACTAATAAACTAATTATTAAATTAATAAAAAACACCCCTATCCTCCCACAAAAAATACAGCACCTCACCACCCCTTATCCTCAATCCTTATAATCCTTGCAAAATGACACAATAATTACCAATAAATTATAAACCCTATAAATAACATATAATCCTTAGTTTTATTTTGAAAATACGAAAGGAAAGTGTCTTAATGTATGATCATGACGATCCATGAAGGTACTTCCTTGATTAAATTGTGGTTAAACATTAATTTTTATGGATAAATTGGGGGTTCATTATTGTATGGGATTTTATTGTAGTGTTAAAGGGGTTTGGGAAATTAAAATAAGGGAAATGAGGCAAATCATAGTTACATGCACAATTGATGCATGGTAAGTGATAACTTTGTAGCAGGCCCTAGAAACATTATGTAAAAACCGCCTCTCGAATAGATTTTGGTACACAACATCGATATGGTTTTCCAAACCATGTGGGTGTAATAAGAAACCATATGGATTGAACCATCATGGATAGAGGGCATTAAACCATTGGGGAATAGTTTTTCTAAACATGCAACCAAATTATATAGCCCTAAAAAAGTATGAAATTCTAGTTTTTTCCTCTCCAGGTTAAAGGTTTCTAATGAAAATTACTCCTCTATTTCTCCCCTAGAAACTTATTTGATGATCTGAATCCTTTTAAGCTTACATGGTATGATTTTAATTGAATATTTCCTTGTTTAGGGAGTTTTTGGGTGTGAATTAGTGATTCAGGTGAGTCTAACCCTCATCTCACACTTTGTTTAGATCAGGGCATGTAGAATCGTTCTACTTCTTACTAAACCATAAACCCTCGCTTTTCAAGTAGATTCCAATCTTTCTAATTAATGGGTTTTTTACATATAATCAAGGGTAGTGTTTATGAATGTGTTCTTCAACGAACATAAGTTAGGTGGTCCTAATGATTTATTCCATATTGTCATTGTTATATACGTGTTTACAGTTGGGTAAATTTGATGCCTTATCTTGTTCTAATATACTTATGTTTGGAAAGTGATTTCAGCCATAGGTTGATTTTTGAGACCCTTCACAAACCCCATTGGGATTTTTGATGATTTGACACTTGACCTTGGGCTGACCATGAGGTGTGACAAAACCTTGAGAAGGGTGAAATAAATTGTTTACAATTTTGATAGGAGAAATATTATAGTGAATGGGGTTGTAAATGTAATCTGTAATATTTGAATGGTTAAATGGTTAATTAAATCGAATATATTATATAATTTTTTTTAACTTTTAAATAGTTTTAAAATGATTTTAAATAATTTATTACTTTTATTCTTATCCAATTATTGATTTTACATAATGAATATAATGTATTAAAGTTGGAAACACATAAAATGAGGTGTTTTCCTCAAGGTGATTTCGAAAGTGGTTCATTATAGATTTAAAATAATAGTTTGAAATGAGGGAAATTATCCCTATTTTTTGAGATTCCTTGATTATTAATTGGGATTGTTATAAATTTAAATGAAATCCTTGGGGAATGGGTTCAATTTTTAAAAAGAAAGAATTTTTTTAAAATGGTGGCTTCTTGATGTTTTTTAAATGATAGCTTTGATTTCTATGTTATCATGGATTTTGGGATGAATTTGATGTTTATTTTTTCCTAGTTTAATATAGAATAAATTGGGTTTGGAATAATGGTATTTGAGTTAATGGGTTATTAATTTTTAATTTGATTAGTAGATTGAGTCGTAATTTTAAATGATAAACATGTTTAATTATTATGGTTCGTGTTTCGTAAATTTGATATAGATAAATAATAATTTCCACCTTGATTGTTGGTAGGAGGGGTATTGGACTCAGGCTCCACTGACAGGTCTAGATGGACAAAAAAGAAAAAACCCCTTTTAATGCATTTGTTAAGGAGTGAGATCGAATATCTTGGACACTTACAATTATATTTATTAAGACTTCCTAGACTAAGGCTCCATGTTAAGTGTTATATAATGTATGGTTGAGATGTTAGATTGATTCTATATACATCCCAACAAATTTTCATGGTGTGGGATGGGATATCATAATTAGTATTTATGTTTCCAAAACACATAGAAATGGGGTGATTACTAGAGTGAGGCTCTGGGGTATGTAGATATGTTGTGATTAATGACTTTCCCCCTAATGTTTAGAAATATGTGTGACCACTTGTGATTTTTATTAGGATTCCGGTGCGACCAGAGATTGTTTTGTTGGTTGTTCGACACTAATGAACATTATTGATAAAATTAATAATTATTAATTTTTTAAAACTGAAACACGTTTCTTGATAAATTTTTGTTAAATGTGTTTTTGTTAAATGTCATACATGTTCCTTAATTCTGTTATTATTTATCACACTTTTTTTACTACATTCAATATTTTATAAACTAGTTATTTCTTTAGAAACCATTACTGTTTGCCTATTATGTTGTAATAATACCTTGCTCATCCCCCCACAGATCTTGGGTACCAAGGATCATGACACTTATTTTTTTTATAGTGGTGTGGGATATGTACCTAGTGTTCAGTTGTGCATGGGGTGACATAACAAGACATTGGAGTTCTTGACCATCTTCGAACTGGTATTCATATTTTGGGGGCCTTTTGGTTGTTTCAGTTTTTTATTTTTTTGGTACGATTGTCTGAAATTTAGAGTATAAATATCAATTTCCATGAGTTATTCCTTTGTTATAGTTGTCATGTGTCACATGTTATCCATTTTTTTCTAATGCTTATTAAATCTGTCAATATTATTTATTCTATATAATTACATGGATAACCAGGTATTGTCTCCCAAAAATTTCTCTATAGACCCATGTTTGATGTGAGAAGCCTCTACTGTATAGTGAGGTGTGCATGAGGTCATGTGACGACTCGACATAGGTCACTAGATAGCGACCACTCGGTCGGGTATGTTACAAATTGGTATTGGAAAGTTAATTTTTGTCTTACTATTTGGGGCTTGGTATACATGAGAATTGGATATTTTTAGGTCATGGCTATGATCTCATGTCTGGGTGCATATTTCCTAACATAAAAGGGGAAATACATGTTTCTGTTGGTTGGAATTGATGTTCGTTTTTCAGATTTTAGACAACACAGTTATTTCCACCATAGGTGTTTCACATGGGTGTGATGTTACATATTTATGATGATCTGTCTCTTGGGTCGGTATAGTAAGATACGGTATCTGAGATCATACATCATGCAATGCACATTGGATTGACATGTCATCTAAATGTTTACTGTGATTGGCAGTTCCTTAGGATTCCAATGATGGTAGTTCACAATTTTTCTTGTAGATTTTTACAATGTTCCATTCCTTTGAATATTTTATAAAGTATTTTTTTTTATAAATTTGGATTTGAATAAATATTGTGTTTTTGAAATTTTGGGATAATGAGACAGTTTTTGAAAATATAAATGTATGGGTTATGAAATGGAATGTATTGAAATTTTTGAAATGTGAATACTTAGGTTTGAAATGAAAATTTTTAGTTGAAAAGGGAAATTGGAAATAATGAAACTTGGTAATACCAGTGGTGGGTATCCCTTGTGTTTGTATCTCACCCTAGGCATGGGTGGTTTGTGTAGGGATAGTGTGTTAGTTTTGGATCCTTGGGATATAGAATGTGATACCTTAATGGGATTAGATTCTCTAGTGGATGGAATGATTCTTATTGCAGATATAGTTAGATTATGACCTTGATAATATGAAATTTTTTGTGTTAATGTTTAAATGATTAATATTTTGTTCTGAGACCTTATGAGTTATTTTATGGACCCAGGATTTTGTGTTTGGATCATGGTGTCGATGTAATCGGTCAAGTATGATTGGCATGAAACTTAGAGTAAATGTTGTCTTGGGTTCATTAGACACTATTCATTTTTGATTGGGGGAAAGAGTGTTTCCCATGTGCATCATATTTTTTTGAGGTTTTTGGTTTATGGATTATTGGTAGAGAAAATGAACATTGTTATGTGTGACTCTTGTTTTGGGTGTTGGTATTGTCTGACTCTCACAACAATTTTGGAGAGGCGTAAGTTGTAGTAGCTAGTGAATTTGGTGTGTATGTAACATGATGGTTTTTTGAAATATTTTAGTGGAATAAAGATAAAGTTTCCAACTTTCGTTTTGTCCTAGGGGGTCAGTGGGAAGATTTATGATCTTGGTGAGGTGACTCGAGCTATGGTAATGAGTTGAAGATCTTTGAAAATTGAGGGTTTCCTCGATGGAGGTTGGACCATTATTGTAGGTTCCTTGGAATTTGAGGCAATCATGGTTTCTTCAGAGGTGAAATTGATGAAAAATTGATGTCATCATGTGTGGTAATGGTGCATGGATCAACCATGGGTACTTCCTCAAGGTATTATTTGAGTTATTATGGATTCTTTTAAGTCCAATTTTGGGAATAGGAAATGTCTTGAGGATCCTTACCATATTTATATGATGGTGTTATTTGTGGGAATTGTTGTTTATTTTGGGTGGATAAGACAACAATGAAAAAATTGTGGATGGACTGTTTTGGCATGGAAGTGAAAACTTAGGTGTTGGGTGTCTAATATTTGTACTAGTTTGTATGAATGTTTTGGTTATCGGGTTAGACGTTGAGAAATACTTAAGTACGATGAGGCTATTGGATTATGTGTAATGTTTACATGAATGACAAAGTGTTGCGAATATATATGGTGACGTATGAATCATGTTATTTTGAGTCAGGCCAAGTGGGTGGTTACCATAATGTGAAAGACCATGATGGATTGGAGGAGGTACAGATGTGGGAATGTGTTGGAATGGAACGATGCCATTTGCAATGGGTAAAAAACCGTCATAGAAAAATTTCCAACCATTATTTTGTGTGATCATAGGGGGACATGCAAGTTATGCAAGAGAAAGTAGGGTTTTGGATTAGCGTGGTGGTTGTTTTGTTTCTGTATAAATCACCAGGGATGGGATGGAAGATCTCGAGTGGCATAATGGAAGTGGTTTCAAAGGAAACATTCGCTCACAAATTCAAGGAAATGGGTCCTGAGGTGGTAGCGTGTTTAGGTTTGAAACACCATTCAGTTTTTGGTGATTAAATGTTATTGAGACATTGGCAGGAATGGGTGACCAAGGCATTCGAAAATTAATTATTATACCAAAGGGGGAGTTTAATTCTGTGATGGATAGTTTTTTTGGTGTTCATTGATGAATTCATAGAATACAATTAGCTAGTGATGATTATCTTCAATAACTTGAAATCGTCCCTGGCATGCGGATAACGCTTTGGATTTAGACCTACCTAACAAAATTTGTTTTTTTAAATGAATCCCATTAGAGGATACTAACATATAGTGGTATATGTGGATCCATATAGTGGTGATTTTACCATAAATCTGTTATAGGTGGGGCCATTGTTTGGACCAGATATTGATGAATTCTGTGCTTGTCATGCTAGAAAGCCGGGAATGGCTAGCAGTTATGGATTTTTTATTGTCTGGGTGAAAATCTTGGTGTACAAGTCCATTTTTTTGGAAAATCTAATTATAAATGTTCATGGTGTGGTGGTTGTAATTGACTGGGTAAAGCAGTGAGAACTATTCTACTAAGGTGGTGATTGGTATGTTTTTCATTAATGGATGGATAAATTATGAGTTGGATGTTGTGTACTCAATAATTCAAAGATAAAATTGTGAGGTACATGTTTGGGTTCTTTTTGGATGTCCTAATGGTCCTTGTATGTGGTGGAAGATTGATCTAAGTGATCGATTGATGTCATAGAGGTTTTAGAGGTAATATGAGTGTTTTCATTAGAGGGGTGTTGGAGGGTGCTGCAGATCCTGAAAATGATTTTTTGTTCCGAAAATGAAATTATGGTGAAGATTCACCACAAGTAAAGAATAAAATCTGGTAGGTTCTTGTAGATAATGGAGATAAGGATTATGTTATAAGAAATCATATACATGATGATGGAGACATTCCAATGGTTGATTTTGGGCAGCAAGGAAGTGAGTCGGTCGGGAGGGAAATGACTCAATCGGCTAAAAGGTGAAGAATATGGTGGTATGTATACCATCATTGGTTAATGTTAGGTTCATATGTGCATGCTAATAATGTGAATGAATTTGGTGGAATAATCATGTCTTTATAAGTGGAGATATCAAGGGTGGAACTGTGACCAAACCGGGTAGTTTTGATAGTAAGGATGAATTCTAGTATTGGGTGGAGTTTTCATGGAAGTATGTCATAGTGAGTTGGAAGATGCGTTGGGTATGTTGGGAATGTTGATTTGAGGTTCTGTTGGTCACTATAAGATGGTGGAGTTTCCTATCACTAAGGGGGGTGGTGGAGATCAAATGTGTATGGTAGGGAGCACTACAGCAGACTAGTAGTCTGTTGAGGATTGGAATGGTATTATACAATGAATGAGATTCGATGAGCATAATCATGGTGTTTTTGTTTTATTAATAATCATCGGCTCGAGCATTAACCAGATGATTTTAATGACTTGAAGATATTTATTAAAATATTATTTGAGTTTTCCGATACGGTGTGAGGCTTTTGAACCAAGATTTTCAGATCTATGTAAGATGCTAATTGTGGTTGGAATCTTAACGATACATATAGTGATGCCCAAATTGTAACACCATTATAACATTGAAGGGTTTCAGTGAGATTTCACGAAGTGGTGTGGGGTATGAATTGTGGAAAGGATTGAAATGAGGATGTTATGGTTGGATCACCCAATGGAATGTAGTGCCTTATCGATATCGTTTTATATGACAATCCTGATATTAATTTCAAACATAAACATGATTTATTACATAAAATTCACTTGATACAACATTTATGATTGAGAGGTCTAGTGTATTTGGGGATTTTTATCATTACATAACAACTTAAAATATGAAATACATCATTTCTATTGAAAACATCATTTACATGACCACTACATTCCCTCACACTTAGCATTGCATGGGATAACTTTAGGACATGAATAAGAAAAGCGTGAGCTATAATGACTAGTAATGGAATAATCATGGAATAACATGAGGAATAAAATAAATTTTAGACAATAGTAGTATCAATAGAGCACAAGAGAATAATAAACATAAATTCATGATAAAGCATGATAATCATAACATGGAAATGTGGAAACCACACTTAACATAGAATTAGCTAGATCCAAGGCTCATTGCACATGGGGAATGAGTAAATCCTCATTGAACATGAATCACAATTATACCCTCATTTCACTTGAATTATAATGAGTAAACCCCCTTTTCACTTGACGTAACATTATACTATACTTTACAAAATGCATTGGAGCGCTATAAGGGAACCCCCTTCTTAAACATTCCATTTCATGCATATGTCTTCCACATTGATCATATAACATTGATTCATAAAACATAATCATTTATTCTGTGATAAAGGAATGTGGAATTAATATATGAAACATTATAATCAAGATGTATTTTTTCATAAAGATGAATACCCTTGATGGAGAAATGGGCAGGGTATTCACTACACAATGAGATTGTCTTGAAAAATCGGTGCAATTTCCGCAGCGTAACGACATGACGTAAGAATTCCTAAAAATTGTCGATGAAAGAGAAAGGGGTGTCTCATAATATTTAAATGACATGGACAGTAATGGGTCATATAAATACATGTTCCATAAAATGTAATGTAATTCAGATTCATGATATAAAATAATTTCTTGAATGTAAATGAAGAGAGAGAAGTTCCTTTCGGAATTTCGTCATAGTAACAGGTGTACATGGGAAAACTTTATTGAGAGAGAAAGGGGTACCCCATAATTCAAACATAAATAGGGACGTATGGGGGAGGTGATAAACCATACCCCAACATTTATAATTGAAATTAGAATGTAATAACAATTTAATGAATATTGGACAAAAAATGAGAAAGGAAGAAAAAACCCTTACTTAGAACTGTGCTTCCAAAGGCTTGTGAGAGGCTTGAGAGAGGGTTCTTGGGATCCTGGGGCACCTTGGGAGGATTATAGGGAGATTAGGGATGAGGTTGGAATATCTTCAAAGGCATTGAGTGAGGATGAAGTCGGAGCATGGGTGGCTATATATAGGAAAGATGAGGGAAATCTTTATCATTAAGGAATGGGACACCTCACATTAAACTAATCCAAACCACAAACCATCCCATGGTTTTTCCCATGGTTTCTGGAGAAGGGAAGTAGAAAAAAATATATTACGAGTCCAAAGTCCGAACATCTTAAAATAATGGGGTTTTTTAGGTAATGGTGAGTCACACTCCCAAGAAAAACAATTTAAAAAGGCAAGATGTTTAATAAGTTTTGAAGGGTCTATTATTGCTTTGAAAAATATTTCAAACACACCCAAAATAACATTATTTTAATGGTAAAACAAATTTTGGCCGAACATAATGCTTATTGTATTTTATTAAATCACTTTTGTGTCATTATGATGTCATAGAACACATTATATATTTCAACGATATTTAATTTATATTCAAATATTTGACTGTCTCAAAAAATTATGAAAATTCACCATTGGATAATTTTGATGACCTAATTCCAAAAATAATATTCATTTTATCTAAATAATTTTCTAAATATGTTAATTTTCACTTTTAAAATAAGTACCATGTTTTATCGAAAATTCATGGGTTTTGACAAAAAATGTCTTTCAAACCTTAAAAAAAATTACAATTACTCTCATAAAACTATACGATCATTTATTTTTATAAAAAATAATAATTTAATAATAATATTATTATATTATTAAAATATTATTTAATTCAAAAATCCCTTAATTCATCAAAATATTTTTCTTAGTTTAACATTAACTAAAAATACTATTTGTGCTTTAAAAACAATTTACATAGTAATCTCAATCATCTTCCACTTCTCTCGTTTGTGGTTCTACTAAATCTTAACATGTTCAAACTCGGCTTGAGCTTGGTCAAGAGAGAAGCCCAATGACGCCACCTCCTTTTCGAGCTCTGAAAAATGGGCTTCGTATGGGGCACATCTACTGGATGAGGCCATCACATCCTTTGTTTGAGTAAATAGGATTTGTTAAAGCCTTATATTTATACTAATGATGTGATCTATTTTCAACATCTATATTAGCAACTGTCACAATTCATAACATAAAAACAATGAAATTGAAATGTTATATAAAAATTTTATATAAAGAGACATTTAATTGGATAAATTTTGATTTCCATTAATGAAATATTGGGTCGTTACAATCTTCCTCCCATAAGAAATTTCGCCCTAGAAATTTTATTTTCCCATACTAAATCAGATTTTGGTAACTATTCTTCATCATTTCCTCTGATTCCCACGTCACATCGTCAAACATATGGTTTTTCCATAACACGTTGACGAGGGGCATTGTCTTATTTTGTATAACATTTTCTCTATAATCTATGATCTTCACTGGTTTCTCCTCATAAGAAAGGTCATCCTATAACTGTACCACCTATGAAAAGAGTACATGTGAAGGGTCCAGTATGTACATCCTTAATAGGTATACATGAAATACATCATGTACCTTAGCTATGGTAGGTGGAAGTTCTAGTCGATAGGCCACATCCCTGAAACGATCAATAATATTGATGGGGCCAATGAAAATTGGACTTAACATCCCTTTCATTCCCAACCTAATGACATTTTTATATAGAGATATGCGTAGAATAAACATGTCTCCAACATTAAACTCAAGGTCTCATCGATAGTTATCTGCATAACTCTTCTGTCGATTCTGGACGGCCTTGATATGATGCTGAATTTTTTCACCTTTTCCACCATTTCATCTACCATTTCTGGTCCATGCACCTTACACTCACTGACCTCATCCCAAGACGCCAGTGTTCTGCATCTTTTTCCATAAAGGGATTCATATGGTTCCATTTGGATGCTCGGTTGGAAATTTTTATTATAAGAGAACTCTTCTAGAGTAAGATGTTGATCTCATTCTCTTTTAATGTCCATTAATAATGCTCTCAACATGTCCTAAAGTGTTTGGACAGTTTGCTCTGATTGGCCATCCGTTTGATGTTGATAGGAAAAACTGAAGTTCAGCTCAATTTTCAGATCATGTTGGAGACTCTTCCAAAACATAGAGGTGAATATGGGATCCCTATGAGACACAATAGATAGTGATACTCCATGGAGACTTACAACTTCCCTGATATATATCTATGCCAGTTGATCCAATGAGAAATCCTTCTGATTATAAATGATTTGTGAAAACATTGTAAGACGATCGAAAACAAACCATATTTCATTGTTGCATTTGGATGTCTTCGGAAGTCTGGTGACAATGTCCATGGTGATGTTCTCCCATTTCCATTCTAGTATGGTAAATGGTTGCATCATCGCATTTGACTTATGCCTCTCTACCTGCACTTGCTAACACACAAGGCACATGGATTTATATTCAGCGATCTCCTTCTTCATATTATCCCACCAATAATGATCTCAGAGATCTTCATACATCTTTTTGTTTCCTTGGTGAATAGAGAAGTTCAAACTGTGTTCATCGTCCAAAAGATCCTTCTTCGGCTTAGGACTTGATAGAACACATAGTCTTTTCCCAAATATCACAATTCCTTCTTCGTTAAGATTAAACTCTGTGGATTTCCCATTTTCGATAGCTTCGCTTTTTCCAAAATTCACACATTATCCTCTTGATAATCCTTTAACCATTCCAAAAGTGATGGTTGAGAAATTATTTGTGAAATGATTGATTACGTTACCTTATTTATGATTCCCATGTCCATCTTCATCCAATATAAGAATATTTGTTCCTTCTCAATTATCATCAATGATAGAATTGATGGGTCCTTTCTACATAGATAATCTTCCACAATGTTTGCTTTCCAAGGGTGGAAATGGATTAAGTAGTCATAGCCTTTGATCAGCTCTAACCATCTTAATTGGCGCATGTTCAACTCTTTCTGTGTGAATATATACTTGAGGCCTTTGTTGTCCGTATATATTTCACACTTCATCCCAAAGAGATAATGGCGTAAAATTTTCAAAGAAAAAGGTAACTGTATCCAACTCGTGGTCATGTGTTGGATAATTCTGTTCATGAACTGTCAATTTACTTGAAGGATAGGCAATGACTTTATCATTGTGCATAAACACACATCCCAAACCCTTCTTTGAAGCATCACTGAATACAGCAATAATTTCTCCAGGTGTGGGTAAAGTG
This sequence comes from Viscum album, assembly GCA_963277665.1. Lineage (NCBI taxonomy): Eukaryota > Viridiplantae > Streptophyta > Magnoliopsida > Santalales > Viscaceae > Viscum > Viscum album. The sequence goes on from OY728161.1 coordinate 1,598,927,431, forward strand.
AGCATGGGCCCAGTGAAAAGCCTCTTTTTCAGATCCTTGAATCTTTATTCGCATTCATCACTCCATGGAAACATTAATCCCTTCCGAGTTAGATTGGTAAGAGGGTTGGGAAATTGTGATAAATTTCCCAGAAATCCTCGATAATATCCAGCTAACCCCAAGAATATACGGATAACCGTTTTCGATGTTGGCCTCGTCCATCCCTCAATTTCATCTGTTTTGGATATATTCATAGATATCCCATTACTTGTGATTATATTTCCCAAAAATGAGACCTCTTTCAACCAAAAATCACACTTGTTGTACTTTTCATAGAGCTTCTCCTTCCACAAGGTCTCTAATACAATTCTTATATTCTCCTCATGATCCTCCACGATTTTGGTGTATATCAAAATATCATCTATAAAGACAACCAAAAATTTGTCGTGGTAATCTCTAAATCTATATTCATCAATTCCATGATGATTTCTTGAGCATTAGTGAGTCCTAAAGGCATTACTATGAATTTGTAGTGCACGTATCTTGTACAAAAAAATATCACTAGGATATCTTCCTTCTTCACCCTTACTTGATAATATCTCAACCGCAAATCCATCTTGGGGAAGTATTGTGCTCCACGCAGCCGATCAAACAAGTCATCAATTCATTGGAGAGGATACTTGTTCGTTATCGTGATTTTGTTGAGCTCATGATAATCGATGCAAAGTCACATTGACCAATCATTATTCTTAACAAAGAGGACTGGTGCACCCCATGGTGATGCAATGGGGCATATAAACCCTTTATCCAGATTATCCTATAGTTTTTTCTTCAGATCCTCATGCTCCAAAACAGATATTCTATACGAATTATTTGATATTGGCAACACCCTAGGTATAATATAAATTGATAATTCAAAATCTCTTTAAGTAGGAACACCAGGAAATTCCTCGGGAAAGAATTCAGCGAATTCCATCACAATATTCATGTATTCAAATATGGTTACTTCCATAGAATCGATCATCTGAGGCAGATACTCATGCTCATAGGGCAATAATATCTACTCTTGAGATGATGGATCTAAAAAAGATTCATCTCCTTCCTTGCACTTGTAAAGAATCGGGGGTTAATTATCAAAATGGAGAGTGATTTCCCTCTAATGTCAATTTATGTTGGATATATATAAGGAAACCCTATCCATGATAAGAATTGAATGAAATTCCACCATAGTGAGTATGACGAGGTTCTATGAGAAGTTTAATCCACAAATTATGATAAGGGAGGAGTTATATTCATGGGATGCAATGATTTCCCTATTTGATATACTCACTGACATCTTCACTTCCATGATTTTTGGTGGTGCTGGGATTGTTCTACGAAACATTAAAGATATAAAAGAATTCATAGAACCTGGATCAAAAAGTAAATTTTCCATTCTTGAATGAATAACTAGTATACCAACCTTTGAGGTTTTTGGTTTCCTCTAAAAACTCTTAGCATAGGGAACTGATTTGCAAGATGCCATGGTTCATTGCAGTTGTAGCAATGAACCACATGATTATGTTTGAATGGAGTGTTCCTCTCCTCTGTCATAGCTGTGGGTATTTCTTGTCAATAGTTAACAACTAGATTCCCTTCTCTTCCATGAGTAAAGCATTTCCACATCCCCTTCAAGAAATTTCAATTGTACTTCATTCCACACAGTTTGCAAGAGGGGTGCTGGATTATCTTAGCACCGTTGGATTTATCTATAGGACCTCCATCAATGAATTACACCTTACGTTTAATATCCCCATGATACCCCAGAGATTCTCTGATATCTATTTCATCCTTGATGTAAAATTAGACAATTTCTTCATACCTGTCGAAGTCACTGATCGCTAGTACCTTCCACAGGCTAAGTTTTATCCCACCAAAGAAGCAGTCAACCATGCATTCAGGGGTAACAAAAAAGTTGGAAGCTTATCATGAAAGCCTTGTGAAGTTTTACTTGTACACTCCAACATATTCGTCATATTTTTCTTAAGTTAAAGGAAGTCCATTTTCATCTTAAGCAGGAGGGTGCACGGAAAAGTTTTATTAAAAATCATCATCTGGAAATCCTTCCAATCCAATTCCTCAATCTCCTCCAAAGGCTTCGTATTTTTTATCAACTTCCACCATTGATCAGATTCACCCTCCATACGATAAGTAGCCAAGAGAACCATCTCTTGCTCAGAACATTGAAGGATACAGAAGATGTATTCCATGTAGTTGATCCATTGTTCAGTGATTGAGGGATCAGATGATCAATTAAATGTAGGAGGGCATTGTCTCATGAAGATCTCTATAGAGACTTGTTATTTGGGGGGGGGGGGTTGAACGTTCCTATTGACCAATTTTTCTATTCAAATCTTGTGTTATCTAAGAGAGAACCATGACCATGTTCGTGATTATCGCTCCGATTGGATTGGTCATCTCATTAGTATAGTCATAACATTAATCTTCACATCGGTTGTTAGCCTGAGTCCTCTTATTATCTCCCATTGGATGGAATAATAGGAATGTTAGGGGTAACACATAAATTGTTATACACGGAAAAAGATAATGACTTATAAATAACTTTTATTTCCTTAACATATTAATTTATTGGCTTTAGTGTATGATATCCATGATCTCCTTTCTAACATATATTCATAGGGAATTTTTTTGTCCCTTAATAATGGGTCATACTAAGCTTGTGAATTTACTAAAGAATATCCCCCCAGAGTGTTGTAACCAACAGTAGAACAAATCTGGTTTTCATTCACCATTTCCCATTCGAGTCTACTTCAAAGCGGTGTTTTCGTGTTTTACCCCTAGGAAACATCTATGCTAGAGCCGCCTCTACCTGCTCGTATCTAGATAGAAATCTATTTTCTTGATAAACCACTTACTAAATACTCACCAAAACATAGGGATGTTTTTATTATAATTAATCTTGTCTCTAAGGCTTTACTAGGGTATTGTAATCCTAATCCCAAAAATAACTAAACTTATGCTTTGATACCAACTATGACAACCCTGATCATTATTTCAAATTTAAACATGATTTAATACTTAAAAATCACTTGATACACCCTATAAGATCGAGAAGTATAGTATCTTTGGGGATTATGGTCATTACATAACAACTTAAAATATGAAATAAATCGTCTTTATTGAAAATATCCTTTACATTCCCACTAAATTTCATCATAATTAGCATTACATGGGATAACCTGAGGACATGCATAAAAAAGGGGAGATATAAAGCCCAGTAAGGGAATAATCATGAAATAACATGAGGAATACAACACATGTTAGCCAATAGGCATATAAAAAGAACACAAGATAAGTATAAACATAGAGTCATGATAAATCATGATAATAATAACATGGAAATTTGGAAACAACACATAACATGGAATTTGCATGAGCCAATGCTCATTACACATGGGGCATGAGTAAATCCCCATTACACATAAAGCACGAGTATAACCTTATTTCACTTGAATTATCATCAGTAAACATGCATTGAACAAGATGTATCATGATACTATACTTTACCCAATGCATTGGATCACTATAAGGGTGCACCCTTCTTGAACATTTCATTTCATGTATAAGTGGGCCACATGGATCAGATAACAAGGATTCATAAAAAAAATTATTTATTCCTTTATAAAGGAATGTGGAATTCATATATGAATCATTATAATCAATAACTTTTCATAATGGTGAATATACATGATAGATAAATGGGCATGGTATTCACTACACAATCACATTGGCTTGAAAAATCGGGGCAATTTCAGCAGCGTAACGGCATGACCTAAGAATTAATAGAAACTGATGATGAGAGAGAAATGGGTGTATTATCATATTTACATGACATGGACTGTGACTGGTCATATAAATACATGTCCTAGAATATTTAATGGAATTTAGATTCATGATACAAAAGAATTGCTTGAATATAAATGAGGAAAGAGAAGTTCCTTTTGGAATTTCGGCATAGTAACGGGTGTACACGAGAGGCATTTAATGAGATTGAAAGGGGTCTACAATCATTCTAACATAAAGAGGACAATATGGGGGAGGTGAGAAACCATATCCCAACCTTTATAATTGAAATTAAAATGGCATAACAACTTAATAAATATTGGACAAAAATGAGAAAAGAAGAAAAGCCCCATACTTGGAAGTGTGCATTTAAAGGCTTGAGAGAGGCTTGAGAGAGGATTCATGGGAGCTCGGGGAACCTTGGGAGGATTATAGAGAGAATAGTTCAGAGTTTGGACGAACTCAAAAGTCTTTTAGTGAGGGGTATGCTGGAGATTGGGTTGGTTTATATAGGAAAGGTGAGGGAATTTATTATTATTTTGGTTTGAGACACCTCACATTAAACTAATCCAAACCACAAACTAGTGCTTGGTTTTCACAGATGGTTTTTTGAAAAGGGAAGTGGAAAACAATATTTTATGAGTAAAATGTATGATATTCTTAAAATAATGGGGTTTCTTATTTGGAGGTTATTCACACTCCCAATGAAAACAATTTAAAAAGGCAAGATGATTAATAATACATAAAGGGTCCATTAATGCTTTGTAAAATAATTAAAAAAAAATCAAATTAATATAATGGTAAAATATATATTTCTAGAAAATAATGATTATAATATTTTATTACATCACTATTGGGTCATTATGATTTCATAAAAAACATTAAATTTTTAAACAGTATTTAATTTTTACCCAAAAATTTGACTGTCTGAGAAAATTATGAAAATTTAATTGTTGGATAATTTCAACATTTTTATTCCAGAAAAAAAATCATTTTATCAAAATAATTTTTTAAATATCTTAATTATCACTTTTAAAATAAAAACCGTCATTTATCAAAAACTCATGGGTTTTTGACAAAAAATGGCTTTCAAACCATAATAAAAATTATTACTGCATTCATAAACTTATACCATCATTTATTTTTAATAAAAAAATTAATAATAATAATAATAATATTTTATTAATCTATAATTTAATTTGAAGATCCATTAATTCATCAAAATATATTTCTTAGCTGAACATAAACTAAAAATACTGTTTTTCTTTAAAAGAATTACAAAGTAATAATAATAAAATGAATGTATAATCATTATTTTATACAAAATAATTTACATAATCATAGTGCTAAGTTATTTTTAAATAACCCCTTATAATACCTTCATAAGACGGAAGGGTGAGGTGTGCGATGGGGACAGACTCTTGGGGTGGCTCGGATAACATTGCTCGGGTGGTAATCTCTATCAACTTCCACTTCTCTCGTATACAGTTCCACTCAAGCTTAACATTTTCAAGCTCGGACTGATCTCTATCATGATTGAAGCCTAATTAATCCAGCTCAATTTTGAGCTCTGAAAAATGGGCTTCATATGGGGCACGTCTACTAGATGAGGTCATCGCTTCCTTTGTCCGAGAATATTGGATTTCTTAAATACCTCTATTTATAATAATCATGTGATCACTGTTCAACGACTATATTTACAATAGTCACAATTCTTAATATAAAACCAAAGAAGTTGACATTTTATTAAACATTTTACATAAAGAGACATTAAATTAGATCAAGAAGGATTTATATTAATGAATGTTTGGGTCGTTTCACTTTATGTGCGATATTGGTGGTGTTACTTTGAACATTATCGGATGATTCATTTTGGTAGTGAAGAGTTGAGGTGGATGCATCCTTGAATAACATTAGTCTTTGATTGTGGATCATGGTGGGGGAAATGTTTTTTAGTATAACTATTTTCTTGTTCGGAGTGTTGTTACCACATGATGGAGTTCAAGGAGAAACATGGGATATGGGTGTTGATAGGAGGGTATCGTTGTCAAACCATTATTTTAGATTCATAGTGATGTTATGGAATGATGCTCGAGGAAGATACTCTATAATTGGGGTAGGATATAAGATCCCGAACATTCATGAGGTTAGGTCCTTGATTAATGTTATGTTAAACTATCTTTTTTATGGGTAACGAGAGGGTTCTATGTTGTTTGAGAAGTATTGGACGTGTTATGTTGGTGAGGGACATGAAAGGATGTGAAAAGAGAGCAATCAGTGTCTAGTTCATGATTGGAATAAGGTTATGGATAACTGTGTGCCTTTCCAGGGTAATATTGTGTCTAAACCTCCTTTTGGGAAGATACTGTCACAAAAGATAATCATGATTTTAGAAACCAAGTCATTGCTCTATAAAATCGTGTGTATTTTCCCATCTTAGATAGAGGGAGCCACATAGTTGGTGTATGGTTTGTCTAAACAAGTTCCCAAACTATGTATCCCAGAAAAAGTGGGAAACTATTGATTCTCCTTCTCATATTTTGGGATTTAAAAATAATTAGTTCCCTATTACTCCTCAAGCATCATATTTTACAAAACACCTGAAATATTTATAAGTGATGATTTTCCATCAATTATCAGCCATTTGGGTGCATTTTGGGTGTGAATCGATGATAAAGATGATTCCAAGACTCCTCTCATTTCTATTTTCCGGATTAGGTCTTGTAGAATCATTCTAATTCATCCCAAACCCTAAAACATTCACATTTCATGCAGATTCTATGTTGGGAAATTAATGTGTTTTTGAGTTCGAATCAAGGGAATTGGGGAACCATGTGTTCTTTATTGAAAATTAGTTATGTGTTATTAATGATTGTTATCATCATATTGTTGTTTTATATTTGTATATTGTTTGGTTATTTCCAATCGTTATTTTATTCTATCCCCCATAGTTTAAATTATGATTTGGGCCATAGCTTGATGTGTGAAAACCTTGAAAGGACATATTGTGTTTTTTGACAATGTGAAATAAGACCTAGGACTAATCATGAGATATATTGAACCCATTAGAAGGGTTAATTACATTGGTAAACTTTGTGATAGGGAAAATAATATAGTGAATGTTTTGTAAATTGTAATAAGACATCTAGTCTAGGTTAAAGGGTTAATTTATTTATAAAAATAACATATTTTTTCTAGAACTTAATGTGTTTCGAAACATTTGAAATAAATAATTTTGGATTATAAACTGTTAATTCAATTTATATCAAGAAAATAGTTATTTTAAGTGTGTAATTATTTAAAAGGAGGTATTTTACTCAAATTAATTTGATAGTTGATTTCTCTATATATTTCAAATGATATTTTTAAATAAGGGATCATATCCCCTTTATGTGTAAATTTCATAATGGTTATTTCAAATGGTTGGAAATGGAACAGAAAACCTTATGGGTTGGGTAAGTTAAAAAAGGTAAACTAATTTTTTAAAGGGTGGATTCAAGATGAGTTTTAAATGTGGGTATTTATTTTTGTGTTATCATATAGTGTGGAATGAATTTAATGTTGATTATTCCCTAGATTAATATAGAATAAACGTGGTTTGGAAGAATGATATATGTTTTAATGGTTAATGCCTTGATAATGGGATTTGTATAATGAGTAGTAATTTTAAATTATGAATGTGTTTAATTTTTGTGGTTTGTGTGAGGAAAATTTATTATGGTTAATTAAGCATGTGCACATAGCATGGTGGTATTTGTGTTATTGGATGGAGGCTCCTCCAACAAGTCAGGTTGGACGGAGTCCGTAAACCCCACTTCTATAATGAACATCTTATGGTGTCAGATTAAGGCTGAAGGATCCAGAAGGTTGAATTTGGTGAGACAACCTAGACTGAAGCTCCAATGAATGTTTTATGTAATGTATCATTGGGTTGTCAGACGGAGGTTCTATGCATCCTAATCCATGGTCTTGTAATGGGTTTGGATGTTAGAATAAGGCTATTTGCTTCCCAATCATGGACAAGGCTTGATTATCGAACTGAAGCTTCATGGTATGATGATAATTTATGAATAGTGAATTGTCCCTTCTAATTAAAATTGTGTGTAACCCCTATGGCTATGTCTTAGGCTCCTGACATGACTAGATCTAGTTTAGTTTTTTGGTTGACCCTAAATAACATGATGGATAAAATAGTTAAATAGAAATTTTTTTAAAGTCAAAAATATTTCATGATAAATGTTTTCTAAATTTTTAATTATTAAATGTGAGACATTTTAGTTCGTTACATGTTTATTTGTTGCACTTGTTTCCCTACATACACTATTGTACTGACTGGTTGTTTCTCTAGATATTGTTGGTGGTGGATTCTAGAGTTGTACAAACACCCTAATCTAGACTCTATGGGACACGTGTACACGATACAATGCTATTTATTCTATGATATAATTTTATGATAGGAAAATAGTGTTTGGTTGTCCATGGGATGAGGGCTCGAAGCATCAGAGGATAGGATCAGGAAGGGACACAAGTCTTTATTTTAGGTTTTTTGGTATTTTAGGTTTTGGATTTTGTTTTTATGAATTTATTACATGTAAAGTATACATATCATTGTTTTAATAGGTATTGATTTATTATTTTTCGCCTATGTAGCATTTTTTCTATTTATTTTTCCCTTTAATATGTTAAATCTTTTTATATTATTTATTCTTTGGCATTAATATGATAATCAGGTATATTATGGCTACCATTTCTCTATAGACCCAGGCTGATAGTCACTAGACTCTAGAGTATGGGGAAATATTCCTAAGTTTATGGGATGACCCAGATTAGGGAACCAGATATTGTCCACTGGTTCATGCTTGTTACACATAAGGAGCTCCCATAGGAGGTAATATTCAAGAGGTAAAATCCTCCTTCATTTTCTTTAAGATTATTGTTTAACACCTTCATGGACGATGAGTTTTAATTTTTCATTACCACCTTCATGTTAGGTCATAAAATGACTTTTATGGTTAAATAAGATTATAATATTTTTAGTAATAGTTATTTAATTTTATAGGATAATAATATTAACATAATATTAAATAATTAAATACTAGTTCATGATGGTAATAAAAATCATCAAAATAAACTAATCAACTTTCATTAACATTTAATATAATAATCCATTTTCATACCACATAAATAAATGATGTAAAAGGGACACTTAATATTTTAGAAGTATATTATTACAAATAAATTCCACTTCAATAGTTTTTATTCAATTTTCCATGAACTCTCATAATTATACACAACAGAGTAGAACCGAAAAAAATGAAACAAACACTCTCAGAACAATAAATTGAAATATCATAACTCATCAAAATTTCCATAAAATAACATAATAAACTAATAATAAATCAAATATATGTTTAAGAGTTTATTTATTATGTTATTAATGAATCCAATTTTATTATCTAGGACAAGAAGTTCAAGTTCATAATGCTTTTGAATACAAGGTAAGGTAAAGCATGTCAATTTCTATTTCATCCAGACTTACATTGTATTGTGTACCTAATAATTTTATGTGGTGTATCTACTACCACCTAGATTATTTTTCATTTAAAATTATATGTTTCATAAATAAGTTTATTTATTTTATAATGGATACAATAATTATATAATATGTATACTATTTTTACACACTATTATAACTTTTAATATCATTTTAATGGTGGAGATATTGATAAATACATATCCAATAATAAATACAAGTATTTTGATACGGAATATTATTCATGAATTATATAAATTTATAAACAATTAGTTTTAATCAAAGTCAATGCTGGGGCCTGAAATTATATATCCCCTCGATGCATCGAGAAGTATTGTGAGAAAAACAAATTGGAGAAAAACCTTTGTGTTTTCTTCCAAGAAGAATAAAATGAGTTCCAACCCACAGACATTTACCATATTGTAAAAGGTTGTAATGGTAGTGGTTCCTATTCCATATACATGACGTCTAATATTTATGAATTTTAATCAACTGGTTTTGAATAAAATATATCCATGAGACTTTCATTATGAAAAAATATATGGGTGCATTTTTATTCTCAATTTAATGAATAAATTTCAAGTGTTTTTTAGTTTTATAACTTTTCATATTGATTATAGATTATTGGTTACGATTCATTAGTTATTGTTTAATGTTTCTACAATATGTATCATTTATGATCATTTGATCTCCCCCTTTTATATTTGTTTTCCTTATCTATCTTATGAAGAATAAATCATTGAATTGATGTCATGGAATATTTTTATTTTCCTTTGTTATGTTCTATGAATAATTTCCAATGTAATAAGGGAGACATGCATGAGTCTATTTCATCATGAAAAATAAACTAATCAATCCCTGATGATGTTATCTCTTTTATTTATTCTACATTATTAATAAAATACCGACTCTGGGATACTAGTGTCGGGGTTTCAATAGTTGATATCAGGGAAGTTTTTATAAAAATCATTGGAATATGATGATAAATAAACATGATAAATATAATAATTTAATACTATGAAATTTTTTGGATCAATTATCATTATGATTTTTTGCTAAATCAGTTTGAGGAATTATTTATTAATGGAACTGAACGGATAAATGGGAATAAATACCCATGGACAATGCTGGGATTTTCCCACTGACAAATCTAACATAGTTAACATTGGAGCTGGTAAGATCATGAAAATATTTGGAAAAAATACATAGGCATTGATAAATAACTACACTAAATTTATTATGGATAGTTTTATATGGAATAATCCCCCAAAATTTAGTGGGTATACTGATCTTGGGGTTTCTGAGATAAGTATCAAGTCTAATGAAAATATACTTATGTAATTGGGATGTGATGAAAGAGAACATGTAGTGGTAGAAGTATATTCTTCAAGTGAGATGATGATCTATGGTGTTCTATTATATAGGATACTAATGAGGAATATGGAATAGAATACATGAAATGGATATATTTTAATAAATAACACCTCGAGAAACATTTCTGTTCTGAGTAACAAATGGAAATGAAGATAAAATTACGTAGCTTAATGAAAAAAGAATGAACATATTGTTCAATAGTATGATGATACCTTCACAAGTCTCCCTACATATTCTAGAGATTATATGAATTCTTTGTAAAAATGGATTTATAATTTCACTAAATTTCATTAGGCATGGGTACAAAGGGAACTACATTCTCAATCAGTTTCATCAATAGATGAAATATTATTATGTTCCATAATAATGTAGAACTGATTTTCTAGATCATATTTGGTAAAATAAAATTAGTATAATAATATTTATTCCAATAAAAATGAAAAATGAAATGAATAAATGAAGAATATAGAGAAAATATAATTTCCATTTTGTGAAAATAGTGGGATGAATCATCTTGGGAGATACATGTAAGGAATGATAGTTTGTTGTAAGTGTGGAGAAAAGGGACTTAGAGATAATGAATGTAAGAGGGAGAAAAAAATGATGTTCAATTCTTCAAAAAATAATAAAATCAGACATTAATTAAGAAAATGTCACATGTTCCATGGTAATATACCATAGAATATGATAATGGGAGAGAGTGAAGCTTATTTGATAACTAAATTTGAGGTAGAAGTACATAATGATGTTGTAATAGGTACAGAAATCATATCATAATATTTAGACAATGCATTATTTGATTCCTAATCCTCACATACATTAATATCGACAATGTTTTCATAGAAAATTAGAAATTTCACTTTTTATTTAAGAATGTAGTTTCTACTAAAAACTCATAATATAAATCTTATTGAAACAATGATGTGTTCGGTGGTCCCCATTATAGCATATAAGCATTCAATATTTTCTTAACTTATAATAATACCTATGGTTGAATTTTATATAATCCATATTATGGAATTAATTCTAAAATATGAAGCTAATATTTATTACAAGAGTAATGAAATCTTAATTTTTGAGAAAGATGTAGAATTCCATATCTTTAGAGCAGAAACATCATCATCTGACTCTTATATAAATCTACCTATAGTTGATATTCTAAATAAAATCATTTTGGAGGAATGTAATAAAATATATAGGGATTAGGAATGTAATCTTAATATTGAGTAAGTACCAATTGTACATGAACACATTGAAATAACTACATAGGTAATATTCAATGTGTCAAGGTATGAAATTGAAAAACATACATTTAATCATTGAAATGAAATCAAAATGCATCAATAGATATATCTACACAAAATATCATGGATGAATTTTAACAAATAATAAATGACTAAAATCATTATTTATTATATTCCATGTTTCCTAGGAACATAGAACCATTATTTTCCAGACATTAAAGAAGACAATTTAGCTATTAGGTAAAAACCCAACTGATTTGGCCAACTATTTTGTCTCATGGTACTAAAAATGCATTGATGAGATATCTATAATAGTAACCCACCCATGTCATAACTTTATAAATTATTCATAATTTTTAATTACCAATTTAAATAATAAAGAATATTTTTATCTAATATATGTATTGAATGAATGGTACAGATTCATCAATTATTCACTAGTTAATCAAATTACTATAAAAGTAGACATCGTATGAAAAATGATATACATTTTATGAAATAATAATACCCATCATTTGAAAATATAAATAATATTTAAAATTAATAGGGAAAAATGATAACCATAAATTTATTGTTTCTCTAGAATGTTAAAAATCATAAAAGGAAGTGAGATTTTGAAGATAATCGTTAAAAACATCCTTGGGGGAAATAATCTTTAAACATTACAAAGTGTCCAATACCACATGGAAAAATTTAAATAATAATCCTCATAAAATAATTAAATAGAAGTTAGAGTATAATGATATAAATTGAATTCAGGCTATTACAAGAAAAATGGATGTATAAACACCATATAAAATTTAATTGGTGTATAACTAGAAAAAAATATCATTGGAATGTAAATTGAGATTAAATACCTTACCTTATCCTTCATTCTTGTTGTGTGGTATTTATCCTATTCCTTAGTGGTTTAAAATATGTGAATTACTTATAATATAAACACAAACCTATTTATAATATCATATATTAACTCTGTATAATATTTTATTACCCGTTTGTTAACACTGATTCATTATTTTCACTATTTCAGGTGTTAATTGTAAGATTTTTACAAGTATGCTTTGACTTATTATTTATTGTTCCTATTAAATATATAATAATTTCCTCATCTCAATATTGTTAACCACGATTTAATTATCATATATATTCATTATATATTCATTCATAATTGTCCATAATATTTGTAGATTGTAAATGAAGATCACCATCCATGGATATGGTAGGCTGTACGTACACATAAACTATACATTCATTTATTTATTATATTCAAATAATTAAAAATACATGATACATCTATATATTACAATAAAAAATTATACCTTATATATTCTACATATTATTATCAAAACAATCATGTATACATTCCTTTTCTAGAATGAAAGAGTCACATCCCTTTGACGAGGCGATAAACAACACTTCCATAAATGATGTTATCATATTTAAACAAAGAAGAATGAATAGTGGTATGTATTATAAAATAATTAAATGAAAATAATGGAATAATAAATTTGATAAATATTTGAAATAAATATTGTATCCATAATTATTTCCACTATGATAGGCGGTGAAATAAAAATGAACAGTTATTAGTTCGTGAGATTGTAGTTCACCATTCACATAAGCAGTGTGTTTGTTACACATTAAATAGATGTGTGTAAATGTGAATTTAAAGATTGTAAAATAACAAAATCATAGTATATTTAGGATATTTTTATTATTATATAATCATGTAATAAAATTATTTGAGTGTGTGGAGAATTGAAATAAAACTAATGATCTTGTGGAAAGATGTTACCTCTTAATCGGGTAAATTATTTTGGGTTTGGCCAAAATGCTTCCTTGGAGTGCTTCCATCCAAAAGAGAGTATTCCAGGATTATGGGTGGGATTTTTATATGATGTTTTGGATTATATTGGTTGATCCATATTTTCTTAATATGTGTGATGTAATGCCTCGTCCCCATCTACCTAGAGCTGGTGCATTATTTTATTACATTTTTTTTTGAATTCAAGGAATCGATTCCTGAAGGACCATTCAGTTTAACAGTCTTGGAAAATAGATTACATAGATAAACATTAAATTTAAATTTCTAACATAAAAATAGTGTAAATAATTATTTAAGGATGCCATTATTCCATTATCTTAAACATACATATTAATCATAATACATTTCTTGGAATCCTGGGAAAACTAAACATAAGAAAAGGGTGAGATCGGATTCTCAGTAAGGATAAACAAAATATCGGAAGCTATATGCTTTTATGGAAAAAAGTGTAATAAAAAAAGTCCTATTAAACATAAAATTTTACATAATATAGATAAAATAAATCAAACATTACCATATAAACATGTACATGGAAATTATACTAGTCACATAATAACATGTAATAACTAACTTCATACTTAGGGAATGCATAATGCCATTCATCGTAACCACATAGTCAAGGCCTCATTCCAAGAATACATATAAATTTTTTAGTCAAGGACTTATTCCAAGACACTAGTTTGTATCATCAGATGTACTGATGCATCGAGGTGCTATAGCAGGCTATACCCATCACTTACTAAGTAATATGCATTCCTCATATGAAAAGGAGGAAACATAACATAAACATTCGTTTTAAAACTAACATATGAAATGTCAATAGATTAACCTTAAATGATGAATGGTATAAAAATATCACATCCACATTCAAACATATCATAAATAATTCAATATAATTTGGAATATTTCATTATAGTATATCAACCTAAATCAGGAATAATACTGAATAAATAATGTTGACATAGTTGAAAATAACCAATAAAAATATTTTAGAGAAATACCACATTCCATGAAATCATTTAAAAGTCGTCAAATTTATAACGGAAGTCATTTAAAAATGGATTTTTAATCAAAGTGTCCCATTTCACTTTTAAAATTCTTAATTAAATTAATACTTAAAAACAATCATGTCCACGTAAATAAATCCATAAATTCATTTTGAAACCATGAACATCAATTAAAAATATTTAGAAAAATAAATAAATAAAAACATTTAAAATGATGGTCTATATAAATATTACCTTCTATAAAACACTAAAAGATTCCTTTTTATACATTTTAATGAAACATTGACATAAATAAAAAATATGTCTAAGTAGATACTTATAGATAAAAAATCTCAGATAATGTTGAGATTGAGTAAATAACCCTTACCTTGTACTTTCCTTTGGCCGAGGGTACATTTAACCGCCGGTATAATAGGCATAGTATGTTATTAATTTATACCAGAACCATATTCAAATTTATGATATCATATATGATTCATTTATTAATCTATAATACCTATTTAATAATAATTTATACGTTAAAGTAATTTTTTGGGTAGTAATCATTTTCTTTATTGTGTGTTTTTAGCTTATTATTATTGATTATATCACTTAGATAATGACTAAAATACTTCCATAAAATAAAACATGATTTATATATCATATATATTCAGAATATAAATCTGTATAATTGATAGATATATGAAATGGAATCACAGATCATGGAGCCAGTAGTTCGTACGTACGCATGAACAATGTTTCTATTTTCTTATCTTATAGTATGTAAGTAAGTGAACAATATATATATATATATAAATATATATTATTTCTTTATATATATTACATCATATACCTAATACTTAATCAATTTATTTATTTTTATAATGATTCTTGAAGGGTGATCGTTGAAGATGAATCTCATCGTGTCATGGAGACGGTAAGTTGTACATACGCATAAGCGATAATATCATTCAATTGACAGTGAAATGATGTTTAATATGATGGCATATTAAATATGTATAATAATTAACATGTTATATTCTCTATTTTAATTAATTATATTCATTATTATACCCATCCAAATTGTGTAATGTTGAATAACAAACTACACCACCACGTAGTGACGGTAGGTCGTACGTACACATTTAAGGTGACATTTTCATTCATAGGATGGATAGATTAATGACTATGGTTGTAAAATATTTAAAATAACATCAAAATATTTATTAGGTACTAGAATTATTATTTTGGTATGGAAAATACAATGAAAGAATATGTGGATGATGAAAAGAACTTTGAAAGAGATGATGAAATAATTACATCTTCTTCGGCTGTTTCCTTTTGATTTGAACAAAAGGGATCCTTAGGTAGTAATTATAATAAAAGTAATTCATCTAGGTTAAAGTTAGGATAGTTGGAAGAGTAATTGAGTAGGGTTTTACTGAGCCAAATGGCTTTGGAGGTGTGAAATTAAGAGAATGTGATGTACCCTTTCATAAGAGAGGTGAGGGTCACTTTATGAAAATATTGAAATATTATTTTATTTAAAAATATTTATTGTTTATAATTCATCCAACTGGATTTATTTATATTATAAGGTGTTCATGGTTCAATATACTCTCAATAAATCGGTTTTATAAATGTTTAGGTCACCATATTAACCTTATCTTTTAGATTTAATCATTAGATAAATAGTTTAGCTTTTTCCATGTCTTCTTGTATTATTATAATACATGGTTAATAAACATACTATAAAATTCCAAAATAACCCCAAGAGGTTCATTAATTACACATATATAATTATTTATGTACTTTTTTTGATCCATATAATTTTATGAATGTTATATCATTTAATAATACAGTATATCTTTTAAAACCTCATTTATCTCAATTTTGACACTACGTTGTATTTGGTTTTTTTGAAAGTCAAAAAAATAGATTATATAAAAAACAATAACATCCAATAACCCCTAACATGTCATATTCACCTATAAAATTCTTGTATTCCAACTAATGCCTCAATTCAAAATTATTGGTTTATTTATAATATTAATTATTTTAATATTTCATTAATAAGGTTATTACTACTTCATCATTGTCTCATAAATATAATTAAATATTAAATGTCTAAAAATTATAAATAAAATATCGTTATATAGGAAATATTTTTATCTTTATAATGAATATTTATATTCGAATTTATCTTATGTTTAACCCTATATTAAAAACGGTTTAGTTATTTAACGTTGAATTTAATAATTGTAACTCTTCTTTAAATAAATTAGGATAAATGTCCAAATCATGCCCAAAAGGATCAAAATGATGTTTTTTTACTAATGTTTATTTTGGTAGAAATAAATTTATAAAATAGAATTAATACATTTGTTCGGCTATTTTCAATATTATTTTTACCTTTCATTACCTAATTTACTTTTTACTATCGTAAATAAAATTACACAAAATTATTCACCATAAAAATAGTTTCATCATTTTGAACCAAATATTAATTAATGATATAAACTAGGTCTCTCGTATGTTTGAAATTAAATTTACGGATGCGGTGAATTTATTTTTTATACAAATTTGAAAATGTGTCTCGAAGTGGGTAAAAGACGTTAAAAAAATTCAATAAAATTTTAAACACCTAGTCTTATTAAAAAATGAATTGAATTAATTACATTGAAATAATATAGGTTTTACATAACAAATTTGAATTTTATATAATGTTAAATAAAAAAATAATTATTTAAAAAATGTTGGTTTTAAACAAAAATTTAGTGTTATTCAGTATTCATAAAAAATTTAATGTTTTCAGAAAAATTACAAAAATTCACCCTATGATAATTTTGATAATCCAAATCTGAAAATATTTTTTATTTTTACCAAATTTGAAACATATGAGTTTCATTAATTAATTTAAAATTAATTCAAGTTGTCAAAATTAAAAAGCGGATTATTAAGAAGTAAAAACCGTCAAAATATTTACATGTGTTTATATACAATTTAAATGTAAAATTAAAACCAATTTCCTCCATTCTATTAAATGATAAAAATATAATATAATTATACATTAAAACCAGTCAAATTCAGTATTTATTACTATAAATTATTTCTATTAAAAAAGTAATTTTCAATTAAAATTTAGTATTTTTCAGTATTAATCAAAATATGAAATATTTGATAAAAGTACAAAAAATTTATCCAAACTAAATTTTTATGTCTCTATTATAACGAAGAATTTAATTTAAATAAATTTAATTTATAAATGTGTCAACTATTGTATTTCAAATGATTTATCTATAAAATGGCAGTATGATTTCATTTTTGAAAAAAAATCTTCATTTATATGAAAATATGAATTTTATCTTTTATTATGTCTATAAAACACATAATATGGATTCTAAAAATATATGGAGTATATGAAATTCCAAATTATGTTAATATTATTCATAAAAACTTTTTGAACTGCTACTTTGGAAAGTCATGTTGTTCTCGGACTCAATATTTCATGTAGCGTAAGCTATTGAATTACATTAAATAGATAACATACTAGGAAATTGTGGGTTATTACATTATCCCCTCCATCAATAAATTGAGTCCTCATAATTTTAAATTTTTCTTTGAAAATAATAGGTTTAATATAGAAAATACCTTTGTGGAAAACTGAAATTAGAAATAGGGTTACTAAAATTTAGACTTTATAAGAGAGAAAAGTAAATGAAAAAGTTACCACCAAATTATGGTTTAGAATATGAGAACAATAGTGTAAATTATAGAAATATAATTTCTAGAAAATATAAATATATATAGGGAGTTATTGAGGTCATCAATCACTAACAGATGAACAATATATGTAAAATTGAGGGATGCAAATCCATCAATCTATGATGATTTAAAGTATTATCTTTTCAACAAATCATTAGGTATTAGGATAAAAAATTTGTTGGTTTTTAGATCCTTTCCCTAATTTTTAAGACATAATTTATTCATAGAATAATAAAATATAATAATTGAAAAGTAGAGTTCCATCATTTAACTATTTTCTACTACAAACTCATCTTTTACTCCAAAAGATCATAGAACTAAAAAATATTCTATTTATCATAATCATATAGGTTCCAAAAAATTGAATTTATAATTAATCTTACTGACCATTCAAAAAAACTAAATTATACAAACTAGGAAATCGTGTAGGCCAGTGGCAGTTGATGCACCCTTGTATCCCATTGATTGTGGGTTCAGGTCTCACAGCCTTGCCATACGCGACTGGTTATCGCCTGACCACCAGATTTTCCTTTTTCTATCAATCCAAAAATAATCTTAAGAATTTTTTAATCCTTATACAATAGTATCCAATGTCTAACTTAATCCATTCCAACCATTAGACTAATCAAAAATATTTCATGTCCAAACACACAATCCAAAATTAATAAGGAAGATCACATAACATACATGTGAATACATTAATCATGTATGCTCATATAACATTTTAATAAACTGAATTTCCAAAAAAACTATTTTGGAATAGTTATGTACATCCTTATTCCTTCTGTAAAACATATAATATTTGATATACTCCTTGAATGAAAAAATTTAATAATACTTAACAATAATGGAATAAACAAACCATTAATTAATTCCAAGGTAGTCAATAAAATCCAATATACATTGTGAAAATCAATTATCTCTTATTAGAAAATCATTATCTCCATTTCAGAAACATATTAAGGATTATATTTTCCCCCAACCATGTATTTTCCAAAATGTTTAACATGAAACTGTGTCACATTTCTTGGTACTATAAAATATCAAATTATTGATGAAAACGTACTGCAGTACAATCCTTATATACTTTATAATTCTTAAAACTTTTACATCATAAATACAGATGTCAAATGACCCAATTAGTTAATGACAACTTAAGAACACTAATCATTCTTTATCATATGTGGTAGTATCATTACATGATTATTATCTAATAGCATCATTTATGGTATACTCGTATGATTGGTATATTTATTTGTGTAGTGTGCCAACTCCTTATAGATGAAGCATTATAATTTTGAAACCTTTTTCTTACCCATGAAATCAGGAACATGGTGTCCTTTTTTCACACTTATAACAAACTCCCATTCCTTTCAAGCACTTACTAGGGGGATTCTTTCCACAATTATCACATATGGGAAAATAATTCATTCCCTTATTCACTTTATACATCTTTCCCTCAACCATCCTCTCCTTCTCTATCCTCCCTTCAAATATATAGGACTCCAAGAATTATTTACTTATCTTATAAACACATGATACTATATCTTCATATAATAAGAATACATGGGACACTATTTCCCTTCTAAATGTTGTCTTAAGACCATGAAATATATGATCCTTCTTACTCTATGGATCATGTATATTGCTGGAGTTCTCATTCCTTCTACTAGGCACCATTTCTAATTAGAAACATATACTAGGATTGATAACATCATAATTTATAATCCAAAACATGAAAATTTCACAAGATTAATAAACTATTTTCACACATATAGTATCATAATCATAAAAATTGTTTAATTTCTGAAATATTTACTTATAAATCATTAATAATTTTCTGTAAGGAAATTCTGAATTATCATAAGCATATCCCCTAGGAGTGTCAGAACCAAGCGTTCCGTAAGGCCTCTAGTCATGCACGAGTTCTCGTTCGAGTCTAGCTCAAAGTGGTTTTTTTGGGTTTTATCCTTAGATAATCAATGACCGATTCTCCTCTACCTTCTCTTATCTAGACAAGGAATTATTTCATGGAAAATTCACAAAATTTCTACCTTACCAAAATTTTAGTAAGTTCTCCTATACTAATCCTAAAATTCTATCTTTGGGTAATGTTTCAAAATAGGAGTTCATCTAAATCTATTTCGAAGGTTGTTTCTAAACTTCTATTTATTCAAAATGTAACGCCTCGACCCAAGAATCCCGAAGCCGGTGAATTATTTTAATACATTGGCATGATTTAAAGGAATCAATTCCTGATGGATTGATTAGTTTATCATTCTTGGAAAATAGACAACATACATTAACATTACATTATAATTTATAACATAAAACACAACATAAATAATACTTTGATGAATCCATTATTTATTTTATATAAACCTGCATATAAATCACAATACACATATCAGAATCCTTTCAAAATTAAACATAAGAAAATGGTGATCTCATATACTCCGTAATAACAAACAATATAGTGTAAGTTATATGATTTTAAGGAAAATGTGTAATAAAAACAACTACCATTTAAACATAAAATTGATCATAATGTGGAAAAAATAAATCAAACATTACCATATAAACATGCTCATGGATATTCTACTAGTCGAATAATCACATGTAATAACTAATTTTATAATGAGGGAATTCATAATGTCCGATAGCATAACTACATAGTAAAGGACTCCTGCCAACAATAAAAATAAAACATTTTTTCACGGCATTGTTCTAAGACACTATTTTGTCTCATGAGACCTAACGATGCATCGAAGAGCTATGGTGGGCTTCATCCGTCATTTACTACATCCAATGCATTCCTCAGAAGAAAAGGATAAAACATAACATAAACATTCATATTAAAACTATCATATAAAATTTAAATAATTTAACTATAAACCATGAATGGTATAAAAATAACGCATCCACATCAAACAATAGCATAAATCATTCAATACAACATGGAATATTGTATTTTCATAAATCACCCTCAATCAAGAGAAATCTCCAATAATGGATATTGACATAATACAAAATATCAATAAAGATCATTGATAGAAATAACCATTTTCATGAAATCATTTAAATGTTAAAAAATTTATAATGGAATTAATTTAAAAAGGTATTTTGAATAAAAAATTCCCATACCACATTAAAATTTTTAAATAAATTAACACATTATTATAATCATGTCTACATAAATAAAACCTTAAAATCATTTTGAAAACATTCAAATTAATTTAAAAGATTTAGAAAAAGAAATATTTATAAATATTTAAAATAATAGTCTAGTTATTGTTCCCCTTCCATAAAACCATAAAATATACCATTTTTATAAAATTTTAATGAAACATGGACATGGATAATAAATATGTCTATGTAGATACATATAGATATGAAATCTTGCATAATAATCAGATTGAAGAGATAACCCTTACCTTGTACTTTCCATTGGTCGAGGGTGCGTTTAAACTACTATATAATGACCATAGTATGTTATTAAATTAAAATATAACCATATTCATATTTATGATATCATATAAGAATTATTTTTTACATTATAATACCCATTTAATAAGAATTTCTTTGTTAAAGTAACATTTCATGTAATAATCACATTCTTTATTGTGCATGTATTAGCTTATTATTCCTAATCATATCACTATGATCCTGGTTAAAATACTTCTGGAATATACAAAATTATTTATATACCATAAATATTTAGAATATAAATATGTATAATAGATATATAGATATATATATATATGAAATGGAAACACCGTTCATGGAGACAGTAGTTCGTACATATGCATGAACATTGTTTCCATTTTATAATCATATAGTATGGTAGTAAGAAAACAAAACATATTGATCTACATAAATATATATTATTCAAGTAGTGAAATTATTTCATATACCTCATAAATAAATAATTAATTTATTTTCATAAAATTGCTTGATGGGTGATCGTTGAAGACTAATCTCATCGCATCATTGATATGGTGAGTCGTACGTACGCACGAGCGATAATATCGTTAAATAGTTAGTGAAATGGTGTTTAATTTGATGGTATATTACATATACAGAACCATTAAAATGTTATATTCATTATTTTAATTAATTTTACTCATTATTATACCCATACATATAATTTAATGTCGAATAACAAACTACACCATGACGTGGAGAATGTAAGCTGCATGTACTCATGTATAGTGACTTTTTCATTATTAGGATGGATAGAATAATGAATATTGTTGAACTATATTTATAATAACATCATAGTATTTATAGGGTACTAGATTTATTATTTTGGTATGGAAACAAAAAATTAATGATGAAGTGGAATATGAAAATAACATTGAAAGAGGTGATTAAATATTTACCTCTTCTTCAGGTGTTAACTTTCGATTTGATCAAAAGGGATATATAGGTTGTCTTTCTGATCAATGAAAGGCCTCTAGGTTGATGTAAGGATTGTTGGGAGAATATTTGATCTGGTTTTTGCCGAGCCAAATGGATTTGGAGGAGTGAAATTGAGAGAAGGGGAAGTACCCTTTTATAAAAGAGGTGAGGGACACTTTAGGAAAATCATGAAATATTATTTTTCTAAAAAATAATTTTTGATTTATAATACCTCCAAATGGATTTATTTCTATGATAATTTTGTTTTCTTACTAAATCCTCTAAACCAATATGTTTTAGAAAATTTTATGTCAGCATATTAACCCTATCGTTTTCATTTAATGCTTAGAAAAATAGTTTAACTTTTACAATATGTTCTTCTATTATTATAATACATGGTTAATAAACATACAATAAAATTCCATGACAACCCAAAGTGGTTCATTAATGACACATATATCATTATGTAGTTCCTTTTTCTGAACCATAGATTTTTAGGATTATTATATCATTTAAAAATATAGAATTTGTTTTAAAAACAGATTTATGTCAATTTTGACACTTTTTATTATTTGGTTTTTCTTGAAAGTCAAAAAAACCTGATTACTTCGAATCAATTATAGTAAATAAACCCTAATATGTCATATTCACTTTGAAATTTCGTTTATGGCATCAAAATTCTCAATTTACATTTATTTTTTTATTTATAATCTCAATTATTTTATTCTTTCGTTAATAAGGTAATTACATCTTCATCATTGTTTCATATATAAATTTAATTATTTAATTTCTAAAAATAATCAATTAAATACCACTATATAGGGAATTTTTTTATTCTCCTAATGAATATTTAAAATCGAATTTATCTTATATCTGACCCTATATGAAAAATGTTTTATATACTAAACATTGAATTTAACAATTTTAACTTTTCTTTAAATTAAATATAATAAATTTCCAAATCTGACCCAAAAGTATCAAAATGATATTATTTTTGTCCTATGGTTGATTTTTTTAGAAACAAACTTATCCAATAGAATTAAGACACATGTTGGTGTAATTTTAAAGTTATTTTTACCTTTAATTACATTATTTTCTTCTTACTGTGGTAAATCTAATAAAAAGACACTATAAACCAAAAAAATAGTTTCATCCTATTGAACCAAATTTTACTTAATAATTTAAACAGTATCTCTAATATTTTTTATATTCAACTCACATAAGTGGTAATATTAAATTTTATTCAAATTTTCAAATGTCACTAAAAGGTGGGTAAAAGACGTTAAAAAAATTAAATAGAATTTTATACATCTAATCTTATTATAAAATTACTTAAATGAATTACATTGAATAAATATAAGTATAATTTATGTAGTTTTAATTTAAAATAAATTAAAATAAAAAAAATAATTATTCAAATAAATGTCGTTTGTAAACAATAACTCAGTGTTATTCACTATTCATCAAAAATTGAGTGTTTTCAAAAAAATGCGTAAAATTCACCCTAATATAATTTTGATATTAAAATTCAAAAATATATATATATATATTACAAAATTAAAAATCTATGATTTGAATTAACTAATTTAAAATTAATTCTTGTTGTCAAAACCAGAAAGCAGGTTTTTAAGATGTAAAATCTATCAAAAGATTGACATGTGTTTTTGTACTATTTAAATGTGAAATTACATCCAATGACCTAAATTATAGTAAATGATAAAAATATAATCTAATTATACTTTTAAACCACTGAAATGCATAATTCTAACAGTACAAATTATTTCGATTAAAAAAGATGTTTTCAATTAAAATTTGGTATTTTTAAATATTAAAAAAAATATGAAAGTTATCAAAAAAGTACCAAATATTTATCCAAAATAAATTCTTATGTCTTTCTTCTAAATAATAATTTAATTTCATTAAATTGAATAAATTAAATTTCCAAATATTTTATTTTTAATGGTTTCTCTATTAAAAGACGATAAAATTTCATTTTTTTAAAAAATACTTCTTTTATATGAAAAAAATGAATTTGTTCTTATATTATGTATAAGAAACAAATTATATAGATTCTAAAATTATATGTAGTGTATAAAATTCAAATTTTAGTTAATACTATTCATAAAAACTTTTTGAACGACTAGTTTTGTATGTCGTGGTGCGCTCGAACTCAGTGTTTCGTGTAGCACAAGATATTGAATTACTTTTAAGAGATAAAGTTATATGAAATCATTATGTGTAACATGTGAGGATATCAGAGGAAAGGAGGCCTTTTTATATTGGAGGAGGAGTGGAACTCTTGGATATTTGGAAAATGAATTCCATACATGTTTTTCACATTGAATGTGATTCCAATAATGGATCCAATTAGATAAAAGGAATTATAGTGTCTAAATATGTCCATACCATGAATTATGGACTATGGTATAAGTCATTTAGGACATTCAATGTTGGGTTTAGTACATTATAAATATATATTCTACCTTAATCATTATAATTAATTTTAATTTTATTCATTAAAAATTTTGGTAAAATGATCAGTTGAACTTATTATAAATTATAAATTATTCTTATTACAAATATGGAATCCATTTTTTCATATTCCTAACATATAATTGGAATAAAGTTATTTAAATTCATACTTCATGTTGGACGAAAATGCGGGTTCTAAAGGAAAAACATCCAAACCTTTGTTATGTTTTTATAGTCAATGTAAAGAAAAATTGATTAAAATGACCAATATTTGATTAATTGATTATAATATTATAAAATTTCTCGTTTAAAACAATTTAAAATATAATTTAGTCATATAAATAAATTATATTAAAAATTATATTTGAATTAAATTTCATTATTTTTCATGATTCAATAAAAAAGAAATCTTTGCCGAAAAATTCCAAAAATTCACCATAATAGTATTTTCATGTTTCAATTCAAAATATGAAGTCAAATTTGATATATTATACTAATTAATGGGTTAAAGAGTTTACTTAAAATGGGTTCTCCATCAAAAGGCATCAAAAATACCATTATAAAAATATAGTGTTTTATGAATAAAATTTGGTTTCCATTTATGTTAACCCTATCAAATCTTTTGGAAGAATATAAAATGCATTTGACTGAATATGTTATATATATATATTAATAATATCACTAAATTATTATTTTAATTTCCGGAAATTTACATATAATATTTTTAATCATAAGGAATAATTGCGAGATAGTGAAATCGGACGGCGCATGATTCCGAGATCTGGAGTGTCCAGAATGATCCGTCGAAGTTTTGATAAGATTTAAATAACGCGCAGAAGTAGTATTCCTAAAAAAGAATAATAACTCTTAAATGGGTTACTAGATCAGAAATATAAGGGCACCATTGCGTTCAGGATGGCAGGATTACCCTAGGCGTGACTTAAGTGTAGTTGGCGCGGGCCTACGGTGAGAAAACCCAAAAATGGCATAATAGTAAATAAAATGATTAAATAAAATATTTTAATTTTCAAATGCTTATAACTCAAAAAATGGTAACTCGGATCAAAAATATGACACCACCAATAAACTCGTGAGAATATGCTTTATTTATGAAGATTCTAGCTTTGGCCGGTCCGATCCACCAGTCAAAGTTAGTTTTTCGCCGTAAATAAAATAATTATGTGACAAATTATTTTATTGTAAAATCCATACCTTTTAAACTGAAACTTGGATTATAAATTTGATAGTATGGTTGATTTCATTGGAAAGATTTATTCTTAGGCAGAGCATAAATGTGACCGACGCGAGTCGTGGTTGATTATTAATAATTTTTCCAAAAATTTTTTTGGTATGTTTAGTAAACGTGTGAGTGGCACTTTTCTTTCTTTTTAACCAGTGTACAGATTAAAATTATGAGATCACTGTTGAACTCACATATCCTATATTCACTTAATATGTCCTTCACCTCTACCATAGTAGGTTGAGGGTGGAAATTATTTTTTAAAACGTTCGTGGGAGAAATTAAAATCAACATGCATAATTGTATTTTTCTTTTTGAAACCTTCTTTTTTGAATTGAGAAGGTGGGGAACACACGAGTATGGTCGGGAATTCATGGTTGGGAATTAAATGCCCGGTTACACGAATTATGTAACCACTTAAACCCCTCTACTTTAATGTGAAGCAACCCTTGGAATCCTCCAAAAAAATGTGCCATGTTAATTTAATTAATGTGCCAATTTTAATTATATTGATAAACTTAAATTAATATTTTGGATCCTCATCTCCTGGTTGGAGAATTGATGGAAAAGATAGATCTTGGGAAAGGAGTTCCTTTCGATAAATAACATCTTCAATGAATACCACCCACTCCAATGGAGAGAATCCTCCAGACACGACTAACGAAGACGGCACACGAGCTCAGATCGGAGATGTGTTGTAGGAGGGACAAATTCTTGTGTCCCCTTCACCGACTTCAACTTCTTCCTTGCGAAATCTATATCAGACGAACAAGGAAGTGGATTTAATACGAATGAATTTATTTATTGATTCTTTATATTATTGATTCACAATGACAATGGAAAAAAAAGCATGGCTATCGTCATGAATTTATACCAAACCCATTTTTATTTCATTCTTCGCGCATTCATCGTGTGTTCTTCGATGTCAAATAATTAATAAAACTAGAAACAAAAAGTATTGTTGAACGTGATATATGGACGTGGAGACCTCAAATCGAAGAATGTGAATATATGAAAGACATAATTTTTGGGATTGGAACAAATACGCGATGGATAATAGAAGAAGGAGGCGGCCGACACCTGGCCGGCTGTGATGAAGGCCGGGAGGCGCGCTTCTGTGCTGCATGTTGAGTAGGAGTTTGCGGCCCATCGGCCGCGACGTATCAGGGTGTCATTCTGCATCCGTTAAGCCGCATGGTGGAGCGGTGAAGTGTGTCCATACCATAGGATCCGAAGGTCATATCCACTGGGTCACAGTGGGGGCTGAAGAGTGGTTGTCACCCAGCTGACCATGGTTGAGCAGCGGCGCACGACTGTGCCGTAGGAAGGATGACCGGCTAGATCACTGTAACGCCCGGACCCCAGTTACCTAGAGTCGGTGCATTATTAAATAACATTGGCATGATCACAAGAAAGATCAAATCTCGAAAGACCTATTGGTTTAGTATCCTTGGAAACACTAGATATATTCATAATGTTTTACATTACATCATAAAGTGAAAAACTACTACAACAACATAGTCTCCATATTCCACACTCATATCCCCAGATACTATCGCTACAGATCATTCATAACTTACTTCTTCACATCCTGGAAAAAATATAACATAGAGAAGGGGTGAGCTCAAATGCCCAGTAAGGATAACAATATAGCGGAAACTTTCAAAAAAAAGCATAAACATTTAAGGAAATGTATAACTAAAACAAAAGCCTTTTAAATTTGAACTTCAACGTAGTATGGAAAAAGTAAAATTAAATAATGCCATTTACTTATTCACATGGATATTCTACTAATCAAATAATCACATGCAATATCAATAACCACTTTCATAATGATGGAATGCATAATTCCAGACTATCATAACCACATAGCCAAGGCCTCATGCCAAGACTATAAATAAGATTTTGCCAAGGCCTTTTTCCAAGACACTAGTTTGTCTCATGAGACCTACCGATGCATCGAGGAGCTATAGCGGGATCCACCCATCACATATTAAGTCTAATTCATTCCCATATGAAAAGGTTTAAACATAACATAAACATTCTTATTAAAACTAGCATATGAAATGTCAATACTTTCACCATAAACTATGAATGGTATAAAAATATCACATCCACAGTCAAACATATCACAAAACCTTCAATACAATATAGAAGTTTTGTATCATAATAAATAAACTTCAAATAAGCGTAAAATCCATCAAAGGATGTGGACAAAGATGAAAACAAAACTCTTTTTAGAGAAATATCTCTTTATATTTTTGAAATCATTTAAGAGTCATATATTTATAAAATAAAACATTTTCTTTCAAAAAATTCTTATAAACTTGTGAGGGAAGCTTCGATGATTTTATAACGGCGGAAAATAACCTCACCCGCCATATAAGTTAAAAAAACATTCTTACCTTAATTCTGTCAAAAAGGTTAAAAAGCACCTTGTTTGGAAAACGACGGAATGATTCCTTTATAAACGTCTTATAAAAAGTCAAACAAGGATATAAATGACTTTAACCCATATTCTTGTAAATGTAAAAATCTTTTGAAATACATTTTTATGAATCATGGATGTGGATGATAAGGAGATCCCAGTAGATTAGTACGTATAAACAACCTCGGATAATGAAGAGATTGTGAAATAACACTTACCTTGTACTTTTCCTTGGTTGGGGTAGGTTAACCTCCTGTATAATAGTGAAATAATTTTTATTAAAGTATACAAGAATCATATACATTCATATGATATCATATATGATCTTTTAACATTTCCTTGTTAATAATATGTTAGTATTATCGTTGTTTCGGGTGTTAACTTACTCGTTTTCTTTTATATGTTTTGTTATGTAAGCCTTGTTTGTAATGGATATTTGTATATTATTCATATCCATAATGATATAAAGTCCTTAAACATCATTTTTAAATCATCAAACTATAATTATACTTGAATGGATACGATGGAGAATGAATCTCATCGCGTTCGTGGAGACGGGAGTCCGTACGTACGAACGAGCGACAATATCATTCTTTTGATATTAAAATAATATATAAATGGATGTTATATAATATATAAACAATCATTAACTTGTTATATTTATTATTTACATTAGTTACACATCATTATTATACCCATCCAAATAATAATATATTGAATAACAATTACACCACGATGTGGAGACGGTAAGCCGTACGTACGCACGTATGGTGACATGTTATTCAAAGGGTGGATAGAATACTGAATATGGTTGTAACATATTTATAATAACATCACAGTATATATAATATACTGGAGTTATTATTTTAGAATGGTAATAACAAAGAAAGAAGAAGTGGAAGAAGAAAGGAACTTGAAAAGGGGTGGTGAAAACATTACCTCTTCTTCGGGTTCTTCCTTTTGATTTGATCAAAAGGGCTCCATAGGTTGGATTTATGATCAAAATAAGGCCTCTAGGTTGTATTAAGAGAAGTTGGGAGAGTATTTGGGCAGAGTTTTGCTGAACCAAAAGGCTTTGAAGGTGTGAATAAATGAGAAGGAGGAGTGCCCTTTTATAAGAGGGGTGAGGGGCACCTTTGGAAAAGTTAGAAATATTAATTTATAATAAATTAATATTCAGTTTCTTATGGCTCCAAAGTTGATTATTTAAATGTTAAGGTGGGGATAGGTTGAAAACCACTCAACCAATAGAATTTAGACAGGTTTGGGTCATTATATTAACCTTATATTTAAGTATTAACTCTAAGTTAATTAGTTTCACTTTTACAATGTCTCTTTGTATTTTTATATTATATGGTTAATAAACTTACCATATACATCCAAACGACCCCCATTTGATCCATTAATGACAAACCTATCATAATATAACTCTCTTGGATGAAAATTAGATTTTTATGAATTTAATATCAATTAATAATAAAATATTTGTTTTAAAAACTCTTTTATGTCAATTTTGACACTATTCAATAATTGATTTTTGTAAAAATCATAACAGAATGATTACTTCGAAAAAAGTTAATTTAATCACTCCTAACATCTCATATTAACCTATAAAAGTTTTCTAATTCCTAAAAAGTCTCAAATTATATTTATTTGTGTATTTATAATATCAATTATTTTAATTTTTTACTATTATGGTAATTACTGCATCATCATTGTGTCATAAGTAAATTAAATTATTTAATGTCTAAAAATTATAAATAAAATATACTTATGTAGGAAAGCTTTTTAGATTTCTAATGAATATTTTAAATCGAATTTATCTTATGTATAACCCTATATTAAAAATGTTTTAGTAAATAAACATTGATTTTAACTCTTTTAACTCTTCTTTGAATTAAATAATAATAATTGTCCTAATCTAATCCAAGTGGACCTAAATGATTATATTTTATTCCTAGAGCTGTTTTGGTCGAGATACAATTGTCCAATAGAATTAGGACATGTGTTATGGTAATATTAATATCATTTTTACCTTAATTACCCTATTTACTTTTAACAGTGGTAAATAAAAGTAAAAAGTCACTATTCACCAAAAATTATTTTCATCTCATTGAACCACATTTTACTTTTTGATATTAACCGTGTCTCTCGGATTTTCTAAATTCCAATCACAGAAGCAGTAAAATTAAGTTTTATGAAAAATTCAGTTTTCTAACTACCACTTAGTAGTTTCACTATTCATCAAAAAATTGATGTTTTTCAGAACAATGCCAAAATTTCACCCTAAGCTATAATTGATATTCCGAATTCAAAAATGATTTCTATTTTACAAAATTTCAAACATATAAGTTGCATTAATTAATTTTATAATTAATTCCTGCTGTCACAACAAATAGCATTTTTTTAGGAAACAATATATATCAAAAGATTGACAATTGTTTAGGTCCAATTTCAAAGTGAAATTAATTCTAATGAACACCATTGGATAAAATGGTAAAAATATATTCTAATTATACTTTAAAACCACTTAAATTAATAATTTATCACTATTAATTATTTTGATTAAAAAGTTGTTTTTAATTAAAATTTAGTAATTTTCACTATTCATCAAAATATGAAAGTTATCCGAAAAGTACCAAAATTTCACCTTAGGATAAATTCGATACTCCGAATCCAAATATGTTGTCCATTTTGAAATATAAAATATATATAATTCCAAAAAGTAGGTATTACAATTCATAACGGCTAGTTTGATTGGTTGTGGTGTGTGTTAGAACTCGAAGTTGTGTACAACACACGCTACTGTATCATTCAATGGAAAGCATACCATGGAAGCTTGGGATGTTTCATTTTAAATTTTTGATGTCCCCATTTAGTCAAAAAGTTTAAAATATTGTATTTAAAAAGGGTTCACTATTAAAATTTGGAAAAAGTGCAATACTGAAAATGAATTTGTTCTTACATTATGTCTAAGAAACTCATAATATGGATTCTAAAATTATAAGGATTATATAAAGTTTAAAATTTAGTTAATACTATTCATAACCTCTTTTGAACGGCTTGTTTGGTAATTCATGGTGCGCTTTGAACTCGGTGTTACGTGTAGTGCGTGTTATTGAATTATTTTGAAGAAATAACACACTATGAAATCTTGGGGTGTTACAATCTCCCCACCTTCAATAAATTGCGTCCTCACAATTTGAAATTGTTCTTCGAAAATAAAAGTTTGAAAATAAAAAAAATATTTGTGGGAAAACCCACATCGGAAATTGGGTTACTAAAATTTAGCCTTAATATGAGGAAAAGAGAAATGAAAGGGTCACCACCAAATTATGATCTCGATTAGGAGAACATTGGTGGCAATTAGAGACATAAAATTGGAGAAAAAACGTAAATATTTATAAGTAGTGATTGAGGTCATCAATCACAAAAAAGTTTAAAATTGAGGTCCTTAAATTCATCAATCTATGATGATTTAAAATACCATCGATTCAACAAAACATAAGGTATTAGGATAACACATTTTTGATGTTTTAAAATATCTTAGTTGAAATCCCACATCGAAAAATGAATTAATGAGGACTCTATTTATAATAAAGAGTGGAAATTATGAAGATTCCCGAAAATAACACATACTAGGGTTCTATGTAGGAAAATATGGATATGGAAGAGAAATCTAACCATCAATTATCTGATGGAGAGTGGTAGAGAACATGGGTATGAAAAGGCCAACAATCCCAAAGCCATAAATTAGTGATGATTTAAGGCACCATCTAGGACAACATTTTTGTTTTAAGTTTCCTTTCTTAATGTTGAGGAATTTATTTATGACATTGGATAAGATCATAAGGAGATATACTTACTTTATAATTATAGTTTTATCCATTAATAAATTTCTACCAAAAACTCATCTTTCACTCTAAAAGATAATAGAACGTAAAAAAATTCTATTTATTCTATTCATCCAGGGTTCCAAAATAAACGAATTTATAATTCATCTACCAGATCTTTAAAAAAAACTACATTATTTAATCCAGGACATCTCGTGTGCCAGTGGTAGGTGATATACCTTTGTCACCCTTCGGTTAAGGGTTCAAGTCTCGCGGCCTTGCCGGACGTGACGGGTTGCCGCCCGACCTCCGAGTTGTCCTTTTATGGAAATCCAAAATAATCCAAACTAGAACTATCCAAAATACATCTGTCCAAACTCACAGTCCAAAATTTATAAGGAAGGTAAACATAATGTAGATCCTTTTTACCCTGTAATAGCATATGAATACCTTCATCATGTATTCTTTTAATTCACTGAAACATCCTGAATTACCGTATTCCTTATTGATAACATTCATGCTCCCTTATTCCAAATAGAATGCTGGATATACTTCATCAATCCAAAAATGTTTTAAACACCAACAATGATGGAATATACAAATCATTAATCAATTTCAAGGTAGTCAAGAATATCCAATATAATTCATCCAAATAAATCATGTATTATTCCAAAATCACTACCTCGGTATCAGAACTATATTATGGTTTATCATTCTCTCAACCATATATTTTCCAAAAATTTACCCTGCTATTGAGTCACTTTTCATTGTTCCACACAATCTCAATTCCTTAATGAAATAGTACTGCAGTACAATCCTTATATACTCCATAATTATTATAATAAGTACATTGTTGATACAACACTCAATTGGCATAATCAACATAAGAACTCTAATCATTCATCTTCATCTGTGGTAGTATCATAACCTGATTATTATCCAATAGCATCATTTGTGGCATGGTTTGATGACTGGGACATAGGTTCACGTAGTGTCCAAACTCCTTACAAATGAAGCATTGTACATTTGAAACCATTTTCTTACCCTTGCAGTCACGTACTTTGTGCCCTTTTCATCCACAGTTATAACAAACTCTCATTCCTTTCAGACAAGTTCCAGGATGATTCTTCCCATAGTTATCACATATGGGAAAATTCTTCTTTTCCCTCTTCCCTTTATCCAAATTTTTCTCTTCCATCATTTTCTTCTCTTTCTTCCCTTCAAAGCCATAGGACTCAGTAAAATCATTAATTATCTTATCAACACATGATATTATTTCTTCATATGATGATAATACATGGGAGACTATTTCTCTTATAAATTCTGGCTTAAGACCATCAAAGATATGATCCTTCTTCCTCTTTGGATTATGTGCATTACTGGAGTTATCATTCATTCTACTGGGCACCGTTTCTAAACAATGGCATACAGTAGATTAGTTTATGAATAACAATACCTAATCCCAAACTTGTAAAACACATATCATAAATTAAATATTTTATGGATATAATCCATAATCATAAAAATGTCTCCTTTGAGGAAGTATATACTCATAAACTCTTAATAATGGTTTGTAAAGAAAATGAGAATTATCCTAAGAATATCCCCCGGGAGTGTCGTAACCAAGAGTGCAGCAAGGCCCGTTGTCGTGCACCGGTTCATGTTAGAGTCTAGCTCAAAGCGGTGTTTTCGGGTTTTACCGCTAGGTACATCTGTGCCAGAGCTGCCTCTACCTGCTCGTATCCAGACAAGGATGTATTACTCAGAAAACTCACAAAATCCCTACAACACCAAAATTCTAGGAAGTTCTTCTATACTAATCCTCAAAGTTCATCTTAGGTCTACGTGCTCTAATCAGAGTTTATCTAAATCTAGCTTCCATGGTTTGTACTAAACTTCCTCTGATACCAACTGTAACGCCCCGACCCCAGTTACCTAGAGTCGGTGCATTATTACATAACATTGGCATGATCACAAGAAAGATCAAATCTCGAAATACTGATTGGTTTAGTAGCCTTGGAAACAATAGATATATTCAGAAAGTTTTATATTACATCATAAAGTGAAAAACTACTACAACAACATAGTCTCCATATTCCAAACTCATATCCCCAGATACTATCCCTGCAGGTCATTCATAACATACTTCTTCACATCCTGGAAAAAATATAACATAAAGAAGGGGTGAGCTCAAATTCCTAGTAAGGCTAACAATATAGCGGAAACATTCAAAAATAAGCATAATCATTTAAGGAAATGTATAACTAAAACAAAAGCCTTTTAAATTTGAACTTCAACATAGTATGGAAAAAGTAAAATGAAATAATTCCATTTACTTATTCACATGGATATTCTACAAATCGAATAATCACATGCAATATCAATAACCACTTTCATAATGATGGAATACATAATGACAGACTATCATAACCACATAGCCAAGGCCTCATGCCAAGACTACAAATAAGATTTTGCCAAGGCCTTATGCCAAGACACTAGTTTGTCTCATGAGACCTATCGATGCATCGAGGAGCTATAGCGGGCTCCACCCATCACATATTAAGTCCAATGCATTCCCATATGAAAAGGTTTAAACATAACATAAACATTCGTATTAAAACTAGCATACAAAATGTCAATACTTTTACCATAAACTATGAATGGTATAAAAATAGCACATCCACAGTCAAACATATCACAAAACTTTAAATACAATATAGAAGTTTTGTATCATAATAAATCAACTTCAAATAAGCGTAAAATCCATCAAAGGATGTTGACATAGATGAAATCAAAACTCTTTTTAGAGAAATATCTCATTATATTTTTGAAATCATTTAAGAGTCATATATTTATAAAATAAAACATTTTCATTGAAAATATTCTTATAAGCTTGTGAGGGAAGCTTCGACAATTTTATAATGGCGGAAAATAACCGCACCCACCGTATAAGTTAAAAAAACATTCTTACCTTAATTCTGTCGAAATGGTTAAAAAGCACCTTGTTTGGAAAACGACGGAAAGATTCCTTTATAAACCTCTTATAAAAAGTAAAACAAGGTTATAAATGACTTTAACCCATATTCTTTTAAATAGTAAAAATATTTTGAAATACATTTTTAAGAAACATGGATGTGGATGATAAAGAGATCCCAGTAGATTATTACATATAAACAACCTCGGATAATGAAGAGATTGTGAAATAACCATTACATTGTACTTTTCCTTGGTTGGGGTAGGTTGACCTCCTTTATAATGGTGAAATAATTGTTATTAAATTATACAATAATCATATACATTCATATGATATCATATATGATCTTTTAACATTTCTTTGTTAATAATATCTTAGTATTATCGTTGTTTCGGGTGTTAACTTACTCGTTTTCTTTTATATGTTTTGTTATGTAAGCCATTATTGTAATGGATATATGTATATTATTCATATCCAGAATGATATCAAGTCCTTAAACATTATTTTTAAGTCATAAAATGATAATTATACTTGAATGGATACGATGGAGAATGAATCTCATCGCGTTCGTGGAGACGGTAGTCCGTACGTACGCACGAGCGACAATATCATTATTTTGATATTAAAATAATATATAAATGGATGTTATGTCATATATAAAGAATCATTAACATGTTATATTTATTATTTACATGAGTTACACATCATTATTATACCCATCCAAATAATAATATATTGAATAACAATTACACCACGACGTGGAGACGGTAAGCCGTACGTTCGCACGTATGGTGACATGTTATTCAAATGGTGGATAGAATACTGAATATGGTTGTAACATATTTTTAATGACATCACATTATATATAAGATACTGGAGTTATTATTTTAGAATGGTAATAACCAAGAAAGAAGAAGTGGAAGAATAAAGGAACTTGAAAAGGGGTGGTGAAAACATTACCTCTTCTTCGGGTTCTTCCTTTTGATTTGATCAAAAGGGCTCCATAGGTTGGATTTATGATCAAACTAAAGCCTATAGGTTGTAGTAAGGGAATTTGGGAGAGTATTTGGGCAGATTTCTGCCGAACCAAAAGGCTTTGAAGGTGTAATGAAATGAGAAGGAGGAGTGCCCTTTTATAAGAGGGGTGAGGGGAACCTTTGGAAAAGCTAGAAATATTAATTTATAATAAATACATATTCAGTTTCTAATTTCTCCAAAGCAGATTATTTAAATGTTAAGGTGGGGATAGGTCGAAGACCACTCAACCAATAGAATTTAGACAGGTTCAGTTCATTATATTAACCTTATCTTTAAGTATTAACTCTAAGTTAATTAGTTTCACTTTTACAATGTCTCTTAGTATTTTTATATTATATGGTTAATAATCTTACCATATACATCCAAGAGACACCCATTTGATCCATTAATGATACAATTATCATCATATAAGTATCTTGGCCGAAAATTAGATTTTTAAGAATTTAATATCAATTAATAATATAATATTTGTTTCAAAAACTCTTTTATGCCAATTTTGACACTATTCAATAATTGATTTTTGTAAAAATCATAACAGATTGATTATTTCTAAAAAAGTTAATTGAATCAATCCTAACATCTCATATTAACCTAGAAAATTATTCTAATTCCTAAAAAGTCTCAAATTATATTTATTTGTGTATTTATAATATCAATTATTTTAATTTTTCACTATTATGGTAATTACTGCATCATCATTGTGTCATAAGTAAATTAAATTATTTAATTTATAAAAATTATAAATAAAATATACTTATGTAGGAAAGCTTTTTAGATTTCTAATGAATATTTACAATCTAATTTATCTTATGTATAACCCTATATAAAAAATGTTTTAGTAAATAAATTTGATTTTAACTCTTTTAACTCTTCTTTGAATTAAATAATAATAAATGTCCTAATCTAATCCAAGTGGACCTAAATGATAATATTTTATTCATAAGGCTGTTTTGGTCGAGATAAACTTGTCCAATAGAATTAGGACATGTGTTATGGTAATATTAATATCATTTTTACCCTTAATTACCCTATTTACTTTTTACCGTGGTAAATAAAAGTAAAAAGTTACTATTCACCAAAAATTATTCTCATCTCATTGAACCACATTTTACTTCTTTATATTAACCGTGTCTCTCAGATTTTCGAAATTCCAATCACAGAAGCGCTAAAATTATGTTTTATGAAAAATTCAGTTTTTTAACTACCACTTAGTAGTTTCACTATTCATCAAAAATTGAAGTTTTTCAGAACAATGAAAAAATTTCACCCTAAGCAATAATTGATATTCTGAATTCAAAAATGATGTCTATTTTACAAAATTTCAAACATATAAGTTTCATTAATTAATTTTATAATTAATTCCCGTTGTCACAACAAATAGAGTGTTTTTAAGAAACAATATATATCAAAAGATTGACAATTGTTTAGGTCCAATTTCAAAGTGAAATTAATTATAATGAAAACCATTGGATAAAATGGTAAAAATATATTCTAATTATACTTTAAAACCACTCAAATTCATAATTTATCACTATTAATTATTTTGATTAAATAAGTTTTTAATTAAAATTTAGTAATTTTCACTATTCATCAAAATATGAAAGTTATCCGAAAAGTACCAAAATGTAACCTTAGGATAAATTAGATACTCCAAATCCAAAAATGAAGTCCATTTTTAAATATAAAATATATATAATTCCAAAAAGTAGGTATTACTATTCATAACGGCTAGTTTGACTGGTTGTGGTGTGTGTTAGAACTCGAAGTTGCGTACAATACACGCTACTGTATCATTCAAAGGAAAGCGTACCGTGGAAGTTTTGGTTGTTTCATTTTAAATTTTTGAGGTCCCCATTTAGTGAAAAAGTTTAAAATATTGTATTTAAAAAGGGTTCACTATTAAAAGTTGGTAAAAGTGCAATACTGAAAATGAATTTGTTCTTACATTATGTCTAAGAAACTCAAAATATGGATTCTAAAATTATAAGGATTATATAAAGTTTAAAATTTAGTTAATACTATTCATAACCTCTTTTGGACAGCTTGTTTGGTAAGTCATGGTGCGCTTTGAACTCGGTGTTGCATGTAGTGCATGTTATTGAATTATTTTGAAGAAATAACACACAATGAAATCTTGGGTTGTTACAATCACTGACTGACCATGGAGGTTTGGTGGGGCATGCTTGGGTCCCATGGTGACTTGGTACCGCCTTAAGGCACTTCCCCTTTGCAGTTTCGAACAGAATGGGGTCCGCTACCTCTTCCGTGCGAGCTCGTGTGTACGACGCCATTAGACCACGCCCAGTGTGGGACGTGAAAGGCCACGAGCCATCAGGACGAGCCCATGAATGTCTAGTCTAACTGGGCTGGACCCGGGTCGGGTCATGTCAACACGAACCGCATCAGGTCAGCCCATGCAGGGGTAGACTGGACCCGATCCCATTCGGACCTAATTTCTCCTTTTGGCCATATCTTGAGAACCTGGAGTCCATTTGACGAACCGTCTATGAAAAAGACATACATGGATTGAGGCAGTTATTTTGTTATATTCTACATGATTTTGGGATAAAGTTGTTTTACGGCCGGGTCAGATCGAAACCTGAATCCAAATGGGCCCTCAAAGCAGAAACACTAATAACTTTCAGACCGAGTGTCCGATTAACGTGCCTCCAGTTGCGTTGGGTCCCTTATTACGTGAAATAACTTTGGGATACTTCTATGTGGGAATTAGTGATGGACGGGTATGAGAGCTATCATGAGGTACATATTCTACGGATCTCGAGTTCACCATGCGAGGAATCTAGTGGCTGGCATTGTGGTGGATGTTGGAAACAGATAATATGGAGCTTAGTTACATAGCGACTCAGGGCGGGTCATATCTTGTATGGGTCATTGTGGGGGTTAGTACCTATCGATCCTGTGTGGGCCAGAACTCTGCGATCTTGTGTGGGTCAGTGCTCAGCGATCCTATGTGGGTGAGTGCATACTAATCCGGTGTGGGCCAGATCCTCTATGAGTCAGTGCTTAGAGATCCTTTGTTGGTCAGTGCATTCTGATCCTGTCTCGGTCAGTTCAGGTGTGGGTTAGCGCTAAGCGATCCTATGCGGGTCATCACATACTGATCCTGTGTGGGTCAGATCTGGTGTGGGTCATAGCAGGGGTTAGTACCTATTGATCCTTTGTTGGTCAGACTCCATATCATCCACAGTAGTGCCTATTCATAGAATAAGATGATCTATCTTTGCGACTAATCATCTGTACTTCTATACATAACTTATACCTGTGTGAGATGAGTCTTATATCTTCGTGTTGTTACCCTTGTGTTATTCTTTCCTCATGTATGAGATGATAATATCATGATAACTTAGGTATATGTGTGGGCATATACCTAAGTAGAGATTATGTCTTGGTTTGTGGGTTTTCCTTTGTGGGATATTAGACGACCTTTGGGGTCTTTGTAACACCCCGAGATTTTATGAAAAATATTTCTTTTAATTTCATTAATGTCTTGTGTTATACGCTACACCAAAAGGAGCTTTCACAACACACATCTTTGACCTGGCTTGAATTACACTCAATCACGACCTTCCACGATAGCGTGTGTTGTACGCAACACCAAGTTTCGCTAAACAACGATATGCTATTAAGATATTATTAAAACTAGCCGTTATGAATAGTAATAACCACTTTTTGAAATTTTTTAAATTTTATTTTTCAAAATGGACTTCATTTATGGATTAGGAGTATCGAATTTAGCCTAAGGTGAAATTTTGGTAACTTTCGGATAACTTTCATATTTTGATGAATAGTGGAAATTACTAAATTTTAATTAAAAACAACTTTTTCAATCGAAATAATTAATAGTTATAAATTATTAATTTGAGTGGTTTTAAAGTATATTTAGAATATATTTTTACAATTTAATACAATGTTGGTCATTGGATGTAATTTCACATTTAAACCAGACATAATCAAGTGTCAATCTTTTGATAGATATTGTTTCTTAAAAACACGCTATTTGTTTTAACAGCGGGATTTAATTATAAAATTAATTAATGCAACCTTTATGTTATGAATTTGGTAAAATAGACTTCATTTTTGAATTTGGAATATGAAATATAGCTTAGGATGAAATTTTGGCATTGTTCTGAAAAACATCAATTTTTGATGAATAGTGAAACTACTAAGTGGTAGGTTAAAAACTGAATTTTGCATTAAACTTAATTTTACCGCTTCTGTGAATGGAATTTCGAAAATCCGACAGACACGGTTGATATCAGTAAGTAAAATGTGGTTCAATGAGATAAAAATAATTTTTGGTGAATAGTAACTTTTTACTTTTTTTTACCGCGGTTAATAGTAAATAGGGTAACTAAGGGTAAATATGATATTAATATTACCCTAACACATGTCCTAATCCTATTGGACAAGTGTATTTCTACCAAAAACAAACTTAGGAATAAAATATGACCATTTAGGCCCACTTGGGTTAGATTAGGACATTTATTATTAATTTATTTAAAGAAGGGTTAAAATAGTTAAAATCAAAGTTTAATAAGTAAATCATTTATAATATGGGGTTATACATAAGATAAATTCGATTGTAAATATTCATTAGAAAGATAAAAAGATTTACTACATGTTGGTATTTTATTTGTAATTTTTAGACATCAAATAATTTTAATTATTTATGACACAATGATGATGCAGTAATTATCTTGTTAATGAAATATTGACATAATTGATGTTATAAACACAAAAATAAATGTAATTTGAGACTTTTTATGAATTCCACTAATTTTATAGGTTACTATGATATATTAGTGTTGATTTAATCAACTTGGTTTGAACATATAATTCTGTTATGACTTTAACAAAAATCATATATCAAATAGTGTCAAAATTGACACAAAATAGTTTTTAAATCAAATATTATATTATTAATTGTTATTTTATTCCTAAAAATCTAAGGTTCGGCCAAATGACTTAGATAAGGATATATATATTAATAATAAACAATTTGGGGTTCGTTTGGCATGTTATAGTAAGTGTATTAACCATATAGTGAAAGAAAACAAAAAGACACGGTAAAAGTTAAATTATTTAACTTAGAGTTAAATCTAATTGATAAGGTTAAAATAATAACCTAAATTTGTCTAAATCCTATTGGTTGATAGGATTTCGACCCATACCCACTTTAGCTTCGAAATAAGACCATTTGGAACCATTATAAACCGATTTTGACATTAATATAAAATAATATTTTGAGGTATTCCTAAGGTGCCCCTCTCCTCCCTTATAAAAGGACACCTCCTCCCCCTCCTCCTCACACCAATTTGAGCACTCAAGCTCGGCCAACCCCTGAAAAACTCTCTTCTCCACTTCCCTAGAAACATCCTAGAGGTTCTGGTCTTCCTCAAAGACCAATTTTAGTGCCCTAAGAGGAGGTCTCAAAGAGGCACTTCAAAGAAGAGGTAATTACCATTACCAATTCTTTCATCTTTATTTCTTCTTCCACTTCTTCTTATTAGGTTGTTTCATTATGAAGTAATAACATCAGTATCACTCATATACTGATATGTTATTATAAGTATGAAACAACCCTATTTCACCATCTATCCATCCT
The DNA here is from genome assembly GCA_963277665.1 of Viscum album. NCBI lineage: Eukaryota > Viridiplantae > Streptophyta > Magnoliopsida > Santalales > Viscaceae > Viscum > Viscum album. The sequence continues at coordinate 1,598,969,992 of OY728161.1, forward strand.
ACGGAAAAAGAAATCACCGCGCGTGCGTACGTACGGAATACCGTCTCCACACCGTGGTGTAATCTATTTTCCACCACCACCTTACATGGATGGGTATAATGGTGTAAAGAATAACTATACATAGTTATTACAACATCATATTTATTCTGATATATTGTATAATCCACTCCAATTCAATTCAATATTTATAGAAATGATATCATCGCTCGTGCGTACGTACGGACTACCGTCTCCACGACGCGATGAGATTCATTCTCCATGTTAACCATTTAAGAATGATTATAATGTATATATAAGAAATAATAATTAAATATATGAAATTATAAAGCTACTGGATTTATGTATATATATACATATGTATGTCATCTACTTACTTCCATTTCAAGACAATAAGGAAAGGAAAACAGCGTTCATGCGTACGTACGGACTACCGTCTCCATGAACGGTGTTTTTCATTTTATTTATGTACCTATTATATATATATATATACTGAATATATATGATATATAAATCATATTTTATATTCTGGAAGTGAGTAAATCATGATATAAGTAATAATGATGTCAAGAACAACAAGTCAAAACACCTACGATAAATGAAACGATTTTACCCAAAACGCTTCTTTAACATGGAATTTACAAAAGAACGGGTAATATAATGTCATAAGTGAACCATATATGATATCATAACAATGAATATGATTCTGTAATAAGTCAATAACATGATTTAAATCATTATACAGGAGGTTCGGACACTTACAAAGCAAGTCGGACCTAAGGTAAGGGAAATATCACAATCTCATTTTTATCCGAGATTGTTTATTCGTAAGTATTTACTGGGGTGTATTTTATCATCCACATCCATGTTCCCTAAATATGTAATATTGTTTCCATCCACTTGCAATAGTTAAAATCCAATTTTACCCTTAGGTGAATTTTTAGTAAAGAATATGAAAGGAATCTTTTGTCGTTTTTCCGTACGAGGTACTTTTTGACTTTTCCGACAAATGTACGAAGAATGTTTTTTTTAACTTATATGGCACGAACGGATTTCTACTGTTTTATAAAGCCTTATTTTCATGAAGCTTCCTATAAAAGATTTCATGACTATTTTCAATAAAATATCTTTCTTTTAAAATTGCATGATGTTTTGTGAAAAGAAATTGATTTTGAAGAAGAAAGGATATTTTCCTCAAGAATTCAATTCAAGTGTTTTATCAAAATTATTTTCCATCTAAGATAATAAAGGGTTCTGTTTCTATCCATATTTTTACATTGATTTGACTATGTTGTGATGGAATTATGTTTATGAATTCCTTTATCTTATATGAATTGATTTATGAAGTCATGATGTTTCAAGAATCCCATTTTTGTTACATGTGTTATGCGATGATGTATGTTTTATGATTATGTGGCACACATAAGAAAGGATTCATTATAAGATGGGTGGGACCTATATCTCCCTCCAATGCATTGGGTAATGATTTTATATCTCATGAGATAGACATGGCTGGAACGGAAGGTTATTTCGGTTCAGTGATACAGGACTGAAACGAGGAGTGAACTCGGTTCAGAAAGGGACTTTGTCCACTAAGATAGTCTTGGAAATGAGTCATGACTAACAAGAAATGATTTTCCATGATTATGTGTGCATGCCACAAAGTTTCAAGTTTCATGTTATGATTATGGTGATCTCATTTTCACTTCTATGATTTATCCCATGTTATGATATTATGAGCTCTTTTGCAGGTTAAGATTTACAAAGGCTATGTTCTTATGTATATGATGTGATTGATATTTCTTTTGTTTACCCTTACTGAGCATTTGAGCTCACCCTTTTATGTTTTCTTTTCCCCAGGATATAAAGAAAGGTTTTTAGGTAAAAAAAAGAAGATCTTTATTGGAGATATTGAAGATCTTTCACCATGATTAGAAGATTACATTCCGAGTTTCCAAAGACACTAAACTATTACGATCCTTGTGTGTGTGTTTTTGTTATGTACTAAGTATTCCGCAAATGTAATGTAATGTCCATGTACGATAAGCTTCGGGTCTCTACAGTTGGTATCAGAGGAAAGGTTTAGTCAACCTTTGGAAACTAGGATGCGAAAACGTTAGTGAGATCCCTAGAGATATTTCTAAGGTATGTCTAGGGATGTCCCTAAGGGTAAGTATACGTATAGGATATATTCCTAGAACTATGGTAACGATATTAGATTAAACCTAAGAAGTTAGGTATTGAGGATACTTTCCCTTTACTATGTTGTTTTCTCTAGCATGATTTTTGATTCTCACAAAATTATTTTTGTGTTTTAGTTAATGGAGGGAACCAAAAGGAATTCAGTTAACATCGAATCCAATGGACAAATTGGTGACTATGAGCAACAAAATTGTGTAATGCCTAGAGAGAAAGATGTTGTGATTATGCCGAATCAATCATCGCGATATATGATTAACAAGGTGAAATTTAGTGGTATGCCTAATTCATCAAATAAGAGGAAGATAGACTATTATGCATGTTCGCATGTTGAGGAGCATAAAGAAAGGAAGATTGAGATTTCTAAAGAAGGGAAGAAGATCCTTGAGGAATACCTCAAATGGAGGGACCGATGTTATCTATGTGGAGAAAAGGGTCATAGAGTGACAGACTGTTATGGAGTTCAATGTCTTATTTGTGGAGAACATGGGCATTACCCAACTCAATGCCCTGACCTAAAAAGTTACTTCTAAATCAAGGAAGGACTTCTTCCAGGACAATCATTGAAGTGGATGGACTGAAGTGTTTATGTATTGGTATTCAGGGATAATGTTGTTGAGGTACTTTTATGGTGTATTGAAATATTTATGTGTTGGTCTAATGTGGTATTCAAAGTGATTGAGATATTTTTTGGAAATAAGATGATATGCGCATAATGAAGACGAGAAAATGAAATGTTTAATAGTATTCATGAGCTCATGATTGATATAAGGAATAAGTGATATCATGGTTTGAGTATATAGAATTTTGAGGATTTTGGTATGTGGAAAGTGTTAACATTTAACTACATCCATGTTTTCACTAAGGTTCAATGGGTATTCAAGAGAATACATGATTAAGGACTTTGAATGTTTAGAATGTGACCGACAAGACATATCTTATGGGGATGAACGATGGTATTAAATCTCTGGTAATTGTTTTCACTATATTATGAGAGTGGACTGCAGTATTATGGGTAAGCCTAAAGATTGGAATGGATTATGTTGGAATAAGTTATTATTGTTTAAGGATAGAAGTTTTTTTTCGATATTATTGATGGGATGTTATAGTAATATAGTTTTAAAAAAAAAGGACAACCTGCAGGACGGGCGACAGCCCATCGCTTCGGACAAGGCTGTGGGAATCGAACCCACAACCGAATTGCGACCGGCCTTTATTGCCTACCACTGGCCTACAGGAAGTCCCTGTTTAGTAGAAACTAGTTTTATTATATTAAGCAGTATGATATATGAAGTATAAGTCCATTTTAGGAACCATATATGATTAATCTCACTATAGAATGACTTATGTATATTTAATAACTTTTGATAACCTTTTGTTTAAGACAGATGGAATGACCCGTCATTCTATCACATGATCTGTTAACACTTCACGAATAACAAATTAAACTTCATTTATTTAAGAGATGAATTGGAAATTGTTCAAGTCACGAACAACAGTGAGATTGTACCAAAATAAAGTAAGTATTTATTCTAATTCAAATTCTTCAACTTTAGGGAAACGATCTTGAAAACCAAAAATGTTGTCCTAGTGCTCTTATATCTGATTAATCACATGGTACCTTAGATCATCACAAATTTATGGATTTGTGATTGCTAGCTTTTCCATAGACATGTTCTCTACCAATCTCCATCAGAACATGATGGTTAGATTTCTCTTCCATATCCATATTTTCACCTATGTGGAAACCCATCGATTAGTTTATTTGGGTAACCGTTACGTTTCATACTTTTGTTTTTAAAGATTGGTTTTGGTATTCCTTTTTACGTTGTGGGTTTCAATTAAAGAAACTTTCGAATAGTAAACCATTTATAACCCCGACGAATTTTGAGGGCGAAATTCATTTTAAGGGGGGTAGAATGTAACACCCCGAGATTTTATGAAAAATATTCCTTTTAATTTCATTAATGTCTTGTGTTATACAATACACCAAAAGGAGCTTTCACAACACACATCTTTGACCTGGCTTGAATTACACTCAATCACGACCTTCCACGATAGCGTGTGTTGTACGCAACACCAAGTTTAGCTAAACAACGATATGCTATTAAGATATTATTAAAACTAGCCGTTATGAATAGTAATAACCACTTTTTGAAATTTTTTAAATTTTATTTTTCAAAATGGACTTCATTTATGGATTAGGAGTATCGAATTTAGCCTAAGGTGAAATTTTGGTAACTTTCGGATAACTTTCATATTTTGATGAATAGTGGAAATTACTAAATTTTAATTAAAAACAACTTTTTCAATCGAAATAATTAATAGTTATAAATTATTAATTTGAGTGGTTTTAAAGTATATTTAGAATATATTTTTACAATTTAATACAATGTTGGTCATTGGATGTAATTTCACATTTAAACCAGACATAATCAAGTGTCAATCTTTTGATAGATATTGTTTCTTAAAAACACGCTATTTGTTTTAACAGCGGGATTTAATTATAAAATTAATTAATGCAACCTTTATGTTATGAATTTGGTAAAATAGACTTCATTTTTGAATTCGGAATATGAAATATAGCTTAGGATGAAATTTTGGCATTGTTCTGAAAAACATCAAATTTTGATGAATAGTGAAACTACTAAGTAGTAGGTTAAAAACTGAATTTTGCATAAAACTTAATTTTACCGCTTCTGTGAATGGAATTTCGAAAATCCGACAGACACGGTTGATATCAGTAAGTAAAATGTGGTTCAATGAGATAAAAATAATTTTTGGTGAATAGTAACTTTTTACTTTTTTTTATCGCGGTTAATAGTAAATAGGGTAACTAAGGGTAAATATGATATTAATATTACCCTAACACATGTCCTAATCCTATTGGACAAGTGTATTTCTACCAAAAACAAACTTAGGAATAAAATATGACCATTTAGGCCCACTTGGGTTAGATTAGGACATTTATTATTAATTTATTTAAAGAAGGGTTAAAATAGTTAAAATCAAAGTTTAATAAGTAAATCATTTCTAATATGGGGTTATACATAAGATATATTCGATTGTAAATATTCATTAGAAATATAAAAAGATTTACTACATGATGGTATTTTATTTGTAATTTTTAGACATCAAATAATTTAATTTATTTATGACACAATGATGATGCAGTAATTATCTTGTTAATGAAATATTGACATAATTGATGTTATAAACACCAAAATAAATGTAATTTGAGACTTTTTATGAATTCCACTAATTTTCTAGGTTACTATGATATATTAGTGTTGATTTAAGCAACTTGGTTTGAACATATAATTCTGTTATGACTTTAACAAAAATCATATATCAAATAGTGTCAAAATTGACACAAAATAGTTTTTAAATAAAATATTATATTATTAATTGTTATTTTATTCCTAAAAATATAAGGTTCGGCCAAATGACTTAGATAAGGATATATATATTAATAATAAACAATTTGGGGTTCGTTTGGCATGTTATAGTAAGTGTATTAACCATATAGTGAAAGAAAACAAAAAGACACGGTAAAAGTTAAATTATTTAACTTAGAGTTAAATCTAATTGATAAGGTTAAAATAATAACATAAATTTGTCTAAATCCTATTGGTTGATAGGATTTCGACCCATCCCCACTTTAGCTTCTAAATAAGACCATTTGGAACCATTATAAACCGATTTTGACATTAATATAAAATAATATTTTGAGGTATTCCTAAGGTGCCCCTCTCCTCCCTTATAAAAGGACACCTCCTCCCCCTCCTCCTCACACCAATTTGAGCACTAAAGCTCGGCCAAACCCTGAAAAAATCTCTTCTCCACTTCCCTAGAAACATCCTAGAGGTTCTGGTCTTCCTCAAAGACCAATTGTAGTGCCCTAAGAGGAGGTCTCAAAGAGGCACTTCAAAGAAGAGGTAATTACCGTTACCAATTCTTTCATCTTTATTTCTTCTTCCACTTCTTCTTATTAGGTTGTTTCATTATGAAGTAATAACATCAGTATCACTCATATACTGATATGTTATTATAAGTATGAAACAACCCTATTTCACCATCTATCCATCCTACGGAAAAAGAAATCACCGCGCGTGCGTACGTACGGAATACCGTCTCCACGCCGTGGTGTAATCTATTTTCCACCACCACCTTACATGGATGGGTATAATGGTGTAAAGAATAACTATACATAGTTATTACAACATCATATTGATTCTGATATATTGTATAATCCACTCCAATTCAATTCAATATTTATAGAAATGATATCATCGCTCGTGCGTACGTACGGACTACCGTCTCCACGACGCGATGAGATTCATTCTCCATGTTAACCATTTAAGAATGATTATAATGTATATATAAGAAATAATAATGAAATATATGACATTATAAAGCTACTGGATTTATGTATATATATACATATGTATGTCATCTACTTACTTCCATTTCAAGACAATAAGGAAAGGAAAACAGCGTTCATGCGTACGTACGGACTACCGTCTCCATGAACAGTGTTTTTCATTTTATTTATCTACCTATTATATATATATATATACTGAATATATATGATATATAAATCATATTTTATATTCTGGAAGTGAGTAAATCATGATATAAGTAATAATGATGTCAAGAACAACAAGTCAAAACACCTACGATAAATGAAACGATTTTACCCAAAACGCTTCTTTAACATGGAATTTACAAAAGAACGGGTAATATAATGTCATAAGTGAACCATATATGATATCATAACAATGAATATGATTCTGTAATAAGTCAATAACATTATTTAAATCATTATACAGGAGGTTCGGACACTTACAAAGAAAGTCGGACCTAAGGTAAGGGAAATATCACAATCTCATTTTTATCCGAGATTGTTTATTCGTAAGTATTTACTGGGGTGTATTTTATCATCCACATCCATGTTCCCTAAATATGTAATATTGTTTCCATCCACTTGCAATAGTTAAAATCCAATTTTACCCTTAGGTGAATTTTTAGTAAAGAATATGAAAGGAATCTTTTGTCGTTTTTCCGTACGAGGTACTTTTTGACTTTTCCGACAAATGTACGAAGAATGTTTTTTTAACTTATACGGCACGAACGGATTTCTACTATTTTATAAAGCCTTATTTTCATTAAGCTTCCTCTAAAAGATTTCATGACTATTTTCAATAAAATATATTTCTTTTAAAATTGCATGATGTTTTGTGAAAAGAAATTGATTTTGAAGAAGAAAGGATATTTTCCTCAAGAATTCAATTCAAGTGTTTTATCAAAATTATTTTCCATCTAAGATAATAAAGGGTTATGTTTCTATCCATATTTTTACATTTATTTGACTATGTTGTGATGGAATTATGTTTATGAATTCCTTTATCTTATATGAATTGATTTATGATGTCATGATGTTTCAAGAATCCCATTTTTGTTACATGTGTTATGCGATGATGTATGTTTTATGATTATGTGGAACACATAAGAAAGGATTCATTATAAGATGGGTGGGACCTATATCTCCCTCCAATGCATTGGGTAATGATTTTATATCTCATGAGATAGACATGGCTGGAACGGAAGGTTATTTCGGTTCAGTGATACAGGACTGAAACGAGGAGTGAACTCGGTTCAGAAAGGGACTTTGTCCACTAAGATAGTCTTGGCAATGAGTCATGACTAACAAGAAATGATTTTCCATGATTATGTGTGCATGCCACAAAGTTTCAAGTTTCATGTTATGATTATGGTGATCTCATTTTCACTTCTATGATTTATCCCATGTTATGATATTATGAGCTCTTTTGCAGGTTAAGATTTCCAAAGGCTATGTTCTTATGTATATGATGTGATTGATATTTCTTTTGTTTACCCTTACTGAGAATTTGAGCTCACCCTTTTATGTTTTCTTTTCCCCAGGATATAAAGAAAGGTTTTTAGGTAAAAAAAAGAAGATCTTTATTGGAGATATTGAAGATCTTTCACCACGATTAGAAGATTACGTTCCGAGTTTCCAAAGACACTAAACTATTACGATCCTTGTGTGTGTGTTTTTGTTATGTACTAAGTATTCCGCAAATGTAATGTAATGTCCATGTACGATAAGCTTCGGGTCTCTACAGTCTTGGGGTCCCTTTTGAGTATCACTATAATCACCCCTGCATGGGCTTCACCTGCATCATGTTGGGTTTTGTGAAGACGGAGTACAACAATGATCGAGGCTAAGGGAGCTAGGACTGGACGGTGCCCAGAGGCGGACCATTCGGCATGACGTGAGGTGGAGGTGATTGATGGACGTGGAGGGCTGAGGAGGCAATCTGTACCTACCTTTCAGGTAGTATCCTCGGAGGATGACCCAGTATCTGTTATCCTTTGTCTCTCCATGGTATTGTATGTTCAGTTGTACTTGTACCTTTACATTTTTTCTTATATTCTTTGCCCTTTCAGTTTTAGCACATTTTTACTACATCAGTTTACTTAGTGGTTGCTTCTTTTTGCATTCAAATCTGTGTGTTTTTAGAAGATTAAATTAAATACCTTACCATTTTTTGGATATGCCTTTTGGTGCTAGATACCAGCCCTTGGCCTATGGAAGGCGTGCTTGGGGTAGTCACAGCACGAGCCCCAGGGGATGAGTCGTGAAAAAGTTGTATCAGTGGAGTTTGGTTCTACCGAAGAACTAGAACTCTGATCAGTTTTATGTGGAAATGGCATCAAGTGAGATGTGTGTGGATTTCAGTTTAGTGAGTCCAGTGTTCATGCGGTAGTCGATGTATCCATACACCAGGTCCCTAACATCTGATTTCTGACTCAGTACACGAAAACACTGATTGCGAGTGTGTTTTCAAAATGTTTTCTTTGTGAAATCATTAGGTCAACTCACTAGGTATAACATATTGAATTTGGCGCACATGTTCTTTATCAGGTTTACGCCATGAATATATTCAGCTATGATTCCAGAGAGAGTACACGATGAAATCCAACCGAGGGACGTGGCTCTGGTGTAGGACCCACTAAGTGTACTGCAACCTTCGGGTGATGTACTAGTAGCACCGACACACATTGGGAAGAAGTTACCAATAGCTACATTGGAAGATGGTTCACACTGACTAAGCGCGTTGCATGAGTTCCAGTGGAAGAGGCCTCTGAGGATTCGAGGCTAGATAGACTCCCAGGAAACATAGGACTTGATGAATGTTGTGGTTAGAGTTTCTGCCTTGCTAAGACAGTAGTAGAGAAGATAGTGATGAGTGTAACACCCCGAGATTTTATGAAAAATATTCTTTTAATTTCATTAATGTCTTGTGTTGAATGCTACACCAATATTACCTTGCGCTATACGCAACACCGCATTAGCATGCAGTATACGCAACACTTTTCTTGGCTCTTGTTACACACAATTTCAAGTTCTTTTGATAGAATTTATTCTATGAAACATTGAGTGTATATATATATATATGTATAAATAAAATATGGTTGGATTCTGTTATACATAACAACAAAGGATTTGTGCACTACACACAACCCTGACTTGGCTTGCATTACACGCAATCGTGACCTTCCTTGATAGCGTGTGTTGTACGCAATACCGGGTTTTACTAAACAATGATATATTATTATAATATTGTAATGAACTAGCCATTATGAATAGTTTTAACTAAAATTTAAATTTTATTACATTATTATTCATCTTACACATTTCTAGAACATGGTATAAGAACAAAATAATTTTTTTGGGTAAAATAAGTATTTTTCCAAAAATGCAGTTTTGCCGCCTTTTGATGGCGCACCCATGTTAAATCTAGTTTTTGACATGTTTATAAGTTCAATTTGACAAAATTAAATTCTTCTTTTGAATTAGGATATAAAAATTTACATTAGATAAATTTTTTACATTTTTCGGATAACTTTATATTTTAATGAATAGTAAAAACACGCTACATTTTAATTAAAAACAACTTTTTTCATCATAATATCTTTTGTGGTTAAATTATAATATTGAATGGTTTTAAAGTATAAACAGAATATATTTTTACCATTTAATATAATTTATGTCATTAGCATTAATTTTACCTTGAATTTGTAGGTTAAATCAATTCAATATTTTGCAATGTTTTAAAGAAAAACCAGTTTTTTTTCGACAACAGGATTAATTTTATTTTAATTTCGGCATCTTTTCTGTATTGAATTTGGAAAAATGGATTCCATATTTTGAATCAGTGGGTCCAAATTATTTTAATAATCTACTTTTTATTTTTGGGCATTGTGAATAGTAACTACGGTAAATTTTATTTACTATAGTTAAAGGTAAATCGGGTAATTAAGTGTAAATATAGGATTATAAAATTACCCTAAAACTTGGAAACATCCTATTGGATGGATAACTCTAGACCCATATAACCTAAGGGTCGGATTAGATTCATTTTATGGACTTTTTTCCATGAAAATAATTTAATTATTATTAAAACCAATGAATGTGACAAATGTCACTTTCTTAAATATTATAAGTATAATAATTTTAATTTAGTGATAAACATCATGAAACTTAGAACATGAATAGTCTACAGAAATATAATACAATTATCCACATCATAGAATTTTATTTATAATTTTTAGGTATTACATAATTATCATCTATTATGACACAATGATGATGCAGTAATTGTCTTATTAATGAAATATTGACATAATTGATATTATAAAGGCCCAAATTAATGTAATTTGAGACATTTTATCAAATAAATTAATTTTCTAGGTTAATATGACATGTTATTGTTGATATAAGTAACTGGGTTCGAACTTATCATTCTGTTATGAATTTCATAAAAATCATGTACCAAATTGTGTCAAAATTGACATAAAATAGTTTTCAAAACAAATATTATATTAGTAATTGTTATTTAATTTTTAAAAATCTAATTTTCGTCCAAATGACTTATATAAGGATATATATATTAATAATAAACAACTTGGGGTTCTTTTGGCTTGTTATGGTATGTTTATTAACCATATTGTGTAAGAAAACAAAAAGACACGGTAAAAGTTAAATTATTTAACTTAGAGTTAAATCTAATTGATAAGGTTAAACTAATAACCTAAACATGTATAAATACTATTAGATGATATTATTTATACCCATCCCCACCTTAGCTTCAAAATAAATCAATTTGGAGCTATTTAAAACCGAATTTGACATTATAATAAAATAATAGTTTTTGTTATTCCAAAATTACCCCTCTCATCCCTTATAAAAGGGCACCTCCTCCCCCTCTTCCTCACACCACATTGAGCCTTCAAGATCGGCCAAACCCTACCAAATTCTCTTCTCCACTTCCATAAAAACATCCTAGATGTTCGGGTCTTCCTCAAAGACCAATATTAGTGCCCTAAAATGAGATCTCAAAGAGGTGCTTCAAAGAAGAGGAGGTTCGGATACATACAAAGCATATCGGACATAAGGTAAGTGAAATATCACAATATCATTTTTATCCGAGATTGTTTATACTTGGTATTTACTGGGGTTATTTCTATCATCCATGTCCATGTTTTATAAAAGTGTTTTCATGTATGTTTAAAGTCCTTTTTACCCATTTTGACTTTTACCACATGGTATGTAAGGAATCTTTCTTTTGTTTATGTTACGAGGTACTTTTTGACTTTTCCGACAAAAGTACGAGATGAATGTTTTCTTTTAACTCATACGGCATGAATGGATTTTTAAAACATTATTTCCAAGAAGCTTCCTTTACATGTTTTCTAGTTTATTTTTAATCAACTTCTTTTAGTTTATAATTGTATGACATGTTAAGAAAGGAAAAGTATTTTTGAAGTAGAAAGGATATTTTCCTCAAGAATGGACTTCAAGTGTTTTATCAAAATTATTTTCCATCTAAGATAATAAAGGGTTTTGTTTCTATCACTATTATTACATTGATTTGATTTTGTTGTGATTGAATTATATTTTTATGAATTCCTTTATCTTATATGAATTGTTTTATGATGTCATGATGTTTAAGATTCCCATTTTTATTATATGGGTTATGCTATGATGTATGGTTTATGATTTTGTGGCACACATAATAATGGTATCATTATGAGATTGGTGGGACCTATATCTCCCTCCAATTCATTGGGTAAAGATTTTATATCTCATGAGATAGACATGGCTGGAATGGTAGGTTATACCGGTTCAGTGAAACAGGACTGAAACGAGGGTGACTCGATTCAGAAATGGACTTTGTCCAGTAAGATAGTCTTGGAAATGAGTCTTGACTAATAAGATATGATTATCTATGATTATGTGTGTATACCACAAAGATTCATGTTTTAAGTTATGATTATTGGGATTTCATTTCACTACTACGATGTATCCCATGTTATGAAATTATTCTCTCTTTTGCAGGTTAAGATTTCCAAAATGTTATGTTATTATGAAAATGTTGTGATTGATATTTCTTTTGTTTACTCTTACTGAGCATTTGAGCTCACCCTATTATGTTTTATTTTCCCCAGGATATAAAGAAAGGTTTTAGGTAAAAAAATCAAGATCTTTATGGGAGATTTTGAAGATCTTTCACCACAATTAGAACATTATATTCCTAGTTTCCAAAGATACTAAACTATTACGATCCTTGTGTGTGTGTTTTTGTTATGTACTAAGTATTCCTCAAAAGGAATGTAATTTCCATGTACGTCAAGCTTCGGGTCTCTACAGTTGGTATCAGAGGAATGGTTTAGTCAATCTTAGGAAACAAGGATGCGAAAACGTTAGTGAGATCCATAGAGATATTTCTAATGTATGTCTAGGGAGGTACATAAGGATAAGTATACGTATAGGATATAGTCCTAGAACTATGTAAACGATATTATATTAAACAAAAGATGTTAGATATTGAAGTTAATCCCCCTTTATTATGATTTTTGCCTCTCACACTATTCTTTTTGGGTTTTAGAAAATGGCTGGAAACAAGATGATTCACGATAATGGAGGATATGATGGACAATGGAATGATATTCTTCATGAGCAACCAAATGAAACGGGATTTGGAAGTCCAAACATCATTATTATGCCGAATCAGCAATCTCATAATATGATCAATAATGTAAAATTTGGTAAGTTTCCTGACTCGGCTAATAAGAGAATGATGAAGTTTCATGATGATCATAGAGGAAAGAATGTTCAATTTCCCCAATGAAAATCATGTGGGAAGAGGCATCAAGGAGAATGTTTAAAAGAGACTGGAAGATGCTTTGGGTGTGGAAAAGAAGGACACAAATCCAGTAAGTGCAAAGGAAAAGGTTCAGTTAACACCAGGGATGAGGATAGTGGTATTGCTACAACATCAACAATGGTTAAATGTTTTAAATGTGGAATGTACGGGCATTATGCAAACCAATGCCCTAAGGGAAACTCTCCTGAAGAGAATCAGTATGGTCGTATGGGTAGTATTTATGTTGATGATGATGAAGAGACTACAAATGATATGTGAGATGAAATAATTGTTGAATCTCGGTCAATGGTTTAAGAATGTAGTGGAATGATTACATGTTTATCATGTCTAATGTTGTATAAGTAATCTCATGGTACTATGGTATAAAGAGACATCTAAGGATTGTTACACTATTTCCTTTCCTTGAGTTTTGAAAGTGTATGATTAATGGTTCCAATATCCTTGAAAAGTTATTCAGATATTTTTGGAATGTAGATGATATGCGCATAATGATGGTATAAGGAGAAAATTAAATGTTTGATAGTATTCATGAGCTCATGACTGATATAAGGGGAAGGTTATGTAATGGATTGATTATATAGAATTTTTGGATTTTGGTATGTGGAAAGAGTTAACTTTTGACAGCATTCTTGTTTTCACTAAGGTTTAATGGATATTCATTTTTTAAGAGAATACATGATTAAGGTATTCAATGATTGGAATGTTACCAACAAGATATATGGGGGATAAATGATGGTATTCACATGCTTGGTTGACAACATTTCAAGTAATCATTTTCATTATATTATGAGCTTGGACCGAAGTATTTCCTAAAGATTGGAATGGATTATGTCAGACATAAGTTAGTATTGTTTAAGGATAGAACTTTTGATATTATATCTTTTTAGAAAAAGGACAACCTGCAGGACCGACGACAGCCCATCGCGTCGGAAAAGGCCGTGGGAATCGAACCCACAACCGAAGTGCGACTGGCCTTTATCGCCTACCACTGGCCTACAGGAAGTCCCTATTTAGTAGAAACTAGTTTTATTATATTAAGTAATATGATATATGACATATAAGTCCATTTTAGGAACCATATATCATTAATCTCACTATAGATGGACTTATGTATTTTTTGATAACTTTTCTAAACTTTTGTTTAAGACAGATGGAATGACCCATCATTCTATCACATGATCTGATAACACATCACGAAGGAGAAATTCAACTTCATTTCTCTAAGAGATGAAGTGGAAATTTTCCACAGAATGACCAACGGTGAGACTATACCGAAATCACAAAAGTATTTCTTCTAATTCAAATTTTATCAACTTTAGGGAAATGATCTTGAAAACCAAAAATGTTGTCCTAGTTCTCTTATATCTGATGAATCAGATGGTACCTTAGATCATCACAAATTTATGGCTTTGTGATTGCTGGCTTTTCCATAGCCATGTTCTCTACCGCTCTCCATCAGAACATGATGGTTAGATTTATCTTCCATATCCATATTTTCATCTATGTGGAAACCCAGTGATTAGTTTATTTGGGTAACCGTTACATTTCATACTTTTGTTTTTGAAGATTGGTTTTGGTATTCCTTTTTACGATGTGGGTTTCTTTTAATGAAACATTCGTATAGTAAACCATTTATAACCCCGATGAATTTTGAGGGCGAAATTCATTTTAAGGGGGGTAGAATGTAACACCCCGAGATTTTATGAAAAATATTCTTTTAATTTAATTAATTTCTTGTGTTTTATGCTACACCAAGATTACCTTTCGTTATACGCAACACCGTATTAGCTTGCAGTATACGCAACACTTTTCTTGGCTCTTGTTACACACAATTTCGAGTTCGTTTGATAGAAATTATTCTACGCAACATTGAGTGTATATATATATATGTATAAATAAAATATGGTTGGATTCTGTTATACGCAACAACAAATGAGTTGTGCACTACACGCAACCCTGACTTGGCTTGCATTACACGCAATCGTGACCTCCTCGATAGCGTGTGTTGTACGTAATACCAGGTTTTACTAAACAACGATATATTATTATAATATTGTTATGAACTAGCCGTTATGAATAGTGTTAACTAAATTTTTAATTTTATAACATTATTATTCATCTTACACATTTCTAGAACATGGTATAAGAACAACATAAAGTTTTCGGGTAAAATAAGTATTTTTAAAAAAACGCAGTTTTGCCGCTTTTTGATGGCGCACCCACTTTAAATCTAGTTTTTGATATTTTTATAAGTTCAATTTGTGAAAATAAAATTCTTATTTTGAATCATGATATAAAAATTTATATTAGATAAAGTTTTGATATTTTTCCAATAACTTTCATATTTTAATGAATAGTAAAAACACGCTACAATTTAATTAAATTTTTTTTTTCATCGTAATATCTTATGTGGTTAAATTATAATATTTAATGGTTTTAAAGTATAAATAGAATATATTTTTACCATTTCATATAATTTATGTCATTATCATTGATTTTACCTTAAATTCGTAGGTTAAATCAATACAATTTTTTGCAATGTTTTAAAGTAAAACCCGTTTTCATTCGACAATGGGATTAATTTTAATTTAATTTCTGCATCTTTTTTGTATTGAATTTGGAAAAATGGATTCCATCTTTGGAATCAGCGGGTCCAAATTATGTTAATAAGCTACTATTTATTTTTGGGCATTATGAATAGTAACTACGGTAAATTTTATTTACTATAGTTAAAGGTAAATCAGGTAATTAAGGGTAAATATAAGATTATAAAATTACCCTAACACTTGGAAAAATCCTACTGGATGGCTAAATGTAGACCCATATAACCTAAGGGTCGGATTAGATTCATTTTATGGACTTTTTTCCATGAAAATAATTTAATTATTATTAAAACCAAAGAATGTGACAGCATGTCACTTTCTTAAATCTTATAAGTATAATAATTTTAATTTAGTGATAAACATCATCAAAATTCGAACATTAATAGTCTCCAGAAAGCTAATACAATTATATACATTATAGAAATTTATTTATAATTTTTAGGGATTAAATAATTATCATTTATTATGACACAGAGATGATACAGTAATTGCCTTATTAATGAAATATTGACATAATTGATGTTATAAATGCCCAAATAAATGTAATTTGAGACTTTTTATGAATTAAATTAATTTTATAGGTTAATATGACATGTTATTGTTGATATAAGTAACTTGGTTCGAAATTATCATTCTGTTATGAATTTCATAAAAATCATATACCAAATATTGTCAAAATTGACATAAAATAGTTTTTAAAACAAATATTATATTATTAATTGTTATTTAATTTTTAAAAATCTCAGGATCTGCCAAATGACTTAAGTAAGGATAGATATATTAATAATAAACAACTTGGGTTTCGTTTGGCTTGTTATGGTAATTTTATTAACCATATAGTGTAAGAAAACAAAAAGACATGGTAAAAGTTATATTATTTAACTTAGAGATAAATCTAATTGATAAGATTAAACTAATAACCGAAACTTGTCTAAATCCTATTGGATGAGAGGATTTAGACCCGTCCCCACCTTATCTTCTAAATAAATCAATTTGGAGCTATTTAAAACCGAATTTGACTTTATAATAAAATAATAGTTTTAGTTATTCCAAAGGTACCCCTCTCCTCCCTTATAAAAGGGCACCTCCTCCCCCTCTTCCTCACACCACTTTGAGCCTTCAAGCTCGGCCAAACATTGCCAAATTCTCTTCTCCACTTCCATAGCAACATCCTAGAGGTTCTGGTCTTCCTCAAAGACCAATTTTAGTTCCCTAAAAAGAGATCTCAAAGAGGTGCTTCAAAGAAGAGGAGGTTCAGATACGTACAAAGCATATCAGACATTAGGTAAGGGAAATATCACAATCTCATTTTTATCCAAGATTGTTTATACTTGGTATTTAATGGGGTTATTTCTATCATCCATGTCCATGTTTTAAAAAAGTGTTTTCATGTATGTTTAATGGCATTTTACCCATTTTGACTTTTACCACATGGTATGTAAGGAATCTTTCTTTTGTTTATGTTATGAGGTACTTTTTTACTTTTCTGACAAAAGTACGAGAAGAATGTTTTCTTTTAACTCATACGACATGAATGGATTTTTAAAAAATTATTTTCAAGAAGCTTCATTTACATGTTTTCAAGTTTATTTTTAATCAACTTATTTTAGTTTAGAATTGTATGACATGTTAAGAAAGGAAAAGTATTTCTGAAGTAGAAAGGATATTTTCCTCAAGAATGGACTTCATGTGTTTTATCAAAATTATTTTCCTTCCAAGAAAATAATGGGTTTTGTTTCAATCCCAATTATAACATTGATTTGATTATTTTGTGATGGTATTATATTTTTATGAATTCATTTATCTTATATGAATTGTTTTATGATGTCATGATGTTTAAGATTCCCATTTTTATTATATGGGCTATGCTATGATGTATGGTTTATGATTTTGTGGCACACATAATAATTGTATCATTATTAGATGGGTGGGACATATATCTCCCTCCAATGCATTGGGTAAAGATTTTATATCTCATTAGATAGACATGGCTAGAATGGTAGGTTATACAGGTTCAGTGAAACAGGACTGAAACAGGGGTGAATCGATTCAGAAATGGACTTTGTCCACTAAGATAGTCTTGGAAATGAGTCTTGACTAATAAGATATGATTATATATGATTATGTGTGTATTCCACAAAGTTTCATGTTTTAAGTTATGATTATTGGGATTTCATTTCACTACTATGATGTATCCCATGTTATGAAATTATGCTCTCTTTTGCAGGTTAAGATTTCCAAAATGTTATGTTCTTATGAAAATGTTGTGATTGATATTTCTTTTGTTTACTCTTACTGAGCATTTGAGCTCACCCTATTATTTTTTCTTTCCCCCAGGATATAAAGAAAGGTTTTAGGTAAAAAAAAGCAAGATCTTTATGGGAGATGTTTAAGATCCTTCACCACAATTAGAAGATTATATTTCGAGTTTCCAAAGATACTAAACTATTAAGATCCTTGTGTGTGTGTTTTTGTTATGTATTAAGTATTCCGCAAAAGGAATGTAATGTCCATGTACGTCAAGCATAGGGTCTCTACAGTTGGTATCAGAGGAATGGTTTAGTCAACCTTTGGAAACTAGGATGCGAAAACGTTAGTGAGATCCATAGAGATATTTCTAAGGGGTGTATAGTGATGTACCTAAGGATAAGTATACGTATAGGATATAGTCCTAGAACTATGGTAACGATATTAGATTAAACCAAAGATGTTAGATATTGAAGTTACTCCCCCTTTATTATGATTTTTACCTCTCACACTATTCTTTTTGGGTTTTAGAAAATGGCTGGAAACAAGATGATTCACGATAATGGAGGATATGATGGACAATGGAATGATATTATTCATGAGAAACCAAATGAAATGGGAATTGGAAGTCCAAACATCATTATTATGCTGAATCAGCAATCTCATAATATGATCAATAAAGTAAAATTTGGTAAGTTTCCTGACTCGGCTAATAATAGAGAGATGAAGTTTCATGATGATCATAGAGGAATGAAAGTTCAATTTCCCCAATGCAAATCATGTGGGAAGAGGCATCAAGGAGAATGTTTCAAAGGAACTGGAAGATGCTTTGGGTGTGGAAAAGAAGGACACAAATCCAGTATGTGCAAAGTAAAAGGTTCAGTTAACACCAGGGATGAGGATAATGGTATTGCTACGACATCAACAATGGTTAAATGTTTTAAATGTGGAATTTACGGGAATTATGCAAACCAATTCCCTAAGGTAAAGTCTCCTGAAGAGAATCAGTATGGTCGTATGGGTAGTATTTATGTTGATGATGATGAAGAGACTACAAATGATATGTGAGATGAAAGAATTGTTGAAGCTCGGTCAATTGTTTAAGAATGTAGTGGAAGGATTACATGTTTATCATGTGTAATGTTGTATAAGTAATCTCATGGTACTATGGAATAAAGAGACATCTAAGGATTGTTTTACTATTCTCTTTCCTTGAGTTTTGAAAGTGTATGATTAATGGTACCAATATCCTTGAAAAGTTATTTAGATATTTTTGGAATGTAGATGATATGCGCATAATAAAGGTATAAGGAGAAAATTAAATGTTTGATAGCATTCATGAGCTCATGACTGATATAAGGAGAAGGTTATGTAATGGATTGAGTATATAGAATTTTTGGATTTTGGTATGTGGAAAGAGTTAACTTTTGACAGCATTCATGTTTTCACTAAGGTTTAATGGATATTAATTTTTCAAGAGAATACATGATTAAGGTATTCAATTATTGGAATGTTACCAACAATATATATGGGGGATAAATGATGGTATTCACATGCTTGGTTGATGACATTTCAAGTAATCATTTTCATTATATTATGAGCTTGGACCGAAGTATTTCCTAAAGATTAGAATGGATTATGTTTGACATAAGTTAGTATTGTTTAAGGATAGAACTTTTGATATTATATAGTTTTAGAAAAAGGACAACCAGCAGGACGGGCGACATCCCATCGCGTCGGACAAGGCCGTGGGAATCGAACCCACAACCGAAGTGCGACTGACCTTTATCGCCTACCACTGGCCTACAGGAAGTCCCTATTTAGTAGAAACTTGTTTTATTATATTAAGTAGTATGATATATGAAGTATAAGAACATTTTAGGAACCATATATCATTAATCTCACTATAGATGGACTTATGTATTTTTTGATAACTTTTCTAACCTTTTGTTTAAGACAGATCGAATGACCCATCATTCTATCACATGATCTGCTAACACATCACGAAGGAGAAATTCAACTTCATTTTTTTAAGAGATGAAGTGGAAATTGTCCAATGAATGACCAACGGTGAGACTATACCGAAATCACAAAAGTATTTCTTCTAATTCAAATTTTATCAACTTTAGGGAAATGATATTGAAAACCAAGAATATTGTCCTAGTTCTCTTATATCTGATGAATCACATGGTACCTTAGATCATCACAAATTTATGGCTTTGGGATTGCTGGCTTTTCCATAGCCATGTTCTCTACCACTCTCCATCAGAACATGATGGTTAGATTTATCTTTCATATCCATATTTTCACCTATGTGGAAACCCAATGATTAGTTTATTTGGGTAACCGTTACATTTCATACTTTTGTTTTTAAAGATTGGTTTTGGTATTCCTTTTTACGATGTGGGTTTCTTTTAAAGAAACATTCGAATAGTAAACCATTTATAACCCCGATGAATTTTGAGGGAGAAATTCATTTTAAGGGGGGTAGAATGTAACACCCCTAGATTTTATGAAAAATATTCTTTTAATTTCATTAATTTCTTGTGTTGTATGCAACACCAAGATTATCTTTCGCTATACGCAACACCGTATTAGCTTGCAGTATACACAACACTTTTCTTGGCTCTTGTTACACACAATTTCAAGTTCGTTTGATAGAAATTATTCTACGCAACATTGAGTGTATATATATATATGTATAAATAAAATATGGTTGGATTCTGTTATATGCAACAACAAATGAGTTGTGCACTACACGCAACCCTAACTTGGCTTGCATTACACGCAATCGTGACCTTCCTCAATAGCGTGTGTTGTACGCAATACCGAGTTTTACTAAACAACGATATATTATTATAATATTGTTATGAACTAGCCGTTATGAATATTGTTAACTAAATTTTTAATTTTATAACATTATTATTCATCTTACACATTTCTAGAACATGGTATAAGAACAAAATAAATTTTTCGGGTAAAAAAAGTATTTTTCAAAAAATGCAGTTTTGCCACCTTTTGATGGCGCACCCACATTAAATCTAGTTTTTGAAATGTTTATAAGTTCAATTTCACAAAATAAAATTCTTCTTTTGAATCAGGATATAAAAATTTACATTAGATAAAGTTTTGATATTTTTCCGATAACTTTCATATTTTAATGAATAGTAAAAACACGCTACATTTTAATTAAAAACAAATTTTTTCATCATATTATTTTATGTGGTTAAATTATAATATTGAATGGTTTTAAATTATAAATAGAATATATTTTTACCATTTAATATAATTTATGTCATTAGCATTTATTTTACCTTAAATTCGTAGGTTAAATCAATTCAATTTTTTGCAATGTTTTAAAGAAAAACTCATTTTCATTCGACAACGGGATTAATTTTAATTTAATTTCTACATATTTTCTGTATTGAATTTGAAAAAATGGATTCCATATTTGGAATCAGTGGGTCCAAATTATTTTAATAAGCTACTATTTATTTTTTGGCATTATGAATAGTAACTACGGTAAATTTTATTTACTATAGTTAAAGGTAAATTGGGTAATTAAGGGTAAATATAAGATTATAAAATTACCCTAACACTTGGAAAAATCCTATTGGATGGATAAATGTAGACCCATATAACCTAAGGGTCGGATTAGATTCATTTTATGGACTTGTGTCCATGAAAATAAATTAATTATTATTAAAACCAAAGAATGTGACAACATGTCACTTTCTTAAATCTTATAAGTATAATAATTTTAATTTAGTGATAAACATCATGAAACTTCAAACATGAATAGTCTCTAGAAAGCTAATACAATTATCTACATCATAGAAATTTATTTATAATTTTTAGGGATTATATAATTATCATTTATTATGACACAAAGATGATGCAGTAATTGTCTTATTAATGAAATATTGACATAATTGATGTTATAAATGCCCAAATAAATGTAATTTGAGACTTTTTATGAATTAAATTAATTTTCTAGGTTAATATGACATGTTATTCTTGATATAAGTATCTTGGTTTGAACTTATAATTCTGTTATGAATTTCATAAAAACATGTACCAAATAGTGTCAAAATTGTCATAAAATAGTTTTTAAAACAAATATTATATTATTAATTGTTATTTAATTTTTAAAAATCTAAGGTTCGTCCAAATGACTTAGATAAGGATAGATATATTAATAATAAACCACTTGGGTTTCTTTTGGTTTGTTATGGTAATTTTATTAACCATATAGTGTAAGAAAACAAAAAGACACGGTAAAAGTTAAATTATTTAACTTAGAGATAAATCTAATTGATTAGATTAAACTAATAACCGAAACTTGTCTAAATCCTATTGGATGAGAGGATTTAGACCCATACCCACCTTATATTCTAAATAAATCAATTTGGAGCTATTTAGAACTGAATTTGACTTTATAATAAAATAATAGTTTTAGTTATTCCAAAGGTACCCCTCTCCTCCCTTATAAAAGGGCACCTCCTCCCCCTCTTCCTCACACCACTTTGAGCCTTCAAGATCGGCCAACCCCTGCCAAATTCTCTTCTCCACTTCCATAGAAACATCCTATATGTTCTGGTCTTCCTCAAAGACCAATTTTAGTGCCCTAAAAAGAGATCTCAATGTGGTGCTTCAAAGAAGAGGAGGTTCGGATACGTACAAAGCATATCAGACATAAGGTAAGGGAAATATCACAATCTCATTTTAATCTGAGATTGTTTATACTTGGTATTTATTGGGGTTATTTCTATCAACCATGTCCATGTTTTATAAAAGTGTTTTCATGTATGTTTAATGTCCTTTTTACCCATTTTGACTTTTACCACATGGTATGTAAGGAATCTTTCTTTTGTTTATGTTACGAGGTACTTTTTGACTTTTCCGACAAAAGTACAAGAAGAATGTTTTCTTTTAACTCATACGGCATGAATGGATTTTTAAAAAATTATTTTAAAGAAGCTTCCTTTACATGTTTTCATGTTTATTTGTAATCAACTTTTTTTTAGTTTAGAATTGTATGACATGTTAAGAAAGGAAAAGTATTTTTGAAGTAGAAAGGATATTTTCCTCAAGAATGGAGTTCAAGTGTTTTATCAAAATTATTTTCCATCTATAATAATAAAGGGTTTTGTTTCTATCCCTATTATTACATTGATTTGATTATGTTGTGATGGAATTATATTTTTATGATTTCCTTTATCTTATATGAATTGTTTTATGATGTCATGATGTTTAAGATTCCCATTTTTATTAGATGGGTTATGCTATGATGTTTGGTTTATGATTTTGTGGCACACATAAGAATGGTATCATTATGAGATGGGTGGGACCTATATCTCCCTCCAATGAATTGGATAAAGATTTTATATCTCATGAGATAGACATGGCTACAATGGTAGGTTATACCGGTTCAGTGAAACGGGACTGAAATGAGGGTTACTCGGTTTAGAAATATACTTTGTCCACTAAGATAGTCTTGGAAATTAGACTTGACTAATAAGATATGATTTTCTATGATTATGTGTGTATCCCACAAAGTTTAATATTTTATGTTATGATTATTGATATTTCATTTCACTACTATGATTTATCCCATGTTATGAAATTATGCTCGATTTTGCAGGTTAAGATTTCCAAAATGTTATGTTCTTATGAAAATGTTGTTATTGATATTTCTTTTGTTTACCCTTACTAAGAATTTGAGCTCACCCTTATATGTTTTCTTTTCCCCAGGATATAAAGAAAGGTTTTAGGTAAAAAAAAGGAAGATCTTTATAGGAGATGTTGAAGATCTTTCACCACGATTAGAAGATTATATTCCGAGTTTCCAAAGATACTAATCTATTATGATCCTTGTGTGTGTGTTTTTCTTATGTACTAAGTATTCCATAAAAGGAATGTAATGTCCATGTACGTCAAGCTTCAGATCACTACAATGAGGCTTTGGTAGGTAGAATGTTTCCCGAGATGGTACCTTTGGGCAGTGTTCCAGCTATATCACTGCCCGTTGGTCAACAGTAACAATCTGCGACTCTGGTAGAGGACACATGTAGGCTTGGTTCCTTACACGTGTTTCAGCATCAGATACCCCTTAGGATCTGATGCAAGCCAGACTCACGGGCCACTAAGGAATGGCTTGAGGTTGTGGCTGAGAGTTACCTAGAGATTCTACAGCTACTAAAGGATTACATGTAAGTATCTAAGTATTCATCGAGGTGTACCAACCATTCCAGGTACTCGATGAATATGATACGATCAGTGCATCAGGGCTCGGACTTCCTAGCAATGTTTTTCTAATAACATCCGAGCCAAAACTCTTACTCTATGCATTCGTACTTATGTTAATGTGCTAGAGATATCCTTTTTGGTTGAATGTTCTTTGGATGAGCACATACAACCAGTTAATGTTAGCAGAGGAAAACTAAGAAACTGGAACCAGTCTTAGAGACATGGGCATTAAAAATGTTTTCTGAAGAGGATGTGTAGTGGAAAGATGAATCTGTTGGGTAGTTGACGTGGAGGTAGAGCTAGGATATCCACATGAGGTGGTGTATATTTTTACATGTTACAACCACCCCCTATGTGGTCCAAACCAGGCTCAAGGAGCTGGAGGATAGGGGAAGGGATTATCTTCATGCTGTTATGGAGTGAGACCCAATGGTTCTATGAATGATTTGAGATATGGTCGGTGTCTACTACTAGTTGTTGTATCAATAGACATAGGTACCAATCATTACATCCTTCCAAAAATCATGTCCATGACCTAGATTTTCTGGTTAAACCATCATCTTGACTCTCATATCGCGAGATACATTTGGTAGGATACTCGATAATCACAGTTACGTTGATGGTGTGATCTGAATCCTGAGGCAAGAGTTTCTGTTGGAACCTCTTGGTGGTATCATCGAGGCCTCATGATGTTAGTTAGGGTACAGAATGGACATCCATAGTTCATACTCTAATTGACTGTATTAGGATAAAAGGTTGTGGTTTATCGACAATGTGGAAATGTGGTTTTCCTTGGTTGGTGAAAAAGAAAACCTAGGCAGAACTTGGTAAACTCATGCAAAGGAGGGTGTAATCGATCACTCTTTAGTCGTCCAACTTTACCCGTGTGGTAGTAGGAGTTTCAAATTTTCATCATAAGTGACAGAGTGTGAGGAAATATTTTAAAAATGTGTTTCTAGGATTACCTCCTTGAAGGGAAGGAGAATTATTCCTTGGCTGGGTAATACTGTAGTTTTGGACTAGACTTCTCCAAGGTAGGGGATCCCTTGTCAGTTTTGATGAAAAAGGGGGATCCTTTCCTATGGAAGGGGAAGTGTCCGCATAGATTTCAAGATCTGAGATAGAGACTGAGGAGTAGAAAAATACTACACATGACCTGGAGTTAGCAGTTGTGGTCTTTTCACTAATGATGTGGCAACACTACTTTATGGGAAAATATTTTGCATTCTACTTTGATCACAAGAGTCTCAGGTATATCTTCTATCAGAAATACAAAAAACAGAGAAATCAGTGATAGTTAGAGCTCCTCCATGTATATTTCATTGAGATGGTATATACTCTTGAGAAGGGGAATGTTGTAGTAGATGCACTCAGTAGGAGGTCTAGTCTGCAGTTGCTGAGCGAGGCGACAGAGGAGCTAGCTGCATTGTAGATATCCTTTTTTGATAGAGATGGAGGAGCATACTCGTAGTCTATGATAGTTACACCCCTAATACTTTTACGAGTCAGGGAGGTGTAGCTTGGGTATGCTGAATGCGAGGTTCGATGTGATCAGATGTCCACATGACATGGACATGATGGATTTTCAGAAGGTCGGGAGCACGTCATCCTCTTTAAGGGATGTACTACGATACTGGTGGTGCTATGGGAGGAAGTGTTGAGGTGGTTCCATATGCCCCCTCTAGTGGTACATATAGGAGTGGAAAAGATGTACATGGACATTTGGAATAAAAATAAGGGCCAGGGATGAAGAATGTAGTGGTAGATTTTGTATCATGATGTCTCACTTGTCAGAATGTGAAGACTACACAGAGCTGGCAGAAGTTGTATGTTGATAGAAGAAGGATACCTTTGGAATTCTAGGAGGGGGTCCACGTTTTCTTGTGTGTCTCTCCTCAAGAGGGACTACAGAGATTTTTCCGAGGTGGAAAGTTGTCACCGAGGTTTATTAGAACATTTATGATACTTAAGAGGATAGACGAGGTGGCATACATCTTGGCACATCCACTGCAGTTGGATAAGGTTCATGACACATTCCATTTATCTAAGATGAACAGATACATGCACGAATCATCTCACGTCATCGACAATGATTATCAGGACTTAGATGACGGGGCGGCGTTTATGGAGGTTCCTGTGGATATTGAGGATCGACATAAGAGGGTCCTTCATGGGCATTCGATAGCTCTGGTTCCAATTCACTGGAAGCACATGAACCTTCATCAGAGAACATGGGAGCATGAGGCTCTAATACGTGCTCAGTAACCCCATATGTTTCCCTTAGTCTATGTTGTGTCTTTCATGGAAATAAATCTCTTTAATGGGGAGAATTTAATGTCTTATAATTTCTGTATAATGTTTTTCAATTAAATGGAATAATTTCGAGACCGTGAAATCTGATGGCGCACGATTTTGAGGCCCGGAGTGCCCGGAAATATCCGTCAAAGTTTTATTAATCATTAATTAAGGTGCATATTATTAAACGGTTTCATGTATTAGAAACTTGAGAGAACTTTTTCATTTAGGATGAGTGGTTTACCCTAGGCGTGACTTAAGATTAGTCGGTGAATACCTTCTGTGAGAAAACTCAAAAAATTTTATAATTGTAAATAAAATATTTAAATAAATTATTCTATTTTTCAAATGCATATAACTCACAAAAGGTAACTCAGATTGAAAATTTGAGACCACTACTAAATTTGAATGGGAATATTTTATTTAGACAGATACTAACTTTGGCAGGTGTGGGCCACATGTGAATATTAGTTTGTGTCCGTAAATAAAATAATTATGTGACAAATTATTTTATTGTAAAACCGATAACTTTTAAACCGTAACTCGGATTGGTAATCCCATTGTACCATTGAGTTCATTGGGGTCTGTTCTCCTTAGGCAGAACCTAACCTTGACCGGTACGATTTGAGGGTGACTGTTAATAATTTTTGCAAAAAAAAATTCGAGTATGTTAAGTAAATGCTTTGGCGATGCTTTTATAACTTTTGAACATGTGCTCAGATTAGAAATTTGGGGGCACCATTGAACTCAAAGGTCCAATATTCTCTTAAGGAGACCTTCACCTTGACTATTGTAGTTTGAGGGTGGAAATT
Organism: Viscum album; assembly: GCA_963277665.1. Classification (NCBI taxonomy): domain Eukaryota; kingdom Viridiplantae; phylum Streptophyta; class Magnoliopsida; order Santalales; family Viscaceae; genus Viscum; species Viscum album. The sequence continues at coordinate 1,598,997,652 of OY728161.1, forward strand.
ATTTTCCAGAAATTTCATGGGAGAAAATAAAATAAACATTCCTTGTTTTATTTTTCTTTTTGAAACCTGATTTCTGAATTATGGAGGTGGGTACCACATAAGGATGGTCATGCATTTATGGATGGGAATTAAATGCTTGATTACATGAATTATGAAACCACCCGAACCCCTCAAAATTAATGTGATATAACCCTTCGAATCGTCCAAACATTATGTAAAAACATAATTTAATTAATTTTCCAACAATAATTAAATTGAAAAACATAATTTTATATGGTGGCTCCTCATCTCCTGGTTGGGGAATTTTTTGAAAGGATAGAGCTTGGAAAAATACATCCTTTTGAGAAATAACTTCTTCAATGAAGAAGACCCTCTCTAATTAAGATCATCCTCTGAACAAGAATAATGAGGACGACACACGAGCTCAGATCAGAGATGTGTTGCGAGAGCGACAAATTCCGTTGTACCCTTCACCGACTTCAACTTATTCTCGCAACATATCCATCAGATGAATAAGGTATGGGGTTTGAAATTAATGAATTTATTTATTGATTCTTCATATTCTGGATTCACAAAGATGATGTCCAAACAATCACTGTTATCATCCCACACTTATACCTTACCCCTTATTCTTTGGTACATCACACGTTCTTCGTGCATTTTTCGACATCAAATAATTAATGATGCTGGAAACATAATTTTTTATAATGCGTAACATATGGACGTAGAGCCCTCAACCCAATGATCGTGAATATGCAAACCACATAATTTATGGGTTTTGAATGAAACCGTGATGGCTCGCGGATGAAGAAGGTGGCCAGCACTCGGCCAACCGAGAGGAAGGTGGGGTGGTGCGCGTCCACACCACCAGTTGATTTGGAGGCTGCAGCCCATCGCCGCGGTAGATCAGGCTGGAAGCCGGCGTTCGGTCAGCTACACGGCAGAGCGTTGGCACGCATCCGTGCCTCTGGAGTAGGAAGTCGTGGCCGCTATGTCGTGGTGGAGGCCGAAGAGTGGAGGACTTTCGGCCGGCTGCGGGGGAGCAGGGGTGCATGACTGCACCGCTGGGAAGTGGACCGGCCAATGCACCGGTCGGCCGTTGTGGTTCGGCGGGACCCGCTCAGGTCCTGCGGTTACATGGAAGTGCCTAAGGGAACTTCACCTTTACAGTTCGAAATGGATGGGGGTCCGCTCCCCCTTCGGCCCCAGCTCAAGCGGGCCGCACCCATGGTGGGTTGAGCCATGCCCAGCGGGCCGGGCCGGGTCACCCCCTTCATGGTCCGGGCCCGCCAATGTCTAGGAAAACCTGGGAAGACCCGGTTCGGGTCAGGTTGACTCCTAGCGGGTCGGGTCGGACCCGACCCGAGCCCATTCAGACCCAAGTTCACCTTTTTGTCCATATCTTGAGAACCAGGCGTCTGTTAGATGAACTGTCTACAATACCAGAATCCTTGGATTGAGAAGATTATTTTGGTATACTCCACTAGAGTTTTGGATAATGTTGGAGTACGGCCAGGTTGGATCAAACCTCGAATTCAACCGGGTCCTCGGAGCAACAATGCTAATAAGTTACAGATTGTGCGTCTGATTGACGCGCTATCTATTTTGTTGGGCCCCTTATGACATGAATGACATTTTGGATTCATGTTTGTGAGACATAATGATGAAATAGGTACAACCAATATCACGAGGGATAGATTCTACAGAAATCGAGCGCACCCAGTGCGAGGAATCCAGTGGTTGGCAGTGAGGCGGAGGTTGGAGAAAGATAATACAATGTTTAGTTACCTATCAACTCTAGGTGGGTTAGATCCTATGTGAGTCATTGTAGGGGTTAGTACCTATCATTCCTAAGTGGACCAGCACTCAAAATTCCAGTGTGGGTCAGCGCATACCGATCCTATGTCTGTCAGATCATATGCGGGTCAGCGCTTAGCGATCCTGTGTGGGTCAGCGGATATCGATCCAGTGTGGGTTAGATCTTATGTGGGTCTGTGCTCAGGGATCCAGTTTCGGTTAGTGCATACTGATCCTGTGTGGGTCAAATCCTATTTGGGTAATAGTGGGCGTTACAGCCTATTGATCTTGTGTCGGTTAGAATCCATATAATCAGTAGCAGTTCATCTTGATATAATAAGACGATTGTTGCGAAAAAATACCTCAAGGTATCATTGAAGCATTTTTGAGGTGACTGTGTTTGTTGAAAATGTGGGCCCCCATTTTTTGTTTGCCCATAAAGCAGACAACGATGTAGAATTTTTTTAAAAAGGGGGTTTACAAGTTTGTTTTTCGGTTTCAAGGGATGTTGTTGGCTATCCATGTTTGATTGAAAAACCTCAACAAAGGGATGGACAATCTGGAGGCGGTAAAAAAAGAAAAAATACAAGGTGACTCTGTTTTCTAGTGATTTCCAATGTTTTGGGCCTGAAATTCGGAAAATGGAGATATGTGGTATTGGAAAATGGAGTTGCATGAAGAATAATTTGGTGCGCGAAAAATAAGCGGTGTGTGCGAAAAAGGAGAGTGGTGTGTGAAATATTTTCTTGGTGTGAGAAAAAGGATTTTGGTGCTCAAGATATTTTCGTGGTGCACAAAAAACCAAAGTGGTGCACGAAATATTAGCATGGTACACGAAATAGAGGATTGGTGTTTTCGTGCAAGGGGTGTTTCATGATCGGATGCTCAAAACTTGGCAAAGGTATGTGGTGCGCATATAATTGGTGCATGGCACAAAATATGGTGTTGTGCAGAAGATGTGTTTTTCATGCTCAATGAGGATTACATGTGGAAGGAGATATTTTCACGTCAGGATCGTTTTTTGCCTATAAATATTAAGTGACCCCCTTGATTCGATGTAGATCCACTATTAGAGAGTATTCGGGCTCTAACACGTGAAATTGGAGTGCACAAGGGAGTTTCACGAAAATAAAAAGTTTTTGCATAAAACAACTATTTGAGCGCAAAGAAGAGGTTGCATGAAAAGAAGACCATTGTGCATAAAGCAGAGGCTACGCGTAAAAGTTGTTTGGGAGCATGGGAGGTGGTCGGCCAGGATGGGGGCGGCTAGGAGGTGGCCGGGCAGGCCGGCGATGGAACGACCTGTGGACGAGAGGTGGCCGGGTAGGCCAGGAGGCGGCCGAGCAGACCGGGAGGCGGCCGAGCAGGCCGGCGGGGACATGGATGGTGACGGATTGGCCGATCATAGTTTGGGATGTCGTGGGGGAGGCATGGGCCATGGAGTCCTCGGTTAGCATGGCCTTTGTATTTATCGCCTTCATCACCTCATCGTTTTTTTGCCGTGTCATAGAACATAACGAAAGAGATCGAATGAGGGTTTCATTCCATATTAGTTTGTCCCACACTATCCACGTTTAGGGTGATAGAAATCAGGCCTTTTGAATGAACCAAAACAATCCAACCGCAAAAAGAAAGAATCCTCATTCTTTGTTTTGAAAGAAAGGAATAACATGGAACATAATGAAACTAATCCCCTGCCTTTGTTCATTGAGAGAGTTGTGGGAATGAAAACTGTGTTATCGTTGTTCATCGCGTCTGCTACATAATTACAATCCAATGTCGTGCTTCGGTTCGTTGATGACCATGAGGAGGGAAGATCGGTCGAAGACGTCCCACATCAAAGGGGGTTCCGAGGATGAAGTCGAATATTTTACTCTTCGGCATTCTTCTTGGAGGAAGTGTTCTTCATTGGAGAGCATAATCCTCCAAGTGTTGGGCATCACATCACATTACCAGTACTTCTTCTCTTGGTGAAGCCATCCCAAATCCTCCTCCTAAGCTCCATATATATCAGAGAGGGGAGAGGATGGTATCAATTGTTGGAATTTATGACTGTCTATTAATTAGGAACCATCCTAAATTCCAATGACGATGTTAAATAATTTTAAAAGGGGCAAGGCAATTAATTTACACGAGAGAAACGATGTGGTGTGTTGGCTAGATTAATGGTAGAGGAGGTCAAGATTTTCTCCATCATTAATTGTGGACATTGGGGGTTTCTCTCAATTAAAGGGGGGTTTCATTCTGAGTGGTCCCCAACATCATAACCTCTCATGGGACGTTATGGTTTGGGTGGTCCCCACCACCTTAGACTCTCATGGGAGGATAAGGTCTGATGGTACCCACTTCCAACTTCAACTGGGAGTTTTTGTTCCGGTGGACCCCACCTGAAATATCAACATGGAATCCCAAAATAAAATAAAATGAAGTTTATTTTATTTTATTAGTTCCATGAAAAATCCAAAAACTAAATTTCACCCTTGACCAATTGTCATCGAGGTGAAAGTCTCCTTATGAGAATATCGGCAGTGCGAGTTCAACGGTGCCCTCAGATTTCAATTTCGAGCCCAGGTTCAAAAGATACAAAACGCCGCTTGAACGTTCACTGAACGTACCTGAAAAATATGTTCAGAAAATTACTTTCAGTCAAGATCGAACCACGCTAGTTGAGGATAGATTAATCCTAGGTGAAAACCCACCAATGAACCCAACAATACTCTCAAATTTTCAATCTGAGTTACCGTTTAGATGTTATGAATTTTACAATAAAATAAATGTCTCTTAATTATTTTATTTGCCGCCAAAAACTAACCTTTTCTGGTGGCCCGCTATGACCAATGATAGTATATTCTTATAGAAAACATACCCTCATGAGTTCAGCAGTGGTATCAGATATTTAATGTGAGTTACAATTATTGATTTACAAACTTTTGTAAAATAACATAATTTATTTAATTATTTTATTAAAGATTATGCCATTTTGGGGTTTTCTCTTAGGAGGCCCACGCCGACTAATCTTAAGTCTTGCCTAGGGTTAATATGTCATTCTGAGTGCAATGGTGCCCTCAGATTTCTGATCTGAGTTACCGTTTAATATTTCTTCCACTTTTTTAGGAAAATTACTTACGCGCGTTAACATAAGCTCATCATAATTTCGACGGACCATTCAGGGAACTCCAGGGCTCAAAATTGTGTGTTGTCAGATTTCGAGGACTCGTAAAATTCCCATTTATTTGAAAAAAATACATAGAAATTCCAAGTAATTACATTGCCCCACCTCAGGGATCTACGTCACGGTAAGCCATAACTCAAACTAAGGGAACAAGTGGGGGTACAAATGGCCAGTTCCCGGGGTCCCATGCCCCCGGGGCCCATGTCATGACTACACCAAGCTCTCCACCAATAGGCCAAGGTTTGGGGACTATCACCAAAGGTTTAATTACCTAAAACTTGGAAGGAATTGCTTTTATAACTGTAAACAAACACAACAGAGTACACATATCGATACGAAGCACTATGTAAAACTGTATAACAAAGAGTGCTGAGAGAAAATGGGGCCAGAAATACAAGACCAACTGTAAATTACAAGTTACTATAAATACAATTACAAATGAAGAAAATTCAAATTGATGCTGGGTGGTCCTCTTGGATTCCTACCTGAAGGGTAGGTAAAGTTACCCTCATCAGCACTCCACGTCTGTATATCTCCTCTGTGTACTGTCATGCCGGTGGGTCCACCTCTGGGTATCGTCCAGTCCTAGTACTCTCATCCTAAGTCAGCGTTGTCCATCATCTGTAACCAAAACTACGAGGTGCAGGCATAACCATTGGAGGGGTGAGTATAATGGTACTCAGTAGGGACCCCGAGACCCACACGGTCTCACAAAATCCAACAATGATAAACCAAAAAATATGAAATCAATAGATAACCCTAACATAGTATTATTCTCATAAATAAACCTAAGTTATCAAGCAATCTATCTCAATCTTCAGAAAAACACAAAAGTTACTAACTCATATCACACAGCTAAACAACTTATGTAGAGAGTTACAGATGATTAGATGTAGCCACAAAATTATCTATTCTATCAAACCCACATAGGATCCAGGAACAATAGTCAGCATTTTCGAACCCACACATTATCTAGGAACAGAAGACAGAGCTGTCAAACCCACATAGGATCTAGGAACAGTAATCAGAGCTTTCAAACCCACTTAGGATCCATGAACAATATTTAGAGCTATAAAACCCACACAGGATCTAGGAACAGTAGTTAGAGCTGTCAAACCCACACAGGATCCAGGAATATTAGTCAGAACTATCAAACCCATATATGATTCAGGAACATTAGTCAGAGTACATCCATCCAAAGGGTTCCCGCACAAATCACACTTGATTCCAGGAGATTCAACACCTGAAGCCAAGTGTCGATTCATCAAATACCACAAAGTCCCACGAAGAAGTATCCTAATTGTCTTCCATATCATAGGGTTCTCAATGCAAGAGACGTCGTGCCAATCAGATACCCGATCTGTAAGTTATTAGCCTTTTAGTCCTAATGGCCTGGTTGGATTCATGCTTGATCCAACCTAACAATATCTCAACTATACCCATAACTCTAGTGGGTTATACACAAAGGATCCTTAATTCTCCAAGAATACCAGTGCCACTGACAGTTCGTCTAACGGACTTCTAGTGCCAATGATATGGCCAAAAGAAAGTAAAGGGGTCATAGTGGGCCTCGGTCCGGTCCCACATGGTCGGCCCAGCCAGGTCTGGGCCGACCCAGTCTGGGTCTACCCGGTTAGACCTATTGGGTCTAGCCTAGCCCATTGGTAGGGAAATCTTGTTAGGTTCGGCCCGACCTACTGGGCCCAGCCCAACAGGCCGCAAAGGACGCTAGTAGCGCGACGGTGCGGACCGGCCACGAGGGTGAGGACCGGCCGCGGGTCAGTGTAAGGGATGTTCTACTTGTAGGCACCCTGAGGGGCACTAAATTTAAGGTCGGTCAGGTGCGTATGGGGTGTGGCTCGGCCCGGATGGCCGAGGACGTTTCGGAAAGCACCAGAGAGAGCGAGGCTCAGGCGGCTTGGCCTGGATGGCCAAGACCGGTTCGACCAGCTGCACCGTGGGGTGCGCGGTCTGGAACGGTTCATCCAGGGTGCATGGGAGGCGGTCGGGCAGGCCGGGAAGCACCGGGAAGACCGACAGTAGGACGGCGAGCGGCCGGGAGGCGGCCGGGCAGGCCGAGATGCAGCAGGGCAGGATGGGATGCGGTCAGGCAGACCAGCAGCGTGCCAGTGGCAGGACGTCGGGCGACCGAGCGGTGGTCGGGTAGTCCGGCGGGGGCTCGGTCGGGGCAGGTAAGGCCAATGCCGGTGTGGGACGCTGCGGGGGTGGCGCGAGTCATGGAGGCCACGGGTAGCACGACCTTTGTCTTTTCCGCCATCGTCACCTCGTCGTTTTGTCTCCATGTCGTAAGACATCACAAAAGAGATCGACGGAGGGTGTTAGGCGATGTTGTTTTGGCCCACACCCTCCATTTTTAGGGTGATAGCAATCAGTCCTTTAAAACGAACCCCAACAATCCACCAGGAAAAATAAAGCATCCTCGTTCTTGTTTTGAAAGAAAGGAATAACATGGAAGTTAATGAAATTAAACCCCTACATTTGTTCGTTGACGGGGTGGTGGGAAAAAGAGGATTCTTTCTTCATTCATCATGTCCACTACACACTTCCAATCCAAGTTCGTGTGTCGGTTTTTTGATGACGATTATGAGGTAAGACCGGTCGAAGACGTCCCAAGTCGAAGGGGGGTCCGAGGATGAAGTCGAAGACGTTCCTCTCCGACGTTCTTCATGGAGGAAGTGTTCTTTATTGGAGATCATAATCCTTCAATTGTTGGGTGTCGAGTCACATTACTAGCACTTCGTCTCAAGGTGAAGCCAATCCAAATACTCATCCCAATCTCTATATATATATATGATATGGGATAGGTAGGTAATGATCATTAAATTTATGAAGATTCTTTTATTAGGAAGATTCCTAAATTTCAACGACTCTGTTACTTAATTTAAAAGGGGGAAAGACAATTAATTTACGTTGTCCCAACCATGCGGTGGTTGGTAAGATTAAGGGAAGTGGAGGTCAATAGGCCTTCCCTCATTAATTGTGGGAGTTTGGGGTTTCTCCCAATTAAAGGGGTTTTCATTCAGGGTGGTCCCCACCATCATAACCTCTCATGGGAGGTTATGGTTTGGGTGGTCCCCAGAACCTTAACATCTCATGGGGGGATATGTTTTGGTGGTCCCCACTTACAACTTCCACCTGAAGGTTTAGTTCTGGTGGACCCCACCTGAATTATCCACATGGAAGATCAAAATAAATTAAAATGAAGTTTATTTTATTTTATTTATTCAATAGAAAACACAAAAAATAAATTTCACCCTCAACCAACTGTCATCGAGGTGAAATTATCCTTAAGAGAATACTGGTGTTGCGTGTTCAACGGTTCTCTCATATTTCTATTATGAGAAACGATTCAAAAGTTAAAAAACATCGCTTGTGTGTTCACTGATTGTACCTTAAAAAAAGTTCATAAATTTATTATCAATCACCCTTGACCCGCGCTGGTTGAGGTTAGGCTCTGACTAGGTGAAACACACCCCCAACGAAACCAACAGTACTCTTCGATTTTAAATATGACTTACTGTTTAGATGTTATGAATTTTACAATAAAGTAATTGTCAGTTAATTATTTTATTTACGGCTAAAAAATCACTTTTTCTGGTGACCCGCACTTGCCAAAGATAGTTTTTTAATAAGGAGAGAATACCTTCATGTGTTCATTGGTTGTCTCTGATTTTTTATCGGAGTTACCATTTGTGTGTTATAAGAATTTGAAACATAAAATAATTTATTTAATTATTTTATTTACGATTAATCAATTTTTGGGATTTTCGCAGGAGGCCCGCACCAACTAATCTTAAGTCGCTCCTAGGGTAAACCCCCCATTCTGAGTGCATCGGTGCCCTCGTATTTCTGATACAAGTTAACGTTTAAGAGTTATTCCACATTTTCAGGAAAACATCTTATGCGCATTAACTTAAGCTCAACAAAACTACGAAGGATCATTCCTGGCACTCCGGGCCTCAGAATCGCACGCCATCAGATTTCGCAGACTTGGAAAATTTCCCATATGTTTTAAAAAAACCAGGAAATTCTAGTTCTTTACATTCTCCCCACCTCAGGGTTCTATGTCCCCGTAATCCATAGCTCAAACTAAGGGAACAAGTGGTGGTACTGAGCGCACTCATGTGCCTCCCACTCCCATGTTCTCTCTTGGAGATTACCATGATTTCAGATAATGCGTACCATTGGTATCAACCGTCCACATTGGACCCACTCATGGAGATCATCAATTTCCAATGGAACCTCCGAAAAAGACTCTCCATCGTCGACGTCCAACTCCCCATGGTCAATGATGTGAGAAGGGTCGTTCCCATATCTCCTCACCTGGGATACATGGAAGATGTCGTGCACCTAGTGTAGCTAAGGTTGAAGTGATAAGTGGTATGCCACCTCACCAAATATATTGTGGACAGAAATGGTCCGATTAATCTCAGAGATAACTTGCCGCCTCCGGAAAATCTCTACAAACCTTGTCGTTGTGAGACCCATAGAAAGACGTGGTCACCATCCTAGAACATTAGAGGCATCCATCTCCTATCAAAATATGATTTTTTTCTAATTTGTTCACTCTTCATCTGCTCCTAGATAATATGAACCTTCTTTGTGGTAGCCCATACCATCCTTGGCCCCACGAGTGTTGACTCCCCTAGGTCATTCCATCAAAAAGATGATTTGTAAGGTCTCCCATACAACGCCTCAAAAGGTGACATCCCAATGGTGGAGTGAGAGTTTTTGTTGTATTAAAACTCCACCAGAGGTAAGTGGTCCTCCCAACTATGACTAAAGTCGAGGACACATGCACACAACATGTCCTCCAGGGTCTGAATGGTCCGCTTGGTCTTACCATCCATCAGAGGATGGAAGGCAGTGCTCATATGAAGTTGTGTCCCAAAAGCCTCTTGCAACCCCTTCTATAGATGGGAAGTGAAACATGTGTCACGATTGGAAATAATCGTCGAAGGTTCCCCGTGTTGTCGCACAATCTCTTGCACATAGAGGCATCCAAATCTCTCTAATGGACCCATCTCTCTAATCGGTAGGAAGTGGGCCGACAAGGTGAGTTGGTCAAAGATTACCAATACTGAGTCCTGGACTTTGGATGTTCGTGGAAGTCCCATCACAAAGTTCATAAATATCCCAACCCACTTCCACTATCGGACATATAAATGATGATCCAAGCCTGCTGGTACCTAATTACCCGCCTTCACTTGCTGACTGGTGATACATCGAGAGACAAACTCTGCAAATGCTTTCATCATTCCCAGCCACCAGTGCTGTCGTTGGAGATACTGCTTCATCTTCACCACTCCTTGATATACCGCTAGAGGGGATGTGTGTAACTCCATCAAAACTTCCTCATAAATTGATATTGGAAATATAGTATTTCCTCAAAAGAGGATGACATGATCCACACCTATATAAAATCTATCAGGTTCCTGTTGTGTGGATATCTGAGCTCGTTGTGTCTCGCAGTCACCGTCCCCATGCTATGCCTCCCCGACTCTCTGAAGAAGTGGGGGAGTGACTGTAAGATACTGAAGAAATGATTATTCTTATCGATCCATAATGGATATCTGCGAAGTGGCTACCTGCTCTGTCGCCTCATGCAGCAGATGTAGGCTAGACCTCCTGCTGAGTGCACATACTACCATTTTTCCCCTTCCATGGAGTATAGACTATCTCAAAGTCAACTTATCCTGCCACAAGGGTGAGGTTGGCTGACTGATGAGTGATTTACTGCACCTTCTTATGCATGAGTTTATCTAATGCTTCCTGGGTTTCTTTTTTTTTTTTTTCTGAAAAAGGAAATCCCCTTCCCAATGTTGTAGATAAACCACAACCTATTTCCCAAATTCAGTGAATCTTAGTATAAACTGTGGATGCCCAGTCCATACCCAAACTAATGTCTAAAGGCGTCGACACTTACACCAATAGGTTTCAACTGAAACTCTCTCCTCAAGGTTCATATCACATCGTCGGCTTAACTGTGATTATCGAGTCTCCTCCCAAAGTAATCTCCAGACGTGAGGGTCAAGTCAACTGTTTTATCGAAAATCTAGCTCATGGACAAGATTCGTGGAAGGATTGAATGATTGGTACCTATAACTATTAATATGATAGCTAGTAGTAGAAACAGAACATACCTTGAATGATTCATAGATCCCTTGGGTCTCAGTTTTTGACCACATATATCTACTCTCATCCACTGTCCTCTAGCTCCCAGATCCTTGCAGGGACCAAAAAAGGGTGGTTGTAACATGTCGAAAAGCACACCACCACATGATGCTCTCCTAGCTCTGCATCCATTTCTGCTACCATGAAGATTCATCTATCCCTAACATATCCTATTCATGAATCATTTTACACACCCAAGTCTCTGATACTAGTGCCAGTTTCCTGCTTTCCCACTAGTAACATTCACTGGCTGTATCCACTCAGCCAAATAACATTCAACCAAAATAGTTCTCTCTAGCTCACTGACATAAGTAGGAACGCATAGAGAAATAGTGCTATCTCGGATTTCCTTTAAAAAAACCTCTCTCAAACGTTTGAGCCCTAAATCACTGATTTTATAGTATTCATCGAGTACCAGGAATGACCAGTATGCCTGGATGAATACTCAGCAACGGTCATGTCGTCCTGCCAAAGCTATAGATGTTATAGAGAACTCTCAGCCACCTCCTCGAGCCAGTCCTGAACCACCTGTGAGTTGGTCTCACCTCAGAACCTGAGAGGTTTCTGATGTTGAAACAAGTGTAAGGCACTAAGCCTACATGTTTCCTCTACTGGTACCTCTGATTGTAACTGTTGACCAACAGGTAGTGATATAGATGGCACACTACCTGAAGGTCCTATTTGGGGAATGGATCCATGTACCGAATCCTCATCACTAAGAGGACCATCCTCATGGTCACTCACTGAAATGACTAGTATCTATGATCACCATCTCCTCTAATGGTGTCTCAACTAGGAGAAAAATTATAGTAACCGCCTCCAGCCATCCCTCAGCTGCGTGGGAAACTATTTCCCCTTGAAACCTAAAAGGCCTCTATTGCTGGAACTCATGCAATGTACTCAGTCGGTTTTCTCCATCTAACAGTGCGCCTGGTGATATATACTTCCCAATGGGTGGTGGTGCTGCTGGTACACCACCCGAAGGTGCCAACATTGTAAGAGGGAACTGGACTAGTGCCTCGTCTCTAGGTGGGCTGTCATTGTATACTCTCTCAGTAATCTTAGCTGGCTATCTATGTAGCGGTATCCTGATAAGGAACAACTATTCCATGGTCATAAGTTATACCTGGTGAGGTGAATCTAAGAGATAACTAAGAAATCATTATGAAAGAATCTCACATGTAATCTGTGTTTTCGTTCATTGAGGCGGAAATCAGAATTCATGGTTTTGGTGTATGGATACGTCGGTCGCCACACCAACACTGGACCCCCCCTGAACTAAAAACCACTCTCACTACCCTTAACACTATTGATTCATAGAATGGAAAGATCATATTCCTATGTTCTGTGGTAAAACCAACTCCTCTGATACCAATTTTTCACGACCCGTACCCCGGGGCTAGTGTCGTGACTACCCCAAGCCCACATTCCATATGCCAGGCATTGGTGACTATCAACAAAGGCATAATTCCCTTAAAATGGCAACGAATTTCCTTTATAACTGTAATCAAAGAAAACAGAATACACAACTGGATATGAATCACTAAGTAAAACCGTATAACAATGATTGATGAATGTAAATGGGGCCAGAAATACAAGTCCAACTGTAAAGTACAAGGAACTGGAAATACATGTACAACTGAAGAAATGAAAAAAAGCTGATGGGTCATCCTCCAGAATTCATACCTGAAGGGTTGGTACATTTATCCTCCTCAGCACTCCACGTATGTCTATCTCCTCCGTGTATTGTCATGTTGTAGGGTCCACCTCCGGGTACCGTCCAATCCTGGTACTCTCAGCCTCAGTTAGCACTGTCTGACTTTTGCGACCAACCTAAAAAGGTGTGGGAATAACCAGTGAAAAGGTGAATATAACAATACTCAGTAGGGACCCAGAGACCCACAAGGTCTCACAAAATCCAACAAAGATAAATCAGAATGTATGAAATCAATATATAACCCTAACTTATGTATATACCCTTACATATTCGTATGTTATCAGGTAATCCATCTCAATCTCACGGAAAAGACAAATGTTACTGACTCAGATCACATTGGTATACAACTTATGTAGATATTTAGATATGATTATATGTAGCCACTAAATAATCAATTATGTTGAACCCACACAGGATCCCGAAACAATAGTCAGAGCTATTGAACCTACATAGGATCCAAGAACCGAAGACACAGCTGTAGAACCCACACAGGATCTAGGAACAGTTGTCAGAGTTATCGAACCCACACAGGATCCAGGAACCTTATTCAAAGCTGTTGAACCCACACAAGATCCTGGAACAGTAGTTAGAGTGTAGCCAACCATAAGATTCCCGCAAAAAGCATGCTTTATTCTGGGAGAGTCCGCTACTCATGCCATGTGTTGATTCATCAACTGCCACAATGTCCCGTGAAGAAGTATCCTATATTTATTCCACATCATAGGGGACTCAACACAATAGACTTCACTCCAATCGAACACCCAGTCTGTGAGTTATTAGCCTTTTAGTCCCAAACTCCCGGCTGGGTTCATGCTCGGTCAAACCTGACCGTATCTCAACTATACCAAAAACACCAGTAGGGTATACACAAATGAACCTTCACGCACCAGGAATACCAGTGTCACTAATGGTTATTCAAACGGATGTATGATGCCAAAGATATGTCCAAAAGGATGTAAAGGGGTCGTAGTGGCCCCGGCTCCGGTCCAACCTGATTGGACCGACCCGGCCCGACCCAGTCAGGGCAGACCCGGTCTGGGTCGACCTGGTGCATAATTCCTTTTCCTTGCACAAAATATTGTTTTCGCACAACCACTAATTTTTACGCAATCCTCTACACTACCTTGCGCGAAATATTCTATTCTTGCTCGAATTTCACTTTTCCCTCAACACTTCCTTTTACGCGCAATGAACAACTATTACACACAACCTCTACTTTACGAGCAATAGTCTTCTTTTTGCGCAACCTCTTATTTGTGCGCAAACATTTATTTTATGCGTAAACTTGTTGTTTTCACGTAACTCCCTTGTGCACATTAATTTCTCTCACTAGAGATCATATACTCTCTAAGACATGAGTTACCTAGAATGAGGGGGCTCACATCATATTTATAGGAAAAAATATCCCCAACGTGAAAATCTATCCTTCCACATGTAATCCTCATTGAGTGCGAAAAACTCATCTTCCTCGCAACACACTATTTCGGGCCACACTCTAATTTTTTTTCATCTCATGCCTTTTCCAATTTTTGAGCTTCTGACCTCAAAACACTAATTGTGCGAAAAACACCAATCCTCTATTTTGTGCACCACACTAATATTTCGCGCACCATTAGTTTTTTCGTGCACCACAAAAATATTTCGCGCACCACAATCCTTTTTCTTGCACAATACAAATATTTCACGAACCACATTCCTTTTTCACACATGCCACTAATTTTTCATACACCACATTATTCGTCGCGCACCTCCCTTTTCCAAAAACACATCTCTCCATTTTAAATTTTCAGGCCCAAAACATTTCCAAGCACTGGAAAATGATGTCACCTTCTATCTCTTATTTTTGTACCACCTCCAGATCATCCATTCCTTTGTCAAGGTTCTTCAATCAAACCTAGATAGCCAAAAACATCTGTTTAACCCAGAAAATCAACTTGTCAACCCCCCTTTTCAACAAATTATACGTCGTTGTCCGCTTTGTGGAAAACATAACACAGAGACCCACATTGTCAACAAAGACAATTGTAGAACCTTGGGACACCCTGAGAGGGGAGGGGTGAATCAGGGTGTCAAATTGTTCTTTTAAAAGTAGGGATCATGTTCTCATGTTTGTAGGAACTAGTTAAAACTAAATGATGGATATGATCAGCAATAGAAAAATTCAATTGCAAAGAGATGACACAACACTTATTACTTGGTTCACCGCTAAGGGCTACGTCCAAGGATCATACGTAGACATGTTGTTGGTCATACCAAATTACACTATTCTTTACTAGTTGTGGATTAAAATTATTCGGGAAAAGTCACCCTATCCTAGGCTCATTTCCTTTACAACTGCTTTGGGGTAGCCCACAACATCCCTCGGGTCACTCCCGTTGACTCCCCCTGGCTCACTGCTTTCAGTGAAGTCACAATCATTTTATAGAAGAGAAGATATCTTCAATAGATTTTCCTTGAAGTCTTTGTCTCTTCTTAGCATGAGACTCTGCCTGCATCAAAGTCCAGAAATGATGCACTTGTATGCACATAACCACTGAACTGGATAACCAGAACGTGTAAACATGTTTCACTAACAATTGGTCACAACACTAACCCTTTGCGCGCAAGACCTCACTATTGCATGAAATATTTCCTTTTCGCGTGGAAAATATTTTACTCAACAACACCCTTTTTCACACAACAGAACCTTTTATGTGCGACTCTTCCTTTTTTGCGCATCCCAGAATTTTTCGCGCAACTCAGAATTTTCACGCAACCCAAATGTTTTCGCGAAAACCCCTTTACGTAAACCTTTTACACACATCAGACAACAGATTTCATCTATGTATTCAACTGTACAGAAAGTGGGTGGTCACCTCTTATTTATAGGCATCTCAGACTCCCATGCTCAAATACCCATGCCACATGAAAAACTTCTCACATGGTACATAATATTTCGCACAGGTACCGTTTTCACGTACATATCTAGATATTTCGCACAGCCCATGCCTTTGCCATTTTTCTATGATCTGATTCTGAAACACTATTTGTGTGAAAAAACCCGACCTAATATTTTGCGCACCATGCTGTTTTTTGTGCCCAACACAAATATTTCATGAAAAACCCTCCTTTTTTGTGCACCAGTTAATCTATGCGATCAACTCTTTTTACCAACAGTCCATGTCTTCATTTTCGGATTTTGAAGCCCAAAAATTTGGCATACACTGGGAAACAGTGCCACCTTCAATACTGTTGTCTACTTGAACTATATGATAACTTTACTGGCACACATTCTAACCTACCACTGAGGATTGACCCCAGACACAAACCATACTCCAATTCATGCATAAAATATCCACGGTTCCATCAAACAATCACCTCAAAAAATGCTTCAATGATACCTTGAGGAATTTTTTCCTAACATTCTCCCCCTTTGGAATTGTTGACAACTCTTATCATAGAAATTATATAAAAATTGATACCTCATTAAAGCTTATTCCTACCTCTAGTACCATTCGTCTCTCGTGATTCTAATAGCGTTCATGGATTCACTCAACACATACTATAATCCCACATGAGAAAATCTCATCTTGAGAAACAAGAGTAAATGAAAATATCATCAATGAAACACTTCATTTTATACACCAACCCTTGACATCAAATTGATACCAATTTATAACTTTATACCAATTCTTAATCCCACACTGATTACCAATTGATGATAGCTGGAGACCTTCTCACACCATTCCAACACCGCTCTTCAGCTTTTATCACGATTCTCAACTATTGTGATATGTATTCCTTATTGATAACTTATAGCATCATTAGATTTGATACTCCCCCCTATCTTATTGCTCACCACCTATCTCGTTGCTCCACTTGTCAGATTCTCCCCTTATCAATCATGATTTATCAAATAGCCACACTATCTCCTTCTTGAACAATCACTATTTCTCCCCCTTTGTCTACAATCCCAAATGGAAATCCTTTGCGGTATGTTTTTGCGAAAATTAGAGGTTGCGCGAAAAGAAGACCGTTGCCCGTAAAGTAGAGGATTCACATAAAATAAGGTCATTGCGTGTAAATGGAAGTGATGTGCAAAAATTTAATTTCACACAAGAATAGAAAAGTATGTGTAAGGTAGTGTACAGGATGCACGTAAAAATTATTTGTTGCGTGAAAAGTGGATTTTGTGCAATGAAAGGGAATTAAGTGCATGTTTCATTAAGGGCTAATCATAAAAATTGGGGGTGCCCGGTACACCCTGTGAAAAATGAGATTCATTTGCGGGTGAAAGTTGTACATCAAAAGAGAATCTACCAACAGTTGAAGATGCAGATTTCATTAGTGATAATCAAGATACCAGCAGGCCTATAAACTGTGAGTGGATCATCTGAAGAAGAAGGGAGATCACTTTAGTTTAGAGAGTTGTGAGTTCTAAAAATATGAGAGGTTATAAACCAGAAGGGACAATGACTCCGCTTCAAACATGTAAACAACAATGTGATTATAGTGGATTTGGTACATTGGCACATTATCGGTGTATGCTCCTTGGATGTAGCCTAGTGAGGGTGAACCAAGTAAAAATAACTTTTTCTAATGGATGATTTAATTTCTGTTTAAAATTTTCAACGAGAAGGAGGGAGAAAAATGTTTTGCTTAAAATCGATACATAATCAATAGGGGAAGTTGTTTTAATCTGTCATACAATGAATCCCCCCCCCTTCAGGGTATGTAACCTAGTGGACCTAACAATGATCAAGATTCACAAATAATCATCTGTACTTCTATACTTCCCTTATACATGTGTGAGTTGATCTTATATCATCGTTTTGTTGCCCTTCTGGAATTATTTCCACATGTATTATATGAGAATAATGTGATAACTTAGGTATATGTATGGATATATACTAAAGTATAGCTAATGACTTGCATTGTGGTTTTTATTTATGGTTCTTTAGGATACCTTTGGTGTCTCGGGGTCTATACTGAGTATCGTTATACTCACCCATGCACGGGCTTCGCATGCACCTTTTTGTGTCTTCTGTAGATGATTTACAACATTGATCGAGGTTGAGGGATCCAAAACCAGAAGGTTCTCAGAGGGGAACCATTCGGCGAGACGTGAAACAGAGGAGACTAACAGACATGGAGTACTAAGGAGTGGATCTATACCTATAATTCAGGTAGGAACTTTGGAGGATGACCCAGTAACTATGACCAATTTTCACCCAATTGTATGTATTTTTAGTTGTACTTGTACCTTTATAGTTGGGCTTGTATTCCTGCCCCTTTTACTTTCAGGCCTTTTTTACAACATCATTTCACTTAGTGGTTTCTTTTTGTTGTGTTCTACTCTGTGTGTATGTACGAGATTAAAGGTAATGACTTCCCATTTTAGGGATACATCATTATAGTTCTATTCACATGCCCCTGGCCTATGGGAGGCGGGCTTGGGTAGTCATGGAATGGACCCCGGTGGACGGGTCGTGAAATTTATAATTAATTTAATTTATTGGTGTAAACAATCTTTTTGAGGATAAAAATAACAATATTTTCCATTCTATTTAACTGGATTTCCTATTCATATATAATTAACTTGTAATAAATGAATTCATTATAAAATTGTGAAAACCTTATATTCTTTTATGTTAGTTAATAATTTCCATATCTATTTATTCAATGTATATGTTTTTATTAATTAATATATTAGTAATATATATCTTTATTTGGTTAAACATGGCCCTGGAGGAAATGCATGGAATTTGAAGAAACTCATTATTACATATATTGCAAATTAAATTAGTATATCATTCATTTAATGGTATATAATATTTATAATTTAGTTAAAATAATAAATATATTATAAATTCTTGGGGTATTATTTTCAGTTACTTTCATGGTGATGTGTTTGATACCTGCAATCAAATATATTGTTTGTACTTTAAAATTTATGGGTTTTTCATTCCTAAACCATAATAAAATTCCATCCACACAATTTAAAATGGATCCTAGTAATCAATGGGGTTTATAATTTAAAATAAACCTCTTTTGAAAGACTCATGTCTTGAATAGTTTTAATAATACATCTTCTTAATTAGAGAGAAATAGAAGTACAGTGGTCACCTAAATAGGTTCCCTCATATGAGAACCTAGGTGGGAAATGGAGATAAAGATACAGTGAAAAAAAATAAGAAAATCGTTTTATGATAGGGTGTTCTAGTGAAAATGGTTAGGAGAAATATAACAATCATAAGGCCATAAATCCTGAATGATCTGAGGGTCTTTTTCATTCATCAGAAAAAAAGGTACCGGGATAACATTTTTGGTTTCAAGATCATTTTTCCTTGATTTGAGGAACTACATATCTCTCTAATAATATCTTAGATATACATAGTATGTTCGATTCAATACGTACAATCTTATCCTTTGGTCATGCCTCGAACTATTTCTACTTCATCTCCTAAAACAAGATTCATCATATTGCAATGTAATATATCAATATATAAGACCATATCGAAAGGTCAACATAAACCATTTAATTTTTTTAAAACTTTCCAAAAAAAAATATTGATGCAACACTTTTGAAAAATTTTCATTTAATTTAGAAAATGAATTTATCATTATTCATTTATCTACATGAAGCATATATAAATAATCACATTCAAAATGTTTGAATAACTTCATCATATATCCTCCTAAAATATGGTTATAAGTTGAATCTACGTAAAAAAATTATCTGAAACATTTATTGCTCCTTATACCTTAACTAAGACACATATTATTATATATATTACCTAAATCCAAAACTATTGTAAACTCCATCAATGATTGAATAGAATTTTTTTTTGAAAATTTACTATTTGCTTCTCAACATCGTGAATATATTAGGGGTTCTATTTACCTCAATAATGAATTTTATAAAAAATTTAGATTTTGAGTGAATAAAATTTCTTGGTACCATTCAACATATGATCTCTAATCCTAATCAAAATAAATGTATTACAAGCCTTACATATTTCGTAATCCTTATAACCAATACATCACTGATATAATATTAAAATAACCTAATCCATGAATAGGAAAATTATTCATTCCTCTTCGAATAATGGCAGAAGAATAACATTACCATTATCCTATAGCATCAATTGGGATATATTTATTTGATGCTCAAAAGATTGATTTTCATTGTGTTTTGTCGCCTTGATGTTGAATCATTATACATTGAAATTTTTTCTCTACCATTGTATTTATAATCTTGGTGAACTTTCATTTCAATCTTTTTGAAAAAACCCAATCCTTTTATGAAATCACTAGGGTGTTCCTTTCAATAGTTATCAAATTTGGGAATGTACTTCTTTCATGTCTTCCCTTCATCCATCTTTTTCTCTGCCAAACTCTCCTCATATTACATCCCCTCAAAGTCAATTGACTTGAATAATTCATTTCTAATCTCATTAGAACATGATATTGTTTCATTCATATGAAGAGAATAATGTGTGATGTCACAGACCTGGATGAAACCTAATAGGTTCCCCGAGATTGGTTGACCACATGGCCTATTGCGCAAGTCCATGAACACCAGAGGCTACCGACTTGTAGTGAGGGAATATGGTGTGTCCATGGAGAGACTATGAAATCAATACCAAATTGTAGCAGTTTTGGTAATTATTAATAGTGGTATAATGACAATATAAATATATGTAAATAGATGGAACATCATAAAAATATAGGGATAAAAATAACTGGAATAATTGGAATAACATGTACAAACATAAACAAATTGATGATGATATTTTATATATCCAGTAAGATGAGAAAAAGGATACAAAGTAGTTGGAATACATGATAAACCTAATTAGAATAATGAAAAAACAAAGACTATCCAATATATCCCATGATCCTGCTCAGCCATCTTCTACATGCTACATACTAATATAATAAGAAATCATGTGTTCGAAACAATATTATATCCTTTATCAACAAATAAATTCATGTAGTCTACCCAGCTACCAATGGTGCATGGATAGTGTGGGAGATAAATCTCAATGGGCCACCACCAATGGTATCTATAAAATCCATTCCATATAATGGAATCTATAACTATGTTCAATTATGAATATATGATGTAATGATGTTCCAAGTAAGTAAATACCCAAGTAAATTCTTCAACCCTTGGCAAGTATCTGAACATATATGCAGTTTGTCAATTTAATTAATTACCAGTTTACAATAATAGGAAATTTGAGGAAAAACTAACACTAACATAATGTCATGATAATAATAGTGAATGTTCTATGATGTTATGGAAGCCTAAAATAAATTTATAATATAAATATTCAGAAGTGATAACCATGGATACATGAACTAATTTATATTGTAAAGGTTGTAATTAGATAACCAAATAATCGTAGAACACATATGTCACCAAATTAGTAGTAACTACAACCTTGATTATGGGTAAGAGTTTAATCCATGGATCATCATCGAATGAATCCCACAGTAGTTAATGAAACCGAGTTCAAGGAATAAATCCATGGAAAAATGGGAATAAACTATGGTTAGGTCCAAGGATATGACAATGGCACCCCAAATCATAGAGGATTGAATGAGTTTATACTAGGAATCATATAATAATAAATAATATATATTATACTGTCATACTAGGTTCCACAAATAGAAAGGTATTGGGTTATCATTTTTGTATGATCCAAGGAAACTAACATTATTGAATTATAATGATGTCCTTGAGTTACCAAGGCCATCCACCAAGAATCCAAGAGATAACAGAAGTCAATACTTCTTATAAAGATTTCATGGTCCATATGCACAAAGTGGGACCTTACATATAACTCATGAAATTTAATTTGGTCATATGATAACTATTACATTAAAAAAGTCACTTGGTTTATGATTTCCTAGTCATTAGGTTTAAGAGGTCAAGTCACATTCAACCTTTGAATTAAAACCATGTTAATCATGTTCGATTAATATGGTTCACTCCAATTCCTTCTATAAATTTGGAAAGTTTTTTTCGTATGTAGAAACTATCATTTCTTTACAATTAATAATTCCAAGACATTTAATTAATAATTCTACCCATAATATCATTTGAATCAATTACTTACATTTTAGAACATACTATAGGCCTTTCATGTGGAAGTGAAATGGTACTAACCATTCGCAATTTTGCAATTCAATATAAATTTAATATTTGAAGACATACCATTACTGTAATGACATATAATTGTATCAATGAAATTACCCTTCCTATAATTATTACATATAGTATAAATGACATAAATTAACATTGAAAATACAATACAATCTTTGTAAATGATGATTGAATAAAATAAGAGGAATTTCTAGAAGTTATTTTACATAAACCTATGAAATACTAACATGAAATTTGTAATTGTAATATGAAACTTATGAATAGTAAAATTTCCAAATAAATTGTTTCATCACCCATGAATGATTATATAAAATTTAGGAATATTATGTCAAGACCCCTCCCCAGGGCCCGTTCCGTGACTACCCGAAGCACACCATCCATAGGCTAGGGGATGGAAACTAGCACCGAATGAGTAATCCCTAAAACTGGGAAGGCATTGCATTTATAACCAATAAACACATGAATCCATGCACACAAAGAGATATGAACTCATGTAAAGATAATAGTAAATAGAGTGAGTACAATAAGTAAATGTGGCCAGAATACAAACCCAACTGGAGATTACAAGAAACTAAAACTACAAGTAAACTAGAATAGCTCCTATGATCAGCCACCAAGGATACTACATGAAGGGTAGTTACAAATATCGAATTTTCATCTCTGTGGAACTCCTCGTCTATGGTACACCTCTGAGATAACTCTAGTCCTGGTACTCTCATACTCAGTCTGTGTTGTCTGTCTCCTGCACCAAACACAACGAGGTGCAAGCATAACCCGTGCAGGGGTGAGTATAATGATACTCAGTAGGGACCCCGAGACCCACAGGGTATCAAAAATCAACAAAGGCTAAACCAAAAAGCATGAATCAACTATAAATCTACTTAGGTATATGCCCGTACATATAGTTAAGTTAACAAAAATACCCATCTCAATCATGAGGAAACACAGAGTCCAAATCAAAAACCCAAAGATCAACTGTTCCACAAAGGAAGGTGTACCACGCTGGTAATTACCACTCAGCTACGCCATATAGAATAATACCACAAAGGTATTACCAAAAAAGAATGTACCTCTCAGGTAAGGGCTCAGCTCACACAATGTATAACATAAGTAAAAAAAGTAAAAAATGAATAATCATAAAGCTAGATCATCTTATTTTGTCATGAGGCTCGACTACTAACCCAGAAAAGATCTCTTAGTACTGAACCACATAGTATCGGTAGGTGCACAACCACACAAGATCTCTAGGTGTTGAACCACACAGGGTCGCTCTGTGCTGACCCCCATTTGATCAGTCAGTTATAACCCACATAGGATCCCTCGGTGCTGACCCACACATGATCGCTCGGTGCTGACCCCAACTGGATCGCTAGGTGTTGACCCACAAAGGATCTCTCGGTGCTGACCCACATAGGATCACTCGGTGCTGACTGACACAAGATCGCTCGGTACTGACTCATAAAGTATTTCTTGGTGCAGACCCGCATAGAATCTCTATTCATTATTCACGTCACAGCCAGCTACAGGGTTACCACATTAAGCTTGATTGTCTCCGGAAGGGTCCGATACTCAACCCCCTGGTTGATACTACAACTACTACAAAGTCCCACCAAGAAGTAACCCAAAGGATCACCATGTCCTAGTGTTCTCAACGCAACAGATGGTGCTTCAATCGGACATCATGTCTATAAGTTATTAACCTTTTAGTCTCGATGTCACGGTCGGATTCGTGCTCGGTCCAACCCGACCGTATCCCAACATTATCCAAGTCACAAGTGGGGTATACCAACGGGACTATCTTCTGCCATGTTTTCCTACTCCATAGATGGCTCGTCCAATGAATGTATGGTGCCAATGTTATGGCCAAAAGAGTGTAAATCTTGTAGCTGGACTGAGTCTGGTCCAACTCGGCCTGACCCATCATAGGCCAAACCAACACGGTTTGGGTAGACCAGGCCCACCCTGGGCGGCATGGGGGCCACGGAGCGGTGATAGGCCATGAGGGTGGCGTAGAGGCAGCGAGGGCGGTGAAGGAAGCGGGGGTCGCGGAGAGCCACGAGTGCCATGGAGGGCCGTAGGGGCATCTGAGGGCAGTGGGGTGGCGAGGCTGCTGGGGGCCTCGAGGCCGCATGACGATGAAGGTAATGAGGGCCGCGAGGTGGTGAGGCTGTGGGTAGGTGGAGGGCCATGATGCGGTAAGTCCGTGGGATGTCGCGGAAGGCCGTGAGGTGGCAGAGTTCACAAGGCATGGGTCCACTATGGCGGGTCTTGCGGCACGACCGCGTTCCGATTATTCACCAACGGCCGGTGTGACCGGCCGCCCTCTGTTGGTCACCTTTGTCATGGTTGTGCATAGTGATGGCCACTATTCTCGAGTTCCTCCAGTGCCAAATGTTGGCCTCGATCGATGTCACCATCATGAATAACACACAGAAGAACCATAAGGTTTGCAAAGGGGTCGTGACATGTTTGTTTGGCCCATACCATCTATGTTATGGAGGTAGCAATTAGCTCAAGGTGAATTATTCAATGTGAGAGGAAACATTGACAATGATCAATTTAAAACACACCCCTACCGTGTTCATTTGTTGACGTCGATGAGGAGGGAAGTGCTGTCATCGTTGAAGACATCACATATTGGAGGACATCCCAAGGAGGAAGTTGATGTTGTGCATCAGCGTTCTTCGTTGTCAGAGCATTCTTCATTGAAGAAGAATAATTCCTCCAAGGTTCTCTCACAATTTCCGTTTTCCAACACTTCCCCCCATTTACACCAAAATTAAAAGGTATCGAATATGATATTTTTCTTCATTTTAATTGTTGGGACAAATTAAATTGGTATCATAATTACATTGATGTTTGCATAACAAATTTTGGGGAAACCTAAAGGTCACATCCCTCATTAAATAGGGAGTTCAAGAGGATTCTCACATTAGGAGGGTTTGGGTGGTACCCACCCTTAAATTCAAATTAGGGGTTTTAGGTTTGGTGGTCCCCACCTCTATAACCTCACATGGGAGGTTTAGTTCTAGTGGTACACAACTCTTAACACTCAAATGGGAGGATTAGTTCTGGTGGTCTCCACCTCATGACATCCACATGGGATTTTCAAAAGAAAATAAAATGTTACATTATTTTATTATTTCACGAATAAAGGATTAACTAACACCCACCCTCGACCTACTATAGTCGAGGTGAAGGTCTCCTTAAGAGTATACCAGTGTTGCGAGTTCAACGGTGCCCTCAAATTTTAATTCTGAGCACTGGTTCAAAAGATTAAAAAACCTGCTCGTACGTTTACTGAATCTACCTGAAAAAAAGATCAGAAATTCATTCCGTGCACATCAGTCCTTGGAATCACGTGATGTTAATGTTCGCGGAATCATAGAATTCCCATATAATTAAAAAAAATACATGTAATTTCCAGGTCTTTACATTCTGCCCACCCCAGGGATTTACGTCCCTATAAGCCTCATCACAAATCTAGGAAAACAAGTGTGGGTATTGAGCACAAATCTAAGCCTCCCACTCCCACGTTCTCTCCGAGAGGTTCCCATGCTGCCAAAAAACACACACTATAGGTATCGACTACCCACGATGGACCCTCTTATTTCGATCTTCTATCCCAACTAGAACCTCTGTAAAAGTCACCCCATCGTTGACGCCCAGCTCAATGTGGTCTATTATGTTAGAAGGGTCGTGCATGTATCTTCTCAGGTGGGATACGTGGAAGAATTCGTGCACCCGATGCAACAGTGGTGGAAGAGATAAGGGTGAGCCACATCACCAACTCTACTATAGAACTGAATGTGTCTGATGAACCTCCGAGATAACATTCTTCCATGGCCAAATCTATGAAAACCTCGTCGAGGTGAGACCCATAGAAAGACGTGGTCACCATCCTGAAAATCCAATTGTCTCCTTTTCCTGGCATCATACGACTTCTGCCTATTCTGTGCAGTCTTCATCCACTACTGGATGATCTGCACCTTCTTTTTGGTATCCCAAACCATCTCCGGTCCTAGGAGTGCTGACTCCCCTGGGTCAGTCCAGTGCAAAGGTGATCTGGAAGGTCGCTATTATAACACCTCAAAAGGTTTCATCCCAATGGTGGAGTGATAGTTGTAGTTGTATGAAAACTCCACCAAAGGCAAGTGATCCTCTTATCTGTGACCGAAGTTTAGGATGCAAGCACGCAACATGTCCTCTAGGTTCTGAATTGTCCGTATAGTCTCAACAACCGTTTACAGATCGAAGGCGGTACTCAAACGAAGCTACGTCCCGAAAACCTACTCCAACCCCTTCCACACCCAGGAAGAAAAATTTGCATCATGATCTAAGAAAATCATCTAGTGTACTCTATGTAGCCACACAAACTCTTTAACATAGAGGCATTCAATGCTCTCAACTAAACCCTGCTCTCTGATCTGTAGAATATGGGCGAACATGGTCAGTCAGTCGATGATCACCAAAATAGAATCATGACCTCTGGATGTACGTGGAAGTCCTATCCCGAAATCCATGGTTATCCCATACCAATTCTACTCTGGGACCTCTAAAAGGAGATCCAAGCTTGCTGGTACATGATACTCCACCCTCACTTGCTGACAAGTTAGACACCGAGAGACAAACTGGGCAACTTCTTTCATCACTCCCGACCATATGTGCTGTTGTAGTAGATCCTGGTACATCTTCGCCACTTCTGGATGTACCTCTAGAGGGGATGTGTGGAACTATCTCATAAATTCATCCTGAAGAGACATCGGTACCATGGTACGTCCTCTGAAGAGGATGATGTTCTCCCCACCTTGAGAAAATCCATCAGCTGCCTGCCCTGTGCATATCAGATCATGATGGGCCTCGTAGTCAGTGTCCCCACGCTGCTCCTCCCTAACTCGCTGAAGAAGTGGGGGAGTGACTGTAAGAGAATGAAGAAAAAATTCTCTATCCCAATCCACAAAGGATATCTACAAAGCATTGAGCTACTCCATCACCTCGCCTTGAAGCTGTATACTAGACCTCCTGATGAGTACATCTGGTACAACATTCCCCTTACCAGGAGTATAGACTATCTCGAAGTCATAGTCCTGGAGGATCTCAAGCCAATGTCATTGTCTTTGGTTCATGTTCATTAGAGAGAATATATACCTGAGACTCTTGTGATCATAGTATACTGTAAAATGTTTTCCCATCAGATAGTGTCTCCACATCTTCAAGGCGAAGACCACTGCTACTAACACCAGGTCATGTGTAGTGTAGCTCTTCTCATGTTATCTCAGCAGTTGAGATCCATATGTGACCACTCCTCACTCCTATATCAGGACACATTCGAGCATGGTCCATGATGCGGTGTAGTAGACTACGTACACTATTCCATCCTCTAGAAGCCTCAAGATTGGGACACTAGTCAGCCTCTGCCTCAGCTCTTGAAAACGCTTCCCGAATCTCTTCGACCACATGAAGGGTTGTACCATCTTTTTCAATGCGGATAAAGGTGCTGCAACACTGGAGAAATATGGTACAATCCTCCGGTAGTATCCAGTCAAACCCAGGAATTTTTGTACCTCTGTCACACTCCTGGGTGGATCCCAAGAAAGTACCACCTCAATCTTCACTGGATCTAAGGCAAATCCAAACTCTGATATGACATGTACCAAAATGTTAACCCTCTCAGATCCAAAACTAGAACTTCGAGAACTTACCATAATGCTGGGGCTCTCGGAGTGTGTCTAGTACTAACTTCAAATTATAGGCATGCTCTTCTTTATTGGTTGAGAAGATTATAATGTTGTCGATGAAGACTATTACAAATTGATCAAGGTATGGCCGAAAGATCCTGTTCTTCAGTCCCATGAACAATACTGGAGTGCTGGTTATGCCGAATGGCATAACCAAGAACTCCTAATGGTTATACCAATACTTAATGGCCATCTTTCTACACAACCTCATCTGACACTCTGAGCAGGTGATAGCCTGATCTGAGGACTATCTTCAAGAACCACTATTCTCTCTTCAACTGATCAATGAGGTCATCAATCCTCAAGAGTGGGTAAATGTTCATCACAATCACCATGTTCAGGCACCTATAGTCAACACAAAGTCTTAATCTCCCATATACCTTCTTGTCCAACAAAATCAGGGCTGCCCAAGAAGAAACACTAGGCTGATTGAGCCATTTCCCCTATAAGTCATCTAGTTTACCCACAACTCATGAAGCTCTGTGGGATCCATTTGATATTCTTGTGTGGATATAGGTGCCATCCCAGGTTACAAGTCATTGTAAAAGTCCACCTCTCTATGTGGAGGTATACCTGAAACATCTTCTAGGAAGACATCCACATACTGGTCCACCACTACAGGATAACTCAGACTCTCCACATTAATCGCTCTGATGGTAAGCCTGGAAAATTGATTAGTAATTGGCTGCACCCTCCTCCAGGTAAGTCTAACAAGCACTGAAAAGGATCCATTCTTTCCGGTGAAGGAAAATATGGTCCCATCTTTGTGGACTCACCACAAATTGTGCCTAATATAGTCAATATGTGTGTGGACTGTAGATAACCAGTCCATACCCAAGATGACATCGTAAGGACTCGACGCTGCTACTAGGAGTTCACAGCCGAAGCTCTTGCCTTTTAGTGTAATCTTGGAATATCAGAACAAGTGATTAATAGTGTAATATACTCTTGTAGTAGTCTCTAGCTGTAAGGATCGAGCCAAAGGCTTCGTCAGATTCTCCATGCTCCGAATGAAGGAGTTGAAAATAAAAGAATGGCTAGCACTTGTGTCTATATGTACTGCTACTAATGTACCATCCCATGTAAATAAAGAATATTACTTTTTCATATTTATTAATATTTTTTGATAAAATGTTTACATTAATTTAAAGGAAATTCTATGCTCGTTGTCATACACAATACACAACAATTAGTTTCTTTGAAATCTTACGTTGCACTGTTATAATAAAATAATAATATTATAAATGGTAGTTAACGCCTAGCCGTTGTAATAGTCAGAATGAATAAAACCTACTACAAAATGATTATATATGTTTGTCAAATATTTTTAGTTTTTTCCAATAAATTTTAGAGGCTTAAAATCCGAATGAACCCAATTTTAAGCATAAATCGTCTAATAGTGTTTAAAAGGTCGATTAACTACCTTTTGATTGAGAACCCTTTTTAAATATACTTTTGATAATTATATATGTTATATATGACAAAATAAAATCCTTCTTTAGAATATGGACATCAAAATATACTTTGTGTAAATTTGTGTTATTTTTCCTATAAAGATCAGTTTTAGTGAAAATGTTGTATTTTAATTCAAAACCACTTTTTAATCTAATTTATTTATATGATTATATATTCTTTTCAATTGGTTTTAAAGTTCAGTTAGAATATATTTTTACAATTTAATCCAATGGTGGTCATTGAAATTAATTTTATTTTGAAATTGGACTTAAACTAGTGTCAATCTTGTAATAGATATTGTTTCTTAAAAACACGATATTTTTTTTGATAGCGGGAATTAATTATTAAATTAATTAATTCAACTTTTATGTTTTTAATTTTTTAAAATATACATAACTTTTTAATTCGGAATATCAAATATATCTTAGGGTGTATTTTTTGTATTTTTCTAAAAAACATCAATTTTTGATGAATAGTGAAACCACTAAGTGGTAGTTAAAAAACTGATTTTTCATTTAAATGAAACTTTACCACATCTGTGATTTGAATTTCAAAAATATGACATACATGGTTGTCAATATGATGTAAAATTTGGTTCAATGAGATTAAAATAATTTTTTTGTGAATAGTAACTTTTATGTTTTATTAATCGCGATTAAAGGTAATTACTGTAATTTAAGGTAACGATTATGTTATAATAATATGAAATGACCATGAAACATGTTCTACCCTTATTGGATGAATTATGTCCCACCAATACAATCGATGGGTCAACTTGGGGACCCCATGGGGCCACTTTGGTAAAAAAATGCCATTATTAACTTTTTATTTAAAGTTAAAATAAAAATGTCACAAACATGTAATGTTTTACTAAAAAAAATTTACATGGGGTTATACAAGTCACATTTTTGACTATAAATATCCATTAGAAACATAAAAAAATTTCCTACATCGTAGTAATTTTATTATAATTTTTAGACATTATATAAATTTATTTATTTATGACACCATGATGATGCAACGATTACCTCATTAATAAACAATTGAAATAAAATGAGAAGATAAGGTAATACCTAAGACTTACATCTGTAAAAAACCTATTGTATGGGTGGATTTATATAACTTATCACCTTTTCCTAGAAATATATAATTGTGGGACCTTTAATATCCGAAAATCATTTATAATAAAGTCACTTTTCAAGACATTACAAGAGTGCCCCTCCCCCCTCTTATAAAAGGCCCCCACCTCTACCCCTTACCCACACCTCTCAAGCCTTTGGATAGACCGAAATCTGCTAATTTTATCTCTCCACATCCCTAACTTCATCTTAGGACCTTAACTTTGGAAAAAAGCTCTTCAAGAAACACTTTTGGTTAAAACCAAGAGGAGTTACCCGATTGTAAGGTAATGTCTTCACTTGTGTCCTTTTGTTTTATTTTGATTCTCCAACCCCCTAAAATCTATTTATTCCTTTATTTTGTAATAAAACCAGTATCATATGTATACTAGGATTTTTTTATTTTAATTATTTGTTCTACACATACACACACCTTCATATAATGGATAAAGAACATATTGTTTCTATGGATAACAAATTACTGCCTCACAAAATGATGGTTGTTCAATATTCTCTTAACACCTTTCATAGTGGCCATTATGATGTCACTGTATTTTATATATGATATATATGGTATTTATGTTTTCTATATTCTTATGTATTTTATATTTAAAAAATACCATTATGCTTTGAATGTTGTGAAAATGCGATAATTTCATACGAGAAAGTGTGGACTACCGCCCCCTCAAGTGATTTGACTCGTTCATGCAATACATGTAATGTATAAATAATGAAATTAATGAACATATGTGACCTATATAACATATATATTATACTTTAATTATAATATATATATCTATCTTATATAGTTTTAATTACATTACTGTGCCAAAGTAATGAATGTATCGTTCATGTGTACGTATGACCTACCGTCTCCATGAACGGTGCATTTCTTTTATTTTTATCTCCCAATATTATGGAATAAGTATAGAACGAATATATACTGGATATATATGATATTTAATTCATTAATACTATTCTGGATATGATGTACATACAACTGCATTGACAATGCTTTTCAAACAAGATGATTTTTGACACATGTACCGATCATCGACAAAACGTATGATATGAAATCACATAATTAACTAATTATTATAACATGAAAATCTATGATTTTAATTGAATAATAAAAATTAAAGTATGTCCTTAATAAATTATAAATTGAAAAAATTTTATTATTCAAGAATATAAAGAAACGAACAAGACAAGTCGGACTTGAGGTAAGGGATCCTACCTCTCTCTTTCATTTAAAGTACTGTCTTTTATGTCATTTCTTTTATGCTCCTTTATCATAGTTGGGTGATGTTATTTTATATTCCTCATACTGTAAATTCTATCTTCATATGATTAGAGAGCCTATTTCATTTCATCAATCCACTTTTTTGGAAGTTTTAAGTGGTGCCATTAGGCTACCGAGTTTTCGTAAGGGGTTTTTCATCTCACTTTTATTCCCATGATATTTATGATACATTTTCCACCATTTTCTTTGAGTGGTATATGTACATCCCATTATTCCACTCTTTGTGTAATATAATTTTGTTTATTATTATTTACATCATTGATTTATAGTCCTTCTTTCATGGTGTGTACGTTTCGAATGTTACCCAAATCGGCAAGGGAACCTTTCACACTCCTCTATTAAAAAGAATTATTTTGATATGTCTTTTAATTTACATCTTTTTATGTTGGGATATGTTATTCTATATCCATATTGATGTAAATTTTATTTCCATGTGATGATATACCATTTTCTTTCTCATCATCTAATTTTATGAATTTTAATGTGACGTCGTTAGGCTGTCGAATTTTACCAAGGGAACTTGTTAACCCAATTTCGATATCTTTGGGTTCAACATGTAGTTATTGAATATTTCATCCTTTTAATATGTGTGAATGACCTTTGATTTATTTACACATAATATCCACTTATATTGGGTGTATTTATATTTGTCACACATAATTATGAAATTTATTTATCCTTAATTTATGGATACCTTCTTTTTAATGGATTTAATCTCATTTTACATTTCTATTGAGACTTCATGGTTGTTATGCACCAATTAACTATTATATGGTGTATATACTGTCTGTTGGAATATTATATCATGAATCTATTTATTTTCATGATATTATAAAGTTATGATTAAATGTTATTCCTCAATTATTATATTCAACTGTCTCTCATTTTGTTAACAACCATTTAACTAAAATATCATTTTAAATTTTTTAATTATTTATTCTTATAAATCTTTCTCATTAATATCTATGTTTTCGAAATGGGTTTAAGGATTTATTTATAAGGATATTAATGGTTTAAAATGTTAAAAGATTCAAAGTGGTATGGGAAAATTTGATTAAAAAATCTCTTTATTAAATGTTTTAAATGGTTTTGAAAGTTGTTTTTAAAATGGATTCATTATTTCAATATATTATAATGTTATATTGTTATTGCAATGTGGGAATGATATCTTTTCTTTATGAATAAGTTATCTTCTATGATTATGTTATGGTTCTTGGTCATTGATTATGAATACGGGTGGTTCCGTGATAATCTAAGGGCAGGTGATCCCGATATAGCTCTCCAATGCATTGGGTAATGCGAAGGGGTTAAATGTTAAGGTTTCTCCGAAGAGATTTAGGGAATATACTGTGATGGGTATTCCAATCATAACCATGAGGGTTACTACCTAGGTAAGAATGTTATGAATGCCTCAAGTTACCTTTATGACTTATGGTTTTTATGTTTTATTCATGATTTGATGAGGTATGTTAAAATTCATATGTTCTAGGAGTAAAGTAAGATTTCATACAAGGAATAATGTCTTCATTTCGTACTTTTATATCATTTACTGAGCTTTTTATGCTCATCCAATGTTTTTGAAATGTTTTTCATAGGTCAAGGGAAAGGTACATGATTGATGATAGTGTCATGGAAGTGTCAAGAAAGAATCCATGTTTTATTTTAAATATGTTTTCATTAATGGAAAAAATGAGTACTATCCCACTTTGTTTAAATGTGGAATGTAATGCATGATTTATGATCTAATTCTCTAAAACTATAAACCAGAAAATATCCCCAACCTGTATTCTTGAAATAACTCAAGATTAAGTAATGTTTAGGGCTGGGGAATTATAGTTGGTATCAGTGGTCGATTTAGATAACTTTAGAGGTTAGAGTGTTGTTTAAGAAAAAGTGACAAGTTGTGTATAACCACAATGGTTAGTATATTAGATGGATTCATTGTTTTTTTGAAAGTTAGAATGAGTTTGAGATAACTTGGAGAAGTATATCTTGGTTTCTATCTTCCTCGTTATTATATGATGATTTTACTGATATACTCACACTAACATTTTTGGTTTTAGTAAATGGCTGGTTCTAGCAGGCACCAAAGTAACAGTGGATTTGATGAAAACTGTGACGATTTAATGAAAGAACAACTAAATGATATGGGAGCTGCAATGAGAACTCCTGTGGTTACCCTCAACCAACTATATGGAGTCATGATTGACCACTTGAACCTTATTTATTTTTATAAGGCATCATATATGTGAGAAACAAATCCCTATAGATGTTCAGGTAATAATCATAAAGGTAAGTATGTTCAAAAACCTATGTGTCAAAGATGTGGAAAGAAACACATAGGAAAATGTCTCAAAGGGACCGAATGATGATATAAATGTGGAAATGAAGCTCATTTAGCAAGAACCTTCCATGGAAAAAGGAAGCATCTAGTTGACTCTAGGAAAGGGAATGAATTTCTTTCTAAAGGATCAATTGAATGTTTTAAATGGGGTGTGCATGGTAATTATGAAAAGACTTGTCTTACGAAGAAGTATCGTTAATGGGGTCACCAAGATCGTACAAATATTCATTTACCAATCCCTAATTCCATCCCAATTAAGGATGAAGAAAATGACAATGACCAATGAAGGGTATGGATTATTTCTTAACATATGTTTTCCAATTATTGGAATCTTAGGTTATGATTCCTAATTTTGTTTGAAGGAAATATGTATTTCATAATAAGTAGAAAAGGAATGGTTAATGGATCATAAATATTTTTGAATGAGTAAGAAGTCAATATATAAGGGATTCAAGAGTTATGGTATATTTTAGGATGTTGAGACTCTTTAATGTATTATGTCTCTTTTGATGATGGGGTTACATTAGAAGACTTTTTAAAGTATATGTAACCATGATGTTTGATATATGAAAATTTTATTCAAAGAATAATTATCCTTTCTTCTGTGGATATAGTTATAGAGAACCATTTGGGTTTATATGATCCTTGAATTTGAGACAATTACTGGTTAATACATTTTGGGTTTCAAAATTAATTTTATTAGATAACCTTTGTGGTTAAAATATGTTATGATTATTTTTGAATATTATATCTCGTTTTGGGGAGTGTTTTAAGAATTATAAATTTTTGGAGAAAGGACAAAATGCTGACCATGTGGCAACCCATCATTTTAAAAAAATCTATGGGAATTGAACGCACAACCAAAGTGTGACTGGTATTTATTACCTACCACTAGACTACGTGAAGAACCTAATTTTTTTGACAATCTAGTTATAGTTAAATGTTTTTATGAATCAAGAGTAATTTGATTTTGGGTTATCTATGGAAATTATTAACCTATCATAGAGGATATGTGACTAGGTTAATTAATTTTCAAATATGAGGCATTAAGAGAAAATGATAACCCTACTTAGGTAAATTCCCATACATAAACCTAAGTAGTATTTTATACCCATCTCTATCATGAGGAAACATAGAGTCCAACTCAAAAACCCAAAGCTCAACTGTTCCATAATGGAAGGTGTACCACGATGGTAAGTACCACTCATGTATTCCCCAAAGAAGAATTCCACCAAGGTATTACCACAAAGGAAAGTACCTCTCATGTAAAGACTCTGCTAATAGTAGATATAAATTAAGTAAAAAAGTAAAAATTATTAGTCGTAATGTTAGATTATCTTATTCTGTTTAGAGGTAGACCCACGAAGGATCCCTAATCATCATACGACCCATGGAGGATCATAGTACATCTTCAAGAACACAAATGATACTATTACCTCGTCAGTACATCGCACAACCCTCACAATATTTCTTGGTGCTGACTGATACAGGATCGCTCGGTACTGACCCATACAAAATCACTTGGTGTTGACCCGCACAGGATCACTATTCATTATTTATGTCAAAGCCAACCACTGGGTTCCCAAACAATGCTTTCTCCACTCCAGTAGGGTCCTATCCTCAATCCACTATTCGATACTACAACTACCATGATGTCCCATGAATAATTAACCCAAAGGACATCCACGTCATAGGGGAATCAATGCAACAGATGGTGCATCAATCGAACACCCAGTCGATATGTTATTAGCCTTTTAGTCCAGAGGGCCTAGTTAGATTCGTGCCTGATCCAAACTAGCTGTATCCCAACATTATCCAAATCAAATGTGTGGTATAACAAAGGGACCGTATTATTCCGGGGTTTTTGGCGCCGTATATGGTTCGTCAAATGGGAATCCAGTGGCTATGTTATGGTAAAAAGAGCATAAAGATCGTAGTTGGTCTGGGTCTGGTCTGATGCATCCTGACCCGGCCTAGGCCTACCCAACCCTGTTTGGATTGACCCAGACCGCACTAAGTAGAGCACGGCCAAGAGGGAGGTGCACAGGCATCGAGGGTGGAGAAGACCACAAGGGATTTGCGGAGGTGAGGCCGCGGTGGGCCGCGAGGCCGCGAGACGGCCGAGGCCAAGGGGACCATGGAGGGTCATGAGGCTGGGACGCCCCGGGGCGGCGGAGGGACATGAGGTGGTGAGGCCACGAGATAGTGTGGAAGGCTATGGGGCAGTAGAGGCCGCAGTGTGGTGGTCCTCTGTGGAAGGTCGTGCGGTGCATTCACGCGCCATTCCTTCACTGGCATCCGGCTTGACCGCCTTCCCTCCATTTGTCGCCTTTATCGCGCTCATCCATGGTGTCATCCATGGTTCTCAATTTCCACAGGTGCCAAACACATGCATCAGTCTCTGTCACCATCACGAAGAACATTCAAAATAACCATAAGGTTTGACAAGGGTTCGGGATATGTCTGTTTGGCTCGTACCCTCCGCGTTAGGGAAGTAGCAAGTGGCTCAAGGGGAATGATTCAATGTGAGAGGAAAAAATTAACATTGATCAATTTAAAACACACCCATAACTCATTAATTTTTAATGTCAATGGGGAGGGAAGGATGGACATCATTTTATGAAATCCCACATTGGAGGATGTCTTGAGTAAGATGCTGAAGTCGTAAGTTGGTGTTCTTCATTGGAGGAGCGTTCTTCGTGGGAGAAGAATAATTCCTCCAAGTTCTCTCCCAATTTCCCCTTTTCAAAACTTCCCCCAAATTCAACCAATATGTAAAGGTAGCCAATATGATATGTTTCCCCAATTTAATTGTTGGAAAGAATTAAATTGGCATCATAATTAAATTGAGGATGGCATATTAAATTTTAGGGAAGCCTAAAGCTCACCTCCCTCATTAGAGATGGAGTTCTAGATGTTTCTCACATTAGGTGGGTTTTGGTGGTCCCCACCCTTAAATTCAAAT
The DNA here is from genome assembly GCA_963277665.1 of Viscum album. NCBI lineage: Eukaryota > Viridiplantae > Streptophyta > Magnoliopsida > Santalales > Viscaceae > Viscum > Viscum album. Next base: position 1,599,034,610 of record OY728161.1, read on the forward strand.
TAGGGGGTTGTAGGTTCGGTGGTCCCCACCTCCAAAACTTCACATGGGAGGCATAGTTCTTCTGGTCCCCACCTCTTAACACTGAAATGGGATGTTTAGTTCTAGTGGTCCCCACCTCTTAACATCCACATGGGAGTTTCAAAAGAAAATAAAATGTTACAAAATTTTATTTTCATTTATTATTTCATGAATAAGTGAAAAACTAACTTCAACCCTCGACCTAATGCGGTCGAGGTAATGGTCTCATTAAGTGAATAACGGAACTATGAGTTCAATAGTGCCCTCCGATTTCAATTCCGAGCACCGATTCAAAATTTATTAAAACCCACTCGTATGTTTACTGAACATACCCTAAAAATGATAAAAAAATTCATTTCGGGCACACCGGGCCACAGAATCATGTGTCTTCAATTTTCACAGACTCATAAAATCCCCATAAAATAAAAAAAATTCATGTAATTTCTGAGTCATTACATATTATAAATGAATGTATTATATAATTAAGTAATCGAATAAGTAAATTGATATTTGAAAAATTATTATTTATGTATTGTTATTAATGTAATTTATAAATATTTTATTAAAATTTTATAAATAATAAAATGATTTGTAAGAAAATTTATTTTTATAAAATGTATTCATAAAATAATAATTTTTTCCATATGATATTAATTTAATTTTATGAGACCATTGTTTTTTTAGTGTTACAAAATCATTATAGATTTCAAATTAATATTTTTCATGTAATAATGAATTAAATTAAATTTGAATTTATTGTATTTAGGAAATTATTTTCAAAAACATGATTTTATTTATGAATTATACATTTATAAAAGCGGTTATGGTGAATTTTTTTTTGATTTTTAGATAAATAAATAATTTTTGTCTAAATAGTATAATACTATAATTTTCAATAAATGCTAAATTGATGAATTATTGCGTCGTTATTTTATTATGAATAATGTAATCCCATAATTTATAAATATAAATCCTTTTTAATATATTTATTCATAATTATTAGACAATTAATACTCTTGATCCAATATAAAATACATGTGAATAAATTACTCAATAACCACCTCTCTCATCTAGTATAAATACCACCCCTTCCCCTCACACATTACAAGCTTAAAGAATTTTCAAATTTCTACCAAATCCTATTACCAATATCATAACCCACATCTTGGATCATTTTTCTCTACAAAATACGAAAACTAATTTCCTTAATGAGGATATCAAGGAGAATAATTCAAGGGGTAAAAATCCTCTTTATTTTGTTTTATTTTATTCTCAATTAATTATATATCATTATCCTTCCATCACATCCCATAACCAAATAGATAAGATAACTCAAGTATCATTTATATACTAAAATTATATCACGTTAATGGAATATCTATCTTCAAAATCCCCTCTCTCTCTTAAATTCTAAAAATGTAAACATCACCCATGTTGTGTCAATTTACCAACATCGTGGATGGTACATTTTCATTTTCCATTAACACCATCATGGATGGTCATCAAAATTAATTATGGTTAAAAAATATTTTATTATATATATGATAAGATATTTATAATTCTGTAAATATTATATATATATTTGACATTAACTAATATGACAAAACTATTTCATGATGAAAAAACTCACAAAATGATTTAAATGATTACTGTTTATGTTCTATCCAATGAATCATCCTCATATATAAAAAATAATATATAAGACTATTAAATCTTTTGTATGTTAAATAATGACATATAATTCCAATTTTTTTAGTTTTATTCCTGTTTTACATGATCTTCATTAATTATAAACAAGCGAACTCATCCTGATTACCAAGGGATAAAATTCTCCCAAACGATAGATTTGTATATTATAACTCATAAAAAAGAACATAAATGAAATTAATAAAATAAATAATGAATTAAAATATTTTATATATGTTTATATATATGGTAATTAATGAATTTAATTTGATTATCCAGGATGTTGAGTAAAAGTGTAGAACCCATTTGGACATAAGGTAAGGTTTTCTTCTCATACATCCATTTTCACTTGGGTTATGCTTTCACCCTCTATACACCAATGAAATTATTCATTATTTTTATATAAATAATAAAAATTCTATGTATATGTTCCAAAATATTATATCCATACCATTTCATCTTTCTTTTATTCAATAATATATGTTTTATAAGGTTCCCTTCAAAATTCATCATAGTATGCAAGCCTGATTAAAGGGATCACCTCGATTTCTTTCCCATTTTCATGTACCATAAATAATTTTTTTAAGAAGCATTTATGTTTATAAAATTAATTAATTTTTCATGATAAAATATATATTTTCATTACTCTTTTTATTCAACAATTATAATAAATAAAAATTATTTTTCCCAAAATAAATATTCTATGAAAAGTAAAAGTTGTATTTCCCTCAAGAATTTCTCAATGATTTTATTATAGTATTTAGATTTATTTTTAAAAAATATTTTATAATAATATATATTGAGATTGATAACTTAATATTAACAAATACCATATTTTATTAAAAGGTTTATGATTACTTCGACTATGGATGTGTTATCTTTATACCATTCACCACACTAATCGGAACGGTTATTGAATGTGTTTATAGATTAGGGAATGTTATTTACATTTTATATATATATATATATATATATTATGTTTAACCCCATTAATTTGATGAATTATTTTTACATAAAATGTGATGGGTGGGTCTTCTTATAGCCCCTCTATGCATAGGAATATATCATAAGACAAAATATAAATTGATTTAGGTTGAGGCCATAACTATTTATTTTTAGATGTCTTTAACGAACATTGAATATATGTTATAGATGTCTAACATTAATAATCTAGTAATTATGATATAATTAATTGAATAATTATTTGATTATTCGATAAGTATAATATATACGGTTATGTTTGAAGTGAATATTTAGATGTAATAATATATTCAGATTTTATATTTACCTTATTATTCTCAGGTTTATATTATAAGGGAATGTGTTTTTAGCCATTCATCATGCCTTATTGTCTTTTCTTCTTATGTATTACTTACCTTTACTAAGAATCTGTTATAATGGCTTTATTATGTTACTTTTTTCCTCAGGATGTAATGAAGTGTATAATTAATGACCATAAGGGATAAACAATTAGTTTAAAGGTGTTAATAGCAAAGTCACTATATATTTTTTCATTTGAAGTTGTAATGTAATGTTCATGTCTATAATATAGTTTCCATAACTACTAAATTAATTGGTCTATTAGTATTTGATTATTGTACCAATGATAACTTATTAATATATTACATCAAATCTAGGTAACTAGAGTCATGGTAGTTATAGTTTGTATCATAGTAAGATTAGTTGAAACCTTGGAAACTAGATTTAGAAAATATAGAATAAAGAACATAACAAAAATATTTACATTGAGGATATACACATAAAACCATTGTACAATTTTAGTTAGGAATATATTATGTTGGTCTTCATAGAAATTCATCCCAATATAGATACTACAGGTGGATGTGGATCTTGCATGAATGTACCAAGCAATAAAAACTCTAAAATGTTGTCCTAGGTCTGACTTAGAGTCAACTCATACATGAAAACATTCCCTACTGTGCACTAGGATGGACATTCCTCATATAAATTCTTTGGATAATTCATATTTATTTTAAAAATATTATGATATATTTAAAATTTAATATTTACCAAAAATACAATTTTTATGATTATGAGATTATCTTTGCATAACATTTCAATTTATTTTATGTGTTTTTCTAGTTTGAGATTATGTGTTTTGAGTCATAAAAATATTTACTGTGTTATAGTATTTAGAAAAGGTTCATAGTGGAAGGAATGTAAAATGCATCAATATGCATATCTGATGTATGGATTTCTCTCTTATTAAAGATAATGATATTTTTATTAGAGTTGTGACTGGTGATAAGAAACATATAACTATACTGGGATAAATGACTTAGGTTTTGAACAATCACCTTACCTGTAGGAAGAATCATAATCCACAAGACGAAGGATCATTTATAGACACCTTTATGCTATAATATTCTCTATCATTCAATTGGACTTAAAAACCATTTTTAGTAGAGTAGTTGATAATATCCCTAGAGAAGATATTTCTAGCTTTGGGATGTAATGAAAGGGAGAAGGTTGTAATTATATTTTATGGACTCTTAGGAGATACTTATAAATGAATGTTTTTCATTTGAAACATCACCGATTAGTATGAAATTCATAATATATAATTGAATGATTTCAAGAAAAAATTCATAGGAAATTATTTCCCCCCCAAACAATGAATATGTATAGAGAGGAAATTCGTGAGTCTGAAACAAAATTGATGAAAAATGTGAATTAGGAATCAAACATTTGAAGGATAGAAGGAAATTTCTCGGAATACATATATAATCCAATGATCTAGGTTGATTAATTCTATTATGATTTAATACATATCATTTGAAAGGAACTGGTCTCCCAAAATTTATCATCATATGAAGATATTGTATCACGTCCTATCAAGACAGAGAATTAATTTTCTATGTATTATGAATTTATGTGAAATAAGGATAAGAATAGTGTGGAAGATGTATAAATGGACAAAGGTAATAATTAAAAATTTATTTTTCCATACGATTATAATTGTGGGATGAAACAACCGGTACTTTATTGACGGGAATGTGAGTTTGTTACATGTGTGGAGAAAAATGTCACCAATCACGTCATTTAATGGGATAAAGAAAATATACTAATGTTCAATTCCACATTTTTAAAGTGATGGAAAAATATCAAAATGTTTTTCCAAATAATCAAATAAACATTACTCATAATAATGTAAAGGAGAACGAGAAATCTTATGTGATCACAACTGCTGAGGTTGAAGTTCCAAATGATATGGTGTTAGGTACTTTAATAATTTCTACCAAATCAGCCAATGATTTATTTTTTTATATATAATCGTATTATTTTTTATGTTCCTAGTTTTGCAATAAAATTATACATTTCACATTGAATTTAATGAAGGAGTTATCATTCAAAATTTCTAATGAAAGTATCACTATAAAAAATATGTGTTAGTGAGTCTCATTAATGAAAAATAAATTTTCATATGATTCTGAACATTTCATCATACCTATGAATTACTTTGATATAATCTTTAGCATGTACTAGATTTCAAAAATTTATGTGAAAATGTATTTAATAAATAATTAAATTATTATACGAGAGGAAGATGAAATATCTATTATCTATTTAGTAGAAACATAATCATTTGAGTCATATATGGATCCTACTCGAGTTTATATTCTAAATGTAATTATTGTAGAGGAAGATAAGAAAATATATATGGATAAGGAAATAAATATTATAACTTAAGACGAACCTATTGTGATAAAATATATTGATTTATTTCCAAAGGATATTACTAGAAATACTCTATAGTGGGACATTATGTTCTCTATTGATTTAATTCTAGGTGTGAGAACTATATCAAATTCTACTTATAAAATGGTCACTAACGAATTAGTAGATCTTCAGAAACTACTAGTGTGATTGAGTGATAAAGTATTTATTCACCTATGTTTTTATACAAGGGGATCCACTGTTCTTTTTGTTAAGAATAATGATGGATCCAGGAGGTTGTTCATTGATTATGGGGTGATAAATTCTATTACAATAAAGACCACATATCCACTTCCTTGAATAGGTTATTTATTTAACCAAATTAATGGAGATCAATACATTGCAAACATTTATCATTAATCTAGATATTATCTGTTCTGTGTGAAGAAGGGATATAATCTAAATACAACATTTCAAACTAGGTATATACATTTTGAGTTTACAGTAATGCCATTTTACCTAACTAATGCACCCTCTGTTTTTATGGATCTAATGAACATAGTGTTAATGGAATATCATTATGTTATTTCTTGTAATTATTTGATGATATATTGATATATTATAAAATCTCTGAGGACCATTGGAACCACATCCAGGTTGTTCTTGGAGAGTATTAGAAGAAAAGAGTTATACGTGACATTTAGCAAGAGTGAATTATGGATTCAAAAAATTTCATTTCATGACCATATTTTCTCTAAGGATGGAATACCATATGATCATGTGAAGAAAAATGTGGTTCCAGAATGGACTATAACATCAATAATAACCATGGCACATAGTTTTATTGGTTTAGTATGTTATTATTAGTGATTTTTTCATCACTCTGCCTGATTAGCTAACCAGTTAACCAAGATTACTCCAAAGGGTTAATGTTTATAAGGATAATTGAATTTGAATAATGTTTTGAAAAATTGAAGAGGAGACTACTACATTCTACGATCTTGATCATACCATCAGCAAATGGTGTATTTGTGATTTACTATTATATATCAAAGAGAGGACTTGGTTGTGTCCTGGTGCAGAATTACATAGTAATTACCAAGGAATCAAAGTAATTAAATACTCATGAATAAAACTATATAACCCATCATATTTAGTTTTTAGCAGTAATTTTTTTCTCTAAAAATAAGGTGACACAATCTCTATGGTGAAAGATGTGGTATATATCTAAATCAAAAGATCATGAAATATTTATTCTTATAGAATGTGATAAACATTAGGAAAGGATGATGGGTCAAGATACTCAAGGATTATGATTTTCTGTTACACTACCACCGAGGGAAGGTTAATCTGGGATAAGATCCATTGAACATGAAGGATCATGGATTTATGAAAAAAATGAGGATTGAACAGGATCATATGTATATGGATATAGAAAAGATGATATAGTAATTATCAAGGAAGGTGAAAAGTCATTACATTGTCAATTGGTTTCAAATTTATATTTATTGGAATTGTTTAAAAGTTCTCATAATGGTGATTATAATATTCAATAGAAAATAAATTTTTTGAATGATGGAATGTTGTGAGACTTTTTTGTGAGGAATTCATTATAAAATTTTGGAGGAGGCTATGTGTTCCCCCTATACCAGAGATAAAAAGGGGTTTTTTAATTCCCATAGTTCTAATTTCTCTATAAACACTATTATAACTAATATGTATAGATATTTTAAGGAACAATTCTTGAGGGATAACATGAAGTGGGAAATCACTGATTATTTATCATGTTTTTTAGTATATCAATAGGTGAAGGATGAAACACAGTGGAGCCATGAATCCTCTCCATATTCCTAGAAGAAAATGGTATGACATTTCTATGTTTTTTTACTAGATTATCAAGGGCTCCAAGAAATAATGATGCAATATGTTTAATTGTTGATCAACTTTTGAAATATACACATTTACTTGCTATAAAGGATACATTCCACTAGAGTTCCTTCCAGTAATCTATATTAACAATGTTGGAAGAATTCATGGAGAACCTATTTAAATTGTTTGGGATCATGATCCATGATTTACATCAAAATTCATGAATTCATCAAAAATAATTAGATACTGATCTTCGTTTCAATACTAATATCAACCACAAGCTGACGGGTTGTTATAAAAGAAGATACACACCTTTTTAGAAAATATGAGATCGTGATAACATGACATTAATGGTATGTGGGATAAGTATTTACCTTTGGTAGAATTCTCTTATAATAGTATCTTACATTATAGTATCTAAATGATACCATATGAAGAATTGTAGGGATATATATTTACCACACCAACATTTTTGGATGATGTTGGGGAAGGGAAGCATGTAGGCCCATAGTTTTTAGAGGAAAAAATTGAAAAGTTAAATACTATTCAAACCAATATCACATCAACTAAAAGTCTGAAATAGAGATATAACTATAATTTAAGGAATAATTTTTAATTTCACTTTGGAGATCTTGTTTTCATGAACGTTTCTCCATGGAAGGGTGTTATAATATTTGGGAAGAAATGGATACTGAGCCGCATTCACATTGGTCCTTTGAAAATTATGGAAAAAATTGAAGTTGTGCCTTATAAATTGGAAATGGTAGGTATCCTTTTTAGTAACAGAATTTGTTCCAGCTCTCATTATAAAGTAAGTAAATTCCATAACCAATGTATTTCCTCACTTATGAAGGAATAGACATTAAACTAGATCTATCATATTATGAAGAGCCTATCTAAAATCTGGATACTAAAGAATAAGTGATGAGGAATCATACAACTCATATGTTAATATTAATTCATGAAAATCATAATATTTAAGAGGTTATGTGGGAGCCTATGGAACATATTATGATGATCATCAGAAATCATTTCATGAGGTGACAATTTGGAAATTTTTAGGAATAACTTTATTGTAGGAGGGGATAATGTAACAACCCTGAATTATAACAAAGAAATTCCCCTAATTATAGTTATTTCATGTTGTATAAATCATTTAAAATTACTTACATAACATGATAAAAATCGTGTAAATTATGAATAGATTAAATAATATGTATTTATATAAGTCAAGTAACCATAACCATGAAAAAGTAAAATGGCATTAGGAATATTAATATGACCCCTATGAATAGTAAACTAGCTAAAGGAATATTATCATCCCCCATGAAAGTATAAATAAAATTTAGGCATTTTGTAAATGAAATTCTTATATTTATGGTTATATTATAATTATGAAGTTCATTTTTACATATAAAATTTATTAATGGGTAAAACATTGTATTTAAAATTGGTTCTCCATCGAATGGAGACAAAACATCCTTTATAAAAATATATTATTTTATGTATAAAATTAGGGCTCTGTTTATCTTAACCCTGTAAAATATATTTTATGAGAATAAAATATATTTTATTGAACATTTTATTAACATATATCAGACTAATATCACTGAATAACTTAAAAGAAGTTTCTTTATGAGGGAAAATCAACATTATGTGGATGAAAATAATTATATATTTCTTTATATTCAATAGATTTTAATTTTCATTTATAATTAATTTGTAACCAATTAATTCATTTAATATTTGTGTAAACCATATATTTGAACAATTTGTTTAACATGTAAAACCTCAAGCTTCCCTTGTACACTTCATGTTGAATAATAAAATAACTTGTGTTGAACGCAACTTTGAGTTCAAACACACCACAACCAATCTAAGTATCTATTATGAATATTAATACCCAATATTTGAAATTTTATAAATTTTATAATTCAAAATGTAATTCATTTTTGGATTCATAATATTGAGATTAGCTTAGGGTGAATTTCTGTTAATTTTTTTGAAAACATTAAATTTTTGATAAATAGTGAAAAACAATGTGTTATTGTTTAAAACTGACTTTTTATTTATCAAATTATTTATTTTATTTAAATTTATTTTGGGTATAAATAGAAACATAATACCTATATAAGTTCAATTTAATTTTTTGGAGTAATTTTATAATATGTTTAGATATATAAAAATTTTATGTATCTTTTTACCGCCTTTTACACACCTCCTAGGGGCTTTTGAAAATTTTCCTAAAACATAATTTTACCACTTTTGTGAAATGAATTTAAAATTTTGAAGAGACATGGTTGGTATCATTAAGTAAAATGTGGGTTGATAAGATGAAAATAATTTTTGGTGAATAGTACCTTTTATCTTTTATTTACCATAGTTAAAAGTAAATATGGTAATTAAAGGTAAAAATGATAATATTATTTCCCTAAAAAATGTACTAATTCTATTGGAAATGTTTAATTAGACTAAAAAAACCTTTGGGTAGAAATATGATCCTTTTGGTCCAAATGTATTATATTAGGACATTTATTATTTTTTAACTTAAAAAAGAGTTAAAAGTGTTAAATTCTGGTTTTCATAACTAAAACATTTTTAATATAGGGTTATACATAAGATAAATTTGAATTTAAATTCAAATTAGAAATATAAAAATATTTAATAAATAATGTAATTTTATTTATAATTTTTATACATTAAATAATTAAATTTATTTATGACACAAAGATGATGAAATAATTACATAATTAATGAAATATGAAAATAATTTATATTATACATATCCAAATAATAATAATTTGATAATTTTTATGATTTCTACTAGTTTTATAGGTTGATATGACATGTTAGGGTTGATTAAATAAATTTTCTTTTTATGTAATCATGCTTTTATAACATTAAAAAAAACAAAATACAAAATAGTGTATAAATTTACAGTAAAGAGTTTTTACAACAAATATTATATTACAAATTGATATAATATTCCAAAAAATCAATGTTTCTTCCAAATGGATTATATAATTATATTTATATCATTAATTAACCACTTGAGTTTCTCTTAGTATATTATTGAATGTTTATTAACAAATTATTATAATAATACATGAATACATGGTAAAAGTTAGACTATTTAACTAAGAGTTTAATATAAATGATAAGGTTAATATGGTGACCCAAACCTATAAAAACCTATTGGTTGAGATGATTTCGACCCATCCCTTATATATCATAGAAATAAATCATTTTGGATCCATTATAAATGGATAATTATTTTATTATAAAATAATATATCAATCTTTTCCTAAGGTGCCCCTCACCTCTCTTATAAATGGGAACTTTCCCTTCTCTCAAATTGACACCTCAAAAGTCATTGGGATCGGCCAAACCCTACCCTATTATCCTCTCAACTATCCTCAATTCATCCTAGGGGCCTCCCTTATGTCAAAAATTCAACCGAAAGATCCCTTTTGATAAAATCAATAGGAAGAACCCGAAGAAGAGGTAAATATTTCATCACCTATTTCAAGTTCTTTTCATCTTCAAATTTTTCATTCTTTGTTGTTTCCATTCTAAAATAATAACTCCAATATATTCTCCATTTTTTTATGTTATTATAAAATGGTAAAATCTTATCCATTATTCTATCCATTATATGAATGACAAAGTCCCCATACGTGCATACGTACGGCTTACCATCTCTACGTCGTGGGGTAGTTGTTATTCAATACATTATTTTATGGATGGGTATAGTAATGATGTATAATTGATATAAATAATAAATATAAAATGTTAATTATTATGTATATATTATATAACATCTATTTATATATAATTTTAATATCAAAATAATGATATTTTCACTCATGCGTATATACTGATTACCTTCTCCACAAACGCAATGAGATTTATTTCCCCATCGTAACCGTTGAAGAATAATTTTTATTTTATGATTAAAAATAATTTTTAAAGAACAAAATATAATTACGGATATGAATAAAATACATCATATCCATAACAAACATGACTAACTTGACAAAACATATAATGGAAAATGAAGCAGTTAACACCCGAAATGACGATAACAAGAAAATATTATTAACAAAGAAATATTAGAAGATCATATATGATATAATATATATGTATATGGTTGTAGTATAATTTAATAAAAATTACTTCACTATTATACATGAGGTTAATGTATCCTCTACCATGGAAAGTTTCATGGTAAGGGTTAATTTCACAATCTATTTAATATCCGAGGATGTTTTTATGTAAGTATTTATGGGAATTTTTTATCATCCACATCCGTGTTTTCTAAAAAATGAATTTTAATTTTTTTTACTATATACTAGAGTATGGGTTAAATTAATTTATACCCTTATTTTATAATTTATGTTTTGAAAGGATTCTTTCCGTCTTCTTCCAAATAATGTAACTTATGACCATTTCAAAAAAATTAAGGTAAAAATGTATTTTAACTTATACGATGGGTGTGACTATTTTCCACCATTATAACATCGTCGAAGCATACCTTAATATATTATAAGAATATTTTTGAAATAAATGTTTTCATTATTAATTATGCGACTCTTAAAAGATTTCCAAATAGAAAGAGATATTTCTCTCAAATATTTTTGATTTCATCTATGTCAACATCCTTTGATGGATTTTACACTTGTTTAAGGTTGATTTATTGTGATACAATATTCCATATTGTGTTGAAGGTTTTTGAGATTTTTTTGACTATGGATGTGTTATTTTTATACCATTCATGGTTTAGGGTTAATGTATTGAAATTTCATATGCTAGTTTTAATATGAATGATTATGTTATATTTCAACCTTTTCATATGAGGAATGTATTGGAATTAGTAAATGACGGGTTGAGCTTAATATAGTTCCTCAGTGCATCAATAGGCCTAATGAGATAATTAGAGGTCTAATTGGCCAAGGCCTTTCCAAATTTGGTATATGGTTTTGGCTGAGGCCTAAATGATTTTTAGACATTTTTCTGAGGCCTTGACTAGATGTTTCATAATTTCTGGCATTATACATTACCAAATTATGAAAATAATATTTATGGTTCATGCGGTTATTTGAATAGTATAATACCCATGAATATGTTTTATTATGACTTTATTTACAGAACACATATCCCAACAATAACGTTTTCATGTTTATTATTTTTAATGGCATGTGTGTTCAATTATTAACTATGCCTAATGTTTATGTTATCTTCCACTATATTTCTTAATCATACTGAGCATTTGAGCTCAACCCTTTCATAAGTTTAATTATCCTATGATTTAAAGAATTTTTTTATTAGTGACTTGTGGGAATAATGTATGAGTATTGGTTGTTTCTAATGAAATAAGTTAGTGTTGTATTTCTTCTCTTGTTGTAATGTTGAACTTTTGTATGTATCTTGTTTCCTATAATACTAAACTGATCGATCATTCGGGCCATGATTCCTTGTATCATGCCAATGAAATATAATAAATAACTGACTATGGGTAACTTGGTTCAGGGCATTATAGTTGGTATCAGAGTAAGTTTAGAAGAATCCATGAAAACTATATTAAAAAAAACTCTGATTAGATAATTTTACCCTAAGATAGGCTTTGAGGATTAGTATAGAAGAATTTCCTAGAAATTTGTAATGCAGATATTTTTTTTATTTTCCAAGAAATACATCCCTGTCTGGATATGAGAAGGTAGAGGAATCTATGGTCCATATGTACCTAGGGGTAAAACCCGAAAACACCCCTTTGAGTGAGTCTCGAACAGGAACAAGTGCATGAAAATGGGCCTTTCTGTACTCTGGGTTATGTCACCCCCAGGGGATATGCTAAGGATAATTCACATTTATATTACAAACTATTATGAATAATTTATTAGTATATACATACTCAATGAAATCATTTTTATGATTATTGATTTTATCCATCAAATGTTAAATTTATATTAATTTTTTTACAAATTTGGAATTATGTATTTTGATTCATAAACTAATATAGTGTATGGAATTATTTAGAAATGGTTCCTAGTTGAATGAATGGAAACCATATCAACACACACAATCTGTGTAGTGATTTCATTATTACTAAAGATAATTATAGTGGAGCTGGGGGTGCAACTGGTGCTGACCAGCTTATCAAAATACTGAAAAACTCACTCAGGTTATGAATAATAACCTTACCCTTATGGAGCACCATGATCCATAATGCGGAGGGTCAATGTTAGATTTCTGCATGAGGAAAGAATCACCAAAATTAAATGTTACTACAAATACCATTGTTGGTGAGTAATGGATAAGTTACATAGAGTAAATATTTCATGTTTTGGGGAGTAGTGAAAGGGAAAAAAATTGTATGGTAGTTTATCGCCTCACAGGATATGTAGATCAATGATGGTCATTGATTAAATACACAAATAAAGATGATGAAGTATCAAATATGGAATAGAGGGAGTTTAATGATATTTTATTAGTAAAATAATTTCCTCGTGACCATCAAGAAGATATGGAAATTAAATTTTTGAGTCTTAGGAAAAAGGAGGATGAGAATGTCAAAAAAACGAGGATAAATTTACAATGTTAGAAATGCATGCTGGAGATAATATCCATAACCCAAGGAGATTGATCGATTCATATATGGGTTAAAACCAATTCTCCATCGAGCATTATTCTCACAGAACTTCTTATCATTCAAAGATATAGTCACATGTGCTATCAAGACAGAAAAATAATTCTCTAAGTCTTACAAATTTAAAGAAAAGCATGACAAGAAGAGATCTATTGAAAACTATTGAAATTAAAATAAGGCTAAGAATGTAAAAGTTGAATATCCATCATGTTTTATATGTGGTAAAAAACGTTGGTACTTTCTTGAAGGGAATGAGAGTCTGTTGCAAGTGTGGTGAAAAAGACATCAAGCTCGTTATTGCAAAGGAAAGAAAGAGAATGTTAATGTTGAATTATAAAATTGTACAGAAAGGTGTAATTATTCAAATTAATGTCCGATGCTCCAAAGAATATTACCTTATAAATGTACAAGGGTGTATGTCCGAGCTTATGAGATCACTAATGCTAAGGTTGAAGCCTCAAAAAACATGATTTCAGGTAATTTAAGGGTTTCTCATGTTTATCCAATTCTTTATTAGATTTTGGATCATCTCATTGCCTCATTTCTTCATGGTTTTCTAAGAAAATTTGATATTTTCAATTTGATTTAACCAGAGAGTTTCCAGTCAAAACTCATAAGGGAAGATTAATTGCAACAATGTTTTCTGTATTAGTTCCAATTAAGGCATTTAAATGTTATTTATCTGATGATCTCATCATTATAAAAATGATTGAATTTTTTATAATCCTTAGTATGGATTGGATTTCAGACCAGGATGCGAATATTTATTGTTAGAAGAAGGAGGTTACAGTTTTTGATGATGATGAAAATGAACACCTTACCATTAAATTAGTAACATCACCATCTGATTATTATCTAGATCCACCCCTAGTAGCTCAGCTAAATTAAATTATTTGTTGGGTAGAGAATGAAATAACTATGGGGGAGGAAAATAATGTTCAAATAGAAGATATAAATATTTTGAAATAATATGTGGATGTTATCCCATAGGATTTACCTAGACATACTCCAGATTGATAAATTGAGTTTTCCATTGATTTAATTCCTAGTTCAAGGCCCATATTGAAGAGACCTTATAGAATGGAAGGTGTAAAATTAGTTGAACTATTGTAAAAACTAGAGGAAATTTGTAATATTGGATTTATTCTCCCTAGTGTTTCTCCATGGGGATCCCCTATTATTTTTGTTAAGAAGAAATATGGATATATGAGGTTGTACATTGACTACTTAGAGATAAATTCTATAACAATAAAGAACAATTATCCACTACCACGCATTTATGATTTATCTGATCAATTTCATGGAGCTCAATATTTTCAAAGATTGACCTACGATATGGATATCATCAGTTGTGTTTGAAGAAGGATGACATTCTGAAAACATCATTTCAAACCAGGTACAAGCATTACAAGTTTACAGTAATGCCTCTTGGGATGACTACCACACCCTGTGTTTTCATTGATATAATGAAGAGGGTTTTCAAGGAATATCTTTATGACTTTTTAGTGGTATTTATTGATGATATCATGGTATAATCCAAAAGCTACGAAGATCGGTAAAATCACATGCGCATTATAATAAGGGCTCTTAGATGAAATGAATTTTATATGAAGTAAGAAAATATGAATTTTGGAATCAAGAGATTTTTTTTCATGGCTATATTGTCTCTAAGGATGTAATTTATGTTGATCCTTCTATGAAAAAGTCAATCCAAGACTGGATTCCACTAATGAATATAACTGAGGTAAGAAGTTTTATTAGGTTAGCAGGTTATTATGGTGTTTTTTTCAAGAGTTTCCCCTGATTGGATAACCCATTAACCAGGATCACATGTCAAGGGGTTAAATTTGTTTTCTCAAAAGTGTGTGAAGAATGTTTTTATGAATAGAAGATATGATTAGTCAATTATCCTATCTTGACTCTACAATCGTGAATGATGGGTTTGTTATTTATATTGATGTTTAAAAGAAAATACATGGTTGTGTGCTTATGAAGAATGAGAGAGTTATTGCATATGCATCACTATAGATAAATATTCATGAACACAACTATCCCACTCATGATCTTGAGATAGAAACTATAATATTTTCTCTGAAGATATGGGGAAACTATCTATATGGTGAAAAATGTGATATTTATACTGATCACATGATTTTTATATGTATTTTCTCATAAAAATAACTCAACATGGGGAAAATGCAATGGATTGACCTACTCATGGATTATTATTACACTATAAACTACCACTCAGGGAAGGAAAATAATGTTCTAGATGCTTAGAGCAGAAATGGTCATGGTGTTTTGAACAATATGATAGTTGAAAACGATCCTATATACATGGATCTAGTAAAGCTGGATATGGGAATAAACATTGATGGTGAAACATAATTCCTTTTTCAAATGGTTTCAAAAACAATCTTTACAATAAAAGATAAAAATATCTTAGACTGATGATGTGGAATATAAAAAGAGTATTAATGATGTGAACGTTGGGATATTGATCGACTTCGTCTATGAAGATGGTATTTTGAACTTTTAGAATAGAGATAGTGTTCCCGATATACCTGATTTGAAAATGGAATTTTTATATGATTCTTATAGCTCAAATATCTCCACACACCTTGGTAGCACTAAGATGTATATAGATTTGAATGAAGATTGTTGGTGGGACAACATGAAGAGGGATATTACCGATTTTGTGTCGAGATGTATGGTTCTCCAACAATTGAAAGCTGGAAGACAAAATCCTTGAAGAGTCATGAAACCTCTTCTCATAACTGAGTGGAAATTTGTTGATATTACGATGGTCATTGTCATGGGGCTACCAAAAACTCATATAAGGAATGATGGAATATGGGTCATTGTTGATCTTCTTACGATGTCTGCACATTTTCATTCTATATGATATGATTTACCACTTGAACGTTTTCCAAGAATATATATTAATGAACTTGTAAGCCTTCATGGAGTACCCCTATCAATTGATTCTAATTGTGATACCCATTTTACATCAACTTCTCGTATAGTCTTCGGAAATCCATGGATACTGAACTTCGTTTCAGCACTACCTACCACCCTCAAACTGCTTGGTAATCTGAATAGACTATTCAAACCATATAAGACATGTTTAGATCTTGATCATGTGACATTCAAGTTATGTGGGATCAATATTTACCTATAGTATAATTTTCATATAACAATAGCTTCTAATGAAGTATTCAGATGGCACCATATGAAGCATTATATGAAATAAGATGTCGCACACCAACTTGCTGGGACGATGTTGGTGAAAGTAAACTTGTAGGACCAGAACTTGTTGAGGAAATGAATGAAAAGGTGAAGGTTATCCAATCACACATCAAAGAAGCTCAAAGTAGGAAAAAGATCTATGTTGATAATCGAAGAAAGGATTTAGAATTTCATGAATAAGATCATGTTTTCTTGAAGGTATCTCCATGTAAGGGTGTTATAATATTCGATAAGAAGGGTAAATTAAGTCCCAGGTACATCAGATAATTCGAAATTCTAGAACAAATTGGGGTTGTAGCTTACCATTTGGAAATTTCACCAAGTATCTATAAAGTTCATGATATGTTCCACGTATCAATATTGAGAAAATACATTTCTAGACCAATGCATGTACTCACCTATGAGGAAGTTGAACTGGAACCCGATCTGCCTTATTGTGAAGAGCATGTCAAGATTCTGGATACCGAAGAATGGGTGTGGAGAAACCAGATTACTCGTCTTGTAAAATTACTATTGAAAATTAATTAGATAGAAGAGGTTATGTGGCATCTCGAGGAAATTATGATGAAGAAGTACCCGAGTAATTTTAGGCTGTGATATTCTATAAATTTTGATGACATAATTATTTGAAGGATGGAAGAATGTAAGACCACAAACTTCCACGACACGCTTCTCAGTGAATAATACAATACCTTGTGTCATACGCAATATCGAGTTAAAACACACCAAAACAAATAAAACTAGCTATTATGAATATTAATAACTAATTTTTGAAATTTTATTAATTTTATTATTCAAAATGGGCTTCATATTTGGATTCAGAATATCAAAATTATCTTTGGTTGAATTTTTTGTATTTTTATGAAAACATACAATTTTGATTGATTGTGAAAAACAGTGCATTATTGTTTGAAACTTACTTTTTATTTAAATTACTATTTAATTTATTTAAATTTATTTTAGGTCAAAATAGATAGATAATACCTATATAATTTCAATGTAATTCATTGGCATCAGTTTATAATAAGGTTAGATATATAAATATTTTATTGAACTTTTAATCGCCTTTTACCCACCTCATAGGAGCTATTTAAAATTGTCATAAAATATAATTTTACCACTTCAGTGAATTTAATTTCATAAACTCGAGAGTCATGTTTGTTATCATTATGTAAAATTTGGTTGAATAATATGAAAATAACTTTTGGTGGATAGTAACTTTAAAATTTTATTTCCCACTGTTATAAGTAAATATGGTAATTAAATGTAAAAAAGATAATATCATTACCTTAACACATGTCATAATTCTATTTGATATGTGTAATTAGACCAAAAACAACCTTAGGAATAAAATATATTCCTTTTGGTCTACTTTGATTAGATTAGGACATTTATTATTTATTAACATAAAGATGAGTTAAAAGTGTTAAACTCAAGATTTCATCACTAAAACATTTTTAATATAGAGATATATATAAGTTAAATTAGACTACAGATATTAATTAGATACCTAAAAATATATCCTTCATAATGGTATTTTATTTATAATTTCTTGACATTAAATATTAATATTTATTTATGACACAATGATGATGCAATTGTTAACTTATTAATGAACGATTAAATAATTGATATTATAAATATCCAAAGAAATATAATTTGATACTTTTTATGTATTAAAATAATTATCTAGGTTAATATGACATGTTTTGGATGAATAAATGATTTTTTTCAATGTAATCATGCTGTTATGAATTTAAGAAAAACAAAAAACAAAATAGTTTTAAAATTGACATAAAAAAGTTTTTAAAACAATTATTATATTATTAATTGATACAATATTCCTAAAAATCTAATTTTTGGATAAATGACTTATATAATGTGGGTTATATCATTAATGAACCACTTGAGGATCACTTGGAATTTTATAGTAGGTTTACTAACCAATTATTATAATAATACAAGAATACATGTAAAAGTTAAACTATTTAACTAAGAGTTAAATATAAAATATAGGGTTAATATGGTGACCCAAACCTATCTAAAACCTATTTTTTGAGAGGTTTTAGACCCAAACCCAAAATAACCTTGAAATAAATCAATTTTTATACATTATATAACGAAAATGATTTTATTATAAAATAATACTTCAATCATTTCATAAGGTTCCCCTCACCTCTCTTATAAAAGGAAACTTTACCTTCTCTCAAATTTACACCTCCAAATCCATTTGGATCGTCCAAAACCTACCCAAATATCCTTTAAAATATCCTCCCATAATCCTAGAGACCTTCCATTTTTCTTAAATCCATCCAATGAAGCCATTTTGATCAAATAAAAAGCAAGAAAACGAAGAAGAGGTAAATATTTAATCACCTCTTTCAAGTTCTTTTCTTCTTCCACTTCCTATTTCATTGTTGTTTCCATTATAAATTAATAATTCCATTATATTCTACATAAATTTATGTTATTATTAAAATTGTAAACCATATTCATTATTCTATCCATCATATGAATGAAAATGTCACCATACATGTGTACGTACAGCTTACCATTTCCACGTCGTAGTGTAGTTGTTATTCAATACAGTATTTTTTAGATGGGTATAATAATGATATCTAATTGATGTAAATAATAAATATAAAATGTTAATGATTCTGTATATATTATATAACATTTATTTACATGTGATTTTAATATTAAAATAATTATATTGTTGCTCGTGCGTACGTATGGATTACCGTCTTCACGAACGCGATAAGATTCATTTCCCCATCGTAAACATTCAAAAATAATTTTCATTTGATGATTAAAAATATTGATTAAATAACTTAATAAAATTATAGATATGAATCAATTACATGCTATCTATAACAAAAATGACTTACATAACAAAACATATAAAGGAAAATGAATCAGTTAACACATGAAATGATGATAATAATACAATATTATTAACAATTCAATATTAGAAGATCTTGTATTATATCTTATTTATATATATGGTTCTTATATAATTTTATAACAATGATTTAGCTATTCTAAATGAAGTTAACATACCATCGACCAAGGAAAGGTACAAGTTAAGGGTCAATTTCTCAGTGTCATTATTATCCGAAGTTGGTTTTACGTAAGTATTTACTGGGACATCATTATCATCCACATCCATGTCTTCCTAAAAATGTATTTCAAATTATTTTTACTATTTAATAAAATATGGGTTAATGTAAACTATACCCTTTTTGACCTTATATGATTTTATAGGAATATTTTCGTTGTTTTCCAAATGAGGTACTTTATGACCTTCTCGACAAAATTATGGAAGTAATGTTTTTTTAACTTATACGACGGGTGAGGCTATTTTCCGCCATTATAACGTCGTCGAAGATTACCATACAATATTATAAGAATATTTTCAGAATAAAAATTTTCATTTATAATTATTGGACTCTTAAATGATTTCAAAATAGAAAGAGATAATTCTCTCAAATAGTTTTGATTACATCTATGTCAACATCCTTTGATGAATTTTACACATGTTTGATGTTTATTTATTATCATAAAAGCTTCAATATTATATTGATGGTTTTTTGATATGTTTGACTATGAATGTGTTATTTTATACCATTAATGGTTTATGGTTAATTTTTGTCATTTAATATGCTATTTTTAATACAAATGCTTATGTTATATTTCAACGTTTTCATATGAGGAATGTATTATTCTTAGTAAGTGATAGGTGGATCCCTCTATAGATCATCAGTGCATTGGTAGGTCTCATGACAAAATTAGATGTGGAATTGGATGAGGCCTTTCCCAATTTGATATATGGTTTTGGCTGAGGCCTAAATAATTTTTATATGTCTTGGATGAGGTATTGACAAGATGTTTTAGAATGTCCGGAATTATACATTCCCTCATTATGAAAATATTAATGATGGTTCATGTGGTTATTCGACTAGTAGAATACCCATGTTTATGTTCTGTTATGGAATTATTTACTCAGAACATATCCTAGCAATAAATTGATTATGTTTATAACTTGTAAAGGCGTGTGTTTTAGATTATTCCACATGCCTAATGTTTATATTATTTTATGTTGTATTTCTTACTCTTACTGAGCGGTTGAGCTCACCCCTTTCGTATGTTTCATTTTCATTGGATATGAAAAATTTAGTTATGAGTGACTTTCAGGAATAATCTATGAGGATTGGATGTTTCTAATGGAATAAATTAGTGTTTCATTTCATCTACATTTGTAATGTTGAACTTTTGTATGTATCTTGGTTCTAAAAATACTAAACTGATTAGTCTTTCCAGAAATTATTCCTTGTATCACACCAATTCTATGAAATAAAGCACCAAATCTAGGAAACTAGGGTAGGGGCATTACATAACCCTTTCCATATCTACTAATTTACCAGCTAGGTTATATTAAATAATATTTTAATTTTTAGGTCCACTAGGTTTGATACAATGAGGGAGTGGGTGAATAAGGGAATGCCACAAAAAAACTACTTCCCCTTTTGATCTTGTTTTGTTGTTATAAAAAACACTCTTCTTATTCATTGTTGTTATAGATAATGGAAAAATATTAAATCAAATACATGACACAAAAATTTAACATGGTTCACCCCACTGGTCTATTTCTAAGAAGCATACACCGGTGATGTGCCAATGTACCAAATCCACTAGAAGTGCACTATTTTGTATAATTTCTAGATCAGAATCACTGTCCCTCTTGGTATACAAACACTCAAAATATGAAATATCACTTCTATATCATCCTATGTGCGATAAATAATTCTTTAGAATGCTCAATCAAAGTTTAAATACACATAGGCCCCTTCATTATCACTAATTAATGCTTCCTCCACTGTATGTAGATTCTCTGTTAAAGTCTAATGTTACTACAATGGTGAAAACCTTTTTACCATATTACTATTGGGTAACATCAAATATTTTGTGAAAACCTTATCGTGTCTTGCAAGAAACATTAATTACTTGCACACAAGATTCCACAATTGTTGCGAAACACCCCTTGCACACAACATCAATCTTATCTGCCACTTTCCTAGCATGCACGCAACTGACTATCATTCTTGCAACTACATTTTCATAAAATTATTATGCGATCTGGAGCTCTTATTACCTATCTATTTTTATCATCTTTAAATTGGGGGGGGGGGGGGTCATCTCTCATTTATAGGCATCGAAGACCCATGCACAAAAGATTTATCATGTCGCGCAAGATTCTCTTTGAGCGCGGAAAACCTCATTTGATAATGCATTGGGCACGAATGTTTCTACCACACGACCTCATCTTTCACAAACATTTCCACATCCTTCGTACACTACATGACTTTTACATTTTTAAAATTTCTTCTCCTAAAGAATGCATTTCATGGAAGTTTACACAACATATTCAATCTTGCACACAACATCATTTTCCGAAAACAAGTATCTCCATTTCTGATTTTGAGTCACAAAAATTTGGAAGACACTAGAAAATAGCACCACTATAGATCTTTTATTTTTGTACCAACCCCAGATAATTTATTCCATTGCCATCATTCATTGTTTATATAGGTTGTCAATAATATCTCTATAACTAGAAAAGTTACCATGGAAACCCTCTTTGTCAAAAAACAAACCAGCTTTTTCAACAAACACAAACACCACAAAAATTCATCAATGTTACCTTGAGGGATTTTTACCTATCAATCTCCCACTTTTGGTTTGATGAAAAATAATTCCTAATTCAATACCCCATTAAATATAATTCCATATTCAATCAGAATTCTCCTTTTTCAATTCTAATAGTGATAAAGGATTCACTCAACATATACTCTATGCCAACATGAGAAATTCTCGTCATGAGAAACAAGAGTAAAGGAAATTCTCATCAATAGATCACTTCATTTCTAACACCAATTGGTGATTCCAAAACTAATACTAGATTCTGATCACCAAAAACCTTCTGACAATATTCCAATGTAACTCTTTTACTTTTATCTTGATCCTCATCTATCATGATATCTATTATTTGATCGATAAATTCCAGCATCATGAGATATAAAACTCCTATTTAGATTTCAACTACCCATATCTCACAGATCTACATGTCAACTTCTCCCCATATATTTCATGATTTCTCAAAAAGGAAACTGTGTCTCCCCCTTGAATAATCACTTTTCTCCCCCTTTGTAAACGAACCCAAAGGGCACTCCATTGTGGTCTTTAATAGGGTAAAAACACATTTATGTACATTAGGTAAAACCACATCATACCTCGGGGGGGGGGGTGTTCACATCCACACATTTTCAAGTATGAGGAGTTGATTTGACTCCCATATCTAGTGGATGTATGTCAAAATAATCGTTGGGTAATTATTTTTTTCAGAATGCCATTTAACTATAATTCTGTGGGCACATACGCCAAATTCACAATTCTATGGTCAACCATCTCCTTGATAAAAATATACTTTATCTAAATGTGTTTTATCCATGTGTGATGGATATTATTTTTTTCAGAGATTTATAGCACTAGAGTTATCACGCTATATTATGAATGGAGACTTCACTTCAACTACCATATCATCAAGCTCCTTCTTTATCCCAAATAATTGTGTGTATACTTGAGTGGTGAAAATATACCCAGCTTCCACTATTCTTAATGAAATGAAATATTGATTCATTCTTAGACAAGAAATACACAATACACAAAGATAAAATTCACCTCAGGAAATTAATTTACTGTCATACGATGAACTCTGCCGATCTTTATCTATATATCACAACATCTAATGATGATATTTGTCATTATACATCAAAATGAAATCCACAATTCCAATGATATACCTATGTATTATTTTAACTGAAAGAAATTTTATTTCCTTGTGATTTCATTGATATCACGGTGCTTGAAATGCGGTGAATAAAATTTAAAGAACTGTCGCTGTCAGATAAAATATATTTCCAATGATTTTCCTATACTCTCTGATATTAACTACCTTGCCTTCACCATCCTTTGAAAGTTTCATTCTGGTAGCAATTTGAGTATTCATTTACTTAGAAATATATATTGAAAATATCTTCAAAACATCCTTGTCATATTTTTATTTAGAGATAAAGGTTCACTTCCTTCTGTGTGTTACCTGTAAACCATGAAAAAATGTCATCTCACCAATAATGGACATTTCTAACACATGTTTCATGAATTTGGAAAACTTTCTACACTATACTTCATCGGATCCTCCAAATATTATGGCATCAACAAAAACCAGCAGCATCATAGATTTATTATTGTAGTTGAAATAGATATTGTAATCAACTCATCCACTCTGAAATCCATGTTTCTTCAAATATTGATCAAGCCTTGAGTACCATATACTTGATAATTGTTTCAGAAGATATAGAAATTTATTCAACAAAAAACATTGTTCTCATCTTAATTAATGATAAAACCATCTGCCTTCTCAATATAAACATATTCTTCCAAAACCCCATTAAAAAGATGCATATTTTACATCCATTTAGAAAATAGTAAAAAAAATCACTACAATGTTTTAGAGTCGTCTGATTCTCTTCATCCTTGCATCAAGTGAGAATGTCTCATCGACATCAATTCCTTCTATCTGGTTGTATCCCTTGCATACTAGTCATTAATTTTTCTAATCACTATGCCATATTCATTCATCTTATTATGATAGACCCATTTTTTCATGATTACATTCTTATTTTTCATCCTCGAAACAATCTCCCAAGCCCGATTCTTCTCAATTTGATCCATCTCTTCATTCATATCCTCATCCAAGTCTACTTCTTCATATGCACAAACAAATAATTTCGGGTCCACATGAGATAATAATGATGACTTTTTTAGTGATTTCATTCTTCATGTCTGAACATGAGTTGATTGATCACCATTTATATTCTTCCTTTCAATTTCATATTGACTTCTTGGCTTCTGTACATATATAGATTTTACTTCCTCATGCTCATCATCAGTATCTTATTCTAAATCAGCATCGACCCCTTCTACTCCGCTTGAATTTCTTTCCTCCTCCTCGCTTTCATCAAGAAAATTTCCACTGTTTTGTTGAATATTCTCTTCATTTTCAACAATAGTGAAATCATTTCTCTCAACTACATTTCCCATCCTATTATTAAATCATTTATATTCTTTACTTTTTCTTGAGTAATGAAGGGATATTCTATCTTCTCAGTGTCACAAAAATTTATTGTGTTTTACATTTTTGAGTATTAAGAACTTAATTCCAAATATTCGAAAGTAATTAACTTTTGGATTCTTCCAATACAACATATAGTACATATTTTTTCCTTCCGTTGGACATAATAGTTCCCTGTTAGAAATATAGACTGTCATCAATACTGATTCCTTCCAAATTTTCTCAGGTAGGTCTTTTTTCTATAAGCATCGTTCTGGCCATGTTGTTTATGATATGATTTCTAATTTCAACCAATCCATTTTATTGCGGAGTTCTTACTGAAGAAAAATGGTTCCTTATATCTTGTTTCTCAAGATTGTCTTTCACCTGACTGTTTGTGAATTTCAAACCATTGTTAGTAAAAAACATCGGAATTTTCTTCCCAATAATACTTTTATATTCCCTCTGATATTGTTTTAGGCTAGTAAACACATCATGTTATGGGAAATTATGAATACCAATGAAATTATAATATATTAATCAATGAAAATAATTGAATACCTTTTTCCATCAATGGATCTCTATGAAATAATTCCACAATCTTCAGTATGGACCAATTCAAGCACTCTTTTTGACTTCATTTCTTTAACTTTTTACGTATTTCTGATGATCTTCCCATGTTAACAGGAATCACAAGTATGTGTACAATCACATGTTAGATTAGGGAGGTATCATTCTTCTTCACACTTTATCATATCTTCCATATATTGTTGAAAAATATAACCAAGTTGTTTGTGCCACAATTTGTTTTCTTCCTCTCTAGATAAAAAAAATCTTCTTCTCCACATACCTGGTATGGATTCCCCATTGTTATTTTTCCATATAGGATCACCATACCATATATTTACTTGAAGATACACATCTTATTGGTAAACTATATATAATTACAAGAGTCACATAATTGACTGAAGCTGAGAAAATTTCAACTAATCCCTTCTACAACCACGGTATCAACATGTCTTGTTTCTTATTCCCTAAACTTGTATATTCCCAATACAATTATCTTCAGGACATCATTATTTACAAGCCTAAAAACTATTTATTTTTCATATGTTATACCTGTAACCGGATCCTTATTGAGTGTCCTATGAGATATGCAACAACTATCAAGAATACATACACCAGAACGGTCTGATGCTTTAAGGGAAATTTCACCAACCACTACATTTTCTGCTCTCTTATTCGTGGTCCTTATTTTTTTCTACTCACTTGGCATATATTGAGACATATGATATTTATCAATTTATGATGGACCTACTTCATCTTACTAGGATTCAAATCAATTTTTACTTTTGAACTCACTTGATGGTTCTTGGATCTACAGCTTGTAAACATTTTGATTCTGCATTGCCACATTCCTCTATATGGTCGATGTATAGTATCTAACCATGTTACCAAATAATCCACACCAAAGACAATGTCATTAAAAATAAGTTCTAGATAATCATTCCATTTTTGGATTCCACCTCTCTTCTTTTGCCCTTCATCACCTTCTGGATATAAAACACAAATTTTTTGAGTGTCCCATACATCCACATCAACAACACCTGATGAAAGGTGAATTCATGTGTGTCATATATGGACTTCTAATTTTTTCTTGGGTTATCTGAATCTTCTGATTTATCTTTTTACCCAAATAAATCTTCAATTTCGGAATGGGTGTTTATAGTGTGACTTCAACACTGACATCATTCTGTTACTGATTGAGACCTAAGTCAGCCTTATCATTGAAGCTTGATTTCCACATCATTCCTACTGAACTAATAGTCATTTATTTCATCATTTTAGTATTCTAAACGATATTCATTACCAATGTCACATTAGTGGTCTATAGTTTTTCTTGATCCTTCACTTTTCATTGTAGACTAATGAATTCCTATTTATGTTCTTCAATACGCTTGAATTGATCTGTCAATTTTCTATTCAATCCATCTGTCTACCTTTATTATTCTTCAATATTTATTATATGTCCATAAAACCTTTCTGACCTCTCTTGTCTGGATGGAAGAAGGTTTTCAATTTTAATTACCAGCTCAAACTACTCTTCTACCTATTGTTTCATATAGAGTTTGGAATCATGTACTACCTTATTGGATTTATTTGTTTTTTCTCTCCAAAAATCTCTCTCTTCGAGATATTATTCTAATTCAGCTTCCATATAGACTCTTCCTTCAATTTCCACTTCTTCTTTATCATCACCAATTTCTTCCTATTTCTGAGAACTACCGACAACTACTATCGTAGAATTATCTCCATGTTATGTGCAGTCCTCTATCTCTTCAACCTCTCAACACTATATTTATTTGAACTTCTATATTCTTGTGAAATAAGATTCTTTTTCTTAAAGAAATTTATATTGAATACTTTATTGACATTCACACAGGTTGGAATCTTTTTATTTGTAATTTTGGTGTCATCCTCCTCATCTTCTGGAAACTTCTTGCGGCCCCTTGCAACATGGTGACAAAATTTTACACATCTAAAACAAGAAAGTGGATGTTTCCCTTTGAACATTCCTTTTCCTCTGTCAAGATTCGAGGAACAGAATGACATAACCTCTTCTTTATCTTCTTTTTACTGAGATTCTTCAATGGAGAGCTTATTCATGGCCTTGAGTTCCACCTATTTAGATTTACCCTTTTCCACAGCATTGTTATCATCATTTCTCATTTCATATGCAACAAGGGTGATGTGTAGGTTATCCAATATCATCTCTTTTGGGTCTCTATCCTCAAAAAAAGAAACTTTTGTACTGAACCGTGGGGTATGTTTCCTCAATATGTGATTCACTGTCTTTATATATTCAATTAATTCACCAAGACATCACATTTATTACACTACCACATTTACCCTGTCAATTAATGAATCAACATAATCATTCCGGTTCATCCTGAAATCTTCAAATTTTTTCCACAGAACTTGCAGCTTCTCCTCTCTGACCATTCTATCTCCATCATATATGTTCAAAAAATTTCTCACATGGAATGCGATGTTTTACATGACATAACCATTGTATAGATAAAATTATATAAGGCTGCCCCTAAAGAATTTACTCACTTGGCGTCATCATCCAATTATCTTTTCTTGACGTCTGATAAAGGACCAATAATAATATCAGCTATTAGACCATGAATTACTATTGTAAACACATCTATTCCCAATGATCTGAAGTAGTGTTTCATCCAATTCATTCATTGCTAAAAGTTATTCCTATCTAAGAGAAGAACAATTTTATTATTGGTGACCTCCATTTGAGAGAGGAAACACTAATATTAACCGTTTCCAATGATACCAATTTTTACGTCCATTAGGTTAGATACATTGATATAGGGGGTGAATTAGGGTATGATAGCTAAACAATACTACCCCTATTGATCAAATTTCGTTGTTAGACAAAACTACCATATCTCTCCTTCTTATTTCATTCAATGAATGAATCGTAAAAAATAATAGGACATGTAAAATTTACTAGGTTCAACCTCACTAGGATTCGTCCAAAGAGTATACATCGGTGATGTACAGGTGTACCAAATCCACTAGAAGGGAAATAATGTTTACAATATTCAGAGTGGACTCACTATTCCTCCTAGTTTACAAACACTCACAATATGAAATATCACTTCCCTCTAAACTGATTTGTGCTCACTACATCTTCAGAAGGTCCAATCACAGTTTAAAGACTTGTAGGTCCCTTCATTATCACCCATGAATGCATCCTTTACTGTATTTAGATGCTATGTTGAAGTTCATTTTCCACCAATGATGAAAACCACTTTATGGCAGAACTATAGGGTAAGTCCAAATCATTCGGGCAACCCTTAATGTGTCATTTCCATGACTTTAATGCCTTCCTCACAAGATTCCACATTGTTCAAGAAACACCCCTTGTGTGAATCTTTAATTTTTTGTCAAACTCAAATTTTACATGCACCTTTCTTATCTTTAACGCAATTTAAAAACATTCTCAAAACTACCTTTCTTAAAATTTATACGCGATCCTGAGCTAGGATTTTCTCTATGTGTTGAACTGTTTAGAATGAGGGGGGTCACCTCTTATTTATAGGCATCGCCAACACCAGTGTAAAAGAATTACCATGTCACTCTAGATTCTCTTCGAGCACAGAAAACCCCTTTGGACATCTCATTTGGCGAACATGTTTCTTCCGTTCAACCTCATCATTCATAGAAATTTCCAAATATTTTGTGCACTTCAGGCTTTTCCATTTTTCAATGTTCTACTCCTGAAACAAGACATACACACAACTTTCCACAACATATCCAATCCTTTGAACAACTTCCTTTTCCAAAAACATGAATATTCATTCCTTTCTCATTGTTAATAGTCAATATATGTTGTCACCGATATCATTGAAACTCAAAAACTCACCCTGGAAACTATCATTGTAAAAAAAATACTAGCATTGTCATCGAACATAGAGACCACAAAAATGATTTAATTTTACCTTTAGGATTATTTTCACAACAATCTCCCCTTTGGTTTTGTTAACAACACATTCATTATACAATACCTCGTTAAATCTCATTTCATCTTCAATCACTATTCAGATCATGCGATTCTAATAACAATAAAGGATTTTCTCCACACATACTATAAGCCTACATGATCAATTCTCGGTGTTAGAAACAATAATTAATGAAATGTTAGTCAATGAATCACATCATTTCTAACACCAATTGGTGATTCCAAAAATGATAATAAATGCGGATCATTAGAAACCTTCTAACAACATTCCAAAATAACTCTTATTATTTAATCATGATCATCAACTATCATGAAATCTATTAAATGATCGATCAATTATAGTATCTATAGATTTAATGCTCCTTTTCATCTTTCAGCTCCACCTGTCTCACTTTTCCACCTATAATATTCTCCCTATATCATTCATGATTTATGAAAAAGGATATAGTGTCTCCCCTTGAACAATCATTGTTTTCTTCCGATTTGTCAAAAAACCCAAAGGTTACTCTCTTATGGTCTGTAACATGGTAAAAACATATATCAGTACATTAGGGAAAAACACATCATACCTCAGGAAGGGGGGGGGGGTTCACATCCACACTTTTTCAACTGTGGGGAGTGGACTAGACTCCTTGAGCTAGTTGTTGTCTCTCAAAATCTTCCTTGGGTAAGGTATTTGTTATAATGTCAGATAACTATAATTCTTGTAGGCATATACTCCATCTTCACAATTCAATGCTCAACCTTCTCCTTGATAAAATGATATTGTATCTCAATGTGTCTTTTCCAAGTGTGATGGATGGTATTTTTTCTATGATTTATAGCACATGAGTTGTCTCCCTAGATTCTGATCAGAGACGTCACATCAACTGTAATATCATCAATATTTTTCTTCATCCACAATAATTGTGTGCATGCTTCAGTGGCCGTAATATACTCGGCATCCACTGTTCTTAATAAAATTCAATAGTTCTTATTGCATAGGTAAGAAATACACAATCCACAAAGATAGAATTCACCTCATAACGTTGATTTCATTTCATCCGTTATACTGGCCCAATACGCATATGTATAACCCAACAAGTCTTGCT
This sequence comes from Viscum album, assembly GCA_963277665.1. Lineage (NCBI taxonomy): Eukaryota > Viridiplantae > Streptophyta > Magnoliopsida > Santalales > Viscaceae > Viscum > Viscum album. The sequence continues at coordinate 1,599,065,560 of OY728161.1, forward strand.
AATATATTTCATTATACTTCAAATTGAAATCCATAGTTCCATTGATATAGCAAAGTATTATTTTCACTAAAAACATGTGGCATTCCATGGGATCACGTTGATATTTCAATGCTTGGAATGTGGTTAATACAATGTCAAGCCTTGTCGCTGTTAGATATAGTAGATATCCAATGACATTCCTGTACTCTGTGATATTAAATACCTTTCTTTAATCATCCTTCAATAGTTTCATTCGGGAAGCAATCAAAGACATCAGCTACATAGACTTTCCCATTCCAAATCTCATCATAACCTCCTTGGAATGTTTGGATTGAGAGATAAATATGCCACTTCTTCCTTGTGTTACCTATAAACCAAATAAAAATTTCATCTCAACAATAATAGACATTTCAAACTCATGTTTGATGAATTTGGAAAATTTTATGCACTGTGTATTATCTAATCCTTCAAATATTCTATAATTAACATAAACCAACACCATCATCATTTAATTATTGTTTCTGTTGAAATATATATTGTAATAAAATCTTCAACGCTGATGGCCAATCTCTTCAAATAGTAATCAACTATAGAGTACCACGCTCTTGGTGCTTGTTTATGTACATATAGCGCTTTCTTTAGTCAGAAATGTTTTTCTCATCTTCATGAATGAGAGAACTATCCCGCTTCTCATTATAAACTTCTTCTTCCAAAACACCATTCAATCATTTATATTTGACACCCCTCTAGAACACCATGAATATCCGTTGCACTACAATGGCTTGGAATAACGTGATTGTATCCATCCTTGTAACTTGTGTGAATGTCTCATCGACATAAATACCCTCAATTTGGGAGTATCCTTTTCACACTAGTCAGGGTTTGTTTTTCCAATCATTGTGACATTTTCATTCAACTTGTTGTGATAGACCCATTTTGTCTCGAAGAAATTCATATCTTTCGGCCTCAAAACTATATCCCAGGCCTAATTCATCTCAATTTGATCAAGCTCTTCATTCATAGCCTAAACCCGGTAATCTGCATCAATAAAGAATTTAGGCTCCACCTGATATAAGAAAGATTTATGTTGTAGTGATTTCGTTCTTCTGGACTGAATTAGAGTTGATTGATTACCAATGATACTCTGCCTGTAAATTTCAGGTTGACTTCATGGATTTAGTGAACATACAAATTTTACTTCCTCATGGTCATCGTCAGTATATTCTTCTGAATAAAAATTGGACACTTCTTCTCCCCATGTGTTTCTTTCCTACTACTCATTTAGATGAAGAAATTTTTCACTGTACTTTTGAATATTTTCTTCATTTTCCACAATAGTTATATAATTTCTCTAAACTACATTTCCCATCCTTTTATTAATGAATGTATATGATTTTCTTTCTCATAAGTAGCCAAATAATATTCCCTCATATCTATGTGACTCAAATTTCCTTTTTTTTCTTTGTTGAGTATAAAGAACATACATCTCATTACTCAAATGTACTTCACTATTAGAATCTTCCCATTCCACATCCCATACAATGTCTTTCCTTCCTTCAGACATAATAGAGACCCATTATAAATGTATACTGATGTCAATACTTCTTCGATACAAAATTTATATGTTGGGTCTTTTTCTATATCAATCATTATTGCCATGTTGTTGATGATCCGATTTATCCTTTCATCTACTCTATTATTTTGGGGAGTTCATACTAAAGACACACTATTCATTATCCCATGTTTCTCAAGATAACATTACACATGAATGTTTTTGAATTCTATACCATTGTTATTATGAAACATCCAAATTTTCTTCCCAAGAATCATTTCAGCTTCCCTACGATATTGATTTATCCAACTAAAAAAATAAGACTTATAGGAAATGATGAATACCTATTTAATTATTCAATAGTAATAAATGAAAATAACATAATACCTTTTTCCGTCATTGTCTTTTAGTGAAATAGGTCCGCATACATCATCATGCACAAATTCACGCACTCTTGTTGACTTCTTTTCCTTCTCTTTATACATATTCCTGATGATCTTCCCTTGTTGACATGAATTGAACATATGTGTATGATCTCATGATAGCTTATCGAGGTATCTTTCTTCTTCACACATTATAATAAATTACAGATTTGATTGACATGGATGAAAAATTCATTTATGACACAATTTATTTCTTAATTTTTTGATAATAAAGCACATATCTTCTTCTCCACTTACTAGGTATAGTTTCCCCTTTGTTATTTTTCCCTATAGTGTCACTATGACATATATTCCCTTGATTATACTTGTCTTCTTGGTTAACCATATAGAATTCCCTGAGTCACACATTTGACTGACGTTGATAAAATCGTTACTGAGACCTTCTAAAACAAAGTCATTAGCACATCTTATTTCTTTCCCCCCAATCCTGGCCTTTCCAGATACAATTATGTGTAGCCCTTCATAATTTCTAAAAATGAAAACTCTTTCATAGTCATATTCTATACCTGTAACTAGATCCTTATTGCCTGTAATGTGAGATGTGCAACCACTATCAAGGATCCATAAACCAAAACGGTCTGATTATTTAAGGGAAATTTATGCAACCACTACCTTCTGTGATCTCTTTTTCTTTGTACATATTTTTTATTCACACTCAGCATAGATTGAGACATCAGATCTTTCTAAAAGATTGATGGACCAGATTTATATTTCAAGCCTACAAATCTATTTTTCATTTTCAACTTGCTTATTGGTTCATTTATCTACTACATGTGAACATTTTGATTCTGCTTTGGCATATTCCCTTGTTTGGTAGAGGTAAAATATCTATCCATGTTCCCAAATCATCCGCACGATAATAAATTTCCTTAAAAATATGTTGTTTAGAATATTTTTCTATTTGGATATCTCCTCTGTTCTTGTGCCTCTTTTTACCTTCTGGATATAGAAAACATATTTTGTGGGTGTCCCATCATTCCACAACAATAAAACCCAATGAAAAGTGCAATCCTATGTTTCACTTCTGGACATCAAATTTCCCCTTGGGCTATATGAATCTTCTGATTGTTCTTTGTACCCAAATCAATCATCAATTTCAGAACATGCGCTTACGGTCTGACTTGAAACTTGAATTTTTTTTGGTTTTTTATTGATCCCTAAGTCATTCTTATCATTTGAGATTTATTAATTCCTCTTTCCTACGGAAATACTATGCCCCTCTTCCATCTTTTCAGTATTCTGAATGATCTTCTTTCCTGATGTCACATTTACAGTCAAGAGTTTTTGTTGATCCTTCACTTTTCATTATAGACCGATGACTTCCTCTTCAATTTCATTGATACGCTTGAATTGATCTTTCACTTTTCTATTAAATCCATCATTCTACCTTTTTGTTTTCTTCAATCTTGATCATATATCCATCAACCTTTTCTGAGATCTCTAGCCTGGATGACATAATGTTTTTAATTTCTTTTACTAGCTATGAATTATCATCTTCTTGTTTATTCATGTATATATTAGAATCATTTACTACCTTTTATAGTTTTTTCCTCTCCAAACAACTATCTCTTCAAGATCTGCTTCTAATTCCGCTTAAATTCTGACTCTTCCTTAAATTTCCTAAATTTCTTCATCAGCGTAATTTTTTCATTTTCTTAAGAACTACCTAAAACTACTACCATAGTATTCTCTCCATGATATATATAGTTCTCTCTCTCTAAAACCTCTTCAGCCACATATTCAACTAAACTGCCACATTCTTGTGAATGATGATTATTTTTATTAATGAAAATTCTCTTGAATTGATTCTTGCATTTTACATTGGCTAAATTCTTTTTGTTTTTAATTTTTATTTTATCCTCTTCAAATTATCGATACTTCTAGGGGAACCTTGAAGAAATGTGAACATATTTTCCACGTCTAATGAAATGAATGAAATAACCTCGTCTGTATCTTATTATACATGAGAGTCTTCAATGTTGAGATTATTTATGGCCTTCAATTAATATTAATTAGATTTCCCCTTTTCCACTACATCGTTATCAACATTTCTCATTTCTTATGCAACAATGGTGTTTGGCAGGTTATCTAATGTATGCTCCTTCTGATTTTTTTCTTATAAAACTAAAACATTTGGATTGGACCAAGTTTCAAGTTTCCTCTTGGTTCACTTCACTATCTTTATATCTACAATGAATTCACCAAGACCTTGTATGTCTTCCAATATAACATTTACCCTATAAATGAATGCATCAACATACTCATTTAGGTTCATTCTCAGATCTTCATATTTGTTGACCTTTGTATCTCCTTCATATATGTTCAAATTATTTTCCCACATGGCATGTGATGTTTTACATGACATCACCTTTGTATAGATAGCATTGGATGTGGCTCCCCCTAAAGCATTGATTCCCTTGGTGTCATATTCAAATTCTCTTTGCTCATTATCCGATAAAGCTCCACTATTAATATCAGCTGTTATACCATGAATTAAAGCTGTAAACACATCTACTCTCAATGATCTAATGTAGTGTTGCATCTGATTCATCCATAGATGAAAATTGTTCCCATCGATGATTAGAATCCATTTATGATTAGTGACCTCAATTTGAGAGATACATGTTGACATTATCCTTTCCCTCTGATAACAATTGTTAGGTCCACTAGGTTTCATAACCCGAGGGTGGTGTGAATCATGGTATAACAGATAAAAATTAATACTTATATTGATCTTGTTTTGTTGTTAGAAAAAACTCCCTTCTCTCTCCTTCCTGTTGCAAATAATGAACAAATCATAAATAAATCACATGACACATCAATTTAACTTGGTTCACCCTCATTGGGATACATCCAAAGAGCATACACAGGTGATGTGCCGATGTACCAAATCCACTAGAAGCACACCGTTGTTTACAATGATTGGAGCAGACTCATTATCCCTCCCGGTTTACAACCTCTGACAATATGAAAGCCCATTACTCTCTGAATTGATGTGTTATCAGCACAACTTCATAAGCTCCACTCATAGTTTAAAGACGTGTAGGTCCCTTTATTATCACTAATAAATGCATCCTCCACTGTATGTAGAAGATCATTTGATATCCAAATTTCTTTTAATGATGAAAACCACTTTACCACAGTAATACTGGGTGACTCCAAATCTTTCAGGCAACCCTTACTATGCCTTGAACTCAACTTTAATTCATTATGTGTAAGATTCCACTTTTTTCGCGATACACCCCTTGCACACAACTTCATTCTTACACGCAAATCAAATCTTACGGACAACTTTATTAACTTGCATGAAAATCAAAATATATCGTGATACTCCCTTTTATTAAAATAAATACACAATCCGGATCTCGGAATTTATCTCCGTGTTGAGCTGTTTAGAATGAAGGGGGTCACCTATTATTTATATGAATCACCAACTATTTCGTGGGGGATTTACCATGTGGTGAAATATTATCTTTTATTGTGCAAAACATCATTTGACGTCGCATTGGGAATGAAAGTTTATTCCTCACAACCTCATCTTTCGCACACATTTATAATCCTTTTTCACACTTCATGTCAAGTCCATTTTTCGACATTATTTTCCCAAAACATTCCGTGCACAAAAGTTTATACACCATCTTCAATCTTGTGTGAAAATTACTTTTCCCAAAACATGTATCTCCATTTTCCAATTTTGAGGCCCAAAAATTTGGAAAACATTTGAAAAAAGAACCAATATAGATCTTTTCATTCTGTACCTCCACCAGATCATCAATTCCTTTTTCATCATTCTTTTTCAACATAGGTTGTCAACAGTATCCATAGAACATGAAAATCCACCATGGAAACCCTCTTTGTTAAAAAATGAATTAGATTTTTCCCCAAACACAAACAACACTAAAATTCATCAATGTTACCTTAAGATATTTTCCATTCATTAATAATATATATTATTATTCATTAGAACATGGTGTTCTGTGTAACACAAACCATTTTAAAAATCTCATTGTTGCGTATGTCACATGATAAATTTGTATCACATGAATTTAAATGTATAGAATATATTAATTTCTTTTTAAAATAGTATATATATTATAAGTTATTTGGGTATTATATTCCCTTATCTGCATGTTGATGCATATGATACAGACTATCAAAGATAAGGTTCTTACTTTAAAATTTTGGGGTGTTACATTTGTTTGATAAAATTAATAGAGCTCAGTATTTTTCGATGTTTGAAAATCATTATATGTATCATATATTTTCATCAATGTTGGAACATATTCTTAAGGAATCACTTCAGATGGTATATGTACATAATGAGTTTACGGAAATTCCATTTGGATGGACTAATGCATCCACAACATTTATGGATATAATGATCATAATTTTAAAGTAATATCTTGAAGGTTTTATGGTACTTATTGATGATATTATGGTATATTATAGAATCTATGAGGACCATGAGAACCATATGTAAATAATTATTTAGGCTCTCAAGAGGATAGATGTATACGTATAATTTAATATTTTTGAATTTTAGCTTCAATAAATATATTTTTTTGGCCGTATTTCCTTTATAGATGTAATATAAATTTATACTATAAAGGAAATTGAGGCCCAAGAATTTCCTACACAAAAAAACATAAATTATGTATATATTTTTATTTGGTTAGTAGGTTACTATATTAATTTCAATCATAATTTTCCCCCATTGGATAAAACATTAAAGAAGCTCACACGTAAAGGGGTTATGTTCATATAGAAAACATAGTGACCGTAATGTTTTGAAGAATATAATAAAATATTATGGTATCCTCATATTTTCACTCTATCATGATAAAATGATTTATTTGTGATATATAGTGATGTATTGAAGAAAGGACTAGGATGTTTACTAAGGAAAATGATAAACTCATTCCATATGAATCATGTAAATTAATGATTCATGAACAAAAATTATCAAACTAATGATCTTGAGCTATAAATCATAATCATTTCACTAAAAATATAGAGAATCTATTTCTATGGAGAATGATGTGAGATATATATTGTTAAAAAGAGATTAAAATTAATCTTTACAAAGAATGAACTCAACATGGGGTAAAGATGATGGGTCGAGTTACTCAGTGATTAGGATTTATAAATACACTACCACCTAGGAAAATAAAATAGGGGAAACAATCATTAAGTATTATATATAATTGAATTATAACCAAAATGAGGATTAATATAGCTACTATTTTCATCGAATTGTTAAATATATATATGGGAATTTTTAAGGAGGGTGAAATATCACTCCACTTTCAAATTATTGTTAAACCATGTTTACTTGAGAGGGAAAATTTCTCAAAAATTGATGATGATAATTTCCAAAATATAATTACAGGCATTAAGAATGAAATATTGGAAGAAATCATGTCTTATAATGGAATAATAAAATTTAGAAAGAGGTTATGTGTTCCATCAATACTTGAGATAAAAATCGAAGTATTAGATAGTTCTCATAGCTCAAATTTATCTATAAAGTACTATAGAATCAATATTTTTAGATATCTCAAGGTATAATTTTTCATCATAATATAAAGTAGTAAATTACTAACTATGTCCCATGAATCCTAATTTTTTAAAAAGTGATGTATCAGAGACAATATCTAAGGGGAGTCAAGAAACATATACATAGTCCTATGTGGATGTCAGATGACATTATGGTGGACTTTCTCACAGGAATACAAAGGAAACATGGAAGGAATGATGTGACATGTGTTGTTGTTGACTATCTATCAAAATCAACACATTATTTTATATAATAGGTAATATAACTCATGAGTTCTTAAAAATAATTAATATCATTGAATTTTTAAGTCCCCATGGTTCACATTTATCGATTGTGTCTGATCAAGATCATTATATTACATCAAAATTCGAGATGATTATTTAGAAGGATTTGGATACTGAGCATCATTTTAGTAAATTGTATCACCCTAAAACCAATAGACAATCTAAAAGAATAACTCTAACATTAGAAGACATGTAGAGAACATTATCAATTGATATTCAAGTTATATGGAATCAACATTTACCATTGGTAGATTTTTTATAAAAAAATAGTTTCCATTCATGTATTTAACTAGAGCCATATGAAGTTATATATAGAAAGATATTTAATAGTCCAACTTGATGGGATGATGTTGGTGAGAGGAAACATCTGATCCTAGAACATATTGAAAGAAAAAAGGAAAATGTAATGAATATTCATGCTCTTATTAACGAAGTTTATTATAGGAAAAAGGGTAATGCTAAAAACTATATAAGGAAATCGGAATTTAATGTGTGAGATCATGTATTTTTCAATGAATATCCAAAAAGGGGGGTCATAAGGTTTAGTAATAATGGGAATGTAATCCCCACGCACAATAAACCACTTGAAAGTCTGTAATGAATTGGACTTGCAACAAAATGATTAGCAATGAAACCATATCTCTTTAATTTTCATGGTGTTTTCCACATATTGTTATCAAGGAATTAAATTCCAGAACAAACACACAAACTCACCTATGATGAAATAGAACTGTAACATGATTCAAATTTCTGCAAAGTTCCTATCTAGATTCTTGACAACATATATAATGTATTGAAAAATCATAATACTTGATTTGTAAAATTTCATTAGAGAAACCATATAATTGATGAATAAATGTGGGAACCTATGTATCTTTTAAATAAAAACACCCATCATCTATTTTGACAGTTATATTCATGAAAAAATTAAATGAATAAATTTTTGGAGGAGGGAATAATATAACACTCCGTGATTTTATGGTATTTGTATTATTAAATAAATTCAATATAATTGACATATTATAATGCAAGAATCACTAAGCATAGAAAAACTATAATATACTAATAAATTTTAACATGACCATTGGAATCATAATTTAACCATTATTAATAGTGATGTGGATATTAGAATGATATACTCCCCTAAGAAATTATAAATAAAATTTCGTTATCTCATAAATAAATATATGATATGTTTATCTCATAGAATAAGTAAATAAATAAATTAAAAATGATAAATTATGTGGTGGTATTTCTATTTAATAGGATGGTTTATTTACGATTTCATGATTAATATAATTATTTAAAATAAAAGTATTCTCATAAAATAGATTCGTGAATTGTTATTATTTTATTAAAATTTAATGTTAATTTTATGATACCATAATTAGTATTTTATGGTGTCGTAAAATAGTTTATAATATTATTATTGATATTTTTCGCTAAATGATGTTTTTAGTTAAAATTATATTTCTCATATTTAGAAAATTAATCTCATTAAATGGATTCAATTTTTAAAAACAACATGTCAATAAATTATTTGGTTCAATTTTTTGGATTTTTCTGAAATGGATGAATTTATTGTGAATATTGAAATACGATAATTTTCAATATTCAATATTTTAATCAAAATAAATTAATTTTGGTGTCATGGAGAATTTGATAATCCGTTAGTTTGATTTAAGCTACACTATTGATTGCACAAAATCACAATAATCAACACTATTGATATTGTTGATCCAAAATAATAATCTGATAAATAAAATAACAAAAACCCACTCTTCTCATAATAACAATACCACCCCTTAACACCCATTCTACTCACACCTTATATGAATTTAATTTGTTCTAACGGAGTTCCCCAAGGATGTGATATTCAAGATGTAAATTCCGCACTCTTCTTTTAATTTATTTTCATTTATTATCGTATTTTAATCATTCCTATCCAAAGTAAAATAGTAACTTTAGTATGATATATATATTATAATATTTTTTTATATTTAATATCCATCACCATGTCTCTGCTATTCTCTTTCTATTGTAAAAATGAATACATCGTCCTGAGGTGTTAATTCATCATCTTTGTAGACGATGATTTTTTATTACTTCCTTTAAGGATATAAATGAAAAAAATTATTGGTAATCAAGATTATAATATGTGTATTACAAATCATTTAATTATCTAGAAATATTATAGACACTAATATTAAATAATAGGATTCTAGTCCATAGCGGCGGAAAAACTACCAAAATAAACTAAATTTTTTTCATTAATTATCAATCTAATGAATCCTCCTTATAACATATAACCAAATGATATATGTGGACCATTTAATTTTTTTTTAAATATATTAATATAATTCAACTCCACATCTAGAGTTTTTTCATCCAATTTACCAAAACTCCCACAACTGTAAACAATGGAACCAATCATAAAACCACAAAACAATAACTCCCTGAACAACAAATGTAACATTAAAACTCATCATAATGGCTATAAATAGACATATTATAAATATTATCAAAAAATTATATGATTAAGAGTTTCTCTATTACCTCATTAATGAATATAATTTTATTATCCATGGAATTAATTAAAAAAGAATAATTCATTCAGATATAATGTAAGGGACATCATATCAATTTCAATTTCATTGAGACTTACTTGGTATTTTGAACCTAATATTTATTATTTGGTGTATCTACTACCATATTCATTATATTTTGTCATTTTATGTTATATATCTCTTAAGAAAGGCCTTAATACCTCTCCTAGTTTTAATTCAATCTTTATATTTCTTGAATACCTTCTTAGATTGTCATTTCTAATGAGAACATTTTGACACCACGACTTCCTCGTGTCACATGACTTGAAGGAAGCGGTGATATAGATCATGAGGTTGAGGTCAATGAGCCGCCATTTTCCCCACTTATCAAGACACATTTGGCACCTCTTCCTATCACTTATATGGGTGTTGATTCCCAGTTTCTAGAAGGTTTCCGATATATGTTTCAAAGCATGCAAGGTAGAGTGTGACGTTCGCCAAATATGGTGGAGTTGACTTGTGAGTTTCAACTACAATATCCTCCTACCTTCTATACGGATGGTGGACCACATACAGAAAAGTATCGGTATGAGGTGATCCTCTCTATATTTGACAATCTAGAGACAGCGACAAAGCATACAATTAATCATGATTATTATATGATTTTGGATTCATCCATGAGGTGGATGAATGTCATCAACTAGGTATGATAACATATAAAAATGATTTGGGAGAACTATTAGTCATTACTCTACGATTAATTATTTCCCCATAATCTGAGGGATAAAATAGAAAGAGAGTTATTGAATATCAAATAGGATAATATCTCAGTAATGGAATAATTTTCCCATTTCACCGAGATGCACTGTTTATATAATTCTCTATCTATTGATGATTGGATGACTATTAGGAGATTCTATGGTGGACTGAGTTATGCCATTTGATCATAGTAAAAAATATTCAGGTTGACAAATATTTTCTTATTTTTTAATCAGGACATAATTACATAATGATGTTTGAGAGATGCGTAAGGTTAATGCTAGTGTGGTTCAGAATCTCAGGCCTCTAGTGGATCATATTTTGGGTGAAAAAGAAGATTTGAAGAATCTAGTTTTGGTAGTATTTGATAGGGTGCTTTCACATATAGTTCTCTAATCTGTCTCCAGTGTAGAGGAATAGAGCACATCAAAATGTTCAATACATGGAACCCAGCTGAGTGGGGATGATGTGGAAGGATGGGTAATCATAGCCATTTATAAGGTAATTTCCCACCAATTCCTAGTGAGTAGTTCTTTACATCTAATCCTTATTCTTGACCTTGTTAATAGTATAATGACAATCATGGAGCTGGAATACAACTATTTGTTCATGCCGAGGTGGTGGTTCTAGTAGAGAAAATTTGGTATATGATTCTTAGTTCCATCATAGTGAGACTTCTTAGAGAAGATGGCTAGTGAATCAGGGTCACAGTACATGTCAGTTACATGCAGTACAACATGAACTATAGGAGAAGAGAGCTGGAACATCTACTACATTTAGTACCATTCTAGTTGCCTCTAAATTAGTATCTTCCTTGTGTGAGACATGCATGTCTCACTGATTTATATTTGATTAAATCAGTGAGAGTCTAGGAGTCGCCATCGATTATTATCATTGAATTAGGATGCTAGATACACCATTGGGTATCCATTCAGTGGTTATTCACTATTGTAAGAATTTTTCCCTTGAGGTAGGAAGATATATTTTGGCGTTGAACCTATATACCATTGACATGATATTTTTAGATTTATTTATAGGCATAGACATTCTAGTTCCCTATATTTCCCGTATTTACATATATCATTGGAGGGTGATCTTTTTATCACATATGGCATTATGCATATGTGTATGGGAGAAATTAATGTCAATGAGACATGAGGAGGACCTCAACATTTATGGCTTGGTAGTGTTACAACATCGGTCACTAGTATTTATCATAATGACCAAGGGTTACAACCCACTAAATTTTAACTTGTATTTGACAATTTTAGGGAAAAATTTCTAGAAAACACTTTTTTCTAAATATTTTCGCGTGGTAGATTTTATTATTGATCATGTTCTTGGAGAAGTACCTTTGACTATTTCACCTTATAAGATGACACATAATGAACTTCTGTATGTCATATATCTGTTGGAGGATATATAGGCAAAATTATTTATTCAACCACATAACTTCTTCTTGGGTTTCACCAGTAATCTTTTATATGAATTAAAATAGAGCCATCAAGAATTTTGTGGATTACTGTCGTTTGAATCAACCGATGAATAAGAAATTATATTAACTGTCTAGAATAGAAGACATCTTTGATCGGTTTCAAGGATAGATGTTTTTTAACATACATTTTAGGTCGAGCTACTATTAGGATCATGTAAGTACTTCTTGCGTAGCTCAAACATTATTCATGAGTATTTATTTTCCCTACATGTACCTGGTTATTCCATTAAGACTCACGAATACTCCTTTTGACTTCATGGATTATATGAACGAGGTCTTTTAGAAATTTTTGGATTCATTTTTTGTTGTATTTGATGATGGTATATTTGTGTATTCATGCTCTTGACACCACCATTCAACCCCTATTGAGATCATGTTGAATACATTGACAGTGAATCAACTATTTTATAATATCACTAAATTCCACTTCTGGATTGATAATTTCAACTTCCGTGTCTGTATCGTTTAGGAAGAAGGAGTTTTAGTTGACCTAGAGAAAGTGAGAGCTGTAGTTTCTTGGGATAATACCAATAACATCTTGGGGATAGAAGGATATTACAAATGATTCATTTAAAAATTCTTACACCATGTAGAATTATATACATGCTTGACAATTAATTTTGTGAAATTACAATGGGATGAATCTTGGGAAGTATCCTTTCATGATTTGATGGGAATACTAACATTATAGAGAATATTGATTCTTCATGATCCAGGAAAGTCCAATAGAGTCTATTGTGACACATCATGTGTCAGGCTCAGATCTATTCTGACACAGTATGATAAATTGATTTCATATTGTTCTCATCATTTGGGGATTAATTAGTGATGTTATTTGATGGACGACCTTAATATCGGTGTTTTTGTTCTTTCCATAAGCTATTTGAGACACTATTTACCATGTGAGTATTTTTTTTATTAAAATACAAAAATCCTAAAGTACATCTTCACTCAGTCTGATCTGAATCACATGCAGTGTTGAGGTGTCATGTACTTACAATTATTTGATATTGTGATTTCCTACACTCCTGGAAAAGTTAATTATGTATTTGATGCACTATGTCTGAAGACTTAGTGTCAGGTGGTTTAGGAGTCCAGTGATGAATAAGAGATTATTGGCTTATTCTCAGAGATATACATTGAGGATCAAGAGGATCGTGGTCATATTTTTATAATAGCCTTAATAGTGAAATCCATTAATATGGAATGAGTAAGGTCGAGACAAGTATCTGACCATGAAGGACATTCCCTACGGGAATGTTTCTTAAATTATAATACTAATTTTGGTTGGAATGTTGATTGGGATAATAATATTTTGTTCTGTGGGTTTCTATGGGTCACCTTAGACATAAGAGAGTATATAATGAGGGATCATCACAACTCATCATGGGAGGGAAACCTCAGTGTCACCAAAATCTAGAGAGATCTATGACATTATTATTGGGGATCTAGACTGAAATATGAGATAGCTGATTTCATCACTTGATGTTCCACCAATTAGCATATAATGGTGGAGCATCAGTATTTGGAAGGTATTATTCACCAGTTTCCAATTATTGAGTGGAAATTGGGCATTTTTTCGAAGGACACCGTGACTCGTTTACCCATTTAACTTCATCAAAAACATACATTATGGGATTTCATTGATCATAAGGTGAAGGTATCAAACTTCATACTTGCGTGAGAGACCTTCTCGGTATAAAAGTTAGAAAGGCTATACAACAAGGAGGTTGTACATAATATTGAGGTTCCACATTCTATTTTCTCTAATAGAGATGCACATTTCATGTCATGGTTCTAGAATTGGTACTGATAGAATTGGGTATCTATGTACTTATGATCATGACCTATCACCCACTGACCGATGGATTGATGGACCATACAATTCAAGTTATAGAGGATATGATCCATGCTTGGGTTCTCAATATGGGGGTTCCAGGGAGAAACATATCCACCTAATTGAGTTTTCATTTAAAAATGTTTCCATGAATCCATTAAGATGGATCCCAACTAATCCTAGTAGGGTATGCCATGACACTCAACTTTGTTCTAGATATAGATAGGGGAGGAATCAATTCTTAGAACATGTCTCATATAAGAGACATCAAAGTAGGTTTGGATGATTCGATTGTGTATGTTGATAGCTCGGTCTAGAAATCCTTCATATGCAAATATGCACATATGACCTATTGTGTTAGTGGACAAAGACTAGGTTTTCTTACAAGTCTCACCTAGTATAGGGAACAAAATTATTCCTAAACAGGGTAAGATAGCACTGAGATTCACTGGAGCCTTCGAGGTTGTGAAGTGTGTCGAACCAATGGCTTACCATATTTCACACCCTCAGTGATACTAATCTATGAATAATTTATTTGATGTATATAAACATCATAAAAACTATCTAGAATGGACACATTTCCTTCATCTAGCTATGGTCGAATTGGATATGGATGCATCCTTTGAGGAGTATCCAGAGTGTATTGTTGATCAAAACGAGAAGAAACTCAGGGGAATTATGTTCTTGTTGTATGGGTGCTAAGGTATAACTACTAGGTACCTGATCATACCTATGATAAGGAAGATGATATATGATCATAGTGTCTCAAACTGTATTTGAAAATAACTCGTTTCCCTCATAAGTCTATCATAGGGATGAGTTGCTATAATGAGGGGTTTTGTAACAACCTAAATTTTCTGAAATGCACATATTGATTATTTTAAAATTTAAAATACCTTAAATGTCACTTATTATGAGTCTTAAACAAGTCACATAGGTCACATGGAAATCTAGGGATCATTCATATCTTGGTGTTTTTGAATGGGAAAAATACCTACACTGCACAATTTACCTAAACCATGTGACACAAGGCCCATGCCCAAGCAGCTACGGACAAGGGCATCCATAAGTCCAAACGTTATGTATTAAACTGTGTGGAACTAGGAAGATGACCATGAAACCATCTATATAATTTTTACAATGACTTAGTGCACAGTTTGTTCATGGTTTGTAAACCATGTTCGAAAATTCTGTGCCCCCAATCATTTGGGGTAATATACGATTCCCTCATTTATTTGTTAAATAATTGTATTTTTTCCATTCCTTCAATGGTTCAAACCTGTGATTCTCCTTTAGTAGGTTTGAAAATACCAAAATCATCAATATATTTTATCTCCTTCCTCAATAATTTTATCCTCGATTCGTCAGAAACACCGGGAAGCACAATGTAAGGATAACCACAATAAAACTATTTTTTATGAAACATTGGATTTGTTATGCTGTTTGGTTTTTGGATAGTATTCCCAATTATTAGGTCAATGAACTGAAGCTCATATCACTTAAAAACTTCTTAAAATATGAGTTGGACATAAAACAAGGAATCGTCTATAGATGTAGGGTATATTGTCACATTGTGTTCCATTTGTGTTTTGGCCACTTGATATTTATTTTGTAGTTCCATAAGCCTATATTTTCTGATCTTTAAAATTGTGTTGACTAATTATTTTATAATGGACCCTTATTCTATGATATAGATGAATTAGTTCATATATATAGGCATATGCATCACACATAACCTATATTGATACCCATAGGTGTACCACCTTGAGATTTATTATTTTGAAAAAATGTCTCAAAATGCATGGAACACAATTTATAATATTGAATGACTTTTAAATTAATCAGACATTGACTATTTTGTAATTAATTAATTAATAGGTTCCTAAAATGTGTTAGGATCTATTATATATGGATATTCTCAAATGAGTTATTGATTTTTTGCACGACCTTACCCATTACACTTAATTCTTACAATTGAACATTCCATGATTAGGAAAGTGGAATGGATGGCATTTTAAAAGATGGTTAGGGTATGTTGGTTACTACCATATAAAATAATTCGTTAATAATTTAATGAATCCCATGGATGGAATGTATTTTCCCATACTCATGTTTTTATAGAATGGAACTTTTGTTTTGAATTACATAATTGTAAATTGTAATTGTTGTATGAGATGCATTGAAAAATTATTCAGGCTGATATGATGTGAATGATTTTTATATATATGTATGGGTGAAAGGTATTTCCTCATGTTATTTATATATACATAGGATTTATGGTAATGTTCTTAACATGACATGTCCACCCAAACTACCCTTGCATCAGTTCTAGCTTACTGCATTGGGAGTAGTGATTATTAGATCATAGACATGTGTTGGAGACCTATATGTTACATCTTGATCCAAACCATAAATATATATATATATATATATATATATATATATATATGTGTGTGTGTGTGTGTGTGTGTGTGGAGACATGATATGAAATTTCAACTACAAGATGAAGTAGGTAGACCTATCAGCTATACTTTAGGAACCTGAGTGGGAGGTTACTTATTTATTCTACACTACATTACATTCCATTTTTATTACTTCACACTAAATTGTTTTCGTCACCTACATAGTGTACACGTCGAGAAAATTAGTGGTGGTCTAGATAAATTTATCTTGTACCCTACATGCCCCACAATTTACACCAGAGAAGATTTTTTTTCCTATAGGTATTGATATGGGCATTCACCCTTCTATAGGTTATTGATCCCAATTACTTAGATAGAGGTTATGAGCAGGGGATCAATAACGTACTTGTGATTCTATGGAGAGGATTTTTTTCATCTTTTGTTAACTTTTTTATGGAATAACTATTTATTTTTTAATTTTTTTAATTCTATACTTGCATCCCAAAAATCCATATACATATCAGAAACTACATTTGATATTTTTCGTTAATATATAATGTTATCTAATTCTTCTACTGCTTGTTTATTTAGTTGAAACATATGTTTTCACTATTTTTTCCATATCTTTCAATTGTATGATGTGTCTGTTATTTGTTACTATTTTTTATATCTATTTTGTTACTCTAATATGGGGTTATTGTTTGCCCACTATAATACATTTTACATCATGCTGCTAGTCGACAACCACTTCCATATGGGTAGACATGCCATGGGTCAAGTGGCGAACCAGGCTCTTGAAATGGGATTAGTGGAATCCTGATCTATTACATATATCTATGCACTATATTTATAGGAATGTTGAGTGATTCCAATCCACTATGGGGATATTTTAACTATGTTTATGGGAATGGGTATTAATCCCAATACACTCAGGAACTCTATCCACTGTGTTAAAAAAGAAATGGTAGTGATCCGTGATAAAAGAAAATGAATTTGAAATTCTTTTTCTATGAAAGAAACATATTTTATTAATTATTCTTATGTTATAATAAATCATATATTATTCAATTAATATATCCTTATTCCATGATTTAGTATTGTACATTAATGTTTGTTTGGGAATCATTTTCTAATGATTTATTCATGGGCATTGACTATGATGGCATACCCACATCCCACCTTATTCTAACATATCATCCTAAAATATTGTCTATTAGGTTTAATCATACTGAGTATATTATCTCACCCCTTTATTATGATTCCATTACCCACGGTAAAAATAAAAATTATAACTTGGGATATTTCAATATGGCTATCTAGTTTTGTTTGATTATGGATAAATATTCACAAAAAGGTTTTTTATCTCATATCCAAAGACACTAATACTTTATAGATCTATGATTATGGGATTATTGTGATATTTTAATTATGATTCATGGAAATATAGTTATGTTAATTTATTTAAGTCAAATGACTTGTTATCAAAGATGGTATATAATTATGTTTTGAGCCCTTGATTCAGAATTGCATGTTTGGGGAACCTCAAATTATCCCAATCCATAGAGATCTTTTGTGCTCAGACTATATTAATACCCAAGAGAGTTTCACCTCCACCATCTTATAAATTTTTTAGATAACAATAAGAATCACTGTAGCTTATATGTGATTATTTTTATGATCATTAATGAATAATTCTAGTTTTAGAATCTTCTATTATAGATCTTTGAGTATCACATTTAATTTTATTAAGATTCATGTGCGTGTATATATCACCACTTGATGGATTATACCATCGAATTATTTCATTGTAATACTGGAACAATAATTTTTTTTCTAAAAAAACACCAATGAAGAAGGAATTCTATTGTGGGGTGTTTTTTAACTTTGAGTTAATTTTGTTGGTTATGGCCTTATTCTTACTTTATATATATTTTTATTCATCAATTATGAAAAATGACTGTGTTTTAACCTATCCATTGGGAACATAAATCATTATTGGAACTTTTATGTGGTAAAATGAGGATAAAAAATATGTTATGATTATATGATGATCATTTATTGATTTAAACATATACAATTTGTTTTTCATTTAATATTTAACCATTAAATTTGGTTATTGGTATTTAGTATTTTCAGACATAATTATAAATCATATAATATAAATGGACTAATATAAAATGAAAGATCTCTAAATAACCCATCCATTGGATCTGAGAATTCTGTCCAGATTGCATATAAGTACACAATGTGTATCTCACAGGTAAATTCTATGTAATCTCATACACTACAAGAGTTAAAACCATGATTGATCTACTCCATCTTGTAGTAAACCCACACATCATGTGTAAATTCATAACACATCCTGATTGGGATATCTTAGTTCAAATTTATCTATACTATGCAATATGTTACTCGCTTTCACATTATGCAGTTCAGGAGTCAAATAAGCATTTTGAATTTTCTTAACAACATGTGTGACTGGAAAAAAAGGTTAAATAGAGATCACATGAAATGTAACCCATGTACACATCGTTCTCCATAATAATTGTTATTTTTGTATCACATGATTAGTCAACTAGCATGTATCATGGATTTATGAAAACGATACATATATGGCGCATAGCTTTCATGTACAAGAATTTTATTCTACATGTTTATTTAAAAGTTATATCAAATAATTATTCCATTTAACCCCAATAAACATGTTTCATTATTTCATTTATTAATATTACATGAAATTTGATAGGTTATGAAAAGACACACTCTCTCTCTCTCTCTCACACACACACACACACATATATATATATATATTAAAATTTAAATTTATTTTGGAGTAATATTCAATGAAAAAAACAATATATATTTGTAATATATTGATTACTCCACACAAATTAAAATAATTACATGGAATGTCAATTAACATGTGTTTAAGTGTTATATATTGTAATGAAAACACTATGTAATTAAGTGGTTAAAAATTATTCTATATGTTGTATGAGTTGAAAATATATAACCATAATACATAACAGGTAGTTTGGACATGCCATCACCGTATTTAATCTATGTAAATAATTTATAGATTGTTAAATTTAAATATAATTTATTTATTTATATTTTTAAAAATATAAATGAATAGAATATATAGATTTTTTTTGGAAATTATGATATAATAATTGATAAATTATTAAAAGAAATTTTTTAAATTGACCACAATTTATCTTACTTATGAATGATTGAAATGAATTCTATATTATTAAATGTGCAATCGCTCCATGAATTTATATTATCCTGAGAATATATTTATAAGTGTATATAATTGTATATTTTTATGTTATTATTTTTTTTTTTATAATATTCTATTTTTATTTGCTAGAAATTCTAAAATAATAATGTTTTATTCGATAGTGTATGTGATGATCAATACCTTGTCTAAATAAAATGTGAAATATTATTAAAATATTATTAATCAATATAATATTTATAACCTTACCATTAAAATGGAAGGTATCAATAGTTTAATATGATCTATTTAATCTATTTTTATTTATTTATTATTAGTATTGTAATATTCATTTAAAATAAAAGAAATTGTTTTAAAAAAACTTTTTTTTCTAAAAGAATGATTTTTCATGAAGTGTGAAAATAAAATAAAATTTAGTTTTACAACATTTAGAAAATTTACATGAAAAATAAAACTAAATTATTTAATTCGTCATATCAAAATTATCATCGAGTAATTTTATTCGATATTTATGAGATGATTCATTTTTGATGAATTGATAATTTTTTTGAGTTTTCTTTGAAATTTCCATTTCGATTAAATTATTTATTTAATAAAATTATAATTTTAATTAGATAAAAATTAAAATTGATTTAATAAATTATCAATTAAACTATCATAGTTCATTGGAATCTTCTTCTGGTTGAGTTTGCGAATAAAATCATTATAAACTTTTTAGTGATTTTTTTAAAACCCAGCTTAATCATCATATCCACAATGTTAATTTTAAATTAAAATTTACCTCATCTGTAGATTGAATTTCAAAAATGTCATTCGGTATTTGGAATTATAAAATTTTTATAATCAATAAATATTACAACTTATTTTTTCCCGAAATGAATAGTGTATAATAATAATAATTAATTACCGAAATTAGGAAAAACATTTACTTACCATGGATTAAACTAAGACAATAAATGTAAAAAATTACATACCACCTTTTAAATACAATTTTTTGTGACATATTTATAGATTATATCTTCTAGGATCGATGATGACTCCTTTTGGAATATTTTTTCTTAACTAAAAATTTGGGTTGATTGAATAATTTCAAAAAAATACAATTGTTCCATTCACCGAACATATATAAGGGTACCCATAGTCTTCTCTTATTATCAGCATAAAACCGATTTTTTGAAAAATAATTACAGAAATAGAATCCCAAATTTACACCATATATCCTATAAGTCTTATTTTTGTCATAAATCCAACCTAGCATGGATTTGATGAAAACCTAATGAGGATACAATAAGAAGATATTTTTTCTTCAACAAGACTTTTTTAATTTATTTATTCCTCCACATACTAAAATTATTATTAAGACATATTGATATAATACCCTCAGTATATAAAATTCACCTTGATACTTTTATGGTAATATAATTTCATATAACAACCTCCAATTTCGTTAAATGGGTTAAAAATCATAATTCGTTTTTACAGAAGACTGCTACCTCGTTAACTGATGAAATTCATTATTTCATTTAAAACATTTACAATTTGTTATGATGATGGATAAAAATTATATATAGATTATTTATTAAATAATCATAAATATTAATTAATTATATCAAATATATATATATATTATACTTTTGATTCCATTGGGGATATGACAAAGTCACTCGTGTGTACGGTATACTGTCGCGTCCTGAACCAATGTGATTCATCATTCACCAACACTTTACATGGAATTTAATATGAATAAATTTATTAAATAAATGTGATATATATTAAATAACTGTTATATAAATGAAATATTTTTTATTGTAGAAATATAATATTCATTCTTACCTTTTTACCCCATTAAAGTTGATAACATATTCCCTGTACGTGTGGACTATTCCCTTTCACATGTGATGTTACTCTCTATTCATTACCACAATAAATGGATAATTCGTATAAGTATATTTAATGACATAATATGGTATATATGATATTATTATATATATTTTATGTTAAAATATTACTTATCTCATTTCCATAAAGATTGATGAAAAATGGAAATGTCACTCATGTGAATATACGACCTACCACCTTCATGATCATAACATACATCACATTTAATATCTATATTATCGGATTAGGATTAAAAATATAATTGATGAATAAATAGGATAATTATTACATGATTATTATTATTGAGATTATATAACTACATATTATTCACAACAATGGGATCATTCATGACAAAACACGCATGAAAAAATAAATCACTTAACGCATAAAATAATGAAAATAGCTATGTTTAGTAAGTAAAGAGGAATAAGATGTTAAAAAAGGATCATATGTGATGTTATAAATATTGATATGGTTCTTTAAAAAGTTAATGAGATGATTAAATCCACTACACTAGAGGATAAAGAATGTTCAACGGATAGAATGTGTGAGGTAAGAGATTTTGTCTCAATTTCATTTCATCTGGGCATAATGTAATGTTATTCACCTGGTCTCCATTATATAATGTATAGAAATCCCTATTGACATAAAATATCAGCAATAAACCATTATTAATGATATTTTTACTTCAATTTATTTATTTCATCCAAGGGTATTTTACTTGAATATTCTCAAGTGGTAAATAATTTCGTAACTCAATGTCTTTTCACTGGGTTATATTAGTTCTCCATTTTCATTGATATTCGTAGAATATGTGTATAAATACTATTTATTATGTTATTTTTTATATTTTTTTATTTCTTATTATTGTTGATATAAATAACAGATTCATTGATTATTCCTAGATTTTATTTTATAAGAATTTTATGGGTTTACTCAAAAATCTCACATTAATTTGAATTTTTTATACATAAATTTACATTGAATGGAATTATTTTATCATTGAAAAACAAACACGATATTTTTTCCCATAGGTTATCAATTTTATTTTTAGTAATAGTATTATTTTTCTACTCTTTGGTACTTAAAATTGTTGTGAAAGATCTTTTTATAAAATCCATCATTTTTTCTCTTCAATCAGAAAAATGTATTCATGTAAGACCAAATTTCTATAAATGTCTAAAAAATTATTATTTTTTGATTTAAAAAGATTTATTAAATAATTTTTCACACAATTTTAATTTTAAAATTTTTCATAAATGGAATCATCATTTCATTTTCCCAATAAGTCTCTTTTCTAACATTTATACAATGATAAAGGGATGTTATTTTTAACCTATCTGAGAAATAAAAAAGTATCAACCTTAATGATTGTCATTTCATTGAAGCATCATCATAAAGATTTATAGGTATTTATTAATGAATTTTTCTTCTATATACTTTCAAAATTCATAGCTTTTTAAAAGTGATTTGGAAGGAAATAGATTTAAAAATGGTTTCAAAAAGTGATTTTCAAAATGAATAGTATATTTTCCTCAATTATTTTTTATGATATTTTATTCATAAAAAATAAAAAACTATTATCTAACATTTAATACGTGGAGGGATATTTTGTTTTTATATCATGATTTTTCTTCCTATCGATAGTTTTTTATTTTTTTGACCAAACATAGTATTGATATTTAGTTCCTTGTTTTTTTATAAATCATTAAGTCCCCTATAATATCATTTCAAATTATATTTCACCTAAATATCCATATTATTTATCATATATAACTTTACTGTTTAAACCAAATATCATTTCCACAAATGTAATTACACATTGATTTAATCTGTTTATATGATAAAATATTCATAAATCTTTATTCATTACTAAATACAGATATTATATGGTAACTATTTATTAGATAAATAGTTTTTCCAATATATGAGTAATTATTTAGGTATGAATGTAATTGGTGGGGAAAGGTTATTGATTGTCCCTAATGGCATCAGTAGTCTCAGGGGATGAATCAATTACATATCATTATTTTAATGGGGTTCTATCATTTTGTTTTAATATTTATTGATAGTATATTTTGATGGTAAATGTTTCAAGTTATTATGAAAAATGAAATAAAATAATTAATCATTTCCTTTATTATGAAAAATGTTTTTATTTTCCATAATATTTTAATAGTTTAATTATCTCTGGATGTATTTTTATCAGTTTATTATTCAAATTATAGGAAAGTTCAGTTATTTAACATTCCATATTAATTATGTATTATCATTCCATGATACCCATTTAATTTAAATAGAATGTGTGTTTATTAATTTAAATTTATATAATGATTATTATCAATGATATTTTCACAATGATCTTATATCTGGAAACACTTCTTTCTCAGTTTAGTGATTATAGGTCACCTTTACATATAGATTATAATTAATTATTCATGGTTTCTTCCAATGAAATCAACCATTAATGAGCATTTTAGATCCCCCTAATTTTTATTATTTTCATAGGAATCAATAAAGTTTAATATTACTAATAAAAAATGATAAGATATATAGAGTAATTTTATTCTCAAAAAATTATAATTATTTTATTAAAATGTAAGTTGTGGATCATTTATATATCTGGCTTACGAATACTACTGAACATTGATTCCCTTTATGGTGATATAAATTTAATCATATGCCAATAAATTAATGAATAAATTGTCTATCGCCTATGGGGGTATGTGCTTTTATAATGGATATAAAAAGATTATTTTTAGAATTAATGAGTAAGAAATTAAGGATAACATAAATCAGGGCATGTAACATTACGATTAACACTGATGATAAGTTTCGTTTCATTATAATATTTTTTTAAGTAAGATATTATGTGGTTTTTGATAAAATAAATCATTGTACAGACAATATATGTAGATTTGGTTATATAAAATATATAAATATTAGAAATATATCTGAAAAAGGCACATTGGGTTGGACTTGATCATCACCCAATACATGATAATAGATTTTACTCTGCAAATTGTTTGACGCTCACAAAATATATGATTTAAATAATTAATATTTTCTTTATATACCATTATGATGGATTCGAATTTATGATGGAAATGAAATACCTAGATTAAACCTAATGTGTATTATATATAAAATAAGGCATCTCATTGTAATGAGAAAATACATTATATATGGAATGGAATGACATAAACCAAATAATTTCCCTGGAAAATGATGTGTATGATGGAAAGAATGATATCTCATATTTGGGATCCGTTTATAGTTTTACAATTTAAATATTTAGAATCTATGAATAAACCATGTAAATGGATTATTATGGAGGATAACCTATAGACCAATAAAGGACTACATTGAAATAAATTTTTTTTTGCATATTTATTGAGATTCAATAATTAAATTATAGATGTTTTTAACAATGGTATTGTTCTATAATAATCATGAACACATTATGGATTATTTTAAATTTTAGAAGCCAGTATTTATTCATTAACATAATAATTATGGATAACATCATGGGTTTATGACAATAATGTTTATCAAGAAATAAATTTCATAAAAACTCCATTTTATAGTTTTTCTATGAATATAACATGAAAAAGGTTTATTTTGGTAAAAAAAATCTAGGAATATAACACAATTGTCTATAATATAAGAATAAATTTAAGTATAAATTCCATTATATTTTTTTGGACTTATGAATAAGGTTACTCTTAAAAATTATATTTTTGATTATTTTTTATCTTTTAAAACTACGAGTCATCATAATTTGTGAACACTATAGGTTTTATAATAATATATTTTTGAAAAAGATAACTAATAACATCTAGTAATGTGATGGGGGTTTTCCAAAAGACTAACGGACAATATAGACACAACACCTACCAGTATCCTACGTGATGTCTTGGAAAATATTTCATTGTTTTAGTTAATCTAAAATTAAAATAAAAATTAATTTTGAAACAATAATATTTATGTTGAGGTTTAGAAATTATTGTAATACATTGTAGAATATTACCTAACCGTATTTGTTTTGTAAAATAGATTGATATTGAAGGAAATACATTTACATAATCTATTTACCTTATAACATGTTAAATGAAAAATTTAGTTTTTTAAGAGTACGAATATCATTTTTTATCATATTTATTTAACTGAGTAAGGGATGAATTCATAATTTGTTGAAGGAAAATGAAAGAATGAAATTATGATTTTTAAACTAAAATGTATAAAGTAAGTCTATTTCATTATATTAAAATATAGTAAACTAATTACCAAAATTTAGGAAAAGGCTCATAAAAAAATCCTATCCAATTACATTTTTATCAGAAAATTTAGGTGGAAGTTTATATCATATTTGATTTATGGTTTTGAGTCCCATAACATTCTATTGATCATTCAATTTCATGTGATCAATGAACTCAATAACTTTTCAAGATTATATTTTAATTTACTCAATGTAAATATATTTAGTTACCACCGTTTTTCTCAAATGTAGAAACCTAGTTATGTGTCTATCCATTTGAACTATTTAGTTCCCTCTATTAATTATTAATTTGTTTTATTAGGAACAATATTTACAATGTGGGTTTTTTAAAAAATATTTTCATATATAAAACCCTTGATTACTTAAATAATTATAAAATTGAAAGGAAGAAATGTATTTAATGTGGGTAGAATAAAACACCGAGATATTATAAAATAAAATTTTCATATTCTATAAAGTATGTGACACACAATAAAAAGCTACATCGAATTATGAAATATTATTAGAATAATATTATTTAACAAAACAGTTATATCCATGAGTTAAAATTGGTGGATATGAAAAATATTAACTAAATTTTGAAAAATACGGTTCTGGACTTATTATTAATAAAATAAGAATCATTTTATTGAGAAAGGAATGTTTTCTCAAAAATGATATTTTTCTAAAAGACTCATTAGTCATGCTTGGATAAAATAATTTAATTTTTTTTAAAGAGTATAGAAAATTTATTTGACAGAATAAACATAATTTTTTAGATTATTTTATAAAAAATAATTATTATTGAATTTTTCATATTTTTTTGAGATGTTTTATTTTTTTGTGGAATAGTGAAATTATAGATTTTTATTTTAAAATATAATTTTTAATATTATTTATCTAGGTAAAAAATATTTTAATTTTTTTAAATTGTTAAGTTAGTTAAATTTGAATTATTAATTTATTTTATGTAATATTAATCATTTTCTTATTTAATTTTGATATAAAAACATAGTATTGTTTTGAACCCTTTCCATTTAAAACCCCCTTTCTCGTCACGTTTATGGGATTAATTTTAAATTATATTTTTCCACTTACATGAAAATTATTTAGAAATATTGATTCTATATTTTAAATTTGAATAATATAAAATTACTCATAATGAAAAAATAACTTTAAAAAAAAAAATTAATTGTGAAAATAATAAACTTGTATAACAGCAGTTATGGTAAAAATCATTTTACAAAGGGGGATAAACTAACAAGATACGTGATAAAAATGACCCAAATACATGTAAAAAACCTATTTTCAAGCCAAATTTTAACTTATATATTATATTTTATTCAATATTCAATTCCTCAATCTATTCGAATGATAAATACATGGTTGTAAATGCATATTTTCAAACAATTACAATTGGCCCACTCAGCTCACTTATAAAAGGCCACCACTAATCCTCATTTCCTCACACCCTAAAACCTTTTTGTTTTGGTAATCACCTACCCAAATCACATTACAAAATCCCTCCTATAATCCTATAGTCCTTCATTTTGGCAGAAAAAAAATTTGATGGCCTCCATGTAAACTAAAGGTCTATACCCAAAGAAGAGGAAATGATCTTCAACAAGCATTTTAATTTTATGTATTCCTCATATTTATTATATTAATGATTAACCACAAATAAATAATTAAAAAACTATATTACATATGATTTTATGTTTTTATGAAAAGGTAATTCCCTAAAACCACCTCAACATACATCAAATGGGATACCAAATCACTGTTTGTTTGTATGGTCGACTACCACCACACAAACTGATGTCATTCATACTTTAATTAAAAAATATCATAGTTGGATATGATGAAATATATAACATATTTTTAAATATATAGTTATTATATAATATATATTTATTTTATTTTCCATACATCATGGTAAACAATAAAATCGCTAGTGTGTATATCAGACTATCACATAAGGAAGTGATGTGATTCACTATTCACTAATGCTTTATATGGAATGTGACAAGGAATAAGTTATATAATAAATGTGATATAAATGAAATAATTATGATTTTAATTAAAAATTTTCATTATTATTTTATAATATTCTCTCTTATCTTTTCCCAAAATTAATGATGATAACATCATACGTATATGTGTGGACTGCAACCTTCAAAAAGCGATATGTCTACATTTTTATAACACCAAAAAATGATTACTATATATTATTATATTTATATAAATTAAATTTTATATCTTATATTATGATATTTATGTTAAGGTAAAATATTTCTTACCTCCCTTCCACAATGATTATTGAAAAATGTAAATGTTACTCAGGCGTACGTATGACCAACTGTCTCTATGATCGTAACGTACATCAATTTTCGTACCTTTATTTCGTGATTGGTTTTAAAAGTAATGTTTATGTATGGATATTATATTTATATATTTATTATTATTATTATGGAGATGATTGAACTATATGATATGAAAAATGACATGATCATTCATAAAGAAACTAGTATGGGAAAAAAGAAAATTTAAATAATAAATAATGAAAATATCGAAAAATTATTAATGAACGAGTAATATGATTTTATAAAATAATAATACATAATATAGTAAATATAAATTTTTTTCTTTAATATTTTAATATAGATTTAAAATCAAATATACATGAGTTTAAATCACATTCAACAAAAAGGAAGTGAGTGTTAAGATATTTCCTCTCAATTTCATTTCATTGTGAGTTATTGTAATCTGATGCACCTAATTTCAAATATATGGTGTATAAAAAACCAATTGGATATATAATGTCATTAAAAGCTAATTTTTAAAAAATTTTATCTTCAATTTGACTAATTTTATGTATGGGTATTAAAAATTAAAATTACCAATTGGTAAATAATTTAATGACTCTATTTCTATTCACTGGATTGTATTTCTTCATCATTGTCATTTATATTCATATGTTATGGGTATGATGAATTTTTATTTGCATATATTCTATATCAACGTTTTTATATGGATTTATAATTGATACACATATTAAATTTATTGAATAATTCTCATTTCAACGTTATGGTATCTTTCAAGGGTTTACTTCATAATCTAATTTAAATTGTGATTGTTTGTACATAAACTTGAATGAAAATAAATTATTTAACAAGTTGTCAATAAAAAATTTCATTTTCTTAACCAATAGTTATTCATTATCTTTTCATGTAATTAAAATTTTTTTATACTATTTGGTATTTTTAATTGTAGAGAAAATTTTATTATGAAAATACGTCTTTATTTCTCTCTTTAGTCAGAAATCCATTTTTTTCCAAAACCACATTTAATAATTTTTTTTCAAAATTAATTTCAGAATATTATAAATAATTTGTTAATGAAATTTTTACCATTTCAAATTTCAAATTTTTTTGAAAGGAATATACATATATTTTTTGGATATGTCACTTTTCTAACCTTTTAACAATGAAAGAGGAATGTTCTTCTTAACTTGTATGTAATTAACCACCATTATGACCATTATTTATTTGAATTTTTCATTTCCATTTTACAAGGTTATTATTAGAGAAAATTATTTCTAAAATATTCTATAAATTTATAATTTTTTAATGCTGCATTTTATGAAAAACAATGTCATAATTTTTTTAAAAGTTGATTTTCATTTTGAAAAGTATATTTCCCCAAGAATAATTATAAAGATATTTTGTTTGTCAATGATAGAAACCCTTTATCTTACATATACCCTATATAGGATATTTTGAATTTATAGAATTTTTATTATCCATATATATGGTTTATGATTATATTTAATAAGTATATTATTTATAATAACTTTAATTTACCATTTATGAATTTCATTAACTCCCCTAGAATTATTCAACATTTTTATCAATGGAAATTATATTTACCTTAAATGTCCATATTATTTGTCATAGATATTTTTATTTATTAAACCACAAATCATTTCTACTTATAGAGTTATATATTGAAATTTATTTTTTTATATAGAAAAATAATGATAAGATTATATTTATTATTAAATAAAAATATTTGATGATAAGGAAATTGTATATCACTTAAATGAAACATTAAATATATGAGGAAATATTAGGACATAAATGACAAGGGTGGGGCCTAGTTAATGATTTCCCTTTGATGAATCAGTAATATAATTGGATGAATTAGCTGGCTAGATTTAGTTAAATATACTTACATAGAACTATATTAAATTATATTAAGAATATATCATTTTGATAAATTCATTTCATGACTTAGAAATACAAAATCCTATAAATAAGAATTTCCTTTATTATTAATTTAGTAATTTTTAATCAAGGATATATTCATATTGTGATTATCTATGGATGCATTTATTTCTCAGATTATTATTTAATGGTAATGTATGTTTAGTTATTAAACCTTCAATACTTCCTATGATTTATATTTTCATGCTAGTCATATCATTTAAATTACATGTCCGTTCATTTATTTACCATTATATATTTATTATTATCCATTAGAATTTAAAAAAGGAATTATTTATGGACGTACATCCAACTTAGTTTATTGATTACATCACATTTGTTTTTAGTTTTTTATCATTCCATATATAATATAATCCTTGATATGTTAACATTTATATTATATCTGGAACACTATCTTCCAAGATAATTGATTACTTTGAAAGTGTGTTCAGTTATTTGCCTTTCCATATTGATTATTCCTGTTGATTCATGAGGAAATCCAGTATACATTTCTCTTTAATAATAATTTTAGACCAACCTTATTTTTTCCATTTACATGGAATCAATTATTGTAACTATTATGGATATCCAAGGATATTCTATATTGAATTATTTTTTTTTCTAAGAAAAATTAGGCATTAATTTTAGTATTCAAATATAAGATGAGAATCATGAATGTATCTTGTTTACTAATACTACCAACATATAGTGTCCATCAGGATGTGATTTCATGAAAATTATGAAAATTTAATTAAATAGATAGTAGCTCAGAGATACCAGGGTTAGGCTCGCTACATTTGTTATTTAGATTGACAGACTGTATGTTATGTAATTATCCTCATTATGTAAGGGCTTAAATGTATATATTTTTTTGTAAACCCTTAACTAGTCATTTGGATCCCCTACATTCATTTATGAAAGAATTATGTTATAGATGTGTCTCCAAAGAGATTAGTGATGATTCATGTTCAAACCTATGAAAAACCCAATATAGGATATTTGAGAAAACATTGGTCTAATTCAATACCCCAAATTAGGTTTGGATCCAAATTTTTTTTACCAAGGGGAATGGTTTGGTTTATTGATATCTAGATAAAATAACCATTGGGGATTTTAATGAGCATACCATCATACTATATTAAATCCATCAATTCCATGGATTATTAATAATGAAATATTTATCATTACCAATTAATAAAATAATAAAATGTCCTGAAATATGGAATTGAAATAGACAAAACTATATATAACTTTTATATTCAAATATCTAACTAATAATGTAAAATAAAATTAATATTAACAATATTATATTAAGATATTTTTTCAAATTGCTCATAATGATATAAAAAACTCTCAAATAAATATTATTTTACATAATCCTTCCATTACTTGAATTAAAAATCCACCATGGAGCTAATTTTTAACATGAGGAAAATATCAACAGATAATTTTATTAGGGAAATATTAATATTTTATTTTTCCATCATACCCAAATTATTATTGAATGTAATCGAAACATTTCATTCAACACCATTTTCATGTAAAGTATTGGGGAAACTCATGATCATTATTTCATAATTAGGATTTCCAGTCTATGGATCAACGAGTGACTAGTTAATGTAGTAAGAATGTAATGACTACCAAAACTATAATTAATTTCATTCTCTATAGTCTGTTTTATGAAAAGGATTTGATGTATCCTTTCATCTTGAATATCCACATGATGGGATATTACAGAACTAGTGTTTAGGAATATAGATTTTGGATAAAAATGAAGGAGACCATTTTTGTTATATTTTTTAATTAGAAAAATATAAATCAATATTTTCAAATTAATGTAGAGTATGGAAATATATGTCATCATAGTAGTCTTATCATTCATGACATAAGCCATGTCCCTAATTTCATATATTTACAATGGTGATACTAATGTTTTCTATATTATACTAATATAGAAAAATATAAAATATATGTTATAATACCCTGAACTAATTTTCCCACCTAACGTAGAATAAAATGGATAGAAGGATGATTATTTTATACACAGTAGGTTGCATTAATTTTATACTCCATTGGAATATCGGTAATGTTTAGAGAACAAATAATGAAACACAACGAAATAAAATTTACAATGACATCGCATATCCATTAATTTTCAAACAGAATGAGAGGACTGTGATTTACGAAATTTTTACAAAATTGTACTAGTGTAAACAAAAATAGTGAATAAATTTTTTAATATTATAAATAATTTACTAAAGATCAATGATACATAAGAGATGTTTATGATTCAATAAGGATGATAAATTATCTGATAATCTCATATTTCTACCACTACTAACCAGGATATCCTCATTCCCCCATTAATGATATTAAAAGTACAAATAATGTTCATAGGATTATTTTTTACTTAAATTAACACTTGAGATATGGTTTATAAGGAACATGGATTTAGAAAACTTAGCATTACAACATGAATGAAATGTCTGAATAATTCATGACTATTTTTGGGTAAATGGTTACTTTTAAATATCATTCATTGTGAAAAAATATTTAAACATATTATGGTATTCCTGAGGTTATTTTTCTTATCATGTGTGTCGAAATTTAATTTTAAGTCATGTTCACTTTGTTGGGAAGGAAGTTTGATTCCTATACCTATAATGAGAAATAGTTGACATCAAAATGAAGGTTCTTTATTTCATTAGTTGATAAATGGCGATTCATTTATCAATAATGATGAACACATGAAATATTTTTGGGTAAATATATTCATGTTGAATTATTATTTTTGTTATGTATTAGCAAAAATTTATCTTTGTATTATATTGAGCATAGTTATTAATTAATAATTATAAAATTAATTGTGTTACTTATAACCTACACTAAATTAATAATTTTGGAAAACATTAATTATAAATATTCAATTGAGATAATAAATGATGAATAAAAATATAATACTAATACCAAATTATAGAACGATTGTTATTATTCAAGTAAAACTATAAATTATAATGTATATACACATAATAAGGTTTATAATCCTTGGGGATAAATCATTTAATTATGTGACATACTTATTTTTTAGACTAAGAAAATTTTTTATATAATGAAAACATATTCTTAGTTTATTTTTACTAGAATGTCTAAGCTATTATATGGAAATGTTAGAGGTAAATTCATGTAAATTGTGAGACTCTTATAAGAAACTCATGGAATATTATATGAATTAATTAAATATTCTTGTAAAATATGTGGGTTCTACCATGATAGTATGTTGTTGTAAAAAGTACCCATGTATCTGTTGATCATTAAAATTTTAGTGATTATTTTACAGAACTCACAAGGCCCTATTCATATCTTACTTATAAGGTAGGATTGATAAAGAGATTTATATACATATTAAAGTAATTCATGATTCATTCCATAATATGTTGTTTAAATAGATTTAAAAAACAAAAGAAAACTAAATTTTCAAAAGGATTTTATCTAATATATGATATGATTAATGTCCACTATGTGAAATCCTTAGTTGTTTTTTTGGGTTTCATTTTTTAAGATGATATTAGATTCAAATCAATTATAAATGAAAAACAATGTGCATCTCAATTACTTATTTTATATATACTATAGAGATTACTGTCATTCCCCAACTCAACTGGTACTCCTCCTCGGATATAATAGAAGATAATGAGTAATTCAAAAGGAATTCATCTAATAACCCTCATATTGGAGACTGTGAATGAGGGTATTAAACATAAAATTGTAGGCATTAATCACATAATATATGTCATGAAATAAAATAAAATGAAAAAAACTAATCAAAACATGCCATACAAATATAAATTAACCACTACCTAACAATTCATGTAATGTAATAAAAATAATACAAATAATGAAAAAAGTAAAAAGGGAAATCTAAAAATGTAGATAATTTTAAATAATCTCCGACATATAAGAAAGTAATTTCCAAATTGGTTTCAAAAAACCTCCTGGAAACCTATATAATAATTATATATGTAGGTCAAGCATAACATGTATAATAATTGGTATCATACCAAAGGTATCTTCTGAATATTTGAGAAGAGAATAATTATTCCCCAATGAATGAACATCAAAACTAACCTACACCAAAACGTGTCATCAAATCATCCTTACTTTACTATGTCTCACTCATTAAATTACACATCCAATGCATGAAAAAAAAATATCCTGTGAGTATAAATATTGATCCATATAACCTCTTCCATAGAGAAACTTGTAAATTTAACTCATAAATATTGCATATTTTTAGATGAATATTCTATAAATTATACAAATATATTTTTGGGGACTGTAATGGTATAGTGGAATTAGAGACTAGATACACAATATTCTAATTAAATAAAATATATTAAAAATATCCCATAAAGATTATCCCTAATATCAATCTTCTTAAATGAAAATACTTATAACCTATATCATAAACTAGTGAAAGGTAACATAAGAAAGGAGATTCTTGATTCTCAATAAGGGAAAAAATAGTGATATCAATGAACACTTAGGAAAAACAGAGTGGGGGTTGTGCATGGTAGAAGGTTGGAAGGAGGTTTATTTCATTCATGTTAATGATACCATACTAATATAATAATGTTTTTAATGTGGCAACCCATGTTATCTATTAGAAAGACGATATGGGACCATGTTTTGTGGTGGGGACATAAGTGTCTACAAGCATGATGTGATGAGAGTGTTATATGGTGAGGTGGTATATACAATACGAAAATTATGGGAGGGCTATAAAGTATAATGATAGGGGTTTAAAACAAAAAATCATTTTAAAATTTTTGTGGGTAACCATTATTGGTATGATTCATATTATGTTTTTATACGTGTTTTTTTTATTTTGGGATCATTCCATAGGGTTTTTAGGAACGATAACTGACATGTATAGGTTTTTTCAATTTTACTATTTTATCACAGGTTCATTAGTATACTTATTTCACATGGGTATAGGGGGAATTAGTTTCCCTATAGAGTATACATGTATACCCAACCTATGTATATAAATTTAAATTCAGGTTTTAAGGATTAGTATGCTGAATGTGATGGATAATACCAACTTAGATAATTTTTTGATAGTTTCTATCTTATTAATTTATCAATGCATTTTCGTATTTAATTTTGGATACATTTCTCTGTATATGTTTTATGTATACATGGTCTTTTGGATTATTTTGGTTTCTTTTTATATTATGTAATGGAGTTTCTTATGAATAGTTCATATAATCTCTATATCCTAAATTATTATAGAGGATAATTCCACCCATTTAAGGATATTTCAATACCATTGGTTCATGTCAACAATTGTGTCCTACTGTAGTGTGACTCAGGGGGTCATTTTCACTCTACTCTCATTGTGGTTTATTTTGTTGGATGGAGACCTAATAAAGTGTTGCTAGAGGTTGTTGTTGTGAGATATAGTGTAGTTTTTGAGTTAGGAAGAGTGTGGATTGGATGTGTTGGTATGGAAGAAATTACATATTACTTAGTGTGTGACATATTCTATAGAGTCTAGATTAGACAAGAATCTTTTGAGGACCTTATGATCTAGTACATGGGATTTCATCTTGTTGAATGACCAGGTTGGGTTGAAATATTTTAATGGTAGAGACCATGGAGAGGTACATTTGTCATTATGGAAAGTATTTATATTTTAATTACGTAGTTATGGCTTGGATAAAAAGAGTACTTTTAATTAAAATTAATATATATAAAATTCCACACTATAGATCTTTTTAAATTCATTTTCTTCATCTATGGATCCTTGACATCATCCATGTGTGGCCTAATATGTTATGGTCTACTCATCTAGTCTGTATGATCTATATATGTGTGATATTATACATGAGGATGAGTGTTGGTAAGAGGTATTGTATTCTTTTCAACAGAATGCTTTGGGGAAGTATGAGTGGAGAGTTTTACTAGTGGATATAAATATTTAGATGGGGGTTCTTCAAATAACATTCAGTTTTATTTGGGCCTCAATGGGACATTCGGTCCCTTTAGTAGTTATTCAGATATGGTGATATATATGTTAGTGGTGGATGTTGAATTAGGATTAGATGAAGGTGGTAACTTTTTCATGGATGGATTGAAAATTGAAAATAGTTCTATGTAGTGTTCTTTTCATTGAACATGAAGAAATTAAAGAAATAAGAACTTCATTTTCTTTAGTATTGAAGAATTTTAGGTAGGGAGTTGGAAATCATGTTCAAAGACCATATATGTTTTCTAATGGATCTTTTTCAAGTACAGGTTACATGTGAGAGTCCTCTTGAGGAGGCACTCTATCAATTTATCCAATATATAGTAACTATTTTTAGGTTTATAATGTATCTTAAGGATCAGAAGAAATAATACGTGACAAATGGGATGAATACTAAGAAGGATTAAAATGAGTTCAATATTGACTTGTTCCTAGAGGAATAGGGTTGTGAATGAATGGTCTCAAAAATTAGGACCTTCAAGGTTTTGTCATGTGGGGACTCAACCTCAGTATCATCCCTCGTGGATGTCTACAGAAAATGGTTTCCATGGTTTATCTCAAGATATAATTATTGTACGTTTTTTATTCGTGGTTCATGGAACTCAATAAAATATGTTCATAATGTTCATTCACTATTAGATTGTGGGAGACATATACGTTTAACTTCGTCCTCAAAAGTAGGTTCCATTGATTCCATTTCAACTATTGGGGCATCCTATCTGTTCTATGTTGAGGGTAGATGGATAAGGTGGATGCTAACTGTTGGTTGTTACTCATGCTTAGGGACCTCATACCTTATTGTGGTCAAGATGGGTTTTATAATTATAATGGAAGAGTAGATAGACATGTTTAGTTGTAGGAAGTGGAGGTAGGAACACTATAAAGTCCAGATACTAATCAAGGATTTCCAAGTTTATCATCCACCATTTTCTATGACTATTTTGATTCATAATGATCATTATAATTTTTTGAACCCACTCTATTACGTTCTCTAGGAAGAGATAATGATTCTTCTCATTCATGTAGTATTTAATATTCCAGTCAGAGTCCATACTATGTTGTTTGATGTGTACTGAGGGTGTAGAATGATTAAGGGGTCATATAAGTCCCATGGGGACCATTTATTTCTATATTCATATCC
Source organism: Viscum album (assembly GCA_963277665.1). NCBI lineage: Eukaryota > Viridiplantae > Streptophyta > Magnoliopsida > Santalales > Viscaceae > Viscum > Viscum album. The sequence goes on from OY728161.1 coordinate 1,599,103,225, forward strand.
AAAGGAATTGTTTATAGTAATTTTTTTTCATATGTTCTTTTATTGACTACATCTTGAGGATATTTTTGTTCACATATTTTGATGGTTAGTATGTGGGATTTGTTATTTTGTGGGGTTTTCATTTGATTACTTAGTGTGTGGACCCCATTTTTTATTTGGGGGGGGGGGTGAGTTATCATTATAATTAGTGGATTTAGAGAATGTGTAGTCACCCATGTTTATTAGGGAGTTTCATTCTGTTTTTACTGTAGAAGATTTGATTTTACCCCCTCTATATGATGTTGAGATCAGGATTTACAAAAATCACAATTTTTTCAGATTGAATTGGATCCATATCAGATGGTACCTTTTAACTTGTATGAATGAGGATTCAAAATATAAAACCTTTTATAGAACAGTTTTATTTGAAAAAATGTTTTTCAAGGGGGTTTTCTATATTTTCCAATAAGGGGATAGTTTATTGAGCTTTTTTATAGAATAAAAAAGGTTGAATCTAGTGATTTAAAAGAATAAGTAATTTATTCTAAGGATATATGATCTTTTCAAAAAGATGAGTCATAAATGATGGTTTTTTATGATAGATTAGTGGTATGGATATCAGTAGTTGAGGGTGAAGTAAGGTGACATCCTAAATAATTTTATCAGATGAAGGAATGACAACCTCATGATTTTAGTTTCACCATTTTGTGTCATAGATACATTAGATGTGTTCTTGGGACTCATGAATTTCATGATCTATGAATTCCTAGTCCAATTCATATTGGTGATACTCAACAAAAAATTGATATACATGAATTCAGGGGAGGATCACAACAATTATGTCAGATATGTCTCATAGGTTCTAAAACACAACCAACTCTATGGAATGATATTCATATATAAATTCTTTACATGATATGTTCATTACATTTGCCATTTGGTGTATCAATAGGTTGTGGAAGTGAAACCATCAATGGTTGAGGTATTTGTTTATTGGTAATCACCTAATAAAATGACCATAGATTATAGATTACGTTGGAATTATTGGATAGATCAATGGTTTTTTCCAGATTCATCATGAGTTTCATCCCTATTAACCATGTTAAACAGGAAGGTACACATTGTTTTGTAGACTGAGAAATTCTAGGTAGGGTTTGGTTACATGACGGGGAATTCGGTTAGTACTACAATGCTTCATTTTACAAGGGAGGTTGTTATATTTGAGATGTTCTTGGAGATTCCCATTTTTGGATTGGGATGTGTATTTTTGTACTAGTGGGAGGTTATCTATTATGGGTCTAGGTATTTATTCACCCATTTGAGTAACTATATAAACCATGATTTATAGTTTTATGTGGGTTGGTTTTCACTGGATCGTTGTGACATCACCTTATTGGGAAGAAGTGTTAGTATTAATAGATCAAAAGTTATTGAGGTAAATCATTTCGTAGCATGATATAATTTTGTGATAGTATATTATTATAGAATATCTTCAAGACAATTATTTTTTGATCTCATAAACCTTATAAAAAGGGAATTTTGTTGATAACACTTTGTAAAGATAATCATGGGTGGATATTGTTCAAATGTATGAGGATGTTTTGAGATTGATGGAGTAGTTTGAATAATTTCATATCGATTCAAGTGTGGGTGATGTTAGAGGTTGTTTTTTTGGAGATGAATTTTGTAGCATTCATTGATGCATTAGATATTGGAATATTAATGTGGATTCTTAGAGTTATAGTTAAAACATGATCATATTGGTTATCGTGATAAACCAGAAGGATGGTTAGAGGATATTATAAAATGGTTGATGTTTTAGGGTAGACTATTTTTTCCAGTGGTGATGGATAATGGATTCCATCGTGAGTTTCAAAAAAAAACCATTTTCGGTACACTTGAGGTTGTCAAAGATGTTTTCTATTTTGTGGATGCAGTTTTGATGATCTATAAAATACAAATAAGGGTATTGTTTGAGATGATGTTTTTTGTTTTATAGTAGGTAAAATATGAGAATCATGTTCATGTATATTTTTTTGAATACATTGGATGTTAATTAATGGAAATGGTATAAAATTATAATGGATTTTGTCACATCGTTACCTCAATCATAGGAAGGTTAGGATGATATGCAGTTGATTTCCGATTAGTTGAAAAACATATCGAAATTCATAGAAATCAAGGATCAAAGAGTAGTGGATTAATTTTCTAATAGTAATATTTATGTTTTTTTGTGGTTTTTTTGTGTTTATGGAAAATTTCATAAAATTGGGATTTGTGTTTTACCTTTTGATTATCAAGGGAATTGTATATTTATTTTTGTACAATGTTACACCGTAGTAGTGATTTACACCATAATATACCTTGGTAGACATAGTGAACTATCCTAACGTTGAATGTTATTTTTAGAGGAAAAATATTATAATTCATCATATTGGGGAAATGAAACATTCCTATGGTTGAGAATCATTATAATAATAGTCGTCTTGTATCCATCAACATGGACCAGTTAGAGGCCTTGTATGGGAGGCCATGTTATACTCCGCTATATCAGATAGTGGCCGGGTAGACAGTTGTTTTTAGTCCCAATGTGGTGTATGGGGAAATAAATAAGTTTTAGGTTTTTTCTAAGAGGATGAATGTTGTTTCGAAGAAGAAAAAGTCATATACAGATCACATTAGGAGGAACATAGAGTTTGACGTTGGGGAACACGTATTCTTGAATGATTCCCCTTGATGAAGGAAATATAGATTTTGGATGGGATTATTCTTTGTATCATGTTTATTGGGATATTGGGGTTTTTTTTCAAAAGTTGGAGGGGTTTTGTATTGTTTGGAATTTCCTCCATAATTATAGAGGATCCTTAATTTCTTCTATGTCTATCATCACTATTGGTATCTTCATGATGACTCTCATGTCATTGAAGTAGGTGGTTCATATATTGAGGATGATGAAAAATTCATATATTTACCATTAGAGAACAAATATCATCAATACAACATGTTTTTTATGTGAACTATTCCCATGGTTCATGTGTTATGAAGGAATGTTGGCCTAGAGGATAGTACTTGGAAGTGAGAAACGAAAATGCATTCCCAGTACATAGAGCTTTTTTATGTCATTATTTTCTATGTTTTCATTTTAATTTGATGTTTGAATCTTTATATGATATGATATTTTTTTATTCTCATGATGTTTGATTTGTAACAAAATACCCGATATATGATAGGGGATGGACTTGATTTCTATTCGAGGTGTAATATATAATGATGTGATTAAATGACCGTGGATGAGTCAGTGCCACGTAGAGAATATAAAATCATGATATGGAGGATGGAACGAATTAATTTATATTAATGGTGTGGTGTTTTTTTCTTATAGAAGTGAATAGATTAGGTTGTGGGGAGTGTAATTTTCATATGTGGAAATGTGGTGGATATAGACAGTGCCGGATGATGCACTGATGTGATTGTGGAAAGGTGGTGATATAGATATGATGTGTGTATAACGGAGGATTAAATCATCATAGTTGGTTTTGATAAGTGTTGTAGAGCAATGATATCCTTTAAGAGTATCTCATGGGGTGGTTGTTCAATAACCTTTCCTTGTGGACTTGGTTTTGGATTTCAAGGGCTAGAATCAATTGATATATATCTAATTTAATTGTATGTTCCTTACTGGTGGATTGATTTATGTATTTTTTCGAATTATTTTGTTTTTAATAGGAGGCTATAGTAGTATTTATAGTTGCTGGATGTGTATCATTTCTACTATAGGATATTCAAACAATTAATGTGGTATAGAAAGTGAATTAGTGATTCAGGACCTGTATAAATGGCCGATTTCATAGATTGTATATAGAAAATAAGGAGGTCATGAAATGAGACAGGTCATGAAATATGAGTTTTGGACATTCAATTAATTAATGTATGATGTGGCATGAAATTTATCATATGATGGAATTTTGGAAAACCCATGAATTACACATCATGAAAGGGTTACATGACATGAAACTAGTTGGATACATTTTATTGTATAAATATTTCTGATGAATTATTTTCATTTAGTTTAACCATAATCATATCATTTTTTGAGAACCATAGGCACCCATTAAAGACCTTATAGACCAATTATTTAAATATTTTATCTTTTAGTTTTGTTGGATTCCCATAAGATATTGTTTTTAATCCCCTCTCTTATACTTGGTAATTTATTCCATTATTCTGTGGTGGGTCTGCAATAGTTTTCGGCCTTTCATTTAAGTCATGAGTTTGGTTTAATTTACAATATACCTTTATGTCTATTAGGTTGAGATATAATCTCTTGGTGTTTTGTGGTTTTTGTTTAGTTCATTTTCACCCTTTGGAGTGAAACGATATTAGAAAGCCACTTTTATGGTAGGGACTCACTTATTTGTCAATTTTTAGTATCATGTATGAGGGGTTTACCTATATTTATCTATGGGGGATGTTTTTTCCTATCCTAATCAATATATATTATTCATTTTGTTTAAATTTAAAGGGTAATAATAATGATTTTTATACTTTTACAAATATGTTATTTTTATGATATTGTGTTTGTACGAGCTAAATGAATGAAAGAAAATTATGTATTTTAGTGTGTTTTCTTACAATAATATGACTCAGTTTGTGGAACCCATTATTGATGTGATTTTCTCTAATCATCTTAAATAAATTGAAATTGAATAACCACTTTTATTTAGATAAAAAAATGGTTGCACTTGAAGTTATTGCTTGTATGATACAAACATAAAAAAGTAAAATGAGATAAAATAACCATCGTTAAATATGTTAAATAAAATTTGATGTGATACGATGTGAGGTTGTGCTATGGGGTTGTGTGTTTTGGTTGTGAATTGGGGTGAGGTAGTGCATGGTTTATTTGGTAGTGATATTATTGCATCGAGTATGTGGTTCGATTGTCTCTGCATTTGGGGTGGTGAGGTGGTGGTTTTTTTGTGATTTTGGGTTGGTGATATGGTGGTTTGTTTGTCCATTTTTTACGTGTAATGGTGTTGCTTTGATTGACCATGCTTTTGTGGAGGTGAGGAGGTGGTACAAGGAGTATGATGAGCTATTTGTGAGGTGTGTTTTCTGGGTGGTAGACGTCTTGGTAGGGATGGAATAATTGATTAAAAATTGTTAAAACTGTTGGAGTTTAATTTTGTTAATGGGATGAAATTGTATAATGAATAAATAAATTATGGTTTCATGGTTAAATGTGCTAATTTTTAAATAATAAAATAAATGGGATGGATAATTTATTTCTTTTTGGTATGAAATGTGGAATGTGGTATATGTGGTGTTTTTTATAGTTAGCAGAAAAAATGTGGATTTTTTGAGTTTGTAAGTGCTTTTTGGTGAACACATTAGTTAATATTCTCTCTCTCTATCCATGTCTGTGTATATAGATATATATATTTTTTTCCATATTATTTCAACACTCACCACACCCTCATTGATCACTTTGTGATGAAACCCATATTTTCATATGGACGGTGTTTTTTACAATATCTCAATGATGATGATGGATGGCCTAATACACACTCCTCTGCACTATCTCTTTCAGGAATGTAGATATGCACATGATATAACTTTTAGTGTTCTATTAGTTTACTATGTGTGCATCATCCCATGTAAGTAAATAATTATGGATTTTCATATCTATGTCTATTTATGAATTTGATAGTGTTTTAGAGGCATAAAATGATAATAAATACAATCTTAAGCATAGAATACTCTAATATATTTTTAAAGATTGTTTTATTGCCTTTTGAGGTAAAAAATTTTGTAAATAGAAATTTAGAGAATTTTATAAGTACTATTTATCAAAATAAACCTATTCATTAGGATTGGGACATTGAAATTTACTTTGGATATATTTTTGGTATTTTTTGGACAACGTTAATTTTTTAATCAATATAGAAAAATACTGCATTTTACTTCAAAACTGTTTTTTCATCTAATTAAATTATATAGATATATAATCCTTTTAATTGGTTTTAAAGTTTAATTATAATGTATTTTTACCATTTAATTCAATTTTGGTCATTTTAATTAATTTTACTTTGTATTTGGGCAAAAAGAAGTGTCAAACATTTGATAGACATTGTTTCTAAAAAACCCGCTTTTTGTTTTGACAACGAGAATTATTTTTAAATTAATTACTACAATTTCTGTGTTTTGAATTTTCTAAAATAGATTACATATTTGGAATCAGAAGGTCTAAATTATGTAATTAATACTCTTTTGTTTTTTGGACATTATGAATAGTAACAACGGTAATTATCTTTAATTATCGTGATTAATTAGTAATCGGGTAGTTAAGGGTAATAAAATAATATCATAGTAATAAAAAATGAGGCCAAAATGTGTCTTAATTCTACTGGTTGTGTCATGGCCGACCATGGGATGCCTTGTGCCAACTTAGGGACCCCATGGAATCACTTTTGAGTGATAGTGACATTTTATCATTTTATTTTTTTAATGAAAGGAAAATATAACAAATGTATGTAACACCTATGTAAAACAATTTTAGTTTTGTTTGTGTAAATGATCTCTTAGACTATAAATAGTAATTATAAATCTAAATATATTTCCTACATCATGGTATTTTTTTTATAATTTTTAGTCGTTATATAAATAAATTTAGTAATGACACCATGATGATGTAGTGATTACCTCATTAATGAACGATTTAAATAAAATGAAAAAGTTAATGTGAACTCTATGACTTACACTGGTAAATATTCTATTGGATGGGTGGATTTTGAACCCTTATCACGTTATCCTATAAATATATCACTTTGGGACCTTTAAAATCTGAAAATCATTTTATAATAAAGTATCATTTCAAGACTTTCCAAGAGTGCTCGTCCTCCCTCTTATAAAAGTCCCCCACCTCTAACCCTAACCCACACCTCTCAAGCCTTTTGGATTGACCAAAATCTGATAATTTTGTCTCTCCACATCCCATTATTAATCATAGAATCCTTCCCTTAAGAAAAAATCTCTTCAAGAACCCTTTTGGTTCAAACTAAGGGGAGTTACCCGATTTAAAGGTAATGTCTTCTGTTTTGTCCTTTTGTTTTATTTTTATTATCCAACCCCCTAAAATCTTTTTATTCCTTCATTTTGTAACAAAAACAGTATCATCAATATACAAGGATGTTTTTATGAGAATGATTTTATTTACACATACACACACTCCCATCTAATGGTTAAAGAACATACTGTTTCTGTGAGTTGCAAATTACTGCCTGACGAAATGATGATTGTTCAGTATTCTTTTAACACCTCTCATGGATTCCATTAATATGTCACTCTATTTATATTTGATATATATTATGTTTATGTTTTCCCTATTATTCTTTATTTTTCATTTATGGCATACCTTTATGGTTTCCATTATGGGTAAACACGATAATTTCATTTTAGGAAGAGCGGACTACCGCCCCCTTAATGTGATTTGATTCGTTAATTCCATATGTGGGACGTATAAAGGATGGAGTTAATGGTATTACATATGATATCATACTGAAATTATAATATACCATTATATCATTATGATTTCATTCCATTAAATATGAAAATAGAAATGAAAGTAGCGTTCATCCGTACGCACGACTTACTATCTCCATGAACGGTGCATTTCATTTCATGCCTCTAAATGTTATGTAATATTAATAATTCATGTATATACAGGATCTATATGATATATTTGATATCTGAATCATTAATATAATTCTGGATATAATGGATATTTTTCCACATGAACAACTTTTAATTATAAGAAGTTTATTTTTAATTAAAGTACCAAAGATCGACAAAACGGCCGTTATTAACTTAAATAATTACATAATTTTCATTACATAATAATAAGTGATATAAAATGAATAATTAAAAAGAAAAAGGTTCTTAAGAAAATATAAATTAACTATTCTTTGTTATTCAAGAGATTAAATAATGATCAAGTCAAGTCAGACATGAGGTAAGGGACTTCATCTCAATCTCATTTCATTGAGGAATATTTTGTTTTATACACAATATTATATTATATGGTTTATAATACCCTTTTACTTTTACTTTTATTAAAAATTAATCTTTTTATACGAATCATTTTACTAAACAAAAAAAGGGAATGTTTTTGTCTTACGTATGCGGTGACAACGACTTCTCAACTGTCATGACCATTATTTGAGTTTCCGCTTCCTCTACAACCATAACATTTCGTTAAATAAAAAATAAATACCATGATTTAATTTTCATTTATATTGGTATTAAAAATGGTTTTGATAATGTTTTGATTATATCAAGGTGTTTTTGATATCTTGTGATTGAAATGTGGAAATGTTATGTTTCCTTTATTCATGTTTTATGTGATACGATTATGTTATGGTTATTGGGAATTTATTATTAAGATGGTTTGTTCTGTGATAAACTATGGTTGGGTGAGCCTATAATAGCTCTCCAATTCATTGGGTAACATAAAGGGGTTAAACACTAAAGTTTCTCCGAAGAGATTTAGGGAATATACTATAATGGGTATTCTAAATGTAACCATGAGGGTTACTCCATGCATAAGAATTTTATGAATTCCTCAAGTTACCTTTTTGTCTTATGATTTATATGAATTATTCATGAATCTTATGATTTCATGAGGTATGTTAAAGTGCTTATGATTTATGAGTAATGTATGATTTCATTGATTCTTATGTATACATGGACTAATGTTTTCATTACGTATTTTTATATCCCTTACTGGTCTTTTTATGCTATTCCCATGATTTTGAAATGTTTTTCATAGGTCAAGGGAAAAGTACATGATGTGATGATACTGTCGAGGAAGTGTCAAGAAAGAATCCATGTTTTATTTTAAATATGTTTTCCTTTGGTGGGAAATAAGAATAAAGTCTTTTATGTAACCACCATGTTTAAACGTGGAATGTAATGCACGATTTATGATCAAATTATCTAGAAATCTAAACCAGAAAGAATCATCAATATGTATTTTTGAAATAACTCCAGATTAAGTAATGATTAAGGCTGGGGACTTATATTTTGTATCAAAGGTTAGTTTAGATATCTTTAGGAGTTAGAATTCTATTCAATGATTATCCCAAAATATGTTTTTATAGTCAAATTAAAATGATATAACATTTGAAGATTACCATGTTTCTTCATCCAAGACATGTTTGTTCGGAATGTTTTTCCACAGAGGAAACAAGGAAGCAGTGCTAGGAAGGCATACAGAAGGAAATGACCTTCCAAATCAGAATCCTGAGATAGTTGTAACTGGAACCTAACAGTTTGTTGCAGTAACAACATAGTTGACTCAAGCGATAAATGGTGATGGTATCCATGCACAAGATCATCCAGATCAACTGCTATGGAACATATCAGTGGTGGAACATTTCATGAGGAAACACCCCCATCATTCAGAGGATCATTGGACCCTATGATAGCTGAAGGGTGGATTAAATAACTGGAGACGATTTTCGATGTCATGGGGTGTTCAGACAATCAAAATGTTAGTCTTGTTGTTTACTTTTTGGATGGCGAAGCTGATCAGTGGTGGTCGATGGTTAAAAATATCAGGGACGCTGATGAGATTGATGCTCTTGACTGGGATGAATTCCAAGGAATGATTCTTGAGAAATATTTTCATAAGGATGTTTGACTTAGAATGGAAAATTGATTCTTGGAATTGAGGCAAGGGGACTACTCAGTGGATGCTTATGAAGAAATGTCCACTCCATTGGCAAGGTATGCTCCAAATTTTATCTGAGACCTTGATAGTTAAATAAATCATTTTTACTCAGGATTAAAGACAAAATATTGAATGGAATTAGCTTCTTGTGAGTTCATAAGTTATGAAAAGCTTGTTCGATGTGTCGAGAAGGTGGAAATGGAGTTTTTCAATGATCAAGTTTTTTATGAAAACCAACAGAAGAAGAGACCTTGGTGGAAAGAGAAAGGGATGAATCCTTCACAATGGTTAGATGGTAAGAAAACAATGCTTCTAGTTTGTGATAAATGTGGTAAAAAGAATGCTGGGGAATGTATTTTGAATTCTAGAAAGGGCTACCGATGTGGTAAGATGGGACATATGACTCGTGATTGCACTGGAAATGATCAACTTTATGGTAAGACAAAATTTTATTTATAGTTAGTGAAATGTTTCAATTGCAATGAGATGGGTTATCATGCAAATGAGTCTTCAACAAAGTGCTCGAATGATGGTAAGCAATCAGAAAACAAGCAGAAAGGTGTGGTGAAATCCTTTTCAACTACATCAGTTGATGTTGGGCCATCAAATGAAATAGAATGAGGTACATTGTTTGTTTTTTCAGATTATGCCAATATGTTGTTTGATTCTGGGTCTACACATTCATTCATCTTTGAAAAAGTTTCTAGTAAATTGGGTATTATTTCTCAAGAAATGACTCATGAACATTTAGTAAAAACAGTTGGGGTAAATGTTGAGGCAAGAAGAATTTATAAGAATCTTCTTATCCTTATCCATGGATAGAATATACTTTAAAACCTTATTGTTTGACGCTTATTAGAGTTTGATGTTATCCTGGGTATGGATTGGATCTCTGTTTACCATGAAAAGATTTACTGTAGAGCTAAAGAAGTTTTTTTTTAGAAGGACATTCAGTTTGTGTACAAGAATGAACCTTTACTGTTGATAACATATTATGAGGCTTAGAAACGTGTAATAGATGGAAATTAATGTTACCTTGAACATATTGTTGAAAACAAAGGAACCATTCAGATTAATGATGTGCTAGTGGTAAATGAGTATCCTGATGTTTTTCCTTATGATTTTCCTAAAATAATACGAGATCGGGAAGTTGAATTTTCTATTGACAAAGTTCCTGATGATATGCCAATTTTAAAACCCCCTTATCGAATGGCTCAAATTGAACTTTTAGAGTATAGGGAGAAATTCCAGGATTTATTAGAGAAAGGTCTCATTCGACCTAGCACATCACCATGGGGTGATCCTGTCTTATTTGTTAAAAATAATGATGGTTCAATGAGAATTTTCATTGATTATAGAGCATTTAATAACATCATTGTTAATACCAAATATCTTTTGCCTCATATCGATGGTTTGATTGATCATATCCAGGGAGCATAGTAATTTTCAATGATTGACCTATGATCAGGGTACCATCAGTTGAAGTCAATGGAAGTAGATGTTTCAAAGACCGTTGTTCATACAAGATATGGCCATTATGAATTTATTGTTATGTATTTTGGTCAAACCAATGCACCTTATATATTCATGGACCTTATGAATAGAATTTTCCTTGAGTTCTTGGATATGTTTATGGTTGTTTTCATTGAGGATATTTTGGTGTTTTCTAAAATTAAAGAGGAGCATGAAAGACATTTAAGAGTTATTTTTCAAACATTAAATGAAAAGATATTGTATGGGAAATTCAGAAAGTGCAAGTTTTGGTTGAAAAATATATCTTTCCTTGGTCTCACTGATTCTAAAGATGGAATAACTATTGATCCTGCAAAAACAATGGTTGTTAAAGAATGGACAAGACCCACAAATGTAACCGAGATTTGTAGTTCTCTTGGTTTGTAAGGCTATTACCAAAGGTTTGTTAAAAAAAATTTCAGTTATCTAGTCCATTGACTAAGATAACTCCGAAGGGTGTTCAGTTTATCTGGACAAAATAATGTGATGATTATTTTCAGGAATTGAAAAAAAGATTGTTGAATGCTCTAGTTTTGGCACTACCTTCTAGGAATGATGACTTTGTTATCTATAGTGTTACATCATTGAAATGACTTGGTTGCGTCCAAATGCAGAATGGTCAGGTAATTTCTTATGCATCATGTCTGTTGAATACTCATGAGGTAAATTACCCTACCGAAGATTTCAAATTAGCTGCTGTTGTATTCATTTTAGCAATTTGGAGGCATCATTTGTATGGAGTAAAGTGTGAAATATATACCGATCACAAATGATTAAAGTATGTATTCACTCAGAAATAATTGAACATGAGATAGAAGAGATGGCTAGAATTAATCAAGGATTATGATTGTACAGTTCATTACCATCCGGGAAAAGCCAATAAAGTGGATGATGCTTTAAGTCGAAAAATAAATTAATCATTAACCACCTTACATTGGGAACGTGATCCTTTGGTTAAGTATTTGATGAACTTTGTCATATAAGTTTTCAATGTAGGATGTTCTTCCTCTTTTTGTTTTAGGTAGCAGTGAAATCTTCTCTATAAGACAAAATTATGCAAGCACAGAAGCAAGACAGTGAGTTGCAGAAAAAGGTACAGCTGGTTCAGATGGGTAAGTTTCTAGAATTCAACATTGATAATGATTGTTTTTTGAGATTTGGGAAGAGATTGTGTGTGACTTGTGGTTCACAGTTGAAGAGAGAGTCGTTATGTGATGATAATAGTTCTTAGTTTTCAGTTTATCCTGACAGTACTAAGATGTATAGAGATCGTTGGGAGTATTACTGGTGGGATGGAATGAAAATAGATATTGCAGATTTTACTGTGAATTGTTTGACTTGTCAACAGGTTAAAGCAGAGTGGAAGTTACCGAAATCGATGCCATAGACTTTACCAGTTCCAGAGTGGAAATGGGAGAATATATCCATGGACTTCGTTGCGAGATTACCGAAGACACCTCGCGGTAATAATTCAATCTGGGTTATTATTGATCACTTGACTAAATCTACTCATTTCCTTGATATACGATATACTTTTAAACTAGATCAACTTTCTCATTTGTATCTTAATGTGATAGTTAGGTTACATGGATTTCCCCTCTCCATTATATTTGCTCATGATACCATGTGTACTTATAACTTTTAGAAAGGCCTTCATATGTCGCTGGGTACTGAATTAAATTTTATTACAACTTTTAGTCCTCAATCCAATGGGAAATCAGAATGAAAAATTCAGAAATTGGAGGATATGCTACCTGCTATTTCGATGGATTATCAGAGAAGTTGGGCCCAACATCTTTCTTTGGTTGAGTTTTCATGTAATTACAGTTTCCATTCCAGTATACAGATGTCATCATTTGAAGCCTTATAGGGGAAGCGGTGTCGAACTCCAGCTTTTTAGGATAAAGTGGGTGAAAGTACGTTGATGGGACCAGAATTGGTAGAACAGTTGGCAGAAAAATTTCAGTTGATACAGAAACTCATGAGAACAGCACAGAGAAGGCAGAGAATTTATGCGGACAACATGAGGAAGGATCTCTCTTTTGATGTAGGTCATCATGTCTTCCTAAAATATTCTCCATGGAGAAGTGTGATGCAATTTGGTATGAAAGGAAAGATGATTCCAATGTTCATTAGACTATATGAAATTATATATAGAGTTGGATTAGTTTCATACCGAGTGGATTTACCTCTACGTTTATCTCAGGTACACAATGATTTTCATGTGTCAATATTAATAAATTAAATGCTAGATCGATCTCCTATTTTGAGTCCTAAGGTAGTTCAGCTGGAAGATAATCAATCTTATGAGGAACAACTGGTCCAGATTCATGACCACAAGGAGAAAGGTTTTCGAAATAAAATGATTCATCATGGAATGGTTTTTTTGGAAAAACCACTTGATTGAAGATGAAACATCGGAATATGAAAATGTAATGAGGGATAAATACCCCGACTTATTCGATAGAGAAATAAATTGCGGGGATGCATTTTTAAAAAGGGGGGAAGGGTGTAACATCCCATGTAAGTAATGAATTATGGAGTTTCATATCTATTTCTATTTAGAATTATATAGTGTTTTAGAGGCTTAAAATGACAATAAATCCAATCATAATCATAGAATACTCTAATATATTTTTAAAATATTGTTTTACTGACTTTTGATGGAAAACCTTTTTGAATCAAAATTTTGGAAATTTTGTAAGATATATTTACAAAAATAAAATTACTTTATAGGATTGGGACATTGATATTTACTTTGGATAAATTTTTGGTATTTTTCTAATAATGTTCAATTTTTAATGAATAGGGAAAAATACTGCATTTTACTTCAAAACTACTTTTTTATCTAATTTAATTGTATAGATAGATTATGTTTTTATTTGGTTTTAAAGTTTAATTAGAATATATTTTAACCATTTAATCCAATTTTTTTCAATTTAATTAATTTCACTTTGTATTTGTGCATAAACATGTGTCAAACGTTTGGTAGATATTGTTTCTAAAAAACCCACTATTTGTTTTGACAACGAGAACTATTTTTAAATTAATTACTACAATTTCAATTTTTGGAATTTGGTAAAATGTATTCAATATTTGGAATAATAAGGTCCAAATTATGTAATTAATAATCTTTTGTTTTTGGAAATTATGAATTGTAACGACAGTAATTCTCTTTAATTATCGTCATTAATTAGTAATCGGGTTGTTAAGGGTAATAAAATAATATCATAACAATATAAAATGTCCCCAAAATGTGTCCAAATTCTAATGGTTGTGTCATGGCTGACGATGGGATTCCTTGTGACAACTTAGGCACCCCATGGAATAACTTTTCTATGATAGTGACATTTTATCAATTTATTTTTTTAAATAAAGGAAAATATAACAAAAGTATGTAGCACCTAAGTAAAAATAATTTAGTTTTGTCTGTGTAAATGATCTCTTAGACTATAAAAATTAATTAGAAAGATAAAAGTATTTCCTATATCATGGTATTTTTTTTATAATTTTTAGACAATAAATAAATTTATTTATTTATGACACCATGATGATGTAGTGATTACCTCATTAATGAATGAGTTAAATAAAATGAAAAAGATAATTTAAAATATAAGACCTACACTCGTAAAAAAAAACTGGATTGGTTTATTTAGAACCTTTATCACATTATCCTCGAAATATATCATTGTGGGACATTTAAAATCTGAAAATCATTTTATAATATAGTATCATTACAATACATTCTAATAGTTCCCCTCCTCCGTCTTATAAAATTCCCCCACCTCTACGCACTTACCCACACCTCTCTAGACATTGGATCAACCAAAATCTGCTCATGTTTCTCCGCACATCCCTCACTTCATCATAGAAGCCTTACCTTAGCCAAAAATCTCTTCAAGAAACACTTTCGGTTCAGACCAAGGGGAGTTACCCGATTTAAAGGTAATGTCTTTTATTATTTCCGTTTGATTTATTTTGCTTCTCCAACCCCCTAAACTCTTTTTATTTGTTTAATTTTTAAAAAAAACTATTATATTCAATATACTAGGATTTTTTTATGAGAATTATTTGATTTACAATTAAAAAACTCCTGTATAATGGTCAAAGAACATATTGTTTATGTGGGTGGTTAATTACTGCCTGACGAAACGATGATTGTTCAATCTTCTTTTAACACATCTCATGGTGGTCATTAAGATGTCACTATATTTATATATTATATATATTATTTTTATGTTTTATTTATGATTTTTAAATTTTCATTTATGTAATACCTTTATGGTTTCCATTATGGTTAAACTCGATAATTTCATTTTAGGATGTGCAGACTACCACCCCCTCAAAGTGACTTTATTCGTTAATTCCATTTTTGGGATGTATAATGGATGGAGTTAATGGTATAAAATATTATATAATAATTGAATTCTAATATATGTTTATATCATTATGTTTTCATTCCATTAAATAGGAAATAGAAATGAAAGTATCATTCATGCATACGTACGGCTTACCATCTGCTTGATCAGTGCATTTCATTTCAAACCTCTAAATGTTATGTAATATAATAAATTCATGTATATACTAGATATATATTATATATATTATATCTGCATCATGAATATAATTCTGGATATAATGGATATTTTACCACATGAACAACTTGTAATTATAAGAAGTTTATTTTTGACTCAATTACCAATGATTGACAAAACGACCTTTAATAACTTAAATAATTACATAATGTTCATAACATAGAAATAAGTGATATGAAAGGAATAATGAACATGAAAAAGGTTCATAATCAAGTAGAAATTAACTCTAGTATTTTTTCAGGAGATTAAAGAACGATCGAGTCAAGTCGGACACGAGGTAAGGGACTTCTTATCAATCTCCTTTCATTGAGGAATATTTTGTTTTAAACATAAATTTCTATTATACGGTGTATAAATACCTTTGAATTTTACTTTTATTAAAAAATAATATTTTATACAAATAGTTTTAATAAATGAAAAAAGGGAATGTTTTTTGCTCACGTATGCGGCGACAACGACTTCTTCGCCGCCATGACCGTTATTTGAGTTTCGGCTTCCTCTACAAGCCATAAATTTTTTTAAAATGAAAAATAAAAACCATGTTTTAATTTTATTTTATTTTGGTATTCAAAATGGTTATGATAATTTTTTTTTTATATCAATGTGTTTTTGATATCTTGTGATTGAAATGAGAAAATGTTATGTTTCCTTTACGAATGTTATATGTTATATGATTATGTTATGGATCTTGGGAATTGTTTATGAAGATGGGAGGTTCCGTGATAATCTAAGGGAGGGTGAGCCCATGATAGCTCTCTAATGAATTGGGTAACATGAAGGGGTTAAACTCTTTGATTTCATCGAATAGATTTAGGGAATATATTGTGATCGGTATTCCGAACATAACCATTAAGATTACTCCCTACGTAAGAATGTTATGAATTTCTCAAGTTACATTTATGTATTATGAATTCTATGAGTTATTCATGAATCTTATGATTTCATGAGGTATGAAAGAGTTCTTATGTTTTATGAGTAATGTATGATTTAATTTATTCTTATGTATACATAGACTAATGTTTTCATTCCGTATTTTTATATCCCTTTCTGAGCTTTTTAGGCTCATACCGTGTTTTTGAAATGTTATTAACAGGTCAAGGGAAAAGTACATGATGTGAAGATAGTGTCGAGGAAGTGTCAAGAAAGAAACCATGATTTATTTTAAATAGGCGTTCCTTTGATGGGACAAAATAATATTGTCTTTTTTGTAACCACCTTGTTTAAATGTGGAATGTAATGCATGATTTATGATCTAATTATCCAAATCTCTAAACCTGAATAGATCCTCAATGTGTATTCTTGAAATAACACAAGATTAAGTAATTTTTAAGGCTAGGGCCTTATAATGTGATGTACTAGGCCTCTTCTGGTGTAATGTGATATTATGATACTATGGGGAGTGTCCAATGCATCTTCTGGAAGGATGTCATATGATTTTTCTTTGGAGTGGCTTTTGTGTGTGGTCGTGCATGGTACAAGGGTGGTAGCAGTTATTTTCTTCATGTTCATGATGTCCCACTACTATGGTTCTAGTTGTGATATGATGGCCTAGGTTATTGTCAGAATTAATAGATGTGATAGTGTAGTGGGATTGTGACATATGTGTATACAAGAATGATATGATTTTAGTATTTTATGGGGAAGTTGAATATATGGTATTGATGATATGGGAGTACCAAAACATATGAAATTGGTATTTTAGATTATATATTTATATTTAATGTCAAGTGAGGTACCCATTATCTACTCGGTTATCATTATATTTTTATTACTAGGTTTATTTATATTGTGAGTGTGCCCTTATGAGGTTTTGGTGGATAACTGACCTATTTTAGTACTGTTGGTTCTGCAAATTTATCTCTTGTGCATTAGTATACAACTATCAAATGTGCACTAGATTATTTGTTTTTCTTAATAATTATAATTATATGATAACCTGATATATATTAATAAATTTTAAGGTTCCTATTAGAATTTCATACATCTTGGCATATAGTACTATCCCAAACCATTTTAGACAGTTACTATGTATCTACATTACTATTGTGTTTTGGGTATTTACTTTGGGAGGCTTTTATCTATTCCTATATTATTTATATATATTTTTATGATGAATTTGGTTTATTTATATATTATTTAATGTATTTTCCTATTTATGAATAACGTTTTATCCAGATCATATATTATTATATAGGGCAATGCAACATAGTTCATGAGACTTGTATATCATCCGTGTTATTAACTAACCTAATCTCTATTAGAGGAAAGACTAGAGGGTTGTTATCTAAAATCCCTATTTGAGGTATTTTTTTGAGGGAAAGAGGAATTTTTTGAGGTAGGCGTTCATAAAAATAACATTATGAACATTTATAGATAAAAAAAGTTCACTCATTAAGTTAAGGACATGGAATCAAGACCTTCCATAAAATTATGGGCATGATAACTATGTTCACACATAGTCTTATAATAATGAAATATCGGTCCATGCTGAAACATATGGTCTTAAAAAAGGATCACAAATAAACACATGGAACTAAAAAATTGTTCCTCACATTAAATTATGGACATCAAAAGTAATTCCATTCAAATAATTGGTCAAATTAAATCATGATCACATGTAACATAATTATCTCATGAGTTATCCATATTTACCCAATGCATTATAGGGATATATAAATATGTCCCCACCCATCTCAAAAAGAAAAATGTTGAATGTATTAATAAATTTCATAAAAATTAATTATATCATAACGTAGGAAAATTAAGTTTGTTTCATAAACATTTAATCACTGAATGAGAAATTTGAATGAAACAGTTTTCACAAATTTTTCATCATAGCATAATATATATAAATGATGTTGTTTTCATAAAAATATTTTCATGATAATCATAAAACTTTTAGGGAAATAATAATTATGGTATCATTAAATCAAATCCATAGTATATCACAAGTAAATTCAATTGTTATTTTCATTGTTGAAAAGAAACACTATTAAATTATTATCAAAACAATATTGAATAAAATATCTCTTCCACATGTAAAATTACATTTAAACAAAAAATTCACAAAATATTGTGACAATAATTTATCATTAATAATAATATTTTAATTTTAAAATGGATGCATAATGTCATTGAATGAGCAAGATGGTTAAAATTCCATTAATGTTTGGTGAATTAAAAAATGATTCTATTTAAATTTTTTGTCAAAAAGACAAAAGTACCTCCATTGGAAATTGATAAAAATATTTATTTTGATTAATTTTTACAAAAAAAATGTGTAATAATGGAATTAAATGATCAACTAATTGTACTAAAAGTTTTCTTGAAAACATTTTCTGAAATCATGTACATGGTAAAGAATAAATTTTTGATTTAAGTGATAAATAAAGTATATTTTCCTTAAAAACATTGTTTAGTTCCATTTTATTTACAAATAATTAAAAATTAATGTAGAAAACTAATTATATAGAAATTGATATATTATAATAAATAAAATAATATTATCTATGGGTATATCAATAAATATCATCATCTGAATCATAATGAGAACAATCGTGATAAATAATGAGATTGTAACACAAGTCAGCTACCAATTTTGTGTGTTTTGTACCATAAAACTGAATAAAGATATTAACAAAAATTTATATTAAAATAAAATTAATATTCATGAATATCCCAAACAGAAAATAAAATAATGGGGAGTATATACACCACATTAAATGAACAGGTTTTGAATTTTTTATGTGTATCGTTGACATAAAAATTAGGTGAAAGTCCATTACCATAGGTATTACATCCTTTGAACATGTTGGAACCTCCTATAAAATTGAAATAGATTTATTAAAAATATAATAATGAACCAAAAAAATATATATTATACCATATATTATATAAATATTAACATATTATAACATTTATATTAATAATTATTTATTAAAATCAAAATTTCGGGTGAAAACTGCTTCACATTTCTTGTTTGTTTTTGGTTCGTAGTTTTGGTCCCTTCATATTAATAATTGTTCACTCATCACCAGAATTTTAATAATGGATAAATATAATATAAAATTATTATATATATTTGAAGTGTAATACATAAAATCTATGTATAGAAAATTTAATTAAACAATTCCAGGAGAGGATACGTTGTATGTAATCATGATCATTGTTTTAATTTTTCTATTGATAGAATGAAATAATTTTAAGATATATTATTTAGTTTAAATATCATAATTCAACATTTTAAACCATATATTTTCATATAAACATTCATTAGTACCCTTCATGGATAATGGAAATGAAAAATGAATCACATCACTGTAGGGATGTCATAGTCCACATGTAAACATGAGAGTCGTTATCATATTCTTACTGATTGTATGGTTGTAAGGTATTGTTGGTTTGAAGTTAATGAAGAAAATTATAGAAGGGGGGTTCTAATTTTAAATTTAAAAATAATTTATAAATTATAAAATTAGGTTTATAAAAAATTATGTTCTTACAACATATAATAAAAAATGAAAATTAGAAATGTGATTTTGATGGTGGTTCATATAAAAATGATCATAGAAGACATTTCAACCATATTGTGAACAAAGAGTTATGACACCCAATATAGTAATTATAATGGAATATTAAATTGATTTTTCCCACTTCGAGTCAATACACAATTTAAAATCAATTTTAAATTTATAGTCCAAAACCCATAATGGCATTCTCTTTTCAGCATGGAGGCACAAATCGAAATGTCCTATACATTTACTCCATAAGAAAATACCTAGTGGATTACCTTTATTTTAGAGTGAAAACCAAATATAATAAATTTTATCGGTATTATATCCAATTACAACCATTCATATTGAAATAATTGTAACTAAGTAAAACTCTAGAATATGATGATCAAATTAGAGTCTGAGAGTTGAGGTAGTAATGAGCTCTTCAATTGATTGGATTATTTTGTTACTAAAAAAGTATTATAAACATGTAAAATTATATAATATCCTCAACATCATTATGTTATATATATGTATGTATGAAAAAAGGTATATATAGTTCCTCAATTCAAATTATTTCAACGAAAAAATCTCTTTTTTGTTTATCTTTATTGATGGTCGATGTTAAATTTTCATTAAATGTGAATGAAAAACAAATATATGTGGTTTCATATACAATTATATAAAATGAAAAAAAAATTACATGTATAAAATGTTATAATAATTAATATGGTACCATAAAATAATTATAATAAACATTAATAGGTATTTAAGTAATATTTAAATCAATATAAACACATCATAAATAATGAAAATTTTCCAAATATAAATTCATATAAAAAATAGAACATGTTTTATATAAAATATAATAATGTAAATTAGTTAATATAGATAGTTCATTTGGTAGGGTCAACTCTTTTCAAAATTTCAACATAATGTTCCTAAATTTTATTCATAAGGCTTGTACATTTTTTTAATGTGGTGGGGACATTTTTTCAGGAAGTAGATATATTTTATTCATGTGGTATGTATATATTTGTTCATGTGGTAGGTATGTTTTTCCTTGTGGTATTGAAATTATGGTTCATGTAGTGTGTACATTTTTCCTTGTGATATGATCATTTTTGATAGTCTAGTATGTACTTATTTGATCATATAGTATGTTTATTTGGTCCTCTGGTAGATTTTGTTTTTTCATATGGTAGGTATTATTTTCATATTCTCAATTCAATTTTTTCCTTATGTTTACAAGGATAATTAACCAAAAATTTCACTCATATTAACCTATAGACTATTCAAAATTCTCAGCCATGGTCACTTCCATTATTAGTAAAAACAGCATCTTTGTTAAATTATAATCTTCGAAAATTTACACCCATGTTCAATTATAGAATTAGAAATTTTTTACTCATGATCCATTCCAGATATACCCAAATTTCCACTCATGATCACTTACAGACTTATCAAAATTTTCACTCATGTTTAATTTCATATATCTACAAATTTTCATATTTTTCGATTAATTAGAAGTATTTTAATTATTGATAATTATATTTAATTAGATTAGTGATCTAATTAAATAGATTAATGTGATATTATTATTACATAAGAATTATTATTTAAAAAAAGTAATATTAAAACATTAAATAATCTTTTATATCTATCCATGATATATGGTTATATAAAACGGTCTACTTGTAATCGGGAGGATGATGTCCACTATAAAAATAATCGATGGTTTTGTTCCCCATTCAATTGAAGAGGAGATGGTAATATTTTATTCTATTAAGATAATAATATATCCCAATATGGAATATATTTTTTCTATTATGTCTATGTAGTTATAAATTATTTAAATGAGGTGCATGATCAAATAAAAAAAATACTCAGGTAAGACTAACACTAATTTTTTAGAAAACAACATTAGATTTTCACCAAATCCTTTACCATGTGGGGTTTATAATATATACATTACTCCAATACATGGAATATTGACAAAGAAATGGATATGGGTAGTTATTGGACAAACTAAATGCTTATTATGTGTGCAGAAAAGAGCAGAGGAGGATCCCATATATAACTGAAGAGTGGTATTTTTTTAAATACTAAAAACTATTCATGAATTGGAAGTCAATCACAAGAAATTTACCTCTAAAATTGATAAAAATATTATTTTAGGGATTATATAGTCGATCAAAACATCTATAATGAAATAATGAATAATATATTAATCATGTTATTGAATTTACATATAATGATAGTCACTTTTACCATTTTAGATTTACTTTGACAACATTTTCTTTTACACAGGTAATTTATCCTATATAAATAAAAATGACATTTTTTTTGAAAATTTTTCCCCATTATTCGAAATATTAATACTAATTTATCATATAAAAATAAAATTTTGTAGAAAATTAATTTTATCAAAAACACATGTAACATGAAAATTTTAATATTAAAATTAACAATGGTAATGTTTTTTCCAATCATAAAGTTTATAATTTTACAAATAACATCAACATTGACTCAATAATGAAAAAATATAAACCGTGACCTTATATAATTCACATTTTCCTCTTCCAATAATTTCTTTTATTTTTATATAATTATTAAAATATCATTTTCCTAAAATAATAATAATGTAATTTTTGGAACTAGCCATTTAATTTGATTTTAAATTCAACAAGACAATAATGTAATTCCAAGTATATATTTTAAAAAATACCTAATATGACTTATATATCTACAAATTTTATGGATCATAATAATTAAAACACATTATATTACTTTAATTATATTTAAAATCATTTATTTTTTTAACCTATTAATTAAATAATTATTGTATTACCGTGGAAAAATCATTTAGGGTAATTATATAGAAATTAATTACCATAATGATAATAATTTAATATATCCCAAAATATAAATCAGTTTTCAATCATAATTTTATTTTGTCCCTGTGTCAAAATATAATTGAAATTTTAAAGCAACAAAGTCACATTTGTTATTTTTTTTATAATTAATATATAATGTAGGTATATTTAATGGAAAAGTGAACAATAAAAAAATATATTTTGATTCTAATATGTTAATGGTTGGAAAAACTTAATATAATAATAAATAAAATGAATAATGGTGCCATTATCACATAATTTTATCCTCTGTTAACATGATTAACACATTTTCCTAACTATTTATTTTTTTACTATTTTTTTATTCAATATGGTCAATTTTTTTTTTGAAATTTGAACCTAATTATATTTTTATTATAAAAAATTTTAATCTATTTCAACAAATTAAATTCATAGATGTGACAAAACCTAATTTAACATTCATCCAACAATAATGATGAAAAATCTATTTTCTAAAAAAAATTCTTATTTAGAGAATGTTTTTATACAAAACATCAACTTAAAATTTATCGTGATACCCTAAATTAAATTATTAAAAATATAATTTATTTAATAAAATTTTAAAACTATTTTAAAAAATATAACATTTTTACTATTTAATAAAACATATTTTTCAAATTAAACAATCAGCATTTTCCCTATTTATCGAAAAAATCAAAATTTTCAAAAAATAAATCAAAATTTTAATATAACATAATTTTGACATGATAATTTTATGAATTAACTTCATTTATTCAATTAAATTTCCTACAATTGAAAAAATTTATTGTATTTTTTATCTCAATGTTAATATAATAATGTTTAAGGAAGAAAGTATTTTTAAAGAACAAAATTAATTTACTAAAAAAATTAATTTTATAAAAATATATTTCATTTATCTAATATAATTAAAAATATTTTTTAAAATATGATTATTTATGTTAATTCAACCAATTTAATTTGTTAGGTCCCAATGGTAATATTTGAGTAAGAATATTTATATTGTTGGTTTTTTAATCAAAGTGTAGCATATAAAGCAATCTATAAAAGAAATAATATTTATATCTAGAGAAATATATTATGAAATATAGTTTTTTACATTCCCCCAATTAATAAATCGAGTACTCATAATTTTATAATTTGTTAATTCCATTTTGGAAACCCCAAATTCTAAAAATGTTTAATAAAACATCCTATCGGAAAGAGGGAATGAAAAATAAGAAGTTCATATAAAATATAAAATAACTAAACATCAATACATGAAAACAATAATGGGAAGATAATATATGGACATGGAATAAATGTAATTTCAACTAATAATTGATCACAATAAATAGAATGATCATGAGAACATTAATGACTTCAAAACCATAAACTAGAGATATGAGAAAAAGACCGTAGAATCATCAGAAATAAAGGTACTGGTACAATATTAATGTATCAGTATTCCTTACTTCATGTTGGTAAGTTGATTTAATATTAGGAATGAAAAAAATCTGAAATTTTACTTACTATATTTCATTCTATATTATATGAATAATTTCATCAATTGATTTCACATCTATCAATTCATCCTCTATCTCATCTCTTACCCCATAAAAAATATTGAAGATAATTTTTTTTCATTCATTAATCATCAAAATTAAATTTTTACAAATCATAAGATCCATAAGTCATTACATAATCATATTAATATGTTCTAAATCCATAATTTTTGGAATATGGTATCTAATAATATTAATAGTTAAGCATAATACATTCGATAAATTGTTACCAATATGGCTCTAGAAAAATAATCCCTTCAAAAATTAAATCATAGTGATTTGAATGATTTGATATCATATACATCCATGATCAAATTAAAAATAATTTAAATCTTACATAAATCCCAAAAAGAAATTATATACCCTAATTCCTTACCAAAAGATAAATTCAAGATAATACTATATATGATCGCAAAATATAATTATCTTTTTCTCAAAAAGATCATATGTTATCAAAAAAATACTTCCATTGAAATTTTATGTCATTGTAGAATTATTACATGATCAATTTTTTATTATAAATGATAAATGAGATTACATTTTACTAGAATAAATTTATAGAAAGGTAATTGACACCTATAATTAAATCAATTTTCAATAAATGTTGAACAAAAATATTTTCATTCGACTCATTCATATAAACTCTAACATGAAATCCCCATTATTAGAGTATATGATTACTGTGACCTAATTAACATGATTAAATTAAAATATTTTAATTTCATAATATTTCTTTTTATTAATTGAATTTAGTGTATTTTTTGTATTATTAAATTAATTATCCATTCGATTATGGAATTGATTCTCAAAATACCCAAACATGGTGCCACTATAAAATAGAAATGTGGGGAGTGTATTCTATTGAACCCACAACATATTCCATTCATTTACTAGATTCCTCACATTACATTTACAATATTTTTCTTCCTTTCATGTTCTATTCCATTAGAGCTTCAATTAAACATCATCATACATTTCATATAACTATAACCAAAATAGTTTATAGTTACAATTTTACTTTTATTGCACATCAAATGATTTCTTTATTTCATCCAATGTCTCTTATGTAAAATTCCTTTACAAGACATGGTTTCATACAGCCAAGCAATCAATTAATTTTTATCTCAAGGCTGTTGATTTAATTGAAATCATATATTTTAATTTATTTAAAAAATTTATCATATGTAATAATGAATTCAAAATCCTTCTACATAAGATAACGGTATTATTTATCTACTTTAATAAGTAAAATATGGGGGGAAACCTTAGTGAAAAATACCTTCTTAAAATCCTCCCAATCTATTCATTCAAGATAATCAACATTCTTGGTATTCTTAATAAGATTCCACAATTTATCTTCTTGACATTCCAAATGATAAATGGAATGGGAAACTTTTTTCGTGGACCAATAATCGACAAATGGAAAATTTATTTTCCCTCATATTCATCCATTTCTCAATTACAAGTGAATTAAAAGTCTTATAGATTGAGGGTGGATGTTGTCAGCGAGCAGTATAAATTGAATATTTCTCCCATGAAGATACATTTTAATGTTTTACATGACCCATGGTACCAATTAAAACATGAGAGATTTAGGTGAGCATATTAAAAAAACTATTTCATCCAATCATCTTAGACGTTTGATTTTTCATGAGAATTGTCGTTTCATTGGTCGGTACATTAATTGTTCACATGTATTAATCTTTTTCTATCCATAAAAATAAATGTTATAGGCACCATGTTATCAAAATTATATTAATATGTAATATATATTTATAAATAGTTCCTTGGATTCCCAAAATTTTACTTGATATCCATTCAAGCTCATAAAAGTTTTGAATCCTTTAGAATTGATCACAATGAAAATGTAAATTAATCCATGAATCTCCCCTAGTAGTGTCAAACCAAGTGTTAATTAATGGATACACTCACTGTGAACAAGAATTATGGCTAGGTTATACTCGACCAACTCTTTTCAGGGTTATTACCACAAGTTGAATATATTCCAAAATCACATTGAAATGTAATATCTAGAAATTGATGTATTTCTTCGAAGACCACACAATCATTTCATTACCAAATCATAGGTATTTTGTTCTATAATTATACTTATCTCTATTTTTTAAAAAAAATTTCCAAGAATTTAATATTCAAATATTGAATAAAACGTTTTTCAATTACAAACTATAGGAATCCACGATTTTCAAAAATAACCACTTAATCTTTTTTGATGAATATTAAACACATTTCTTTAATACATGCATAAGGATGGTAAATATTTTGTTTCATAGAGAAAACATACATTATCTTCAAATTTATTTAATGATCATCAACATATAAACTAAATATATTTTCACATAATTTTATTCCAAGTTCTACCATACAAAAAACTATCATCGCAATATGGGGAATGAAATCATAAGAATGGGTGAGGTCAAATGATTTGTAAGGTAAAAAAAGAGTGAGATAAATTATTACATATTAATACCATGATCACAATGGTATGCGATCATGAACACAACATTTTTAAACATTATCATGTATATGATAGACCATAATCATGTGCCATCACATAAAACATGGAAGTTCATAAGACATGAATGATAAAATAAATAAATGAACATGTTCTATGAGAGGATAACCTATAAATTGGGATTTTTTAAATACATAATAATATAAAATTGATAACATGTGTAACTAGAAATATGTTAACTTATTTTGTTAATAACATAATTTTTTTCACACATAGAAAATTATAAAAATGACAAATATGTCAATGTATAATCTTATAGATATGAAAATCAGTTTTGGGAATAAATATATAGTAATGAAAACCATGTCCACAGATAAAATCATATAATTAGAAAAATATAAACATGATTAAAATTATTGGAATGAAAACCATTTCCACAATGGATTTTTATAACCCGAAACAATGTTCAGGAATAACATATTTACCTTATGTGTTATATAGCTTTACCCAATGCATTTGAAGGATAGAAAATTTAGGGCAAACCCATCACATAATAAACACCACACACATGTGGTTCATAATATCATAAAATATTCATCATATCATTAGCCATGAAAATGGAAATATTTTGATAAATATTTCATCAGAGCCAAAACATTAGGAAGGAAATGGGTTTCATAAATATTTCATCATAGAATAATCACAGGGAATGAAACATGTTTCATAAGAATATTTTCATCATAATTGTAAACCATATATTGAAATAAATAAGATGATATAATTTGAACTTATCCCTACTAGAGCATAATTAAATTCAACAATTGTTTTGTTGTTTAATAAAATCACCATTAAAATTTATATAAACCATTATTTGGTTTAATAAATTTTCCCAATTGAAAATAATCGTTTTGAAACTAGAAATTAAAAAAATATTGTGAAAATAATTTTTAATTAATAATTTACATCGAAAATGAAAATGTAATCCTAAAATAATTGATTTATCATGATATTGGTAAATTTAAATCATGAAGAATATATTAAAATTATCATTTGATCAACAGTTTTTTTAAAATATAAAAGTACCTAATTATGAAGATAGATAAAATTTACCATTTAAATTTTTATGTGAAATATAAAAAATTATAAAAAATGACATTAAAAATCATCAGATATTAGTAAATATTTTCTTGAAAATATTTTTTTAAATAATGGAAAAGAATGATAACACATTTTCAACTGATGACAAACATGAATTCATTTTTCAATAAATCCATTATTTTGAATTAATTAATTTGAAATAATTTGGTAGTGAAATGAAAAAATTATTATGCATATTTAATTTGTTGAGAAGTTAATTTATGTCAATAATGACGTTTAGATCAATAAATTTCATCATTGGAGTTATAATGAAAAAATAGCAACAAATAATGGGAATATAAAATAAATCCCATATGGCTCGGGTGAAATTTTATCAATAAAAACCATTAAATATATATCCCCAAATTAAATTTAAATTACCTATATTTTCATTTAAATACTAATAAAATAAATTAATATGTGTCATATACCACATATAATGGAATAAAGTGTATAATATGACTTGGTTCTCATAGAATTAAAAGAGAGACAACAATCTCATTCGTTAAGTTTGGATCGATTCAAATTTATTCAAACCTCAGGTTTAATATATAAAGGATTATTATATATACATTATAAAATATTATCATATATATCATGAAATATATTATTTAATTATATAATTTTGTCACCCACTAATTAAAATTTCATTATTAGAATCACTACTTCAAATGGTAACTTCTTCAGTCTTCATGTATGTTTTGGTTCACTTGTTTTGGTACATGTACTTATATCATGATTAAATCATATAAATAACGTTAATAATGATATAAGTACAATATATATATTTATATATTTTCATTATTTATATATATATATTCATATATAATTTCAAAAGATATAAAAACAAATTACACCGTACATGGAGATGGTATGTCGTACATTTTCATGAATGATGTTTTTATTTTTCATCAAATGGAATGAAATAATTTTAAGTAATAAACAAAAATTTCAAGAATAAATATTATAACATATAAATCATATATATTAATTAAATATATCCGTACTAGAATAGTTATATAATAGAAATGAAAACTGAATCACATTACTTCGTGGATGTAGAAGTTCATAGGTATGAATAAGAGACATAATCGTTGTCCAACGGATTGGAATGTATGAAGTTATTTGAGATAATATAAATAAAGAAATATAATTAAAACATAAATATCATATATATATATATAATAAATGAATCATTATATCTAGTCATGAATGGTGGTGATTGAAAACAAACTCTATTGGTTCATGATTCAATAGTTCACCTTACAAATGATTGACAATTGTTTTCCTATTTGATGAAATATTAGATATATACAAGATATAATATTAACATAAAAATATATTATTACACATCATATATTAATTTTATTATTTTTTCATGTTTTAATAAGTGTTTAACAGGTTTGAAAATTAAATAAAAAATAATACTCAGATGACAAAGATACCACTTATTCAGATTACATCTTTAGGCCTACACTATAAGTCGTTATATTAGGGTTATATAATGATACAATGGAATTATGTTTTGGGATTTTATGTAGGTAAGGTATTTGGGTATGTATTTTTTGATAAAAATACATTTTAATAAGTGAGGAAAAATTAATCTAGGGTTCCATTTTTTAATGGACAAGGATTGGAATTTTTTAAGTACCAAAAACTATTCAATAATTGGAATTCACTCTCAATACAAGTGTGTATGATCCAAAATATTTTAGGTATCTATAACACTCAATATATCTATTTATTCACACCATTTTAATCATCTATTTGGTTTATTACTATTGTTTA
Organism: Viscum album; assembly: GCA_963277665.1. Taxonomy (NCBI): domain Eukaryota; kingdom Viridiplantae; phylum Streptophyta; class Magnoliopsida; order Santalales; family Viscaceae; genus Viscum; species Viscum album. The sequence goes on from OY728161.1 coordinate 1,599,133,370, forward strand.
TGTGTTTGAGTGAGTTTTCGAAGCTTCTGGATGGTTTTTTGTGAATCACATGATTTGCGCACAGTTTTCCCAAACCTTTCTCCCAGTTCAAAAATTTGTGCACCCTTGGAGAATGTGTTTTTTGATATATTCAAAATTATTTAAATAATTGTGTTCCTTAAGGATAAATTGTGAATCCAATAGATATTTTTGGAAAACAGTTATGTTGCATAATGGGTTTAACCATGGAGCCCTACTAGGAAACCATGTAGATAGTTATTAAAAGCTCAAGGAATTCAATTAAAATTTATTGATCCCATTTTATTGTATCCATAATAACCCTACCCAACCTTATATGATTTTACTTTCACATTAAGGATCTCTAAGGTATTTATGGTCACATTTAACACCTTCTCTTGTGAATCGAAGATCCAGTTGAAGTAATTGGCCCCTCTTTGATATATGATATCTCCGATTAACAATATTATCCCTCTATCATATCATTATTATCATTTGGGAGAGTTGAATTCATATTTTTTGATGTTTTAGATCAAGGTTTTAATGGGTCCTATTTTATTGGATCGCGATCCTAGGTTTTGATCCAATATCTCCATTAACATTGTGTATTTCATCATTCTATCTTGAATTAAATTCTATAGTTGGGAGAGAAATCATCAATAATACTATATTAGGTTATCTACATGATTTTATCCATATCCAAAATTAATTTATTACTTATATAATATTAAATTTTCATTTTCATGTTGTGAATTTTATTTTAAATAATATTACTTAATTGAATTTCCTAAAATTGTTTGACCCTTCAGGAATCCCATTGGACACATTAAAAATTATGAGATTAGCTTGAGGGAAACCCATGGGGTGTTCCCATGTCATTGAAATGATGACTTATGGAATGTAAAATATAAATAGTGGGTTTATGGAATTTAACTAAATCCATGATTCATTTTTGGATAATGGGATTTAAATAGTTTATTATATTAACCTTGAATGGTTAACAAGTTGTGTCGTAATTGATTATAATTGGATTAATGGGGGAATTTATCAGGATATTCACTGTCATAAATTTAAATAACGATGATTTTCAATGTTAAATAAAATTATTCACCATATTTTGAAAGATTAATAAGAAGTTTAAAATTTATAAAACATGATAAATATCTATATGAAAATGTGATAAATGAATTTTTGGTGATGAATTGATCCTCCCAACACCCATGGAGATATAAAATACAATTATAGGCCTTGGATGCAAGAATGTGAATTGGTGTTGAAATGATTCCCCAGGAACCTAAGATTTTGGTGTAAGACTGATTCTCTAAGTACCCATGATATTATTGTTGTAATGAAGCTCCAAGTACCTTAGATAATGATATTGGACTGAAGATCCACGTATCCATGATAATGGTACTCTAAATGATTCTCCATGGTACCAAATTGAATCTAAAATTTATTGAATTATATAATTCCATTGAATTGATGAAATATTAAAATCCATATGTTATATGGGTTGGCCACTAACATTGGATTATTGACATATGATTGGATTGGGTGTCACAAATATCCTAAGGGACAATGTACTTAATAAAATGATACAAAATATGAATCTTTTTTATTTTTATTATCCTATTTAATATTTTTACATAAAATTTCATAAACATTAATTAACTATATATTCATGTAGAATCTTTTCATGGTGTAATTCTAAGTTTTATACACACAATACATGGGCTACTGATTAATACCCAAAAATACATTATATATACATGTTCGGATAAGGAATGTGAACCTAAGTTAGATGGATGAGTTGGGATTTGGGATGAATAATGGATGAAGGAACTAAAAATGATATTAGTACCTTATTTGGAGTTCTCTTAGTATCATTATTTCAGGGTTTTTTTGACACATGAAACTTATATAGAATTAAATATTTTTTACCTTTTGAATGGTCATTATTAATGGTTTGGTATTTTCATGTGATCTTTTTTATTTAGTGATTATACATGATTTTAATTTTTATTATTTATTATTTTTTATCAAAATTATATTTCCCTAATAAAGAGGATATATACTATCCATGTAACACATTATTCCCCCACTACTAGTCGGAAACCTCTGGAATATGGGTAGGATTTCTTGAGGTACGCAGAAAACTATCTTGGGGCACCAATATGTGGTACAAGGAATAATAATTTTCAATTTTTTATAATATGGGTTTTCATTTTCATTTTAGTATTATTATTATTTGGTTAATTAAGAGAGGTGTATAGGTTGAGTCTGTCCTTTTCCATTAGATCATGCATAATATTAGAAAAACCATGTGTGGTGTAAAACCCAAGTACCCATGATGGTATAATTTTTTGATTTTGGTTTTTATATATAGTTTTCATGTTTTCAATGGATATGAAATTATTGTGTGATGTTATTTTTTTTTATATTTTACTCATCACCATGTGTAGAGTTATATTTTAGTATGAATGCATCATTCATGGAATGAAGAAATTTAAATTAAATGCATCATATTTTAAAAAAATGATAAATAATTTAAAGTGTGGGAGTTTGGGAGTGAAAATGATATTATTTTTAGAATATTTAAATGAAATAGTTCCTAATGATTAACTAATAATTGTTAATAATGTTTAATGAGGTAATTTTAAATGATTAATTTTATTTGGTAATTTTAATACTAAAAAATGAAATGTTTATAACACTTTGTTATCCATGAAACATGTTAGGGGAGGTTAGAGGTTATGATTGTTCTGCAGTATTGACCATAGGGAGTGAATAAAATATACAATGTTATATTATTATGTGAATATATTATTATCTAAATCTATTAATTATGTTTCATGTTTTCTAATATTTTTGTTTTTCATTATATAAACATTACACTATGAAGAAGAGTGTTTATATAAGGAAAATAAGACATTGGAAGAAATGTGCCTCCATTTGTGGGACAAGAGGCCCAAATAGTTCATAGGGAAATAGTGGGAGAAAATTTCTATTAGAACATTGCTCGCTTTATGCAGTTAATCTAGAGATTCTGATGGTGGGGTGTGTGGAATATGTATTATCTAACATAGGAGTTCCAATTTAAGAATCATATAATCATAAGAAAATATGGTTGAAATATTGTATGTGTGTTCCAAATTGAGTCTATGCAACGAATTATTAACCACATAGAGAGTCCTATATAGAATACAATCAAATTGTAAGCATGTCTATTATGTGGTAATGTGAAGAGTTGGTGGGATATTTAGGCCTGGGATGAGAATTTGGATGGAATTTTCTTATTGTAAATAAATGATAATACCTTAGTACAATCTTACATGGATATATATAAATATTAGAGGGAAATAGAGTTTATGTGGTTGACATTGGGAATCAAGTCAATGATGTACTGTGTAGGATTCCTCATCGACTTGAAATTATTTTTACGAGAAATTGTTGGAGATGTGGAAACTGTGTAATTATAATTTATTTGTTTACATTAGTGGGAGAATAAGTTCTATGTTAAAATATTATGATAGAATAATTTTGTTTAGATAGTGAATCAATATCTCATTTTTAGGGGAACATGATGAAGGATTCCAAAAGATGCTTTTTAAATTCTTCTAGAAGAACAGAAGGTCCAAATATGGATGGTTAGAATTTTAACTAGTAAATTGAAGAATATTTTATTTAGGGAGAAGGATCCATTATCCATGTTATTAATTGAATTTTATTCCATTAGAATGGTATGCCCGTTCAAATATTTAGTTAGTGTCCCCGACCACTGGTGGAATGTTGATAATGTGACATGATGGGAAACATAAAAACCCTTGATTTATTGGATGTAATGGAGGAGATTTGATAACCTGTAATAGTGTAAATGGTCTTCTACCCCTTACCATTCCCATAGTTGGAGGACTACTTGTCATATCGGTTCGGGAAAAAGATGTGGTACATTATAGAAAGAGTGCCAATATCATTAGTGTATTTCATCTCCTTGGACTAAAAGAAGAGAATAGAGAAGATGTGAATTCCAATTTAATTCATTTCACCCTTTTCATGTAGATATTTGGGATGGTCCATCGATTGTAAAGGGTACAATTCATTTCAGTTTTAAAATTAAAAGAGATTTATTCGATATAATAGAATCACATTATATTTAGTATATAATAATTTTTAATGGTTTGAGTCTAATAGTTGAATATGTGAGTGGGGTTATGAAAATTGACACCCATATATGTGTAAATTAATATGAAATTTTTTATTGATTGTTATTTTCCATCGTGTTTGTTGATTACCATTTCCCTTGGAATTTAATGTACATGAAGTTTTAGGGTTCGAATTGATTTTGGGTGTGTATTTTTTCTTATTGTAACAATCCAACATATATTTTTACCAAGAGTCAAAAACATTTATATCTAAGAAGGTCAAAAATTATTCACATAACTGAGAATGTGATTTCTAGATAGACCATACATGTATAGTTCTTAATTAGAAGGGGGATTTCATGGCCTATGATTTAAGCTTTTTATTGAATTATGGTGGTGTGAAAAATTATGTAATTCAAACGATAGTAGAAGAATTTCATGACATGTTTATTTATAAATTTTTTGTGTTTCCACAAGATAGATATGTTGAGTATTCAATTGAGTTATTTTGTGGAGCTGACCAAGTTTCTATTGCACCTTACCGAATGGAATCATCATATTATCAAGATCATAAAAATCATATAAAATAATGGATGGATAAATGATTTATCCACACTATTTCATCACATTCTTGTTCTCTTGATTGTTTTTTTATAAGAAGGTTCATTCTATGTTATGTTTAGGTACCGATTTCCAATGGTGGAGCCTGATGGTAGTTATGAAATGATATGATCTTCCCTATATCAATGATCATTTTTACTATTTTAGTGGTTCTTTTTTGTTATTGAATATCAATTTGAGGTCAAGGTTTCATCAGTTGATATTTTAAAATTTTGATATACCACATACAATATTAATTTTTTTTACGGCTGGTATGAGTTCATTTTTATACTGTTTGGATAAATAAATTATCATGCTATATTTATAGAATTAACGATCCAAATCTTCTACCCATACTTGGGTTAGTTTGTGGTTTTTTGTAATTTCATCATTGTGTACATACTAACTCATGTCGATCATGTAAGACATCATGGTATCATTTTCAGTAAATTGTGAGAGTATAGGTTATACACTATGATATCTAATTTTCATTTCTCTATAAAAAATGATCATTTTATAGGATATATCATCTTTGAGGAAGGCGGGTCAGTTGACCGAGAAAATGATTAGGCTTTTTATTGGTTGGAACATATCATGATTGTTTTGATATCTAAATACTTTTGTGTTTATCATGATATTATCAGAGATTCATCCAATACTTTACTCTCATTGAATGACCACTTTAAATTTAGAATAGTAAGTGCATAAAGTTTTAGTTTTATGGAGAATGTGAAAATTCCTTCCAAAAACTAATGAAATTCTTGACATCTGCATCTATGATGATCCTTCCAGAGTTTGGGGAGGATTATAGCTTTATATTAATCGATCTTGAATCAGACATTGTGTAGTGTTGATGATGAGGGATCATGTCACAGAATATGAATTATGGAGGTTGTGTCCATGCGAATGAAATTAAATTTTGAAATATCTCAAGGTAGTTGTGTAGGGTTATTCCTTAATGTGATTGAGGAATTTTTTATTGGATGAAAAGATGGTTTTGTCTACCAACCACAACATCATAATATATATATTTATGTAGTGAGATATTAATAACAGGTAGAGGATATGTGTTGATTATATATTGTTTTCTTCTTTTAGGTAGCCTATAAAACAAGAAATGGGAACAACTTTTTAGATTCCTTAAGCTAAAAGGCCCAGGGTCATGCAATGTTGGATTCTTGTTCTAAGTATAAGATGATCACATAGTTCACTAATATTCATATAGAGGTTCAAGAGGACAATGAGTATATGACCCTAATCTCTAGATTAGTTGTTTCCATGCATATGAGATGTATCAAGGAAGGGCAGTATTTGTATTAATAGTTATTTTCATTGAGGGAAATCCTTCAATATTGGGAGTTAGCTTCTTATTGGACTATAGATGATAATGATACGATCAATTTCAAGGTCATGATGTTGTTAAACTGCTTATTCAAGAGGATTGGATGTTTTAGTATCATGAATGGATGCTGGAAGTTCACACTAGTTTTACAAATATTTTAATTCCCTAACCCCAGTTACCCAGATTTTATGCATTATTATATAAAATTGGCATGATCAAAATAGATAAATTCTCTAAAGACTGATTAGTTTAGTATCATTTTAAGTTCTAGATACATTCCTAAGTTTTACATTACATCATAAAAATCAACGTCAACAATGAGTACTCGTTGAACACACACATATCCCATAACCTATCCCTACATGCCAAGCATAATATTCTTCTTCGGATCATGGGAAATTGAGAAAATAAGAACGGGGTGATATCAGATGCTTAGTAAGGAGAACAATATACCAAAAACTATTATAAATAAGCATAAACATTAAAGGAAACGAATAAATCTACAACACAAGCCTTTTAAGCTTAAACTTCATCATAATATGGAAATGATAAATCAAATAGTCCCATTTACATATTCACATGGATATTCTACTGGTTGAATAATCACATGTAATATCCTTATCTAATTTCATAATGATGGAATGCATAATGATGTAGATAAAAACCACATAGTCAAGGCCTCGTTCCAATACTAAAAATATGATTTGTTCAAGGCCATGTTCTAATAAACTAGTTTGTCTTATGATACCAACTGTTGCAAAAAGGGCATATAGTGGGATCAACCCATCACATACTAAGTCCAATGCATTCATCATATTAAATGGTTGAAACATAACCTAAAAATTCGTATTAAAACTAGCAGAAAAAATGTCAATATTTTAACAACAAACCATGAATTGAATAAAAATAGCACATCCATAGTCTATCATAACCCATTCAATACAACATGGATGAATTTATTATAATAAATCATCCTCAGTCAAGAATAATAAAGGATATAGGAATATATTAATATAAAAAGTAAATCATTTGAGATGCATATCCTCTTTTTCTTAAAAACAATTAAATGTATCACTATTTATCAAGTAGATGTGAAAAATATATTTTTGAATCAAAGTTTCCCATAATAAATTTAATATTTTAATAAGAATTTTTATTTTAAAAAATTTATGTCCATATAAATAAATCCTCAACACCATTTTTAAAAAATCGACATTAATGAGAGAGATTTAGAAAAATAAATCTTTAAATCATTTAAAATGATTTTTAAGATAGAGTTACTAACAAAAAGATAATTTCTTGAATAAAAAAATTTAAGGCAATAAAAATTAAATAATATCATGAGAATAAAGGGATTCATCTTGTAATGTCCTAGTTCCGAAAGCCACCCAGAGGCGCCCCGAACCCAGTTTTTCAAATGGCCACAAACTCATTTCCTCGAACGCTAGAGGTTGTCGACTAGAAATGATGGACATGGGAGTGATAGTGGGGAAACTATTCCCTAATTGTAAGAGTAAATCAGTAGAAGATAAATAGATATACAATAACTGAATCATTAATAATGACATACAATAGTAAACTGCTGAAGACTAAAAGAAATAAGCAGCTAGAGCACATATATAATGATGCATGATACATCTATCTTGAAAAGTAGCCAAACACGTCACAATGATGAAATGATGTACTAAACCAAAGTACAAAAGAAATCAGATAAAAATATTCAGCATCACAAGCCAGAGCTTGGTCCCATGCTCTCCACCTCCACCACTGTCAAGTACATGAAGTAGAAGGGTGCTTTCCCTTATCTATACCTGCAGAAATATAGTTTTTGGGATCACATGCATGACCCAAACATATTGTGAGACTAATCCCAGAAGGAAAACGCCAAAATATCTATTACTAATAGTAATTGAAGATATGTGGCATGAAATAAGTAAAAAGAAGTAGTAAATATGGAAGTACTCAACAGTAACGATTCTATAATTTCATAGGATTAAGTTCTACATAGCAAGAAAACATATAATCACAAATAGGTAACCCTATGGGATGTACTCATAGCCTAATCCCCTATGGTCCTACCTAGAAAACACAAGAAAACCTCTGAGAAGTACACATAGTCTACCCCTCTGGTTTAGCTTAATCATCGTCTATCTGAGGAAGCACTCACCGTCAATTCCTCATGTAGTCTCCTATCAGTAAATAATGGCTTTCTATGGAAGCAAGTACATCACATTCATTAGGTGTCCCATGTCAAGGAACTACAAACAAACTGAAGAAGCACTAACATCAATACCCTTTATGGAGTCAAATCGTAATAGTAAAACACACACTCTGGAGAAGCCATTACGTCCATTCTCCCAATAGTCTACAACATCAGGTTCTCATGGCCCTATGTAATATAAACAAGTATATCAATGCGTATTGGAAAATGTAAACCTCAAAAACTTCTTGGATATCATTATACAACAACATCATATCAGAACAACGGTCACATCATCCTATAATACTAGGTGTGGTTAAACAACGCAGCCTATCGGGCTATGAAAAACCAAACAACCACAATCAAAACATGCATGGAAACACCTTCAATGTATAGAAATTCATCTTATTCACAAATCAATTAACCTCTTCTAAGGAATAAAATCATAGCATGAAAACAATATAGCTGAAATAGAAAACACTCAATATCCCATTCATGGGTATTGGATATTTTTCCCATATAACTCAATAACTTTCAAAAAAAGGTAACAAACCACCTACCTCGGTGTTGGGAGATCGCTATACATAAACCTAAAGCCTTGAATCGCCCATGAACACTGTAGATATACAAAAATGTCTAAAACGTTCAATGGAGAGTAACTTGAGAAAGAGGAGGATTCTGGAAACGAAGCTAAATCTGAAGGAAGAGCATACTGAGGTGATCCCAATGAAATTGGTGGTGATCGATTTGGATAATAGACGCTCACATCAGGGCTCAGAGAATATTTGTGGCCATATGAGTTCTCTCAAACTCTCCATACCTATAAGTAGGGATTTCTGGTGATGAGATGTGACCCTGGTACATTTAATGAATAAAAATAAAATACATAGTGTGTACATTAGATGTACAAGGCGTGTATTGGCCTTTTCAATACTCTGTTTTAGGCGGTCACCAGGTCACCACACATGGTCGCGTGCAATGCTGCTACACGACCAACACACAGCTACCCACGGAAATAGAGTACACGGTGTGTACTCATAAAGTACATGGTAGCTACTTAATATTTTTTCTAGAAAATCCAAGTTTTCCTCAAAAACACCAAAAAAGGAAAACCATACCTGCAATGAAAATCTAGGTTCTTACAAACATCCCCACTTAAATAAATTCATCTACAAATTTCCATACCAAGGAGGCATAGAAGAAGAATCTCTGAACAACTCCGGCCACTGCAATCGCAAATCAGCCTCCCTTTCCCATGTCTTATCCTATACTTGCTTGTGCTTCCATAAAACTCATACTAGAGGGACAGACCAACCAGAGAGAACCATCATACTTTGATCAAAAATCTGGATTGGATGCTCCTCCAATGATTCATCCAACTCCAACTCAACTTCCTCAGGTTAGAAGGCATGAGACGGCTCTGAGAAGTTACGTCGAAGTAGAAAAACGTTGAAAATGTCGTGTATATCCCAATACCGTTGAGTTAACTGCAACCGATAGGCCATAGGCCCAACTCTCTCTAAAACATAAAATGGCCCGACGTACCTCAGAAAAAGCTTACCTTGTCTCCTAAAACTCATGTGCCCCAACCTCGGAGTGACACACAAGAAAACCTGATCCCCGTCCTCGAACTTGAGAGGTCATATCTGACGACCAGCATAAACCATTTGTCGAGACTGTGCATTATCCATCCTCTTTTGAATCAACTCTATCACCTCTGTGGTCTCCTGGGAAAGATGAGGTCCCAACATATCATCCACTCCAGCCTCCATCCAACATAATGGTGATCGGTATGTCCTATCATACAATGCCTCATAAGGTTCCATCTGAATAGTTTCTTGAAATCTATTGTTTTATGAAAAATCCACAAGAGGTATGTGCTGCTCCCACAAACCTCCAAAATCTAGGATGGATTCTCAGAACATGTCCTCAAGCACCTGAATCATACTCATGGATTGGCCATCCCTTTGAGGGTGGAAAGTTTTATAGAAAATTAAATGTGTACCCAAAGTCTTATGAATTCCCTTATATACCCGAGAAGTAAAACGCGCATCCCTGTCTGAAACGATAGAGTGTGGAATTCCATGTAGATGTACAATCTCATAGAAGTACAACATTCCCTACACATCAACACTGAATATATAGTTGATTTTTATAATGTTTTCAACATTCATAAGTCTGTTAATGAAAACCCAAACTACATCATTCCCTCTAGGCGACCTTGGTAAACCTGTAATGAAATCTATCATGAAAGCGTTACACTTCCACTCGGGGATGGGAAACTGCTACAAAATCCCTGCTTGTTGGTGATACTCTGCCTTCACCTAATGATAAGTGGAACACCTCATGAAAAACCCAGAAACATATTTCTTTATACCTGGACACTAATACTGATGGTGTAGATCATGATACATCCTGGTGACACCAGAATGAACTACCCAAACAGAGGAATGAAAATACTGCATCAGCTCCACGCGTATGTATGCTAGAACCCATATGCGCACCATGAAATTCAGGATCTCATCCCCGCCTATGGTCTATCTAAGAATAAGGTACTCCCTTGACATGATTTCCCTTTGGACCAGTCCATTAGAATTTCATAACTACCTCATTCGCACTCAATCATGTAGATTGGAGTTAATAGATACAGAAGTAAGAAACATCATCCCCTGTATGTATTGCACCTCCAAATGCATCTCAGAGAATAGAGCCATAAGCTGCCACTCACTCCTAGCCTCCTGAACTGCATGTATCTGATTCCACCTGCCCAGTGCTTCTGACACAACTTTCCTTTCTCAAGCATATAGGAATTATCGAATTCAAAATACTGAAGGTACTCAACTCACCTTTGTGGTCTCAAATTCAGTTCACGCTGAGTTAATATGTACTTGAGACTTTTGTGGTCAGTGTAAACCACAAAAATTACCAACATGAAGATAATTCATCCAATAGCGTAAGGCATGAACAAATACCGCCAACTCGAGATCGTGCATTGGGTAATTCCTCTCATGTGCCCTTAACTACCGTGACCAATATGCAGTGACTCCTTTTCCCTGCATAAGTACGACTACTAGCTTGATACCTTAAGTGTAACAGTAAATGGTATAGACATTTCCCGGGTATGGAAATACTATTATCGGCACTGAAGTCAACCTCCCTTTTAGCTCATGAAATGATGACTCAGAAGAATACGACCACAAGAACATTGCACCTTTCTTAGTCAGACCTGTCGGTGGTGCTACTAAGCATGAAAAGTCTTGTATGACGCATCTGTAGAAACCATCTAGCCCTAGAAAAAAAACGTACCTCAAAGAAGTTCATCGGTTTCTCCTAGGAAACTACTACTATCACATTCTCTGGGTCCACTGATACTCTTGTCTCTGAGATGACATGTCCCAAGAATTTAATCTGATCCATCAAAAAGTGGCATTTTGAGATCATAGCATATAAAAAATGTTTTCTTAGTGTACTGAAAATGATCTCACAATGTGTATCATGGTCGTGTCGAGTGTGAAAGTACACCAAGATAACATCCATGAAAACTCCCACAAAATAATAGAAGTATGGATGGAACACTCAGTTCATTAGTCCCATGAAAATAGTAGGTGTGTTCTTGAGACCTAATGGCATAACCACATACTTGTATAGACCATACATGCCCCAGAAGGCTATGATAGGTATATTAGATGGTCTAATGCATATCTGATAGTAACAAGACCTCATGTAAATCTCCAAAAACACTCAGGCTCCTCGAAGATGACCAATGATATAATCAATCCTTGGAAAAGGATTTATGTTTTTGATAGATAACTAGTTCATATTACGATAATCCACACAAATCCTAATGGTATCATCTTCATTATTTGCAAATAGGACATACAAACACCAAGAAGAAGTACTGGGTCGGATGAAACCATTTTCTTGGAACCCCTCCAACAAATTCTTGAGATCATACAACTCTGGTGTAGCCATCCTTTAAGGAGGAATGTACACTGGTGCCTCTCCTAGCACAAGGTCAATATAAACATCCACCTCCCTCTCTAGAGGTAAACATGAAAAGACTTCTGGAAAGATGTTTATGAAACAATACACCACTAGGGGAATTTATAACAGTGAAGTCCCTGGTCATCCAAATATAGACTAGAAATCTGGGCTGTAACACCTCCCATACCATGATGCTTGGGTCCTACTTTTCTCTCTTGGACATCCCATTATCCCTAATGAAGATAAGGTCCACCCTCTGGTGATGTGAAACTCACCATATAGTGATAACAGATGACAACTGCCTTGAAGGGAACTGGCCAGTCCATTCTGAGAATGACATCATAGCCTGTCATCTCTAGGAAATAGAGGTCCCATAAAAAGTGACACACACCAACCTCTAGAATGCACTCCTAGAACAAATGTAACAAGCCATTCTGGTCCCCAAAATAGTGTATAGTGTGAAGACATCAGCAGAAGGAAAGATAAAAAATCCAAAGGATCTACACAGTAGTAACAGATATAAAACAATGGGAAGCCCCAATATCGAAAAGGGTATAAGCAAAAACAGAGGAAACTAAGATCGTACCATGAACTATAGAGGGTCCGAGATCCTACCCCTGTTAGGTCTCCTTAACCACAAAAGTCTAACAGACACCGTAGCCATGCAATCCTGCATATCCAATCTGAGCTGATCCACCCTGATGTCGCTGAAATCCTGGAAACTGGCTGCCAAATCCACGACCTCCACCTCTTCCTGAACGGCTGGAAGAACTCAAGTTCCCATATTTTTGGGAAACTGGGGTTGTTGTTGCTGAATTAGGAGTCATAGAAGAACCCATGTCGCAAGATTCTAGTTGGATGATCTAACAATATAGGTGAATATGACCCATCTTTCGCAAGATTGGAACTCCACTAGGTCTCTATGGCAATGCAACCTCATATTCCCACTCTTTCTGCACTAGTACCATACCACATGGCTACCAAAACATGTCTCATGCCTCCTCATAAATCTGCATGAAGACTTCATGTGGTGCTTCCTACTATCAGTATGAGGGATACCAACTCCAAATGCCGAGCCACCTTAGCTCACAACTCCTGAATCATTCATATTTCGCTCCATGCTCAACACCTGGTTGACTATATAAGTGATTGAAGTCAACCTGATGATTCTCACATGAGATAATTTTCCGTGCCTGGGACCATCCTCGAACATCCTATCCAGGAATAACTCATCAATTCCTAGAATAGTCATAAAGTTCTGCTACTTTGTGAAGAAATAATAATATTCCATATCAGAATGAGTACCATGATACAGACTCATGAACTCCTGGGCTTGATCGGTCCTCAACGTATCCAGATAGAAGTATTCATAAAAAGAACACTGGAACTCTTCCTAAGCCGTAGACAGCTGGAATCCCGCCTATGAGATCACATCCCAGAATCTCTTGGAGGAATTCCATAGCATATATGTATATATATTGACCCTCCTCTTTGGAGGAATCTCTAGATGGTCAAAGATAGATATAATTGCTTCTAACCATGAATTTGCATCCTATGGTCCTCCTTCCCCACTAAATGTGGGAGGATTCTGGTATTGGAAATCTCGTTTCCACTCTACCATAGATGGGGCATGATGTGGTACTCCACAGAAGGTCTAAATTAACCTCATAAATCCCTCTCGGAACAATGCGTCATCACCTCTGTCTGGAATGATGACCGATACCAAGACTAGAAAAACTGGAGGATCTGCTAGTACCACCTGATCAGCCATGTATATTGTCTCATCAATGCCCTATAATTGGTGTACAACCAGAGGAAATCTCAGTGGAATGACTCTGCAAGGTCAAATGCACACCTTAGATCACGATCATCAAGGACTGAAAAATATAAGTGCGAGAAGGGAACTGGAGAAAGAAATCAATAATGTTTTTCAAAAAACAGATACAAGGCGTGTATATTGCCTACACAGTGTGTTCCTTTAATCCTTCACATGGGTGTGTACATTTTCCTAGATAGGTTTTGTAACACCCAAACATTGCGCCTATTGTCCTAACACATGGCTTGTACTTGAATCATTTCCCTTTAAACATGTCTGCTTACAAGGATAACCCACACTTTTATCCTAAAATAGGACTACACAGCGTGTTTGTTCCAGACACATTGTGTACAAGATGAGCTCCTCCAACCCGTGTTTTTAGTGACACGGCCGGATACATGGCTCACACTACACGACAATTTCAAGGTGGACATGACATGTATAAAAATAGACACCACCGACCCATTTTGTTAGCTACAAGGTCGGCTTCCCGGGTTATACTAAACAGAGTGTGCAAGAGTGACAAAGAGTGTATAACTCAAGGTTTTATCCATCCATGTCATTAGTCATCTGGGTGGACCCAGGGTCTCTACACACTGCATGCACATCCGATACACGGTGTGTCCTACCCTAATTTCCCACCCTCGTGTTATGACAACCCTGCTTTTTATTACAACATAAACATGATTTATTACATAAAACATCACTTGATACAACAAAGAATATTGAGAGGTTTAGTGTATTTGGGGCATAGGATCGTTACAAAAAAACATAAAACATTAAATACCACATCTTTATTGGAAACATCCTTTACATGACCACTACATTCCCTCGTACTTAGCATTGCATGGGATAACCAGAGGACATGCATAAGAAAAGGGTGAGCTATAAAGCCCAGTAATGGAGTACACATGGAATAACATTAGGAGTACAATACATGTCAGAAAATAGGGGTATGAATAGATCATAATAAAAACATTAACATAAAGGCATGATAAAACATGATAATCATAACATGTAAATGTGGCAACAACACTTAACATGGAATTAGCATGAGCCAAGGCTCGTGCACATGGAGCATGAGTAAATCCTCATTGCACATAAAGCATGAGTAAAACCTTGTTTAAATTGAATTAGCATGATTAAACACTCATTTCACATGAATTATCATGATACTATACTTTAACCAATGCATTGGAGCACTATAAGGGTGCACCCTTCTTAAACATTTTATTTCATGCATAAGTTTTCCACATGAATCATAAAACATTGATTCATAAAACATAATCATTTATTCCAAGATAAAGGAATGTTGAATTCAAACAAGAAACATTATAATCAATAAGTAAATGTGCATAAATGTGAATACCCTTGATGGAGAAATGGGCATGGTATTCACTACACAATGACATTGTCTTAGAAAATCGGTGTGATTTAGTCAGCGTAACGGCCTGACATAAGAATTCATAAAAATGGTTGATGAGAGGTAAAGTGGTTACACATAATATTTACATTTAATGGAATGTAAGGAGTTCATATAGATACATGTCCCAACAATTTTAATGGAATTTAGGTTCATGATACAAGAGTATTGCATGAATGTAAAAGAAGAGAGAGAAGTTCCTTTCAGAATTTCGACAAAGTAACAAGTGTACATGGGAGGAATTTAATGAAAAAGAAAGGGGTCTCACATCATTAAAACAATAAGAGGGCAGTATGGTGGAGGTGAAAAACTATACCCCAACATTCATAATTGAAATTAAAAGGATAATACAACTTAAAGAAAATTGACAAAAATGAGAAAGGAAGAAAAAACCCTTACTTGGAAGTGTGATTCAAAAGGCTAGAGAGTGGCTTGTGAGAGGCTTCTTGGGAGATTGGGGCACCATTAGAGGATTCTAGAAAGAGTAGAGCAGAGGTTGGACGAACTCTAAGGGATTTTAGTCAGGAGGAAGTGGGATATTGGGTGGGTTTATATAAAAAAGGTAATTGAATTCTTTATTATTTAGGTTTGGGACTTCTTATTTTAAATTAATCCAAACCACAAAACATCCCATGGTAATTGCATATGGTTTATGGAAAATGGAAGAGGGAAAAAATATTTTATAAGGCCAAGGTCCGAACATCTTAAATATTTGGGTTGCTTATGTGGAGGTGAGTCACACTCCCATGGAAAATAATTTAAAAACGCACGGTGTTGAATAAGTCTTGAGGGGTCCATTAATGCATTGAAAAGTAAGACAAACAAACCCAAAATCACATTATTTTAATGTTAAAACATATATTGGTAGAAAAAAAGATTATAGTATTTTATTACATCACTATTGGGTAATTATGATGTCATAAAACACATTATATATTTAAACGATATTTAATTTTTACCCAAAAATTTAACTATTTCAGAAAATTATGAAAAATTCACTGTTATAGGATTTCGAAATCCTGATTCTAGAAAAAATATTTATTTTATCTAAATAATTTTATATATATGTTAATTTTCACTTTTAAAATAAAAACCGCTATTTATCGAAAATTCACGGATTTTGACAAAAATGGCTTTCAAACCTTAATAAAAATAATAATTGCATTAATAAAATTATAAGATCATTTATATTTAATAAAATATAATTTAATAATAATAATAATATATTATTAAAATATTATTTATTTCAAAAATCCCTTAATTCAATAAAATATAATTCTTAATTAAATAATAACTAAAAACACTATATGTACTTTAAAAACTATTTACAATATATATAAAATAAAGAGAAATTATATTCATTATTATATACAAAAAAATAATGTACATGAACATAGTACTACTTATTTTTTACATAACCCCTTAAAACAGCCGCATAAGACCTAACGGTATGGTGTGCAATGGTGACAAACTCTTGGGGTGGCTTGGATAACATCGCTCGAGTGATAATTTCAATCAACTTTCACTTTTCCTGTAAATGGTCATGTTCGAGCTTGACATGAAGAAGCTCATCTTGGGCTTGGTCAAGGGCGAATCCCAAAGACACCAACACCTTTCCGAGCTCCGATAAATGGGATTCTTATGGGGCAATTCTACTGGATGAGTCCATCGCTTCCTTTGTCTGAGTAAATTGGATTTGTTAAAGTCCTATATTTATACTAATCATGTGAGCACTGTTCAACGGTTATATTAGAAATGGTAAAAATTATTAACATAAAACCAAATAAGTTGAAATTTTATATTAACATAAAGAGACATTTAATTAGATCAACATGGATTTCCATTAATGAAACTTTGGGTCATTACAATAATCCCCCCTTAAGAATTTTTTCCCTCAAAATTTTCCTTTTCCCACACTAAAATAGGTGTGGGTAACTCAGCTTCATCATATCCTCCGATTTTCAAGTTGCTTCTTCAAACTTTTTGTTTCTCCACAACACCATGACGAGGGGAATTGTCTTATTTCGTAGAACATTTTCTCTATGATCTAAGATCTTCACTAGTTTATCCTCATAAGAATGATCATATTCCAGTTGTACCACCTCAAAAGAGAGTACATGTGAAGGGTCCAGTGCGTACTTCCTTAATAGGGATACATGAATGACATCATGTACTTTGGTCATAGTAGGTGGAAGTGCTAGTCGATAGGCCACAACCCCGACACGATCAATAATCTTGAAGGGGACAATGTACCTTGGACTTAACATCCCTTTCTTTCCAAACCTCATGACCTTCTTCCTCATAGATATGCGTAGAAACACCATGTCTCCAACATTAAACTCAAGGTCTCGTCGATGATTATCTGCATAACGCTTCTGTCGACTCTGAGCTGCATTGATATGCTACTGAATGGTTTTTACCTTCTCCACCATTTCCTCGACCATTTCTGGTCCAAGAAGCTTACATTCACCGACCTCATCCCAACATGCCAGTGTTCTTCACCTTTTCCCATACAGGGCTTCATATGGTGCCATTTGGATGCTCGAGTGGAAACTGTTATTATAATAGAACTCAACCAGAGGAAGATGTTGATCCAATCCTCCTATAAAGTCCATTGAGCATGCTCTCAACATATCCTAAATTGTTTGGATAGTCCGCTCGGATTGGAAATCAGTTTTAGGATTATTGGCCGTAATGAAGTTCAGTTCAGTATTTAGAGCATGTTGAAGACTCTTCCAAAACATAGAGGTGAATCTGGGATCTTGATCAGATACAATTGATAGTGGTACTCCATGCAACCTTACCACTTCCCTGATATATATCCATGCCAGTTGATCCAATGAAAAATCCTCCCAAATAGAAATGAAGTGTGCATTCATTGTAAGACGATCCACAAAAAACCATACTGCATTGTTGCCTTTGGATGTACTCGGAAGTCCGGTGACAAAGTCCATGGTGATGTTTTCCCATTTCCATTCAGTTATGGGAAATGGTTGCATCATCCCCTTGGACTTCTGCCTCTCTAACTTCACTTGCGGACATTCCAGGCAATTTGATGTATATTCAGAAATCTCCTTCTTCATATTATCCCACCAAATGTTTTCTCATAGATCTTGATACATCTTTGTGCTCCCTTGGTGAATAGAGAAATTTGAACTATGTGCATCATCCAAAAGTTCCTTCATCAGCTCCAGACATGATGGAACACATAGTCTTTTCCCAAACCACACAATTCATTCATCATTAACATTAAACTCCGAGGATTTACCTTTTTCGATAGCTCCCACATTTTCATAAATCCCACATCATCCTTTTGAGCATCTATTAACCTTTCCAAAAGAGACAGTTGAGAAATAATTTGTGAAAGGATCGATGATGTTACCTTCTCTATGATTCCCATGTCCATCTCCATCAAGTCTAAGAATATTGGATCCTTCTCAATTCTCATCATTAATAGAATCACTATATCCTTTCTATATAGGGTATCTGCCACCTTGTTCGCTTTCCCAGGGTGGTAATGGATTGAACAGTCATAATCATTGATGAGATCTATCCATATTCTCTAGCGCATATTATGTTCTTTCTATGTGAATATATATTTAAGACTCTTGTGGTCAGTATATATCTCAAATTTCTCTCCATATAGATAATTCCTCAATATTTTCAAGGCAAAGATCACAGCCTCCAACTCTAGATCATGCGTTGGACAGTTTCGCTCATGTATTTTCAACTGCATTGAGGCATAGGATTTCACTTTATCATTCTACATTATCACAAATCCTAGGACCTTCTTCGAAGTAGCACTGAATAGCACAAAAATTTCCACACTTGTGGGTAAAGTGAGAACCGGCACAGTGATAAGCCTCCTTTTCAACTCCTCGATGCTTTCATCGCATTCACCACTCAAAGAAAACTTTACTCCCTTCTGAGTTAGCTTGGTAAGAGGGTTGGAAAATCATGGGAAAATTCACACAAAACGTCGATAATATCCAGCTAACCCCAAGAAGCTATGGATATCCGTTACCTATGTTGGCATCGGCCATCCCTCAATTGCATCTGTTATAGAGGGGTCCACATATATCACATTGCTTGTGATGATATGGCCCTTGAATGAGACCTCCTTCAGCCAGAACTCACACTTGTTGTACATTTCATAGAGCTTCTCCTTGCGCAAAGTCTATAGTATAATTCTTAAATTCTCCTCATGATCCTCTTTGGTTTTGGAGTATATTAGAATGTCATCTATAAATACTACCAAAAATATTTCAAGCTAATCTCTAAAGACACTACTCATTATGTCCATGAAGATTGATGGAGAATTAGTCAGTCCGAAAGGCATTACTATGAATTCATAGTGCCCGTATCTTGTACAAAAAGCAGTCTTGGGGATATCTTCCTTCTTCACCCTTACTTGATAATATCCCGACCGCAAGTCCACCTTGGAGAAGTATTGTGCTCCACGCAGCTGATCAAACAAGTCATCAATTATTTGTAGAGGATACATGTTCTTTATCGTGATTTTCTTATGTTCATGATAATCGATGTAAAACCGCATTGACACATCCTTATTCTTCACGAAGAGGACTGGTGCACCCCATGGTGAAGCACTTGGGAATATAAACCCTTTATCTAGATTCTCCCGTAGCTGTTTCTTTAGCTCTTCAAGCTCAAAAATAGCCATTCTATATGGATTCTGGGATATATGTAGCGCCCCAGGTATAAGTTCAATTTAGAACTCAACATCTCTTCTAGGAGGAAGACTAGGCAGTTCCTCGGGAACCACTTCCGTGAATTCCCACACAATAGGAATTTCTTCTAGGATTCTTTCTTCCTTGGACTCAATAATCTGAGCTAGATACGCGTTCACATAGGGCAGTAATATTCATGCCTGTGATGATGGAGCTAAAGGAGTTTCATCTTCCTCCTAACACTTGTAATGAATCGTGGGTCGATTCTCCACATGGAGTGTGATTTCCCTCTCCCGACAATTTATGTTGGCTCTATATAAGGAAATCTAATCCATCCCAGGAATTGCATCAAATTCCACCAGAGGGATTATGACGAGGTTCTCTGAGAAATTAAATCTATAGATTATAATAGGGGATGACTTATACTCAGGGGTTGCAATGATTGCCCCATTTTCCGTACTCACCGATATTATCACTTCCATGATTTGTGGTGGTGCTGGGATTTTTCTACTAAACATTTGAGATATAAAAGAATGCATAGAACCAGAATAAAAAAGTACGTTCACTATTATTGAATGAATAACTAGCTTACATGTCACCACTTCATTGTCGGGGTTCACTTCGGAAGAAGTGATGGAAAAAGCTCTTCCTTGATGCCTTGTAGGTTGTTGGTCACCTCCGAAAACCCTTGTATTAGGGAACTGATTTGAAAAATGACCCGGTTCATTGCATTTGTAGCATTGAAAAATGCGTTGAGGTTCAAACGGAGCATTCCTATCCTCTGTCGTATCCGCAGGTCTTTCTTGCCGACAGTTAACAGCTATGTGCCCTTCTCTTCCACACCTGATGCATTTTCTCATCCCCTTAAGGCAATTTCTATGGTGCTTCTTTCCCCACTTTTGGCAAGTGGGGTGATAGATCTTCTTAGCACCATTGGATTTATCCATCGGACCACCAGCATTGAAGTCCACCATATGATTCTTGTCCCCATGATACCCCTGTGATTCTCCGATCTCCATTTCGACCTTGAGGGCACATCGGACAATTTCCTCATAACTGTTGATGTCATGGATCACAAATTCTTTCCGCAA
Source organism: Viscum album (assembly GCA_963277665.1). Lineage (NCBI taxonomy): Eukaryota > Viridiplantae > Streptophyta > Magnoliopsida > Santalales > Viscaceae > Viscum > Viscum album. The sequence continues at coordinate 1,599,154,653 of OY728161.1, forward strand.
GCTAGGATTTATCCCACCAAAGAAGCGGTCAACTTTTCATTTGGGGGTAATGTCAAATCCCGAAGCGTATCGTTCAAGGATTGTGAAGATTGCCTCATACGCTCCAACAGATTCGTCACCTTTTTTGCTTGAGGGAAAGGAATTCCCTTTTCATCTTAAGCCGGAGGGTGCGTGGAGAATATTTATCGAAAAACAACATCCAGAAATCCATCCATTCCAACGCGTCGATCTCCTCCTCAGGCATCGTATTTTTGATCAACGTCCACTATTGATCAGCTTCTCTCTCTATATGATAAGCAGCCAAGAGAACCTTCTCTTGTTCAGAACATTGAAGGATATAGAAGATCTTTTCAATGGAGTTGATCCGTTGTTCAGCGATCGTGGGATCAGATGATCCACTAAAAGTAGGAGGGCTTTGCCTCATGAAGATCTCGATAGCGACTTGTTCCTTCTTAGGGGGGTTTGGAAGTTCCTCTTGACCCGTGTTTCTATTCAAAACATAAGTTAGCTGAGATAGAAGCGTGACAATGTTCGTGATTCCCACTCCCATTGGATTGGGCATCTCATTAGTACAGTCATCACACTGATATTCACAATGGTTGTTAGCCCGAGTCCTCCTATTACCAGCCATTGGCTGGAATAAAAGTAAATTTAGGGGTAACACATAAAGGGTAATCCAAAGACAAAAGTTGATGACTTATAATTAAAATTTCATTTCCTTAACTCATGAGTCTATAGGCTTCAATCTAGGCTTTTAATGATCTACTTTCTAACATATATTCATAGGGGAATTTTTTTTAATTTCCTTAATAAGGGTTCATACTAATCTTGTGAATTTATCTAAACATATCCCATGGGAGTGTTGTAACCAAGAGTGCAGCAAGGCCCGTTGTTGTGCACCAGTTCCCGTTCGAGTCTAGCTCAAAGCCGTCTTTTCGGGTTTTACCCCTAGGATACATCTATACCAGAGCCGCCTCTACCTGCTCGTATCAAGACAGTGATGTATTTGTTTGATAAACCACTTACTCTGTACTTATCAAAATGTAGTGACGTTTTTTATACATAGTCTTGTATCTAAGGCTTTACTAGGGTTTCCTAATCCCAAAAATAACTAAACCTATCCTCTGATTCCAACTATGACAACCTTGCTTTTTATTACAACTTAAACATGATTTATTAAATAAAACATCACTTCATACAACAAATAAGATCAAGAGGTTTAGTGTCATTGGGGATTAGGATCATTGCATAAAAACTTAAAACATGAATTACAACATCTTTATTGAAAACTTTTTTTACATGACCACTACATTCCCTCGTACATAGCATTGCATGGGATAACCTGAGGACATGCATAAGAAAAGGGTGAGCTATAAATCCCAGTAAGGGAATACACATAGAATAACATTAGGAGTAAAATACATTTTAGACAATAGGAATATCAAAAGAGAATAAGAAAAACATGAACATAAAGGCATGATAAATCATGATAATCATAATATGGAAATGTGGCAACAACACTTAACATGGAATTAGCATGAGCCAAGGCTCATTGCAAAGGGAGCATGTGTAAATCCTCAATGCACATAAAGAACGAGTAAATCCTTGTTGCACTTGAATTAGAACGATTCAACACTCATTGTACATGACGTATCATGATACTATACTTTACCCAATGCATTGGAGCGCTATAAGGGCACACCCTTCTTAAACATTTCATTTCACGCATAAGTGTTCCACAAGGATCATAAAACATGGATTCATAAAAAATAATAGTTTATTTCATGATAAAGGAAAGTGGAATTAATACATGAAACTTTATAATCAGTAAGTAATATGCATAAAGGTGAATACCCTTGTTGGAAAAATGGGCATGGTATTCACTACACAATGACATTGGCTTACAAAATCGGTGCAATTTCGGCAGCGTAACGACGTGACATAAGAATTCATAAAAAAGTTTAATGAGAGAGAAAGTTGTTCCTCATCATATTTACATGTAATGGAGAGTATGGAGGTCATATTGATACATGTCCCAATAGTTGTAATGTAATTTAGGTTCATGATATGAGAGTATTGCTTGAATGTAAATGAAGAGAGAGAAGTTCCTTTCGGAATTTCGGCATAGTAACGGGTGTACATGGGAGGCATTTAATGAGAGAGAAAGGGGTCTCCCATCATTCAAATAATAAGAGGGAAGTATGGGGGAGGTGCGAAACCATACCCCAACATTCATTATTGAAATTAAAATGGAAATACAACTTAAATAAAATTGACAAAAATGAGAAAGGAAGAAAAAACCCTTACATGGAAGTGTGCTTCCAAAGGCTAGAGAGAGGCTTGTGAGAGGATTATTGGGAGCTTGAGGCACCTTGGGAGGATTCTAGAGAGAGTAGGTCTAGGTTGGAAGATCTCCAAGGACTTTGAGTGAGGAGGACGTGGGAGCTTGGGTGGGTTTATATAGGAAAGGTAAGGGAATTCTTTATTATTTAGGTTTGGGACCCCTTATATTAAATTAATTCAAATCACAAACCATACCATGGTTTTTTCCAATGGTTTTTGGAAAAGGGAAGAGGAAAAAAATATTTTATATGTACAAGGTACTAAATTCTTAAAATAATAGGGTTGCTTATGTGGAGATGAGTCACACTCCCATGGAAATTAATTTAAAAAGGCAAGGTGTTGAATAAGTCTTGAGGGTCCATTAATGCTTTGAAAAGTAAGACAAACAAACCCAAAATCAAATTATTCTACGGGAAAAACATATATTGGCCGAGCCTAAATATTATAGTATTTTATTACATCACTATTGGATCATTATGACGTCATAAAACACATTATATATTTAAATGATATTTAATTTTTACCCAAAAATTTGACTATCTCATAAAATTATGAAAAATTCACCGTTCGATAATTTCGACGTCTTGATTACAGAAATAACATTTATTTTTTCTAAATACTTTTATCTATATGTTAATGTTCACATTTAAAATAAAAACCACTATTTATTGAAAATTCACGGGTTTTGAAAAAAATGGCTTTCAAACCTTAATAAAAATTATAATTTCATTCATAAAATTATAAGATAATTTATATTTAATAAAAATTTATTTAATAACAATAATAATATTTTATTAAAATATTATTTAATTCAAAAATCCTTTAATTCAATAAAATATAATTCTTAATTCTATAAAAACTAAAAACACTATTTGTACATTAAAAACTATTTACAATGTATCAGAAATGACTCGAAATTATATTCATTATTATATACAAAAATAGAATGTACATGAACATAGTACTACTTATTTGTTACCTAACCCCTTCAAATATCCACATAAGACCTAAGGTTAAGTTGTGCGATGGTGACAGACTCTTGGGGTGGCTCGGATAACATCGCTCGAGTGATAATTTCAATCAACTTCGACTTTTCCTGTAGATGGTCATGTTCGAGCTTGACATGAAGAAGCTCAGCTTGGGCTTGGTCAAGGGAGAATCCCAAAGACACCAACACTTTTCCGAGCTCTGAAAAATAGGCTTCTTATGGGGAAATTCTACTGGATGAGGCCATCGCATCCTCTTTCTGAGTAAATTGGATTTGTTAAAGCCCTATATTTATACTAATCATGCGATCACTGTTCAACGACTATATTATCAACGGTCAAAATTCATAACATAAAACCAAAAAAGTTGACATTTTATATTAACATAAAGAGACATTTAATTAGATCAATAGGGGTTTCCATTAATGAAACTTTGGGTCGTTACACGTGTCTCATTCCTCAAAATCTGTGAAACTGTTAGAGACTACATGGAATTTACATAGAGTACATGGTGTGTACTTAATAAAAACAGTTTCTTCTCGAATAGAAGAACACATGGAATGTATACATCATTACTCACTGTTTTTAAGGATTTATTCAGATAGTATGCCTCATAACCTACTTAGGGGCCTAGAAAAACACTAAAACGAAGATTAATGTTCCAAATACTGATATGTGAGGGCCCATACTCCCCACGAATCAAATCTTGGCATCTTACCCATGTCTTATCAAGGAACAAAAAGCAATGATCCTCCATATTCTGGTTTATGAGGGCCCAAAACATCTCATGAACCAATGTTTGGTGTTCATTCAAACAATTCATTACAAAAATAAATACCCGATAAAATTGAAGGTATTCTATCAAGGAATATATCACAAATACATTCATATCTAATACATCATCTATCACAAAAACATGCAATTGCTAATTCACACTAAATGGCATGGAAATAAAGCATGAAATGTGATTACTAGTAAGAGAATATATGATGCATGAGATAGAAAACCCTCATCTCAACGGGTTGCAATAGAAATAGAACCTCAATAACATAAACAATAACAACACAATGCATGTGTGTCACCCAATAGTGAAATCAAATCAACTGTAAAATTTCAAAACTAGAAAAAAATGTTATTAATGAGGTAAATTTGAATATTCCTATACAGGGGTTAGAAACTCATGGGAAAAGCTTATTACGATGTACCCATTCACATACTATCCCTAAAAAAGGGTCCAAATAGTATGTTAGGGAAAAAATAATTCCCTTGAAACCACTTTGTAACGTCCCGGTTCTGAATGCCGCCCAGAGGTGCCCCATACCTGGTTTTTCACATGGCCTCAAGCGCATTTCCCCGAATTCCAGAGGCTACCAACTAGAAGTGAGGGCATTGGGTGTGATAGTGGGGAAACTATGCCCCCGTTGGAAGAGTAACACAACTGAAGATAAACAGATATACAATACCGTAAGCAGTAATAATAGTATACAACAATAAACAATATAATACTAAATGAAATAAGCAGCTGGAGAACTTATATAATGATGTCTGATACATATGTATAGGAATGCAGCCAAACATGTCACAATGATGAAATAAAGTACGAAACCAAAGTAAAAACGAAATAAGATAAAACTCTTCAACATCGAAAGACTCATCTTGGTCCCATTCTCTCTATATCCACATTAGCCACGTACCTAACGTAGAGGGGAACTTTCCCTTATCTAAACCTGCAACAATATAGTGTGTTTGGGCCCAAAATCATGAACCAAAATAAGTGTGACACTAATCCAAGTAGGCAACCACCAGAAGATATGTTCCTAATAGTCAATGAAATTATGTGGCATGCAATAAATAAAAAGAAGTAGTAAATGAGGATGTAATCAACAATAAAAATTCCATAGTTTCATAGAAGTTAGTTCTACATAGCAAGTAAACTTATAATCACAAACAGGTAACCTTCTGGGATGTACTAATAGACTAACCTACACTATTCCTACCAAGAAAACACAAGAAACCCTCTTCTAAGTTCACTTAGTCAACCCCTATTGTTCATCTTAAGCATTGAATCTCTAAGGAAGCACTCGACCTCAATTCCTCATATAGTCTCATACCAGTAACTAAAGGCGCTATTGGGAAGTGAATATGTCAAATTCTATCTACTGCCTATGTCGAGGAACTACATACACTCTGAGGAAGCACATACATCAATTCCCCCTATTGTCTCACATTGGAATAGTAAAATAGACACTCTGGAGAAGCCCTAACATCCATTCTCCATATGGTCTACTACACCAGCATCTCACGACCCTGTGTAATTCAAACAAGTATAGAAACACATATTAGCCAATGTAAACCTCATGAAATACTTGCCTATCAGTCTACAACAACTACATGTAAGAACAATGGTCACACCATCCTATAACACTAGACATGGGTAAACAAGGCAGTGTAACAAGCTATGAAAAATCAAACCTCCACAATAAAAACATTCATGGAAACACCACCAAAGTATATCAATTCACCCTATTATCATATCAATTAACCTCGACTCATGCATATATGAATACTAGGAAAACAATAGATCTAAAATAGTATACTCGCAATACCCCGTTCATGGGTATTAGAAATTTTGCACATATAACTCAAAGGCATTCAATAGAATGGAACAACCCACCTACCTCGGTGTTAGGAGATCACTATATGTTAACCTCAATCCTTGAATTTCCCATGAACACCGTAGATCTACAAAAATGTCTAAAACGTTAAAGGGATGATAACTTGATAAAGAGGAGGAATTGGGAAACGATGATCAAGGAGATGAAATATCTTACTGAGCCAATCCCAGCGCAATCATCGGCGATCGCTTTGGATAATAGATGCTCTATCAAGGGATTGGAGAAGATTCACGACCGTACGAGTTCTCTCAGACGAACAAGACCTAGAAGTATTACTTTCGGGTGATTAGTCATGACACCGAAACATTAAATGAAAAAAAATTAAATACACGGCGTGTACATTATAAGTAGACTACGTGTACTATCCTTTTCCATACTCCTCTTTAGGTGGTCTCCAGGTCGCCACACAAGGCCGTGTTCAAGGCCGCAACATGACCATCACACGCTACCCGTAGTAATAGAGTAAGCGATGTGTACTCAAAAATTACATTGAATGTACTTCAAATATTTTCAGAAACTCCTCTTTTTCCTCAAAACCACCAGAAAAGTGAAAAAAATACCTCCAAAGAAAATCCGAGTTCTTACACATGATATACTATTTAATATAAAATTATATACACAATATAAATGTGAATTACTGTTTAACAACTAAGAAGTCTCAATGGAATTTAAATTGAGATGAAATCCCTTATAAAGACAGTATCCTTAGGTTAAGGATAAATCAATGACATAATTATTTGTGGAAAATATAAATTGACATAATATTATTTGATAGTATGTGTAAATCATTGAGAGGACATTCACACATATTCCTTTAAAAACAACTCCAATGACTTGTATGTTTAACCCGATGAATGGAAATTGTGTTAACATTACTATTATAATGTTTATAATGGTGAATTGATAATTTATCAATGGTGTTATTAGGTTTATCAAAACTATATCCTACAAAGGGTCATGTAAATTACTAAATAAGTAAATAAATAGTTTTTTCACACATAATCTTGAAGTAAAATAATCAATGAAGTTTGTGTAAAACCCAAGGAGTTGAAATTGAAATTAGAAATTCCCTTACTGATTGGGTAATGTATGAATCATTCACCCATTAAAAGAAGGATCATAAAATGAAGATATAAATACCCATAAATTAATTTATATAAAACAAATAATACAATCGTGGGTAGTATATACACTACACAAATGGAAATAGTGGAAATATGACATGAATCTCACTGGAATAAAATGTGAGATGAAAACCCCCAACCTTCTACTTTTCCATAGTAGAGGGTAGGTTAACCTCATGTATAATGGTGAAATAATTGTTATTAAATTATACAAGAACCACATACATAAATATAATATCATATATTATCTTCCAATATTTCGTTGTTAATAATATTTCAATAGTATCATTTTTTCGAGTGTTAACAAATTCATTTTCCTTTATATTTTTTATTACATAAGCCATGTTTGATATGGATAGGATTTATATGATTAATATCTATAATGATATTATGTTATTAAACATTATTTTCAGACATAAAATGAATATTATTCTTGAATGGTTTCGATGGTGAATGAATTTCATCGCATTCGTGGAGACAGCAATCCTTACGTATGCACGAGCGACAATACCATCTATTGATGGTGAAATCATATGTAATTGGATGCTATATAATACATAAAGATTCATTAACATATTATATTTATTATTTAAATAATTTATACTCATTATTATACCCATACAAATGATTAAGTGTTGAATAAAAAACTACATCAAGACATGGAGACAAAAAGGCGTATGTACACACATATGGTGAATTTTCCATTCATAGGATAATAGAATGATGAATATGGATGTACCATATTTTTAATAATATAATAGCATGTATAAAGTATTGGATTTATTATTTTTGTAGGTAAATAAAAAATAATGAGGATGTGGATGAATATAAGTTCCTTGAAATATGTGATGAAATTATTATCTCTTCTTCGAGTGCTTCCCTTTGATTTGATGAAAAGGACTCCTTAGTTTGGCTTCTGATCAAAGTACGAACACTAGGATAATGTGAGGGTAGTTGGGATGATATTTTGGTAGGGTTTGGATGATCCAAATGGTTTTGGAGGTGTTATTTTTAGAGAAGTGGATGTACCCTTTTATAAGAGATGTGAGGGTCACTTTAGGAAAATCTTGAAATATTATTATATTATACAATCATATTAGGTTTATCATGGATCCGAAAAGATTAATTTCGAGGGAAAAGTGGGGATGGGTCGAAAAAATCTCAACCAACTGGGGTTATATAGGTTTTGGTCACTATATTATCCTTATCATTTTTATTTAACTCTTAGTTAAATAGGCTAACTTTTACCATGTATTCATGTATTATTATAATATTTGGTTAATAAACATACTATAAAAAGGAATGGGAACCCTAAGTGGATAATTATAGATATATATAACCTTATTTAAGTCCTATGGATGAACCTTATATTTTTATGAATATTATAAAAATTAATAATATAGTATTTGTTTTATAAAAATCATTTATGTCAATTTTGACACTATTTAGTATTTGGTTTTTCTGAAAGTCATAACAATATTATCACTTCTATCAAAGTTTATTTAATCAGCCATAACATTTCATATTAACCATGAAAATTCATGGAATACTTCAAAAGTCTTAATTTAAAATTATATTAATATTTATAATATAAATTATTTTAATCCTCAAATAATGAGGTAATTACTGCATCATCGTTGTGTCAGAAATAAATGTAAGTATTTAATGTATAAAAACTATAAATAAAATTTAATTATGTAGAAAATAATTATATATTTCTATTGAATATTTATTGCCAAAGTTATAATACGTATAACCCTATACTAAAAGGGTTTAGTTATTAAACTATGAATAAGGCACTTTTAACTCTTCTTTATTTAAAATAATAATAAATGATCTAATCATATCCAAGCCTATCAAAAGAATAATATTTTAATTATAAGGTTTATTTTTGTCGAAATTAACTTATCCAATATAAAAAATACTTGTTTTATGTTATTTTAATAAAAATTTTACCTTTAATTACCCAATTAACTATTAATCGTGGCATATAAAATTCAAAAGTTACTATTCACCGAAAATTATTTTTCATCCTATTGAACATCATTTTAATTACTAATGTCAACCATGTCTCTCATATTTTCGAAATTAAATTCATAGAAGCATTAAAATTATGTTTTATGCAAATTTTCAAGTGTGCTTTGAAGGAGAGTAAAATCCTGTAAAATGTTCAGTAAAATTTTATATATTTAATATTATTATAAAATGAAATCAATGAGTAATATTGGAATAATATAGGAATTATGAATTTATTAATACTATTAAATAAATTCAAATTAAAATTAAATATTTAAATAAAAAGTCGACTTTAAACAATAACACAATGTATTTCACTATTCATCTAAAATTGAATGTTTTTAGAAAAATACCAAAAATTCACCCAAATCAAATTTTGATATATCAAATTCAAAAATTATGTATATTTTACCAAATTAAGAACATATATATTTTATAAATTAAGTTCAAAAAATATTTCTATTGTCAAAACTAGAAAGAGGGTTTTTGAGAATTAAAAGCTATCAAAAGATTAATTTGTTTTTATGTCCAATTTATATGTAAAATTACATAAATGACATAAATTTGATTAATATATAAAAATATAATCTAATAATACCTCAAAACCATTTAAATTTTTAATTTATAACTATAAATTAATTTGATTAAAAAAGTGGTTTCTAATAAAAATTAAGTATTTTTCACTATTCATAAAAATATGAATGTTATAAAAAAAGCGCCATAAATTTATCCAAACAATTTTTACCTCTTCTAAAGAATTAATTAATTTCATCAAATTTAATATATAAAAGTGTAAATTATTATATTTAAAAAATTTTCTCTATTAAAACGAGGTAAAATTTCATTTTCAGAAAAATACTTCTTTTATCTAAATAATTGAATTTGTTCTTATATTATGTCTAAGAAACACATTAAATGGATGTTAAAATCATATTGAGTATATAAAATAAAAATTTTGGTTTCTACTATTCATAACCTCTTTTTTAAATGGATAGTTTGATAGGTTTTGTTATGACTGAACTTGTTATTGCGTATTTTGCACGCTTATGTTTTATTCAAAGAGAAACGTATCATGGAATATTGTGGTGTTAAATTATTCCCTCCTTCAATACATTGCATCCTCACAATTTGAAATTTTTCTTCTGAAATCAAAGGTTAAAAATAGAAGATATGTTTGTGGAAAACCTGTATCATAAATAGGGTCAATAAAATTAAGTCTTAATAAGAGGGAAAGGGAAATGAATAATTACCTAGAAATTAGGATTTCAAATAGGATAACATTGGTGGAAATTTTATTTTGAGGGAAAATTTAAATATTTATAGGGATTGATTGAGGTCATCAATCAAAAACAAGTGAATCGAATACTGAGGGTCTCAAAGCATTAAATATATGATGATTTAAAATATATTCAAATCAACAAAACACAAGGTAATTGGATAAAGCATTTTTGGTTTTAAGATCCTTTACTTATAGTTTAAGAGTTATTTTATTCATAGAATAATAAAAAGAATAATTTACAAGTAGAGTTCCATCTCTAAACTAGTTTCTACCAAAAACTCATCTTTCACTCTAAAAGATATGTATTCATGATGAATTAGTCACATGTGAGGTGCTAGAAAAAACATCTAGACAATCACATAATCCAAAAATATGAACAATATATTTCACTTGTCTTTAGGCATTAACAATGACCAAAATGGTTAGTAAAATATCAGATGATACCTAAAAGGATAATCTTTTATAGAAACAAATACTACTCTTAATCTCTAAAATTAAGAAGAAAATACAAAAATCTCAACAAAGATCATTAAAAAAAAATCTCCATAAAAATTTTCAAAATAATCCAAACCATGTTGGAAACCCAAAATTCAGAAGGATTTCATAACACTGTCTTCTAAGATAAATCATAACATTTATGTAAAAATTACATCAACTACCATTAAAGTCACATAAATTAAGGTAATTAACCTAATCACATATTCTCTATAATATGTTAATAATTTTTCATAAACAACCCAAATATCTATATGTCCACAAAAAAATACATTCTTATTAAATAAAAATTAACTATTTCTCCTTAAATGAAATCACTTAGTATTCTATTTTTATTAGGTATATAGTGTTTGAAAAAGAGAAAATGTCTTCAAAAATAAAATTTATCGCTTAATCACCAAGTAATTTTCCTATACTAAGGATAAATAATATATTCCTAAAATCTACATATTATTGATCTATAAAATAATTTAACAAAAATGAGTTAGTCATACTAACTAGGGTCTTCATGTAGTCTAGTTGTAGGCAATAAATCCAATTCACACATTGGTTGTGGGTTCGATTCCCGCATCTTTGTGCGACGTGACATGTTGTCACATAGTCTGCGTGTTGTACTTTTTCAAAAACTAGATAATTTTCTAACATTTCAAAAAATGAGATAAATTCATAAAAAATAACAATAAAATATTTTTACTACAAAATTTATCTCATTCCTTTCAATTTCATCACAAAAAGTAAAAACATTTAATTTAGTCAATTTAAAGGATCATATAAACCCAAATGGTTCTTTATAACTGTATCCCCAAAAGAAAAGATAATTCTTCATAAAATATAAATTTCACTTAAAAAATTGTAGGTTCACACATACAAGAGAAAACTCTTCCAAAGTAATACCATAAAGAAAAATAATTAATACTTTAAAACATTTATCCATCTATTTATTTCCACATAGGTTATTCTTTGAATTAAAGGTTATACTTTAGAATAATACATTGACTCAGGTAATGCCCAGGTCCCCTACTTTTATGGAAAATGACTGTAAATGGATTAATATGATCATTTTTTTCTTCCATTGTACACATAATTTTCCCTAAAAAATTCTTTACATTATGTCCTTATTTCCCACACATAAATAATTTCTTTGTTCCATTGAAAAAATTTCTTGGGTGTCTCCTTTTTCATTTAGTTCATGATGGAAAATGAGCTTTCTTTTTCCCTGGTCTGCACTGCGGGAGCTCTGGTCACATTGTCGAGCACGTCAAATTAGATGTTTATTTTTAACTAGAATTTTTGCAGTATAGCAGCAACCCTAGGTCGTCTCTCTACGGAGCCTTAAATCATCAATTTAAAAAGAGGGTTCCTATTATGAACGTATAAGGTGAATTAGGTTTTGTGAAACTTTGGGGTTTTATGATTAATGATGAAAATAGAAAATGAAAGCGATAAAACAAAATAGAAATGAAAAAGATTGATTAAACGTGATCAACCCGGGGAAGTCTCGTGATGCTCATCCTTCATCGCTTCAAGGGATAGAGTTATGATATTTTAATCCCTAGTTCATAACACCTAGAACTAGAATGTTACTGAGTTTATACTAGGATACCTCCTAGGGTTCAGTTGAAAACACACAATGATTCATCGGACACATCCGATGATTGGGTGAATTGTGTTTGACTTCATAAACAAAACTCACCAAGGAAACACACGAAAAACTCGATGCGCTGTCCATATTTGAATGTTATTTCATTGTGATACCATGACATAAATGTACATAGCCTTTAAAGTGATTGTGTGAGTTCAATTGACCAATATAAACCACACAAACACCACAATTGAAAGGGGGAAAGAAAGTGGTGAACGGTGTTTGAAACATCACATGAATGGGTACCCCCAAACATTATCATATGAGTTGAGCATGACATACCAGTACATAACTCAATAAAATAAGAATAGAAGATGATTAAAAACAACACAACAATATGGAAATTTAAAATATCACTCAAATAATATAAACATGAAGCTCGGGATGTACATCATGTTCCTCCCCGGGTGATCACAAGGGGTTTAGAAACCCATGGGAGAGGAGGAAGAGAATGATGTTGAAGTAGCACCTCCCATAGCCTCCATAAATTCTTGGGATGTTGAGAAGACTCCATGGGGATTCCAAAATAGAAGCACCTTACCTCTTGGCCGAACTTTCAAATGGGGATCCCAAGGTGCCATTTTATAGGAAAATTGGAAGGTGGTTTTAGGCACACAGATTTCTTCAATCCAATTGTACCATGCATTTTGGCATTCAGACAGTCTTATCTCGCTTTCAAGAAAAAATAAAGGTTGTATCCCTACCTCTTGACTATCTCCACCGACTATTTGACACCTTTTGTACAACTACAGCTCAAGATATTGATAAAATACATAACACCGCATTTGACTTGGTCCAAATTCGATGTCTTAGAACGATCAGTTCGGTTGGGCCCCATGGATAACGAATCAGAATTGGGTTACTTAATATGAAATGTATCCAATTAAGTTTCGGACTGGCACACAAAATTTCAGCCCCTTTGGATCCACTTATTTCGTGTACTATGCAAAACAGTAGACAGATGTCCTTGGATCCATGCAATTTTGGCCCATTTTTCTTCCACTTCATCAAAGGCCCTCCAAATCATCTCCACCTACATTGAAACAATAAAAACAAGTAAAATTTACCATTATAATATTAATTAACATTAATTGATTTATTCAAACATGAACATCAATTTATTATTATATTTGGAATATACATTACAAAACTAGTTGAAAACTGCGGTGTAAGGGTGGAATAAAACAGTGAATCGTGGTACGATCACACCCCCACACATAAACATTTGCACTCCTGGGAAAAGTAACATATCCAAATACAATGATTCATATATTTCCAAAATCCTGAAGATTTATCATTTGAGGAAATTTTATTTAATGTAAAGTTATCAATGCACGAACCACACCATGGAGTTCTTCCTAGTGAAAATAGAAAAAGATGTCTCATAAATTATATCATAGAGAAATTCAAAAAGATTCATGATACCCAATTGAGAAATGAATTCAGAAGTAAACCATGACACTAAATCTCCATGTGTGTGTGTGAAATCCATTCCATGATATTCTTTCTACTTTCTATCAAATAAATATATGTTATTTTAACATTTTTCAGCTTAAATGATTTTGTCACCGAACCTGTCCTACATCAATTGCAATCATATTTCAAGACCCACTCATTTATGCATTCCCAGAAGTCAAACCATAAGCTCCCGACCTAGATATCCCCATATGATGCACATTTCATCACTCCCCTCATTTATTATTTTTTTTTGAAGTTGTAATTGGAACAAATCTCACACTCATCTCTCAACCCTTGTTTGATCTCCTCACGAAACTAATTGAAATATTTATAACAAGATAAAAGGTTGAGGAAGAGTGGTTTTTTACCTGCACAAGACAGAACAGTTTTTTTAGGGCGTACAATAGTCGGACATTAGGTACACACGCGTAAGTCATTCTGGTACAGTAATGAAACGTATCGGATAAGGAACGAATGTATGGAAATATCATTTAATTCTGAAAATTATTAACCCAACATATATTTACCTTATATAAAGTAATAAATAATCACAATTTGTGGTTTGCTGAATTTTTTTTGGGAGATATTAGTGACCCAGTTTTCCCAAAAAAAACTACTCACACAAAGGGCATCAGTCATCTCAAAGTTTCCACATAGATACAACCATTTATATCATTGACAGAAAACCAATTCACTAAAAATTACTCCTTGATGGTAAAATTATACACAAATTCATTTTATCCTTTGTTATCATATTTTTACTTTCCCCACTTTATGGTCTCCACATCATGGAATTTCGAAATTTTTGATGGGGAAAAATAAAAATACCATAAAGAAGGAAAAAAAGAGAAAACAAAAGGAGAAAATGATGAAAAATCCTAACTAACCCAGGAATGTATCCACCCCCCCACACCTAGAATGTGCAGTGTCCTCACTGAAATAATTGAAAATGTGAGAAGGAAGGATAAAACCTGGTGTGTTTTATTGGTATGATGCATCGAGAAGGTGTATTTCCTCCAACAGATTCTTTGGGAAATACTAATAGAAGTGTTTAGGTTGCTTCCCATTGATGATAAAACATTTTACACTCTGCTCATGCAAAACCTGTATTGCACCAAAAGGGTTAACATTAGTAACAGTATAAGGACCGAGCCATTGGGAACGAAGCTTACCTGGGTGGAGCTTAATCCTGGAATTGTACATGAGGACCTTCTCACCAATATAGAACTTCTTCTAGTGAATCATGCTATCATGAATAGCCTTTGTCTTATCTTTAATGATTTGGGAGTTTTCATATGCATCACGTTGAATTTCGTCCAACTCTTGAATCTGTAGCTTTCTTTCCTCACCTACATCTGAAAGGTTCATATTACATTGTTTAACAGCCCAATATGCATGGTGTTCTACCTCCACCGGGAGGTGACAAGATTTTCCAAATACCATCCTATATGGTGACATTCCGATCAATGTTTTAAAAGCAGTAAGGTACGCCCAAAGTGCATCATCCAAGCGCAAACTCCAATCTTTCCTATTGGATTGTACAGTTTTCTCCAAGATTCGCTTAACTTCCTGATTTGAAATTTATGCTTGTCCGTTAGTTTGGGGATGATATGAAGTGGAGACTTTATGAACAACCCCATACTTACGAATCATGTTTTTCATGTTACGAATGCAAAAATGTGAACCCTGATCACTAATGATGAATCTTGGTAGACCAAACCTACTGAAAATCTGGGACCTCACAAAATCAACAACCACTCGAGAGTCATAGGTCCTGGTGGCCTTTGCTTCCACCCATTTAGATATATAGTCAACAGATAATAAGATGTACACAAATCCAAATGAATTTGGAAATGGCCCCATGAAGTCAATGCCCCATGCATCAATGATCTCACAAAATAACATGGGTTGTTGGGGAATTTCATTCTTCTTGGAGATATTCCCTGTGAATTGACAGTGACTACATGACTTGGAAAATCTATGGGCACCCTTATACAATGTTGGCCAATAAATTCCTGAGTCAAGGACCTTTCTAGCTATACATTGAGAGCTGAAGTGGCCCCCTTAGGCCAAAGTGTGGCAGAAGGTCAAAACAGAGGTGAACTCATGGTCAGGGACACACCAATGAACTACTTGGTCACTACAAATTCTCCACAAGTATGGGTCATCCCAAATGTACCAACTAGAATCATGCTTAAGTCTATGGGATTGTGAACTGCTAAAATAAGGGGGGAACCTAGATGTTGCTAGAAAATTCACAATGTCCGCATACCAGGGGGTAAGGTCCACAACATCACAAAGGTTCTCATGAGGGAAGAATTATCCAATGGGTAGGGGTGAGTCAACATGATGGTCCAATGGTGGGTAAATCCTACTAATGTGGTCAGCTACAACATTCCCCACCCCTCTCTTATCTCTAATCTCAAGGTCAAACAGTTGGAGGAGGAGCTTCCACCGAATGAGGCGGGGCTTGGCTTCAGGTTTCTTTAGGAGGAAACAAAGGGCAACATGGTCAGAAAAAACAATAACTATTGACCCAAGATGATATGAACAAAATTTTTCCAAGGAAAACACAATATAAAGGAGTTCTTTTTCTATGGTTGTATAGTTTACTTAGGCAGGGTCAAGGGTATGCGAGGAATACACAATGACATGATGAGCCTTTTCAACCCTTTGTGATAAAACTGCCCCAACTGTAAAGTCAGAGGCATCACACATAAGCTCGAAGGGGAGATCCCACCTAGGTGGTTGCCTTATGGGAGGTGATGTGAGACTCTTTTTTACTGAATTGAATGCATCCTCACAATTTTTATCAAAAAAAAACTCATAATCCTTTTGTAATACCCAAGATAAGTTAAGTATGATCTTAATAAAGTCTTTAATGAATCATCGGTGAAAACCAACATGATCAAAGAAATACCGCACCTCACGAACACATTTTGGAAATGGAAGGGATGAAATTAATTCAATTTTAGATTTATCAACCTAAATTCCATTATTTGAAATGATATGCCCATGAACTATCCCCCGCTCAACCATGGAATGACATTTTTCGTAATTCAAAACAAGATCTTTTTCAATGCAGCGACGGAGGACATAAACTAGGTTTTCCAAACAAATCATCAAAAGAAGAACCATAAACCATGAAATAATCCATAAAGACTTCCATACAACTCTCAAGGTACTCAGAAAAAATACTCAACATACATCACTGAAA
This sequence comes from Viscum album, assembly GCA_963277665.1. Classification (NCBI taxonomy): domain Eukaryota; kingdom Viridiplantae; phylum Streptophyta; class Magnoliopsida; order Santalales; family Viscaceae; genus Viscum; species Viscum album. The sequence goes on from OY728161.1 coordinate 1,599,171,888, forward strand.
AGTACCAGGAAATTACATAGACCGAATGGCATCCTTCTATATGCAAATGTGCCAAATGGACAGGTAAATGTTGTCTTTTCTTGATCCTCAGGGGATATATGGATTTGGAAATAACCCGAATAGCCATCAATGAAACAATAATGAGACATACCAGCCAATCATTCTAACATTTGGTCAATGAAAGGTAAAGGAAAGTGGTCCTTCCGCATGGCTTGATTCAGTCGACGGTAGTCAATACAGACTCGCCAACTGTTTTGCACACGTGTTGCAACCAATTCATTCCTTTCATTTGAAACAACTGTTACTCCGGTTTTTTTAGGCACAATTTTCACTGGGCTGACCCATTTACTATCAGATATAGGATAAATGATCCCTGCAGCAAGTAATTTATTGACTTTCAATTTTACCACTTCAAGGAGAGTGGGATTCATCTGGCGTTGAGATTGTCATACGGGGTTAGCCTCATCATCCAAAAGTATATGGTGCATACAAATAGATGGTCTAATCCCAGGAATATCAGCCAATGTCCATCCTATTTCCTTTTTAAACTCTCTCAAAAGTTTGAGTAGTTTCAATTCCTGTTTTAGAGAGAGTTTATTGGCAATAATGACGGGAAATCGGTCAATACCCTCAAGATATGCATATTTTAAATTATAAGGATGTTGTTTAAGTTCAAACACCTGTTGTTTTTGGATTGATGGAGAGGATTTAGGGGGAGTGAGGTACATGAAACTATCTATCTTCTCATGTTTATTCTCAAAGGAAAGAGAATCTATTGAAATGAGATTTGCAGAATCATCGATAGTTATTGGAACCTCAGAATAAACACAATCATCAATTAAGGCACACAATTTACATTTTTCTTAACCCACAGAACATTCGAAAGAAGAACCAAAACTCAAATCATCCAAAGGTGAAGAAAACAAAAAAGAATCAGAGTTTGGGTTGAGGATAGAATTGTGTGTGTGTGCATCATTTGAGAGCACTTCCATCGAATAGACAGGAAGAGTGGAGTGCTCTTCAATAGGGTGTATCATAGCCTCAAGGATGTTAAAACTTACCTTTTCTCCTCCGAATTCCATGGACAATGTACCATTGTGAACATTGATGACCGTATTTTCTGTTTTAAGGAATGGCCTCCCAAGTATGAGAGGGGCATGTCCATGGGATCAGGTATCTTCCATCTCAAGAATGTAGAAATCAGCGGGGAAGATGAGATTCTTCACTCTAACAAGGACATCCTCAATTAGTCCTTTTGGATGTGTTGTACTCCGGTAGGCAAGTTTCACAACAATGCCTGTTGGTTGAAGCTCTCCAACCTATAGAGAAGTATACACGGAGTGAGGCATTACATTAATGGAAGCACCTAAATCTAGTATAGCATCAAAAAATAAGGTCTCCCCTATGGTACAAGGTATGGTGAATGTGCCGGGAGCCTTGCATTTGGTTGGCATTGCTAGTTGAATCAAGGCCGAGACATTCCTTCCCAGGTTGACTCTCTCATTCCCCTTCAGCCTTCGTCTGTGGGTGCAATGTTCTTTAAGAAATTTGGCATAACGGGGAATTTTCTTGACTACATCCAACAATGGAAGATTAAGTTGAACTTTTTTAAATGTATCTATTATTTCATTGTCAATCTCATTATCAATTTTTTTCTTATATTTAGAGAGTCTTTGAGGGAAAGGAAGAGGAATTTATTGTTAGTTTGAATCATCAATGATAATTTGATTTCCCTATTTGTTTTGTTTTTCATTACATGATATTTTTTATTGTTGGGAAGGAGTGTTTTCAAGAGGGGGACATACCTGTTTCATAGAATCAGTAGAAGGAGAAACTTATTTACCACTACGAAGTGTAACTGCACCTACATTACCTTTACCCTTTGGATTGGAAATGGGTTGGGATGGTAGTTGTCCAGAACCTTTCATATTAAGCTCACCGATGGTGTTTGCCAATTGCCCCACTTGGGTTCGTAGGTCTTGAATAGCTGATTGTGTGGTCTATTGGAACTGAAGGATCAGGGTTACCATTTGTTTCACCATGTCCTCGGGGATTGGTTCAGATTTGGGAGGAGGAGGAGGATGATTGTTTTGAGATGTTGAAGGATAAGAAGGTTTAATACCTTGGCCTTGTTGATACCAATTCTACTTCGGTTGCTTGAGTTTCCTCCTTGTCGGTATTGTGGTTGTGCTTGCCACCCGGGGTTTGGATTTGGCCTGAATGGTTCTTTCATGAAGGGAGGAGCATGATGGAATGAACGCCCTGGGAACACAGCTGCATAGGACTCAGATGAATCTTGAAGTTGTGGGCACTGGTCAGAAAAATGAGTGTTATCAGAAAAAAACCCACAATATAATGGAATAGAAGTAGAGTGTGAGTTACCTTGTGCTTGAGCTAATTGACTTAGAAGGGTATTCATCTCATCAAGTTTAGTATCTACCATTTGTTCTGGGGCTGAATGACTTACCTCATGAACTCCTCGGGTTGGTGCAATATCCCGTGTACCAAATTGTTCTGCATTTTGAGCCATGTTGGCTATTAAGTCATGAGCGGCAGAAGGGGTTTTGTCAACTAGGGCACCACTAGCCGCATCATCAATCATTCCATTATCCATGGGGATAATTCCCTCATAGAAGTATTGAATTAAAATTTGTTCACTAATCTGGTGGTGGGGGAAGCTTGAGCAAAGTCTCTTGAATATCTCTCAGTATTCATGAAGGGTCTCTCCTTGCGATTGCCTAATTCCAGATATTTCTTTCCTAATTGAAGCAGTTCGGGAGGCAGGGAAGAGCTTCTCTAGAAAAGACTTTTTAGGTCATTCCAGCCCCCAATTGTGGTAGGAAAATATTATAGCCAATATTTGGCTACACCATCAAGGGAGAAAAGGAAGGCCCTAAACATAATGAGGTCCTCAGACACATTTTTGGGTTTCTTGGTGGAGCACACTATGTGAAAATCCTTTAGATGTTTGTGAGGGTCCTCACTAGGGGGACCATGGAATTTTTGAAGAAGGTGGATGTGACCTGATCTAAGTTCAAAGTTGGCTGCTTCCTCGGGATATTGGATGTACACAGGTTGGTACTCCTCATCAGGGGTAGTAAGTTCTTTTAAAGATTGATTATTTGCATCCATGTTTTCTTGGGTTTGATTGGGTTCAATTTTTTGTTAGTTTAGAAACACTTGATGCTTCACAAGGGGTTCCTCAATGTTACTTGATTGACCTTCTCTAAATTCCTTGATTTGTGTGTGAAGTGACTTTTCAATTTCAGGTTCAAATTCAAGTAGTGTTTCTTTACCAGATCTTGTCATGCAACAATGATGTCCAGTTTGATTGATTGATTAATTTTATTTTAATTTCTGATGGGTAAACAAAACTTAATAAGGGTGAAAGAAGAATAGAATGTTATACTATAGAATTAGATAGGGTTATGGAGAAGAAGAGAGAGAGAGAGAGAGATAACAAACCAAAAAAAAACAAAAAATAAAGACAAAACCCAAAAAAACAATCAAATGGGGGTGGGGTATTTAGAGGAGTACTAATCAAGAAGTAAAATAACCTAATAAAAGGAAATAAAGAAAAAAATTGATCTTGGATCCCCGGAAAAGGCAACAAAATTTGGTCGCATTGTCGAGCATGTCAAATTAGATGTTTATTTTTAACTAGAATTTTTACAGTATAACAGCAACCCTAGGTCGTCTCTCGACGGAGCCTTAGATCATTAATTTAAAAAGAGGGTTCTGATTATGAAAGTATAAGGTGAATTAGGTTTTGTGAAACTTTGGGGTTTTATGATTAATGATGAAAATAAAAAATGAAAGCGATAAAACAAAATACAAATGAACAAGATTGATTAAAGGTGATCAACCCGGGGAAGTCTTGTGATGCTCATCCTTCATCGCTTCAATGGATGGGGTTATGATCTTTTAATCCCCGGTTCATAACACCTAGAACTATAATTTTACTTAGTTTATACAAGGATACCTCCAAGGTTTCAATCGAAAACACACAATGATTCATCGGACACCGCCGATGATTGGGTGAATTGTGTTTGACTTCATAACCAAAACTCACCAAGGAAACACACGAAAAACTCGATGTGCTGTCCAAATTTGTATGTTATTTATTTTTGATACCATGACATAAATGTACATATCCTTGAAAGTTCTTTTGTGTGTTCAATTGACAAATATAAACCACACAAACACTGCAATTGAAAGGGGGAAATAAAGTGGTGAACGGTGTGTGAAACATCACATGAATGGGTACCCCCAAACATGATCATATGAGTTGATCATGAAATACCAGTACATAACTCAATAAAATAATAATAGAAGATTAAGAAAAACAACACCTCAATCTGTAATTTAAAATATCATTCAAATATTACAAACATGAAGCTCGGGATATACATCACGTTCCTCCCCAGGTGATCACAAGGGGTTTAGAAACCCATGGGAGAGGAGGAAGAGAAAGATGTTAAAGTAGCACCTCCCATAGCATACATAACCTATAGGGATGTTGAGAAGACTCCTTGGGGACTACAAAATGGCAGCACCTTACTTCTTGTCCGAACTTGCAAATGGGGAGCCGAAGGTGCCATTTTATAGGAAAATTGGAAGGTGGTTTTAGGCACACAGATTTCTTCAATCCACTTGTACCACACGTTTCGGACTTCATACAGTCTTATCTCGCTTTGGAGAAAATTTAAAAGTTGTATCCCTACCTCTTTACTATCTCCACCAAAGGTTTGGCACCCTTTGGACAACTACAGCTCAGGATATTGATAAAATACAGAACACCGCATTTGACTTGGTCCAAATTCGGTGTCTTGGACAGATTAGTTCGGACGGGCCCCATAGAATCCGAATCCGCATTGGTTTCATTAAAAAGAAATGTATCCTATTAAATTTTAGACAGGACCACAAAATTTCAGCCCATTTGGATTCACGGATTTTGAGTACTATGCAAAACAGTAGACAGATGTCCATTGATCCATGCAATTTTGGCCCATTTTTCTTCCACTTCACCAAAGGCCCTCCAAATCACCTCCACCTAAATTGAAAAAATAAAAACAAGTAACATTTCCCATTATAATATTTATTAACATTAATTGATTTATTCAAACATGAAGTGAAATTTTTTATTATATTTGGAATATTCATTACAAAACTAGTTTAAAACTACGGTGTAAGGGTGGAATAAAATAGTGAATCGTGGTACGATCAAGCTCTTATCATTCTATTTAATTAGTTAAATTTTTTGTGTTTGGGAGTTTTTTAAATTATAGGATGATGATCACATTTTTGGAAAATTGATTCATCATCAACATGAAATCTTTTACACCAATCAACATTCCATTTTGTTGCTCATTTCCACCACCGTTCCCACCATGTACATCATGTTCAATGTTAATATGAATTCCTTGAATCCTACCATTGAATAAAACTAGGAAGCATAATGTGTGTAACAATATTCATAAAATCATTTATAGAATATCACGACCACTTATTTTCAATCTAACACACCATTGGATTCGTGAAGATTATTTATTCTGATATTGTATTTAAATCCTTCAAATCAGTTTGTAATGAAAATGTGAATTATTCTAAGCATATCCCTGGGAGTTTCGTAACCAATATTGCTACAAGGCCCATTTTCATGTACCAGTATATACTGGGTCAATCCCAAAACTCATTTTCGGAGTTTTCACTCCTAGGTACATCTGTGACAGAGCCTCCTCTACCTAGTCGTATCAAAACAGGGATGTATTTTTTGGAAAATAAACAAAAACTCTACATTACCAAAATCATTTGATGTTTTTCTATATTAATCCTCAAAGACTATCACTAGGTAATGTTCTATAATTAGATTTTTTTTCTAAATATAGCTTCCAAGGTTTTTGATAAACTTCCTATGATACCAATTGTAATTCCCTCAACCAAGTTACAAATATTTGATGCATTATTACATAAAATTGGCATGATAATAAGATATAAAGTATTGAAAGACTCATTAGTTTAGTATCCATGCATTTACTAGACACATACATAAGTTTAACATTACATAATAAAAAACAACAACAATATGTCCCCTATGAACACACTCATATCCATTAACCTATCCCCAAAGGTTATGCATAATATACTTTTTGAATCCTAGGAAAAAGAAAAACTATGAACGGGGTGAGATCAGATGCTCATTAAGGATAACAGTATAATAGAAATAATCACGAATAATCACAAAAATTTAAAGCAATGTATAAGACTAAGAAAAAATCATTTTAAACATAAAATTAACCATAATATAGAAAAGGTAAATCAAATAGTAAAATTTAATTATTCACAGTGATATTCTACTAGTCGAATAATCACATGTAATATCAGTAGATAATTTCATAATGATGGATATCATAATTCCAAACATCATAACCACATACTAAAGGACTCTGTCACGACCCGTCCTCGGGGTCCGTGCCGTGACTACCCCAAGCCCGCCTTCCATAGGCCAGGGGCTGGCGACTAGCACCAAGGCGTAATTCCCGGTAAAAAGGGAAGGCATTGCCTTTGAAAAGTAAACACACACCACATAGTAAACAAGCGGAAAGTAAACACTAAGCAAACAGAGTACGACTGAAAGTGCGGAAAAGTAAATGGGCCAGAATACAAACCCAAACTGAAAGTAAAGTACAACTCAAAAAGGGAAAAACAGCAACTGTAAAGTAAAGGCCGCTACTCCGAGCTGTCCACTGGAAATCCCACCTGAAGGGTGGGTACAGATAGCTCCTCTGCTCCACGGGTCCCGCCGTCCACTCCGAGCACGTCCCGCCCAGTGGTCCACCTCCGGGTACCGTCCCGCTCTGCAAGCCTCAGCTAAGGTCAACGCTGTCCGTCGTCTGCAACCAACACAACGTAGTGCGGGCGAAGCCCGTGCAGGGGTGAGTATAAGCTACTCAGTAGGGACCCCGAGACCCCTGAAGGTCTCTCAAATCCACAAAGGATAAACCACAAAGAAAAGTACAATCACGAAGTAACAACCGACACTGCTTAGGTATATGCCCATACATATACCTAAGTCATCAATTCAGATACGCTCCAACCTCCGAGCCCAAGTACAACTCAGTCCACGTAGGAAAGTATACGTAATCCACAAAGGAAAGCAAAATATAATCCACACAGGATTGCACAACACAATCCACACAGGAAAACAACAGGATTCAGCTCACACAGGTATACTTCTTCAAGGACGATAAAGATGATCACTGATCCATCTAAGTCGTCGGACCCACGAAGGATCGATAGGTAACTAACCCCCGCAGAAGACCCACACAGGATCGGGCTCACACAGAACCTGTAGGCGCTGGCTCACACAGAACCGCTGAGCGCAAGGACCCACACAGGATCGGGCTCACACAGAACCTGTAGCACTGATCCACGTAGGATCGCTGAGTGCTGTAGTCGTCGTCGTCGAATCCACACAGGATCTCTGTACTGTCGTCGTCAAATCCACACAGGATCTCTGTACTGTCGTCGCCGCAGTCACAGTAGCAGTCGTAGCAGTAGAACAGTCGCAGCCAGCACTAGGGTTCCCGCACACAGCAAGCTCGTACGGAGGGTCCGCTCCACGAGCCGAGAGGCTGATACATCAACTGTCACGAAGACCGAAGTTGATGTATCCAAAAGTTCCGTATCGTCAAAAGGAACTCAACGCAACAGACGGCGCGTCGATCGGACGCCCGGTCTGAGAGTTATTGGCATTTTCGTCTCCGGGGCCCGGTTGGTTTTTAAGGCAAAACCAACCCGACCGTACTCCACCTGCGTCCAAACCTCGGGCGGAGTATGCCAAAAGATCCGTCTCACTAAGAGGAACACTACGCGACTGACGGCACGTCAATCGGACGTCCGTAGCTCAAGATATGAGCGTTTCCGCTCCGAAGGCCCGGTTGGTTTCGTGAACGAACCAACCCGGCCGAACTCAAAGTAACCTGAAACCTTGAGTGCGATATACTGAAACGACCGTCTCGATCCAAGGATCGCGTTGCCGCAGACGGTTCGTCATTCGGAGGTCCGAGGCTCAAGTTATGAGCCAAGAACCGAATCTGGTCCGAAACGGGGGGTCCGGGTCCGGGCCGACCCGGCCCGACCCCCCCCTCTGGACGGCGCGGCGGCCGGCGGCGGCGGACGACGGCGGCGGACGGCGGCGGCGGGCGGCGGCGCGGCTGGCCGCGTGGCGGCGGCGGCGGGCCGCGTGGCGGCGGCGGCGGCTGGCCGCGGGGCGGCGGCGGGCCGCGTGGCGGCGGCGGCGGGCCGCGGCGGCAGCGCTGGGCGCCGCACGTGATTGGCACGCGGGGCTATGCCCCGCGTTTCTCTTCAAGCGGCACGGCTCAAGGCCGTGCCTTTGCCAAAAACGGCCCCCGCAAATGGGGGCCGGCTTGATAAAACCGGGGGGGCTGTTGCCCCCCCTCTTTAATTGATCCGCCCCCCCCCCCTCATTAAGAGGGGGGTTTATTGAACCGGCCGGGGGTTTTATTCCCCCGGTTTTTAAGACATCCGGCCGGCCCGCTGGCCGGCCGGTTTTTACCAACGGGACCGGAATTTCCGGTCCCGCCCTCGACTTCCGACGCCGGCGGCCCGGCCGCCGGTCTTTCCTTCCGCCGCGGCCCGGAACCGGCCGCGGTCTCCTCGTCTCACCGCGGCCCGGAACCGGCCGCGGTGTTCGTCGTCCGGCGCGGTGCGACGGCACCGCGCCCCTTTCGCCGTGCCATGAATCCTCCCAACGCGGCGCGACGGCGTCGCGTTCTTGAAGTCTCTCCTCGGCGAAGCGCGACGGTGTTGCGGAAAATTATAAGCATGTTCATCCGCGTGGTGCGACGTTACCACGCCTCTTGCTTCCACCCGCATGAATAAAACGAGAACTAAGGAGGGGGGGTTCGGCCGTGTTCATGCGGTCCGACCCCCCTCACGTTAAATAATAACATAACTAAGAATATCCAAAAGCCTCACGTTTAGTCACGCTAAAATCCACGATTCAAGAATGGAATAAAATAATCAATAAATAACATCCCCTACCTCTGGTTTGAGATTCAAAGAATCTTCTACGTTCCGCGGAAGATGGCGTCGCGGAAGTCGGGCGTCGCGGTCGTCGTTCGTCAAATCCGTTGACGAAGAGTTACGTCCGATGCGACACGTTGTTGGCGGATCTTCGTTTGCCGACGAAGAAGGCCCGAGGAGGATGCGGCGTTCCCTCTTGTTGACACCGAGGACGAAGAAGAGAGGCGTCGTTCTTCGTCGGAGTTTGAGCGCTCTTCGTCAAGATGAACGTTCTTCGTCAAGATGAAGAAGATGGAGGAGGAGCTCTCAAATGAATTCCACACAAGTTGGCTAACAAAATAAAATAAGGTCCCTCCTTATTTTATTTACCAAGCCTAGGAATTCAAAACTTCAAAATTCAAACATAACACTTAATTAATTAACATGTCATGTGTAATTAATTTGATGTTAAGTTTACAAACAATTAAGAGGGAGAGAGGGGAGTTTAAGGGGGAAGTTGAGAGGTTATTAAAAGATTTAGGGGTTCGTGTGGGCCCCACCACACTTAATCCTCCCAAGGGAGGTTAAGTGGGTGTGGGTCCCACTTCCAACCCCCTTAGGTAGGTTTTTTAATAAGTTTAAATAAAATTTGTTTTACACAATTTTATTTAACTTAACTAAAAAACCCCAAAACGTAACTTTCATCCCGCAACAAACGCAACTCCCGAAAAGGTCTCATTAAGCGAAAATCGGCGCTGCGAGTTCATCGGTGCCCTCGGATTTCATTTCCGAGCACCGGATCAAAAGTTAGGAATTCCCGCTCGTTCGTTCACTGAACGTACCTGAGCCAAACTTCGGAAATTAATTCCGGGCACTCCGGGCCTCGGAATCAGGTGCCGTCTGAAACCGCGCTCTTGTAAAATTCTAAAGAAAATTAAGAAAAAATTTTCCTTGAATTTTACGGGTCTTTACATTACTCCCACCTCAGGGCTTTACGTCCCCGTAAAGCTACATCAAAAACTAGGGAAACCAAATGAGAGTACTGAGCACGCATCTGAGCCTCCCGCTCCCATGTGCTCTCCTGGAGATTCCCGTGCCGCCATCTGTTGCGCACAAGAGGAATCGATCGTCCATGTAGGACCCGCTCCTGGATGACATGGACCCCCTCTGACGTAGCCCGGACCATCTCCGGTCCCACCAGAGCTGTAAGATTTCTCTTTTGCCGAAAAGAGAAATCTGGTCTCATCCCCTGGATGAACCACATTCTTTGCCTAAAACAGTCAATCCTAACATGGATGATACTAATCCATACTAAGGATGACGTCGTAAGGCCTCGACGCTACTACTAAGAGATTCAACCGTTACTCTCGCCTCCAAGGGTTGAGTCACACTGTCGGCATCAGTGTGTGGTAACTGGGTCTCCTCCAGTAGATGTCTCACAAGTGAGGGTCAAGTCAACAGCCAAAACTGGAACCTCTTAGTAACATTACGATAGAGGACAGGAACGAAAACATCACAAGGTATGCGTCTTTTATTATTGCAGCTCGTAATACAAGATGCTACACAAAAGCAACAAGGAACCAGAAGTACAAAGGATGTATCCACTAGTTCTGCTCCTGTCCATCGGCTCCCAGAGCTCCATGATCGAAGGCCTCGGCTGCCTGAAGCTGAGCTCTCCCCTGCGGTCGGGGTGGACCTCCTGGTGGTGGTGGTGGTAGAGCCTCAAAGCGTCGGCCACCACCAGCTGCTCGTCCAGCTCCCCTGCCTCGTCCGCCTCCTCCCTGCGGACCGCCACGGTCGACCCTCTGCCTCGGTGGTCCATCAACTGACTGCTGCTCCTCGGCACGGCGGGTCGGGCAGTCGCGAGCCATGTGGCCCTGCCCGCCGCACGAGTAGCACTGCCTGCCTCTCGGAAGACTGGCTCCGCGCTGTGTGCCCCGCACTGCTGAGCCAGTGCCCTGAGATCGTCGGCCTGAAGGTCTGGTCTGTCTGGACCCCTGAGTCATCCGTCGACTGCCTGCTGCAGATGACTCTGCCACGTGCCGCCCTGCGGTGGGTCGCTGTGCTGGTGTAGACTCAGCAAGGAAGCTCTCGATTAGAAGTGCCCGCTCCAGTACTCCTGTCTGAGTCGGTATGCTGAGGGAGATCAGCGATGCCCTGATCTCGTGTCTCAAACCCTGCTCGAAGGTCCGGGCCCGGAAGAATGGGTCCCGTACCATGTCGGTCGAGTAGCGCGAGAGATCGGTAAACCTCGCCGAGTACTGGGCGACTGTCATGCTGCCCTGCCGCAGCTGTAGAAGCTCCTGGATGCGCACCGCTCGGAGGGTGGCTGGGACGAACTCAGAGCGGAAGAGGCTCTCGAAGTCCGTCCAGAGTAGAGATGCCTCATCGTGCACCTGGAGCATCAGGCTCCACCATCGTCCAGCTGCTGCGTAAAGTAGGCTCGCAGCGAGGATCACCATGAGGTCTGCTGGTGTCCTCACTAGCCTAAACACTCGAACCACTGCCTCCAGCCAGTCCTCTGCTGCCTGGGGATCCGTCTCCCCGCGAAACCTGGGCGGTCGCTGGTGCTGAAACTCATGCAGTGCGCTGAGGCGACGTGCATCGTCAGCGGCTGCTGCTGGAAGCATCGGGGGATCGGCGGGTAAAGCTACCGCCGGTGCCACTGCTGACAAAGGGCCCTGCACCAAAGCCTCGTCGCTCGGTGGGCTGTCGTCTCGCTCGACTCTCGGAACCCTAGCTGGCTGCCGTCGTGGGGCCATCCTGAATAGGAAACAGGTGCGCCACGGTTAGAACAGTATACCTGGTGAGCTGGCACAAGTAATCACAAGGAAAACTTGAAACACACACGCAATCAATGTTTTCGTGCATTAAGTCGGAAATTAGAAGTCAGGGTCCTGGTGTACGGATACGTCGGCCGCCGCACCAACACTGGACTCCCTGGACTGATAACCACACTCAATACGCTAAACATTATTGCTTCACATAGAAAAGATCAGAGTTCGCGGTAGAACCGAACTCCTCTGATACCAATTTGTCACGACCCGTCCTCGGGGTCCGTGCCGTGACTACCCCAAGCCCGCCTTCCATAGGCCAGGGGCTGGCGACTAGCACCAAGGCGTAATTCCCGGTAAAAAGGGAAGGCATTGCCTTTGAAAAGTAAACACACACCACAGAGTAAACAAGCGGAAAGTAAACACTAAGCAAACAGAGTACGACTGAAAGTGCGGAAAAGTAAATGGGCCAGAATACAAACCCAAACTGAAAGTAAAGTACAACTCAAAAAGGGAAAAACAGCAACTGTAAAGTAAATGCCGCTACTCCGAGCTGTCCACTGGAAATCCCACCTGAAGGGTGGGTACAGATAGCTCCTCTGCTCCACGGGTCCCGCCGTCCACTCCGAGCACGTCCCGCCCAGTGGTCCACCTCCGGGTACCGTCCCGCTCTGCAAGCCTCAGCTAAGGTCAACGCTGTCCGTCGTCTGCAACCAACACAACGTAGTGCGGGCGAAGCCCGTGCAGGGGTGAGTATAAGCTACTCAGTAGGGACCCCGAGACCCCTGAAGGTCTCTCAAATCCACAATGGATAAACCACAAAGAAAAGTACAATCACGAAGTAACAACCGACACTGCTTAGGTATATGCCCATACATATACCTAAGTCATCAATTCAGATACGCTCCAACCTCCGAGCCCAAGTACAACTCAGTCCACGCAGGAAAGTATACGTAATCCACAAAGGAAAGCAAAATATAATCCACACAGGATTGCACAACACAATCCACACAGGAAAACAACAGGATTCAGCTCACACAGGTATACTTCTTCAAGGACGATAAAGATGATCACTGATCCATCTAAGTCGTCGGACCCACGAAGGATCGATAGGTAACTAACCCCCGCAGAAGACCCACACAGGATCGGGCTCACACAGAACCTGTAGGCGCTGGCTCACACAGAACCGCTGAGCGCAAGGACCCACACAGGATCGGGCTCACACAGAACCTGTAGCACTGATCCACGTAGGATCGCTGAGTGCTGTAGTCGTCGTCGTCGAATCCACACAGGATCTCTGTACTGTCGTCGTCAAATCCACACAGGATCTCTGTACTGTCGTCGCCGCAGTCACAGTAGCAGTCGTAGCAGTAGAACAGTCGCAGCCAGCACTAGGGTTCCCGCACACAGCAAGCTCGTACGGAGGGTCCGCTCCACGAGCCGAGAGGCTGATACATCAACTGTCACGAAGACCGAAGTTGATGTATCCAAAAGTTCCGTATCGTCAAAAGGAACTCAACGCAACAGACGGCGCGTCGATCGGACGCCCGGTCTGAGAGTTATTGGCATTTTCGTCTCCGGGGCCCGGTTGGTTTTTAAGGCAAAACCAACCCGACCGTACTCCACCTGCGTCCAAACCTCGGGCGGAGTATGCCAAAAGATCCGTCTCACTAAGAGGAACACTACGCGACTGACGGCACGTCAATCGGACGTCCGTAGCTCAAGATATGAGCGTTTCCGCTCCGAAGGCCCGGTTGGTTTCGTGAACGAACCAACCCGGCCGAACTCAAAGTAACCTGAAACCTTGAGTGCGATATATCGAAACGACCGTCTCGATCCAAGGATCGCGTTGCCGCAGACGGTTCGTCATTCGGAGGTCCGAGGCTCAAGTTATGAGCCAAGAACCGAATCTGGTCCGAAACGGGGGGTCCGGGTCCGGGCCGACCCGGCCCGACCCCCCCCCCCCACCCTCTGGACGGCGCGGCGGCCGGCGGCGGCGGACGGCGGCGGCGGACGGCGGCGGCGGGCGGCGGCGCGGCTGGCCGCGTGGCGGCGGCGGCGGGCCGCGTGGCGGCGGCGGCGGCTGGCCGCGTGGCGGCGGCGGGCCGCGTGGCGGCGGCGGCGGGCCGCGGCGGCAGCGCTGGGCGCCGCACGTGATTGGCACGCGGGGCTATGCCCCGCGTTTCTCTTCAAGCGGCACGGCTCAAGGCCGTGCCTTTGCCAAAAACGGCCCCCTCAAATGGGGGCCGGCTTGATAAAACCGGGGGGGCTGTTGCCCCCCCTCTTTAATTGATCCGCCCCCCCCCCCCCTCATTAAGAGGGGGGTTTATTGAACCGGCCGGGGGTTTTATTCCCCCGGTTTTTAAGACATCCGGCCGGCCCGCTGGCCGGCCGGTTTTTACCAACGGGACCGGAATTTCCGGTCCCGCCCTCGACTTCCGACGCCGGCGGCCCGGCCGCCGGTCTTTCCTTCCGCCGCGGCCCGGAACCGGCCGCGGTCTCCTCGTCTCACCGCGGCCCGGAACCGGCCGCGGTGTTCGTCGTCCGGCGCGGTGCGACGGCACCGCGCCCCTTTCGCCGTGCCATGAATCCTCCCAACGCGGCGCGACGGCGTCGCGTTCTTGAAGTCTCTCCTCGGCGAAGCGCGACGGTGTTGCGGAAAATTATAAGCATGTTCATCCGCGTGGTGCGACGGCACCACGCCTCTTGCTTCCACCCGCATGAATAAAACGAGAACTAAGGAGGGGGGGTTCGGCCGTGTTCATGCGGTCCGACCCCCCTCACGTTAAATAATAACATAACTAAGAATATCCAAAAGCCTCACGTTTAGTCATGCTAAAATCCACGATTCAAGAATGGAATAAAATAATCAATAAATAACATCCCCTACCTCTGGTTTGAGATTCAAAGAATCTTCTACGTTCCGCGGAAGACGGCGTCGCGGAAGTCGGGCGTCGCGGTCGTCGTTCGTCAAATCCGTTGACGAAGAGTTACGTCCGATGCGACACGTTGTTGGCGGATCTTCGTTTGCCGACGAAGAAGGCCCGAGGAGGATGCGGCGTTCCCTCTTGTTGACACCGAGGACGAAGAAGAGAGGCGTCGTTCTTCGTCGGAGTTTGAGCGCTCTTCGTCAAGATGAACGTTCTTCGTCAAGATGAAGAAGATGGAGGAGGAGCTCTCAAATGAATTCCACACAAGTTGGCTAACAAAATAAAATAAGGTCCCTCCTTATTTTATTTACCAAGCCTAGGAATTCAAAACTTCAAAATTCAAACATAACACTTAATTAATTAACATGTCATGTGTAATTAATTTGATGTTAAGTTTACAAACAATTGAGAGGGAGAGAGGGGAGTTTAAGGGGGAAGTTGAGAGGTTATTAAAAGATTTAGGGGTTCGTGTGGGCCCCACCACACTTAATCCTCCCAAGGGAGGTTAAGTGGGTGTGGGTCCCACTTCCAACCCCCTTAGGTAGGTTTTTTAATAAGTTTAAATAAAATTTGTTTTACACAATTTTATTTAACTTAACTAAAAAACCCCAAAACGTAACTTTCATCCCGCAACAAACGCAACTCCCGAAAAGGTCTCATTAAGCGAAAATCGGCGCTGCGAGTTCATCGGTGCCCTCGGATTTCATTTCCGAGCACCGGATCAAAAGTTAGGAATTCCCGCTCGTTCGTTCACTGAACGTACCTGAGCCAAACTTCGGAAATTAATTCCGGGCACTCCGGGCCTCGGAATCAGGTGCCGTCTGAAACCGCGCTCTTGTAAAATTCTAAAGAAAATTAAGAAAAAATTTTCCTTGAATTTTACGGGTCTTTACAGACTCATTCCAGGAATAAAAATATGATTTTGTCAAGGCCTTTTTCCAAGACACTAGTTTGTCTAATGAGACCTACCAATGCCACGAGGAGCTATAGAGGGCTCCACCCATCACTTACAAATTACAATGCATTCCTCATATGAAAAGGTTGAAACATAATATAAACATTCATACTAAAACTAGCATAAAAAATGTTAATATTTTTACCACAAACCATGAATGCTATAAAATAGAGCATCCATAGTCAAACGTATCCCATTAAATTAAAATATGGAAAATTCTATTATAATAAATCAACCTCTATCAAGGATAATTAAGGATATCAAAATAGATGAAAATAATCTGTAAAACTATTTGGAAAAAATATTTCCTTTTTGTTTAAAACATTTAAAAGTCTAATTATTTATCAATATGCTGTTAAAAATATATTTTTGAATCAAAGTATCTCATACCAAATTGAATATTTTAAAATGAATTTTAGTTTTAAAACATTCATGTCCATATATATAAATAAATAAATCCATTTTTATAGCATGGAAATTAATGAGAAAGATTTAGAAGTATAAATATTTCAAACATGTAAAATGATATTTTAGTTAGAGTTCCTAAAAAAATTAAAGATGCTTGAATATAAAAAATTGTTAATACAAACATTATATTATAATGTGAATAAAACGAATAATGATATAATAGTTCAAAGAATAGTATATAAACCATATAAAAGTGAGTTGGCACATAACGATCACGAAGTCTCAATGTAATGTAAATTGATATGAAATCCCTTATAAAAACTATATCCTTATAGTAAGGATAAATAAATTACATAATTAGGAGTGAAGTATATAAATACACTCAATATGATTGGATAATCAGCTTAAATCAATCATATTACATTCCCACATTTTCTTATAAAAACATCACCAGTGACATGAATGCTTAACTCATTGACTGGAAATTGAGTTAACATTACTCTTATCAAGTTCATATTGATGAATTGAAAATTTATCAATGGAGTGATTATGTGTATAAAAAGTATATCAACGAAAAGGGTAGTGGAAGTTACAACATAAATAAATAAATACGTATTTCACACATTATCTTGGATTAAAATAATCAGTGGAGTTTGCATAAAACCCCGCGAGTGGAAATTGAAATTACAAATTCCCTTACCGATTTGGTATCATAAGAAACATACATCCTATTAAAGAAGGATAAAACAATTAACATGTAAATACAAATAAATTAACGTATATTACTCAATGAATACAATCATTGGTAGTACATATACCACATAAAAGGATATAATGTCAATATGACATGAATCTCACGGGAATAAAAAGTGAGTTGAAAACCCCTTACCGTGTACTTTTCTATAGTAGAGGGTAGTTTAACATCCTGTATAATGGTAAAATAATTGTTATTAAATAATAAATGAAAAAAATACATAAATATTATGTCATATATGATTGTTTAATATTTCATTGTTAAAAATATTTCAGTTGTATCAATGTTTTGGGTATTAATTGATTCATTTTCCATTATATGTTATGTTATGTAAGTAATGTTCGATATGGATTGGATATATTTGGCTCATATATAAAATGATATTAAGTTCTTAAAAAATATTTTTAATCATAAAATGAAAATAATTCTTTAATGGTTACGATGGGGAATTAATCTTATCACGTTCATGGAGATGGTAATCCGTCCGTACACAAGAGCGACAATACCATTATATTGATTGTGAAATCACATGTAACTGGATGGTATATAATATATAAATATTAATAACATATTATATTTATTATTTATAAAATTATAATAACTATTTCTCCCATACAAATGATGAAGCGTTGAATAATAAACTACACCACGATGTGAAGACCATATGTCGTATGTATGCATGTATGGTGACTTTTTCATTCATAGGATGGATAGAATAATGAATACAGTTGTACCGTATTGATAATAAAATCACAGTATATATAAGGTACTGGAGTTATTATTTGGGTATGTAAAAAACAAATAATGAGGAAGTAGAAGAAGAAAAGAACTTTGAAATAGGTGATGAAATTATTACCTCTTCTCGAGGTGGTTCATTTTGATTTGATCAAGAGGGATCATTCTGTTGGATTATGATCAATGTAAAGCCTCTAGGTTTGTCTAATGGTAGTAGGGAGGATATTTGAGTAGGGTTTGAAAAATACAAATTGGTTGGAGGTGTGATTTTTAGAGAAGTGGAATTACCCCTTTATACGATAGGTAAGGGCCACTTTAGGAAAAGCATGAAATATTATTTTATTATACAATAATATTTGGTTAATAATTGTTCAAAAAGATTTATTTAGAGGATAAAGTGGGTATGGGTTGAAAAACTATCATCCAATAGGTTTTTCACAGCTTTCGGTCTCCTTATTAAACTTTTCATTTAGATTTTACAATTAGTTAAATATTTTAACTTTTACCGTGTATTCTTGAATTATTATAATAAATTGTTAATAAACATGGTAAAAAATCCAATAAAAATCCAAGAGGATAATTATTGATATATCTAAACTTATATAATTTAATTGTCCAAACCTTATATTTTTAGGAATAATATATCAATTAATAATATAATATTTGTTTTAAAACCCCATTTTGGCCAATTTTTACAGTATTTAGTATTTGGTTTTTCTGAATGTTATAAAAATATTATCTCTTTGAAAAAATTATATTTAATCAACCCTACAATTTCATATTAATATGGTAATTTCTAAGAATACATAAAAAGTCTCAGATTACTATAATATTAATATTTATAATATCAATTATTTTAATCATTCAATAATATGGTAGTTATTACATCATAATTGTGTCATAATTAAATTTAATTATTTATTGTTGAAAATTTATAAACAAAACAGAATTATATAGGAAATTTTATTATCTTAATAATTAATATTTATATTCAGTTCTATCTTTTTCATACCCCTATAGAAATAAAATTTAGTTATTAAACATTGAATTTAACACTTTAATGACTTATTAAAATAAAATAATAATTAATGTAATAATCTAATCCAAGAGCACCAAAAGTATCATATTTTATTCATAACGATAATTTTTGTCGATTTAAACTTATCCAATAATATTATTAAATGTGTTAAGGTAATTATAAGATCATTTTTACCGTTAATTACCATGTTTACTTTTAGTCGTGGTAAATAAAATTCAAAATTTACCATTTTACCAAAAACTATTTTCATCATATTTAACCACATTTTAATTACTTTTTTCAAATGTGACTCTCATATTTTTGAAATTCAATTCACAGATGTGGTAAAATTATATTTTAAGCAAATGTGAAAATGTGCCTAGAAGGTGTCTAAAAGAGGGTAAAAAGTTCAATAAAATATTATATATATAATCTTATTATAAAATTAATTTAATGAATTAAATTTTACTAATATATTAATTATGTATCTATTTTTACTTTAAAATAAATTTAAACTACATATAATTATTCAAATTAAAATTCGGCAATAAACAATAAAGTAGTTTTTTTCAATATTCATAAAAAATTACAATTTTTTAGAAAAATACCAAAATTAACCCAAAGAAAATTTTTCTATTCCAAATTTAGAAATGATTTCTATTTTACAAAATTGAATACATAGATTTAGTATTAATTAATTTAAAAAAATCCTCATTGTCAAAACCAAAAAACTGGTTTTTGAGATCTAAAAACTGTCGAAAGATTGATATGTGTTTATGTAAAATTTAATGTAAAATTATTTATAATGACCAATATTGAATTAAATGATAACAATATAATATATTAATACTTTAAAAACATTCAAAAAATTAATTTAACACTTTAAAATATTTTTATTAAAAAAAGTGGGTTTCAATTAAAATTTATTATTTTTCATTATTCATCAAAATATGAAATATATCAAAAAAGAATCGAAAAATAATCAAATATAAATTTTTATATCCCAATTATAAGGAAGATGTTTTATTTTCTAATTGAATATATAAAAGTTTCAAATATTTTATTTTAAAATGGTTTTCCATTAAAAAGAAATAAAATTTCAATTTTTTAAAAATACATATTTTTTCTGAAAAATTTAATTTGTTCATATATTATGTCTATGAAACACATAATATGAATGTAAAAATTATGAGGAGTATATAAAATTAAAAATTTCATTATTACTTTTCATAACCGCTTTTTAAACAGCTAGTCTGATAGGTAGTGGTCCATTTGAAATTAGTGTTGCGTACCTCGCACGCTATTGTATAATTAAAAGAGAAATGTTATATAGATTCCTGTGGTGTTAAAATTATTTAGCATAATCGTTGGTGGTATTATTGTTCATCGCAAATGAAAAGGAATATTACAGGTTTCATAACAAGATGAAACACTTTTTAGAGGGTGAAGGCTAAGCATCCACAACCTGGTTGTTTTTTAATTATATTGAATATTCTAGTTTGTAAATGGGAAAAAGATATCATTAATTTTATGGTATGATTTAAAAAGATTATCTGAAGTAATTATACATTATTGGTGAATGTGACCTGATTGATGATGATAGACCATTTCGTCCAACTAGGATGACTTTAACTGTTGATCAGTTGGTTTATTTTTATGTTTGGGATATAGTCTCTCTACATGGGTTGATAAAAAGAATAATTTTCAGATTATAATCCATGTTTTACATCATGATTCTAGAAATGGTTATTGATGGATCATGGTACCCTGGTCTGTCTATGTAAATAATTCCACCCACATACAAATGGAAAATCTGATCATATTATCAAGGTGGTGGAGGACATATTAAGGGATTGCATCATGGAATTTAGTGGATCTTGGTATAAGTGCATATAGATAAATTAATATGAATATTTCAACAGTTATTAGGTGACTATTCATATGGAACAATATGTGTGGATTTATGATAGTCCATATACATTAATATTCTTATTCGATGGAGGTAGGGGAGTCAGAGTTGTTTGGACCGATTATCATGTAGGAGATATCATAGTAGGTTTAGTTGATTCATAATACTTTGATACAATGAAGAGTATATTTATATATTATGTTGATGGATGTCATCTAACTCTTGAGTTTTTAGTTGGGGATCAGGTGTTCCTTTGGGTGTCACCGATATTGAGTCACTACAAGATTTAAATATAGGGTATGTTTCTTCCAATGTTTGTCAAACCATTTGATATTATTGATAGGATCAAACTAGTTTCCTATTTTTTGGATCTTCAATAGAGGTATAGTTCCATAAAAAAATGTTTTTCCAT
This sequence comes from Viscum album, assembly GCA_963277665.1. Classification (NCBI taxonomy): domain Eukaryota; kingdom Viridiplantae; phylum Streptophyta; class Magnoliopsida; order Santalales; family Viscaceae; genus Viscum; species Viscum album. The sequence goes on from OY728161.1 coordinate 1,599,192,810, forward strand.
GTTTCAAAGAATCATATGTATCACCCAACCCTTAACATGAGATAGCTGTTGATAATGATGAGATTTAGAAAGATATTTCTTTTTGGGAGAATCTAATTCATTTTTTGGTTCATAGATGAAAGTGATCTGGGGAAATAATATTAAATTGATCCGAGTGATATGGATGTATGGACATGTTCATATGGAATCATGGGAGATGGGATAATTTTTGTATACCAAATGGATTGAAGTTTTCAACATGGATGATTACTGACTCTTGGAAGTAAATATCGAATATGATCTGTTATATTGTGGGGAGATTGTAAGATCCCATCATTTCGATATATGTTTTTACTCATTATAAGTATATATTTAACCTTATTTTTAATATCCTTTATATATGAGGCTTGTTTTGGGTAAATTCTAGTGTGTTTTGGTAGCTTTTGGAGGGTTTTTACACAGTACAAGGTTGGCGTAGTGTTTTCCCAAACCATTCACACTCCCCTAAAACCCTTGAACTATTGGAGATTGGGTTTTTCATTACATAAAAAAGGTTTTAAAAAATTCACTTCATAGATAAACCATTAACCTCTTTTATTTTAGGGGTGTATCATTAGGGAGGATGATGTGTCTAACAATTCATCTAATCTAGGAAGCAATGTGTGTAGTTATTAAAATAATTGATTTTATTTAAAGCTCATGATCCCATTGGTTTATGCGTCGAATAAACCCACTAAAACAAATATGTTTTCTCCTGATCTTGGAGTATTTTTAGTGGATTACATGTCCTATATAATACCTTCCCATGCGAATCAATGATCTGGTGTAATGAATCAACCTTTTTATGGTATGTGATCTCTCCATTTATTTTTATGCACTATCTCTTATTTCTCCCCCCTTGGGGGTGATGAATTCTTTCAGCTATGGATGGTTTAGTTCTAGGTTTTGATTGATATTGTGTCATGGGATCTTGATCCGAGGTTTTTATCATAGATCACATTCAGCATTGTGATTTTTGTCATTCTAACTCGAATTTAGTGATATGGTGTGTAATACATTAAAAAACAATCTCATTGTAGTTGAAATATATTATTTTTCGATAGTTCTAATTCAGTTCACATGTATGTAATTGTATCTTTTCATTTCCATGTGGTTTAATTAAATAAAAATTACAAAATAAAATTGTATTTCATTAAATTGAGAGACCCTTCACTATTCCCATTTGACTCGTTGGATGTTATGAGATCAACATGATTAAATTCAATGGGGTGTTCCAAAATCTATGAAATTATGAATCATGGGATGTAAAAGATTGAAATAATATTTTTATGGAATTTAAATAAATATATGTTTCATTTTTTCATAATGGTATTTAAAGTGTTGATTGGCATGTCCGTGAAGGGTTAATGATTTGAGAAATAATTTACAATTAAATTATTAATGGGTGTATTTACCTTATTGTTCCTCTGATAAAATTAAAGAACCAATATTGTGTTTTATAAATGAAATTGTTCAACATGATTTGAATAAATGATCAGGATGTCACTGATGATGAACCCTGATTTATATCCCTATGAAAATGTGAAAAATGAGTAGTGGGTGATGGATTGATACACTGAGTACCCATGTGGTTCCAAAATTCATCTCTAGACCCATGTATCCTTGATAATGGTTCCTAAAGTGACTCTCAAGAGTACTAAAATTAATATGGAAATAAATTGAATAAAAAATTTACATGAATATATAAAACCATAAAATCCGTATGGTTTATAGTTCAAACTCAACAATGGGATGAAGCATGTTTGATTGGATTGGTGTCCCCTTGAACCCATAGACCAATGTGGTTAATAAATTAATAATAAATGTGAAATATTATTACTTTTATTGGCATGTTTACTATTTATTTATACAACTACATAAAAATTTATGGATTGGATACTTCTTTAGATGTTGTTTGTGGGGGCCTAATGAGTTGTAATCACACCCTATTCATTCTACTTATTTTTATAAGAATAGAATTCATGTGTGTACATCAGGGAAAGGGAAAGAGGTCTATGTTAAATAGATGAGTTAGGATTCGGGATGGAGAATGGATGAGAGAACCATACATTATGTTGGCACCAAATTTTGAGTTTTCTTAGTGTTGTTATTTTGGGTTTTCATTTGACACATGATAGTTATGTGATGTTACATATTTACTAATTTGGATTTGGTAATTTTTAAATCTTTTGTTTTTCATATTGTGTTTCGTCATTACTTATTATTGTTAGTTATTATTCTTTCTATTTTTTTAAAAATTTTCTAGTGTCTTTCTCTGATTAAGAGGTTATTTTCGCCCCATGTGACATTTCATACCCTCACTTATTGTTGGTATATTCTAGCATATTGTGAGTCATACATGAGGCCATGTAACAAACTATCATAAGGAACCAATATGTGGCAACCATGTCATGAAGTTACAAAATTCATCCAGTGATTGTAAATAATAAAGTGGATGAAATATAATATCCTTCCACAACTCCCTAATAAAAAATAAACAAGTTTTTGACATGTTTTTCACATAATATAAAAGTTTACTCACTTTTACAATTTCCCATTTCACCCAAGTAAATACATTTTTTAACTAGGAAATTAATCCTTTAAAAATATAAATAAAATGAAATTTATTTGATAGTTTTAACCCATTGTTGATCAATATTAAATAGATTGTATCATAGAAAATTCCCATGTGTTTATAAAATTAATTTTAATACAATCACATGTAATTCAAAATACATTGTATTAACTTTAACGATGGTAGCATCCTTTCCATGCTAAAAAGATATAATATTACTTATAAGTTTATAATTTTTCAATAAATATATATGGGATGAAATTATCAATCATATCTTATTCTCCTTGTCCTATTAATTTTTTTATAATATATAAATAATTTTATTGATATTATTTTCCTAAAATACAAATGATGATAGTTTTATGACACTGTTCATTAAATTTTACTTTAATGACATCAAGAACAAGGTGTAATATAAATATTATATTTTAAAAAATCCATAATATGTCATATGTATCTAAAAAATATTTGAATCAAAATAACATGTTAAAATCATATTAATTTTAATATTTTGTAAATCCCTTATTTTATTTACATATTAATTAAATAATCACTTTTTTGGTGTTGCGTTTATAGGATCAAAATAATGATGTAGATGCTCAATATATAAGAGGGGGGGGGGGTGAATTGTACATTTTAAAATTTCCTTAAACAAGGAAAGATCTATGTTTAACCATTTTAAACTGAGAATATTCACAACACCTCTAACACCAATTTAATGATTGGGACAAGGTGTGATGTTACAAACATCTAGTTCTATAAACATTCTTAAATCTGGAATGTAATTCCCAAAAACCAATTCTAGAAAAATGGATCCAGAAAATGAAACTTAACCAATGTTTACAATATGAGATTCTACCTTAATGCATACAGAATCTAAATGAATCAGAGTACATGTGTAAGGAAATATAAGAAAGTTATAATTTCCTTACAAAACAAAATTCAATGGAAAAACTTGTAACAAAAACAAGTAACAAGATATAAATCTTTTAACCCAGAAATAAGGGTATCCAACAACCTTGGATAAATGTCCCTTGATTTATACTTTCAAGAAATTCCCTCTTACCCACACCTGGGTAAGCCCTCGATACAATGATTAGAGTCTCTGTCTTGCTATTCCCGCAAGCCCTCAACTTCAAAGTAGTTGGAACCTCTATCTGCCTCAGCAACGAAGCCCTCGAACATCATGGTAGTCAGAACCTTTGACTTCCTATCCCTGGAAGCCATCAAATGTAATCTCCAACATTTGGAGTTGCACGAAGCAATCTGAATGAGTAGTTCAGTGCAGACAAGGCATGAAAAACTTCTCTCACTAGAAATAACATTAACAGCGTGTGGTATCTAGAGTGATCAACTTCTTGTTGTTGTTATTGTGCTCTTTCAAATGAGATCCTATTTATAGACTTGGTTGGAACGGTCGGCTCCCTCCTCCAACGGTCATATTTTATTTTAATTTCAGAGGGACATGTACACATGTCACTCAACCAACAGTTAGTTAAAAATAGAATGGAAGGCATCATTTTATAACAAAACATGTGTAACTGAAAGCATGACATAGTTTTACAACAAACTTAGCAAATCAGAGTGTAAGTAAAAAAAATTTAGGAGTCTAACGAAAAATTATATTCAGAGTTATATTAAAAAGATATTAAGATTCTATTTATCAAAAGAATTTGGAGACGAACATCATAAAATTTCGTATCAATAATTCGTAATCAGAATTAACAATCTGAATTTGTAATGAAAATTTTGCACTAGAATTCATAATGAGAATTCATACCAGAATTCGTAATGAGAATTCTTCACTGAATTTGTAATTATAATTCATCACAGAATTCGTAATGAGAAATCAACACAGAATTCATAATGAGAATTCATCATAGAATTTTTATTGAGAATTCTTAATCAGAGTTCGTAATGAGAATTTGTCATCAGAATTCGTAATAAGAATTCTTCATAGAATTAGTAATGAGAATTCATCAAAGAATTCGTAATGAGAATTCATCACAGAATTCGTAATGAGAATTTTGTATTAGGATTTTTAATGAGAATTCTGCATTAAAATTCATAATGAGAATTCGTCATCATAATTCTTAATGAGTACTCCGCATTAGAATTCGTAATGAGAATTCGTCATCAAAATTTTTAATGAGTATTCTGTCTTAGAATTCATAATGGGAAATCATTATATAATTTGGAATGATAATATAGATCCTGAAACAGAATTATTCATATCTAATAATTATACGATTCAGAGAATATAGATATGAATGCAATTTTTATCCTTAAGAAAAATATTGATATGAATAATGAAAAATAGAGAGAGGTATATTTCCTAAAGGAAGGGAATTTTCCTTATAGAAGTAAAATAGGGGTAAAAACATTTTTTTAAAGATAAGGTGTTTTTGATTTTTAAAACAAGAAGGAATGGAAAATTCATTAGGAAAACCTTATTGAATCAATAATCACCCCCTTTTTTGGAAAGCACAAACATCCTTACGAAAAAGAATATAATATCTTAGAATAAATTTCATGACATTGAAATTAATGATTATCTCCATTTTTTATGGATGACAGTGAATACGACTAACTCCCCTTAGGCTTTAAAACTCTAAGGATCGTATTCTAGATTTTTGGAATGGAATTTTCCTTATAAATGTGTAAATATTATTAAATGAACACTCACCCTTAGATATAATCCCCCTTTAGAAAGTTTTTTATATGTTTTAGAGGTTTTTTCATTGTCTTCATATAATTATTTTTCCTTCTCCCCCTTTGTTATTTTCAAAAAGAGTTTGAGGGAATGGAAAAAAGAATAATATACCTGAAATATTATTACATACTAGCATGAAAGACAATCAATAATAATTTTCATTAATATTAAAAGGAAATAGTACAAGGAAAGTGAGTACAAAAAAAGACTGGAGTGGTCTATTCTGTTTCATTTTCTTTAGGCATAAGCATTTTGACAATTGTCTTCAGATTATTCATTTCATTATGGTCCTCCTCCACTTGATTCTCTAAAGTAATGATTATTGCATCCTGAGCCTCCATTGGAACTAATTGAGATTTAAGATTATCTTCTTTCATTAGAACCTTTTCTTCCAACTGAATCCAATGATATTTTCCCTCCCTGTAATATTGGACAAGAGAACATAGCTTTCCAATCAGATTATTATCCACCTGCATCCGAACATCCTGCTCAAGAGTTAACTTCTTTTAAAAATAATTTGTAAGATCCTTGATTTTAGAGTAATTGGAATCAAAAGAGTCTTTAACATATACTTGGAATTGATCAATGTCTTCCATGTCTAGAACAAATTTCATAGACAACTTTGTTATCTTCTTGGATGAAAAACTATGAGCAACATGATTGATTAGAATGTTGTTATGATCAGCCTCATGCTTAGCACACTTATCCATCACCATGGATATAGAGTATGATTTTTGATTCATGCTATGTTGAATCATATGGAATCTGTATTCTATTGCTATAAAATCAGATTGATATCCACCATCTTCTTTAGGGACTATTCAAAAAAGTCATGTCCAAAGACAGATGACTCTGAATCTGAAATTATGGTTGGAGATGGTTCTTCCTCTGACTGTATTATATTCATTTTTGATGATCCTCTAGATTTTGTATTTCTGATAATATATTTCATTATAGTGTCAAATACCACTTTCTTGCATTTATCAACTTTCGGAACGCTCTGTTCATCATGAGATTCTTGCTCACTCTGAGATATTTGATCCATCACATCTTCATCAACATTCTTTTTCTCTGTCCAACTTCAAAATCCTCAGGCTATATAATGTGATGATTTTGGCTTTCTTCCTTTGAATTCTTGTTCACTTCCTCTTCACATTTCTCATCAACTCTATGTGTAACAATTATTGAAGATCCATCTTGGGAAGCCCAGAGTGCAAATTTCTCAGAAGCACTATCCTTCTCATGACAGTCTTCAACATGTTTGATTACATCACCAGATCCACCACTACTCTCTGCTTGTTGGATTTCATATACGACTTTCTAAACTATTAGCATCAATTACTTATCAGCTTCTTTCTTCATAGAATTTTCCGTAGTCTTCTCACCCAGAGTTTTAGGAAATCCTTCAACCAAAAAAGATTTCAAAATGGGTAAATTTTCCGATGCTACATTAGTGGCTGGCAGAAGAGATTTAACAATCTCTGTATCTGACATATTTTTCTTCATCTTCTTTTCCTTGTCTTGCTTTTCTAATTCATAAGCCTATTTCTCTTTCAATGCCCTAGCCTCAGCAGGGTCCAATCAAAATTATGGCTCCCCTTCTTGCCTTTTCTCATTATCTTGACTCCACTTAGCAACCACATCATCTAGATAAGAATTTTTTTCTTGGGTTTGGGGGGTGCAGATTGAGTTTCCATAGACTAAGTGGTTTTCTAAGAATCATACACTTCCATCAATTTCCTTTTCTTCCCATCTCTCTTTGATGGTTCTGGAGTTTTTGGATCTTTCTGAACTACCTCATCCTCTTCCTCTGGTAATGAGTATAATTATCTGGATTCAATAGAAAAACTCATCTTCATCCTCTTCAACGTATCATCACTAACCAACAATACCTTGAAATTTCTTGGCATGGAAGTGCAAACAATTTTAAATGAATCAAGACACCTGATAATAATCATAGAAAGTAAGTCCGAATAAATTATAATATTAGATTTCATATTCCCTTCATTAATATACTTAACTTTAATCAAAACATGCCTCATAAAATTTAACTTCCTTAGATTTACCAGAATATATAGGATGTATATATCAATTTTCTTGAGATTATCCTTATCACCCCTTCTCAGCATGAGAAATAATTGTATCCATAGCTGAAAATCCGATTATTCGAAGAGAGATGAGCAATCTTAGCAGTCTTAACATCTTTAAGCCCAAGGCATTCCTTAGCCTTCACTTTATTGAAACTTCCTTGCTCATCCGACAGCTTGTATGAGAAAAATTCTTCTTCACCTTTATATGATATACCCACTAATATTGCAGCCTTGGTGTAATAAAATTTGTAAGTCTTCCCATAAGACTTGAAAGAAAAAAACTCTCTTCCATCTTCCTCACAGAAGGAAAAAACTCGTCAAAGTCAACAAGAAAATCTGTATAAACCGGATCATGATTCGCTGGATTTGATAAGAAAACATCATCCCAACCATTCAATTTGATATTCTTATATATAATAGAATCATACTTGTAGAAATTTGGATGCACCAGCCTCTCCCTGTAATCTAACCAATTAGAAATGGGCTTTACAGTTGACATATCCTAAGAAGTGGCTTCTACAAACATTCGGAACTGACTGCTTCTGACAGATTCAGAACGGTCATGGTAGAAATCAGAAGGACCTTAAGTAAGGAGGACAGAGCTTTGAGATGCAAAAGCTTGATATCCGAGGTGGGATATCCATATGGGGTCCTCTTTATATAGCTGTCGAGTCAGCGGTTCAACTTCCATGGTTGATATAACTATTTATATTCATTGAGATTTGATCTGAGGGTTGAGAAACAAGCCGCATGGAAACGTTGAATCTGATCTTTTTATGTTTTATAAAAAACAATCAGATTTAATAAAACTAAAATTGGAGAAATTTTAAAACACCTAAGAAAATACCAGAAGTAAAATATGATTAAAAACACTTAAGTATGGAAATATTTATAGAACTAAAGATTGACGTACATGGACATTACATTACTTTTTCGGAATACTTAATATATAAAAAAAAACTCCAAAAGACCGTAAAAGTTTCGTGTCTTTGGAAACTCAGAATGTAATCTTCTAATCGTGGTGAAAAATCTTTAAAATCTCACATAAAGATAATCCCCTTTTTTTCTTACCTAAATATTTTCTATATATCCTGGGTAAAAGAAAACATATTAAGGGTGATCTAAAATGCTCATTAATGGTATGAATGGAGAAAATAAAACAAACTATATACATTTCATCTTCAAAACATGAACATAAAGTTTAAACATAAAAATCTTGTGTTGTGAAATAAATCTTGGTAGTATATAAGGAATAGATCATAAAGGAACATCAATCATGATAAAATAACATGGGAATAAAACATGTAATTGTGGAAACCATTAATCACATGTTATGTCTTCCATAGTATCCAAGGCATTGCTTCCAAGACCATCTTAGTGGACAAAGTCCCATTCTGAATCGAGTTCACTCCTCGTTTCATCCCCGTAACACTGAACCGGATTAACATACCATTCTAGACATGTCTATCTCATGAGATATAAATCATTACCCAATGCATTGGAGGGATATATAGGTCCCACCCATCTGATAATGGAATCATTATTACGTGTGCCACAACATGATCATAAATCATTCATCATTACCCAAAGAATAAAATAGGTTTCATAAACATCATCCCATCATAACACAATCCATATATAAAAAAATGGATATCATTTAATCATAAGAAAAGTTAAAATATGTAAATCTTAGAAACATTATACTAGAAACATACACATATGAAATAATGCTATCTTATATGGAAAATTGGTTTGATAAAACAATTGAAATGAATTCTTGAGGAAAATATCCTTTCTTCTTCAAAATAATTTTCTTTTCACAAAATGCAATGCATTTTCAAATGAAATGGAATTTGTTGAAAATAGTTATGAAATCTTGTAGATTAAGCTTCATGAAAATAAATAGTTATAAAACTGTAAAAATTTGTTCTTTCTGTATAAGTTAAAAAAGCATTCTCCTCGTACTTTTGTCAGAAAAGTCAAAAATTACCTCGTATGGTAAAAAAAATATTACTTACATATCATGTAGTAAAAGTCATAAATGGTGAAAATGGACTTTAAACATACATGAAGCAATTTTTAGGAAACATGGACATGGATGATAACAATAACCCGAGTAAATACTTACGAATAAACAATCTTGGATATGAAAGAGATTTGGAAATGTTATCCCTTACCTTACATCTGATATAATTTGAATGTATCCGAACCTCCTGTATAATGATTTAAATAATGTCATTTACTTATTATAGAATCATATTCTTTTTTATGATATCATATATGGTTCACTTATGACTTTATATTACCCATTGTTTTGTAAATTCCATGTTAAAGAAGCCATTTGGGTAAAATATTTTCATTTATTGTACGCGTTTCGACTTTTTTTCTTGATATGATTACTTATATCCTGATTTACATAATTCTAGAATGTAAAACATGATTTATATATAATATATAATCAGAATATACATATATATATATATATGATATATTGATAAATGAAATAAAATGCACCGTTCATGGATACGGTAGGTCGTACGTATGCATGAACGCTGTTTTTGTTTCCTTATTGAATTTAATGGAATTAAGTAGATGACATATATTTATATATACATAAATCTAGTATCATTTTTATGTCATATATCTCATTGTTATTCATTATATATACATTATAAACATTAATTAACGGTTAACATGGAAAATGAATCTCATCGCGTCGTGGAGACGGTAGTCTGTACGTACGCACAAGTGATGATATCATTTCCATGATCATGTAATTATATTAAAGTGTATGTATAATATTTCAGAATCAATATCACTTTACAATAATCATAAATAGAAATTTATTTACACCATTATACCCATCCAAGAAAGGTGGTGGTCGAAAACAGATTACACCACGGCGTGGAGATTGTATTTCGTACGTACGCAAGCGCGGTGATTTCATTTTCTGTAGGATGGATAGAAGGTGAAATAAGATTGTTTCATATTTATAATAACATATCACTATATAAGTTATACTGATGTTATTACTTTATAATGAGACATCTAAAGACGAAGAAGTAGAAGAAGAAAGAAACATGAGAGAATCGGAAGAAGAGATTACAACTTCTTCGACACACCTCTTTTAAGGTTCCACTTAGTGAAGTAGAGTTGGTCTTTTGAGAAGACCCAAACCTCTAGAATGTTTCTAGGGAAGTGGAGAAGAGAAATGGGTAGTTAGTTTCCTATATTAAAGGCTCAAATGGGTGTGAAGAGAAGAGGGAAGGGGTGCCCTTTTTATAAGGGAGGAGAGAGGCACCTTTGGAAAAACATAAAATATTATTTTATAATAAAGTCATATTCGGTTTTTAATAGCTCCAAATTGATTTATTTTGAAGTAAAGGTGCTTATGGGTAGAAATACTCTCAAACTTTATGTTTTAGACATGTTTAGGTTACTATTTTATCCTTATCATTTAGATTTATCTCAAAGTTAAATAATTTAACTTTTACCGTGTCTTTTTGTTTACTTACACTATATGTTTGATAAACAAACTATAACATGCCAAACGAACCCCAAGTGGTTATTTATTAATATATATATCTTTATCTAAGTAATTTGGCCGAATCTTATATTTTTAGGAATATAATAACAATTAATAATATAATATGTTTGTAAAAACTATTTTATGTCAATTTTGACACTATTGGGTAATTGATTTTTGTGAAAATCATAACTGCATGATTAGTTCTAAATAAGTTACTTAAATCAATACTAACATGTAATAGTAACCTATAAAATTATTTTAATTCATGAAAAGTCTCAAATTACATTTATTTGGGTATTTATAATATCAATTATATTAATATTAAATTTTTTAGGTAATTACTGCATCACAATTATGTCATAAATAACATAAATTATTTAATGTATGAAAATTATAAATAAAAACCATTAGGTAGGAAATCTTTTTATATTTATAATTAATATTTATAGTCTAATTTATCTTATGTATAACCCTATATTTAAAATTATTTAGTTATTAAACGTTGATTTTAACTATTTTAACCCTTCTATAAATAAAATAACAATAAATGTCCTAATCTAATCCAAGTGGACCTAAATGGTAATATTTTATTATTAAGGTTGTTTTTGGTCGAATTACACTTATCCAATAGATTTAGGACATGTGTTAGGGTAATAATAATATCATTTTTCCCTTAATTACCCTATTTACCTTTAACTGTGGTAAATAAATGTAAACAAGTTACTATTCACCAAAAATTATTTTCATCTCATTGAAACACATTTTACTCCTTGATATTAACCATGTCTCTCAGATTTTCTAAATTTCAATCAAATAAGCGGTAAAATTATGTTTTATGTGAATTTCCAAATTCTCCTAGGAGGTGGGTAAAAGACGGTGAAAAGTTCAATAAAATTATTATATATCGAAAATTATTACAAAATGATGCCAATGAATTACATTGAACATATATAGGTATTATGTATCAATTTAGACCTAATATAAATTTAAATAAAGTAAGTAATAATTTAAATAAAAAGTCGGGTTTTAAATAGTAACCCATTGTTTTCACTATTCATCAAAAATTGAAAGTTTTCAGAAAAATACCAAAAATTCACCTTAGGTTAATTTCGATATTTTGAATCCAAAAATGAATTCAATTTTGAAAGATAAAATTTATAAAATATTAAAAATTGGGTATTAATATTCATAACGGCTAGATTATATAATATTTTAATAATATATCGTTGTTTAGGGAAACTCAATATTGCAAACAACACATGCTATCGTGGAAGGTCGTGATTTCGTGTTAATAAAGCCAAGTTAGGGATTCTTGTAGTGAAAGATCCTTTTGGTGTAGAGTACAACATAATACATCAATTAAATTAAAAAAGAATAATTCTCATAAAATCTTGGGTTGTTACATTCTACCCCCCTTAAAAGGAATTTCGACCTTGAAATTCATCGGGGTTAGAAATGGTTTTCTACTTGAAAGTTTCTTTTATTGAAACCCACATTGTAAAAAGGAATAATAAATCATAACTTTAAAAACTAAAGTATGAAATGTAACGGTTACCCAAATTAAATAATTATCGGGTTTCCATATAGTAGAACATAGGTGAAACTATGGATATGGAAGAGAAATCTAACAACCATGTTTTGATGGATAGTGGTAGAGGAAATGGATATGAAAAATCCAACAATCACAGAGCCATAAATTTGTGATGACCTAAGGTAAAATCTGATTCATTGTATATGAGGACACATATGGCAACATTCTTTGTTTTCAAGATTATTTCCCTGAAGTTGAAGAATTTGAATTAGAAGAAATACTTACTTTATTTTGGTACAATCTTACTATTGCACATGCCATGAACAATTTACACTTAATCTCGTAAAGAAATGATGTAGAATTTTTCTTCCGTGAAGTGTTAGAAGATCATGTGATAGAATGATTGGTCATTCCATCTGTCTCAAACATAATGTTAGCAAAAGATACCTAAGTCCATCTATGGTGAGTTTAATCATATATAGTTACAAAAATGGACTTATACAACATCTATCATAGCTCTTTATAAATTAGAACTATATTCTACTAACCAGGGACTTCTTGTAGGCTAGTGGTAGGCGTTAAAGGCCTGTCACACTTTGGTTGTGGGTTCGATTCCCACATTCTTGTCCGACGCGACGGGTTGTCGCCCATCCTACGGGTTTTCCTTTTTATAAAACTATAATATTATAAAATTATATCAATAATATTGAAAAAAATATCCAGCCTTAAAAAATACTAACTTATATTCATTATAAACCATTCGAATCATTAGGCATATCCAAAATACCACTTTCCAAACTCATAGTATAAAGTGAACGATTACTAAAAAAGATCATATAAAAAGCATGAGAATATCATCATTTATTCCTCATATATCTTATTGGTCACATCCCAATCATGTGAATACCTTAATCATTTATTCTTTTGAAAAACGAATACCCATTGAACCTTAGTGAAAACATTAATGTTGTCCAAAGATAACTCTTTCTACATACCAAAATCCAAAAATTCTATATACCCAATCCATGATATAACTTTGTCCTTATATCAGTCATGAGCTCATGAATAATGTCAAACATTTAAATTTATCCTTATCCCTTCATTTTGCGCATATCATCTTCTTTCCAAAAATAACTTACTCACTTTCCATGGTTACCGGTACCATAAAATTATTGAAAACCACAATAGACCAGTACATAAATATTCCAATATTCCACGATTCTATATACAACATTATTTTGGAATCCCATTACATAAACACTTAATCATTCCACCACACCATTTTCATATTCAACATCGCCAATAGTGATCACATGTGACTTACCTTTGTAATTTTCCTTAAGTGGTTCCTCATGTCGATCATCATTAAACCTTGGATTAGGGCATTGATTAGCATAATGCCCCATTTCATTTCACCAGAAACATTGATGTTTTGGTGGTGCTTTCTCTATAGTATTTTTTTATTCACATCATTAGAAAACCTTTTTCGATTACTTCCACACTCAGATGCTCGATGACCTTCTTTTCCACACTTAAAACGTTTTCTAGTCCCTTTAATACAATCTCCACAATTCTTCTTTCCACAATTTGAGCATAAAGAAACATTCGTCTTATTTTCACCATTGTTCTGAGATTTATCCTTGAACTCCATATTTCGTTTCTTTTCTAAACCATGAGATGGATATGTATCACCAACTTCAATTTCTACCTTGATAACACAACACACAATTTCTTCATATCTACTAAAGTCTCTTATTGCTAATGCCCTTCGAAGACATGGTCTTAAGCCACTGAAAAATCGATCAACATTACATTTAGGTTTGATGATAAAGCCAGATGCATACCTTTCAGGCCATGTAAAATTTTCTTCATATATACCAACAGATTCATCATCCTTTTTCCTAAGCTCAAGGAACTCCTTTTCCATCTTTTTTCGAAGAATACGGGGGAAGTACTTACTGAAAAACAAGTTCTTGAACTCATACTATTCAATGGATTCAATTTCATCTTGGGGCCTTGTATTCTTAATTAGAGTCCACCACTTGTATTCGTTACCTTCTAAATGGTAAACAACTAAAATGACTTTTTCATGTTCTGAATAGCGATGTATGGAAAATATATTTTCAATGGTACTAATCCATTGTTCAGCAACAAGTAGATCAGAAGACCCACTAATAGAAGGTGGATGTCGCCTCATGAAGGAATTAATAGAATATGGTTCCCTTCTCTCATCATTCGGAAGTCCAGAATGATTCATAGCTTGCCTAAGTATAATAATAAGATTTTTCACTCTATCTCCCATAACATTGGTTTTTTCAGGAGGACAATCATTGCATCGTCTATTACATTGATCATCACAGTTCCTTCGGGTTCCAGCCATAATCGAAAACCCAAAAAGAATAGTGTGAGAGGCAAAAATCATTCTAGGGAAAATAACATAATAAAGGGGGAGTACATTCGATATAAAACATATTAGGTTAAATTATAAGATCTTTACCGTAATTCTAGGACTATAACCTATTACTATACTTATCCTTACGGATATCCCTAGACATACCTTAGAAATATCTCTAGGGATCTCACTAAAGTTTTCGCATCCAATTTTCCAAAGCTTAACTAATGCTTTCCTCTGATACCAAATTTAGAGACCTAAAGCTTGAAGTACATGGAAATTACATTACTTTTTCTGAATACTTAATACATAACAAAAAAACACCAAAATACCGTAATTGTTTAGTGTCATTGGAAACTCGGAACGTAATATTCTAATCATGGTGAAAGATCTTCAAAATCTCCCATAAAGATCATCCCCTTTTTTTCATACCTAAAACGTTTCTTTATATCCTGGGGAAAATAAAACATATTTTGGGTGAGCTCAAATGCTCAGTAAGGGTATACATGGAGAAAATAAAACAAACTATATACATTTGAACTTCAAAACATGATCAAAAAAGTTTAAACATCAAAATATTGAGTTGTGAAATAAATCTTGATAGTATGTAAGGAATAGATCATAAAGGAACATCAATCATGATAAAATAACATGGGAATAAAACATGTAATTGTGGCAACCATTAATAACATTTTATGATTTCCATAGTATCCAAGGCATTGCTGCCAAGACCATCTTAGTGGACAAAGTTTCTTTCTGAATTGAGTTCACTCCTCGCTTTAGTCCTGTAACACTAAACCAGATTAACTTACTATTCCAGGCATGTCTATATCATGAGATATATATCTTTACCCATTGCATTGGAGGAAGACATTGGTCCCACCAATCTCATAATGAAACCATCCGTATGTGTGCTGCAACATGAACATAAATCATTCACCATTACCCAAAGAATAAAATGGGTCTCATAAACATCATCCCATCATAACATAATCCATATATAAAAGAATGTTTATCATTTCATCATATTAAAAGTGAAACTATCTAAATCATAGAGACATTATACTTGAATCATACACATATGAAATAATTCCATATTATATGTAAAATGGTTTTGATAAAACTATTGAAATGAATTCTTGAGGAAAATATGCATTCTTCATCAAAATCATTTTATTTTCACAAAATTCAATAAAATTTTAAACGAAAAGGTTTTTTTTGAAAATAGTCATGAAATCTTGTAGATTAATCTTCATGAAAATAAAGTGTTATAAAACTCTAAATATTCGTTGATGTCGTATATGTTAAAAAAACAATCTCCTCGTACTTTTTTCAGAAAAATCTAAAAGCACCTCATATGGTAAAAAAAGAATTATTCCGTACATACCATGTAGTAAAAGTCAAAACTAGTTAATAAGGACATTAAACATACATGAAACCATTTTTAGGAAACATGGACATGGATGATAACAGTAACCCCAGTAAATACTTACGAATAAACAATCTCGAATAAGAACGAGATTGGAAAAGTTATCCCTTAACTTACGTCTGATATGATTCATATGTATCCAAACCTCCGGTATAATGATTTAAATAATGTTATTTACTTATTATAGAATCATATTAATGTTTATGATATCATATATAGTTCACTTATGACTTTATATTACCCGTTCTTTTGTAAATTCCATGTTAAAACAGCGATTTGGGTAAAATCGTTTAATTTATTTTACGTGTTTTGACTTATTGTGCTTCATATTATTACATATATCATGATTTAATTAATTAAAGAATGTAAAACATAATATATATATAATATATATTCATAATATACATATATATATATATATGATAGATTGATAAATTGAATGAAATAAACCGTTCATGGAGATGGTAGGTCGTACGTAGGCATGAACGCTATTTTCGTTTCCTTATTGAATTGAATGGAATTAAGTAGATGACATATATTTATATATACATAAATAAAGTATCATTATTATTTCATATATCTCATTATTATTCATTATATATACTTTGTAATCATTCATGAATGGTTAACATGGAGAATGAATCTCATCGCGTCATGGAGACAGTAGTCCGTGCGTACGCACGAGCGAAGATATCATTCCCATGATCTTGGAATTTAATTGAAGTGTATATATGTTATTTCAGAATCAATATCACTTATCAATAATCATATATAGTTATTTATTTACACCATTATACCCATCCACGTAAGGTGGTGGTCGAAAACAGATTACACCACGGCGTGGAGACGGTATTCCGTAAGTACGCACACGCGGTGATTTCGTTTTCCGTAGGATGGATAGAAGATGAAATAATGTTGTTTCATATTTATAATAAAATATCAGCATATAAGTTATACTTATGTTATTACTTTATAATTATACAACTAAATAAGAATAAGTAGAAGAAGAAAGAAACTTAAGATAATCGGAAGAAGAGATTACATCTTCTTCGACGCACCTCCTTTAAGACTCATTTTAAGGAAGTATATTTGGTCTTTTGAGAAGACCATAACATCCAGAATGTTTCTAGGGAAGTGGAGAAGATTAATGGGAAGGTTTTGGATGAGCATAAAGACTCAAATGGGTGTGAAGTGTGAAGGGAAGGGGTGCCCTTTTTATAAGGCTGGAGAGGGGCACCATTGAAAAAACAGAAAATATTATTTTATTATAAAGTCATATTCGGTTTTTAATATCCCCAAATTGATTTATTTGAAAGATAAGGTGGGTATGGGTCTAAATAATCTCAACCAATAGGTTTTATACAAGTTTAGGTTACTATTTTATCCTTATCATTTAGATTTTACTCTAAGTTAAATAATTTAACTTTTACCGTGTATTTTTGTTTTCTTACACTATATGGTTGATAAAATTACTAAACCAAGCCCAAAGAACCCCAAGTGGTTGATTATTAATATATATATCCTTATATAAGTCATTTTTCCAAACCTTAGATTTTTAGGAATATAATAACAATTAATAATATAATATTTGTTTTAAAAACTATTTTATGTCAATTTTGACACTATTTGGTAATGGATTTTCGTTAAAATCATAACAACATGATTAGTTCAAAAAGAGTTAATTAAAACACTAAAAACATGTCATATTAACCTATTAAATTATTTTAATTTATAAAAAGTCTCAAATTAAATTTATTTGGGTATTTATAATATCAATTATTTTAATATTTAATTTTTTATGTAATTACTGCATCATCATTGTGTCATAAATAACATAAATTATTTAATGTATAAAAATTATAAATAAAATAAAATTAGGTAGGAAATATTTCTATATTTCTAATGAATATTTATAGTCTAATTTATCTTATGTATAACCCAATATTTAAAATGATTTAGTTATTAAAATTTGATTTTAACTATTTTTACGCTTCATTAAATAAATTAATAATAAATGTCCTAATCTAATCCAAGTGGACCTAAATGGTCATATTTTATTCCTAAGACTGTTTCTGGTCGAATTAAAAATATCCAATAGATTTAGGACAAGTGTTAGGGTAATAATAATATCATTTTTTCACTTAATTACCCTATTTAATTTTAACTGTGGTAAATAAAAGTAAAAAGTTACTATTCACCAAAAATTATTTTCATCTAATTGAGACACATTTTAGTCCTTGATATTTACCATGTCTCTTGGATTTTCGAAATTCCACTCACAGAAGTGGTAATATTATGTTTTATGTGAATTTCCAAATTCTCCTATGCGGTGGGTAAAATACTGTGAAAAGATCAATAACATTTCTATATATTGAAAATTATTATAAAATGACTCCAATGAATTACATTGAACTTATATAAGTTTTATTTATCAATTTTTAACTAAAATAAATTTAAATAAAATAAATATTTACTTAAATAAAAAGTCGGTATTTAAATAGTAACCCAATGTTTTTAGTATTCATCAAAATTTGAATGTTTTCAGAAAAACACCAAACAATTCACCCTAGGCTAATTTTGAAATTTTGAATCCAAAAATGAAGTCCATTTTGAATGATAAAATTTATAAAATGTCAAAAAGTGTTAATTACTATTCATAATGGCTAGATTATATCATATTTTAATAACATATCGTTGTTTAGTGAAACTCAATATTGCATACAATACACGCTATCGTGGAAGGTCGTGATTGCATGTAAAGAAATCCATGTTAGGGATGTGTACAGAGCAAGCTCCTTTTGGTGTAGCGTACAACACAAGACATCAATGAAATTAAAAAACAATAATTCTCATAAAATACCAGGTTGTTACACAATCATAACTTTCGGATTGGCTAGAATGATTGTTCCTAATAGATTGCACTCTTCTTGAAGAAACTTTGACTGCGAAAATACTACTTACAAAAAACATGACTACGAAAAAAAAATTCATTACGAAAAATATCAGTATGAAAATTTTATCATGAACGTTCCAGTATGAAAATTTCATTACGAAAGTTCTAGTACGAAAATTTAATTATGAAATATTCAGTACAAAAATATCATTACGAAAGTTCCAGTACGAAAAGTTCATTACGAATGATTTTAAAAAGCTTATTACGAAGAAATAATTATAAATTCTCATTATGAAAAAGTATCAAAAGCTCATTTTGAAATGTTTTTAATGGATAACAACCAAATGTATGCCTATTATGAAAAGGATTTTATTACTGTAAGGAGAATGATTCAATAAGAAGTTAATGATGGAAGATTACGTTATGGTTATCATTCCTAAATTTTATTTAATGCATTCAAATCTATAGCAAGGAAATGATTTTGTGAAAATATCGGAAAGTTGATCTTGTGTTCTGATATATTGAAGAACGATATCTCTTTTTTGTGTGTGACCCTTAAGAAAGTGATGACCAATATCTATGTGCTTTGCATGGGAGTGATGTGCTGAGTTTTTACTAAGGGAAATGGAACTTGTGTTATCACACAAAATATGAGTCTTAGTAAATCTCAAGCCATAGTCTGTGAGTGTGTGTTGCATCTACAACACTTTAGCACAATAAATTCTAGTTGCTACGTATTCAACTTCAGCAGAGGATAGTGCTACTGAGTGTTTATTCATGCATGAACAAGAAATTAATGAATCTCCTAAGAAATGAAAAGTTCTGGATGTACTTTTTCTATCCATTCTATACCCACCAAATTCAGCATCTGAAAATCTCTTTGTGATAAAATCATTTCAAAAAGAATAAAATAATCCTAGATCCATGGTTCCCTTTAAGTAGAAAAAAATTATTTTCACTGCCTTTAAATAATATTCCTTAGGATTGGATTGATATTTGGAACATGATCATAATGAAAACATTATGTCTGGACGACTAGCTGTCAAGTATAGTAGACTTCCTATCATAACTCTTAAAGATTTTTGATCCACATGTTCCCAGACTTCATGAATATTAAGTGTGTTTGACGTACCTATGGGAATAATAATACTTTAAGTGTTGTGATATTCATAATTTTTAAGAAGATATTTAATATACTTATGTTGGGATATATAGTTTCCATCTGGTTTTTGAGAAATTTGAAAACCAAGGAAAAATGTTAACTCACCCATCATACTCATTTCAAACTCAGATTTCATTATACATGCAAAGGAATCAGTTAATGATTAATAAGTTGAACCAAATATAATGTCATCAACAAAAATTTGAACAATCAAGACATTTTTCTTATCATTATTTAGAAAAATGGTTGGATCTGCATTTCCCTTAACAAAGTTATTTTCAATCAAAAATCATGCATGTCTATCATACCATGATTTTTGGGATTTTTTAAGGCCATACAATGCTTTGGTAAGTCTAAAAACATGATTAGGATATTTTGTGTCTTCAAAGACAGAAGGTTGTTCAACAAAAACAACCTATTGAACATAACCGTTAAGAAAAGCACATTTCACATCCATTTGAAAATGTTTAAAATTAATGAATGCTACAATGGAAAGTAAAATACAAATAGATTCAAGTCTAGCTACCAGAGGATAAGTTTCTTCGTAGTCTATTGCCTCTTGCTGATTATAACCTTTAGCAACTAGTCTAAATTTATTTATAACTATGAATCAATTTTCATCACACTTATTTCTGAAGACCCATTTTACTCAAATAACAGAATTTTCCTTAGGTCTTTCAACCAAGGTACAGACATTATTTCTTTCGAATTCATTTTTTTCATCTTGCATGGCTTTGATCCAATCATCAACACCTAATGATTCTTCAGTTCTTTTTTGTTCTAATTAGGAAAGAAATGCTAGATGTTCAACTTCATTCATAAAGGAACTTCTAGTCCTTACAAGTTGATTCACATCACCAATGATACTATCACTAGGATGATTCTTTAGAAACACCTGATATGGGTTTTGTAAAACTTCTTCATCAACATTGGGTAGAAAGTCTTCCAGGGTAAATTTTTTTGAAATATTTTATTGAAAATTTTCTTTATCAGAATGATCTTCTAACAAAGGTTGATAATCAGTTTCTGAAAACACATCTGAGGATATAGGTTGGGATAATTTTAAAACAAAATCATCAGTTTCACCAAATTTTACATGCACTATTTCTTCAATAGTACAAGTGTAGTTGTTGAAAACTCTATAAGAGATAGAAGTTGTGGAGTAGCCTAAGAAAATTTCATAATCAGATTTTGGTGTGAATGTGTGTATGTTATCATTAGCATTAAGAATTAATACCTTACAACAATAAACTATGATGTTGTGAAGTCTATGTTTTCTACCATTCCATAACTCATAAAGAGTTTTATTAAGAAAAGGTATAATCAAAACTCGATTAATAGTATAACAAGCATTACATATATCTTTAGGCCATAAATGTCTTGCTATATAATATTTACTCAACATGGTTCTAGTTATCTCTTGAATAATTCTATTTCTTCATTCAACTACACCATTTTTTTGAGGATTTCTCGGTGCTAAAAAATTGTTAGTAATACCTTTTCTACTACCAAAATATTCAAAATCAAAATTTTGAAATTCTCCTCCATGATAAATATTAATAGTTTTCAATTGAATACTTTTATCTCTTTTAACTTGGGCTCTAAAACATTTGAAATAATAAAAATCTTCAGATTTCTTTTCTAGGAAATAGACCCATTTAAATCTAGTGTAATCATCAACTAGAACAAACACATAGTATTTTCTACCAATGCTTCTAATTTGTGTTGGCCCAAAAAGACCCATGTGCACCAACTGTAACAAATCAATTGATGAGACTTCACCAATTTATTTGAAACTACATTTATGTTGCTTCCCATATTGACAAGGATCACAACCTTTAGAATAATCAAATCTAAGCTCTAGTAGATCCTTAACTTGTTTCTTCTTTGAGTGTTTACAAAAGTTTCTATGGTTACAGAGACCTAGTCTTCTTTGACATAACCAGAAATGATCTTACATTGCACTTAGTCAAGGTAATTATTGGTTCCTAAAGACCATTAAATAAAAAGTGTAAAAATTCTTCTGCCTATTGGTAGAAAGAATAAATTCATCCTTGTAATTGTGTACTAATCACATATCATTCCCAAAGATTACAAGGTAACCATCATCACATAAATGACATAAGCTAACGAGGTTGTGGTTAAGACCTTTTACAAAAAAAATTCGAAATCAATGACTTTCAAAGAAGAACAACGTTACATATACCAATAACTTCTCCCTGATCCTTATCTCTGAAAGTTACATTTCCTCCATTTGTCTTGATAATATTTTCAAAGTAGTTTTTGGTACCAGTCATATGTCTGGAACATCCACTATCCATGTACCATGATTTGTTGTTGGTACTTCTTTTATTTTACTAAAAATAAGAAAAGAATTAGAATTTCAGAATGCAAACGTGTTTGGTTACGAGATTTTCAGAAAACAAAATTTTGGGCACCCACATCTTTTAAGAAAAATAAGCCTTATGAAAAACAAAAGATTGAGTTTTGATTAAAGAAAAAATCTTTGCCAAGTGACCACCACATTGACACTTGGTACAAAATGGGGCACTTTGAGGAAAAAAATAATTGTTACTAAAAGTTGGTTTTGCATGGGTATAACAAAATAAAAATTTGTTTCTTAAAGGTCATATTTGTGAAAACATCTTATCAAAATTTTCTTTACCTAAGGTAATGTTTGCTAAACACTTAATTAAGGAAAATATTTAGAACTTGTGTTTTATAACCAAGTTTTTATCTTCAAACTCATTAGATTTGGAACTAGATCTAGGCTCGAAAACACTTTTCAAAAAAATTACTTTTTCTAGATCTTTAGAAATTTTATTCTTCTCAGAATTTACTTCCTAAATTTTTTTTGAAATACTTATAAAATAATAATTTTTCTTATCAAGATATTTTGAAAGATCTTTTATTATTTAGTAAGAATAATATTACTAGAATTTTCCTTATCATGTTTTTTATTGAGTTTAGAATTCTCAATCTCAATAAGTTTAGCAAACCTAGAAACTTATTCATAGGTAGGTAAACTATTTTCTTCATCCGAAGAGGATTCTTCTTCTAAAGAGTTATAATATTTACTATCATTATAATTTAAAGAAACATTGTTTAATGATTTATCATTGTGTGCCTTAGCCATAAAGAAATGATTGTCAATAGGTAATCTAGTTATAATACCAAGATTATTCTACTTATAAGATTCATAATCCAATGATTTATCTTAAGAGTCACCACCACTATCACTCCAAGTATCATTTGCTTTCAGAACATTCTTAGATTTATCTTTATAATAATTCTTCATATTCCTTTTATAATTCCTCTCTTTTCTTTCTTTCTTCTTCAGAAAAGTACAATCAGGTCATATGTGTGTAGCTCTCTAGAATTCATAGCATATGACTTCTGAATCGTTATTTTCTTCCTTTCCTTCTTCTTATACTTGGATTGGAAATTTCTTTGTCCAGCTATCTTGTAAATCCATCGTGCAAGATTTTCTAACTCATTCTTCGAGACATCACTCTCACTAGATTCGAATTGGATAACAACCTTCTTTGATTTGGATCTAGTTACTCTCTTAGGAGTCTTAGCTTTCATGTGATTTGATGTTGTAGTAAAAGCAATAGTACCATTCCCATTCTTCTTTTTGATGTTGTCAGCATATCTCTTCGTCATTGTTTCATGTTGGAGAGGAGTTCAAAATAGCTCATCTAAGGAAATTTGAGTAACCTTTCTGTTCTTATCAATTTCTGTTCTCCTTGACTCCCAGTCATTGGGAATAATATCAATGATCTTGTCAACAAGGGCTTCATCATCCAGACCTTTTTCACCCATATAATATAAGCTATTCATGATAGTCATAAATCATTGTTGCACCATACAAATGGGTTCTCCAAACGGAAAGTTAAAACCATGATACCAAGCACTAAGAATGGCTCTTCTAGTCTTAATCACATTAGATATAACAAAATGAGTAACATCAAATTTCTTCAATATACAGTTAGCTGCTTCACAAGAAGAAATTTGGCTATATATGTTCCTAGTAATTGAAAAAGTAAAGTGTTGAATACCTTATATTTTAATTGATAATCATGATTATATTGGTTTCTGAAAGTAGTAACTTTCTTATCAGTAATTTGAAACCCTGCAGTATCAAATAACAAAATTTTATACTCCAGTATTGATAACAAAAGTCTTCATTCAATCTCTCCAATAGTCATAGTCATTACCATCAAAAATTGGTGGTCTTGTAGGATTTAGGATATCGATGGAAGCAACATTCATTCCTTCCATCTTAAAATTATATCAACAGAAAATCTTGTTAATAAAAAAAGTTCGGATTCAAGGAGAATATTCATAAGCTTGAAAAAATATAGAACAATGAAAATACTGAGCAAGAAAAACTTATATGTGATTATAAGTATTTCAGAAACCTCCTCTTATACAAATTGTAGGATCGAAATAATGATGTAGATGCTCAATACACAAGATGGGGGTGAATTATACACTTTAAAATTTTCCTTAAACAAGGAACGATATAAGTTTAACAAAGATAAACTAAGAAAATTCACAACACCTCTAACACCAATTGAAAGATTGGGACAAAGTGTGAAGTTACAAACTTCTAGTTCTATACACTTAATTAAATCTGGAAAGTAATTCCAAAAAACCAGTTCTAGAAATATGGATCCGGAAATGAAACTTAACAAAATTTTACAATATGAGATTCCTCCATAAAGTGTATAGAATCTAAATGAATCATAGTAAAAGTGTAAGGAAATATAAAAGGTTATACTTTCTTACAATACAAAATTCAACGGAAAAACATGTTACAAAATCAAGTAATAGGAAATATATCTTTTAACGCAAAGAGAATGGTATCCAACAACCTTGGATAAAGGTCCCTTGATTTATACATTCAAGAAAGTCTGTCTTACCCACACCTGGGTAAGCCCTCGATACGAAGATCGGAGTCTCTGTCTTGCTATTACCACAAGCCCTTAACTTCAAGGTAGTTGGAACCTCTCTCTTCCTCAGTAAGGAAGCCCTCAAACATCAAGGTAGTCAGCAGCTCTGTCTTCCTATGCCTGAAAGCCCTAAAATGTAATCACCAACATTCGTAGACGCACGAAGCAATCTGAACAAACAGTTCAGTACGCACAAGGCATGAACATATTCTCTCTCTAGAAATCACCTTAACAACATTTGGTCTCTAGAGTGATCAACTTCTCATTGTTGTTATTGAGATCTTTCAAATGAGATTATATTTATAGGCTTCATTGGAATGATCGGCTCCCTCCTCCAGCGTTCATACTTTCCATAAATATTGGAGGAACCTGTACACGTGTCACTCAACCAATGGTTAGTTAAAAACAGAATGGATGACATCGTTTTATAAAAAAACATGTGTAACTGAAAGCAAGAAATCATTTTATAACAAACTTAACAAATCAGAGTGTATGTAAAAAGAAGTTCGGAGTCTACCCAAAAATTATATTCGCAGTCTATATTAAAATTATATTCGAATACTGTTTATCAGATGAATTTGGAGTCGAACTTTATAAAAGTTTGTATCCATAATTCTTAATCAAAATTCGCAATCTGAATTCATAATGATTATTATGCACTACAATTCGTAATGAGAAGTCATCATAGAATTCGTAATGAGAACTCATCACAGAATTCATAATGAGAATTCATCACAGAATCTATAATGAGAATTCATCACATCATTGGTAATGAGAATTCATCATAGAATTCGTAATGAGAATTCATCATCAGAATTCGTAATGAGAATTCGTCATCAGAATTCGTAATGAGAATTCGTCACAGAATTCGTAATGAGAATACATCACAGAATTCGTAATGATAATTCCTCATAGAATTTGTAATGTGAATTCTGTATTAGAATTCGTGATGAGAATTATGCATGAGAATTTGTAATGAGAATTCGTCATCAGAATTCGTAATGAGTATTCTGCATTAGAATTCGTAATGAGAATTTGTCATTAGAATTCTTAATGAGTATTTTGCATTAGAATTTGTAATGATAATTCATTACAGAATTTGGAATGAGAATTCGGATCCTGAAAAATAATTCTTCGTATCTATGTATTATACGATTATGAGAATATAGATATGAACATGATTTTTATACATAAGAAAAATATTGATATGAATAATGAAAACAAGAGAGTGGAAATTTCATAAAGGAAGGAAATAATCATTTGATAAGTAAATCAAGGGTAAAAATATATTTGCTTAAAGATATGGTGTTTTTGATTTTCAAAACAATAAGGAATGGAAAATTCATATGGAAAACCTTATTGACTCAACATCGTATGAATTTAATTTAATTATATAATTAATAAATATTATAAAAAATTACTATAATGAAAATAATTTCATTATGTTAATACTAAACTTCAATATTCATTCAAAAATTCAATTTTTCTTTATATGGAAAAATAAATGAAATTTAATATTAGGGGGGAGAATTCTATTATTTTTTTAAATTAACATATAGTATTGTACAATTTTACAGGCAACTTCAACATAAAAAAATTAATTTCATTGATAATATGATATGGGTATGAATAAATTGATACAAAAAAATGATATTTTAAAAATGGATTCCAAATAAATTTTTTTAAAATTATTTTAACAAAATTTTCCATCTTAGTTGGGTTAATGTTTTTCAGTATTTTCACTATACATTATTAAAATAAATAAATTTTACCCTATTTCCTAATATTAAAAATTTTTATTTTTAATATTGTATCCATTTTACCAAAATAATTTTTGAGATGTAGAAGAATTTAATTTAAAATTAAACAGATAATCATGCTGAAAATTGGATTTCCAATAAAAATGTTGTTTTTAGTACAAAATGTTTATATTTCATAATAAAAAAATTACAATAGGGAATTGAAAACAATTTTCAAAAATGTAATTAATCTAAAGAAAACAATTAAATTAATTTTTATAAAAAAATAATATTTTTAATTTCATTAACCAAAAATGATGGTTCTCAATAAAAAATATTTATTTCACTAATAATCTAAAAAATCAATCTCTTTTTAAAATTCCTAAAATTTTGTTCTAATAAATTATTATGAAATAATGAAAAAAAATTCCATTTATTCATAATAATTTTTAATAAAGTGATAGAATTTAGTTATATTTTTCTCACAAGAGTAATGAATATCATTTTTAAGGGAAAAATAATTTTTAATGAAAATAATTAATAATTTTTTTTTTCTTTTTTATCTATATATTTTATTTACATAATTTTCTTTCATTATTTTCAAATTTTTTATATTTATATTCATTATATAAATTTTAATGTCAATGATACAATTATTATGTTTAAATATTAATATTTACATTAATTTTTTTAAAACTGAGTGATGAGTATAATGAAATCTATCAAATAAGTAAACATTATTTAAAGTGAAAAATATTTTAAAATAATATGGTGTTATATTCGTGGTAATCATTTCTCAGAAACCAAATTTTATTCAATGAGCCTCACCATTGGTAGAAGGGATCATGAATATGGTGGAAATAATCCACATTCCAACATCCTACCATGCATGAACACCACTGTAGTTAAAATAAATTATCATTACTAACAAAACCCATCACTATTAGGAATCACCTCCAATTAAGACATAAATACTATGTTTAACAACAATCTAATTTTCAACCCTATGAATCCCCAACATCTGTTCAATGACCCAATAGAATCCACAAAGACTATCCATTATATGTATTCATCACCACCAACTGAGCCATCATCACTAGACTTCACCACCAACACTTCCATGACCACAAGGAATCACACAAAGTGGGACATCATCACTAGGAATCACAACCAACATAGACTTAATCACTAGTAATCACTAATACTAAAGGAAAAGTGTGTAAAAAAACTAAAAACTAATGACCTTTTGGGAATCAACATGATGTTCTTAACATTGGGTGGGGTACAAATATGAATCAAAATAATATATTTGAATAAAATGTCACACATAATACCCAATTTAAGGATCTACATCTGAAACAACTATTGTATCATACAATACTACCCCATTATCCAACAACATCTTACACCAACATCTACCACCACTGAATTATACTCTCCACACAAGGAAACAGAAATAGTTCCCATCTTCCTCTTTTTTTTTCATATTTTTATCAAAATTTCTAGATTTCACAAATTAATAAAAAAACTCATTTCATATCCATTGAATTCTAAATTTAATTACAATCCATCCATGAAGCACGCACTTAATCTTATTTCAACCACTACCCATTTTTTAACACCCATTAATCAATATTAAATTCCTTAATCAATTACTACAGGTTGAATTTAAACCAATACGTATCCAAATATTGACTTTCTATTTCAATATCATCATTATTAACCTCATTTTATAAGAAAAAATGAAATATAAGTCATTAAAAAGCATAAAACCCCATAAATATCACAACACCCATTACTATCTACCCACTGAAACAACACCTAATCAAATCCAATAATAGATAAATCACAATAACTCAAAAATGTCAATTCCAAATCCCCCAACAAGCAACCACTAACTAACCGTTGATATATCTGATGTCAATCAGAGTCAACCCAACGAAATAATTCATTCCTTATCTCAAAAATTTTTCATCATGATTGTAAAAATCCCAAAATATAAATACCACCATAATGTGGTTTATAAAGAATTATAGTACTCATAAATTTGGTTACAACATCGATAGTTTGTACTATTTCAATTTGCGAAGGGATTTTAAAAAATTAACACATATTATCCATCGGTAAATGAAAAAAAATATATTTACACAAAACAGTCTCAAATCAATTTTTATTTTAATACCATTTTATGATTACTGGATTACTCAATCTATCACGTTAATTGTTTAAAAATTCAAAGATTCCATAATACTCGTCACAAAATATCTGGATGTTCAAGGAATTTGAAAACAATGAGAGTAATATATATACATTAAAAATGTTATAATACACTCTTCGCCTTAAATTTCATCTAAACTGGTTCATTATCATATTTAGGTATATCCTTACCATCCACCCAGATAAAAAAGTCTTTATAAAATCCTATACATAACATATAAGTAGAAAATAAGGACCCCTGCCTCAACCAAGGCTTTATGTATCACTAGGTAAGGATGAAGTGAATAAAAATTCCCTCAGGACCAAAATCACACAATGTAACCTTTATCAACCTAAAATTTTTATATCCCATCTATCTCAAGCCACAACATAAACCAATCTAGAAATTCCCCAATCCATAATTTTCTTGAAATAAGATCAAAAAGTAAAAATGGAAAGGAAAATATGGAGAGTCACCATATATTTCTAATAATAAATCATTCCTGTCTAAGAGTTACCAACAAAGGACAAGCGTTACAATATATTTCTGAAATAACTATTTAACTCCTAATAACCAAGAGATATATTTTGATGTTTATTTGTTTTAAAGGGTGTTTAAAATTTATACGCTACTGTCTTTTAGGGAACCTGATGAAACACAATAGGATACCCCATAGTGATTATGTTTTCACCCATGAATAGGAGACAACCACATGAAATAGTAAAAAAATTACACCTTGTACATCATCCTTAAAGATAAAAAATGTAAAAATTATCTATATCCTATAATCAAAGAGTTATGTTGTGGAAAAACCCATTAACCATGTCTCAACTACAAACAAAATCAACAAAGATACAAAATCGAACATCCCTGATCTCAATTCCACATTATCCAAAAATTCTAAAAAATCAGATCCCCACTCCAAATATGTATGTCAAATCTATCCTCTATAGAATATCTATGGCCCAATTAGCAGGGCCACCAAATCCCACCATCCAAATCCTCTACATCACAAGTCCTCTACAACATTGTATGAGAACCAACCATGTCACAACTCACTACCACATGTTGGAACCTCCTTCTATATCTACGTTTGGTGGAACAAATATATAATATCCTACCAAAATAATCCTCGATGAAACTCTTTCAAAATAATTTACACAATGTAATATTCCATAAAAATCTAGAAAGGTCATTAGAACAACTCAGATGGTTCTTTTCCTCTAGAATCAAAACCTAACTAGAAATGAGGGAATGAGGGTATGGTCTGAAAAACTAACCCATGAGATTCCACTCATGATTAATTTCATCACCAATATAAAACTACCAACTAGACACAAGCAATAAGAGGAGTAATAAAATGAATCAACCAATAGTAGTTAAAGAATTACATCACCAAGGAAAAATTAATGAAAGGCACAAAAAAGCACTGGGTATTGAGACAACATATTCGTCTTATTCCCCTAGGAAAACTCTCTCAAACCACCATGACTCCAATTCACATAAATAATTATGAAAAAACCCCCATGTAAAAGTTTCTGGAATATATTGAGTTTTAATAATTTATTCCATTCCTTTTATTTCCACCATGATTTAAAACAATCTCTTGTCAATGAAATGACAGTTAATGTGTTGATACCAGAAACAATTGGACATGTGGAAGAGGATGTGGATATTTTACAACCATAGAGGAAGAACAAATAGATACACCACCCATAAAATATACTTCAATAAGTCAATTGGTTTAGGAAATAGGGAGTGGGATTTAACCGCTGACTACACCTCCACTGAACCTGTCATTGATAGACCCACATGAACACATGGTTTCAAACATCAAAACTTCATGGGTCTTCACCTATGATAAATATAATCCTTATAGTGGTATTTATGTGTCCTCATATACATCAAAACAATCTACATTATATCTGACATACTTTTCAGTGAATTTGGACAATGGAATGCAGACACCATAACCATAGTATGGGAAAATTGAGATTGGGAAATCCATCTAAACAATGACCTAATAAGGCTTAATGAAAAAACTTATCATAGATAAATATTATATTACAATATATTAATATTAATTAAACAACATAATGATCCATTCTAGAATTGTTTAGTTCTAGTGCATTTAGAAACCTGAACACATAAACAAATGATCCAGTGGTGACCAATGTCATCACACACTATGTTCTTCATAACCTTCATAATACTTTGAAAAATCACACATGATTTCTTTCTTTGTATCATGGGGAATAAAATCATAATAATGCTTTCGTTCATATTCTCTATAAGTGGAATCAACTTATATTTAGTCATAAAATGATAATAAAAAAAACATGAGTATAAGTGTATGAGAAAATTATAATAACATTTGAACAACCATTGAATGAAAATTGTTTGTCACAAACTTGAGTAATGGTATAAATACTCGTAATTTTTAATTCATAAATAATAAATAATTAAATTATATTAGGTAAAAAATAATTACATTTACATGAGATATAAATTATTAGAATTCACATAATCATAGGGAAAAGTATGTTAATTATATCCACTAATACATTAATAACACGGTATTATTGGTCTAAACACCCATGTTCCTTCTTCATGCTAGGAATAACCTACTATGTACCCTCTACTACGTATAGGATGCTATCTGTCGACCATCATTCTAGATTGGGATAACCTCCCTTGTACCCCATGATCTCATATACCATTAATCACTACACAATGCATTGGATGGAGATATTGGCCCCACCCATCACATAATCCATTCATTTTGTAGCCATAATATATGAAATAATTCATCATATCATAACCAATTAAAATAAATGGGTTCCATAAAACATGTGATGAGAGAATATCCCATTGAATAGAAATAGTTTCATAAACATATTTTCATCATAAACATAATCCATCTAGAGAAACAATAAGGATGATATCATTGGATCTTATCTCCATTAATCCTTAATTATTCCTAACATATTTCATCTTATATGGAAAATGATTTTGAAATATTTTTTGGATCATTTCTTTTAAAAAATTCCCTTTTAAATTGAAATAAATTATTTAAAATATATAATTTCAAAAATAATAAATTCAAGATTTTTTTTGGAAAATATACTTGTAATTTTGTATGGTTTTAATTAAATCAATTACTAGACATGGATATTGGAGATACTGTTCAATTCAAAAAAGGTAGAATAATGACTTCTTTTAAATTTTTAGTAAAATCCAAATTTTCCATGTTTACAATATGAAAATAATATTTTATTAAAACCATTTATATAAAATAAAAAATGGTAAATATTAATTTAAACAAAAAAATAGGAATGTTTAAAAATTTTGTAATCGTTTCTATAAAATACAAATATAGAATTAAACGTGTTTTCAACTGAAGAGTATAATAATATCAGATTTTGTAAATACTTTTTTTCATAATCATGAGTAAATAAAGAAAGGAAAACTAATGTAAAACATGTATTTATATGAAATAAATATAAGAGGAGATACGTAATGATGTTATTTAAAAATATCTTATAACATTTTTGTAACATCCCGGTAATGGAATCCACCTAGAGGCGCCCTGTACCCAGTTGGCCACATGGACTTAAGGGCAATTCCCCAAACACCAGAGGCTACCATCTAGCAGCGAGGTCCTATGGTGTGATAGTGGGGAAACATGCTCTCATTGGGATAGTGCACAATGGAAGCAAACAAACATGAATTAGAGGAAGATGTAAATATCCAACAACAGTAAATAGTGGAAGTGTGAGATAATAAAAAACCGTAAAAAATGCATAAAAATTAATGCATGATACATATGACTAATAAAACAACCAAACAAGTCACAATGATGAAAACAAATAGTATTTAACCAAAGTACAAAATAAAAGATAATCATATCCTAAGCATTGCAAGCCTAGGATTTGTCCCATGCTTTCTAGCTCTATAGCAGGTCATGTACCTGAACTAGAAGGGTGCTTGCACTTATCTATACCTACAACAATATAATCTGTTTGGGCCCAAAAGTATGTCCCAAACATGGTGTGAGAATAAATCCCCAAAGGAAACCAACGGAAGATCTGTAACTAATAGTCAGTGAATATAAGGCAGGTAAAAGTACAGAAAGCAGTTAGAAGGAAAATACTGAATAGTAAACAATCCACAGTTCCAATATCAAGAAATAGCTAAGAAGAAGCTAATCGCACACTGGTATCCCAATAGGAAGTACTCAAATCCATCCCCTCTGGTCCTACCTAACAAGTACCAGCATCCCTCTAGGAAGTACACGTAGCCTAAACCCTCTGGTTTGGTCATATGAAACATAATGTCTCTCTGAGGAAGCAATGACAGTCAATTCCCAATGTAGTCTATGGTCGTAAAGGACTCTCTGAGGAAGCTCACTCAGTCAATTACCCTTATATCCCCAAGGCCAAAGACTCTCTATGAAACCTCATTAGGTCAATTCCCCTTATATTCCTGGTCGTTCAAAGACTCTCTCAGGAAGCTCACTCGGTCAATTCCTCTTATAGTGTAAGTTAATAATGGTAATTCAAATTAAAACAATGACTCTCTAAGGAAGCTCACACATTCTATGGATTTATAGTCTTAAGCAGTCAAGGAATCTATGAGGAATCTCACACATTCAATCACTTTATAGCCAAATGTGGTCTTATGCTCTCTAAGGAATCTCAAATAGTATATCCCTTATAGCCTAATGTACTCAAAGACTTTATGAGGAAGCTCACTTGTTGAATTACCCTTATAATATTCTATAACAGGTTCTCAAGGACCTGTGTTGGATAATGACATAATAATGAAATATTGACAATGTAAACCTATAGAACTACTTGGCTAATTAGTCTGCAACATATCAAGCATGTCAGGGTACAACTCTCCATCCTACAACAACAGGCATGGAAAAAAGCCAAGTAGCCAAACTGGATAAACATGACCAAATGGTCGTAAAGGGAACATTCATAGAAAAAACATCCAAAGAATAAATAAACAACCCTATTCATATACATTAAACCTCTACCCTAGTAAATAAGTATGACAGGAAAAACAAAAGGGGTAATATGGTAAACACGAAATACCCCATTAAAGGGTATTGGTGGAAATTGAACAGAATACTAAAAGGATTTGAATGGAAAGGCACAAGCCTCCTACCATGGTGTTGGTTGATCAATATATGTCAACCTCAAGGCTCGGATCACCATAGAACGTTGTTCATCTATGAAAATGTATAAAACCTTTAACCCATGATAACTTGGAAATGAGGATGATTTTGAAAGAGATGCTCTAGGAGTGGGAAGAACTCAACACTACGATTATAATGTAACTAACTATTTTTGATTCGGAATACCAACGCATGCTCCGGGGTTCGTCTACTATCTATGGATGTATGGTGCTCTCAGTCGAACGAGACCTAAAAGAGGTGTGTTATGGCGAATAGAAGTGACCTTGGTGCGATTAATGAAAAAAAAGTACATGTTGTGTACTTTTGAAATACACGGCGTTTACTTGCCTTTTCTATACTCTTCTTTAGGAGGCCTCCATGAAAACCCCACATATCCATTTTTTTGGCCATTACATGACCAACACATGCACTCCAACGACATCGTAGTACCTGTAGTAAACTCATAAAGTAAATGGTGTGTACTACAAAAATTTCCGAAATTTCCTCTTTCCTAAAAAACAACCATAAAAGGAAAAACATACCTGGAAAGAAGTTCCTTGGTCTTACAAACATCCCAATTAATGAAAATTTTCCCCAAATTTCCTAGTGCGGCATAGAAGAAGAAACATCAAACAAATCTGCCAACTGATCTCATACATCAGCCTCCCTCTCCCAAGTCTCAGCATGTACCCGCTCATGATACAATAGATCTCGTACCAAAGGAAAAGACCGACCACAAAGGAACTTTGCACAACGAGCTGCAATCTGGATAGGATGATCCTCAAACAACTCATCCACCTCGAGATCAAACTCCATAGGTTGAAATACATTAGATGATTTGGAAAAGTAACATCAGAGGTGAGGAACGAGAAAAACGTCGTGCATAACCTGGTACCTCTGAGGTTACTACAACCAATAGGCAACCAGCCCAAATCTCTCCAACACCTCAAATGGCCCAATGTAGCTCGACGAAAGCTTTTCCATGTCTCTTTATTCTCTTGTGTCCCATACTCGCCATGACACGCAAGAAAACCCAATCCCCAACCTTGAACTCTAGAGGACGTCTCCGCAGATCCACATAAGACGTCTGATGAGACTGTGTAGAATCCATACTCTTCCAAATAAACACTATCTTCTTTGTTGTCTCAGGAAAAAGACGAGGTCCCAACAAATCTGCCTCTCCTGCCTCTAGCCAATTTAAGGGTGATCGGCATTTCCTTCTATACAAAGCCTCTTAAGGTTCCATATGAATAGTTACATGAATGCTATTATAGTAGGAAAACTCAAAAAGTGGTATATACTTTCCCAAGAACCTCCAAAATACAGAATTAATGCTTGGAAAATGTCCTCAAGAACCAAAATCGTATGCTCGGACTGACCATCTATTTGGTTTGGAATGCTGTACTCAAAAGTACATGTGTTCCCGAAGCCTTCTGAAGCCTCTACCAGACCTGAGAAGTAAAGCTCCCATCCCTGTATGAAACAATGGAGTGTGGAACTCCATGTAGACGTACAATCTATCGGATGTAAAACCATCCCTGCTCATCAACACTAAAGGACTCATTGATCTAAAATAAGTAAGAAGCCTTTGTAAGATTATCGATGACCACCGCCACTGCGTCATTCCCTCGAGGTGACCTCATAAAACCGGTCATGAAATTCATTCCGACATCATTCCCCTTACACTGGGGAATGGGTAGCTACTGAAAAAGCCTTATTGGCCGCTGATGCTCCACCTTCACCTACTAACAGGTGGAACACCACATGAAAAAAAACCAAAAACGTCCCTCTTTATACGTGGACACTTG
This sequence comes from Viscum album, assembly GCA_963277665.1. Lineage (NCBI taxonomy): Eukaryota > Viridiplantae > Streptophyta > Magnoliopsida > Santalales > Viscaceae > Viscum > Viscum album. The sequence continues at coordinate 1,599,229,029 of OY728161.1, forward strand.
TACTGGCGGTGTAGATAAAGATACATCTTTGTGACACCAGGATTAACTACCCAAACTAAGGAAAGAAAATATCACATGAGCTCCTCGCGTTTGTCTTCTAGAACCCATACGCACCCCTAGAAACGCAATATTTCATCCTTGCCTATTGTCCATCCTGGAATAAGGTCTTCTCTTGAAACACTCCCCTGTAGGACTAGGCCCTATGAGTCTAATAGATTCCTCATTCACACCCAATCAAGATATGTAGAGGTAACAACTACATAATAAAGGAATGTATGCCCCTATCTACCATGAAACTCTAAATTCATCTATGATAACAGAGGCATAAGATTCCTCTCAATACTGGCCTCTTGAACTTCATGTATCGGAGTCCTCCTACTCAACACATCAGCCATTGCATTTCCATTCCCAATCATATAGGCATTCTCAAAATCAAAGGATTGTAGGTACTCAACCCACCTCCTCTGTCTCAAATTTAGATCACGCTGAGTGGAAATGCACTTGAGACTTTTGTGGTAAGTGAAAACCAAAAAATGATCTCCTAGAAGATAATTTCTCCAACAATGTAAGGCATGAACAACAGGTGAAAAATCTATATTGTTTTTCAGGTAGTTCATCTCGTGTGGAATATACTGTCAAGCCAGGTACTCAGCGACTCAATCTCCCACAATAAGAAAAGATCACAACATGATACCAGAAGCATCGTAGTAAATAGTATAACTCTAGATCGGCTCTATAGAGACCACTATTAGTGTTGATATCAGCCTCCCCTTCAGCTCAGGAAACGTTGACTAGAATGAATATGACCATATGAACTTTACACCCTTATTCTTCAGGCCAATCAGCGGTGCTTCTAAGCATGAAAAGTCTTGTATGATGTGTCATTAGTATAAATCCATCCCTAGAAAACTCCACACCTCATAGACGTTCTTCAGCTGCTCCCTGGAAACTATAGCTCTCACATTCTATGGGTCCAATGATACTCCGGTCTCTGAGATGACGTAAACCAAGATATGAATCTGGTCCATCGAAAAGTGGCATTTTGAGAGCGTAACAATTATCTGATTCTATCTTAGTGTACTCAAAACGATCTCATGATTTTTGGATCGATCATGTTTAGTGTGAGAGTACCCCAAGATATCATCCATGAAGACAAACACAATGGAATCAAAGTATAGATTTAACACTCGTATCATCAGTTCCATGAAAACTATAGGCACATTCGTGATACTAAAAATAATATCCATATACTTTTATATACCATACCTTCTCCAAAATGATGTAAGATATATTTCAGATGGTCTAACATGCAACTGATGATATCCCGATCTCATGTCAATCTTTATGAACACTCAGGATCCTCAATACAGATCGAAGAGATCATCAATCCTGGGAAAGGGATGTCAGTTATTTAACGTAAACTGGTTCAGCTTCTGATAATCCACACAAAGCCTGAGGGTTCCGTCTGCCTTCTTCACAAATAGGATAGGTGAACCCCAAGGAGAAGTATTGGGTTATATGAAACCCTTTGCCTACAACTCTTCAAATTGATTCTTTAGATCTTGTAACTCTGGTGTAGCCATCCTATAAATAGGAATGTACACCAGTACCACTCCTTGTACAATCTCAATAGAAAATTATACCTCGTGCTCTGGAGGATTCCCTGAAAAGTCCTCTAGAAAGAAATCCCTAAAACAATCCACCACTTGAGGAAAGTCTAACTATGAAGTCCCCTAGTAATTTAGATATATACTAGAAATATAGGTTGTAACACCTCCCAAACCATGATGACATGGTCACTCTTTGCTAGCCTTGACATCCTGCTCTCCCTTATGAAGAAAAGATCTACCCATTGGTAATACGAAACTCAGCTTTCGGTGATAAAAATTGACAACTACCAACAACTGAAATACACTAGATGTCCTCGTTCCTAATTGTGTGTCAGGAGTTAAGATATCGGTAGAAGAAAATATGAAGAGCCCAATACTCTCCTCAACAACAACAGAGCTAAAGATATGTGAAGCCCCTGTGTTGAAAATAGTAGAAGATAAAACTGAGGGTACTAAGATTTTACCTAGAACTATGGACGGTCTGGGATCCTGCTCCTGTTGGGTCTACTCCACTTCAAAATTATGGCCTGCTCCATGGCCATGTGACTCTGCCTGACTGCTCTGAGCTGATCAACCCTGTTGTCACTAAAGGATCGTTGACTTATAACCTCAGCCATGACCTTCACCTCGGCCTGAACGTCCATAAGAACTCTAGTTCCCAGATGGGTGAGAAACTAGTGGTGATAATCCCATATGCGGGGTCATAGAATATCCCCTATCACTAGCTACTAGTGATAAAAACAGACAGAAATGCTGAAGATGGCCCATCTTGCCACAAGATCGGCACTCCATCAGGTATCTTGGAAAATTTTGCCTCATATGGCCACTCCTCCCACCCTAGTAGCACACCACATGGCTACCAGAAGGTGAATCCCGTATACTCTGAGATCCTCGTGCAGTCTCCCAAGAGCGCTTCCTGCTATTGGCTAAAGGAATACTGACTCTAGATGTCGAACCACCCTATCTCACAGCTCCATAATCCCTCATATTTGTTTTAGTATGTAGTGCATAGTTGACGATAATGGATATTGATTTCAACCTAAAGACTTTCACCTAGTAACGGATTTCCTGCCTCATACCACCCTCAATCATCTTATCCAGGAACAACTCATCACCTCTTTGAATAGGGGTAAAACGCTGCAGCTCCATGAAGAGAGAGGAATAATCCATCATATAAAGAGTCCCTTTCTCTTTGATTAAGAATTCCCAGACTCAATAGGTCCTCGAGGTATCCGGGTATAAGTAATCATGAATAATACACTAGAAATCCTTTCAATCCATACTATGAGGGAATCACGCATGAGATATGACATACCATCACGTCTTGGCGGAGTCTCAGAGCATGTAGGTCACAAGATTCACACTCCTCTCCGGTGGTACCATGAGGTGCTCGAAGATCGTCAGCGTAGCTTCAAGCGACGACTCTGTAGCATGTGGTCCTACTTCCCCTGAAAAGGTGGGAGGATGCTACTACTGGAAAACCTGCGTCAATTCTGCCATCAACAGGGAAGAAGGAGGCACATCCTGGAAGGTCTACAACATCCACAAAAAATGCTTCCTAAAAATCGCATTGGCCCCTGCAATTGGTATAACAGCTGGTTCTAAGGCTGGAAGAACAGATGGATCTATAGGAAGTCCCTGATCAGCAATTTTCGGCATCTGATCACTACCTGACAACTGGAACATATCCAGAGGATGTCTTGAAGGCATGACTCTGCAAAGTGAAATGCACACATAAGAACAAGGTCAATAGGAACTGAAAACTAGAGGCATAAGAAGGGAACATCAAAAAGAAAGCATTCATGTTTTACAGAACATGACAACATGGTGTGTAAAATTCCTACATGGTGTGTTCCCTTAATTCATTCACATGGGGATGTAATCCTATCACAACTGGTCATGTAACATCCCAAAACACATGGCACATTGTCCTAGAACACGACATGTACCTAAATCCCCTTTCCCTTCCCGGGTCCTTCTACAAGGATAATCCACACAACTCTCCTAAGACAAAGAATACATGGCTTGATCAAGGCAGGCATGGCGTATACTAGAAAAGATTCACATTTCCCGTGTTGTTAGTGACACGACCATACACGCGGATGAAACTACACGGCGTGTTCCAGATGGGCACAGTGTGTATACAAAAGCAAAAAATCGACCAGTGTTGTTCGTAACACGGCTGGGTACCTGCGTTAGACTACACGACGTGAAAAATTCTGATACAACATTTATGTTAAAGGATAACAGCAACCCCTGTTGTTTATGACATGGCCAGGTACCTGGGTAAGACTACACGACGTTCTAAACTTATATACAGAGTGTTCCCATAATGGATTCCCCATACTGTGTCTCTGCCTCACGGCCTATGACACAGTTAGATCTTACACGACGTGTACTTATGAAAAAAAATTTCTTCCCGAATAGAAGAACACATGATGTGTAGTCAAAATTACATAGTCATTATTCTGGGTTTTTCTAGACAGTAGGCCTCAAAAACTACTCTAGATGCCAGAAAAATAATTAAATGAGTGTTAAAAGTGCCAAATTCCGATTTTTAAGGCCCCATACTCCCCGCGAATCAATGCTTGGAATCATACACATGTTATAACAAGACAACAAAGCAATGATCCACCAAATTTTAGGCCATGAGGTCCCATAACACCTCGAGAAACAAAGTTTTTCATTCATCCAAACAATCCTTACACAAAAAATTCCTTATCAAACCACATGTATTTTCTCATGTCATCTATCACAACAGAATTCATATCTACCCAACATCTATCACAACATCATGCAATCGATAATGCATCCTAGATGGAATTTTAATAACGCAGGACATGTGATTTTTAGCAAGTGCCTATATGATTCATGAGATGGAATACCCTCAACTTACTGGGTTGCGATAGAAATAGGACCTCAATATAATCAACAGTAACAACAAAATACATGTGAGTCACCCAACAGTGAATATATAATCAATAGTAAAATTGAAAAATTAGAAAACATTGCAATAAATGAGGTAGATTGGATTTTCCATGTACTTAAGTAAGCTACTCCCAGGCACAACCTACTAACAATTACATATTCCATCTAATCCCTTCATTTAGGCTCCAAACAGTAAATCAAGAGAAATTAACTCATCTAATACCAATTTGTAATGTCCTGGTTCCGGAATCCACTTAGAGTTGCCCCATTCCCGGTTGGTCACATAGCCTCAAGTGCATTTCCTCCAATGCCAGAGGCTACCGACTAGCAGCCGGGGTCTTGGGTGTGATTGTGGGGAAATTATTCTCTCATTAGGAGAGTACATAGCGGAATTAAACAAACATGCAATAGAATAAGCGGTGAATATCCAACAACAGTAATCAATGGAAGATTGAGATAATAAACAACTAGATAAAATTCATAATAAATAATGAATGATACATATTTCTTGGAAAACAACCAATCAAGTAACAACGATGAACACAAACACTATTAAACCTAAGTGCAAAAGAAAAGATAAACAGCTCTTCAACATTGCCAGCCTAGGCATGGCCCCATGCTCTTCAGCTCCAAAGATAGTTATGTACCTTAAGTGGAAGGGTGATTTCCCTTATCTATACCTGCAGAAATATAATCTGTTTGGGCCCAAAATCATGGCCCTTAAAGGGTGTGAGACAAAATCCTAGTAGGAAACAACCCGAAGATTTGTGCCTAATAGTCGGTGAAGATATGGAAGGTAAAAGTACAAAAAGCAGAAAGCAGGAAAATACTTAACAATAATAATTCCATAGTTCCAATATCATGAAAAAACTAACAAGAAGCTAATCGCAAATAGGATACTCTCTGGGATATACTCACATCCATCCCCTTTGGACCTACATAACAAGTACTAGAAACCATCTGGGTAGTACACTTAGGCAAACCCCTCTAGTTCAGTCATAAAAAACATAACGAATCTTTGAGGAAGGGCTCATAGTCCAGTCCCCATTATAGTCTAATGTAGTCAAGGACTCTCCGAGGATGCTCAAGAGAAATGTATTTCTTCCCCTTTATGTCATCCTCATTTGCACCTGATCAAAAAGTGTATTGGTTATAGCTATAGAAGAAAGGAATGTCTTCCCCTGTCTGTCATGCACCTCTAAATTCATCTTAGAGAACATAGCCATAAGATTCCTATCACTACTGGCCTCCTAAAGTTTTTATATCTGAGTCCTCCTGCTCAATGCATCAGCCACTGCATTTCCATTCCCATGCATATATGCATGCTCGAAATCAAAGGATTTTAGGTACTCGACCCACCATCGCTATCTCAAATTCATATCACGCTGAGTGAAAATATACTTGAGACTTCTGAGTTCAGTAAAAACGACAAAATGATCACCCAGAACATAATGTATCCAAAAAATAAAGGATTGAACAACAGCTGACATCTCTATATTGTGTATTGGGTAGTTCCTCTCGTGTGGCATCAATTGTCGAGACCAGTACGCAACGACTCCATCTCCCTACATAAAAAATACTCCTATCCTGATACCTGAAGCATCGTAGTAAATAGTATTGCTATTTCGTATCTCTGGAAAGACCAGTATAAGTGTTGACATCAACCTCCCCTTCAACTCATTAAAAGGATGACTAGGAAGAATCTGACCATAAGAACTTCACAACCTTCTTTGTCAGACCTGTCAGCAATGCTACTAAGCATGAAAAGCCTTTTATAAAGTGTCTGTAGTATCCATCCAGCCATAGAAAACTCTTCACCTCAAAGATGGTCTTTGGATTCATCCAAGAAACTACTGCTCTCACTTTCTCTGGGTCTACTGATACTCTGTTCTCTGAGATGACATGACCAAAGACGTGAATATGGTCCATCCAAAAGTGGCGTTTTGAGAGCATAATAAATAACTAATGCTCTCTTAGTGTAATAAAAAAAATCTCAATATTTGTGGCATGGTCAGGTGGAGTGTGAGATTACACCTAGATATTTTCCATGAAGTCAAACACAATGTAATACAAGTATGGAAGGAACAATCGGTTCATCAGATCCATTGAAACTACAGGCACATTCATGAGACTGAACGGAATAACCATATACAAGTATATACCATACTTGCTCCAAAAGGATGTAAGAGGTATATCAGATGGTCTAACATGCAACTGATGATAACAGGATGTCAATTCAATCTTTGAAAACAATCAGGATCCTAGAATCTGATCACAAGGATCATCAATCCGGGGAAATGAATATTGGTTCATTACTATCAACTAGTTCAACTTCTGATAATCCACACGAATCCTGAGGGTGTTGCCTTTCCTTCTTCACAAACCAGACATGAAACCCCCAAGGAGAAGTATTGGTTCATAAGAAACCCTTTGCCTGCAACTCCCCAAAATGCTTCTTTAGCTCCTATAACTATGGTGTAGCCATCCTATAAAGGGGAATGGACACCGTTGCAACTCCGGGCGTAATCTCAATAGAAAATTATACCTCACGCTCCAGACGAAGCCTTGAAAATTACAAGGGAAATACATCTCTAAAAAAATACACCACTGGAAGAAAGTCTAACTGTGAAGTCCCCAGGTCATCCAGATATATACTAGAAATCTAAGATGTAACTCCTCCCAACCCATGATGCTCGGACCCCGCTCTACTCACCTGGACATCCAACTCTCCCTTATGAAGAAAAGATCCACCCTATGGTGATACGAAACTCACCCTTCAGTGATAAAAATCGACAACTACCTATAACGGAACAAGACAGTCCATTCTGAGGATGAAATCATATCCCGTCATCTCTAGGACATAGAGATCCCCAAGGAAGTGACACCCAATGACCATAAGAGGGAACACCTTGCACTGGAATACACTAGATGTCCTCGTTCCCAATGGTGTGTCAACTGTTAAGATATCTGCAGAAGAAAATATGAAAAGTCCAAGGCTCTCCACAATAACAATAGAGATAAAGATATTGGAAGACTCATTGTTCAAAAGAGAAGATGATAAAACTAAGGGTATTATGATTGTACCTCGAACTGTGGAAGGTCCGTGATCCTGATCCTACTAAGTCTGCTCCACTGCCTAATTATGTCATGCTCCAGGGAACTGTGACTATGCTGCCTGATCACTCTAAATTGATCTACCCTTTTGTCACTGATGGACCGACGACTGACTACCCCGACCATGACCTCCACCTCGTCTTGAATAACGAGACGAACTCCAGTTACAAGACTGGTGAGAAACTAGTGGTGATGATCCCAAATGTAGGGTCATAGAAGAACCCCTATCACTAGCTACTACTGATAAAAACTGACAGAAACGCTGAATATGTCCCATATTGACACAAGATCAACACTACATCAGGTCAATTTGGATATGGGGCCTCATATGACTGATCCCCCGCACTGGTAGCACGCCACATGGCTACCAGAAGTTGCATCATGTCTACTATGATCTCCTCATGAAGTCTCCTTACAGCGCTTCCTACTATAGGCTGAAGGAATATAACTCTGGATGCTGAACCACCCTATTTCACATCTCCATAATCCATCAGATTTCATTCAGTAAGTAGTTCCTGGTGGATGATAGTGAATATCGAAGTCAACATAAAGATGTTTACCTAGTAACAGATCCCCTGCCTCAGTCCGTCCTCAAACTTCTTAGCTAGGATCAACTCACCACTTCCGTGAATAGGCGTGAAATGTTGCAGCTCTATGAAGAGATAGGAATACTACAACATAGAAATAGTACCCTGCTCTAGGATAATGAACTCCTGGGCTCGATCAGCCCTCAAAGTCTCTGGGTAGATGTAATTGTAAATGATATGCTAGAACTTTTCCCAAGCCATACTCTGGGGGCTTCACGCATGAGAGATGACATACCACCACCTCTTTGAGGAGTCATAGAGCATGTAGGTCGTGTGATTCACCCTCTAATTTGGTGTTATCTCAAGGTTGTTGATGACCATCAGTGTGGCTTCGAGCCACGACACTACAGCCTGTGGTCCTCCTTCCCCTTAGAAGGTGGGAAGAAGCTGCTGCTGGAAAACTCACGTCAATTCTGCCATCAACATCGAAGGAGGTGGCACTTCATGGAAGGTCTGCATCATCCTCAGAAAACCCTCCCTAAAATTCTCATCAGCCTATTAAACTGGTATAACTTCTGGTTCCAAGGCTGACACAACATGAGGATCTGCAGGAAGTCCTTGATCAACCATTTTGGGAATCTGATCACCGCCTGACAACTAGCGCATAACCTAAGGATGTCTTCATGGAATGACTCTACAAAGTCAAATGAACACATATGAAAAATATCATCACGAACTGAATACTAGAAGCAAAATAATGTAACATTAAAAAGAAAGAATTCAAGTTTCACAGAACATGACTACATGGCGGGTAAAATTCTTACATGACGTGTTCCCTTATGTCATTAACATGGGCATGTAATCCTGTCATAACTGGTCATGTAACACCCTAAAACATGTGGCATGTAGTTCTAGAACAAGACGTGTACCTAAATCCCCTTTCCCTGCCCGGGTCCTTCTACATTGTTAAGCCACACATCTCTCCTAAGAAAAGACTACACGACATGTTCAAGGAAGACATGGTGTTTACTAGAAGTGCTTCACCTTTCCTGCGTTGTTAGTGACACGACCTAACACGCGGATAAAACTACACGACATGTTCCATATGGAAATAGCATGTAAGTGAAACGATAACACCGACGTGTGTTGTTCATGACATGGCTGGGTACCTGGGTCCGACTACACGGTGTGTACAATCCTGAAACGGCATGTATGGGAAAGGATAACACCGACCTGTGGGTATTTTGGGCTTTTCAAGACAATATACCTCATAAACTACTCCAGATCCCAGGAAAACACTGAAATGAGCATTAAAAGTGCCAAATTCTGATCTGTGGGAGCCCATACTCCCCGCAAATCAAATCTTGGAATCTTACACAATTTATAACAAGACAACAAAGCGATGATCCACAAAATTCCGGTCCATGAGGGTCCATAACACCTCAAGAACCAAGGTTTTTTTGTTCATCCAAAAAATCATTACACAAATAATACCTTATCAAACAACATGTATTTTATCAATTCATCTATCACAACAACATTCATATCTACCCAACATCTATCACAACAACATGAAATCACTAATGCATCCTATATGTCATGGAAAGAATGCATGACATGTGATTTCATGCAAGTGTCTATAAGATGCATGAGCTGGAATACCCTCAACTCATTAGGTTTTGACAGAAATAGAACCTCAATATAATATACAGTTACAGCACAATACATGTGATTCACCTAATAGTGAAAATAAAATCAACTATAAAATTGAAAAATCTGAAAAAATTACAATAAACGAGGTAGATTGGATTTTCCATTTACATGGGTTAGCTACTCCCAGGCACAACCTATTACCAAGTACCAATTCTGTCCCATATTTGGATATAGGCTCCAAGAATAAACCAAAAGAAATGAACTCCTTTGATACCACTTTGTAATGTCCCAGTTCTGGATGCCAGAGAGAGGCACCCCGTTCCCGGTTGGTCAGATGACCTCAAGCGCATTTTCCTGAATGCCAGAGGATGTTGAATAGCAGCGAGGGTCTTGGGTGTGATAGTGGGGAAACAATTCCCTCATTGGGAGAGTAAATAATGGACGTAAACAAACACGCAATATAGGAAGCGGTAAATATCCAACAATAGTATACAGCGGAAAACTGAGATAATAAACAATTGGATAAAATGCATAATAAATAATGAATGATATATATGTCTAGGAAAAAAAATAAGTAAAAATGATAAACACAAATAGTACTTAACTAAAGTACAAAAGAAAATATAAATAGCTTCTCAGCATCACAAGCGTAGGCTTTGTCCCATGCTCTCCAGCTCCATTTCAATTTATGTACCTAAAGTGGAAGGGTTCTTTCCCTTATCTATACCTGCAACAATATAATATGTTTGGGGAAAATTCATGGCCCAAACAGGGTCTGATACTAAATCACAGTAGGACACCACATGAAGATCTGTGCCTAACAGTTAGTTAAGACATGGCAGGTAAAAGTACAAAATTCATTAAGTAGGAAAATACTGAACAATAATCAATCCATAGTTCTAATATCAAGAAATATCTAACAAGAAGCTATTCGCAAATAGGTAATCCTCTAGGATGTACTCCCAACCACCCCCTTTGGACCTACCTAACAAGTCATAAACCCTCTAGGTAGTACACTCAAGCTAAACCCTCTAGTTTGGTCATACGAAACATAACGACTCATTGAGGAAGCACTCATAGTCAATTCCCAATTATAGTCAAAGGTAGTCAAAAATTCTCCAAGGAAGAACACTCTGTCAATTCCCCTTATCGCCCCGTGGTAAAGGAATATCTGAGGAATCTCACTTGGTCAATTACCCTTATAGCCCAGGTCGTTCAAAGAATCTTTGATGAATCTCACTCGGTCAATTCCTCTTATAGTCTAAGGTAAACAAGGTAATTCAATGTAAAACAAAGACACTGTGAGGGAGCTCACAAGGTCTATCCCATTATAGTCTAATGAATCCAAGGGCACTCTGAGGAATCTCATACAGGAAAAAACCTTATAACCCCAAGTGGTCCTAGGCTCTCTGAGGAAGCTGACATAGTCAATCCCCCTATATTCTAATGTGCTTAAAGACTTTATGAGGAAGCTCACTCGATCAATTCCCCTTATAGTTCAATACACCAGGTTCTCACGGCCCTTTGTAGGATAATAGAATAGTAATACAATATGTCCAATGTAAACCTACATAACTACTTGGCTAATCAGGCTACAAAAAATCAATCTTGTCAGGGTACAACTCTCCATCCTACAACAACAGACATAGAAAACATGAAAAGTAGCCAAACTGGATAAACACGACCAAACGGTCATAAAAAGAACATGCATGGGAAAAACCTCATGAGAATAGAAAAATAACTATATTCATTTCCATTTAACCTCTACATAAGAACACAAGCATGGAAAAATACAACAGGTTTAAAACAGAAAAAACACAATAACCCGTTAAAGGGTATTGGTGGAAATTGCACATAATACACAATGAAATTGAACAGAATGGAAAAAACCACCTAATTTGGGGTTGGATGATTGATATATGTGAACCTCACGGCATGGATCACCTTATAACACCATATATCTACAAAAACATATAAAACATTCAACCAACGATTAAATGGAAAAGAGGAGGAATCGTACAATTACTCTCTAAGAGAAGGAATAACTCACAAAAGTGATTCCAACACAACAGACAATTTTTGATTCAGATGAAGGATGCATGCTTGGGGGTTCATCAAAGATCTGTGGTTGTTTGGTGCTCCCGGTCAAATTGGACCTAAAAGAAGTGTGTTCTGGAAATTAGACGTGTCCCCGGTGCGTTTAATGAAAAATAAAGTAAACGAAATGTACTTTTGATGTACACATCATGTACTCGCCTTTTCCATACTCTGATTTAGGTTGTCACCATGTCACCCCCACACAACCATGTGTGTGGTCATGACACTTCCAGCACACGCACTCCAGCGGCATCGTAGTACACTGTGTGTACTCCTAAAGTACATGGTGTGTACTTCAAAAATTTCAAAAACATCCTCTTTTCTCAAAAACAACCTGAAAAGGAAGAAAATACCTATAATGAAGATCCAAGTTCTTAAAATTTTAAAATTGAATGCATAGTCATAACCATTTATGAAAATTAATGATACAGTAACATCAAACCCTTTTCACATTGTTAAATTTTGCATCATAAGACACATTAAATAAAAAAAATAATTGAAAAATTTGAATATCCTGAAAATAAATATTTTCCTAATATCACATGTCAATAGGGATTTGTATACAACTTAGTAAAGAAGATATGTGATTGAAAAACATAATTCTCAATTCTGACAAGATGAGACAAAAATCCATCACCTTAAGTCTCAACTACGTTCATACACAATCAAACCTATTGTATAATAAATATTTGCTTATAAATATATATTTTATAAATTTATTAATATTTATTTATAATAAATTATTTAAATTTGTTATTTTATTATCCTTTTACAAAAAAAATCATTTAATGAACATTTTTTGTTAATAACTGCTTCATTTTCATATATGTTTTGGTGCATTAAATTCAAAATGGCTACATCATTTTCTGAAAGATATAAATAATATTAAATGAAATATATTTATTATATATGAATTTTTAGTAAACTTTTAATGTTAGGGATATAAAATGAATTACATATTTCATGGATAAGTTCTTCAATATGTATGTATGAACAATCGTTCCATTTTATTGATGGATGTAATGAATGATTTTGTATATAGTATATTGAAATTATAAAATAATATTTATGTCACATAAGTCACATAAGTTCATTAATATTACCCTTATAACCTTCTATGTAAAGCTTAAGGAAAAATGAATCACATCACTTAACAAGGTGGTATTCTTCTATATATAATAGTTATGTTAAAATATTCTCATATAATAAAAAGTATTTAGGTATTTGTAATATAATAATTTTTATGTATAGCAACATCATTAATTTTTCCCTTATGTGTTTTTTAGTTGATGTAACCTAATATTCCATTTCATCACCTAGATCAGGTCCATATAGATTTCAATATTCAAATATATTACATTATATTGGATTTACCCACTTCATTAAGTAGTGGGATTAATAATGATCCATATGAATTCATGAGTGAAAGTTGTTGTTTCATGAAAGATGAACTAATGGAATGTGTTATTATAAAATACCTTTGAAATCATTATAACATGATCTCAACATATCCTATTGGGTTTGAATTTTTCTCTCATATTAACCATCTATATGTGGATGATATGCAATTCTGAAACTCAATTATATATAAATATCTTATAGGAGACTCTTTCCGAACATTGAGCCAAACCTTTGACCCGTATCAGATATAATGAATTGTGGTTATCAATAAAAACGTACCAATTGTATAAATTATATCTTTAAAATATGATCTAGAGGGAAGTATTATCATATATAAATAAGGTCTGGTATATTCTTAACAAGATCGACTATGAACCATATAGAAATAGGCAATTTAGATTTTTTAGGGAGTCTAAAGAAAAAATACACAGTGATGTATTCCCATTTCTATTATGGTTTGGGTAATGTTTATAATATCCTAGAAGAATTTTTCCTCTATTCCTTAACATGATGACATACTAATAATTGTGATAAAAACATTGGGATATATATCGTCATGAATTTCCAAAAAAAATACTCTTTCAAATTTCAAAATGTCTATGTTCTTCCATGATGAATAGATAATGAAGATCTATGAGGCTCTGATAAAAATTCCATTAAATTTCGTATATATAGAACAAATACATTGTTATTGACCATTATCATTCCATTATAATCAAGGGTAAACATAAGAAAATTTATTTCCTTCTTCTATATATCAATGTCATCCTTCTGGGCCTCTATAATATTTATTTGGATTGATGGTTGAACACTTATTGGAAAAATATTATATTTCTACCCATTCATTATAATTTCAATCTCCGTTATTTGAAAATAAGTAAATACCTAATATTTTGGGATCATCACATTGGACATGCAAGCATGATCATTTAGATTTAATGTATTGGCCACCTTTTTTAGTTTCCAATGGATATAATGTATTTACCAGTCACAATTTGTAATCAGTTCTCGCGATATTCTATAGTGGATGTTCAAATCATTCTATCTGAATATGTACATTGATTTTTCTGATAAATATATATGTATCATAGTTATGTCTATAAATATAATGACTCCATATATTTAATGGATGAGTTACAACAAATAACAAAAAATGCATGAACAAAGGAATTTTGTACAAGAACTATATATTTTTATGAGGCATAATTTATAACCTTATCATTGTTCGGGAAAATTCTACACAATAACTTATTTAATGCATCACTATATACCCAGATTTTCCATGCCATTAATGAAATTTTGTCTATGTTATAACCTCATTCATTCCTGTAAGTAATTAATATTGAATTAATGATAATATTTGAAATGTCTTATATTCCACAAAGTGGACCAAATAATCCATTAATATAGGTTAGAGGATACTTGTTCTTGATTGTGATATTTTAATATATTTATAATAAATACATAGTCATATCAATACATCGTTCCATTTAATGAAAAGAATAATTTTCCCCAGGGTGATACATTTTTTCAAATTAATCAGTTATTAGGGTTCTCTTGGAGTCTGTTCTTCAATTACTACAACTAAATCGTGGAATTTCTAAAGAGATTATTTGAAATACATTAGGAACCATGTATATGTATGTTTAGAAAAAAAACATGTTGTTAAAAAAAGTGAAAGTATTTTACAAATGGTTAAATAAACTCCTGCATAATATGAATAACTTCAATGTTGAGTTTCTCTTTGACCATTTGAGATAAACATCCCTTCGAATGGAAATCATGACCCATAAAATGGATGTGATCAATTTTAGAAAATCATATCTATTGTTAAATTGAAAAAAATATTAATGATGGTTTCTAATATAAATGGTTACATCCCTTACATTGTAATTTCATTTGGGATTTATGTATAGTTATCTAATAAGTTCGGATGAGAACATAATATTAATCCAATGGAAGAATGAAAATTCTTTCATGTATAAAATTCCCACAAACATAAACCAAAGAAGAATCATAAACTTGAGTTATGATTATCATGCCATTGGTGGGTTCACTAATAATTCAACATATAATTGTTTTGGAGGAATTATGATACACCAGAGAAATTCTTCTGATATAAATTTGTTGATAAAAAAGATATTTAAAAATTACATTATTAGTTCTATATTGGATAATAAGTACACCTTTATTGATGTCTTTAGGATAAACCTCATTAGAAGTAAGGATCACATGATATTACCCCATTTGTGTAAAATTAATAGGTTTTTGAATTGGATCGTTATCATTAAACTTAATATATTTTCACTCATTAGAATAGTGCTCAATATCTTTAAAATTTGGAACATTAAAGTGGATGATGATAATTTGGCGGCGATTTATCTATTTTTGTATCATTGTGTAACTTATTCCAATAACATTATCTTTTATTTTCTCAATGGCCTTCCTTTCCAATATTAAATAATTAAGTAGTCCCCTTATGATAATTTACTATATGTTACCTTCCATATATCTATCATCGGGGAGAGTTTATCTCATTCTATGCGTGGTTTCTAGTGTATCGTTTAAATTAATTCATTTAGTTCTTATCAAGAGCATTGAATTGGTGGGTAGTTTAATCCTCATTTCCACTGTGATATAACATCGATCGATTCTATCATAGAAACTGATGCCCCTTATGGATAATTCTCTTTAGATACTTTGATTTAAGCTACTATAGAATCAATCAACCTTACTATAAGGTTGGAAAAAAATCAAAATTGTATCATATAATCCTTGTAAATTATTCTCATATGTACCAATATATTCATGATCATTTCAACTTATATCATGGAATTCCTTCTCCATTTTCATATGATGACTAAAAGGAATTTAGTAATTAAAAAATAATATATTAAACCCATCCCACTCTAAGGAGTCAATTAAATAATTTTTCATCAAATTATTGATAATATCCCACCATTGATATGATTCTATATTACAATGATATATGAAAAAATTATTCTGAAGCTCTATCATTGGAGAATGGAAAATATATTTTCAAGGTTACTGATCCTCTTCTATGCAACTCAAGGATAAACAAAACCACTAAATGAACATTTAGTTTTACTCCAAAACATTTATTTACCTTTATTAGCATCCATGTAATGTTTACATGAAAATATAACCACATCACTCCATGAGGCGGTAGTCTGTCGTACACATGCGCAATGTTATCGTATTCCAAAATAATGGAATGTAATATGTTATATGTAATATAACAATTTAATAAGTTTAATAATACATTAAATATCATATATAAAAATTTAATCTATCTTTCTATATTGCCTTGATAAGTGTTAATTGTATTAAATAACACTGTTTCATGAGGTAGTATTCCACCATAAACAAGATCTAAAAGTTCACTTCACATTTGTTGGGATAAGAGTTAGATGTAGGTAATTTCATTAACATAAAACAAATAATTATATGGTAGAAATTGGTTTTATTATAATTTAATAGTTCAATAAAATATAAAGGAGAATTAATATGAAATTTAATAAATGTTCAATAATTTTATATCTTCATCGAAGAACCTCCATTGGATTATACCTAAAAATTTATTAGGAATATTTCCAAAACAAAGGAATGCATATTTGATGATGTGGGGGTATATTAAGGAATATATTTAGGAAGGTATTTTGAAAACCATTTTTTTGGAAGTGTGAAGAGGATATAATAGGGGTGGCCTTTTATAAGTGGGAGAGGGGATGAAAAAATGATTTTTTGAAACTAATATTGTGTACCAAAATTGTTTACATGAAAAATGGATAAAAAATTAGTAAGTATTTTAACGTAGAAGTGATAAGTTGAAAATATATTAACTCAATGGGTTCTGGAAATTTTTTCATTCCGTATAATGCCTTATATTATCAGTGTAACCCATGGTAATTGAGTTTTAATCAATACCAAGATAATTAATTTTTTGTTTATTATTTTTCTTATGACCTAAAAAATTAATATGACCTTCATATATAATATTTATAATTTTAATTATAAATATTGAATAGTTGTTTTCAAATTAAATTTAATGTTGTGGAATTAATTAATTGAATGTTAAACCCACATTTGTTATGAAAGAAATTTTTTTCATAGAGAATCATTTCAAAATTTTTACAAGATTTTATAACTTGATTCAATATGAAAATAAATTAGTGGAACTATATTTGATTAATTTTAAAATAATTTACATATTTTTAATTTTTTAGATACTTTATAACAAAATTTATCCTCTTACATTCCTTAAATGAAAAGGTAGTTTTTAATAAACACAAGTATTTTTCTATATTCATTAAAAAATTAATTTTTAGATAAAATCCAAAAAATTTACCCCCCATATTGATTTATAATTATGATTAGAAAAATGAAGGGTATTTTTTAAAATAAATTTTATACAATTTCAAAATTTAATTTTTTCATTTAAAAAACAATTAATTCAAATAATTTTTGGAGGAAATAATATTTTTAGGTTAACAAACGGACATTATTAAAATTAACTGCATTTTCATAAATATGATTTTATCATATAAAAATATTATATTTAGTTATAATAATATATTTATTCTTATACATGCAATTATGTTTAATATCTTAGTAATAAGAGTCATGTTTAAGTATATATATTCATAGTTTTTATGAATTTGTTAAAACATGTTGTTGCATATAGAGAATTGTATCATAGATATTAAATTTATTTGAATAATAAAATCATTACATATAGGGTTATTAAAGGATACATTTCTATGGGATATTTGTATATATTTCTATAAAATACCTTATCAATGGATTGAAACTTCCACCATTTTCCACTAAAATCTATGTTTAAAGATGAAATATATCCAACAACATTTGGAAAACCAGATTAAAATAACCATTTTAATGGTGATGAAAAGTAGTGAAATGGTGTAGTTGGGATCCATAATAATGATGAAATCCTCTATAAATACATTGGGTCATTCAAGGATCATAGTCCACGTAGTATCACAAACATATCTACATTCGATATTGCATGAACACCCATAGAACTAAATGCCCAAATTTCTAAAAAATGTGATGATTATATTAGTCAATAAATTATCAACCAAATGAAATCATGTCCAATTTTTCATTCGGTTAACCCGGTGATGAAAAGTTTCATGATTCCAAGAAATATCCATCATGGGACATTAAATGTCTGCAAAAACCCTCCTTAGACATGATTCTCCTCCCCCACTAAATGATTGACCACATTTCATGACAATATATATTCTATTATATGAATTATCCAAAGAAAAAATAGTTAATAAATAAACCCATGTTGTATTGTTACCACACCATGATATCCCAAAAAAAATTTATATTAGAGTCATATATTGATCAATAATGTATGTTAATATGAATATATATCCTCCCGAAAAACCACATATAATGTTTTCCATCTTTCAAACCCCCATATAAATAATCATTATGGCCCATATGATCATACATCAACACCACCACAATGTATCCCCATTTAGACTCTTCTATTTTCCATATAAAAGGAGATCCTTACCCCATATATCAAAAATACCCTCTTCTACCATTATATGATTCTCTAATATATAAATACACTAACAATTCAATCACACTCCATGTATCCCCATCTTCTAAGATCATATATTCTCATGATTTTTTTATTACTACACTATCCAAAACAATCCCCTTTCATGGATATAGAATATATTAAAATCATTATATGAAGAAACTCTATCAACCACATCTAGAATAAATTTGGATCATGTTGTGTGAAAAATTTCGTCCACCCATTATTGTAAGTGAATATGAAAAATCACTCATCAATGAGGTAATGATTCCACATATTTAGTGAATAATTATTTCTATTAACACTATTTCATGTGTGGTATATTTATATTTATTGAAATGTAACTTCGTTGACCCATAAGGTATCACCAAACTCTACTACATAATGATTCTTCACAAACCCAAATGAGAAGCCTCGCAAAATAAAATAAATGTAACACTCTCCAAATAAATGATTAGTACTGAGGTACTAATAAAAAACTCCATTAGGAAGTCAAATTATGTAAAATAGATAAATTCCATAGTAAAAAATTTTAACATGTTGTGTTTATTGATAACATAGAAAAATTCCTTTATAATGACCCTTAATATCATATAATTCATGAATCTGATTCAAATTCTTCAGTAATTCCCATGAAACAAATTCATCAACCTTTAGAGATCCACTACTATTCCCTACCAAGCCACCGGATGTCTATAAAAGATCACCTCCCCATCAAAATCATTAAATTATATCACATCAATTATAGAATATGCCATTACATAACCCATAGAAAAACTATGGGATGACAAGTATTTTCGTATTATGACTCTAACTATATGGGTATGTGGTTGATGAAAATGACTATAAACTAGTAAAATAACTCATATAACATGGTGTACATGGGTCCCATTAAAGAAAAAGGTGTCTTTGTGACACCAACTGATATTAATAAGAAATTGAAGTTCACATTACTCAATCGAATGGATTAATTCAATATATCCTCCTCCTTTACATTCTTTTAGTTATATCTAGACCTAAAATCAATCATCATAAACCAACTACATAACATTATCTAGCTAAATTGTTTTCTATCCTTAGAAGAGGGTTACAATTCTTGATCATCACATGGTTCAATACTTCATACTCCAAACCTACCCTCATAATACCATACACCTTTTTGAAGAATCAAATTGTATCACCCCATAAAGACACACAATGATAGTTTTTGAATATGTGGTACCTTGGTTTGAAACCCTGGGAAATTTACCTACTAAAATAAAAGATAAATCATTATAAAATATGGGGCGTTTTCTCATTATTTATCATAAAGTGGAATAAAATCGACACATCAGGCATCTAACAAAGAGACGACAGGGATAACTACCTAGTTTTCAATACCATCAGAAACCATGTTTTCTTAACAAAATTAATGAGCAACTATATGGTTGATATCCATATTTGATTGATTAAAATACATCTATCATGTTTTGAGAGACCACACATGGTGCACAACAACATTCCAGAAAACATTAATGATGGTGGTTGAATCAATTTTAATGGAGATATTATTCAATCCTTAATTATTTTAAAAGGTGATATCATGGATGATTATCAACATTTATACCACTAATTATGAGGAAATGACACATTTTTCATAAAAGCAACAGTGTAGCTTCCCAAGGTAGTTCCTATGAATTCCTCCACAACACATGGGTCCCAGGTTTCCATTAAAGCATCCATCAACATTATCATTAATCGTGAATGGGATATAAGATTGATAAAAAACATCAAGGGTGTGCCTATGTGTACAATAAATTCCATCAAACCAAAGGTTCCACATAATGTTGAAGTTGGTAACATAATTGTTTCTCTGGGATTTCTAAATTTACGTAGCTTTGTAGATGGCAGTGAGGATCATCACCAAACCTTCACATAAACATGTAGAGATATTATGATGAATGGAAACATTTCTATCATACTGAATTTTTCGTAGGATATCATCAAAATAATATATTAAAATATTCATGATCTTTTGAGAGTCATCTATAACAGAACATCGATTATATTGTGAGTGGATAATTAATAATTAACCATCTATATTAAAAAAGGTAAATAATAAAATTCCACAGAGCAATTGTAGTAGCATTGGACATAATGAGACAATTAGTCACTTCTCTATGTTTATTTAAAGTCATAATTAAGAGAAAATTTTGATCCCAAAAATGGATAATAATATCAGTGGGGACCCAGTTTTGAGAAATTCTCCACATACGGTCGAGTCTAAAAGGTTTTAAACAAAATTTATCAAAAAAATTAATCCAAAAACAATAATTATTGAAATATATAACATGGTTGTTGTAAAAAGTTTTAAAATCTATAATTTCATTGTGAGTAGGTTACTAAATTAAATAAATCATTACATTTAACCATGGAGAAATTGAAAATAACATGGTTAAAATTACAAGGTAAATTAACGCTTTTTAGAGTTTAGAACTACTTTAATGGATACATTAGTGTTCATAAGAAATAGATTTGGAGTGATCATAGAAATAAAAGGATCCCAAGAGAAATTTTTTTAGTAAAAAATCATAGAATAATCTCTGATAACCAGTCATCTAGAATTTGGAATGATATTGAAAAAACAACTTCCATGATATAACTCTATCATAATCTAGACGTTGTATTGGGTGTAGATTAATAATATCATCAATTAAGATATATATAATCTAATGAAAACCCACAGAGACTCACATTCCAATTATTATATAAGAAACATAGTTAAATACGATAGAGAATAAATTTTGTGATTTCCCCCAACTGATATTTTTTCTCACTAACAAACACAAGATATTGGCCATCCACATCGGAAAAAGCTACTATCCTTGTATAAGTAATATGTAACTATGAAAATAGAACACTAACAATTATGATATTCATAATATCATATTATTTTATACATAATAATAAGAAATTCCACATAGAATTATGTAACCTCATTATTTATGTACACCCCTAGTACAAATTATAGAACATATATTATCCTCTAACTAGTGTGCCTAACAATAAGAGAATGTGATGTCTCTCAAATTCTAAACCAAATTTAATTACATGAGTCGGTGAAATAATGGTGTGATAAGATCCAGATTCATAAATCTTGTAAATTAATGTAGATGATAAATAGATCATACCTTGAACAACATCTTCCCCCTCTAGAAGTAGTGTCTATGTAGAATTCATCACTCAATAACTAAATCCTATTCCTAATAGGGTCATCCACTATGGCCACGCACAAGATTTGGTAACTAATAAAATAAAAACTAATTAGGCTAACCTATGCTAGGTCAATCTACAATTAGGTAAGTATAAATTTTCTAACACATTTTATGAACTTACACGATCTACCCATACTGTTGATATGACATCAAGGGAAATAGATTTTTTTGATACGGAAAAGGGGGCTAAATTCCAATACCATTCTGACCACTATGAGTGATTAATCAATAATAATGATATTAACCATGATGAAAAATTGAATATCATGTAAACAAAAATCCACGAGTATATTATTAAGATATACTGACCCAATAAAACTTGGGAACATAGTAATGAGGTCCACTCATTCCTTAATGGATCACTGACTAACCCAACATATGTGATCCCCCTAGTGATATTCATCTCATTGATAAAAATTTATAACCTCCCTCTTGAGGAACATTTCCCTAAATAATGGTTCTTTTTTAGCACTTCCTATTTATTCTTCACATCCACGATGTATTAATCATTAATGGGGTAACTTCATAGCAGATCACACTATACAGTGCCTCCTCAGTATGTCCTTCATGAGACACCTCATCTAGAAAAATGTTTTGAATTTGGAGGATAAGGTCCTTGAACCATTCATTGAGATCGCATTTTATTAGACTCCATAATTAAATGGAGATAATCTCCTACCTATTTTTATTCCTTTATAATTGATGATAAAAACTATCTATTAAATTTTTTTAAGGAAACGTCCCATGAAATATATACCTCTATCCATTATCAAAAACTCAATGTCATCAACAGATATACCATTACAATCATATTTCTGATTAAAATGGGATGTTAATACACATATTGGCCGTAAATGAAAATGATGGTGTTCTCAATCTCCGCGAATCATCTATTTTTATCAAATAGTATATTCTCCCGTCACACATCACAAAATATGATATGGGAGTGAAAAAAATTCTTCTTCAAAGTCCCTTATAAATAACGTGATCAATAATTATATGATCAACTAGATTATCTTGATGAAACAATCCTTTCTGAAATACATATATGATAATTAAAAAAATCATTTATAGAGTGAAAGGAAAAGGGAATCTATATTATTGGTAGTATGAAATTGATTAATATTCACTTACCCTTGTTCATTTTAATTCCCAATATTGACCCATTAAATGAAAAGTTTAATCAAACATGACTACAGATTCTCTATTAAGTTTATACCAATCAATAATTTTCAATTTAAAAAGAACATTTTTAATAGTTAAAGTCATAGTGTATGATTACAAGGTGCCCAAAAATCCTATATCTTAGTCAATATTCCTTTCCTAGATTATGATAAATGATCAACTAAAACATTTTCATTACTAACCCATGAATGCATTATAAATTACCAATCCAAATCTATATACCATATCTCAAAAAAAAGTTCAGATGCCACAATGTCATGACACACCTCCATTAATACCCCTAATGGGATGGTGATGAAGAAAAAGAGATACGCCCAAGTCTCACGTCCAATTGGCACTGGGTTACTTACAATAACTAAGGTCAATAAAAAAACAATTATAGTAATTACCCTCTTAAAATGAATTATATAAATGAGATAACATAGTAGTTTAAAATCAACACCATGTTATGTAAATATAAATTAACCACTATATACTAATTCTTATTAAGAAATAAAAATAAAAAATCCAAAAGAAAATAAATCCATCATAAATCATAATTTACTAACTCTATAATTACTCTAACATAAAAGCTAGTAATTCATAGATCAGTATCCGAAATGATCATGAAAACCTGAAAAAAATCCTATATGTATGGTGGGAATAACACGTATACTCCATTGGATCTTTCTGAATGCATCATATGAAAACCAGAGGGGAGAATAAGAATTAACCAATGAATGATAAACTAATCTAACACACAAAGAAACATGGAAAATAACATCCTCAACCATAGGATGGCTCACTTACTATGTTACCCATCCAATGTAATACCAAATTAATGATAATAAAATAATGTTTCCCCATAATAGCTTCCCCATTAATCATATATGCATAACCTCATCACCATCCATAAGTATCATCCCATGTAATATGGTATCCTACACATAAAGGAAATCAACCTCATGCCATCCTCTTACCATACACGACCCCACAAAAAGTATTACATTAATTTCATCCAACTACCAAAACACATCAAATGTAGATTTCACAAAAAATTATGACATCAACACTAGAAATATCCTCTAACAAATATGTAATCCTTAGATATCACTAGTAAATAAGGAATCATTAATAGAAATAAATTTAATAGTAACCATCGTCAATATGTTTCACCACTAACTCTATGATCATCATTGAAAATTACTACAATCTATGACAATGTCATAAAAACTAGAGAGATGGGGGACACCATGAATCCAAATCCATTGTTGACAGTCAACTAGAAATTATCTATTTAGGAGGGGTGTGTTTAAAAATATAAATATATATATAAATAATAGTCCAAAAAAAATAAACCTAGCGGTATATATCCAACTAAACTTATATAGACCACAATAATAAAAAATTATCCAAAAATTCCTACCACCGACCACTTACACCACTAAATGAAACTCATCGCATATGAAAACCATAATATATACCATAATTTTTTAATTTATATATAATTTTTTTAAAAACTACCATATTCTAAAAATTAGTTAATATTATCATCTAATAACCTTTCAATTCAATATTTAATTAAAATCCATACCCTAAGCTCAACATGTACTTAATTTTAACATTTTCATAGTTTGTTAAAACCTATATATTAATAGTTAATTCCTTATCAAATTAAAAACATTGAATTCATAACCACACTAATTCAATTCCTGATAATTTAATTTCATTACATAATTATTGATCTCATAGAATAGATACAAGGAAAATACAACACATTACACATCATTACAACCCAAATATTTAACAATAACCACCATCAACCATTCAAATCAAACCATCCCTGAATATATCTCATGACTAATCAATCATGATAGCTCAAACATTGCACATAAATATCCAATAAAATCTTACATTAGACACTCCTCATTATTATCAATGTAATACTAGCCACAAATCTACTAACCCAACGTATTATTTCTCTTAATGGTCTCCACCATCCCCTTACAAACCATCACAATATCTACACTACTATAAGTACATTTCAACATGATACATAACCCACCTAAAAAATGGGGTTTATCTTCACAATTTTCATAATTACTATTTAAAAATGGAATTAATAAAATATTATAATCACTTACATGGTTAATTGATTATAAATAAAATATTCATTCATAACTACTTCAATTAAATGTATCAGTTATTAAACTTTTATGAAGGGTATATTCAATCAATTAATCACACAGTTGGTTCAAAAATTTATTGTATCCACATAACACATCACAATAGTTTATCAAGTTCAAAAAAAGAATGGAAAAAGGAAATAAATCGAAATTATTACACACATGAAAATAAACACTTCCCCTTTAATTTCATTGATATTTTTTCGTAGAGTTTTCAGTAAAATCATTAAAATCATATTAAAGGACAAAAAAGAACGATAACATAATAGGTTAACTAAATAATAATATAATAATGATCCCTTAACACAAAATATTATTTTTGTAATATTTTCACATTTAAAAGATGATGAAAAATCAGGAAATGCCCAAATTGCATCACAAAATAATCAATAATAAAAAACACAGTGTCTCCCATCAATATCTAGACATAATCTTATGACCTAAAATTAAATCAATGCAATTTACTTCTTATAATTATGTTATATAGTATGAATCACATAAAATCACATAGGCAACACAATATAAAAATTAAATATGAAGAATAAATAAAATAATATGTATTTCATGAAGATAAGGAACATATCTCGATGGAATAGTAAATTCACCGATGGAATAGTAATGTGACCATTATGTATAGAAACATGGAAAATAGAATTGTAACCTCACCCATGAAAGTATATATTCTGTTATGTATCATATAGAAATAAATATGGTATAATTATATCATATTATTATTAAATAATCATTTTTGGAATTATTAATTAATTGTTGATATTTTTTTATAAACATATATATTTATTTAAAAAATTATAATTAATATAATTATTTTAAATAAAATTTATTTTCACAAATTGTATTCATAAATTAATTTTTTTTCTTATTATTATAAATAATTTTATGGTGTGTTAATTAATTTTTTAATGTGCTTTAAAGTTAATTATAATTTTAAATTTGGAATTTTTCATGTAAATGATGATTTTAATTAAAAATTAAACTTCTCCTACTTATATATTTGTTTTCAAAAAACGGAGTTCATTTTTTACTTTTACACATTAAAAAATGGTGCAGGTCAACATTTGTGGTTTTCCTAAAATACTTTAATTTTTTTTTGAAAAGTATGATACTATAATTTACGAATATATATACATTATAAGTAAAATACACTATTACTTGAGTTATTTCTGATGTAATCATCGTAATATCAAAATATACTTTAATAATTTTATATATACAGTGATAATTTTAAAGATATTGAAAGTCTTGAGACCTAATAAAAAATAATTCATAGATTAATAAGAAAACTACCCTCTCCTCCAATGTAATTTTTTATTTTCAAACACTTTTTAGGTAAAAGTTGTAATAATGACACTTAACCAATTCAGTCACCAAAAGAGACTACATACTTGTTAAATAATTGTTTGAGTCAATTGAAATCTATCCCTCTAAAAAATTCTCATGAGGAGAATTTACATGACTGTCAGGATTTTCCTTTAAGATGTCATAATAATGATACTCCATATTGTCCCAATATTTCATGTATTTTTTCTTTATTAATCTTCCCCCTGGTGAATCCTATAACCAATATACAGACCTGTTTATCCATAAATACCACCCCTTACCACAAATCCCCCTAACACATCTTAAGCTTTGAGTCTTCCAAAATTTATGCCCAATAATCATATCAAAATACTTCCCCAAATCTAAAAGCTCTTGTTCTCAATAAATGTCCAAACTTAAGTTCCTCAAAGAGGTTCTTAAAGAGAATAATTCAATAGGTAATAACCACTTTCATTTTATATTATTTTCATTTAAATTTCATTTATTTTATTTTCCTTCCCAAAAATCCTATGAAAAAACACGTTTGGTTACTCTAGTATCATATATATACTAAAACTGTATTTTTGCATGTAAAATTTACCATAAATTCCCATTTCCTCATCCTTGAATTTGAAAAATGAAAATATCATCCACATGATGTCAGTTTATCGCCTTCTTGGATGAAATGTTTTCATTTTCCATTACCACCATCAAGGATGGGTATAAAACCATTATATTTATGTGTACATATTTCAGATTTTTATAACCCCTTTTATTTTTTGAATCTAACATTAATACACAATAATAATAAATGAATCAAAACTAGTTTGTGATTATCAAAAACCCGTCAAAAATATGCTAAAGGATTATCACTAACCCCTTATCTATTGACTCATCCTAATATCATGAAGCAAAATTATATATAAGATAATTTAAAATTGTATAATTTCATTAAAACATATCATTTTTGGAAAACAAGTCTAATTTTACATTTTACCCATTCATTAATAAATGGAAACCTATCATTAATACAAAAGAAATGATTTCTCCCAAATAATATAATTGTATCATATAACTCATAAAAAAGGTATTAAATAACCTTAATAAATTACAATAAATAAAATACATGTATAAATGGTTCTTAATTATTTAAATAACGGATTTAAATTTTTTATCCAAGACATTATGATCATGTTCAAAACACATTCAAAAAAAAGTTAGGTATAATTTCCAATCCTATGTTTTTTTCCATTAGGTTAAAATTTATCTCTCATTACCCCAGAGTAATTCATCATTATATTTACATAGTTTTCAAAATTATGAGTATATGTTCCATAATCAAGTATCTAGATCTGTACATCATACTTTTACAGGGAAATATAAGTTTTAAAAATAGTTCCTGTCTCAATTCTTCTAGAAAATATGATTTGATTAAATGGATCTTCAAGATTTCAAAACTATTTTCAAGTGGAATACATTTTTAATATTAATCCAACTTTTTTTTGTAAAACATGTTTTCAATTCTGTTAGGCATTACATGTCGTTATCTATTCCCATTTCCGCTTATAAATTTCCATCATTGATTTAGATCCATTCTATCTTGTAAATTTTTTTAATATTCCCATTAATTATTTTTAAGACATGATTATGATACCCATTTCCTTCCTTGTGTGACCCTTATGGATATATTTTATATGGAAGACATATTCATAAACATGTTGTGATTGGTGTGCCTATATAGAGATCTATTGAATTAGATATTTTTAATTCTCATTGGACATCATGTGTAATTTTTTTGTTGTTAACCTAGACTAATTCTTCAAGTTCATCAATCTTGGTGGTTAGTCGTCACTTGAGATCCTTCATGTGAAATGATCCTTGAATCACGCTTATGTAATGTTTTTTTGTTGTTTCCACATTTCTATGATGACGTTTTTATATTATGCCATGTTATAAACTTTATGAACCATTTGGTTTATTCATGTTCAATATATTTTTATGTCAGCATGTAATTATTTATAACCCAAGTGTTATGCATTATTGAGTAATGGGATTGGTAGCTCGATTTTTTGTGTTTTATCATTGAAATTTGTTGTTTTTGGATGTTTTTGGAGTCCTAATAGTTTCCCTGGGTGGTTGAGAGATCATTTATATATGTTTAGGTATACTTTTAATGGTTTTTATAGGTTTTATGTTGTTCAATCAGTCAATGTAAATAGTGTGTATCATAGAATATGATATTTCAAAAATTTTGGTTTTTATTTGTAGTTGTATGGTATAATATAAGGGATATTTTAGGAATGTAGTGGTTTTTTAGCATCACAAGATATTGGGAAATGAAAAAGTAATTGATATATAATGTATATCTTCATACATCATGTTTTATCTTCTTTAAATAAGGATTTTTACATTGGGATAAATATTTTCTCCAAGATGTGAAATAAATATATATTATATGAGGAATGTATATTATATAAGGAAGATATACTTTTCAAGGAATATATATTATATAAAAAAATATATTTCATAAGGAATACAAATTTCATAAAGAAGATATGTTATGTACGAAATATATATTACATAGTCAATATATTTCTCTGACATTACAATATAGGGGGGATGGTTTGGAAAACACAATAGTTGAGAGAGGTCAAACAGTGAGGTCTTATACCATGAATTTTTTGGTTTTTCATAGTGGTAGAGTGTCTCTCCAGGACACCAAATTCTATTTCATTATATGGATCTTGAGGATATGTGTTGTTACACCAGGATGAGTGATATTTCATGGATTATGTTTGATGGTTTTTTATTACACTGTGATAGGTAGGTTTATACTAAAAAAGGATGCTTTATTGTGAATTCATTTTATGGTTGTTATTTGGGGGAAGTGTGTCACGTCCGGAACCAAGGGGCCACACATATTGGGGAGACTAAGGATATATCATTGCATTAAAACCCTTAATGTTCATATTACTATGGGTCCATTTATTGTTTTTGTAAAAAAATGTAATGATGGGGCATTATCTGTTTAAATTGAAAATTTTTTATTCATTCTTAATATTTTTAGATGTCTTGATGTACACCCAAGATTATAACATTCCATTCAATGGTGGTTGAATCAATGGATTTCTTTTAAAATTTCCTTAACTTACATTTCAAATTTGGGACTTGTTATTTTTTTAATCCTCTCATCATTTCAGCTCACACATTCCATTATATAGTAGTGATAAATTGAAATTAATGGTAAAAAATATAAATATATGGGTTTTTAATAATGATGTAAACCACATATTAGGATGTTAAATTATTCTGTAGAGTGAGAAATATTCACTATGTGATACATGTGAATAGAAATATAATATCTACCCAAAATCCACCTTCTATATCCTGATGAGATCATTGTATTTCCCCTTAATAGTTTAGAATGGAATACAATTTAACCATAAAGATCAATTATATTATGGTAATCCTAAAATAATTTCTTCAACTTCCTTCAAGCCGTTAAAATTATCTAAATTATCACATTATCACGAAACCATTGGCTAAAACATAGTCATATGAATCTCAAACTACCAATTTTTTTATCCCACCTCAATACACTAATCTAAAAAAATGTTTGTGTAACATTCACTATTTTATATTTTATTGAATATAATCTCTCATTCCTTAATCTATCATATCTTTAACATAATTTTTGTTTGTCTCTATATATTTATTTTCTATTAAAAAAGATTAATTATTTCAATGAACTGAGCCTTCACAAAACCAAACATTATATAATTAAATCCATTATAATGATCCTTGTCATCTACATTATTTAAATCCCAATAAAAAACAATTAATTCCACTGAATAACATGGATATTGATTTCATCAAATATCCTATAAAACAATGAGTCAATTAACCTGGATTATAATTATATTCACTATCATGAATATTGAATCATTTATTTACATCTTAGAAATATTCAATATGAATTTGAATTAAACTAATATATAATGGAAATAGCTCAAATGTTGGACATCTTCATGTTCATCATATTTCAAAAAACCTATGATTTTTTAAAATTACATGAATAAATGATTCTATATATTTCACTGATAAATAGAATCATGAAGCCATCGATTTCACAAAAAATTCAATAATTATTCATGATACTATAGTTTTATAAAATTTAACCATGTCCATCACTAACATAGCTACTTCAAAAACCTTCTCCGTTATTTCCAAATTCCAAACACTCTAATTGTCTTATCCTTTAAATGTCTCCATATTCCAAAAACCATAACATCTAATAGACTCAAAAATTGATCGCCTTTGAATTATAATTCTAAAATACTATCATCTAATCATCATAAATTCAAAATCCTATAGAAAAAATGAATATCATAGAAATTTGTTTCTAGGTTCAGCTCAAGAAGAATAATTTATTACATTGAAATGTTTGATTTTTATAATTTCAATAAATCCACTAGGATTTATATTGACTCTTTAAATTCGTTAGGAAGAGCTGGAATAACATTATATTCTCATCAATATCTTGTTAAATTTTTGTATTTTTATCCCCTGTATTTTTTTTATACTTCAGGATTAGCCTTTTCACACCCTCTTTAAATTAGTCAACACATATGATCTTGAATCACACATTCACTCACCAATAATAACATTGTTTGAGTAAATGAATGAATAGTGGGGTTTTATTTTTCTAAATTTCTATAAAATCACAAAAAAATAGCTCACCTCAATGCATTCAGTTAAGTGATATCCCTGATGAAAATAGAAATTACATTTATAAAAAACAATTGAGAATTATAAAATCATCAATTAGAGTAAATGACTCTTATTCTATGTCACATATATTTTCAGTATTACCAATATTTATAGGATCAATTTACTTCCCAATTTATAATATCATAATTATCCCATTATATACATTATTTTTCTATTTTGTAGTTATGTTTCTTGTAATTCCTTATGTATACAAAAAATTATAAACATATCACATATTTATCATAGTTTTATTAATTTACAGAACCCATAATTTTCAAACATTAGCAATCATCATATTATATATATCAAAAAAAAATTCTTCTCTGTATTTCCCATATCAACACGTAGCTAATAGAATATAAATTCTAGATCTTCCTTTAAGATTACATGATCATAATCACAAATCATTCGAACCATGATGGATTATTTTCACACAGTCCTATTACCTCAAAATATATCTTCTGAAATAAAACTCAATAAAATTATAGTTTTATAATCACCATCAACTAAAAAAATATTTAATGATAATTTTATTAAAAAATAATGACATTAAATAATTCTAAATCCATGGTTCTTTAATGTTATCATTTCAATTAGTTTTCAATATATATACAATATAAATACTCAATGATATTAAAATTTTCATTAAAAATAGAACCATTCTAAAATATATGTGTTGTGAGACCACAATACTGGATAAATCAATGTTTTTAAGAAAAATAAATCCCACAGTAAAAAATATATTTTCCAATGATTGTGATGTAATACCATTAATTCAAAGCACACAAATATTTCCCCATTTTCACAAGAACAACATTATATAATTCATAATAAATGATCTATAAAGCTATTTAATTTGTACCAAAATTAAATATAGAATATAATGAAATGCTGTGTGATAACAAAACTATCTAACGTGATGGGTTATGTATGAACTTTTAGAATCAATATTAATTTCTCAAACTATTCCCATAGTATCTCTTTTTTTACATATCCCAAATTTTACGATTTTGATATTGACTCTAACATAACATTAGCTTTTGTAAAATTATTATTGATAAAAATATATTATAAAAACATATTATTATATATAT
The DNA here is from genome assembly GCA_963277665.1 of Viscum album. Lineage (NCBI taxonomy): Eukaryota > Viridiplantae > Streptophyta > Magnoliopsida > Santalales > Viscaceae > Viscum > Viscum album. The sequence continues at coordinate 1,599,261,743 of OY728161.1, forward strand.
ATATACTATTTGTTATTTATGTAGATATATAAATTAATCATTCATAGAAAAAAGTTGTATTATATAGAATCTTAATGTTCAACTTCAAATATTTCATTTGGACCTTCGTCATCATCATTTGATTACATTAATTTGAAGAAACAATATATTCTGATTCATATGAAATTAAGGTAAAAAATTATTGTTTTATATCATACTAGATAGAAAATAATAATTCCACAAAAAATATGGCATTCCTATATATTTATTTTTCATTATTACAATCCCCAAACTAGTCGGTATATATCAGTCCATGAAAGTTAGGTTTCCCTTTTTTTTATACAATGATGAATTTTTTTTGTTCAATTATAATAAAAATAATAATTAAGAAACAAATAATATGAATTTGTTCACATAACATTGATATCTAGCATAAATGGTTACAATATACACGATTTTCAATATTCATTTTATATGATAATAAAATATTCTAGTAATATTTTGGAAGTCAGTTTTTTATTGACACCAAATCCCCCCAACATCTTTTATCAATATCATAGTATGTATAATGGGAGTGATAATTAACATTGAATAATATTTCCTATATTTATTCATAAATTCATTGGATTATTTCTCCTAGTATATGAAGATGTTAATTCCATTTCATTGAATTTTTAATCCCAAAAATAAATTAATCAATCCATTTAAAGACATCAAAATGTTCTTCTTCCTATATTTTAAAGACACCTAAAAAGGACATTTCCTATCACTATGAAAATTATTTAATTGGAATAAATAATCAAAATAAAGTATTATCTTATTATATAAAACACCAATAAGTTACTATCAACTTATAATTGAGAAATATTACCATATTTTTAAAAAATATAATTTTTGGTGTACCAATCTCTTATAATATATTTGACTCAATATTAGGATTTCATTGACTTTAAAATCATAATTTAATCACATTCAATTATGAAACTTTTGCTTTTTTTATAAATTATTCTTTATTATTACTATATTTAAAGGTTGATTTTTCAACAACATGATAATCTTCATAATGCTTATTAACTTCAACATCCTAGAACACCTTGAGGGTTCCACATCAGAAAACATGTCATATAAATCTGTATAAATCACACCTTCGGGCAATGAATATCATTTGTAAAATAATATTGTGTTATTCAATTAGATCAGAACTTTTTATTTGAGGTTATTTAAAAAAATTAGTTTATGTAATACTCTTTTTTATATATCTTGCAATAAGATCCAGTTTTATTATTCTAAAATTCATCTAACTCATCATTCCATACATCTATCCACTTTTCTCCAGAATAATTATGAAACTGATTATGGTTTAACCTTATAGATATGTTTTTTTATAATTTAAAACCCTAAATTACATTTTTTCTATTCTATATATTCTGGTATTTTGATGATATTTTATAAGTCAACCTATATCTATAAAATTTGAAATAATAAAAATGTACTTCAGTAGTAAATTTTATCCTCATTAAACTGAATAGAATTCACCTCAACCTTCTATAGACGAAAACTATATTACATTTTCAATGATAATTTCAAATCATATAAGTATTCATTCCACTATATCATTAATTTTTTATTTTTTAATCTTTTTTAAACTGAACATAATTTCATTGACTTTAAAATAAAATTAGTAAACCAACATGTTTATCTATTTATTCCAAAACCTATAACAAATAATAGTAGGATAATAACCCATGAAAATTCATTCCATATTTTTTAAAAAACATCCTTAAATATGGATTCATGTTTTCCATTAAATATGTGATCCCAAAAATAATAATTTATTTCATCAGTGTTCACTTTTTTACAACTTTTTGTTAGAATTAATGTTATATCATAACCACAAAATAACATATATTCTGAACCCATACAATTTTATATATAACTATTATTAAGAAGTAATTTGAAATTTTATATTCAATCAAGAACATTTCATTCCATATCATCTAATTATTTTTCCCCTTACACAATTCCAATTTACTATGGTGTGTATCGAACACTTTACTTGGGTTTTGTTCCATATTTTTTTGCATGAATAAAAGTAATTTCTTGTGAACTCCATTATATTTTTATCAAATATGAAATATATACTCCCAAACCCATTAAGAAATCCATTTTAATAATTTTATCATATCCCCAAGTTTATATTTTTTCTACATTAAAACTAATTTTACTATATGAGTTATGTACTAAATTAAATTTAAAATTAAATATACACATATGTTGAAGTACCTCTCATTAGTAAACATATATCAAACTATATAATTTCAATTTTTCTGGTGTATTAAATCTCTATCTTCTTGTCACGTCCTTTAACTAATATTCCATTTTTTCATGTCTCAAAAATTTAATTTAATTTTTATTTTTATTAATTTCAATATCTCACCACAATATAATATCATATTATATTCAAAATTTTCAGGATGGTAGGTTCATGTGTCTCGTTCCACCACAATATTTTCTACATGGTACTCAAAAAAATGATTTCATAGTGCCTAAAATATTAATAATTTTTAACTTGTTCAATATCCCAAGGTAATAATTATTCCTTCATTCAAAAATCAGATGCTATAATTATATTTTAATAAAATAACTTCATTCTCATCATTTAAATGTTAGAAAACATGCAGTAAGTAATATCTAAGTTCCTCAACAAAAAAAATCATTTTAGGTCAAATTCTATGATTTTATATCAACTATATTAATTCCTCTTTTTAGGAAAGTATTATTCTAAATTTTACCTACTTATCCACCAAATTCATCCAAATTTCAATAAATTTTTTATCACGTATTATATGTAATGAAAAACCATAATAATGAATAAAAAACTTTTTATTTTCATTATTTCTTTGGTTCTCCATCTTGAATAAATTTTTAATACATTGTATGTTTCAAAAATTGAATTATAGTTTTCACACATAGAACATATCCTGAAATATAAATCAATATCTGCAATGTATAGTGATTTAATTGGTACTTTTTTAATAAATATCCTTTATAAAACAATACCAATTATTCAAAATCTAATATTATGAACTTTTATAAACCACCATATCCTTTTCAACAACATTTATTATCTTTTTGAAGTTTCATCTATTTATTTCATTGTTTTACCCAACTTCAATTGTGCGTATACCATTGAAATGAAATGTTTTACAATTTAATACATTATATATACATTGAAAATCTACAACACTAGTATTATACAAAAAAATTGATCTTCTATAATGATATGAATTCTATATAAAAATAATATTTTTTTGGTATAAGGGTACATAAAACTCCTGATTTTCACTTTAATAGTTATCTATCTTCTAAAAGATAATATTAACATCCATTGGTGTAATTGTTTCTGAAATTCATCTCTACCCAAGCTTCATAATTTCAAATCAGTAGGACCCTCACAAAATGAAATAACTGATTTATTTTCATGTCTTTATGAGGAGATTTCACCTGCGATTTTAGGGTATTTTTGTCTATAGCTTATGACAAATTAAAAATAACATTAGATGTTTTTTTGAATTCACCATTTGTATTATTTAGAATAATTTTATCCTAATGAAAGAATTATTGTTCCATACAATTATGTTAATCTTCTAAATAATGATTTCTTTTATTTTGATTCACAATTTTTCCTTATTCCACAACTTTGGGTTTCATTTTCTTAATTTTATATATATAACTTACTTTTTAGGAAAATACATTTTTATTCACACATATTTTCACCCTACTTGTTCAACATCCTGATTTTTTGATGATTTTATTATCCTACTAAAGAAAAAACTCATGTTTTTATTTAAACATGTTATCTAGGTATGTTTTCTCGCATTATTTTTATTTAGTACATAATGTACCTTACAATATATCATAAGTATGCATGAAGCACAAAAAAATTTCTAGAACCACTTCTTCCAATAAAATAATTATAGTTGATTGTTATATATCTTCACTACTCAACATACTCATTCTTTTATTCATAGCTAACATTTTCGTAACATAAACAGATTTTTAATGGTTTTTTAAAGTTATACACTACTTCTTGTTATATTTTATTTTTGTTACATATATACTTTATACTTAATACCATTATATTTTAATAATTTATCTCAATTCTCAAATTCCCCAATACATAAAACATTTAGTGGTAGTTCAACATTGTACTCAACTCTAATTTATTGGATTCTCCTAATAGATATAACAATCATCTTATATTCATCCTACACTTCATCATCATATCATTAATGATAATTAGTATCTTCTAATTAATGTATTTTAAATAACTTAAATTCAATAAATTACATTTAATCTTTGATCTTATATTTAAATGAAATATCTTTTTTAATTTAATTATAAACTATTATTTTATGAATTCTATCAATTGATATGTCTAAGATATCATTTAATTCAATTACTTTATTATGATAGCTATCAATGAATTCTATTTTGAACTACATGATGATATTTTATTAATAATAATTTTATTCCATTTCTCTATTGTTGATGACTATATAAATCACTATTTTGAAGAATTCATCAACTTACTCTTCAAAAACCTTCCAAACTAATTCATATATACATATCGAGATTTAATGCTTTACTTCCATTTAATTAATATTTACATTAAGTATTATTTAATGTTTTTCTCCAGAACCCATTGGAATTTTGAAACCCATCGATTTTTCATGGAATTTTTAAAATAAGGAAGTAAGAAAAACATTCCACACTATACCAAAAACCTCTATGTGTATCCTATCAAAAAGTATCATTTGAGAATATTTTTAAAATGGTGTAAATTCCATAGTATCAATATCACCTAATATTATTAATAATCATATAATATATAAAATAATAATGTTTATCTATCCATGGTTTTTTTAAATAAAAAACAAGTTTACCTATGCTATTCACTGAGTTGAGATTTTCTGTCATCACTAATGTCATAATATAATACATGGAAACATTTCTCATATATCATTCGACGTTTCATAGTAATATAATGTATCACTGAGATTGACGTGGTGTGTAATTAGTGGTGCTTTTTCATAATATTCTTTACCAGATAATTATCCAATTCAACATATTAGAGTTTAGATCCACTCAATGTTATATCTCACGCATTCCTATATGAAGTAGTACTAAATATAAATTCATTAAATACACGTTTTTTACATGGTTAAACACCAATGAGGGTACTTACTCCTTATTATGTTCTATAATTACCTTATAAAAAAATTATTTAGTGTTTGATGGAAGTGAATTATAATTTCATATCTATAATAAATCTCTTTTCTATCTATTGATATGATAATTATACTACCCTCCATATTTTTATTATGGAACAAAATATTTAACTTGATATACCACTGTAACATTAGTATACTTATGTAATAAAAAGTTTCATTCCAATGAGACTTTATAATAATAAAAATTTAAATATTCTCATGATATAAATTTTTATGCATATATATTTAAAACTCGAACTAAAAAAATTAGAGTCTAACATCAAGAAAGTGTTTTTTTGTAATTTGGTTGAGACCTTGAATAGTATGAAATTATTTAAAATACTATATCTCATCAATTTACCTCATGTATCTTCTATAAGTATTATTTATGATCTCTATACTTTTAATAACCTAAAATATATAAAATAATCATAGAATTAACCTCATGTTTATATAAAGATCTGATTTATTGTACAATGAGTCTTTATGTTATATATATTCAAATATACTTAATTCTCACTCAAATAACATCTATGTATACAAGGATCTCAAATCCTAAAATTTTAAATTCTATAAAAAAAATTTCATAAATTATCATTAATATATAAAAAAATTTCATCTTGAATCAAAACTTTTACTATGTGAATATTTCTTAATAGAAATCCTACATAGAAGAATAAAAATGAAGTTGAATTAAAATATTAATCTTGTGAAATCCTCTTATGAATAGAGATATTCCAGTTCATAGATATCCAAAAACTCCTAATAAAAAAATATAAATTTCTACAATGGATGATTTTTTTACTTCAACATCCATCAACCATATCCTGAAATCATCATGTTTTTCAAAAAAAATATAGTATTTATCATAATTATATGGTGACACAACATCCATTACTCCAACACATGTTTGAAAAATAGATTCCAAAACCTCATCTACACCACAAAAATACCTTATAATTATTTCCATTAGAACATCCTGTTATCATCACCTACAAAAATCATCATCTTTTAAGAACCCTAAAATTTTATTTCCTTAACATTCAACTACCAAGTTATTACATATATAAGAATAAAACATCCAATGTTTTTGTCTTCTAGATATTCAAAAAACATTTTACAGGAAAAAATATATACCTTCTTGGTTGAGCTCAAGATCTTACCTCTATAACTTTAAAATTGATTAGTTAAAATTTAATTAGAAAATCAACTATCTTTTACATATAATATTGAGCATCATCCACAATAGTAAATATGATATAAAATTATAATTACAATACATTTCATCTTAAACTTTTTAAACTCTCAACAATATCATCCATATATGATAGCATACACCTTATCACAACCCATTTGGATTTTTTAAAAAACATGAATTGAATAGTAACTAATATAATCAATAATAATTATGTTTGATTTATTGAACGATCAGTGTAGTATCTTCCAACCTAATTTAAAAATAAATTTTCCAGTATCTATTATAAAGGTGGATTTTGTTAATTGATGTCCCTTATTAAAATTAAATTAACAATTATGAAATATATTTCACCCTTAGAAAAGACTCAATAAGGGTAAATGAATCTCACTCTAGGTATCATCCATTTTTTACATTTTGAAGCATCAAAATAGTAAATAAAGTCAAAAAATTTAATATCTTCTGCAGTATTAAATATACATTCTTTTTTTCATTCCATTTTATTGATTTCTATATGATATTTCATAATTTTCCACAATCATATGAATCTCAGGCCTTTATAAAATTCCAACATAGAAACAAAATCTTGAGTAAAATCTAGAATAAATAATTTTCTTTTCCAACTACCCATAATAATTAGAACATCTAAAAATACTTCTTTTTAAAACTTTATATTTTATAAAATTTCTTATAGACAATAAATTTTCTAGTTTTCCTTGACCATTTAAGAGAAGCTTCATCCACCATCTAATGTATGATAACTTACATTCACATAAAAATCAATTTAGATTTTAACTTCAGAAATATAACCTAAAAAAATACATATTCATATTCATCTTGAACTGAAAAAAAAAATTTAGTCAAAAATTACATCATTTATATGAATCCTTCAACAATTCTAATTCAAGGGTTCATTATGTCCGAATAGAGGGAGTTTCAGCTCCACTTCCCTTCCTCATCTATTTCAAGTCTACTTATTCGATGGAGTTTAATGGTTTTTTTCTTATTCATTTATGGTATTGTATTTTACATTGTATATTGACCTTCCTCATAATTTTACATAGAATTATTGAATTTTTTTTATATGATTTGTAGGAATATTCCATGATATAATGGTGTAATCATATTTGATGTTACATGATTTCCAAACAATTGATCGAGGGCATCTCATGGAGATGAATGTTCTAGATTTCATGTAGTTCCACTTAGGTATCTCGACCCATAAATTATTAATATAATTCTATAATTTGGTTAGAACATATGGATGTGTTGAAATGATAGATGAAGGATTTTTTATGCTATATTTTTAGGTGGATTTTGAGGGTTTTGTTCTATCCATATTAAAGGATAAAATAACAAGACCTCTCCAAATGTGTAAATATATTATTAGAATTACAGAACGACTTGTGTAATAAATATTCATTTACTGAGTACATTAATTATAATTCAATTAAAATTTATTTGGACGATTTTTTATGAAATTGTGTATTCATGATAATGGTAGATGGTTCATTGGACATAGAAGATATTATTTTCTTGTGTCTATGTTTTGATCTAAGGGGATAAAAACTTAGTATCGGCAGGTAGTCCCTATAATAGTAAAATATTATCTTTGTCATTACTAATTATGATTTAATAAATTCGAATTTATGTACTAGTATAAGGGATGTGGACTATGGGTGTCCTAGATAATGATAGAGGGTGGAGTTTACACTTCTAGAGTTCGAGAATGTACTACTTTTCACATTTAATAACTTTCAAATTTCCAAATTACATTTCCTCCAAGTGGGTGATGATGATAGATGTGTTCAATTGGGATTGATATAGGTCTCAAGACTTAAGATGAGTTATGGATAGAATTAATTGTATCCCCTAGTATTGTAATTCCTTCGTGTGAGACATAGGCACATGGTTGATCTGTGAGACAATCATACATTTCACTCTATGATGAAAATACCCTATTTAGGGTTTATTTATCTCTTGATGTTTTTATGAGTGAAATTATTCCTTCTAGGGTATATGGGGTGATATAGGGAGATTATATTCTATATAATGGTCTAGATAGTTCTTAAAAATGTAATGGGATATGGATTCCATTAGTTGGTTGTGTGGATGGTCTAAATGTCTTGGTAGTAGTTTATGAAAGGGGATTGGTGTGATTTTTCTATGTTTTTTCATTTACTAGTATGTTTATATTGGGATATTGAAATTTTATGATTATTTTAAATGAACAATCATGGGGAGGTTAATGTAGGGCCTATAGATTTTGGAGTTTCCTGGGGTTAACTATTTTTGGGTGGTATTAGTGAGTAGATAAAGGGTGGGGTCTATTGAACATAGTGGATGTATTCATGAGAATAATGTGATTAATATGTTATGTGAGGTGTAATATAAAATAAAGGTTCTTGTAGGGGAAATTACTCCAAAGAGGTGATATATATGATTTTATATGCTTAGAGGCATAAATTTTGGTATTATGTTACTTGTACCCAGTTTTATAGTTTGTTGCGATGCATATGATATCTGGACTGCTAATCAAGGTCCGGATTCAGATGTAGTGCTTACACATTCGATTGGATTTTCACCTCATCTTATTACCAATGGAAATGTGAACATCCATAGATACCTCCTAGTAATTTTGTAGTTTTGATTTTAAGAGAGGTTGGATATTGTGATTCTGTCCATAGATCACTTCTTATGAGGACAATAATATGAGACCACCCTGGGGGCCACCTAGATATTATATGTTTTGGGTTATAAGTTATTATAGTAATTATGACTCTATTCTTGATTTAAGTTATATGATTCTCCAGATATGGCTTGATCCTTGGAATGTATATGGTTAATGTGTGTGTTGAATTATTTGATAGGTTTTATAATAACATTCCTTATTCTGATCATTTCCTTTTAGGTTCAAATATATTATTAAAAATTTTATATTATTAATGATGACATGGTTCATCTATATTAAATAGTTTTATTTTGTGATTCCATTTTCAAATTAAATCCTATGATATAGAGATGTATAATTTTCCAGAAGACATACCATATTGGGTGGGGGTGGTTTAACATGTTCTATATTTATTCCCCATTATTTACCCTTTTGTAATACGTTTAATATTAAATGGAATAGTTATAAAAATGATGTTTGGGATAGGGTTGGAATGGGACCTTGGAATCAATGTATTGGGATTAAACCACTTCAGTGTTCACCATCCCTTGGTATAAAAATACCACTCTAATGTGTCTGGATTCCTAATTACATTTCATTATTGAATATATATACGTTTTTCATTTACAATCAATGGATTCCAGATATTTAATTCTTGGATAGAAATATGATACACTACCTTGATTAAAAAGTCAAAATTCGAGACATGGTAGGATAAAGCTGATGTTTTGTATAGTGCCTACCTATATTGACATGCTAGTGTCATAGACATGATATTACACCCTACATAGGATCTTATGGTATGAGCAATAATATATTTCCATATGATACTTTGTCTTCCAGAAATTGATAATAAATGTAGGGTTGGGTTTCATGTTGTTTCAGTTATCATATATGGCTCAAAAATAAATTTTTGTTTGTAGTTTTTGTTGTTATTTATTTTCTACATTCAAATACATTAATATTATCCCACATATTATGTTCACATTGTGACAACATACTAATATTTATTTCTCAGAACGTCAACAAAAAAAAATTGTATATTTGAAAACCATATCTCCATTTTATAGGTGCTATTACTTGTTATATAGTGGATCAGGTTGGAGCATCTCAATATTGACTATGTATGGGATTGTGATAAGGCTTATGGGTCTAGTGGATCTTTTTTGTAGTTATTTTTCTTGATTATATTCTACATGATTGTACTGATTGATGTCAGGTGTGAATGAATGTATGTATTAGAATTAAAATTTTATAGCACAATGTGTGTTTATTATGGATGTTTATTGTATCGTTGTTCACAAATACATTAAGGAAACATTCATAAAGTGGGGTATCATTGAATAGAAGTCTAAATATTGACTCTATATTATGATCCAAACTAATGTTTAGGTTGATTAAACTATAAATTTTTTTGTCAACATATACTATATTAGATTTTGAGATATAGATTTAATGTAAATTAATTTATTTATGAATTTAAACAGTTAAATTGAACAATAATCATAACAACAACTACAATGATTATAATATAATTTAGTATCAATTCTCATAGTTCTAGATAAAAATATAAAAATACCAAAATTTAATTTATTACTAATATAAATCCAATTAAAAGGAATTTTTATCTTTTATACACATAAGAGAGTGGAAATATAATCATGAACCATGGTATCTTACTTCTGCACATGAATTGTTTTTACTAAAAATCCCCCAAATGATATATGTCTTCCAACCTCTGAACGTTCTTGATCATATTGATCTCATATTTTAATTCCCAATAACAATGGGATATATATACTATAACCATATAAAAAGGTGAATTTCTTCATATAACTATATTTCATTAATAAATTGGATTAGAAACCTCAAAATCCAAACTCATTATCTCATTGATCGTCGATAATGAGACAAACAAAAAATATATAAGAAATATAATGATATTTATAATGTGAACCTAACAAAAATTATCTCACGTCAAAAATAAAAAAACTATTACAACAGAAAAAACTAGAAAATTATTGAGATTATGAATATAAATGTTAATAGTTTAATCAACATGTTTAGTTCTATCCACCCCATAATTTCTCAATTACATTTTTTCAATATTATTATAACATACTCCAATGGATGGATTCTGAATTTTATTATTTTAGTTTCAAATACATCAGACATAATAATCCATTATTTGATGGAAATTTCTCTCCCTGAATCCCTTGATGATTTTAATTCTATCAAAATGATTCATATTTTGTATTTTTGATTGTCCAAGTTAATTTTATCATAACATATATGTCCAGAAAATGAATCTACACATTAAAAATAATAAAAACAACTCATCCACAATAAATTTCATCCATGAGTAAATAAATATATTAAAACTAATAGATAAATGTGAGTAATTAACAAAATACGCTCTGTATTTACAATAAAAAATTAATTTAATTATTATTTTTGAGAAAATAGAAAAAAAATTCCCTACATCTTAATATGTATTACTTATCATCCTAGTGATATTCCATCACGTCAAAATACATTCATTTGAATAAATTTTCCTTGTAAGAAATAAAATTTTAAAAAACCTATTGAAATAAATATTATAAGACTCTAAAACAAAATAAACAACCTTAATCATCCAAATTTATTCATCTTTATAATTTTTAAAATGAAAGTCATGGGAAAAAAATTGAGTATGATTATATAATTAAAACATATTAATAAAAAAGTAAAAATAATCCATTAATTAAAAATGGACACCTGATGGGATTGATATACCTCAATCTATGAGATGATATTAGAGTAATATATGATTTTCTAATTTCCCTTGATTTTACCCTAGTATAAATAAATTTACCTCACAGTCAATCATTTGTAAAAAATGAGTTAGGGGGATAATTTATATGGAAAATAAATCCAAAAAATAAAAATTACCTCATAATGAAACCACAGTCAATTATAAAAATAATATTGTAAGAGTTATGGTGTGTAATTTTAGAGACGCTTTATATAAAATGGAAATTGAAATTAAATTTTTATTTCTTGATGTTTTGGAAATCATATTTTCAATCATCCTCTATATCTATAAAATATCCATTAATGTCAAATTTATGGATTCCATCACCTTCAACTATCATTTATATTCCTCTTAAATTATTTCATGTTCTATATTTTGATTATATATTATCCATTCCAACACTTTTAATATGTATTTTTTTAATCATGTATCACATTGGGATTAAAGATTACTAAAACCAACATGGTCTTTCTACGGACTAGAAATAATTTTCAAGAGATAATGTTGTGGAAGTGTATGACCAAGAACCACCTTTAGTAGTATATTTAGATTACCATATCATGTTCACACAGAATTATCCCTTACATTATTTTACCATAATATTCTCGACAATATCCATTATTTATGTGGTAATGTACATAGATTATTTGTCATAACAAAAGGATATAAAATTTACCGGCTATAAGGAGGCCCTCAGGATACTATGATGTTAATAGTAAGAATATCTCTTATAGTCTAAAGAAATTATACTAACATGAATGTATTGATTTATTTACATCATGTGTTTGGGTTATATATGTGTTGGGACTTCTTCTCATGTATATTTACTTGGTGATCCTGATAAAAATAGGTCATGATTAATTACCCATAAATAGTAACGCTAAATTTTTTTCATGCCCATAGTTGTTCCTACTTATGATGTCCAGTATTTTCTTAAAATATAAGAGATAATTATCAGTAATATTCAGTTTATAGTGTTGTTTCATATAGGATGAAAATAATCACATTTATTTTATGGTGATGTATCTAGTGTTGGGTGCATCATTGGTGGTATGAAATTATTTCAATGATCTAGATTGAGAATTAATATTTAGAAAGAAAGATAAATATAATTCCAAATTGGAAATGATTGTATTACCATTACTAAATCAATGTCCATGGTTGAAGAAATTAATTCAAACTGAATAGAAATAGAATAATAAATCATATATTGATTATTGAAAAAAACTGTTCATCCCAATATTTGAGATATCACAAGGAAAGTTGATAAAATTACATGATTCTCATTCATAATATTTAATAATAGATATGATTTATATTTATCTTTTTAGGGTCCATTTTTTGTTTCAATATAAAAATCATAGTTTAAAACATAGATATTTGAAAAAAAATTATGTTTGATACTTTATACGACACAAAGCAATGAAAATAAATTAACACCATAATATTATTATTTTAAATATGACTAATATAATTTATACATTGAAATATAAATTCATAATTATAGTAATAAAATTTGGAAATATATTTAATATTTTCTAATTCAGTACAAATTCATTTATAAATTCATAATAAATATGCCCTAAATTTTTGTTGATGTATTTTTAGGATTCAAAATGAAATTTTATTAAAAATCATTTTTATGGATATTGGTTAAAAATATGTTACAATTAAGCTAAAAATTTACAGAAATATTATTTTATCGAAATGTAAACATTTTTCAAGTCATCATAAAAAATTATGTTGAGGTGAAAATTTCTACATTTTCTAAAAAACTAATTTTTTGTGGTTTAGTAATGGTTCTAAATTTTTTCATATATTGTCACTTTTAAAATATTATTACAAGTAAAATTGAATTAATAAATTAATTATCCCTTGGATTTCCTAATGCTGTTTTAAATATGTTAAATTATGTATTTTAATTTTTTTTATAAAATAATGAATTACTTTTATGAAACTAAAATATATTTGATTCAAATAAAAACTATTCTGGGTCGATGCATTTAATGAAAGATATGAAAGGTTCCATTAAATTTTATCCTTATTAAAATGCCTAAAACCAGAGGTTTTTATTTTTTTTTGTTTATTAAATACATTTATACAATATCATACATGAATTGAATTCGAAATTTTTTTTACGTATATATCAGTTATATTTTATAAACTATTTTTCATGAGTTATGTGAAATTATATTAAACTTATTTTCACCCAATTATATGTAATTATTTTAAAAATATATATTTGATATTTTAATATAATAATTTACAAATGTTTAAGATATGTTTACTTTATTTTTTATAGTTAATAATATTAACCTTGGTAAATATTTGTCACATATGTTCGAGAAAATAGTGTAATTAAGGTAAAAAATAATATGAGAAGGCCTAAAAATATACCTAAATATTTTGATAATTTTATTGTATAATTGTCTCTATAACATAATAATCCTAGGATCTAAAATTTTGAAATTTCACGCCAATTTCCTATGATAATTTGAAAATACGAGGTTTAATAATGAATAAAAAATTTCATTAACTTTGTATTAATATCAATAATAATATTTCATATAGATAAAAATCAGTAATATTTAATTATAAATAGTCATTTATAATATTAATGAATTTTTTATTATGGTATTTAATTATTATTAGTGAAATAATTGCCATAAATACTTAATAATGATGACATTGTTCTTGGGAAAGAATTAAAAAATTAATTACATATATATATTAGGTGATTGGGGGAACAATAAAATTTAACCACACATAAATAGGATCTAAAGGTAGGCCATAACCCCCCCTGAAGGTGATAGACCACCTGTTAGCCTTATTTATTCAATACATTTCCCATTGGCCTTGTGTGGATAAACCCCATTATAAGGCCTATTAGCATAGTGGGAATGAAATAAAAATAAATGACTTTTAAGACCATAAATTTTACCCAAATACCCATTGGGGAATAGTTAAATTATTTTAAACTCCCTTATACATTACTCGGTATATTGTATCCACTACTATTGTTCCAGTTATAGTGCCCACCACCGCAACAATGTTGTCATTTATATAGTTCATCTGATTCTATAGTAATACTACAATGCTAATATAGAACCTTCATTCCATGAGTTTGGAACCACCAAACTCACATTTTTCATACTTTATATTTAAATTTCATTATTGTCTTTATGTAATCAATGTAAAACAATGTGAATAGTCTCAGATGTGACGATATTGGTATATTATGTTAAATAATAATTAATTCAATGAAATAAAATTAATAAAAATATTATATTAATCCTAGATAAAGGGATATATCCATTAATCATGACCATTAACCCTTAATGAGTCACTTTTACTTTCATAGTAACTTTTTTGACCCCTAAATAGAAAACAAATTTATATCATTGAAATCATAAAAAGGGTTTACAAGGGTTCAAACTAATGAGATAAGGGTAATAATGACTTTTAAACATGTATAAATCCTATTTGATGATTTTAGTTCATTTATATTTACTATTTAAATATAAAATAATCACATTTTAATCCCATTTTCCATGGATTTGACATTATATTATTTTAAAGTATATTTAATTACAAAATAACCTCTCCACGCATTTATAAAAGGACTCCCACACAATTATGATCTCTACACATCAAGAGAAATTTATTTTATCCAATACCCAACAAAATATATTCCTTATATACCCATACATGTTATAGTTGTTTCATTGTGAGAATTATAACATCCTTATAGGGATTAAGGGGTACAAAAATGTATGTTTTCCAAAGAAGTGGAATAGATTTTATATAAATATTGTAGATTTACTTATTTTTCTACTTCATTAAATTATATAACAGCCATTAGTATATATTAAATTCAGTATATAAAATATACTAATGTTTTTTTACTGATTTAATATTCATACACATCTTTTTTCTAGATTATGGGTATTGAAAACATCATTCATAAATATGTGTGGACTCCCCATCCATGAAGAAACGTTTCATTATTAATCATCACCTCACATGGTTGGTTATTATGATGCATTTAATAAATATATATGAATTTGAGAAAATATTTATCATTTTGGTAGTAAAATATATTACTTATTTTCTTACCAATCAAATAGCTAAAAACGGATAACGTCGCTTGTGTGTATGTATTAAATACAACCACCATAGAGCGATTTGATTAATTTTCAGGTATACTTTTAATTAGTTATTATTGAATTATATTCAATATAAATATATATAATATAATTATTTAATGATCATTATTTTTTAGATTATGTAATAGTGAAATTTTTTACCATAGTCATCAAAACATAGTCATTTTGAAATGATAAACCGAAGAACCCAAAAACACATGACTTGGAATCAACTTACTATGTAATTAAATATTCATGATAAATTATTGAAATAAATGACTTATATAAAATGGTGTAAAACTATATAATTTGAATAGATAATTAAATAATTTATATTTGTTTATTATATATACGTTAAAGAATGTACGTCGCGAGTTGAGGCTCAAGGTAAAATATTGTTCATCTCAATTTCATTTCATTGATACTTATATACTTTTTATTAAATGTTTTATTTTATGTTTCGTAAGAAATATATTTTGGATATATATTGTCATTTTTTTTAAAATAATATGGACTTCAAATCCATTTCTCATTCTCTTCATCAATATCCTTTTGTTTAATAATTTACGAATTTGATCAGGGATATATTCCATTAAAAAAATAAATTTATATGTTATTTAAAAATCATTTATAATATTTTACTAATTAATCTATATATTTTTATCTATTCAAATGAATGAGTTAAAAATTTAATTTTGTACCTTGATTTATTTTCATTAACATCCATTTAATGGAATATTTTTGAGTATTTTATATCACAATTTTTAAAAATTACAAAAGGAATTTTCATTTATGAATCCTAATTTCCCCATTGCAATAACTGTTATTTTATATTTATATTACTTTAAAAAATTGTATGTTTCACTAAAGAGAAACCCCCATTCCCTTTTCTTCTCAATGCTTATTTTTCCAATTATCTTTCTTTGAATGGAAAGGATATTTCATTATGTTGAAATATTTTTTATTATATATCAAAGGTATATTTTTATGTTTTTAGTGATTAAAATGATATATTTTATATGTTTTATACATGATGGGTTTCTTATTCATTTTTATTGCATTATCTTTTCTGGATATAACTCATGATTTTGAGTGATCCCCATATATATCATTATTATGGTTGATCATGATATTGCTCTATGATTGAATCTTTAAGGGAAAAAATTTAACTAGTTAAAGGTCCCCCTAGGAGAGTATTATAATTAACTCGTTAATATATTCCATTTTTTAGTGTGATTGAACATGTGATATGAAAATGATGTACAAAGTTACCTAAACTATTTTCATTATATTTATAATTAATTATCATGCATTCCTTTTTCATTCACAAGGTAAGATAGAGATTGTATGTTTTAATGGAATGATTACACCATTTTGGGTATAAATTTATGTTTTTTAGAAAAAGTTTTCAATGGTTCTCTTTTTTTCTTTGAAAACGTCATAGTTACTATTTTTCATTTTTTTGTTTCTTATAAAGTGTTTTGTGACAAAATTTATTTATTAAAGTTGATTTTATGTACCTGTAAATGATTATTTGAGATCAATTTTATTTATATTAATGTAAAAAAATATTATATAACCTCATTGTTTTCAAATTGACTACTCATTTTGTTATCATTTTCTGTATTTCCATTTCTCCAATTTTTTTCCTCATCACACAGTGTCATATTATTTTCCACATGTGTTATGGTTGAGTAGAAAAGTTAATATAATCATATTTTAAAATATATATGTTACGATGAACAATTAATGTGTGGCTTTATAAAGGATTTTATTTTCAGGAGATGCTGAATCATTTTAGAAATTTCCATTTTCAAAGGGTTATTCTTAATTCTAAAAAATATAATCCAAAAATAAATTTGGGCATATAATTTATCCATTCATTATGCTTGATGTTTATGATTTTTATGGACCAAATTGGGTCATATTTATCCTTTTGAAATATAGAATCGTCGGTATTTTATTTATAGATATAGATTTATGAGTGAGGGTGTGAAGCTATTATAGTTGTTATTAATGTAGAGATTATATAAATTTTTATTTTATGATTTTAATTCAGGGATAACATACGAGTTTTGGATACCATCACGAGTTTAAAAAGTTATCTTTGATCATATGTTTAATATCATTGATACCCCTTTTATTGTTTTATTTCACAGAGTTATAAAATGGTTATGATAAATTTAGATGACATACATGGTAATAAAACCCTTGATTTTAGCATTTTTTTTTAAAAAAATTATTTTTTGATTATTTTTTTCATTTTATGTACATAAGATTAAAGGTATTGATAATATTTAGGATTAATATGATCATTGATGTTGTGGTAATTTCGGTTAATTGGTATAAAATTATTATTAAATTGATGGAATGTAAAATTCATTATATAGATAACATTGTGAATGAAAATAGTTTTACCAACTATATAAATATTGGTATTCATGAAGACTTACACAATATTTGGGACATTATATTATCGAGGTAAAAATAAATAAATTTTGATTAGGTTTATTTTTTATTTTAGGACCAATTATGGAATTCACATTTTCTGAATATATATTAATCTATTATTTCTTTATTTTTCATAATAAAAAATATATTTTGGAGAATATAGGAATAAGGAATACATAGTTTTTGGTATTATCCTTGAAGGGTGATTGTTTTTAATTAGAGATAAATGTTATGTTTTT
Organism: Viscum album; assembly: GCA_963277665.1. Taxonomy (NCBI): domain Eukaryota; kingdom Viridiplantae; phylum Streptophyta; class Magnoliopsida; order Santalales; family Viscaceae; genus Viscum; species Viscum album. The sequence continues at coordinate 1,599,280,490 of OY728161.1, forward strand.
CATGGAATAATATATTATTAAATCATTTTTATCCTTGGTATTAAATATTTTTTTCTAATATTTTCAATACTTTTAAGGATTGTTTTTAATCAAATTATTTATTTTGAACCTTGGGAATTTTTTTAATTATATATTAACATTGTATTTGTTTGTATAATGTTTAATTTATATTTGATATTATCTTATTTTATGATATATATTTTTGGTTTAATTTAATTTATTTTGTTAGGAGGGATAAAATTTCCATACCTTTTATTTCTTATAATTCATTTGTGGTTTATTTTAGCAATTCTAGCATTAAAACCCCATTTCTGAATATTATTTTCTGGGATTAAAATATGGGATCTATGTAGAATATAATTTAAACTTACAAACAAAGTATGAAATTAAATTTATGGAATTTAGGAAAATCTTATAAATATATTCTTAGTATTGTTGTTAAATAAATTCATCAACTCTTGTAAAAATAAACATTAAATGATTTTTTTCACATTACATTCTTTTTTGATGAATTATGGACTTTTTAATGCCAAATTAGTTTTGCATTTTCTGGTCACTGACTTCATATGATCATTCACATTAATATTATAGATGTTTTCTATCACTCTATATCAGGAATTGGATGTTAATTTTTTAATCCATATTCATATTTATTGATCTCACTAATTTTTTAATACTTGCAAACAAGTTATTTTTCATCAAATATGAGAATGATATTTCTATTTACCTCTTATGAAGTTTTTATTATTTACACTTTTTATGATGTGGGTTATAAAAAATATATTTTTGATTGTAAAAATATTTAATATCAATATCATGTAAAAATTAGGAGATTAAATGTGTTATTGTGGGATGTAACACCCATTAATTTCAAATGATCATTATGTTTGATATCATATACAACACACAACACAGAGCTTCAACAAACCCCACATTCTTATTATTTTAAACATGTCTCTTCTGACCTAGCCCTTGAATTGGAATGTATTAATATGGGAGAATAAATCAAGATATATATATGATGTGCATACTAAAAATAATTGAATTTATGAATAAATTACATATATTCACTAAATTTTTAGTAAATCCATTTTACACATTCCTTTCTATTTTGTGGATAAAGACTATTTTTTATTAGGATAGAGAAGATATTTTTTTTGTTTCTGTATTGGGGGACCCATTACATAGCTCAGAGTCCATAGGAGAAGTAGACAAGGAAAATTTCTTCAAGGTCAAGTGCATCATAATTTCTACATCATCCTACAGACATCACACAACCTACGTGATGCCAACATCATTGTTTGCCAACATCATGCTTACATCAATACATTCCCTTGTAATTCTAACAACACTACATAACTATGTCAATATTATGTCACATATTAAGTCATAAATATTCCATGTGTCTATCTATTATTTTATCCATGATCATTTTGAAATAGGATAATGGGGTTTAACACTCATGATCTACCCATCAATAAAAAAGAAATCATTTTATACTTTTCAAATAATTTTTCATACAAATATTATTATTGATCTTTTTAGTATATATTATAATTAATTTTTACAAAATTAATAAATTTTGTTTTATTAAAGGATATAATTTTTTGAATAAGTATAATAATTTTTTAACTATGGTGAAATATTCGGGATTTTTCAAGAAAGATTGACATTTTGGTGAATAGTGAGAATACCAATTTTATAAAAAACTATCACTTTTATGATATTATTATAATGAATGAATGGAATAATAAATTATAAAAAACATTTATAGGCTAAATATATGTTAAATAATTCAAATAATATATTTTATTCATTATTTTTAATTAGGATCCCATTTAGGACCATTTCGAACCTAAACTATATTTTCACAAAATTTAAAAAATTTAATTGGGCCTTTGAATTTAATGATATACATTTTGGATTCATTCGGATTTAGATTAATACAAAATTATAAAACCACTATGTTTTTTATTATTTAACCAAAAAAATTATGTAAATAATTTTCTTAGTTCATTTCAAGGATAAATTAATTTTGAAACAAGATTATGATTTTTTCTAAAAAATATTTTCATTCATTTTGTTTATGTGTGTTAAAAATAATTAATGACCCTTTTATGAATTGAATTCAATAGGTAGGAATATATATTTAGAATCATAATTAATAAATTTCGTATATATTTCAATTTTTCCCCAAAAAATCTTTTTAATTTTATTGGATATGTGATTTTTATACCATAACAACAAAACGTTTGAAAATATGGAAATTTCATTCCAATTTTCTTTGATAATTACCTTCTTATGGCATTAACTAAAGAATAAAAAAACATTACGCATTATATTTAGATATATTTAATATTTTTTCATTGGGATAAAATAGGTTTTTTATGTTATAAAAGGTTATTAAAAATATGAATGAATTTTTTTATCACAATAATTTTTTATAGATGAAATAATTACCTTAAATGATTATAAAACCCCGATATAATGATTGTTCATAAAGTATACATATCATGAAAATGATTTTAAAATCATTTAATGTAATAGTTATTTTTTAAGATACACTGTCACAATACTTTTATTGATAAATATAGAATATTTAATATTATTTAAATGTTTATATTTCAATTATATTACTATCACGATTTTATTAAAGTCAAACAATGTGAATAGTTTCAGAAATGACTATAATTGTATATCATTTTAGAAAAAAAATTATTTAGTGATTTTAAATTCATAAATATCTTATCATTGGGAAATTTAAGGGGATATGATCTATAATATCAACCAATGTTCATTTATTTTCAAATTATCCTTTTATTGTATATTTCAAGACAATTAATATGTAGAAATAATTTTGATGTCCTGGTAATCCTCAAAAGGGATGACAATGGGTTAATAACAAGGACATAATGTTTAAAATAACCTAAAATTTGGGATAAAAAACAATTTTATGAGTTTATTTATATCATATATCATATTAGTTCAATATTAATCTAGTTTTAAAACATTTATCTATTAATGTGGACTAAATAATATTTTAATGCATTCAAAATTTTCATGAGTACAAATTCCCTAACTTATAAAAAGAAGACCACCCTCCTACCATCTCCAAACGTCAAGATCCATTTTTTTCATCAAATGAATACCAAAAAATAATTTTAATTTACAATCCCATGTTATTGAGGATTTAATATAGGCATAATACAAACCATTAAGTGATTAATGTGTAAAAAATAAGATGTACAAAAGAGCGGTATATTTTTTTAACTGAATATTCAGTATTATTTCTTTTTACCCATTAAATTATATCATAACCATTAAAATATAATAACATAAATATATCCCACATAATGGGATTTTATTACGTTAATGTAATAACACTATTTATCATTTTTTTCCATTCTATTGGTATTAAAAATATCATTAGTTTGTAGGTGTAGACTATCACCTCTCTGAAGTGATGAATTTTATTTCTCATAACCACCCCACAAGGATTGTTATTAATATGGATCTAATAATTATATAATATATTCAGTACCTCATATTTATTTTATAATTTTAAAATATTACATACATTTTTATAATCCCACCCATTAAAAAATGATAATATTTATGGTGTATACTTATAGAATACCACCTTCATGAGGTGATAAGATCAGTTAATCAAATTATCTATTAATGATTCATTATAAAATTTTATATTATGAATAAAAAATATAATTATTAATAACTTATATATTATGGAATAACATAATATATGGCAATGGTCACCACACTGATGTTTTTTTTGAAATTATGAAATGAGCATCCTTAAAATAACTGACATGGATATAGTAGATGAAGTAACTGAAAATTTTGTAAAACAAATTATATAATGGTTTTAATGATAAGTTTTTCAACATATAAATATATCATATATAATAGAAAAAATTAATATATTATTTTATACAATATTTAAATGACACATTTTATATGTCAAGAATTGATGTAAGAGATTCAATATCTCGAATTCTTTTCAGTGATAATTCATCCATTTTGACCACATATGTTATCGTTTTTTATATTGATAACTACATTATTAATATATTTTCATATTATTTTATTTCAGTTTTTTTCAAATCAATTTGTGGTTATCTTCTTCAATATCCATTTGTTTCAAATGTTATTAAATTTTTAAGGGATAATTTATAATAAAACCCCATTTTAAATGTTTTAAACAATGATTTTATAATATTTTTTATAATGTTTGAAAAATGTTTATATGATTAAATAAATTATTTAAATTGGAAAAATTACCCATATATTGTATTTCATTATAGATTAATAAATATTAATATTATTTTGTATTTCGTAGAAAATATTTATCAATGTAAAAAGGGATTTTTTAATGAATACGACATCAATAAGTTTTCTAAAAACCATAATCATTAATATAGATTTGGTTTTCAATAAAATCTTCCATACGTTATTCAAATAAATACAATTGTCCTTATTTAATTAATATTTATTTTTGAAAATTTATTTTCAAAAGTGAATGTTTATTTTAATATCTAGATGTTTTTTAATATGGATGAAAGGAATATTTTTATATGATTAACGATGAAAATAACAAATTTAATGTCTTATGTACATATTGCTTTAATTTGGAACTATTTTTGAAGATGGGTGTTCCCAATATAGCTCATTATGATGGGTGATCGTCAAATTGTTAATGATGATGGTTGGGACCAATTCAAAACACTAGTGGATTGGGTGAAGGGAAAGAGTTACCAAGTTATTGGTTTCCCATAGGGTAATATTGGAATTTTAATGGGAGTTTATTCTATTTATAATCGTTATTTTATATGTGATATAAAAATGATTTCCCATGTCATGTGAATGAATGTTTTATTATTTCTAATGAGTTTTCATTTAAATGTTTTAGTTTATTAAGGTAATTAAACGTTCTTCTATTTTAATGTAATGAATATGTAGTTTTGGTAACAAATGTATGTTTATTACGATTTTTTTCAAGGGTTATGATATTATCTATGAACCCCTCACAAGTTTTTTCTTTTTTGAATTCTTATAATGTGACTTATGAAAAATATTTGGCAGAAAAGTTGATTTCATGTGTTATTAAATGATTATGTTAGAATAGAGTTTATTATGTTAAAGAAAAAATTTTCATATTTAATTTGAGGGTTTGAAAATGGATTAATTGGTGTCATCTAATTTTATATAAGTCTATTATTGATAATTTATTTCTCATTACATACTTTTATGTCATTTATCATAGGGAATAAGTATGTGTATTAAATTTAATATTATCCTAGTTCTAGAAAATGATGATCCCTTTAATGGAGAAATAATGTGTTTATGAAGAAATTTTTTATTAAAAAAATGGATACTCTATAGAAATTGGCGTTTTTAAAGAGTATTTTAACTATAAATAACACAAATAATAAAACATCCTTAGTTATATACGTTTTCCTATTTTTCTATATGATGTTTTGTGTTTTGGAAGGCCAAAATTGGGAGAAACATCTATATATCAAAGAAAAAATTCTAAGGAAATTTTTTTAACACGAGATATAAGGGAAATTTTTTTAAGGTATTATAAATTTCTATTGTCACGACACATGATTATTATTATAAGGGAATAGTGGTTCACACACAATTTTATCAATTAGTATCATGTAGTCAGATGAATCGATGTTTCAAACAAATAGGACCCGACATGTGGTAGTAGTTTAATGTATTAGTATTTAAAATATAATGTTAATTAATTCAATTACATTCGTAAACTATAGATTAATAATAAAAAATTTATTTTACACGGTATTCATGATTTTTTTTATGATTAATTAATTGGATATGGGAAATTTCTTGTCAAATTATTATTATCTCATCATGGATTGTTCAACATATACGTGAGATATAGTTTATTTTACTGGCTATGGTTTAATCACATGGTATAGTTTTGATTTTAAAAGATTGCGAGTAAATGATTTCATGTAAGGACATGCATCGGTACTTAATTTTAGACATTTTTTTATTAAAGTATACATGGTTTTTTAAAGGGATTAAATGAATATTTAGATACTATATCATTATATATATATAACCCATTTTTGGAGTGGGAATATTCATGGATAAAATTTTCATCCCCTTCCAATCCACTAATCTTCCAACAATATATACTAATATAAATCCAAAAGGATTATAATGGATTTATCAATTCATGTTCATGGATTGAACAAGTTATCATTTTAAAATTGAACGGATATCATAATGATATTCAAACTCCAAATATTGTTTTTGGGATTTGAAGAATGATGAATCAATATTTTATTCACATGAGTATGATCTAAAGGAAACCTCTCTCTATGATATTAACATATAACACATTAATGATAAAAAATTATATCAACCATTACAAACTAAAAATGTACAATTTATAGTTTTAATCTATTTTTTTCAAATTGATTTTTTTTTCATATTGAATCATGGGGAAATCAATATATTAGTATAATATATTTGATGTATCAAAATTAATCTAGATGATGTTTTTAATATTTAACCATATATGAAACTTCCTGAGGCACATGAGTTCGTACAAGTGTTATCAAAGTGTTCATAGAATAAATTCAAGTCAAATTTAAATTTAAATTAATGATATTAATATAGGGTTTTTCTAAGTCATCAATTCTCCTATCTATGTTTCGATCAACATTCAAATGTACATGAGATGACATTTCAAATATCTTTTTTTTATTTTAATTAAAAAAAATATAATATATAAATTATAAATATACATGAAGGGAACATTCGGTGGAATTTACAGGGTGGGTTATACCATGCTAATTAAATGGTCATAAATTTAATACCCAAAGACCATGGGGGTGATTCCAGTATATATGAAAAAAATATAACGTGTCATTAAAATTGGTGGTCATGGGAGACAATTTGTATACATATTGATATAAAAATATTCTCCCTTTTATTACTGGTGACACCCTCTACATAACATCCAAACCAAATGGAACGAGTTATTATTATTAATAAAAAATTTATATTAAATGGATACTCACACATGGGGGTTCCTAATTAACTCTCTACCGGAAAAGTGGGTGTACTTGTTTCTTTACAATGGGTAACCCATAAGATAGGAATATAAACACAACGTAATCCATTATGGGTCAATATAGAAACAAATTATAAAAAATTATTTGAATTCATTAAAATTATGATATTATAGAATTTTATTATTTTATTTTTGTTATGAAATATTATTTCATGTCAAAAGATCATATGTTGAGACTAACCAATTCGTTATTAATTTCATATTTGTATTGTTTTTAATTATTACATTTTTGTTTCTATTATAATAATTAATTATTATTCCTTTTTTGATGTTCATCCGACCCTCTATCCATTATTAAATGTATATGGGCATGTTTGACTATATTTTGAGTTTTAAAAAAATTTATTAACGAATAATATGCACCCACTACTGTACATGTGTGTCTAAATTGGAAAATTAATAATATATCTATGACATTGTATCTTCATGGATTTTCCATTTATTATATTAAACTATTATATTGGTTATGATGATATGAGGCACTTAGACGGTGTGAGATTTCGAGACACTTTCTATCCAGAATAAATGTTTGATATATACTAAATATAATAATTTTCACATATGGGATGTTCTCCTAAAAAAGTGGAATATATTCTATACATGTACCTGGATCAGAAATCAAACAGCACTGTTGAGTTCAGGATAGATGTTTTACCCTAGGTACGACTTAAAATTCGTTTAAAATAGTCATTTGTAGAACCGTTGTAATGGGATTAAAATAAATAAAATTGTTTAATAAAAATTATTTTGATGCAGGGACCTAGTTTCATATTTAAGTATTAGAATATGAAAAATTCATAGGGGTAGCCTCATTACCTTGTGAATTTGATGAGTCTCATTAGATTGTTGGAGGAGACACTATTGGCGTACAATGATATTATTACAAATCAAATATCGATGAATGTTGTATTAAATGGATTTTGACAATGAAAATGTGGTGATAATCGTTCTTCATCAATAATTGAATTGAATCATGGTATGTTGTTGTTTTATTTGGATTTATTCCCCCTTTTTAATCCATATGATTAATGGGAATAAACCAATAACCTAATTTATCCATGGATCATGAACATTTGTGGGATGGGACTGTTACATGGTGATTTTTTGGAGAATTAATTGGATTTTATTCATCGTTTATCTGATTGAAATAAATCTAAATTGACACAAACATCGATTAAGGTCAATTTATCTCATTATTTGAGGTTCGTTTTTCCACCCCAGTTCAGCGATTAAACAGAGGTGTTCTTCATTTGGTTTGAGGATTAACTATTGATGATCAATCAATCATTTCTCACCTGTTTCTTGGAAAAATGACCTGATATCATTGATCTAGGATCAGAATGAAATTTTAGAGGTATGATGATAAAGATAGAGTGATTCATATATTGAATTACTCTTTATTATTCATTCTTTAGTGTTATTAATCAAGGAATGAATAACATCAATTGAATCCATATTTCGAGCAGTTCTGCTGATGAAATGTTTGGATTCAGTGATGTAATAGAAAAAAAATCTAGATATCTAGTTTTGGAACTTTTAGGTAAATGAATTAAGGGACATGTGATATCTAGAGGTTTTTGGAGGAATATATAATATTTTTGGAAAATATCATACAACACGACGTGCAATATAGGGTTACATAGTGTGTGGGTCCACTTAAGTAGTTTACTGGGTTTTGGGATAAGGATAATGATCAGTACTCATATGAACCATGTCACATGATGTGTGACCCTTCCCGGTTGACTCATCATGTACATTGGATGTACAAATACATGATTTTGAGTAAACATGCATAAATAATTTGTGTTCTCTTCCAGGGACATGGCTTCGCATACAAGTACCACTACACATACTTGGCTTCAGTATACATACATAACTAGAAGACACATGGAGAATACTATGTATCTCTATAGACCATGTACACATTCTACATGCCGGGTATATAGAGACTACATGTTGTGCGAGGCTCTTCTATATGGACACGACTTGGGGTAGTTTTACACATTGTATACCCATTTGTAAATTCTATGTACTCCATTCAAGAGTTCATTTGTCTCTTAATTTTCAATTTTTCTACCATTATAGGTTTATTGAGTTCCCATCGTCCTTTACCTAAAGGGTATAGTTCATCATTATATCTACATCGTTCGATTATGATTCCTTATAGAGGCCGAGTCTCAGATAGAGTTATGTTGTTCATCTATGATAATGGGGTGTGATCCTCTTTCATCCCTAGATGGAGTTTGTCGAGTCAGTGTGAACTCCCTATGTAGGAATTATTCCTTCATCTCGATGGATGTATATGTAGGGTTTGTATAATCTTGTACATATGATCCCCTATGTAGTGTCTTAATACAAACTGGGTATATGTCGTCACCCATCGGTTTTGGGCATGACCCCTTTTCTATGTTGCATGGTCCCTATAAAACAGTGATCTTCCTTGTGTAGGGTTTAATGACCTGGACCTCTTTATCCTGTGTCTCTGATTGTAGCATATCTCGTAGAGTTAGTTTTCCTGGAAGTATTATTACTTCAAGACGAAGCATATGGCCAGTAGTTGGTTATGACATCTTGAGGCAGTGGTGTATTTCAAATGTATATATTGGTATTTATATTATACAATGATTTTTTATCTTTTATTGATATGATTATACATGTTCCACTTTTTATAGTGTTTTTAGGGTATCCAACTGATTATTGCTATGCTCACCCATGCGTGGGTTTTCCCTCACGTGTCTTGTCTCATGCAGATGAAAAACGTCTCTATGATGTTCTTGGAGGACATGGAGCGGGTGGAGTGTAGTTGGAGCATGAAGGACATTGGTTTTTCCCAAGAAATTTTATTGGACTTATTCTTTACCTTTCGAGATGGTTGTTTTATTAATTTTTTTATAGACTTTTATTTGGGACCCTTTTTTCACTTTCATTATTTTATTTTCCTACTCTATCGTGGGATCAAATATGTATGAATACATTCTTCCAACTATTTAAATTTAATCAATATATGGGATTACAGATTTATGTCTGTGTACGTACATTAGGAAAATTCCCCACATTTATGGGATATGCCTAATCAGCACTGGTCTCCATCCTCTGGCCTATTAGAGGCATTTTTAGGATAGTCGCAGCACAGGCCCATCTTGGATGGTAAATGGAAGAGTGGTATTATAGGGTTAGTTTTAATTTAAGGACATGTATTCTATGATATTGGTCTGGGGAAATAGTTTTCAATGTTTTGAGTTCATCATTTGGGTTATGGTCTACAGTGTTGGCATGGTGACAAATGTATCCATACACCAGGACTCGTATCACCTACCTTTCGACTCAGTACACGAGAAAGTAGGTTTTATTATAAACAATGGACCATTAATCCTATAGGAACAGTTTGTGGTTGGATTTCCTATTTGATTAATATATCTATATATACTATTTTAACCTTGATACATATTGTTTCATTTCAGTATGCCTCAACGTAGACAACCAGGTTAGATTCCACATCATTATCAAATGGAAAATCCACCAAATTATGAGGCATCTTTACAAGGACATTTAATAGATATAGGACATACGAGTTGTTCACTAGCAATACCTACTCCTGTTAAGAAAGATCTAACACTAGCACTACTAGGTGACGATGAAAAAAGATTGTGTTCATTGCATGAGTTTAAAAGGTAGTGACCTCTGATGTTTTAGGTTGATACAGTCCCCCATGTAGAAAAGGACTATCTAGAGGTAATTATTTGTTTTTCTTCTGTTCAAGTACGCCTTCCAATAATATGGAATTCTATGGATAGAGTCTTCTCCACGACTATATAGGAAAATGGTGGATTTATGAGACATAGTCACATGATGAGACAGATGTCTGAAGGACAGATATCAAGCGTATCTTCAGATATATGTTCTATCCTATCATGTTTGGATCTATACACATATATGATATTTTTAATATAGCGTAAGCCAATATTACGGTGGAAGAGTATTCAATGAGTTTTTTGATTTCTCAAGATAATCCTTTGATATGGTATTGGCCAGTTTTTTAGGGGTTGGAATTTTGAGCATGGCTTGTGTCGGGGCATCAGGGCAACACAAGTATATATTAGAATTTCCATTGATGTAGCAGTGGTTTGATAAATCATTATTTGTAGAATGTTTCCTAAAAGATTATACACCAGTATTTGGAGCTAGTAATGGATCCCAATAGTTGTGTGAGTAGTAGAAGGTAGCCTATGATAGTCACAGGAATCCAAGTATTTTATAAACATGAGTAGGCGATCACAGGACTAACGGTCAGTAGTGTAGGGATCCTAGGGAACCTCTAATAATCCTATAGAATGGCGGTGTTTCTCCTACAATGTTTGTAGATTATTTGAACTATATTACTCGGTCCACCATAATGGTGATCGATATACAGTAAAGGGACCACTGATATTGTGAAAAGGGCATGAGAAGGTTGGATAATATGGGGGAAGACGTGGTAGATATAGTAGTATGGTATTGTGAGGTGGTTAGAGGGTTGAACTATTACAACCACCACCCCTAAGTGGTCCAAACCAGGCTCAAGGAACTGGTGGAAAAGAATGAGGCCAGATAAAATATATAGTGTACTATAACTCAAGGCTTTAGGGATGATTCCATGTAAGATATATCTAATTTATACTTTAGCTGTAGTATTTATAGATACAGGTGTCATACATTCCTTATTTTCATCATCTATGGTTCATGACATTGGGATTTAGAATGAGATTTTTCATTTCCCCTTATGGTAGAAGACTCCAATAGGCAGTGACTCAATGAATTCACACATGTGTCAATATTGTGACATGATGATTGTAGGTGAGTTTTTTATGGCATATCATTATTGATGAAATGAGTCCTTATGCATCCATTTATGTATAGACTTTCTATCAACATTTCATATCAAGATTGACTATTTTATGAGGATGATGAGGTGTGTCCGTAGTAATAGAATTCTAGTTTCTATTTAGGGTGAAAAGGAATCCTTGGTGAAGTAGGATGAGCCTAGGCATAGAATAATGTAGCCCATTACTCGTCAATTGGATATCCAAACCCCTGGTACAGTGGATGATGTTAGTTTTCTATTTCTTACAGTAGTGGCAGAGTATGAGAAAATATTTCCTCATGATGTACTGGGATTACATATCTAATGAGTGGTTGATTGTTGAATCAACAAAAATATTGGTATTACACTGATATCTACACCAGTATATTAGATGGATCTCATAGAGATTAAGTATCTAAGGATTTAGTTATATTATTTGTAGTAGGAGGGATTTTTGAGACCCTGTGTTTCACCCTGGGTTATCCCAGTGTTGTTTTCCAATATGGAAGACATAATCATGAGGTTATGTGTGAATTACTAATTCATGAACAATATGACTATGAAGAACATGTATCCACTAACAAATATCCATGACCAACATGACCATTTAAATGGGGCATGATGGTTCTCAATCCTTGACCTCAGATCAGGCTATCATCCATTTAGAGTACGAGACAAGAATATTCCGATGATGGAATCCATATGTCATTACCGTCACAATGAGAATGTGGTTATGCTATTTGGCGTGAAAATATTCACATGTGTGTTCATGTGACTCATGAACGAGATATTTTAGCATTTCATGGGCCGATTCATGGTAGTATTTATTAATTACATCCTAGTCTATCTTGTAACTGAAGAGGATATCATGGTATAGTTTAGTACGGTCTTGAACACACTCCATGAGGACAAGATTAATGGGATGATATCAATGCGTCAGTTGTAACACCCGAGGTAAATAAATAAAATGACATTTTTATATTTATCACTTTTTTTGAATAGAATTTTAATATTAATTTAAAGGGAATGCTGTGCTTGATGGCTTACCCAATACGCAACAACAAGTTTTTTTGAATTCTTATGTTGCACTCTAATAATAAAATAAAATTATTTTAAATGTTAGTTAACACGTAGCTATTGTATTGGCAGGAATGAATAGAAATAACTAAAACATTATTATATATGTTTGTTAAATGTTATTACATTTATCCAATAAAGTATAAAGGCATAAAATACGAAAAGAATTCAATTTTAGGCATATATACTCTAATTTTCATTAAAGGTCCACTTATCAACTTTTGATGGCGAACCATCATTAAATATAGTTTTGGTCACTCTTATACATTCTATTTAACCAAATAAAACTCTTCTTTAGAATTGGGACATCAAAATTCACTTTGTGTGTAAATTTTTGGTATTTTTTCGATAAAGATCCTTTTTAATGAATAGTGAAAAATGTTGTATTTTAATTCAAAACCTCTTTTAAATCTAATTTATTTATATGATTAGTCTATCTTTTGAATTGGTTTAAAATTGATATTAGAATATATTTTTACCATTTAATCCAATAGTGGTCATTGGAATTAATTTCATCTAGAAATTGGACTTAAACAAGTGTCAATCTTTTGATACTTATTGTTTCATAAAAACATGCTATTTGCACTGACAATGGGAATTAATTATTAAATTAATTAATGTAACTTATATGTTTTGAATATTTTAAAATATAAATAGTTTTTTAATTCGGAATATCAAATATATCCTAGGGTAAATTTTTGGTAATTTTATGAAAAACTTCAATTTTTGATGAATAGTGAAACCACTATGTGGTAATTAAAGAAACTGATTTTCCGTTTAAATGAAACTTTACCACTTTTGTGATTTAAATTTCAAAAATCTGACATACATGGTTGTCATTAATAATTAAAATTTGGTTCAATGGGATTAAAATAATTTTTTGATGAATAGTAACTTTTAAGTTTATTAATCACGATTAGAGGTAATTAGTGTAATTTAAGGTAAAAATAATGTTTTAATAATATGAAATGACCTAGACAAATGTCCTACCATCATTGGATGTGTCATGGACGACCACGAAAATCCATGGGTCAAGTTGGGGACCCCATGGAGCCACTTTTTTAGGAAAATGAAATTAATACCTTTTTATTTAATGTTAAAATTAAAATGTCAGAAACATGTGTTGTTTTACTAAAACAATTTTTATATGGGGTTATACAAGTCAGATGTTTGACTATAAATATTAATTGTAAAGATAAATAGATTTCCTACATCATAGTATTTTTTTTTATAATTTTTAGACATTAAATAAATTAAATTATTTATGACACCATGATGATGTAGTGATTACCTCATTATTTAACGATTTAAATAAAATGGAAATATATTGTAAAATCTAAGATCTACACATGTCCAAAACCTATTGTATGACTGGATTTATAATCCTTATCACCTTATCCTAGAAATAAAGCAATGTGGGATCTTTTAAATGTGACAACCCTGCTTTTTATTACAACTTAAACATGATTTAATACATAAAACTTCACTTGATAAAACAAAGAAGATCGAGAGGTTTAGTGTCTTTGGGGCTTAGGATCATTACATAAAAACTTTAAACTTGAAACACAACATCCTTATTGAAAACTTCCTTTACATGACCAATACATTCCTTCGTACTTAGCATTGCATGGGATAACCTGAGGACATGCATAAGAAAAGGGTGAGCTATAAAGCCCAGTAAGGGAGTACATAATGAATAACATGAGGAGTACAATACATGTTAGGCAATAGGCATATCAATAGAGCATAAGAGAGACATGAACATAAAGTCATGATAAAGCATGATAATCATAACATGGAAATGTGGCAACAACACTTAACATTGAATTAGCATGAGCCAAGGCTCATTGCACATGGAGCATGAGTAAACCCTCATTGCATTTGAAGCACGAGTAAACCCTCGTTGCACTTGAATTAGCATGAGTCAACACTCATTGCACATGACGTATCATGATACTATACTTTACCCAATGCATTGGAGCGCTATCAGGGCACACCCTTCTTAAACATTTCATTTCATGCATAAGTGTGCCACATGGATCATAAAACATGGATTCATAAAACATAATCATTTCTTCCACGATAAAGGAATGTGGAATTCATACATGAAACTTTACAATCAATACGTATATGTGCATAAAGGTGAATACCCTTGATGGAGAAATGGGCATGGTATTCACTACACAAAGACATTGGCTTAGAAAATTGGTGCGATTTCGGCAGCGTAACGGCGTGACATAAGAATTCATAAAAAAGGTTGATGAGAAAGAAAGGGGTTCCTCATAATATTTACATGTAATGGACAGTAAGGAGATCATATATATACATGTCCCAACAATAGAAATGGAATTTAGATTCATGATACAAAAGTATTGCTTGAATGTAAAAGAAAATAGAGAGAAGTTCCTTTCGGAATTTCGGCATAGTAACGGGTGTACATGGGAGGCATTTAATGAGAGAGAAAGGGTTCTACCATCATTCAAACAATAAGAGGGCAGTATGGGGGAGGTGCGAAACCATACCCCAACATTCATAAATGAAATTAAAAGGGCAATACAACTTAAAGAAAATTGACAAAAATGAGAAAGGAAGAAAAACCCTTACTTGGAAGTGTGCTTCCAAAGGCTAGAGAGAGGCTTGTGAGAGGCTTCTTGGGAGCTTGGGGCACCTTGAGAGGATTATAGAGAGAGTAGGGCAGAGGTTGGACGAACTTCAAGGGCTTTTAGTGAGGAGGAAGTGGGAGCTTGGGTGGGTTTATATAGGAAAGATGAGAGAATTCTTTATTATTTAGGTTTGGGTCCCCTTATATTAAAATAATCCAAACCAAAAACCATCCCATGGTATTTGCCCATGGTTTCTGGAAAAGGAAAGAGGAAAACAATATTTTACAAGTCCAAGGTCCGAACTTATTAAAAAATTAGGGTTGCTTATGTGGAGGTGAGTCACACTCCCATGGAAATTAATTTAAAAAGGCAAAGTGTTGAATAAGTCTTGAGGGCTCCATTAATGCTTTGAAAAGTGAGTCAAACAAACCCAAAACCTCATTATTTTAATGATAAAACATATATTGGCCGAACATATGGATTATGGTATTTTATTACATCACCATTGGGTCATTATGATGTCATAAAACACATTATATATATAAATGGTATTTAATTTTTACCCAAAAATTTGACTGTCTCAGAAAATTATGAAAAATTCACCGTTGGATAATTTCGACGTCCTGATTCCAAAAATAATATTTATTTTATCTAAATAATTTTCTAAATATGTGAATTTTCACTTTTAAAATAAAAACCGACATTTATAAAAAATTCACGGGTTTTGACAGAAATGGCTTTCAAACCTTAATAAAAATTTTAATTGCATTCATAAAATTATAAGATCATTTATATTTAATAAAAATTAATTTAATATTAATAATAATATTTTATTAAAATATTATTTAATTCAAAAATCCTTTAATTTAATAAAATATAATTCTTAATTAAATAATAACTAAAAACATCATTTGTACTTTAAAAACTAATTACAATGCATCAAAAATGACTAGAAATTATATTCATTATTATATAAAAAAATAATGTACATGAACATGGTGCTACTTATTTGTTACATAACCCCTTAAAATAGCCGCATAAGACCTAAGGGTAAGGTGTGCGATGGTGAAAGACTCTTGGGGTTGCTCGGATAACATTGCTCGAGTGGTGATCTCTATCAACTTCCATTTTTCCCGTAGACGATCACGTTCGAGCTTGACTTGATGAAGCTCAGCTTGGGCTTGGTCAAGGGCAAAGCCCAAAGACGCCACCTCCTTTCCGAGCTCCGACAAATGGGCTTCATAAGGGGCAATTCTACTGGATGAGGCCATCGCTTCCTTTGTCTGAGTAGAAAAATTGGTTCGTTAAAGCCTTATATTTAAACTACCCAGATGATCACTGTTCAACGGATATAAAAGTAACGGTCACAAATCCTAACGTTAAACTAAAGAAGTTGACATCTTATAAAAACATAAAGAAACATTTAACTGGATCAAGAGGGATTTTCCATTAATGAAATTTTGGGTCGTTACAACATTCCCCCCTTAAAAAATTTCGCCCTCGAAATTTTCCTTTTCCCACACTAAAACAAATGTGGGTAACTTAGCTTCATCATATCCTCCGACTCCCAAGTTGCTTCTTCAAACTTGTGGTTTCTCCACAACACCTTGACGAGGGGCATTGTCTTATTTCGTAGAACTTTTTCTCTACGATCTAAGATCTTCACTGGTAGCACCTCATAAGAAAGATCGTCTTCTAATTGTACCATCTCAGAAGAGAGTACATGTGAAGGGTCTGGTATGTACTTCCTTAAGAGGGATAAATGGAAGACATCATGCACCTTGGCCATAGTAGGTGGAAGTGCTAGTCGATAGGCCACAGCCCCAACACGATCAAGAATCTCGAAGGGGCCGATGTACCTTGGACTTAACTTCCCTTTCTTTCCAAACCTCATGACCTTCTTCCACGGAGATATGCGTAAAAACACCATGTCTCCGACTTTAAACTCAAGGTCTCGTCGACGATTATCTGCATAACTCTTCTGTCGACTTTGGGCTGCCTTGATATGCTGCTGAATGGTTTTCACCTTCTCCACCATTTCTTCGACCATTTCTGGTCCAAGCAGCTTACGTTCACCGACCTCATCACAACATGCCGGTGTTCTACACCTTTTCCCATACAGGGCTTCATATGGTGCCATTTGGATGCTTGAGTGGAAACTATTATTATAAGAGAACTCAACCAGAGGAAGATGCTGATCCCATCCTCCTTTAAAGTCCATTGAGCATGCTCTCAACATATCCTCAAGTGTTTGGATAGTCCGCTCGGATTGGCCATCAGTTTGAGGATGATAGGCCGTACTGAAGTTCAGTTCAGTATTCAGAGCATGTTGAAGACTCTTCCAAAACTTAGAGGTAAATCTTGGATCTCGGTCAGACACAATAGATAGTGGTACCCCATGCAACCGTACCACTTCCCTGATATATATCCGTGCCAGTTGATCAAAAGAGAAATCCTCTCGAATAGCAATGAAGTGTGCAGTCTTTGTAAGACGATCCACAATAACCCAGATTGCATTGTTGCTTTTGGATGTCCTTGGAAGTCCAGTGACGAAGTCCATGTTGATGTTCTCCCATTTCCATTCTGGTATGGGCAATGGTTGCATCATCCCCTTATACTTCTGCCTCTATGCCTTCACTTGCTGACACACCAGGCACTTTGATGTATATTCGGCGATCTCCTTCTTCATATTATCCCACCAAAAGTTTTCTCGGAGATCTCGATACATCTTTGTGCTCCCTGGGTGAATAGAGAAATTTGAACTATGTGCATCATCCAAAAGTTCCTTCTTCAGCTCCGAACTTGATGGGACACATAGTCTTTTCCCAAACCGCACAATTCCTTCTTCATTAACATTAAACTCTGAGGATTTTCCCTTTTTGATAGCTTCCACTTTTTCTTGGATTCTCGCATCATCCTTTTGAGCATCCTTTAACCTTTCCAAAAGAGATGGTTGAGCAATCATTTGTGAAAGGATTGATGATGTTCCCTTCTTTATGATTCCCACGTCCATCTTCATCAAGTCTAAGAAGATTGAATCCTTCTCAATTCTCATCATTGATAGAATTGCTGGATCCTTTCTACTTAGGGCATCCGCCACCTTGTTCGCCTTCCCAGGGTGGTGATGTATTGAACAGTCATAATCCTTGATGAGCTCTATCCATCTTCTCTGGCGCATATTAAGCTCTTTCTGTGTGAATATATATTTAAGACTCTTGTGGTCAGTATATATCTCACATTTCTCTCCATAGAGATAATGCCGCCAGATTTTCAAGGAAAAGATCACCGCCGCCAACTCTAGATCATGCGTTGGATAGTTTCGCTCATGGATTTTCAACTGTCTTGAGGCATAGGATATCACTTTATCATTCTGCATCAGCACACATCCTAAGCCCTTCTTCGAAGCATCACTGAATACCACAAAAAGCTCCCCACTTGTGGGTAAAGTGAGCACAGGTGCAGTGATAGGCCTCCTTTTCAACTCCTTGAAGCTTTCTTCGCATTCATCACTCCAAGAAAACTTTACTCCCTTTCGAGTTAGCTTGGTAAGAGGGTTGGACAATCGTGAGAAGTTTCTCACAAATCGTCGATAATATCCAGCTAACCCCAAGAAGCTACGGATATCAGTTACCGATGTTGGCCTCGGCCATCCCTAAATTGCATCTGTTTTGGAGGGGTCCACAGATATCCCATTGCTTGTGATGATATGGCCCAAGAATGAGACCTCCTTCAACCAGAACTCACACTTGATGTACTTGGCATAGAGCTTCTCCTTGCGCAAAGTCTCCAGTACAGTTCTTAAATGCTCCTCATGGTCCTCCTTGGTTTTGGAGTATATTAGAATATCATCTATAAAGACTACCACAAATTTATCTAGGTAATCTCTAAAGAATCTATTCATCAAGTCCATGAATATTGCTGGAGCATTGGTGAGTCCAAAAGGCATTACTATGAATTCATAGTGCCCGTACCTTGTACGAAAAGCAGTCTTGGGGATATCTTCCTTCTTCACCCTTACTTGATAATATCCCGACCGCAAGTCGACCTTGGAGAAGTATTGTGCTCCACGCAGCTGATCAAACAAGTCATCGATTCTTGGGAGAGGATACTTGTTCTTTATCGTGATTTTGTTAAGTTCACGATAATCGATGCAAAGCCGCATTGACCCATCCTTCTTCTTGACGAAGAGGACTGGTGCACCCCATGGTGATGCACTTGGGCGTATAAACCCTTTATCCAGATTCTCCTGTAGTTGTTTCTTCAGTTCTTCAAGCTCAACCACAACCATTCTATATGGAGTCTTGGATATTGGTAGCGCCCCAGGTATAAGTTCAATTGAGAACTCAACATCTCTTCTTGGAGGAAGACCAGGAAGTTCCTCGGGAAATACTTCAGCGAATTCCCTCACAATAGGCATTTCTTCAAGGGTGGTTTCTTCCTTGGACTTAATCATCTGAGCCAGATATGCATGCTCATAAGGCAGTAATATCCATGCTTGAGATGATGGAGCTAATGGAGATTCATCTTCCTCCTGACACTTGTAAAGAATCCGGGGTCGATTCTCCATATAGAGTGTGATTTCCCTCTCCCGACAATTTATGTTGGCTCTATATAAGGAAAGCCAATCCATGCCAAGAATTGCATCAAATTCCACCAAAGGGAGTATGACGAGGTTCGCCGGGAAATTCAATCCACAGATTATAACAGGGGAGGACTTATACTCATGGGATGCAATGATTGCCCCATTTTCCGTACTCACCGACATCTTTACTTCCATGATTTGTGGTGGTGCAGGGATTATTCTACTAAACTTTTGAGATATAAAAGAATGCGTAGAACCTGAATCAAAAAGTACGTTCGCTATTCTTGAATGAATAACTAGCGTACCTGTCACCACTTCGTTGTCGGGGTTCACTTCGGCAGAAGTGATGGAAAAAGATATTCCTTGCTGTCTTGGAGGTTGTTGATTGCCTCCGTTAACCCTTGGATTAGGGCACTAATTCGCAAAATGACCCGGTTCTTTGCATTTGAAGCATTGAACAACGCGTTGAGGTTCGAACGGAGCGTTCTTCCCCTCCGTCGCAGCCGCGGGTCCTTCTTGCTGACAGTTAACAGCTAGGTGCCCTTCTCTTCCACACTTGAAGCATTTTCTTGTCCCCCTAAGGCAATTTCCAGGGTGCTTCTTTCCACACTTTTGGCAAGTGGGGTGCTGGAATTTCTTAGCGCCGTTGGATTTATCCATCGGACCACCAGCATTGAAGTCCACCTTCCGCTTCTTGTCCCCATGATACCCCTGTGATTCTCCGATCTCCATTTCAACCTTGAGGGCACATCGGACAATTTCCTCATAGCTGTCGAAGTCACGGATCGCTAAAGCTTTCCGCAAGCTAGGCTTCAGCCCACCAAAGAAGCGACCAACCTTGCATTCGGGGGTAACGACAAAGCCGGAAGCGTATCGTGCAAGCCTTGTGAAGTTTGCCTCGTACGCTCCCACAGATTCCTCATCTTTCTGCTTGAGGGAAAGGAAGTCCCTTTCCATCTTAAGACGGAGGGTGCGTGGAAAATATTTATCGAAAAACATCTTCCGGAATACCTTCCATTCCAAAGCCTCGATCTCCTCCTCAGGCTTCGTATTTTTGATCAACGTCCACCATTGATCAGATTCACCCTCCATACGATAAGCCGCCAGGAGAACCTTCTCTTTTTCAGAGCATTGGAGGATGGAGAATATCTTTTCAATGGAGTTGATCCATTGTTCAGCAATCGTGGGATCAGATGATCCACTAAAAGTAGGAGGCCTTTGTCTCATGAAGCTTTCAATAGCGACTTGTTCTTTCTTAGGGGGGGGGGGGGTTGAACGTTCCTCTTGACTAGTGTTTCTATTCAAAACTTGAGTTAACTGAGAGAGAAGCGTGACAAAGTTCGCGATTCCCGCTCCCATTGGATTGGGCATCTCATTGGTACAATCATCACACTGATCTTCACAACGGTTGTTAGCCCGAGTTCTCCTATTACCGGCCATTGGCTGGAATAAAAGGAAAGTTAGGGGTAACACATAAAGGGTAATCCAAAGACAAAAGTTGATGACTTATAAATAAACTTTAATCTCTTTAACTCATGAGTCTATAGGATTCAATCCAGGATTTTCATGATCTTCCTTCTAACATATATTCTTAGGGGCATTTTTCCCTTAATAAGGGTTCATACTAAGATTATGAATTTATCAAAACATATCCCCCGGGAGTGTCGTAACCAAGAGTGCAGCAAGGCCCGTTGTCGTGCACCAGTTCCCGTTCGAGTCTAGCTCAAAGCGGTGTTTTCAGGTTTTACCCCTAGGATACATCTGTGCCAGAGCCGCCTCTACCTGCTCGTATCCAGACAGGGATGTATTTGTTTGATAAACCACTTACTTAGTATTTACCAAAACTTAGGGATGTTCTTATTATGATTAGTCTTGTATCTAAGTCTTTACTAGGGTTTCCTAATCCCAAAAATAACTAAACCTATCCTCTGATACCAACTGTGACAACCCTGCTTTTTATTACAACTTAAACATGATTTAATACATAAAACTTCACTTGATAAAACAAAGAAGATCGAGAGGTTTAGTGTCTTTGGGGCTTAGGATCATTACATAAAAACTTTAAACTTGAAACACAACATCCTTATTGAAAACTTCCTTTACATGACCACTACATTCCTTCGTACTTAGCATTGCATGGGATAACCTGAGGACATGCATAAGAAAAGGGTGAGCTATAAAGCCCAGTAAGGGAGTACATAATGAATAACATGAGGAGTACAATACATGTTAGGCAATAGGCATATCAATAGAGCATAAGAGAGACATGAACATAAAGTCATGATAAAGCATGATAATCATAACATGGAAATGTGGCAACAACACTTAACATTGAATTAGCATGAGCCAAGGCTCATTGCACATGGAGCATGAGTAAACCCTCATTGCACTTGAAGCACGAGTAAACCCTCGTTGCACTTGAATTAGCATGAGTCAACACTCATTGCACATGACGTATCATGATACTATACTTTACCCAATGCATTGGAGCGCTATCAGGGCGCACCCTTCTTAAACATTTCATTTCACGCATAAGTGTGCCACATGGATCATAAAACATGGATTCATAAAACATAATCATTTCTTCCACGATAAAGGAATGTGGAATTCATACATGAAACTTTACAATCAATACGTATATGTGCATAAAGGTGAATACCCTTGATGGAGAAATGGGCATGGTATTCACTACACAAAGACATTGGCTTAGAAAATTGGTGCGATTTCGGCAGCGTAACGGCGTGACATAAGAATTCATAAAAAAGGTTGATGAGAAAGAAAGGGGTTTCTCATCATATTTACATGTAATGGACAGTAAGGAGATCATATATATACATGTCCCAACAATAGAAATGGAATTTAGATTCATGATACAAAAGTATTGCTTGAATGTAAAAGAAAATAGAGAGAAGTTCCTTTCGGAATTTCGGCATAGTAACGGGTGTACATGGGAGGCATTTAATGAGAGAGAAAGGGTTCTCCCATCATTCAAACAATAAGAGGGCAGTATGGGGGAGGTGCGAAACCATACCCCAACATTCATAAATGAAATTAAAAGGTCAATACAACTTAAAGAAAATTGACAAAAATGAGAAAGGAAGAAAAACCCTTACTTGGAAGTGTGCTTCCAAAGGCTAGAGAGAGGCTTGTGAGAGGCTTCTTGGGAGCTTGGGGCACCTTGAGAGGATTCTAGAGAGAGTAGGGAAGAGGTTGGACGAACTTCAAGGGCTTTGAGTGAGGAGGAAGTGGGAGCTTGGGTGGGTTTATATAGGAAAGGTGAGAGAATTCTTTATTATTTAGGTTTGGGTCCCCTTATATTAAAATAATCCAAACCAAAAACCATCCCATGGTATTTGCCCATGGTTTCTGGAAAAGGAAAGAGGAAAACAATATTTTACAATTCCAAGGTCCGAACTTATTAAAAAATTAGGGTTGCTTATGTGGAGGTGAGTCACACTCCCATGGAAATTAATTTAAAAAGGCAAAGTGTTGAATAAGTCTTGAGGGCTCCATTAATGCTTTGAAAAGTGAGTCAAACAAACCCAAAACCTCATTATTTTAATGATAAAACATATATTGGCAGAACATATGGATTATGGTATTTTATTACATCACCATTGGGTCATTATGATGTCATAAAACACATTATATATATAAATGGTATTTAATTTTTACCCAAAAATTTGACTGTCTCAGAAAATTATGAAAAATTCACCGTTGGATAATTTCGACGTACTGATTCCAAAAATAATATTTATTTTATCTAAATAATTTTCTAAATATGTGAATTTTCACTTTTAAAATAAAAACCGACATTTATAAAAAATTCACGGGTTTTGACAGAAATGGCTTTCAAACCTTAATAAAAATTTTAATTGCATTCATAAAATTATAAGATCATTTATATTTAATAAAAATTAATTTAATATTAATAATAATATTTTATTAAAATATTATTTAATTCAAAAATCCTTTAATTTAATAAAATATAATTCTTAATTAAATAATAACTAAAAACATCATTTGTACTTTAAAAACTAATTACAATGCATCAAAAATGACTAGAAATTATATTAATTATTATATACAAAAATAATGTACATGAACATGGTGCTACTTATTTGTTACATAACCCCTTAAAATAGCCGCATAAGACCTAAGGGTAAGGTGTGCGATGGTGACAGACTCTTGGGGTTGCTCGGATAACATTGCTCGAGTGGTGATCTCTATCAACTTCCATTTTTCCCGTAGACGATCACGTTCGAGCTTGACTTGATGAAGCTCAGCTTGGGCTTGGTCAAGGGCAAAGCCCAAAGACGCCACCTCCTTTCCGAGCTCCGACAAATGGGCTTCGTAAGGGGCAATTCTACTGGATGAGGCCATCGCTTCCTTTGTCTGAGTAGAAAAATTGGTTCGTTAAAGCCTTATATTTAAACTACCCAGATGATCACTGTTCAACGGATATAAAAGTAACGGTCACAAATCCTAACGTTAAACTAAAGAAGTTGACATCTTATAAAAACATAAAGAAACATTTAACTGGATCAAGAGGGATTTTCCATTAATGAAATTTTGGGTCGTTACATTAAATACGAAACTCATTCTAAAATAAAGTAACATTTCCTTACATTCCAAGAGTGCCCCTCCTCTCCTCTTATAAAAGGCCCTCACCTCTACCTCCTTCCCCACACCTCTCAAGCCTTTGGATCGGCCACAAAATAACCATTTTGTCTCTCCACATCCCTATATTACTCCTAGAATCCTCACTTTGGGCAGAAGGCTTCCCAAGGAATTTTTTGAGCTCAAATCAAAAAGAGTTACCCGATTTAAAGCTGTGTCTTCTCCTGTGTTCTTTTCTTTTATTTTGCTTCTCCAACCCCCTAAACTCTTTTTATTATTTTCTTTTGTAACAAATACAGTATATTAAATAAACTATGATGTTGTTATAAGAATAATTCGAGCTACACTTACACACACCTACATCTAATGGTTAAAGAACATACTCTTTCTGTGGATGGCGAATTTCTGCCTCACGAAACGATGATTGTTCAACAGTCATATAACACCTTCAAAGGTGGCCATTAAGATGTCACTATATTTATATATTATATATAAATTGTTTATGTTTTACTTAAGCTTCTTTATTTTTATTTTTTGGCATACCTTTATGGTTTCCATTGTGGGTAAACACGATAATTTCATTTTAGGAAGTGCGGACTATCGCCCTCTCAAAGTGATTTGATTTGTTAATGCCATATGTGGGATGTATATAGGAAGGATTTAAAGTTATTATATATTATTTATGTTAAATATAAATGATTAATATAAATCTGGAATTAAAATATACATATTTATCATTTGGTTTTGATTCCATTAATATGACATAGAAATGAAAGTAGCGTTTATGCGTACGTACGACTTACCGTCTCCATGAACGGTGCATTTCATTTATTACCTCTAAATGATTACGTAATATTATAAATACTTGTATATTATGGATATATATGATATATATGATATCCAAATCATGAATATCATTCTGGATATAATGAACCTTTGACCACACTAACAACATGTAATTGTATGAAGTCCACTTTCGACTTAAGAACCAAATTTCGACATAACAAAAATTATTAACTTATATGATTACAAAATGATTATAACATGGAAATAATTGATATAAAAGGAATAATGAACTTTAAAAAGGTTCTTAATAAAGTGAAAATTAACTCAAGTTTGTTATTCCGGATGATAAAGAATGATCGACTCAAGTCAGACCCGAGGTAAGGGATCCAACCTCTCTCTATCTTTTTAAGTACTCTCTTTTATGTAATTTCTTTTAAGCCCATCTTTCATAAGTTTGGGAATGTTATTTTATATTCCTCATACTTTAATTTTTATGTTCATATTATGGGAGACCCTATTTGATCTCATAAATCCTTTTTATTAATGTTTTAAGTGGCGTCGTTAGGCTGCCGAGTTTTCATAAAGGATTTTTCATCCCACTTATATTCCTGTGACATTTATGCTGCGTTTGCCACTATTTCCATTGAGTGGTGGATGAAATTACCATTATTATACACTTAATATAGTATAATTTCATTTCTGGGTATTTACATCTTCATTGTATGACCCTTTTTCTATGTGGTTTACTTTTTGAAAGTTACACAACTAGGTAAGGGGACCTTTCACCCTACTTTTTTTAAAAGACTTATTTTGTTATGTCTTTTAATTCACATAATATTATGTTGGGATATGTTCTTCTATATACTTATTTATGGAAATTTTATGTCCAAGTGATGAGATCCCCTTTATCTCTCTCAACAACACTTTTTGTAGAATTTTATGTGATGCCGTTAGGCTGTTGAATTTTACTAAGGGAGCTTCTTAACCCAATTTCGATTTCTTTTGGTTCAACATGTAGTTATTGAATATGTCATCCTTTGAATATGTGTGAATGTACTTTTATTGTTTTACACTTAATATCCACTTATATTGGGTGTATTTATATTTGTCACAAATAATTATGAGATTGGTTTGTCTTTAATTTAAGGATACCTTCTTTATAATGGATTTCATCTCATTTTACATTTCTTTTGAGACTTCATTGTTATTATGCACCAATTCACTATTATATGGTGTGTATACTATCCTTTGAAATATTATATCATTAATACCTTTATTCTCATGATATTATATAGTTCGGATTAAATGTTTTTCCACAATTATTTTTATTCAAGAGTCTCTCATTTTGTTAAAAACTCTTTAACAAAAATATAATTTTAAATGTATTAAAGATTTATTATTATAAATATTTATCATTAATTTCCATGTTTTCAAAATGGTTTTCAGTATTTATTTATATGAAAATTAATGTTTTAAAATTATAATTCCAATAAAATCTTCAAATTGTTATGGGACACTTTGATTCAAAAATCTCTTTTAAATGATTTTTGAAAATGGATTGATTAATTTAATATCTTGGAATTACTTATTTTGATTGAAAATGAAATGTTGTTATTGAAATGTTTATTTTTTCAATATTTTATGTGTAATGATGGTACTTGGACATTTTACAGGTGGTTACGTGATAAACCATATGACGGGTGGTGCCGTGAATACCAGGTTGGGTGGTTACGTTATAAACTCTAATGCATTGGTTATGGTAATTGGCTATATGGCTATTCCATTAAGTATGTGTGGAAGTCACCCATATGGTTATTCCATTTATGTATATTTATTTCCCAAGTTACCTTTATATGTTATGTGTATTATATATGGGTTTTATGGTAATATTTTGGTTACAAATGGGTAAGTAATGATATTTTATTCAATGAAGTTTTTTTACTACCTACTAAAGGTGAAAGGAATTACTTTGTTAAAGTATATGTGGTTTACTTGTTGCTTTGAAAAACTAACAGTTTTCATTCTCTATGTATCCCTTTCTGAGCTTTTTATGCTCACCCTAAGTTTTTTTTGAAATATTTTTCACAGGACTTAATGTGGAATAGGGTAAATGATGGGATCAAGGGAAAGTCATGCTATCTAATACATAGAAGTAGACATGTTTATTTTTAAGAGTTTTTATTTTATGGAAATTTAGTAGAAGTGACTACATTGTAATATTTTGAGATGTAATAGTTATGTCCTAATTCTATAAAACTCTAAACCTGAAAATATCCTCAATGTGAATTACTCATTTAATTCAATATTAAGTAAGGTTTAAGGCCAGTGCCTTATATCAGTTCTTGATTCAAGAGGTCTATTTTATTTAAATAATGTAATTAGAGGCAGAAGTTTCAATGGATCCTGTGAAGGTTGATGAAGTTCTTGCTTATGAGCCACCCAAGAGTATCAGTGGGGTGCATTGATTCCTTATATTGGTTGGATACTATCAATGGGTTTTAACTAACTTCTCTAATGTTGAAGAACCCATGAAGGCCTTGTCCCGGAATGGGATTCCGTTAATCTGGATGGAAACTTCCACATTGTTATTTTAAGAGCTGAGGCTAAGGTTGATGAGTGCTCCAATATTGGGGATACCAGAGTACGATGTCAAGTATGCGTGTAATCGGATGCATCAAGGATCAGAATATGTTGTGTTTTGATGTTTAGGGGAGAAGTTATTGCGTATGGTTCACAGCAGTTTAGGACACATGTGAAGAACTATGTTAAACAGAACCATGATTTATCAACAGTAGCATTTTTATT
This sequence comes from Viscum album, assembly GCA_963277665.1. Classification (NCBI taxonomy): domain Eukaryota; kingdom Viridiplantae; phylum Streptophyta; class Magnoliopsida; order Santalales; family Viscaceae; genus Viscum; species Viscum album. The sequence goes on from OY728161.1 coordinate 1,599,308,932, forward strand.
GATGTTATGGAGAAACATACTAATGGGTGAGAGATTTATTTCACCCCTAACAATAATAATATTATATATATATATCCTATCATATATGGACCAAAACATGATATAGAGGTGATTTCTAGACTTACTTCAGTACTATGACATTGAGATTGTCTATAAACCTTGGAAGGGAAATGTTATAGAATATGTTCTTAGCAGTATATCTTGTTCGTTTTTTCTGAACAAGTAGTTAGTGTAGTTATTCTCACTACAGTCATCCCTTCTGTATGGAGATGGTATAGCTCACCAATAGTCTATGGTTATTACCTCTTTACTTTTACAGTGATTTAGGGAGGCTAAACTTGGGTAAATAAACTACGAGAACCTATGTTCTTATATATGAACATGAAAATATCTTGATAAATTTGTCGAGGGGGGGGGGGGGTTCATGTCATTATTGTTAGATGATGCATAGTGGTACCAATGAAACAACATGATGTTTCTCTAAGGGATATTCCAACATTTTACTTGGTGATGAATGAAATTGTGGAAAATAATTGAGAGGATATCTGATCATTGTTCTGGTGGCTTAGGATGAAGAATGATGTTGTAGATTTTATCTCGTTATGCCATACTAGTCAATTATTGATGGCTACGTAACAAGTTATTAGGCTTTTACCTCAACCCCATGAGGTTCCAGGATGGAATTGGAATGAGAAATCCATGGACACTATGATGGGATTATGACATTAATCAAGTGGACACGATACCATTTGGCGATCATAGAATAACTAACAAGTTATGCCAACATTCTAGATATATGAGAGATGTGTTCCCTAGAGAGCATGATATTACTCAATTTGAAATAGATAGTTCAACTCCATGGACTTCCACAGATAATCGTAACTGATTGTGATTCTCATTTGACATCTTGGTAATTGAAGGGATTATAAGAGGTATTTAGGAATCAGTTACGCTTTATAATAGCATTTCACCCACAAAATACGTACCATATGGATTGAAATATTCTGTTCTTAGAGTAAATTCAATAGGATTGAATGATTGAATTTTGTTAGAGTTTAGATGTTCATTAAACATTGGTAATGTTTTCATAAAAATAGGAACAGTTCCAACATTTTTATTTCACTATTAGAGGCCTTATACGGGTGAAACTGTAGGTCACCACATTGCTGGACTGACACCGGATAAGCAGTACTTATTATCCCATAATTTGTGGGAGAAACAACATAGAAGGTGAAGATCATCCTTGAGTAGATGAATACTGCCCATATCCATCTAAAGTCTTATGATGACTGGTGATTAAGTCCTTTGGATTTTGAGAAAGGAGACCATGTGTTATTGAGGGCCTCACCTTGGTGTGGAATGAGGTGATTTATCTACAAAACAATGTTATCTATGATATTCATTAGTCCTTTTTAGATACCATGTAGAATTTTCAAGGTTGAGTACCACGTATCTCTAGATACATAGTTGTGCCATGTACACGACATCTTCCACATGTCATAGCTGATGAGGTGCGTGCATGACGCATGCCATAATATCGAAAATACAGACCTTAACATCTAGGATGGATCAACCCTTGTTGATAACCTTTTAGATATTGACGATTGACCTGAGAAAAACCATTATGGTAGGTTTATTACTTTGGTTCATGTCCAATGGAAGCATGATAATCTATATGAGAGCACATGGGTGAAGGAGGTAAAAATTAAAGCTCAGTAATAAAAAATTATTCAAAAGCCCATCATCTGAATTTTTGGGAACATAAAGATCCATGTTCTGGAAAATGCAATGTCTCGGATTTTCTGCCTATTATTTTTAAATATTATATGGAAAAGTTTCAAAATTATATTCTAAGGTAACATGGGATTCTGATGCACAGTATGCCCAGAATAAATATTTAAAATATATTAAATATATTAAATATCACTTGCATTTGGTTTTACAAAAAAATGTAATAACATTTCAATTGTTTACCAAATTAAAAATTGGTGCGATCCAATGAGTTCAAAATTAAAATTTTACTCTAGGGAGGAGTTAAAATTAGTTGGAATGGGTCGGTTTTAGAAAAAATTCCATGGGATTAAAATAAGTAAAAAAATATAATTAATATTACTTTTGAAACAAAAACATAGTTCTCTCTTTAAATAAATGCTTATGTAAAATTCATAGGTATTGCCTTATAACCATGATAATTTTATAAATGAAATTGTAGCTTTGGAGGAGACCACTTTGGCGGATGATGATTGTTTTTCCAGTAAATGATCGTTGAACATTGGATTCTATGGATTATTAAAATGAAAAAAACAAAGAAAACCTTCTTCATCATATATAGAACCGAATCGAGCTAGGATGAAGTTTTATTTATATTTCATCCATATTATGGATTCCAATGACGAAAACAAATAAATCAACCTACAGATTAATCCATGGATCATGCAGGTTTGTAGAATTGGTTTAGTATTGGGTGATTCGGGAGAATTATTTTTAATATCTTTATATTTTATCTTATGAAAATGTATTGAGATTGATGTGAACATCAATCTTGCTTACTTCTTTACATTTTTTCTTGTCGTTTTATCCCACAGTTCTATGACTCTAATAGGGTATTCTTCGTTTGTCCTATGGTCAAATATTCCAGATCAATCGATCATTGTGAACCCATTTCATAGTGAAATGATAAGATATAGTATATCTCAGATTGACATGATGTGACAGAGGTGAGAAAGAGGAGATTGCGTGATTCTAACAACCCAAGATTCTTGATTTCAGGATCTTCAGTTTTCTTAAACATAGAATGAATAACATCAATGGAACTTATTTTTCAAGTAGATATGGTGATGAAACATGTTGATTTAGAAATGGAATGGGAAAACGAGGTTGGATATCACGTTTCATTGAATGGAGTTTGATGATATGGAGGCTAGATGAATGGCTGATGTATGCAGAGGAAGATCTATGAATTTGGAGAATCTCACAGAACACAACGTTTAATATGGGATGACACAACATGTGGGAACACTTCAGTAGTAGTTAGGGATACATGATGAAGATGATGAGAACACTATGAGTGACCCATTTCATTTGGCCTTCGACCCACCTTGTTTGACATGGCTTGTACATCAGAAGTACATGGACACAGGTTGTAGTACACGATCATGGACACACCATGTACACCAACTCAGACATGGCTTGGCGTACATGGACTACTACGCAGAAATGGATTCTGTAAAGAGAAATAGCCATGTGACATAAGGAGGATACCATGTGTCTATACACACTATGTACTCATTCTACATTTCATGTGTATAGAGACTACATTCCATGTGAGGCTCTTCATCAAATAACAATGAAATTTATCAATGGAAATTCACCTGTATTATTACGATTAAATATATAATAAATCACACAAAATGACTAATACACCATAATAAGAAATTTAAAAATTAATAATTAGTTAAATAAATATTATTTATAGATGTTAAGGAATCAACATAGATGAAATAGTAACATGACATTAGGAATAGTGATATAAAAGTTATTAATAGTAATGATTCCAAATGAATAGTAACCACACCCATGAAAGTATAATTAAAATATGGTAATCTTATAAATGATAAAATGATATAATTATATCATAGTGTATGTGAATTAATGTCTTAATAATTATTACATAATTATTAGATTTTTTGAATTTCATAAATAATTAAATAAAAATTTATGATTAATATAATAATTTAAAGAATATTTATTTACATAAAATATATTCATAAATTAATATTTTTATTACTCAATGTTTTAAGAGAATTTTATGATTCCTTATGTAATTTATTAAAGTGTTATAAAATCTATTATTATTTCAAAATCCATAATTTCCAAATTAATGATCATTCGAATTAAAAATTAATGTACTCATATTACGAAACATATTTCCATAATATGGATATAATTTTTTGGTTATCCACATCACAATATGGTTAGGCTTAATTTTTTGGATTTTCCTAAAATACTTGACTTTTTATTGAATAATAAAATACAATAATTTATGATATTTATACAATATAAGTTCAATAGACTATTTATTGAGTAATCACTAATGTAATCACTATAATATAGAAACACCCTTCATAATTTTAATATGTTTATATATAATTATTAAACTATTCATAGTCATGTGCTAAAATAATAAACTAATGAATATAATAATGAGAAAAAAAATCTCCCCTACAATATAAATACCTCCCTTCACCACATATTTTCATCACTAGTTTCATGCTTTAAGCATTGTCTAAATTATTCACAGAAATAATCTCAATCTCCTATACCACATCTAATATCTCTTGGTCTCATCAATAGACCAAAACAATTCAAAATGGAGGATTATTTCAAGAGGTAAAATCCTCTTACTTTTTATTTAAATTTATTTTCAATTTCATTTATTTTCTCCTATTCTCCTAACCCTCACTTATCCATTTGTAATTATTTATAAATTATGTTTTATATTCATGAATTATACCATGGTAATGGAATATACATCATTAAATCCATACCTCTCTCTCGTTTATTCTATAAATGAAATTATCGCCCATGATGGGTTAAGTTACTGACATCATGAGCGACACATTTTAATTTTCCATTAATAACTTCAAGGATGATAATGATATAATTTTAATGGTTGAAAAATATTGTAAAATATATTCCAAAACCCACTATATTTTTTGAAAAAATCATACAAGAAAAATACAAAATTAAAAAACAAATCGAGTTCACTGAGATCAAAAAACACCAAAATTATCCCAAAACGATCATCAGTTACATGTATATAATGATTTATATTCATAAAATATTTAATATAATTTATATGATCATTTAATGTTATATATGATCATTAATAACATATAATAAAAATTTTGGATATTTTCATTCATTTTACATGATCTTCCATTCACGTATAAATGTGAACCGATTATCAAAACTACGAAAATGAACAATCCCGAATGATGAAATTAAACTATATAACTCATAAAAACATAAAAAATAAACTTAACAAAAAACTGATTAATAAAATTAATGTATAAAATGTTATGTATTTGTTAATTAATGAATATTATGTAATTATCAAGGATATTAATGTGAAAAAGCAATCGGACGCAAGGTAAGGGGAATTTTCGAACCCAACTCTCTTTCATTGGGTTTTCCCACATTAAATCAATTTTAAATAGGTATTTCTATTTATTGTTCTTTATATATAAATTATTAATAATTAACATTAGTTTTTTGAGATACACATTTTATTAATATTGTTTATTGAAATATCAAATTATTTTTCCAAAATAATTAATCTTTAAATTTTTTTTACCTTTCATGTGATTTCTTCTTCTTAAATCAAGATTGATAAAAATAATATTATTCCCTATTTATATTATAAAATAAAATGTTTATGAATTTATGATTTATGTATTTAAAACTATTCCTTTAAATTTGTTATTTTACCTCCATGGTTGATATAAGTTGTATGCATGATAACGAAAACGTTATGATGTGATGGGTGTGCCTAAAATTATAAAGTCCAATATAAATTTTATGATGTGATGAGTTATTTCAGAATTATATTTATCCTCAATTCATTGGGTAATGTGATCAATCTCATGACAAAAGTGAGTTATGCATGAGCATGATTCTAGTTATTTTGACAATTATTTGTCGTTGTAAACCACTATGACATGGGGTTCCGTTTTTATGCATTCCCACATTCAATGAATTTTTATAATGCTTCCTCTCATGATTATGATGATGATGTTATGATTATAATCACCACTTGATACATTGATTCATATTATTATCTATTATCTTACTATGATTTTAGCTCCCCCTTTATTTTATGTAAATCCTAATGTGATTACATGTACTAATGAGAATTAAAGGGCTAATATGAATCTAGAGAATAAGGAATTAAACAAAAGTTTTTGTTTTATTTTTTTAAATGTTATGTATGGTCCTAATTTCCTAAAGAAACTAAACCTTTATATCCTGGTTGTGTAATTATTTTATGATTTTTTTCTTTAAATGATGAAATAATTATATAAGAAAATATTGGTCACTATAGTAGGAATCAGATCACAATTTATTTAATTTGGGAAGTGTTATTAGTTATCCTTAGTAAAAACCCTTTGTATCAGACTATGTATAAGTATGAACTGAAGAATTTCTTTCCCCATAAGTAATAAACATATGTATCCAACCTGATTTTCCATTAGGCTTAATACCACATAGGAATATATTATTTATTCATGTCATGTTGACTTATGTTTTGTTCTAACAAATTATATTTTATAAAATGGGGGGGGCTAGGAAGAACAAGGCGAGAAACCTGTTCAAGGGATAGTTTACTGACTAAAAAAAATGAAATCCCCAATGACATGTCTGGGAGAAAAAAATTTCAAGGTTATGGTAACCTATCTGTACCATGTTATTCCTAACAACCTGAATAATGTATATAATCTTCCTTCACATAAGAGTGAGAAAATGGCTATCGAGTCCATTATGCGGTAATGACACCAAAATTTAGTGGATCATCCAATCCACTGGTTATTGGATAGTGGTTCAAGTCAATAGAAAAGTTATTTTCTATACTTAAATATTTTGGGATGGATTAGGTTACTCTAGATTCTTATCATCTAGATGCGGAGGCCAAATAATGGTGTGCTTTGATTACGAACACCTAGATGAAGGAAGAAATTGAAGAGATTAGGAGGGAAGACATTAAGATATTTTTTCATAATAATTATTTATCACTAATTATTAGTAAAAATATTCATAGATAATTCAATGTTTTTAACAAAAACTATGGAGAATCTACCCTGGCCAATGAATTTTTTTTAGAAATATTGCAAGGTACACATCATGTTTTGTGTTCAACCATGATAGAAAAATTGATAAATTATTTAGTGGTTTCATACCACACCATCGAAAGTATACTGAAATTTTATACATTTAGAGTTATTAAGAAGTAGTTTTACGTGATATCAATGTGGATATGGTGTTTAGTGAATAGTATTAGGAATATAATAATGAGAAAACACCCCTCTCCTCTACTATAAATACCAACCACACTATCTATTTTCCTCAAACATGTAAACATTTGATATTTGCCCAAATTATCCCCAAACCACTTCTCTAGACCCTATCCCATTTGATGGGGATCTTGGTATCATAGTGGAATTAAGACCTTTTCCCTAAAGACATTATTAAAGAGGATAAGTCAAAGAGCTAAAATCCTCTTCGTTATTAGTTTATTTTATTTTGAATTTTTTTATCCCTTCTATTATACTCACATTATCTTATCAAAATGGGATGATAACACCAGTATCCTTGATATAATGGAATACTATAATGTTAATGGAATATTTTTCATTAAAATCCTCCCTCTATTATTTTATTCAGAAAATTACATTGTCAGCTATGATGTGTCATGTTACCGACATCATGAGTTATACACATTCATTTTCCTTTAACATTTTCAAGGATGATAATAAAACCATTATATTGGTTGAAACAAAATTTAAAATTTATTTCACCACCCCCTTTATGATTTGAAATTAATATTTATAAATAATAATAAATGATGAAACAAAATGAGTTCATTGAGATCGAAAACCTCTAAAATGAACAATAAATAATCATTATTATCGTTTATCTAATGACTCTTCCTCATATCATTTAAAAATTTACATGTAATACCATTTAGAAAAATTAAAGCTCGTTAATAAATTACAATAAATTTTTTGGATATTTACCCTCATTTTACATGATCTCTCATTCACATATACAAGTGAACCGATCTTGGAAACTAAGAAAATTAAGCCTCATTAACGATGAAACCGTACACTATAAATTATAAAAAATTACATAAATGAATGAAATAAAGAATTAAAAAATAAAATTAATTTATAAAAGGATATTTATTTGTTAATTAATGAATCTATTTTTATAATCATAGATATTAATGTTAATAAATAATTCGTATGTATGGTAAGAGGATTTCCTCAACACACCTGTCATTATTTGTGTTCTCCTTCTTCAACTCCATTTATAGTATAGACATGATTTTATATTTACTTATATAGAATTTCATCATCATTATCATATCATTCATCGGATATTCATTTTTTCAATATGGTTTCATGAAAAATGAAAGTAATTTTCTAAAAATTAGTATTATTTTAAAAAAACTCATCATTTTACCTCTCTGGTGATTTTTTTCTTCGATCAAGAGTGATACCAAGAATATTATTCCCTTTTTATCATGAAAATTAATTATTTTATTAATATATTCATTATGCAATGAAACCCATTCCATAATAGGTGGAATTTTATTTTCAATGTTGATATATGTGGAATGCATGATAATGTAAATGTTTTGATGTGACAGGTTCAACCATAAGTATATAGTGAAATGTAAATGTTATTATGTGAATAGTGAACCAAGAATTATATAACACAGAAATAAAGATGTTATTATGATGTACCTAATGATAAAATTTAAATATTCATGAATTATATGATATATTTTTTCAATACTATGTGTGGTAGTTGACCACTAAGACACGATTGTTTGTTTTAATGCATTTCCCTATTCCATGACATTATCTAATTCTTTCTCTCATTAATATAATGATGATCTTATGATTAGTATCACCACTTATTATATTTTTTTTATGTTTTTATATATCCTCTTTCATGGATTTCATCTCACCCATTTATTTTATGTACATTCTCAGTTGATTACATGTACTAAGGAGAATTCATGGTTTAATAAGAAGCGTTAGAAGAAGGAAATTAGTACATGTGTTGGTTTTATTATTTAAATGTTTTATATGGTCTTAATATATCTAAGACACTAATCCTCTTGATATTAATATTGTAATTCTATTATTTTGTTTCTCCTTAAATTAGGAATTAATCATGTATGAATTTTAGGGTCGCTATACATCCATACATGCATGACTTTAGATAGCTGGACATGACATGTACCCATTAGAACACACTGTGAACTCCCTTGAATAGTGATTGAGGATCATATATTTCTTAGTTTTGGACAATATATGTGGATTTTGTTCCCTTGGTCCTTTACCTCAATGGTACAATACGGCACTACATCAACATCACTATATTATGATTTCCTCTAAATGTCGATTCTCAGATGGAGTTGTGGTGTCCCTCTGTGATAATGGAGTGTGATATTCAATCATTACTAGAGATAGTTTGTCAAATAATTTTGTACTCTCTATTCATGGCATTGAAAATCCATCTAGAAAGACATATGAGTATGGTTTTTGGAATCACTAACATATGATCCTCTACATAGCTGGTTGATCAAGACTGTGATCTTATTGTCCTCCACTGGTTCTGGGCATGACCCATGTCTATGTATAATGACCCCCTTAGATAAGTTAGATTTCTTGGGCATGGCCCAATGATCCATACCTATTAATTGTGTATCTTTGATAGTATCAGGTCTTGTGGAGTGATTTCTCCCTAGATGAGTATTTCAAAGAGAGGAATCCTCTTCCTAGATGTTGGTTATAAGTTCATGATGACATGGTATCGTTTCTAATTATTCCTATGTTATTAAGTTATACACTAGTTATTATATCTCGAATTTAGATGAGTATACGTGGTGATTTTTTATTTTATTTAATGTGTTATACTAAGTGTTGTTATACTCACCCATGCATGATCTTTGATTTCATGTGTCATGTCCTATGATGAAGAGGACCCTTTTGATGGTGTCCAAGTAGTAAAAAGAGTAGGTGTATCATAAATAGATCATGAATGGCTAGGGTGTTTTATAGGATACTTCATTTGACTTAGTCCTCGTATTTAGATTAGGTTATACTCTTTATTGTTTTTTGGGCTTATATTTATCCCCATTTTTCCGTTTAGTAGTTTAATATCAAACTAAATTATGGTATCATATATTTATCCATGAATTATTTAAGTTGTTTACATTTCAATATTGTGTTGGATTGGAGATATATTTCTGTGTCTGTGTGTATATATGTATGTACTTTATGTTTATGCCTTCCATTTGTGGGATATTCCTACTCGGCTCTGGTCAATAGCCCATAGACTATTGGAGGTGGGTGTGGGGCAGTCGGGATAAGGGAAACTCTGGGATGGGTGATCATAGACATGGATTATGTTAAGAAAAAAGATAAAATAAAAAAGATAAATAGATCGTAGTTTGAATATAATTGTATATAACACCACATTATATTAAAATATGTCTCATTTTAAATTTAACTTCATTGAATGATTACAAACAAAACAAATGATTAAATATTATTATTTAGTTATTACAGTTTTCTCTTAGAATATAGGAATGGAAGGAATTATTGATATTATGAAAATTATGAAAATATAGATTATACATGTTTATAAAATTTATTTTATCGTTACAAATTAATTAAAAATGAAAATCAATTGAATATAATGTTTGTATTCATAATAAAAACTATCCTTATACCCACAATGAAATTTTATATTAATAAATTAAATTAATCAAAATTATTTTATTTTAATAATGAAATTAATATATTATATATTCAATCAAATTTTATTACATTCATCAATTTTTTTAGAGATTTTATATAAGAGTAAATACAACTTTACACATAAAAGGATATTTTTTTCTATATGTTGATTTAACAAATTTTAACAGAGAACATATTTTCAATAAAAATTTTGAATCTTTTATGAATTATATTTGACAAAATAATCATTAATTTTTAATGTTGAATGTCAAAAATTAATTTGGATAAATTGTATCAATTTTTCTGATAAGTTTCATTTTTAATGAAAAAAATGTCGTAATTTGAATAATAATTTTTCCTTTAGGAATAATAATTCATCCTAAAAAGAAATAACCTCACATATTTATGTTTAAATATAAATTTAGTATCTCATAAATGAAAAATATTGTATATTTATATCATGTTATAAATAAATAAATAGTTTAAAAATGATAAATTAATTATTACTGTTCTTATAAGTCATAAATATTTATTTAATAATTTATAATTAATATAATGAGTTAAAAGAAAATATATTTTCATAAAATAAAATCATAAATTATTATTTCATTATTATGATTATACGGTAATTTTAAGACACATTAATTAATTTTTCAAGGTGTTATAAAATCAGTCATAATTTTATAAATCATTATCTTTTGAATAAATTATGCGTTTATTTAAATATTAATTTTATCATATTTATAAATTTTGGGTCCTAAAATTGATTTCATTTTTAAATTATATATTTCAATAAAAAATATGTGTGAATTTTTGATATTTTTCAAAAATATTTTTTTTGAATAATAATAGAAGGTAATTTATGCGATAAATATATTATGTGTTAAGTACACTATTCCTTGATCCACGATTCATGTAATAACAATAATATTAAAAAAACAATTAATTATTTTAGTTTTTTTGATAATTCGAAATTTGTTCATATTCATTAGAAAAAATAATAACCAACAGAACAAAATATTCTAAAATCACCCCGCCCACTAACTATTAATACAACCCCTCATTGTCTCTTCTACTCACATCGCCCAAGATTCAACACTTTATCAATTTCCTCCCAATACAATTCTAAATCCCATACCCTGGTCTTAGATCATTTATTCTCACCAAAAACAAATTTCATGCCCCTTAAGGAGGTTCACAAGTTGATGAATTCAAGATGTAAGAAGCATCTTTCTTTTCATTAGTTTTCATTTAATTTTTTTTCTTATCCTTCATTCACCTACCATTTCCAGAAATACATGATAAATTCAGTATATTTATATACTATGAATCTTTCATTTTAATAGAGGATCCACCAATAAAATCTTTTCTATCACTCTTTTATTATATAAATCAAAACATCACCTATGATGTGTCAATTTTCTGGCATCATGGTCAATTAATTATCATTTTCCATTGACACCCAAAATGATGGAAATAAAAAAAATTCATGGTTAAAAACATAATATATTAATTAAATCCTATATAATGTTCTAGAACCACTATATACATATTAAGCGAGTTAATAAAAAACATGTTTGGGATGATCGAAAACCGCTAAAATAAACTAAATGGTTATCACTATAATATTATATAAGGATTAATCCTCATCCAAATATAAAAATGAATTATATAACCATTTATAATTATTTATTTTTATTAATACAATAAAAATTCATTTCTAGATATCTATTTAAAGAAAATTAATGCTCACAGAAAATAAATTTTCTTATTATAACTCATAAAAAAGACCCTAAATGAACATAATAAAAGTATATTAAATAAAATACATGTAGATAATGTTCTAAATTAATTAATAAATATTTTTAATTTTATTTTAAATGAAAATAAGTTTAATTTCAGAACACTTTTGGATATAAGGTAAGGGGATTCTCATATCACTTTTTTTTCTGTGAGATATGCCTTATTCACTACTATTTCTTTTGTGTGGTGTATTTATAATACCGATTGACTTATAGTGTCATTAATCCATTTATCTTCATTTTATATAATTTTTAATTTAATGATCATAAATTCTATGGGTTCCCTAGTTTGACTATATGGAAAGTGTTAAGGGCTTCTTCTTGAACCTCCCTTTTCCATTCGAGTTGTGTTTTCTTCTCTCTTTTACCCAATGTAATTCTAAATTATTTCTATATTATTCTTATAAATATTATATATATGACACAAAATCATAAAATATAATCATTTTATCATTATTTTATTGTGAAATATAATTATTATTAGGTTCTATTTTCATTATCTCTTGATGAGCAAGCTCAAATGAAGGTAACCTTCCTATTCCATACCCATTTTCATGAACCCCCATAATCTTTTTTAAACTAAAAATTTATTTTAAAATTACAAATTTTATCATGAAAAAATAACTTTATTAATTTATTGTTTTATAAAAATAATTATGAATTATTTTAAAGACTCTTTAATAATTTCATTAAAACGCAATGAAGTGGATCATTTAAAAAATTTCTTAAACACTCATTTTACATGTTTTCACATTAGTTGGACAAAATTTATTCCTAAATAATAATTAAATTTTCCTTGGATTATTTTTTTATTGAATACATGTTTAAAATTCATAATTCATGATAAATACAAATGATTTTTTTCAAAAGAACTCTTCTTTCCAAAGTAAAAAATGGGTTTTATCCTACCTTTTTATTTCTTTAAGATATATTCCTTGCTAACTACTTATTATGTGTATGTGTTTTCTATTTTAGCATTGATATATCATATCATGATTCATTTTATTCTGATTATATTATTTGTTTTATTTAATATAATTTAGGATTTAAAAGTTTCAATGTGGTATGGGATGAATTATAATGTTTAAGGGTTATTTTCCTCAATAAATTTTCAGTGATATTTTAAGAGTACTATCCTCTATGATAATGATTAAAATATATAAATTTTTTTATGGGAAACATTTATATAAATATATACTTTTATTCTATGTATAATGAATGCATTGATCTTATTATGTGATTGGTGAGGAATGATTTATCCCCATGGTGCATTGGTAGGTCTCAGAAGACAAACAAGACCTCGTTTTGGCCAAGGCCTTAACCATTTTTGTATAATTATTGTCTTATTCATTGATGGTATGTTTAAGATTTCCATAATATAGATTCTGTCATTATTATATTAGTAAATCATAAATCATGTGATTATTTGACTATTATAATATTCATGGTTATGTTTCATGTGTTTTATTATATGACATCATTTATTAATATTCATAGCCTACCATATTTTTCTCAAGATTATTTTCTATTGGAATGATTTTTTTATTCAACATTCATTTTTGTTTATGTTTATGATATAATTCAGTGAATTATTTACCCTTATTGATAATCTTAGAACACCCATTTCATATGTTTTTTACCTGCAATGCAATGAGGTATACTATGAATGAATTTAAGAGACAAGATATGAGTAATGTATATTTTATATGTAGTTTTACTTTTTTATTTCATTTAAATTCGTATTTTATTGTTAATTAATGTAATATAGTTTACTAAACTAATAAACATTTATGACCTTTGGGATTAAAAATGTTTTTCAGTATAACAATGTATTTAATTAAGGCACTAACTCTATGAAACATTATTTAGGGTTTTTACAGTTGATATCAGAATAATTTTAGTAGAAATCATAGGAACTAATTTTCAAAAAAAAAACAGATTTGGGAACATTAACCTAAGATAGACATTGAAGGAAATAAATGAAGATGATACTATAATTTTTTTAAGTTATATATTATGTGTCTCTTCTTAGTAATATGTCTATATCTATAGAGTTGATGCGTAAATAGTTCTGGAACATATGTACCTAGAGCTAAGAACACTGAGATGGTGTCACATTCCATACTCAAGGTATCCTTGTACACGATAATGTGACTTACTGCACACATGGTTTGACACTCTTAGAGGATATTCTTTTGATAGTTCACATTTTATTTAAAAACAATTATGAAGGATTTGAATACATATACTAGGAGAAACCAAATGTGTTTTAGATTGAAAATAAGGTTTCATGGTTATCTATAAAAGATTATAGTTATTTTCAATATAACTATTATGAATCACATTATGCGTTCTAGTTTTAGTCAATGGAGGAATATTGAAGAAGTCATGTTTACATTAAACATGATGGAAATGGTGGTTGAACTGAGTGATAAAATGGGATATTAGTAGTGGAAAATGTTATGATGTTTTTGGGGAACAAGTTTTTGAAAAATATAATTACAAAAACACATGTTATCCAACTATCAAACTAACCGAATAAGAGAATAATAGAGTTTTCAATGAGATCTAGACATCGATATCATGGACGAATGAAGGCACGATTTCTATCGTTCAAGAAATATATAAGGACACACCTATGAATGTGTATGAAAGATATGTAGAAATGATTTATGTGTGGGAAATAACGACATAAAGGAACGAATTACCATGAAAAAATAAATTCTATTTTGGAAGGAAATAAATCTCATCCTAATAATCTATATTTAGTACATTTCATTAAATGTGGGGAACATGGGAATTACCTGGGTCGGTTCCCTATTCTATAGGATAAATTCTAGGCCATGGATGAACCTATGTTGAAATAAATGAAATATTTATTTATGTATTGTGGTTTTATTGAATACCTTATTGAAAAGTATATTTTTTGATTGAACTTATTTCAATGACGTTAACCATATTTATTATGGAAGTTATATTTGTATATTTTTAGAAAAAATGACTACCCATTGGTTGGGTGACTATACATCACATTCGGTAAGGTCATAAGATTTGAACCCAAACCAAATGGGTATAAATGTGATGCGACTACCATTATCCTATGTAATGTCATGTTATCATGAAATTTTATTAGTTAAATTATCAAATTAGTAAAGGTGATATTAATTTTAGGGATGCGTGTTTTGTCAAATTAATAACCATAGGATTGTAAAATGATTTTTTGATTAATTGATTAATGTTATTCAAGAATATGTTTGATATTTTCAGTATCCTATAAGATTTTGGTAAACATAATATTATGCAGAATATTTTGTTAATTTTTTCTTCGATCCAAATATGATTTAATTGTGGACATGTGGTGATTTAGTTTATTATTTGAAATTATTAGAATATCTTGGAGATTAAATTCTTTTGGAAGTTAAATTTTTTTCTATGATACATTATGAATTCATGATGTTATTTGGAATAATTTTTTATCATATCCTTATTATTTTTTGTGTTTCAATCAATGTGTAATATATTTTTCATTAGGGATAGTCATTTTCTAATAAATCTATATTGATGATCATGTTTTACTATTGAATTTTAGAGATTCATTTACGAGAAGTATCATATTATCTGTGAACCTTTTGGTTTGGGTTAATTTATAATGATAGGAGGAATAAATAATTATTATTTTGTGGGTATTTTGATCTGTAGATGTTTATTCAAAATCATCAGGAATGAAAAATTGAACTTGGACATATTCTTCCAAGTATTAACAATGAATTGATAATAGATAGAATAACATTTAAATGATTGGACATTGATTATGACATGGAAGCTAATCATGTATATTTAATTTATTTAGAGATTATATACATTGAAATGTAATCCCATAATAATATTAAATATAATTTTGAAATAAAAAAAATGTTATCTGTTAAATTTATGTACTTAGAAATCAATTGTATTTTAATTAATCACAAGATTTATGGTTTTGAGATGGTTAATTTTCTAATGACAATGTTCTCCATCACTCTACATCATAAGTTGATAGTTATATTTCACCTCTATTTCCTTGTTATCACCTTTCACTAACTATTTCATACCCAAAAACATAGCTTTATGGGGACCTTCGTATATTCCCTTTCCCACTATTAAGATCATATTTTATTAACACTAATTTCAAAGTGGGTTTCCCATATAATAATTTTTAAGTATAAAACATTTATTTTCAATGTAAAATTTCAAATATTGAGGATTTAATTATGTTGGATGAGGGTAGAATGTAAATCCCCATGATTTTTTAGTATGCTACTTTTTAAATTTACATTTATTGATATCTTAAGAAATTACGAAATGATAAAATATTATAATTTGATTTCTGTTTTTATATTCTAGATGTTGTGAATTTAGGTAATTAATGTTATTAAGTAATTTAATAAAATAAAGATTACACATGTTAATAAAATCAATTCACCTATTAACAACTAATTAAAAATGAAAACTTACTAAATACAAAGGATTTATATTTATAAAAATTATTTTTTTACCGCAACAAAATTTTATATTGATAAATTAAATAAATTATTATTCTTCATTTTTATTAATGAAATTTAAATATTATATTTTATATAAAATATTACCACATTCATCCAAAATATTTTGATACGTATAAGATATGAAAAAATCCAATTTCATGTATTAAAAGGCTATATATTTCTAAATCTAATTTTTTCGAACATTAATGCGGAAATGGATTAAAATATAAATTTTTAAATGATAATAAATTATATTCTAATAAAATAGAAAATATTTTTGAAATCATAATATCAATATTTACATTGGATAAACTTTTGATATTTTTCTGGTATGTTTTGTTTATAATGAATATTAATGTGACCATCATAAATTTTTTATTCGACTATTACGAATATTAATGTGGACATTAAAACAATAAACTCACCAATTAAGGTATAAATTTAATTTTAATATCTTATAAATTTGAATATTTATTATTTGTATTCTAGGACAAGTAAATAAATAAATATTATAAAAACAATAAATTAATTATTCTGATTTTTATAAGTCGTAATAATTTATTTACAATTTTATAATTAAAATAATGACATAAAATAAAATATAGTTTCATAAAATCGACTCAAAAATTAATAATTTTTTCTTATTATTATATGATACTTTTATGATACATTAATAATTTTTTCAAAGTGTTATAAAATTATATATAATTTTAAAATTGGTATTTTTTGAATAAATGATGATTTTATATAAAAATTAATTTTCTCATACAATGAAAATTAATTTCCTAAATTTGAGATAATTTTATAATTCTAGATGTTGAAAAATGGTTATGGTGCATGGTTTACATTTCACTAAAATTTATGAATTTTTTGTTAATAGTAAAATACAGTAATTTTCCGTATAAAAATGTTATTAGGTAAATACACTATTCTGTGAGTTATGAATGATACATGAACTATAATAAAGAAACCACATAATTATTTAATTATATTAGGTTATAATTTTGAAACTAATAAAAGTATTTATAAAAAATAATAAACAAACGAATAAAATATTCAAAAATATGGCCTCTTCCACTATAAAAACCACACCTCACCACCTCATCTCCTTGAAACATCCAATGTTTGAGAATAATATAATTTATTACCAATAAACATCCCATGTCCCTCCCCCACATTCAAAAGCCTTTTCTCTAATGAAAAGGTCAATCATGACCACCTTAATGATGTTCTTTGGGAGAACAGTTCCAAAGCTTAAAATCCTGTTTCTTTACTTTTATTCACTTTTCCATTTCTATTATTTTATTATCATTCCCTCACATCAACCGTAAATAAAGGCATGTTAACTATAGTATCATTTATAAAATATAATTATATAATGATAATGAAATATCCATCATCAAAATCCTTTCTCCCACTCTCTTTTATTTTATAGATTAATTCATCGCATCTGATGTGTCAATTTCTTGACAACATTGACTATGTATTTTCATTTTCCATTAACACATACAAGGCTATTACTAAATAATTTTTTTGTTAAAAAAGTACAAAATTTATATTAAATCCAATTTAATGTTATGGAAACATTATATCAAGGTGAATTTATTTAATAAAACTAAACATGTTTTTGGTGATCGATATACCTCCAAAATATTATAAATGATTATCACTAACATCCTATATAATGATTCATCATAACCCAAAATATCGAAATTACATATATAACAATTAAATTTTCTATATGATCATTAATAACATATAACTTCAATTTAGTTATATATTTCCATTTACATGAAGATTTATATTCATATACAATAAATCCAATCACGAAAACCAAGTAAAAGAACGATCTTGAATTATAAAATTTTATCTTATAACTCATAAAAATACCATAAATGAACTTTAAAAGGTTATATGAAATTGAATAAATGTTTAAATAATTATAA
Source organism: Viscum album (assembly GCA_963277665.1). Lineage (NCBI taxonomy): Eukaryota > Viridiplantae > Streptophyta > Magnoliopsida > Santalales > Viscaceae > Viscum > Viscum album. The sequence goes on from OY728161.1 coordinate 1,599,327,735, forward strand.
ATTAATTAATTAAGAAATTCAATTTTATTTTCCTTGAAAAAATATCCAAATGGAGGACACATTCATACACAAGGTAAGGGGTTCTTATATAACTTTTATATCTATGAGATATGCCTTATTCACCACTATTTCATGTGTGTGGTGTATGTATACATACCATTGATGTATATTATCATTAATAAATTTATCTTCATGGTATGTAATGTTTCATTTTATGAACAATAATTCTCTGGGGCGAACTGTTTGGATGTTTGAAAATTGTTAAGGGTTTCATCCCGAACATCAATTTTCCTGGATGATTACATTTTATCGCTCTTTAACCAAATTTAATTATTAAATATTTATATATAATTATACTAATTTATATTTATATTTTCTAAATTTATTTATCTAGACTATATCATCTTTCATTGTTGGATGAATACAAGTTTCATAAGTGTCTCTTTTCAATGCCCCACGATAAGAAATCCGGATTTATGGGAACCTTCAAATATCCTACAAATTTTCAAGAACCACCAATAAAATATTTTATGTTACCAATAATTTCTTATCAAATAAAAAATATTATCATGAAAAACAATCTTTCTTCATTTATGGGTTTACACAAACAGTTGATCGTTTTTTAATGTATATTTAATGTTTTCCTTAAACAACCTTAAGGAGGATCATTTATAATGTTTCTTAAAAAATATTTTCACAAGTTTTAAATTAAATTGAACATTATTAATGAATAAAATATAATTTAATTGTATTTATATTATATATTATTGGTATTTATATTATTAAAATCATATTTTATGATAAAAATAAATTATATTTACAAAATAAATCATCTTCCTAGAGTAATAATGTGTTTTTTGTCTCATTTTTACTTGGTTGACATATATTACTTATTCAACACTTATTCACTATATGTTGTGTGTGTATTTCCATTTCTTATGTCATATCTTGATTATTTTTTTATTATATCCCATGTCATATTTAACATGGATTATGATTGAAATGTTTCAAAACGGTATGAGACACTCTCGAATGTTTAATGACTATTTTCATCATGATTTTATCAATGAAATTATTAGAGTATTATCATCACTGATAATGACTAAAATATTTCAATTTTTAATGGGAATCATTGATTTAAATATTCAATTAACCAATCATTTATTAATTAAAATTATTGTTCATATAATTAAATTTCTATGGTTATATAAAATATACGAAATTAATTGGTTTTATGTTTTTGGATTTCAAAATACAGTTATGAAATGTTACCATTGATAATAAAGATTTTTAAAAGTGATCACGTGATTAGTATAAATATAGGGCTTTAACAAATCCAATTTACTCAGAAAAATAATGCGATGGCCTCATCCAATAGAATGCCTCCATAAAAATCCAAATTGTTAGAGCTCGGAAAGGAGGTGGTGTAATTGAGATTTTCTCTTAACCAAGACCATGATCAGCTTCAAAACATTAAACTCTAAAGGATCCAACGATGAGAGAAGAGGAAGTTGATAGAGATTACCACCCCAGAGATGTTATCCAAGACACCCCAACAGTGTGTCACCATTTCACACCATACCCTTCGATCTTATGTGGGTGTTATACTGGTTTATGTGACAAGTCCTTTTCACTATTATTATGTGCATTATTTTTTTAATGAATATACACTCATATTATCATTGTTTCTTTGTAAGTGATTTTTAAAGAACACATAGTATTATTCGTTAACATAAAAATTTATTTGAGAAATCTATTTTGATGAATTAATATATTTTTTAATTAAATATTATTTTAATTAAATATTATAAATTAATTAATTTTTACTAAATATAAATGATTTTATTATTTCTATGAATAAAATTATAACTTTTATTAAGGTTTGAAAATATTTTTTTCAAAACCAGTGGATTTTCCAAATATTTAGTGTTTGTCTATGAAAAACTTCACATATTTAGAAAATTATTTTGATAAAAAGAATATTATTTATGGAATCAGGGCATCTAATTTATCCTATTGTGAATATTTCATAATTTTATGAAACAATCATAATTTTGGGTAAAAATAAAATATGGTCTAATTATATAATGTGTTTTATAACATCATAATGAACTAATATTTATGTAATAATATACTATAAATACTATGTTTAGAAAATATATTTTTTAACAATAATATAATGTGATTTTGTGTTTGTTTTATTCATTTTACAAAGCCTAATTTGACCCTTGAAGACCTATAAAACATTTTATCACTTTAAAAAGGTTTCCTTGTAAGTGTGACACACCACCACATAAGAAAGCTGATTATTTTAGGATGTTCTTCTATTTGTATTACAGAATAATGTTTTCCGAACCCCTTTTGAAAAATACATGGGAAAAAACCATCAAATTGTTTTTGGTTTTGATTAGTTTTATGTGTTGTGTACAAACCTTAAATAATAATGAATTCCCTCCATTTTTCTATATAAACATACCAAATATCTCAATTCCTCTTCACTCAAAGCATTTGGAGCACGACCAACTCCTTTCATCCTCTCTCTAAAATCCTTTCGAGGATCCCCAAGCTCCCAATAAGCCTCTCTTAATCCTCTTCCAAGACATTGGGATCACAAATCCAAGTAAGGGACTTCTTCCTTTCTCATTTTTGTCTTAATTTCATTATGTTTTTCTACCATTTTAATTTCAACTAAAACAGTTGGGGTATGATTTTTCACCTCCCCCATACTTACCTCCTTATGTTTTTACTATGGCAGACATCTTTTATAGCCATTAATTCCCCCATGTACACCCATTACAATGCCAAAATTAGGTAAAGAATATATCTTTCTCATTTACATTTATGAAATCATTTTAAATCGTCCAACTAAATTACAATAAATATATTTGGGAAATATATCTCAATGGACCCCTTACATTCCATTTAATGTACTTTTGATGATATACCAATTTCTATCTAATCCACCATTTTTATGAATTCTTATTGAACACTATTATGCTGCTGAAATTACACCACGATTCTCTAAGCCAAAGACCTTGTATAGTGAATACCATCCACATTTCTATATCAAGGGTATTCACATTTATTAAAATTTACATATTTATTAAATAGATTCATGTATGAATTCCACATTCATTTATTCTCGAATAAACTATGATGTTTAATGAATCTATGTTTTATAATATATGTTGAACTATTATTCGTGAAATCAAATTATTAACAAGGGTGCACCTTGATAGTACTTCAATGAATTGGGTAAAGATTAGTATCATGATACTTCAAGTACAATGAGTTTTTACTCATGATAATTCAAGTACAATTAGGTTTTATTCATCCTCCATGTCCAATGTGTCTTGTATCATGCTAATGTCATGTTAAATTTGGTTTTCATATTTCTATGTTATGATAAGCAAGGCCTTTTTGTTAATGTTTCTCTTATGCTCCATTGATATTCCTATTGCATTACATGTACTATATTATTCATGTTATGCCATATTTACTCCATTACTGGGCTTTATAGCACACCCTATTCTTATGCATGCACTCAGGTTATCCCATGAAATAGAAAGTATGAAGGCATGTTGTGGTCATGTAAAAGAAGTTTTCAATAACGATGTTGTGTTTTATGTTCTACGTTTTTCTTTAATTTTACAAAGTCCCAAAGACACTAGACCTTCTTATCTTCTATCTTGTATCAAGTGAATATTTTATTTAATAAATCAAATTTATGTTTAATATAATGTATAGGGAACTTATGGTTTGTATCAAATGGAGGAATATTTATATTTGGGATTTTTATTAGAAAATGCTTGTTAATGTCTTAGGGATTAGACTACGTTTAATAAAAACACCCCTAAATACTGGTGAGTATTGAGTAAGTAGTTTATCAATAAATTTAATCCATGTCTATATACGATCAGGTAGAAGAGGATCTGGAAGAGATCTATCTTGGTGTAAACCCCAAAAACACCACATTGAGATAGAATCGAATGGTAACCAGTGGACGACATCGTCCCCTACTACACTATTAGTAACAAAAATATCTGGGGATATTATTTCATAAATTCATAATCATAGTACGAACCATTATTAATGGTATAAAAGATTACCTCTAAGAATATAGGGTGGGAATTAGATCATGGATTACATTTATTAATGACTATAAATTCATAAGTTTAGGAAATAAAAATTATTTATAAGTCATTTTTTGTCTTCGGATTACCCATTATGTGTTATCCCACACATTCCTTTTCTTCCAACCAAGGGTGCGTAATAGGAGGACTTGGGCTGACAACCGATGTTGAGATCAATGTGATGATTATTGAAATGAGATTCCCAATGTGATGCGAGCAGGAATCAAAAAATTTATCATGATACTCCCTCTGTTAACTCATGTTCAGAATAGAAACAAGGGTCAAGAGGAACATTAATCCCCCCTAAGAAAGAACAAGTTGCAATCGAGAGCTTAATGAGTCCATGGATTCCTACATTTAATGTATCATACGATCCCTCTATCGCCGATCAATGGATCAACTTCATTGAGAAGATCATCCCCATTATTTAGTGTTATGAACAACAATATATTCTTCTGGATGCTTCTTTTATGGAGGTTGGAGCTGATCAACAGTGGATATTGATAAAAAATGCAAAGACTGAGGAGGATATTGAGGTTTTGGAATGGATGGATTTCCAGAAAATGTTTATCGACAAATATTTTCCTCCCACCCTCGAACATAAGATGGGATATAACTACAATTGGTTTAAGAAAACAGACAATGAATACATCAGAGCATATGGGAAAAACATCACAAGTATTTCACAAAATGTATTCGGCTCTATTGTTACCCTCCAATTCAAGGTTGATCACTTCTTTAGTGGGATAAAACATAGCCTACGAATATTACTAGTGATCTGTGACTTCGATAGCTATGAGGAAATTGTTCCATTTGATGTCAAAGTTTAAATGGATATTGGAGAATCCTAGTTGTATCATTGGGATAATAAGAGTAAGTTGAAATTTATTTATTGCAGTTCAATGGATAAATCCAACGATGCTATAAAAAACTAGCACCCCAATTTCCAAAGTTGCGGAAAGAAGCGCCCCAAAAATTTCTTTAAGGGGATAAGAAAATTCGTTATGTGTGGAAGAGAAGAGAAACATGCCATTAACTTCCAAAAATAAAAACATGTAGCTGCAACAGAGGAGAGGAATGCTCCATTGGACCCTGAATGCATTGATCATTTCATCAACTACAAATAATCAGGTCACATTTCAAACCAGTACCCTATGATATGGGTTTTCTAAGGTAAAAAAACACCACCATGGAAGCATTGGAGATGTTTTTCCATCCCCACTGCTAGAGTGACCCTGACAAAAAATAGGTGACATGTACTCTAGCTATTCATTCAGAAATATAAAATGTACTTTTTGATTTTGGATATAAACATTATTTTTTATCTCTAATGTTTAGTAGAACAATACCAACACCACGCCAAATCATAGAAGTAAAGATGTCAATGATAATGAAAAATGGGTAAATCATTGCATCCCATCAATATAACTCCTCCCTAGTCGTAATTTTTGGATTGAACTATCGGGATAATCTCTTCATACTCCCTTTTTTTGAATTTTATTCAATTAATGGCGTGGATTTCATTTCCCTATTTAGAGCCAACATAAATTTCCATGAGTGGGAAATCAATCTCTATATGGAGAATCGACACCCGATTCAGTACAAGTTCAAAAGGATGATGAGTATTCTTTTAGCACTATAATCACAAGCATTGATATTACTTCCTTATGAGCATGCATATCAAGATCAAATGATTGTGCCTATGGAAACAACCATCCTTGAAGTTATTCTTATTGTGAGGGGAATCTTTGAAGTGTTTCGTGGGAAATTTTATGGCCTTCCTCCAAGAAGAGATGTTTAATTATCAATTGATCTTATACATGGGGAACTACCAATATCCCAGACTACGTATATAATGGATGTTAGGGAACTTGAGTAGTTGAGTAAACAACTCCAAGAGAATCTGGATAAAGGGTTTATACTCCCAAGTGCTTCACCATGGGGTGCACCAGTGCTCTTCATTAAGAAGAAGAATGGGTCAATGCACTATTGAATTGATTATTGTGAGCTCAGAAACATCATTATAATGTACATGTATCCTCTGCCACGAATTTATGACTTTTTCAATCAGATATGTGGTAAAAAATACATCTTTAAGGTGGATTTGTGGTCGTGATATTATCATGTAAGGGTTAAGAAGGATGATATTCTCAAGACCACTTTTCCTAAAAGATATGAGCATAAGGAATTCAATGTAATTCCTTACAGACTTAGTAATTCTCCTACAATATTCATGGACATGATAAATAGAGTCCTTATAGAATACATCAACAAATTTTTGGTTGTCTTTATAGAAAATATTCTAATATAGTGAAAAATCATGGAGGTGTATGAGGACCATCTATGAACAGTAATAGAGTCCTTGGAAAAGGAGAACACATATGAAAATTATAGAAAGTATGAGTTCTTTTTGAATGAGTTCTCATTCTTGTGTCATATCTCCTGAAGAAATGGGACATCTGTGGATCCCTCCAAGATAGCAGAAATTGAGGGATAGCCGAGGAAAAAATCTGTAATGTATATCCGTAGCTTCCTAGGTTTAGTTGGATATTATCGCTGATTTATGAGAAATTTCTCTCGATTTTCAAACCGATTTACAAAGATAACTCTGAAGGGATTCTAGTTTTTATTGGAGTGATGATTGGGAATAGAGTGTTAAGGTGATAGAAATGAGGCTTATCACTACACCCGTGCTCGCACTACCCACAAGTGGAGAATTTTTTGTGGTAATTTGTGATGCTTCAAAGAAGGTCCTTGGCTATGTGTTGATGGAAATTGAAAAAGTTGTTGCCTCTATTTTAAAAAAATGAATTTTCATGAGAAAAACTATCCAACACATGATATGGAGTTGAATTCAATAATCTTCGCATGAAATATACATTGACATTACCTCTTTGTGGAGAAGTCTGAAATATACACGGATCTGAAAATCCTCAAGTATATATTCACACAAAAAGAGTTGAATATGAACCGAAAATTATGGTTACAGATTCTCAAATTCTATGGCTGCTAAATCCATGACCACCTGGGGAAAGAGAACAAGGTGTCAGATGATCTACGTAGAAAGGACCCAACAATTCTCTCATTTATAAGAATTGGAAAAGATACAATCTCATTTGATTTATGAAGATGGACATGAGAATCAAAATTAAGGGAACATCATAAATCCTTTCACAAATGATTGCTCAACCATCTCTTTTAGAAATGTTAAAGGATGATCAAAAAAATGATGTCATAATTCAGAAGAATAAAGAATCTATAAGAAAAGGGAACTCCTTGGAGATCAATATTAATGAAGAAGGAATTAAGAGAATTGGGATAATACTATGTGTTCCATTAAATATAGAATTAAAGAATGATATTTGGGATGATACACATGGTTTGAATATGACCATTATCCCCAGAAACACTATTATGTAGTGAGATATCTAAGTGAATTATTGGTGGGATAACATGAACAAAGAGATCACTAAGTATACATCAATGTGTTTGGTATATCATAAAGTTATGGTTAGAGGCAGAAGTATAACGGGATGATGAAACCATTACCCATGAAAACATGGATGTGGGACAACATCACCATGTAATTTTTCACCATTCATCTGAAGACATCCCATGGAAACAATGAAATCATGGTATGTTGTAGATCATCTAAAAAATATTACACACATCATTGCAATTCAGGTGGATTTCTCATTATATAAATTGGGACAGATATATATCATAGAAGTTGTAAGGATTCATAGAGTACCAATATCGATTGTACCCGATTGAGATCCAAGATAAGCACTTATGTTTCATAAGGGTCCTTTAAATAGTTCTGAATACTGAATTGAACATTAGTACGACATATCATCCTCAAACTGTAGGCCAATCTGAGAAGACTATCCAAACACTTGAGGACATTTTAGATAACTCTCAATGGACTTCAATGGAGTAGGGGATCAACATCATCCTCTATTTTAGTTCTCTTACAGAAACAGTTTCCACTCAAGAATCCAAATGTCTCCTTATGAAACCCTTTATTGGAATATGTGCAGAACACCAGCATGTTGGGATGTTGTTTGGGAGAGAAAACACCTAGGTCCATAAATGGTCACTGAAATGGTGGAGAAGGTAAAATAAATCCAACAACACATTAAGGCTACTCATAATAGACAAAAGCGCTTTGTTGATAATCATCGAGGAGACATAAATATTGATATTGGAGACATGATATTCCTCTGTATTTCATCAGGGAAGAGAGTTATGAGATTTGGGAAGAAGGGAAATCTCATTCCAAGGTACATCGTTCGTATTAAGATCTTTGAACAGATTGGATCATAGGCTTACTAACTAAAACTACCCTAAACATATCTCATGTACATGATGTATTCCATGTATCACTCTTGATGAATTACATAACTTTTCATTGCATTAACTCAATTTAGAAGTGGTATAATTGGAGAATTACCTCTCCAATGAAGATAAACCTACGATGATATTAGATTATAGGTAAAATTTTCTAAAAAATAAGACAATTCCCCTCATCAAGGTGTTGTTGCGAAACCACATGTTTGATGAAAAATGTGGGAATTAGATGAACTGATCAAGTAGAGTTACCCACATCTGTTTTATTATTGTAAAAAATGTTGGGGGAAAAAATAATTTTTGGGTGACGTTTGTAACAACCCAAACATTTATTGATGAAAATTTATAATGACCAAATTAAATGTCTTTGGATATATAAGAAAAATTAAATTCCATGGTTTTTTGTTTTTGTATTTCAAAATAAAATTATGAATTGCTACAATTGCTAATATAGTCTTTGAATATAGATCACATGATTAGTAAAAATATAAGGATTTAACATAACCAGTATATGAAGACAACGGAAGCGATGGACTCATCGAATATAATTTTTCCATGCATAACCCATTTTTATGATCTAAGAAAGGAGGTGATGTCATTGAGATTTTCTCGTTACCAAGACCATGTTTGGATTTAACACGTTAAGCTTGAAAAGAATGTCCTACGAGAGATGTGGAAGTTGATAGAGATTACCTCTCGAGCGATGTTATCTGAGCCACCCCAACAGCCTGTCACCATCACATACCGTACAAATCTGTCTTAAGTGGGTGTTATAATATGTTATGTAAGTAGACCCTAGAACTATGTTTATGTGCATTATTTTTGAATTATTAATATACATTCATTTTATCATTTTTTCATTGGAAGTGAATTTTAAAGTACACATAGTATTTTTAGTTAATATTAAAATAAAATTGAGAAATCTATTTTGATTAATTAATTGATTTTTTAATTAAATATTTTTTTAATAAATATTATTAATAAATTATTATTAATAAATTATTATTTATTAAACATAAATGATGGTATATTTTTTTATGAATACAATTGTAATTTTTATTATTGTTTGATAACTGTTTTCGTCAAAACCCCATGAATTTTCAAGATATATTGGTTTTTATTTTAATAGAAAAAATTCAAAAATTTTAAAATTAATTTAAATAAAATGAATAATGTTTTTTTAACTAGGACGTAAAAATTATCCAATGGTGACTTTTTCATGATTTTCTGAGACAATCAATATTTAGGGTAAAAATAAACTACCGTTTAATTATATAATGTGTTTTATGAAATCATAATGACCCAATATTGATGTAATAAAAAAATATAAATAAATATATTCTGACAATATAGATTTTATCATTAAAATAATTTTACTTGAGGTTTATTTGATTTATTTTTCAAATCCATAGTGGACCCTCCAAAATTATAAAACATTTTATCACATTAAATTATATCCTTGAGAGTGTGACTCACCTTTATATAAGAAAGACTATTATTTTAGTATGTCCGTAAATTTTCCTTATAAAATAATATTCTCCACTCCCCTTTGGTAAAATACATGGGAAAAAACCATGGGTTGGGTTGTGATTTTGATTAGGTTAATGTGTGGTTTCCAAAACCTAAATAATAATTAATTCCCTCTTTTTTTTAAATAAACATAACCATGATCCCACATATTATTCACTCAAAGTCTTTGGAGCTCTACAAAACGCTTAAATCTCTCTATATAACACTCCCAAGTTTCACCAAAGTCCAAATAAGACTCTTTGAATTCTCCCCAATCCTTTGGAATCACACTTATAAGTAAGGTATTTCATACTTTCTCATTTTGTCTCAATTTCATTATGTGGTTACACCCTTTTAAAAACAATTAAAAATACTGGTGTATGATTTAGAATCTCCCACATACTTCCCTCCTTATGTTTTAATTATGGGAGACCTTTTTTTATTTTCATTAATGCCTCCCATGTACACTTGTTACCATGCCCAAATTCCATAAGGAATTTCTCTCTTCTCCTTTTCATTCTTGAAATCCTTTTAAATAATGTATATATATTCCATTACAATTGTTTGGACATGTATATATATGACCCAATTACTTTATATTTCATGTAAATATGTTTAGATACACATTTATCTCCTATATAACATTTTTATGAATTATTATGTCACAACATTATGCTGCTGAAATTGCACTGTGATTCATCAAGCCAAATTAATTAGGTAGTGAATACCCTGCCCATTTACCTATAACGGTTATTCAACTTCATGAAAATTTTCTTTATTGATTAAATAGTTTAATGTATGAATTGGAATTCCATTATTGTGGAATAAATTATGTTTTTTTAATAAATCCACATTGTTTGATCTTTGTCGAATACTAATGCATGAAATGAAATGATTAAGAATGGTGTGGTCTAATAGAGCTCTACTACATTTGATTAAGATTAGTATCATGATATGTCATGTGCAATGAGGGATTAATAATGAAAATTAAGTCTAAATGAGGTTTTAATCATGCTCCATGTGCAATGGTCCTTAACTCATGATAATGTTAGGTTAAATGTTGTTTCCACATTTCCATGTTATAATAATCATGTTATATCATGTAATTATGTTCATGTTTTTCATATTCTCCATTGATATACCTATTTCCTAATAGGTAATGTATTATTCATATATGACTTATTTAATCCCTTACTGGGATTTATATCTCACCATTTTCTCATGCATGTCCTTAGGTTATCCCATGAAATGCTATGTACGAAGGAATGTCGTGGTCATATAAAAGATTTTCTAAATAAAGGTGTTGTGTTTTATGTTCTAAGATGTTATGTAATGTTCCTAAGCCTCAAATATAGTAGAACTTTGGATCTTATAACTTGTATCAATTGATTTTTTTATGTAATGAATCATGTTTATGTGAGTAACAAAGAGAATGATTTATATGAAATATATATTTTATATGACATATAAGGACTTTATTAGACATAGTAAGTGATAGGTTGGGCCCGTTATAGCTTGTTGATGCATCGGTAGGTCTCACAAGAAAACTAGATCGGGTTCTGGATAAGGCATTTACCATTTTTAGACTTCTTGGGTGTGGCCTTTAAGGAATATTTATGATTTTCATAATTTTTATTCTCTCATTTTGATATTAGTAATTGATAAATGATGTGATTATTAAACTAATTGAAAATATTACGTTAAGTTTGAAGTGATTATTTTTATGTAATTATTCATTTTAATATTATTAATCCCATATTATTCATAAGATTATGTTTCATTATCATGAGTTATAGTTATTCACCATTCCTTATTTCTTAGGTTTATGATAGATTGTGCTCTATTTTTACCAATAGTGAACATTCGACCTCACCTCATTTATATGATTTATTTTTCCCTTGGTTGTGAATTTGGATATTACTAATGAATTGTTGGGATAATCTATGATTGCATATATTTCCATTATAGAATATATTATTTATTTTATTTTTAGTTTAAAATCAATTTTCTTGTATGTAATCAACTTTCCAAAACATCAAAACTATTCAGTCCATTATGTTGCGATCCAATGTTCATAGTACCAATATAATGAATTATAGAACACACTTCGGGCAACTAGAGTTGGTGTATTTACACGACATCTTCTGTTGGTTAATTATTAGGATCTATGATTTTGGATCCATTAAATTAATACTACCACTAATAACATTGGTCACATATGATGTAATTATAGATTCCCTAAACACAACAAAAAATATTTTTTATTATCATATGATGTATACAGTTAGATATACAAGTTAAACTTATGAATATTTCATATAAATTTATACGTTAACTATTTAAATTGTAAATTATATACATTAATTATCACATATAATATTAATAGAATATCTCATTCTATAATGTGAACCATGAGATACTGTGACATTTATCTAAAATATATATCTTATGGTTAATATTCATCATGTTGACTAGACCTAGTTAATGTAGAACATTCGTGTGTAAGGGAGTCATAATAGATCATGTGGATAGAGCCTCCAAATGGAACACCACATTTTTCTGGTGTCATAGGTTGTTCCTATATACAAACATGTGTATTGGTGTCCATACACTAACACATTATTAATGTGAAATATTTGTTCTTGTAAATTGATATGATAAAAAACATAATAATGCTATCATGGTGTGGTTGCATTTGGTGTGTGCATCAGTTGTGTTATAATAATAGTTTAATAGTATAGATATAATTTTTTTTCATCCATGTTGAGAATGAAATACATCTCGTGACTGGTTGATCATGATGGAAATGGCCTCCTAAGTCCATGGCCAAGGTAGTCATGGGTAAATGCTTCCATTTAAATCAACAAATAAAAAATTAAGAATGGGAGATCAAATACGGGTTTTTTCATAACTGTTATATATCTATAGGAAAATATATTATATTATATATTGTGTGTTAATATATTGGTGGACAATTCTATGAAAATTCCTTATCACTTTAGAGGACTTGTTGGGTATTTGGAATCAACTCTAATTTTGTTAATATTATTTATTAATACAGAGATAAGGTCCTAGAATATATCACACAATAATATATTCCTAAATATGGAATATTCAAATGAATAATTAAATAAGACATAGTGGTCCCACTACTAGGGTTCGAGACATGGCCAAGGATGTACAATCACAAATGAAATAAGAAAATTCATATTATTTGAGTTCTGAATAGTTGATATTAATTATATTCATTAAATATATTTGCAATTATTAAATTATATACTTGAAAATTATTATATAAATGAATATTAGTTTAAAAAAATTCAATGTTCATATAATATTTTCAGTAATAATGCATTGAATTAATTATTTTGGTAATATCACATAATATAATTATTATATTACAAAAAATAGGAAAACATATAAATTATATTTATGTATCATCACAGTAGTTATATGTTGTTTATATTCTGTTTAAAAATATTGGGGGGTGGGGTACATTTTCCACATAATATATTGACAGACTATAAATAGTAGGAGGGAGGCTATTGTATGGAGACTATTCATGGGGATATATTGACAAACTTTCTCTCTTATACTTCTTTCTAGAGAGTCTAAATCTTGATATAGGTGATTACATCATGTTCTACATCAAGTATCCCATGGACATTGATGTAGTGATCACTAGGGAATTGAAGACATCATCAGATCTCTACACTAAAACACAAAATTAAATTATCAAAACTCATTAATATTATTGTATCATGTGTGGATGATCTATAAGGAATTAAATTTGGATACTTGATGTATAAAGTTCTAGTGATTATAATATGTCAAGTGTGCCTTCAGATAGAAAAGGTGTTTTTTTATTTCACTTTTGTTTTCAGCTCAATTATTTGTTATCCTCGGACCGTAATGTGGATCAGATCAATGGAGATGACATGTTACACTATTCAAATATTGAAATAGTTTAAATCCCAAGCTAACAAGATCCAATGCACACTTTGGTTCATTCAATTGGTCTCATAGATATCATGTAAATTATCTGAGATAAGAGAAAACTATGTTTCAGTAAAATAATGATGTGTTTATTAATTTAGTCCCAATGTAATTGATAGCATGTCAATCTAATATAAAATGGCCATGTTATTTCTATAAATTTGTTTTAATATGGATTTATTTAATGGATACATTTCATGTTTTTTATGCTATATAATTATATGATTTTACCCAAAACCTTCTACCGGTATTAAAATTTGGGTACCAAAACACTTGCTGGGAATTTCGATAATCAGAATAATCTCTAATTTGTACCTCTCAATTAAATTAATAATGATGATTTTTCATAATAATAATTATAATAATAATTTTATTATAATAATGATTATTATTTTATAAAAACATATATTATAGGCTATGATTTTTTTTCTAAAACGAAACAATAGACTGGGTTTTAGGTGAATTGGTTTCTGTATAAAAGAAAAAAAATCTTCTACAAGGCCAAAATTTCTTGTTGTCATCTTGAATTTGTAAAAAGTGTTGATGAAGTTGAAATCAAAGAACAAATTATGATTCCCATTATGATAAAAAAAATATTTTATGGGCATATGGCTCTCCATCATTCAAAAAAAATCCATCCCCTTCCCTTGATGAGTGGGTCTAGTTGCCTCCCACCGGCCGAACCCTTGTCTACCAAGCTAATGAAGCATAACTCCCAAAATCATTTTCGAACATCACATGGAAACCCTATGACCTATGAAAATAAAAAATTCAAATACAATTGTGAAAACTTCAGTCCTTCTCCATTATTCTCGGAGGTGTCGCAGACTCGACCTGACCGCTGCACACTGCCATCCTTATCCAGCAAGTAATGACTGACCACCTTCCATGTCTCCTGTATCCACCATCCATCATGGAGATCTCATCCCTAGTGACCTACACCCCCCACGAAATCCACCCACTAAATTATCACCCTTTGTGGTATCCATTCACACAGAATAATTTCGACGCGAGTAGATCTCGCCTCCTCACCTTTTCTAGTGCAATCTGAGATAATAGTGTGTTCTTCGTTACTAATACCACACCAATGTCCCATCGATGACCTGATACATCCAGCTACCTCAGGAAACCATTCATATAATGGACATAGATATCCAATAAGAAACCACCATAGATAGATCTCTCATTAAGGTATCCTATTTCTTCCCAACCATTGACCAGATCTGCCCGAAATAGGCACAAAAAGGTCAGGCCGACCCAGTATGTGTTTCGGTTTTCCTCTTACCCTAGAATAGCCATGGATGGTCTATTTGTAGCCTTGAAATGGAGTTCACGGGTTCATACCGACATTTAGAAGCCTTTTATAGGGGTTTCAGGTCCTGGGATATTTTATCTAATCTGAATTAATTAATATAATTAACACAATTTCAATAAAAAATAAATTTATGTAAAAATAATTTTTTGTTTAAAATATATGTTTTATCAACCGAGGAAAATATTAATGTAATTTTTTTCATTAAATTATATTATTATTTAATTTAATTATTGTTATTAAAATTAAATAAATTTCTATAATGAGTAGAATTAAATTATTTGAATTCAATTAATTATTTGAATTTAATTAAAATACCATGGTACATCAGTTTATTGAAATTTATTCCCTGTGGTACAATTTTTTTACCTTCTCACTGGTTCTTAGCACCATCCAAATATGTGTATTTCGACATGTTTTATTTATTTATTTATAACTTTGTGTGATGATTGTATGAAATTATGATTGTCTTTGCATCTTCTGATTTTCTATCAATATGTATAAGGGACTACACAACCAAATGTATCAATTGTATATTTAACCCCTAGTAACCCTTACATTTCTGTGATTAAAATTTTATTTTGATGAATAATATGCATGAAATCGTCCCAACGATTACAAGGCGGTACACCAGAAAAATTATGGATCCCCCGAAGATGAGGAATCACTCCAAACAAGAAGTGAATACACTGGACGTGGATGACCTACAACATGATTCAAGTGATGACATAGGTATGATACCCCTAGTTCATGATTGATCCAATATGTTTTAATGGAGAAATAATTTTTAGTTTCATGAGACCAGTAGGGTAGTTTATATATTTTATGGATTTATTTATTATTTTTTCTTTATATAATAGTGGAAACCATATATGTTAATAAATTGTAAAATAAAAAAAAATTGGTGGATGTTTTTAAATTATTTTTATGTTGGTAGAGAAAAAATATATTACGAAAATTTTAATGTAAATAGATTGCATACATCAATTACTAAAATAAATACCATTAATGAAATATTAAGTTATAACCGCCTTCTGTCATTTGAATTTGAACACAACCTAGTGATCGGGGTACTCATTCTTAAATAGATGATCATTACTCATACTATTGGGGAGTTCTTATTAGAACGATAGATTGAATTATCTAAATTTGAAAGTTGAGGATTAAACATAGAAAACATTCTCTCACTTTAGAGGAAATGTGTACAGGGAATCAACGTTACAATTCTTAGAATCTGAGGCTTCACTAAATGGGTCAAGGAGTTGTGAGTAATTTTTTTTGTCCAGTCAAAAACCTACCTTGAAAATAGTATGTAGTGGAACATATATAGCTTTTTGAATAAATATGGAAGATCTACAATCCTTTCCACTTAAAGAATAATGATATAGAGTATTCTATACAGATTGTTCCAATAAATCAATAAAATAGTATGAGATAATTAATTATATAATTAATCAATAATTTATAATTTAGTAGTCAATATAAAAGTAAAATCTATTGGATTTTATTTTTCTTGAAAATGGAATTTAATATAACAAAATAAACAATGATAATAATGGAAAAAATAAAATTTACGATCATGCATGAATATCCAAGTGTATTATATGCACTTGTGCACAATACCACATGACAAGAAATTCAAATCTAAGGTCTCCATAAACCTATTAATACACTTCAGTAAATGAGGGGGAAAACAATTCATACATGAGACTCATGTATGATGTGTATGATGGTTATGTGAATATCCTATTATCAAATTCTGAAATTAGTTGTGGTTAAAACATTTTTACATAAATTATTTCACATGTAGTATCATATCTGATATGTTTTCAGGGAGAAAGTGATGTGAGATATGAATATCTAATATTACTCTAGTTATGTGAAAATTCGAAAGGCCGACCTAGATCATTAAATATATTCCATTACTATAAATTTTCACATAATTAATATTTTTTCATTTTAATAGTAAAAAATTATTATTATGGGTGGAAATTTTGTTACCTTTTGGGTAAGATTCATGAAGATAACAATAGCATTAAAGAAAGATTAATATTTATTTCTTATGGAGAACAATTTGATAGAATATGTGTTAATTACAGTGATAAGTTTAATTCCAATTTCACATTCATGAGATATTTCAATGAAAAGGGTATTATACAAGTGGTTATTTTATTTACAAAACATGATATTAATTATAATGATGACAAAATAATTGAAAAAAATATAATAAGAAAAAACATACTTCATCTTCGGTGTATATTCATCTATTTTTTGTATTGTATCTAACATAATTAAGGGCTATTAAACTCAATACTATGATCAAATATCTAAATTAAAAGATAATAACAAGTTTTGTATAGAATCATTATAATATATTAGGTCTATTAACTAAGATGCTAAGAAAGGGTGGTTACAAGGTCAGTAGTGATAATAACAAAACTTCTAATTTCCATGTTAATGACTCACGTAACAATTTTAATCAGTTTAAATAATACATTAATATCATATGACCTTCAGACAAAGGGATACAATATTATGATTTAGTGATGATGGTTTTTATGGAGTTTTATATTCAACCAACTGTCCAGTGATACCTAAATAATAAATACATGATGAGTTTAAAAATGTAAAACATATATAACAAATTTAGGAATGATAATTAATTGTCTATTAAAAGATAAATTTCTTTTATAAATGAGATAAATAGTATGATATTTAGAAATAGTGGTTCCAAACACCTTTTGTATTATCATTATATTTTTTGTGCTCAATGAAACAATTGGAAATAAAGTTACGCAACAAATCATACCAAATTTGTTCTACTAAAGAAGGAGAACTATTGGAATGGTAAGATATTTTTAAATATACTTCAATAGAATAGTTTAAGTGTTTATTATGCAATGTCAATGTAAATTATTGTGTAATAATGTTTATAATATATGATTTTCTTCATACGGGCATGAAAAATAATGTCTTGACCAATAATTCATCGAACAATTTAATTTATTGTGGAGAAATTTCTAAAAAACCATGATATTATCCACACAAGGTATATTATTTTAATAAGGAGGATAGATGATGTGGTGTACATGTTAATATTGGCCAATAAAATATACCATGGAGAAACTCATAAATGCACATTTCCTTGTATACATCAGAGTTATGTTGTATGTAAAAGGTATACTGGTGTTCAATATTATATTCATTAACAAAAAATCAATAATTTCAAGACATAAATTAGAAATAATAGTTACTAAATATTCCCATATTCCAAATATAGGGAAAATAGATTTCACATGAGTCATATTATGATAGAAATAAATTTTTTCATAAGAAATGTGTCTAAATGCAAAGTGTTTATTAGAATATAAACAAACGTGTGTCAATAAAAATAAAATGTGTGTCTCAAGTAATTATCCTAAATTTTTATTGGGATATTACATATTTCCCTATGATAGAAACGTTGTATTCATGTGATGGTATCAATTTAAATAAAGCCATGTACTTCTTTATTTGAGATTTTGGGATCTAGATTGACCCATGTAAAATAAATTTCGAAGATTCAGAAATAGTTATGAAGGGAAAAATTTTCACAATATGTGTTGAAGAGGAATGCTTTAGAGACAGATACAACGTGGGAAGGATAAAACCATAGAGATGATTTTACATTCATCATTGATGGTTATATATTATTCATTTATCATTATAATTCCTACATGTATGCAATATATGGAAATTAGAAAATATTGACATGGTCAATTAAAATTCAAAAATGGATTCTATGTATCAAAGTAGAATTGTGATTATTATTTGAAATACTACTTTGGGTATTGAAGTGAGAAGATACATGGATGGTACCGACACAATACTAATGTGGTTCAAATATTCATACCATGACATTATGACTACATATATTAGAATTATATTTTTCATAGATTAATTTCTATGATCATGATATTTATAATTGGATGTTAAGTCCACAAATCATAGAAGTTTCCTATATGATGCAGCCGAAATGGCATGGTGAAAAAATATATTCCCACATAATGTTTTCGAAAAATATTTTCAATAATAATTGTTATTATAGTTAGTTAATACTAGTATGTATATATGTATCAATATCTTGATCGAATAACTGTAGCAACACAAGTTATAGGAAAAATTATCCAATTTGGTCTATATAATAGTTTTAGAGACCCTTTCAATCATATGTATACTGAAATGGAATTGAAAAATAAAATATTTAAAATTTTTAGAGTGAATTGTTACTAATGTAAAATGGAAAAATATCTGCAATAACATACGTATATACATAAATGGATATTAGTGTGGTGTGTTGAATTCTATACAATTCTATTGTGGTTCAATCACATATTCTATGATATTTATATGAAAGGATATTTTCATCATAAATATCATGGTACAAAAATATCAGTTTTATTCTGATGAACCAGAAGAGAAGGACGTAAAACTATAAAATTTCAATTAATGATATACAAAATATATGTACATAGTAAGTGTATAAGAATGTATATAGGTTTGGTGGGGACACAATCTAGACTTCTTTTAATTAATTTGATCTAGTATTGTAGTCATGCTACATGAATACGATCAAAATTATCATATAAGGATGTAGGTATCCAAACCTATAAAATCGGAGTACATTTGATGCTTCGAATACATCTAATAAGAAAATTATTAATTCAATGATTTCTTCATGTACTTAGAAACACACCAACTATGTAATGATTAATCATTATGATAATTCTATTATTAGAAATAACCATGATATATTGTTTTAACACTATAAAAAGGTATATACTAGGGGATTACATCTCTTGTAATGTTTTACTCATGGAGTTCAGGTCAAACACAGTATAATATCAGTGCAGTTGAGATGTGATAGACCCCAACACAAAATCCTTCACATATTAAAAGCTTGTTCTTAGTAATTTGAGTGAGACCATGGATGGTAATCATGTTGTCTCTAGTAAAAGTAAGAGTGTTATAATAGTGGGTTCTCTAGAAAATTTTAAAAAATAATTTTTGTTTTACATTTCATGTATACGACTAGATATTCATGATTTACACTTAACATTATTTTGTAGAAATTTATGAATCCACTAATTAATTATAAACTTACATAGTTTAATTTTCATATAAAAAGGTTGTATTGTATCCCAAGATATAATGAAAACCTATATATACTATGACATTAATCATAAATATTTTTCTTATGGTCTAGATACATAATAATGAATATAATATTTTGTGTATGTCTATCATATGTAGGGGGCCTAATAATTGATACATAATCTCATTAAGGTCACACATGTAAATCTCTATTTGTTGAGTTCATAAAGAAATTTTTTTTCCAATAGAAACACTACATTTTTAGGTTTCATTAATTGTTCTTATCTATAAACATGATGATTGGTCTACTGGCACCAAATAATTATCATTTTATGATACCTAATCACATATATTTGCGTATGTTAAAAACTAATGACAATAAAATTGTGGTGAGATAGCTTGTGATGGATGTTTCAATCGTGTTATGGTAATAGTTTAATGGTCAAGATAGAATATATCACATTCAAGATGTAGATATAATATATGTTGGGACTGGTGGATCAGGTTAGTTGTTCCTTCATAATTCCTTGGCCAAGGTAGTTGATGGAAAATCCAACTAGTTAGATCAAAAAATAATAAATCAAAAATGGGAGGTGAAAAATGTGGGAATCCTTATTTTTGAGATATCTATAGACAAAGTGATTATATTACACAGTGTGTGTCCATAGGTTGGAGGTCATTTCTATGACTATATGTTATCTATTTAGGGTACTTGATTTATTTGTATACTCTACACATAGTCATTGAATATTGTTAATTGCTATTGATATATGTACCGCGAGGTTCATGCACAATAGCATAATCAAGAATCTTCCTAGTTCTGGTGAATATGAAAATATGAAATGTCATACCTACCACAAGGGTCTAAGAATATTTCATGTATGTACGATAAAATTTAAGATTAAATATGTTCTTATGACTTGAATTAAGAATAATAGGAAGTGATTTTTTTATTAAATTTATTTCCATGAATTAGTGTAAATAGATGGAAAATATTATATATGATAATATTAGTTTCAAATATTCAAAATTCATTTAATATTTTTTGGAACAAAAAGTCGGGTTAATACCTAGGGTTTTATCAAATATAATATTAATTATATTACATTAATGTGAAAAAAATATAAATGATATTTATAACTCAGAATAGTAGTCATATATTGTTTCTATAGTGTGAAAAAATATGCAGGTGTCGGAGAGCCTTTTCCGTGTAATTTTATAACCCACTAAAAATAGGAGGAGGGTGGCTCTTTCCCAGAGACTGTTCGTGGTAAGCTCTTGGGTTCTTTTTTTTCTATCAATCATTATTTTGAGAGTTACTCTCGATGCAGGTAATAAGAACATGTTTTACCTCCATTATCACAAGTACACTGATGTAGTGACCATCAAGGCATGAAGGAATCATTGACTGCCCACACTAGAACCAAACATTAGATGGTCGATGCTCCTATGGGTTTTTGAAGCATGCCTGGATGATTTAGAAGTATTTTAGTTTGGATCATTCAAGAAGAAATCGCCCATGACAAGTACATGTTGAGAATGGTTTCAAATTGAAATGGTATGTTTTTTATTTATTTACTAAGATTAATATATATGAGATTGTTGAACCACATATGGTCTTATATTG
Organism: Viscum album; assembly: GCA_963277665.1. Lineage (NCBI taxonomy): Eukaryota > Viridiplantae > Streptophyta > Magnoliopsida > Santalales > Viscaceae > Viscum > Viscum album. The sequence goes on from OY728161.1 coordinate 1,599,349,795, forward strand.
AGGAATATGATAGGTTCCATCATATAATAATGAAAATTTCTAAATATCTATCCCAATGACTTATGTTGTGAACTCTAATACCTTCAACCTGAAACAATGATCATACACTACACCCCACTAAATAATACTCTGGGATATTAAAAATAAATGATTAATATAATCATTAGTAGATATAAGGAAAATAAAAAATAATCATTAAATATTATTGTCATATATAATTGGTATTTTATAATCATTCCCTTTTGAAGAATAATTTTAAAAAGTGTTTTATATTTTTGTTTAAAACATTATTTATTTCAAATATAAAATTTTACAATAATAGGATATATTTATATGTATAATCTAATTCATCAACATACAATTATTTAGAAATATAAATGAGATAATATTAAAAAACACTTGATGTTTAAAACAGACATTTTTAATAAAATAATTTTATCTTACTATATTGTATATTTATTTGAAAGAAGAATTTATAAATTCCGTAAATTGAAATTGAAACTAAAATTCATTTTTTTGTTTCCAAATTTTATTATTATTTTAATATGAATATTTTTAAGATTCTAAAATATATTTATTTTTTGATGAATAATAAAAATTCTATTTTTATAAATAACATGATTTTTATGAAAATTTTAATATATAAGAATGAATTCAAAACTAAGGAAATATATTTATAATAACACAAATGTATTTTATAAGTAACAGTACAGTTAAAAATTTGTTTTTTAATTTTCTGACCCATTTTTTGAATGGAGGTCACTCAACTGGTACCATGTAATGTGGACACTCCCTAGAAATAGAATAGAATCTGGTTCAATTCCTTTATCAATTGTATTTAGCTGGGGAAGGATTGAAAAAAGGTGGTTGGTTGGGATTATGAACGGTGTTTTTTGGTGCCCAATAATAACCCATTACCTGATATCCTTTCATTTATAATGTGAATGTGCCTCCAAACAGGTTTGGATTAGTTAAAGCTATAACTATTCAAGATTTCATTATCACTTCTTATAAATATTGTCCAATTCTCAATAAAACAACTATAATTGGTAACATATCACGCAAGATTGATGTTTTTAATTCTATCGATATGTTAAATTCAGACATCATTTGAATGGTTTTAACCATTTTTGTTTGACATATTATTTATTAAATGGCTTAAATTCCATCTAAGATCATCCCATTTTTTACACATTTCACAGGATCTTGTGAGGACTGATTCCCATTCTCCAGATGTGTTAGACAAGGTGGCCCTATATGATACATTAATTTAGGTATTTATGAAGGCGATTTATTTATTTTTTACCTCATACTAATTTATTCAGAAAAAATAAATACATCAAATATTTCATATGCATTTCTTCCTCCATTCATTGAATGTATGATGATGTAATTATCCATATCATTAATGGTGAAAAAATAAACCTTAAAAATAGTATAACATCTCACCTGTATTTTAATGAATTCATATTACATGAGATCAACATCAGGAAATCATACTTATACAGTAGAAAAATACTTCAGGTAACCCAAAAGGTGGACATCATAGACTAATTGGGAATCAGAGAAAGTGTGCTTCCATTCAAATATCATGGAGATCGTATGTTTTTGGGAAAACCATGTGTAATGTATTGTTCCTAAATGGTGAATTATATTAGAAATAAGATGTCACCCAATAAAAGAAAAACTCTCCCAATGGTAGGTATGATATACCTTATAGAATCAATTATTGTGTAAAATTTGGTTTGACCTTTTATAGTTTATAATTGGTTGGTTTCCCTTATATAGAATATTAACACATATATCAAAAAGAATATTTGGAGTGGAAGATTCCTTTATAGTATATTTATTACTATCCCATGGATATTTTTTAATCCTATTGAATATAAAGGTATTGGTATTAAATATATATATAAATTAATTCAAGCCTGTCATGATAATTTCATGTGGTGATTCAATAATGGGATTTTGAAATAATGTTCTTTTTTGAGATCCATATTAATAAGAATGCTAAAAGCTACGAATCTAATCAATTCAGTTTGTTTAAAATGGCCTACTCTTGAGGTTTAAATCACGATCACTTTAGTTAATTATCACTACATGAAGAAGATAAATTATAATATTAAACTATGGTCACATAAATAGTTTGGTATTCCTATTATTAACATCTCACATTATCTTGACCCATCACTTGACATAGGTTTTATGAACAAGGATAAAATGGATAATTCATTCGACATGATTCATGATGAAATCAAGGAACTAGTTTTTAATTATATCATTAATATTGGAGATAAAATTTTAGTATGTGAACCTATCCCTAATAAGGGTGTCTCCTCTATTTATTCTACCAATTATGAACAATTAGGCTACATGTTTTATTAGGAACTGGGTTATCCAATATATATTTTCCCTTTCCAATAAATTGATATATTTCAATATTATTACAAATGAATTTTGGTTTTTTTATCATGATTTCTTTCAGTATGTTTCCAATTTTATATAGAAAGGGGCTATATTTTTCACTGATTTATAAGTGAAGTATATTATATTGAATTATGGATAGATGATATTATTTTTTTATGGGAGGATTCCATGTACAACCATCACTCAAGAGTGCATAAATGAATGAATTAGGCTTCCTCTTCCCCATTAGCATATGAATAATTTTCTTATGTCCATATATGATGTTGTTAATGTGATACAGAACATCTGTAAAAGGGTGGTTCTTGAGAATATTTCTTTTTATCTTTAGTTGACTATATATATCATGTTATTGTTGCTTTGAAATTTTTTCATGTTTATAATAAATAGATATTATGATATTTCTATATCTGATAATTATGTGATTATGAGTTTTGATATGATAGTTAATTATTTTCCTCTATAAGAAACCCTTGATATCTTTTGGATTTCTCTATTTCTAGGCTGTATCAAATGTATTAGAGATGGAGATTCAATAAGAAACCCATGTCCCTCTATTTATGGTGTTATATTCATAAATTATAATAGATATATTGTGGGATTCCTCTATAGTGTATGAGGAATCACTAAAACTCATGATATTGAAATTCACTATATAATAAATTTTATATTAATATAAAAGAAAATTGATTGGTCGAATTTGTGGATTTAATGTTATTCCACCATATTTGTACATACTATCATAAAATCAACTACACATATATCATGGATGTTGGCTGTGGGATGTATAAATTACATGGACTATATCTATCTCAACAATGGATTATGATATCCATCCTTTATATCATTAAGAAAGCTATTTAGTTGACAAGATTGTAAGTAATTTCGTAACTTCTCCAATGTTAACATAGATTAGTGATGTACGTGATGATATTTTTTTATTTATTTCAATGTTATTATAGTAAAATCTAATATATTAAGCGTATTTAATTTTTATTTTATTAAATAATAGGGCATTTTATTTTTTTAATGTTCTCATTTTATAAAAAATCACTACCTCATGTTGGATATATCTAAACATATGATCTGTTTTTCTAAAAAGTGTTTTAATAAATTATATATATCATTTGTATGAATAATTTATATTACTTTTAGAAGTCTAATAAAAAAATATGATTCAATATTTGGAAAAAATTGGCATATATTATGTAATAGGGTCCATTTTAGTTTTTGGTGTCACAAATATGTTACCCTATGTAGAAACTAGTTACCTCGATAAGATATAACACAGGAGAAGAAAAACAATAAGAGTAATGGAAACCAAAAATGTTTGAAACATGCATGGGAATGTGTGGATGAGAACTTCATTAACCATATAATTTCTTATATCTATTATTTGTCAATTTTTTGAAACACATTTCTTTACTGTTACATCCCATTAATAATTTATTTTAAGGTATTTACAAAAATATTATCCCTTTTATCTTATAGAAGGGGATTTCCTATACACACAGAAACTAATTCCAAAACTCCCTTAGATTGGCCCAAAATCATCCAAACCATCACATAAACATTATTATAATCTTATTTCATTATGTGGTTTCTAATTATGAAAATTTCTTTTCACTGTATTATAATAATATCATATGTATCATTATTATGATGTTTGTTATTTCAATGTTGATACAATAATTAAAATCCCCCCCATTTCCATCTTGAAAATTGAAAACTGAATATCTTGTTTGTTAGAACTACCACTTCCATGATGAAACATATTTTTCATTCAATAACATATAACGAACATACTAACTTGGAAGTTAATATTTAATTTTGAAAATTCTGAAATCTTTCATATTTTTTTATTTTATACAATATTAAACCTCTTCATAATTCTACGAAAAACAAAATAATTATCCACACAATTATATGCACTACTGCTTCTTGGGGATAGTGTAATTACATTGTTAATATAATCAATACCTTAAATTGATGTTCATGGGAATGGTTTTTAATAAATATAAAATATATGATATTATTTTATTTATTATAATAAAAATTTAATAATTATAATGAAAATTTTGATAGAAAATATTCATTATAAAATTAATTATATCAATTAATAAAACATAGGGGAAAAAAATTACACATACTATATAATTGTTTTATATCTATAATTTATCATCTTAATTCAATAAAATTATAATATATCACCTTAATAATAACTAAATTATATTATTATGATACTTGTATAATCACATTATAACTTAACCACCATATAAGCATCCTATAATCATGGTTTATTTATTTTTGAGTCGGATTTACCACCAAATTGAAAAATATTATGTAGTTATATCATGGAAATTAATAGAAATGTAATTATTAGTATAATATGATATAAATATTTAAATAAAAAATCCATAATTTTTATGTCAATATTTAACTCAGCCTTTAAGAAACAACATTATTAAGTTAATAATCACTGAAAATGATCACTCTCATTTTCATCTTTTCAGGTAAAGACTAACATATTAACAAAATGAAATTTAATCAAAAGGAATAATTATATATATCAAACCATTCAATAACATTAAATATTTTTGGAATATGATATTTTTAATAAGAATAAATAATATAAATGGCCCTAGAAACTTGTATAAACAATTAATTTAAAAACAGCTGAATTGTCAAAATAGGTAACAACTAACTAATGTGTGTTTGTGTGTCTATATTTATTGATCTTTGATGGAATGAAAAAATGGTTATAAATATAAATACGTTTAATAGGTATTTAATTAATACACATAATTCAATTATTCAATATTTCTTGTGTAAGTGTGGAATAAATTATAAAAACAAAACGGGTTTTCATATTAAATTACTCTCTTTGATATATTTCTTGTATAATGCACCAAATTATATTTTATTTATTGTAAATTATAACTTACTGAGATTTTGTATCATGAAGTACCATATATCAATGATATTTTGGGTTCAATTCCAATATCTTAATTCTTCGTGTGTTTTGATTTGAATGTCTCTCATTCTATAAGAATTCTGTTTCAATCCTCATTTTAAACTATTGTCCTCTCAAATATGATTACATATAAAATGAATTTTTATATACATTAATTATAAGAACAAAATCATATAATTATAAAATAGATACCCTTGATGATATTTTTGTTCTCTATAAATATATTTTAACTGAATGTTTTATAATATTTTAAAGCAACATTTATTTCAGTAATTATATTTTAAATAGAATTATTTGTATGAGAATCCCATTATTTTTTCGATATCCCAATGTATATTTTAGAAATATAATAATTTTATTATAAGATAAATTTATCTTATCTAAAAATTTTTTAATGGAAAATTACTTAATGTTTTCCATATCGGTTATTTCTAACAAAAGACTGATCTTCTTATGTTTTCATGTAAACATTCCTTCTCATAAAAATTTTCATCTTACAAAAAACTTCTGATCTAAGACATTCTATTTAATAAAGAAATTATTTATCTCTTAGTTTTTTATAATATTTCATTTAAATTTATTTCAAAATAATATGTTTATTTCATATTTCCATTGTGAGTTTATTTATAAATCAGTGTATTATAGGTTCAAATAAAGATTTAATTTGTGAATAAATCATGGTATTAAAATTTAATATTTATATAATCCTAATAATTAGGATTTTTTATTATCCATTTTATTTTTAATATTTGATTGAAATTGGATATGATAAATGATGGTGACAAAGTTATGTTTCAAGTATTTATTTTATCATATTAAGGAAATATAAAAAAATTGTTTAGAATATTGGAATATGACAATTGTGATGTAAAATTTTAGCCTCATTATCATAAATATGGTAGTTAGGTGGACATAATAATAGAAATTAATTCATGATAATCTTAGATATATTCGACAGTTGTTGATATTTAATGAGTATATTATTGTATATTTAAAACGTGGTATGTATTATGTGAACATCAATGGATTGAACATGAATTTTCTTCATTAAATGCATAGAATCATATATTAAATTTTATTTATATCCTTGGAAGGTGATATCATGATAATGTTATTTTTTGGGATAACTATAAAAGAAAACATATTTTTTGTAAATAATAATATATTTAATATATTTTAAGTGTTTAATTACAAAATAGTTCTTTGATTAAGTATGTTATATGGTATTTTTAACCGTGGTAATGATAATTTCTTCAGGATATATTTGGTGACTTTTATAATAAAAATTGGATTATATTATCCAGTGTTTTATTTTATGAACTAGTGGTTGAATATATGTGATATTTTTTTTGGAATATGTTATGTTCCTATATTATAATGGCTATAAGAATCAATTTTTTTGGGAAAGGTATACTCTAGAGAATATATGATTAGGGTATACAAATCATTTTTTTAAAATGATAGGTATGTTGATATAACAAAATATAGAAATGTATATGTAATAATGGAAGTTATATATACAATAAAAAATATTTTAATAATACCCTCTCTTACATTCATTAGTGGGTATTGTTTAAAATTTCAAGGTTGAAATTTATTTAGGGGGATGAATGAAATTGGCCAAGATTTTTCTACCTTTATATTTACAGTACCTTCAATATCTTGTTCCACATGAAAAAACAAACAAATGCAACAATAGGGTAAAATGAACTAATGAATTTCAAAAAATAAATGAATAATATAATAATATTAGTTACAAGAAAATTAATGAATTATAATTCTAAGATTAATTATTAACATTGAATAATATTTTAAATATATTTCTTTTCAAAAAAAATTTAAAAGAGATTTTTATTTTACGTTTTTAAATAAAATTGATCAGAAATAAAATTTAATAATAATAAGTTATATTTATATTTATAAATGAAAATATAAATATTCAATTATTCAGATATATATGTAGAATACTATTTCAAATAGTTGATTTTTAAAAATGATATTTTTATCAAACGATATATTTATATGTTGTATTTTAATTTAGAATACAATTAATTTTTTTTTAAAAATTATATTCATAAATATAACATTTATTTTTTTTATAATTTCAATATTATCATAAGATGACTATTTTTTATTTTCCTAAAAAGATTAATTTTAAGGTGAATAGTGAAAATATAGTTTTTTATATAAAATTTTGTTTATTGAAATTATTATTGAAAAATATGAATTAGATAATAATTATTCATTTTTAATAGTCCAATTTGGTATTTCATAATTGTTATTATAATTTCTTATATTTGTTTTATCATTTGAGAAAACCATATTGGATATTTTAGATATAATTTTATATTAATCATAAAATGTTTCTTAATACATGATATATTTTCCTTTTATGATTAATTATTTTCCATCAAATGAAAATAATAAAATAAAATGTATTTTAATTTTAAATAATTATTTCTAAATTATTTAATAACGCTTATTTTAATTTTTGGAAAAAATTATAATTAACCATTGTTTAAAATGATTTTCCATTGGAAAAATTGAAATTGCAAAAGAAAAAATATAATAGAAAATGGACCCTTTATTATTTAAAACATGTGTTGGAATTTTTTTTCTTTCATTTAATGAAGTAAAAACTACATCAATATACTATTAATCAATTTTGGATACACTTTCCCTGATAGTGACTTTCCATTATTGAATATTTTAGGGTATTTAAAAAAATTCCATTACCTTTCTACAAATAAACAGTCTCTCCCCTTTTAATTCCCCTCACTAAAAATACCTATTAGATTTTCCTTAAATTTATAGGGTCCTATAATCCAGAATTATAGACAAATAATAGTGGTTTTATTCTTCTCAAAAGTCCATAAATAAATAGTTTTATACCCTTCACTCAATAGATAATCCATTATGTGTGATATAAGTACATAATCACTATTTCATTTTTATATTTAATTGTGAATCCTGCTTCTTAGTAAAATTTATTTTCACCATATTATAATTATATCTTTAGTATTATTATTAGATTATAATTTTATTACAATGATTTTATAATCATTAAACATCCACCCATTTTCCATAATGAAAATCAATAACGTGAGTCTTTCATTGTGCGAACATCTAAATACATGAAAAAATGTGTTTAATTTCCATTCACATCCTTACTATGTTAAACCAAAAAGATATATTAATATATAATTATTATATTCATTAAATATTTTATTATTTTATAAGATATACTATATAACTCTTTTTATCCATTCTGTGGAAAATGAAATCATCATCCATGCATATGTTTGGACAAACGCTTTTATAAAATGATGTACTTTTCTTTTACATTTCATCACAGCCTTACATGTATTGTAGTGAGAATGGATTTAAAATGAAAAATATGATTTATATAAAAACAATATGGTTCATTTAATAAAAAATTAATATTCTTCTTAATGATATGAATGATAAATAATCTTAAAAAAATTTATCATCTTATATCGGAAATCTAGGTGGAAAACATGCATTCATACTATTAAATGGTTTCGTATCCATTTTTTCATCACATATTATTTTTAATTTTGAAATAAAATACAAAAAATAAAAAATGATCTTATTATTCTATTCGAATATTTAAATTTTAACATAAACAGAACATAATAATTAATTAATCATGGTTTGTTCATGTTTGGGTATGTTTGATCACATACATGAATAGTTCTATGATATTGATTCATAGAATATTATGAATAACATAATTTGTAGTTTTATATGATATAAAATATGTTTATTTTTTAAGTATCAAACAATATTTAACACGTTAATATAGAAAACAATCTTTTTATGATAAAAATTATTGTAAAATTTTCATTATCGATTTCTTATAATTCGTTTAAAACTAATGTAGTCCTAAAATAAATTTATACATGATAAATAATTATGTAACATACTTTATTTAAAAAAAAATTATTTAGTAAATATGATATTTGAATTAATAAAAAATATTCTCAAACTCCTATGAAACCATTATTAACTATTAAAATTAGAAACACATGATGTGGGAGAATAAATAAAAACTTAATATATATATATATATGGAATGATTATTAATGGGTAGTATAAAAGGATACTATAATTCCCTATGAGATTAGTTACACTATCATTTAAGGTATATGTATTATAATTATGAGTCCTTTGTGTTTTTGGGGGTGACCATGGTGTTCTGGAAATTTTATCTGGATTTTTATTAGGAGGGCTTTGGGAGGGTATCAACTATGGTAGATATTTCCTCACTGTTGTGAAAACTAGTGGGTTGCATAATAGAGCCTCGAGTAACCACTATACAGTTTTATCATGGTCACATGGTTGTTTCAGGGAGTCCAGGAGATGTATTTTCAGAGTTAAACCCCTATTTGTTATAACTATTTAATAGAGAATGTGTTGTAGTGTAGCACCTCTATTTTAGTTATCCCTATGAAATGGACATGTTATCTGACTACGTGGAGTCCTTCATGGTGTTTTTATTTATTTTACTATAATTGGAGCCCCTATTTCATGGTGTATCTTGTTATATAGTATAAACTCTATGTAAGAATATTATATGAGGTCATTGATCTCAGACATAGTTTTGACTATAATTGTTGTAGTGTGGTCCAATGTCTTGCTTCACAATCCGTAAATTATTAGAAAATATTGTTTCACAGTGGAAGAAAGCTATAATTTATTATGTAATGTTGTTTTGTGGTCCATGAGGCTATATCATGGGATTTAATTTTCATTATTGGGTATCAAAACATGTATCCCTTCAAAATCAATTTTTTCCACTTTTTTATCTCACAATCTACTCACCTATAGAGAAATAAAAATTCATATAAATCAAATTTCAATTATAATTACTTCTAGGATTATTGATATCATTCTTTGGTATTTCCCATGAATTCATGAGGTAGGATACTCTATAAAAATGATATAACCATTGAATAACATTATGTTGTGTATCAAAACATAGGTTTATGTTATAAAATGTTGGATTTGATATCAAAATGTATTTTATTCATGACATTACAATTTTTAAATTATTGTTATTAATAATTATGTTTATTATTAAATTATTTTTCATTAATGGATGTTTAAATTAATTACTAAAAAAATTAATTGGGAAGTTTCTTAATTATGGTTTTGTTTTTTGGGAACATTTGGTGCATTTGGAAATTGACATGTCACATTATTGTTATAAATTCCACATGGTGTATTTTGATATTGACCAACCATTATAGGAAAAAATATTGGATATAGGTACATTATAAAGGTTCATGATTCTTTTTGGCAACGAGCTTGTACCCTAGTGGTACAAGCTCCTTCATGGAATCCAAAAACCTGGGTTCAAATCTGGGCAGGGGTGAATTCCCGGGTACTGTAGCAGTACTGTAGCAGAGCACTGTAGTAGTACTATAGCAGCCGTGGAACTGTAGCAGCAGCGACACTGTAGCGGTGGAGGAATTGTAGCAGGTACTGTAGCAGTGGCGGTTACTGTAGTAGGTACTGTAGAAATGCGGGTACTATAGCATTACTGTTCACCGAGGGGTCCTTTAGGACAAAAATGGGCTTTCAAGCCTTGTATTCAGGCCACTTGGCCTTGGGCCTTCGGGGTATGTAATGGGTCACCCTCTACCCAGTCTAAAGAGGTCTTTTCTTTAAAATAATAAATTGAGGCTTCGACCCCAATCTTTAAAAAAATGGTTCATGATTCTTTTTATATCTATTATTTATTACCATAGGTTTAATCCTAATTGGTGCACATTGTCATCAATATATGGTTTTTTCACATGATGGTATATTTAATAGTTATTTATCAATTATTTATCACATGGTTTATCAGTTGATTGTTTTTTCATATTATCATGCATTATTTCATATACTTTGCATATTCCATGTTTTTGTGAAGACCATATGATTTTTATGAAAAACAATGTGACTTTAAAAAAAATACATTGAACCTATAGAAATTATTTAAATTCAAGTTCATTTAAAGATAAAAATAACATATTCATGGAATCAAACTTTATATAGACCATATGCTGAAATATTATAGTGAATTTTTACATAAACTACTTTTTCATTTGGGATTTGGTAGTTTTAGTTTTCAAGGAATCATATAAATGTAAGGGTGTAATGTATTCCACTAAAATTATTTGGTTTTTAATGCCTTTAACATGGGTCAATTTGGTGGTGTCAGAAGCTCACATGGAGATATTTCCATTACTAGAATTTTTTATGGTCTATCTGTTATCTTTGGTCTTATTAGTTTCCTAGATGTAACATTTCATCCTGGTCTTCTACATTGTTTTACCTTATTTTTTTAATACATGATAGTTGTATTTTTTTATTTTTAAGATACTAACCTTATGGAGATCCATATCTAAAGATTTTACGATCAAACCAGGATGGGTTTTTACAAAATTTTATCTGAGGGAATTACCCACTTGTAGTTTTATGACACTTCCTATGTTCTGATTGGTTTCAATCATATAATGTTTTATGTTTCATTTGAATTTCGGTAGTAAGTGATGGAGGGTGACTTGATAGCACACATCCATCTCTAAACTCGAGTTCTTAGGAATGGTCAATGATTTCTGCCAAGCAAGGGACATAGTGCTTGAGTTCAATTGAATAAACGAGATTTAGTTTTTTATTTAAATTATCATATACTATTTTAATGTATTGAATTTTGAAGCTAGAATATATAACTAAATAAAATTATTTATCATTATGGTAATTTATATGAATTCAGAAATATGGTCTTCTAGTTAGGTAATTTATCATATTTTGTTTTGTTATTTTATTCAATTTATTAGACAAAGAATCATATAAGGGAAATTTGGAAGTCAAGTGAGTATATTACCAACATATTCTATAAAAAAATATTTTTGTGGACCCTTTATTGGTGAATGATATAATCCACAAAATTTAGATTCTTTTTCAAGTAGGGGATAAGTAAATAGAAGGGCCCATAGATTATGGTTCCAAACATTCTATAAAAATAAACCCATGATCAATCAAAAAATGAACCCTAAGAATTTTAAAAGTTTCTTGATATGAATAAAAATACATTACACTTTTAAATTTTTTTTAGAATTATATGGTGTGTATTTTCATATAGATTAATGAGGGCCTATGAAGAATGTGATGAGACTCCATTATTCAAATTAATTTTTGTAGCGATCTCACATAACATTCCTTTATGAATATTATGATCCATCAGTTTTATCCCAAAACATTAAGAGAAGTGAATGACTTGGAATTTATATCATTAGATAAAGGGGACAATAAAAATCAATATTACTCCACCCATTTCCATGATTTAGTCCACAATGAACACATTCTTGTAAAAAATATTTATCTGATAGATTGGTGGATTGAGAAGTGTTTGAGGGACTATATTCTGTCGATGATGATTCTAATATTCCTTCCAACCTGCATGGAGGTGGTTGAGAAAGTGACTATGGATGAGGTAGATATTTCATGGATGGTAGGTTTTGGTGGAACTTTTCTTCCTATAATTTCTTGTTAAGATGTTTCTTCTGGATAGAGGAGGAAACATAAGGGTTTTTAGTTTTTATGAAGACCATTTTCAGGGTTATCATTAGTATAGTAGTAAGTGATTTTCTATCAATGTGGATGGCATGGTTATACCAAGACTAATAGTGTAGAGGTTCCCCGAACATGTCATCATTGTGGAAAATATGAACATATAATTATTTTTGGATGTATTTCCAAATGTATTCGTGATGGACCACCTATCTCTGAGGATTTTCATGTTAATTTTGATTCTTCCAATGGTAGTGAGTATAATCCTTAGGCAAACAAGAGGGTTCTTTCGGATATGAAATATCTTATAGGGGCTTAGAAAAAAAATCATCATATAGTGTAGAATTCCCAAGAGTAATCAGAAGTGTTTCCAACTACTATTGGAGGTACTATATTAATTTCAGCCACTATGGTATTAGAAATTCTTGATATAGATTCCACTCATTATTTTATATCATCAATCATAGTTTAGTATTTTGGATTTTATTGAAATATTGTTTTTTTGTAATATATTTACAGGAATTTGGTAAAATTTTCATAATATGGGTTTTAATGTACCCCAAATATCCTGGTGGAAATTGTATTTTAAGTAGTGTGGGATTCATCAGTACTCTATTTAGATATCTTCTAACGGATTATATTTAGGGATTGGATTATCAGGGTGAAATACCAAATCAATTAGTATCATTAGTAAGTTGTGTGTCTATATCCCAATGGTGACTCCAATTTCATTCATGGTTAGTGAGATTCTAGGTTAAGATGAGTGGGTCATGTTGTTCCTTATAATGGGGTAAAATCATTCCAAATATCAAATATTTTTTTGATGTTTTTCTCTCTCTCATTGTATGACCACTTCCTTTGTGAGTGTGTGAAAATCATATGTAATTTCAAGATGATTTTTCTATTTTACTTATATAGGAATATTTTGAGTTCATTATTGACCTACTATATGGTATGAGACCCATTTACATGGAATCATGTCATATGGGTCCTGTTGAGTTAATAGATCGCACATTTCATCTTACTTGATGTATGTATAAGGGATTTAATGGTCTTATCATGTCACTACGGTCCTCTCCTATCATATTCACCAAGAATGTAGATGAGAGCCTCAATAATTTCATGTATTGTCGAAAGATAAATTAGGTGACCATTAATAACAATTAACCCAAAAAAATGTATGAATGATATTATTTACCAACTCATATGGGAATTTTTGTGGTAATATATTGACCAGCTTACAAGATATTATAAATTGAGTGTTTTACAACATAATGTACCTAATATAATTTTTATGATCTAGTATACAAATTTATAAGTTCTGTTTATCCTATTCAGTATCACTAATTCCTATATTGTATTTATGGAATTGATGAATCATATATATCATCCATTTTTAACTCAAATGTAGCCATGTTCATGGATGATATTTTAGTCTATTACAATTCAGAAGTTGATCACAAGGGTCATCTGGATGTTATCCTTTGAACCATGAGAAAACATTGCTTATATATTATGATATAAAAGTGTGTCTATTGGACATATGAATTTAAATTTATAATAAATTTTATATCTAATAGGGGTTTCCCAGTTGATCGTGAAAATATATAAACCCCAATGACCCAGTCATTGTAAAAAATGTGTTTTTATCTCTATTTTCTTAGGTTTGGTTGGTTATAATTAGCTACTTTTTCAGAACCACCCCATATTTGGATCATTAATTATATATTTAACTCGCATGGGTGTAAAGTTCAAGTGGAATGAAATATTTTGAAGTTATTTTAAGGAAATAAATGTTATATTTAATTAAACTCCAATTATTATTATTCTATAACTATGTTTTTGTTATGATGTTTTCTATGATACTTATGATTTGGGTTTTGGGTGTGTCTTGATTTAGGGGAAATATGTAATTGAATTTTGATCATTCCATTGGAACCCTCATTAGAATAAATTGTATACCCATGATATCATGTTTGGAGAAGTTATGTATTCTCTCAAAATGTGAGTTCACTATCTAATTGTGGAGTGGTTTATGCTGCATTCTAATCACTTGTCTTTTAAGTAATTCCTCACTCTGAGATACTTGAACTTGAAACAAATACATTGGGTTGAGTCACATTAGTCTTTTTATATTTCTATTTTTTTACACTCGGGAATGGGAATATTATTGTTAATATAGTGAGCATGTATTTTCAAAATCATTCCATGAAAGAGATAGCAGAATAGTGTTTTCCGATGAATTTTTTAACTGAGATGATCTTAGGAGTGGATGTGTATACTGGATAGGTATTGTCAGATTTTTTGATTTATGGATCATTATTTTATGAAAATTGTGTTCATGAGAGTTTTTGATACACTAATTTAAAATCATTTGATAAAAACCACGATGATGGGGAGAAATTAGGTGAGTAGTGTCAGTCTCCTTCTTCAACATTATGATTCTTTATTAGGGATAGTCAATCTGATATCTATGAGATAATATTTGATATATAGTGGAAACAAGTATTATTTGTCTATTCACCCTTGAAATGATAAGAGGAATCATAATTTGATACTTTTTTGGTGGATGTGGATTCTGTTGTTGATTAAGTTTTTTGTTTCATAGTTCCATGTTATATAATTTAACAAGAGCACTAGAAATATATTTTTATATTTCAACCCTTACCCAATCTTGTATTGAAGTGGGATGAGTATTATATTAAATTTCTTTTTGGTTTTCTATGAAATACTAGAATGAATGATGATATTTTTTAGATCATTAGAAAATTTATTAAATTTCTAATTTCATTCCTACTAAGGAGATAATAATGGTGGGGAATCATAGGCACATTATTTGATTCATTGGTTGTGATAATTCATGTGTTTCCCTCTGTGGGTATTAATAACTAGGGATTGGTTATCACATCCTAGTTTATTATGGTTTTCTAATAGGTGGTTGTTTTAAAATTTTAATTGATCATTTCATATCATATGTGTATGGATGGGAAAATGGAGAGGAAAATATATATTCTTAATTATATTCACCACGACTATGTGCCGATGTTGCTTGATTCATGGGAATTGAATAACCAACTATTTGAGTTTTCTTAAAACCAAAAATACTAGTATTTCATTAATATAGCTCGCTTAATAGATTTGTATGGGTGGTCATGTAGATATCCATTTCATTAGTTAGATTCAGGAATGATATCCTCCATTGGATCAAGAATTGTTTAGGATATGATGAAAAAATGAAGATTGTATATACAAGATTTTTCATGGAACAGAACCTTCATAAATACTTTGTCGAACATTATCATAATCCGAATGATTTTGAGAATTGTGATTTTTTTGTTTCACCTCACTTGGTAAACCATCTATTGTTTATGTTGGGTATATTGTCACCATGGTTCATGGGACCCATTGAGATTATAGAGATACAAGGAAATAATCCCTATCCGTGGAACATTATATCACATTTGAAATTGATCCAAAATATGTTTCATGTTTATTTCATGGGGATGTATCAACTGGAACCATTAAATAATGTTGAATGGGAGGATTTTTATATCAATGATAACACCACAATGATTGACAAACCAATTCATATTATTTGTTGGAAAGACTGGGTAATAAATGGTAAAATTATTCCTTTGGTAAGTGCTCATTGGTGGTTTCGATAGAATGTACATGTGACATGAGAGTGGGAATCATTGATAAGTATGCAATAGGCTTTTAACATTGAGAGTAAATAATATTGAGGAATTTTTTGGGACATAAATATATTATTTTATGGAGTATTGGGACACACATCATGTTGGGGTACACTCTCATTTTATTTTTTTGTATTAGATTGACTCTCAGGTGTTTTGGGTGTGACCACGGTGTTAGGGATATTTTTCTAGGGTTTTTAGTAGTACAATTGCATATAGTGTATTATTTATAGTGTGGAGTTGAGTAATTATGGCATGCACTGCTGTGATATAGCATGCTGCCATGGGGTACCCCTGAATAGTGGTGGTGTGGTCACTCGGGTTCAGTGTGGAGTTTGGGAGGTGGATTTTCAGAACCATTTCCATAATTAGTATAGATTCTCAATAGGGAAGGGGATGAATTCTATCCCTGATATGTATGTGATCCCAGTGGATTGGATAATCTACCACATTTCTTGTAGTCATATAGTTTTTTGTTAGTTATTCAAAAATATCATTCCACATGGAATAGATTGTCTTGAATCACTATTCTTCATCCCTATGATGTAGGATATGTATCCATGGATATCAGACATGGTTTCCACTATATGGGATATGGTGTGGTTTGATTTCTTTCCCCATATTTCAGAACATCATATGCCATAGTGGCGTTAATCTACACCATAGTGCGGAATGAAGCACCATGGTCCATGAGGTTTCTCTAGAGTCATAAATTTTCCATAATGGGACTAAAATAACATAGCACATCCAAATATGTAATTATTCCATTTTTTATCCAAAATTATAGTCATCCAATGGTTCTATTAGAAGGTTTTTTATATACTATCGGATCAGATTCCATTTTTTGGTTTTAAGAGATCATTCCATGTTGTTTCCCAAAAAAATTTAGAGGTAGGTATATCTTTATAAATATTATAATAAATTAATAACTTGATATCATTTTCTAGTTCCATGGTTTCTTTTTTTTAAATTATATATTTGAAATAAATGTGGATTATAAATATAAAATTACCATTGTTAAATGTTGTTTATATAAAAATAGTTATGGATCTAAAAACTATATTTATGCATGGAAGAAGAAACATATCAAATTAAAAATTAATTTTGAATATCCTTACAAGTTTCTGGATTTAGAAATGATTTTTCAAGTATACATGTTTTAATTTTTCACTATTAAAATTGTTTTATAAATTATGAAATAAACATTCAATTATTATTTGGAAAGCATAGAACATTGGGAAACATGGGTGCTTCTAGAAATAGACATGTCACTATAGTGTGTTAAATTCCCCTAGTGGTTTTGTGATATGCAGAATCCATTATATAAATCTATATTGGTTGGATCCATATTATCCATAGTTGAGACTCAATTTCATATTTACATCATATTCCTATAGGATGGGGCCGAATTTATATACAAAGTAATTTATGATTGGTTTTTCAAATGATTGTATATTTCAAGCTTATTGGTTACTTATTTAATTTATGGTGTATCCATTTATGGTTTTTGATAATCACATAATTTATTTATTATACTTATCACATTTATTAATTTGATAATATGAAATGTTTTTAGGTAAACCAAATTTTTCTTTTCAAAATGTTTTGATCTTTTAAATATTAGATATAAACTCATTTTTGTTTTAAAGCTAGAAATAACATTTAATTGGAATTATAATTTTTGTTCAATATTCTTTTAATATATACTATGTTTTTCTCACATCATACTTTTTAAATTTAATATTTTTTATATTTTTTTGGAACATGATAATGGGATGTGCATCATGTAGTTCATCGAATTCTATTGGTTTTCGATACATTTTACATGATTCAGTTTGGTGTAGATTAGTTGTTACAAGGGAATTTTACATTTATTTTTTCTTGTTTATTTTTCAGTTTTCCTTTTTTTATTTATTTTATAGTCTCATGGATATATATCATTCTTACATGTTGTAAAATTAGTGTTTACCATGTTTTGGTAGTACATGATACATGTTTGGTTGTTTTTATAATAATGAACTTGGGAAGAGCCAAATCAGGATATCTGTTTGATCAACCCATTTTAGTATGTTATAGTTATAGAAATTAGTAATTTTTTTGCGTATGTGATTAATAAATATAAATTACATGTTTAGGATATTTGGTGAATGTGTATAATGAATCGAGACCAATGTAAGTAATTTTCATCTCAGATCCCTCTATTTGAGAAATGTTTTGTATTATTCCCTTATTTTTTTTCATAAGTGGTGTATATTTACGATAATTGAGTTTTTTTTTGTCAATAAATAATATCTATTAATTTTATTTAAAGTTAAATGTCAATATCTATATCATTCATGTTCTTTTATTTGAATGTCACATAAGATATATGTTTTGTATTTCGAACATCCATTTAAATTAGATACCTCTCAAATATGGTATCCCAGTCATAGAATTTGTATATGAATTAACTATAAGATCAAAATAATTTTATTCAATTATTGTAAACCCCTTTTAAAATATCAATCACATTAACATATTTTGAACTATATGTTTTATGTTATTTTAAAGTGGATTTTTTAAATAAATGTTTTTATAAAAATGGAATTATTTTTATGCTGAAGGAATGAATTTTTTGGGATATCCATTTATCTATTTAAAAAATAAACAAATTCAATTTTAAACTACATTATATTTCTATAATAATGTTTTAATGAAATAACAGATATTTTTTTATGTATAATTTTTGATAAAATTCATTTATATATTATATTTTAAACATATCATTTCTAGAAAATTCTATATTATATGAAACAAACTCTATGAATTTTTATGATTTCTAAAAGACTTTACTTTTCTCATTGTTTTATAAAATAATTATTTCAATATGACTTCCTAATATCAAGGGTATTTCATATTTTCAAAGTAATTTTATTTTTAAAATTAAAAAATATATTCTTCTACGTAATCATCCATTGATTTAGGATATCAACATTGTATATTCTTTAAATTTTTATGTATGTATAATTCATTTATATACTCTATAAAATTAATGATCTATCATCTCATTTATCTTTCCTATTATTTTTTCTGGTATAACCCATGACATTTCATCATATTACATTGCATTGTGGATACCATATTCTTGATCCAGTAAAATAAAGATTTTTCACCTTGATTCCATACATTGATTTATTGGGAAAAAATATTTTATTAACATTATACCCTTTATATATACGGTGTAAATATCATTTTATATTTTATCATTATTGAATATAATTTACCATGATTGTTAGTTGATTTCATTTGATACTCATTTATTTTCCATGGGTTTATCATCACATATTTATTTAGGGAATTGTGAATACTTTATATATGATATGAAATCCATTTATATTCCAAGGGTTATTTATGATGTTTTGAATGAAAAACATTTTATTTTGATCTGTTCATTATGATATAATGAATAATATTTTCAAGTAAAACTCATATGTATGTATTATTATGGGCGTAGTCTTAGAACTCCTTATAATGAGTTTGTTATGGTTTTATATCACATGGTATGATGAAGTGTTGGTTGAATGAGATGTGTGAATTTTATACACATGTTTTTTTGTGACTGAGATACATGAAGAATTGTTCAAATTCTTGTTCTGTGAATGAGATATGGGAAATTTTTTCCCAAATTGTCTTGTGAATATGAATTTGGAATCACTGTTCAAAATATTATACATTCTTATGTATGTTCTATATTTGATTGATATTTCACATTATCATTATTTTTCTCATAACTATGTTATGTTCACGTGAAACATGTTTATTGATCCACTATTTTTATTAATGCATAATTTTATAAATGATTTATTCCCTTATTTATGAGCTCAGAAATATTGGGTATAATTTCCCTACGAATCCTTATTACCCCCTTAGGAGCATTTTTTTCTTGCTTCTAATTTTTTGTTATTTCTACTTATGTTTACACATAATGAGCATATGATATCACTATATTAACATGTTTCCATTTCTCTATGATATAAATATAAGTAAAACATATTATTTATATATATATATTTCATAGGATTATAATTATTCTGATATGTTTAAGGACTGTTTTATAATATGTATTTTTTTCATAAAGTGGGAAAAATTACATAAGATAAAAAATATCAGAGTTTTTTTAGTAAATTTTTTATCTAAAATCTGTATGGATTGAAAAACAAAAGGTCTTTATATTGTAATATAGATAAATATTTATTTATGTCATAAAAGTTATAAATGATTAGTTATGGGTCAGTATATTAATGTCATTAGAAGTTCGCTTAGGGTCACTGTAGTTATAAAAATCACTTGATGGATCAACTAGCAGAAACAAACCATGATCATGCAATAGTATAATTACATTATTTTTATGGATAATTATTTGAGAAAAATTGGATGACTCAAATTAACATAACATAATTAAAAATAAATAATATATATAATAAATGAAATTATGTTTCAAATTATTTCTATCTATAAACGGAAAATGTGTTGACCATGGTCACATAGTTATAAGAATGAAAAATAGAATCGGTTTATTGTTCCTAGAAAAATCCTTAGATAAAATTCCAGAAAATAAATATTAACTATTAAACACCTTTCATTACTTACAGTTAAAAACATGAAGTTTATGTTCAATTCATCACTTGTTGAGGGTTCCTCTTACTATAGGGGAATTCTTAAGTAAAAAGTTGGTTGACTAAACTAATACTGGAAGAAAAAAAGTAATCATATATAGTATGTTGAAAAATTAAATGGAAAGTGTTTAGTATATAAATTTAACTATTTTTATGAGATGATTGTCCACATAATATATTTAGGTGTCATTATTTAATGTGTTCATACATACAAAACCCTATAATAGACTCTATGAGTACTTGTGATGTTATAGCTCATGCAATGAATCGAGGTTTAAATACCTACACCACTCTCATTCTCAAGTAATAAATTATTAATCATCTATATGTGGAGGGATGTTTTGATTTTGAAAATATTTTTATGCATTAATGATTAATGAATATATTTAGTATAATAATTGGAAATCAATATAAACATATGAAACCTATTATGTACATTTTTTTAGAATGTTTAATCTAATACATCAACTTTATTATAATAAATTTTAGAAAAAAAAATTCCAACTTGCCATGATTTATATGAATGGTGCATGTTTTTGTAATTAGTATTGTGATTTGAAAAGAGATTGTGTGTTCTGATTTCCCCACTCCATTACAAGACACCTCTTGAATTTTGGGTGAAATGGAATCTTATGTGAGACACATCGATGATTTATTTTCTATTTTTAGAATAATCATATCATAAATTTCTTTTGAATTATTAATGTAACATCATGAAATGGTTGGTTATAATATATCATCTCATCCCATAGATGTTTTAATGGAGAAATATATTTTTGAACCAAATATTGTTTTTCATTCCAAACACATTTAAAATGAATAATTATTCATATTTTTTTATTAAATTTCATTCGACAGTCCTTATTTTTTAGTTACTCAATATTCATTTTTCATTATAAAATTACATGTGTGGTGTAACAACGTCAATATATTTTTAGTAATATATTCCAAGAAGATAATAACATAAAGGTATAAAAACACATAGTTCATATGGGAAAAAAAATAAAGTAAAGAATAAAATGATTAATCGCGCATTCACATCATCCTTAAAATTAATAAAAGATAAACAAAAAACCTTTAATCTTGAGGATAATTTCATAGCATGTGGAATATTAAGTGTATGGTATATATATTGTATTCTATTTATATAAATGTAATATGTGTTTTACCCTCCGTATATATTAATCATGAAATGTAATATTTCATTTCAAATGGAGAAAATTTTATATTTTTTGTGTATCAAACTTATTTATCCCAGTAAATTAACAATGTAAACTTAAAAAACATCACAAAGTGAGGTAAATTCTCTTTGTAGATAAGGAGGTGTGATTTTTTTTTCTCAATAGGGAAAAGAACACAACTTCTATTTTCCAAAGAACACAGATTCTAGTTGAAATATTATTTAGTATTGAGTATTACAGAATCATTTATCTCACTTATCCATTGGATATTAAAATATATTATTTCAATATGGATTATTTATTTCTAGCATCACATACATAACTACCAATTCAGTAACACATGAATCAGAAAAAATAAATAATGAAAATAAAGGTAAGACTAAATATTAACCATTTGTTGTAAGATAACTCATTATAATATTAAAATTATAATAAATTATTATCATATACATATTTATTATAGATAAAAATTTTAGAGATAGAAACCATAAGAATTATTGACCCATATAATTATCAATTTATGGAAATATAAATACATTAAAATAACACTCATCCACAAAGATTCTAGGTATCATTCAGATTGACCACACAATTTGTTATATAAAGAAGCTATACATAATATAAAATTCTACATAATCATTCAATATGTAATTTTACTAATTTTAACATGTGGTTATAAACAATCATATTTTAATGATATGAGTTTCATTAGGATCTTGAGATAAATAACATCTTGATCAAAAATTCATGAATTAGGAATAAATTATCTTATCTTTATTTTTAAACTCAAAATTTAGTATACACTCTAGAACTATGATATTTTTAATGTAAGGATCAATGATGAATATTGAGTTAATTCATTTTTCATTAAAATTTACAATGACAATATTCTTAAAATAATAGTTCCTTATAAAAATCAGAGTTATGATGTATGTATAAGGAGGATCAATTATGAGACATTATATAATGAAAATTATTCCGTTATATTTTGGAGTTTTTTTAAATGGTAGTATTAAACCATAATCATATTTCAACTATATTGAAACATATAAATCATATAAATTATAGTTTGAAGAAATGGCCATTATTATAGGACATTTGTTCACATGAAAAAAAAAATTAATCTTAGGTCGAAAAATATTATATATAAAAACACATATTTTATTTTCACAAATTGTACAAAAGATTATAAATGTTATTAAATAAATGATTATAAAATAAATTATAGAGTCAAGGTGTAGACATATATATTTTAGACAGTGGGAGAAAGATTAACATTTATTAATTTAAGGATATATATGAAAAAATAGTTAGTGTTGGAATATGTTACAAAAAACCTCATTGAAGAGGTGTAATTCAAGAGACACATATTGTATATGATGATTTGGAATAAAATCATGGTTTTTATATTCACCAATAAAGGTGATAAATAATTTTTTAAGAATAACTCATCAATGAAGCAAAAAAATTGAGGAAACAGAGTATACTTGAAAAGTTCGTTTGCATTAAAAAATGGTTTCCATCTACAAAAAGATCGAAATGAAATTTTAATATCTTGATTTTATGTAATGAAATACCTGAGTATTTAAGATATAATATACATTAATGGTATAATAATATGAAAAATAAGTCCTGGTTGGATATATTAATTCATAATTCGAAAAATAATTTGATGTATAAATATCATAAAAACTTTATATGACCATTATATACGTTATTGGATGTCAAAAAAACCATTATTATATATTCTATATATGATACCAAAATAAAAGGTTGGTTACACCATAAAATTCTAATAAGGAATGAAAGTTGTATATATTAATTTATAAACTAATACAAGCATTGTCATTATACTATATTCATTTTAAATAAAGTTATATTGGATGTCTATAATAAATTATTATGAATTAAATTTCATTCCATGTAAAAATATATATAACATATGGAAAAATGGTTTTAGTCATACACTTAGTGAAGAATATATTTATTGTAACTCTATTGAGATTGATTAATGTAGTAACCTATGTTCTAGGGTACAAGATCTAGTGAGGTATATCAAATAGGATTATTTGAACATAACAATGTACATTATTGATGAGTTATTTCAATTCACAGGGGAACAATTCAAGAGAGATTTTTTATTCCAATTTCACCTCACATATATCACTCTAGTGAGACATATATAAGACATAAGAGGAGATTAAAATGTTTAGTAGGACTAAAAAGGCATAAGTGATTGATCTATCACATATATTAAACAATTTACTGTTAATTATATTGAAATTCCATATGTTATAGTAGTATAATATTTTATAAAACATGAATGAATAAATGGTAAATAGTCAGAGCTATCAAATGGTACTCGATAACGTATAAGTGATATGTATGTGGAACATGGAGAGGAAGGAATAATAGTCACAAATAGATATAAAATAATCTTCATATATATCATATTTATATTATTTTAGAGTTAGGTTAGGAAAATGAGAAAAATAATATCATTAAATCGTGTATTATCAATATATATCAATATTGAGTATGTTGTATCTAATGAAGTTATATGTTATATGAAAAGTTTTATACAGTTATTGTAATCATAGAAAAGTTTCAAGAAATAATATTAACATTATGACTTGGAGAAAAAATTATAAACATAGGGATATATTCTCATGAGGTTTTTCACTCTTGGAGATACAGTTACAAATAATTGAGTTGCTATGTAAGAAAATATAGTGGACCCAATGAGTAAATACATAACCCATAAAAAATGATCATACCATGAGAGATAAAAAAATATTATTGTTAGAATGTTGGATCTATTACAAGTAAGAGTCTTTTGAAACTGGGTTCCCAAGTCATAACATAAATAGTTTCATTCAATGAGAATATCATATTTATAAAGAGTTATGAAATATGTTTCCTCATCATAATAGTGTTGATACTTTTACACACAATATTAACATGGTGATGTCCTGATGTTAACTTTAATATCAATGATTTAAAAATGGTAAAAAAATTAATGAGAACCACAAGATATGTTGATAGTAATCATAAATATATTTCCTATTTTTTGGATACATCATATTTAGTGTAGAATAGGATGCTTATCTATAAAATACTTGGAGATCTTAAGGCATTTAGACATTTTCTCATGAAGGTCACACATAGAGGCATGTAGTATGGAATATCACGAAAATTGAACCACCTATATAAACAACACATGTATCAGGTATCATTGGTTCATCATGTTTATGAAAACATATATAGGTTTATTGACTTTTGATCATTATTTTTGTGTAGAACCTGATCACATACATTGTTTAAAGATGAAAAATATGAAATTTCTATCATATTTAGGTTACAAGAATTGGGTGCATCATTAGGGATATGATATTGATTTAATGATTAATAATGGATTTAATTATTTTGAAAGGAAGAGATTATATATACTAGTTGATGAGGAAAACAATCACAATTATGAATTAATGTCAATGGTAAATGAAGATAAATCTCACTAGTGTAGTTATATAATAATAAATCTTGTATGAATGACGAAAAAATATACATACTACAATACGAGTTATCATGAGATCGAGAAATTAAATAATTTTGAGCATGTTTCTATGATGTATAAAATTATATGACATGTACTTATCTTATTATAGACCTTGAATTTTTTTGGATTATGGGATGTAAAGTTTTATAGAGATTCCTCATTCTCTTTTTTAATGTATTCTTTAACCATTTTTTTTATCATACCTTGGTTGGGTTCATATTTAGTGGTGTGTTTGTGTGAACATAGAGAATTTTGGATCCCATGGGGAAATTCATGGTTAGAACACTATTAGGAAGACTATGTGGATTTCCTTAGGAAACAATACACCCCTTTTTTATCCACATGAGGTGACCCAAGGATTGGCCTAATAGTGCGGCCTCCAAACATAATCTATGATCCATCGTACATATTGAATTTGTACAGTAGGTCAAATTTTTGACAAACTGTGAACATGTTATGATAAACTATGCACCCCAGAGTAAGGGTACACGGTTAAGGGGCGTGGTTTGGAAAATCATGCACCTCCACCTTAGAAACTATGGCCATATAATTTAAGGCCCCATAAAATTTTATTAATATTCTTTAGAACCTTAGGATTTATTCAAAATCATTATATCTTGAACTAATATGATTTCCTAAGGTCTTGGAATATTATAGACGGATTCCATCTATCCACAACTGACTTTTAATGAAAATCAATTATCATGTGGAAGGATTCTACCAAACGTTTCTATAATATTCGTTCTTATTTTTTTTCTTTATCTCTCTTATCATTATCTGCTATCATAGAGGTATAATTTCCTCTATTTTCAATGGGGTTAGATATAGGTTTTTATGAATGTGGTTCATTGGATATTGGTAATAACATTTCAATCTCGATATCTTCCATTGTATTGTAATTTACTATTCAACATAAAATTGAGCATTGTAGTTTGGAATCATTTCCTCTATGATCATGAGGTAGGTGTTATATTTTCCAATTCTCATAGTCCTGATGATATTTTTGTGTTTTTAAATATGAAATATCAATTTCCAAATTGAAAAATTTAATTTTATGTTGATTTATTTATTGTACTCCCATGATATGTTGAAACCCTTCATGGAAACTATTGGACCCATTGATCATTTTGAAATTGGACTTGATGGAATCCTATGGGGTGTTCCAATAATATATAGATGATTTTTTTATGAATATTTTCGATAATTGTTATTGTGAAATTGGTTGAACAATGGGATATAATAATGGTTCATAAGTGAGATTATGAATGACTATGGATAAACTGTTTAATGATTAATTTTTTATTTTATTCATTAGGAATAATGTAAATAAGAATGAAAATGTAAAACAATTGGAATGATTCACTGTGATGTGAATTATTGAATAAATTGTTAATGATGAATCTACATTATATGAATTTGATATATGTTCTAGTTTTTATTTATTGATATATGGTGTATGTGTTAGGGATTGATGATCCAAATACATGTGTGGTGTTTGACATATTTTATAGTCCACCAATTAATCCATGTGAAAAATAAATTATGGGACATGGAATGACATTCTAAATACCCATGGAGAGTGGGAAGGGAGAAAATGATCTAAATTGCCATGGGGTTACATACTACTTCTCTAGGCCCCAAACATTTTCATACATGGATTGATGTTCCATGTTATTGGATATGAAATTGGAAATAAATGACTAATAAAATCATTTTGAATAATGAATTGGGATAACCCTATGATTTATGGTCTAGACTCCACCATATTCTGAAGCACGATTGATATGGTTGGTTAAAGTATAATTAAATTTAAAAAATGGTTATCTTAACTTTTTATATTTATTTTTTAGAAAACTGTAATCAATATAATAGATGGAAAATTACAGTAGAAACCATCACTGGTGTCCTAATATGTTTTACACACACACTACTTGGTCTTTGAGCTGGGTACCTGAATAGACATCATGTCTGTAGTAAAAACATTCTGTAATATATATATGTCATATTGATGAATTTGGATTTAGGATGGAGGTTGGATGTGTGATGCATACATGATTTCTACAAACAAAGAGGAGATGCACGTGTGTCTTTATTTTAAGCTTTAGTTATAAAAATTTCACTTATTTAGAATGAAAATTCTACTATTTTTAATGGCCATTTTTTATAGTTATTGATCTTTTCATCTGATTTCTTCATTTATTGATTACGGTAACATCATTGTTATTTTTTATTATCATTTGGATATTTTTATTGATTTTATTATATTGTAATGATTTTGTAAAGTGGTAACAATATAATCAAATTAACTATTAGAATTTCACTTATAGACGACTTTATATAGTGTAATTGGAGTCACAAATGACATCTTGAGGACTACCGTCTTGGGAAACTAACATGTGGAACCTAGTTAAGGAAATATAAAAGTGTTATAAAAAGATTTTTTTATTAATTTAACTTTTCTTATTATTTGGGAATGGTAGATACTAGAAGAGGATAAATCATGTTTTTTTCATGAGCTTGTTAATGGGAGTAAATAAACCATGTATTGGGGAAAATCCATCCAACAAGGGTGGGATTATTATTCAAAATGATTTATGGTCAAATTTATTTCTATATAATATTGAATTATTCACTTGTTGGGAAATCATATTATTTTTCCTATATTATTTGTCATGTCCTATTATGGCATGAGATATGTTAATACATGTATCATTTTAAGCACTCATGATTTATTATGACCTAGATCATTTTATGAGTGCATGGAAAAGAATATTTTGGGTTAATTACGGAAAAGGAAATTATTTAATTTATTTATGTAACATAAAATAAATTGTTCTAAATTATTAATTTATATATGATAAGATATCTTAATATTTTTTTCTATTTTAAATGGACAAATTGAGTTTTAATTGGAAACCATGATATATGGAAGGGTTTACCCTGTGGTAGAAACAAACACGATGAATAATGGTTGTGGGTAGTGATAGTACCTTGGTTTTGACTATGTTGTGACTTATATGGTATGACATGTTAGGGGATTATGGTATTTTCTTCTATGTAAATATGATAATGTTTTTTATAATTTTCCTTGGATGTGTGTTCATAATTATAGAGACATTCAATCATAAAAACGTTTTTTATAGGATGATAGGTGGATATGGATGGAAATAATCATCAATAATTGGAATTAGAGGCTGTGATAGTTTCAAGTGAAGGGAAGGGATAGATGTTGCATGAGATAATTTCTCGCTTTTTGCAGGTTATGGTGGCATACCTAGGGTGGGGTACGATGAACCTATACAATATGGCATGGTAGTACCAGTTTTATCACCCTATGTGTTTGAACCTGGATCTTTTTTTCATGTATGTTTTCCTTTTTTTTGTTGTTTTTGAGAATAGTGGAAATTATGGAAAATTTTATTATACAAGACGTGTACTTTATGAGTACACATCGTGTACTGCAATGCCGCTGGAGTCAGTGTGTTGGCCGTGTCTTGGCCACACGCACGACTATGTGGGGGTGACATGGAGTCCGCCTAATGTGGTGTATGTAAAAGGCGCGTACATACCGTGTACTTCGAAATTACACTTTGTTTACTTTTTTTCATTAAACACACTCGGGTTGCATCTAATAGCCATAACACACTTCTTTTAGATCATGTTCGATTGAGATCACCATACAACCACTTATCTTCTAATGAACACCCGAGCCTGCATCAGTCCTCAGAATCAAACAATGTCAGTTGAGTTTGAATCTCATCTGTGAGTTCTCCATTCTCCTATAGCATCATTTTCCAATTCCTCTTCTTTTACAAGTTATCGTGGGTTGACCATTTTATATGTTTTGGTAGATATATGGCCTTATATGGTGATTCAAGCCTTGAGGATCGCATATATTGATCACCCAACACTAAGTTAGGTAGATTGTGCATATCTGTACAATGTCTTTGAGTATTGTGTGTAATTTCCACCAATACCCTTGATCATGGTATTGCGTGTTTACGGTTTTACCCATGTTGTCATTCATTCCATGCTTGTGTGCATGTGTATAGTTTAAATGGATAATAATAAGGGGTTTTTTTCTATTCTCTAGATGTTTTTCCCATGCATGATTGTTTTAAAACTGTTGGGTCATGTTTAGCATGTTTGGCTACTTTGCTTATTTTCCACGCTTATTGCTATAGGATGGAGAGTTGTACCCTGACATGCTTGATTTGTTGTATACTGATTATCCATGTAGTTATATAGGTTTAAATTGGGCAGATTTCATCGCTATTCCATTATCCTACACAGGTCTGTGAGAACCCGGTGTAGTAGACTATAAGAGGAATTGATCAGGTGAGCTTCCTCAGAGAGTCTTTGATCACATTAGGCTATAGGGTGATAGATTGTGTGAGCTTCCTCAGAGATACTAAGAACACTTTGTGTTGTAAGGGGATTGACTGTGTGAGCTTCCATAGAGATTCCTTGACGACATTAGAATAGAAGGGGATAGATCGTGTGAGCTTCATTTGAGAGTTGATTTTTTACTATGAATTACCTTGTTTTCTTTAGACTATAAGAGTAATTGACTAATTGAGCATCCTCAAAGTAACCTTGAACGACCTGTGCAATAGGGGGAATTGACCGATTGTGCATCCTCGTGATGTCCTTGACCATGCAGATATAAGAGGAGTTTACCAATTGAGATCTCTCAGAGAGTCCATGACTACCATAGACTATTAGTGTAATTAATCATGAGTGCTTCCTCATAATGTCTTATTGTTTCATATTACCAAAACAGATGGGTTAGGCTGAGTGTACTTCCAAGAGGTTCGCTAGTACATGTTAGGTAGAACAAAAGGGGATGGATGTGAGTACATCCCAGAGGGTTACCTGGTTGTGTTTCTCTTTTGTTAGATGTTTCTTGATATTGGAACTGTGGATTGTTTACTGTTCAGTATTCTTTCTGCTTAGGGTTTTCTATACTTTTACCTTCCATATATTTGTTGACTATTAGGCACAGATCTTCAGTTGTTTTCTTACTAGGATATAGTCTCACACCCTGTTTGAGACATGCTTTTGGTCCCAAATAGATTATATTATTGTAGGTATAGATAAGGGCATGCGCCCTTCCACATCAGGTACTTGACTTGCTGTGGAGCTGGAGAGCATGAGACCGTGACTAGGCTTTTGATGTTGAGGAGCAGTTTATCTTTTCATTTATACTTTGGTTTAGTACTATTTTTATTCATCATTGTTACTTGTTTGACTATTTTCCTAGACATGTATATCATGCATCATTTATTATGAATTTTCAACATTTTTTATTATCCCAGTCCTCCAATGTTTACTGTTGTTGGATATATATTGATTCTGCTATTGTCTGTTGTTATATTTACACTGTGTAATATGCCAATGAGGGTATAGCTTCCCCACTATCACACCCACGTCCCTTGCTTCTAGTCGACAACCTCTAGAATTTAGAAAAAAGCGCTTGAGGCCAGGTGACCTACCAGGTACGGGGCGCCTTTTGGTGGCTTCTAGAACCAGGATGTTACAATGTGGTATCAACAGAATTATTTTCTCTTGATTTACTATTTGGAGCCTATAGACAGGGATAAGATAGAATAGTTACTTGGTAACAAGTTGTGCCTAGGAGTAGCTAACTCGTGTACATGGAAAAGCTAATATATGACGTTTATTGCTGATTTTTTTCTTCTGATTTTTCAATTTTATAGTTGAATTGATTTTCACCACTGGGTGACTCACATGTATTGTGCTGTTACATTTGATGATATTGAGGTTATATTTCTATCGTGACTCGATTAGATAAAGGTATTCCATGTCATGCATCATATAAGAACTTGCTAGAAATCACATGTCATGCATTCATTCCATGCCATCTACGATGCATTAGTGATTGCATGTTCTTGTGATTGATGTTGTGTAGATATTCATGCTATTGTGATAGATGATTTGATAAAATACTAGTAGTTTGA
Source organism: Viscum album (assembly GCA_963277665.1). Classification (NCBI taxonomy): domain Eukaryota; kingdom Viridiplantae; phylum Streptophyta; class Magnoliopsida; order Santalales; family Viscaceae; genus Viscum; species Viscum album. The sequence continues at coordinate 1,599,381,845 of OY728161.1, forward strand.
TAAGGTATTGTTTTTTTAAGGATTTTTTGGGATGAAAGCCAAACTTTGGCTCTTGAGGTGTTATGGGCCATCATAGACCGGAATTTGGTTGATCATTTACTTTTTGTATTGTTATAACATGTGTAAGTTGCCATGTTCTGATTTTCAGGGAGTATGGGCCCTAATAGTTCGGAATTTGGAATTTATAATGCTTGTTTTTGTGTTTGTTGGGCTCCGGAGTAGTTTCTAAAGCATACTAACTGAAAAAACACAGAATAAATGACATGTAGTTTTGACTATACACCATGTGTTCTTATTTTCAGGAAGAATACTTTTTTCTTAAGTACATGTTGTGTACCATATGTACATGCCATGTAATCTCTAACCGTGTCATATTCCATGGGGCGAGACACGAGATAGGGAATCCCTTATTGGAACATGCCGTGTACAAGTTTTGTAGAGACCCCAAGCTTAACACACATGGATATAACATTACTTTTGCGGAATAATTAGTACATAACAAAAACATACACACAAGGACCGTGATAGTTTAATGTCTTTGGAAACATGGAACATAATCTTCTAATTGTGGTCAATGATCTTCATAATCTCCCATAATGAACTTCCCCCTTTTTTTCTTACCTAAATCCATTCTTTATATCCTGGGGAAAAGAAAATATAAAAAGGGTGGGCTCAAATGCCCAGTAAGGGTAATCATGGAGAAAATAAAAAAATCTATATACATTTGAACATAAAAACATGTACATAATGTTTAAACATCAAAATGTTGTGAAATGACATAAAACATGGCAATAAGTAAGGCATAGATCAAAATAGAACACCAATCATGATAAAATAGATTGTAAATAAATCATGTAATTGTGGAAAAACATTAAAAACATGATATGATTTCCATATTATCCAAGGAAATTCTGCCAAGACCATCTGAGTGGACGAAGTCCCTTTCTGAATCGAGTTCACTACTCGTTCTAGTCCTGTATTACTGAACTGGATTAACTTACTGTTCCATCCATGTCTATCTCATTAGATATAAATCTTTACCCCATGCATTGGAGGGAGATAGAGGTCCCACCCATCTCACAATGAAATTATTCTTACTTTTGTCACAAAATAAACATACATCATTCATAATAACCCAATTAATAAAATGGGTTTCATAAACATCATCCCATCATCACATAATCCATATAAAACAAATGGATATCATTTCATAATAAGAAAAGTAAAACCATGTAAATCATAGAGGCATTATCCTTGAAACATACACATATCAAATAATGTTATCTTAGATGAAAAAAGATTTTGATAAAACACTTGAAATGAATTCTTGAGGAAAATATACTTTCTTCTTAAAAATCATTTTATTTTAAAAAAATGTCATGATATTTTAAAAGAAAACAATTTTGTTGAAAATAGTCATGAAATATTTTGGATGAAGCATCATGAAAATAACGCTTTATAAAACGGTAAAAATCATTTCATGCCGTATAAGTTAAAAATAACATTCTTCTCTTACTTTTGTCAGAAAAGTCAAAAAGTACCTCGTAACATGATAAAAAGAAATGTTAATTACATAACATTTAGTAAAAGACAAAATGGGTAAAAATGACATTAAACATACATAAAAACACTTTTATAAAACATGCACTTGGATGATAACAATAACCCCAAAAAATACTTACGAATACAAAATCTATGATAAGAATGAGATTAGAAAGGTTATCCCATACCTTAGGTCTGATATGCTTTGTAGGTATCCAAACATCCTGTATAATGATTTAAATAATGTCATTTAAATTTTATATAATCATATTCACTGTTATTATATCATATATTGTTCACTTATGACTTTATATTACCCGTTCTTTTGTAAGTTCCATGTTAAAGCATCATTTTGGGTAAAATCGTTTTATTTATCATACATGTTTGGACTAGTTGTTCTTGATATTATTACTTATATCATGATTTAATTAATTCCAGAATGTGAAAAAAGATTTATATTGAATATATATTCATCATATACAAATATATATGATATATCAATAAATGAAATGAAGTACACCATTTATGGAGACGGTAGGCCATACGTACGCATGAATGCGGTTTTCATTTCCTTATTGAATTGAATGGAATTAAGTAGATAAAATATATATATATATATATACATAAATCCAGTATCATTATTTTGTCATATATTTCATTATTACTTATTATATATACTTTATAATCATTCATGAATGGTTAATAGGGAGAATGAATCTCATCGCGTCGTGGAGACGGTAGTCCGTACCTACGCACGAGTGATGGTATCATTCCCATGATCATGGAATTTTATTGATGTGTGTTTATAATATTTCACAATCAATATCACTTTGTAATAATAATATCTATTAATTTATTTACACCATTATACCCATCTAGGTATGGTGGTGGTCAAAAATAGATTACACCATGGCATGGAGACGGTATTCAGTACGTACGCACACGCGGTGATTTCGTTTTCCAGAGGATGGATAGACAGTGAAATAGGGTTTTTTAATACATATAATAACATATAAGTATATGAGTTATTCTGATGTTATTACATCATAATGAAACAACTAAAGAAGAAGAATTATAAGAAGATATAAAGTTGAATGAATCGGTAACAAACATTACCTCTTCTTCGAAGCGCCTCTTCTTAACCTCCTCTTAGGGCACTAAAGATGGTATATGAAGAATACCAGGAACTCTAGGATGTTTCTAGGGAAGTGGAGAAGAGTCATTGTCAGGTTTTGGCCGAGATTGAATGCTCAAAGTGGTGTGTGGAAGAGAGGGAGGAGGTGCCCTTTTTATAAGGGAGGAGAGGGGCACCTTTGGAAAAACATAAAATAATATTTTATAATAAAGTCATATTTGGGTTTTAATAGCTCCAAATTGATTTATTTTGAAGCTAAGATGGGTATGGGTCTAAATCATCTCAACCAATATATTTTATTCAGGTTTGGGTCTTTATATTAACCTTATCTTTTAGTTTTAACTCTTAGTTAATTAGATTGACATTTACCATGCCACATTGTATTGTTTATATTATATAGTTCATAAACATACCATATACATCCAAGAGCCCCCCCAAGAGGTCCATTAATGATACAAATACCATGATATAAGTGTCTCGGAAAAACCTTATATTTTTAGGAATATAAATACAAATAATAATATAATATTTGTTTTAAAAACTATTCTATGTCAATTTAGACACTATTTGGTAATTGATTTTTGTGAAAATCAAAACAGAATTATTAGTTCGAAAAATGATAATTAAATAAACCCTATCATGTCATATTATCCTGAAAAATTAGTCCAATTCATTAAATGTCTAAAATTACATTTATTTGGGTATTTATAACATCAATTATGTTAATATTTCATTAATAAGATAATTACTGCATCATCATTGTGTCATAAATAAATTAAATTATTTAATGTCTAAAAATTATAAATAAAATACCATTATGTATGAAATATTTTTATCTTTCTAATAAATATTTATAGTATAATTTATCTTATGTATAACTCTATATTAAAAATGATTTAGTTATTAAACGTTGATTTTAACTATTTTAACCCTTATTTAAATAAATTAATAATAAATATCCTCATCTAATCCAAGTGGACCTAAATGGTAATATTTTATTTATAAGGTTGTTTTTGGTCGAATTAAACTTATCCAATTGAATTATTACTGTGTTGGGTTAATATTAATATCATTTTTACCATTAATTACCCTATTTGCTTTTAATCGTGGTAAATAAAAGTAAAACGTTAGTATTCACCAAAAATTACTTTCATCTCATTGAACGACATTTGATTCCTTGATTTTAACTGTCTCTCTCGGATTTTCTAAATTCTATTCACAGAAGTGGTAAAATTTCAATTAAATGAAAAATTCAGTTTTTTTAACTATCAATAAGTGGTTTCACTATTCATCGAAAATTGGTGTTTTTCCAAAAAATACCAAAAATTATGCCTAAGCATTATTTGATATTCCAAATTCAAAATGGTTGTATATTTTTCAAAATTCAAAACATATAAGTTGCATTAATTAATTTTAAAATTAAACCCCGTTATCAAAACAAATAGCGTGTTTTTTAGAAACATAAATTATCAAAAGATTGTTTCTTTTTTATATCCAATTTCAAATTGAAATTAATTACAATGAACAACATTGTATTAAATGGTAAAAATATATTCTAAATAAAATTTAAAACCAATTAAAAATATAATCTAACCATATAAATTATTTCCATGAAAAAAGTTGTTTTTAATTAAAATATAACGTGTTTTTCTATTCATTAAAATATTAATGTTATCAGAATAATATGAAAAATTTATCTAAAGTAAATTTTAATATCCTGATTCCAAAGAAGAATTTTATTTTGTTCAATTGAACTTATAGACATGTCAAAAACAAGATTTAAGGTGGGTGCACGATCAAAAGGCGGGAGAACTGCAATTTTTTAAAAATACATATTTTACACGAAAATTTTATTTTGTTCTCATACCATATTCTAGAAAATGTGAATGATGAATAATAATGTTTTAAAATCAAAAATTAATTTAATACTATTCATAACGGCTAGTCAATAATAATATTATAACAATATATCATTTTTTAGTGAAACATGGTATTGCGTACTACAAACGCTATCGAGGTAGGTCGCGATTGCGTGTAATGCAAGCCAAGAATAGTGTTGCATATACTGCAAGTTAATGCGGTGTTACGTATAGTACAAGATAATCTCGGTGTAGTGTATAATAGAATATCAATGAAATTAAAAATAGTATAACTCATAAAATCTTGGGGTGTTACATTCTACACCCCTTAAAAGGAATTTCGTCCTCGAAATTTGTCAGGGTTATAAATCGTTTACTATTTATAGAAACCCGCATCGTAAAAAGGAATACTAAAACTTAATTTTAAAAACTAAAGTATGAAATGTAACGATTACCCAAAGTAACTCATCACTGGGTTTCCATATAGGATAACATAGGTGAAAATATGGATATGGAAGAAAAATATAACCATCAAGTTTTGATGGAGAGTGGTAGAGAACATGGCACTGAAAAATCCATCAATCAGAAAGCCATAAATTTGTGATGATCTAAGGTACCATTGATTCATTAGATATAAGAGCACTAGGACAACATTTTTGGTTTTCAATATCATTTCCCTAAAGTTGAAAATTTTCAATTAGAATAAATACTTGCTTGATTTTGGTACAATATCACTGTTGTTCCTGCTTTGACCAACTTCCAATTCATATCATCATGAAATGAAGTTGAGTTTGTTATTCGTGAAGCGTTAACAGATCATGTGATAGAATGATGGGTCATTCCACCTATGTCAAACAAAAGGTTAGAAGAAGTTATTAAATATACATAAGTCCATCTATGGGGATGTTAATCATATATGATTCCAAAAATGAACTTATACATCATATATCATACCTCTTAATAAAATAAAACTAGTTTCTACTAACTAGGGACTTCCTGTAGTCCAGCGGTATGCGATAAAGTCCAGTCGCACTTCGGTTTTGGGTTCGATTCTCACAGCCTTGTCCGACGCGATGGGTTGTCTTCCATCCTACAGGATGTCCTTTTTCTAAAATTACATCATTATGACATTCCATCAATAATATCGAAAATAGTTCTAGCCTTAAACTAACTTATGTTCAACATAATCCATTTCAAATCTTTAGGATTATTCAATATACTTATGTCCAAACATATAGTATAATGAAAACAATTACAAGAAATGTCATCTATCATTCTTGTAAATACCATCATTTATCCCCGATATATATTTTTGATCACGTATCAATCATGTGAATACATTATTAATGCATTATTTTGAAAAAATATGAATACCCATTTAACCTTAGTGAAAACATGAATGCTGTCAAAAGGTAACTCTTTCCACATACCAAAATCCCAAAATTTCTATATACTCAAACCATGATATCACATTGACCTTATTTTTGTCATGAGCACATGATTAATATCATATTATTTTCTCCTAATCCGTTCATTATGCGCATTTCATATGCTTTCCAAAAATATTTCAATCACTTTTTCATCGTTACTAGTACCATATAATTATTGAAAACCAATACATAGATATTCCAAAATTCCACAATACCATAATTGAGATTCCATGATAATATTTTCGAATCCCATTACATAAACACATAAACATTACACAACATCATTTTCATACTCAACATCACAAATAGTGATCGCATGAGACTTCCCTTTATCCGTTTCCTTAAGTGGTTTCTCATGTTGATCATCATTAAACTGTGGATTATTGCATTTATTAGCATAACTCCCCATTTCCTTGCACTTGAAGCATTTAAGTGTTGGTGGAGAGTTCTCCGTAGTCTTTTATATATTCACATCATTAGAAACCTTTTCCCATTACTTCGACAATCAATGGCTCAATGGCCTTCTTTTCCACACTTAAAAAATTTTCTAGTACCTTTTAAGAAATCTCCATCTTGCTTCCTTCCACAGTTTGAGCATAAAGAAACATTCATCTTCTTTTCACCATTGTTCTATGATTTCCCCTTGAACTCCATCTATAATTTCTTTTCAAAACAAAGAGATGGATATGTTACACAAACGTCTAGTTCTACTGTGATAGCACAACACACAATTTCTTCATAGCTACTGAAGTCTCTTATAGCTAATTCCCTTCGAAGACATGGTTTTAACGCACTGAAAAATCGATCAACTTTACTTTTAGGTTGGATGATAAAGCAAGTTGAACACCTTGCACATCATGTAAAATTAACTTCGTATATACCAAGAGATTCATCATCTTTCTACATAAGCTCATGAAACTCTTTTTCCATCTTTGTTCGAAGAATAAGAGGGAAGTACTGAAAAACATGTTCTTGAACTCGTCCCATTCCACGGACTAAATTTCATCTCTTTGCCTCGTATTCTTGATAAGATTCAACCATTGATCAGCATCACCTTCCAAACGGTATACTGCTAAGATGAAATTATCATGCTCAGAACACTGTAGAACTGAAAATATATTTTCAGTTGTACTGATCCATTGTTCAGCCACTAAGGGATAAGAAGACCCGCTAAATGAAGGTGGACGTTTCCTCATGAAATATTCAACAGAATGTTGCACCTTTGTCTACTCATTTTGAAGTCCATAATGATTCATATGTTGTGTAAGTATAGAAATAATATTGTGCACTCCATCTCCTATGACATTGGTTTGGTCAGGAGGACAATCATTTCATTTTCCATTACATTGATCAACACGGTTCTTTCGGGTTCCAGCCATGGTCTAAAACCAAAAAATAATAGTGTGAGAGGAAAATACCATGCTAGGGAAAACAACATAATAAAGGGGGAGTACCTTCAATATCTAACATCTTAGGTTTAATTCTAATATCTTTAGTGCAATAGTTTAGTGACTTTGGAAACTTTTAATGTAATCTTCTAATCGTGGTGAAAGATCTTCAACATCTCCAATAATGATATTCCCCCTTTTTTCTTACCTAAAACCTTTATTTATATCATGGAGAAAATAAAACATAAAAAGGGTGAGCTCAAATGCTCAGTAATGGTAAGCATGGAAAAATAAAACAAACCATATAGATTTGAATATAAATACATTTACATAATGTTTAAACATCAAAATCTTGTGCAATGACATAAAACATGGTAGTACGTAAGGCATAGATCAAAATAGAACATCAATCATGATAAAATATCTTGTAAATAAAACTTGTAATTGTGGAAAAACATTAAGCACATGATATAATTTCCATAGTAGCCAAGGCATTGCTTCCAAGACAATCTTAGTGGACGAAGTCCCTTTCTGAATCGAGTTCACTCCTCATTCCAGTCATGTATTACTGAACCAGTTTAACATACCATTCCTTCCATGTATATGTCATGAGATGTAAATCTTTACACAATTCATTAGAGGGAGATATAGGTCCCACCCATCTCATAATGAAATCATTATAAATTGTTCCACAAAACAAACATACATCATTCATAATAACCCAATAAATAAAATGGGTTTCATAAACATCATCCCATCATCACATAAACCATATTATAGAAATGGGTATAATTTAATAAAAAGAAAATTTAAACCTTGAAAATCATAGAGACATTATACTTGAAACATACACATATGAAATAATTGCATCTTATATAAAAAATGGTATTGATAAAACACTTGAAATGAATTCTTGAAGAAAATATCCTTTCTTCTTCAATATCATTTTCTTTTCACAAAATTTCATTAAATTTTAAAAGAAAATGATTTCTTTGAAAATAGTCAGGAAATATTTTTGAAGAATATTCATGAAAAGAAGGATTAAAAAAACCGTAAAAATCCTTTCATGCCGTATAAGTAAAAAATAACATTCTTCTCGTACTTTTTTCGGAAAAGTCGAAAAGTAACTCGTAACGTCATCAAAAGAATGATTCCTTATAGACCATGTAGTAATGGACAAAATGGATAAAAAGGAAATTAAACAAACATAAAAACACTTTTATAAAACATGTACTTGGATGATAACAATAACCCCAGCAAATACTTACGAATAAACAATCTCGGATAAGAACAAGATTGGAAAGGTTATCCCTTAACTTAGGTATGATATGCTTTGTATGTATCCAAACCTCATGTATAATGATTTAAATAATGTCATTGAGTTATTATATAATCATATTCATTGTTATGATATCATATGTGGTTCACTTATGACTTTAAATTACCCATTCTTTTGTATGTTCCATTTTAAAGAAGCATTTTGGGTCAAATCGTTTTATTTATCATACATGATTGGACTTTTTGTTCTTGATATTATTAATTATATACTGATTTAATTTATTACAGAATTTAATACATGATTTATATGTTATTTATATTCAGAATAAACATATATATATGATAAATCGATAAATGGAATGAAATACACCGTTCATGGAGACGGTGGGTCGTACGTACGCATGAGCGCTGTATTCGTTTCCTTATTGAATTGAATGGAATTAAGTAGATGAAATAAATAAATATATATACATAAATCTAGTATCATTATTATGTCATATATTTCATGATTACTTGTTATATATACTTTATAATCATTCATGAATGGATAACATGATGAATGAATCTCATCGCGTCACGAAGACGGTAGTACGTACGTACGCAGGAGCGACGATATCATTTCCATGATCGTGGAATTGTATTGAAGTGTATGTATAATATTTCTTAATCAATATCAATTCGTAATAAAAATATATAGTTATTTATTTACACCATTATACCCATCCAAGTAAGGTGGTGGTCGAAAACAGATTAGACCACGGCGTGGAGACGGTATTCAATACGTACGCACGAGCGGTGATTTCATTTTCCGTATGATGGATAGATGGTGAAATAGGGTTGTTTCATACTTATATTAACATATCAGTATATGAGTTATACTGATGTCATTACTTAATAATTAAATAACTAAATAAGAAGAAGTAGAAGATGAAATAAAGTTGAAAGAATTGGTAACAAATATTACCTCTTCTTTGAAGCGCCTCTTCTTAACCTCCTCTTAGGGAACTAAATATGGTCTTTGAAGAAGACCAGGACCACTATGATGTTTCTATGGAAGTGTAGAAGAGAAATTTTTAGGCGTTTGATGAGCTTTAATGCTCAATGTGGTGTGTGGAAGAGAGGGAGGAGGTTCCCTTTTTATAAGGGAGGAGAGGGGCACCTTTTGAAAAATTTAAAATAATATTTTATAATAAAGTCATATTCGATTTGTAATATATCCAAATTAATTAATTTTGAAGCTAAGGTGGGGATGGGTCGAAATCCTCTCAACCAATAGATTTTAGACAGGTTTGGGTGATTATATTAACTTTATCGTTTAGTTTTAACTATTGGTTATTTAGATTGACATTTACCAAGTCACTTTGTATTGTTTATATCATATAGTTAATAAACATACCATATACATCCAGGACACCCCCAAGTGGTCCATTAATGGTACAACTATCATGATATAATTATCTTGGCCAATCCTTAGATTTTTAGGAATACAATAACAATTAATAATATAATATGTTTTTTAAAAACTATTTTATGTCAATTTAGACACTATTTGGTAATTGATTTTTGTGAAAATCATAACAACATTATTAGTTTGATAAGAGTTAATTAAATAAATAAAAACATGTCATATTAACCTAGAAAATTAGTTTAATTCATAAAAAGTCTCAAATTACATTTATATGGGTATTTATAACATCAATTATGTTAATATTTCATTAATAAGATAATTATTACATCATCATTGTGTCATAAATAAATTAAATTATTTAATGCCTAAAAATTATAAAAAAAATACCATTATGTACGAAATATTTTTATCTTTCTAATGAATATTTATAGTGTAATTTATGTTCTGTATAACCCTATATTAAAAATGATTTAGTTATTAAACATTGATTTTAACTATTTTAACCCTTCTTTGAATAAATTAATAATAAATGTCCTAATCTATTCCAAGTGGACCTAAATGGTCATATTTTATTTCTAAGGTTATTTTTGGTGGAATAAAACTTATCCAATAGAATTAGGACATGTTTTGAGGTAATATTAATATCATTTTTACCATTAATTACTCAATTTACATTTAACCGTGGTAAATAAAAGTAAAAAAGTAACTATTCACCAAAAATTATTTTCATCTCATTAAACCAAATTTTAGTCCTTGATATTAAACGTGTCTCTTGGATTTTCGAAATTCAATTCACAGAAGTGGTAAATTTTCATTTAAATGAAAAAGTAAGTTTTTTTTAAATACCACTAAGTGGTTTCCCTATTAATCAAAAATTGATGTTTTTCAGAAAAATACCAAAAATTCAGCCTAAGAATTATTTGACATCCAGAATTTAAAATTGATGTCTATTTTTCAAAAATTGAGAACATATAAGTGGCATTAATTAATTTTAAAATTAATTCCTCTTATCAATACAAATAACGTATTTTTAAGAAACAAAAATTATCAAAAGATTGATACATGTATATATCCAATTTCAATGTGAAATTAATTTCAATGAACAACATTGTATTAAATGGTAAAAATATATTATAATTAAAATTTAAAACCAATTAAAAAGATAATCTAACCATATAAATTATTGCGATGAAAAAAGTTGTTTTTAATTACAATATAGCGTGTTTTTACTATTCATTAAAATATGAAATTTATCAGAATAATATGAAAATTTTATCCAAAGTAAAATTTTATATCTTGATTCCAAAGAAGAATTTTATTTTTTCATATTTAACTTATATACATGTGAAAAACAATATTTATGGTGGGTGCGCCATCAAAAGGCGGGAAAACTGCAATTTTTTAAAATTACATATTTTAGATGAAAAGTTTATTTTTGTCTCATACCATATTATATAAAATTTGTACGTTGAATAATAATGCTATATAATTCACAATTTAGTTAATACTATTCATAACAGCTAGTCCATAAAAATATTATAACAATATATCGTTGTTTAGTGTATCCCGGTATTGCGTACTACACACGCTATCAAGGTAGGTCACGATTGTGTGTAATGCAAGTCAAGAATAGTGTTGCATATTCTACATGCTAATACGGTGTTGCATATAGTACAAGCTAATCTTGGTGTAGTGTATAATAGAAGATCAAATAAATTAAAAATAATATATCTCATAAAATCTCAGGGTGTTACATGTTTAACATGCCGTGTGGTCTGACCCAGGTACCCGACCGTGTCACAAACAATGAAAGTCGATGATACCTTTCCACATACATGACATGTCAAGATTATGCATGCCTTGAAATTTTAGTCAAGTACCCATCCATTTCACTAACAACACGGGTTGGTGTTATCATTCCTAGTGCATGTTGTGTCCGTTACGAACACGCCGTGTAGTGTCAGCCGTGTAGGTGGTCATGTAGCTAACAACACGGGTCGGTGAAGCCCATCTAGTACAGGCCGTGTTTTTATTGGACATGCAATGAAATTTTTTTCTTACGAGAACTGTGTGGATTAACCTTGAAGTAAGACCTGGGTAGGGAAAGAGGGATTTAGGTACATGTCGTGTTATAAGACAACATGTCGTGTGTTTTGTGGTGTTACAAGACCTGTTGTGGTAGGAGTACACACCCATGTGAATTTCTTTAGGGAAGACACAATGTCGGATGAATACACATTGTGTAGTCATGTTTAGATTATCATGATTTCATTCATTCTTCTATTTCCTTCATGTTCCATTACTCTTTAGTCCATTATAATCTTGAATCTAAGTGAGCATTTGACCTTGCAGAGTCATGCCACCTAGAAGTCCTCCAGTTTACCTCTAGTTGCAGGGCAGTGATTAGCCACTGGATATGGCTAATCATGGACTTCCAGTAGATCCTCTTGTCATGTCAGCCTTGGAATCAGCAGTTATACCAGTTGCATGTGCTGATGCTCAGTTTAGGGAGGGTTTTCTGAGGATGATGCAGACCTTATAGGGAGCACCACCTCCTGCCCCATCGATAGAAGAATTGTCTTGGGTTTTCCAGTAGCAGCATCCTCCCACCTTCTCAGGGGAAAGAGGACTATAGGCTATAGAGTCATGGCTCGAAGCCTCGATGACGATCTTCAAGCACCTCGAGGTACCACCAGATATGAGGGTGATTCCCATGACCTACATGCTCCGAGACTCCACCAAGAAGTGGTCAGATGTCATCTCTAAGGTGGGACACCACAACAGTATGTCTTGGTAAGAGTTCCAGCATATATTTTATGATTAAGTCTACCCGGAGACCTTGAGGGATGATCGAGATCGGGAGTTCATGATCTTGGAGAAGGGGTACACTTTCTGTGATGGAGTATTTCTCTCACTTCACGAATATACAACATTTCACACCTATTCCAGACGATGATGAGTTGTTCCATGCTAGGAATTTTGAGGATGGTCTCAGGCAAGAGATCCGTTCCAAGGTGAACATCATTAGGTTGACTTCGATATCCTCTATCTTCCACTAGGTGATGATAACAGAGCGAAATCTGAGGGATTCAGTATATGTGAGCCAGGACAGTTCAGTATCCAAAGTTATTATTCCTCCATATGATAGCATAAAGAGCCATAGGGAGACTGCTCTATGAGGTCAGAGTAGATGGTAGGCACATTCTAGTAGTCATGTGGTGTGCTACTAGTACGGGAGGAGCATGAATATGAGGCCACATTGCCCGAGAGACCCGATGGAGTGCTGATCTTCTGGAAAGATGGGCAATATTTAGTGTTTCAGTCAGTTTATCTCACCAGTAGTAGGTGATATGGGTTGTTATATAAACCCATATTTGGGAGAATCACCAAAAGTTTCTCACTTTTCTGGGAACTGGAGTTCATCTAGCTGTTCAGGCTAAGGTGGAGGTCATTGCTGGGGTAGTCAGTCGCCAGCCCTTCAGTGACAGCAGGGTGGATCAGCTCAGAGCAGTCAGGCAGGGTCACAGGGCTGTGGAGCATGCTAGACATTTTTAGTGGAGCAGACCCAGCAGGAGCAGGATCCTAGTCCATCCACAGTTCAAGGTACAATCATAGTATCCTCAGCTTCATCTTTTTCTCCTTTCTACACAAGGTCTTACCATATCTTTATGTCAGTTGTTGTTGTGGAGATCCTTGGGATCTTCATATTTTCTTGTGACTATATCATGATGCTTGAAATAATTTTGGGAATGAGGACATCTACTTTATGCTAGTGAAAAGACTACCCTCTCAAGGTCGGTGGGTGTCACTTCCTTTGGGATCTATATGTCCTAGAAATGACAGCCAACAATGTCATCCTCGAAATGGACTGGCTAGTTCCGTTCCATGAAGTTGTTGTTTTTTATCACCGAAGGGTGATTTTAGTATCACCGGATGGTGGGGCTTTTCTTCATAAGGGTGAGTGGGATCTCCAAGAGAGCAGAGCATGACCAGAACATCATGGGTTGGGTGGAGTTACAATCTTTATTACTAGTCTATATTTATATGACTATGGGACTTCAAAATTATACATTCATCTAGTGGTGGATCTTTTCACAGATGTCTTTCTAGTGGAATTTTCAGGTTATCCTTCTGAGAGTGAGGTAGAATTTTCTATTGAGCATGTTCTAGGAGCCGCACCAGTGTCTATTCCTCCTAACAGGATGGCTACACAAGAGTTAAAAGAGCTCAATAAGGAGTTAAAGGAGTTTCAGGAAAATGGATTCATCTGACCCAGTACTTCCCCATGGGGTTCTCATATCCTCTTGGAAAAGAAGAAAGATGGAACCCTTAGGCTTTGTGTGGATTATAAGAAGCTGAACCAGTTGACAGTCAAGAACCGATATCCCTTGCCGAAGATTGATTTTCTTTTTGATCATCTTCGAGGATCCCAAGTGTTCATGATGATTAAATTGAGATCCTGTTATCATCAGCTACGCATTAGACCCTATGATAAACCTCTTACAGCCTTCCGGAGTAGGTTAGGTCTATATGAGTATATGGTTATGTCGTTCGGTCTCACGAATGCAACTGCAGTTTTCATGGCCCTGATTAACTGAGTGTTCCATCCATACATGGATTCTTTCATGGTTGTCTTCATGGATGATATCTTTGTGAACTCTCACACTCGACATGACCATGCCACACATCTTGAGATCATTTTGAGTCCACTGAGAGAGCATCAGTAATTTTCTACGCTCACACAATTCTACTTTTGGATGGACCTGATTCACTTCTTGGGTTATTTCATCTCAGAGGCAGGAGTATTAGTGGATCCATAAAAGTGAGAGCAGTATTTTCCTGGGAGCAACCGATTTGAGGTGGAGAGTTTTCTAGTGGTGTATGGATAATAAATATTCTCCATACATGACTTTTCATTCTTTGAAGCACCGCTGAATGGTCTGACAAAGAAGGGGGCGAAGTAATTATGGTCAGATTCTTATGAGTCATCCTTTCAGGAGCTAGAGGGGAGGTTGATGTTATTACTGATACTGTTCTTTCCATAGGTGGGAAAGATCTATACTGTTTACTATATTGCTTCAGGTATCGGGCTGGGAGAATTGATTATGCAGAGAGATAGAGTCGTTGGGTATGGGTCTCAGTAGTTGAAGCCACACTAGAGGAACTACACGACGCACGATCTGTAGTTGGCAGTTGTTGTTAATGCCTTACGCTATTGGAGACATTATCTTCAGAGAGAGAATTTTTTGGTTTTCAATGACCACAAAATCCTCAAGTACATTTTCACTCAGAATGATCTGATTTTTAGACACTAGAGGTGGGTAAAGTACCTATAATCCATTGATTTCGAGCTTGCCTATATGCCTGGGAAAGGTAACACCGTGGCCAATGAGTTTTTCAAGAGGACTCAATTACCGGTAGTTCAAGAGGCCAGTAGTGAGTGGAATCCTATGGATTTGATCTATGAGATGCATTTGGAGGTTCACGATAGACAAGGGAAAAATTTTATTTCTTCTATAGGTATTACCTCTACACATATTTATCGGGTCCGAATGAGGCAGCAGTCAGACTCAGAGGGCCTATTCTTACGGGAGAGTGTGTCAGGAGATGAACCTATACATGGATGGACCATATGCGAGGATGAAATATTCTGTTACCAGGGGCCCGTATGGGTTCCATAAGTCATACATGTGGATATGATGTGGGATTTTCATTCCTCTGTTTGGGAAGTTCATCCTAGTGTCACCAAGATGTATCATGATCTACCCCACCAGTACTGGTGGCCATGTTTGATGAAAAATGTTGATGGTTTCTTCATGAGGTGTTCAACATGTCAGCAGGTGAAGGTGGAGAATCAACGACCAACATGGATTTTTCAGTAGTAACCCATTATTTAGTGGAAGTGGAACAACGTCACAATGGATTTCATGATCAGTTTTCCAAGGTAACCTCGAGGGAATGACGCAATGTGGGTTTTCATTGACAGGATTATGAATGTCGCTCACTTCTTGACGATCAACGAAACCTTTAGTGTTGATGATTTGGGACAGGTGTACATCAGATAGATTGTACTTCTACATGGAGTTCAACACTCTATTGTTTCGTAAATGGAATCATGATTTACTTCTCGGGTCTGGAAGGGGCTTCAGAAGGCTTTGGGGACATAGGTACATTTGAGTACAACATACCATCACCAGACAGATGGCCATTTCAAGCGTACGATCCAGGCGCTTGATTACATGCTCTGAGCATGCATTCTAGATTTTGGAGGTTCATGGGAGAAGAGTATACATCTTTTAGAGTTTTCCTACAATAATAGTTTTCATGGAATTATTCAGATGGCACCGTATGTGGCTTTGTACAATAGGCCATTCCAATCACCCTTATGTTGTCTGGAGGCATGAGAGGCAGCATTGCTGGGACCCCATCATGTTCAGGATACCACAGAGTAGATATAGTTCATTCATAAGAGGATGGCTACTGCACAGTCTCGTGAGACGACTTATGTTGATCAGTGCAGATGACCTCTGGAGATCGAGGTCGAGTATCAGGATTTTCGGTATTTCACACCGAGGTTGAGACACAAAAGTATCAGGAGACAGGGAAAGCATTTTCCATGGTATGTAGGGAATTTTGGGGTGTTGGAGAGAGTTGGGTTGGTTTCCTATCAGTTTTAGTTACCTCATATGTACTGGGCTATTCATTACATTTTTCATGTTTCTCATATCCGACATTACTTTTCAGACCTGTTTCATGTCTTGCATAATTAGGATGCTAAGCTCGAGGTGGATGCACCATTTGAGGAGAATCCTATCTGAATTGATGATCACGATACAAATGTTCACCATGGTCAGTCTGTTCCTCTGGTATGAGTGCGATGGAAGCACGAGAAGGTATAAGATGAGACTTGGGAGAGGGAGGTTGATGTACGAGATCAGTGGCTGGAGATGTTTAGGGTTTCTTCATCTACTCTTAACTAGGAAATTAGAGGATGAATTTCATTATGGGGGAATGTTTTTAAGAAACCATATCATATTTTTTGGTATTTGTTTCCCTTTTATTGTCGTTTTTTTGTGAAAAGAGTAAATTCTAGAAATTTTTTAAGTACACGTCGTGTACTTTATGAGTACATGTAGTGTACTACAATTTCACTAGACTGCGTGTGCTGGCTATGTCATGGCCACACACACGGTTGTGTGGGGTGACATGGTGGCCGCCTAAAGAGGAGTACAAAAAATTCGAGTACACACCATGTACATAAAAAGGACGCACTATATACTTTCTTTTCATCATTAAACGCACCGGGGTCACATCTAATTGCAATAACACACTTCCTTTAGGTCTTGTTCGACCAAGAGCACCATACAACCACTGATCTTTGATGAACGCCCAAGCGTGCATCCGTCCTCCAAATCAAACACCGTTAGTTGTTTTGGAATATTATCGGTGAGTTATGCCTTCTCTTAGTGAAACTTTTTACAATTACTCCTCTTTTCCATGAAATCGTGGGTTGAAAATTTTATATGTTTTCATAGATATATGGAATTATAGGGTGATTAAAGCCTCAAAATTCTCATATATCGATCTCCCAACACCAAGGTATGTGGTTTGTGCCTTTTCGTTCAATGTCTTTTAGCATTGTGTGTAGTTTCCACCAATAGCACTGAATGGGGTATTGCTTGATTACCGTTTTACCCCTGTTGTTTTTCCTGCCATGCTTGTGCGCTTGTGTAGAGGTTAAAGGGATAATAATAGGAATGTTTTGATATGGTATAGATGTTTTCCCATGGATTTTCGGCTTACAACCATTTGGTCATGTTTGGCCAGTTTGGCTACTTTGCCTTTTTTTTCCATGCATGTTGTTGTAGGATAGAGAGTTGTACCCAGACATGCTTGATAAGTTGTACACTAATTGGCCAAGTAGTTCTATAGGTTTAATTTGTCCATATTTCATATCTGTATCTTTATCCTACATAGGGTCATGAAAACCAGGTTTAGTAGGCTATATGTGTAATTGACTGGGTGAGCTTCCTTGGAGAGTCTTTGAGCACAATAGGGTATAGGGGATATACTGTGTGAGCTTCCTCAGAGAGCCTAGGACCACTTTGAGATATAAGTGGATTGACAGTGTGAGCTTCCATATAGAGTCCTTGAATTCCTTAGAATATAAGGTGATAGACCGTTTGAGCATCCTTAGAGAGTCTTTGTTTTACTTTATATTAACTTGTATACCTTATACTATAAGAGGAACTGACCGAGTGAGCTTCCTCAAAGAGTCTTTGAATGTATTGGCCTATAAGGTGAATTGACCAAGTGAGCTTCCTCATAGATTCCATGACCTAGGGGATAAAAGGGGAATTTACTGAGTGAGCTTCCTCATATAGTACTTGACTACCCTAGACTATAAGGTGAATTTATCGTGAGTGCTTCCTCATAGAGCCTTTTATGTTTCTTATGACCAAACTAGAGGGGTTACACTAAGGGTACTGACCAGAGGGTTTCTGGTACTTGTTAGGTAAGCCCAGAGGGGATGGATGTGAGTACTTCTCAGAGGGTTACCTGGTTACGTTTAATTCTTGTTAGATGTTTCTTCATTTTGGAACTGTGGATTGTTTGCTGTTCAGTTTTATTCCTGGTTACTTTTTTCTGTACTTTTACCTACCATATATTCACTGACTGATAGGAACAGATCATCGGGTGGTTTGATACTAGGATTTAGTCTCACACCGTTTTGGTACATGCTTTTGGGCCCGAACATATTATATTATTTCAGGTATAGATAAGGACCCGCACCCTTCAACTTCAGGTACATTACTAGCTATGGACCTGGAGATCATGGGACCAAGCCTAGGCTTGCGATGCTTAGGAGCTGTTTATATTTTCCTTTGTACCTTTCTTAGTACTATTTTTATTCATCATTGTGACTTGTTTGTCAGTTTTCCTAGACATATGTATCATGCATCATTTATTATGCATTTTCTCCAGTTTTTTATAATCTCAGTCTTCCAATGTTTATTGTTATTGGATATTTATTGCTTCCACTATTGTCTGTCTGTTTATTTTCATTGTGTACTCTTCCAATAAAGAAATATTTTCCCCACTATCACACCCAAGGCCCTCACTACTAGTCGGCCGCCTCTGGAATTCGGGGAAATGCGCTTGAGGCGATGTGACCAACCGGGTATGGGGCTTCTCTGGGTGGCTTCCAGAACTGGGACATTACAGTATGACCTTCCCCATAGATGTTGGATCTAAGGTAACTAAGTTCTAGATTGAGACCATCCATAATATTCTTGATCATTTAGAGAGTCCTTTTAAGAATAGATTCATGTTAGAAACTTTTATTTCTTGTGGAAAAGGAAACATATTAATGGGAATTCAAGCTCAAGATGAATAGCTAAATTATATCGTATAGAAGTAATTATAGGTAGTATTCTTAGATAAATTTCACCCTAATGCACTGAGGTAGGATAGGGTGGAAGAATTTATGTGGTCAACCTAGGGGATAATTTCCATGATGGAATATTCTAGGAAATTCACCCACATGAATCACTTTTTTACATCATTGGAAGGAGATGAAGAAACTACCCTGAAAAATCTCCAAGGTGGACTTAATTCTAAGATGAAGTCTCAAATTGATATCTCCCAAATGAGGATTTCATATAAGATTGTGAATTAGGCACTCATTTTTAGGGGAACATGATGGTGTGTTCCATTGGTGTACATGTTCATTATATTGTGTAGAAATTAGGTTTGTCTTCTGATGTTAGGATGTGTCACTATTAGAACGACACCTAGAACAATGGAATGACGAGTGTGTAGGAGGAAGGATCGATTAATAAAGGAATTTATCAACAACTATTTATCATTACAGTAGGTCAGTCACTATCATAACTAGTGTCATTGACCACTGGTAGACGGATGATCATGGTGAAACATTTGATAACATCGGTGGTTCAACAGGAAAACATGAATGATAGATTGTGATGGAGTAGCTAAACTACATCAGTGTACATGAAGGGGTACATCTACCACATAGGATTCAAGCAGTATGAGTACTTATTATCATGGAAGTTGAGGTGGTGAAAATGTTAATATAGGGAAACGTAAATTACAATCAACAGTCTATATTCGATTAGGGGACTAATACACGATAACATTAAATAGGAATATGGTTTTTTCATTCAGTTCAACCTGAACATGTGGATAGCGAGGCTATATCATTTACATTCAAAGATAATATACTTATATCTTTAAGAGTTTCTTGTTATTAATTTGATACAAGAGACTCTCATTCACAGATATATGCCCAACTTGTAAATGTTTTGAGTTATATGATAGTTTTTTTAATGGGTTATTATTATCAACATGAATTTTGGATTATAGTCGATTGACATATATTTATGTAAAGAGTATTCACTCATTGTTTGTATGTATCATTCATGTTAGGATATTTATATACATGAAATTTCATATTCATTCATGATATTATTTATAGACTGGTTGGTATCATACTCAGCCCATATTTATTGTTACCACAAAGGTGTTACATCTATATCTCCTGATGGTGATAATGATGTTCATCAGGGAGAGTTGGATATATAGGAAGGCGAAGAAAGGGCCAGTTCATCACCAACTGGGGGAGGACCCTTCGAAATTTTCCAAGTCATTTGGTAGATGATGGTGGATGTGAATCCTTTTTCCTTTTTACCAATAGTGTACATGATTTAGGTTTGGTTTATTGAAGTCTTTTTAGGGATTATAACTAAGAGAGATGTTGAATTCACATCTTAGATCATTTTGGGAGCTGAGAAAAATTACATTTTCCCTTATATTATTGAACCAATATATAATAAATATCGTATGAATATACATGAAGAATTAATGGATAAGGTGTTTATCCATACATGTACATCACCTTTGGGTTCTTTGATTTTGTTTCTAAGAGTGATGATAGGACATTGTTCTTATCTTTTGATTACTAAAAGTAGAACTATGTGAAATTTAATAACTGATATCCTATTATATGTATAAGGGATCATCCTTAAACATTGAAGAATCTATAGTTATGTTACGAATTCACATTGAGGTTCTTTTTAGGGTTAGATATATAGATAATTAAGCCATAACTATTACATATCAACAAGAATTTTACATGTTGACACTACTATTCAGTGTCAATTTTTACATAAAATAAAATAGAAACATGTCTAGGTCTATGTTTTAGACAACATGAATTTTCCTTGATCTTATACATGACCCGTATTCATCATTAATTCTTATAGGAAATATTACAGGAACTTGGGATGAGCACAAAAATCGTTGTAAGGAAAATAAAATAAGGAATGAAAACATACACCCATAAATAAATACAAAACAGTGAAACTATACTTTTCAATAAAACCATATGTTATAAAATCATAATATTTATGAATAAAACACAAAAATCAAAAATCATGAAGGTAACATATGGAATAAATATTAAACATACATTGTAGGTATCACAACTATATAGAGAGTTACATTGGAATACCCATAACAATATATTCTCTAAATCTCTTAAGATAAACATTAATTTTTACCTTTTTCATGTAACCCAATTCTTTGGAGAGATATATCAGGCTCACCCTCCTTAGGTTTATCATGAAACCACCATTATACTTAAACAATGCCAAATAACCATAACAAATTCATAACACATAAAATAAGTATAACGTAACGTTAAAATTTCCACATTTCAATCACATTATATCATTTCATGATATTTACATAATCAATGCATTATCAAAGAATTTTTAAAACATTTAATAAAATGATTTTTGAATAAAACTGTCCCATACCACATTGAATATTTTAAAGGAATAGAAATTTTAAAACATTAATTTCCATATAAATAATTTATAAAAACTAATTTGAAAACATGGACATTGATGAAAAGTATTTTGAAGAATAAATCTTGAAAACATTTAATAACGATATTTTAGTTAAAGAGTTCCTAACAAAATTAGAGACTGATGAATACAAATAATTGACGAATATAATTCAATCAAAACATTATAATATCATGAGAATAATGTTATTCATGATATAATATTCCAAAGGACAGTATATAAACCATATAATAGTGAATTGGTGAATAACAACAATGAAGTCTCAATGGAATGTAAATTGAGAAGAAATCCCTTAAAAGGACAATATCATTAGATTAAGGATAAATAAATGTCAAAATTATGTTTGAAAGTTATAAATACACACAATATAATCGGATATTATGTGTAAAACAATCACATATCATTAACTCATATTTATATCACAACATAATCAAGATGTAGAAGTTTAACCCAAAGAATTGAAATTGGGTAAAGAAGTTCCCATACAAAAAATCGACAGCCCAACAGTGTCAAATTAAATTTCATAAAAATAGTTGATGAGAAAAAAAAGGATATCCAATCACATTGATATAAAATTTACTACAATAATAATATATAAGAAAAAATCCCTAGATAAAAATATGTAAATTAAAATACATAGAAAAAATAAGTCTTTTAAAATGAGAAGGGGGAAAAGTCCCCTTACTGATTTGGTCACTTTGGAAACATTCACCCCAAGAAGGAAGGATCATAAAATGAAGATGAAAATACCCTTAAATAAAATTATATAACACAAATTGTAAATCATGGGAATTAAATATATCACACAAAAGGAAATTGTGGAAAATATAGCACAGATCTCACATGAATAAAAAGTGAGATGAAAACCCCATACCACATTGTAATCAATTGAGTCGTATGGTCAAAATTTAACTATAATAAAATTAATAATATAATACCATGAATACACATAGAATCATGATCATATATTTCAAATTGAAGTACACAATACACCTTATTCAACAAAGAAGTGGTGTATAATGGAATTCTCATGGAATTAAAAGTGAGATAAGAAACCCCTTAGCTCGTGTCTGAGTTGACCTGTTTGTTCTTTCTTCATCCTGAATAATATACTCAAGTTAATTTACACATTACTAAGAACCTTATATATGGTTATTATTACTTTTATTTCAATTATTACCATGTTAGAAACATTATGTAATCATTTAAGTTAATTATGGTCGATTTGTCAATATTTTGTACTTGAGTAATAAATGAACACCTTATAATTACAATTTGTCAATTTTGTGAACATTACATTACTTGTAAAATGATATTAATGATTTATATATCATATATATAATATATTTCCAGTATATGTATGTATTTATAATATTACCGAAAATTTATAGGTAAAAAATGAAATGCACCATTCATGGAGACAGTAAGCCATACGTACACATGAGCACTAATTTCATTTAAATTTAATATTTAATGGAATGAAAATATAATGATACATAGGTATTTTATAATTACAGTATAATATAATATATAATTTCCTTAACTACATCCTTTATCCATCCCACGTATGGAATCAACGAGTCATATCACTTTGAGGGGGTGGTAGTCCGCAGTTTCTCAACTGAAATTATCGTGTTTCCTAGAATGGAAACCATAAAGGTATGATATAAATAGAAAATATAGATTAATAATGAAAAAAATAATGTAAATATATTTTTATCCTATTGGCCACCATGATAAGCGGTAGGAGATATTTGAACATCCATCGTTTCATGAGGTTGTAGTTTGTTGTCCACAGAAATAATATGTTTGTTACCCATTAGATGAAGGTGTGTGAAAGTGTAGTTAAAATAAATATCATAAAAATATCCTAGTATATTTAGGATACTGGTGTTGTTATAAAAGAAATGAATAAAAAGAGTGTATGGGTTTGGGAAGTAAAATAAAAGAAATAAATTTAAGAGAAACTGTTAACTTTAATTTTGGTAACTCCCTTTGGTTTGAACCAAAAGGACATCTTGAAGTGAATTATGCATAATTTAAGGATTCTAAGTGGAATAAATGGATATTGAGAGATTATCCGGGTAGGGTTTTAATGATCCAAGGGGATTTAGAGGTGTGAGTAATGGGTTATAATTGATGGATTTATATAAGGGGAAGGAGGGTCTCTTTAGGAATGAGTGAAAATAATATTTTATTATATAATGATTTTTGGTTTATAAAGGTCGAATAGTAATTAAAATATTGTATAAGATGTCTCATGGTAGAAATAAAATCATTTAATAAGAGTATTATAGGTTTTGGATTTTATTTTAATCTTTATAATCTTATTTATTTAAATCATTTATTAAAGAGGTAAACTCTCCATCATTATTGTGCCTTAAATAATTTAATTTATTTGATATCTAAAAATTATTAAAAAATTCCATAATGAAGGAAATATTTTTAAAATTCAAAAGAATATTAATAGTATAAGATAAAACTTATATATCACCATGTAAAAAGTAATTTACTAAAAGATATTTTTATGTCATTTTAGCCTTTACATTAAATTAATTTAAATAACGTGTCATTATCACTCATTCGTGGCTCCATGGGGTCCCAAAATATACCCAAGTATGGCCATAGACGACCATGACTCATAGAAAAAGGTTATGTCCAGTGATAAGGTAATTTACGATTATTATATTATTCTTTTTACCATGTATTACCCTATTTATCTTTTACAATGATAAATAAAAGTCAAAAGTTACTATTCACTAAACAATATTTTCATTTTATTAAACCACATTTTTCTTACTAATAACAACCACGTATGTTGGATTATTTAAATTCAATTCATATAAGTGGTAATATATCATTTGAATGAAAAATATATATTATTAACTATTACTTAGTGGTTTCAATATTCATAAAAAAATTGTAGTTTTTAAGAAAAATACCAAAAATTAAGCCTATGATATATTTGATATTCCAAATTCAAAAATGATATATATTTTACCAATTTCAAAACATAAAAGTTGGATTAATTAATTTAAAATTAATTCCTGTTGTCATAATAAAAAGAATGTTTTTCATAAATAACAACAATCAAAAGATCGACACTTGTTTATGCCCATTTTCAACGTGAAATTTCACTAATTGACCAAATTGGATTAAATGGTAAAAATATATTCTAATTACACATTAAAAAAATATAAAAAATATAATCTAACGATATAAATATGTTATATTAAAAGGCAGTTTTGAATTATAATACAATATTTTTCAATATTCATTAAATATGACTTTTATCATAAAAATACTACAAAATGTACCCAATATAAATTTTGATGTCCAGATTCTAAGGAATTATTTTAATTTTTTCAAATATAATATATAAACGTGACCAAAACTATATTTAAATATGGGTTTCCATTAAAATATAGTAAATAGACCTTTTAAAGAATATTAGAGTATTTATGCTTAAAATTAGACTCATTCAAATTTTAATCCTCTATATTTCTTTGGATAAATGTTAAAACATTTAAGAAACATGAATAATCATATTGTAGTTAGTTATGTTCATTTACTCCAATAGGACGTCTAGGAATTAACTACTATTTAAAATAATATTATATCATTATTTTTTTAGTATAACTCAATGTTGTGTGCAACGTAAGATTTCAAAAAACTCCATCGTTTTGTATCGGATACGCTAACGAACATAGATTCCCATTGAATGTAAAATTATTAATTAATTTGAAAATATTAATAAATTTGAAAATTTCATAATTTTTATTTACCTTAAATGTTACATCCTTCACCCCTGTTGGGAAATGTTTCCTCAAAATTTTAAAATTGGGAAAGGAAACATCATTGACAGACCCACATCGTAAAAAGAGTAAATGAAACTATCAAATAAAAATAAATGAAGATAAGTAGAAAGGTTACCTGAGAGAACAGATACTAGGATTCCATGAAAACATGGATATGTAGGAGAAAAATACCATCATGTTCTGATGGAGAGTGATAGGAAACATGATTAGTAGATTGTTAACCACTAGAAAATCACAAACTTTTAATGGGTTAAATAGTCTTTGATTCCCAATTATGAAAAGTTAACAGACAACATTTTTGTTTTAATTTACTTTTCATTGAGGAATTTATTTATGATCTTTTCTAAAAACATAAGGAAACATACTTACTTATCATGTATAATTTCATACTTTACTATATTTATAGCAAAAACTCATCTTTTCTCCAAATGATGAGTATTCAAACTGACTTGGTCACATTAAAATCCCTAGAATCTACTACTAGAGTATCACAAAATCCATAAAAGATGAACTGTATATTTACCCTTTCTTTAGACATCAACCAAAACCAAATTGGTTACTATGAGAATAGATAATAAACAAAAACGATAATCCATTATTATAATAAACACTACTCTTGATCTCTAAAATTCAACAAACAATACCCAATGTTCAAAAAATATCATTCAATACACAACTTTCCTTAAAACTATTCAATATAATCCAAAATATGATTGATACCCAAAACATAGAAGAATTTAATCACATAGTCATCCATAGTAAATCATAACATTAATTTTCGAATAACATAGAAAAATATTAATGTCTCATTCTAATGTGTAATTAACCTAATAAAAAAATTTCTATGATAGGTTAATCATTTCCATAAAAAACCCAAATATTTATAAAACATAAATTCTTCTAAAAAAATTCAACCATTAATCCAAAAATAAAATCCCATAGTATTCTATTTTCCTTAGACATATAGTGTTTTCTCAAAAGAGAGAACATCCTCCAAAATAAAATTTATCAGTTAATCACCAAATCATTTTCCTATGCAAAGGATATCAATTTTTTAAAACATATGTTCCCAAAATCAACTTATTCGGTATCCATAAAACCATTTTCCCAAAATAATAAGTCATACTAACAAAGTAATTCATGTAGGCCAGTGGTAGGCGATGTGCCCCAGTTTTTCTTTGGTTTTGGGTTCGATTGCTGCGGCATTGCTGGACGCAATGGGTTTTAAACCTTCTTAAGGGTTGTCATTTTTATAAAACTCAAAAATATCCAAACCATGTTTTAACCTCAACGGTTTTCTAATACCTCTAATTTTCATCACAACTCATTAATACCGAAAAATATTATATATCTTCATTTTTTCACCTCATATGACAAAATAAAACTATTCCAAATAGAAAGAACATCATACATTGATCATGGTGTCCACATGGTTTCATTTTCATCATGTTCACATATATAGAAGGTCCATGAATTGAAACAATGATTTAGAGATCCTTCAAAATTATTTTCTTCCTTAATCAAAATACTCCTTGTATATATTGGGTCATATGGGTGTTTTCAAAAAAATAGTTTTGGAAAATAATAATGTATAACATGTAATTTCAAAACATCTGACAAAACATGATTTTTATAAAATAGCCGGACCAAATTTGAGTTGAAAAATTCAATTAATGGTCATTTTAAAATACCATAAGAATGTACTGAGAGACAATATTGTAAAATCAAATATAAATAGGTTGCACAAGGGTATACATATTTAGAACCTTTTTCAAAATCATAATATACTTCTAAATGTTGTGATAAGGTACAATATTTCAAAATGCCTTTATAACATTTACCTTTCTTGAAAAAATGAGAATATTGTCAAAATAGAAGTTCTTTAAATACATCCCATCATCCATGATGATAACAAGGCATTGTGTGGGTGTTTTATATCTCAAATAACTTCTTGCAAGTGATTTTTATACTAGAAAAAGTTTCACAATAATCCTAACATGACTTTGCAATAGTTTTTTCTAGCACGTCATCAAGAAGATAAAGGAATGTTGTCTGAGATCCTCCTCCGTACATTGTAACTGACATTCCTTTATTTGAAAAATCTTTAAAACAAGGATTTTTCTGAAATAATATACAATGGGACTAACCATGTCTTTAACGAAAACTCTTAATCCTTGATGTTGTCAAAACCTGCCTTTCATACCAACTTTAAGACCTGACCTTAAACATTACATAATCTTGAGTTAAGTCAAGAATTCACGTTGATTATCTTTTCAGGTTTAGTGTAATAGGGAATTAGGCCATAACTATTATATATCATCTTGAATATTTCATGTAGACACTACTAATTAGTATCCAATTTTCATAAAATAAAAAAGTAACATGTCTAGATCCATGTATTAGACAGTTTTACTTTTTCATGGTCTCATCCTTGACCAATGCTCATCTTTAATTCATGTGGAATGTATTTAAAAAACTAGGGATGCGAATAAAAATCTAAGTAAGGGATATAAAATAAATAAAGATAACATTATCCCATCAATAAATACACAACAACAAAACCATACTTTTCAATCCTAACATACCTTATGAAATAATAATATTTATGAATAACACAAAGAAAACATAAATCATAAAGTTTACTTATTGAATAAATAACATACATACATTGTAGCTATCATAGCTACATAGGGAGTTACGTTGGAATACCCATTATAGTATATTCAATAAATCACATCGGAGAAACATTAACGTTTACCTTCATCACATTACCCAATGCATTGGACAACTATATTGGGCTCACCCGCCATTGGTTTATCTTGGAACGACTCTTTTACGTAAAAAATGACCAAAAAACATAACATATTCATTAAATATAATCCAATCATAAAGGAAAGGTAAATTTTCAATACTACAATCGTAATATATAATTTCCATATATTGACATAATCAATGCTTTATCAAACCATATTCAAAATGTTTCATAGAGTTATTTTTGGAAGAATGTGTCCCATACCACTTTGAAGCTTTTAAATTTATTGAAATTTTAAAACCTTAATGTAAATACAAATAACTTCTTAAACCCATTTTGAAAACTTTTAAATTCATGATAAATATTTAGAAGAACAAAACATTAAATCATTTAAAAATGATATTTCAGTTTAAGAGTTCCTACCCAAATTACAGACACTTAAATTTAAATAATTGATGAAAAGTATTTAATAAAAACTCTATAATATCATGAGAATAAATGTATTTATGATATAATATTCCAAAGGACAGTATATACACCATATAATAGTGAATTGGTGCATAACAACAATGAAGTCTCAATGTAATGTAAATTGAGAAGAAATCCCTTATAAAAAATGTATCTATAGATTAAGGACAAATCAATGAAAAAATTATTAGTGAAAATTATAAATACACCCAATATAATTGGATATTAAGTGTAAAAAAATAATAAATCTTTCACACATATTTATAGAAAAAACATAATCATGAAGTATATGTTTAACCCAAAGAATTGAAATTGTGTAAAGAAGTTCCCATACAAAATTCGACAGCCTAACGACATCACATTAAAATTAAGAAGACGATTTGATGAGAGAAAAGCGTATCACATCACTTGTAAATAAACGTTACATCATTAATAATATATAAAAACATATCCCCAAATAAGAATTTGTAAATTAAAATATATAACAAAATGAATTCTTTTAAAAAGAGGAGGGAGAATGGTTCCCTTACTGATTTGGTAACATACGAAACATAGACCCCATTAAGGAAAGATCATAAAATGACTATTTAAATACATATAATTGATATTATATTACATTAATTGTACAATCATGGGTAGTAAATACACCAGAAAACAGGAAATAGTGTAAAATATTTCACGAATCTCACGAGAATAAAATGTGAGATGAAAACCCATTACCACATTGTAATCAATCAAGTCGTATGAATAAAATTTAATAATGACTAAATGAATCACAGAATTCTATGAATATGAATCTAATCATGATAATATATTTAAAATGGATGTACAAAATACACCACATACAATAAATAAGTGTTGATCAATGGAAATCTCATAGAATTAAAAGTTAGATTAGAAACCTCTTACCTCGTGTCTCGCTTGACATGTAAGTTCCTTTTTCATCTTGAATAATAAACTGAAGTCAATTTATACATGTTAAGAACCATTATTATGTTTATTATTCATTTTATATCACTTATTACAATGTTATAAGCATTATTTAATCATTTAGGTTAATGGTGGTTGTTTTGTCGATATTGTTTAATTGAGTAAAAAATGAACGCCTTATAATTACAAGTTTTTTATGTGGTCAATAGTTCATTATATATATAATGAAATTCATGATTGAGACATCATATATATCATATATATCACGTATATATGTGTGTGTATTTATAATGTTACAAAACATTTGGAGGTATGCAATGAAATGAACCATTCATTGATATGGTAATCTGTACTTACTCATGAACGCTACTTTCATTTCTATTTCGTATTTAGTGGAATGAAAACATAATGATACATATTTATATTATTTTTATAGTATAATATAAGATATAATTTCATTAAATACATCCTTTATAGGATCCACATATGGCTTTAATGAGTCATATCAATTTGAGGGCATAGTATTCCACACTTCCTCAAATAAAATTATCATGTTTACCCATAATGGAAACCATAAAGGTATGTTATAAATGAAAAAAATATATAAGCATAAATAAAACATATATAAAACATATATATCATGTATAAATACAGTGTTAACATAATGGCCACCATGAGAGGCGGTATGAGATATTTGAACAATAATTATTTCGTGAGGCAGTTGTTTGTCGTCCAAAGAACGAGTATGTTGTTTACCCATTAGATGGAGGAGTTTGTACGTGCAGTTAGAATACATCACATAACAAAATCATTGTATATTTATTATATTAGTGTTTTTATAAATTAAGGTAATAAAAATAGTTTAGGGGTCGGAGAAGTAAAATAAAATAAAATAATTTAAGATAAATTGTTACTTTTAATTCGGGTAACTCCATTTGGTTTCAACCAAAAGGACATCATGAAGTGCCTTCTACCTTAGATAAGGATTATAGGAGGAAGGGAGGGATCTTGGTAGATTATTTTTCTGTATGTTGGATGAGCGAAGGGGTAAGAGAGGTGTGAGGAATGGGATATAAATGAGTGATTTTTATAGGGGGAAGGGGGGCTCTTTAGGAATGTGTCAAAATATTATTTTATTATATAATTATTTTCAGTTTCTAAAGGTCAGAAACTAATAAGAGTCGAAAATAATCTGACTCGTGGTCAAAATAAAATCATCTAATAAGGAATCGATAGGTTTTGGATGTTTTTTTAACCATTATAATCATATTTATTTAAATCATTTATTAATGAGTTAAACACTACATCATTATTGTGTCATAAATACTTTAATTTATTTGACGTCTAAAAATTATATACAAAAATACAATAATGTAGGAAATATGTTTATCTTTAAATTAATATTTATAGTCTACGTGATAACATATATAACCCCATGTAAAAATTATTTTACTAAAAGATATTTGTTTATGTCATATTTTCATTTACTTTATGTTAATTAAAATAAAGTTTCATTATCACTCTTAAGTGGTTTAATGGGGTCCCAAAATAGACCCAAGGATGCCCATTGTTAGCCAGGACTTATACAATAATGTTAAGACATGTTTGAAGGTAATTTTTTTATTATAATATTATTTTTACCTTGTATTACCATATTTAACTTTAACCACGGTAAATAAACATCAAAAGATATTATTCATCAAACGTTACTTTCATATAATTGAACAACATTTTACTTACTAATGAAAACCATGTATTTCAGATTTTTTAAATTCAATTCATTAAAGTGGTAAAATTTCATTTAAATGAAAAAGATTGATTTTTAACTACTACTTAGTGGTTTCACTATTCATAAAAATTATTGTTTTTTAGAAAAGTTCCCAAAGTTCAGCCAAAGATATATTTGATATTAAGAATTAAAAATGATTTATATTTTTTCAAATTAAAAACATTGAATTTGGATTAATTAATTTAATATTATTTTCCATTTTCAAAATAAAAAGAGTGATTTTAAAGAAATAATTACTATCAAAATATTGACACTTATTTATGCCGAATTTCAATGTGAAATTTCTTCCAATGCAAAACATTGGATTAAATGGTAAAAATATAATATAATTTCTCTTTATAACGATTTAATAATATAATCTAGCCATATAAATAATTTAGACTAAAATGCGGTTTTGAATTACAATATAGTATTTTTCACTATTCATTAAATAGTGAATTTTATCAGAAAAAAACCAAAAATTTACATAAAGTAAATTTTTATGACCCGATTCTAAAGAAGCATTTTATTTTTTCAAATATAAAATATAATAGTGACCAAAAAGAGATTTAATGATGGTTATCCATTAAATGCCGGTAAATCGATCTTTTAATGAATATTAGAGTAATTATGATTAAAGTTAGATTCATTAAAATTTTATGCCTCTAACGTTTTTTTGCAATGAATGTAAAAACATTTAAAAAACATGTATATTCATATTGTAGTGAGTTCTATTCATTCCCACCAATACAATTTCTATGCGTTAACTACCATTTAAAATTAAATTAAATTATTCTTTGTTATTAATATTAAACGTTCTGTGTAACATAGGATTTCAAAGAAACTTATCGCTGTGTATCAGGTATGCTATCGAACATAGAATCCCCATGAATTTAAAATATCTAATTAATTTAGAAATATTAATAAATATTAAAATACCATATTCTTTATTTACATGGGATGTTACACTATGTTACAAATAATATCTTTTACCATTTGAGTGATGTTTCTGTTTTCTCCATGATTAAGATATAGGAAATGTATCATCAACATAGAGTTCGACCTTATGATATACCACATAATTCATTTAGATGATTTTATAGACTATAAAAGTTCATAATAATTTATTCTAGTCTAATGATGACTCCAAATATGATTATGACCTTAATGAACAGAATCTTTTACCAATAGAAGGATTAGATTGTGGGTTTCTTTTTGATGAAATCTTCATGTACTCAATGGATCATGATTACTATTCAAATAATATTGAATTAAAAAAGAGTACACTGAGGAAGAATCAAATTTATAAAAATCTATCTATGTGTGAATTATGGATCTAATGGGTAAATTTCATGGGACACAACATCTTTTAGGAAGTTGTATCATAGGACCCCTATAAGGTGCAAGGAAATGTTTCTTGGATGAATCCCATGAATTTATTTCATATCCACAATATTTCTATGTTTGGTAGGTTATTATTGATGGATAACATATGAAATTTTCAATTTGGTAGCACCACTTTCAAGATTTTGCAAAAAAGCAGATAAATTTTAATGGTCATGATATTGTGATAATTGTTTCCATGAGTTAAAGGAGATCTTGACTAAAATACCAATCCTCATACTACTAGACCTAGATGAGGATTATATCATTATTTGTAATGTTGATTGGGTTATAAATTGAGTATTGATATTTTAGGGAGATTAATTCATGGTGTATGGGTCATGATAGTATTGGAAACATGAATTGAATTACCCTATGCATGATCTCGAGTTAGAAATTGTGATTTATGTATTAATGTTTTGAAAAAACATTACCTACTGTAAAAATATTTATGGTGTTCACAAAATAGAAAAGATTAAATGTTATCATTTCATAATAATACATTAATATCCATCAACATAGGTGAGTTTACTATATATATTCATTTGATTTTGTGAAATCTAATACTCCAGGGAAGGAGAAATGTGTTCTTGATGCTTTGGGTTGGAAGACAGAGACAAAAGTAGTTCTTGTGTCTAGTTATTAGTGGGAGATCTTCTCCATACATGATGATAAAAATATTGAGGCAAAATATGGAAGTGTAAATATTAATACATGAATCCTAATATATTAGTTACACACATCTGATCCATATTAGGGAGAGGGAGACTAAGGATCTGGAGTGTTTGGCTTTGAGGGAAATGATTGATAGTGGGGGGGTCCCCATCTGATTAGACTATTGATAATGTTTAGATCATCTATGTCTAGTTTATTTTATGCCTATTTGTATGCAATAGGAGATAATTATTGTTTTTTAAGACATTTAGAGGGATTTTTATCATGGATTTATTAAATTTTACCATGACCTTCCAAGATAGTACTAATGGTTATATATAAAATGGGGGATTCCAAGTCCTATGGAACAATGCTGTACATGTAAAAACCTGATGGTTAGGAATCGTCAACTAGGAGATTAACTATAATAATTTTATATTATGGAATAGAAATAAGAATAAGTTACACAACCCATTTTCTTATATATTTCGACGTTTACACTAATGAATTACGTGATTTCGGTTGTTTGGGAAAAATTTATTAATCTTTCCCAATTTCTTCATATTTGGGGGAATTTTACGTTAGTGATGCTAGTTGAGATATATGTATGGGAGATAGTATGTTTTCATGGGGTTCGATGGATAATGGTTTCATACCATGATTAAATCATTACTCTTCAGTTTTAGTTGGACTCACACAAAATGTTGTTTATGAACATGTTTCTATGGTTTTCTATCAACCTGTATACTGATGGGCAATCAAATGCATTATTTAGGATCTAGAGGACATGGTGAAAGAACGAATCCAATATTTTGGAGGGTCTTATGAGAAAAACATAGTGCTCATTGTTTTCTTAAATAATAACAGTTATTGTGAGACTATTCAGGTAGCTCTATATGAGGCACCTTAGGGTAGACCATGTGTAATGTCCCCTAATATGTGGCTCCCTCACGTGGCCGTAAAGGTATTATTATCAGACCCCAAGCATGCCTCTACATATTCCACAGTCTATAAAATATCAGCAGTGGTGTTATAAGAATATTGGGGGAAATATACCCCCATGATTTAGAGTTTAAAACACAACTGAAAATAACCTAGATCAATAAATAAATATCAGGGTTCAGGAATAATAAAAACAACCAAATATAGATAAAGAAATAAAAGCATACTGAAAAAATATTACTATAGATTTAATTTAATAACATTCTATACCTTACTGAAATTTCATTCTTGAATTAATACATTAAAAATACTAGATGACTCAAATAAATGGTCAAAAATACCAAGTATCGATCCCCACCTTGTTCACATCTCCAAAATCTAGCGCATCCAGGAAATACAATCAACAACAGTGAATTTTTCACTATTAAATATCTCAATTCATGTAATTTTATCATCTTCCCAAATGGATCTTGAATAGTGCATGAGAATATGTCAATTGGTCAATACAATCATCTTAAAACAAAATAATCTGATAAGAAGTTTTTTTAGTAAAGTAATGGACTGCTGTATTAATTAATTGAACAATTAATAAAATACAACAACAATGTTCTTCAGATTTGTGCCAGAATATCTCAATGAATGTATCAAAACAATTCCAACCACAAATATATTACAATGGTTAAATACCTATCTTCTATATCATATAAAAATATATCTTAGAATCCCTCATAACCAGGAAAACCATTAACCCAAACATGAAATTATCATAATATTCTAGTTTAAATACCTATAATCATTATATAATCCATGTCAATTCCAAATTAGAACAAAAACATGAGATGAGGATAATCCCACTCAATATAAGAATTACATTATTTGGGAAAGTCCAATAAGAATTATAGAAAGCGACAAGGCTGAGCCCACTCAATTTAATCATTACTGTATATAAGTGCGCTTGATACAGTGCCATTCATGATATATAAATATTTTATTCATGATAAAAAATTGTACAAAAAACATATATATCAAAATATCACATCACAGGACTCAATGGTTAATTATAAGAATTTCCATTTTTTAATTACCACATTCATATTTTACCAAAGATGATCAACATCACGGTCAATAAGCCATAAGAAATAACATAGTTACTCTTAATCATGTAATAACCTAAGGTCTCATTTAATTCTAAACTCACTTTAAGGCATTATCCAATTAAATAATGGCTATGGTTAATTCACCCAGCTAGTATACATAATCCTGGTCAATTACCAATTGAAGTAAACAAACTACAATGAATAATCCCATTCATTATTTGAATAATAGAAAAGCACATTGCATTGGTGAAATAATGATATTGTACATACTGATAAATTTATAAAACTATAGGGTTGAGAATTAGTCGCCATACAATTAACTGGAGATGAACAAAAAAATGGAAGAAGCCCATGAAGAAGATGATGTAGATGATCACCCAGAGGATTTGAGATAAAAAATTAATCTAGATCCAAACAAACAATTCCAATGGTCAAGGTATTACAATAAAATGGTTGGAAAAAAAAGTTTAAGATGTTAAATAACTATCCAAAACTTATTTCAAGGGTTTGATCACATTATTGTAATTTATAGAAAAATTGTTGGCATTATGAAATCCCAGAGTGGATTTCCAAGGCCTGAAAGGTGATGACTGTTGTGGTTTGAATTATACAATTAGCCGTACATAATAAATTAAAATAGCTTGTCAGGGAATTATATATCGTGTAATATAGTTAAACATTGTGTAACAATTATTAATGAGATGCACCAAAATACCATCGCCCCTACTGAAATCATTAAAAATATTCCAAACATTACAGGATGTGTAATCCACAAACATGAAATTTAAATGTTATAAATATATGGTTTCATCCAACTACACTTTTAAACAACCCTAAACACTTTAATACATATCAAAATCACAAGAACCAAAGCTAAAATCTTACCCATTAATTATGATACTCCATTAAATAAAACAAACATACTTACCCGATCATTAATTCATTTTACACAACAAGGGCTCCCCATATGGATCCACTTTGGTTTTCTCTTGTTTCCTCAGAATTGAAGATTTAATTTATTAAAATAGAATAAATATCTGATATAAAAACAACAACAAAAGGTATAATTATTAGAAAAAAATCATAAGAATGATGTTTAAAAACCACCATTGATAGATGCACCTAGAAAAATATGGGATCTTATAACCTCCCCACCGTAAAACATCTTATCCCTAGATACTCCAAGAATCATTGTGGGGTATTATAGTAAAATTCTATCTACTATGTTTAAATATCAAAATCCCTCCCCTAGGTATCCTCCGAAAAATTCCCATTCTACCATATCACTTGAAACAACAGTATATTCCCATCTTTAATATATCTATCACTATGCTCTACAACCCATATCAGATTCTCCTCAAATGGTGTGTCAACACAAAACGTGAAATTTTCCACATATATCACATATAATATATCTATATGATATCCTAAAATCCACAACATGTAGAAATAAGCAATTTATGGAATTTTATCATGGAGTAAGGGATAAATTGTACACCATAGAACATACCTGGGCCATTGTCTCAAATGACTTGAAAAACTAAGGTGATAGTTTTCCCTATTTCTTTATATGGTGTTTACCAAATCTATGAAAATCCAAAGGGAAAACTTGATGTCAAAATTAAATACCCAAAGCTTCAATATTATGGTCATTATACAATTACTCTCTACTCTACTTCACCACTAATCACTATATGATAAAGTAAACATTCTGATATGTCTTTACTGTGAAACAATGCCCAAAAAGTGCATATGCACCTAATTATAGAGAAAAATTAGGATAAAAAATACCATTGAAATAAATTCATAAAAGGGTTTTATTTGGATACATTCATGGAAGAATTTATTATATTAAGGAAATATGAGTTCCCTTTTATGTTCCCATTTTCCACAAAAATCTGAAATACAGATTCGTAACATATCCTCTACAACCTGACTAATTGGAAAATACTGACCATGATTCTAAGGATAATAATTTGTTACAAAATGAACCTAAAATACCACATTATTATTGATAAACCTCTATATGAGATTTGAAATGAGGTTCTCTATCATTAATGATGATCCTTAGAACCCAATCAAAACAAACTACCTTGAATACATAAAAATATCCCTGATCATCAACTATGAAGGTCTCCATGATATGTATGAAGAGTGATACCTCTGCCGTTCAAACCAAAATTACCCATAACGAATCATTCATATGGGTTTTCCTAGGTAATACAGTTACAAAACTCATTTTTATGTCATCCAGTTTCAACGGATGAATAAGAAAATTATTCAAATGCTCAGATGACCTATTATGCTCTTTTATAACCAACTAACATTGAAACACCATTTTACAAAGCCTTCCACCTCTTTATTCATTCATAACCATCATTTGTGTCTATATAGATCATGATACATCTTTCTCACACTATAATTAACCTCCCATTTAGATGAACGAAACTCCATCATCATCTCCTCATGCAATACCTTAGGAACACATACTCTGCTAAGGAAAAGATGAGAACTTACATTATAAGGAAACCATCCTAATGTTGTTTTTCCACAATATAATTTTCATAAAAACTTATCCATCCATATCATATATCATATTTATCGTAATCTGATCCTGAAATAGGTGTATAATAGATGTCAATGTAAGAGCTACACATCCTTGTGACTCATGAACATATAGATTCATGACTGGAAATATAACCATTATCCACAACAAAACAGAAGACTCTCATAATACTTAGGGATGTGTCTTTTGAATAAATGAATCAACATAAAAATTCCATTTCCTTGTTTTAAATCCAACTCTATGTAGAATGACTACAGATAGTAGCCCACCTCTTCTGCCAATGATTTAGGTATCACTCAGAAAAGATGTACCTGAGGTTTTTGTTGTTCATTCAACCCTCAAAACATTCACCCATGAGATATTTTCTCTAAACTCTTAGGGAATGCACCCTGACTTCTAAAATTTTGTAATTATTAGGGTAATTACTCTCATTATCTTTCAGATGCATGGAGCCATAAGAAATCACTCAATCCTCCAAAATCAGAACATCTTTGAGTCAAAATCTGGATGTGTCACGGTACATGATATTTGATTTACCCATAGAATTGAGTGTGTTAATATGATGAGGACATTTATCCTTTCAACTACAAAAATATATATATCTAACATGCATTTGAACAAAAACATTCTCACTCTTTCTTCTTCAGCCTAGACATCGGAGCAACAAAATAGAATAAATACATGAAAATCCTCAATAATAACCTGCAAAAACCATAACAATCCAAATATCAAATATTTTCATGGTTTTTTCCTAATATAATATGGATAAAAGTTTAT
Organism: Viscum album; assembly: GCA_963277665.1. Lineage (NCBI taxonomy): Eukaryota > Viridiplantae > Streptophyta > Magnoliopsida > Santalales > Viscaceae > Viscum > Viscum album. The sequence goes on from OY728161.1 coordinate 1,599,420,931, forward strand.
ATGGGTCATATATAACTCTTACCTCTGAGACGACATGGTCAGATAAGTGTACCTTATTAATCCAAAAACAACATTTCATTGTCTTGGCATAATGACATTTATTGGTCACTGTAATCACGTTGTTTTGAAGATGTTGAGAATGATTGTTTATTTAGAAATATTAATAAATGAAATCATTGGAAAAACACCACAAAATGATCCATTAAATGAGTAAATATCTAAGTCAAAAATGCTATATATACTTCTTGGGTGTTTGTCAAACCAAACGAAATCAGTATCAACTAATAAAACCTACACATACTTCTAAAATCAATGGGATGCATGTCTATTAGTACAACTACTAACAGGTGGTATCCATATCTCAACTATTTTTTAGAGAAGTTCATCTATCATCTCAAAAGATGTAAACGATCATCAATTCAATGAAGAATATACTAACATTTCACAATGACATAGTCTATCCACTAATAAATTACATATGAGTAAAAGATCCATCATATTTCTTAGTAAAGAGAACTGGGGAACCCCAAGTGGATGTACTAGGTCATTCAGATCCATTAGATTATAGATATTCCAATTAAATTTTTAACTCTCAAAACATAGCTAGTAACATTCAATGTGGTTGAATAGAAACTAGCTCTACACCCATCACTATATCAATCATGAAATCGATCTCTCGCATTAAAGGTAATCCTTAAAAATCATGCGGGAAATCATCCACAAAGCAGTCTACCATTATAGGAACATAATCCCTCTAAATTACTCCATTATATAGATTCGGACCTACAATATGAACCGTGGGAATATTCACTGAATTTGTCTAGCATGACTATCCTGAATATCCCACTCAACAGGGTGAAAATAGATACCTCTTTCATGTGATATGATTGTAAATCCCCTATGTTAATAGATGATATGATAGTAATATAGAACATAAAAATCCATACCATCAATCAAATAAAAAAATTATTTATAGAATGATCATTTCCAAAAATAAATGGTAACAATTTATAACAACATAACACACCTTACAACATTGAAATTCTATTAATAGAATCACAACATTATGTCAATGGTAAAATATCAATCCTAAAGATTTACATCCATGATAGAAATGTTTTTCAAAAGTGAATATAGAAAATAATGAGATTATCTCTTATAAAAAACAAAATAATATGGTAGATCATACAAGAGACATACCATTGATGGTAGAAAGTCCTACATCCATGTTAGCTGGACCACTCTTGATTACATTGATGTTGATTTTTCCTTTACCATGGGTTTCAGTTTGACTACCCTATTTTATTTCACATTCTTGGTACTGCTTCTCACTCCCTAGATTACCATGTACCCTTGTAACACCACATGATTCCACAATAAGTTATCATCAATTGCAACTGTTGCACGCAACACCTAATTGGTTTTTGATACATGCAAGATTGAGTTTATGGGAAACAAAACTTTAGGATTATAATTTTTAAAATAATATAAATATATATGTTATCAATTAAATATAGTAATATAAATAATTATAACTAATTATCAAATGTTATTTATAATGATTTCACATTAATAATAAATATTTAAAAATGGTATTTATAATGTTTCTGTTAAATATATTTATATGTTAAAAAATACTATTTTCTTAAAGGATCTATCTTTCATTTCATTTTTCAAATAGTAATAAAATTAATTCGAAAAACTCTTAGAAATATAATTTGGAAAAATATACTTCGGTTTATAATTTGGAATATCAATGTTTTCTTAGGGTAATTTTTTAAATTTTCTAAATAGTCTTGATTTGTTATAAATATTGAAAAACACTGCATTATAGTATAAAAACTGGCTATTTTATATAAATAATTATATTAATATTAATTTTTTAAATGTAAAAATAGATAAATAATTCATATATTTACCAATTTAGGTCATTTGAATAATTTATATATATAAATTAGATATAAAAACTCATTCAACATTTTAATGATCTTTTTATCTTCCTTCCATGAACATTCGAAAATTAATATTAAATATATTTTTACCACATCATTGATTTGAATATCGAAAATACAAGAAACATGGTTATAATCAAGGTCAAAAAATTTGGTTTAATAGTGTAAAAATAATTTTTGTTGATTAGTAGCTTTTGAATTTTTTACCATTGTTAAAGGTAAATATTATAATTAATGTTCAAAATAATATTATAATAATATAAAATTTTCTTAACTCCTGTAATAACCTTATTGGATGGTTCATCTATGGAAGAAAAAAAATTGATGAAAATTTGACCTTCTGAATCCACTTTTATGTGATTAAGACATTTATAGAATTTAATTTTATGTAATGGTGAAAATATCACAATCATGACACTTATTACTAAAAAAAATTCTTATGGGGTTATATAAGTGATATATTAGAATATAAATATTAATTATAAATCTAATAAATTTATCTACATAATGATAATTTTTTTTATAATTTTTATATATTAAATATTTAAATTTAATCATGACACAATGATGATGTATTAAATGATTTATTAAAACAAATATTAATTAAATGATATTAATAATATTGAGAAAAATATAAATTGAAACATAGTATGCCGTAAATGAATTTTATGGACGACATTGAAATGTTATGGATGATTTAATGCATTTTTATGGAATCATGTTGTTATGAAATTAAAAAAATTAAAAATTAAATAGTGTCAAAATTGACATAATTGACATTTTTTAATAGATAATCTTTTATTAAATTATTTAAAAATACTAAAACAGTAAGGTTTTTTCCAATAACATGGATAGTGTTATAAATTTCATAAATGATCCCATTTAGTTTATCTTTTAATTTTATAGGTATTAAACTGACCATGTGGTGTAAAAATAAAAGAAGACAGGGTAATAGTTAAATATTTAACTAAGGGATATATCTAATATATAAGGTTAATATTATAAACTAAACATGTATATAACATATTTTTTGATTAAATATATACCCATACTCATACTATTATCTAAATAAATCAAATGTTTTATATTATAAACCGAAAATAAATATATATTAAATTAAAATTTCATGATTTTCCTAAAGTGTCGCTCGTCTTTCTTATAAAAGGGGACTTTTCATTATCTTTAATTCACACATAAAAATCCATTTTAATCACCCAAAGTCTGCCCAAATAATCTCTCAACACCACTATATTCAGTATATAGGCCAAAATTGTTTCATAAATCCAATTTATGGATTCCTTTTATGAATAACAAAATGAGACACCAGACGTAGAGACATTCGTTTTATCACCTCATTTATAGTTATTTTCTTCTTATACATCCACTTACTAAGTTATTTACATTATAAAATAATAAATAAAACAAATAATATATTCTAATATGTTTTTGTGATTATAATAATCCCATATTATTCATTTTACTGATCATAATAAAATCAATATCACTATGCGTTCTAACGTATGACTTACCATCTTGACATCGTGGGGTAAATTATATTTTATATATACCTTCTTTCGATCGGTATAATTATGATTAAAAATGATTTAAATAATAAATATGAAATTATATTATTTTTGTAAAATTCATATTCCATCCATTTGAATACAATTTAAACATTAATTAATTGACATCGTTGGTCGTGCATACGTACGGTTTACTATCTCCATGACGCGTTAAGACTTATCTTCCATGTTCACCGTCCTTGAAATACTATAAAAATCTATTATTATTATTATTTATGAAATATATTTCATAAAAACTATAATAATATATATATATATATGTATGTATGTATGTACATATATCTCATTCACTTACTTCCATTCAATATGATAAAGAAACAATAATAACGTCCATGCATATGAACGACCTACGAACTCCATGAACGATGTATTCCATTTTATATATCTATATATTATATATATTTATATTCATAATATTTATGACATATAAATAATGTTATACCTTATGGAAGTAGGTAAATCATTATCTACGTAATATGATCAAGAAAAACAAGTCAAAACACATAAAGATAAATGGAGAGATTATTTCATGAAACGTTGCATTAACTAGGAATTTGTTAACAAATTTGTTGTATAAACGTTATAAAAAAAATAATATATGATATCATAAATATTATTATCAGTCTTATATAGGTTAATAATATGTTTTAAATCCTTATTGAAGAGTTTTAGACAGATACAAAGAGTATCTTACCTAAGGTAAGGAAATTACATCTCACCTTTAATTTTATTGACATATAAGCCATGATCATCACCAATTTATTGATCCTGATGTATATATTGACCATATATTATTTCATATCAGGTATATATTTATAATCATTGTATTTATAGAGTCATTTTTAGATATCAAACCTATGATTTAAATGTTCAATACTGTATATGATGCTTTGATTGTTTATAGAATTAATCTTTTATCAATTTCAATATTATTGATAATATTTTACATAAATAATTATATTGATATATAAGGATAATAATAAACATATAATGAATATTTTTTTGTTCATTAAATTTTTTTAAAACATAATTCATTTTAATATTTTAAGTACATGACACTTTAACTAAAACTTCATTTTAAATGTTTTAATGATTTATTATTTTTAAATCATTCTCATTAATATTCCTTTTTTCCAAATGGGTTTAAGGATTTATTTATATTCAAATGAATGTTTTAATGTGTTAATTACTTTGAAATGATTCAATGTGGTATGGGAAATTGTAATTCAAAATTTAATGTTTAAATTTCTTCTTTTTAATGTATGAAACTTTTCAGTAAATAATTTCAAAGTAAAAGTTATATTTTTCTCCGTATTTTTTAATGATTTTTGTAGAATATATTCATCTATGTAAACATCCAATTTTATATTTTATGCATAATTGAGATTTATTTATTTTGATATAATCCTATATGTTGTATTGATGATTTTATGTTATGTTTGACTCTGGATGTGCTATTTCGATAAAATTTAATGTCTATGGTTAAAGTATTAACATTTCATTTGTTAGCTTTAAATTGAATGTTTCTCTAATGTTTTACTCATTTAAATCAAGGAGCTCATTGGACTTAGTTAGTGATGGGTTGGGCCCATTATATCCTCGGATGAATTGGTAGGTCTCACAAGACAAAATATTTTATTTGAAGAAGGCATTGATTGGATATTTTTTCATGGTATTGGCGCGAGGACTTGACGTAATGGTTATGATGTCTGGCATTATGAATTTCCTCATAATAAAATTATTTAATTATATTAAAAGGGATTATTCAACTAGTATAATATCCATATGAATGTTTAAATTGAATAATTTTATTTATTCTATATATATTATGTCGATGATTATGTTTTAATGTCTTGTGTTTTGGTTTTATACATTTTTTAATGTTTATAGTTATTTATGAAAAGATATACTCTAATTTTAATAACCTTACAAATAATATGATATCACACATTTCTTATTATTTACATTCCAATGATTCCAATATTTTAATTATGATTGATATAAATGTTAACGCTAGTAGAATAATGAAATTATCAGTGGATTATATATGTCATATATTATACATTGAATTATAATATGAATTTAAAAAAATGTAATCTATTTTACAAGACCGATAAACTGATTGGTCCTTTGGGAATTGATTCTAGGTATTCATTCCAATGTATTAATATAATAAACCATCTTCATACATCAGTGGTTGGGGTGTTATAGTTTTTTTTTCAAATGAATTGTAGCAAAAATGTGGAAATAAATTTAGAAAACATTGATTATGGAACCATAATCCTAATATCGACATTGAGGATTAGTATATAGGAACATCTAGTAAATTTGGTACGGTAGATATTATGTGATTATTCATAGAAAATACATTCTTGTTTAGATACAACATTTCAGCGTGGTTCTATAAGCGATGTACCTTGGAGTAACAACTTCGACAATGTTTTTTAGACTTGACTTTAGTTAACCTGATACCAAAAAATGGCCCTTACTACGCACTTAGATTATCATTGATGGGGGATATTCTTAATATAATTCATTTTTTCATTAAAAACCGTTAAGAACGATGTAAAAGTAAATATTTCCCAAAAATAAACCATATTTACAATTATGAGATTATATATGCCTAAAATTTTCAATTTATGTTATGAGTTACACTAGTTTTGGGTTTATAAATTATTTAATATAATATATGCCAATTTATTTAAATTGTTCCTAGTAAAAGGAATGATAAATCCAAAAACACATGAGGTCAAAATATTAATATGCATCATATCTTTCATGTTAGTAAGACAAATATTTTAAGTGATATAGTCTCCCACATATCCTCATCATATGAGGAAATAGTCTCGTGTGTTCATAAGACTAGTAAATAATTCTATAAGTCATATGCAATTGAAGGGAAGCAAGAGAAAAATTTGTTGGAAGAGAAAAATATGGATAAAGAGAAAAGGGGAAATAATGATTTTCCCACATGTGATAACAATGGAAAGAATCACACTGGTAAATTCATGACGGGAATGTGAGTTTTTTATAAGCGTAGAGGAAAAGGAACAAAACTCGTGATTAAAAGGGGAAGAAACAGAGGTCTATTATACAATTATTCAACTGTAAAGAGCTGACACATTGTGAATCAATTTCCCAATAATCAAAGTAATATACTATAGATGATGCTATTGGATAATCATTATGTTATGATATTATCATAGTTGAAGTTGAAGGATTAATATGCACATTCCAGAATTATTTTATTTGTATTATCTATTTGAAATTTACTGGTTTTATGAAATATAGAGTATATATGGATTTTATTGTAGTACTATTTAATTAATGTTTTGAGAATTTATGGTACCATGTAATGTGACATAGTATGAAGTTAATAATATTGTAAAATATATGGTTAAGGGAAATATAACTCTTAATATGTTTATGATACTGAGATGATAATATTGCAATAATGATATTATTGATTTGGATAATGTATATTTTATATTATTGACTACCTTGGATCTGATTAATGATTTTTTATTCCATCATTGATGGATTATACCCTATTTTGGGATTTAAGGAGCATGTATAATATTCTATGTTTTACAAAAGTAACAAGGAAGCATGAATGTACTAAAATATGGTTTAGCGTAATTCATTGTATTTATATGTTTTAAGAGAAAACAGGATGAAGGAACTCACATATTTGTCTTGTGGCATAAAAAATTTCATTATGTTATGTGAAATTCCTTCTAAATTTTTGGAATGTGAATTTAGACATAAGTATTTTTCATAAGTCTTAATGTTGGATTGGAGTAATTTGTACACTGGGTATTATTATTTGAGGTTAATGTTTGATTTATTGGACACCTTGGTCTAACCTTTTCAGTTACAGTAAACATTTAGAGGATGAGGTGAAAACAGATCAAATCACAACAAAAGGATAACATTGATGGAATCCTGATAGTTTTATAGATTAATTATATGTATTATAAAATAGTCACTCAACTCTAGGAAAATGTAACTAAAAATATGATATCCTAAATATGAATCTCATATATGTAATAAATTGAACAGATTGTATTTCAAATCATCAAATATTAATGGGTTTGAGTCCCTAAATTTTCTTTTTATTGTTCACTTCATGGTGATTTATGACCCCAATCAATCCCTATAAATATTTTCCCTTTCCACTAAGTTTGTATCTCTACATTACACTAATATTTTTATATTCAAATGCCTAATTTGGTGGTGAAATTATTTTCCTGCATTCCATATTAGCAAGAGTATATTTTATTAACCCTATTTACAATATGGGTTATCGATAAATGTGTATTTTAGTATCAAACATTTATATTCAATGTAAAATTTGAAATTGTGAGCACACAATTTATTGAAGGAGGGGAGAATGGAACACCCTATGATTTCACATTATGTTATCTCCAATATCATTTTTTTCATGAAACACCGAATTGGTTTTCATTACACGTATTATTGATTTTCTATGACACAAAAATTGTTATTATATTTCTTTAAAAAATATATTTACAACTTATACATTAAATATCTTAATATAAAAAGTAATAAACAATTTTTTAATATAATTTTTAAATTTTTAACATAAATAAAAAATATTTAATAATGTTATTAATAATGTTTCCATTAAATATAGTTATATGTTTAGATATACTATTTTATTAAAGGAACTACTTTTTATGTCTTTTGTGAATAGTTAAAAAATTTAATTTTAGACACTCCTGAAAATTTAATTTGGTAAAATAGTCTTCATTGTTTAATTAAGAATATTAAAATTGGCTTGTGTAGAAATTTTTTTCATTCTCTTAAAACTTTTAACGTTTAACGAATAGTGGAAAACACTGCAATATTATTTAAAAATAGATTATGTCATTTGAATAATTATATTACTTTAAATTTATTTTAATTTCAAAATAGATAAATAATTCACATATTAACCTAATATAACTCATTGGTATCATTTTTATAAGAAAAATATATAAAAAAATTATTAAACTCTTTCAACATCTTTTTACTCACCTTCTTATAAGATCTAAAAATGAGAAATAATAGTAATTTTACCTATTATGGGAATTAAATATTTTTTATCCAACATGAATGGTTGTAATCAAGGTGAAAGAAGTTGTCTAGTAGGTTCAAAATAATTTTTTTTCTTGAATAGTATTTTTTGAATTTTAGTTACCACAACTAAAGATAAATAGAGTTATTAAAGGTAAAAATAATATTATAATAATGTAAAATTATCCTAACTATAACATCCCAGGTAAATAATGAGTATGGAATTTTCATATTTATTAATATTTGTGAATAAAATGCTAACATTATTTTAAAGGGAATGCTACGTTTGATGGCATACCCAATACACAACAATGACTTTCTATGAAATCTTATGTTGCACACTAATAATTTAATAATATAATATTAAATAGTAGTTAATGCCTAGATGTTGTAATGGATGTAATGAATATAAATAACAACAAAATGATTAAATATGTATGTTAAATATTTTAAAAATTACCCAATAAATGATAGAGGCTTAAAATGCGTATGTATCCAATTTTAAGCATAAAGATTCTAATATTCTATAAAATGTCGATTATCCACCTTTTGATATAGAATACCTTTTAAATATACTTTTGACTATTTTATATGTTATATTTGACAAAATAAAATCATTCATTAGAATCAAGACATCAAATTTACATTGTATAAATTTTTTTATTTTTCCGATAAAGTTCAATTTTTTATATATTGTCGAAATGCTGTATTTTAATTCAAAAACAACTTTTAATCTAATATATTTATATGGATAGATTATATTTTTAATTTAATTTAAAGTTTAGTAAATATATATTTTTTCCATTTAATCCAATGGTGGTCATTGAAATTATTTTTACTTTGAAATTTGACATAAACAAGTGTCAATCGTTTGATAGATATTTTTACTTAAAACCACGCTATTTTATTGATAGAGGGAATTAATTATAAAATTAATTAATGAAACTTATATTTTTTTAATTTGGTATAATGGAAATACTTTTTTAATTTGGGATATCAAATTTACTTTGGTTAAATTTTTGGTATTTTCTGAAAAATGTTCATTTTTAATGAATAGTGATAAATAAAAAAAGTTTCTTCAAAACATCTTTTTCATATAATTTAATTATATAGGTATAATGTCTTTTTAATTTGTTATAAAGTTTAATTTAATTATTTTATTATCAGTTAATTTAATTTTGGTCATTGGATCTAATTTCACTTTTAAAATGGATGTAAAAACATATAATTCTTTTGATAAATTTTACTTCTTAAAAACCCGTCTTTGGTTGTGACAACGTGAATTATTTTTAAATTAATTACAGAAATTTATATGTTTGGAATTTTTTAAAATGGATTCCATATTTGGAATCAGAAGTTCCATATTATGTAATTAATACTCTTTTTTTGACAATAAGAATAGTAAAGACAGTAATTATCTTTAATTATCGCGATTAATTACTATTCGATTTGTTAAGGGTAATAAAATAATAAAATAATAATATATAATGACCCCAAAATGTGTAAAAATCCTCTTTTATTATTCATGTTCGACCATTGGAGGCTTTTTACCAAACATGATGGCCCATGGAGTCACATGGGTGAGATAGTGACATTTATGACATTATTTTTAAAAAAAAGAAAAGAAATATAACAATGCTTTGTACATACTAAGTAAAACAATTTTAATTTTTTTTATATAAATGATATCTTAGACTATAAATATTCATTTAAAATCTAAAAATATTTCATATATCGTGGAATTTGTTTTAAAATTTTAGACATTATATAAATAAATTTATTTATAACACCATGATGATGCATTGATTACCTCATTAATGAACGATTTAAATAAAATTAAAATATAATGTAAAATATATGATTTAAACTGGTCTAAAGCCTATTTTATGTGTTGATTTTTAACCCTTATCAACATAGAATCAAAATATATCATTTTGGGTCCTTTAAAATCCGAAAATCATTTTATAATAAAGTAACATTTCAAGAATTTCCAAAAGTGACGCTCATTCCTCTTATAAAAGGCACCCACCTGTATCCCCATAACCACACCTCTCAAGCCCTTGGATCTCCCAAACTATGCTCATATTATCTCTCCACATCCCTCTATCACTCCTAGAAGCCTCAGTTTGGTCATAAGTCTTTCCATGAAATCCTTTGGCTCAAACCAAGAAGAGTCACATGATTTAGAGGTAATGTCTTCTCTCGAGTTTCTTTATTTTATTTTACTTTTTCACTCACCACTATCTCCTTAATATTTGATACCAAAATAAAAAAAGTATCCTAAATACAATAGTATTTTTTTATCATAGGTATTATACCTACACTTACACACAACTTCGTCTAATGGTTAATGAACATACTGTTTTCGTCGGAGGCGAATTACAGCCTCATGAAACGATGATTTTTCAATATTCTTTTAGCACCTCTCATGGTTGCTGTTATGATGGAAATATATTTATATATGATATATATTATATATAAATCCTATAAATTATTCTGTATTTTATATTTAAAACATACCATTACGCTTTTCATGTTGTGAAAATGCGATAATTTCATATTAGGAAGTGTGGACAACCGCCCCCTCAAATGATGTGAATCATTCATGCCAATCATGGAATTTATAAAGAATTTAATTAATGAACTTATTTTACCAATATGAAATATATATTATACTATAATTATAATATATCTATGTACAATTTAGTTTTAATATCCATTAATATGGCAAAAAATGAATGTAGCGTCCATGCGTACGTACGACCTACCGTCTCCATGAATGATACATTTCATTTATTTTCTCCAAAAATTGTAGAATATTATTAAATACATATATATACTTGATATATATGATATTCAAATCATTAACACCATTCCAAATATGATGTAATTATAACTACATGGACATTTCTGTTCAAACAAGTTCATTGTTGACTCATGTACCAAACATTGACAAAACGAATGATATGGAATCACATAATTAACTAATTATTATAACATGATATTATGTGATATTAATTGAATAATAAAAATTAATGGAATTCCTTATGAAATTATAAATTTACCAATGTTTATTAATCCTCAATATAAAGAAACAAACAAGACAAATCATACCTGAGGTAAGGGGATTTCTTTTATTTGTTTTAATTCCATGATATTTCAATTATTTTACACTTATTTATTGCATATGGTATATTGATGACTAACATTTGATATAAATTATCATGGTTCTATTTATATTCTGGGTATTCTATGATTTATTTGTTTCTTATTATCTTTTGATCATACGACTAGATTTATTAAAACTAGGTAAAGTGTTTTTATCTCACTTTTTATTCCCGTCAGATTCCTGCTATATTTGCCACTATATCCTTTGAGTGGTGTATTTACTGCCCATTATTCTACTCTATGGGTAATATAATTTCGTTTATGGGTATTTACATCAACATTGTATATTCCTTCTTTAATGGGCTGTATGTTTTAAAAGTTACACAAATCGGTAAGGAAACCTTTAACCCTCCTCTTTTTAATAGAAATCTTTTTTAAGACTTTTAATTTACATCTTATTATGTTGGGATATGTTCTCATGTATCCTTATTGCTATAAATATTATGTCTAAGTGATTAGATACCCCTTTTTCTCTCATCAAACCATTTTATAAAATTTTATGTGACACCGTTAGGCTACCGAATTTTTGTACGGGAACATCTTAATCCAATTTCAATTCTTTGGGTTAAACCTCTACATATTGATTATGTCGTTCTATGAATATGTGTGAATGAACTATTATTATTTTACACTTAATATACAATTATATTAGGTGTATTTATTTTGGTCACAAATAATTATTTCATTAATGTATCCTTAAACTAAGGATACATTCTTTATAAGGGACTTCGTCTCAATCTCCTTTCATTGAGGCATCTTTTGATTTCTACTATATATTATTTTATACGGTGTATAACTCCATGTTGACATTTCATTTAATTCAAAGAGAATCTTTTCTCTACGAGGCGTTTTTCTAAATGAAAAAAAGGAATGTTTTTTCTACGTAAGTGGTGACAAAGAACGTTTCTGCCTCCATGAGTATTATTTGATATATGGCTTCTATAACAAGCCGTAATGTTTTCAAATGAAAAATTAATACCATATATTCTTTTTACGTTTTTTGGTTTTGAAAATGGTTTTTATAATGGATTTTTTATCATAAAATGTTAGTTTTTTTTGAAATGTTGGAACATTATCATTCCTTTATGCTTAAGTTACGTGTTAATATTATTTTATGGTTATTAGCCATTGTTATGTATACAGGTGGTTCCGTGATAAACCAAGGGTGGTTGAGCCCGAGATATCTCTCAAATGCATTGGGTAACAGGAAGGAGGTAAACGTGAATTTTTTCCCAAAGTGATTTAGGGAATATACTATGTTAGGTATTCCAAATGTGACTCCTTGTGTAGTTGTGATAGATACAATGTAAGTATGTTATACAAGCCTTAAGTTAAATTTATGAATTGTGACTACTATGTGTTATTCATAAATATTATGATTTCAGAAGGTATGTTATGATTGAAAATTATTATTTCATTTTTTTTTTATTTTTGATTGGTTAAGGTTTCCTTTCATTATGATATAACCCTTACTGATATTTTTTTGCTCATAACAATTTTTTTAAAAGTTTTTCACATGTTATAAGGAAGGGCAAGAGAACGGAAGTATTCAAGAATATTTATATCAGGAAATGATCTCTTGTTTTATATAAGGATTTTAAAAAATAGTTATAGTATAAGTGTCTACTTTGTAATATTCAAGTTGATATGTAATAGTTATGTCCAAATTCACTAAAACTCTTAACCTAAAAATATCCTCAATGTGAAGTATTAATTTAATTAAAGATTATGTAATGTATTAAGGGTGGGTCCTTGTAGTCCGTATCAAAGGTCTTTTTAGATAACATTAGAGGTTATGGTATTCTATAAGGACAAGTGACATTACCATAATGGTTAAGAAATTAGAAAAAGTCATAGTAATTTTTATAAATTGAATGAGTTTATGAGAACATGATTAAGTATATATTAGTATTCAACCACCAAAAAAGATATTATATGATGATTTTACTGATATACTCACACAGACCTTTTTGGTTTTAGTAAATGGATAGATCTAGTAGGCACCAAAGTAACAGTGGATCTAAAGGAAACTGTGAGAGTTTTATGATTGAGAAACTGAATGACGTGGGAGCTACAATTAGAAATCTTTTGGTTATTCTCTACCATCTATCTGGAGACATGATTGAACACCTGAACCTTAGTAATTTTTATAAGGCATCAAATAATCCAGAAACAAATACCTATGTATGTTTTTCATATTATTGAAATCTTAGGATATGATTCATGATTTTTTTGTAGGAAAGAATTATTTCAGAATAAGTTGGAAAGGAATGGTTAATGGATCATGAATAATGTTTAATGAGTAAGAATTGAACATATAAGGGATTAAACAGTTTTGGTAGATTTTAGAATGGTGAAATTCTTAAAAGTATAAAGGCACTTTTTATTATGAGATTACATTAGAAGACTTTTTATAGTATGTGTAACCCTAATGTTTGTTATATGAAAATTTTATTCAAGGAACATTTATCTTTTCTTTCATGGATATAGTTATAAATAACATTTTAGTTTATATGATACATGAATTTGAGGTAATTAATGGTTAATACATTTTGGGATGCAAAATGAATGTAATTAGATAACATTTTTTGTTAAAATATTATTTGGTTATTTTTGATAAATTTATCTCTTTTTGGGAATGTTATAAAATTATGAAGTTTTTAAGAAAAGGACAACACACAAACTGCGTGGAAATCCGTCGCGTCGGACGATGCTGCAAGAATCAAACCCACAACCAAAGTGGGATTGGTATTTATCTCCTACCACTAGACTACGTGAAGTACCTAGTCAGTATGACTAATTATTTTTAGTTTTATGATCCTATGAATCAAGAATTATTTTATTTTGGGTTATCTATTGAAATGATTAACATATCAAGGGGGTTATGTGATTATGTTAATTACATTTCAGTAATATAATTTAAGAGTAACTGATGTTATTTGGAGATAAATGTTAAGATTTACCTTGGAAGACTATGTGATTAAATGCTTCAGAAATTTGGGTTTCAATCTTTGTTTGGATTAAATTGAATATTTTATTAATATCTTTTTATTTAATAGTCATTCATGAACCTTGGGTTCTTTTTGTTGAATTTTGGTGATTAAGAGTATAATTTATTTTTATAAAGGATTATACTTTTGGTGATTATCTGATGTTGTACTAAATTTTTTTTCATGGATAAGGTCTAATGAAATGGGAAATATACAGTTCATCTTTTGTGGATTTGGCGATTCCAAAGAACATGATTATTGAACTCTTAATGTGAACAAGTCATCCTAAATACTCATCTTTTGGAGAAAATATGAATTTGTGTATGAAATCTAGTAAGAGATAAAAGCCGACATGACAAGTATGTATGTTTCCCTATGATTTAGTTAAGATCATAAATAAATTCCTCAATGAAACGATACTTATAACAAAAAACGTTGTCTGTTAACTTTTCATACTGGGGAATCTAATACCTTTTATCCAATCACAATTTTGTGATTTTATGGTGGTTAACTTTATCCTAGACATATTTTCTATCACTCTCCATCAATTCATGATGGTTTATTTTCTCCTCCATATCAATGGTTTCTTGGAATCCTAGTATCTATTACCACGAGTGACATTTTTTCTTTTCTTTCTTTTAAAGTGATTTTTTAATTTACTCCTTTTCCGATGTGGGGCTTTCAATTAATTTTCCACGCCCAATTATAAAAATTGAGAGGATGCAATTCCAATAAGGGTTGAAGGATGTAACATCCTAGGTAAATAAAGGGTATGAAATTGTTTTATTTATTAATATTTGTGAATAAAATTTTAATATTACTTTAATGGGAATGCTATTTTGGAAGCGGTACCCAATACGCAACAATGGGTTTTTTGAAATCTTATATTGCACACTAATAATATAATAATATTATTTTAAATGGTAGTTAATGCCTCGCCTTTGTAATGGCAGGAAAGAACAGAACTAACTAAAAAAGGTTTATATATGTTTGTTAAATTTTTTAACAATTTCCCATATTTGATAGAGGCTAAAAATGCAAAGGAATCCAATATTAAGCATAATTATTTTAATATTCATTAAAAGGTCGATTACCAACCTTTTTATGGGGAACCTTTTTTAAATATAATTTTTACAATTTTATGTGTTATATGTGACAAAATAAAATCATTCATTAGAATCAAGACATCAAAATTTAGTTTGTGTAAATTTTTGTTATTTTTCCAATAAAGTTCATTTTATTATGAATAGTGAAAATGTTGTATTTTAATTCAAAACCTCCTTTTAATCTAATATATTTATTTGGGTAGATTATATTTTGAATTTAGTTTAATGTTTAGTTAAAATATATTTTTAACATTTAATCCAATGGTGGTAATTGAAATTAATTTCACATTGAAATTTGACATAAACAAGTGTCAATCATTTAATAGATATAGTTTCTTAAAAACACGCTATTTATTTTGACAGCGGGAATTAATTACAAGATTAATTAATTCAACTTCTATATTTTGAATTTGGTAAAATAGTCATCATTTTTCAATTTGGAATATCAATTTTACTTGAATAAAGTTTTGATATTTTTCTTACAATTGATCATTTTTAATGAATAGTGAAAAATACAGCATTTTACTTCCATACTGCTTTTTCATCTAAAATAATTATATATTTAGATTATACATTTATTTTGTTTTAATGTGTAATTTAAAAAATGTTTATCACTTAATACTATTTTTTTCATTGGAAGCAATTTCACTTTTCAATTGGATGTAAAAACAAGTCAATCTTTTGGTAAATTTTACTTCTTAAAACCTCGTCTTAGTTTGTGGCAATGAGTATTATTTTTAAATTAATTACTGCAATTTCTGTGATTGGAATTTGGTAAAATTGATTCCATATTTGGAATAATAATGTCCTAATTAGGTAATTAAGTCGCATTTGTTTTTGTACATTATGAATAGTAATGACGTTAATTATCTTTAAATATAGTCATTAATTAGAAATCGGATAGTTAAGGGTAATAAAATAATATCATAATAATATAAAATGACCACAAAATTTGTTCAAACCCTCTTTTTTGAGTCTTGGACGACCATGGGAAGATTTTTATCAAACATGAGGGCCCATGGAGTCACATGGGTGTGATAGTGACATTTATGACATTATTTTTTTAAAAAAGAAGAGATATATAACAAAGGTTTGTATATCCTATGTAAAACAATTTAAATTTTGTTTACATAAATGATCTATTAGACTATAAATAGTCATTGGAACGATATAAATATTTCCAACATCTTGTTATTTTCTTATAATTTTCATACATTAAATAAATAAAATTATTAATGACACCATGATCATTAAGTGATTACCTTTTTAATGATCGATTTAAATAAAATGAAAATATAAGGTTCAATTTAAGACATAAACCTGTCTAAAATATATTATATGGTTGGATTTTGAACCCTTATCACCATTTCCTTAAAATATATCACTTTGGGGCCTTTAAAATCTGAAATCATTTTAAAATAAAGTTACATTTCAAGAATTTCCAAAAGTTACCCTCCTCCCTCTTATAAAAGGCCCCCATCTCTACCCCTTACCCACACCTCTCAAACCCTTTTATCATCTATCCTATACTCATATTATCTCTCCACATCACTCTCTAACTCCTAGAAGCCTCTCATTGGGCATAATTTCTTCCAAGAAATCATTTGTCTCAAACCAAAATGAGTTACCCGATTTGGTGGTAATTTCTTCTCTCGAGTTTATTTCTTTTATTTTCCTTTTTCTCTCACCAATATCATCTTATTTTTTGATCCCATAATAACACCAGTATACTAAATATACTAGGATGTTTATATTATAGGGATTCTACCGACACTTACACACACATCCGTCCAACGGTTAAGGGACAAATTGTTTCTGTGGTTGGTGAATTACTGCCTCACGGAACGAGGATTGTTCAATATTCTTTTAACACCTTTCATGGAAACCATTATGATGGAACTATATTTATATATGATATATATTATATTTATTTCCTCTCAATGTTTCTGTATTTTATATTTAAAACATACCTTTTTGCTTTTCATGTTGTGCAAATGCGATAATTTCATATGAGGAAGTGTGGACAACCGCCCTCTCAAGTGATGTCACTCATTCATGCCAGACATGGAATTTATAAACAATATAATTAATAAACTTATTTTACCTATATAACATATATATTAAACTGTAATTATAATATAACTATGTCTAATGTAGTTTTATAGTCCATTAATATGAAAAAAAATGAATGCAGCGTACATGGGTACGTACGACCTACCATCTCCATGAATGGTAAATTTCATTTATTATCTCAAAACATTATTTAATTTAATTAAATACATATATATTAGATATATATGATATTTAAATCGTGAAAACCATTCTGTAGATGATGTACTTATAACTACTTGGATAATTCTTTTCAAACAAGTACATTGTTGACTCATGTACCAAAAATCGATAAAACGTAAGATATGAACTCAAAAATAAACTAATTATTATAAAATGATAATATGGGATATTAATTGAATAATAAAATTTAAAGGAATTCATTAAGAAATTTTAAATTGACCAAATATAATTATTTAGAAATATAATGTAACAAACAAGAAAAGTCAGATCTGAGGTAAATGGATTTCTAATCTCACTGTTATTTCAGTGTGATTTCTATTGTTCACCCCTTATTTATTTAAAATGGTTTATTTTATACTTAAATTTGATAAATATTATCATTGTTATATTTATATTATTGTTATTATGACATTCATTGGGTTCTTATTATCTTTTTGTCCTACAACTTGATTTATTACAACGATGTAAGTGGTTTTTATCTCACGTTTTATTCCCTTGAGATTCATGCAATATTTTCCACTATCTCCTTTGAGTGGTGTATGTACTTACAATTATTCTACTCTTTGTGTAATATATGTTCGTTTTTTGGTATTTACATAAAAAATTTATACTCTTTCTTTCATGGGGTGTACGTTATGAAAGTGATCCAAATCGGTAAGGGAAGCTTTCACCCTCCTCTTTTTAAAAGAGTTATTTTAGTAATGTCTTTTAATTTACATATTATTATGTTGTGATATGTTGTCCTATATCATTATTTTTTTAAATCTTATGTGCAAGTGATGAGATACCCTTTTTTATCTCATCAACTTTGTTTCTGAAATTTTATATGACGTTGTTAGGCTATCGAATTTTTGTAAGGGAACTTTTTAATCCAATTTCAATTATTTGGGTTAAACCTATAATTCTTGATTATGTCATGATATGAATATGTGTTAATTACCTAGGAAATTTTAACACATAATATCCAATTATATTAGGTGTATTTATTTTTTACACACATAATTATGTCATCGATTTATCCTTAATCTAAGGATAACCTCTTTATAAGGGAGTTCATCTCAATCTTCTTTTATTGAGGCATATTTTGATTTCTACATGAAATTATTTTATATAGTGTATAAAAACCTTCTGACTTATCATTTCACTCAAAGTGAATCATTTATCTATGAGGCGTTTTTCAAAACAACCGAAAGGAATGTTTCTTTTTACGTAAGCGGTGAAAATGACCTTTTCGGCCATTGTGAGTATTATTTGATCTATGTCATCCATAACAAGACGTAATGTTTTGAAAGGAAAAATAATAACATATACACTTTTTACATATTTTTGTATTGAAAATGGTTTTTAAAATGGATTTATTATCATAAAATTATATATTGTTATTGAAATGTGAGAAAATTATCTTTCCTTTGTGATTAAGTTGTGTGTTATGATTAGGTTATGGTTCTTGTCCATTGTTACGTATACGGGTGGTTTCGTGATAAACCTATGGTAGGTGAGCACGAGATAGGTCTCCAATTCATTGGGTAACGTGAAGGAGGTAAACGTGAATTTGTTTATGAAGATATTTAGGGAATATGGTGTTATGGGTTTTCTAAATGTGACTCCCTATGTAGGTGTGATAACTACAATGTAAGTATGTTATATATGCCTTCTGTTGAATTTATGAATTGTGATTAATATGTGTTATTCATAAATATTATGATTTCAGAGGGTATGTTATGATTGAAAATTATGGTTTCATTGGTTTGTATTATTTATGGGTTAATGTTTCCTTTCATTTTGTTAAAACCCTTACCGAGACTTTTATGCTCTTCCCATGATTTTTAAATGTTTCTCAAATGTTATAAGGAAGGGTATGAGAAATGAAGTATTCAAGAAGATTTATATCAGGAAAATAACTGTTATTTTATTTAAGGATTTGAAAAAAATTAGTTATAGTAGAAGTGTCTACATTGTAATATTCAAGTTGATATGTAATAGTTACATCCTAATTCCAAAAAACACTAAACCTAAAAAATTCCTCAATGTGAATTATTCATTTAATTCAAGATTATGTAATGTACTATGGCTGGTTCCTTATACTAATAATTATCCTAGCCTTATTTTATGATTCATTTTTTCCACGAAAAACCATTAGATGCAAATTTTTCCTTTGGATTCCAATTGGGTGTTATTAAGATATTTATAACATTTAAAATTATGTTATGATGAAATATCTGAAAAATTACTATTAATATTAAAATAAAATAAATATGGGGTTATATAAGTGATATCTTGGACTATAAATATTAATTAAAAATAAAATAAATTTATCGAGATAATGATAAATTTTTTATTATGTTTTATTATTAATTATTTCAATGTAATTGTGACATAATAATGTTGTATTAAATGATTTTTTAAAAAATATTTCAATTAAATAATAATAATAATATGAAAAAATTAAATTTAATCATTTTATGCTATACACAAATTTTTTGGATGACATTTACATGTTATATATGAGTTATTTAATTATTTAAGGAATCAAGAGGTTATGAATTTAACAAAAATTTCTTACTAAATATTGTCAAAATATATAGAAATGTTATTTTAAAATAAATACTATTTTATTAAAGGATATAAAAATCCCAAAAATATATGGTTATTTCAAATGAAATGTATAATGTAAAAAATGTCATAAATTATAAATTTTTGGTTCTCTTGGTATTTTATAGGAACTACACTAACTATGTTGTGTAAAAATACAGGTAGACATGGTAAGAGTTAAACTATATAACAAAGGGTTAAATCTAAAATATAATTTTAATATTAGGACCCTAACATGCCTAAATCCAATTGTTTAATATGACTTATACCCATCCTCATCTTACATTATAAATAAATTAGGTTGGATCTATTAAAAATCTTAAATCAGTTTATAATAAATGTATATTTCAATAATTTCTTAAAGTTCCCCACACCTTCTATTTAATTTGAAAATTAATGCCCCTTTTCTCTACCATAATCTATTCAAATAAACTACTAATCCCTCACATCATCATTGGGAAAACATTTGGTCATAAATCCATCTTAATGTGTCATTTTATGCAATCCAAAATGATAAACCTGCAGAAGACGTAATCATTGTATCACCTCTCTCAAAGTAATTTTATTCTTCTACTTCAACATTCTAAGCAATTTACATGATAAAATAATAATTTCATCATCTAATATTTTCTTATATGTTGTTATTATTATGGTAAAACCATATTATTCCTTTTACGCTTCTAACTAAAATGAGTATAACTGTGTGTTCGTTCGTATGACTTATCGTCTCTCTTCCGTGGTGTAAAATGTTTTTCATCTATCCTATATTTTTATGGTTATAATTATGAATATAAATGATTTAAATATTTAATATATTATTATATTGTTTATGTAAAATTCAAGTTCCATCCAATTCAATGCCATTTAACCATTATGTAAACGATATCTTCGCTCGTGCGTACATACGGCTTATCGTCTCCACTATTCGATAGACTCGCCTTCCACATTCACCATCCATGAATGAGTATGAAAATATGTTATTATTATTAACCTTATATATGAAATATATGAAATAATAATTCTACTAGATATATATATATATATATATGTATATAAACGTCATTCAAATACTTTTATTCAATGTGATAGGGAAATGAAAACAACGTTCAGGGGCCATATTTCCTACCATTTCCATGAATGGAAGATTCCATTTCATATATATTTATATATATATAAATTATATATATTCATATAATAATTATTTATGTTATATAAACCATTTTATATATTTTTTATGTTATTAAATATTGATCCAGGTAATATGAAGAAGAATAACAAGTCAAAACATGTAATGAAAAGCAAAACTATTGTTACACGAAACATTCCATTAACTAAAAATTGTTAACAAATAGTAATATAAAGTTATAAACTAATCATACATTATATAATTAAAATAATTATGATTCATATATAATTTGATAATATGTTTAGAAACATTTACAGTTTTTTCTTACACATAAGGAGAGCATCATACATAAGGTAAAGGAATTTCGTCTCACTTTTAATATTCATGAGATAAAATCCATTATAACCAAATATTTCATGTGTGTATTGTATGAACATCAGCTATATTATTTCATATCATGAGTACATTTATCATCATTTTATTTGAATATTCATTGGAAGATATCCGACATATGATTTAAATGTTCAATGCGGTATATGACACATTAAATAGTTAAGTAATTAATCCTTTCTCCACTGAAATATTCATGATATTATTTTACATAATCATTTATATTGATATAAATGATTATAAAATCATTTTCATACTTTTTTATGATCATTCAAATGTTTTAAAAAAATAATCTTTTTAATTTTTTATGTTGAGGAATCTTTAACTAAAACATCATTCGTAATGTTTTAAACTTTTAGTTTATTAAAGTCATCCTTATTAATGTCATTGTTTTCAAATTGTTTTAAAGGATTTATTTATATTGAAATAAATGTTTTAAAATGTTATATAAATTTAAATGTTTCAAATAGGTATTTAACATTTTTATTTAATAATATCTTTTTAAATTTCTTATTTTTAAAGTACCTGTCTTTTGAATAAATAATTTCAAAGAAAAAGTTGTAATTATCTCAATTATAAATGATTTTGGTTTAATAGATTCAACTATTTCAACATCCCCTATTTAATTTTATTCTTAATTGATAACTATATATTATTATACAATCATCCATATCGTATTGAAGAGTTTATGATTTGTCTTACTATTGATGTGATATTTTGATACCATTCATGGTTTATGGATAAAGTATTAAAAACTTGGAAGATAGTTTAAAAAATTGATTATTCTATATTTTACATAATTCATAAATGGAATGCATTGAGATTAGTACATGTTGGGTGGGAACCACTATATTCCCTCTATGCTTCGTTAGTTCTCATGAGACAATCTAGGGTCTTGGAACAAGGCCTTGATAGAATATTTTTGTATGGTATTGGATGTAGTCCCTAATATAGTGTCTATTTTAATTGTTTCATTAGTTTAATACATTGGAATGATCATAAGAAAGTCAAATCCCGATGGACCTATCAGTTTAGTATCCGTGGAAATATGAGATACAAACATAAATATTCCATTACATCTTGAAATAAAATTTATCCTATTATCCCCTCTGAGAACTCTCATATCCCTTATATTATCCGTACCGGTCAATCAAAATATAATTCATCACATCTAGGCGAAAATGAAAAATATGATTGTGGTGGTCTCATATCCTTATTAAGTTTAAACATTATACTGGAAGCTATCACAAATAAGGATAAACTATTATGAGAAGGTATAAAACTAAAACAAAAGACATTTAAACATAATATTCATCATTATATGGAAAGAATAAATCAAAAAAAATCCATTTAATTTTTCACATGGATATTCTACTTATTTAATAATCATATCAAATAAAAATAAAAAAAACTCTTAATGAGAAAATTCATAATGTCTCCAATCATAACAATATAGTCAAGGCCTCATGATGAGACCATTACCCTACCATCAAGGCCTTGTTCCAATACCATTACTATACCATCAAGGTCTTTTGAATGACACTTCATTGTGTAATTATACCTACCGATGCACCGAGGGATATAGCAGGCCCCACCCATCACATACTGAGTCCAATGAATTCCCAATATTAAAAGTGTGATACATAACATAAAACTTCATATTAAAACTAGGATATGAAATGTTAATACTTTAACCAAAAAATATGAATGTTATAAAAATATGACATCCATAATGTACCATAAAACCTTAAATACAATATATAATATTGTATAATAATAAATCAATGTTAATGAAGCATTAAGTCAAGTATGGGATGTTGATATAGAAAAAATTGATCAAATATTATCATTAAAACTAATTGTTAGGGATATCCCTTTCACTTTAAAATCATTGAAATTTTGTGATATTATAAAAAAATGAATTTATTTCTAAAATATCATTGTATTATTATAAGGGAATCTTAAAAAACATAATACCAAATGATGGTAGAAATAACAATTCATGACATATATGTTAAAAAACATTATTTCCTTAATTTTTCAAAAAGATAATAAAGTACGTCTTTTGGAAAAATATTGCAATATTACTTTCAAAATGTTACATAAAAAGTGAAATATGTTTAAAATGAATTCAAACGGTAGTAATAATATGTTGAAATACCTTTTCAAAAAAATTGATATGGTTTATAAATATTTCCTAGAATATACATGAGTATTAACAACCTCATATAACAAAGAAATTTCAAAATTAACATTTACATAAAACATTTAAAATATTCATTTTCAAAAAGATTTGGCTGAACATAAAAATAGACATAAAATTTCTTTTATAATAATTTTATATCCATAAATTTAGTTATGTAAAATAATATCATGAATACTGAAATGGGGAAAGGATTAATTCTTCAAACATTCAATGCGTCCCAAAGCACTTTGAACATTTCAATCATAATCCCAAAATCATCAAATGATCATTAAAAACCATGAATAAAATGTATTCATGATATGAAATATAATAAGGTTAGTACATACAAAAAACACAAGAAAGTGGTGGTTAACAAGGATTATGTCGCATGAAAATTAAATATGTTACAAAATTCCCTTTAACCAGGAAGTGAATGTTCAAAATGTATTTCTTACGCCTGGGGAACTTCTGATTAATCAAAGGCCTGCAAGTATTCAATTAATCATATAAATATTTATTAAAACATAAAATTTTAATATAATTTATCAAATATATCATACATTAACCATAAATAGAAATATAAAGTTTTCAACATACTCAATTTGAACAATTACAAATATCCAAAATGCTTCGCTCCAAAATCACAATCCAGATTTTACAATTAAGGTCACATGACATAATGCAGATTTTTATGTCACATAACAAGAATTTGAATACCTTCATCATGTATTATCATAAAACATTGTAATACACTGAATCACCAAAAAACCTTTTTAGAAATAGAATTTTGGAAACACTATTTATATGAAAAAATGTTGTCAACTCCAATAATAGTGGAATAAAATACCATTAATTGGTTTCAAGGTAGTAAATAATATCCAATATAATTTATCTAAATAAATACTCTAATTATTCCAATGTCATTATCCCTATATCAGAAACATATTAAGGGTTATCTTTCCCGCATACATATTTGATTAAAAAATTTGAAAGAGTTACGGTGTCACATAAATTGGTATAATAAAGTATTAAATCCTTAATGAAATAGTACCGTAATACAATCCTTTTATTCTCTACAATTTTTATAAACTATATATTTATAATTCAAATAAAAAAATTCTTGAATATGCATATTAATCCTTTCTCATCATTGGAGGTAGTATCACAAATTGATCATTATCCAATAGCATTATATTTTATATATTCCCTAGATGGTTGGGAAAATGATTCACATATTGTCCCATATCATTGATGTTGAATCATTTTACATGTGAAAAATAATTCTTACCCTTTAAATCATGAACATTGTGTCCTTTTTCTATATGCTTATAACAAACTCCCAGCTCCTTCTTGAATATAACATGGTGATTCTTTCCACAATTGTCACATGTGGGAAAATCCTTCTTTATCTTGTTCCATGTATCTATATTTTTATCTTCCATCCACATATTATATTGCATCCCTTCAAAGATGAAGCACTTTGAGAATTATTTATTTATCTTATTCACACATGATATTATTTCTACAGATCATGAAAATAATCGGTAGACTATTTTCCATTGAAATGTTTTCTTAAGACTATAAAAGAAATGATTATTCTTACTCAATGGATCATGTTCATTGGTTAGGTTAACTTTTCTTTCCATGCGATCCATTTACAAATGATGACATACATTAATTTAGATGATATGGTAATGTATAAGACAATAACTATAAAAAATATTTAAAAAATTGAATATTTACACGTATCTAGTCACATAATAATAATATGTTTTTTTTTCAGACATATTTACTCATAAATCCTTCATAATAGTTTGAAAAAAATGTGAATTATCCTGAACATATTCCCCAAAAATGTCAAACTAGGTTCATAGTGATGCTTGTGGTTGAGTACCAAGTTAACCCATGTCACGCCGGGAACAACATGTTGGATTTATTAATCCTAGGAATATCATTGTCGGAACAACATCCACTTATAGTATCTAGACATGGATGTATTATCTTGTAATACCCCCATAATATCTACATTACCAAAATTCTAGGATTTTATTATATAATATCTTGAAATACTATCTTAAGGTAATGTTCCCTAATCATGTTTTTTATAAATATTTATTCCAAGGTTTGTATTATACTTTCTTTGAAACTATATATAAAACCACAAAACCATTTTATAAGAGTCAGTGAATTTGATTATTACATTGGCATGATCACAAGAAGATCTAATCTAGAACGATTTATCAGTTTTGTAGACTTTGAAATACTAGATTTAAAAAAAGTTTATCAGTACATATTGAAATGGAACAAAACATATTATCCCATTTGAAAATACTTATATCTATTATAGTATTCTTGTAGGTAAATCATAATATACTTCTTCTCATATAAGGTAAAATGAAACATAAGAATGGTGTGAGCTCATATGCACATTAAGGATGATCATTATCGTGGAAGATATCATTTATAAGCAATAAAATTTATGAAGAAGTATCAAAATGAAATGCAATACTTTTAAACAAAACATTATATATAATATGGAAACAATAAATCAAATTATTTCCTTACAACATTGACATGTATATACTACTAGTCTAATAATCACATAGAATATCAATAACAATGCTCATATTGAGTAAATACATTATGACGAGCATCATGAACATACCATCAAGGCATTGTGCCCCAACCATTACCATACCTTCAATGCCTAGTTCCTATAACATTACCATACTGTCAAGGCCATGTTCCAAGACACTAGTTTGTCACATTAGACCTACCGATGCATCAAGGGGCTAAAATGGTCCACAACCTTCATTTACTAAGTATAATTAATTATGAAAATGATAATGGTAATACATAACATAAAAATTAATTTTAAAACTAGCATTCAAAATGTTAATACTTTAACCATATTATATGAATGGTCTAAGAATTGAAAATCCGCAGTTAATCATATCAAAAATCTCATAATAAAATATGGAATATTGTATCATACTAAATCAACCATAAAGTATAATTAAATGTATAAAATTGGGTTGATGTAGATGAAAGTAACCTCATTAATTATTTAGAACTCTTTGAGAGAGATATCACAATTCAAATTAAAATAATTTATGAATCATGAAATTATAAAATAAAACATATCTTATGAAAATAACTTTGTAATATTGTATGTTAATATTCAAAATGGTAATTCCTCATGACATATGAAATAACTTCTCCACTGTATATGTTAAAAAACATTCTTTCCATAATTTGAAGAAAAATTATAAAGCACCTCATTTTCAAAATGTTGGAATGATTACTTTAAAAATATTATAAAATGTAATATATCAGTAAAAATGACATTAAACGATAGTAATAATATTTTTAAATTATCATTTATGAATCATGGTAATGTATGAAAAATATGATCTAAAATATACTTACGTATAGACAGCCATGGATAATAATGAGATTGTGAAATTAATCCTTACATAAAACCTTTAAAATATTCTATTTTGAAAACATTTGATTTATATTAATAAAATTCATTAAATTTATTTTATAATCCTTTTATATCTATACAAATATTTATGTAAAATAATATCATGAATATTGAAATGAAGAAAAAATTAATTTTTCAAACATTCAAAGAAACCCATAAAACATTGAACATTTAAATCATAAGACTGATATCTTGCAATCAATCATTATATACAATTATGAAAATTTATTCATCATATTAAATACAATATTGTAAATTCATACACCACACACAAGAAATAGGTTGTGAACATGGCTTAATCTCACATAAATTAATGGTGAGAAGAAATTTCCATACTATATGTCTGATACTCTCCATACAAGTCCGAATGTCATGTATAATTTATCAAAATATATTATTAACTTATAACCGAAACATAATCATATTTATGATATCATATATGATTCATTAATGAATTTATATTAAATTTTTATTAATAATTATTTTATAGATAAATGTTTTGGGTAATAATTGTTTTTTATCGTACATGTTTCGACTTTTTTTCGTGAAAATATTACATAGATCATGGTTAACTTACTTAATGAATATATAACAAGTTTTATATATCATATATATTGGTTATATATATATAAATATATATATATGAAATAGAATACATTTTTCATGAAGGCGATATGACGTATGTACGCACGAACATTATTTTTTCATTCTTATCGTATTGAATGGATGTAAGTGAATGACATATATGTACATACATACATATATAAATATATTATTGTATAATTATTATCACATATATTTCATACATATTCATAATATATTTTTATAATCATTCTGTTATTGTGAATGAGGATTATGTGTCTCATCACGTCGTGGATACAGCAGGTCGTGCGTATGCACGAGCGACGATATAATTCCCTTCAAGGTTAAATGGCATGGAATTTTATGTTTTGTTAATTATAATGAATATTTATCATAAATATTATTTATATAAATCTATTATACTCATCATTATATCCATCCAAATAGATTAATTTTTTATAAAAAATTACACCATAGGGTGGAGACGAAAAGTCATACGTACACAGACATAGTGATATTGTTAAGTGTAGGACGGGTAAAAGGAGGTATAAGGTTCTCCCATAATTATAAAAAAATTTCTTCTTGTAAAATATACTGGATTTATTACATTATAATTTAATCAACATAGAAAGATGAAGTAAAAGATGAAAATAACATTGAAAGAGATGATAAAACCATAACATCATTTTCTGGTGTCTCCTTTTGATTTGAAAAAAATTACTCCATATGGTGGATTAAATCCATGTTAATGGGATCTATGATGTATTTTTGAAAGTTTGGGGAGAACTTGTTAGGGTTTTGGAATAAATAATAGGCTTTTTATCATTTAATCAAATAGAATGAGAGGTGACATTATATAAGAGAGTGGATGAGGCTCTTTTGGAACACCAAAAATATAGAAATAATATAAATTAATAATTAATTAAAAATGGTTCCAAAATGTATTATTTAAAATTTGATATAGGAATGGGTTTATATCTTCTAAAAAATTTAAATCTATCCATGATTTTATATTATTATAAACATTATCATTTTGATTTATCCTTATTTAATCTATATAATTTTAATTGTGGTAAAAATATTATAAATATTAAATGATTATAAATATATAATTATATGGATTAATTTAACCAGAAATGTTTTTTATGAAATTTTATACCATATAATTATCTCATTGTAATTTATATTTTTTCATAATTTTAAAATAATATATTAAAATGATACTTTTATAAAAAATCAATTGTGTCAATTTAGACATTATTCATTTCGTTAACATCAAATAAAATCCATACATAAGATAACTATTATCCAAATCAGTTAAATTAATTCTAAATTTTCAAATTAATATAAAATATTTGTGGTGAACCTTAATTAATTGAAATAGAAGTTCTTTTAGTAGTTTTATAATCATTTATTTGATATTTCTTTTAATAGAATAATTTATTTGTCACTATTTTGAAATGCTTAATAGAAAATATTTTATCTGTAAAAATTATAAATAAATTTCTATTGTAACACCCAAAGATTTCATAGTACGTTAGTTCTTCATAGTAATTCAATAACTTAAACTACACGCCACACCGGTTTCGAGCGCACCACAAGATTACCAAATTAGTCGTTCAAAAGAGGTTATGAATATTATTAACTAAATATTGAAATATATATAATCCTTATAATTTTACAATCCATATTATGAGTTTCTTATACATAATGTAAGAACACATCATTTTTTTCAGATAAAAGATATATTTATTTCAAAAAAAACGCACATTTATCGCCTTTTAATGATGAACCCTTATTAAATGAAATATTATAAAGTTTTTTATATTCTATTTGGAAAAATAAAAAATATTATTTAGAATTGGGATATAATAATTTAAATTCAATAATTTTTTTTTATTTTTCTGATTACTTTCATATTTGGGTGAAAATTGAATAATACTATATTTTAACTGAAAAAAACATTTTTAATAAAAATAATTGAAAGGGTTAAATTATAAATTTTAATGGTTTGGATGTATAAATAGATTATTTAATTACCATTTAATCTAATTCTGGTCATTTCATATAATTTAACTTCGAGATTGGACATAAACAAGTGTCAATATTTTGATAGATATTATTTCTTAAAAATACACCTCTTTTGTTTTGACAACCGAAATTAATTTTAAATTAATAAATGAAAATTATATTTTTTGAATTTTATAAAATAAACTTCATTTTTCAATTCGTAATATCAAAATTATCTTAGGGTAAATTTTTGATAATTTTCTAAAAACATTCAATTTTTGATGAATAGTGAGAAACAATAGGTTATTGCTTTAGTCCGAATTTTTATTCTAATAATTATTTATTTTATGTAAATTTATTTTAGGTCAAAATAGACACATAATACCTATATAAGTTCAATTTAATTCATCGTAGTTAGTTTATAATAATTTTAGATATAAAAAAAATTTATTTAACTTTTCACCGTCTTTTACCCATCTTCTAGGAGAATTTGCAAATTCACAGAAAACATAAATTTACCGCTTATGTGAGTGGAATTTAAAAAATCCGAGAGACTCGATTAATATCAAGGAGTAAAATGTGGTTCAATAAGATAAAAATAATTTTTTTTGAATAGTAACTTTTTACATTTAATTACCACGGTTAAAAGTAAATTAAGTAATTAAGTGTAAAAATAATTTTATTATTACCCTAATAAATGTCCTAATTCTATCATCTAAGTATAATTCGACCAAAATCAACCTTAGGAATAAAATATGAACCTTTTTGTTCCACATGGATTAGATTAGGACAAATATTATTATTTAATTTAAAGAAGAGTTAAAAGAGTCCAAATCAATGTTTAATAAATAAAACATTTTTAATATAGGGTTATACATAAAATAAATTAGATTATAAATATTAATTATAAAGGTAAAATATTTTATACATCATTATATTTTATTTATAATTTTTATACTTTAAATAATTTTATTTATTTATGACACAATGGTGATGCAGTAATTACCGGATTAATGAAATATTAAAATAATTGATATTATAAATATCCAACTAAATGTAATTTTATACTTTTTATGAATTCAAATAATTTTTTAAGGAAATATAACATATTAGGGTTGGTTAGATGAATTCTGTTCGATGTAATAACGTTGTTATAAATTTAGGCAAAACAAAATAACAAATATTGCAAAAATTGACATAAAAGAGGTTTTAAAAAAATATATTATATTATTAATTGATATTCTATTCCTAAAAATCTACTGATAGGCCAATAGACTTATATAATGATAACTGTATCATTAATGAACCATTTTGGGGTCTCTTGGAAGTATGTAGTATGTTTATAAACCATATAGTATAAAAATACAAAGAGACATGGTAAATGTCAAACTATTTAACTAAGTGTTAAATATAAATGTTACGTTTAATATACTGACCCAAAGATATCTAAAACCTATTGGATTGGTGGTTTTCTACCCATCCCATCCATATCCTATAAATAATCAATTTTGGAGCCATTATAAACCGAAAATGATATTATTATAAAATAATATTTGTAGCTTTTCCTAAGGTTCCCCTCACCTCTCTTATAAAATGGCACTCCACCTTCTCTCAATTTCACATCTTCAAAACCATTAGGCTTGGCCAAACCCTTACAGAATTTCCTCCATAATTCCCTCAATTCAACCTAGAGTAATTTTTTTATCATAGAGCTACCCTATGGAACCCTTTCGATCAAATCAAAAAGAAGAACCCGAATAAGAGGTAATGATTTCCCCACATTCTTTCAAGTTCATTTCTTCTTCCACTTCTTCTGTCTTTGATATTTCTATTTGAAAATAATTAATCTAGTATCTTTTATGTACTGTGATGTTATTATAAATATTGTAAAACACTATTCAGTATTATATCCATCCTTTGAATGACATGTCACCATACGTGCGTACGTATGGTTTATCGTCTCCACGTTGTAGTGTAATAGTTATTCAAAACATTATTATTTGTATGGGTATGATAATGATGTGTAATTGATGTAAATATTAAATATAACATGATTAAGATTCTGTATATATGATATATACCATCCAATTATATATTATTTTAATATCAATATTATGATATTGTTGCTCGTGCGTATGTACGGACTACCGTCTCCACGAACGTGATGAGATTCATTCCCCATCGTATCCATTCAAGACTTATTCTCATTAGATGATTAAAAATAATTTTTAAGGACTTGATATAATTTTGGATAGGAATAAGATATAACTTATCCATAATAAGCATGGCTTATGTAACATATAAATGAAAGTGAGTAAGTTTACAACTGAAACGATGATAATAATAAAATGTTATTAAAAAATCAATGTTATATGATACTATATGATATCATATTTATGTATATTATTCTTATTTAATTTAATAACAATGATTTAACTATTATTCATGATTTTAACCTGGCCTCGAACAATGAAATTTACAAGGTTAGGGTTAATTTAACAATCCCTTCATTATCTGTGGTTTTTCATATGCAATTATCTACTGGGACCTCTTTATCATCCACATCCACGTTTCATAAATATATCATTCAAAAAAATAATTATTTAATAGAAAATGGGTTTAAGTATTATATACCCTTGTTTGGTTTTTAATAATATGATTATAAAGGAATCTTTCCATCATTTTTCAAACAAGGTATTTTTTAACCATTTCCACATAATTAAGGTAATATTGTTTTTAACTTATACGGTTGGTGCCACAATTTATTACCATTATAAAATCATTAAAACTTCCCTTACAAGTTTATAAGAATATTTTCAATTTAAATGTTTTCTTTTAAAATTATGTTACTATGAAATGATTTTAATAAAACACATATTTTTTCTCATATAGTTTTGATTTCTTCTATGTCAACATATTTTGATGGATTTTAAGCTTATTTGAAGTTGATTTATTATGATATAAAAAATCAATATTGTATTGAAGGTTTTGTGATATGTTTGACTGCGGATGTGTTATTTTTATACCATTCATGGTTTATGGAGAAGTTATTGAAAATTTGTATACTAGTTTTAATATGAATGATTATGTTATGTTTAAACCCATTCATATGAGGAATGCATTGGACTTAGTAAGTGACAGGTGGAGCCTGCTGTAGCTGCATGATGCATCGGTAGGTCTCATGGGACAAAATAGTGTCTTGGTACAAGGCCTTAATAAAATAATTTTTGTAGTCTTGGCACAAGGCCATGACTATGTGGTTACGATAGTCTGACATTATGCATTCCATCATTATGAAATTGTTTACTCATATTGCAAGTGATTATTCGACGAGTAGAATATCCATCTGAATAATTAAATGGAATTATTTCATTTTATTTTTTTCCATATTATGCTGAAGTTCATGTTTAAAAGGATTTTGTTTTAGATATTCATTGTCTTAAATGTTTATGCTTTATTTATAAAAGTTTTCTCTATATTATTATCCTTACTGAGCATATGAGATCACCCCATTCTATGTTTTATTTTTCCCATGATGTGAAGAAGTATTTTATGACTGTCCTGTATGAATAGTCTGAGGGTATATGAGTGTTGAATATGGAGACTATGTTGTTGTAATTTTTTACTGTATGATTTAATATAAGACATGTGAATGAATCTAGTGTTTCCAATTATACTAAACTAATCGGTCTTTCAAGACTTGATATTTTGTGATCATTCTAATGTCATGTAATAATGCACCGAATCAGGGTTACTGGGGATGGGGAATTATAGTTGGTATCAGAGGATGTTTAGTTAAAACCTTGGAAGGTAGATTTAGATAAACTTTGTTTAGAGAACATAGCCATAAGATATACATTGAGGATTAGTATAGAAGAACTTCTTAGAATTTTTGTATTTTATAGATTTTGTCAGTTTTCCAAGCAATATATCCTTGTCTGGATACGATCAGGTATAGGCGGCTCTAGCCCAGATGTACCTAGGGGTAAAAACTAAGAACATCAATTTTAGCTAGACTCGAACTGGAATTGGTGCACGACAATAGCCCTTGATGAACTCTTGGTCACGACACTCCTGGGTGATATTCTTATGATAATTATCATTTTATTTACAAATCATTATGAAGGATCTATGGGTATATACCTCCTCAAAGAAATTTTTTTATGGATTATATCCATAAACGGTTCAATTTATATTAGGGATTTTACAAGTTTGGAATTATTCATAGATATTCATAAACTGACTAATTGTATTCCATTGTATAGAAATTGAACCCTCTAGAAGGAATTTGAACTCCAACAACATGTATGATCCGAAGAGTAAGAAGGATCATATCTTTCATGGTTTTAAGCCAACATTAAGAAGGTAAATAGTCTCCCATGTATTCTCAACATATAAAGAAATAATATCATGTGTTAATAAGAAATGTAAAGAATTTTTGGAGCCCAATGGCATTGAAGGGAAGCAAGAGAAGAAAAGGATAGAAGAGAGAAAGATGAATAATGGGAAGAGGGAAAAGAAGAATTTTCTCATATGTGATAACTATGGGAAGAAACACCCATGAACTTTTCTGTAGGGAATGGGAGTTTCTTATAAGTGTGGATAAAAGGTAAACCATGTACATGACTATAAGGGTAAGAAAATGGGTTTAAATGTACATTGCTTCATCAGCAAAGAGTTGGGACACTACGCGAACCAATTTCCAAATCATCAGAGTATGCCCTAAATGATGCTATTGGATAATAATTATGTTGTGATACTACCACAGAAGAGTTGGAATGATTAGAGTTCATATGTTGTTAATAAAAAATTTGGTCATTTGAGTGTTGTATCAATGATGTACTGGTTATAATAATGATGTAGTATATAAGGATTGTATTGCATTACTATTTCATTAAAGACATGAGATTTTGTGGAACCCAGAAAACTGACTCAATAGCAGGATAAATTTTTGGAAAATATATGGTTGACAGAAAGATAAACCATAATATGATTCTGATACTAAGGTAGTGATTTTGGAATAATACATTATTGATTTGGATAAATTATATTGGGTACTCTTGACTACCATGAAAGTGATAAATGATTTGAATATTCCATCATTGTTTGAGTTTGAAACATTTTTGGATAGAAAGATTATATCCTGTATTCTATAATGGATAAGGGAGAATGAATGTAATCAATAAGGGTTTATGGTAATTTAGTATGTTGCACTATTTTAAAAGAATTCATGATGGAGGTGTTAACATGTTAATACATGGAAAAAAGGTTTTTCAGTGTCTTCAAATTCACTATAAGTTTTGTACTATGAGTTTGGACAGAAATATTTTGGATATGTCTAGTTTGGGATTATTTTTGGATTTCCATAAAAAGTATAACCCGAAGGTCGGGCAGAAACTCGCCGCGTCCGGCAAGGCAGCGGGACTTAAACCTGCAACCGAAGGGCGATAAGGGTGTATCACCTACCACTGAACCACAAGTTGTCCTGGATTGAATAATGTTGTTTTTTAAAGGGTTTGGTAGATGAATTATAAATTTATTTTTTGGAACCCTATACAAATATGATAAATTGAATATATTTTTTAAGTTCTATTTTCTTTTATAGTGAAAGATGATTTTGTGGGAGATATTAGTTAAAGGTTGGAACTCTACATGAAAAGTATACATTTTTTTCCTTCTCCTATTCAATGAAAAAAATAAATTCTTAAACTTTAGTTAAGGCATCTTAAAACCAAAAATGTTTTATCCTAATTCCTTATATTTTGTTGAACAGATGGTATTTTAAATCATCGTAGATTGGTGGATTTGATGCTCACAATTGTACAATTGTTTTTGATTTATTACATGAATCACTCCCTATAAATATTTACATTTTTCCTCCAATTATATGTCTCCAATTGACACCAAGGTTCTCCAAATCGATATCATAATTTGATGGTGACTTTTTCATTCCCCTTTTCCTTTTATTATGAATAAATTTTATAAACCGAATTTTCGATATGGGTTTTCCCAACAAGGTATTTTCTATTTTCAACCTTTTATTTTTGATGAAAAATTTCAAATTACGAGGTTTAAATTTAATGAAGGAGGGATGAATGTAACATCCCAAGATTTCTTAGTACGTTATTTCTTTAAAATAATTCAATAAATTTCACTACACGTTACATCGGGTTCGAGTGCACCACAAGTTTACCAAAATAGCCATTCAAAAGTTGTTTTGAATAGTATTAACAGAATATTAAATTATATATAATCCTTATAATTTTAGAATCCAAATTATGAGTTTCTTAGACATAATTTTAGAACAATTTCATATTATCAGATAAAAGAAGTATTTATTTCAAAAAATGCACATTTACAGCCTTTTAATGATGGACCCTTTTTAAATCCAATATTAGAAACATTTATATATTCTATTTGACAAAATAAACTTCATTTTTAAAATCAAGACATTATAAGTTAGTTTCAATTTTTTTTGGTGTTTTTTTGATAACATTTATATTTGGGTGAATAATGGAAAATACTATATTTTAAATGAAAAGAACATTTTTAATCAAAATAATTCATACTGTTAAATTATACATTTTAATTGTTTGGAAGTATAAATTGATTATATTTTAACCATTTAATCCAATTTTTCTCATTGTATGAAATTTCACCTTGGGATTGGATAGAAACAAGTGTCAATCTGTTGATAGATGTTATTTCTTAAAAATAAGCCTTTTGGTTTTGACAACGAGAAATAATTTTAAATTAATAAGTTAAACTTCTATGTTTTGAATTTTTTAAAATAGTCTTCATTTTTGAATTCAGAATATCAATATTATCTTATGGTAAATTTTGGATATTTTTTCTGAAAACATTCACTTTTTTATGAATACTGAAAAACACTAGGTTATTGTTTAAAACCGAATTAATATTTAAATAATTATTTATTTTATTTAAATTTATTTTAGGTCAAAATAGACACATAATACCTATATAAGTTCAATTTAATTCAATAGAGTAAATTTAAAATATTTTTAGATATATAAATATTTTATTGAACTTTTCACTTTCTTTTACCCACCTCCTAGGAAAATTTGAAAATTCATATAAAATTTTTTTTACCACTTCTGTGAGTGGAATTTTGAAAATAAGTTAGACACAATCAATATCAAGGATTAATATGTGGTTCAATAAGATAAAAACATTTTTTGGTAAAAAGTAACTTTTTACTTTTATTTACCACGTTTAAATGTAAATAGGGTAATTAAAGATAAAAAATGATATTATTATTACCCTAACACATGTCCTTATTCTATTGGATAAGTTTAATTTGAACAAAAACAACCTTAGCAAAAAAATATGATCTTATCTGGTCCAATTGGATTAGATTAGACATTTATTATTATTTAATTCAAAGATGAGTTAAAAGAGTTAAATTCAATGCTTAATAACTAAATTTTTTTTAATATAGGGTAATACAAAAGATAAATTCGATTATAAATATTCATTAGAAAGATTAAACGATTTCATACATAATGGAATATTATTTATAAATTTTAGACATTATATAATTTAATTTATTTATGACACAATGGTAATACAGTAATTACCTAATTAAAGAAATATTAAAATAATAATTATTTTAAATATCAAAATAAATGTAATTTAAGACTTTTTATGAATTCCACTAATTTTATAGGTTAATATTACATATTATGGTTGGTTAGATGAATTTTTTTCTAAGTAATCATGTTGTTATAAATTTAGCAATAAAATACCAAATAGTGTCAACATATATATAGAAGTGTTTTTAAAAAAAATTATTATATTGTTAATTAATATTCTATTCCAAAAAATCTAAGGATCAGCAAAAAGACATATATAATAATAGGCATATCATTAATTAACCATTTTTGGTTCGTTTGTAAGTATATAGTAAATTTATTAACCATAAAATATAAAAATACAAGGAGACTTGGTAAATGTCAAACTATTTAACTAAGAGTTAAATCTAAATGTTATGGTTAATATAGTGACCCAAACCTGTATAAAACCTATTGGATGGGTGTTTTTGACCCAAAACCACCTTATCCTTTAAATAATCTATTTTGGAGCTATTAGAAACAGAAAATGATTTTATTATAAAATAATATTTCTAGTTTTTTCTAAGGTTCCCCTCACCCCACTTATAAAAGGGAGCACCCCTTCTCCCAATTTCACACCTTCAAAGCCATTAGTCATGGAAAAACTCTGCCCAAATATCCTACAAAATTCCCTCATTTCATTTTAAAGGCATTAGTTTGATCCGAAATCCATCCTAAGGATCCCTTTTGATCAAATCAAAAGGAAGAACCCGAAGAAGAGGTAATGATTTCACCACCCTCTTTCATGTTATTTTCTTCTTACACTTATTATTTTGTTGTTATTTACAATCCAGAATAATAAACCCATTATCCTCTATAAAAATTGATGATATTAAAAATATGGTACAACAATATTCAATATTCTATCCATTCTTTGAATGACATGTCACCATATGTGTGTACGTACGACTTATCGTCTCCACGTCGTGGTGTAATTGTTCTTCAAAACATTATTTTTTGGATGGGTATGATAATGAAGTGTAATTGATGAAAATAATAAATATAACATGATTTTTATTATGTATATATGATATACCATCCAATTATATATTATTTTAATATCAATATTGTCACTCATGCGTACGTACGGACTACTGTCTCCATGAAAGCGATGAGATTCAATCCCCATCGTATCCATTCAAGGCTAATTATCATATGATGATTAAAAATAATGTTTGAGGACTTGATATAATTCTGGATATGAATAAGATACAACATATCCATAACAAACACGGCTTTTCTAACAAATAAAATAAATTGAGTAAGTTAACACTTGGAACGACGATAATACTAAAATATTATTAACAAAGCAATGTTAAAAGATCATATATGATATCATATTTATGTATATAATTATTGTATAATTTAATAACTAATATTTAACTATTATATAGGAGGTTAAACTAGCCTCGACCAAGGAAAATTACAAAGTAAGGGTTAATTCTACTAACTCTTCATTATCCGAGGATGTTCATATGAAATTATCTACTGGGACCGCTTTATCACCAACATCAATGTTTCTTAAATATATAATTCAAAAAAAATTTACTATTTAATAGAAATGGTTTATATTATTTTATAATCGTTTTTAAATTTTCATAATATTATTATAAAGGAATATTTCCATCATTTTCCAAACAAGGTCTTTTTTAACCTTTTCGACAGAATTAAGGTAAGAATGTATTTTAACATATACGGAGGGTGAAGTTATTTTCCACTATTATAAAATCATCAAATCATCCATTAGAATTTTATATGAATATATTCAAGGTAATTCTTTTATTTTATAATTATGTGACTTTTTAATTATTAAAAAATATATATTTTTATCAAATAGTTTTGATTTCATCTATATCAACATCCATTGATGGATTTTATGCTTATTTGAAGTAGATTTATTATGATAAAAAATTTCCATGTTGTATTTATGGTTTTGTGATTAGTTAGACCGTGGTTGTGTTATTTTTATATCATTAATGGTTTATGGACAAATTACTTACATTTCATATGCTAGTTTTAATATGAATGTTTATGTTATGTTTAAACACGTTCATATGAGGAATGCATTGGACATAGCAAGTGATAGGTGGATCCAGCTATAGCTCCTCGATGCATCGGTAGGTCTCATGAGACAAACTAGTTTCTTGGAAAAAGGCCCTGAAAAAATATTATTTTTAGTCTTGTAACAAGGCCTTGGCTATGTGGTTATGATATTTTGGCATTATGAATTCCATCATTATGAATGTGGTTATTGATATTACATGTGATTATTCAACTATTAGAATATCCATATGAATAACTAAATGGCATTATTTAATTTTATCTCTTCCAAATTATGATTAAGTTAACGTTTAAAAGGATTTTGTTTTAGTTATACATTGACTTAATTGTTTATGCTTATTTATGAATGTTTCCTCTATATTGTTATCCTTACTGAGAATCTGAGCTCACCCCTTTCTATGAGTTATTTTTCCCTGGACGTGAAGAAGTATTTTATGACTGACCTACATGGATAGTCAGAGGGTATATGAGTGTGTAATATGGATACTATGTTGTTTTAGTTTTTCATTTTATCATGTAATGTAAGACTTGTGAATGTATCTAGTGTTTCCAAGGCTACTAAACTAATTGGTCTTTCTAGACGTGATCTTTTGTGATCATGCCAGTGTTATATAATAATGCAGCATCTCTGGGTAACTGTGGTCGGGGTGTTACATCTATGATGTAGATAATTCATATATATTTCATTATAATATATATAGTTGATATTATCTCCCATTTATCTCTATATTAGAATTAATATACTTATATAAAATGAGAGTGTGTCATTCTGTCACATTCATTGATTTTAATAATATTAATATCATATTCATGGTAATGTGTCCATTAAGAAATTACATTTCAAAAAATAGATTACATTGGTAGAATTATGTGATCCAAAAGGATTTTTACAACTTTTAATGTAATTTTATAATATTATGTTTACCTTTATTTACATGTTTTACTATTTATCGTGGTAATAAAAAATTATTAATGTGACTATTCATAATATCAAACAAAATAAAAGAAACTTATTAATATAATTTGGGTCCAGTGATTAATATTAGGGAAAATATTTTTCAAAAATTTAAAAATAGTAGTTGTATTAATTAATTTTAAATTATTCATCATTGATAAAATGTAAAAATGGGATTTTCAGTAGTAAAATCTTTTAAAATATTGACATTTGTTTATTTCAAATTTTAGTGTAAAAAATAATTCCAACGACCCAATTTATATTTATTTATTAAAATATAATTTAATAATACTTTAAGACTATTAAAATTTATAATTTAACACTAATTTATTTTGATTAAGAATTTATTTTTTTCAACTAAAATTAATTATTCTCCACTATTTATAACAATATTAAAGTTATCAAAAAAACACCAAAAATTTATCAAAACAAAATATTGATGTCCATATTTCAAATTAGATGTTTTTTCTCAAATTTAACATATAAGAGTGTCAAATAATGTATATATTATCGGTGCACCATCAATTGGTGAAAACAGTACATGTTTTTTTGAAAAATACTTCTTTTATAAAAAAAAATGAATTTATTCTTATTTTATTTATTTGAAACACAAAATATGAATGTAAAAACTATATAGAATATATAAAATTCAAAATTTAGTTAATCTAATTCATAACCTATAATGTACCAGATAGGTTATATATCATATTAAATAAAAATATTTTATTAGTATATTGTGGTTTGGGAAAACATGGCCTTGCGTGTAACGCAAGACAAATCATTTTTGTGTGTAGAGTTACATTAAAATGTTGTTATGAAATAATAAGAATGAAATAAATTTATGTTTTTTTATAAATGAAAATATTATAATTTTTAGGATTGTATCATTCTCCCCTCCTTCAATAAATTGTGTCGTCACAATTTTAACTTGAGATCAAAACTAGGTTTTTCAAATTTCAAAAAACATTTTTTGGAATCCCAAATCAAAATATTTATTAATGAAACCACTATTTTATTATATTTAAAAAAAGATATGAATATTATCCAAAATAGCATATAGTATGGTTCCAAATAAGAAAACATGGAAATGAATGAAAAATAAAACCATCAGGTTTTGATATTGACTGATAAAGAACATGGTGAGGTAAAATTTTAAAATAAAAAATATTTAAATCTATGATGATATAAGGGACCATTTGATTCATCATAATATGGACTATGATAAAAAATTTTGTTTCAAGATCCTATCTCTAGAGTTGAAAAATTATTTTACAATTTTGAAATGCATATGATTGATTTCATTGAATGTGAAAAGTTTAATATTATTCCATGGTTGTGCATTAATCTATTTTCAAAAATAAATATATCTATGATGATCTAAGAGAATATTTTATTCATTTAAATAATGATTAGGATATCATATTCTGTTTCCAGAGCCTTCCCTGAGAGTTGAATATTCATTTTAATATTCATAAAATATCCTAGTTTATTTCATTCCATGTCAAAAGATTATTCTAATTAATTTTAACTCCTTGACCCATGTAGAACAGAGTCAATACATTTGTTTACTACATTGGAATTATAATAAGAAAATTAAATCATTTAGGACTGATCAATTTATTAGTCTTTGAAATACTAGATACAAACATAAGCTTTAGATTACATCTTAAAATTAAATATAACACATTATCCACATTTAAATCACTCATATCCCTTAGATGAGACCTGCAGGTCAATGATAATATACATATTTTCATCACATGGAAAATGAAAAAAATAATAAAGGGTGATCTCATATTATCAGTAAGGATAAACATTATAGTGGATGTTATCATAAATAAGAAAAAACCATTAAGGCAATGTATAAAACTAAAACAGAAGCCTTTTAAACATATTATTCTGTATAATATGGACATAATAAATCAAAAAATTATATTTAAACATTAACATTGATATTTTAATAGTTTAATAATATTAGTAATTTCAATATCTAATATCATAAGGAGGATATGCATAATGTCAGACATCATAACCATACCATCGAGGACTCTTACAAAGACAATTACCATACCATCATGGGCTTGTTCCAAGAACATTATGATAGATTCATGGCCTTGTTTTAGGCACTATAATGGATCATGAGAGTCATTGATGCATTGAGGGGCTATAGCAGGCCTCACCTATCACTGAGTAAGTCCATTTCATTCCTCACATTAATAGAATAAAACATGACATAAACATTCATTTTAAAACTATTGTACAAATTGTTAATACTTTAACCATACATTAATAATGGTATAAAAATAGCACACGCATAGTCAAACATATAATAAAAAATTAAATACAATGTGGAAACTAATGCTGATATCAATGAATGAGATCTATTAAAATCATTAAAAATCATTGAGATATATATATATATATTCACATTAAATCATTTAAAAGTTATTATATTATAAAATAAAACATATATTTAGAATATAACTTTATAATATTGTAAGTTAACATTCAAAATGTTAGTGTGTCATGACAGCGGAAATAACAGGTCACACCATATTAGTTAAAAATCATTCATTCCATAATTTTTTGAATATATAATAAATTACCCCATTTTGAAAAAACTTGTAATGTAACGGCCCGAGATTTTATGAAAAATATTCTTTTTAATTTTATTAATGTCTTGTGATTTACGCTACATCAAAAGGATCTTGCACAACACACATCCTTGACTTGCCTTGCATTACACGCAATCGCGACCTTCCTCGATAGCGTGTGTAGTACGCAATAACGAGTTTCATTAAACAACAATATGCTATTAAAATATTATTAAAACTAGCCGTTATGAATAGTAATAACCACTTTTGAAATTTTGTATATTTTATTTTTCAAAATGGAATTAATTTCTG
The DNA here is from genome assembly GCA_963277665.1 of Viscum album. Lineage (NCBI taxonomy): Eukaryota > Viridiplantae > Streptophyta > Magnoliopsida > Santalales > Viscaceae > Viscum > Viscum album. The sequence goes on from OY728161.1 coordinate 1,599,465,026, forward strand.
GATTCGTAATATCGAAATTAGCTTAGGGTGAAATTTTGGTACTTTTCGGATAACTTTCATATTCTGATGAATAGTGAAAATTACTATATTATAATTAAAAACAACTTTTTTAATCGAAATAATTAATAGTGATAAATCATTAAATTGAGTGGTTTTAAAGTATATTTAGAATATATTATTACAATTTAATACGATGTTGGTCATTGGATGTAATTTCACATTTAAACCAGACATAATCAAGTGTCAATCTTTTGGTAGATATTGTTTCATAAAAACACGCTATTTGTTTTAATAGCAGGATTTAATTATAAAATTAATTAATGCAACTTCTATGTTATGAATTTGGTAAAATAGAATTTATTTTTTAATTCGGAATATGAAATATAGCTTAGGATGAAATTTTGGCATTTTTCTGAAAAACATCAATTTTTGATGAATAGTGAAACTACTAAGTGGTAGTTAAAAAACTGAATTTTTCATAAAACTTAATTTTACCACTTCTGTGAATGGAATTTCAAAAATCCGAGAGACACGGTTGATGTCAGTAAGTAAAATGTGGTTCAATGAGATGAAAATAATTTTTGGTGAATAGTAACTTTTTACTTTTATTTACCACGGTTAAAAGTAAATAGGGTAATTAAGGGTAAAAATGATATTAATATTACCCTAACTCATGTCATAATTCTATTGGACAAGTGTATCTCGACCAAAAACAACCTTAAGTTTAAAATATTATCATTTAGGCCCACTTGGATTAGATTAGAACATTTATTATTATTTAATTCAAAGAAGAGTTAAAAGAGTTAAAATCAAAGTATATTTACTAAAAATTTTTAATATAGGGTTTTACATAAGATAAATTCGATTGTAAATATTCATTAGAAAGATAAAAAGATTTCCTACATGATGGTATTTTATTTGTAATTTTTAGACGTCAAATAATTTAATTTATTTATGACACAATGATGATGCAGTAATTATCTTATTAATGAAATATTGACATAATTGATATTATAAATACCAAAATAAATGTAATTTAAGACTTTTTATTAATTCCACTAATTTTCTAGGATACTATGATATATTATTGTTGATTTAATCAACTTTTTTAGAACATATAATTCTGTTATGACTTTCACAAAAATCATGTATCAAATAGTGTCAAAATTGAGACAAAATAGTTTTTAAATCAAATATTATATTATTAATTGTTATTTTATTCCTAAAAATATAAGGTTCGGCCAAATGACTTAGATAAGGATATATATATTAATAATATACAATTTGGGGTTCGTTTGGCATGTTATAGTAAGTTTATTAACTATATAGTGAAAGAAAACAAAAAGACACGGTAAAAGTTAAATTATGCAACTTAGAGTTAAATCTAATTGATAATGTTAAAATAATACCCTAAACATGTCTAAATTCTATTGGATGATAGTATTTCGACCCATCCCCACTTTAGCTTCGAAATAAGACCCTTTGGAACCATTATAAACCGATTTTGACTTTAATATAAAATAATATTTTGAGATATTCCTAAGGTGCCCCTCTCCTACCTTATAAAAGGACACCTCATCCCCCTCCTCCTCACACCAATTTGAGCACTCAAGCTCGGCCAACCCCTGCCAAAATCTCTTCTCCACTTCCCTAGAAACATCCTAGAGGTTCTGGTCTTCCAAAAAGACCAATTTTAGTGCCCTAAGGGGAGTTCTCAAAGAGGCGCTTCAAAGAAGAGGTAATTACCATTACCAATTCTTTCATCTTTATTTCTTCTTCCACTTATTCTTCTTAGGTTGTTTCATTATGAAGTAATAACATCAGTATAACTCATATAATGATATGTTATTATAAGTATGAAACAACCCTATTTCACCATCTATCCATCCTACGGGAAAAGAAATCACCACACGTGCGTACGTACGGAATACCGTCTCCACGCCGTGGTGTAATCTATTTTCCACCACCACCTTACATGGATGGGTATAATGGTTAAAGAATAACTATACATAGTTATTACAACATCATATTGATTCTGATATATTGTATAATCCACTCCAATTCAATTCAATATTTATTGAAATGATATCATCGCTCGTGCGTATGTACGGACTACCGTCTCCACGACGCGATGAGATTCATTCTCCATGTTAACCATTTAAGAATGATTATAAAGTATATATAAGAAATAATAATGAAATATATGACATTATAAAGCTACTGGATTTATGTATATATATATATATGTATGTCATCTACTTACTTCCATTCAAGACAATAAGGAAAGGAAAACAGCGTTCATGCGTACGTACGGACTACCGTCTCCATGAACTGTGTTTTTCATTTCATTTATCTATCTATTATATATATATATATATACTGAATATATATGATATATAAATCATATTTTATATTCTGGAAGTAATTAAATCATGATATAAGTAATAATAATGTCAAGAACAACAGTCAAAACACCTACGATAAATGAAACGATTTTACCCAAAACGCTTCTTTAACATGGAATTTACAAAAGAACGGGTAATATAATGTCATAAGTGAACCATATATGATAACATAACAATGAATATGATTCTGTAATAAGTCAATGAAATTATTTAAATCATTATACAGGAGGTTCGGACACATACGAAGCAAATCGGACCTAAGGTAAGGGGAATATCACAATCTCATTTTTATCAGAGATTGTTTATACTTTGAAATTTATTGGGGTGTATTTTATCATCCACATCCATGTTTCCTCAATATGTAATATTATTTCCATTCACCTAAAATTGTTTAAAACCTATTTTACCCTTCAGTGAGTTTTTAGTAAAAGATATGAAAGGAATCTTTTGTCGTTTTTTGTACGAGATACTTTTTTTGACTTTTTCCGACAAAAGTAAGAGAAGAATGTTTTTTTAACGTATACGGCATGAATGGATTTTTAAAACATTATTTCCAAGAAGATTCATTTACAAGTTTTCAAGTTTATTTTTAATCATCTTCTTTTTTTTAAAGTCATTTGACATGTTATGAAAGGAAAAATGTTTTTGAAATAGAATGGATATTTTCCTCAAGAATGGAGTTCAAGTATTTTATCAAAATTATTTTCCATCTAAGATAATAAAAGGGTTCTGTTTCTATCACTATTATTACATGGATTTGATTATTTTGTAATGGAAATATATTTTTGAATTCCTTTATCTTATATGAATTGTTTTATGATGTCATGTTGTTTAAGAATCCCATTTTTATTACATGGGTTACGCTATGATGTATGGTTTATGATTATGTGGCACACATAAGAAAGGATTCATTATAATATGGGTGGGACCTATATCTCCATCCAATGCATTGGGTAAAGATTTTATATCTCATGATATAGACAGGGCTGGAACGGTAGGTTATACCGGTTCAGTGAAATAGGACTGAAATGAGGGTTACTCGATTCAGAAAGGGACTTTGTCCACTAAGATAGTCTTGGCAATGAGTCTTGACTAACAAGAAATGATTCTCTATGATTATGTGTGAATGCCAGAAAGTTTCATGTTTTATGTTATGATTATTGTGATTACATTTCACTACCATGATTTACCCCATGTTATGAAATTATGATCTCTTTTGCAGGTTAAGATTTCCAAAAGTTATGTGCTTATGTATATGATGTGATTGATATTTCTTTTGATTACCCTTTCTGAGCATTTGAGCTCACCCTTTTATGTTTTCTTTTCCCCAGGATATAAAAAAAGGGTTTTAGGTAAAAAAAAGGGAAGATCTTTATGGGAGATATTGAAGATCTTTCACCACGATTAGAATATTATGTTCCGAGTTTCCAAAGACACTAAACTATTTCGATCATTGTGTGTGTGTTTTTGTTATGTACCAAGTATTCCGCAAAAGTAATGTAATGTCCATGTACATCAAGCTTCGGGTCTCTACAGTTGGTATCAGAGGAAAGGTTTAGTCAACCTTTGGAAACTAGGATGCAAAAACATTAGTGAGATCCCTAGAGATATTTCTACGGTATGTCTAGGGATGTCCCTAAGGTTAAGTATACGTATAAGTTATAGTACTAGAACTACGCTAACGATCATAGAATTAAACCTAAGATGTTAGATATTGAAGGTACTCCCCCTTTATTATGTTGTTTTCCCTAGCATCATTTTTTCCTCTCACGCTATTCTTTTTGGGTTTTAGACGATGGCTGGAACCGGAAGGAACCGTGTTGATCAATGCAATGGACAATGAAATGGTTGTCCTCCTGAACAATCAAATGTTATGGGAGATGGAGTGAAAAATCTTATTGCTATACTTACACAAGCTATGAATCATTCTGGATTTCCAAATGAGCAGAGAAGGGAACAATATTCTATTGAGTCCTTCATGAGGCAACGTCCACCTTCTTTCAGTGGGTATTCAGATCCACTTGTTACTGAACAATGGATCAGTACCACTGAAAAGATATTTTCAGTTCTTCAATGTTCTGAACATGATAAAGTCATCTTAGCAGTATATCGTTTGGAAGGTGAAGCTGATCAATGGAGGAATCTTATCAAGAATACAAGGCAAAGAGATGAAATTGAGTCCATGGAATGGGACAAGTTCAAGAACTTATTTTTCAATAAGTACTTCCCTCGTATTCTTCGAACGAAGATGGAAAAGGAGTTTCTTGAGCTGAAACAGAAGGATGATGAATCTGTTGGTATATACGAAGCGAATTTTACAAGACTTGCAAGGTATACATCTGGCCTTATAATCCAACCTGAAATTAAAATTGATCGATTTTTCAGTGGCTTAAAACCAAGTCTTCTAAGGGCATTAGCTATACGAGACTTCAGTAGATATTAAGAAATTGTGCGTTGTGCTATGAAGGTAGAAATGGAAGTTGGTGTTACATATCCATCTCATGGTTTTGAAAAGAAACGAAAGATGGAGTTCAAGGAGAAATCTCAGAATAATGGTGAAAAGAAGATGAATGTTTCCTTATTCTCAAAGTGTGGAAAGAAGCATGGTGGAGATTGTCTTAAAGGGACTAGAAAATGTTTTAAGTGTGGAAAAGAAGGTCATCGAGTAGCTGAGTGTCGAAGTAATGGAAAAAGGGTTTCTAATGATGTGAACAAAGCAAACACTGCAGAGAGCGCACCACCAAAACTTCAATGTTTCAAGTGCAAGGAGATGGGACATTATGCCAATAAATGCCCTAATCCAAGGGTTAGTGATGATCAACATGAGCAACCACTTAAGGAAAAGGACAAAGCGAATTCACATGCGATCACTATTGGCGATGTTGAATATGACAATGATGTGGAGGAATGATTAAGTGTTTGTGTAATGGGATTCCAAAATAGTGTTGTATATAGTATCGTGGAATATTGGAATATTTATGTATTGCTCTATTGTGGTTTTCAATAATTTTATGGTACCAGTAACCATGGAAAGTGATTGAGATATTTTTGGAAAAAGAATGATATGCGCATAATGAAGGGAAAATGAGAAAATTAAATATTTGACAGTATTCATGAGCTCATGATTGATATAAGGACTAAGTGATATCATGGTTTGATTATAAAGAATTTCGAGGATTCTGGTATGTGGAAAGTGTTAACGTTTAACTGCATTCATGTTTTCACTAAGGTTCAATGGGTATTCAAGAGAATACATGATTAAGGACTTTGAATGTTTAGAATGTGACCAACAAGACATATCTTATGATATATGGGGATCAAAGATGGTATTAAATCTCTGGTAATGGTTTTCACTATATTATGAGAGTGTACTGCAGTATTATGGGTAAGCCTAAAGATTGGAATGGATTATGTTGGACATAAGGATAGAAGTTTTTTTTAGAAAAAGGACAACCTGCAGGACGGGCGACAGCCCATCGCGTCGGACAAGGCTATGGGAATCGAACCCACAACTGAAATGCGACTGGCCTTTATCGCCTACCACTGGCCTACAGGAAGTCCATGTTTAGTAGAAACTAGTTTTATTATATTAAGCTGTATGACATATGATGTATAAGTACATTTTAGGAACCATATATGATTAATCTCACTATATATCGACTTATGTATATAATTTTTTTCTAACCATTTGTTTGAGACAGTTGGAATGACCCGTCATTCTATCACATGATCTACTAACACTTCACGAATAACAAATTCAACTTGATTTATTTAAGAGATGAAGTGGAAATTGTTAAAGGCACGAACAACAGTGAGGTTGTACCAAAATAAAGTAAGTATTTATTCTAATTCAAATTCTTTAACTTTAGGGAAATGATCTTGAAAACCAAAAATGTTGTCCTAGTGATCTTATATCTGATGAATCAGATGGTACCTTAGATCGTCACAAATTTATGGCTTTGTTATTGCTGGCTTTTCCATAGCCATGTTCTCTACCACTCTCCATCAGAACATGATGGTTAGATTTCTCTTCCATATCCATATTTTTACCTATGTGGAAACCCAGGGATTAGTTTATTTGGGTAACCGTTACGTTTCATACTTTCGTTTTTAAAGATTGGTTTTGGTATTCCTTTTTCCGATGTGGGTTTCTATTAAAGAAACTTTTGAATAATAACCCATTTATAACCCCGACGAATTTCGAGGGCGAAATTCATTTTAAGGGGGGTAGAATGTAACAGCCCAAGATTTTATGAAAAATATTCTTTTTAATTTTATTAATGTCTTGTGTTTTACGCTACATCAAAAGGAGCTTGCACAACACACATCCTTGACTTTCCTTGCATTACACGCAATCACGACCTTCCTCGATAGCGTGTGTAGTACGCAATAACGAGTTTCATTAAACAACAATATGCTATTAAAATATTATTAAAACTAGCCGTTATAAATAGTAATAACCACTTTTGAAATTTTGTATATTTTATTTGTCAAAATGGAATTAATTTCTGGATTCGTAATATCGAAATTAGCTTAGGGTGAAATTTTGGTACTTTTCGGATAACTTTCATATTCTAATGAATAGTGAAAATTACTAGATTATAATTAAAAACAACTTTTTTAATCGAAATAATTAATAGTGATAAATAATTAAATTGAGTGGTTTTAAAGTATATTTAGAATATATTTTTACAATTTAATACGATGTTGGTCATTGGATGTAATTTCACATTTAAACCAGACATAATCAGGTGTCAATCTTTTGGTAGATATTGTTTCTTAAAAACACGCCATTTGTTTTAACAGCCGGATTTAATTATAAAATTAATTAATGCAACTTCTATGTTATGAATTTGGTAAAATATACTTCATTTTTTAATTCGGAATATGAAATATAGCTTAGGATGAAATTTTGGCATTTTTCTGAAAAACATCAATTTTTGATGAATAGTGAAACTACTAAGTGGTAGTTAAAAAACTGAATTTTTTATAAAACTTAATTTTACCGCTTATGTGAATGGAATTTCAAAAGTCCGAGAGACACGGTTGATGTCAGTATGTAAAATGTGGTTCAATGAGATGAAAATAATTTTTGGTGAATAGTAACTTTTTACTTTTATTTACCACGGTTAAAAGTAAATAGGGTAATTAAGGGTAAGAATGATATTAATACTACCCTAACACATGTCCTAATTCTATTGGACAAGTGTATCTCGACCGAAAACAACCTTAAGTGTAAAATATTATCATTTAGGCCCACTTGGATTAGATTAGGACATTTATTATTATTTAATTCAAAGAAGAGTTAAAAGAGTTAAAATCAAAGTATATTTACTAAAACATTTTTAATATAGGGTTTTACATAAGATAAATTCGATTGTAAATATTCATTAGAAAGCTAAAATGCTTTCCTACATTATTGTAGTTTATTTGTAATTTTTAGACATCAAATAAGTTAATTTATTTATGACACAAAGATGATGCAGTAATTATCTTATTAATGAAATATTGACATAATTGATATTATAAATACCAAAATAAATGTAATTTAAGACTTTTTATTAATTCCACTACTTTTCTAGGTTACTATGATATATTAGTGTTGATTTAATCAACTTGTTTAGAACATATAATTCTGTTATGACTTTAACAAAAATCATGTATCAAATAGTGTCAAAATTGACACAAAATAGTTTTTAAATAAAATATTATATTATTAATTGTTATTTTATTCCTAAAAATCTAAGGTTCGGCCAAATGACTTAGATAAGGATATATGTATTAATAATATAAAATTTGGGGTATGTTTGGCATGTTATAGTAAGTGTATTAACCATATAGTGAAAGAAAACAAAAAGACACGGTAAAAGTTAAATTATTTAACTTAGAGTTAAATCTAATTGATAAGGTTAAAATAATACCCTAAACTTGTCTAAAGTCTATTGGATGATAGTATTTCGACCCATCCCCACTTTAGCTTCGAAATAAGAACCTTTTGAACCATTATAAACCGATTTTTACTTTAATATAAAATAATATTTTGAGATATTCCTAAGGTGCCCCTCTCCTCCCTTATAAAAGGACACCTCCTCCCCCTCCTCCTCACACCAATTTGAGAACTCATGCTCGTCCAACCCCTGCCAAAATCTCTTCTCCACTTCCATAGCAACATACTAGAGGTTCTGGTCTTCCTCAAAGACCAATTTTATTGCCCTAAGAGGAGGTCTCAAAGAGGCGCTTTAAAGAAGAGGTAATTACCGTTACCAATTCTTTCATCTTTATTTCTTCTTCCACTTCTTCTTCTTAGGTTGTTTCATTATGAAGTAATAACATCAGTATCACTCATATACTGATATGTTATTATAATTATGAAACAACCCTATTTCACCATCTATCCATCCTACGGGAAATGAAATCACCGCGCGTGCGTGCGTACGGAATACCGTCTCCACGCCGTGGTGTAATCTATTTTCCACCACCACTTTACATGGATGGGTATAATGGTGTAAAGAATAACTATACATAGTTATTACAACATCATATTGATTCTGATATATTGTATAATCTACTTCAATTCAATTCAATATTTATGGAAATGATATCATCGCTCGTGCGTACGTACGGACTACCGTCTCCACGACGCGATGAGATTCATTCTCCATGTTAACCATTTAAGAATGATTATAAAGTATATATAAGAAATAATAATGAAATATATGACATTATAAAGCTAATGGATTTATGTATATATATATATGTATGTCATCTACTTACTTCCATTCAAGACAATAAGGAATGGAAAACAACGTTCATGCGTACGTACGGACTACCGTCTCCATGAACGGTGTTTTTCATTTCATTTATCTATCTATTATATATATATATACTGAATATATATGATATATAAATGATATTTTATATTCTGGAAGTAATTAAATCATGATATAAGTAATAATAATGTCAATAACAACAGTCAAAACACCTACGATAAATGAAACGATTTTACCCAAAACGCTTCTTTAACATGGAATTTACAAAAGAACGGGTAATATAATGTCATAAGTGAACCATATATGATAACATAACAATGAATATGATTCTGTAATAAGTCAATGACATTATTTAAATTATTATACAGGAGGTTCGGACACATACGAAGCAAATCAGACCTAAGGTAAGGGGAATATCACAATCTCATTTTTATCTGAGATTGTTTATACTTTGAAATTTACTGGGGTGTATTTTATCATCCACATCCATGTTTCCTCAATATGTAATATTATTTAAATTCACCTAAAATTGTTTAAAACCTATTTTACCCTTCGGTGAGTTTTTAGTAAAAGATATGAAAGGAATCTTTTGTCGTTTTTCATACGAGATACTTTTTTTGACTTTTTTCGACAAAAGTACGAGAAGAATGTTTTTTTAACTTATACGGCATGAATGGATTTTTAAAACATTATTTCCAAGAATATTCCTTTACAAGTTTTCAAGTTTATTTTTAATCATCTTCTTTTGTTTTAAAGTCATATGACATGTTATTAAAGGAAAAATGTTTTTGAAATAGAAAGGATATTTTCCTCAAGAATGGAGTTCAAGTATTTTATCAAAATTATTTTCCATCTATGATAATAAAAGGGTTCTGTTTCTATCCCTATTATTACAGGGATTTGATTATGTTGTGATGAAAATATTTTTATGAATTCCTTTATCTTATATGAATTGTTTTATGATGTCATGTTGTTTAAGAATCTCATTTTTATTACATGGGTTACGCTATGATGTATGGTTTATGATTATGTGGCACACATAAGAAAGGATTCATTATAAGATGGGTGGGACCTATATCTCCCTCCAATGCATTGGGTAAAGATTTTATATCTCATGAGATAGACAGGGCTGGAACGGTAGGTTATACCGGTTCAGTGAAACAGGACTGAAACGAGGGTTACTCAATTCAGAAAGGGACTTTGTCCACTAAGATAGTCTTGGCAATGAGTCTTGACTAACAAGAAATGATTCTCTATGATTATGTGTGAATGCCACAAAGTTTCATGTTTTAAGTTAGGATTATTATGATTACATTTCACTGCCATGATTTACCCCATGTTATGAAATTATGATCTCTTTTGCAGGTTAAGATTTCCTAAAGTTATGTGCTTATGTATATGATGTGATTGATATTTCTTTTGTTTACCCTTACTGAGCATTTGAGCTCATCCTTTTATGTTTTATTTTCCCCAGGATATAAAAAAAGGGTTTTAGGTAAAAAAAAGGGAAGATCTTTATGGGAGATATTGAAGATCATTCACCACGATTAGAAGATTATGTTCCGAGTTTCCAAAGACACTAAACTATTTCGATCCTTGTGTGTGTGTTTTTGTTATGTACCAAGTATTCCGCAAAAGTAATGTAATGTCCATGTACGTCAAGCTTCGGGTCTCTACATGTAAATATTACATTCAAAATGATTTATAAAAATTAAAATATGGGTAATCAATGAATTTAATAAAATAGTAATAATACTTTCAAATGTATTTTTAAGAAAAATGGACATGGATGATAATTATGTCCTGGAAGATACTTACGTAAAAACATCCTCGGATAAATATGATATTTGGAAATTAAACCATAAATAAAACCATTAAAATATTCTGTTTTGAAAAAATTATAATGAAGATATAAATATAAATAAAATGTCTTATATAATGCTTTTATATCCAAATAATGAGTTATATAACATAATAGCATGAATATTGAAATGAAGAAAGGAATAATTCTTCAAACATTCAAGGCATCCCATATGACTTTGAACCTTTAAATCAAAATCCTGATATCATAAAATAATATATCAAATACCATGGAGAACATGTACTCATTATATGAAATATAATAGGGTAATTACATACACCCGCATAGGAAATAGTCGGTGAACATGGCTTATATCTTATAAAAATTAAAAGTTAGATGAAATTCCCTTAACTCAGGTCTAATACTCTCTCTATGTGTATTAACCTCCTGTATAATTTTTTCAGAACATATTATTAACTTATATTAGATTAATATTAATATTTATTATATAATATATGATTTTTATGACTTTATATAACCAGTTGATTATCCATTCCATGTTAAAACATAGTTTTAGGTAATAATCGCTTTGTTTATCATACACAATTTGACTTGTTATTCATGATGATATTACATAGATATTGATTTACATACTAATAGAATGTATAAATGGATTTTTATATCATATATATTAAGTTTAAACATATATATAATTGATATATATATATATATATATATAATGTAATACACTATTCCAGGAGACGGTAGGTTTTATGTATGTATAAACGTTGTTTCTCTTTTCTTATTGTATTGAATGGAAGTAAGTGAATGAAATATATGTACATACAAAAATATATACAAAAATACCTACAAAAACATATATAAATATTATTTCAGTATCATTATTATGTAATATATTTCATACTTATTCATAATATATTTTTATAGTCATTCTTGGATGGTGAAGGTGGAAGATTAGTCACATCATGTCTTAGAGACGGTAGCCTGTATGTATGCCCCAACGATGATATAAATACAATTAAATTGGATTTTAATTTGATGGTATATTAATCATAAAAAATACATATCATTTTATATTCATTATTTAAATACATTATTCTCATCATCATACCAAGCCAAATAAAGTATTTTTGAATAATAAATGACACCACGACGTGGAGACGGTAAGTTGTACGCATGCACACTTGGTTATATTGTTATTAATAGGATGGGTAAAGGAGGTATAGGGTTTTACCATACTTATAATAACATCTCATCATGTATATGTGTAATGGAATGGTCCGTCATGGTCCAGTTCTTTTCCTAAAACTATGTCCCATTAAACGGTTCCACCGAAACGGTGGCACCTATCACGGTCAGACACCAAAATAGTGGCACCACATACTGTGTCACTGATGATTGTGGAACCATGCTAGTAGCATCGTGAGGGTGGCACCGTGTCCATGGAACCGCTTACCATGTCTCACTAACTAGTGTCCCATCCTTGTTTGTTTTTCCAGTTCCACCCCTCCAACATATCTGTTGACGTAAAAATGTATTAATACACCATTCAAATACATTTAAATCTCATAAATGATATCTAAAATTCACCAAGACACGAGAAATCCATGACTTACCAAACCGTGTTGCTTTTCTGGAATGTAACAACTTTTTCCTGTACATTCAAATTCCTCCCCATATTGCATGTTCTTCCTCTAATTGACGAAAAACATTTAACTCATAGCTTTCATGGACACCAATATTATTATAATTATTAAATGAATATTTATTCCATCATGTGTAACCACCCAACTACGTGGAGAAACCATAATCCCTCATTAATTCCTTTCAATATTTTGATATCTCGTAACTCAATGATATCACCTTTTTATCACACAAGAATTCTTTTCTTTGGGGATGATCTCGTTTTTTTCTTTTACATTGTGTTTTTAGAGTCCCCCTTCTTGGGGAAAGTGGTGCGCCTGTTCGGGATATTTTCGTCTCTCTCTTGGTATCCTCAGAGATACTCCCCTTCATGTTGTGCATCCCCCGTTCTTGGCGTGTGGAGAGAAACTTCGACAATTTTTCATCCAGGTAGGTTTATTCCTTCGACTCACCATACTGGGTATCATTCGGGGTGGGTATGATAATGTTTATTTCAGGAATAGATGATAACAAAACATAAAAAGGATAATGATTAAACTTTTAACGAATGAGGGGGTGTGTATGATGTTTCTACTGTACTCTTTTACAACTTCTAATATGATGTGAATTGTATGGGATTTTCCCACTGAAAATCATGGTCGTTGGTGGTCATTCCTTGCGAAATATGTTTATTGTATTATGTGATGATTGAATTCCTGTAACATGGATATTGGTTAATGAAATTAACCTGATTGATTAAATGAATTTCAAGTGAATAAGTATACTTGTGTGATCACATATGTTAACCAATCTAAAAGAAGAAACTCAATGAATCGTGAGATAGATTCTGGAAACTCCCTTGATCTGTCTCGGAAATATGTGTGGTTGTTCGACTTGTTCCTTGGGGAGTGGCATGGATAGAGATGGGATACCTTATTGTGGTTCAGTTGTTGGTTGATGGATCTGAGGCCATGTGGCGCCGTATTGTGAGTCTTGTTTTGGTTCGAGTACTTTGAAGGATCTCATAACTCCCTTTTTTTGTTGTGACATTACAAGAGAACCGGGTGTGAGTGTTTAAATTTCTGCTTGGATGTTTTTACATGGATAATGGCTATGCCTGTTAGTTGCCCTGTTCTAAATAATTACTTAAATGTAATCACTTGAGTATGAAAATAAGAATGGGTTAATTGGGAAATTGTCTTCTGGTAATGATTTGTGACTTGGTCATGGGTGTTATTCTTTTTTTGAATGAATAATAACAATGGTGTTTGTGTATAGGATGGTTTGAAGACCCCTAGGTTGGGATGATTGCTTGTTTAATTATACGTATGACTTTAGTTATTATGATTCTAATTAAAACCTCACCCACGTTGAGCACTTCGTTCCAAACACCCTCATTTCATGGGGGAGGGTGTTCTTTCCAACACTCCAATGAGTGGCTAGTTATTAGCTCCTTTTCTGCTCCCTTTCCCAAGTATCCCATGATTCTTCAGGCAGGTTGTGATGACCTAAGGTCCAATATATACATAGATTATTTAGGAAAGGTATGTTATGGTTGATGGCCTTGGTGTGTTCGGGAAGGTTGTTCCCATGTGGGTTTAGGATGAGGCCAATGTTTCTTCGGGTGTGGAGGTATTTTTTATAGCCCATGTGTCTTCAGATGTGATAGTAGTTGTTATGGAACAGGTTTCTGTGGGCATTTTTATTGGTGGCAGTGGCCTGGTGTCTGCGGGTGAGATGTGAGGTTGTCGTAGCACAAGTGTGTACGGGCGGGGTATGGTAGTGGGACTACGGTGAGAATGGCGGTAGAGGTTTGACACATAGTAAGTTTTAAATAACTAGTGAGAAAGTGGTGAGGGGTACCCAAACATCTATGTGTTATTGCAATTGCATTACATTACATGTGTTATTTGGGTAGGGGTCTATGGTGAGGTGTGGGTGGATATTTTCCTTATTAAGTTCTTGGTTATCTCTTTTCTTCACAGGGAATTATAATTCCACACCACTTGTGCATGAGAGCTTTTAGTTTTCCTTTATGAGTATACTTGTATACTAACCATATGTATATAAAATTTCATTCAGGTTTTCAGGATGACTCCGAGGACCATGAGGGAACGTACTAGTTTAGACAACAAGACAATTGATATTGCTATTTTTTCCTTATTATTTAGCTTTTTAGTTTTCTTGTTTTGTTGCAATTATTATTGAACATGCATATAGGAAGGTATTGTTTGGATAATAAATTTACTTTTAGTTTGGTGTTGTTTTGGACTTGCTATCTTATCTCCCAGTCCTACTAAAAAGGGTAATGCCTTCCATTTTTGTCTATGATTCTATACCCTTGGTTCTAGTCTACAATATGGGACCTATTGTAGGTGGGTCTCGAGGGGTCATTATATATCCTTGAACATGAATAATGAATCGTCTGACAATCTTCTCTCCCTTCCCTCTTCTTGGTGAAGTCGGATCATGTTAGAATGGCATTAGGGGGGAAGTGTTTGAGAGATAGGATGCATATCGGTGTTAGGCATAGTGAGGATTGAATGGGATGGTAGGTAAAAGTTTTAATGAAAGCTCGGTGCATGAAATAGGCTAGGGAATATGGTCTAGGAAAAGGTATTTAAGGGCCACTATGATTTGATGCAATTAATATGGGTATGCCGAACCACCATGAGGGACTACACTTATTTTAGGGTAGAGACTGTAGGAAAGGTACATGAATCATAAGGAATTGTGTTCTTGTGTGTCTTGGGTATTTTTGGGTTTAAAAATGAATAATAAGTCTATGAAAAATTAAAATCACTCTTCTACAATACTAAGACTTAATAATTCATTGTTTGCCTTGCTGCTATGGCACTTGGATGCTGACCAGAAGTATTGCGGGCTATCGAGGCCCAATAGGATGCTTCGGAATATCGGCAGAGGGATGACTGAGAGGAGGAGGAAAATCAGTGGAAGATGACTCTTCATTCTTTCTATAGGCAGACCCATGGGAATTACAAGGGTAGCATCTCAAATATGAAGACATATAGCTTCATCAAGAAGCCGGTGATAACATTCAGCTTTATTCGGGCTCTGAAGGAGTACTGGTATCATCTTGCTATAAGCATTATTATTAGAGTAGCGTTTCAGTGGTTTATGATCAACCTTGGGGAGAATAGGGAGGCTCAGGTTATGTGGAAAAACCTTGATAGGGACTTCTGAGTGGAATTACTATCTTCCACGGTGAAGGATGAGAAGAGGTAGGAGCCACTCTCCCTTCGGCATGGGAGTATGTTAGTGTGGAGGTTGGGGATCAAGTTCAAGGATCCCCTTCACTTTTCTCTCGACCTCTTCCTGAATGAGGAGTCTTGAGAGAGATGTGTAGTGGAGGCACTCCAACCTTCTCTTCAGTATGATATTACTCCCTTCACTCTACCGAAGTACACAGATGTCCAGAAGAAGGCTGAAATTGTAGAGAGGATGCACACTCTGTTAGGTGTGCCACGAGAGAGGATCCATTTGGTATTTTCAAAGGTAAAGTATTTCAATAGGAGGCCTCAAGCGTCAGGGCCTTCTAGGATTCTGCTAGTGGGGAGCAGGCCCCATCAGTTCCAGTTTCAATCACCCAGTCCACACCTGTTTCTTTCGGGCCGAGGACCGAGATGCATCATATATGGCAACCGTGGTAACATTTGGAATCAGTTCCAAGAACGAGTCTAATAATGTGGGGGTGGTCTAGTGCAGTACCCCCCTTAGAATCAGTAGATTCAAGCAAGTCCCTTTCAGAAACAGCCGTAGGGACAGTGAGCTCCCGCACCTCTGAGAGCAGATGTTGTTGGAGGAGAGAAGCCCCAGGGTGCTCCTTGGGGACCTCAATCAGAGAATTATCGGGGAGGCGGCTGTCAGCCTAGGGGTTGGGGAGTTATTCATGTAAGTAACAGACCACAGAGGAAGCAGTTCCATTAGGGTTGTAAGTCATTTGAGGTACGATCAGCTTGTTTAGTACACTTGCCTATGACTTGATTTATTCAAGTGATTCACAATCCTTTGTTTCACCCCATCTAGCCCTTGCATTGGGTCTAGATGGAGAGAGACATCCCCTACCATTGGTTTTGAGTATGCCAGTCTGAAGTCAGACTATCTTGTCACAAAATTTCCAATGGTGTAGACTAATGTTGGGACAACATCGGTCGACTGGGGACAATATTTTACTAAAGATTCAGCCATACTATTTCATTATATCCATCGATTAGATGTTCCCTGAGTATTCCATTATCAACTAATTATGAAGAAGGATCATGTTTTCGGATGTGGGTGTATAATGTGTGACCCTCTTCAGCCACATGGATTGTCAGGAGGACAACCGGTGGGTAGAGCCCCTTCTTTAATTGTTAGCTGAGTTGATAGCAGAGTCGGTGGATATAGAGAAGGCACTTGTCTCAGGGATTGTTAGTGAGTTCAGGAATGCCTTCCTAGAGGAGGTTGTGACTCTACCCCCTCAACGTGACATTGAGATTGGGTTATACATGAAACCTCATTCTAGTTTGAATTCCATGGCTCTCTATCAGATGGAGCCTTCTCAACTATGAGTGTTACGAATTCATATTGATGGCCTGATGAAGAAGGGTTTTGTTTGACCGAGTGTGTCACCTTGGGATGCTCCATCTTTTTCACAGAGAATGCAGATTGGGGTCTCATACTATACATTGACTATTGGATACTGAATTAGTTAATGTTCAAGAACTATTAGCTTCTCCTGAGGATATGAAACCTTTTTGACTAGTTTATGGTGGTCGAATGGTTCTCCAATATCGACATGTGATCATCATATCACCAGTTGAGGGTGAAGGATGGTGGAATCTCGAAGACTGCCTTCAGGTCAAGATATGGTCAATTTGAGTTCGTAGTCATGTAGATTAGTGTTTCGAACACACCATCCATGTTCATGGGGCTCATGAACAATGTCATCCCATAATATCTAGAACATTTCATAGTCGGGTTTTTTGATGACATCCAGATTTATTCAAGATCATAGGACGATAACCCTGAGAATATGATAACGATTATAGAAGACCTATGACATCACCGGCTCTATGAGATGCTATCCAAATGCTTGTTCTTGACACGAGAAGTGCACATCCATGGACATGTGGTTCCCGATAAGGGGACAGAAGTGGACCTGTTGAAGGTTAATGCAATTATTTCTCAAGAAGCACCATATAACGTTGAAGTAGTTCGTTGTTTCCTGGGTCTAGCGGGTTTCTACTAGATGTTTTTTCCCAACTTCCCCTGAGTTGCAGATCCCATGAAATCCTTGACCAAGAAGGATGATTTTTTTTATGTAGTGATCAGTGCCAAGAAGCCATCAGTCCTTTGAAGGGAATACTGGTTAGTTCCCCAGTATCGAGGTTCCCAGAGGAAGGAGTGACATTTGAGGTATTATGTGATGATTCAAAACAAGGCATGGGGTGTGAGCTAATGCAACACCATGGGGTTATCTCTTATGAATCTAGAATGTTAAGTACCCATGATCGTATCTATGACTCCCATGACTTGGAGCTCGTAGTGGTTGGGTTCGAAGTGGATGTTTTGGTTGTATTAACTCATTGAGGAGTGCATCGTTTTCTTCACGGATCACAAGAGATAGAGTTATATCTTCTCACAACGAGAACTGAATATGCGGACGTGTAGGTGGATGGATTTTCTTTAGGACTATGACATTGAAATCTCTTACATTGAATGTATTTTGAATGTGGTGGATGATGCCTTGAGTAGGAAGTCACAGAAGTATGTAGTTTAGAAGTTAGCAGATGCTTGGAAGGTGATGGAGGAGTTGGATTTACTACACTTTGATGAAATGATGGATGATGGTATAGGTTGTTTATTTAATATGACATTATGGTCCTCTCTACATCAAATGGTAGAGGAGTCTTAGTGGGGAGACTCGAAGAGCATAGGGATGAGTGATCAGGTCGACCAAGGAAATAACCAGGAAGGGTGGTCGGAAGAAGGTCAGAATTAGATTCTTTTCTAAGGGAAGTTGTTTGATCCAGAGATGATGTGTGGTTGAGTTCTTGGTGAGACACACAACTCACCCCTTGTAGTACAACCAAGAGTTTCCAAGAAGGACCAAGTCTTTAGAGGTCAGTATTGGTGGACTATTTTGAAGCGAAAAGTGGAAGAGTTTGTGGCAAAGTGCCTCGTGTGTTAGAAGGTGAAGGCTGAACACTACGTCCCAGGAGGTCTGTTACACCATTTAGATGTACCCCAGTGAATGTGGGATGAAATATCAATGGATTTTTTCACAAGACTACCAAGAGCTCAAGGGGGTTGTGATTATATCTTGTTAGTGGTGGTCCGACTGATGAAATCATCTCACTTCCTGGAATTCAAGGAGTCGAGTGCGGTGGTTTCCATAACCCAATGATATGTAGATGAGGTCGTACAGTTGCATGGAGTTATGAGGCCCATATTCTCTGATAGGGATAGTAGTTTACCTCATGGGTATGGAATGGATTGCAACATGCTTTTGGAACCCTGTTATGTCTCAACACAGCTTTCCACCCCCATGATGATGGGAAGACATAGCACACCATCCATAAATTTAAGGATCTTCTATAGAATAGTGTTTTGGACTTAGGGGGATCGTGGTGGACACTTTCCTCTAGTTTATTTTTAATAAAATAATAGCTATCTCTCTATCATTGGAACGGATCCGTTCGATGCATTTTACAAGAGGTCGTGTCGCTCAACCCTGTGCTGGAATGTGGTCTGGGAAGCAGGTGTTCATGGCTAGGAAGTGGTACAGAGCACAATGGAGAAGGTTTAGCTAATACGAGAGAGGATAAAGGAGGATCAATATTGGAATAAGTAATATGTCGATAATAGGAGGAGACACATGGAGTTCGAGGTCGGGGACCATGTTTTCTTGAACGTCTCTCCATATCGTGGAAAACAAACGTTCGATAGGGGAGTAAGATTTCTCATGGGTTCGTCGGACCCTTCGAGGTGTTGCAGCGGGTCGGCGAAGTGCTTTAATAGCTAGCGCTACCACCACCGCTACTGTGAGTGCAAGACGTCTTCCATGTGTCTCAGTTCCGTTGGTATCTGAACCGCGGATTGTTATTCCATGACTAAGGAAATCTAGATATTGAGAACTATGAGATGTTTGTAGAGAGACTAATGATGATCTAAAGTCGAGAGGGGAAGGTTAATTATGGAAGAATCGTTCCATTTTGTTTGTGCGTTATGGAGGCATGGTGGCCTCGAGGAGAGTACCCGGGAATGGATAGAATATATGTGTGCTCAGTACCCAGAGAACTTTTTAATTTTGGTCAATTTTGATTCATACATTTTTTGATGTAGTGCTTAAACTTTTTATCTATGAAATGGGCTGTTTTCCTTAATCTATGAATGCGTGAGAAGAGTCCTAACTGCGGTGAAGGGAGAACCTGATCCCTAATGAAGACACATTAAGTTGGATGCAATTGAACCAGTGTGAGTGAGTCAATGCAGCCCAAAGTGGATAGTATCTTGAAATGGGTGAAATAAATCCCTAATCCATATGTCTGTATAGTGACACTTTTGATTATGTTTGTGTGGTTATTTATGGGAGAGGTGCTTCTAGATGTTGACGAAGTTTATTCCTGAGAGGTATCTTCTGTGGTTGATGTTCGGACCCCTATTTTTTCATTTTGGTCTTTTTTGATTCTTGAGGGATGAAATAGTTTGAGAGGTATCTGATTTATTATCCCAGACCCTCCAGGTCCTATACTTTTCCAAATAGTCAGTCCCGTAAAACGATTCCACCTAAACGGTGGCAGAAGTCATGATCACACAAAAAAATGGTGGCACCATGAGGGTGGCACTGTAACAATCACACTATCACAGCCGCACACCAATATGGTGGCACCATGAGGGTGGCACCATGTCCATGAAACCACTTTCGATGTCTCACCAACCGGTGTCCCACCCTTGTTACTTTTCCAAGTTCCACCCCCACAACATATCTTTTGACATAAAAATGTTTTAATACCCCATTAAAGGCATTTAAATCCCATAAATGATATCTATAGTTCCCTAAGATCTGAGTGGCCCACGACTTATGAAAATATGTGGCTTTTCCATGGTTTCACACCTTTTTTGCGCACTTTCTTTCTTCGCACATATTGCACGTTTTTCCTCTAATTAAAGGAAATCGTTTAATGCACAACTATTATTGCCACTACTCCGATGAGAATTATTAAATGAAAATTAATTTCATAGTGTGTAACCACCCAACAGTGAGGTGAAACCATGATCCGCCTATAATGCCCTTCGAGATTTTGATATCCCATAACTCAAGGATCTCACATTTTTATTACAAATTAATAGTTTTCTTCCAGGATAGTCTCTTTTTATTCTACACCTTGGTGAGTTTGGAGTCTCACTCCCCAAGGAAAGTGGTGCACACGTGCTAGAGATTTTCTGATCACCCTTGGAATCCTCAGAGTTACTCCCTTGCAAGTTGCACATCCCTAGTTCTTGGATCATGGAGTGAAACTCCGATCATTGATCATCCTGGTAGGTCTATTCTTTAGACTCTCCTAACTGTGTATCATGTAGAGTGGGAATAATAATTCTTCCTTTGGTAATGGATGAAACCAAACCATAACAACGAAAATAAACAAACATTCAATAAATAATGCGGTGTGTTTAATGATTTTGATGTACTATTTTACCACTTTTAATATGTTGTGAATTGTATAGGCCAGTGCCCGCTAAAAATAATGGATGTTGGTGGTCCTTCCTTACACACTAATTGACCATGTATTATGTGATGATTGAATGGATGTAATATGGAAATTGGTTAGTCGTGTAAACATTTTTAATAAAATTAATGTCCATTGAACAAGGATCATTGCGTGATCACCCCGATAACCAAATGAAAAGAAGAAACCAAATTAATGGTGTGATTGAATCTAAAAACTCTATTCCTCTATCACGGATATATGTTTGGTCATTATTCTTGTTCCTTGTGGGGTGACATTGATTGGGTGGAGATCCTTTGTTGTAGAGAAGTTGTTGGTTTATGGATTTGAGGCTGTTTGGGGTCATATGGTGAGGCTTGGTTTGGTTACATTACTTTGAGAGATCTCACGTAACTATTTTGGTGTTGTGACATTACAAGAGAACCAGGTGTGAATGCTTAAATTGTTTCTTGGATCTTTTCCCTTGGCTTATAACTAAGCTTGTTAGTTTCCTAGTGTTGAATAATTACATAAACAGAATAACTTGAAAATGAAAATAAGAATGGGTTTACTGGGAAATTGTCTTCCGGGAATGAGTTTTGACCTAGTTGTGGGTGTTGTTCTTTTTTGTTTGTGAATGAATAGTAACAAGGATGATTGTGTATAGGCTGGTTTCAGAACTCAAGGGTTGGTATGAGTTCTTGAATGCATATATCTATATATATATTTATTCCTTATGTTTCTTATTATCACCCCCACCATAGTTGAGCACTTCGTTCAAAAATCCTTATTTTCATGGGGGGGTGTTTTTCCCAAAACTCCTACGAGTGGATGGTTATTTTCTCCTTTTATGATCCCTTTACCGAGTATCCAAAGATTCTTAGGGCATGTTGTGACGACATGAGGTCCATTATTGGCAATGATTTTTCATGCATGGTACATTTTGGTGGATGGACAAGGTGTGTGAGGGGAGGTTGTTTCCAAGTGTCATCGGGATGATTCCCATCTATCTTCGGGCGTGGCGTTATTTTTTATGGCCTAAGTTTCTTAGAGCGTGGCTGTATTTGTTCTGGACGATGTGTTTGTGGGTGTGGTTTTGGCTGGTTGTTGGCATGGTGTTTGCGGGTGAGATGTGAGGTTGTCATAGCCTATGTGTGTGCAGGCAGGGTATGGCAATGGGACTGTGGTGAGAATGGCAGGAGAGGTCTGACACTTAGGATGTATTCAAAAACTAGTGTTAAAGTGGTGCGGGGTACCCGAAAAGTGATGTGTTTTTTATATTACTTTACATGACTTGTGTTATTTGAGGTGTGCACCTAGGTTAGGTGTGGGTGGATATTTTCCTTTTTAGGTGTTTGGTTGTGTCCTTTCCTCACGAGGCATTAGAATTCCCCCCCACTTGCGCACTAGAGCTTTTGGTTTTCACTACTGAGTTTAACGGTATACTCACCCTACATATATAAAATCACTATTAGGTTTCCAGGATGGCATCGAGGACCATGAGGGACCATACTAGTTCAGACGTTTGGGTAGTTGTTATTGTTGTTTTTTCTTTTCCTTGGTATTTACCATCAGAGTTGTCTTGTATTGTAGAAATAATAATTAAACATGAATATGGTAAGTGATTTTTGGGATATTAAATTTACATCAATTTTTGGTGTTTTTTGGGACTTCCTATCTTATCAATCGATCCAACTAAATAAAAAGGGTAATGCCTTCCATTTTTTTCATATGATTCTATACACTTGGTGCTAGTCGCCACTCCGGTACCTATTGAAGGTGGGTCTCTCGGAGTCATTATATCTCCATCAACTTGAAGAAGGAAGGGTATGGCAATCTGTTGTCCCATCCCTCATCTTGTTGATGGTGGGTTGTGATAACAAGATACCAGATATGTTATTTTATAACTGAATCAACATAGAAATATGAATCAAAAGAAGAAAAGTACTTTGAAGGAGATGAATAAACAATTACCTCTTTTTTAGGTGACTCATTTTGAATTTCCCAAAGGCACTCCATAGGATGGCATTATGAGGAATTTGTCGCCTATAGGATGTAGTGATGATAGTTGGGAGTATATATAGTGATGTTTTTGCTCATCTAATGGGATTTAGATTTGTTAATAAAAGGGAAGGTGTGGTTCCATTTTATAAGAGATGGGAGGGGAAAATTTGGAATCAACAAAGATATTAAATTAATATAAATTTATTTTAAAATCAAAATGTATCAAAAGTGGATTATTTCAAATATATAATGAGGATGGGTCTTAATATTCTCATAGAGTAAACATTAAATGGGATTTTATTTTATTTTAAAACTTATCATTTTGATTTATCCTTATTTAATATAATCAAATTTAATTGTGGTAAGAAAATTCTAAATATTAAATGGTTATAAATATTTACTTATATGGTTTCAATTGATCATAAAGGAATATATAATGAAATCATCAATATAATAATTATATCTTGGTAGATTTTAAATATTATTATGATATTTAAAAAATTTAATAAAATTATATTTTTCTAAATATAAATAGTATCAATTTGATCACTATTTATTTCTTTAATTTTAAAATAAATCAATTAATATGATAACTTCAAACCGAATCATATAACATACTCCTAAAATGTCATAATCACCTAGAAATTATGATCATCTCAATAATTAATTAAAATTATGTTTCATTAAATAATTTTAAAATTATTTATTTGATATTTCTAATAATAAAATAATTTCCATGTCACTATTTTTTTATCCATACTTTTAATAAATTAATATCTATATATTATAAATAAATTTCTATGATATAGGTAATTATTATTTATTTCCATAGTCTACATATAATTGATGTTTTATCCTGTTTATCACTATAGTAGAATTATTATAATAATATAAAATGAGAGTGTTAATTTTTTTATATTAATTAATTTTAATAATATTAATGTAATATTCATGGTAACTTGGACATTAAGTGATTTAATTTCAAACCAAAGACGATATTGGTTGAATTTAGTCATTATGTAGGATTTTAAACTGTGTTAAGGTAATTTTAAAAATTTATTTTTAGCTTTTATTACATGTCTTAACCTTTACCGCAGTAAAAAAATTAAGAAAAATTAATGTTCATAACATCCAAAAAAATAAATGTAACATTTTAACATAATTTGGAACCAATGATTAGAAATTACAATATATTTTTCTGAATTAATATAATTATATTTCACTATTTAATTTTTCATAACACCATGTTATGATTATGATACACATAACAATGATGTGTCTTGCATTACACACATGGCCCATTTTTACTGAATAACAATATATTAATAAAATGTAATTATTTAATATGATATAAAACCTAGCTATTAAATTAGTGGTTATGAATAGTATTAATTGAATTTTTAATTTTATATATTTCATATAATTTTAATATTAATATCATTTTTTTCAAATACATTATATAAGAACAAATTCAATTTCATAATTAGATAAAAAATTATTATTAAAAAACTCCAATTTTACCGCCTTTTAATAGAGAACCCATTTTAAATCCAATATTTGAAAATTTAAAATATAAAATTTCACAAGCTAAACTAATTATTTTGAAGAGATTCATCCGAATCTAGTTTGGATAACTTTTTTGTGTTTTTCTTATAACATTCATTTTTTGAAGAATAATGAAAAATATTAAATTTTAATTAAAAACAAGTATTTTAATCAGAATAATTTATTGTGTTAAATTATACATTTTTATCGATTTATATTATAATAATATTATTTTTTTCATTTAATATTTTGTGGGTCATTTGTATTATTTCCACATTAAAATTAAATATAAACACTAGTCAATATTTTTTTGGGTTTTTACTATGGAAACCCCAATTTTCTAATTTTTGACAACATGAATTAAAATTTATCTTTATTATTTCTACATAAGTGTTTTAAATTCAAAATAATGGATTCCATATTTGGAATCAAAGTGTAAAAATTATTTTAAAAGAATTATTCTTTTGGGATTATGAATAGTAGTAGTAGTAAATATTTTTATTACAATGGACTAAGGTAAAATGGGTAATTAATGCTAAAAATAATATTATAAAATTACCTTAACAATAGTTAAAATCCTATTGAATGACTAAATTCTAACCATAACATTAGTGTTTCTATATATAATCACTTAATGGACACATTCCTAAGAATATGATATGAATATAAAGAAAAGAGAAAATGTGACAAAATGTAACTACCTCATTTTTTATAAGTATATTTATTTATATATATGGATAACCATGATATAAAATATACTATAGGTAGTTTATTGAAATATAAAATAATTACCTACATCATATAAATATATTTATAATTTTTTTTGATTAAATAATTACAATTAATGATAACACAATAGTGATTAAGAATTTATTTTATTCATAAAAATATGAAATAAATGGTTTTAAACATATTAGAAGCAAAATAATATGAAATAATAAGTGTGCTCCAAAAATATTAAAGGTGAATATTTAATTTTATTATTGAAATAAATATTTTGTTTGAATTTATATTTTATGCGGTTTTTTAAATTCAAATAAATGATGACTGTGAAAAATGAGAATATTTATATTTTTTCAACATATCAATTTATTACATTATTTAAAATCATAAAAAAATTATAAATGGATATTTATAATTATAATGTCTAAAATTTCATAAAATATCGATTTATTTTCAATTTACACAATTTATATAAATATTTATAACCTTTTAATATCTAGAATGTTATTACCAGAATTAAAATTAAATAGATTAAATATGGATAAATCAAAATGATAAGACTAAAAATATAATAGGATCATTTATAACTTTTTTAGTTACGATTATTTCTACCCATACTCATCTTATAAATTATTATATGTACATTAAGTTATTTTTTATTCAAAAATTATTTGACATCAATTTAATTGTTTTTTATTTCGAATGTTTCCCCTCCCCTTTCTTATAAAAGTGTACCTCTCCGTCTCTTTAATTAAAACCTGTAAATAATTTTTTATTTTACAAACTATAACCATTTATTCTCCCAATATCCCTCATACCATCCAAATGCATACACATTGGTAATATATCCATTTGACGAATTCATTTTGTGGAAATCAAAAGGAGACACCGAAAAAGAGGATATTGTTTTGTAACCACTTACGAAGTTATTTTCTACTTCAACTTACTCTTTCAATATTGATTCCATAATACAATAGAAAATCCAATACGTTGAAAATTATGAGATGTTATTAAAATTATGGGAAAACCATTTTACTCATATTACCCATCCTATGAAAAACAATTTCACAATGTGTGCATGCGTATAACTTACAGTCTCCACAACGTTGTGTAAACTATTTTTCATATACAATTTATATCTAAAATTATAAAGATGAATATAAATGTTTTAAATAGTAAATAATTAGTCATATAATTTCTGTAAAAATCATATTCCATCCAATTCCATACCATTTAACAATTAAGTAAATGATATTATCGCTCATGCGTACATACAACATACCTTCTCCACAATACGATGAGATTCATCTTCCACATTCCCATTAATGAATGATTATAAAAATAAATATAGATAATGAATTAGAATTAAATACATCAAATAATAATAATACTATAATATATATATATATATAAACAAATATTTTATTCACCTACTTCCATTCAATAAGATAAGAAAGTGGAAACGATGTTCATGTATACGTACAACCAACCCTCTCCTTGAACCATATATTCCATTTCATATATCTATCTATTACATAGATTTATATCCTAATTATATTTCATATATAAACCATGTTTTCAATTCTATAAGTATTTAAATCATGATCTATGAAATATAATACAAAATGATATATCAAAACATGTATGACAAAGAAAGAGATTATTACCCAAAATGTTGCTTTTACATAGAAATTGTTAATAATATTTTTATATAAAAGTAAAATTGAATTGTATATCATATCATAAATATTTTTATGATTCTAGTAAAAGTTAATAATATGTTTAAAACTATTATACAATAGTTTCATATATGTACAGATAGTATCAAACATAAGGTAAGGGAATCTTGTCTCACTTTTATGATTTGTCATATATAATCCATGTTCACTACCTATTTCTTGTGTGTGGTTCATGTACTTGCCCTATTATATTTTATATCATCACTACATATATCTTCATGGTATATAAATATTCATTTAAAAATATTTGTATTTTTATTTAAATAATAAAAAAGATATGGGAGAAATTGAATGTTTATAGAATTAATCCATTATACATTTATATATTTTTTATATTATCGTACATAATTATTTGTATGTATATAAAATATTATAAATAAACATTCCTGTCTATTTTTAATTTCATTAAAAAAATTTCAAAATGAATATTTTTATGGTTTTACGTAATGTTAAATTTTGCAATATCATTATTTTATCTAAGATTGTTTATATGTAAGTATCTTATGACATATCTTTATCGTCCCTATCCATGTTTTTAAAATGTTTTTTAAAATATTATCTACAATAATTTAAATTACTTTTTACCCATGTTTAACTATTTATAAAATATTTTGATCTAAATATATACATCATTTTTGGAATGAGGTACTTTATTACCTTTTCTACATACTAAAAAATGAATGTTTATTTAACTAATATGGAGTAAGAGGATATTTTTCACCATTATGACTCATTAAAATATAAAAGAATTATATTCAATATCACAAGTTTATTTCAAAAATCTATTTTAATTTTATAAATCAAGTACTTTTAAAGAATTTTAATGTAAAAATGTATATCTCTATTAGAAAGTTTAAATGATTTTATTAGATCACTATCATCTATGTCCACATCCTCTTTGAATTTAGTGATTCCTTATAGATAATTTATAATAATACTATAATTTATGTATTAATGAATGTTATATGATATCTTTGAATATGAATGTGTTGTTTTTTATATCATTTATAATTTATGTATAAATTATTAACATTTCATATGCATGTTTTAATACGAATGTTTATGTTATGATTGATCCTTTTCATATAAGGAATGCATTGGAAATAGTATGTTAGGGGTGGGGCCTTTATATCCCCTTGATGTAATGGTAGGCATCATGAGAGAAAATAATATTTTTTCACAAGTACTTGATGGTATGGTAATGGTATAGGAACAATGAATTGAAGATTTTTTTATTATATCCGCCATTATGTATTTTCTCGTCATGAGATTAGTTATTGATATATCTAGTGAATATTAGACTAGTAGAATATCCATGTTAAATTTATTATGGAATTATAAAATTTGTTCTTTCTGTATTGGGATAAATATTATTTCTAAAAGGCTTGTGTTTTGGTTTTATACATTTCTTTAAAATACTATAATTAATTATGATATATTATTCTATGTTTTTCATCCTTATTGAGAATATGAGATCACCCCCTTTTATGTTTCATTTTCCCCAGAATGTGAAGAAGTGTATTATAAAATATATACAGGGTTGAAGATAGAGAATAATTATTTCCTCAAATTATAATCCTCTTTTTATTATATGTTTTTAATTATAATGTAATGTTCATGTATATAATTTATTTTCCATAACTATTAAACTGATTCATCCTTTTTGATTTGATTCCATGTAATCTTTCCAATGTATTAAAATAATTTTCTAAACAACGTGCCTTACTGCGCACCTGGTTTGAATCTCATAGGGGATATGCATAAGATTAATCAAATTTTCTTTATAACCCGTTTTGAATGATTTATGGGTGAATATATCCCCAAAGAATGAATTTTTATGATTATGATACTAGATTTTTTAAATCATCAACTAATTCTGAGCATTTTTCTTGTTATTGTATTATACATTATAATATGATCTAACCTTGTGTATGTAGCCATTTTGTAATTGTTCCTAGTAGAAGAAATAAAAACTCCACCAATGCACATGTGACATAGAGTAAGTAGGTTCATATATATCGTGGTCTTTAGCCAATATTTTAAAGGGAAATAGTCCCCAATATATTCTCATCAAATGAGGAAATAGAATCGTATGTTAATAAGATAAGTAATGAATTCTAAGAGTCATATGGATTTAAAGGGAATCAAGAGAAAATGATTATGGAATAGAAGAATATTGATAAAGGGAATAAAAAAAGAAATATTTGCCCAGATGTGATAACTATGGAAAAAAATCATCCAGGTAAATTCTTGAAGGGATGGGGAGTTTGTTATAATATTGGGGAAAATGAAATAATGTGCATGATTTATTGGGTATGAAAATAATTTCTAATGTAAAAATCATCATCTAAAAGGATATGAAACACTATGAAAGGCATTGTATCCATCATCCGAGTATACCCAAAATGATGCTATAGGATAACAATCATGTTATGATACTACTATAGATGAAGATGAATAATTCAGGTACTTATATTCTTATTGAATATTTAAGTAATTTGAGTATCATATAAATGATTTATTATTTATGCGAATTATGAAAATAAATTTGGATTATATTTTAGAACAATTTTATTTTGGATTTGATATTGTATGATACCATTTAATGTTACACATATGCTAGTTAATATTTTTATAAAATATATGGTTAAGGGAATGATAACCCTTTATATGTCTTAGATAAAGATGTTTTAATGAAGAGATGATTAATTTGATAAAATATATTTTATATTATTTACTACCATGGAACTGATCAGTGGTCTATTTACTAAATAATTATAGGAGTTTATATTATTTTTTATATTTAAGGAGTTTATATATCATTCTATATTTTACAGAAGAAATAATGAAGCATAGACATATTGAAATATAGTTTTAAGGTAATTCATGGTATTACCATGTTTTTTTGTGAATAAATGTTGAAGGTATTCACATTCTAGTTATATTACAAAATGATATGCAATATGTTATGTTTCCTTCCATATAAATTTTTTGGACAGTGAGTTTAGACAACAGTATTTTGGATTATCCTAAATGTTCTAGTAAAGTAAGTTGAATACTGGATATTATTGATTGATGTTAAAGTATTATTTATTGGATAATTTGGGATAGATTTTTTTGTTTCAGTAAATATTTAGTGCATTATGGAAATACATATAGGCATTATGATTTATCAAATGTTCTTCAGGCATGAAAAACACATTTTAAATATTCATTTCCATGTGTAAGGGATGAAATGAAAATAGATCTATGAACAACCAAAGTATGTGAATAAGCTTTTGACATGGAATTTAATCTATGATGTTCTTTTATGAATACTAAAATAAATCATCAACTCTAGGGAAAGGATCTTGAAAACTAAAATGTTATCCTAGTCCATTTTTCAAGGAATTAGATGGCCCCTTAGATCATCACATATTTATAGCTTGGTGATTTTTAACCTTCCCAAATCATTTTCCATATCACTCTCTATCAAAACATGATGGTTAGATTTTTCATTCATGTCCATGTTTTCCTACATGGAACCCTATTATGTGTTATTTCATGTATCCATCATACTTAAATTCCATTATTTTAAAATAATGTCTTCATAAATCCATTTTTCAATATGGGATTTCAACAATTTTGTTTTGAAATGTCAAACCCCTTATTTTTTAATCCCGAGTATAAATTACAAGGATGCAATTTATTGAAATAGGGTAGAATTAAACACTCCAATAAAATAATATATTATAATTTATGAGTAAAAATAATTTTATTTCTTGATTTATTTTTACACAACATTGTGTTAAGGTTACTCTACAAACAACAATGATTTGGCTTGCATTACACGCAAGGCCCAGTTTTACCGAACCACAATATATTAATAAAATATTTTTATTTAACTTGATATTTATCCAAGACATTAAATTAGAGGTTATGAATAGTATTACCCATATTTTTTATTATATATATTCCATATAATTTTAGTATTTATCTCCTTTGTATCTTAGACATTAGATAACAACTAATACACGTATTTTGAATAGAAAAAAAAGTATTATTCAGAAATGTAGTTTTACCGCATTTAAATTGAGAAACTATTTTAAATCATATATTTTAAACATTTATATATTAAATTTGACAGAATTAAATTATTCATTGAATATGGACAACAAAATTTTATTTTGATAAATTTTTGTTTGTTTTTCTCTTATCATTAATATTTTGATGAATAGTTAAAATTAATAAATTTTAATTGAAAACCACTTTCTTAATCCAATTAACATATAGTTTTAAACTATAAATTTAAATGGTTTAAAAGTATTATTAGATTATATTTTTATCATTTAATACAATTTAGTTCCTTGGAATTAATTTCACATTAAAAGTAGATATACACACATGTATATCTTTTGATGGCTTTTTATTATGAAAAACATGTTTTCTCATTTTGACCAGAATAATTTATTTTAATTTCATCAATTAAACATATTTGTTTTAAATATTGAAATATTTATTACAAATTTATAATTTACGGGTTCAATTTATGTTAATAGGATAATTTTATTCTTTGGACATTACGAAAATTAACTTTAGTAATTATTTTTATTACCATGGTTTATGGTAAATCATGTAATTATAGGTAAAATAATATTTTAAAATTACATTAAAAACTATAAAAATCATATTTTTGACTAAATTATACCCTTATAATCTATTTTTCAAAATCAAATTACTTAATTTCCACTTTCCCAGGAATATCAAATGAATATAATTAAAATAATTGAATGTGACGAAATGTCACAATCTCATTTTATATAAGTACATTACTTTAAATATATGTATAACAAGGAGATAACATCTACTATAGGAAGTCTCAATAAAACTTACAGAATTTACTATCTTCTATAAATTTATTTATAATTTTTAGAGTTTAAATAGTTACTATTAATGATGAAACAATAGTGATGCATAAAATATTTAATTAATAGAAATATCAAATAAATTTATTTGAAAATATTAAAAAAAATATAATATGAAATAATTAATGTGTTCCAAGAATTTTAAAGGTTAATATGACATGTTATTATTTTATTAGATATTTTTTTTGAATTTATATTTTGTGTGGATTTTATGTAATGTCAAATAAATGGATTGTGGTAACATTGAAACTACTAATATTTTCATACAAATTACATTTTATTAAATTATTAATAATTCATTAAAAAATTACAAATAAGAAATGATAATTATAAACTCCAAAATGTTAAAAAAATATCCATTTATGCTCATATGACACCATATATGTATATATTTATAACAATCTAGTATTTATAATGTTATTACCAAGAAAAAAAATTAAATAGATTAAATAAGGAAAAATAAAATTGATAAGGTGTAAAATAAAAGAAAAATATTTTTAAATTTTATTGGTACAGATGATTTTAGACCTCCCTAATGTCATCTTATAAATTTTTCACTTTGGATTAATTTTTATTTATAATGTAATTTATATTAACTTTAATATTTATTGAATTTCCAAAGGTGTCCCTCCCATAAATTATAAAGGCACACATATCCTTCATTTTAATTCACACATATAAAGACTTTTGGATCGGCCAAAACCTGCCCATTTACTCTCCCAACAACTCTAAAATAATTATAGATGAAACACTTAAGCCGTGAAGCTATCCTATCTAGTCCTTTGATGTAGGTCAAAAGAATACACCAGAATAGATGTAATTGTTTTATAACATGTTTCAATGTTCTTTTCTACTTGTAATTCCTCATTCTTTTTTGATTTCATACTAAAATAATGAATAATGTAAAATATACATTATTATATGTTATTATAATTATGGGATAACGATATTACTCATTTTACCCATCATACTAAAAACAATATCTCCATGTGTGCGTTTGTATGACTTATCTTCTCCACATCTTTGTGTAAGAAGTTTTTCATGTACACATTATTTATATAGATATAAGGATAAATATAAATTATGTAAATAGTTAATATAAAAATAAATTTC
Organism: Viscum album; assembly: GCA_963277665.1. Classification (NCBI taxonomy): domain Eukaryota; kingdom Viridiplantae; phylum Streptophyta; class Magnoliopsida; order Santalales; family Viscaceae; genus Viscum; species Viscum album. The sequence goes on from OY728161.1 coordinate 1,599,498,385, forward strand.
TTCCGGAAGAATAATATTCCATCAAATTCAATAACTTTTAACCATTAAATTAATGATATTAATTCTCGTGCGTGCGTTCAACTTACCATTTCCACGAAGCGATTAGATTCGTCTTCCTCGTTCACCATTAATTAATGATTATAAAAAATGTATATGAATATTTAATATGAAATAAATTAAATAATAACAACATTGGAATAATATATATATATATATATTCACATATAATCATTCAATTACTTCCATTCAATATGATAAGAAAACGGAAACAACGTTCATGCGTACGTACGACCCACTGAGTCTATGAACTGTGTATTACATTTCATATATATATCTATAATATATATTTATATCCTGAATATATATTATTTATCAGTCATGTTATAAATAATGGATGTAATTAATTCATGATCTATGTAATACGATCAATAATAATAAGTGAAAATGTGTACGATACAGATGGCAATTATTACACTAAATGTTTCTTTAACATTGAAATTATTAATAAACGATTAATATAAAATTATAAATTAATAATATATATAATACTAAATATTAAAATGAGTTTGGTAGAAGTTAATAATATGTATTCAACCATTATACAGAAGTTTCAGATACAGATGGAGTGTATCAGACTTTAGGTAAGGGAATTTCATCTCACTTTTAATTTTCATGAGATATAAGACATGTTCACCACCTATTTCTTTTCGATGGTGTATGTACTAAACATAATATAATTTATATAATGAATAAATTTATATTTATAGTATTTAAATAATCATTTGAAAACTTCGTGATTATTATTAAAATTCTTAATGATTTATGGGACACTTTGAATGTTTAAATAAATAGTCTTTTCCTTATTTAATTATTCATCATATTATCATATATATTTATTTATATGTATATAATCTAATATAAATAAAATTTTATGAATATTATTAATTCCATTCAAACGTTTTAAAATGACTATTTTTAATGTTTTATGTAACAGATAATTTTGCAATCTCAATTTTTTATACTAGATTTTTTATACATAAGTATCTACAGAGACATCGTTACCATATATATCCATGTTTTCTAAAATATGGTTCAAAATAAATTGGAAAATTTATTAAGTTAATTTTATCATGAGTTTGGATTATTATTAAACAACTTAAAATAAATATTTCTTTTTTTAAAATGGGGTTCTTTATGGCCTCTTTGACAAATGAAGGAAATTGTGTTTTTTAACTAATACGGTGTAAGATGTTATATTTAACCATTATGAAGCCTTAACATTTTGAATATTTTTGTACAATATTACAATTTTTTTAAATATGTTAGTTTTCTTTTATAATATCATGGATTTTAAATGATTTTAATGTGATATGTGATATCTCTCTCTGAGAGTTTTGATGATTTTATTAGATCACTTTCATCTAGGCCAACATACATTTCTAGATTTAATTATTCATTATTTTTTAATTATTACGATTCAATGATTCATATTGTATTGATTGTTTATGATATGTTTCACTATGGATGTGAAATTTTTATTCCATTCATATTTTATTATTAATGTAAAAAAATTTCGTATGTTAGTTTTAATACGAATGATAATGTTATCATCTGGCCTTTTCCTATGAGGAATGAAATGGACGTAGTAAGTTACCGACGTGTCCTTCTATATCCCATTGATGAATCAGTGTGAATTATGAGAAAATATATTGTCATAGAACAAGGCACTGACTGTATGGTTATTGTCTTGGCATGAGGCCATGATGGTTTTGTTATGATGTCTTGTATTATAAATTTCCTTATTATAACCTTAGTTACTAATATTGCATGTGAATTTGTTAGTAGTAAAATATCTATATGAAATTATATATGGAATCATTAATTTATTCATTCCACAATGTTTTGGTGATTATGTTTAAAGGGATGTCTTTCATTTTTATACATTTCCTTAAATGTTTATTCTTAATTGTAGTAGCTTCAGCTATATTATTTATCCTTACTAAGAATCTGAGCACACCCCTTTCATATGTCCAATTTTTTTCCATGATGTGAAGAAGTATATTATGACTTATTTTTAGGGTTAATATTAGAGAATAATGGTATAATCATAGGATGATCTACATTGTATTTTATGTTTTGAATTCCAATGGGATGTTCATATATATAATATATTTTCCCAGACTACTAAACTAATCAATCCATCAAGATTTAATTCCTTGTAATCATGCCAAATTATTAAAATAATGCACCCACTCAGGAAAACTTGTTTTGATTCATTATAATGGAATATTTATTCAATTATAAATATTTTGTTAGTATAACATCTTTCTTAAACCATTTTCTTTAAAAATATTATAATAGTAAGTATGATATAATATTATACAAAAAAATTTAAATATTTATGATATCATATATGACTGACATTTTAATATTATTGTTGATGTTTTTAGATATGTAAAACATATTTATTATGGTTATTTATAATGTTTCCATTAAATATTGTTATATATTTATAGATACTATTTTCTTAAAGGAATTACTTTTTATTTCCATTTGTGAATAATAATAAAATTAAATTTATACACATAGAAAACATTAATTTTGTAATATTTAATTCAATTTCAAATTTGGTATATCAAATATGTCTTAGGGAGAAATTTTAGTATTTTTCCGAAAAGATTCAATTTTTGATGAATAGTGAAAACACTATATTATAGTTTAAAATAGAATTTTTCATGTAATTAAATATATTAAATTAAAGTTATTTTAACATAAAAATATATAAACAATACATTTATTAACCAAATTTAGGTCATTCGTATATTTATTATATTAACAATATATATAAAAATTCATTGAACTTTTATAACATCTGTTTACCCGCCTTCAATGAACATTTACAAATTAGCATTAAAAGTAGTTTATTATCTGATATTTATTGAATTTTTATAATCCAACATACATGGATGTAATTTTGATGAAATTTAACTTTTTTAATAGGATCAATTTTTTAGTTTAATAATATCTTTTGAATTTTTGTACCACGGTTGAAGTTAAATTAGATAATTAAAGGTATAAATAATATTATATTTATATAAAATTACACTAACATGTGTCCTAAAAATATTTTATGAGTCATTTCCATCCAATAGAATCCTTATGATTAAAATTTGGATTTCTGAATACACTTGGGTGTGATTAGGACATTTATAAAATTTAGTTTCATGTAATGGTAAGCAAATCATTATAATGATTATTATTACTAAAACCATTTTAATATGGGGTTTTATAAGAGATAAATAAGACTATATATAACAATTATAAATATAATGGTATCTACTGAATAATTTTATTTTTTTATGAATTTTAAATTTTAAATAATTTAATTTAATTACGACTTAATTATGTGGTGGTGATTGATTTATTCTATGAAATATCTATTTAATGATATAAAAAATTTGAAAAAATAAAATAATTGAATCATTTTATGTCGTCCAAGAAATATTTGGATGGATTTGACATTTTAGGGATGATTTAATGCATTTTTTTTAAAAAATAATTTGGTTATGTCTTAAAAAATCAATTATTAAATTGTGTCAGATTTTACATTAATGTTATTTTAAAATTAATACTATATTATTAATTGATATAAAAATCACAAAAATATAATGTTCTTCAAAATAACATGGATTGTTTTAAAATTTTCATAACATATCCACTTTAGGATCTCATTGAATTTTATAGGAACTATTGTAACCATGTGGTGTAACAATACAAGAAGCCATGGTAATGGTTAAACTATTTAACTAAGTGTTAAATCAAAAGGTTAACATCAATATTGTGACCTAAACATGTCTAAAACCTATTTTTCTTCAATTATTTCTACCCATACTTATATTTTACTCAAAATAAATCAATTTGGATTTATTTGAAAACGATTATTATTTTTTATTAAATTAATATTTCATGATTTCCTAAAGTGACACTAACGTTTCTTATAAAAGTTCATTTGTCATTCTCTTTAATAATCACCTACAAAGCCCTATTAAACTACAATAATCTGCTAATATAATCTACCAACATCACTCACTTAATCATAGATGCCTAAATCTGGTCATAAATGCATCATAAGGAGTCAATTTATTCAAAACAAAAGGAGACACTCGAAGAAGAAGTAATAATTTAATTACATTTTACAATGTTCATTTCATCATCTTATTCCACATACAATGTTGTTTACATACTAAAAATAGTAGTCCTAAATATATTCTATTCGTATATCTTTTTTTTTATTATGGTAAAACCATTTTCATTATTTTACCCATCCTGCAAAAAAAATAAATATCATAGTTTGTGCGTACATATGACTAACTATCTCCACACTATGGTGTAAAGTATTTTTCAACAATATTTTATTTTGAAGGGTATAATGAAAAATAAAAAATGATTAAAATAATAAATATAACATTACATTGTTTCTTTAAAAGTCATATTCTATCCAATTCATTACCATTTTACAATTAAGTAAATTATATCATCGCTCGTGGGTATGTACGACTTACCATCTCCACGACACGATGAGACTCATCTTCCATGTTCAGAGTCCTTGAATGATTATAATAATTTATTTTTATTATTAATAATTATTAAATATACCAAATTATATTTCTACAAGAATTATATATAAATATATATATATACATATAACACATTCACTTACTTCCATTCAATATGATAAGGAAACAGAAACAATGTTCTTGTGTACGTACGACCTACCAATTTTGAGAATGGTGTATTAAATTTCCTATATCTATCCATTATATATATTTATAATATTAATATTTATTATATATAGATAATTTAATGCATTCTGGAATTAAGTAAATCCCGATCAATGTAATCTGATCAAGAAAAACTCATCAAAATGTCAAACGATAAAAATGTGACTATTAACCAAAATGTTTCTTTCACATGGAATTGTTAGAAACTGGGTAATATAAATTCATAAAAGAATAATATATGAAATCATAAAAATAATAATGATTCTGATATAAATTAATTTTATTTTGGAAAAATTATACATGAGTTTCAGATATGTATAAAGAGTATTATACCTAAACTAAGGGAATCTCGTCTCATTTTTTGTGAGATATAAAACATGTTCACAAACTATTTATTGATCATGGTATATATACTGAACCTACTATATTTCACATCAATTATAAATTTATCTTCAATTTATTGACGGATTCATTTTAAGATATCAGACATGTTATTTAAATGTTCAATGTGGGGTGTGGGATGATTTGAATGTTTAAAGAATTAATCTTCTCTCCATTACAATGTTATTGATGTTATTTTATATAACTATTTATGTGGATATAATTTGATTATAAAAAAAATTATATTACTATTTTTAATATCATTCAAATTTTTTAAAAAATGAATCTATTTAATGTCTTATATGAAGGATTCTTTAAATAAAAAATCATTCTATTTTTTTAAAATATTTATTCTTTTGAAATCATTCTCAAAAATTTCCTAGTTTTCAAAATGGTTTTAAGGATTTATTTATATGAACATCAATGTTACAAAATTTATATTAAATTAAAATGTTTCAATTTACTATGGGAAATGTTAATGCAAAAGTATATTTTAAATGTATTCTTTTTTATGTTCAGTACTTATGAATAAATTATTTAGAAAAAATATATATTTTTCTCATGGTTCTTAATTATATTTGCAGAATATTTTCATTTATGTCAACATCCTTTTTTGGACTATAAACATAATTGGTATTTATTTATTATGGAACAATCCTCAATATTTTATTGCAGATGTTATGGTATGATTGAATCTGGATGTACTATTTTGATACCATTCAAGGTTTATTGTTAAAGAATTAACATTTCATATGCTAGTTTTAAAATAAATGTTTATATATTGTTTTACTCCTTTTATAAGAGGAATTAATTGGAAAAAGTAAGGGATGGGTGGGCTCTACTATAGCCCCATTATACGGGAGTAGGTCTCATGAGACAAATGAATGTCTTGGAATAAGGCCTTGATGGAATATTTTTGAATGGTCTTAGAACATGGCCTTGATGTTGTGATTGTGATGTTCTCCATTATGCATTCCCTCATTAGGAGATTATATAATAATATTAAATTTTATTATTCGACTAGTATATTATCCATGTGAATGTTTAAATGAAATTATTTTATTTATTCTTTCTATATTATTCTTAATATTACTAATAAAAGTCTTGGGTTTTGGATTTATAATTTCCTTAATTATTAGTGTTATTTATGAAATGTTATGTTGTATTGGTGAACCTTACGGATCAAAGATTACCATTTTATTATGTTTTATTTTCCCTGGATTCTAGGATGTAAATTTTGATTGATATTATTGTTTAAGATAGGGGAATAATGTCTTTATTAATAGATTATCTACATTTTATTTTTGTGTTTTGAATTATAATGTAATGTTCATGTATGTAATCTATTTTATAAGACTACTAAACTGATCGGTACTTAGGGAAATAATTCATTATAATCCTTCAACAATATTAAAATAATTCTTCAACAAAAAAAATTGGGGTTGGGGTGTTACACCAAATTCTCATCCTGAATGTATTGTATATCGTTAGATACAAGACTTATATGGGGTTGTAGATCTCATTACAATCTAAATTCCCTATCCTGATTCCCTACCGCTAGTCTTCTATAGAAATTTCTCCTAGAACTAATTATAATGACCCAGTCAGCCACATATAATACACTCTATTGTAGGGTACGAAAACTATGTGTTCTTGTGGGAAAATATCCAACACAGATATAAATAATACAGAACAAGGTCCTAAGATGGTTTTCCACTACCGTTAATACTATTCTCACAACTTCCTAGGTGAATAGTGTCATATTAGTTATTGTTTCTAGCTAAATAAAATCTATCTCCTCTCTTTGTATAAATATATTGTACACTTCTTGTGGCCTCTCTCAACATCCCTTACATGATGAGAGAATGGTTTATCACATACTCAAAACTACTCAAAAAAACTTGACCACCTATGACCAAATATGATAATGAATAAAATTCGGAAAACATATATCCCTAGAAACATCATTACCATCCAATGATGGTGAAAGATGATGTAGGTCGGGGAAAAATCTTGTATAGTTCAACACTGATATGCCTTACCCTGTAAGATTATTGAACTCAAAAGATTTTTAGTTTTTCAAAAACCTGAGATAGAATTAGCTCAAGATCTGTGTCTTGATGTTCATACAAGATAGATCATTTTTATCCTATGTTCCTCATGAATATTCCACCAATTTAGGGAAGATCCATAAAATATATATGATTCAAGATTCATCCTCAAATTTTCGTGTGTCTAAATATCATAATTATTTCCTTAAAACACTCGATTTAGAACTAATCTATCTAGATTACTCCTTACATAGTGAACATTGTATTACGTTTTCATTGAATCTATATTTTTTACTCAGACATTAAAGGTACCATATAGATAGTATCCCTTTCCATGAATCACGCTATAAGACCATGATATTTGGTGGAATATTTTTTCAAATTAAGTTAACATTTTTGATATTTTTCATTTTATGAAACATTAAATAGATTTTTTTTCATATGTATTAACCATGTAATTCTTCCATTATATTTTAAAAATGGTTAATCTCTCCATACATGCAACATCGACTTAGATTGTGTTACACGCAACAATAAGATTCTAAGAAAAATCATTTTATTACCGTATTTTTTTAAATATGACAATTGTAACCGAGCCATTAGAATGGCAGGTATAATCATTATTAACTGAATAATTAAAATGTGGTCAAAAAATTTATACATAATTACTTGTTTTGTGAAATTTTTATTATTAATTATAATAAAATACCTTTTGAATATAAAAGTAAACATTTTTTTGGAAAACTATTTAATTTTGTATAATGTTTTATACCCAAAAATGAACGAAACTCTATTATTGGTATATTAATGAAATATATAAATATATACATATATATTATATTCAATAAGATGTCTAAAATTTATCCTACGTGTTTGGTAGATGTGATATAAAACTAAATCTTGTTTAATGCTTAAATAAAGAATTATTTTAAAAGTGGTCTTATCACATCTTAATGGGACACTTTTAATAAAACAACATTGCCAAAAAAAATTAATTTAAATTTGAAGAAATAAAATTTTTGTTTTATATAATGATATGAAAATTTATATTTGTTTATTTTTTTCGTATTTTTTAATTTGTTTCAAATTTTCATGAATAGTGAAAAATTCAGAATTTAAATTGAAAATAATTATTTCTTATAAATATTATATATAAATAAGTTATACAATAGATTGGTTTTAAATTATAATAATATCTATATTATATATTTTAATCCAATATAATACAATAGATTCATCTTTACAATAAATTTGGATATAAAAACATTTCCATATTTTGAATATTTTCACGTTAAAAACATGTTTTGTCTCACCCTATCTACCGGATTTATTTTAAATTAATTTTTTCCACATATATTTTTTTAATTTTTGAACAATTTATTAAATATTTTAAATCAAAAAGGATAAAATTTATTAAATAGGTATATTTTATTTTAGGAAAATATTAATAGTAACATTGATAAATTTTGTTACCATAGTAAAGTGTAAAATATATTAATTTTGGTTAATAAAATAATATGGACGAGAAAAGGAACATAAAACATGACAAAATATAATCTTATGAAGTTAATTAAATAAAAATAACATAATATTTGTCATGGAATAACTTAATTTATTATTTTCTATGAAAATTACTTGGATTTTATTAAAATCAATGTGGGTGACAAAATGTCACACTCTTATTTTTAATAAGAATAATATTTTTTCTATCTGGTTAAATAGATGACATTTTTATTATATATATTAATAAGAACTAAAAATATTTTATATACGCTATGTAATTTCTTTTAAAATTTTATTGAATAGATAGTTATTATGATTAATTTTAGAATAATGATGGAGGAATTATTAAAATAATGAAAAATGCAATTATTCGATCTTATCAATTTTAAAATAAGCATAAATTGATTAAATTAAACTTATCCTAGAAGTATAAATATGAATATGAGAGATTTTGGGTGTATTAAATAAATTTTTTTGATGTAATATTACTTTTTTTTCAAAATGATAATCTAATGAATATTGTCAAAATTGATAGTAATGATATTTTTTTAAAATAATATTTCATTAAATTAGATAAAATTAGAAAAATAATACGTAATGTCAATCGTGATAAAATTTTTTCAAAAATATCTATAATTGGTCATTTTTTGTTTAATTTAAACCTTCTAAGTAAAATTATCATCCCTATAATATTTTTTAAAAGTAATTACCATGCATAATATTAAAATAAGGTTAACTAATGGTTAACAAAAAAGATACATTGTAAAAGTAAGAAAAAAATTCTAAAATAATTTTTCTAATGGGATAAAAAATATAGTCCATTTTACCTTTTAATAAGAATCCATTTTTTGGTATTTAGTTTTATATTAAATTAATTATAAATTTCTATTTGGAGAAATTCTAAAAGTACTGCTTATTTTTATTATAAAAGGACATCTCATCAATCTTGTTATTTAACATAATTGATTCTTATAGATCAAAAAAATTATTAAAAATTATCTTATCCATAACAATATATACATTTTAGAGATACTTTTATTCATAATGAACTAACTATAGAGTCTTTAAGAGGAGATCTAATGGAGCCATTTCGAAAAAGAGTTAATCACATTAACTATTCACTATCTTTTTCTACTATACTATAACTCTTATAAATATATGATATATAAAAGAATAAAAAAAATCAAAATCATCAATAAACTAAAATAATATTAGGATTGTTAACACACCACAATAAAATTGCATTCCCATTGAAAATTATTTCTATGTATCACCCATGCATACGTACGGCTTAACATCTCCATGTAGTGATACAAATAATTTTCCATAATCATATTTTAATATTGATTATTATAATGAGTATCATATTAATATATTTTATTTATAACATAATTATTCATCTTTATTGATAATATCAGACCTACATTTTTACCACCTAATATTTTTGAAAATATTAACACTTCTCATGCATACGTATGGCTTATAGTCTCCATGATGCTATGTGATCTATTATATATATATATATTCCCATTTGAGGTAGTAAGTATTAATTTTATGAAAATTTTATATATATAAAAAATAAAAATTATATCTTAATTCCAAAATATCATATAAATTTTTTTCTTCTAATCCGACAAAAATAATAAAACATCGTTCATGCATAGGTACGACCTACTATCTCAATGAACAATGTATTTTATTTCCTATCTCAAATCATTATTATTTAAAATGTGAAGATATAATATATATATATATATATATATTATATTAATCAATTTATCCTTTTTTAAATGATAAAATAATGATCTAAGTAAGAGGACTCAGAATGCGAAGTCAAAACATATACAAAACAAAATGTGTATATTACAAAAACCATAACAGTAATTGTTAATAAATTAGCATTATAATTATATTTGTAAATAATATATGTAATTATATATAATAATATGGTTATTTTGAAGAATTAAAATATAGAAATATTTATAATAAATTTGGTTTTAACCTATATAGAGGATGTATATACTTTAGGTAATGGATTTTGTCTCACTTTTATTTCTATGGGACACATGCCTCATATAGAAATTGTTTTATTTGGGTGGTGTACATAATGTTCAAGATTATTTTTTTATGAGTATAATTCTTAATATTATGGTATATTAATTTACCTTAAAATTTCTTCCCGTTAGGGCTCATACGATTCAACTAATTTTTAATTTGTAAGGGATAATTTCCCAATCTAATTTTTATTCGGGATAGTTTATACGTATGTATATAATGGGTAATATTTATATTCCATGTACATGTTTCTTAATAATGATTCCAAATTATGTTTATAATTATTTTATCATTGATTAATTTATTTTTACCCATGTGTTATTTATTACTAAATGGTTTGAATGGATTAATTATTTTATTTACAAAATGATGTAGTGTGTCACATTTTTGGAAAAATTATTGAATGATTGTTTTTTATCTTATACATCATGAATGGAATTTTAGGATTTCATTACACCTCAATTACTTAATTCTTACTATAAAATCTGACATGGTTATTTTCAAATAAATTTTATCCATTAAAATTTCATGTAATTTTATAAAAAGAAATCCTTTTCATGGAGGAAATGATAATTTACTCATGAATTATTTTCATGTGAGTGGGTTTGAATCCCACAGACGACGTCATTTTGCCTGATAAGAGAAAATATGAGCCCGTAAAGGGCAGCGCTCTTGGTGTTCCCCGTCGCTGCCATCTGCGACGTCATCTCTTCTACGACGTCAGTTCGTATTCCATAGAGGGTTGGTTCGGCATTGCGGTTTCATGATCGGATGTCGTGGGTTCACTTTGGCGGAGGCTGGTTGGAAGGCGATGGTAACAGTTCTGTTCCAGATCTGGTTTCAAAATAGATCTGGTTGGACATTGGCGGTTCGGATGGTGGACTTATGTCTTGCGGCGACACTGTGTCAGAGGTGTGATGGTGTTCAGCAGCGGTTGGTGGCTCCGTTCTGGCCACGATCTGCAGATCTGGAAGAATCTGTTTGCCTCATCGTCGACGATATCCTTAGTGGGCGGCGGGCTCTACCGATGGTCATTCGTGTGGGTTCGGAGGTGCGTCGCGTTGGTCGGTCATGCAAGTGGATTCTATGCGGTGTTGTGGTGAGCGTCGACCTCGGGTTGATGGCTTAGTTCCGGCACCTGTGCGGTCTTTGACGGCGGTGTCGTGACAGGGTTTTGCGGCCCTCAGTTTTCAGTGGTGGCAGGATTGTGCGGCCTTGATGTGTTGAGGCCATAGTGGAGGTTCGGATCTGATTGGTGGTGCCGCGACAGTTCAGTCTTGGTTGGGATGCGTGGTTGGTTTTACCTGAATGGGCAGCCGGTTCTGCAATGTCTCCAGAGTGATAGCTTGTTTTTGGTCCGCTGGGCCTTCTAGTTTTACCTTTGGTTTGTGTTATTCCTCTTATGGTGCTGCTGGTCACTTGCAGTGGGTTTTTCCATTGGGCTCTTATGTTTTGGGTTGTGTCTCTTATTGGGCTTTGTCCCACTGGGTATGCGGGCTTGTAATGGGTTTTACCTTACCCATATTAAAAGGATTTACTGTCCTTTTTGTTTTCTTTTAATAATGGGGCATGACCCCAATCCTTTCTGGTATTTTCACATGATCTCTCAAAATTATTTTCCATTTCTAATATCATAATTTTATTTTAATTATACTTTAGTATGGATATTTTTTAAGTAATGTATCCCTATTAATTCTATTAATGGATTATATTTATGATTGAATGATATTTATGAAACCCATTTCATTTATTGGATTCTGATATGATGAATGAATTATGATTTTATGGAACTCATACATATAATCTAAATTATGTGTTGGGTTGGACCTATATATCCCTTCACTTCATTGGGTAATGAGTTTTACCTCATGAGATAAGATGTGAAATAAGTCGATGGGATTAATACACTATGTGAAGAATGTGAAACCCGATACATTATAAGGAAAGGGATTTTACTGGGGATGATGGTGTGTCCCACAAAGTAGGTGTAGTCGCTATATAGTTAGTTGATATGTTTTCTGAAATGATAATATTATTATAAAGATTGATATTATATATATATGAGGGTTCCAAAATTCTATGTCTTATTTTTATGTTATTCATTCATGTTTCGTTATCTTGATCTCCATTATGATTCATTTCTTATTAACTATCCATATTGATTCCCATTCTTCATGATTATGATATTTGATATGAATGGTATTTATTTAAAATGTTTTAATCATATTATCATGCCCTTATTCTCATGTAGTTCCTATGTATCTTCCATGGATACCCTTACTGAGCATCTGAGACCATCATTTATTATTTTCACATTCCCTTGGTAATAAAGAAAGGTGTTTTGTAGTAGTACTAAAGGGGTACTAAAGGGGAATATGATTATGGGAGACATTGAAGATATTTAACAAAATTTAAAAAATACATTACATTTTTCTAATGGAACTAAAAAATTACGGTCCCCATGATTTTTTTTCAATATAATTAATATTCATCTAAAAATATGTAATATCCATGTTGAAAATCCTATGTAGTTTTTGTTATTACAAGTGAAAATTATTATTCATAATTTCAAATGTACGATGAGAAAACATTAGTGATATATTTATTGATGTTCATAAGGATTTATATAGATATATATGTATAGATAATCTTAAGAAGTAATATATTAAATAAGTTTTCATTAATTACATATCATATCATTGTGTTCTTTATGGAAATGTTGTTTTCCACTATTATATGTTTTGCTCATTCTATGATGTCTGGTTTTATATAAATGTAGGAAACCAAAAGGAATATGGATAACCTTTAATGTGAGGAATATTCTTTGATAAGAAGTAAAATGGTATGATCATTGGAGTGATGGACATTGTGATCATGCCTAAAAAATATTCACATAACATGATTAAAAACATGTATAATAAATAACAATTAAACTCACCCAAGATGATAAGGGAACAATTTTAGAAGAATTATAGTCCTGGTTACCATAGAAAAAAGAATATTTTATTTCTATTGAATCAATAATGTTTCATGAAACACCCAAATGGTTGTCTTAGATAAAAACCAAAATATGTTTCTACTATAAAATACAAGGACATAAAGAATGTAACTATAAAGGGAAAATGAAAATATCATTTAACACAATGAATGAGAATATATGCATCCCTAAGATACAACCAATTGAACAATGATTAACTGTTGAATGAATGATAATTATAAAAATCTCTATCTTAAGTGGAATTATCAAAATTATAATCAGTATAGTCATACATGTAATGGTTGTATTGCTGCTAATGATTAGATAACATGTGAAATGTGAAATGAAAGGGGAATTAAGAAATAGGATAATGTAGCATTTTTAATCACTAAAAAATTACATGAAATAATATTAGTTTTTATATATTTGTATTCATGTATTATTTTATATTAATTGTGAAAAATATATGGATTGTTAAGGTTATTTTTATAAGGATTTATATGAATATATTTATTGGTTCTGATGGACTATAAAAGTGATTTAGTGTAAAGGATATATAAATAGGGAACATGTGATTAATGGAAATATAATCATTAATGTGTTCATAATGATAAAATAATTATTGTTGGATTAGGTAAATTGGGCAGTACTAATAACATAAGAATTGATTAACAACTTGTTAAAAGTGGGTTATGATATCATTGATAATGTTTACAACATATTTGGATTTAGGGAATACATCAAATATTCTATTTAATAAGGATGAATTCATGTTTAAAATATTATTAATGGTCATTCAGGTTATTACAATATTTTAATGGTGTATATGATAATGGTATTCAAATGATTGTGACAAATTATATATACATTATGATATATGTGGGAACGATTTTATGATAATTTTGTAAAATTCAGTTACCATCATTATAATGTTTTCAAATTTCATCTTTCAGAATGTTTACACGATTACGAATTTATAAATGATTTTATTTTTAACATTGAATGAGGTTTCATGTATTTACATTTTATGTCACAAATTATTATTTCATCATATTAGAAAATGTGTGCCAATTTTTCTGTTGTGATAAAGATAGATGGAACGCCCTATCATTCTATTTATAGATCTCAAGATATTCTAATGCATCAAGAAAGAAATATTCTCCTTAATGTAATTGAATAATATATTATATGGAGATTTATCAAGGAAGAAAAGGATGAAGTCAAGTAAGCATACCATCTCATGAAAATGATTCAACTTTAAGAAAAGGGTATTGAAATAAACTATTATCCCGTTATAATCAATTTTTATGAAATCAATGAAAATCATCATGTGTCTATTAGTTTTGGATTTTTGATCCATATTATTCTCCTAAATATTTTCTCTATCACTTATCAATAGAACATGGTAGTTATATTTCTTTTCTATGATCATGTTTTCTAATTCCACCTATGTTCACCAATGTGGAAACCTAGTTATGAGTTACTTTCGGTAACCAATATATTCCCTGAAGTCCATTTTAAAGGGATTTTAGTATTTATTATTATGATGTGTTGTGATTCATGTATTGAACTATTGATATACCCAAATAAATTCACCGGAGAAATTCATTTTAAGTGGTGGTACAATGTATTATGTTGAGAATTTCTGAAATATTTTTTGAATGAAGTTAATATTTTTGATATTTTCAATTTCACATAACAATAAATGTATCATTTTATATATAAACCACAATGTTTTTATTTTATTAGATGCTACACCAATTTATGATCCTACTCCATGGAAGACTATCTTAGCTTTTGCTACACGCAACACTGTTTTTATACAAAACATCATTTTATTATTGCAATTATTTAAATAAGACAATTTTAACATAATTGTCATAATGGATTGTATGAACAGGATTAGCTGAACTATTGAAATATGGTTTAAAAATATAAACATAATTAAATATTTGGTGATCAATTGGTTATAAATAAAAATAAAAAACATTTCAATATAAAAGGACACTATTTTTCTAGAAAATATTTAATTCTGTAATGATTGATTTATACCAATAAAATGAAAAATCCATATTATTGGATAAAATTAATGATATATATATATATAATTTATATAATGTATAAAATAATTCCTATGAATTATCTAAACATTATATAAAAATAATTGTACTCTTATATTTAAAAGTGTATTATTCTAAAAAAGATTTTATCACCTTTTATGGGAATAGTTGTTTTAAAAATAAATTTTGGAAAATTAACAAATTAAATATGAGAAAATAAACCCCTTATTTTAAATTATTATATATAAAATTACGTTGGAATTTATTCTGTTATGTTACAAATTTTGTTGAGCAATGAAAATTAGTAAATTTTAATTGAAAAGGGAATTTTCATATAAATAATTTATATTAATATAATATTTATTTTATTGTTTAAAAGTAATATTAGTTATATTTTATTAAAATTTATCCAATTTAATGCACTGTGATCATTTTGTGATTGAATTTTTTAATCATAAAGTATTTCAATCTTCTGAATTGTTTCACATTAAAAACAATTTTCTCAGCCAATGTATGAGACTAATTATAAATTAATTTTATCAATTTAGGTCTTCTGAATTTTTATTGATTCGATATTTTTTGAATCATAAGGTGTAATGTTTTTAAATAGGTAACATTTATTTGAGGCCAATATGAATAGTAATATTTGAAAATATTGTTACCATAACAAATGGTAAAATTTGGCAATTTAGGTTAAAAAAATAACCAGGACTATAAAATGATCCTAACACTTACCAACATGTTATTGTATGATGTTAATATGTTCCATAACACAGAAGGTTATAAATTTAATTATTAAATGGACATTTCTTCCTGAAAATGGATGGGATATTAATAAAATCAAAGACAACGACAAAATGTCACACTCTTGTTTTTAGTAGGTATTGTATTTTTATTACGGAGTTAAGTATAATATACGATATAAAATATAAAATTATGTATTATAAAAGTAATATATATGTAATGGAAATTTATTTTTAATTTTTAGTTGATAAATTATTATCATAAATAATTACACAATGATGATGTATAAATTATTCAATTTATTTAAAACTCAATCATGTGATATTAAAAATATTAAAATAAAAATAATTTGAATAAATTATTGTTATAAAATAATTTTATGAGTTAATATTTCATATTATGTGTGAATTTAATGAATGTTTTCAATGTTATATTAGTGTTTTTTACCATTGTCAATGTAATGAATAGTTTCAAAACTAAATGTAATGAAATTTTAGGAAAATAATATTTTATTAAAATATTAAAAAATAATTAATATAGTAAATAAGGGAAAATTTGTAAAATTATATTTAAAAAATTCATTAATTATACATTTATTGTTCAGTTTACACCATGTAATTAAAATTACCAACCTTTTAATATTGAAAATGTTTTTACAAATGTTACAATTATAATATGTTAACCATGACGTAATCAAATATATAAGGTTTAAAATTAAAAAATATATTTAAAAAAAACTATTAATTGATGGTACTACCACAATATACCACATTATATTCGAATTTATTTCCATTTGGTGGTATTTTTATTGATATTTAATTCATTAGAAATTAATTATTTTGGAAATTCCAAAAGTGTCCCTCAAATTCATTATAAAAGGATACCTCTTCCCATATCTCATTTCACCAAATTGAGTCTTAAAACTAAAACTAAATTCTGAAAAATTCTCTAATACACATCCATATCCATGTCAAAGATCATATTGACATCCCAAATGAAAAACTCTATCATCTATTTGAGGAGATCTAAATGAGCCATTTGGAAGAAGAGGTAATGATTGTAATGTATTAATCTATTTTTATTCTATCATAAAACTCATCTATATTAATGATATGTTTCATAAAATAATAATTTAATCATAATAAATATTTTGAAATGTTATTATGATTATAAACAAACCACTATACAACCCCGTTCCAATCAAACAATAAATGAATGTATTAATCTTGTGTACATACAGTTTACCATCTCCATGGAGCGATACAATTCATTTTTGATAACCATATTTTATGAGTTTAAAAAATAATTTTTATAAAAATAAGATATGGTATTTCTGAAATTATTTTAATTCTATAATGATATACTAATATTAAATTTATTACCACCTAATAGTTTTGGGAAAGATCGTGTCGCTCGTGCCTATGTATAACTTACCATATTCCTGATACTATTTGATTCATTTATCATATATAGTTCCCATTGGTGGTAATAAGGATGAATTTTATGAATATATATGATATGTAAACATTAAAATTGTCATTTAGTGATAATATATCATATATATTGATTTATTTTTATTAGATAAGATAATGAAAACCGCATTCATATGTACATATGACCTACCGTTTCAATGAAAAATGTATTTTATTTTATATCTATAAATTTTATGAATTAACATATATATAAATACCTACGTACATACATATATATTATTTATATCATGGTTATCATTCATGAAATGATGAAATCATGATCTAAATAATAGGTCTAATAATAAAAAGTCAAGAAAACTATTAAAGACAACATAATTATTAAAAAAACATAAAATTTCTTATTGACAAATCAGTAATATAAAATAATAATTAAATCAGATTTTATATAATGTATAAAAATATGTTTCATTTGTGGATATATAAAAAACATATATTAATTATACATAATTTTTTAACATGTAAAAAGGAATTCCATACTTATGGTAAGAGGTTTTTTTCTCGCTTTTGTTTCTATTGGACACATTACATGTACACTGCTTGTTTCTACTGTGTGATTTATATACTAACCATTATTAAATTTAATTTTGATTATTCTTAATATTATGGTATTTTTATATCTAGATAATTTTTTTTGTTAATGGAGAATACTATTCTACTGATTATAAATTCACAGAGGTTAACTTCATGATATTATTTTTATTCAAGATTGTTTATACATAGGTACCTACTTGTGAATATTTAACATCAAAGACATGTTTCATAAAAATTATTCAAAAATATTTCTAATATTCTTCTACAATTTATTAAATATATTTTTGGAAATTTATTCATTTTTCAAAAACGGTTTGAAAGGAATATTTTTTCTTTTTCAAAATGAGAATCTTTGATATTTTACAACAAATTGTATGAAAATAATTTTTTAAAATTATATGTAATGGAAGATATTTTGTGATTTAATTATTCCTTAAATCCAAGAAAACTAATTTAAAGGTTTAAATGTTTAATTTCAAATAAAAATATTTATTCTAAAATTATGAGGAAAATTAAAAAATGAAATTGTTTTAAAGAGGAATAGATATTTTCATCTATTGTAATTTCAATGAGATATAGTAAAAATATGTTACCTTAATGATTAAATTATTGGTGTTAAGTTATTATATATTGGGAATATTTTTAATGTATAATGTCTTAATTAATTGTATATTTGTTTTAGGTTTCTCATGGAACGATATATTTGAAACCCATTTATTTTAAATGGTTTATATCATGTTGGTATAATATTTAGGAATACTATTTATTTTTATGGGTTCTAATAGAATGAATGAATTATGTCCTTACATAACACATATAGATATGGTTTTCATTATGTGATGTGTGGAACATATATCTCCCTCTAATGCATTGTGTAGTGATTTAAAATCAATTGTGATTAAGAAGGGAAACAAGGTAATGGGCTTGATCAACTATGAGAAAAAAGGGGAAACCAAATAATTTATAATGAATGGACTACATATGGGGATTTAGGTGTTTCCAAACTAGTTGGTGCAGTCCTCATAAGGTTACATGATATTTTTTGGTAATGACACTTGACTTATATGAATGATTTTACAAGTTTATGAGTCTTCCACCATTACATGACATAATTTTATGTTATAAATTCATGTTTTATGCTCTTGAACCCCTTATAATTCACATATTATTAAATACATATCATTAATATCATGATTCATGAATATGGTTATTTATATGTAGGAAATTCTTGTCAAAGTGTTTTCTCTAAATTTGAAACCCTTATGTTTAGTTTATGCTTAATTATGTTCCTTTTTTACACATATTGAGCGTCTTAGCATACAATTTCTTATGTTTTCTTTTCCCAAGGTTATAAATAAATATTTTATGAATTATTAATAAAGGGTTTATAAGGGGTAATATCTTTATGTGATATAATAAATATATATGTGGAAATTTGAATAATTAATTACACATTTCAAAAGGCCCTATAATATTAATATCCTAGGGAATGTATATGCGTAATATAAATAATATTCATGTAAAAACATCTAATATACATGTTCAAAATAATGTTAAATTGTAAACATGACCCTTAATATTTGATAAAAAATATGAACCCCCATATGACCATCAATACTACTAGAAGATCTGATTTAGCTGCAGGAGGAGAGTGGTTATCACCACATTCCTAACACTCATGTGAATGAAAATGAGGAATCATTTTCTATACTAGAAAAAATGAGTAACTTAGCGCATTTCATAATGAAAAGGTCAACCTCAACACATTCATACTATATAGATCCAAAAACACATGGTCTATTCAAATAAATGTTACTTGTGTTTTAGAATTATATGTCAATTCATTTGATAAATAATATAAAACAGATATCTCATATCCTAGTACAATAAGAATGTGTATATCAAATGAAAATATATATTTCTCTAATATAAATATTTCTAGCCCATATATTTATAAAACCCTATTATAAGACATGAATACATATATCACTCTATCATAATCCACAACAGTAAATTTCGAGAAACAGTAACATCATATTAAAATAACCTCAAACAACATGTGAATAATCCAAGTGGAAATGATATCAATAGTTTCATGAAATTAGTACAAAAAAATCTCATCCCTCAACACTTTAAATTTACCTTGTATATGCGATAGATACTCCCATGATAATACTAATTTCTTGTATTGGTGCATAAAAATATTTTTTTAACCTTTCTCTAAAGAGAAAGGAAATATAAAATAATTCAAGTTTCTTTTTGTACCATTTCATAAAAACCCCTATCTGAAAATATCTCTCATAACCAACCATATACGGTCATATGAGAGACCCCCAGAACTATATGTGTCACTACATTCATATTCATATTTTAATGGATAGTGGTAGGGGATTTTTAGTTACATGTAACAAGTCTAGTGTTGAAGATATTAGAGAGGCTTTAGCTAATTAAGAAATGTATGTCTGCAACATAGAGTAGGAAGAAGTCATATGTTGATCTATATCATCAAAAAATTATGTTTATGTTGGTTTATGATGTATTCATTTGGGTGTGTCTAATATTTCATTACCATAGGATACTGAGGTATGACATGTTTCCTCCAATGTTTTTTGAACCATTTGAGAATTTGGAGAGAATATTTTCGCTGGCATACTGATTTACTCTTCCATATAGGTACAATGTTATACAAAAACATTCATGTATAAAATCAATTGTTGTATCACCCAAACCATTCTCATTTTATCAATTTTAATTATTTTGTGCTTGATACCAATCTTCCCTTTGAGGATCATTTGATTCATGTTGCAAATTATAGTGATAAAGTGTTGCAGAGTAAGATGTTTCCATTTGTCTGAGTGATAGGGCTGTATAGAAGTGTTCATGAATAATCATGGGAGGGAGAACCAGATATGTCTGCTCAGTTTACTAAAAAAAATTTCCTCCAAATCTATGATAATGATATGAATAAATCAGTTTATATTAGATATTATAAGGCGGGAATTTTGTCAGATCATGTCCTTTTTAAGGATGCCTCATGATCATTTTCATGTATTCTATTAAGCATGTCATAAACTTACTTAGGTTGGGTATTTCTTTGGGGGTTTATGGGTTCCATTTAATATATTTTTTATTCCATGGCATTGTGGAAGGATTGTGAAATGTTAGGGAATAGAGTGATGTTTTCACTATGAAATAGTGTGCCCATTTATTGATCCACGGTTGGTGGCACATAGTTTTTCCAAACCATACGACCTCAGCCCTAAAATTTCTCTGCTCAAACCTATGAGATTTTAAAAATGGGATCACATTTTTTCAAACCACATGAACAAAATATAATAAGTTACTCACCCAATAAGTTGGGGGACACCGTTTATGTACACAGTTTTTAAAACTATGTGCTTCCTCTCTAGAATCCAGGAACACAAATTTTAATCCCCTTATTTTTTTAAAAAAAATTACTCAAAAAACCTAGTAATTCTTCATAGCCTTCCCAACATTACATAATTTGATTTTAATTAGTCCTAATGTTACCTATTCGGATTATAGATATCCAAAATCTCCTTTTAGAGGGAATCAATGATTTATTAGAAGGATTATACTACTCTTCCGGTATGTGATCTCTTAACATTTTGTTTTTTCTCCAAAATTTCTCTCTTGTTTGGTATGGATGATTTACACTATTGGAAATTAGTTTAGAACTTTTTTTATGAATGTGTTTCATTGGATATTGGTCTTATTAATTGATTATAGATCTCTTACATTATTTTTATATTTATCATTCCATATAAAATTTATAGACGAGTTTTGGATAATTATAATCAATTTTTTTGAGGTATGTGATATAAGTGTCAATTCACAAATTCATGATTATATTTTAATGAATTTAAATAATATTTTGAAATTTTTATGCTGGGAAATTTATTTGTAAATTGATTTAGTTTTTTTATTCTCAAATGATTGTAAAACCCTTCATAGATCCCATCAGACCCATATATGATTTTGATACCACGCATGACTTAAACATAAGAGGTATACCAATATGAATGATATGATAACTAATGATTCATGAATATGAGGAATAACTTGTATTGTGAAAAAAGATTAATAATGTGTTTTAATAATAGTCGATAATTGGGAATATTAATGATTTTTAAGATATAACTTAAGGATAAATTGATTATGTTTTACCTTAGAAATAATATAATTAAGCATGATTTAAACGGATAATTTAAAGAGTATACCCTTATGAGAATGAATAAATTAATCATATTTGATGATGAGACATTATATGAATTTGATATGTGTGATATTAGAGATTGATTGATAAATAAGTTGTGTCTTAAGGAATGATTATATAAATTCTCATGGGGTTCTAGACATATGCTCCATACCCCAAATTCATGCATGTGAACAATAATGCACGATTTAGGTAATAATTCTCCAAATAGCCATGTGGTGTAGGATAGGGACTGATGCTCCAAATACCAACAGGGTGCCTGACTCATGCCCTAGGCCCCCAAAATTTTGGTACCAATATTGATGTACTAATTTACACAATATGGATCATGAAATAAATTAATAATGAAATAAAATGATATAATGAATTATGTTATCCCTATAATTTATGGTTCAGAATCCTACACATGATAATGAAGGTATGATGTGGTTGGTTCAAGAATAAATTAATTTTAAAAATAATTATTTCATAATTTTATCATTATTCTTTATAAATTAAAATAAACTATTATAGAGTACATATTACATTAAACACCATTTTTGGTTTCTTACTGAGTTATAATTATACCCTATACGGGCTTCCTGATTGGTACCTTAAGAGACTTGTTGTTTTCAAGATAGTTTAAGGGATTGATCCCAATGTAAAATGGATGATTTGGGATTAGGTATGGAGAAAGTATTAGTGAACAAGAAATAATTTCAAGACCCTCTAGGGTTTTTTTAGTGTGTCTTTGTTTTGAATATTTATATTACACATGATAGTCATCTGACATGACTTATCTAATAATTTGGGTTATATCCATTTTTTAGATTTTTTGATATATTAAAATTGTATTTCTCATTATTGATTATGATATCATATTTTTTATTTATTAATATGTTTTACGTATTTATTTATTTATTCTCCATTGTTGTGATACTTTTTTATAGAAGACATCATCTCCACAATTTACTTATTATACCCTTGTTGGTAGTTCAAAGTGCCCAGTAGATGGGAAGATGCACCTGAGGACTTAAGGCCAACCGTCTCTAGGCACTAACAAGTGGAAGCTAGTTCAAGACATCATGTAGTTAGTGATAATTTTAAATTTGTATGACTCACTACTATTAATATACGAGTTTAGATTTACAGAAACAAAGTGAATCCATAAGTTCCACAAATTCCAATGAATTCGGGTTTGAGATAAATTTATCCTATATGTAGGAGCTTGTGAATTCACAGTTTTCAATGATAAAAATTTAATTAATTAATTTAAATTATTCATGATTATACAAAAACTAATTGGTATATTTTTCAAGGTAATCATTACTTATTGATGATAAAAAAATTGGATATTTGAAAATTACATTTCAAATGAGAATTATTTAATCATCCTATCATAAAAAAATATAAGAGAGATGATTCAAGTCAATAAAATGTGTTTAATAATATTTAATTAATTTGTTTTTAAAATTATGTGATTATATGAAATAGTGGTAGTGAAATGTATATCCATTTCATGTAATCCGTTTTTGGAAAAGTATTTATAGTTTAACTTCTTTAATGAATTTAGAGTAAATTGTAAGTTCAAAACTTATTATATATATATATATATATAATATTTTTATATATGGATTAATCATGGATGAAATGTTCATCCACTCCATCCCCCTAAAATACCCTTAAAGTTCTAGAGAGAGATCTATTAAGGGAATTTCAAGGATTCTTCAATAAAAGCACTCAGATCAAACTTATGATCTTCTAATGGTCGAAGAAACATCATTAATGACATTGATTTATCACGATAGCACCTGGGAATATATAAACAATGATATAAGATATTATATTCATGGTTTTATGATCTAGATCACACCACTATAAGTTACATTTAGCTATAACACACTCACAAATGGAGGACCAAATCAATGGTGATGAATGTATAAGTTATTGTTTATGGTTTCATTATACTTTTTCATATACAAATTATTTTTAAGAAATTCTTTTTTGAGAATACAGGAATCAATGAACTATATTTTATATTATGAAACTAATTTAATTTATTTTCTTTTTAAAAAACTATAATTTTATGCTACCACACCTTCATTTACAATATATTCCTTATTTACCAATAAATATATTTTCAAAATTATATACATTTTTTTTTGTTTTTTAACTGAATTTAAAAATATCAATTGAAAAAGAATATATTAATCTTCCTCTAATTCCTATTTTTAAATAATTTTTTTAATTTATATGATTTGATAGTGCCTAAAATAAATTTTTTAAATAGGAGATAACCATAAATAAATTCATGAATATAGTGAAATAATGTTTTCATTTTTCATTAATTGATGATCCATTTTCATTTATTACATCATATTTCTCACAGAATATTATATCTTCCAGAGAATATTTTTAATGAAAATTACTCCATTCAATTATATCACCAATTTTTTTTGAAATTTTGTGAAGAATTGTTTTTCTTAGGTATTGAATTCATGATATCAATTTAGAAGTATGTTTATTCTTTTTAAAATTATTCAAAATATATTCCATTCATCCTATTAAAACTATATATATTTTACTTTATCAACATATAGTGACTCTAGTATGTCATATTAATATGCGTCTCCTTCTATAGTGGATACTTTATTTATTGAAGCCCCGTCAAAATAATATGTCAATCTCTTCTGAGTATCACTTTCCAACATGTTCGATGACAATAAAGATTTCAATGTTGATGAACCAATTATCGATAATGAAATAAATTCATATGAAAGTGTATGAGGGGTATTGGATCTAAATATTTCTTATAATTGTTTTAAAGATGAAAAAAATGCATGGTACCTGATAGGATTTGTAAAAAATTAGAATTTTTATCCTCTATATCATATTAAAAAAATTATTTCCTTTATAGAATAGATTTTTTTGAGATTTTATCCTTTATTTACAATTCCTTTTGTATATCTGAAGTATATATGTGATGGTTCCTAGATAATGTATTTTCTCTAAAATTATGATCATCCAATAATATTACTTCTTATTTATATTATATTATCATTAAATTTATTTATGAATAATGATTTTTTATTTTCATTCTATAACCAATGGGAATGGTATCCTAGATTTATTTATGTTTATATTTATTGTGATTCCAACTACGTTCAGTTTGTATTCATCACCATACTAATCAATCCACATTCCAATTTTCCATAAAATTCACACTTTATAATTTTAATATGTGTTTTATATATTTAAATATCTTCTCCAAATGTTTTCATTGTTTTCCCTATAGTATTTTTATATTTCTATGATAAATGTTTTAGAAGCGAATATTTTTTAAATTCTTTTGAAAAACTATTTCTCAACCAATATATATGATTTATTTTTTGTATTGATTATTAATTTATGGTGTCCTCCTTACCCCTATTAGATATTTCAAAATTATTAATTCCTTATAAATCGAAAATAATATCAATGATTTCATTCAAATTTCAATCATAAGGAAGTATCTTTAATTTTGTTTTTTGTTACACAACAAATTAATATAATCTCACACAAGTATAACTAGAATGAACATCCATAAATCATAGAGGAAATTGAGGAAAATTATATATTGGATTTTAACAGTATCATGGCCATTTTATATATAAAAATTAATATTCAGCCTCTTAAATAGTTATTCTACCATCTATCCAACAATGGTTTATTTTATAAACACTATATTTAGAATATGGTCTTCCAAATATATATCCCTATTTAATGTTTTGGAATAATCAAATAAATTTTGATAAATATACATAGACCATTCATTAAAATGTAATCATATAACTTCTATAAATTCATTCACGAAAATATTATAGTCTTTCTTACAAGTAGACAATTTCAATTATGAAATTATATTAATTTCGAAAGAAAGTTATAGATATTTTGATCATTATAAAGTGGTGAAGATAAAATATATGATGGGAAATACCAAGAACTACTAAAGTTTCCCTAACATTGAATAAAAAATACTTCTTTAAACAAAGATTCTTATTCAGAAAAGCCTTAATAGTTAATGACCCATTCATGAAAAAATATCACTTCTATAAATTTTAAGGGTATGTTCAATAAAATTATTTTTAAATATGAATTAGTGAAAAAATAGACACTTAAAGTAAATTAATATTCAATTTTAAAAGTGAAAAATAACATTTAGAGAAATCAGATTTTTATATGTAGAAATATCAACTTTTGATCTGATGAGAACTTTTGGATCAGATATCATCCCACCAAAAGAAGGATTATAACAAAACACATAAAAAGATTAAATGATAAATTTTATAACTTAAAAATTATTATCATAGAGTAAAAAACACTATGTTATCCGGAATAGATAAATTTTGAAAAAATTGAATAATCAATTTTTAAAATACATGATACAAAAGTTAATAGAAAATAGAACCTTCCAAATGATTTCTCTTCATTACTACTGAATGATATTTTTCTAAAAACACTTTTTTTGAATATATAGCTGAAATATTTTACTATATTATTTATAATATTATGGTTATTGATAATCATATACACATATAGTATTCCATATAAAAAATAAAACACCCATAAAAATTGAGTTACTATTTTTTTAATATGATTTTAAAAAATGATTTAAGAACTCAAGAATTACACACCACTCAACTAAGCGTAATATAAGTTTACTAGACACCAAATATATGACATTACCTATAGCAGGGAAATGATTATTTTTGTTTAAAATTTTGTTTTATGAATTCATACATTCTTAGCTATTAATTAATTAGAAAATACTACCTTTAGTAACCAAATCATTAATGTTTTTAATGTTTATTAACTGAAATATCCTTTGAAATATATTCTTGATGTTCTATAAATGACATAAATCTTAGCAGAGAAAAATGAACCTTCAATTCCCATCAGTTTTCCCCTTTTAAAAAAATCCCCATAAATGTAATAGATTAGTTAGTCTAGAAATGATAAATTTTGGTGTAATTTCATTTGATAATAGTTGTAGTTCTTATATATATCAACATCTTATATTAGTTAACAGAGGGCTTCCTTTTAGTGGTAATTTTTTTTTAGTAATTTTGTCATATTTTTATCTTATTATTTATATTTCCACACTTGAATATTCTATTTTATAAAATATACACAATTCCCTTTATTATTAGAAGTATATATTGAATATTTACATTTAAATTTATCCAAAACAATCAAATCATGATGATTCACATACATCATGTGGGAAAATTCATTTTTTCATAACAATGCATAATGTTTTCTATGTATGCTAATTTATATGATTCAAAAATATTATAGAGTGTTTTGGAGATGATATATAAACCTTTTTTAGCTTTATAAATTCAAACAATATTCCCCTAAAGAGAAAAATATATCTTATTAACATCATTACATTACATATACAAATCATAAGATAACAAATAAACCATTTTTTTCTTTCGAAACATTAGTTGAAATATAAATATATATTATTGATAACATATTATAATATTATTCAACATATAATATGTATTATTCCAAGATTTTATTATCTATTTAAAATATTATATTACATTTCATTAATAATATATTCCTTATCAAATAGTGAGTCTAAAAAATTATGTTATAAGGAATATTGAGATAAGTAATATATTTCAATTATATATCCCATAAGGAATTTAGAATTCTTAGAAAATATAACATTAGAATAAAATCCATTATTTTTTAGGATCTTTTTATTATAATTTAGTAAAATATTATATGTACATTGATATTAACTCACACACCATGTATCATTAGATTCTTAGACTGATTTTATTTATTTTAGAATTAAATAATTTTATATAGCCTCTTGACATGTTATACTCAATTTTAGTCTATTAGATATAAAATGAAGTATCTATATATATTAATAGAAAATGGTTTATGTGGTTTACTTATCTTTCCAAATATCATCGAAAAATATTCCATCGGTTTTAGTCACTATGGAAGATTCAAATTTTGATCTATAATGGAACCATCATTTTTCAAATGGAATTCTAATATTATAATAATTTTATATAGTTTAAATCATGTTAAATAAAATAAATAACATGATATAATCTTTTTAAATGAATAATTAATCTTATAAGAGGTATTTATAGATATTTAAAAACATATACAAATTTAATATTAACTTGAACTTTGTAATAGTACAATGAACATTATGAATAGTAATTTTAATAATAGATTAGTATCCTCACTAATGAATATATAATTATAATTTAAGAATCCTATAAATGGAAATATGAAATAATTATACCATAATATAAGTAAATTAATATTATAGAAATTATTAATTAATTTTGATATTTTTTTAAACATAAATGTTTATTTTAAAATTATATAATTACTATAATTATTTAAAAAAAATTATTTTCATAAAAATTATTTATAAATTAAAAAATTATTTATTATGATAACAATATCCTTTTTATGAGACATTAATTAATTACTAAAAGTTTTTTAAAATTTGTATAAATTTTAAAATCAGTATTTTCAATCTAAAAGATGATTTTAATTAAATGATTGATTTCACATCTTTAAAAAATTATTCTCATATAATGTAGTTTTTGTATAATTATAAATATAATACAATTGTTTTGATCAACTATTTTTCTGAAATATAATAATATTAACATAATAGTAAAATATGGTAATTTACTGTACTTACACATTATAAATTACATATACTATTTCATGAGTCATTGATGATGTAAGAACAATAATATCAAAACCCCCTTCATTATTTTAATATATTTGGTGATAATTACAAATATATTAATATTCTTATTGGAAATTAATAATCTAATAATTAAAATAATTAAAAAACATTCATCTCATCTGCTGTAAATTCCACTCCACACCACCTCTTCTCCTCACAACATTCAAGATATGATACTTGTCCAAATTCTACTAAAACATCCCAATCCCCTCCCCCACATCCAGGACCACGTGGTATCAATAAAATACTATAAAAATCCCCATAAAGGAAGTTCTAAGGGTGACGAATTGATGAGGTAAAAATCATATTTCATTTCGTTATTTTTATTTTCAATTTTCATTATTAATCCATTATTAATATACCATATACAATGTGACATGATAACTATAGTATCTATTACATGTTATAATTTTATTATTTTAATGGAAAATTAAACATCATGTCTCTTATCCTTTAAAATTTATTTTAAAAAAGTCATACGTGAAGTGATGATTTATCACCATTATGGACTACATGATGTATTTTTTCAATTACTCCTTCATAGATGGTAATATACCATTTTTATGGTTTATACATATTATAGTAAATTTATTAAACCCCAATTAAGGTTATATTACTAGAATATATACATAATCTTATTTATTGAAACAAAATTATTTTTTGGTGATAAAAAAACAACCAAAATAATATAAATGATTATCAATAATGTCTTATATAATGATTCTTCATCACCCCAAATAAAAAATGAATTATATAAAAATTTTATTTTCAATAATATAACTAATAATATATAACTTATATTCTTGATATCTATTTCCATTTTTCATCAACTTCTATACTCATATAAAATAAACTAGACATGATAGGCAATTAAATGAACACTCTATGTCAATAAAATTTATTCTAATCACTAATCAAAAATGACATAACAGAACATCAAAAATTTATAAAAAGTAAAATATATGTTTAATAGGTTATACAATAAATTATTAATGAATCAAATTTAATTATCATGGACACTAAGTGAAATTGGAGAGCACCTTTGGAAATAAGTTAAGGGTTATCTTCGAATATCAATTTTTCATTCGGGTTACACTATCTCTATATTTACAGATATAAAAATTATAATTAATATTAATTATTTTTATAAGTTTTGAAATCATATATACAAATAATTTAAAATTTATTTTATGGGATAAGAGATGTTTTATATGGTTCCATTCACATTATTCTTGGTATGAAAACTCGATTTATTAGAACTTCCACATTTTTTACCAATTTCCGAGAAACCTCAATATATATATTTTGAAACTACATTTTATTAAATTTTTTATTATTAGTTTTACAGTGTATTTTTTATCCTGGTACCATTTATCATATGACTCAGGACGGTTAATGATTTTGTTTTTTTTGGGGGAATGTTATTTAAATTTTGTAAGTATATGTTGCTTCTATTTTATCCCTTTTATATTATCAATACATAGGTGGGGCCTACGATATACCCCCAATTCATTGTATGTCTCATAAGAAAGACTAGACTAGGTTTTTACCCATTTATTTATGGTGTCTTTACCGATGAGTTGATAGAATGTTTATGTTGTTCCAAATTATGAACTCTCTCACTATGAAATTAGAAATCGACATCTCATGTTACTATTCGAATAATAGAATATACACAGTTGAATATAATTATCATGTTATTATTTATGTAGAATTTTTATTAAACATTTAATTACTTCCATAAAAATCCCATTATTATTTTTTAATGGCCTTCATTTTGAGTTATTCATTGTTCCATATTAATTATGTTATTTATAATCAATTCATATATATTGTTTATGCTTGATGAGCATATCTGATCACCCATTTATTATGCTATATTTTAACCAGGATATGAAGATGAATATATTATGTATTACATGTAGGGATAATCTATTTGTGTATGGGTGTTTCCAATGGAACTACTATGTTATATTTCTATTCAAGTGATAATGTAGTGTTCATTCATTTAATCTAGCTTCCAAAACTACAAAACTAGTCATCCATTAGGGAATCTATAAATGTATATATTCCAATGTATTAAAGACTATAATAAGATCAGGACTACTATAGGAAGGGTCTCTACATATGGTATCAGATAATATATAGTAGAAACAATGGAAAAAATATATAAAATGATAGATTAGAGACATTAAACCTATGAAAAACAATGAGGATAATAATAAATGAAAAACTATTATTTTTCTGAGGTATATATTATTTGGTAGTTCATAGAAATAAACCCCATTCATGAAAACACAAGTAGAAATGGTTATGTCATAGATTTGCCTAGGGGTAACAACAACGACAATGTGTCTCTGGCCATTCTTGAGGTAACTTGGTAATTGCTAATGGGCCTTACTATGCAACTGGTTTCAGAATCCCCGGGTATATTCCTAGGATAATTGTCATTTTATTAAAAAACCATTATGATTGATTTAAAATTAATTATTTCTACATTAAAACCAACATTATTATTATGAGATGAACTGTGAAAAATTAAAAATTATGTTATGTTATTTTATAGTTCTAAATTATGTATTATTATTTACAAAATAGTTATTAGTATTCCATTGTTTATTAATGAAACCTTGGGAATGGATTATAAATCGTATCTATACACATAATCTATGTCGATATTTCCCTTATATTCTAGATAATGATGTTCCAACTGGAGCTGAAACTAGTGAAAAAAACATATAACTATACTATGAAAGACCAATCCATTTATGAATAATAACCATAATCATATGAAGCATCCTGATCAACAATGTGAAGGAACAATTTTTTACCTATTTATGAGAGAAAAACCACCACCATTCAAGGGGACAATAAACCCATTTGTAGCTATGTAGTGGAAAAATTACATAGTGAATTTGTGCTTTGAGAAGTAACTAATGGAAGAATGTCATAATAGATTTTTATCATCTCTTAGGAGACACAGATCATTGGTGATCAATGATTCAAAACATGGAGGTGGAAAAATTAGAACCATATAATGAATGGATTTTATGGAACTTCTGTTGAAAAAATATTTCCCTCTTTAACAGTGAGACGATATGAAGAGACAATTCATGAATAAGAGGTAAAATGGTGATTATAATATTTCTATGTATGAAGCTAATATTATATGGTTTTTGAGGAATGATGTAGACTATATACTCAATAAAATGTGAAATATTGATAAGTTGTTTTATGGGATAAAACTATTCCACTTAAGGGAACTTGTATCCAAAAATTTCTCATCGTATGATTATATAGTCTCATGTTCGTTCAAGAAAAAAAAATATACACTATGTAATCTAAAAATAAATGACTAATAGAGAAGAATTGGGATTCTAAACACTCTAAAAAATTAAATAATTAAAATGGAAAGAAGGTGACAGTTGAATTTACATCCAGTGATAATTTTGGGACGAAACACCCCAGGACAAGACTAAAGGGAATGTGAGTTTTTAACAAGTGTC
Organism: Viscum album; assembly: GCA_963277665.1. Taxonomy (NCBI): domain Eukaryota; kingdom Viridiplantae; phylum Streptophyta; class Magnoliopsida; order Santalales; family Viscaceae; genus Viscum; species Viscum album. The sequence continues at coordinate 1,599,531,464 of OY728161.1, forward strand.
TTTATAAAGGCCACCATGCCTGTGATTAAAGTGGAAATAATGAATAAACCGATGTTCAATTAATGATTTGTAAATAGATAGAGAATTAGGAAAATTATTTTCCTAATAATTAATAAATGTTTTCTTCGAAAATTTTAGGAGGGAAAGGTAAAGCATAGGAAATCCCAATGGTAGCGGTTGAAATTCATATCAATTTAGTGTCAGGTACTTTAATAACTTCCTCAAACATATCCAATGATTTATTTTATCATATATTATCAAATTATTTTTATATATTCCCTGTTTCCAGTGAAATCCGGACAATTAACGATTGATATAATAAATTAGTTTTTAGTAAAAACTCAAATGGGAGTTCTCATTGGAACAATGATTTTTCGGATAGTCATTATTATGAAACATAAAGATGATTTTGTTACTGAGATTGTCATCATATCTATTACTGAATTGGATATAATAGATAGTAGGTGGTTCTGTTAAAAATATGATGCATAAATCTATTAAATGAATAAGATTATTGGGACTAGTGAGGAAGATATAAAATCCCTAATTTGTAGTGATTAAACATCCTCATATGTGTTATATTTGGATCCACCTACAGTAGCTCTACTGAATTCAATTATTGGGGAGGATAATAAATCATATTCCATGGATGAGAAAATAAATATTAACATTGAGGATGTACATATTGTACAATAACAAGTTGATATATTTCAAAATTATTTACATAGACATAATGAAGAGTTAGATGTTGAGTTCTCAATTTATATAATCCCTAATACAAACAAAATATAAAATAATCCATATATAATGGATAGTATAGAATAATAGTAGTTTAAGAAACAACTAGAGGAATTGAATGAAAATGGATTTATCATCCCTAGTGTTTCAACATGGGGATCCCCTGTTCTATTTTTGAAGATGAATGAAGGATCTATGAGGCTGTGCAGATAATATGTAAAAATTTATGATATTAAAATAAAGAACAAGTATCATCTAGCTCACACTACAGATTTTTTTGATCAAAATCAGGGAGGGCAATATTTAAAAAATATTTAACTTTGATATCGATATCATCAATTGTGTGTGAGGAAGGAATATCATTCAAAGAAAACATTTGGAACCAAGTATGAACATTGTGATTTTACAATAATTCCATTTGTACTGACAAACGAACACTCTGTATTTATAGATCCAATAAACATAATTTTAATGTAATATTCTAATGATTCTTGTGGTATTTATTGATGATATCATGATATATTACACAATGTATAAGGTTAATGAGAACCACTTGGAAATTAATCTGGAGACACTTAGAAAAAAATAGTTATATGGGTTATTTAGAAGGATTGAATTCTTCATTCAAATAGTATATTTACATTTCCATTTTTTCTAAAAGCATTGAATTTTAGTTGATACTATAATGGAAATGGTTTTCTGAGAATGTCATCCACTAACAAACATAACTGAGGTACGCGTTTTTATTGGTTTATATGGTTACTATAAATGTTTCAATCACGATTTCTCTCAATTAACTAAAAAGTTAGCCCAAATTAATCATAAAGGGGATAGTTTTTTATAAATAAAATAATTTGAAGAATTTATTGATGAATTAAATTAGAGATTAGTGAATTATACAATCACAACTCCACCATCAGGAAATGGTGGTTTTTTATTTATAGTGATGCCTCATGGTTAGTACTAGTCTATGTTCTTATGTAGAAGGATATAGTTATTTATTATGCATCAAGGTTGTTAAAATCAAATGAAAATATCTATCCAATGCATGATATTGAAATGGAAGTTGTAATATTTAATCTAAATATTTATAGACACTAACTATATGTTGACTGATGTAAGATTAATTCAGATCCCAAAAGAATGAAATATATCATTCCATTGAATGACCTCAACGCGAGTCAATGGAGATGACTCAATCTATTCATGGATTACAATTCATCAATACCATACCACCCATAGATATAGAATAAGGTTTTAAATTAATTTAGTATGAATGATCATGGGTTTTTGAATAAAATGGTTATTGACAAGGGTCATGTGTAAATGATCCAAGAAAATATGGAAATCGAAGCAATAAACCAAGGTGGAACATAATTATTATTTATTTGGTTTCCATAAAATATATAATGGAAATTATTTTAATTTATAAATCTAATGATGAGAATATTAAAAATAAAATTAATGTTATGAAATATTTTATATTGGTATACTTAATATATTAGCACGGAATTCAGAAATTTGGCATAAGGATTTTGGTTCCCTCTATACTCGAGTGGAGAAGAAACTCATTGGTTGATTTGAATAACTCAAATTTATCTAATCAAAGTGGTATCACTATGATGTATTTATATTTGATGGAACATTTATGGTAGGATGATATGTATTGGGGAATTCTTGATTATGTATCAAGATGTTTGGTTTGTTAATAGGTGAAAGTTGAATGATATCATTCTTGAGGATTCATGCATCCTATTCCTCTAACTACATGGAAATGAGATTACATCACTATTGATTTTGTCAATAGATTTCCATGAACTCAATGAAATAATGATTCAATATGGGTAATTGTTGATCACTTAACAAATATGCTCATATCCTAATTGTAATGTAGGATTTTCCAATAAAGAACCTTGAATGACTCTATATTAATGAGGATGTAATACTTCATAGTGAACCAATGTGAATTATTTCTAATTGTGATAAATGATTTAATTATAAATCATTTAGAACTATTCGAAATTATTTAGATACTGATATTTATTTTAATATTGCTTCTCAACCTTAAGCTTATGGGTAGTTAGAAGGAAGATCCAAGATTTATGATACATGTTGAGATCATACTCCTTTTACTTTAAGTCATTTGGTATCATAATTATCCATTGGTAAAGGTTTCCGACAAAAAATAGTTTATATTCATTCATTGAAACGACTCTATATGAAACACTATATGTAAAGATATGTCTTACAATGACTTGTTAGGATGAAGATGGTTAAAGGAAGCTTTTAGGGAAATAACATGTGGAGGTAAAAATATAAAATCTAAAGAATAATCATACACATATCAAAGTATCTAAATATAGGAATAAGAGCTACGCCAATAACCAGAGGAGTGTCTTGGGGATTCAATTATGTGATCATGTTTTTATAAAAGTATCTCCATGGAAGGGTGCTATAATTCTTGATAAGAAAAGGAATTTGATCTCCATGTACATTGGACCTTTTGAAATTCAAGAGATAATTAGATTTAATGCCTATTATTAGGAAAATCCAACTAGAATTTTAAAAAAATAATGATTATTTAAACATCTATTTGATAAGGAAGTACATTATGGACATAATTCATGTTAAACATTTTAAAAAAATATAATTTGATCCTTATTTATCTTATGGTGATGATCCTATCAGGATTGCGGATTTGAGAGAACATTCCTTGATGAATCGTTTAAATCAACAGGTAAAGGAACTTTGGAAAAATCATAAAATTCAATAGGTGACTATGAAACTAGAGTTAGTTATGATGAAGTAGTACCCAAATATTTTTATAGGGGTACATTCAATAGATTTTTAGGATGACATGTTTTTAGGATTGAATCATTTTGGATCCTAGCATTTATCAAATTTAATTCCCTTCTGATAATTATTTCATATTGAATTAATTAGAAAAAATTACATAAAAAATAAAATAAAAACATTTGTAAATGAAGAATTAATGGAAGTATAGGTATTTCTAGAATAAATGTAATACATACTAATTGCATAGTATCATGAAATTTTCAAGAGTAATATGAACAATGTGAATATTAATTTTAGCAATATAATAGTAGCCTCATCCATGAATGCAAAAATAATATTTATTTATCCCACATATGGTACCATGATATAATTTTTTCTTATTATAAGTAAATAAACGTTTTTCATGAAATTAAATAGTTGTAGATGGTTTTTAAAATAAATATTTATTTTCAATTTTATAAAAATATAATGATTGAAAAGAAAAATTATTTTCATAAAAGGTATTCAGAAAATAATTATTTATTGTCTTATGATCACAAGATAATTTTTAGAGATATTAAATATTTGTTCAAGGTGTTATAAAATATTTTATAATTTTTTAATTATTATTTTCCATAAAAATGATGATTTTAATTAAAAGTTAAATTTCTCATTTTTATAAAGATATTTTCATAAAATGTTTTTTTTCTTCCAATTGTACAAATTGAAAAATGGTACATATTATTTTTTTGTATTTTTTAAAAATAAGACCATTATTAGTGTAAAATAATATATGATAATGTTTGGTATATATAAATTATAAATTAATAAAATATTCATTTAGTAATGGATGATTTAAGAACTATGATCTCTAAATTGCTTCAATATTTTAATATATTTGGTGATAACTCTAATACTATTCAATGTCTTGAAAGAAAATAAGAAACTAACGAAAACAATATTGATATATCACCCTCTCCTACACTATAAATACGCCAAATCACCACCTCTTATACATAAACCTTTCTTGATGTGAAACATGTCCAAATTCATATCAAATATATTCAAAAGCCACTACTACCATCCTGGAGCATATGGTCTAAAAAAAGACCAAAACTAAAACCCTTAATGTGATTATTGAGGAGACAAATTCAAGAGGTGAAAATCCTCTTTCGTTCCTTTTAATTTAATTCTCATTACATAAAATCCCCTATATAAAGTGAAATTATATCTATTTTATATTTTATAAACTGGAATGTTATTTTTTAAATTTAATATATTCCATCAATTCTCTTATCTTATTCATTTTATTTGGAAAATTAAAAAATCATATGTGAGGTGCTGATTTACTACATTCGTCGATGACCTGTTTTAGTTTTTCAATATCTCCTACAAGTATTTTCAAAATAGAATTATAATTTTTAAAAAACATTATATTATATTTATTATATTCTTGTTATTTATGTGTATAAAAAATATATACATAATATTAATTAATGAAACAACACTAGATTATGAGGATAAAAAACAAGAGAAATTATATAAACGATTATCACTAACAACTTATCTAATGATTCACCCGTAAACAAAATACCCAAATTAATTATATGATAATTTAATGTTCATGATGATAAATAATAAAATATAACATCAATTTTGTATATATATACCCATTTTACATGATCTTCCATTATAATTTAAATGTAAACTGATCATGAAACCCAGGCAAAAGACCACCCACAAATACCAAAGTTTAATCTTATAACCCATAAAAAAGACATAAACGAACTTAAAAAATTATAATAAGTAAAAGAAATGATTAATAGTTTATAAATTATATTTTTAATGAATATAATTTTATTTTATAGGATATTAACATCATGTGAAGAATAGTTTTTGATATAAGATTAGGGGTTTTCCCAAACCTCCATTTCTCATTCATGCTACACTATATATCTATTAAACCTAATGTAATTATAATTTAATTTTTTTTAATTATTATAAAATATTTTTTTATGATAAAAAATTATAAATCTATATCATTAAATCTGATTATGGGATAATACTTGTCTGGTAATTCTCTCCTCAAAATTCTTCCTGATAAGAAATCTTGATTTGAGTGAACATCACATTTTTTACACTTTTAAAAGTACCGTCAAGAATCTGTTTTAAATCACAATTTTTTAATAAAATCGCTACTATTTTCTTGGGAAAATATATTTGTTTAATTTTTTATCCAAAGTTAATTATAAAAAATACAAATTATTTTTTTCAAAATAACTCTTCTTTATATAATTAAAAGTGCAATTCTGTCTAGAATTCCATAATGATTTTGTCAGAGCAATTTCATTTATTTCAACACCTATAATGAATATTATTGTTAATTTGTATTGATATTTTATTATATCATATACCATATTTAATTAGATTTGTTGTGATTATTTTTAATGTGGATGTGCTATGTTTGTAGAATTCACCATATTACTGGTAGTGGTTAATGATTATGTTTATTGATTATTGAAAGTTATTTAAATATCACATATATATATATGTGTGTGTTGTTTATGTTTTACCCATTTTATGTGAGGAATTTATTTTCCATAATATTTTAACTTTGGGGCCCATTATATCACCTTAATTCATCAGTATGTCACATTAGTCAAATTAGAATGGGGTTTTACCAATTTTTGTGTGGTGTCATGGTTGATGCCTTAATGATATGTCTATGATTCGTGGATTTATATAATCCCTCATTATGATATTTGAAATTGATATCCAATGTGATTATTCGACAAGTATAATATCCATTGTTATGTATCATTCTCTAATTATTATTTATATAGTATTATTTATTAATCTTTTATTTTTGGATATATTTTACTTTGGATTTTTTTAATGAAATGTGTTTATAGATTTACCCCAAGACATATTAATTTTTTTTATCAAAGATAGATTCCACTATATTGTTTTACTTTTTTTAGAATCTAATCTCAACCATTTCATATGTTTTATTTTTCCCAAGGATGAAAAGATGTATATTATCAATGACTTATATGAAAAATCTATGATTTTTTATGTGTTTCCAATGGAACATGTATATTGTATTTTCTTTAAAGTTGTAATGTAATGTTCATGTCTATAATATGGATTTCAAAAGAAACTAAACTAATATATCCTTTTGGGATTTTATTATTGTATCTATGCCAATGTACTAATGAAATGCATCATATCTGAGCTACTGGGTTCGAGGTCTTTACATGAATTATATTCATAAAATATGGTTAATTTATTTCTGTAAATATTTATATTATCATATATAACTACTTGTGTATATTCCTAATCCTTTTGTGGGATATCATTAATATTTTTTAATATAAAATCATCTCCAATTTTTTTTATGTGTCTTATAATGAAATATTTTATTATTATAATCCACAGGTGAGTTTTAGAAAAAATTTCACCACAATTGAAATCAAATCATTAATATTCATCTCTAATATTATATCTTTCTTTTCCATAGTTCCATTTTATATTTCAAATAAAATATATTTTACCTTATTCAAAATAAATTTTGATGTATGAAAATAGGACACAAAACAATATATTATTAATTGAATTAAAAATACAGAATTATTAATTACAATGATGTTATTTGGAATTTATTCTCTTTCATATCGAGTGAATCTATAATATTTATTTCCTAGTATTTTTGGATTTCTAGTAATCTAATGTTTTTTTATATTCTATTATTGATCAAGCATTGCACCTTGAAATCTCCCAAATAATCATTTTTTAAACTATATAAAATTAGTTTTCATTTTTAATTTAAAATCTCTAAAATCATCTCATGAATAAAACCTACCATATTAGAAATAAAATATATTTCCTCTATGAATGTTAAAAAAATAATTTATTATATTAAATTAGAAAAAATTAAATTTCATTATATGTAATTATACAATATTAATCATTTAGACTTATTTCATTTTATGTGTTGGTCCAAAATAATTCAGGTAAACTCACATAAATATGTATGAATTAATTTATAAATATAGAATATTAAATTTATATAGGTAATGTTTATTATTCCAAAAATATTTAATTTCTAATCCATTCGGTATATATAAGAGTATACGATGCATGTTTTTTTAGTGGGTATGGTAAAAACATTAATTTAATATTTTAAATAAAATGATAGTTGTTAACCAATGGTCTCTCTAGAAGAGTTTTCCCCAAAATCATATTTTCACATTCTTTTTTAGAGAACACTACGTTTTTAGATTTTGTTGAAATTAAAACATTGTGAAGGAAATTAAAAAATTAATTGGAAATAAGTAATGATAATATGGTGATTATGTTATTGTTTTTTTGACATATTGCAATATAAATCTAGTCCCAATTTTTTCCAATATTATTTTACTGACCCTGGAAAGATATTGATTCAAAAATTAATTCACCTCAATCCTTTGTCTAAATGATGATCATGAAAATAAAGTTACCTGTGATCCAAATCATTTTAACACTGTTCTTATGTCTTTGAATTTTGAATAGGTCCATTTTGGTTGGCATAGGTAGTTCCCAATTGAGGATTAAAATTCCTAAAAATAAAATATTTCCCACTACCACTTCAAAAAATGTTTTATAGAGACCAAAAAAATAGAAATGGATATTAAATCATATTATTGGAATATTCAAAACATTAAAAAAATCAATTCCTAAGGACCTATGTGTTTTATTTCATTAGAAAATTTGGAAACAAATTTCTAACACTATGAAATATAAACAGTAATTATAAAAAAATTATTATACTTTAGTAATTATACTTAAAAATTTTATTCAATACATGGGGAAAGAAAACATATGAATTGTGTGGGACCATATTATCAGTAAGGGAAAAAATTGAGATACAAAATAATAACATGGGTATATATGAAAGAGAGCATGAGAATAACATTAGATGATCATACCTTACATTTAAAAGATCATATATATGAGTAATGGTATAAATATTGATAGTAAAAAATACGTAAATCATAAGGGAAACAAGATCATATACCATGAAAAATGAAATAATGGGATACAACTTTGAATTTCTAGCATACATATAATAAAAAATATTATGTCAAGGCTACATACCAAGAATATCATAACATGTTATGATTGGGCTAATAACCCGTGTACTTACATCGATTATGGTATCCCTCCCATGATTCCTCAATTTTTAGATTCATATTACCTCTTATTTATCTTCTTCTTTTGTTCTTGGGATTTACTACCGTGTACCCCTTATTTAAAGCATGGGATTCCCTCCCAATGGCCCCTTGTTTCAAGATTGGGATTCCCTCCCATGTAACATATTTTTTATGTATTTCGGTTCCCTCATGTGTTTCATCTAGATTTTTTAAAAATTATTTCATTACCCTATAAATTATATGGTGATATATCTCCCACCCTTCAAATGATGAAATTATACATGCATGTTCCAAAAAATATCATATCTTTTATCAAATATTTACCCATAAAAATAGTTGTCTTTCCTAAACATCATATCCAAAACCATGAAATGTAATATGTATCATTAACAATTTATCACATAATAACCTATGGAGGATATATTGATAGTCATTTAATTAATCCATAACCTGTGAAAATAAGTTGGGTCAAAAGCCTATAACATGTGGAAGAGAAAATTATGTCATCAACATCATAATATCAAAACATAGACCATTCAAGGACGAATATGAATTTTATTTTTGGATAATGACCAGAATTAATCATAAAATACATCCAATATTTATATCAATGACATAAATTTATTGTAAAACGTCACAGGGTTATTTTCTTTTGGATAATAACATTTCATTGAAATTTACCTTTTAAAATATAGAACATATTTAAAATAATTTTCTTGAAAAAAAGTTGAAAACATGTAAAGAATAATATAAAATAATTTGAAAAATTTCTTACATAAAATAACATATTCATTTTGAAAAAAAATCTCTAAAACATAATTCATTTTGAAGAACATTATCATAGAAAATAAATTCTAAAACTTATATTTGAATCTTGAAAACATTAATAATTTAATTTATTTTGAAAATTAATTAAAAACATATAAACAATTATTGTAAAAAATTGAAAAAATTCTTCAATGAAAATATATATTTGTGTATTGAAATAATTTAAAACAATTTTTAAACAAAGAACTACTTCGAAATGCTTTTTTATAAAACATTGTTTTGAAATAACAAAAATTTCATATTGTAGAGAGACATAACATGATATTTTATTTAAAACACATTTTTAATTATATTAGGAGAAAATAAGTGAAAAAATGGTAGCACTAAATTAATATAAAATTAATTACTACAGTTTAAGAATATTCATGTGTGTTATTTATTGATGTATCAAAATATTTTTATAATGGAATCATAATCATAACTGATCTAGATAAATAATGATATTGTAGCAATAAACCATTATATCATTGGAAACATTGACTTTCCTTATAAATGAGAGAACCAAATTAAATGAATATTTAAATACCTTTATATAATTATATTCATGATATAACATGTCAACATGCGGTATAAACACCCCATAGAAAATCATAGGTACATAACATGTTTTGTGTCTCAAAGTAGCCAACATGAGGAAAAAAATAAATTACCAATATTATAACTTTTTAAACATAAAACCCTCAAAATAAATATAGTAATATGGAAATTTAGATACCCTTATATATACATATAATAATATTATAAATAATTCATGGTAAATATATACACAAAACAAAATAAATGAGTGGTGAATAAGACCTGAATCTCATGAATATAAAAAATGTGATGAGAAACCCCTTATATTAATCCTCGAATTTCATCAGAGACATTCAAAAAAACTAATAATAATTATAAGTTTATTAACTATCTACCACATTAAATTATTAATATATCTAATACCATATATGATTTTTTTCGTTTATATTACCTATCTATTAACATCTCCACTATGATGTTATGTTTTGGGTAATATCTACTTTGATTTTGAGATATTTTATTGCTTTTTATTCGTTATACAATTTAATATATCAAGATTTAATTAATTAAATACTGTTAATTATAGTAAAAATATTATATATATTATATATTTTATATATATATTTATTATAATAATATATAAAATATAGAAAACTGAAATGGAATTCACCGTTCTTTGAGATTGTATGTCATATGTATGCATGAATGTTGCTTCTGTTTTATTTTTATATTGAAAGAAAAAAAATTAATGAAATATATGTATATGTATATATTATTTTATATTTATCATACTTGTTCACTAACCCCATCAATTATACATTCCATATAAATTTTTAACGAATCACATCGATCTTAAAAGGCGATAGTACACACTTCAGAATCTAAGTTATCAATTTTACTCAGCATAAACATAATGAAGGTATATTTTATATAATAATTACATAATGAAAAATATATTATAAATATATTATGTTTTACATAAAAATATATTTTACATCTTAATTCCCAACCATGTGAGGTGGTAATGAAAAAACAGACTACATCATTTTGTAATGTGGTAGGTCACCCTAAAAAATAACACCATGTTCATTACCCATTAGATGGAATTGTATTTAATAGTTTGTATAAAAATATGATAAAAAATATTATTATATTTATTAAATTTTGTAATGTAATGTAATAATGGAACAATGTGATTTTACGTGGTGTAGAATAAAAATAAATCAAAGTTGATTAATGAAGGATGTTACTTATTATTTGGATAACTCTGTTTGGTTTATACCAAAGATCTCCCATGACTGTATTTATTCCTAAATGGAGGATTATTGGATTAAGGGAGATATTTTGGGATCATATTTGAGTATATTTTTGATTATACAAAGGGAATGAGAGGATTTAATTATTGGGATGAGTGAATTTATTTTTATATTGGTGGACGAGTATCATTCTAATAAATTTTTGGAAAATAAATCCAATCAATTTTTTCCCATGAAACATTGACCTAATAATGTTAAAAAAATGGTCCAAGGGAGGTTACGGAAAAAATATCCATACAATGGATTTTATACATGTTTATATTTCAATTTAGGCCTTATGCTTAAGGATTAATCCCATATGATGCTAATTTTTCTCTAAATTACTGTCATTATTTTTAATAACATTCAGTAATATTTTTGGTGAAAAACTAATTTTACTTTACTAAAGAATATAAATCATTCTGATTCCAAAAATGGAATATATTTTTCTAAATTCTTATCAAATATGTGGTAGAAATTAATTTGAATTTTACACCACAGAAAGGGCGACCATGTGTGTTTTAAAAGTAAAATCATTCAAACATTTTCTATGTTTGTATGTCCAATTTCAAACTAAGAATGTTTATAATTCATAATATTATATTTCTTAATATATAACCATTCTAATTTGACATTGAAAATAATTAAAAAATTAATTTAGCCTTATAAATAAACCATATTGAAATGTAGTTTTGAATTAAAAATCAAGATGTTTCACCATTCCTCGAAATATGAAACTTCTCCAAAAAAATTAAAATAATTCACCACAATTAAATTTAAATATTTTTATTTCTAAATGATTTTAATGAAGAAAAATAATCATTAATAAATTGTCAAAAAAAATATATGAAAAAATGTTTCATCATCAAATGGTGGTAAAATCAACTTTTAGAAAAACACCTCTTTTTATTCCTATAATTTGATTCACTATTATATTTTGGCTAAAAATTATCTAGGATTTGTTTCAAAAAAATATGATCTAAAATGTAACATAGAAATATTTTTAATAGAAATTGTCATTATCGGGTTGTTTAATTTATTATTATAAAATATTGTGTGTACATAGTTTTCATATAAAATCATTATTTACATATAGTTCTTACTCTAATTTATAACTAATTTTTTACAAAATGAAATAATTTTATATAGATTAAAAAAATATTAACAATTTATTCTATATCATTTATATTATTAATTATAATTTATATGTGATAAAAATATTGTTATTATCAATATTATAACATATTATTGTTCGGTAAAACTCAGTCCCTTATTTTACATAAGATATCAAAAAACTATTCATTATGTGTTACATAAGAAATATATTATGTTTAATGTACCATTATATATTCTAATTATTTGATGTAACAAATAATTAATTTCGTGTTTTTTATAAAATAATATACACTTAGTAATTTCGTGTAAAAATATATATTAACTATAGTGTAAAATTTTAAATATATAAATAAAAGATTAATTTGAAGAAAACAATTTAAAAAATATAATGGTGTAACATTCTACCCAATTTCAAATTAATTTCTCCATCAAAATTTATATGGGTTATCAATGGCCTTATAAATGAAGGATCCTTTATTAGAACCCCACATTGAAAATGAATTTTAAAACTGCATTTAATAACAGAAATTTAGAAGCATAATAGTTAGTAAAAGAACAAAAAAATTGTTTTCCAAATTTGAAAACATATGTGGGAAGTGAAAACATGGAAATTTATAAGAAATATTACTATCTAGTTTCTATAAATACTGATAGAGAATATTGTTATGAGAATGTTCAAAATAACAAATACATAAATCAGATATGATTTATATTTCCATTTTGGTGTCCAGATTCCTTTACCTAAAGTTGAATAATTTTCCGCAAGGATAGACTTACATGTTTTTAGGACAATGATTACCTTTTTGTTCCATTATCCACTTCCACATCATCTCTCATTACAAAAAAATGAAGTTGAATTAGTTAATCCAGAAGCATTAATAGATCAAGTGGTTTAAGAATAAAATGAGAGTTCATTCCGTCTATTTATATCACAAAAATAAGTTAGAACATGTTATATTATGTTCATAATCTCTCATATGGTGAAATAATACTTCAATATCTAAAACCTCATACGATGTTTGGCATAAACCATTCCATAAATGTTCAACCATTTAACCCTTCTGAAATATAATCCACACTTTTTCCCGTAAATAAGCTCTAATACTAAACCAAAACATTTTTATTGGAATCCTAGGTCCATACTTGTGTTTATAGAAGATAAAATTTGATATTATTAATCCAAAATCCATGTATAGTGAGATAATCAGAAAAAAATCACTAATGGGTGAAAAAATGACCTTCATTAGGCTTAATAAATCAAAAGAAAACATGAAATCCCCCACTAATGAGGTTATGGTAAGTGTGACCTAATTATTATTATTCACTTAATAAATTATGATTTCATAAGATATAACATTGTTTGTTTTCCTCAATGTTTGATTCATTTTATCATCCACAATGGTCCTTGGATTGGGAAACTTGTTTCTAAAATGTAAAAGCACAATGAAATTGAAACACTACTGTTTGAGAGGTGCATTCTATAGGGATTTATCATTATACAAATCATAGGCTGATATATTCACATTACATGGACAATCAGTCACATTATAATCTTCCATTACACACTTAAAACATTTAGTAGTCCCCTTAATTCAACCCCCTCCAGGTTTTTCCCCACAATTTGTGCATAATGGAAGGTTGTTTTTATTTTCACTATAGTTTTAATATTTTCCTCTGAACTAAATCCTCATTTTCAAATTGACACTATGTCATGACCCGCCTTCACCAAAAGGAAGGAAAGGTTAGCAGGTTTCCAGGCCCTTCCTTCTTTAAGTTGAAGGAGAGATAATGACCCCCGAAACCCGCCTTCAATAGGTCCCGGAGTGGCGACTAGCACCAAGGGTATAGGAAATTCTCGCAAATGGAAGGCATTACCCTTTTATTATAGGATCGAAAGATAAGGAGGAAGAAACCCAACAAAACCAAGGTAGAAAGAAAAGTAAAGCCAAAAGTAAACCATTCCCACATGCATGTTTCAAAAGTGAAAGCCACAAAGATCAAAAGGTGACTACAAGGTAAGTACCAAAAGAAAAAGAGAAACAACTGCAACTGCTCCCAAAAGTCCGAGCTAGTAAGGTCCTGCGTGATCCCCGAAGTCCTCCTAGAAACCTGAAAGCAGTTTTATATACGTAGGGTGAGCATACAAGTACGCTCAGTAGGGAAAACCAAGACTCTCGTGCACAAGTGGGGGAACGTACTAAAGTCCCGTGAGAAAAGAGTAAACCAAACACCTAACAAGGCAAACTATCCATCCCAGGCCTCACCAAGGCTCGCTCCCCAAATAACGCAAGTCAAGTAATATATATATATAAGAGCACATCGATGTTTGGGTACCCCGTGCCACTTTCCCACTGGTTATTGAGACATCCTACGCATCGGACCAATCCCGCCATTCTCACCGCAGTCCCACTGCCACACCCGCCCGCACACACCTGGGCCACAACCACATCGCAGTCCCACTACCGTATCCCGCCCGCACACGCCTGGGCCACAACTATCACATGTAACCATTCCTGCAAACACCTAGGCCAGAACAACCACCGCTACGCCCGAAGACACCTGGGCTAAAGGATCCACTGCCACGCCCGAAGACACCTGGGCCTCATCCCGAAGACACTTGGGAAACCACCTGCCGCACACACCTGGCCAACCACCACAACACCCTGCCCGATGGTTCTTGGGCTAATAATGGACTTCAGGCCATCACAGCCTGCCCGAAGGTACTTGGGCTATCCGGGAAAGGGAGAAAAAAAGGAGCTAATAACCAGCCACTAAGTATAGTGTTGGGAAAAACACTCTTCCCCCATAAATGGGGGTGTTCGGCACTAAGTGCTCAACTTGGGTGGGGCGCGAATAAGAAACACAAAGCTACAAGTATAGATATAGGTAACAAACACTCACCCAAAACTTAGGTTTTCCTATCCAACCTACAGAACACAACACCACTGCGTCCGAGTCACAATTCACGACCCTTGCCCACAAAACCATTTGTCTCATTCTTGTTTCACGTTCAGTCAAAATGTTCAATTAATTTTAAGCACTACTGGGAAACTACCATAAGCATAACCCAGGAAAGCGCAAAATCATAGATCAACCAAAACACTCACGCCCGGTTCTGCCAACAGAGGATCTCTCCCCAATTTGTGATATTTCAAGTAACCACTCGGATTTAAAACTCACAACCACCGAATCCATACCAACAGGAGATCCCATCCCCAAATTCACACAGCCACCGAGAGTATAAAAGAACAGGGGATCCCATCCCCTCCCACGTTCCCAGAAAACGGCCCAAAGGGAAAACAACCAACTACCACTACCAACACAAGTCATGGATTTTCAGATTTAAAGGATTTAACACACTCCATGATTTCAAATTTCCGTGTGTTCTAACCGGGAGTTATCACAGAAGGGTTGATCCTGGTGCTTTCAACTTATTCAGCTGGATATACGTGATTAAACAATTTCACAGCAGGGGTTCACAATTTCAGCAACCCATTTAAAACATCACGAGGGGATTCAAGTGCACACACACGACCACCAATGGCCTCAATTTTCATAAAACATAAATCAGTACAAAAAAAAGGGATGATCACAAGATAAAGCATAAACAACGATCACAACCCCTTCCCCTTCTTTCTTTAGAACTTCGTTTATTATCTTCATTAGGGTTCGGTTCAACCAATTCTGTAAAACAAAAAATAACGCCCACCCCGCATGATACAAAAAAGTGAGAGACGAAAGAAATTCCCTACTTGTTGATAGATGGTCGACGTTTAGGCCGGGGGCGCGGAACATCACGGATAACGACGCGGTGGTCCCGATGCACCAGAAGAGCCACGATCGAAGAAGGGGGAAAACCACGGCCTAACCCTTAATTTATAAGAGCTGGGAACGGTTGAGATAAAAACGCCGAAACCGCGTAAGACGGGGAAGTCGTGGGTTGACCACGCGGCTTGACTCATCATTAAAGGTGCTGAGTGGTTTAAACTGACTCATGAGCCGATTCAGTATTTTATTAAACTTTTGTGCGCGTTACTGGAACAACTTGGCAAGGCCGGGTGGCGTCGGCTGATTCCGCCGATCCGTCCCACCGATCGGTCTCACCGATCGGTCGCGCCGATCGGTCTCACCGATCGGTCGCGCCGATCGGTCGCGCCGATCGGCCTCACCGATCGGTCGCGCCGATCGGTCGCGCCGATCGGTCTCACCGATCGGTCACACCGATCGGTCTCACCGATCGGTCTCACCGATCGGTCACACCGATCGGTCTCCCCGATCGGTCGCACCGATCGGTCTCACCGATCGGTCTCACCGATCTGTCCCACCGATCCGTCTCACCGATCGGTCTCACTGATCCGTACCCCTTAAGGATCCGGATTTTTCCAAGGGAAGGGACCAAGGGGGGTCTGGGTCATCACAACTATGATATTGATATAAAATGACATCCTCTATTTACAAAATGTTATCAAATTGAACAAATTTTTCTTATCTGATAATGTATCTTATAGGTGAGGGCTTTTGTAGAGTAGGTTTTATGATAACAAAGAATCAATAAATTATTTATTCAATTTGGATGATAATAATTGAAATGTAAATCACAGTAATTATAAAATATTATTCATAAGAACTGATAGATTCATCATCCATATTCCAATGATATAAGAATTCATTTTACATCCTCATATGATGAATACAAGGAAACTATTTATTTGAAAATATATTCTTGAACAATTACCAATCAATGTAGTCAATTTCATCTAATTCCCACATATTATGAATATTATTCGATCATTGATCCACCTTGCCTTCTATAATGTTTATACCATAGTGACATTTTATTGATCTGAATACAGTAGAATGGAAAAAATCATTTTTTTGTAATAATCCATTTCTCATCAACTAATTTGTTTGTGAAAAAACTGAATGGAGGTGAGTGTTTCCTCATGAGGGACTAAATAGATTTTTGTTCTTTCCATTAAACATTTGGATCTTCACCATTAATCATAACATAAAAATATTATGTGATAATTGAAACAATTTTTTTTCATTCTATCTCCCATAAAATTTTATTTCATAGTAATAAAATCATTTAAATGCGTATTAAATTCCACATTAAAAAGTACCCTTTTGTATCCTTCCAATGAAAAAAACCTAAAATCATAGAGTATGCGGGGAACCTCATAATCATGAAAAAAAATAAAAATACGATTTCTAAATAAGGGCTCATAGATATTTAATCAATGAAAAATTAGGTTTACCATAGGGTATTAATAGTCATATTCTACTTAAATTTGTTCTGATGGTTTTTAATGATTTTTTTAATTTCCAATGTATATTAATCGGGATTCTCAATCAAGGTGTGTAGCAAGGTCTGTTTTCATGCACCTGGTTGTTCTCAAGTCAGACCCGAAAAAACATTTTAAAGTCATTTCCCCTAGGTACAGCTTATCGAGATCCACATTAACATTTCGTTTCCAGATAAAAATGTATTTCAAAGAAACCACTCACATTATCCATTACGAAAATTCCATGACACTTTCCTATACATGCCTTTTTTTATAGACATGTACTTATAGATATCCCTATACATATCCTTATAAATATCCTTAGGGATATCACTATGGTTTTATCATCCTTGTTTCCAAATGATGACTAAATAATTCTTTTGAGAGAATATATAGTTATCCAGGATTGAAAAACATAGATATTACATAATTTTAGATAAATATTTCATACATTTCCAAAATATATGTATGAGGTCCTTAATAGTTTAGTTTTTTTTGGAATCATGGATCAAAATATTCTAACACTTAGAAATATTATCAATGATTACCAAAAAGATATTCTCATTTATTGCATCTAAAAAATTATTTCATCATATCCTTAGTAAAGGAATCAAATGAAAGGGGTGATGTTAGATAATTAGTACAGAGAAAAAATTGATATTTATAGTCATAACATGAGAAAAATTGTATGAGAATATGAGAATAAAATTTGATGATCATACAATATATATAAACTACAATAAACCGATGCCCTGGAATAAATATTGTATATTCATAAGATATTCATATTAATGGAATTACATAATTAATCTAGGAGAAAATAAAAAAGGAATAATTTATAGAATTTTGGCCACATCCATAAGCATGGAAAATCCTATATCAAGGATAGATACCAAGAACATCATAACATGTTAGGATTGGGATAATAACCCTTATACCATCTTTAGTTTTTTTACGAACTTATGTGTTACCTCTTATTTTGTTTTTTGGATTCCCTCCCACATACTCTCTTGTTTCAGGCTTGGGATACCCTCTTTGGTAACCTCTTGTTTTAGGAATGGGATGCCCTCCCATGCACCCACTTGTTTCGATCTATGGACTGACTCCAATATACCCTTTTGTTGTGTTCTTTGGATTCCCTCCCACATATCCTATAGATCACATAAAATAGTTTCCATTTGCCAATTAATTTTAGGGAGATATAGTTCACACCCATCAAATGATGAAATCATACATGAATGCGCCAAAAAATAACAAAACATTCATCATATAATGACCCAAAAAATTAAATAATTCAAAAAATATATATAATAACTCATGAATTAAAATTGGTATAATTATAATTTTTTCACATCATAACATATGAAAACTAGTTAGGTTTTTAAATCATTTATTTAAATCATAAATTGTGAAAAGAAGTAGGATCAATAATCACATGAACCATCGATGAGAAATAGGTGTCATAAACATCGTACCATAATAACATAGACCATTCAAGAAATAATATGAATAATATTATTAGATTATTCCCCCTATAATGATTTAACTATAAAAAAGGTATACATATTATTTGGATAAGTATTTTGAATGATCACTATGATAATTTAATAATGAAAATAACCAATCTCTAAAAATCACTTTTTAAAAAATAGAACAAATTGAAAATCTATTTCTTAAGAAAAAGTTTGAAAACTAATACTGTATGCTTTAAAATCATTTATAAAATTTACTGACTAAATTTTTTTTCCTCTCTGAAAGAAATATCTTTAAAATATAAATCATTTGGAAAAAACATTTATTGAAAAAAGTTTCCAAAACAAATAATGGAATCTAGATAACATTTAAACTCCCTTTACATTTGAAAATACTTTTATATAATATAATGAAATCATGAAAATATTTTCAATAAAAATTTGCTTTAAAAAATAAAAGGGGATATACATATTTAAAAAAAAATTAATCGTATTTTTTTCTAAAATTCTTTTTTAGAATACTTGTTTTTTACGGAATATAAATTTAATGCGATGAGAGAGATAATATTGGATTTTAATAGAAACACTTTCTATATTATATTAATTTAAAATGATTTTAAAAATTATATTAAAAATTAAAATATCATTAATAACTGTAGGATATAAAAATAAATGAGTTTCTGATAGATGTATCATAATATTTCATAAATGGATGCATAAATGTAAACAATCCCGATAAATGATGAGATTGTAGCATTAAACCATTACCACATTCGCATATTTAATTCTTACTCTACATGATATAATAATACTAAACGAAGAATAAAATATCAATAAATATTGATATTAATTATATAAAACATAAAATTTCTTTATATCTGAACTATATAAAAATATAGGGGCCTAAGATGGCATGTATGTCAATGAATGAAACTTGAGATAAAAATTACACTAGGAATATTGAATATTTTCAACTACAAATCCCATTATTAAAAAATAATAATATGGATATTTAAATACTAAAATATATACATATAATAATAATATAATACATTCATGGGAATTTTATAAACCACAAATAAGAGACGAGTTTTCAAAGAGTCATCCCTCTCAAAGATATAAAATGTCACATTAGAAAACCTGTACCATGAGTTTTGAATTTCTTTGTAAAAAATAAAACCTATAGAATAATAATTATATGATTATTATATATATACCATAAATCCATATCATTGTACCTAATAAAATATATTATTTGGTTATAACATAATGTTAACTATTTATTTACCACTCTATGTTAATGTTACGTTTCAGGTAATATCTACTTTGTTTTTCAAATACGTTTTGCCTTATTATTATTTATCCTATTATATAGATAATAATTTAAATATTTTAAGAATGAAAAACATGATATTTATATCTTATATATTAGGTTTATATTTATTATTTATAATCTATAAAATATTTAAATATGAAATGTAATACACTGTTCATGGTGACAATCAACTATATGAACACATGAAAGTTGTTTCTATTTTATTGTGGAATTGAAATAAAGAATGTAAATGAAATATATTCATTTATATATATATATATATATAATAATTTATTTTTATTTTTTATTACAATTGTATCATATAATATCCCAATACCCATCATTAATATATTCCATGTAATGTGTGAATGACCCATATTGCTTTATGGAGGCGGTAACCCACACGTCCACAAATGAAGTTACCATTTTAAAACAAAATGAAAATCATAAAGGTATGTTTTATACAAGTGTTTATGATGAATAAATAAAACATAAATATATTTTATTTATAATAAAAATATAGTTTAAATCCAAATTACCAACTATGATAGGAGGTTAATGAAAAACGAACACAAAATTTTCATGATGAAATAGTTCACCATACATATGAACAATATGTTAATAACCTAATAGGTGGAAGTGAATGCGAGTGTAGGTATAACCCATATAATAATAAAATATAAATATATATAGGATACCATATTTATTAATTATAATGGAATAAGAATATTTTATGTGGAATATAATGATAATAAAACCAATGATCTTGAGAAGGTTGTTACCACTTCTTTGGGTAAAAAGTTTTGTTTACACCAAAGGGATTCTCTGGTTGGATTTATTCCTAATAAGAGGATTATAGTAGGAATTTATATATTTTGTATGATTTTTTTAAAATAGTGTGGTCACGAAAAAGTTTCTTATTGGTGTCAATAAGTGTCCGAGGTGAGTTCCTTTTTATATTGGTGGAGTGGCATTCTTGTAAATTTTTGGAAAAGGAACTACACTTAGATTTTTTTTGAGAATAATATCTCAAATAATTTTCCAAAACCTAGAAAAGAGGTATTGAGGATATATATTTCCATGAAATGTATTTTTTACTATATTATAGTTCATTTTTGGCATTAATTTTATTTCTTTGTCCCTTCTTAAAATAATTTTTATCTTCATCACATTAATTCATTTTAATCACATTCACAAATAATTTAAAGAAAATTCTAAAAATAATATATATTATAAATTATTTTTATTCCAAATATATACTCAATTTTTAAAAAATTAAATTAAATATTTTTATAAATTGATTTGGATTTAATCTCGTAGAGTAGATGACGATGAAGGGTTTTAATGAAAAAACATTAAAATAATTTCATTGATTTCTGTCCAATTTTAATGTGAAATAGATTAAAATGACTTAATTTTGATTAATATATCATTAAGTTTTATATTTTTTCATTAAACTCATTTTTAAATATAATTTTAAATTATAATAAAATCTGATGAAAAATAATATTTTGAGTTAAAATTCAGTATTTTTCACTATTCATGAAAATATGAATCTTCTTCAAAAAATACATAAATTATCCAAAGTAAATTTATATTTTTATATTTCCAAAATGAAATTTATATTGAAGTATAAAATATATAAAACTATCAGAAAATACATTCAAAATCGCTTCTCCATTAAATGATTGTAATATTACGTTATAAAAAATTAAACTTTTTATTCATATAAATGGATTTACTAATTTATTATTCATAAAAGTATATTGAAGATTTGTGAAACAAAATTATTTAATATTTAACATATAATTTTTTTTACAAACGTTCATCAATTGTGTTTTGATTAATTTATTGAGATAAAATTATTTTTGTAGATAGTTTTCATAGAAAATGAATTTCATTACATTCAAATTGTTCTTAAATTCATTTCTATGTAATTTTAACTGGTTTAATTTTTTTATATCAAAGTGCCAACAATATTTTATAAATGTAATTAACCTCAATCATAACATCCACTATAATAGCAAATTTATAAATGGGTATTTTAATACAAATATAATATTATAGTTTGGTAAAACCCAGTCTTCTGTGTTACACAAGAAATTAAAGGATATCAAAATATTGAGTAACAGGAGTCAGATATAGTGTTCTGTGTATAATAAGATAATCTACATGTTTCATGTTATATATTAATTAATTGGTGTTATATATAATCTAAGGCCCATTTAGTTTTTTCATATAAAAAATATATATTATGTGTTGGGTAAAATGTAAAATAACAAAATATTAAATTAATTTGAGAAAAATAATTCACAAATTTGTGGGATGATACATAATACCACCATTAAAATTAATTTATCCCTATCATGTTCATCTGGGTTATAATAAGACTAATTTTTATAATATCTTTTCATAGAGAACCACAAAAAAATAGAATACTAAAACGTCCTTTAAAAATGGAAAGTTGAAAGCATAACTGTTACCCAAAGTAACCCATTACTATGTATCTGTATAGGATAACATATGTTTTATGTGAAAACATTGACCTATAAGAAAAATTTAACTATCAATATATGATGTACGAATTTATATTTCATGTTTAGGATAAACATTACATCCATAAATCAATAAATTCGTGATGATCTAGAGATCCACTTGATTAAATAGAAACAATGGCACTAGGATAACATTTTTGGTTTAGATATCATTTTCAAAGAAGGGTTATTTGGATAAAAATATATAATTACAGGATTTCAGGAAATACATACCCTATGATGTAACATTATCTACTTCTATATCATTTCTAATTTTAGGAAATTAAGGTGAAATATGTGTATTAGATTCATTAATAGAACGTGATGTCCATGAATATAATGATAGGCTATTAAATATTGTTTTATGATAAAAAATATTAGAACATGTTATCAAATATTCATTATTCCTCATATGGTGAGAAAAAAAATAAATCTACAAAATATAATTATTAGTTTAGAATAAACAATTCCATAAATAGTAAACCTTGTAACCCTTGAAAAATGTGATTCACCCTTTAATAATTAAATAATATCCTATATTATACTAAATAATTTTCATTGGAAACATGATTCCATCCTTATATTGATAGATTATAAATTGTGATTTTAGTAATCCACAATTCATCTAGAGGGATATATCACATGAAACTTCAATAAAGAATGAACAATACGATTTTCATAGGATTTAATCAAAAAAATTAAAATATTAAATCCCTAACTATGGTGGAGATAACAAGTGTTCCATAATTATCATTATTACCTTAATCCATTTTTATTTCATAGGACTTCCCCTTTTATATTTTCATTAATGGTTATTGCATCTTATCATCCACATTCGTCCTTGGTTTGGGAAACTCATTATCATAATGGACAAAATCCATGAATTTGAAATACTTATGTGTGGGAGGTGTATTATGTATTGTATACCATTATTTTCATCATTCGAAAATTTATACCCATTACATTGAGATTAATCCACACGATTACCTTCTATTCAACACATAAAACTTGTAGAAGCCCCACTAAAAAAATTACCTCCATGTTTCACCCCTTGCATTGAGCATAATGAAAGGATTATTTTCATTTATACATGGTTTTTATACTTTAATTTGAACATAATATTCATTTCTTTTAAAAACCAAATGATTTATAAATACTTAAAACCTCCACATACCAAATTGATAGAATATTAAAGAACGTATTCATATCTGATAAAGTCTCGTATAATAAATTCCATTAAAATACTATGTTTAAGAACAACAAATTATTGATCAATTTTTCATTTAGGGAGGATGATAATCCCCAAAGAGTGATTATAAAAAAATATGTTATTGAACATTTCCCAATCTATATAGTATATTTTATATTGGTTCCTTGTAGTTCTAATAATTTCCCACCATTGATTCACCTCACATTATGGATGACAGATATCTAGAGTGATTTAATCTTTTACAGAACACTAGAGAATATAAAATAAGATTTCAATAATACCCATTTATATCTCAAAAACTAATGGGTCAGTGGGACTATTAAAATAAGGTGGGTGTTACCTCATGAAGGGAAAAATATATCATTTCTCTCTTTCTGCATTTGGATTCTCACCAAGATTCGTAACATGAAAAATTTGTTTGATCATAGAAATGATATTTCTCATTCTATCTCCAATAACTTTTGATTCCATAGGAGTAAAATCATTAAATTTTCTAATGAATTCCTAATTAACACGGTTCCCCTAGGTTTCAACCAATGAATAAAACTAAAAAAATAGAGTATGAGAAAATCATAACCGTGGGGAACCACATAATATTGAAAATAAATTATAGGGTGTATTAATTTTTGTTACTAATTCTTTAATCTATGAGACCATAGGTTTATACTAAGTTATTCATTATAATATGCAATATAAATACATCATTATTGTTTTTAATGATTTTTTGAATTCCTAATGCATATCTCTTAGGAGTTGTAATGACTCGTCCCCTGGGGCACGTGTCGTGACTACCCCAAGCCTGCTATCCATTGGCCAGGAGATGTCTACTAGCACCGAAAGGTGTCTTACCTAAAACTGGGAATGAATTTCATTTATAAACTATATACTCAATGAAATAAAGCACACAACTAGTTACATGAACAAAGTAAACCATATAGTAAACATTGTGTATATAGAAATTAAATGGGTCACAATACAAGCCCAAATGAAAAGTACAAGAAAAATTAGAAAGTACAAGTAAAACTGAGTACATCTGCTGTGAAAAAATTCCAAGGATCCTACTTGAAGGGTTGTTACATCTCTTGAGAGATCGTCTTTGTGGATCACCTCGTACATCATTTATAGTCGTCGGTGTTGGACATTCTTTTATTGATCTTCATTTACAAGGATCAATAAAGATTCCGTCCTTAGCAAAATTCTGTACATGAAATGAAATTTCCAGAAGACAGAATTCAAACTTTCCATACTTCCAATATAATTCATTTATTCTATGGTTTTTTCATAATAGTGCGCATGTGATTTTAATTATCTTTGTAGATATTAGATATAAACAATATATCCTAAATAAATAACACTAAAAATTCATCATGATATTCATTCAAAACACTATTCATTAGATCCATGAAAACATATGGTTTGTTAGTCAGTCCAAAAGACATTACTGTAAACTCGTAATGCCTGAACGTAGTTTAAAATGCTGTTTTTGGAATTCCTACCTTCATCACACACAACTAATGATATCCAGATCTATGGGAAATATTTGTAAAATATTTATCTCCAGTAATTTGGTCTAATACACCATTAATTAGAGGTAAGGGATAATTGTTCATTATTTTATTATCATTATTCTCCCTATAGTCAATGCACAACATCATAGATTCATATTTCTTCTTAAAAAAATAATATGAGCTCTCCATGGAGAAAAAAGTTTGAAAATAAATCCCTTTGTACTAAATTCCCCTAGTTGTTTCATTAGTTCCACTAATTCCACAGTGGCCATTCAATAAGGGTTTATCGATATGGGCATTGAACTAGGAATTAAATCAATGGAAAAATCAATTTTTCATTCAGGAGGATATCTAGTTAAATCCTCTAGAAACAAATCAACTTATTCATGTACAATAGGTACAACCTCTATACGAACATTCTCTTCCTCACCCAGAGTTTTTTCATTATACTCCTCCCCAATAATAGAATGTAGTAGATCTACTAGGGGTGGATAGTGATAAGAATCAAGTGGTGAAGATTCTGCACTAAATAGTAGGTACTTCTTATCATCATAGAAAAATGACCCCTCCTTCTTATTATAATAAATTTTCACATCATTGTCCAAAATCCAATCCGTGCTGAGGATTATGTCAAATTCAATCAGGGGCATGACGATGAGATCATCCGATAAGGGATATTTATATGACCAAATGGGGGCTGATTCACAAAGCATTATTACAATGATACTTCCCTTAAGAGTTTTGACCGACAATTCCCATGTTAAATAAAATTGGAAATATCTAATTTTCATAGATAGTTGGGAAGAAATGAAACAATGTGATGATCTAGAATCAAATAAATCATTGGCTAAAATGAGGAAACCATTAAATTACCTTCCACCAAATCTTTTGAAACTTCAACCTTAGCAGTACTGATCTCATAAGCATGGCATTTCTCCCTTTCCCATTTATGAGGTAAGTTTCCTTGGCACCTAGGATATTCATTTTTATAATTCCCCATCTCTCTAAAATTGTAGAATCATCATTGAAAGACTATTTATTTCCCTTTAAATCACGATTTTGGTGTCCTTTTTTACCACACATATATTATACTCTAATTCCATTTAAACATGTATAGGGTTGTGTATTTTAACATTTACAGCATGATGGATATCCAAAATTTACCTTTTTCCCCTTGCTTCTATTTCCAAAGTGTTCATCAGATATCCGCTTCTCTCATTTTCCTTTAAATTGTGTATACTTAAGGAATTATTTTTCTTTCTTGATAGCACATGAGACAATATCTTAAATCAATGAGAAGGATTATGATAATAATGATCAGAAATTAACTGGTTTTAAACCATCAATGAATTGATCAATCATAAACTTTGGGTTACGCATATATTCCGCTTCATGCCTTGCTAACCTTTTAATGTTAGTATCATTATTTGCGACATTCTCAGGGTCCTTTTTCCTAAAAATCTGAAATTGTACATCTATATCCACTCGATGGACATGAGGAAAATTTTTTTCTAAGAGAGGACCATTAAACTCCCTTCATACCAAATTTGATACTTCTTCATCTTCCTTTGTGTATTGAATTAATGACAACCACTAATTTTCATATCCTATTTGAGGATAAACTACCATGAAAACCTTTTCCCTTTTCCTACTTCCCATAGTATGAAATATTTTCTTTGTTGAACTTATCCATTTTTACCTAAAAATAGATTTTTAGTCACATTGAATGTTGGTGTTTGTGGCCTCATGAAGCATTTTATCTTTGATCCTTTGCATTGTTGATCAAGGTGATGCATACAGGTAAGGTTCTTATTCATAACCTGAGTGAGTTGTCCCAGTATGGTAATAAGATGATCAACAACAGTTTCATCCCCATATCCACTATAATTATCTTTAATATGAGTGGAATCACTACCTGGATTACCTACGTTGTTAGTGTTTCCATTCCATAAACTATGCTCTATTTATCAACAATGGCATAAACTAAATTAGTTTACGCATCACAATGCATAATTCCAAACTTGTAAAACACTTAACAACAATTGAACCATTTATGGATATAATCCATAATGATAATAAAATTATTTGAGGAAGTATTTACTCATAAATCATTCGAAATGTTTTGTAAAGAAAATATGATTTATCCTAAGTTTATCCCCAACGAGTTTCATAACCAAGATTGCAGAAAGGCCCATTATTGTGTACCAAGATACCCTGATTCATGCATGAAAATCATTATCTTAGTTACCACTATTATGTACATTTGTGCCTGATACGTCTCTAACTGATCATATCTAGACAGAGATATATTTAATTAAAAACTCACAAAATATCTACATTTCCAAAATTCGAGGAAGTTAGTCTATACTAATCCTCATATTCTATCATAGGGTAATGTTCTCTAATAAAAGATTTTATAAATATATCTTCCAAAGTTTTTACTAAAATTCCACTAATACCAACTGTAATGCCCTAACCCTAGTTAACTAGAGTTGATGAATTATTACATAACATTTGCATGGTCACAATAGGTCATGTCTTGAATGGTTGATTAGTTTAGTAACCTTGAATGTACAAGATACATAAAAATCATTACATTACATCATGAAATAA
This sequence comes from Viscum album, assembly GCA_963277665.1. Lineage (NCBI taxonomy): Eukaryota > Viridiplantae > Streptophyta > Magnoliopsida > Santalales > Viscaceae > Viscum > Viscum album. Next base: position 1,599,559,861 of record OY728161.1, read on the forward strand.
AAAACACAATATTTTTTCCCAATGAACACACTTATATCCCTTATAATATCACCTCAGTTCAACCATAAAATACTTCTTCACATCCAAGGAAATGTAAAACAAAGAAAGGGTTGAGCTCAGATGATCAGTAATGATAACAATATAGTGGAAACCTTCATAAATAGGAATAAACAATAAAGGAAATGTAAAAGACTAAAACATTATCCTTTCAATCATAAAACATCACCATAATATGGAAAATAGAAATCAAATAATTCAATTTTCATATTTAAATGGATACTATACTAGTTGCATAATCACCTGAAATATCAATAATCAATTTCATAATGATGTAATGCTTAATGTCGGACATTATAACAACAAAGTCAAGGACTTATGCCAAGACAACAAATAATATTTTATGAAGGAATTGTAACAAGACACTATTTTCTTCATTAGACCTACCGATGCATCAAGGAGCTAAAGTGGCCTCCACCTATCACTTACTATGTCCAATTCATTCCTCATATGTGAAGGTTGAAATATAACATAATCATTATTATTAAAAATACATACAAAACGAAAATAATTATCCATATACCATGAATGGTATTAAAATAACCCATGCACAGTCAAACATATCACAAAACCTTCAATATAATATATAAGATTTGTATCAAATTAAATCAAGTTCAAACATGTGTAAAATAAATCAAAGGATGTTGAAATAGATGAAATAAAAACAATTTGAGAGAAATATCTATTTCTATTTTGAAATCATTTAAAAGTCAGATAATTATAAAAGAAAGTATTAATTTGAATATATATTTATAGACTTGTAAGGGAAGCTTCGAAGGTGTTATAATGGTGGAAAATAGCCTCCCCTGCCGTATAAGTTAAAAAACACATTTATAACTTTATTCGTCAAAAAAGATCATAAAGTACATTGTATGGAAAATGACAGAAATATTCCTATCGAAACATTATATAAAAAGAAAAATAGTGGTATAAATAACTTTAACACATATTTTAAAAAATAATAAATAAGTTTTGAAATACATTTTTTAAAATCACGAATGTGGATGATAAAGAAGTCCTAGAAGATACTTACGTATAAACAACCTCTGATAAATAATTTTATTGTAAACTTAACCCTTACATGTCATATTAAGCTAAAAAATTAGTGTACTTCATCAGAAGTGTCAATTTACATTTATTTCTAAATTTATAATATTAATTATTTTAACCATCATTAATTAGGTAATTACTGTATCATTGTGTCATAAATAAATTTATTTATTTAATGTCTAAAAATTATAAATAAAATAGAATTATTTGGGAAATATTTTTACATTTCTAATTAATATTTATCGTGTAATTTATCTTATATGTAACCCAATGTAAAAAATGGTTTAGTTATTAAATTTTAAATATTTTACTTTTAACTCTTCATTAAATAAAATATAATACATATCCTAATCTAATCCATGTGGATTAAATAAGATTATATTTTATTACTAAGGTTGATTTTGGTCTATATGAACTTATCCAATAGAAATAGGTCAAGTTTTAGGGTAAGTATTATATCATTTTTACTATTAATTACCATATTTACATGTGATTATGGTAATTAAAAGTCAAAAGATACTATTCACCAAAAATTATTTCCATCTTATTAGAAAAAATTTTACATACAGATATCAATTGTGTCTCTTGTATTTTACAAATTCAATTCATAAAAGAGGTAAAATTATATTTGATGCAAATTTGTAAATGTTCCTAGTAGGTGGGTAAAAGACGGTAAAAAATTTCAATAAAATATTATATATCTAAACTTATTATAAAATGACACCAATGAGTTACATTTAACTTATATATGTATTATGGATCTTTTTTTACCAAAAAATAATCAATTATAATAACTATTTATTTAAATAAAAAGTTGGTTTTAAACAATAACGTAGTGTTTTTTACTATTCAAAAAAAATTTAAGGTTTGGAGATAATTACCAAAAATTCACCCTAAGATAATTTTGATATACTGAATCAAAAAATGAAGTCGATCATGAAATAAAAAATTTCAAAAAATTCAAAAATGGTGTATAACTATTCATAATGGCATGTTTGATTGGTCATGGAGTGTTAAAACTCTATGTTGTGTACAACACAAGTTATTGGATTATTCATTGGGAAACATACCGTGGAAGCTAGTGGTGTTACAATAAATTATTAAATTTAAATGTATATCCCCTTAAAGAACTATTATTACATTTCTTGATTGTGAATGTTGTGTTTTATATAAAAATTGTGTTAATATGAGGTTGGGATTTTGGATGTATTGTCTTATCAAAAGGTACCCATGTTATTCAATAGTAAATTTTATAATTCTAAAAATAATATATTCTAATTTCATGTTTATCTTATCACTACAGTCTTCATTCCTTTATAGCTCTATCTAGGTATTGATTCCTATCTCAAATATGTTAACTAGAATTGATTTACAATTCAACATGCCGGTGGTGGATTTACCCATAATTCTTCTTTTATGGGATCATTACTAAGGCTGTTTTATATGTTGTTCTATAATCCCTTAAGGTTTTATTCTAATTTTTAAAAAAACAAATCATATTTTTTGGGTGAAATGTCATTAATTCCATTTACTTCTCTTTGAAATAATATAAGTCCCCAATAGTTTATTAAATATGTTTTCCACTATATTTATTTATTGATATATTTCCTTAAATTTAACTCTATGATTTAAATAAACCAGAAAAACTCTTAATATTATTACTTAAAAAAGGCTACAAGTACCTTGTTGTTAGACATGGTCGAAGGAATATGAAAAACCACATTTTATATATTATATATATGTATATTATAAATATACAATATATTGATAAAAGCAATTAATTTTTGGTAATTTTATTATATGTTTTAAAAATACTCTTTTATCAAGAAATTGTTTATTTTAATTTTTGACAACAATAATAAAAAAAATTAAAATAAATATCATTTTTGAAATCATCCTGTCAAATTAATTTTATCCTAAATATATGAAATTTTACAAAATGTATTAATTTTTCAGTGTATAGTGAATAATATGTGTTCTTATTAAAAGAAATGTTTACTTGTAATGATTTTAGAAAGATTGTTTTTTTAAATGGGATTTAAAGTAAAATTATTTTAATTATAAATCAATTAATCGAATTTTTGTAAATGGATTGATTTTTTTCATCATGATTAATCCCAATGGGGTCTATTCCACAACTCCACAGGCCTACATCTAATATTCTAGGGGTTGGTGAATAGCATCAAGATAGAATTTTGAAAACATGGGAGCACATAGCGTAGGTACTTATACACATGAAAACATCGACAAGATTGTACAATACTGAAATGTAAAGTTACCTGAACAACCATGCATGAATATATAAAAATCCCACAACCAGAGTACGATACGATGTATATGAATGTAAAAAAATAAAAATACAATCCCACCATAATGAGTCTAAAAACAATTCCAACAGGAATGAAATATTTGGACAACTGTCAAGATAACATATGAACAAACATCATTACATACGATCATAGTAACACCATATAGTCCTTACCTATAATTGTCTATATCAAAAGGACAATCATCTCCATAAGACACGACACATGAATTCAATGACCGTGTAGGAGTGAGTATAACAATAACTAGTAGGAATCCTTGAAACCAAAAAGCATAAAAAACAAATATTTCAGTCCGATCAACCCTAGTATTTGTCCATAACAATACAACATGAACATCTTGATATAATCAATAAGAAAAAAATTTTAACCTTATGTCACAACTATAAAACCGGCCTAGGATTCATGCCCAATGGTTCCAAAAAACACTAGTCTGATAGAACAAAATCGTATGTCTGTTCATAGCTATGGCCAATGGCCATACCAACAACACAATCTAGATTAACCCTCTAAGTAGAGCATCAGTGACCACATATTTTTCTTCATAATGATACTGAGAACTATACCTAGGGAATAAAATTGAATATGGGATCTCACTTTGGGCCTCCCAAGAGGATTCCAACAACTCTATCCATGAAGTCATGTTGAAGGGTTCATTATCCTAGGATAAGTAGGTGATTCCATAACCATAGTAAGGGAAATGATATAAGGAATTCACACTAATTTATCATTCGCAATCTATATAGGACAACGGATCCAATCCAAGATTATAGTAGTACACTATGTGTAGTATGGGTGCACATCATGTCCCTTTACCCCGTGTTTCACCTGTTTAAATTGAATTTGTCCCATGTCTATGTAACAATACACATAGCTTCATTTTCCCATGTACTATGCTTGTGTACCATCACATGTGTATGTCCGTGTACAATACACCCAAGAATATCTGTGTTAGAGTGCAAGGTGCGCATGGTCCCCTATACTCCAGCATGTGTCTGTTTACCATTCAAGGTACACGCTGATGCTCTAGAAAGAGATAACATGACGTGTGACCATGCCACATGAAATTTGATACTTATCACCATACTAAAACTATAGAAGACATGTTTAGGGTCCAACATAGTGTGTGGTTCTATGTTATATTTCATGTATCATAGAAATTTATAGATTATTAGATTATGTTTTTGTGTTCATTCTTGTACATCCAACCATTGTTCTGGTGACCGTCTCACAGTGAAAAAAACCTCATCTTCATGTCCTCACTATCGATGGTTAAAAGAATCTAGATATAAAATTAGTTATTAAATCACTATTTAATGATTTTTATTGTTGGGTGTAGATGAACATGAAATTTAGGATCAAAAACTGTCTTGTCAAACATATCTTCCAACATCGCACTTCTATCTTGTCATGTTGATCAAAGATCTACCACATTGGATAATTTTTCCAAAAAAAAAGGGTGAAAAATGATCGATTCATCATAATATGTTGAACCATGGGCAAAAAAAATTTACATGATAAATGAAGAATTGTGGGAGAAAAAAAGACCAATCAGGAGGAACAGTACTCAATCAATGTTGGTGTCTATCTCATATAATTTTTGTTAAAATTGCAATCAAAGAATCAATAATCACATGTAAAATCTTTGGAATCCTGATTCATCTATCCTATCCCACAATTCACCTGATATTTTGATCACCCTCATTATTAATTGATTCATTTTAATCAAAGAAACCAAAATAGGGAAAAAAGACCAAATAAAACAACAACCTACCTCAATTTAGATAAAACATGGATGAAGAACAAACACGTTTCATGATCATTAGTCAGATTCTTATAATACTCCTCACATTATTCATCAATATTTCATTTATTCTTCTTCAAATAACATAATCCTCATTGATGTATCTCCAAAAGAAATTTGGATTTCTTAGTTTTAGTGGAAAAAACTAGGAATTATTTATAATTGTAATTTAATTAATAAATTTTATTTTTTTTATGACTGTGATTAATTTTTCCCAAATTCCTTACAAAAACCATGGATATGTAATGAATAGTATAAAACCTTCATTCTAAACTCAACGATGCACTCAGATTTTGATTATGGGCCCCCATTTATATGATATTACACTTTTTTAGGAAAACTGTTTGTGCTGGAAATTTAATATATTTAATATATTCTGATCATTTATTCTTGTCACACCGAGCCTCAGAATCACATTTAATCATAGTCTATGTTCTCTAAAATATGATATATAATATCCAAAAATAATACATTTAAAATCTATGTCATTAAATTCTCTACACATCGGGGCATTAAATTATTAAAAATAAAAAATAGGGGCAACACAATAAAATGTGGGTACTGAGAACACATTTTAGCCTCTAGCTCCAATGTTCTCTCCTAGAGATTCTTGTTCCACCACCATAAATGAACCAATGAAGTAAATCAACCATTATGGATCATATATTTCTGATCCATAACCTATATATGTTATTAATAAAAAATTATCATCCTCAATATCTAGTTCACCCCAATCGATAACTTGAGATGGGTCATGAATGTATCTCCTCTCCAGTGACATGTGGATTTATTTGTATACATGATCTAACATTGGTAGTAGTGCTAATATTTATGACACCAATCCAACTCTATGTATTATCTTGAATGGGAATATTTTTCTTGATGATTTATTTTTTCACTAGAAAAATAATTGAAATCTATATAATGGTGAAACATATAGGGACACATTTCCCCCATACTCAAACTCCTAATTCATTATTCATCTATCATTATAAGACATATAACCGATATTTGAATTTTTCATAATATCTAGGAAGATATTCCACTTTTGGGTAGTTTCTCTCAATAACGTTGGGACCATAAGTGCCAAATATAATTATTTAGTCTAGATATGTTGTTACATGTAGGGTCTCCCATCCAAATCCTATAATGGGTCAATACAAATGGAGGAAATATATATATTGTCATATAAAAACTCTACTAGTGGTAGGTGATCCTCCAAACTAATTCTAAAATACTATATGCATGATCATAAAATGACACCCATGACCTGAATGGTTTCCTTTGTCATTCCATTTTATTGATGAATAAATGTAAATATTATGAGTAATTGATTCCCGAAAGCCTCCTATAATCACTTCAAAATAGGTATTGTAATTAAAAATCATGATCATAAAAAGTAATCTATTTATCTCCATGGAGTTGTTCTATCTCATGATCATAGAGGGATCTGATTCTCCTTACTAATCTCTTCTCTCAAATAGGTAAGAAGTTGGTTCAATTGTTGACTAAGTATATTATCAACCAGATGGAACCGTTTCCCCTAGAGGAATCTGTTAATATTGTGTTGAATTCCAATGGTATCTCATACCACATACAATGTATAACCTCGAGGGGTGGATCCAAAAATGCCAGATCATGGTGCTCAACCTTCACTTACTGCATGTAAGGCATCAAGATCTGAATACTGCAAATCAATTCTTCGTCCCTGGACACCAAAACTAACATTACAGGTGTAATGACCCAAAGTTTCATTAATGGAAATCCCTCTTTATCTGATTAAATGTCTCATTATGTTATTATAAAATGTCAACTTCGTTGTTTTTATGTTATGAATTTTGACCATTGCTAATATATCTGTTGAACAATGATCACATGATTAGTATAAATATAGGACTTTAACAAATCCAATTTACTCAGACAAAGGAAGTGATGGCCTCATCCAGTAGAATTGCCCCATATGAAGCCCATTCGTCAGAGTTCAGAAAAGAGGTTGCATCTTTGGGCTTCTCCCTTGACCAAGCCCAAGCTGAGATTCTTCATGTCAAGGTCGAACGTGACCGTCTACGGGAAAATAGGAAGTTGACTGAAATTACCACCCGAGCGATGTTATCTGAGCCACCCCAAGAGTCTGTCACCATCACACACCTTACCCTTAGGTATTATGCAGCTGTTTGAAGGGGTTATCTAACAAATAACTAGTACTATGTTCATGTACATTATTTTTTTTGAATATAATAATTAATATAATTTCTAGTCCTTTTTGATACATTGTAAATAGTTTTTAAAGTACAAATACTGTTTTTGATTATTATTTATTTAAGAATTCTATTTTATTGAACTAATATATTTTTTAAATAAATAATATTTTAATAAAATATTATTATTATTATTAAATTAATTTTTATTTTATATAAATGATCTTATAATTTTATGAATTCAATTATAATTTTTGTTATGGTTTGAAAGACATTTTTTTCAAAACGCATGAATTTTCGATAAAGAGCCGTTTTAATATTATAAATGAAAATTAACATATTTAGAAAATAATTTAGATAAAATAAATTTTATTTATGAAATAATAATGTTGAAATTATCCAACGATGATTTTTTCATAATTTTCTGAGACAGCCAAATTTTTGGGTAAAAATTAAATATCGTTTAAATATATAATGTGTTTTATGACATCATAATGACCCAATAGTGATGTAATAAAATACTATAATCATTATTTTCGGCCAATATATGTTTTAGAAATAAAATAATGTGATTTTGGGTTTGTTTGTCTTACTTTTCAAAGCATTAATGGACCTCTCAAGACTTATTCAACACCTTGCCTTTTTAAATTAATTTCCTTGGGAGTGTGACTCACCTCCATATAAGCAACCCTAATATTTTAAGATGTTCGGACCTTGGCCTTATATAATATTTTTTTCCTCTTACCATTTCCAAAAACCATGGGAAAAATAATGGGATGGTTTGTGGTTTGGATTAATTTAATATAAGGGGTCCCAAACGTAAATAATAAAGAACTATCTTATATTTCTTATATAAACCCACCCAAGCTCCCACTTCCTCCTCACTCAAAGCCCTTGGAGTTATTCCAACCTCTACAATACTATTTCTAGAATCCTCATATGGTTCACCATGCTCCCAATAAGCCTCTCAGAAGCCTCTCTGTATCCTTTGGAAGCACACTTCCAAGTAAAGGTTATTTCATCCTTTCTCATTTTTGTCAATTTTATTTAAGTTGTATTGCCATTTTAATTTCAATTATGAATGTTGGGGTATGGTTTAAAACCTCCCCAATACTGCCATATTATTGTTTGAATGATGGGATACCCCTTTCTCTATCATTAAATGCCTCTCATGTACACCCGTTACTATGCCGAAATTCTGAAAGGAACTTCTCTCCCTTCTTTTACATTCATGAAATAATCTTGTATCATGAACCTAAATTCCATTAAAACTGTTGTGAGATGTATATATATGACCCCCTTAGTTTCCATTATATGTAAATATGACGAGGAACCGCTTTATCTCTCATCATCCATTTTTATGAATTCTTATGTCACACTGTTACGCTGCCGAAATCGCACCGATTTTCTAAGCCAATGTCATTGTGTAGTTAATACCATGCCCATTTCTCCATCAAAAGAATTCAACTTTATGCACATTTAATTATTTATTATAAATATTCATGTATGAATTCCACATTCCTTGATCGTGGAATAAATTATTATGTTTTATGAATCCATGTTTTATGATCCATGTGGCACACTTATGCATGAAATGAAATGTTTTAGAAGGGTGCGCCCATATAGTGCTCCAATGCATTGGGTAAAGTATAGTATCATTTTAGGTCATGTTCAATGAGTGTTGAATCATACTAATTCAATAGAAATGAGGTTTTACTCGTGCTTTATGTGCAATGTGGATTTACTCATGCTCCATGTGCAATGAGCCTTGGCTCATGCTAATTCCATGTCAAGTGTTGTTGCCACATTTTCATGTTATGATTATCATGCCATTATGTTCATGGTTTTCATATTCTCAATTGATATGCCTATTGTATAACATGTATTGTACTCCTCATGTTATTCCATGTCTACTCCCTTACTGGGATTTATAGCTCACCATTTTCTTCTGCGTATCCTCAGCTTATCCAATGTAATGCTAAGTATGAGGGAATGTAGTGGTCATGTAAATGAAGATTTAAATAGAGATGTTGTATTTCATGTTTTAAGTTTTTATGTAATGATCCTAAGACCCAATGAAACTAAACCAATTGATCTTCCTTGTTGTATCATGTGATGTTTTATGTAATAAATCATGTTTATGTTGTAATAAAAAGTAAGGTTGTCATAATTGGTATCAGAGGGATGTTTAGTTATTTTTTGGATTAGGAAACCCTACTAAAGCCTTAGATACAATACTAGGTATAATAATAACATCCCTATGTTTTGGTAAGTACTGATTAAGTGGTTTATCAAACAAATACATCCTTGTCTGGATATGACCAGGTAGAGGCGGCTCTGGCACAGATGTATCCTTGGGGTAAAACCAAAAAACACCGCTTTGAGCTAGACTCGAATGGGAACTGGTTCACGACAACGGGCCTTGTTGCACTCTTGGTTACGACGCTCACGATGGATATGTTTTGATAAATTCACAAGCATAGTATGAACACTTATTAAGGGAATTAAAAAAATGCCTCTAAGAATATATGTTAGAATGTAGATCATGAAAACCCTAGATTGAAGCCTATAGAATCATGAGTTAAGGAAATGAAAGTTTATTTATAAGTCATAAACATTTGTCTTTGGATTACCCTTTAGGTGTTACCCCTAACTTTCCATTTATTCCAGCCAATGGCTGGTAATATGAGGACTCAGGCTAACAACCGTTGTGAAGATAAGTGTGATGATTGTACTAATGAGATGCCCAATCCAATGGGAGCGGGAATCGTGAACTTTTTCATGATTCTCACTCAGCTAACCCAAGTTTTGAATAGAAAAATGGGTCATGAGAAACGTCCAAACCCCCCTAAGAAGGAACAAGTCACTATCGAGAGATTCATGAGGAAAAGCCCTCCTACTTTTAGTGGATCATCCAATCCCACGATCGCTGAAAAATGGATCAACTCCATTGAAAATATCTTCTCCATCCTTCAATGTTCTAAACAAGAGAAGGTTCTCCTGGCTTCTTATCGTATGGATGGTGAAGCTGATAAATTTTGTACGTTGATCAAAAAATACGAAGCCTGAGGGGGATATCGAGGCATTGGAATGGAAGTATTTCCGGAATTTTTTTTTCGATAAATATTTTCCACGCACCCTCCGGCATAAGATAGAAAGGGACTTCCTTTACCTTAAGCAGAAATATGAAGAATCTGTTTGAGTGTATGAGGAAAATTTCACAAGGCTTGCACGATATGCTTCTGGCTTTTTCGTTACCCCCAAAATACAATGTTGACCGCTTCTTTGGTGGGCTGAAGCATAGCTTGCGGAAAGAATTAATGATCTATGCCTTCGACAGATATGAGGAAATTGTCCGATTTGCCCTCAAGGTTGAAATGGAGATCGAAGAATCACATAGGTATCATGGGGACAATAAGCGTAAGGTGGACTTCAATGCTGGTGGTCTGATGGATAAATCCAATAGTGCTAAGAATATCCAGCACCCCACTTACCAAAAGTGCGGAAAGAAGCACCCTGGAAATTGCCATAAGGAGATGAGAAAATGCTTCAGGTTTGGAAGGGAAGGGCACCTAGCTGTTAACTGTCGGCAAGAAAGACCCACAGCTGCGAATGTGGAGAGGAATTCTCTGTTAGAACCTCAACGCCTTGTTCAATAGTACAAATGCAAAGAACGTGGTCATTTTGAAAATCAGTGCCCTAATCCATGGGTTTTTGGAGGTGACCAACAACCTCCAAGGCATCAAGGAAGAGATTTTTCCATCACTTCTGCCGAAGTGAACCCCAACAAAGAAGTGGTGATAGGTACGCTAGTTATTCATTCAAGAATAGCAAGCATACTTTTTGATTCAGGTTTTACACATTCTTTTATATCTCGAAAGTTTAGTTGAACAATCCCAGCACCACCAAAAATCATTGAAGTGAAGATGTCGGTGAGTACGACAAATGGGGCAATCAATGCATCCCATGAGTATAAGTCCCACACTATTATAATCTGTGGATTGAATTTCCCAGCGAACCTCTTCATACTCCCTCTGGTGGAATTTGATTCAATTCTTGGCCTGTATTGGCTTTCCTTATATAGAGCCAACTTAAATTGTCGGGAGAGGGGAATCACACTCCATATGGAGAATTGACCCCCGATTCATTACAAGTGTCAGGAGGAAGATGAATCTCCTTTAGCTCCATCATCTCATGAATGGATATTACTTCCCTATGAGCACGCGTATTTTGATCAGATGATTGAGTCCAAAGAAGAAATTATCCTTGAAGAAATTCCTATTGTGAGGGAATTCGCGGATGTGTTTCCCGAGGAACTGCCTGGTCTTCCTCCTAGAAGAGATGTTGAGTTATCAATTGAACTTATACCTGGGGTGCTACCAATATCCACGACTCCATATAGAATTACTGTTGTTGAGCTTGAAGAGATAAAGAAACAACTATAGGAGAATCTGGATAAAGGGTTTATACGCCCATGTGCTTCACCATGGGATGCACCAGTCCTGTAGTTCAAGAAGAAGGATGGGTCAATGCGGCTTTGCATCAATTATCATGAACTTAACAAAACCATGATAAATAACAAGTATCCTCTACCAAGAATTGATGACTTGTTTGATCAGCTGCGTGGGGCACAATACTTATCAAAGGTAGACTTGCGGTCGGGATATTATCAAGTAATGGTGAAGAAGGAAGTATCCCCAAGACTAGTTTTCACACAAGATACGGGCACTATGAATTCATAGTAATGCCTTTCGGACTCACTAATGCTCTTGAAATATTAATGGACATGATAAATAGAGTCTTTAGATATTACCTTGACAAATTTGTGGTAGTATTTATATATGAGATTCTAATATACTCCAAAACCAAGGAGGATCATGTGGATCATTTAAGAACTGTACTAGAAACTTTGCGCAAGGAGAAGCTCCATGAAAAGTACAGATTGTGTGAGTTCTGGTTGAAGGGGGTCTCATTATTGGGTCATATCATCACAAGTAATGGGATATTTGTGGACCCCTCTATAATAGATGCAAATGAGGGACGGTTGAGGCCATCATCGGTAATGGATATTCATAGCTTCTTGGGGTTAGCTGGATATTATCGACGTTTTGTGAGATATTTATCATTATTGTCCAACCATCTTACCAATCTAACTCGGAAGGGAGTAAAGTTTGATTGGAGTGATGAATGCAAACAAAGCATCATGGAGTTGAAAAGTATGCTTATCACTACGCTCGTTCTCACATTACCCACTAGTGGGGATCTTTTTATGGTATTCAGTGATGCTTCGAAGATGGGATTAGGCAATGTGATGATGCATAATGATAAAGTGATATCATATGCCTCAAGGCAGTTGAAAATCCATGAGCGACAATATCCAACGCATGATCTGAAGTTGGCGGCTGTAATCATTGCCTTGAAAATCTGGCGGCATTATCTCTATGTAGATAAATGTGAGATATATAATGACCACAAGAGTCAAAAATATGTATTCACACAGAAAGAGCTTAATATGCGCTAGAGAATATGGATAGAGCTCATCAAGGATTATGACTGTTCAATCCATTACCACCCTGGGAAATCGAACAAGGTGGTAGATTCCCTAAGTAGAAAGGATCCAGCGATTCTATCAAATGATGAGAATTGAAAAGGATCCAATCATCTTATACTTGATGAATATGGACATGGGAATCATAGAGAAAGTAACATCATCAATCCTTTCACAAATGATTGAAAACCCGTGTCTTTTGGAATGGTTAAATGATGCTCAAAAGGATGATGTTGGAATTCAAGAAAAATTTGGAGCTATCAAAAAAGGGAAATCCTCGGAGTTTAATGTTAATAAAGAAGGAATTATGTGGTTTGGGAAAGACTATGTGTTACATCATGTCTGAAGCTGAAAAAGGAACTTTTGGATGATGCACATAGTTCAAATTTCTCTGTTCACCCAGGGAGCACAATGACGTATCGAGATCATTGAGAAAACATTTGGTGGGATTATATGACAAAGATGATTGCTGAATATACACCAACGTGCCTGGTGTGTCCGCAAGTGAAGGAAGAGAGGAAGAATTATAAGGGGATGATGCAACCATTTCCCATACCGGAATGGAAATGGTAAAACATCACCATGGAATTTTTCACTGTACTTCCGAGGACATCCAAAGGCAACAATTCAATATGGGTTGTGGATTGTCATAAAAAGATTTCACACTTCATTTCTATTTGGGAGGATTTCTCAGTGGATCAACTGGAACAGATATATATCAGATAATTTGTAAGGTTGCCTGGAGTACCACTATTTATTGTGCTTGATCGAGATCCAAGATTCACCTCTACGTTATGGAAGATTCTTCCACATGCCCTAAATACTAAACTGAACTTCAGTAAGGCCTATCATCCTCAAACTAATAGACAATCTAAGCGGACTATCCAAACACTTGAGGATATGTTGAGAGCGTGCTCAATGGAATTTAAAGGAGGATGGGATCAACATCTTCCTCTGGTTGAGTTCTCTAATAATTACAGTTTCCACTCGAGCATCCAAATGGAATCATATGAAGCCCTGTATGGGAAAAGGTGCAGAACACCGGAATTTTGGGAGGAGGTCAGTGAACATAAGCTTCTTGGACAAGAAATGGTCATGGAAATGGTAGATAAGGTAAAAACCATTCAACAGCATATCAAGGAAGCTCAGATTTGATAGAAGAGTTATGCATATAATCATCGGCGATACCTTGAGTTTAAAGTTATAGACATGGTGTTTCTGCGCATATCTACATGGGATATGGTCATGATGTTTGGAAAGAAGGTGAAGTTAAGTCTAGGGTACATCGGCCCCTTCGAGATTCTTGATCGTGTCGGGGTTGTGGCCTATCAACTAGCACTTCCACCTACTATGGCCAAAGTACATGATGTCTTTCATGTATCCCTCTTAAGGAAGTACATACTAGACCCTTCACATGTACTCTCTTCTGGGGTGGTACAATTGGAAGATGATCTTTCTTATGAGGATGAACCAGTGAAGATCTTAGATCATTGAGAAAAATTTCTACGAAATAAGCCAATTCCCCATGTCAAGGTGTTGTGGAGAAACCACATGTTTGAAGAAGAGACTTGGGAATTGGAGGATATGATGAAGCTGAGTTACCCACATCTGTTTAAGTGTGGGAAAAGGAAAATTTCGAGGGAGAAATTTCTTAAGAGGGAATATTGTAACGACCCAAAGTTTCATTAATATAAATCCCTCTTGATCTAATTAAATGTATCGTTATGTTAATATAAAATGTCAACTTCTTTGGTTTTATGTTATGAATTTTTACCATTGCTAATATAGCCGATGAACATTGAACACATGATTAGTATAAATATAGGACTTTAACAAATCCAATTTACTCAGAAAAAGGAAGTGATGGCCTCATCCAGTAGAATTCCCCCATACGAAGCCCATTTGATGGAGCTCGGAAAAGAGGTGGCATCTTTGGGCTTCTCACTTGACCAAGCCCAAGCTGAGCTTCTTCATGTCAAGCTCGAATGTGACCGTCAATGGGAAAAGTGTATGTTGATTGAAATTACCACTCGAGCAATGTTATCTGATCCACCCAAGAGTCTTTCACCATCGCACACCTTACCCATAGGTCTTATGCGGCTGTTTTAAGGGGTTATGTAACAAATAAGAAGTATTGTGTTCTTGTACATTTTTTTTTATATAATAATGAATATAATTTCTAGTCATTTTTGATACATTGTAAATAGTTTTAAAGTACAAATAGTGTTTTTAGTTATTATTTAATTAAGAATTCTATTTTATTGAATTAAGGGAATTATGAATTAAATTATATTTTAATAAAATATTATTATTATTATTAAATTAATTTTTATTAAATATAAATGATCATAAAATTTTATTAGTGCAATTATAATTTTTATTAAGGGATGAAAGCCATTTTTTTCAAAACCCGTGAATTTTCGATAAATAGCTGTTTTTATTTTAAAAGTAAAAATTAACATGTTTTGAAAATTATTCAGATAAAATAAATGTTATTTTTGGAATCAGGATGTCGAAATTATCCAACAGTGGTGTTTTTATAATTTTCTGAGACAGTCAAATTTTTGGGTAAAAATTAAATATCATTTAAATATATAATGTGTTTTATGACATAATAATGACCCATTAGTGATGTAATAAAATAATATAATCTTTATGTTCGGCCAATATATGTTTTACCATTAAAATAATGTGATTTAGGGTTTGTGTGTCTTATTTTCAAAGCATTATTGGACCCCTCAAGACTTATTCAACACCTTTCGTTTTTTAATTAATTTCCATGGGAGTGTGACTCACCTCCACATAAGCAACCCTAATATTTTAAGAATTTAGGAACATGTACTTATAAAATATTGTTTTCCTCTTCCCTTTTCTAAAAACCATGGGAATTAACCATGGGATTGTTTGTGGTTTGGATTAATTTAATATAAGGGGTCCCAAACCTAAATAATAAAGAATTGCCATACCTTTCCTATATAAACCCAACCAAGATCGCACTACCTCCTCAGTCAAAGCCCTTGGAGTTCATCCATAAACTGACCTACTCTATCTAGAATCCACTTAATGTGCCCCAAGCTCCCAATAAGCCTCTCACAAGCCTCTCTCTATCCTTTTGAAGCACACTTCCAAGTAAGGGATTTTTCTTCCTTTCTCATTTTTGTCAATTTTCTTTAAGTTGTATTTCCCTTTGAATTTCAATTATGAATGTTGTGGTATGGTTTCTAACCTCCCCCATAATGAAATATTATTTTTTGAATGATGGGAGACCCCTTTCTCTCTCATTAAATGCCTCCCATGTACACTCGTTACTATGCTGAAATTCCGAAAGGAACTTCTCTATCTTCTTTTACATTCAATCAATACTCTTGTATCATGAACCTAAATTCCATTACAACTATTGGGACATGTATATATATGACCTCATTACTGTCCATTACATGTAAATATTATTAGGAACCACTTTCTCTCTCATCAACCATTTTTATGAATTCTTATGTCACGTCGTTATGCTGCCGAAATCGAACCGATTTTCTATGCCAATGTCATTGTGTAGTGAATACCATGCCCATTTCTACATCATGTGTATTCACCTTTATGCACATTTACTTATTGATTATAAAGTTTCACATATTAATTCCACATTCTTTTATCATGTAATAAATGATTATGTTTTATGAATCCATGTTTTATGATCCATGTGGCACACTTATGCATGAAATGAAATGTTTAAGAAGTGTGCACCCTTATAGCGCTCCAATGCATTGGGTAAATTATAGTATCATGATACGTCAAGTGAAATGTGTGTTGAATCATTCTAATTAAAGTGCAATGAGGGTTTACTTGTGCTTTATTTCCAATGAGGATTTACTCATGCTCCATGTTAAATGAGCCTTGGCTCATGCTAATCCCATGTTAAGTGTTGTTACCACATTTCCAGGTTATGATTATCATGATTTATCATGAATTTATGTTCATGTTTTTCTTATGATATATTGATATGCCTATTGTATAACATGTATTTTACTCCTCATGTTATTCCATGTGTACTCCCTTAATTGGCTTTATATCTCTCCCTTTTCTTATGCATGTCCTCAGGTTATCCCATGCAATGCTACGTACGGGGGAATGTAGTGGTCATGTAAAGGATGTTTTCAATAAATATGTTGTATTTCATGTTTTATGTTTTTATGTAATGAACCTAAGAACCAAAGACACTAATCCTCTCAATCTCCTTTGTTTTATAAATTGAAGTTTTATGTAATAAATCATGTTTAAGTTGTAATAAAAAGCAGGGCTGTCATAACAGGTCATGGTACATATTTTCCACAATAGAAATTAAATCCAAAAGAGATGTACTAAACTCTCTTAAAATATAATTCCAAAACTTCTTAGGTATCATCATGAATCATCTGAAATGATAAACATGCTCCCAACCATAACAAAATACATAAGGATCATGTCCAGTGGATAAATACGTATGTAGGGTCTCATATTTTGTATCCCCAAGATCAAAATTCCAAACTCATTTTAAGAGGATAGGGGTGAAAACCGTCAATTATAGGCATTATCATCAATCTCTATCCACAAATCAATACGAAAATGTGGACAATTACACTGGAACCTTGTTTAACAACTAGGAAAATGATCTCCTACTGAGATAATTTTCCCCTATGATCCCCTTTACATGAGTAGAGACAAAATCAATGTAATAATAAAAGAGGTACTCTAGAACTCACCTATATCTCATATAATTGTCCTTCTAAGAGAAGAAATTATTGATAATACAATGATAAAAAATAGTTGGCAAACTGTTCACCAATCATCTTGTGCCCCACATCTTTCGTGGTAATAGTACTGATGCTAACTAAAGATCATGGGTAGCATAGTTCTACTCAAGTAGTATCAACTAATAGGAACCATAAGAAACAACATATTTCCTCTATATTAGAAAAAACCATTCCTATTTTTGGATGAATCATATAACAAAACATTCCTAACACCCTTTATTAGAATTATCTATATGGGAGGGATTTTCAAACGCTGCAATAAATATTTAAAATACTTCTTTTACCTTTCATTCCACAAAATAGGAATCGCCTTTCAGGTAAAATATTTCATGGTCTGTAATATCCTATGGAAATATGGTATCAATATATGATATTATCCTCCCAAACCATAGATGCTTCACACCTTTGTTACACTCTTGGATGGCTCCCATGTACACACTACCTCAACCATGGATAGGTCTACTGCCACTCCATTTACTAAGATAAATTTTCCACAAAACTATACCTCCATAATGATGAACTGACACATAAATATATTTTCATATATCTTTTTCTCTTAGAGCATGTCAATAATTGAACTCAACTATCTCTCTTTCTCCTCATCAAAAGATGAGTAATCAAGGATATCATCAATGAAGATTACAACCCACATGTATAAGAAGGGATAAAATATCCAATTCAGGAGTCCCATAAATAGTAATGGGGAATTATTCATGAAAAAAGGGAATCACCATGTAATTATATAGACCATATAGATATCTTAATTCAATCTATGGTATATCATCACCCCTTATTCATATCTGGTGATAGCCTGACCTGAGGTCAACCATTGAGATCCTTCATACCCCTCTATAATGGTAAAATATGTCATCAATCCTTGGCGGTGGATATGTATTCTTCACCATCACCTTTTTCATGTGCCGGAAGTGGAAAAAATTTCAATCTCCCATCCATATTAATGGAGAACAACAATGGAGTTTCCCAAAGTGAATCACTGGGTATAATAGAGCCCTTCATCTACATGTCCTCTAACTACACCCTCAACTCACAGAGCCTAATCAGATCCATCTGATATGATCGTGAAAATATCACTATTTTCCTGGGGTGTAGATCAGTGTATAATTATATATCAAATCATAGAGGTAAACCAAAATATCCTTAAGAAATTAATCCTCATACTCGTTCAATAGAGATGGAAATTGGAATATCATAAAAACAATTTCATTAAGGGTTAATTTATCCAACTAATGAGTAATTATATTTACCATGTTATGCAAGATTTCATCTCATGATTCTTTGAATTCTTTTTCTGAAAATGGGAAACAAATTTTAATTACTGCATACACCCCACACCCTCTGCATGAAATAGCCGGTATGGTCATGAACTATCGATAATCATTCTGTACATATGATTTCATAATAAGAACTTATCAATATTACAAAAAGAACCCAACTGAAACACTCACCTCTAAGAGTCATGTCTAACTGTCGTACATGTGTGTGAATGTTGATTCATCACTCATATGAGTCTCCAAATGTAATTCTAAATCAAAGGGATCAATTAGAATATATAGGACTCGATCAATATATGGGGAGAGAAAAAAATACTACAAACTTTTTCAATCAATACTGCAACTGATATATAAAAGACATAAATCATACATTGAATAATTCTTGTAATTACTATGTGATATACATCGACTACCTGCAGTTGTCTCCTCCCCCATCTACGTACTCCATGTTCCCTATGTGGACCAATAGGGGATGTTAGTTATATCATGTAAAAGAATCTACCACCTCCATATTCAATTCCATATCCTCTTACAAGTTGGCCTCTATATAAACCTATTTGTTCCAACATCTCTCTTTTTTGTAGGGGCCCATACACTATCTTCATATTTTCAATAAGGAGGGTCACAAAATCTAATGAAACATGTCCTCAAACATAACACAATTGGAACCATCTATGTAACACCCGAGATTTTTATGAGTAATATTTTGTTTTTATATATCATCAAAGGAATCTTTCACTACACACTTGCTTGTCTCACTTTACACGCAATCGCGTCCTTCCTCGATAGCTTGCGTCGTACGCAATACCGAGTTTCACTAAACAACAATATGCTATTAAAACTAGCTGTTATGAATAGTAATAACCACTTTTTGAAATTTTATAAATTTTATTTTTCAAAATGGACTTCATTTTTGGACTCAGAATATCGAAATTAGCCTAGGGTGAAATTTTGGTATTTTTCTGAAAACTTTCAATTTTTGATGAATAGTGAAACCACTAAGTGGTAGGTTAAAAACTGAATTTTGCATAAAACTTAATTTTACTGCTTCTGTGAATGGAATTTCAAAAATCCGATAGACACGGTTGATATCAGTAAATAAAATGTGGTTCAATGAGATAAAAATAATTTTTTGGTGAATAGTAACTTTTTACTTTTTTTACCGCGGTTAATAGTAAATAGGGTAACTAAGGGTAAATATGATATTAATGTTACCCTAACACATGTCCCAATTCTATTGGACAAGTGTAAGTAGATCAAAAACAAACTTAGGAATAAAAATATGACCATTTAGGCCCACTTGGATTAGATTAGGACATTTATTATTAATTTATTTAAAGAAGGGTTAAAATAGTTAAAATCAAAGTTTAATAAGTAAATCATTTTTAATATGGGGTTATACATAAGATAAATTCGACTATAAATATTCATTATAAATCTAAAAAGATTTCCTACATAATGGTATTTTATTTGTAATTTTTAGACATTAAATAATTTAATTTATTTATGAAACAATGATGATGCAGTAATTATCTTATTAATGAAATATTGACATAATTGATGTTATAAACACCAAAATAAATGTAATTTGAGACTTTTTATGAATTACACTAATTTTCTAGGTTACTATGATATATTAATGTTTATTTAATCAACATGGATCGAACATATAATTCTGTTATGACTTTCACAAAAATCATATATCAAATAGTGTCAAAATTGACACAAAATAGTTTTTAAATCAAATATTATATTATTAATTGTTATTTTATTCCTAAAAATATAAGGTTCGGCCAAATGGCTTAGATAAGGATATATATATTAATAATAAACAATTTGGGGTTCGTTTGTCATGTTATAGTAAGTTTATTAACCATATAGTGAAAGAAAACAAAAAGACACGGTAAAAGTTAAATTATTTAACTTAGAGTTAAATCTAATTGATAAGGTTAAAATAATACCCTAAACTTGTCTAAATCCTATTGGTTGATAGGATTGCGACCCATCCCACTTTAGCTTCGAAATAAGACCCTTTGGAACCATTATAAACCGATTTTGACTTTAATATAAAATAATATATTGAGATATTCCTAAGGTGCCCCTCTCCTCCCTTATAAAAGGGCACCTCCTCCCCCTCCTTCTCACACCAATTTGAGCACTCAAGCTCGGCCAACCCCTACCATTTTCTCCTCTCCACTTCCCTAGAATAATACTAGAGGTCCTGGTCTTCTTCAAAGACCAATCTTAGTTCCCTAAGTGGAGGATTCAAAGAGGCGTTCCAAAGAAGATGAGCTTCGGACACGTACAAAGCAAATCGGACCTAAGGTAAGGGAAATATCACAATCTCAATTTTATCCGAGATTGTTTATTCGTAGGTATTTACTGGGGTGTATTTTATCATCCAAATACATGTTTCATAAATATGTAATATTATTTCCATCCACCTACGATTGTTTAAATCCATTTTTACCCTTCGGTGAGTTTTTAGTAAAAGAAATGAAAGGAATCTTTTGTCGTTTTTCGTACGAGGTACTTTTTGACTTTTCCGACAAAAGTACGAAGAATGTTTTTTTTAAATTATACAGAATGAATGGATTTTTAAAACATTATTTCCAAGAAGCTTCCTTTACACGTTTTCAAGTTTATTTTTAATCAAATTCTTTTATTTTCAAGTCGTATGACATGTTATGAAAGGAAAAATGTTTTTGAAGTAGAAAGGATATTTTCCTCAAGAATGGAGTTCAAGTATTTTATCAAAATTATTTTCCATCTAAGACAATAAAAGGGTTCTGTTTTTATCCCTATTATTACATGGATTTGATTATGTTGTGATGGAAACATTTTTATGAATTCCTTTATCTTATATGAATTGTTTTATGATGTCATGTTGTTTAAGAATCCCATTTTTATTACGTGGATTACGCTATGATGTATGGTCTATGATTATGTGGCACACATAAGAAATGATTCATTATAAGATGGGTGGGACCTATATCTCCCTCCAATGCATTGGGTAAAGATTTTATATCTCATGAGATAGACATGGCTGGAATGGTAGGTTATACCGGTTCAGTGAAATAGGACTGGAACGAGGGTGACTCGGTTCAGAAAGGGACTTTGTCCACTAAGATAGTCTTGGCAATGAGTCATGACTAACAAGAAATGATTTTCCATGATTATGTGTGCATGCCACAAAGTTTCAAGTTTCATGTTATGATTATGGGGATCTCATTTTCACTTCTATGATTTATTCCATGTTAAGATTTTATGATCTCTTTTGCAGGTTATGATTTTCAAAAAGATATCATATGATTTTTATTTCCTTTATTTGACCTTGCTGAGCATTTGAGATCACCCTTTTATGTTTTCTTTTCCCCAGGTCAGGAAGATGGATATTACGTAGAATATTCTAAAAGGGACCCTAGATATGATGAAATAAATGGGAGACACTGTAGAAGATTTATGACCCAGTTGTTTATGTTTCCCAGTTTCTAAAGACACTATACCTATACGGTCCTTTGTGGTTTTGTCATATGTTGTAATAAGTGTGCTTCAATTTTGAAGTATTAACAATGTATGTAAAGTATGGGTCGTTATAGTTGGTATCAGAGGAAAGGTATAGTCAACCTTTGGAAACTAGGATGTGAAAGCCTTAGTAAGAACCCTAAGGATAAGTCTAAGCATAGAACACAATCTTAGTGTTTTAGAAATGGCCTTGAATAACCTAGGATAAGACCTTAAGCATGAAAATTTTATTCTTGAATTATGTGGTTTTCCTATTATAATTAGTGTTGCTCACACTATTCTTCTTGGTTTTAGTCAATGGCTGGAACCCGAAGGAACCGTGTTAATGCGGAATGCGATGGGCAATGCAATGATTGTCCCCCTGAGTGACCAAACGATATGGGAGCTGGAATGAAAAATCTTGTAGCCATGCTAACACAACTTTCTCAAGCTATGAATCATGCAGGACTTCCAAACGAGCAAAGGAAGGAGCAAAATTCTGTTGAATCCTTCATGAGGCAGCGTCCACCTTCTTTCAGCGGGTCTACTGATCCATTAGTTGCTGAACAATGAATTAGTACTACTGAAAAGATATTTTCAGTTCTTCAATGTTCTGAGCATGATAAAGTCATCCTCGCAGTGTATCGTTTGGAAGGAGATGCTGATCAATGGTGGAATCTTATTAAGAATACGAGGAAAAGGGATGAAATTGAGTCTATGGAATGGGATGAGTTCAGAAAATATTTTTCAATAAGTACTTCCCTCGTATTCTCCGAACAAAGATGGAGAAAGAGTTCCTTCAACTGAAGCCAAGGGACGGTGAATCTGTTGGTACCTATGAAGCAAATTTTACAAGACTTTCAAGGTACGCTTCTGGTATTATTTTCCAACCTGAGAGTAAGATCGATCAATTCTTTAGTGGCTTAAAACCAAGTCTTCGAAGGGTGTTAGCCATAAGGGACTTCAATAGCTACGAGGAAATCGTTCGATGTGCTCTCAAAGTCGAGATGGAGATTGAAGTAACCCATCAGTCACATGGGTTTGATAAGAAGAGGAAGATGGAATTCAAAGGAAAATCTAAAGAGCACACTGAAAAGAAGATGAACTTTCCCTTATGCTCAAAGTGTGGAAAGAAACATTGAGGGAGTTGTCTTAAATGGACAAGTAAATGTTTTAAATGTGGAAAGGAAGGTCATCAGGCATTTGAATGCCGCGATAATGGGAAGAAGATGTCTAATGATGCAAACAAAGGAAGGGATACACAGAATGAACCTAATACACTTCAATGTTTCAAGTGCAAGGATATGGGGCATTATGCCAATCAATTCCCAAATCCAAGGGTTGATGATGATGGTCGACGTCAACAAAATATTAAGGCTAAAGACAAAGGAAAGTCACATGCAATTTCTATCAGCGATGTGGAGTACGATAACGAAGTGGTGAAAGGTACACTTACCATCCACTCTAAAGTATAAAATGTTTTATTTGATTTTGGATCCACCCACTCTTTTATTTCTAAAGAATTTTCTAAGGGTATCACCATATTACCTCAACAATTAGATGTTGAGTTAGCTGTGACAACACCTAATCACACAACAGTCGCATCAAAAGTTTATAATTCTTCTCCGATCGAAGTTTGTGGGAAAGTGCTTCCTGCAAATCTTGTGATCCTTCCTTTAGTGGAATTTGATGTGATTCTTGGCATGGATTGGATTTCTCTACATGGAGCTCATATCAATTTCCAAAGAAGGGAAGTCACATTTCATATTCCAGATCAATCTACGATCGTCTATCAATTCAAGGATGAACATAACCTTCCAGTGGAAATTCCTTCCATCTTATGGGTCTTGATTCTACTAAATGAAGGTTATTTATCTCAAATGGTTGGTGAGAAACTCACGATTAAGAATATTCCCATTGTACGGGAGTTTGATGATGTCTTTCCGGAGGAATTACCGGGTCTTCCACCAAATCGTGAAGTTGAGTTTTCAATAGAACTCATACCGGGTGCATTGCCTATTTCAAAGACACCTTATAGAATGGCCCCAATTGAGTTGCAGGAATTGAAGAAGAAACTGCAAGAGAATCTTGATAAGGGATTCATATTCCCTATTGCGTCACCTTGGGGAGCACCTGTTCTATTTGTTAAGAAGAAATATGGATCAATGAGACTCTGCATTGATTATCGAGAACTTAACAAGATCACTATCAAGAACAAATATCATCTCCCACGCATTGATGACTTATTTGACCAACTACGCGGAGCTCAATACTTTTCCAAGATTGATCTTTGTTCAGGGTATCATCAATTAAGGGTAAAAAGGGAGGATATACCAAAGACGGCTTTCCGTACAAGGTATGGACACTATGAATTTATAGTGATGCCATTTGGTCTTACTAATGCCCCTGCTATCTTCATGGATCTAATGAATACAGTCTTTAGAGACTATCTTGATCAATTTGTGGTAGTCTTTATAGACGATATTCTTGTCTATTCAAAGAGCAAGGAAGAACATGAAGATCACTTGAGAATTATATTGAAGACCCTGAGAAAGGAGAAGCTTTATTCCAAATTTACCAAGTGCGAATTTTGGCTTCAAAAAGTTGCATTTTTGGGTCACATAATCTCAAAAGGGGGGATATATGTGGATCCAGCAAAAACAGAGGTTATCGAAAGATGGTCGAGACCAACAACAGTAACTGAGATTCGATGTTTTCTTGGTTTGGCTGGATATTATCGACGTTTTGTAAAATATTTTTCACGATTATATAATCCACTCACCAAGTTGACTCGGAAAGGAGTTAAGTTTTTCTGGACAGAGGAATGTGAAGAGAATTTCAAGGAGTTGAAAAGAAGGTTATCCAGTGCACCTGTGCTCACAATGCCTTGTAGTGGAGAAAGGTTTGTGATCTACAGTGATGCATCCAAGAAGTGATTGGGGTGTGTTCTTATGCAAAATGATATGGTGATAGCTTATGCCTCACGACAGTTGAAAATCCATGAGCAAAATTACCCAACACATGATTTGGAGTTGGCTGCGGTAATCTTTGCATTAAAGATTTGGAGGCATTACCTTTATGGTGAAAGGTGTGATATTTATACTGATCATAAAAGTTTAAATTATATTTTCACACAAAAGGAGCTGAATATGCGCCAAAGAAGATGGTTGGAGCTGATTAAGGATTATGACTGCTCAATCCATTACCACCCTGGGAAAGCAAACAAGGTGGCCGATGCATTAAGTCAACAAGACCATGCTAGTTTATCCATGATGAGGATCACAAAAGATCCAATATTTATGGATTTACAAAGGATGGATCTTGGAATTATAATGGAAGGGGAAAAATCTTATCTTAGTCAAATGAATGTTCAACCATCTATACATGTGAAGATTAAAGAGGCACAGAAAGAAGATGGCGACTTACAAAAGAAGGTGAGAAATGTTCCTGAATTCAACATTGATTGTGATGGGATAATAAAGTTCAGGAATCGGGTTTGTGTTCCTCCCATCCCCGAATTAAAGAAGGAGCTGCTGGATGAGGCTCATAGTTCATCATTCTCTATTCATCCTGGAAGCACGAAGATGTATAGAGACCTGAAAGAGTACTTCTGGTGGGATGGCATGAAAAGAGATGTTGCGGAATATGTCTCTCGATGCTTGGTTTGTAAACAAGTTAAAGATGAGAGACAAAAGTCTAAGGTGGTGTTACAACCATTAACCATACCCGAATGGAAATGGGAAAACATCACTATGGACTTTGTCACAGGACTTCCTAAAATATCCAAAGGCAATAATGCTATCTGGGTCATAGTTGATCGTCTTACAAAGTCTGCACACTTCATTGCTATTAGAGAGGATTTCTCTCTAGATCAGCTTGCCAGGATATATGTAAATGAAGTGGTAAGATTACATGGAGTACCACTTTCTATTATATCTGATCGGGATCCGAGATTTACCTCGAAGATCTGGCGAAGTCTTCAGCATACTCTGGATACAGAGTTGAGTTTCAGCACTGCTTATCATCCCCAGACAGAAGGTCAGTCTGAAAGAACAATTCAAACCCTAGAAGATATGTTGAGAGCATGTTCTATGGATTCCAAAGGAGGTTGGGATCAACACCTACCTTTGGTGGAATTTTCTTATAATAATAGCTTTCACTCCAGTATTCAGATGGCTCTTTATGAAGCTCTCTATGGAAAGAAATGCAGGACTCCAACTTGCTGGGATGAATTTGGGGAAAGAAAGCTATTAGGACCTGATCTCATTGATGAAATGGCAGAAAAGGTTAGATCTATTCAACAACACATAAGAGCAGCTCAGAGTCGACAGAAAAGTTATGCCGACAACCGAAGAAAAGACCTAGAGTTTGAAGTGGGCGATAAAGTGTTCTTACGAATATCTCCCTGGAAGAGGGTTATGAGATTTGGAAAGAAGGGGAAGTTGAGCCCTAGATATATCGGTCCTTTCGAAATACTGGATCGTGTTGGAAAGGTAGCGTACCGATTGGCGCTTCCACTGAATCTCTCTCAAGTTCACGATGTGTTCCATGTATCTCTCCTGAGAAAGTACATACCAGATCCTTCACATGTACTCAGCTAAGAAGTTGTACCACTGGAGAAAGAACTTTCTTATGAAGAACAACCGATAGAGATTCTGGATCGTAGCGAAAAAGTCCTACGAAACAAGACCACTCGCTTGGTAAAAGTTTTATGGAGGAAACACCAATTAGAAGAAGCTACATGTGAGCTTGAGGATATGATGAGGGAGAAGTATCCTCATCTATTTGTTACAAAGTGACGAATTTCGAGGGCGAAGTTCTTTTTAAGGGGGGTAGAATGTAACACCCGAGATTTTTATGAGTAATATTTTGTTTTTATATATCATCAAAGGAATCTTTCACTACACACTTGCTTGGCTTACTTTACACGCAATCACGACCTTCCTCGATAGCTTGCGTCGTACGCAATACCGAGTTTCACTAAACAACAATATGCTATTAAAACTAGCCATTATGAATAGTAATAACCATTTTTTGAAATTTTATAAATTTTATTTTTCAAAATGGACTTCATTTTTGGACTCAGAATATCGAAATTAACCTAGGGTGAAATTTTGGTATTTTTCTGAAAACTTTCAATTTTTGATGAATAGTGAAACCACTAAGTGGTAGGTTAAAAACTGAATTTTGCAAAAAACTTAATTTTACCGCTTCTGTGAATGGAATTTCAAAAATCTGACAGACACGGATGATATCAGTAAGTAAAATGTGGTTCAATGAGATAAAAATAATTTTTTGGTGAATAGTAACTTTTTACTTTTTTTACCGCGGTTAATAGTAAATAGGGTAACTAAGGGTAAATATGATATTAATATTACCCTAACACATGTCCTAATTCTATTGGACAAGTGTAATTCGACCAAAAACAAACTTAGGAATAAAAATATGACCATTTAGGCCCACTTGGATTAGATTAGGACATTTATTATTAATTTATTTAAAGAAGGGTTAAAATAGTTAAAATCAAAGTTTAATAAGTAAATCATTTTTAATATGGGGTTATACATAAGATAAATTCGACTATAAATATTCATTAGAAATATAAAAATATTTTCTACATAATGGTATTTTATTTGTAATTTTTAGACATTAAATAATTTAATTTATTTATGACACAATGATGATGCAGTAATTATCTTATTAATGAAATAATGACATAATTGATGTTATAAACACCAAAATAAATGTAATTTGAGACTTTTTATGAATTCCACTAATTTTATAGGTTACTATGATATATTAATGTTGATTTAATCAACTTGGTGCGAACATATAATTCTGTTATAACTTTCACAAAAATCATATATCAAATAGTGTCAAAATTGACACAAAATAGTTTTTAAATCAAATATTATATTATTAATTGTTATTTTATTCCAAAAAATATAAGGTTCGGCCAAATGACTTAGATAAGGATATATATATTAATAATAAACAATTTGGGGTTCGTTTGGCATGTTATAGTAAGTGTATTAACCATATAGTGAAAGAAAACAAAAAGACACGGTAAAAGTTAAATTATTTAACTTAGAGTTAAATCTAATTGATAAGGTTAAAATAATACCCTAAACTTGTCTAAATCCTATTGGTTGATAGGATTTCGACCCATCCCCACTTTAGCTTAGAAATAAGACCCTTTGGAACCATTATAAACCGATTTTGACTTTAATATAAAATAATATTTTGAGATATTCCTAAGGTGCCCCTCTCCTCCCTTATAAAAGGGCACCTCCTCCCCCTCCTCCTCACACCAATTTGAGCACTCAAGCTCGGCCAACCCCTGCCATTTTCTCCTCTCCACTTCCCTATAATAATCCTAGAGGTCCTGGTCTTCTTCAAAGACCAATCTTAGTTCCCTAAGTGGAGGATTCAAAGAGGCGTTCCAAAGAAGAGGAGCTTCGGACACGTATAAAGCAAATCAGACCTAAGGTAAGGGAAATATCACAATCTCATTTTTATCCGAGATTTTTTATTCGTAAGTATTTACTGGGGTGTATTTTATCATCCACATCCATGTTTCATAAATATTTAATATTATTTCCATCCACCTACGATTGTTTAAATCCATTTTTACCCTTCGGTCAGTTTTTAGTAAAAGAAATGAAAGGAATCTTTTGTCGTTTTTCGTACGAGGTACTTTTTGACTTTTCCGACAAAAGTATGAAGAATGTTTTTTTTAACTTATATGGCATGAATGGATTTTTAAAACATTATTTCCAAGTAGCTTCCTTTACAAGTTTTCAAGTTTATTTTTAATCAACTTCTTTTATTTTAAAGTCGTATGACATGTTATGAAAGGAAAAATGTTTTTGAAGTAGAAAGGATATTTTCCTCAAGAATGGAGTTCAAGTATTTTATCAAAATTATTTTCCATCTAAGACAATAAAAGGGTTCTGTTTTTATCCCTATTATTACATGGATTTGATTATGTTGTGATGGAAACATTTTTATGAATTCCTTTATCTTATATGAATTGTTTTATGATGTCATGTTGTTTAAGAATCCCATTTTTATTATGTGGATTACGCTATGATGTATGGTTTATGATTATGTGGCACACATAAGAAAGGATTCATTATAATATGGGTGGGACTTTTATATCCCTCCAATGCATTGGGTAAAGATTTTATATCTCATGAGATAGACATGGCTGGAACGGTAGGTTATACCAGTTCAGTGAAACAGGACTGGAATGAGGGTGACTCGGTTCAGAAAGGGACTTTGTCCACTAAGATAGTCTTGGAAATGAGTCATGACTAACAAGAAATGATTTTCCATGATTATGTGTGCATGACACAAAGTTTCAAGTTTCATGATATGATTATGGGGATCTCATTTTCACTTCTATGATTTATTCCATGTTAAGATTTTATGATCTCTTTTGCATGTTATGATTTTCAAAAAGATATGATATGATTTTTATATCCTTTATTTGCCCTTGCTGAGCATTTGAGCTCACCCTTTTATGTTTTCTTTTCCCCAGGTCAGGAAGATGGATATTAAGTAGAATATGCTAAAAGGGACCCTAGATATGATGAAATAAATGGGAGACACTGTAGAAGATTTATGAACTAGTTGTTTATGATTCCCAGTTTCTAAAGACAATATACCTATACGGTCCTTTGTGGTTTTGTCATATGTTGTAATAAGTGTGCTTCAATTTTGAAGTATTAACAATGTATGTAAAGTATGGGTCGTTATAATCTATCCCTAAGATAACTAGACCCTCCATGTACACCATAAATATCAAATCCTTTATCATTGGACCTTCATAAATTTTTCACATGTCCAGTTCCATGATACTGACTTCATCTCCCAGATGCTGACATCTCTTCTCATGTGTTCTAACTACCAACAACCACTGGTTGGGTATTCTTGTCCAAGAGACTT
This sequence comes from Viscum album, assembly GCA_963277665.1. Lineage (NCBI taxonomy): Eukaryota > Viridiplantae > Streptophyta > Magnoliopsida > Santalales > Viscaceae > Viscum > Viscum album. Next base: position 1,599,590,375 of record OY728161.1, read on the forward strand.
CCAACCACAAAATCTCACTCTAGAATCACAACATAGGTATAAATTCAAAGATGCATGAAAATTGATTGGATTTATCTATATAGTCTTAGCTAAGTGGTTGGATCACAGATTAACTAGTCACGAGACATATCCATTGATTAGCTAAAAATGTTAGTAAACCTCAATAAATAATCTACTAATATCATGCTTCCATGTTGGAGTTTTAGGATATCATGGATATGATCATACCTCAACATAAATAGATATAAAATATCTCTAAAAATGTAATATTTTTTTACCATGGTAGAGTCACCGAGTTATAATAATGGGTCACTAACCTAATTTAGTATCATGTTGATATTTGGAGATGGATCACTGCTAGGACAACCATTTCATCTATTGGTGTCATAACAATATCGAAAACTTTGGTCACAACCTCAATCCAGTCCAAATAATCCTATGGTTTGGGTTCCAATTGAAACATGAGGGTTCTCAATCACATAACTCATGAAGTGTTCATAGCCTGAACACCTCATCTGCTGGTACTTCTAGTACCATCAGTTTCTCAGTCATTGGTAGTATATATTGTGCATGACCTGGAGGTTGAAACTGAGGAACTATTCCCTTTTTTGACACCTCATCACTAAGGGGATCATCCGTATGATCTAGATGTAGAATCCAGGATGGAATATGTTTATGAGGAATCCAAAATGTGAAAAAGATGTACAATAGTTAATTAAAATATCATGAGAGCTGACTCATGAATGAAATCAAAGCAAAAAGATATTTATATATTATCCATATTCCATTTTATTCCCATCAATCAACGATTTCAATTTTTGAGTCAAAAACCAAGTGATCTAAGTCCTAGTGTATTGACATTTCATCCACAACACTAACACTAGAGTCCTTGTCTAGAAAGATGAACATGAAATAAAATACACCACTTCCCCAATCAAAACTCAAATATTCTCAATTATAAAGAGAAACAAACATATTTGATACTACACTATCAGAAGACATCCCAATTGTGCCCATTTCATGACTCCTCAAGCTCACATCTAATAGTATTGGGTTTGGAAACTATGGAAGAGATGTAATGTCACAAACTTGATATTCCTTATCTTATGTACATGTACACAAATATATATCTACTAGAAAATAAAATTATAAAATGAAATAAATTACAATCAAACATTAATGAATAAATATTAATCACATAAACAATGTATGGTAGGATGTAAAGTAATGTAAATATGGTCAAATACAAGACGAAAAAAATGAGTCTGCAAACAAGTCAAACCTAAAATTAAAATTGGGACTACTGTCAAGATACTATAGGAACATAACATGGACTATCCGGTCTATCTGAGAACCATTTGATCATGTACTCTCTATGTATCTATCAAATAGCTGACCATCTGCACTTTACATGACATGTATAGCAAAATACAAAGTAGGGGTGAGTATAAAAATACCCAATAGGACACCTTGAAACCTCACAACAAACAATAATAAGATATTGTTAGCTATTCATTGGAATATTTCTAATTCACATGTAACAATAATATACAGATATACTCAAAAATAAATTCCTTCTAAATTTTTTTCACAACTGTAATACTAGCCATGGATTCCCACTTGATGGTTCCAAAAAGAACTCTTCTATGAGAACAGACTACTGGGACTAATATCATGAATGAAATATGTCTGAGAGTTACTATTCGTCATGTCTATAAATTAGATGTAAATATCAAATGTCAGAGGAGATACAATACACTGATGAGGGTCACACACATGGCCTTGCGGTAATCCAATAAATCAATCTGGATAAACCTTCTTCGTAGAGGATTAGTGAAAATGATATTTTGGACACTATGATACTTTGAAATCAACAATGGGGTAAGAATATGAATAGATTATCTCAATTGAGGGCATGAAAAATGATTTCAAAAACTCCATCCAATAATTCCTACTGAATGGATTGATATTATATGAGTGGGTGGAGATTCCATGAAAAACCGCAAGGAAATGATATGGGGAATGTATCCTAAGGATACCTGACAAAGATAATGTTGAAAAGGGATACATACCTAGAATCTAGGTGTAAATGACTTGTATTAGGGGTACATTTTATGTCTATTGAAAACGGGTCATTCTTGTGTAAACAATCCATGTAACATGTCCATCTAATAGTATACATCACGTATGTTTCCCATGTACTCCTCTGATGTACTAGGAATTGAGTATTATCATTTAAACTAGGGTATGTCATATCCATGTGGATATACACAGTGTTTCCAGGCCTAGTTACTCTAGCCCATCTCCTTCTCCCCTCTCTGTTTCTTGCTAATCCTCCAGGGATATGCCATATGCCACGTGACCATGTCATATTTTATGTAATACTTATCTCCATCCAGAACCCCAATATCCCACTGATGGGTTACCAAATAACTTTTGGCTCTACGTTACACATTGAGTAAAATAAATGTTTCCATATTCACATATCTGGTTTCTACATTCCGTCCCATACCTCCAATCATGGATTTGGAGATGATCACACTGGGAGAATAAAGTAATTACCTTATCCAAGCATCATTGTGGATGAAAAATCAATTATTATCATCCAATTTGTTATAAAATTACCATCAGACTCTATTTATTATCACACACTGAAGAACATGAAATCGATTATCAATAATGACCTAATCTGTCATTACATACATCATCTCACTACTATCATGTCATGTCGATCCAATATCTAATTCATTAGAGAATTGAAGAATGAAAATTGTTCACAAATATCAATTCATCATGATATGTTGAACAACATACCATATGAACAATTCCTATGAAGAACGTAGAATAAGGGAAGAAATGAACAAGAACATTCACTTCAAATGAATCTCCATCGATTTTCATGTCGATTTCAATTAATCGTCGTTAAAATGACATCTGATGAACAAATATTCACAAAATAAATCCCAAATCCTGATTGATCTAAGACATCAATAAATATGAATGACTCGTAGATCAAATTTTTGGTTGATTCATTCATGTTCATCCAAAAAAAACAAAATGGGGAAAGAAAACCAAATAAAATAACATTCCACCTCATTGTCGATTAGTTTTTTTCAATGATTAGATCATTTCCAGTATCATAAGGGAGATCCTTCAAATCTTCCCTACATTAGTTATTAATCATTTATTCAAAAATAATCCACCAATGGAATATTATTTTATGGATATCCATAAGTTATTCAAATATCTATTCTATAGAAGCTAAAACAAAAAATTATACATAATAATTTGATTAAAAGTCTTATGTAGTTGAGTTAACGAAATGAAATAAAATAAAATAATTAATTATTTTATTTATTTTAAACTCGCGCTGAATTTTATACAAACTCCATGTGATGACCAATGATATGTTTCACCTTGGAGAGAACTGACATTAAAAACTCAAAGATGCACTAGGATTTCTAATATGGTCCCATGTGTAGTTTTGAATCCACTTTTTTTAGAAAACCTTGGCATGCATTCTATTAAATATATTTAACAATTTTCAAAAATTTATTTCAGAAACACCAGCCCTCGAAAACACATTCCCTCTTAGTGCATGGTCAAAAAAATATCCCACTAAATACTTATAAATATTAAATGGGAAATCTATTTCATTACATTTATATTGAAATTTGAAAAAATAACATTTTAATATTTCGAGCATTTTTCAGTTTGTAAAGTTAGTTTCTCATTATGTCTATGGGTTTAATATTAAATAATTTGTAAAAACTTCACTGAATGGAATTTTTATAAATTTATAACATATTTGGAATGAATATAATATATATTATATAATATTTCAACATAGTTCTGACCATAATAAATAGTAAGCCTAATAAAAATTATTAACCATTGAAAAGGTGAAAATGAGTTTATTTGGGGTTAAATTAAAATGTTATGGGTTAAAGATGACTGAAAATAGTTGAAATGCCCTTTGGCTAGCCATATTTAGAACTTATCAGTTCGAAGCCATGAAAATAGTTCATTTTAGACCATTTTCAAATTTGAGAATACCAGGAACACCTTTTATTTTCAAAAATTACATGTCTGACACTCACCTCACTTATAAACATCTTCACGTTCTCCTATCCTCTCTATAAATCCAAATCATTTTTTATAACTAATCTATACAAAATATTTTTTTTACTTCACTTATCTCATCCTAGAATCCATGTTTTTCATCACTGATTCTCATGTATAGATATAATGATGGTTTAAATGTATATATTATATTTATTTTATTCTTCTTCTTCTATAATTATTATATCAAATATATATCATATATTTAAATTCTATGGAAATACGATAATAACGTTCATTATTATGTCAGACTACCACCTCACAGAGTGATGTAGTTTATTATTTCTTTACATTGAAGATAATAAGGATGATTTAAATAAAAATATGTGATACCTAAAACATAAAAATTATTATATAATGGTAATTTATTATTTATGATTATTTAATTCAATCCATTCGAAAATAGGCTTAACATTCAAGTGTAGATATAGCCTATCGTCTCCATGAACGATGTATTTCACTTCCTCCCACTAATTAACCTATATACATATATAACAAAAATTAATAATATTTGTCTCTTGGAAAAAATTATGAAGATTAAGTAACCATGATCATATAGAGAGGTATAAAAATTATCAAATAACAACATAAAAAATAATAAAAGTAGTTATTACCCAAAATATGATTTTTAACATTGTAATGTTAATAAATGGGGAAAAATATCATATGTAAATAATATATTGTATTATATATATTTATATGGTTATATATATTATGAATAATAAATATAAATTTATTATATAGTAGTTTTAAATGTGTATGAAGGAAGTTGAGACATTATGTAACAGAATATTATCTCAATTATTCATATACAATTATTATGTTATGTTACACAGCTATGTAGTTTTATGAGGTTTATATATAGAACATTTGACATGCTATATCATTAATTTAATTAATCTATTGATATTATATGATTAATTTAACATAATTATTTTATGTCGATTACAATTCAATGTTTACAAATGGCAAAGGTGTTATGTTTCAATCCAATTTTTTATTGGTATTCCTCATGATAATTCATCAAATGATGAAATCAGATAAAAAATATCTCTATAAAATAATTTATTTTCTTATCCTTTGTTTATTTTTGAATATAATATTTTCATCTAAATTCCTTTCCATATGTCCTCATGAGATCAAAATTATGTTTTTAATAAAAATTACCTTTATTTCTCTGTAATGTCGAGAACATATATTCATACAAAACCATATCTATTAAAAATAATTCCAAAAAAGTTATTTAACATAAATGAATTATAATATAAAATGATAATGATGTTTTACTATTTTCATAATTCATTTCAAGGAATATTTTTTTATTTATCTGAATAAGAACAATACTCCATTAAATAAAAATGTGAAAGGAATATATATTTTAACATGTAAGATATGAATGAAAATTTATGGACACAAGGACTATTGTATTTTTTTAAAATTAATTTATAATTATTCAAGGATATTTTCAATGAAAACACATCAATAATTTAAATTCTCTTTAATTTTAAAATGTGGATTTTTAAATAAAGGATATTTTCCTAAAAAATCATTGCAAGTTATTTTTATTTCAAAATAATTTTACTTATTAGAATACATAAATTGATGTTACTTTATATTTTTTTAATATTATCCATGAATATGAGTATTATTTTTTCTATGAATGGTTTATGTTTAAGATGAAATGATATTAATGAACCTCGTTTACCTCCCATGGATTATACTATGATAATATGATTATGAATCAACATTATTTTTTCCAATGGATCTGATTTTATAAAATGATGAAATTATTTCAAATCATATTAATTTTACACATGTTAAGTTATAATGATATGTTTATATAACCCATTTCATTTAAGGAGGTCTTATATCATTTATTTATTAAGATCTTGTGGCAAAAATATGAATGAATTTATTATGTGATGGGTTATACTGATATCTCCATGAAATTGATTGGGTGATGATTTATATATCATCAAATTAATTGGTTGGGAATTGGGATTGATTCATGTTTACCATGAAACTCTATTCACCATGAAAATATATAGTCTAAACCCTGGGACAATGATGGATTAGTGATTCAACCAAATCAACTATAATAGTCTTATAAATGAGCCTTGAACTACTATGAAATAGATTTTCTATGATTATATGTGTTGAAAAAACTATTTCTTATACCAATATTTTGTTTTGATGGTTCATATTATTTTATTCCATTAATATTCATGTGTTATAGACAACAAATATTTTTTCTAGGAATCGTCATTATGAACTTTGGTATGAATGGTATGGATTAAATTTTTTTTCCATATTCTCTTACCCTTATTCTCATGATATGTCGATATCCCCATTTTTCAACATTATTAAATATTTGAGCTCAACCATTTAAATGATTTCTTTATAAATGTTTTGATGAATAGTATTATGACTAATATGTCTAAGAAGGTTTATAATTGTGAAAAACATATTGGGATATAATATAGAACACTTATGGACCCATTTTTATGTTTTAATGTTTACAATGGAATTATACCTTTATGATTCCCATGCTTGTGTTTCTGTAATGAATTGTATAATCATATAGAAATATGTATCATCATTTTATGAGAAACTTGGGTACTTATATTTGTGGTTATTAGATATGTTATTTAAACATAAGTGGTTAAAAATGAAACATTTTTTGACAAATATAAGGATATGTCTAAGGATATATATGAGGATAAGTATAAGAATGACTCAATGTTTTAGAAAATGTACTGGAATTTTGTTAAAGGATGGAGCGAGTTGTATCAAATAAATTATATAGCTATCTGAATATTATATTGGTTTTGGATCTAGAACCGAGGGACCTAGGAGTAAAAACATAACAAAGTGTGTATTATCATGGAGATGAACATCACTAGATGAATTAAAATGATCCTTTTCAGACACACAGTTAGAAACTCTTATGGGATATTCTTTTAAAATTCACAAAATTTTTTTGAACCCCCATAATGTATTTAAATAAATAATTTTTTAGAAGAAATTATGATTAACCCTTGAAATCATATATTAAAAATTATTTTCCATGTTTTTTACAACCTAAAAGTATTTTTTTATGATTATGTGAATCCCAACTATGAAAATTGATTTTGAAAATTTGATTATTTTTATTTTATTAAATTAATGGGACCTGAAGAATCAATTTTAAAAAAGAGGGTGATGAAAAATTTTCATTATTTTTTTCCTTAGTAGCCAAACGTTATGGGAGCAGGAATGAAAAATCATTTCTGTAAACTTACAAAACCTTCTCAATGTATCATTCATGATAAACATAAATACAAGAAAAGAAGGGAACAATTTTATATTGTTTCAATCATGAGGTAATATACACCTTCTTTAGGTGGTTCTATAATTCATCTTGTTGGTGAATATATTATAAGAACTATAGAGAAAATATTTTATATTCTCTAGTTTTCAGATCATAAAATTTCATTTTGGTTGTATATATGAGGGAAGTCAATGTGGATCAATAGTGTACTCACATAAAGAACATAAAGGATCATAATTAAATATATTCAACATAGTGGGATGTGTTTCAGAGATTATTTTTCAATAAGTTTTTCACCTATATACATCATAAAAAAAGGAGAAATAATTCCCTATTTTAATATAGATGGATAACGAATATATTGGTTCTTATAGGGCATATTGTACAAGACAAATAAGGTAAACTTCTTGATTTATCAAAAAAAATAAATGTATGGTTGGTCAAATATTCAATGTATTAAAACAATGACTTTAAAGGATGATATCAAAAAGGTACATCATTAGCTATATAGTAATCAATAAATTTGATATACTGATGGAAATGTAGATTTGAGTTACCATCAATTATCATGGTTTTAATAAGAATGGGAATATTGAGTTTAAAGGAAACTCTAAAGACCATATAGGGGAGAAAATGAGAGTTTCTTCATGCATGATATATGGAAGGAAACATAGAGTAAATTTCCTTTATGGGACTAGTAAATGGTTTATTTGTTAGAATGGAGGTCATTGGGTAATTGATTTCTGAAGTGATTGGATGAAGTAATATAATGACGTGAATAGAGATAATTATACACATAATAAACAACACACAATCAAGTTTGTTAAATCAATAGATTATTTAAATTATGTTAGAAAATAATCTAACTTGAATTTTAATGACAATGATTGATGTTGGTGGCCTCTTAAGCTAATAGATAAAGAGAAATATCATTTGATTGAGGATTCATATGATTGGTGCAATAATGATCTAGTGAAAGGTAAACATATCGTCCATTATAGAACTAAAAATCTATTATTTATTTTTAGAAAAAACTATTATCTCATAAGTGAATAATTTTATAAGGGTATCATTATTCCACCCAAATGATTAGATTTATAATTATAAATGAAAATACCAAATGTAATGAAGATTATATCGTAAGTATATAATTCCTCTCTGCTTGACATATATGGGAATGTGCTTCCTCAGAATCAATTTATTATTAATTTTCTCGAATTTACTATTACCATGTGCTTGTATTGGTATTCTATACATAAAACCCACATAAATTTTTAAGGAATGGACGTCACATATTGTATTCCCAACCAATATATCATTTTAAATGAATTTAATTATTATTATGAACATTTGATAGAGATCACATCAATTGTATGCATACTAATTCCCAATATCAAGGGGTATTTATCTCAAATGAGTGTGGATAAGACTAACATAAATTATATATCTAATATGTGGTTAATTATTGATGTCTTTTCGATAGAGTTCCCAAGTCTTCCACCGAAATGTGAAGTTATCTTTTTCAATAGAACTCATACATATTTCTAAACCAATTTCCAAGACTCATTATATAATGGACATCATTTAGGTTCATGAATTGAATATGAAATTTTAGGTGAATATTGAATACCAATTTATTCTACCAATAGATTCACCATAGTGTGAAAATGTACTATTTTATAATGAAATATGGATTACTGTGACGCTATATTTATTATTGGGAGAATAAAATGATTATAAAAAATAAAAGGTATCCTCTACCACATATTTATGACATAATAAATCAACTACATGCATCTCGATACATTTAAAATATTGGCCATCATTCTTGATATCATTAATTGATGGTTAAAAAAGACGCTATACACAATAAAAAATTTTGTACCATGTATGTATATTAAATATATTATGATATTTTTTTGTCTTACTAACTCCCCACTGGCTTCATAGAGTAAATGATGATTTTATATAATGATTTACTTGATTTTTTTTATTGTATTTATAGATAATATTCATATTTATTAAAATGGAGGTGAATATAATTAAAGGCACATAATTGTATTACTAATCACCTTATGGATAGATCTATATTCTCTTTTATTCTCTCCCACATTATAGGGATTCTGAGTTCTTCCATAGAATTCACCCTTCATTTTGTGTATCACCCTCAGCTCCTGGATTCTACTATCTATTGTCAACATTGACCTTCAGTCTGGTTCATGATGTTGTGGATGTACTCTACAAATTTATCTCTTCTTATGATGGTATGTGATGTAGATTCCCTCTTTCACCATACCCTGCTCTAGCCTTAATATTATTTGTGACACTCTAGGTTGAAGCAGGCTGGTTTTTACTTCAAGGCTCTCAGATGTGTGTTGTGGTGGATGGAGGGCTTCTGACAATATTAGATTCAGTAATTTTGTTTTCACTCATACTTTCCTGACATCCCAAACCAGCTCTCACCTAGGGTTCCACCACTCCTCTATAGTTTAGAGTTGGAGTTATGGAAACACATTGGTTTTGGGCCATACAATTAGGTGGTTGTGATATCTATTTTTATGTTTCATCCCCAGTTCTCATTAGGGTTTCATCTATGATTATGTTTCTTCTTTTTTTGGGTCTAATTTCCTATTGCAGCTGTTTTTTCTCGGAGGCGGTATCACTTCTAGTTTATTTATTTTTAACATGATCAATGGGTTTTGGGGTTCCATTAGATTGATTGGTGATTATGGAAGATATTTTTCTAGATTTGGTTGGGATTTATGGTATAGTTGATGATGATGGTGTTGAACATATGAGGATGGCGACGACAATGTCAGAATCAAAACTAGCTCAGAAGAAGTCATGATGTTGTTTTCTTATTTTTTTTCATACTGGTTTTTTGGATGTTTCTGGTTTAGGACATTTTTATCTATGGTGGTTATGAATGTCTATGGATTTTTCAAATGACCATTGTGAATTTGGGATGGGGATGAAAACAACCATCTAGATGACATCGATATTTGTGATTTAATATATGGAGGAGAGGATGGGGATGATGATGAAACTGAAATAAGACAATGATGTGACTGAATCCCTTGGATCGAGGTCTCCACATTATAGATGATGGTCTATGGTTAAATTTTTTTTAACTCGTGGTTCGAGGTTGATATGGATGGTTTTTTGAATTCTTCCTATGAAAATATGTATGTCGATGTATTTAATTTTTAATTTGTGTTTTTTTTTAACTGGATGTGGGATATGCCTATATTAGTGGTGGAACACATTTTATAGATCTCACATACCCAAAAAGAGCATTTTTAGAAAATAAAAAAATATAGATTGTGGGATGGGTATAAGAGATTACATTTTAGGTTCATATAATATAAAGAGACGGTATATCTATAGATAAATCAATTGTTGGAGGCTATTTAATATATGACCAAACAAAATATGGTGACTATTATCTATTTATTTCTTTCTCTGACTAGATATTATTATTTTCCTAAGGGGAATTTCTCAATGTCATCTATTCCACAATCATAGTTAACTCATAAGGGATACATGTTCCTCTAGATTTTTTATTATGATGAATATTAGAAGGAACTAGAGTGAAGATTAATTAGTGAACCTATACATACATTACCCTATAGTGGGGATAGTTTTTAAATCTATAGTGATGGATCAAAGAATGGATTATTATGCGTTCTTAGGAAGAATTACATGGTCATAACTTATGCCTAATGAAAATTGATTTTCTATGAGAAAAATTACCCGAATCATGATTTTGAGTAAGAAAATGGTAATTTTTTCATGATATATATTGTTGAATTACATTTCATTAGAACTTTTATCTCTACATACAAATCATAATTGTTTATATTATATATTAATATATAAGTAGTTGAAGATACACAAGATAAAATTGTTAAAGGTGAATAAATGTTTTGACAACTGATTGAATTGACACCCTAGGAAGATGAACAATACAGACAATGATTTATGTTGAACGGGTCGTCCTATATTATCCATGATGAGGGTTAGAAAAGGTCTAATAATTATTTATTTGCAAATGCTGGATCTATAAATCCTAAAAGAAAGGGTGGAAATATTATCCTTCTTAATTGAAACTGCAACCATTTATCCAAGTGGAGTTTAAAGACAAATATAGTAAGATGTAGAGTTATATAAGAATTTATGAAATTGACTTGAATATATCCATAATAATTATGGACTGATATGTTTATAGAACGTTCTATGTATTTCCTCCATATCATATTTGAATGATTTTTCATAAGAATATCATATTTGTTTATTCTCTATTTAGCATCGAATTATGAAGATTTATAGAGACTTGGAAGAGTATTTCCGGCGTGCTATCAGGAAGAGAGGTATCATAAAGATTTTATATCATTGTATGTTATTTAATCATGTTAATGATGAATGAAAAAAGTCTATGGAAATGTTATATCCATCACCAATAGATAAATGGATTTGGTAAATAATCACTATTTATTTTATCCTTGGACTACCCAATATTTCTAAATTCCATAGTGCAATATGGGTTTTATTCAATTTAATTATAAATTTGGAAAACATTATTAATATTGGTGAATATTTATCTCTATATCATATTTACAATATATATATATTAAGTAGATGGTACAGTTTTCTAGGGTACACATTCAATTGTTTCTTCATGGGATCTCACGTTTACCTCAATATTTTAGAGAACTTTCTAGTAAGAACTTTCTATAGAGTTGAGGTTCATAATTTATTATCATCCTCAAATAGATGGAAATTATAATTGAAATTTTTAAACTCTATACTATAAAATTATATCATATTTTATGTATATTAATGTGTTTTTGTTTGTCATTACATTCCCCTAATGGAGTCTTCCGACTACAACATATTTTACTCAAGAATTAAAATTTATCCTTATGATGCCATATGTAGAAAAAGGTGTTGAGATACAATGTAATGGAATAAAGTTAGTGAAATAAATCTATTAGTACCTCAAATAGCTGACGAAATGGAAAATAATTATATATCCATAAATAAATACTTATGGGGGTAATGTTGATAGAAAATTTATACTATTATAAATCAACATCGTCAAAAATATATTGTTTAAGAGAATGTGTTTTTAAAAAAATTTCCATTGAAGAAGGTAGTGATATTTAGAAATAATTGAATCCTAAACTCTAGTTATATCATTCACCTTGAGATTCAGGACTATATGTTAACATTTTTGTCCATTGAAATTTCCACCAGAACTCCCTCATAATCATGATGTGTTCCATGTATCTATTTTGAGGATGTAATTACCTGATCCATCATAGTTAATAAAAATAGATTTTGTAGCTTCAAAATATATTTTTTATTAAGAGGAATGGTACTTTGAGATTCTATATCTTATATGGAATGTTCTATGAAAAACTTCAACTCACCAAGTCAAAGAATTGTGGAAGATCAACCAATTATACAAAGCCATTAGGGAACTTGATGATATTTTGAGCCAAAAGAACATCATATCTTATTTCAAAGAGGCATAATATCATGTATGAAATTAATTTTAATAGGGATAAAATTGTAAAGACCTATATTTTACATGTAATTTTTTTTTAAATTATTTGGAATTATTACATGTTTGAGAAAATTGATGGTGATGGATTCTGATTCCTGGTGTGCCCAGAATGAATTTCTGAGAATTATTTAAGGTATGATTAGTAACTGCACGAGCTACATTTTATAACTTTTGAACAGGTGCTTGGATTAAAAATCTGAGAGCACTGTTGATTCGGCAACAATGAAATTTTCTTAATGAATGATTCACTTCAATAATAGTAGGTCGGGAGAAAAATATAGATTTAAGAAATTTAAAAGGATAATAAAATAAAAAATTTATATTATTTATCTTTTTCATTTAATCTAAAAGAAAAGTGGCAGTAGTGGGACCAATGACGTGTCAATCCATTAAATAGATTGACCCCTCTATCTTTGTAACAACCCCCTTGGAATTTGGGAGGTTAATTAATGAAATCATCCTCATAAATTCTCAACGGTGTTACTCACCCTCCCCATATCATATTTATATATCACTCGGTGTAGAGTATTTTAAAAGCCTCACCAGGCTACAAATATCTGGTAAAATACCATGACACCAACCACTTGGAGGACGAGACCGGATCCAGTGATCGGTGACGAGCGCAACCGAATCATGAACCGGCAAACACCTAATCTACAAAAAAATGCGGATTTTCTCCAACGATCTTGAAGTAGGGTTTATTTGTTGTCTAATTTTATATTTGTTGATTCATTATATTGTAGTCTCACTATCAAGCTAATATATGAGGCACATGACAAACGAACAAGGATCGAACCCCTTCACCTTTTGTTGAAATTTCACGTATTCTTCTCGAGTGATTTATTCTTGTTGGTTGAAACCCCAAACGATGGGTTTAGTGATGAAGAGGACGTTTCATGGAGTCTATTAGAAACTTTGGATAGAAAAACATGGAACCAGAGATCACCTAGTGACCTATGGAAAACTGACGGCAACCGGTGCCAGCGGAAGAGGTTATGGAAGCAGCCGATTGCAGAGAAGATAATGGCACACCATCATGCGCCACCAGCGATGATGTTTGTAGTGGCTGAAGATGGTGGATAGCTTGGGCCGGCAGTGAAAGGTGGATCGGCGTTCAATGACGTGCCATCGGAGAGATGGACACGAAATAAAATTGTGGCGGACAGTGGCAGATGGTACCGGGAGACCGCGGTCGGAGGCGAGTGGCGCCTCACCGAAGACGGGCGTGGCCCGGAAGCCGCAACGGATGTCCAAGACCCACTCCATACGGGTCCCATGGGCGACACCACTCCAATTTCAAAAATAGAACCCCCCCCCCCCATATGTGCCAGGTACAGCAGGCCACGATACAGCGGGACGCACCTCAGGCAGGTTGGGCCGCGTGAGCCCAGCCGGGTGGCCCCTCGGTGTGTCAGGACACACAAGCCCAAAGGGCCACACCGCCTAAGCAGACCAGGAATGTCTTCAGCCTAGACCAACCTAGATGGCCTAGTCTTGTTCGGGTCAGTCTAGGTCCAACTCGGACTAGGTCAGGTCAACCCGAACCGGGATGGGTCGTACCGGACCTAGACCCTGCCATTCCCAGTTTCTCCAAAAGAGCCACAACTTGTGACCGAACGTCTATTTGGAGAACCGTCTATTATGTTGGGATCATTGGAAAGAGATGGTGCTTTTGGTATATATCACTTTAGTATTGGAGAATGTTGGAGTACGACCAGGTTGGATCAATCCCGGATCCAACCGGGCCCTCGGTACTAAAAGGCTTATAAATTACAGTTCAATTGTCTGATTAATGCGATGTCTATCATATCAGAACCCTTACAACGTGGTGGTCCCTAGGATAATTCTTTGTAGAGCTTTCTAGAAGTTTATGTATGAATGATTGATTGAGGATCTGATCCTCTCAGAATCAATTGTGTTTTGTGTGAAAATCTAGTGTTTGGTTATAACGTGAAGAAAGAACATTGATCCTATTTGGGTCATTATATATCAATCATTGTGGGCCAGTGATTTGAGATCCTGTGTGGGTCAGTATCTATCAAACCTGTGTGGGTCTGCACCTAGATATCCTTTGTGTGTCAGCATCTATTAATTCTTTGTGGGTCAGCAGCATAACCTCTTGACAGCATACGATGATCTTGATTTGTTGCTAATCATCTATACTTATGTACTTGAGTTATATACTTATTGATATTGGATTCATTACATTTTTGTTTTTATCTTTGTGGTACTTTTACCTTCGTGGTGTTACCTTCATGGGGTTATCATTGTGGTATATTTACCTTTGTGGTGTTACCTTTGTTGTGTTACCTTTGTGGTATTCTTCCCTCTAGTAAGATTTGTGAAAATAGCTTAAAAGTTGGTGCCTTATCTTTAATCAAGTTTGAGATGAGTATTTGTTTTATAACATATTTATATGTATAATAATATAACTAAGTATAGTTGATGGATACTTATTCGTGATTTGTGATTGAGGTCTTTTTTGGGGGATTTTCCTTTCTGGGTCTCTGGGAGACCATCCGGGGTCTCGGGGTCCCTACTGAGTATTTTTATTCTCACCCCCACACTAGCTATTACTTCACTTTGTTATGTCTTTTCCAGACAACAAAAAACATTGATCATGGAAGAGGGAGCATAAACTAGATGATGCTCATAGGTGGACCATTTAAATTGACGCGACGCAGTGACTACTAATCGTGATTTGTACATACCCTTTAGGTAAGATCATCAGTGGATGTTCCAGGAGTTGTTTTCTCTTTCAGTTGTACTTGTACATTCCATTTGGTTATGTATTTTGGCCCCTCATCCCATGACTACCCCAAGACCACCTTCCATATGCTTTTCCAACGCAAATCGCTAGTCCCTAGCCTATGGAAGGTGGGCTTGGGGTAGTCACGACAGACGCTCTGGGGGATGAGTCATGATAATGTGATATTAGAGGAGTTGTCTATACCGATGAACTCAGAATCTGATATTTTTTATGTGAAAATAGTGTTATGTTTTATGAGTGTGGTTATTAGTTTGAGAATCTGATGTTGGGGCGGTGGTAGACGTATCCATACACAGGGACCCTGAATTCTGATTTCCGACTCAGTGTACAAAAACAATGATTGTGTGTGTTTTGAAAAGTTTTTCTTATGATTTCATTGTGCCAACTCACCAGGTATAAGTTATTGATAGTGGATCACCTGCTTTCGTTCAGGATTACGACACATTGACAGCCTGGCAGGATTCATGATAGAGTATATGATGATGGCCCATAAAGCTATGAGTCCTCGGTTCCTGGCCCTCTTATAGTGTTAACACCTTTGGATGGTGTACTAGCAGCACCAATACCTATTGGGTAGCTGTTGCAACCAGCCCCACTAGCAGAGTGTGCATGCCGACTGAGTGTGTTGCATGAATTTCACCAACAGTGGCCTCCGAGGTTATGAGGGAAAATGGATCCAAAGGCAACTGAAGAAAGGCCTGAGGTTGTGGCCAGAGTTTTTAACATAATTGGGACACAAGCTAATCTGATGGTGATCATAGGTGCCAGTTTCCTCTAGGGAGAAGATGGGAGAGTGGTGTCTGACACTCTAGTTACAAAGGTAGGAGACCCTCACATGGGAAGACATCAGGGGATTTTTCAAGGCACATTTTGTACCAGTGATCCTATTCTCAGTATGTATATAAGAGCTACTGGTCTTATAGCTGGGCAGCATGACCGTGGCCCAGTACTCGATGAGGATTACTGATCTCTCCCACTACACCACTAACATGGTACACGACCTTTTATTCGGGGCCCAGAACATTGATTAAGGTATCATATAGGATATCAGAGAAATGATGACATAGATCACCATTCTGACATAGAATGGGGTTCTTGAGCAAGCAATTTTGGAATAGAGATTCATATCTGAGTAAGCACCGACAGCGAGAGCCACCACCAGACGTTAGGTAGTAGGTTCATCGACAATAGGTAGTTTACGGATAGTGAGGGGTCCCAAGAGGGCCAGAACCTCCACTGGATGACACTAGGATACATGGTCATTGGTTTAGGGCTCACAAGAAAGAGGGGGACAAATGAGGAGAAGGCATTGCTACTCGTCCAGCGCGTAGGGTCACATGGCTTTTGACTACCCGACCTGACTAAGGGATGACTAGAAAATAGTTGAGGGACTGCCGATCTAGAGAAGAGGGTAAAGAGAGGAGGTCTATAGGGCAGAGGATGTGGTAGAGGATTAGGATGTGCAATAGGTGGTTGGAGGCTATTCGAGGTTATACTGCCACCACCTCTAGGGGGTCCACCCCGACCACATCGAGTAGGTGTAAATAGACGGTCATAGCTCCAGGAAGTTCAGCCCTATGACCACGGTGCTCTAGAGATGATTACATGTATATTTATGTCGGCTCCACCCTAGCTACAGTACATATAGTCAAAGGTCCCAGTCATTATTTTATTTCCATGGCCCTGTTTTGGAGCTCGAAAATTATGATAGAGTCGTTGGCACGATCGTTATAGCTATAGACTTCTACGGTAGGGTATTCGATTATTACATAGTTCTGTCGGCAGTGTGACCTTACTATAAGAGGTGAGATCTTCAGCTGCGATCTTCTAGTAGCTATGTTGAGGCCTTATGAAATCATCTTGGGTATGCAATGGTTATCCATATTCCATGATCAGATTGACTATATTAGGTAAAAATTACTATGTTTCCATGACGATGGGACTACATTATCCTTCACTGGTGAGAATGGAACCTTACTATCACTAGATGGACTTTCCCGGAGGAGGGTGCATCCTATCAAACATCAATTGACTAGACTTACCATTGGAGAAGTGGATATTGAGAGTCTGAGATATCCTTTAGTGGGGGACCAGTATACCCATGTCTTATCTAACGATGATCTGGGACTACCTCCACATAGAGATTAATGCTTTTAAATCGACCTGTAACCCAGGACGACGTTGATATCTAACCATCATATTGGACGGATCCCATGGAGCATCATGAGTTACAGGTACAGTTGGATATCTTGTAGAGGAAATAATTCATAAGGCCCAATATTTCTCTATGGGTAGCCCCAGTGTTGTTTTCCCGGAAGGCAGATGGGATTTTGAGACACTGTGTGGATTGATGATGCCTAAACCTGGTGACTGTGAAGAACAATTATCTACATTCGAGGATTAATGATCACTTTGATCAGTTGATAGGAGTTTAATTGTTTTCGAAGATAGACCTCAGATAATTCTATCATCATCTCATGGTATGATATGAGGATGTGAAGAAGACCACCTTTAGTTGTCGGTATGGACAATATGAGTTATTTATTATGCCATTCTCTATTAAAAATTCCCATGTAGTGTTCATAAGAATCATGAACATGACATTTATCCATACCTCGACCACTTTGTGGTGGACTTCATTGACAACATCTTGATATACTCGACATCAGAGGAGGAGAATGAATATCATCTATAGATCGTTATGGATACACTTAGAGAGCACCATATTTATGGTAAGCTCTCGAAGTACCAGTTTTGAATATGAGAGGGCCAATTTTGTGGGAGACATTATCTCAGATGATAGATTTTTGTTAGATCCAAGATAGATAGAGGAAGTTCTTTCTTGGGAGCCACCTAGGATTGAGACCGAGGTGCAGAGTTTCCTAGGATTGTCTAGGTACTACAGGTGATTTATACTAGCCTTTTTTAGAGTTTTGGCAACCTTTTCAGCATTGACGATAAATGGACATTCCTCCGTATGGATAGATAGATGTCAGCATAGTTTCCTAGAGCTGAGACAGAGACTGAAGAGTGCCACAATCTTGATGCTACCAGAAGTCGGCGTTGGGTATGTAATATTCTGTGGAACATTAGGGACTGGACATGGATATGTCCTGATGCATGGGAGATAAGTGATCACATATGGTTCTCGACAGATAAGACTACATGAACAGAACTATTATACCCATTACTAGGAGTTAGTAGCAGTTGACTTTGCCATAGAGATGTGGAAACATTACTTGATGGGAGAATGTTTTATAGTCTTCTCTTATCAAAAGAGTTGATGGTATATCTTCTCACAAATGTAAATGAACCTAAGACAGTGACCTTGTCAAGATATCCTCCAAGTCTTTGACTTTAAGATAGTCCAAACTCCATGTAAGGGGAACGTAGAAGCAGATGCACTCAGTTGGAGAACTTGTTTATAGTTTCTAAGTGAGGCGACATATCAGCTAGCTGCGTTGCAGATATCCTTTTTGGATAGAGATGTATCAACATACCTTTAGTCTGTGACTATCATTAATCCACTTCTTAAGCGTGTTCCGGAGGCACAACATTGGGACATTGACTATGGGGGTTGAGATGTTCAAATATCCTTTGCATAGGTACCTGATGGATTTTTTTGAAGGTGGGGAGAATGCCACTCTCTTTAGAGGATACACCATGGAACCAGTGGTGCTACAAGAGGATGTGTTGAGAGAGTTCCATACGTCCCCTCTAGCGGTGCAGAATGATGTGGTGAAGATGTACCATGACCTCCTACATCAACACTGTTGGCTTGGAATGACGAAATAAGTGGCATAGTTGATTTCATGATGCCTCATAGGTCTCCAAGTTAAGGCTGAGAATCAGGTTCCAACAGGATTACTGTAGCCACTAGAGGTACCAGAGTGAATGTGGGATGGTATCTCCCTGAACTTTTGACATGGTTTCCACATACGTCCATATGACATGATACTGTATGGCTGATCATTGAACGACTCACCATGTCTGCCCACTTCCTATCCATCCTAGAGCAGGGATCATTAGAGGTCTTGGGAATACTATACATACAGAAGATTTTATGGCTTCATGGTGTGCCATCGATGATCGCCTCGTGATGAACATATATACATCCCAATTTTGGAAGGGATTAGTGGTGTAATTCGGGACATTTCAATGTTTGGGAACCACCTTGAAAACATAGATTGATGGTTAGATAGATTCGACCATTCATACAATGAAGTAAATGTTATGTGCTTATGTCCTATATTTTGGAAAAATTTTGTGAGGATTAGTTACCCTCGGTAAATTTCTCATACCACAACAAATATCACTCCATCATCGGTATGGAACAGGTTGATGTCATGTATGATCAACCATGTAGATCACCTCTATTCTGTACAGACCCTGGGAAGTCAGAACATATGGGTCTAGAGTTAGTACGGGCTACCATGGAGGAAGAGAAAATCATCCAGGAGTGCATGAAGTCTGCACAAAGTAGATAGAAGTCTTATGCTGACAATAGATGGAGACATCTGATGTTCTAGGAGGGGGACCACATATTCTCACGAGTCTCTCATCTACGGGGACTATAAAGATTTGGCTGAGGTGGAAAACACTCAATGAGATTTATCAGGGCATTTTTTATACTTTAGAGGATTGGAGAGGTGGAATAAATCATGGAACTATCACCTTAGTAAGAGAGGGTGCACAACATCTTCCACATATCCCATATGATGAGATACATGCATTACCTATCTCACGTCATCATTCATGGCGTGCTGGACATTGATGATGGGGCGACGATCACATATGTTCTAGAGGAGAGTCAAGATCTATTTGATTTGTTCCTTCATGGATGATCGATACCTCTAGTGTATATTCTATGGTAGTAAAAGAACCTCTAAGAGAGCACATGGGAGCATAGTGTTCAGATTCATGCTCAGAACCCACATTTTTTTGCTTAGTCTATGTTCATGATTTTGGGGATGAAAATCCATAATTTGGGTAGAATTTAAAGACCCACATTTTCCATGTAATTTATTTTAAATTATATAGAATTATTATTTGTCTGATAAAATTAACGTTGCGTGATTCTGAGGCCCGATGTGCTCGAAATGATTCTCTTAATTTCTTTAGGTACATTCAGTAAACATGTGAGAAGTGTTTTCTAACATTTGAACTGGTGTTTGGAATAAAAAATCGAGAGCACCGTTCAATCCAAAGTACTAGGATTCACTTAAAGAAGGGTTCACTTAAATCTAAATAGGCCGGGATAAAAATATAGATTTTAGACTTTTAAAATAATAATTAAAAAATAATGTTATATTATTTCTCTTTATTATTTTCTCCAATGAACAAGTAGTGGTGGTGGGACCAACAACATGTCTTTTAATTTATTTTACTAACTCCTCAATATTGGTAAAAGAACCCATGAAATTTGGGATGGTCGTTCATTAAATGAACCTCATAAATTCTCATTGGCGTTACTCACCCTCACCCTCTACTATTTATATGGATCATGGGGTTGAGTATTGGTACAACATCACCATGGGATGATGCTATGGTAAAATACTGTGATGACAACCACTTGGATGAAGGGACTGATTCCTGTAAGAAATGACGAGTTCCACCAAATCATGAACCGACCAACACTAACTATTCCTCAAATACTGATGTTAGCCAATGATTTTGAGGTAGTTTTTATTTATTTTTCAATTCCAATAGTTTTTGAATCAGTATACTACCGACTTGCTATCAAGCTAACTTGGAGGGAGCAGGCCAAACAAATAAGGCCCGAACCCCAAGACTTTTGTTGAAATTTGACATGTTTTTTGCGATGGATTTATCCTGGTCGTAAAAAAACCTATAATGGTGGATTTTGAAATGAAGAGGGAATTATATGGAGTATATTGGAACATTAATATGGATAATGGGCCACCAAAGCAAACATGGATTCCCGCAAAAGACTGTTGGCAACCGGCGCCAGTGGAGGTGGTGATGGAGGCGACCCACACTAGTTTGCCACAGAGGAGATGGTGGTGCGCCATTGCAGACTTCTAGTGGTGAAGGTCTCGGTCATAGCTACGATAGGGGAAGACGGAGGTCTTCCTAGGCCAACCGTGGAAGGAGAAGTAGCGTACAACGTTGTGCTTCCCGAGAGAGGTCCGTGGAATAATGTTGTGGAGGACTGCGGTGGCCGACACCGGCTAGCTGCGGATGGAGGCAAGGGGTGTGGCATCATGCACTGCTGAAGACGACCGTTGCTCGGAATCCATGGAGGATGGCCGGGACCCACTCCCTGAGGGTCCCACAAAATAATTTGCAGAGTCTTGTTCCATCACCGATCAAATTTTCAAATGGGGGGAAATTCCCCCTTGTGCTATCTAGGGAGGGCCCTGATCCAGCAAGCCGTGCCTCCGATGGGCCGCTCTCTTCACGGGCCAGGCCGTGAAGGTATGCCAGGTCGGTCAGCATCCCATCCCAAGCAGTCCAAGATAGGTCAAAACATAACCAGGTCGGGTCAGGTGGGTCTGACCGGGTCGAGTCGGGTTGACCAGGTCAGACCGGACGTGGACCCTTCGAGGCCAGTTTTGCTAAAAGAGACATAACTTGTGAACCGAGCGTCCTTTTGAAAAATACTTATCGACACTGTGATCCTTCTGGTGAGACGGGATTTTTCATATACACCACTTCCATTTTGGAGAATGTTGGAGTATGTATAGGTTGGATCGAACCTTAATCCAACCGGTCCCTCAGTACTAATAGGATTCTAACGTACAGACCATGCATTCTATTGACGCGTCTAATGTCAATTTGAAACACTTATTTGGGATACACCTTTTTTGATCTTCATAGTGGTTATGCTATAGCTGATGGCTTGAGGAGGAGATCCTCCCTGAATCATTTTTTCTTAGTTTGAGAGTCTAATGGAAGGTCTTAACATGATGACAGAACATCGATCCTTTGTGGGTAAAAATCTATTCATCCTATGTCGGTCAGCGGTTAGCGATCCTGTTTGGGTCAGTATCTTTAGATCTTATGTGGTTCATTGCCTAGAGATCTTGTGTGGGTCAGCATCTATCGATCCTGTGTTGTTCAGCAGCAGATCCTCTTGACAGAATAATTTGATCTATATTTAGAACTAATAATATTTACTTCTATACTTGAGTTATATACCTAGTGTTAGGCGAGACTTTACCTTCGTGGTGTCACCTTTTTTGAACTTTTACCTTTGTGGTGTAACCTTCGTGGTGTTTCCTTTGTGGTATTTTTACCTTTGTGGTGTTACCTTTGTGGTGATACGTTGGTGGTATTCTTCCCTCATAGAGGAATTGTGAAAATGGCTTGAATTTTGTAGCCTTTGGTTTCCTTTTGAATGAGACGAGTATTTTTTTTAAAACCTATGTATATGTGTTGTGATATTCCTAAGTAGATTTTATGACTACTACTTATTGATTTTTTATTGAGGAATTTCTTTGTGTATTTTCCTTTGTGGAACTCTAGGAGATCTTATGGGGTCTTGGGGGCCCTATTGTGTATTTATATACTCACCCATGAACTTGATATGCCTGCACCATTCTATGTATTATGAAAATGACAGATTGGTTTGATCGAGGCTGAGGGAGGCAAGACTAGAAAGTGGTTAGAGGTGGACTATTTAACATGATGTGACATAGTGAATACTGGTCATGAGTTGTACATACCCTTCTAGATAGGATCCCCGGTGGATGTTCAAGGAGATATTTTCTCTATTATTTGTACTTGTACATTTCAGTTTGGCGTGTATTATGGTCCTTTACATTTAGTACACATTTTACTATAGCAGTTTACTTCATGTTTGGTTCTTCTTATGTTCCTAGATTTTGTGTTTTTTTCAGTTTAAAGGCAATGCCTTCCCGTTATAAGGATACTCCTTTCCTATGCTAGTTGCCGGCCTCTGGCCTATGGAAGGCATGCATGGGTTATTAAAGGACCGAGCACCAGGGTATGGGTCGTGAAAAAAATGTAGAACCATGATCTTTTATGTGTTATTTTTTCAAATAAATTAATTTATTTAATATCTTGAATTACAAACAACACCATGTTTTATCAAACCATGACAAACTATTAATATTATTCTCTAAACATGATCATTTCATCCTAGATATTAAACCCGGAGTAATGAATAGGAAGATAAAAATATTATATATTGTTTATAATTATTTCATATAATTAAAAAATACTGATAAAAAATACTTAATTATTCAGAATGTCATTATGTGGTTCGACTATAATATTTTCATAAGAAAATGATTTTATTTATATATATGAATAATAATAACAATGTTGTTTGAAACATTTATAAATTTAATTTGATAAAATAAAAATATTCTATGAAAATTACCATGTCAAAATTTACCATGGAGTTATTCCTGGAATTTTTTGGAGAATATTAATTTTTGATAAATAATGGAAAGTATTATTTTTATCGAAATTTGAAATTTTATTCAAATAACATATGAGGATAAACTATGTTGTAGAATGGGTTTTAAATTATATTTATTTCAACTATATATTATGTAATCCTATTTAGTTCATTGGAATCATTTATATATTGAATCTTCAAATAAAATATTTTGAACTTTTTAACATTTTCTCTTTGGAAAAATGATTTAACATCTCATTTACATGTATAATATTATACTAAAAATTTCCACTCATTTGAATGGTATTTTGAAAAATGGATTCCATATTTTGAATCATAATACATTAAATTATATGAAAATTTAAACTCCATTTTTGAACATAATGAGTAGTAAGAAGACTAAAAATAATTTACCATGATTAAGGTAAAAATTAGTTTACCTGGGAAAAAACTAAAGATGTATGTTTCAAAAATGACACAGAAAACATTCCCCAAAATGATTTTATAGATATATTATTACCTTGTAATGCTTATTTTTAGATAATGACCCACTTTTGATCCTTCTGTCATTTAAACAATATGGGCACATTATTTTCATTTAAAAAATTACTAGTGTCCCACTTGCCTTACTTATAAAAACCCACCTTCCACCTATAATGTTCAGACATAGAAAAATATATTATCTACCATTACCTACATAACGTTTAACCTTATTTCCCACATATCATCATATAATATTATTTTGGTTAGAAAGAATAACTAAGATGTATTTTGGTTCAAACCGAAGGTGGTCACCCGAAGAAGACGTAATGTTCTTCAATGACCCATTTTATCTCATTACTCCAATAACACATTAAATTATTATCAAACAATAATGAAATAAAAATATCAATATAATACACATAATTATATTCTATTTTGTTATTGGGATGACCTAAATCCTTCTCCACTTCTATAAAATAAGAAAAAAGTAATCATTTGTGTCTATGATGGACTACTGCATCATGAAATGATGTTATTCGTTTTCCATCACCACCTCTCACAGAAGGGTATAATGAAGGATTAAATATTAATATTATATATATATATATATATGATATTTTTTTAATTTTTTAAATAATATATCTCATATAACTTCGTACTTTTAATTGAGTGGGAATATGATATCATCACCCTTGTGTTTGGTGGTGAACCATCTCTTGACATATTGTGATTCATTAATGATTAAAATTTAAGAAAATATAGATTGTTTTAATGGAAATATGTTATAAAAATTTCATTAAAAATATTTTTTAAAGGTATTATATTATATAATATTCTGTATTTCAATCAATTGATATAATGGATTTAATGTTTAGGTATTTTTATAGCCTACCGTTAGAAGGAAAAATGTAATTCATTTTGTACAACTAACTTTTATATATTATTATCAATATATATATATATATATATTGACTATATATTATATAAATTATTAATTAAATCATTATAAATTTAATGGATCCATTAAAATAACATTTTAATGAAATTTAATAATGAAATAAAATTTCATTTCTAAATCATTTATTTCCATGTAAATATATATATATAACAATTATCTGAATATGGATATAAATAAATTGATTTTGAAAATAAATCATTAAATTATTTAAAATGAGACCTTGACTATGATTTGTATTGTAACTTTATTATCATCTTGAATAATAAAGTCATATTAGTTAATTAATTGGTTAAGAACTGTTTTCATGTTCATGAATTTATTATTTTCCCGTGTATTTCATCTTTGAAATTTTTTTATTTAGTTACTTTATCATTTATTTTTATGTTATATGTAATGAGGACAATCCATTCAAAACCCAAAAAAAGTTTTGGTATGTGGATTTTGGTAAAAGGGATAATTATCCCATAAATATCGGAATTGTAATCATTGGATTTTTATCATTATTATGAATTAAATTAAAATTTATAGCCACACATGAATGAAGCACATGAAAATACCATCACCTTGATTAATGGAAATGGTAGTACACACATCCACATGAATGATGTTATCATTTTTAAATGGATGTAAACATAAGAATATTGATGATATATTTTATTTAAATAATGATAATTATTACATAAATATCATATATATTCATTAAATCCATTAAACTATCTATTCATGGGAGGTGGTGTTGGAAAAAAACCTCACTTCATAGAAGTGGTAATCCACATGCATGAACGAGAAATGATTTATTTTCCCTTAAAATGGAAAGGGATATAAAAATAGTTTTAAAATAATCATAAAAACATCAAATTATATGGATGAAAATTATTTTATTATTTAATACTGGTTAATGATTCTTGTAATGAGAAATAAAAAGAAAAAACCCTAAAATATGATAGTTATGACTTATAATTGTCCTATAGAAATATCTTAATCTAAAACATTAAGTCTCACATGTTTTATATTTTCTATAAAAAATGACCTTCAAGAATTGTTTTTAGTTGTTTTGAAGACAATTGGGCATTTTTTTTTCTAAAATATAGTGATCAAAATATAAGAGGAAGATATGAGTGGTGGTTCTCTATTCTAATTAAGGGGAGGGGATCTCTTGGAATTACTTGATGTGTTAAATCTATATAAATTAACATTAATTGAAAACTAGAATAGAAAAAATATATATTTAATTTGGTATTACTATGAATCTAACTAACAATGAAATATTAAATTTGGACATGGTTAGGTGATGGTTTTACTTTTATCTGTTACTTTTAACCCATCATTAATAGTTTTGATGATTACAACTACATCAAGAAAATTTACTATTTATGGGTCATGAATGTTATTATATTAGGAAAAGTGACCTATAAGATAACCATGTAGGATATTATTTATTATAGTCCATTCAAATTTTTATATATTATAATTTTATAAATTTTAAATGGCTACAAAAAATATTACTTCTCATAATATCCAATAATATTCATTTTTTCGACTATTAACATTGGTTGACATTTTTGACATAGAGAAATTAATAGAATTATAATATAAACAATTAAAATATATATAATATGTTAAATTTATATAAATAAAACAAGTTACTATACAACTCTCCCAAAAAAATATTTCATTTCATTTTTTAAATCTTTTAAATTATTATTATATTTGATGAAGAAGGGATCAGTTGACATTACATAAGAAGTTAATATAATTACTTAATTATTATAAATGAAAAAATATATATCACTGACAAAAATCATTCATATATTAAATTATCATTTATAATTGAACATAACCAGTTTTATCTCATTAAAAAATTATTCAATATATTAAAACAAAGAGATATATATTTTAATTGCATTATGTATTTAATATAATATTATGATCATTATCAATGTAAATTGGATAGAATATGACGATTTTAAAAACTATTGATGGTTATAGTTTCATAAAACTTATACCATTAAATAAATAGATGTGATAGAGTGATTTTCAAGATCTTCCACAATATGTTTAACAAGAATTACCATGTTTTCCCTTAGCGAGGTGAAAATAGTTACTACAGATACTATTCATAATGACAAAAAATAAGATATAACTTTTTTGAAAAATGGAAACCTTTTCTTGAAAATATAAAATCATCTTTTAGTTTTTAAATATAAAAAATTTGTATAAATTAAATTTATATTACAAAGAACAGTGCATTAAAATATTTTTTTTTGATAAAAATGATTCTTTAAGTCCCAAGATTAATTTATAAAAAAATAAAGTACATTTTTTTAATATGTAAAAATTTATATTATTTTAAATTATACATTATTATGTTAATTTAACAAATATTTAAAATCTAAAATGAAATTTATAAATAAATGGAATCAAATGTTTTATAAGGATTGAAATTTTAACTCTTCACTAAAAAATCTATCTTTTTAGAAAAATACAAATATGTTAACGTAAGAGTGAATTGAGATAATGATTCTTGAACTGGATTTGATTTTATCAAAATGAAATTATAAAATTTAAAATAATTATTTTAAATAATACTTTATAATATAGGAATATTAATTAAAAAATAACAAAACTATTTTCAATTTGATTTAATGATTAAAAAATAATATTATAATGAAAATTCATATAGAAAATATAATTAATTAATATGAGTAGGGGATTAAATTCATTATCTGTTAACATTTCTTATGTTGATAAATTCCTCGCCCTTTTAGAAATTAGATTCTCATTTTTCCATTCATTTCATAAATAATTGGTGTTATTTTTCTATCATATTATTTTTAGATTCCCATCATACTTATTTGATCATATGGTTTTTTATTTAGAAAACCATAACTAGATTACATAACTCTTTCCCCCTAAGTTCAATAATATGATTTTTTGTCATATTAAACACTATTTTCCAACTACACCACTTCCAAGATAAAAAAATGAAAGGAATCTCTTAAATATTTTCCTTAAAACTAAACATGAAATACATCAATAACCTGAGGTAAACTCATAGTAAATAAAATATAATACAAAAATTATAAAACAAAAACCATGATTAAATATCATCAATGAATTGAAGAAATAATATTTTCTTTTTTTGAAAATAGATAAAAAATTTCTACGATTATAGATCAATATATAGAATATCCCCTACCTTGAATAGAATATATTTCTACATTTAATCTTCATCACTCTTCTACATAATTTATGAAATCCCCAATATATTAATAAACAATTTTTAACATCACTACCTTTAATTATTTCCACCGATTCACCAATAACATTCTTTCTCACACATAATAAATACATACTGTATTATGACACTACATTACATATGATGTCTTAGAATGTTCAATCTGTAGACCATAATGAAAATTTTAATTATAAGAAAATTCATCTAAATAATGTTAACTATCCAAAATTCCTTAATTTTCCATTAATCTTGATCAAAAAAATTATTCAAAAGTCTAAATCATTTTAATTGACTCTTCGTCATATTTTGTATAAAACGATATACTATGATTTTATTCAAATTCCAATGAAATCATAAGAATTTGTGAAAATTTAATGGTAACATTAGGGTCACATTCAAATAAAACGGAATGAGTAACTCCATATGACATTAAAATACTCTTATAGAATAGTTGAGAATGCTGATATAATGAAATAATGTCTTTAATAAGAATAAAATGATTATATCCAGTCAATAGAACAACATTTTCCAAAAATATAATTTTTAGCATGATATTTATTTGTTCAATACACCAAAATATCAATGGATATACTCTCCCATTTCCATTATGAATCATTATAAGGCAGGAAAATATTCTTCAGTAATATTCATTCAATATAAACTTCTTGATAATTCAACCATTTCATAGTAAAATCAAAAATATGTCTCATTATTCTTTCCCATTATGAATTTTACCAAACTCCCATGTACATTTTTTTAGACAAATATGAATATAAAATAGAGATATATGATCCTCAATAGAAATATAAATCTTAAAATAGGGTTCATAGAGAAAAAAATCCCATTTTCGAATCATAAATCTCATTCTTGATCAAAATTAAAATATGTAGACATACATTTCTTAAGAAATTTGACCTTTTCCTATAACTCACAATCTTAATTTTGAGATTTCTTATTCCTATATGACAAATATGATTATAAAAAACAATAAAAAAATTTAGGGTATTCAATAATGTACAATTTCTATATAAATATTCATCAAATCATTATCCAAAAGTATATGTTTAAATTTAAATATTTTTAATAAGGAATTATTTTTCCATCCCAAAGTATTAAATTCGATGTTTTCTTTACATTGGTGTTAAAGAATTATGAATTAAAAATCAAATAAAAATTCCATAAATCTATAGTGTCTCTTGTTAAACTCTTTATAAGTAAATATATACTTAAAATATTTATAAATATTATATATTTCAACCTTTACTACATTAAAAATAGTACTCATGCTTTTTAGATAAAATTATATATTTTCTAGTTCCATGTCATGGGTAAGATAATATAGCTCATGTGATTTTAATTTTCATTATTATTGAATATCAACCAGGTTATTATATAATAAAATTCAACCTATGCACTTCAAATAATATTAAATATTGTTAGAAGAGTCACGTTTTTGATTGATTGGTGGAAATAGAGCATTTTCTAATCATATATTCAATTACATGAAAAAGTCCCTGCATTTTTTTCTATATGAATCTAATTAATTTTTTTATTTACGATAGTTCTTGGTCTAGATAAATATGAAATATTTTCAACAAAATCATAATAATAGAATTTTAATCCACTAAAAATATGAATTTCACTAACATTTTTACGTATTTTCTTTCAATAACCACCTTATTTATAGCAGGATAAACAGTGTGAAATATTTATTTATCATGTCTAGGTATTGAAATATAATGTAAATGAAATTCCTATTTTCAATAATTTCTATATTACTTGTTTTCATTCAATGTTTGCAGAATATTCCTTTAATTTTATTCATTAACATCATAACATTTTTATAAAACAAAAACTAAAAATAAAAAATAAAAAAGTTACCCAAATATTAATTGATGAATGGGTATATAACATATTTCAAAACAACTCACGAATTTAAATCCCCATATAGAATAAAAAAAGTTCATAATGATAATACTAAGCATGAAAAACTATATTAGATATTTCATCCTTCTTTTCCTTTATTTGATAGTAAGAATAACATATATCAACATTTGAAAAATATTGGGCCCTTTATATCTAGTCAAAAAATACATTGATATGAGGAAACAAAAAATTATTCATAATAATAAAATTATTCAATTCATTACAATAAATGAAAACTATCATGGAACAATATTTATTTTTTATCTAATAATATAGGAGAACCACATGTTGAATTTCTTTTATGATTTCATCCCTTGAAAACCAATTCTTATAACATCATTTTTATTTCTGGAAGTACTACATGAGCCATTCAATAAGAGGGTTTTCAAATATACAACGATAAAAGAACTAAGTAAAAAAATTAAAATCAACATCCTATTTAGGTATAACACTAAGACACTATGTAAAGAAACATATATATATATATTCTTTTACAACTAGCTCTTCAATAATCTGAGTTATTTCTTCATTTTCATCAATATGAGAAAGTTAAACTTAATTTGCATGTATAAATAAATTCACATCTTCAATATATGGTATAACATAAAGAATTTATGCTTATATAAAAAATTAAAATAATATTGTAAAAACCATCTTTTTCTCTAAAATAACTGTTGTCATGATAAATTGAAATCCAATCCATTCCTAGAATAACATAATATTTTGTAAGGATCATGACAGCAATGTTTATAAGGAAAAATATTCTATATATGATAATAGAAAGATAATTGTAAATTTTTATCACATTAAAATACCTAGATAAATTTTTACTAAAAGTATTAACATCATTTCATATGGTGAAATTTTTATTTTTTTGGAAAATTTCACATAAATCAAGTAATTATTTGGCCCTAAATCAAAAAAATACATTCGTACAATCCAAATAAAATATGTATCAATTAAAACATCATTCTATATCAAATCATATTTTAATTTAGTTCTAATGTATTTTACCACATTCTTATTCTTATAGAATTCACAATTCCGATAATTTTTGGCCTTCTATAAACATTGATACTGATAAGGAACCATCATATAAGATTCATATCTGCTTAATGGTTTCTTACCAAACTCGGTCTTAAAACTGCAAATATATTTTTAATTTCAATCACAAACCATATATACAATCATTCAACATTACAATAACCTCATAAATATCATAATAACGTCCCCCATTGTCATTTTTTCTAAAAATATCGTGCACAAGAAACATGATTATATTAACATTATTTTTTTTATTTTTTCAATTACCTAACACCAAGAAAACTTTTCACCTTGTTATTATTGTATACATGTTCATCAATACACTCTATTTATGAATTCTCAACAAATGGAGGTTGATTCAAATAATTGATGAATTAAGAAGAGTAAAATGATCTTCCTGATATAAAATTAATCCTTCGTAAAGCCAAATAACATTACATTAATTTTTTCTGATAAAATTAATTCATACCTTACCAATCAGGGGAAATTTAATTCATATGTTTCTACTGAGTCCTCTTTTTGACCTTAATTCCGATATATTATTTTTCATCAAATGTAATAAAAAATTATGTAAATATTTAATAATTAAATGAATCTAAAAATTATTCTATTCTATGGAATGAATATTTTCAAATTCACTTTTATTATAAATCATTAACCATAATTGATTGGCTTCATCTACAATGTTTTAAACAAAAAATAGTGACCTTTTGAGGCACCAAAAAACCCATTACATTGAATATATTTTCCAAATAATTTATAATACCATCAATAACCACTTGATATAAAGATTCACTAAATTTTAGATATATTTAGCTCATAAAATATTTCATAAATGACATGTTCCTATCTGGTAGATTCAATATCTCTCTACCATGGATTGAACGAACATTATTAGACCATGTTAAGCAATAAATTATAATAATAAACAATTTTTCTCCAATTCTATCCACTCCATGATTTTAACATGAAATTATATAGTCCTCTTGGTGGATTACAACATCAAATTCCCTTTTTTCCTCTATAGAAAACCATCCAGAAATAGTCCTATATTAGATAAATAAACAAGGTAATTCTGAAAGCTATATAATTTAAATGTACCAAAAATTTATAAACCCTTAAGGTTGTTTCATTATCATTATCCTAGCATCTAACATACTATAATACATCCATTTGATACTAAATTAAAGGAAACAACCTTCAACAATATGTATATAAAATCATTAGACAAGGTTTTAGTTTAATTAATCCTTGAATACCTTTTTGGATTAATGTTATAGAGAATTATGAAATACCCCACACATAATAAAATATTAAAACCCAATCTGGACACACTAACTAATTATTCATTTTTCTGATAAAATTTTCTTAAGATAAGAAAATGTTACTTCTAATGATACATCTTCACAATTTTCATCATAAACCCAACATTTTCCAAAAACACCATTTGCACAATATGTGAATCATTTTAAAATATGGAATGAGTAAAAAAATATTAATAGTGGACCTATAAAAAAATAATGAAAACCATTATTCCATCAAAACTATTTTAATTTTTTTATCGTTTTCAAAATAAACAATTTTCTCAACATAATGATTTTATTACTCATTAAATCAATATCATGAAAGAAATATTTGTATAAAATATTTCCTAGAAAATATTTTTAAAAATCATATGTGTTTAATTGAAATAATGAAAAAATCATGATTTTTTTTAAAAAAATTACATTTTACAGTTAAAAAGTATCATATATATCTTATTAAACACAAACACACTATCTTATGTCATGATTTAATAATATTTAAATAAAAAATTTCAATAATATATAAATATTGTTGATAACATGGGGGATAATTTTCAAATAACTATCAAAAAAACTCTTTAAAATATTATACCCTATAAGATAAATTATAAATAAGACATAGGATAAACCTATATCTTTTTAACTCATTCCATTTTTCCTTTTAATTGGTTGGTTTTATTGGGCTTACCCATTATCATGATCTATTTCAGGCGAAACTATAATCATTAGTTATATTAGGCTCAACTATCTGCATGATAATGTCCACAAACCATATCATGTATATGACACATGACTGTTTTATTTATCAACATTAAAATTATAAAAATAATTCATTGATCGATAATAAAAAACATTTAAGGATATTTTAATATGATTTCATATTTAAAAATTACTTCTTAAATGTAAACAACATGAACAAAGGGATAAATGGTACTTTTTGATGAAAAAGTAGGGTAGTGAAAAGGAATCCAAAGAAACAATAATATTTATGATGATTGAAAAAGCCACCGCCATCCTATAAATTAATATAGAGCATTCTTGTTTCATTTTATAAATAATGTCAAAACATTCAATATAAAATAAAATAAGATATTAATTTTGAATTTTTTTTAATTAATGTGAACAAATGATGCACAATTTCATTTATAATTAAATTATTTCTATAAATATACAACCATTATCAAATTTTAAGAATGTGTATATGCTAGTAAATGAGTTAAAAAATAAATATTTAAAATATTTAAATTGATATTTTTAAGGTCATGTATCCCTTTCCTCGAGTCTAACTTATTAGGTATGTTATCAAACTTCCACAATAATAAATTTATATTAGTTATTTATTTTAATAAGTATGTTTTCCATGTCCATTTCCATATCATTTTAATTTTTATTTCATTTATTACAATGTGTTATTTTGTTACTTAATTAGTTAAGATTACATGATAGGTTTTGAGGATGTCTGATTCATAATCCGAAAACATTTTTGGTAGGTTCACTAAAGTCCAAGGGTTCAATGGTTGGTAATTTTTATAATGATAATCATTAAATTATAAACATTATTATAAATTAAATGGAATTTTAGAACAATCCATAAAATATATACATGAAAAGAGAATCGCATTGCTTCGTGGATTTGGTAGTACACATATATGAATTATTGAAATTTTTT
Source organism: Viscum album (assembly GCA_963277665.1). NCBI lineage: Eukaryota > Viridiplantae > Streptophyta > Magnoliopsida > Santalales > Viscaceae > Viscum > Viscum album. Next base: position 1,599,625,157 of record OY728161.1, read on the forward strand.
TCCCAATGGATATAATCATAAGAAATTACATGATATATTTTATTTCCATAATTATATTTTTTTTTCATGAATGTCATATGTATGAATTAAATCCATCCTTGTAGACATCACTATGAGTTTTTTTATTAAAAATTAATCTCAACACTATGTATAAGAGTTGATTCACATGTAGGTAGTATTGACGTTTTCATGACCCATATGATAGAATAATTTTTTTTAAAAAATTATGTTCAATAATAATAATAATATTGTAAAATATTTGAGATAATGATTTTGTTTTCTCAGAATGATTATATAAAATATTATGTAATGAGATTATTTTTTATATAAATTGGCCAGTTAGGATTTAAATTTTTTCCTTCGTAACTAAAATTTTAATACAAAAATAATAATCCATGGTTTTGTAATTTTTTAAGACCAATACCACTATGACATACATTGATATCTTTAAAAGGATTGGAAGAACTATAGTGCTCAAAATGTATGACATAGAGACGGAGGATGTGACCTTTTATAGGTTTTGGGAGGGGAACTCTTGGAATTATATTATGTATTAAATTAAAATAACTTTTTTTATGTGAAAACACACAAAAAATATTTATTTAGAATATTGGATGGGAATGAGTCGACAAAATATCATATAATAAAATTTGGGCAAGTTTAGGGGATATTTTATCTGTTAACATATTCTTTTAACCCATGTTATCCCTTTTGATGATTATCGTACGATCATTCTTATTTAACATATATGGGTGTAGAATGTCCTAATATAGTCATAAGTGAGCCATAAAGGTTCCATGGATGATATTCAAAAAAAACATTCATTCGATTGGATGATGAATATATTTTTATGAATTTAAAATTTTCAATGATACATTATTTAACATAATATTGCATTATAATCATTTTTAGGACTATTTACATTGTTTGACTTCAATGACAGCTATAAATTAATTTATGTTAAATATAATTTCATTAAAAGACTAATTATATAATATATGTTTCAAAAAAAATCTACAGAAAATATAAATCTCTGAGAAAAATTACTTTCATATTTATTAAAATGATTTACTTGGGTTTTCTATCTATTCACAACAAATGTGTTCACATTTCATAAGACTTTATGGTAATGATTTCATCTCTAAAAGTCATAAATATATTATTATGATAAAATACAATTCATATTACAGATAACTATATATATCTATACATATCCTCTTTTATCACTATGTATAAATAAAAATAATATTGGAAAAATTAGAGTGAAATTTTATTTTTATTCATTATTTGAAATCATATTATGGTCATTATCAATTTAATGTGGAAATAAATTTAACCATTCCCAATTCAAAGATTATTATAGGGTAAAATAACTTATAAAATTAAATAAATACATGTTTTATGGGCCTTTTAAGGCCTTATATGATTTTTAACCCTTATTTCTAAATTCACACTTACCAAGATGAAAAATACATTCTAAGGTTAAAAACCATAATCATAAAAAATTAAAGATACATATAATAATTAAACTAGTTGATTCGAAATATTTATTGAATATTTAATAATAAAATTTATAAAATTTTATAAAATTAATTTTGATAAAAACACAAAATGTAATGAATTTTTTTTAGAAATTTTATTTATGTCCAAAAATAATCTTCTTAAAAAATATAGAATAATTTTTATTAAAATATAATTAATTATAAAATTTAGAAAATTAAGTGGATATTTTAATTCTTTTATCAAAATAAAATCAATATATTCTTTTTCAATGAATATATGTGATAATTTTATAAAAATTGTGATTTTCACTATTTATTAAAAAATCAATCATTAAAAAAATCCAAAATGATCACCAAAAGATTATTTTGATATGGTGATTTCAGAAATTATGTTCTATTATTCAAAATTAGATTAAAATATTTATAAATTAATATTTTAAAAAACACATTATAATACATGAAAATGAATTTAATAAAAATAATATTATTTCCTCTTTTATTGAAAATTTACTTATGATACTAAAAATTAATATGAATGTTGGAAGTTTTAAAAATTATTATTAACAAGGAAATATAATTATTTACTAATAAAATTTCTTAGGTTTTTAAAACATCACTACTGGGTTTTTTGATCATATGATGAACTCAGAAATTACTATCATTCAATCATCATTGAAATAAAAAATAGTATATTTTAGAAAAAAAATATAGAGTTAAATAGGGAAATATTTCAAAAATACTTGATAAAAGTCTTGTATAATCTAACATGACCTAAAAAAGATATCACATGTTTCTCACAATATGGGTTAGTGAAAGAATTTCATACTATAATATTATTTTAACCAGTTGAATTCCTTTTTATGAAATGATATTCCAAAGTAAAATTCCTTTATAATCCATGAAATAGATCTTATAATAATGAAAATAAATATTCATATCAATTATTACATTTTAAAAAATATATTTTTTACAAAAATGGTGGAAAGAATTTTTGAAAACTATGGAACAATTCATGAATTTTTCTTTGTAATACTCGATGTGATTATAAAATATAATCACCACACACCTCATAAATTTATATGTTTCATTAAATAATTCAAATGGAATCAAACTATATATAATCATTCAAAATGAGAATGTAAAAGTGGTCTTCTATTTGTTTTTCATAGAAATGAAAACTTAAAAATAAAATGAATATTCAACCAATAAGAAATAAAGAATCATACCTACCAATAAATATAACATATGATCAATGGAGTGGAAGCGGATTATATATTTTTTACTACAGAAATTTATTTTCCATTTATATATCAAAAACGTCCAACTATTATGATTTCTCATAGGTATTAATTCATAATTTTTATTCCACATAATGGTATGGGTAGATTATATGGAATCTAGATTAATGATGACTAAAATTTGGGAATATGAAATGGTTTATATTATCAATACATTTATGATATTCCATATATCCTTATTCGCCACCTCTATCTTGGGTGGATGCAACCACTTTTTTTTGCCTAATAGTATTCAAATATCCCTCACACAGAATTTTATTAGAGTTTATTGCTCTGAAATTTTTGGAATTCATCAATGGCCAATCATAATTCAAGAAAATTATTATTCAAATATTAATATTTGTTCTATACATGGTTTTTAGATTAATTATATCTATTATCAAATTTAATATTTCTCCATCCATGAGGTACAAATATTTTTACATAGATTGAAATAGTATTAATTCCAATTTTTGGGGTTCTTTTGTATGTGAAATTATATTGAAGTTCCTCACTCAAAATTAATGAAACTATTACATGAAAAGCATCATATTATATAATACTACATAAAATAATATGTAATATTTACTATAAAATTTTGAAATCACCTCTTCTTCCATGCTGATAATACCATTTCCATAATTTTATACATCATCATTATCCATGTACTTATTAGTAAAAAATTTGTTTTATAACTCTGGAAATTCATATAATATACATGGAACTTCAATAGTATATGCCTATTTATGGTGATATACTCTCAAAAATGATTTTATATCCAAATGATGCCTCATGAAATCAATAATATTAATGTGTATCCTGATGTCCCCAATATCTATTGTTATTTTTTATTAATGTGATTTTATAATTGTCATGGATATATTCATAGAATTTTTAACCAAGATGATGGGTGAGTATAGTGGTGGTATATAATCCTCCATTTAGAACATAATGTTTGGGAATAGAATACCATGTACATACAAATGTAAATATTCTAATACTGATGTACTAAATATTGTGGATTGGTTTCTTAGTTGTATCATAACACTAATAGTATTAAAGTCCCATATATGATGATATTTAAAGAATGGGTGGGGAATATCAATTATAAAATAACCTAAAAAATAATTAATTTTAATAATTATTAAATATGATGTTTAAATGGGAATAATGTTCCACTATATTTCTAATTTTTTGGATGTTATGTGTTATTTGGGCCTACAAACTTCTTCCCAAATATAATATTTTATTTTTTTTAAATAATTTTCTTCTTGGTGAAAAGTTAGATTATAAATTCACTATAGATTGGAATCTTCTTTAGTTATTCATTAAGTGGTATACTAATATCTACATTCTATAAATTCTCTATAACTTCTCTTTGAATTTCCTTATCCTGAATTTCTATACATTCGATACTTCATCATAGTAATAGATGTTGATGACTACAATTCTATAATTTTTTCCATTCATATGGTTTCTCAACTATTTCCTTCAATTTTCAAATTTTCCCCACGTCATACTTCTTTTTTTCTCTTGATGATGGTTTTTAATAATTTACATATAATTTATATATTTAATGTATTAAAGATTCTATATAGTGTGGTTCTCGATGATTTTTTCTGGTTCTATTTCAGGATTCTTTTTTGTCATATATTCAATACAAGGTTACTCATTTTCATGATCTTGGGAATACTGGTATTTAATTTCATATCCACTTATTTTTGTTATTATAATTAATTTCTACCATAGATTAGGGACTATTTGGATTGGGATCATATATATATTATTTACAATTATTTGAATAATTTTATTATTTGATTTTTTTTCGAACCTGCATGGGTGAAATGGTTGAAAGAAATTTATAGTCTCTTTATTTTAAGGAAAACAAGGGGTTATTTTTATGAAGTATGTTGGTTGTATGGATGTATAAATATTTATTTTTTGGGAGGAAATTAGTTAACTATTACAAAAGTGGGGATTTTTTTAGTCATCTTCTAGAAGGGTGCCCATGTTTTTTCGTTGTACTAGGGTTATTGAATGATTTATTTTTTATATAGTTTGGTATTTTTTATACCATAATATAACTAGAGTATCATTAATATTATTGATTTTTGTTTTTGAAATTTCATTTGTTGAAAGTATGAAACACTTATCTCTACGCTCCACCAATCTACTCACTGATCAGTGAAATAGTTAGGGGATGTGCTGGAAAAATAAAACTCACAAATGTGACTTTTATTTATATATATGTATCAGGCCAATCTATCGCTCCAAAATTGTTTTTTCTTCAGGTTTATTATGGATTTGTTTGTATGAATCTGAAAATTATTACCTCTTGTATGTTGATGCTACCAGTACATATTATTCCAAATACTTGTGTTTTTTGGGATATCCTCTTAATCAATAACATTCATTATTTGGGGGACTATTCAATCAAGTCTCCTCCATATGAGGAACATTATAAATTTATATTATTTTAATATAGTAGTTGCTGAAAATATTCAAAGGAGTAGCTCTATTCTGCTACATTATAAGGGAAACTAGAACTCACTTACTTCACCCTTTCTTATGACTCATAAACAATTTCACTGAACAATTAATTGAATCCATAATTCTATTTCGTATTTTTATTTCCCTTCTAGGATGTGAATAACATCTAAAGGAACCATTTTTATAGGTAGTCCAATTAATATGTTTATCATGGTTTTATCTTATTTAACCATTCCTTTACTTCTCCATTGATTGGGTATTAAAATTCCCTAGACATCACTAATTTATTAACCAATCGTTAAGGTTTAAATTTTGATCCATTACATATGAAAATTTTAATAATATTGTTCTGGATTTATCCTAAAAGTTTATGAAATTTATTAAAAAATGATATATTCACATTTTCTTCTCAATGTCATTCGGTAATGAAAGATTCATAATTTTATTATTTAGATTTATAAACTATGGTACACCTAGGTCTTTGAGGGTCTTGTTAGGGTTACTAGTCATTAATAAAGGCTCAAAATTAACACATATTGTTTCACTCGTGATAATAATAGAGATCTCCTTAAAATAAAGTTCTATGTTTTGGATTATAAGTATTTTGAATATTAATTTTTTTTCATAGTAAAAGTAAAAAATTTATTTAAAGATTGGGTGATGAAAACTGTTGGTTAGGTTATCGAAACATCCACTTATGAAATAATGCTATGTTTCTGAACATTCAAATCACATGGTTTGTTAAAATAATTTATTTTCCATAGTTGAATATATTAATTTTTGTTATCCTATGTTTTCCCAAGTGGAGGAGTTCAAAAATTCCAATTATACCAATTTTATTTAAATAACATGTGTCATTTATGTTTTTATTAATATTAAATATAGAAATAAAATTGTTAATTGGAAAAAACTAATTATGATTTGGAGATAAATTTAGGGTTCACTTCAGTTAATCCAATTTAATATGTGTCTTAAAGTTATCAAATATATAGTAGTGAGGAATTTCAAGATTGGTATTCCCAATCATATACACTCTCCCCCATATCTTAATGGTGATAGTGATAATAACATAAAATAATATATTGGTTCATTTTACCCTCCTTCCTATTTGAGAATGTGTTGTGGAGGGTTATCTTGGTTCGCAAAGTAAATTCATATTTGGTTCATGAAATTTGTACATATCCATGATTCCTCATTACCAATTTTATAGGATGTGACTATCAATGAGAACTTAACCATCTAGATCTATCCACTTAGATAATATTCACAACAAACATATATGGGGAGATTAAATGGATCATCAAATAAGGAAAGGAAAAATAACATTAAACTTTATAATAATAATTTCTAATTGAATATGAAAACTATTTTAATCATAAGATAATATTGAATTTATTTTCTCAAGCACAAAAACACAAGAAAAAAAACAATATCCTTACCTTCCCTAATCATTTTGATTTTTATCCCATCAATAAAAGGGTAACTATGATGAGAGGGAAGGAAAAAGTCATCAGAGGGCATAAATAAAAAATAGAATAAGAGGTAAAAGTATATGAAACCCTCCAGATAATGTGAGATAGTCATAGTATAATGTCTCTATATTTAGAATACCCTCTTATTCCTATATATAAACTCCATTTTATACATGTATGAAGCATATCAAACCGCTTAAAAATCCTTCTTCTGAATTCATAATTCCTCTTACATTATAATATCTTCAAATATGATTAATGATTTAATCCTCAAAAATTTCATTAAATTCATTCTTTATACATATAAAGTTAAATGTAGAAACCAATTATTAGCTATACATATGTTTATGTGGAAGATCGATGAATCTTCTAGAATTTTGGTTGGGTTACATATTGCATGTACATGACATTAAATTTATCTTAAAAAGTTAATTTCTTTAAAAGTGTTCTATTTATCAAGAGATTGAAATGACATGTGTTAACCATATGGAAGAAAAGAGATTATATAATAAGTGTTTCATTAATTTTATTGGACGGTCATGAAGTAACTTGAAAACAAGCACGATCAATCATTTTTTTATTACAGTTGATGTATCAACCACATTATATGATCCATTATGTAATCTATAGTCTTGAACATGGATTATGGTAATAAAATAAACCCAATTTCCTAGTTCATCTTTAAGTAGGATGATAATATAAAAAACATACAACCATAATCTATTATATAATATATGGTCAATCAATTCTTTCCGAATATTGATTGATGGACTACCGATGTCACATGCAGCCACGTGAAATGTTTATCAAAAAACCAATCATGTAATTAGAATTTACTTTGTTGGCCAACGAGATTTTCATAACCTCCATGATTAACTAATTATTTAATTGATTTATCTCAATTTCCATCCATCCACATTAACTTTTCATGTAAAAATTACAAATTAAGTGTATGATTTATTCTAATAATACCAAAATATTATATAAACAATAAATAATAAATAATAATGTTATATTATCACTAATTATATACATAATATCAAAAAAAACTTTATATAATGACCTAGTAAATGATAATGGTGTAGGTTTAGAACAATGATAATATATATTGAAGTATATGAATTTATTGAACCGATTCTTATAAAATATATATATTTTTGAAATATGAATATTGGAAAATGTACTCAATATGATTTAACTACATGCCAAAAAAATTAAATTAAAAACAAAGTACTGTATAAATAATGATCACATATAAATATTTAAAACCAAAAACCCCAAATGAATTTTTATTAAATGTATACAACTATTTCAAATGAAGTATTTATTTTATCCAACGTATAAAAACGATTTATATACATGATCTAAGGTATCTCATTTCATAAAATGGATGTTTCTCATCCACAACCATCTCAAAATGGCTAGACGTTGTTATCCTTAGAATCCCTTAATCAAATTGTTCAACCAAAAAAAATTCCATTCCCAAAATTTCTTTGATCATAAAGGATTACAAAAATAATTGTTTCATCAGAAATTCTATAATGATTAAAATGAATCCCTACAAAACATAGATATTAGTGGATATTAAAAATAATTATATATTTAATTAATCAAACCAAAATTATATGATGGAAATCTATATTCAAATCATTGTAATCAATATATGTTTTTTCTTCACTCCATGAAGCTTTGTGTTTTTTTAAATAGGTTTGTGCAACAAATTACAATAGATGGTTTTAATGTAAATTGACTTCATTTTCAATATCATATGTCATATTATTATATCATATAAGTCATGTAACTATGATTATATTCCCCAATGAGTTCAAGGATATCACAACATTATTAATTTGACAGTTTGTTTACCTAATTAGTTCATCTCATTAGAAATTAAATTAATAAAAATTAAAAATATATGAAAACTCAAACTAAAATAGAATAATGATAAATCAATTTTAATCATGGGTGCACTATGACATATAAAACCGATTATAGAAATAATTCACCAACAAAACATGATTTTGTTTTCTTACATATTTAATACTTTAATTTATTATTATTTATGTCATATTTCTAATTAATTTTTATTGATGGTTATAATATTTAGAGATTAGTCTCTCTGAAAAATGATTTTGGTGATTTCCACAGGTTAACATCCTCTCTCAATTGGAGAAGTTCACATGATGTCATGTGGAACTCTATCTAGTATAATTTTGTGTTTTCAGCTTGGTAATTATAGTTCTCATCGGGGAGTTTAAATTAACCAAATTTTATTATAATTATATTTTTTATGTTAGAAAAAATTATAAATATGAATTATAAGATTAATTGTATTGTTAAAAATATTCCTTATCCATTACCAATGACGTTTGAGAAATTAAATTTACATTGTTTAATATTTATCTATTTTTTCATTATGAATTGTTGATTTGATGTGTGATGAGTTGAAGAATAAAATATCAGAAAAACTGGAAAAGGAAGTGACACTAACTAAGAGATCATTATCCTTTTAAAATATTATTCTCATTAAGTAATGTTTGGATGATAAGTACAATGGATCATATTATCAGAATACATACATTTATGTTCATACTATTTAATGTGATTTCATTAATGGTGGCCCCAAAATAAAATTCATATTATAGTATCGTTTTTTGTCTCATTTTTTTAAATATTTAAGTGAAAAATCTATATTATAGTTTAATATTTTACTTACCATTAGAAAATAAAATATATTCTAGATATATTCATTATTGTACATTAATAACTTGCACATGGTACCTAAATAAAGTCGTATTGAACGAATAATCTATTTGTGTTATGTGATAATGAACATGAATGAGGGTGTGAAATATTTTAATATTTTTTGGATGGTTTCTTTTTTCAGAAACATGGATGAGGTTATCTTTCTTGCATTTATTTGAATCATCATTGTAAAAATAATTATTTATTTTAATAAGTTGTAGATTATGTATTTAAATTTATATAAATTCTCATTTCATGATGATGTGATTGATATTTCATAATTTTTTGTTGTATTCATTCCATTGTTGGTGATATTGTGGTACTAACATGATATGGGATATTATTAGGTACATAATTTTATTAGTAAGAGATATATAGTACAGTAATAAAAGGATCTAGGGTAGATCATAATAATTCAGTGAGTTTCCATTTTTTTTGATTTATGAAAATAAATTTGAAGAATTAGATGACTTGATCCCTATAATCTCTATAAAATTTTATATTAATTTTATTTTTTAAAAAATAATTAACTGAAACCCAGAATTCCACTAAACCTAATTTATGATGACACTTTTCTGTCATGGTCATTTCCATTGAGATTAAAAATAAGGAATGAAATTCTTTTATCCAAAAATTCACCATTGTTTTTTTAACAATGTTCTTGGTATTGTTAGTTCATTAACAGAGGAACCTAGATCTTAAGATGATTCATCATTGATAAACATTTAAAAAAATCTTATTCTCTTTGTATTCTTAAGAGGGAGGGAATATATTTTTTCAGTAGGGATTTGGAGGAATGTCTAGATTTATAGTAATGTGTACAATAACTCCCTCATTAATAATTAATTAATGCTGGAAATTATTATTAGTTTTAATTTTCAATAGTGGTGCAATAATCCCTAGTCAAATAATTTCCTTAACTAATTTTGATATTCAAATAAAATTATAAATGCTTTATCAATACATTTATTGATAGTCATTTATTTAAATATAAAATTTTAAATAAATAAAATAAAAATAATTTAAATTTCATTAAATAAAATATACCATTTGCATCATACAATTATCTCACCCCATCAATAATTCATTTATTGATCATTTGATGAATAAAATATACAATTAATTAAAAGTAATTTACTAAATAAATTAATAAATATCATATTCTATAAATGAATGAAGAAATATTTATTTTGATATTATAAAATATAAATATATATTTATATTAATCTATTATTTTAATTATTGAAGAAATAAATATTTTTTTAACTTGGGAATAATAATAAATATATAAAATTATGCACATATATTCTAATATCTAGAATCTCATGACTTAATTTATGAAATAAATAACAGAATAATAATTTCTATTTTAAATATTGATAAAATATTTTATTGTGATTTTTAAATTGAAAATGATTCAATGAGATTTTGGATATACATAGTGTTTAACCGTTTATGAAAATTTCTCAGTGGAATCTCTAGAATGTTTATAAATTCCACCATTAGTATATAGAAACATTTCATCTAAACCATAGAGAATTAAGTTAGTGTTAGAATAACCACAAACTAATTATGAATTCTATTGAGTAATATAATCCCTTTTTCAAAATATCTTATCAATTTGGATGCATACAAATTCCATAACCCTATATTCATGGTTTATACTTCATTGGAATTACAATGTGAACATATCTGTCACACCCCAGACCCTAAATACCCATAGCCGGTGCAATATAGTGGATAGATTCAGTTCTTGTTCTTGGAAACCAGCTACTTCTGAAATGCTTCTTATGATAAAAGGTGATACCTGAAAATTTTAATTAAAAAACATAGGGTGAGGATATGAATGCCTAGTAAGTGGTTTTAAAATAACACACTATAACAAATATAACTTTTGAAATAATTTATTAAAATATTTCATAAATCAATTTTCATAAAAAATGATGTAACACATGTTACATATCATAATAAAAGTGCTTCATTGAAAACATGCTAACAAAATTACAAGGGTATATGATTCAATTGCAGTCATACTCATTTGGAGTAATAGATTAAAGATATTCTAAATATGTATGATAAATTAATATGTAATTGAAAATTAAACAACTATGAGTAATGAATAATCAGAGTTGCGCATAAAGGTAATAACTTCAATTTATTACACTGAATACTAATTCACAGAGTGCTAAACATTTGTCATGCCATAAGAATTTACTTTTATAATACTAATAAGTAATTTATCTTAACCATAAATATTCTACTACTTGAATATCAACTTGGTTATTTAGTAATAATACAAATAATGAGAGATTGTATTATACCAGATATTAATTTCTATTTTAAGTCCTCATGAAAAGGCCAATGGGATAACTATAATTGGACCCCAAAATGGAGAGCCTCTATAACTGGATTCTATCCTAAAGTGTGTCTTTAACCAGACTCCAACCCGGAGAGCCTCTGAAACCGGACTCCATACGAGTGGGTCTGCAATAAACTAACCCCAACCTAGGGAGCTTACTTTTACTGGTCACAAAATGGAACATACTAGTCAAATAAATTTCTCATATGTTCAGCAAAGTCTTATATTCTAGGTGTCACATACCACTATGAATATATAAATTTTCCTTCATATTACTAAAGGTGTCCCAAACCACATTGAGAAATTTAATATCCCATATCACTATTATGATATGCCACATGCATGCACCATTTAGTGAAACATTAAATAAAATGTAATAGAAAACCATTTAATCCAAAAATTCATAATATGACAGATAATCATTGAATATAGGGTAGTAATAGTTTAATGTAGGAATACATGGTTTATTAAACATTCATTGAAAATGAGACAATTACTAAAGAATGTAAAATAATGGATGAGATGGGGTTTTTCATATGATTTGATAAAATGATAACTCTTTAATTAAAAATCCATATTCCATGAATGATAACTCATATTATTTAATATGCTAATAAAAGTGTCATTGATTAGAAAATTAAATTACATGATGAATTATCAAAAAACAATCACCGTATCTGATAAAACATTAAGTTAGCATAACATGATAGTGGGGTTTAACAAACCCTTTTTCCCTTTAATATATTTTGGTCAAATAAAAAACAAATATTCTTTTTAATCATAAATCAAAACAAGTTATATCATCTAATACCTTTGAAATATGAAATTATAGAAAGGATAAAATCCTTAAAAGTTCATTAACTAAAACAATGTATATATATATTATGAAACAGGTCATACATATTTACATAAATAACTATTTGTTTGTCTTACATAGAGACCAATATTCATTAATGTCTTACAAGTATTAATTACATCAACTCATTAAATAAACTCAAATAATCCATACATGAAATTAGGATTTTGGAAACTATCACCATTTATACATAATGTATATATATGATATTTCATAATTAAACTATATTTAATAATTTCTCATAAGTAATAATTACTTTAAAACATATATAATATACCATTATAACTAGATTAAGAACCAAAACATGTAAGGTTTATGACATGTGTGACCTTATGTATATATATATATATATGTAATATTTGGGGTTTTAATACTAAATATAAATCCAATTAAACCTGAAGCACATTTCTCATCCAACCCATTATTTAAATATTTGTATTCACCATTTAAAGAACGAAAAATCATAACCAGGTTTGAAAATAATTTCTACTTTTTATCAGAATATAAAAAAATGATTACTTGGATTTGGTTTAGTATAACTATTGAAAATAAACCCCCTACATTATTTAAACCTTAAAAATAATTGTAAACACACCATCCAGCCTTTGAAAGTATTGATAGGTTTGGAGTTGAAATACATGTATATATATATATACCTGAATATGAACATAAATATATAATTGGTTTTTCATAATATGTACAAATCTAACTGAAACAAAAATATAATTTGCATCCAAAAAATTATTTAAGGGTTGGAAAATATCAGCTAAAATTCATAAAATAGATTTGGTTTGAGTCATATAAATTTGTTTATATATATATATATGATTATATACATAGTGTATAATCGTGTTTGGGGATATAAAAACACATGAAATAAAATACTTACAGGACAATAATCTTAAATATAAATTAATAATAAGAAAATAATCTCTTATAAGAAACAAACTGTAGTTGGAGTGACATAGTGTTGGACACATGCTCTCGTGGACTGACAAACCGAGTTGCATTTACCAAATTTCACAAAGGCATAAGGCTTTTATAGCAACATCGACAATGTTTTTGCCGTGCAAGTAGAAAAACGTACCAGACATGAAAACAATGGATAGAAATTAAATAAATTTGAATTAAATAATATAGAATAACAGTCGAATTGACATTTGTGGATCGGAATTAAAGCATGGAACAATATAGTCATGGATTCAATTAAAATACAATGATTTAAATTATCTTTAATCCAAACATGATATAAGAGACATGCATTGCAGAAAATAATAAAGAGTTTCTATTTATAGTCTAAATGAATTCAGACAAGGAAAAAGGGAAATATAAAGCTGGTCAACTATGAATATAGATTAACAATGATCAAAAAATTAAATAAGAGAACACAACAAACATGGTAGATCCCAAAAAAACCAAAACCCTACCACATGTTAGATCATGGAATACCGAAATATCAATCTAGATTGAAACCCTAACATATATTGACTTGACATATTCCCTCTGATGAAGCATGATCACAGTGTGACCCCTAGTGCTCGACCACAAGACATTTGAGCTCCTCCAGCACTGGTCGACCTGAATTCGCGACCAAAAACATCACACCGGATGATTTGCAAACATCTAATAACCTGGGCTTCTCTAACGAAGCCTCAAGGAAGCTCGAGGACCTCGCATGACCTCCCTGCGCTCACCTCATGGTTCCCATCATCGGACCCTGTTAAAACCCTATTCGGTGCAACACCAGAAATCTGGACCTTCCTCAAGCAGCGCGACACCCTCAATCACAGATCCCCAAAATCCCATTACGAGATTTGTTCTTTTTTTTTCATTTTAATAATATATTATTATTATATCTCAATTATTAATTTAACTAATAAAGAAGTCAAAAATTATATATATATATTAAATTAATAATCCACTAAATTATCTAATAATCTATTAATGTTATCTTATCAATACATTTAAAAAAAATAAAAGTCCTTATTAATAAATTATTTTATACAACTTACATTGATATATTTTATAGAATATACTTATAATGTTATAAAAAAATTAATAATTGTAAATGTAATATAATAATGATTATTATCATAATTTGTAATTTTCAAATTTTGGAAAATAGTTTATATTATATATATATATATATATTTGATTCAAGAAAACAATATTTTTTACCAAAATATCAATCATATATGAGCACATTTAATCATTATATTAAAATAGTTATATATAATTATAATTGTATTAAAAAAATTTAAAATGTAAATATTGTTATGAAACTTTAATATAATTTATAATCTAGTAATTGACATATATTCTAATATATATAAAACCCATATATTTATTCATATAATAATTTAAGTAACTATCTGGATAGTTAAAATAATGAAAAAATATTTTCATTAAAATATTTTCAATAACAATTTTCAATGTTATGTATATATGAAATATAGAATTATAATTTTATAATAGTATTTTCATTCAAATACTACACACACACACACATATATATGTCACATTTTTAGAAAACAAAAAAAATTAATTACATTATTATAATTATTTTTAAATATATTCAATTAAATAATAATTCATAAATAATAAAAATAGTTATTTTAAAATATAATTAAATGTATATTTTATATTATTATATTATAGGAAACTTTCTTAAAATGTAATAACTATATATATTTAATAAAACACTAATTATCACTCGATTAAAATTCCAATGGTTACTTCATTTTGAACCCAAATGGCTTTAAAATAGTCATAAGTATTTCTAATGGTCAGGAAAACCCTTATCAATACATGATTATGGTATCTAATTTTTAAGTTGGTTCGGTTTACTAGGATTGTTCTCTACATTCCTATTACTCTTAGTACTTGTGCCATTCTCATAGAGATCACATTCTTCTTTATGGTTGGTCCACGAAATGAGGGCTAGATGCTCGGCCTCTTCATGCTGTTTGCAGGACTCCCAATAGTTTTTCCTAGATTTGATATTAGTTTCTGAGGCTAACTATCATTTTCTACCCTTTTGTGATGTAAAAATTTCAGTTGGTTATTAATAATATGGGTCTTGTTTTATTTTGAGAAACATAGTTTGAATGACTAAATTATTAATGTTATTATTACACATTGAAAAGGTTTGGGTATCACATTATTCCCCCCTTCAAAGAATTGTGTCCTCGCAATTATAAAATATTTGTACACAATCTACACAAACATCAGAAACACATCACTCCCAAGGTCCCTTTACTGGGAACACCAATGATTGGATTTTTCTGATGATCTCATCTTGATTCTTAATGTAGTATTCACCTTCTTGATTTCGTTGGCCAAGAAACATTATGAACTGCTAGGGTTGGACCAATGACTAAATCCCTCTGTCTTCCGTAAAGAGGAATGAGAAGTGTGGAGGTTGGAAAGTTCAAAGTCAACTAAATCCATTTACATCACACTCACTACGTCGTTCGTGAAAATATTGATGTCGTAGAGTTCTACATACATACTAAAACTAATGACCTGGAATAGGTAGGTCGCTCGCTGGTCACCATCCAAAGAACCTTCAAAAAAATACCTACAACTCGGTAGTTATCATCCAAAGTGAAACATAGAAAAAGAGCTTATTGAAACTTCTCTCTTTTCCAATATGCTTAAAATTGTGAAATTTCAATACTGCTATAGAGTATATTACTTCCTCGGTAATTTTGGAGGATGTTTTTGGCAGTTCGACACCTGATAGAGTTATTTACATGACACCCAAATTTTTTCAAAAGTCTCATAGTCCCATGAACATGACTTAGACACTATAGATTCTACTATCTCTGTTGGGAGAGATGGAAGGAATGATGCATCAGCCATCTAAAAAATTAATGAAACTACTACTTAGTAACACAAAACCATTTGTTCAATATTGTTCTAATTTTATCACATGTATCCGAAGAGACAACAGACTTGTATTTTTCTTTTTCCAAAAAAACAAAATACATAGTAATTATTAAATAAAATTTCCTTTGTTCTATTCTGGTTTTCAAGATTTAACAAAACTGAATCCTCAGATACCAACTGTTATGCCCCGGCCCCCAAATACCCAGATCCAGTATCATATAGAGGATCGATTTGGTTCAGGTTCTGGGAAACCAGATACTTCTAAAATGCTTCTTCTTATAAAAGATGATACATGAAAATATTATTTCAAAAAATTTTGCTGAGCAAATGAATGGCCAGTAAGGGGTTTTAAAATAACATAGTATACCAAATATAAATTTTGAAATAATTCATTAAAACTTTCCAAAAAACAATTTTCTTAAAAAAAGATGTAACACATGTAACATATCATAATAAAGGTGATTGATTAAAAACATGCTAATATAATTACATGGGTACATGATTAAATTTTAGGCATTCTCATTTGGATTAATAGATAAAAGGAATTTAAAATATATATGACAAATGAATATGTAAGTACAAATGAATGAAATATGATGAATGAATAATTAGAGTTGTGTGTAAAGGTAAAAACGTCAATTTATTACGCTGAATACAAATTCACAGAGTGCAAAATGTCTTTCAAGCTATAAGAATTTACTTTTCTGATACTCATACGTACTGGATCCTAACCATGGATATTCCACTAGTTGAATATCCACTTGGTTAATAAATTTTCATACACATAATGAGAGAGTGTATTATACTGGACTTTAATTTCAGTGTTAAAGCATCGTGCCGAGACCTAGGAGCTTATTGTAAACGGAACCCAACTCG
Source organism: Viscum album (assembly GCA_963277665.1). NCBI lineage: Eukaryota > Viridiplantae > Streptophyta > Magnoliopsida > Santalales > Viscaceae > Viscum > Viscum album. The sequence goes on from OY728161.1 coordinate 1,599,642,625, forward strand.
GAGAGCCTCTGTAACCAGACTCTATCCTGGAAAGCCTCTCTAACTGGAATCCAACCTGGAGAGCCTCTGTAACTGCACTCCTTCCCAAAGGGTCTGCTGTAACCGAACCCTAACCTAGAGGGCATACTTTTACTGGTACCCATCCCAGCACATACTAGTCCAATACATTTTTCATATATCAAGTATATTCTAATAATCAAGGTGTCCCATACCACTATGAATATTTATATTTTCATTCATATTAATCAAGGTGTACCATACCACTTTGGGTAATTAAATATCTTCTCTCATTGATGTGATATTCCTCATTCATGAATCATTGAGTGAAACATTAAATAAAATGGAAAATGAAACCATTTAATCCAAAAATACATAATATGAAATATAATCCTTGAAAATATGGTAGTAACAGTTTATCATAGTCATACATGGATTATTAAAAATTAATTTCACATGAGACAATTACAAAAGCACATAAAATAATGGATGAGAAGGGGTTTTCCATATGAGGTGTTAAAATTACAACTATTTAACTAAGAGTACTTATTCCATGACTGAAAATTCATGTTATTTAATATGATGATAAAATTATTAGTGACCAAGAAAATATATTTCATCATGACATAACTAACAACACTCATCGTTGCTGATAAAACATTATGTGAGCATAACATGATCACAAGGTTTAACACATCCTTTTATCCTTTAATATATTTTGGTCAAATCAATAACATATATTCATTGTAATCATAAAACTCAAAAATGTCAACCATAAAATACCGTCGAAACATGAAATTAAAACAAGGCTAATATCAATAAACATTCTTTAAATAAAAAAATGTTTGACATACTTTATGGATTAGGACATACATATTTACATAAATACTATTTTTTTCCTTAAACAAGGACTGATATTCATTAATGTCTTACATGTATTAATTACATCAAATCATTAATTAAAATCTAATAATCCATACAAGAGAATAGGGGTTTGGAAACAATAACCATATATACAAAATGTTTATATATGTGTTTTCATAATTATACTAGGTTTAATAATTTCTCATGAGTAATAAATAATTTAAAACATATAAAATAAACCATTATCACTTGATTAAAAACCATATCATGTAAGGTGTATGACGTGGGTGACTATATGTATATATATATATATGTAAAATATTGGGTTTTCCAAACTAAATATAAATCAAATTAAACCAAAATCACTTTTCTCATCCAACCCATTTTTTAATGATTGGTATTCACATTTTAAAAAACAAAAAATTATAAACAGATTTGTAATTAATTACACATATATATCCAGATATAAAAAAGTATATATTTGTATTTATCTTAGTTGAACCATTCAAAATAAAACCATTGCATCATTTTAACCTTAAAAATAATTATAGACACAAAATCAAGCCTTTGAATGTATCGATCGGTTTTGATTATAAATTCCTGAATATATATATGTATATACCTAAATATGAACATAATTATATATTGGTTTTTCATTAGAAGTATAAATATAATTGAACCCAACACAAAATTTGCATCAAAAACATTATTTATGGTTTGGAAATTATCTTACATATTCATAAAACAAATTTGGATTGAGTCACATAAATTTTTTTATATAAATATATGTATATGATTATATACAAAGTGTATAATATGGTTTGCAGATATAAAAACACTTTAAAAAAATCCTTAAAATAAAATAATCATAAATATAAATTAATTACAATAAAACAATCCCTTACAAGAAGAAAACCATTTCTATATTGAAATATTTTTGGGGACACACTCCCATGGACTGAAAATCCAAGTTTCATATCCAAATTGCACAAAGGCATAAGGAGTTTATAGCCACTCCGACAATGTGCTTGTAGTGAAACTAGGAAAACAATACCAGACTGCAAAGAATGGATAGAAATAATATAAATTTGATAGATATAATATACAATCATAGTTGAATTGACATTTATGGATAAAAAATAAAATAATGGAATAGTATAGTCAGAAATTAAAATATAATAAAAATATTTCAATTAGATCGAATCAAAATATGATATATGAGACTTGCATTGTAGACAAAAAAAGTGCTTCTGCTTACAGTCTAACGTAATTCGGACAAGGGAAAATTGAAAAATAAATTATGTAAACTACTAATAGAGAGAGATAACAATAGAAAACTTCAATATGAGAACCCAACAAACATGGTAGATCCCTACAAAAACCAAAACCATATCACATAATAGATCAAGGAATACTGAAACCTCAATCAAGACTGAAACCCTAACCTGGTCGGACTCATCTTCTTCCCCCGTATGAAACCTGATCACTATGCAACCCATAGTACTTGAACACAAGACATTCAAGCTCCTCTGCTTCTACTTGACCCAATGTTGCATCCACAAACATTACACTGGCCGATGTGAGAAAATCTAAGAACCTCATAATCTCAAACTAAGCCTCAAGGAAGCTCACAGACCTCGCACGACCTCCCTGCGCTCACCACACATCTCGGGACGTCAGACCCTGCTGAGACCCTATTCATTGAAACATCAGAAATCATCAACTTCCTCAAGCATCATGAAACCCTCAATCATGGATCCCCAAATCCCATTACAGGGAATCATTCCTTTTTTGTCATTTTAATATTCTATTATAATTGTATCTCAGTTATTATCTTATCTTTTAATGAAATTAAAAGTTATTTATATATTGACCTAATAATCCACTAAATTATCTAATAATATATTAAAGTTATAATATCAATACCATTTGGAAATTTAAAAGTCATTATTAACAAATTCTTATAAAAAACATACATTTATATATTTTATAATATATACTTATAACATTATAAATAAAATTGATAATTAAAAATTTATTATAACAATGATTGTTATCATAATTTGTAATTATGAAACAAAAAAAATGTAAATATTACATACATATATATGATTCAAGAAAACAATAATTTTTATCCAAATACTATTCATATATATGTACCTTTAATCATTCTATTAAAATGGTTATATATATTTATAATTTATTTAAAAAAAATTCAAAATGTTAATAATGTTTTAAAACTTTAATCTAATTTATAATCTAGTGATGGTAATATTTTTTAATATATATAAAACCCATATATTTATTCATATAATAGTTTAAGTAACTATCCACATAGTTAAAACAGCACAAAAATAATGTCATTAAAATATTTAAAACAACAATTTTCAATTTTATTTATATCCCCTATATAGAATTATAATTTTATAATTTTATATTCATTAAAATAAAATATACACATTTATATATATATATATCACATTTTATGAAAACAAACAAAGTAGTTATATAATGATAATAATTATTAAAATTATTCTATTTAATAATAATTAAAAATGAATAAAAATTGTTATTTTAAAATGTACTTAAATGTAAATTTTCTATTATTATATTACAAGAAACTATCATAAATTGTTATAATTGTATCCATTTAATAAAACACTGACCATAACTCGACTAAAATTCCAATGGTTACTTCATTTTGAACTCAGATGGCTGTAAAATGCTCATAAGTATTTCTAATTGTCAGGAAAATCCTTATAAATACATGTTTATGGTATATCATATCTAATTTGGTTCAGTTTACCAAGATGGTTCTCTACATTCCTTCTATTCTTAGTACATGTGCCATTCTCCTAGCAATCACATTTTTCTTTATGGTTGGTAAATGCGACAAGGGCTTCCGGCTCGACCTCTTTGTGGGGTTAGAAGGTCTCCCAATAGTTCTTCTCGGATTTGTTATCAGTTTCATAAGCGAACAATGGATTTCTACCCTTTTGATATGTAAATATTTTAGTGGTTTGTTAATAATATGTGTATTATTTTATTTTGAGAACCATTATATCAAACACAAAACAATAATAGTTATTAGTACATGTTGAAATGGATCGGGGTGTCAACATATTAATAAATTACAATGGATTTGGATTTTATTATATATTTTTTTATATAAATGGGATATAGATATCTTCATCTATAAACATGAAAGGAATTACAATTTCTTAACCCATTTAATTAAATGTTTCATCAATTATCATAACCTAAAATATTCTACCTCTTTGTATGAATTTTCTATTATAGTTTTAATTGATTAATTAATGACTTTAAATAATGATGTACATTAATAACAATCAAATGTCTGCATAACAATAAAAAAACATATAGAAAAATTCCATGACTTGAAGACACATAAAATTACTATTAGTGGTTCTATCATAATAACCACTATCATTATATATTACCATGTTAAAACATTATGAGAATAAATATCAACGTCTAAATATTTCCAACACCTAATAGTAAAGAAACTTCTATAAATTCAAAAATATATTCTATCCTAACAGAATATTAGATGGTGAAAAACATATTAATGGAATTTAAAGGTTATCATTATAATAGGGATTTACAATAACCACTAAATTTGAGAGATAATATAGAAAAATTATCATATTAATGTTACATAGAAGAAAATTAATCATAAAATAAGATACTAAATAATATATGATAATAAAAAATACAATTTTAATTTTTTCTCAAGAACCAAAAAAAATAATATTTTTCAACTTGTAACATAGTTTTAAAAATCAATATCAATAGTTCAATAAAACATTCTCATGACGATGTATTTATTTTTATAATGAATGGATTTATTTCAAGGGATGGCTTACTGAGTTTGGTATGACTTGTGATTATCTCGGCTTCCATTCCACATTTGGATATTGTTTGAATTCCAAGATATTCCTTATTTCTCATATTTGTTAAATTATCATTTGAAATTATTCAATAATACTACGTATTAAATGTGTAGTTAATATAAATCATTTTAAATATTACATAAATAAGATAAAATTATAATTGTACCAAATTATTCATTTATAAATTATTTTTTAATTTTTATTGACCTTATATAACCGTTTTTACAATACTTTTGCTGTTTAGAATAAAAGGGATTTATTTTCAACATTGAAATTTATTAACTAATTAATTAATAAACATTTTTAAAATCATTTATTCTTGTTTAAAAATTTTGATTTGGATCAAAAACCGCATCACAGTGTATGAAACAATATTTTTAGTATTTATTCGGACATTATCATTTAATTTACACTGATATTATTGGTTTTGGGATCTAAATTAATCATAGATTTATTTTTTTATATAACATTAATTGATTAATTAATTCTCTCTTATCTATAATTATGTTCTCTATTGAATTAAATAAAAAATATTAGAAATAATATTAAAATGAAGTTTTTTTGTCCATTCAATTTAGAATATTAATTTCACTCTTCGATTTGAATAATAAAATTTTAAATTCTTATTATGAATAATCTAATATAGTTTAATAAAAAATATTATGGAGTCTTTTTATTGTTATTCATGGAAATAGGTTTTTTAATGACTTTTTCTATTGAATGCATAATATAAGTATTTAGATAACTAGTAAAAAATTACAAACACCATAATCATCACCACATCCCCTTCATCATCATTTCCCACTTCTAACATAATTTCCTCATTATTTTTTGGTGGTTCCTATGTTATTGATCACAATCTATTAGAAAACCACTAATATAGACCACTACCCTTAGAAGTTGGTATTCCAATTCCATTTTTTGTAATTCAACTTCTCTTCATGTACATTCTAAGCTGTAAGAAAAGGTAATAGAGTATGGAGGGTGGGGGGTAATGATATGCGGAGGTACATAGGTGTTGGAATAGAACCAGATACTACATCAAATGGAAACTATACCCTGTGGCTTCTTAATAGATCGACGGCCAAAATTACCACTAAGATTCTCCCAATGGACATATAATATCATCCATCTAGAACTATTGTTTTTAAATAACAGTGGTAAATTATTCATTATATCTGAAAATGAAACCCCTAAAACTTTGTAGATCGAGCTTTTAGGCAATTTTAGTCGTACAAACTCTCTTCTAAATCTACCCTCTATTATCCATCAACACATGTTAATAAAAAATTTTCATGGTTTTAGATTCTTTTTGTTGGTCATACAATTTCGTCTATTGTGATTTATAGTTGTGGTTTCCCTTTAATAACCTTATTTACATCATTTTTCATGTTTGAGAACATAGCTTTTATTTCCCTTGTTAATGGATAGTGAATCTACCTAATTATAATAGTTTTTATTAAATATAGTTAATATCAGTTTAGTTAAGAAGAACCAATAATTTTCTAATGATTTATTTCTGAAATGTTCATCGTATGTTAGAATTAGTGAATTACTAATTTTATCCAATGTTAGGATGGTCTATGAAATCTTTTTGTGGAATAATTTCGTCCTATAGACTATAATGAATCCTTTTTCCTATAATGTTATATGTTAACCCCTTATTCATCTTATACTAAATGTATAGAACTCTTGAAATGGTATTGGAATGAGTAAACCCAATTATACATTAAAAATTAATATAATTAAAAATATAAATTGTTTTATAAGTTGACATGTTTTTATGGGTAATTCTATTTTATCCATTTTATTTATTCTATTTTAATTATTTTATAATGATAGTTTTGATTTTAAACCCCATATTCAAATGATTATTTTATATACATGTTTAATGGTATTTGAAATGGGAGTACCTATATTGTGTTATACTCTTGACTATAGTTTTTTCTGTATTTCAATGTTGTTTAACAAAAATTATTCGTTAATCAAATCATACGCCTTGTTGGTTGATTAGTCTCTAATGTTGGGAATGATTGAATATATATATTTCTATGTATGATCTTAAAAATGAATCTTGGTGTTGATAAATTAAAGGATGTTATTGGATGGGATCACAATTCCTTAAATTGTTATACTCATTCCCCCATTCTTTATGGGACGTGATACAAGATTTCCCTAACATGGTATACATGATTCCATTTCCCATGATGAGATAGTTATTTCATTGTGATTAAGTCATTAGTTCTCAAATATATTAATCACACATTTGATGATAAGGGTTGATGTAAGTAATTTGATATGAGAACAAGTTTTGTATGGATTTTTTATATTATAACCCTTATTCAGGTAAGTTACCTATGAAATGTGATGTTGTCTATTTTTTCTCATTAATTTTTCATTTTAATGATTCTATATACACATTATTCTGTGAAATGTTAATAATCCGTAGACTATATACCTTCAACAAGTTAATAGCATACCTATTCTATGGATATGTCCTTATGGGATGTGTGGAGATGTTTTTGTATATATTTTAGGAAATACTAAATCACTTGAGCATAAGTTGTGTAGGACCTATATTATAAATTACAATTTGAGTTTTTTGGACCTTTTTATGGATGAATATTATGACAATACATGTGTCCACATGTTGTAAAAATTTATGAAAAATTCAAAATATTGATCCTGAAATGATTCATGTAAGAAAATGGAAAATTATCTTATAATATGATCCTATATTGTTTTTAACAACATTCATGGTACCATAATCATATGTTTACCCTAGGATAATATTATTTTTTGAAATCCGAGCCATCAAATTTACACATAACATTTAGTATATAATACATAATTAAAAAATATTAGTTAATTATCAAATCTTTATTCCATTATGTATTTCATACAAATCATAAATTGAGATTCTACCACTATGGTATAGATCAGAACATGGGTTCTTTTTTAGGTGACGAATAATCCAAACCCTTGTAGTGGGGTTAGTCCTAAGCCCCTTTAATTTTTCCCGATTTTACTTTTTTCCATTTCTCTATACCATTATACCATTTGTATTCTACAATAAATTGACATTGGTTCCTATGTCACATGACCAAGATAGGTAAATAATATAATGTTGGAGAGGAAGAGGGAGTAGGTGCCATCTACGGTTTCTTCCAAAGATCAAACTGAAGTGTAGTGGATGCAATTGGATGTTTCTACATAATGTATCGACCTTTTATGCCTAGAGGTAGGTGCATTTTTCAGGATTAATTATATTCACATTGATTAGTTATTTAATACTATTAAATACTTTTAAGTATTCTTTAGTGTTCCATAAGATATACCATAGGTATTTTTTAATATTATTAGGTGTTTGGGGGATTTTCATGGTTTTCTCATTCATAAATATAGATCATAGGGAATGTGATTTCATGAACAGAGTCCATGTTTTCTTACTATTTAGGAAAGATAATTTTTTTAAAATTTTATACAATTTAAACATTAGAGTGATGCATAGACATGTGGCCATGTTTTTGGGATACAGTAGATTCTTGTACTAGAAACTATGTACTCAAAGTACATTACATTAAGTTATAAATTTCATATTGGCCCAGTACATTGGAAGACACCATGTATAAGGGGAAACATTAATATAGTGATATATATATGGACCCCATGTATGACCTTTCCATGTAATAGTATATTTCTAGAACCCAGGTGTTACAATGGAATGTATAATTACATGGCTAGATGAAAATTTCTGTGTATAATCATCAACATATAATTAAACACCATGTATTTTTTCGAGGTGGTTTTTTGTTAGTATGAATCGGGGAAATAATTAGAAATAATAGGACTCCATTCTGATTTTTTCATCCAATATCAAAATTTTGGAATCCATTCAGTTTTTATAGTCTATATGGATGTTTTTTAGACCGAGAGAGTTCATGAATATATTTTCCTTGAGTTTTTTATTAATAATCTTATAGTGGGATGGTTTATCATATGTGGGACCATGGTGAGTATCATGATCTCATTTGTTGTATTGGAATTTATATTCATCATTGGTTATATTTAAGTGTTTTTAAAATGAATCCCTGAGGGAGATATTGAGTATTACCAATGAGAAGATATATAATCTTCCTTTGACATTGAGACTAGTTTCTAGGAAAAAAATAAGTATAGGTTTAGATCCTATGTTTTAAGATCAAATATGATCAATCATTTTGGATATTTTGAGAATTTGGGATGGTGGTTAAAACTATATTTTGTTGATATATTATGATGATTTTGAGGGAATCATGAGGATGTCCTTTTAGTCTAGTTTCATATTATGTTATAAGTGGATTCAATATTATGCTATTGAGAATTCCCATTTTTCATGGTGTTTCTCTAGAATCCATTATGAGTGAGATAATAAATGAGGATGCGTTTTTTATTGGGATGAGGTTGTGGTTTTCTTAAATTGGGATTTTCTCTGAGGTTTTTATGGTTTTGAGGACCCCTTAAAGAGTTTCCTTCTTTTTGGGTGATAATTAGGGCCATTGAGGACACCCATGTAGGAATATGTGTGATTTTAGATTGACATATGGAATCATGTATGATTGATGATTAGTTAGAGGTATCATAGGGCCTTTGAATGGATTTTACTCAATAGTATTGTCCCATGATTTATATGTGATCGTGGAACCCTTGGGTGGGTTTACTACACTTGTTTTGGCCTTTGGCCATTCGAGGATCTTTTGATGGGTTTGGATATAGAACTTGGGTGTCGTAAGGGAGTCCCTTGTAAGATGTTTCATTTAATTATTGCCCCTGGGAAAAAGATAACTCCATGTTTTGAAAGAGAAGATAAATTAAATCATGATGTTAATCCTTTTGGATATTGAGTCTGAAATCATGATTTACCCACATTCCAATGACCTTTTTCATATATTTTTGAGGAAGTTTATTCTAAAGTAAGTGTTTTAAAGAGGATACCATTGGGATATAATGTACGTATACTTTTCCACTTCTTATTTTATGATTCCCTCCACTATTGGTATTCTAGTCATAGATGTTATTAGGGAGATATCGGGAGATCACGATGACTGCAACACTGCAGTTGAGAGTAATACCCTTGCTAGATGTTACCAACAATGGTTATTGATAACTCCTAGATCAAAATTGATGGAACACAAGGTAAAATGAACATATTAGGCCCATTTTTGGATGGTACCCATGATAAGGGGTATCATTTTGGCCCATTTTTTGATCCTGAATAAGTCTTTAGGACTTTTGGTACATTATAGTTTTTCAAGGGTCTGATTTAGATATCTATTAACAGTTTGGATTGCGATAAAATAGTCATAGATCCCATTACTTGTAAACAATCATGTTGTTTTCAATAGTTACCAACTTGGGGATTGAATTTGTTTCTTTTCCTTTAGTCAACATAGATCTCTTATGTTGATTTGGAGGGAAAACAGTATATCATATAGTGGGGTTATCCACGAGATTCAAATCCTATATTGTGGTCTGGAGCATAGCTATATTTACCATAGGTGTGTAGCGATAACCCATTGTTGATTGTTATATTTATTTATTTATTTATCCCCTGTTATTTTTATGTTTTTAATTTATGTCAAATAATGTATGACTTTTGTTACATTGGGAATATCATGACGGAATTTCCTTGTTATGAAATATGATTATTGGTTCACTACTAGGGGCGGGATAATAAGATTTTTATTAAAAAAAATTTACATTTACCTCGATTCCATTCAATATTTGATTATAATTTCAAATGGAGTACAAGATGTGAAATGGATTGGGTGAATACACAATCATTCTTCATCAAGTGAAGCTACTGTTGTGGAGTCTCAAGATCAAGATGCTTTAGATTAAGTGTCATATAGACTAAAAATGTGGTTTTAATCCATGTTTTTAGTTAAGCCTAATGTATTTATTTAGTAATTTTATTATTTGGTATATTTGTTTGACCCATTGGGTGACCATTTTTTCCCCTTTCCATGATTACATATGACTGTATGCTACATATAATTTCATATATAGTGCAATTGATTCATTTTACCAATTCTGAATATTTTAATGTTTATAAATGTTTATGATTCGGTTATATCCAATTTTATTCGTTTATTAACATATATTATACTCTCCCCATTGAATATTTTGGACCCTCTCATCTAGTTTCTAACTTCTGACAAAAAGGGTGGTGTTCTTTAGGCCTTGTGGAAGGCAATATAATATGGCTAGTCATGTGTATGTGTATCTCTTCAATAAAAAAATAGAATTAAATATATCTAGGAATTTTATTTTTTTTATTTTATAAAGGTTTTGGAAAATTTTTTATAACATTGGATGAATAACATGTCGGTTTGTTGTGAACATGTTATCCTCTAGGAATTAGATGTTTCCTATAAATGAGATTTCTATATTTTGTTTCTGTTTTAATATTTTTGTTATTTCACCTTGTGTGATTGACATGGTTTTATGTATTTATGGGTTATTCTAGGTTTTTGATATTAGACTATGGGAAAGAGGCCTCTTTCAAGACAAATTATATGAACATAGGATTTAAATGATATTTTCCTTCAAATGTAATTTCCACTGATAATGGAGGTTTACATGTTTAAATTGTAAATGATAAATTTTATGGTGTATCATATATTTCTCATTTGTGTAATAATACTATACTAGATATAATATATATTTTTCCATGTAATAAATTGTTATGTAAATCTGGTGGTGAGGGTTTTTTAATGATGAAGATGAAGTTCCTTCATCGAGGGGCGAAGAGATAACCTTTTGGGATTTTGTGGCATTTGAGTAACCTATTTATGGTTTGCTGAGGGAAATGATTTTAGAGTGATGTTTGTTTTAGGATTAAGTTTCCCTATGTTGGTGTTTCCCTTGAAGTCCCTTTTTTGTGTTTTATGGGAGAGAGTTGTTCATGAAACTTGTTGCATACCATGTATGTTGTGGGGTATCTATGCTTGATATCCCTAACAACCAATGTTTTTATGGATATTTTTATATCATGGGAAAATTGAGATCTATTTCTACTATGGTGAAGGTCAGTAATTAGTATTATATAGTTCTAAGAAGTGTAGTTCTTGGAGTGATCTTGTTATCATGGGTGTCATCAGAGTGAAATTTTGGTTGGGTGAATGGACCTATTCAGTTTTGTTATTCATTGGGTAATATTATGAGTTTGTGGTTGGAAACTAATGTAACAAGATCAATTATCCATTGATGGATGTGTTTTTTCATGGAATGATGTATATGACTTAATTATTATGAGGAGTATTGCGGGTTTTCTAGTTTTCCTAAACTGGCATTTTGGGAAGAGTATTGTTAGTGGTATTAGGTACCTTGTCATAGCATGGTTAGGACTTGGCATGTGTGAGAAAAATCATTCATTCATGATTAGGATTTCAGTAAGGATCAAATTATGGTGTGGAGGTAACCACAAGATTTTGCATGTTGTGACACTTGTTTTATGTGGATAGTTGAGAATAATTATTTCATTCCCTCAGGAGCTATGAATGATCATTGGTTGTTTCAATTTTTTTATTGGAACCCGAGTGCGAGTAATTAATACATGTCAATACATTATATTTACTGATCGATTAAGAATTGAATGTTTGGGTTTCCATTTTTATATCAAGGAGGTGATATGAATACTCTTGTAGTTGAGATCATAAAATTAGAAATGAAGTAATGCATGTCAATCAATTATAGATATAGGATGTTGTATATATTATTAAGGGATATCCAAAATATCTCTTGTTGTGTTAGTTTATGGAGTGATATATTAGATATTGGTTAACCATGGTGTTTTATTGGGGGAAATAAATCTTTATTTTTTGTGTTATTGATAACCCACATTGTCATGGGTTATAGAAAACAAAAAGAATGTTAATGAATTTTACCATAAATTTTTTCAAGGGAAATTGTTAAATTATACTATTATTTAATCTCATATAATTATTTTTGACCAGTGTATTGGACTCATAGTAGGGTTTTTACCATAGGATTGATGTTTTGGAAAATCTAAGACATTCAAGTTTCATGGAATTTTTAATATTTAATAAATTAAATTTTAATTTTTCACATATATATTTTTAGTGAATAAATCTAAATGGTTTTTTTGGATTTTTATTATATATACCCTATCGATTTTGGAATATTGGTTTTACCTAGGGGAGGCACAATCCAATTATGGGCACTAAGACCGACCTTATGCCACTTTTCAATTAATTTTTAAAATTTTCCATCATTTTTAATTTTTAATTTTCTCATTTCCTTTATTCCTTTTATCTTATCACATATGGTCCAATACGATGTTATATAACATGGTTGAGGGAGTGATAGGGTGGTGAGAGGGACATGAATGTTAGGGGGATATGGATAGGGATGAGGTGCCTTAATGTGGATAACATGTTTCACGAATTGGATTGTGGTGGCTCTAAGTGGTTATTTTAGTTTCATTCATATGTGTTTTATGTTCAAAGGTAGGAATATTTTTATGTTTTTACATATATCCCATTATATTATCCATTTATATGACTTAATTAATTTTATTAAGTTCTCATGGGGCCATGGGATAAACCATTTATCATTTTTTTCAGAAATCAATGGTTTCCAGAGATTTTTTGGGGTTTATAATTTAGATATCTCAATCACAATCTATGTAGTTTCATGAATGTACATTGTTTAATTTTCACTCTCAGGAAGAATTTTTTTTGAATGAAAATTTTGTTTTTGTGGACTTCATTCCATGTATATGTACTTTTTTATGTATCAGAGTACCTGGGATTGTCATGATTCTGGGACTACACATCATGTATTTAGACAATATGACAGAAATTTTTGCCTACTTGAGTGGAAAGGTCCTTAATCAGACACCCAGTATATGGGGGGAATGGATGTTCATTAGTACGGGGATATACCGTATGTATTCCAATGAAATTTAATAGTACATGGTTATAACCCAGGGGTGTCATGTCTATGTAAACATACATGTCCACAATAACATCTGATAGTGCATGTATTGTACTTTTTCCTTCAAAATATTTTTTATGAATTTGTGCCCCAAACATAGAATTCAAAAATATTGGAGTATATTTTTGAGTTATATTTCATGAGATCATTAGTTTGGGTGTTTTTTCAATGAAATGTAATTATTTTTATGTTCCATCAGATGAATAATTTATTTCATGGCTGAGTGTTATTGACGCATGCCTATTATAGGGCTTGAAAAAAAGATATTGTTTTCAAAATAAAGAATATATTGTGACCATAGTAGTCTCACTTGTGGAGATTCCTCAGTTGTTCTCTCACTTAATCTAATTCAACTAATCTAATTAAATTTTGAATTTTATTTAATAATGTATGTAAATATATTTTAATTGAAATAAATGACAAAACAATCATGCAGTGAAAAAATGTAATAAAATAATAATGAATGTGGCCTTTATAGTTTGGTTTTTTGGTTTGATAACTCTATTTGTTAGTGTTTAATTTTTTTGATAATTCAATAATTAAATCACATTGATAAACTACTATTAAATTATTTATTGCTATAAAATTTTGAAAACATTTTTAAATATAAAATCATCCTCAACCTATAATCAAGGTTAATGTCACACCTTTTTCGAGAGTGTTACATTTTCCATGACCAGGCTCAATTCAATGTCATTTAATCTGTTAGAGAAATAAAATCCAACATATGAAGAGATTAAATATAGTATAATTGATTGAAGAGATTTAACAAAATAATTAAAATGATTTTGAGTGTAGTGTTGTGGTGGATGATTGATAGACCTTTTCACGTCACTCTTGATCATCATAAACATAATAAAATGTAATAATTTAAGCACATAATAAATGAAATTCTACATATATTCTCTGGGACAAGCCTAAAGTTAGGTTTCCATTTTTTGGGTAATAAGTAATGGTAGATATAATAAGCTAAAAATTGGAATATAAAATTGTAATAAGAAGGATGAGGAAATAATAATAATAAAATGGTGGAACATATTTAATAATTCATGATTTTATTAGAAATATAAGTTAAAAATAAAAATAAAAAAATAAAAGATAAATATAAGATGAATTATAGGGGAGATTTTTTGCTGGACTCCTGTAGTGGAGATATCCTCCATGGTGACACAGATGGAATGGGATAGAATTTAATGATTTGGAAGGAGGTTCTCTCCTCCTTTTATAAGAAAATATTTCATTTTTGAACATTTCTATATGATAAATCATTGAATGACTGATTGGCACATATATCTGATAATTAATGTTCTCCCAATTTTCAAGGGAGACTCCACTCAATATTTCAACATATATTGCTAATTATAGTGAGGGGTATGATTTTTTACCACTTTCATTGTATTCATTATAGGTAGATTTCCCATATTTCAAAACTCTTTATTATCATGAATTATTTTCGTTTAATATGAATGATTAATTCATATAATTCATCATAAGAGTATTAAAAAACTTATTTTCCATCCAAAAAACAAATTTAATAGTAGCTGGGAAATATAGTCTTGAGATATTGTCCCAATAGAAAAAATATACAGATCTGTTACAAGTTTTCTTGGCCCAAATTTTGTGTTTTTTTATGTTCCGTATGGTATATTCAAGATTTGGTCTGGAATGTAGAAATGAAACCCAAAATATATAGAATCATCATAAAATCCATTATTTGTATTAGTGTAACAATGTTATGGGAAAATTATATATTTAATTAAAAAAATTTGACAATACAACATGGTTCATTTTTACGATGATGCTAAAAATAACACCAAAATCATTAAATGTGAGAATTACTTAGAAAATAACACTTTTATGGTATTTGAAATATTTAAATTAAATTTAAAATCACTGAAAATATTATATATATAAATTCCCCTTAACATAAACCATGATTTTCCTAATGAATAAAATATCAACCTAGAATTTAGAAGTCCCCAATTTTACAAATATTCATATTCCAATGTAATAAAAATATTCGTTTTCAAAAAAAAATTCAAATATTCCACATAAAATATAAATTAAAATTTACTTTTTCAAAATAAACAATCAATTAATGTATGTTAATTTCCCCCATTGAAAAATCATGGAACATATCCTTCCACTAATTCAATATCCTCAATTTATTATTATCAAAAATGTCAACTAAATATTTCCCTCAATTTTGATTAATTTCTCTCATCACTCAAGTTACAATTCAATTCGAGATAGGTTCATATATTGATAACCTGAACGTTATCTATTAGATTGTAAGCGAAATAATTTCCCCACATTTTGGAGACAAAAAAGAACCTAAAATCATGATGAATTTTATGTAATGGTTCAAAGGACATTGAGAAATAAGGTTGGTAGGATTTGATACATGAAAAATTAATGATCAAGGAGGAGGTTTATCTATCTAGTATGATGGGATAATATGAAGACATTGATAAGAAAAATTTGAGCTATAAATACTAGTAATGGAGTGAACAAGTCATAACATGATGAATAAAATTCATTTTAGGAAATAGGGCAATCAACGAAGCAAAAATGAAATATGAACATGAAGGCATGATATATCATGATTATCATAACATGGAAATGTGGCAACAACACATAACATGGATTTAGAATGAGCCAAGGCTCACTGAACGTGGAGCATGAGTAAACCCTAATTCAACTTGAATTATCATGAGTAAACCCTCATTCCACTTGACGTATTATGATACTAATCTTTACCCAATTCATTGGAGTGCTATCAGGGCGCACCCTTCTTGAACATTTCATTTCATTCATAAGTGTGACATGTGGATCATACAATATGGAATCATTCAACATCATCATTTATTACATGATAAAGATATTTGGAATACATACATGAAACTATTTAAACAATAATTAAATGTGAATAAAGATGAATTACCTTGATAGATAAATTGTCATGGTATTCATTAAACAATGACTTTGGCTTAGAAAATCAGGGTGCAATTTCAGTACCATAATAACGAGACATAAAAATTCATAAAAATGGGTTATGAGAGATAAATCAGTGTATCATCATATATACATGAACTGGAGAGTAATGGGATTATATAGATACATTTCCCAACAATTGTAATGGAATTTTGATTCATGATACAAAATAATTTTTTGATTGTAAATGAGGAGAGAGAAACTTCTTACAGAATTTCAGCATGGTAAATAGTGTACATGGGAGGCCTTGATGAGATAGAAATGGGTTTCTATTAATCGTACATAAATATGGATGTATGGGGGATGTTGGAAATCAAACCCAATAATTTTGTATTGAATATAAAAGTATGTAACAATATTACAAAACTTGAATAAAATGAAAAATAAAGGAACCCCTTAAAGAATTTCATTATGGTAACAGGTGTACATGGAAGGAATTATAGAGAGAGAAAGATGTATCTTATAATTACAAAATAAATACGGCATTAAATGTGGTAAATAATACCCCCACAATTGTAATTGAAATTAAAAGGGAATAAGAACATAGAAAAACGTAGACAAAAAGAGAGAGAAAGAAATCCATTACTTCGAAGTGTGATCCCAAAAAATTGGGAGGGGCTTGAGAGAGGGTTCATGGGATCTTGGGGAACCTTGGGAGGATTATAGAGATATGAGGGAAGATTTTTGACAAACTCCAAAGGCTTTTAATGAAGAGTATGTCGGAACTTGAATGGGTTTAAATAGGAAAGGATAAGGAATTATTTATTATTTAGGTTTGGGACACAACACATTATACTAATAAAAAAACGAACCAGCCCGTGGTTTTTGCCAATGGTTTTTACCAAATTGGAGTGAAAAACAATATTTTATAAGGAAAATGGCCGAACTTCTTAAAATATTATGTTTTCTTATGTGTAGATGTGTCACGCTATAAATAAAATCAAAATAATAGGTTAATTTTTTTTAAACGTCTTGATGGGTCCACTAATGATTTTTAAAACAAATCCAACAAACCTAAAATATAATTATTTTAATGATAAGGCATATATTTTACGAATATAATTTTTATAGTATTTTATTACATCACTATTTCGGTCATTATGATTTCATAAAACACATTATATATTTAAAAAGTATTTACTTTTTACCTAAATATTCAACTATCACAAAAAAATTTGAAAAAATTTACCATTGGATACATTCTACATACTAATTCAAAAAATAATATTATTTTTATCTGAATAATTTTCTAAATATGTTAATTTGTACTTTTAAAATAAAAATAGACATTTCTCCAAAATTCATGGGTTTTGATAGAAATAGTTTTCAAACCATAATAAAAATCACAATTGTATTCATAATAATTATACAATAATTTAAATTTAATAAAATGAAATTTAGTAGTAATAATTTATTAAAATAATTTTAAATAAAAAATTAAATTAATTCATCAAAATATATATATAATATAATTTTAACTAAAAAATAATATTTGTTCTTTAAAATAATTTACAATGTAAAAAATAATTAATTAAATGTATATTCTATATTATATACAAAAATAATGCACATAATAATTATAATATGGTCGGGTTATATAACCCCTTATAACATCAACATACGACAGAAGGGTAAGGTGTGTAATGGTGACAGACTCCTAGGGTGGCTTCGATAACATCGCTTGGATGGTAATCTCAATCAACTTCAACTTCTCCCATAGGTAGTTCTGTTCAAGAATCACGTGTTGATGATCATCTTGGTCTTTATCAAGAGAGAAGCCCAATGATTCTATCTCCTTTCTAAGCTCTGAAAAATGGGCTTTGTATGGGTAAATTATACATAATGAGTCCCTCTCTTAATTTGTCCGAGTAAATTGGATTTTCTAAATCCTTATATTTATACTAATCACGAGATTACTGTTCAACGATTATATTAGAAACATTCACAATTCACAATGGTATTCTAAAATCTGAATACATAAAACCAAGTATGTTCATATGTCATATAACCATCTTACACAATAATACATTCTATTAGATGAAGAAGAATTTTATTAATGAATGTTTGCGTCGTTGAAAGCTTCCAAGATTAAGAAACTTTTCCCTCAAAATTTCATTTTCCCACACTAAAACAAATTTTGGTAACTATACTTCATCACTTTCTATGATTCTCACATTTCTTCTTCAAACTATTGGTTTCTACATAACACTTTCATGAGGGGAAATGTATTATTTCGTAGATTTTTTTCCCTATGATATAACGTCTTCACCAGATTCTCTTCATATGAGATGCCTTTATCCAATGGTAAAACCTCTAGATTGAGTACATGTGATGGATTGGGTATGTTCTACCTTAAGAGTGAAACATGGAATACATCATTTACTTGAGATAGGTTTTGTGTGAGTGTCAGTCAATAGGCCACCACTAAAATGCGATCAAGGATCTCAAAAGGGCTATTTTACCATGAACTATGAATTACTTTATTCCCAAATCTCATAAGTCTCTTCAATGGTGATATGTATAGGAATAACATATCTTTAAAATCAATCCCTAGGTCCTGTCAACGATTGTCATCAAAGGTTTTTTATTGACTCTGAGTAGATTTAATGTGATGTTGTATGGTGTTAACCTTCTCTATCATTTCATCATCCATTCCTCGGACTATGATTTTTCACTTCTCATCATCATCCTAACATGTAGATTTTATACACCTCCTCCCACATAAGGCCACATATGGATCCATTTTGATGCTTGAGTAGAAACTATTATTGTATGAGAACTCAACAGGTGGAAGATGTTGATCTCGTCTTCCTTTGAAGTCCATTGTGCATGCTGTCAACATTTCTTCAAGTGTTTGATAGTCTGCTCATATTGGCCATCAGTTTGAGGATGATAGGATGTACTAAGGATTAGTTTAGTTCTTAGAGTCTATTTGAGACATTTCCAAAACATCGAGGTGAATCTTGTTTCACGATAGGATATAATAAATATTGGTACACCATTCATCCTTACCTCAACATTGATTTAAATATGTGAAATTTGATCCAATGATAAGTCTTATTGAATATCAATTAAGTGAGATTTCTTTGTAAGATGATCTACAACGACCCATATAGCATTGTTTCTTCATAATATCCATGGAATTCCAGTGAAAAACCCCATCGTAAGGTTTTACCACTTCCATGTTGGTATGGGTATTGGTTGCATCATCCGCTTAGATTTTTTCATTATAGCCTTCAATTATTGAAATACCAGGAACATTGATTTATATTCCTCAATCTCTCTTATCATATTATCACACTAAATGTTTTCTCAGAGATCAAGATACATCTTTTTGGTCCCGTAGTGAATAGAGATTATTGACCTATGTGCGTCATTTAGATGCTCCTTTTTTGTCTCTAGATCGGATGGTACACATAATGGTGACCCATATCTCACAATTCCATCATTGTCCACCATTAACTCTAAGGGTTTAAAATTTATAGTAGCTACCACCCTTTTTATAATTTCCACATCCATTCTTTTGGCATCCTTTATTTCCCCCATAATGGATGGTTATGAAATAATTTGAGAAATTATTGATGATGTTCATCCCTTAATGAATCTCGTGTACATCCTTTGAGAACATAATAATATTGGATCATTTTCAATTCAAATCAATGATAGAATAATGGGGTCCTTTATACTAAGAGAATATTCCTCCTTTTTCACTTTCCTAGGGTAATAATGTATTGATCAGTCATAGTCTTTGATCATATGTAACCATCTTTGTTGGCTCATGTTCAACTCTTTCAATGTGAATATATAATTGAGGCTTTTGTGGTCTGTATATTTTTTAATCTTCTCCCTTAATAGGTAATGCCACAAAAATATTAAAACGAAGATCACTACATCCAACTCCAGATCATGTGTTGGATAGCTCTTATCATTAACTCTTAATTGCATTGAATCATATGCAATGACATTGTAATTCTGTATCAATACACAACCCATGACCTTCTTCTAAGAATCACTAAATACCACAATAAGTTCTCCACTTGTAGGTAATTTGAGGAAAAACACTGTGATCAGCCTCCCTTTCATCTCCATGAATTTCTCTTCGCATTCATCACTCCAAGAAAACAGGAATCCCTACTGAGTTATATTGGAAATAGGGTTTGCAAATTGTAATAAATTTCTCACAAATTGTCGATAATATCTAGCTAATCCCAAGAAGCTACGAATATCTGTTACTTCTATTGGCCTTAATCATCCCTCTATTTCATTTTTCTTTGAGGTATCCACGTGGATCCCATTGTTTTTGACGATATGATCCCAAAATGAGACCTCCTTAAACCAAAACTCAAACATAATATTCTTTTCGTATAACTTACCCTTTTCCATGGTGTCTAGTGTAGTTCTCAGATGCTCCTCATGATCCAACATTGTTTTTTATTTTATTAGAATATCGTCTATAATAGTTTTGTAGAGGTAATTTTTAATGACTATATTCATCAATTCCATGAACATTTCTAGAGAATTAGTGAGTTCAAAAGTCATTACGTTGAATTTATAGTGCCCGTAACAAGTAAAAACGTTTTCTTGGGTATATCCTCCTTCTTCACCCGTACTTGGTAATATATCGACCAAAAATTGACCATGGAGAAGTATTGTTCTCCACATAGATTATTGAACATGTCATCAATTCGGGAAAGAGAATACATGTTCATTTTCGTGATTTTTTTGAGCTCATGATAATCAATGCAAAGGCACATTGACCCAACCACCTTCTTAATGAAGAGAACTGGTGCACCCCATGGTGAAGCGCATGGGCATATAAACCCATTATCCCGATTCTCTTGTATTTGTTTAGTCATCTCTTCATGCTCCACAATATCCTTACCTTATAGAGTCATGGATATTGGCAACACCCTAAGTATAACATCAATTGATAACTCAACATCTATTCTAATTGGAAGAATAATCAATCCATTAGGAAAAACATAAATGAATTTCCTCACGATAAGAATGTCTGAATGAATGGTTTCATCCTTAGACACAATAATCTGATCCACATATGCCTACCCATAGGGTGGTAATATCCACACTTGTGATGATGGTGCTAAAGAAGATTCATCATCCTCCTTCCACTTGTAAAGAGTTAGGGGTCGATTCTTCATATAGAGAGTGATTTCCCTCTAAAAAAAATTTGTGTTGGATCTATATAAGGAAAGACAATCCATGCCATGAACTTCATAAAATTATACTAGAGTGAGTATGAAATGGTTCACCGAGATGTACAGTCCAAAAATTGGGAAATGTGAGGAGGTATAATCATGGGTTGCAATGATTGCCCCATTTTTCGTACACACTAGCATCTTTAGTTCCATGATTTGTGGTGGTGTTCGGATTGTTCTACTAAACATTAGGGATAAAAATGAATGCATAGATCCATAATCAAAAATAAAATTCACTATTTTGAATGAATAATTACCGTACCTATCTCCACGTCTTTTTCGGTGTTCACTTCGGTGGTATTGATGTATAAAACTCACCGTTTCAACCATGGAGGTTATTGGTTACCAACAAAAAACATTGGATTAGGGAAATGATTTGCAAGGTGTCCTGGCTCTTTGTAGTTGAAGAAATGAACAATCCATTGAGTGTTGAATGGAGTGTTCCCCTCCACTTTTGTAACCTTGGGTTTTTTCCATCATTTGTTAACATATAATTTCTCTTCTCTTCCACACCAAAATAATTTTCTCGTCTCCATCATGCAATTTTTAGGGTGCTTATTTCTACATCGTTGGCAAGTGGGGTGCTGGATTTTATTAGCACTACTATATTTATCCATTGGACCTATAGAATTGACTTCCACATTATTATTCATATCCATATGATACCCATGAGATTCACCAATCTCCATTTCAACTTTGAGGTCACATCAGACAATTTCCTCATAACTATCAAAGTCACTGATCGCCATGGATTTATGTAGTCTAGGTTTTATCACAACAAAGAAGTGGTGAAACTTGCATTTGGCGGTAATGAAAAATCTAGAGGCATATTGTGAATTTTGTTTCACATTTTCCTTGTATGTTATAATGGATTCTTTGTCATTTTTGTTCATCTAATTGATGTCCCTTTACATATTATGTTTGAGGGAGTACAGAAAATATTTGTCAAAAATAGTTTTTCGAAAATCCTTCCATTCCAACACCTTGATCGCCTCCCCAGGCTTCAGATTTTTTATCAATGACCACCATTGATTGGCTTCACCCACCATATGATATAAAACCAGAATAACCATCTCTAGTTAGGAACATTAAATGATGGAGAAGATATTTTCAATGGAGTTGATCCATTGTTAGGAAATTGACAGATCAGATGGTCCATTAAAATTAAAAGACCTTTATATCACGAATCTGTTGATTGCATCTTGTTATTTAATTGGGGGAGTTGAATGTTCATTTTTTCCACTATTTATATTCTAATATTGAGTAATTTTAGAGAGTATCATGACAATGATCGTGATTCCCACTCCCATTGGATTGGGAATCTCATTAGAATAGTCATTACATTGATATTTTCATTGGTTGTTAGCCTGAGTCCTCTTATTACCAGCCATTGGATGGAATAAAAGGAACGTTATGGGTAACACATAAGGGGTAGTCCAAATAAGAAAATTTATGAATTATAAATTAATTTTATTTTCTTAACATATGAATCTATAGGATTCAATCTATGTTATCCATGAACTACATCCCAATATTTATTCATAGGGGAGTTTTTTCCCTAAACAAAGGTTCATAATAAGCTTGTGAATTTACCATATAATATCCCCCCTGAGTTTTGTAACTATAAGTTCATCAAGGCCCATTTTCGTTTACAAGGATACCCTTGGTAAAGTCGGAAACTCTTTGTCAATGTTTTCACTCCTATGTACCTATATACTAGATCTGCCTCTACCTGCTCGTATCTAGATATGGATGTATTTTATTGATAACCCACTTAATAAATACTAACCAATTCATAGGGATGTTTTTATTATTCTTAGACTTATATCTAAGGATTACACTATAGTTTTCTAATCCTAATCCCAAAAATAACAAAACATATCCTGTGATACCAACTATTACAACCCTTATTTTTATTAAACACATAAAAATTAATTTATTACATAAAACATTCACTTGATACCACATAGAATATAAATAGTTATTATGTATTTGGGGATTAGGAACATTACATAAGAACTTAAAATGTGAAACAAAACATCTTTATTGAAAACATCCTTTACATGACAACAACATTCCCTTGTACTAGGCATTTATTTGGTTAACCTAATATCATACATAAGAAAATTGTGAGGAATAAATCCCAAAAAGGGATTAAACAAGGAATTATGTGAAGAATAAAATACATTTTAAGCCATATTCATATCAATGGAGCATAAAATAAACATGGACATAAATCCCTGATATATCATGATTATCATAACATAGAAATGTTCCTAAAACACTTAACATGGAATTAGCATGAACCAAGGATCATTGCACATGGAGCATGACTAAACCAACATTTCACATGAATTAACATGATTAAACCCTCATTGAATTTTACTTATCAGGATAGTAATATTTACCCAATGCATTGGAAGGCTATCAGGGTGCACCTTTCTTAAAAAATTCATTTGATGCATATGTGTGCACATGGATTATAGAATATCAAATCATTGAAAATAACCATTTATTACATGATAATGTATTTTAGAAGAAATAAATAAAACTCCCTACAAAATATGTAAATGTTAATAAGGTGAATACCCTTGATAGAGAAAAGGGAATGGTATTCACTATACAATGTCTTTGGCTTGGAAAATTGTGGTGCAATTTCGGCAGAATAACGATGTGACATAAAATTTCATAAAAATGGTTGATTAGAGGGAATGGGGTGTTTAATCAAATTTACATGAAATTTACATTAATTTTATTATATAGATACATTTCATAACAATTTTAATGGATTATTCATTCATGATACAAATAATTTCTTGAATGTAAATGAGAAGAGAGAAATTCCATACGTTATTTCGGCACATTAACATGTGTAAATGTGATGAATTAATGATATATATATGGGTATCTCATCATTAAAACATAAATATGGATGTATGGGGGCTGTTATAAATCATACCCCAACATTTATAATTTAAAATAAAATGATGTAACAATATTAAGAAACCATGATAAAATGAGAAAAGATGAAATAACTTACTGAATTTCGGCATGGTAAAAGGTGTACAAGAAAGACATTAATTAGAGAGAAATAGGGCCACCATAATTCAAAAATAAATAGGGAATTACAGGGGAGGTTAAAAATAATACCCCAATATTTTTGATTGAATTTAAAAATGTATAGAATCATAGAAAACATGGAAAAAAAGATAAATAAAGAAATCCCTTACATGAAAGTGTTATCTCAAAAGCTTGGAAGGGGATTGATAGAGGCTTCTTGGGAGCATGGGGAACCTTGGGAGGATTTTAGAGATAGTAGGGAAAAGATTTTACTAACTCCAAAGTCTATGAGTGAAGAGATGGTGGGAGCATGGGTGGTTTTATATAGGAAAGGAGAGGGTATTAATTATTATTTAGGTTTGGGACAATACACATTAAACTAATCAAAACCTAAACCAGCCCATGGTTTTTTCCCATGGTTTTTTTCCAAAGGGTAGTGTAAATAACATTTTATAAGTCCAATATCCGAAAATCTTAAAATATTAGGTCTTGTTATGTGGAAATGATCCCCACACTCAAGGAAACCAATTTAAAAGGATAAAATGATTTATAAGTCTTGAAGGGTACAATAATGATTTGTAAAATAAATCAAACAAACCTATAATCACATTATTTTAATGTTAAAAAATATATATTTTGAGAAAAATATTTATTGTATTTTATTTGATCACTATTGCTCCATAATGATGTCATAAAACACTTTATATATTAAAACAATATTGATTTTTACCCAAAAATTCGATTGTCTAAGAAAATTATGAAATATTCTATGTTTTGTAATTTCGATTTCCTCATTCCAAAAATAATTTTAATTTTATATAAATAATTTTCTAAATATGTTATTTTTTACTTTTAAAATATAAACTGACATTTATCAAAAATTCATGGTTTTGACAGAAATAGCTTTCAAACTATAAAAAAATTCCCAAATGTATTAATAATAATTATAAGATATTTTATATTAAAAAAATGTATTTTATAAATAATATTTTATTAAAATATTATTTAATTATTTAATCTATTAACTCATAAAAATATATTTCATAATTAAATATTAAATAGAAAATACTGTTTGTTCTTTAAAAAGTATTTACAACATAAAAATAATAAAATGATTGAATATTTATTATTATATTAAAAAAATAATGCATATAATCATAGTGCTAAGGCGTTATTACATAATCCCTTATAACAACTACATATGACCAAAGGATAAAGTGTGCGATGGTGACAGACTCTTTGGGTTGCTTGGATAATATCGTGCGGATGGTAATCTCCATCAACATCCACTTTTCTAGTTGGCAGTTCCATTCAAGCATCATATATTAATGTTTGTCTTGGTCTTTTTCAAGAGAGAAGCTCAATAAATCCACATCGGTTCCATGATCCGACAAATGGGCTTCGTATAAAGCAATTCTACTAGATGAGGCCATCTCTTCCTTTGTCTGAGTAAATTGGATTTTTTAAAGCCCTTTATTTATACTAATCATGATATTACTAGTCAATGGGTATATTAGCAATGGTCCGAATTCATAACGGTATTTTAAAATATGAGTTCATAAATAAATGTATGTTCATATGTTATACATTCATCTTATATAATAAGACATATAATTAGATCAAGAGCAATTTTCATTAATGAATGTTTGGGTCGTTACACATATGGTTCCAGAAAAAAACATCATCATGGAAGGAACAAAACTTCCCATGAATTGGAATAGACCATAATTATTCATACCTTAAAGTGTTAGAGATTCTGTGTATTTATTAAATTATTGATTCTGTTCATGAACCAAAAAAGTTAAATACTTTATTTTTCAAAGGAATATGAATCCAATCTAAAAGTGGTTGGATAAGTATATCAAATTATTTTTTTGGTATCCAAAATGTTCCAATGATAAGAAATTTATTTTTTAATACTCTAGGTTTTAATATTCAATATTAATGGGTTCATGATTATTAAATAAAAGTGAATATTTTTATCATTAAAGGGTGAAATCATTTTATATGTGGTAGAGGATTAGTGTTGGGAACGTTTTTACACAATAGTAAAATATAATCAATCAATGAGTAAATCATTGAAAATAGGATTTCTGATTTTTATTTTGTAAATATTTAATAGAAATTTATGTTTAGGAAATCATTGATTGTTAGATTTGTGATACAACATCATTACTATATGTCCATTGGTATGAGGGAGTAATAAATAATGGATTGTCAAGAATGTTAATGGGGTGAATATTGATGAATCATTTACATTCATAATATTCTATGACAACAATTATGATTTCCTATAACGAATAAAGAAATCACAAGGAATATCACATTTTGTTTTTCTTGTCAAAATGTATAAAAATAGTATCCATTACATGCATGTGTTATTCATCCACTAATTCTACATTTGTGGAAATATAAGGAATTTACTATAAGATTTTTGACTAGATTTCTTATTATGTCTATAAAATAGAATTTAATGAGATTAATTGTTGTTAATTTGACCAAGACACCTCATATTTTTCAATAGAAAATACCTAAACCATGGGTTATAAAGGATTGTAATATGTCAATGTTATTATAAATATACATGTTGTGTTACATTCATTTTCTATAACTGGGGTCTAAAATTCACATGTTGCTTTTGAAAGTGGATTCAATTATTATATAGTTTATACATGACATTGTTTGATACATGTCACCAAAAAACTTATGGATTGACTACTAGATATACATATATGCATAAAGTTAAGATTTTATCCTATATTTTTTCCTTTTATTCTCATAAGTAGGCCACCTCCCTTTGATGTAATTATTTTAGAACCATTACTATCAACCATTATTTCAGATGGATTTTATGATGGTCTTTACTGAATTCCATGATGATCACATTAATACCAAAAAAAATATGTGAATCATCTCTGAACGATCCTTGTATAATAAAAAAGATAATGTTACATTAGAAATTTTTTTATACGCATGTCATGAAAACTAAATGCTGAAAAATATATTGTAAAATTATTGTTTAGTTGACCCTTGAATTTAAATTGTAATCAACATGTAATACATCAGGGATTACCATAATTTTTTCATTAATGAATATGTAAAAAAGTGAAGATAATAATGAAGTTTCTATTTCCTTTTGAGATATTAGTAATAGTTAATCAAATTATATATCATCTTACTCTACCTATTCTATCCGGTTATGTGAAAAATATATTCCTTGTATATTTATTAAATAAGTAAATATATGAACATATTTATGTGGATTGATATAATGATATCAACATTAAATTTGTAGTGTCATTTTTAACGAATCTTATTTTCAACAATTATAAAATTAATATAGTTTAATAAAGGTATATATATTAATCATTTTTAGATAAGGTGGATTCATAAAAATCAGGAATATGATAAATAGTGTCCAAAAAATATAATAGATATTTAATATCTATAATTTATCTATTATGAAGATATGTGATGATTCATTGGATTTAAAAGTCTAATTGGTGGAGGTAAAAAAGGCAATGAGATTTATTGATTTGTATTTCCCTTTTATTTTTGGTATTTTATCCTCTCTTTGTGTGCATTTTGTGTTATAACATGTGATCTACCCATTTTAATTGAGAAGAAGAGGATAATGTGTGGTGATTTGTTAATGGTAAATATTTACTACTTGGATGAATGGAAACATGTAATGGATGTATATCTAGTAGTCATACAGTCACATTCAGTAGTATTGGGAAACTCTTATGCCTGTATTGGGTATTTGGGGGCATTATAGATTTTTTTATAATGTTTTCCCATATTCTAGATCAAAATTAATCACATAATATTTTTTGGTATTGGGATTTTATCCCATTTCCTTAACCTATTTATTTCCCCAAGTGAATCCACTCTACACCTCAGTTTATGACACTTTCAATTGGTCATGAAAGCTTATATAATTTGAGGTCATTGTGTGGTCACCCAATAATTTTTTGTACTCACGAAATTCTTAATGGAAACAATATTAATATAAACCTTTAATTATATATGGATAATTTATATATTAAGTTAAATTTTTATTCATGTTAAATAACTAAAAGTGTTGTGACTCGGAAAAAATATCTTATTTATGTAGGTTTTCCTTCCAAAATCTTTGTTTTATTTAGTCTCTTTAATGTAATATGTTTCTCTTAATCTTTGTTTTGTGTAAAGAAACATTTGGGAATACCCCCTTCCGTTGTACGTCAAACAATATTTCATTGAATATCCTAGGGGCTTAATCCATTATTCATCCCATAGATAATCAATATTATCATAGAAATGATATCGAGCTATGTTAACCCAATCATATAACCATGTTTTATCTAATGGTTGTTTCCAAAATATTATTATAAAAATAAAAGAATAATTTTGGATAAATATATTTAATTATTCTATATTAGAATGAAATTCTAATGATTTTATATGTATTATATTATGTTTACACACTTTCATTCATGAATATTATTTATATGTCTCTGAATGGTTTTGAATTGGATATAATTGTTTTATGTTCTTCTATTAACTATGGAATAATGTGTCTTTCAAGATGATATTGCAAAAATGGTTTGCTATATATTTTAAAAAGAATACTGTTGGATTTTTCTAATATGTTGGCCTTGATATAATATAGATATAGAATTGTGTATGATCATGGAATGGCCAAAAATATATATATTTTTTATAGGATCACAAAAAATGGAAATGGTATACCAAATAACATATTACTCAATGGTCTATAAAAAAATTTCCTTAAATTAGTACAATGATTCCATATCATTTGGTGGTTTAAGTATTCCACCATGACTCAATTGTATGTGTCCATATGTGTTTAACTATGACTGTTTGGAAATCCATGAATAATGTATAATGTTATAAACAATTATTGTATTTATAGTTCTAATTTGTAACCTATATTTATGTAATTCACTTCTAACATGTTATGATGAATATTTGTTATGCCTCGTAATTCTAAAATAACATCATTATATTTGATAGCATGTATAAAAAGCGACAACAAGTGCATAAAGGAACATAATATCCTTACAATTTTTAGTACATTTACTATTTTAATCATATATATCCTAGAAATATCTTATAATTCACACAATACTGATTTATAATTCATCTATCTCAACAATGAGTATCTTCGATGACTTCTGTTACACACAAGACCATGTTTTACCGAACAATAATATATTATCAAAATATTATTATTCAATATAATAAGTCATAACCTAATGTTTAATATAGAATTTTCGAATGATATTAACTAAAATATAAAAATGGATTTTGGAATTTACATGTTACAAATTATTTAGAAAGGAATATAGAAACGAATTGAATATAAACGAAGTATTTTTATAAAAACAAAATTTTAACGCACACAAGTTTATTTTATACTAATACATTAAATTAATTATGATTACAGAGTAATATAAATAATATATATCTATATATAGTATATTTAATCAAATTTTGTTCGTTTGACCAAATATATTTTATAGGAATGAGATGATAACAACCTAAATTTTGTGTATACAAACCAATATATTCAATAAGGACCTTTTATCACCATTTAATAGATAACATATTTTCAATATACCATTTATAACATGAATAAAATTTATATGTAAAAATAATCTTCATATATGAAATTGAATCAAAACAATTATTTTATGGTGCATTTTTTTATTTTTCTCTGAGGTTTAATTTTTTAATGAATAATGAACAAAACTGAATTTTAACTCAAATTTTGTTTTTCATATAATTTATCTATAAGTTTAAATTATATAATATTTTTTTAAAATTTTAATTATATATGTTTTTATCCATTAATATAATTTCTATAATTGGAATCATATTCACATTCAAATTGCAAATAAAAACGTAGAATTTCTTTGAACATTTTTACATTAAAAACATTCATATTCGGATCATTAGTGATATAAAATTTAAATTAATTTCTTCCACATATTTGATTCTAAATTTGGAAAATGGAATAAATATTTGCAATCATAATAATTAATAATTTTTATTAAGGTGAACTTATTTTTTACCAAAAATAGAAAATTTATTTCAACGATTGA
Source organism: Viscum album (assembly GCA_963277665.1). Taxonomy (NCBI): domain Eukaryota; kingdom Viridiplantae; phylum Streptophyta; class Magnoliopsida; order Santalales; family Viscaceae; genus Viscum; species Viscum album. Next base: position 1,599,673,780 of record OY728161.1, read on the forward strand.
GGTGAAGATAACAAAAACGCGTGACTAAACCTTAAACTTCATGGGAAAAATAAACTATAACATTTTCTAATATCCATGTGATTACAATATTTAGATCCCATAATATATTTTATATTATATTTATTATTAATTTATCCAATTAATTTGTGAATATATTTTATGGAATTACCTTTCCATCAATTTATAAGAATCGAACTCTTCTCCAATATAAAAATGAATTCACCCCTTCCACATATGCACACCTATAAAGCCACACTGTATCAAATAATATAAGATAAAATGGCTCCCCAAAATACCTCCCATTAAACTAAAATCATCAATATGGTCATAAATCCATCTATGGAATACCAATGGTGAATAGCTATAATTATTACATGAAAAAGAGGTAATATCCTTCCTCAATATATGTAGTACAATTTATTTATCCACTAGTTAAATTATCCTTATTCATTACTCATTTAAAATCGCCAATATCCTCAGAATAATTATTTTTTTTATGATAAAGGTTTTACCTAAATAGATAAAGACCTACATCTAATGGGTGACCGACTCACTGTTTTTATGTACAAGGAAATTTAACCTCACAAAAATGATGATTGTTCATTAATCCATTACCAAAACTCATTGTGGGAATTATAATTTAAATTATTTTCATATGTGATATATATTATTTTTTTAATGTTTTTACATCTGAAATTTTTATATAGAACATTCATTTTTTTCCATCTTATTGGAATGCTATCACATAATTTGTGGAAGTTTGGACTACCGCCTCCTCAAAGAGATGTGGTTTGTTCATTGTAAAAATAGAATTTATTAAGGAATATTTTAATAATACATATTTATCACATAAAAATATATTTTATTCTTGAATTATAATATACATATATATCTATTAATTTTAATTATTTTAATTCGAAAATGAAATTGAAGTAGTTTTCATATGTATGTATGACATACCGTCTCCAGGAACGCTGAATTTTATTTTATACCTAGAAACATTATGGATTATTATAAATTAATTAATATAGATATATATCATATTTTAATAATTTTATATATTATTTAGTTGATGAAACCATGGTCTAATTAATATAAAAAATAAAATTCCAAAACTAACTCGTGAAATTGGGAAATTAACATGTAAAATCATGAAAATAATTAATGATTATTAAAAAAGGGTGATAATAAATTATATTAAGTTAATATATGATAATATAAATATATGTATTCTTCTGGTGTAGTTTCGTGATATGTTTAAAAACATTATACATGATGTTAATGGATTTTCCCCTAAAATGGAAACACAAAGTAATGTATTTTCATCTCAATTATTACAAACAAGAGATAATTATCATGTTCACCAATTTCTTCTTTTGTATAGTGAATATAATTCCCATTTTAATATATTATATCATGAATTAAATTATGGTTATTTTATTTTGAGTATGATTTTTAATTATGTCATCAATATGGATTTCATTTAAAAGTTACCCAAGTGGAAAATAATGTTAATAACCCAATTCCCTTTTCATTTGGTTATATTACATCCTCATTATCATAAATATTATATGACTATGTATATAATGACATTGAATAAATATTTTTGTATTTTCACTTCCCTTATGTGGATATATTGTTGATATACATAATAAACTAATGGGTTGAGTCTCACTTCAGTGTTATTGAATTTTCATGGTTTTACATTACAATTTTATTTTATTTGGGATTGTTGACACATTAATATCCATAAAAATAAATTATTTAAAAATTTAATAGTTAAATTTTTATTTTACCATCCTCTTGTCATTAAATACCATTCTAAAAAATAGTAATCGTTTCCCACTCGTTGGTAATGAAAATGTATTAGAATTGTTTTGAAGAAAACCAAACATCATTTTTCAATTTGGTAGGATAACATGTTTTTATCAAAAAACATTGTTTTCTAAAAAGGATTGCAAAAATATTTTTAACATATAAAAAATTATTGGGAAAATACATGGTTACCCTATATATATTTTATGATTTTTTTCAAATGATTCGTCTTATTAGATTCTAAACAATGAATTTTTATAACCATTTTTTTGTGCTAATTGAATTGTTATATAATCTCATACGTCATGTACAAATTTACCCACCATCATTTCGTTGATGATTACCTTGAAACCTAAAATGGTTACTTTTTAAATCCTTATTCTTTAAACTCTTTTTAAAAAATATGAATTCATTTTCAATTTATTTCAAAATGACAATTTTATTTTCATGAATAATGATTTTAAAATATATTATTATTGTATTTATATTCAATAATGTCAACAAAAATTATTTTACTCTATATGGGTTGTGTTTTATAGATTCCATATCTATTCTTACATTAGATGATTTATAATTCATTTTACCAAGGATAATATTTTCATTTACTCCATTTAATTCCATGTTAGTCCTATTTAAATAATCAATTCTTTACAATAATTGAACATATTAATTCCCCATAATTATCCATATAATTTATCATCGATACATTCACTGCATAAACCATTTACCATTTTTCATATTGCTTTATCATTTAATGTTAGTTAATAATTTTGTAAAATGTGTATTAATCATTATACTTTGTTTAATATACATATTGAATAAGGCATATTGTTTATTTGGTATGAATCATGCATGATACATAAAGGACACGGGTTGGGACCCTTTATTGCATGCCCTACAGTTGTGGGACTAGTTAATTTAATTGCCTCCATTCATCAAATGTCTCTTGAGGAGAAAATAGTTTGTAAAAACATATTAAATATGATTATTCATACAATAGTTGAGTTTTTACAAATAGACCAAAACCATATTTTTAAAGGCCTTTATGGTAGTGGTCTATGTTACAGATCTATGTCGTCAAGTAAATAAGAATTTCCATAATTTAGATTGAGTTATTATTAATCTATGACAGATGGTTATGAAAAATATATGGATGATTTTTTTCCCATATTATTGATTAACTGGATTGTGATTTAGGTCCTTAACATTTCATATTGATTTTTCATTATCTAGTAATTTATATGGAATATATTTTAAATTGTATTCAATTCCATTTACTCACATCATTATTATATATAAAAACATGGAATGACTCCTCATTTTTTACCTTTTTATATTGATTATTATCATTGATTTATTATTTATTCTTCTCTACATAACCTTACTGAGTATTTGAGATCATCATTATTATGTTTACATTCCCTAGGAATCCAGTAAGTGTATTATTACTGTCATACAAGGGTATGCTAGAGGTAAGATAGTTATTATTATACTAAAAAGAAAAATATTATTCTGTAATAATTGCATTGAGTTTTAATATAATACTCATGTTTGTATCTAATTTACATAGACTAATAACATATTCGGTCATTTAGGATGCAATTTAAATGTATATTAGGAAAATTTAACAGTATTAGATACTGAATCTAGGAATTCCAGGGATTAGTTTCTGTAATTGGTATTAGAACAACATTATTTGCAACCATTGGAATACTATTTAAAATATTTAGATCACAGAACAAGACCCAACGGTAGAATTTGAGGATTGTTATAGAATAATATACTAAATTTTTGTATGGTAGACAATATGTGAGTATTTATGTAAACACATCCATGTATTTAGCATAAAAGTGGATGTGGTTTCATCGCATATGTAACTAGGATTATCAACTCTAACTAGGTTCATCAAGCTTGTCTCGGTGTAACCTGGTACATGAAATTTGTCCAAACTGTGCACCTGGTTTGACACTATCGGCTTATACTCATAGGATACATCAAATTTTAATTAAAAAATATTATAAAGTATTTGAATAGATATTGATAGTGAAGTAATTAGGTTAAAAATTATACAATGAAGGACCTATATGGAATAAATGGATAAAATATTCATCTATCGAGGTCGTAATGAAAAGTATAGTTTTGGTAAATTGAGAGAACAATCTTTTTTCAATGATGTCCACCATATTTATTTTGGAAATTAAATTAATGTGGTTCTATATAAGGACAAAATATATTTTGGGATAAAAACCCCCCATTTATAGAAATCATGTGGGGCTTGAAAACATGACCAAAGCGTGATAAGTGATTCACACAAACCATTGACCTACATAATCACCTGGATGATATGTCAGTGTTTTTAGTTAAACAATTTGATGAATAAATGTCAATGAGAAATCAAAGGAATAAAATTTTTGGGTTTAGATGATAATTCATAACCATATTTTTTACAATTGGAGACAAATAGATATAATATTCACTCTTTTATGGGCCATAGGACCAGTTAAATGTTTATTATAGTGCATCAGTAATCAATGTTTATTTTTGAATATACATTTCCAAATGTAATGGATGGAATGAAAATTGATCAACTAACTAAAAATAGATGATATTGTATGTATATAAATATACCGTGTTAGTATATTTCCTTTATATTTTTTCTGTAAAATAATTCATCATCATTTGCAAAAGTATATTAAATTTTTTCCCTAATATCTTATTTTTTTGAAATTATGTTCCTGTAAATAATTCTTGATTTATGAATTACATGCCCTAAAAATTACATTAATAATTTACTTTGATATGATTTAATTCCTTTAACTCTTCCTATAAATATTTATGGTTTTCCTTCAACTACGTACCCCTATATTCCACTAATGTTCTCCTACTCAGTTACCTAGTTATAATTTAGTCCATGGGACATTCACACTTCCCATTCCCCCTTTTCTATATAATGTTTTATGAAAAATTATCATGATGTGGGGTTTCATCATAGTTAATATAAAAAAATTATCATGTATAGGTTTAAATTTCAAGGGTGCAATTTAATTAATTTGGTGAGAATGTAATTCCCTAGAATTATAAAACAAGAACATTGTTTTTGTTAGGGTGTTGGACACACATCAAAAAATGTGCAAGGTAATATAATATCCCGAGACATTAAAAAACCATTAATATCTAAACTAAATTATATCATGATATAGAAATAAATTCATGAGATACTATGTTATCATGTGTCACACAAAACAATGATTATCTTTAATGGATTGCGTTAAACACATGTAAATGTTTTAACAAAAAGACAATAAAATAATTTTATTTTATCTAATATGACTTAATTAATTAGATCGATGAGCTATGATGAATATATTTAACTGAATAATGAAAATACTTGGTTGAATAACATAGTTACATGTTAGTAGGGAATTTATATAGAACCCATTTTAATATATGGGGAATGTTTTTGTAGAAAACAATTTTTATTCCCACCACATTTTTTTCATAATAAATTAAATTATTAAAAACCTGTTCATGATATTAATGTAATAAAAATATTATACAGTTGATAAAATATTTTTTATATTCATCAAATTTATTTTATTTGCATAAGATAAGATAAAACAACATTTTGTGCATAAAATCCGATTTTTTAATAAGGGACTTTTACCAACATTTTATGGGGAACCTATTTTAAATCCAATTTCATTAAATCATAGAAAAATTATATATCAAAATAAACTTTATCATTGAAATTGAAACCTAAAAATTATGTATGGGTGAATTTTTGGAATTTTTCTATGAAGTTTAATATTTTAATGATTAATGATAAATGCTGAATTTTAATTAAAAATTTGTTTTCCATATAATTTATTTATAAAGATAAACAATATTGTCACGGCCAGTCCCCGGGGGCCCATGTCGTGACTACCCCAAGTCGGCCTTGCATAGACCTGGGGCTGGAGACTAGCACTAAAGAAGTAATTCCCCAAATCTGGGAAGGCAGTGCCATTGTAACTGTAATCACACACAACTAGATTCATAACACTATGTAAAACTGTATAACAAGAGAGTGATGAAGAGTAAAGGGGCTGAAAATAAAATCCCAACTGTAATGTACATCGAAGTGAAAGTACAACTGAATAAAGAAAACCAGCTACTGTGTCATCCACTGAGATTCCTACCATAAGGGTTGGTACAAATATCCTCTTCAGCACTCCACATCTATCAATCTCTTCCATGTACAGACACATCGTGAGGTCCACCTCTGGGTACCATCCAGTCTGGATACTCTGAGCCTCGATCAACATTTTCTTTTATCTGCATCCAACACAATGAGGTACGGGAATAGCCCGTGCATGGTTTACTATAACAATACTCAGTAGGGACCATTAGACCCATATGGTCTCAAAAAATCAATCAAGGATGAACCAAAATGTATGAAATCAACAGATAACCACACTTAAGTATATGCCCATACAAATACATAAGTTATCAAGTAACCCGTATCAATCATGAGGAAAACACAATAGTTACTGACCATGTGTCTACCGTACAATTCCAATCCCGAGCTCGTGTGTCGGCTCATTGAAAACGATGTGGAGGGAAGGTTAGTTGAAGATGTCCCACGTCAGTAGGATCTGAGGATGAAGTTCAAAGGAGATCATTTTCGGCGTGCTTCGTTGGATGAAAGTGTTCTTCATTTTTTGTTGGCGAGAGCTTTTCTCCCTATGCTTTCTCTCTTCTCCCAAAGATTCACCCAAAGACAAAAGCCCACCAAAATAATATATTGTGATATCCTATTAATTAGTTGGAACAATATTGAAATTGGTTAAATTAATTAAATTGTATCCACCTAATTAATTAATGGGGTTGGATCAATTTAATTTAATGAGAAGGATTGGCACAAAATTAATGTGTGGGCGCTTCATTATGGTAGAGGGGTAGTGGCACCATTATGTGGGGAGCTAAAAAGGGTTCTCCCCACTTAATGGGGAGTTAAAGATTTTTTAACATCGGGAGATCCTAATCATATTACACATAAATGGGAGGTTATGTTCCAGTGGGCCCCACCACCATAACCTTTCACGGGAGGTTAAGGTGTGGTGGTCCCCACATCCAACTTCCACATGGATGATTCAACCAACCAAATAAAAATAAATGTAAAACTATATTTTTATTTAATTCATTCATTAAAAAAACAAAAAATATCATTTATTTCAGAAAATCTGCCATCGAGGTGAAAGTCTTCTTAATAGAATATCGACGTTGAGATTTCAACGGTGCCCTCAGATTTCAATTCCGAGCAATGGTTAAAAATTTATAAAATCCAACTCAAATGTTTACTGAACGTACCAAAAAAATCTTCATAAATTGATTCCGGGCACACCGGGCCTCAAAATCATGTGCCGTCAATTTTCACAGACTCGTAAGATTCCCATGTTTTTATGAAAACAAATTCCACCGAATTTACAGGTATTCACATTCTCCCCACCTCAGTGATTTACATCTCCATAATCTACAACTCGAACTATGGGAAAAAGTGAGGGTACTGATCACGCATCTGAGCCTCCTTCTCCCATGGGCTCTCTTGGAGGTTCCTATGCTGCCATCGAACATGCACAAGAGTTATCAACTATCCAAGAAGTACCTGATCTAGTCGATCCTCAATCTCTACTAGAAGATCCGTAAATGATGCCCAATCATCGACATCCATCTTTCCATGGTCGATGATGTGAGAAGGGTCATGCATGTATCTTCTCAGCTGAGATATGTGGAAGACGTCATGAACCCGGTGTAAGTGAGGTTGAAGATCTAAGAGGTAATCCAACTCACCAACTCTGATGAGGACCTGGAAAGTTCTGATGATTCCCAGAGATAACCAGTCGCCTCAGGATAATATCTTTAAACCTCGTCGAGGTGAGACTCGTAGGAAGATGTGGTCACTATTCTCGAACCCCAGAGGTACCTATCTCCTATCATCATATGACTTCAACCTGCTCTGTGTAGTCATTTCCCGCTCCTGGATGATCTTTAACTTCTCTGTGGTATCTCGTACCATCTCTGGTCCCACCAGTGCTGACTCCCCTCGATCTTTCCAGCACAAGGGTAATATGAAAGGTCTTCTGTATAATGCCACAAAAGGTTCCATCCCTATGGTGGAGTGATAAATGATGTTTTAGGAAAACCCCACCGAAGTTAAGTGGCCTCCCAGTTGTGACCAAATTTGAGAACAGATGCATGGAGCATTTTGTCGTGGGTCTGAATGGTCCTCTTAGTAAGGCCTTCGGTCTAAGGATGAAAGGAAGTTCTAAAACGAAGCTGCATCTTGAAATCCTCCTACAACCACTTCCAAAGCCGAAAAGTAAAATTTACATCATGATCAGATATAATAGATAAAGGTAATCCATGTATCTTCACAATATACAGCACGTAATGGTTTCCCATGATCTCTATTATAACCTTCTCTCCGATCGGTATGAATTGGGCCTGCTTGCTGAGTCGGTCCATGATCACCTAGATCGAATCATGACCCCTGGATGTACATGGAATTCCTATCGCGAATTCCATTGTAATATCATCCCACATCCACGTAGGGACCTCTAAAGGTTGATCTAAGACTTCTAGTACCTAGTGTTCCGCCTTCACTTGTAGAAAAGTGATGCATCGAGAGAAAAACTCCTCTACTACCTTCTTGACACCTGGCCACCATTGTTGTCTTCAAAGGTCTCGATACATCTTCGTCACTCCTAGATGTACCTCTAGAGGGGATATGTGTAAATACCTCAACACATCATCCTGAAGTGACATTGGCACCATATAATGTCTTATAAAGAGGATTATATGATCCCCACTATCAGAAAATCCATGAGGTGTTTACCCTTTGGATATCTGAGCATATCATGTCTCACATTCACTGTCTCCACGTTGTGCCTCCCGAACTCACTGAAGACGTGGGGGAGTGACTCTAAGAGACTGTAGAAAGGCTTGTCCATCTTTATCCACAATGTATATCTGTAAAGAAGCCAAATACTATGTCGCCTCACCTAGAATCTATATACTAGATATCATGTTTAGTGCATCAACTAAAATGTTCCCCTTCCCAGGAGTATAAACTATCTCTAAGTCATAGTCCTGGGGGAACTCATGTCATTACCACTGTCTCTGGTTCAGTTTCATCTAATATAAGATATACATGAGACTCTGGTGGACAGAGTGGACTGGGAAATGCTCTCCCATTAGATAGTTCTGCCACATGTTCAAGGTGAAGACCACTCTGGCTAACTCCATGTCATGGGTGGTGTAGTTCTGCTCATGATTTCTAGGCTGACGAGAACCATAAGCAATCACCACTCTTTCCTAAATCAGGACACATCCGAATCTGGTGCATGATGTGTCGTATTAAACGGCGTATGTTAAACCCTCCTCTGGAAGCCTTATGATGGGGGCACTAGTCAGCCTCTGCCTCACCTCTTGAATGCTCTGTTGGCATCTTTTAGACCACACAAAGGGTTTCCCATTCATCGTCATGGCTGATAGTGGTGCTGCAACTATGGAGAAAACTGGAACGAATCTCCGGAAGTATCCAGCCAATCCAAAGAATCTACATACCTCCATCACACCTCTTGGTGGCTCTCAAGAATGTACCACTTCAATCTTCTCTAAATCAAATACAACTATATCCTCCGAGATGACTTGTCCCAATAAGTGTACCTCTCGGATCCAAAACTGTCACATCGTGAGATTACCATATTTTTAGTGCTCTCGGAGTGTGTCCAGTACTACATGAAAAAGGTAGGTGTGCTCTTTCTTATTAGTTTCTTAGATCATAATGTCTCCCATGAAGACTAAGAAAAAGTTATCAAGTTATGTCTATATAATCCTATTCATGAGTCCCACAAAAACTTCTAGAGCGTTGGTTATGCCGAATGGAATAACAATGAACTTGTAGTAGACGTTCCAAAATCTGAAGGATGTATTCTGCACATCCTCATTGTGAATGATGAGTTGTTGATAGCCTGGTCTATGGTCTATCTTTGAGAACCAATGTTCTCCCTTCAGCTAATAAAAGAGGTCGTCAATAATTGGGAGTGAGTACTTGTTCTTCACGATCACCTGGTTCAGGCGATCGTAGTTGAAAAAAATCCTCAATCTACCATCCACATTCTTGGAAAATAGAATCTAGCTGCATAGGGAGAAACACTGGGCAAGATGAATCCCTTCCCCTGCAACACCCCCAGCTATACCCCCATCTCACAAAGCTTAGTGGGGTCCATCTGATATGCTGGTGTAGATATCGGTGCCCTCTAGGGGTACATGTCAATGTAAAAGTACACCTATCTGGGAGGTGGTAGTATTGGGACATCGTCAGGGAAAACGTCTGCGTACTGGTCAACCACTACATAATACCGTAGACTCTGCACATCAACCGCTCCGAGGATAAGGTTAGCCAACTGATGAGTAATCGGTTTCCCCCTCTTCTTGGTAAGTCCATCCTGAGATACTAAGGCTCCATTGTCTCCATTGAAGGTAAAACTGGTACCAACTGTTCATACACAACTCACTTTGTGCCTAATACAGTTAATCTGAGAATTGACCATAGATAAATAGTCCATATCCATGATGAAATCGTAAGGCCTTGACACTACTACGAGGAGATCTCAGCCGATGCTCTCACCTCCTAGAGTAATATCACACAGTCGGCACATGTGCGTAATCGTCAAGTCTACTCCCCTAGGAGTCTCTATCCATAAGGATCGAGCCAATGTCTTCATTAGAATCTAGGTGATCCGAACAAGGGTAGTGGCAATGAATGAGTGACTAGTACCTGTGTCTATAAGAACTGAAGCTAAGGAGGAATAGAAATAGATCATACCTCGAATCATATCTGGAGTTCCATGATCATAGGACTCAACTTCCTGGAGCTATGATATACCCTATCCACATGCTCCCTATGATCTGGGTGGACCTCCAGATGGTGTTGGGGGTAGGACATCGAAACGACGTCCACCACCTGCTGCTCGGCCAGCTCCTCTGCCACGTCTTCCAGATCAATGCGGACAACCATGGTCAGACCTCTACCTCTTCCTGGGAGGTCCCTGAATTTTCTGATGATCATATGCAAGATGGTTCAGATAGTCTCGATACATATGTCCATGCCAGTCACATGTGTAGCACTGCCTGCTCCTCGTATGACTGCCTCTGTCTCGTGTGCCCTGCACAACTGACACTGAGTCAGGTGGTCGTCCACCAGTAGTTATGGTCCTCTTTGAACTCTGCTACATATGTCTTCTTCCTACTAAAAAGGACTATGATATGTTTCGACTAGTGGGGGATATCACTAATAGAGACTGCTCAGCAAGAAAACTCTCCACTATAAGGGCTCTCCCTAACACCCCCGTCTGCGTCGGGATGATGAGTGATACCATTGAAGCCCTGCTCTCTCTCCTGATCCCCTACTCGAAGGTCCGGGACCTGAAGAAAGGGTCCCGCACCATATCTGTGGAGTAGCACGAGATGTCGGTGAATCTCACTAAGTATTGTGCCACTATGATGATACCCTACTGCAGATGAAGTCGATCCTTTATTTGCACTACATGTAGAGTGGCTGGAAAAAACACCACCTGAAATAGACTCTCGAAGGTTTCCCAGATAACTGTCAACTCATCTTTCACCTAGATCATTAGGCTCCAAAATCTTCCTGTTGATGCTAGAAAGAGACTCACAGAAAAGATCACCATAAAGTCTGCCAGTTTTCCTACTAGTCTGAAGACTCTCACCACAGTCTCCACCCAATCCTCTGTTGCATGTGGGTCTGTCTCACCCTAGAACATGGGCGGCCTCTAGTGATAGAACTCATGAAATGTGCTCAAGTGGTGATCATCATCTGCTGCTGGGGATGGTGGCGTCGGTGGCCCAATGGGTTGTGATACCACTAGTGTCTTCGTTGTGATCGGGCCCTCCACCGAGGCCTCAATGCTAGGTGGGATGGCATCTCATACAAAGCCTAGAACCATGGCTGGCTATCTGCATGGTGTTGTCCAGAAAATAAATAGGTGTGTCACAGTCAATACGTTATACCTTGTGAGCTGACTCAAATAGATATCTAAGAATACTCTGGAAGCACACATGAAAACAGTGTTTTTGTGCACTGAGTCAGAAATCAGATGTCATGGTCCTGGTGTATGGATACATCTGCCACCGCACAAATAATGGACTCCCTAAAATGAAATCCACACTCAATACACATAAAAAAAATTATTCATAGAAAAGATCAGAGTCCTATGTTATGTGGTAGAACCGACTCCTCTCATACCAATTTCTCACGACCCATCCCCTAAGGCCCATGTCGTGACTACCCCAAGCCCACCTTCCATGGGCTAGGGGCTAGAGACTACAACCAAAGGCGTAATTCCATAAATCTGGGATGTCATTGAATTTATAACTATAAACCCACACAACTGTTCACAATGATGGATACAAAACACTAGAAAAAATTTTATAACAATAGAGTGATGAAAAGTAATGGGGCAGGAAATACAAGCCCAACCATAATGTACATGTAATAAAAAGTACAACTGATTAAATAAAAATAGCAGCTGGGTCATCCACCAGAATTCCTACATGAAGGGTAGGTACATATAGCCTTCTCAGCACTCCACGTCTGTTAATATCCTTTGTGTACTGTCTCATCGTGAGGTCGACCTCCAGGTATAGTCCAGTCATTATACTCTCATCCTCGATCAACTTTTTTCATCATTTATATCCAACACAATGAGATGCGGGCATAGCCCGTGAAGGTTTGAGTATAACAATACTTAGTATGGACTCAGAGACCCTCAATGTCTCACAAAATAAAACAAGGATGAACCACAATGTATGAAATCAACATATAACCCACATAGGTATATTCCCATACATATACCTATGTTATCTAGTAACCCATTTCAATCAGGAGGTAAACACAATATTTTCTGACGCATCTCACATAGGTACACATATCATGTAGAGAGATAGATCTAAATATACGTAGCCACTAAATCATCTATTTTATCAAACCCATGTAGGATCCTAGAACATAAAACATAGTTGTCGATCCCACGTTAGATTTTGGAAAGGTAAGAAGAGCTGTCGAACCCATATAGGATACTGGAATAGTAATTAGAGTTCTTGAACCCATGTAGGATCATGGAACTGTAATTAGAGCTATTGAGACCATGAAGGATCGTAGAATAGTAGTTAGAGCTTTCGAACCCATGTAGGATCCCATTATTATAATACAGCCAACCATATGGTTTCTGCACAAATCACGCATGATTCCACGATGGTCGGCTCCTCTATCTAAGTGTTGATACATCAACCGCCATGAAGTCCCATTAAGAAGTATCTAAAAGGTCCTCCATGTCATAGAGGTATCTCCAAAAAAACATGACCATGATATAGGGGTCAAGATGATCATGCCATTATCCAAATATTACATGACATGTGGGAATGAGGAACACTCTATGTCTTCAGACCTTGGGTACTACCCATGTACGATGGACAGTGTCTTAAATCTTGTCATGTAGAAAATTAAGTACATGGCCTGTAATATGGATACATTCATTGTGAATGTAACTGGGGTCAGCTCCATGTACGCTAGCCATGTGCCCGTATACAGCCTCAACCCTTGTTCGCCAACCCGTTTAACTGGTTCACGGGGTAGCCCATGTCACTGGGCATTCCTGGCCATGTGGTGGAGTACGTAACCACGTAATTCACCTTGTGTTCGTGTGTCCTCGAGATACACACTGAGTCTCACGAAGCCTCCCCTTCCATGCTACGCAGCGAGTACACATCGTGTTCTTAGGCTCTATGATTCTTTATGTGTCCATGTATTTCCCAAAATACACACTACGTGTGTGTAGCCACCTCAACCATTCTGTGTGTAAAGTACACACCATGTGACCATGTTCACACACTGTGTTTTACCCATTTTATCCCTGAATCCCTAGCCGCAGAACACCCGTACTACACGGCGTGTTCTCCGGGAGTACACGCCGTGTATTCTGGATTATTCTAGAAACGATGCCTCTGGTTAGTGCGCCACCCGTGATTCCCATTCATCATTGATATGGTTCATCCGTCATGAATATTGAGCCTCCAGAATGCCCCAATGACCAGAATTCATCTCCTGTGTTTTCGGGCCTCTGATCGGCTCTGAAAACACGGTTTGATCCACCTGCTTGAAGAATGGTCGAAGAACAATCTTTCTTATTCCAGTCTGATCTGTCTCCCTATATTGTCGCTGCACCTATGATAGGTCTCTGTGATGTTGGGACTTTATTTCGAGATCACTGCGTCACAAAACGGACCAGCAATGATCCGTTTTCCATCACCCATGAAGAACTTGAATAACACATCACAAGAAGTACGTCGAAGAAATTGGTCCATGTTAGTTTTCCCCGGTCCATCTGCATTAGTTTATAGCAAGCTGATCAAGATGAATCTATCAACATGGGAGGAAAAATAATAACAATGATCAAATAAAACACACCCCTACCTTTGTTCGTTGATCGATGATGATGTCACGGGAAAAAAACGGAGGAGATCGTCATTTGTCACGTTCACCGAACATGTCCAATCCCAAGCTTCTGTGTCGGCTCGTTGATGATGATTTAGAGGGAAAGACAGTTGAAGAAGTCCCTCATCAGTAGGATCCATGGATAATGGTCAAAAGAGATCATTTCTGGTGTTATTAATTGGATAAACGTGTTATCCGTTCTTCATTGGTGAGAGATTTTCTCCCAAATCTTTCTATCTTTCAACCAAAACAATAGATTTTGATATCCTATTAATTCATTGGCCCAATATTCAAATTGGATGAATTAATTAAATTGGGTCCACCTAATTAATTCATTAGGTTGGCACAATTTAATTTTATGAGGAATATTGGAACAAAATTAATGTTTTTTTGCTCTATTAAGGTGTAGGGGTGGTAGAACCAGTAAGTGGGGAGCTCAAGAGGTTTCTCCCCAATTAGTGGGGAGTTCAAGAGGTTTTAACCTCGAGTGTTCCCCACCATATTAATCATAAATAGGAGGTTAGGTTCGGGTGGGCCCATCCACTATAACCACTCTTGAGAGGTTAAGGTGTGGTGGTCCCCACCTCCAACGTTCACATAGAGGCTTAAACCAACCAAATAAAAATAAAGCTAAATATTTATTTTTTTTAATTCATTCATTAAAACCCCAAAAACTATCTTTTATTTCCGACCATCTTCCGTCGAGGTAAATATTTTCTTTAGAGAATATTGGCTATGCGAGTTCAACGGTGCCCTCATATATCCATTCTGAGCACCTGTTCAAATGTTATAAAAACCCGCTCGTACGCTTACTGAACATACCCAAACAAAACATTAGAAATTGATTCTTAGAATACCGGGCCTCGGAATCACGTGCCGTCAATTTTTGCGGGCTTGAAAAATTCCCATGTATTTATGAAAAAAAATTCCAGGGAATTTCCGTGTTATTAAATATATTTTAAATTTGTGTAAAATATTAATTAGAAAACTATTTTTATTAGTCTAATTTAGGTCATTGAATATAATATATAATTAAAATTCTATATACAAACCTAAAATACATTTAAATATTTTTATTTTATAAACTAGCATTTTCATCATGACTATAGGGATTCATTTAATTTTTTTACCATTTATGTGATTTTAAGTTGTCTTAATGGATTAAATATTTTTAATAATTATTATTTACAATTTCAAACATGTTAAACAGAGTTTTAGACCAAATATATTATTAATATTAATTATAATTAATTACAATGTTTAAGGTGAAAATAAGCTTTACAAGGCACTAAACCACTAGTTTATGGACCAAAATGACCAATAAACATGGAAAATATCCATTTTATTTCATTATTTAGACTATTTCCTCAATTTTATCAAATTATAATCGTTATTGGACAGACATTACAAGATAATAAAGTGGGTGTAATTCAAATTACTAAAATATAAAAGAGTTCCATTCATCTCAAATTTTAAAGCACACTCACCCATCTCACCTACTCACACCTATCAATCCTTTTTATCTCAAAATTATCTAATAAAATAGATTCCAAAAATACATCCCATAGAACATAGAATCATTAACATGGTAATAAAGACATTCATGAAATAACTTTGGAGAAATCCAAAAGGAGATACCGACATAAGTTGTAACATCCTTCCTCAATCTATTTAGTTATATTTATTCCTCCAATAATTCATATATACTTATTAAATGATTATATAAAACAAATATCATCAATATACTAATATGTAGTAATGTTAAAAAATTTACCGACACTTATGCACATTTCATTCTAAGGGGTAATGGACATACCATTTTAGTGTACAGAGAACTTACATCTCACAGAAATGATTATTGTTTGTTCTTCCTTTACCGCCTCTAATGGTAGTTATTCTAAAGGAAAATCTATTCAAATTTGATATAAATTATTTTTATAATTTATATATGATTATATATATATATAATATGACTTTTTTCATTACATCTTGTGTGAATACGATAACATTGTTAGTGGAAATGTGGACTACCACATCCTTAAAGTGATATGAATCTTACTAACTATATGTGGAACATATGAAGGATGATTCTGAAAAACATATGTAACATAAATGACATATATATGATACTCTAATTATAATGTATATTTATATCATTTAATTTTCATTATTTTAATATGGAAATGAAATAGATATAGTATTCATGCGTATGTACAGCCTACTGTCTCTATTAATGGTGTGTTTCATTTCCAATATCCAAAAATTTTGGACTATTATAAATTCATATATACATGATATACATAGTATTTACATAATTTTTTTCATTTTTTATATTATGAACCCATTTTCTAATTATTTGTAAAAAAATAACTAGTTAAAACATTCTAAACAAAATATGAAGTTAACACATACAATAGTGAAATTAATGAATGATGAAAAAATAGGTAATAAGATATTACATGAAGTTATCAAATTATATTATAATTATTATTATGGTTACGATGTAATTTAGTGAAATGTTTAATACACTTATACATGAGGTAAGAGTATGTTCAACCTAAAATAAAATGAATTGTGAAGGATTTTGGTCTCACTTTTGATATCCATGGCATAATTATCATGTTCACCACAAACTTTTTTGTGGAGTATTTACATCCTATTTTGATATATTATATCATGAACTATTTTATGTGTATTTTATTTTGTAGTGAAACTGAATTGTTTATTCTATGGGGATTTGTGTTAAATGTTACCCAAGTTTAATGGAAATTTCATAAGATTGTTCATTTTGCATTATGTTATATTACTTCATCATATTCATTAATTTTATAGGATTATTATTATAATTACATGGAGTATATATTAATTTATTTACACATCATGTATGTGTATATATAGTTTATACAGATATTAAACTAAAGTTACTTGTCCCACTTATAAGTTATGTTACTTTCAGGGGATTACATTACAATATTATTTTTTTATTGATTATTTAGACATGAATATAAAAAAATAAATTATTTTAAAATTTTATACTAAACATTTTATTTTTCAACTCTCATGGTTATTCAGGACATATTTTTATTAATATTACCAATTTTTTATTCTATGGTATATAATATATTTTTTAAAATATTTTTATTAAAATCCATCATAAATTTTCTATTTTCCTGGACAAAATTTTTTAATTAAAACCAATATATTTTTAAAATGTTTTCAAAAATGTTTTGAACATTTCAAAACTGATTGACTATATATGATTCCACACTAATTTTATTTTATGATTTTTTTCAAAGGAATCATATTGTCAGAATATTAAGGTGGCATTTTTCTATTTTTTAATTTAAAAAAACGTCGATTTTTACCTTGTATGAAATGTATATATTTACAATCCATCATTTCATTGATTTTTCATTTTCAATAATAAATGGTTGTTTTGGAAAAGAAAATTTATTGATATGTGGTTTTAAAGGAAAAGTATTTTCAAATTGTTTTTCGACATGCAAAGAATATTTTTGAAAAAATTGTTTTTAATATATATTATATAGTATTACTATTCCATAAATATTACACCACATTATTTTACTCCACTCCAGATATTATTTATTGATACAATCATTATTCATCATCTAGATTGTCTAAAATTCATTTAAAAAGGATATTAATTGTAAGAAACCGGTTTTTTTACGAAAGACTTTTGAATATTCTTGATGATATTCCAGAGCGGCGCCTTCAGACGGCGTGAGATTCTGAGCCCGGGAGTGTCCGGAATTAAATTTTCAGTGCGTTCACACTAGAAATGATAAATAAATGGGATAACTCCTAAACAGAGATTCAGATCAGAGATCTGAGTGTGCGTATGGGTCTGGAATTGGGTGTTTACCCTAGGAACGACATAAAACTTGTCGGCGCGGGATGTATGGACCCCTCGATCGCTTTTGGAACAATAAACGGATAAATTAATTTATTTATTTATTCGTTTAATGGTGAAATGCGGGTATCTCATAAATGGTGGCTCAGACTGGAAAACTGAGGGCACCGTTGAGTTCGGAGCGTGGCGTTTACCATAGGAGGGTTATAAGTTTCGCGGGCACGGGCCGTTTGTGAAAAATGGCCCCAGGGGAATTTTCATAATTTGGAGGCCTCAGGCGCTAAGTTATATAAATTTTGAATGGGATATCGGATTAAAATTTTGAGAATGCCATTGTGCTCTGGAGGTGGTGTTTACCCTAAGGGAGGCTTAACTGTGACCCCGTCGGGAGTCGGGTTCGGGCCGACGGGCGGGTGGTTAAGCGTTTTCTATTTAAATGCTTAACACACCCACCTCCCTCTTCTCCTTCCCCTTCCCCCCCTGTCAGCCCTCCTATCTCTCTCCTCCTCCACATCTGGTGAGGCGGCTCTGCTGAGGTAGCTTTAGCAAGGTGGCGGTTCGGCAGCGAAGCTCCGGGCAACGCCCACGTGGTAGGGTTTTCTCGCTTTCATTTTTCCATCCCTCACCTATTTTGAGCATGTTTAATACTGTCGATTCACGGTTGGATTTTCAAAAAATTCCCATGAATTCGTAGTAGAGTTTATGATCATTCCATCACTTGTTTCGGTTCGTAAAACCGAGTTCCGAGGATTTCGCAACCACCCACCGAAGTTTGCGGGTTTGGAGGTCGGCAGTGCGGTCCGGCACGTTCCGGCAGGTGCGGGTGGCTTCAGGCGGTGGCTCTGGATGCGACTGCATGTGGAAGCGGGTGGCTGTGGACGACAGTCCGGGGGTTTTGGGATCTCTGTGTGAGACGGCGGGCGGTCGGGCTTCCGCGCGGCGGCACCGGCGTAGCGCGAAGGAGGAGGGGTCGCGGGGTGCGCGACCCCGCGTGCGGTGCGACCGGGACCCGCATGTCGCAGATCACTTCGGGGAAAGCGACTGGCCATGATGGCCGGTCGGTGGTGACAGGCCACAGCCAGCTGGCCGCGGTGG
Organism: Viscum album; assembly: GCA_963277665.1. Taxonomy (NCBI): domain Eukaryota; kingdom Viridiplantae; phylum Streptophyta; class Magnoliopsida; order Santalales; family Viscaceae; genus Viscum; species Viscum album. The sequence continues at coordinate 1,599,693,117 of OY728161.1, forward strand.
AGACAACCGAACCCGCGGCCAGGCCGCAGGCCGGCCCAAGAGGGTCCCCCTTTTTATTAAAATCTTCAGACGCCCATATTTCGGGCTTCGGGTGTCCGTTTTGCGCGCCGTCGGTGGAAGAACAGACCTTGTGGTGAGGGTAACGTTTTGATATTATTTCAAGACTTTTTAATTTCAGAAACAAGGGGCGTCGGAGGCACGACATGTCCTTAAGTGGACAGTCGATTTTCCCAAGATTTTTATTTTGGACGGCGCAGACGCGTCCGACGTCCGTTTTGAGCGCCGTCAGCGGCATTGCGACCCTGGCACTGAGACGGAGGTTTCCAAGGTGGTTTCGGACGCTGAATCCAGAGTTGATGCGTGGGCCCCATGGCCCGTCTTTTGAGATGCGTGCAGCTTTTAGCGACTTTTTCACTGGACATCCGTTCGGGGCGTGCGAGCAGTCGATGCTGGGTGTTTTTCTAAGGGTATCGCGTTGGCACAGTCTGCCCCATGTAATTCCACACGATGGTGCGGGCCCCGCGAGGGTCGTTTCGGGATTTGACGGTGATTTCAAGCTTTATCACCCGATGTCTGTTTTGGACAAGTGAATAGTCCATTTCATGTACTTTTTCGAGAGGATCGCAACGGTGTGATCTGTCCGTTGAGTTTCAGGACCTGGATACGGGTCCAGCGTAGTACCGCTCATGTGCGTTGTGCCGGAATGCACCTTTTTCTCCATATATTCGTTGCAATCATGTGGGTAGTGCTTTGGATGCATTTTCCCAAGGGGATCGCATTTGTACGTTGCGCCCAACTATTTTCGGGGCCACGTTTTGGGATCACGGCACATCGTTCAGGCGTGAGGAGTTGTTGGTGACTTTTCCGTCGGATATCCGTTGGAGGTGAGTAAGTAGTCAATCTCGCATATTTTTCCACGAGGATCACAACGCTGCGATCCGTTTGGATGTGTGGAGCCTCTCACGCGATCTTGTTAAATGTTAATGACACTCTGATGGCAGTTCTTCTCGCCGTGTTTGCAGAGAACCCTTGGCGTGTGATCGTGCACTCTTGTGAGAGTGATGTAAATGGATCACGAGATGTGGTTGGCCGTGCCTGGGCCTTTGAGGTGGAGTTGTTATGTCACACCATTGCGTTAACATTGGGTGTCGTGTGCACGATAGCCCTTGGGCTGAAAGTGAGGAATAATCTAGGAGTATATGGGAGTGCTTGGAGGTACATCTGGTTTTTAGCTAAAGAGTTCGTGCGGTTGGATGGAGCTGACTTGGGGCCACACGTCGTGTGGGTCCCATGTGCGTGTCATGTTCTTCTTTGCGTACTTTGACCTCTCGCGACGTAGAGGGTCCCTCTGTGGGTTTGTTTGACCAGTTGTGTGGAGTTTTTCCCTTGGCTCGGTGCTTGTTTGTTGACCAGCAGGGTTGAGTGGTCTCCCTCTAGTTTTGTTCTCGATGGATCGGCTAGTAGCGGTGCTAGTGGCACCCCATGATGGAACAGGCGCTGAAACGCTTTTGGGAGAGTTGTTATAGAGTTGGGTGGTTGTGCGATACCCACTCCGTGTTCGATTGGATAGTGTTGTACCCTCCAGTAGAGATGGTCAGAGCAGTTCTAATTTTTACCCTCCAGTGGGGCTGGGTAGTGGGTTACTCATCGACTTCTTCGGGTTTACCCTCCAGGAGGGATGGGCAGTGGGTTTCTAATTGACTTTTATGGTCTACCCTCCAGAAGAGACTGAGCAGTGGGTTACCCAATGCTCTTAGGGTCTACCATCCAACAGAGAGTGGGCAGTGGGACACCCGACGACCTCTTAGGGCCTACCCTCCAATAGGGTTGGGCAGTGGGTCGCTCGTCGTATAGTTTCAGGTCTACCCTCCAGCAAGGCTGGGCAGTGGGCCCCCTGTCGACTTATTCCAGGTCTACCCTCCAGCGGGGCTGGGCAGTGGGTCGCCTGATGATGTATTATGGTTTACCCTCCAGCAGGGTAGGGAAGTGGGTCTCCTGTTGATGTATTATGGTTTACCCTCCAACGGGACTGGGCAGTGGGTCACCCGATATCATATTACGAATTACCCTCCAGAAGGGCTGGGCAGTGGGACACCTGTTGGAATTCCAGACTCTGTCCTCTCTACTAGGATAGTCTATGGCTTTACTCTACGATTACTAGAGCGGGACCCTTGGCTATACGGGTCAGTGTTGTGACGACTTGACTTTGAGGAGACCTCTCGACTGCAGGGCAGTGACGAGGCAGGGTTTGAATTTGCCCAGAACTCTCAAGTACGAGGGGCGCTTTCCCCCACCGAGACGCGTCCTTGTGACGCGACCTAAAACCATGAAGGCGAGTCAGTGCCGCCCAAAGATGATATTGTCGATGTGCGGTGGTTTGAGACCCTTGACTTGCGATTCGGGGCAGATGTGCAGGATGCTGGGCATCGATGGTGTTTCTTTTGGGACTGTTGGCGACTAATTTTCTTGGGCTGAGTTACGGGACGGAATTCCCCCTTACGACATTTTTCGGGTTTCTTGGCAGAGAATATATATTTATATACCTCGTATGAGTACCCAACCCTTGGTTTTGGCTACTCTCTTTCCATGAGAGACGAATACGCGCGGGTTATGCCACGTGCATTCCGTTTCTATCTTCTCGTTGTTGGATGAGTATACTCTCCTAATATAGGTAGTGAAGACTCGACGAGATGTTCATCTTCTCACCGTTTCCAGCTCCTTGTGTCTGGACGAGTCTACCTTCTTTCCTTTTGTTGGGTTGAGCTGGACTCTCTGCTGTGATGTTACTCTTTACTACACCCTCGGTTGGACTCCGTTACTTTCCATGTTCGCTCTACTGCTCACCCTTCAGTACCTCTTTTGTATCTCCCTCGAGCATTCGGGATATCCTACTGAGTATTTTTATACTCACCCCTACTTGGGCTTTGCCGGCACATGGTGTGCCCTTGCAGACGACAGACAGGTTGGTCGTGACTTCATTGGAGTATAAGAGTTCGGGAGCTTGGACCCCGTGTGGTGGTCATAGCCGGGTTCCAGGTGGGAGACCCATCAACTGTCTTTTTGTTTACAAGTTTCCGGGTTTTGGAACTTTTCTGGTTGGGTGTGTGTTTTTCCCCTTTCTCCTTTTCAACACATTACTTCTACTGTTTAGAGGTCGATGCACATTTGTGGAATTTATATAGCAGTTGCCCTTTTCTTTACTGGTCGATTCTTTTACTCAGCAATGTTGCATTGAGTGTGCTATGTGTGTGTGTACAGGTACTCAGGAAAAGGCCTCCTCGAGTTATTGTGCCTTCGGCGCTGGTTTCCAGCCCCTGGCCTATGGAGGCGGGCTTGGGGTAGTTGTGTCTCGAGCCCAGGTAGGGTCGGCTCGTGACAAAGTGGTATCAGAGCTGGTTCACTCCTTGGGACGTTGTTCGGACATCCCTAAAATAGGAATTGGTTGGGATTCAGGGCAACAGTTTCAACTTGTCTCGAGAGCGGCTCTCAGGTCAGGGAGTCCAGTGATGGTGTGGCAGCCGACGTATCCATTCACAATGATCTTGATAACTCGCTTGTCAACTCGGCATGCTGAGACACTTGTTGCAGGGAAATTTTTTTGTGCATCACATAGGATTCAGTCTTTGACTGTCCTTCTTGAGTCAGCTCCCCATCGTTGCTATTGGTATATACATTATGCTCATCTGACCGCAGTAGTCCTTGATAATATTTAGGATGTCTCCGTGAGGACAGCCAGCCAGGATACCAGCTTTGGTTCGTGATGATGACCTTGTGAGCTATGAGGCCACAGTCGAGGACCTATCATGCGAGCCCCTCTGTCCGGGTGGGCTGGTAGCAGCACCCCACCTGTTGAGAAGCTTGCAGTTTCAGCAGAGCAGGCTGAGCTTGAGAGTAGGTTGAGCGCGCTACGCGAGTTCCAGCGGCAGAGACCGCTGACGTTCAGTGGTGAGCCATACCCTCAGGCAGTAGAGGTTTAGCTCGAGGAAGTGGTTAGCCTTTTTAGGCTTGTGAAAATGCCGACAGATCACAGAGTGGATTTGGCAGCCATCCTTTTTTGAGGATCATCTTGGCGTTGCTGGGGTCTGGTGACTCGGTTTCTTGAAGAGTCGTCGCTTTTGTGGGGTTACTTTCAGTTGTTGTTTCGTAAGGAGTTTTTACCCTCCTTCATTCACTCCGTTTGGATTCTGGAGCTCCTGTAGATTCAGTAGGGAGGGATGACGGTGGCCGAGTACGCGACTAGTTTTGCAGACCGTGCACATTCTTACCTGGACTTGGTCCATGATGACAACATTCGAGCGCGGAAGTTTGAGTAGGGTCTTTGCCGAGAGATTCATGCTATCATAGTACCCTTGCGCATTTCCACATATTCCAGGGTGCTAGAGCAGGCATTGGTGACATATGGCTTCCTGTCACGTTCTAGAGTTGGTGATGGCAGAAGGCACGTTGGAGCTGAGACGTCTGCCGCAGCTAGTGGGAATCGGCAAGCAAGACATCGATGCAGGTGGATTTCTGACAACCGGACTCAGGGGTGTGGTTGTACACCAAAGTGGCGTCAGAGGGCACCAATGCAGCCCAGAGGAAGTTGGTGCTATGTTTGTGGTGGGTGAGTTCACTTGGCACGAGACTGCCCGACCCGAGTTGCTGAGAGCTTCGACCTGGCAGCAGGCGCACCACCACGGCAGTGGCAGCTCCATGATTAGATTAATACCCAGGGAGGTGGTGCTAGCATAGGATCGGGATGAGTTGGTCGTGGGGGCTGACTTTACAAGATCTCCCCATCACCACTAGGTGGTCCATGTCAGGCTCCAGGAGATGACAGTTGGGACCACAGATAGCCGCGTGCTTTGGATGTCTACGATCCTGCAGAGCATGGGATGGTGAGAGGTACCCCTTTTGACTCTTCTACTTTTTGATGTAGAATTGTTAGGCTTTCCATGTGAAAGGATTTTCTCCTTGCTCATTGTTTGAGGTGTTACTAGGGTGATGTAGGGCGTAGGGTGTAACCCAGTGTTGGTATGGAAAAAGGCGTGAAACCTTTTCCTTTAGTCGATGGTGTTGTCTCCTTAGCTTCCAAGCGTGTAAGAGAGTCTTGGTTGAGAGACATCGACTATGAAATCTTGCTTGACCAGATATACTTGGGTGTTTCACCATATGGATATTCTGAAGGAGGGAATCACCGGGCCTTGTTCCAGGTGTGGGTGGTGATTCCAGTCATGGCGCGCAGCGAAGAGGTTTGGCCGGGGAGGTGAGCTACCCCCGAGAGACTTCGGGCCGATTGAAATTATGAAAAGGGATGGCGAGGTTCCCTAACACCTTTCCCTAACCCCAAAGTCTGTAGTGGGTGAACGACATTGGTGAGGGCTGACCTATCATGAACAGATCAATCCTTTGGTCTATGTGCAGTGACGCAGAGCTGTGCGTGGGTTCTTCTGGGTACGGAAGAGCTGGGTGTGGGCCTAGTACCATGTGTTGGTCCCTATTTTTGCTTTTTGGGGATGGAAAACATGAAGGATAGAAGGATTTAAGAACCAGTTCTTTTCTATGAAAGCCTTTGGAATATTCTTGATGATATTCTAGAGCAGCCCCATCAAACGTTGTGCGATTCCGAGACCCGGAGTGGCCAGAATTAAATTTTCAGTGCGTTTACACTGGAAATGCTAAATAAATTGGATGACTACTAAACGGAGCTTTAGATCAGAGATCCGAGTGTACAGACGGGTCTAGAATGCAGTGTTTTCCCTAGGAACGATATAAAACTTGTCGGTGTGGGATGTTTGGACCCCTTGCTCGCTTTCGAAACGTTAAAAGGATTAATTAATTAATTAATTAATTCGTTTAATGGTGAAATGAGGGTATCTCCTAAATGGTGGCTCGGATTGGAAAACCGAGGGAACCGTTGAGTTTGTAGCGTGCTGTTTACCCTATTAGGGGTATACGTTTCGCGGGCGCGGGCCGTTTGTGAAAATGGCCCCAAGGGCATTTTTGTAATTTGGCAGCCTCATGTGCTAAATTTTATAACTTTTGAACAGAATCTCGGATTAAAATTCGGAGACCTCCATTGTGCTCGGGAGGTGGTGTTTACCCTAAGGGAGGCTTAACCGTGACCCCGTCGAGGGTCGGGTTCGGGCCGACAGGCGGGTGGTTAAGCGTTTTCTATTTAAACGCTTAACACACCAACCTACCTCTTCTCCTTCCCCTTCCCCCTGGAAGACCTCCTCTCCCTATCCTCCTCCACCTCCAGCGAGGTAGATTCGGCAAGGTGGCCGTTCGGTAGTGAAGCTCCGGGCAATGCCCACGAGGTAGGGTTTTTTCGCTTTCATTTTGCCTTCCCGCACCTACTTTGAGCATGTTTAATAATGTCGATTCACTGTTGGATATTGGAACAAATCCCATGAATGCGTAGTAGAGTTTTTTATCATTCCATAACTTGTTTCAGTTCTTTATATCAAGTTCTGAGGACCTCGCAACCACCCGGCGAAGTTTGTGGGTTTGGAGGTGTTTCCGACGGTCGGCAGGGCGGTCCGGCGAGTTCCGGCGGGCACCGGTGGCATCAGGTCGTGGCTCTGGTGGAGACGGCGTGCGGCAGCAGGCTGCTGCGGACGGCAGGATGGGGGTGGTGGGGCTCCCTGGGTGAGACGGAGGGCGGTCGGGCTTCCGCGCGGCGGTGCCGGCGTAGCGCGAAGGAGGAGGGGTCGCGGGGTGCGCCACCCCGCGTGCGGTGCGACCGCAACCCGCATGTCGTGGGTCGATGCGGGAAAAGATCCCGGCCATGATGGCCGGTCGGTGGCGACAGGCCGCAGCCATCTCTCCGCGGTGGAGCGAACCGGACCCGCAGCCGGGCCGCGGGCCGGCTGAGGGCGGACCGGCCGGACCGGGCCGGTCTGGCCCAAGAGCGTCCCCCTTTTTTTAAAATCGTTGGACGCCCGTATTTCGGGCTTCGGGGGTCCGTTTTGTGCGCCGTTAGCGGCATCATAGACCTTGAATCGAGGGCAACGTTTTGAGATGGTTTTGGGAATTTTTAATTCCGGAAAAGAAGGGCCTTGGAAGCGCGACGCGTCCTTAAGTGGACGGGCGTTTTCCCGAGATTCTTGTTTTGGACAGTGCGGACGCGTCCGACGTCCGTATTGAGCGCCATCAGCGGCGTTGCGACCCTGGCACTGAGACGGAGGTATCTAGGGTGGTTTCGGGCGCTGAACCTAGAGTTGAGGTGTGGGCCCCATGGCCCGTCTTTTGAGCTGCGTGCTTCTTTTAGCGACTTTTTCATCGGACATCTGTTCGAGGCGTGCTAGTAGTCAATGCTAGGTGTTTTTCTGAGGACATCGTGTTGGCGCAGTCTGCCCGCTGTAATTCCACACGATGGTGCGGGCCCCGCGATTGCCATTTCGGGATTTGACAGTGATTTCCAGCTTTATCACCAGATGTCCGTTTTGGACAAGTGAATAGTCCATTTCGTGTACTTTTTTGAGAGGATTGCAACGGTGTGATCCGTCCGTTGAGTTTCTAGATCAGGATGCGGGTCCCATGTAGTACCGCTCGTGTGTGATGCGCCGGAATGCACCTTTTTCTCCAGATATCCATTGCACTCATGTGGGTAGTGCTTTGGATGCATTTTCCCGAGGGGGTCGCATTTGTATGATGCACCCGACAGTTTTTGGGGCAGAGGCTCGGGATCACAGCACGTCGTTCGGGCGTGAGGCGGTGTTGGTGACTTTTTCGTCAGATATCCATTGGAGGTGAATAAGTAGTTGATCTCACGTTTTTTCCACGAGGATCACAACGGTGTGATCCGTTTGGTTGTGCAGAGCCTCTCGCGCGATCTTGTTAAATGTGAAAGGCACTCTGATGGCAGTTCATCTCGCCGTGTTGGCAGAGAACCCTTGGCTTGTGATCGCGCACTCTTGGGAGAGTGATTTAAATGGTTCACGATATGTGGTTGACCATTCCTCGGCCTTTGAGGTGGAGTTGTTACGTCACACCTTTGCGTTGACGTTGGGTGCCGTGTGCACGATATCCCTTGGGATGAAAGTGAGCTATACTCTGGGAGTATAAGGGAGCGCTTGGAGGTACGTGTGGTTTGTCCCTGAGGCGTTCGTGCACTTGGATGGGTTTGAAATGGGGCCACACTTCGTGTGGGTCCCATGTGTGTGTCGTGTTCTGCTTTGCGAACTTTGACCTCTTGCGACATAGAGGGTCCCTCTCTGTGATTGTTTGACCAGCAGGGTGGGGTTTTGCCCCTAGCTCTGTGCTCGTTTATTGACTAGCAGGGTTGAGTGGTCTCTCCCTAGTTTCGTTCTCGATGGATCGGCCAGTAGGGGTGCTAGTGGAACCCCGTGATGGAACAGGCGCTGAAACTCTTTTGGGAGAGTTGTTATGGAGTTGGGTGGTTGGGCGATACCCACTCCGTGTTCGATTGGTCAGTGTTGTACACTTCAGTAGAGATGGCCAGAGCAGTTCTGAGTTTTACCCTCCAGCGGGGCTGAGAAGTGGGTTACTCATCGACTTCTTTGGGTTTACCCTCCAGCAGGGCTGGGTAGTGGGTTGCTCACTGACTTTTAGGGTCTACCCTCCAGCAGAGACTGGGTAGTGGGTCACCCAATGCTCTTAGGGTCTACCCTCCAGCAGAGACTGTGTAGTGGATCACCTGACACACTTAGGGTCTACCCTCTAGCAGAGACTGGGCAGTGGGTCACCCGACGACCTCTTAGGGCCTACCCTCCAGCAGGGATGGGCAGTGGGTCGTCTGTCATCTAGTTCCAGGTCTACCCTTCAGCAAGGCTAGGCAGTGGGACGCATGTCGACTTATTTCAGGTCTACCCTCAAGCGGGGCTGGGCAGTGGGTCACCTGATGATGTATTATGGTTTACCCTCAGCGGGGCTGGGCAGTGGGTCGCCTGATGATGTATTATGGTTTACCCTCCAGCGGGACTGGGCAGTGGGTCCCCCGATATCATATTACGAATTACCCTCCCGCAGGGCTAGGCAGTGGGACAACTGTTGGCATTCTAGACTCAGTCCTCTCGACTAGGCTTGTCTATGGCTATACTCCATGATTACCAGAGCAGGACCCTAGGTTATACGGGTCAGTGTTTTGATTGCTTGACTTTGAGGAGACCTCTCGACTGCAGGGCAGTGACGAGGCGGGGTTTGACTAAACCCGGAACTCTCAAGTATGAGGGGCACTTTCCCCCACTGAGACGTGTCCTTGTGACGCGGCCTAAAACCGTGCGGGTGAGTCAGTGTTGCCCAAAGCGGATAGTGTCGAGGTGCGGTGTTTTGAGCCCCTTGACTTGCGATATTGGGCAGACGTGCGGGATGTTGGGCATCGATGGTGTTTCTTTTGGAACTATTGGCGACTCATTTTCTTAGGCTGATCTACGGGACGAAGATCCCACTTACGACATTGTTTGGGCTTCTTGGCAGAGCATATATATGTATATACCTCGTACGATTACCCACTCCTTGGGTTTTGGCTACTCTCCTTCCAGGAGAGACGGAGACGTGCGGGGTATGCCACGTGCATTCCGTGTCTAGCTTCACGTGGTTGGATGAGTCTACTCTCATGCTATAGGTAGCGAATACTCAATAAGAAGTTCATCTTCTCACCGTTTCCAGCTCTTTATGTCTGGAAGAGTCTACGTTCTTTCTATTTGTTGGGTTGAGCTGGATTCTCTACTGTGCTGCTACTCTTTACTGCACCCTCCGTTGGACTCCTTTATTTTCCATGTTCGCTCTACTGCTCACACTTCGGTACCTCCTTTGTTTCTCCCTCGAGCCTTCGGGTTATCCTACTCAGTATATTTATAATCACCCCTTCTTGGGCTTTTCCCACACTTGGTGTGCCCATGCAAACGACGGACAAGTTGGTCATGACTTCAGTGGAGAATAGGAGTTCAAGAGCTTGGACCGCGTGCGGTGATCGTAGTCGGGTTCCAGGTGGGAGACCCACCAGGTGTCTTTTTGTTTACCTGTTGCCGGGTTGTGGCACTTTTCTGTTTGGGAACGTGTTTTGCCCCTTTCACCTTTTCAGCACTTTACTTTTACTTTTTAGAGGTCGATGCACATTTGTGGTCTTTATATAGCAGTTTCGTTTTTCTTTAGTTGACTTTTCTTTTACTCTGCACTGTTGCATTGAGTGTGCTACGTGTGTGTGTACAGGTACTCAGGAAAAGGGCTCCCCGAGTTATTGTGCCTTAGACGCTGGTCTCCAGCCCCTGGCCTTTGGAGGCAGGCTTGGGGTAGTTGCGGCTCGAGCCCGGGTAGGGTCGTGTCATGACATTAATGAAATTCAATTCCTTTATTATTTTGTTCGTCCCGTTGAAAGATTAAATTCACTTTGATCATTAAAAATTAAATTTTACCCAATTATCTATATCAATAATCATGGATATGTTTATTTTTGAATCAGTGTACATTTTTTCATAAGGTTTTTATTTTTAATATAAATTTATTATTTGGGGAAATGTTGATAAATCAGTATCCTTTATTAAATATTATTATTAGAAAATGAATATTTTTTATTCAATATAATAAATTTTATGGACATGAAAGACACATGTTGGGGACTATTGAAAGAAATACCTATGGGTTGGGGACCAATTAATACAAGCCCCTTGATGTGTCAGTAGTCTCATGAGATGAAATAATTTAACAAATATAACATTGTGTTTCATTCTATGAAGATTAGATCGGTTATCTAACCATTTAAAAAAAGGATATTATTAATTTTTATAATAAACCAACTAATATTTACAAATTAATAAATGATTTATTTCATAATATAACAATAAATTCAATCCAAAATAAAAAAAACTATTATATTCATGAATTAGGCACAAAAAATAAAATCATGAACATTTTATACAATAACATTATTAAAAACATCCTTAACATGAATTATGGAAAACTTCTTGAACATCCTAAAAATTATAAGATAATTTATATTAGATAAAAATATTTAATAATAATTCTCCATTTAAATAATATTTATTTAGAAAATCAATTAATTCTAAAATTCATAAAATAAATTTTAATATTATTAAATAAATATCAGAATAAATATCATTTAAAAATTAAAAGTAATACGATGAATTTGTTTCCATTATTCTAAAAATAAATATATAAATACTCACATTTCTCTATCTTTTTTATATATCCCATTAATACACCAAAAAACACCCTAAGAGTTTGGTGTGTGAGGGTGGGACATTTATGGGACAGTTTAGTGCAAATTATTTTTACATGATATCATTGAGAATGAAATTTTACCTTGAAGGGTTTCTCTCAGGCTATTGTTACTGGATCTAACCTTGGTATTGTTATTGGGAATAGCACAGAAATTATTTATCCCTCATAGGCATTGATAAATGGTCTTCATAGGGTTTGATCCTATTGGTTGAGGCCATCACATCCTTTTTATGTGTCAAATAGATTTTTTAGAACCCTATGTTTACCGTAATCATGTAGTAATTATTAAATTACTATATTTTCAATGATACTGGTTATTAACAGTAAATTAAATATGATAGTATAAAACCAAAAGAGTGAATGTGTTTTCTATTAACATCTTACATAATAGTATATTTAATTGAATTAAATGGGTAATTTTATATATAATATTTTTGTTCATTACAATCTTCACCCATTTAGAAATTTTACCCTAAAAATTTCCCTTTACTTAAACTAAAACAGATCAGGATATCCATTTATCATTACTTCCTCAAGTTCTAATGATTCTTCTTCAAACTACTTATTTATACACAACCCTTTTTCTTGGGGAATGTTCTTATTTCATTTAACTTTTTCTATAGGATCTATGATCTTCTATAGATCCTCCTCATAAGAACAATCATTATCTAATCTAACCACCTCTATATGGAGTACATGTGATGGTTATGATATATACATCATCAAGTGTGATACATGAAATATGTCATGTACTTGAGATATGATTTTTTTGAGTGATATTAAACATTTCACTACTTTGATTCAATAAAGGATCTCAAATGGAATGATGTAGATTAGAAAAATCATTCCCATTATTAGAAAAATCACCACTTCCTTCCATGGAGAAGTGCGGATGATTTCCCCATCTATGAGGAAAAAATTTAGGTCTCTTAGATGATAATTTTCATATATCTTATATAGACTCTCAGTATCATTACTGTGTTGATGAATTTTCATAATTGTATCCACCATTTACTCATCCATTTTAGGACCTATATCTTTTCATTCGCCATCTTCATCACAAAATAACCGTGTTCTTCATCTCTTCCCATAAAGGGATATATGTGGATCCATTTGGAGGCTCGAGTAGAAACTGATTTTGTAATATAACTCTCCATGAGGATTATGTTGGTTCCATTATCCTTTAATGTTAATTGAGAATTATCTCAACATGTATTCAAGTGTTTGGACATTCCACTCATATTGGTCTTTTCTTTGACCATGATAATACATATTGAAGATAAACTCGGTGTTTAGAGCATGCTACATAATTTTTTCAAACATATAGTTAAATCATGGATCTTGATCAGACACAATTTATTGTGGTACTCTATGTAGCCTTACCACTTCTATGACTCATATCTACACATGTCAATTTAGTGAGAAATACCCTAAAGTATTAATGAAGTTTGTTGTCTTTTTAAGACTGTCCAAAAAACTCATATAGATTTTTATCCTTTAGATTACAATGTATGTCACGTAAATAATTCCATTGTGATGTTTTTTCATTTCAATGTGGTTATGGGTAATGGTAGCATCATCTCAATAGACTAATTTTCTTCATTCTTAACATTCTTACAAACCATAACATTGATGAGTTTTTTTCAATCTTATTATTCATGTTATCTCACTAATAGTGTTCATAGGGTTCTCTATACCTATTTTTGTTTCCTGGGTGAATGGAGAATTTCAAAATACAATAATCATCTAATATTTCCTTATTTAACATATAATTTTATAGAACACATAGTCTTGTACAAAATCTGAAAATTCCTTCTTCTTTAACATTAAACACTGTGAATTTCACTTTTCATATTTTTTCAACTTTCTTGTTAACTCCTACATCATAATTTTTAGCATCCCTAAGAATTTCATGAAGATATAGTTGAGAAATAATTTTGGAAAGGATTGATTATGTTCCCTCCTTTATGATTACCATCTCCATCCTCTTCAATTATAAGAAAATTGGATCCTTCAAAATTATCATATATGACCAAATTTTTGGATCCATTCTACATAGAGAACATGTCACATTACATTCATTACAAGGATGGTAGTGTATTGAGTATTCATAATCCATGATGAGAATTAACCATCTATTCTGGTGCATATTAGTTTCTTTATTAGTGAATATATACTTACAGATATTGTAGTCAATATAGATCTCACACATCTCCCAATAGAGATAATGTCGTAAGATTTTCAAAAATAAAGATCACAAATTCCAACACTAGATCATGTGTGTGATAGTTTTTCACCTGAATATTCAATTTATTTGAAGAATAAGCTATGTCTTTTTCGTTCCGCATTAACCGATTTCATTATACCATCTTCAAGGAATCACATAACATTATCAAATGTTCTCTAATTGTGCGTAGTGTAAGATCATGGGTAGTGATAAGCCTCCTTTAAAATCCAATATTCTTTCTTATCATTCTTCATTCCAAGAAAACATGACTCCATTTCTAATTAAAATGGTTAGAGGGTTGGATAATCATGATAAATTTATAACTAATTGGTGATAATATCCTGGTAACAAAATGAAACAATTTATATTTATCACTCATGTTGTCCTTATACATCCATCAATTGATTTTGTTGTTGAAGGATCAACAAATATCAAAATATTGTTATGATATTCCCCGAGAATGAAAAATTATTCAATAATAAATGACACTTGTATTAATTTTCAAAAAACATCTCCTTCTCAATGTCTTTATTATAATTCTCAGATAATCCTCATTCTCATGCTAGGATTTGGAGGACATTATAATATCATCTATAAATACTATCACAAATATTTGAATAGAATATTTAAATAACATATACATCATGTCCATGAATATGTCTGGAGGATTAGTAAGTACGGATGGCATCACTATAAACTCACAGTGCTCATACATTATATGAAAAGTACTATTGGGTATATAATTATTCTTCACTATAACATGGTAATATCTCATTAATTGATCCACCATAAGGGGGTATTTATCTCCATATATATTTTCTAACAACTCATCAATATCTGGTTGAGTATACATGTTGTTTATAATTCTTTTTTGAGTTAATGATAATCAATGGAAATTCACATTGTCCCATACATATTCTCAATAAATATTTTGTAAAGACCCAGAATTTACATTTAATTTTTTATGAAATATATGTGAAATTTACGAGTCCGCGAAAATTGGGATTTTGGTATGTGGAAAGAGTTAACTTCTGATAGCATTCATGTTTTCACTAACGTTCTATGGTAATTCATGTTTCAAGAAAACATGTGATTAAGGAATTCAAATGATTGTAATTTTACCGACAAGATAAATCTTATGATATATAGGGATAAATAATGTTATTCTTGTGGTAGAAACTAGTTTTATTTTATTAAATGGTATGATAGATGAATTATAAGTCCTTATACAATTAACCTCACCATAGATGGACTTATGTATATTTAATAACTTTTAAAAACATTATGTTTGAGATAGATGGAATGAACTATCTTTCTATCGCATGATCTTCTCACACTTCATGGATGACAAATTCAACTTCATTTCTATAAGAGATGAAGTTGAAATTGTTCAAGGCATGAGAAACGGTGAGATTTTACCAAAATCATGTAATTATTTCTTTTAATTTAAAAATTCTTCAACATTTGGGAAATTATCTTGAAGAACAAAAATTTTGTCATAGTGCCCTCATATCTGATGAATCAGATGGTAACATAGATCTTCACAAATTTATGTAATTGTGATTGTTGTATTTTTCATAGCCATTTCCTCTACCACTCTTCAATGGAACATGATAGTTAGATTTTCCTTCCATATCTGTATTTTCACTTATGTTCTCCTATGTCGAAACCCAGTGATGATTTACATTGGGTAATAATTACATTTCATACTTTAGATTTCAAAATTAAGTTTTAGTATTAATTTTTACGATATGGGTTTCAATGAGAGAAATTTTCAAGTAGAAAACCATTTATAACATCGACAAATTTCTAGGGAGAAATTCATTTTAAGGGGCGTAGAATGTAACAACCCGAGATTTTATGAGATATATTCTTTTTAATTTCATTGATATCTTCTGTTGTACGCTAAACCAAGATTATCTTGCACTATAAAAAACACCATATTAGTTTGTATTATATGCAACACTATTCTTGGCTTGTGTTACATGCAAGAGTAACCTTCCTCAATAGCCTGTGTTGTACGCAATACTGAGTTTCCCTAAACAACGATATGTTATTAAAATATTATATAAACTACCCATTATGAATAGTAATGACCACTTTTTTAAATTTTATAAATTTTATCATTCAAAATGGACTTCATTTTTGTATTTGGAATATCGAAATTAGCCTAGGGTGAATTTTTAATATTTTTCTGAAAACATTCAATTTTTGATGAATAGTGAAAACACTAAGTTATTAGTTAAAATCAGTTTTTTATTAAAATAATAACTTATATTATTTAAATTTATTTTACATCAAAACAGATACATAATACTTATATATTTCCAATTAAATTTATTGAGGTCATTTTTTAATAATTTTAGATATATGAAAAATTTATTGAACATTTTACCGTCTCTTACCCACCTCCTAGGAGAATTTGAAAATTTATATAAAACATAATATTACATATTTAGTGAGTTGAATTCCAAAAATCTAAGAGACACGGTTAATATCAAAGGGTAAAATGTGGTTCAATAAGATAAAAATAATTTTTTGTGAATACTAACGTTTTAATTTTATTAACCACGGTTAAAAGAAAATAGGGTAATTAAGTGTAAAAATGATATTTTTATTACACTAACTCATGTCTTAATTCTATTTGATAAGTCTAATTCGAACAAAAACAACCTTAGTAATAAAAGATGACCATTTAGGTCAACTTGGATTATATTAAAACATTTATAATTAATTAATTCAAAGAAGAGCTAAAAGAATTAAAATCAGAGTTTAATAAGTAAAACAATTTTTAATATAAGGTTATATATAAGATAAATTTGACTATAAATATTCATTATAGATATAAAACTAATTCCTACATAATGCTATTTTATTTATAATTTTTAGACATTATATAATTTAATTTATTTATGACACATGGATGATGGGGAAATTACCTTATTAATGAAATATTAAAATAATTGATATTATAAATTCCAAAATAAATGTAATTTGATACTTTTTATAAATTACAATAATTTTATATGTTAATAAAACTTATTAGGGTTGATTATATGAATTATTTTCAAATTAATAATGTTGTTATGAATTTATAGAAAACAAAATACCAAATAGTGTAAAAATTGATATTAAAGAGATTTTAAAACAAATATTGTATTATTAATTGATATAATGGTCCTAAAAATCTAAATATATTCCAAAAGACTTAAATGATAAAAATTATGCCATTAATGAACAAATTGGGGTTAGATTGGTAGTTTATTGATTGTTTATTAACCATATAGTGTAAGAATACAAGAATACATGGTAAAAGTTAAATTATTTAAAATAGAGTTAAATCTAAATTATAAGGTTAAATTGGTAACCTAAACATGTCTAAAACCTATTGGTTGTGAGGATTTAGACCAATACTCACCCTAGCCTCGAAATAAGTCACTTTGGATCCTTTAGAAACCGAATATGAATTTATTATAAAATAATATTTTATGTTTTTCCTAAGGTGTCCTGCACCCCTCTTGTAAAAGGTCACTCCCCTTCTCTCTAATTCAATCCTCCACAACCATTTTTCCTAGACACACCCTACCCAAATACAGTCTCAACTGTCCTAACTTAATCCTAGAGGCCATTATTTAGTCCAAAATCCAACCTATGTTTCCCTTTTAATAAAATCAAAAGGAAGAACCTGGAGAAGAGGTAAATATCTCACCACCTATTTCAAATTCCTTTCTTCTTCCACATCCTACTTCATTGTTGTTTCTATTATAGAATAATCACTCCAGTGTCATATATATACATCTAGGTTTTTATAAAATGTTTACAACCATATTATTTATTTTATCCATCCTATGAATGAAAAAGTCACCACACATGCGTACGTACGGCTTATCATCTCCACATCGTGGTTTAGTTTGTTATTCAAACATTTAGTCATTTGGATGGGTATAATAATTAGTATAAATGATATAAATGATAAATATAAGATTATTATGATTCTTTATATATGATATATCATCCAATTATATACTATTTTAATATCAAAATCTTGATATCATCGCTCATACATAGGTAAGCACTACAGTCTCCACGAAAACGATGAGATTAATTTTCCATGATTAACCATTCAAACATGATTATAAAGTATATATAATAATTAATAATTATATATATTACATAAAAATTATACTTTATTTATTTACATATATGTTTTATTTACTTAATTATATGATATTAAATAAGGAAATGAAAATAGTGTTCATGCGTACATACGGTCTACCGTCTCCATGAACGGTGTATTTAATTCCATTTATTGAACTATCATATATATTTATATACTGAATATATATTCTATATAAATAATGTTTTAAATTTTTAAAATATGTAAATCAGGATATAATTAAGAAGAACTTGTCGAAACACATACGATAAATGAAACGGTTTTACCCAAAACACTACTTTAACATGGAATTAAAAAATGAATGGGAAATATGAAGTCATAAGTGAACCATATATGATATCATAAAAATTAATATGATTACATAATAAGTCAATTACATTATTTAAATCATTATACAGGATTTTCGGATACGTACGATGCATATCTGATCTATGGTAAGGGATAATTATTCCAATCTCGTTCTTATCCGTGATTTTTTATTCGTAAGTATTTACCGAGGTTATTGTTATCATCCCTATACATGTTTTCTAAAAGTTTTTTCGTGTAGGTTTAAAGTCATTTTTACCCATTTTTTACTTTTACCACATCTTATGGAAGGAATCATTCTTTTTTTACCATACAAGGAACTTTTTGACTTTTCCGACAAAAGTGTGAGGAGAATGTTTTTTTAACTTATACGGCATGAACGAATTATTACAGTTTCATAATGCGTTATTTTCATGATGATTCCTCTACAAATTTTCATAATTACATTAAATAAAATACATTTATTTTAAAATTTCATGGAATTTTTTGATAATAAAATGATTTTGAAGAAGAAAGGATATTTTCCTCAAGAATTCATTTCAAGTGTTTTCTCAAAACTATTTTCCATCTAAGATGACATTATTCAGTATGATTATGTTTCAAGTATAATGTCTCTATTAATTACATGTTTTGATTCTTCTTATTGTGAAATGATATCTATTTTTTTTATATGGATTATGTTATGATGGGATGATTTTTATGAAACCCATTTTATTCTTTGGGTTATAATGAATGATTTATGTTTATTTTGTGGCATAAGTAAGAATGATTTCAATATGAGATGGGTGGGACCTATATCTCCTTCCAATTCATTGGGTAAATACTTATATCTCATGAGATAGACATGAATGGAACTACAAGTAAATCCGGTTCAGTAATACAGGGCTGGAACGACAAGTAAACCCGGTTCATTATGGGACTTTGTCTACTAAGATGGTCTTGGCAGCAATGTCGTGGATACAATGGAAATAATATCATGTGCTTTATGCTTTTCCATAGTTACATGATTAATTACCATGATATTTAATTATTATTAATGTTCCTTTATAATCTATACTTTATGTACTTCCATGATTTATTTCATGACTCGAGATTTTGATGTTTAAACATTATGTTCATGTCTTGAAGTTCAAATGTATATGGTTTGTTTTATTTTCTCCATGATTACCCTTACTAAGCATTTGATCTCACCCTTTTATGTTTTCTTTTCACTGGGAAACAAACAAAGGTTTTACATAAGAAAACAAAAGGATAAGATCTCTATGGGAGATGTTAAAGATCTTTCACCACCATTAGAAGATTATATTCCGAGTTTCCAAAGGCACTAAACTAATACGTTCATTCGACGTTTGTTTGTGTCATGTATTAATTATTCTAAAAATGTAATTTATTGTACACGTACATCATGCTCTGTGTCATTTTAGGATATATTCCATATTCCTCTTTGAATAACCCCAACAAGGTATGGTCAAGCTATTAGAATGTTTTTATGTGGACAGGTCTTCTCCAATGGTTGTCTTGATACTCCTTGATCTGTTGAGTGGACTCCCTAGTCCTGAAATATTGACTTTTGGGTTTCCTCATCAATTCCCTCCAATATTACACAATTTCTAGTTATGGATTCTCCTCTTTATGTAATATATTTATGTCAACAATAAACATTTCCCAAGGGAATCCTGTATAAAATTAACTATCATACCAAGGTTTGGTCAAACACATAGTTTTATTGAGTTTTCCCCTTAATCATGTAACAGAAGTCTTGGTTTGACTTAATATTTTATTTTTGGGATTTTTATCTCATATGCTTGAATTTATTATTATCATTATCAGAATATATTTAATATTAAGTGGAACATACATAATTGATTAACTGTGCCTTCATAATATTTATGCATAATTCTGGCTTATTTTAGTTCTATCTTGCATTCTTTTTTAATTCATTAATTATGTCAACACATCCATAATAATAAACCATGAAACTGAGAGAAATAAAATAAAGATAATGATCATGATATTTTCTAAGGGTTAGTTTTTCTAGCGTTTTATAAACTAACCATAACCTAGGGGACAAACATCTTGATCCTTTTGGGATTGTGTTTACAGATTTCCACCTTTCTATATCTTGATTTAATGGGATTGGTTTCATCTCAGCTCCACCATGTAATTCCTCCACTAGCATTGGAGTTCCATCCATTACATAACCCATTTTTAACTCACATGCATGTGAGGGGTAAAAAGGGTATTACCTTAATGAAATCATGGGAACATAGTCCCAACATATTACTGATGATAAGGCTCACTTGACAAAAACTTAATTTAAATAAATAAATTATAAGAAAATATCCACATATAAAGCTCATGGTTGATCTCATTATCATCTATACATGAAAAGTTATTTATTACTAAATAAAACTAGAATTAAATTATTTAATTGTTCTTGTTTAATATAAATCACACTCGAATCAATTAATAATAATCTTTAATTAATCAATCTTTTTCTCTTAAACCCTTTTCTGATTTTTATGAGATTCTAATACATCATTAATTTAACAAAATAAATTCATTTAAAATTATCTTTGTACATAATTTGTTCTTTAGAGTCAAGTCGGTGAATTCCGATTCAAAACTACACAATGTGTAGAAATTAACATTACACAGATGTTAAATTAAACACTTATAATTAAAACACATATCATGTGTTATGCCTCATCATTAATCCTTCAAGATGGTACACATATCATGTATTTGTATAATATAATAATAAGTTATAATAAATCAACGTAATTGGAATGAGTACACCGCGTGTTGTTCCAACTAGACGTCGTGTAGTATTATGCACCATTCATCCAAAGTACACACATGGGGAAAAGTATGGTTAGTGTACAATGGACATCATCATAGTAAAAAGTGTGTCTTGTCGGCCAACAGTAGTGTAGTTCCTCTTTACATGGTCTCCATCATGACAAACCCTGTATGGGGTACATAGACCAACCCTAACCATTATGGACTACACAACATATCCAGTGGGTCACACATTGTGTAATACGGAAACTGTGCTCCACCTATTCCTTGTCAACACATGGTGTCATTAAGAATTAAACAAACTCCAATGACACATCTTTGTTTTGCAAACCTGACCTGATGCATTGAACCTTGGCTACACATAATATACTACAAAATACATGTTGTGTATTCTTGTGTTCTATTCTAGGAACCTTTTGAACCTCCAGATGAGATCCTATATTTTATATTAATCAAAATTATATGAAAATATTGTTTCTGTAAAGTGAATGATGAAAAATAGAGGAGGAAATGATTTTTAGATTAAATTTTATAGAATGAATAACATGAATTTAAACAACTAAATTATTAAATGCATAATTCATTAACAAAATAGTAAAATAATTATAAACTATGATGTATCCCCTCTCATACCACTTGAAGGTTCCAAGCACATCAGAAGCATGGTTGGAACGACCACTATATTTAATTTTTACCAGGATAGATGATTATTCTGGGGTCAATATGAAGATGAATTCCATTCTCCATGGAATAGAATCAATTATTTAGATAAATAAGTAAGAGGACTGAAACCTTTATAAACGATCTTTCACATCGATTTTATAATTAATTTAATTAATTTCATAATGAATAGAATACATGGATCCTCATTATTTTTGTCATTGATGCGGTTGATAATTTGGAATGACCCTTCCAAATTATCTTGTTGTGCTTGTGGGGATCCAAACTAGAATCCATGTAGAGGTGATCCCAATGTGATTTTATTTCCTCAGATCAAAATCACTCGTTCTTCGTGTGCTAGAACAAAAATGTGAGTATCTTGTGTCGGACATTCTTGATCGATTATTCATCATCGTTGATGAATTTAAATAATTCTTCATAGGGGAAGGAAGGGGATTCAGGAGAGAAATTTTTTATCCTGACAATTCTCAATTCACCAAGAATATGGTGTGTTTTCTATGACACAGTACACATAACTATCTATTTATATGCATGGAACATCAGTTAAAATATTTAATTTCACAATATAAATTAAATACTATCATGAACCTAGAGAATACCCTTTCTCATAAGAATAATACCGTGCCATTAATTATGTTGCACCAACTTTCAAAAAATTGAATTATGAATAAAATTCCACTTCACAAAATAATAGCAATGTCATTATAATTTTAACTTCTACCAACTAATTCTTATTTATTGTTTTCAAATAATTATGATACTACATGACCGACCTTGTTCCACTTGAATTCCACTAACATTTTTTGAACACTAGAATAAATTAATAAATAATTTATTCACCTAAATAAATATTTTATTCACAATCTAAAAATAAATAATATTTAAATTTTTAATCAAATAAAGAAAATTGTTTTATTTTATTTATGAGATCATCTTAACATGAATAAAATTATTCCATGGTCTTGAGAATAATATTTACCTCATTAATTAAATTCAAATATAATTAAACTAAGACCACAAAAAAAACACTTAGCGTGTGACCATCTATGATTATTTCTCATTGGCATTTGGAATGTTTTCATAAACTACAAGAGTACTAAGAGCAACAGTTTATGGCACCCAAGAAAAAGTACATAATTTCACAACAATAACTTCCATTTAAGAATGCTGACACATTAATATATAATCCCTTTGTCTCAATATCTAATCAAGATGGTTTCATGATAATTTCATCATCCTTTATACTTGATATGTCATTCATTTACAACATGAAATAAACTCGTCGTGACACCATGTCC
The DNA here is from genome assembly GCA_963277665.1 of Viscum album. NCBI lineage: Eukaryota > Viridiplantae > Streptophyta > Magnoliopsida > Santalales > Viscaceae > Viscum > Viscum album. The sequence continues at coordinate 1,599,715,792 of OY728161.1, forward strand.
ATTCAATTTCACTTGAAGATTCTATTTCAATAAATTGAACAAGACATTGAGTTCCATTAATGGAAGGGAAAAATCCTACCTTGAATTATCCATTAATATCATGTCACTCATGACGTACCCAACATACCCTATTTCCCACCAACTGTCTGCGTGAAGGTTTACATCAATAACTAAAAGTGAGTGAGTCGAGACATGTATTAAGGATAATATTAATCTTTATGTATCATTACACATGCACACATAATGAAATACCCGATTACACCAAAACATGCAGAAATCCTACTGCTTAGCCAATTCTCATAGTCTCTTGTCTTGGAGATGACCACGTGAGAACTTCATCAGTGGAAGTATCATATGCATACGAGTACTTTCACTTGATGGTCAGCATGATTTGTGTCCCTTAATATTATTTCATCCAACCATATAATTATAATTAAGTACATTCTTATAGCATTTTAAGGTTCTCATCATAGCGTGGAACTGTCATGACCTTATCAATGCAACAAATACTCAAGGAAACTATTACATCATAGTCTTGCATGACAATGAAAAATATATAAAAATATATTTATCTTTTAAATTCATTAAATATTCATGTATTCAAAGTACAACCAATTGGTTCTAGGACACATACTCTTACATATTCATCGATCTCCATTTCAACCTTGAGGGCACATTAGACAATTTCCACATAGCATTCAATAGACCGAATATCCACATATTTATGGAGAGATTAATCATGTTGTATTAATGGGGGAATCATCCCAGATCGATCATTGTGGTTCCTGATGTTATAGGACCACTAAGGTCCTCTCCTCAGTTGTACTACAGAGGTACGCTCAGCTACTAGACCACCGAGGTCTTCTTAGCTACTCGACCAGTGAGGTCTGCTCGTCTGTATGACCAAAAAGGTTCGGTCGACTACTGGAAAACTAAGATATTCTTTTCTATTGGACCATTGAGGTCTGCTTTTCTATTATACCACTGAGGGACTCTTTTATAATGGACCACTGAGATCCGCTCATCTCATGGACCATTAATGTCGACTTTGTTATTAGACCACTGAGATCTGATTGTCATATCCTTCTAGTGACAATGAAATATATTATTACTACATGTGGAATGATTTATTTTGGGAGAATATACTCCCCACGACATTATTCATATCTCAATTTCCACTAAAAATTACATCGAGTATACCCATGGGACCGTCTCAGCACAATAGTCCCAACACCGTATGGGGCGCGTCGATCGGACGACCGGTCTGAATTATATTGGCATTCTAGTAAACATGAGCTCATTGCGTTTGGACTTGGTCTGACTTAGTCATACCGACCGACCATCCCGGCCCAAGGGTCCCACATGACCCAACTCGTTTTCGACAAACCGTCCCGGTCCATATGGGTATGGTCCTCCCTGGTTCGTCCTGGCCTAGTGGACAAGCCTATTAGTGCCTTACTGGATCCGGTACGATTCGGTCATGGGTCCAGCCTACCGGGTCGCCCAGAGACCTGGTTCGTAAATATTCTGGTTTGACTAACTCTCACTAACTCTAAAAATTCAGGCTTCCCAACCACCCAAGTCCACATCAGCGGGCTGGTTCTCCTCCAGCCCATGCCGCCCAGTGGGCTGGTTTTTTTGTCGGCTTATCCAGCATTACTGATCCGGTTCACGCATACTTGTGGCTCCATGGTGGTGCCACCTCCTTGGCCCGTCAGTTCTCTCACGTAGACTGGTCTTCCACGTATCATGTGGCAAGCCACAAATCCCCCGCCACATTCTACATACTTTGGATTTGTACGATGCAATGTTGTCGACGTAGCCAGGTGTTCATATCCTCCTTCCTCGAGCCACCGGCCCCCATACCGTTTCCTGCTATTGACATCGTGGTGCGGTGGTAGTGAGACATCTATCACCTACCACCATGGCCTGGGTGAAGTGGCCTTGTTCTACCACTATGGCCTCCTTCTATCCCCATGACCTGGTGTCGCAGACTCATGTTGATGTCATTGCATGCCTATCCGCGACCCTTCCCACATGATGTTGCCATCTCCCATGGACTCCAACCACATGTCGATGATCTGATGTGGTCCCATCTGTACCATGGATAATGACCCCACCAAATTCATTATTCCATGTATAGTGGGATGAATTTAAGAAGAGGATAGGGGAAGGAGTTTCAAATAATAACACCCAAATAATGACTCGGGTAACTATTCATGTTGACGTAGATATGTTTATATTTGACGGATCATAAAGAAAAAAAATTAGGCGGAATTACCATTATGATTGATATACCCTTTATCCCACATCATTAAACATATCACAAGAATGATTGATATGTGGGTTAGATTATTTGTGATTTGTCAAAAATTTATCATTTAAAATAAATAATGGGGAAAAGAAATTCACATTGAGATGAATCAAACACCAACATGGAAAGAAGACAACTAAAGGATGATATTTATTAACCATTTGTTGATTTTCGGTCCCGAATCCTCTCCCAAGGGATTTCGACACCATCATCCGATTCTGTTACATTTTTTGCTTGATGGGATCCCTTCATTGTTCGTCATTGAAATTCAAGGGGATTTTTTCAAACCTAAATTCCCGATTTAATTAAAGAAGTATGTCACGTGAAAGTTACAGCTTCTCTACCATGCTCCAATAATGAGGTTAATTAATGGGATTCAGTCTCACCTCATCATTGTACCACATAACTAACGAGTCAATTCAAAACAATGAAGAAAAATATAATAAAATAACTTATTATGTTATGTTTTCCAAAACATCAAAAAATTAACATTCATGCTCGACCCGTGCCAGTTGAGGTTTGGCTCCACCTATGTAAATCAGTATATCACGATCACAATGGTAATATTAGAATTCTAATCTATGTTACTTTTTAATTGTTATATGGATTTGGAAATAAAATAATCGTTACACAATTAATTTTTCTATGGCCAAAAACTACTTTATATTATTGGTCTGCATCGAAAAAAGTTTGGACCATTTAGGTGAATCTTGATGCTCATAGTTCAATGTTTCCATCATATTTTTTATTAGGGAACCCGTTTAAAATTTCAAAAATCCTTCTCTCAAAATTTTTAACAAACATAAAAAATAGTTAAAAAATATGTTATGAAAACATCGGGCCTCATAATTGTCTATCATCTTGGTGTTTGGTCTAAAAATAATTTCAATTAATTTTTAAAAAAAATTACAAGTAATTAGTGGGTATTACATTACTCTCCCTTTAGGGATTTATGTCATCGTAATCCAAAATAAGGTCTAAATAATCAAATGGGGGTATTGAGCCCGAAATCTGACCCCCTTTATCCTATGTTCTTTCCAAGATATAATAGTGCTTCCAACAAACACTCACCTGAGGAATCAATCATCAAATATGGATCCTCTCAATTCGCTCCACTATCTCCTCAAGTCTACTCTATGAATGATTTCCATTCATTTATATCCCGCTCATGGTGGTTGATGATGTAAAAACGGTTGTACATGTATCTCTTTAGTTGGTATATAGGGAACACATCATAAACCCTCTCTAACTGTAATGGTATATCCATGAACCATTCCACCTCTCCTAATATTTTCAATAATAGAAAAGGTATGATGAAATTCAAAGATAACATGTTTCCCCTGCCAAATCATTGTATCCATCGTCGAGGAGAGACCCATAAGAATATGTGGTACCCCTATTCGAACTCTAAGGGGCCTTGTTGAAAATTATCATATGAATTTTGTTGACTATATACTGTCCTTATATACTCTTGGATGGCCTACACCTTCTCAATGGTAGCTTCTACCATCTCTGGATCCATATGTGTTGACTCCCCTTTATCTATCCAGCATAACGGTGACCTTCATGGTCATCCGTATAGTTCCTTGAATAGTGCCATACAAATGGTGCAGTGGTGTATGATGTTTTACTCAATATCCCCCAGTGGTTTGTGGTCCTCCAAACTACAAGTGAAATCCAGAACGCAAGCACATAGAATGTCCTCCTAGGACGTTATTGTCCGGTTCTTCTGACCATCTATCTGTGGGATAAAGGCTATACTCAAGCATAGATAAGTCCAAATTCCTCTTAAAATACCATCTAAAACTAGGATTTAAATCATGAATCACAATCTGAGACTCTCATAAATTAGGCACCATGGAGTCGAACTATCTCCTGCATGTAGAGATGTCCCAATCTCTCTATGTAACCATGATCTCGACTGGATATGAAATCTTCCGACATGGTGAGTCAGTCTACGATCTACCAGATGGTCTCATTCCCACTGAAAGTACATGGTAAACCCACCATGATTTCAATCTATACCCCATCCAACATCCGCTCAGGTACCTCCAAGGGTCATTCTAAATCTGCTAGACCCTTGTGTTTAGCCATCACATGCTCACAAGTGAGGCATCTTGAGACAAAATCGGTCATTTCCTTCTCTATCCTCTAACAGTAGTACTGACATAGGAGGTTATGGTTCAACATTGCGACACATGATTATACTACGAAAGGGTTTTAAGGAACTCCATCAACAACTCCTCTATCAATTCTATAGGTACTGTGGTGCTTCCTCTCGAAGGGATGATGTGTTCCCCACCTTTATAATATACATCAGGGGCATTCCCTATGGACATCTATGACCATGTAGTCTTGCAGCTAGAATGTATGAGTTTCACCTCCATGAATCACTATAAAAGAGGAGGGGTTACTATGATTGACTGAATATAAGATTCCAAATCTCTATCCATAAAGGATATCTGATGCGATGCCAACAGGTTTGAGGCCTTATTCAGTAGTTGTGAACTCAATATTCTCATGAGATAATCTACCGCCATGTTCCCCATCCTAGGAGTATATACTATATTAAATTGACAGTCCTATAGAAACTCTATCAAATACCACTGTATTAGTTTTAGATACTTTTGAGAAAAGATATACATTAGACTATTTTAGTTAGAGTACATGCTTAACCATTAACCAATATGGTAGTTTCGCCACATATTCAGTGTGAAGTCTATCGCTACCAACTCAATGTTGTGAGTTGAATAGTTATACTCATGAGGTTTCAATTGTCATGATACACAGGTAATTACTTATTCACCATAAATCAGGACACCGCAATGTACGGTTCATGATACATCACAAAACGACATGTAGTAAGTGCCCTCCTCTCAAAGCCTCAAGATAGGATCACTCATCAAGATCTTCCTCAGCAGATAAAATATCTGCTAGCTTCTTTCGGTCCAAACAATGTGGTTTCCATTCTTCAGTAATTCTGTCATGGTTTCATTCACTCTGGATAATTCAGGTAAAAACAGCATATAGTACCCACCCAAACCAACGAATCTCCACACCTCATTAATGCTATTGGGTCTCTCCCAATCCATACCTCCTTCGATATTCACTGTATCAACTGAAACCCAAACCATAGATATGACATGTCCCATAATGTAGACCTTTCATACATAGACTTCACACTTTGAGATAATTTTTTAAATCTGGTGCTTGTGGGTTGTGTCCAGAACCATCCTCATTTGTATCATGTTCTCCTCTTCAGATACTTATGGAACAAATATTTCATCAATTAATACCACTACAAATAGGTCTACTTATAGCTATAAGATCCTCGTTATGAGTCCCATGAACATCACTGGGGTTTTTTCATGGAAATGGCATCACTATGTACTCATTGTGGCCACAAACACAACTGAAATCCATCTATGAGATGTCATAATCTCATGCTCAATGATATTGACAGCCTTACATAAGTTCATTCTATGAGAACCATATCGATCCCATCAACTAGTCAAAGAGGATATCAATCCCCAGTAGTAGATAACTTTTCCTTACGGTCACCTGGTTCAGGCTCCCATGGTCCACACATAACCTCAAGCATCCAACTTCCATCTTGTAAATCAATACGGAGGATTCCTATGGTGAACCACTAGGCCTTATGAACCCCTTCCTATGGAAGTCCTCTAACTGTACCCTATGATCCAATGAACTTCAGGAGCTAACTGATATGCATGTGTAGATATCTATGTCATCCTTGCATACAAATCAACTCAGATGTCTACCTCTCTATATGGAGGTAGTCTTTGAACATCCTCTATAATGAAAACCACATACTCGTACACCACGATAGGAAACTGTCGACTCATCTCATCCACTACACTGAAGGTCTTTCTGGACAATTGATGAGTGATTTTCTCCACCATCCTATTTGTGATTCCATCCCATTATACAAGAGGTTCCTTCACATTAGTGAAGGAAAAACATTTCCCATCTCCACTGACACACCACAATCTACACCTAAAAATTCAATCTAAGTATGGACTGTGGAAAAAAAATCAATTCTCACACTGACGTCATAAGTCTTTTACACCACTAAAATGATATCCTACCTAAATATCTCACCTACAAGAGTAATATCACATAGTCCACAGCAGTGTGTGATCTTCGAATCCCTTCCCTTATGAGACTCTAATATCATGGATTTAGAAAATAGATCAATCGGAAACTGCAAGCTCTAAACAAAGTTTGTGGAATGGAGTGAGTGACTGGAACATGTTCCTATAAAAACAACAGTTAAAGAGGAGAAGACATAATTCATACCTTGTATCATCTCTGGGACGTGGTGACCATAGGGATCAATTTTTTTAAGTGACCATGCCCCTGTCCACCTACTCCTGGAGCTCATTGAGGAAAACTTGGCGGTGATGGTTGTAGCACCTCATTCCTAAACTCACCTCCTATAACTTTTTTGGTCCCCTACCTCGTCCTTTTTTCTGGAGGACCACATAGATCATGTCTCTATCACTGCCTCGATGGTGCATCGACCATCTATCGGTCCTTTTATCGATTAGTTGGGCAATCCCAATCCATATTCCCCTACTCGGTTCATGCATAGCATAATCTTCCCTTCTAATTACACCCTCTACCCAGAGAGCCACATACTGTTGACTCTAAGTTCTGCGGTCTTTTTGGGAATAGTTTGTCCAACATAGGATTGTACTTAAACTATTAGTTACTCCCCATGCATGAGTAATCCACCCTTTTCTTGGTGGTAGAACCCATAGATGGTGATTTCTTATAGTGGATGCTCTCTTCTAGTAGGGCTCGCTCTAGTAACCCAACCTCTGTAGGGATAAAGAGGGAAGTCATTAATGCCCTACTTTCATGTTGGAGTCCCTTATTAATTGTTTGGGCCCTGAAGAAAGGGTCTCACACATTATCAGTAGGGTAATGGGATTGGTTTTTGAACATCACAGTGTACTCCACCACGGTCAGGCTTCCCTGGTGTAAGTGAAGTAGCCCATATATAAGCACAACACACAAAGTAGTGGGGATGAACTCCTCCATGATAAGTCAATTTATGTTAGACCGGGTTAGGGTCACCTTATCATTAGTCTGTATGGTAAAACTCTACCATCTCCCCATTGATACCTACCTAAGGCTCATAGCTAGAACCACCATCGAGCCACGTGGCATCCTCACTAAGCGGAAGACTCACGTCACCGCCTCCAGCAAATCCTAACGACCTGAGAATCTTTCTATCCCCCTAAAAATGGGAGGTCTATGAATTTCGAACTCATTTCAAGAACAAATCTTATGTGCATCCACTATCACTATATCCAATAGTAACTACTGACCAATGCACAGTGGTATCACTAGGAAACCTACTGAAGTTACTATCTCAAGCAATGATCCCTATACAGAATCCTCATTTCTCTATGGACCATCCTTGTGGTCACACATTGGAATCCAGGGTGGTTTACTATGTAGAGGCATCCTAATAGCGATCAATATGAACAAAGGTTAATAAATATTACCTAGTCAGCTGACTATGACTCAAAATGAACATTTGAAAGCACTCAAAGACGTATGCAACTAGTATTTTCATGTACCGAGTCAGATAGAAGATTTTATTGTCCTGGTGTATGTATACATCGACCTCCACACCAACAGTGGACTCCCTGGCCTCAAATCCAAAATCGATACACGATACACTATTTCTTCATAAAAAAATTAGACACTTAGATCTTTTCATAGATTCGACCTCCTTTGATACCACTTTATCACATCACATCCCACAGTTATTGTGCCTTGACTACCCCAATACCTCATTCCATTATCTAGGAGAAACAAACTTGTACCGAGTAGGCATTTCATAAAAATCTAAGGCATTTATTATAAACCCATTCACACACACAATGTTAAATATATAGAAAGTAATCATAAGGTAAACCACAAATCTCATTGAGACAGCTGCTAAGAGTACAATATAAACTGAATGTATAGAGGGTCCATAATTCAATCCCAATACCACAATGGAATGAATAAATTCCATTATCCATATACTCGAGACCCTACCTCAAAGGTAAGTGAAGGGTATATTCCATTATTCATATTAGTACACTCTTCTGTCCCATCTCACATAGAACCAACTTGTCCCAGACCACCAAGGTATCTGTTGAAGCATCGATCACCTACATCAGACATGACACATGCAGGAGAAAACCATGCCAGGGTGAGTAACACAACAACCATAGGGATCCCAAACCACAAATGAAATACCATAAAGGAATACCACATAGAAAAGACCATACAAAAACCACACATCAAAGATAGATCACACTAGGTAATACTCAATGTATTGAATCAATGATTATCATCCATGGAGATGAATCATCTTGTACTATTAAGGGACTCATCCATGATAAGTCACTGTGGTTCGTTCTGCTACATGACCACTGATAATTGCAATACTAATGGACCAATGAGGTCCTCTCAGCTATGGGATCACTGAGGTCTACTCTGCTGCATGACCACTAATGTTTGCAACTCATCCGGACCAATGAGATTCGCTCGTCTGTTGGATGATTAGGTCTCATCGTATGCATGACCATTGAGTTCTTCTCATCTATGGGACCATAGTGGTTTAATCCTCTATTAGATCACTATGGCCTGCTAATCTGATGGACCTCTGAGGTATTTTTAGTGAATGGACCACTGAGGGCTTCTCATAATATCAATTGTTATAGCACTAGCCATAGGATTCATACTCGTAGCATGATTGATTCCAAGAGAATATAGTCATCAATCCATTGATTATTTCTCACCTTCCAATGAAACTCACATATACTATACTTATGGTACCATTTTTTGACATGGGTCCCAACACCTTTGGTGGTGCATCGATAAGACACTCATTCTAAATGATATTGGTGTTTTAGTAAATATAGGTTGGTGGCATCTGGGTCCGGTATCACTTGGTCATACTGACTTGACTAACTCCACCATGGGTTCCAACATAAACTGGCATGTTTTGTCCAGCTCTAACTATCCTATTAGGTTATGGGATGACCTAGTCTGGCCTGGCCTAGTGGCTAGGCCCATTGGACCATACTAGACTCGGACCGGTTTGGCTATGATTCTAGCCATCTAGGTTTCCCAGTGATCCAGTTCCCAACTAGTGCAGTATGATATAGTCAATCTAGTAATGACTAGTTGGGACACCCAATGTCTGGGTTTATTTTGTCGGCCCGATCTACATCGCCAGGTCGGTTCTTCTAAATCTCGGACGTCGTGCGACATCCTATTCGCACAAACAAATAATTCCATGTTGACACCGCCTCCTAAGCTATCTGGTCCACTCACATTGATTGTGGAGTTTCGTAGTACGGTTCCCTTGATGCATTCAGGGGGCCACATCCACCTAACATCGACAGTCGTACTGGAGTCCCTTGTGACCATCATGAAATGCTACCTCCAAGCGGACACCAGCCTATCGCCATGGTCAAGGTGTCGCGACCGTGTCCCACCGCTAGGGCCTCCTGTTGCCACTATGACCTCCAACTGTGGGTTCAGGTGACGATGGAATGTTTCGGTCCCATCTAGGCCATGTATACCATCACCTCCAAATTCAATGCACCACGAATAATGGTAAGAATTAAAGAATTTGAGATGGAGGTAGTTGCACATAAGAACACCCCAAGAATGATATGGGTCCTTTTTCGTGTTAACCAAGATGAATTCATGTTAGAAGGATCACGAAGAACACAAATAAGGAGGAATAATCTATATGATAGATATCTCATTTATCCTATGTCATTAACCATACCGCACAAACAATCGATTTGTGGGTTAACTTGTTCATGAGTTAACATATGTTCTTATTTTAAAAGAAATAAAATGGATAAGAAAGTCCCACATAAGTGCCTCAAAACCCTACCTAGAAAAATTATATTTCTCTAGAATTATCTTTTTTCTTCATTTGTCGATCTCTGATCTTGAATCCCAACTCAATGGTGGTTAATGTCGTCATCCATTTTTTCGGCATTCCTCGTTGGAGAGGCTTCTATCGTCGTTCGTCAGAGGAATTCCAGGGTTTATTTCAACCCTAAATTCTTGTTTTTATTAAGAAGGAAGACATGTCTACTTTGTAGTATCACCACTATGCATCATTAATGAGACTCATTAATGGAATTAAGCATTTCCTCATCATTGTAACATAACGTTGACGAGTCACTATGTAACAAAGAATAAAAATATAACAAAATAATTTATTATGTAATTTTATTATTCTTCCAAATATTCAGATAATTATCATTCACCCTCGACCTACACTGGTCAATATTAGGATCTTCTTAGGGGAAAATTGCCCTAAAGTGCTCAATGGTACTCTCATATTTCCACTCGGAGTTACGATATAGGAGTTATATGTGTTTGAAAATAAAAAATAATTGTTTCTAATTTTTTTATTAATGATGAAAAACTACTTTCTATTGAAGGCCAGTGTAGACCAATGTTAAGCCCTTTATAGGAGAATCATGATGCTATGAATTTGATAGTGCCTAGAGATTTTTTTTCGGAGAACCATTTTAAATGATAGAAAAAACATCACACATGATTATTTAACTAACTTTAAAACGAGTTCAAAAATATGTTCCGGTCACTCCTGGCCTCAGAATTTCATATCATCTTAGAGCCTGGTCTTGAAAGATAATCCAATTTAATTGTCAAAAAAATATACATATTATTAATGGTTTTTATAGGATATATAATTATGAATGCATTATAATCATGTGGTACTCAAATCTATACTTTTCATTATGTGGTGGCTGATCCTAAAATGTATATCCATCCGACAAATTAGTTATTGATTTATTTCACATGATGGAAAATGACTAAAATAGGGATTGAACCATATTAATTAATGAAAACATGCCAATGTTATAATATTGTGAGTGAACTTTGAATAATAATATTATGGAATGAGGAGTGAACCTAAAAAAATAATATTATATTGGAACTATTCCTTGATAACAAAGAAAATTATTTTATATGCTTATGTGTATGGAACATATATATGTCTTCTAGAAATGTTAGGATCTCATGGATCATGTTCTATGATTACTTTATGATTCATGTCTATCTAACTATTATGATTTATAACATTACTCAATATTATGATCATTTATATTAATGATACAGTTTTAAAATGGTAAATATCATATTTTCATACCCTTATTTTCTTGTTATGATTAAGTGATCATCAATATATCATTTTCATGTCATTAGTAAGCATCTGAGCCCAACCATTCTTGTGTTTCGGTTCCCCTTCTTATGATGAAATGTTTTAAGCTTCATATTAAAATGAATGATTATTGTTATAGAAATCAAAGGGAATATGATATAGATAAATATAAAAATATATTTATGTATCAATGTTTTCAAAGACACTAAACTAATATGATTCTTGGGTGGATTGTGATTTTATATAATGAAAATTAAAATAATAAGATACAATATAAATGATTTGGAATCAATGATAAACTAAGTAAACTCATGAAACTATGATGAGAAAATATTAGTGAATACTGCTTGGAAAGCCTATATAAAAGAGAATATCCTACCTAAATTTAAATAAATATTTGTGATTCTGATGATGAAACAATCCATTTTGGATAATATAAGTGGAAATGGTTATTCTATATATTCATGTGGTTTTAATAACCCTAAATGTATTATTACTTTTACACATTTTCCATCATACTATTGAATGGAAACTATTCCTTTAATTGGAACATATATTAACACTCCAACGGGATATTCTTTGGTCAATTCATATTTTATTTACAGAACATTATAATTGATTTCAACAAATGATGATCATGGAAGACATGTTTCAATTATTGAAAATTAGTTATCATTCTCTTGAATTCCTATAAATTAATTTCCATCATTATATAGTCCCCACTATGATTATTATTTATCAGACAATACATTTTGTATTAAATTAGTTGTTTGAACCCGAAAGAAACCATCTGAATTCTTGACATAATAGAAAATTTAATGATTTTAAAACTATAAACACAAATTTTATGGTAGATGGAATGTGAAATATTATATTTATCGTTAAATAACATTCTCACGATAAGAATAATATTGATATCAAAAATGAGAAAATGGGTGACCAATGTTCTATTGATCCATTCCTAAGGTAACATATACCTTCTTCTAATGGGTTTATTGATCAATAATTTCTTGAGAAAATGATCAGTATTATGGAAATGATATTTTTCTTTCTATATTTTTTTAGACCTGAAAAATTTATATGGTGTAGTTATAATCTCAAAGGTATTGTATATCAATAGTCGAATATTATCATAAATATGAGGAAATTAAAATAAATTAACTCCATGGAATGGGAATATTTTAAGTTCTTATTTTTAAATAATTATATTATTCATATGATTCATAATAAAATAGAGAATTATTTCCATGATCCATTTTAGATGGATGATAAATCTGTGATCAAATATGAGAAAACTTTTACAATATTTTTGAGGTATTCTTCTTTTATTATAATGAAAAATAAAAGTAAGGTTTATTTACTCTTCTATGCCATAAAAAAAGTCCCTAAATCGAATTATTCATAAGATTCATTAGTAGCTATTAAAATAGAATTCAATGTTCTGTCTATGTGGAACTGGATATCGGAGTTTCTAATGAATCTCATCGTTTTGTTTAGAAATGAAATATATAACTCAATGGGAATTTTAAAATATATTGTGTTATAAAGATGAGTTATCATTAATTGTTGAAGTGTATAAGGAAACATGGTGTAAATTGATATAAGTGTACTAGATAATTGATTAGATCTATAAAAAAATATCATCAGTCAATTTAATGATATTGTGTTGAAGAATAAGTTAGATAATGATAGAGAGAAAGAACCACAATGTGGTCCACCCATACTCTAATTTATCAAATATAATTAGATTGGGCTTTTAAGATAACCAGTTCTCAATGATAAATTTTGAGGATGATGATTGATGTTATAAACTTTTTTACAGAAAATCCTGAGGGAAATGTCATAGGATCGGAGTTACCGATGCAGGGAATGATAATGAATTGGTAAAAGGAAAACTAACTATTATCACCATAACTTATATTTTATTTTTTGGTTCCGGATCAACCATTTATTTTATATAAAAAAATTTATAATTATATCACAGTAAAAAAAATATTTATATCTTTATTAGTATTAAAATTAGTAATTATAATATCCTCATTTCAAAACTCTATGGTTAAGAAGTCATTATCTTTTTGGGAATTTTTTTCATCCATATATCTTTATTCCCATAATAAATGAATTTGGGTTATCATTGTAATGGATCAGTTTTCATTATATAGATACCACATCAATTACATAGTAAGGTATGTCATATATAGTATTCTAGGATAACATATGATCATCTATTTGTGTGATTATAAAAATTTTAAAATGAAAATTAGTTGAATTTTAGGGGATTTGATTCGTATTAATATGGATTGATTATCTGGGATGGTTGTCAAGAAACTCATCATTGATTTCCTTCTAATTTTATATGATTTTATTTATATAATAATATCAAAATTATCCTCAAAATCCTAGAGTTTAGTTTCAAATATAACTCATACTCATAGATATATTTATTTCAAATACCCCATATATTATTACAATGATTCCATTATAGGAATTTATAAAGAAAATATAGGTCAATCATGACATGAGATTCATTTGGACAAGTACAAAACCGTGGGGAGAACCTATTATATTTTTTTAAGAAACATGGATCAATTTGAATCTGCATTGATTATCAGGAACTGAATGATACATGAAGATAAATATTTTTCCTATATTTATATTAGACCTAGAAACTATAATTTGAGTTTCAAATGTGAAAACATAACCAATATATCCTTTCTTACGAGGTTTGGACACTATGGATTTAAATTGATTCCTTTTGGTATTACTAATTCCATCTCTATATTTATCATTTTAATCAATAAAATGTTAAGTTATTACCTTGATCAGACTATGGTGTTCTTAAAAAATGATATTACTTTATATATTATGATTATGTAGGATAATTAATAACATTTGAACTTTTTTATAAATACCCCATGGAACGATAATCTCTATGAAAAATTTACCAACTATAAATTTTTTCAAAAAATGTTTATTTTTTGGTCCTATAATTTCAATTGATTGTATATCAATAGATCCTTCAAAGAATGAGGTTAATATATTTTGGAAAAAACCAACCCCTATGATTGAGATCTATTGTGTTCATTGTTATTATATATATTATCATGTATTTTGGTTGATTGGTAGAAAAATCTATTCCACTAAACATATTACCTCAAAAGAAATACTATTTTTTTGGAAAGATAAATAAGATGTAAATTTCAAGTAACTAAAGAGAAATTTAGTTCACAAACTATTCATAAAGTACTCAGTATTAGATTTACATTTTTGATCTAAATAAATTTATCATTAAAGGTACGAGGATGATTTCCCATACATAATTATATGGTAATAACTTATTCCTCAATGAATTGGATGTTTCATGAGAAATATTACGCAATACAATATTTGGTGTTAGATATAGTAATATATACATTAAATATATGTACAATTTGACATTATGGAGATAAGTATAATATATATACTAATAATAAATTTTTAAATTGTATGATGATTCAGAATGAGATTAATATGTGATAAAAAGTTGGTTGGATATGATTACTGAATAAGTCCACTCAAAATATTTCCACCTTAGAAAAGTGAACAATTTGGTAGATTCTATCTCCTTGAAATATCATGATACATTATATATGATTAGTATAACAAAAGAATCAATAAATCTTGACTAAAATTTATTAATATAGAAAGATTGTATGACGGGGAGAAATCATATTTTTTTTATAAGGAGTTCATAACAATCCATCAAGATGGTGATTAAAGAGGCATATAAGAAATATATAGAGCTGAAAAAGAAGGTGAGGACTGTTTCTAAAATCATATTTGATTATGATGGAATGAACATTTTCAGGAAAAATGAATGTGTCATGTTAATACCAAACATAATAAAGGATTTTTGGGATGAAGCTCATAGTTCATCATTCTCTATTTATCCTATATTTATGGAGATGTATAGATATTTGAAAGAGTATTTATGATGTGAGGACCTAAATGGAGATATTACAAAGTATGTATCTCGATGTTTGGTATGTCATAATGTTATACATGATATGTATAATTCTAAGGGGATGCAAAAACCATTACATATACCATAATGGATGTGGGAAAACAGCACCATGGATTTTTTCATAAAACTCCCCCAAATGTCTAAAGTCTATAGTTAATTATTTCTTTTAGTTGATGTACAGAAAAAGTCAACACTCTATGAATATATCAAATAATATTTCACTCATAATCAACTTTCTAGAATTTTAATTATGTAATTGGGATGGTTTCATGTATTACCACATTATATTGAATCAGAATAACATTTAATGTTTACATCAAAGTTATATTTATGTATTCAAACAACTATAGATTAAGTGTTAGGTTTAAATACTTCTTATCATCCAAAAATAGATGGAAAGTCTAAGAGAACAAATAAAAACCATGTTGATATGTTGAGGTCTTGTGCAATAGATTTATGAAATAGTTTTGGTAATCACTTTTCACTAGTCTAGTTCCCATACATCAATTCCTTCCCCATGAGAACTCAGATATATCTTTATGAATACGAAATGGAATGATTTGTAGAAATCTGTTATGTTTGGATTTTGTTAGGGACATAAATATATGGGAACGAAATATAGATTAAAAAATTGTATGATAAAGTCAGAGTTATTTAGAATTAAATCAAGGCAACAAAGATTCGATAAAAAATTAATGTTGAAAATCATAGAAAAAATATGTTACTTTTGGTTTTTGTCAATTTATTCCATGATATTTCACCATGTATAAAGGTTTTGATATTCAAAATTTTGTGAATGTTGATCCCTGGGTATAGTCTTCAATTTTATATTATTGATTGAGGAAGATAAGTTATCTCTTCATGAATCCACTGAACCAATATCATGGACATAATATGTTCCATGTATATCTCATAAGGAAGTACATGAATGATCCTTAAAATAAACTAAACTAAATGGTATTATGGATAAAGCGTGATATTTCCTAAAAATAATTACTAGAATAAATCTTGGATCATTGAGATAATGTGAAATGGAATAAGACTACTAACATTGTTAATGTCCTCACGAGGATTAGAAATTTAAAGAATCTATTTGGGAACCCAATTATGATATGAAACAAATAGATCATCATTCATTATTATAGATATGGAATTTAAATGAAGAAACCCATTTTAAGGGAGGAATAATCAAACACTATGGGATATTAATTTTCAAATTGTAATCTTCGATAGGTTTTCATATAGGAAAACCTATGTATAAATGATCAATTAAATAGTATACCATTTTAAAATTGACATTATATTGTTATTACATATAAGAATAAATAAATTATAAAATTTATTATTTATAGATGTATTAAATAAATTATTTTTTATAATTTTTTGGAAATAAAAATAAAATAATTTGAGTGTAAAAGATATGGTTTCGATTATAACTAAATTTATGTGAAAAATTAGTTTTTATCATATAGATTTAAATTAATCACTATTGGTGAATTATTTTAATTACAATACCATATTATATATTCATAAAATTTATTAACATTCATGAAATACATTTTCAATGTATGATATAAAAATAAATACCGTTTAATGCTTATAATGTATTTTTTCTAAAATATAGTTTTCATCTCATTTTGTGTGCTTATTTTAAAATGAATTTATTCCAAATATGGATATAATATATTGAAAAATGGATTACATATTGAGAATCATCATGAAAAGTTTTTGTAAATGGGTCCATTTTATTGGTAATTCTGATTACTAACCTGGTTAAATATTTATCACTTCATTAAGTGTAAATTTTCCAAAACATGCTTAAAAATATGGAATAACGATTTAATATTTATCTTTCATATTTAATTTTAATATTGGGTGAGTGAATTTCATCTATTTCCATTCATGATTTTTAAAAATGAATATTATTATCATTTCTCATTTAGTATGCCCTGTATATTATTTTATGAAAATTATAAATTAAAATTTTCATTCCCCTACAATTAATATATCTATATTTTGTCATAATTATTAAAAGATGATAATATCATTTTTAAATAATTGGATAAAATATGAAATAATTTTTTAAATTTTTAGTGGGGAATATTTACCTTAAATTCTTAAGCAAAGGTGATATAATTTTTTTCAGATAATAGAAAAAATAAATTATTTAAAACTGTTAAAACTAAAACATATTTGATAAATTATTATGTTCCAAAGATTTAATTGATAAATATAACATATTATGGATTTTTAAAAGATTTATATTGTAATTCCATAACTAACATTTTTAATTTAATGTCAAAGTAAATTAATAGTTCATAAATGAGATTAATACTATTTTATAATAAATAATTTCTTATTAAATGAACAACAATTAATAAAAAACATATAATTGTCCAAGGTAATCAGATATGGTTAAACAATTCTCCAATGTCCCATTTATGGGCCAAATTTCATTTTATTGTATCATTCGTAAACTTAATGAGTGAAACAATATTGATATTCTATTAATTGTAAAAAGGATTTACTAGTTGTTAAATCTACGAGATATGGGTTAAAATATCACCTAATCATGTTCACTATAGTATTTTATTGGTGGATTTATGATTTTATCCCAACATATTCAAAATATATCAATTTTTCAAAATTTAATCATGTAAATTAATTTATATTGATTTTGTACATTATGTAATTCCAAGAGTTCCTCTCCTGTCACATATAAAAGGAAACCATTTATCTCTTTTCATTGCACATTTTTAATAATCCTGAATCAATAATAGAATACCCAAATATCTTATAAAATTATCTAACCAAAATTTGGAGTTTTTTTCATTAAATACCATTCCAAGAATTCTTAATAAATGATCAACATGTGTCCTGTTGAGGAAGATATTATCATCCTATTAGACCTCATTCAATTTATTTATTCTTATACCTATATTAATTATGTTGTATTAATCAAAAAATAATAAATTACATATCCTAAATATTTTGGAACACAATTATTTTTAGGTAAACACCACCATCAAGACTATATTACATCAAATGTGATCTGAATGTACTTATCATGCGTATGTGTGGACTACCACCACCACATAGCGATATAATTTGTTTTAAATCACCATATCTCATGGATAGTTATTATTTTGAGTTTATGTTTAATATATGATATTTATGTCATAATTATAAATCATTATTAACAATATCAAATCTACATTCTTATCTTCAAAATCAATCGGAAACAATAACATCACAAATGTGTAGATGTGGACAACCACTTCCACGTATAGATATGAATTTTTTTATATTTTGATTTCTAATAATGGAAATAAGGAAATATTCAATGACTATACGTATAAAATATATGATATAATAATAATTACACAAATGTGAATAATTATTTAAATTTCAATCATTCAATCCTTTGAAATGTGAAAACTACATTCATTTTAATGTACAATCTACCCACTCAATTAACAATGAAATTCATTTTTCTATAAATATAATGTATGGAAGACTCTAAATATTTTTGTAATAAATGGTTAGGATATTTTTTTATTGATTATAATTATTTATATGATTTAACCATGATAAAATTTAAAGGAATACAAGTTCTAAATCAAATTTCATATGAAAAATGAATCTGTTAACACCTAAAAATAATGATTTTAACATGGAATCATTAGTAAATAATTGTTCAAATGTTATATGATTAATATATATCTAGCTATAAATATCTATTTTATTATCATATATATTTTTAATAAATATAAATTTATTATAAATTAGGGTATATAACTTTCGAATTACGAAAAACATGAGGTAAGAGAATTAAGTTGTAATCACATTATTATCAAGATAGTTTATGCTCGAATTTATATTGACAACAATTGTAGTATAATTTCATTGAAAAAGAACTTTAATTTTCTAGGAATATGTAATTTCTAGATGTTTCATGTGTTTTATTTTTTTCATCCCGTTAATATCTCATAATAATGAAATAGTTTTTATGGGAAAACCAAAATTCTCTCTCTTGTCGATTAAAAATACATTTCCATTCATATCAATTTATTTAAAAACATTATTGAATATTTTTTTATAAATTTTATTATGATTTTTTAAGGTCATTTTTAAACCTGATTTAATTTTATAATTTCTTATAAAATAAATGTATTTTAGTTTTCAGAATGAGAAAATTCTATCATTTTAATGAAAATATATAATGAATCATTTTTTAACATATATCGAATGAATTAAATTTACTGTTTCTAGGAAAACCAATGCATTAAAGATACATTTTCAAGATAATAATGTTATTTTAAAATTATATTATTTATTAAATTGTAGTGAAATTTTTATATTTTAGAAATAATTAACAAGTGAAATGTGTATTTTCATTAATAAATTATATCTTAATCATTCAAAGGTATTTCTCAAAAATGAAAAAATACTTTGAAGTTACATATTCATTAATTGGGATATGTCCCAAAAATAATACCTTAATGAATTCATTGTATGTATTTTTTTAGTGAGTATTTAATGTTGATTCTATAAAACCCATTTCATTTCCATGGGTTCATTATGTTATGAATAAACCTCAATATAACATATTTATTATCCCCCAAATTATGCAATAATAAAATGATGAAATATTTATGAAACCAAAATTCTATCCCTGGGTTGTGTTACGATGACTATTTTATAATTTTTAGGTATATATATATATATATTAATTATATTATGTGAAGAGGGAGACTAGAATTATATAGGGCTTCAATGAATTAGGTAAATATAGATATCTCCTAAGATAACAAGGACTATAATAGGGAGTGAACTTAGTTTAGTAATACACATTTTCCAAATTGACAGGCTTGGGATTGAACCTTGAATAACCATATGAAGGAATTATTTATGAACCCAGCATACTGTGATTGTATTTATAATTATCCTTTACTTATTAGAAAATGATTTTATATGCTTCTGTTTATTCAAAAAATAATTGTATTATGATAATGTTGTAATCACATGGGTCATGTTCATTGATTAATTTATTATTCTTATCTAATATAATAATAATATTTATAACATCATTCAATATCCTGATTGATGATATATATATATACGGTTTTGTTGTGGAATGTTAAATATCAAGATATCATTCCTGTATTCTCTGGTTATTCTTAAGTTATCATCAATATCTCCCTTATTCACCCTAATTGAGAACATGATACAACCCATTATTTTATTTATATTCCCCATATTATGAAGAATGATTTTATTTTTGATACGTCTAAAAATTGTGGTTGTTATGAAGAACATTTTGTCATATTATGTATATCCATTAATAAATAGTTTTTTATATATTAATGTATCTCAAGACACTACACAAATATAATTATAACATGGATAAATATGTTATGTAACAATTATTAATCTAATAATATAAAATATGTCTCTAAAAAAATTTATGGGTCCATAAAATTAGTAGGTTTCTTTTCTGACATGTACTACTATTAAAATGTTGAATAAGTATTGTTTAACTATCCACCTTCTTACCCTTGATGGGTTATCACCATGTTATTACTTTTAATAAAATGGGGAAAATTATTGATATTTTTTATGATTGTTGACCACTAATGTTGGTTGATAATATATTTACATTCCATATCATTCATTATATATATATCAATGTTTTAATAAGTAATATGGTTTTTATGTAATGGTATAAAAATTGTTATTGACTCTAAAAGAGAATACATTAGACATAAAATAGGGATGTGTGAGTCCTGGAATTATATAAACCATTGATGCATTGATAGTCCTCATGAGACAGAATATGTTTGGAAATATGAAATACTCCAACCCAACTTAGTAATATGTTTTTACGATGGTCTCAGTTGCATATAAAAGTATTGTAATAACTCCATAACAATTAGTTAAGGATGTCCTTCATTATGAATTACTTTAGTATTAGATCAGTATTATTGATATCTTTGTATTCAGTTATTTTCATGGATATATAATGATCAATTTCAGTGTATTATATAATTTCTATGATTAAATATTCATATCATAAATTTTTTTCATGTTTATAAACTGATTCATTCAGTACCAGGTTTTCTAATACTAAGTATTTGAGTTGACCACACCTCATTTTTTTCCTCCGTTATGAGGAAATTTAGTACATGTGAAATATGTAAAAGTATAAAATTCTTTGGAAAATTTTTCGGAGATTTCAAAGACTCCTTATGAATTTAGAATTTTGATATATAGGGAAACAATTCAATTTGATCCAAATAGAATGTGATTTATCAATTTATGATGTGTTTTAATTAAATAATGATATAATCCAAAAAATAGCCATCAGACAAAAGAGACACAATTTAACACCATTTGTGATGATAAAGGATGGTTATATCGTGTCATATACAACTAGATTAAATGAATGTGATTAAATTATTTGTTTATAGAACTAGATCTAGTATTGTGGGTCTGGGATGTCAGGATGTCACCCTTATCGCAAATTCATGTCTTTGTCTCTGCAAGTGTGATTCAAATATTTATTGTTTTAATTCATCATGAACCCTACACCAAATTGTAAATTTCACCAACACATAATTTTATAGAAAATAAATGTTATATCCAGGTCTTGTGTATGACAGTTCTTCCATTGCGTTCATATATGTCATGATTCATATACAACCATATCATATCTTTTAATGAGTATGTATTCAAATATAGATCTTGATTCATTATAGTACACTATGAGAACATAATTTTTTTTAACAATTATTCATTATGGGTTTGAATTATTTAATGAGTTAGTCTTTCGAATTTAATTTTTTGTTTTCAAGGTTTTGTAATTTTATTATTCTCTATGATATTTTTTTAGGAGTTCGAAAAAATACATAGAAACGGTTAAATAATAGAAAATATATATCTCATTTTTCTGAAATTTTCATTATTATTTTATGATAATCATTGGTGACAAATAATATACTTTGACATAAAAATATTTCACTATTACTGTTATATTTCAATATAGAACTCATAAGGTCATGGATCATTGTTAAATATCCTAGATTGGGTAATGGATAGTGATTTTATAATTTTGAATGTTGAATCCATGTATTGGTTCTTATGGTGTATTCTTATACTTTGTTTCATGGACATATATATTCCACTATGATTGGAAAAGCATGATGAACAAATAGAAATTAGAAGAATTGTGTTTAAAAAATATGATGTGGTAACACAGTAAGAACAGACTATGAAGAAGAGGGTGAACAATGGGATATAATTATGACATGATTAATATTTAGTGATAGAGTAAAAGAAAACACAAGGTTGAGATAATGATATTTCCAAATTTTTATTATAGTGTAATTAAATCAAACAAAATTAATTAAGAAATGATGTGGAATTATATCATAGTTAAAAAGGCCTGAAATTGTTTAATGGACATTATTGATACAAACATTATAGTGTAATGAAGTTATTTAAATATAATATATATAGAATAGTAAAACTGTTTGAATTTATGAGATAACATCACAATTAAAACAATAATCATACGATTAATGAATCTTTCCTGATTTCATGGAAGGTAAAAGATTTTATTTCGCATTATATAAGATAATTTAAAATCAAACTAGGATCAATGTTTTTTTCTTATTAAATGAAGTGGATATATATTTTTTGATTATTTTTAAAACTAATGGTGAATTAATAATTAAATAATATTATTTTTATGTATATATTTTTTATTACGTTTAATAATAATTCATTTATTAAGCCCTTTATTCTATATTTAATAATGATAATTTTTTGTTGATTGATTATCTAATATTAAATGAAATTACTATTTAATTAATGTTTTTCATGAAACTGAATAGGGTTTTAGTATTATATCTTTAAAAATTGATTTTAACAACCTAATTATTATATTATTCAATGTAATTAACAATATGTAAATAATATTTTAATTAATATATAAAAAATTACACGGCCTTGATGTTTGTATATTTCAAATCCTTCAATGAAATTACCATTCGTTTATGGAATCAAAATTTAAATTATATATTGGTTTTGAATTTATAGAAAACATATTGTATGCTTTCATTTGTCTAATTTTGTTTAGTTTTTTTATATTCCCATTAATTATTAGAATTGTTAGTTTTAATTTTTCTATTTACTTTTATTAATGATGATCGTAATAATTGTGGGTTTTCACTTATAATTGAGAATATTTATCCCTTTAGAGTATTAGATTAATAGAATGGTATATAATTAATTATAAAAATATATCTAGAGATAGTTAACAATACCACATTGGTGTTAATTTTTTTTTGAAACATTATATAGGATGGATGAACATAAAAGGGTCCTTAGGATTGACTAATATATAAATGTATTTCATATATTACATTTCAATTTTAATTTTTTTTATTATTATTGTTTATAGACTGAAAATTGTATAGATATATACTAATATTTTCATGATGCATGAACACATCACATTATAGAATGTTCTTGAATCTAGATGGAAAATTTTAAAGATTCATTTTTAAATTGAAATGTCGATTAAAAAAAATATTTACACAATAAAATAGTAATAATTGGTTAAATGTACCTAAAATTAAAATCTACGTTAGAATCAAAACCCATGAAAACTAAGATTGATAGAGTATGGTGGGAATTTTGATGTGTGGGAATGCCAAAGAATATTGGTGGAACTCACTACTATTATAAATTACAAGATAATTCTAGAGTTAATTTAAATGATTTTAAATTCTATATGATTTTATAAACTACCATAAAAACAAAAAAATAAATTTATATTTGAAAATTAACTTTTATAGAAAATGTTAATAACCTAAAAAGAGCATAATAGTTAGTCATTTAACACGAAAATAACTAAAAAATAATTTAAGACCAGGATGAGATTACTATAACCAATCAAACTATATATTACCCATTGTAAATCAGTTTTATTAGTGTATAAGTCTTCCTTAATAATTTATTAAAAATATTTGGAAAACATATCCCATGTCCGATTTTATTCCTCTATATTAATCTTTCTTCCAATAAATCTATGTGTTAAAATGTTTCATTGTTTATTGATCCATGGCCTTTGTTGCTCATTTATTTCAATAGGGATCATTCTTTAACAAATACCGTTATCCTAGTTATTTATATCACTTATATGAGAAGATCCTTCAATAGTTTCTTCTTTGAGTGGAGAGGGAGCTTCAAAGATTGTAATTATTCTGATTCGACTATTTTAGACTTCTTATTCGAGTATTTTATAGGATCTATTTCTTGTGGCACTGAGTTATTTTAAAATTCGGTCTGCTTTTGGTCTATAGGAATCTAACCCTCTTCTATGTGGTGTACCACTCGTATGTTGGTATGATACTCATGATTCTCCCCCTACTTGTTGAATTGTCATTGGGTATCCATATTGTCCCCAAATTTGACTGATTTGTGCCTATTCTCTTAGGAATGCATGAATAATCTTTAAACCCTTTTTATTCCCCTTATTCCATTGAGGTCTATGAATGCGTCTATTTTGTTTCTATTCAACATTGTTAATAGATAATTGGATGTACGTATCATCACCAGAAATGGGATGATCCATCAAAAAAATAAAAAATAAATTTTTTTCCTTGGACAACTTACGATGAGCCAACCTTATCATTGGAATCATTTTCTTCTTTTTATGAATAGGAATAACCTTCTTTCATCCCACCTGAAGAGACACATCAACAACATTTTTAGAGAATGCATGGAATAGGTTTTTTTGCAGACCTAATCCAGGGGATTCATGCTAATTATATGGCTCATGAAATGGAGCCATTCTATTATTTTCATGATTTTAAAGATGTACTAAGCTAGGGGAGTCATACCGATCCAAATACATCCATCATAGAGCTACCCTTTAAACCTGATTTATTTCACATTTCCCCACAATTTTAATGTTAGGAGACTCCAGAAGAGAATTCTCCTATAATCTGCACCCCCTCCTTGTATAACTATATGAGAGTATGAAGTTGCAGTAGTAAAGGAAGTGGTATGGGTCTTCCCCTCAACCAGGGTTAATTGAAGTGTCTCATCCAACACTATCCTCAAACTACATGTATTACCATAATCATTTGATATAGGAAGTGTATATCTTCCCTTATTTAGAATAGAAATGCTGAAACTAGAAATATCTGGGGTACTCAAAGATTTATCTTCATTAGGTAACAAGAATCTTATCACCAGAGATAATTTTTTTACAATAAATAATAAATTATTTATAATATAGTCCAATCCATTGCTCGATACATAGAAATAAAACTATTTCTCCAAAGACACTGGTTGGAGGGAGTGGATTACTTCGTCAAACATGATCTAAATTTCACAAATTTGGGGACATGTGATTATATCTTCCACACAAATCCCTGGCATAATAGCATAGAACAAAGACCATGCGTATTCAACAAATGTAAAAAAATCTCGCCATGAGGATACTAATCGGATGAAGATTATTTTTATTTCATAATGGAAGGGGATGTTCCAGGGAACCCACCCAAATCATCGATATGGGGGGATCCCACTTCTAATGAAATTCAAAGATCCATCATAAATGAAATAATCAGTTTTTTTCATAGGAATATATTCTCTTGGAATATGAAGTAGTGAATTCATCAACATTGGAAAATCATATAAGGAAGTGGAAATTATCGAGATTCCTAATGATAAAAAGATATTTTGAGGGCCTAGATCCATTGATGAAGCTGTCGAAATAGTCCATTGATTGGTGTCAATGTCCAGAATGAGCTATAAGTGATCACCCATGGAGGGAAAATACCTCGGAGAACTCCTATAGATAATTTCTCATCACTTAAAATCACTAAATATTCAGGATTATATTTTATAATTTAAATAAATTTAATGATGATTAATATTATTCTTTATAGAAGGAGTTTGACAAATTATTAAGGAAGTTTCCCAATAAGGGTCATAGAGATTTGTTTTCTATTTTAAACATTATATAATGGGTATTCATGTATTAATGTATTATTTATTCTTTTATTATCGGATAATTTATTATTAACTTCTGATGCATATTTTTGATTATATTGAAGATATATGTAGTACTGAAATTCATCATAAAAAATATTTAATTGAAAAAAGGGAAGGATTTAACATGTTGGAGTAAAATATATTGGTGTATATAACATTAGACTCATAAATAATGAAGGTTTAATTTTTTCCATGAACCAAGCCAATATATGGATACTGAAGATGTGAATTAAATTTAATTTTATTATGTAATTATATTTTTTATAGAGGATACAAAATATATATTTTATTTAAATGAAGTGGAGGACCACAAGGGTATCAATAATGAAATCATGGTCTGGAAATTTAAACATAAATAATCATTTAGGAAACATTATAAATTTTTATGAAAATAATTTGAGATATAATCAAATATATAAGGCCAATTGAAGTAATAAATATACAATTATTAGAAAAATAGGAAATCATGATCGGAAAATGAACATCCATTTCAATGAAAATTAGTAATGATTTACTCCACGTGAATTTTAAAATTAAAAAAGTGTAGAGGTTAATGATTTGAAACTAAGGAGTGGAATAATATAGAGGAATGTGGTATAATAATGATGATATAGTAATAGAAAAATGAATAAAATAGATAAAAGAACATATAAAGTGGAACTAAAAAATGATTTTATGTTGATAATGATTAATATTCATCAATGTATAATCCAACACCATATTTATACAAGAGTATTATGAAAGTGATAATAAAGGGATAACAAGAAAAATTTATAGAAACCTTTATGAAACATAATTTTAATATCCCTTTTATGAATATTTTTTCAAATATCCTCATATAAAAGACATTCATGGTGAAATTGGATTCAAATGTGGAGGCGATTGAAGAGATGTGTACAATACCACATATAATACAATTTCCATTTTTGGTATCAAGTATTTGATCAAAGTTGAAATATTATTAATCTAATCTTTTTATTTTAATAAATATTGGATATTATATATTTAAAAAATTTATTTTTTATTTTTTAGTAAGTGTTAATATTATGTAAAACTAAAAATTTAAAATAATATGATATAGGTGATGAATCAAATTTGACCTTATATTTAACTGGGTGATTTATTAGTTATATATCCTTGAGATCTATTTATGTTTGTTTTAGTTAAATTGGAAAAACATTACCATATGTGAAGATTTTCTATGATTTACTTGTATGAAGAGAAATATTTGTTTATACATAGACGGTCGTTTTTATCAATGGGAATGTACTTAGTAAATGTACAATATAGGAAATTATCAGTGAATGTTGGTTATGATTAACTATAGAGTACTATTAATCATGTTGTGAAGAAAAGTTATTTTCAATATGAATAATTACGAGTGAAAAAAAAACATAAAATAGATTATCTATCATAAAACGACAAATGGAAATAGAAAATTGTTTTCTAGAAGAAATAAAATAGAAAAATATTTAAATATTAGTAGAAAATGATGAAAAAGAGGATAACATATGTTATAAAAGAATTTATGTAAGAGAAGATAATAGTATTAAAACAAGTTTTTTTATTTAAGTGATTGACTTTTGATTCTACAAGGATGACTTAAAATTAGTTTATTTACATGAAATAAATTGATAAATTAATACATCAATGAATATGAAATTTGATTTTAGGGGAAATAATAATAACTATACCTTGGGTGGAATCTCAAAATAGGTCATTAATTGAATTTTATTTGGAAACTCCATCACAATGTTCTCTTAAATAACATATTAAGTTCACGTATAAATACAATACTTTAAAAGATGTTCTCATAGATGGAAATTTCTGTTTTTATATATTGATAATGTTTCATAAAATAATTATAGGTCTTCATTAGGATGCTAAAAATTCAACCACCATTGTGATTTTGGGATTTAAGGAAATAAAAATTGTACTTTTAGTTGTGTATTTTAATTATAAAGGGAATTTTGATCAAGATGAAGGAACAAGGATAATATTTAAAATATATGAGTTATTTTTAAAATTCCTCATTTTTACATATGAATATTTCTTAATTAACATTATATTTTTATGGTTTAAAACATTAATGTCCTAATTGTACTATTTCTTTATTTTTTACCTTTGGAACAATACAATGAGATTTACACCATACATTATTTTAAATGATATATTTATGATGTTGAATGAGTTTGATAATTGGATTATTATTAAATATAGGAGTAAGAATTTTATTTTAAAAATTATTATTTGAGATATTTAGTAGATTTCTGAAAATAAATTTTTCATAGGATTTTATCATTAAATATCTAATGTTTATGTTAATTAATTGATTGTTTTAATTCACTATTTGAGTTATTAAACAATGTTATTATTTATTCTGTTTGAGGGGTATTATGTAATAATTTCTCAAATTCATTAAAATGACCAATTAAATGAGACATTAATTATTCATCTTGATTTGTAGATCAATCACTAATTAATTTTTAAAACTAGAGAGTATAATTATTGTTATGATGATTGGGGTCATTATTCATTTTTATCCATATAGTTTATTTAATGACTTCTCATTTTATCAATACTTATTACATTGGAAACCATGGAATGTTTATAGGGAATACATATTTCATGAAAATTTTTATTTTCCTATCTAACTCTTAGAATTTTTACATGACATCAAATGATATTATTGTGGGGGAAGATATGGTTTCATTATATTGATTGAGATGCTGACTATTGAAAAGATTATAATGTGAAGAACTATTACTATTCATGAGAGAATGGTTCATTAATATGATTTTCATGATAAATTTATGAAAACCCATTAAAAATAAAATGGAATTGAAAATGATATATATTTAAAACAGACAGATGATATTTTATTGGCTTCATTTTAATTGATTTTAAGCATCCAAGGAAATAAAACTAATTCTTCAATGGTTGATATTAATTTTAATATTTAATGTTTGTTTTTATTATTTATGTTTTATATTAAATGATTCATAGTTCATCATGATTTAGGGTACATCATTAGTCATTTAGAATTTTCATATTAATACATATCAACCCTTAACAAAAGAAAAAGAATACAAAAATTTTACATCATTAATATTGGGATTTCCTTTAATGACGGATATTTATATACATTTTGAACCAATTTCTAGGATACAGGTTCATGAAGGTTTAATTAAAATCTATATAAATGTTACCTAAATAATGAGTGATATATTTTTTGGTATTGATTTCCACCCATATAATAATGACAATTGGAAAGATGTGAATAGTAGAAAAAAATTCACTTTTTGTGGAATGTAGTAAAATAAATAGTGTAATAGTTATTATAAAATGTGGTGATTTTAATAGATTGTTTATATATTTATGGAATTATTACGCCTCATTCATAATTATTTAACATTATTTAATGGGATGTTTGAATCAAAGATATGATGGATTTTCATTATTACAGTGCAGTAATACTTTAATAAAGGGTTGAAAAATATTATGTATGGTCAACATTAATCTATTAAATTTTTTCATAAATATTTATGATAGATTTTATTTGTTAATTGAGATAATACTCACTCATTATGGAAATTTACAATGTTTTATTCCAGGATATTCCTCTAGTATGGGATTGGAGGACATTAAATGAATTTCAAGACCATAGTAGACAATCAAGGTGTAACCATGTTTCCATATAATAAGATTATTGTAATGTTTTTATCCAAAGTTTATTCTCAATATTTTTTAATAACATTGTAATATTATTTCATGATTATTTAATTTGATTACATAATAAATAACTTGGGCGATAATTTTGGTGTGACAAACTGGGGTGAATGATAAATAATGTACCAAATTTGTAAGGAGATCCCATGTGGTGGTGCTTATGTAATAGTTTTAAGCATCGTGGTATGTAAAATATATTGAAACATGATGATAAATGTGTTACATAAAAATGATAAGTAATGGATTTATTGAATGACATTTTACTATGATACTAATTGAATAATGGATAATGCTGAAAAGGGTAAATCATTGGGTATAATTATGTTATCATTGATATTTAGTGCTGAAAAATATATGATACCATTTTGGGATTACAAAATAATTATCATGATAATATGAATTGATAAAATAACTTTTTAATACAAATGATAGATATATATTTATATCATTGAAAAATGGATATGATATTTTTCCTTGGTTTTGAAAACATACACACATAGTGACATAATGTTATCACTATGTTATAGTATATGTCTACTATGATTTTTTTAATATATTTGATGGTTTCTTGAAGAAAAAATTAATTACTTGAAGGAGGAATTTTCTTACAAATCATGGATTAAAAATTACATATGGGTTTCTATAGAGAGGATATTTTAAGACCCTATTTCATTTTTAACACGGGTCTAGACCTGTGTTTTAAATAAAAAATTAGGGAGTATATGCAGTTTGTGATTTTTATAATTAAATGTTTTAAAATATTCAAATTAAATTATTTTTATTTACGATAAAAGTTATTTTTTGTCTTCATTCATTTTTTCATATCCCTTCCACTTTGATTATTCATAATCAAAATTTATTTGATTAATGAATTTACATTAAACAGATGAACTAATTTCATGAATTAATTCATGAACATGGAATGATATCAGTATCCTATTAGTAAATATGGTTTGAAATGAATTAATTAATAAATTTGTTAATGAGTTTCACTATAATAAAATAATATTTTATTGAATAGAGAAAAAAATTTGTTACATGTGACCTCTTTAGATATAATTTTGATAATTATATGATCCTTAATTAAGAATATCATAACTTCCAATATCATAAGATGTAGAATTTGTGAAAAATCAGTACTATTTTAGTTTTACATGTTCCTTTTTAGAATTAAATATGTTTCATTATTAAAATTTTTATTCCTAACATTTTCTTTAATGGGTTTCATTATAGATCATATTCCTTATAGGGTTTACATAAAACATATGATATAGTACAGATTCTCAGTTTTAATTTTAAATAGTAGTATTCTTTATCCTATAAAGTTGATTTCCATGAGAATCAACTATTTCTCATTAGTGGTTACACTAAATACCCCTTATTGGATTCAGTTAATATTAATATTAGCATGGAGGACAACATCATCTTCAACTCCTCAATATATCCTTATCATTTCCTATTATTATCTGACATTACACCCACCAAATTAAACATGCTCATTGGTGATGAAAAAATTAAGAAATATTGAATGAATTTTTGGTTATTTCATACTGATCAACAAATACTCAAAATCAAAAAGAAATTTTTTAGATGATCCAAATTCATCATTTATTTATTTATATCATGTTGTAAATAGGCATAAATAAAAATGATGAAATATTCTAAATAATTCACCTCCTAAATCCCAAAAAAACATTTCACTAAATTCACGTATAATATATAATCTTGTATTATATTGACAATAATTCTTAGTTTTCATATATGGACGTCCTTTGATATAAATATTCTATAACATAATCCAAAAGCATGAAAAATAATTTTATAAGATATCTATTAAAATATTATTCATTAAATGCGTATAAAAATTAGATAATTAGAAAAATCAAATGAAATTATAATAAAATCATAATACCTATACATACTTAGGAATGTTTTATTTGGAATATACACCTCAATTGTACTTAACATTATATATATATATATATATTGTAAGTCATTGATAACATTTTTCACCTTTAATCTAATTATTCATATAACTAGTGTTTGGTAAAGTGTAGTTATTTTTCATTTCTACAATCATCAATATCCGGTAGATGATTTTTAATTTCAAAAAATATATATATTTTTTTCAAAATAGAAATTTATTGATCCAAGGTCAGATACATCATAAAATAAACCCCTTTCTTACTAAATTATAAAATGGAATATTCAATAAAATAAACTTTATAAGAAACATGTGATATGGACATAAATATATTAATCCCATTCTGGTAAACTAGAATAAAGAGTACACTATGGAACACTCTATTGGTGATTGAATAAATTATTTAAAACCCATATCTAATACATATTTCATAACCAATTATAGCAGAAGTTCATACCATTATTATATCAATTAAAGAACCATCTAGACTAACAAGAATGTTAAATATTAAGTGTCTCAAAATATTTAATCTTCTCAACTCACATGAATACCTCACTCTCATAAAAATGTGGGAAATTTCCATCTGTGGAAGATAAAGAAACTATATGGCTGTAATATAACATATAATCATTAATCCCCATTTGTAATTCATTTTAATTACTAGATCAAGAATATTCTTCTCTAGATCCAATATGTACAATTGTATTTAAAATGACTAATCATATTTATAAATTTGTGATATATCAATCCCTAGTATATGTTTTCTTCAAGAGGTATCCCGGTATTTATAGAATAATAAATTAAATCATCATGTATTTTCAACTACATTATTAATATTGTGACATTGAATGAATGAGATACACCTATATCATATATTATCTAAATTATAATAGAATAACAAAAAACTTCTTGTACTATCATATTCCGACCATAAGGATCATCCGGTGTATACGTAAGAGACAAAAACTAAACATTGTTTTTTGGATCCTGATCCTATCAAGGATTACCACCCATTATCAAAATTCATTTATCTCTAAATCCCTTATGTTTTTAGTATATATAATTGATTCCTATATCTATTTTTAATGCCAATTACTACACTTATTAGAGAAAGAAGAACTAGTTATTTATTAATATATAGTATTCCCATTTTTACATTCCTTAAGATGGATAATGAAATCCATCTTAAAATTCATTCTGATATTGTATTGCTCAAACCCATGGAATATTCTCTATTGAGATGATTTTTATCTGACTAGTTTCATTTTCTATATTCCTAATAATAATAATATAGTTTTCATATCTCTATATTATAGAAATTATTTCATCAATTGGGATGAGTAACTAAATAAATCAATATCTATGTATAGATTATGTTATTTTCATCCATATATTCTTCATTGAATACCACATAATAGGTGGGTAGATAATATATAATCACATTCAATTGAATTTTCGGATGTAAAATAATCATCAAAATCAACATCAATCTCTACTAACACAACTCAAGTGATCCATCAATGATTAATTAGGTAGCTTTACATTTTCTCACATCATCAAAAATGAAATCTACATTCATGTAGATATATATAGGTAGCGGTGAAAAAAAAATTAATCATCATATATTCATGAAATTATTATCATGGATTCAGATATGTAATATATCAAAAAATGGGTAGTCAATTTTATTTAGAAAATATTCAATTTCAAATAAAATAGGAATACGTGAAATTTTAACATAAAGTAATATATCCAATGAAATAAAAAAAATTCATTTTTCAATAATTATAGGTAACCATGCTCATTTCATATAAAATAGATTTTTTATAGGGAATTTTAATTTTCAAGAAACATGAGTAATATAGGTACTATACCAAATAATACATATCTAAGATCATAGTGTTGAACCATTGTTTATTATAATCTATATGGATATTTCCAAAATGAATTCCCTTTAGTATATATATATATATATATATATATATTATTGTGACACTACTTTCCCATGAATATTCCCATAAATGTCAGTTTTTAACTAGACATTGAATCCATTATAAACAATTAATATTCACTTCCTATAAACTAGTTTTACTCATAATCATTTTTAAAAAAAATTATATCCATTCCTACACATAAAACAATATAAATTAAATTTAATACAGTTTAAGATAATGTCATCACTATTTATAAATTTTATAATTTACATTAAATAGAAAATTTATTAATTTTCATTACATCAATTTTAAATTATATTATAAATAATCTTGTGAGGGTTATGAAATTTAAAAATACGTTTTTATACAATTAGGAATCATAATTTAAAAATGAGTGAAATTATTTTACAGAACGAAGACAAAAAAAATTACAAATCATGCAACCATAGATATATTTTTGAATATCATGGCATGATCCATCATTACATAAAAAATATAATTATTGTAACCCCTAGGTGTTATAATCCATTATTATTATTATTATTATTATTATTTTATGTAAATAAATTTAATGAATGATTCTCTTTTATTTCAAAAGTAATGAAACCAAATATGAAAAATTTCCCCATAAGATATGTATCAATCTATGGGAACATTATTACATGGATGAATTACATCCCTAAAAGTATATAAATCTATAATGTATAACATATAAAAAAAATAAAAAACATATTGGCTAATAATTCTATTTTATATTCATCAACCTTTAGGAGAAGCAATATCCAAAAAAAATTATAATCGGTGGTGGGAGCACAATAAATATATAATGTGATTTTACAAATCTATAATAAGAAATTAAGATTTTTCCTTGCGAAGTGAGATTATAATGGAAAAATGGTTTAGTAATTCTCTATAAAATAATGAAATATGATAATTATAAATATGGTAGTTTAAAATATGTTCATTGAAATTATATTTTATGAATATAAAGTCATTGTAAATATAAGCGTTTCAAATATGGTATTTTTTTATATATCACAAAGGTATACTAATGTTCTGTATTGTTAAGTAGTAAATTTAAAATTATAAATCTCACTTTGAAATAAATATATGAAATTAATATTTTATATATATCAAAATATATTAATATTTATACTATAAATTATTATTAATATTATAGTATGATATGATTTTTGTGAATGAAACTGGATGGAAAAATATGAAAAGGTCATATCAAAGATCCCAGGTGATCGAGAGGTACTTGAAAACCCATGGAGAATCAATATCTATACCTATGTACAATATCTCATTGATGGTAAAATAAAATCATCATCTTCAAAGATGTTAAAATTCCAAGATGATGTGAAAGGATTATTGTCTTTATCTATCTACTCATTTGGATCCTTCATATTCCTCAACAACATGGTATAACAACGAGTCTCACCGAAGGGTGCCACTTCCCATTTCTTCACTTCATATTGAGTAATGTGTAAAATATTGGATATCTATATGTATTATATTTTATCATGTGTTTAATTGTATAATGGGATGAAACCAGTGGGTATTGGTATACCTAATCAACTGTTTAACCTCAATGTAGGGTTTCACCAACTGTAAATGTGTTTCACTTGGAAATATCTGTTTTCACTTTATTTTCCTTCTGTAATACGGAAAGGTATATCATGGGGTTTGGGATCCATAAATTTTAGCAAAGGTATCTAAAAAATCCACGAATGGAACGTGAATTTTAATTTTTACGAGTCCAAAAACACATCGTCACATGTATTGACTTTGATTCATGGACTAAATTTGGTCTTATGGAACCCCCAAAATCATGTTTTATATATATTATGTGATATGTACACGAATATGAAAGGAATATTCCATAATGAAGGAAAATTTTGGACATAGTAAATTGTTTTTTGTGGACGGGTACTTTAGTTCAACATTAATTGATAAGGTGGTACTCTCTACACCTCCTGAGTAGATAAACCTCATTATATATTTGGAGAAGAATCCATTGTTTGGTAAATAATGTCAAATGATATGGAACTCCAAATATTATTTTAGAAGGGATATTTTATGTTCTAAATGAAAATTGATTGGGAACAACCTTCATAATTTTTAGTAGAATGAGTGAAATTTGAGTACAAAAGATAATGGGATTTCGACTACAGATTTTGTTCAATATTTTACCTTCAATAATATGGATCCCACTTTTGGATAAGATGTTTATCAACACTCCGTATAAAATAATTTTAACCCCTAATTGGTCAACCAGTTTTAATTGATTGGGGTTATCTTCACACTCTATTCAATGGATGTATATGGTAAAAACAGACATCATTCTCACACAAAAATGACATCTGTTAATCGTCATCAACATGGAGGATGGCCAAATCCCTAAGGTCATAGGATGATCTGGCTGAAGAAGGTTCTGATGCTACTACATGATATTCATTCAAATATATGAATAATAGAGACAATATGGATAATAATGATGATGAGGAGTTTGAGGATAGCCAGGATGACATGGAGGGTTCTACTCAAGACAATGTTGACTATAAGGTATGACAAGAGATGATAATCAATTCTAAAAGCATCAAACGAATATTCATGATTGATGTGGTTCAATTAAAGACCAATAACGTTCCGTATCTTGAGAGTGTCTCTGTTCATATTGTGAACATTATTAGGGATGAGTATTCTAATATATTTAATATTACTGATCTGCACATAGATTTTGGTAGTCCCCTTAAATATTGTGCTACTAATCCAGGTGGCAATATAAGGCCTGATAAGACATTTGTATCTCATAGGGGAATGTAGTTATCCAACACATGTCCTATTATACCTTCTACCAGTTAGATGGATATGTAAGGGTTAAATTTTTGATACCCCTACCGATGGATAGAAAAATCCTCTTAATCAATCATCAAGTTATCCAATTTCACCTCAAGAACATTATTTTCGTTAAATTCCTATAGTAGGCAGGATATCTAATGCAGTAGTTTATTCGTCACTATCTATATAAAATGACTCAAAATTTGTGGCTAAAACTTATATGATACATATTCATGGTATTAAAAGATATTATAATGAGGCTAGTATTTCTATTTTTATACATTAAAATAATGATGGATTTATGCATAATGTGGGATCTGATATTTCTCATCCCATGAAATTCAAATCACCATTGATGGTCGATAACACAAAATATTTTAAGTTAATTTAAAAAATAAGTAGCAAGGATGAATATCCCATTAATCCACATTATTTTTTATTATATGATACATCTTTGGATCAAGATTCATGTCAGGTTCTATCGATGCATGAATTTCAGATGATGGAGATGTCTCTTAGTTGCAGGTTAAAACCTAGAGATGAGGTAGACAACCTCGTCACATTTTGTCGATGATGATATGATGTATATATGTGAGTAAAATAAATATTTTAATATATATAGAGAAGTAAAACTAAATTTTATAATATAAATAATTTATTTTAATGTATAAACTCACAAGAATTATATTAAGAAAACATAATGTTTAAAATCCTTATTTTTCAATAATAGATGGTTTTCATTGTAAATTTAATTTTATATTCAAAATTAAATTTATAAATTATAAAAAAATTATTTAGATAGAAATAAATTCATTTTAAATATATATTTTTATAATTATTTTATCATTAATTTTTTTTGATTCTTTTAAAAGTATTTTTTTCTCAATTAGTGAAAAATAATGATTTTGTAAAAAACATGAATGTTATTAAACTACTATTATAATGTAAGTTTGAATTGGAATTTATGAAAAACATTTCAATGAATAAATATATATGTTTATAATCAATTTTATAATTTTTAAAATGTGTCACCATAATAAACATATATTTTAATTTTTGAAATTATTTTAATTTTTTTCCAAAAAAAATTATTTAATACATTTTACATTTAGTATTTCAGAATTAATTTTTATCACATTTAAAAATTGAATAAAAATGGGTATAAAATTTTAAATAATTAATTTTATATAATTTAACATGTACCATTTTAGTTTTTTTTCATAACATATAACATATCTACATAAAAACTAGTTCATGTAGTGAGAAAAAAATTCAAAAAAAATGAGTAACCTACGAGGTAAAGGGACAAACATGTAAAAAAAACCATAAATTGAGTGATTGAGGAATTTATAGTACTAATATCTTCATATATTTATTATTTATTAGGTTTTGATCTACTTTAATAAGATTTAATTTCCATTATTGTATTGTTTTGGGTATTTAAAAAAATAACACTACTTTTTACATAGAAAAGGGGCTCTCCACTCCTCACATCCCCATAATAAAGCCCATAGTTTGGACCAAACGTTACCCAAACCTCTCCTAAAAAATCCTATACAACTTAATGAGGTATTTATATTATCAAAAGATCATAATTAAAATGATTAACACATTTTTTAATGGAGATAACCATAGTAGTATGTTATCGATTTCTAACAATTTCTTCCTTTACATTATCCATATGTGACTTTATTCTTTCTAAAACTTATTTTCAACTTATAAAAATTATAATATATGATTCCTTGTTATAATGGTATTTTATTATAATTTTGATGATATTTTTAACAAAACTTTTCATTTTCCATAGAAAAATTGAAAATGAAATTTCTGTGTGCGTGAACATCCGCCTCCACAATGCATCGATTTTCATTTGTATTAACCACCATACATTTCTAGTTCGAATGATTAAATTTAAAAATAATTATGATATTTATAAAATATTTTTTAATGATAATTTTATAAAAAAAAATATTATTAAAATCTCCCAATCTATGTAAATTGAAATCATCAAAAATGCATACATCTGGACAATTGCCTCCATGGGACAGGTGATTTCTTTTTTTCCATTCACGACTACCATACATTGTTAGTAATGAGAATGGGATTAATGGATAAATATTTTTCATATTATAACATTAATTTTATGAGATGATATATTAGATAAACTATTAATGATTTTATCATCAAATAAATATCATTAATTCATTAGTTTATAAAAATCGTACTACAAGTTAAATAATCAATTAAAATTATATCATATTTTATTTTACATTACATATTGTTATAAATAATATTAAATTATTATATATATCACCATTAAACACAAAACTATATAATTATTTTTTCATGTAATTATTTTTCAACTACGTCACCACATAATCTACCATTATACATGGTACACTCATTGTTAGGTTGGTTTTACCACCTATATGAATAATGATACGAAAATATATCATGAGTGATTATTAAAACATAATTAATATTATAATAATAGACATATATTAAAAGAATTTGGGTTATGGAAAAGATATATAAATGGTTTACTCATTAATTAAGGAAACAACTGTCATAGGTTAAAAACCACAAAATATGTTTGTTATCGATTTTATCTTCTATGATACACAATAAAGTACTAAATAATGTGAATATAAACATCATAAATAATTATAATTCTCCCATTAAATTATAATTGATGAAATTTTTATTCCAATTTTTTTAGAAGAATGAATAACAACAATGCTATTATGAAACTAGATCAAAATGTTCATGTTTATCGACACCAAATATAAAAAATATGCAATAACTAAGTAATATAAATTTATATTAATATTATAAATGAATTTTATAAAATTATATATATATATATATCAAAGAGTTTTTATAATATGTGTTTATGATATCTATGATTACTAAAAAAATGTCATAGATTGCATTCAACTATGATGGGAATATTATAAGGTGTTCTCTGTCTCAAATTTAATTTCATTAGTATCATTTCATATCATTGACCATGATAACATTCATAGGTTTTGATTGATTAATAATAAAAAATTTACCATATTCATCAGTTTTAATATATAAAATGATGAATATATAAAATTTTTAAAAATATAAAATGGTTCAAAATATACCTATCTTGAACGTGGTTTGGATCAAAATATTACTCAAAATGATAGCATCCCATTGAAAAAATTATTTAAAAAACAAATATTTCTGAATAATAATATGTATAGGAAATTTTTATAATTTATAAAATCCCAAATTGTAATCCAATATTCATTGGGTATTATAGTTTAAATAAATATTTCATTTCCCTAGGACTCATATTTTACCAAATAGGGATTTCTATAAGTGAAATTGTCCTTCGTCTCTTCTTTTCGATCATGTACTAATTTTTTACAATTCATAATTTTCTATATTATTTATAAAATATCCTTATCTTTATATCAATAATTTATTGATTTAATTTTTTACTAAATCATCTTCTTTAAAATATTTAAAATAATTTTTTCACATTTTCAATTTTGGTTATTTTCATTAATGTGTAGAAAGATTATATTTTTAATGTTTTCTATTTAAACACATAGTTCTACCATATATTTTATTATCAATAATAATTAGTTTCAATTTTTTACTTATTTTCTAAAAGATATTGTTATTCTAATTTATTTATATTATTTGCATGTTTTCAAAAATACCATAGATTCTTCTTATTTGAAAAGTTATTTTTCCCAATGCTTATGAAAATGGTATTAATCCATATTTTTTAAATACATTATTATTGATCTAGGATATTATTTTAATGTAAGCATCCACTATATTTATTTTCATTTCCCATGTAATATCTTTATCATATGGTGGAATTATCTATAACATCAATTTTTTTTCAAAAAAAACCCATTATGTATATTCCTAAAATTTCCCCCAACAATTGTTTTTTTTAATATTTAAATTATAATTCATTTGATTAATTTTTGATAAAAAATTCAATACATCACGTGGTTTTGTGACATTATCTACCTAGCCATACGACACATATCAATATGGTGTAAATAACATATACTTAATTACCTTGATTGAATTATACTTTCTCATAAGGTTACATGATTTAATTTTATACCCAATTATTTGTAAGGGTTTAACATAAAATGATTATAGTTGGAATTATTAATTATTTCCTTATATGAATCCATGTAGAACACATTTTCCTTCCTTATGATCTTTAATATGCTTTTAATGAAACCCATTTTCATTTTATTGATTAATTATGGTATAAAATTGAATTATTATCAATTGGAATGTTTATTGAATCACACATAAATGTATTGGGATTGATATGATTTGATATGTTATTTATTTAATGAGGCACTCATAGTAATTGATATGGTTTGTGAGGTTATACATTTCCCTATAATGAATTATTATAAAGTTAATCTTTAATGAGACAAGTATCCACAAGTTCATTTTTGTTTCTCGTAAGCATGGTAACAAATGGTGTGGCTCATGAATGAAAGGTTCTCTATACAAATGTAACACCCCAATAATCCATGGTACACTTCCTTCTTAAATAATTCAACAGTGTGCGATAAATGCAACACCGAATTCTTGCAAACCATGACCAATCAAACTATCCATTTAAAAAAATTTATGAATAGTAATACCCATTTTTTAAAATTTTAATAATTTTATTTTTCG
The DNA here is from genome assembly GCA_963277665.1 of Viscum album. Classification (NCBI taxonomy): domain Eukaryota; kingdom Viridiplantae; phylum Streptophyta; class Magnoliopsida; order Santalales; family Viscaceae; genus Viscum; species Viscum album. The sequence continues at coordinate 1,599,757,549 of OY728161.1, forward strand.
AAATGGACTTCATTTTAGGATTTAAAATATCAAATTTATCTTGGGGGTGTTTTTTGTATTTTTCTAAAAAACATCATTTTTTTATTAATATTGAGAAACCCCGCGTTATTGTTTAAAACCAAAATAATATTCAAATAATTATTTTTAATTTAAATTTATATTAAAGTAAAAATATATTCACAATACCTATATTGGTACAAATTTATTCATTGGAGTCATTTTATAATATTATTAGATATATAAAATTTGATTGAGCATTTACTGTCATTTACCCACCTTATAAGCACATTTTCAAATTTCCATAAAACGTAATTTTACCACTTATGTTAATTGAATTTAAAAATTCTAACAGTCACATTTTTCATCAGTAAGAAAAATTTGGTTCAATGGGATGAATAAATGTTTGGTGAGTATAAACTTTTGAATTTTATTTACCACGTTTAAAAAATGGTAATGAAAGGTACAATAATATTGTAATAATATAAAATTACCCCAACACATATCATAATTCTTTTGGATAAGTGTTTTTCAACCAAAATAATGCTTACAAAAAAAATATGATAATTTTTTATACACATGGGTATGATTATAACATTTATTATATTTTATTTAACGAAGATTTAAAAGTGTCATATTATAATTTTAATAACAAATCCACCATTAATATAGGGTTATACATAAGATAAATTCGACTATAAATATTCATTAGAAATATAAAACAATTTCCAACAACGTTGTATTTTAATTATAATTTTTATACATTAGATAATAATATTTAATTATGAAACAATGATGATGTGGTAATTACCTTATTAATGAAATATTTTAAGAAATGATATCATAAATATTAAAATAAATATAAATTTAATATTTTTATGCAATACATGAATTTTTTGGATGAAATTGACATATTTGGTATGTGTTAATGCCTTTGTGAAGTAATAAAGTTGATATGAATTTTGTAAAAATCAATTACTAAATACTTCCAAATTGAAAAAAAATGTTTTTTAAAACAAATATTGTTTTATTAAATGATAAAAAAATCCAATAAATAAATTATTTATCCAAATAATTTATACAATGTTAAAAATTTCATTAGTGATCATCTTTAGGTTCCCTTGGAATTTTATTGAATCTAAATTTATCCTACAGTGTCAAAATACAAGAAAACATTGTAAGAGTTAAAAGTATTTATCTAAGGATTAAATAAAAATGATAAGGTCAATTTTATAACCTAAACATGTGTAAACATTTTTTAGAATTTTCAACCAAAAAAATTATCTTTCAAATAAATGATTTTGGGACCATTTTAAACAGAAAATCCTTTTGTTATAAACTAATTCTTCTATCATTTTGTAAAGTCCCTTATTTATCTTATAAAAAACTCATTTTCTATTTAATTCAATACACCAACTCTTTTTGGATTGGGCAAACCCTGCCCAAATCTCATTCCAACTCCCCTCACTTAATCCTAGAGTTACGAAATCGGGAAAAAGACCAATATAATGATTACTCTCGTGCAAATCAAAAGCAGACACCTGTAGAAGAGGAAATCATTTTATCCCTTCTTTCAAAGTTCATTTCATTTTCTACTTCCTATTACTAATTTGTTTCAATATTAAAATATTAACTCAAGAATTTAAAATACGGTGATATTTTTTAATATTTTGGTACAACTATATCCCTCTTTTTACTCATCCAATGAAAAAACAATAACACCATCCATGGCTACGTATGACTTACCATCTCCACATCGTGGTGTATTTTTTATCATCTAAAGTTTATTTTTATGGGCATAACGTTGAATATAATTGATTTAGATAATAAATATAACATGAAATTGGTTATTTAAAATTTATATTCCATCCAATTCAATATCATATAACCAAGAATGAAATGATACCATCGCTCGTGCGTATGTACGGGTAACCGTCTATATAACGCGATGAGAAACATCTTCCATATTCCTCATCCAAGAATGATTATAATAATAAATATTATTAATAATTATGAAATTATTGACATAATATTTTTACTGGGATGATATAAATATATATATATATATATATTTCATTCACTTACTTCCATATGATACAAAAATGGAAACAACTTTCTTGTGTACGTATGACCGACCGTCTCCATGAATGTTGTATTCCATTTCATATATATATATATATATATATATATATATATATTTAATATATATATATATATTTATGATATATAAATAATATTATACATAATGTAAGTAATTAAATCTTGATATATGTAATATGATCGTGAAAAACAAGTCAAAATTTGTACAATAAACAAAGTGATATTCACCGAAATGTTGCATTATCATGGAATTGTCAATAAATAGGAAATATAAAGTCATAAAATAATCATATTCGATATCATAAATATTATTGTGATTTTAATATAAGTCAATAATATGTTTAAAAACATTCTACAGTATTTTAGGACAAGTACCGAGAGTATCATATCTATGGTAAGGGTTATATTTTTAATCTCATTATTATCTGATATTGTTTATGTGTAAGTATTTTATTGGACATATTTATCATCCATTTCCATGTTTCTTAATATTAGTTTCAAAATTATTATTTTAAGGTCTTATGGAAGGGTATCGTTAACTGGATCCTGATAACAATTTTTTTAAATATTTATTTCTCTAATTCTATTTAATTAATGTCATTTCTTTCAAAATAATTTTAACGATTTATTCATATGAGCAAGATTGCTTAAAAAAATTAATTCTATTTAAAAGATTCAATGTGGTATGGGAAACTTTGTTTCAAAAATCCAATTTAAATTAATTACATTATAAAATTTGTGACTTCTAAATGATTTCATGAAAAATGGATATTTCTCTCAACCAGTTTTACTGACCATTATCAACTATATCAACATTCAATATTTGTTATTAATCTTGGCTGCCTTTGACTTTTTATAATTCAATCTTTCATATTGTATTGAAAGATTTATGATATTTTATAATATGGATGTGATATTTTTATAGTATTCATTGATTATGGTTAAAGTATTGAAATTTCATAGGCTATGTTTTAATATGAATGATTATGTTTTGTTTCTCCCTTTTCATATGTGGAATGCATTGGACTCTGTATGTGATAGGCAGGGGCCGTTATAGCCCCTTGATGCGTCGGTAGGTCTCCTGAGAAAAAACTATGGTATTATCACAAGTCATAGAAAGAATATTTATGTATTGTCATGGCAGAATGACTTTATGTAGTAGTTATTATGTCTGAAATTTTTCATTTCATCGTTATGAATTTAGTTATTACATGTGATTATTTGACTAGTCGAATATCCATGTTCATGTTTATACAGTAATTTATGATATATTTTTTCCATATTATGTTCTTTTTTATAGTTAAATGTATATTGTTTTTGTTATACATATATCCTTATAATTTTATCGCTTTCTCTAAATTATTTTCACAAACTAAGAATCTGAGATCAGCCCTATCTTATATTTTATTTTCCAAGGATTCCATGAAGTGTATTATGATTGATATATAGGGTTTATCTAGGGTAATAATGGTGTTATAAATGCATTATTTAGGCTATGTTTTATGCAAGAATGTGTAATTTCACGTTCATATAGGTAATATATTATCTAAGAAATCTAAACTGGTTGGTCCTTCATGACATGAATCCATGTAATCATGAAAATTTATTAAAAATAATCAACATGTTCTGAGATTTATGGGTCAGGGAGTTACAATTGGTATCATAGGATTTTTAGAAACTACCATGGAAATAGATCTAGAAGTCATAGATTATGGTTTATATCCCTAATATATACATTGAGCATAAGTATATATGAACCCCCTAGAATTTTCGTAAACTATAGATTATGTTGATATTTTATTCAATATATCCTTGTCAAGATCTTACAAGTGGACTAGAACTATGAAAACTCAGATATGGATTCCACTTAACGGTGCCTCGCACCCGGTGGGTCACATGGCATCAATCACATATTACCAAATTCCAATGTTTTTCGACTAGTGTCAAAGTTATATGGTGTGTCCATGGGAAGAATATTCCTTAATAAGTAGAGTGTAGTAAAGTGGAAGAGATAAAAATGAATAGTATTACATGGAAAAAATATAAGTAAAATGCGGAAGAAATATGTATAAATAGTAGATGGAAAGTTATGAAATAGATAAAAAAGAATAATAATAAATATATCAACTGTGAAAATAATGATATAATTTCTTATCACTAGAAAACTGAATAGCATGGATACCAGACAATAATCAAATCATGTTCCATATGTTAAAAGAAAACAAACTCTACTCCATGCATCATGGGATATTACTCAGTCATTTGCAATCAGGCTCCAACCTATCAGCAAAAAATAAAGTATTGGAAGTTTCATGCTTCCCTTTGTCAATACCTACAACCATGTAACATACATCAGGTACCAAACAACTCCCAAAGAGAGTTTGTGATAAAAATTAGTGGTCCACCACAAACGGTGTCTATAAAATTCATCCAGTGTAATGGAATATATCAGCTTGCAGACATATATGTAAAGTAATGAAAGGAGTACAAAATAACTAAATACCTAAGTACGTGCTTTATCTCTTGGTTAGTGTTTGGACATGTAACTAGTTCAATAATTAGTCTATTACCATTTAATGATAATAGATCATTTAAGGCAGAGCCAACAATAAAATCCCCTCATGATATTAGATGTTTTGAAGGTCCCTATACATAACAAGGAACCTAGAAAATGATATCCCTTGAGGGATTTCCAAGGTAAAAACCAAGGTAAAATAAACTCACTATAATATAACTCATTAGTATTAGAGACTACCTAAGAATTAAGAGTGTAATCCCAGGGGAATAATATAAGGAATTCCACAATAACTCTCATACCGATTCCAAGGAGATTGACCGAGGTAAAACGCGCCTAAGGAAAGTCATGGCATTATTGAATTTCACCCTAGCACTTACTAGTCAATGATGGATACATGGAGTGTGTCTATGGTATCTTGTAAAAAATAATGGGACCTAATGGTAGTATACCTAGAATATATGTAATTTACAAGGACTGGAGTCTTGTTGGTTATTAATCTAAGAAAATTGTATCCTTGAATCAGAATTGGGTTCCCAAGATCCAAGGTATCCTTCTGTCAGAATACAAGGTGAGAACGAGTTATTCAATTCTTATTTGATATTAGAGTCATGTAATTATTCATTTGGATGAAGTAATTCCTTCAATTAGTGTGGATAAGTCATATAGAGTTGAAACCAGTGGCCTAAGCATTTTCTACCATTAGTGTTGATAGACCATGTAGCATTGAAACCATTTAACCCATATATAGTTAGTCATTAAGAAATATTCAATTATTTAGGTTTTCTCTGCTACCTTCCATATACCTGGAAAGGGGTGCTACAGACATGTAAACATTATTCAATATATTTAAATAATGTCAAGTTATATTCTTAGTATACTTTCCATTTAACATTACACTTTTCACTTTTAATTACCATTTGGATGAACTTACCTTAGGTGGGTAAAGTGGTGAGAATTCATTGTACATTCCATTATGAAATTATCAATAACAAAAATACCTTTATTATAAGGAGTATAACCATTACAATTTTCAAGAAAAAAACACCCGAACTATGGCTCAAATGTGTCGAAACACAAAATCCCAATTATGGAATATCCTTTGACATGAGACAGATTCATTTATGGGTGAAACCACTAAAAACTATTAAAATATTTTGAAATAGAATAATCATATGATTCTAAAGCATATAATGATTGAATGTTAATTTAAGAAACGATTTCCAATGAAACCGGTGGTCCACACATGAACATTCCTATAAAACAAACTTTAGGGATGAGTTATAGACCACCCACCATAGGGTTGTGCAATCCTTCTCCTCTGGTATCAACCCTTTATTTTTCTCAAATATTAGTACATATAATAAAAGGTGATAAAATATCACATGGAAATATCTAGGTTGAGAGAGAATGAGAAGAACAACAAAAGGGAACTCAAGTACTTAATATTTCTCATCCAACACGATGAACAAAAGGTCGATCAGAATTTGGACAAAGTATATATGTTGATTGCATGATTGGATCTTCACAATTATCCAAAATGTGAGAGATCTCAGTAAATACCCCAAAAAATCTGACTAGGGAGGATGGGGAAGGATTAATAGATCATTTAGGGTGTTTTGGTCAATTAACTCATGTTTTTATCCTCGGAACAATTTGTCCGTACAGTTTTTCAAACCGCGCACAAACCTTGCGAGATGGTTCTATCCGAACCTAGGGAAAAGGGGCATTCGAATGGTTTGGATACATATTCGTGCACAAGATATGCATGGTTCCAATGTCCGGAAAAACACAATCTGCATGATTAGGCAAATCATGTGCTAACCATGCACAAACCAAGTGAGTTGTCCTATTTTCAAAATAAGAAGTGTTATGTGCTCTTAAAAATCCCCAGAAACCCTCATAACTTTTTCTAAATCCTTTGAAATCTATATTATGTGCAAAGTAAATATTTAGATAGAAAATTAAATTATCCATACCTTGGGTAAAAACTGAGTTCATATAGTCTTACCCCATTAAAATAACTCATCCCACGAGTTCACTTTTGTGCTTCAGTCAATGATTTTTACTGGAAACTCTTCAATGGGATAATCTTCATCTAACTCAACATCCTCAGGATCAAATTTATGATATGGATCAGCATGATATTGTTGAATCTATGACAAATGAAATACATTTTGTATGGCATGGTACATCTAAGATAGTGAAAACTGATAGGATACAGGCTTGACCCTCTCTATAATTTCAAATGGCCCTATAAAATAAGGAGACGACTTTCCCTGATTCTATAACCATCTATGCCCAAGCCTGGGTGATACCCAAAGGGAAACATGATCCCCAACCTCGAACTCAAGGGGTCATTGACGGTGATCAACATAATATTTTTTTAAAGCCTGAGCAGTAGTCATATGATTTCTGATGTGCCGGACCTATTCTGAAGTATTATGAACGAGGCAATGACCTAGTAGGGTTTCCTCACCAGCCTCTAGCAAGCACAAGGGTGAATGGAATGGCCTACCATATAAAGACACAAAAGGATCCATCAAAACGTTTTCCAGAAAACTATTAATATAGGCGAACTCGATGAGTGGAATATGCTTCTCCCAAGAACCGCTGAAATCAACAACGTATTCTATGAGCATATCGTACAAATATGGTATTGTCCATTATTATTGTCCATTGTTCTGTGGATGAAAATTTATGCTTAGAAGATACTGAGATCCCATAGCTTTCTATAAACCCTGTTAGAACCGTGATGTGAAACGAGAATCCTTGTCTGAAATGATAGTATGCAGAACCCCGTGTATTTGTATGATATCATGGATATAAATTCTTCCCAACTATTTAATTGAGAAATTCTCCCAAACTGTAATGAAGTGGGATGAAATCTTTATTCGTTCCATTACTACCCACATTGCATTTCTACCCCTCAATGTCATAGGTAAGATGACTACAAAATCGATACAAAAAACATTTAATTTTAATTATGGGACTAGAAGTGGTTGTAACAAGACTATAGGTCTCTGGTTCCCTACCTTCACCTACTGATAGGTGGGACACCTAGTGATAAAGCCTAAAATCTAACGATTTATCCCTGGCCACCAATACTGACATCACATATCTCAATACATCATCGAGATTCCTTGTGGAACTGCCCGCTGGGAAGCGGGGGACTCTTTTTTAAACTTCTCTCTCACATTTGGGGGAACCCAGGTATGTTGAAATAGACGAAGGACGTCATCTCTACCCACAGACCAAACCAAAGGTGGGTTATCTCCTAACATAATCTCACAGAGAACCAAACCTTTATGATTTGAAAACTGCATACTCTTCACGTTCTCAAGGATGGAATAGGTAACTGTTTAGGCTGAGAGGTAATACTTATCATGAATATTGTGAAACACTAGACGAGGATCAGAAAAGCGTTGTATTAACCACCATTCATCAGTGGATCCCTGTAAAAACTGAATTTTGATTTTTCTGACTAAGTGCATCTATAACCACATTGCCATTTCCAGGTGTATAGACAAAATCAATATCAAAGTATTGTAGATATTAGACCCATCATCACTATCGGAGGTTCCATTCACACTATGAAAATATATACTTGTGGAACATATGATATTTATACACCACAAAGCGCTAACCCAATAGATAGTTTCCCCAGTAACGTAAGGCTTGGGCAACTGTTGGTAGCTCGAGGTCATGCGTTAGATAATTTCACTCATGAGGCCCCAAATGCAGAGAAATGAATGCAATGCCTTTGTCTTCATGAATCAACGCTACTCCTGGGAAAATTATTGATGCATCAATGAAGATGATATAACTTTTACCAGGTTCTAGAAGAATCGGAATAGGTGCCGATACAACCATCCCTTTCAGCTCATGAAAGTATTTCTCGCATTCTTCTGACCACATGAACATAATACCCTTCTTTATAATCCCAGTAAGAGGTGAAGAAAGACATGAAAAGTCTTGAATAAAATTCCTCTGATATTGAGCCAGCCCCAGGAAACCATTAATACGAAACATGTTCTTGGTATTCTCCCAGGAAACTACAACACTAGCCTTTTTAGGGTTAGCAGATACTCTTAATTCTAAAATAATATGAATAAATAGGTGGATAATGTCGATCTAGAAGTAGCATTTAGAATGTTTTTCATACTTATGATTCTCTCTCAGTGTACACAAAACGATATCAATATGTTTGGAGTTGTTGTTATGAGTGCACAAATACAAAAATATGTCGTCCATAAAGACCACATCAAAAGGGTTAAAATAGGGATGGAAACCCCTATTCATAAAATCAATGATAACAGAAGACACTTTCGTAAGACCGAACTATATAACAAGATAATCATACACACCATACCTTCTATGGAAATTTTTACAACGTATGTCTTTTATTATGACTCACACCTGATGAAAACCTGATCTCAGGTCGATCTTTGAGAACACCTTTTATCCTCATATCTAGTCAAATAGATCATATATTTGAGGAAGTTGATACTGGTTTTTGACTGTTAGATGGTTTAACCTTCTATAATTCACATATAAACATATTTTTCAGTCCTCCTTCACATAAAAATGCAAGGTTGTACCCCAAGAGGATATATTAGGACATATAATGCCTTTGGACCTTAAGTCCTCTATCATCCACTTGAGCTTCTAAAACTCAGTAGGTTCCATCATGTAAGGATGAATGGACACTAGATTTTCTCCTATTACAAGATCAATTATATACTCTATTGTTCTATATGAAGGTAGTCCCGAAATGTCATAAGGCAATTCTTCAATGAAATGATCAACTACTGGTGGAAAATCAATTTGGAGTACACCCTGATCTTCAATGAAATGAATTGAAATTTGAGTGGTCAATCACACTATCCCATGATGGTACAGTCCTCCTCTCCCAGTCTAGACATCCCAATCACCTATTAAAAGATAATTTTTTCCTTCTGGTGATATAAAAGAAACCCTTCAGCGATAACAGTCTAAAAAAGCATGAATATGGACAATACCACACATTTTGAGAATGGCATCGAAGCATGTCATCTTTAGAACAATGAGATTTGATAAAAAAGGGTAACTTCCTACCTCAAGTGGATTGTCCCTATACTGGTGTATGCCATCCGTCTGTATTCCCAATAGTGTATCATGGGTCATTACACCATAGTGAAACTGTATCTATATTCAGATACTTTCCAAAATAGATACATAAATAAAAGATATTGATAAAATTCTATCAAACCAAGAAGAAACAATAGAATAGGCTACTATGATAGTACCACGTACTGTAGATGGTACTGTAGCCTGATCTAGGGGTATCAACTATAAGGAATACAACTTTCCGAATCGACATCCATGTGAAAAAAATAGACTATCAAGATCATGAATGCTCTGTTGGTGCTTCTTGTTATCAGGGATCAGTCAACAACATCCAGAACCTCCTCCTTGGTCAGACCTTCCCGTGCTACTCCAAATTCCCGCTTGATGAGGCACAAAAGTACTCACTCTTGAAGGTGAGATGATGTTGATCCTTTTCCGCCCAAAGCTTCTGGAAAGGTCATGAAAAAGAATTGATGATGAACTATATGACCACAATCCCAACACTCCATAGGGTCTCTATAATAGTGGGGATTATTATGGTCATGTTTTCAACATTGTTGAAATACTATAGATCTATCAAATTGCATACTCTGGATTCCACTGCCCTAGTAATAATCATCAAGGGAAGGTTTCCAGGAACCAAAGGAACAGTTGGCCTAACATGGCACTGATCCTTTAAACCCAGTACTCTATCCATCACTCAAGTTAAACAGCATTATATTGGAATGATCAACTATTGTAGAGAACATAGGATGGATAAATACATTCACCTAAGTTCGAATGTCATACATTATCCAATCCTCAAAACATATAGCACACAAAAGATCATCACTAGCAAGAAGCGGTGAAAAGTGCTGTAAATTAGTGAAACATGTAGCATATTCCATAAATTCCATATAACCCAACTATAGATTCATGAACTCTCTAGATCTATCATCTCTCTCTAACTTATAAAAGAAATTTTCATAGAAGGAATTCAGTAATTAAATCCCTTACATGCACTAATGACATTTAGACAGGGTAATGTCATCCCATCATTGCTTCTCCAAATCCCGAAACATTTATGTAGCAAGCATAACACTATTCATTGGAGGTATTTCAAAATGATCAAATATAGATATCATGGCCACTATCCAAGACATAGCATCCTGAGATTGGCCATCCAATGAAAAATTAGGAGGAAGCTGCTGCTGGAACTCGCAGGGGATATCATCCATCATAGGCGCACCCCATGGAGCACCTTTCTTGGACTGAATCAGACGTAGGAAACTATAAAATACTTGGGAATTAGTTTTTGTATTAGGTACCACAAGTGGTTCCTCATGTAGAACTCCTATAAAAAAGACTGTCAGCTCAGGTCCCACCATGTATGTAGTATGGTCATCACCACCCACCTGGAAAACAACATGAGGACGACGCAATGCCATTAGTCTACAAATTCCAAGAACGGACCATAGAAAAATCAAATATGCAGGGATATAACATCACTAATGGAATATGTACGTATGAAAAATCACTAACCAATACATAGTACTCAAACTACCTGCATTGATGGCTAGTTATCGGTATGTTATCTCATATATGTTTTATGTTATTTTGTTGTTAAATCATAAGTTGGATCCTTTACCTTTCTTAAACATGACAAGGTGGGATAAATATGTGAAACCAATTCTTTTTTTAATTTCGGGCTTCACATTATAATGGATATTCATTCCCAATTAATCAGTTCCCCAACACCTATCTCCACAAATAATACCCATTTACTTATAGAATAATGGCTTGAATCAGTAAATTACTCATTCCAACCTATGAGGGACCATAAGTCTCATTAATTGAGACAATAAATCACTCCCTGTAATCCAAATTAGTATAAATACAATGAACTATCACGACATCACTAAACAATGACAGGCATATCAAGAAGTGAAATGTAGAGAAATATACCTATATGGAATGATAATATTCATGACATGTGAATTATAGGTGCCTATAATGATGAATGTGTCAATACTAATTTACCTAACGACATTGGATAAGGATGAAATAAATTCTAAAACTGAGTAATAATAAACAACACCACACAACATAAGAGTTACCCAAAAGTGAAATAATAACAAATCTAAAAGGAAAAATATAACATCTATTTTATTATGGGTAAAATGGATTTCACCCCAAACATGGGTTTGTGATTCCCAAGAAGGGCTTATGACCATGTCACAAGAGTTATTATTCACTAATATATTTTCTACAAATGGTAATTCAAGGATCTAAACCACCTTTGATACCAATTTGTAATGGCCCAGACCTAGATTCCACTTAACGGTGCCCAAAGCTGATTGAGAAACATTTCCTCAAGCACATAATCCTGAATGTCAGAGGATGACAACCACCAGGGAGTTCCTAGGGTGTGTATGTGGGAATAATATGACCTCATTAGTAGAGTGTAGAAAAAATAATGTGTTATAAATTAATAGAATACAACGAAAACAATATATGAAAACGGTGGGAGAAATATGAATAAATAACTTATCAAAACTCATGTAATACATTAACAAGATTAGTAGTAACTATATAAACTAGAATAGTGATGAGGAAATTTTAGGTAACTAGAAAAATAGAAGCCATGAATACAAGACAATAAGCATAACATGTTCCAAAAGGTAAAAGAAAACAAATTCCACTCCAACATCTTATGATCCTACCAAATCATCTTCTGTCAAGATCCATCCTGTCAACATACAATCAAGTATTGGAAGCTTAATGATACCCTTTGTCAATACCTACAACCATGTAATCTACTCCGGGTACCAAAAGACGCCAAGAGAGGCTGTGAGAGAAATCTCACCGGGCCACCACCAATGGTGTCAATATCATCCACACCATTTAATGGAACATGGCAGTGTGAAAACCTATATGTAATGTAAAGAAAGAAGTAAAAAATAAATAAATACCCAAATACCTGCTTTAGCCCTCGGATGGGGTCTCAACATGTTACCAGTTCATTAATTAATCAATTACCATTTAATCTTAATAGGTCACATTAGGAATATCCAACACTAACATCTCCTCGTGATAGTATAAGATGTGAAGAACCAATGATGTAACAATGCCACAAGAAAATGACACCCTGTGAAGGAGTTCCAGGGTAAAAACCTGGGTAATGTAAACTCATGTAAAGATAACACATTAGTATATGAGTCTATCTAAATGGTATGAGTGTAATCCATAGAGTGTAATCCAAGGCATTCCACAATAAAGATCTTACTAAGTCCTTGGTGATCGACCAAGTTAAAATTAGTCTAACAAAAGGCAGGGCTTTATGGGATTTCACCATGTAACCTACTAGTCAATGTTTGTTCCAATTAATGTATCTGAAGTATCCTATAATAAATAATGTGACCCAACAGTATCATACCAGGCATCCATTGAATGGAAAAGAAATGAATTCTCATTGGGTATTATGCTAAGAAAACAGTATCTTTGAATCGTAATGGGGTTCTTAAGATCCAATGTATCCTCCTCTCAGAATCATGGGATATCTCAAGTCAGTCCATCTAATTTGATAATTGAATCAGTTAACAATTAATTTGGTTCTATTCTTTCCTTCCATTAGTGAGGATAGGTAAATTAGAGTGGAAACCATTGGTTCAAGACTTGTCTTCCATTTGTGTGGATAGGCCATGTTGCATTTTGACTATTTAATATAGTCTTAGTTATTCATTATCAAATCTTCTATTATTGAGGTTCACTCCAATACGTTCAATTAACCTAGAAACGTGTTCTATGAACATGTGACCATTAAATAATCTAATTTAAAAAGGATAAGTTATATACTTAGTATTCATTCCATTTTATATTTACCATTTGACTTATGATAACCATTTGGAAGCACATACCTTAGGTGGTTCAGGTGTTGAGAAGAAATGGTACATTCCATTATGAAATTATCAATAACAACAAGCCATTTATTATAAGGATTATAACCATTAGAAATGTCTATTAATGGAACACTTGAATGGTGGCTCAAACATGCAGAAACCCTACAACCCAGTAATGGCATAACCTACGACATGAGGCGGATTGAGTTGTGGATGAAACCATTAACTTCTAATCACATATTTTGAAATATCAAACCCATATTATTCTAATGAGTTTAACCATGTCATGTAAATTTAATAAACAATTTCCAATGAAATTGGTGGTCCCCACATGAACAATCAAAAAAATAGAGAACTTTACGGATTATTTATAGACCACTGACCTTAGGGTTTTTGTTCATTGTGCTCCGGTATCGGCCCTTGATTTTCCTCAAATAGGGATAGATATTCAAAAAGGTGAATCAATTTATCAATTTTACATATCTAGATCAAGATCTAAAGAGAATAAGAACATATAAAGGGAAATTTAGTATATACTGTTGCACATCCAACGTGACAAACAAAAGCTCGATCGGACGCCAGATGAAGGAGATCTCTTGATTCCATGTATGAATCTTCAAAAAGGTCCAAAATGAGATAGAAATAGGTAAAGCCTATATAAAATTGGATTATGGAGTAAGAGTTATGATTAATTGTTAATTAAGGGTTTTTTTGGTAATTTTACAAAAGTTTTTAGCCTGCACAAGGTTTCTCAAACCCTTTACAAACCGTGCGATATGGTTCTCCCCAATCATGGAAAAAAGGGGAATTCAAATGGATTGGCTTCACGATAGTGTAGAAACCATGTGCAATCCATGCGAGGTGCCACTGTCTGGAAAAAAACAATCCGCACGATTAGGCAAACCATGTGCTAACCATGTGCAAACCGTGTGACTTGGCCAATTTTCCCAAAAATAATGGTTTCGAGCTCCAAACATGCCACGAACACCCTCAGAACATTCTATAACACATCAAGAATCTTTATTTGGTCCAAATTATATATTTAGACTGAAAATTTAAGGATCCATACCTATTTGAAAAACTGGGTTCTTACAGGTGCAAATGTACCAAGGGGTGAAAACTCTGACAAGGTGTTGCAGGATTTACTCGGGGTAACCTGGTAAACGACAACGATCCTTACTAAAAACTAGTTTGAAACTCCATGGTATATTCATAGGATAATTTATATTTTATTTAAAACCCATCATGAAGAATTTATGAGTAAATAGTTTTTCTTATAAACCATATTTATGTGTATGGAATTGATATGGATTAAATTTTCAATTTATATTAAGTATTTTAATAGTTTGGAATTATGTATTATGATTCATAACATAATCTAGTGTATGAAATTGTTTAGAAATAAAAAATATTAGACGAAATGAAAATTTTATAAATTTAGGTAATCCATTTGGGATATCTATCCTAAAAAATATATTTGTACTTGAGATAGTGACAAAACGTGTACTGAAAAACTTATAACCATAATGGGACAGCTGACTCGGGTTATGAATAATAATTATACCTATATAGATCATCCTAATACACAACACATAGGATCAATGTTAGATAGTTTTAATGAGATAGAAACCTCCAACATTCAATGGGACTATGAATATTTTTTAATCTAAGCAGTAGAGAAGTTACCTGTAGAAAATATTTCTTACTTTGGGGATTAATGACCTGGAAAATGATGTTCTAGAAGTCAACCATCTTTTAAGAGATATATATCAATGGTGGTAATTGATTTAAAACAAAAAGGAGGATGAAAACGTGTAATATGGAATGGATGGAGTTTAAGAAACTTTCCCTAGGGAAATAATTTCCTTGTGAACAACGAGCGGATATAAAAATTAAATTTCTGAGTCTGCCACCAAAAGAAGATGAGAATGATGCAATGTGTGAAGCTAAATTAACTGGGATAGTGAGTCACGCTGCATACTATATACATAACCAAATAAGTTTGATTTATCAATTATTTGATGGGTTAAACCATTCCTCTGACGGTTATTGGTCTCACAATCTTTCTCAACATACGAAGATATATTCTCTTGTGCTATCAATTCAGAAAAGGAATTCTATAAGTTATATTACATTAATGTAAAGTAATATAATAAGAGAATGGATGATTAAGTAACAGAAAAAGGGAAAAGGGAAATTTAGATTTTACCAAATTTGATAAATATAGGAAGAAACACCCTGGTATTTTCTTAAAAGAAATGAGACTTTGTTAAAAATATAGAGAAAAAGGCCAACAATATCATGGTTCCAAGGGGATGAAAGAGTCCGTCAATGTAAAATTCTACAATTACAAAGAAATAGGAAATTATGTAAGTTATTATCCAATCCATCAAGAAAATATAGCTATGAAAAATAAAATGTTGGAAGTTCAATGTTATGTTGTTATTAATTTTGACATGGCATAATTAATGTATTTGTGTTTTTGGATTTAATAATTATATTATGGTTATAAGAAAAATGTGATATATATGTGGATGGTACTGAAATAATATTTTTTTCATTAAGGTTTTAATATGATTAAGGTAATCATATTTTTAGTATGTGACCATAAGAGTAACTTTATGTTGTTTAGGGAATCTAACGTTACAAATGATTTTGGAATTTAGAGACCTTTTAGTTAGAGTTTGGACAAGAGTATTTTGGATAACTCTATAGGATAGAATGGATTAACTTGAACATTGAATAGTATTTTTTATGTTAAAACATTTCTGGATTTTATTTTTTGAATGATATAATACTATAGTTTTAGAAAACGTAACCCCTATAGGTCGGGTCATAACTCATCGTGTCAGACAAGGCTGTGGGAATCGAACCCCCAACTGATGTGTGACAAGGATTTATCACCTACCACTAACCTACATGAGGTCTCTAGTTATTATAAAATAGTTTTATTCATTTAAATGTTATATTTTTATATTTAAAACCTTATATGAATGAGATAAATAATATATTTTTTTATTTTTATATTTGGAAGTAAAAGATGAGTTTGTGGTGGGAATTAGTTAAAAGAGGAACTATATATATCAATTAATTATTATCATAGTTTATGAATTAAATTAATTCTTCAAAAATATGGAATGGATCATAAAAAGAAAATTTATTTCCTAATACCTTCTTTTACGATGAATCAAATGGTCCCTTATATCATCACAGATTTATAGTGTTATGGTTGTTAACTTTATCTTAATAAAATTCAATATCACACTCCATCAGAACTTGATGGTTTGTTTTATATTTAATATCCATTTTCCCTACAATGAACCATATTGTGTGTTATTTATGGTAACCATTATACTTATCTTTATTTATGTGAAAATAGAGGCATCATTAATCCATTTATTGAGGTGTGATTTCAACCAAGATATTTGGAAATGTCAAAACTATAGTTTTCAATCCCATGTATAAATTTTGAAGAATAAATTTACTGATGTTGTGGATAATTTAATAACCCATGACTCAATGATACACTTCCGTTTTAAATAATTAAATAGCTTGTGATGTACACAACATCGTGTTCTATCTGACCATGACCAGTCAAAGTAGTCATTTAAAAAAATGTTATGAATAGTAATACCAACCATTTGAAATTTTAGAAATTTTATTTTTTAAATTGGACTTAATTTCGAGATTCGGAATATCATATTTGGCATAGGGTCAGTTTTGAATTTTTCTAAAAACATTAAATTTTTTAATAGTGAAAAACATTGCATTGTTATTTAAAACCGACTTTTTATTTAAATAATTATTTTTAATTTAAATTTATTTTAACGCGAAAATAGATACATAACACATTTATTAGTCCAATATAATTAATTTGAGTCATTTTATAATAATATTATATATATATATAATTTTATTGAAATTTTAAGGTCTTTTACCCACCTTCTAGGAACATTTTCAAATTTGAATAAAACCTAATTTTACCGCTTCTATGAATTTAATTTCAAAAAATATGATAGACATGTTTGTCATCAGTATGTCAAATTATGTTCAATATGATGAATATTATTTTTGGTGAATAGAACCAATTGAATTTTATTTACCACCGTTAAAAGTATATTTGGTAATTAAATGTAAAAATAATTTTATAACAATATAAAATTACCTCAACACATGTCCTAATTCTATTTGATAAATTGTTTTTGACCAGAATCATCGTTATGAAAAAATAGTATCCATTTTTATCCACTTGGGTTAGATTATAAATTTTATTATATTTTATTTGAGGAAGTGTTAAAAATGTCAAATTAAAATTTTAATAACTATATCATTTTTAAAATTGGGTTATAATAAAGATAAATTCAACTATAAATATTCATTAATAAGATATAAATATTTACTATAATGTTATATTTTCATAATTTATATAAATTTAATAATTAAATTTATTTATGAAAAAATGTCGATGTAGTAATTACCTTATTAATGAATGATTAAAATAAATGATATTATAAATATTAAGATAAATGTAAATAAAATCTTTTAATTCCATCCACAAATTTTATTGATTCTATTGACATATAAGGTTTGATTTAATTCTTTTTTTGTGAAGGAATAATGCTTTTATGAATTTAACAAAAATCAATTACTAAATAGTGTGAAAATTGACATAAATGAGTTTTTATAACAGATACTATTTTTATTAAATGATATAAAAATACTGAAAGTCACAGATTCATCCAAATGATGTAGATAATATTAAAAATGTTATTAATTAAGAAATTGAGGTTCACATGGTACCTTATAGAAACTAAATTAATAAAATAGTCTCAAAATAGCTGAAGACATGGTAAGAGTAAAACTATTTAATATAGGGTTAAATTAAAAATATAAGGTTAATTTTATGTCCTACCATATATAAAACTTTTTTGTTGAGTGTTTTTAGGCCCAATAACATCTTATATTTGAAATAAATGAGTTTTGGACCATTTGAAACAGAAACAATATTATGGTAAACTAATATTTCAAGCCTTTTATGAAGTGTACCACTCCTCTCTTATAATAGGGTGCATAAATTTATCTTTAATTCACATCTCCAATGCTTTTTGGATCGTGAAAACCCTACCCAAATTTCCTCCCAAATTCCTGTTGAGTCAAAAGTTCTCCTTTGACTTCTATATCAAGTTTTGGAAATCACAAATGTCTTTTATCTTGCTTATCGTATTGACTCTGTCACTCATATCGTATTGACATTATCAAACATATCGTACTGGCTGTGTCAATCATATCGTACTGACTTTGTCAATCATATTGTACTGACTCTGTCAATCGTATCGTACTGACTCTATCAATCGTATCGTACTGACTCTTTCAATCCTATCGTACTGACTCTGTCAATTGTATCATATTGAATCTGTCAATCGTATCGTACTAACTCTGTTAATCGTATTGTACTGACTCTCTCAATCGTACTAACTTTTGTGTATCTTACTTTGTATCGTATCAATACATTACATTTAGTAATACTTATAATACTCATACATTCATTACTTGCTTGTTTTGGTACTTAGTAAAAAAACACATGTTTCATATTAATCGAACTATTGTTTATCATATTCATATGACTTTTTTTAACCAATACAATGTCATTGAGTTAGTTATAAACTAATCAAAATCATGTCATTCTTTTTGTTTCTATATGACCAATATAATGCCAGGTGTCCAAGCCCCTCTGAGTTTTTCAGAGAAATATGACCGTTGCAGGAAATGTGACCGTTGGAACTTGAGGCCTAAAAATAGGAGGTCATTTGAAGCTGAGAAGAAAAATTGTGATACTTTTCTTCTGTCATGTTCTATAGAGAGATGTTGTGACATCTCTCATGCTTTGTGCATTGTGTGCCCGATCTTCGTATCGAGGGATTTCAAGTGATTGAAAAATAGAGGTACCGATTACCTACAAAATCGAGGGTTGTCGGGGATAGGCAGACAGACGTTCTGATCATCTAATCGAGGGATGTCACAGATCGGCAGACAGACGAACCGATCATCATATCGAGGGCTTATCAAGGTGGTGGTAAGACATACCTCTTATCCTTGGGGAAAGGATAACCCTTCTCTTTGGGTAAAAATAATTGTAATACTATTACATTTCCGCTACTATTTGTATTAGAGCAGAATTTTTATTGATTCCTTTCTTAATTACACTTTTAATTGTAATTGTTTCAATTACAATTATTCTATTACAATTTGTATTAATAGATTCTATATGCTTTATAGTAGAATCCTTCACCCTTGTATTACTCTGATTATTGTATTCATCTTGAATACAATTACTTTACTTCTCTAAATGTATTACATTACATCATATCTTTACATTCAATCCTATTGTGGGTGTTTGAATTGTATTAGTTTAAGATCATTTAAACTAATCTCTTAAGTGTTTAAACACAAAGATTTTAAACCTTCAATTCACCCGCTCTTGTATTGTACCATCTAATATACATTTACATATTCGATCCAACAATTGGTATCAGAAGAGGATTCCACTGATTTTTATTACATACTGTATTTCATTCAGACTTTCTTTTCAATTACATTCTACACTAACATGTGGAGTGGAAAAGATTTTTTTTTCATTAGATGGCCGGAATGACTATTGGGTAAATTGACAACCTAAATCCTACTAGCCAACCTATCTTTGATGGGAATGATTATGAATACTAGAGAGATCGAATGAAGACGTTTTTTATCAATACTGGCATAGATAATTTTATTATGCTTATTGGAGGTTACAAAATTCCTGATAAAGAAGTCAGTACTTTCACTAACTAAGAGAAGAAATAATATCAACTCAATTACAAGGTACACAATACTTTATTACTCTCTATGACAAGGAATATATACAGCTAGATATCTTCTTGTGAAGCATCCAACTGTATTTGGAATAAATTGGAAGTCACTCATTTCGGTACATCCAAGTTTATATAAAAATGAAGAGTAATGCTTCTACCAGAGTATCATGGATTTTTTTTCCTTATGGAGAACCAGTTTGTAAATTGAAACAAATATTTATGACAATTGACAACAGTTTACAATCTATGGGAGAAAATGGTCTTTATGATGAGTCTATTGTAGATAAGATTACATATAAATTTCCAAATGAATGGGAGTCAAAAAGGGCATCTATTGATGAAAATAGAAAAGTTTCCCAGGTTACTCTTGATGAACTATTTGGAACTGTTTTACAGCATTAGACAAGAATAAAAAGAGATTCTGATTTCAACAAGAATAAGAATGTAAATTGTAGTTTATCTTTTACATATAAATCTAAAACACCTAAAAGGATAACAAGATCCAAAGACAACAAAGTTGTTATATCTTAATCACGTGATTGTGATCATTCAGATAATGAGTTAACCAATCTTTCTCAGAGGATGAACAAGATTGTGGGAATGCAAGACTTCCAATATAGATTCAAAAATAAATATAGGAAGGATAAGAAAGATTCAGAGGTAACTTGTTACGAATGTAAGAATTTAGGACATATAAGGACGCATTGTACTTTACTGAAGAGAAAATACTGAAAGGAGAATCATTCTGAAAGAAATAAGAAAACGTATTATAAGAGAAAGTAACTCTTGAAGGAAAATGATACTTGGAGTGAAGTGGTAGTGATTCATCAGACAATTCTTTAGAATATGAGTCTTCAGGACAGAGAAAAATTGGACTTATAGCCGGACTACCAATTGAGGGTCATTGTCTTATGGCCAAGGTACATAATGCTGAAGGTATTACAAATGTCTCTTTAAATGAAAATTATATTGACAATAAATATTATGAATCTTCAAATTATGATTCTTCGTCATCCGAAGATGATACACTACATTCTATTTAATAAGTATCTAGATTGTCGAAACTACTTGAAAATGAAAATTCTAAACTTAAGAAAAATCATGATAATGCAAATACTAGAATTTCAGTTTTAACTAAAGAAGTATCAGATCTTTCTAATGATCTTGATAAAAAAATTCTAATTTTGAAAGTATTTTAAAAACCCTCGAGAAAGTGAAATTTGATAAGGATCAAATTTCTAAGGATCTAGAAAATGTGATTTCTAAAAAAATGTTTTGGAGCATAAATGTAGTTTAGAATAAAATGTTTTAGAAGATAAATAAATAGTTTTAAAACAAAAGTCAGAAATTTTCTCTTTAAAGAAATGTTTGACAAACTTTAATCATGGAAAGGAAAACGTTGACAAGATTTATTCTCAATTTAGACCTTTTAGGAATCATTCTATACTTGGTTATACTTATTCCAAAGTGGTTTTTAGTAATAACTATTTGGTTCCACAAAAAACAGCTTTTGTTTAAGTGTCAATGTGGTGGACATTGGAAAAGAGAGTGTTCTCTTAAAAAAACACAATATTTAGGATTTCATAAAGCTCATTTTGTAAAACAAATGTGGAATCCTAAAATTCACTTACCTAACCCTTCTGGATCCAAACAAGTTTGGATTCCGAAAAACGAATTGTTTCTTTTTTAGGCAAATGAGAAGTGTAAAAACAAGAATATTTGGTACATGGATAGTGGTTGTTCTCGACACATGACCGAAAACAAGGATTTATTTGAAAAGATAACAAAAATTGTGGAAAATTTACCTTCGAAGATAATGATCATGGAAAGATTGTTTGTATAGGTAATATTGTTTTTCGTCGAAAAGTTCTTATCTCAAATGTTTTGTTTGTTAATGGTCATAGCCACAATCTCATCACTATAATACAATTATGTGATGATGGTTACCTTGTGAATTTTAGAAATTATAAGTTTCTAGTTCACAATTCCAAGGATGTGTTCATACAATCTTCCCATAGGCAAGAGAATGTATACACTATTAACATAGAATACCATAGAAGCCATAATTTTACATGCATAAGTGAAATAGAAGGCCATTCATGGATATGGAATAGAAGACTATGACACTGTAATCTAAGAAACCTTTGTATGCTCCCAAAGAATATACTTGCAAAGGGACTACCAGATCATAGATATGATTTTTCAAAATTTTGTGAACCTTGTCAATTTGGAAAGCAATATAAAACTAGATTTAAATCAATTAAGGAAGTTTCAACTTCTAATGCATTACAGCTAGTGCACATGGATATTTTTGGACCTTCACAAACTAGAAACATTGGAGGAAAATACTGTGTATTTGTTTTAGTTGATGACTTTACTAGATTCACATGGGTCAATTTTTTAAAAATAAATATGAAGCCTTTTCCTATTTCAAAACTTTTATAGATCAATTTAAAAATGAAAAAAACCTACCATTGACAACTATTTATATTGATCAAGGTGGTGAATTTCAAAATTCTGAATTTGAAACTTTTTGTAATAAGAATGGTATTACTCATGGTTTCTCAGCTCCAAGAACTCCTCAGCAAAATGGTGTTGTTGAATGAAGAAATCGTATTCTTCAGGAAATGACTATAACCATGTTGAGTGAATACTCAATTGCTAAGAACTTCTAGGTTGAAGCTGTTAGTACTGCTTGTTATACTATAAATCATGTTTTAACTTGACCTTTTCTTAATAAAACACCTTATGAGTTATAGACTGGTCGAAAACCTAAAGATTCATAATTCAAAGTTTTTGGGTGTAAAGTATTCATTCTGAATAAAAAAGATAATCTACACAAGTTCGCACCAAAATTTGAGGAAGGAATCTTTCTAGGTTACTCCAAAACTTCTAAGTCTTATAGATTTTTCAATAAAAACACTTGTACTGTTGAGGAAATAGTACATGTAAAATTTGATGAATCTTATCCTTTTGTTTTTAAATCATCCCAACCTACCTCATCAGATGTGTTTTCAAAAACTGATTATCAACCATTGTTAGAAGATTTTTCTAATAAGGAAAATATTCAAGAAGAAACTTTTGAATCATTTACCGCAGAAGAATTTCTACAATATGTTGATGATCAGGTTTTACAAAATCCAAATCAATTGTTTCTTAGCAATCATCCTGTTGATAATATCATTGGTGACGTAAATCAACTTGTAAGGACCAGAGATTTATTAAGAAATGAAATAGAACATCTTGCTTTTCTTTCCCAATATGAACCAAAAAGTCCAGGGGAGGCCTTAGGTGATGAAGATTGGATCAAAGCAATGCAAGATGAACTAAATGATTTTGAGAGTAATCTTGTATGGACATTAGCTGAAAGACCTAAAGAAACAACTGTAATTGGAGTAAAATGGGTTTTTAGAAACAAATTTGATGAAAATCGAATCATTGTACGAAATAAAGCAGGACTTGTTGTTAAGGGCTATAATCAACAAGAAGGAATAGACTATGAATAAACATATGCTCTGGTAGCTAGACTTGAATCTATTCATATTCTATTAGCCTTTGCTGCATACTTTGACATCAAACTATTTCAAATGGATATTAAATGTGATTTTCTAAATGGTTTTGTTCAGGAAGAAGTTTTTTTCAAACAACCTCCTGGTTTTCTAGACCCAAAACATCCTAATCATGTTTTTAAACATACCAAAGCCCTATATGGTCCTAAACAAGCCCCTAGAGCATGGTATGATAGACTTATAATATTTATTTTACAAAACAATTATTCAAAAGGTATAGCAGTTCCAACCCTTATTATAAAAATGGGAAATAAAAAGGTTTTTATTGTTCAAATTTATGTTGATGACATCATTTTTTGATTAATTCAGCAATCGTTAACTGATTCTTTTCCTAATTTAATGAAATATGTGTTTAAAATGAGTATGATGGGTGACTTAACATTCTTTTTTAGGTTTTCAAATTTGTCAAAAACCATAAGGGACATATAAATCTCAACATAAGTATATTAAAGGCTTTCTCCAAATGTATGGATATTACAAAACTAAAAGTAGTATCACTCCAATTGGTACCTCAAATACACTTGATCTTGAAGAAACTAGGAAACCAGTAGATCAAAAAATCTTTAGAGGTATGATAGGAAGTTGGCTATACTTGAAAGCTAGTCGAACAGACTTAATGTTTTTTGTACGCTTATGTGCAAGATATCAATATAATTCAAAAGTGTGTCATTTAAAAGCCGTAAACAGAATCGTTCGATATTTAAAAGGAACTATGTATTTAGGACTCTTTTACTCTTCTAGAAGTGATTTTGTTTTAATAAAAATTTCAGATGCTTTCATTGGTGGTTGTAGAATGGATAGAAAAAGTTCTTCTAAAACATGTCATTTCTCAAAAGATTCTCTGGTTTCTTGGTCCTGCACGAAACAACACTCGGTAGCACAATCCACTGTTGAAGCTGAATATGTAGCAGCTGGAAGTTGTTGTGCTCAAGTGATTTGGATGCAACAGAAACTAACTAACTATGGTTTTAGTTTTTCCAAAACCAAAATTCCATGTGATAATATTGGTTCCATAGCTCATAGTAAGAACCCATCACATCACTCTCATGAAAAACATATAGATGTTAGGCATCACATTCTTAGGGATCAGAAAAAAAAAGGAGATATTATTTTACAATTTTTCGGAACGTAGGAACAACTCAATGAAATTTTCAAAAAACCATTACATTCTAATAGATTTGAGTTTATAAAACAGAACCTAGGAGTGATTACATTAAAATAATCATTCAAATCTACTTCTTGTTTTTACATTTCGCCAAAAATTAACAAAAACTCCTCATTGAAATGGGGAGAAAATTTCTTACAATGCTTCCTACTGTGTTCCTTTTTATCTTCATATCTTTCATTATTTATTCTCTTGGTATGTTTTTTTTACTTTTCTGTTTATTATATAGACAGTTTTATCATATCATTTACTTTTCTGTTTATCGTATTGACACTTTTATTGTATGATTTACCTATCTTCCCATCGGCACATCCGTTCATGGTAATGAATTACTTTTCCATCGGCTCGTCTGATCATGGTAATGAATTTCATTTCCATCGGCTCGTCTGATCATGGTAATAAATTTCTTTTCCATCGACACGTTCGTTCATGGTAATGAATTTCTTTTCCATCGCCGCATCCGATCATGGTAATGAATTTCTTTTCCATCGGCTCATTCGATAATGGTAATGAATTTCTTTTCCATCGGCTCGTCCGATCATGGCAATGGATTTCTATTCCATCGGATTGTCAGTTAATAGTAAATAATTTCTTTTCCATCAGCACGTTAGTTCATGGTAACATCTTTGTTTTACATCAGCATGATATTTGATTGTATTCTTTTTATTCGTACACTTGTGTTTTCTTTTATTGTTAATTCTACTAATCCCAAAAATTACTTTACGATCTCCGATAGGTACATTTTATTTTAATTTTTTTATTCAATCTTCTGTGTTGATCTTATTTCTTCTAATCTCAATCATAGAAGACCAACGATCACCCTTTTTCCGCCTATAAACAGACCCCCCTCCCCAATCCCACACCGGTTTTTTCAGGATTTGTGGCGAAGCTCTGCTCCACCAATTTAAGTCATCGTACGATCTTTCAACCGGATTCACCTATATGTCTCAGTCCTCTACTAATACTCCCGCTGAAATGTCTTTAAAGACTTTTACAGAGAAATAATTTTTCAGAGAAAGGTTAGTTTCTCAGGACTTTTTTGATTCTTAGGATTCTACAATCAAAAGATTCATTTTTTTCAGGGCTCGGAACATTTATGTGTTGAAAAACCAGTATCTCAAGATCCGGTTATTTTTTATGAAGTCACTCAAATTTATAAAACTGTATCGTTTGATAAAAATATGACAACCAACTTTGTTGTGTACAATAGAAATATTTATATGTCTGTGAGTCAAGCAGCTCATTTTCTGAATGTTTTTATAGAAGGTGACTCTTTCTTTCCATCTCATAAACTACCATAAGAAGTTGGTACGTTTAACATAGAGATTGATGAAATGTCTCTATTTATAATAAATGAAGGAAAGAGGAAAGTAGATCATCCTTCTATAGACAATTGATTTGTAACTCTTTGGATGCAAGGTTTTCTTATCCCAAGGAAAAGTGATAGTGAAAATCTGAAAGTTTTTGATGTTTTTATGCTTGACTATCTTGTAAATATGAGAAAATTAAATCTCATGGGATATGTTTTTGAAACTATCAAAAATGTTAAGTCATGAGGAATTAAGTCCCAAATTATTATGTGTCCAGCTATTCTTACAAAATTCATTATCGAGAGTATGATGTTTTGTAATATTCCTTTGAAAGGAAATATGATATATTTGAAGCCCTCCTGGATTAGTAAAAGTACTTTGAAGAAGTTGAATGTTTGTCTTGACCCAAATTGAAAGCTTTTAGTAAGATATTTAGAAGCATAATAGGCTCCGAATCAATCAGCACCTATACCTGTCAATGTTAATCCATCTGTCGGTGCTCCTCAAAAGTTAGATCCGCAAACCAGTTCAAAGCCAAAGAAGAAACCAAAGTACAATAAAGAGGTTGTGCCCATGTTGAGAAAAGAAAGAGAATAGAGAATGGAAGGTGATCAAAAGTTCGGTCTTGACCTAGCTGAAGATTTTGCAGAAAGAATAAGGGTAGAAGAAACCCTTCAAGATGAAAAGAAAAAGACGTCTGTTTTGAAAAGATAGGATCAAGACTTTGTTATCTCTAAAGTACTCAAAATGGTTGAGGATGCTAGTGCTCAACTAATGGAAGAAATACATCAAGAACCAATCATACTGATTCTTCCAGATAAACACAATGGAAAAAGATGTAGGAAGAAATAGAAGAAGTTGAAGAGGAAGAATATTTTCCTTTGGAATTTCATTAGAGTTCGAAAAAGAGTAGAGAAGAATCGGTTCAAAAGTACAGTGAAGGTATTCAACAAGTTCCTCATGCTGATCAAGCACCTATTGGAACTTCTGAAACTTTGGATAAAACACCCCCTCAAGAAATTTGGTTCTGTAAGATAATTGGGTTTTCTTTTTAGCCCACAAGAATGATGCTTGTAAAACCTTTTTGAAATTCTCTAGGAAAGTAGAAAACGAAAAAGGATATAAAATCATATCTCTTCGTAGTGATCATGGTGGTGAATTCGAGAACAAAGAATTCGATGAATTGTGTTCCTCTCAAGGATACAATCACACCTTCTCTGCCCCTAGGACTCCTCAACAAAATGGAGTGGTTGAAAGGAGAAACCGAACTCTCCAAGAAATCGCTCGAACCCTCCTTAGTGAATTCGACCTCCCTCAATATTTTTGGGCCGAGGAAGTAAACACTGCTTGTTATACTATCAATAGAGTCCTTGTAAGACCCCTTCTTAAGAAAACCCCCTATGAACTTTGGAAAGGCAAATTGCCCAAAGTTGCTTATTTTAAAGTGTTTGGGTGTAAATGCTTTATCCTTAACAAAAAAGATAACCTAGGGAAATTTGATGCCAAATCCGATGAAGGTATTTTTCTTGGGTACTCCAACTCAAGCAAAGCCTATCGGGTCTTCAATAAACGTTCAAAAACAATCGAAGAATCATCTCATGTCAAATTTGATGAAACTTTTCCAAAACCTCACCCGGTCATTGAGGATGTTGAAGATAAGCTTGATAAGCTTCATTTGAATGATTCCTCTTCTCCTCCCAAGGAGGATGACCATCAAGAACCCTCTTCAACTTCTTCACCTTCCACATTGCCTAAGGTTTGGAAACCTTCTAGAGACCATCCTTTAGAAAATGTCATAGGTGACCTTCAAGCCGGTACTCGAACTAGAAGATCTATCCTCAATGAAGTTGAACATCAAGCCTTCATTTCTCACCTAGAACCTCAAACCGTTAATGATGCAATTAATGATGAGAATTGGGTTCTTGCAATGAAAGATGAACTAAATCAATTCTCTCGAAATAATGTTTGGACTCTTTGTGAAAGACCCAATGATCATCCAATTATTGGCACTAAATGGGTTTTTAGGAACAAACTTGATGATCAAGGAAACATAACCCGGAACAAGGCTCGCCTAGTAGCTAAGGGCTATAATCAAGAAGAAGGAATCGATTATGGTGAAACCTTTTCCCCCGTTGCTAGGTTAGAATCCATTAGGATCTTGTTGGCATTCGCCCCCCACTTAAATTTTAAGCTTTTTCAAATGGATGTTAAAAGTGCTTTTTTAAATGGTTTTATTTCTGAAAAAATCTTTGTTGAACAACCTCCCGGTTTTGAAGATCCAAAATTTCCAAATCATGTTTTTAAGTTAACCAAGGCTCTTTATGGCTTAAAGCAAGCCCCCCGGGCTTGGTATGAGCGGTTAACAAAATTTCTTTTAGAAAATGATTTTAAAATGGGTCAAGCCGATTGTACCCTCTTTTTAAAACACACTTCAAAAGATCTTTTAATAGTCCAAATTTATGTTGATGATGTTATCTTTGGTTCTACCAAAGAATCTCTTTGTACTGATTTTTCAGATTTAATGAGAAAAGAATTTGAAATGAGTTTTATGGGAGAATTGAGTTTTTTTCTTGGTTTTCAAATCTTTCAAAATTCAAAAGGTATTTCTCTAAGCCAAAGCAAATACACAAACGAGCTTCTAAGTCGTTTTGGTATGGATCAAGTAAAGGAAATTAGTACACCCATGAGTACTTCATGTATGCTTATGTTAGACGAAGCCGGGAAACCGGTGGATAACAAGCTTTATAGGAGTATGATCGAGAGTCTACTTTACCTAACTGCGACCCGTCCTGACATCATGTTTAGTGTTTGCCTTTGTGCTCGTTTTCAAGCCAATCCTAAAGAATCCCATCTTAAATCGGTCAAAAGAATTTTTAAGTATTTAAAAGGATCCAAAAATCTTGGTTTATTTTATACCTCAAATACTTCTTTTGAACTATCTTCTTATTCGGATGCTGATTTTGGCGGATGTCAATTAGATCGTAAGAGTACTAGTGGAACCTGTCATCTGCTAGGCAAGTCCCTTGTTTCGTGGAGTAGCAAGAAGCAAAATTGTGTTGCTCTTTCTACTGCCGAGGCCGAGTATGTAGCCGCTGTCAATTGTTGTGCCCAAATTATTTGGATGCAACACACTCTCTTGGATTATGGTCTTTCCTATGATCATGTCCCTATTCGGTGTGACAACACTAGTGCCATTAGTATCTCTAAGAATCCAATACAACATTCTAGGACAAAGCACATAGACTTAAGGCATCATTTCCTTCGTGACCATTTTCAAAAAGGAGATATCACTTTGGACTTTATTCCTACTGATTTCCAATTAGCTGATATTTTTACCAAACCGCTCCCGGTTGACCGTTTTGATTTTATTAAAGGAGAGTTAGGAATGATTCGTCAATGAGCACTATTAAATATTTGACTTTCTTGGCTTGCTTATGTTTTATTTTTATTAGAATTTTTTAAAACTTTTTTTTCTTAATTCTGTTTTTTATATTTTTTATGACTTTTAGTGCCACCGGTCAACCGGTGGTACATCACCGGTTAACCGGTGGTGTCGGGTTTTGCTTAATGGGCCGGCCGGGGGAAGGGTTAAAATCAATTTTAAAACCCTTCCTCGCTCATTTCTCTCTTCTCTCTCGGGCTGCTCCTCCTAAAACCGAAGGTCCTCCAAACCCTAGCCTCCCTTCTTGATTTTTGTCCTCTCAAAACTCCTTTGTTCACTCAATCTCTCTTTTTAGCTCCTTTTTCCATCATGGGACCTCGATCCACTCGCAAAGGCAAGGGAATCGCTCAAGAAGCTCCTCCTCCTCCTTCCATCCCTCAACTCCCGGACATTTGGCATGACAAAGTTATTCTGCCGGGTAGAGTTATTGACTATCCTTGGCTGTCTACTGCTCGTCTTGAGCTTTTCTCGATTATTGAGTATCAACATTGGCATTCTTTCTTTGAACCCCCTCAGAAGGATGTCATTTATCCTCTTCTAGTCAAAGAGTTCTATGCTCATTTGACGTGGTCCGTTTCTGATGACATTGATACCATCTCCTCCACTGCTCTTGGGCAACCCATTACTATCACTTTGTTGGAGATTGCCCGGATGTTGGGGGTTCCTCATGTTGGACCCCATGCTTTTGCTCAGGGGGAGTTTCCACGGGACCGTGAGTATGATGTAGCCGTCGCCCTTGAGCATCTCACAGGGCAGCCCTCAAATCCCATTGTCAAGCTCTCCCAGCTTTCTCCTAATCATCGTATTATTGAGCGCCTCATTCAAACTTCCCTTGCGCCCCGTATCGGGGATCATGATAATGTCAAATTCATTGATATTTATCTTCTCTCATTTATCACCCGAGGCATACACTTCAATTTGGTCCGGTTTCTGTTCCGGGCCATGACTTATGTGGCTGAGCACCCGCGCCGGTCCAAAACTCTACCCTACGGATGCTTCTTGACTAAAATCATTTCATTTCTTGATGTGCCTCTTCATGCCACTTCCTTCGAGCAGCCAACGAAGGATAGCATAGTGAATTTTATGATGGTGCAACGAATGCACATCCGTTGGCACCCTTGGCGTCAGGAATGGATTGTGGACAAGGACGGTCTTCTCAAGGCCTACTCTCCTCAAACTCATTCCCATCCTCCTGCCAATGCCATGCCTCCTGCTATTGCCGCTGCCTACCCTCTTTCAGACAGTGAGGATAGTGATGATGATGAAGAGGAAGGAAGTGGTGACGGTGAAGGTGAGGCTGATGCTGCTGCTGATGAGGAGGCTGGAGAGGGTGATGATGCACCTGAGCCTGCGGAGGCTGTGCCCCCTCCTGCTGATGCTGGTGGCTTGCCGGTGATGGCTGATCAGTTCCTACGCTTCCAGGATCAGATTGAGACCCGGCTCGATCTTCAGTTCTCTTACTTCAGCTCCCAGTTTGATCAGCTTCACTCACGGATTGATTCTCTAGATCGTCGCTTTGAGGCGGTCCAGGCTCCTCCGGCTCCTCCGACCTTCAGGCGCCACCGTCACTCTCGGCCCTCTAGGAGTGAATAGAGCCGTTCCTATTTTTTGGCTTGTATTTGTATTTGTATTTGTTTTTTGAACTTCCTTTGTATCGTTTCATCTTTTATGGAATTCAAGTTATCTTATCTATCCATCCTTTTTGTCATTACTTATTAGTATTTTTCTTTCATAATTTTTCTCCTATTTTGATAGTCCCAAAGGGGGAGAAATCTTCTCTATTACATAGTTATTTATTAAAATGCTCTTTTTAAAAGTTCCATTTTAAGTTATTGATGTCATCAAAATCTGTTTTAAATGATTAAGTTATTGTTTTCAATTGATTTCTTTAAAAAATGGCATTTGGTTGCAATTTCAAAAAATAACCCTTTCTCAGTATTTCAATGCTTTCAAGATCATTATATTTGGAACGTCTCTAAGTTTTCCAAGTTCAAATTGTTTATTTAATTTTTCAATTGACATACCCTTTTTTAAAGCTTTCATATCCTTTTTTTAAAAGTTTTTTTTTGTGATTGTGATCATCAAAATAGGGGGAGATTGTTGTACCCCACTCTCTTGGATTTTAATGATCACAATCACTCTCATCGTGATCTAATATAGTTTCAAGTGTTTTTGATGATAGGAAATAGGGTGCCTAGAAGCTGGCCCAAGAAGATTTCAAAGGAGGAAAAGTGGACTGTTTTCAAGTCCACCGGCCAGCCGGTGTGAGACCACCGGCCAGCCGGTAAGGGCACCGGCCAGCCGGATCCAGCCCATCGGCCAGCCGGTGGACCAGGCAGAAGGCCCTGCCCTCTGCCAAGTGCCACCGGTCAGCCGGTGTCTGGCCACCGGCCGACCGGTGGGTCCAGACAGAATGGCATGCATTCTGTCCCGACCACCGGCCAGCCGGTGGACTCCTCACCAGCCAGCCGGTGGAACTCCTTGGAATAGTGAGACCTACTGTCTCACCACTGGCCAGCCGGTGGCCTACTCACCGGCCAGCTGGTGGCTCCTGGGCAGAAGCACTCTCCACCTTCCAAGGCACCGGCCAGCCGGTGGACAAGCACCGGTCAGCCGGTAAGCAAAGTCAAACTATCCGTTGGAGCTTGACCAGACTTGTCTACTTGATCCCCAACGGCTCCGAAAGCCCTCCAACGGCCATATTGAAGTATTTGGGAGTATTTATCCTATAAATAGACATCCATGGATTCCGGGAAGACACCGATCATATACCGAAGCATACCAAAGCTATTTTGATCATTTGAGGCTCCTACGACAATTCTCAAAGGCCACTTGAGATCCAATTGCCATCCTTGAAGCTTGGGCTGCCTCTACATCAACTACACTCACCTCTTGGCGCTCAAGGCTTCCTCTAGTTTGTTCTAACTTATTTACTTCAATTGTTTTGTTCTTAATTGGGTTTGTATTAAAACAAACCACCCGTTTTCTTCCTTCTTTCAATTTGGGTTTCTTGCTACAACCATAATAAAAAAGCAAGCTGTAAGAAGGTGATCTAGCCTACCTTAAAACGGCTAGTGGGTTTCTTGCTATAACCATTAAAAAGCAAGCGGTCGTATAAATCTCCCAACGGTTGAGTTGGGAGCGGAGACGTAGGCTTGAGTTTAAAGCCGAACTCCGTTATCAATTGTGTCTTGCCATTTTACTTTCCGCTGCATTTAAATTTGTTTTAAATTGTTAATTAATTTTAAAAAGGCAATTCACCCCCCCTCTTGCTATCACCTCCGACCCAACAAAGGGATGTTAGTTGTATTCAAATTCATATTCAAAATAGATTCCAATAACTCAGGGGGAGATAAGTATTTCTTATTATCTATACTTTGTGTTTTTTGCTTTCCAAAAAGGGGGAGATTGTTGAGTCAAGAGTTCTCCTTTGACTTCTATATCATGTATTGGAAATCACAAGTGTATTTTATCTTCCTAATAGTATTGAATCTGTCAATCGTATCGTACTGACTTTGTTAATCATATCATACAGACTTTGTTAATCGTATTGTATTGACTTTGTCAATCATATCTTACTGACTCTGTCAATAGTATCGTACTGACATAGTCAATAGTATCGAACCGAATCTGTCAATCGTATCATACTGACTCATTCAATCGTATCATACTGACTTTGTCAATCGTATCGTACTGACTCTGTCAATTGAATCATACTGACTCTATCATTCATACTCACTTTTCTGTTGCTTACATTGTATCATAGCAATACATTACATTTAGTAATTCCTATAATAATCATACTTTCATTACTTGCTTGTTTAGGTACTTAGTCAAAAAACACAAGTTTCATATTAATCGTACTCTTGTTTATCATATTCATATGTCTTTTGTTTTAATGAATACGTTGTAGTTGAGTTAGTTACAAAAAAATCAAAATGTTGTCGTGCTTTCTATTTCAATATGACTGATATAATTCCAGATGTCCAAGTCCCTCCGTGTTTTTTGGATAAATATGACAGTTATAGGAAATGTGACCTTTGGAACCTGAGGCCTATAAATAGGAGGTCATTTGAAGTCGAGAAGAACAACAGTGGTACTTTTCTTCTATCATGTTCTAGAGAGATATGTTGTGACTTCTCTCATGCTTTGTGCTTTGTGAGACCGATCTTTATATCGAGGGCTTTCAAGTGATTTAAAGACAGAGGTACTGATTACCTACAAAATCGAGGGCTTCCAGGGATATGCAGACATACGTTCTGATCATCATATTGAGGGCTGCTGTGGATAGGCAGACGGACATTCCGATCATCGTATCGAGGGCTGCTGGTGATAGGAAGACAGACGAACCAATCATCGTATCGAGGGCTTACCAAGGTAGTGGTAAGACAGACCTCTTATCCAAGGTTAAAGGATAACCCTTCTCTTTGGGTAAAAATAATTGTAATATTTTACATTTCTGCTGATGTTTGTATTAGAAAGGAATTTGTATTGTTTCCTAACATCATTACACTTTCAATTGTAATTGTTTTAATTACAATTATTCTATTACAATTTGGGTTAATAGATTCTTCATGCTTTATGGTAGAATCCTTCACATTTGTATTACTCTGATAATTTTATTCATCTGGAATACAATTACATTAATTATCTAATTGTATTACATTACATCATACCTTTATATTCAATCCTATTTTAGGTGTTTCAATTCTATTAGTTTAAGATATTTTAAACTAATCTCTTATGTGTTTAAACACAATGTTTTTAAACCTACAGTTTACCCCGCCCCCCTCTTGTATTGTACCATCTAATATACATTGACATATTCGATCCATTATTTCTCTCACTTCATCCTAGAGGAAAAACATTGGGAATAAATCCAACATAAGGAGTCCTTTTGTGAAAATTAAAAGGAGACACCAGAAGAAGAGGTAACCATTTTATCCCTTATTTCAAAGATCATTTATTTTTCTACTTAATCATACTATCTTTTAACCATAATAAAATATTTATTCCACAATCTAATATATGTTGATATTTTTTTATGATAATGGGGAAACAATATTTATCTTTTTACCCAACCTATAAAAAACAATACCACAATGTGTGCATACGTATTCCTTAGCGTCACCTCGCCGTTGTGTAAATTGATTTTCATGTACAAACAATTTATATTGGTACAATGATGAATATAATGGATTTAAATAATAAATATAACATGAAATAGTTTTTTAAAATTCACATTACATCTTATTTCCTTCCAATTAACCATTACTAAAATGATATCATCACTCGTGCATACGTACGGCTTATAATCTCCATGACATGATGAGACTCATCTTCCATGTTCACCATCCAAGAATGATTATAAGAATAAATATTTTTAATAATTAGGAAATATATGACATAATAATGATACTAGTATGATATATATTTATATATACATATATGCCATTCACTTTATTCCATACAATATGAATAGAAATAGTTTTTATGCGTAAGTACGGTCTACCATCTCTATGAACGGTGTATTCCATTTCATATATATATTAATTATATATAGTTATATTTATTATATATAAATCATATTATGCACTCTATAATTATGTAACGTGTGATCTATGTAATATGATAAAGAATACCGAGTCAAAGATGTACGATAAATGAAGCGATATTACCCGAAATGTTGCATTGACGTGAAATTGTTAATAAATGGGTATTATAAGATCATAAAAGAATCTTATATGATATGTTAAATCTTATTATGATTCATATATCAGTTAATAATATGTTTAAAATCATTACACAAAATTTTTAGACATGTATGGAGAGTATCTGATTTAAGGTAAGGGTTAATTCAACAATCTCATTATTATCTGACATTGTTTATGTGTATGTATTTAATGGGACATATTTATAATCCATTTCCATTATTCATACAAATGTTCTCAAAAGTAATATTTATGGTTTTATGGAAGGTTATCTTTAACTAGATCATCACTTTAAATGCTTTAAATATTTTTTCCCTAAATCTATTTAATTAATTTACTTATTTTGAAAATGATTTTAAGGATTTATTTATATGGACATGATTGTTTTAAAAAGATAATTATTTTCAAATGAATCAATGTGGTTGGAGAAACATTGATACCAAACCCTGTTTTGTATTACATCCTTTATAAATTGTGCAAATTTTAAATTATTTCATGAAAATGGATATTTCTCTAAAATAGTTTTACTAGTCACTTTTATCTATGTCAATTACCATTTCTAAGGATTATTCTTGATTGAGATTGATTTATTATAATACAAACACAAATATTTTATTGAATGAGTTATGATATGTTTGACTATGGATGTGCTATATTTATACCATTCATGGTTTATGGTTACAGTTTTTATATTTTGTATGCTAGTTTTAATATGAATGATTATGTTATGTTTCACCCTATTCATAAGAGGAATGCATTGGACTTTGTATGTGATGGGAGATCCCCTTATAACCCCTCGATGCATCTGTAGGTCTCACAAGAAAAGATATGTCCTTTCACTAGGCCATGAGAGAACATTTATGTATTTTCTTGGCATAAGGACTTCATGTAGTAGTTATTAGGTCTGGCATAATGTATTCCCTCATTATGAAGTTATTTATTAGATGTGATTATTCTACAAGTAGAATATCCATGTTCATATTTATCTGGTAATGTATGATTCACCTTTTATATTTTTTGTTCACATTTATGTTTAAAATGATAATATTTTTATATTTTATCATTCCTTAAAAGATTATAGCTTCCACTGAATTATTTTTCCTTTATAATATTCTAAGCTCACCCCTTTCTTATGTTTTATTTTTTGAGGATGCCAATAACTGTATTATGAAGGATATGCAGGGTTAAAGTAAGAAAATTATTGAATTTTTAAAGGATTATTTATGATATGATTTAGGTTAGAAAGTGTAATTTAACAATCATGTATGTCATCTATTTTCCAATTCTACTAAATTTTTCAGTCCTTTGGGACCTGATTACTTGTAATAATTTTATAGTATTAAAAATAATTCATCATCTTAGAGCTTCTGGGGTCAGGGATTTACCACAAATTTTTGTTCTAATGGTGAAATTTTGTCAATGTTTTATGCTTATTGTCATAAAAGTTGCAAGTTATCACTTATCATGATTTTGACACATGTTTCTGCACTCTTTTGATTCATGTATCATGTTATTATATGTCATATTCCAAGATTTATTATCTATTATTTATTAGGTATAAATTTTATTAGGTATCTTGATTATACTCATATTCTCATCTTATGTGCAGTTATCACATATGGTTGCTATTGCTGATGTCTAAATTTATTGTACATATGGTCTTACAACTCCGTTATATCTCCATTTTCCCATGTTATGATGATAAATACAACATATAAAAAATATATTAGGGAGTATTATGAGGATAAATTATTGGTAAATGTTCATGAAATTTATAAAATAATTTTCTTATTCAGCTAGTCCCCAAAGACAGTTCACCTTCCTTTCATGGAGTATTTAGATTATTTTGTGAGATAAAATAATTACCATATAGAAATGTTATAAAGTAAATTCATTTATATCTTGGTATTATGTAGTAATTATTAGAGTATTATTTAGTAATTTTTTAGATAATTTTAGTTATTATGGGAATTAGGACTAGGGAACATTATTAAAAACCCAATGTATAATTCTAAGGGGCGTGATTAAGTATGGAATAACATCATGAAATATTGGTGAAGTTGAAACTTCATGGTTTTATCAGATATAACATCTAAAAATGGATAATATAAGTGTATTATGGCTATATGAAATATTCAATTGGGGGTAATACACATGAAAAGGGAATATTTAATATTACCTCAGTCATCACCTATTCTAAAAAAATTGGTCATATTACACAACATATTTGACACTCACATGGGATATTATTTTCTTAGTTTCATGAATTTTAAAAGGAATTATAATGATTTTATTATGTTAATGATTAAAAATATGATTTATTAGTGAAACTCTCCTTTTAAAACATGATTTCAACAATTAGTTATTTAGGTTGAACTAAATGATTGATTATTTTTTGGAAAAAAATTCTGAATTTATCATGTAATTATATTAGATTAATTCATTTGAATTTTTAATTACACCCACTAACTTCTTCATTAATGGAAGATGTATAAATCTCAATTGAATGATGATATCATTTGGTCTTATGGTTAATGTGAAGATTATTCCCATGAGAAATATAATGGGTTAATATATGGACTGTGGAATATTTTATTTATGCCAAAAAAAATATTGACTATTATGATTAATAAAGAAAACATAATTGAACTCAAAAATAAACAGAATATAAGACGGTTGGAATATGATGAAAATTTTGATAATGAGATAATGAAGGAATAATCAACCCTATACATGTCAAATATATGGATAAAAGCACCAAGATAATTTCGTCGATGGGAGAGAGAGATGATTTATCAATGGTAAATTAGGGAATCAAGCATAAATATACCCAATGAAAATGAATAGTTTAGTTACCTTGATTGAATGAAATAGAGATTATAATTGGTTCAAATTAATAATTCAATTACTTATGTGTGCAAATTTTGGAATCTTCCAATTCAATTTTTATTTCTTCATGTTGTCGTGGTGTGGAATGGGTTTCCCTTGATTGTTTTGTTGGGAGGGTAGTTTTAAGGACACACTAAATCATAGACATGGGGTTTACCATCTATATTTCATCCATAGATACCCCCAAAGCTTCCTTCATCGGTAACTGGTTACAGAACCGATTTCCAATAGACAATATACATATGGGTTCTCAATCCCATCGACTCATAGGGACTCGCATTGGATCAAATTATATGATTTAGAGCCCATATCACCCATTTGTGGGGAATTCGTGGCTACTCTAAGATTCTCTTATCGATTTCAGACATATTCAGTAATCTCTTCATAATCACAATAGAGGATAAGTGACCCTAAAAAAATTACTATAGGTTAATTATCTTCCATGTACAAAATATGAGGGGTATTTTTAGTGAATCCAACTATATTTATTTTAGGATTTCTATCATTTTTCTTTGGTGGGTGGTTTCTTATATACTAAATGCATATAACTGAGTGCTTTGGAATTTTATTCCATATAAGGAGGTAATTAATATTCCATGGAGGGGATTAATCCATTATTATTAGTCTAATATATCTTTGTTATTGCACAAATCAAAACCCACATAGTTTGATTGACCAATGGAGTTTAATTACATGTATAAAATACTTTTATGGGTGCACATGGACATCAGAAATTCTAGATCAAACCCTAACAGGGAATCCAATATATACCAAGTATAGAGAAAATCATTGTTTTCATAGATCAATTGTTTATGTCTCATATAGTGAGGTCAATCATATCATTATAGATACTCATAGAACAGATGATACAATCATTGAAACTCACTGAGCTCAAATGATCCATGATTGATGTGAGAAACAATTGGTTTAAAATGATATTTTAATTTCTCGTGTTGTGGGACATCATCATTGGGAAAACGTTGAGATACATTATAATGGAACATGGGTCTCAAAGAGACATTCTACGTAACCTAGTTGTACAATGAATCAAAATCAATGTACTTATGATTGTTTCTCAGTTCGCAGATAGATGGTACATGGTAGCCATCTCATGTGAATAGTTGTTTCCAGTTGGCTAAGTAGTTAGAGTCATAAAAAGACTTACACTAAAAGTGGTGTCTATTTGATCATGGTTCTTAATAAGCATCGTATGTATCCTAGTCCTCGAAGAAATTTGGGTCATTATAGGTCTATTTATATTGGGGTTACAACCCAATATTTCCCTGTTATATGGGGCATACACATCAAGGGAAAAATGTTATTAAGTCCATGGATGTTTTTTTCATATGGAATTTTTATCTAGAGGGTTTTGAATGTCCCAGATATGATATCCATAAATCCATCCCATGACCTGGCTAACAGTTCCTATGAAGTGTCACATGACCTAGATGAAGTAACTTGGTGTCATTTGCGAGATATTTTTCAACACATATGGTGGGTTTTGTAAGAGTCGGAATAATAT
The DNA here is from genome assembly GCA_963277665.1 of Viscum album. Lineage (NCBI taxonomy): Eukaryota > Viridiplantae > Streptophyta > Magnoliopsida > Santalales > Viscaceae > Viscum > Viscum album. The sequence continues at coordinate 1,599,797,607 of OY728161.1, forward strand.
GGTTCGAAGTATGTGATATATTTTTCATAACATCAATGGAAGGAATTATGAGTCCTTGAAATTATGTTTGGAGGGAGTCATGGGACTTAGATGACATTCTATCAGGGTATCGTGAGTCCTGGTCACAACATATAGAGTGTGTTTCAGGTCTCGTATGCCTTTTCTAGAGGTTGTTTCATGATATGGTTTTGATGACTCTATGTAACCATGAGACGTGACTGAAATGTTCGAATGTTGTTAAATGAGTCAGGAGATATGTTTTAATGGAATCATATGGCTTCTATGAGAGACTTGGAGGGTTTAGTTACATCAATGTGGTGTTCCTGGGGGATTGTATGACTTGATATTCTACATCTAGATGACATTGTATGTCCTAGATATCTCGTTTATGGGGAGTCATTAGATCTCGGTGATTTTCTATAGTGATGTCATGTGTCTTTGGATGACTCCCATGATGTACATGACAACTAGCAAGTAAGATTTTGTATTACCTATTCTACCTTTCATATTATTTCTAAAGATAGTATTGTGAAGGATATATATTTGTTCAATATCAGTTCTATTGAGTCTTGTGTGATCTGGGATACACATGGTATAGTCTTCACTGGTCTCCCTAGATACCCTTCGCGTGATCTAGGAATGACCACATGATGTATTGTATGTATAGAGCATGACTTAACCATATTTTCACTCGTATATTACCTGAAAAATGTCTAGATGGTTGTAATATATTCCACACCAAGAAGTCTGTATATGTCAAGTGTCAAATTTTAAACAATCCAAATGTTCAACATGTGTCCATTCCTGCTTGTGTGTGTCCACTTTTTCATGCTGGGGTGGGGAATTTATAGGAATCGCCATCGTAGTTGTTCAGAACATTGTGTGTTGTATCTAGTGTGAATCATGGTTGGAGGTAGTGAAGGGGTTTGGCATCACACATTTTCATTTGTCTCTATCATGCGTTGATCTGAGGGTGTCTCTATATTTTCATCGACTATGAGTCCCCCTCATCAACACCTCCATTATTGGATTGTAAACAGTTAATTGGGACTCATTTGATCATGAAGAGGTGTCAAATAACACTAATGATTTAATGTTGACATGTCCAAGGGATTTTCCATGATCCATGTTCCTATTGAAATGAATTCACGAGTTCTTTTATGATTTTTTAGGGGATTTCCACAAGACATGGATGGTTTGATCAGCTGTCTCGAATGAATTTGTCGCACACATCCATTGCGCGTCGCTTCATTTTATGACTGTGAGTGCATTATTCCTCCACCATCATTTATTTCCATTTATTATTTGACAAATATTGGGTGTCATTTGAGATTTTATGAGTAATTTCATGTTACATTACTCAATATTATGGTAATGCATTTTATGGCCAATAATGGTTCTATAGTGATGTGTGAGCATTTGGTGGAAAATCCTTTTCAATTTCCCTTGAGTAACAATGCATAAAAATAACATTTCATAGACATACCAAAGGATATCCATGTTATTATGATGACAAGCCACATGTCATTCGTGAGATGAGTTAGACTCTTCATCGAGGTGTTACAATATATTACTTATCACAAGGGCATGTCACATGCCATTCAGTGATCGAAGGAACCTCTCACCTCCTACCATTTAACCCCAATTTTTTTACAAATATAAGGGATTTCAATATTATTCATGGATATTATCATGTAATTTTATCCATTCCATTAGTGATGCATCGCCTGATTTTTATGACTATGAATGATCTCCCCCGTTGAATATTTTTCTTTTTCTTTTGAAATTATTTCAGATAGTATTTTGGGAACATTCTAATGACAAGACATATGGAATGAGGATCTCATTTAGTTGTCACCACATGGTCATTGGTTATCTAAATGGCCTTCATAAGAGAATAATAGTTTCTTGAAGGGGGTCCCATGAGATTTTCCATAGGTTATAAGTGATTCATGGGTTCTTCACTTGATATTGAAATGGTCACACAATAGCTACTCCTTTAGAGTTTAATATTCAATTCAAGTATAAACTCCTTTACATTGATGGGGATGGTAATAATCAAATTCAAGTATTTTTTCCTTTATGAATTTTTTGATTAATATTTGATGGGAATCATCAAATCCCCCCCTCTCATGAGTGAAATCTATGGGGACAAGGGCTATATTCTAATGAATCAATTACCTCCAAAGTATTCATTTGTGTCATCGATTGGTATCCTAGGTGACAATTGATCTTCTATGTGATGTGTGATATTCTATAAGATGTTTTAAATTCCTCAAAATATACAATATATAGGGCATGGTGAGTAATTTATTTGACCATACACCCCTTCTCAAGTGCACTCTCTATTTTTCCTTCATTGAGTAACATCGTTGTATGATTGTACCATGAGCCATGATCAGAATCCCAATTCTCTTGTTTTTATTGTGGGTATGTTTCATTGGATCTTTTTTGTGTGGCTATTTTCTACTATGATTTTGGTCTGACCCAATCAAAATTGATAATTCTATAATTTCATAGATTTAATAAGTGAGGACTATGGTTGTGTTGAGTATTTCCTGAGATTTATTGGTCCTATAATTCAATATATTGCGATTCACATGAAAATGTCAATGTCAAGAGATTGTGACTCTTCAGGGTGGTAATGCAGCTCGTGTGATGGTTTGATGCTATTATACACCCCATGAGTCATGCACATGACACCACAAGAACCTTTATACCTTTATTTTTTACATGATTCTATATTCTATTTGTCTAACAAATTCCACATACTACTTTTTAGATGGCTTTTAGTTGTCATCAAGTATCCTTAGTTGTGGAAATCTAAACATCCATGATCTATAGAAATCACAAAATTTATAACCATTATCGCATACATATTGATATTGAAACCCCCAAAGAGGTTCCTCTCATATGAAATTAATAATTATATCGTATCACATCACCTCCTATTGTATTGGTTTTGTTTTCTAGGTGATTCTACCAGTCTCCCCCCCCCCCCCCCGATGTTATTCCTCCTTCCCATTGGATGTATGGTTCTCTTGAATGCATTCAGATATAAATTCCATAGGACATTCGGTTGGCTACAAGTCAACCATAGGGTTTGTCTTATCTATTGGCCTACTCTCCTCTAGGTCTGGATGAGCATGGTTTTTCAAAGAAAATTATCACTAAAAACTATTCACGTATTTTTATTTAATATTATTTTAGCGATAGAGGAAGCCTAATGTAGTCTAAATGGGATATCCATACCGACGTCAATTTCTCATCTGAGTTGGAGGGGGCCTTCTAGATCAGAAAGAGATTCTTGGACTTTGTTGATGGATTATACATGGTTCAACTTTATGAAGCCCTATGGATCTCTCAATTCATTACCTACATCCACACCAAAATCTTTTGAGATATGATTATCCATTGGTTTCGAAGTACCTATATGTTTCAATTGTACCGTGGTGAAGTGGGAATGATCCTATGAGAAATTTATTAGCTGGGCATGATTTTTCCCCTTGGGGAAATGTATGATGAATTTCTCCATGTGGGAGATGTCTTGGATGAACATTAGTGGACCCTAGTTTTGGAGAGGGGGATACTTATTATTGTATTGTTAAAATTGAATAAATATATAACAATGTGATTTATTATTTCATTCAAGAATTGGATAAGTTTCTTCCTTTTTGTAGAAGAGTTAGTCCAACCACTTTATGTCCCCATAGGATCCCCTCCTTCAGTTTTGTGATAGTGTTGACTTGTACTGGGACATCATTCAGGCGGAAGATTATACATCATTAGGATATTTTATGAATTATAAGATCACATTGAAATGGAGGCTAGCATGTTTGATAGCCCTGTTCTTGAATGGGAGGCTCTTCCCGGCTAGGGATACACATTAAGGAATCCATGTTAGTTAGTTGGTGATGGTAGAATTTCTTGAAGAAGGTTCATACCATAACATTTGGGTACCAGTACGAGCATTAATTTATCATATATTGTGTCACATTCAATATGGTATAACCACTTAGTGGATTAGTGGTCCTCTATAATTCTTATTTTGTTTTCTAGGGGATCATTTTTGTGGGTATGAATATTAAAAAGAGTACAAGATCTATGTTTCCAAATCCCATACTTTATTTTCGTACATATCTTGGATGGAGCCTATGTTCTTAAGCCCTGTTGAGGTCAAATGTTCATTGAAGTAACCTAATTATTTTGACTACAAAAATTTATAGGCACCTAGTATGCGGATCATTGATGGCGGAAGCGACTCCCTTAATGAAAGATCTTATGTACTCTACCATCGAAATATGGTTCTTTTAGCCAAGGTAGATGAGCTTTTAATTAATGACGCCTATAATCAGTATCGATTTTATCATCAATATTTTTGTACTCGAAGAGTCTCCCCTATTCATTTGGATTCTATTTTAGGGGAGAATCATCCGGATTGTATCATCAAATTTTGAAGGATACTAACACGTGAAGACACTGAGGCTGAGATAATTCTTCTTCCTAATGGTTCTTCTTCTAAATTCATTACCGAATATTATTCCCAGGCTTGGATAACATTGTAATCCAGTTGGTCTTTCATTTGGAAATTTCCTTCACATCACTTATTCTGTTGATTTAAGCAATGATGAAATTGATCAAAGATCTAGTAAAGACATCATGAAACATGCCTTGTTTAGGTTACTATAACTCAGATGGTGAAAAATATTTTCTTGAAGAATTTTATCCTTCAACACATGTTATAGATGATTAGAATTTTGAAGAACGAACACATGTGGATTATTCTCATTTTTATTCATTGACCTGACTTCCCAATTATCATTTTGAAAAGGCTACCCCTCAGATATAGTGGATCAAATATATAATATATTGATCTGGGAATGGATTAAATCTTTGATTAATGAGACCCCATTTGAAATATTTTATGAACAAGGAGAACACATTCTATAGAAACATCAAAACCTCGGGGAAAGGGACTTGGCCGAAAAACATTGTATGAAATCATTTAGAAAATCATCATGACCTGAAGGGATGTGGCCCTGAATGAAATAGTGATATAAATGATTTTGTGAATAAGGATTTCCATGTTAAAATAATTAGGGAGACAATGGAGGCATTTGATTAGGATCATTAATTTCAATTTTAACTGCATGCTTAGATGTATTCATAGACTACACATGTATGGAGGTATGAGGTGATGAATTCTCAAAAGATTTCCAACAATTAGGAATCATCAACTTCATTAGACACTACCCAGAGTAGGGTTGTGGAGTTGTATACTTTTTTCAAAGATCACCATCCTTGCGTAGAAGAAAAAGAAGTGGGGAGTGGGGAACTCCAATTCTCAATTGATGCCTCTCTCTAGACTCATTCTGATCTTTCCATCACTTCTAACCATCATTTTTTATTACTCAACTTTTTAAATTCATATATTTAATGAATAGTTATAAGGAGTATTAACTTTGGATATTTATACGTTCGTTTCATACTATAAGTGGGTGATTTACCTTATCTTTTGGAAATATAATTGAATTTCCATCCCCTCATGATGTGTATGATATCATAATGTTCTATCATTTTTGGAAATTACCATCGATACTGATATATATATATATATATATTGAACAAACATGAATGAATACTATTAAATTTTGATATTCTAAAAGATTTCCTCTAAGATGTTACCATGAATGGACATCATCATGATATACATTATTAATAATATGTTCTGGATAACTTGAAATCACCTTTCATGGAGAGGGATCATTCGGGATGGAGATATGTCCTAAAGGGTGAGTTATAGGTATTTTTTCTCATGGTGACAATCCTTTGCCTACAAACGTTCATGGAGAGCCTTACAAGATCAATTTGACTGGATTTCTACCATGCTTTAGTTTATGGTCTTTTAGCTCCGACCTATGGTCGCTTTACTTTAAGTTCATCTAGTATGGAATTTTTTTTCATTAGTTTATGAGCTAACCTAAAGTTCACTTAGTTTATGAACTTTTAGCTCGGACCTGATGTTGTATTATTTTAGGGTCTTTTAGCTCGGACTTAATGTTTCTATTTCTTGTGGGCTTTAAGCACAGAAATAATGTTGATCTAGTTTAAGGTCATTTAGCTCAGTACATATGTCACATTAGTTTATGGTATTTTATATTGTAACATCTCTATATTTAGATTAAATTATTTTAAAATGGAAATAATGTTGATTTAGATATGATTATTTTTGATCATACATAATGTTTCGTTAGTTTATGGTCTTTTTAGCTCGGACCTTCTGTCCCTTTAGTTTATGGTCTTTTCGAATGGATCTTCTATCAAATTAGATTAGGGACTTTTATCTCAGACCTAGTGTTTCATTAATTTAGAGTCTTTTATCTCTGATCAATTGTTTCTTTATTTTAGATTCATTTATCTCAGACCAAATTAGGAATTAGTTTATGGAATGTTAGCTTGATCCTAATGGAATATGAGGTTTCTAGACTAGGTATGACTCCAAAAACTATGGGGTTCTATGTTCACTTGTTGTTATTCTATGGATGATGGGAATGGGAGATCCATTCTCACCATGAATATATTCCATTAGTTGGAGGATAAAACCCTTATGTATCGATATCCTGTCAAATAAAGTTGATCTCCATTATTTTCCATGAGAAATTGACGATTTATGGACCAAAATATGGATGTTGACTAAATAATAGTCATACTAGGCCCATCTATATATTTGGAGTTTGGGTGATATAAATCATAACCCAAACACATGAGTGTGTGAACATTGGATGGGGCATACAAGCCGAGGGTGATTTGTAACACACTGTGGTTCTGAGTTCCACCATGAGTTGAGGGGGTTTAAAATGAATAAATATTATTTCTGATGTGGATTAGTTTTATTAATTGGTGGTTTATGACTGATTTATGGTTATAAATTTTCTAATAAAAGAATATCCCTACTTCTTTTTGAGGGATATGAAAGATTTACAGAGGCTCAAACACCATGATGTTGAAGTTGGATAGTGGAGGAAACCAATCCTAGAAGGGTTCTGGAACCCTAGGATATTTTATATCTTAATGTAATGCTCGAGATATATGAAATGTGAATTTTTATCATAGGGAGTGGGTCATAAAATATTCAATAATGGAGTGTTGAATTCTTGTACTGATAAAGGGTTCAAAATACAATGATGTAACATCAATGATGTGAAATATGCTCAGATAGTTCGATACGGAGATTGTATGTCGTGGCCAAAAGTTCTCGAATATAGAGGGTGGTATGGGACGGTAATATTAGATGTTTTTTAGACACATTGGGGTGTTCAGTGATTCCATGATGATGTTAGCGATCACAAGGATTGGAATGACCTTTCTGCAGAGCAATTCATTTGGTTGACGACCATAAGAGCATATGGAGGAGACATAGGCATGCATGTATAGTCAGGAATGGTGTTGTTTGAAGACAAATATCATTTCCATGGGTGATTAATGGTATACGGTGATCTGAGGAACCCATATAATGAATCTTGAGTTGTATAATATATAATACCCAAGAAGGGTTTGAATATCCTAACTATTATGTCACAGCTTAGAGAATATATTCTCATTCTGACAATATGTGATGAACATTTCTATATTTTTTTCCTGGACCGGTTTTTCTAGAAAGCATTATTTAGGTTTTAACTAGGGCTATAATATAAACCCTATAGGAATTATGCCTTATAACCATGTTCCCAAATTGTCTCTAAACTCTAAAAATGAAGGGTTTAACTGGTGGAGAGTGGAAGTTTTCTCTCATCGTCCTGTGAGGGGTTTTGACTTAAAAACATCGGTGTCTCTTTTCTTAGTAGTTTAATGTCTTGTTAGTTTTTACCATTATGGGCTATATTTTGCGGTCATACAGTAAAAATAGATAGTTTTTGGACTTGAATCCCATATACCTAATATGGGAGATATTACATATGATCCTAATTAAGATACCCATGGACAAGAGTACTCCAACATATCACTGGATGGAAATGTAAATGTCATAAATAATGGATCGTGCTTTCTCATTATAGGAGTGTTGATAATGGATAGTCATACAGGGACTAATTCATACACACTAAGGTGTTGAGTACTATCATAGTGATGTCCAGGATCATAAGGATTTGAATTTCATTTTTGTATAATTAAACATTTGGTTAAAAACCATAAATCCTTATGAAGGAGTGATAGACATGAATGAATAGTTATATAAAGGGTCACATAAATCAATATATCCTTCCCATGGTCCATAGAAGGATGATTGTGACATGAGTTGTTCAATACATGAAGTGTGGTATGTGTGTTTGAGGTTATCTAAAAGGATGGTTGATGCACCCCATACTATGGTTCACCAAGGTAAGTCTATTAAGGTCCTTTGATATGGAATGTGAGATGAGAGTTGGTATTCAAAATTTATTTTCATTTAGTGGAGAAATTATTTCATCCATTCAGTTTAACATTAGTATCTAAGGACATAATTCCATTATATTTAATGTCATATGTTAATGATATACTTCTATACTGTTAAAGGTCATGAGGTAAAGACATAAGAACCAATATGGAAGAGTGGAAATTTTGTGGGTGGGCCTAGAGATGGATAATGTATCATCACTATGTATATAATGTGGATGAGAATCAGGACATAGATAATTCTTATTGTTCAATGCAGTTTATCACCATGAAATAATGATGGAAGTGGAATGACAAAAATGAATGGAAATTTTTTGGTTGGGCCCAAAGATATAGGTCTAGTTTTTGCATAGTATCTCATGATAATGAGAATTAAACCACACATAATATTTGATGGACCGTGCATTTTAAAATCACGTGTAAAGGATATCAACTATGTAGTATAACTTAATGCATTTAGGGCCCATGGATTATGTTTTATGGTCTTTCATTCAGGACAGTCATGGAACTATTGTGTACTAATGTTCCATTCTCATTAGGGTATGTCCCTACTATAATTCATAGGATTATGTGATCTATGAATGATGTGAGAAAAATGGATTGACAAGGGTTTCGCTACAATGCATGGGTGGATAGGTATACAACATGTGAATTTTGAATCATGTAGTGATTGGACCAAGATATAGGATTTAGGAATCCATATGTATCATCATAAAAATAGGAATCAATCCACATATAGTTCTATATGGATAAGGCAATTTAATGTAATGTCTCAAGGATGAAGGTGTCTCGACATGAATAGGAATGGACATCAAGGATATGTGTTGTTTTAAATCATATGGAAATGGGATTATCTTTTTAGGTTAACTCGTTGTGATATGAATGAGAGGTTCCATAATGTTTAACATCTTGCTGCAAGTAAAAAATTAGTCATTAATTTTAATACCATGATTCTAGGAAAAAAATTTCCACATAGTTTAACATATTTCTAGTATGATGAATGATGTGATATTGTTTAATGGCATTCTACATATATGAAATTTTCTTGACAATTTAACATCTTCCTTCCAGGATTAACTTGTATAATTTATATTCATTTAGTTCGGATGAGAGACCAGTCTTATACTAATGTGGATTCAATATATAGTTTAATGTCATGTAATGAAGATGATATCTACGACTTAAATTGATGTTGACACCCTGTACAATTTAATGTCATGTAGTTAGGATGAAAGGATATAAATAAATAGATCTGGTTTACCTGTTCATTTTAATGTCATTTAGGTGCGATGAGAGGCGGGAGTTACACCGATGTGGATGACCTGTATAGATTAATGTCTGGTATTAACTATGAGAGGTTGGACATACACTGATAAGGATTCCCATACCAATATCTTATGAAATGGGGTTTCTATGAAATTTTACATTGGATAGTGGTGTGACATGCTCCACATCCATGGTGTCCAATGAGTATTCCATATTGCGATAGACCTTATGTATGATGTATGGTCCCACCCATTTGGTTTCAGATAGTCAGGGCTTCATTCCTGGTATCATTGGAGTTTTCAAGGACATTAACAATTCTCCATGAAGGAATTAAATGATGAAATCCTTTTCAAAAATGTATAATTTTATCCTATTCTAATGAATTTTTTGATTGTGTAGTGTGCGCAAACTCTTCTCATCTAATCATCCCAACTCGTCCTTCCACTTTTTCTATTGTTTATCATCTGAGAGCTACCTAGAAATGGCTATTCAGAGTGAAGGAATCTAGTCGTTTATGGGTTACACTACCACCATCCCATACACTAATGTGTATTTTGTTTCATGTGTAGTAGTATGTATGGTGGTATATTAGGGCCATAATGAATGGAAAATTTTATCAGAAATATACAGTATATTAGATAGAGACTTATTAATGGTCATAATCTATCCATTTACTACTACAAGATAGTGATATGATTTATTGTAATCAATATTGTACTCTTGGTACACACTCTCCACCTCCGTTTAATTGATGTTTGTGTGGGTTTCCCTCAATATTGTTTGGGGTACTCTGAAACTCGTGATGATATGGAACATCACAATATTTATGAATACTCTTCACTCTAATTACTTGAGGGGAATTTCATCTACCCATTTGGAAAAGAATTTGGAGATAGTATGGAAGTACATAAACTTATTAACAGTGGCTGGGGTATATGGCACAATAACATCAATCCAACAAATAGAAAACATCCTAGAATATATAGCAATATTTAACAATTTGGGAGGATGATGGATGAAGTTTTCATGAATATGGATGACATAAAATTTCATGGAGAAATCCACATCATCATGTATCATGGTATTACAATAGTACCATATCCTCTTAATTTTGTGGTTGATCCCCGTTATAGATTGATAGTCACCACATGATCCTGCATGGACTTCTTCCATGATGCTAGAAAATTCTTCGTCTACTTTTCCCTTATGTATAAATCAATAAAATTCTCATTTATAGAGTACATATTTCTCATTTGGACCATCCTAGAGAATGATATTTTCATCCCAAAGCTGGATTTTTTCCCTTCTGGTGCGATATGTCAAGTGAATTACATTTTTAATATAACAAATAATGGAATCCATCCATCCAAGAATGGTCAAAACTTCATCACGCTCTGGAATAGTGCTAACCTATTTGATATATTCCATTTAACATAATACAATTGACGAGAATACTCTACATTTTTTAATACATATGGTTGGTTCCAACTAATCAGGGCCTCCCTGTATAGAGTCTAAATTAGCATGTACATTTTCATGATCATTCTTTTATTGGAGAACATATGGAAATGTGGGATCAGAGGGGATCTCTTCCCTCATCCACTTGACATAGCTAGTGAGGGGTGAAAATTCTTACTTTATGATGGAATATTCAATATCTATATGCTTTATCATTAGTTCCGAGTCCCCATTGATATTCATGTTGGCTATGTGCAACTTTAGGGATATTTCCTATCCAACACTAAGGGCTTAAAAATCACCCTAAATATTTTTGTAGACTTGGGAAAGTGATAATGGGTTTGTAAAACCTTCATTTTACAGAGAAATGAATAGAATACCTATACAAACCTCAATTTTAATTCACATTGTCCATTATGTTATAGATAGGACAATGGGAGGCACTATCAAAGTACATATCCCATGTATAGAGAGAGTCTTTATCAGAGAACACCTCTTCATCTAAGAGTTTGGTGACTTCTAATGTATTTTACAGCACAAGATGTACTGTGAGGAAATAAGCCTGGTATTTCCATTTCACTAACATCAGTAAGATGAACTGACTTTGAAATTGTTATAGAATGACCACAAATTATACCAAACACCCAATTAGAATAGGGAGACCAAGAATGTTCTTGTTTAGATCAGTAAAGGTGACCAGGTGTACATCATTGTGATTTATGTAATGTGTTCCCTTTTTCTTTGCAAATATTAGTGCAAGATAGTTCTTTTTATCATCAAAATATTCGGTTTTAGTACCCATCATCATCTAGATAAGGTAGTATACACTATTCATGTTTCTTGCATCATTTTTATGTGCGTGGAGGGTGACCAATCAACATTAAATCATAGAATCATATATGATGAGTGACCTCACTTCCACCCAAGGGATCAAAATCGGTTGGATGAATATGTACAAGTTAAGTTATTCAAATTTTCTTTAATAGTCATCATACCATTTGTAGGGCACTATATTATTCGTCAGAATCTTAAAGGGGATCTTTTTTTCATGATGTTTATCTATGAATCCCAGAATGTATGTGAAGTTACCTTGGATTCCCTTTAGTTATTTGAGATATATGGGGTGACATTTCAAAAATAGATATTGTCTTATCTAGTTTTACCTTAATATCATTATGGAAGGCTAGAAAGTCAAATAACTATCATGACGTTACCCCAAAACCACACTTTATAATATTCATATTTTAAAAAAATTCGCTAGTTCTAAAATATTTTTTAGTGATTTCTGATGTGATCCCATCACTGACGAGATTTGATAACTAGGTCATCAACATAACACTCTAATATACATTCCAACAAATGTTTAATGATACAACACAAGAAACACAGATATTTTGTTTCATCATTCATTAATCCAAACGGAATGACCGGATAGAAGAATATCCCTTGAGGCACTCTAAACATAGTGGATTCTTCATCCATGGGGGACATCTAGATCTGATTATACCCCGAGTACCCATCCATAATATAAAGGAATTGGAATATTGTAGTTTTATCAATCGAGAATTTAAAGATCAGAAATGGGAAAATTTATTTTTTGGAAATGTTGTTTAATGTCTCTCAAGAAAATAAAACCCTAATTTTCTCGTTCTTCTTATTCATGCTGGAAATTTTGGAAATCCATCATGGGTATTTCACATCCTGAATGAAGTTGTATTTTATCACTTTTTCATCGTTCACTTATATATTTTTTTATGAGAGGGATACATTATCTTGGCCACCTATTTGAAGCCTCGATGCTCGTTGGGTAGTTAAATATGTTTCACGGTAACATTTTGATTCATTCTATAAAATTATGTATAGTTCCTCATGAACACATATTGTGATTCCATTATAAATGCAATGTACAACCATTTCACTTCAAATATAATGGTTCCACTAGTAAGAGTATGTGGTGGGTCTTCTTCCATACCAATATTTACTTTAATTAGGTCATCCTTGGTAATGGAGTCACCTTCCTCAAATTATAGGAGATTTTTCCTGATTTCATCCTTATCCCATTCCATTTCAATGTTTGAGGATATATTTTCAGGTGAATATGATAATCTCGGGGATTCTCAATCAGTATTAGGGAGAGAGAATATATTTGATGACACATCATCATTTATTTATTATTGATTCATTGTAGATCGATGTTAGAGGTAATCAATATTTACATTACTATTGAGGAATGGGTAGGCATTGACATATGGGACTAGATCTTCTACTTAAACCATGTATATGTAGAACAACAAATTACCATCAAGCATGCTCCATGGGTTCATGGGGGTGGCCCATAATCCATTGGGACTAGCAGCCTATTTATCATCATCTTCCATTGGTTCCATTCCACCTTTATTATTGAAATTTGGATCATCATATGTGGCTTCACATGTCTCCAAGAGGCATTGTCTGCTGTATTATTCCAAATTTCCATTGATTGGGTACATCATACATTTATTTAATTTTGATGGTTCATCCAAGGGACTTTGAATCTCTCGATTTTCGTGTAGGAAATTATATGCGGAGTCTGGCTGGATATCCATGAACTCAGTATCAGATGAAAGTTCATCAAATTGGGGTATGAGATTGATCTTCTAGAATGGTCATTTATGATGATTATATTATCCCTAAATGGTCATATTTGTACGGGATAAGTCCCCTTATCTAGACCCAAACATCGGAGATTTTTAACAAGGATTAGATTGATCCCATATCCATTATCAATCAGTAAAATTTAGACACTATCATTATTGGGTTTTATTGAAACGTATAATGGTATGGTTTTCCCTTGGATGTCCTCTTCCTGGTCTTGATTAATGAATGAGATAGTTATATGTCACCCTCAAGACATAGAATTCACTCACTTTTCCTCTGCTACAACAAATACACTCTCAAATTCTTGTGGATTCTTGAGGGCTTCATCAATTTCATCCTATATTTCTTTTTAGAAGAAGAGAACTTCGAGGATTGATATCATGTATGGGACTGTAAAAATCTATTTTACAACATTATATTTTAATTTGGAAGATGTCTATGCTTCCCGATTTTGTTTTTCTCTTAGGAATGATATTTTGAAATCTAATTATCTAAGGTTTATGGAGCTAGTGATGTGGAGAAGTCGAGGGAGTATCTACTCCCATTGGAACCAGTTAGACAAGACATCCCTATTTTTCAGCTTGATTTGATTGAACCCTCACTAGGAGATCATGAAATAAAATCAGATGTGGATGAAATTTCGGGGCTCTGAGGTACCACCATGCCTCTTTTGGTCCTAATATAGAGCATTCCCACAGGTTTCATCTTCATATATGTCTTCCATGGTTGTATGACTAGAATAATGAGTCTTACCACATATGCATTGTCTCATATGTCCTCATCTCTACTGAATATTACCTCTCATTCACTGGTTATATGAAGTAAAACCATATTAAGGGGAATATTAATCATTTTATAAGGGGATAGTCATGTTTATATCTTGTATTGATCTAATGATGATATATTTTGTGATGATGATTCTGATTGGTGGGGAAGTTCCCAAGTTGCAGAAGCTATAGGGAAAATATTTGTAAGGGTTATGGATTACATTGGAACAGAATACGACTCTTTATAATCTTTCTATTCATACATACTATGTTCATGTCCTCCCATGGGTGAAAAATTTTACATCTATTTCTTTGGTGGTGGAGCTATTGCGAGTTTGTGCAACTGTGACATCGAATCGGTCTGAGCATGATCACCTATTTTTTGAAACATTCGACTATCCTACTTTTGTGCTCGCATGGATGAAAATTTATGCCAACCATCCTCTTCTTCGGATATGACAAGAGTTATGCCATCCTCCTACTCTTGGGAGTTGTCTAGCATCAACTTCCCAGATTCATCCCTGGCATGAAGGAAGTCAATTCAGAATAATCAGATTTATATATTATGACACAACCTTCTATGAAAAGGGAAATGATGGGGACGATCAATGAAGGTGACTTTACCTGGACATTTAGGTTTTTTCATCCATTATAAAAATCCAAAGAGACCCTAATTTATATTTACATATAGAGAAGGTATATTATTTGGTTCTCATCGATTGACAGGAGGTTCTTGGTGGTTCATATCTTTCATGGATTCTTTAACGGGAACCACTATGCGATTGAGATTGAAAATTACAACTTATTATCTTACATTATTTTCCCATGTGTTATGGTAATGAGTTGAGATTCGGATCAGGACAGCTAAATAGCCTCTTCAAGATGATGGGCCTTTTTAGAAATCCCTCAGAAACGGCCGAGATATTTCATTTGGATTATGTGTGTCTGTAAATATACACTTGTAATTTTCAAATAGTTTTCTAGTAGTTTCACATGCAATATGTAACACCCCTAGATTTCATAATACATTATTTCTTCAAAATAATTCAATAACTTTCACTATATGAAACACCGAGTTTGAATGCATCATGACATACCAAACATGTTGTTCAGAAGCAGTTATGAGTAGTATTAACTGGATTTTGAATGTTATATACTCCATAAAATTTTAACTTATGTATTATGTGTTTCATAGACATATAATAAGAACAAGTTCATTTTTTCAGAGAAAAAATGTATTTTTTTAAAAAATGCAATTTTACGAACTTTAACGGTGAAAACTTTTGGAAATACAATATTTGAGTATTTTACATATTCAATTTAACAAAATAAAATTATTCTTTAGAATTGGTGCATCAAAATTTACTTTGGATGAAATGTTGTTATTTTTCTATCAATGTACATTTTTTTATATAGTGAGAAATACTGTATTTTAATTCAAAAATGCCTTTAAATAAAATTTATTTATATGGATAGATTATATTTTAAATTGGTTTTTAAGTTTAATTAGATTATATTTTAACCATTTAATCAAATTATGGTCATTAGAATTAATTTCACTTCGAAATTATACATAAACAAGGGTCAATTTTTTTATAGTAATTATTTCTTAAAAACATGCTATTTTTGTTGACAATAGGAATTAATTTTAAATTAATTAATCCAACATCATTGTTTTCAATTTGATAAAATAGACCACATTTTTTAAATCTGATTATCAAATTTATCTTCGGCTGAATTTTTAGTATATTTTGGAAAATGTTCAATTTTTGATGAGTAGTGAAACCACTATGTGGTAGTTAGAAATACTATATTTTCATTTAAATGAAATTTTACTGCTTCTGTGAATTGAATTTCGAAAATATGAGATACATGGATTTTATTATTAAGTAAAATTTGGTTCAGTAAGATGAAAATAATTTTTTTGAATAGTAACCTTTGACTTTAATTTACAGTGGTTAAACGTAAATAATGTAATTCAATGTAAAATGAATTTGATAATAATAAAAAATTAACATTACACTTGTCTTAACCTTATTTAATTAGTTATGTCCAACCATGGTCATCCTCGGGTCGATTATGCAACCCCACGAAGCAACTTATGAATGATTATGACATGTTATTTTAATTAATTTGAAGTAAAGGCTAAAATTACATTGATAAATATCCTTTAGTATATCAATTTTTATATGGGGTTATATAATATATTGTCATGAATATAAATATTAATTGTAAAGCTGAAAATATTTCCTATATTATGTTATTTTTATTAATATTTATACATAAAATAAATTAAATTACTTATAACACAATAATGATGCAGTATTTAACTCATTAATAAATGATTTAATTAAATAAGATTATAAATATTAAAACAATATTCAAATATTAAAAATTTCTTATTGGATGATTTCATTTCGTACCTGAGTCATCTTATCTTCCACTTTAATTAGTTTAGGACCTTTTACAACCGAAGATAAGTGTATAATAAAATAACATTTTCAAACATTCATAAAGGGACCCTCCTCTCCATATTAAAAGGACACCACTTCTAACCCATTCCTCACACCTCTCAAGCCCCTTGGCTCATCCAAAACCTTCTCAAATAAGACATATATATGCCTTTATTCCACCTATAAGCCTTATCTTAGGCAGAAGTCATTTCAGGAAGTCATTTTTATTCAATGTAATGGGAGTTACCCAAATTAAAGGTAATGGTTTCTCATAACTTCTTTTCTTTTATTTTTCTTCTCCAACCCATTAACTATTTTTATTCCTTTAATTTATAAGAACACAAATATACTCAATATAAAAGGATTTTTTTATAAGAATTATTCTAAATACACTGATATATCCCTCCATCTAATTTTTGAAGAAAACATTGTTTCTGTGGTTGGAAAACTAACGCCTCCTGAAATGAATATTATTAGATTATCTCATACCACCTCTCATGGTGTCCATTAAGATGGCACTATATTTATAAATGATATATATTATGTTTATTTTTTCTTTGTTCTTATTTATTTCCCATTGATATCATACCTATATGGTTTCCATTATGGGTTAAACATGATAATTTCATTTGGGGGAAGTAGAGACTACTGCCCCCTCAAAGTGATATGACTCATTAATGACATGTGTGGGACATATAAAGTACATATATAATGATATTATATATTATATTATACTTTAATTATAATATATCAATTTATCATTAAGTTTTAATTCAATTAAAATACAAAATAGAAATGAAATTAGCGTTTATGCGTACGTATGACTTACCGTCTCCATGAACGGTGCATTTCATTTCTTATCTCCAAATGTTATTTACTGTTATAAATAAATATATATAATTGAAATATAATATATATATGATATATAAATCATGTTTATCATTCTGGAGAAAATGGATTTTTGACCACAAGGAAAAATTTTAATTATAAAGAGTCCATTTTTGACTGAAGTTCCGAACATCAATAAAATATCGAATTTGAACTCAAATATTTATCTAATTGTCATAGAAAGGTAATAAGTGATATAAAATTAAGAATAAAATTTTAATATATTCTTAATCAATAATAAATTAACTTATGTTTATTAATAATGAATAACAAGTGACATACAACACAAGTCTGACTTGAGGTAAGGGGTTTTTATCTCACTTTTAATTTTGTGAGATTTCCATTGTTCGCCAGTTATTTATTGCATGTGGTGTATTTTGTACTTACATTTGATATATATTATCATTACTATCTTTAGATTCATGGTATTTTGTGATTAATTTGGTTGTTATTAAATTTTTGTCATACAACTCGATTGATTACAATGATGTAAGGGTTAATTTCACAATCTCTTCATTATCTGAGGTTGTTTATACGTAATAATGTAACGAGACCTCTTTATCATCCACATCCATGTTTATTAAAAATTTATTTCAAAACATTTTTAATATATATTAGATAATGGTTTAAAGTCATTTACAACATTTTTTGACTTTTTATTAAATGGTATGAATGGAATCTTTCTGTCATTTTACAAAAAAACATTCTTTGTGACATTTTCCGACAATGTTATGTTAAGAATTTATTTCAAAACTTATAGTCTGAGTGTGGATATTTTATACTAATATAACATCGTAAAAGAATCCCTTAAAATATTTTATGAATTTTTTCAAAATAAATGTTTTTTTGTAATTATGTGACTCTTAAATGATTTCAAAATAGTAAGAGATATTTATCTCAAATATTTTTTATTTCATTTATGTCAACATTAATTGTTAAATTTTACACTTGTTTGAAGTTTATTTATTATGATACAAATCATCCATATTTTATTTACAGTTTTGTGATATTTATGGCTGTGGATGAGTTATTTTTATTCCATTAATGGTTTATGGTTAAAATATTGACATTTTATATGCTAGTATTAATACGAATGTTTATGTTATATTCCAACCCTTTTTATGATGAATGTGTTGGATTAGTATGTTCTGAGTTGGGGAACAATAAAAGAAATCCCTCTAGGTTGGGATCCAGTTACATCAGACCCTCCGTGTTGGAGTCCAGTTACAATGTCTTTGTGGCTTGGAGTCCGATTAGAGAGGATCTCTGGGATAGAGTAAGGTTACATAGGCTCTCCTGGTTTGGGTCCGGTTACTGTTATCCCCTAGGTCCTGTAATGAGGCCTTGACACTGAGATTATAGTTGGGTACTATACATTCCCACTTTATGAACTAGAAATTACATGTGATTATTAGACTATTAAAATATCCATGTTAATGTTTATATGGTAATGTTTGATTTACTTTTGCCATAGTATATTCAATTTAATGTTTAAAAGGTTGTTGTTTTTATTACACATCTTTCCTTAAAATATTATAGCTTCCACTAAATTATTTACCCATACTGGGCATCTGTGCTCACCCCATTATTATGTTTTATTTTCCCATGATATGAATAAGTTAGTTATGAGGGACGTGTAGTAATTATCTAGGAGGCTTTGACTTTTCTAAAAGAATAAATCACTATAGTTTCTCTTTTCAAGTTGTAAAGTTGAACTTCATGTATGTAATCTATTTTCCAAGACTACTAAACTGATCGGTCCTTCGAGACTTGATTCCTCGTAATCATTCCATTTCTATGTAATAATGGATAGACTCTGGGTAACTAGGTTTGGGGCATTACAATTGGTATCAGAGGAAGTTCCAAAAAAATGTTGGAAACTAGATTTATGTAATGTCTGATTAGAGAATATTACACTCATATAGAAATCAAGGATTAGTATATAATAACTTCATAGAATTTTGGTATTGTATATATTTTGTGAGTTTCCAAAGAAATACATTCATGTCTGGATACGAGCAGGTAGAGACAGCTCTGTATTTGATGTACCTAGGAGTAATACCCAAAAATTCCACTTTGAGCTAGACCTAAACGGGAACTGGTGCATGACAACATTACTTTGCTGCACTCTTGGTTATGACACTCCCGATGGATATACTTAGGATAATTCACATTTTCATTACAAGCCGTTATGACGTATTTTGGAATAAATATATCATCAAAGAAAAAAATTATGATTATGGATTATATCCATAAATTATTCAATTTTCCTTAGGTATTTTACAAGTTTGGAATTATGAATTGTGATTCAAAAACTGACCTATTATATGCCTTTTTTAGAAATGGAACCTATTAGAAAGAATGAGAACTCCAACAATACGTGTGATCCAAAGAGTAATTAGGGTTATATCTTTAATCAAATTATTCCATCATTTATAGGGGAAATAGTCTCCCAAGTATTCTCAACATATAATGAAATAATATCATATTTTAATAAGATATGTAAGGAATTATATGAGTCCTATGGATTTGAATGGAAGCAAGAGAATAAAAGTATAGAAGAGAGAAATATGGATAAAGGGAAGAGGGGAAAGAAGGATTTCCCCATATCCGATAACTGTGGAATGAATCCCCATATTAAATGGTTGAAGGGAATGAGGGTTTGTTATAAGTGTGGGAAAAAGGACACCAAGTACGTGATTGCAAGGGTAAGGGAAAGGTTTCAAATGTACAATGCTTCATCTTCAAGGAGTTGGGACACTACGTGAATCAGTGTCTAAAATATTCAGAGTATACCCCAAATGCTGCTATTTGATAATAATCAAGTTATCATTCTACCGAAGACGATGCAGAATGATTACATTTCTTATGTTTTTATTAAAGTGTGGTGTCAGTTGAGTATTGTATTAATGATCTAAATGTTATAATAATTTTAGATTATATAATGATTGTACTGTAGTAATATTTTATTATGGACTTGAGATTTTTTGGAACTATGAAATGTGACTTAATAGATGGTTAATTTTTTTTAAAATATATGGTTATGAGACGGATACACCATAATATTGTTCTGAAACTGAGGTTGTGATTTGGGAATAAAACATGATTGATTTAGATAAATTATATTGGATATTCTTGACTACCATCAAACTGATTAATGATTTATACATTCCATAATTTTTGGAGTTTACAAAAAAGTTTTGGATATAATGATCATATCTAGTATTCTATAAGTAACAAGGGAGAAACAATGTAATCAATAATGTTTTATTGTAATTTAGGATGCTGTAGTTTTTTAAAATAATGCATTATAAAGGTGTTCACATGTTATTATGTGGTCAAAAGGATCTTCATTGTGTTTACCTTCATAGTAAATTTTGGACTGTGAGTTTCAACAAGAGTATTTAGGATAAGTATAGTTTTATATTAAATTTGGATTTCCATAAATAGGAAAACCCGAAGGTCTGGCGGTAAATTGTCCCATCTTGCAAGATCGCGAGACTTGAACCCGTAACCGAAGGGTGATAACGGTGTATCACATACCACTGAACCACATGATATCACAGATTGAATAATGTAGTTTTTTTAAATGTTATGGTAGATGAATTATAAATTCATTTTTTTGGAACCCTATACGAATAGGATAAATCGAATATTTTTTAAATTTCTATTATCTCTTAGAGTGAAAGATGTACTTGTGGTAGAAATTAGTTAAAGGATGGAACTATACATATCAAGTATATTTTTTCCATCACATATTCTATGAAGAAATTAATTCTTAAACATTACGTAAGGTATCTTAAAACCATAAATTTTTTATCATAACACCATAGGTTATGTTGAACCATCGATATTTTAAGTCATCACAGATTGATGGCTTTGAGGCCCTCAATTTTACCCTAATTTGTGATTCATGACCTCAATAACTCTTTATAAATATGACATTTTCCACCAATTATTTGTCTCTAATTTCCACCAAATGTCTCCAAATTGAGATCATAATTTGGTGGTGACTTAATTCATTTCCCAATCCCTCTTATTAAAATAAATTTTATTAACCCAATTTCAGATATGGGTTTTCCACAAAGGTATTTTTATATTTTAAACCATTTATTTTCGAAGAACAATATGAAATTGCGAGGATGAAATTTATTTAAGGAGGGGAGAATGTAACACCCCATGATTTTATAATACATTATTTCTTTAATGTAATTAAATAGCTTCTGCTACCCGCAACACCGAGTTCGAGCGCACCATGACATACAAAAATAGTCGTTCAAAAGCAGTTATGAATAGTATTAACTAAATTTTAAATTTTATATACTCAATATAATTTTAACTTATGTATTATGTGTTTATTAGACATATTATAAGAATAAATTCAATTTTTCAAATAAAAAAATTATTTTTCAATAAAATGAATTTTTACCACCTTTTAAATGCAAACCATTTATAAATCCAATATTTGACCATCTTACATATTATATTTAACAAAATAAAATTATTCTTTAGAATAAAGAAATCCAAATTCACTTTGGATGAAATTTATGAATTTTTATAATAATATTCATTTTTTGTATAATGATAAATACTGTATTTTAATTAAAAACTGCCTTTCAATCTAATTTATTTATACTGTTAGATTATATTTTAAATTGGTTTTTATGTGTAATTAGATTATATTTTTACACTTCAATTCTATGATGTTCATTATAATTAATTTGACATTGAAAATAAACATAAACAAGTGTCAATATTTTGATAGTTATTATTTCTTAAAAACACACAATTTGTTTTGACAACTAAAATTAATTTTAAATTAATTAATCCTACTACAATGTTTTGAATTTAGTCAAATGGACATCATTTTTGAATTTGGTAGCCTATCCCCAGTGAATATTCAATGGGTGTGGGGGTATTATCCCTCTCCTAGATATCAATTTACTTACTCTACAGATAATCCTTCCTTACTACCTGTACATGGTCGTGATAAGCAGCATCATGTCGGGTGGTACTCACATAAAGTGACCGGTGAGTATCGGTGGGATGGTGTTTGTGGCGGTGATTGACATGATCCATACTTGGAGACACATGAACTGAAATGGGGTTGTAATCTAAATTCATATCCACCTTCATCATATATAAAAAATAGATTTTTCCATTCAATAGGGATAAGATACCAAAGCGGTTGATTGTATATATGATGGATACTGTATTAGTAGTATTCTTTTCCTGGAGATGCAGATTCTCTGGATTCAATGCATGGGTAATCTCATAGGTAGTTTCCATGTGAGGTATCATTCCATGTTAGTGGTACTCCCAAACAATCGTATTTTCCACTTTCCATTGGATCTATTGATCAAGTGAGATTTTTTTTGACCTGCATGGGGCGCAGTAACAGATGATTTAATGAAGAAACCATAGGATGATGAAGAAATTTCCGTATGTTGGGATTCTATCAATGATAGAAGTATCTAAAATCACATAGACAATAAAGAAACAAGGTTACCAGTTAGTTCTTATCATATACATAAAAATTATAAATAAGTTATTCATTGTTAAAAATTTTCTTATATTCCCATTCCATCGATTATTCCCCTGTCGACATGTTATATCAAGAATTGAATTACAATAATCATGGTTCATTCCAGTCTTACTAATTTAATTGTATTGGGTTTTCACTATAATGTTTCTAATGTGATTCACCTCTGAACTCATGTGTTGTTTTCATATGTGGAGAAATGAAAATAAATTTATGGATTATAACCAAATAATATTTTATTATAGAGATTAATGTTAGGTTGAACATTTTTTTGTCAGGTTTTCATGGCTAGGAATGTGTTTCCCATGATTATTTGGTTGAGTGTGGAGTATTAAGCCCTCACTCAATCATACGCATATGGTATAAAATATGTCAATCTTCCCTAGAATCTACCAAAGGTTTTTTCATCTATAACTAGGTACAAACCATATTTCTAAAGGCTGAAAGTCATCTAGGTTCTTAGTCCTATTGAATCTTGGGGACTCAAATTGGTTGAGAGGATGGGAGTTCAAGATCATTTTACTCTTTTGTGGGAATTTTTTTCTAATCCACGACACTCTTATATATCTAGGACATGTTCTTGAATCTCCTCCTAATTCTAATATGGGATAACATACCCTAACAAACCTACTATATTTTAATTCTATTTTATGTGTGAAATAATATGTTCCCATTAGTAAATTGATCTGTATGTATTCGAGGTTTTCTATCAATTGATGTTAATGGGGGGGTTTCTTATATACTGAAGCCATGTAATCGAGTGCTTTAGAATTTGATTCTGTGTGATGAGGTGATTAATATTATGTGGAAGGTATTGATACATTACGATAAATCCTACATATCATGGTTATTATAAGAATCAAAACCCACGAAGATTGATTGACCCATTCAGTTTAATGACATGCACAAATGATTTTATGGGTGATCTGAGATACATGATATTTATGATTGAACCCTAAAGAGGCATCCTACATATCCTGAGTATAGAGAGAATCAGAGTTTTCAATTTTCATTTGTTTAGGGTTTGTATATTGAGGTCACCCCTATCATTATAGATACTCATGGTGTATATGATATGATTATTGAAACTCTGCATGCTCATGTTATAATGCTCTGTTGGAGAAACAAGTGGTCTGAAATGATCTTTTCATTTAACATAATGGAGTTTTTATGCCCCGGTCATCCTTGAGATAATTTATCATGAAACTCAGTTCTCAAATAGACATTCATTGTATCCTAGTTGTAGCAGGAATCAGATTCATTGATGTATAGTAGGTTTCATAGTTCTCTAATAGATTATATATTCCAATCATTATCATCTAATAATTGGGTCCCTCTAGATGATATTTCATTGTCATAAAAATAAATACACAGAAAAGGGTTTTATTATAGATTAGATTAGAAGATGGTATCTTTCATATACTCTTCCTAGTAGGAATCAGATTCATCATTGTTCACTTTATCTTGGGGATTAAACACTGAGTATTCCATGTTTTTTGGGGCTTACACACTATGGAAAGATAATTTTATCATTTCATGGGATTCCATTTTGATCTAGCCTTCTTGTCTGGAGGGTGTAACATGTCCCAATTATCATTTCCTAAAAATCAATGCCAAACTTAACATACATGTACAAGGAAGTGTTGCATGACCCATATGATGTTCCTTGATTTCATTCATGAGAGTAATCTTAACACAAATGGGTGGTGTCACAATTGTTAATATGACATGGTTAGAAGGTTGTCGTGTATTTTGGCTTACATCTCTAGAAGGATTCACTTGTCCTGGACATCATGACTGGAGGAAATCGTAGGTATCAACTGATATTCCGAGAGGGTGTCTCAAAACCTAGATATCATGTTTAGTGGTCATCAGGGTCCTTGCCTGACTTTCCCAGAGGTTGTTGCGGGATGTTGTTGTCATTCCTAGATAAAAATGTGGAACTTGTAATATTTGAAGATGTCGTAATATGATTCATGTAATTTTTTGAGGTATTTTACAAGGATAAAGTGGTTGAACTAGAGGGTTTCGTGAGATCAATATGATGTTCCCAGGGGATCGAATGATGTGCCCTAATATCTCTGGTGGACTTCACTTGTCTCAGATTTCATAATGATGGAGGATCGCAAGATATGAGAGATGCTCCTCACTTTTCTCACAGGTCACTGTATGACTCGCACAAATCACTTGATGTAATGCAGTTATGTTTCTTCTTATTTATTAAACCTTTAATATTAGTTATAAACCATGTATTGTGCAATACATATATTTGATAAATATCAGTTACATTACATATTGCATGATCAGGAAGACAAGAGGTATTTTATTCACATGTATTTCTAGAAGCTCTTCATGTGATATATGAATGACCATGTGATGTACATTACAAATGGCACATGATGGATATGGCTATTCACTAGTATTTTACTGTACTAATTTCTTTTAATTCTTGTGTTATTATACTATGATAAGCCTGTAGGGGTCAATAGTAAAATCATCTAGAGGCCAAATGTCATACCCATATACTCACTCCCTCCTATGTGTCTTCTTTTCCATTTTTAGGTGGGGAAATTATATTCATTTCCAACATGGTTGTTCAGCGCATTGTGTAGAGTGTCTAGTGTTAATCCTGGATAGAGTCAATGAAGGGGTCTAGTGTCACACAATTCCATGAGTCCCTACCATGGAAAAATCTGAGGGAGTATCCTGATTTTTAGCATCCAAAATTCCCTATCATCATTTCCTTTATTGTTTTATTATATAAAATTATTGGGAAATTGTTTGATCATGAAGATGTGTCGAAAGACATACATATTTATAATTTGACATGTCAAATGGACAATTTAAGATCAAATATCTTATTGAAAGGAATCCATGAGATGCATTAAAACATTGTTTCGGATTTGATGAGAAAAATATGGCTTATCTCACTGTCTCATGGGATCTCAGTGTGGAATTCCTTTTCTTGTCATAGTCATTTTTTAATTTTGATTTCCTTCCACCACCCCTAATTTAGTTTCATTTTTTTAAGTGACAAATGTTTTGAGTCATGTGAGATTTCATGAGTAATTTCAATGATAATTACTCAATTTTTTAGTAATGCGTCACATGGATTATAAAGGACCTATTGAGATGAATGATAATTGGAGGATAAATCTAGTTGT
Organism: Viscum album; assembly: GCA_963277665.1. Taxonomy (NCBI): domain Eukaryota; kingdom Viridiplantae; phylum Streptophyta; class Magnoliopsida; order Santalales; family Viscaceae; genus Viscum; species Viscum album. The sequence continues at coordinate 1,599,824,212 of OY728161.1, forward strand.
TTTACCTTGATCACTGAATGGGAATTGTACTGTTTTTAAGTCATAACTCCGGCTTTCTATTTGAAGAGTTTGAAAATAAGAATAGGATTTATGATATGGGCCAAACATGTCTTTGGGGTCCTCCTCTGTCATTGGGATCACCAAGGGTGCATCACATGTCCTCCATCAATCGCAACCACCTCTATCCTCCTTCAGTTTAATCGTCGTTTTTTTAAAAAATTCCATGGATTATGTGAGTATTATTTTATATTAACGTGGAAATTTATCCTTCCCATCGATGATGAATCGCCTGATCTTTATGAATGATATGAGTCTCCACCTTTTCATATATTCCTTCTCAATTTCTATGGTTTTGGGATCATTTTTTTCACATTTCAATGACAAGACATATGGCATGTGGAGTTCATTTATTTTCCACCACGTAGCTGTTGGTTGTATTAAGGGCCTTCGAATGAGAATTATTGTTTGTTGAAAAGGGTTCCTTGAAATTTTCCACATGGTATTCACTATGTGTAGATTATTTACATGACCCTAAAATGGTCATGTTATTGTGATTACTTTAGAGTTTTATGGGATTTGCAAGCCTGGGATCATTTTATTTGATGGGGAAGGTAATACCCACATTTAGGTATTTATTCCCTTGTGATTTTGACAATGATTATTTGGTGGGAGTCAACAATGACATAATTTAAGTACTAACCAGAATGATGTGAGTCCTAAAACATAATAAAAAACATTATAATTGAATGTATATGAAATAACTCCTCCAAAATCAGACATTTATATTTATGGTATGTGTGACCATAAATCTGGTTATTTAGATTTCATGATGTAATTTGATTCTTGGAACTCTAGATTATCCAAGATGTATTCTATGGTCGTTAATTCACCACCCCAATGATTTCAATGTATATAAATTTTCTAGTGGAATTGTTATTGTTTTCGATGTTGAAGCTTATAGTAATATTCCATATATAAAATATATATTCCTTCATTTAGATAAATTTAATTAGATTTTAGTGATGGAGTTGTTCCCAATACGTTGATGAAAAAATATTTAATGTCAGAAAAAAATATCATATTAACCAATTATATTCAATAAATTATATGATAATTATAAGTACAATATATATAAAATTATATAACAAGGGTATTGATAGAAAATTTAAAAAGAATCTTCACCCAAATATTTATAGACTAACTCAATATAAGGGATACACCTATTCAGATGAAAGAGATATGTTTCCCATACTTGTGTGATTGGTATCTCTCGATAAATTATATCCTAATATTTTTAAATAATATAAATTCCGTTATCTATTTATGTTGGTATGGGAAAATTAATTTTTGAGGCCCTAATTTATTTATGGATTTGGAATTAAATACCCAAAGTTTTAAGAAGTACTATTATTATTACAATTATTATTATTATTATATTATTATTATTATTATTATTATTATATGATTACTATTTCAAAATGGGCTTATTAATTCATAAAATTTTATTGAGACATGATTATAAAATGTTCCATATTATATATGAACAAAACTATAGTCACTAGCTTAATTTTTTTGTGGGACATTACAAATAAAAGTACATAAAAAATATTACTGCACATCATGGATTATTAAACTCCATGGATGATGTGCATCCATTACAAATGAAAAAATCAATATTGGATAACATATATAAATGAATAAAATATTCATGACTAAAAAATATTTTTGGATCATATTCAAACATTAGGATTACCAATAGTCAGTCAAATCCTAAAGTGAGTAGGAGTACCATGAATCGAAACAATCTTTTAAAAAAATTCATAATATGAAATAAAAACAATTCATTGCAAAGTTAGAGTGGAATGGAATGAAGATTTTTGATGTCAATATACTGAAATAAAATATTCCCATCATATATATATGGATTATGAAAAAAATTTCATCAAAAATAGGTTTGTCGGTAATATATCCAACTGTTATACAATATTCATGTATTTGTGGCCAATAGATTTAAAATAATTTAACTCATAATGAAATAGAAATACAATATTTAAGTATTATAAATATATATATATATGTTACATTTTAATATTAATCATATGATAATTAATTTATGATATGATTTATGTATAAAATTCAACTAAATATTAAAATATCAATGAAGTATTAGAATTAAATATTATAATCTATAAAATTATTTTTAATTGTAAAAACATATTGCATATAAATGAAATATATATATTTTTGGAAAGAATTATATATTTTTACCAATGTGATTAAATTTTATATTTTTAAAATATTATTATATATGAATTAATTTATAATAATAATTTAAATTAATAATTTATAGGAAATAATATTAACAATAAATAATTTTTAAAAATTAAAATTTTCAATCAAATAAATTATTATTATATTGTTTATTATGATTTTAAAAATGATTTTATTAATTTTATATTATTAATTAAAGAAAACCTACTTCATTTTCGAATTTTTAATATCAAAATTATCATATATTGAATTTTTTGGATTTTTCTAATAATAAACATTTTTAGGTGATTAGTTCGAAATATAGGTTTCAAAAATAACATGAATTCTATGAAATTATTTTTATCTAATAATTAATTTTAAATTTATGAAACCATATTATCATACCAAATATATATTTTATATGTATCTTTATAATTTAAAAAATGTATTTAAATTTATATACCCATATTTATCATTATTGAACATATGATTTATTTTTTCAAAAAATTCATACATTATCTATATAGTTTTTTAAATATAATTTTTATCATTTATAATTTTTTTTAAATAAATGTATATAAAAAATTGTAATCATTTGTGTCAAATTATTTGATAATTATTATTTTATTTTTTTTCCTTAAATGAAAAAAATTCTAGGTAAAAAATCGTTATCATGGTGAAAGCCAAAATATAAAAAATGAGTATACTAATAAGTAAGGGAAAAAATATATTTTTTAATTGAATTTTTGAGTTGTAAAAATATTATATATAATGTTATCTATTATTTTTCAACTTTTGGATCCATTTTCCTTAAGAGTGACTATCAATTATTGAATTTTTTTGTGTATTTTCAAATATTCCACTCCTTTTAACTTATAGATGGTAAACCATCTTATCACTTCTAATCACAAGAAACACCCTACTGAGGTACAAATATTTATCTACCCTATCCAAAAATAAATTGGACAACAATTTCAGGTTTTATTCTTCTCAAAATAGAATATATCTAATTTTTAACCCTCTTCGTAATGGAGAAATCCAAAGTAGTGAGGTATAGATTTCAATCTATTTAACCCTATATAATTTTATTTATTGATTTTTTATTTTTAAAATATATTTTCACCATAGAGAATTTAAAACATTAGTTTAATTAATATTCTATTTTGTTATTATAATGATGGATCAAAAATTAACAACCCTTCCCCTTTTCATAATGAATATATAAATTAAAATTTTTGAGTGCATGGTCAACCACCTCAAAAAATCATTGTGTTTGTTTTTCATAACCAAAATACATAGGTGGTACTAATGTTAAATTCAATAAATAATTACAGTATCTATAAACTTTTTTATTATATGATTAAAAAATATTATCCATTTCCCATATTTTAGGAAATTGAAGTCGTCAACCATTCCTGAATGTGGACTACCACCTCCATGGGATAATTTATTTATATTTTTATTTTCATCAATATATTATATAGTTTGATATGAAAACGTGTTTAATGTATAAATAAGATATTTTTTATATCATTAATATTTTGGTATCGAAAATTTTATAACCTATTAAGGATATTATCAATAGATTACTATGATGAATTCAATCATTTAAAATAACCATACTTAGTGGGCAGTTGTTAATTTAAATTATGTATCATTTTCATATACATAACTAAAACTTAAAATTTTATTATATTTCTGATAAATCACAATAATAAATATTTTATCATATCATTATTCCACATATATAAGAATATTAGAACAATTACACCCCGTAATAATACATTAACCAGGTTATTTTCATGTTTTGGTAAGTTTGAAAACCTACTTGAATAATGATATAAGACTATTTCATCGACGTTACAACTCCTACGTTTCCATGAATTTTTTGGAATATTTTATGGATAATTTTCAGAACTAAGAACTAACACAACAAGAGATTATGAGGTGCGATTTCTGTGGAATTTATTTTTGAAATATATTAAATATATTACATGTCACATCTGTTAAGAATTACTAAAAAAGAAGAATAAATTCTAAAATGTGGCTTAAGATGAAAATATGTTGCGTTTGATAAGTTTAGAGTTTGAATCTTATGTTATCTGTGACATAATATTTTTCGGTGTAGGGGGTTTATCTTGATAACATTCTTGGGGAGTAATTAAATTAATTTTATTATACGAATTTATATATTTGATTAAAAACCAAAAAACAACATTTCATTATAAATACTCTATTATTGAAAATTTTCATGGTTAGACACATATCTGTGAAAATATTTTGGAGCCATTGCATAGTGTTGTATTAGAATACATTTCTTAGAGATGAACAGATGTTGGATCATTGGTTGGTGTGCCATAAAACCTGAGGATATCTGCAACAACAAATACACATAGTCATTATTCTCTAGTGATAAATCCTAAACAAGGTAGTACATTTGTATTTTTTGGATTTGTCCCCTATTGATTATTCATAAAATGAATTTAAAAAAATCTAAAATGGATTGATTTATTTATTGATTGAGTTACCTCTATGGGATTATCTTCAGGGAAAATTGGGAGGAAATTTTTATTTATTTTGATTTTTAATTTATCATTATAATGGAAATGGAAAGATGTGAACAAAACATAGATGAGGATCATTCCTATTTTGTGTGTTTCATGGGTTTTCACACCATTTTCTATTCATCACTTTCCATTCCATTTCCAAATAGTTCGACCAAAATAATACATAAACTATCTTTTTGTACCGGTTTCATTACGAAATCCTTGTTTTCACGGATCTAGAATCAGATCTATAACAAGATCATGAAATGTTGACACATGATCGATCAAGGCTATTTTTGGGGAAAACATTATTCATTTCATTGGTTTATGATGATGGTGTGACTCAATGGATAGCTTTTGAGCAGCTTGAGGAATGGTTTCCAGTGAGTAGGTGACAGTTCTTCTTTGTAATTCCATATTTGCAATATCTATGTGAGTTCTATGGTGGAACTGGTGGAGATAGCATTGGTATGTTTGGATAATGGATTTATAATTCTAGAAACCTTTTGATTTGAAAAACTCTTCTGCTGGGATCACACACAGTGTGGGACACCTCTATATGGCACTAGGGTCTTGCCGAGAATATATGTATCACATGAAATGTTACCTCTATCACAAGGAATATTATCCTTACCTAGAAGTTTGTTGTATACATAGTACCATACAAGGGTATTGTCATGAGAATAAATGTCCATACACTATTATGATGTTCTAAACACAGACATGGTCAGATATACATGAGGTCGAACACATCATATACTCAGACATAGACAAGGGAATTGTCAGTGATACACATGTTGTAATTACTGCTGAAGGGGCACATAGTTTACTACTACAACACACTATATAGTCTGGAAAATAATAATGGGATCCCTTTTTCACTTTACATTGAAAACAATTTTTTATGTTGTGTTCCCTTGAAAAATTTCCCTAAGAGTTTAATGTTGAATCACATCCACTACATAGTTTGGTGATCCCTTCATAGAGACATCATTCATGGAATGAGATGTTGGAATCCATTCAAGATGCCCATTGTGAGATCATCTCTCATCATCTTTTCCCCAGGTGGATTTCCCAGAATCATCATGAAGAATTCTACATGAGAATTGATCCTCAACTTAGCGAGTTATTCTATATTGAATTGTTGGTACACCCTATGAACATTGGTGTGAAATTAATATATGTGTCATTGTATTCATATTTCCATTATTTCCATATTATTTAGAGTCATAATTATCATGAAATATCAAATGTACACCATTAGTGCTATGTTACTCATTGATTGTGATCTCATATAGGAGAGATATGTGGAGCCTTCATGAAGGAATTCTCAGGAAGAATAATTGTAGTGAAATTACCTTGATAATGTGTGTCATTATTGATTATATATGGATGTAATGATTATATGAGTTGTAAACATATACTGGTTATGGGATTTTTGTTATTCATGATGGTATATGTTTAGTAATTTTAGGGTGTCCAAATGGGTATTGGTATACTCACCATTTCATGGGCATTTCCAACATGTCTCATGAATTGTGAAGATAATATACATTTTGATGATGTCCTAATGGGACCATGAATAGATAAATCTTAGTGATATATATAGAATGATGTGTGTTTATATGGTTTCCTTGAATGCAGTCCCCTTCTATACTTTTTGGACATACTTGTTTTCTGTATCTTTTTCTTGGCCTTGTATTTGAGCATTTTTCTTTCAAGTACATGTTGTTATTCTAAAGTGGTTGGAAATTAGATGTATTCATGAATCGTAATATGTTTTTTAAATTTTAGATTTGTTTGTTCATGTACATGTGAGCATGTGTACATGTACTTTAGACTATAGCCCCATATGTGAGTGATATGACTACTTGACATTGGTCTCCATTAACTAGCCTATCATAGGTGGACTTGGCATAGTCACCATTTCGGCCCCATTATTCTGGATTATGATAGATTGGTATCATATTATTCAATTCTAACTTTGTAATGGAGTTTAGGAGATTTGTTTGGGGAAACAATGTTAAGTGTATGTAGTTCTGGTTTTAGGCCAAGAACTCTAGTGTTGGTGTATCATACAACATTATAACACCCCATAGGGATATATGACCAAAACTATAAATGATACCACACATCTCAAGAAGGTTAAACTTTAATTTTATGAGACTTCCTAATTATAAATCAATAGTTAATCATGCTTGGATTGGAGTATTGATCAATATGGGTGACCTTATGGAATTTTTAATAGGGTGTGTGCGAGTATGAAAAATGAATAGTGGAAGGAACATGTGTTGGAAGGTGGGGAAATCATTATTCTAATTATCCATTTTGTATTTTGGGTGGTTTCATGGTTGGGGACCACATGTCTTCAGTATAACTAGTGATACTTGGTGGCCAAGGACCTGATAGACATGTTAAGGCTTAGTGTATGTACTATTTGTGGGGTCTAATTATTACATTGGTATCAGAGGAGTAACTCAATTGTAAGTGTGGTGGGACTGCCTAGTTTTAGATGAATATTCATAGTTTGTAGACTACTATCTACGGTGGGTGGGGGTGAATGTAACACCCTATTATGATAAAGGGTAAAATTAATAAATTATATAACCCATATCAATGAGGCTTGCATTTATTTTTAGGAACCCCTGGATTTGAAATCCATAGTCATGCCTGCTTGGCCTATAGTAGTGAAATAGATGGGGGAACTTATCTGATGTTTAACATGGTTTATGCTAGTGGGAATAAATCACACTGTAAATAACATGTGTTGTCTTGTGTTAACAATCATTACTTTGATGGCCTATTTTGCATGATGGGAAGGGACCATGAATGGTGCCACATGTTTTTGGGGAATCAAGTTATATGTATCATGCTAGGACCAAATGGTCATGTTATAAAGATTTGGTTGTGATATAATTGGGTCCCATTTTTAATACAATTATATATTCAAATGTCCTATAATATCAATAATTTTGACTCTGTGCATGTAGGAATTTGAGTCCGGAAAAAATGGTCCATGAATCATATAGTAATAGGTTTTGGTTTACATGTCCTTCATGAGAAATATCTCTAGTTATAATCATTTACCATGGTATTTTTATTATATTTTACGTCACCTCCAGGATGTTTCCCATATTGTATTCAGTAACCAGATCATAAGGTTGATGAATTTAGTTAGGAGGCATCGATACCTGAACGTATTTAGGAGGTCTTATCTCCATGTGGTGAAGCAGTCATACCACCACTAATCGAGTAATAGATTATATCAGAAGTACCTATGGATTATGTGTTCATGATAATAATGGTTCACGTGTTTATGTGTTAGAATCCCCATATGATATGAGGTGAACATTTCTTTTTGGAAACCCATTTGATTAAAACTAAATATTTAAGAATTCTTATCATAGAGTAGTGACATGGATGTGTGAACATTTCAGATGTTTCATGCATTTGTGCGATTAAGGATAAAGAACACTATAAAGAATATGTTTTTTCATCTGTGGACAGTGATCTATCTGATGACCTTTTGGGGAACATGGGTGAGCCCCAGGTAGGGGACCACATTTCTGTTGGGAAACTCTTGGTACCTTTCAGGACATGACCCAATGGCCATGTTATGACAAGGAAGTTATATTCTATGAAGAGACCGGTTTTCACTGTTATATCTATACACCATGACTCTAATAACATACCTTTCGACACAGTACATGTAACAATTTGATGGAGGGAAAACATTAGTACCTGATTCATATAGAAATGGGTTATTGTTTCCAAATCCTTATTGAATAATCTATCTTGATATACTCACTGAACATGCTTTATATTTTATTTGTTACGATGCCTCCATGATGTTTTCCACACCAGATTCATAATATATATCTAGAGGATGATCCCCTAGGTAAAGAGACATCGATACAGGGACATATTTAGGATTTGTTTTCTCTATGCGGTGCACCAGTCATACCACCATATCTTGATTAACATATGGTACCATAAGTACCTAGGTATAATGTATGCCTGATGAGCATGTTTATTTTGACTTAGTTATATAATACTCTTATTATATGTGGTCATACTGACCCACATGCAGCATAGTATTTCATTGAGATGCTGATGTGATATTTCTATCTTGTTAGGACTCATGTAAATTAAACGGTGGTCCGAAAAGAGAGGTTTCTCCGTCACTTTGTATAATGATAGAGGAGCATACTGAGAGAGTCATATAATGAGGTGAATCTAGCATGGTCAATGTTCAAGAACCTATTAGAGATTTTCTTAATCTAGCTGTGTTGAGGGTTGTGAACATCCCAATGCTTATAATGCTACAATAGTTATAAACTACTATAAAGGAGTACTAATAGGGGGTCACCAACTCCTCTATGTACTCTATGGATAAGGAATTCAAAATTATATTTCAAGAAATGACCCCTATAAATGTTCCATGGAGAGACATAAAAGACATTGTGATATATATATATATATATATATTGCTACATATGTTGGGGGTGATAGTGCATACATTGGTGGTCAATAGATTCCAATTTGAGATGATGTAGACACTTATAACCGATAGTGGAAATGCAGAATCAAAGACCTTAAATGTAGGGATATGAATTAAGACTAAGGGAACTACACATGTGATTTATATTATGAGTCAATCCTCTGATAGAGTTTCTGCGGTTCAGTTGTCACATGATGGATCCAGTTTTACCAGTGAGAGGAAGTGTTAATCTTCTGCTGATTTGGAACACTACATGTGGTATTTTCTAGAATAATGTAAGGATGAGATACCAATAGTGGATTGACCACCTAGGTAGAGGTAATGGTTGGAGAAGGAAGGACTGTAAGGCGGATGAAGAGGAAGAGGAGCTCATAGAGGAATTGGATGTTCTAGATGTATTTACATATATCCACCATAAACCCTATGTATTTTGCACTAGACACATGGATCTAGGGAAAAATAGATGGGGGCAGTTACCGGAGGTCCAGGCTTATGTACCAAGGGTTCTACGGATGATATAGGGTATTGTCAGATTCTTTTCTAACAAATGTATAGTAATTATAGTCACATGTATGAGTGATTAAATTATTTCCGCATATCTAGTTCTAGGCATAGGGATTCAGATTGAGCATTTGTCTCAACCCTTATGCTTGGAAAGTCCAACTAGAGGTGAATCACTGATCAAATGCTTCAATTGACAGTGTGGCCTGACTCTTCGATGTGATATTTTTTTTGATATCTTTGTAGTTGATATGATGCCTTATTAAATCATCATAGTAATAGAATGTTTTTGTATAGTCAATAACCAAATATAATGTTTCGGGTAGATGATGCAATGATTCCATAGTAATAGTACTATTTATTACTTTGTGGGTGAATGGTAAACCAAGGAAGCATTAGATTGACCCATGCATATGAGTTTTCATCTGATTACTCCTCATTTATCAAGAATTACCCTTTTTGTTTTCGATATTATATGTATTCGTTTTCCCACAGTGCTGGTTGATTTTGAGGACGTCGTCCTTGAGGATATTGTTGGCTTACCGCCACCACGAGATATATATTTTTTCATATACATACACCATGTTATGACCTCGATAACTATGATATCATATCGAATAGATCCCTTATAGCTTCACAAGATATGAGTGTTTATGGATGAATTATAGAGTAAAAAACATTGTTAGATCCAGTGTTTTAAAATGGGTAGACCCAATTTGTTCCCGAATAAGACGGTGGGGATCTCATGGTTATGTGTGGAATAACACCACATAATCCTCTTGATCATAGGGAAAAAGTATCTACCATCAAGGATTAATGAAATCTCTAATTAGTTGAAAGGGTAATGATGTTTCTCAAAGGTTTTTCTCAGATCATGCTATCACCCATATTGAGTACGGGATGAGGATATACTAAAGACGCCATTCTAAGTGAACTAAGGTCACTATATGTAATTGGGGATTCCATTTAGCATCACAGTCACCAAAAAAGTGATCATGGGACTCGTGAAACATATCTTCATTCCTTTCATAGACTAGTATCTAATATAAATCATTTATTTAATGCTAGTGTAATCAGGGTTTGAGTAGGGTCACCAAAGGCAGTTGATGATGATTCTGGACATACTATGGGAGCACCATAGTTAAAGGAATCTCTCAAAGTGTAATTTTTTGGATTGATAAGGTCTACTTTTGGGGATGTTTTATCTTAGAATATGTTCTAGTAGTGGACCCATCAATGGTTGAGGTAGTTATATATTGGGAACAACCAATTAGCACAGTTGTGCTGCGAAGATTCAATGGATTGAGATTCACCTATCAATGAATCACACCATATTTCTCTAGTATACTAGCTCCTGTGACAAAGCATACCTTGATGGTGGGTTATTTTTGTGGATAAGGATGTTCAATATTGTCCAAGACAATATGAGGATTTCCTATAACCATCATAAGTCCTATGAGGACCGGTGAGGGAGTCATTTGGAGTTTGATGAGTAAGGCCATGTGTTTATGAGGGTCTCACCTTACGAAAACCAGTCTCTTTATGGATTATTTACATAAAGGTACTAATAATAAAACCTAGACTATTGAGAAATGGAATGTATTTTGGAATTCGGTGCAATTAATAACACCGTTATCATTGGGTAAGACAACATTATTGAAAAACATCCTTAATATTCTTCTACAATTCCATGGAATTGAAATGTAGATGAGATAAGTGGGGAGAAAAATAAAATGGGTTGAGCTATAATTCCCAGAAAGGTAATAAACAGGACATTACGTAATACATTTTAGTAATTAGGCATATCAATGATGAATAAAATTTGTGAGATTCATAAAAATAAATATTGATACTTTATATGAAATTATAATAAAAAAAGGAAACATGGAAAATGTTGCAACTACTTAAAACACATCATCATAAACATATGTCAAGGACAAAAGCCAACTAATCCTGATGGAAAATTCACCATAAAGTAATCATATTAACACCCTATCCATACATGACATGTCATGATATGAGACCTTATCTAATGCATTGAAGATATATAATTTGTTGCGTACATGTCACTTTCATTTCATTCTCACGATTATGTATGCCACAAGGATCATTCAACATGGATTAATTCACCATAGTATTTTATTTCATGATCAAGGATTGTAAAATAGAAACATTAATGACACAATTAAATTATCTATAAGTGTATTAATGTGAAAACCCTTGATAGGAAATGGTTGTGGTATTCACTACACAATTTGTTTTGCCTGGAAAATCACCATGAAGTTTGAGCCGCACAACGATGTCAAATAAATATTAATAACATGGATTGATGAAATAAAAGGTGGAATATCAGAATTTTGAAATAAAATATTATGTAACAGGGATAAGGAAATTTATATAGAATCATATTAATTGTAAATAAAGTGCATAAGATAATAAATAAACCTGAAAAATAAAAAGAAGGCGAGGATCCCAAAGTTAATTTCATCATAGTAATGGGTGTACATAAAAGATTATGGGAGGGATTGATGAGATTTAACAAGTTATATAATCATATATATGTCAAATGGAACATATGAGGGTTTCAAAAAAAACATTACCAGTAATCCTAAAATTGAAACTGGGAATCAAAACATTAAATAATTACTTGAATGGAAGTGAGAAGAGAGAAATCACTTACATTAGTGTGAGATGAAAAAATTTTAAAAGAGTTTCATGATATACTGGGGGGACCTTGGGAGGAATCTAGATAGTGTAGTTAAGAGTACAGACATGTTACATGGATTTTGATTGTTGATAATTGGTATCCGGATTTGGATTATATCAGAAAAGAGTCGTACATTTATTATTATTTCTCAAACATAGGTTTATGACTCTATATAATTAAATAACCAAAATCAAAAAACCATCCCATGGTTATTCCACTGTTTTCACAAAAACTATATTGGTTTTCATTGTTTTATATGGACATGTTCTGAAAATAATGACATTATAACTCTACTTATGTGAATGTGAGTCATACTCTTAGGAAATGATTTTAAAATCTAAAAATGTGTTAATGGTTTTGGAGGATTCCACAAGTATTTAAAAAATAAATAAAATAAAAAAATCACACTATTTTTACGGGGAATCATATATTTTTTCATGTATTACTTTCATAGTATTTTTTATATCACTTGTGGGTGATTTTTATTTCATAATACACAGAGTATACTTATAAGATATTTAATTTTCACCTGGAAATTCTTTTGTCCTACAAAATTATGAAAATTTAATTTTTGGATATAAATTATGATTCATGAATTAAATTTCATTTTATAAATATAATTTTCAAAAATTAATATTTTCACTTTTAATTTAAAAATCAACACTTATTGAGAAATTCTTGGTTTTTTGAAAATAAAAATTTTTAATGCCTTATAAAATTCAAAATCTGACAACCTATAAATTATATGATCATTAATATTTAATAAAAATTATTTAGTTATATTAATTATTTAAAATAGTATTAATTTTTTTTAAAAAATAATTTATTAAGATATATTTATTAATTAAATATGAATATTACCCCAAAATTTAATTTCCATTTTGTTGAACCAAAATCAAAATCATTTACATATTATTAGTAACAGGATAAAAATATATACATTATTACATTAAAACTAATGTACGTAATAATATTTCTATGGTATTGATACATATCAAATTAATACACTAGAAAACTCCCTAAGGGTATGTTTCATGTTTGGGAGACATTGATGTGGTGGTTTGACAGACATGGGGTGTGTTGTGATCTCGATGAGTTTGAAAATCTCTAATAAATGGTATCTCTCATGCTTAAATTTTGGTATCCTAAAATGGTAATTATCAAGGTAAAATAAGAGACATGTTTTTTACCTTAGAATCTCAGATAAATGGGCTTCATAGGGTATGATCGACCTTTTTGAGAAAATCACTACTCTTTTCTATTTCAATTAGATTTGTTAAAAACCTATATATGCACTAACAATGTGATCACTATTCAAGGGAAATATTATCAATGTTAGTGATAATTAATGGGATTTTAAATAAAAATATATATAATAAAACAAAATAAGTATATGTGTCTTCTATAGGAATATTAGATAACAAGACATTTAAATAATCACATAGAATATTTTATTTATAAATTTTTTCGTCACTATAATCTTACCCCCTTTAGAAATTTTTCCCTTGATGGTATCATTATCCACACTAAAATATATGATGGTAATTTGGTATCATCAATTCCTATGCTTCCCTAATTTCTTCTTCAAGCATTAGTTTCTATACAATAGTTTGATAAGATGCATTGTATTACTTTGTAAAACATTATCTCCATGATCTATGATCGTAGTCGAATTCTCCTCATAGGAATGATAATTATATAATGGAACCACCTCATTATTGATTACATGTGAGGGTTATAGTATGTAATTACACAATATGGATACATTGAATACATTATCTACATGAGATAGGATCAGTGTGAGTACTCGTTGATATTCCATAGATATGATGAGATCAATGATCACAATGGGGATAATGTATCATTGACTAATATTTCCCTTCATCCCAAATAACATGACATTATACCATCATGTTTTGTGAAGGAATTCCATTTCTCCAACATCATACTCTAGGTATTATGTATGATTGTCTTTATATCTCTATTGTCAACTCTGAATAGACTTGGTGTACTATTGAATGGTCTCAACGTTTTCTACTTTTTTCTCAACCATTTCAGGACCTAGCAGTTTCATTCACAAATTTCATCCCAATATGTAGGTTATTTGAAACTCTTCCCATAATGGGATTCATAGAGTCCCATTTTGTTTCTTGAGTGGAAATTGTTAATGTATAACATTTAACGCCCGACCCCAGTTACCCATTGTCGGTGCATTATTGTGTAACATTAGCATGATCAAAAAAGATCAAGTCTCGAAAGACTGATTAGTTTAGTATCCTTGGAAACACTAGATACATTCGTAAATGTTACATTACATCATAAAGTGAAAAATCAAAATAACATAGACTCCATATTCCACACTTATATCCCCATAAGACTATCCATGTAGGTCAGTCATAAAATATTTCTTCACATCCTGTAAAAATAAAACATTGAAAGTGGTGAGCTCAGATGCTCAGCAAGGATAACAATATCGCGGAAGCTTTCATAAATAATCATAAACATTTAAGGCAATGTATGACTAAATCAAAATACTTTTAAAATTGAACTTCAACATAATATGATAAAATTAAAATTACATAATGACATTTACTTATTCACATGGATATTATACTGGTCAAATAATCACATTGAATATCAATAAACACTTTCATAATGATAGAATGCATAATGCCAGACTATCATAACCAAATTGAAAAGGCCTCATTTCAAGACTATAAATAAGATTTTGTCAATGCCTCATGCTAAGACACTAGTTTGTCTCATGATACATGCCGATGCATCGAGGTGCTATAGCGGGCTCCACCCGTCACTTATTAAGTCCAATGCATTCCTCATATGAACAGGTTTAAACATATCCTAAACCATAACATAATCGTATCACATAAAAAATGAATAAAGGAAACATAACATTTCCACATTTCAATCACAAGATATCAATACAACACATTGATATAATAAAAAAACTGTCAAAACCATTTTCAATACCAAGATAAAAGAGAATTAAAACTTGGTATTTATTTTTCATTTAAAAAAAGTTATGGCTTGTAGAGGAAGCCGAAACTCAAATAATGGTCACGGTGGCGGAGAATTCGTTGTCGCTGCATCCATACGACAAGAAAAACATTCCTTTTTTTATTTAGTAAAATGCTTCATATAAAAATATTCCTTTTGAATAAACGTAAAAGTTAAAGGGGTTTATACACCGTATAAAAGAAAGTTGTGTATAAAACAAAATATGCCTCAATGAATGGATATTGAGACGAAGTCCCTTACAAAGATCATTTTTTAAATAAAATAGATCTATTATGTGTAATCACTATATGTTGACATAAATAAAGTATAAATACAAGACATGACATAATAATATCATGACACAATTTGAAAGTAGGAGATTAACCCAAAGAATGGAAATTGGGTTAAGAAGTTCCCTTACCTCGTGTCCGACTTGACTTGACCGCACTTTTACCTCCTCAATAATAAACTAGAGTTAATTTCTATTTGCTTAAGATCCTTTTTCACGTTCATTATTCTTTTCATGTCACTTATTACCATGTTATTAACATTATGTAATTATTTAAGTTAATAACGGTTATTTTGTCGATCTTTGGTACTTGAGTCAAAAAAAACATCTTATTATTACAAGTTGTTCATGTGGTAAAATATCCAATATATACATAATTATTCATTATGTAGATATCATATATATCATATATATCCTGTATATACATGCATTTATAATATTACATAACATTTCAAGGTAAGAGATGAAATGCACCGTTCATGGAGACGATAAGCTGTACGTACGAATGAAAGCTACTTTCATTTCTATTTCATATTTAATGGAATGAAATTATAATTATATAAAGGTATACTATAATTTCAGTATAATATAATATATAATACCATTTACTCCATCCTTTATTCATCCCATATATGGCATTAACGATTCAATTAACTTTGAGGGGGCAGTAGTCCGCACTTCCTAAAATGAAATTATCGCGTTTACCCATAATGGAAATCATAAAGGTATGAAACAAATGAAAAAAAAATAATAAGGAAAAACAAACATAATATATATCATATATAAAAATTGTGTCATCATAATGGCCACCATGAGAGGTGTTAAAAGAAGATTGAACAATCATCGTTTCGTGAGGTAGTAATTCGCCACCCAGAGAAACAGTATGTTCTTTAACCATTAGACGAAGATGTGTGTAAGTTTAAATAAAATAATTCTCTTAAAAACATCCAATTATATTTAGTATTCTGGTTTTGTTACAAAATAAAGTAATAATAATATTTTAGGGGGTTGGAGAAGCAAAATAAAACAAAATAACATAAGAGAAAACATTACTTTAAAATCAGGTAACTCTTTTGGATTTGAGCCAAAGGCTTCCTTGGGAAGTCTTCTGCCCAATGTGAGGCTTTTATGAGTAAGAGAGGAAAGTTGGGAGATTATTTGGGCAGAGGTTTATGGAGCCAAATGGCTTGGATGGTGTGAATAAGGTGGTAGTGGTGGGGTCCTTTTATAAGAGGAGAGGAGGGGCACTTTTGGAATGTCATGAAATGATACATTATTATGAAGTGCTTTTAAGATTTAAAAGGTTCAACAATTACATATTTTGAGGATAAGGGGATAAGGGTTCTAAATATTCCCATAAAATAGGTTTTTGAAAAGTGTATGTCTTAGATTTTACATTATCTTTTCATTTTATTTCAATCATTAATTAATGAGGATATCGGTGCATCATCATGGTGTCATTGAAAATTTAATTTATTTATTAAGTAAAAATTATAAAAAAATTACCATGATGTAGGAAATATCTTTATATTTCCATTTAATATTTATAGTTTTAATTTCAACTTATATAACCCCATGTAATAATTGTTTTAGTAAAACAACACATGTTTGTGACAATTTTATCTTTACTTTAAATAAAAAGTTATTAATGTAAATTTCTTACCCAAGTGGCTCCATGGGGTCTCCAAGTTGACCCATGGATTTTATTGGTCGGCCATGACTCATAAAATAAGGGTAGAACAAGTGTAAGGGTATTTTCATATTTTTATAATATCATTTTTACCTTAAATTTCACTAATTACCTTTAATCGCGATTAATAGAACTAAAAATTTACTATTCACCAAAAATTATTTTCATCCCATTGAACCAAATTTTATATCCTAATGAACACCATGTCTGTCAGATTTTTTAAATTCAATTCACAGAAGTGGTAATGTTTCATTTAAAAGAAAAATTAGTTTTTTAACTACCACTTAGTGGTTTCATTATTCATAAAAAATTGATGTTTTTCAGAACAATGCCAAAACATCACCCTAATCTATAATTGATATTACAAATTCAAAAATGATGTCTATTTTAAAAAATTCCAAACATATAAGTTGCATTAATTAATTTTATAACTAATTCCTGTTGTCACAACAAATAGCGTGTTTTTAAGAAACAATATATATCAAAAGATTTACAATTGTTTCTGTCTAATCTCAAAGTAAAATTAATTATACTGAACACCATTGGATAAAATGGTAAAAATATATTCTAATTATACTTTAAAACCACTCAATAGTATAATTTATCACTATAAATTATTTTGATTAAAAATGTTGTTTTTAAGTATTTTTCACAATTCATAAAAATTTGAAGTTCTTAGAAAATTACAAAAAATTCAACTTATGATAATTTTGATATTCCGAATACAAAAATGAAGTCCATTTTTAAATATAAAATATATATTATTTCGAGAAGTGGGTATTACTATTCATAACGGCTACTTTTATTGGTCGCGGTGTGTTAGAACTTGAGGTTGCGTACAACACACGCTGCTCTATTATTAAAAGAGAAGCGTACCATGGAAGCTTGGGGTTTTACATAACAACTTGACCAGAAGAAGATATAGGTCACATCCTCCTTTTATGTAAATCCAGAATTCTATCAACATGTCCTCAAGATTATGGATAGTCCGATCAGATTTCCAAATATTTTATTGGTGATAATCCCTGCTGAATTTTAAACATGTATTTAATCAATGTTGGAGACTATTCATGAACACCAAGGTATATCAGGGGTCTGTATTTGATATAATTGTTAGTGGTTATCCATGAAAAATGAATACTTATATAGTTTATATATATTGATCTTGTGATAAGTTTTATCGAATCATAAAATTATTGACTAGTATTTGTAAGACAAATGAACATAATTGAAATAGAGTTATTTCCTCTTAATGTCATTGGAAGACTGGAGAAAAAAATCATAGTGATGTTTTCCCATTTCCAATGAGGTATGGGTATATTTTTCATTATCACTATTGAGTTTTTTCATTCCACTTAAAATATGGACATACATTACAACTTGATGTATACCATACGATCTCTTTATTATATTGTCCAACCAATAGATCTCATTGAGATATCCATAAAAACTTTTTCATGGTTTGATGAATCGAGTTGAACTATATGAATCATCCAAAAACTTCATATTTATCTCAAGAAATGATTATATATATAATCTTTTAAACAAATCCTACGAATCCTTCTTCATTAAAATTGAACTCAATGAATTTTAATTTTATTATAGTCTATACATTCTTTTGAATTCGCATATCATTTCACTGAGCATCCTTTATCACCTATAGAAGATATTGTTTGTGAATAATTTGTGAAAGGATTGATGATTTATCATCCTTTATTATTACCATCTACATCTTTTTTTAAGTATATGAATATTGGATCCTTTTCAATTCACATCAATGATAAAAATTTTCAGTCCTTTCTACATAGTTTGCATGCCTCTTTATTCACATTTCTAGTATAGTTGTTGATTAAGTAGTCATAGTCCTTTATTAGCTCTATCCATATATTCTGAATAATATTCATATCTCTATGTTGGAATACATAGGTGAGTCTTTTATGATCCATATATATTTCACATTTCTCGATAATGAGATAATGGTGCTATATTTTCATAGAGAATATCACTGATGCCAAATCCAAATTGTGTGTTAGGTGCTTCTCTTCATGAAAATTGTACTCCCTTGATGAATTTATTATGGAATTCTCATTATATATTAAAACAATTTTCAATACATTTATGGAATCATGGATGAATAAAATGAAAATTTCTCCAGTTTTGGGTACTATGAGAACATGGGATGAGATACGGCTCCTTTTGTACACCATGAATCTATCTATACATTCATCATTCCAAGAAAACATGACTCCCATAAAATTTATCTTGTTATAAGGGTTTTATATTCATCATATATTTATCACAAATCATTCATTATATTAAACTAATCCATGGAATCTATGTATATCCATCACTTATGTGGGCTTCATCAATCCTTCTATTACGTCTATTTTAAAGGTCCCATTGATATACCATATTTTATGTACGTTTTCTACATTAAAGAGACTTAATTGAACTGTAATTAAAATTTATGTACATATAATTAATCCTCTCCTTAAACAAGGTCTTCAACATAGAGTTTTTCTCCACCTCAAACTCCTTGGTTTTGAATTATTTTAAAATATCATCTACTAAGACATCCAAAAATATTTTGAGCTGATTCCTTTAGACTGTACTCATAAATTCCATTAATATTGATAGATTAGTAGTTTTGTTGTGTTTAATTAATATTAATTCATAGTTATTATACCATGTATGAAAATTAGACTTGGGGATATCCTCCTTCTTCACCTAAACATGGTAATATATTAACTTCAATTCCACCTTGGAGAAGTATTGTTCTCCACGAAGCTGATATAAAATGTCATAAATATGTGGAAGGTGATACATATTATTTATCGTGATCTTGTTTACCTTAGGATAAAAGATTAAAAGGAACATTTCCCCATACTTTTTCTTGATGAAAAATACCGGTCCACCCTTGGTGAAGCACATGGGAATATGAACACTCTATCCAGATTATCCTATAGTTTTTTCTTTAGATTCTCAAGTTACACAAAATACATTCTATATATAGTCTTTGGTTATGGTATTATTGTAGTTATAATATTTACAAGATATTTAACCTCTCATCTAGGAGGATTTACAAGAACTTATTCAGGAAACACATTAGTATATTCCCTTACAATGGGCATGTATTCTAGGATGATTCATTCCATAGACTTAGTCATTTGATCTAGCTATGATTTCTCATTGGGAAATAATATCTATTCATGAGATATTGGTGATAAATAAGATTCATCCTCCTCATTTCACTTGTGTATAATTTGGGGATGATTCGGGATATGAAGAGTGATACTATTCTCATTGAAATTTGTGTTCTCTATTTAGCTGGAATGTAAATTTATGACCATAATTGGATCTAATTCCACCAATGGGAAAATAAAAAGGTTCATTGGGAGGTTCATCCCAAAAACATTTTGATAGGGGATGAGTTATATACATGGGATTGGATAATTTCCACATTTGTTGTTTCATTGAATGAACTAATTCGAGGCTCTGTGGTGATGTTCTAATAGATCTACTAAACTTTTATGTTATGAATTAATGTGTAGAAAAAAATTGGAAGAGTATGTTTGAAATTATTGAATAAATAACTGAAATACCTATCAATACATTTTTTGGGGTATACCTCAGTTGTTTTAAGGGAAACTAGTCATCCTTGCTACCTTATATATTGTTTTTTGTCTCTAGAAACCCTTAGATTAGTGAATAGGTTTGGAGTGTTCCATGGTTCCCATGAATTGATGAAATGAAAAATCCTCTGTGTGTTGAACATATTATATTTCTATACTGAAGCATGAGTGGGATTCTACTATCATTAATAACTTATTATGTTCCCTTCCATCCGGAACCTAAGGCATTTACTCATTCCCCTTAATCTATTTTTGGGGTTCTCTTTTCGGCACCATTGAAAAGTGGGATTTGGAAATTTATTGGCATCGATATATTTATCCATTCGACATATATAATAAAACTCCAGTTTCTTCTTTGTATCCCTCAGATAACCTAAAGATTCACTTATATCCATCTCAAATATGAGGGCTCTCAGGAAATTTTCTCATAACTACCAATTTCTATGATCACCATAGATTTTTTTTATAAGGTTTTAGCCTAAAAAGGATGTGGTAAACTGTGAATTCTAGGGTAATGACAAAGTTGGATGTCTATCATGCCAGTTTTAAAATATTCTTTGCATATGCACGTATATATGATTAATCATTATTTTCATTAGGGAAAGGATGTCCTTTTTCATTTTATGTCGAAATGTGCAAGGAATTTATTTATCAAAAAACATTTTCTAGAATTCCATCACCGAATTTATCGATCTATTCCACCAGCTTAATATTCTTGATGAATTTACACAACTAATTAACTTCTCCCACCATATGATAAATAAATATTTGAATATTCTTTTGATCAAAACATTGAAGAATATAGATGTTATTCTTGATGTATTTGATCCATTTTTCTATGATTAAGGTATCATATATTCAATTGATAGTTAGAGGCCTTTCGCATAACAGACTGAACTACATAATGTTCATTCTCAGGGGTATTTGGACATTCCACCAGATCTATTTTTCTATTTAGAACATGAGCTAGGTGAAGTAGTATTATAAAAATGTTTTCGATACCAACCCTCATCGGGTTGTGTATATTGTCAGAGAATTCATCATGTTTCCATTTTCATTGATCGTTTACATAAATATTCATTTATCAAAACAAATTCTATAATAAATGGAAAATTTAGAGCGGAGTATTTATAACTATTAAACTCCTAAATAGATAATCTGGGGACATTAATGGTATAAATTATAGATTATATATATTTCATAACTTATGAATTTACAGGATTCAATCTATGTTTTCCATGATCAATTTTCTAAAATATATTATTTTGGTAATTTTATGGCTCCCTAAATAATGGATTGTAATGAAATTGTGGATTTAAAAAATAATAACACCCAGGAGTGTCAAACATGATTTGTAGAAATGCCTATTGTCGTGCACTAGTTACATATCATGTCTGGCTCAACATTCTGTTTCTGGGTTCTACTTCTATTTACATATGCACCGAAAATGGATTTATTTTCATGATAAAAATCTTACCCTATACATAAAAAAATTTTGGTATGTTTTCTTATACATAATCTTATAGCTATGTCTTTCACATGAGTTTTATAATACTTATTCCAAAAAAAAAATTTCCCTTCATATAAACTATAGAAACCCATATCTATGTTGATTTGTCACATAAAATTACACATAATTCAACCCGTAAGAGAATCCTAGAGTCTTAGTGAATGAGTTACATAGAATAACATCTTGAACACGAGATACAATAGCATTATTGAAAAACAACCTTGACATTATTTCAAAATTCCATGGAACATAAATTTTCACGGGATAACATGGGGACATACATAAGAAAAAGGAGAGTTATAAATTATATTTAGTGAATAAACATGAAAAGGGGTAATTTGTGATAGAAATTCTGTATATTAATGGGGAATTAATGCAATGAAAATTATGAACATGAAAAATGTGGCATGATATGTAATGATAATAAAAAAATAAACTTTGGAAATGTGGAATTAACATAAAACACTACATCATAATCATATAACAAGGATAACATCCAAGACATCATGATGTAAAATGTACCATAAAGTAACCATGGTCACTCCATATTCCGATATAACCTCTCATGGGACTAAAAATTAGACAATCAAGTTGAGCTCTGTATAATTATGGGCAATCCTATCACATTCATTTAATTATCATGCTTATGTGTGCCACATGTATCATTCATCATGAATTAATTCATAATTATATAATATTAAATGACCTCAAAGTTTACAATAAATACATTTATGTAAAAATAAAAATAATTAAGATTATATAATGGTTAAAACACCTAATCAGAAATGGGTATGGTATTCACTACATAATTGTTTTATTATGGAAAATATATATGATGTTTTTGGAAGTATAATGAAATCACATAATTATTCATAAAATGGGTGGATTGGATAAAAAGTTGTAATGAACCACCAATTTTCTTTGTCTTGAGAGTATAACGAGTCACTACTTGTCCTTAAGCAACATCTCCAAGGTGTTAAAGGCTGGAAATAAATGACGAAGGTTTTCAACTATAAGTGGGGGTGATTTACCCTTTATAAAATAAACCCATCAACCAACCATTATCTATATGATGCATGAACAAATGAAATACCAATAAAAACAACATTTATGTTAAACCACATCAAAGTACACAACAATGGATGAACAACTCAAGACTCTCAAAATAATCGATGACTCCATGATTCATAAGCTCCAAGCTCGACAACATCTCCCAAACGTCACCATGAGCTACTAGATACAAGATGCTTTTCCATTACATGTATCCCGAAGTATGACATCTACAAAAGAACCAATGTTCCAAAACATGGGTGATTATAAACCACATTATGTTTTCCCCAATGACACCCCTACTCACGCCACTAGGATAGAAGAGTTGGCACATTTATATAAAATAGTTTTTATAAAACATTTTCTCAAAACAGCTTATAACATGATATAAACAAGATTCCAAAACCATTCATACCCAAAAACATCCTAGTTCACATGAAACCAATTTAAAACATGTTATTTTTCCAGGAAAAATAACCCAACAAACCTTATACCCATTTCACATATCTTCTTTCTAGCATTCCTAACCATTTCACAAACTCGTGAAATCAACCATGCATGCTACGTTATGACAGTTCCATAATCACGAGAGATTTCTCGTCGATCTAACAAGTTTTCACAAGGTAATTGTTTCCCATGTTCCATTACACATTTGGAACTGAGCACATGGTCATATTTCAACCATCCCTCGTACAAGTAGTTACCATGTTCTATTAAACGTTTGGCACCGAGCATAAGGTCTTATTTCAACCAAGCCTTGTACATGAAACATGAACACACACCACATATCCCTAAAAATCATCCCAAAACAATCCTTTCAATGAAAAACCTTTTATTGAAAACAATTTCCATCAAAACCAAGTGTGTTCAAGCAATTCCAACCATTTAAATAAAACTATACTTTTATTGAAAACCATATAATAAACAAATTTTGTCAAAGCCATTTCAATACCAAACCATTTCAATAAAACACCCTTTTTATTGAAAACCCATATTTTATCAAACCAATTACAATTCCTGCAAATCTACAATTTAAAACAATCATTTTAAATTCAAGAAGCCAAATAACATTGCACAAAAAATCACCAAGATTTCACAATATCACAAAAACCATAAATCATCACTAAAAAAGATTTATTCCATGCTTTTCACAAACAATTCCATTCAAATAACCCAATTTGAATCTATGAAAATTAATTATAACAAGTGGAGTCGAGAGTGAATCCTCCTACCTCAAAGGATTTTTTGACGAAAACCACAACCACTACTACAAAAACTAGCAAGGGAAGCGCCCCTTATATCAGCGATAAGAAAAACTGCTGATAAAGGAAACCCTGTATCAGCGCTAAAATTTTAGCGATGATAATGGAGTTCTTTATGAGCGCTTTTCTAGCACTAATATATGTCCTCATTATCAGCGCTATAGTTTTAGCGCTGATACATGGAGTCTTTATCAGTGCTTTTCTAGCTCTGATAAAGAGTCCTATATCAGCACTAGAAAAGTGCTGATAAAGAACTCCTTTATTAGTGCGAAAAATTTATCGCTGATATATGGTAACCTTTATCAGTGCTAAAATAGCGCTGATAAAAAGACCCTTTATCAGCACTAGAAAAGCGATGATAAAGACTCCATGTATCAGTGCTAAAATTTTAGCGCTGATACAGTCAGGATTTATCAGCGCTTTTGTAGCGCTGATAAAGGTAGTCTTTATTAGTGCTGATAAAACCTTAGTGAATTTTTTTATAAATTTGGTCGCATAGTGCCTGTCACGACCCGACCTCGGGGCCCGTGCCGTGACTACCCCAAGCCCGCCTTCCATAGGCCAGGGGCTGGCGACTAGCACCAAGGCGTAAGATCCCAGTAAACAGGGAAGGCATTGCCTTTATAAGTAACAACCACACAGAGTCAGCAAGCGGAAAGTAAAGTGCAGAAAGGTAAAGGGGCCGGAAATACAAGCCCAACTGTAAAGTACAACTGAAAAAGTAAAGTACAGCAACTGAAGAAAAGACGGCGGCCTCGTGTCGTCCACTGGCAATCCCACCTGAAGGGTGGGTACAGGTAGCCTCCAGGCTCCTCGGGTCCCACGTCCGCTCCGAGCACGTCCCGCCCAGTGGTCCACCTCCAGGTACCGTCCTGCTCCACGCCCCAACCATGATCAGCGCTGTCCGTCGTCTGCAACCAACACAACAAGGTGCGGGCATAGCCCGTGCAGGGGTGAGTACAAGCTACTCAGTAAGGACCCCGAGACCCCCGAAGGTCTCCCGAAATCCACAAAGGATATAGCACAAAAGAAAGATGCAATCACGAAGTAACATCTGACTCGACTTAGGTATATGCCCATACATATACCTAAGTCCCCACTTCTAGCTCTGCTCACGAGCTCAAGAACAACTCAATCCACATAGGAAAGCAAGACTCAAATCCACAAAGGAGAGTAAACAGTAAATCCACAAAGGATAGTTCAACACAATCCACAAAGGAGAGTAAACAGTAAATCCACAAAGGATAGTTCAACACAATCCACAAAGGAGAGTAACATAAGATTCAGCTCACACAGATTCGGTAGCACTGTTCCACGTAGGATCGCTGAGTGCAGTAGTCGACGCAGTCCACTGAGGATCTCTGCACAGTCGTCGCCGCAGTCCACGAAGGATCTCTGCTCTGCCGTCGTCGCAGTCCACGGAGGATCTCTGCTCTGTCGTCGTCGCAGTCCACGGAGGATCTCTGCTCTGTCGTCGTCGCAGTCCACGGAGGATCTCTGCTCTGTCGTCGAAGTCACAGCCAGCACTAGGGTTCCCGCACATAGCGAGCTCGTTAGGAGGGTCCGCTCCACGAGCCGAGAGGCTGATACATCAACTGACACGTAGTCCGAAGTTGATGTATCCAAAAGTTCCGTATCGACAACAGGATCTCAACGCAACAGACGGCGCGTCAATCGGACGCCCGGTCTGAGAGTTATTGGCATTTTCGTCCCAGGGGCCCGGTTGGTTTTTAGGGCAAAACCGACCCGACCGTACTCCGCCTGTATCCGATCCTCGGGCGGAGTATGCCAAAAGTTCCGTCTCACTTAGAGGAAACTACCACAGCTGACGGTACGTCGTTCGGACGTCCGTAGCTCAAGTTATGAGCGTTTCTGCTCCGAGGGCCCGGTTGGTTTCGTGTACGAACCAACCCGGCCGAACCCAAAGTCTTCCGAAACCTTGAGTATAATATACCGAAACGACCGTCTCGATCCAAGGATCGCGTAGCCGCTGACGGTTTGTCAATCGGAGGTCCCAGACCCAAGATATGGGCGAAAGACCGAAGAGGGCCCGAAACGGGGGTTCCGGGCCCGGGGCGACCCGGCCCGAACCCCCCCCTAGGGTCGGCCGAACCGGGTCGGCCCGAACCGGGTCGGCCCGAACCGGGCCGGCCCGAACCGGCCCGAACCGGCTCGGCCGGGTCCGGTCCGGCCTGGGCGCGGCCCGGCCGACCGGACCGGCCGGCTCGGCTTCGGCCGAGCAGGCCGCCGCCGCGGGTTTGACCCGCGGCATTTGGAGAAACGCGGCCCCCGCGGGGGGCCGCCTGTCACGCGGACGCGGCCGGGCCGCCGCGTCCGTTCCCGGTTCCGCGCGGCCGCGGAACCGGCCGCCGCCGCCGCGGCTTCAGCCGCGGCGGAAGATCTCCACGGCGGCGCGCCGGGCGCCGCCGCCTTCGGTCGCCGGCGCCGCCGCGCCGGCGACCCGCGCCGCCGCCTCCTTCCGCGGGCCGCCGGAGTTGCTCCGGTGGCCCGTTTTGCCTCCCGTCTGCGCCATTGTTCCTCCCGGGACGCGTCCTCCACTGCGGAATCAACAAATGGACCTTGCGTCATGCTTTTTCCGTCGCCCGCCAAATCCGCACAAAAAGGAAGATCGGCGGAGGGTTGCCGGGTCTCGTTCGTTAGACCCGCACCCTCCGCGTTAGTCATAAACAACGGGAGGAAAAGAAAAAAACAACAACAACAATTTTAAATAAATTAAAATTGTTGGTGTTCACGTTCTTTTACTTTAAAAGAATAAAGACGGGGAATAAAAGAATTCCAACAACCCTTACTTGTCGTCGACGTCGGTCGAGAAGTCGTCGCGGAATTGCTCGTCGCGGATGAAGGGGGATCGTCGCGTCGTCGCGGTATCCGGCGTCGCGTCGCCAATCTCCGGATCAAGAACAAACGGATTTAATTAATTAAATCCGTTGTTATTGAAATTAAAAAGTGAGAAATAAAAGATTCGATTCTCACCTTTATTGCCGATCGCAGGTCCGCCGCGGAAGAAGAGGCACCGAAGAAGAAGAAGAAGGTCGCGGAAAAGTTGTTGACGTCGCGGATCGTGCGTCGTCGAATTCTGGTTCCGGCGTTCTTCGCGTTCTTCGCGTTCTTCGCGTTCTTCGCGTTCTTCGGGGGAGGGTGGAGGAACGAAGATTCTCTCAAATCCTTTCCAAGGATTTTTAGGTTGGTCTTATTTTATAAACATGCCAACACGAAACCGGTTAAGAAACGATCCATCAATTCGAAAGAAACGACCCATATAATTCACGAAGAAATAGTCCATTTAATTTACGAAATAAACCGCCCAATTAAATGGTCTGTTAAGAATTAAAGAAAACGTGTCGGTTGACTTTTCAGTTACTTTGACGGGTTTTCGCGGGTGCGTTACTTAGCGAAAGAAACGGCGGGGCTCGTGCGGGTCCCACCGCACAAATATCCTACCAAGGGGTAGGATATTTCTGGATAGCATCCTATCCAGTTCAACTCAGTTCAAGCCGCCTTTAAGTGACTTTAAGTGGCTTCCAAGCAGTTTAAAATAAAATAAAGTTGTCGCACGAACTTTATTTTATTTCTGACTTAAAGCCGCAAAATTTAAAAACCACGTCTGAGCAAACGCAACTCCAGAAGAGGCGTTTCTAAGCAAATATCGGCGCTGCGATTTCATCGGTGCCCTCAGAATTTGATTCCGGGCACCGGTTCAAAAGATAGAAAAACCCGCTCGTCCGTTCACTGAACGTACCCGAGCCAAACTTCGGAAATTGATTCCGGGCACACCGGGCCTCGGAATCAGGTGCCGTCTGAAGCTGCGCTCTTGTAAAATTCCAAAGAAAATTAAGAAAAAAATTTCCTTGAAATTTGCGGGTCTTTACATCACTCCCACCTCAGGGCTTTACGTCCCCGTAAAGCTTCAACTCACACTTAAGGGAAACAAAGTAGTACTGAGCACGCAACTGAGCTTTACGCTCCCATATGCTCACCTGAAGATCTCGTGCTACCCGAGAAGCACCCCAGAGGAAGCAACCGTTCACGTAGAACCTGCTCCTATCGATCCTCGATCTCTACTAGGACCTCCGTGCTTGTCGCCCTGTCATCGACGTCCAACTCCCCGGGGCCGATGACGTGTGAAGAAACATACACGTACCTCCACAGCTGAGACACGTGGTGGACATTATGCACCCGGTGCGACTGAGGTGGTAGGGTCAAGCGGTAAACCTCCTCGCCTACCCTGCTGAAGATCAAAAAGGGTCCATTGAACTTCGGAGATAACATGCCGCCTCGACCACATCTCCGAAACCTCATCGGGTTGAGACCGTATAAGAACGTGTTCGTCACCCTCGAATTCAAGAGGTTTCCCTTTTTAGGTTAGAACTGAAACTCAAAACTCCTGCTGCCACAAGGGTAGGGTTGACCAACTCAAGAGTGATCGGCCACACCCTCTTATGCCTGAGTTTAACATGTGCTGCCCAGGGTTTCCTTTTCGCCGACCAAGGAAAACCCATTCCGACATTTGCCTAAAACAGTCAACCGGGGTATGATTTGTGAATCATACCCAGATCAACGTCGTAAGGCCTCTACGCTGTCACCAAGAGATTCCAACCGAAACTCTCGCCTTGAGGTCAAATCACACCGTCGGCGTAAGTGTGATTATCAAGTCTCCTCCCAAAGGTATCTCCAGACGTGAGGGTCAAGTCTACAGCTTACCCGGAACCTCTAGGTCTGGGACATGATTCGTGGAAGGGTAGAATGATTGGTTCCTATGTCTATTGATATGGCAGCTCGTAGTAGACATAATTCGTACCCCGAATCATTCTTAGAGTTCCTGGGTCACACTCCTTGACCGCAATGCAGCTACTCTCCTCCCCAGCCCTCCTGCTCCCTGAGCCTGGTGGGAAATACTAAGTCGGGTGGTCGTAACATGTCGAAATGTACACCACCACATGCTGCTCTCTAAGATCCGCTTCCACGTCTGCTACCCTGTAGATTCATCTGTCCTTAGCACTTCCTCCTCCGGAAACATTTTACACGCCCGAGTCTCTGAGACTGGCGCTAGTTTCCTGCCTTTCACTGCTAACGTTCACAACCACAAAGGTTCTCTCTAGCATCCTAACATAGGTAGAAATTCATAGAGGAAAAGTAATGGTTCGGATTTCCTTTAGACACACTTCGCTCAGAAGTTCGAGTCTAAGGAACTGATCACAACGTAACCAACGAGTACTAAGATTGATTGGTAAGCCACGATGAGTGCTCTGCTTCCGACATGTCGTACTGTCGAAGCTGTATTAGCTCCAGAAAACTCACAACCACCTCCTCAAGCCAGTCCTCAGCCGCCTACGAGTCAGGCTCACCTCGAATCTTGAGGGATATCCGGTGCTAAAACATATGTAAGGCACTAAGCCTGTGATTCTCTGCTACCGGTACCGCCGGTAGTGTCTACTGACCAACAGGTAGTGACATAGCTGGCGCACTACCCGTAGGTATTATCCTAGGTATCGGTTCGCGTACCGAAGCCTCATTACTATAAGAACCAACCTCATGGTCACTCATTGGAAACAACAGAAGCTAAGATCATCATCCGCTCTACTAGTATCCAAGCTAGGCGTAGAACTCTAGCAACCGCCTCCATCCAGTCCACTGCTGCCTGGGAAATCTGTCTCGCCTCGTATCTTCAGAGGCCTCTACTGCCGGAACTCGTGCATCGCGCTTTGCTAGCATGCACTGTTAGCTAGTGGCATCCTCTGCCTAACGGGTGGTGGTGCTGCTGGTACACCACCCGAAGGTGCCAACACTGAAAAAGGGCCCTGCACCGGAGTCTCGCTGCTCGGTGGGCCATCATCGAGAACTCTCTCGGAACTCCAGCTAACTATCTGCATGGTGACATCCTGAACAGTTGTGTCACGGTCAACGATTTATACCTGGTGAGCTGACCTGGTTTGAGCTGACTTTAAACCCTTTGGGAAACACACACGCAATCAGTGTTTTCGTGCATTAAGTTGGAAATCAGAAGTCAGGGTCCTGGTGTACGGATACGTCGGCCGCCGCACCAACACTGGACTCCCTGGACTGATAACCACACTCAATATACTAAACACTATTGCTTCACATAGAAAAAAGACCAGAGTCTGTGGTAGAACCGAACTCCTCTGATACCAATTTGTCACGACCCGACCTCGGGGCCCGTGCCGTGACTACCCCAAGCCCGCCTTCCATAGGCCAGGGGCTGGCGACTAGCACCAAGGCGTAAGATCCCAGTAAACAGGGAAGGCATTGCCTTTATAAGTAACAACCACACAGAGTCAGCAAGCGGAAAGTAAAGTGCAGAAAGGTAAAGGGGCCGGAAATACAAGCCCAACTGTAAAGTACAACTGAAAAAGTAATGTACAGCAACTGAAGAAAAGACGGCGGCCTCGTGTCGTCCACTGGCAATCCCACCTGAAGGGTGGGTACAGGTAGCCTCCAGGCTCCTCGGGTCCCACGTCCGCTCCGAGCACGTCCCGCCCAGTGGTCCACCTCCAGGTACCGTCCTGCTCCACGCCCCAACCGTGATCAGCGCTGTCCGTCGTCTGCAACCAACACAACAAGGTGCGGGCATAGCCCGTGCAGGGGTGAGTACAAGCTACTCAGTAAGGACCCCGAGACCCCCGAAGGTCTCCCGAAATCCACAAAGGATATAGCACAAAAGAAAGATGCAATCACGAAGTAACATCTGACTCGACTTAGGTATATGCCCATACATATACCTAAGTCCCCACTTCTAGCTCTGCTCACGAGCTCAAGAACAACTCAATCCACATAGGAAAGCAAGACTCAAATCCACAAAGGAGAGTAAACAGTAAATCCACAAAGGATAGTTCAACACAATCCACAAAGGAGAGTAAACAGTAAATCCACAAAGGATAGTTCAACACAATCCACAAAGGAGAGTAACATAAGATTCAGCTCACACAGATTCGGTAGCACTGTTCCACGTAGGATCGCTGAGTGCAGTAGTCGACGCAGTCCACTGAGGATCTCTGCACAGTCGTCGCTGCAGTCCACGAAGGATCTCTGCTCTGCCGTCGTCGCAGTCCACGGAGGATCTCTGCTCTGTCGTCGTCGCAGTCCACGGAGGATCTCTGCTCTGTCGTCGTCGCAGTCCACGGAGGATCTCTGCTCTGTCGTCGAAGTCACAGCCAGCACTAGGGTTCCCGCACATAGCGAGCTCGTTAGGAGGGTCCGCTCCACGAGCCGAGAGGCTGATACATCAACTGACACGTAGTCCGAAGTTGATGTATCCAAAAGTTCCGTATCGACAACAGGATCTCAACGCAACAGACGGCGCGTCAATCGGACGCCCGGTCTGAGAGTTATTGGCATTTTCGTCCCAGGGGCCCGGTTGGTTTTTAGGGCAAAACCGACCCGACCGTACTCCGCCTGTATCCGATCCTCGGGCGGAGTATGCCAAAAGTTCCGTCTCACTTAGAGGAAACTACCACAGCTGACGGTACGTCGTTCGGACGTCCGTAG
Source organism: Viscum album (assembly GCA_963277665.1). Taxonomy (NCBI): domain Eukaryota; kingdom Viridiplantae; phylum Streptophyta; class Magnoliopsida; order Santalales; family Viscaceae; genus Viscum; species Viscum album. The sequence goes on from OY728161.1 coordinate 1,599,856,689, forward strand.
CTCAAGTTATGAGCGTTTCTGCTCCGAGGGCCCGGTTGGTTTCGTGTACGAACCAACCCGGCCGAACCCAAAGTCTTCCGAAACCTTGAGTATAATATACCGAAACGACCGTCTCGATCCAAGGATCGCGTAGCCGCTGACGGTTCGTCAATCGGAGGTCCCAGACCCAAGATATGGGCGAAAGACCGAAGAGGGCCCGAAACGGGGGTTCCGGGCCCGGGGCGACCCGGCCCGAACCCCCCCCCCCCCCTAGGGTCGGCCGAACCGGGTCGGCCCGAACCGGGCCGGCCCGAACCGGCCCGAACCGGCTCGGCCGGGTCCGGTCCGGCCTGGGCGCGGCCCGGCCGACCGGACCGGCCGGCTCGGCTTCGGCCGAGCGGCCGAGCAGGCCGCCGCCGCGGGTTTGACCCGCGGCATTTGGAGAAACGCGGCCCCCGCGGGGGGCCGCCTGTCACGCGGACGCGGCCGGGCCGCCGCGGCTTCAGCCGCGGCGGAAGATCTCCACGGCGGCGCGCCGGGCGCCGCCGCCTTCGGTCGCCGGCGCCGCCGCGCCGGCGACCCGCGCCGCCGCCTCCTTCCGCGGGCCGCCGGAGTTGCTCCGGTGGCCTGTTTTGCCTCCCGTCTGCGCCATTGTTCCTCCCGGGACGCATCCTCCACTGCGGAATCAACAAATGGCCCTTGCGTCGTGCTTTTTCCGTCGCCCGCCAAATCCGCACAAAAAGGAAGATCGGCGGAGGGTTGCCGGGTCTCGTTCGTTAGACCCGCACCCTCCGCGTTAGTCATAAACAACGGGAGGAAAAGAAAAAAAAAACAACAACAATTTTAAATAAATTAAAATTTTTGGTGTTCACGTTCTTTTACTTTAAAAGAATAAAGACGGGGAATAAAAGAATTCCAACAACCCTTACTTGTCGTCGACGTCGGTCGAGAAGTCGTCGCGGAATTGCTCGTCGCGGATGAAGGGGGATCGTCGCGTCGTCGCGGTATCCGGCGTCGCGTCGCCAATCTCCGGATCAAGAACAAACGGATTTAATTAATTAAATCCGTTGTTATTGAAATTAAAAAGTGAGAAATAAAAGATTCGATTCTCACCTTTATTGCCGATCGCAGGTCCGCCGCGGAAGAAGAGGCACCGAAGAAGAAGAAGAAGGTCGCGGAAAAGTTGTTGACGTCGCGGATCGTGCGTCGTCGAATTCTGGTTCCGGCGTTCTTCGCGTTCTTCGCGTTCTTCGCGTTCTTCGCGTTCTTCGCGGGGAGGGTGGAGGAACGAAGATTCTCTCAAATCCTTTCCAAGGATTTTTAGGTTTGTCTTATTTTATAAACATGCCAACACGAAACCGGTTAAGAAACGATCCATCAATTCGAAAGAAACGACCCATATAATTCACGAAGAAATAGTCCATTTAATTTACGAAACAAACCGCCCAATTAAATGGTCTGTTAAGAATTAAAGAAAACGCGTCGGTTGACTTTTCAGTTACTTTGACGGGTTTTCGCGGGTGCGTTACTTAGCGAAAGAAACGGCGGGGCTCGTGCGGGTCCCACCGCACAAATATCCTACCAAGGGGTAGGATATTTCTGGATAGCATCCTATCCAGTTCAACTCAGTTCAAGCCGCCTTTAAGTGACTTTAAGTGGCTTCCAAGCAGTTTAAAATAAAATAAAGTTGTCGCACGAACTTTATTTTATTTCTGACTTAAAGCCGCAAAATTTAAAAACCACGTCTAAGCAAACGCAACTCCGGAAGAGGCGTTTCTAAGCAAATATCGGCGCTGCGATTTCATCGATGCCCTCAGAATTTGATTCCGGGCACCGGTTCAAAAGATAGAAAAACCCGCTCGTCCGTTCACTGAACGTACCCGAGCCAAACTTCGGAAATTGATTCCGGGCACACCGGGCCTCGGAATCAGGTGCCGTCTGAAGCTGCGCTCTTGTAAAATTCCAAAGAAAATTAAGAAAAAAATTTCCTTGAAATTTGCGGGTCTTTACAGTGCCCTCGTTTTATCACGACCCAAAGATCTCACGGTACTAGAACCCTGCGACTCCCCTCTGCCGCCCACTGAGATCACGTTGTCGGACCTCCGCCACCCTCGCTTCTCGTTGCCGGACCTCTGCCGCTCGCTGAGTTCGCATTGCCGGACCTCTGCCGCCCTCAAGCTTCAGTTTTCTGGACCTCCGCCGCCCACAATGCTTTCAAGCTTCGGTTTGCAGGACCTCCATTAAAGAATGTTTTCCAATATTTTTTCAATATTTTTATCCTCTCCCATTTGTATATAAATTTTTTAACATGCTTTTTTATTCTGTGGGTGAGTATTATGGATTGACCGATTAAAGAAAATGGACCATACTTGATGGAAAATGATGTAAAGGTGATGATTCACATGTGTTTACTAATTTACATTATATTTCTCAGGAACATGATTCTTTTTTGCTTTATTTGTTGAAAATCATCATTGTTTTTTGGTGGGGTTGTTTGAAAAGTTTTTTATTAGTTTGGTTGTGATATAATCCATTGTGGGAAAATGTGAGATGGTTGAGGTGGTAAATCGTGTAGTGGGGAAGCATCAACCTTTCCATTGTTAAAAATATGTAATGAGTGGGTTATTGTGGGATATGACATAATTAGATGATATGGGTTTTCCTTTTAGTTTCCCAGTGACATTGAATATAGTTGTTAATGATGAAATTGAAAAGGGTTTGGTGGGAATTGAATATCTTCATGGATAAAAATGAAACGGTGGCTATAAAACTATGCTCACCCCCTATGCGATGAGTGTATCGGGCGGTTCCCTATTCTAAAATTAAAATATGTGAGTTCTTTTACTGAGATATAAACCTATGACCACTCCTAATTCAGGAAACATCCAACTCTAGGTGATAATCCTAGGTTTCCTTAGGTGATAAGAATATGAAGTCCCTATGTTATGGGAATATGAGATCTTCTTTATCTCCCAAATAATGTTCCATTCATTATACCTCATGAGATTATAAATATATTCATTAGGGGGGGATATGCCTAAGAATCCCCTAAATGATGATCATAAGATCTATTATTCATCTCCTAGGTAATGATCCTAGGATTATTCCTCACATGAGGAGCATGATATTCCTTAGGCGATGTGCCAATGAATCCCCTATGTGATGAGCATACGATCTCTAAACACTTCCCTTAGTAGATGATCTTATGTTCTGACCTGGTGTGATAGGAACACGATTTATTAGTTTATGAATATAGAAATCCTCATGTGCTATGAATATATATTATGATCCAAATTGGTGTAGATTCCTCACATTAAAAATGTGATCCACCTTGTGTAATGAGCCGAAATATCCAATTCAAATGGGCCTTATTCTATTGGAACCATACATATTAGGACATACTCTAAATGAAATCATTCCCACACATAGGGGACCATATTCACATAGTGCTCTATACTCCTACTAGTTGAAAAAACTATATACCACATAGAGTCATATTTTTTGTGAATCCAAAAAAACACTCATTAGGATATATCCCCTTTTAGTTAGACCAAAAATGTCTTATCACACATATTTACCATACTATCTCTCACATGGTATCATTCAAAAAATCATCTATACAACTTGATGTTAAACTATATCAATTATATATTATTAGAAGTACATTTCACATGGTTGTGATAAATACCCTCGGTGCATTCACTAACCCATGACATGTTAGAGGATGGTTTTAGGGGGTCACTAGACTATAATCTACTAACCAATAGAAGGGTCTAAATGGGTATAGGCCATGAAATAGTGTTATCAAAGGATATTATTAGGATATATGATGGGTTTTGATGTTAGGAACATTTTAGGATTTAAATGGTTTGGTATAGAAAGTATTTCATTTTAATTCATTGGTATGTTTTGGGTGTACCTTTCCATAGGTTTCAAATTATGATCTTAGTGGTTCTTCATGGTTAGTGGTTGTAGTCTCTTATTTGGGTGAAGGGATGTGTTTTAGTATATTTCCACCTTATTATGTTCTTCATGGTTAGTGGTTGTAGTCTCTTATTTATAGATGTATGATGTTCTTTGTGAGGTCCACTATCTAGCTAGTGGTGTCGTTGTATATGAGAAAGCATTGATGTAGTTGGAGATGTATGATGTTCTACATTTGAGGAGACTCATTCAGATTCCATGTGGTTGTTTCTATACTATATATTCTTTTTGGGATTAATGTGTTTCATGAATTCATATTTTATCCATTTGAAGTTGGTTAGACATGATTTCATCATTTTGAAGCACAAAATAACCTTATTAATGAAAATAATATATGGAATGGATGGTATCTTTTTGTGAATGAACATTTTTCTTTGAAATAAATTAGGTTTCCTTCTAACCAACATGAAATACAATTACCTATTCTCAAATACCATGTTTTTCCATCTTGTTTTGGGTATTTTGATTCACTCCCCCTTTTGGTTTCCATTTTTTCTTGGCATGATCATCAGGAACAGTTTCACTTCCACCAGCAGTGAGTATTTAGGCATAATGAATAAATATTAATGGTTACGCTCTATTAATATCCATTTCCATAAGGAAGTGGTTCTCTTCTACTATATTTGGAATTCTTGTTTTGTGTACCTGAACCATAAATACTAATATTTGAGATTCAAATAGGATGGAGATAAATAATGATTGGATGGATGTTAATCGTTTAACAATAGAGTACGAGAACGGAGTGAAAGAGTTCATCAAGTTTTCAATGGATCACGCAAAGGATCCTTCTCAAATCCTTTGTCCATGTTTAAGTTGTTGTTATTGTAGACTACTTACTCTAGAGGAGTTGGAAGAACATTTGATATGTCCCGGAATAGATCGTAGTTATAAATGTTGGAATAAACACGGAGAAAAAGAGAATGTAGCTACCGGCTGGGATAAAACTGCGTTTTATGGATCGTCAAATATGAATACAACTATGAATAATGAAGAAGACCGTATAGAGGATGTGATTACAGATGTCAATGATGATGAAAATCGTATTGAGGAAATGACAAAGACAATTCAATATGAACTCTGTGATTGTCCAAAATTGTTTGAGAAGATAAAGAGTTGTGCAATGACGCCATTGTATGCTGCTTACACTAGGTATACAACATTGTCATCTGTACTGAAGTTGTATAAATTGAAAGAATGTAGCGGATAGAGTGATGTCAGTTTTATGGAACTACTTTCTCTATTGAATGACATGCTCTCGGAAGATAATGATCTCCCAAGCCGGACATAATAAGCTAGACGAATGCTACGCTCGATGGAAATGATTTTTGAAAGAATACATGCCTTTCCGAAAGACTGTATATTGTTTCTCAAAAAGAACAAATCACTTAACTAATTCACAATGTGTGGTGCTTCTCGATACAAGAATGATAAATCCAATCCTATGAATGTTGTATGGTACATTACAATCATTCCAAGGATTAGGTGTCTATATTTGTGTGAAGAAACTATAAGACAATTGGCATGGCATGCAGATAAAATAAATAAAGATGGGTTATTATGTCATACGGGAGACCCTCCTCAATGGAAGAAAATTGATCATGAGTATCCTGAATTTGGAAAGAAGCCGAGAAACCTTCGTCTTCTGTTATCTACAGATGGAGTGAATCCTTTTGGTTTTCAAACCAGCACTCATTGTAAATGGCCTGTTATGTTTGTAAATTATATCTTGCCACACTAGTTATGCATGAAGAATAAATTCATCATGTTATCTATGCTTATATCAGGACCAAAACAACCAGGTAATGATATTGATGTTTATCTGGCTCCTTTGATCAAGGATTTGAAGTTATTATGGGACTCTAGTGTAATGTTTTATGATTCTTATAAAAGTGAATACTTCACGTTGAGAGTGATGTTGTATGAGACAATAAATGATTTCCCAACTTATGGAAATTTGTCAGGCTATAGCATTAAAGAAACTCAAGGGTGTCCCATCTGCGAAGAAGATAAAGAATCAATTTTCTTGAAATATTCATCGAAATATGTGTTTCTAGGACATTGTAGATTTCTACCTCGTCGTCATAGGTACCTATCTTGGACTAAATCATTCAATGGAAGTTTAGAAAAATGTGAAACACCATCTTCACTAATAGGTGATCAGCTGTTTGAGAAAGTAAAAGTTCTGACCACTATTTTTGGTAAACCATTTTTGAAAAACCTTAGCAAAATCGGTTGAAAAAAGAGATCAATTGTTTTTGAATTACCATACTAAAATTGTTTGTACGTCAGTCATTTTCTTGATGTGATGCATGTGGAAAAAAATGTTTGTGACAGTGTTATCGGAACGTTCCTAAATTACCCTATCAAAACAAAATATGGAGTTATGGCATGGTTGGACGTGGCTGACATGGGAATACGTGAAGACTTGGCTCCCGTGAAGGGTGAAAATCGGATGTCTCTTCATCCAGCTGCTTATAATCTTTCTAGGGTGGAGAGATATCAGTTTTGCAACTTCTTCAATGATGTAAAGGTTCCAGAGGGGTACTCATCAAATATCAAAAACGTTGTGTCAATGAATGATTTGAAGTTAAAAGGTTTCAAATCACATGATTTCCATGTTTTGATGCAAGATCTAATTCCTATTGCTTGACGTTGCATTTTGCCCAAGAATGTTCACCATGCGTTAACCAAACATTTTTTCTTTTTCAAAGCAATATATAGAAAAGTTTTAGACCCGAAGAAATTTCCAGCTATGGAAAAAGAAATTGTCTTCATATTATGTGAATTAGAAATGTTCATCCCGCCAACATTCTTTGATATGATGGTTCATTTGATGATTCACTTGGTGAGAGTGATTCGACATTGTGGTCCTGTGCACATTAGATGGATGTATCATGTTGAACGGTATATGAAGATTTTGAAAGGGTGTGTCAAAAATCAAAGTCAGCCAGAGGGTTGTATAGTGGAGCAATATATTGTTGAGGAAGCCATTGAATTTTGTACTGAAACCCAATCTTATGTGGAAAGCATTGGTCTCCCGAAATCATGTCACACTGGACGCATTGAGGGTGAGGGAATTTCTGGAAGAGAAGTTGTGACAATCAATATTACAGATCAGGAGCAGGCACATCATTATATTTTCATAATTGTTGGGAGGTTGCTCCATATATAAAAACTCACAATGAAATTCATAGTGAGTTGAATCCATCGAGGGCTGAAAAATCATTATCAGATACACATAATCACCAGTTTATAGGATGGTTTCAAGACCATATTTTTAAGCAGTTGGATGAAAATCCGAATTTAATTTCAGAACATCTTCAATGGATAGCCATTGGACAAAGTGTGTTTGTATTATCTTACAGTGGTTATGTAATTAATGGTTATACATTCTATACAGATGATCATGATGAAGATAGTACCATAAAAAATAGTGGAGTTACACAAGTGGCTGAAGCGACGCATGTTTCTGGTAGTAAGGACAGAAATCCAATTTATGAAAATATGCCATACTTTGGAATTATCAAACTAATATAGGAGTTGGATTATACGACATTCCAATTTCCTATTTTCAATGCAAATGGATTGATAACAATAGTGGTGTTAAAATATATGAATGGGGATTTGTGAAAGTTGATTTTAGTAAAGAAGTGTACAAAGATGAACAATTTATAATGGCATCACAAGCGGTACAAGTTTTCTATGTTCTAGATCCCAGAAACCGAAAGGGGTCGAGTGTTCTGTCATCGTCCAAAACTACTGAAGTTTCCGATGAAAATTCAGTAGAGGACGATCCTTTTAGTGGTACGTCGCAATCATTTCGGATTGGTCCCAATGCATATGATGTTTTTTATGTTAGAGAAGACCAAAATGAAGGGATTTGGATAGTCGATAGAGGTTTCAAATCCCTTCATCCTTTGAAAAAAAGAAAGGGAGTTCAGTAAATAGGTTATATTTTGTTTGTAATATAGATCTTCTTATCTAATGTTATTATCTTATCATTACTAAATTTATGTAATCTGAATTAACAGTTCAACCACTTTTGCAGATAATGACTTCTGCACATTCTGATGCTCCTAACCTTGAGGCTGAACATGTCTCCCAAGCAACTGTTGTTGTGGCTGCTGCTGCTCCTGCAGCTCATGCTGCTGCTGCTGTTGCTCCTGCTGCTGCTCTGGTTGCTCCTGCACTCCTCCTACTATGGCTCCTGCTGCTGCTGCTCCTCCTACTGCTCCTCCGGATGTTGTGGCTCCTACTACTATTAGTGTTGAGGTCTAACAACCATCAACACATGTCGTTGATACCATTCTAGATGAACATATAGAAGATGTTGATATCGATGAAATGGTCGGGAATGATGGACCAGAATCGCAGAAATCACATGTGCGTCGTAGTATGATGCTGTTAGCCAAAATTATTAAGGTGAAAAGCAAAGGCATTAAATTTGAAGTCAGATGGAATGCACGATGCAAACATGTGAATCCCAAAAAGGCTATGTTTAGCAGCTACATTGGAGTTTTCACTTGGAAACACATGTCGAATGACATATATTCATGGCACCATGTTGTGTCAGGGCTGAAGGCTATGATCTGGGAAGAAATTACAGTAACATTATGAATTTATTTCATTAATTTACTAGAAAATAATATAATGTAATAATGTCTTACTCTTCTCAATCTCTTGCAGATTACATTTATAGTATAAGATTCACACAAGGATTGTGTACTAAGGCTTGCAAGAACGATTCATCGAGGTTTTTGCACTATTTTAACAAGATGTCACCTCAATGATTATAAAGGTAAAATAAGTCCGCAACCACCCATTTTCTACCCTCACCTGATATCCCAAGAAGCATGGGATGCATTTATTTGCCGTCATGGGGATGAGAAGTTTCATGTACATTTTGATTGATAATACGTTGTTTTAGGATACCTATATTCATCACTTTGATTGTCAATATTTCATTTATGAAACAGAAACTCTGTACTAAAAATATCAAACGTGCTTGAAAACCAACATACCCCTATCGTAAAGCAAGGATAGGGTACGCTTCATTAGAAAAGAAAATGGTACGTATTTTAAATTTACAATAATATTGTTTGGTACCAATAAACAAAATAATTATTATTTTTCTATGTTTATATGAAGATTGATGAGTCTAAAACCAAATGCACTTCCATCCCACATCATGTGCTATGGAAGGTGGCATGTGTGAAAAAATATGGGAAGTTAGTAGATGAGAACACTTAGAAAGTGGGGTAAATATGTGTAAGTATGACATGACGATAAAATAATTTGTTTAAAATCTCCATTACATAAAAATAATTAGTAATTTTCCTATATACGACAGTCACAAGAATCAGCTACTCTTATAGCTGATACAGACCTATCATCGATGACTTTGAAGCAGCCTGAAAAATAAGGTCGTGTCAGAGGTGCGGGGTTTGTGGTGACACCCCGAGTATATTTTGAGAAGAAGAAAAAAATGGATGATACAGATGAAAATTGGAACAAATGAGAGAAAAAATAGCAACCCTTGAAAAACAATTGCAATGGCAGGGAGAGTTGATAGCAACTTTTATGGGTGGGACGCAAAGGGAAGCCACAACTCAAGAACAACCACCGCATGAACATCCCTTCACACCCCCACAAGATGTGAGGTGAGATAATCACCTCAAATAACTATCTTAGCTATGGTAATAAATATTCTAATAATTGTTCCCATGAAATATGAATCAGACAAACAACGATAATTTTTCTGTACTCATCTTCTACTGGGTGATAATGATTGTGATTTATATCTGTCAACACCCATCTATCACCTTGTAGTGAGGGCTACAGTGTTCAATATCCCAGATGCCACACTGCATAATAGACCACTTCTGAAAGATCATCTGAAAGTGATGATTACTGTAGCTCATGATCCAGTGGCAGAGCTACGTATTCCACTTCATGATGATGATATTCATAAGGTTGGAAAGGCTATTGGTACATTCATTGCATGGCCGTCATAACATGTAAGAGTACATGCAGACAAAGCAGTATTTATTTCCTTTTGTTTTCAAGCTAAACCCTTAACAATTAATGAAAAAAGGGTCTGAACCAATGATTGTTTTTGTACATGGAGAAAGGGATGTGGGTGAAAAAAGTCGGCTCAAAACCATCTAGAGGATCGACCAACTGATCCCAAGGAGCTACAGTAAGCATAATAACACCACCTATTCTCTTTTCAAATTTACTAGCATTGAGGACTCATGTGGATACGAAGGTAGAAGATGGTAATAGTCATATAGTGGTTTTATAATAGAATATATATGGAGAGGAAAGTCAAGATTTCGTTGCGACTGAAAATGTAAATGAAATCCTTGAAAACGGTTGTCTAGGCTTCACAGTTGTAATTATATATATAAGGTATGTTTCCATGAATTGATTTTCAAAAAGATGATCTAGCATGAAAATTATGACTAAATGCATTTTTTATTGTTGACAGATGCATTTATGAAAAACAATTGAAGGAATTTTATCATGATCCATGATTTGGACTGGTTAGTCCTCATATCACATCAACACACCTAACAAAAATAGAGCCATCAAAAAGGGATGAAATAGTGAACGGCTTTCTAAAAACATTTGAACGCAAGATTACAGATGATAGAATTTTCTTAATACCAACCATGTAGGGGTGATACTCTACGATTAAAGCATATAAATTATATTTTCACTTCTTTTATTACTTATTCCTTTTTTTGTTTTTAGGAAACATTGGTTGCTTATTGTGGTGAACTTGGATATTCCGAAGATTTATTTTCTAGATTCAAAGAAATGATATCCATCAAACCGACCACACATGATGGAGTTTGTGAATCTGTAAGACACTACATCTTATGTTTTAGGTCTAAACATCAAGTAATATAATTTATATTATCTTTTACTGATAGGGAGGTGTATCATTATCGTCTAAAATTAGGAATGAGGCCAGGGGCTAAGCATAAGGAGTCGAGCAAGTACTACGTCTGGACAAATATCAGGGTATATATAATAAAATTTCACTATCCAAACACATATCAACACAAGTTACTTATTATCCTAATGATCAATTTTTTTGCAGTTTCCAAAACAAACAAACGATAATGATTGTGGTTATTATGTTTGTAAATTTATGAATGTGGTCGTTTTTCATCAGTAAACTAGCATCCCTAAAGAGGTATTTTTAAAAACAACTACTAGTTTGTTTAAGTTATTTATTAATTCATTATTTTTATATTTTGTAGTACTACTATGAATGCCAAAAATTCTCATACTCACAAGATGATATAGATGTGTATAGGAACGAGTGGGCCGCATACCTGATAGAATATTGTACACAAATACAATGAAGATCTGACTTGGGGAAATGTACAATTTTTGGTCATTTTTGAGAGGGGTTAAGGGGATCAAAAGATGAAACATTGTTGTATGTAAATGTTCGTAGGAAAATTGTAACTATTATTAAATAAAAAAGCCTTTCTCCAATGAGTCATTTTTCCATTTTAACAGACGATATGCACCAGTAACATGCTAGAATGCTGAACCACTCAAAGGGTCTCTATTTTGTTTAAAATGGAGAAGATTTTAATTGAAAACAACAACTGACCTACGGAAATCTGACCAAACGCATTCAGATTTCATTTATATTTTATAAAAATGACCCAAGGGTACTTGGTGACGTGTACGAGTCAACCCCTCCTCAATCCGAGGCACGGTGTGGCCGCTATCACTTATAGGGTATCAATTTTGTTTAAAGTGGACACAATTTTAATTGAAAACAACAACAGACCTATAGAAATCCAACCAAACGCATTCGTATTGCATTTATCATTTATAATAACGATCCAAGGGTCCTTGGTGATTTGTAAGAGTCATACCCACCTCAATCTGAGGCACAGTGTGGCCGCTATCACTCAATGGGTCTCTATTTTGTTTAAAATGGACAAGATTTTAAGTGAAAACAACAAATGACCTACGGAAATCCAACCAAACGAATTTGGATTGCATTGATATTTTATGAGAATGATCCAAGGGTCCTTGGTGACTTGTATGAGTGATCCCGGCCTCAATCCGAGGAACGTTGTGGCCGGTATCACTCAAAGGGTCTCTATTTTGTTTAAAATGGACAAGATTTTATGTGAAACCGACAACTGACCTATGGAAATCCGAACAAATGCATTAGGATTGCACTGATCTTTTATTAGAACGATCCAACTGTCCTGGGTGATGTTAAAGAGTAAACCCCGCCTCAATCTGAGGCACAATGTGGCCGCTAGCAATCAAACGGTATCTATTTTGTTTAAAGTGGAGAAGATTTTAAGTGAAAACAACAACTGACCTACGGAAATCCAACCAAATGCTTTCTGATTGCATTGTTATTTTATAAGAACGATCCAAGGGTCCTTGGTGACGTGTACGAGTCAACCCCGCCTAAATCCAAGCCACAGTGTGGCCAATATCACTCAAAGGGTCTCTATTTTGTTTAAAATGGACAAGATTTAAAGTGAAAACAACAACTGACCTACGGAAATCTGACCAAAACCATTCAGATTTCATTGATATTTTATAAGAACGATCCAAGGGTACTTTTTCACATGTAATAGTCCACCCCGCCTCAATCTGAGGCACGATGTGGCCGCTATCACTCAAAGGGTCACTATTTTGTTTTAAATGGACAAGATTTTAAGTGAAAACAAAAACTGACCTACGTAAATCAAAACAAAAGCATTCAGATTTTATTGATCATTTATAAGAAATATCCAAGGGTCTTTGGTGACATGTAAGAGTCAACCCCGCCTCAATCCGAGGCACGGTGTGGCCGTTATCACTCAAAGGGTATCTATAATGTTTAAAATGGACAAGATTTTAAGTGAAAACAACAATTGAGCTATGGAAATCAGACCAAATGCATTCGGATTGCATTGATATTTTATAAGAACAATCCAAAGTTACTTGGTGATGTGTACGATTCAACCCCGCCTCAAATCAAGGCATGGTGTGGCCGCTAGCACTCAAAGGGTCTCTATTTTGTTTAAAATGGACAAGATTTTAAGTGAAAACAAAAACTGACCTACGAAAATCTGACCAAACGCATTCAGATTGCATTGATCATTTATTAGAACGGTTCGAGGATACTTGGTGACATGTACGAGTCAATCCTGCCTCAATACAAGGCATGGTGTGGCTGCTAGAACTCAAAGGGTCTCTATTTCGTTTAAAGTGGACAAGATTTTAAGTGAAAACAACAACTGCCCTACAAAAATCAGACCAAACGCATTAGGATTGCATTGGAATTTTATAAGAATGATCCAAGTGTTGTTGGTGACGTGTACGAGTAAACCCCACCTCAATCCGAAGCACGTTGTGTCCACTAGCACTCAAAGGGTCTCTATTTTGTTTAAAATGGACAATATTTTAAGTCAAAACAACAAATGACCTACAAAAATCAGACCAAACTCATTCTGATTGGATTGATATTTTATAAGAATGATCCGAGGGTCCTTGGTGACGTGTAAGAGTCAACCCTGCCTCAATCCGAGGCAAAGTTTGGCCGCTATAACTCAAAGGGTCTCTATTTTGTTTAAAATGGACACAATTTTAATTGAAAACAACTACTGTCCTACGGAAATCCGACCAAAAGCATTCAGATTGTCACGACCCGTCCTCGGGGCTCATTTTGTGCCTACCCCAAACTCGCCTTTCATAGGCTAGGGGATGGAGACTACCACCAAGGCATAAATCCTGGTAAAAAGGGAAGGAATTGACTTTGTAAAGTAAACAAGCACCACAGAGTAAGAAAGCAGAAAAATAAACACTAAGTAAAAGTTGGTACAACAGTAAATGTGGAAAAGTAAAGGGGGCCGGAAATAAAATCCCAACTGTAAAGTACAACTGAAAGGGGAAAAACAGCAACTGAAAAGTAAAGCCGCAACGTCAAGCTGTCCTCTGGAAGTCCCACCTGAAGGGTGGGTACAGAAAGCCTCCACTGCTCCTCGGGTCCAGCCTACCGCTCCGAGTACACCTCGCTCAGTGGTCCACCTCCAGGTACCGTCCTGCTCCGCAAGCCTCCACCACGATTAGCGCTGTCTGTCATCTGCAACCAGCACAACGTAGTGCGGGCATAGCACTTGCAGGGGTGAGTATAAGCTACCCAGTAGGGACCCCGAGACCCCCAAGTGTCTCCGAGAGTCCACAAAGGATAATCCACAAAGGAAAGATACAATCACGAAGTAACATCCGGCATAGCTTAGGTATATGCCCATACATATACCTAAGTCATCAATACTCACTCGGCTCCAACATCCGAGCTCAAGTACAACCCAGTCCACACAGGAAATCCAAACGTAAAATCCACATAGGATAGCTCAACACAATCCACAATGGAAATTAAAACCCAAATCCACACAGGATAGCACAACACAATCCACAAAGGAATGTAAAATAGAGTTTTAACTCACACAAGTATACTTCTTCAAATGATGATAGAGATGATCAATGATCCATCTAAGTCATCGTACCCACAAAGGATCGATAGGTACTAACCCCGCAATGACCCATAAAGGATCTGACCCACAAAGGGTCGATAGGTAACTAACCCCCGCAAATACCCACACAGGATCAGGCCCACACAGGATCAGCCCCACATAGGACCTGTAGGCGCTGGCCCACATAGGACCGCTGAGCACTGACCCACACAGGATCGGACCCACACATGATCGGTAGCACTGAAACACAAAGTATCACTCAGTGCTATAGTCGTTTCCATCGAATCCACTGAGGATCTCTGCACAGTCGTCGTCATCACAGTAGCTGTCGCAGCCAGCTCTAGGGTTCTCGCACACAGCAAGCTCGTTCGGGAGGGTCCGCTCCACGAGCCAAGAGGCTGATACATCAACTGACACATAGTCCATATTTGATGTATCCAAAAGTTCTTTATCGCCAACAGGAACTCAACGTCGCAGACGGCGCGTCAATCGGACGCCCGGTCTGAAAGTTATTGGCTTTTTCGTTCAAGGGGGCCGGTTGGTTTTTAAGGAAAAACCATCCCGACCATACTCCACCTGCGTCCAAACCTCGGGTGGAGTATTCCAAAAGATCTGTCTCACATATAAGAAAACAACAAAGTCGGTGTCACGACAATCGGACGTCTGAAGCTCAAGATATGAGCGTTTCCGCTCGGAGGGCCCGGTTGGTTTCATGTACAAACCAACCCGGCCAAACCCAAAATACTACAAAACCTTGAGTGCGATATAAATAAATTATTTTCTCAATCCAAGGATCGCAACGCCGCTGACGGCGCGTCGTTCGGAGGCCCGTAGCTCAAGTTATGGGCAAAATACCGAAACGGCCCGAAGACGGGGGGTCGGGGCCCGGACAGACCTGGCCCGACCCCCCCCCCCCTGGTCGGCCCGAACCGGGTCGACCCACCCCGGGTTCATGTCGGACCCAGTTCCGCGTGGCCCGGTCCGGCCAGGGCGCGACCCGGCCGGTCGGGTCGGCCCGGCTCGGCTCGGCCGAGTGGCCGAGCGAAGGAGCCGCGGGGCGCTGCCCCCGTGCGATGATGGTGCAACGGCCCCGCGTGGGGTCGCGTTGGAGTCAGCAGACTTGGCTTTTTCTGCATCTCGTGTGTGTGAGCCAAACCTGCGCGGCCGCGGGTCTTATGGCCGCCTCCGCCGCGGCTTGAGCCGCGACGACCCTGTCCGGCGGCGCGCCGGGGCGCTGCCGGTGGCTTTCGCGGGCCAACAGAGTTTCTCTGGTGGTCCGTTTTCCATCCTGTCTACGCCGAAGCTCATCCCGGGTCACGTTCTTCACTGCGGAAACAACGGATCATCCTTGCGGCATGTTTTTTCGTCGCCCGCTAATCCGCGCATCAATGAAGAACTGTGGAGGGTTGTCGGGTTGTGATTTTTTGGCCCGAACCCTCCGCATTAGATGATAACAGTCGGGAGAAATTATCAACACATAGATAACATATCAAAAACAATTTTAATAAATTAAAATTGTTCTTATGAAACTGGGTTCATTGTTTTTAACGGAAACATCCATGGAGTAAAATCATTCCCAATAAAACCCATACCTTGTCAATCCGTCGCACGCGCGTTCTTCGCAGAATTGATCGTCACGGAAGGAGGGGATCGTCGCGTCGTCGCGGTATCCAACGTTGCGTCGGAGAACTCTGAGGACCAAGAAACAACATATTTAATTAATAATAATTAAATCCATATTGTTGTTTTAATCCACAAAGTAAATTTTAAAAAAAATAGCGCAACCCCCAACCAGGTCGCTGCCGATAGAAGGTTGTCGCGGGGTTGGATTGTCGCGGAAGAACGTCACGGAATAAGAATCACCGGCGTCGCGGAATATAACGACCCACACTTTACATACATTGTTAATACTTCAAAAATTGAAGCACACTTATTACAACATATGACAAAACCACAAAGGACCGTATAGGTATAGTGTCTTTAGAAACTGGGAAACATAAACAACTGGTTCATAAATCTTCTACAGTGTCTCCCATTTATTTCATCATATCTAGGGTCCCTTTTAGCATATTCTACTTAATATCCATCTTCCTGACCTGGGGAAAAGAAAACATAAAAGGGTGAGCTCAAATGCTCAGCAAGGGAAAATAAAGGAAATAAAAATCATATCATATCTTTATGAAAATCAAAACCTGAAAAAGAGATCATAATATCTTAACATGGAATAAATCATAGAATTGAAAATGAGATCCCCATAATCACAACATAAAACTTGAAACTTTGTGGCATGAACACATAATCATGGAAAATCATTTCTTGTTAGTCATGACTCATTGCCAAGACTATCTTACTGGACAAAGTCCCTTTCTGAACCGAGTTCACTCCTCGTTTTAGTCCTGTATCACTGAACCGAAAAAACCTTCCGTTCCAACCATGTCTATCTCATGAGATATAAAATCATTACCCAATGCATTGGAGGGAGATATAGGTCCCACCCATCTTATAATGAATCCTTTCTTATGTGTGCCACATAATCATAAAACATACATCATCGCATAACACATGTAACAAAAATGGGATTCTTGAAACATCATGACATCATAAATCAATTCATATAAGATAAAGGAATTCATAAACATAATTCCATCACAACATAGTCAAATCAATGTAAAAATATGGATAGAAACAGAACCCTTTATTATCTTAGATGGAAAATAATTTTGATAAAACACTTGAATTGAATTCTTGAGGAAAATATCCTTTTTTCTTCAAAAACATTTTTCCTTTCATAACATGTCATACAACTTTAAAATAAAAGAAGTTGATTAAAAATAAACTTGAAAACTTTTAAAGGAAGATTCTTGGAAATAATGTTTTAAAAATCCATTCATGCCGTATAAGTTAAAAAAAACATTCTTCGTACTTTTGTCGGAAAAGTCAAAAAGTACCTCGTACGAAAAACGACAAAAGATTCCTTTAATATCTTTTACTAAAAACCCACCGAAGGGTAAAATTGGATATAAACTATTGTAGAATGATGGAAATAATATTACATATTGAGGGAACATGGATGTGGATGATAAAATACACCCCAGTAATTACCAAAGTAAAAACAATCTCGGATAAAAGTGAGATTGTGATATTTCCCTTACCTTTGGTCCGATTTGCTTTGTTCGTGTCCGGAGCTCCTGTATAATGGTTTAAATAATGTTATTGACTTATTCCAGAATCATACATATTGATATGAGATCATATATGGTCATATTATTAGCTTCTTGTTAGTAATATTTCATTGTTACTTGTTACTCGGGTCTTTATAACTTTTTGTTCTTATGCGTGTTTTGTCGAATAAATTCTTATTCTTATCTTTAGGTTATAGATAATTCATTTCCATAATGGTATTAGTGTAGTATATACCATATTCATTCATTCAATTCATTTATATAATCATTATGAAATGAAGATCATGTAGAACGAGTCGCATCACATCGTGGAGACGGTATTCCGTACGTACGCACGAGTGATGATATCGTTCCTATGATCGTGGAATTGTATTGGAGTATATATATATATTATTTCAGTATCAATATTACTTAATAATAATCATATATAGTTACTCTTTACACCATTATACCCATCCTTGTAAGGTGATGGTGGAAAATAGATTACACCACGGCGTGGAGACGGTATTCCGTACGTACGCACGCGCGGTGATTTCATTTTTCCGTAGGATGGATAGAAGGTGAATTAGGGTTGTTTCATATTTATAATAACATATCAGTATTTAAGTAATACTGATGTTATTACTTTATCATGAAACAACTAAAGAAGAAGAAGTTTGAAGAAGAAAGAAATTGAAAAGATCGGTAATGGATATTACCTCTTCTTTGGAACACCTCTTTGAATCCTCCACTTAAGGAACTAAGATTGGTCTTTGAAGAAGACCAGGACCTCTAGGATTATTCTAGGGAAGTGGAGAGGAGAAAATGGCAGGGGTTGGCCGAGCTTGAGTGCTCAAATTGGTGTGAGGAGGAGGGGGACGAGGTGCCCTTTTATAAGGGAGGAGAGGGGCACCTTAGGAATATCTCAAAATATTATTTTATATTAAAGTCAAAATCGGTTTATAATGGTTCCAAAGGGTCTTATTTCGAAGATAAAGTGGGGATGGGTCGAAATCCTATCAACCAATAGGATTTAGACAAGTTTAGGGTATTATTTTAACCTTATCAATTAGATTTAACTCTAAGTTAATTAATTTAACTTTTACCGTGTCTTTTTGTTTTCTTTCACTATATGGTTAATACACTTACTATAACATGCCAAACGAACCCCAAATTGTTTATTATTAATATATATATCTTTATCTAAGTCATTTGGCCGAACCTTAGATTTTTAAGAATAAAATAACAATTAATAATATAATATTTGATTTAAAAACTATTTTGTGTCAATTTTGACACTATTTGATATATGATTTTTGTGAAAGTCATAACAGAATTATATGTTTGAACCAAGTTGATTAAATCAACAATATTATATCATAGTAACCTATAAAATTAGTGGAATTCCTAAAAAGTCTTAAAATACATTTATTTTGGTATTTATATTATCAATTTTGTCAATATTTCATTAATAAGATAATTACTGCATCATCTTTGTGTCATAAATAAATTAAATTATTTGATGTCTAAAAATTACAAATAAAATACCATCATGTAGGAAATCTTTTTAGCTTTCTAATGAATATTTACAATTGAATTAACTTATGTATAACCCCATATTAAAAATGATTTACTTATTAAACTTTCATTTTAACTATTTTAACCCTTCTTTAAATAAATTAATAATAAATGTCCTAATCTAATCCAAGTGGGCCTAAATGGTCATATTTTATTCCTAAGTTTGTTTTTGGTCGAATTACACTTGTCCAATAGAATTAGGACATGTGTTAGGGTAATAGTAATATCATATTTACCCTTAGTTACTCTATTTACTATTAACCGCGGTAAAAAAAGTAAAAAGTTACTATTCACCAAAAAATTATTTTCATCTCATTGAACCACATTTTAGTCCTTGATATTAACCGTGTCTCTCAGATTTTTGAAATTCCATTCACAGAAGCGGTAAAATTAAGTTTTATGCAAAATTCAGTTTTTAACCTACCACTTAGTGGTTTCACTATTCATCAAAAATTGAAAGTTTTCAGAAAAATTCCAAAATTTCACCCTAGGCTAATTTCGATATTCTGAGTCCAAAAATGAAGTCCATTTTGAAAAATAAAATTTATAAAATTTCAAAAAGTGGTTATTACTATTCATAACGGCTAGTTTTAATAGCATATTGTTGTTTAGTGAAACTCGGTATTGCGTACGACGCAAGCTATCGAGGAAGGTCACGATTGCGTGTAAAGCAAGCCAAGCAAGTGTTGTGTAGAAAAAGATTCCTTTGATGATTTATATAACATAAAAGTCTCGGGTGTTACACGGAACTTGGCATCGAGTCGTCGATTTCCGTGGGCTCGGAGTTCTTGGCATTCTTCGCATTCTTCGTGTCCTTCGCGAAGGAGGATGAAAAACTCTTGGTTTCTGTCGAATCCTCTCAACGAAAATTTTTCCAGAAGTTGTGCGTTGGTCTTATTTTATTATTACGCCAACGGAATGAAAAAATGTTAGGAAACGATTAAATTAATTCGTAGAATTAATTCAACGAATAAAACCACCCAATTAATTTGTGCGTTATGAAATTAAGAAAACGCGTCAGTTGACTTTCATAATGACGGGTTATCGTGGGTGCGTTACTTAGGGGAAAAGAAACGGTGGGGCTCGTGCGGCCCCATCTCACAAATATCCTACCAAGAGGGTAGGATATTTTTGGATAGCACCCTATCCGCATCAACTCAGCTTAAGAAACATTAAGTGGATTCAAGTGGCTTCCAAGTGGCTTAATTGAAATAAAATAATGTTTGTCGTACAATTTATTTTATTTCTTGACTTTAATCCCAAAAATTAAAAACCACACCCGAGAAAACGCAACTTCAGAATAGGTGATTCTAAGAAATTACCGGTGCTTCGATTCCATCAGTGCCCTCAGAATTCGATTCCAAGCAATGGTTCAAAAGTTAGAAACACCCGCTCATCCGTTCACTGAACGTACCCGAGCCAAACTTTAGAAAATGATTTCGGGCACATCGGGCCTCGAAATCAGGTGCCGTCAGAAGCTGCGTTCTTGTAAAAATCCAAAGCAAATTATGAAAAAAATTTCCTTGAATTTTTTGGGTCATTACATCACTCCCACCTCAGGGCATTACAGACCCGTAAAGATATATCATAAACTAGGGAAACAAATGTGGGTACTGAGCATGCATCTGAGCCTCCCACTCCCAAGTGCTCTCCTGGAGGTTCTCGTGCTTCCATCTGATGTGCACAAGAGGAATCGATCGTCCACATAGGACCCACACCTGTCGATCCTCGATCTCCACCAGGACCTCTGCAAAAGTCGCCCCATCATCCACGTCTAGCTCCCCAAGGTCAACGATGTGCTTCGGGTCGTGCACGTATCTCCTCAGCTGAGATACGTGGAAGATGTCGTGCACCCGGTGGAACTGAGGTGGTAGAGCTAGGCGATAAGCCACCTCGCCAATCCTGCTGAGGACCTAGAATGGTCCTATGATGCGTGGAGACAACTTGCTGCCACGGCCAAATCTCTGTAATCCACGTCGAGGTGAGAAACTCAAGAAGACGTGGTCGCCATCCTTGAACTCTAGTGGGCTCCACCTCTTGTCAGCATAAGACTTCTGTCGGCTCTGAGCTGTCCTCATCCGCTCCTGGATGACCTGGACCTTTTCTGTCGTGGCCCGAACCATCTATGGTCCCACAAGTGCTGACTCCCCAGGGTCTGTCCAGCACAAAGGAGATCTGCAAGGTCTGTTGTACAATGCCTCGTATGGTGCCATCCTGATGGTGGAGTGGTATCTGTTGTTGTACGCGAACTCCACTAAGGGTAGGTGGTCCTCCCAGCTACGACCAAAGTTGAGGACACTTGCGTGGGGCATGTACCCAAGATTTGAATGGTCCTCTCTGTCTGACCATCCGTCTGAGGTTGAAAGGCGGTGCTCAGAAATAGCTGCGTCCCGAACGCCTCCTGCAACCCCTTCCAATGCTGGGAAGTAAAGCAAGCATCTCGATCGGAGACGATAAATGATGGCACACCGTGAAGCTGTACAATCTCCTGAACGTAGAGACGCCCCATGCTCTCCACTGAGCCCTGCTCTCTGATGGGTAAGAAGTGAGCCGACTAGGTGATTCATTCGACAATCACCCAGATGGAGTCGTGACCTTTGGAAGTGCGTGGAAGTCCAGTCACGAAGTCCATAGATATCCCGTCCCACTTCCACTCCAGGACCTCCAAGAGTTGTACCAAGCCTGCTGGTACCTGGTGCTCTGCCTTCACCTGCTGGCAGGTGAGGCATTGAGAAACGAACTCTGCCACAGCCTTCTTCATGCCTGGCTACCAGTGTTGTCGTCTGAGGTCCTGGTACATCTTCGCCACTCCAGGATGTACTGCCAAAGGAGAAGTCTGAAACTCTCTCAGCGCCTCCTATCGTAAAGTAACTGGTACCAAGGTACGTCCTATGAAAAGGATGTCGTGCTCTGCTCCAGAGGAGAAGCCATCAGGTGCATGTCCTGAGGATAACTGTGCACGCCGCGTCTCATAGTCAGTGTCCTCACGATGTGCCTCTCTGACCCACTGCAGTAGTGGAGGGGTGACTTTGAGAGACTGAAGGAAGGCTGATCCATCTCTATCCATGAAGGATATCTACAATGCGGCTAGCTGCTCTGTCACCTCCTCAAGTAGCTGAATGCCCGTCCTCCTGCTGAGAGCATCAGCTACCATGTTACCCTTCCCAAGAGTATAAACTGTCTCAAAGTCATAGTCCTGGAGAAACTCGAGCCATCACCTCTATCTCAGGTTCAATTCCTTCTACGATAAGATGTACACGAGACTATGGTGGTCAGAAAGGACTGTAAAGTGCTCGAACATCAGATAGTGTCGCCATGTCTTCAGAGTGAAGACCACTACTGCTAACTCCAGGTCATGGGTAGCGTAGTTCTGCTCATGCGGCCTCAACTGTCATGATCCATAGGCGATCACTGCCCACTCCTGCATCAGGACACATCCGAGTCCGATCACTGATGCATCGCAGAAGACTACGTAACCTACTCCCCCCTCAGGCAACCTCAAGATAGGTGCACTGGTCAATCTCTGTCTCAGCTCCTGGTAGCTCTGCTGACATCTGTCTGACCACAAAAGGGTTTCCCCTTCTTCGTCAAAGATTAGAGTCAACTCTGGAGAAGTCTGCCACAAACTTCCGATAGTATCCAGCTAGTCCCAAGAAACTCCGCACCTCTGTCACGCTCCTGGGTGTCTCCCAAGCTAGCACCGCCTCAATCTTCGCAGGATCCACTGCAACTCCCACCACGGAAATGACGTGCCCCAAGAAGTGGACCTCACATATACAAAACTGACACTTTGAGAGCCTTCCACAAAGCTGGTGCTCTCCGAGTGTGTCTACTACAACACGTAAGTGGTAGGCGTGCTCCTCCTCGGTTGTCGAGTAAATCAAAATGTCTTCGATGAAGACCACAACAAATCGATTGAGGTATGGCTGAATGATCCTATTCATGAGGCCCATTAACATCGCTGAAGCATTGGTTACGCCGAATGGCATAACCAAGAACTCATAGTGGCCATACCGACACCTGAAGGCCGTCTTCTTCACGTCCTCGTCTCGAACTCTGAGCTGATGATAGCCTGACCTGAGGTCTATCTTCGAGAACCACCGTGCTCCCTTGAGCTGATCGAAGAGGTCATCAATCCTTGGTAGCAGATACTTGTTCTTCACTGTCACCTGGTTTAGGCAACGATTATCGACACAAAGTCGCAAGCTCACGTCCGCCTTCTTGGTGAACAGTATCGGGGAAGCCCAGTGTGAAACACTGGGTCGGATGAATCCCTTTCCCTGCAAGTCCTCCAACTGTACATGTAGCTCTCGAAGCTCGGCGGGGGCCATCCGATATGCTGGAGTGGATATCGGGGCTGTCCCGAGGTACAAATCAATATAAAAGTCTACCTCTCTGCGAGGAGGTAGTCCTGGAACGTCGTTGGGAAAGACGTCAGCATACTGAGCCACCACTGCAGGAAAACTAGGACTCCCCATGTCAACAGCTCCTAGGATGAGGCTAGTCAACTGATGAGTGATGGGATGTCCTCTCCTCTGCGAGAGTCCATCCTGTGTTGTGAAGGCTTCCTTCTCGCCGGTGAAGGTGAACCTGCTCCCGTCGGTGCGTACACATCACACCTTGCGCCTAATACAGTCAATCTGTGAATGGATTTTAGACAACCAATCCATGCCCAAGATGACGTCGTAAGGCCTCGACGCTGCTACAAGAAGATCCCAGCTGAAGATCTCGCCTCCTAGAGTAAGCTCAAACTATCGGCACCAGTGCGTAATCATCGAGTCTGCTCCCGTAGGAGTCTCTAGCCGTAAGGATCGAGCCAACGACTCTGTTGGAATCTCCGAGCTCCGAACAAGGGCAATGGCTACGAAAGAGTGACTGGCTCCTTTGTCAATAAGAACTACAGCAAGGGTGGAATAGATACAGATCATTTCTCGGATCATCTCGGGAGCACCGTGGTCGTAGGACTCTGCTGCCTGGAGCTGTGCATGTCTCTGCCATCCAGCTCCCTGTAGTCGGGGCGGGCCTCCTGGTGGTGGTGGTGGTAGAGCCTCAAAGCGTCCCCCACCACCTGCTTCTCGGCCAACCTCCTCTGCCTCGTCCGCCTCCTCCCTACGGACCTCCACGGTCGACCCTCTGCCTCTGCCTGGGTGGGCCCTCAACTGTGTACTGCTCCTCGGAACGATGGGTCGGGCAGTCACGATCCATGTGACCCTACCCTCCGCAAGTGTAGCACTGCTTGCCTCTCGAAAGACTGGCTCCACGCTGTGTTCCCTGCACTGCTGAGCTAGTGTCCTAAGGCTGTCTGCGTGCGGGTCTGGTCTGCCTGGAACCCTGAGTCATTCGTCGACTGCCCGCTGCGGAAGACTCTTCTATGTGCCACCCCGCGGTAGGTCTCTCCGCTAGAGAAGTCTCAGCAAGGAAGCTCTCGATCAAAAGGGATTGCTCCAGTACTCCTGCATGGGTCGGGATGCTGAGGGAGATTAGCGATTCCATGATCTCGTGCCTCAATCCCTGCTCAAAGGTCCGGGCCCGGAAGAACGGGTCCCGTACCATGTCGGTCGAGTAGCGCGAGAGATCAGTGAATCTCTCCGAGTACTGGGCAACCGTCAAGCTGCCCTGCCGCAGCTGAAGAAGCTCCTGGATGCGCACTACACGAAGGGTGGTCGGGAAGAACTCTGAGCGGAAGAGGCCCTAAAAGTTTGTTCAGATGAGAGAGGCCTCATCGTGCACCTGGAGCATCAAGCTCCACCATCGTCCTGCTGCTACGTGCAGTAGGCTCGCTGCGAGGATCAACATGAGGTCTGCTGGTGTCCTCACTAGTCTGAAAACTCGAACAACTGCCTCCAGCCAGTCCTCGGCTGCCTGGGGGTCTGTCTCCCCGCGGAACCTGGGCATTCGCTGGCGCTGGAACTCATGCGGTGCACTGAGGCGACGTGCATCGTCAGCGTCTGGTGCTGGAAGCATCGGTGTCTCGGAGGGTAGAGGTACCGCTGGTGCCTCCGCTGTCAAAGGGCCCTATACCGAGGCCTCGTTGCTTGGCGGGTTGTCGTCACGTACCACTCTCGGAGCCCTTGCTGGCTACCGTTATGGGGCCATCCTGAAAAGGAAACAGGTGCGCCATGGTAAGAACCGTATACCTGGTGATCTGATATGAAGTAATCACAAAGAAAACTTGAAACACACATGCAATCAATGTTTTCGTTCATTAAGTCAGAAATCAGAAGTCAGTGTCCTGGTGTACGGATACGTCGGCCGCCGCACCAACACTGGACTCCCTGGACTCATAACCACACCCAATACGCTAAACACTATTTATATACATAGAATAAAGATCAGAGTCTGCGGTAGAACTGACCACCTCTGATACCAATTTGTCACGACCCGTCCATGGGGCCTGCATCGTGACTACCCCAAGCCCGCCTTCCATAGGCCAGGGGCTGGCGACTAGCACCAAGGCGTAAATCCCGGTAAAAAGGGAAGTCATTTCCTTTGTAATGTAAATAAGCACCATAGAGTAAGCAAGCGGAAAAGTAAACACTAAGTAAAACCTGGTACAATAGTAAATGCGAAAAGTAAAGGGGGTTGGAAATACAAGCCCAACTGTAAAGTACTACTGAAAGGGGAAAAACAGCAACTGAAAAGTAAATCCGCAACGTCGAGCCATCCTCTGGATGTCCCACCTGAAGGGTGGGTATAGAAATCCAACACTTCTCCTTGGGTCCAGCCTACCACTCCGAGTACACCTCGCCCAGTGGTCCACCTCTAGGTATCGTCCTGCTCCGCAAGCCTCCACCATGATCAGCGATGTCCGTCGTCTGCAACCAACACAACGAAGTGCGGGCATAGCCCGTGTATGGGTGAGTATAAGCTACTCATTAGGGACCCCGAGACCCCCGAGGGTCTCCGAGAATCCACAAAGGATAATCCAAAAAGGAAATATACAAACACAAAGTAACATCCGACACGGCTTAGGTATATACCCATACGTATACCTAAGTCATCAATACTCGCTCAACTCCAACATCCGAGCTCAAGTACAACCCTGTCCACACATGAAAGCCAAACGTAAAATTCACACAGGATAGCTCAACACAATCCCCAAACGAAAGTAAAACGAAAATCCACACAGGATAGCACAACACAATCCACAAAGGAAAGTAAAACAGAGTTTCATCTCACACATGTATGCTTTTTCAAATGACGATAGAGATGATCATTGATCCATCTATGTCGTCGGACCCATGATGGATTGATAGGTACTAACCCCCGCAATGACCCACAAAGGATCTGACCCACAAAGGATGGATAGGTAACTAACCCCCACAAAGACCCACATAGGATCGGGCCCACACAGGACCTGTAGGCGTTGGCCCACACAGGACCGCTGAGCACTGACCCACACGGGATCGGACCCACACAGGATCGGTAGCACTGACCCACAAAGGATCGCTGAGTGTTGTAGTCATCGCCGTCGAATCCACTGAGGATCTGTGCACAGTCGTCGTCGTCATAGTAGCAGTCGAAACAGCTCTAGGGTTCCCGCACACAGCAAGCTCATTCGGGAGGGTCCGCTCCACGAGCCGAGAGGACGATACATCAACATACACATAGTCCATAGTTGATGTATCCAAAAGTTCTGTATCTCCAACAGGAACTCAACGTCGCAGACGGTGCGTCAATCAGACGCCCGGTCTGAGAGTTATTGGCTTTTTCGTTTCAGGGGCCCGGTTGGTTTTTAAGGCAAAACCAACCCGACCGTACTCCAACTGCGTCCAAACCCTGGGTGGAGTATGCCAAAAGATCCGTATCACTTAGAGGAAAACAAAAAAGTCGACGACACGTCAATCGGACGTCCGATGCTCAACATATGAGCGTTTCCGCTCCGAGGGCCCGGTTGGTTTTGTGTACAAACCAACCCAGCCGAACCCAATGTATTACGAAACCTTGAAAGCGATATACCGAAATGACCGTCTTGATCCACGTATCGCATCGCCACTAACGGAACATTGTTCGGAGGCCCGTAGCTCAAGTTACGGGCAAAAGACTGAAACAGTCTGAAGACAGGGGGTCTGGACCCGGCCCGACTCGGGTCGAACCGACCCGGGTCTGGGTCAGACCCGGTTCGGCACGGCCTGGTCCGCCCGGGGCGCGACCCGGCCGGTCGGGCCGGCTCAGCTCGGCTCGGCCGAGTGGCCGACCGAAGGAGCCGCGGGGCGCTGCCCCTCGCAAGAAGATGGTGTCGCGGCCCCACGTGGGGCCGCACTGGATTCAGCGGACACGGCTTTTTCTGCGTCCCGTGCGTGTGAGCCAGACCCACGTGGTCGCAGGTCCGCTGGCCGCCGCCGCTGCGGCGCTCCGGAGACCCGCGCCGCCGGTGGTTTCTACGGGCCACCGGAGTTGCTCCGGTGGTCCGTTTTCCTTCCCGTCTACGCCGAAGCTCCTCCCGGGTCCCGTTCTTCACTGTAGAAACAATGGATCGTCCCTGTGACATGTTATGTCGTCGCCCTCCAATCCGCGCATCAAAGAAGAACTATGGAGGGTAGTCGGGCCAGGTTTGTTTGGAACGCACCCTCCGCGTTAGATGATAACAGTCGTGAGAAATTATCAACACATAGAAAACATATCAAAAACAATTTTAATAAATTAAAATTGTTCTTATGAATCCGGGTTCTTTGTTTTGAACAGAAGCATCCACGGAGTAAAATCATTCCCAATAAAACCCCTACCTTGTCAAGTCGTCGCACACACGTTCTTCGCGGAATTGATCGTCGCGTTGAAGGAGGGGATCCTCGCGTCGTCGCGGTATCTGGTGTTGCGTCGATGAACTCTGAGGACCAAGAAACAACAGATTTAATTAATAATAATTAAATCCATATTGTTGTTTTAATCCACAATGTAAATTTTTTTAAAAAAAGAAAGAGCGCAACCCCCAACCTTGTCGCTGCCAATCGAAGGTTGTCGCAGAAGAACGTCGCAGAAGATGAATCTTCGGCGTCGCAGAACCTGGCGTCATGTCGTCGATTTCCACGGGCTCGACGATCTTCGCGTTCTTCACCTTCTTCGCGTTCTTCGCAAAGGAGGATGAAGAACTCTTGGTTTCTATCAAAACCTCTAAACGAACATTTTTCCAGAATTCGTGCGTTGGTCTTATTTTATTATTACGCCAAAGGATTGAAAACAGGTTAAGAAATGATTAAATTAATTTATAGAATTAATTAAATGAATAAAACTGCCCAATTAATTGGTGCGTTATGAAATTAAGAAAATGCATCCATTGACTTTCATAATGACGGGTTTTCGCGGGTGCGTTACTTAGAGGAAAAGAAACTATGAGGATCATGCGGGCTCCACCTCACAAATATCCTACCAAGAGGGTAGAATATTTTTGGATAGAACCCTATCCGCATCAACTCAGCTTAAGCAGCTTTAGTGGCTTCAGGTGGCTTCCAAGTGGCTTAAGTGAAAAAAATAGAGTTTGTTGTACAATTTATTTTATTTCTTAACATTAAGCCAAAAAATTAAAAACCACACCCGAGCCAACGAAACTCCGGAAGAGGCATTTCTAAGAAATTACCGGCGATGCGATTCCATCGGTGCCCTCATAATTCAATTCCGAGCACTGGTTCAAAAGATAGAAAAACCCGCTCGTCCATTCACTGAACGTACCCGAGCCAAACTTCGGAAAATGATTCCAGGCACACCGGGCCTCGGAATCAGGTGCCGTCAGAAACTGCGTTCTTGTAAAAATCAAAAGAAAATTAAGAAAAAAATTTCCTTGAATTTGTCAGGTATTTACACAAATTGAATTGATATTTTATAAGAACAATCTGGAGGTCCTATAGGGACGTGTACAAGTCAACCCCACCTCAATCTGAGGCACTGTGTGGCCGCTATCACACAAAGGGACTCAATTTTTTTTAAATGGACAAGATTTTAAGTGAAAACAACAACTGACCTACGTAAATATGACCAAACGCATTCGGAATGCATTCATCGTTTATATGAATGATTCAAGGGTTCTTGGTGATGTGTACGAATCAACCCCGCCTCAATTCGAGGCACGGTGTGGCCGCTAGAACTCAAAGGGTATCTATTTTGTTTAAAGTGGACAAGATTTTAAGTGAAAAAAACAACTATTCTAAGGAAATCTGACCAAATTCATTTAGATTTCATTGATCTTTTAAATGGGGGTCATGGAATGTGATCTATCAGGGTCCTCATATATATCAAGTCATGGTTGGCCTAGTATAATAGGGTGATCATGTGTTTGGGTCTATGATACTTATGGGCTTATATCTGGATGAAAATACTCCCATTTGGGAGGGTGGATATGCTTATGGGTCTTATTCCTTAAATGAGAATACTCTCATAGGAGAGGGATAAGATGTATATTGGTATAATTCCCCAAATGAGAATACAACTATAGGAGTGGGATGAGGTTCTTATCAGGAATATTCACTGAATGAAAATAATCCCATAGGGGAGGGCTGAGATGATTATATTGATTATGCCTCAAATGAGAATACACCAATATTTGAGGGTTGATAAGCTTCTAGGGATTATTATTTGGATGATAATACTCCCATATGGTAAAGAATATATGCTTCATAGTATTATTCCCTAAATAATGGTACTCCCATAGTATAGAGATGAGATCCTTTTAGGTCTTATGCCTCGGAATTGGAAGAACAAATATGGGTGGTCTGAGATAGTGTTGAGGGTATTCCCTAGGAGAGAAAACTATAATAAGTGGATTACCATGATGGATTATAAATAAAACTCACATATTGGAGGTCAATGATAATTATGTATATAGTGGGGATACCATGGTATATTATATGTTTTTTGTGGTTCCTATGATGTACTCAGAGAAACCCTAACATTGGATGAAGTAGGTATGGTTGATCAAGAATTAATACTTCAGAATCACTGTGTCTTGTTGTAGATGGGGTAGGACATGGTCAAAATATATTTTTATAATGTCGACACGATCCTTTTGAAATGATTGTTAAAAGTTCAGCACTTGGAAAATTAATTTGGGTTTAATCATGGTCATGGATTTGAGGATCAATGATGATTTTTTATTAGTTTTATTTCAGTTCTTTCTCAACTAGGTAGTGCATATTTCCTGATCATGCACTTACAATAGCCTAATGTAGGTTTAATATTGGGGGTTTATTAATGAAATTCATCCCCCCCCCCAAGTGATACCCCCTTTATTAGCACCGAGCTTTACAGTGTGTTTTTAGTGTTGTTAAAGCCCATTTTTAGCGCTGTTAATGCCCATTTTTGTAATAGTGCATGCACTAAGAACGCTCAATAAAACAGGGTCGATTCTCCAGGATTACATATTACATATCTTCTCATATCACAACCAAGATCATACCACATCATATTTGGCATCCACACACTTATATCAACCCATAATGGGCATAGATCTATGAAACCGAGAGAAGTGAAGAAGTAGATCTAAGTAGATATATGAAACCGATCAAGAATGATCACATACCTCAAGAATCTGAGTTCAATTATTCAATAGGTACCTTCAAATCTCCTATATAATTATGGGAGAACCATCCTTGACATTAGGAGAACCAAAATCCCGAGTTAGGGCCACTTAGGAAGAAAAATGTGCCACATAGAGGCAAAAAATCGTGAGATCCCCTTTTATAGGATCTCGTTTAAGTGGCCATATGGTTTTCTTGCATGGTTAGGAAAACTGTGTGCTAACCGTGAATTATCCACTGCCTAGGAAGACCCTCCACATATGGTTTGGCTGCATGGTTAGACAAACCGTGCACCGCACGTGTGGAATCTACTGCCTCCAAGATCAACTACACATGGTTTGGCAGCATGATTTAGACAAACCATGTGCCACCCGGGCACCTTCACCTTTTGCCACAAAACATCATTTCACATTCTCTTGACTCTCCCATTCATCACCCTTAACATTAAAACCATGAAAATACCCAAGAAATATTTACATACACGAAACTAGGGGTACTACATTATCCCCACCATTGGTCTTTCCGTCCTCAGGAAATAGAAATCCTTCACCCAACTGAATGAGTTCAGACCACTACTCTTTCATTTCCTCCTCACGTTCGATAGTCTCATTATGAATCTGACCATGATTCCATAAGACCCGAAGTAGACCGATTATTTTTCCATGCAAGACTTTCTCTTGAATATCCACAATCCATACTGAGATTTGTGTCAATGAAGCATCTGACTGTAGTTCAACGTGATTCCATCTAATCACATGGTCAGGATAAGGCTGATACTTTATAAACTGAGATACATGGAACACATTATTCATAAAAATGAACTGTGGTTGTAATTACAACTGATATTACACCTCTACAACCTGTTAAAATATCTCAAATTTTCCAATGTATCTAGGATATAACTTTCCCTACTTCCCAAAATGACGATGTCCAAGCCTTGGAGGGATCCTCAAGAAGACATGATCACCAACTATAAATGACAATGGTCTTCAACAGTGATCTTCATAATATTTCTGATGACTCTGAGCTGTCTTCGTCCTCTTTCTAATCAACTGGATCTTCTGTGTAGTTTCTTGAACAATTATTGCTGTGACTAGTGAAGTTTCACCCATTTCCACATAGCATAGTGGAGAACGAAAAGGATTCCCATACAATCCTTCAAACAGAGCCATGAGTATCAAGGCCAGATAACTGTTATTGTATGAGAAATCTAATAAGGATATATTCTCCTCCCATGAACCACCAAAACCAATATCAAAATCCAACAACATATCTTCCAAAGTTTGAATCGTTCACTCGGATTGACCATACATTTGAGGTTTATACGTCATTCTCATAGTCAACTGGGTTCAGAGAGCATGTTGTAATGATTTCCAGAAACGAGATGTGAACCTCGGTTCTCTATCAGAGACTATAGACACTAGTACACCATGCCTATTTAAAACTTCTCATATATATATTTTTGAGAGATCTTCCACCATATGGGTATCAAGAATAGGGTTGAAATGGGCCGACTTTGTCACATGATCCACTATCACCCAAATATCATCATGTTTCTAGAACGTTCTTGGAAGACCTGTAACAAAATCCATTGTTATCTGATCCCATTTCCACACTGCTATTGGCAATGATTGTAACATACCAGCTGGTCTCTAATGCTATTCTATATCACGCTGACAATTTATGCACTATGAGAGGAACATGGAAACCTTCCTTTTCATGCCGCTCCACCAAAAATGCACCTTCAAAGCCATATACATCTTTTGTGTACCTGGATGTATATCCCATATTTAATGGTGGTAAGAATGAGGGATTTTATCTGGAAAACCCATAGGTACAACCATCCAATCTATAAAACACAAAACTAACCCCCCATCAAGTTTCCAGCCATCAATAGTCTCCCCACTATTGTGTTTTGAACATACAACCAATGATTCTGCATCCGATGTTTGTGCTTATTTGATCATTATTACTAAATTAGGAACCATCGTATCTAAAAATAAAAGAGCAACATCACCTCGTTCTTCACATTCCACATGCATGTTGACTAAAACTGACATCAACTACCATTCATTTGATGGTTATTTCACTAACTGAAAATATGAATTTCTATTCAATGCATACACCACAAAATTTCCTTTTCCCGGTGTGTACACCAAGTCAACGTCAATCATCTGAAGATACTCCATCAACCTTCTTTTCCCCGTGTTCAAATCTCAGTCTGAGAAAATGTGTTTCAAGCTTATGTGATGTGTAAACGTAGTAAATTTCTAACCTATGGGAAAATTTCTCCTTGTTTTCAAAGCATGAATGACTGTAGCTAACTCCAAATCATGTGTTGGGTAATTATTCTAATGAACCCTCAATTGGCATGAACCATAAGCAACCACATGATATATTTTCCTGAGAACACAACCCAACCTTGATCCAAAAGCATCACAATACACCACATACCCCATTCTTGATTCTGGAATGATCAAGATAGGTGACTATGTAAGATGAACATTCAGTTCCTAGAATGACTTATGAAATTATTCTAACCATTGGAATGGTGGATTATTCTTTGTCAGAGATGTAATTGGTGAAGCGAGTCATGAGAAATCACGCACAAAGTGTCGGCAGTAACCAGCTATACCATGAAAACTGCATCTCTCAAACACATTCATCGGTTGTTTCCAAGAGATAATAGCCTCTATCTATTTAGGATCAACAGAAATGCCTTTCTCAAAAATGACATCGCCAAGGAAATGTAATTCTTATATCCAAATATCACACATAGATAATATTTCATTCAAAAAATGATCTCTCCATATTTGTAACATTGTTTCTATGTGTACCTCATGATCAGCCCTTGTCTTTGAATATACCATGATTGAATCCACAAACACCACAAAAAAAGAATCTAGATATCACTAAAATATCCAATTCATTAAGGCCATGAAGACCATAAGTTCATTCCTTAGACCAAAATGCATGACTACATATTCATAGTGGCCATATCTATTTCTGAAAGCTGTATTTGGAATATCCTCCTTCTGAACTCACAATTGGTGATATCCTTATCGCAAGTCAATCTTGGAGAACCACTAATCTCTACTTTATTGATTGAACATATATACAATGAATGGAAGTGGATATCTATTCTTTATCGTATCTTGGTAAAGTTTATGATAATCAACACACAACTGAAGAGTTCCATCTGCCTTCTTCACGAACAAAACTGGTACTGCCCACAAGGATTTACTAGGTCGAATGAAACCCTTGCATTCCAGCTCCTCTAATTGCACTTTCAATTCCTGTAACTCTGTTGGTTCCATCCTATAAGATGGAAGGGAAATAAGACTTATCTTCAGAAGGAGATCAATCGTAAACACCACTTACCTTAGAGGTAGTAACACTGAGATGTTATTGGGAAAGACATAAGGAAATTAAACCACAAAAGTTGGAAAACTATTTTCCTCAATATCGTCCATTGATTCCAAGTTCAACATTACCAATTGTTAAAATATTGTTCCCTCCATTGCATCCAACAAGATCTTTGCACCTTTCTTTACCTTCCTCTATGCTCTGAAGATATGTTCGATGTCGTCCTCTGTTGTGAAACAAACCATTCTTCTATAGTAGTCGATGTGATCCTTAAACATTATCAACCAATCCATACCTAGGATTACATCATATAAATCTATGTCCAACATCAATAATTCACATTTCATCCCAGATCCTTCAACAGTTATAGCGAATTATCTACTCACAAAGACTTGACTGCTTTATTCTCCAACAAGAGTTTGCATTTTCAAAAAAATGGACTTCATTTCTAGCTTTAAAAAAGGAATTCAATAGTATGAGAAGCAATGATGGAATGTGATGAACCGGTATCAAATATCACGTGAACAAGGGTAGAATTAAAAAGAATCGTACCTCTCACCATAGATAGTCCAGCCTACTCATCGACCATCAACCGCTCAGCTCCATTCAAATGATTCATCGTTGCACTATTCTCCTTGTTGCTTTGTTGAAATTTCCATGGTTAATGAGTCCTGGTATTTCTAATATCACCATGGCTTGATCTATTATGCTGATGAGACATATTCTACTGTCCTCATCCTGTCGAAGCATACGATGCTTGCGACGTCTGAAATTGTCCTGATCACCCGACCTAAGATCCTTGCGAAAATAGCATTGAAGATGTCCCATATTGTTTCCATTATGACATGCTCTAGGTTTTGCTGTAAAATCTCACTTTATGTGGTCTAGAAAACCACATTCGAAACAACCTTCTTTTCTCTGGGTTCATGGAGGAAGGTTCACTAATCCAACCGTCTAGTTCTAATTTCCACTTGCACCATGGAAATAGGTGTCCCTTTTCTGCTTGTTCCCAACAATTTAGTTCCCACCATTTCCAAAGGATATCATCATTCATACTCTTATAGATCCCGAGATATCAATTTTAGCAATAGTATCTCATTTCACCATCTCTGTATAAACCATAGTACATATCACCACAATCTTTGATCGAATCTCTTACATTAGCCTCGATTTGAAGATGTGTGCCTTCAAAGACGCACTTGCCACAACATCTGGTGCAATGCATACTAAGTTAATTAATATTTTGAATACTCTGTGATAGAGGGACTCTCTTGTTTCATGTTGAATAATTCAATTGTTTTCTATATCTTGAACGTGTGAGGATAGAATTGTTTGTTGAACAATTCCTCACAATCCTCCCACCTAAGGCCTTCATCCAAATTATCCTAAACTGCTAAATCCAACCACTTATGTGCAATATCCTAGAGAATAAACGTTGCAAGTATGACCTTTAGATCTACTGGTGTGCCGATGCAATTGAAGATACAATTCATCCTACTCAGCCACACCTCCTCCTTCTCGGGTTCAGCCTCAACCCAAATGTTCGGTGGATTCTGCTTCATGAACTGGATGGTATGATCCACATTCCCTGGTTCATTCCTCCGATTACCCATTTCCATAGCATCAAAATCTTGGATGATACTCTAAACTAGATCATGGTTCACACATTGTTCCTGTACACCCACATCTTCTACAGCTTCTTCAGGTTGAATTCTAAGATGTCTACCAGGTGCCATTTCCTAAACCAACATCAAACTCGGTCAATCTCACTCTCTAGTGACTGATGGATTATCATTTCAAATTCAATCACATCAACTATCACAACATTGTTTTTCCAAAAACATCATTTTTCCATGTTCAGTCTTTTTTCAAATCATTCTGCATGATTTTGAATATTTAACCATTTTCAAAATACACCTAATATCCAGTTTTCAAAATCATTCATTTGAAAATCAATTCTACATTTTTCAAAAATTTACATCTTTGAACAAAATCATAACTCATTACTCACCATGAGATATGATATACTAGTGGGATTTCATTCCTCTACAATTCATTTCATTCTCCTCTCATTGGCTAAACCCATGACAATGATATTTCCATCATTCTAGAAGTGTATCAAAAGCACTTCTATACCCAACACCCTTGAAACATGAAGATCAGAATAAACAAGATAGCTACGTCCTTTTATGATATACGTTTCATGTTCCAACAATCCTACTCCTATATATGATTTTGACCCAAGTAATAGACAACAATGAATTTGAACACCAAGTCCAAGAATATTGATGATTGCTTGTTAGGCATGGACCGAACAAGCTGATACCATTTTTATTGACACACCAATTCTCATTGGATGGAGAGTAGAATGAGTCATTAAATGGCCTTAATTGACATCCTAAAGGCGCCAAAGGCTGGCAATAAATGACAAGTGGTTTCAAGTACAAGTGGGGGATGATTTACCCTTTAAGAAATAGACCCATCTACTAACCATTCTCTATATGATGCGTGAAAAAATGAAATACCAATAAGAAACTTCATTTATGTTTAACCACATCAGAGTACACAATAGCGGAAGAACAACTGAATACCCTTGTTGGCGCAAGAATATTGCACGAAATGAAGGGATGAAAAAGAAAGCTGGCACACTGCCTTGTGAAGCACCGTCGCGAAGCACCAACACGAGGCACCCCAAGCATCGTGGTCTCGTGAAGCTTCAGAGGCGGTAACTCTCCGCGAACGCATTTGACGTTCGTGAGCCCACTGCAAAGCTCCAGAGGCGGTAACTCTCTATGGACACTGTTGACGTTCGCGAGCCCACCGCGAAGCTCTAGAGGAGGTAACTCTTCAAGGATTCCATTGACGTTCACGAGCCCGCCGCGAAGCTCCAGAGGCGGTAACTCTCCACGGACGTCGTTGATGTTCACGAGCCCGCCGTGAAGCTCCAGATGCGGTAACTCTCCACGGACACCGTTGACGTTCGCGAGCGCACCACGAAGCACCTGAGGTGGTGTGCGATTTTTTCTTCGCGGCGCCCCTTGCCTATAAATACTGGACTCCCCCTGAGTCCTGGAGACGGACAATCTGACCTTTCGGCTTCTCCTCTCCTAAATCGTGAAGCACCCTTTTCCCCCGGGAATCATGAGCTCCGCGAGGTACTTCTACTTCACGAGACGCCTTTTCTTGGTATCGTTATGACCTCCTCTTTTGAGAGGGATGACCTTCGCGAAGCTCAAGGGAATTCGTGAAGGAAGGGGATTCCCAAGGGAACCCGTGCAGCCGCGGAGTGTTTATGCTTCGCGAAACACCCAACCCATACTAGTGATCCCTATGCTAAGGCATGATCTCTACACATTGCAAAGCACACTAATTCGCAGCACCCTGCTTCGTGAGGCACCCCTTCTTCGTGAGGCAGTGCTCCGCGAATACTATTCCACTTCGCGAAGAACCCTCCACTCACACCTATGCCACTTGCTAAGGCCAAGGCACACTGCTTCGCGAAGCACACTCTTTTGTTTGGAAATTCCTCTTCCCGTGCGACCCTCCAGGTTTGCACAATGTGATTTCAAAGTCCCATGGACAATACCACTCATAGCATTGCTTCGATTAATGCTTCTTCACATAGGCACGCTAACGTCTATTGCTTCTTCGCATAGAAACGCTATTGTGGACCCCTCGGTGGTTCGCTCTACAACCCCCCTTGACCACGGCCTTACTGGTACCTTCCCTTCCCCAAGGACTAGAGGTTACCGGTTATGTATGTCCTAGGGGTGAAGAGTGAACCTACTTCGTCTGAGATGCAGGACGTTAAACTACCAAGCATCACGTCCTCAACACATGACATTAAACTGTGACCTGACCTCGTGCCTCTCACGAAGGGTCCCCCCAGCTCGAACATTCTTTACACCACTTGTCTCCACAGGAGTAGAATCACCCATCCACAAGGGATGATATCCTCCTTATTGGAGTGGTGTATGTTCATAGGAGAAGGGAAACCCTAGTTCCCCAACGAATGGTTGCACCCATGCATCTCTGTACATCCCCACTACCAATGTCAGTGGAGGGAGTGATAAGGAACGAGGCACCCCCATCATTGGACACAAATCCCTCTTTCGCTGCGCTTTGCCAAACCTCGGTCCTCCATCCTGGAGTAAGTCCCAGCACCATGGGCCGCCTAATGAGTAAGCCCCTCTTTGGTTCTCACGGAAGCATCCTTCGCGATGTGATCTTCAGGTCCTCGCAACCTCTTGTTTCTCACACTGATCATGACTCACGTGGGCTTAGAGTGAGCACCGACCCTGACCCCCACCCTCAGAAAACTATAAGGAATTTGATCCATGTCAAGGAATGGTACGTAGGATGCCTCCATGAGTTTCAAGCCACATTACTCAGTCGTTCATTCACGTCGAGTTTCGCCCCCATCCAACATGACGATAAACTGCATGTCCCCATCCAGCATGATGATAAACTGCATGTCTTCATCCAGCAATAAGTTAAACTGCACGCCCTCGTCCGGCATGATGTTAAACTGCATGTCCTCATCCAGCATGACGTTAAACAGCACACCCTCATCCAGCATGACATTAAACTGTATGCCCCTTGTCCCGCATGACACCAAACTGCACACCCATTTGAACTACGAGGTTTTTGATCCATGTGAAGGCATGGTACGTAGGAACCCTCTACGAGGTTCAAGCCCACCCATCATCCAATTCACGTAGAGTTATAACTTTGTACAGCATGACTTTAAACTGCATTCCAGTCCGACGGCAAGCCGATGCGACCAACCCGAACTACGAGAACTTAGATCTGTGTCAAGGCATGGTACGTAGGATGCCTCCCCGAGGTTCAGGCCCAACAATCTTTGGCCTAGACCGTCTACTTGTCGGTGTGCCAAGCCCCCCCCCCCCCCATTTTCACCCAAACTATGAGGACTTTGATCTATGTCAAGGAATGTTACATATGAAGCCTCCCAGAGGTTCAAGCCCATCTCCCATCGGACCAAGGTCCATCATTTACGTCGGTTCGCCGACACCCACCACCCTTCGTTCATTCACGTCAGGGTTCCCTACCATCCCGCATGACATTAAACTATGTTCCATCAATCCTTTGAACTACGAGGACTTTGACCCATGTCATGGCATGGTACGTAGGAAACCTTATCAAGGTTCAAGACCACCACTAGTGGACCCACAGGTCTACTTTCATGTCGTTTCACCGATGAAACCCTTTGAACAAT
Organism: Viscum album; assembly: GCA_963277665.1. Lineage (NCBI taxonomy): Eukaryota > Viridiplantae > Streptophyta > Magnoliopsida > Santalales > Viscaceae > Viscum > Viscum album. The sequence continues at coordinate 1,599,896,014 of OY728161.1, forward strand.
GAGGTCATTGATCCATGTCAAGGCATGGTACGTAGGAAGCCTCCCTGAGGTTCAATCCCACCCCTCATCGGACCATGGTGCACTTTTGTGTCAGTCCGCTGAAGCATGGGACCAAGGTCCGCCTTTAAGTCGGTTTGCTGACGACATCCATCGGACCAAGGTCCACTTTCACGTCGGTTCACCGACAAATCCCCTTTGAACTATGAGGAATTTGATCCATGTCAAGGCATGGTACGTAAGAAACCGTCCCAAGGTTCAAGCCCACCACTAGTGGACCCACGGGTCTACTTTCACGTCGGTTCACCGATGAAACCCTTTGAACTACGAGGTATTTGATCCATGTCAAGGCATGGTACGTAGGAAGCCTCCCTGAGGTTCAAGCCCACCCCTCATCGGACCAAGGTCCACTTTCATGTCAGTTCGCTGAGGCATGGGACCAAGGTCCGCCTTTACGTCGGTTTGCTGACGACATCCGTCGGACCAAGGTCCACTTTCACGTCGGTTCGCCGATGAAGCCTCTCTGAACTACGTGTTCTTTGATCCATGTCACAACATGGTACATAAGAATCCTCCACGAGGTCCAAGCCCACCACCACTAGGACCCTCTTGGTCCTCCCCATTCACGTCAGCTCGCTGATGATGCCCATCAGACCAAGGTCCACCATCATGCCGGTTCACTAGCACCATCTAGAACTACGCGGACTTTGATTCCCTGCCATGGGGATACGTAGGAAGCCCCTTTAAGGCTCAATCCCAACTTCACTGTTTCCCTTACGATGGTTCCTTTCCATTCCACCCTCCACTTCTTTCATCCATCCTCCATCCACCCCGATCCTCGCCCGGACCGTCATATCCCGGTGAGACCATGTCGGTACGCTCCTCTTCATAGCCGCCCATGGGCTAGCCCCGGTATCGGCATCCCTTAAATGGAAATCCCTCAATCCGATCTATTCTAGCTAATTCTCTGATCAGGCTGATCCGTCTCCACTGGACGTTAAGCCCGCGGTGTACCCTGTGTTAAACACGGGAAGCTGAGGAAAACCTCAGATATGTGTCTATGGCATATAATTCCCCGCGCTCGATGTGGGATGGCTCGGGCATCCATGCCCTCGAGAAGCCCTATGACCAGGGATAATAGACAGACATGCCAGGTTCCCCAGCATCCAGACACACTACTGATGCCTCAACGTGACTACTCCCCCGACTGAAGGTTGCTGCCCTGACAGGACCCTTTGAATGTCCCGAACGAAACAGTGTAATTAACCAGAGTCCATGGAAACATGGCACTGATATGATTTTCACGAACTACATATTAAATCTATGAGGGAGACCTGGCCTAGGTGATGAGCTCTGAGGAGGAATCCACAGAAGGAAGAACTGACATCCCATCATCCCATTTGTATCAAGGAGCAGACGTTCCTGAATAAGGAGAGAATTCCGCCCTCCTTTGGAAAGCGGGAATGTGGGGCAACAAACGTAGAGTGTCCTCCTCTGTGGCCGGACGTATGCGCGCGCCCCGACGAAATCTTCGGAAACAGAAATGGTGAACCCGACGTGAAATTCTTCTCCTCAATGTGGAGATTAGTAGCGTTCGAGACACCAGTAGATTGACGTGTCACCGGATCCAGATATCTGGCGCCTGGTCCCACAAAGCAAATGGCAGGCCTATCATGAAACTCACCGGAAGTCGGTGCAGTAGAACGTGGGGCACTACGTTTTGCAGCATTTTGGCATGGATCCTTCTTACAGACGTGGAGAATGGAAGGATGTTGAGTCACTGGTTGTCGATTCTTTTCCTCTTAGTGCTGATGAGTTGATCCCTTCATTTCTCAGGAACTGGGTTGCTGTTACAAAGTCACGATCACCGCCCACCCGCCTACGCAGGGGTAGGGGAAACTACGCTACAGCCACCCCGCATGGCTCTACTACCACCATGAAGGCCGCCACATCGCGGAGTACGGGGTGCCCATGTCCCGTTTCCCCATCATAGGTCATCTAGTGAAGGGTGATCAACAACCTCGTGCGTAGGTACGAGGAGGAAGGTGTCATCCCAACTAGGGATATGGCCCGCTTGGACCCGGAGGCCTCCATGCCCCGCCATCAACGCCGCCCTAATAGGCCGTGTAGGGAGCCCCTGCTCCCCACCCCAACGTTCAACCGTTTCGGGAGCCTGTCCCCAGAACGCCTTGACGACTCCTAGCCTTATGCTGATGAGGCGGGCACCATCCGGCTCTGCCCGCTCAAGGTCCCAACCCAAGGGCTCCAGGAAAGAGCTCCCGCCCGGCCGCGTCAGCGCTGCCATCTGACTCCGCAGGAAGAACAGGCAGTCTATGCCCCTGCACCACTTGCACCCACTCATCTGACCCGACGTCAGCGCCGGGACCGGACTGAGAACGCCCGCCCAGGGGCGTCAACGTCAGCAGGTACAGTGGCCTGAGCCACATCCGACATGCATCATGAAGTCCCTACATACACTAAGCAGGGGAACTCCTTCACTGAACCAGGATCGAGACCCCAACCGCCCCACGGGCAGGCTGGGTTGACTCTTCGGGTTGCATGCCCGAGTGGTGATCGCTGCGAACTAACCCGCGGTGATGTCACCCCGTACAGAGGCCCTCCTCGTACCACTACTCCACAGAGCTTGGGCCTTCCCCACTCTGAAGCTTGTCATGGTGGTATGCCTCGTGCTACCCCTATCTCGAAGGAAGACCTGCCCAGCGACAGTGATGCTCGGCGCGGAAACCTTTCCCGCGCCCACTATACATGGTATGGAGTCCATCCTACCCCCAACCGCTGATATGAAGGCACTGTCCATCCAGTCCTTCTCCAACGTGGGGTCCCTCCCTACGTCCTCTCTACAATGGGAAAAGGTCCTCCTCACCCCAACAACAAGTGGAGTGAAGGCCAGCCTCGCTCCGCCCACATAGACCATGGAGGTCCTCCCCATGCTCATGCCGATTCCAACAGAGGCTCCTCCCACATGGGTACTGTCCATGGAGGTCCTCCCCATGTACCCTTCGACATTTTCCCCAGTGCCCCTCGCACCTCGGCCATCTCGAGTGGGGGTCCTCTCCGCCACGGCGCCAGCACCGCCCCGAGACTACATGATAGGGATCAACCCTATCCCGAAGAGCCACCCCGGGGCAGGAGAGCAGGTCGTTGTCGCCACAAGATGAGTCCTGGGAAAGCCCGGGAGGAGATCAAACCTTCCCGCTTCTCCGACTCGGGAGCAGAATGCGACTCAGCGATGGAACCTTCTCCCCGATCCTCCGTATCAAGGACCGGGGAAGGAACCAGACGTGTTAGCCTCATTCTCTCGGAATATGAGGTCCACCAGATTCCCATCTCTCTCTGCAGGTACATCCCGGAGGAAGAAATCATGGGAATTCCGCAGGTCTCGACAACGCAATCATAGCCATCATCACCAGAAGTTCCCTCTACCTCTACCAGAGATCACAGAGAGCTATTTTGGGGGCCAACGACGGTAGAGCGACGACATGACCTATCTCTGGTAGCCGCGACTCCTATTCCGGAAGTTGTGGCTATCAGAACTTCGTATCGTGACATCATGGCCAGGTCACCTTACTCTTCAGAGGATGCCCCAGAATTCAGCGGCCAGTCAACTCGTTCGCCGTATTCTCCGCCACCGAGTTTAATATCCAGAGGTCCGCCTCGGTACCACTACCGGTCCCTCAGCTGCCCCCGGTTGACGAGTGGGGAAATACAGGACTAGACCCCGAGTCCGAGCCGAGGAGCTTCTGGAGTATTCTTGCAGCGGATTACATCCCGGAGATGTTCTGGCCGATGGCAGCGCTGAACTTTCTAGCACCAGAGTCCCTTACCCCTGAATATGTGTGGTGTTGTTGTCGAAACCTATGGGCGATACACTTCCGCCTTAGTTATGATCCAGTGGAATACCCCAAGAGTTGAGAGCACTTCGAAGAAATCGGAGAGCAATGCCGCCTAATCGATTTGGCCGCACTCCTTGTGGACCAGCACCCTGAGTCACAAGGCCGCCAGAGCACCCTTCAACGGGAATGTGTTTAGAGTTTCAAAGTACTCTGCAGAATTGTCAGGGAAGCTACCCCCATGTGAAAGTCCGTGGTTGGGGACACTATGGTGCTCTCCTCTTCGACCCTATCCGACGGCAGCACGATTCATTATGTGACATTGAGGACGTGCCCTCGAGAGGAGTCGCGGTCCACATGGCTGATGTCATGGACAAGGAAGACGAGCTTGAATTCCTTGATGGAGACTTACCCCCTGAGGGCGTACTGCCACTACTGGACCCATCAGGGAGGGATACCCATCAGCAGAGGAACATTCTAGGACTCCCTGTACCCACCGAGTCGCTGGTACTCGGTCGAAACACCGGCAAGGGTAAGGAGCACGTCAGAACTATCACGAACTCTGACCCGTCTGCCTCTGTGCAGAAAACTGACGAAGATCCCAAGAAGGCCACATTACACCAGCAACTTGCTGAGGAGAAGAGGCTAGTTGACGAACTCTTGGCTGAGCGCTCTGCAGATCGGCGACCCGACTATGGTAATCCCAGGCTGGGCAGTAGGGGCAAGAACAATTCCCCCCCGGTGAGAGGCCTCTAGGAAACCCTGATTATGCTACGTTTGCAGACAGGGCAGAAGCCAGAACTTACGGCAAGAGGGCGCGATACGTCTCACCAAACCCCCCTGAGCGATGGGGCAATTTGATGAATCCAGTCCGGGTTCCCCCAGTCGCCCCGCAGGTTGTTCCGCCAGTTGATCCACAAGCTGCTGAAGCCATCTACCGTGTTGAGGAACCGGGAAACACACTTGTGGTTAGGGATCCCCGTCAAAATAGGGACCCCCACCCGGATAATCTAACAGCGGCGCTCACAGCCCACCTCGAAGCGTTGGAAATGCGGCAGGTAGTGGTCCCACCTGTTGGAAAGACGTATCCCGCGTGGGTAGATGATATGCCCGTACCCCCGGGTTTTGGGAATCCCACTTTCTCACCTTTCAACGGGACAGGGGACCCGCTGCAGCACTTGGCTCATTTTTCTTCCATGTGTGGCCCCATGCTGGGGACCCCGGCTCAGCAAGATGCTTCCAAGCTCTGATGTTTCGTAAAGACATTGGAAGGTCCAGCATTCGTCTGGTACAGTCAGCTCCCTATCAGATCGGTGACCGGCTGGGAGGATCTCCGCCGGTAGTTCCTATACCAGTTCACCTCCACCACACTGAAGAATAGCATTGCAGACCTCTTCAAGTGCAAGCAAAGTCCTGATGAGTGAGTCGCAGATTTCATCGCTCGGTGGAAGGGACTTACGTATTCCCTCGACATGCCACTGACTCAGGAGAAATTACTGACGATGTGTGTGGGGAACATCAAAACAGAGCTGGTACCCTCCCTAATTACCCAGAACTACCCTGGAGGGTACAAAGATTTATCAGATAAGGCTCAACGCCTTGAGGAAGCCCTGCAACAGGCTAGTCAGGCACGTTTGTTTCCCACTATGATCCCGGCCAGGAGGACCGCCAGGGCTGAACCCACTGTGGTGTCCCAAATAGAAGACCCTAGGCAGTTGGAATTACTGCCAACGGAACCATCCCCGCAACCCCGTAGTGGTCCTCCACCTCAAGTACATGCTCTTGCACAGCAACGACCACCTCAGAATCGACAGGTTCCCCCGCGCAATGCGCCACCACCACATAGGAGAGACAATCATGCGTCGCCTCTTCGGCAGGCCCCTCTGGCCCCTCGTCAGGGCCTGGACCCCAGGGCCCCCTATCCAGAAAGAAGACACCAGAATTATTCCTTCAATTAAAATCAAGTCCCTGGACACTTCCGAAGTGCTCTAGAGCAAGAGATTGTGCATCTGCCTGAGTGCAGAAGGCCGACAGAGTCGAATTTCACCGATCACCCCATCTACTGCCCTTATCATCGGATTCTGGGGAACACCCTCAAGCAATGATATGTGTTTAAAGACTATCTTTAGGACCAGGTCAACAACAACATAGTCTAGTTGGGCCCAGAACTAGCTCAGGTGGTGGGAGTCTTTGCAGGGTCAGAGATCAGTAGCGACAGCAAGGGCGAGTGGAAGCAGGTTCCCAACCGCAGATCCCGGAAATACGACGACTGGATGGCTAGAAAAACCATCGGTAGTGCCCATTGTATCATACGGGCGTTCTTGAAGCAGCCGAAACCTTCAGAATAAGTATCTGGTACCTCCGCATCATCTTTATAGTTGACCTCTTCCCAAAAGGGCAAGCAGTGGAGACGCAAGAAGAAGCAACGCGCACCGCCGTTGCCGCCGTCATCCCACATTCTCGGCAACTTTATGACCCCTAAAATGGGGATTCCTTCAAGAATACTCCCGGTACTGGATGAATCCTTGAGCGACAGCCAGAGGTACGCTTCAGTTAACACCGTGGAGCTGGTAAAGACTTATATGACTCCCGATGAGGGGGAGCGTCAGGCGAACCTCCCCAACGTTTTCGGCCGACGTCAACGTCGGCGGAATCGCAACCGCGCCGGTCATCGAGGTCCGTCAGCAGGCACTTTTCAGCCAAGCCGTGCACGCCACTCAGACCAGACAGCAGGCTCAGCGCAAAGCTCAGCACGCGCAACCCCGTCTAACGCCCTCAGCTCTACCTACACTGTCGTTTGTGCTACTAGATCAGGGAGAGCTGCCTCGTTCGTATCACGGTCAGTCTTTCCCGGCTACAGGCTAGACTCCACTTCCCAAGCCTAGTCTGGAGACTACTCTCTAGGATTCTACTAGTAGGCAGCAAGATGTACCCAGTACTAGCCGATCGCCGGTTCAACCAGCAGGACCCTCTATGCCTCCAAATGCCGAACGACCTCTTGTAGGCAGAGGTTCAGGTTTGGCATGAATGTATGATGTCCTGAAGAACCTGACCGGCATTCTGGCAAGGCTTTCTATCCTTGAGGCCCTTCGACTGTCATCCAAAATGCGCGAGGCACTTGCCGAGGCCCTAAGGAGCCCCCTCCAGTTTGAGATGGAGGTAGCAGCTGCAGAACCATTCCATACCGAGATGATTAAAAACACCGAATTTCAGGCGGTTATCTCGTTCTCCGGTGAAGATGAGGACCCTCCTCTACAGGGGAACATTCGCTCGCTGTACATCACTGGACACTTCAATGTCATGGAAGTACACCGCTGCCTCGTTGACACGGGTTCCGGAATCAATCTAATTCCGAATCGGACGTTGCGAAAGCTGGGTCTGTCTGAAGGTGATTTAACTCCCTCTGACATCAGACTCCAGGGGTACGACAGGACTGAGCGAACCCTAGTCGGCATGATCTGCTTGAAGACTCAGTTCAGTGGCTTAGTTGCTAGCATTGAGTTCATGGTCGTCTCTCAAGACACCGCCTACAACGCGTTGATGGGTAGGCCATGGCTCCATCTGCATGAAGCAGTCCCTTCATCATATCACTAGTGCCTCAAATACTAACTCAACGGTCGAGTAGGCGTGCTCTAAGAAGATGCGTCCCCTTTCGATTCTTGTGAGGCCCTCTATCTGGATGATGGTTATTTAAAAATTAAGGATATGAAAATCCTAGTAAGTGAGGATGAACCGGCCCCAGTCACAAGTGATCCCTGGGCAAGCATGGATGATGCCCACATCCTACCGATCCACCGATTGGAGGCCACGACCCCCGACATGGGGCAATGTTTTGTTGTTTCGGGTACACAAGGAAGGCATATTCCCGTGTCCAAGCGACGGTAGAAAATCACCTTGTACTCCTACATCAACCAGGCCCAGGTGATCCCGGAACCTCTTACCCCTGTAGGGTACGGGGACGTCAATCTTATGACAATGGCGGTGCACCATACATGTCTCTTCCTCCGGGCTGGAATTAACCGACTCAGGCCGACACGTCACCACTACTTTTATATCATCAAACGTGGCCCCTTAGGCCGAAGGCCAGATGGGATAGGGCCGACTGCCTTCATTGTTATGGTCTCAATGGGAAGTGATTCTCCTGATATTATGACCACTGCTGCCCGAGCCGGCACCAACTTCCCCTCAAGCTTTGATATCCTAGAAGTACCTCCCGTCATGGGAAATCCCCCCATGGGTGGAGTGGAAGACCTGGAGGATGCTTCCCCCGCCTTTGAAGAAGGCATCTCTACCATGGTTGATGAACTGGTACAGGTGAACCTTGGTAGCGAGGCAGATCCGAAACCCACATTGATCAGTGCAGCCATGTTCCCCGAGGAGCGGCAGCAGTACGTAGACTTCCTCAAACAACACCGTGACGTGTTTTCTTAGAGTTAAAACGAGATGCCAGGACTAGATCCCCAGGTATCTGTTCACCGTCAGGGCCTCCCAGAAAAAAATCGTGGGTTTAAGCAGCCTCTCAGGACGATGCACCCTTTTCATGGTCCTATGGTTGAGGTCAGAGTTGACATGCTTATCAAAGACAACTTCGTTAAGAATGTCTAGTACCCCAAGTGGATTTCCAACATTGTGCCAGTCAGGAAGAAGAATGGGCAGATCATAGTCTGCATCGTCTTCCGCGATTTTAATCGCCACTACCCAAAGGATGACTTCCCACTCCCGGTGACAGAGTTATTGATTGACGCCACGGCTGGGTTCCGAGCTCTCTCTTTCATGGACTGATATTCCGGGTACAACCAGATCCGGTTGGCTGCGAAAGACGAGGAGTCCACTACCTTCAGGGCTCTGCAAGGTACCTTTTTCTACCAGGTTATGCCATTCGGTTTGAAAAATGCAGGTTTCACTTATCAGAGGGCCATGCATCGCATATTCAAGCCGATTCTTGTGACATTGGTGGAATGCTACGTGGATGACCTCGTAGTCAAATCATGTCAGCTCTAGGAAAATCTCAAATACCTTGAGAAAATGTTCGGTTTCCTCCGTTCCCGTCACATATAGATGAACCCGTTGAAGTGTGCCTTCGGGGTCACCTCTGAGATGTTTCTTGGCTTTGTTTTCAGATACTGAGGTATCAAGATCGACCTGGAGAAGATAAAGGCCATCGGACAAATTCCTCCCCCGAGCAACATTCGGGAGCTTCGAGGCCTCCAAGGCCACATAGCCTATATACGCCGATTCATCACGAATCTGGCCGGCAAGTGTAATCCCTTTTCCCGGCTCATGAAGAAGGGCGCTGCCTACGAATGGGATGAGGAGTGTCGGACCGATTTTGAGGAAATCAAGCGGTATCTTCTCCAACCTTCGGTTTTGATGCCAACCATCTCTGGAAAGCCACTGGTCCATTACGTGACCGCCCTAGAAAGATCCCTCGGTGCACTGCTTGCCTAGAAGAATAACGAGGGTACTGAGAAAAGTCTCTACTCTCTCAGTCGCATGCTTCTCGATACGGTGGTCAGATACTCCCCTATCGAAAAGAGATGCCTTGCGCTCGTATTCTCCGTGCAGAAGTTGTGACATTACCTGCAGCACCATGAGGTGCAATTGGTCTCCCGGGTAGACCCGCTGAAGTACATCCTGAACCGCCCCATGATGACTGGCCGACTAGCACGTTGGGCAGTGATTCTCAAGCAGTTTGATATCAGGTTCATACCTCAGAAGTCCATTAAGTGACAGGTGTTGGAAGACTTTTTATCTGCCCATCCAACCTCCGTGGATCAATCCCTAGACCTGGATTCTCTTGATGAGACGATCCTCTCAGTCGATCATGTCGTCCCATGTTGGAAAATTCATTTAGACGGCGCCTCCCGGAGCCCCATCGGTAGGCGGCTCAATGATTCCAAGCTCAACAGAGTGGGTCTGGGTATTGTCTTCATTATGCCGGTGCAAGCCATCCTACCATACTCGTTCCTATTGTCAGAAGGCTGTACGAACAACAAGGCAGAGTACCAGGCTCTCATCACTGGCCTCGACTTGGCCCTTGAGATCCATGTGCCCCATCTACATGTGAAAAGAGATTCCGAGCTAGTAATCAAACAGGTTAATAGAGACTACGTCGTCAGGAATCCGGAGCTTGTACCATTGCTAGAGTACACCCTACACCTAATGGCCCAATTCGCTTCTCGACCAGAGGTTACCCATGTCCCACGGTCACAGAACGGTCAAACAGACGCCTTGGCTGGATTTGCAGTGTCGCTCGCAGAACCCGAGCAAGATGATTTGATCATACATGTGTCACACCGGAGAGTCATTTCCCTCTTTACCCACGAGGACAATTATGGCCTGCGGGTAAGTCATCTCACCGCTGGACCCTCCACGTTAGGGGTCCCGGGATCGTCAGATGCAGTGGTTGAAGCCACTCCCGACTGGAGGGAACCTTTTGTTGAGTATCTCCAAAATGGTCGCCTCCAGGATGACCGGGTCAAACGTGAGCGAATTCGACGTTGCGCGTTGCAATTTACCCTCCAGAGCGGCCCCAGTCTTGAACAGATCCATTATAAGCGGGGTTTCGATGGTATCCTCCTCCGTTTCATCCAAGGAGTAGTGATACCTCATGTTATTCAAGAGGTTCACGCCGGTTCATGTGGTGCCCATCAAGCTGGGCCGAAGCTGTCCCATCAAATCCGGAGGTTGGGGTACTTCTGGCCCTCTATGATCCAAGATTGTATTGGGTATGCCAAGAGATGCCACGCATGCCAAGTACACACTAACTTCCTGCATCGGCCGCCGGATCCCCTCCACCCCACCAAGAAATCTTGTCCATTTGTGGTATGCGGACTTGATGTAGTGGGACTGTATCCACAGGCAACAGCCCACCATTATAGGTTCATCCTGACTGCTACAAATTTCTTCTCCTAGTGGGCAGAAGCAGTTCCGCTCAAAGAGATCAAGGCCCGTTCCATCGTTGAATTTTTGAGCTCCAATATTATCCACCATTTTGGGGTCCCTCACGCTATCCTCACTGATAACGACACCAACTTCCGAGCGGATGAACTAAAGAAATTGTAGGCCATGTACGACATCCGTTCGAACCATACCTCCCGGTACCACGCGCAGGCAAGCGGATAGATCGAGGCGTTCAACAAAACCCTCTCTAACATTCTACAGAAGATGGTTGGTTAGAACAAGAAAAGTAGGCCGGAAAAGCTCCCCAACACCCTCTGGGATTATCGGACGATGAATCGCAACTCTACCCAGGTGACCCCATATTCCCTGGTGTATGGAGGTGAGGTCATCCTACCCATTGAGATCCAATTGCCATCGTTACGCACTGCAGTTTATGATCACCAGACATCAGATAGGGTAGCTGAAATCCGTATAGCTGAATTAGAAGCACTGGATGAGAACCGGCTTCGTACCCTGCACAATCTGGAAAGGCATCAGGATAAGATAGCGAGGGCCTTCAACAAGAAGGTTCGTCTCCCCTCTTTTCTATAGGGCGACCTGGTACTGGCCCAACGAGCGCCAATGATTCCCGGTAGGAAACCGCCCAAGATAGAAACCAAATGGGAAGGGCCTTATATCATCCATAAGGTTTACCCCAATGGAGAATACTCCTTGGTGACCATGGATGGAGAGCGCATAACTCCTCCCACCAACGCCATGTTCCTCAAGCGATACTTTGCCTTGGGCAAAAGGGTTCTGCACGACCTTAAACTGCATCTTGGTCCTGCACGACCTTAACCTGCATCTTGGTCCTTCGTGACCTTAAACTGCATGGCAGGTTCCCGCATGACCTTCAACTGCACGTTATGGTCCAACATGACCCTAAACTGAAAGGTCCTACATGACCTTAAACTGCATCTTGGTCCTGCATGACCTTAAACTGCATCTTGGTCCTGCATGACATTAAACTGCATGGAAGGGTCCCACATGACCTTAAAATGCACGTTATGGTCCAACAGGATCCTAAAATGAAAGGTGTTGAATGACCTTAAACTGCATCTTCGTCCTGCAAGACGATAAACTACAAAATGGTTTGAGCTCTATGACTTCAAACTAAGATCTCCCCCCATCCTTACAGTAAGACGTTAAACTGCAAGCTAGTCAGGCCTTCCTGACAGAGCCTCAGCCTCAGGCCCCTTGGCCTCCTTGGGCCCCTGGCCCCCCGTCTTCACCGTGACTCATTAAACCGCAAGCTGGTCAGGTCTCCCTGACCGCGGTCCAGCCTCAGGCCCCTTGGTTTTCCCCGAATTACCCTCTTGCGGGATTGTACGGTATGGTGTGAGGTTATTTCCTCATTTGCATCGAATTACTCTCTGTACCTTACATATCCCCAAATGAGATGCCTCCTCATCCCGCATGACGTTAAACTGCATCTCAAGAACTACGTGTGGCTTGATTCCCATTTTTATGGGATACATAGGAATGCATAGACACCTCGTCTTAAGCCCCGCCCCATGCTTTTCTCTTCCACTATCCCCCCTGGGAATAGTTTCCTTGTAGGATCTTTGTGTAGCAGGCAGTAGGCTTTCTTAGCCCCGCACATGCAACCCTGCTCACACAAGGATTGTAAGGGTCTCACCATGTTCCCACTCCCGTTCTTATATCCTCCCATGTCCTCACCACATGATGCTAAACTGCATGGCCTTCAAGAACTATGTATGGCTTGATTCCCATCCTAATGGGATATGTTGGAACGCCCGAACATTTCGTCCGTTGGCCCAGCCCAAAAGCCAAAATCTTCCCCTCAGGTCTATACATGGCATGGTGCACACTTTTTCCCCAACTGACATCGAGCATGCCTCGACCCGGCTGCCCATCCCCCCTGGAGATGTTTGCCTCTTTCATGGATGGATACAGCTATGCTTCACCCACTCCTTGACTGTGATTCCATCATTTTTCACACCCGGAGGGACCCCCACGAATGGCCTGGATACTACGCCCCAGGGATCTCCTACCGATATGGGCCAACGCACCCGAGGGTTTTCAAGAAACAAGCCGATACAAGTCCCGCGTTGTGAATTTGGTCAGTGGTCGACACTCATTTATTGCTACCATATTGGGTCACCATGGGAACTCTGTGTTTCGAACATGGTCAACACCCCCCTGGATCATCGGGTCCACCCAGAGATATCAAGGACATCGAGTTCATTGATTCATTCTACCCCATCCCGGAGTGACAAATTTCTTCCCTGGTGGTGCTAGCGATCGGCCCCACGGCTCCGATTCCCCATAGGGGTGTACGGTGTGGTGTGGGACTATGTCCTCATTCACATCGGGATAATGTACCATGCCGTATGCCTCCCCTTACGAGGCCCAGCCTCAGGCCCCTTGGCCTCCTCGGGTACCCGGCCCCCGCCCTCATGTAAGACGTTAAACTGCAGATCAGTCAGGCCTTCCTGACTGATGCCTGACCTTAGGCCCCTTGGCCTCCTCGGGTCCCCGACCCTCGTCCTCACTGTAAGACAATAAACAGCAAGCAGGTCAGGCCTTCTTGACCAATGCCTAACCATCAGGCCCCATGGCCTTCCCGGGCCCCGGCCCAGGTCCTCTCTTATAGGAGTGTATGGTGTGGCGTGAGGTTATTTTCTCATTCATGTCGGTCTCATAATGACCGCACCATGTATCTCTCCTTCCGGAGTTTTTTCGTCGACCCCTCTTCGGCGGTTCACCAATGTGCCTAAGAGTACTCTGGTTTATTACCTGGAATGCCAAGCTTTACTCGAACACGTCCGCACCCGCATTCCAGGATTTCTGTATCCCGGCGTCAGGGCTTCCATCATCTTTCACACCTGGAGGGACCCCCAAGAACAGCCTGGATACTACGCCCAAGGGCTCTCCTACCGTTACGGGCCAACGCCCCCAAGGGTTTCAGACAAGAAATCGATAAAATCATTTGTTGCGAATATGGTCAGCGGTCGATGCTCATTTATTGTTCCCACCTCAGGCTAACACAAGATGGACGTTGTGTTTCCACCATGGTTAACAGTTTTCCTCTATCGCCACACCAACCCATTATGCCCAAAATGTCGGGTACACAATTCACACCCTTCATCACTTAATCATGTCCAAGTAGAGTCTCGGAACTCTTGGAACTTTTCCTCAATGCACGTCTGCGCGTTGGGGGAACAAGCCGCGCCAAATGTGTTATCCGGGGCTCTCTTCTGACTCCCCTTTGATGGACGCCCCAAGTATTGTGATAAATATTCCCCCCTTGTTTACCACACCGAGTTTAACTCAAGTGGGCTTAGGGATCAGGTTGACATCTGTGCTTACTCGGGAAGTTGGCACCATCCACGGTCTGAGCTCTAAGACCATAAACTAAGATTCTCATCTGGAACTACGTTCAGATTGATTCCCATCTTAATGGGATACATAGGAATGCCCAGACCCCTTGTCTTTGGGTCCAGCTTGAGTTCAGAAAATTCACATCTCTGGTCCTGCCTTCAGGACCCCGACTACGGGACCGCGTGGCGTAGTGCGGGATTATGTCCTCATTCACGTCGGTATTGCAATAGATGCACCACGCACAGCCCCGTTTTGAGAGTTAGCCCTCCTATTCCTTGTCCAGCATGACATTAAAAGCCACCCTTCAAAACTACGTTCAGTTTGATTCCCATCCTCATGGGATACGTAGGACCGCCCGGATGCCCTGTCTTCGGGTACATCCCATTTCGGGAGCCATTCTCTCCCCCTGTTTCACCTCTTACCCCTATATAGGCCCCTCAGCCTAAGGTCTCCCTCTCCGATTGGCGTAAAATGTGATGTGGGATCATGTCTCTATCAATTGTGTCTTTATAACACTACGCTTGTTCCTCACCTAGCATCGTCTCTTCTACATCTGTGCTGCATGATGATAAAATGAATTCTTGGTCCTATCATACGACCCTAATCTGTGACATTATCGTCCTGGCCGCACGACGAAAAACAGCACTGCATTGTGATGACCTCATTGTAGAGGACATCACATTGGGTATTGGTCATGTGCCATGCCATTTGTCAAACGCCTATCACGGCTTGATCCTGGCGACACCACGGCTTACTACTGTAGTCCTGTTGCTTCACAAAAAAACCAGTCACCTTAAAGAACAAACATGATTTATCAATGTCCGCCTCTATTAGTGCAAGGGACACGCCCGCGCTCCCCTTTTCCCCTGGCGCTGGTACCTTACCATGTCACCATTAAGAACTACGTGAGGCTTGATTCTCATCATTATGAGATATGTAGGAGCGCCCGGGCACTTCCCCATGGGCCCATCCTAACTTTCGTTTTTGGCCCCTTGACCTAAAACCCCTCCCAAGGGGGTCATGCGTAGTGAGAGATTACGTCCTCATTCACGCCAGGTGTTTGAGTTACTCCACCATGTGTCTCTTATATCTACACCCATCCATGGTCTAAATTCTACGACCCTAAACTAAGATCCCCCCACAGGAAAGGACTCTTCTCCCCCTTATCTAATACGTCTCGTTGTCGTATTCAGATGTGTTTCGACAAAGAGCCCGAAGTGTGGGATTTTCATACAGACATTCCCTTCGTTCCATAAACAAGCTTCGTGATCTCTCTATTTGGATCCTCATTCACTTCCACATCCAAAAGGACCCTCAGACGACATGGATACTAGGCTTAAGGGATCTCCATGAATGCTGGACCTAAGGGCCCTCCAATCGTTTCGGGCCAACATTCCTATGGATATCTCTGACAACATTTGTGACATGGTCCTGTGTTTCGAACATGGTCAACGGTCAACCATCATTTGTTTGTCTCCATTCTAGGCTAACGTGATATGGATGCAGGGTTTCCGCCACGACCAACAGTTATCCTCCATCGTCGTGCCGCCATCATCGTGATCTGAATCTCGAGTTCCATGATTCACACATTTCCACTTCCTCATGTTCAAGTTGAATTCCATCATACTCCGCTCTTTCTCTTCACGCACCTAGGTTCGCTAAATGACCGTGTTAGTGTCATTGGGTCGGTATTCACCGAGTGTCCCTTTTCCCTAACCTTCCCCTTTTTGTGTCGGGAAATTCCCACCACTACTTCTTGTTTCCCACACTGAGCACGACTCACGTGGGCTTAGTAGTTTTGGCGGGATGTGTACCAACACGGCCAGGCTTCTCATCGTCCCGCCTGATGTTAAACTGGGATTTCAGAACTACGTATGGCTTGATTCCCATCGTCATGGGGTACGTAGGAACGCCCGACCACTCTGCTTCGGGCCCATCCTAATACTAACTCTTGGTCCCTCGACCTGAAGAGTTTCCTCCGGGAGTACGTGGTGTGATTTGGACTCCATGTCCTCATTCACGTCGGTTTCATATCTATTGCACCACACGTTCCCTAGGATCTTCCCTTTTATTATGCGTCCTATCGTACGATGTTAAACTACAGGAGTCTATGTATTCTCAACGCATGACACTAAACTGTGGTTCTACCCTAAAAAAGTTCAGGATGCCCTGTGTTAATCATGCTCTACCAGAGAGGATTTCACCTGTCAGTGTTGTTCTATGACTGCAATGCATTTCCAGAACTACATATGGCTGGATTCCCATTCTCATGGGATATGTAGGGACACCCTGCTATATTGACTAGGGTCCAGCCCATAGAAATCATTAATACAATCCTTCCCCTTTCCAGCACCCTGGTCGGACCCCTCGCCAGAGAGGCCCTGTCTCAAAGAAGGAAGGATCCATGGCCAAGCCAACGTGCCCATCTGGCGTACTCCCACCACGGTGGTGTAACTACCTAAGTGTTGGATTCTGTTCGGACAAACCATCCCTCCATATTCCACGCTTTGCGTGCCCCTTATTCGGACCCTCATCCCCTTTCATGTTTGAAGGGACCCCCTAACGGCCTGGTCCCATGCCACATCGGCTCACATACCGTCCTGGGCCAACATTCCAGAAGACTGGTCATGTTTGGAAGGACCCCCTAACAGTATGGATGTTCGACCTATGGTCCGCCAACTGTCCTGGGCCAACGTTCTGAAGGATTGATCGACAACATTTGTGAAATGGTCCCATGTTTCAAACATGGTCAACGGTCGACCCTCATTTGTTGTCCCCATTACAGGCTAACACAGTAAGGATACCGCTTCTCCTCCATGGTTAACGGTTGTCCCTTATTGTCACGCCATACCCACAGTGTTCTGAATCATGGGTATCGTGATTCACACTTCCCATTTTCATCTGTTTGGACCGATTTCAGAGCCCATGGCATTGCCCCATTCTTGCATAAGAGCACACTGAAGAAATGGTAATTCGGCTATCCTGAACGTTCCTTCTCCAATCAAGCTTCTCCCGTTTTTATGAAATCCGGACTGGTAATCCGAATCCCGGATGCCCGGAGCATGGTCCCCACTCCAATGTTAGGTGGGATGAGAGGGCAACTATCTCCTGTTTCTCACATTGGTCTCGACCCACGTGGGTTGGGGAATTGTCGCCGAACATCCCGCAAACATTGTAGGGATGTAACAAGGCGATTCAAACAGAGGAAATCCTGCGCGCTACGACATTCAAAACAAAGAAAGAAAAATTGAAGCACGAAAGTACCAATAAAAGGTTTTTGGTTTGTTACAATACCCGGGGGTCGACTGCCCCCATGGATGGGTTGACCCCGTCAAAAGAACGTTGCAGCTCCGCCACTCGTTGGCTTGTGGCGTCCAAGGCTTGCTGTCGCTGACTCAGCTCCCGTTCCTCCTCAGCAGCGGCAGGGCGCAGTTCATTAGCCTTGGCTTTGGCCCTCTCTATGCCAGCTTGAACCGCAGCCATCTTTCAAGAGGCCTACCTCATACGCTCTTCTGCCTCTGCCAGCCGGGCCTTCAACCGTGAGATTAGCTCAAATTGTGCATTAAGAGAGATTGAAAGCTCATCTTCCCGGGTCTGCATCTGTTGTACCTCGCCTTCAGCCTCCTGAAGCTTCTTGATGTTGGTCGCCTTCATCCGCTACCAGCCCACGTTGAGCCCACGATCATGCTCCTGGATCTTCTCAGCCATAATATCTTGGATGAGTGCATGAGGACGTTGGGCATCCACTCCCCCAGTGCACAGTTCGCGCAACCGCGAGCAGAGTCTATCTCTTTCGGCCAGCCATTGCTCTTGGGGGTGTCCTTGATGAATCACGTGATCAACTTCCATGACCGGTGGTGGAATATTCTGATGTCTTCCTCGTCGGAGGCCATTTCGTCCCAGTCTTCACGATTGGCAGGCTCGTACGCGGGATACACCCGCAGGAAATCCTCAGCAGGATCAACATCTGTTGTTGAATCTAGTATGACAACTGGCGCCGAAGTAGGCGTGACAAGACTGGGACCGACCAGTTGATTCTCTTCCTCGGAGTCCACCTCAATGACTTCGGGTACGACCCTGCTGGTGGTCCTGCCAGTGATGATGTGCGTCGTAGCTTGAGGAGATGGGGAGACTATCGCCACCATCACCAGCATGCCCCTAAGACGGACGCCACCAGACATCCCGACCAGTCTTGTCGCAGCATCCCACGCCTGTCGGAGAACTATATGACAGAGAGGGACATAAACATTAGTCAGCAGGCATAGTCTACATATGAAGACAGGGGAACCGGTAGAGGAGACTTATGGAGATCGACCTCCTGGCACTGCTCTTGAGCCGGTACTGACGGGACCCTGAGGCGAGGGCCTCCGTATACTGTTGGAAGGTCTAGAGATTCTAGAGGAGCCACCTCGGGTGCTCTGGTACCACCAGACGCGGAACTGGACGCAGCCATAGGCGCGGGTTCTGATGGTCCCGCATCATCACCAGCCAAGGGGCGAGAACACGGCCCGCGAACAAGTTCCTCCTCTATGGCTCAAACATCGGTGAGAAGTCCATAGTGACCCAAGAACGGATCGTAAGGAAAGAAGTTTGGAATTCTACCTCGAGAGCCTCTCCGAAATCGTCAGAATCTGAGCCTTGATCTCCGACCTCACCTTCCTCCAACGAGCTCCCTCCTCCAGCCTCATCCTCCCGAGAGGAGTCCTCTGATTCTTCTAGTAGGGTAAAGCGCTCCCTCAGATCGGTAGCCGATAACTGTGGGGGGACCGTTCGATTCAGCAGTACCCTCACCCGGTCTGTCATTGGGAAAGGGACACCACTAGAGTGAACATAATCCTCCAGCTCGTCCAGGTATTGCTCTACCTCTGCCGGAGACGCCATGAATCCAGGCCGAACTGGGCCTGTGCCCGGTAATTCCATCCTGAGGGGATTCAGGTGGGCCCATATCTCGGGTGGGATGAGGAATTTCCGGTTGACATCCCAAATGTCCCAGGATTCCGGGAAGACAACATCCTCTGCTATGTTGATATGACGCAGCCGCTTCCCCTGAGCATGAGTGGATATCCTACGAAATCCCCTCAGTGGCTGCCCCTCCGGATGGACTTGCTCTTCCAGAATCACCAGATCCACTGCTACTGCCATACCCTCGGCCGGTGCGGGTCTCGCCGCCATGGCAGCCCCGCTACTGCGAGGAGCCCTAGCTTCCCTCCGACCCTGACCTCGGGATAGGTGAGGCCCACTGCCACCAACCCGAATAGTCAGTTTCTTCCGCATCTCCCCTAGGTAAGAAGCCTACCAACTAATGGAATACTCCCTCACTAATCCGAAAGCGGCGGTGGATGGAGGCAAAACAATCCTCTTCTTCCCATCTTCCCATGTGAACATGATCCACAGCTGCCTCATCACACACGGGTGATCCTTGTGACGCACCTCCCAGTAGACCTGCGGGGTCAGCCGCTGGAGGCACCGGAACTGCCTCACAAACCGATGCGGGGTGTACGGTTCATAGAGTGGATCACGATCTATCCGTGCCACCAAAACTCCACCTCGAAAGGCCAAGAGGTAAGATCTATGTTCTTCCGTTCCCCGCCCGTCATTAGTAAGTATCCCCATCGGCAATGGGAATGGGTGGAAATTAAACGCATCCTCCCTCCACACCCGATTCAGCACCATTGGCATGGCTAGTTTGAATGAGAAGCACCCGACCGCGTTCAGGATGGAGGGGCATAAGTTCGATCCCGACAACGAAATGGGGTTTGGATACTCATAAATCCCCCAGATGTGCACTGTGATCCACCCATACAGGAGGTGGAAGGGCTCGTATATCCTTGGCGGCTTCCTGCCCTGGCTAATGTGCCGCACCATTCTGTACAGTTTGGCGAGCATTGGAATCCCCAGATTGATCCGCTGCCCCATGTCCAACATGGATGCCATAATAAACGAGTTGGGTCACACCCCCATGCTTGTATCCCTCACCAGTAGGATCCAACCCCAGATACGAGCCGCGATGAACACCGCCAGCCTAACTATCGGCTGTTGTTCAGTGCTGACACTGAAACCCCAAGTCTTCCATTGGATGTCCTCCAAGACCCGCCAATACAAGTTCCCATTGCCCCATTGGGCCGCCCTCATACAAGTTCGAGGCCTCGGAGGGAACTCTCGATTCTCTGGGAAATTCAGGAAGCATTTGAACCATCTTCTAATGTGGACATCCCTCACTGCCTCCTTGTCCTCTCCAGGGACGAGTGTCATCTGTGCTGACGCCAGTCACGGCATTTTCTCTGTATCCTCCCACACGCTGATGACGGGGAGGAACTCATCAGACATGCCCCCAAGATCAGAACCCCAGAAATCTGGTGGACATCCCACAGGCTGATGCCCACCTCCCCTTGATGCAGGTGAAAGGTATTGGTCCGAGAAGACCATCTGCTCAGCAATTCCTGCATCAGTTGCTTTAGTTGGTAAATGTGTAATCGAGAGGCCCATGCCGCCTCATACAACCCCACTCTCCTCAGCTCGGCCCCGAATTCCTCGCATGAGGTGCCTACCCAGAAGGCCCAGGCCCAGTCATCAGTGAAGTTGCCACCCTGGCACAGTTCCCACTCATTGGACCATCCCTTCTTCGAATCCTTCAAAGCCTCCTTCAGCATGGTATGGTAGAGAGGAGGGGAAGTCTCCGGTTTCAGTGGCCTCCCGTTAATATCGTTCACATGGTTGTAGAGACAGTCAGCAGTGATGGGTGTGAAGTTCTCCTGTGCGTGACCATCGGCCGCCCTGAACCATTGGTGCCGGAATGGTGTGCTCCTGAACCAGCAAGCTGGTTCATCCCTACTCGCCTCAGGGATGAAGACGTCATCCCTCAACCCGAAGCCGTACAATGGCAGCTTCTTGCACTGTGGATAATCCTTCTGACCCTCCGATAGCAGATCTGTCAAAGAAGCGTGGTCTGAATGGCTTCGGACCATCTCCCCAAGGCCTGGACAGTTGACCACCTCATCCCGACGGGCATCATCTGCAAGCACCCCCAATACAGCCTCTTGATGGGCCATTTCGATTCCGGCCCTCGGAAAAGAATATTTTCAGAATGGATCGCGAAGAGGGATCGCGAAGCTGGATCGCGAAGCTGGATCGTGAAGGTCGGTCACGAGACCAAGCCGCGAAGTCTGGCCCAGGCCGACAAGCAGATGTTTGCTTGGCGCGGACGCGGAGTCAGAGACCCGCGGTTCCCCGCGAAGCTCGATTCGTGAAGGGCTATTGCGGAGTACGCGGAGCTTCACGAAGTCTAGAGCACAAAAAGTCAAGGAAGTCGTGTGAAGGCAAAAGAGGTCGACCCCCCTATTTATAGGCGGCGACCCCAGAGCATCGCGGCGCGCCTCACCCACGCGGAGCATCACGGCGCGTCCAGATCCGTGGCCCCAGTCAGCACTGCGGACCCCCTTCGCGAAGCCTCATCGCGAACCGCTGACAATTTTGGCGGTTTTCCCTCAGACATCGACCCTTCACCCTATGCAGCTCCAATTATGAGGGGGGGCATTTGTTGGAGCCAAAATATTGCACGAAAGGAAGGGATGAAAAAGAAGGCTGGCATGCTGCCTCGCGAAGCACCGTCGCGAAGCACCGACACAAAGCACCCCGAGCATCGCGGTCTCGTGAAGCTCCAGAGGTGGTAACTCTACACGAACGCATTTGACGTTCGCGAGCCCGCCGCGAAGCTCCAGAGGCAGTAACTCTCTGCGGACGCTGTTGACGTTCGCGAGCCCACTGCGAAGCTCCATAGGCAATAACTCTCCGCGGACGCCATTGACGTTCACGAGCCCGCTGCGAAGCTCTAGAGGCGGTAAGTCTCCACGGACGCCATTGATGTTCGTGAGCCCGCCGCGAAGCTCCATAGGTGGTAACTCTCGGCGGATGCCTTTGACGTTCCCGAGCGCGCCGCGAAGCACCTGAGGTGGCGCATGAGTTCTGCTTCGCGGCGCCCCTTACCTATAAATACTGGACACCCCCTGAGTCCCGGAGAAGAACAGTCTGACCTTTCAGCTTCTCCTCTCATGAATCGCAAAGCACCCTTTTTCCCCAGGAATCCTGAGCTCCGCGAGGTACTTCTACTTCACGAGACGCCTTTGCTTGGTCTCGTTTTGACCCCCTCTTCCGAGAGGGATGCCCTTCGCAAAGCTCAAGGGAATTCGCGAAGAAATGGGATTCCAAAGGGAACCCGGCCAGCCGCGGAGCATTTATGCTTCACGAAACACCCATCCCATACTAGTGATCCCTATGATAAGGCAGGATCTCTACCCACCGCGTAGCACACTGCTTCGCAGCACCCTGCATTGCGAGGCACCCCATCTTCACGTGGTGGTGCTTTGCGAATACTGTTCCACTTCGCGAAGCACCCTCCACTCACACCTATGCCCCGTTCTAAGGCCAAGGCACTCTGCTTCGTGAAGCACACTCCTTTGCTTGGAAATTCCTCTTCCCGTGCAACCCTCTAGGTTTGCACGATGTGATTTCAATGTCCCATGGACAATACCACTCATAGCTTTCCTTCTCCTAATGCTTCTTCGCATAGGCACGCTAACGGTTATTGCTTCTTTGTATAGCCATGCTAACGTGGACCCATCGATGGTTCGCTCTACAACCCCCCTTGACCACGACCTTACTGGTACCTTCCCTTCCTCAAGGACCAGAGGGTACCAGTTATATAAGTCATAGGGGTGCGGAGTGAACCCACTTTGTTCGAGCTACAGGACGTTAAACTGCCAAGCATCACATCCTCAACACATGACGTTAAACTGTGACCCGACCTCGTGCCTCTAACGAAGGGTCCCGCAAGCTCGAACATTCTTTACACCACTCATCTCCACAAGAGTGGAATCACCCATCCATAAGGGATGATATCATCCTTATTGGAGGGGCATATGTTCATAGGAGAAGGGCGACCCTAGTTCCCCAACGGATTACTGCACCCCTGCATCTCCGTACTTCCCCACTACCAATGTCAGTGGAGGGCGTGATAAGGAACGAGGCACCCCCCATCATTGGTCCCAAATCCCTCTTTCGCTATGATTTGCCGCACCTCGGGCCTCCATCATAGTGTAAGTCCTAGCACCATGGGCCGCCTAATGCGTAAGCCCCTCTTCGCTTCTCACGGACGCATCCTTCACGACGTGATCGTCAGGTCCTTGCAACCTCTTGTTTTTGACACCGAGCATGACTCACGTGGGCTTAGAGTGAGCACCGACCCTGACCCCCACCCTCAGAGAACTACGAGGACTTTGATCCATGTCAAGGCATGGTACGTAGGAAGCCTCCATGAGGTTCAAGCCACATTACTCGGTCGTTCATACACGTCGAGTTTCGACCCCGTCCAGCATGACGATAAACTGCATGTCCCCGTCCAGCATGACGATAAACTGCATGTCTTCATCCAGTATGATGTTAACCTGCACGCCCTCGTCAAGCATGACGTTAAACTGCACATCCTCGTCTAGCATGACTTTAAACTGCACGCCCTCATCCAACATGACATTAAACTATATGCCCCTTGTCTCGCATGACATTAAACTGCACACCCATTTGAACTACGAGGTCTTTGATCCATGTCAAGGAATGGTATGTAGGAAGCCTCCACGAGGTTTAAGCCCACCCATCATCCAATTCACGTCGAGTATTACCTTCATCCATCATGACTTTAAACTGCATTCCAGTCTGACGGCAAGCCGTTGCGACCAACCCGAACTATGAGGACTTTGATCCCTGTAAAGGCATGGTATGTAGGAAGCCTCCCTGAGGTTTAGGCCCAACAATCTTTGGCCCAGACCGTATCCTTGTCGGTGTGCCAAGCCACCCCTCCCCCATTTTCACCCGAACTATGAGGACTTTTATCTATATCAAGGCATATTATGTAGGAATCCTCCCAAAGGTTCAAGCCCATCTCCAATCGGACCAAGGTCCATAATTTACGTCGGTTCGCCGACAGCCACCGCCCGTCGTTCATTCACGTCAGGGTTCACTACCGATCCGCATGATGTTAAAATGTATTCCATCAATCCTTTAAACTATGAGCACTTTGATCCATGTCAAGGCATGGTACGTAGGAAACCTTCTTAATGTTCAGGCCCACCACAAGTGGACCCACGGGTCTACATTCACGTCGTTTTACCGATGAAACCCTTTGAACTACGAGGTCTTTGATCCATGTCATGGCATGGTACGTAGGAAGCCTCCCTGAGGTTCAAGCCCACCCCTCATCGGACCAAGGTCCACTTTCGTGTCAGTCCGCTGACGCATGGGACCAAGGTCCGCCTATACGTCAGTTTGCTGACGATATCCGTCGGACCAAGGTCCACTTTCACGTCGGTTTGCCGACGAAGCCCCTTTGAACTATGAGGACTTTGATCCATGTGAAGGCGTGGTACGTAGGAAACCTTCTCAAGGTTCAAGCCCACCACTAGTGGACCCACGGGTCTACTTTCACGTCGGTTCACCGATGAAACCCTTTGAACTATGAGGTCTTTGATCCATGTCAAGGCATGGTACGTAGGAAGCCTCCCTGAGGTTCAAGCCCACCCCTCATCGGACCAAGGTCCACTTTCATGTCAGTTCGATGAGGCATGGGACCAAGGTCCACCTTTACGTCGGTTTGCTGACAACATCCGTCGTACCAAGGTCCACTTTCACGTCGGTTCGCCGACGAAGCCCCTCTGAACTACGTGGTCTTTGATCCATGTCATGACATGGTACGTAGGAAGCCTCCATGAGGTCCAAGCCCACCACCACTAGGACCCTCCCGGTCCTCCCCATTCACGTCAGCTTGCTGATGATGCCCATCGGACCAAGGTCCACCCTCATGCCGGTTCAACGGCACCATCCCGAACTACGCAGACTTTGATTCCCTACCACAGGGATACGTAGGAAGCCCCTTTAAGGCTCAAGCCCAACTTCACCGTTGCCCTTACGATGGTTCCTTTCCATTACACCCTCCACTTCATTCATCCATCCGCCATCCACCTCGATCCTCTCTTGGACCGTCATATCCCGGTGAGACCATGTCGGTACGCTCCTCTTCACAGTCGCCCATGGGTTGGCCCCGGTATCAGCATCCCTTCAAGGGAAATCCCTCAATCTGATCTATTCTAGGTAATGCTCTGATCAGGCTGATCCATCTCTATTGGACATTAAACCCACGGCGTACCCTGTGTTAAACACGGGAAGCTGAGGAAAACCTCAGATATGTGTCTATGGAATATAATTCCCCATGCTAGATGTGGGATGCCTCAGGCTACCACGCCCTCGAGAAGCCATATAACCAGGGATAATAGACAGACATGCCAGGTTCCCCAGCATCCAGACACGCTACTGATGCCTCAACGTGACTACTCCCCCGACTAAAGGTTGCTGCCCTGACCGGACCCTTTGGAATGTCCCGACAGAAGCAGTGTAATTAACTGGCGTCCATGGAAACATGGCACTGGGAAGATTTTCATGAACTACGTATTAAATCTATGAGGGAGACCCGGACTAGGTGATGAATTCTGTGGAGGAATCCACATAAGTAAGAACCGACATCCCATCATCCCGTTTCAATCAAGGAGCTGACATCCCTAAATAAGGAGCGAATGTCGCCTGCCTTTGGAAAGCGGGAATGCGGGGAAACAAGTGCAGCGCGTCCTCCTCCGCGGATGGATGGATGCATGCGCCCCGGTGAAAGCGTTGGAAACAACCCTCAGAAGATACCACGACTCCGTGCTCCTCAAGCTCCAAGCTCCACGATATCTTTCAAGAGTCACCACATGCCACAAGCAATAAGATCCTTTACCTTTACTTGTATCCCGGAATATGACATCTACAAAATCACCCATGTGCCAAAGCATGGGTAAGTATAAAAATCAGTTGGTTTTCCCCAATGACTTCCCTACTCATGCCACTAGAATAGAAGAGTTATCCTATTTATATAAAATAGTTTATATAAATCATTTTCTCAAAATAGTTTATAATAAGATATAAAAATGATTCCAAAACCATTCATACCCAAAAAATCCAAGTGCATTTGAATCCAATTTCCAACAAGTTATTTTTCCATAAAAATAACCCAATAAGGTTTAAAACAATTTCAAAAATCTTCTTTATGGCATTCCCAACCATTTCACAAACCCATGAAATCAATCATTCATTATACATTATGAATGTTCCATACTCATAAGCAGTTTCTCATTGATCTACCAAGTCATCAGAAGGAAATTGTTTCTCATGTGCCATTACACCTTTGGCACTGAGCACAATGTCATATTTTATACAAGACTCGTACAATTAGTTACCACGTTCCATTAACCTTTTGGCACCGAGCATAAGGTCCTATTTCAACCAAGCATCAGACATGAAAAATGAAAATACACCACATATCCACAAAAACCATGCCAACATAATCCTTAAAAAAACCTTTTATTGAAAACAATTTCCATCAAAACCAAGTGTGTTCAACCAATCCAAACCATTTCAATAATACTGTACTTTTATTGAAAACCAAATAATAAACCAATTTCATCAAATACATTTCAAAACCAAACTATTTCAATAAACACCCTTTTTATTGAAAACCCATCTTTAATTAAACCATTTACGATTTTAGCAATTCTACAATTTCAAATCATCATTTTAAATTCAAAAATCCAAATCAAATTGCACAACAAGTCACCATGATTTCACAATTTCACTAAAACCATAAACCATCACTAATGAAGATTTATTCCATGATTTTCACAATAAATTCCATTCAAATAACCCAATTTGAATCTATGACAATCAATTTTAACATGAGGAGTCAAGAGTGAAGCCTCCTACCTCAATAGGTTTTTTAGGAAAACCACCACGAACAATGAAAGCTCATGAAAACAGGGTTGATTATCTTGGAAACCTCCCCAGATCTCTTCTCCTAACACAACGAAGAACAAACCTCATCATATTTGGCATCTACACACATAGATCTAAACATAAAAGGTGTAGATCTATGAAACCGAGAGAAGATGAGAAGTAGATGTAAGTAGATCTAAAAACCAATCACGAACGATCACATACCTCAAGAATCCAGATATGTTTTTCAAAGAGAATCCTCCGGATCACCTCCGAAATGATGGGAGAACCCTCATTGACCTTAGGAGAACAAAAATCACGTGTTAGGACGCTTAGCAGGATGAACGAGCCATATAGTGGAAAAAATGCGTGAGATCCGTCTTTATAAGAACCTTTTTAAGTGGTCGCATGATTTGCTCACACGGTTAGGTAAACTGTGCACTAAATGTTCTCTAAACCTTTATGAAACTATTTGGCCACACAGTTAGAAAAAATGTGCACCACCCATGCAGTAGCTATTACATCCAACACCAACTACGCACGGTTTGGCCGCATAGTTTTGAAAAACCGTGCACCGCCCGTGCGCCTTCCCCTTTTCCCACAAAACATCATTCCATGTTCTCCCGATTCTCCCATTCATCACCCTTAACATTAAAACAATGAAAATCATCATGAAAGAGTTACATACAAAAAACTGGGGGTAAAAAAAAGTAGTATCTCATAATTTAGAAATAAAATGGATAGTAATAGTGACATGTAAATACATATCATGACACTATTAATTTAAAATATAATTCATAAGACAATAAAGAAAAATGAATAAATAATAGAAGGTAAGGATACCTTATTAAAATTGTACATCGTAATGTGTGTACATACAAGTTCCTATGATGGATTAATGGGAGTGAATAATGTATCTCATTTTAAAAATTAAAATGGATATTAATGGGGTTTTAGGAAAACATACAAAATCAACCAAAAATTGTAACTACAAATCATAACATAAAAGATATTATTGAATAGAAATGAGAAAAATAAAATCTTGTACTTTAGTGTGTGAATCCATATTCATGGGAGGATCTTATTGAGAGCTTGGGGGTTCAATTGTTGGACTCTAGTGAGGGGAGTTAAAATTTAGGACATTGTATTTTATTATTTTTTAATATAAATTGAATCATGGGTGGGTTTCTATAGGCAAAGTATTGGGAGTTCATTACAATTTCTCAAACATAGGATTTGTAATCTATATTTAACAATAACCAAGACCACAATCAATTTCATGGTATTGCACATTTTTTCTTAATAATTTGATTGGTTTTAATTATTTTATATGGAAAATGGAAGAATATAATAAAGTAAAACTATTTATAATGTTGATTTGAGTCATACTCTTAATCAATATATTTTGAAAACGTAAAATATATTAATGCTTTTGGATGATTCAAAAAAGAATTATGAAATTAATTAAATAATCATAAAATAATATTATTATAACGATAAAAATTTATTATATTCTATTTATACTAATTATTACATCACATTTGGGACCTTAATATGTCATAGTACAAACCATATATTTATACTATCTATAATTTTTACACTATAATTTAACTATCAAAGATAATTATGAAACATTCACCATTGGATATTTTAAATTTTATGATTCCAAAAATAATATTCGTTTTTTGAAAATAATTTTCTAAATATGTGTATTTTCACTTTTAAAATAAAAATAAACATTCATTTATAAATTCTAGGGTTTTAATAATAAAAGTTTATAAAACCTTATTAAAATTACATTTCACATGATAAAAAATATATGATCAATTATATATAATTTAAATTCATTTATAATTATATATAATTAATATATTATTTTTTTAAAAAACATATTACTTAATAAAAATAAATTCTTTAATTGAATTTGATAGTTACCAAAAACTATTATTTCTATTTTATTACATCAATATCACAATCATTTATAATGATATAATAATATGGTAAAAATATATTCATTATTCTAGAAAAAATATTTTACATACCTATATTGATATGTTCTGGATAAATATGACTTTAATACACCATCCTACTCACTATAGGTAAGGTGCATGACTGTCAGACATTCACGGGGTGGTTCAGTGAACATTGATGGGGATGTGATCTTGATGGACATGAACTTCTCCCATATACAGTTTCACTCATTCTTTTGTTATTGGTCTCATATTCTGATTGGTCAATGGAAAATCCTAGATATTATGTCTCACATAGAAACTCTTATAAATTGGATTCATTGGGTGCGATCTTACTGTTTGAGGACATCATTTACATTGTCTAAGTCAAATTACATTTTTAAAAAACAAATATTTATACTGATCATGAGATCACTTTCAAATGACCATTTTATCAATCCTAGTGATACAAAATTGTATTTTAAATCCAATTTTATATAATAATACAAAATAGGTGTATGTGGTTTCTATTGAGATATTACAATTTATTACATTTAATTAATTCTAAATGAAATTCTTAATTATAAATGGGATCTCATATTCTCACATCTCATCACAGAAAACCCCCCATAGTGAGATCCCAAAATTTATCTACCAAATCCATAAATATATTTGAAAATTGAACGATGTTTTATTCTTTTCAAAATATAATATATCCAATTTTTATCCCTCGTTGTAAAGGATATCTCCCAAGTACTGAGGTATAGATTTCAAACTATTGATCCCTCTTTTATTTTTACTTTTATTTAATTATTATTTCTAAAATATATTTTCACCCTAGAGGATTTATAACATTAGTTTCCTCTGTATACTACTATTTTATTATATTTATGGTTCAACAATTATCCAACCTTCCCCTTTTCACAATGAAAATAGAATACAACATTTTTGTGTGCATTGTCAACCAACTTTAAATAACATCATGTTTTTTCCGTAATCTCAATACATAAGCAGTAATAATGTTAAATTCAATAAATAATAATTATATTTATAAATTTTATTATGAAATAATAAAACATATTATTCATTTCCTATATTTTTGGAAATTGATGTCGTCAACCTTTCATGCATGTGGACTACCACCACCATGGGATAATTGATTTCTATTTTTATTTTCATCAATATCTTATATGGTTTGATATAAAAATGTGTTTAATGCATAAATATAATATTTATGATATCATTATTATTTGGGTATATCATAATTTATAAGATATTACAGATAATATCGACATATTACTATGAAGATTCTATCATTTAAAATAACCATACAAATTGGACAATTGTTAATTTAAATTATGTAATATTTTCATATCCATAACTAATTATTATAATTTTATTATATCTTTGATAAATCACAATAATAAATATTAAATCATATCATTATTCTAAAAATTTATTAATATTACAATAATACACCCCATAAAAATCAATGAACCATGTAATGTTTGTTTTTTGGGTTGGTTTGACCACCCACTTGAACAATGATATAAGATTATATCACTGATGTCACAACTCCAATTTTTCCATGCATTTTTTTGGAATATTGTATGAATAATTTTCAGAACTAATAACTAATAGGTCATTTGGTTATGAGGAACGATGTTCGTGGAATTTATTTTTAAAATATATTAAATATATTACATGTCACATGTGTGAAACATCCCATAAAATGTTATATAAATTCTATAATGTGGCTTAAAATCAGAATATGAGGCGTTTTTTTATGTTTAGATTGTGAATTTTATGTAATATGTGATATAATAAATGTTGGAGTAGGGGGTTTATGTTGATAACATTCATGGTGTATTAATTAAATTATATATATAATATGAACTTAAATATTTGATTAAAACCCAAAACACAAAATTTCATTATAAATACAGTATTATAGAAAATTTTCATGGTTATCCACATAACTATGATAATTTTCTGGAGCCATTAGATTGTTTTGGATGATATTTTTTTGGAGAGTGATTACTGTATTTTGGATCATCGGTCGGTGTGCGATAAAACATCAGGATATCCGCAAAAACAAATATACAATGTCATTGTTTTATAGTGATTGATCCAAAACAAGGTAGTACATTTGTATTTTTTGGATTTGTCCCCAATTATTTATTACTACAATGAATTTAAATAAATATAAAAATGATTTATTTATGAATGATCACATTACTACTATGGGATTATCTGTAGGGACTATTGAGAGTATTTTTTTATTTAATTTGGTATTTAATTTATCATCATAATATATATGGATAAATGAAAACAAAACAAGGATAAGGTTAAATCCTATTCTGTGTGTTTCATGTATTTTTAACACCATGATCTATTCATAATCACACATTCCATTTCCATATGGTTCGAACAAAATACTACATAAAAAGTCTTTGTGCACCCATTTCATTGTGAACAGATGTTATCAAAGATCTTGGATCAGATTAATAACAAGATCAATATACGGTGATAGATGATCGATAGAGGATATTTTTGGGGATAAATTTCTTCATTTAATTGGTTTGTGTTGATGGTGTGACACGATGGACAACTTTTGAGCTCCTTGAGGAATGGTTTTCAGTGACCATGTGAGAGTTCTGCTTGGTCATGCCAGATTTTCAATATCTATGTGAGATCCACGGTGGAACTTGTGGAGACAACATGGGTATGTTTGGAGGAATGATTTATAATTATAGATAGCATCTGGTTTGAAAAACATGTAAACTAGGATCACACACAGTGTGGGACACCTCTATATAGTGCGAGGGTTTTGCAGAGAACATAAGTATCAGACGACAAGTGAACTCTATCACAAGGCATATGGACCTTGTATTTAAGCTTATTGTATAACTATTAATGTAAATGGATATTTTTAGGGGAATGATAATACATACACTATTACAATGATCTGAACACAGACATGGTCAAGAGTGCATTAGCGCAAACACATCGTATAATTGGACACATGCAAGCGAATGGTCTGTGATACACATGTTGGAACTAGTGTTGAAGGGACACCCAATGTACTACTAGCTATCCCTTCATAGAGACTTCAGTGTTGGAAAGAATTGTTGGAATCCATTCCTGAGGCCCAAGGGGAGATCCTCTCTCTTCATCTTTTCCCTAGGTGTAGTTCTTTGTATAATCATGAGAAATTCTACATGGGCGTTGATCCTCTACATAGCGAGTTATTCGATATTTACTTTTTGGTACATCCCTTGGACTTTGGTGTGACCATCATATATGTATCATTGCTTTCATATTTCCATCATTTCTTTATTAGAGAGATTCCCAATGATCATGAAATATCAAATGCACACCATTAGTGATATGTTACTCATTGAATGTGTTCTCATAGAGGATAGATATGTGAAGGCTTCGAGAAGGAATTATCTGGTAGAATTATGGTAGAGAAATTACCTCGATAATCTATGTCATTTTTTAGTATATATGGATGTTCTTAATAAATGTGTTTTAAACATATACTGGTGATGTGATTGGTGTTATTCTTGATGGTATATTCTTAGTGATTTTAGGGTGTCCTAATGGGTATTGTTATACTAACCAATGCATGTGAATTTCAAACATGTGACACGACATATGAAGATAATATACCATTTATTGGGATCCTATTGGGACTATTACTAGATAGATCATAGTGATCTATATTGTCTGATGTGAGTTCTTATGATTTCCTTGAATGCAGTCCCCTTATTTACATTTTGGTCATACTTATTTTTTGTTTCCTTTTTATGGACATGTATTTGGGCCTTTTTCTTACCAGTACATGTTGTTTTACTACAGTGGTTAGAATTTTATTGTATTCCTGAATGGTTGTATGATTTTTAAATTTTATCTTTGTATGGTCATATTCATGAGTGTATGTGTACATTTACATTAGTCTATGGTCCCATATGTGAGTGATATGACTACTCGACATTTGTCTCCATTAACAAACCTATTATAGGTGGTCCTGGGGTAGTCACGATTTGGGCCCCATTATTTCGGGTTATGATAGATTGGTTTCATAGGATTCAATTATACCGTAAGACTATAGTTTATGAGATTGTTTTGGGGAAACAATGTTACATGTATCTAGTTCGGATTTTAGGCCAAGAACTCCAGTGTTGGTGTAGTAGACAACATTGTAACATCCCTTAAGCATTTATGGGAAAAATTCAAATTGATATGACTCGTCTCAAGAAGGTGAATGTTTCATTTCAGTATCCTATCTAATTATAACTCAACAGTTAAGCATTCTTGGTTTGGAGTGATGATAAATATGGGTGACCTTCTGGAAAATTTCATTGGGTATTCATGAGTGTGGAAAATGTATAGTGGAAATAAAATGTGTTGGCATGTGGGGGAATCATTATTCTAAAGAACCATTTGGGTTTGTTTGTGGGACCATGGTAGGGGACCAAATCTTTCCAGGACAACTGGTTGTACTTGGTGGCCTAGGACCTGACAGAAATGTTAAGGTAGAGTGTGTGTACTATTTGTGGGGTCCAATTATTACATTGGTATCAGAGGAAGAACCCAACCGTTAGTGGGGTGGGACTGCCTAGTTTGAGATGAATATTCCATAGTGAGGACAATATTCTCTAGGGGGATGCAACACCCTATAATGAAAAAAAGGGTAAAATGAATAAATGGTATAACCCATGCCAACGAGGTTTAAATTTATTTTCAGGAACCCACCTAATTTGAACACCAAGTCAAGCCTGCTAGGCCTATAGCAGTGGAAAATATGGGTGACATTATCTGACATTTTACATTGTTTTTGGTAGTGGGGTTAGAGAACCCTGTAAATAACATGTGTTTTTTGTGTGAACAATCATTACTTTTATTTCCTATTTTGTAACATGGGCATGGACCATGAAGGGGACTACATGTTTTTGGGGAAACTGGTGGTACCTATCAGGCTAGGACCCAATGGACATGTTAATATGGGGTGTTTTTCATGTAAGTGAGGCCCATTTGTTATAGAAATTTATATACAAATGTTCAATGATAACATGAATTTCAACTAGTTCATGTAAGAATTTGAGTGAGGGAAAAATCGGTACATGAATCATATATTGATGCGTTGTAGTTTACATGTCCTTCATGAGTAATATCTCTAGTTATAACCACATAGCATGGTATTTCGTTTATATTTAATGATTCCACAATTATGTTTTCCATATTTGATTCAGCAACCAGATCAGAAGGTTTACCACATATGTAAGGATGAATCGATTCATTGACCTATTTAAGAGTTGTTAGCTCCATGTGGGGAACCAGTCATACCACTACTAATTAAGTGATAGATGCTATCATAAGTACCTATGGATGATGTGTTCATGATAAGATTGGTTCAAGTGTTTAATAGTTTGATGAACCATATGATATGATGTTAAAATATCTTTTTGTGAACCCACTAGATTAAAAATACACAATTAAGCATTCTTGGCCTAGAGTAATGACAAGGATTGGGGATCATTTCTGATGCTTTAAAGGTTTTGTGTGAGTTTGGATAGAGCACACTATAAAGAACATGTTTTCTACTGTGTGGATATTCATTATTCGGATGACCTTCTTGGGATCATGGGTGAGCCCCATGCAGGGGAGACACATATTTAGGTGGAAACTCTTGGTACACATAAGGTCAAGACCTGATGGCTATGTTTTGACAAGGAAGTTGTATTTTAAGAAGAAACCAGTTGGGACTGACATATCTATACACCATGAATCTAATAACCTTCTTTGATACACACTACATGTTACAATTTAATGTAAGTAAAACATTATTACATGAATCATATAGGAGTGGGTTATGGTTTCCAAGTCCTTATTGAGTCATCTATCTAGATATACTCAATAAACATGCTATATCTTTTATATTTTAGGATACCTCCATGAAATTTTCCAACTAGAATCAGCGTCTAGGTACTAATGATGATACCCTAAGTAATTAGGTATCAATACAAGGATGTATATATGATGTTTTTCTCCATGTGGTGCACTAGTCATACAACCACCACAAGAGAAACATATGGTTCCATAAGTAACTGTGGATGAAATGTTCATGATGAGAATTGTTCATGTGTTTTAGTTATATAAGCCCCTTATTATATGAAGTGATAACGACCCACATGCGACAGATTATTTCATTGAGATGGTGATGTGAGTTTTCTATCTTATTAGTACACATATATATTAAACGGTGTTCTGAGAAGAGATCTGTCTCCATCGCTTTGTATAATGATAGTGGAGCATAGTGTCAGAGTCTTTAAATGAAGTGACTCTATCATGGTTAATGTTCAAGAACCTATTAGATATTTTTCTAATCTAGCAATGTTGAGTGATGTGAAAATCTAAGAGATTCTACAACTATAATAGGTATGAAAAACTATAAATGAGTACTGATCTAGAGTCCCTAAACCCTCTATGTACTCTATGTATATGGAATTAGATCTTTTATTTGAAGAAAGTACCCTTATTAAAGGTCCATGGAGAGACAACCTTGACATTGTGATATATCTATATATTCATATATGTGATGGGGCTTATAGTGCATACATTGGTGTTCAATATATTCCTATCTAAGTAGATGTAGACACTTATTATTGACAGTGGACATGAAGACTCAATGACATTAGAGGCAAGGAGATGAATTAAGACCGTGTGACCTACACATGTGATTTATTTTTGGAGTCAATACTAGGATATATTTTATGTGGTTCTATTATCATATGTCACAAATAGTTTTCCCACTGAGAGGTAGTGTTATTCTTCTGATTATAGGGAACACCACATGGGGGATTTTTTAACATACATTATGGATGAGAGAGAAACAATGGATTGGACACCTAGGTAGAGGCAATGTAATGAGATGGTAGGTCTATAGGGTGGATGAAAAATAAGAGGAGCTCAGATAGCAGTTTGATATTCTAGATGTATTTTCTTATTACAACCATCAACACTATGTAGTCCACACCAAGATCAAGGAGCTAGGGAATATTGGATGGGGGATGTTACGGGAGGTCTAGGCTTATATACAAGGGGTTCTAGAGATGATACAAGGTTTGGTCTAAGTATTTACTAACATAGGTATAGTACTGATAGTCACAGGTACAGGTGAATAATTTATTTTCAAATATCTATTTCGATGAATATAGATTCTAATAGGCCATTTTTTACAACCCTTATACTTGGAGATTCCAACTATAGTTGAATCGCTGATCACACGCTTCTATTTACCATGTGACCTGACTCATGGATGTGATATATTTTTTAGGACATCATTGTAGATAAGAGGAGGCCTTATTACATCATCATAGTAATAGAATGTTTTATATAGTTCATTCCATAATATAATGTTTCAGGTAGAGAATGAAAATGTTTCCAATGTAATGGTACTATTTATTACATTTTGGGTGAAAGGTAAACCTGGGAAGCATAAAATTTACTAATGAATAGCAGTACTCATCTGATTACTCCTCATTTTTCAAGCATTATCCTTTGTGTGGTGGATGTTATGTAAATTCATTTTCCCACAGTGCGGGTGGAGTATGAGGAATTCATTATTGAGGATGTTGTTGGCTTAAAGAATTCACGAGTTGAAGAAATTTTTATATACATACACCATGGGATGTCCCTGATATCTATGAAATAATATAGGATATATCCCATATATATTTATAAGATATGGGTTTTTATAGAGGAATTATAGAGTAAATGACATTGTTAAATCTAGTCTTCTACCATGGGTTGACCCATTTCGTTCCCAAAGAATACGGTGGGGATCTCAATATTTTCTGCAGAATAACACCACCTTAACCAAGTGATAATAGAGAAATTGTTTCCACCACTGGGGATTAATGAACTCACTAATTAGTTGATAGGTTAATGATGGTTCTCAAAGGTTTTCATCAGATCATGCTACCACCCGTTGTGAGTACAGGAAGAGGATATACTGAAGACAACATTTTGTGGGAACTAAGGTCACTATGAGTAATTGGTGATTCCATTTGGCATCACAAACCCCCCAAAATAGATAATGGGACTCATGAACCATATATTTCCTCCATTAATATACTAATTTTTGGTATACATCATTGATGAAATCCTAGTGTAATTGGGGTTTGAGTAGGATCACACAAGGCAGATGATGACGATTCTAGACATACTATGGTAGCACCGGAGTTAAAGGAAGCTGTCAAAGTGTCATTTTTGAATCCATAAGGTCTACTTTTTGGGATATTTTATCTAATAATATGGTGTAGTATTGGACCTAGAAATTTTTAAGGTAGTTCTATATTGGGAACAGAAATGACCGCAATGGAGGTATGGATATTCAATGGATTGACATTCAACTATCAATGAATCTCACCTGATTTCTCTGGTATATCATCTATAGTGACAAAGATTACCTTGATGGGGGATATTGTTTGTGGATAAGTAAGGTGAATATCATCAAAGACTGTATGAGGGATTCCCATAACAATCAAGAGTCATATGAGGACCGGTGTTGGGGTTAGTTTGAGTATTAGGAGGAAGGCCTTGTGTTTATGAGGGTCTAACCTTATGAAAACCAATATCTTTATGGATTTTTTTACATAAAGGTAAAAAAATACAAAATTGATTATTGATATGTGGAGAGTATTTTGGAATTAGGTGCATTTAATAACATCATTAACATGGGATACAACAACATTATTGAAAAACATCCTTAATATGCTTCTAAATTTCCATGGCATTGAAAAGTACACGAGATTAGTGGGGAAAAATTAAAAATGGGGTGAGCTATAATTCCTAGTAAGGTAATAAATAGGACATTATGTAACACATTTTAGTAAATAGGCATGTAAATGGTGAATAAAATGAGTTATAATTTCAAACATAAATAATTATATTTGATATAGAATTATAATAAAAAAAGGAAACACGGTAAATATAGAAACTACTTAAAACATTTCATCATAAACATATTTTATGGATAAAAGCCAAAACATCATGATGGAAAATTCACCATAAGGTAATCATATTCACTTCATATCCCTGTATGACATGTCATGAGGTTAGACCTTATCCAATGCATTGTTGAGCTATATAATTTGTTGCATACAGGTCACTTTCATTTCCATCTCATGATTATGTATGGCATAGAGATCATACAACATGGATTCATTCTCCATAATATTTTAATCCATGTTAATTAGTATAAAATTGATAAATTTTAGACCCTATTAAATTATATATATGTGTATATAGATGAAAACACATTATTTGAAATGGGTATGGTATTCACTACACAATTTTTTTGTCTTGGAAAATCAATGTGAAATTTGAACAACATAACGACGTAAAATAAAATTAATATTACAGGTTGATTAAATAAGAGGAGTAATATCAACATTTAAAAAAATATTATGTACAAGGGATGTGTAAATTTATATAGAAACATTATAATTGGAAAAAGAAGGCATAAGTTAATAATGAGACCTGAATAATAAATAGAAGGAGAGAATCACTTACTAAATTTCATCTTGGTAATGGGTGTACACAATAGATTATGGGATGGGTTTATGAGAGTTAATAAGGTATATAATGATATATACACCAAATTTAAAGTATGACGGTTTTCTAAAAACATTCCCAGACATCCTAAACTTGAAACTGAGAATCATAACATAAAGAGGTACTTGAATGGAAGTAGGATGATAGAAATCACTTCCATTAGTGCGTGACACCAAATTATTTGAAGTATATTCATGAGAGATTTGGGGGGCCTTTGGAGGAATCTAGATAGGGTAGTTAAATGTATGGATGCGTTACAGAGATTTTGAGTGAAGTGAAATTGGATAACGTTTTGGTTTATATCGGAAAAGAGTCAAAAATTCCTAATTATTTATCAAACATAGGTTTTGGAAACTATATAATAAAATAACCAAAACCAAAAAACCATCCCATGGTTATTCCACTATTTTATACCAAATTGGAAACGTTTTAATTGTTATATAATGAATTTATCTGAAAATAATAACATAATAACTCTTTTTATGTGAATGTGAGTTTTACTCTTAGGGAAATGATTTTAAAACATAAAAATATATTAATGGTTTTGGAGGATTCCAAAAGACTTGATTGAATTAATAAAATAAAAATAAAATCACATTATTTTGAATGGAAAACAAATAATTTTTTATATATTCTTTTCACATCATTTTTATATCACTTTTGGGTGTTTATTGTGTCATAATACATAGAGTATACTTATAAGATATTTATTTTTCACCCAAAAATTCATTTGTCTTAGAAAATTATAAAAATTGAATTTTTGTATAACTTCAACATTATTATTCAAGAAATAATTTTCATTTTATAAAATTATTTTCCAAAAATTTCAATTTTCTATTTTAATATAAAAATCAACACTTATTGAGAAATGATGGGTTTTTTGAAAATAAAAATATCCAAACCCTTATAAAAATATCAATTTGACAACATAAAAGTTGTATGATCATTATTAGTTCATAATTTTATTTTATAATATTAATTTTTAAAATATTATTTATTTTAAAGAAACATTAATTTATTAAATTGTATTTCTTAATAAAATCTGAATATTAACCAAAAATATATTTTCCATTCTACTTTAAAAAAATCGAAATAATTTATAATGTATCAATATAAGGATAAACATATATTCATTATTACATTAAAACTAATGTACATACTCATATTTATAGAGTCATGATACATATACCTTCAATACACATGAAAACTCTCTAAGGGTATTTTTCATGAGTTAGACACATTCATGTTGTGGTTCTACGAACATTGGGTGGGTCGTGATTTCAATGAGCCTGAACATCTCTAATAAATTTTTTCTCTCATGATTAACATTTTAGATCATATCTTGGTAATTTTCAAGGTAAAATCAATGACATTTTTTTCCCTTAGAAGCTTAGATAAGTGGGCTTAATAGGGCATGATCATACTTTTTAAGACCATCAATACCCTTGTCTATGTCAATTGGATTTTTAAAAAATAAAAAATTATATTTATCATGTGATAACTATTCAATGTTAATATTATTAATGGTATTGATAATTAATTTTTTATTAATTACAAATATATATAATAATCCAAAATAAGTATATGTGTTTTCTATAGAAAATTTAAATAATAATACATTTGAATAATCATATAGAAAATTTAATTTATAGAATTTTTTGTCATTATAATCTTACCCCATTTAGAAATTTTTCCCTTAATGGTTTTTTTATACACACTAAAATTGATGAGGTCAATTTTGTTTCATCGTTTCCTATGGTTCCCACATTTCTTATTCAATCATTTGATTTCTCCACCTCTGTTTGATAAGATGCATTTTTTTACTTCTTAGAACTTTTTCTCAACGATTCATGATCGTAGTCAACTTATCCTCATAGGAATGATCATTCTAAAATGGATCCACCTCTATATTGATTAAATGTGAGAGGTCTAGTACACAATTACTCAATATCGATACATAGAATAAATCATGTAGTTGATATAGGTTCAATGGGAGTTATCATCGATATCCCATAGATCCAATGATTTCCATTATCTCAATGGGGTTAATATATCATTGAATAATATTTCCCTCGTCCCAAAAAACACGACAGCATACCATCTTGTTTTGTGAAGGAATTCCATTTATCCAACATCATTCTCTATGTATCGTTGATGATTTTCTGCATAACTCTTATATCGACTCTGAGTAGACTTGGTGTATTATTGAATGGTCTCAACATTTTCTACTCTCTCCTCAACCATTTAAGGACCTAGATGTTTCATTCCCCATATTCATCCCAATATGTAGGTTATTGAAAAATCTTCCCATAATGGGCTTCATAGAGACGGATTTTGATTCATTAGTGGAAACTTTTAATGTTTGAGAACCCGGCCAAAAAAAGATATATGTCAAATATTCCTTATAAGACAATAAAGCATTCTATCAACATTTCCTCAAGTGTATGGATAGTTTGATCAGATTTCCCATTAGTTTTTTTGGTGATAAGCAGTGTTGAATTTTGACACAGTATGTAAATAATGATAGAGACTCTTCTTGAATATCAAGGTATATACGGGGTCTGTATTTTATATAATCGTTAGTGGTGATCCATGAAAACTAAATACTTCTCAAGTGTATTTATTTTGATCCAGTGATAAGTCATATCGAATCACAAGAAATTGTCTAGTATTTGAAAGATGAATTACCATAACCAAAATAGAATTCATTCCTCTTGATGTCATTAGAAGACTAGAGAAAAAATACATGGTTATCTATTCCCATTTCCTATGAGTTATGGGTAATGGTTTCATTCTCCCTGTGTATTTTTGGCATTCCACCTCTACTTATATACATAAAGGTCAACTAGATGTATACTATGAAATCTCCTTCTACATATTGTCCCACCAATTGATATCATTGATATATCAATGCATGTTTGTTTTCATTGTTTGATAGATCGAGGAAAACTATGTGAATCATCCGAAAACTCCATCTTTAGCTCAGGAAATGATGATATATATATATATCTGTTACAAAAATCCAATGTCTCCTTCTTCATTAACTTTGAAATATGTGAATTTTAATTTTATTATAGTTTATACATTATACTGAATTCACACATCATTTCATTGACCATCCTTTATCATATCTAGATGATATAGTTTATGAATCATTTATGAAAGGATTGATGATGTTTCATCCTTTATTATTCCCATTTCCATAATTTTTAAGTATATGAATATTGGAACTTTTTCTATTCAAATCAATGATAAAATTGTTCAATCCTTTCTAATTAGATTGCATACCTCATTATTTACTTGTCTAGTATAGTTTTAGATTGTCTAGATATTGTAATTTATCATATCTATCCATATCTTTTGAGGTATATGCATCTCTCTATGTGGGAATACATACGTGAGTGTTTTTTGATCCATATGTATTTCACATTTCTCCCCAATGAGATAATTAATCAATATATTAATGAGAATATCACTGAAGCCAAATCCACATTATGTGTTGGGTACTACTCTCTATGAACATTAAACTTTCTTGAAGCATTGATTATGGAATTATCACTCTATATTAAAAATATTCCGAAACCATTATTAGAATCATGGATTTATAAAAAGAAAATTTCTCCACTTGTTGGTACTATGAGAACATAGACAAAGATAAGCCTCCTTTTCCACTCGATGAATCTATATATACATTCATCCTTCCAAGAAAACATGACTCGTAAATGTTATATTTGTGTAAGGGTTTTATATTCATGATATATTTCTCACAAATCTCTGATTGTATCCAAAAAATCCAAGGAAACTATGTATATCTGTCACTGATGTTGGCTTCGTCAATCCTTCAATTGCATATATTTTAAAGGTCTCATAGATTTCATATCTTTTATGAATGTTTTTTTCCTAAAAGAGTCTATCCTAAACACTAATTAAAACTTTATATACATATAATTAATCCTCTCTTTAAACAAGGTCTTTAGCATAGTGCTTAACTCCTCCTCAAACTCCTTTCATTTGAATTATATTAAAATTTCATCTATAATGTCTACCAAAAATTTGTTAAGCTACAGTATTTAGACTCTATTAATAAATTATATGAATTATGATAGAGTATTAGTGTGTTTTATTGTAATTAATATTAAACCATAGTTATCATACCATGTATTAAAATCTGTCTTGGGGATATCCTCCTTCTTCTCCCAAACGTGGTAATATCCTGACTGGAAATCTACCATGGAGATGTATTATGCTCCACAAAGCAAATATAAAATGTAATAATTCTGTATAATATGATACGTATTATTTATCATGATCTTTTTGACCTCATGATAATTGATGGAAATTTACATTTCCCCATCCTTTTTCATGATGAAAAACACTGGTCCACCCCTTGGTGAAGCACATGGGAATTTGAACCCTCTATCCAAATTCTCTTATAGTAGTTTCTTTAGTTCCTCACATTACACAAAATACATACTATATACCGTATTGGGTAATTTTAATGTCCTAGTTATAATTTTTATTCGATATGTATCCTCTCATCTAGGAGGCTTTCTGAGTGATTATTCCACAAACACATCTGTGTATACCCTTACAATGGGAATGTATTCGAGGATAATTCGTTCCTTTTACATAGTTATTTAAAATAGATATGATTTATCATTGGGAAATAATATATATTCTTGAGATATTGATGATAAAGAAGATTTATCATCTCTCTTTCACTAGTTCAGAATCATGGGAAGATTCACGAAATGAATAGTGATATCATTCTTAGTGAAATTTATGTTGTCTCTTTATATGGAATGTAACTTCATGTCCATAAGTGCAACCAATTAAAATAATGGGAGAATAAAAAGGATCATTAGGAGGATCATAACAATGAAATTTGATAGGGGAGGAGTTATATACAGAGGATGCAATAATTTCT
The DNA here is from genome assembly GCA_963277665.1 of Viscum album. Lineage (NCBI taxonomy): Eukaryota > Viridiplantae > Streptophyta > Magnoliopsida > Santalales > Viscaceae > Viscum > Viscum album. The sequence continues at coordinate 1,599,939,495 of OY728161.1, forward strand.
CCATTTGTTGGTTCGTTGAAATCACAAATTCGAGGCTATGTGGTTTTGTTCTAATAGTTCTAATAAACTTTTGTGTTATTTAGTAATGTCTGGAACAAAAATAAAAAATTATTATTGACAGTACTTAATTAATAACTTCAATACCTATCACTACATTTTTTTGGGTTCTCCCTCAGTTGTTGTAATAGAAAATAGTCAACCTTGCTGCCTTATAGGTTGTTTTTTATCCATAGAAACCGTTAGCTTAGTGAATTAGGTTAGGATGTTTCATGGTTCCCTTAAATTGAATAAATGAAAAATGAACTAAGCTTTGACCACATAATGTTTCTCTATCGAAGAACGAGTGGGTCTCTCCTATCATCACTCACTTACTATGATCCCTTCTATCCTGAACCTAAAGCATTTCCTCATTCCCCTTAATCAATTTTTGGTGTTCATTTTTTGACACCATTTAAATGTGTTCTTTTGAAATTTATTGGCATCAATATATTTTTCCACTCGACATCTATAATAAATCTCAAAATTATTCTTCATATCCCTAGGATAACCATGAGATTTGCTTATATCCATCTAACATTGTGGGGAACATCAGGAAATTTTCTCATAGCTATCAATTTCTCAGATCTCCATGGATTTTGTTTACGAGGTTTTATCCTACAGAATAAGTGGGAAACCTTGAATTATAGAGTAATGAAAAATTATATGTGTATCATGCAGGTTTTATAATATTTTCCTTACATTCACCTATATATTAATAATCTTTTTTTCTTTAGGGAAAGTATATCCCTTTACATTTTATGTCAGAATGTGAAAGGAATGTATTTATCAAAAAACATTTTATTGAATTCCTTTCACCAAATTGCATGATCTATTCCACACGGTTAATATTCTTGATCAATTTTCACTATTTATTAACATCTCCAACCACATGATAAATATATATTAGAATAACGTTTTATCAAAACATTGAAGGATGGTGACGATCTTATCAATGGATTTGATCCTTTTTTCTATGATTAAGGGATCATATAATCAAATGATAGTGGGAGGCCTTTCACATAATGGAATCGACTATAGATTGTTTTTTATCAGGGGTATTTTGATATTCCACTAGATGTATTTTTCTATTTATAACCTTAGCTAGATGAATTGGTATCATAACAATATTTTTGATACCAACAGTCATTGGTTTGTGTATCTTATTAGGGAAGTCATCACATTTCCATTTTCATGTATTTTTTTCCAATGCCTTCCTATATCTGACCATTGTCTAGAATAAAGGAAAAATTTAGTAATGATTATTTTTTACTATTAATCACAATAATAGATAATCTGATTAATTTATAGGGACAACTTATTTATTACATATATTTAATAACTTTAGAATTTATTGGCTTCAATCTCTGTTATCCACGATCAATTACCTAAAATATATATATTTTTTGTAATTTTTTGGCAACCATAATATTTTTTTGTAAATAAATAGTTAATTTAGAATCTAATATCACCCATGAGTGTGAAACTTGTTTTGATAAAAGACCTATTGTCATGCACCATTTCCCTTTCTCGTCTATCTCAACCTACTGTTTTTTGGGTTCTAATTCTAGAGTATATATGTATCAAAAATGGACTTATTTTCATAATAAAAATACTAATTTATACTTACAAAAATTTAGTTGTGTTTTCTTATACATATTCTTATCCTTATTTCTTTCACATGTGTTTTATAATCCTAATTCAAATATAAACCTAATATTTTCCGTTGATACGAACTATAGAAACCCTTATCTATATTGATTTGTTACATAAAAGTACACATCATTCAAACTGTAAGATCGAGAATCCTAGTGTATTAGTGAATCTAGTACATGGAATAAAATCTTGATCATGTGATAAAAAATCATTATTTAAAAATTAAAATGACATGCTTCTAAAATTCCAGGGAATATTAAATTGCATGGGGTAACTTAGGAACATACATAAGAAAGGGGTGAGCTATACAATATTCTAAGAAAATAAACATGAAATGGGTAAAATTGTGTTATGAAATATGTATATCAATTGGTAATTAAGGTATTGATAGTTATAAATAGGAAAAAATAGACATGATATGTATTGATAAAAAATTGAACATGGGAAGTATAGAATAAACATTAAGACACTATATCAAAATCATATGACAAGGAAAACATCCAAGACATCATGATGGAAAATGTACCATATAGGAATCAGGTTCACTCCCTATTCCAATATAACATCTCATGGGACTAAAAATTAAACAATGCAGTTGAGCTCTATATAATTCTGGGTTCACATATCACATTCATTTCTATGTCATGCTTATGTGTTCCACATAGATCATACATCATGGATTCATTTATCAATATATAAAATTACATTATCTAGAAGTGTAGAATAAATAAATTAAGTCCCAATTAATATAATTATTAATATAATGGTCAATAAAATTGATAAGAAATTGGTGTGGTATTCACTACATATTTGTTTTATCATGGAAAATCTTCATGAAATTTTGGGAGCATATTGAAGTCACATAAAATTTCATAAAATGGGTCGATGTGATAAAAAGTAGTATATGATAATTTAGAATAAATGTATAGTAATAGTGATATGTAAATACATATTATGAATATATTAATTTGAAATATAATTTTGAAGATAATAAAGAAACATGAATAAATAATAGAAGGTAAGGATACCTTCGTAAATCTGAACATGGTAATGTATGTACATAAAAGTTATTGTGATAGATTAATTTGAGTGAATTGATTCTCTCATTTTTTAAATCATAAATAAATTAAGGAGGTTTTAGGAAAACATACAAAATCAACAGAAAATTGCAACTACAAATCATCACATAAAAGAGAATATTGAATTGAAATGAGAAAAATGAAATCCCTTACATGATTGTGTGACTCCAAATTGTTGGGAGGATCTTTTTAAGATCTTTGGGTGATATGATTGGACTCTAGGGATAGGAGGTAAGATTTATTACATGCTATATGTATTATGTTGGAATATAAACTATAATCTTGGGTGGGTTTATATAGGGAAGGAATGGGGAATTCATTACCATTTCTCAAACATAGGATTTCGAATCTATATTTAAAAACATGAAAAACCACAATCCATTTCATGGATTTTCACATGATTTCATAATAATGGGATTGTTTTTCATTATTTTATATTGAAAATGGAATAACATAATAAAATAATACTATTTCTAATGTGCATGTGAGTCATACTCTTTGATAAATGATTTTGATAACATTAAATATATTAATAATTTTGAATGATTCAAAAAGGAATTATAAAATTAAAAAAATAAACATAAAATTAATCTATTTTAAATTTAAAAATTATATTTTTCCCAAGATTCTATTTATTATATTTATTACATCACATATTGGTCGTTAATATGTCATAATACAAACCGTATATTTACACTATTTTTAATTTTTACACTAAAAGTTAACTATCCATGAAAATATTGAAACATTAACCATTGGATAATTTAAAATTTATGATTCCAAAAATAAAATTCATTTTATCAAAATAATTATCTCAATAACGGTTTTGTGACATTTAAAATAAAAGTCAACATTCATTTAGAAATTCTATGGTTTTGATTAAACCAGTTTTCAAACCCTTATTAAAAGTAAATTTCACATGATAAAAAATATATACTCATTCATATATAATATAAATTCTTTAATAATAATATTTTATTAAAATGTTAATATTTTATAAAAATATATTACTTCATTAAAATAAATTCCTTAATTGAATTTGATAGTTACCCAAAAATAAATTTCTATTTTATTATATTAATATCAAAATCATTTATAATGATAGAATAATATGCTGAATATATATTCTTTATTCTATATAAAATAATTTACTTGACTATATTGATAGAGTCTTGATACATGTGACTTTAATACACCATACAACTCATTATGGGTAAGGTGCACGACTGTGATAATTTTATAGGGTTGTTTAGTGAACATTGTTTGGGATGTGATCTTGATGGCCTTGAACTTCTCCCATAAAAAATTTCACTCATTCTTATGTTATCGGATCTTATAGTTGTCTTAGTCAATGTAAAATAAACGAGATTATATCTCACTCAGAAGCACTTATAAATTGGATTCATTGGGTGTGATCTTACGGTTTGAGGCTATCACTTACTTTTCCTATGTCAATTACATCTTTTAAAAACTGATATTTATATTGATCATGAAGTCAATATTCAATGACTATATTATCAATTCTAGTGATAAAAAATGGTATTTTAAATCCTATATGATATAATAAAACAAAATAGATGTATGTTTATTCTATTATGATATTTCATTATATGACATTTTATTCATTCAGAATGGAGATTTTGTTTATAAAATTCTAGTTTGTCACACACCTCATCATGGATTGTGTAGATTTTGATGGTATGACAAAATATAGATGACATACAATTTCGATTTCCAGATATTGTGTTGTGTTGTTATGGTGAAATACCTATAAGCTCTACTTCTACAGTTACACCATACACATGATGAATTCCACGTGTCAAAACTAAGTATTATGCTAATGATCCATCTAAGGGTATAAAATCTAGAGACCTGGATATCGTGAATGGGTCCACCTTATCTCTATATCAAATAAAGAGATAGGATCATAAGAAGTGGATCTTTAATGGGTGATAAATTCCCATTATTTGTGTCCATTTATAGTATTTGAATCTTCTGGATAGTATATGGGAGGGGGAGACCCATAATCCTTCTCAGTATCCACATCACGCTGTGTATCCTTTAGTTTTGGAATTCTAGGATATAATGTCAAATGGGGGGAATAATATAATGAATCATATTTTTCGATGTGTTATTTTTTAATTTTATATATATTCGCTTATGATATATGCTCTTAGATGACATAATATTCATGTCTCAGGGTGCTCAAAATATATTTTGAAGTATGTTAAATATTTAAAATATTAGATGCATGAAACATTAAAAAAATTGTAAAATAAATTCTAAAAAGAAGCTGATATTTGAAATATGAGGGGCACATTGAGTCTATAGAATGGGTTTTACAATAGCTGAAACATAATATATGTCGGTGTTGGGTGTGTGGCTTGCCTTTATGGGGGATTAAATAAATAAATTTTATTATATTTATTTATTTATTCGATTAAACAACTACGCATAATGCTTATTTTAAATAATATCTTGTGGAATAATTATAGTATTTACCCCAAAATCGTGGAAGTTGAGAGGTGCAATTGGAGTGAGTTGGAAGAGATTTCGTTGGTGAGTGATAACCGGATCATTGAAAATTGATCAATGTGTTACGGAACACATGGATCTCACCAATGGAAATTCCACAGAATCATTATTCACCAGCAATAGATACAATTTGAGGTGGAACATTTTTATACTTTGGGATTCCTCCTTTTCTTTTTTATTATAATGAACGAAAATAAATTAACTAATTGATTGATTTAAGGATCTATCATATTGTGAGTATGCGATTATATATCGAGATTATATTGAGTCTTTTTTTGTTTAATTGGGGTTTTTGTTTTACATTATAATGTTGAAAGGTCAAGGACATCCAAACATAGATTATTTATGTCCCTATTTTTCATGATTCTTATATTCCCCCACTATTCTCTATTCATCATAAATAATTCATTTGAAACACTTAAAAAAATTATATCGGATAAAAAATTATTGTTCACCTCATTCTTAGTTACACAGATTGTTATTGTAGATCTAGGATCATATCAATTAAGAGACTAATATATGAAGATCGATTATCAATCATGGATTATTTTTGGGATACCATTATTCTTATCATTTTTGTGTGATAATGGTGTGGAATGATGGATGGTTTTCTAGATGATAGAGGCATGGTCTTTGGTGAGAGGGTAATGGTGATTCTATGTTGAGCATGATATGCGTTTTACGAGAAATATCTAAAGTGTAAATATAGACTATGGTAATGGAAAATGGTGAGTAATAATCTATAATTATGTAACATTATATGTTACATGGTGTTTATTCCAAGATCAAATTCCATGTACGACCCCACTTTGTGGCGGTATGGTTTTGCGGAGAATATATATATGACACGACCTATGAACTTTCTCACATGACATGTGGACATTACATGGAGTAATTAAATTATCCTAGGGGGGTATATAAGTATAGGTAAATACATGGATAAATATAAAAAGACGAAGATATAAAGACACAAAAAATGTTATAGAGTACATGGTCATAGATTTTACATATAATCAGATATTCTATATACCTATACATTGACGTAGCCAATGATTTTGATACACATGTAGGAATCTGTACTTAAGGGACACAAAATGTACTACCAGAACACACAGTGTACTCCTTTATAGAAGTTTTGGATCCATTTTACTCCTCATCTAAGTAATTTTTTGTTTGGGTATATTTTATTGATCAATTTACATAAGGGTTTAGTATGGAATATTATACTATATATAGGATTTTGATCCCTCTAGATAGATATCCATCTTAGATATTGTTAATGGAATGTATCCATAGAGAATAAACATAGATATTCTCTCATCATCTTTTCCATAGGTAAATTTTTGTGTATATTCCTGAGAAACACAACATGGGAATAGATCCTCCACATATCTAGTTATTCCAGATCTAGTGTTTGGTACAACCCATGTTTTGGGGGTGATCATCATATTTTTATTATTCCCTCTAGACTTCCAGAATGAACATCATATGGAGAGACTCAACAATCATGTCATCTTGGATAGCCATCATCAGTTCCATGTTACTCATATAGTTTTTTCACCAGAGGATAGATATGTGAAACCTTTGATAATGAATATAAGGGTAGCATTATGGTTGTGAATTTACCATGAAATTGTGTTTCATTATTTTGTATATTTATTTATATATTCATTTTATATGTGTTATAGAAAAAAACTGTGATGGGATTGATATTATTATTATCGATATATTCTTAGTGATATTGGGGTTTCTTATAAGCTATTGTTATACTCACCCTTACATGGGATTTACTAGTATATTTCATATCTTATGTAGACGGTCAAACATTTGATGGAGTCCTAGAAGAATGAGGGCGAATTGCATATTATTGAAATAGAAAAACCAAGACATGTTCTTATTTATACCAAGACACACATACACTTCTATACTATCAGGTTATACTTTTTTAGTTATTTTTCATGAACCTGTATTTTTTCCTTTTTATTTATAGTACTTATTATCATACTCGTATTATGGTATTTTAGATTTATGCATGCATTGTTACCAGTTGTTTTAAATTTAAAAAATATACAGTGTTGAATATGTGTGGGTGTGTTTATTTGGATTAGGATATGGCCTCCCATTTTACTAATATTCCCTATAATCAGTGATCGGTTATCACATTCCTATTTGAGCGTGGATTAGGGTAGTCGGTCCAGGGCCTGTTGGGTTAGGTATTACAATAGATGATAATGAAAACATAATCAATGGTATAATATGGTATAAAAATGTATATAATTAAATTATTCTTTTCTAGAAATAATACATCTATATTTAACTCATTAATTAAGATAACACCCTTTATAGATCGAAATTCATGGAATAATGTTCTACTTTGATTTCATCTTTGAGGGTAAGTAACTAAATAGTCATCATTGGAAAATTAAATGAAAAAAATATAATAATTCATCCATTATATTAACATTAAATATTAATTTATTATAAATTTTTTAGCTGAATAAATAACAACACCAATATTATGAAAATAGTATTACAAAATCCTGATTACCCATACCCGACATTGAAAATATGTAATAACTAACTAATATAAATTTTAAATAATAATTGAAAATAATTATTATGAAATGTTATTTCACTGTAAATGGTCTTGAAATTATATATTATTATAATTATTTCTTTTATACAAGATATTAGAGTGAATTTGACTATGTCTGTAAATAAGTTATGAGGTACTTTGTAAAAAATTAAATTACTGGAGACTTATTTCTTACTATGAAGCATTATATCATTAAGAAGTTATTATTAAGGTATAGTGAATGTTTTTATTTTATTCATGGTGTTTAGAGATCCATAACATGTATTTTATTTAAATTATTTTCGATTTAATGGATACCCAACATGAATGTGTTTTTATCAAACTAACAATGAAAAATCAAGGGATTCATTTCCAAATATTATTTGAAAATGAATATTGTTTCTCAATGATAATACCTTAGGAAATTGTTTAAAAAACATATCACCATTTCATTTTTAATTTTATGTGGTTTATTATCAATATTTTATTTCCCTTCGACTCATATTTTACATGAATTGTCTATTATAATTGAAACTAACACCGAATCCTCTTTTTTGTAGACAACATATTTTTTTGAAATGAAAATCTGATGGATTATTTTGAGAATTTAAATATATTCACATCATTAATTGATCATGGTCATTTTCTACTACATGATATTATTCAAAAAAAAAAATATATCTTTACATTTTTCATATGGGACATTTTCATCAATGTTTAAAAGGAATCTCGTTTTATTGTTTTCTATGTGAACACATATTGTAACACCCCAGGTAAATAAAGAATTTGAAATCTTTATATTTATTCATATTTGTGAATAAAATATTAATATTACTTTAAAGGGGATGCTATGCTCAATGGCATACCCAATACGCAACAACGAGTTTCTTGGGAATCTTACGTTGCACTCTAATAATAAAATAATATTATTTTAAATGGCAGTTAACGCCTAGCCGTTGTAATGGAAGTAATGAACATAACTAAATAAAAAATGATTATATATGTTTTTCAAATATTTTTTACTCTTTACAATAAATGTTAGAGGATTAAAAATGCAAATAAATCTAGTTTTTAAGCATAAACATTCTAATATTCTTTAAAAGGTCAATTAACCGCCTTTTGATGGAGAACCACTTTTAAATCCACTTTTTGAAAATTTTATAAGCTCTATTTTTCAAAATAAACATATTATTTATGATTGGGACATTGAAATTTACATTTGGTTAATTTTTGGTATTTTTCCGATAAAGTTCATTTTGTAATGAATAGTGTAAAATGATGTATTTTAATTCAAAACCTCTTTTTAATATAACTTATTTATATGATTAGATTATCTTTAGAATTGGTTTTAAATTGAAATTAGAATATATTTTTAACATTAAATCCAATAGTGGTCATTGAAATTAATTTCACTTTGAAATCGGACTTAAACTAGTGTCAATGTTTTGATACTTATTGTTTCATAAAAACACGCTTTTTGTCATGACAGCGGGAATTAATTATTAAATTAATTAATGTGACTTATATGTTTTTAATTTTGTAAAATAGACTACATTTTTGAATTAGGAATATCAAATATAGCTTAGGGTGAATTTTTGGTATTTTTCTGAAAAACATCAATTTTTGATGAACAGTGAAACCACTAAGTGGTACTTATAAAAACTAATTTTTTGTTTAAATGAAATTTTACCACTTCTGTGTTTTGAATTTCAAAAATCCGACATAAATGGTTGTCATGAAGAAGTAAAATGTGGTTCAGTGGGATTAAAATAATTTTTTGGTGAATAGTAACTTATTATGTTTTTAATCACGATTAGAGGTAATTAGTGTAGTTTAAGGTAAAAGTAATGTTTTAATAATATGAAATGAACTTTACACAAGTCCTAGCCTCATTGGATGTGTCATGGCCGACCAATAAAAGCTTTATTTAATGTTAAAGTAAAAATGACACAAACATGAGATGGTTTACTAAAATAATTTTTACATGGGGTTATACAAGTCATATTTTTTACTATAAATAGTCCTTGGAAAGATAAAAAAATTTCCTACATCATAGTATTTGTTTTATAATTTTTAGACGTTAAATAAATTAAATTATTTATGACATCATGATGATGCTGCGATGACCTCATTATTTAACGATTTAAATAAAATTGAAAGATAATGTAATATATAAGACCTAAACATGTCCAAAAATTAATGGATTAGTGGATTTCTAACCCTTATCACCTTATAATAGATTTATATCAATGTTGGACCTCTTAAATCCGAATATCATTTTAATATAAAGTGACTTTTCTTTACTTTCCAAGAGTGCCCCTCCTCTTCTCTTATAAAAGGCCCCCACCTCTACCTCTTTACCCACACTCCCAAAGCCTTTGGCTCGGCCCAACCCTGCACATTTTGTCTCTACACTTACCTCTATTACTCTTTGAAGCCTCACTTTGGGCATAAGTCTTCCCAAGGAAGCCATTGAGCTCAAACTAATGGGAGTTACCCGATTTTAAGGAAATGTCTTCACTTGAGTCCTTTTGTTTTATTTTGCCTCTACAACCCACTAAAACCTTTTTATTCACTTCTATAGTAAAAACTCCAGTATCTCCCATATACTAGGATGTTTTTATAAGAAGGATTTGTGCTACACTTACACACACCTACATCAAATGGTTAAAGAACGTATTGTTTCCGTGGATGGCGAATTTCTGCCTCACGAAACGATGATTGTTCAACACTCATACAACACATTCAAAGGTGGCTATTAAGATGTCACTATATTTATATATGATATATAATATGTTTATGTTTTACTTAATCTTCTGTATTTTTCATTTGTGGCTTACCTTTATGGCTTCCATTATGGGTATACGCGATATCTTCATTTTAGGAAGTGCGGACTACCACCCCCTCAAAGTGATGTGATTCGTTAATTCCATACGTGGGACGTATAAAGGATGGATTTAATGTTATTATATATGATGTTATAATGGAATTATAATATACCTATATATCATTATTATTTCTTTCCATTAAAGTATGAGATAGAAATGAAAGTAGCATTCATGCGTACGTACGGCTTACCGTCTCCATGAACGATGCATTTCATTTTTTATCCCCAAATATAATGTACTATTATAAGTAGATGTATATAATGGATATATATGATGAATGATACATCTAAATGATGAATATAATTCTGTAATTAAAATATACATACCTCTCATTTAGTTTTAATTCCATTAATATGACAAAGAAATGAAAGTAACGTTCATGCGTACGTACGACTTAAGGTCTCATGAACGGTGCATTTCATTTTTTACTTATAAATGATTATTTGATATTATAAATACATGTATATTTTAGATATATATGATATATATGATATCCAAATCAGGAATGTCATTCTGGATATAAATAACCTTTGACCACACAAACAACATGTAATTGTAAGAAGTCCACTTTCGACTTAAGAACCAAATATCGACAAAACAAACATTATTAACTTAAATGATTACATAATGTTTATAACATGGAAATAAGTGATATAAAAGGAATAATGAAATTTGAAAAGGTTCTTAGGAAAATATAAATTAACTCATGTTTATTATTCAGGACGTTAAAGAACGATCGAGTCATGTCGGACCCGGGGTAAGGGATCCTACACCTCTCTTTCTTTTTAAGTACACTCTTTTATGTCATTACTTTTAAGCTCATATTTCTTATGATTGTGATGTTCTTTAATATTAATCCTACTTTACTTATTATGTTCATATGATGAGAGACCCTATTTCCTCTCATCAATCCATTTTGGATGTTTTGAGTTGCGCCGTTATCCTGCCGAATTTTCGTAAGAGATCTAACCTCTATTTTTCTTTTTAAGTCCTCTACTTTATGTCACTTCTTTTAATCTCCTCTTTGTTATGTTGGGGGATGTTATTTTATATTCCTCTTTCTGTAAACATTATGATAATACGATGAGAGACCCTATTTGATCTCATCAATCCATTTTTGGATGTTTTAAGTGGTGTCGTTAGGCATCCGAGTTTTCGTAAGGGATTTTTCATCTCACTTTTATTCCCGTGAGATTTATGATACATTTGCCACAATATTCATTGAGTGGTATATGTACTTCCCATTATTTTACTCATTGTGTAATATACTTTCTTTTATTAGTATTAACATCAATGTTGTATTTTCCTTCTTTCACGAGGTGTATGTTTCGAAAGATACCCATATCGGTAAGGGAACTTTTCACCCTCCTCTTTTTAAAAGGCTTCTTTTGTTTGGTCTTTTAATTTCCATATTATTATGTTGGGATATGTTCTCATATATCCTTATTGATGTAAATTTTATGTCCAAGTGATGAGATACCCTTTTTTATCTCTCATCAACTCATTTTGATGTGACGCCGTTAGGCTGTCAAGGGAACTTCTTAAACCAATTTCAATTTCTTTGGGTTCAACATGTAGTTATTGAATATGTCATCCTTTGAATATGTGTGAATGACCTTCAATTATTTTACACTTAATATCCACTTATATTTGTTGTATTCGTTTGTCACACATAATTATGTAATTGATTTATCCTTAAACCAAGGATATCGTCTTTGTATGGGACTTTGTCTCAATCTCCTTTCATTGAGGCATATTTTGTTTTATACACAACCTTCTTTTATACGGTGTATAAACCCATTTTACTTTTAAGTTTATCCAAAAAAGGAATATTTTTTATATGATGCTTTATAATAAACGACAAAAGGGAATGTTTTTGTCGTACGTATGTGGCGACAACGACTTCTCCGCCGCCGTGACCATTATTTGAGTTTCGGCTTCTTCTACAAGCCATACGTTTTTTAAAAAATAAAAATAAATACCATGTTTTACTATTCTTTTATTTTGGTATTGAAAATGGTTTTCATGATGTTTTATATCAATGTGTTTTATTGATATCTTGTGATTGAAAGGTGGAAATTTAATGTTTCCTTTATGAATGTTTTATGTGATATGATTATGTTGAGGTTCTTGGGAATTATTACGAAGATGGGTGGTTCCGTTATAAAATAAGGGCTAGTAAACCCAATATAGATCTTCAATGCATTGGGTAACGTGAAGGAGTGAAACGTTAAAGTTTCTCTGAAGAGATTTATGGAATATACTGTGATGGTTATTCCAAAATGTAACCAAGAGGGTTACTCTCTACGTAAGAATGTTATGAATTCCTCAAGTTACCTTTTATGTATTATTATTTCTATGATTTATTCACGATTTGATGAGGTATGTTAAAGTTCCTATATTTTATGTGTAAAATATGATTTCATTCTTTTGTATATATGAACTCATGTTTCCTTTCAATATTTTTTATCCCTTACTGAGATTTTTATGCTCATCCTATGTTTTTGAAATGTTTTTCACAGGTCAAGGGAAAGGTACGTGATGTGATGATAGTGTCAAGGATGTGTCAAGAATGAATCCATGTTTTATTTTAAATATGTTTTCATTGATGGGAAGAATGAATCCTATCTTTTATGTAAGCACTTTGTTTAAATGTGGAATGTAATGCAAGTTTTATGATCTAATTCTCTAAAACTCTAAACCTGAAAAGATCCTCAATGTGTAATCTTGTATAAACTCAAGATTATGTAAGGTTTAAGGATGGGGCCTTATAGTTGGTATCAGAGGTCGGTTTAGATAACTTTAGAGGTTAGGGTGCTCTTTAAGCATAAATGACATTACCATAATGATTAGGATTTCAGAAAGAGTCCTAGTTTTAGATAAAGTGAATGAGTAAGTATATCTTAGTGTTTATCTTCTTCATTAGTACATGATGGTTTTGTTGATATACTCACACTGACCTTTTTGGTTTTAGTAAATGGCTGGATCTAGCAGGCACCAAAGTAATAGTGGATGTGAAGGAAACTTTAACAGTTTTTTGAGAAAGCAACTGAATGATATGGGAGCTGCAATGAGAACCCTTGTGTTTATACTAAACTAACTATCAAGGAGTCATGATCAACCACTTGAACCTTGGTATGTTATGTAATTCATCATGTATGAGATGACCAATCGATGTGGAAGTTCAGGTAATAATTATAAAGGTAACCATTAGGGTTTATATGATCCTTACTTTTGAGGTAATTATGGGTTATTATATCTTATGATGGAAAATGAAAGGCATGAGATAATCTTGTGGTTAAAATATGTTATGATTATTTTTGAAGATTTTATCTCGTTTTGGGGAATTTTCTTAAGAGTTATACAGTTTTGGAAAAAGAACAACACGCAGACCGTGTGACAACCTGTCGCGTCGGACAAAGCTGTGAGAATCGAACCCACAACCAAAGTGCGATTGGTATTTATCGCCTACCACTGGACTACGTGAAGTCCCGGGTTAGTTTCACTGATTCTTTTTAGTTAGATGATTTTATGAATTAAGAGTAATCTGATTTTGGGTTATCTATGGAAATTTAGTAACCTATCTTGGAGGATATGTGATTAGATTAATTACTTTTCAATACAAGACATTAAGAGCAACTGATGTGGTTTGGAGATAAATGATACGATTTAACTTGGTAGACTATGTGACTAAATCCTTCAAATATTTGGTTTTCAATCTTAGTTTGTTTTACTTTGAAGAATTTTATGGACAAATTGTTTATCGAATGGTCCTCGTTGAACTTTGGGTTTTGTTGGAAAAATTTTGGAGATTAGGAATAGATTTTATTTTTATAAAGGGTTATCCTTTTCTGGAATATCTGATTTTATACTGACCTTTTTTGTTCTGGTTTTCGTTAAAGTGTTAAGACATGGGAAGTATATAGTTCTCTTTTGTGGATTAGGTGATTCTCTAGAAGTTGATTATAGTACTCTTAATGTGAACAAGTCTTCCTAAATACTCGTCTTTTGGAGGAAATATGAGTTTGTGTATGGAATGTAATAAAAGTTGAATGTCAACATGATAAGTGATTATGATTCCTTATGAATAAATTCCTCAATAAAAATTAACTTTAAACAAAAATGTTGTCTATTAAGTTTTCCTACTGGGGAATCGAATACCATTTAACCCATCACAAGTTTTTGATTTTCTTTTGGTTAAATTTCTCCTAAAAATGTTTTCTATAACTCTCCATCAGAACATGACCCTTTGGTTTTTCCTCCATGTCCATATTTTCATACATGGAATCCTAGTATGGGTTAACTCGGGTGACCTTTGTACTTATCCTTATTTATTTTAAAGTGATTGTTTTACCGACTCTTGTTCCGATGTGGGACTTTCAAGGATGTTTCCAAGCTCGATTTTAAAATTGCGACGACGCAATTCCCAAAAGGGGGGAAGGATGTAACACCCCAGGTAAATAAAGAATATGACATCTTAATATTTATCCATATTTGTGATTAAAAATATTAATATTACTTTAATGGGGATGTTATGCTCAATGGCGTAGCCAATACGCAATAACGAGTTTCTTGGGAATCTTACGTTGCACTGTAATAATAAAATAATATTATTTTAAATGGTAGTTAACGCCTAGCCATTGTAATGGCGGGAATGAACAGAACTAACTAAAAATGATTATATATGTTTTTCAAATATTTTTTACTCTTTACAATAAATTTTAGAGGATTAAAAATGCAAATTAATCTGGTTTTTAAGCGTAAACATTCTTATATTCTTTAAAAGGTCGATTAACCACCTTTTGATGGCAGACCCCTTTTAAATCCACTTTTTGACAATTTTATAAGCTCTATTTTTCAAAATAATCATATTATTTATGATTGGGGCATTGAAATTTACCTTGGGTTAATTTTTGGTATTTTTCTGATAAAGTTCATTTTTTAATGAATAGTGTAAAATGTTGTATTTTAATTCAAAACCTCTTTTTAATATAATTTATTTATATTATTAAATTATCTTTTAATTGGTTTTAAAGTGAAATTAGAATATATTTTTACCATTAAATCTAATAGTGGTCGTTGGAATTAATTTCACTTTGAAATCAGACTTAAACTAGTGTCAATCTTTTGATACTTATTGTTTCATAAAAACACGCTTTTTGTCATGACATCGAGAATTAATTATCAAATTAATTAATGTGACTTATATGTTTTGAATTTTGTAAAATAGACTTAATTTTTTAATTAGGAATATAAAATATAGCTTAGGGTGAATTTTTGGTATTTTTCCGAAAAACTTCAATTTTTGATGAATAGTGAAACCAGTAAGTGGTACTTATAAAAACTGATTTTTCGTTTAAATGAAATTTTACCACTTCTATGTTTTGATTTTAAAAAATCCGACATACATGGTTGTCATTAATAAGTAAAATGTGGTTCAATGGGATTAAAATAATTTTTTGGTGAATAGTAACTTATTAAGTTTTTAATCACGATTAGAGGTAATTAGTGTAGTTTGAGGTAAAAGCAATGCTTTAATAATATGAAATGAACTTGAAACATGTCATAACCTCATTTTATGTGTCATTTCAGACCAATAAATGCCATTGGTAAACTTGGGGACCCCATGGAGCCACTTTGGTTGGAAAATGACATAAATACCTTTTTATTTAATGTTAAAGTAAAAATGACACAAACATGAAATGTTTTACTAAAACAATTATTACATGGGGTTATACAAGTCCGATTTTTCACTATAAATAGTAATTGGATAGATAATAAGATTTCCTACATCATAGTATTTGTTTTATAATTTTTAGACGTTAAATAAATTATATTATTTATGACATCATGATGATGCAGCGATGACCTCATTATTTCACGATTTAAATAAAATGGAACGATAATGTAATATATAAGTCCTACACATGTCCAAAACTTATTGGATGAGTGGATGTAGAACCTTTATCACCTTATCCTAGAATTATATCAATTTGGGACCTCTTAAATCCCAATATTATTTTAAAATAAAGTGACTTTTCTTTACTTTCCAAGAGTGCCCCTCCTCTCCTCTTATAAAAGGCCCCCACCTCTACCTCCTTACCCACACTCCCAAAGCCTTTGGCTCTGCCAAACCCTACCAATTTTGTCTCTCCAATTCCTTCTATTACTCCTTGAAACCTCACTTTGGGATGAAGTCTTCCCAAGGAAGCCTTTGAGCTCAAACCAAAGGGAGTTACCCGATTTTAAGGTAATGTCTTCACTTGAGTCCTTTTGTTTTATTTTTCATCTCCAACCCACTAAACTCCTTTTATTCATTTCTTTTGTAACAAATCCATTATCTTAAATATACTATGATGTTGTTATAATAAGTATTCGAGCTACACTTACACACACCTACATCTAATGGTTAATGAACATACTGTTTACGTGGATGGCGAATTTCTGCCTCACGAAACGATGATTGTTCAACACTCATACAACACCTTAAAAGGTGTCCATTAAGATGTCACTATATTTATATAAGATATATAATATGTTTATGTTTTACTTAAGCTTATGTATTTTTTCATTTGTGTATTACCTTTAGGGATTCCATTATGGGTATACGTGATATCTTCATTTTAGGAAGTGCGGACTACCGCCCCCTCAAAGTGATTTGATTCGTTAATCCCATACGTGGGACGTATAAAGGATGGATTTAATTTTATTATATATGATGTTATACTGGAATTATAATATACCTCTTTATCATTATTATTTCTTTCCATTAAAGTATTAGATAGAAATGAAAGTACTGTTCATGCGTACATACGGCTTACCGTCTCCATGAACGGTGCATTTCATTTCTTATCCCAAAATGTAATGTACTATTGTATGTACATGTATATAATTGATATATATGATGAATGATACATATAAATGATGAATATAATTCTGGAATTAAAATATACATAACTCTCATTTAGTTTTAATTCCATTAATATGACAAAGAAATGAAAGTAGCGTTCATGCGTACGTACGGCTTACCGTCTCCATGAACGGTGCATTTCATTTCTTACCTCTAAATGATTATGTGATATTATAAATACATGTATATTCTAGATATATATGATATATATGATATCCAAGTCAGGAATTTCATTCTGGATATAATGAACCTTTGACCACACGAACAACATGTAATTGTAAGAAGTCCACTTTAGACTTAAGAACCAAATATCGACAAAACAAACATTATTAACATAAATGATTACATAATGTTTATAAAATGGAAATAAGTGATATAAAAGGAATAAAGAACTTGTAAAAGGTTCTTAAGAAAATAGAAATTAACTCACGTTTATTATTCAGGACGTTAAAGAACGATCGAGTCATGTCGGACCCGAGGTAAGGGATCCTACACCTCTCTTTCTTTTTCAGTACACTCTTTTATGTCATTCCTTTTAAGCTCATCTTTCTTATGATTGGGATGATATTTTATATTAATCCTACTGTACTTATTATGTTCATATGATGAGATACCATATTTCCTCTCATCAATCCATTTTGGAAGTTTTGAGTGGCGCCGTTAGGCTGCCGAATTTTTGTAAGATATCTAACCTCTCTCTTTATTTTTAAGTCCTCTCCTTTATATCACTTATTTTATGCTCTTCTTTGTTATGTTGGGGGATGTTATTTTATATTCCTCCTTCTGTAAACATTATGTTAATACGATGAGAGACGCTATTTTATGTCATCAATCCATTTTTTGGATGTTTTATGTGGCGTCGTTAGGCTGCCGAGTTTTCGTAAGGGATTTTTCATCTCACTTTTATTCCCATGAGATTTACGCTACATTTGCCACAATTTCCTTTGATTGGTATATGTACTATGCATTATTTTACTCATTGAGTAATATAATTTCTTTTATGAGTATTTACATCAATGTTGTATTGTCCTTCTTTCACGAGGTGTATGTTTCGAATGATACCCATGTAGGTAAGGGAACCTTTCACCCTCCTCTTTTTAAAAGGATTCTTTTGTTGGGTCTTTTAATTTACATATTTTTATGTTGGGATATGTTCTCATATATCCTTATTGATGTAAATTTTATGTCCAAGTGATGAGATACCCTTTTTTTATCTCTCATCAACTCATTTTGATGTGACGTCGTTAGGCTGTGAAGGGAACTTCTTTACCCAATTTCGATTTCGTTGGGTTCAACATGTAGTTATTGAATATGTCATCCTTTGAATATGTGTGAATGACCTTCGATTATTTTACACTTAATATCCACTTATATTTTGTGTATTCTCTTGTCACACATAATTATGATATTGATTTATCCTTAAACCAAGGATACCGTCTTTGTATGGGACTTCGTCTCAATCTCCTTTCATTGAGGCATATTTTGTTTTATACACAACCTTCTTTTATACGGTGTATAAACCCCTTTGAATTTTATGTTTATCCAAATAGGAATCTTTTTTATACAAAGATTTTTACTAAACAACAAAAGGGAATGTTTTTGTCGTTCGTATGCGGCGACAATGACTTCTCCGCCGCCGTGAACATTATTTCAATTTCGGCTTCCTCAACAAGACATAAATTTTTTTAAAAAGAAAAATAAATACCATGTTTTACTATTCTTTTATTTTGGTATTGGAAATGGTTTTCATAATGTTTTATATCAATGTGTTGTATTGATATATTGTGATTGAAAGGTGGAAATGTTATGTTTCCTTTATGCATGTTTTATGTGATACGATTGTGTTGAGGTTCTTGGGCATTATTACGAAGACGGGTGGTTCCGTGATAAATTAAGGGCAGGTGAGCCCGATATAGCTCTCCAATGCATTGGGTAACTCGAAGGAGTGAAACGTTAAGGTTTCTTCGAATAGATTTAGGGAATATAATGTGATGGGTATTCCAAAACGTAACCAAGAGGGTTACTCCCTACGTAAGAATGTTATGAATGCCTCATGTTATCTTTTATGTCTTATGATTTATATGATTTATTCACGATGTGATGAGGTATGTTAAAGTGCCTATGTTTTATGGGTAAAGTATTATTTCATTTTTATGTATATATGAACACATGTTTCCTTCCCATATTTTTATATCCATTACTAAGATTTTTATGCTCATTTGAAATGTTTTTCACAGGTCAAGGGAAAGGTACGTGATGTGATGATAGTGTAAAGGATGTGTCAAGAAAGAATCCATGTTTTATTTTAAATATGTTTCCGTTGATGGGAAGAATGAATCCTGTCTTTTATGTAACCACTTTGTTTAAATGTGGAATATAATGCAAGTTTTACGATCTAACTCTCTAAAACTCTAAACCTGAAAAGTTCCTCAATGTGAAATCTTGTATTAAATCTAGATTAAGTAAGGTTTAAGGCTAGAGCCTTAAACATATTTACACTATCCGTTTAATTTTCAATGACACATACTTTCTATGAATTAATTAATTTATAAATGGAAATATAATTCCACTTTATTTTTTAAAAAAATCAATCTAATTTGATTTTAATATTTCTATGGATGTTTATATTTCAAATTTTATTTTCCATATTTCTCTTAAAAATGTTATTCATCCAAAATATTTTGAAATTTAGTATGATTTACCAGGGATACACTTATAACATATCAACCCATATTATTTCCTTAATGAACCATGTAATGTATTTCTATTATGGGGGAATTATTTATCAATGGATGTTTCTTACCTAGTCATCCATTATATATGATCAAAAGTTATCTTCCAATTCCTTAATGTTATAAACAACATATTTTTTATTCATTTCATTTAAGGGTGTTATCTTAGATGAAAACCCTATATTTTTTAGGGAAATGATTAAATTAACAATATAAATTATATCTATTAATTGTTAATATCAAATTCATTAATATATTGAATTAAGTTTCAATATCTGGAAAATCAAATGATGTCATTGAATATCCATTTATTTTCAAAGGTATTTTAATGTTATAATAATTGGTGTAATTATTAGTGATTTATTTATGATAATCAAAATAAAATTCTTCAATTGTTTGGTCAATATGTGAATAATGAAAACCATGTTCTTCATATTTTTTTCTTTTACTAAAAATGATTATGATTTTAATTTAAAATATTTTATAAAATCTTTTTTTTTTCATTGGATCTTTATGATTTCATTCGCGGTTGATTTCAAGTTGAAATCATAAGGTTGAATAATGAAATACGATGTCCTATATCTCTATGTAATTCAATTCTCGATGTTATTATCTCATGTGGTAATTAATTGGGTGTACATTTTAGTTTCTCAAAAGTGTGGTAACTCATTGAGTGGCTCATAAATGTAATGTTCCATATACTCAATTGTGTTCCAAATTTGTATGATATTTCATTTTTTACCTTATTCCCAGGAATATGTTATACTGTCATTGATCAATATTTTTGAAACATGCTTCCAAACACTATTGATTCATGTATTGTGTTATGAAAAGTTATTTTCTATGATTATTTATCTATGTTTTTATTGTGTAAAAATTTTATCTTGTTCCTCAATGACACCAATATTATTATATTATGTTTAGTTATGATATTCAATTTTTTCCATTAGGTATAAACTTATTGATTATCTGATATGAAACCTTTTTATCATTATATTTCCCTTGGTTATAAATATGAGTATAATGTATACGAAGTATTATAGGGAGTCTTGTGTGGCTAAATTTTTTTGAAGGATTCAAAATGGTTTTAATATATGTTTCGTATTTATAAAATCATAAATGAATGGAAAAAACAAATAGTTGGTATGTTATGATTTTTTTACGAGATTTAATTTTTACCTTATGGAAATTTTAGAAAATACAGTTTTATCTAGCATGGTTTATTATAATCTCCATCAATAATTTCTTATTTACAGTCTAGGTATATATAATCAAATTTTTTTATGATCTACTCATAATGATAGATCTATTTCCTGATTGGAAGAGTGAGACCATGAGAACCAATGATGTCATAGATTCATTAACTTATATTAACTTTCAATAAACTAAATTATAGATATAAATCAACTATTCTCTAATGAAAACTGCTAATACTACTATTTTGGATCCAAATATTTTTTAATGATTCATATTAGTGTGTTTATGAGGATTAAATGAGGATTTTTATGTTTTTAGAACCAACTATTATATCATTCAGGTAAATACAGAATTAGGAAACATATACTACCCAACCATTCACTTAACTATGTACAAATACGTGTTAAAATTTCTAGAATGCATGGTTGGGCCACATGGTTTATCAAATTATATTTCAATCCATGTTCCCCTACCTCTAAAAATTATGATATAAACTATAGGGTTATATAATTTCTATAACCATCTTTTAAAAAACACACATATCCCTATCCATCAAAATATTCAAAATATTATTATAAAATAGTTAATGTTAAAAGGGGACGTAGGAACCAAAATTCATTTTTTAAATAGGGTTTTATAGGCTATAATTCTAATAGAGTTTGTTAAATATTGTTTCTTAATAAATATAATAATATAGATTAATATGAAGTGAAAATATGATAATATCAATACATGACTATATGTTATTTGAATTTTAGATATTTGTATTCTTTATTCACGGAATTGTTATAGGTATCACTCAATTGACAAAATAATTATGATATTTTCATAAAAAATATCTAATTACATTTCCCACCAACAATATTTTCATTTTATGCAATAAACATATGAAAAATACATTCTAAATTTTTATGGTGTGTTTTCATATACACTATGGAAGGGTTATGATATATAAAATGTCTTGATTTAAAATACTAATGTCGTGAATAAATTATAAACACAATCAATATTTATGATATTATTTTTTTATCAATACGCTATGTGAGAGTGTGATAAGGCGGCCTTATATCAGTTCAATATTAATTTTTTAGTATTAGATCATATAAATTGGGATACATACCACAATGAATATAATATTATATGAGACACATTAAACGGTGTACATACCCTTTCTTGGTTTTCACAAGAATTTGACAAGAAACACTATTTCTGGAACAAATTAGTACATCCATTCTGTTTTATGGAAGAAATCCTAAATAAGTTTCTTAAATATAGTTTGGGGTTATATATTAGGCTGAAAAAGATATATGATGAAATTTAATTATATTTTTTGTTGTAGGATGGTTGTAATAACTAATAAAATATTTACATTTTTCATTGAAAAACTAATAAGGAAATTATAATAATCCATGATTCAAGTGAATTTTTAAATATTTACCTAAACCAATATTTAAATTTTGGGATACCAACATTGATTTCATAGTTATAATAGAAATTAAAAATTATATAATGAAAATTTCTATGTTATTATTCATAAAAGTATATATCTATATCACTTTTTAATTATACATGAGAAATTATTTGAAAAATATTTAGGGATGTTTTAGATTAAGGATTTTTTGGGACATTATAGAGTTATATATTCCAAAAATCAGATAGATTTATGTGGTTTACATTAATGTTTGGAAATGAAATTTATATTATCAAATGTATAAATTTGACAATGATAACATATTATCATCCTAAAAAATATGTTTAATCATAATGGATTATGTGTAACACCCCATGCTTCCATATTATGTTTCCCTTTTAATGATGTAATAGTTTGCGTTGTACGCAACTTCGAGATTCTTACACATCGTGACCAATAAAACTAGTCGTTAAGAATAGTAATAACCAAATTTTGATATTTATTAAATTTTATCATTCAATATGGACTTTATTTTTGGATTCATAATATCAAAATTAGCTTAGTGTGAATTTTTGGTATTTTTCTAAAAACGTACAATTTTTGATGAATAGTGAAAAACACTGAGTTATAGTTTAAAACCGATTTTCTATATACATAATTATTTATTTTATTTAAATTTATTTTATGTCAAAATAGATAAATAATACCTATATAAGTTCAATTTAATTCATTGGAGTCAGTTTAAAATAATTTTTTATATATAAATATTTTATTGAACTTTTTACCCTCATTTACCCACCTCCAATGAGCATTTTCAAATTTACATAAAACATAATTTTACCACTTATGTGAGATGAATTTATAAAATCTGAGAGACATAGTTAATATCTTGGAGTAAAATGTGGATCAATAAGATAAAAATAATTTTTAGTGAATAGTAAATTTTTAATTTCATTTACCACGATTAAAATTAAATAGGGTAATTAACGGTAAAATGATATTATAATTACACTAACACATGTATTAATACTATTGGATAAGTTTAATTAGACAAAAAACACCCTTATTAATAAAATATGATCCTTTAGGTCCACTTGGCTTAGATTAAGACACTTATTATTATTTAATTCAAAGAAAAGCTAAAAGAGTTAAAATCAAAGTTTAATAACTAAACCATTTTTAATATAGGGATAAAAATAAGATAAATTCTACTATAACTATTCATTATAAAGATAAATATAGTTTCTACATAATGGTGATTTATTTATATTTCTTAGACATTATATAATTTAATTTATTTATGATACAATGATGATGTTGTAATTACCTAATTAATTAAATTTTAAAATAATTGATACTATAAATATCAAAATAAATGTATTCTATGATATTTTATGAATTCACTAATTTTTTAGTTTAATATTACATATTACGGTTGGTTAGATGAATTTATTTTGAAGTAATATTTTTGTAATGAATTTAGAAAAAACAAACTACAAAATATAGTAAAAATAGACATAAAAAAGTTTTTTTTAAATATTATACTATTAATTCATATTCTATTCCTAAAAATATAATAATTAAGAAAAAGTCTTATATAATGATGGGTGTATCATTAATGAACCACATGGGGTTCTTTTGGAAGTATATATTATATTTATTAACCATATAAAGTAAAAATACATGGAGACATGGTGAATGTCAAACTATTTATCTAAGAGTTAAATCTAAAATAAAAAGTTAATATAGTGACCTAAACCTATATAAAACCTATTTGTTGAGTGTTTTTAGACCCATCCCCACCTTATCTTTTAAATAATCAATTTTGGATCCTTTAGAAACCGAAAATAATTTTATTACAAAATAATATTTCTAGCTTTTCCTAAGTTTCCCCTCACCCCTCTTATAAAAGGGCACTTTCCCTTCTCTCAAAGTCACACCTTCAAAGACAATTGGATCAGAAAACCCCTACCAAAATACCCTCTCAACAGACGTAACTTTATCCTAGAGGCCTTCTTTTAGTTAGAAATCTATCCTAATGATCCCTTTCAATCAAATAAAAATGAAGAACCTGAAGAAGAGGTAAATATTTCATCACATCATTCATGTTATTTTCTTATTCCAATTCCGCTTTTTTTGTTGCTGTTCCCATTCTAAAATAATTATTCCAGTATCTTATATATACTATGATGATATTATAAATATGTTACAACTATATTCGTTATTCTATCCACGCTTTTCATGACATGTCACCATACGTGCGTATGTACAACTTACCATCTCCACGTCGTGGTGTAATCGTTATTCAAAAAATTATTATCTTGAAGGGTATAATAATGACATTTAATTGATGTATATAATAAATATAACATGATAATGATTCTTTATATATGATATAAAATCCAGTTATAAATAATTTTTACATCAAAGAATGATATTTTTGCTTGTGCATACGTACGGATTACCATCACCACGAACATGATGAGATTAATTCCCCATCATATCCATTCATGAATAATTTACAATTGATTATTAAAAAATAGTGTTTAAATACTTAATATCATTCTGTATATTAATAAGATACATACTATCCATAAAAAATATTACTTACATAACAAATAATATAAACGAAAATGATAACGTTAACACCAGAAACAACGATAATACTAAAATATTGTTAAAAAAATATTAAAAGATAATATGCGATATCATATTTATGTATATGGTACTTTTATAATTTAATAACAGTGATTTAACTATTATACATGAGTTTAGTGTACCCTTGACCAAGTAAAAGTATAAGGTAAGGGTTAATTTCAGAATCTCTTCATTATCCTAGGTTGTTTATACGTAATTATCTACTGGGACCTCTTTGTCATCCAAATCCATGTTTCTTAAAAATTTATTTCAAAACATTTTTACTATTTACTAGATAAAGTTTTAAATTAATTTATACCCTTATTTGACCATATATATGTTTTTTAACGGAATCTTTCTGTCTTTTCCAAACAAGGTACTTTATGACCCTTTTTCATCAAAATTAATATAAGGATGTTTTTTAACTTATGCGACGAGTGTAGCTATTTTCTATCGTTATAACATTGTCGATTCTTCCATTATAAGTTTAAATGAATATTTTTAAAAAATTAATTTTTTCATTTATAATTTCATGAATTTTAAATTATTTCAAAATAGAATGAGAAATTTCTCTAAAAAGGTTTTGATTTCATCTATGTCAACATCCTTTCATGGATTTCATGATTATTTGAAGTTGATTTATTATGATACAAAACAACCAATTTGTATTGATAGTTCTGTGATATTTTTTGACAGTGGATGTGTTATTTTTACGTCATTCGTCGTATATGGATAATATATAGACATTTAATAGGCTAGTTTTAATACGAATGTTTATGTTATGTTTAAACCTTTTCATATGAGGAATGCACTGGACATAGTAAGTGGCAGGTGGAACTCTCTATAGCTCTTACATTCATCGGTACGTATCATGAGAGAAACTACAGTATTGGCACAAGGCCTTGACAAAATCTTATTTGTAGTCTTGGAACAAGGCCTTGAATATGTGGTTATGAATGTCTGGCATTATGCATTCCATCATTAAGAATGTGGCTGTAGATATTTCATGTGACTATTCAAATAGTATAATATCCATGTGAGTATTTAAATGGAATTATTTTTATTTTATCTTTTCCATATTAAGTTTAAGTTCATGTTTAAAATTTTTTTGTCTTAGTTTTATATATTGCCTTAAATTTTTATGCTTATTTATGAAAACTTCTGCTATATTTTTATCCTTACTGAGAATCGGAGGTCATGCCTTTCAATGTTTTATTTTTCCTATGATGTGGAGAAGTATATTGTGACTAATATGTAGGTATATTCTATGGGATCCCA
Organism: Viscum album; assembly: GCA_963277665.1. NCBI lineage: Eukaryota > Viridiplantae > Streptophyta > Magnoliopsida > Santalales > Viscaceae > Viscum > Viscum album. The sequence goes on from OY728161.1 coordinate 1,599,966,429, forward strand.
GTGTTTTATATGGAAACAATGTTGTTGTATTTTTCCAGTTTATGATGTAATGTAAACCTTATGAATGTATCTAGTACATCCAAGGATACTAAACTAATCGGCATTTCAAGACATTATCTTTTATGATCATTCCAATGATACATAATAATATAGAATCTCTGGGTATCTTGGGTCAGGGCATTACAGTTGGTATAAGAGGAAGTTTAGTACAAACCTTAGAATATAGATGTAGATAAACTCTGATTGGAGCTCATAGCCCTAAGATAGACATTGAGGATTAGTATAGATGTTATTGTATAGATTTATTGTGTTTTCCAAGAAATACATCCCTGCCTAGATACGAGTAGGTAGTGGAAGCTCTGAAATAGATGTACCTAGGGGTAAAACCCGAAAACACCTCTTTGACCTAGACTCGAATGAGAACTGGTGCACGACAATGGGCTTTGCTGCACTCTTAGTTACGAAACTCTCATGGGATATTCTTAAGATAATTCTAATTTTCATTAAAAACCATGATGAATGGTATATGAGTATATACTTTCTTAATGAAAACGTTTTTTTATGATTATGGATTATATCCATAAACTGTTCAATTTATATTAAGTGTTTTACATGTTTGGAATTATGTATTACGATTCAAAAAATAATATATTTTATTCCATTATTTAGAAATGGAACCTAATGGAAGGAATGGAAACCATATCAATGCACGTAATCTATATAGGGATTTCCCTCCTACTCAAAAATAATTATTGTGGAGCTGGTGATACAACTGGTGCTGATCGTCTTCTCACCATATTGTGACAACTCACTCAGGTTATAAATAATTACCTTACCCATATGAAACAACATGATCCACATCGTGGACGATCCATGTTAGAACTCTTCATGAGTAAAAACAACCAACATTAAATGAGATTAAAAATACATTAGTTTCTGAGCAATGGATAAATTCCTTAGAGAAAATATTTCATGCCTTGGGGAGTAGCGAAAGGGAAAATCTAGTCATGGTAACTTACCATATCACATGTGATGCTGATCAAGGGTGTTCATTGATACAGAAAACAAAGGAAGATTATGTAGTATCAAATATGTAATGAAGGGAGTTTAAAGTGCTTTTATTAGAAAAATACTTTCCTCATAATCATCGAGTGGATATGGAAAGGAAATTTTTGTGTCTGAGGCAAATGGTGGATGAGAATGTCTCAATGTATGCGGCATACATTAAAATGTTTACAAGGAATTATGCATATTATATATGTAACACACAGAGTATGATTGATCATTTCTTTGATGGGTTAAAACCATTTCTCCGTCAAGAATTATTCTCAAAATCTTCCTCAATGTACGAGGATATAGTCTTGTGTGCTATCATGATAGAAAATGAATTCTCTAAATCTTATGACAATAAAGAAAAGCAAGGGAAGAAGATAATGGTGGAGAATGAGATAGATAAATGAAAAAAGGGAAAGAAGGATTTTCCATTATGTTATAATTGTGGGAAGAAACACCTCATTTCATGGCTATATGGAATGGGAGTTTGTTAAAAATGTGGAGATAAAGGTCACCAAGATCATGATTGCAAGGGAAAAAAGAGTCATTCAATGTTGAATTCTACAATTGTAGAGAAATGGGGCATTATGAAAATGATTTTCCTATGCTTCCGGGAATCCTACCTCAAAATGGACAAGGAATCAAGGAAAAGCTTATGCTATTACTACGGTTGAAGTGGAATAATTAACTTATTTATGTTTTTGGACTCAAGGATTATATTCTACTTATAGGAATAATGTGATATATATGAGGATTTTACTGCAGTAATTTTTTTCATTAAGGTTTTAATATGATTAAGGTAATCAAATTTTCAGTATGTGACAATAAGGGTAAATTTACTCTTTTTGGGGAATCTGATGTTACCAGTGATTTTGGAATTTAGAAACCTATTACAGAGATTCTGGACCTGGGTATTTTGGATAACTATAATGGTTTGAATGGATTAAGTTGATCATTAGAATGTATTGTTTAATGTTAACACATTTCTTATAATAATTTTAGGAAAATTATAGTACTATAGTTTTAGGAAAAGTACAACTTGTAGGTCATGCGATAACCCATCGCATCGGACAAAGCTATAGGAATCTAACCCACAACTATAGTGTGGCTGACCTTTTTTACCTACCACTAGAGTACAAGAAGTCCCTAGTTATTACAATATATTTTTCTTCATTTAAATAGTATTTTTTATTATTTGGAACCCTAGACGATTAAAATAAATATAATATTTTTGAGTTCTATTTTATTTTGGAGTGAAAGATGAGTTTTTGGTAAAAATTAGTTGATGGATGAAACTCTACTTTTCAAGTATATATATATATATATCTTATTCTATTAAAAAATTAATTCATAAACTTTACGGAGGGGATATTAAAACCGAAAATATGTTATTCTAATACCATATGTTTTGTTGAACTGTTGATATTTTAAATCATCATAGATTGATGGATTTGAGGGCCTCAATTTAACAGATGTTTGTGATTGATGACCTCAATCAATCTATATACATATTTATGTTTTCCCTTTATTTACATGTATATAATTTCCACCAATGTTCTCTTATTCAAAACCCTAATTTGGTGGTGACTTTCTCATTTCCCTTTCCCTCTTATTAAAACTAAATTTTATTATCCCTATTTTCGATGTGGGTTTTCCAAAAAGGTATTTTATATTTTCAAACATTTATATTCAAAGACAATTTTCTAATTGTGGGGATGAAATTTATTTAAAGCGGGGAGAATGTAACACCGTGTGCTTTTGCAGTACGTTTCCCTTTGAATAATGTAATAGCTTACGTTGTACGTAACTTCGAGATTCTAACACATCGCGACCAATCAAACTAGTCGTTATGAATAATAATACCCACTTTTTGAAATTTTATAAATTTTAGCTTTCAAAGTGGAATAAATTTTTCGATTGAGAATATCAAAATTTTCTTAGGGTGAACATTAGGTATTTTTCTGAAAACTATCAATTTTTGATGAATAGTAAAAACACAAAGTTATCATTTTAAAACCGAATTTTGATTTAAATAATTATTTATTTTATTTTAATTAATTTTAGGTAAAAATAGATAAATAATAACTATATAATTTTAATGTAATTCATTAGTTTCAGTTTAAAATAATATTAGATATATAAAACTTTTATTGATCATTTTACCGTCTTTTGCCCACCTCATATAAGCGTTTGCAAATTTACATAAAACCTAATTTTAAGGATTCTGTTAGTTGAATTTAAAAAAATCAGGAGACACACTTAATATCAATGAGTTAATTTTTGTTGAATAATATAAAAATAATTTTTGTTGAAGAGTAACGTTTTTACATTTATTTACCACAGTTAAAAGAATATAGGTTAACTAAGGATAAAAATGATATTATTATTACCCTAAAACATGTTCTAATTCTATTAGATATGTGTAATTTGACCAAAAACATCCTTATGTATAAAATATGATCCTTTAGGGCCACATGGAATAGATTTGGACATTTATGAAAATTTAATTCAAAGAAGAGTTAAAAGAGTTAAAATCCATGTTTAATAACTAAACTATTTTTCATATTGGGATAAAAATAAGATAAATTCGACTATATATGTTCATTAGAAATATAAAAAGATTTATAATATAATTTTATTTTATTTATATTTTTTAGACAATAAATAATTTAATTTATTTATGACACAATGATAATGTACTAATTACCTAATTAATGAAATATTAAAATAATTGATACTATAAATAACCAAATAAATTTAATTTTAAAATTTTTATGGATTACTCCAATTTTATAGGTTATTATGACATATTAGGGTTGGTTAGATGAATTGTATTCGAATAAATAATTCCGTTATGAATATATCAAAAACAAAATACCAAATAGTGTCAAAATTGAGATAAAAGAGTTTTAAAAAAAATATTATATTATTAATTAATATTCTATTCATAAAAGTATTTTTTTTGGACACAAAACATATATAATGATATTTTTGTCATTAATGAACCACTTGGGGTTCTATTGGATGTATATAGTATTTTTATTATCCATATAATATTAAAATACAAAGAGTCATGGTAAATGTCAAACTATTTAACTAAGACTAAAATATGAAATATAAAGATGATTTAGTGACCCAAACATGTCGAAAACCTATTGGTTGAGTGGTTTTAGACTAATCCCTACATTATACTTTAAAAAATAAATTTTTGAGCCATTATAAACTGAAAATGATTCTATTATAAAATAATATTTCTAGGTCTTCCTAAGGTGCCCCTCACCCCTCTTATAAAAGGGCACTTCTCCTTCTCTCAATGTCACACCTTCAAAGCAATTTGGATTGGCCAAACACTTACAAAATAACCTCTAAACCGAAATCAATTCATCATAGAGGCCTTCCTTTAGTTATAAAGCCACCCTATGTATTCTTTTTGATCAAATCAAAAAGAAAGAACCCAAAGAAGAGGTAAATATTTCATCACTTCTTTCAAGTTATTTTCTTCATCCACTTATACTTTATTTGTTGTTTCTATTATAAAATAATAACTCAAGTATGTTATATTTAATGTGATTTTATTATAATTATGGTATAACCATATTCATTATTCTATCCATCCTTTGAATGACATGTCACCATACGTGTGTATGTACAACTTACCATCCCCACGTCGTGGTGTAATCGTTATTCAATACATTATTATTTGGATGGGTATAATAACAATGTGTAATTGATGTAAATAATATATAAATCATGATTTATGATTCTGTATATATGATATACCATCTAATTATATATTATTTTAATATCAAAATAATGATATTGTCACTCGTGCATATGTACAGATTACCGTCTCCACGAACGCGATGAGATTCATTCCCCATCATAACCATTCAGGACTTATTTTCATTTGATGATTAAAAAAACAATGTTTCAAAACATTATATCATTCCAGATATTAATATGATACATACTATCCATAACAAAAATTACATACATAACAATGAATATAAAGGAAAATGAATCAGTTAACACCTAGAACAATGATAATACTAAAATATTATTAAAGTAATATTATAAGATCATATATGATATCATATTTATGTATATGGTAATTGAATAATTTATTAACAATCATTTAAATTTTATAATTGAGGTTAACATACCCTTGACCAAGTAAAAGTACAAGGTAATGGCTACACTAGTGCAGAAAACGTTTTTTACCTCGGTTATTTTTCATTTTTTACGTCGGTTTCTAGCCGATGTTAATATGGGCGACGTTATAAATAACGTTTTTGACGTCGGTTATTTAAAAACCGACGTCAAAAAAATAAAATAGCAATGTTTATGACGTCGGTTATTTTAGAACCGACCTGATAAATAAAATGGGAAGGGTTTATCACGTCGGTTATTTAACAACTGATGTGATAAAAGGCCTGGAAAATGGTTTATCACGTTGGTTCTTAAAAAACTGATGTGATAAAAGGATGATGAAATGGTCTATCACATCAGTTATGAAAGAACCGACATGATAAAACGGGGGGTGGGGGGTTTATCACATCGGTTATTATAGAACCGCCGTGATAAACTGGGGGGTGGGGGTTATCATGTCGGTTATTAAACAACCGACGTGATAAACCGGGGGGAAGAGGGTTTATCACGTCGGTTATTATATAACCGTCGTGATAAACCGGGGTGCTGGGGGTTTATCACATCGGTTATTATATAACCACCATGATAAACTGGGGGGGGGAGGGGGTTTATCACATCGGTTATTAAATAAATGACGTGATAAACCGGGGGGAGGTGGATTATCACGTCGGTTATTAAATAACCGACGTGATAAACCACTTTCCAGGCCTTTTATCACGTCGGTTATTAAATAACCGATGTGATAAACCATTTTCCAAGCCTTTTAGCACATCGGTTATTAAATAACCGATGTGATAAACCATTTCCCAGGCCATTTATCACGTCAGTTATTAAATAACTGATGTGATAAACCCAATTTTGTTTTTTAAAATTGAATGCAGTCATCTGCTCTCCACCAAAATCAACCAGAAATCAAAAGAAGAAATCGTACCACAAAAACAGAAGTAAATAAAAATTAAGCATGTACATTGACAACATATAAAACTTCCCCCACCCTCATGTATACCCCATGGACAACCCTCCCCCACCCGGTTGGAGCCCCCACCCTCATGTATACCCCCTGGACAGCCCTCCCCCACCCCCTTGGAGCTCCCACCCTCATGTATACCCCTTGGACATCCCTCCCCCACCCCATTGGATCCCGCACCACACTCCTGGACTACCCCCGACCCCCGGACAACCCCAAACACCCCTCGACAACCCCCACCTGCCTGAATATCACCCCCTCACCCCCTCACCCCACATGACAGCCCCCACCACACCCCTGGACAACACCCCCACCCTCATGTATACCCCCCCCCCCACCCATGGAAAACACTCCCACACCCCTGGACTACCTTCCCACACCCCTACACAGCCCTACCACCCCCTGGACTATCCCCCCACCCCACCAGACAGCCCTCCCAGACCGCTGGACACCCCCAACCCCACTAAACACACCCCCACACCCTTGGAACCCCTCCCTCACAGACCCAAATCTATACCAGAAAAACCATCATAAGTAAACCAAAACAAGATGAAGAGAAAAATTAAACATTCACTTATATAACATTCAAAACTTACACTGTCAACTTAAAAAAACTAAATCCAAACTAAACAACTACCAAATACACAATTACAATGAAAATATTCAAAATTTCATTTTACATTACAAACAACTAAAAGTCAATCAAACCTGTAAAATAATTTGACCACTCCACTTGTATGTGTTTGATGTCTTCAGCAGTATAGGGTTTAGGGTCATCAAAAATCTACAAATGAAAAATAAATTAGTTAACGTGTATAATGAACAAATCAAATTGAAATATTATGGAAAAGTTTAAGAGGAAATCGTACCAGGTCAAAATTTACAGCAGTCCCAGTTGTTATTATTTCATACATAAATCATAACATATAATATCTTCATTCGATGAGGCCTTGTTGTTCATGAAAATTATGTTTTAATGAGTGTAAATTCAATATATTATTTTTATGTAATAAATGAGAAAGTACAAATTGTAAATGGATATTTACCTTCGCATTTACATATTTGATCTATTCACCACTTTTCATTGTGTTTTTTTCGAAAGTATGCCCATGCAGTGTTAGAAAATAATACAAATGGGGTAAATTTAAAATTCATTATAATATATAAAACTATTGAGAAATTGAAACTTACTTTTCCAATATATTCTTAAAACTATCCCGTACCTCACCATGGACAGAGCATATCCAATAAAGGGCTTTCTCCCTTGGTCAGAAAACCCCTAACATCTAATGATCATTAATAAATGAAAATTTGACATTAGTGGTTTTTTATATTAAAAGATAATTAACTCAATAAGAGAAATGTGTTTCATACCTCTCACAAAAAGGGATCATCCATCATTGTGTGATTATATTCTTTTCAAATCATTCAGCAATATAAACCATTCTTTGTTCCTCATTCAATGCACATGCTTCAGGGGAAATCAATTTAGGGACCATGAATCCATATACTTCTATCAGCTCATTCCTCTCATAAATTTTAAAAAGATTCCTAATACAAAACATACTTAAGTATACATTTTTAATAAATATAACGCAGGGAAAAGGTGTTAAGACTTACATGGAAAAAATTTGCACCACATTGATGCCCAAATTATCTCCAGTAACAAGCTCCATGATATCAGTTTTTATAATCCCCACTCTTATTTCACGTCCACAAATATGAGCTTCCATTGGAAACTCATAATAACCCGACAACAAATGTGAATATCTTGAAAATCTGTCAAGACCGTTTGAATCTATATCTGATGTCATAGACATTTGTCTTTGCTGTTGTCTATACAGTATTTCTTTACCTTTGAAGTTTTCCTGTAAAAAAATTGAAAAATATATTAGTTTTAAAATGATAAAAAAACTGTAATAAAAAACTAAAATAAAATATATAACATTCATACCACTATGGTAATGAGTCGAAAAAGTATGGATGGCCAAATTAAAAAATGGCTGACACTCTGTCCAACTGTCGCCACCTCATCTGTATGTATTGGTACCCTAGATGATCTCTCTATAATATCCTGTACAGTGACCCTTTGATTATCTACCTCTAATTATTGATGATGAACTATATCTCCTATACAATACACCAACCCATATGCTACTATATGATGTTGAGAATCATCAACATACAACCCTAGTCTGAGATTTCTAATTTAATTTACAAATGTAGAATACTGCGCATCAATTTTCTTCCATTGTGGAAAATCAGCTGGATGACGTATTTTTCCATCACATACCTGCTCTTCAGCATGCCATATTAACCTTTTTGCATCATGTGAATTAGAAAATAAACATTTGAAACGATTAATTATAGGAAGATACCAAAATACCTTTGAAGGGAGTTTTGTAATCGCTACACCAGCCTGTGATTTTTCTTTCACCATATACCGTGATGTCCAACATTTAGGACACTCTGACAGAAATTCATATTCCTTCCTATATATATTGCAGTCATTCGGACATGCATGTATTTTCTTATATCCCAATCCCATCGGGAATAATATTTTCTTGGATTTTTAATGTGAATCCGGAAGATCGTTATCTTTTGGAAGAATGTCTTTCATCAATTGTAGCAGCTCTGTAAAACTTTTGTCACTCCATCCATGTTTCGCCTTCAGGTTAATCAATCTTAACACTGCCGAAAAAACCGTAAAATCTGTACAACCAGGATATAATGGTTTTTCATCATCACCATATAGACGTGCAACTGTCGGTTCTATCTCAATTTGTTATGCTACAATATCCCGAATCATTTCTTCAATTCCATCGGAGTTACCATCTTGCGAATCATCATCATCAATGAATTTTTTTCCAGTTTTACCTTGCCAAATCCAAGGGCTATAACTCAGATTAAAACCATGAAAAATCAGATGATCTTTTATCTCACTACATTTCAACTTCTTCATATTCAAACATTTCAGGCGTGGACATAAAAAAATGTCACTGCTTGGAACATTTCGTTTTGCAAATTCCAAAAAGGCATCAACACCTTCCTCAAATTCATTTCTCATTCGATGTGCTTTAATCCAACATCGACTCATTATTACCTATAACAAATATCAACAAAAATATATATTTTTAAGATAATACAAAGATATGTTTATATGACAAAAATAATAATTTGAATGTAAAAAAATTTAAAATATAAAAAAAATCTATGGGTATTGAAGAAAATATGCTTGAATATTATTATTAAAACAAAATATAGTTAGATATAACAGTTCTAAATTTCATTGAATCAAAGAAAACCATGCCGCCTACATAGTTGATAAAAAATTGGAGAAAATGGAGTAAACCTGAGAATCACCCCCACCCCCGGACAACCCCCAAAACCCTCTGGACAGGCCCCCACCCCCTTGGATAGCCCCCACTCCCACCCATCCCCTTGGACCACCCCTGGACACCCCCAACCCTCCGGACAGCCCCCCCCTCTAGACAGCACCCCTTACCCCACCTGGACACCACCCCCACCCCTACCCCTTCAACACCCCCTGGACACCCCCAACCCTCTGGACAACCCCCACCCCCCGGACAACCCCCAAAACCCTCTGGACAGGCCCCCAACCCCGTGGACAGCCACTCACACCCACCCACCCCCTTGGACACCCCCCAGACACCACCCGTTTCCTCATCTTTGATATAACATATTTTTTAAAAACGTAAAATTATTAAAATTGTTTCAAGAAATATGATGAAGAGTCCAATCGTATTTCTTATGAAATTTTTCTACTATAAATGGTCTTAGTATTGGATATAATAATAAATAAAGTGGCATAAAATAGAAATATAATCCTAAAAAATGCATATAATCCAGCTTAAATATTTGAATAAATATGTTTGTAATCAACCATCAAATCCAAAAGGTGTATGAGAGAACTATTAGAGAAAAACTGGAAATGAGAGATCATAGTCATTCAGGGGGGATGGTGTCAAAGGAAACACAAAATCAAATGAACCGAGACCACTTTATAAAGTAATCCATGAAAAAGAAAACCATACATCAAATAAAATCGCGAAACATAAAAAAAAAACATATACCCATTTGAAATAGAATCCATTATCTTGATTCAGAAACTCTAAAAAATAAATAAATCACAATATCATTGATTGAAACCACAATTTCTAAAATAGAACAACACACTGGTTTCACTTATGTTGGTGGTTCAATTATTTGTTGTATTCGATCATCAATTAGTTTTGTTGCATAAAATCAAAGAATCTTGTGAAATACATATATGTAACATTCATTATTCAAGTTCACATTCTTTTTGTAAAATTACCCATGTCTATATTATCATTAATAAAAAACATTATCATTATTCTCAACTAAAATCATGAGAATTGTGATATTCCCATTTTTATAAACATATATTAATGATGTTATGATAGAGTTTATCATAACTAATAATATAAAAAATGGTATACTTATCTATAGTAGAGTCCTATAAGACAAAATGGATTCACGATATTTCTGTGACATTTAGATTTTTTAAAGGGATATAATGATGTTTAATACATCACAGAAGGGTGAAATTATAAGGGAGTTTAGTGTCTTCTAAAAATAAAAAGTGAGTAAAAGTGAATTTGTTTCCATTAAGGAAATTAAATGGTTTATCATAGATTTATTAGAGTCTATGAGGGTGAATGATAAATATTTATTTTATTATGTACCATTATAACTCATGTGTAAATATTTATTTTAGTTCAATTAATGATTGATAAATGGTTTACATTAATGGTTTTTGTTTTATAAAAAAATGAAATCTTCAATATGGATGATTGATTCCTATTCTATGATAAGACACTCAACAAGGATGATTCACTATATATGATGATAATTTCTTTTAATTCTCTAATCACATAAACATTATTGGTTATCCAAATACAAAATTTTTAGAAGAACCTGAGCGTTAAATGAAATATAGAATAAAAGGAATGGATGAATCAACCATAGCTCAAATTTGTTTTTGATAATGAAATTCAAACTGGTCAAATCAAGAAATATTCCAAATCATTCCTTAATCGTGCCATAGTCCTTCAATAAATAACCCCAAATATTTTTCCAACATAGGAGGATTTTGAGTCATTAAATGCAAGTTAATATATCAAAAAAAATTTATAAATAAATACAAAAACAAGACACTTAAGATAAAAACTAATGTCTGGTGCCAATGACATTCAAAAAGATGTAATAGGGTTTGAAATGGAAGAATATAACCTTCTTTAAACAAAAAAATCGTAAAACATAAATATAGACAATCCGAAAAAAAATGAATGAAATAAATTCGTGTAATGCTTACTTGAGTGTTGCGAGTTGTGATGATAGATCTGAGGAGACTATAGATGATAAATGATGAAGCCAAAATGCGTTTAACGGAGGTCGATCGACGAGCCGATTAGGGTTTACCGCGCGAGAGAGGCGATCCGGCGGACTGTCGATTGAAAAAACGTAAATGACAGTCCACAGGGCTTAAAATTTTTAAATGTTTTATAACGTCGGTTATTATATAACCGACGTTATAAACTATTTTTTGAATTTATAACTTCGGTTAATTGAAAACCGACGTAAAAAACTCGTAGATATCACATTTTTTACGTCGGTTATAAAATAACCGATGTAACCCCCCCCCCCCCCCCCGCGCTTTGGGTTTTTACATCGGTTATAAAATAACCGACGTAAAAAACTCGTAGATATCACGTTTTTTACGTGGGTTATTTTATAACCGATGTAAAAAACTCTTAGATAACTCATTTTTTACGTTGGTTATTTTATAACCGACGTAAAAAACTCGTAGATATCTCGTTTTTTACATCCGTTATAAAATAACCATCGTAAACCCCCCCCCGCGCTTTGGTTTTTTCCGTCGGTTATGAAATAACCCACGTAAAAAACTCATAGATATCACATTTTTTACGTCCTTTATTTTATAACCGACTTAAAAAACCAAAGAATGGGGGGTTTTTGTAATACCTCGAGATTTTATGAAAAGTATTCTTTTTTATTTAATGTATTGTATTGTACGCTACACCAAAAGGAGCTTGCACAACACACATCCTTGAATTGCCTTTCATTACACGCAATCGCGACCTTCGTTAATAGCGTGTGTAGTACGCAATACCAAGTTTTCACTAAACAATGATATGCTATTAAAATATTATTGAAACTAGCCGTTATGAATAGTAATAACCACATTTTGAAATTTTTTAAATTTTATTTTTCAAAATGGACTTCATTTTTGGATTCAGAATATTATAATTAGCTTAGGGTGAAATTTTGGTACTTTTCGGATAACTTTCATATTCTGATGAATAGTGAAAATTACTAAATTTTAATTAAAAACAAAATTTTTAACAGAAATAATTAATAGTGATAAATTATTAATTTCAGTGGTTTTAGAGTATATTTAGAATATATTTTTACAATTTAATACAATGTTTGTCATTGGATGTCATTTCACATTTAACCCAGACATAAACAAGTGTCAATCTTTTGATAGTTATTATCTCTCAAAAACACGCTATTTGTTTTGACGACGGGAATTAATTTTTAAATTAATTAATGTAACTGATATGTTTTGAATTTGGTAAAATAGACGTCATTTTTGAATTCATAATATCAAATATAGCTTAGGCCTAATATTTTGTATTTTTCTGGAAACGTTCATTTTTTTATGAATAGTGAAACCACTAAGTCGTAGTTAAAAAACTGAATTTTTTATAAAACGTAATTTTACTGCTTCTGTGAGTGGAATTTAGAAAATCTGAGAGACACGGTTAATATAAAGGATTAAAATTTGGTTCAATAAGATGAAAATAATTTTTGGCGAATAGTAACTTTTGACTTTTTTTACCACGGTTAAAAGTAAATAGGGTAATTAAGGGTAAAAAATAAATTATTATTATCTTAACACATGTCCTAATTCTATTAAATAAGTTTAATTCGACCAAAATAAATATTAGGAATAAAATATGACCATTTATGCTCACTTGGAATAGATTAGGACATTTATTATTAATTTATTAAAGAAGGGTTAAAATAGTTAAAATCAATGTTTAATAAGTAAATCATTTTTAATATACGGTTATACATAAGATAAATTCGACTATAAATATTCATTAAAAAGATAAAAATATTTCATACATAATGATATTTTATTTTTAATTTTTAGACATTAAATAATTAAATTTATTTATGACACAACAATGATGCAGTAATTACCTTTTTAAGAAAATATTAACATAATTGATGTTATAAATGCACAAATAAATGTAATTTGTGACTTTTTATGACTTAAACTAATTTTCTAGGTTAATATGACATGGTTTTGTTGATTTGAGAAACTTGTTTTGAACTTATCATTCTCTTATAAATTTCATAAAAATCATGTACCAAATAGTGTCAAAATTGACATAAATTAGTTTTTAAAACAAATATTATATTATTAATTGTTATTTTATTCCTAAAAATCTAATGCTCGGCCTAATGACTTAGATAAGGTTATATATATTAATAATAAAAAACTTCGGGTTCGTTTGACTTGATATAGTAATTTTATTAACCATATAGTGTATGAAAACAAAAAGACACGGTAAAAGTTAAATTATTTAACTTAGAGGTAAATATAATTGATAAGGTTAAAATAATAACCTAAACTTGTCTAAATTATACTGGATGAGAAGATTTAGACCCATACCCACCATAGCATAGAAATATATCAATTTTGAGCTATTTAAAACCGAACATGACTTTATAATAAAATAATATTTTTAGTTTTCCCAAAGGTGCCCCTCTCCTCCCTTATAAAAGGGCACCTCCTACCTCTCACCCTCACACCACATTGAGCCTTCAAGCTCGGAAAACCCCTGACAATTTCCCTTCTACACTTCCCTAGAAACATCCTAGAGTTTCTGGTCTTCCTCAAAGTCCAATTTTAGTGCCAAAAAAGGAGATCTCAAAGAGGTGCTTCAAAGAAGAGGTAATATCCGTTACCGATTCTTTCAACTTTATTTCTTCTTCCACTTCTTCTTCTTAGGTTGTTTCATTATGAAGTAACAACATAAGTATCACTCATACACTGATATGTTATTATAAGTATGAAACAACCCTATTTCACCATCTATCCATCCTACGGAAAATGAAATCACCGCGCGTGCGTACGTATGGAATACCGTCTCCACGCCGTGGTGTAATCTATTTTCCACCACCACCTTACTTGGATGGGTATAATGGTGTACATAATAACTATATATGATTCTTGTAAAGTGATATTGATTCTGAAATAGTATACATACACTTAAATACAATTCCACAATCATGATAACGATATCATCGCTCGTGCGTATGTACGGACTACCGTCTCCACGACGCGATGAGATTCATTCTCCACGTTAACCATTCATGAATGTTTATAAATTATATATAATAATTAATCCTGAAATATATGACATAATAATGATACTGGATTTATGTGTATATATATGTATGTCATCTACTTAATTCCATTCAACTCAATAAGGAAATGAAAACATCGTTCATGCGTACGTACGGCCTACCCTCTCCATGAACGGTGTATTTCTATCCATTTACTAATCAATTATATATATATGTATATTCTGAATATATATTATATATAAATCATTACATTCTTGATTTAATTAATCATGATCTAATTAATCATATGAATAATTACAAGTTAAAACACGAACGACAAATGAGACTATTTTACCCAAAACTCCCTTTAACATGGAATTTACAAAAGGACGGGTAATATAAAGTCATAAGTGAACCATATATGATATCATAACAATGAATATGATTCTGTAATAAGTTAATGATATTATTTAGATCATTTTACAGGTGGTTCAGATACGTACAAATCATATCAAACATAAGGTAAGGGAAATATCACAATCTCATTTTTATTCGAGATTGTTTATACTTTAGTATTTACTGGGGTGTATTTTATCATCCACATCCATGATTCCTCAATATGTAATATTATTTTCATCCATATAAAATTGTTTAAAACCAATTTTACCCTTTGGTGTGTTTTTAGTCAAATATATGAAATGAATCTTTTTTCGTTTTTCATACGAGGAACTTTTTGACTTTTCCGATAAAAGTACGAGAAGAATGTTTTATTAACTTATACGGCATGAATGGATTTTTAAAACATTATTTCCAAGAAGCTTACTTTAGCGGGTTTTCAGGTTTATTTGTAATAAACTTCTTTTAGTTTAAAATTGTAGGTCATGTTAAGAAAGGAAAATGTTTTTGAAGTAGAATGGATATTTTCCTCAAGAATGGAGTTCACGTGCTTTATGAAAATAATTTTCCATCTAAGATAATAAATGGGTTCTGTTTTTATCCCTATTATTACATTGATTTGATTATGCTGTCATGGAATTATTTTTATGAATTAATTTATGAATTGTTTTATGATGTCATGATGTTTAAGATTCCCATTTGTATTACATGGGTTATGCTATGATGTATGGTTTATGATTTTGTGGCACACAAAAGAATGGTATCATTATGATATGGGTGGGACCTATATCTCCTTCCAATGCATTGGGTAAAGATTTTATATCTCATGAGATAGACATGGCTGGAATCGTAAGTTATACCGATTCATTGAAACAGGACTGAAACGAGGGTGACTCGGTTTAGAAATGGACTTTGTCCACTAAGATAGTCTTGGAAATTAGTCTTGACTAACAAGAAATAATTCTCTATGATTATGTGTGTATTCCAAAAAGTTTCATGTTTTAAGTTATGATTATTGGGATTTCATTTCACTACTATGATTTATCCCATGTTATGAAATTATGCTCTCTTTTGCAGGTTAAGATTTCCAAAATGTTATGTTCATATGAATATGATGTTATTGATATTTTTTTGATTACACTTACTGAGTATTTTAGCTCACCCTTTTATGTTTTCTTTTCCCCAGGATATAAAGAAAGGTTTTAGGTAAAAAAAGGAAGATCTTCATGGGAGATGGTGATGATCTTTCCCCACGATTATAAGATTATATTCCAAGTTTCCAAAGACACTAAACTATTACGATCCTTTTGTGTGTGTTTTTGTTATGTACTAAGTATTCTGCAAATGTAATGTAAGTTCCATGTACGTTAAGCTTTGGGTATCTACAGTTGGTATCAGAGGAAAGGTTTAGTCAACCTTTGGAAACTCGGATGCGAAAATGTTAGTGAGATCCCTAGAGATATTTCTAAGGTATGTCTAGGGATGTCCCTAAGGATAAGTATACGTATAGGATATAGTTCTAGAACTATGTTAACAATATTAGATTAAATCAAAGATGTTAGATATTGAAGTTAATCCCACTTTATTATGATTTTTTCCTCTCACACTATTCTTTTTGGGTTTTAGAAAATGGCTGGAAACAAGATGATTCACGATAATGGAGGATATGATGGACAATGGAATGATATTATTCATGAGAAAACAAATGAAATTGGATTTGGAAGTCCAAACATCATTATTATGAAGAATCAGAAATCTCATAATATAATCAATAAAGTAAAATTTGTTCAGTTTCCTGACTCGGCTAATAAGAGAAAGATGGAGTTTCATGATGATCATAGAGGAAAGAAAGTTCAATTTCCCCTATGTAAATCATGTGGGAAGAGGTATCAAGGAGAATGTTTCAAAGGAACTGGAAGATGTTTTGGGTGTGGAAAAGAAGGACACAAAGCCAGTAAGTGAAAAGTAAAAGGTTTAGTTAACACCATGGATGAGGATAATGGTATTGCTATGACATGAAAAATGGTTAAATGTTTTAAATGTGGAATGTACGTGCATTATGCAAACCAATGCTCTAAGAGAAAGTCTCATGAAGAGAATCAGTACGGCCGTATGAGTAGTATTTATGTTGATGATGATGAATAGACTACAAATGATATGTGAGTTGAAAGAATTGTTGAAGCTCAGTCAATGGTTTAAGAAGGCAGTGGAATGATTACATGTTTATCAAGTGCAATGTTGGTACTATGGAATAAAGAGACATCTAAGTATTTTTACACTGTTGTCTTTCCTTGAGTTTTGAAAGTGTATGATTAATGGTACCAGTATCCATGAAAGGTTATTCAGATATTTTTGGAATGTAGATTATATGCGCATAATGAATGGATAAGGAGAAAATTAAATGTTTGATAGTATTCATGAGCTCGTGACTGATATAAGGAGAAGGATATATCATGGTTTGAGTATAGAGAATTTTTTGATTTTGGTATGTGGAAAGAGTTAACTTTTTACAGCATTCATGTTTTCACTAAGGTTTAATGGGTATTCATTTTTCAAGAGAATACATGATTAAGGTATTCACATGATTGGAATGTGACCAAAAAGATATATGGGGGATAAATGATGGTATTCACATTCTTGGTTAATGATATTTCAATTAATCTTTTTCTTTATACTATGAGCTTGGACCGAAGTATTTTAGATAAGCCTAAAGATTGGAAATGATTATGTTGGACATAAGTTAATATTGTTTAAGGATAGATTTTTTTTTGATATTATTGATGGGATGTTATAGTAATGTAGTTTTAGAAAAAGGAAAACCTACAGGACGAGCAACAACCCATCGCGTCGGACAAGGCTGTGAGAATCAAACCCACAACCAAAGTGCGACTGGCCTTTATCGCCTACCACTGGCCTACAGGAAGTCCCTGTTTAGCAGAAACTAGTTTTATTATATTATGCAGTATTATATATGAAGTATAAGTCCATTTTAGGAACCATATATGATTAATCTCACTATAGACGGACTTCTTTATTTTTTGATAACTTTTCTAACCTTTTGATTGAGACAGATGGAATGACCCATCATTCTATCACATGATCTACTAACAAATCACGAATGAAAAATTCAACTTCATTTCTTTAGGAGATGAAGTAGAAATTGTCCAAAGAATGACCAACATTGAGACTATACCGAAATCACGAAAGTATTTCTTCTAATTCCAATTTCACCAACTTTAGGGAAATGATCTTGAAAACCAAAAATGTTGTCCTTGTGATCTTATATCTGATGAATCAGATGGTACCTTAGATCGTCACAAATTTATGGCTTTGTGATTGCTGGCTTTTCCATAGCCATGTTTTCTACCACTCCCTATCAGAACATGATGGTTATATTTTTCTTCCATATCCATATTTTCACCTATGTTCTCCTACGTGGAAACCCAATGACGAGTTAATTTGAGTAACCATTACACTTCATACTTTAGTTTTTAAAGCCATGTTTTGGTATTCCTTTTTATGATGTGGGTTTCTGTTAAAAAAACTTTCTAGTAGTAACCCATTTATAACCCCGACGAATTTCGAGGGAGAAATTCATTTTAAGGGGGGTAGAATGTAACACCCTGAGATTTTATGAAAAATATTCTTTTTATTTAATGTCTTGTGTTGTACGCTACACCAAAAGGATCTTTCACAAAACACATCCTTGAATTTCCTTGTATTACACGCAATCGCGACCTTCCTCAATAGCGTGTGTAGTACGCAATACCGAGTTTTCACTAAACATCGATATGCTATTAAAATATTATTAAAACTAGCCGTTATGAATAGAAATAACCACTTTTTGAAATTTTGTGAATTTTATTTTTCAAAATGGAATTCATTTTTGGATTCGGAATATTAAAATTAGCTTAGGGTGAAATTTTGGTACTTTTCGGATAACTTTCATATTCTGATGAATAGTGAAAATTACTAAATTTTAATTAAAAACAACTTTTTTAATAGAAATAATTAATAGTGATAAATTATTAATTTGAGTGGTTTTAAAGTATATTTAGAATATATTTTTACAATTTAATACAATGTTTGTCATTGGATGTAATTTCACATTTAAACCAGACATAAACAAGTGTCAATCTTTTGATAGTTATTATCTCTAAAAAACACGCTATTTGTTTTGACGACGGGAATTATTTTTTAAATTAACTAATGTAACTGATATGTTTTGAATTTGGTTAAATAGACATCATTTTTGAATTCATAATATCAAATATGGCTTAGGCCTAATTTTTTGTATTTTTCTAGAAACGGTCATTTTTTGATGAATAGTGATACCACTAAGTGGTAGTTAAAAAAACTGAATTTTTCATAAAAATTAATTTTACCGCTTCTGTGAGTGGAATTTCGAAAATACAAGAGACACGGTTAATATCAAGGACTAAAATATGGTTTAATAAGATGAAAATAATTTTTGGTGAATAGTAACTTTTGACTTTTTTTACCATGCTTAAAAGTAAATAGGGTATTTAAGGGTAAAAAAGATATTATTATTACCCTAACACATGTCCTAATTCTATTGTATAAGTATAATTCGACCAAAAACAACCTTAGGAATAAAATATGACCATTTATGCCCACTTGGATTAGATTAGGACATTTATTATTAATTTATTAAAGAGGGGTTAAAATAGTTAATATCAATGTTTAATAAGTAAATCATTTTTAATATAGGGTTATACATAAGATAAATTCGACTATAAATATTCATTAGAAAGATAAAAATATTTCCTACATAATTATATTTTACTTTTAATTTTTAGACATTAAATAATTTAATTTATTTATGACACAACGATGATGCAGTAATTACCTTTTTAAGAAAATATTAACATAATTAATGTTATAAATGCCCAAATAAATGTAATTTGAGACTTTTTATGACTTAAACTAATTTTATAGGTTAATATGACATTTTATTGTTGATTTAAGAAACTTGGTTTGAACTTATCATTCTGTTATGAATTTCATAAAAATCATGTACCAAATAGTGTCATAATTGACATAAATTAGTTTTCAAAACAAATATTATATTATTAATTGTTATTTTATTCCTAAAAATATAAGGTTCGGCCAAATGACTTAGATAAGGTTATATATATTAAAAATAAACAACTTGGGGTTCGTTTGGCTTGATATAGTATGTTTATTAACCATATAGTGTAAGAAAACAAAAAGACACGGTAAAAGTTGAATTATTTAACTTAGAGTTAAATCTAATTGATAAGGTTAAATTAATAACCTAAACTTTTATAAATCCTATTGTATGAGAGGAGTTAGACCCATCCCTACCTTAGCTTCTAAATATATCAATTTGGAGCTATTTAAAACCGAACGTGACTTTATAATAAAATAATATTTTTAGTTTTCCCAAACGTGCCCCTCTCCTCCCTTATAAAAGGGCACCTCCTCCCTCTCCTCCTCACACCACTTTTAGACATCAAGATCGGCCAAGCCCTTCCAATTTCCCTTCCCCACATCCATAGAAACCTCCTAGAGGTTCTGTTCTTCCTCAAAGACCAATTTTAGTGCCCTAAAAGGAGATCTCAAAGAGGTGCTTCAAAGAAGAGGTAATATCCGTTACCGATTCAGTCAACTTTATTTCTTCTTCCACTTCTTCTTCTTAGGCTGTTTCTTTATGAAGTAACAAAATCAGTATAACTCATATACTGATATGTTATTATAAGTATGAACCAACCCTATTTCACTATCTATCCATCCTACGGAAAACGAAATCACCGCACATGCGTACGTACAGAATACCGTCTCTACGCCGTGGTGTAATCTATTTTCCACCACCACCTTACTTGGATGGGTATAATGGTGTACATAATAACTATAAATGATTATTGTAAAGTGATATTGATTCTGAAATAGTATACATACACTTCAATACAATTCCACAATCATGAGAATGATATCATCGATCGTGCGTACGTACGGACTACCGTCTCCACGACGCGATGAGATTCATTCTCCACGTTAACCATTCATGAATGATTATAAAGTATATATAATAAGTAATAATGAAATATATGACATAATAATGATACTGTATTTATGTGTATATATATTTATGTCACCTACTTAATTCCATTCAACTCAATAAGGAAACAAAAACAACGTTCATGCGTACGTACGGCCTACCGTCTCCATGAACGGTGTATTTCTTTCCATTTACTGATATATTATATATATATGTATATTCTGAATATATATTATATATAAATCATGTTTTACATTCTGGATTTAAGTAATCATGATCTAATTAATCATATGAATAATTACATGTTAAAACACGAACGACAAATCAGACAATTTTACCCAAAACTCTTTTTAACATGGAATTTATAAAAGAACGGGTAATATAAAGTCATAAGTGAACCATATATGATATCATAACAATGAATATGATTCTGTAATAAGTTAATGACATTATTTAAATCATTATACAGGAGGTTCGGATACGTACAAAGCATATCAGACATAAGGTAAGGAAAATATCACAATCTCATTTTTATTCGAGATTGTTTATACTTTAGTATTTACTGGGGTGTATTTTATCATCCACATCCATGTTTCCTCAATATGTAATATTATTTCCCTCCATCTAATATTTTTTTAATCCAATTTTACCCTTCGGTGAGTTTTTAGTCAATGATATGAAAGGAATCTTTTGTCGTTTTTCGGACGAGGTACTTTTTGACTTTTCCGACAAAAGTACGAGAAGAATGATTTTTTTAACTTATACGGCATGAATGGATTTTTAAAACATTATTTCCAAGAAGCTTCCTTTACATGTTTTCATGTTTATTTTTAATAAACTTCTTTTAGTTTAAAATTGTAAGACATGTTAAAAAAGGAAAATGTTTTTGAAGTAGAAAGGATATTTTCCTCAAGAATGGAGTTCAAGTGCTCTATCAAAATTATTTTCCATATAAGATAATAAAGGGGGTTCTGTTTTTATCCCTATTATTAAATTGATTTGATTATGCTGTGATGGAATTATTTTTATGAATTCCTTTATGAATTGTTTTATGATGTCATGATGTTTAAGATTCCCATTTGTATTAAATGGGTTATGCTACGATGTATGGTTTATGATTTTGTATCACACATAAGAATGGTATCATTATGAGATGGGTGGGACCTATATCTCCCTCCAATGCATTGGGTAAAGATTTTATATCTCATGAGATAGACATGGCTAGAACGGTAGGTTATACCGGTTCAATGAAACAGGACTGAAACGAGGGTGACTCAGTTCAGAAATGGACTCTGTCCACTAATATAGTCTTGGCAATGAGTCTTGACTAATAAGAAATGAGTCTCTATGATTATGTGTGTATGCCACAAAGTTTCATGTTTTATGTTATGATTATTGGGATTTCATTTCACTACTTTGATTTATCCCATGTTATGAAATTATGCTCTCTTTTGCAGGTTAAGATTTCCAAATTGTTATGTTCATATGAATATGATGTGATTGATATTTCTTTTATTTACCTATACTGAGCATTTGAGCTCACCTTTTTATGTTTTCTTTTCCCCAGGATATAAAGAAAGGTTTTAGGTAAAAAAAAGGAAGATCTTTATTGGAGATGGTGATGATCTTTCATCATGATTAGAAGATTATATTCGGAGTTTCCAAAGACACTAAACTATTACGATCCTTGTGTGTGTGTTTTTGTTATGTACTATGTATTCCGAAAAAGTAATGTAATGTCCATGTACGTTAAGCTTCGGGTCTCTATAGTTTTTTACGTCTGTTATTTTGTAACTGAGGTAAAAAACTCATAGATAACTCGTTTTTTACGTCGTTTGTAAAATAACCGACGTAAAAAACCCCCGCGCTTTGGTTTTTTATGTCGGTTATAAAATAACCGATGTAAAAACCGAACACGTGTGATTTGTAATGTCGATTATTAAAACAATCGAGGTTAAAAAGCTACCCATCACATTTCTTACGTCTGTTATTAAATAACTGATGTAAAAAACCATGTTTCATAGATTCTCACGTCGGTTATATATAACCGATTAAAAAAATGGTGACGTAAATAACGTTTTCTGCACTAGTGTTAATTTCACAATCTTTCCATTATCAGAGGTTTTTTATACGTAATTATCAACTATGACCTTTTTATCATCAACATCCATGTTTTTTAAAAATGTAGTTCAAATAATTTTTACTATTTAATAAAAATGGGTTAAATTATTTTATACCCTTACTTGAGGTTATATGTTTTTGAAATGAATATTTCCGTCATTTATAAACAGGGTACTCTAAGACCCTTTTCTGAAAAAATTAAGGAATGATTGTTTTATAACTTATACGGTGACTGCATCTATTGGCTGCCATTATAACATCGTTGAAGCATCCGTTATAATATTATAAGATAATTTTCAAAAATAAATGTTTTCTTTTATAATTAAATGAATTTGAAATTATTTATAAAATTAAAGTGATATTTCTATTAATTTTTTTGATTTCATCTATATCAACATCCTTTGACGGCTTTTGAGATTGTTTGAAGTCGATTTATTATGATAGAAAACTTCCATATTTTTTTTGAAGGTTTTGTGATATGTTTGACTATGAAGGTGTTATTTTTACATAATTCACTGTTTTTGGATAAATAGTTGTCATTTCATATGCTAGTTTTAATACTAATGTTTATGTTATGTTTAAACCTTTTCATATGAGGACTGCATTAGACTTAGTAAGTGATGGGTGGAGCCCGATATAGCTCCTCGATGCATCGGTAGGTCTCATGAGACAAACTAGTGTCTGGGACCAAGGCCTTGACAAAATATTATTTGTAGTGTTGGCACAATTCCTTGACTATGTGGTTATGAAATTTTGGCATTATGAATTTAATCAATATGAATGTGGCTGTTGATATTGCATTTAATTATTTGAATAGTATAATATCCATGTGAGTAAGTAAATAGCATTATTTTGATTTTATATTTTCCATATTATTCAAAATATTAGGTTTAAAAAGGCTTTTGTTTTAGTTTAATGCATTACCTTAAATGTTTATGCTTATTTATGAATGCTTACACTATATTTTTATCCTTACTGATCATCTGAGCTCACCCCTTTATATGTTTTATTTTTCCCAAGATGCGATGAAGTATATTTTCCCTGACTTAAAGGTGTAGTCTATGGGATCATGGTGTTTTCTATGGAATCAATGTTCTTGTAGTTATCCATTTTATGATGTAATGTAATCCTTATGAATGTATGTAGTACTTCAAAGGCTAATAAACTAATTGGTCTTTTGAGACTTGATCTTTTGTGATTATTCCAACGATATGTAAATAATGCACAAACAATGTTTAACTAGGGTTAGGGAGTTACATTATGCATGCCTACACATCTAGAACCTCATTCCCCTGAATTTGTTCATGTACATTTTCATCATAATAATTTAAATTTACTCTATGAAGCATGAGCAACAAAATAAAGATTGGGCCCAAAGCACCTGAAGGGGAAAAAAGAACAGGAGAGGCCTAGGGGGCCGAAAATAGTGAAGGCCGAGGGAATCCCCTCGAACCAAGTTGACCCCCTCTAGCTTCATGGTGGTAATAGTGTGAAAACAACCATGGGCCTGACCGGGGACATCGATGGAGCAAGGTAATCTGAATCCTTGTTCCCCTCATGACAAGTGTGCACAACGTTGATATTGCTACTGATCATGTCCCTTCATTTTCTGATGATGTAGTGCATAGACCATGGGGTGACACCAGATCCTATGTACACATGATATGGGATCACTAAATTTTGTGTAACCTAGAATAAATGCCTTATAGTATAAAAAATGAATATTAATATAAAATAAAAAACACACAACATGTTCCACAAAAATACACAGCATTTAGAGGGGAAATCGTTCAGGATGTTCAATGTGAGCAGCCCATATGAACCATGTTCACCCAAAAACAAATAGATCAATCCTTATAGTGTCCTATAATGAGTCTAAGTGATCTAAAACTGTAAAAATATTCATGAACAATGGGATCGGGATATAAAATACAAAACATGTACCTCGAGGAAAAACACCATATATTTGAGGGCGAATCGACGTTCGAGAGCTACTGATACACGATTTGGGATCAATCTCCTTCATGATCAGAGATTGATGGTGCCTTGTTTTCTCGATATGGTGTTCAGGTTTTTTGTCTATTAAAAGGGGGAGTGGGATATTTGGCTCATACTGACATGTGAACCAATATGACAGGTGAGTAGGAGTATAGTTTTAATTATATGAAATAATTTACTCCATTTATCTCCTTGTCTCCAAGTCGCCTCTAATCGAATACCCAGAACCGAAGATGCTTATGTCACACCTTGGGTAAACAAAAATATCTATAACCATCCATGATATCATAATTCCAACACAATACTCCACTTTGGATTGATTCCATGTTTCCAGATAAACACAACACATGTGATAAAATATAATTAATTGTTTTAATATAATTTCACCATGGCTCTATGTGCCCCATAATGCTTCATCAACCCATCGACTGGCTCCCAAATTATTCATCGAAATATTCCATTGTGTTATAGGTAAAAACATGAGTCCCTACATCATCCCAAGAATAATGATTTTATTTTGTGAAATGTAAGATCATAGGAACATGGGAGAGAAACAGAGCTCGTAATTGGGACTGTAAAGATAATGTTCTTACCAAGACCACAACAATTTCCACAAAGGATTCTTGTTCTTCCAATGAAAACAACCATAGGGAAACCTCAAGGATTATCCACACCCTAGTTTTTGCCAACAAAGTCAACATCATATAATAATGTAGAATCATGTATCCATATAATCCACTAGTTGAAAACACAAGGACCCCAGTACGTCCACATTCATAGGGTCTAGTGGAACACCCATTCACTAAAATTACATGATGACCAAAAAAATATAATCTCACTGGAAAAGTCATAGTAACTCATCCAAAATACATAGTTATTGTGCTATATTGTTTGAATTGACATTATTTCATGTTTTTTCATTGCATCTCAAGAATGTTTCTTAGTGGGGAATAAATAACTATTTCTGGCGAGTTTGAAGTGATGTAAAAATGTACAACAACCTCCTGAAAATTCACATGTACAAAAATAATACTCTTATCATGTGAGGGTTATAATGGCCAAAATAAGGCTACCCATACATACACAAAGGGTATTACTAGGAACTTAGTGCCAAGCATAAAACAAAAACCAATCCGATGAATACACGAGTAGAAGGGGTCATCAACTACACCTAGACAATATCTAATTTGAGCATCACTAACTCACCCTTATGATTTTAAATAAATAAAAAAATGAATCTATATGGAGGAAGGATATATATTCCTAATGTATTATAATCTATGTCATACAAAACTAATAGAGAGTCGTATAGATTCCCTAAATCACCCTGACAATCCTTGAACAATAAGTGAACAAAAAAGAGTACCTCACAATAATGTCTATCAACACTGTTGTAGAAAGTGGAAATAAAATAGATAATACCTCAATCATTAAGATCATATGGGTCAAAGGCACTTTTTTATGTTTTTATCCTCACCCCTATCATCCACCTCTTTGATCTTGGTGTGGACATCCTAGGTCTGGTGGTGGAAACTCAAACTGATTACAACCTCCTACTACTCTACCCACTCCTCTACCACAGATGACACGTTGAAGACCTCCAATGTCGAAATTTTTCATATTATAAGGTGTTCCATCAACTAGATACCTCTCAACATCATGATGTGTTGGAAAAAATCTAGCATGATGACCTTGATAGTCTCATCCATAGAGCCACCTCTCCAACATCTAACCAATATTTTCCTAGAAGCCCTATGCCTCAATCCCTCCCTAATAGACCACCTCCTAATGTGACTCTTATGCTCAGATATCTAAGGATATAGTTACATACTAGCGATTCTGGTATCATCTCTCTCAATCCAAGAACTATTGTTCAGAATCTACATAGTCAAATATCTCTCCACTGCCACGACCTACTCCAATACTATAGTGTAGTTGGGAATGAAAAGTGACATCACAAATTCCCGTATCTCTGAGAACAAGACATTATCATAGATATATTCTCCGAAAATTGTATCTCAAACTATATTTTGGGATAAATGTGATATGTATGTGAAACATTCCTAAAACTCTTCCACAGTCATGCTATCCTACCAAAGCTGCATAAGCTCCTAGATATGCACGGATCTCTATGTGGTTTCATAGAAATCCTCACTGAAGATCCAACCAAACACATACCAAGTGAGAATCACCTTGGTATGGGTATACATCATAATAATACTCCATCACCATGATGAACCTATATAAAGGTGTTAAACTAGGAAAACCATCTAATCGGGATATCCCCTCATAAGACAGATAACACATATGAATTCCTTAATCCATTCATCAGCTTCATTGGGGTATAGATCACTTACATAAATTAATGGTCACTACCTTTGAAACTCATGCATTTTACTCATCCAGTGAACATCATCCTCATTCACTACCGACACAATATACTACATGATGGGTGGTGGATCAACCGTAGAACCAAACATAAGACTAACATTAGAACCAAATCCATGTACTGATGCATCTTCTCAGTACAAATCATCACCACAATCCCACCATGGAACCTCGATTTCCTATCATCTTGGATTAATCATAAAAAATAATCAAGATGCATCATGGTGAAAGTGTATATCTAGGGAGATAGATCAAGAAAGACAATGAAAACCCTAAAATCTATTCCAACATCATGCATGTACCGTTATTTCCCACCGAATAGTTTCCTAACATACTGAGTTGAAATAATGGTTATCAGAGTCATGTTGAGAAGATATGTCAGACACCACAACTACACTATTGTCCTTATCCTGATTTCTGAAATCAAAACATCCTAACACCATCTCTATGAAACCCAAACAAAAACCGTGACACTATAGTCCCAAAATGGAACCGACTAGGATATAACTCAATCAATACCCAACCCAACATGGCACCACAAATCCAAAAGTATGACTCCATAGGCCAATCATTCGTCCAAAACTAAGTAGGTATCAAACACATCAGAGGAATTGTACTAAGGTACATATAATAATTAACCCACATACAACTCTATCAAATAGTGTAGTGATTTATATTGATGGAAAATAAAATGAATGCATAAATCAATCCCAAATCGGTGTATAGAAAATGTACAAAATGGAAAAATATATTTCTACCAGGGAAATATATAAAATAATCCAAACATAATAGATGATTGGGATCACTATCAAATGAACTCCCTCAAAATCTCATCATACAAGCATAACATATTGATCGGTCTATCTCAATGGGCTCTCCCTGATCTAAGTCCTTATGGGTTTCCATCAAAATTAATGTAGTCTGTAAAAGAAACTACACTTTTAGGGAAATCCAGTGATGGGGTGAATATGACCATACATAGTAGGATCCTCAAAATTCAAAATGAAATGAGAGATAATTAAAGGAAATAGTATTCTCAATCCAACCAGAGGGAACCCAAATGAGAGAGAAACTCTATGTTAAAACCATCCTCAACTATACAAGACTATTCATAATATACCATATAGTGTGTCAACCAATATGTTACATCATAATGATAAATCCTTGATATCCCCCAAATATACGCTCCTCAGACTCTATGTCTCATGTGGTTCCGACCTCAAAGTCATTGAGAGGCTTGTACACAAGGCATAAAGGGAAATTCCACAAGGAGGACAAACTCCACGAGCCAATTCATCTTAGATGGTACTCATATGAGAGATAAAATCCATAATGAATTGATCTACCAGCCCATGATAGACCCTCAATGAGATACAACTCAATAAGATATCACAAGCCGATGGCACAACAACACAATCCCAGGGTGCATACATCTTATTGAACACGTTTTTTTATCTCAAAAGAATGATTTATGATATAACGTAGTGGATTTCACTAAACTGATTGAGGATCTCACCCATCCTTGAGGGGGGTGGGGATATAATACTAGAACCATAGAAGGTATAATTCCTCAAAAAGTGGATCACACCCAATATCCTTTGTAGGATTATAAGAACCCAGTCTAGAAAATCCTAGGCCTCATCTCCTTGGATTGGGGATCACTCATAGGATACACGATGGGACACCAAAATCTCAATCCAGAAACCCAAGTATCAATATAAGAAATAAGATCAATATTTTGATCCACTTGGGGACACAACATTCATATATTATTTTATAAAGAACATATATCTATGAAAATGTATCTAAATAGTGTAGGGTTGGTTTTGATGTTTCCATAAACCCCATCTTGTATATCTCATGACTTATGGGATAATACAAACTATGATTACAAAAAATCCTACCTAAAATATCAATTCAGTATGGGATAATGTATTTGATGATAGAACCACCCTAATACAACATCATTTTGTCTAAGGTATTGCACTCCCGAATATGACCCAAACCATACAGGGTTGTTCTACTAGATAAGTGATTGTCGCCTGTGTGGTGTTCGTCACGTAGATACCAAGAACCAAACATATGGAAAAATACATGATATATGATCCATCCATAACCACTCCAGAGTGATGAAATAACTCCAAAAAAATTACAATTGATCGCTCCTCTACCACTTTGGTGAGATACAACAACTATATCCATTATCATCCTATCGAGGGGATCACAATCATCTACTTAGTGAATAATTCCACACATACACTCAATTGGAGAGACCTATAGATTTATATGATCCAATGATGGAACAAGAATTTCTATCCCAATAGACACACAACACAACCTCAACTCACATATTTTAGGCCAAAACCATGGCGAACATTTCCCTCCATGTTGAAAACTCCTCACTCTATGCTACATACAGGCCTCGATCAGAGCCTCAAAGTGAATGATATGATGGTGAAACACCCCATAGAGGAAACTATAATACATGTAAGCTTCTATAAAAGTTTTTTGACCCCACATTAAAACAAAACTATGTCCTTTAACCTCAAGAATTGGATGGGAATGTGGGATCACACGGTGTGTTCCGACAGTGCACATTGTATGTCTCCTAACCAAATCTATGACCGTGTATTCCCAGGACACATCACATCAAGCTATGTCACCCACAATAAATTTACCTCAGTTTCATGGTGTGTCTTATCCCATCACCCCCTTAGTCATGTATTTTTCTCATTTCCATGTTTGGAACCCCGTGTCCATGTACTTTGGGTGTGTACATTCTCACAATAGTGTACATTCACATAGCTTACCTAGCAATGTCCTTAAGATATATGATAAGGGATCACAACACAGTTTGTAACCAATGGTAAATGGTTTGTAGTTCCTGTAATTCATATTCCCCAAATGGGATAAATACATGGCATGTTCCACTAAACTATATTTTGTATAGATGAGAAATATTTTGGGATTTTCCATACGAGCATCATAGATGACCCCCATTCATCCCAAAACACATAGATAATCTCTCTTGGTACTCATAGAATTTGTTTAAGGGATAAAAATAAATAAAATTTTGCATAAACAAGTTTATTCATATATAGAACTCAAAATTCCAACCTCATGGTGAATATACAATGCATCTAGGCCGAACCAGTGCTCATGAGATAATGAGGCATGTTCCAAGAGTGTTCACCATCATGGTCAGAGATTTATCGTGCATTGTTTCCTCAATTTTTTCATTGGGACATCTGTTGTTCTAATGGGATAGTGGGGGATTCGTCAATTCCTCGCATTCTCACCAAAGGGGTGTGGGAGGAGGTTTATTATTTTAATTTTTTTAAATCAATATCCTCCATTTAACACTCGGTCACCAACTCACCTATGACAGAAAACCCAATTTAGAAAAATTGAATGTTACTCTTAGGGTAAATATGAAATTATAAAATCAAACGTGGTCTCAATATTATGTTCTGAGACTCCAGTCAGGAGTTATTTAACATTTCTATTGTAACTATTCTTGTTTGATAAAATATTTTTAATATCACCCCATCGAGGCTCTCCAAGTCCCAAACTCCCATGTCGACATATCACCAGGCTTCAAAAATATTACTCTAAATATTAAGAAGTGTTATAGGTAAAAAAAGAGTCACTACAATAGTCATATTGTTTGGAGGACTTGATATACACTATTAGGAGTTTCACTTTATTAAGTGTTCCTATACTACATTGATTCGATGCATGTGTCTAGGGGTTAGATGCAGACATGATTATCTATGTTGGGTGTACGAGTGTCATAGATAGTCTAACCTGTACTGATCCTTAACATAATGTTACCTATGATTTGATTTTACAATTTTTGATTAACATTGTTGCCCTATTTTTTGATTCCATGGATTTGATAGGATATATGATATATAATTTAATTATACATGATAAATCAAAATTGATATACATTGATATATGAAATGATTTGAATATATTTTTTTATATTTATTTATGAAAAGCTTAAAAAAATTTAATTCATATTCCATTTTTTTGTAATAAAAAATATTAAACTATATGTCATGCATTTTTTACTATCATGTTTACCATGCTTGGATTATTTTTGTAGATAGATGTTATGGAACACCTGGGTGGGATCCTACTGGGCCTATTAGCCCCCACATTGTTCACCCCTTCAATGGTGAATAAACCATTATCTGTTCTTTGAAGTAGGGAAATTAATGATTCCTTAATGAGGTGGAATTTTGTGACACCCCAAGAATACATGTTACGATTCCTTTTAAATAATTCAATAGCTTGTGCTTCATGGAACATTGTGTTTGATCACACCACGACCTTCTGAACTCGCCTTTTATATAATGGTCATTAATAGTATTGAACATATAATAAAATTTATATAGCTTATTTATCAAAATAGTTTTTATTTTTTTATTTGTAAACTATAAATTATATTAGGGTGAAATTTGGTAATTTTTTGAAAAATTTTAATTTTTTATGCATAGTAAAAAATACAGTATTTTTGTAAAAAATAACTACTCCATTTAAATAATAATTTTAATATAAAATAACTATACTATAATGATAGATAAAAAATTTATATATTTATCAAATATAGTTCATTGGAATGATTTTTTAATATAATTAGAAATAAAAATTTATTAATCTTTGACCATCTATGTTTTTTGCATTCTAGCAACATCTACGGGATTTGCAGTAAACATAATTTTACTATTTCTGTGAATTAAATTTCAAAAAAAAAAAAGAAAACATGGTTTTAATTAGTATGAAATATTTAATCTTATAAGATCAATATTTTTTTGGTAAATATTAACTTTTGGATTTTATTTTGAATAGTTATTTAAAGGTAAAAAATAATATTATAATAACATAATATTACCCAAACACATGTCTTAATTTCATTGGAGACGTTTTTTGACCAAAATCAACCTCATGTAGAAATTATCATCCTATTTTAGCCACTTTTAAAATACTGGGACATTTATTATATTTTATTTAAAGGAGATTTAAAAATGTCATATTCTAATTTTATTAAAATTGTCTTATTTAATTTGGATCTATATAGGTTATACGATCAATTATAGAAATTATTTAGAAAAAAATTATTATATACATATTAGTAAATTATTTATAATATTTGGAAATAAATTATTAACTTAAATGGGGACACAGTATTGATGCAACAATTGAATTATTAGAGATTGAATCAATTAAATGTTATTAGAAACATTAAAATAAATGTTTTTTTACTTAATTAATGACATGAAAAAATATTTTAAATAATATAGAAATGGTTAAGACATATTATAAGTATTGGTTTGAAGTTATAATGTTGGTTTGATATTTTATAAAAATAAATATTTTGAATATTTTCAATATTGAAATAAATGATACTTTGAAATAAATAATATTTAATTAAATGTTATAAAATTGATAAAAATCATAGTTTCAGAAAAAATCTTTATTATAGTGTTAAAATTGTCATAAAATATCTACTTGGGGATCTTTTGGGATTTTATTGACACAATATTAACCATATAGTATAGAATGACAAGAAGGCACAATAAGAGTTAAACTGTATAACTAAGAGTTAAACACAAAATATATGGTTATTTTTGTGACCTAAAATTGTCTAAAAATCATTAGATGAGATGATTTGGATCCAAAATAATATTATAATTCAAATAAATTATTTTTGAGATATTTGAATCCTCTAAAATATTTATAATAAATTACTATTTTAATATCTTCCAAAAATTCCACTCGCCTCTCTTATAAAAAGACACATTTCCTTCAATTTAATTCACACACCTAATTCCCAATGGTGGGGATAAAACCTACCCACTTATTCTACCAAATTCGTTTAACTAATCTTAGAGGCCGAAATTTTGGAATAAATCCATCCTACGGTGTGGTGTCCTTTTGTGAAAACCAAAGGAGACCCCTGAAAAAGTGGTAATTGTTCAATAAAATATTCCAATGTTTTTTTCATCAATTACATACACTTTATATGTTATTTACCAAACAATAAATAATTTTTTATCATAAATATACATATAATTTATTATAATCTTGGTACAAACATATTCCTCATTTTATCCATTATATGAATAACAATATTATCATTTGTGAATATGTATGACTTACCATCTCCATGCCATTGTGTAATCTATTATTAAACACTAATTTATTCGGATGAGTAAAATGATAATTTTAATGGATATAAATTCTGAATATAACATGGCAATTATTCTTTATAATTACTATACCAACAATTCCATACCATTTATCGACCATGGGAATGATACTGTCGCTCCTGTGTACGTATGGACTACCTTCTCCAAGACATGGTGAGATTAATTTTCCTTGTTAACCATTAAAAAATGATTATAAAATTTATATGATGTGTAAAAATAATAATAATTAACTTAATGTCGTTCTGTATGTGAAAAAATTATATCATATTCATAACAGAGATGACATACATGATAAAATGTGAATGGGAAAAGAATGTAGTTAACAACCGAAAAAATGATAATAATAAAATATTTTTAGCAAAATGATATAAGAGGATAATATATGATATAATAAATATGTATATCAACCTCATATAATTTGATAACATGTTTTAACAATTATACAGATGGATAACTGACCCTTGACTAAAAAAATTCTAAGGTGAGGGATAATTTTACAATCACTTTATTATACGAAATTGCTTATACGTAAGTATTTATTAGGAAAACATTATATTCCATGTCCATGTTTCATAAAATGTAATTGAATATATTATCGATAATTTCTTATAGTCATTATTACCATGTTTTCCATTTTAATAAATGTTTTATGCCATTATGATTCCTTCACATTTTGAAACTATCCAAACAATATTTTAAGGTTATTTTTTGAACAAATGTTTTATTTTATAATATTACGGAATCTAAATGAATTAAAAATAAAAAAAGGGATATTTCCCTCAATGTCTTTTAATGAACTTATTAAATTATTTTATTCGATGTCAACATCCTTTTTTGTATTTTGTGATTATTTTATGTTGAGTTATTATGATACAATCATATATATTGTATTGATTGGTTTATTATATATTTGATTGTGGATGTGCTATGTTTATTCTATTCATGGTTTATGGTTTGAGTATTAAAATTTTTTATTCTAGTTTTAATATTAATGTTTATCTTATGTTTCACTTTTTTCATAAGTCTTATACATTGGATATAGTAAGTCACAAAGGGTCCTTCTATGGAACCTTTATGCATCAATAGGTCTCATGATACAAACTACTTTATTTTCACAAGGTCATGAATATATTATAATGGTCTTGGAATGAGGCCTTGAAGGTATGGTTATGATGTCCATCATTGTGCATTTCATCATTATGAGAATAGTCATTGATATTCTATATGATTCATTAAACAATATAATATCCATGAAAATGTTTAAAGTGAATTATTTGATTTATTATATCCATATATTCTGAACATTTTTTTTAAAATGTCTTGTGTTTTAGTTTTAATCTTTCCTTAAAATGTTGTGCCTAATTTTTGATAGGTTCTTCTATAATTTTTATTCTTTCTGAGAAACTGAGCTCACCCCTTTCGTTAGTTTCATTCATTCCCTGGGAAGCGTTGAATTATGTTATGATTAAACTTTATGGATAGTCCAGGAGATATGAGATTTTTCTTAGGGGATAATATGTTGTTTTTCATTTCAATATGGAATATAAAACTTATGAATGTATCAGGTATTTCCAAGGCTACTAAACTGATCCTTCATTCAAGATTTTATTTTCTTATGTTAATTCCAATGTAATAAAATAATGCACCAACAATGGGAAATTGGGGCCATGAAATTACAGTTGGTATCTGAGGATATTTAGTACAAACATTTGAAACTAGATTTATAATGAACCTGATTAGGGAACATTGGCCTATGATAGACTTTGATGATCAGTATAGAAGAACATCCTAGATTTTTGTTAATGTAGATATTATGTAGGAATTTATATAAAATACTTCTATGTATAGATAATACAAGAGGATGTGGTTCTGTAATAGATATATCCAAGAGTATTAAATCTGACAATGTGTTTTGAGTTATCCTCAGGGTCACTAGGTACATGAAAACAGACATTAATGTGCATCTATTTTAACTGTCACTAGGGATATGCTTACGATAATTCATATTTTCATTCAAAACCATTATGAAAGATTTATGAATAACTGGTTCCTCAATGAAACCATATTTATTATTAGGGATTGGATAAGATTAAATATTTCAATTTATGTTACGTATCTTAATAGTTTGGAATTTTTCATTATGAGTAATAACATAATCAACTGTATTCTATTCTAAAGAAATGGAACCTAGTGGAAGAAATGGAAACTGTATCAATTCACGTAATCCATATAGGGATTTCCTTTCAATGAAAGCTAGTGAAAATGTATATTCTGTTACAACTGATGATGACAAGCTTATATTCATACTTGGTCAACTGAATCACGATAGGAATAATAACCTTAGTATATGGAGCACCCTGATCCACAATGAAGAAGATTAATGTTATACCATTTCATTATACAACAACCTCCAATATTCAATGGGACTAAAAATCCATATGTATCTAAGAAATTCATATATTACTTAAATAAAATATTTCCTTCATTGCGTAGTAACGAAAGGAAAAATGGTGTCATGGATGTTTATAAACTATAAGTATATGTAAATAAATGGTTTTAAATGATTCAACATACAAAAGAGGATGTATAATTATCATATATGGGATGGATGGAGTTTAGAAAACATTTCATAGGAAAATAAATTCCTCATGAATGACGAGTTTATATGTAAATTAAATTTTTATGTATGAAGAAAAAATAGGATGGGAATGTTAAAAAAGTATAAGGATATCTTCTCATGGATATCAAGGAATGCTTCAGACTACATATGTTACCCATGAATTAAGATTGATCAATTATTTTATGGGTAATAACCAATTCTGTGATGGGTATTGGTATAACAATATATCTAATTTTACAAATATATAGTCTCATGTGCCATCATGACAAAATACAAATTATCTCATTTTACATTAAATGGAATTAATATAATAATAGGTCCTCTGAACACTATGGGGGAAGAAATAAAAGGAAAACAGGAAAATATAACATTCCACCTTGCATTAATTGTTGGAATAAAAAACCATGTACTTTTCTAAAGGTGTTGGGAGTTTTTGAAAATTGTGGAGAAAAATGCCACTATGATTTTTGATTCAAAGGGGGGGGAATGAAGTTGTTAGTTTGAAATGATACAATTGTAATGAAATAAGACATTATGAAATTTAATTTCATAATCATCAAGGAAATATTCCTTAGAAAAGGATAAGGGAGAATGGATGATATATTATGATCACAACTGTTCAAGTTAAAAATCCTAATGATGTTATTGAAAGTACTATAATCATATCTACAAATTTAGGAAAAGCATTACATAATTCTGGATCCTCACATTCATTTTTATCTTCCCTTTTTTATTTAAAAATTAAATATTTTCAATTCTTATAATCATATGGGTTGTAAGTAAAACCCCTTAGGGATGTCTCATTAAAACAAATATGTGTCAAAAAGTTCCAATTATGATATATAAACATGCATTATCGACGAAATTTATTATCATACCTATGTTAAACATTGATATAATACATGGAATTGATTTTCTATAAAAATATAATGTTAAAATTTATTAAATTATGAAGGTTGTTATGAATTGTGAGGATGATATAGAATCTAGTTTCTTTTGAGCAGAAACATCAGCACCTGATTCTTTTCAAAATACATAGCTAGTAGCTTTACTAAATGAGATTTTTTGGGAGGAATATGAAATAAAAAATAAGTATGAATAAATAAATATTCAAAATGATGATATAACTATTGTAAAAGAATTACAATCATGGTTTTACCGAATATTTATCTGGACCCCCTGATAGAGCTCGATATTCAGTTCATTATTGATTTAATCCCTAATGGATGAGCAATATAAAATACTACTTATTGGATGACCACTATGCAATGAGTAGAGATTAAGAAACAACTAATTTTTTTTTGTATTAAGGGATTTATTCACTCTGGTGATTCACCATGTGGATCCCCAATTCATTATGTTATGAATAACGATTGATCAATGAAGCTATGCATTAATTATAAGGAAATAAATTCTATTTAAAATTAGAATATATACCACCCACCTCACATTGATGATTTATTTGAACAACTTCTTAGAGGTGAATATTTATTGAAAATAACACTAGATTCTAGATATCATCAAGTGTTTGTAAAAAAGGAATATATTCCAAAGATAACATTCTAAATGAGGTATGTTCATTACAAATATATTCTAATGCCATTTGGATTGGCTAATACACCATATTTATTCATGGATTTAATTAATGGAGTTTTACATGAATATATTGATGATTTTTCAGTAGTATTTATTGAGAATGTCTTGGAATACATAAAAATCTA
This sequence comes from Viscum album, assembly GCA_963277665.1. Classification (NCBI taxonomy): domain Eukaryota; kingdom Viridiplantae; phylum Streptophyta; class Magnoliopsida; order Santalales; family Viscaceae; genus Viscum; species Viscum album. The sequence continues at coordinate 1,600,004,530 of OY728161.1, forward strand.
TGAACACCATGACAAATTCATGTAGATTATTCTGAAGAATAATTGAAGAAATGTCCTATATGGGATGTTTAAAATGAGTAAATTTTGGTTTCCAAAATTATTTTCTTGGCCATATTATCTTCAAAAATTGAATCTCTGTCAGTCCTATAAAAACAACAGAAATCCAAGAATGGCTAGCACCAATTAGTATAACAATGGAACGAAATATTATAGGATTAACATGTTACTATTGGCATTTCTTCCAAAATTTTCCCATATTGAAAATCCCATTAACCAAGCTCATATGTAAAGAGGTTAAATTTAATTGGAGATAAATTGTGTGAATAATTTTTTCATGATTGAATAGAATATTAGTCAATGATCCTATCCTGAATCTACCATCTAGAAATTATGGTTTTGTGATTTATTGTGATACATCAATGAAATGACTCATATGTGTCCTTATGCCGAATGATAGGGCTATTTCTTATTCATATAGCCTATGAAAAACTCATGAAAAAAACTACCCAACTCATGATCTAGAGTTAACAGTAGTGATATTTTCTCAAATGATATGATAACACTATTTCTATGGTGGAATATGTGACATATAAAATGATCATAAGAGTTTGAAATATATTTTATCACAAAAATAACTCAACATATGACAAACGAGTTTGGTTTAGACACTCAATGATTAATATTTCACAATAAACTACCACCAAATGAAGGGAAATAATGTGGTGTAATAATTGAGTATAAAATACCATAGAATTCTATAAAAATTATATTTGAAGGGGATACTATTTTTATAGATCTAGTAATGATGTATACTATAATTTTCATGGAATATGAAACATCACTAAATATTCAAATGGTTAAAAACCGTCATTAAAATAATGAATAAAATTTTCTCACTCTGATGATGAAGAGTTTCAAAAGTAAATTAATGATGTGAACGATGGGAGACTGGTTAAATTTTTATTTTAAGATTTTATTTTTAAATTTTGGAATGGATTTATTGATTCTGTTATACCTGAGCCAAAAATGACTTTATTGGATGATTATCATATCTCAAATTTTTCTATACACCATTGTTTCCCGATGAAATATAGATATTTGAATGAAAATTTTTCCGGGGTCAAAATTAGGTGGGAGAATTATGATTATCTATAGGATAGTTTGGTTTTTAAATATTATAAGGTCAGGTACCAATAACCAAGAGGTGTCATATAACCTATTCCTCTACCTATGTGGAAATGGAATGAAATTGTGATGGAATTTCTTTTGGGGCTACCAAGGACTCCTGGTAGAAATGATGTGATATGGGTTATTATTGATCATTGTACCAAATAAGCACATTTTATTACAATAAGAGACAATATACCACTTAAATTCTTACCAATGATATATATTAATGAATTTTTTGGATTTCATTGTGTACCCATATTGATTGTTTCTTATAGTTATCTCTATTTTACATAAAAATTCATTGAAAGTATTTATAAGGTCGTAGATATTGAGATTATTCTGAAAACTAACCACCACCCTCAATCTGATGGAAAATGAAAAAATACTATTCAATCCTGAGAAGACATGTTGAGATCTTTATCTCTTGACATTCAAGGTATGTGAAATCAGTACTTACCTCTGGTAAAATTTTAATATTACAATAGATTCCCTTCAAGTATATAGATGGAAACATATGAATCGTTATACAGAGAGATATTTCTTAATCAAACTTGTTTGGATAATGACGGTGAAAGAAAAATCGTTGGCCTATATATTTATGAGGAAACAATAGAAAATGTAAAAACTATTCTGACCCATATCAGAATAGAAAAAGTAGGAAAAAGAGATATCCTAATAACTGAAGGAAATATTTGGATATTCATGTGGGAGATCACGTTTTCTTGAATTAATCTCAAAGGAAGTGTGTTATAAAAACTATTAATAAGGTTATATTACATATCAGGTACATCAGATCTTTTGAAATTCTAGAATAAATTATATTTGTAGACTACCATTTGAAAATTCCACCACGTCTCTCCAAAGTTCAGGATGTTTTCCACATATCAATGATAAAGAAATACATGACATAACCAATACATGTACTGTCCATTAATGAAATAGAAATAGAACCTGATCAATATTATTATGAAGAGACTATCAATAATCATGATAATAGCGATCAAATGTTGAGAAATTCGACAACTTTTCTGGTAATTGTTATTTGGAGATACTATAAAATAGATGAGGAAATCTGTGAACATATATAACATATAATGAAGATCCAAACAAATATTTTTATGTATTGAAATTATAGAAATTTTCATAAATAAATTATGTGAGTGAGGGAAGAAATTTGCCGCCCAAGATTCCATGATACACATCCTTTTAAATAATTCAATAGCTTTTGTTGCACACAACATCGAGTTAGAGCACACATAACCTTTCAAACTAGTTGTATAAAAAATAAATCTCGAATATTATTAACCAAATTATGAAATTTTATCTTTTTATTGTTTAAAATAGACATCATTTTTTATTTCATAATTTCAACATTATCATAGGGTGAGATTTGAAAATTTTCAGAAAATTTTAAATTTTTTTATGAATAGTGAAATCTAATCCATTGTTTTAAAAAGCTGAAAATTTCATTTAAATAATTATTTTACAATAAATTAATATTAACGTAGAAATATATAAATAAAAAATATATTAATTCAATATAGTTCATTGGAATAATTTAATTATATAATTTGATATAAAATTTTATTAATCTTTTGAACGTCTCTTTTACCCGCATTCTAGACACACTTATGATATTTGCATTAAATATAATTTTACTACATCATTGAATTGAATTTAGAAAAAATAACACACATGGTTGTTGTTAGTATGATAAATTTGGTCTAATAAGATAATTGTTTTGGTGAATATGAACATTTAGATTTAATTTACCACAGTTAATGTTAAATTGGGCAAGTAAACGTATAAGTAAAATTATAATAATATAATAATAACCTAAAAAATGTCACAATTTCATTGGGTAAGTGTTTTTCAACCCAAATAATTCTTAGGTATAAATTAAGATCCTTCCCAAGCAACATCTGTCGGATTAGGACATTTATTATATTTTAAAAAAAAGAGTAAAAACATTGACGTTCAAATTTTATTAACTATATCATTTGTAATATGAGGATATATAAGGGATATGGTTGACTATAAATATTATATATATATATATAAATTTATTATCAATATAATGGTAATTTTTAAAAAATGTTATGAAATAAACAATTAAAATAAATGGGGACACAATGATGATGCAGCAATTGAATTGATAAAGATTAATTCAATTAAAAGTTATTACAAACACTAAAATAAATATAATAAGACTTAATTATTCACATAATAAAAATATTTAAATAACATAGAAATTTTAGTGATACATTATAAGTATTTTCTCTAAGTGATCATGTTGGTTTGATATTTCTAAAAATACAATTTTTTAATACTATCAATATTGACACAAATGATATGTTAAGATAAATAATATTTAATAAAATGATATTAAATTCATAAAAATGTAAGTTTTGTCTAAATGACTTATATAGTGTTACATATGTGATAAATGATCAAATTGGGGTTCTTTTGAAAATTTATATTAAAAATATTGACCCTATATTGTAAAAAATACTAGAAGACAAGGGAATAGTTAAACTATTTATCTAAGGGATAATCCCAAAAGAGAAGGTATATTTTGTTATATAATCTTGTATAAAAATTATTGTTTGAAACGATTTTTACCCATAACCATCTTATAATCGAAATAAATCACTTTGGATATAACTTAAACCGAAAATAAATTTATAATAAATTTATTTATTAATATCTTTCAAAAATGCCCCTCACCTCTCTTATAAAAGGGGACTTATCCTTCTATTAAATTAAATCTTCCAAATACCTTTGTCTCATAAAAAACCTGACCAATTCATTTAAAAATTTCCAAAACTTCTTCCTAAATACTAAACTATTTTATAAAATACAATGTATAGAGAAGTTTTTTGCAATGAAAAAGAAGACTATCAAAAAAGAGGAAATTGTTTTATCACCTCTACCACTGTAATTTTCATCTTCTAATTCATATTTATATGTTACATCCACATAAAAATAATAAAACCAATTTAATCCTGATATTTAGATGTCATTATTAACATGTTACAACTATATTCCACATTTATCCATCATATGTATAACAATATCATCAAGTGTGCGTACGTAAGGCTTATAATCTCCACATCATGGGGTAGTGTGATATTCAAGACCACATTATTTGGAAGGGTACAATGATGAGTATAATGGATATAAATAATTCATATAATGATATAATTATTCTGTGTAATTAATTTACCATCTAATTTCAAACCATTTATCCATCAAGGGAATGATACAGGTGCTTGTGTGTGTGTATAACGTATCGTCTCCATGATGCAGTGAGAATCATTATCCACGTTAAAAATTACAGAATGATTATTAAATTTATATTATAAATAAAAATAATAGTTATGAACATAATTTCCTTATGTATATGAATAAAATATATCGTATTCATAACTAACATGACTTACATGTCAAAATAGGAAAGGGAAAATGAAGTAGTTAGGACCCAAAACAATGGTAATACTGAAATATAGTTACCAAAATGATATAATAAGATCATATATGATATCATAAATATATATCTAGTCATTATATAATTTAATAACATATTTTTAACCATTATACATGAGTCTAACACAACCATGACGGAAAGAAAGTATAAAGTGGTGGTTTATTTCACAATATCTTTATTATATGAGATTTCTTATACATATGTATATACTTGTAAATCCTTATAAAAAATTTCCATGTTTCATAAAATTTAATTCACAATATTATCAAATGTTCATTAAATTAATTTTTATCCATGATTGATTTTATTTTAAAAAAATTGAAAGTAATCTTTCAATCATTTTCTGAACGAGGTACATTATAACCATTCCAACAAACTAAAGATGTAATGTTATTTTAAATCGTACGACACAAGAATCTATTTTCCGCTATTATGATGAATTAAAATTTTTAAGAATTTCTTTTATGTTTATAAGTTTATTTTGAAAAGGAATGTTTTCTTTTAAGAATGTGTGGATTCGAAATGTTTTCAAAGGAAAAAAGTGATATTTCCTTCAAAGAGTTTTAATGAATTTATTAAATTAATTTCATATATGAAAACAAGAATTAAAATATTATATGCTTATTTGTGGTTGCATTATTATAATAAGACATACCCTATTGTATTTAAGTGATTACGATATATTTGACTGCGTATAAGCTACTTTTATACTAGTAATTATTTATAGTTAATGTATTAACATTTCATATTCTCATTTTAGTATGAATGTTTATGTTCTATTTCACCCATTTCATAAGAGGAATGCATTTGACAAAGTATGTGATGGGAGGGGCCATCTATAGCCCCACAATACACCGATAGGTCTCATTATAGAATCTAGTGTCTTGGAACAAGGCCTTGATGTTATGGTAATGGTCCAGGAACGAGCTATTGAAGGTATGGTTATGATTCCTTGCAATATTAATTCACACGATATCATATAAGTTATTGATACTTTATTTGATAATTGAACTAGTAGAATATCCATGTGAAAGATTAAATGGATTTATTGTATTTATTGTTGCCTTATTATGCTGAGGATTATATTTAAAATTCTTTTGTTTCAGTTTTATACCCTTCCATAAATGTTTATGAATTTTTATGATAACATCCTATACATTGTTTATCCTTATTGATAATATGATATAACCCCTTTATTTTGATTCATTTTCCTCATTATTCGAAGAAGGAATATTATGTTTGACCTGTAGGCATATTCTATGGGATATGAGAGTTTTCAAAGGGTATAATATGTTGCCTTTCATTTAAATATTTCATTTAAAACTCATATTTGTATTTAGTGTTTACACGGCCACTAAACTGATCGGTCCTTCAGGATTTGATATTCTTATGATAATGCTAATGTAATAAAATAAAGCACCGAATTTGGGAAAATATGGTCAGGGTATTACAAAAGGTATTCTATCTACAGAGTTTGACTGGCTTATGGTGAGATGATGGATGTTTACTGACAATATCACATGGAGACTTTTGGAATTTTTTTTTTAGTTGACTCATTTCTTACAGTTTGACATGTCACATGGAGATTGTTTCCTACTATTTTATTTGTATCACATTCCATAGTTTTCTATCTACTATGAAACATATATTAATATTTTCAATAACTAGGTATTTATACATATGTATATAATTCTTTTTTGGATTCATGTTTTGAAAAATCACACCCGTTGTTTGTTGTTAATGACCGGGTTCCAGATTTCAGTCCATGGGGATCCGGAACGCCCTTCAGATAAGTGGAAAATTATGGTTGGGTAACATTATTGAGAAGCTATCCATGTCATTTTCATTAATGATTGGTATTAAAATATAGTTTTTACTCAATAATCATCATATTGGGATGTTGGGTAAACATGATATAATGATTTCAAGACATGAAAGGTAGGTTACAGTGAGAGATTAACCATATCATTCCCTGATGAAACTAAAGTTACCAGGACATAATGTAACGTTTATATTATATTGAGTACATAACAATAATCATAATTCTCTCTAATGTATATCTGGTTGGAAATGCGATTATTTTATTTTCAGATTGTTTTGTCAATTTATATGTGCATCATTATTCCTCTAAGATGCATCATACACATTCATCATAAGGTTGTAGAATATGCCCCATAAGTGTTTGAGGATTTTATTGAGAAGACAAATATAATTTTCAACAAATATTAATAAAATGAATGTTTCATGGTGAAGTGTACGATGTTCATACATGAGGTTCTAAGCATGTGATGTTGGGATTTTAGGGTACTAGAATATAATCACGTGCTCTTGGACTTGAAGTGTTTCAAAACTTAATTATTATAGTAGGTTTTTTCATAGTCACTAATGATGGTGACGTCTCTCGAGTTCCTCTCCTTACATCATGGAATGTGTTCAATATCTATGTACACTAATTAGTTTTATGATATATTTTTCTTTACTGTTGACTTAATAATGAATTAACTACTAAAAGATGATATTTACCAGTAGGGTTTGTAACTATAAATAAGATCATTGTTATTTATGATTAGGGTTTTTATATTTTTAGAGATTGAGAACAAGTATATGATAGATGTAATGAATATAGAGGGAAAGGTAGGACATTATACCACTTATCATCATCATCATGGAAGATTTAGTGGTGAAATATGGAAGGATAGGAAGTGGAAAAATCATCGCATTGGTTTTGGGGTAGGTTATTAGTGGAAGGATTCCTTTGTACCTTAAATTATTGTTGGAAGTTTGACCTTGACTAGATATCATATTATAAATGATGGACACAACTAACGTTTTTATCCACAACCAAATATAAAGTGAATTAGTTGTGTATGTTATGGTCATTTGCTTCATTTCTTAGTCCATTTATACTCAATATGGTTTTGGATCATCGACTCCAAAGGACTCTATTGCGCATCCATATTTTTCAATGACTATATGTACCCGACCACATTCTTTATGAGTGAAGCACCATAAGAAATAGACTTGTTTTCATTGGGTGTAGATTTAGGTGTATCAATATTGAGAGGTATCATCCTTCTTGCATCATCCATAGTTACTGATTTATTTGATACTATTTATTCTCACTCATTTATATCTTGTCATTTTATTGACATGATTAAACTTAAAATGGAAATCTTGTCCTTTATTATAGTATTTCTAATGCTTCTTGGGATAATAATTATCTTTAGATTCAATTACCTTCTTGTGTGATATCAATATTTGATGTGGAGTTACTGTGGGGTTATATTTTTCTAAATAGATATTTATTTGAAAACAATATTAGGATGGATTGGGTTGTTTCTTATCATGATAAAGTTAATATTTATCATCGGTGTCTCTCATTTTTTTACAGCTAGTGGGATCTAACCATTGTTTCAGGAAGAGGGGTTTTGAGGTTTATTGGTGTAAGAACATACCACCAATGAAATCAATGGTTTTTTATATATGATCATATTTGATCCATATTATGTTTCAACTGTTGTTTATCATCCCACTTTTGTTCATGAAATTATTGATTTTTTCATAAAGTATTTCTCTAGTATTCTTCAAAGTAGGAGGTAGTGTTTACAATTAACATTGTGAACATTACACAACCCATATGAATACCTCATTAGTTTATATTACTAAAAGGGATAAAAGGGTTCATGATTTTGTTGGATGATCAGATGGAGAAGGGTTTTGTTCAACCTAGTATTTCACCATAGGTATCCCCAATTATCTTTTCCAAGAATATAGAAAATACACTATAATTGTGATTGGACTATTAGATGTCTAACTAGGTAAAATCTTAGAATAAATATCCTATTTATTATATGGATATTTTTTTTAGTATAATGGGGGTAATTTATATTTTAATATTTTTCATTAATCAGGCTATCATCATCTCAGATGTCGGGAGTTTGATTAATGTTAGAAGGATATTCGGTGCATGTATAACCATTTAAAATTTATTGTGATTTTCTTTAGTCTAACTAATGTTCCTTTTATTCTAATATCTTGGAAGAATCAGAAATTTCATTAGTATCTTGACACATTTTTGTTAGTTTTTTGGATGATTATTTGGTTTATTTGAAATTTGAGCATGAACATGAGCCCTATTTTTTTTGCTTTTAGAGAACAGGAGGGGTCAATATTTTTATGAAAATATTTTGAAGTAGAATTTTTGGATCCAATAAGTAAATTTTAGGGGAAACATGATTTTGGAGAATAACAAAATCAGGGTATCTTGAGAAGGTAAGGATTGTATTTTGTGTGAAGAGACACAAAATGTATTTTAGATTAACAAATTATTTTGTCTTTCTAGATAATATTGATGGTTCATCATGAATTTCTCAATAATTGAATAAAATCTTTCTTATCTCACCAAAAAGGGTTAATTTTGATATGGAATGCTAAATTTTAATCTGCTCTTAAAAATTTGAAATAACTTATGACATCAGATCCTATACATATCTTACCTTTCCCCGATAAGTGGCGTGTAGTTTTCTTTTATGTTTTTGGTGATTTTTTTGTATTGTTTCCTCATTCAGGATTATAATTTTGTATCTTATGTATATTTTCAAAATAAACCATATAGGAATAATTATATCAATCATTATTTTGATCTTTATGTATTTATACACCCACCTATTTGTCGGTGACACTATCTTTTTGTAGAGAGGTTAACAATATTTTATGATGATAAGATTTTGATCAATATTATTTCAAAGGAATACATGAATCCCAAACAGAGTCTATGGGTGGGATAACTTCAATTGTTTATCATTGATATCACTTATAATCTGGGTAATGGAAATATCTTTATAGACAATATTATAAGGATTGTTCCTACAATGGTTTTTTTGGAATCAAAGGATGATTGGAAACTTATGTTTCTTTTTACTAAATTTCATATCAATAATTATGGGATGTTTCAGGTATGATTCTATTAAGTGTTCATTTATCTTAATGTCCCATTTATTATCTTCAATATGGTCAGCATAAATCATTCATTTTTGGAAGAATTCGAGAAAATATATATGGTTGGGAGACCATTTCAAGTTAGTCAACCTCTTTAGATGTTATTGTTAGTTTTTGGGAATAATTTTTTCATTCATGAATTATAGTAGAGAAAAATTTTGTTTTATTTCCAGTGTTTTTTATGATTCATTCATCCAATAAATATAAAGATGTATTATGACATGATAAAGCGTGTCATTGTTGATTAAGTGCCTCGCTATTTCACTTGATAAATAAATAACGGACGAGAATATAGAACCTTCATGTTTTCATCATCATAATATAGTTGTAGTTTTGAAATGAGATATGGAGTCCATATGTTTTGTTTTTGGAATACCATGTTCTCTCATATTGTGTAATGCTATTTGGATGGTGATTGATTTTTTGACAAAAGCATCACACTTTTTTCTATTTAGGGACACCACAAATGATAGTGATATGTTTAATTTTTTTGTGTAGGAGACTTTGAGGAAACATGGGATTTCTTATGACATTGTATTGTATATGGATCCTATGATTACATAGAGGATCTACAGGTGTCCTAAAGAGGTAATGGGGATACATATCATGTTGAGTATAGCTTACTATATATATACATAAGGCTATAAGAAGTATTCTATTTTTATCCTGGAGGATATGATATGTTCCAATGTAGGGTATTTAATTTTATCTTGGGATAACATTCTAATTTATTTTTAGTTTTGTTATAATATCAGTTATGTGTATTCGCTCATAATGGATATTTTTTAGGATATTTGTAGTATCCTCTATAGCTCACATCTTTGTTTGGATGAGGTTAGTGTATCCTCTTTTATGGGAAAGAGTGTAATTCATAATATAACATTATGGATTCAGGATATATGACACTATCTTGTTATAATGACTACTTGAAAAAATATTATACAGATCAGCTATGTCAACATTTGTAATATTCTACAGGTGACCCGGTTTGCATGAAAGTTTCTCCTCAGTTAGATCATCATGAGCATGGTAAAATTGGAAATTTTACTCTGAGAATTGTTGGGAAATTTTTGGTCCCTGATAAATTTGAAAAGTTTTCATATCATTTGTAATTTTATAGATTATTTTCATAAGAATTTATGATATATTCCAAATATCATTGCTTTAAAATTCAATCCGGAGGCCTTGTATGTTTTGAGATGGGTAGAGAATGAGTTAGAACTAAATTTATCTATTGTAGAGAATAAAAAAGAGATCATTGACTCACATGTTAATGTATTACATGGGTATTCAATTCCATTGGTCATAGTTTTATAGTGATATGTGTTAGATTCCTATGAGAATTTTGGATCACGAGTCATTGATCAAGGAGGAGTGGCATCAACTCTTTACCAGAATTCATTCCTCCACATGAATTATCAATGATATAATGTCTTATGTAGGGGCATGTGTAACATGTAACTACCAAATTCTAGGTATTTCCCTTTTCATTATTCATTTTCCCTTCTATTTGGATCTATCTTGGGACTCCTATGTGTTGAGATAATTTTTTAGGAAAATGACTAAATTGTCTGTGATGCATGTTCGATGTCATTAATGGACTCTATGTTTAAACTTGTAAAGGATTTTTAGGATTATTCTAGAATTCGTAGAATGTTAAATGTGGTTTTGGATTTTCAATTAAAAATAGACTTATCATAGTCATGGCCAGATATGAATGTCTTTTATTGGTATTATAATACTTGTAATTTCTATCAAAAACATTAAATAAACACGGTAAAAAATATGAATGGATTACACACCATTAACGGATTAAAGCCATTAAATATATAAAATCATCCTTTTAGTAAAATGGTGATGGTTATTTCATATTATTTTAGTTTCATGGATTTCACGACATAATAAGGGGATTCACACAATGTAATTTTCAGGACGTGGTATATTCGGCTTCTACATGTCTGATTTATCATTAAATTCACTCAAAACCTCTTTTATTTCATCATAGGAGGTGTCCCAATTAATTGTAGGGTCCTCTCCTCTATCCCAATTGATTTGTTCAATTATTTATCTACATTTTGTTTGGGATGAATCTGTCTAGTTGGGTGATCCTTTAATTTTTTTATTACCTTTGTTGTCGGTAGCCACATTGTGTTTGATTATTTTATTTGTGAATATTTTGATATATTTCACATGTTTTATTCTTTAACTATTTTTTATTATTCCTCTGGGGTCCATTTTTTTGTTGGATACAGTATGTTGTGTGAAAATTTGTTGTGTTTTTTCATGGTTTACATTTTACACAATCTATTTTTTTGTAGAATTAATTATATTTTATATGGGAATATGATTTTAGAGTCTCTATTATCATTTTTGTGTTCTTCTTATTAGTGGAACCCATTGTGGTCATGGGTGACCTAATATTTATGTATGTGTCTACATATCAAGACTTTTTTAAATGAACTACATCACTCTGGGGTTTAAATTTTATTTTATAAATGTCATGACATGATTCCCTGATGGTTTTTTTGTTTCTATAATATTTTTTTTGTTAAAAAATTTATATTAACATATTTTGGTAAAAATAAGAATGTATTTTCAAATAAGTATGAAATTTATTTTTGAAACAATTTCATTAAATGGTTTTATTGAATTTCTTTGGAAAACAGATGATATGGTATGAATTGTGTACTCAGGTTAAAGGATTAGTAATAAAACTTGTCTATTGATACATTTTGAGGGGATAAATCAAGTTGTGTTCTCATTCTCCATATTAATGTATTTCAATTTATATGATAGAAAAAATTTGGAGGCTCAGTTTTTAAGGGATTACTCTATAATCTATATTTAATGCATAGGTCTACAAGATTGATGTCCATGGGATTGTATATGTTGGGGGTGTAACACCACATGGTATTATGATATATATTCTTTTTAATTACGTTGATTTCATGTATAGTATTCCATACAAATAATATCATTTGTTACATGCAACCATGTCTTATCTTATTGTATACGCAACACTATAGTTGGCTTGTGTTACAATCAATTTCCATTTCTTTTGGTAGAATTAATTTTAAAAAAAACCATGTTTAAGAGAATAAATAAATATTATTTTGTTACCTTGTAACATAAACATTATAATAGTAGTTTTAAAAATATTAACTTTATTATGAAAATATACTTAATTCATTGGAGAGATCTTAATTATAAATGAACCTATATTTTTTTAAATAAAATGAAATAAAACAACAATTAATTTTATTACACACTTAATCATGATTTATTACATAAAATATTTACTTTATACAAAATATAATATCAATAGGTATAGTTTCTTAGGGTATTAGTAACATTATAGAACTATATAAACATGAAACACAACACATTTATTAAAAAAATCATTTACATGACCAATACATTCAACCGTACTTAGAATTGAATGGGATAACCTGATGACATGCATAAGAAAAGGGTGATCTATAAAGACCAGGGAGGGAGTAAACAAGGTATTACATGAATAATACAATATATATTACGAAAAAGTCATATGAATGAATCATAAAATAAACATGAAGATAAAGGAAAGTTATAACATGAATATCAAAACTTGGTAAATGTGGAAATATCACTTAACATGGTATTAGAATGAGACAAAGATAATTTCACGTGGATCACTAGTAAAACCTCATTGAAATTGAAATATCATGAGTAAACCATCATTGCACATGACGTATCATGATAATAATCTTTACCGAATGCCTTGGAGCACTATCAGGGTGCACCCTTCTTAAATATTTCATTTCATGCATAAGTCTGCCACATGGATCATACTATATGGATTTATTTATAATACTCATTTATTCCATGATAAAGTAATGTGGAATTAATACATGGAACACTATAATCAATAAATAAATATGCAAAAAGGTTAACATAATTGATAGGGAAATTGTCATGGTATTCACTACACAATGACTTTAATTGGGAAAATCACGGAGCAATTTCGGCAGCATATTGGTTTGACATAAGAATTAATAAAAATTGTTGGTATGATAGAAATGGGTGTCTCATAATATGTACATTAATTTGATAGAAAATGGTCATAAAGATAAATTTACCAAAATAATTAATTTATTTTACATTCATAATACAAAATAATTTCTTGAATGTAAATTAGGAGATAGAAACTACTTACAGAATTTCTGTAAGGTAACAAGACTACATGGACAGAATTAATGAGAGAGTAAGGGGTATAACATCGTTAAAACATAATGAGGGATGTATGGGAAGGTTATAAATCCTACCCCAACATTTATAATTGATAATAAAAGGAGATAAGAATATTAAGATACTTGGATCAAATGAGAATGGAAGAATCCCTTACATAGGAGTGTGATCCCAATGATTTGGGAAAGGCTTGAGAGAGGCTTCTTGGGATCTTAGGGAACCTTGGGATGATTAGAGAGAGAAGAGGAAATCGTTTGGAATAACTAAAAATGATTTTAGTGAAGATGATGTGGGATCATGGGTGGGATTATATAGGAAATGACAGGCAATTATTTATTATTTCTGTTTGGGACACCACATAATAAACTAATCAAATACACAAACCAGGCCATGGGTTTTACCCATTTTTTTCTAAAGAGGAGTGGAAAATGATTTTTTATTAGGCCAATGACCAAACTTTTTAAAATTCATTGGGTGGATAACATGGATATGAGTTACACTCTCATGGAAATCGTTTTAAAAAAATAAAAAAATTTATATGTCTTTTAGGGTCCACCAATGCCTTGTAAAATAAATAAATAAAAACTAAAATCACATTACTTTAATGGTAAAACATATATTTTCAGAAATTTATGTTTATATTATTTTATTATATCACTGTTGGGTTATTATAATGTCAGAATACACATTATATATTTAAACAGTATTTAATTTTTACCCAAAAATATGACTGTCTTAGAAAATTATAAAAAAAACCCATTGGATAATTTTGATGTCCTAATTCAAAAAATAATATTAATTTTATTCATATAATTTTCTAAATATGTGAAGTTTAACTTTTAAAATAAAAATAGACATTTATTGGAAATTCACTAGTTTTGACAAAAACTGCTTTCAAACAGTAATAAAAATTACAATTGTAATCATAAAATTACACAATAATTTATATTTAATAAAAATTTAATGAATAATATAATATTTTATAAAAATATTACTTAATTCAAAAATCCATTAATTTATCAATATATATTTCTTAGTTGAATATTAACAAAAAAAATAATTTTCGATTTAAAAACTATTTAGAAAGTGACAATAATAAAATGAATATATATTTTTTATTATATAAAAAATAACGCACATAATCACTATTCTAGGGTCTTGTTATGTAATCCCTTAAAAACACACGTAAGGCCTTAGGGTAACGTGCGCATTGGTGACAGACTCTTGGGGTGGCTATGTAAACATCCCATGAGTGTTAATATCTATCCACTTCCACTTCTCCCATAGGTGGTTCAACATAATCTTAATGTATTAATGCTTGTATTGGGCTTGGTCAAGAGAGAATCCCATTGATTCCACATCCCTTCCGAGTTATAACAAATGGGCTTCGTACGGAGTAATTCTACATGATAAGGACATCTCTTCCTTTGTCTGAGTAAATTAAATTTATATAAATCCCTATATTTATATTAATTTTTTGATAATTGTTAAATGGTTGTATTAGCTACAATAAAAATTCATAATGGTATTTTAAAAAACAAAAACATAAAAATAATGAAGTTCATATTTTATATAACAATTTTATGTAATAAGACATTTAATTATATCAAGAGGAAATAAAATTAATGTATGTTTGAGTCATTACAAACTTCCCCCATTATGAAACTTAAACCTCAAAATTTCATTTTCCCACACTAAAACATATGTGGTTAACTCTGCTTCATCACTTACTCTGATTCCCATGTCACTTCTTCAAACATGTGGGTTTTTCACAACACCTTAATGAGTGGAATTGCATTATTTTGTAGTACTTTTTCTCTATGATCTATTATCAATACTAGTTTTCCTTGTATAGAATGATAATCATATAATAGTACTACCTCTGATGAGATTACATGTAATGGTTTTTTTATTTAATTTCTTATGAGGGATACATGAAATGCATCATGTACTTTGGCTATGGTGGGTGGAAGTTCTAGTCGATAGGCCACATCCTCAACACGATCAAGAATATCAAACATGCCGATATACCTAGGACATAGCTTCACTTTATTTCTGAACCTCAAGACTTTATTTGACGGAGATATTCATAAAAATACCATGTCTCCAACTTTAAAAGAAGTTCTTGTTGATAGTTATCTGCATAACTCTTATATCAACTTTGGGATGCCTTGATATGCTGCGGAATGGTATTCACATTCTCCACCATTTATTCGACCATTTCAGGTCCTAGTATCTCACATGCACCGAATTCATCCCAACATTCCAGAGTTCTGCACTATTTCCCATAAATGGCATCGTATGGTGCCATTCAGATGCTCGAGTCGAAACTATTACTGTGGGAGAATTAAATCAGTGGAAGATGTTGGTCCCATCCTCCTTTGATGTCCATAGAACATGATATTAACATAACTTATACTGCCCGAATAGTTTTCTAAGATTGGCCATTAGTTAGAGGATTATAGGCCGTAATGATGTTCAGTTCAGTTATTAGTGCATGTTGGAGACTATTCCAGAACATTGAGGTGAATATCATATCATGATAGGATTCAATATATAGTGGTACTCCATGAATCATTAGAACTTATTTGATGTAAATCTGTGAAATTTGATCCAGTGAAAAGTCCTATCAAGTCAAGATAGAGTGAGATGTCTTCGTAAGATTATCCACAATTACCCATATAGCCTTGTTTACTATTGATGTCCTTCGAAGTCCAATGATAAACTCCATGGTAATGTTGTACCACATCCATGTTGGTGTGGGTATTGGTTGCATCATCCACTTAGTCATTTTCCCCTTAGCCTTCATTTACTGACATACTAGGCACTATGATGGATATTCAGTAATTTCCATTATCTTATTGTCCAACAAATATTTTACAAGGATATCTCGATACATATTTTTTCTCCCTAGGTGAATAGAGATGGTTGAGCTATGTGTATCATTCAAAATCTAATTCTTTATATCTGGATCAGATGGTGCACATAATCTATACCCAAATATTATAATTCCGTCATTGACAACCATGAGCTCTGAGGATTTCCCGTTTCTAATAGATTCCACCCTTTTCAAAATTTCCACATCATTTTCATGAGCATCCAATATTTTCACTATGAGGGATGGTTGAAAAATAATTTGAGAAATGAATGATGATGTTAATACTTTAATGATTCCCATGTCCATCCTATGAAAAGTTATGGTGATTAGATCCTTTTCAATTTTCCTCAAATATAAAGATGAAGGACCCTTTCTACTATGTGTATCTGCAACTTTGTTTTCCTTACCAGGATGGTAATGGATTGAGTAGTCATAATCCTTGATAGGTTCTATCTATCTTCGTCACTACATATTATGCTCATTTGTGTGAATATATAATTTAGTCTCTTGTGATTAGTATATATCTCAAACCTTTCCCAATAGTGATAATTATGTCATATTCTCAGTGCAGAGATCATAGCTGCCAACTCCTGATCATGCATGGGATAATTTTCCTCATAGATTTTCATCTGACATGAGTTGTAGGGTATCACTTTATGATTCTGAATCAACACATAACTAAGTCCCTTATTGGAAGCTTTACTAAATACCACAAACCATTATACAGTTGGGGGTATTATGAGTATGGTCATAGTGTTAAGACACATTTTAAAATCCATGAATATATCTTCGCATTCATCACTCCATGAAAACAAGACTCCTTTCCGAGTTATCTTGGTAGGAGGGTTTGACAATCGTTAAAAACTTCTCACAAATTAGGGATAATATCCAACTATCCCCAAGCTGTTTTCGATATATGTTACCAATGTTGGACTTATCCATCCATCTATTATAGCTTTCTTTGAGGGATCCAATAATAACTCATTGCTTGTGATGATATGATCCAAGAATGAGACATACTTCAACCATAACTCACACATGCTATACTTTTCATAGAGATTATCCTTTATCAAGGTCTTTAGTACGTTTATTATATGCTATTCATGATCCTCCTTGGATTTGTAATATATAAGAATATCATCTATGAATACTACCACAAGTTTTTCAAGGTAATATCAAAAGACTATATTCATCATGTCTATGATGATTAATGGAGCATTAGTGCATCAGAAATCCATTACTATGAGTTCGTAGTGCCTATATCTTATATGATAATAAATTTTGGGGATATCTTCCTTGTACACCTTTACATGATAATATACTAACTGAAAATTAACCTTTGAGAAATATTGTGCTCCACGTGGTAGAACCAACAAGTCATCAATTCATTGCAGAGGATACTTGTTCTTTATCGTGATTTTTTTAATCTCATGATAATTGATGCAAATGCGCATTGACCCATCCTTCTTCTTGACATAGAAGACTGGTTCACCCCACGGTGAAGCACTTTGGCATATAATCCCTTTATATAGATTCTCTTGTAGTTGTATTTCAGATCCTCTAGATCTATAATAGGAATTCTATACAAAGTCTTGGATAATGAAAATCCCTCTGGTACAAGATCCATTAATAATTCAATATCACTTCTAGGGGAAAGATCATTCAATTCCCTAGAAAAAAAACATTATTGAATTCCTTTTCAATAGGCAATTCATCAAGGATGGTTTCTTCCTTAGACTCAATCTTCTATGCCAGATAAACTCACTTATAGGGCAGTAATATAAATTTTCAGATAATGGTGTTGAAGAAGTTTTATCTTCATCCTTGTACTTGTATAGAATCGGTGGACAATTTTCCAAATGGAGAGTGGTTTCCCTCTCACGAAAATTTATGTTTGCTCTATAGAGGGAAATCCATTCCATGTCGAAAATTGCATCAAATTATACCTGAGGGAGTATGTAGAGGTTCTCCAAGATGTTCAATCCACATATTATGATAGGGGAGGTATTATTTTAATATGATTCAATGATTTCCCCATTTTTTGTAAGAATCGGCATATTGACTTACATTATTTGTGTTGGTGTTTGGATTTTCCTACTAAACCTTCAATATTACAAATAATGTGTAGAATTTGAATCAAAAAGTACGTTCACTATTTTTTAATGAATCACTAGCATACATGTCACCACTTTGTTGTCAGAGTTCACTTCAACGGTAGTGATGGAAAACACCTCCCTTGCTTCCTTGGAGGTTATTGTTTATCTCCAAAAACCATTGGCATAGAGAACTTATTTTCAACGTCCCATGTTATTTGTAATTTAAGTAATGAACAACAATTTGAGAGTCAAACAGAGTGTTTCTATGCTCTATCTCAACTGTGGTTTTTTCTTGTCAGAAGTTAATGGCTACGTTCCCTTCTCTTTCACACATAAATCATTTCTCCCTCCCCTTATGAAAAGTTTCGTAGGTGCTTATTTCTGCCCCATTAGGAAGTGGGGTGATATATTTTCGTAACACCATTGGATTTATCCATCAGACTTCTAGAATTTAAGTCAACCTTATGCTTCTTATCCCCATGATACCAACTAAGATTAGTCTATCTCCATTTCATCTTTGAGGACATGATGTAAAATTTTCTCATAGATTTCTATGTCATGGATCACAATGGATTTCCACAGGTGAGGTTTTATCCCACTAGAGAAGTGGTCAACCATGCATTTGGGGGAAACAAAAAAGTTGGAGTCATATCATGCATTCTATTTGATGTTTTCCTCGTACAATCTGATGGATTCATAATATTTTTTCATGAGAAAAAGGAATTCCATTTCCATCTTCATCCGAATGGTGCGAGGAGAATATTTATCAAAAAACCTTTTACAGAAATCTTTCCATTCTAATGCATAAAACTCCTCTATTGGCTACATATATTTATCATTTTACACCATTGACTAGCTTCAACCTCTATATGATAAGCACCCTAAATAACATTCTTTTTTCAAAACATTTAATGATGGAGAATAACATTTCAATGGATTTGATCCATTATTTGGTGATTGAGAGATAAAATGATCCATTAATTACAGGATTAATTTTTCTCAAGAAGATCATGATGTCTATTTGTTCGTTCATAATGGGGTTGAACATTCCTCTTGACCCATGTTTCTATTCAATGTGAGGGTTAACTGGTAGAGTATCTTGACAAAGTTTTTGACTCCTTCTCCCATAGGATTGGGCGTCTCATTAGAATATTCCTCACATTGGTCTTCACATCGGTTGTTAACAAAAGTATTTCTATAACCATACATTGGCTGGAATAAAAGGAATGTTATGGGTAACACATATAGGGTAATCCAAGGAAAAAACAGATGAATTATAAATAACTTTTATTTCCCAAACTTATGAATATATATGCTTAAATCTATGTTATCAGTGATCTAATTTCTATCATATATTATTAGGGGAATTTTCTTAATTACCTTAACAATGGTTCATACTATGCTTGTAAATTTACCCAAACATATTCCGCTATATTATCATGACCAAGAGTGCATCAAGGCCCATTTTCAAGAACCAGGATACCTCAGGTCATTCCTAAAACTCCTTGTCAGAGTTTCCACCCCTAGGTACATATGTGAAAAAGCTGCCTCTACATGCTTGTGTCCATAAAAGGATGTATTTTCATGATATACCACATACATAATACTCACCAAAATTTAGGTATGTTTTTTTATACATAGTCTTTTCTCTAATACTTCACTATAGTTTTCTAATCATAGTACGAAAATAGCTAAATCTACCATTTGATACAACTATAACAACCCTGCATTTTATTACACACGTAAACATGATTTATTTCAAAAAATCCTCACCTGGAACAATATAGAAGATCTAGAGGACTAGTGTATTTGGGGATTATAATCATTACAAAACGACTTAAAACATGAAACACAACATCTTTATTGAAAACATCCTTTACATGAACACTATATTCCCTCGTACTTAGCAATGCATTGAATAACCCGAGGACATGCATAAGAAACTGGTGAGATATAAATCATTGTAAGGTAGTAATAAATTTATAACATGAAGAATTAATTAAATGTTAGGAAAATTTCATATCAATGGATTATAAAATAAATATGAACATAAAGGCATGGTATAACATGATTATCATAACATGGAAATGTGGAAACAACACTTAACATTACATTAGCATGTTCCAAGTCTCATAGCACAAGGATAATGAGTTAAACCTCATTGAGCATGAAATATCGTGATTAAAACATCATTTTACTTGATTTATCATGACACTAATGTTTAACCAATGAATTGGAACTCTATCAAGCCTCACCCTTCTTAATCATTTCATTTCATGTATAAGTATGACACATGGATAATACAACATTGACCCATTAAACAAAATGATTTATTCCACGATAAAGGGATGTGGAACTAGTACATTTAAATATATAATCAATAAGTAAATTTTTTTAATGTTTAATACCCTTGAAATATATATGGACATGGTATTCACTACACAATGACTTTTTCTTGTAAAATCGTGATGCAATTTCAGCAGCATATCGGTGAGACATAAGAATTCATAAAAATGGTTGATGAGAGAGAAATGGGTGTATCATCATATATAAATAAAATGGAATTTAAGGGGTTCATATATATATATGTACCTTCTTAATTAATGGAAATGATATTCATAATACAAAAAAATTTCTTGAGTGTAATTGCAGATAGAGAAATTTATTACGGAATTATTGCATGGTAAGTGATGAAAATAGAAGGAATTAATGAGAGACAAAGCAGTCTACCATTATTAAAACATAAATAGGGAATTATAAGGGAATTGTGAAATAATACCCAAAAATTTATAATTTAAAATAAAATGGAATAACAATATTATAAAACTTGGATAAAATTAGAATTGAAGGAATCCATTACATGGAAGTGTGATCTCAAAGACATGGGAGAGGGTTGAGAAGGACTTCATTACAGCTTGGGGTGCCTTGGGAGGACTATAGAGAGAGGATAAAAGAGGTCGGAAGAACTCTTAAGGCTTTGAGTGAAGAGGAAGTGGGAGCTTGATTGGGTTTATATGGGAAAGGAAAGGGAATTCATTATTATTTAGGTTTGGGACACTACACATTAAACTAATCAAAACCAAAAACCATAAAATGGTTTTTGAAAAAGGGGAGTGTAATACAATATTTGATATGGGAAATGTACGTAATTCATAAAATAATAGGGTTTCTTATGTAGAGGTTTGTCACACAGTCCAGAAAATAAATTCTAAAGACTAAAATGTTTTATAAGTATTGGAGGGTCCACTAATGTTTTGTAAAATAAAAAAAACAAACATTAAATAACATTTTTTTATGGTCAAACATATATTTGAAGAACACAATGCTCATATTTTTTTATTACATCACTATTGGGTAATTATGATGTCATAAAACACATTATATATTTAAACGATGTTTATTATTTACCCAAAAAGTCAACTAACTCGGAAAATTATGAAAAAAATAATCATTGGATAATTTTTATGTTCTAATTCCAAAAATAATATAAATTTTTTGAAAATAATTTTCTATATATTTGAATTTTATCATTCATAATAATAACAGACCTTTATAAAAAATTAAGGGGTTTTGACAAAAACATATTTCAAACCATAATAAAAATTTAAATTGTATTCATAATAATTATTGGATCATTTTTAATTAATAAAAATTAAATAATAATAATAATTTATAAATATATTATTTAACTAAAAAATACATTTATTTATCAAAATTTATTTCTTAGTAAAGTAATAACTAAAATTATTATTTCAGCTTTAAAAAAAATTTACAATCTACAAATAATAAAATCATTGTAGACAATTTATTATATAAAAAAATAATTAAAATAATCATATTTATGGGGTATGGCTACCTAACCCCTTAAAACACCTGCTTAATACCATAGGGTAAGGTGCACGATGGTGATAGACTCTTGGGGTGGCTCGGATAACATCGCTCGTGTGTAAATCTCTATAAGCTTTCACTTCTCTCATAGGTGGTTCCGCTCAAGCTGAACGTATTCAAGATTGGATTGGGATTAGTTCCAAGAGAATCCCAATGAATACACCTCTTTTTCAAACACTAGGAAATTGGCATCGTACAAAACAATTCTACTGTATGAGGCCATCACTTTTTTATCTAGGTAAATTGGATTTGTTAACACCCTAAATTTTTAGTAATCATGTTATCACTATTCAACATCTATATTAGAAATAGTCATGATTAATAAAGGTATTTTAAAATACAAAAATGCAAAATAAATGGAGTTCATATTTTATATAACCATTTTACATAATAAGACATTTAATTATATCATGATTTATTTTCTTTAATGAATGTTTGGTTTATTATATGAAATATTTTTTAAACATATTTAAATCCTAATAAGTTATTTTATAAAAATAATCACTCTTTATTGATTTTATTAATGAAATATATGATCAATATATTCAATACAATGTTTAACATTTATATTAAATGTTTTATAGACATGAAATAACAACAAATTCGATTTTTCACATAAAATAAATATTTTTCTAAAAATGAAATTTTGCCTCCTTTTGATGGAGCACACATTTAAAATATTTTTTGACACTTTTATAAGAAAAAATTTAAAAATTAAATTTCTTATTTCGAGTAGAGACATAAAAATTTAGTTTTGATTAATATAATTTATTTTAATGATAATGTTCATATTGTAATGAATAGTGAAAAATAATGCATTTTAATGAAAAGCTGCCTTTTCATCTAATTATTTTATATTAAGACAATATCAATTTAAATGATTTTATATTATAATTATATTATGTTTTTATAATTTAATCCATTTCTTTTCATTGGAAGTAATTTCAAATTTAAATTTCATATCAACACATGTAAATCTTTTGATGGATTTTACTTTTGAAAAAATAGTATTCTCATTCCCACAATGGGATAAATGTTAATTTAATTAATGCATATTGATTTTTTCAAATTTCTAAAAATTGATTGCATATGTTTAATAATTGGTTCAAAATTATATTTATTGGATAATTTTATTTTATCGATATTATGAATAGAAACTACGACATTTTTTATTTTTAGTGGTTAAAGGTAAATCAAGTAATTTAGGTAAAAAAATATATATGATAAGTACAATAAAATTAATCTAACTCAAAAATAGTAATATTGTATGAGTAAACATCGACCCTTAACATATAAGGATTGTAATGGAGTCATTTAATGGACTCTTTTCAATGAAAATTATATAAATATTATTAAAATATATGAAAGTTATATGAAAGTGAAAAAACATCACCCTTTTATTTCATATAACTATAATAGTTTTAATGTAATGATAAAAATGATAAATATTCAATGATAAATATTCCATATAAATTTACTGAAATTTTAAACTTCACAGTTATTTATTTATATTTTTTCAAGAATAATAATTACTTTAATTTCTTATAAAATCACGATTCATGAATTTTTTAATTGATGAAATATCAATAAAATAAATTTTATTTAATTGATAAAAGTCATTAAAAGTCACAAAAACTTGACCATGTCACATTGGTTGAGTATATCTATCCATAATCATCCAACGACCATGTAATTGACCATTTGGAACCACATAAAAAGGATTATAACATTTATATTATTTTATTTAAAGTGGATTAAAAATTTTCAATTTAATATTTTTAATAATATAACATATTATATATAGTGTTTAAATATTGGGTTTAAAGGATTATTGTTTTAATTAATTTCCTTGGGCCATGAATTGGTTGACCAATTCAGGTCTCCGTTTATTTTAAAAAAATAAAGGGTTTAAAAAAAATATTTTACCTCATAACTCTTCTTGATTCAACAAAATTTAGCTTCATCATTGTATTTTATTTTTAATTTCTATTGAAAAAATATTTATATTAAATAATCAATCAAAGCTGATGTCGTAATTGTTTTCTTAAGGGAAATATCAAATAAATGAGATTA
The DNA here is from genome assembly GCA_963277665.1 of Viscum album. Lineage (NCBI taxonomy): Eukaryota > Viridiplantae > Streptophyta > Magnoliopsida > Santalales > Viscaceae > Viscum > Viscum album. The sequence continues at coordinate 1,600,029,347 of OY728161.1, forward strand.
AAAATACGAAAATAAAAATAATATGGGATAAATAATATTTAAATTTAATTTTATAATGTACATGACCACTTAGTGATATAATAAATTATTTGGTTTCTGGTTTATCATCATATCATGGTATTTTTAAAAATTAATTAAATTAATATTGTCAAAATTGACACAAAGGATATTTTTTCAAAATAAATTTTTATTAAATTATCTAAAAATCATAATACATCATTAAAATTTAAAAATAATAAAAATATGCTACAAAATATTTCAAATTATTGATTATGTTTTATTTGAAAAATAATAAGTAAAATTGAATCATTTTAATACCGGAAAAGATGTTACCTTACTAAAAATTAAAATAGATAATAAAGGATTAATTAATAAGAAAAGGTTTTAGTTTTGATAAAAACTAGTTTAAATTATATTTATTTATGGGATTACAATATAATAATATATTATCTTCAAATATATCTAATTTTTTAGGTATTTTGAATGATTATTAACTTATTATAAAATAATAGTATCATAAATTCTGAAAGTGTCCATCCCAACAATTATAAATGGGAACATCCTACATTAGATCAAAAAACCCATTTTATCCTTGAATATAGAAAAAACTCTGAAAATTTAACATTTACGCATCCCTGGTAACATTATAATATTTTTGGTATTCTGAAAAGACAACCTCTATTGATCTTAAGTGGAGATTTAGGGATTGATCTTCGAAGAAGAGGTAGCTTCCTTACTAAATTATCAAAATCATTTCTTCTCCAACTTCCTCTTATTATGGAGGTTAAATTATAATAAAATAAATATAGTAGTACTCATATTCTAAGATGTTATTATGATTATAGAACAACAATATTCCACCTTCTATCCATCCAATAAAAAATCATAAATCACCATGCATGCGTACGTATGACCTACCATCTCCACACCCTGGTGTAATCTTTTTTCCATACCAATTTATTTGTATGGGTATAATGATTAATGTAATAGACATATAAACTAATAAAAATGTGATATTTATTCAATAAACATTAAATATTCCATTCTATTATATAATTAATACTATTATGGAAATTATTATATCGAATGTGCTTTTGTACAGACAACCGTATCCACAACATGATGAGATTAATTTTCCTTATTCACTATTCACGAATGATTAAATAAATGTATAGAATGAATAAATATGATATATAGTACCTCAAGTCTATTCTGTAAATTTTTTAACTATTTCTTATGAATATTGTTTTTGAATTATATGAATAAACATGACTAGAAAAGATGAAACAATTAACACTAGAAAGAAGTTTAGTATTGATTTATCATTAAACTGTTTATAATATGATCATATATGATATGTTAAATATTAATATGGTTCTGGAATAATAAAATAACTTTAAATAACCAATTATACATGATATATTTATATGTTAAATGGAACCCAAACCTAATGTAAGGGAATTTCTTCTCACATTTTATTTCTTTAATATACATGCTTTATTCACCGGTCATTTCATTTATTTTTTTTAAATACTACCCATGAATGTATTATATGATATTTTTACAATAATTTTTTGGTATTTACAGATCAACTTCATGATATCTATTTCATGGGGTTTTATTTTTAAAATTTTACCAAATGAGTAAGGTAGTTATTGTCTCTATTTGTCTTCTTTGAGACACATGTTTTTTAGGATCCTATGTTCTTATAAAAGGTGTATATACTACACATTGACATGTTATATCAGTAATATAATTGTTTTCATGTTATTATAATATTTTATTATAGTAATTATTTCGTAGTGAATTGGTGATCAAATGTTTCAATGAGGTTTAAGAATCTTTGAAATGTTTGAAGATCATTTTTCTCAAGTAATGTCTTTAAAATATACCCTCAACTCATTTTTAAAAAAAATATTTTAAATAAATGTTTTATGTTATAAATTATTCCATTACATGTTTTAAAATACATTTTCAAAGAAAATTTTTTCACAAAAATAATTTTATGAAAATCAATTTTCAAAGAAAAAGGGATTTGTTCCTCAAGAACTATTTTCAAGAGTTCTATCAAAATCATATTCCAAATTAGACCATATTATTTGATGTTACGTATGTTTTATTTGGGATATTAACCAATGATACCATTATTTTTGTATTTTGGAATGGTTTAAATTTATTATGTATTGATACTTATGAATTTTATTTGTCGTTTAGGAGTTATACTATAGTGAAGTGTTTTATGAAACCCTTTCCATTCATGGATTAAGAATACTTTATGTTCTTATGGAAAAAATAAGAATGATTTCATTATGAAATGGGTTGGGCCGATATCTCCAACCAATTCATTGAGTAATAATTAATATCACATCAAGATATTTATCAATTTATTGTCAAGTAAATCATGTTCAGCAATACATGGCTAGAACAACAAGATAATATATTTCAGCCATACTGGGATCAAACAAAAATTGAAATCAGTTTAGTATATAACTTTTTTCACTATGATAATCATGGAAGTGATGACTTGGATACAATATATATAATGTAATGTGATTATTTTTCTAGAAATAATTCCATGTCTTATTTATATGTTATGGTTTCGTGGATTGTGTTCTCTATTTCATATTGATTCATGTTCTATAAATATCCAATCATTATTCCATTATTCCGATTTGTGATATTTGATATGAATGGTATGATATTTTATTATTATGATCTTGTCCTCATTCCCTTATATTATTTATTATGCTTACATATCTCTCTTCTTTTTCCTTACTGATTATTTAGATCACCCATTAATATGTATATTTTCCACAGGTTTAGAGGAAACATGTCAAATGAGTTTTGTCTATAATTATTTGACATGGATGATATTTATGGCCTAATATGAAATTATAATATCTTGAAATAATGGTAAATAGGTTGTTTATATTTATGCACAACTTGTTTTTGAACCATAGTTTCTACGAGTTTGTCCTAATTATATTAATATTTAATCATATATGGTCCTTGGTTTGTATGTGATCTAGTACTTTACATTTTATGTTGTTTGTTTTGATGAAAAATAAATTGACACATTCTTAAATTTTATGTCTTCAGTAACGAATCCATAAGTGTGGCTTTTGGGCTACTACAGTTGGTATTAGAGTAGGGTTTAAATAACTTTCGACATTTGGATTTTCATTATAAGACTTATTCCTAAAATCATAATATTATAATTTTATGGTTTAAAATAATATTAGTGTCTTAGAACCCTATTTTTTGGCACTAGGTAATGAAATTTTAATTTGACCAACAGTATTTTGGAAACACTTTGTTTTGAGTTATTTAAGGGTTATTGAATTTTTGGGATCCAAAATGTCTGGTATGATCCATCCTTTGAGGTTAAAATATTTTATGGTTATTTTTTGTTCTTTGAACTACTTTTGTGAATCATATAAGAATTATTAAATTTTAGAAGAATCAAAACCAGTAAGAAGGGTGAAAACTCGTCACTTCAAACAAAATTGTGGGAATCGAACCCCTAACAGATGGAAAAAACATGCTTACAACCTACCACTAGTCTTCACAATGTCCCTGGTTAGTATTACTTATTAATTTTAGTTAAAATAGTTTATTCAAAAATAATAAGTTCATTTTGGACCCATTTGTTTTATCAAATGTATATTCTTAGTTTTGGAAGTTGATTTGTGGTTTTATGTGAATATTTTTTGGAAGAAATTCACTATTTTGGGAACTTAATAGGATTAAGGTAAATAGAATACAATGTTATTTTAATTGAAGAGTAATAGTATAATCATAATTTAAATGAATATATGCTTTTAATAATGGTCTAATGGGGAATTAGGTTATTTATGGAAATGATTAACCTATCATTGGAACATGTGAAAAGGTTAATTAATTTCTTGTATAAGATTTGAAGAGTGGTTGATGTTATTTAAAGATAGATATTAAAAATTTTTTTAAAAAATTATGTACTAAAATTAAACAAAATTTTTGGCTTCAATACTAGTTATGAAATTATCAAGTGTAGTTGTTTTTTTGAATTCTCTATATTGAACATTGTGTATTAATGTTGAACTTTGGAGATTGAATTATTTTTCCATCAGTTAAGGTTTATTATTTTTGGGAATTACCTTCTCTTGTACTAACCATTTTGGTTAATTAATAATGACAATATAAATATATATTACATCTTGTGAAGATTATGTGATTCTGTAGAAGTTGAATCTAGTTCTTTAGGTGTGAAAAAATCATCTTCAATACTAATCATAAAAAAATATGAGTTTAATAAAGAATGTAACACTAAATTTCAAGTAAGTATATTTAATTATAATATTATTATAGGTTGAAAATGTCTTAATAAAGGTTTTACATTTACACTTCCTCCTATAAAATCAAATATATTTTAACCTATCACATTTTTATAATTTTTTGATTACTAACTTTCAACTAATAATGTTTTCTATCACTCACCTTGGGAACATAATGGTCATTTTTTCTTCTTCGATATCCATTTTTTCCTATTTCGTAACCTAGAATTTTTATCTAATATGAAAATATTACTTTCATTTCATTCATTTAAAATAAAAAAATTTTAATCCTTTTTACGATATGGGTTTTTATTTTTTTAAAACCGAAAAACATTAGGGGTGAAATTCATTTTATGGGGGGTAGAATGTAACACACCGATATTTTATGTGATAGATTATTATTAATTTATTTGATGTTGTGTGTTGTATGATAAACTAATATTAGATTACCCTACATGAAACACAAACTTATCTTGTAGTATACACACCTCTATGCATGGCTTGTGTTCCACACAACTTTTAGACCATTTGATATAATTCATTTTACACAAATCAAATTTTAAGGGAATAAAAAAAATATTATTATGTTACCATTTAATATAAAAATTATAATTTTGGTAATTACCAATATTGAATGAATTATACAAATATTATTAATTATATGGTGGGAAATCAATTAAAAATGAACAAAAAACGTTTTTTAAATAAAAGGAACCATTTTCCTAAAAAACTATTTTAATGAAAATATGTGAGTTTAAAAAATAATAAACTAAAAATTAATGGATTTTATTAATGAAATATATGTCTAATATATTCAATCCAATCTTTAATGTAAATATTTTATGTTTTCTAGAAATGATTTATGAAAAAATTATATTTTTTTTAGAAAGAGAATTATGTTTCAAAAAATTCAATGTTTCCACCATTTGATGGTGAACCAATATGAAATATAATTTTGGAACATATATAATATACATTTGGAGAATTAAACATCTTATATATAATAGATATTTGAAATTTATATTGGATAATTTTTTGGTGCTTTTATGATAATATTCATATTTTAATGAATAGTGATTCAATTCGACATTTTAATTTAAAACTATGCTTTCATCTAATTAATTTATATTGGTTGATTATCTATTTAATTGGTTTTAAATTATAATTAGATTAATATTGTATCATTTAATATATTTTTTGTTTTTTATGTGTTATTAAATTGAAATTTAAAATAATCAGATGTAATTATTTTGATGGTTTTTACTTTTCAAAAACAGGTCTTCTGGTTCCCTCAATGAGATAAATTTTAATTTAATTATTTCAAATTATTTGTTTCAAATATTGAAAAATGTATTATATATTAGGAATTATTTGGTCCAAATTATGTTAATATGTTAATTTTATTTTTTGTATATTATGAATGGTGACTACAATATTTATCATTTAACGTGGTTAAATGAATATCAGGTAATTTAGGTAAACAACTAATATCATTATGGTAATAAAATTACCCAAACACCCAAAAAAAATATATTAGATTAGTATCCATGGACCCTTAACACATAAGGATCATAATTGAATAATTTAATGGACATATTACCCTAAGAATGATATAAATATTTTTAAAATAAAAGAAAATGACAAGATAGTGACAAAATGACACCCTCTTATTTCTAATTAGTATAAAAGACTTAATGTAGTGATAAACATGATGGAAAAAATAATAAATATTATAGAGAAATATAATTAAATTATCTTCATCATGGGTATATATTTATAATTTTTAGAGATTAAATAATAACCTAACATGCCAATACAATGATTATGCCTAATTTATTTAATTGGTGAAAAATAAATAGCATAATTTTTATTGAAATGATAATAACCATTAAACGACACAAACAATTGTAAAAATATTATATATCGATTATATCACGACCACAATCACTTAATGGTTGAATTATTTACCATTTTTAATCACATAGAATGGATAATAACATTTATATTATTCAATTTTATGTAGAGTCAAAGTTGAAACTTTCATATTTTTAATACTATATTATTTTAGATAGATAGTTTAATGAAAGATATAAATTCGACTATAAATACTCTTCCAGAATATTGAAAATTTATCATAATCATTGTATTTTATTTTTAATTTTCAGTTAAAAAATATGTATATTAAAAAATTAATCAAAATAGATGTATTAATTATTTTATTATGGGAAATATCTAATGAATGATATTAAAAATATTAAAATAAATATAATTTTGGGTAATTAATACATCTAGTGACATTTACAGATTACCTTTACCCTTAATTATATAATAATGTATTTTTTTTATTTTAACATCTTATCTAGATATTTTTATGAATCTATTAAATGAATTTTGTCAACATTGGCACCATTGATAATTTGAAAAATTAATATTTTATTAAATTATTTAGAAATCATAAAAAACCATTAAAAATAAAAATTTAATAATAATATTCTCTAAAATATTAAAAATTATTCATATATTTTTTATTTGACATCAAATAAATAAAATACATAACATATAATATTAGAAATTTTTTTACTTTAGTAAAAATTAAAATTGATAATTAAGAATTTATTATTTATATAAGTTTAAATTTACATAAAAACCTATTTAATATTTTTGGATGATGTTATTAAAATTTTATTATATAATATCATATAATATATCTCATTATTTTGGTATTTTGGATGATTTAGAAATTAATATAAATTAATATTTTCATAAATTATAAAACTACCCCTTACCTCACCTATAAATGGGTCCTCATCCCCTAAATCATCACACCCCTTTGAGCATTTAATAATGAAAAAACATTGACCATTTCCCTTAAAAACATCTTAATTCACATTATAAAGGTGGTTTTTTAATAGAACATCTATAGTATTCCAAAGAGGATATTTAGAGAGTGATCGTCGAAGAAGAGGTAACTTCATTACCAACTTTTCAAAGTCATATATTCTTTAACTTCATGTTATTATGTTTTTTCAATTGTAATATCAAAACTAAAATATTGAAATTATTATCAGATGTTATTATGGTTATGTAACAACCATATTCCACCTTCTATCCGTCAAATGAAAACAATTCACTACACACGCATACGTAAGACCTACCGTCTCCACACCGTAGTGTAAAATGTTTTTCATCCTCAATTTATTTGGATGTGTTTAATTATGTAATTAATTTATATATATAATTATTATAACATTATATTTACTCTGGAAGAAACCTATATTCTATTCACTTCCATAATTATTACTATTAATGAAATTATAGTATCACTTCTATGTGTGTATGAACTACCGTCGACACGTCGCTATGAGATTTATTTTCCATATTTCTGATTCATTAATGGTTAAATAAATGAATATAATAAATAAATATGACAAATAAAAAAATAATAATATTCTGTAAATTATATAACTAGACTCTTTGAATAATATTTTGGAAATATTCGAAAAAACATGCCTGGAAAAGATGAAACAATTAATACCTGGAAGAATAGTAACAATGAAATATTATTAAACAGGTGATAATATGATCATACATGATATAAAAAAAATATGATTTATGATTAATATAATTACATTATTTAATTAATTATATATGAGTTTTTGATACGTACAATGGAACCCCAACCTATGGTAAGGGAATTTCATCTCACATTTTATTTACTGGAGATACGTTCTTTATTCCCCACTTATTTTTTGTGTGTAGTGTACATAATTCCCATGAATATAATATATGAATTTTTTACAATAATTTATTTGTATTAAAATATCCATTTGATGATCCCTATTTCATGGGGTTTCACGGTTCAAAAGTGAGAAAATGAGTAGTGTAGTTTTTGTCTTAATTTTCCTTCTTTGATACACGTGTTTTGTTATACTCTTAAATTCTTTTACGAAGTGTATATATGACCACATGACACGAAATATCAGTAATATACATATTTACATGGTATTATAAGATTATTATACTGTAAATACTTTATGGGGAATTATGATTCAAATTTCTCAATGTGATATGGGAAACATTGAAATGTATCAAGATTATTTTCCTCATGAAATGCTTTAAAAATAAATGTTGAGATCATTTTCATGGAAAAATATTTTAAATAAATTTTGTATGTTAGAAATATTTCCATTATATATATTAAAATATATTATAAAATAATGTTTTTCAAAAATATTTTATTTTCTGAAAATCATATTTCAACAAAAAGTGGGTATTTACCTCAAGAACTTTTTTCAACAGTTCTCTCATAATTATATTTCAACAAAGTCCATGTTATTTGAGGTTAAATATGTTGTATTGGGGATATGAGCCATTTATTCCATTATTATTCTACAAATTAATTGTAAAAATTTATTATAGATTTGTACTTATGAACTTGGATTCTTTCCCATGAGTTATGTTATAATGAATTTTTTTATGAATCCTATTTATTTTGATGGGTTATGAATGATCTATGTTCTAGTAGAACACGTAATAATTATTTAATTATTGTATGTGTGGGAACCGTATCACCCTTCAAATAATTAGATTATTATTTATATCTCATGATATTGAATTTACAGGGACATCAATGAAATCTTGATTAGTAAAAGAAGGTCAGAATGAAATGTAAATCTGGTTCTTAAAAAAATGACTAGAATTTAGATTGAACATGGTTCAATATAAGATATTTTCAATAATTATGTTATTCATAGTTATTCATTGGATTCTATGGAAATCAAATTATGTGGTCATTTTTCTGCTATAAATTCCATGTCTTATTCATGTGTTCTATTTTTATGGCTTATTTTCATCATTACATTTTAATTAATGTATTATAAACATCCAATATTTTAATCTATGAGTCATTTTTAGGATCTTTAATATGAAGGGTATGTTCATTTACTCTTATGATCATGTTCTCATACCATTATGTTCATTATTATTGTTACATATCTATCCTTTTTACCCTTACACAACATTTGAGTAATCTCTTTCTTATGTTTATTTTCCACAGGTTACGATGAATAATGTTAAATATATTTTTTTATATAATTAATCAACAAGGATAATTTTGATTACCTTATGTGAAATAAGGAAATATTTAAACAGCGGGAGATAATGTGTTTTTATCAATAAATTATTTATTTATAAACCAACTTCTCTATGTGTTTTTCACAATTCCCTAAATTTATAATCCTAAAAGGTACTTTGGTATGTATGTGATCTAATATTTTCCATTAATTTTTGTATGTTTTAATGAAAAAACATTGTCACATTAATAAATTTTATGTCTTTAGTGTTGAATCTGGATGGTTAGAATTTGGGTTACTACCTTTTGGTGTAAAGTAGGATTTAGAAAACATTGTAGATTAGGATTATTTTTAGAGGAGTTATTCATACCATCCATTTATTATAATATTAGGGTTGAACATAAGATCAGTGTCCTCAAAATCCATTTTTAGGCTTTAGATTGGTAAATTTTAATTAGACTAGTGGTATATTTTGATACATTTAGTTTCTTGTTAATTTTGGGTAATGGCATTTTTTGATGCAAAATGAAATTTATGATCCCACCATTGATGTTAAAATATGAAATTCGTATTTTTTAGAATTTTATCTCTTTTTTGGAATGATATAAGAATTATTTTGTTCTAGAAAAATGGCAACCTGCAAGTAGGATGAAAACTTATCATGTAATACAAGGCAATATAAATTGAACCTGCAACCAAATGGGGACAAGGATTTATCACACACCATTTTCCTATGAGAATTCCCTATTTTTAATAACATTTTTATTTTTAGTTAAATGAATTGATGGAATAATAATAAGTTTATTTTGGAAAATTATTTTCAATCAAATGGATATCCTTAGTATCAGAAAATGATATATGTTTTATGTGATAAATATTATTTTAAAAGACATTAAATATTTTGGGAAATTTATATGATTAAGGAAAATAGAAATCTATAGTATTTTAATTGGGGAGTAATAGTATAATTATATTTTGTAATAATATAATAATTTAATTGATCACTAGTTAGGAATTTGGGTATTTATGGAAATTATTTACTTATGATGGACAATATGTGATTAGATTAATTTGTTTATGTATAATACATTAAGAGTGGTTGACATTATTTGGATATAAATGTTTTTATTTATCTTGAAAGATCATTTCCTAGAATTAATCTAATGTTTTGGTATCAGTCATAGTCATGAAATTTTCAAGGGCTATTAATTATTGATTGATCTATGCAGGGAATTCAATATTTCTATTGATTTTTAGAGATGGAATTAGTTTTTCATCACATAAGGATTATTTGATAGGAGATTTCTCTTCCATTTTACTAAACTTTTGTTAATGTATAAAGGTAGGAGAAATATATAGCTAATTTTTGTGGATGATGTGATTCTGTAGAATTTGTTTCTAGTGCTTCTGGTGTGAAAATATAATTTTGAATTCTAATTGTTTGGAGAAATAGATGATTTTATTGAAGGATGGAACTCTACTTTTCAAGCAAGTATATTTCATCATGATTTTAGTCAATATATAAAAAATTATTAATTATGGGTTTCCCATTTCATTTTCCTACTATTAAACCAATAACCATTTTACCCATCACAAATTTATCATTATGTGATTATTAACATTCACCTAACAGTATTTTCTATCACTCTCCATTAGAATTTGGTGGTCAGTTTTTTAATTCCATATCCGTGTATCCCTATATGAGACTCTAGAAGATTTTATCTCATGTGACCATTTTAATTTTATTTATATCCATGAAAATAATAGTTTTATAAATCCTTTTTACTATTTTTAGTTTCTATCATTTTAAAACCCCGATGAATATCGAGGGGGAAATTCATTATAACGGTGGTATAATTTAACAACCCAAAATTTTTTGAGATAGATTATTTTTAATTTATTTTCTATTTTGTGTTTTATTATAAACCAATATTATATTTTTCTACATGCAACTACATATTACCTTGTAGTGTCGGCAACACTTTTTTTCTTGTGTCACACACAATTTCGAGTTCTTTTGATTGAATTCATTTTACACAAAACAATGTTTCAGTTAATAAAAAATAATATTATGTTATCATTTAACCTAACCATAATAATGATGTGTGTGAATAGTATTAACTGAATTATGAAAACATGAAACATTAATTGGAGACAAATTTATTTAAAATGAATTTAAACCCTTTTTTAAATATAAGGAAATGTTATTCTGAAGAACTATTTAAATGAAAATAGAGAGTTTATAAATTAATAAAATCAATAACTATGGATTTTATTAATGAAATATTTTTTATTATATTCAATATAATGTATAAAATTAATATTATCTGTTTTCTAGCTCTTATATAATAATACATTAAAAATTTCAAATAGAATAAATATTTTTCAAATAATTCATCGAAGAAGATATAACTTCGTTACCGACGTTTCAAAATCATGTATTCTTATACTTCCTATTATTAAAAGGATTCCATTATAATATAATCACTCTAGTATTAAACATATTATGAGATGTTATTATGGTTATGGAATAATGATATTCCACCTTATATCCATCCGATGAAGAAAACGATATCACTACGTGTGCGTATGTATGAACTCCCATCTCCACACCGTGGTGTAGTGTATTTTTCATCACCAATATATTATTTTTGGTATGATCATTGAATTAATAGAAATATATAACATTTATAACATGATATTGATTCTATAAACAATATATAAACCATTAATCTATATTATTGTTACTATTAAGGAAATGATACTATCCCTAGTGTGTGTGTAGGGACTACCATCTCCAAGATGTGATGAGCTTAATTGATTTATTCACCATTATTTAATGGTTAAATAAATGTATATATTGAATAAATATGATATATAATATATTAATTACATTTCTTAAATGATATAACTATTACCTAGGAATAATATTTTTTATGTACACGTCAAAACATGCTTAGAAAAGACGAAACAATTAACAATCGAAAGGTGAGTAAAAATGATATATTATTTAACATGTGATAATATGATCAAAATATTATATAATAAATATAAATATGGGTTTTTAATAAGATATTAACATTATTTAATCAATTATACATTATTTTTTGATATGTACAATGGAAACCTGACCAAAGGTAAGGGAATTTCATCTCATGTTTTATTTCATTTAGATGCATGATTTATTCAACACTCATTTTATTATTGTGGTGTACATAAAGCCCATGAATGTATTCTAGAAATTTCTTTCTATAATTTCTGAGTATTCAAATATAAATTTGATGATCTATATTTCTTGGGGTTTCTCGGTTCAAATGTTTCTTAATGAATAAGTAATTTTTTGCCTTAATTTTCCTTCTTTGAGACCCATGTTCTTATATCCAACTATGTTCTTTTAAGTGGTGTATATAGTTCCAATTGTCAGATTATATTAGAAATATCCTTCATTTCATGATATTAGAATAATATATATTTTTTATTTCCTAGGTAATTGTGATTCAAATGTTTCAAAATTGTATGGGACAATTTCAAATGTTTCATGATTATTTTCCTCATGAAATGATCTTGAAAGATCCATTCATCTCATTTCCTAAGAAAATTATTTTAAATAAATCGTGTATGTTATAAACTATTCAATTGTATATATCAGAGTTATTTTTTATATAAAAGTTTTTAAAATATTTTATGTTCTGAAAATAAATTTTCAATGAAAATAAGATATTTTCCTTAGAACTGCTTTTAAGAGTTCTCTCAAAATAATTTTCCAAATGAAACCATATTATTTGATGTTACTTATGATTTATTATGGATATATAGCAATTATACCATTATTATACATTCATTTAATTGTTTAAATTTATTATGGATTGGTACATATGAGTTTTTTTTCCTTTTCTATGTTTTCTAATATAATAAATTATTCTATGAAAACCATATCTTTTCATGGATTATGAAAGATATATGTTTTCTGGTACATGTATGAATGATTTAATTATGAGATCAGTGGGACCTATATCTATCTCCAATGAATTGGGTAAAGATTTGTATCTCATGAGAGAGACATGTATGGAATGGAAAGTAAATATAGTTCTATAATACATAGTCAGAACAATAAGTAAAGCAGTTTCAACAATCAAAATCATATAATGTGCTTATTTATCTTCCACAAATACCATTTATGATTCATATTTTGTGATTTCATTGATTATGTTCTTCATTTATTTATTATTCAAGTGGTATAAACATACAATAATTATTCCATGACTCATTTTTTTGATATTTGATATCTAGGTTAAGAAATTTTATAATTATTATCATTTTCAAATACCATTATCTTCAACATTATTCTTACATATCTCACTTACTTACCCTTATTGAGAATTTGAGATCAACCTTTCTTAGGTTTATTTTCCTTCAGTTAAGAGGAATGATGTTAAATGTGTTTTTTCTAGAATTATTTCACGTGGATGATTTTGGTAACCTAATGTGAAATAAAAAAAATATTGACATACTTTGAGATAGTTTGTTTTTATTTTTGAGTTAGTTTTGTTATGAACCATAGTTTATATGTGTATGTCTTAATTCTCTTACACAATATTCCAAAATGATCAATTGGTTTGTAATTTATCAATTATTTTTTTTTGATCTTGTACATTTTGATGAAAAAAGTATGGTCACATCATTAAATTTTATGTCTTTTATTCCAAATCAGATATTGTTTATTTTGGGATACTATAGGAAGAGTGAGTTTCTTAGCTGTCCAAACCTCTAGTGATCATTTTTGTGATGTTACATGGGCAGTGATTTCCGTATTTTGGCTATTATGCCTTGAACTATTTTTTTATACTACCATGAATTTTATATTATGTGTGATATATTATTTCTATATAATTTATATATCTTATTTGATGTGTATATATATATGAAATTATTCGAAACTATATTACTGTTTCTTATAATTTGGAAAATAAGGAAATTAAAGGTTTTTAATAATTTTGATACCAAAACTATTAAAATATATATCACGACTTGTTTTATTTAATATTGAGAATGATTAGATTATTTATACATATACTATTTATGTAACACTTTGGCGGGATCATACTGAGCCTATTAACATACACCATGTACACCCCTTCAGTTGTGCGTATAAATTTATATGACCCCCCTATAGGGTAATAAAATGAATTGTTATGAGGTGGTGAGGTTTTATATTAGATGAGTATTGGATGGTGGTGTTGAGATAGTGAATGTTTTATGATGCTATCACATAGACACTTTGTTAGTATCTATTTTACTTATTACTCCATTGTATTTTTAATTTTGTCATTATGATTGTTTGCAACAATTTGAGTTGTATCACATTTAATTTTTCATTATATATTATGATATATATATTCATTTAATTTTCAATTTTATATTAATGTATACAAATACATGGAATTTTTTATTGTTAGGGTAGGTTGAAATTCTCCCATCTATTTTTTTTTGATTCCCGAGTGCTAGACACCATTCCATGGGGATCAACAATACCCATCTAGTATGTGAAAAATATTGGTCGGGTACATGTAATGAGAGGATATGTGGTTCGAGATCCTCACTTGAACAATGATGGATGATTTTACGATAATATTCATGTATTATACTGATTTTTCTATTGACATTACTCTTAGCTATGTTAATTTTAGTAATTAACGAGTTGATTTGGTCAATTGGAAACCAATTATAGTCATATTGTTCTGGGAAAACTTTTATAGGAGTTTTGTGGACATTATTTTTGTGGCTTATATGAAATATATTTTGAAATTGTTTCTTATGAAATTTATTTAATTAATTTCATAATGGAATTGGATAAATATTTTCAGATAGACCATTCATGGGAATGTACTGGAGTGATTATGTGAAATCTTAAAGAGCATCGTGCTACATGAACTACCTAAAAATCTTTGTGTATATGATAATATTTTTTGTCTTTAATAATGAAATGGATAAGATACCTTATTTTTAAAATATGTATAATTGATAATGGGTTATTGTACTAGGTTGTTGATTTTCAACCACACATCAATGTAGGATTTGTCCTAGTCATAAATGATTTGTGTTAATTGTATACTTTTGTTTTTATTATAACGTGACCTAATGTAGAATTGTTTTTTATAGTTTGGTTAATATTTATGAATTTAATGATGTTTCATTTTTTTGGGATTTATGAAAAATTAATTTTCATTTCATATATATTTTTTTATTTAAAGGAATTTAATTAGCCAAAATGTTTTTTATGACCCCTTACCACTATTTTAAAGACTCTTCTGATTGAGTAATATGTTTGGGGCATTGGGGTGATCCCATCATATGTATCAAGGAAATTATCTCACTCAAAGTGTTTCATGGTTTTTATATCTTGTTGACTATTTAAAATCTATTGATTTTTCTTCACAATTATTATGTAATAATCTATTTCATTAAAAAAATCATCATAGTTTAGAGACTCCCTAGTTTCTGTATGGTTTTCAATAAATATATGAAAATGGATGAATATTTTGAATTTCAAGATATGTTCCGTAAAAATTCAATATTAATAAGTCTCACTGTATGGATTGATTATTATATACTTTCATCATTTTTAAATAACATTTCAAGGGTGGTGGAGAATTATTATTAAAAAATATAAATAAATGCTTATTTACAAAATAATGAGTATTAATTATATCAAAAAAATTGATGAATATGAACTAACCCCCCATCAAAATGTTGAAATTTTATTTTTTTTATGATTTAAAATATGTTAATTTACTACAATATGTACCTTAGCATGTATTATATTTTTGTAGGTGTGATTTCATTTCATTGAATATATTTATGAAAAAAATTTATCTTCCATGAAGTATTTTTCAGGTAATAGTAACTATCAAAATGGTTCTATATTCATATTTAATTAATCTCAAAATTGATTTTTTTATTTTGATAACTATAATTGAAGAAAAATAATATATTAATAGATGTAGAAGACACATATGTATTGACAGAGCCCATATTTCCATTGCTGAATCAACTAAAAAAAGTACTATAAATTTATAAAATAGTTTGTTTCAATACAATTATTTGTACCAATATAGTATGCGAGAATAAAATTAGACCCTAACAATATATTATTTATGTGCTATCATGTTTATTATAAATTAAAGATATAATTTTTTTGAATTATTAGTTATCATTTTCTAGGTCTAATGGAATATGGAAGGATAATTTTAATAGTTTGAATGTTGTTTTAATAAAGGTATATCCCACCATTACATGGTGGTGTTTTCCAAAATATTATCTTGATGACTATAGTGATAAAAAGAGTTTAACACACTGGTGGATGCCATTGTTTGTATGAAAATACATATTTGATATAACATGAATGAGTTCTCATAATGTGTGATTTTTGTGGTATAAAGTTATTATTGATCATTTTTCATGCCTAAAATTTGAAAATGCTATGTGTATAGTTTCTATACTATATTGAATATTAATAGTCAATGTTAAAGATCCTCAATAATGGTTGGGTTTGGGATACTTCATGGAAGAAAATTTGGTGGTAAAAATATATATATGCTCCATGTTGAGATGAATCATGGGATTTATATAAATAATTTATTCATTTAAATTTTTATAAAATTATAAATTGGATCATTACCATAATATAGTGTAATGTATTTTCACTTGATAGAAATGGTTTGTGAGTGTAGCAACCCCAAATTATAGACCATATAAAATATATGTTATTCTTGAAAATATTCTTTACAAGATACATGATATGTATAAATCCCAAAAAAAATCCTAATAATTTTATTAATAAATAGATGAAGATCAAAAATATAATAAGTTGCTAAATGTTTTATCCTTTAATGATAAATATATTTTTCGATTTAATAATACAGGATTTAATTTTTGATAAAATATTTTCTCATTATATTATTTCTTTCACTTAAATTCTACATTTACAATTTCTATAATATAAATTTTATAAAATATTTTGCATTTTTTTAATTCAAAAAATATTCATTTACATAGTATTAATGTTTTAGTTTTTTATTGAAATGATGTATTTCTTGATGAAAAGTATTATTTTTTACAGAATAAATTTTTTAGGATTTTATAATTATGTATTCATATATTAGAAGTTTATAAAATATATTTTGTAATAAAATAATAAATTTAGTAATTAAATTATTCTTTTTCATATATTATTTGAGCTTACAAATACAATGTCCAACAATTTTAGAACTAAATTAAAATGATAGATTGATAAAAATATTTTTACCATTACTTTCATGGAATAATGTTTTTCCAATGCGACATTCATCTATAGATTCCTATTATGGAATTATAAATTATATTTTTTTATTATAAAAAAAATTTATTTTGTGGTAATTGATAAATTTTATAACTATTTGTTACACAAAAATTTTAATCAAAAAACTACTACTACCAAAAAATATTCATATGCATTATGTAAATTTATATTTAAATTAAAATTTAAAACCCTTACTAGTATTTATTTGAAAAAATTAGTTAAAATTTTAAATAAAAAAATTTAAATTAGGTACAATTTCCAATGACAATTTTTTAATAATTTAATTACTATGAATAATAATTATTTTCCATGATAATAAATAAACATTCGAGAAAGATAAAAAACTAAAATAAAAAACCCTCAGAACATACATTGATGTCTCCAAAATGTGTGTATGAAGAGAATATATACCAACACACATGTCCCTACAACATTCATCCATTTTGGATTAATTGACATTGAATAGTAACATTACATTATTGAAAATGTATTGGTTACATTAAAAAACAACCTATTCCATCATTTAGAAAAAGGTAAGACTTGTTGCACATAAAGAATCTAACATACTTCCAAATTAATATGGAAAATTTAAAATTTTATCCTCTGATAACCCAATCCCACATCAGAAAGCTTTTGGTCAACTTTAGTTTTCTAAACGCCTTTATTATAATGGATTTTTCCATGTGGATACTAAAGTGTCCAATGTGATTATTACATTAACATAATTTATAAAATTTCTCTAATACATCCTATATGAAATCTAAATATATGAATATTATTAAAATGGTATCATTAATTTATATAAATTTCATTATATTAATTTAAATAGAATATGCATTGTTTTTTACCCCCTATGAGAGACCAAAACATTTATTGTGTGGACATAAAAACTACAACATCCAAGACAAGATGTTATTCGTTATTCCACACTACAATAAAATCCTACTATTAAGGATGTATTTAAAAAATAAATATTTTCACTAATTAAAACTAAAAAATAATAATGAGAATTTTTTATATAGCATCATTTTTCCATTCATTGAGAAATTAGATTGTTAATTAGACACACAATTTACTTCTGGCACCATGAATGATGATCTTCATTTTTCATCTGCACCCATCATTGATGGTTTCTTGAATGTATTTTATCAGGATATATAAAGTTTATGACTATTTTAATCTTTTTTATATGCCACATTATCATTATATAAATAGATTAAATTAATAATTAAATATGTATAACTCATTAACATTTAAGATTATATAACCCCTATATAAATAATTTAATAAACTTTATGGAATAAATGAATATGGGAAGACATATAATTTTAATATCAGGTAATAATAATTTATATATTTTTTAATGTTTCCATAAAGGTGATATCATAACATCCCCAATTTTATGTATTTCTTTATTTTATGGACTATTTAATATTAGTGATTATTTGGTTATGAGTCCAGATTCTTTTATAATGATTATAAGGGATTAGAACAATTTTTATGATGATCAGATCTATTACAATAAGGATAAAATGTTTTCTTGTCTCTATGAAATCATGTACAGTGTATAGGGGTCACTGTGAAGGTTCAATGTCGGTGCATGTTTTGAAAAAACCATGATGTTAATCATCATTCATGGAATTTTTTAAGAAACAACTAATTCATAAGCTTTGTCACACCATGCATCCTTACTAGAAGATAAGAAAATACTTTATTTAAATTGAAACTAAATCAAAAAAATTTCTAAATGCACCATTTTTTCCCTAGGACCGAGGATCTTGATTTATATGTATATGTTAGGTAACATTCTATTGTCATTAATGTTTATACTATAATTTTAATGAATCATTGATACTTTTATGGAAATAAAAGGATATGACTCAATTATTCTTTCCCATCAAGGATATTCTAATTTTATTATTGGTGAGAATCCCAATTCAGAGTTTTTAAAAACAAATATTTGGGATCATTTTATTTGTGATGAGTTATTATTCTGATTTATTATTGAAATAGAAGGTAATGTCCAATCTATTAGATAATTTAAGGAATCATTATGCTAAATAGATCTGAGGCATGTGGTTTATCTATAATTCAAATTTTCAGGGAATATGAAATACATAATACATCTTGATGGTCAATGTTCATTATAAATTAAAATTTTACTAAAAACACTATTGAAACTCTACTGAAATTTCTACGAGTTATTTTTATTTTCACTTTTTCTAATAAGGGAGACACCACATTGGATTTATAAATAATAGTTTTTGAATAAGAAAATATATGGAAAATTAATTTGTGTTGGACGGATGTTCATGGAATATATTAGGTTTTTGTTTTCTTATGTATCTAAAAAAATAAATAATGGATAAAATTCATCATGGTCAAACACTAGTTTTTTTTTATTTCAAGGTTATCCATTTGTGTGTTTTTGTGTGCATGGATATGCATAATTGACATGAAAATATTTCTTAAATAAAGACCTACTAATGGATTATGGAAGGATGTCCCCATTAAAATCATACTATTTTTGGGAGGTCTAAGTTATCCAATTGTCAGTTTTTGGACTTATATAATTGATAAGCAATAATAATCGAATAAATTGTTTACATTATTTTAAAAATAAATGGTTATAAAAAATATATTTTCATCACATAATTTCTAGTTTATAAATACTTTGGTAAAATATTTTTATATATTTTAACATATATAAATTGTTTAAAATTTCCTTTCATACTCTAAAAAATATTTATAAAAAAATTAGGAAATATATTTTCATTATTATTAGTGATTAAGAAAATATGTTAGTGTTTACTTGTATATTTTTATACTCACCTATATAATTATACATTAGTGAATATATATATTTGTTTCCTTTATATAGTACAGAGGAATTTTTCATAAAACTGTAGTGGATAACATTGATAGATGCTATTATGGCTGTTAAGTGGTGGAGTTAACATGAATCATTATATTTTGATGTGTAGGGTAGTGCCACATCATTTCTATTTCTTTTTGCTTCATTGGAATCGTGGATTTTTTGGTTCTTTTTTCCACTTCTAATCTAATATTTTTTTATTATTTGTGTTTTTTAATATTATATCATTCATTATTTATATTTTTATCATGAAATAAAATATTTTTTACTTTATAATTGTTCTTGTGTATTATTTTTAATGTGTGTTTAATGGTAAATTATTACCCTATTTTGTTCGTTTGTTAAACCCTCATCATTTTTTAAAATCCTTTTGTTTCTGGGAATTCCATCTGAGGTCAGTAACACCTCCACCCTGTCCCTCAAATTTGGATTGGATAGTGAAAAAACAAATATTATTATTTTGGTCAATCTTGAGTTGGGTTGGTATAATGAAAATTGTATGTTCCAGGACATGAAATATATATCATTAAAAAAATGTTATCCTTTTTATAGTGAAACTTATATAGATATTTAATTAATGGATTGAAATGGTTCCAGTAAACTATAGTCCATGTTTTCATAATCCATATCATTTTAATCCAATGAGTTCTAGGTATCAAGAATTAGTGTAGAGAAACCACACCTAAACTACATCATCTCAATATTATTGTTTATGATATTGTTATTATATTTTATTTAAATAACAATTAAACCTAGGATAAAAAAATAAAATGAAATAAACTCAAAACCATTGATGAGTCTTAAAATGAAAATAAAACCTGTAAGGGGAAAAATAAAACAAGGGATAGAGTGAATCAAAGAATGTTATTCATCTGGAATCACATGTGAATAATTAGTTTCATCCGATTATTATTCAGGTTGTAAAAGATATTGAAAAAGTCCCCAGAGAAGATATTCCTTTTCATATAAATTAGATAGTAGATTTACTTAAGTAGAATCTAAAAAAATTCTAATTAGTAATGACTTGAATAAGAATATATTTTTCGAATTTTATAAAAAAAATTTCTGACTTACATATAGATCCAACTAAAATGATATTCAATGTATAAATGTACATGTTTGAAGACATAGATTTGTTTTGGTAGTATATATATCTTCTTGGAATGATAAATCAATAATATAAGGACTCGGCCTTAAAAGATTGCACGATATTGAATTAAACTAATAATTCACATTAAGGATCTTTTTTGGTTTAGAGTTTGAGAGAATTAAGAAATAACTATTACATCTAAATAGATTAACAAGTAGAATCTTCTACTCAGTTTCATTTATTTTCATAAAATAAAAACTCTTGAAAATAGAGTCATGTCTAGTTCCATGTTTTAGGTAGCATGAGTTTTCTTTTATCCCATCATTGACCCTATTCGTATTTTAGTCCTATGAAAACATTTCAAAACATGGGATGATTATAAGAAGATCAGTAAGGGTTATAAAAAAAGAAAGAAAACATGAGTTCATAAATAAATACAAAACATTAACCCTTTTACTTACCGCATGAAATCATAAGATTTATGAATAACAGAGAGAAATCATAATTCATAATGGTAACTTGTGGCGTCCATATCATACTTACATTGTAGCTATCCCAGCTACATAGGGAGTTATATTTGGAATACCAATTCCATAAATATATTTCATGAATCATTCATGATTAACTCTTTCATGTTACCCAATGTATTGGAGATCTATCTCAGGCACACCCACCCTAGGTTTATCATGTAACCACCTGTATTCATATACATTTCCCAAGAACCATAACATATGAAAAATAAAACAAACATAAAGGAAATATAACATTCCAAAATTTAAATCATATTATATAATTTAAAAATATTGAAATAATAAATACATTGTAAAACCATTTTCAATACCAAAATATTTAAAAAGATTATATGGTATTTATTTTTTCCTTTTGAAAACATTACATCTTGTTAAGGAAGCCATAGATCAAATAATACATGCGGTGGCAAAAAGGTCGTTGTAACTGTATACGTTAAAAAGATACATTCTATCATCATTTAGTAAAATGATTCATAGAAAAATATTCCCTTTGAATGAAATTAAAATTAAACGGTTTTTATATAATTAATAAAAGAAATTAGTGAATTAAAAAAAAATATGACTCAATGAAAGGAGATTGAGACGACGACCCTTACCTCATGTCCGACATGACTCGACCGTTCTTTAATATCATGAATAATAAACTAAAGATAATTTATAATTCCTGAAGAATCTTTTTCAACTTTATAATTCCTTTTCATTCAATTATTACTATGTTATAAAAATTATGCAATCAATTATGTTAGTAACGGTCTTTTTGTTGATATTTAGTACCTGAGTCAAAAATGAACCCCTTATAATTACATGTTGTTCATGTTGTAAAATATCCCTTATATTTAGAATGATATTCATGATTTAGATATCATATATATCATATATATCCAGTATATACATGTATTTACCTTAGTAGATAACAATTAGAGTTAAGAAATGAAGTGCACCTTTCATGGAGACGGTAAGCCGTACGTACCCATGAGCGCTACATCCTTTTCTATTTCTTATTTTAATGAAATTAAAACATAAATATACATAGTTATTTTATAAATCCAGTGTAATATCATATATAATATCATTAACTTCATCCTTTACATGTCCCACATAAGGAATTAACAAGTTATATTACTTTGAGGGGGCGTTAGTCCACACTTCCTCAAATGAAATTATTGCAATTACCCATATAGGAAACCCCAATGGTATGATATTAATGAATATACAGAAGCATAAAGAAAAAATAAACATAATATATATTATACATAAATATTATTTCATCTTAATGGCCACCATGGGAGGTGGTAGGAGATAATCAAACAATCATCATTTGCGAGGCGTTAGTTTTCCATCCACATAAACATTATGTTATTTACCCATTAGATGGAGGTGTGTGTAAGGGTTGTTTGAATAATTATCTTATAAAAATCCTAGTATATTTAGTATGCTGTTGTTGTTATAAAATAATGGAATAAAAATAGTTTAGGGGTTGGAGAAGTAAAATAAAAGAAATGAAATTAAGATAAATTGTTACCTTTAATTTGGGTAACTCCCTTTAGTTTGAACCAAAAGTGTTTGTTGAAGTCCCTTTTCCATAATGTTCTAATTCTTGGTGGAATAGAGGGATGTAGGGTTCTAAATTGGGCCGGGATTGGATGAGGGAAAAGGCTTGATTGTGGGAGTAATTGGTTAGAAATGGCCTCCTTTTATAAGGGTGGGGGGGGGGGGAGGGGCTCTTTAAGAAAGTGTGAAAATATTATTTTATCATATACTGATATTCGGGTTCAAAAGGATCAAAAATCATTATAGTAAAATATAAGATGACTCTTGGTCAAAATAAAACCATCCAATAGGAATTGGATAGGTTTTTCATGTTATTTAAATTTATATAATCTTATTTATTTAAATTATTTATTAATGAGGTAAACACTACCCCATTATTCTGTCATAGATAACATAATTTATTCGATGTATAATTATTATTAAAAAATAACATGATGTATGAAATATTATTTTATTTCCATAGAATTTTCATAGTCGATAAGATGGATTATATAACACCCTGTAAAAATTAATTTACAAAGATATATTTTTTATGTCATTTTTTCCTTTAGATTAAGTTAATTAAAATAAATTGTCATTATCAATCCCGTGTTGCTCTATGGGGACCCAAAATAGATCCAAGGATTCCCTTGGTCGGTAATGACTCATACAATAAGGTTGGACAAGTTTTATGGTCATTTTGAATAATTATATTATTCGTTTTACCTTGAATTACTCTATTTATCTTTAACCACGGTAAATAAAAGGTAAAAGTTACTATTCACAAAAAATTATTTAATCTGATTGAAACACATTTTACATAATAATAACAACCATTTATGTCAGATTTTAGAAATTCAATTCATAAAAGTGGTAAAATTTCATTAATATGAAAATGTCAATTTGTTAACTACTACTATGTGGTTTCACTATTCATCAAAAATTGAAGTTTTTCAGAAAACTATCAAAAATTAAGACGAAGATATACTTGATATTATGAATTAAAAAAAAAATTTCTATTTTATGAAATTAAAAACATAGATGTTTCATTAATTAATTTAAAATTAATTATTATTATTATTAAAACAAATAGTGTGTTTTTAAGATACAATATCTATCAAAATATTGACACTTGTTTATGTCTAATTTCAAAGTGAAATTAATTTCAATTGCCAAAATTGGATTAAATGGTTAAAATGTAATATAATTTCACTTTAAAACCATTTAAAAATATAATCTAACCGTATTAGTAAATTATATTATAAGGTAGTTTTGAATGAAAATACAATATGTTTCATTTTTCATTAAAAATTTCATTTTATCAGAAAAATACCAAAATTTCAATGAAAGTAAATTTTGATGTCCCTATTATAAAGAAAAAATTTATTTGGTCAAAGAGAACATATAAAATTGACCAAAACTATATTTAATGATGGTTCACCATTAACAGGCGGAAAATCGACCATTTATTGTAAATTATGCTTAAAATTAGATTCATTGACATTTTAAGCCGCTAAATTTTATTGGATTAAAGTAAATACATTTAAAAAAAATGTATAATCATATTTTAGTTAATTTTTTTCATTCATTCCAATACAATTTATAGGATTTAACTACCATTTAAAATAGTAATATTATATTATTAGTTTGCAACATATGATTTTCAAGAAACTTGTTATTGCGTATCGGGTATGCTATCGAACATTGAAACCCCTGTAAAGTAAAATTAATATTTGATTCTCAAATATTATTAAATATTAAAATATCTTATTATTTATTTAACTGAGACGTTACATCCTTCCCCCATTTTGGAAATTTCATCCTCACAATTTTTCTTCACATATCAAAATAAATGTGGGTATTTATCTCTCATAGAATTTTCAGATTCCCACATTGAATCATGAACCATATGGTGTTTCCAAAAAAACCTTTACCTGGTGAATTACATTATTCCAAATAATATTCTCACTTTTGGTCAAGAATATGGACTGGTTGTTCTTCATAAGAGATATTTTTTTCCAATGGAACTACATCTGGACTCAAAACATGAGATGGTTCTGGAAAATACTTTCTCAACATCGAAACATGAAAAACATTTTGTACCTGAGATAAACGTGGAGGTAAATCCACTTTTTATGCAACTGATCCAACTTCCTCCAAGAATATATAAGGTCCAATGAACCTCTGAATCATCATTCCCTTCATACCAAAATTTGTCACAGTTTTCCATGGAGAATCATTGAGAAATACATGATCACCTACCTCAAAAGAAATATCCTTCCTCCGGTTATCTACATAATGTTTTTGTCTTCTCTGAGATGTTCTCATGTGCTTCCTAATCAACTGAACATTCTCTGACATATCTTCTACCAATTCTGGTCCCATCAGCTTCCTATCACCTACTTCACCCCAAAAACCTAGAGTTTGACAACGCTTTTCATATAATGTCTCACATGGAGCCTTCTATTTACCAGAATGAATACTGTTATAATAAGAAAATTCAACCAAAGAAAGATGTTTGTCCCAAATTCCCTGGTAATCCAGTGAACAAGCATGTATAATATCCTCCATGGTCTGAATTGTTTGTTCTTAATGTGAATCTGATTGCGGATGAAAGGTTGTTCTAAAATTTAATTTATCACCCAACGAATTTTGAAGGCCTTTCCAAAAGATAGAAGTAATCTTAGGATCACGATCAGATACAATAGAGAGGGTAACTCCATGCAACCTGACTATCTCTGTAACATACAACCAATAAAGCTGACCTAGAGACAATGTATCTCGAATTGGAAGAAAATGAGCATATTTAGTTAATCGATCAACTATACCCCATATTGCATTATCACCTTGAGATGTCTTTAGAAATCCCACAACAATGTCCATGGATATATTTTTCTATTTCAACTCTAGAATCGGTAAAGACTGAAGCATTCCATTCTAAAAATTGCGCTCGACTTTAACCTGCGGACAAGTCAAACACTTCACGGTAAAATCACCAAAATATATTTTCATTCACTCCCACCAGTAATACTCTTTATGATCTCTATACATCTTAGTACTGCCAGGGTGAACGAAAAATAGAGAACTATGAACTTCACATAACAACTCATTCTTTAACTTTGTATCACAATGAACACATAATCTTTTCCCAAACCTCAAAACACAGTAATTATCATTGTTAAAAGCATTGAAATTACCCTTCTAAACCAACTCTGCATTTTTATGTAACTCAATGTATTCCTTCTATCCTTGATTAATTCTGTCTGATAGAGATGATTTCAGTGATACCTGAAACAAAAAAGAAGAATTTTCTGCACCAACAACTTCTATTCCAAAGTTCATCAAATCAAAAACCAAAGGATATCATTCCAAATGTTTCATAGTTAATGAATCTTTACTTGTTTGACTCAAAGCATCATCCACTTTATTAGATTTTTACGGATGGTAAATGATCATGAAATCATAACCCTTGATTAATTCAAGACAACTCCTATGTCTCGTGTTTAATTCTTTCAGAGTGAATATATGCTTTAAATTTATTTCGTCAGTATATATTTCACTTTTTACTCCATAAAATGATTCCTACAAAATTTTAAAGCAAAAAAACACCAGCTAATTCCAATTCATTAGTAGGGTAATTCATTTCATGAGGTTTCAACTGACATGAAGCATAAGAAATTACCTGATCATTCTATATAAGGACATAACCTTGTCCTTTCAACGAAGCATCAATGTAGATAAAAAACTCACCATTTCAGGAAGGCAGTACCAAAACTAGAACATTCACCAATATTCTTTTAAATTATTGAAAACAATCATCACATTATTTTTTCAAATGAACTTAAAACCTTTTTGAGTTAACATAGTCATTGGTCTAGATAACCAAGAAAATTCTGAACAAAACTCCAATAATAACCTTCCAAACCAAGAATACTATGGATATCAGTTATATTTTGGGGTCTTGTCCATTCTTCTACAAAATGTTTTTCAAAGGATAAACAATTAGGCAATTTTTGGAAACAATGTGAAAAAGGAAAGAAATTAGTTGTAACCAAAACATAAACTTTCTAAATTTCCTATAATGTTTCTTTTATTTATATGATTTCAAGATGACCCTTAAATGACTTTCATGATCCTCTTTACTTTTTGAATAAATCAAAATATCATCAATGAACACAATCACAAACATATCCATGAACTGACGTAAAAATATATTCATATGATCCATGAATATAGCAGGTGCATTGGTTAAACGAAAAGGCATAGCTACAAATTCATAATGGCCATATCTAGTACAAAACGCGGTCATCAGAATGTCTAATTCATTCACATTCAACTGAAGGTATACCTATCTCAAGTCAATCATTGAAAAATACTGATCTCCATGGAGCTAATCAATCAAATCATCGATATGAGTCAAAAGATACTTGTTCTTAATAGTGATGTAATTCAATGCTATATAATCAATGCAATGCCTCATTGAACCATCATTCTTTTTAAAAGAAAAGATAGGATCACCCCATAGTGATGTGCTAGGTCGAATGAAACCTTTATCTAATAACTCTTGAAATTGTTTCTATAACTCTAAATGTTCATTTTGAGCCATTCGATAAAAGGGGTTTTGAAATTGGATTAGCATATTCAACTAATTCAACAGTAAATTCAACTTCCTGATCAGGTATAATACTAGGTTACTCATCAAGAAAAACATCAAGATACTAATTTACCACTGGCACTAAATTAATCTAAATAGTTCCATTGTTTTTAAAAATATGTGCATGGTAACATTTATTTACAGATTTTACTTGTTTTTGAGCATCATAATATGTTATCAAAGGAAAGGGTTCATTCTTGTATACAAACTAAAAATAATTATGAAAAAATCCTCTTTATCTCTAAATTAAATCTTAAAATGATAAACAGAAAGCCAATCCATGAAAAATATAATATCAAACTCTACAAGAGGAAATAAAATATGGTTTACAGGTAGATTATTTCCGCACAAAAGGACATGAATGTTCTTATGTTTTATTTTTTTCTCAACATTTCCTCCAGGTGTTTTTACCATAAGTTCAGTATTCATATCATGAGATGGAATCCCAATTTACTTGAAAACTTCTCAGAAATGACAGAGTGTGTAAACCCTGAATCAAACAACACATTTCCATAATCAGAACGAACAAAAAGTGTACCAGATACTAATTCATTTGATGGCCCAACATCTGCTGATGTAGTTGTAAAGGATTCCAACACCCCTTTATGGTTGTAAAATGGATACTTTCCCTCATATGTATTATTTTTTGGACACTCATTTTCATATTGAACCATTTAATTTCAATTAAAACATCTTACTGATTGTAAATCTGAATTTTTCTTTCCATTTTCTAGATATTTTTCTGTACAATTACGAGCCTTATGTCCCATTTTACCACATCAGTAGCACTTATTATAATTTAAAATAAATTCCCCAACATTCGTTTTACATCAATTTTAACAAACTGAAAACATATTTTTTTTACCATCAGACATTTTTGATGTGTTATTCCCTTTTTTCCACCACGTCAACCTCTTATTCTGTTGTTTTTTAGCGAACACCTAATCATCAGAAAAATCCATTTCCACCTTCTCCGCACAATGAACAGGTTTTTCAAAACATTTGAACTCACATGAAGCTAACGACCTTCGATACATTGTATTTAAGCTTGAGTAAAACGATTGATTTTAATATCATGATATCATGTGAATTTGGGAGCTTACCTGGCCAGTAGAGTGAATTTTTCATCATAAGCAGCCACTGAGTCATCATCCTGCCATAATTCCAGAAATTATTTTTCCATACATAGAGAATAAACCTTAGGAAAATATTTCTCAAGAATCATACATTTGAATTCATCCTAATCAAGATCATCAATCTCCCCACTATCATTGATATTCTTCACCATCGACCACTTCTGAGAAGATTCACCTTCCAAAGAGTAAAAATTATGACTAAAATTTTGATGTTATGAACACCCCATAAGATCAAAAATCTTCTCAAGTTCTTTATTCCACCCTTCAGCTAGCACAGGGTTAGATGATCGTATGAATGATTGGGGATATTGCCTCACGAAATTCTCCACTACTGACATGTTCCTCTTCGGTTTATCTGGATAATCTCGTGCTTGGATACCACCACCATTTATATCCTGAGTCAACTATACCATCACTACACAAAATTTTTCAGTTTCGATTCTGACCATATATGGTTGCTTATTTGGGAGGTTTTCTTCCTCTTGATGTCATCCCAACATAGCTGCCCTATTCCCTCTGTGGAAATCCATATTGATCACAGAAATATCTTAGGCGAAGCAACCTAATAATCTGTAAATGTTATATATTGAACATAAATTAATTTTTGGATATCAATTTAACAATACCCTAACTTATAATGTCATCTAAACCGACCTCTGATACCAACTATAAGAACTCGACCATAAAATATTACATAAACTGAATTAAACTAATAATTCACATTGAGGATATTTTTAGGTTTAGAGGTTTAGATAATTAGGACATAAAAATTACATCTTGAAAGATTACAAAGTAGACACTTCTACTCATTTTCCAATTTTTTCATAAAATAAACACTCCTGAAAAAAGGGTCCTATCTAGTTCCATGTTTTAGACAACATGAATTTTCCTTGATCCCATCCTTGAACCTATTCATCTTTATGTCCGGTGAAAACATTTCAAAACATTGGATGAGCATAAAAATCTCAGTAAGGGTTATAAAATTATGAATGGAAACATTAGTTCATAAATATATACAAATCATAAAATTTTTACTTTCCTCATGAAATCATAAAGTTTATGAATAACTCATAGAAATCATAAATCATAGTGGTATCTTGGGGCATACATAACATAATTATGCTGTAGTTTTCACAGCAATGTAGGGAGTTACATTTGGAATACCCATCATGGTATATTCCTTAGATCACTTAGGAGAAACATTCACGTTTACCTCCATCACATTATCCAATGCATTAGAGGGCTATCTCGGGCTCACCTGCCATAAGTTTATCACGGAACCACCTGTATTTGTAAATAAATTCCCAAGAACCATAACATATAAAAAATTAAAAAAACATAAAATAAATATAACATTCCCACATCTCAATCAAAATATATTATTTAAATATATTGACATAATAAATCCATTGTAAAAACCATATTCAATACCAAAATACAAAAAAAATGTTATAAGGTATCTATTTTTTCCATTTGAAAACATTATGTCTTTTTAAGGAAGCCATAGATCAAATAATACTTGCAGTGGTGGAAAGGTCATTATCACCACTTTCGTTAAAAAGAAACATTCTTTTTTTTGTTTAGTAAAATGCTTCGTAGAAAGATATTCCATTTGAATGAAATGAATGATCAATGGTATTTATAAAATGTATAAAATAAATTTGTGTATTAAAAAAAATATTCCTCAATGAAAGTGGATTGAGACAAAGTCCCTTACCTCATGTTTTACTTGAGTTGATCGTTCTTTAATCTCATGAATAATAAACTAAAGATAATTTCTACTTTCTTAATAATCTTATTCAAGTTTATTATTCCTTTTATATTGATTCACCCGATTTGTGTATAAATTTTCATATACTCTATTGAATAATAAGAACATGTTTTCAGAAATTTCCTTCTTTTTAGTGGACAAATACTTTTATTTTGGATATCTTTTTCATTTTCGGAAGATTTATGGACAAATGCACAAAATAGTGGAGAAGCAAGCAAAAAAATTTCCAAATAGATGGCATGCACTTGTATACCCACCATGTCATTTCATGCTCAGACACGGGTTGACAAGGACAAGTACATGACCAAGTAACTAGATGTTGGGGCACACCGTGTGCCATTTCTACATGTTGTGGCTACTGTTCTAGAAGCAGTTTATGGTCGAGAAGATTCTACACGCCCATGTGGATGGCTAAAGGAGACACGTTGTGTTCCTTTTCTACATGACATGTATGTATTTCTAGAAGAAGTTGGTGTCTGAATTTTGAGACTACAAACCATGTATGGTGGTGTTATATGCGGTGTAAATTAACCTACCAAGCGGTGCCATGTTCCATGTCAGTTACGGCATGTTAGGCCACCTACCCATGGAAAAAACCAAGGAAAAACGAATTGAAAACAGATACATGACGTGTACTGTTCCACACACCGTGTAGTATTATTTTCTATAAAAGGAGTCCCTGGCCTCTCAACCAGAGAGTGGTTTGTGAACAAAAATTATAGGGGAAAGGCTAAAGGCCCAAAGGATTTATGTTCTGCCATCATACTACCATCGTTCATTCATCTACCAAAGAATCATTACCTTTTCAAAGATTCAAGCTTGATTTTATTAGGTATAAATAGTTTTGTGTTTATCATTTTCAATATGTTTGACTAAAACACCTAGTATTTTGGGGTTTTGGGAGTTTATGAGTTTTAATTTAAATTAAGTAGCTATGAACGTGTTTTATTTAATAATCTCTTCTTATTCTTCTTAAATTACTTCATATTATCACTTGAAATTATGTACTAGACCAAGGGAAGAATTTTTAGGGATTCAAAAGAAGAATAATGATAATAAATACATGACCATGGTATGTGTTTGCCAACTCAAAATGGACTAAGACAAATAAAGATCTGTTAAACACTATCTACCAAAA
The DNA here is from genome assembly GCA_963277665.1 of Viscum album. Taxonomy (NCBI): domain Eukaryota; kingdom Viridiplantae; phylum Streptophyta; class Magnoliopsida; order Santalales; family Viscaceae; genus Viscum; species Viscum album. Next base: position 1,600,061,794 of record OY728161.1, read on the forward strand.
CAAGTAGGAAGTTTTTTCTGATCTAAATATAAAGATTACAAGACTAAGGAAACATTATTTCCAATTAAATCCAGAGAGTTGGGTTATTATGAACAACACAACCAGATAAGAAATTTTATTTAATAACCAACTTATCATAAATCCATAATCCCAACACATTTCTATCGTTATTTGCATCAAAATCATATTTTCTCGCATTCACTTCCCTTCTAGAGATAAATTTGTTAAAACAATCATAAAATCCAATTTTTATTTTTGTACCCAATAAATCAATAGAAATCAACACTTAATTCAGAAACCTTCACTTATAAAAATATAAAAACTATGTTAAGGATGATAAAATAACCTCTTGGTTCCTTGCGGATCGACCCCTACCTGGCGCTATACATGTCAGGAAAAATATAATTTTATGACACTGAAAACATACCTTAGGAGAAAAGACTCACCAAATTTTTGTGACATTGAAGCCGAACATAGATTTAATTTTATTCTTTTTTTAATTAAATTTGAATTAAATATTATTGAAAAAAAAAATAAAAATTCACAAAAATGTATTTTCTAATAATATTTTTTTTATCTTATTTTTTCCTCATTTACACTTTGTGATTAAATTTGTTTTGTATGGGTCATTAGGTGTATGAGCAGCTACCTCATGCATTCCATCAACACTAATTTATCAGGGTTTTTTTTACAACTGACTTGGAGATCTAACAGGCGTTTTTGAGGTGCCCACAAGCACTCATGGCTGAACACAACCAAGCCACTCCACTGGCGTAGAACGAGGAAGGAAATCTAGCTGTTGTCCAAGGAGCTGGAGAGTAGTTAGGACTGGATGAAAACTAAAACCATCAAGCTCCAATTGATCTAGGATATGGACTATAGTAGCTCCAACAATTCAAACCAGAGCGGATGGATTTTTTCAACCAAGGTCTGGGGCCATTCTACATTCTTGAGGACCAACAATTCATGTTGGTTGACCTTCCTCAGCAGCCACCTCCACACCTTACTCTCATTGATTACGACCTACCATCGATTCACGGAGATGATACGAGCATCGTCAATCTGTTGGTGCAAGCCCAAAATTTCAAGATCAAGCCTTCTGTCATGCATCTGATCAAGAACATTGATCAATTTTGCGGCCTGCCTAGCGAGGATCACAATTCCCATCTCTCCAATTTTCTAGAGGTCTGTGACACATTCCACTACCACGGAGTGTCTATGGATTCCATATATCTTCGTTTTCCTCTTATCTCTAAGGGATAAGGAGGAATATTGGACTAAAGGATTGCCACAACTATCCATACTCACATGGGAGGAGCTAGCCCAAGTGTTCCTGGCCCAATACTTCCCACCATCAAAGACGGTGACACTGTAGAACTAGATCCAAAATTTCCAGCAGCATGATGTTGAATCATTGTATGAATCTACCGAGTACTTAAAGGATATGTTTCACAAATTCCCAAACAATGGACATCCACTTTTGATGCATGTCCAAGCCTTCTATAGAGGGTTGACAACTAATACTAATTCAGTGGTGGATGCAGCTACTGGAGGTATGGTAATGAGGATGTCCCCCAAAGAACTATTCAAAGTAATGTAAGATATACCTCCCAACAGATTCTTGGGGCATTCTGAATGGGGAACACAGAAATATGGTATCTATAACATTGATTCAATTACAATGCTAGATTCCCAGTTGGATGTTATGTCTAAGAAAATCGTTGCCCTCAATATGATGGTCACGTCCCAAGTATATGCCGCAGACCATCCCACATGTAATGAATGTGGGGATAACCACATAATTAGAGAAATCATGTGTCCTACTCGGGGCCCATCGATAAGAGAGGTAAGTTATGTTTCACAAAACTGAGGTCCCAACCAGTAATAGTAGTACTAGAACCCAGTTTGGCGTTATCAACAAAACACAGGCTGGTGCAAAAAATATAAAAATCTGCCTCCCCAGTGACTGCCCGGCTATAACCAGTCTCCATATCAGAACCAGTTCCACAGACATTAATAGCTGCACCAAGGCCTTTATCTGTACCACATATTTTAGAACCCTTCCCCACAGCAGCCGCGTTAGCCACCACCTACACCATCTCAACAACCTCCTCTTCCTGATATAACCTCAAGGTTATAGAAAATCCTGAAATAATTCTTATCTAATTCTGATACCATGTTCAAAAATCTGGAGGCGTCAATTCGAGGCCTGGAGAACCAAATTGTCCAGTTGGAGAACAAAATTTCAAGAAGGAAACCTGGTACTCTACAAGGAAACACAGAGAAGAACCTGAGGGAGGAAGCTCATGCTCTCAAGCACCAATGTGTAAAAGTGCTCCAATAGAACCAACCAGCACTTCCAGGTGTATCCACGCCCCTGTTGATGAAAAAGGTACCAATAAAATCCCCTCTTAATCCAAAATCTCACATAAAGAGGCTTCATAGAATAAAGGTAAGGAGGTTTTCAAAACTTTTGTACCTTCGTTACCCTTACTAGAGAGATTTATGCAATGAATGTTGGACCACTAGTTCAGAAAATTCATGGGAATGTTCAATACACTGCACATAAATATTCTATTTGCAAAGGAACTATTGCAGATGCATACATATGAAAAATTCATGAAGGACAAATTCTCTAATTTATGAATGATGGAGGATCTAGGCACCATTACCATAACAAATGAGTGTTATGTAGTCGTCCAACATTCAATTCCTCCCAAAATCAAGGATCCAGGTAGTTTCACTACCATTGGAACATGTGAGTTTAGGAAGGCTCTCTGTGACTTAGGGGCTCATTTGAACCTCATGCCCCATGGGGTTTTAAAGAATCTAGGGCTCCATTATTTGAATCCTACCTCACCAGCCCTTCAACTTGATGATAGATCCATCATGCTTCTGAAGGGACTATTGCACGACTTGATCGTCATGGTGGGTCGGCTGATCCTCCATAAATGGTTTATCATCCTCGACATGTAGGATGATCTGGAGTCACCTCTTATACTTGGAAGACATTTCTTATCCACTGGGAAGGCACTCATTGATGTGAACCGAGGGGAGTTTATTTTCTGGGTAAGAAACGAGAGGGTATCCTACAATATCCTCAATGCTATCAAACATGCATCATCATCTGAGCATGAGGGCTATTCTGTGATAACTACTATGGATGATCAATTATTGGATGATGTGGTATGTTCCTTTATTTTTTATAACTTTATCATCCTAGATATTTCCGGTGAAGAAGAGCCAGAGAACCTACAATTCCTAGAAGACTAGAGTGGCTACTATTGGGAACATTATCCACCATTGAGATTAGGTAAATAGGTAGAGCCGACGACATAAAACAAAGGCACATCATGGGAGGAAACCTAGAGAATACACATTGTGTCCCCTCTATATACACGACGTGTACTTTCCATTTTCATTTATTTTATAACTATTAAAAATATATGGAGTAGCTATGTATAAATATGGATGATGTCAGATCCGATGATAAGGTCACTGAAGTTTATCTGAGCTGACCCGAGTTCGAATCCTCCTGGCCTGCATTCGACATGAGGTTCATCTTTTTTATATTTTCATACAAAACGTGTGTGGTAGTTTTTCATATGTATATATTTTCTTGTATGAAAAACCCATGACAATGATTGATCGGCATGCCAGGATCATAACCCAGTTCTAAAAGACCCAGGTTCGAATCCTGACAATCATTACATCTCCATAATTTTCCTTTTTAATAAAACTACATGACTTATCTTTTAATATATTTCATGTGTGCCATGTTTTTCCTTACCTAATTAAAAACCATGCCATATAAATTAAGTCATGCATATGAAGTTTGAAGATTTGAAAAGTCTCGCCCCTGGATCCAAAAGACCGGTGTTCGAACATAGCTGATCTCCATGCTTCATCCCCTTCTTATATAATTAAAATCCACACGTCATGCATTTCATTATTTCCATGTTGTATAGGTCGTATACATTAAATATATATAAATAATAAATAACAGTAGTAGTAAAAACTTCAATCCAATGGTTGAGGGCTTCCGTTTGGAGCGGCTGATCGACGGTTCGTACCTCGCCCCATTCACCAGACCAAAGGTTCTAATTCTCTTTTTCCAATTTTTAAAATCACAGCGTGTATGTTTCCCCTACATTACGTGAATAGTTTTTTTTAAAAAAAATATGTACATATATATATATATATATCCATTTTTATTTTATTAAAATATTAATATTAATTATTATATAGTTTACTATAATAAATATATATATATATATATATAATTTATAAATATTAAAAATTGAGATACACAATGTGTTGTCTAGATGTACACACTATGTATCTCAGCTATATATGTTTCGGCCACCAAACTTCAGGATGTGTCGTGCGGTGCTTTCCTTATTCCCGTTTCTTCTCCCTTACGACACCCAAACCCCTCACTTCCAGATCTGTCGATTTGTTTCGTTTCGGGATATGATTTCTTCTGCATTGTGATCATCGATCGAGGTATGCCCTTCTACACAACCATTTCATGTTATTAGATGTGTTTAGGTTGTTTTGGGATCTTCCGATGGATCGGATTCTGCGATAAACCACCACGAAAAAAATAACACATGTCGTGTACTTTGTACACAGCCACACACATAATGCTTGGAAATTCGAATATACATGGTGTGCATGTTTGGTACACACTGTGTACCTTCCATGATCATGCCTGACTTTTTTTCACATGGCCTTGCATACCATGTTTACACACACGGTGTGTGCGTTCGGCACACACCGTGTAATTAAATTCTTTTTTCAAAACCGTGTCTAGCCCTCCACACATCCATGTTCCTATTCTCATGTACACACTGTGTGGTACGTGTACACGTCATGTCTTGTTTTATTTGAGCTGTTTACATAGTGTTCGTGTCATTACTCATACACGACCAATCCTACTATGCCTGAACACGACATGTATACTCAGTACACGTCGTGTACCCTTACGTGGTCTATCTTCTGCTCCCTCGGCAGGTTTATACTGAGAACATGGGATGATAACCATCATTCATTACATGTCGTGTAATATGGATGTACACATCGTTTACTTTTATTTTTCAGTTTTCTAACATTTTCTATGTTTTCATTTATTTTTATTTTTCCTTTGTTTGGTTCTTCTAACTTTTTCAGGTATTGGAAGATCGAGATCTATCTCATAGAAAGTGTCCTGCCTCCGCCACTGAGGGTGAGAGGCCCATTTATCGTCAGATTCGACCCCAGCCTGCGACGCAGCTAGACACAGCAGCTCCGGTATATGTTCTCCCTCCAGTGGCCATCATTCAATATCACAATGCCTCACTAGAGGCCGGTTCTAGTATCACTATGACTCCACCACCCTGTCCGGAGCCTCTGAGAACCATCGTTTCTTATCCACCAGCTGTCACACTTTTAGTGCCCCCTTATGTAGATGATGGCCCCACATCGACTACCCCATCCAGCGGGCCTCCATCTACTTCAGCTGATCCACCCCTAGAGCCAGTTCATGCGGCTGCACCTCCACCTAGACCAGCACCTACAGGTGTTTCCTACCTTGGAATGTTGTTCCCTATCACCAATCTAGAACAAGACAATATTCGACAGTTCACTTTCCATCAGATTCCGTTGAGTGGTCGCTACCTCAATAGTTGCTTCCAATAGTAGCTCGACATCTCGGGAGAGTTAAAGGATCTCCATGGGATGAATCCACTCCTCGGTATTTTCTAGGTCATCACTCCTATATTTCGTGTTTTATTTTTTATGTCTGCTACTTTGTTCGAGTTTGATGGAGCTGAGTACCAGGAAACACCTTGTGATTCGGTACCCATGGTTCGCTTCTGGCTAGGATGCCCACATTTTTCCCTTACCTTGACTTTTTTCGGATGAGGGTGCAGTTTCTACCCCCATCCCATTACCCCACCCCCTATTTCTATCCTTACCAGGCCCAAGTGATTTGACCACATGGCTATGTGGCAGGAGATTTCTTGGCTTGACCATAACTACACTCCTACATCACAGAAGAGTACCCTCATCATCGACCTCATCCTTCATTTCACCCACTGGAACTTTAGTGCCATTATTTTACCCCGCCATGTGGATATGGGGGTCTTGACCAGTTGTGACATGAATATCCTTACATAAGTCATCTGAAATGTCTACCTGGACCTCCCTTACCTAGCTGCCTCCAACTTCCATGCTATGTTTACTGGCCATCAGGGCATCCTGAACGACGGGTTTTATACCACTCTCCTTTCCCTCCATATCTGAGTTTTGAGCCTTTCCTACCTTAGGGCTTCTTTGGTTCCCCCCAGCAGATGGACTATGACATTCGTATTCACATGGAATTGGTCTGGAGGCAAGGGGTGCCTACGTCCTTGCCCTGGATCAACCCCACCCACCTGTTGACCCTCATGCCCCAGCTAATGCCCCTACTCCTCCTCCCCCACCCCACATGTTCCAACCCCACCCCCTTCATCTGGACCCCTATTATAGCCTTCCTTCTTCTATACCACCACCATCCTCCTGCCCCCACACCATCGGTCGGTCTCACACTTTCACTTTGCCTCGATAAAATGGAGTATTAGATTGTTCGAATTCATAGCCTCCAGGACCGCTTTGAACAGATGTTGGGGCTTACTCTTCACCATCTTGGTATTCCGCTTCCCAAAACGCCTACCTATACCTTGGTGCCTGTCCCTTCTACTACATATCCACCGCCCATTCTTGTGCTAGCCATAGATTTTGTTCTACTATCTACTATGTGACCAGCTTCTTCTACTGCAATTACCTCCTCTACAGCTAGTCTAGGGAGTGCTGTCTAGCATTTCATTTCCATTCCATCACCCATGGCTCCTACTTCTTCAGCTTCGCTTCCAGATGTAGAGTCCGAGCCTCCTGCTTCAATGAATCCTGATCCATCTCTAATGGTTGGTTCTATATTGGATGATTCCTCTTCAGAGGTGACCCCTAGCTATTTTTGGGCGACATGGATTTCATTTTATGTATATTTTTTGTGATATCTTGTGAATATTTCTATTTTTTTTCTTGTAGTTTTCTATTTTTTTCCACCATCACAGGTACTCTGGCACGTCTTGGGTTACATTATGTCATCAAATTCAATTTTTCTTCACCTAAACTTAGGGGAGTATTCTTTTTTCATTGTTTCCTTTTCGTTCTTGTTTTATTCTTTCATTACTTCCCCTTGGTCTGGTCCACAATTATGTAGCAACCGTACCTTGTTCACTTTTTTGGGAACTTGGTGGACCACGTGCATTATTAATTATGGGGGGGGGGAGGAATCTCTCAACCTCTTGAGTCTTTTTACTTTTCAGATTCTAGGATAAATCATTATTAGATGATTTATTTGAATATGTGCAGACATTTTTAGTTAATTATATTTTTAAATTATAAAGATGAAAGTGGAAAATTTTTAAAAAAAATTGCATGAATATTTTTGTTCTTATGTATTTTAAAATGAATGTTGATATAATAAAATTACAACTTGTAATCCTTAGATAATTACTCCAATTAGACTAATCAATTATTTTCAAGTCATGACCTGAATACCTCTCTATTTATTTTTCAACTACTGATAGGTATTGTAAACCCTTTTTCATATTCATTCGAATACCCTCTATCTCGAGATATTCTTTGAATATACATCGCTTCCAGAATTTGCATGGATTCTTTTCGAAAAATGAGGAATTTTTGAATTATAATAATGTGATTGAGGCATTCTATTTTTTACCACCATTTATCATGAGAACTACCCAACATCTTATCTTCATGAAACCCATAGAGACCTCGAATATCCATTATAGGAAGCCATATTACAAGACTATTTTCATTCCTATCCGCAATCTTGTATGATTTTCCATGATTATTTATTTGAGCTCAAAAGAAGGGATTGGAGACTCGTGGAATAATTTCATTATTGTTGAGAAATTACGTATGGGGGAGAGACTGTTGATCTTATAATAAAAAAGTGTTTCAAACCTCAATTCGTGGACATTCTGAGAGGGTCCTTTAGTTAAAAAAATGGTATAAACAAAGGGACTTTATGCTCACTTATGGGTTTGTGAACCCTACCTACTCAACTAAAGGATAATGGTGTGGATGAGATTTTATGATAAAGCTTGTAGAAGAAATTTTAACTGTGATCATATATTTTGAATATCATGAATTATTATTTAATGAATTTAGCCTTCTCTGTCACACCTCAGAGTTATTTTAACATATTTACCTACCAACCATTAGCCACAAGAAGCATCTAGCCCTTATTAAATAGCCCTCATGATTTTTGTATATCAAATTTTCTAAAGTGGAGAACTAGATTTCTTGAAAACATATGGATAGACTGTATATATCATTGTATGGGCATATCATTGATTAAAATTATCTTGAGTTTTTAGTTTTTTATTGGTGAGGTAAATCATCAAGTGGATTTATTATTTTTTAAAGGTTGAAACATGTGTTAAGAGAGGATGAAAGTATTAAATTGAATTATATATGAGGAATGATTAGAATATATATTGAATTAAAACTATTTTGTATTCATTTTTTTAAATAAAATCTTTTAACTTATTATTAATATTTTTGATTAACTGAATTTATTCTTTATAAAATATAGACTATTTTAATTATATGTAGATATTTTCATGAGGGCAACAAAATTACTATGTTAGGGGCAGTTTGATGCGCATGATTTGTGTATAAATTTTCAAATACTCTATTGAAAAATATGAAATGTTTTTCCTGAAATTACATAATTCTTAGTGGAAAAATACTTTGGTTTTGGTGGTCTCGATCATTTTCAGAAGATTTATGGCCAAATGCACAAAAAATATAAGAATTGAGAAACAAAATTTCCAACTACACAACATGTACTTATATACACATTGTGTACATTCAAGATCAGACACAGGTTGACTATGAAAAATACCTTCCCAAGTAACCAGAAGCTGGAGAAAGTTCTGTGCCATTTCATCACACCATGTATATCGTTCTAGAAGTATTTGGTGGCTAAGAAGAGTCTATATTCCCATGTGGCCGGCTGAAGAAGACACACCGTGTTCCATTTCTACATGTCATGTATAGATTTTTAAAAGTGGTTAGTGGCCAAATATTGAGACTACATTCCATGTATGGTGGCGCTACACTCTGTGTACATTCACCTACCAGGCGAAGATGTGGTCCATGTCAAAGATGGCATGATAGCCTGCCTACCAGTGGAGAAAACGAAGGCAAAAATTCATTGAAAATAAGTTCATGGTATGTACTTTTCCACAAACCATGTAGTATTATTTTCTATAAAATGAGGCCTTCACCTCCGAACCCGAGAGAGGTGGGAGGAGATAAATTTTTAAGGAAAGGATGAAGGCCCAAAGGATTCACGGTCTGCCGTCATACTAACACCATTCTTCCGTCTACCAAAGAATCATTCCTTTTTCAAAGATTCAATCTAGATTTCATCAGGTATCATTAGTTTTTTTATTATCATTTTTAATATGTGTAATTAAAACTCTTATTGTGTTGGGGTTGTGGGAGATGAAGAGTTGTAATTTGAATTAAGTTGTTGTGAATGTGTTTGTTTTAGTAATCCCTTCTTATTCTTATTAAATTAATTCAAATTATAACTGTAAATTCTATATCTGAAAAAGGGAATAATTTTCACGGCTTCAAAAGAAGTATAACGACGAATAACTCCATGGCCATTGGAAGTATGCGTCGACTCAAAATGTACTAATCCAAATAATGATATGTTAAACACTAACTACCGGACCGAGGAGTTAGTTTCCTCAGATCTAAATATAATGTTTACTGGACCATGGAAACATTATTACAAATTAAACATAGAGAGTTGGGATATTATTAATAACACAACCTCATAAGAAATTTGATTTAATAAGCAACCTATCATAAATCCATAACCCCAATGCATTTATATATTTATTTCCATCAAAATAAAATTTTACAATATTCAATTCCATTCTAGAAATTAACTTAATAAAATAATCTTAAAAACCAATTCTTGTATTTGTACACAAACAAACAATAGAAATATACTCTTTAGTCAGCAAAATTTACTTAAAACAAAAATACAAACTATGTTAAGAAAGAAATAATAACCTCTTAGTTCCATATGGATTGACCCCTAACTGGTGCTATACTTGTTGGTGTAAATATATTTTCGGACACAAAAAAAAAACCTTCAGTGAAACAACTCTCCATATATCACTTATTAAAATGTAATAAACATTATGGAATAATTTAAGTTAATAAGAGTCATTTTGTCGATATAGGGTACTTTAGTAAAAAATGAACACATTATAATTACATATTGTTCATGTGGTAAAATATCCATTATCTTTATAAAGGTATTCATGATTTTGATATCATATATATCATATATATCCATTATATACAAGTATTTACAATAGTATATAACAATTAGAGGTAATAAATGAAATGCACCATTCATGGAGATGGTTAGTCGTACGTACGCATGAAGGCTGCTTCCATATCTATTTGTTATTTTAATGGAATTAAACCATAATTAAACATAGTTATATTATAATTATAGTATAATATTATATATAATATCATTAACCCCATCGTTTATACATCCCACATAAGGCATTAACGTGTCACAGCACTTTGAGGGGTGGTATTCCGCACTTCCTCAAATGAAATTATGGCGTTTACCAATAATATAAACCATAAAGGTATTATATAAAAGAAAAAGACAGAAGAATAAAGAAAACATAAAAATAATATATATCATACATAAATATAGTGTCATATTAATGGCCACCATGAGAGGTGGTAGTAGATAATCTAACCATGATCGTTTCGTGAGGCGTTAGTTTTCCATCCATAGAAACATTGTTCTCTTTAACAATTAGATGAAGGTGTGTGTTAGTGTAGTTAAAATATTTCTCATAACGACATCCTAGTATATTGAGGATACTATTGTTGTTATAAAAGAATGGAATAAAAAGGATTTAGGTAATGGATAAGTAAAATAATTGAAATGATGTAAAGAGAAATTGTTACCAGTAATTTGGTTAACTCCCATTGGTTTGAACCAAAAAGGATTGTTGAAGTGCCTTATGCATATGGTAAGGCTTCTTGGTTGAAGAGAGGGATGTAGGGAGATTAATTGGGTATAGGATGGATGAGGCCAAAGGCTTGAGAGTTGTGAGGAATTGGATAGAAATGGTCTTCTTTTATAAGGGGGGGGGGAGGGGCTGTTTAGGAAAGTGTAAAAATATTATTTTACTATATAATGATATCGGTTTCTAAATGTCCAAAAATAATTTTACTAGAAGAAAAGATAACTCATGGTAGAAATAAAATATGGAAATAATAATTGAGCAGGTTTTGGATGTTATTTAAAATTTATAATCTTATTTATTTAAATGATTTATTAATGAGGTAAACACTGCTTCATTATTGTGTCATAAATAACTTAATTAATTCGATTTATAAAATTTATGAAATAATACCATTATGTGAGAAAAATTTTAATCATTACAAATAATATTTATAGTTTAAATGATGTTTAAAGACCCATAAAATTCAAGGATATTTTTTTTCTTAATTTTATTTGGAATTTTGCAAGAACGTGGTTTCTGACGGCACCTGATTCTGAGGCCCGGTGTGCCCGAAATCATTTTCCAATGATTGGCTCAGGTACGTTCAGTGAACGAACAAGTGGGGTTTTCTAACTTTTGAAATGGTGCTCAGAATCAAATTCTGAGGGCACCAATGGAATCGCAGCACCGGTATTTTCATAGAAATGCCTTTTCCGGAGTTGCGTTTGCTCGGGTGTGGTTTTTATTTTTGCGGTTAAGTTAAGAAATAAAATAAAGTGGTGTGACAACTTTATTTTATTTCACTTAAGCCACTTAAAGACACTTAATTTGAGTTGAAGCGGATAAGGTGGAACCCAAAATATCATACCCACTTGGTAGGATGTTTGTGAGGTGGGGCCCGCACAAGCCCCACCGTTTCATTTCCTCTAAGTAACGCACCCACGAAATCCTCTCTTAAATGAAAGTCAACTGGTGCGTTTTCTTAATTCTTAACGCCCCTATTAATTGGGAAGTTAAGTCTTTACCATTAATTCTTCGAATTAGTGGTTCGTTTATTAACAATTGTTTGCGTTTGTTGGCATAAGAATAAAATAAGACCAACACATGTGGTTGGCTTGTTGATAGGATTAGGAGAAACTCTATGTTCTTCATCCTCCTCCGCGAAGAACTCGAAGAATGTGAAGAACGTGAAGAACACCGAACAGTCAGAGATTAACGACGCGACGTCATGTACCGCGACGCCGACGATCCTCCTTCTGCGACGTTTCTTCCGCGATGATCCTCTTTCCGAGACGTTTCATCCGTGACGGTCCTTCCCCGCGACAATCTTCATTAATCAACCGATTGAGGTAGGGGATTTCATATCTTTTAATTTCCATTGTGGATTTTATCCTCAACATGGGTTTAATTGGTACAATTAAATCTATGTGTTTTCTTTAACCCTCGGAGATCGTCGACGCGACGCCATGTACCACGATGACGTGACACCCCTTCCGCGACGCGACGATCCTCTTCTTCCGCGACGATCAATTCCGCGAAGAAATCACGTTCGACGACTACGACGAGGTAGGGGTGGATTCTTTTAAATATTTTTGATTTATACTTGTGGCTTATGTTTTAAAATTGATGTGATACTTTTAATACCGCTAACGCAGTGGGTGCAGACTAACGAACAAGTCCGAACCCACCGCCCATTTCGTTCTTGGTGTGTGAAACGGGGGACGTCGACAAAGCAGGCCGCACGGGCGATGCGAGGTCCTCGTGGTGAAGTACGGACCCCGGAAGGGCCATTGGCGAAAACGGCGTGAAATTCCGACCACCGGAACTCATCCGGTGGTCCGTGGAGGAGCCCGGTGGGGCGCCTCGCCGGCAGTAGGAGGCGGCGGCGCCCGGCGCGCCGCTGGAAGGAACCACCGCAGCTGAAGCTGTGGCGGCATCACGTGGTCCCGGGACCGCACGAGACAGGAGGAGGACGAGACGCGGCGTCCCGGCCGCGTCTGCTGGAAAGGGCGGCCCCACGCGGGGCCGCGGTTCCCTCATGTGGGGGCAGCACGCCCCCTGCTCCGCTCTGCCGTAATAGGCCGAGCCGACCTGCCTGGCGGCCGGTCCGTGCCCGCACCGGCCGGGCCGGGCCGGGCCACCCAGGCTTGGTCGGGCCACGTCGGCCGGGTCAGTCCGGGCCGGGTCGGTCCGGGCCCAGACGGCCCGTTTTCGGACCATCTCGGTATTTTGCTCATAACTTGAGCTATATGCCTCTGATCGATTTACCGTCAGCGGCGATGTGATCCATGGATTGAGACGGTCGTTTTGGAATATCGTACTCAAGGTTTCAGAGTACTTGGTGTTTGTCTGGGTTGGTTCGTACACGAAACCAACCGGGCCCTCGGAGTAGAAACGCTTATATCGTGAGCTCCGGGCGTCCGATTGACGTGCCTTCGACTTTGATGGATTCCTATAAGTGAGAAAAATCTTTTGGATTACTCCGACCGAGGTTTGGATGCAGGGGGAGTACGGTCGGGTTGGTTTTGACTTAAAAAACAACTGGGCCCCTGGGACAAAAAAGCCAATAACTCTCAGACCGGGCGTCCGATTGACGCGCCCTCTGCGACGTTGAGTTCATTTTGACGATACGCAACTTTAGGATACATCAACTCCGGACTATGTGTCATTTGATGTATCATCCCCTCAACTCGTAGAGAGGAACATCCCGAACGAGCTTGCTGTGTCCGGGACCCCTAGAGCTGGCTACGTCTGTGACGACAATGAAGACAGTACGAGAATCCTATGTGGGATCGACAGTGACCCCTACGGTACTTATTGCGATACATCAACTCCAGACTACATCTCAGTTGATGCATCGACCTCTTGGCTTGTGGAGTGGACCCTCCCAGAACGAGAATGCTGTGTGTGGAAACCCTAGAGCCGGTTGAGACTTGACGACTGTTGATCGAATGACACAGTGTGTTACGGATATCCCAGTGGGAAGCGCTTGGTTTTAGCAGTAGACCCACAGCGGAGGAGCGCATGGTTGTATCGGCAGACCCACGGTACTCAAAAGAAGGAGTACCTATAAAGGCTATGAGGGTGAGCACTTAGTTGTAGCGGTAGACCCACGACGGAGGAGCGCTTGGTTGTAGCGGCAGACCTACGACGGAGGAGTGCTTGTTTGTAGCAGCACAGGGAGTGCTTGGTAGTAGCTGCAGACCCACGGCAGAGGAGCGCTTGGTTGTAGCGGCAGACCCATGGTGGGAAGCGCTTGGTTGTAGCAGGAGGCCCACAGTACTTGATAGGTGGAGTACTACAACAGTCCATGGTTAGAGGGATGCGCTTGGTTGTAGCGGCATACCCAGTAACTTGATAGAAAAGGAGATTCAGAATAGCTATGGTTTCAACTTCATGATCGATCCTGTGTGGTTCATTGCAGGGGTTAGTACCTACCGATCATTTGTGGGTCCGACGACTTAGATGAATCAGTGCCTACATCTCACCATCTCTATCTTCTTACGAAGAAGTATACCTGTGTGAGATGAATCCTATTTTACTTTCCTATGTGGATTGTGTTGTGCTATCCTGTATGGATTTATATTTTTCTTTCCTATGCAGACTGGGTTGTAATTGAGCTCGGATGTTGGAGTGTACTGGAATTGATGACTTAGGTATATGTATGGGCATATACCTAAGCAGTGTCGGATGTTACTTCGTGATTGTATCTTTCCTTTGTGGTTTATCCTTTGTAGATTTTGGGAGACCTTTGGGGGTCTCGGGGTCCCTACTGAGTAGCTTATACTCACCTCTGCACGGGCTATGCCCGCACTACGTTGTGTTGGTTGCAGACGACGGACAGCGCTGATCATGGTTGAGGCTTGTGGAGAAGGACGGTACCTAGTGGTGGACCACTGGGCGGGACATACTCGGAGCGGTCGGCTGGACCCGAGGAGCAGTGGAGGCTATATGTACCCACCCTTAAGGTGGAATTTCCAGTGGACGGCTCGACGCTGAGGCTCTACATTTTAGTTGCTGTTTTCCCTTCCAGTTGTACTTTACATTCAGTTTGTGTTTCTATACTGGTCCACTAACTTTTCCGCACATACTGTTGTACTCAGTTTTTACTTAGTGTTACTTCTATTGCTTTCTTGCTCTGTGGTGTTTGTTTAATTTAAAAAGTCAATGCCTTCCTTTTTTTACCGGGATTTACTCTTTGGTGCTAGTCGCCATCCCCTGGTCTATGGAAGGCGGGCTTGGGGTAGTCAAGGCATGAGCCCTGAGGACGGGTCGTGATAAATTGGTATCAGAGGAGTACAGTTCTATAGAAGAACTTTGGACTCTGATCTTTTTCTATGTGAATAAATATTGTTAAGTGTATTGGGTGTGGTTATCAGTCCAGGGTGTCCAGTGTTGGTGCAGCGGCCAACATATCCATACACCAGGACCCTGACTTCCGACTTAATGCACGAAAACATTGATTGTATGTGTGTTTCATGTTTTCATTGTGATTACTCTGTGTCACCTGACCAGGTATACTGTTCTGACCGTGGCGCACCTGTCTCTTTCAGGATGGCCCCACGATGGCATCCATCTAGGTTTATGAGTGTTGTGCGGGATGACATCCCACCGAGCGACGAGGCCTCGGTATAGGGCCCTTTGATAGTAGAGGCCCCGGCGATACCTCTACCCACCGAGCCACTGATGCTACTAGCCCCAGCCGCTGACAGTGCACGTCGCCATAGTGCACTGCATGAGTTTCAGCGTCATAGACCACCTAGGTTCCATGGGGAGACAGACCCTTAGGAAGCCAAGTAATGGCTGGATGCAGTTGTACGAGTTTTTCGTTTTGTAGGGACACCAGCTGACCTTATGGTGGTCCTTGTAGTGAGACTACTGCACACGGCAGCAGGAAGATGGTGGAGCTTGATGCTCCAGGTGCACAATGAGGAATATCTCCTTTGGACGGACTTTGAGAGCCTTTTTCGCTCAGATTTCATCCCAGCCGCCCTCCGAACAGTGCGCATCCAGGAGCTACTACAGCGGCAGCAGGGCAGCATGACATTAGCCCAGTACGCGGCGAGGTTTACCGATCTCCCGCGCTATTCCACGGACATGGTATGAGACCCATTCTTCAGGGTCCAAACCTTTGATCAGGGGATCAGGTGATAGATCAGAGCTTCAGTTGTTTCTCATAGCATTCCGACACAGACATGGATGTTGGAGCGAGCCCTCTTAGTGGAGAGTTTTCTTGCTGAGCAGTCTCTAGCAGCAGGACCCACCACTAGCCGGCATGCGGAAGATTCTTCTACAGCAGGCAGTATAAAGATGATGCAGGGGTCCAAGAGGAGTAGACATATAGGCGGTCGACTGTGTGACACATGATCATTTGTGTGAGGCACCCGGGGTGGACAATGACTTACCATTAGAGGACAGTGTTGCTCCTGCGGTGGGGTTGGTCACATGGCTCGTGACTGTCTGACCCGACATATGGATGACCAGTAGATGAACGAAGGACCTCCTAGGTAGAGGCAGAGGTTCGATCTAGGCGGTCCTCTTGGAGTAGGAGACCGTGGCAGGGGAGTTGGCCATATAGCTGGAGGTGGATGACGCTTCGAGGTGTTGCCACCACCACCACTAGGAGATCCACCCTGATCGCAGGGAGATGGTGGACAAGGGAGAGCTCAGCTTCAGGCAGCTGAGGCCTACGATCATGGAGCTCCGGAATCATATGGACAAGAGCGAGACTAGATCCAGACCTGGAGACTATTGTTTATGTTTTTTTCTATTATTGTTGATGTCTGTTTGTAGATGTTTTTTGTCTTTGTACATTGAGCTGCAGTAATAGAAGACACCTTCCTTTTGGTATTTACCTTCCTATCCTCTATTTGTGTTGATACTAAGAGGATGCGGTTTAAAAACCGTTGACTTGACCTTCACTTTGAGATACCTATTGGAGGAGACCCAGTGACCACACACTGATGCTGACAGTGTGACTCAGCCCTTGGAGCGAGAGAAACGGTTGGATCTATTGGTAGTAGTGTCGAGTCCTTACGATGTCATCCTTGCAATGGGTTAGTATCATCCATGATGGGATTGACTGTATTAGGTGAAGAACGTGGTTCATCCAGTGGATGATACCAGATTTATCTTCTCAGCAAAGAAGAAATCTCAGCAGCTTTTGTAGGACCAGAAAAGTCCAAGTCATCCAAGAGCGGATGAGGAGAGCTCAGAGCCGGTAAAAGTCTTGTGCTTATAGGAGGCGTAGACCACTATAATTTGAGTTTGGTGACCACGTTTCCTTACGGGTCACACCTCGATGTGAGTTATGTAGATTTGGCTGAGGTGGAAAGTTGTCTCCACGCTTCATCGGACCATTCCAGGTCCTCAGCAGTATTGTCGAGGTGGCTTATCACCTGGCTCTACCACATCAGTTGCACAGGGCGCACGACGGCTTCCACATATCTCAGCTGAGAAGATACATGCACGATGCATCACATATCATTGACCATAGGGAGCTAGACGTTGATGATGGGGCGACTTTTGCAGAGGTCCCGGTGGAGATTGAGGATCGACGGGAGCAGGTCCTACGTGGACAGAAGATTTCTCTAGTGCACATCAGATGACAGCACATGAACCTCCAGGAGAGCACTTGGGACTGGGAGGCTCAGATGCGTTCTTAGTACCCACTTTTTCTTACCTAGTTTATGATGTATCTTTACAGGGACGTAAATCCCTGAGGTTGGAGTGATGTGAAGACCCGTAAAATTCAAGGAAATTTTTTTTCTTCTTAATTTTCATTGAATTTTACAAGAACAAAGTTTCTAACAGCACATGATTCCGAGGCCCGGTGTGCCCAGAATCATTTTCTGAAGTTTGGCTTGGGTACGTTTAGTGAACGAACGAGCGGGTTTTTCTAACTTTTGAACCAGTGCTCGGAATCGAATTCCGAGGGCACCGATGGAATCACAGCGCTGGTATTTTCTTAGAAACGCCTTTTCTGGAGTTATGTTTGCTTGGGTGTGGTTTTTATTTTTGGGGTTAAATTAAGAAATAAAATAATGTGGTGCGAAAACATTATTTTATTTCACTTACACCACTTAAAGCCACTTAAGCTGAGTTGAAGCAGATACGGTGGGATAAAAAATATCATAACCACTTGGTAGGATATTTGTGACGTGGGGCCCGCACGAGCCCCACCGTTTCTTTTACTCTAAGTAACACACTAGTGAAAACATCTCTTAAATGAAAGTCAATAGGTGCGTTGTCTTTATTCTTAATGCCCCTATTAATTGGGCAGTTAAGCCGTTACAATTAATTCATCAAATTAATCGTTCGTTTCTTAACATTGTTTTTTGTTTTGTTGGCATACGAATAAAACAACACCAACACATGTGGGTGGCTTGTTGAGAGGATTTGGAGAAACTCTAAGTTATTCATCCTCCTCCACGAAGAACATGAAGAATGCGAAGAACACCGAACCCTCGGAGATTGACGAAACGACACCGTGTACCGCGACGCCGACGATCCTCCTTCCACGACGTTTCTTCCGCAACGATCTTCCTTCCGAGACGTTTCTTCCGTGACAATCTTTGATCATCAACCAATTGAGGTAGGGTATTGTGGTCCTTTTAATTTACTTTGTGGATTTTATCCTCAACATGGGTTTAATTGGTACAATTAAATCTGTGTGTTTTCTATAACCCTCGGAGATCGTCAACGCGACGCCGTGTACCGCAATGATGCGACGCCCCTTCCAAGACGTGATGATCATCTTCTTCTGTGACGGTCAATTCCACGATGAACTCATGTTCGGCAACTACGATGAGGTAGGGGTTAATGCTTTTAAATATTTGTGATTTATACCCACAGCGTATGTTTTAAAATTGTTGTGAGACTTTTAAAAAAGCTAACGCGGTGGGTGTGGACTAACGAACAAGTTCGAACCCACCGCCCCGTTTTTTCTTGGTGTGTGAAACGAAAGACATTGACAAAGCAGGATTCACGGGCGATGCGAGGTCTTCGCAGTAATGGATGGACCCCGGGAGGGCCTTTGGCGAAGACGGTATGAAAGTCCGACTACCGGAACTTATCTGGTGGTCCACGGAGCAGCCCACCGGCGCGCCTCGCCGGCAGCGGGAGGCGGGGGCACACAGAGTGCCACTGGAAGGAACCACCGCAGCTGAGTACACAGTGGTAGAACGCGGTCCCAAGACCGCGCAGGACAAGAGGAGGACGAGAGGTGGCGGCCCGGTCGCGTCCGCTGGCAAGGGCGGCCCCACGTGGGGCTACGGTTCCCTCACGCAGGGGAAGCACACCCCCCGGTCCGCTCGGCCGTAACCGGCCGAGCAGACCTTCCCGGCGGCCGGGCCAGGCTGGGCCACACCGGGGGGTCGAACATGGTTCGGGCCGACCCAGGGGGTTGGGTCGGGTCGGTCCGGGCCCAGAACCCCCGTTTTCGGACCTTTTCGTTCTTTTGCTCATAACTTAAGCTATGGGCCTCCGATCGATGCACCGTCAGCGGCAATGTGATCATGGGATCGAGAAGGTAGTTTCAGTATATCGCACTCAAGGTTTCAGAGTACTTGGGGTTTGGCCGGGTTGGATCATACACGAAACCAACCGGGCCCTCGGAGCGGAAACACTTATATCTTGAGCTCCAGACGTCCGATTGATGTGTCGTCGACTTTGATGGATTTCTCTAAGTGAGACGGATCTTTTTTATTACACCGCTCGAGGTTTGGATTCAGGTGGAGTATGGTCGGGTTGGTTTTGACTTAAAAACCAACCGGGCCCCTGGGACGAAAAAGCCAATAACTCTCAGACCGGGCGTCCGATTGATGCGCTGTCTGTGACGTTGAGTTCCTGTTGATGATACATAACTTTTGGATACATAAACTCCAGACTATTTCTCAGTTGATGTATCAGACCCTCTTATCGTGGAGCGGACCCCCCCCGAATGAGCTTGGTGTGTGCGGGCCCCCTAGAGTTGGCTGCGTCTACGACGACAATGAAGATAGTACGGGTATCCTCCGTGGGATCGGCTGTGACCACTACGGTACTTTTTGATGGGTCGGAATAAACGCAAGGGAATGATGGCAAGAGGGGGGGTGAATTGCCTTTTAAAAAATGATTAACAAATTAAAATCAAAGTAAAGAATGCAGCGGAAATAAAGGAGGCAAGACACCCGAAATTGATAACGGAGTTCGGCCAAAACCCGGCCTACGTCTCCGCTCCCAACTCAACCGTTGAGAGATTCCTACCGCTTGCTTTTCAATGGTTTTAGCAAGAAACCCACTAGGCTTTGAGGTAGCACTAGGACCTATTACAGCTTGCTTTTGTGGTTTAGCAAGAACCCACTTGCTTTTAATGGTTTAGCAAGAACCCACTAGTCTTTTTACGGGTGAAGACTAGCTCACCGAGACACAAGCCTTTTAAAGGAAAAGCTTGAGAAAACCTCTTCACACCTTAGTGGTGGTGTGAGAACCCAAAGAAAGAGGGGATGAAAAAGGGTTGGGGTTTGTAGGCACAAACCCAATTTTAAAGCTCAAAATAAATAAAACAATAAAACCCGTAATGGAGAAGCCTTGGGCGCCTTTGATTGATTGATGATGTTTGAGGGCCGCTTCCAAGCTTCTATGGAGGTGCTCTTGGATGTGGAAGTTGTTGGAGCACTTTGGGTTCCCTTGGAACAATCCGTCGGAGCTTCGCCAAAGATGTAAAAATGTGTCCGGTGGCTTGGATGATGATCCGGTGCTTCCTAGGCCTTTATTTATAGGCTAGGAACCTTCAAGTATCCGTTGGAGGGCTTTGGAGCCGTTGGAAAAGGCCTCGGAGCCGTTGGGAGGCTTTTGGAGTTGACTGGTCAAAGCCAACGGCTAGTTTGACCAGTGCTACCGGCGGGCCGGTGCAGGGCCACCGGCTGGCCGGTGCCTTGACAGTGGCTGAGTCTTCTTTTCCA
This sequence comes from Viscum album, assembly GCA_963277665.1. NCBI lineage: Eukaryota > Viridiplantae > Streptophyta > Magnoliopsida > Santalales > Viscaceae > Viscum > Viscum album. Next base: position 1,600,082,852 of record OY728161.1, read on the forward strand.
GGCACCACCGGCTGACCGGTGCCAGAGCCACCGGCTGGCCGGTGGTGAGGCAGTAGCAAACCCTGTTCAATCTGGGTGCCACCGGCTGGCCGGTGCTTGGCCACCGGTTGGCCGGTGAGATGGCAGTGGCTCAGCATCCTTCCCAGGGTCCACCGGCCGACCGGTGGTGAAGCCACCAGTTGGCCGGTGGACTGATTTTCAGTCCACTTGTGTTCCTTTCCCACTTAAGCTTGCTTGGCCCAATTCCTTGGCCACCTGATTTGATTCCTATCAATCCAAAAACACTTGAAAGAGGATTAGATAAATATGAGGGTGATTGTGATCATGAAAATAAAACCTTGAGGGGTTCGAGAGGTACAACAATCTCCCCCTATTTTGATGATCACAATCACCAAAACAATTAATGTAAAATGCTGAAATTGAAAGGAAATACTAAGCATGATGAAAATGATTCTCCCCCAATCAATCAAAAAATTTCTCCCCCTTTGTGATTATCAAAATAGAATGGGGCATAAAACTTGATTGAGGGATTCGATGAAAAACGAGATTTTAAAACAATTGAAAATGATACTAATTGTTGGAAATTTTGAAATGAAAAATTGAATTGAAAGTTTTGAATCAAAAACCAATTGAAATTCGAAATTTGAGACCAAATGAAATTTTTGAAATTGAGAGTTTTGAAAAATCGATACCAACTGTTGGATATTTAAAAAAAATTTAATAGAAAATTTGAATTTCAAAGCCAAGTGTTGAGTTTGAAATGAAAACTTTGAATACACAAAAAGGCTTAAAAAATCCTAACTCCCCCTAAATAAAAACAAAGAATCACTGGGGAGTGGTTTTTGAAACCGAAACAAATTTAGGCCCGGAGAGACTTGCCAAAAGGGATTTTTCAATCCAAATTTGTTTCATGGCGGGTCTTCTCCTATAAAATTCATCGGAATAGAAAATCGATTTGGGTTGGCCGTACCGGGCGTTTTTACAATTACATTCATAAATGAGATGCCCGGGTTTTTTGCAATAGTTACAAAATTTAAAGCAAGAGATCCCCCTTACAAAAATAGTGGGTGCATGGGAGGAGGAAGCTCGGTTGGTATATCCTAACCCTTGGGTGGTTCTAGATATACGTTGGGAACCAAGCAAATTGTTCAAATTTTGTTCCCCTTGGGTGAACTTGGCTAGGGTCTCCCTTAGGTCTTTGATGGTTGATTCCATGGAATCAACATTTGGAAAATTTTGGATTTTAAGGGTCAACTCTTCCTTCTCTTTAAGAAGTTGTTCTTTTTCGGAAGAGAGTTTTTTGAAAGACTTTTTCAAAGAAACAAATTTTGAAGATAAAGCATGAAAACCATTTTCTAATTGATCTCTAGCATGTGAGAGTTCTTCATATGACAAATGATTTAAAGAATTGGAATTTGAAGAGCAAGAGGAGGAGGAGTCGGAAGATGTTACCTCATGGAATGCCATTAGGCATTTTGTACCTTGGTCGCTCGAGGAGGAGGAGGAGGATGATGAGGAGTCACTCCATGTGGCCTTGAGGACCTTTTTCTTTCCTTTCTCCTTGTGCGTGGCCCGTTTCTTGTTGAGTGGGCAATCGGGCTTGTAATGGCCCTTTTCGCCGCACCCGTAGCATTTTACCTTTGGCTCGATTCTTGCGGTGGGTTCTTGCTTTCGCGCCTTGCGATATTTCTTCTTCTTGTGATTCTTCATGAATTTTTGCATTTGGCGGGCGAGATTCTCCATTTCCGAGTCGCCGCTTGATGATGAAGAAGATGAGGAAGATGAAGATGAGGAGGTGCTTACTTCTTTTTGTACCTTGAGGGCGATGTTCTTTGGTGTCTTGATTGGTGTGCCCTCCTTTTGAGCTTGCCTCCTCATCGTGATCTCGTACGTCATTAGGGATCCGATGAGCTCCTCTACCGGCATATTTTTGATGTCCTTGGCTTCTTGGATCGCCGTCACCTTTGGTGCCCATGAGCTCGGAAGGACCCATAGGATCTTCTTCACCATAGTTTCTGCAGAAATATTATCTCCAAGAGACTTTCTACCATTGCACACGTCAGTAAATCGAGTAAACATTTCAGAAATTGATTCATTTGGGTGCATGGAAAAAGATTCAAAATCTTGTCTATACATGTCTAACCGAGTATCCTTCACTTTATTAGTGCCCTCATGGGTCACTTCCAATAGTTTCCAAATCTCATGTGAAGTGGTGCAAGTGGAAACTCGGTTGAACTCATTTCGGTCAAGGCCGCAATGAAGAGCATTCATGGCTTTGCCATCTAGCTCAAAATTTCTAATGTCGGCTTGGGTCCATTTGGATTCGTCGGGGGTAGACAAAGTGTAACCTTGCATGACAATTTTATAAATGGGATACCCTATACTTCTAAGAAAAGTAGTCATGCGGGTTTTCCAATAATTATAGTCGGACCCATCAAAAAATGGAGCCCGACCCAAAGAGTAGCCCTCGGGGGCGAAAGAGGTAGATGCCATCAAAAAAAGATCTTAACTTTGAAACCGGGTTAAGGAATTACTCAAAGGTCCCTCTGATACCAATTGATGGGTCGGAATAAACGCAAGGGAATGATGGCAAGAGGGGGGGTGAATTGCCTTTTAAAAAATGATTAACAAATTAAAATCAAAGTAAAGAATGCAGCGGAAATAAAGGAGGCAAGACACCCGAAATTGATAATGGAGTTCGGCCAAAACCCGGCCTACGTCTCCGCTCCCAACTCAACCGTTGAGAGATTCCTACCGCTTGCTTTTCAATGGTTTTAGCAAGAAACCCACTAGGCTTTGAGGTAGCACTAGGACCTATTACAGCTTGCTTTTGTGGTTTAGCAAGAACCCACTTGCTTTTAATGGTTTAGCAAGAACCCACTAGTCTTTTTACGGGTGAAGACTAGCTCACCGAGACACAAGCCTTTTAAAGGAAAAGCTTGAGAAAACCTCTTCACACCTTAGTGGTGGTGTGAGAACCCAAAGAAAGAGGGGATGAAAAAGGGTTGGGGTTTGTAGGCACAAACCCAATTTTAAAGCTCAAAATAAATAAAACAATAAAACCCGTAATGGAGAAGCCTTGGGCGCCTTTGATTGATTGATGATGTTTGAGGGCCACTTCCAAGCTTCTATGGAGGTGCTCTTGGATGTGGAAGTTGTTGGAGCACTTTGGGTTCCCTTGGAACAATCCGTCGGAGCTTCGCCAAAGATGTAAAAATGTGTCCGGTGGCTTGGATGATGATCCGGTGCTTCCTAGGCCTTTATTTATAGGCTAGGAACCTTCAAGTATCCGTTGGAGGGCTTTGGAGCCGTTGGAAAAGGCCTCGGAGCCGTTGGGAGGCTTTTGGAGTTGACTGGTCAAAGCCAACGGCTAGTTTGACCAGTGCTACCGGCTGGCCGGTGCAGGGCCACCGGCTGGCCGGTGCAGGGCCACCGGCTGGCCGGTGCCTTGACAGTGGCTGAGTCTTCTTTTCCAGGCACCACCGGCTGACCGGTGCCAGAGCCACCGGCTGGCCGGTGGTGAGGCAGTAGAAAACCCTGTTCAATCTGGGTGCCACCGGCTGGCCGGTGCTTGGCCACCGGTTGGCCGGTGAGATGGCAGTGGCTCAGCATCCTTCCCAGGGTCCACCGGCCGACCGGTGGTGAAGCCACCAGTTGGCCGGTGGACTGATTTTCAGTCCACTTGTGTTCCTTTGCCACTTAAGCTTGCTTGGCCCAATTCCTTGGCCACCTGATTTGATTCCTATCAATCCAAAAACACTTGAAAGAGGATTAGATAAATATGAGGGTGATTGTGATCATGAAAATAAAACCTTGAGGGGTTCGAGAGGTACAACACTTTTTGGGATACATCAACTCCAGAGTACATGTCAGTTGATGCATCGACCTCTTGGCTCATAGAGTGGACCCTCCCGGAAAGAGCATGCTGTGTGCGGAAACCCTAGAGCCGGTTGAGACGTGATGCCAGCTGATCGAACGACACTGTGTGTTATGGAAGGACCAGTGGGAAGCGCTTGGTTGTAGCAGTAGACCCGCGGCGGAGGAGCGCTTGGTTGTAGCGGCAGACCCACAGTACTCAACAAAAGAAGTAACTCTGGAGGCTATGTGTGGGAGTGCTTGGTTGTAGCGGCAGAACCACGATGGAGTAGCACTTGGTTGTAGCGGAAGACCTACGACGGAGGAGCGCTCGGTAGTAGCAGCACGAGGAGCGCTTGGTTATAGCAGCAGCCCCATGGCAGAGGAGTGCTTGGTTGTAGCGGAAGACCCATGGTGGGACGCGCTTGGTTGTAGCAGCAGGCCCATTGTACTCGATAGGTGGATTACTATATCAGTCTAAGGATAGAGGGAAGTGCTTGGTCGTAGCGGTATACCCACTGAACATGATAGAGAAGGAGATTCCAAATAGCTATGGTTTCAACTTCATTATCGATCTTGTGTGGGACATTTCTGGGGTTAGTACCTACCAATCCATTGTGGGTCTGGCGTCTTAGATGAATCTGTGACTACATCTGATCATCTCTATCGTCTTACAAAGAATTATACCTGTGTGAGCTAAATCCTGTTTTGCTTTCCTATGCTGATTGTGTTGTGCTATACTGTGTGGATTTACGTTTTTCTTTCCTGTGTGGACTGGGTTGTACATGAGCTCATATTTTAGAGCGTACTGGAATTTATGACTTAGGTATATGTATGGGCATATACCTACGCAGTGTCGGATGTTACTTCGTGATTGTATCATTCCATTGTGGTTTATCCTTTGTGGATTCTAGGAGGCCTTCGGGGGTCTCGAGGTCCCTACTAAGTAGCTTATACTCACCCCTGCACGGGCTATGCCCACACTACGTTGTGTTGGTTGTAGACGACGGACTGCGCTGATCGTGGTTGAGGATTGCGGAGCAGGACGGTACCTGGAGTTGGACCACTAGGCGGGACATACTCGGAGCGGTCGGCTGGACCCGAGGAGCAGTGGAGGCTATATGTACCCACCCTTCAGGTGGAATTTCCAGTGGACGGCTCGACGCTGCGGCTCTAATTTTCAGTTTCTGTTTTCCCTTCCATTTGTACTTTACTTTCAGTTTGTGTTTGTATAGTGGCCCACTTACTTTTCGGCACTTACTGTTGTACTTAGATTTTACATAGTGTTACTTCTACTGCTTGCTTGCTCTGTGGTGTTTGTTTACATTATAAACACAATGCCTTCCTTTTTTCTACCGGCATTTACGCCTTGGTGCTAGTCGCCAGCCCCTGGCCTATGGAAGGAAGGCTTCTGGTAGTCACGGCACGAGCCCCGAGGATGGTTCGTGACATGATGGCTAAATTAACACCATGTAAAAAAAATTTACAATGTGATATTTGTTTAAGTCATTTTTTCCTTTTAATTTATGTTAATTAAAATAATGTGTCATTATCACTCCCATGTGCCTCCATGGGGTCCCAAAATCGACCCAAGGATGCCCCTGATAGGCCATGAATCAACCAATAAGGTTTGGACAAGTGTTAATGTAATTTTGAATAATTATAATATTATGTTTTCCTTGACTTACCTTATTTATCTTTAACCATTGTAAATAAAAGTCAGAAGTAACTATTCAACAAAAATTATTTACATGTTATTTAACAAAATTTTACATACTAATAATAGCCATGTATGTCAGATTTAATAAATGTAATTCACAGAAGTGAAAAAATTCATTTAAATTAATAATTTAGTTTTTTATCTACTACTAAGTGGTTTCACTATTCATAAAAAATTTTTGTTTTTCAAAAAACTACCAAAAATTAAGAATATGATATATTTGATATTACGAATTCAAAAATAATTTCTATTTCACTAAATTAAAAAAATTGAAGTCTCATTAATTAATTAAAAATTAATTCCCGTTGTTAAAATAAATGGTATGTTTTTAAGAAATAATATCTATCAAAAGGTTGATACTTGTTTATATCGAATTTCAATGTAAAATTAATTCCAATGACAAAAACTGGATTAAATGGTAAAAATAGAACCTAATTATACATTAAAACCAATTAAAAAGATAATCTTACCATACAAATAAATTATATTAAAAGGTAGTTTTGAATTAAAATATAAAATGTTTCACTTTTCATAAAAAATTACATTTTATAAAAAAAAACCAAAATTTCATCAAAAGTAAATTTTGATGTCCCAATTCTAAAGAATAATTTTACATGGTCAAATAGATCATATAATAGTGACCAAAACTATATTTAAAGAGGGTTCTCCATTAAAAGGAGGTAAATTGTCATTTTAATGTAAATTATGCTTAAAATTAGATTTATTCACATTTTAAGCCTCTAACATTTATTGGATTAATGTAAATATATTTATAAAATATGTATAATCATATTGTAGTTATTTTTGTTCATTATTCCTAACACAATGTCTAGAAGTTAACTACCATTTAAAATAATAATATTATATTATCAGTGTGCAACGTATGATTTCAATGAAACCTATTGTTGATTATCTGGTACGATATCGAACATAGAAACCCAATTAAAGTAAAATTAATATTTAATTAAGAAAAATATTAATAAATTGAAAATATCTTATTCTTAATTTTCCTTTGATGTTACAGATACTATTCATTTTAATGGGTTTAGAGATTTTCTATGTGAAAAGTTTTATATATACATGTTTTATCTGAAAAAGTTCTGTGATATAATCATACTAAAAATTGAAAAAAATTCAGTGACTATATATACATCTCAATTCACTCACATTGATTTCTTAAAAATGGAGTTAATTGCTAGTGAAACACTAATGGCCGAGATACTCAAGGAATTACTAAGTATTGAGGTATTATTTGAATTGGTTATGATCAATATTTTGGATAATACTCAATTGGTTACAGTGTTTTTGGTCAAGGATATGGATTTTATAAGAAATCATAGTGGAGGGAACACAATTTTACAAGATTTTATGATTAGTTAAAATAATTTATGAAATAAAATACAAAATGGGGGACTACTCATATCGTAATATGGAACCATATAACTAGTCTACTGAATTTCTATTTCAAGCACCATGTCATAAAAATAATTCCATGTGATTTTAGTTTATATCTCTTTAGAAAAGGAAGAAGGAATATACTACACAAAAAAAGAGATTTCAAAAAAATTTATATAAAGTTAATTTTAAGAATTATTTTGCATAAAAATTGAGGTAAATAGAACAATATACCCCTACTCATTATAAGTCATCAAATTATAAGATTAAAAAATTCCATCAGAATCAATATCATCACTAGAGTTATGTGAACATGGATATCACCTGAAACACCACATTTGCCTAATAAAGATTTTATTTGGGGAAATAACAATTCTATTGGGGATGATAAATTGCTGTGTTGATATTGAGTATTACATTACCTAAGAATCTAGGTCCCTATAAATAGATAGGTATAACACCTCTTAACTTGTTTCTTATGAAAGTTTTGTTTTTATTGATGGGTCAACTTTTTTTATATCCCACTTAGTTAATGAAATTTGATTTCATATTGATATAATTCCTTGCATCATGTGTATTAAGAGGCCTCTTATAGAGTGGGAGTGAATACAGTTCTGCTACCCAAAATATACATTTACCCTTAATGATGTGTAGTTTCATAGGATGCTTATGGTCATTGAGAATAATATTTTTATCTAACTATTGTATCAGATATTTTAGTGTAATTTAGTGACCACATTGAATTTAATGATTAAAAAGTTATTTGTCTAATACTTATGATCAAATTTTTAAAATTATTATTGACTATGGAAATTTAAAGTATCCCATCTACTATCTTTAAAAATATAGCTGTTGAAGCGAATAATGACATGATTTGATGGACTACATATAACATCCCAACTCATTATTACATACATAAACATGATTCATTACATAGATCATTCACTTGATACAACATAGAATATCGAGAGGTCAATTTTATTTGGGTCTTAAGAACATTACATAACAAATTAAAGCATATAACACAATATCTTATTGAAAAAATCCATTACATGACTATTACATTACCTCGTACATAGCATTGCATAGGATCACCTGAGGACATGCATAAGAAAAGGGTTAGATATAAATCTATGTAATGGAGTAAACATGGAATAACATTAGAAATATAACGTATGTTAGAAAATAGGCATATCAATGGAGAAATGGAGAAAAATGAACAAAAAGGCATGATAAATCATGATAATCATATCATGGAAATGTGGCAACAACACTTAACATGAAATTAGCATTAGCCAAGGCTCATTGCACCTAGAGCATGAGTAAACCATCATTGAATAAGAAGTATGAGTAAACCCTCTATTCACTTAAATAATAATTATTCCACAATAATTTCACATAATGTTTCATTATACAATAATTTACCCAATGCATTGGAGCACTATTAGGGTACACCCTTCATAATCATTTCATTTCATGCATAAGTGATCCACATAGATCATACAACATGGATTCATTAAAAAATTAATTTATTCCTTGAATAAAAGATTTGGAATACATAAATTTAATTAGTCGATAAAAAATAACACAATCATAAACGTGTAAACCCTTGATAGAGTAGTGGTTATGGTATTCACTACACAATGATTTTGGCATGTAAATATTTGTGTAATTTTGGCAAAAAATGGTGTGATATAAGATTTCCTAAAAATTAATGATGAGAGAGAAAGAGGTGTCTCATCATATGTATATTAAATGTATAGTAAGGAGGTAATGGGATATAATATATGAACATATATAATGGATTCTATATGAATAAGAAAAAATAATTTATTTAATATAAATGAGTAGATAGAAATTCCTTACGGAATTTCGGCACTATAATAAGGGTACATGTGAGGTATTAATAAGGGAGAAATGGGGTGTCTCATCATTAAAAAATAAAGATTAAAGTACGGGGGGTTCATAATCATACCCTAACACTTATAATTTCCTGTGAAAGGGAATAATAATATTAAGAATCTTGGATAAAAAAGGAAGGATGGAATCCCTTACAAGGATGTGTGATCCAAAAGGCCTGGGTGGAGCTTGAGAGAGAATTCATGGGAGCTTGTGGCACCTCACGAAGATTATAGATAAATGAGGGAAGAGGTTGGATGAACTCCAGGGGCATTTAGTGAAGTGTATGTGGGATAATGGGTGGGTCTATATAGGAAAGGAGAAGAAATTATTTATTATTTAGGTTTGGGACACTTCAAATTATACTAATCAAAACCACAGACCATCCCATTGTTCTTTCCCATGGTATTTGCAAAAGGGGAGTGGAAAACAAAATTTTATAAGGATAATGACTTAACATAATAAAATAAGATTGTTTCTTATGTGGAGGTGAGTCACAATCTATAAGAAACTAATTAAAAAAGATAAAATGTTTTATATGTATTGGAGGGTCCACTATGGCATCATTAAATAAATTAAACCAATCTATCATCACATTATTTCCAAGATAAATCATATATTGGCATAATATAATTTTTATAGTATTTTATTACAACACTATTCAGTCATGATAATGTCATAAAACACAATATATATTTAAATTTTATTTAAATTTTTACCCAAAAATCCAACTAACTCAGAAAATTATGAAAAAATCACAATTTGATAATTTTGATGTCCTGATTACAGAATAATATTCAATATTTCCAAATAAATTTCAAAAATGTAAATGTTAACTTTAAAAAAAACTTACATTTATCGAAAATTCATGTGGTTTGACATGAATAGCATTCAAACCATAATAAAAATCATAATTTTATTCATAAAACATTATCTAATCATTTATGATTAATAAAAAATATTTTACTAATAATAATGTTTTATTATAATAATATTAAATTCAAAAATCCATTTATTAATCAAAATATATTTCTTAGATGAAACTTAAATTAAAATACTATTTATAGTTTAAAAACTATTTACAATGTAACAATAATAAATTTAATTTATATTCATTATTATATACAAAAATTACGCACAGATTCGTTGTGATAAGGTCTTGTTACATAACACCTTATAACACATGCATAAGACCGAAGGGTAATATGTGTGATAGTGACATGCACTTGGGGTGTCTCAGATAACATCACTCGAGTGGTAATCTCTATCAACTTCCAGTTCTCTTAGAGGAGTTTCCGTTCAAGTTTAACGTATTGAAGCATGGCTTGGGCTTAGTCAAGAGGGAAGACCAGTGATGCCACCCCCTTTTCGAGCGCCGACAAATGGGAATCATATGATGAAAGTATACTGGATGAGGCCATCTCTTCCTTTCACTAAGTAAATTGTATTTTTTAATTCCCTATATTTATACTAATCATGTGTTCAATAATAAACAACTATTTTACCAATTTTCAGAATTCCTAATGGTCTTTTAAAATACAAAATCATAAAACCATGGAAGTTCATATGTTTTATAACCATTTTACATAATATGACCATTAATTATATTAAGATTAATTTCAATTAATTAATGTTCGGGTCGTTACATTAAACCCTTTATTTCATGTACCACTTGATATGCGTTCAAAATTGTAACAAACTCCTGATAAGAGATCAATTAATTGATAATCTTACATGGGAGAAGTTTACAAGAAATATTAACCTCTCAATGGGGAGGAAATCTGAAAAAATCCTATAGAAATAGATCTATGTTCCAGTCCATGACCCATGGATGTTCAACCAGTGATGTTTTATTAGAGGTTTAAAAGAAAAATATGGGTGACTTGCATGAAATCATACAAATAATCAAAGAAACTACTCCGTTCCTCCCATATAATGGATCCGTGTCACCATGAAAGAATGGATTCATCCCATAAAGAGTAAAAAACTATAATCTATGGAAATGGTATTCTATATGAACATTGAAGCTGATAAAACAATCAATTTTGATGAACTCATGTTATATATATCTAATCCTAACAAATAATGGATGAACACCTTACCTATAACAATGTGTAGTGAAGAATATGATTCTTCTAGAATATCATGTGTTGTATGTAGAATCCCTAGATTAGTCATTACTTATTTTATCTTCCCCTAGGGAGAATCTACATTTATCCAAGGTAAATATTCTCCATACATATAAAAATCATACTATAATTTTGATCCATTAGATTATGTGGATCATACAATACACCCCTATGAAGTAAACTGATTGATGTGAAAAGGATTTCTTAGATGCCCATAATGCAAGAATTTACTCAAATTCCCATGTAAAATAATTTTTTTGTGTTTTAACTTCCATCACTAATATAACATAACTATATTATTCACCATATAATTCACATGAGCTATACCTAATGCAAATTGAATACTATTCCCTATACCCTGATGGGACTCATACAACTTCTGAATGTGACCAAATGAAAAACAATAGATACCACCCACTAAACAGAAAACACTATGACTTTTCATACTAGTTAAATCTTTTTCTTTTATAGTTCCTTATCAACCACCTCTAAATATATCAGCATGTAGAGAATAATAATAATAAAAATTATCTCAGGCTTCATCAAAATCTCATAACATTACCCTTTGAGGAAATCATTCAAAAATATATATGTAGAGACGTGAACCAACTGAATAAATATAGTGAAATATCTCATCTCCAAATTACCCCATTTTTCAATTATCAATAAAAATTGACCTTCAACCAATTCATGGTTTCTAGGTAGAATGTTTAGTTAAAATCGACATTTAATGTTTTCCATTTGAGAGCATCATCTTCCCTATCATTTACCATTAAATATCACCACATTATACCATGTCCTTAATGAATTTTTGTGTAAAATGAATCCTCTAAGGTTTTATGGGTCTTAAAAAACTAAAATATCCACTAAATAATATTTATCTTCTCCTAATGATTATTTGGTAAAATTTTCACATTCAAAAAACTATTGATTATAACCAGTAAAGTATTTATCATGGGCCGCCATAAATATATACTCTCAACCCCCACTTAATAAAATGATTGGACAATGTGAATCACTCAATCCCTAATATTTAGATCAAGATGAGGTTTTTCCATTGACATTTTCTCTACAACACACATTCTATACCTTGATGAGGTCCTTATATGAGACATGTGTACAAGACAGAAAACATAATATCAGTCAATCTAAAATTCATTTTCAAGCCACATTAAATGAATCAAAAGAAAACCCTTTCATGGTTACCATAAAGAAACATTAACATACAAAGAAACCCCAAATGAAATTAGAGTTAAAAGATCAGTAAATTTTTTTTTAAACATTGAACTATTTGGTCACATAGTTTTTATAAACACACAAAAACATTACAGGTGTTATTTCAATTTGAGACAGAATAACCCTTAGTTTTCACATTGTTTCGACCAACAAAGTTCCTTTACCATTTACCCCTTGAAGACTTCCCCATTTCCTCCTAAAAAATCCAAATAACACTATTCCTCGTACTGTAACTCAATTAAATGGGGGGAATACATCAAATTGTCATTACATTAACTATATCCAAGGTCAAAATGTAAATAGATTCCCAAAACACCCATGGAAATCATTATCCATCACGAAGAAGAGATTTTTAAAAAATCCTCTACAAATACCTCTAAATTATTAATGTTACAAGAACTTTTCTATAACTGAATTCAAAATAAATATTCCCCCCAATAAATATTTTTTATGAAACATAATTTTTTGACCCAATCATTCACCAGATCTGGTGTTCCAAATGGCCAGAAGATCATTATCAATCTCCATGGTTTGGATACAAGCATCAAGAAGAATGAATAATAAATTTGGAATGGTATCACCCATGATAAACCAGCATTAACCATACATGAAATTAGAAGTCCATTCCAACATCATCATACAAAAAAAATATAATTATATATCAAGAGAAATGGAAAAAAGAAAAACCTTATTCTATATAGAATGTTATATACAAACATGTAGTATTTGGATATATATATATATATATGGAATCTTAGATCAAAATCTCATAACACTCATGTGAAATGATTCAATATTTTTATAAAATACCATTAAAACATTTTATATAAATATTCATTAAATATCACAAATACACACTCATATACAATATATGTTTAGTGTCATTGAAGACTAGATTCACTATTATTTTATTTCATGAATGACCTTCAATGTATCTGTAAGAGATATTCCCATTTAGTGCTATTTATAGACAGATCCTACTTAAGACATATCATTATAACTCGGGGATAGGAAATATAGGAAACTATTAGATCATATTCTAAATAATTGTAAACAAGGAAGATATTAATGTGACATGATCATATGGGTATGTGAACATGAGAATAACATTTGAAAACTATCACATGTAAATCATTGATAAAAAACTATAGTCATGTAATAAATCATGGAACATAAGAAGACATGAATCATTGTATGATAAAAGATGATGATCTATTTGAGTGTTCTAATTTCATAAGACATGTATTTTTGAGTTCATGAAAACATAGAATATCTTATGTGATGGGTATCTCCAAATACATTAATAACACGTTAGACTTTGGTTAATCAGCTTTTTTACCTACTCTGGGATTGATATAATCTTGCACGCACACACTTTTTTTATATTGGGATATCCTGCTATGTACCCTTTCGATTTGTGATTGGGATAATGTCTAGTGTACCCTCTTATTTCTTTCTTGGTATAACCTCCAATATAACATATTTTTCGGGCTACAGATAACCACTTTTGTATCTTATTATTTTGTCTTGGGATAAATTCATGTGTACCCTCTTAATTTTCATCTACTATAACCTCTCTAGTAACCATTGATATTTTAGAAAATTTATCATTCTATAATGCATTGGAGGGAGATATATGTCTCACACGTCCTATAATCCATACCATAGACTAACATAATATCCTATAACATTCAACATATCAGAACTAATGAAAACATATAGGTTTCATAAATAATTTCACCATAGCATAACCCCTAAAAATAAATGGGTCTAATAAAAATTTCATTATAACATACTCTATAAAAAATATATGGGTTTCATAATTATCTTTTCCTTATAAAAAACCATTCAGGGAATGAATAAAAAATTTATCTGATGATCATATCACAACAAAATATAAATTAATATCAAATATTATCATCCTAGATGGAAAATAATTTTAAATTAATAGTCACTTTGGATGATTCATGAGAAAAATATCCCTTCCACCTTAAAAAACACATTTCTAAAACATAAAAAATTTTAAAATACTTTTTTTAAATGAACATTGAAATTTATAAATGAATCTATAAAACATTGATGAGTCATGATGGTCTAAAATACTATTCATGTCATATAGGATAAATCAATCATTTATTTTCCATTTGTGTAAAAATACTAACATCCATTATTTTGTAAAATGACATGGATATTCCATTTAATTAGTTTTTGTAAAAATCAAATATGGGAAAATTTGTCTTTAAAAAATCATATTGAAAATTTTATGAAATATTAGAAATATTTTTTTTAGAATAAAATGAATATGAAAGAAAAAGGTTTTTTTATTCAAATTGATAAATAATGTCAGTTTAGTTTCATAACAAATTTTTTAATTGTGAGTACGTACATAATGGAAAATCAATATAAAACATGATTTCTCGTGTAATAAATATAGGATAATTAAATAATGAATTTATAGAGAAATGGATCCTAATATTTCATTATCATAAGAATAAATAAAAAAATTTAATAAAAAATATATTTTACCATTAAACCATTACCCCATTATGAACATTGAAACATAATCCCCACAAAATAACAACATTAAATGAAACCGAAAATACCATCACAATAATTAAATTAATGAAATTATATTTCTAATGGGATTTATATAAACCTTATAACATTAAATGGGTTCATATCATAACATATTATTCAATGAATATAAATTGACAAAAAAAATACATTTTGGCTTTAGTATCTTTTTAACCATAAACCACATGAAAGAGGGTTCCTGAAATGGATATGTATATCACCATATTTTTAAGAGATTAATAGTAAAATCCATTCATGGGATGTATATAAAACACATAAAATAAAGAGTTGGTTAATATAACATGTTTTTATAGAAGTAAAAATGTTACAATAAAATCCCTTAATGGAAGTCTAGATTTCCTTCGTACTCATTCAAGCCTCCTATTTGAAGAAACTCTTATGGATCTCTTATGAAGTACCCTAGTGATGGAATTCATGTAACAACAGTAGATATATGACAAGAATAATGATATTTGAGGGTTATTTCTGTTTTGTTTTTCTGAACTAGATTATTTTAATGGTGCGAATAAGTGACAGGTGGAGTTTCCATTTTATAATTAGGGGAAAGGAATGAAAAATTAGAATTTAGTTTTAGATTTACAAAAAAATAAATATAATAAAGTCATTCCAAATTGGAAATAGTCAAAATTACCATTTATTATAAAATTGAAGTATAATATTATAATATTTCCACTAAATAAAACATTTTGCTGTTTTAAAGTAATTTTAAATCATATCTTCTTAATTCGACCACATGGGAAACCCATTTTTACCTTAATTATGGTAATTAATTTTTTTACTGTTTCCAATATTCATCATGGTCCAAAATAATTTAACATTATTATACAATATAAATATTACTAATTTACCATATGGAATCAATTTTTCTATATTCCATTAGAACGGTGGAAATTGTTTAATTTAAAATTATTCCCAAAAATGTGATGAGAAATGGTTTTCGAGAGAGAAATTTGTCAAATGTTTAAAAAGAATTATAATTAATTAGATATTAAATTTATTATAAATTTATAAATTGGATTAATAGACATATAATTAATGTAATTTAACCTTTTGAACCATAGTTTAAAAATATTTAGTTTTTTAGAATTCCCTAATGGAAATAAAAATTCTATATGAAAACTAGTTCTCTTCACTATTCATCAAAAAATTTATCTTTTCGTAAATTTCTCAAGTATTAATGCCAAGAAAAAATTAAAATAATTATTACATGAATAATATTATTCTTCGAAATACATATTCAAAATATGCAATCAATTAATTGAAAAATATGTGAGCCAAAATATGACAAAACATGTCATTATAAAAAGATTTTTTTATACTATAAACATAGATTTACTATTGTTTATTATTTATAAAACCAATAATATGAATGTAAAAAAGTTTAGAAAAGATATTATATATAAATATAAATAAAATAATTAAGGAAAATAATGTGTATAATTTTATATTATAAAACACATTTTGGTGGATGTAAATAATTTTGTTAGAAAATTATTTTTTCTTTTTCCACAGCTTTAAATTTTCATTTCAAATTAATAGGTCCCAAAATAATAAATTATATATAAACAAGTGTAATCCATTTTTCATAATTTATTAAATCCTATTCATACTCACCATTCCAATAACAAGGTGATAACTACTATATTAAATAATAACATTTCAATAGTTTTTTAGGATTTTTTTAAACTATAAGTTTTGTGTAACACTAGCTACACACAGTGTTATGTGTAATACATGATAAATTTAGTGTTTCATGTAACATAAGATAAAATATGTGTTTTTAATAATTAAATATCAAATTGATTAAATTTACTTGAAAAATAAATATTTCAAAATATATTAGTGTGTTATATTATATCCCTCTTAAAATGAATTATGCCTTCAAAATTTGTAAATTTGGTTCCAAAAATTGATGATATTTCATCCTGATTACTTACTTAACATCCTAAAAAATGTGGGATTTCCCATAAATGTTGAAAAGGTGAGAGGTATTATTTAATATCACATTCTAGTTTTGATCAACAACCTCAACTGACTACTCCATAAAAGAAATATCATTCCCCAACAGTACGACCTCAGAGTTCAGTACATAATATGGATCAAAAGTTCCCTTAATTAAGATTGTTACATCGAAAATAATGTGAACCTAATGGAGGTTTTTGTTGAAGCACCATGTGAAAATCTACTAGTCCAATAATGTTATGAGTTTAAAATGGATTGATATACATTGTACATAGTTTTCAACTATTTCATCACTAATGAAATTATTAGAAATAACTTCTCACCAACATCAAAATCTACATCAAATTCATGATTATCACAAGAACAGTTTTGTTAAATTTTTAATTCCCTTGGCTGATTTTTTAATTTTTTATGGTCAAGTAAAAAAATTTGGATAAAATAAAATCCTCTTTTAATATAAACATGTATCCCTTACATGAACTGGGTTCCCATATTCTCAAATAATTGATGAATAATATCTTAAAGGCCTGGTGGAATGTAGGGATTACATGGTTGAATGGCCCAATGTGATAACACTTTAACACATCATATCTTGATACATGAGAAATTCCATCTCCCATCTAGTAAAATTTCAACATGAATCCTTTTAGAGAAACACATTTCATAATTCTGAGAAATTGTTTTTATAATTATAGAACACTAGAGAGATATAGGGAACCATTCTATATAAAAATTTTGAGGAGGGTTGTATGATGATTTCCAACACACTCATCACATACCTCAAGCCCTATTATTTTTTTTCCACAACATTAATATAGTACACAATTGTTCAACACTATTTTTTATAATGATAATTATAACGAGTAAACAGAATACTCGAGTGAATGAAATTATTGTATGAAAACATAAGTAGAATATAATTTTGATCTCAACCACCATTTAAATCCATAAAGAATATATTATAATGTCATCTTGGGTTTTAATTGAATTCTCAGATCAACCATATATCTGATGATGATACAATGTGAGAAAAAATAACTCTATATCAGGAGCTTACCAAAGAATTCACCAATAACTAGAGGTAATCATCATATCATAATTATATACAATAAAATGTTTTCCTCCATGAAACCCTGCCACTTCTTTGATGTATATATTAGAATGATAGACCAAAAAAATTATTTTATAGTAATGATGTATTTTGACATTACAATGCGATCAACTACAATCCATAATGGCCTCAACAAAAAAGAAAAGATAAAAACAAAAGGATGTCAATTACATTAATCATATTTCCAAAAAGTGTAATAATATTCCTCAAATAAAATTTTCACTAAAAAATATATACAATATAAAAGGGTTATATGATAAAAAAATTCTAGTAAAATATCCTTAATCTCTATAAAATTTAACAATATAAAACCTCAACATGGGTTTAAATAAAATTTAATTTCTATGAAACCATAAATTAAAAAACCAATGGTGGTTTCCCAAACTGTTAGGTTAATTTTAAATGGACATAGAAACACCTAAAAAATTTTATTCATTAGTTATTATTTATATAATATATTATGTCACAAAAAATAATTTCCATTGGAAGAATGGATTCATCCTTGCAGTAGTCGATTATAACATGTGATTTTATTATTTTAGAATCCATGAATAGGTTTATAGTCACATGAAATATTACAAAATTAAAAATAATAATATTTTCATAGGGCTCATTCGAACAAAATCATACCTGAAATTACCATCTAGGGAGGGAGGATAAGGGTGAACTAATTTTCATGATTAACTTTATCCATTTTGAAAACATCAGATTTACTTTTTTACATTTCTGTTAGAATTTGTTGTTTCTCATCATCCACATTAGCCCTTTTATTAGGGAATATATTCACCCAATACCCAAATTACTCATTCTTGAAATAGTAGAGTGTGTGGGTGAATTATATTGATCTCTCTATCCATTAGTTTCACTTATTATCCTCTTTAAATAAATAATATTTTCTATTAATTTATTTTCAAGATTACGACACCTATAACACCCTCTTGTTCCTTTCAGCAATGAACTTCTATAGATATTACCAAATTTAATCAATCTATGTTAATTTCTATCCACTATGTGATTTATTAATGGAAACATTAATTCAAGATATTCATTTTCTTATCAAAACCATGGTAATGGTAAGAATCTAAAATTTTAATTTCTATCATCAGTTCATTTAAAATGACTTCATAATAGATACTAATGTAACTTATATCCTATAACTTTTGATTAATTGGTCTTAGGACATGATATAATTAATCAATTTTTATTTTTGGACTGATGGTTAATTTTAAGTAATATCATGAAGTACATATAAAGTTAAGTTTTTAGGTACGAAAATTTTCTCTATCATTTTATTTAAGAACAATAATTTCCTTCAATATCATTGATTGTATAATACAAGGGAAGTACTTACAGAAACATATCCACTTATACTCATCAATATAAACTAATTCAATTACCCATTATTGACTTATAATAATTATATGGTTCAACCGTTGATATTATTCACCTTCCAAATTATAGATATCCAAAATTACTTTTTTATATTCAAATAACCTAATGTATATAACTGGACTTAAAAATTAAATATTATAGATTTTTGAACTTGAATTCACATTCAAAGATATTTTCAGTGTAGAATTTTAGAGAATTAGGAAAAACTCTTACAATGTATACCCATACATTATAAGTGTAAACTTAAACTTAGTACCAATTTTTAAACTAAATTAAAACCTTTTTAATTAAAAGAACATTTATATTTATGAATAATATTCATAATTATCCCCTGTATTTTTTCCATATCTCTATTCCCATTTTAATACTATGAAAAAAATTTAAAACATGGAATGAAAATAGAATCCTGGTAAGAGATAAAAAATGAAATGAATATGTTAGTTCATTAAAATTATCAAAATCCATGGGACAATTTTTTCATAAAAACATGACATTTTACACATAAAGGTAAATAAAATTCAAATAAAAATATCATTTATTTTACCTTTTTAAAAACAATTATTCCCATAAAAACACATTATAATCAATGGAAAATAAAAATATGTACCTTTGTAAATCATCACCTAGATCTCTTATAGAACACATAAAGACCTCTTTCAAATTGAAAAAACCATACATCCAACTTCTAATACTATTCTCCAGTGAAGTTAAGCATTACCCAAAGCATTGGAGGGATATGTGGCTGCACCAATCGATTAAGCTATATCAATCTCACATATGATATCTAGTTTCATCCATAATTTATACTATATATGAGCAACAACATGAATAAAAATATTCAAATATCACGTTAAAATCCTAAACATGGAATATAAAGAGACTTTGAAGGGAAACCATAAATGAGGTTTTTTAATGAAAAACACTTCACCACATGACATTCAATTGAATTACAAACCAAATTAATGAAAAAAAATAATCAAAACAATAAATAACATGAGAAAATATTATTTATATATAAAATTTAAAAGTTGTTTTAAATATAACATATAATATAAAAATGGTGCATAACATCAAGAATTTACTCAATGAAAGGATGTTGAGAAGAAGTTACATACCATGAGTCTGATTCATCATGTATATCCTATAAATTCTAAAATAAAAAAAATTTATGTTCATTATTTACATTCATTAGAACATTTTCAATTATTATTATTATTATTATTATATCACTTATTTTCATGTTTTAAAAATTAATTTATTATTTAATTTCACATTGGACCTTTTGACAATATTTTATGGGCTAGCCAAAAATGAATCAATTATGATGTATATAGTTAATGTGGTCATTAATACATCATTGAAATAATAATATTAATGAAATAATAATTTATTTTATACATAAATTAAAGAGTTAAATCCATTTGTTAAATATAAATAGGGAAAGTTAACGACCTTATAATCAAAAAGATTTTAAGTTGTGTGTACACATGAGTAACGTTTCCATTATTAAATGATCATTTTATAAAGAAGGTATGTATTATTTATAAAAATATGAATTATAATAATACCTTTAGTATAATATTATTCATTTATATATAATTATATATATTATCGATATTTTGTGGTCATGAGAAATGAATCGCATCACTTCCTTGAGATGACAGTTCAAACGTACTCACAAATGCTGTTATCATTTTTATGTGAATGGAATGTTATGAACATAAATTATATTTTATTCTATAATAATGAAAAATATATCATGATTATCATATATAAACCTTAATTTTATCATTATAACTTGTCTTGGGATATTGTAATTAAAAATGAATTATATCGGTTCATGAGATTGTAGTCTTCAATATACACAAACGGTTAATTCACTTCCAATTCGATGAAAGGGGAGATTAGTTTTGGTGATGTAATTAACATAATAACATCTCATCATGTTTTTGATATTGGAATTTTTTATTTAAAATTTTTGAAGAATATGTAATGGATGTGGAAGAAGAAATAACATATAACTACTTGATTAACAATTATACTTTTTATTGGACAAAGTCATTTTCTCAACACCATATAACCAATATGGATGGTGTTATGCTGAAACTAAGAGCACTAAAATGTGGCCTTAGATTATCACAAGGGATTTCTGTTATCATTCCATAATAAAAAAAAATTTGGATTATGATGTGAAGAATAGAATATGTTGCATTTTTTGGACAAGGGAGGGGAAATCATGGAATTTATCGAAATATTAAATTAAAATAAGTTAATATTCTATTAAAAATGGAACAAATATGATTTATTTCGAATATATAATTTTTAGGGGTGGAAATAAATTTATCCAACAAAATGGAGGTACTTTTACTAATTTTTTAATCATTATATATTTATTTTCAATATAATTTTACCTCCTAAACTTTTACCAAGAAAACATTTATTTTTAAACATTAAGGGTTAATATATTTACTATAAAATGAAAAACGTACCATGCATGATTCAATGATGAAATTTTCTCCCGTAACCAAATCCATTGTTTGAATATTATATTTTTATGAATTTTATTTCATTTAATAATGGATAAATTCTTTTAAAATATGAATAATGATAAATTTTGAAATTATTCATTATTTTATCATTTTTAAATACAAAAAAATACAAAATAAATTATATAAAATAATTATCAAAACTCATATAAATTTTAAAATAATCTATAAAATTTATTTATGACAAAAATTATTTCATGGTATATTTATTTCCGTATTTTTAATATCATTTCTTTGATATTTCCATTAAATAAGCAATTATTACATCACAATTTTGACAACATTTATGGAAATTATATTTCAATTAAAAATTATAAATAAATACCATGATGTAGATTAAAATTTTTTCTTTAAAATGACTATTTATAGATGAATATAACTTCTAAATAAACCATTGTTAAAAATTTTATAGTTATTAAAACATAAGTATGACATCATTGAATTTTTAAATCAATAAAATTCAATAAAGTATTTAATTTAATCCATGTGTCTCTAAGTGGTCATTAAAAATGGGCAAAGGATTAATTTTTTAAAATAAATAATAAAATAAAATTATTGATGGTTTTAAGGTAATTCTCAAAATTTTAAAATATTAGTGGTTACCTTTAATTAACCAATTTATCCTTAGTTGTGGTTAATAAAATGAATAATTATATTATTAATATTGTAATAAAATAAACAATTATTATTAATTAAATTTGTTCTTTATGATTTTAAATTTGGAATCCATTTTTAAAAATTAGAAATAGATCATTTTGTGAAATTAATTTAAAATTAAATCATGTTGACTGATTGAGAAAACGAGTTTTAAATGTGAAACAATTCAACATATTTAAATGATTTTATATCCAAATTGAATGTGATATTGATTCTAAAGACCTAAATAGGATTAAATGTTATAAAAATAATTATAATTTCAATTTGTTTCCAATGAAAAATGAAATTAAAATTACAAATTTTCTAGAAGAATTTTTTTTGAATTAAAATTATTTATTTTCACTACTCGTCAATATATGAAACATATCCAATGATATCAAAAATTCCTCAAAAGTAAAATTTGATGTAATTTTTCATTTCAGATGTTTAATTTTTCAAAGAGAATTTATAATAGTGCCAAACTATATATTTAAAATGAGTGAACCATCAAAAGGTGAAATTACTATAATTTTTATGAAATACGACTTCTATGAAAAAAATTGGATACATTCTTATATATACTATAAAAACATAGGATGAATATAAATTTCATTAATATAAATAAAAAATGATTTGTTTTTATATTTAATTTTCTGAAACACATTTCTTCTCATTTAAATAGTCTTGAGAGAAATATTTACATTTATTTTTAAAGGGTTTTACTTTCATTTATAATTAATTGGTCAATGAAATAATTATATATAAATATATAATAAATATTTTCATAATCCATTTAGTCATTTTCAAAACCATAAATCTAATGGCCTGGTTATAATTGTAAAATATAAATGATAATATGTTTTTCATTTCTTATTGATATGGTTTATCATTTACACTATTGAACATAGTATTTAAATTTAAAAAACTCATGATGTTAAATTATCACACCCTCCCCCATTAATAAATTCATCTTTACAATATTAACTCATACATTGAAACTAGGTATTATCTTTTCATAATACCTTTATTAAATCCAACTTCATAAAAATGGATTAATCAAACATTGACTTTGAAAGGAAGTATGTGATGTATGAAAGTAAATTCAGATATCACATACTAGGATTTCATATAAGAAATAATGGACATATAAGATAATACAAACAATAATGTTTTAGTGGGGAGTGATAGATAACAATTTTTTCATGAATGATGCATTAAAATAAACTTCCACTGATCAAAAAATCAACAAATTTATAACAATGTATTCCCCTATTCTTGATAAATTAACACAAAAAATATCGTGGTTAGGATACGAAAAGATAACTCTAAAAAATAATAAAACATTCTATGGAAAAAATATACTTTTAATATATAAAATTTCATAGTAGTAACCTAATTTATAATAGATATCATCCAATAAAAAGCTATCCTTATAATTTTTCAAATATTTTATATATTAATATTTAATCCAACTAATCAGAAGGATTTGATCAAACAATATTCCGGCATAATGTTTATGAATTATCTCCAAAGAAAATCAATTACTCGTGAAGTTTCACACCATATTTTAATTTCCCTAATAATACTCAAGATATGATAACCATTTCCATAAATAATATGATTCACTATAAACCATAATAAAATTATATAGTCAACCAAAAACTATTTCAACCACTAACCCTCAAATAAAATCAACTATTACACTTTTTACCTTAATCATATTGTATTTTCAGTATTAGTGAATCTATTGAAAAATTTCATTATTTACCTAGTCCCCAGAATATTTTCCAATCCTGTTGTTATATATTCGATAAGATAAATGTTCCCAAAATTAACTTATTCATCATCCATAAAATTTTTTATCAAATTTTTTTAATACTAACCAGGATATCATGTAGGCCAACATTAGGCAAAGCACCCTTGTCAGCCTTTAGTAGTGGGTTCAACTCATGTTTAATTGTAGGATGTGATGGGTTGTCACCCATACATCATGTTATATTTTTCCCTAAAATGATATTAATATAATATTTATTATATTCATTAAATTTTGGAATTATCCTTAAATATAACAATAATATGTTTTAACCTCTTGGTTAATCACGAACAATTAAATTTTATTCCCAAAGGCTAATATCCCATTATTACATAAAAATAAATGATCATACAAACCATAAATAATATCCATTATTTTATAATTATGTCCAAAAAATAACATTATAATTACTCATCAAATAAAATTTTCATTTGATAAAACCTATTATTAAAAATAATAAAAACCCAATAACCTTATTTCAATGTAATCCCATCATCAAAATATTATTAATACTAAAAGAAGTATCCTAATTTAATATACCATAACAACTAAATCATTTATATATTGATAGAATAACCATTCATTGTTTTTCATAATACCATTACCCTGCTTCTCTATCTTATTCCTTAATATGTATTTCTGCTAAAAAATAAGAATCATATCCTAAAAATTTATAAGGCATCGATTTTCATAATGAACATTATACCAACATTTAAAACATTAAATTGTTTACTCATTAAGAACATCATTCTCATTCATGATTAAACAGAACAATTTTGTAGAGACCTAGTTTTATCCTGATAAGAGTTTATAATATATATATTTTTTTCCAAATAAAAGCGCTGAGAAAAAATGAAATTCAGAGTCCCGATATGAATGGAATAAAATACATAAAAATATTAAGTGATTTTTTTTAATATTCATGTTTTGTGAATTTGATATCTCTTAAAAGGAAGCTCTTATTAGAAAACAGTGGCCCCTATTGTTTTTAAAAAACTACATTTACCCTAGACCGGACATTTTTTTTTGCGAGGGGCTTCTGCGAGAAAAGATAACTAAGGGAAAATCATAACTAAAATAATTAAATTTTATTATTGTACCTAAAAATAAAAATCTAATAACATTTGAATGAGGAATTGGATTGAAAACCTGAGGGCGTCGTTGAGTTCAGAATGGGGTGTTTGGATTAGTTGTGACATAAAATATGAGGGTGCGTAGAATTCGGATTCTGTGATTTGTGGGATATCTATATATAGAGGTATAAATCAATGTATTTGGGTTAGATCCTAACTAATATCTCCCACCCTATCTAAAAACCGCTATATCACTCACATATTCGATCGTTCATCATCATATCGAGGATTGAACTTCACTAATACCCCATAAAATCTATGTGGGATCATGATGATCACATCGAAAATAATAGACATATGGATTGAGGTATGATTCATACATTGTTCACCTATAATAGGAGTTTTAATTTTATAATCTGTCCTTTTTCATTTTATTTCATTATTGGATTATCATTCATTGATGGTCTCAGTAACACGTCCATCAATCCATGCTGGAAACCAATTTTCTTCATCAGCGTTCATTATTGTTCTTCATGGGATTTGTCGTCAATTTTATTATATGTGTAAAAAATAAAATGGATCAATGGGAGAGGTTTAAGGTTTTGAAGAGGTCAACTCCAAGGATTGTGGGACTGAATTCAGAATAATTTTTCGGCGACAAGCGTTGTCACGATGGAATTTAGAAGGGACCAACAGAGCGTCACCTGTGCTGCTGCCAGCGACAACACAGGTTGGCGGTGTGGAAGGTATATGAGTTGGATGGTGATAGGGAGTTGATGGCAGCATTTTCAGCTAGTATTTGAGATAATAATGGCCACACATTGGGGGGATCCGGTTGGGATGGGAGGCCAGTAGCTGGCCGACGTGTGCGGGCGGTTGGAGGGCTTTCGATGTGTCGCTGCATCATTGAACGATGTGCTATAGATGCACTAGAGTAGATGACTGAGACAAGGGGAGAGGGGGTTGATAATAGAGCATGGTTTGTGGGTCATCTAATGATGCAGGGTGCCGACCTAGTAGGCTGGAAGCATGTAGAGCCAACAAGGCAGAGGACTGGCTACTCGTCCAATCCATGTCAGGAGGTACGTCATGTGCCAGGTGGATGGGCTAGACCATGGTAGGTGGGCCTAGCCGTGGAAAAATGTTCCAGACTTGTGGTTGGGTCTGGGGACAATGATGTGGATCGGGCTAGCTAGGGTGGGCTGGCTATTGTAGAGGGGTTCTGCCAACATGGGGTGACCTTACCCAATTTTGACCGCAAAACATTTAACGGATCATTCCTCCATAATGGTGTGACTGATTGATGTGTCGTTTGTGGCCACACATCCCTCTCATAGAGACTGATCTTTATCAACTGTTTTGGGAATTTTAAGAGTTTTTTTCATTTCTTGGTTTCATGAAACACATATGTTTAAAAATAATAATATGATTAATATTATTTAGTGATATTTTATCGGACATATCTTCTAAATTAAATTTTGGTTTGATGCACCATTAAGAAGCAATATTACCCTGATGACTCAGTGAAAATTTCCAGCAAAAATTTGGGATTTTAAACAAAGGATGGTGTATGGTCCCCATGAGGGTTATATCGCACATGTTGCGGTGAAATGAAGCATTATCACCGGTTATCTGTTTTGGACAAATGAGTGGTCAATATCATGTGTTTTTTTGAAAGGATCACAATGAAATAGTTCTTCTATCTTTTTTAAGATTCAAACATGGGATGTAAATGAATATTTTTACCGTGATGTAACAATGAGAATATTTTCCATCAGATTCCCTTTTTTGGTGAATTAATAGTTGATATTTCATGTTTTTCATAGGGATCACAATGGTGTGATCAATTTGGACATGCAGGTCCCTGATTGTGATCTCATTAAATGTGGAAACAAGAATGGAATATCAATGGAAGACCATTTTGAGGTTTTTTTAGAACACATGTGTCCTGGGTCAACCATGACCCCTATGAGAGTGGATAAGAAATATGAAGAGATTTGGAAAATTTTCTTGAGTCGTTGGAGGAGGTGTATAATCATAATTCCACTTTTGGCCCTCCAGATTAACAATGAGCACCTTTCGCTCTTAAAAATTTTAACTAGGATTGTCAAGTACTCTACTATTATGCCAAAATTTCTACGGGTAAATGTTAACAGTTTAGTACCAAATAATGGTTTGGTACACGGCTAGGAGATGAGGTGGGTCCACATGTTGTGTGGTACTTATATGCACGGTGTACCAAATTATGAATATTCAACCTCTTACATCTCTTTCTTTTCGAATCGTATTTTAGCGTTTGTGTACCTTATCCTGAGTGTTTTTCATGTAGAACATGAAGGTTTCCTACATTTTGGCTTACAATTTATGATGTGAGATATTCTGTGTGTGATTCCTATTCTGGGTGACACTCAGGGACTACAATATGGTTTTCCCGAGACATACTATCTAGTAGGGATGACTAGTGATCATTGATTCGTTTCTAAGATGTAACATCCAGAAAAAACAGCCAGAGAACTTCCAGGATTACCTTCGTTCGGGCTGGGTAGTGGTTCCCTATGGAAATAGTTTAGTATACCCCCAGCTGGATTGGGTAGTGGTTCCTCGCGGATAGAGTTAGGAATACCTCTAGTTGGGATAGGTAGTGGGCCCTCAATGATAGATCTAGGCATACTTCTTACTGGGATAAGAAATGGGTCCCCTTAGACTTGTGACATCATCTCTCAAATGTATGACATAGTAACGAGACATGGTTTTACATTATGTTTGACTATATTGAAAGATGGACACTTTTCCGACCATGATACTTCCTTGTGACACGACCTAAAACCGTGAGGGAGAGAAAATCCCTCCCAAATTGGATTGTATTATGGTGATATGATTGATTCCCTTTGACATATATTTTATGCTAGATGTATCAGATGTTGGGAATCGATGGTTGTTAATTTTGATAATGTTGGATACTCTTTTCTTGGGATGATCTTATGAGATGGATGCCCCCATACTCTCTTGTTTGGGATTCTTTTACTAGGCACACACACGCACACACACACTCACATACACACATATATATCTTGTTTCTAGTACCCACTCTTTGGGTTTTGTTTACTATACTTCTAGGAGAGATGTAGACTCATTGGGGATGCCACGTTCTTTTGGTGTCGAACTTCTCATGGATGGACGAGTCTACTCTCCTCTTATTGGTAGTGAAGACTCAATGATAAGTTCATATTCTCAACATTTCTTGCTCCTTATGTTTGGATGAGATTACTTCACTCTTTTTGGGGTTATGTAGCACTCTATTACTATATTCTTTTATTATACCTTGTTTTATATAATTCTCCATTATTAAGTACTTATCATACTCCACCCCTGAGAATTTGGGGTATCCTACTAAGTAAATTTATACTCACCCCTTCTTGGGATTCTCCTGAACATGGTGTGCACCTACAGACAACGGATGGGTTGATCCTAACATTATAGGATCTAGGGATAATAGGTTCTTGGAGAATGTGTTGTGGTTGTGACTTGGTATTAAGGAGTGGGGATCTCCAAGTTGCATTACTTTTCCACCGGCTGCTAGGTTGTGGAACTTTTCTGGTCGGGTGTGAATTTTTTCCCATTACTATTTAGTTTAATTTTTTTACTCATACTATTTAGAGGTAAATGTATGTTTTTGGTTTATATATATAATTTTTGTATCATATTTATTTTACTTATGAAATATTATCATTTAGTTGGCTTCATGTGTGTTTACAGGTTCATTGGCAATGGAATCTGCTAGTTTTTTTTCCTTCTATGCTAGTCTCCATCCCTTGCCTCTAGAGCTGGAGTTGGGGAAATTTCGGCTCGAGACCAATAATGGGTTGGGTTATAATAGATGACATTAAAATTTGTAATATTATTTTATTATGAACTAAGATACATCATTAAAAACTTCTTCACCTCCCATTAATTAATTTCAAAGGATTTACTTTCAATATTCATGGCGCACATTTTGTTAAATATATTTACCATTTTTATTATTGTTACCCAAACATCCACATGGATTAAATTTTATCATATATTATTCATTAAATATTTAGTGTGATTTATATGGTTAATAAATATTCAAGATAATTTGATTACATTAAACACAATTGTTCTCATTGTAGCTCATGTTTTAATCACTTGTTTATTTAAACAACCACAACATTTTACATTCGATCCATCTTTATTTTATTATATAATAGATCCAACCATTTTCTAAATCAAAAATAAAATAGCGTGACAATATCAATAAAATCATCTAATACCATCTCATGAGGAATATAGACACCAATATATCCTTATTTATGTTATCTCAAACTCAAAAAATTTATATACAATAAATCTGACTCTACTGCAATGATAACCATTGTGGTTATATATATGTCTTTTTTCTTCTGCTTAAAATACATCCTAACCTATAATATTATCTAAACAAACCATTGATACCATATATAAGGGACTGACCATAAACATTACATATTCTATTGTTTTTGAACATGAATTAAAATTTGAGGATATTTTCATATTTCAGTTTTTTAGAATTAGGTAAAACTGATAAAACATAAAATCTTATATTACAAGTGGATTATTATACTCAGAATCCAATTTTTTAACTAATGGGAACCCTTTTAAAATAAAAAATTGCTTCTCTATATGAAAAATAATCCTAATATTCCCCCATTTATCACCCTATTCTCTATTTCCCCTTAAATAAATTAAAAACCATTTTAAAACAAGGGATTAACATAGAATCTTAGTATGGAATATAAAAATAATTGGAACTATTAGTTAATTAAAATAATGAAAACTCATGGAAATTAATTTTCTTGAAAACATATTATTTTACCCATAGAGGAAAATCACATTTCTTAAAAAATGTCATTTGCTCTTCCTTTTAAAGAATAAATCCCAAAAACACTAATTAGTAAGAACAAAAATCATGTACGTATACTGTGAAATAATAACATATAACCCTTATAAAACCCTTTTAGAACCATTACCTATTATAATAACCATAAAATAAAATTTCAATATAATTTTAAAGAGAACATAATCATTACACATAGCATTGGTGGATATTGTGGGTACACCGATCATTTAAGTAATAATGGGATCACCTTGTGCTATCTATGCATAAACATCATTTATACATTTAATAAACCACATCATGAATAAAAAAATTCAAATATTATTTTGAAAACATGGACATTTAGGAGGAAGAGAGTTTGAAGGAAAACCATAAAAGAGGATTTTGAAAAGAAATATTGTTTCCACATGAGAAACACTTGATTACAAAACAAAATTATATAATGACATTAACCAAACAAAAAATATCATGAAAAAAGGAAAATTATTAATATAGAATGTCAAATTGACTATATGAACACTAAATTAAAGAAAAATGGATCAGAACATCTAGAATTTTCTCATTGAATGGAAATCGAGACAAAATCTATTATAATAAGTCTGATTTATCAAGTATGGCTTTTATCATCCTGAATTATAATATTATGTTATTTATTTAAATTCTAGAGAATTTTATTCATGGTTTTTATTCATTTTATATCAATTATTACCATCTTATAATGAATAATTATTTATTTAATTTAAAGCTGGATGTTTTGATGATATTCAATACGTGAGTCCAAAAAAACATCAGTATGATATCTATAGTCAAATTGGTCATTATTAAAATATGTTTAGAATAATATTCATGACCTAATAATAAAATTAAAAATTAAGTTATTCATTTTAATTCATCTATCGAACATGTACATGAAAAATGAAATATGTTATAATCATGGAAGTTGTAAGCCTTGTATACGCAAGAGAAACGTATCCATTTTCCAATTATCATTATGGAAAGAAGTTATGTAGTGTTTTATCATTATATAATGTTTATAGTAACACTAATTTAATATTAATAATTTTAATATACTTATATATATCATCTATATGATGTGGTGATGAAAAACGTAACATATTTCCTTGGGGAGGTGATAGTTCATAGGTACAAACAAACATAATTATCGTTTGTATGTGAATGGAAAGGTAAGAATGTAATTGATATATTATTTTTACATAATTATAGATATGTAAATAATATAACATATAATTATTTAATAAATTATTATAAATAGTCATAAGATTTGGTGATGGAAAATGAATTATATCAGTTTGTGAGGTGGTAGTCCGTCGTACATACCGAGGATTAATTATTTTCTAATTTGTTAGAAATAGAGTTAGATTTAGGTGATTATAATAATATTATAACATCTATTTATATTTTTGATGTTGGATTTATTCTTTCATAAATATTGAAACATATTTTATAGAAACTTAAGAATGAATAAAACAAAAATACTTGATTAAAAAGGACACATTTTCCTCAGAAAATCAACTTGAATTAACATGTTAAGACCACTATGGATGGTGTTCATAAAAAATTAAGAGACTTGGAATGTGGGGAGGTTTTTTGGAAGGTATTTTGGCAGTGATTATCTGAAAAAGTGTTTTTTATTTGGGATGTGAATGGATGTAGGGATTCCCCTTTATATGACTGTGGAGGGGCACTATTGGAATTTCTCAATATATTAAATTTAATATAAATTAATTATCTATTTAAAATAGATCAAAACTGATTTATTTATAATATAAGATGATCATGGGCCTCAATAAATTCCTCAAATAAAATTTTTACATGTTTTAATAATTTTTTAATCCTTATCAATCTTTGTTAACATTTATTTATCCACTTTAAATTTTACCGTGAAAATAATGATTTTTACATATTAATGGTCATTATATTCTTGATAAATTGATAAAAAGTCCATTAATTATTCAAGGATACCACTTTCATCCATATAAAAATTATTTGGTGGGATTTTATATTTTAATTAATTTTTTATCATTCAATAAATTATTCTTTATATTAAAATATCATTAATGTCAATTTTTACACTATTCGTTATTTTTTTCTTTGAAAATCAAAACAAAACCAAGATAATAAAAAAATACTTCTAAAACATCTCTATCATGTCAAATTTTCCAATAAATTATTCTGTTACATTATGTTTTTTAATTTTTTTTATTAATATCGTTTATTTGAAATTTCCATCAATTAAATAATTTATGCTTCATCAATGTGTCATCATTTAAATTAATTAGTTTATTAGAAAAAAATTATAAATTAATAATGATGATATAGAATAGCCTTTTAGCTTTCAGATTAATATTTATAGATAATGATATCTTCTAAATAACCCTTTATTATAAACTTATAGTTAAAAAAATTTAGGTTTGACAGCTTTGACAATTATTTAATAGAAAATACTATTAATTTTTTATGGTCATCCAAGTGGCTCCAAGGAGTCATAAAATCAGGAAAATAGGATTTTGGTTGAAAATAACTCATTTAATAAAATTATGACAAATTTTAGTATAACACAATATAATTAATAGTAATATTGTTACCCTTAATTACATTATTTACCTATAGTAATGGTAATAAAATTTACTAATTTTACTATTTATAAAGTCCAAAACTAGAAGGGTTATATTAACAAACATTTTACTTTTTGATTGAAAATATAGAAAACATTTTAAAAAACTTTAAGACACATAATTTAATAAAAATAATTTAAAATAAATTTTGTTGATAGAACATGAAAACATTTTTCGAAAGTGAAATCATTCATAAGATTGTATAGTTTTTATATCCAAATTCATAGTGAAATTGATTAAAATGACCTAAATTATAAAAAATTATTTCAAATTTATCTAATTTTAATTTCAAAATTATAAAAAATATAATTTAATATTATATATTATTTATACCCAAAATCAATTTTCAAATGAAATTCAGTATTTTCATTATTAATCAAAACACAAAACTTATCAGAAAAATAAAAAAATTAAAAAAATATTAAATTTTGAAATTATTATTACAACTAAGATGCTTAT
The DNA here is from genome assembly GCA_963277665.1 of Viscum album. Lineage (NCBI taxonomy): Eukaryota > Viridiplantae > Streptophyta > Magnoliopsida > Santalales > Viscaceae > Viscum > Viscum album. The sequence continues at coordinate 1,600,116,203 of OY728161.1, forward strand.
TTTTCCTAAATAACTAATAAATGTGTAAAAAATATATTTAAAAAAAGTGCTTCATCACAAGTTAGAAAAATTATCTTTTTAGATAATTAAATATTTGATGATTGAAATTTGACTTTTTCTTATATGAGGTCTATAAAGAACAAAAGATTAATATAAATTTCATTAATATAATAAAATACTAGTTATTGTATTATTTATTAGTATAAAACATAAATTTCCATATTTATATATTTTTTCAGAAAAACATTTCCTTTTTTAAAGAGTTTTATTTTCATTTATAATTAATTCATCAAAGAACGAATTATAAATTCAAGTTGAAAACATTTTTTTAAAATTAATCTAATAATATTTGTACCCACTATTCTAATTAATAGATTGTAATTGTATCATTTAAATAATGATATTATGTTTTCTGTTTAATTTCGATATAGCGTATCATGTACGCTATCAAACATTTTGTTTCCTTTTAAAAACATGGGACGTTACACTAGAAATTATATAATACCTTTTAAGTTGTACTTATCCATTGTTAATAATTAAGAGAATTAGTGTAATAATTTAAATAAAGTAGTTGAATCCTCATGAAGTACTCATCAAAATGTTTCCCTTCATTTTTTATCTAGAACTTCATCGTGAATCATGGTCTGAGAATGTTCTATGAGTATAAAAATGGGTTTTTTAATTCCATCTCCCATAACATTTGATTTAATAAGAGGGAATAATTCAATTATCCTTTTCAATAATCATTAACACGAGTCCTTGTATTTTTCTCCATTTACTAAAACCATAAATCATACTTTGAGAAACACTAATCATAGTGGAAAACTACGTAATAATGAAGAATCATTTATATGTGGTATAAATCATTGTTGGCGACAAAATTCGGGACAAAGAGAAGGCCCCAAAACGGCCCCATGGCCTGCCTCGCGAAGCCACTTCACGAAGTCCCCCCCCCCACCACGACCACCACGAAACAAAATATGCGGGATGCTCCGCGAACAAATATTACGTTCATGATGCTTCCACAAAGCAAGGTAGGTGGGATGCTCCGCGAAAGAATTTGACTTTCGCGACGCCGCCGTGATGCAAAGGAAGCAGGACGCTCCCAAATCAATTTGATGTTCACGAGCCTGTTACGAAGACACCGAGCCCCTCTTCATGCTGCGTGAGCACTGCTCCATGGCGCCTTTTGCCTATAAATACTGAGCTCTCCCTGAGCACTCTAGATGGATAATTTGTCCTTTCGGCTTCTCAGCTCTCGAATCACGAAGCAGTCTTCCACTCGGTAAACCTTGAGTTGTGCGATGTACTTCTGCTTCGCGAAGTGCCTCCCTATTGTCTCGTCTTGATCTCCTCTTCTGAGAGGGATGCCTTTCACAAAGCCAAAGGGCTTTCACAAAGTAATGGGATCCCCAAGGGGACCTAGGTCTTCCTTGAGTGTTTATGCTTCGCGAAACATCCTTCATGTACACATGATCGACATGCTAAGGCAGGGTAATTATACCTCGCGAAGTACATTGCTTCGCGACCCTCTACTTCGTGAGACACCTTTGTTTCGTGAGGAAGTGCTCTGCGAATTCCCATCCACTTCGCGAAGCACCTCCCATTCACACTTCCACCCCATGCTAATGCCAAGTCACCCCATATCGCGAATCACACCCCTTCACAAGTGCATTCTGACATGCGGAGGAATAGAGCTCTACAAGGCCCCAACCAATGGACCCCTCTGCTTTGCAAATCGTTTCCCCATGCGACCCTCCAGGTTTGCACGATGTGACCTCAATGTACCCTAGACAATACCTCCTGTTGCGTCGGTATGCCAAATTCTTATTCGCATAGGCATGCTAATGGTTATTTCTTCTTCCCATAGCCACTCTAACGTGGACCCCCATGTGATTTCTCCATAACACCCCCAATATAGTCCTTACCGATTCATTCCCTCACCCAAGGAGTAGAGGGTACTAGATATGTAATTACTAGGGGTGCGGGGAAAACCCACCTCGTCCGAGCTGCAGGACATTAAACATCCAAGCACTAGTGTCCTCAGAACAAGACGTTAAACTGTGACCTCTCCCCCACGCATCCGGCACGTGGGTTCCCACCACGTACACTCTCCACTCCTACTGATCCATATAGGGATGGGATCACCCCTCACATGTGATAATATCATCCTTATGGGAACTTTTTTATTCCATGGGAAAGAGGAGACGCCTTGGAGTAAGACCCTATCCTCTCTTGCGAGAGGTAGCACCCATGCACCTCTGTACTTCCCCAGTTCCATGGACCAAGAGTAGAGATGGATACAGGGGTTGTCGTTACACTTTCCCTCTCCCACGGGTCTTAGTCACCATCGGGCCTCTATCCTGGAGTAGGTCTAAGTATCACTCATCTTGGGCATCTCTAATGTGTAATCCTCAATACCCTTCCAATGGAAGCACCTTTCGCGACATGATCGTCATGTCTTTTATACCTCTTGTTTCTCACACCGAGAAAGACTCACGTTGGATTAGATTTAGCATCGACCCTAACCCCAACCTCTTGATAACTACTTGGACTTTGATTCCCTGTCACAGGGATACGTAGGAAGCCTCCCTGATGTTCAATCCCAACAACCATTGGCCCCAAACATCTCCAAGTAGGCCTTCCAAGCCTTATCTACCAACAACATGGACTTAGATTCCCTGCCACGAGGATACTTAGGAACCCTACAATGTAGGTTCAAGCCCAACAACACCTTGGGCTGACTTAGAGCATAAGACTCATCCACCTTGGGCCACCTCAGAGCGTAAGCCCCGTCCATTTTGGGAATCCTAAGAGTGTAAGTGTAACACCCCGAGATTTTATGAAAAATATTCTTTTAATTTCATTAATGTCTTGTGTTGTATGCTACACCAAGATTACCTTGCGCTATACGCAACACCGTATTATCTTGCAGTATACGCAACTCTATTCTTGGATCGTGTTACACACAATTTTGATAATAGTTATTCTACGCAACATTCTGTGTGTGTATATATATATATATATATATATATATTTAATGTATAAATGAAATATAGTTGGATCTGTTATACGAAACAACAAAGGATTATTTCACAACACGCAACCCTGACTTGGCTTGCATTACACGCAATCGCGACCTTCCTCGATAGTGTGTGTTGTACGCAATACCGGGTTTTACTAACCAACAATATATTATTATAATATTATTATGAACAAGCCATTATGAATAGTATTAACTAAAATTTTAATTTTATAAAATTATTATTCATCTTACACATTTTCTAGAACATGGTATAAGAAGAAAATAAATTTTTCGGGTAAAATAAGTATTTTTTCAAAAAATGCAGTTTTGCCGCATTTTAATGGCCCACCCACATTAAATCTAGATTTTTACATGTTTATAAGTTCAATTTGAAAAAATAAAATTCTCCTTTGGAATCAAGAAATAAAAATTTACTTTTGATAAAATTTTTGTATTATTCTGGTAACATTCATATTTTGATGAATAGTAAAAACAAGCTATATTTTAATGAAAAACAACTTTTTTCAACGTAATAATTTATATGGTTAAATTATAATATTGGATGGTTTTAATGTATAAATAGAATATATTTTTACCATTTAATATAATGTGTGTCATTAGCATTTATTTTACATTGAATTCGTAGGTTAAATCAATTCAATCTTTTGCAATGTTTTAAACAAAAACCCAATTTCATTCGACAACAAGATTAATTTTAATTTAATTTCTGCAACTTCTGGGTATTTATTTTGAAAAAATGGATTCCATATTTGGAATCAGTGGGTCCAAATTAGATTAATAGGATACTTTTTTTGGGAATTATGAATAGTAACTACAGTTAATTTTATTTACCATAGTTAATGGTAAATCGGGTAATTAAGGGTAAATATAATAATATAAAATTACACTAACACATGCCAAAATTATATTGGATGGCTAGAAGTAAACCCATATTAACTAAGGGTCGGATTAGATTCATTTTATGGACTTTTGACCATGAAAATAATTTAATTATTATTAAAACCAAAGAAAGAGACAACATGTCACTCACTTAAATATTATAAGTATAGTAATTTTAATTTGGTGATAAACAACATAAAACTTCGAACAAGAATAGTGTCCAGAAATATAATAAAATTACATACATCATGATAATTTATTTATAATTTTTATGGATTAAATAGTTGTCATTAATGGTGATACATTAATGATACAGAAATTATTTATTAAGTGGAAAATAAGTAATATAGTTTTTATTGAAATAATAATACCCATTAAAAGTCCCACAAACCTGAATAAAACTTATTGGTAGTGTATATATACACCTTAATCATCCAATGACCGAATATATAACCGTTTGGAACTTTATAAAATTGATTATGACACTTATATTATTTTATTTTAAATGATGCCAAAGTTGTCACCTTCATAATTTAATAAATATAACAATTTAAATATTGTGATTTTAAGATGAAAAATTCGAGTAAAAGTAATATTGTGAAAGTTAATAAATTTATATTAATCATAGGATTTTATTTTAAATTTTTATGCAACAAATTAGTATATTAAATAGTTATACAAAAAATGTTGTAGTAATTATTTTATTAATAGATAAACCAAATAAATGGTTTTAAAAATAATAAACTAAATATTATATGAACTATTTAATGTGATCCACAAATTTTATAGATACATATGACCTTTTATGAATCTATTAATTCCTTTAGTTCGAACATTTCTTCTGTATATATTTTATTTAAATTCTAAAAAATGAATAGTGTCAAAATTTACACTATTGTTATTTTATAAAAATGACATATTATAAAATTGTTTAAAAATCACAATAATATTTAAAAATTATAAATTTAAATTTATATGGTCTATAATGTTATAGAGTAAACAATTACGGAAAATTCACAACAAATAAGTAATTATTTGTTATAATTTAAAATGTAGAATTTTATTACCACAAATAAACTTAAATAGATTAAATAAGGACAAATCAAAATTATAAGGGTTAAAACAAGATCCAAACATGTCTAAATTTTATTGGTTGATGATATTACAACCCTATCTCATCTAATTATCTAATATTAGTCATTTCTCAAGGTTTTTATGTGGGGTTAGATTTATTATAAATTAATATTTTTGAAAATTCCAAAGGTGCCCCTCTCCTCCTTTATAAAAGGGCACCTCCTCCCTCTCCTCCTCACACCAATTTGAGCATTCAAGCTTGGAAAACCCCTGAAAACTTATCTTCTCCACTTCCCTATAAACATCTTAGAGGTTTTGGTATACTTTAAAGACCAATCTTAGTGCCCTAATAGTAGGTTTCAAAGAGGCGTATCGAAGAAGAGGTAATTTCTTCCCCCAATTCTTTCAAGCTTCTTCCTTCTTCAACATCTTCTTCTTTAGTTGTTTCATTACAATGTAATAACATCAGTATAGATAATATACATATTTGTTATTATAAATATGAGACAACCCCATTTCACCTTATATCCATCCTACAGAAAACAAAATCACCGCGTGTGCGTACGTACGGAATACCGTCTCCACGCCGTGGTGTAATCTGTTTTTCCACCAACACATTACATGGATGGGTATAATGGTGTAAAGAATAACTATACATAGTTATTATAACATAATACTGATTCTAATATATTGTATCATCCACTCCAATTCAATTCAATGATTATGGAAACGATATCATCGCTCGTGCGTACGTACGGACTACCATCTCCACAATGCGATGAGATTCATTCTCTATGTTAACCTTTTAAGAATGATTATAAAGTATATATAAGAAATAATAATGAAATATATGACATTATAAAGCTACTTTATTTATTTATATATGTATTTCATCTACTTAATTCCATTCAACTCAATAAGGAAACGAAAACAGCGTTCATGCGTACGTACGACCTACCGTCTCCATGAACGGTGTATTTATTTCCATTTATCGATCTATTATATATATGTATATTATGAATATATATTATATATAAATCATGTTTTATATTCTGGAATTATTTAATCGTGGTCTATGTAATTATATGAATAATTACAAGTCAAAACACGGATGACAAATTAAACAATTTTACCCAAAACACTCTTTAACATGGAATTTACAAATGAACGAGTATTATAAAGTTCTAAGCGAACCATATATGATATCATAACAATGAATATGATTCTGTAATAAGTCAATTAAATTATTTAAATCATTATACAGGAGGTTCAGATACATACGAAACATATCTGACATAAGGTAATGGATAATTTTGCAAATCTCATTTTTATCTGAGATTGCTTATTCGTAAGTATTTTCTGGGGTTATTGTTATCATCCATGTACATGTTTCCTAAAAATGGTTTCATGTATGTTTAAAGTCCTTTTTACCCACATTTTACTTTTACTACACGGTAAGTAAAGAATCATTCTTTTGTTTACGTTACGAGGTACTTTTTTGACTTTTCAGACAAAAGTACTATAAGAATGTTTTTTAACGTATAAGGCATGAATGGTTTTTTATGGTTTTATAAAGCCTTATTTTCATGAAGCTTACTTCAAAATATTTCATGACTATTTTCAACAAAAACATTTTCTTATAAAAATTTCATGACATTTTGTGAAAAGAAAATGATTTTGAAGAAAAAAGGATATTTTCCTCAAGAATTCATTTAATGTGTTTTATCAAAACCATTTTCATCTAAGATGACATTATTTCACATGTGTACATTTCAAGTGTAATGTCTCTATGATTTACATGGTTTCACTTTTCATATTATGAAATGATATCCATTTCTTTTATATGGATTATGTGATGATGGGATGATGTTTATGAAACCCATTTTATTTATTGGGTTATTATGAATGATGTATGTCTATTTTGTGGCACAAGTAAGAATGTTTTCATTATGAGATGGGTGGGACCTATATCTACCTCCAATGCATTGGGTAAAGATTTTATATCTCATGAGATAGACATGGCTGGAATGGTATGTTAATCTGGTTCATTGTTACAGGACTGAAACCAGGAGTGAACTCGATTCATGATGGGACTTTGTCCACTAAGATGGTATTGGAAGCAATGCCTTGGCTTCTATGGAAATCATTACATGTGATTAATGGATTCCATAGTTACATGTTTCATTCCCATGCTATTTTATCTTGGTTTATGTTACATTATGATCTATGCCTTATGTACTTCTATGTTTTATGTCGTTTCTCAATATTTTAATATTTAAACATTATGTCCATGATTTTAAGTTCCAATGTATATGGTATGTTTTATTTTATCCACGCATACCCTTATTGAGAATTTGAGCTCATCCTTTTTATGTTTTATTTTCCCCCAGGATCAAAAGAAAGGTTTTAGGTTAGGAAACAAAAATTGGAAGATATTTATGGGAGATGTTGAAGATCTTTCACCAGGATTAGAAGATTATGTTCCATGTTTCAAAAGACACTAAACTATTACAGTCCTTATGTGTCTGTTTTTGTTATGTATTAAGTATTCCTCAAAAGTAATGTAATTTCCATGTACGTAAATCTTAGGGTCTCTATAGTTGGTATCAGAGGAAAGGTTTAGTCAACCTTTGGAAACTAGGATGCGAAAAAGTTAGTGAGATCCCTAGAGATATTTCTAAGGTATGTCTAGGGATGTACCTAAGGATAAGAATACGTATAGGATATAGTCCTAGAACAACAGTAATGGTCTTAAGATTTAACATATGATGTTAGATATTGAGGGTGCTCCCCCTTTACTATGTTGTTTTCCCTAACATGACTTTTTCCTCTCACACTATTCTTTTTGGGTTTTAGAAAATGGCTGGAAACAGGAAGATTCATTATAATGGAGGATATGACAGACCATGGAATGATTTTCTTCATGAGAAACCAAATGAAACGGGATCTGGAAGTCCAAACATCGTTATTATGCATAATCAGCAATCTCATAATATGATCAATAATCTCAACATTGGTATGTTTCCCGACTCAGATAATAAGAGAAAGATAGAGTTTCATGATGATCATAGAGGAAAAAAAGTTCAATTTCCCTCATGTAAATCATGTGGGAAGAGGAATCAGGGTGATTTTTTCAAAAGAACCAGAAGATGCTTTGGGTGTGGAAAAGAAGGACACAAATCCAGTAAGTGTAAAGGACAAGGTTCAGTTAACACCATGGAGAAGGATAATGGTATTTCTACGACATCAACAATGATTTGATGTTTTAAATGTGGAATGTACAAGCATTATGCAACCCAATGCCCTAATGGAAAATCTCATGAAGAGAATCAGCATGGTCATATGGGTAGTATTTATGTGGATGATGATGAGGAGACTACAAATGATATATGAGCTGAAAGAAGTGTTGATGTTCAGTCAGTTGTTTTAGAAGGTCGTGGAATGATTGTATGTTTATCGAGAGTTATGTTGTATAGTTAATGGTACTATGGAATAAAGAATCATCTAAGGATTGTTACACTATTGTTTTTCCTAAAAGTATTTAAAATTATATGTTGAATGGTACCAGTAACCTTGGAATGTTATTCAGATATTTTTGTAATGTAGATGATATGATCATAATGAAAGAATAAGAAGATAATGAGATGTTTGATTGTATTCATGAGTTTATGATTGATATAAGGACTAAGTGATATCTTGGTTTTAGTATATAGAATTTTGAGGATTTTGGTATGTGGAAAGTGTTAACTTTTAACTACATTCATGTTTTCACTAAGGTTCAATGGGTATTCTTTTCAAGAGAATACATTATCAAGGCCTTCGAACGTTTGTAAAGTGACCAACAAGACATGTCTTATGATATATGGGGATCAACGATGGTATTAACATGCTTCTTATATGAAATCTCTGGTAATCGTTTTCACTATAATATGACAATGGACTTCAGTATTATGGATAAGCCTAAAGATTGGAATGGATTATGTTGGACATAAGTTAGTATTGTTTAAGGATAGAACCTTTTTTTGATATTATTAATGGGATGATATAGTAATGTAGTTTTAGAAAAAGGCCAACCTGCTGGACGGGTGACAGCCCATCACGTCGGACAAGGCTATGGGAATAGAACCCACACCAGAAGCACGACTGGCCTTTATCGCCTACCACTGGCCTACAGGAAGTCCCAGGTTAGTAGAAACTAGTTTTATTTTATTAATATGTATGATATATGAAGAATAAGTTCATTGTTGGAACAATATATGATTAATCTAACCATAAGATGGACTTATAACTTTTTCTAACCATTTGTTTGAAAGAGATGGAATGACCCATCATTCTATCACATGATCTTCTAACACATCATGATTAACAAATTCAACTTCATTTCATTAAGGGATGAAGTGGAAATTGTTCAATTCACAAACAACAGTGAGATTGTACCAAAATCATGCAAGTATTTCTTTTAATTGATCAACTTTAGGGAAATGATCTTGAAAACCAAAAATGTTGTCCTAGTTCCCTTTTATCCGATGAATCAGATGGTACCTTTGATCATTACAAATCAACAACTTTGTGATTGTTGGCTTTTTCATAGCCATGTTCTCTACCACTCTCCATCAGAACATGATGGTTAGATTTATCTTCCATATCCATATTTTCAACTATGTTCTTCTACGTGGAAACGCAGTGATGAGTTAATTTGGGTAACCGTTAAATTTCATACTTTAGTTTTTAAATCCATGTTTTGGAATTCCTTTTTACGATGGGGTTTCTATTAAACAAACTTTCGAGTAGTAAACCATTTATAACCCCGACGAATTTCGAGGGAGAAATTCATTTTAAGTGGGGTAGAATGTAACACCCCGAGATTTTATGAAAAATATTCATTTAATTTCATTAATTTCTTGTGTTGTATGCTACACCAAGATTACCTAGCGCTATACGTAACACCGTATTAGCTTGCAGTATACGGAACACTATTCTTGGATCGTGTTACACACAATTTTGATAATAGTTATTCTACGCAACATTGAGTATATATATATATATATACATCCAATGTATAAATGAAATATGGTTGGATTATGTTATACGAAACAACGAAGGATTATTTAACAACACGAAACCCTTACTTGGCTTGCATTACACGCAATTACGACCTTCCTCGATAGCGTGTGTTGTACGCAATACCGGAATTTACTAAACAACGATATATTATTATAATATTATTATGAACTAGCCGTTATGAATAGTATTAACTAAATTTTCAATTTTATAACATTATTATTCATCATACACATATTCTAGAACATGGTATAAGAACAAAATAAAATTTTCAGGTAAAATAAGTATTTTTAAAAAAATGCAGTATTACCGCCATTTGATGGCGCACCCACATTAAATCTAGTTTTTGACATGATCATAAGTTCAATTTGACAAAATAAAATTCTTCTTTGGATTCATGAAATAAAAAATCACTTTTGATAAAAATTTTGAATTATTCTGGTAACTTTCATATTTTGATGAATAATAAAAACACGGTATATTTTAATGAAAAAAAAACATTTTTCATCGTAATAATTTATATGGTTAAATTATAATATTTAATGCTTTTAAAGTATAAATAGAATATATTTTTACCATTTAATATAATTTATTTCATTAGCATTTATTTTACATTGAATTCGTAGGTTAAATCAATTCAATTTTTTGCAATGTTTTAAACGAAAACTCGTTTTCATTCGACAACGGGATTAATTTTAATTTAATTTATAAAACTTCTGTGTATTTAATTTAAAAAAATGGATTCCATATTTGGAATTAGTGGGTCCAAATTATTTTAATAGGCTACGTTTTATTTTTGGGAATTATGAACAGTAACTACGATAAATTTTATTTACCATAGTTAAAGGTAAATCGGGTAATTAAGGGTAAATATAATATTATAAAATTACCCTAACACATGCCAAAATTCTATTGGATTGCTAAAAGTAAACCCATATCAACTAAGGGTAGGATTAGATTCATTTTATGGAATTTTTTCTATGAAAATAATTTAATTATTATTAAAACCAAAGAAAGTGACAACATGTCACTCTCTTAAATCATATAAGTATAATAATTTTAATTTAGTGATAAAAATCATAAAAAATCGATCAAAAATATTATCTAGAAATATAATAAAATTATCTACATCATGATAATTTATTTAGAATTTTTAGGGATTAAATAATTGTCATTAATGGTGATACATTAATGATACATAAATTATTTCTTAAGTGGAAAATAAGTAATATAGTTTTTATGGAAATAATAATACCCATTAAAAGGCCCACAAACCTGACCAAAACTTATTGGTAGTGTATATATATTTCTTAATCATCCAATGACCTAATATATAACCGTTTATATCATTATAATAGTGATTATGAAACTTATATTATTTTATTTTAAATTATGCCAAAGTTGTCACCTTCATAAATTAATAAATATAACAATTTAAATATTGTGATTTTAAGATGATAAATTCGTGTAAATGTATTATTGTGAAAGCTAATAGATTTATCTTCATCATAGGAGTTTATTTTAAATTTGTTTGCAAAAAGATAGTATATTAAATAATTATACAAAAATGATGTAGTAATTATTTTATTAAGAGATAAACCAAATAAATGGTTTTAAAAATAATTAAATAAATATTATATGAACTATTTAATGTAATACAATAAATTTATTGATACATATGACCATTTATTAATCTATTAAAGCTTTTAGTTTGAACATTTCTTCTGTATATATTTTATTTAAATTCAAATAAATGAATAGTGTCAAAATTGAAACTATTGTTATTTTATAAAGATAACATATTATAAAATTGTTTAAAAATCACAAAAAAATTTAAAAATTATAAATTTAAATTTATATGGTTTATAATGCTATAAAGTAAAAAATTAAGGAAAATTCACAACAAATAAGTAATTATTTGTTATAATTTAAATTTTAGAATTTTATTACCACAAATAAACCTAAATAGATTAAATAAGGATAAAACCAAATGATAAGGTTTAAAACAGGATCCAAACATGTCTAAATTTGATTTTTTGATTCTATTACAACTCTATATCATCTAATATTATAATATTAGTCATTTTTGGTGGTTTTTATGTGGGGTTAGATTTATTATAAATTAATATTTTTAAGAATTCCAAAGGTGCCCCTCTCCTCCCTTATAAACGGGAACCTCCTCCCTCTCCTCCTCACACCAATTTGAGCCTTCAATCTCGGCCAAACCCTGCCCAATTATCTTCTCCACTTACCTATAAACATCCTAGAGGTTCTGTTCTACTTTAATGACCAATCTTAGTTCCCTAAGAGGAGGTTTCAAAGAGGCGTATCGAAGAAGAGGTAATTTATTCCCCCGATTCATTCAAGCTTCTTTCTTCTTCAACTTCTTCTTCTTTAGTTGTTTCATTATAAATTAATAAAATCAGTATCAATAATATACTGATTTGTTATTATAAATATTAGACAACCCCATTTCATCTTCTATCCATCCTACGGAAAACAAAATCACTGCGCATGCGTATGTAAGGAATACTGTCTCCAAGCAGTGGTGTAATCTGTTTTTCCACCACCACCTTACATGGATGGGTATAATGGTGTAAAGAATAACTATAAAGAGTTATTATAACTTCATAATGATTCTGATATATTGTATCATCCACTCCAATTCAATTCAATGATTATGGAAACGATATCATCGCACGTGCGTACGTACGGACTACCGTCTCCACGACGTGATGAGATTCATTCTCCATGTTAACCATTTAAGAATGATTATAAAGTATATATAAGCAATAATAATGAAATATATGAAATTATAAAGCTACTGGATTTATTTATATATGTATTTCATCTACTTAATTCCATTCAACTCAATAAGGAAACGAAAACATCGTTCATGCGTACGTATGACCTACCGTCTCCATGAACGGTGTATTTCTTTACATTTATATATATATTATATATATGAATATTCTGAATATATATTATATATAAATCATGTTTTATATTCTCTAATTATGTAATCTTGATCTATGTAATCATATGAATAATTACAAGTCCAAACAAGGACGACAAACGAAACTATTTTACCCAAAACACTCTTTAACATGGAATTTACAAAAGAACGGGTATTATAAAATCTTAAGTGAACCATATATGATATCATAACAATGAATATGATTCTGTAATAAGTCAATGACATTATTTAAATCATTATACAGGATGTTCAGATACATACGAAGCATATCAGACAAAAGAAAAGGGATAATTTTGCAAATCTCATTTTTATCCAAGATTGCTTATTCGTAAGTATTTTCTGGGGTTATTGTTATCATCCATGTCCATGTTTCCTAAAAATAGTTACATGTATGTTTATTTTCCTTTTTACCGACTTTTTAATTTTAATACATGGTATGTAAGGAATCTTTCTTTTGTTTACGTTACGAGGTACTTTTTTGACTTTTCTGACAAAAGTACGATAAGAATGTTTTGTTAACGTATACTACATGAAAGGATTTTTATGGTTTTATAAATCCTTATTTTAATGAAGCTTCCTTCAAAATATTTCATGACTATTTTCAATAAAAAAAATTTCTTCTAAAAATTGCATGACATTGTGTGAAAAGAAAATTATTTTGAAGAAAAAAGGATATTTTCCTCAAGAATTCATTTAAAGTGTTTCATCCAAACCATTTTCATCTAAGATGACATTATTTCACATGTGTATATTTCAAGTGTAACGTCTCTATGATTTACATGGTTTAACTTTTCTTATTATGAAATGATATCCATATATTTTATATGGATTATGTGATGATGGGATGATGTTAATGAAACCTATTTTATTTATTGGGTTATTATGAATGATGTATGTTTATTTTGTGGCACAAGTAAGAATGAGTTCATTATGAGATGGGTGGGACCTATATCTCTCTCTAATTAATTGGGTAAAGATTTTATATCTCATGAGATAGACATGGATGGAATGGTAAGTTAATCCGGTTCAGTGTTACAGGACTGAAACGAGAAGTGAACTCGATTCAGAATGGGACTTTGTCCACTAAGATGGTCTTGGCAGCAATGCCTTGGCTACTATGGAAATCATTACATGTGCTTAATGGATTCCAAAATTACATGTTTTATTCCCATGATATTTTATCATGGTTTATGTTCCATTATGATCTATGCCTTATGTACTTCCATGTTTTATGTCGTTTCTCAAGATTTTAATATTTAAACATTATGTTCATGTTTTTATGTTCCAATGTAAATGGTATGTTTTATTTAATACGTGCTTACCCTTACTAAGAATTTGAGCTCACCCTTTTTATGTTTTATTTTCCACCAGGATCAAAATAAAGGTTTTAGGTCAGGCAACCAAAAGTGGAAGATCTTTATGGGAGATGTTAATGATCTTTCACCACGATTAGAAGATTACGTTCCAAGTTTCCAAAGACACTAAACTATTACGGTCCTTGTGTGTCTGTTTTTGTTATGTATTAAGTATTCTGCAAAAGTAATGTCATGTCCATTTACATCAAGCTTAGGGTGTCTACAGTATTCCCCATCCGTTTTGGGCCGCCTCAGAGTGTAACCCCAAATCCATCCCCATGGGGAGACTTAGAGTGTAAGCCCCATCCATTTTGGGCTGCCTTAATGTGTAAGCCCCATTCATTTTGGTTCGCCTCAGTGTGTAATACCCAATCCCACTGAACAATGGGGACTTTGATCCATGTCATGGCATGATATGTATGAATCCTCGATGAGGTTCAATCCCACCATTGTGTTGTCCCGACCATGTTCGTTCACCCACCACTCGGTTGTCCCGACATCTTCAGATCAGTTGACCACCCTGGGCCACCTCAGAGCGTATGCCCCCAATCCTCCCAAACTATGGGGACTTCATTCAATGTCAAGGTATAGTATGTAAGAATCCTCCAAGAGTTTCAATCACACTTAGGGTCTTTTTGACCACCTCTACGTTGGTTAGACCCTGTCCCACATGAAGTTAAACTATATTCTCCACCTGAACTACGACACCTTTGATTCCATGCCACATGGATACGTAGGAGATCTCTTTGAGACTAAATCCCAATTGCATCACCCTTCCCGATTCTTACCCAGGCCACCAAATCCCGGTGAGATCATTCCACTTCACTCCCATCCACAACATCCGGAAATCCGCCCACATGTTGGCCCCAACATCGATGTTCCCTTAAGAGGTTACACATATCAGATCCACTTCTGTTAGTGTTCTGATCAGTCTGATACATCCCCGCTGAATGTTAAACTTGTGTAATACCCTATGTTAAACATGGTAATCTGAGGAAATCCTTAGATACATGCCTATGGAATAAAATTCCATGCGTTCAATTTGGTATGCCTTTTTTACTTTCGATCCCTTAAGAATCCCTATAATAAGGGGAAGAAAATCAGACGCGCCGTTGTTCCGACGCCCAGATACGTCAGCGATTCCTCAATATGACTACTCCCTAACTGAAGGTTTCTGCCCTGACAGGACCCCTTCGAATGTCCCAACAGGAGCAGTGGAATTTACCGACATCGATGGAAATATTGCACTGGGAGGAGTTTTATGAAGAACATATTAAATCTCTACGAGAAACCCGGACTAGTTCACGAATTTCGATGAGGAATCCATGGAAGGAAGAAATGAAATCCCATCATCTGGTTTCGATCAAGGAGTAGACTTCCTTGAATTGGGAGTGAATGAAGCTCGCCTTTTGAAAGCAATAATGTGGGTTAACAAAACGTCACGCCGGTCGCCCCCAAGCGGACGGATGTGCGCACCCAGGCGAAAGCGTCGAAAACAATCATGAAATTGATTTTCAATATATTAAATTGTAGGATTAAACACTTTAATTAATCATCATTATAAAAATAATTTATAATGGTTTTTAAAGAGTATTTCAATTTTCTCAACATATCGTATAGGGTTTTCAAACCAGGTGTGCGGTAAGGCTCGTTTTGATTCACTAGTTTACTATCGATTCGAGCACAATGTTCCCTTTTTAGAGTTATTAACCCTTCATACCCATATTGAAGATCAATAACCACATGTAATATCAATACATGGATGTTACGTAGTGGAAAATAATCTATCTATTCCTTAACTAAAGTCCGAGACATTTTTATATAATTTGACTCTTACTTAAAAATATCCATAAACATATCACTCGAAATTTCATAAAAATATCCCTAGAGATATAACTAATGTTTTCTGAAATTTTTTTCATTAGGTTAAATAAAAATTTCCTTTAAAAATAACTATAAATACGAAAAATTATCATACATAAATGTAACATATTTTTAGATGAATATTAATAGAATTTCAAAAATATAATGTAATTAAAAAAATGTTTACTATATTTGGAGAAAAGATTCACTGACATCATATTTAATGAATGATCTCAATGTATCTAACAAAAGACATTGTATTCATTTCACTTAATAGAAATAATCTACTTAAAACATTACATTATATCCTGCGGATAAGACAAAAAAGAATGGGTGATCTCAAATGCTCAGTAAGTGTAAAAAAGGGAGATATATTTTAAAATAGATCACATGGGGTATGGGAAAATTAGCATAACATTTGAAAACCAGACAATGAATATCATTGATCATAAAATTGTTTCATCTAATAAATAATTAATGTTATCGAGATATGATTCATAAGGGGAAAAGTGAAAAACCTCTATAAGATCATAAAATGTTCATAATACATATATTTTTGGAATACACATAATAATAGAAAATATTATATCATGTAAATATAGAAAAAACATTCATAACAATTTTGTTTTTAGATAATTACCCTTTTAACTACTTTAGGATTCACATAACCTCATGTGTACCCCTCTGTTTAAGGGTTTGGGATAACCTCCCTTTTAAACACTTATTTTGGGATTGGTATAAATTCCTATTTACCCTATTATTTCGATAATGGGTTAACCTCCTGTGCAATCCTCTTATTTGGGGATGGGGATAATCTCACATATACCCTCTTTTCTTCCTAGAATATTCTCCTATTAACCCTTTGAGATCATATAACATTAATTATTTCCCAATGTATTGGAGGGAAACATATATCCCAATCATCATACAATCCAACGATTTTCATGCTACATAATGATACAAAATTAGTACTATAAAAACACATGAATGTAAATGGGTTTTATAAATCATTTCATCATATAATGACCTATGAATAAAATAAAATATTCATCATCACTTCATCATTTCATCATTACATAACCCATGAAAAACATATGGGTTTCATAAAAATATTTCCATCATTAAAATATTGAATTCATTGAATGAATAATAATTTAATCCTAGGATTATATATCTAATAAATCATATGAAATATTAAAATAAATCATTTTTAAAGAAAAATTATTTTAAAATAAAAATAACACTGAATCTTTCATGAGGGAAAACCTCCCATGTTTGAACAAAAACATTTTTAAGCATGATTTTTAAAACAAAATCATTGAATGATTTTTCAAATGTATAAAATGTTATTTATACATTTATTTGTCATGATTATTGAAAATATTGTTCATGTATTACAGGGTAAAACAAATATTTCATTCCCATTTTTGGTAAAATCCAATGGGACATTGGATTTTAAAATGACATGAATATTACATTAATAAGAAAATTTATATTATCTAACATGTCTTAACAGTATTTAGTATATAATTATGATAATTTGGAAAGATTTTTAAAAAAATTAGAAAACATTTATGTTGGTAAAATGTTATTATTAGTTTTTTATAGAAAAAAAATTCAATTTACATTAAAAAAATTCATTTTGAATCTTGATTACATAAAGTGAGAAAATGAATAGATAAAATGTATTTTCAAATAATTACCATAGTAATAGAATATTGATGATTTAATTGATATATGTGTTATAATATTTCATCATCAAAATCATAAGCATAAAAAATCAAAAATAATTATGATTTTTTCCATTTAAAAATTACCACATAGTAATATTGAATAATAATCCCCATAAAAGAATAACATTAACAGAATTTTAAAATATATTTAGACTAAAGAATTTATGAAATTATAGTTCTAATTGGATTTAGAATCACCATATCAATGGATAAAGGCCCAAAACATCAGACATGTACCAAAAAAGAAAAATTGAAAAAGATGTTCCTTACAATATCAGTATATTTTGATCCATAAAACCAGTGAATGTGATATCCTTAAATGGATATGTAAATTCCCATAATTTTTAGGATAATAATCATAAAATAAATTCATGGGACTTATATACACCAAATAAAATATTGGGTTGAATATTTCATGTGTCTAAAGAAATTAATAAAACGTGTTATAGAAATCATTTACCTTAAGTCTCATCATATTTAATAAATGTCCGAGCCTCATTCACATCAAAGAACCTCCTTTTGATCTTTTATTTAAGACCATAATGATGGTATTTTTTTGGACACATTTGACCTAAAACAATGATATGTTTTTTTTGGGAATGGATTTTTATAGGCGTTGAATAAATTATATGTTATAATATGTGTGAAGAACTGAACGAGAATGGTGACATTTTATAAGTTGGGGAAAGGAACCCACATGGAAAATATTTGAAAAATAATCATAATAATACAAAAAATGAAAACATTAACTTAGAAAAAGGAATCTAAATTACCATATATACTATATGAAGAAGTAAAATATTCATATATGGGATGAAAATAAGAAATTTACATGTTTTTTAGTTATTTAAATACATATATTATTATTTTAACACATGGTTTACCCATATGTACCTTTTCCATGAAAATTAATTTTCTACTAATTTCTTTATTAATTACGGACAATAATTACATTGATATTATTAGGTAATTTAATTATAATTATTATAAATAAAAAATCCAATTTTCCCAATATCATTTTAAAAAAGTGGGAAAAATATTTTCTAATCAAAGCATCAATCACATTGAGAATGTGTCTTTCCAATGGGAAAATTTTTATATGTTGAGAACAATTTTATATAAAATATATATATATAATTGATTAAAATGACCTAATTTGGATTAATATACATATAATATGACTAATTATAATTTCAAACCCATATTTAATCAATTTTAAAGATTTTAATATTTAATAAAATAAATAACAATTTTTAATAAAAACCATAAATTTTCATTATTCATTGAAAAAATTATCAATTAAAAAATATTTCACAATTTAAATCCAAATTTATTTTTACATTATCATTTTGGAAATAATGATTATTTTTATATATTAAATTTCTAATGTTTTATATAATCAATCTTTATATAAGTTCTCCAATTGTGTCAAAACATCATTTTTTAACAAACTTTTTAGTCATTAAATTTGATTTATTATTATCTTTTATTAGGAAATAATTTAATATTAAGTTTAAAAAATTTATTGAATATATAAAATATAAATTTCATTAAATTTATTCACCAAAACATATCTGGTTATTTTACTAATATAAAAAAATGAGCATGAAAATGGTTTTTCATTAATTGATTTCATTTATTATTTAATTATTTTTTATTTCAATTTATGTTAATTTGGGAACTATATAATTTATTATATATCCATATGTATAAAATATTTTAATAATTTAGATAATAATGATCATACATATCATTCTAACTCTTTAGTAGTTTAGGTTTCATTTAAATATATTTTACATGTAACATATGATACTATAATTGATTTTTCTAGAACACAATTAGAATAGTGTTCCATGTAATCAAAGCTATGATCGGTGTTTTTTATAATGAAAAATTTCAAATAGATTAAATTTATTTTAAAAATTGTATATCCTTAAATATTAATTTGTTATAATAAGAGGTGGAACAATAACATAAAAAGTCATATATAGACATCCCCATGGAATAAACTCCCAAAATGACTCATATTACTTATTATCACTGAGACTACATCTCCTTCAACTAAAACTACAGATGAAGACAATCAAGAATATCCATCTGGTTATATGGTTCCCTTTACAATAAGTGTATCTTGTTAGATGAAATCAATATATACCCAAGGGAATATGTATTGTGTGAGGAACAATGTCAATTATGTTACCACCATGAATCCATATATGTATTTTATAACCATAGTAACCAAACAATAGGTTTTAATACTCATTTTAAATTCTAACCAATTTTTAAATAAAGTTAATTTAAACCACACCAAGAAATCCAATTGTTTTTTAGTTAAATGAAACAAGTTTTCCAAATGACTCCAAACATGGATAAAATAATAGAAATAATGAAAAATGAAATAACTTTCTCAATATAGTAAATAAGTATCAAAATGGAAATTATAAACAATCATATAATATATGGAATAAATTAAAATTCACATGGAGCATGAAATCACATAAAACAAGGGATTAACCAAATAAGTAAAGGCATATCATCTAATCTGGAATAAGTAATGTGAACCTATGGTTCTATTGGATATGTTATTTTTTGTGTGATTATATGAATAAAAATTTATTCATATAAAAAGGATTATTATCTAATTGTTTTCCTTAGGTCCAACTCCAAAATATATATTGGCCAGAAGTCCAAAATGTCGAAGATCTCTTATTCTTACTTCTCAAAGACTCTCAAAGTCCACTGGATAAGCCTACATACACATTTTAGATAACCCATGTGATACTCCATTCCAAAATAAAAAAATGTTACATACAAGAAAATATATTTTTAAAAAATGCATAAAAAACCGTACCATATTTAATAAAAAACTTTAAAGACGTATAAAAATTACAAAACCAATTTTGAAAACATTTTAAAAACACAAAACCGCTTCGATACATTTTAAAAAAAACTTCATGTTCAAACATGAGTCAACAATTTTTAAGTATCACAATAGAAAACACAATTGAAAATTCATTCCATCAAATACATAACCCATGGGATAATAATAAAACATAAATGAAGATAAGTTAAATGTGGTTGACATAGATCAACATCGACTGAAAATATAAATGTAATCAATGGAAAATGCTCATTAGTAGAGTAACCTAACTAGAAATTGGTACTATCCCCATGAAATTATATAAAATCCACCTGGAATAGGTCATATAAATCCTCATATATACATGTAAAAAGACCATATCAACCATTAAAACATGAGGTTTGGAAAACCAACCCATCTACCATTCCACACATCCGTAAGAATTTATGAATAAGGGATAAAAGGGGGAATGGATGAGAAAATCATTAATCTTTGGACTTAACATAATAAAAACCACAATTAATACATCTATAATCCACCAAAAATAGATATGATAATGATTAAAATCCATGTATGTGGGTTTTTGATGAATGAGAGGATAATTTGATCCATGAAATTAATAATTTGAAATGGTATTTTGTTAAAATAAAAAAAAAATTAATTATCTTTACAAGACACAAAATTAGGCAACACATAAAAGAAAGTCATGCACAATCTATACAGGATCAACTCATTCCCATAAAAATAATTTGTATATCATGATCTATACATTTTACGGTTTTGAAAACTGATCACAAACCATGAAAAATGGATGTGTCTCCAAATCATCCCTCCCCTCATAGTTATCTAAACAGTTAATAAATCATTCAACGACATTTCACTTGGATCATCATCTTCCAAAACCCCAATTCAAACACATGAAACAATGATTCTTCATGATGGAAATTAGTGGTGGATAAGTCTCAAAATAGATGTACGAGTGACCTGGAGGGTGTTATAGGCAGACAAAACATGGGATTTGAAAATAATGGGGTATGAAAAGAAATGTATTAGTAAATAAATGTTGTTTTATGGGATGTATTTGAATAGATTACGTTTCGTTTATTCATATGAATTAATAAAATGGATCATGTATTAAATTATCCTATTCATATGACTATTTTGGACGATTTATTTTATACATGGGTGTGTGTACTTAGATAAGTGGAATTGAGATGATAATATATTTTTAAACAGAAAACCTAATAAGGGATTGTGGATAAAGTAACCATAATAACTAGACCATTTATGTGGGTCTATTTTATACATAGTTGTGTGAGTCGAATCATATAATTAATTAACCTTTATTTTTAGAGATACTATTTCTTTTGTTTTTAAAAGTGATGAATATTATAGAAAAATAAACTATTTTTATCACCTAATTTATTCTTTTGATCTACATTGGTAAATTATAATTTTCTTTTAATAAATGTATGAACATTTTTAATTTTCATTTTATTTTTCTATTTTATTTTTTTAATTTTGGGAGAAAAATGATTCTAGTATTAGTGGAATATCGGATTATTCTCATAGTATTTCAAAATAGTGTGTAATACACAACCCATAATAGGAACCCAAGTTCATATGTTGACATTATCATACATGATACAAGAGAATAATATGATTTATAATTTTTTATAGGATCACTGTGATTGTGGATGTCATGGATGATTATAAATGGATAATTTAAACATGGTAATGTCATTGGGTTTAGAGTGGTTTCACCATGGTTCTTAGCCTATCACAGCAATGAAGCTTTATTTTTTTTTCAATTGACTTTATCGATACAATAATATTTTTATGTTGATCCTTTATGTTGTTGGATATTATCTAATGAAATATTTATTGGTTTCTCTTGAAATTTTTTATGATTGTCTTCATCTTTGTTCTTGTTTAGATTATTTCTATTGTTTATGTGTCAAACAGGCCCACATTAATTTCAGTATTCAAACAATGAAATTTTCCTCTAACCATTACTATTCGGGGAAGGTCACATACGATTCATAGTACCTCTAACCCAACCTATGCCAATGTGATGGCATGGGATAAAATATTCATCACAATTGAAAATATTTATTAATATCACCTTTTTATTGTTAAACACATCGAAAAATATTTCATCTTGATTTCAATTTTCATAATCAATATTCAAGTAAATCACCTAATAAAAATTGTACCTATGTAATAATTAAAAATTAAATTATCATTCCTTCTTGAATGATATACGAATTGCGAATTTAAAAACAATTAGTGAAAATACATACCATCTTCACTAGGTATGTACAAAACAAAACACCAAAAGTCATAACTCCTAATATTAAAAGAAAAACTCAAATGTGTTAATATATTAGAAATATATTGTTATAAAATAATTATAAAAATAGTATTATGTATGTACTATGGTTATTATATATGTGATTAAGAAAATTTTTTACACTATATAAGATGTTGGGATGTGATTGAGTAATATCAGAAAAATAGTAAGGGTGTTATTTTTAAATTCCCCTATTGGAGATATGTTTTTTATTATGAACATAAATTCTTTAATGTGTTGTATATTCTTTTTAACTGAGAATAATTATCTTCAAATATGTTTTTTCTATATTAATTGATTAAAAATTTAATTCTCGTTCTCTAGTTCAAGAGTTTTTGAGTTAAATGAACCTTAATTTTAATTGGGGTTTCATGGCTCAAATAATTCCCTTGGGTTACAAACAATCATCTTCAATTATTACCCTTATATAATTATATATTATATCATATTATAAACTTATTTTTGTAGTATTTTTATAATTTATAGGTAAATCATGTTTGACAAAAATATAAATATTTATTACAAGAAAATTGTTTTATGAAATTTAGTGATTTTAAGGAATTTTTAGATACTTGTTTTTAAGCATATTGGGAATTTTTAGATAATTGTTTTATACTGATCTATTAAAAGAATATTTTTAATATGAATGATTTTTTTAGATACTTGTTTTTTAGTTTCAAACAATGTTGAAATTTCCCTATTGAAAAATAAATTTTTTATCACTAATGATCCATATGTAAGTATTTATTCATTTTTTTAAAAAGGATTCATATTCATCTTAACAATTTTGTTCTTCAATAAAGGATTTATAAAATATTAAAAAGGAGTTTACATACCATGATAGTATATTATTCCCTTATACTCCAAATATAATTTTGATAACATTCATATAATTTCTTGTATTTATGATTGATGATTCCTTTTTAATGAGTAATTTTTTTTCTAAAAAACAACTTAACATTTTTGAAATCATTATGTCTTTTTTAGGGATAATTTTTGGAAATTCATTTTTTAAAAGTAATTGTTTTTCCAAATGATTTAACAAAACCGTTTTGAAATATTAATTTAGTTTTAATTGTTCGATTAATTAATATTCATTTAAAAAAGTTGATGAATATATATTCACAAAATATTCTCCAAAATTACATTTCAATTTTGAGTAATAAAATCAACATTTATGATTAAGATAAAAAAATTCTATAAAAAGTCATTAAATATTTCATTTATATTTTCTTATATATCATTGAAATAAATTTTATCAAGGATATATTTTTTCAAGAACTACCCACACAATGTTCTTATTAATAACTCTTATTCTTTAATTTAATTTTTGAAATCTATCATTCACATTCTTGACAACGATTTTTGTTATACAATTCGGAAATTTTATGAAAATTCATTTTTATTCCATGTGTTCTTCAAAATGTGTTAATTTATTGGGGTGCGATATATATGGATGACTAATAGATGGATTTTATATATCCCCCTAATTAATTGGCAATTTTTATATATCATGGGCTCAAAAGAGTACATTGAAGTATATATCATAAATCAAATGGTACATAGGAGGATTTATACGAATATAATGGGGCAAATGATAGGGTTTATCATAAACTAAAGGCTATACATGTGGATTATCTAATTCCAAAAAAGGTAAATCAGTGGTTCGCCAAATCATTCTAGGTTTTGAATTTTTTAGTGGTCTGATTTGACATATAGTTTTTATGTTTTTTAAGGAACACTCTTATTCATATTATCATGCCACTATCATGATCTCAGGGGTTATTTTTATTGACTATTTTGTCCACAATCACTTGATTGATGAAAATATTTATTCAATGCTTTGTTATATGAATGATGATATAAGTATTATTTTTTCGTACCATTTTCTAATGATTCTTAATTTTTCCCATATATTCATCATATTATCACTTATGATCCCTAATTGGTATAGAATATGCTTACCCTTACACCATATCCAATATTACCCCTTTCTTTATTTTTATATCGATGAGTTTATTAATATTATTAGAACTTCTAAGATTTCATGAATGAGTGTCGTGTTACTAGTTTATGTTGATATATACCCCAATTTTGTAGAAATAATTCATATATTGCTAGTATTAAGTGACAATAATTGTTCAATTTTATGGTTTATACAACAATATGTGAGTTGGAATGATATATCATGTAAAAAATGAAATAAATGAGTTTTTTTGTATTTGGTCACTATAGTGGAGTTAATAAATTGGAATAGTAGTGGTTATTTTATATGAAAAATTGTAAAATGCATCGTAGAGTTTGTTGTTTCATTTGGAGTTGTGATCATTAAGTATATTACTGGGTTTGGAGATCACAAATATGTATTAGACCATGATATAGATATATTTTAAAATTATTAACTATGATAAAATTTAAGTATCTTCAATGTTGGACCTCACGTATCATATATTAGATGGAAAGTGTGGAGGAATGGTATATTTTATTATAGGAAGGCCACATCATCATATAAAATTATTAAAAAAGGAATATAGAATTCATAAGAACATGATGTTAGATGTAAAATATATTTTATTAGAAGTTTTATTTTATTAAAAATGATTTAATTTTGAAGCCATGAATAGGATGTAATATTGAATTCAATGTATAATGAATTTGGGAGTTTAAATTAATTTTATTTAATGTGTATGGTTAAGGACATTGAAATTTTGAAAAAATAAATTTTTTTAATAAGGGAATACCATTATCCAAATTATTATTCATATAGTGTAGAAACAATGAATAAATTATCTATTATAATGAGTTAGTAATGGATATTAAAGTATAATGATAAAAACCTTATTGATTTAGTTTTTTATCATATTGGGGGTATTCTATTTGGGTAAAGTTATATCAACATTTCCAAGTCGAAGTTCTCGAAGCAATTTATGGAGTGATAAGATAACCTAAAAACCATTGATTGGTTTCAATCCTTTCTAAAAAAAATTCATTAAAAGAAGTATATTTTCATTTGGAACATTGATACATCATCAGTGTATGATCCTGTTATGTTTCCCACAATGGAGAATAATGTAAAATATCTATATTAATTTATATATATATATTTATGATATTATAGATATGTGTTTGATAGTAATAGGTATATATAATTCATAATAATTTAATAAAATGACACACATGTAAGAACAATGGAAAATATAACACCCTAATTCAGCCCGTCTTAGGATGGGCTTATGAAAATTACTTATAACATGTGGTATCTGAGACATGTTGTTATTTTTAGTTAATGTAATGTCACAATATTTATTGAATACATCATTCAAGGAACATGAAATTTTATTCCTTTTTCACTGAATTAAATTATCATATATTGATTAATCATATGATATCACATATATTCTCTCATGGGTTTTTTTTGATGTAATAAATTTAATAAAAATTAGTTATCTTAATGGAAAATAATTCATTATCTACTGCATTGTATGATTATATTTAAATCATTTAAATGAGTTTCACATCCATGAAGGTTATCAAGGACAGTTATTATAACATATACGATGGTGGAGACAAAGGGATAGAGTAAAATTGGTAAGTTATTGTGAAAATGTTTGATGATTATAATATGAATACCATGAAAATATTAATTAATTATCCAATTGCATAATTGAGGGTTTTGGATATTCTAAACAATATTGGGTTTTATTTGGTGACCTAAGCTCTAAATAAAGGAATATTGTATTATTTGACTAGAATATTAATTATATAACATAGTAAATCACACCCCATATTCTAATAGTTTGGTTTACATTGAGATTAGAAACATAACTAAATTATTTTAAAACATTCTCAACATCAATCATATATAATATTATCAAATTATTCGTTTTTATTCACATCATGAATAGAAATATTATTCTTAAAATCGGAAGTGGAAGCATCACAAAGGGTGTTCTCAAATTCTCAGTAAGGCTGAACATAAGAGATATTAATATTTGATAGTAGGTGAGATAATATATGTATATGGGTATGAGAAAAATATCAATTTAAATTTTTATATAATAATATAATCAACCCCCACTAAACATAGATGAAAATCCATGATTCGTGGGATACAAATTTTAGAATTAAATCAGAAATGAGCTATATAAAATTGGAATCATTAATAAAGAATAATTATAATCCATGAAAATATAGCATATAAGTAATAGTATAGCATATTAATAAGATAGATAAATCATTACTTATGTAAAGGATTAAAATAATTACCATCATCAGATGGTGGATAGATTCCCATAATGGAATGAGCTTACTCATTATTCCCGTAATCATATTGGACATATTCCCATATTAGATTTGATTCAATCCACATTCCCATGAATATAATATATCGAGATATAAAAAATTACCCAATTCATTAAATGTATATAATTGACCCACCCATCACATAATTATATTCTATATATATGTGTTCTGTATGATAAATAATTGATTATTAATTCCCTTATATCTTAATAAACCCAAAAAATGTGTTTCTAGAAAATATCAACATAATCTAACCATATGAAATCATTATAATAAATTTCTGTGTAATCATTATAGAATATCCTTTATAAAGAAACAGAAATATCAATGGATGAAGTATTTTATGAAATCCATGTATATAAGATCATTATTATTTTTTTTGAAAATATAAAATATAAAACATATTTATATTTTGATAAATATTACATATTTTTTTAAAAAAATGATAATTAATATTAGTTTGGAATCACAGAAATCCTAGATAGGCCACATCATTGTATGAAAATGATTATAAAAATAGGAAATGTTTTTCATTGGGCTTCACTATTGACTAAGCCCAATATAATCTTGAATACGTTATGCTCGAGCAAAACCACATATGGGATAAGTGGAAGTTGATATAGATTACCACCCGAGAAATGTTATTCGAGCCACTCTATGAGTCTATCACCATCGCATTCGGTAGCTTTTAGTTTTATGTGGGTGTTATAAGGGGTTTATAACAAGACACTAACACTATGGTTATGTGTATAATTTTTATATATAATAAATAATATACATTAATTTTATAATTGTTAATTTGTAAATATTTTTTAAAGCGCAAATAATATTTTTAGTTAATATTCAACTACAAAATTTATTTTTTTGAATTAGTGGATATTTTAATTAAATTATATTTCAATAAAATTTTATTGTTATTATTAAATTCTTTTTTATTAAATATAAATGTTCATATAATTTTATGAATGCAATAGTAATTTTCATTATGGTTTGAATGTAGTTTTTGTCAAAATCGATGATTTTTTATAAATGTAGGTATTTATTCTAAAAGAATAAATTCAAATATTTTGAAACTATTTTAGATAATTTGAATATTATTTTTCGAATCAATACATCAAAATTATCCCACAGCGAAGTTTTGATAATTTTCTGAGTCATTCCAATTTTTGGGTAAAAATTAAATATCGTTTAAATATATAATGTGATTTACGACATCATAAAGACTCAATAGTGATGTAATAAAATAGTATAAACATATTTCCGGGAAATATATGTTTTACCATTACAATGATGTTATTTTAGGTTTCTTTTATTTATTTTACAAAGCCATAATGGACCCTCCAAGACTTATAAAACATTTTATCTTTTTTAAATTGATTTCTTTGAGTGTGTGACTCACATCCACCTAATAAACCCTATTATTTTAAAAAGTTCATCCATTTTAGTTATAAAATATTTTTTTCGACTCCCCTTTGGAATAAAACATGGGTTGATTTGTGTTTTTTATTAGTTTAATATGTGTTGTCCCACACTTAAATAATAATGAATTCCCTCTCCTTTCCTATATAAACCCTCCCAAACTCCAACGTACTCTCACTCAAATCCATTGGAGTTATTCCATCCTCATCCATTATCTATCTATAATCATCTCAAGGTGCCCCAATCACCCATGAAGTCTCTCTCACGCCCCTCTCAAACCTTTGGGTTCACACTTCCATGTAAGGGATTCTCACTTTCCTTATTTATGTCCATGTTTCCTTATATTGTTATGCCATTTTATTTTCAATTATAGATGTTGGGGTATGACTTTTCATCTCCCTCATATTGTACTCTTTATTTTAGAGTAACAAGACAATTCCTTTCCCTCTCATTAATGTCTCCCAAATACACCCATTAATATGCCGAAATTCTGTAAGGAATTTCTCTATCCTCATTTACATTCAAAAATTTCTTTTGTATTACTTATCTAAATTTCATTACATTTTTTGGGAAATGTATCTATATGATCCCCTTATTGTCGATTTCATGTACATATGGAGAGAATCCAATTTCTCTCTCATCAACCATTTTTAGGAATTCAAATGTCACACCGTTATGCTACAAGAATTGCAACACGTTTTTTCATGACAAGATCATCGTGTAGTGAATACCATACCCATGTATCTATCAAGGATATCCACCTTTATGAACATATACACATTTAATGATAATTTCATGTATTTATTCGACATTCCTTAATCATGGAATAACTTCTCATGTTGATTGATTCCATTTTATATGATCTGTGTGGCACACTTCTACATTAAATGAAATGTTTAAGAAGGGTGTGCCCTGATTGACCTCCAATGCATTAGGTAAATATTATTATAATGATACATCAAGTGGAATGATGATTTACTCATGCTAATTCAGGTGAAATGAGGATTTACTCATTCTAATTCAAGTTCAATGAATTTTTACTCATGCTCCATGTGCAATGAGCCTGGGCTCATGCTATTTCCATGTTCAGTGTTGTTGCCTCATTTCCATGTTATGATAATCATGGTACATAATTAATTTATGTTTATATTCCTATTGCACTCCATTTATATGATTATTTACTAACATGTATTGTAATCTTCATGTTATGCTTTATTCACTCCCTTACTAGGATTTATAGATTACCCTTTTCTTATGCATTTCCCCAGGTTATCCCATGCAATACTAAGTATGAGAGAATGTAGTGGTAATGTAAAGGATATTTTCAATAAGATGTTTCATTTTAGGTTTTAATTTTTTATTTAATGTTACCAAGTCCCAATTACACTAGACCAATAAACCTTCTATGTCGTTTCATGTCAAGGTTTTTTGTAATAAATTATGCTAAGTGTGTAATAAAGAGCAGGGTTGTTATAGTTATTATCAGATGACAGGTTTAGTTATTTTTTGGATTATTATTAGAAAAACCCTAATAAATCCTTAGATACTACAATATGTATAAAAACAACCCTTAGTTTTGGTTCATAAAGAGTAAGTGGTTTATCAAGATAATACAGTCCTATCTAGATACGAGATGGTAGAGGCAGCACTGGCACCGATGTTCGTATGAGTGAAAACTCCGACAAAGAGTTTCAGGCTTGACTCGAGGTACCCTAGAATGAAAAAATGGGCCTTGACCCAGTCTTGGTTACGAAACTCTCAAGGGATATGATTTGGAATGTTAAGATTCTTTTTATGAACCATTATTAAGGGATTTTAAAAAATACCTCTTATAATACATGTTATAAAGAAGATCGTGGACATGATAGATTGATATTTATAGATTCATACATTAAGGAAATAAAATTAACTTATATGTAATTTGTTTTTTCTTGTAATTAACCTTTTTATATTACCCCTAACTTTACTTTTATTCGAGCCAGAGGCTGGTAATAAGAGGACTCGTGCTAAGAACCGATGTGAAGATCAATGTGTTGACTGTTCTAATGAGAACCCCAATCCGATGGGAGCGGGAATCACAAACTTTGTCATGATACTCTCTCAGTTAACTCATGAATTTAATAGTAACATGGGTCTAGAGGAAAATTCAAAATTCCCACCCTAAGAAATAATAAGTCACGATCGAGTGCCTCATGAGATAAAGGCCTCCGACTTTTAAGGGATCATCTGATCACTCAATCACCAAACATTGGATCAAATCCATTGAAAAGATCTTATCCATCATTCAATGTTCTAAACAAGAGAAGGATCACTTGGGTTATTATCGAATGGAGGGTGGAGGTGATCAATGGTGGATATTGATAAAATAATTACAAACCCTTAGGAGCAGATTGAGGTGTTTCAATGGAAGGATTTCTATAAGATGTTTTTGTTAAATATTTTTTGTGCACCCTCTGGCATAAAAATGTAAGGGAATTTCTTTCCCTCGTTAAAAAATATGACAAATAAGTCACATCGTATGAGGAAGACATCACAAAGATTGCATGATATGCATATGGCTTGGTCGTTACCCTGAATACACGCTTGACTACTTCTTTGTTGGGTTGAAACCTAGCCTGAGGAAGGACCAGGTGATCTGTGACTTCTATAACTATGAATAAATTTTACGATGTGCCATCAAGGTCTAAAAATAAGGAGGATCATGAGGATAGTCTATGAACTGTACTAGATACCTTTTAGAAGGATTATCTATATGAAAATTACATAAAGTGTGTTTTTTGGTTGAAGGTGGTATCATTCTTAGGTCATATCATCAAGAGAAATGGGATATCATTGGATCCCTCTATGAATAATACAATTGAGGGATATATGAGGCCAACATCAGTAACCGAATTTCGTAGCTTCTTAGTGTTAGATTAAAATTATATCCAATTTGTGAGAAATTTCTCACGATTGACCAACCCTCTTACCAAGTGAACTCGGAAAGGAGTACATTTTTATTGGAGGGATAAATGTAAATAAAGCTTCAAGTAGTTGAAAATGATGCTTATCACTTCACCCATGCTCACATTTCCCATGAGTGGAGAAATTTTTGTGGTATTTATTATTGATTATAATAGGGGCATGGGTTTCGTGTTGATGCAGAATGATAAATTGCTAGCCTATGCCTCATGGAAGATAAAAATACACAAGAAAATTTATCCCACACATGATTTGGAGTTGGATGTTGTAATATTTTCATTGAAAATCTAGAAAAATTATTTCTATGGGGATAAGTGTGAGATACATACTGATATCAAGAGGCTCTAATATATTCCAATGGAAATAGATTAACATTCCCCAATGAAAATGGATTGAACTCATCAAGGATAATGACAGCACAATCCATTACCACCCTGGGAAAAGGAACAAGGTGGCAGATGTTCTAAGAAGAAAGGATCCCATGATTATATCATTGATGTTAATTAAAAAGGTTCCAATATTATTATATTTTAATAGGATGGACATGGGAATCATTCATTGAGGAACATCAGTGATCCTTTCTCAAATTAATGCTCAACCATCCCTCGTAGAGAAAATAATGGATGCTCAAATAAGGGATATGGAAATTATTAAAATGGTGGAAGCTATCAAAAATGATAAATCCTTAGAGATAATGGTTGAAAAGATGTATTTTGTCAGATTTGGGTCATGACTATGTGTACCATACAATCCAGAGATAAATATAGAGCTTCTGAAGGACCCACATTGCTCAACCTTCTCTATTCACCTATGATGCACAAAGATGTATCAATATCTACAAGAAAACTTATGGTTGGAACATATGAAAAGGAGATTGATAAATATACATCAATTTGCCTTGTATTTCAGGATGTGAAGGTTGAGAGGAAAAAATCTAAGGTGATGATGAAACCACTACCCATACCAACATGGATGTGGGACAACATTGCCATCATCTTTGTCACTGGACATCCATGGACATACAGAGGAAACAATTATATATGCATCATTGTGGATCATCTTACAAATATAGAACAATCTATCACGTTTTGAGAGGAATTATCCTTGAATCAAAATTCAAGTATTTACATCAAATAATTGGTAAGGATGCATAGAGTACCACTATATATTTTATCTGATCGCTATACAAGATTCACCTCTACGTTATGGAAAAGTCTCCAGCATTCTCTAAGCACTGAACTAAACTTTAGTATGGCATATCACCCTCAAAATGATATCCAATCTGAGTGAACTATTCAAACACTGGATTATATGTTATGATCATTTTCTATGGCCTTTAAAGGAGTATGGGACCAACATCATCCCCTGGTTGAATTGTCTAAAAGCTTCATTTTCCACCTGAGCATCTGAATGAAACCATATGAAGCACTTTCTTGGAAAAGGTTAATAACACTAGAGTTTTGGGATGTAGTTGGTGAACATAATCTAGTAGGACCTAAAATGGTTGAATAAATGTTGGAGAAGGTGAAAAACATTTATAAACATATCAATTCCACCCAATGTCGGAAAAAGAGTTATGTGGATAAATTTCAAAGAGTACATGTGATAAAACTTGGAGACATGGTTCTTCTATGAATATATCTATTGAAGAAGGTCATGATGTTTTGAAAGAATGGGAAGTTATGTCTTAGGTACATCGGACCGTTTGAGATTCTTGGTAATGTCCAGGTTTTGGCATACCAAATAGCACTTCCACGTACCATGGTAAAAGTATATGATGTATTTCATGAATCCCTCTTTAGGAAGTACATACAGTACCCTTCACATGTACTATCTTCAGTGGTAGTACAACTATAGGATGATCTTTCTTACGAGTAGAAAAAAGTGAATATCTTTGATCATAGAGAAAAAGTTCTACAAAATAGAAAATGCCCATTGTCAAGGTGTTGTTGCGAAACCACAAGCTTGAATAAGAGATATGGGAATCAAAGGAAGTGATGAAGCAGAGTTACCCATATATGTTTTAGTGTGGGAAAATGAAATTATTATGGTGAAATTTAATAAGGGGAAGATTGTAATGACCAAACAGTCATTAATGAAAACTCCTCTTGATCTGATTTAATGTATAATTATGAAAATAGTTATACAACATATGTAATTATTTGGTTTTATGGATTTATATTTAAAAATAACGTTATTAATTTTTACCATTGCTAATATAGTTGTTGAACAGTTATCACATGATTAGTATAAATATAGGGCTATAACAGATCCTATTTACTCAGATAAAGGAAGCAATGGACTCATCTAGTAGACTTTCCCCATATGAAGCCCAATTGTTCGAGCACAAAAAGGAGGTGGCGTCATTGGGATTCGTTCTTGACCAATACCAAGTCGAACATGAATACATTAAGCATGAGTGGAACCACATACGGGAGAAGTGGATGTTGATAGAGATTACCACTAGAGAAATGTTATCTGAGCCACACCAGGAGTCTATCACCATTACATACCTTGCCCTTTGGCATTATGTGATTATTATAAGGGGTTATATTAAAATACCATAGAACTTTGATTAATTTCATTATTTTTTTATAAAATAATGAATATACATTCGTTTTATTATTTTAAAATTGTAAATAGTTTTTAACTTGCAAATGATATTTTTAGTTAATATTCAAATAAGGAATCTATTTTGATGCATTACTGGATGTTTGAGTAAAATAATATTTTAATATAATATTATTATTACTATTAAATTAATTTTTATTAAATATAAATGATCTTCTAATTTTATGAATGAAATTGAGATTTTTATTAATGTTTGAAAGTTGTTTTCGTCAGAACCCATGTATTTTTGATAAATGTTGGTTTTTATTTTAAAAGTAAAAAATTCCCATATTTAAGAATTTATTTTATAAAAAATGAATATTATTTTTTGAATCAGAATGTATAAATTATCCAATGGTGAACTTTTCATAATTTTCTGAGATAATTGAATTTTGGGGTAAAAATTTAATACCCTTTAAATATATAATGTGTTTCATGACATTGTAATGAATGAATAGTTATGTAATAAATTACTATAATAATTATGTTTGGTCAATATTTTTTTTACTATTAAAATAATGCAGTTTTAAGTTTCTTTGATTTATTTTACAATGCTTTAGTGGTCCCTCCAAGACTTATAAAAACATTTTAGTTGTTTAAATTGATTTCTTTGAGAGTGTGACTCACCTCCACATAAGAAACT
Organism: Viscum album; assembly: GCA_963277665.1. NCBI lineage: Eukaryota > Viridiplantae > Streptophyta > Magnoliopsida > Santalales > Viscaceae > Viscum > Viscum album. The sequence continues at coordinate 1,600,151,339 of OY728161.1, forward strand.
CTATTATTTTATGATGTTTTTAAATTTTCCTTATAAAATATTTTTTCGACTCCAATTTTGAAAAAAACATTGGTAAAAAAAATGGTCGGTATTTTGGTTTTGATTTTTTTAATGAGTGGTGTCCCCAACATAAATAATAAATAATTCCCTCTCCTTTACTACATAAACCCACCCAAGCTCCCACATACTCTTCACTGAATGCTAGTGGAGTTCATCCAAAATCTTCCATCCTCTCTATAAAATCCTTCAAAGGTTCCCCAAGCTCCCATGAAGTGTCTCTCAATCCCCCCCCCAAACCTTTGGCATCACACTTCCACGTAAGGGATTGTCACATTCCTTATATATGTACATGTTTCATTATATTGTTATGACATTTTAGTTTCAATAATAAATGTTGGGGTATGATTTCTCACCACCCCCATATGACTTTATTCATGTTTTAATAATCATATATACACTTTTATCTCTCATTAATGCCTCCCATGGACAACTGTTACCATGCCGAAATTACGTAAGGAATTTCTCTCTACTCATTTACATTAATGAAATTCTATTGTATTACGTCTCTAATTTCCATTAAATTTGTTTGGACATTAATATATATTACCACATACTGTCCATTTCATCTATATATGATGAGACACCTATTTCTCTCTCATAAGCCATTTTTATGTGTTCTTATGTCACAGAGTTATGCTGCAGAAATTGCACGACATCTTTCCAAACCAAGATCATTGTGTAGTGTATACCATACCCATGTCTCTATCAAGGGTATATGACTTTATGCACATATAAATATTGAATTGTAATTTCCTTTACTTAATCATCATTCCTCAATCATGGAATAACATATGATGTCGATTGATTTCATTTTATATGATCCATATGGAAAACTTTTGCATGAAATGAAATGATTAAGAAGGGTGCACCCTGATAGTGCTATAATGCATTGGGTAAAGATTAGTATCATGATTAGAAAAGTGCACTGAGGATTTACTCATGTTAATTTATGTTAAATGCAGATTTAATCATGCTAATTTAATTTAAATGAGGGTTTACTCATTCTACATTTACAATTAGCCTTGGCTAATGCTAATTCCATGTTATGTGTTATTGTCACATTTTCATGTTATGATTATCATGCAATATCATTCCTTTATTTTTATGTTTCTATTAAGCTCCATTTATATTCCTAATGACTAACATGTATTTTAAAATTCATGTTATACTTTTTTACGACCTTATTGGGCTTTATAGATCACCATTTTCTTATGCATGTCCTCACATTATCCCATGAAATGATAAGTATGAGGGAATGTAGTGATCTTATAAAGGACGTTTTCAATAAGATGTTGTGTTTTATGTTTTACGTTGTTATTAAATGTTCCCAATCCCCAAAGAATATAGACCACTCAATCCCCTATGTTGTATAAAGTGATGTTTTGATGTAATAAGGTATTTTAAGTGTGAAATAAATATTAGGGTTGTTATACAATGAACCTGAGAAGGCCTCTATCATGGCCCCTTTTGTAGAGAAACATTTCTTGATTTTCCCATGGTACAAGAAAATGTTGACGGCCTATCCTCAAACATGTTCTATTCTAGCCTTATACTGTGGGATTTCCTCTTTATGAAGGTAATTTGAAATTGGCATCATAAAGCTAGTAATATGACCATGAGGATAAAAAATTTGGCTAATTTCCTCTGTTTACTCCATATTTCTCTAGATAAATTGCATAAACATCTAATGATGCGAATTTATAATGACAGTTTCATCTTGATCTGGATCATCCAAGGTTATGGATGCATTTTCCAAAGCATCTACATGAGAATTTTGAGACCTCGGACATAGGTCAACATTTGATCTGATTAAAATTTTACCATCAGTTCATAAACATGGTTTATGAAGGGGAAAATATTTCATTCTTTATGACATATTCACTATTGACCCATTTGATGAATATATTTGAATCAACCTTTATTTTTAGGTGCTTGGACTATACATGAAGTGCCAGTTCCAGTCCTGCAACGAGGTCCTCTAATTCTGATTCATTATTTGTACACCCTTCTAAATGTATGAAAGAGTATAGAAGGACAAATTTTTAGAGGGATACAATTATAATTACCGGCCCCACATTATCGAGCTTGGGACCCTCCATCCTTTTCCCTGTCGGGGTTCTAGAAGCACCATCGAAGTACATTTCCCATTTATGGGGGTCCTCCTAGATGGATAACACTTTGTTTCCTGATGTTCGACATTCAACAGTATTGTTTCTTCCAAGGGGAGTTATGTAAGGAAATATGTTATATTTTGGCCTTTGATGGCCTTATGTGGTACGTACCATATATAAAGTTATTGTAGGATGAATTCCCATCGTGGGAGGCATCCATTTAGCATGGGAGGAATGAGGATATATTTGAGAATGTAGTAGTGGGAGACCAGGTGGACTTCATGGTGCTGAATGTAATGCCTATGGTTTTGAAGAATGAATATTCATTATAAGAAGTTCTTTTCAAATTCTGAATAGTGAGTTTCAGCATCAATCATTATTCGGCTGAGGTAATAGATGGTTTTATCCCTTCCAGCATCATTATTCTATGCAAGGAAGGTGCCTAATGACCATTCCAATGCATTTATATACAAATTTTTTGATATCCCATCAACTAGTGGCATTGGTATAATAGGACTCATGAGATATCAGTTGATATCTTCAAAATTGTCATGAAAATAATTATCCCACTCAAATTTAACAAATTTCATCATTATCCTAGTGAAATGTATACATTTATCTATCGAGTTGTCAAAGAGGCGATGGATGTAGGCCATGTTCCGTAAGAGATCTCTAAAATCAGTGTGGATGAGAGGTGGGGACAGTCCAATGATGGATTTTTTATTCTTATGGCCAACTTCATTGCTGCGATGGAATAAGATGAATGCGAGAAATTTCCCAGAGGTTATGCCAAAGCTGCAATTTAAGAGATTCATATTTAAACTATGTTGTTGTAATTTTTTTGAATCCAGTTTCCAGATCAAAAAGGTGGTTTAAATGCTGTCAGGATATTACCACTAGATCATCAACATAATACTCCGAGAAAATTACCAAGAAGTGCTTCAAGATGTGATGCATTGCACGATGAAATGTGGTTCGGAAATTTTTTATACCAAATGGCATCACATTATAACAGATCACACCATGAGGATCCCTAAAGTAGTATTAAATTATTTATCTCCTCTGGCCATCCAGACCTTGTTGTATACATAATATTCATCCATGAATGAGTGGTCTTCATTTCTTTCATTTTCGTCAATTAAAAATTTTGTGATCGAGACTGGGAAATCATATTTCGTGAAATGTTTGTTAAGGTACCTGAATTCAAATAAGATTCTAATTTCTCTATTCTTTTTTTATGTGGATGGTGTTTTCAAGCCAAATCAGATTTTATACATCCCGTATTAACATTTCATTATCATCTTACCAACTTAATCCTCTATTTTGGAAGCATGCATTAGGTGGTACCTTCTAGAAGAATTATTATAGCCATATGGATCATCTGGTAATCTCATATAATGAGTGGAGACCTCAGGATCATGATATGGAATTTGGGTGTAGTTCTATTAAAAAACATCTACCTTCTTCATTGAGAAGGAGGTATATGACTCTGCTCTTTGACAGGAATAATCTCACTAATCAGAGTGGTCTGCTGGTCATCTCTGTTACCTAGGTTTATCTCATTACGTTCATCGATTGTGGTGGAAACACCTTCTTCGAATGAGGGAGAGGAATATTAGAGGTATTATTATTCTTATTCCTATTCTTCTTCATCATCATATTATTCCTCTTCATATGTAGATATTATTCTCAAGACAAACTCTCCAATGTTGGGAGATAAATATTCTTTTGAAAAAGTCAGTAGGGGCTGGCAGATAGGGGTCCCTTGGATGGTTAGAGAGCTTCTTAGATAAGGATTTTCCAAACATCATGGGTGTCATCCCACTCATCAGTGTATTAGGACTTAGTGGTCATAATAGAGACCAGGATGAAAATGTGGTCTATTTTCAGACATGAACTTATTCCTTCATCTTGGTTGATGGGTAGTACGTACTCACCCCCATGTTGTTGTAGGGGGTCGGTGGGGGCCATTTCCAATCCATTTGGGTAATGGTCCAGTCAATGACTTTCCTCGACGGATTTCTTTATTCCAACTCGTAGAATCCTACGTCTATATAATGTGAATCATAGGACTGATTTGAGGATTTCTATGTTTTCAATGTCCCATTATTACCATTAGTGAAAATTTTGATGCACATATGGTATGATTATATAATTTCATCATTCTAATGCAGCTAGGGCCTTCATAACAAGACGTTGAATGACATACATTTCCGCACTACTAGGAACACATATTCTAATATGAGGTCTCCAAGCCATGTTTTATGAATTATTCAACCCAAAAACTTCATCCATCAATTTTCTTCTCCCAAAAGGGTTGTGGAGTAGGGTGTAAAGATTTCTTCATCATAGCCCATCCAACAACCCATTCACAGTGTTAAACTGTGTTCATCATAGCTCATCCATGACTGTATATGGGATGACAATGTGACATCCTTCATAACGGGGATTGTTCTAATATACTTCAAATGCTGCTACTTTAGCCTCGGATTCTCGGGGAATTTGTATGGCTTCAGTTAGTTCCTCCCTAAGATCTACATATAAGATAAACACATACCGGATTGAAAATTTTCCTGGTATTGAAGCCAAATCCATAAAAATATCATATTTTTTCTCTAAAGTTCGGTGATTGCTATCTTGGGATTTCTCTTACAATGAAACATTAGGGGTTTGGGATTTTTACATAGACAATTCAGCCTCTACAATAGGGTTCAGTGGTGCTACTATCCAATCCGAGTCTGTCCGAACTGGTCCACCCACATGTCTTGGGAGATTTGATATCTGTTCATACCCTTATGGATATTCCAAGATAATTGGGCCTGGATTTCATCCAACATGGGTGGAGGAGCATTATATTTCATGTTGTGACTACTGGAAGGTCTTTCTATGGGTTTTCGCAATGTGAATTATTTGATCTATGGCACGACTAGTAATTTGACTCCAGCCATATTCGTTCCTTCTAGGAAACCTTTGACCTCTGAGTCCTATTCCTCTGGTTCTGCAGTCAGTCACAGAGAAATTAGGTACATGGACATAGTGTCCTTCCTACACGGTGTCCATCAAGTAAATGATATTAATGGAACCTAAGATCAGTTGATGGGCTGGCAATGATTCCATCTAACTGTCTCCCTATGATGTCACCTTTTGGCAGGGTGGTCCCATTGTACTGTGTGGATAGGTAGTTCTTGTTGTATAATTTCTATTTATTTGTTTTCCACAAGTGTCTATACTAACATCATCTTTGGTGTTATCCAATCTTCTTAGTCTTTCATTCATCCCTGCTGGTCTTTAAATGACTTTAGGGTTGATGAGGATGACTATGTTGTATCAGAAACATTTGGGAGCATAGTTGATTTTTCAACTACTCCTAGAGGATTCCATGGATATGGTTTACTATCTTATGAGTTATCCAATTGTCAATTTTTATCATTTCTAAAATTGGTTTCCATTCCTCCTCATTTCATGAATCTGAGGTAGAAACATACCCCCATGTGGTGGCGGCATCTCTAAATTGACTGGAGAGGAATGCACCATCTTTTGTTGGATATCCTTGAAAATGAATCATTTTTGGATGGTGTGTCCTGATATTTTGTTTTAGGGAAAATAATTTGGATGGCCTTCGAGTCCCACTTCATCGGCTTGGATTGCCTCTAAAATCCTATGAAAGTTTCAATTCAGGGTTGATATGAAAAATCTGCAGACCTAGTCATATCAGAATGAGTAGACATTGAATCTTCCTTCTTCAAAATAATTTTTTATCCCCATGTTTCTCATCTTATCGAGGTAGGGGTGTTTTTCGACATCCAGGGGGTCTTCTATGGTTCCATGGGGACCTCAAAACATGGGATCATGCTGGGGGTTACATTGAAGAAATAAAAGCTGCTTCATCATTTCCCATACTTTTCAATGGGGAAGATAGGGCCACTCAGGACTTATGATTAGTCTATTGAAAGGACTCGTCTATACTTTGGGGAATGCAAGAGAAATATATAAACCCCCTTATGTAATTCAATGGGATGATAGGTGTTCATAATTCATCTTTCTGATTGTCGATACACATGGCAAGCATTTCAATGTGGGGAAGAGGCAGGTTCCAGGAATAAGTCAGGCCATTACATCTCGTAAGGAATTCAGAGACTCTTTCATTCTTTCGCAACGTGAATTTCATTAGATCACTAGAAATCATGTTATACAACATTGAATTGAAATGTAATAAGATTTATTTTTAGAGGCCTCCATAACATGTGATTGAGTTTTCTGGAAAGATAGTATTCCATATGAAAACCGAGCCCTGTAGGGTTCATACAAGGCACTTGAGTTTTACATCTCATTTCTACTCTGGAGTTCCCATCATTTGGTCACATTATGACTTGTAGTGCATTAAATGATTATCAAGGTTTCCTGGGACAATAAACACTATAATTATGGGGATTGAAAAGATTAGGTGGTGGAAGAAAATTACTCAACAAATTAGGTTAGGTTTTTCACTATGGTTTTATAGGAGTGAGCTTCCCCTCAATGTCATCTAATCAAGTCTTGAGTTAATAGACAATGTTAAAGAGACCTTGATTTATATCCTTCTAGGATTGATCATAGGCTGGTGTAGTAGTCGCCAAAGCTAGGAGTTCTGGTGTTTTAGGAATTTAGTGTGGATATCTAGAAAGGGGTATCCTTTGTAGGTTTACCTAAATATATTCTAACTTACTGCCCAATGTGGGGAATTATTGTTTTTATTTCTGGGGATAGGTTTATGTTGTTTGATGTACTTGGTGCCAAATTGAACAGGCCTCTGAGCATCGATTCATTTATCGGAATGTGTTCTTGATGCAAGGGAACCTCTTAAATGAATACCTGCTATCATTATTCAGGGGGAACACATCTAGAGAGATAGCTCTGTCAATGAATCTCAAAATTAATTCTCCTGAGTTCTTTCATTTCAACCTCCTTCATTGAGATACTTTCTTTGAGGATTAGGGACACATAATCAAGTGTTGGATAATGTGTCTTGTAGATGACTGTGGATTAATTCTTCTCTTTCTTGGTGTTTCTCAAGGGAGGTTGTGATGGATTAACGGAGGGGTGGATAAATTTAGGACTGATCTATAGTTCCAGGTATGCACACCATCAGACCCGGTTTGGGATTCCTCTAAGAGGGAGTCATCTTCCTTTGAATCCCCTCTCATTGTGTCATTTGTTGTAGGATATGTGGGGTTGACTTTTAACTGGTTTAATGATGCATAATGAATTGGGGGTGGTGTACCCTATGATGAATTGTAGGAAGGCTTTATGTATCCATTGTTTGATTTTCGCCATCCATTCTATGGTATTATTTGGGTTTTTGGGTGATGATTGACCTGAAAGGGGCCCTGTTTTGATCTAGTAATTCTCCTTTCTCTCGGAGGGTGCAAACCACCAGACAGGGTGGAAGGACTGACTCCTCTGCCCACCATTATTCATAGACTGTATATGATAGATGTTCTATATGTGGGAACATGACGTAAAAAGCCCAAGCCCTGTGAGATGGTGTTGTTCCCTTTAACCCATTGAGTCCCTACGACCTGGGTTTGTCAGTCTTATGGGGGAATTTTTATTTTAAAATGCACCCATACCTATGGACAGGGGTTATTCCTGCATCATGGTGGTAGCCACCACTATTTTCACCATTTCAATTTCACATACACTCATGCATGTGTGAGAAGTGTATAGTATTGGTCTTGCACGGAGTCTATGTTATTTGTAATAAATGAGCACTCCTTGCTTGTTAGAATCCCATGTGGGGGAATCCTGTTAGATGTTATTGGTTTCCTGAATGAGATGATTTTTTATTTCTTGATCTCTTCAGTCCTGATTCCTTTCAGACTCACTAAGGTCTAGTTTTGGTTTAGTAAACCATATTTCATGATAAGGGTTTTCATTTTATTGTATCCATTGGAAGATTAATTTGCATGATGTCATTTGTAATGGGGGTTTCTAGATTGGACATGGGGTGAATTGTAGAACTCTATGTTCTCCACATCCCCGATTATGAACTCTAGTCAGGGAATTCCCAATGAGGCAACGCAACATGTTCACTGCATATAGGAAAGCAAGTTCAAGGTTTTTCTTTCACCTTTTAGATCATGGCTGTTGTGCATACGGCATGGCTGTCATGTTGATTAGATGGAGAATCTCCACTAATGTGTTGAAATGGTCTCCATACACTTCCTAGCGTAAGAATATTTCTTTAAAATCATAACGATTCATCCATATATTAAGGCTAATGTTATGCATACATTCCCCAGACAAGTCTCCTTGTATGTAAAAGTGAGAAGTGGCTGAAGGCCAATGCATAACTGGTATATTATCCATAGTGAGTTGTCTTATCATAGGAATGATATATTTTTGTTCCTCTTCTGGGGGATCCTCTACATGATATTCCTATATCGACTACTTCTTAATAATTTTTTTCCATGAAATTGGGCTGGTGGGGGCCTCATTTATATTCAAACATTATGGGGGTGGCTCAGAAGATGAGTGTGGCCCCATGATATCATATCGTTGAGAAAGAATATCACTCATTATAAATAGTGTGCCCGATATGTCTAATCCATTTCCAAGAAAAAAAATTATATGAGGACATTCTCATATTTTTTCCGGAAATGGGAGGGCCTTATCAACATCATTAATTTTTGTTGTGGGAATAACCTTCACAATTGCTGCTTAAATGGAGAGGGGTAATATTTAAACTCAATACCCGACTGAGGGAAATGTAATTGATATGTGTACCATGGGGGGGGGACCATCAGGGCATGATACAATGCGGGGAGGACCTTTTTTCTACTCCATGTCATTGAGGGGTGGACCATCTTGATGATTTCTATTATGGCCTGACTAATATAACAGCTTGATAAATGGATTTAGGGATAATTTATGTAGTTCACATCATTGGTAGGACCTTCAGGATGTACTAAAATTAGGGGAGGAACTTCTCGTAACATTATGTTACTATGTGGAGGTACTTCATAGAAACATTAATTGCACGTAGATCCTTCGCGATGACTGTCATTATGGCAAGGACTACCATCGTGAATTGATGTTCGACTGCTGGGAGAAGGATATTTAAAGTGTATACCCGACAGAGGACCATCAGGGAGGACAAAATTAATGAGAGGGACTTCTTACTATCTATTCTTCATGTCGAGGGGATGGCTAATCCAATGCTCGTTATGATATAGGCGCTCGTGATCGATAATTTCTGGACCATAGAGTAATCCCTTGTGGGTCCTCTGCAGAGGACCTTAGGAGATACTAGTAGTGAAATTGCGGGGAGGTCCTTCGAAACTACAAATGACACATCCATAATTTTGTTAATGGATTGAAAGGTTCTTGAGCCTTTATTGATATATGTTCGAGGGATTCAAGAACCCCAGATTCCAGCAGATCAGGATCATGTATGTTCTCTCAATTTTTTGATTTATTTTGGAATAATTTATTTATGAGCACTCTCTTATGGGTAACTAAGGCCATATTCTATTGGTAACGACCTTCATGTAAGGTTCCCTAACTCATTGGGTATTATTATGCTATTGGGATACGCCAAAAATCATCGTGAGTTTTGTAAAGGATATATTCTTTCCCTGGAGTAGCCACCACATTGGACCGACATCCCCGAACATGAATAGGTTCTTGTTCCCAATCCATTTTTCCATGTATCGTGGGATATTGTCATCGACCCTCCTTGACAAGATCATGGATGAGTCACAACTCCAGAGTTTCTAACTCATTTTTTCCAGTGAGTCATTCCATTCTAGAAAATAGGTCAATGGGACCAGTTTCTCTCCATTCTTGCCGATTCCATATTGCCATGGAATTTTTGATGATATGGTCTGGGATCAAAATTTAATCTTGCATCATTTTCTTGAGATTCTAAGATACATATTTGTATTGAATGGGTATGCAGGCATATTGCAATGTTAGAGTATGAATTTTTTCATTCTCCAGTCCTCCATGGGTTGCCAGTACATAATAGCAGTTCTCATAAGCCGGGATAGAGGAACGAGTCTACTTTTGTTTATCTTCTCCAATTTCCACCATATTTGACTAGTGATATTGATATTCACGAGTGGTGATTTTCATCTGCAGTATTTCCAATGTATTTTTATCATGGTATTTCTATTCATCCACAAGAATTTGAATATGGACATATTTTCTTGGCTTCCTATTTGGATGGAGGGCTTGATATGAATCAGCATGTATTTATGTCGGTGTATAGCTTTTTGCAGTTGTATTTGGATGGAATTATTGATTTTCATTAGCATGTATTTCTGCCTATGTATATCCTATTTCCATCCTATTTGGAGGACATGTTTGATATGAATCAGCAGGTTTTTTTCATGTGTATTGATTTTTGTTGTCCTATTTGGATGATTGACTTGATATGAATCAGCATGTATTTGTTCTTATGTATAGCTTGTTTCTGTCCTATTGGCATGATGGTCCTGATATTCATCAACATGTATTTTTGATTGTATATATCTTATTTCCATCCCATTTGAAAGATGTGATTGATATTCATCACCATGTATTTCTTCCATCGTATATCTTGTCACTCTTTCAGCATGACAAGACCGATGAGCATAGTGGAAATTCAAACATACTCGTATTATACCACCCTATTTCACTGGTGGTCCTGAATAAAGGGGGGTGATTATTATGTATCCTCGTTGAATACCACTACATTAGAACATAAGAGTTTCTCCTGAGGAACAAGGGAGATTTCATGATCATAATTATATATTCTCCACCCTTGGTGGGAAACTCGAGGGGTCCGGGTCTCCTAGATGTCAGAAGGTTCCTTGAAATATGGTATTCTTCAGCATGTGGAGACCTTGTCGCCTGGTGTCAGTGGTGGTTCTCTCTTGCAGGGGCCCGTTAGTGGGACTCCTATGTGGTTTAGATGAAGTTTTGAGAATTGACTCCATCCACCTAACTAATATAAGGGAGGTACTCGTTGCCACGTTTCGCAGACATGCTCTTGAAGCAGTTTGAGACCACCAACAAGGAAACCATGTGCCGGGGTGCCTACCACGGCAGATGATGCATCTAGAGAGCCTTCACATACTAGAGGGCATTCCTCATGGCCTCCACTATGGGTTGAGTACCATATCAATGGTACTATTTGATCAGCGTGTCATATACCTAGCCTTAATGATGATGGGTGTGTGAGGGGGTCCTTCTCTTTGTTTGGGCCCCAACCTCTTACTGGATTATAGATTATTGTGTCTTCATTGGTCATCGAGATGTCATTTGGATCAAAGGTATCTCTATGGGAACCTATAGGATACATATATGACCCATACCCCAAAACATTGTCATGTTATAATTCTTTTAGAAATATGCATTAATGATTGTTCAACTTGGCCCACTACAGTCTCTCTTCTTTTCTTCCTTTCTGGTGTAGGGATAAGCAGATTGAATGGGGTAGAACTGCCACATTGATTTAGGATTCATTTCGGGCTCACCATTTTTTTCACCTTTGATGTGGAGACTTCGTCACATACAGGGTTGAACTAAATGGTCCAAAATGAAACATCCCTTTGTCTATTATTTTTAGGGTAGAACTTCCACCTTTGTTAAGGATTCACATTGGGTTCACCATTTTTTCTTGGCCTCCGAGGCGAAAAATATAGGGTGATGGTGAAATGGCCCAATGGGAATCATTGATGCCCCCTTTCATATAGAGACATGTTCTGATCGAGTTAACTAGTTCTTTTGTTTAGTCTTATTATGCATCATTATCCTTTAAAAGAAGGATTAATTACCCCTGCATGAACTGGGTAATTTACCTTTTTTGAACTATGATAAAGATACCATAGTCAGATGGTCACAAAAAGTGATTTCATGTGGTCATGTACTCATGTAATCGAACCTCCTAGGATATAACATCATCAATTAGTCTCGTGCGGGATTATTATTGGAGACATAATCACCTAATGTCCTTTGTATCCATGAATCAAGGACCTTCATTCCATAGTAAAGCTCTCGTGGGTCAATGACTTGGGCAACGACACTGAAGGGCCCAATTGGTCGATAGGATGGGAATTTAGGTTCACCACACCCATTGGGGGGAGGATTAATGCCTATTATAGGAATCTCTTATATATTTAATACATGTTCATATGTCCCTTAATCCTTGGTTCATTACTGAATAGTTTTTCCATGGGATACCGCTGGTTTTCAGGATCTTCGTAGGTTTTCCTGGATTTGATGGTAGAGAGGTAAAAATGAATTTAGCTATGTAGTAAGGTTCTATATAGTCTACCATCATCTAGGAGGGATGAATGTGACTTGATGTTGGGGTCGAGACCATGATATTGGCTTCCTGTATATCCTCAAGAGAGGAATCAGATCCCACATAGTTTATAATTGTTGGGGATTAGGTATAGAAGCTGACCATTTTAGAAAACTTGTATTGGTATACCCTTTTGGGAGAGCACCCTTTGGAACTAAGGAATTAAATTAGGAATCCTTATTATCATTATTTGATAAGTAATTATAGTTCATGATGTTCAAAAATTTTGGTGATTGTGCGTAGAAGTTGCACATTTGAGGAATCAAGTTTTGTTAAACCCTTTTGGTAGGTAACCCTTTTGATCATGGGCCTTCATGTATGTAGAGACCCGAAGCTTGACGTACATGAACATTACATTACTTTTGCTGACTAATTAGTACATAACAAAAACACACACACAAGGATCGCAATAGTTTAGTGTCTTTGGAAACTCGGAATAAAATCTTCTAATCGTGGTGAAAGATCTTCAACATCTCCCATAAAGATCATCCTTTTTTTTGACCTAAAACCTTTCTTTATATCCTGGGGAAAAGAAAACATAAAAGGGTGAGCTCAAATTCTCAGTAAGGGTAAACAAAAGAAATATCAATCACATCGTATTCATAAGAACATAACATTTTGGAAATCATAACCTGAAAAAGAGGGCATAATTTCATAACATGGGATAAATCATGGTAGTGAAATGTAATCACAATAATCATAACTTAAAACATGAAACTTTGTGGTATTCACACATAATCATAGAGAATCATTTCTTGTTAGTCAAGACTCATTCCCAAGACTATCTTAGTGGACAAAGTCCCTTTCTGAATCGAGTAACCCTCGTTTCAGTCCTGTTTCACTGAACCGGTATAACCTACCATTCCAGCCATGTCTATCTCATGAGATATAAAATCTTTACCCAACGCATTGGAGGGATATATAGGTCCCACCCATCTTATAATGAATCCTTTCTTATGTGTTCCACATAATCATAAATCATACATCATCTCATAACACATGTAACAAAAATGGGATTCTTGAAACATCATGACATCATAAAACAAACCATATAAGGTAAATGACTTCATAAAAATAATTCCCTCACAACATAATCAAATCAATGTAATAATAGGGATAAAAACAGAACTCTATATTATCTTAGATGGAAAATAATTTTGATAAAACCATTTGAACTCCATTCTTGAGGAAAATATCCTTTCTACTTCAAAAACACTTTTCCTTTCTTAAAATGTCATAAAATTATAAACTAAAAGAAGTTGATTAAAAATAAACATGAAAACTTGTAAAGGAAGCTTCTTGGAAATAATATTTTAAAAATCCATTCATTTCATATAAGTTAAAAAAACATTCTTCGTACTTTTGTCGGAAAAGTCAAAAAGTACCTTGTACAAAAAAAAACGACAAAAGATTCCTTTCATATTCTTTAATAAAAACTCACCGAAGGGTAAAATTGGATTTAAACTATTGTAAGTGGATGGAAACAATATTACATATTGAGGGAACATGGATGTGGATGATAAAATACACCCCAGTAAATGCCAAAGTAAAAACAATCTCGGATAAAAATGAGATTGTGATATTTTCCCTTACCTTAGGTCCGATTTGCTTCGTATGTGTCCGAACCTCATCTTCTTTGAATCGCCTCTTGGAATCCTCCACTTAGGGAACTAATATTGGTCTTTGAAGAAGACCCAGACCTCTAGGATTATTCTAGGGAAGTGGAGAAGGTATTTTGGTAGGGGTTGGCCGAGCTTGAGTGCTCAAATTGGTGTGAGGAGGAGGGGGAGGAGGTGTCCTTTTATAAGGGAGGAGAGGGGCACCTTAGGAATATCTCAAAATATTATTTTATATTAAAGTCAAAATAGGTTTATAATGGTTCCAAAAAGTCTTATTTCGAAGCTAAATTGAGGATGGGTCGCAATTCTATCATCCAATAGGATTTAGACAAGTTTAGGGTATTATTTTAACCTTATCAATTAGATTTAACTCTAAGTTAAATAATTTAACTTTTACCGTGTCTTTTTGTTTTATTTCACAATATGGTTAATACACTTACTATAACATGACAAACGAACCCCAAATTGTTTATTATTAATATATATATCCTTATCTAAGTCATTTGGCCGAACCTTAGATTTTTAGGAATAAAATAACAATTAATAATATAATATTTGATTTAAAAACTATTTTGTGTCAATTTTGACACTATTTGATATATGATTTTTGTGAAAGTCATAACAGAATTATATGTTCGAACCAAGTTGATTAAATCATCACTAATATATCATAGTATCCTATAAAATTAGTGGAATTCATAAAAAGTCTCAAATTAAATTCATTTGAGCATTTATAAAATCAATTATGTTAATATTTCCTTAAAAAGGGTAATTACTGCATCATCATTGTGTCATAAATAAATTAATTTATTTAAAGTCTAAAAATTATAAATAAAATATCATTATGTAGAAAATCTTTTTATCTTTCTAATGAATATTTACAATCGATTTATATTATGTATAACCCTATATTAAAAATGTTTTAGTAAATAAACTTTGATTTTAACTCTTTTAACTCTTCTTTGAATTAAATAATAATAAATGTCCTAATCTAATCCAAGTGGGCCTAAATGATAATATTTTACACCTAAGGTTGTTTTTGGTCGAGATACACTTGTACAATAGAATTAGGACATGTGTTAGGGTAATATTAATATCATTCTTACCCTTAATTACCCTATTTACTTTTAACCGTGGTAAATAAAAGTAAAAAGTTACTATTCACCAAAAATTATTTTCATCTCATTGAACCACATTTTACTTACTGACATCAACCGTGACTCTCGGATTTTTGAAATTCCATTCACAGAAGCGGTAAAATTATGTTTTATGAAAAATTCAGTTTTTTAACTACCAATTTGTAGTTTCACTATTCATCAAAAATTGATGTTTTTCAGAACAATGCCAAAATTTCATCCTAAGATATATTTCATATTCCGAATTCCAAAATGAAGTCTATTTTACCAAATTCATAACATAGAAGTTGCATTAATTAATTTTATAATTAAATCCCGCTGTTAAAACAAATAGCGTGTTTTTAAGAAATAATATCTATCAAAAGATTGACACTTGATTATGTCTGGTTTAAATGTGAAATTACATGTAATGACCAAAATTGTATTAAATTGTAAAAATATATTCTAAATATACTTTAAAACCACTAAAATTAATAATTTATCACTATTAATTATTTCGATTAAAAAAGTTTTTTTTAATTATAATTTAGTAATTTTCACTATTCAACAGAATATTAAAGTTATCCGAAAAGTACCAAAATTTCACCTTAGGCTAAATTCGATACTCCGAATACAAAAAAAAAGTCCATTTTGAGAGATAAATTTTCTAAAATTTAAAAAGTGGTTATTACTATTCATAACGGCTAGTTTTAATAATATTTTAATAGCATATCGTTGTTTCGTGAAACTCAGTATTATGTACTACACACTCTATCGAGGAAGGTTGCGATTGCGTGTAATGAAAGGCAAGTCAAGTATGCGTGTTGTGCAAGCTCCTTTTTGTGTTGCGTACAACACAAGACATTAGTGAAATTAAAAAGAATATTTTTCATAAAATCTTGGGCTGTTACATTCTACCCCCCTTAAAATGAATTTCGCCCTCGAAATTCGTCGGGGTTATAAATGGTTTACTATTCGAAAGTTTCTTTAATAGAAACCCACATCGTAAAAAGGAATACCAAAACCAATCTTTAAAAACGAATGTATGAAGCGTAATGGTTACCCAAATAAACTAATCACTGGGTTTTCACATAGGTGAAAATATGGATATGGAAGAAAAATCTAACCATCATGTTCTGATGGAGAGTGGTAGAGAACATGGCTATGGAAAATCCAACAATCACAAATCCATAAATTTGTGATGATCTAAGGTACCATCCGATTCATCAGGTATAAGATCACTAGGACATCATTTTTGGTTTTCAAGATCATTTCCCTAAAGTTGAAAATTTGAATTAGAATAAATACTTTCTTTATTTTGGTACAATCTCACTGTTGTTCATGCCTTGAACAATTTCCACTTCATCTCTTAAATAAATAAAGTTGAATTTGTTATTCGTGAAGTGTTAGCAGATCATGTGATAGAATGACGGGTCATTCCATCTGTCTCAAACAAAAGGTTAGCAAAAATTATATACATAAGTCGATCTATAGTGAGATTAATCACATATGGTTCCTAAAATGGACTTATACTTCATATATCATACTTCTTAATATAATAAAACTAGTTTCTACTAAACAGGGACTTCCTGAAGGTCAGTGGTAGGTGATAAAGGCCAGTCGCACTTCGGTTGTGGGTTCGATTCCCACAACCTTGTCTGAAGCGATGGGCTGTCACCCGTCCTGCAGGTTGTCCTTTTTCTAAAACTACATTACTATAACATCACTTAAACATTACTAACTTATGGTTAACATAATCCATTACAATATTTAGTCTTATCTAAAATAGTATAAAGAAAATGATTACTTGAAATGTCGCCAACCAAGCATGTGAATACCATCATTTATCCCCCATATATCTTGTTGGTCACATTCCAATCATGTGAATACCTTAATGATGTATTCTCTTGAAAAAAATGAATACCCATTAAACCTTAGTGAAAACATGAATGCTGTCAAAAGTTAACTCTTTCCACATACCAAAATCCAAAATTTCTATATACTCAAACCATGATATAACCTTCTCCTTATATCAGTCATGATCTCATGAATACTATCAAACATTTAATTTTCTTCTTATCCCTTCATTATGCGCATATCATCTACATTCCAATACTATCTGAATAACCTTTCATGGATACTGGTAACATTAATCAGACAACAGTGTAATAATCCTTAGATGTCTCTTTATTCTATAGTACCATGAGATTACTTATACAACATTACACATGATAAACATGTCATCATTCCACTACTTTCTTAAACCATTGACCGAGATTCCACAATTCTTTCATCTCACATATCATTTGTAGTCTCTTCATCATCATCAACATAAATACTACCCATACGACCATACTGATTCTCTTCATGAGACTTTCATTTAGGGAATTGGTTTGCATAATGCCCGTACATTCCACATTTAAAACATTTAACCATTGTTGATGTCATAGCAATACCATTATCTTCATCCCTGGTGTCAACTGAACCTTTTCCTTTGCACTTACTGGATTTGTGTCCTTCTTTTCCAAACCCAAAGCATCTTCTAGTTCCTTTGAAACATTCTCCTTGATGCCTCTTCCCACATGATTTACATAGGGGAAATTGAACTTTCTTTCCTCTATGATCATCATGAAACTCTATCTTTCTCTTATTAGCCGAGTCAGGAAACTTACCAAATTTTACTTTATTGATCATATTATGAGATTGCTGATTCGGCATAATAATGATGTTTGGACTTCCAAATCCCATTTAATTATGAAGAATATCATTCCATTGTCCATCATATCCTCCATTATCGTGAATCATCTTGTTTCCAGCCATTTTCTTAAACCCAAAAAAGAATAGTGTGAGAGGAAAAAATCATGCTAGGGAAAAGAACATAATAAAGGGGGAGTACCTTCAATATCTAACATCTTAGGTTTAATTTTATGATCGTTAGCGTAGTTCTAGTACTATAACCTATACGTATACTTAACCTTAGGGACATCCCTAGACATACCGTAGAAATATCTCTAGGGATCTCACTAACGTTTTCGTATCCTAGTTTCCAAAGGTTGACTAAATCTTTCCTCTGATACCAAATATAAAGACCCATATCTTGACGTACATGAACAATGCATTACTTTTTCTGAATACTTAGTACATAACAAAAACACACACACAAGGATCGTAATATTTTAGTGTCTTTGGAAACTCGGAATAAAATCTTCTAATCGTGGTGAAAGATCTTCAACATCTCCCATAAAGATCTTCCTTTTTTTTACCTAAAACATTTCTTTATATCCTGGGGAAAAGAAAACACAAAAGGGTGAGCTCAAATTCTCACTAAGGGTAAACAAAAGAAATATCAATCACATTGTATTCATAAGAACATAACATTTTGGAAATCATAACCTGCAAAAGAGGGCATAATTTCATAACATGGGATAAATCATGGTAGTGAAATGTAATCACAATAATCATAACTTAAAACATGAAACTTTGTGGCATTCACACATAATCATAGAGAATCATTTCTTGTTAGTCAAGACTCATTTCCAAGACTATCTTAGTGGACAAAGTCCCTTTCTGAATCGAGTAACCCTCGTTTCAGTCCTGTTTCACTGAACCGGTATAACCTACCATTCCATCGATGTCTATCTCATGAGATATAAAATCTTTACCCAATGCATTGGAGGGAGATATAGGTCCCACCCATCTTATAATGAATCCTTTCTTATGTGTGCCACATAATCATAAATCATACATCATCGCATAACACATGTAACAAAAATGGGATTCTTGAAACATCATGACATCATAAAACAAACCATATAAGGTAAATGACTTCAATAAAATAATTCCCTCACAACATCATCAAATCAATGTAATAATAGAGATAAAAACAGAACTATATATTATCTTAGATGGAAAATAATTTTGATAAAACCATTTGAACTCCATTCTTGTGGAAAATATCCTTTCTACTTCAAAAACACTTTTCCTTTCTTAAAATGTCATAAAATTCTAAACTAAAAGAAGTTGATTAAAAATAAACTTGAAAACTTGTAAAGGAAGCTTCATGGAAATAATGTTTTAAAAATCCATTCATGTCGTATAAGTTAAAAAAACATTCTTCGTACTTTTGTCGGAAAAGTCAAAAATTACCTCGTACAAAAAAAACGACAAAAGATTCCTTTCATATTCTTTAATAAAAACTCACTGAAGGGTAAAATTGGATTTAAACTATTGTAAGTGGATGGAAACAATATTAAATATTGAGGGAACATGGATGTGGATGATAAAATACACCCCAGTAAATGCCAAAGTAAAAACAATCTTGGATAAAAATGAGATTGTGATATTTTCCCTTACCTTAGGTCCGATTTGCTTCGTATGTGTCCGAACCTCCTCTTCTTTGAAACACCTCTTGGAATCCTCCACTTAGGGAACTAATATTGGCCTTTGAAGAAGACCAGGACCTCTAGGATTATTCTAGGGAAGTGGAGACGGGATTTTGGTAGGGGTTGGCCGAGCTTGAGTGCTCAAATTGGTGTGAGGAGGAGGGGGAGGAGGTGTCCTTTTATAAGGGAGGAGAGGGTCACCTTAGGAATATCTCAAAATATTATTTTATATTAAAGTCAAAATAGGTTTATAATGGTTCCAAAATGTCTTATTTCGAAGCTAAAGTGGGGATGGGTCGAAATCCTATCATCCAATAGGATTTAGACAAGTTTAGGGTATTATTTTAACCTTATCAATTAGATTTAACTCTAAGTTAAATAATTTAACTTTTACCGTGTCTTTTTGTTTTCTTTCACTATATGGTTAATACACTTACTATAACATGCCAAACGAACCCCAAATTGTTTATTATTAATATATATATCCTTATATAAGTCATTTGGCCGAACCTTAGATTTTTAGGAATAAAATAACAATTAATAATATAATATTTGATTTAAAAACTATTTTGTGTCAATTTTGACACTATTTGATATATGATTTTTGTGAAAGTCATAACAGAATTATATGTTCGAACAAAGTTTATTAAATCAACACTAATATATCATAGTAACCTATAAAATTAGTGTAATTCATAAAAAGTCTCAAATTACATTCATTTTAGCATTTATAACATCAATTATGTTAATATTTCCTTAAAAAGGGTAATTACTGCATCATCGTTGTGTCAGAAATAAATTAATTTATTTAAAGTCTAAAAATTATAAATAAAATATTATTATGTAGTAAATCTTTTTATCTTTCTAATGAATATTTAAAATCGAATTTATCTTATGTATAACCCTATATTAAAAATATATTAGTAAATAGACTTTGATTTTAACTCTTTTAACTCTTCTTTGAATTAAATATTAATAAATGTCCTAATCTAATCCAAGTGGGCCTAAATGATAATATTTTACACCTAAGGTTGTTTTTGGTCGAGATAAACTTGTCCAATAGAATTAGGACATGTGTTAGGGTAATATTAATATCATTCTTACCCTTAATTACCCTATTTACTTTTAACCGTGGTAAATAAAAGTAAAAAGTTACTATTCACCAAAAATTATTTTCATCTCATTGAACAACATTTTACTTACTGACATCAACCGTGTCTCTAGGATTTTTGAAATTCCATTCATAGAAGCGGTAAAATTAAGTTTTATGAAAAATTCAGTTTTTTAACTACCACTTAGTAGTTTCACTATTCATCAAAAATTGATGTTTTTCAGAACAATGCCAAAATTTTATCCTAAGATATATTTCATATTCCGAATTAAAAAATGAAGTATATTTTACCAAATTCATAACATAGAAGTTGAATTAATTAATTTTATAATTAAATCCCGCTGTTAAAACAAATAGTGTGTTTTTAAGAAACAATATCTATCAAAAGATTGACACTTGATTATGTCTGGTTTAAATGTGAAATTACATCTAATGACCAACTTTGTATTAAATTGTAAAAATATATTCTAAATATACTTTAAAACCACTAAAATTAATAATTTATCACTATTAATTATTTCGATTAAAAAAGTTGTTTTTAATTATAATTTAGTAATTTTCACTATTCATCAGAATATGAAAGTTATCCGAAAAGTACCAAAATTTCATCTTAGGCTAAATTCGATACTCCGAATCCAAAAATAAAGTCCATTTTGAGATCTAAATTTTCTAAAATTTAAAAAGTGGTTATTACTATTCATAACGGCTAGTTTTAATAATATATTAATAGCATATCATT
This sequence comes from Viscum album, assembly GCA_963277665.1. Taxonomy (NCBI): domain Eukaryota; kingdom Viridiplantae; phylum Streptophyta; class Magnoliopsida; order Santalales; family Viscaceae; genus Viscum; species Viscum album. Next base: position 1,600,172,806 of record OY728161.1, read on the forward strand.
GTTTTGTGAAACTCAGTATTACGTACTACACACGCTATCGAGGAAGGTTGAGATTGCGTGTAATGCAAGGAAATTCAAGGATGCGTGTTGTGCAAGATCCTTTTTGTGTTGTGTACAACACAAGACATTAGTGAAATTAAAAAGAATATTTTTCATAAAATCTTTGGCTGTTACAATGTAGGCATCCTACATATCTTGATTTGATTAGGAATCAATGCTCTCTTAGTTTAAAATATTGTGTATGTATAAATCATCACATAACTCTAAGCCCATGTGAGTCTTTCTCGACGTGACAAACAAGAGGATGAGAGAGATCCATCTAACCACATGCATCCTCTCTAATTGGTGGGAGAGGGAGAGCCTGTGATAGAAGTGGTCGAGGCGATGATGGGAGAGGGCACGAATTGACGAACCCTTCAATGTGGGATTACATTGGATGTCATGAGGACTGACCATCATAATATTTGGGGCAAACATCAGTGGGAGTTCGCCAGAATGCCTTATAGGAAAGGGGAGGAGTGTCTTCTTTGTCATAAAGGGAATCAATCATAACCCCACGATTGATCACTATTAATTAGTGAATGAAAAAACAATAGATCACCCTTAATCCATAGAGTGTAGAGGTTTAAATTGGAATTAAAATGTGGAAACTAGGTTACCAAGGAAATTTAGACCCATATACATTCTGAAAGTTAGGACCATTGTCAGAAAGATTTCGTGTCACCTCTTACCATGGGTACGAAGACTCAAAGGGATGTGTTGATGTTTCTGATGATCTGATCATACTAGTCTGGTGACTTTGGGTGTGTCTTTGAATAGATTATTGGGGACGATTTCGTGGAGGGGTAATGGAGAAATAGATGGTATATAAGGGGTGATGTTGTAACCAGAGAAATAATATCTGAAAACACCACATTCCATGTACTAGTTTCTTATGCTGAATGTGGGAAGCTATGCATACTATAGTGGCATGCAGACATATGTTTCGTCTACATATTGAAGTTCTATGTAAGCATTATTATAGACCACCATGCACCAAATTTTTACATGGTCCTGGATACGGTCTATCACGTTTCAATATGTTCAATCCGCATGTAGATGCAGTACATGATGTTGAGTTAATGCAGCGTAGCGATACGATATATGGAACACCATGCTGAAGGAGGGTCTAGGGGACTATCGCTCTAGGGGAATTCATCAGCTATAAAAATGTGGTTCTCAATTTAATCAATTAGGTTCAATATACCCTTTATTTATTTTTTTCATATTTTTTGTTCATGACTTGTTGTACATACAGGAGCATGGTTTGCAATTCTTGCTTCAACGATGATTTGAAGATGAAGATGGAATCATCTCTAAATTATTTAGTTCAACCTATGGGGTCCCTTGGTTATTATTTTATCCCTCCTCCCTCAATTCATTCCATTATCCTTTTATAGAGCACAGATGAAATTGAATATATGGGCACGCGACGCCATTTGTGGAGGCCCATGAAAGGATAACTTTACCTGTGGAAGACTCGGTCAACTGGGGTTTGTAAAGGATTTGGATCACAATCATGGGTTGTCTAACCCTACAAGTTTTATTCCTTACAAGTGCATTATGTTTGTGTGATGGTATAAATATAGCCTTTGTGCGTATATTTCCTTCGGCGACCCGGTTCAAATTCCACTGGGTTCGTTGGCCATCGTTCTCTGGGCTAGCGCCTCATGGATAATTCTGTGTACCGATAGTTCACAATCCAGGAGGGACACAAACCCTTCTCGGTGGTGGCAGGTGGTCCACATAGAATCATTTTAAAACAGGATTTAATTCATGATTTTTTTAAAATTTTAAACTCAATTAGAGTCCATTAACCTTGATAAAATTTTAGGATTACATGCTTCCTTCTGAAAATTGATTGAGGGGGAATTTTCATCCCTTGGAGAGGAATTTTCAAGACCCTACAATGTGTATTAAGCTACTTCATATTCTACTATACCAACATACATTCCTCATATAACATGTGAAGAGAACTAAGAGGGTGGGGATGAAATCGATGTTGTATAATGGTTTACAAAAAATCCAAACATCATGGAACCGTATTATCATTTATCCCATGGTAAATGTTTTTCAATTGGTTCGATATGTTTTTACCTTGAAAAATTCAATTTTATTCATTCATGTAATGTATTAAAAATGAACACTATTTTTAAATTGTTCATTAAATATACTAACACATTTAATCGATTGGTTGGTCTCCCCTATAAAAATATTCCACTATAATTTAATGTCTTTTATAATGGGAGATGTTTCCCACACCAAAATTGTGTCTCATAGTAATTACCATGTCTAATTATAACATAGATTTTATTTCTATAATCATATATCACATTTCATTAAAATTTAAAACTGTTTTAATAACGTTATACCATGATCTCCATGTATATAATGATTCATATAAGTTCAATTTTGTTTCAGTATATATATTCATGTTCATATTTTATGATCATCCTGGTAAGTTGATATATGGTTAGATATAAGATGCCTATGCACCAATTCAATGGATCTCTTCCAAGTCAAATCCAACTCCATCAAATACGTGGTTTTCATCAAGATTACTCTATAACTCACCTACAACATGAAAATAAATTTCAAATATCCTAATTACCTTCATATCATGTTTAATCACCCACCTAACCTCTGTATTCTACAAAAACTAAAACTTATCTTTATTATGAACTCTTGAAACCAATATTTGAGAACCTAGATTTTAGGCTTTATTCACACTCTCTTTTAATTTTGTAAAATATATATGACTTTTATTTTTATAGGGACCTATTCCTTTTACTTTAAATTTAATATCTGATGATATAATGCCCCGGTATCATCTTATATCTTTATTATTATTCTTATTCTTCAATATATTACATTAATATTTCAATGTATAGAATAGTAGATACTTTATTCTCTCATGTCTACTCCATATATCCACCACTTTTCATATATTTATTGAACTATTATCCCCCTATGACAATCTTATAAAACATTTGTTCTTAAAAAATTTCTTTTCTTAAGATTATTAAATTGATTACATTTGAAATAGTGTATTTAAAAGGAATATATTAATGTTATTCTATCTTATAGCCAAAACGTAACCCCATTAAATAGACACTTTGAGAAGTATCATGTTTCATTATATTATTATCATGAATATCTCCACCATGGAATGTGATTCTACATTGATTTACTCTAGTACCCCACCTCACATCATCAAATCATTTCTTATTTCCCTTGTATTTACACGTCTATTAGTGATCCTTTTAGAAACCATGATATCTCATAGTATTCTTTCAATGAAACCACCCTCTAGAAATATTTATCTGAAACCTCTCACATGGCATATAAAATCATGAAAATAACTCAAAATCTCATCAAATATTTACATAATTCTCTAGTAGGACCGACTCACACACTTTCTCGTGATACATATATTTATATTCCATACCATAAATAATAATCAACTATATATCTGAAATAAAAAACTTATCTATGTTGTGTAATGTATTTGAGTATTAGATTGATTCCAAACATTCCTTCTTCATTCTTCCAGAATACTTAAAATTCCACACACAAATTAATGTAGTAAATGATAAATAAAATCCCAATAATTTATTGCTCATAATATTCTTAATTAATTAAAATGAAATAAACACATTCTTGTAATCATAAAATATATATAGTGTATCATATCATTTGAAATTTATCGAAAACGAATCCGTACATGGATTTATTTAGATTTATGATCATTTTGATCCTCAATACACAATACACTCATCGATATATTTGAGATTATTTTTTAGAATCAATAATTCTAGAAATGTATATTTATCTACCAACACATATTTTAATTTTAGTTACATTAATTTTACTTCAAATATATATAAATTTCTTATGATGTATTCCCTTACATTGAGTTTTTTTCATCAGTATTAGGATACCTGGTTCTCATGATTAAATTAAAAAACATATGTATTAATATTGGTTTCTGGTGTCATCAACATCACTAGATTTTTCAAATGTGGATCCCAGACTTTTTCATTTATCATGATTTCATTCATTTTAAAATAATTTCTATTCCAGTCCATCTTTTTCAAATCTCAATCATTCATATACATCAAAAAATTATTTTATAAATTTACTAAACTTCTTTATAATTTTTTTAAAAAAATTCCAAGAATATTGGAAAAAATATGAACTCCCCAATTTGAGTTTTTAAATAGAAAACACTTCACATCAAATATCATCCAACTGAAATCATCATCTATGTGTCTTTCAACAATTTTTACAGCATCCATATGCATCAAGAAACTATGATGGTCTTCTTGAATCCATTGTTTCTAAACCCTACAATTAACAAGACTTTTTACCAATTATTATAGTATTTTTTAATGATATTCTCTATTTGTAGAACTCATGATTTGCATAACTTTTTTAGATATAGATTGAATCATTCCTTCGTAGATTATCATGACTTATCCCTAATATTTATCTTATCAATCATCAAATAGATTAAGTGATACCTATATGAATTTGTTTAACTAATAATTCATTTAAAGTTAACTCAAATACGGTCTCTACCCAATATGTGGGTATAAATTATTCCTTTATGGGTGGATACAAAATCCATCACCAATATTTCCTTGAAAACAATTGACATTCACATAGGCAAAAACACAAACATAATAAAAATATAGATTAATTATTTCCCTTTGGATTTATTATCAATAATTTTTACTTTTAATCACATTAAATATATGTATGTATTTATTTTATGTTCACTTTACTATCCCCATTAATGATAATAATGTAAATGTTGGAAATTATTTTTATTCCCCTTCTAGATATATGTTGAAATAAAATAGGTACATGAGCTGATCTTCTGAGTTATAATTATTCTCTCCATTATTATTCTAATTTCAAGAACCATATTCTTCAATTATATCTAAAAATACCATTAGAGAAGTTATGTTCCACATATTCCCTAAAAATGATATATATGTTAATAAATTTAAGTCAACTTGGTTGAACCCTTTATGAAAAACAAGAACTCCTAGCCTAGATACCAAATTCATTCATTTAATTTCATAATATACATCCAACTAAAAATATTAAATCTCCATGGATTTAAAAATCATATTTTTATATAATTTTTTTAAACTAACCTCACATTAAATAACATCAAGAATTTAATGTTCTTGAAAATAGAATTTGGTTTTTTCTAGAATGACACTCACCTTGATATGTTCTATATATATACACCATAAAACTATATGAGAGTGAATATCATACCTCACACTATAATAATGTTGGGTATCCCCATTTTCTATATTAATCCATGTCCATTATTAATTGAATATATAAATCATATTTTCAACATTATTGAAATTATTTTAGGTTTCTATATTTTTAAATTTTGGGTAGTGTGGTTTTCTTCTAGTTATGAATTTTTATATTATATTGAATAATCTTATTTTTTCAAGATATCATCAAGATTACATTCCATGTAGTTTTCACTTGATTCCATAAATATTCTAGTTTCTTGTTTATATGATAAAAATATCATTTGGTACATACAATTATTTCATCACAAGTATAGACCTCCTATTTATATAAATATTGAAACTATAGAGAAAATGTGATTAAACATTTTACTTCAAAATATCCATTAATTCTAATATATTATTCATAAAGTTTTTAGAGTCTATCTAGTTCTATATCACCTACCACACAATATTCTTTTATTCATTAAGCCACCAGCCTTTAGAATATTTTCATCTATATTCAATTTCTTAAAGGGAGTAAAAATTTAAATATCTATCTCATTTTTTGATGCCTCATAGTAGAATCAGTTACCTCCACGTCATTTTTTGGGGATTGGATTTTTTCCTACCCATATCTGTGATATGTATTTGTATTATAATATAATCATTAATAGAAATGACCAAAAATTATAAATATCTAAATTAATATTTCAAGAAACATAATTATATTCTTTTAAGGAATATTCTATCCTTTATGTTATTTTATTTTTTAAAACACTAAGATTATTTACATATTTAACATTGTCCCCCGTATTCTAACCATATTTAAGTTAAATATAATAATCTGTTTTTCCAAAATTAATTATCCATATTCCAAAAATTCTTGTAACAGTATCACGATCCAACTATCCATGATATTTTACTAGTACATGAAATATGTTCATATTTGAATTCTTATTGTTTTTGTTTTGAAAAAAAAAACACTTTGACCCTTATTTGGGGGAGATATTTTATAGAAATAATCACCTTCATCCAGGGAATGGTTGATTGTGTCCTCTATTTTTCACAACTTATCATTTGTACTATGTTTTTTATTAATACTTTCAATTTAGAGAATCATAATTTTTAACAAACTAAATTAATAAATTTATTAGATAAATTTCAAAAAATTAATGTGTTGAGGGATTCTCCAACTCCTCCAAATTTATTCTATTGGTATTTTAAATATCCTCTTCTAGGTCTATTGGTTACCTCACAATCATCCAGGATACAAGAAAAATAAAAAAAATACAAAAATGTATTCACTACCACAAATTCAAAATTTATACATCAATAAAAAGAAATGAAGGGTTCTTATGGGGAGAAAGGACACCATGATATAAGATTCTGTCATCCGGACATATAATCCTCTTATAAACATGACCCCCACATTCCATATTCACTAAAATATAACTCGCCAGAATAACTGATGATCAGTGAACACCATAAAAATATGATGTTTATCCACCGTTTACCATCAACGACTTAATGAGGTCACCAAGGGGGAAACATAATCCCTTTTATATTCATTTTTCTTATAGATATTATCATTGAAATAGTACAATGCATCGAAACAACACCCCTTATTATCACTGCTCTTCAATCCATTAATACAATCCCATGAATGTAACTATTAGTGTTTTGATGGATATATATAAAGTAAATTTCATTTAAAATATTTTTGACCAACTATCTTTAATCGAGCTAGTCAAAAATCATTCTGAAATTATCATAAGTTATTCTAAAAATCATAAATTGTGAATTAAGTGTATATGAAATGGGTAATACTGAATGTTTTGTAATGGTAAACATAATCAATAAAACTTGATTATATTTTATGATAATAATATTTGAATATGTTTATAAACAGTATTCTTAATAAACATATGACCAGAAAAGTATAGATCATAACCCATGGTATAAGGATTAGAATAACAAAATACATTAACCTAAATAGTTCAGAAACATAAGTTAATAAACATAATCAATGATAGTATAATATAAAAATGATAACTAACATAATAAAATGAAATAATTCAATTATGGTACAAACATTATTATATGGATACATTAGTTTTATGAGGCCATCTATCAGTGACCACCAATATGAGATACTATGATGTACTCTTTTATGCATATCTCATGAGATATTAATTATTATCCATTACATTAGAGGTAAATATAGGACACAAATCATCATCATTCATACTTTGGAGTCCCACCTGAAAAAAATAAAACATCTTATTATAAAGGAACCATAGAAATGAAATGGGTTACATAAAAAATTAAGATAAACATAATTAAATATTTTAAGCATAAAGAACTTGTGGAAATAAATTTTTTTAGGTCCCTGTCAAATATAATCACAAAATGTAGTCATTCATAACTATAACAATATATATTATCTTAAAAAAATGAATATATGATGATATTCAGTATCATGGTAGGTAAATACTATTCAATAATTATAAAAAAGCATATGGTCAATACATTGTATAGATAAATGGTATATGGTTAAGTCAATAATTTTTTATTGAATATATGTATGTCATCAAGGTTATTACCATACAATAAAAGGAATTAAATGAAGTTTGTTCACCGAGAAATAACATTGTGAAGTGCCCAGATCAGTGTGAATCACTGAGAGGGGGAGGGTGTGAATCAGTGATCCTTTAAAACTTTTTACTAATTGATTCTTAATCAATTAAACCTATATGGCTGGTTAAAGCCTTGATCCACTCTTCTTGTATCTGTCAGCCTTTCCTCGAATGATGCAGTAAATGTAAAGGCACTAGACACAAGGATTTACAAGGTTCGGCACCAAAGGCCTACGTCCTTGCCATGTTGGTTATACTCCCCAACATGGTTTCTCCATTATAACTTGTTAGAATTACAATGGTCGATACAACATCCCACAGTATCTCTCCTGAGTCCCATAGGAGGGTCTTTATACTGCGTCCCACAGTGTTACCAGAGTCCCACTGGCCTGCTCCAGAATCCCACGGAAGACTTCTTCTCCCTGAGTCCCACAGGGTCGTCTCCTGGCTCCTCGAGTCACACGAGTAGCTCTTCTTCTCTTTAAGCTTCTTCAAGTATCTTCAGCAGTCTGGGATAAAGACTGCTGGCCTTGCTCTGTAACTCTGATCACTTGTGATGATCAGGTCTTCTCATCTTGCTCAGGCTTTATCTCCTTCTTCTGAGGATGACCTGGCCTTCTCTCTTCAAGAAACTTCAACAACCTCTGAAAAGGTCTGTTGGTCTTGCTCAACAACTCTGATCACTTTTGTTGATCAGGATCTTCTCAATTACTGAAAAACTCAGACAAACAATATCATTCACTTCAGTCTGGCTCAGTCTCACTTCTCATCAACTTCATGCACTGAATGCATGGCATCACAATATCATCAAGATCTCCTGGTCTTGGACTCCTCAAATGCACACAAGCAGATTCGGACTTGTTCACGTCTGCACGTGCATGCATGCAAGCATGAACTCCCCTTCTCTTGGTGCAATAAACCCTCAATGGGTGTAAATACTTTTAGCACACACACCTTCTTCCTGATTCACACTTTGTTCTTTTTGTTTACACACTCACAAGTGTGTTGTACTTTAGTGTGAGGGTCTCCTATTTCTTCCTTCTTCTCAGTGTGTTCACTTCACTTAGTGCACACACACTAGGTTCGGCCTTTTAGTTCTTTCGCACACACAAATGCCTATGGCCTTCTTCCCTTCTTGTACTCTTCCACTTTGCACACACACTTTGTTTTTCTCTTTTAATCTTCAAGTGTGCACAACCACAAGGCTACGGGCTTCACTTGTTCAATTTGCACACAAAGGAACTAAGCCTTGGGTTCTCCCTCTTTGCACAAGCTACTACCCGTATTAAACACACTCAAAGTGTGGTCTTCCACTTCACTTGGAACACACCACTTGGTGTTGCTCTTTGTGCACACACATGGCCTCGGGTCTTCTCCTGCCTCAAAGAAGTCGCGCAAGTCCTCAAGGTGCAAGTTAGGCGGCATGCATGGGTCAAGCGGCCTCTTCTCCTTTTCTTCAGACGCACAAGTGCACAAGGCACAAACGGCGCGCAAGCTCCTTGGGTGCAAGGAACCTAAACCACGGGGCGCACAAGTGCTACTGCCCCGGGTTCTTCCTGTCGCGCAAAGGGAAGGCGCGCATGGGTCTTCTCCTCTTCTTCTTTCGCACAAGGAGTGCGCAAAAGGAACCGTACGGAGCAAGGGGGGCTCCGGGCTTCACTCTCGCACAGGGTGCTGCGCGGGGCTTCGACTTCGCGAGGCACAAAGTGATTCTCATGGGACTTCTCTCTTCAAGGGATCAGCAAGCAAGCCTCAAGGGCTCGGCCTCATTTTTATAGGCAGAGGCGGTGCTTTACATCCGCGGAGATATATCTTTGAATCCCCGAATTTATCGGGTTTTCAAGATTTTGCAAATCTTGAACTTTCTCTCTTGTTTCACGCGGGTTCCCTATTCTTCGGCCTTCTTCAAATGCATGCACCGCGGAACGTGTGCATGAAAACGCACGCATGTCCTTCATCCATGCAAAGCATCAATCAACATGGCCTCGCACCTTCGGTTTCTTCGGCCGATCTTCGAATTCTTTCTCGATGCATGCATGCAACATTTTATTGCATGCATGAGTTCGTTATGGCCTAACGATCACAATGGAGGTCTCGGTTTGCTCGGAGGTGGTCGGGAACTCAAAAACCATGCTCGGGTGGCGCCTGGTTTGAAGGTGGCTGCAGGAAAGCGCGGGGAGGCCTCAGCCGAGCTCGGGGAAGAAGATAAGCTCAGCACCGTTGGATCCGCTCTTTGGACGGCCTGGATCTGAACGGGAGCGGCTCAGATTAGATCCCGAGCGGCGCGATGCATCAGGCGGCCGAGATCTGCCGCGAGATTTCCTGGACGGCTGAGATTTGCTCCCGGGAATATTTCCGCATCCCGCATCAAAACGGGGCGCGGTTTTGTCGCGGCTTATCAACCTAGCGCTGCCTCTCAACGCTCAGTTGTACTTCCCCCTCCACGGTGCCGCCCCGCACCGTGTTCTCCCTGCGGGCGCGCTTTGCGCCCAATCTGCTCCCTTCGGGCGCGCCACTGGCGCACACTATGCGTGCCCTCGGGCGCGCGCGCTGCGCGGGCTTCACCACCGCGTAGCCTCGGGGCTTATACACGGCCCCGACCTTCCTGCCTCAGGGATATGCTGCCTTGGCCTGAGGGTTCCCCATGGGCGTGGTGACCTCGAGTCCCACATGAGCCTTGGGTGATGACCCTCGGCTGGCCTTCCTTGGTGGCTATTTTTTGCTACTTAAACACTAAGTACTTTGTTTACAAACAAAGTAACCAAGTGTAAATTCCAAATGCCACTTCTTCTTCTTCTAAGCCATTCTTTCCATTTCTTCTTTATCCTTCTTCCACAAACTTCTTCAACTCCTTTCAATCATGTATTCTAGACTTATGAGACATTTGTAGAAGGTTCTTCATCAACTGAAGTCCTGAATCACATAATTCATCAACATTCTTCATTGATCTTATCATAGATCAATTGGAACTTCTTCAATTCACATGAACTAGGAGATAGTGCATGGATATCTTTAATCCACTTCATCCACTCAGTAGTTGTGGATGGATCATCTTCAACTCCTCATGCATTGTCAATACAATGCATGGTCTTCAAACATTGGTGTGACATTGTATCCAGTTGATACAAGTTCTTTGATCTTAATGATCATCTCATCAATCGTCTGATTTTCATAGAGAATGTTTCAACCACAACAACCTATGTCACTTAGTGAATCTCCTAAGTGACATGCATCTTAGTACCATGGCCATTCTCCTTTCCTTACCATCACCATCACATCCTTTGTCATTCACATCTTGACATTCCTTGACATCCATTCATTCATTCCTTGACAACAACATACCTCATTGACAAAAAATTCAACACAGTGCATTTCAATCTCCCCCTTTGTATTTGTTGTCAATACACTTCTTCAGCACATATGAATGGGTCAATATGTGTGCCAATATTTTCTCTCCCTTATTGGCAATCAAATGAAAAGGTGTGGTGTGGTACTCTTCCAAAAATATCTTCCTCCCTTCGAATAACATCTTCTTGAAAAACACTAGGAGAGGGATGATGTCACATGTTCTTCTTTAGCAAAGAACCTTTAGTTGATCAACTCTAAGTCTACTTGGGCTAACCCAGTGTAGAAAAAAAGAGTGATGTAACCAAGGAATTCAAAGCTGTCCATAACTCTCTACACATGTGAGATCATGCTCAGGGGTTTGAAATTTTGCAGATATAACAATGAATTTTCTAAATCCTGCACAACTTCACAAAACTCATTAGAAAGTTCAGGTGCAAAGATAAAGCTCCCCTTTCATCCATTTGACTTCAATCAATACTCCCCCTTAATTGTCATGATGAATACAATTAAGAAAAAAGGGATGAAAGTATGATTGGAATACCTTCAGCTTTTCTCAAGATGGTATTAAATCATAGAATACCATCTTCTCCAGATTAGATCCCCCTCAAGGGGTGCACTCCATTCTGTCCAAACCATCCTCCAGTTGAGAATGATCATCATCTTCAATTCCCTGTAATGTTTGCACATGTAAATACAATTGATTAGGGAATAAGATGGAACCTCCTTGGTTCATCAATGTTAACAACAAGGTTGAGAAGATTCTCTCAACCGAGATGTCCCATTTTCACCATTCTTCACACTTGCACATCTGATCTTCTTTGATGTTTGTGCTGGTGTGGATCTCAACACATCTTCATGTGAAATATTCTTTTTCCCTTTTGCCCTAGCAATTACCAGAACGTTATCTTCAGCTTTTTGCAGATCTTTGGCAAGTTGCAACTGATTTGGCCATATGACTAGTAAATCATTTGGAAGAGTGGCCTCAGTTTTGGAAGTTCCAAATGGTTCTTTGGATGCTGCTAAGCTACCTCTCTTAGGCAACTTATTTTCAATCAATCCCTTCTTCTTCTGGATTGATTGTCTTTTGGAGTTCAGTCTGCTTCTATTTAGTTTCATGGCTTCTTTACAAAGGTCCATGATGTTTCCTTTCTTTCCACAGTAGAAGCATGTTTTCTTGGTGGTCCTTTTGGATGCATCACCCTTCTTGGATTTCAATTCCAAGGACTTCTCTTCATTCTTCAAACTCTTCTTGGGAGCATCTTCCACTTTCTTCTGCTTGCTTCCCAAGGATTCTTTCTGAGCCAGGTTCTGTGATCTTTTCTTCTTTTGAGCTCTGGATATAGTTGGAGATTGACATGTATCTTTTTGACCACTTTTGCAATCATCCCAGATGTTGTCAAGTAATCCAAATCTATTTGCAGTAATAAGATGTCTCTGGACCTGTGGATGCTGCTTCTTTTCTTCTGGCTTGCTCCCCCTAGGCATGGGCTTCCTCTGTGCTTTGGCATTCAGTGGATTGTACCAACAATCCTTTGCACAATGCCCATACTTGTTACAACACCAACATTGACCCACAAATCTTGACTTTTTGATTCCTTCTGATTGTAGGGTACTTGTCTTGATTTGTTGTGCTGCTTCAGGAGAGCTTTCTTTCTTCACTGTCTTCATCCATACTTGTTTGGATTCATTCTTCCATCCTGCACTTTCAGTAGAAACACTTTTAGAAGCATGAGTACAAGATGGTATGGATGGTTGCTTCTTTTTAGAAGATGTTTCCCTTTCATTAGAGGATGTCTTTCTTTTAGAATCATCCTTCTCAAAGCACACTTGTGTAGCAACATTTCTACTTTCAGCTGACTGGGAGGATTCAGCTTTGGGTGATTGCAGATTTTTCAATATCACCTCTAGTTCTAAGCATTTCATGTTAAGGGAGTTCTTCTCATCCTCAACAGTTCTTAGCCTTCCTTCCCATTTATCTTCCAGCTGCTTCATCTGGTCTTCATGCACCTTATTCATTTCTAGCAATGAATTGTCAAGCTCCTTCACCATTTTGACTTTGTCTTTGAGTTGAGAATCTCTGACATTCATTGACACTTTGTGCAACTTCTCCAGTGCATGGAAAACTTCTTTGATTATTATAATAAATATTTCTTTCTCAGAAAGGATTCTTTGCAATTCTTCAGCAGTGTCTTCATATCTTTCATTTCAAAGAGAAACAGTTTCATCTTTAGCCTTCACCAGCTTTCTGAGAGTGTTGGTTATGCCAACCCTTTTAGCCAACTGATCTTCCATTGTATTGGCTTCTTCTTCTAGCTGTAATTTTTCTTCTTGAAGATCAAGGATGCCTGTAGCTATACACATTGCCACATCCTTGGGGACTGTCTTCTGAATATATTCGATTGCACTTTGAAGATCTTTCATTGTTCCAACTTCATCACAGCTAGGACATGCTTTCTTCATCTTCTTGGCCTGTTTCTTCTTTCTATTTTTCTGAGTCTTGGCAGATATCTCCATTTGAGGCTGGTCACTCATTTCCTCAAATCTGCACTTCATAAAGACTCCCTTGGATCTTTTAGAGGTAACCTCCCTCTGATACCAATTGAAGTGCCCAGATCAGTGTGAATCACTGAGAGGGGGAGGGGGTGAATCAGTGATCCTTTAAAACTTTTTACTAATTGATTCTTAATCAATTAAACCTCTATTGCTGGTTAAAGCCTCGATCCACTCTTCTTGTATCTCTCAGCCTTTCCTCGAATGATGCAGTAAATGTAAAGGCACTGGACACAAGGATTTACAAGGTTCGGCACAAAAGGCCTACGTCCTTGCCATGTTGGTTATACGCCCCAACATGGTTTCTCCATTATAACTTGTTAGAATTACAATGGTCGATACATCATCCCACTGTATCTCTCCTGAGTCCCACAGGAGGGACTTTATACTGCGTCCCACAGTGTTACCAGAGTCCCACTGGCCTGCTCCAGAATCCCACTGAAGACTTCTTCTCCCTGAGTCCCACAGGGTCTTCTCCTGGCTCCTCGAGTCACACGAGTAGCTCTTCTTCTCTTTAAGCTTCTTCAAGTATCTTCAGCAGTCTGGGATAAAGACTGTTGGCCTTGCTCTGTACCTCTGATCACTTGTGATGATCAGGTCTTCTCGTCTTTCTCATGCTTTATCTCCTTCTTCTGAGGATGACCTGGCCTTCTCTCTTCAAGAAACTTCAACAACCTCTGAAAAGGTCCGTTGGTCTTTCTCAGCAACTTCTGATCACTTCTGTTGATCAGGATCTTCTCAAGTACTGAAAAACTCAGACAAACAATATCATTCACTTCAGTCTAGCTCAGTCTCACTTCTCATCAACTTCATGCACTGAATGCATGACATCACAATATCTTCAAGATCTCCTGGTCTTGGACTCCTCAAATGCACACAAGCAGATTCAGACTTGTTCACGTGTGCACGTGCATGCATGCAAGCATGCACTCCCCTTCTCTTGGTGGAATAAACCCTCAATGGGTGTAAATACTTTTAGCACACACACCTTCTTCCTGCTTCACACTTTGTTCTTTTTGTTTACAAACTCACAAGTGTGTTGTACTTTAGTGTGAGGGTCTCCTCTTTCTTCCTTCTTCTCAGTGTGTTCACTTCACTTAGTGCACACACACTAGGTTCGGCCTTTTAGTTCTTTTGCACACACAAATGCCTATGGCCTTCTTCCATTCTTGTACTCTTCCAATTTGCACACACACTTTGTTTTTCTCTTTTAATCTTCAAGTGTGCACAACCAGAAGGCTATGGGATTCACTTGTTCAATTTTCACACAAAGGCACTAAGCCTTGGGTTCTCCCTCTTTGCACAAGCTACTGCCCGTATTAAACACACTCAAAGTGTGGTCTTCCACTTCACTTGGCACACACCACTTGGTGTTGTTCTTTGTGCACACACATGGCCTCGGGTCTTCTCCTGCCTCAAAGAAGGCGCGCAAGTCCCCAAGGTGCAAGTCAGGCGGCATGCAAGGGTCAAGCGGCCTCTTCTCCTTTTCTTCAGACGCACAAGTGCACAAGGCACAAACGGCGCGCATGCTCCTCGGGTTCAAGGCACCTCAACCACGGGGCGCACAAGTGCTACTGCCCCGGGTTCTTCCTGCCGCGCAAAGGGAAGGCGCGCAGGGGTCTTCTCCTCTTCTTCTTTCGCGCAAGGAGTGCGCAAAATGAACCTTACGGAGTAAGGGGTGCTCCTGGCTTCACTCCCGCGCAGGGTGCTGCGCGGGGCTTCGACTTC
Organism: Viscum album; assembly: GCA_963277665.1. Taxonomy (NCBI): domain Eukaryota; kingdom Viridiplantae; phylum Streptophyta; class Magnoliopsida; order Santalales; family Viscaceae; genus Viscum; species Viscum album. The sequence goes on from OY728161.1 coordinate 1,600,188,371, forward strand.
GCGAGGCACAAAGTGCTTCTCACGGGACCTCTCTCTTCAGAGGATCAGCAAGCAAGCCTCAAGGGCTCGGCCTCATTTTTATAGGCAGAGGCGGTGCTTTACATCCGCGGAGATATATCTTTGAATCCCAGAATTTATCAGGTTTTCATGATTTTGCAAATCTTGAACTTTCTCTCTTGTTTCACGTGGGTTCCCTCTTCTTTGGCCTTCTTCAAATGCATGCGTCGCGGAACGTGTGCATGAAAACGCACGCATGGCCTTCATCCATGCAAAGCATCAATCAACATGGCCTCGCACCTTTGGTTTCTTCGGCCGATCTTCGAATTCTTTCTCGATGCATGCATGCACCATTTTAATGCATGCATGAGTTTGTTATGGCCTAACGATCACAATGGAGGTCTCGGTTTGCTCGGAGGTGGCCGGGAACTCAAAAACCATGCTCGGGTGGCGCCTGGTTTGATGGTGGCTGCGGGAATGTGCAGGGAGGCCTCAGCCGAGCTCGGGGAAGAAGATAAGCTCAGCACCGTTGGACCCGCTCTTTGGACGTCCTGGATCTGAACGGGAGCGGCTCAGATTAGATCGCGAGCGGCGGGATGCATCGGGTGGCCGAGATCTGCCGCGAGATCGCCTAGACGGCTGAGATTTTCTTCCGGGAATTTTTCCGCGTCCCACATCGAAACAGGGTGCGGTTTTGCCGCGACTTATCAACCTAGCGCTGCCTCTCAATGCTCAGTTGTACTTCCCCCTCCACGGTGCCGCCCCGCACCGTGTTCTCCCTGCGGGCGCGCTCTGCGCCCAATCTGCTCCCTTCGGGCACGCCACTGGCGCCCACTATGCGTGCCCTCGGGCGCGCGCGCTGCGCGGGCTTCACCACCGCGTAGCCTCGGGGCTTATACATGGCCCCGACCTTCCTGCCTCAGGGATATGCTGCCTTGGCCTGAGGGTTCCCCATGGGCGTGGTGACCTCGAGTCCCACATGAGCCTTGGGTGATGACCCTCGGCTGGCCTTCCTTGGTGGCTATTTTTTGCTACTTAAACACTAAGTACTTTGTTTACAAACAAAGTGACCAAGTGTAAATGCCAAATGCCACTTCTTCTTCTTCTAAGCCATTCTTTCCATTTCTTCTTCATCCTTCTTCCACAAACTTCTTCAACTCCTTTCAATCATGTATTCTAGACTTATGAGACATTTGTAGAAGGTTCTTCATCAACCGAAGTCCTGAATCACATAATTCATCAACATTCTTCATTGATATTATCAGAGATCAATTGGATCTTCTTCAATTCACATGAACCAGGAGATAGTGCATGGACCTCTTTAATCCACTTCATCCACTCAGTAGTTGTGGATGGATCATCTTCAACTCCTCATGCATTGTCAATACAATGCATGGTCTTCAAACATTGGTGTGACATTGTATCCAATTGATACAAGTTCTTTGAACTTAAAGATCAGCTCATCAATCGTCTGATTTTCATAGAGAATGTTTCAACCACAACATCCTATGTCACTTAGTGAATCTCCTAAGTGACATGCATCTTAGTACCATGGCCATTCTCCTTTCCTTACCATCACCATCACATCCTTTTTCATTCACATCTTGACATTCCTTGACATCCATTCATTCATTCCTTGACAACAACATACCTCATTGACAACAAATGCAACACAGTGCATTTCACATTGGAAGAGATATTGTATTTTTGTACAATAGGTGGTTTGGAAAGACAATGTAAATGATGGATAATTACTCCAAAATAAATATACAATGTATAATCCATATAGATAATGTATATATATTTTATTGTTTAAATATATCTATTTATCAAGAAAAATAAATTTCTAAGAGAAATGAATTTTTTAAATAATACTTGTTTGGAGTTTAAAAAAAATTATTTAATAAAATGATATATTATTTAACATTTGGAATAATTTTAAAAGAAATATTTTATAAATATGTGAAATGTATTTTATTTTCAAAAAATTTTAAAAATAGAGAGAATATGGATTTCAGCTTTTCTGTTACATAACATTACATTAAATTGTAAAAAAAAATGACCTTTTAATGATTATTTTCCTAAAATAATGATACACAATAAATGAAAACATAATTTTTTTTTCTAATCCACAAGAATTTATTTCTGAATGATTTATCTTACGTACATTTATTGTATCTCATAACATTAGTACATACATCAATGGAATAGGTTAGAATAAAGCCTAGCAAGGGAGATCCTATGAAATAGTTGACATGTCATTTTGAGGAATATCTATAAGAACATGAGTTATAATATTAAGTCTTTAGTAAGAGGTTTATATTACTAATATGAACATGATTCATATTATTTAAATGTGGATAAAATATTTTTAATGATATAATAATAAGAATACATCAATATTTTATCACCGAGGTTTCATAAAAATTATGAATGTTATTTACCAAGGTATTGTAAATCATGTCATCTCTATAGATTAAATTATTTTCCAATGTATTATAGTTCTATCATTATGAACACATCATACGTATAAATTCTCATTTTATTCAAATATATCATTAAAAATCACTTCATAAATATCCTGTGCGAAATAATAAAAATCTAGTTCATATCAAAATCACGACATTTCAAAAGTTCTTTAAAAACATGGTCATTGGGTTATTTCTACCACAATTAAATGAAATTATGGGTTTGTATATATAACAAAGAAATTAAATAATTAATTTTTACATATTAGAAAATACCCTAGGTAATTATGTGGTTTTTGGTATTCACAAAAAGAAAATAAAATGGAATTTCTTGATGATAAGAGATAGTTTTAGTGGAGAAAAATCTTTCGTGAAACTTGTAAATGCATTGTTTTATAATGGGTAAAAATAGATGGGATAGGGGTATCCAATAGGTAAAAAAATATTTTTATGGGATAGAATAAAATGGAAATAATACATTGTTACCATATCATTTAGAAGACATATACAAAAATAGGTTCTTGAAATAATGATTAAAGAAGCATATTTCACTAACCTAAAATAGATGCCACTTAAACATGATGATTGAGACCTTTAGAGAATTGATGAAACTATGAGAGGACTCCATGGGAGTTTAAATACTATATAATCATGTAATATGGATTATTATTAAAAATAAATAGAGAAATCAGTGGGTAATTTTAGAAAAAGTGGAGGACTTTTTTATTAATTTCCAAATATAGGCATTGGAAATCTAGGTTGTGGATAATGAAAAACCATGGGATTTCCATTTTATTTGCCTATATTTTTGGACACTTGGTTCATATTTTATGTAATTTTAAATGAAAAGAGACTAATAAAACTTTTTTTTACATCATTTGGCATGGAAAAGTAATGTTTCCACAAAAATAATGACTTAAATGTTAATTTATCCATTTTAGATTTTGGAAAGTAAATTTTTGGTCTATAAATGGATTAAAATATATTAAACTAATTTATAATAAAAAAATAAAGTCAATTATTCTGATTAATTTGGTTAATTAGTTCATATATTCTTACTACTAAATTATGAAGTCATTAAAAATATAGCAAAACACAAACTATAATTTAACTATTCATGAACACTTCAAATTTTAGATTATTCTCAAAAAATCCACCTAACATAATTATGAATTTTAATTTTCAAAAATGATATTTATTTTATTAAAATAATTTACTAAATATGATAATTATATCTTTTAAAAAAACTTATATATTAAAACTAATAGAGGATTTAAAATGCGTAGTTAAATTTCTGACACATTAAAAAAATAAAATTATTTTATCCTTTTTATATAAATAATAGTATTTTCTCATACAATTTAATTAAAATATGTATTATTCATAATACATTTCTTTATTATAAATATTTATTTCATTTATCAAAAGTAGAATTTCAATCTGAAAAACAAATTAGAAAATTTTATGTCATTTTTATTAAGGAAAACTAATTTTAGTAAGGATATGATTAAATAAACATTTTATTTATACAATGGATTTATATGTTTTGTAGTTAGGGCCTCAACTCATTATAACTTCATAGAACCAATGGATAATATTTGTGATGGTGATAGATTCATGTATTGGATCATCTTATATTTCCTATGTAGTAATATCCACTAACATGAACTTCACCTGTAAGAAATGTCATTCACGGATCACTTGTACATGCTCGTATTTGGGGTGGTCAAGGGATAATCCCCAATCATGCTACCTCCATCCTAATTTATGAATTATTTTCTTCATTCGTCACATCTTTACTAGTTTATCTAATCATCTCTACTATATGTATTAAATATTTTTTAATCATTTATACTTATAAACACTATTTAGATATTTAAACATATTATCTATAGTTTTGATTCCAATGGTGATAATTGACTAACGGTCATATATTGGTAGAAATTTTATGATCACAATTCAAATTTTACATACTTTATTATAAATGTGACATAGTTTTGTTGAGAACAATATAATATGATGCACATTTTTAAGAAACCATTATCATTAAAAAATAATGTATAATTACATTCACCCCCCCTTAAGAGATTTTTTCTAATAAATATCAACTCATTATCTCATTTTAGAAAAGTTGTGTGTACGTATGTTCCATTTTCTCCTCAGGTTCACACATTTCATCTTCATTTGTGTGGTTCCTCTACTACAAATTGATTTTTTGGGTAGTCTTTTTATTAAGAACAATCTCTTTGTGTGCTTCCTCAAGATAGATATGTGTAATAAACCTTGAAATTGATCTATATTTGGTGGAAGTACTAGCCGATATTCCAATTATCATATGAAATCCAGTATTTCATAGTGGTCAATGTACATGGGGCATTGATTTTCATTATTCCAAACTACAAGACTCTCATCCCCGATGATTTTTAAGGAATAATTTTTCACCGACATAAAACTCTATATCCCTTCAATGGTTGTCGGTATAGATCTTATATAGACACCAATCAGCCTTTATTTTTTGTTGGATGTAATGAACCTTTTCCTTCGTCAATTTCAGAAGTTATTACCCATGAAGAATTTTCTCGTCAAACGTTTTCCTAAGAAGATGGATTTATACATTACTTCCCACATAGAGCTTCGTAGGGTATAATTTGAATACTCTAATGGAAGCTATTTTTGGACGAGAACTCAACTAATGATAGATATTGATACCATCCCCCTTTAAATTACATTTAGTATGTTCTAAATATATCCAATATTATCTAAACCTTCTTATCTAATTGGGAATCACATTGGGGGTGAAAATCCATACTAAAATTTATTCCGTATACAGAGCATGTTGAGTGCTTCCCCATATTTTTGTTGTGATACTTGAATAATGATATGGAACAATATAATGTGGCACTCCAAGAAAGATCACCACTTTATTTACATATATCATCAAAATTTAATCATGACCGAAATCTTCTCGAATCATAAAAAATTGGGAATCCATGGTGAGTCAATCCACTATAACCCATATAACATTGTTTTCTTAGGATGCTCATTATAGACCAATAAAAAAGTACATTGTTATATTAAACAACTTACATGTTGTTATTGGTGGTTCTTTCAATACCCCATTCAAACGTCGTCACCCCACCTTTACTTGTTAACACACTAAGAACCTTGAAGTGTTGTTTGAAATATATCTTCTCAATGATATCCCACAAATAATGATCAAGTGGGTCCCTATAAATTTTAGTTATTCTAAGATGTATAGATAATGTAGAGCTGTGGGATTCATCAATCAATCAATTCTTTATCTATAGTATAGATGGAACACAACATTATATAAAATTTTAGTACTCCTTATTGATCAATATTTGACCCATGAAACATCCCATTCATCACAATATCAAAAAATCTATTATAACCAAGGGTCCTCACTTGAGAATTATTGATATTCTATAGTAATGATAGTCTAGAAGTCATTTGGGATAGTATTGATGATGTACCTTAACTTATAATTTCCATGTCTTGATTTACTAATAATATGATCATATGATCTCCTTGAATCCTCATCCCTTCCAAAACATAAATTTCATTCCTAATTAGTACATAAACTACGTTTTTGCTATTATGGGGTGATAATTGATTGAACTGTCATAGTCTTTAAGAAATTACAACCGTCTCCTCTATCACATTTTTATTTATGTTTTATTGAAAATATAATTCAAATATTGATGGTCAGTGTAAATGTCACATTTCACCCCATAAATACAACACCTTCCCATATTCAAATAATAAAACCACATCTATATCTAGGTTATGTGTTAAATAATTCTTCTCATGAGGTTTTAAAAGTTGATATTCTTTATCAATAATGTTATAATTTTCCATGAAGATTCACCAAATCCATTTCAGAGTTGAATCGTTCAAAATAAAAAATACATCTCCATCAAAGGGTAGAGTTAACATGGGTTTAGTAACCAATAAGTTGTTCACTTCTTTGAAACAATATTCACTATCCTTTGTGAAGTAGAACATGGACCCTTTTCTTTTAATCATTACTGATGGATTAGAATATCCTGAATGTTTTTTCAAAAACGTCCAGGAATATCTGAATAAAAAAACTACATATCCCAACTATTATTGAAGGATAAGTCCACTCATCCACAACCATTTTCATGGAAGGATCAACATATATTCCTTTATTGGTTAAAATGTTACGCAAGAAAAAAACTTTTTTTTACCAAAAATGCAAATTTTCATAACCTTCGAAATAGCCTCTCATTCCATAGAGTTTTCAATATAACTCTTTGATTACCCAAATTTTCATTGTGAATTCAATAATATATCATAATATTTTCTTTGAAAACTTCAAAAACGATATCAATATAGACTGTATAAACTATATTCATCAAATAAATAATTATAGAAGAATGATTAGCCAAGATGAAGGAAATCACCAATGAAAATCATAATTACCATAAATTGATCGCAAGCCATTATTTCAAATATCTTCATTATTCTCCCTCAATTGATGTTATCAAGATATATGATCAATCTTAGACAACAATTGAGCCCCACAAATCTGGTCCAATGAATCATAAATCTTTTTTAGAGGGTACACATTCTTCACTATGATCATGATATAATCTCTATATTTAATGAATAGTAGTGATGATCCATCCTTCATAATCACAAAGTGATTAGGTTCTTCCCATGGAGACACACATTGTGTGATAAACTCCTTTTGAAAAAGATCATGGAGTTATTTCTTTAATTCCACTACCTCCAAATTTCCATTATATACATGGTTATTGATATCAAATTCTATCTAGGTATGAGTTCAATAGATAATTATATCTATATTTTTGGAAGAGGTCCTAGTAACTCCTCTTAAAATATGTACATGTATTCATACATGATGAGGTTGTTTTCGATTTATATACATTCATTTCCTTCTTCATATTTACCAATCCATTCCATTAGGCTATGGGAGGTTCTTCTCGTGAATGACCAGGTTGAGATATCTTTCCTTTGAAAAAAACATTAGGTTTTCCATTCATTTATTCTATGATTAAATTTCATCTGAAGTTGATATTAACATTATAAATTGATATTCAGTGCATCCATGATATAGTTTTGAAGTCCATCAGGGGAATTACAACTATATTTGAGATGATATTTTTGATGAAAAAGTCAAAATTAGAGTTTCTATACACTTTTGATGCTTGGATAATCACTCTAGGAGTCATGAATGATAAATAAAATTATATAATTTTATGGGTTTATTATATATTGTATTCAAAAATAGAGTCAATAAATGAATTCTTTAAACAAAAATATGAATATTTCTTGCATGCTGTTAGAGAACAATGATAGTATATTCTATCAAAATCATTTGGAGCTTCAAAATTATTCGTCTTGATAAAATAAACCTAACCATTATATTTTTCCATATTTTTTGGTTTAAAGTGATTCCCCTCCATTATAATTTTATTTTGAAAATGGTTATTAATGTACCTCCACTATCCACAAATATATAATTGGACATAATTCTAGTCTTTCATTGTCTTCCTATTGTTGATACTATTTAGAAGATGAGGTTTCACCTCACTATGACCGTTCAGAGTAATATGGTCATCTCTTCCACACTTGTAACATTTTCAATTCTTGAGAAAGTAGTTTTTTTAATTCTTCTTCCAAAATTTGTTTCATGGGGTATGTTTCCCTTACCTTCCACCTCTTCCATGATCAAAGTTGATCCCTACGATGTGCACCACATATCTTTCCTTACAGTTTGATATATGAGACCATTACATCTCTCTGAACACCAGTTCAAAATTTACAGAACTTTTTATATAACATCAAAACTGTAATTGTTTCCATAGGATGGATTATTCTATAAATGGGATCATAGTCCACTGAAGAATATATCAACATTTCTATTAGGTCATTGAAAAAGCTATATTTTTAATGATAATGTCTTTTATAGTTCACTGTATAGCTTCAAACAGATTCATTTTCTTTCTTCATCAGATATAGTTACTCCTTATCCTTTTTTGTTCACATAAAATTGGGAAGATATTTTTTTTAAAAACGTTACCATAGACACATCCAAATCCATTCAATCAAAAAAGAATTTTTTATTTGCGTTTTTAACCAGTCTCCACTGTTGATCATATTCTCCCTATAAGTGATACACATCAAGGGATATGTTCTCTTCCTCAAAAAAATGGAGTACAAAAAATTTCTTTTTCTAGAGCTTATACTGTAATGACCCACCAATTACCAATGAATTTAGAGCTCAACGAGTCATCACTAGGATTTAAGCGACATCCACAAGGTGCCCAATGATGGAAATGAATGTTGAAGGGTTTCAAAAAAAGTGGTGGATGATTTATACTTTTTGAACATATCACAGAACCAACAACCATAACAAAAATAATCAACTAAATGATGCAGGAAAAAAAATAAGACAACTCAAACTTTCATTTTATCATAAACTAACCAGGAGTAGCACAACAAAAACCACAATAAATCCTAATAAACAGCGGAAAGAAAAATTGAATGACTACAAGATGACAACCCAACATCGTGCTACACTATATCCAAGCTATAACATCACAAAACAGCCCAAGCATCATGAAGTCGAGCTATAAACCTTTGAAACATTACATTTGTCGACATCCCGGTACACGACATCTGCAAAAGCACCAATGTGCCAAAGTAGGGGGTGAGTAATGATACTCAGTAGGTTTTCCTGATGACATCCCAACCCATGCCACTAGGATTAAACATGTTATCACATTTGTATAAAACAATTTATATAAAAAAATACAAAATAGTTCACAATATAACAAGTTACATGTCAAAACCATTTCCAAAAAAACCATGTTTCTCAAGAAAAACAACCAAGAAATTTTTCAAATCAAATTCACATTTACATCATGGCACATTCATTCTGTTTCAAAAATCCACACAACCAGCCATGCATGCAACCTGGACCTCCCTATACTCGCGAGTGGTGAGTTATCCTTCCACTATGTCATCACTTAGTGAACTGTATCGATGGGGGTACTTCACGACCTTATTCGTCCTAACCATTTGATGGAGGTACTTCTCACCCTTATCCTTCATGACCTTTTGATGGCAGTACTTCTCGCCCTTATCCATCCCACTGCATATAAACACACACCACCACCCATGCAAATCCATTCCAAACCAATTGTGTTCAAAACCTTTCAATAAAGCATCACACCTTTAATTGAAAACCACATCCTTTAAGTAGAAAAACCACAACCAGTTTAAAATCACTATTTTAAACTCACTTCAACAAACACTTTCCAAAAACACACAATTTCCATCACCTGTTACTAAAAATGGGTTTCAACCATTCGTTCACAACAGAATATCAAACCATTTCAATCAGTGAATAAAAATTGAATCTAAGCCTTCATGTTCTAAGAAAGTTAAATCAATAGTGAAGCCACCTAACTCAACAAAATAGGAAAAACTAACCAAGAACCGGGGTGAAACACCACAAAACCTCCTTAGATTCCCTCCCCTCTCACCAATAAGACCAAAACCCAAAATAAAAGTCATCCACTATCATAGATCCACCCACCGTGGGAGTAGATCAAAGGATCTATCAAGAGGGAAGAAGGAGATCTAGGAAAACTAAAGGAAACGAGATTTACCTCGATCAACCGACCTCTAAACGCCAAGGCAAGCCTCCGGAACGCTTCCAAACAGCTTGGTAAGTGTTCTCCCACCTTCACCAAAGATAAATCCTGAGTTAGGGTTGTCTTGGAGTAATAATGAGTGGGTTTAATGATAAAACATATTAGATCCTTAAAAATAGGATCTATGTTGACCTCGCACATAGTTAGTCCGCACTATTAGGAAAACCGTGTGCAAACTATGTGTTAGTCACTGCTTATAAGGGGTGCTCTATATGACCTCCTCAAACAGTTTTCCAAAACCATTCACACACCGTGCGATCTCCTCAGTCCAATGTGACACAACCTACATGACTTCCTCATGGTTTGGGAAAACTGTGTGCAACCCGTGCGTCCCCCCATTTTTCCCTTTTATGCTTTAAGAGTCTCCAAACATTCCCTGACTATTTCTCTTATGCTCCATGTACTTAAAAAGTATAAAACAAGGGTTACTTACTAGTATTTTATGGAACTACATTCTCCCCACCATTGGCCTTTCTGTACCTAGAATTTAGAAAACCATCGCTTTCATGAAAGTGTTCTGGCCACTGATCATTCATTTAATTCTCGTGTTCCCAAGTCTCTTCCTGAATATGATCATGTTGCCAAAAACCTGCATTAGACCAATGTTTTTTCCCCGCAAGACGTTATCTTTCCTATCCACAATCCGCACTGGGATATGTACCAACGAAGCATCCGACTCGAGGTCAATGTGATCCCTTCTGATCACATGACCATGATCATACTGATACATCTTAAACTATGATACAGGGAACAAATTATGCACTGCAATGAACCGTGGGGGTAATGCCAACCGATAATACACCTCACCAAACCATTCCAATATTAAAAAAGGGCCTATATATCAGGGATCTAATTTTCCATGCTTCCCAAAACGATGATGTCTATGCCTTGGAGAGATTTTCAAAAAGACATGATTACTCACCGCAAACGACAACGATATTCGTTGATGATACACATAAGATTTATGATGACTCTATGCTGTCTACATAATATTTTGTATCAACTGAATCATATCATTTGATTCTTGGACTAGGGTTGGCCCAACAAGTGAAGTCTATCCTATTTCCACCTAATAAAAGAGAGATCGAAAAGGATTCCAATACAATTCTTCAAACAAATCCATTTGTATCGAGTCCTGATAACTGTTGTTATATGAGAACTCCACTAAAATCGCGTTCTCTTCCCCCGAGCCACAAAATTACATTACACAAGCCCGAAAAATGTCTTCTAACATATGTATCGTGCTTTCGAATTTACCATCCGTTTTAGGATGATACAACGTACTCATATTCAATTGAGTGCCTAGGGATTTCTTTAAGGAACGCCAGAAACGAGATGTGAACCTTGTATATCTGTATGAAATTATTGAAACTAGTATTCCATGTCTCTTTACCACTTCTCAGATATAGATTTCTGAAAGAGTTCCACCATCTGAGTTTCACGAATACGGATGAAATGGGCCGACTTGGTTAGACGATCCACTATCACACAAATATCATAGTGTTTCCGATGCGTTCTTGGTAGACTTGTAAAAAAATACATTGCTATCTGATCCCATTTCAACACTTAGATAGGTATAGAATAAAACATACCCACTGGCTGATGAGACAATTGAATTTTGGGGTAAAAATTTAATACCGTTTAAATATATAATGTGTTTCATCACATTGTAATGAATGAATAGTTATATAATAAATTACTATAATAATTATGTTCGGTCAATATTTTTTTACTATTAAAATAATTCAGTTTTAAGTTTCTTTGATTTATTTTACAATGCTTTAGTGGTCCCTCCAAGACTTATAAAAACATTTTAGTTGTTTAAATTGATTTATTTGAGAGTGTGACTCACCTCTACAAAAGAAACCCTATTATTTTATGATGTTTTTAAATTTTACTTATAAAATATTTTTTCGACTCCACTTTTGAAAAAAAACATTGGTAAAAAACATGGTCGGTATTTTGGTTTTGATTTTTTTAATGAGTGGTGTCCCCAACATAAATAATAAATAATTCCCTCTCCTTTACTACATAAAATCACCCAAGCTCCTACATACTCTTCACTGAATGCTAGTGGAGTTCATCCAAAATCTTCCATCCTCTCTCTAAAATCCTTCAAAGGTTCCCCAAGCTCCCATGAAGTGTCTCTCAATCCCCCCCCCCCAAACCTTTGGCATCACACTTCCATGTAAGGGATTGTCACATTCCTTATATATGTACATGTTTCATTATATTGTTCTGCCATTTTATTTTCAATAATAAATGTTGGGGTATGATTTCTCACCACCCCCATATGACTTTATTCATGTTTTAATAATCATATATGGACTTTTATCTCTCATTAATGCCTCCCACGGACAACTGTTACCATGCCGAAATTACGTATGGAATTTCTCTCTACTCATTTACATTAATGAAATTCTATTTTATTATGTCTGTAATTTCCATTAAATTTGTTTGGACATTAATATATATTACCACATACTGTCCATTTCATCTATATATGACGAGACACCTATTTCTCTATCATAAACCATTTTTATGTGTTCTTATGTCACATAGTTATGCTGCAGAAATTTCACGGCATCTTTCCAAACCAATATCATTGTGTAGTGTATACCATACCCATGTCTCTATCAAGGGTATATAACTTTACGCACATATAATTATTGAATGGTAATTTCATTTACTTAATCAACATTCCTCAATCATGGAATAACTTATGATGTCTATTGATTTCATTTTATATGATCCATATGGAAAACATTTGCATGAAATGAAATGATTAAGAAGGGTGCACCCTGATAGTACTCTAATGCATTGGGTAATGATTAGAATCATGATTAGAAAAGTGCACTGAGGATTTAATCATGTTAATTTTTGTTAAATGAGGATTTAATCATGATAATTCCATTGAAATGAGGGTTTACTCATTATACATTTACAATTAGCCTTGGCTAATGCTAATTCCATGTTATGTGTTATTGTCACATTTCCATGTTATGATTATCATGCTATATCATGCCTTTATTTTTATGTTTCTATTAAGCTCCATTTATATTCCTAATGACTAACATTTATTTTAATCTTCATGTTATACTTTTTTACTACCTTATTGGGCTTTATAGATCCCCATTTTCTTATGCATGTCCTCACATTATCCCATAAAATGATAAGTATGAGGGAATGTAGTGATCTTGTAAAGGACATTTTCAATAAGATGTTTTGTTTTATGTTTTAAGTTGTTATTAAATGTTCCCAATCCCCAAAGAATATAGACCACTCAATCCCATATGTTGTATAAAGTGATGTTTTGTTGTAATAAGGTATTTTAAGTGTGCAATAAATATTAGGGTTGTTATACAATGAACCTGAGAAGGCCTCTATCATGGCCCCTTTTGTAGAGAAACATTTCTTGATTTTCCCATGGTACAAGAAAATGTTGACGGCCTATCCTCATACATGTTCTCTTCTAGCCTTATACTGTGGGATTTCCTCTTTCTGAAGGTAATTTGAAATTGGCATCATCAAGCTAGTAATGTGACCATGAGGATAAAAAAATTGGCTAATTTCATCTGTTTACTCCATATTTCTCTAGAAAAATTGCATAAACATCTAATGATGCGAATTTATAATGACAGTTTCATCTCGATCTGGATCATCCAAGGTTATGGATGCATTTTCCAAAGCATCTACATGAGCATTTTGAGACCTCGGACATAGGTCAACATTTGATCTGATTAAAATTTTACCATCAGTTCATAAACATGGTTTATGAAGGGGAAAATATTTCATTCTTTATGAAATATTCACTATTGACCCATTTGATGAATATATTTGAATCACCCTTTATTTTTAGGTGCTTGGACTATACATGAAGTGCCTGTTCCAGTCCTGCAACGAGGTCCTATAATTCTGATTCATTATTTGTACACCTTTCTAAATGTATGAAAGAGTATGGAAGGAAAATTTTTTAGAGGGATACATTTATAATTACCGGCCCCACATTATCGAGCTTGGGACCCTCCATCCTTTTCCCTGTCGGGGTTCTAGAAGCACCATAAAAGTACATTTCCCATTTATGGGGGTCCTCCTGGATGGATAACACTTTGTTTCCTGATGTTCGACATTCAACAGCATTGTTTCTTCCAAGGGGTGTTATATAAGGAAATATGTTATATTCTGGCCTTTGATGGCCTTATGTGGTACGTACCATATATAAAGTTATTGTAGGATGAATTCCCATCGTGGGAGGCATCCATTTAGCATGGGAGGAATGAGGATATATTTGAGAATGTAGTAGTGGGAGACCAGGTGGACTTTATGGTGCTGAATGTAATGCCTATGGTTTTGAAGAATGAATATTCGTTATATGCAGTTCTTTTCAAATTCTGAATAGTGAGTTTCGGCATCAATCATTATTCGGCTGAGGTAATAGACGGTTTTATCCCTTCCAGCATCATTATTCTATCAAGTAAGGTGCCTATTGACCATTCCAATGCATTTATATACAAAGTTTTTGATATCCCATCAACTAGTGGCATCAGTATAATAGGACTCATGAGATATCAGTTGATATCATCAAAATTGTCATGAAAATAATTATCCCACTCAAATTTAACAAATTTCATCATTAACCTAGTGAAATGTATACATTTATCTATCGAGTTGTCAAAGAGGCGATTGATGTATGCCATGTTCCGTAAGAGATCTCTATAATCAGTGTGGATGAGAGGTGGGGACAGTCCAATGATGGATTTTTTATTCTTATGGCCGACTTCATTGCTGCGATGGAATAGGATGAATGCGAGAAATTTCCCAGAGGTTATGACAAAGCTGCAATTTAAGAGATTCATCTTTAAACTATGTTGTTGTAATTTTTTTGAATCCAGTTTCCAGATCAACAAGGTGGTTTAAATGCTGTCATGATTTTACCACTAGATCATCAACATAATACTCCGAGAAAATTACCAAGAAGTGCTTCAAGATGTGATGCATTGCACGATGAAATGTGGTTCTGAAATTTTTTATACCAAATGGCATCACATTATAACAGATCACACCACGAGGATCCCTAATGTAGTATTAAATTCATTATCTCCTCTGGACATCCGGACCTTGTTGTATACATAATAGTCATCCATGAATGAGTGGTCTTCATTTCTGTCATTTTTTTCAATTAAAAATTTTGTGATCGAGACTGGGAAATCATATTTCGTGAAATGTTTGTTAAGGTACCTGAATTCAAATAAGATTCTAATTTCTCTATTCTTTTTTATGTGGACGGTGTTTTCTAGACAAATCAGATTTTATACATCCCGTATTAACATTTCATTATCATCTTATCAACTTAATCCTCTATTTTGGAAGCATGCATTGGGTGGTACCTTCTAGAAAAATTATTATAGCCCTAGGGATCATCTGGTAATCTCATATAATGAGTGGAGACCTCAGGATCATGATATGGAATTTGGGTGTAGTTCTATTAAAAAACATCTACCTTCTTCATTGAGAAGGAGGTATATGACTCTACTCCTTGATAGGAATAACCACACTAATCAGAATGGTCTGCTGGTCATCTTCGTTACCTGGGTTTATCTCATTATGTTCATCGATTGTGGTGGAAACACCTTCTTCGAATGAGGGAGAGGAATATTCGAGGTATTATTATTCTTATTCCTATTCTTCATCATCATCATATTATTCCTCTTCATATGTCGATATTATTCTCGAGACAAATTCTCCAATGTTGGGAGATAAATATTCTTTTGAAAAAGTCAGTAGGGGCTGGCAGATAGGCGTCCCTTGGATGGTTCGAGAGCTTCTTAGATAGGGATTTTCCAAACATCATGGGTGTCATCCCACTCATCAGTTTATTAGGACTTAGTGGTCGTAATAGAGACCAGGATGAAAATGTGGTCTATTTTCAGACATGAACTTATTCCTTCATCTTGGTTGATGGGTAGTACGTACTCACCCCCATGTTGTTGTTGGGGTCGGTGGGGGCCATTTCCAATCCATTCGAGTAATGGTCCAGTCAATGACTTTCCTCGAAGGATGTCTTACTTCCAACTCGTAGAACCCTACGTCGATATAATGTGAATCATAGGATTGATTTGAGTATTTCTATGTTTTCAATGTCCTATTATTACCATTAGTGAAAATTTTGACGCACATATGGTATGATTATAGAATTTCATCATTCTCATGCAGCTAGGGCCTTCATAACAAGATGTTGAATGACATTCATTGCCGCACTACTAGGAACACAGATTCTGACATGAGGTCTCCAAGGCATGTTTTAAGAATTATTCAACCCAAAAACTTCTTCGAACAATTTTCTTCTCCCAAAAGGGTTGTGGAGTAGGGTGTCAAGCTTTATTCATCATAGCCCATCCAACAATCCATTCACAGTGTTAAACTATGTTCATCATAGCTCATCCATGAATGTATATGGGATGACAATGTGACATCCTTCATGACGGAGCTTGTTCTGATATACTTCAAATACTGCTACTTTAGCCTCGGATTCTCAGGGAATTAGTATGTCTTCGGTTAGTTCCTCCCTAAGATCTACATATAAGATAAACATATCCCGGATTGACAATTTTCCTGGTACTGAAGCCAACTCCTTAAAAATATCATATTTTTTCTCTAAAGTTTGGTGATTGCTATCTTAGGGTTTCTCTTACAAAGAAACATTAGGGATTTGGGATTTTTACATAGACAATTCAGCCTCTACAATAGGGGTCAGTGGTGCTACTATCCAATCCGAGTCTGTCTGAACTGGTCCACCCACATGTCTTGGGAGATTTGATATCTGTTCATACCCTTATGGATATTCCAAGATAATTGGGCCTGGATTTCATCCAACGTGGGTGGAGGAGCATTCTATTTCATGTTGTGACTACTGGATGGTCTTTCTATGGGTTTCCACAATGTTAATTATTTGATCTATGGCACGACTAGTAATTTGACTCCAGCCATATTCGTGCCTTCTAGGAAACCTTCGACCTCTGAGTTCTATTCCTCTGGTTCTGCAGTCAGTCACAGAGAAATTAGGTTCATGGACATAGTGTCCTTCTTACAAGGTGTCCATCAAGTAAAGGATATTAATGGAAGCTAAGATCAGTTGATTGTCTGGCAATGATTCCATCTAACTGTCTCCATATGATGTTACCTTTTGGCAGGGTGGTCCCATTGTACTGTGTGGATAGGTAGTTCTTGTTGTATAATTTCTATTTATTTGTTTTCCGCAAGTGTCTATACTAACATCATCTTTTGTGTTATCCAATCTTCATAGTATTTCATTCATCCCTGTTGGTCTTTAAATGACTTTAGGGTTGAGGGGGATGACTATGTTGTATCGGGAACATTTGGGAGCATAGTTGATTTTTCAACTACTCCTAGAGGATTCCATGGATATGGTTTACTATCTTCTGAGTTATCCAATTGTCAATTTTTATCCTTTATAAAATTGGTTTCCATTCCTCCTCATTTCATGAATCTGAGGTAGAAACATACCCCCAATGTGGTGGCGGCATCTGTAAATTGACTGTAGAGGAATGCACCATCTTTTATTGGGTATCCTTGAAAATGAATCATTTTTGGATGGTGTGTCCTGATATTTTGTTTTAGGGAAAATAATTTGGATGGCCTTCGAGTCCCACTTCATCGGCTTGGATTGCCTCTAAAATCCTATGAAAGTTTCAATTCAGTGTTGATATAAAAAATCTGCAGACCTATTCATATCACAATGAGTAGAATTTGAATCTTCGTTCTTCAAAATAATTTTTTATCCCCATGTTTCTCATATTTTCGAGGTAGGGGTGTTTTTCGACATCCAGGGGGTCTTCTATGGTTCCGTGGGGACCTCAAAACATGGGCTCATGCTGGGGTTTACATTGAATAAATAAAATCTGCTTCATCATTTCCCATACTTTTCCATGGGGAAGATAGGGCCACTCGGGACTTATGATTAGTCTATTGCAAGGACTTGTCTATACTTTGGGGAATGCTAGAGAAATATATAAACCCCCTTATGTAATTCAATGCGATGAGAGGTGTTCATAATTCATCTTTGTGATTGTCGATACACATGGCCAACATTTCAATGTGGGGAAGAGGCAGGTTCCAGGAATAAGTCAGGCCATTACATCTCGTAAGGAATTCGGAGACTCTTTCATTCTTTCGCAACGTGAATTTCATTAGATCACTAGAAATCATCTTATAAAACATTGAATTTAAATGTAATAAGATTTATTTTTAGAGGCCTCCATAGCATGTGATTGAGTTTTCTGGAAAGATAGTATTCCATATGAAAACCGAGCCCTGCAGGGTTCATACAAGGCACTTGAGTTTTACATCTCATTTCTGCTCTGGAGTTCCCATCAATTGATCACATTAAGAGTTGTAGTGCATTAAATGATTCTCAAGGTTTCTTGGGACAATAAACACTATAATTATGGGGATTGAAAAGATTAGGTGGTGGAAGAACATTACTCAACAAATTAGGTAAGGGTTTTCACTATGGTTTTATAGGAGTGAGCTTCCCCTCAATGTCATCTAATCAAGTCTTGAGTTAATAGACAATGTTAAAGATTCCTTGATGCATATCCTTCTAGGATTGATCATAGGTTGGTGTAGTAGTGGCCAAAGCTAGGAGTTCTGGTGTTTTAGGAATTCAGTGTGGATATCTAGAAAGGGGTATCCTTTGTAGGTTTACCTAAATATATTCTATCTTACTGCCCAATGTGGAGAATTATTGTTTTTATTTCTGGGGATAGGTTTATGTTGTTTGACGTACATGGTGCCAAATTGAACAGGCCTCTGAGCATCGATTCATTTATCAGAATGTGTTCTTGAAGCAAGGGAACCTCTTCAATGAATACCTGCTATCATTATTCATGGGGAACACATTTAGAGAGATAGCTCTGTCACTGAATCTCGAAATTAATTCTCCTAAGTTCTTTCATTTCAACCTCCTTCATTGAGATAATTTCTTTGAGGATTAGGGACACATTATCAAGTGTTGTATAATGTGTCTTGTAGATGACTGTGGATTAATTCTTCTCTTTCTTGGTTTTTCTCAAGGGAGGTTTTGATGGATTAACGGAGTGGGTGGCCAAATTTAGGACTGATCTATAGTTCCAGGTATGCACACCATCAGACCCGGTTTGGGATTCCTCTGAGAGGGAGTCATCTTCCTTTGAATCCCCTCTCATTGTGTCATTTGTTTTAGGATCTGTGGGGTTGACTTTTAACTGGTTTAATGATGCATAATGAATTGGGGGTGGTGTACCCTATGATGAATTGTAGGAAGGCTTTATGTATCCATTGTTTGATTTTCCCCATCCATTCTACGGTATTATTTGGGTTTTTGGGTGATGATTGACCTGAAAGGGGCCCTGTTTTGATCTAGTAATTCTCCTTTTTCTTAGAGGGTGCGAACCACCAGACAGGGTGGAAGGACTGACTCCTCTGCCCACCATTATTCATAGACTGTATATGATAGATGTTCTCTATGTGGGAACATGAAGTAAAATGCCCAAGCCCTGTGGGATGGTGTTGTTCCCTTTAACCCATTGAGTCCCTACGACCTGGGTTTGTCAGTCTTATGGGGGAATTTTTATTTTAAAATGCACCCATCCCTATAGATAGGTGTTATTCCTGCATCATGGTGGTAGCCACTACTATTTCCACCATTTCAATTTCACATACACTCATGCAAGTGTGAGCAGTGTATAGTATTGGTCTTCCAAGGAGTCTATGTTATTTGTAATAAATGACCACTCCTTGCTTGTTAGAATCCCATGTGTGGGAATCCTGTTAGATGTTCATGGTTTCCTAAATGAGATGATTTTTGATTTCTTGATCTCTTCAGTCCTGATTCCTTTCAGACTCACTAAGGTCTAGTTTTGGTTTAATAAACCATATTTCATGATAAGGGTATTAATTTTATTGTATCCATTGGAAGATTAATTTCCAAGATGTCATTTGTAATGGGGGTTTCTAGATTGGACATGGGGTGAATTTTGGAACTCTATGTTCTCCACATCCCCGATTATGAACTCCAGTCAGGGAATTCCCAATGAGGCAACTCAACATGTGCACTGCATGGAGGAAAGAAAGTTCAAGGTTTTTCTTTCACCTTTTAAATCATGGCTTTTGTGCAGACGACATGGCTGTCATGTTGATTAGATGGAGAATCTCCACAAATGTGTTGAAATGGTATCCATACACTTCCTAGGGTAAGAATATTTCTTTAAAATCATAAAGATTCATCCATATATTAAGGCTAATGTTATGCATACATTCCCCAGACAAGTCTCCTTGTATGTAAAAGTGAGAAGTGGCTGAAGGCCAATGCATAACTGGTATATTATCCATAGTGAGTTGTCTTATCATAGGAATGATATATTATTGTTCTTGTTCTGGGGGATCCTCTACATGATATTCCTATATCGACTACTTCTTAATAATTTTTTTCCATGAAATTGGGCTGGTGGGGGCCTCATTTATATTCAAACATTATGGGGGTGGCTCAGAAGATGAGTGTGGCCCCATGATATCATATCATTGAGAAAGAATATCACTCATTATAAATAGTGTGTCTGAAATGTCTAAACCACTTCCAAGAAAAAAATTATATGAGGACATTCTCATATTTTTTCTAGAAATGGGAGGGCCTTATCAACAGCATTAATTTTTGTTGTGGGAATAACCTTCACAATTGCTGCTTAAATGGAGAGGGGTAATATTGAAACTCAATACCCGACTGAGGGAAATGTAATTGATATGTGTACCATGGGGGGGACCATCAGGGCATGATATAATGCGGGGAGGACCTTTTTCTGCTCCATGTCATTGAGGGGTGGACCATCTTGATGATTTCTATTATGGCCTGACTAATATAACAGCTTGATAAATGGATTTAGGGATAATTTCTATAGTGCACATCATTGGTAGGACCTTCAGGATGTACTAAAATTAGGGGATTATCTTCTTGTAACATTATGTTACTATGTGTAGGTACTTCATAAAAACATTAATTGCAGGTAGATCCTTCGCGATGACTGTCATTATGGCATGGAATACCATCATGAATTGAAGATCGACTGCTGGGAGAAGGATATTTACAGTGTATACCCGAGAGAGGACCATTAGGAAGGAAAAAATTAATGAGAGGGACTTCTTACTATCTATTCTTCATGTCGAGGGGATGGCTACTCCAATGCCCGTTATGATATAGGCTCTCGTGATCGATAATTTCTGGACCATAGAGTAAGCCCTTGTGGGTCCTCTGCAGAGGTCCTTAGGAGATACTAGTAGCGAAATTGCGGGGAGGTCCTTCGAAACTACTACTGACACATCCATAATTTTGTTAATGGGTTGAATGGGTCTTGAGCCTTTATTGATATATGTTCGAGGGATTCAATAACCCCAGATTCCAGCAGATCAGGATCATGTATGTTCTCTCAATTTTTTGATTTCTTTTGGAATAATTTATTTATGAGCAATCTCTTACGGGTAAATGAGGCCATATTCTATTGGTAACGACCTTCATATAAGGTTCCCTAACTCATTGGGCATTATTATGCTATTGGGATACGCCAAAAATCATCGTGAGTTTTGTAAAGGATATATTATTTCCCTGGAGTAGCCACCACATTGGACCGACATCCCCGAACTTGAATAGTTTCTTGTTCCCAATCCATTTTTCCTTGTATCATGGGATATTGTCATCGACCCTCCTTGACAAGATCATGGATGAGTCACTACTCCAAGGTTTCTAACTCATTTTTTCCAGTGAGTCATTCAATTCAAGAAAATAGGTCAATGGGACCAGTTTCTCTCCATTCTTGCCGATTCCATATTGCCATGGAATTTTTGATGATATGGTCTGGGATCAAAATTTGATCTTCCGTCATTTTATTGATATTATGAGATTCATATTTGTATTGAATGGGTATGCAGGAATATTGCAATGTTAGAGTATGAATTTGTTCATTCTCCAGTCCTCCATGGGTTTCCAGTACATAATAGCAGTTCTCCTATGCCGGGATAGAGGAACGAGTCTACTTTTGATTATCTTCTCCAATTTCCACCGTATTTGACTAGTGATATTCATATTCACAAGTGGTGATTTTCATCTGCAGTATTTCCACTATATTTTTCTCATGGTATTTCTATTCATCCACAGGAATTTGAATATGGACATATTTTCTTGGCTTCCTATTTGGATGGAGGGCTTGATATGAATCAGCATGTATTTATGTCAGTGTATAGCTTTTTGCAGTTGTATTTGGATGGAATTATTGATTTTCATTAGCATGTATTTCTGCCTATGTATATCCTATTTCCATCCTATTTGGAGGACATGTTTGATATGAACCAGTAGGTTTTTTTTTCATGTGTATTGATTTTTGTTGTCCTATTTGGATGATAGACTTGATATGAATCAGCATGGATTTGTTCTTATGTATATCTTGTTTCTGTCATACTGGCATGATGGTCCTGATATTCATCAACATGTATTTTTGATTGTATATATCTTATTTCCATCCCATTTGAAAGATGTGATTGATATTCATCATCATGTATTTCTTCCATCGTATATCTTGTCACTCTTTCAGCATGACAAGACCGACGAGCGTAGTGGAAATTCAAACATACTAGTTTTATACCACCCTATTTCACTAGTGGTCCTGAATAAAGGGGGATGATTATTATGTATCCTCGTTGAATACCACAACATTAGAACATAAGAGTTTCTCCCGACGAACAAGGGAGATTGCATGATCATAATTATATATTCTCCACCCTTGGTGGGAAACTCGAGGGGTCCGGGTCTCCTAGACGTCAGAAGGTGCCTCAAAATATGGTATTATTCAGCATGTGTAGAACTTGTCGCCTGGTGTCAGTGGTGGTTCTCTCTTGCAGGGTCCCGTTAGTGGGACTCCTATGTGGTTTAGATGAAGTTGTGAGAATTGAATCCATCCACCTAACTAATATAAGGGAGGTACTCGTTGCCACGTTTCCCAGACATGCTCTTGAAGCAGTTTGAGACCACCAACAAGGAAACCATGTGCTGGGGTGCCTACCATGGCTGATGATGCATCTAGAGAGACTTCACATATTAGAGGGCATTCTTCATGGCCTCCACTATGGGTTGAGTACCATATCAATGGTACTATTTGATCAGCGTGTCATATACCTAGCCTTAAAGATGATGGGTGTGTGAGGGGGTCCTTCTCTTTGTTTGGGCCCCAACCTCTTACTGGATTATAGATTATTGAGTCTTCACTGGTCATCGAGATTTCATTTGGATCAAAGGTATCTCTATGGGAACCTATAGGATACATATATGACCCATACCCCAAAACATTGTCATGTTATAATTATTTTAGAAATATGCATTAATGATGGTTCAGCTTGGCCCACTATAGTCTCTCTTTTTTTCTTCCTTTCTGGTGTAGGGATAAGCAGATTGAATGGGGTAGAACTGCCACATTGATTTAGGATTCATTTCGGGCTCACCATTTTTTTCACCTTCGATGTGGAGACTTCGTCACATACAGGGTTGAACTAAATGGTCCAAAAATGAAACATCCCTTTGTCTATTATTTTTAGGGTAGAACTGCCACCTTTGTTAAGGATTCACATTGGGTTCACCATTTTTTCTTGGCCTCCAAGGCGAAAAATATAGGGTGATGGTGAAATGGCCCAATGGGAATCATTAATTCCCCCTTTCATATAGAGACATGTTCGGATCGAGTTAACTATTTCTTTTGTTTAGTCTTATTATGCATCATTATCCTTTAAAAGAAGGATTAATTAACCCTGCATGAACTAGGTAATTTACC
Organism: Viscum album; assembly: GCA_963277665.1. Taxonomy (NCBI): domain Eukaryota; kingdom Viridiplantae; phylum Streptophyta; class Magnoliopsida; order Santalales; family Viscaceae; genus Viscum; species Viscum album. Next base: position 1,600,212,431 of record OY728161.1, read on the forward strand.
TTTTTTGAACTATGATGAAGATACCAGAGTCCGATGGTCACAACGAGTGATTTCATGTGGTCATGTACTCATGTAATCAAACCTCTTAGGATATAACTTCATCAATTAGTCTCATGCGGGATTATTATTGGAGGCATAATCACCTAATGTCCTTTGTATACATGAATCAAGGACCTTAATTCCATAGCCAAGCTCTCGTGGGTTAGTGACTTGGGCAACGACACTGAAGGGCCCAATTGGTCGATAGGATGGGAATTTAGGTTCACCACACCCATTGGGGGGAGGATTAATGCCTATTATAGGACTCTCTTATATATTTAATACATGTTCATATATCCATTAATCCTTTGTTCATTACTGAATAGTTTTTCCATGGGATACCGCTGGTTTTCAGGATCTTCGTAGGTATTCCTGGATTTGATGGTAGAGAGGTAAAAATGAATTTAGCTATGTAGTAAGGTTCTATAGAGTCTACCATCATCTAGGGGGGGATGAATGTGACTTTATGTTGGGGTCGGAACCATGATATTGGCTTCCTACATATCCTCGAGAGAGGAATCAGATCCCACATAGTTTATAATTGATGGGGATTAGGTATAGAAGCTGACCATTTTAGGAAACATGTATTGGTATACCCTTTTGGGAGAGCACCGTTTGGAACTAAGTAATTCAATTAGGAATCCTTATTATCATTATTTTATAAGTAATTATAGTTCTTGATGTTCAAAATTTATGGTGATTATGCATAGAAGTTGCACATTTGAGGAATCAAGTTTTGTTAAACCCTTTTGGTAGGTAACCCTTTTGATATTGGGCCTTCATGTAGGCATCCTACATATCTTGATTTGATTAGGAATCAATGCTCTCTTAGTTTAAAATATTGTGTATGTATAAATCATCACATAACTCTAAGCCCATGTGAGTCTTTCTCGATGTGACAAACAAGAGGATGAGAGAGATCCATCTAACCACATGCATCCTCTCTAATTGGTGGGAGAGGGAGAGCCTGTGATAGAAGTGGTCGGGGCGATGATGGGAGAGGGCACGAATTGACGAACCCTTCAATGTGGGATTACATTGGATGTCATGAGGACCAACCATCATAATATTTGTGGCAAATATCAGTGGGAGTTCCCCAGAATTCCTTATAGGAAAGGGGAGGAGTGTCTTCCTTGTCATAAGGGGAATCAATCATAACCCCACGATTGCTCACTTTTCATTAGTGAATGAAAAAGCAATAGATCACCCTTAATCCATAGAGTGTAGAGGTTTAAATTGGCATTAAAAGGTGGAAACTAGGTTACCAAGGAAATTTAGACCCATATACATTCTGAAAGTTAGAAACATTGTCAGAAATATGTCGTGTCACCTTTTACCATGGGTACGAAGACTCAAAGGGATGTGTTGATGTTTTTGATGATCTGATCATACTAGTATGGTGACTTTGGGTGAGTCTTTGAATAGAATATTGGGGACTATTTCGTGGAGGGGTAATGGAGAAATAGATGGTATATAAGGGGTGAGATTGTAACCAGTGAATTAATATATGAAAACACCACATTCCATGTCCTAGTTTCTTATGCTGAATGTGGGAAGCTATGCATACTATAGTGGTATGCAGACATATGTTTCGTCTACACATTGAAGTTGTATGTAAGCATTATTATAGACCACCACACACCAAATTCTTACATGGTCCTGGATATGGTCTATCACGTTGCAATATGTTCAATCCGCATGCTGTTGCAGTACATGATGTTGAGTTAATGCAGCGTAGCGATACGATATCTGGAACACCATGCTGAAGGAGGGTCTATGGGACTATCGCTCTAGGGGAAATCATCAGCTATAAAAATGTGGTTCTCAATTTAATCAATTAGGTTCAATATACACTTTTTTTATTTTTTTTATTTTTTTTGTTCATGACTTGTTGTACATACAGGAGCATGGTTCGCAATTCTTGCTTCAACGATGATTTGAAGATGAAGATGGAATCATCTCTAAATTATTTACTTCAACCTATGGGGTCCCTTGGTGATTTTTTAATCCCTCCTCCCTAAATTCATTCTATTATCCTTTTATAGAGAAGAGGAGAAATTGAATATATGGGCACACGACGCCATTTGTGGAGGCCCATGAAAGGATAACTTTACCTGTGGAAGACTCAGTCAACTGGGGTTTGTAGAGGATTTGGTTCAAAATCATGGGTTGTCTAACCCTACAAGTTTTATTACTTCCAAGTGCATTATGTTTGTGAGAGGGTATAAATATAGCCTTTGTGCGTATATTTCCTTCGGCAACCCCGTTCATATTCCACTGGGTTCGTTGGTCATCGTTCTCTGGGCCAGCGCCTCATGGATAATTCTTTGTACCGGTAGTTCACAATCCAGGAGGGACACAAACCCTTCTCGGTGGTGGCACGTGGTCCACATAGAATCATTTTAAAACAGGATTTAATTCATGATTTTTTTAAAATTTTAAACTCAATTAGAGTCCATAAACCTTGATAAAATTTTAGGATTACATGCTTCCTTCTGAAAATTGATTGAGGGGGAATTTTCATCCCTTGGAGAGGAATTTTAAAGACCCTACAACATGTGTTAAGATACTTCATTTTCTACTATACCAACATACATTCCCCATATAACATGTGAAGATAACTAAGAGGGTGGGGCTGAAATCGATGTTGTATAATGGTTTACAAAAAATCCAAACATCATGGAACCGTATTATCATTTATCCCATGGTAAATGTTTTTCAATTGGTTCGATATGTTTTTACCTTGAAAAATTCAATTTTATTCATTCATGTAATGTATTAAAAATGAACACTTTTTTTAAATTGTTCATTAAATATACTAACACATTTAATCGATTGGTTGGTCTCCCCTATAAAAATATTCCACTATAATTTAATGTCTTTTATAATGGGAGAGGATTCCCACACCAAAATTGTGTCTCATAGTACTTACAATGTCTAATTATAACAGAGATTTTATTTCTAGAATCATATATCACATTTCATGAAAATTTAAAACTGTTTTAATAACATTATACCATGATCTCCATGTATACAATGATTCATATAAGTTCAATTTTGTTTCAGTATATATATTCATGTTCATATTTTATGATCATCCTTGTAAGTTGATATATGGTTAGATATAAGATTCCTATGCACCAATTCAATGGATCTCTTCCAAGTCAAATCCAACTCCATAAAATATGTGGTTTTCTTCAAGATTACTCTATAACTCACCTACAACATGAAAATAAATTTCAAATATCCTAATTACCTTCATATCATGTTTAATCACCCACCTAACCTCTGTATTATACAAACACTAAAACTTATCTTTATTATGAACTCTTGAAACCAATATTTGAGAACCTATATATTAGGCTTTATTCACACTCTCTTTTAATATTGTAAAATATATATGACTTTTATTTTTATAGGGACTTATTCCTTTTACTTTAAATTTAATATCTGATGATATAATACCCCGGTATCATCTTATATCTTTATTATTATTCTTATTCTTCAATATATTACATTAATATTTCAATGTATAGAATAGTAGATACTTTATTCTCTCATATCTACACCATATATCCACCAATTTTTATATATTTATTGGACTATTATCCCCCTATGACAATCTTATAAAACATTTGTTCTTAAAAAATTTCTTTTCTTAAGATTATTAAATTGATTACATATGAAATAGTGTATTTAAAAGGAATATATTAATGTTATTCTATCTTATAGCCAAAACTTTACCCCATTAAATAGACACTTTGAGAAGTATCATGTTTCATTATGTTATTATCATGAATATCTCCACCATGGAATGTGATTCTACATTGATTTACTCTAGTACCCCACCTCACATCATCAAATCATTTCTTATTTCCCTTGTATTTACACGTCTATTAGTGATACTTTTAGAAACCATGATATCTCATAGTATTCTTCCAACGAAACCACCCTCTAGAAATATTTATCTGAAACCTCTCACATGGCATATAAAATCATGAAAATAACTCAAAATCTCATCAAATATTTACATAATTCTATAGTAGGACCGACTCACACACTTTATCGTGATACATATATTTATATTCCATACCATAAATAATAATCAACTATATATCTAAAATAAAAAACATATATATGTCGTGGAATGTATTTGAGTATTAGATTGATTCCAAACATTCCTTCTTCATTCTTCCAGAATACTTAAAATTCCTCACACAAATTAATGTAGTAAATGATAAATAAAATCCCAATAATTTATTGCTCATAATATTCTTAATTAATTAAAATGTAATAAACACATTCTTGTAATCATAAAATATATATAGTATAACATTTCATTTGAAATTTATCAAAAACGAATCCGTACATGGATTTATTAAGATTTATGATCATTTTGATCCTCAATACACAATACACTCATCGATATATATGAGTTTATTTTTTAGAATCAATAATTATAGAAATGTATATTTATCTACCAACACATATTTTAATTTTAGTTACATTAATTTTACTTCAAATATATATAAATTTCTTATGATCTATTCCCTTACATTGGGTTTTTTTCATCAGTATTAGGATACCTGGTTCTCATGTTTGAATTAAAAAACATATGTATTAATATTGGTTTGTGGTGTCATCAACATCACTTGATTTTTCAAATGTGGATCCCAGACTTTTTCATTTATCAGGATTTCATTCATTTTAAAATAATTTCTATTCCAGTCCATCTTTTTCAAATCTCAAACATTCATATACATCAAAAAATTATTTTATAAATTTACTAAACATCTTCATAATTTTTTGAAAAAAAATACCAAGAATATTGGAAAAAATATGAACTCCCCAATTTGAGTTTTTAAATAGAAAACACTTCACATCAAATATCATCCAACTGAAATCATCATCTATGTGTCTTTCAACAATTGTTCCAGCATCCATATGCATCAAGAAACTATGATGGTCTTCTTGAATCCATTTTTTCTAAACCCTACAATTAATAAGACTTTTTACCAATTATTATAGTATTTTTTAATGATATTCTCTATTTGTAGAACTCATGATTTGCATAACATTTTTAGATATAGATTGAATCATTCCTTCGTAGCTTATCATGACTTATCCCTAATATGTATCTTATCAATCATCAAATATATTATGTGCTACCTATATGAATTTGTTTAACTAATTATTCATTTAAATTCAACTCAAATACGGTCTCTACCCAATATGTGGGAAGAAATTATTCCTTTATTGGTGGATACAAAATCCATCACCAATATTTCCTTGCAAACAATTGACATTCACATAGGAAAAAACACAAACACAATAAAAATATAGATTAATTACTACCCTTTGGATTTAGTATCAATAATTTTTACTTTTAATCACATTAAATATATGTATGTATTTATTTTATGTTCACTTTACTATCCCCATTAATGATAATAATGTCAATGTAGGAAATTGTTTTTATTCCCCTTCTAGATATATGTTGAAATAAAATAGGTACATGAGCTGATCTGAGTTATAATTATTCTCTCCCTTATTATTCTAATTTCAAGAACCATATTCTTCAATTATATCTAACAATACCATTAGAGAAGTTATGTTCCACATATTCCCTAAAAATGAGATATATGTTAATAAATTTAAGTCAACTTGGTTGAACCCTGTATGAAAAACAAGAACTCCTAGCCTAGATTCCAAATTCATTCATTTAATTTCATAATATACATCCAACTAAAAATATTAAATCTCCATGGATTTAAAAATCATATTTTTATATAATTTTTTTAAATTAACCTCATATTAAATAACGTAAAGAATTTAATGTTCTTGAAAATAGAATTTGGTTTTTTCTAGAATGACACTCACCTTGATAAGTTCTATATATATACACCATAAAACTATATGAGAGTGAATATCATACCTCACACTATAATAATGTTGGGTATCCCCATTTTATATATTAATCCATTTCCAAAATTAATTGAATATATAAATCATATTTTCAACATTATTGAACTTATTTTAGGTTTCTATATTTTTAAATTTTGGGTAGTGTGGTTTTCTTCTAGTTATGATTTTTTATATTATATTAAATAATATTATTTTTCAAGATATCATCAAGATTACATTCCATGTAGTTTTCACTTGATTCCATAAATATTCTAGTTTCTTGTTCATATGATAAAAATATCATTAGGTACATACAATTATTTCATCACAAGTATAGCCCTCCTATTTATATAAATATTGAAACTATAGAGAAAATGTGATTAAACATTTTACTTCAAAATATCCATTAATTATAATAGATTATTCATAATGTTTTTAGAGTCTATCTAGTTATATATCACTTACCACACAATATTCTTTTATTCATTAAGCTACCAGCCTTTAGAATATTCTCATCTATATTCAATTTCTTAAAGGGAGTAAAAATTTAAATATCTATCTCCTTTTTTGATGCCTCATAGTAGACTCAGTTACATCCACGTCATTTTTTGGGGATTGGATTTTTTCCTACACATATTTTTGATATGTATTTGTATTATAATATAATCATTCATAGAAATGATCAAAAATTATAAATATCTAAATGAATATTTCAAGAAACAAAATTATATTCTTTTAAGGAATATTCTATCCTTTATGTTATTGTATTTTTTTAAACACTAAGATTATTTACATATTTAACATTGTCCCCCATATTCTAACCATATTTCAGTTAAATATAATAATCAGTTTTTCCAAAATTAATTATCCATATTCCAAAAATTCTTGTAACAGAATCACGATCCAACTATCCATGATATTTTACTAGTACATGAAATATGTTCAGATTTGGATTCTTATTGATTTTGTTTTGAAAAAAAAAACACTTTGACCCTTATTTGGGGGAGATATTTTATAGAAATAATCACCTTCATCCAGGAATGGTGGATTGTGTCCTCTATTTTTCACAACTTATCATTTGTACTATGTTTTTTATTAATACTTTCAATTTAGAGAATCAAAATTTTTAACAGACTAAATTAATAAATTTATTAGATAAATTTCAAAAAATTAATGTGTTGAGGGATTCTCCAACTCCTCCAAATTTATTCTATTGGTATTTTAAATATCCTCTTCTAGGTCTATTGGTTACCTCACAATCATCCAGGATACAAGAAAAATAAAAAAAATACAAAAATGTATTCACTACCACAAATTCAAAATTTATACATCAATAAAAATAAATGAAGGGTTGTTATGGGTAGAAAGGACACCATGATATAAGATTCTGTCATCCAGACATATAATCCTTTTATAAACATGACCCCCACATTCCATATTCACTAAAATATAACTCGCCAGAATAACTGATGATCAGTGAACACCATAAAAATATGATGTTTATCCACCGTTTACCATCAACGACTTAATGAGGTCACCAAGGGGGAAACATAATCCCTTTTATATTCATTTTTCTTATAGATATTATCATTTAAATAGTACAATGCATCGAAACAACACCGCTTATTATCACTGCTCATCAATCCGTTAATACAATCCCATGAATGTAACTATTAGTGTTTTGATGGATATATATAATGTAAATTTCATTTAAAATATTTTTGAACAACTATCTTTAATCGAGCTAGTCAAAAATCATTCTGAAATTATCATAAGTTATTCTAAAAATAATAAATTGTGAATTAAGTGTATAAGAAATGGGTAATACTGAATGTTTTGTAAGGGTAAACATAATCAATAAAACTTGATTATATTTTATGATAATAATATTTGAATATGTTTATAAACAGTATTCTTAATAAACATATGACCAGAAAAGTATAGATCGTAACCCATGGTATAAGGATTAGAATAACGTAATACATTAACCTAAATAGTTCAGAAACACATGTTAATAAACATAATCAATGATAGTATAATATAAAAATGAGAACTAACATAATAAAATGAAATAATTCAATTATGGTACAAACATTATTATATGGATACATTAGTTTTATGAGGCCATCTATCTGTGACCACCAATATGAGATACTATGATGTACTCATTTATACATATCTCATGAGATATTAATTATTATCCATTACATTAGAGGTAAATATAGGACACAAATCATCATTATTCATACTTATGAGTCCCACATGAAAAAAATAAAACATCTTATTATAAAGGAACCATAGAAATGAAATGGATTATATAAAAAATTAAGATAAACATCATTAAATATTTTAAGCATAAAGAACTTGTGGAAATAAATTTTTTTAGGTCCCTGTCATATATAATCACAAAATGTAGTCCTTCATAACTATAACAATATATATTATCTTAAAAAAATGAATATATGATGATATTCAGTATCATGGTAGGTAAATACTATTCAATAATTATAACAAAGCATATGGTCAATACATTGTATAGATAAATGGTATATGGTTAAGTCAATAATTTTTTATTGAATATATGTATGTCATCAAGGTTATTACCATACAATAATAGGAATTAAATGAAGTTTGTTCACCGAGAAATAATATTGGAAGAGATATTGTATTTTTGTACAATAGGTGGTTTGGAAAGACAATGTAAATGATGGATAATTACTCCAAAATAAATATTCAATGTATAATCCATATAGATAATGTATATATATTTTATTGTTTAAATATATCTATTTATCAAGAAAAAGGAATGTCTAAGAGAAATGAATTTTTTAAATAATACTTGTTTAGAGTTTAAAAAATAAATTTAATAAAATGAAATATTATTTAACATTTGGAATAATTTTAAAAGAAATAATTTAAAAATATGTGAAATGTATTTTATTTTTAAAAATTATAAATAATAGAGAGAATATGGATTTCAGCTTTTCTGTTACATAACATTACATTAAATTGTAAAAATAAATGACCTTTTAATGATTATTTTCCTAAAATAATGATACACAATAAATGAAAACATAAAAAAAATTTCTAATCCAAAAGAATTTATTTTTGAATGATTTATCTTACGTACATTTATTGTATCTCATAACATTGGTACATACATCAATGGAATAGGTTAGAATAAGGCCTAGCAAGGGAGATCCTAAGAAATAGTTTACATGTCATTTTGAGGAATATCTATAAGAACATGAGTTATAATATTAAGTCTTTAGTAAGAGGTTTATATTACTAATATGAACATGAATCATATTATTTAAATGTGGATAAAATATTTTTAATGATATAATAATAAGAAGACATCAATGTTTTATCACCGAGGTTTCATAAAAATTATGAATGTTATTTATCAAGGTATTGTAAATCATGTCATCTCTACAGATTAAATTATTTTCCAATGTATTAGAGTTCTATCCTTATGAAAAAATCATATGTATAAATTCTCATTTTATTCAATTATATCATTAAAAATCACTTCATAAATATCCTGTGTGAAATAATAAAAATCTAGTTCATATCAAAATCATGACATTTCAAAAGTTCTTTAAAAACATAATCATTGGGTTATTTCTACCACAAATAAATGAAATTATGGGTTTGTATATATAACAAAGAAATTAAATAATTAATTTTTACATATCAGAAAATACCCTTGGTAATTATGTGGTTTTTGGTATTCAAAAAAAGAAAATAAAATGGAATTTCTTGACGATAAGAGATAGTTTTAGAGAGGAAAAATCTTTCGTGAAACTTGTAAATGCATTGTTTTATAATGGGTAAAAATAGATGGGATAGGGGTATCCAATAGGTAAAACAATATTTTTATGGGATATAATAAAATGGAAATAATACATTTTTACCATATCATTTAGAAGACATATACAAAAACAGGTTCTTGAAATAATGATTAAAGAAGCATATTTCACTAACCTAAAATAGATACCACTAAAACATGATGATTGAGACCTTTAGAGAACTGATGAAACTATGAGAGGACTCCATGGGATTTAAAATACTATATAATCATGTAATATGTATTATTATTAAAAATAAATAAAGAAATCAGTGGGTAATTTTAGATAAAGTGGGGGATTTTTTTATTAATTTCCAAATATAGGCATTGGAAACCTAGGTTGTGGATAATGAAAAACCATGGAATTTCCATTTTATTTGCCTATATTTTTGGACACTTGGTTCACATTTTATGCAATTTTAAATGAAAAGAGTCTAATGAAACTTTTTGTTACATCATTTGGCATGGAAAAGTAATGTTTCCACAAAAATAATGACTTAAATGTTAAGTTATCCATTTTAGATTTTGGAAAGTATATTTTTGGTCCGTAAATTGATTAAAATATATTAAACTAATTGATAATAATAAAATAAAGTCAATTATTCTGATTAATTTGGTTAATTAGTTCATATATTCTTACTACTAAATTATGAAGTCATTAAAAATATAGCAAAACACAAACTATAATTTTACTATTCATGAACACTTCAAATTTTAGATTATTCTCAAAAAATACACCTAACTTAATTATGAATTTTAATTTCCAAAAATTTTATTTATTTAATGAAAATAATTTACTAAATATGATAATTATATCTTTTAAAAAAACTTATATATTAAAACTAATAGAGGATTTCAAATGCGTAGTTAAATTTCTGACACATTAAAAAAATAAAATTATTTTATCCTTTTTATATAAATAATAGTATTTTCTCATACAATTTCATTAAAATATGTATTATTCATAATACATTTCTTTATTATAAATATTTATTTCATTTATCGAAAGTAGAATTTCAATCTGAAAAACAAATTAGCAAATTTTATGTCAATTTTATTAAGGAAAACTATTTTTAATAAGGATATGTTTAAATAAACATTTTATTTATACAATGGATTTATATGTTTTGTAGTTAGGGCCTCAACTCATTATAACTTCATAGAACCAACGGTTAATATGTGTGATGGTGATAGATTCATGTATTGGATCATCTTATATTTCCTATGTAGTAATATCCACTAACATGAACTTCACCTGTAAGAAATGTCATTCACGGATCACTTGTAGATGCTCGTATTTGGGGTGGTCAAGGGATAATCCCCATTCATGCTACCTCCATCCTAATTTATGAATTATTTTCTTCATTCGTCACATCTTTACTAGTTTATCTAATCATCTCTACTTTATGTATTAACTATTTTTTAATCATTTATACTTATAAACACTATTTAGATATTTAAACATATTATCTATAGTTTTGATTCCAATGGTGATAATTGACTAACGGTCATATATTGGTAGAAACTTTATGATCACAATTCAAATTTTACATACATTATTATAAATGTGACGTAGTATTGTTGAGAACAATATAATATGATGCACATTTTTAGGAAACCATTATCATTAAAAAATAATGTATAATTACATTCACCCCCCCTTAAGAGATTTTTTCTAATAAATATCAACTCATTATCTCATTTGAGAAAAGTTTTTTGTACGTATGTCCCATTTTCTCCTCAGGTTCACACATTTCATCTTCATTTGTGTGGTTCCTCTACTAAAAATTGATTAGTTTGGTAGTCTTTTTATGAAGAACAATCTCTTTGTGTGCTTCCTCTAGATAGATATGTGTAATAAACCTTGAAATTGATCTATATTTGGTGGAAGTACTAGCCGATATTCCAATTATCATATGAAATCCAGTATTTCATAGTGGTCAATGTACATGGGGCATTGATTTTCATTATTCCAAACTGCAAGACTCTCATTCCCGGTGATTTTTAAGGAATAATTTTTCACCGACATAAAACTCTATATCCCTTCAATGGTTGTCGGTATAGATCTTATATAGACACCAATCAGCCTTTATTTTTTGTTGGATGAAATGAACCTTTTCCTTCGTCAATTGCAGAAGTTATTACCCATGAAGAATTTTCTCGTCAAACTTTTTCCTATGAAGATGGATTTATACATTACTTCCCACATAGAGCTTCGTAGGGTATAATTTGAATACTCTAATGGAAGTTATTTTTGGATGAGAACTCAACTAATGAGAGATATTGATACCATCCCCCTTTAAATTACATTGAGTATGTTCTAAATATATCCAATATTATCTAAACATTCTTATCTAATTGGGAATCACATTGGGGGTGAAAATCCACACTAAAATTTATTCCGTATACAGAGCATGTTGAGTGCATCTCCATATTTTTGTTGTGACCCTTGAATAATGATATGGAATAATATAATGTGGCACTCCAAGAAAGATCACCACTTTATTTACATATATCATCAAAATTTAATCATGACAGAAATCTTCTCAAATCATAAAAAAATGGGAATCCATGGTGAGTCAATCCACTATAACCCATATAACATTGTTTTCTTAGTATGCTCATTATAGACCAATAAAAAAGTACATTGTTATATTAAACAACTTACATGTTGTTATTGGTGGTTCTTTCAATACCCCATTCAAACGTCGTCACCCCACCTTTACTTGTTAACACACTAAGAACCTTGAAGTGTTGTTTGAAATATATCTTCTCAATGATATCCCACAAATAATGATCATGTGGGTCCCTATAAATTTTAGTTATTCTAAGATGTATAGATAATGTAGAGCTGTGGGATTCATCAATCAATTAATTATTTATCTTTAGTATAGATGGAACACAACATTATATAAAACTTTAGTACTCCTTATTGATCAATATTTGACCCATGAAACATCCCATTCATCACAACATCAAAACATCTATTATAACCAAGGGTCTTCACTTGAGAATTCTTGATATTCTATAGTAATGATAGTCTAGAAGTCATTTGGGATAGTATTGATGATGTACCTTAACTTATAATTTCCATGTCTTGATTTACTAAGAATACGATCATATGATCTCCTTGAATCCTCATCCCTTACAAAACATAAATTTCATTCCTAATTAATACATAAACTACGTTTTTGCTATTATGGGGTGATAATTGATTGAACTGTCATAGTCTTTAAGAAATTACAACCGTCTCCTCTATCACATTTTTAATTATGTTTTATTGAAAATATAATTCAAATATTGATGGTCAGTGTAAATGTCACATTTCACCCCATAAATACAACACCTTCCAATATTCAAATAATAAAACCACATCTATATCTAGGTTATGTGTTCAATAATTCTTCTCATGAGGTTTTAAAAGTTGATATTCTTTATCAATAATGTTATAATTTTCCATGAAGATTCACCAAATCCATTTCAGAGTTGAATCGTTCAAAATAAAAAATACATCTCCATCAAAGGGTAGAGTTAACATGGGTTCAGTAACCAATCAGTTGTTCACTTCTTTGAAACAATATTCACTATCCTTTGTGAAGTAGAACATGGAACCTTTTCTTTTAAACATTACTGATGGATTAGAATATCCTGAATGTTTTTTCAAAAACCTCCAAGAATATCTGAATAAAAAAACTACATATCTCAACTATTATTGAAGGATAAGGACACTCATCCACAACCATTTTCTTGGAAGGATCAACATAGATTCCTTTATTGGTTAAAATGTTACGCAAGAAAAAAACATTTTTTTACCAAAAATGAAAATTTTCATAACCTTCGAAATAGCCTCTCATTCCATAGAGTTTTCAATATAACTCTTTGATTACACTAATTTTCATTGTGAATTCAATAATATATCATAATATTTTCTTTTAAAACTTCCAAAACGATATCAATGTAGACTGTATAAACTATATTCATCAAATAAATAATTATAGAAGAATGATTAGCCAAGATGAAGGAAATCACCAATGAAAATCATAATTACAATATATTGATCGCAAGCCAGTATTTCAAATATCGTCATTATTCTCCCTCAATTGATGTTATCAAGATATATGATCAATCTTAGACAAGAATTGAGACCCACAAATCTGGTCCAATGAATCATAAATCTTTTTTAGAGGGTACACATTCTTCACTATGATCATGATATGATCTCTATATTTAATGAATAGTAGTGATGATCCATCCTTCATAATCACAAAGTGATTAGGTTATCCCCATGGAGACACACATTGTGTGATAAACTCCTTTTGAAAAAGATGATGGAGTTATTTCTTTAATTCCACTACCTCCAAATTTCCATTATATACGTGGTTATTGATATCAAATTCTATCTAGGTATGCGTTCAATAGATAATTATATCTATATTTTGGCAAGAGGTCCTAGTAACTCCTCTTAAAATATGTAAATGTATTCATACATGATGAGGTTGTTTTCGATTTATATACATTCATTTCCTTCTTCATATTTACCAATCCATTCCATTAGGCTATGGGAGGTTCTTCTCGTGAATGACCAGGTTGAGATATCTTTCCTTTGAAAAAAACATTAGGTTTTCCATTCATTTATTCTATGATTAAATTTCATCTGAAGTTGATATTAACATTATAAATTGATAGTCAGTGCATCCATGATATAGTTTTGAAGTCCATCAGGGGAATTACAACTATATTTGAGATGATATTTTTCATGAAAATGTCAAAATTAGAGTTTCTATACACTTTTGATGCTTGGATAATCACTCTAGGAGTCATGAATGATAAATAAAATTATATAATTTTATGGGTTTATTATATATTGTATTAAAAAATAGAGTCAATAAATGAATTCTTTAAACAAAAATAAGAATATTACTTGCATGATGTTAGAGAACAATGACAGTATATTCTATCAAAATCATTTGGAGCTTCAAAATTATTCGTCATGATAGAATAAACCTAACCATTATATTTTTCCATATTTTTTGGTTTAAAGTGATTCCCCTCCATTATAATTTTATTTTGAAAATGGTTATTAATGTACCTCCACTATCCACACATATATAATTGGACATAATTCTTTTCTTTCATTGTCTTCCTATTTTTGTTACTATTTAGAAGATGAGGTTTCACCTCACTATGACCGTTCAGAGTAATATGGTCATCTCTTCCACACTTGTAACATTTTCAATTCTTGAGAAAGTAGTTTTTTTAATTCTTCTTCCAATATTTGTTTCATGGGGTATGTTTCCCTTACCTTCCACCTCTTCCATGATCAAAGTTGATCCCTACGATGGGCACCACATTTCTGTCCTTATAGTTTGATCTATGAGACCATTACATCTCTCTGAACACCAGTTCAAAATTTATAGAACATTTTATATAACATCAAAACTGTAATTGTTTCCATAGGATGGATTATTCTATAAATGGGATCATAGTCCACTGAAGAATATATCAACATTTCTATTAGGTCATTGAAAAAGCTATATTTTTAATGATAATGTCTTGTATAGTTCACTGTATAGCTTCAAACAGATTCATTTTCTTTCTTCATCAGATAATGTTACTCCTTATCCTTTTTCGTTCACATAAAATGGAGAAGTTATTTTTTTTAAAAACGTTACCATAGACACTTCCCAATCCATTCAATCAAAAAAGAATTTTTTATTTGTGTTTTTTACCAGTCTCCACTGTTGATCATATTCTCCCTATAAGTGATACACATCAAGGGATATATTCTCTTGCTCCAAAAAATGGAGTACAGAAAATTTCTTTTTCTAGAGCTTATGCTGTAATGACCCACAAATTACCAATGTCTTTAGAGCTCAACGAGTCATTACTATGATTTAAGCGACATCCACAAGGTGCCCAAGGGTGGCAATGAATGTGGAAGGGTTTCAAAAAAAGTGGTGGATGATTTATAATTTTTGAACATATCACAGAACCAACAACCATAACCAAAATAATCAACTAAATGATGCAGGAAAAAAAATAAGACAACTCAAACTGTCATTTTATCATAAACTAACCAGGAGTAGCACAACAGAAACCACAATAAATCCTAATAAACAGCGGAAAGAAAAATTGAATGACTACAAGATGACAACCCAACATCGTGCTACACAAGATCCAAGCTATAACATCACAAAACAGCCCATGTATCACGATGTCGAGCTATAAACCTTTGAAACATTACATTTGTCGACATCCCGGTACACAACATCTGCAAAAGCACCAATATGCCAAAGCAGGGGTGAGTAATGATACTCAGTAGGTTTTCCCGATGACTTACCAACCAATGCCACTAGGATTAAACATGTTATCACATTTATATAAAACAATTTAAATAAAAAAATAAAAAATAGTTCACAATATAACAAGTTACATGTCAAAACCATTTCTAAAAAAACCATGTTTCTCAAGAAAAACAACCAAGCAATTTTTCATATCAAATTCACATTTACACCATGGAACATTTATTCCGTTTCAAAAATCCACACAACCAGCCATGCATGCGACCTGGACCTCCCTATAATCGTGAGTGGTGAGTTATCCTTCCACTATGTCGTCAGTTAGTGAACTGTATCGATGGGGGTACTTCACTACCTTATTCATCCCAACCATTTGATAGAGGTACTTCTCACCCTTATCCTTCATGAACTTTTGATGGCAGTACTTCTCGCCCTTATCCATCCCACTGCATATAAACACACACCACCACCCATGAAAATCCATGCCAAACCAAGTGTGTTCAAAACCATTCAATAAAGAATCACACCTTTAATTGAAAACCACATCCTTTAAGTAGAAAAACCACAACCAGTTTAAAATCACTATTTTAAACTCACTTCAACAAACACTTTCCAAAAACACACAATTTCCATCACCTGTTACTAAAAATGGATTTCAACCATTCGTTCACAACAGAATATCAAACCATTTCAATCAATGAATAAAAATTGAATCTTAGCCTTCATGTTCTAAGAAAGTTGAATCAATAGTGAAGCCACCTAACTCAACAAAATATGAAAAACTAACCAAGAACCGGGTTGAAACACCACAAAACCTCCTTAGATTCCCTCCCCTATCACCAATAAGACCACAACCCAAAATAAAAGTCATCCACTATCTTAGATCCACCCACCGTGGGAGTAGATCAAAGGATATATCAAGAGGGAAGAAGGAGATCTAGGAAAACTAAAGGAAACAAGATTTACCTCGATCAACCGACCTCTAAACGCCAAGGAAAGCCTCCGGAATGCTTCCAAAAAGCTTGGTAAGTGTTCTCCCACCTTAACCAAAGATAAATACTGAGTTAGGGTTGTCTTGGAGTAATAATGAGTGGGTTTAAGGATAAAACATATTAGATCCTTAAAAATAGGATCTATGTTGACTTCGCACACAGTTAGTATGCACTGTTAGGCAAACCGTGTGCAAACTATGTGTTAGTCACTGCTTATAAGGGGTGCTCTATATGACCTCCTCACATAGTTTTCCAAAACCATTCACAGACCGTGCGATCTCCTCAGTCCAATGTGACACAACCTACATGACTTCCTCATGGTTTGGGAAAACTGTGTGCAACCCTTGCGTCCCCCCATTTTTCCCTTTTATTCTTTAAGAGTCCCCAAACATTCCCTAACTATTTCTCTTATGCTCCATGTACTTAAAAAGTATAAAACAAGTGTTACTTACTAGAATTTTATGGCACTAAATTCTCCCCACCATTGGCCTTTCTGTACCTAGAATTTAGAAAACCATCGCTTTCATGAAAGTGTTCTGGCCACTGATCATTCATTTAATTCTCATGTTCCCAAGTCTCTTCCTGAATTTGATCATGTTGCCAAAAACCCACATTAGACCAATGTTTTTCCCCGAAAGATGTTATCTTGCCTATCCACAATCCGCACTGGGATATGTACCAACGAAGCATCCGACTTGAGGTCAATGTGATCCCTTCTGATCACATGACTAGGATCATGCTGATACATCTTCAACTGAGATACATGGAACAAATTATGCACTACACTGAACTGTGGTGGTAATGCCAACCGATAATCCACCTCACCAAACCATTCCAATATTAAAAAAGGGCCTATATATCAAGGATCTAATTTTCCATGCTTCCCAAAACGATGATGTCTATGCCTTGGAGAGATTTTCAAAAAGACATGATTACTCACCGCAAACGACACCGATATTCGTTGATGATACACATAAGATTTATGATGACTCTATGCTGTCTACATAATATTTTGTATCAACTGAATCATCTCATTTTATTCTTGGACTAGTCTTGGCCCAACAAGTGAAGTCTATCCTATTTCCACCTAACAAAAGAGAGATCGAAAAGGATTCCAATAAAATGCTTCAAACAAATCTATTTGTATCGAGGCCTGATAACTGTTGTTATATGAGAACTCCACTAAAATCACGTTCTCTTCCCCCGAGCCACAAAATTACATTACACAAGCCCGAAAAATGTCTTCTAACATATGTATCGTGCTTTCGAATTTACCTTCCTTTTTAGGATGATACAACGTACTCATATTCAATTGAGTTCCTAGGGATTTCTCTAAGGAATGCCAGAAACGAGATGTGAACCTTGTATATCTATATGAAATTATTGAAACTAGTATTCCATGTCTCTTTACCACTTCTCAGATATAGATTTCTCAAAGAGTTCCACCATCTGAGTTTCACGAATACGGATGAAATGGGCCTACTTGGTTAGACGATCCACTATCACACAAATAGCATAGTGTTTCCGATGCGTTCATGGTAGACCTGTAACAAAATACATTTCTATTTGATCCCATTTCCACACTTAGATAGGTAGAGAATAAAACATACCCACAGGCTGATGATGTTCTGCTTTAAAATGCTGAAATGTTAAACACCTTGAAATAAATTCTGCTACCCTCCGTTTCATGCCACTCCACCAAAATTTCACCTTCTACGACTTATACATATTTTGTGTACCTGGGTGTATATCCCATCTTGAATGGTGGTATGCATGAAGGAGTTGTTCCTGGGGAGCTAAAGGTACAATCATCTGATCCCATCAAACAAAATTGGACTCCCATCTAGCTTCCATCCCTTAATGGTCTCCACACCATTGAGTTTTGAACTCATTGAAACACAGTATACATGCCTCTTTTACTATATCCACCAAATTAGGATCAAGTGAAAATATAATGAAAAACACAACATCATATCGATCTTCACATTCCATATGCAAGTCGGCTAGGTCCAACATAATCTTCCACTCATCTGAATCATCTTTCTCTAACTCAGCATACGACATTCTGCTTAATGCATCGGCCATTGAACTACCCTTACCCAGTGTATACATCAAGTCAAAGTAGAACATGTGAAGATACTCCATCCATCCCCTCTGCCTCATATTCAAATCTCGCTATGGGAAAAGGTTTTTCAAACATTTGTGGTTCGTAAACACAGTAAATTTCTCACCAAAGAGATAGTGTCTCCATGTTTTCAATGTATGTACAACTGCAGCTAACTCAAAATAATGTTTGGGTAATTCTTCTTAGGAATCATCAACTGCCTTGATCCATTAGAAACCTCATGATCTCCTTGCATGATAACACAACCCAAACCTGATCCTAAAGTGTCAAAATACACCAAGTAACCATATCCTGATTCTGGTAAAATCAATATGGGTACTGCTATAAGGAGAACATTCAACTCTTGAAAACATCTATGACATTGTTCTGTCCATTGAAATAAAATGTTCATCTTTGTTAATTCTATCATAGGAGAAGCTACACATGAGAATTCATGCACAAAGCATCGGTTATAACCTGATTGAACAACAAAATAACATATTTTAAATAATTTATTCGGCGGTTTCCAGGAAAGAATAGATTCTATCATTTCTGGATCCACTGAATCAACTTTTTCAGAAAAAACATTGACAAAAAATTGTACCTCTTGTATCCAAAAATCATACTTTGATAATTTGGCATACAACTGATGGTCTCTCAAGATTTCCAACACTAACGTCAAGTGTTTCTCATGATCAACCCTTGTTCTTGAATACACCAATATGTCGTCCACAAACACCACAAAAAAGAATCCAAATAACGCTGAAATATATGATTCATCAATTCCGTAAAGACTGTTGCTGCATTCGTAAGACAAAAAGGCCGGAGTACATATTTGTAGTGTCCATATCTACTTCTGATGGCTTTCTTCGGGATATCCTCCTTCTGAACTCACAACTGGTGATATCCTGACCGCAAGTCAATCGTGGAGAACCACTAAGCTCCCCTAAATGTATCAAAAATGTCATCAATGCGTGGAAGTTTATATCTATTCTTTATCGTAACTTGGTTGAGTTTCAGAAAATACATACATAGCCTCAATGTTCAAACATATTTCATTATAAAAAAACCGGTGCTGCCCACAGAGACTCGCTTGGCCGAATAAAAACCTTTCATTCTAGCTCCTCTAACTACAATTTCAATTCCCATTACTATGTTAGTTCCAAACTATAATATGGAAGGGAAATATGACTGGTCCATGGATGGAGAACAATCGTAAACTCCACTTCCCTTAGAGGTGGTAACCCTGAGAAGTTCTTGGGAATGACATCTGGCAATAGATCCACCATAGCCAGAAAATTATTTTCCTCAAACTCTACCATAGATGCTAAATTCAACGATGCCAATTGGTAAGAAATAATCCCCACATTTGGTGCCAACAACCTCTTTGCTCCTTTCAGTACTATCATTTCTCCTCTAAAGAGATTCTCAATGCCGTCCTCAATCATGAAACTAATTGTTCACTCATAATAGTCGATGTGAGCCTTAAACCTTACAATCCAATCCATACCCATGATTACATCATAGACATCCATATAAAACTTGGAGAAGTCCCATTCTAGCTCTGCTACATCAACAGTTATAGCACATGTTCGACACACAAAGGCATGACATTCTCTTTCACTAATAGGAGTTTGCAGTTTCAAGATAGAAGGAATCATTTCTAGTTTTAAACATAGCATGTCAACAACACGGGAGGCAATGAAGGAATGTGATGCGGCAGTATCAAACAACACTTGAACAAAGGTATAATTCCAAATAATCGTACCTCTTACTGTAGATGGTCTAGCATGATCATCAATAATCATCTGCTCTACTCCATACAATTTCTTTGTTGCTGAACTGTTCTCCTTATTTTCTTGAAAAGATTACCCTGGTAGAGGAGTAATGGTATTTCGAGATTCACCATGTTTAGATCTGTTATGATAATGAGACTGACTCTGGTTTCCTCATCTTGTCGAAGAATACGATGCTTGCAACGCCATTGAAGGGTCACGTGCACCCGACCTCAGAGTATTTCAACAATAGCGGTGTAGATTCCCCATCTTCATACAGTTGTGAAATTGTCTTGGTTGCGTCGTACATTCATGCTTTATGTGTTCAGTCGAACCACATTGAATGAAACCTGCTCTTCTTCGGGTTCGTGGAGGAAGGTTCACTGTTCCAACCATTTGGTTCTGATTTTCATTCCCAACTTGTAAGTAGGTATCCATCATTCACATGTTCCCAGCATTAGATTTCCCACCCATTCATATGGGTATCATCATACTTCTTACACCCATAACTCTTGAGATGTCTATTTCAGATACTGTTGCTATGTTTACCATCTTCATATAATCAGTAATACATAGCACATATATCTTTGAGAGAATCTCCTGTCGCAACCCTGATTCAAAGATGCATTCTTTCAGCGACGCAATGGAGTAACATCTGGTGAAAATCACACTGAATTCATGAATTTAGCCGCATACTTCGTGGATGAGAGATTCTCCTGCTTCAGGAAGAAAAAGATTGTCATTCTCTGGATCTTGAATGTTTGAGGATAGAATTGTTTATTAATGAATTCCTCAAAATCCTCCAAGGCCGGGCCTTGATCCACCATATCTTGCACCACTAGTTCCCACCTCTGTTGTGCAAGATCCTCCACCATATATGTCGCCAACATTACATTCATTTCTACTCATGTTCCTATGAAATAGAACATACGATTCATCCATCTCAGCCACACCTTCTCCCATTCTGGTTCAGAATCACCTGAAAAAATGGGTGGTTTTTGCTTCTAGAACTGGACGGAATGGTCTACAAGCCTTGACTCATCCCACTAATTCCCCGTGTACACTGCATGGAATGCATGAACTATACTTTGGATGAGCTACTAGTTCACCTGTGGCTTAGGTGCGACCACATTCTCTACATCGTCTTCCATTTTCTATCTATGACGCCTAACTGGTTCCATTTTCTATACAAACAACGCAAGCTGTTAGTCTCACTTCCTAGTAGGTGAAGGCTTAGCATTTCAGTTTCTATCACATCATCTATCACATCATTGTTTTCTAACTATTAAGCTTTTCCACATGCTCAACCATTTTTTAAAACACCCCACATAATTTTTGAATATACACCCATTTTCAAAATACACCAAATATCCATATTTCAAAATATTTCTTTTGAAAACCAATTTATTCTTTTTTTCCAAATTTTTCACCTTACACAAAATTTTTACTCATTAATCACAATGAGACATGCAATCCTAGTGGGAATTCACTCCTATATAATGAATGGCATTCCCATATCATTGGATAAACCTATGACAATGATATTTAAAACATTCTAGAAGTGTATCAAAAACACTTATGTACCCAACACCATGGTATCCTTAATTTCAGCATAAACGGGATAGCTAAATCCTTTTATTCTATACGTTTCATGTTCTGAAAATCCTACTCCTGTCTATGATTCCAACCCAAGGAATAGCAGAAAAGGAATTTCAACTCCAATACCAAGAACATAGATGACCACTTTTTAAGAATGACCCTCTAATTCCCATTGGCTTGAGAACTCAACGTGTCATTACTAGGCCTTATGTGACATCCCCAAGGCGCCAAAGGATAGCAAAGAATTCCAAAGGGTTTAAAAACAAGTGGGGAACTATTTACCCTTTTTGAACATACCACAGAATCAACAACCATAACCATGCTAATGAACTGAATGATGCATGATATAAACTAAGAAAACTCAACCTTTCATTTTATCATAAAACAACAAAGAGTACCACAACAGTAACCATAATAAATCAGAATAAACAGCGGAAAGAAAAACTGAAAGTCTAAAAGATGACAACCCAACTCCATGCTCAATAATCTCCATAATCCAACAACAAGAACCAGACTAAGTATCACGTAGTCATGCTATAAACCAATGACACTTTACCTTTGCCAACATCCAGGTACATGACATCTGCAAAAGCACCAACGTCCCAAAGCAGGGGGTGAGTAATGACACTCATTAGGGTTTCCCCGATGACTTCCCATCCCATGCCTCTTGGATAAAACATGTTTGCAGATTAGCATAAAACAATTAATATAAAACAATTCCAAAATAGTTCACAATATAACAAGTTATATGTCAAAACAATTTCAAAAAAAAAACACCTTTCTCAAGAAAAACAACAAAGAAAAGCTTCCAATCAAATTAACATTTCCATCTTGGAAAATTCATTCCATTTCACAAATCCACACAACCAGCCACGAACCTCCCTATACCAGCG
Source organism: Viscum album (assembly GCA_963277665.1). NCBI lineage: Eukaryota > Viridiplantae > Streptophyta > Magnoliopsida > Santalales > Viscaceae > Viscum > Viscum album. The sequence continues at coordinate 1,600,235,886 of OY728161.1, forward strand.
AGTGGTGAGTTATCCTTCCACTAAGTCATCACATAGTGAACTACCTTGACCGGGGTACTTCACGACCTTATCTGTCCCAAACATTCGATGGGGGTACTTCTCGCCCTTATCCATCCCGACCTTTTGATGGGGGTACATCACACCATTATCTATCCCAATGCATATGAACACACACCACCACCCACACAAATCCATACCAAAACAAGTGTGTTAAAAAAATTTCAATAAAGCATCACACCTTTTATTGAAAACTACTTCTTTCAAGAAGCAAAACAATAACCAATTTAAAATCACCAATTTAAACTCACTTAAAAAAACACATTAAAAAACACAAAATTTCAATCACTCATTACTAAAAAGAGGTTTCCACCATTATTTCACAACAGAATAACAGACCATTTAAATCATGGAAAATAAATTGAATCTACGCCTTCATGATTAAGAAATGTGAATCGATAGTGAAGCCACCAACCTCAACACAATTGGGGAAACCAACCAAGAACCAGGTCAAAATACCACGAAACCTCTTTAAATTCCTTCCCCTATCACCAAAAAGACCAAAAACCAACTTAAAAGACATCCACTACCTTAGATATACCCAAGTTTGGTTTATATCTAATGATATATCAAGAGGGAAGAAGGAGATATAGGAAAACTAAAGGATATGAGACTTACCTCGATCAACTAGCCTCTAAACGCCAAGGAAAGCCACTAGATCGCTTCCAAAATACCTCGTAAGTGTTCTCCCACTTTCACCAGAGAGAATTCTTGAGTTATGGACGTCTAGGAGAAAAAAAAGTGTGTTTAAGGATAAAATGGATTAGATCCTTAAAAATAGAATCTATGTTGACTCGCGCATAGTTAGTCCACACAGTTAGGAAAACCATGCGCTAACTGTGCGGTAGTCACTTCTTGGAAGGGTCACTCTGCACAAAATCCTCCTACAATTTGCCCAAACTGTGTGCACATCGTGTGGTGTCATCTATCCAAAGTGACAACACTTGGACGGCTTCATCATGGTTTGGGAAAACCGTGCGTAGCCCGTGTATCCCCATAATTTTCCTTTTTTTTCTTTAATAGTATCCAAACATTCTATAAACATTTCTCATATTCTCCATCTACATAAAAAGCATAAAACAATGGTTACATACCAGAAACCATGGGTACTACATATCTAGTGTCTATAAATCATTGGGTTAGTATATCTTATGGAATAAGGTGTCGTCTAATTCATGGAGGAATAAATAGAAAGTGGTTCCCATTGAATTAAATCCATTCTCTTAGCTTGATTCAACTTATTGTTCATAAATTAAGTCAATTGATTCGTTGTTATAATTATATTTTCAATTCTGTCTTCCATTGATGGTCCTTCAGTACATTGATCATTTCACTCACCACATACATGGTTCTTCGTAATTACCATCATTATTTAAACTAATAAAACCTTATTGGAAGGCATTTTCATTTAAGAATATTGTAACCCAAACGTATCTTTAAATCATAATAAATGATTCTTAAACATGTTATTCATTAACAAAAAATACATTATCTTTAAATACTTCATAATGGTTCATAAAAATATTTGTATTAACCAAACCTATCCACCAATAGTGTCAAAAAATTAATATAAAAACCCTCATGATCATCACCCATTCCCATTCATGTCTATATCAAAGAAGTTTTTATGTAGTTTTACCCATATATATATATATATGTGTGTATGTGTTCTTGATCCACTTCCACCAGTTCTTATCCATACATGGATATCATTTTTCAGAAAAAATAAAACACAATACTCGACATAAATACTAGGAATTTATCACTAAAAATATTTTCCCTTGGGTTCTTATAAAAATTTTCAAATCAAAATTTACTTATATAAAAAATATTCCTTTGATAGCACGAATAACATACCTCCTTTTTGTTACAAGAGATTTCGTTAAATTTTTCATACATAGTATCTTTTAGAGTTTAGTTTCTTATATTAAAGGAAAATAATACATGAAAATAGAAAAAACAATTACAATACACTTGAACAATGTCTTAAATGGTTCATCTGGTGTACATTTACAACATCTCATATCTAGGGGACATGCATCAATAGAATGGGTGAGCACAAGGCCATGTAAGAGAAAGTATGAGAAATAGTTTACATGTGATCTTGTGGAATATTAATAAAAACATATTTCATAATGATAAGGGATGAGAAATAAGAATATCATAATAATAAGAAAATCAATAATAACATAGAAATGTGGAAAAACTATTTTAAATGAGACAGTGATAGTTAAATCACCAACGTTTTTCACCAACATGTCATAAAAATTACCAATGTTATTCCCCAAGATATCATTAATTGTGTAATCTATTGAGAATATATTCATTACCCAATGAATTAAATTGAAATTTGGGTATACCATTAGTAAGTTTTAATTTTCATGTGATAGACGTAGATAATAGTAAATAATTTCATAAATAGTTTATGGAGAATAAATGAAAAAAGTTCAACATAAAATCATGGTGTTTCAAAAGTTCAATAAAAATGATCAATTTTTCATTTTTAAACCATGAATAGATAATTAAAATTTTATATATGTCAATTCCAAAATAAACTAATTTTTACATATTGTTTAATATACATTGAAAATAAATATGTTTTGATATTAAAAAATGTAAATAAATTAGAATTTCCTAAGGAGAAGAGATATATTTTGAGTAGTAAAATCAGCATCATTTGGATTATATAACATGGTATTAAAATATAGTAAATTGAGAGGGGACATGGGTCTCCCATTAATAAAACATAACACGGAGGAATTTTAATGAAAAAAATTTAAATAATATAATGTGAACATAACATGATGATGAAATATATAAATATAGGTTCATGAAAAGAGAAAAGAACAATATTTCCCTTACCTTATATAGTGTTTTCTAAAATAAGAAGATTGAGATCGATGGGGATTAAGGAAAACATTGTAGAACTCCATGGGAGGTAAATATTATAAAAAGTCACTGAGGATGATTTTTCAGTGAATCAAATTGGATAAACTGGTGTGTTTTAATACCAAAATTTGAGGATATGTTTATTAATTTCAAAATATATGCCATGGAAGCCTAGGTGGTGAAAAATGAAAAATAGTGGGCCTTACCTTGATATTTTACCATGATTTTTGGATAGATGGGTCATATTTTAATTTATTTTAATCCACAAGAGTCAACCATAATTTTATATTACCTCTTTTTTCATTTAAAATTAATGTATCCACAAAAATAAATTTTTAAAGTAACATTTTCCATTTTAAACACTAGAATTAAAATTATATGTTTGTAAATTTGATGAAATATATTAATATACATGATATTAATAAATTATAATATTTTAGACTAACAATTATGTTCAATTATATATATATATATTAAAGTGCAATTCATAATTCCTTAAAATAATCAAAAAACTCCAAATGTATCTTTACTATTCATAATAATTGAATTTAAGAATATTCTCATAAAATCAACCTAACATAAGATTGAAATTCCAATTTCAAAAAATATCATTATTTTATATAAATAAATCTATAAAAATTATAATTGTAATTTCAAATATATAATTAAATATATATTAAAAAAAAATTATTGAAAATCTATAGTAAAATTTCTAATACTTGAAAATATTATTATAGATGCTATACTTAGATAATAGCTTTCTTATCATAATATTTCATTGAAAAATGTTTTTTTCACAATATGTAAGTTCATTATAAATATTTTATCTTTTTAATATAGTGTAATTGATGTCCGAAAAATCAATTTATCAAATTTCTTTTCAATTTTATTATGAAAAACTATTTATAAAATAGAAATGATGGAAATCCATTTTATTTATATGATGGAATTAAACAATAAGTAACTAGGGTATCAACACATTACCCCTTATAACACCCAAAAATGACCTAAGGTTAAGGTGTGTGATGATGATATATTAATGAGGCGGCTTAGCTTAAACCACCCGAGTTGTAATTTTCACTAACTTGAATATCTCTCATAAGCGATTTAATTAAATCCTCGGTTATTAATGATCAGTTTCTGATTTATGAAGAGAAAATCCTCCTGTTATTCTACCTCCCTCTTATATTCTACTATATGGTATTCAAATGGAAATACTCTATTGGTTGAGGCCATCATATCATTAATCTATATTAATAATTCATTATAAATCATACTAATAAAAACTAATTATTACATTAAACTTTTTATCAAAATTATTATTTCCCATGGTCAGAAATGACTATCAATCATTAAATGTTCAAAACACAAGGGATAAATTTTAAATTATACTTACTTTATTATTAATGAAATATAGTTTTTTGAGTAATAATTAACATGACAGACATTTTCATGATACATTTACTATAAAAAAGTCTCATTTGTTACAGGGATTGTTTTATATAATTAATTAAGGCTTCTAAAATAACTTTTTGAATTTATTATTTTTAAAAGGATAATTTAGATTTCATTTGGAAAAATATGTGGTCATGGGTAACTTTTAAAACATATAGTCATAAATTTTTAGTGAAAAAATTAAAAAATATTAAAATTGAAAATGTTATTTATAATTTTTCAATGTAAAGGAATAAAGATAATCAAAAATTATTTGGGTTGATGATAAATATTTTATTTAAAAGGGGTGAAAACTTTATAATTTTTTGAATTATCTTAATTGAAAACAGACAACATAAATCATGATTATTTTTTGAAAACCGAATATGTACAATATGTAGATTATATAATAAAATAATTATTATGAATCAAATTATAAATTGAAACATTATAATAAAATGATATTGAGAACAAGGTGGGGAACCCTTCATTATAGAAAATGTGAATTATTCTCAATAACGGGATACTATTTAGTGGTGACATATTATCAAGTTAAATTATCAAAATTGTTTGTTAATTTTTAATCATATACGAAAATAATGTACCATGGAATACACTCTTTTGGTTTAATAAAATGATTTTAAATGAATTAGGTTCAATAGGAAGCATTATAACTCATTAGAGGTATTTGAGATAATAAAAACCCATACAATTTTTTTTCATTCAAAATACATTTAAAAAGAGGATATGATATTTTTATTTAACCCAATGAATTTTAATAATCTAAAAATTAATTATTTGAAAATATAGAAACAATTCAAATTAAAACATGGAATATAATAATAATGTCTTATGAGGGAGTAACTTTTGACAAAAACCCTTACCTTATTAGCTAACATCCACTAATGGACATGAATCATTAATATTAAAAAATTAATATATTGATCGTTTATTTAAAAACCATATTCACATATATAAATATTTATAATCTTAATTTATAAATATTTTCAATTTTTTTTTGTATTTATCTATTTTCAATATCATGTGTCAGTAATCGGGATCATTTTAAGAATGATCTATAAATGAAGAATTGTTATTCATTCTTCTCCAATGTATCATAATTCATAAAATTATAAGATATGGGAATTTATTATAAATAAATATTTATAATTTTCAGATATAATTTAATGGTTTTTTTAGTTAAATTAATTATAGATAAAATTTGGAATAATCATGTTTTTCTAATTTTTAATAATCAAATTTTATTATATTAGATAATTATTTTAATATTAAGAATAGACTTCAAAAACAATAAAAAAAATTTATTTCATAAATTATATCAAACATTATCACTAATTTTATTATCATAGTAACCTGTGATATTATTTAATAACATTTTAGAAGTAGTTTGTTTGATGGAAATAGATAAGGACATACCAAAATTAAAAATAGTTTATAAATTTAAATGTGTATTATTTTTAAATAATATAATTACAATGGAATCATACTAATATTGTTCATATAATATATTTTTTGTAATTTATATTTTTATATATTTTAAAAAATAATAAACTTGATGGAAAATGATATTTTCCACTTAACGGAGGTGGTTGTCCACACAACTCTTTAGTGGAATATTAATTTCAAGATCAATGAGATGGAAAATGATGATTATAAATTTGTTTCCTATATATTATATTTATATTAAATATTTCATTTTTTTCATCATTTTATATAATTATATCTACTGAGGATGGGTAGTCCTTAAAAAAATAGACGTCGTCGCTCCATGAACGTGGTAGTTCCCAGAACGTTTGATGGAATGTTTCATTTCTCTTAATAGAAATGAGAAAATTGATTTTAATATATATTAATAAATAATAGTAACATTAATGATAAATGTAATAAAAATTCAATTATATAGTAATTATAAAATTAGGTTTGGAATAAATGAATTAATATAAAATAATTTATGAAAAAAGTATTCTATATCATGAGAATAGGTTTTACCTCATACAACCACTAATAAATAGAAGTAGTGAGAAAATCTAAACTGTATGAAGGATATAGGTAAAAAATACACTTTTTAAGTAACGATAATGGTTATAGTTTAAGTTAAAATTCTAATTTTGGGGTTTATTTTGAAGGAGTGGTTACATCCCCAATATATAATTATTTTTGAATGAAATTTTGGTAAATATAAACACTTAATATAAAGAGTTGAAATTTCCAACAATTCATGTTGCATAAAAATAAAAAATAATAATTCTCGGTATTAGATAAGGTGTATAATACCTAAAATTTTCATATTTAAACATATTTTAAATAGGTTTTCAGTACATTCTTTTTAAAATTTTCATTTTTGACCTTTTTGGATTTGTTATGATAACTAATGTTTACATTAGAAATTTAATATTAATTATCTAAAATGAAATTATCATTATTAAATAATTAAGGCCAAATAAATAAAAATATAAAATTCCTTTTTTATGATAAATTTTCTTATGTTTTAGAAAACTCATTTTTAACATTAGCACATGGAATAAATAAAAAATGTTTTACATTAAGTATATTTTTAAGGAAAAAATTTATTTGTGGGGTAAAATTATAAATGTTTTTGAAATAAATTTTCTGAATTTTATTATTATAAAAAAATATTTTTTGGGGGTTTTGAAGAAGTATAATCCATTTTTAACTGAATAATATTTAAATTAATGAAAAAAATCAGTTTTTTCAGAAATATTACATATTTCCATAAAATTAAAATTATCATGCTTCAAAAATCACCATTGTATTTTCAAAAAATATATAAATATTTTTACATAATAATGAAATATATTATTAATTATAATTTTTATAAACATGATGTAATTTTTAATATAATTATAAATTGTGTGGTTTCTATAGGAATTATATCTTCACTATTCAATATAAAATTTGATTATTTTATAAAATTTTAAAAAAATCATCTAATATTAATATTTAAATTATATATACAATAATGGAGGATATTTTTTGAAATTATATTTATATAACTTAATAATTTAAATTTTATATTAAATGATAAAATATAATGATATATTTTTTTATAAGAGCATAAATTTCATATTATTTACAATTATTTTTATTATCTATTATCGATTAATAATAAAATAATTTTTACTATAATATATATTAATATTATTTATCTAAAAAATATTAAATATTTGTAGTTTCTTTAAATAACGTGAATAAAATTAATTTTTTTATAAAACATTTTCAAGAAAAAAATAGTATCATTTGTTATCAATTTAGTAGAAAATAGATATTTTTGTAGGATCAAAAAGTGAATGTAGATGCTCAAAATACAAGAGGGGGTGAATTGTATACTTTAAAAATTATATTGGAACCTTCAATGTTGGTATAAAACCTTAGTTTCAAACCTTAAAGAAAAACTATTTTTAACAAGGTTAAACTAAGTAAATTCACTAGACCTCTTCTTTCAACTAACTTACCAGGTTCCGGAAAAATGGTTCCAGAAAATCATGTCCTGGAAATGTGGTTCCAGAAATGAATCATAAAAAATGTTTTGAGGGTAAATATTTTACCTTAAAGCATATATAATCTTATTAATCATAGTATACAAAAACATGAATGTATAATATAGTTATACATCCCTTAACAATCAAAATATAACAAAAATAAACTTGTAAAAAAAAGATAACAATAATGATGTCTTTTATCTCAAAGAGTAGGGTATCCAACAACCTTGGATAAATATCCCTTGATTTATAAATTCATGAATAATTGTCTTACCCACAATAGGGTAAGACCTCGATATGAATATTGGAGTGTGTCTTGCTATCCCTGCAATCCCTCAACATCATGGTAGTTGGAACCTCTGTATTCCAATCCCCATAAGCCGTCGAAAATATAGGTATTCAAAACCATTGTTTTCCTATCCCTGGAAGACCTCAAATATAGTAAAAACATTCAGAGTCACACAAATAAATTTTGAAAAATTTGTTATGTACACACTAAGCATGAGAGTCTCTCTCAAGAAATCACATCCCAAAATGTAATCTCTAAAGTTGTAGAAAAATTCATCAAAGAATTGAGCTCTTTCAAACGAGCTCTTATTTATAGGCACATCTCCAATAGTCGGATCCTTCTTAAAACGGTCAAAGTTTTTCTTAAATTTTGGAGAGACCTGTACACGTGTCACTCAAACAACGGTTAGTTAAAAACAGAATGTACGACATTGTTTCATAATTATAACAAAGATAAGCAAAATATTGTCTTTTACTCAATATCATTTTCTGAGTGTAAGAAAAAAGTTCAAAGACTTAATAAAAGTTTGAAGTCTAATAATCATGAATATTGGGAATTTTTTTTCCTAAGAATTCGTAACCGAAATTCCATAGAATTCATAGTCTAATTTTCAACGAAATTCGTAGTCTGAATTCAAAGGAATTTCGAGTCTGAACATAGAATGTTCGGATTCTAAACATAGAATGTTCAGAGTCTGAACATAGAATTCTCAGAGTCTGAACATAGAAAGTTCTTAATTTGAATTCAGATACTACAAATAAAATTCTCTATATTCAAGGCATTATAGTATTATGAGGTTTTCGATATGAAACTGAATTTATCTCTTAGAAATAAAAAGTGTTAGGTTTAGATATAAAAGTAAGTCATGAAAATTTAAGAAATGGTAAGGAAAAATTTTTGGTTGGGAGGGAAAATTTCCCCTATGAAAGAAAATATAGTCAAGGAGAAAATTTCCATGAGGTTGGAAAATTTACTTAAGGATGGAAAATTTTCTTTATCAAGATAAATTACATTTTTACATAAGAAAATGTGTTTGTGATTTTCAAAACATAACGGAATGGAAAAGTAATAAAGGAACCTTATTGACACAACAATCTCCCACTTTTTAGAAAGAAAAAAAATTCTTACAAAAAATAATATAAGCACTTGGAATTTTTATGAACATGAAAATAAAACATACATCCCTTAACACACTGTTAATGCTGAATACGACTAACTCCCCCTTAGGGTTTGGAAACACTATGTATCGTATTATTGATTTCTGTAGTGAGGTTTTACAATGTCTTGCATATGAAAATATTCATTAATTGGATATCCCCCTTAGTTAAACTCCCCCTGACTTAGGGAAATTTCTTCTTTAATTAGTATTATGTTATAACTATCCTTTATCCCCCTTTGTGACTTTCAAAAAGAAATATAGGGAATGGAAATGGAAATATAATACCTAAAATATTAGTACTAACAATAAATAAAATATTAAGAGAAACAAATATTTCATAATGATTGGGAAAACTTATTCAATGAAAAATAATACAACAGATAATAATTGAAAAGGTTTATGCTTCCTTCTCTTTGGGCATCAGCTTCTTCACTATTTTTTACATCTTCTTGAATTCCTTGTGATCTTCTTCTACACACTTGAGAACCTGATCTGGATCATCATCACTCTTTTATATGGATTTGATTTTATCTTCTTGAGCCTTAAGAGATTCCTCTTGTCCCTATAGAATTTCTTCTTCCTTTAATAGCTTCTCTTATATCTTAGTCCTGAGATTCCTTTCACTCTTCCATCTCTGAGCAACTGAATACAACTTCCCATTTAGATCATTTACTACTTTCATTAGAGATTTCATTTCTGGGGACAGATTTTCCTTAAAAGACTTGGTTATATATTTGAATTTAATATCTTCGGTGTCAAAATAATCCATGTCACTTTTATGGAATTCATCAATAATTCTCATCTCTTCTACTATCTTCCATTCCCAAGTCATCATTTTTTTTCAAGATATCATGAGATCTTAATAGCCAATATGAATTTTTTTTAAATCTACCTCTTGTTTTACAAACGTATCCATCACCATGGATACTGAATCCGATTTTTGATTTATTGTGTGTTGAAGCATCTATCATCTCGAGTATATATTGGGAAATATTGGAATAGTCCCAATAATATTATTTAAAGTCTGGACTAGGAAATCATGTCCAAGGGAGGATAATTCTGAATCTTTGACATTGCTTGGTGAGGGATATTTCTCTATTTAAACTATTTTCCTCTTTGATGATACACTAGTTTTTTCTTCTACACAACATCTTTTATTTGTATATTAATAAAACCATATTTTCCCTTTTCAACCTTCATAATGGTTTCCTCATGGTTAGGGGATTCATGTTCACTATCAGACAGTTGAACAATTCTATCATCGTCAACCTTTTCCTTCTAAACTCAGGCCTCAGCGTCCTCAGGGTGTATGGACTAATTAGGGATGCTTTCTTCTCCAGTTGGTTTATCTAATTCATCTTCAGCCCTTTCTTCATCCTTCCTAGGAGTAGATTATATTGAAGACTTAACGTCAGAGGTTCAGATTGATAATTTTTATGACGGACATTCATTTTCATGAACATCATAAACATGGATTATTAGATCATCGATATCACCACTGCCTTATTGTTATTATTATTCTTCTACTTTCTCTACTTCTTCTAGTTCTTATACTGCTTTTTATTGGACATTTTCCGGAATGAAAAAATTATTTCTGATGTCTCATGTAATGTTTGTTTCAGGAAGGATTTTGTTATCAGAATACTCTCGAAAACTTTTTCATTATCCTTTAGAAGATATTTCAAAATCTATGCTTCGGTCTTCTTTTTATTTTGTTTCTTTTATTTTTGATTCTTCTAAAGTCATTTGTAGTAATTTCTTTTAAAGAAATTTCTTTAAAAGGATCCAGTACAATCATAGGCTCCCATAATTTTTGATTTAGTTTATCTTCCCTCCATTTAGCCACAAACTCATCAGGATTGACTTTTTTCTACTTTTTATTCGGTGATGATAAATGAACATCTTTGGCCACATATTTTTTTCCTTTTCATTGACTTCCTTAAAATTACACTTTCTTCCAACGTTTTTAAAAGTTTTAGTGGTCTCATTTTCCTTAGATATGGTTTCATCTTCTTCTTCGGGAAAGTTATAGAATTATTCATACTCTTTAGAAAAACCAACTTTCATTCTTCTTAGAGTGTCATCACTCAGCAACATAACCTAAAGATTCCTTGACATTGATTTACAAGTGATCTTGAAAGATTCTAAACACTGAACAATCAACATACATAAAATAGGTGGATACATAATAATCTGAGCCAAATTATTTCCTTTCTTTTTGTTTTCAATTGAAATTAGGATATTCATAACCAAATTTAACTTCCTTAGTTTTACCATGAAATCCTAAATGTATATTTCACTTTTTTTCAAAGTATCTTTATCTCATTTTCTCGGTATGATGACTCCATGAACCCACAATTCTAGAATCTGAAAATTTTAGACATAATAACTATTTCGGTGTCTTTACCTCTAAAAGACAAATCAAAACCATGTCTTTTTCCTTATTAAAACAGCCTTGAACATGAGAAAACTTATGAGAACAAAATTCAGCTTTGCCTTCATGAGGAATACTACCAAGATTTCATCCTTGGTATAAGAATGTGAGTATTTCATACCATAACAATTGAAGGAAAACATACTACTCCTTTATTCCTTAATAAAACTGAATGACTCATAGATTTATATTAATAATTCCAAATAAACCAAATCCTGATCTTTTGGTTTATAGATGCACACACTTTCCCATCCATTCAGCATTATATTCTTTGATATAATAGAATCATACTTTGTTAAATACTTCTGGTCAATAAAATTTCTCTATATATCTTAAATTTAGAGATTTGCTTGACAACAGACATATCATTTTGAGGGGAAACATCGAAAGACATTTGGAATTGATAAAGATTTGAGAATTTTGGGACGAGCATAAGTAGGAGGGAAGATCATCAGCACGTGAAGGATTGAGTTTTGATGTTGGAAAACCATCGAGGGGTCCTTTATATAGGCGTTTGGGGCGAAGATTTATCTTCCAATCACAAATCAACTGTTGAAAAACCTTCCGATCGAGCCGTAATGAAATTTTTGTAGAATCCATTATTTTGATATCTATAAAGAAAAACATTAATATTTATAAAAATTTGAATATTATAATTTTAAAACAAAATGTGTATACCAAAATTAAAAAGATGATTACAAAGATTTAACATAGGAAACATAAATTTCGGGTTTCTAGGAAGATTATTCGTAATGAGGAAAATTCTTCTTGAGAAAAATTAGATTTCGAAAATTAGATTACGATTTTTTTGAAAAACTGACAATGGAACATCTGAATACTAAAATATTCATTACGAAAATTTTAACTACGAAAAATTTCTATTATGAAAACTTTTAACTATGAATAAAACATCATTACAAAAAAATTACAATGATAAAATATTCATTAAGAAAATTTTGAACATCCTCATTACGAAAAAATTAGAAATTCTTCATTAAAAAAATTTAGAAAATCCTCTTTATGAAAATTTAGAATATATTCATTACAAATATATAGAAAAAATTTATTATTAAAATTAAGTAAATATTCATTATGAAAATTTAGAAAATATTCATTATGAAAATTTATGAAATAGGAAAATGTAGTCCACCTATGAAAATGAGTTTGTTACTTTAAAGAGATATGTTTCAACATGAAGCTATAAAAGAGGATTACCTTATAATTATCATTCCTTACTTCTAATTAATGTATTGAAATATGTCGGAGGGTAATAATTGTGTGAAAATATAAGCATGTTGACCTTGTGTTGTGATAAATTGAATAATGATATCTCTTTTTTGTGTGTGATCCCAAAGAAATTGATGCCTAATATATATGTGTTTTGAACTAGAGTGATGTGTAGGGTTTTTACCTAAGGCAATAGTACTAGTATTATCACAAAAATTTGTGTTTTTGTAAAACTCATTCCAAAGTTTGGGAATGTGAGTTGCATCCACAACACTTGAGCACAACAACTTACATCTGCAACAAATTCAGCTTCAGGAGTGGAAAGTTCTACTATGTTTTTCTTTTTTTCATGACAAAGAAACTAATGAATCTCTTAAAAATGAAAACATTCATATGTACTTATTCTATCCATTATACATCCACCAAAGTCAGCCTCCAAAAAACATTTAAAAAAATCATTTCTAGAAGAATAAAATAGTCATAGATCCATGGTTCAATTTATGTAGTGAAAAATAATTTTCACTACCATTAAATGAGATTCCTTAGGATTGGATTGATATCTTGTACATAATCACACTGAAAAATTATTTCTTGACTACTAGCTGTCAAGTATAGTAACCTTCTAATCATACATCTAAATGATGTTTGATCCACTAGTTTCCCAGATTCATCAAGATCACTTGAATTTGAGGTACCAATGGGAGTAATAATTCTCTTATTAATGTCATATCCATAATTTTTATGAATATAATTATTATAATTATTTTGAGATATATAAGTTCTTTCAGGTTATTGAGAAATTCAAAAACCTAGGAAAAATGTTAACTCACCCATCATACTCATTTCAAACTCAGGTTTGTTTAAATCCACAAAGGAATTAGTTAACGATTGACGAATTGAACCAAATATAATGTCATCAACATAAATTTGAACAATCAAAATATTTTTCATATCTTTATTTATAAAAAGGTTTGGATCATCATTTCCATTAAAATAATTATTTTTAAAAAAATATCATCTAAGTCTATCATATCAGGATGTAGGAGCTTTCTTAAGTCCATACAGAGCTTTGGTAAGTTAGACAACATGTCCGGGTTATTTTGTATCTTAAAAGCCATGAGGTTGTTCGATATAAACTTGATCTTGAACATAACAATTATGGAAATCACATTTTACATCCATTTGAAAAAGTTTTAAATTAATGAATGCTGCAAAGGCATGTATAATATGAATAGATAAAATTCATGCTACTAGAGAATAGGTATCCTCGTAGTCTATTCCTTCTTGTTGATTACAGCCTTTAGGAACTAATCTACATTAATTTATTAATATGACTCCATTCTCATCACACTTATTTCTGAAGTCCCATTTGAATCCAATAACTAATGTTTCATTTGGTCTTTCAACCAATTTTCAGACTTTCTTCCATTCGAATTAATTTATCTCACCTTGCATGGCTTTTATCCAATCACCATCACCCAATGCTTCATTAGTGCTTTTTGGATCCAATAGGGAATGGAATACTAGATTTTCTACTTAATTACATAATGATCTTCTAGTCCATACAGGTTGATTTATATCACTAATGATACCATCCCTGTGATGATTCATTAGATACTACTGATTTACATTTTTTTAAACTTTTTCATCAACATAGGGTAGGAAAAACTCTAGTGTAAATGTCTCAGATACATTTTCTTGAACATTTTACTTATCAGAAGGATCTTCTATCATGGGTTAATAATCTGTTTTTGAAAACACGTCTGAGGATGTAGGTTGGGGTTTTTTGAAAACAAAGGGATCAATTTCATCAAATTTGACATGTACTGTTTCTTCAACAGTACAATTTTTTTGATGGAAATTCTACAAGGCTTTGAAGTTTTAGAGTAGCCTAAGAAAATTCCTTAATCAGATTTTGGTGTGAATTTATATAGATTTTCTTTAGTAATCAGAATGAATACATTGTAACCAAATACCATGAAGTTGGATAGTCTAGGTTTTATACCCTTACATAACTCATAAGAAGTTTTATTATGAAATGGTCTAATCAAAAACGGATTTATAGTATAACATGAAGTACATACAGCTTCAGCTAAAAAATGTTTTGATATAGAATATTAACTCAACATGGATCTAGTTATCTCATCAAGAAATCAATTTCTTCATTGAACAACACAATTTTGTTGACGAGTTATTGGTGCAGAGAAGATATTAGTAAAGCCTTTTTTACTACAAAAAGTTTCAAAATAAATTTATTGAAATTCACCTCCATGATCACTATGAATAGTTATCAAAGGATGATTTTTCTCATTATTAACATGGGTAGTGAATATTTTGAAATACAAAAATGCTTCATATTTATTTGCTTGAAAATAGAACCTTGTAAATTTAGTGTAATCATCAACTAAGACAAATAAATAATACTTTACTCTAATGCTTACAATTTTTGTTGGTCCAAAAAGGACCATATGCAATAATTTTATTGCATCAGTAGTTTAAAATACACCGACAGATTTAAAACATGATTTATGTTACTTTCCATATTGTCAAGGGTCACACACTTTAGAATAATCAAATCTATGCTCTGGTAGATCTTTATCTAGTCTTATCATATAGAGTTTACATAGGTTTTTAAGATTATAAATAGCTAATATTCTATTCCATAACCAAGAACGATCTTCCATTTCACTAAGGCATGTTAGATCTTGGTTCCTATGATCTTCTATGATTATTGTGTATAAATTCTCTTGCTTATGGGAAAAAAGAATAAACTCTTCCTTGGAATTGTGTAATAAGTAATTGTTATCCCTAAAATTCACAATGTAACCTTCATCAGATAAGTGACTTATTCTAATGAGGTTGTTCCTATGACCCTTAATAAATAAAAAATTTGAAATAAAATTTTTTCCAAGAAAAACAGTGTTACCTATACCAAGAATTTATCTCTTTACACTACCTCTGAAATTGACTTTTCCTTCTTTCGTCTTGATAATATATCCATAGATGTTATTATTACCAGTCATATTCCAGGAACGTCCACTATCCATGTACCATGTATTGTAGTTGGTACATTCTTTATTTTCCGTAAAATAAGAATGTTAGAATATGGGAACCCAAAATTTCATGGATATGGAAAATTATGATAGTATTATCATGGATATCCGCATTTTTATAGAAAAATAGGATTTATGGAAACCTAAAGACTGATTTTATTTATGGAACAATATTTGGCCTAATGCACACCACACTGACACTTAGTATAGAATAAAGCGTATTGAGGAACAATATAATTGTTATAGAAAATCGGTTTTCAATTTGTTTAATCAAAACCTGAATTATACCTTTTGATTTGGATTTGAGAAATTTTTTTATCAAAATATTCTTTACCTGTGGAAAATTTTGATAAACACTTCCTCAAGGAAAATATTTCAAATTTTAAACTAATAATTAAGTTATTTTCCTCAAAAAATCATATTTAGTACTAGAGATAGGATCCAAAACATTTTTATTAAAAATTACTTTTTCTAGATCCTTAGAAAGTTTATCTTAATCAGAATTTACTTCATCAAGATTCATAGAATGGTTTTTAAAAAATTATTTTTATTATCAAGATCATTAGTAAGATCAGAAATTTCTTTTAATAAAATAGATTCTCTAGAATTTTATTTTTCATGTTTATTTGAAACTTTACAATTTCTAATATCAAGCAGCATAGAAAATCTAGAAACTCTCTCATAGGAAGGAAAATAATTATCATTATCTGATAAAGTAGATTCTTCATCTGAAGAAAAATTTCTATCAGGAAAACATTCAATTAAATACATATTAGATAAAGATTATTCTCTTTGTATCTTAGCCATAAGAAAATGATTTTGAAATAGAGTTATCGCTATAAGACCAATATTCTTTTACTCAAAATATTCATATTGTGAAGAGTCATCAGAAGAATATCCACCACTGGTACTCCAATTTTCATTAGCTTTGAAGACATTCTTATTCTTTGATTTTTAAAACATCTCTGTGTTTCTCTGAGAATTTCTATCTTTATTGTATCTTTTCTTAATCAAGGGACAATAAGATCATATCTGACTAGTTATTCTACATTATTAGTATGTCACATTTCCATCTTTCTTATCTTTTCTATCTTTCCTTCTATATCTATATTGAAAGCCTTTCTTCCCAACTATCTGGTTCATCCTTTGACCATGATTAGCTAGTTCATTTTTAGAAGGTTCACATTCACATGATTCAGATAAAATAGTAACCTTATTAGATTTAGATATCAAAACTCTCTAAGGAGTCTTGGGTTTTATATGATTAGAAGTGGTTGTAAAATCAACACTTCCATTCCAATTATTCTTTTTAACATTGTTAGAATCTCACTTCATTCGAGTCTCATGTTGAAAAACTGTTCCAAAAAATCACCTAGAGTTATCTGTGAGACTTTTCTATTCTAATCTATAGTTGTTCTATTTGATTCCCACTCGTTAAGAATGATATCTATAATCTTTTACTCATGTTATTGATCACCCAAATCATTTTCACCCATGGATTGTATGATATTGAAAATAGTCATAATCCTTTATTATACCATACAAACTATTTCTCCATAAGGAAAGATAAAACCATGATACTCAGCACTAAGCATAGCTCTTCTAGTTTCAATAACCATGGATGTACCAAAATGTGTAACTTTAGGAATCATCAATATGTAATTTTCTGATTCAAAAGATGAAATATGGCTATATATATTCCTAGTCATGGAGCATAACAAAGTATTGTGGACCTTTTAGTTTAGTTGTTATTCTGACTTCTCATTATTAGTAAAATCTCTAACCTCTTTATCATGAATTTTATAATCTCCAGTAAGAATAAAAATGTTTTCCAATACAGTATTGATGAAAAGAATTATTTCTATGATCTCTATAATATACATAATCCTTTCAATCAAAAAAGGTGGTCTAGTAGAATTAAGATTTTCTATGGAACCAATATTAATTCATTCCATCATAATGAAAATCTTTCGACAAGAGCATGATAGTAAAAACAATTTGTAAACAATGAAAAAAATATGATCAAGGGAAATATTCATAACCACGGATAATTTATAACTATGAAAACTGAGAAAAAATACATATATGTGAATATAAGTATTTCAGAGAGCTCCTCAGATACTAATTGTAGGATCGAAAAGTGAATGTAGATTCTCATAATAAAAGATGGTGGGTGAATTGTATATTTTAAAAATTTCTTTGGAACCATTAATGTTGGTATAATACTTAAGTTTTAAGCCTTATGGAAAAAATATGTTAATCAAGGATAAACTAGGTAAATTCACAAGAACTATTATTTCTACAAACATTCTACATTCCTGAAATATTGTTTTGGAAATTCAAGTTCTGGAAATGTGGTTCTAGAAATAAAACTTAACAAAAGTTTATTTGGTAAATATTATACCATAATGTGTATTGAATATTATTAATCGAAGTATAAACAACAAGAAAGTATAATACAGTTATAAATTCCTTAATAATCAAAATACCTTATAAAAAACTTCTAATAAAAGAGAAAAGATGTGTGAGATCATTTAACCCAAATAGTATTGTATCCAACAAACATGGATAATGGTATCATGATTTATATATTCAAGAAAGTCTATCTTACCAACACTAGTGTAAGCCCTCGATACGAGTATCAGAATCTATCTTTCTATCCCTGCATGCCCTCAAATTCAAGGTAGTTTAAACTCTATATTCATATCCCCAGAAGCCCTCGGACATCTAGGTAGTCAGAACCCCTATCTTCTTATCCCTGGAAGCCCTCGAATGTACTCATCAACATTCGTAGTCGCAAAATGGAATTCAGAACAATATGTTCAGTACACACTATGAAATGGATTATGTCTCTAGAAATAACTTCACATCATGTAATATTTAGAGTTGTAGAAAAAATCATCAATGTTGTGATCTCTTTCAAATGATCTCATATTTATAGGTACATCTCAAACGATCGGTTTCCTCCTCCAACATTCATATTTTTTCTTAAATTTTCGAAGGACCTATACATGTGTCACTCAATCAATGGTTAGTGAGAAATAGGATGTATTACATCGATTCATAACTATAATAAGGATAAGAAAAATATTTTTATTTACTCAATAACATTTATCGGAGTATAAGGAAAAAGTTCAGAGTCTCATTAAAAGATCGTAGTCTAACATACATGAATATTTCAAATTATTTTTCCTAAGAATTCATAACCTGAATTCCATAGAATTTGTAGTCATAATTTCAAGGAAATTCGGAGTCTGAATTCAGAGGAATTCGTAGTCCAAAAATAGAAATTTTGGAGTTTGAACATAGAATGTTCTGATTCTGAACTTTGAATGTTTGGAGTCTTCTCATAGAAATTTCGGAGTGTAAACATTTAATGTTCGTAATATGAATTCGGATCATAAAAAAATAATTCTCTATATTCAAGGCCCTATAGGATTCCTC
This sequence comes from Viscum album, assembly GCA_963277665.1. Taxonomy (NCBI): domain Eukaryota; kingdom Viridiplantae; phylum Streptophyta; class Magnoliopsida; order Santalales; family Viscaceae; genus Viscum; species Viscum album. The sequence goes on from OY728161.1 coordinate 1,600,255,393, forward strand.
GTTTTTATTTATAAAACTGAATTTTTCACTTAAAAATAAAAATAGATAGGTTTAGAAAAAAAATTGTCATGAACAATGAAAACATGGTAATGATAAATTTTCTTTTGGGAAGGAAAATTTCCCATTTGAATGAAAAACATGCTAAGGAGAAAATTTCCTCGAGGAAGGAAAATTTATTTTAAGGAAGGAAAATTTTAATTATCAAGATAAAATAAATTTTGGCTTAATATAAGGTTTTTGTGATATTAAAAAAAATGAAGGAATTGAAAAGTAATAAGGAAACCTTATTGAATCAACATTCTTTTTTTACATAACAGTAAAAATGAAAAATATATAAAACAAATTTTATAAATAAATTATCACATTAATAATTTCCTAATCCTAATATCTATTTTCACATCCTATAAATATCTATGTGTAATATTAAATCATATAATATTCTTTGGTGGCAGTTGATTATAGTTATTGAACACGAGTGGATCTCATGTAAATTTATAAGAGATAAAATTTCCTGCACAAATTATTTCAATCAAAACATAATTTTTCATTTTTGTATTGGTTTTGGCCTATAAAAAAATATTGATATTAAGTGGTTATGGGATGTTGTTGTGAGTAGTTAGTGAATGGGGATAGAGTATATACGATACATTGTGTAGTTTTTTTCTTCAATGCGTAACAAATATTCGTATAAATAATTATTATAAGGTGACTGTTTTCAGATAATAAGTAAAATGATCATAAAACATTTTATATATATTGTATATCATGTGTGAAATCCATGATCAAAGAATATTATAGTACAATGAGGGGTTCAACACAAAAACATACATTTTTCTTTACAAAGAATGTTTGAGTAAGAAGGAATGCTTCCTAAACAATACTAGAATCATATCTAGTTGAAACCATGTTGGAATAAGTTAAATGAATGGTTTCCCTGACATGGATATTCTGAAACTGGATGTATGATTAAAATGGTGTACAAGACCTAACAATATAGTGAAATATTCAATGTAGAAATATAATAATCAATCATAGTATTAAATGATTTTGTGAAGCACCACACTGCAGAAGTGACTATTTCACATTTTCTCTCTATAGTTAACTTGGAATGTTTGTGGAATAATATAGATTATACACCATAGTCATATGAATATATAGATTACTATTTCTTTACTGAAGATACCACACTATTTTTGATATTTGGATCATTTATTGTGGTTCTGGATATTTTGGGACCTTTAAATGACATATAATATTCTAAAACATAACAAGAGGAACAAGTGGAAGACCCCTTCATACATCATGGGTCACTACATGAGAATTTTGTGTCCCGTGAACCTTAAATACCTCCACAACATGGTCCATATTCAACTATATAATGAATTTTTGTAGTTAAAATTAATAGGTAAGAACACCTCCTCATGCCGTAATAGATGAAGATCAATATAGAGGTAGCCTTATAGGATAATCTAATTAGTTCTACCAATATTATTTACATGGTTTAATATTTTAGATTTTGTTGTTATTACACACTATTATAAATAAAAATAAATTTAATAGTCATGCTTAAAATTTGTGATGATATGAGTTTTTTGATTCATGTAGGCGATTTGAAATGAAATTTAAATTCTAATATAATTTTCAATGATTATAAAATATTATATATATTTCAAAAGAGTATATTTATTGAGATACAATAAGTGATATATAAAATAATAATATGTTTTGTATATTTTTTATATAGCAATGATTCTATGAATATCCAAAGAAGAAAAAACAAATATGAATAAGAAGAATATTTTACTAGATGTGTGCATCTGTTGTGCATAAAATTTGAAATATATAGTTGTTTCGTTGAAATATTGAATAATAAATTGATCTTTTTCATTATAATTAATATAGAGTTGATGTGTAATATTTTAGTACACTAAAATCATAGAGGAATTACATTTTATTGAAATTTTTTCTATTTTTACAAAATAATTTATAATTATAAAGTACAATACAGACTTTTGTATGAGATGAACTAATGAATTGTCAATATATCATTAAAATTTAATTTCAAGGTTATAATATACTCATTATACACACATGATGATTCATGTGTATAATTTTATCATAAATGAATCCATATCACACCAATGATTAGTCTTTACACATTAAAAGGTAAACATTGTAAATATATAATGTTACCTTATTAATTTTGTATTTTTATATTTTCAATAAATAATCACTAACTCCTAATCATGGATGAAATATATTTTAAAATAAACATAAAAATACTATTGATCACATATTCACCTCTGTCTCAGAGATATATATTTTTCCAATACATTGTTTATAATGTTGTATCGAAACCATGTTCACATTGTTATTGATTTTCTATTTAATGTTGTTTACATTTTATTTCAATCTATATATATTTAAAGCATAACTCATTATTTTTTATTATCCACTAGAAATATTTGTAATTAATTAAACGATAAGGGGATTCCAATATTTGATGTTAAAATATATTACAAATGGTAATTTAGGATAATTTGATATCCATACTCTGTTAGTTACGATGTATTAGAGTTCACTACTGATTTGTTGTTTCCATAGGATGATGTTGGTTCTATAAACAAATATCTAAAGAATATAGGGAATGTTTGAATTTAAAAAAATATTACACTATCATCAATCTAGAAAAGTTATTTTTTGGAATTCAAAGGGATCAACACCTCTAATTCTCTCTAAAATAAACTTTATAATATATATGATGGAATACTAACTAAAGATATATAATTTATAGTTTTAGAGATATTTTTTTGATGATATTATAATTCGTCATGATTAAATTATTGACATTTTCTTTATAATGGTGAATTATGTTATGATAACCATAGAAGTATATAGTGTGATGTTTGAATATGATAATATTTTTAAAATTATAAATTTTTAAAACTATTCTATGTATATTACCTGATATATTGAAATATAAAGATGATTATTTGGATAGAAAATATTCAAGTGATAAATCTTATATGATTTTATAAAATCTTAATATTGTATAGAATGAAAATTTATTATACTACCAATAACAATGATAATTTCTAAAAGGAAATATTTTTTAAATCCACAATTTAAAAAAAATTAAGACGAAAAATATTATCAATGATGAAAGATCCTGTTTTTCAGAATATAATGATGAATTAGATGAGATATTTGATAAAACTATTTATCATATCTCTAGAAACATGAGATGATTGAATGTAAAGATAATACTAAAGATTCCTTTGAATTATCAAATGTAGATCTATTGTAATTTATACAGCAATTTGGCTAAAATCCAAAACCATTGAAGATAATGAATAGGAATATGATATAACAAGAATATTTAGAATAATAAATACCATAATTAAAACGTTTCATATAATTATATGTTTTTTAATGTCAACAACTTTCATAGGATGATCAATATATCGAAAGAAGGTAGTAACTATGAGACTAAATCTCAAGAAGATTTTTCCATTGGTGGTGAAGTTGCTGAAAATGCTCAGTGATGCCATTAATGAATTCATTATTTTAAGGTATTAAATTGCTTCCAAAAGAATAAAATAATAAAATTTTGATAATGAATTAGTGATAAAGATATAATTAAAATAATCACACTCACTGTTTTCTAAATAGGAGATAGATATCAAGAAAATTGAAGATAAATGCTATCCCTTTTAACAGTAAATCATTTTTTATTTAAAAATGAATAGTATATATTTATGGATTAGGATAATGTTTTTTTATAATTTTCTAGATGATGATAATACTATTATCATCATTTTTTACGAAAAATTAATTAAAAAAATTAAAATTACTCATATCACTTTCAAAACATACTTAATCGGAAGAGAATAATATTTAAAGAAATAGAGATCCAATGTTTATAATTTTATTTTTTAAGTAATTTTATTATATAATAAGTTTGAATATCATTAATAAAAACATATATATTTCCATATATTTAATATAAAAAAATAATCTTTTTGTAACAGATCAATAAAGAAGAAACAGTTCATGAAGATAATATTTTTTACTAACTCATTTTATGTTACAAAATATAGATATTCTTGGATAACTAAAATAATTGAGAATTTTGAAATAACTACATCATTTAAAAGTAAATAAAAAGTTTTCATATAATTATAATGATGTTTTTATTTCACCAAATTTTTTATTCCACAAAAATGAATTAAAATTAGTGACTCTGCAAAGGTTAGAAGATGGTTGATAAAATCATAGAAACAAGTTACATTAAAAAGTTGAATAACATTATCATATTATTGATGGTATTTTGTGTGATTTGAAAATATAAAGAATATGTTTTGGTTCATTTACCAATAAGGTAATAAATTTATAAGTTAGGGTAGGAAATTATTGTGGGGGATTCAGTCCTCCCAAAATAAGGATGTTCAAAAACATGGTTAATAACTCTAGACACAGATCACATATCATTTTTGATATAATTTATTAAATCTACGGTATGTTGGATAATTCTAGTCATCATGAAAAATATATCTGTAAAATTTTATTATCCCAAAAAAATATTAATTTTATTTCACAAAATCCTACGATGAAGAATAAAAAAATAAAAGAAGAATAAATTAATTTCAATAATAAAACTTATCTAATCTAGATGGAAAATTTTATGGATCATGCACAACGAATTCGAATTCAACATGATAATATATTTAAAAATCATACATGATATTAAAAGTTGTCAATTTCATTTATTTACATTTTTAATGATGAATCTCTCTATATTAACTAATTTTATCAATAATTATTAGAAAAGATAATTTATATTCACACAACACTCTATTTGTTGATTAATTGAAAAATAATTCAGCTACATGTTTTGTATCTCTATGATAAAGGTAATGAATTGGTATTAAAAAATTTTGGATTATTAGTTAACATTAATCATGATTGAAAAATTGTTTCAAATTAAAATGGGTTAAAGGAAATATATTTCATGTGGGGTTTGCTGAAAATTCATGATATGTAATTATAAACGAAAAAATTGGATTATCAAATTCAAGGTTTTTATATATTGGAAAATGGATGAAAAATTTGATCACTTATATAGATAATGGTCGTAATGTTCAATTAAAAAAATTAAAATAATATAATACGTGATCAACATAGTAAGAGGGGGATATCATTAACTCATTTCCCGAGATAGTGGTTGTTCTATCTACTCAACCACTAGAGCTCATTCAATTAGGTTTGTGTTGGCATATAATGATGTAATCAAACAAAGAATACTATTTTCTGGTTATCTTAATTTATGACTTCTCTCATAATTATTATGTTTTTCATAAACAAAAATTAGATTCCTTATATCAATTTAAAACATTCCAGATAAAGTGCAAATATATTTTTTTCTATTAAAAATATCTATAATGATACTATAATGGAGTATTAAAGCAAGAATATTAAATATTATATGGATAAATGTTTAATCCAACATTAACTATGTGAAGTATACACAACACAAAAAATTGTGTGAATAAATGAAATGATAGGAATATGATGAGATTGATTAAACAATTCTAGTAGATCATGGTACTTCTTATTATATATTTAAAAACAACTGGTTTGGGGGTTCATTTTTAGATGTATTTTTTTCACCTAATAAACACATATATGTCCTCGTATGTGATGTATTCTTAATAATTCCCTTGTTTTTGGTAACTTTGGAATTCATTATTCTTTGTGTAATCATGGTAAAATGAAAGAATCACTAAAAGTTTTATAGTTGATTATTTTTTATTATTTACTATATGTTATATAAATGGAAGAGGTAATAATTATTTTATAAAATAATGTAAAATACATCATTAATTATATCAATTTTAGAGTATCGGAATAATAAAAAATTCTAATGAATAAGCAAGTTATAAAATTGATGGTGATGTTGTTTCTGATGAATAGTTTAAATAAATACCTGATGAAGGAGAAAAATTGGGATATATATTTGTTGGACAAAATATTCTTATATTTTATGTGATTAGGAAAAGAATCATTTAATTAATTAAAATTTTACAAGGCATATTCATGTTAAAACATCATTGGTGATCAGGGAAAGAATTTTTAAAATTAGGATCACTATTGGAAATCAACTCATACTTCATTGTATTCTAAATTTTATCCATCAGTTATAAAATATGTTAAGAAGAATTAATAATGGATTATTTTTATTTATGAAAAAAAGTATCATATATTGATGAATTGTACATGGTAGTTGGTACCCAAGAAAAAAGAAAATAATATAACTGTGATAATGTGGGTGTTATAGGAAAAAATGAATGTGAAACCTAAAGTGGTGTGAAATAACAAAGATTGGTTCACAAAGGTTATTTATAAGTTGATTAAAAATATATTGATGATAATTTTTAAATGTTTTAATGCCATAAAACAATATTAATGATTCACTATATTATAGGTAATATGTAGTATAATATTTTTTAGATTGATGTCAAGTCATCTTTCCTCAATGGTAAATTATAAGTACACGTGTATAATAAGAAACATTGTGGTATCATTCTTAGAGAAGTTAATATGAATTTATTGATGATAATAAATGATTTATATGGTTTGAGGAAAACCACAAGGGAATTATAATATATTCCATAAAAATTCTTAATGAGTTATACATTGATAAATGGAATAATGAATTCTAGTCAACACATAAATATGATAAACGTGTACATATTCTTACTATTTTATATATATGAAATAATATTTTCTTCTAATTATAATTAAATGTCTAAAACTATATCATTGGATATGAATTATTTTTTGATAAGTACATTAATTGGTAAATAAGGTATTTTCTTGTTTTATAGATTCCTCAAAAGTGATATTACAAGATTATTTCTCAAAAAATGTATAACAATGAACTTAATAAAGGATTCAGTATAGACGATATATTGTTATTTTCTATACAAATTTTTTTTAGGATCTAATATTTTCAATAAGGAACATGTTAAGGATGTAGATCTAATGGAATTATTAATTAACATTAGTAGAATACCAGGCCAAAATGGTTCATGAATTAATAATGTATCCATTGTTATACTTTGTTCACTATATCATAGTTCTCTAAAAGTGTCATATTTATCTGTTGGAAATGGTATTATAATATATTTTAATGGATTGATTGATTTTGATATAAAATATGATTGAAAAGGAATTATTAATCCTTTTGGTTATATTGATCTCGATTGGAATGGATGTCTTGATGATAGAAGTTTGACATCTAGTAGAGTTTTATATCTCTTATATAGGCATGCTTTTTGATACTGTTAGAGTATATGTTTTATGACATTGAATAGATATTAAGTGTAATATGTGTCTTCCAATCATCTATTGACTAAGTTATATTTTATTAATTCATGGATGATTGATTTAAAAGTTGAAGTGAAGTTTCCACTTCTCATAGAATGTGACAATCAATGTGTTATTTATTTATCAAGTAATCATGATCTGTATTCATGAAATAAAATCATTTATATCAAATATCATTTAATATAGGGACATTTATTGAAATATTAGTTTCATGTATAATTCATTCCTACATATGATCAAATTATATTTGTTTTCACTAATCCATTATTAAAGGAATAATTTCATAATTTTTGGTTATGTTGAGAAATCAACCACTATATTCTCAAGGATTAGTCATGATTTATCATTCAAATAACACATCTTACTTTTGAATATTCAAATAAAGTGTGTATAAAAATAAAAAATAAATTTTTATCTATAAATATATATATCCAATAATGTTTTTAAAAATTGGATGAATATTTATTTGGGATGTATCCTTTGATGTGTGTTTCTTTTTAAAGTATAATCATATATTTTGAGATAGTACGTAAAAGGGGAATTTAGTAATTTAAACATTAGTTATTTTATGTGAAATATTATAATAGTTTATTGATTTACATGTAGGTCGTTACGATAATTTTTACAATAACCCTGCTCATTATTACACGTATAACCAAGATTTATTACATAAAATATTAACTTGATAGAACATAGAAGATCATGTGGTATAGTGTATTTTGGAATAAGGAACATTAAATAATTAATTAAACAATGTAACACAACATCTTCATTAATAAATTCTTTTACATGACCAATACATTCCCTCGTACATAGCACTGCATTGGTTAACCTCTAGATATGAATAAGAAATGTGGGATATATAAATACCAGTATGGAGTAAAGAAGTAAATACATGAATAATAAAATACATGTTAGAAAATAGGCATATCAATGGATTATAAAATAAACATGAACATAAAGGAATGATATAGAATGATTATGATAACATGGACATGTGGAAACCACACTTAACATGATATTAGCTCTAGCCAAGTGTTAGTGAACATAGAGCATGAGTAAAACCACATTTCACTTTAATTATCATGAGTAAACCCTTTTTGCACTTGACGTATAATGACACCACTCTAGAACCAATGCAATGGAGAGATATCAGGGCGCACCCTTTTAAACATTTAAATTCATGTATAAGTGTGCAAAATGGATCATATAACATGGATTCATTGAATAGAATAATTTATTCCATGAAACAGGAATATGAAATTCCTACATAAAACTATTTAATTATTAAGTAAATGTTCATTATTTTTTATACTCTTGATAGATAAATGGACATGGTACTCACTACACAATGACATTGGCATGGAAAATCACAGTGCAATTTTGGCAGCATAATAGTGTGACATATGAATTCATAAAAATTTATTAAGAGAGATAAGGGTATGTCTCATCATGTGTACATGAAATGGAAAGTAAGGGGGTCATATAGATTCATTTCCAAACACAATTAATTTAATTTAGATATATAATATAAAATAATTTCTAGAATGTAAATGAGGAGACAGAAATTCCTTACGAAATTTCGGCATGGTAACAGGTGTACATTTGAGGAATTTAATGATAGAGTAAGGGATCTCTCATTATTCAAATTAAATATGACAATATGGGTGAGGTGCGAAGTCATACCCCAACATTTTTTATTGATTATGAATGGTCATAATAATATTAAGAAACATGGATAAATTTTAAAACTAATAAATCCCTTACGTGGAAGTGTGATCCCGAAGCCGTTGGAGGGGCGTCAGAGAGGCATCATGGGAGTTTGGGGTGCCATGGATGGAATCTAGGGAGATTAGGGAAGAGGTTGGATGAACTCCAAAGGAATTTATTGAAGAGGAAGTGGGAGAATGGGTAGGATTATATAGGAAAAATGAGGGAATTCATTATTATTTAGGTATGGAACACCACAAATTAAACAAATTAAAACCACAAACCAAATCAAGGAGTTCTTCCATGGTTTTAGCCGAAGGGGAGTGGAAAACATTATTTTATAAGGCCAATGGCCTAACTTCTTAAAATATTAGGTTTGATTATGTGGAGGTGAGTCACACTCTCAAGGAAATCAATTTAAAATTCTAAAATGTTTTCTATGTCTTAAATGGTCCACTAATGAATTGTAAATCAAATGAAACAAAAATAAAATCACATTATTTTAATGGAGAAATATATTTTAGATGAAAATCATGTTTATATAATTTTATTACAACACTATTGGGTCATTATGATGTCATAAAACTTATTATATATTTAAACAATATTTAAATTTTAACAAAAACATTTAACATCTCATAAAATTTCAAAAAATATAATGTTTGATAATTTATAAATCCTGATATCAAAAATAAAATTCATTTTATCTAAATAATTTTCTAGTTATCTTATTTTTTTCTTCTTAAATAAAAATCGACATTTATCGAAATTTCATGGGATTTGACAAAAATAGCTTTCAAACCATAATAAAAATCCAAATTTTATTATATAGTCATTTATATTTAATAAAAAATAATTTAGGGATGATATTTTATTAACATATTATGTAATTCAAAAATCAATTAATTCATCAAAATAATATTTTTAATTAATTAAAAATTCAATTTTTTTCGTAAAGAATGCTTCTTAAAGTAATAATAATAAGATGAATATTTATTCTCTATAAAAAATAATGTACATAATACTAGTACCGGGGAATCATTACATAACCCCTTATAACACCTACATAGGACTGAAGGGTAACATCTATGATGGTGAAAAACTCTTGGGGTGGCTTGGATAACATCGCTCGAGTGGTAATATCTATCAACTTCCACTTCTCCTGTAGGAGGTTCCATTCTAGCATAACATGTTGAATCTCATATTTAGATTGTTTAAAAGTAAATCCCAATAACGCCACCACCATTCTGAACATTAACAAATGGGATTCATATGGAGCAATTCTATTGTGTGAGGCATTTACATCCATTGTCTGAGTAAATTGAATTTGTTAATGATCTATATTTATAATAATCATGTGATCATTGTTCAATGAATATATTATCAATGGTAAAAATTCATAATGATATTTTAAATATCCATAACATTAAACAAAATATTTGAATATGTGATATATCTATCTTATATAAAATATATTTAATTAGATCAAAAAGAATATTCATTATCAAAAGTTTGGGCCATTACAATCTCCCCCCCCCTTAAGAAATTTTTCCCTTGAAATTTCCTATTACATTCTAAGACACAAACATGTGTGGGTTCTATTCCTTCATTTCCTCCTCAATCTCCCATGTTTCCTATTAGTACATATGGTTTTTCCATACTATCATGACCAGGTGGGTAGTCTTTTTACGTATTACTTTATGTCTGCGATAAAAGATCTACACTGGATACTCCTCATAAGAAAGATCATCCACTAACTGTACTTCCTATGAATAGAGTTCATGTGAAGGTTCCACTATGTACTTCTGTAAAATTGATACACGAAAGATATCATGTAATTTGGTCATGGTTAGAGGATGTCCTAGATCATAGGCCATAGCTCCAAAATGATATAAAACATTGAAAGGGACAATGTACCTATGACTTAAAATCTCTTTTTTCCAAATCTCATTACCTTATACCATAGAGATATGCATATAAATACCATTTCTCCAACTATGAACTCAAGGTTTTGTCGATGGTTATCTACATAACTCATCTGTCGACTATGGAATGCCTTGATATATTCCTAAATGAATTCCACTTTCTCCATCATTTTTTCTCCATTTAGGGTTCTACATGATTATGCTCACTTACATTATCCCAACACTCTGGTGTTATACCCCTCTTCCCATAAAGGTACTACTATTGTTCCATTCATATTCTTGAATATAAAATTTTATTGAAGGAGAATTCAACCTATTCAAGAGGTTGGTCGCATCAACCATTGTAGTCCATATATCATGATCTTAACATATCTTCTAGTGTCTGAATATTTTGCTCAGATTGACCTTTAGTTTGGGGATGATAGGCCATATATAAGTTTATTTCAGTGCTTACATCATGTTGGATACTTTTCCAAAATTACAAGGTAAATTTCAGATCATGATCGAATACAATAGATAGTGGTACTCCATGCATTCTTAACACTTATATGATTTAAATCCTTGAATTATTATCCGATAAGAAATCTTCATGAATCACGATAATGTGAGTTGACTTCATAAGACAATCCACAATGACCCATATAGCACTGTATCATCTATATGTACTTGGAAGTCCAGTGAAAAAGTCCACGGAAATGTTATCCAACCTCCATGTCGGTATGTTTAGTGGTTGCATCATCCCTTTAGACTTTTTCCTATTTGTGTTAACATGCTAACATAATAGGTACATTGATTTATATTACGCTATCTCCCTTTTAATAATGTCCCACAAATGTTTTCTCAGAGATCATGATACATCATTGTTCTCTATATGTTAATAGAGAAGGTTGAGCTATGTGCGTCATCCAGAATCTCATTATTTATCTCTTTATCATATGGTACATGTAATTGTGACCCAAATCTAACAATTTCATCCTTGTAAACCACGAACTCTAAGGATTTACCATTTCTGATAGCATCCACACTTTTCAAAATTTCCTCACCATTTCTATGAGTATCGTTTATTTTCTCCATGATGGATGGTTGAGAAATAATTAATGAGATGATTGATTATGTTTTTCCGTTAATTTTTCCCATGTGCATCCTATTAAAATCTATGAAGATTGGATCATTTTCAATTATCATCATTGATAATTATATTGGATCTTTTCTACATTGAGAATCTGTCACCTTGTTTTCCTTACAGGGATGATAGTGGATAAAGATGTCATAATCCTTGATGAGTTCTATCCATATGTGTTGGTGAATATAAATGATTTTTTTGTGAATATATATTTTAGGCTACTATGATTAGTATATATGTCACACTTCTCCTCATTGAGATAATGTTTCCATATTTTCATTGCAATGATCATAATCTCCAAATCCAGATCATGTGTGGGATTGTTTTGCTCATGGAGTTTTAGCTGCCTTGATGCTTAGGCTGTCACATTATCATTTTCTATTAGTACACAACTTAAACCCTTCTATGAAGCATCACAGTACATCATAAAAGGTCCTCCACTTATTGGGAGTGTGTGTACTGATACAGTGATAGTCATTCTTTTATACTCCTAGAAGCTCTTTTCTCATTCATCACTACTATAAATCATTACACCCTTCCCATATAGATTGGTAATACAGTTGGAATATTGTGATAAATTCCTCAAAAATTGTCGATAATATCCAGATAACCCCAAGATTCTACAGATATCTGTTACATTCATTGGCCTTGTCCATCCCTCTACTACAACTGTCTTCGAGAGATCCACATATATCCCATAGCTTGTGAATATATGACCCAAGAATGTGAGCTCGTTCAACCAGAACACACACTTTTTTTACATATCATTGATATTTTCCATTTACAAGGTCTCCATTATAGTTATTAGATACTCCACATGATCCTCCCTAGTTTTGGACTATATTAGAATATAATATATAATGACTACAACAACAATTTTGATGTAATATATGAAGACTCTATTCATCAAGCCCATGAATATTTCATTATCATTAGTGAGTATGAATGGAATTACTATGAACTCATAGTGCATGTATATTTTACAAAAATAAGTGTTAGGGATATCTTCATACTTCACCCTTACTTGATAATATGCCAACCGCGAATCCACCTAGGAAATGTATTGTGCTCCACACAGTAGATCAAATAAGTAATCAATTCATGGTATTGGATACTTGTTCTTTATCCTAATTTTTTTAAGCTCAAGATAAAAGATTCAAAGGCACATTGACCAATACCTCTTCTTGATGATGATGACTAGTGAACCCCATGGTGAAGCACTTGGGCGTATATATGCTTTATCTAGATTCTTCTATAGTGGTTTTTTCAAATCATCAAGATCCAAACCAACCATTCTATATAAGTTCGTGGATATTGGAAAAAACCCAGGTATATATTCAATTGAGAATTAAAAATATCTTCTAAGAGTAAGAGGAGACAATTCCTCAAGAAAACATCAGTAGATTCCCTCATAATAGGAATTCCTTCAAGGACAATTACATCATTAGAATCAATTATCTTATCTAGATATTAATGATCATAGATTATTAATATGCACGCTTGACATAATAGTGTTAATGAAGATTCATCTTTCTATATTCACTTGTATATAATCAGGGGAAGATTCCCTATATGGAGAGTGATATCCCTCTCATGTAATTTTATGTTGGTTCTATATAACGAAATCCAATCTATGTTGTTAATTGCATCTAATTTTATCATAGGGAGTATGAAGAGGTTCTCTGTAATGTTTAATCCACAAATTATGAAAGGTGGTAGATATATTGGTGGGGTGCAATGATTTACCAATTTTAAACACTCACCGAAATATATACTTCTATTATTTGTTTGGGTGGTTAGATTTTTAAAATAAACTTTTAGGAAACAAAATAATACGTATAATGAGAATAAAAAAGTAAATTCTCTATTCTTGAATGAATAATTTGCTTACCTATCACCACTTCATTGTTGGGGTTCACTTCAGCGGTAGTAATGGAGAAAGCTCCCCCTAACTGCCTTAGTGGCTGTAGGTGGCCCCCGAAATCCCTTGTCATAGAGAACATATTTTCATAGTGACTTAGTTATTTAAATTAGAAATAATTACCAACATGTTGAGGGCTTAATGGAGAGTTTCTCTCCACTTTATCACCCACATGTTTTTGTTGTCAGCATTTTATGGTTCTGTGTCATTCACTTCCACACCTAACGCATTTCCTTGTCCCCTTTAGGCAATTTCGGGGGTGCTTATTTTCACACCTTTGGAAAGTGGGATTCTGTATTCACTTGTTACCAATGGATTTATCCATAAGAAATCATGAATTTAAATCCAACATTCTCTTATTATCCTCTTGAGAGCCCTGAGATTCTCTGATCAACATATTGGCATTTTGGGCACATAAGACATTTTACTCAAAACTATCTTAGTCACAAATTTCTAGGGAATTACTTATGCTAGGTTTCTGTCCCCCAAAAAAAGCTTATCCTTATATTTGGGGGTAACAACAATTCCACAGGTGTATCTTTCAAGCCTTATAAAATTTTCCACATACGCTCTGATGGATTCGTGGTAATTTTTCTTGAGGTCAATGAATTCCATTTCAATCATAAGATAGAGGGTAGGTGGAATATAACTGTCAAAAAAATCATCTGAAAATCCTTCCACTACAATGCCACAATATCCTATTCAGGCTTCCTATTTTTGATCGATCTCCACCATCGATCAACATCAACCTCTATATACTAAACATTTAGATGAACTTTCTCTTGTTCATAACATTGATGGATGGAGAATATCATTTCAGTGGATTTGATCCCTTGTTCAGAAATTGAGGGATCACATGATCCGTTAAAAGTAGGATTCCTTTGTCTCCTAAAGTTGTATATAGAATATTTTTCATTCTAAGGGGGTTTAAAGTTCTTTTTGGCCCATGATTCTATTCAAATCTTGAGGTAACTGAGAGAGTATAATGTAATTGTTCATGAATCTTTCTCCCATTAGATTGAGCATCTCAATAGAACAATCATCACATTGATATTCACATAGGATGTTAGCCCGAGTCCTCCTATTACCAATAATTGGATAGAATAACAAGACTATTAGGGGTTACACATAAAGGATAATCCAAAGACTAAAACGAATGACATAAAAATATCTTTTATTTCTGTAACTTATGTATATATAGGCTTCAAATCTATGTTATCCATGATCTACTTCCATACATATATTCTTAGAGGCATATTTTTATTCCATTAACAATTTTTCATACTATGATTATAAATTTACCAAATCATATCCCCTTTGGTGTGTCATAACCAAGATTGCAGCAATGACTATTGTCGTTTACCAGGATACCCTGGGTCAAGCCCAAAACTCCTTATCATAGTTCTTACTCCTAGGTACATTTGTGCTAGATCCGCCTCTACTTCTTAATATCCCAATAGGGATGTAATTTTTTTTGATAAACCACAAAAAAAGTAATCACCGAAATTTGAGATGTTTTTTTATATTTTGTGTTATCCCTATGGGTTTCACTATGGGTTTTTAATCATAATCCCAAAAAACTAAACCTATCCTACAATACAAACTATTACAACCATGCTCTTTACTACACAAATAAAAATGATTTATTACATTAATTATTCAATTGATACAACATATAATATCAATAGTTATATTGAATTTGGGGATTAAGAACATTACTTAATTACTTAAAACATTAATCACAATATCATTATTGATATCCTACACTTCATGACCACTACATTCCCTCGTACTTAGCATTTCATTGGATAACATGAGGACAAGAATAAGAAAAGGGTGAGATATAATTCCAAGTAAGTGAGTAAATAAGAGATAACATGAAGAATAAAATACATGTTACTAAATAGGCATATCATTATAGCATAAAAGATAAATAAATATAAAGGCCTAATATAGCAAGATTATCAAAACATGGAAATGAGGCAACAAAACATAACACGGTATTAGAGTGAGCAACTGATAATTGAACATGGATCATGAGTAAACCATAATTTCACATGAATTGGAAGGATTAAACAATTATTTCCTTTTAATTATCATGATACTACTCTTTACCCAATGCATTGAATCGCTATCAGGGCACCCCTTCTTGAACATTTCATTTCCTGCAAAAGTGTTCCACTTGGATCATATAAGGTGGATTCATTAAAAATAATAATTTATTACACGATAGAGGAATGGAGAATTAATACATGAAACACTATAAAAAATAGGTAAATGGGAATAATGTTGAATACCCTAGATAGATAAATGGGCATTGTAGTAACTACACAATGACATTGGCTTAGAGAATTGTGGTGGAATTTCGACAACATAACGGTGTGACATAAGAATTAATAAAAATGGTGGATTAGAGAGAGTGGGTTTTCACATAATGTTTACATGAAATTTACACTAATTAGTTGATATAGATACCATTCCCAACATAACTAATGTAATTTAGAGTCATAATACAAATGAATTTCTTGAATGAAAATGAGGAGATAGAAATTCCATATAGAATTTAGTCATGTTAATAGGTGGACATGGGAGGAATTTAATGAGATAGAAAGGGATCTCTCATCATTAATACATAAATAGTACAATATGGGGGATATTGAAAATCATACCAAATTTTTTTTAATTAAAATTAAATTGGAATAACAATATAAAAAATGGATAAAATGATAAAGGAAGGAATCCCTCACATGGATCTGTGATCCCAAAGGCTTGGGAGGGGCTTGTGAGAGGATTATTGGTTGATTGGGGATCCTTAGGAAGATTCTATAGATGTGAGGGAAGAGGTTGGTTGATCTCCAAAGGCTTTGAGTGATGATTAAGTCAGATCATGGTTGGTTTTATATAGGAAAAGGGAGGGTAATCATTATTATTTAGGTTTGGGACACCACATTTTAATCAAATTAAAACCAAAAACCATCCAATGGTTTTTCCCATGGTTTGTTCCACAGTGAAGTGGAAAACCATATTTTATATGTCCAATGGCCGAACATCTATAAATATTAGGTTTGATTATGTGGAGGTGAGTCACAATCTCAAGGAAATCATTTTAAAAAGTGGATTTTTTTATTAAAATCTTACAGGATACACTAATGTTTTGTAAAATAAATAATATAGAACTAAAATCATATTATTTTAATGGAAAACATAAATTGGCCAAAAATAATGTATATTTTATTTTATCACATAACTATTTAGTCATTATGATGTCATAAAACAGATCATATATTTTAACGGTATTTTATTTTTCCCCAAAAGTATCTTTAAATTCCCTTATCTAAGATAATTTATGCACCTTTCATGTTAACATGGTAAAATAATTAAATAAATTTTCAATTATTTCAAATAACCGTCAATATTATCTATTTAAACAATGAATTATTTGTATTCCATGACTGTTTTCAGGTGATGACCATTCATTAAAAAAAATTATTTGAATGGTCAATAGGTATATCATTCATATTTATAATATAGCATAGGAATAAATCAATCAACTAAAAATTTAATATTTATCGTATTTCCCATAAATATCGTTTTTTAAAAGCTCGAAAATAATAAGAAAATGAGTTCAATGCCACCCATAACTATAAAAATATAAAATAATTACATCAATAAATTACACCATAATAAAACCATGATAATTGATGACTACAATATTCATCAAATCCATAATCATATAAGGTGTATTTGTTAACCCAAAAGAAATTAATATAAACCCAAAATGTACATATACAAAATGATTTTTTTCTTTATTATGACATCCTTTTTTACACATAAATAATGATAAATATAATAAAGCTCAATCATTGAGTATTATTGGGACCCTTGAAAATTATAAAAGAGGCCATGAATAAGTGGAAATGAAATATAGTTATTAAACTAGTTACTTCTCTTTATCAATAATCAATGAACTATATAATTAAAATATCCATTGTATTAACAAATAAAACCGGTGATCCTCACGGTGGAACCCATGGATGAATGAAACATTCTCATATAAATCATTTTACAAGTTTTTTATCTCAACTAATTACACAATATAAATTCTATATAAAATCATAGACATGGGGTTTACCTCGACAATACGATCAAAAAAGTATTTAAATTATATATTTGGAGGAAATATTGGTAATTATTCAAGAAATGAATCAAAAATATTCTTGAATAATAGTTATTCCTTGTATTATCTCAAAATCAATCCCCTTTATAGTGTGAATTTTTTCATCTTTTTCCCTATGGATTTCAACATAATGGTCTATTAGTGCTGGTTCCTGAAAATATTCTTGTAATTAAATCTATTCCATAAAGGTAATAAATTTCATACTTTATTGATAAATTATAAATTCATTATTTATGTCATAAATTATATGATTACAATATAAGAGAAAATTCATCTATAAAATTAATATAAATCACAAAATATATATTAAATATATTCAAATTTAGAAATCATTGTTACATTATAATATTAAATTCCATGTATATGTTTGTGGAAAACAATATTCTACTTAGTTTCCCAATTAATGGATCATCCCTTAATTTATTAAGGGGTGATTGGTTATTATTGATAAACAAGTATGTTATAAAATAGTACATATATCCAATATTAAGTGACACATTAACTATCATTTTCTGTGTATTCAATATTCCTCTAATCACTTAATGTAGTGCGTAAACGTTAGCTATTGATAATAAAAATCCTTTTCCTTGACCCATTATAATATTCTATGGTAGATTCAGTTGTCACATGGGGAATTGATAAGAGTAATGTTCAATGTCCTTTTAATCAGAATATTCCAAATAACTACATGTCTCTTCAATTTCCCTAATGATCCAAATAATCAATCTTTAATCATGTATAGACTGAATAAATTAAATTTATATAGTGTAACACCTTGACCTTAATTTCAATTGTAATATTTACTAGATATGGATTAATTTCCTTTTTATATAATAAATGCCCAAAAATTAAACACAATAATTTTTTTTCATTGAAAACACTAGAAATGGATACATGAAAATAAGGCCTAAGGACCAAAACTAACCAAAAATTCCTACAGGTCTCCCATTCAAGATCACAGGTAGACCCCATATCAAAAAAAATATTCCATGTACGTAGTGGATCTGCTTCGGATCTACTATGACTAAGAATATTATAACCAGAACCACAAAAATCGAAATAAGCATCAGGGGGATGAAGAGAACCATCTTTTGTGTCTTGGTGTTTGATGATTGAATATCCTGATTGCATTATATAAGACCTATAATTCGACTTTTTCCATTTAAGTAAACATTTATTTTACAACTGCTATATTTACATCCATCGTGCATTGTGGTTTAATTGATTATGCAAATTGATAATTTTGAGTTATTTAAAATATAAGTTAAAGTCCATAACTTCTATTTATATTCTATTATTTA
Source organism: Viscum album (assembly GCA_963277665.1). Lineage (NCBI taxonomy): Eukaryota > Viridiplantae > Streptophyta > Magnoliopsida > Santalales > Viscaceae > Viscum > Viscum album. The sequence goes on from OY728161.1 coordinate 1,600,274,939, forward strand.
AAAATTTAATTAATGAACTTTTATTTAATGTAACCAAATATTTAGACATTATAGTTTTGTAAATTGATCTCTTGTATGACAATTATGAATATTTAATTTTTTGAAAATAATATGTAATGATTTTATATATGTATAAAATAACCTTGAAACATTTTATGAAATTGGGTAATTTATAATAATATTGATTAACATATTTAATTGAGCTCATCTTTGGAAACATAACTTTTGAAACTGTAACATTTTGGTAAATAAAACCACTATAACTCAAAGGAAAATACACATTATGAATTTGAAAACATTTTTTATAAATACTTTCATTAATAAAAAGTTCTATAGTGTGTTTTGTGTACTTTTAAACTTCCAAAGTTATGAATAAATCAAATTTTAAAAAATTCTTTTCTATTTTTTAGTGGTTATTTTGAATACATCCATTAATAAAAAGTTATGTAGTTTGGTTTCTGTACTTTTAAACTTCCAATGTTAGGATTCAATCAAATTTTACAAATGCATTATATATTTTTAGTTAGTTATTATGATGATTGGATTAATAAAAAATAGTAACCCAACTGACCAGACCTTTAAAATTGGTCCAAGGGAGGTGGTACACACAAGTTGGCTGAGCCTGGCCCTCATCCCATGCCAAGGCCATCTGAGCATGAGAATGGGTACCCAGAAGGGCGCACATGAGTGCCGGAGCACGAGCGCCACCAAGGGCGTGAGGCCGCAGTAGAGCATAGGTAGGCCGAGGCCTGCGGGGGAGCGAGATCCCTTGTGTAAGGCACCCTTCCATGTGTGTTGCGATTTCTAAAGTGTGTAGTAGTGCCTCGGGATTATAAGGAAGCCCCACATGTCTGCCTGTTTCGATGTGTGAAGCGAATTTTTGGGAAAAACCTGATCTAGGCCATTGAATATCACCCCGCATGATCTGTTCCATTTATCTCAATCTCGCTTCCAACCCTCCATGACCCCAAAGCGCTACGGTGCTTTCTATCATTCGTTCCATATATATGAGTTCAAATCGAAGTCGTTCACTCAGATTTCACACCTTCCTCATCCGTCTGATCTGATTCAATATCCAATCTCAACCGTCCTTTTTTTAACCCACAGACTCTTCCCAGCTGCCTCATCAAGACTCATCCGATATGAACCCTCCATTTCCTCCAATGGTTTTCTTTTCCGCGTTGTCTTCCCCGCCGCACTCAAACCAGTAGCCATCCACTGGTATTTTTTCTTTATTCTTTTTTAATCTTCTCCTCCTTCTTGTTTTCCTGAATATTTTATGGCCTTATGACCTTGACTTCTACCTGAAACATCCCCAGATCTATTTTATTTTTATTTATTTATTTTTTAGTTTACTTTATTTTTTTTCGGTATATTTTTTTTACAAACACTGTATATATGTATGTATTATAATAACCATTTTTTTTGCTCTGTCTTAAGAAACATGTTGGGTAATTTTATTTATGCAATGTTTTAAGTTGTTTATATAATATTTATGATACGTTATATATATGAAATATATTAATACAGCCTATATAAACCATATATTGTTTCACACTAAATCACTGGTTTTCTTCCTCAGGACGTGCAAACATTTCATGCCCATCCTTCTTGCGCACTCAAAGTCAGGTAAGGGATCAACTTGTTATGTTTTAACTTTTTTAAAACTCTTTTATCCATATATATATATATGGGTGTATATGTATATATATATATATAGTTTTATATCTTTTATAAATCATAACTCACGATGAATTTTCTAAATGTGTTTTGAGTACACAAATAATGCAAGAAGTCGTACCTCAAATTTTATATGTGAACCCTTATTATCTAATTTATGTTCCTCGCAGATATATGTATATGTATATAACCTCATCATAAAAAATTTTCCAATTTCAAAATAAAATTATGTATATACATATATATATATATATATGTATAACAAAACCATTTCTGGTTATGATCATTGATGGGTGATCTTTCATTTTTAAGTGTTTTTTTTCAAAACATAAAACACATGAATGGGTTTAGTTCCTCATGTTTTCTTTTTAATTGTACACTTATTTTCAATTCATGTATGTGTGGCTATATAAATATATTACAAATGAGATTTCATAAACACCTATCTAAATTAAATCATGGTTATGAAGAATGAAACAATTGTATGAATTTATTAAATCATGTTTTGGGTTATGCAGATCAAAAATACACACATTATGTATATATAAACATATTCCATAATTATCAAATCCACATGAATACTTATATGTATTTCGAACATGATTTCTCAAGTAAATGTTATAATGGTTTCCATGTTCAAGCATAAATATAAATTCATGCATGAGACCACATGTTTAAATTTTCCTTTTATGAATGAACACTTGACATGCAATATTCCATACAATGTATTCAAATTGCTCCACAAGAAATGCCTTTGGTCCTTTAATATTATGTTTTAATATTTTATAAATTAACATTTCATGGATTTAATGAGTATATCAATGTAAAAATATACCAACATGGTTTAGAAAAGGCTACATTCTTAATGGATTAAATGAAAGAGTGGTTATTTCATGTGAAAACCATTTATTTTATATGTACTAGTTCTTATTACATGTGCATGAGTATGTTATTTTAGTTAATACACATCACCATTTAACATAAATACAACAATTCTAGTTCATTTTGGCATGATCCATTCCAGTTATGAACATGTATGTGAAAATTAATATGGAATAATAATGTTATTATAAGACCCTATGAATATGAGACCATGCTATGTCATATGAGGAATGTATTAGACTTGAAATGATGTGACGGGTGTGCCTGGAATTATACAATGCTCCAATGCATTGGGTACAATGATGTAGTCTCATGAGTACTATGAAATGATGTGTGAACATTATGCTATCTTTGTTCACAACTATGTGTGGTAGTTAACCAAATTTATGTTGGGTTTTTACCCGTACAGTCTTGGAACAAGGCCTTGAAAAAGAAAAACATTATAAATTTACTCATTATGAAATAGTAAATGATCAACCATGGGATCATGGATTCATAATTAAGTATCTTTTATGATGATAGAAGTGAAATCATAAGTCATAACCAAGTATAAAAATGGAAATTTATACAAAGGAATGTTATCTAATGTTAAAGTCATGTGAATCTTTTTTATTATCTAATGAATCATGGTATTAATGCTTATACCCTTAAAAATGTTTTCAGAGTTGGCTTGAAAAAGTTATGAAATATGAACATATCACTTCTTATATACACATTCTCACTCTGAATCAAGTTTTTGTAAAAAGCACAACTATCTTTTATAAAAATTTCTTTTTGGATAATGTCTGCAAGTAACCTCAGAAAATATTATTGGTTTGCATCGCAATTTAATATATTCCTCTTGATAAAATGTTATATTTTTTTTGAAGTGGGTTTTTGTTTTTATAAAAAAACTATGATCTTCATTCAAATGTATTATAACCCTTTACTTTGATTTTTATGCTCACCCAATGTATCAATTTATGTTTTACAGGTTCTTAGTAGTTGTGCCCAAGCCTTCAGTACTCTTTTTGACGACACAAAGTTAAATCATAGCCCTGTTATGTTTTCAGAAGAAGTGCTTCAGTAGTATCTAATTTTCCATGAACCTAAACCAAGGTGATCCTTGTTATTGGGACAAGATGTGCATTTTTTTAAGAATTTTTTTTGAATAAAATTGCACACCATGATTCTGGAAATGATTTCAGACTTCTAGGTCGGGGTCATGATAGTTTATATCAAAGGATAGGTTGAGGAAAACACTAGAAAATTAGAGAAACTATAAATTACTTAATTTAATCATACTAAGAAAAATCATTCTCAATATTTCATATTGCTGATGAATCACACCTTGTATCTATTCTAACAGAAGTATTAGAGACTATAGTGGGAAAGTCATTTGCTAAGAACTATGAGATGTCTGAAAATAACAATCTATTATGCAAAACCCTCTACAGTGTATCCAATTCTTCTCATGTACTCTAACATCACCGATGAGCATGCCTCGACTATATTTTTTTGCTACATGCCCAATTTTTTTCTATGCACAATATGGAAAATACCACGAGGGTTTGTTTAATATTTTAACTCTTGAAAAATATTCTTCATCTTGAGAGGACATTGAAGAGGCTGCACAAGGGGGTGACATCCGAGCAGCATACCTTTGTCAAATTTTGACCTACATTTTTGGGGTCAACTTATGGACTTTGAATCTGTCAAGGATTAGCATACTCATTTACACTATTGACATATAGATCATGCCGATGTTGCCCATCTTTATTCTTGTCATGCCTCCATCACTATGAACTATAAATGTACACATGAGTTTGATCCTGATTACCCATGTTTCATCTGGTCCCAAGAGATCGAAACATTTGGAACCGCCTTGGGGATTCATTTAACTAGGAACCCATGAAATCACTAACACTGGTATTACCTATGAAACGACGTCACGATGATTATGTAACACCTCGAGTTTATGAAATTTTCTAAATGAATCATGTTATATTTTATGTGTTGGTATCTTATCAGGCTTCTACAAAATTAATGCCTCTATTGTAATCTATTTATGATTTACTAACTAAAACATGGCCATTTTTTTTCAAATGGAAAAAATGAGTTCATCAATCAACCTTTTATCTCTCCATACTAAATTTATAGATTCCATAACAACCAAGACATGTTCCAAATACTACTACCCTTTTTCTAACATGTTCTTGTATTGAAAACCTCTTTATAGAGTATCCCTTATCCCGAGCATCCTTTGGACCTACCAAGGAAATGTTCATATCTATCACCGCATAGAAACTACAAAACTAGTAGAGTACATGCGGAGAGGAGAGTACCATGATGTTATCTTCCTTTACATCACCTTGTCCGAGAACCACCTAGCCCGTGAGAAGTTTCACGAAGCTTCCTTTGAGGATGACACTCGAGCGAACTATCTGTTTCATGTCTTGGGTTTCAGTATGTTTGGGATGCTTTATGAATTTGAAGTGTTAAAATTATAGGTGGCCAGGGAGATTTATAGAGAGGTATCCCACTCCCAAATCTCTAACCTCCACACCTCTTATGACACTCTTTGGATGACTTAATTCTTTATGTATAAGTTTTACCCTAACTGATCATGGTTTATATGGGCTGAGGAGATCATGGAACGTGGAACTAATATAGGGATCCACATGGAAAGATCAGCAGAATATCCGCAATGGTGGACCTCGAGGAGTGGTCCTCGAGCATAAAGTCTCTCTAGTTTTCTTGAAGTTTCTTACAGGTGTAATAGAATTTCGATGGTGAAATTCATCGAAGGAGGGGAAAATGTAACACCCTGAACATAATTTATGTAGTAATATTTACTACATTTGGATTAATTTACTTTTTATATATGAAATGCCTACAAAATAAACACAAAAAATTTTATTCATTCAAAACCCAGGAAATGGATACATGGAAACAAGGCCTGAGGACCATAACTAACAAATAATTACAAAAAGTAGGCCAATCACGATCACAGAAAGACCCAACATCCCCACAAACATGCCAAGGAAGTAGTGGATCTCCTTCGGATATACCACGACTAAAAACATTATAACTAGAACTACAGAAATCGTACTAAGCGTCAGGGGGATTAAGAGCACCTTCTTCTGTGTCTTGGTGTTTGAATTTGGAATACCCTGATGTCATTTTAATAGAACTAAAATTCGACCGTTTATATTTAAGTAACCGTTGAGTTTACAATAGCTAAAATTACAACCATCGTTTGTTGTTGTTTAATTAACTAAGAAAAATGAAAATTTTGAAGTATTTCAAATATATGTTAAAGTAATTAAATCTTACATATATTTTATGATTTCAAAACATAATTCATGAAAATTTCTTTAATGTTTCCTAATATTTAGACATTCTGATTTTGTAAACTGATCACAAGTATGACAATTATAAATTTTTAATTATTTTTAACATAATATGTAATGATTTTCCCAATGTATAAAATAAACAAGAAACATTTTAAGTAATTGAGTGCTTTAAAATCCTATTGTTGAACATATATAATCTTCTTATATTTGGAACCCTGAATTTTGAAATAATAACATTTTGGTACATATGTCCACTATAATTTGAAGTAAAGTATGCGTTTTGAATTTGAAAACATTTTTTATGAATAATTTCATTAATAAAATGTTATGTAGATATGTTTTTGTACTTTTAAACTTTCATTGTTATGAATAAATCAAATTTTATAAAATTATTTTCTATTTTTCAGTTGGATATTTTTAATAAAATCATTAATAAAATGTTATGTAGTTTAATTTGTGTATTTTTAAGCTTCCAAATTTATGAATAAATCAAATTTTATAAATGGATTTTCTGTTTTTTTTGGTTATTTTGAAGATTGGATTAATAAAAAAATAGTTACCCAATTGGCCAGGCCATTACAATTGGGCCGAGGGAGGTTTCATACATAAGGTGGATGAGCATAACCTTCAGCCCAAGTCATGGTCAGCTGGGCATGGGCATGGGTACCCCGAAGGGCGCATGAGAGAGTAGGAGTGCACGCGCCACCGTGGGTGTGATGCCACGACAGAGCATAGGTATGCCGAGGCTTGTGTGGGAGTAGGAGAATGTGTTTAAGGCCCCCATCCGTGTGTGCTGTGACTTCTGATGTGTGTAGTGGAGCCTCGTGCTGATTAATAATCACCGCACGTCTCCCTATATCGATGTGGGAAGATATTTTTTGGGAGAAACATGATCTGGGCCGTTGGATCATGTCTCGTGTGATCCAGTCCGTTAATCTTGATATCGCTTCCAACCCTCCACGACCTTTGAGAGCTACATTGATTTCAATCGACCATTCAATATATATGAGATAAAATCAAAGTTGTTCAATCAGTTTTAAATTCCACACCTTGCATCATCCATCTTATCTGTTTCAAGATCCAATATCTACCGTTATTTTATTTTAAAACACACAGAGTCCTCTATTCCACCTGATCAAGACTCGTGTGATCTGAACCCTCCATTAACTCCCCTGGTTTTCTCTTTCAGATTTTTAACCCCGTTGTGCTCAAACCTGTTGCCACCCACATGATTTTTCAACTTCAGATTTTTTTATCTTATCCTCCATCTTGTTTTCCCAGCTATTTTTTGGCCTCATGACCTTGACTTCTACCTCAAAGATTCCCCAATCTCTTTTATTTTTCATTATTTATTTTTGAGTTTACTTTCATTTGTTTATGTATTGTTTTTTACAATAATTTTATATATGTATGTATTATAATCACTGTTTGTTTTTTGAGCTCTCTCTTAAGAAACATGTTGGATTATTTTATTTCATTTATGTTTTAAGTCATTTTTAATATTATAATTTTGATACATTATATATTAGGAATATATGAATATGGACCATATAAATCCTTTGATATTTGACCCCAAATGACTGGGTTTCTTCCTTTGGACGTGCAAACATTTCATGCCCATCCTTCTTGCACAACTGAAGTCAGGTAAGGGATAAACTTTTTATTTTTCATATGTATATAAAGGTATATATGTATATATATATATATAACGTTTCATATCTTTTTAAATCAATACTCATGATGAATTTTCTAAATATGTTTTGAGTACACAACACATCCAAGAGGTCATGCTTCAAATTTTATATGTGAACCCTTCTTATCTAATTTATTTTCCTCATGGATATACTTATATGTATATAATTTCATCTTAATCTATTTTATAATTTCAAAACAAAAGTATGTTTATTTATATATTTATATATATATATATATGTATACAAAAAACCATTTCGGGTTATGATCTTTTAAGGGTGATATTTTATTTTTAAGTGTTGTTTCCTAAATATAAAACACATGAAAGGGGTTTAGTTCCTCATGTTTTATTTTTAAGTATACCATTATTTTCAATTCATGTATGTATGGACATATAAATATATTACAACTGAAATTTCACAAGACCTATCTTAATTATATATTGGTTATGAAGAATGGAACAATTTTAAGAATTTCATAAATCTTGTTTTTGGTTATGCAGATCCCAAATACACACTTATGTATATAAATTTTTTTTTCCATATTTATAAAATCCACATAAATACTTATATGTATTTTGAACTCGATTTCTCAGGTAAATGGTATAATTTTTTCCTTGTTCACGAATTAATAAACATTCATGCATGAGCTCACATGTCTAAATTTTCCTTTTATGCATAAACACTTCACAAGAAATATTACATACATTGTATTCTAATTGTTCAACAAGAAATTCCTTTGGTACATTATGTTTATGTTTTAATATTTTATATATTAACATTTCATGGATTAAATGAGTATCTCAAAGTCAAAATATATCAATATGGTTTAGAAAAGGACACATTCTTAAGGGATTCAAGGAAAGACTTGTTATTTCATGTGACAAACCATTATTTTATGTGTATTAGTTCTTATTACATGTGAATGAGTATGTTATTTTAGTTCATAAATGTCACCTTTTAATATAAATCCATCAAGAGTTGTTCTTTTTGGCATTATCCATTCTTGTTATGAACATGTATGTGAAGAGGATTATGGAATAATAATGTTAGTATAATACCCTATGAATTTGAGACCATGATAAGACGTAGAAGGAATGTATTTTACTTGAAATGATGTCACAGGTGCACCTGGAATTATACAACTCTCCAATGAATTGGGTAGAGTGATGAAGTCTCATGGGTTATGTGAAATTATTAGTGAACATGATGCTAGCCTTATTAATAACTATGTCTTATATTTAGCAATAGTTATGTCGGGTTTTTACCCATATGTTCTTGGTGCAAGTCCTTGATAAAATCAAGCATTATACATTTCCTCATTATGAAATAGTCAATGATCATCTAAGGGATCATGGATCATTAGTTATGTATCATTTATGATGACAGAAGTTAAATCATAAGGCATTACCAAGTAAACAAATGAGATGGTATACAAAGGAAAGATATCTAATGTTAAATTCATATGAATAACTTTTTATGCTCTAATGAATCATTGTAAAAATGCTTATACTCTTAAAAATGTTTTTGGAGTTGGATTGTCTAAGTTATGATTTTTAAACATCTCACTTCTTACATATACATGCACACTCTGATTCATGTTTTTGAAAAAATCATGACTATCTTTTATGAAAATGGTCTTTTGGATAATGTCTACAAGTAACCTCAGAAAATATTGTTGGTGTGCCTCGAAATGTAATATCTTCATATTGGGAAACTTTTTTATATTTCTTTTCAATGGAGTTTCCTTTTTGAAAAAAAATGAGGAACTTCCTTAAAATGTTTTAAAAGCCTTTAATGGGCATTTTTATGCTCACCATACATTATAATTTATGTTTTATAGGTTTTTAGTAGTTGTGCTAAAGCCTTATATACTCTTTGTGTTGACACAAAGTTAAATCTTAGCCATGTTGTGTTTTTAGACGAAGTGGATCAGCATTATATGATTTTCCAAGAACATAAAATGAGTCTATTTTCTTTATTTGCACATGATGTGAAATTTTGTAAGCCCGTTTTTTTGAAGAAAATTTCACACCATGTTTCAGGCACCGATTTCAGACTTCTGGGTTCGGGGTCGTGACATATTGTCTATGGGTTGATTATTTAAGATTTTATTATATATAAGTAACACTACATTAACATTATTTTATACCATAGTTGATCTTTCCAATTGGTGATCAACAATTTTTTTATTATTATATTTTTCTTTATATGTTAATGTGTTTGAATATTATTTTTAAATTTTGACAGTATTTCTTAAAATCATTTCATCAATTGAAATTGTTTAGGAAAATAATGATATTTAAAAAGGTGGATTTATAACATAAATGAAATGACAAATCTTTTTCCTCAGGTAATACTGACAATATGAAAAATATATAACGATCCTTCTAAAATTATCCACACATTTTCCACCATTTTTTTAAGTAAATTCTGGAATAAACTTTTCATCAAATATTTTTACCTCAAGTAATTTTTCTTGTTAAATAACATCAAATGAATTCCACTATATTTTTTACATTACTCCTAAATATTATTATTTTTAATCATTTACTACCATTTTTTAAATTATCCCCTTTAATGATTCACATCCATGATTAATTGTTTTTCTTAGTGCACCGCGATTCCAAAAAAGTGAAGATCTATAGATTTCTTCCACTACACTAACCCCATTGGATTAATAAATTGATTAAATGATGGAGGATGATTCATTATAAAATTTTATAAAGTAGTCTATTATTTTTCTGGGAAACAAGTTTCCCCATATATGCAAGTTTATTTTACATAACTTGATTTAATTACAATGTACTAGTAGTAATTTTTTCAAATCGAACATTTCATTGATTTTTTCTATAAGTACATTCCTTCTAGTAAACACTATTATATAATATTTATAATATCTTAATAAGAATTCTAGGAAACCAATAATATATGAAACATTAATTATATATGATGTTTTACAAAATAAATTCTTATAAATTATATATATAATACATATCTTCCCTATTAGTGAATAAGTTTGATAATTTTCAATATGTAAAATTTAATTCCTATACATAGGATTATATATATATTATTACAAAGGATTTTATGAAACCATAGTATTATAAAAACCATTGAACCTACCATTCACCCAATTAAATTGAGTTATTGTTTACATGGTACTTTTAAAAGATGACATTATGTACCCATGATCAAGGAATAATTGTCCTAAAGATACTAAATATGAAAACTGTTCATAATTTGATTAGAAATAAATAAAACATAATTTTATTAATATAGAAAATAACACATAGTAATTCTCTTTATTACATGGTGAAATAGGAAAAATATGGAATGGGTGGTCTTTGATGTTTGGTAAAGTACATCATACAAGATATAATAACATGGCATAAATACAATTTAAACCATATAAAAACAAATGATAAAATATCAATGAATACATAAGATTTATATAGTCCATCAATGTCAAGAAAATATATATTTTCATGGAAAATAATATTTTTTAATGATTATTGTAATTCTTAATATCAGACATCCTAAAAATAAATTTAAGGCCTTATGCCAATAAACCACATATAATGGAACTAAATACTCTCATTACCCTATCTTAGTTATCTCATGAGACATACCTGTTCACTAAGGGGATAAGTAATTTTAATTATTTCTATTCACATAATTTCAAATTCATTCCATAATATAATGAATGGGTATGTTAAATACATGGAATAATGTTCCATAATGAACAAATTACAAGTACATAACAAAATTTCCCCTAAAAAGCAATCTTATAAAATTTAACTATATTGATTACAGGATTATTATTGAAATTAAATATATTATATGTTAAATGAATTATTAATAGTGTCTAAGTGATTTCCATTAAATTTTATTATAATTAATTAGGGACTCATAATGAAAAAATTTGAACCCTTTTCTATGTCGCATAATTAATTATTGTTATCATGTACATATAAAAATTAATATTATTAATGAGTATAAATAATTGAATACATGAGTTTTCAATAGTAGGAGACCGAATTATATATTAATAATTATCCTATAAAAATGGTAATATATAATCACACATATTTGGTATTCCATAGGGATATAAAATTTCATCTCGGAGAAACTTTTATTTCTGTATTCATTGAAAAAAAGGTTAACATACACCAAAATAGAGTTTTTTACATTTGAGACAATATAGAGGCATCACCCACTACATAACTGTTATCCATCTATATAATAGGCCGTCTATTATAAAAAAATATTTCTTTTTATACTATAATAACTTATCATATATATGGATTTTAGACCAGGGGAAAACTAATTTCACGCAACAGAAGATAATTTCTAAATTTCAAATACTTATAAATAAGTTATAATATTTGTTATTTGGGTTTTTAAATGTATATGATATCATAAAAAGACACATAATATAAGACAAGAGTAAAATTTTAGTATGAAATTTTAAATTGCTAATGATATATCAATATAAATGTAAATAGGATTTGGAATGAGGGATAAAAGGGACCCTTACTTAAATAAAGTAACCACTTATAAAAATGGACAAATTTGAGTGAATTATTTATATATATAAATTTTTATATAAAAATAAAATATATTTAATGTATTATTATAGTAAAATCATATAAAATTGGAATTTAAATGATATTAAAATATAATATATCTGATAAAAAAATGATGGGAGTTGAGTATAGATGCATACCTCTGTTGATCTTTTAAGTTATTAGTTGATCATTAAAACCTAAGAAACACATAGTGATTAATGATAAATATATGAGGGATACTATTTGAGATATTTTTTTAGAAAATAAGAAGAATATGTATTGAGGAAAATGAAATTATGGTGTATTTTTATACAGGTTGTGTGTGGAATCCCATGTACTTAATATTTTATTTTTCCTATTATCTCATATTCTCTACTAATCCCCAGAGTGGACCAATAATACTCATAATTACTAATTAACTACATTAATAACCCAATATATTAGTTACTTCCTATATTAAAAAAATACAACTACTTTGGATAATTTTATTCCAGATTACATATTATTGATGTAATGTCTACTGTATGTCACATCATTTCACTTTTATTTCAATATTTTACTATTTTTTCAAATATTAAAAATTCAAAACACATAAATAATGTAAGTATCATATTATAAATATAATATAAATTTTATAAAAACCAATATCTAATCTGGTGAATTGACAATTTTAAATAAGAAATAATCATTTTGTAAAAATGTTGCATAAATGTATAGAATATTTTTTTACTAAAATAATTTACAAATGAATACCTCTTAACCACTTGATAAATAATTAGTTGTTCCAAAATAATAAATACTAAGGGTAATGTTTTATGTGGTCATAATTTCATGATGTAGTTTATCTATTATTGGTTGAGAAGTGATTTCTACAAACATGAACACATCCCCTATAATAAAACACATAAGTATCAATTATTAATGTTCTCCTGGTTCATAGTCAATGAAAACCCCTAGTGTAACTACCAAGATTGAAATATATAATATTGTGTCTTTTGATGAGATATTCCTAAATGTTGAATCAGTGATATATTCATTCAAATAAAATTATATCTTTCCATTACACTTTATATGAACTAATTCTAATGTTTACATTATAAAGAACATGTCGACAACAATTTTAATTCCCAACTGTTAAATAACAACCAAATTTATTCTGACATAAAATAAAATAATTCAAAAAATGTACCAAGGATTGAATCTCAATTTTATTTCTTGGAATATGTAGAGTTTGTGGTATATAACATTTTTTCACTATACTTTTTATACTCGTGATGTTTATTTTAGAATATGATCTTAGATACATGTCAAATATTCATTTTTTATTGAAAACGTTTATATATAATGATTTTAATATATCTGTATTGTGATTTTTTATGAATCATATTATATTTATTTTTTCAATTATTACTATAATTTATTCATTATTTGTAAATACAACAAATTAATAGATATATAATGTAAAAAATCACTTGAAGAAGAATATTTTTTTTTCATATCATTGTTAAATTTATAACACCATTATACCATATGGAAACAATGTATTAAATTATATTGAATTAAAAGTTTATGATTATTAATTATATCCAGCAAACAATACTAGGATTTATTTTCAAAATAAACCTATTTAATTATTTGTTGTTCAAATTTCATCACAAATAATTACATAAAATATAATAATTATAAATAAAAATATTTATTCACAAAAATATATATCAAATAATAAATTCATTAATTTTGAGTCAAACAAAAAACAAAACTATATGTGATTCTAAAAAAAATCACACAATTGGGTAAATACCATATTAAAATATCGATGATGCATTCATAATTTTGTCCTAATAAAATATACTATATCAAAATTTAAATTTTATTTTTAAAATAAATAATTATTAATATAAGATTAATTTTATTTAATATTTAAAAATAGATTTTATGGTTATTTTGTTAAATAATAGGAAAATTATTGAAAGTGAATCGAAGTTATTAACCGTTATCAATAGAATATCGATTAACTTGAAATGTTGTTAAAAAATAAAAAAACTACAATGGAGGTAAAAACAATAAAAAAATTGATTCTATAAGGTGCTTAAAACACCACAGGAGTTTTGATGATATTTCCATATATTTTTGAAATAATAATGTATTGATAATATTTGAGAATTCACAAGGTGGAAATTTATAATGGTATTCTTGTCGATATATTTACTTTTGAATTACCAAATTGAATAATTCAAAATATCATATATGTTGATGATATTTATTTAAATATTTTATAAAATATTAAATATTAAATCATTGAAATTAGATATTTTTTAGAAATTTTTATATATTTATAGTTGGCCTTATGTTAGTAGTCATATATATTCTTTATAGATATTTTAATTCTCAGACATCATTCAATGATATATACCATAATCCTTTTTGTGACGTACATGGTTTTTCTATGAATTAATATAACCATAATTTTTTAGTTATAAGGTTCTTTAAGTGGTGAAATAGAATCAGAATGCTGTTGATAAAATTCCTATATGAAATATTTCATGTTTCATATATTTATGAGTGAAAAATCACATATACTATTAATAAATATTGATCATATTTAAATTAATTTAAAATGATCATTTTTTATAAATGTGACAAAGGGATTATCATTTATTTTATAGAGATACTCATGGAAATAAAAGTAAATTTCTATTAAAAATGGAAAATCATCATTGAATCCAAGAAGGTTTTCATCCAAAAATATAATTATAGTGGAGATGATGATTATAAAAAGTCCAATATATTAGGAAAAATCTATTATCATATTGGAATTTTCATAATTAATTAATTTTTATTATTTTCTATAAGACGTGAGAACATAATAATATTCTTCATAGATTACTCATATAAGATTTAATAATTTTATAATATTTTACTCAAATTTGAATTCATTAATAGTTCCTTATAAGGGGAAGTCTATATAAAACCACTCGAGATTTTATCCTTAATAAATATGGAATAAAATTATTCTTTATGAATGGGGATTTATGTGTTCTCTCACAAGAACTATGGATAGGAAATTAAATGCGGGGAAATTGGAATATGGAAATAATATTTCTGAAACACCAAGTTAAAAATATCTCCATGTGAATGAAATGAAAATATTCACTATATTTATAAATATTTTTTATATAAATTTTTTTCAAAGGATATAACTGTTGAATCTTTTAATATATTTCTAACAAAATGGTGAATATTTTTAAACCGATGATTTTACTCATAGCATATTTTTTGGGGATATAGAGAATTAAAGAACAAATTTATATAAATTTATATAAAAAACATTCCCATGAATTATTAAACAAAATATGGATGGAAAAAACCAATTAATTGGAAAAAAATATGGAAACTGGTTTAAAAAATACCAATGATGAATATGGATAAAGATTTAACCCATGTGTTTATTGAAATCTAACGATAAGTTTATTGTATCGCATAATATAATGATAAATCATTAAATATTCAGTTACCTTATAATGAAAATTTTATAAAAATATAAAATAAATATATATATAATTTTTTGGATAAAATTTATATATATAAAAAAATGCAGTTGGGGGGTTTCATGTGTGGAAATATCACCCCATAATTATGAATATGACCAAGGTTCAAATAAATGGAAATTTCACTTGAGGTGGATTTATAAGGACATTTATGGCTGATGACGGATGAAATGATTCAATTAATAAAAAAATCCAAGTATATTATGACACAAGAAGATATATATAATATAATAAGGGGCCATCAAGCCCTAAAATTATTGGCATTGAGGATATTATAGTTGTAATGGAATATCATCTTAGTGGTTCAACACTTTGAGCGGTGTGAACTATGCTCACTGGCCCAGGTGTGTGTTTTTTGTTTTATTTAATTTATCTTAAATGAAGTTAAATATTATTTAATAATAAAAACCCTATAGTTAATTATATGAATGAAAAAATGATGATGATTTGGTTGGTTTTACTAATATTGGTTTGTATCGCAATGTGGATGATAATAACATCACATCGTATAGAATATTTTTTTTAGAAAATTGTGTTATTAATTCAATGAGTATAGTATAATTACATTATCCATTAATAAGGTTGAGTACGATTCAAATGAATAACCATTCATAAAAAAATCAATGAATGAATGAAAAACATAAATATTTTAAAATATATTTTAAGTTAAAAAATATATTTTTTATAAAAACCAATTTTCTTTTAATTTATTAAAAATTTAATTAAAATATTCCTAGTGTAATAAAACTGATATATAATATTATTTTAACAAATTTGATATTTTATATAAAAAATATTCTATGTTATTTTCTAAAAAAATCATTGATATTCTCTCTCTGCAATGATAAAATTCATTGATATTTCAACAATTTTTTTGGAAATTTAAAATTTAACCATTCTATCTAATATGCGATATGATTATATAGAACCATTTATTATATGTTTCTTTTTATTATATTTATAATTGGATTTAAATGGCATACATTATAGTGGTATATGTTTCTCAATAGGGTATGGTTTTAAGAAACAATGAGATATTCCAAATCAATATTATTTGCACAAAGGTATATAACCCTAATCTTTATTTAAGGGGAGGGTAGTTGATAAATACAAAATTGGTGGTGTTTTGTGTGTGTGTAATATTCCCATGTTTAATTTTATAGTACATTATAAACCATACATTATTTATCCTAATGAATGTAGATTTAAATAAATTATTACATAATCTAGTAGTGTGGTGATAGGTGTATCATTTTGATAAAAGTTTAAAGAAAGGGATCATATTTTAGAAATATTATCATAAAAATGAAAATATTGGATTAATTAGAAAATACAAAATAAAAAATATAATGTTATTAGATTATAGAGAGGCTATGTGAACATAGGAATGAATATATATTAAATATGGAATGAATACATTGATTGATATTAAAAAATAATCAATTTGTGATGTTGTATTTCATTCTACAATTTGTTATAAATGAGATTTATTTATTTGATAATAATAATAATAAATAAATAATTTGTTCTGGCACATAAATTTTTTTAATGACTTAAAAAATATATTTTCATAACATAATAACATGTTCCATGTAAAAAAAATTAGTTTAAAAAAGTGTTAGAATTTTTTTTCTAATGGAAAAATATTAAGTCATTTTAATAAATTAGAGGACACGTTTTATTTTTAAATAGAATGTCTGAAAATTTTACAAGAAAATTATATTTACTAGGATATAAATTATTTCAATAGAACCACATAGAAAATTCAATAGAATATAAAATATATTTTCTATAAAAATGATTTATAAAATTTGGTCACATATTACGGGTTGTGGAAAATAAAATTTAGTTAAAAATAGCATAAAATGAGAAATTACTGTGAAATTATACAATAAAAATAATTTACTATGGTATAAAAACATTCAATAATAATATAAAGAAAAAATAATTATTCAAAAAATATTTGATATATAATAAAAAAAATTATATAGGGTTAAATAGTATATTTGACCAACTATAGAACTTTAACCCAGCAAAAACCATTTGACAAAGAATCCATAACTAGGAACACTTATATGTGGATAAAATATTTGATAAAAATACTTGATATAAAATATATAATTTTTTTCTACAAGATACTATAGGATTAAATGGTTTCTTACAATATATAAATTTACTTTATTTTTTATTATAGATATGTGAGAAATTAAAACATGGATGGAGGTAAAATATTACTAATTAATTATATGAATTTCTGAAGTATCATGTTCATGTTATTCATTTAATGGTTTCATAATGTCAATTTGGATAAATCATGAAATTTAACAAAAGAAACAACATCAATAAATTAATAGGTAAAGGGGTGATGTATTTCATTTATAGAGAAATTGTTTTTTTCTATGATATAATTCATTGAATAATTTTACATTTTCATAAAAAATATACATTAGAATTTTAAAATTCATATAATGGTTTTGGAAATGAGGAATCTTAGATGATATTTATAGATGAAAATTATTTTTTTAATGAAATATAATTTTATATATAGAAAAAATTATTATTTTTTAATTAATAATATTTATATTTAATATGTATTTTAATTTGAGAAGATTAATTTTTATATTATTTTTATATATTATTTTATTTAATTATTTACATCAAATCATGAATACAATTTAATATAAATAATTTTGCAACATGATATAGAGGGAGAGGTATAGGGAGATAATTGAGTGAATTTTGTGATCAAATGTATATTAGAAAAGTGGGATTATTTCATTGGGACACCCTTTCAGATGAGGGAATAATAATTCTTCAAGAACAACATCACACTAAAAACAACATTAAAGATATTATTTAAATATAGACACATATATATCCTAAAATTCAATATTTATTTTCATCTAATGTTCATTAATTTTTTAATAATGATTGAATGAATTGATTAGGTGGGATGGAATTATAATATGTAAATAATGATACCTTCCCATATATTCATTTAATCTTTATTCGAAATTAATATATATATTGTGACATAAATAATACCAAGTACATCAATGATATGTACAACAACGTTACAGGTATGAAGCGTAAAAATATTTCTTGTCATTGTGTTTTCATTGATATAAATTAATTATCAATCATCATATTAGTTGTAGAAGAGTGTATGGTTACTCAAATAGGGAACATATCATAACATGATGTATTATAAAATTTCGGAAACTCGTATTCACCATATTGTCGCATTACCAATTTTTCATGAAAATTAACTTTCATCATATGAATAAATATTTAATATAAATGTATGTTTATTAAAAATAAAATATATTATGTTTTTAATATTTTTATTTGTTTTAAAAATATATTAAATCATTTTTATGTAATTTAATTTTTAATGAAGATTGGTAACTACTAATGGTGAATTTTTTGGGGGTTTTAAGTAGGTAATTACAATTTTGACCACCTGAATTGTTGATTAATTTATAATTATTAACTAACTAAATATTTTATTACATTTTTTATCTCCATGCCAATAAAAAAATTACCTGGGTTTTAAATAAGACTATGGGGTCTACAATTTATCTCCTAGTGTATATCCAATGTGTTCAATATAAATGAACAAATAGTCTTCCTTTTTCTATGGATATCCCAATAGATCCTTGGAGGAGTATTATAATATCCTTATTATAATTATAAGATACAATTAATGGTTTATTTAATATAATATTATTTTTAACTCTATGATGGGGTCACAATGATTGAAATCTAATATCTTATATAAAAGTATTGAATTTTAAATATTTAATTTTGTCAACTGACCTATTCCTTTAGAATGTTTTAAAAAAAATTAAAAAAATTTAGAGTATTAAATTTTGGTGGGTAATTAATGGATATTGGAATAAACACAAGATAATATAACCTCATATTTTTGTGGTGGTGAATAATAAAATATTTTCTAGTTACAATAATCAGAGGTATTATATATAATAGTTCTTTTTTAATGATGTTTTCCTTTTTTAGTGAATTTGGAAATGAACATAAATTAGAATTGCGTTTCATCCTTTTATTTGAATGCGTTTTAAATATTAAATAATTAGAAACCATTATATTTTTTATCACTTGAAATAGATATATACATTTTTGATATACATTTACTTATTATTAACATGAAAATTGGATCCCTCATTTCGAAGGATCAAATACAAATCAATACTAATGGAAAAGCAATTAATGCTATAGGGTAGTTTTTATAAAATACTATTTAGATAAATTACATATCATATAGAGACTTAAAAATCATGTAATATAAATTTATGAAAATTTACAATGGCGATAAAAAGTTTCAAATTCAAAGGATTCGTGTTATTCAGAACAAATATTATGATTTAAGGATGTAAGTGGCTAAAAAAATTGATATATTCTTTATCATAGAGAATGTTATTGAATAACATACATGGTGTTTGAAATATTTTTTAATATATGATCATTAATAATTATATATTTCAAAGGGTGCCTCCCCATATGAATTAGAAGGTCTCAATAATTGATAATGTAGAAAAAACAATATCCTAATATTTAGGAGATCATGAGGGAAATATATTTTAACAATATGAGGAATATTGATATATATATATATATATTGATCTAGAAGATAAGGTTATTAATGATGTATTAACATTCCTTTCATTAAATCTCAAAATGGGAAAACCCATTTTAAGGACAATTTGGTTATAACCCTAACTATTGTGATCCATATTTGACGTATACATTATTAAAATTTATTAGATACAAGGGAGATAATAGTAATTTATTGATCAATTTTGAACACTTGTATTTTCATAGAAAAACATGATACCCATTTTACATTAGGAAAAAAAGTTATACATTATAAAATAAAATGAAATGCCTCCATGGAACTCATTCAATTATTCAATATTTATACCATACAAAAATTAAAAAATATAACTCTGTGATCAGTTTCACAATATGGGTCACATGCAATGTAATATATCAAACATAAATAATAATTCATCAATATGGAAGGGTGGAAAACTAGAAAGATGTGACATTTATTCTCTAACATGTATAAACAAATGAATCCATTGATAATATCAGTACAACAATAATGTTGATAATAATAATGATTGAATTATAAATTATGATACTTTTAAATAATGGACTTCAGGATCAAATATTTCAGGAATATATACAATCAAGGAATTTCTCTAGGATTGTTAAACTATTGAGTAAACATCCATCTATTTTATAAAATATCTTTTTTCATTATGATACATGTTAATGCATCGAAAGGATATATAATTCAGGGTCCAACTAATCACTTCTGTTTCATTTAATACTTCATATATTGATTTAAATATTTAATTAATGAATAATATTCCTTGATAATAATTTCGTTATAAGTAAACATAAAGTATTATCAATATTTTCACAGTCAATAAAATAAATTACAAAGTAAAAAATAATATGTAATGTTGGTAAAAAAAATTATGAAATATTCATATAAATGATACAAATAATAAGGATATTTAATATAAATTTAATTTACAATGATCATAATAATTTTAGTGTTTTAATAGAAATTTATCCACTAATAAAATTAATGACCGTTAACTTTGAGTTAATCTAAAAAAATTTGTTATTATAATATCATGTATTTTAGAAAATTGTATCAAAATATTAAGATAACATATCAGTAACTATTTTTAAATTTAAAATAATATAAAATGTATCAATGAAGGTAAATTTCAAAAACATTTCACGGTAGTAGTGAATTCTGATAACAACATATACGTTGAAAAAAATATTACACATAACTTTTTACAAAAGTAGTTTAAAATATACTTTTAAATATACATTAAAATTATTCCTTTAGTAACCTTTACAAATAAATTGATAAATTAAAATTAACATAATATAACATTTTAGTAAATTAATAGGAATTCTTTATATCACTTTTGAATCATATAGATATCGGAGAAAAATTTATACCCAATCAAATCTATAAATAAGATCAGATCTGATTTTAAAAAGATCTAGTGAAAGAGTAAAATTAATTGAATAATAATTCATTATTGAAAAATTTATATAAATTTTAAATAAAAAATATTTTTATTATATACGCCACAAATATTTAAATATGTGTATAATAACAAATATGACTTAATGGTTTGAATATTAAGATAAAATTCTTTACCTCATACATCCCTTCACCAGAACGTGTTTTAAATACATCAATAATGTTTTTACTCATGTTAATAATTTAAAATAAAACTTTATTAATATTTTTAATATCATATATATTACACTTCTAACATATCATCAGACTTTTGTTAATAATATTGAATTATTACCCTTTTTTCGGTAGATATTAACTTTGTCTTTTGTTGAGTGTTTTCTCAAATATGTTTTGGATCCTATGAATTTGATATATTTCCATAATACCAAGAAATATATTTATTTTTTAAATATCATATTATTCATTAGGTACAATTTAATATTAATTTTTTAAATTTTTATATGGAAATCGAATCACAACGCTTCATAGAGATTTTTGGGTCATACATTTTCACAATTTTCATTTTGATTACATTAATGGGTTGAAGGTTAAAAAAGTAGATGATATATTTATTTTATAGAAGAAATAACATGTCATTATTAATATTTATATTCATTACGTGTATCATTGTGATTATCCATATGATTCATTTATGGATAACTAATAACATCAATTCATGATGCGAAAGTCCACCACACACTTAAGCGATGTTTCTGTTTCTTAATTGGTGGAGAAATAGAATGATTAATATTATTACATAAATATAATAAATTATGTTAATATTGGAGGAGAATTTAATATTATAATATAATTTTAATGACAAAATTATAGGTTATAAAAGGAAAATTATAAAATAAATGGCTTGATTAGGACAATTAAATTTTCTTTCAAAAACCATCCTTTAGATCATTTTTGAAGGACCATAGGATTTTATTTTCTAAAGAACTAATGTCCTATATTTTTTATAAGAATTATTGGGAGTTTTATTGGTTGTTTTTCGTTGACACATATTTTTCAAGAGGTTTTAAAAAGTGAGGGGAGGAGATTACCTTTTATAATTGAGGTGTGTGGAAAACTTGTAATCTTTCAATGTTTCACAATAATGTCTTATTAAATTGATGGAAAAGTATATAAAATGTGTCAATATGAATATATATATGATCTATGGTAATAATATAGAAAAATAAAATTATTTATATATGTTTTAGGACATTTTTATTTTTAAAAATTTTAAGTTAATCATACCGTAAATTTGTTTTAACCTTTACCGTATTAAGATTTTTCAATTTTTTCTATTCATTGTGGAAAAAAATTATTTTAGTCTTATTTAATAATTTTTTTATATTTATTAAAAATATTTAATCCATTTTATAAAATTTAATCGATGAAGTGGATGATTTTAGTAGAAAATTAAACCGGTAATCACATGGAAAAAAATGATTAAGAATAATAATTTTTTTAAGTATAAAAAGTATATATATCAAAATATATAATTAAGTAGATTAATGTGACAAAAATTATATTATTATTAATATTTTTGGACTATGTGTTTTTTTTAAACCAATTAAAAAATCACATACGTAAATTCTTTAAATGAAGGCGCAATTTCTAATCAAAAATCATTATTTTTTCGTATTCCTTGAAAAATCAATTTTTTCTGAAAATCAAAAAACAAATAATTTTTAGATACATTTGATATAATGGATTAAAAAATTTATCAATTTAATAAAATATGTTTTATATTATTATTAAATATTAATTAAAACATTTAGTCACAATATTCAATAAAAATAATTTTTTGAAGAAAAATGTATTTTTTAGAGGAATAAATTGAATTTTCAAAAAGTTAACATTCTCATTCAAAATAATTAATAAATATTTTTCTTAAATATTCTATTTTTATTAATTTTATAGTTTTTTATTATTATTGAAATCCACCAACTCAATTTCCAGAATATAATGGTTGTCTCTAAATAATGATATTTCATGGTTTATTTATGTCTGTTGTATCTTGTTGTATATGATATTGAAAAAAATATTATTTTAAAATATCAGGATTTTATATTACTCACTCCTTCAAAAAATGATCCACAAATTTTTTAGGAATATTAATTGTTAAAAAAAATTGGTAGTTTTTTACATCATAACCCCTTGTTCCGACATTAAATCCTCCATTTTATGATTTCTCCAATGTATCATTACTATTTGAGTCATATAGTTATCCAATAAATTTTCTAAAGTATTAGTAATATGTATAGGCTCGTCACAGTACGACAAATAGATTCTAAATTATATTAATTTAATGTTGATCATATGTGTTGGCTATTTCACGCTCATCGATATCGATGATCAATGGAATATAACATTTTCTTTATAGATACTTTATGGAAGTTCCAATTAACCATCTAAAAAATAATTCTATATAAAATTTAAAAATTCATGATGTTCTTGGGGAATAGCTTCCATTTCCTATTAAATACATCCTTCCATATAGATATATTTTACAAAACATGATCTCCCACTTGTAATTACTACTAATTCATTGAGTTATCTGAATACATATTTTTACTTGTTTGAGCTACATTTATAAAAGACTGAATAGAATTTTCATTTTTCCCATTAGTATGTTCGAGACCTACAGAAATAATATCTCCCACTTCATACCAACATGTTTTAGAGTGACATCTCTTGTTATATAAGGCATTATATGGACACTCTTGAAAAAATAACAGGGGATAATTTTATAAGAAAACTATACCAAAGGTAATTACATATCAAACATAACTTTATATTCCTATTTTCATGAAATCATCTTGTCTATGAATGAAATAATACTCATATCATTTAATGGATTTGATGGTGATGAGCTATGCTAAAATGAAGCATACTATCCAGTTAATTTTAATTATGTTTCTATAATTTTTATCTAAATTGTGGATCAATACTAGAAATAATTTTATTTTATTAATAATGAATTCTTACGTAATCATTAATATAAATCCATGTCATGAGATAGTGATTTAAATATTATCTTATATAAAATAAAATGTGATGATTTACTATAATGATCAACAAACCTCATATTTCATAATTATTTATGTGATTCATTGGTAATATTGATATTATTATCATAGTAATTGAATCATATTTACACTATTGAATCGATAGAAGTTTGCTGACTCCCCCAAGCTTTTATCGCACAACATTTTCTTGTTAACAAACCAGACATCTTGAAACATAATATGTAATTTCCCACATTACATTATATCTCCTAAAATATTAACAAAAATACCTATAAATAATTATATTTATAATGATTATAGAAAAAATT
Source organism: Viscum album (assembly GCA_963277665.1). Lineage (NCBI taxonomy): Eukaryota > Viridiplantae > Streptophyta > Magnoliopsida > Santalales > Viscaceae > Viscum > Viscum album. The sequence goes on from OY728161.1 coordinate 1,600,300,053, forward strand.
AAAGCAACGATCACCATATAAAAATATGATTTTTAGCTCATTTATAGATGGAATACATAGTCTGTTTACAAATTTCAAAATTCCATCTTCAAAAGAAAATCTCCAAATTTTCCATCATTAAAAAGTTTATTTTTAAAATTAAAATTATCATTATATGGTTGGAATTTTTTTATCTTTTCTAATATGTATGTAATTTCATTCAATTTAAAAAGGACTTCTTTCTCACCAACCGCAATAATCCCTATATCCAACATTAGTAGATCCACGAACATATTATCCCTGTTAATACACATTTTGATCAGTAATCCTTGATCTTTACTACTCAATGAATCTATACATTATTTTACATTCCATTGTGGTTGGGTATTGAGATATAAAAATACTTGAGTAACACGAGCCTTCAACTTTTCCTCATCATGGAATCATTTTTTTTGAAATCATGTATTTCAGACTCTTATGAGATGTTTATATCTCATATCGTTCATAATAGAAACAACTCTTCTATATCATCAAATTTTATATTACATCATCCAAATTAGGATAATGTGTTGGATAGTCCTGTTCATTATTCATTAAGATCCATACTCCATAGGAAATAAATAAATAATTTTTAATATGTAAACAAAAAATTCATTTCTTATTTGTATCACTATATATCACAAATCTATCATTTTTTTATGGTAGAGTCAAAATCAGCGCATTAAATAATATCATCTTCAATTATTCAAAAAAACTCTTCATAATCCATTATCCTTGAGAATCTAACCCTAATACATGTTTTTTAGTTAATGAGTTGTCCAAATCAGTAAATGTTTTTAAACAAATAACAAAATGTAATCTACTAAAAAAATTAAACCTTATACCATATTTTTGATCATTTGTGTATGGAAATAATTGAACAAAATTGTCTTCCATGGATCAAATTATATGTTGTCCTTTTTTATAATATGGAAAAAAAAATCTAAATATATAATTGATACTTCCTAAATATCCCATAAAAGCCTATTCCCATGTTTTTATTAATAATGATATTATTTTTATTCTAACTATCATCATAGATTTTGTAAAAAACCAATATATCATCAATAAATGAAAAAAACTATGAATATTTTTCATGAATTATAAATTCATTAAATCTATAAAAAAATTATTATTCGATGAAAATGTAATTATTGGAATATCAAAATAACCATACCTCATAAGGAATCTTATCTTGAAAATACCTTTTTATTCTCTCAATGTCAAGGATACCTATAATTAATGTGATATTAGAAAAAATAGTTGGATTCTGGAATATGGTTGAATAATTTATAAATTTGAGGAGGAGGATAATTATTCACTATCATGATATAATTGATCTTATGTTAATTGTTGATGTGCCTCATATATCAATATTTATTTTTAATAAACAGAATTGGCCCTCCCTTTGGTAAAACACTATGGCACATATGTCCTTTATCACAAAACTCTTGGATAATTTTCTTCAACTCCAATAATTCGATAGTTTCAATTTCTAAAGATTTTTTAACATTATTCATCCATTAGGGATTAAATCAATAGAATACTAGACCTAGCACATTATTTATGTTATTAATCATGAAATGCATCATTATAGTTATGTACAATATGATTATCCAGAATTTGATGATTTAATTTTCCTTCTAAGTAATGTCCCCTTTATTACATCCCATAAATCTCATTTTGAATTTCTACTAGGGGTGGATATAGAAATAACCCGGATGAAAAATTCTTTAATATAAATATAATTAAATCTACATCAAAATCACAAATCCTAATTTCATTCTCTTAACAATAGTTTTTTAAATGACATATTGAAATATACTCAATTCCATGGATTATGTCGATGTCTACAATATATATGACAATAAAGATTGAAAATATAACACATTAACGTCTCATAATGGGAATATCATGTCACAACATTTATGTAGTGGGAATTCTACTAGAATTATCAGCTGAAAACTTGATTCTTATTGTTCAAGAGAAATATGTAATTTTCTTCTCAAACATGGATGACAACCGGAGTAATAAGATCAAAAAACCAACAAAGTATTAGAATGATTTTATTATATGATTAATGTACCTCCCACTATATTATTAGTAACATAAAATATCAACTATTGTGATTTTATGAGGTTATATTTCCTCCCTTATCCACTTCTATATTATGTTCCTACAGATATTGGATAATTTTTTTGAATAATTCCCTATCTCAGTATATATGAAGCACCAGATTATTGGTTTTACCTTTTTCCACTTGTGTTAAATAGCATAATTACCCATTTCTCCACACTTGTATTAAGTTCCTATTTTGCCCCATCATTTCCAAGTATGATTCCTTCTACAATTATCAGATGATATAAATTTATTCATTATCTTATTCTTCTTTGAGAAATGTGCTCCCTTCAGAATCTATTCTTATGATCTTCATTGAAATGATAAATATGTTATTCTAAATTGCATATATAATCCATAGTGTACCCGAATAATTATATAAAGGTATCTCCATACTCTGTAACTCTTTATTCATTATTTTTATTATAGGTGAGGAATATTATTTTTATTTAATATCATTTATCATGTGGTAAATATTTTCCGAAGAATATTTTTTGAAAATCTCTCTATTACATGTTATCTTTATCATATTCTTCTATAGTGTTATTCGTAATTAACCACCATTTGATCATCATCATGTTTGATATAACAATCTACAAGTATAACCTTTTCTATTTCATCATGTACAATGGTTTAAAATATATTTTCAACAGACTCAGTACACTCCACAACTACCACTAGATTAGTATTACCTCTAATTGATGGGGAATATTATCTCAGGAAATAATATTATATAGGAATATCGTGTAATGGAACATCATTTTTTCACTATATGTGAATATTTAGTAGTCATAACATATGTTATCATCTATAATATGGATGATATATTCTTGTTTCCAATACCATATATATTGGATTTCTCTATTGGGAAATTTCTACAATTACCATGACTATTTATAAATTTAATTTAACCATGATCCGCTTCTAAACAATGTAATATACATAATAAGTTCATGAAATTATAAATTTTATATCATAAAACATAATTCTAAATGTTTTGTAACACATAATATAAATTGGAAATATTTTCATGTTAATCTCAAATTCATATACTTATTTTATTTGGGAATAACATTAAATCCTTGAAATATTATAATATATTTCGTAATTTTTTATAATAAAAATTTTATTTATAATAATCATATTATATAAGAGTGTAATTTTTTTTTCAAATCTGCACTACTTTCATTAACCATTTGGTTATCAAGTAATTTCCAATTCTTCTTTTTCATAGTTATTATCCCTTAGTGAAACTATTCCTGATCCATATCCACTAATTTTATCAATTCATGAATGTAATTTCATTAAAAAAATTATATATTCCCTACTAGGTATTTTAGGACAATTTCCTCTAATTATACTTATCCTAAAAATCATTCATAGGGTTATGTTAAATAATCAATGTTTTTTAATATCGAGTTCCCAAGGTCTCTATAAATCTTACAGTGATACCAACTATAAAAACAAAAACTCTAGTAACCTAGAGTTGATGTCTAATTTATTATATAGGAATAGATATAGGGTAACTATCATCAAACAAATGATTAGGATTTGTATTCCTAGAGATCCAAATACATACATAATAACATTATGACATTTGGAATAAACATAATACATAAAAAAATTAAATGATCAGCATAATTGAAACTCATTTAGATATTTATTCTTCACATTCATGGGAAAGGAAAAAAATAAGGGTGAGATAAAATGCTCGATAAGTTTTATGTAATGTGTAAACTAACATGATTAAATATTTATAATGAATAGGTTAATGTAAATAACTATAATCACACTCCATTTGTTCAATAATGTGAGCACAAAATTAATCCAAATATAATAAAAATATAATAATCCAATGGATAATAATAATAAATAAATGCTCAATGAGGAAAATACATTATATTGGGTTTTATAATCTTAGATATCACTATATTTATACAATCATGGCCTTTCTCAAAGATTGTTTAAAACTATTGGTAAACAATCATTTTTTGGAAAATTTATTTGTCTTATCAGACTTGTAAATGCATCAAGGGTATATAAAAATTCAATTTACCCCCATAAAAACATGTTTATTTTATTACTCATATATTGAATGAGGAATTTTATCCATGAATAATATTCCTTATCAATAATTTAAATATTTATTAATGAATAATGATTGTCATTATTTCCCCAACCCATCAAATATGTTTCATAAAAAACAATATATCTAAATAGGGATAATGTTTAGTTAAAAATAACTTCCATGAAAAATATGATTTTTTATACTTTATAAATTTTTAATAAATAATAACCATTTGAAATTTAATATTACAATAGAAATTTAATAACCCTAACAATTAATGAAATTTATCATTAAATCCACTAGAATGATATGTTTTATAGTAAATTCTGGAAACATGGACAATTCTAGTGAAATATTTGAATTATCAATATTTTAATAGTTTTCTTTGTAAACAATTGAAAATGTGTAGATAAATATAAATATCTTAAAATGGTTATGGGGATTGGAATGTCTGTTAACACGAAATACATTAAATAAAAAATCCATTTGATATTTTCTAAATAGAGTTGAAGATGACCGTTTTATAAGGAATCATATATATTTCATCCATATCATGTGAAAATTTATGGATAACATAAGATAAATTTTAAAATTATTTATTTATATAAAATACTTCTATAAATCACTTTTTACAAATATGTATATTTAATAATAATATATATATAATCAAAATTAGAAATAAGATCATATTTTGAATTAAAATATTTTCATTTAAAGAATAACATAAATTGAATAATTAATCACCCTTAGTAAATATGTATTCAATTTTATAAACTTAAATGGGTACTATATACACCTATTAAGTGTAAATAGGTGTATAATACGAAATATCACTCAATGGAGTTAAAATGGAAATGAAATTCATTACCTCATGCTTCCAATTATTTTAACATGCTACAACCTCATGTATAATTATTTTAAACATGTTATTAATTTTTATCATAACTATATTAACTTTTTTAATATGTTATATTATCCTATAATAACATATTATCACCAATTTTAAATAATAATCCATCATTAACAATGTTTCAGATGTTAACATGTTCATTTTTACATTCCTGTTAGGACATGAATTTTTTGGTTCTTGTGAAAAATATATACTTCCATTATAAAAAATTTATAGTTTTCTTTTACAAATTATATTTATTAATTAGTCACATTTTTTAATAATTATTTGAACCATGTCATTCAAATTGAATCACATTACATCATAGTGATAATAGGTCTTATGTACGCACAAGTGAAATTATCATTTCCTTAATAGGTTAAAGGGTCAATAAGTGGATGATATATTAATTTTTATAAGAATTATCATTTCATTATTATAATATAAATATCCATTACTTTTATCATTATGACTATCCATTTGATTCTGTGATGGAAAACAAATTACATCGGTTCATGAGGTGGTAGTATATCGTACACACATGTGATGGTTTTGTTTCCCAATTAATGGATAATTAGATTAATATATTTTATTACATAAAAATAATAATATCACATTATATTGTATATAATGATTTTATTATATTGTAATTTTTAATAAATAATTACTATAGTAAAATAATAACCAATAAAGAAAGTTCTTAATATAGAATATTTCCTTCTCTTAGAAAACCATAATATGGATCTATTAATTAAAACCATATGTTGTTAATTTTTGAAAGTATAGTATCTCAATAATATTGCTAAAATTTTTGGCGATGTATTTTGGTAATATTAAGTTTACGTAAATAGATCCAGATTCTTGAAGAAGGGTTGTGAGGAGGTTCCCTCGTATAATTGAGGTGAGAGGCAAATTTGTAATTGTTCAAAGTTTCACAATAATATCATGAAGCTTTCATGTAAACAAGGATATAAAACGACACATTATATAAAATAATAGGTTATAATGTATAACTATGGAAAAAATGAGAATCATATTTTTTTATATCATTATCATGCTTATCATATTAATTTACCCCCTTGTAAATCTATTTTATCATCAACTATAGAAACAAATTTTTATTGTTTTAACAATTCATTGGGGAAAAAATTAAGGTGCACATATTATTAAATTTTAATTATGATAATTAAAACTATGGAATAAATTTAAATCAAATTATTTTCAAATATGATTGATATTATAATTTAATATTTAACCTATAATCGCAATAAAAAAAGAGTGTATAAAAAAAATAATCAGCATAAAACGTTTTTATATAAAAAATTAAATGATAATATGATTGAAATGACTTAAATAGGATTAATAATATTATAATTGGAATAATTTTAATTTTTATAACATTTTAAATGAAAATTATAAATTTTAAATTCATGAAAAAAATGAAATTTATAATAAAAATCATTATTTTAACTATTCATTGAAAATCTATCTATTTAGAAAAATACATAAATATACCCATAAAATTAATATTTTTATTTTTTTTATTTTATGAAATATTTTTTAAAAAATGAAAAAAATAATTATATTATATTCTCACAAAAATTAATATCAATAATTTTTCATGAAAATATATTTTTTATTAATAAACTAACATTACAATTATTTGACTCATTATTTACAAGGAATTAATAAGTAAATTATTATTTAATGTTAATATTATATATAATTCAGAATCTATTTTTTCCTACATATACCTACCATTTTATGGGATAGTTTATAATAGTAATATTTAAATAATGATATTTCGTGGTTCGTTTATGCTTGGTGGTATGTGTTATATATTCTATCAAACATTCTATTATATTAATTTATCCAGATATTAAAAAACATTAATTATTTTGATTTTGATATGGTAATATTTAATATTTCAATAGAAACTATGAAGAAACATTATTAATGAAATGAAGAGAATAAGTTTTTCAAAAAAAGTACATTATCTCATAAGAAGATGACATTTTTGAAAACTAATATGGATGATTTTAAGTAATCAATGAAAATGAAAAAAACAGTACATATCATTAAAAAATATATAATATGAAAATATACTGATTAATATGAAAGTGAAGTTAAGGGATTTATTAATCTAAAATTATAAATAGAGGTTACAATTAAAGAAGAAATTTATATAAAACAAGAAATAATGGTGGAACCATGGTGGTATATATTTATATTCAACAAAAATAACAAAATAATGTTGATTTTATAGAATATATTGAAAATATTATGTATAAAAAACATGTGAACTCACATACCAGGAAGGCTCAGCAAGAGACAAAGTCCCTGACCATTTATTAAATAAAGGAAAATAGTACATCAAACAAGTAGTAAAAAGAAAACAAGCTAGGAACCATACCCGCCATCATACCCATCACCATCTCCATAATCAAACGCCTCATCTACAGTTGTCGACTCCCATTCTGAACTTTCATATTGCTTCCTCAGCTTCACATACTTCTGTCTGAGATTCATCTTCTCCAATTGCACAAAAGCATTAGAAGAAGTCATTACCTTACCATTTATCAAAGAAGCTCTGGTGGACATCGACCTTGGAAAAGAAGAATAATCTTTCCGTTGTATTCTTTTTGGAGGGGTGGTAGAGTTACCCACACACTCTGCCATCACCTTCTTCCCATGTTGGACAACATCACTAAAAGAGGTTCGGACATTTCCATCAACCTCCTTCTCAATATCAGAAATATCCCCCCATTTCTCAGGTAAGCACACCATCCGAGGACATAAGTTCACACCTTGCTCCGGCTCCACATGATTGTTAGGACCAACCAGTGTTAAACACTGAGATTGAGCCACTTTCTCAAGCTCTCCAGACGTCCCAATCTGCATACTATCCCCAACTTGCAGATTACAGCTTTTCATCCTTGGAGAACTGCCATGCAACTCAAGAGCTGCAACAGGCACCTGGCCAGAACCCAAACCAGGCGCCATTTGAACCTGATCCACCACAGTTTCAGAATCCACATGTGAACTCACATAAAATTATTCTACTCAAGAAAAATGTTCACGAGTCAGAGAAATAAAATATTTTATTACTCCATCAATGAAGGGAAATTGTATGGTGATAGGATTTATAGAAAAAATCATACTTTAATGTGATAAAATACTTGTGATCAACAAATCACTATAATTCCTGATATGAAATTATACTCATATTCTCAACTAATATTGTAATGGATATGTTTGGAGAATTTTTTAGGAAATATGATGAATTCTTACAAAATAATGTTAAAAATATAAAGGTAAAGAAATCAATTAATTTTATTCAAAAAAATATTTCATCAATGATGAAATGAGGATGAATGATATGAATCAGAGAAGGATGGCCGATTTTTATTGATAACTAAAACAATATAGTATCACTATGTCATAAACACAAGAATACACCTCAAATGAGGTGTTATTATTATGAAAATATGTCATATTTTTTACGTTTTGTTCAAAATAAAAGAGGTTTTACAAGGAATAAGTCAATGAAGATAACCATGTAAAACTAAATAATTGTATTTTTTTAACATTGGTATTTTATAATTTTTAAATGATAAATAAATAATTTTTGGTATTTCACATTATATGTAAAGGCAGTATACATGAAAATAGGAATGTTTATAACAATCCATATCTTAAGGAGCCGTCATGTAGGAATTGTAGTCATGAGGGATTAAAATTCGGTAATGATGAATAATATTGTTCATATATGGAATAAAATATTGTATATAAACCACTGAAAAATATGAAATCGTATAAATAGATCAAGAGTAAATTAGTTGAAATGGATTTAATGGTACAAATTTTTTTTATACAAATGTAATTGAGTATATTTTGATTATTAATTGTTGAAAGATAATCCATATATTGTAAAATAATATTCTATTTTGTAAAACAAAATATGATAAGGAATGAATCAATTAAATATTTACTCTATTAAATATTATATATAATTTCATAAATATAATATATAATTAATGTAGAAGACATTTAAATGATCACAATTTTGGCATTGGAAGGATTATGACACAATCTATATTGTGTTAGTCAATTAATTGATAGGAAAAATGTAATAAAAATTACCATGAAGGAATATGTTTTCAGGTTAAAAGGTGGAAAATACATTATATAATGAAATGAAACAAATATAAATCTTGAACAAGTATTGGGACAGAATATATGTTGTCATAAAAACTCTGGGAGAATATTTTTTGTGTAGATTTTCATATCAATAGAGAAGATATACCATTAAAATGAATCATATTAAAATTTTAAAAAATATGAAGTTAAATATCCATTGATTTTAGATTATGTTTAAATTAATTGGGTTATAAAACCAAAAACCATTATGATGATATATATATATACACACACACAATATGTTATGGAAGATATGTGGGTCCTGGAAAACCAATTGTACTTCAATAGGTTGTTATTGAATAAGTGTTTGATGAAACTATATTCCTCCATTATAAGAAAATTGAATCATGTTTGATCAAATGAAGTGTAAAAACCTTTTAAAAAATATGTTTAAATGTTCAATATTTTATTTTGAATCTATATAAAAATTTACACTACACTTATTATTTAATTGAATTTTGAAAAGTATTTTAAAGGATTTGATGGTTTTATTGACATGAATTACATAATGTTTTCATGGTTTGTAATGTGGTTATATTTTTAAAACACAATACATGATCAAAATGCATAATAACTCATAGTTAAATTTGTGAAGTGAACACATTTATAAGGTATGATATGATAAATCTCAAGGAAAATACATGAAATGAAAAGGGGAATGTCACAAATTGGGGTGTTGTTGATTTCAATTTAAAAATTTATAAAATTATTATAAATGTAGTGTAGAGGTTTTATGGATATGAATTTTGAAGTAAAGTAATTCTTACAAAAAAATATCATGGTTTTGGAAAATAAATCATGTGTTAAAATATTCCATTTCAAAATAAAAAATCTATAACGTCTTTCAAATAATAAAAAAATTTAAATTAATTTTGGGGATTTTACTTGTATTTTAAATGGATATTTTAATATTTTTTTACAAATCATTAATTAGTAAATAATAAATGATTTTTAAAGTAAATATAAATATATCTTTAATATAAAATATTATATTATGATCATGGTAATATAATGGTTAGTGAATTATAGGGACATATATTATTGAAAAAAGTGTAAGGATTAGAATTTATTTTTCATCATTTAATGAAAATGAAAAATAAGAATGATATCATAAACATGATAAAGATTGCGATTATTGATGAATTATGATTTCAATCTCTAGGACACTACACAATATTTGATCCTGATGTCACACATTACCTTAGGTATAGATCTTCTTATGCCAATGGTTGTTGACAACCAGTCAAAGATTAAAACATGCATTGGGGAGACTATGCTCTCATTATTATAAAAATAAATAAAAATAAATAAATAAAATCTGCATAATATAAACCTAAATAAATAAACATCCATTAAAAAAATTCCATATAAAACATAAATTTATCCCCCCCAACTAGGGTGACCCCAAATACTAAATACACTAAAAATACAATAAAAACGAATGTGACTTGAGGATAATCCCTATTCTCTCGCACATGAACTCCAATGTTCTCAATATACACTATTCTAATCTACTTCTTGTTTGTTTCCCAAACATGAAAGGCATAATTTAGGCTAATATGTGCATCAATATTCTAATGCATGATGCGGGAACATAAATCATTATAATCTCTCGGGGAAGTGGTAATATATATGTTCTCATATGTTTTTTGCATGGGTAAAATAAATACAATGAATAAACAAGATTGTTGATAATTTTTTTACTAACCAAGTATCCATGAAACATAACAAGATACCCACACAAATTTGGAAATTGGGTGCTAACCAGGACACCATGAAATGTGACCATTCCTGATTCACTACCAGGCTAGAATATAATCTCCATCACATGCCATTGTAATTGATTTCCATATCACACCCCAACACTCAATAAATGCAAAGAAAGGTCATTGAATGAATATATAATGAACTTGAGGTGACTATCAAACCGGCCCATCCTCACTGATATAAGGAGGTCAAATAAAAAAAACCATTACCTCTAACACTGGGGAGGTTAAAAGAACATTGATCCATCCCCATAATCTCTGTAGAGATAGATATTCAATACACAACATGATCAAGGAATAAATACCACCACACAACTCACCATCTTATCCCAGGGTCCTATTAATCAATATTTGGCCCCTTAAAAAATTCATTTCATCAATATTATTAGGGAACCCATATGATCTTCCCGAAACATAATGATATCACCATATCGATATCCTATATATCTCATCATATTATTGTAATATTATATAAAAATTGTTCATATGACCCAAACCTAATGGTATTTTCCAGCCATTCCAAGCCCCCACTAATTGTCAGTCATTATACCTATGGACATTAACAAGACATCATATTCTACCTGGAACATTCCTCAATAGTGAATATACAAGATACTAGCATGTCCATCTCAATATCATAATTCCATTTCCTAACCAACTCTCCTAACCCTTATATAGTCATCATCAAACATATACTTAAAGAGATATCTCAGATTATTTCTAATAGAATAACCATATCCATATTCTTAAGACATTTACTAATGAAATATTATCAATCTATGTGGAAATAATTTCTCAAATATGACCATAAATGAGAGTTCAAAATCACCTAAGATAGAAATTATTCAATATCTAACATTGACAATGACTATACCAATGACCCATGTTGACTCTTATAAATACATGCACCCATAGTGAAATCGTAATAGAGTGACCCCAAAATCACATATGTGATTAGTATAAATTAAATCATGAATAATATCCTTATATCCCATCATACAATTATGCCAATGGAACTCTTGGACCCTAAAACTTGTTCCTTAACCCCTTGTATTTTGGAGGAATGAACAATATTATATAGTTCACATATTAAACGAGATTATATGAGAAACCTACCTCAATACCATATTTAATACCTCATTTTTTCTTTTAGCCTCATCTATTCACATAATTCTCCAACCCCAATCCCTAGAAACTGTCTAATGTAATTCATCTCCTTAAATAAATTATAAGTAATTTATATAAAATGAAGACCTTTTTTAATATGTATATTTTTTAAAAATCATATCAGGATTAATCCACTTTATAACCTCATTTTATAGGCCATGGTTCACTCCAAACACACACTTGGACTTATGTCAGATAAAATAGACAAATTTAACAATGAGATACTTATTTTTATTTCATGGCTACCACATCATATCAAAGTTAAAAATGATAATGGTGATAAATAACCAGGATCCAAAGGATAATTATCTTGGGAAAATTACGACGATATATTACATTTACACAATAAATCATAAAAACATATTTAATTCCTTCTTCCCAGGATTCTTATTGGCCCTTATGTTATCATTAGAATATGTATTCACATAACGTTATACATAAATGAATGCGGTGAGATAAATTCCCAGTAATAGGATTGATATTAAAAATTTTCAATATCACCTGGGGTCATAATAATCATAAACATTAAATAATAATCATAATAATAATATGAATCATTATGTAAATTCATATAATGTGGAAATTCATAAAATAGAGTCATCATGTCTTACTGGTCAAATACCAAACAATGTTGTTAAAAAATCAAGCATGATGTTCATGTGTATTTCAATTTATAACCTGAGATAAATAAACATGACCCAATGTATTATATCAATATATTATAATGGGTTCACCCATCACATCATCACATATACATTTTCTATATAATTAATGGTGCACCAATGACGTCATAACATTTACATAATCATGCATTCCACATGGAACATATATAGATTATGGACATAAAAAACCCATTCAAAGGAAATGGGTTTAATGAGAATTTCAAAACAAAATCATTACTAAAGAATTTGATTCCAAAAATATAAATATAATATCATACATGGTATACAAATCATTAATATTTAGTGAAGAAGAATTAATATCTACAGAAATAAAATATGAGTTTTTTAGAAAGAAGAGTTATATTGGAAGAATATTTTCATTTGTAATAAAATATGAATGGAAACATGTATATCATAGAATGGAAAAGTATTGGAAAATGAAATTACATTTTGGGGTCATTAAAATATCATCTACTATGAAATTTTTAAAGAAAGAGGAAGATCCAAACGAATCGAAGTTGGGTTCAAGAATCCCATTACCTTATCATGGAGCGATTTCTCTACATTAGTATCCTTAATAATCAAAATAAACTAATTAAATAAAATATATAGAACAACATAAAATTTTATTTGATTTATTATCATTTTTTGATGTTCATTTCTGGACTTTTTGATGATTTATATAGTTTAATTTTGTCATTTCAAGTGTGTTCGTTTTCTTGGTTTTCATGATTGGTCCGCTGGTTTATCACTATAGTTGTTCATGTAGAATGATAATGATTCTATAGAATTTAATATACATGTAATTAATGATAATTACGATGTTTTATTGGTATGCTATTTCATTTGGTTGTATTGTATGAGTATTATTTGTTAGATATATTTTTACTGAAAATGATTAAAATTATTTTGACGGTTTTTATTCGAATTAGAAGCATGTATCATTTTATTTAATATCATATTTTTATAATGGTTTAAGATTATTATATAACATATAATATGTTAAAAATTATTATTGAAAAATAATAATTTTTCATTGATAATCCATGACAGAGGTAATGAAATTGAAAACGCATTTTTCAAGGTGGCGGTAAATTGACACACAATAGATGATAATATCATTTTCAGTATAAAATTAAAAGAAATGAAATTTTATGAAAAATAATTCCATTAACATAATAAAATTATATTATATAATTTATGGATGATTTATCATTCCACATGGATAAGTGGAAGGGACAGGATGATAATATAAGAAATGAAATTGAAAATAAATTAAAAGAAAAAACAATAAATTGTTTTACCTCTTGAATTTGTCCTCCCTGAGAAATCTTGTAGGGAAAAGTGTTTTCGTTTTGATGAGACCATGGGAATGTATAAATGGGGGAAGGTATATGGAATATTTTTTGGTATAATTTGGGAATGATTAAAGGATTTTTTGTGTGAGGAGAAGGGGTTACCATGGTGGTTTTTATAAGGCATGAGTGGGGTATTTTCTCATTATTTTAATCATTAGTTTATAATTATTGATCATGAATCTAAATAGTATGACGATTATCACTAAACAAGCTAAAATAATTATATATTTTCCATTTTTTTAGATTACATTATACATACATCAACAATGAATTAAATATTCTTATATTTAAATTTTATCGTAAATTAACATATTATTTATTCACCAAAAATATTATCTGTTCAAAAAAATCCCGAAAATTCACCATATCCATTTACTGACCAGCCTAATTCATTAATGGAAACCATATTTTGAAATCAATTTCCTAAATTTTTGACATTTACTTTTTTATAAAAATCATCATTTATTTAATACATAGTGATTTTAAAATTATTATTAATTTTACGAAATATTAAAAAATTAATTATGATCCCAGAAAATAATATTAAAATCATTAGACATAAAAATATTAATTTATGGATATAAATTGTAAAAATAAATTTTATTTGAAATCATAATATTAAATAAGAAATTGTAAATAGTAATTTATATTTAAAAAATACATCACCCCTGAATTTATAAATTGAAGAAATTTATTTACTTATACAATTATATAATTATATCATATTTGTATTATTTAAATTAATAAATTTTATTTATAATTTCATAGGAAATGATACTACCCTATGGGAAAAATTACAATTCCAAATGATCATGTTACCATTCCAAGGGTCATGTTACAATTTCTTTGTTATTGGTTATATAACTTATATAAATATCTCTTATTTCATTCAATAATTATTTTTAAAGAGTTTATTTTATTTCCTATGTTATTTTATGTGATTTATAATATGTCAAATTATTATATGAAGGGAGTTCCCATTGATAATAGTCTGGATTTGTAACATTAAGAACCTACTCTAATGGCCAAATTATACTAAAATAACTAAAATCCATTAGTAAATTATCATGGCCACATTACATTAATGAATAAATATCCAATGATATTAAGATAACATATTAGGATGTTCTCTAAACATGTTAGGAATTATCGACATCCATCTCAGTTGATTCCACCATGATCTTTACAAATTAACAATAAATACAATATCAATTTTGAACAACTTCTAATGATAGTGGAGAAAAACCAAAAAAAAAATAGAAACTTAGGGATATAATTTTTATAAATCATTGAATAAAAATAATAATCCCCTTTTATGGGAGATCAAAAGGAGGTGGAAGGATGATGATTTGGACCCTCCTATATGTGTTCTGTCATCAAATATTAGTGTGTTTTAACCCCTTTTAAAAACATTCTTCAAACCATTTATTATGTTACCATGGTTCATTCTGTGATTTAAATTGGTTAGGGATAGTTATTAATCTAGACCAAAATCATCAAGGTGTTAACACAATGTGCACACTATGAATGGATATTTTTGTTTTTTAGAGCTAGGCCACTCATATCCCTCTTTCCACCAATTAAATAAATGTGGCTCATATGGGGTTTAAAAACCATATAATAGAACCCTTTATTGATATTTAAATTCCAAGAAACATTATATTGATTGCTAGATCACAAAAAAATGCATCCACCAAATAAAAAATTCAAATTCCTTTAAAATAGAATTACCCAAAAAATATGTGTCATTTAAAACTATCCACCATAATTCTGTTCCTCCCCATGAAATTGTAGTATTACTTGAACCATGAAACCCAACCTATAATGGTCATCAATTCAATTATAATTTTCAGAGATTTTTTTGTAAGGTTAAATGTGATTTCGAAGGTAATTCTAACCGAATTCATATCTCCAAACAAATCATCGTGACTTTAGATGATATTTCCCTAATAATATCCCCCCATGGCTCCACTCAAAATAGAATATTCTAACCATGGATCTCTACAACATAATAATGAGATAAATAAAATTATGTTCCAAATATTTACTCCCATTCTAAAATAATTTCAAATATTTCTCTATATATCGTTCCATCCTCACCGCTTTCAATTCCATGAAAACACCAATTTCACTACCATTGAATGACTTTTACAACAACTTCTCAGCTGAAACCATTGAAACATCCCATAAATCAACACCGTCTAACATGTTATTATCAATAGTGACCAGAACATGTAGGGTCCTTATCATACACTATTTCACAGTTCCACATTCCATGCTTTCCTATGTATTTATAACAATAAATGACATTTTTAATATGTTCACCGCATGATTCACCCTCTGAATCATGTCATAAAATTTATTCACCACATAATCAATGTCATAAAGTATGATTCACCCATGAATAACATGTTAAACCATAGTTCACACCCTAAACCATGTGATAAAACACGATTCACACCTTGAATCACATCATGAATTAGGATTAATATCATGAATCACCCTTAGTAACACAAAGAAGACCCTTAACTTGTACCAATGCCCTGACTACAAATAATACTATATTGAAATCCAATATCTTGTATTCTTTGAGTAACTGTATTACATTTGGTATCAACACATTCCATCATATTAGCAACAACACATAAAACCTTGACCTGTCTAACCACATATATAGACCTCTTCTCACAATTTTTGTTCATGCATTACCAGAATAGTGATCCCCACCATTAGATTATCCTTGTCATCACTTGTTGGAAAAAACTGCAGTCCAATAGTCTACACTCCAACCATTAATACATGAAGGGGTTAAAAATTCTTATATCCCTCATTAACAAGCACCAATGTCAAACTCCAATGATTTTCATCCCTATCCCACCATGTTTGACATCCCAAATGTTATACAATCAATCATTATCATATATCATGTAGTCTAGTAACTAATAGTAATATTCTCACCATCTGTATTCAAATACACATCTTTTTGAGACCAACTCCAATAGATCAAATGTTGCTTGTCTGTTATTCATACCAAGTCATGATCACCATCAATCATGTCAACCATGACACCAAAGATTTTTTTAATCCATTTCAAGTAATATACTTCAATAATAGATAGCAAATTACATTTATTTACCACTAATATCACCTACCATCACTAAGGGACATATCCCATCTTTTGACAACACAGATAAAAACTACTAGATTAGGTTCCATAATCAAAACCAATATAATATGTCTTTTATACCATTTTTAAAAGCCAATATATAACCATCCTTAACTACTAAATCCATTGATAATGAATTTTATCTCAAATATCTAATATATATTTTAATGTTTATAGATTTATATAGTTAGGAAACATCATAAATTAATAACTTCCCTTTTATTTTTATCAAAAATTCATGTTTCCACTTTATAATAAACTACATAATCCATATAGTATATTTAATATCTCCCAAATATTCTCCCACATGTTTTATCCCTCTAGAAATATCATATGTAGTACCTTTTTTCAATACCTAGGGAAATGGAACCATAATAGTGGTAAACAGAAATTCATAGTAATGGAAAATATATAATTGAGGAAATCATGGCATAAATATGGTATAAATATTATATAAAGAATATTAAAACAACATGAAGCCATAATCAACATAAATTTGGTATTATATATGTAATAAAATAAATTAAAATATTTTTTTCAATAATAAATAATTCATAGAAATGGTATGCATAATTTCATACATCCATAACATGTTTTCAAGGGCTTGTTCCAGTAAATTTACTTCTAATTGAGACTGCAATGAAGACATCGTGTTCAATTCGTAATAAATGTAGTAATACCCAACATTTTTTGTCTCATAAGTCTACTCGATTAATCGATGTGACATATAATGTTATGTCACAAACATAAAATTTTTAGGTCTAATGAATTCATTATGTGACAAAAATAAATAAAATCATAATCCACATTGACAATATTAATTCACATTAATATAATGACATAAAAATCCAACAATTTCCGTCTTGTAAATAAAAGGGAAACATGATTATAAAACATCCAGAGGAAGAAGGTTTATGGTTAAACAATTCATATTCATCATTCACATAATCATTTACAAATGAATGTAAATATAAAACATTCCAATACAATTTCCCTTGTTAATAATAGGGATAAAATGATCATAACTCGTGTGTAGGAAGAAGGTGTATTGTTCAACAATACATTGTAAAATTTCTAATAGTAATCCATTTTCATTTAAAAATACATAGAAAACTAATATCATTTACAATATTGATATATTTACATTAAAACTATGTTAACATCATAAAATATTTTTTAAAAAAATAAATGTTCACACCAAATAGATTAGTGATTATATATCTTGGTTAATACTAGAATGACATGATCATAAAACATACAAAAAATGAATGTTTATAGTTGAAAAGGAATATAATCAAATAAGGGAGAACTATTTTTAGGGGTTTTATGTTGAAAGAATTTATATCACCATAATATTTTTATATAATTCCATATAAACAATCTAATAGAAAACGATAACAAAATTATATGAAATTGGTTCAAAAGACCGTTCATTACTCCATTTAAAAAAGTTGTGTTACAAAAAAAATTTATTACTGGAAAAACTAATCATCAATAAACACATTAATAAGGGAACATGATTTTACTAGTAAGTAAAATTAGATAAAAATTAGTATAAAAAATTATATCAATGGGAATTAAATACACAATACAAAGAAAACACGGTGCACAAAATGTATTATGACTAAAACTATCAAAATTGAGACCAACAAAAACTTATGATTTTATAACAATTTGAATTTAAAATCAATGAATTAATGGGATTATATTTGGACATAAAATATATTGAATTAAATATAATCCATGATCTTAAATCTCATATAGGAATTATATATTTGATACAATTGGTATTTGGTTTATAATACTAATCATATCACAAACATGGGTATTTTAGAAGAAAAACCATTATCCTAGTTTTAATTAACTATAAACATCGAGAAAACATCCTGAATTATTAAATTAATGACATTAAATGCATACCCATGTAATGTTTTCATTACTATGAGCATTTATATTCCACATTATCACCCAGTTTACAAATATATATATATGTAATTTTTTTTACTAATTTAAACATGTGGTGTGAGTAATTTTTATTTCATTGAAGTAGTTTTGTAAAAATGTTGTTGGTATTCATTATTGTATCAATTTTCATGAATACAACATAATTATAGTTACATTAATTGATGTTTTAATTTATTTAATATGTCATTGATTTCATTTCATTGATGATTTGATTATGATCATATAGGTTTAAATGTGTGAGGAGATTCTTTCAGTGATTCTTAATGATTTAGAGGTTATATATGAATTGATGAGTTAAAAGTTTCAATAATAATATTTTAACAAAAAACACATTTTTAATTAATTTATAGAATATTTTTATAGAAATTATGTTCCCATAGTCATCCGTGATATAAATTTATTGTGTTGTATTGGTATGTGGTTAAACCTACCAAAACATGATCCTAAGACGATTAATGGATTATGAAGAGGTGGATTAGTTTTAATATCATTATATTTAATGTATAATTATTTTATTTATTTATTATTATAGGGGAATATTAAAATATGATGGAAATAGAATATAGACTATGATTCAAAATATTTTTCTCTTACTCTATTTACAATAGTTAATGTGCAAACAATCACTTATTTATAATATTTGAAAGTTAATGCATAATTTATAATTAATGAATATCAATCATGACATAAAAAACATATATTTTCACTAAACCCATTTCTATAAAAATACTTTAAACACAGTGATAGAAAATGAAATGTCTCATTCATGGAGGTAGTAGCCCATGCCTGAATATGAGCATTATTTTTATTTTTTTAATTAGATTTTAGGGGAATAGATAATTGTAATACCCTAAATATAATAAGTAATTAGTATACAATATTGAATAATTTTAATATATACATATGATTATAATGGGTATGGAGGAGGATGGAACTTAGCGATAAATAGTAAAAGTAAAAGTGTAAGTAAAAATTCTGTTGAGAATATGGATCTTCTCTTCAAATATCCATTGTAAATGAAGGACTTCAGGAAAATTTTTGAGGATAGTGTATTATAAATATCTATAGGAACTATATATGATGTAAATTAGTTAAATTATTATTGTAGAAATAAAAATATATATTTTTTTTGAAAGTGGGACAATGTCAGCACGTTATATATATAATGTCACATATGTCTGATTTACGATTTTTAAATATTATATGGATTATTTTCATGCCTAGTAGATATGATATTGTGTGATTATGAGGCCCCTTATTTCATTAATAAATTCTTAAAATATAATAAATATATTAAATAACATGTCTTTATAATTTTCTAGATAAAGTGGAACAAATTCTATATAGTGCATTGATCATAAATCAATGGGAAATGTTGAGTTCATAACATAAATTTTACCCTATGCACGACATAAAATTTGTTAACATTTTCCGTTTGTGGAAATTTTTTGATTTTAATGGAAATGAATAAAATAATTGAATAAAATTATTATTTTTTCTTTTATGCAATGACTATTTAGTCATTAAAAAGACTATTAAGAGGATTTTTTGGGGTCGCCTGCAGGACCCAAGATACTTCTAGGGAACTTTTGGAGAAAAATTTGAGGAATATATATCAAGATACTGATGGATCATTGAAAAACAATAGGTTCACATATATTTCAAAGTATCATACCTACAACAAAAACACAATAATCTTTCTTTATCAGTGATTGAACAGACTCGAGGCATGGAATGTTTTTTATTTTATTTCAGTTCCCATTCATGATTTATTCAATTAATTAGTACCAATAAAATAATATATAGATCCACAATTCAATTGTATTATGGGATGGGTATAATTTCATGGTTTATAGTGATATTTTTTGGGCATGATTATTCGATTATTGTCTTAATGGTGATGAACTGATATCGAAATGAACATCGATCGAGGTCTGATACATTTTAATGACTTGGAGATTTTCTCCCACAATCTCTATATTCATATTAGTGATCTTCATTATTTCATAGTTCAATATATTATGAAATTATATATCAATGAACACCCATTTATTATAACCATTATCAGATATTTCAGATCTAGTATTGATGCAACATAACAGAGGTGTGATGGTTAATGCACCATCAGATCTGATGATGATTAGAACCAAATTTCATGTTCTTTTGGATATTGGTCATGTGGTGGAGAAAGATGATCGACTTGATTTTATGTGGATTAAAGGCCCAAATCCTATTTATCCAGTGATTTAATGAATATATGAGGGTGGATCATGAGTTTTATGGAATGAAGGTCGATAGATCGGAGTCTGGAGCATCGACTGAGATGATTATAGGATGAACTAGGGATTCTTGAAAATAATGATCCACATGAAATGTAATCTTAGATGACATGGAATGTGGGTGGCCCTGAGTAGTGGATAGGGTGTTTTGTGGGAGATAAGTATCACACGACATGTATCCCAGAATGTACGAGCTTTGAACTCTTCCTAGGGTCTCTCCATGTACGAAGTTTGTAGTGTTGGTGTGACCAAAATTATGTTGTCATTGAGACTATACTATGTTGGGTTAATCTAGATTTTGTTGCACAAATCACAATATGTAACTAGTAGTGATCCACATCTATGTTTTATATTCTCAAAAATCAATCATCATATTCCTTATCATGATGATTCCGGAAGTGAAGTTCATATCATATGGAATTCATTAGTGCTATCAGGCTCAGAAGTGTTTTATCCCAGATTAGGGTTTAATGGAACATTAATATGGAATCCTAGGGATGTTATACTAGGGTTGTGGCTTACCACTAGAGTGTGTGTGTTTTTTTGAGTATATCTACAAAAGTATTGTTATGTCTATTGTAGAAAAATCCATTTGTAGATATGACTATATTTCTTGTTTTTGTTTGATTTTTGGTTTTGGGGTATCATACTGAGTGTTTTTATAGTCACCCATTCATGTGAATCTTCCAAATGTTTAATGTCTTTTGAAGATAATCAACCTTTTGACTGAGTCTCAGATTGACTAGGACCAGACAGTTCACAGTGAGACCTAATATACTGAGGTGTGTTCTTTTAGATTTTAAATAATAGATCACGTAACATAACTTTTATGTTGGACATGTGATTCAAACACATTGTGGTGGGCTTTTATTTTTTCTTGTTTTTATTCCATTAGTCAGTTTCATACTTTTGTTGTAAGATATATATGTATTCATGTATTTTCTATTCATTTATTTATAAATTTCAGTGTTTTGTATACTTGGAGATGTGTGTGTTTGTGTACAGGTATGTAGGAAATTCCATTTCAGTTATATGAATACATGTTGTGGGTCACTAGCCCATGGCCAATTATAGGAGAGCATTGGGATTTATGGAACAAGCATCACTTGGATGGGTTGTGACTAAGTGATATCAAAGTGGTTAGTTCTATGTATGGACTCGTAGTATGTGAGATTGGTTTAGAGAAATTGTTTTAAGTGTTTCAATTTCTACATTCAATCTATAGACCCTAGTGTTGGGAAAGAGGCCAAAATATCTATACACCATGACAGTAATCGCCATCTTTTCAACATGTTACATGATAACACTGGTTTATTAGAAACAAATAGTACATTTATCATATAGGTATATATTTTGGGTTCATGTCATCCCTGAGTCATCTCTCTAGTTATACTCATTGATCATAGTACAAATTTTGTAATATAATGATTTCATGGCGATATATACCATCTAGGATCAAGAATGATGTTCATGAGGATTTCCACATTAGAGATGATAAATTTATTTAGGGACCCTTTCTGAAAATGTTACCACCAATTGGTACACCAGCCACACCACCACCTATAGATTAACACATATACCTTGTACATCCACAAGATGAGGTGTGAAAGATGAGTGTGCATTATGAGTTTTCGAAAAATAGACCCATATTGTTTTTAGTAGATACATAATTATGGGCTTCTGAGGACATGCATGAGGCTGGGACCCTTTTATCTATATAGTTAGGACACCAACTGATTATATGGTCATCCTAGCTTGAAGTCATCTCCACAGATCAGTAGAAAAATGGTGGGTTTAAGCTTCCCAGTGTTATGATGAGTTGAATCTTTTTAGAAAAAAAGAGTTAAATCACCTATTAAGAGAGGATTTATCAGCAGCTACGCTCTATGATATAATTATCCATGAGATTCTACAACTTTAGTTGTATATAACAAAAGAAGTTGGGTATTAATCTATGTTTACTGACCACTCCAGGTACTCTATAGATACGTTTTGAGATAAGTTCATCAAGTCTCAGATCATTGGGATAGGTATATTTAAATTCATCCAATACTGTTTTCTTCCTATATGTATTCCATCCTATGTTGGGGGTCATTATTTATCGTTTGTGGTAGAGAGTTTCTTAGATGTACAAATACAACTACTGGTTGTAAGAAGATAGAAAGAAGGTGCCTAGATCGTGGAAGAAGAGAGACAATGGAAATCCCAGGGACCAGGGAATGGAATTTTTTTTCATAAGAGTTCCTAAGATAGATGATCTGTAGTTCATAGCTCATAGGGTTGGTCTAGTAATAATAGAGGGAGTTGGTGAGACTCATATGATGACAAGGGGCATCTCACATGGGAAATTCTGACCCAATTTAAAGGACTCATAGAGACTATGAATGGGCCAAGGAAGTAGAGACAACAGAAGGAGAAGGAAGGTTCATTGTCTATAGGACATGATAGAGGATATGTAGAGTAGAACTAAGTGGTTTATGTTTTGACATGTTACCCCCACCACCCTAGGTGGTCCATGCCAGCCCCAAGGAGATGGAGTTTAGGGCTAAGTATAACTATATGCAGTCAAGGCTTATGACCCATGGGTTGTAATAATGATTCAAGGTATGATATTCATCTCTTCTTATTTAGTTTCAGTATTGATAGAAATAGGTTCTAGGAATTCCGTTCTCTCACAAATCTATTTTGAGATGTAGATATTATGTTTGAGATGCTGACGTGACTTTTACCCATAGAGACTCATACTAGATATGACTCGATGAAAACACACTTTGCTGATAGTGTGACCTCACCCTTTTAATTGATACCTTTAGTTGGAATATCTTCGTAGCATCGTTGAGGCCTTATAAATTCATTCTAAGAATGAATATGTTTTCTATAGTACATGATCATATTGACTATTTTAGGAGAAGTGTGTGGTCTGTCCATTATAATGGAACTAGGTTTCCTTTATTCTGTGATAAGGAATTCCATGTAGCATAGTATGGAATCATGTATAGGTTTTTTCATCCAATTACACAAATATATGGATTTCTTGAACCTTTGTGTAGTCGATGTTATGGTTTTCCAATTTCCTTTAATGGTATATGAGTGTGACGATCTGTTTCTTGAAGAAGTTACATGTTTACCTCCCTATCGAGAGGTATACTTAAACATTTATCTAAACCCTATTATCACACAAATATATACTCTACCATATTGGATGGTTCTCATAGTGTTTCGCAAGCTAAGGTTGCATTTGGAGAAGTTGCATAGGAAGGGCCAATTAAGGATGGCATTCCAAATAAGGTAGCCTAGGATTTGTTATCCTAGAATGCAGATGAGATATTGGGGTTGTGTGTAGAATATTGTAACTTGAATCACGTGTCTATAAATAATAAGAATCCACTACCTATGATTGATGGCCTATTTAATCATGTGACAGTGGAATATTGGTTCTTGGGGTTTAACCTCAGGCCATGCTATTATTATCTATGTGTATGGTACAAATAAATACTAAATATGGAATTAATATTTTGGTATTGTCATTATGAGTACTTGGTGATGGCCTTTTGGGTGATACATTCCACTAAAATTTTCTTGGGACTCAGGAACCAGACCATTCAGCCTTTTTGAGACCTTTTTTGGTAGTGTTCATCAATGATATTCTTGTTTACTCAACATCGATGGTGGAAATTTTTTTACCATTATGGATAGTTTTGGAGATAATCTGAGAGGTTAAACAATATTTAAAGAACTCAATCTTCCAATTCTGGATACAGGTGGTTCACTTTATAAGAAATGTTATATTAGTGTATGGAGCGGTAGTAGAACTGGCCGAAGATGAGGACGTGTTAGCTTAGAACCCCACATGAGTTTGATATAGGTAAAAATATTCCTTGATAAAGAAGGATATTAACGGATATTCATACATTATTTATCTAGGATATCAGCACCGATGATAGATTTTACTCGATATATGCAGACATTCTTGTCGATAGAGAACTATCAGGTGTCATTTCAACAGTGGAGTAAACATTTGATGAGCACTCCCATATTGATATTAATGGATAATGGTAGAGTATATATTCATTTGTGAAGAATTTAGGATCTGGCTTGTATAGAGGTAAGTAGTTATTTCCTATGTTTCATTCAATTTGAGACAAAATGACGAGAACTACACAACCCACAATATTGAGTTAGCAGTGGTAGTCTCCACTTTTAAGATGTGGCGTCACTACCTGATGGAAGAACATTTTATCATATATTATGATCCAAATAGTACCATGTATATCTTATCATATAAATATATTATCTTCAGATATAGGTTATGTCTATATTACCTCCACTATTATGATTTCAAAATATTCTATAATCTTTGGATGTGGAATGTGGTATCAAATTCTCTCTGAAGAAGAGGTTGTTTGTAGTTGTTGAGTGAGGAATCAGTGCAGTTGACCTCAAGTAAATTATCCATTTTAGGTTTTGGATAGTGTTTTAACCAGTTATGTTACTTTATTGAAATATATTATCATTTGATTTTGTTTTGAATCCTCACATGAAATATTAAGGGATTTTCAAGAAAAGGGATCTCACAGTTCAAGGAGGCCACAAGATCGAAGGCGACATCATTTCCAATGGTTTCCAAATTATTGGGGTCCAAAATTTGGAATTTGTCTTGCATTGTGAAAATAGTATTTCCAAGATATAATTTTCTAAATATAGAAATTTAATGAGTTTAGAGATGAAGGGATACATGTTTTGTGTTTGTGAAGGAGTTACGAATTCTGACAGTGTGCAATGTAATTATGAAGATCATTGTAAACAATATTTTTTTGGAATCAAAATTTCATAAATATGATAAAAGAATTTAATTTAAGAAGACTGGGATTATTTTTATAATGATTAGGAACATATAAAATAGATATGTTGTTTCTACATGATTATGAGATGCAGAGCATCATCCCAGCATGATGCAGTGATGTAGGAATTTGTGACTACGTCAAATTTAATTAGAGCATTATGAATGGAGGAGTGTAAAAAAGATATTTATGATGGATCCATAAACTCATTATAGGTGGTGGAGAATATTTAATGGATAAACCTATAATTATAAAACTACCCAAATTCATTTGACGTGCAGAATTCGGCGATAATCTTGAATCTCTTTGATTTCATGAAGCCAGTGGAGTTCCACAAATCTTTTTTTCTATGCAATTATTAGCATCACAAAAAGACTACTGAGGTCTTAACAAATTCCATATATTCTATGTAATGTCAGCTTCATGATTATGAGATATTCCTCATTAACATAACAATCTTTTAATGGAGTTTATTTTGATAAATTAAGGTTTCTTCATGAATGAGTGATCTTCACGAACGTTAGTTTTGAGCATTTTGGTTTTATTGAATAGGGAATTTATAGTGCATAAAATATGGTCTTCATTGCGAGAAAATTCTTAGGCTATGTATGGGTAAAAGAAATTAATACCAATCTAATGAAGATACCTACAAGTTCATAAAGTGAGTTTGAATTCTCTCATTGAATTGAGCAAGTGGGAGTCACCATCAGTGTTCGAAGCGACGTAGTGTTCTATACTTGAATTATTATAAAGATATTATTCCACAAATAGAGTGAATATGTCTAAATTAATTTACTCCACAACTAGTAAACATTAATGTACATTGGTATAACTGACACACATTCAGCTTATGCCCCTTGGAAAAGGCCTTAGTTGTGACCCATGTAATGTTTTTATGTGTTTTCATTATTGTGGTTGTTTTATTTATATACATTAACTTTAGATAGATTTAATAGGTTCCTACCCACATGGGAACACGATACATCACTTTAATTGAAAAATATGACAACCTGATTCACCCCTCCCCTCTCCAGGTGTTCTTGGTTCCCTCAATTGGTATCAGAACATATAGGATACCAGTGTTAAATCAATATTTCTTTACTATCTTGTATAACATATTAAATTTCATTGTATCCATTCTATTTTAATGAATAAATATTCAAATATGTAAGAACAAAATAATGTCGAATATACCATCACCTGGAATCGAATTACCCTTTTCAACTGCTCTAGGAATGTTGGTTATTAATCAAAGAGGGTTATATATGATTGATTCAGATAGAAAAATGCTTGAGGCAGATTCTAATGCATACAATGCCATCAATATAGCTCTTTTATTCTAGATCTATATTAATGTTATGATATTAACTCAAAAAATTATATGTATGAGAAATAAATAATATTTATGAAGGAGATAGTAACGTGAAAGAGGAAAATCACACATGTTTTTTCATTATAGGATTGATGATCTAAATATGCATCCTGATAAAAAGGAAGATTACTTATTCTATATAATTACTATTGACGTTGGATAAATTCAAGGGATTTTTGAAGAAATAAAAGATATAGAAATTATTAATAATATATTTAGAAGGATTCCACCAATATATAATGAAAAAGATTCATCCCTTGAGAAAATGGATCTATCTAAGAACTCTTTGGATGAAAACATTAGTAGTCTAGTAAAATATGAAATGATAGTCAAAACTGAAGACTAAATGACTCGAGTATTTCATTTAATTGAATTAAATGAAATGGAAAAATATAAATTTTATTTTGTAGTGTTGATAAAGATAATGAGTAAAATGATATTATTTCTCTCATTTATAGAAAATTTAATAATGGAAAAGAAAATTTTTAGAGGTCTGTTAGCTATGGATTATTTTGGTTCTGGAAGAGTTGAAAATATTGCATCTTGATGATCAAAAATTTTTGTTAATGAATAAAGTGGAACTAGAAACATGAAAAACACTAAAAAATGTTTTTTAAAGGGTGACATCAAATCTAAAAAGAAATTATAGATGAGGAGTTTTTTATATAATGATGGTGATGATAATAATTCATTCGTTGATGAAGAATAACAATAACATAAATCTAAACTACATTCCTCTAAGATATAAAGAATTGAAATGTCTGAACCATCATGAGAGAAAGATAAAGATAATCAGATATACACTGATTCTGATCTCAATTTGAAACTAATTGATTCTCTTTGTAATAATGAGATTAAATATAATAGATTAAAAATTGGAAATTATTTTTTGAGATTCAACTGAATATTTTGATCATCTTTAAGCTAAAATTGAATGAATTGAAGAAGTGATGAATGATAATTAAAAAAACATCGGAACCATGGATGATGTATTGGTACAAAATATCAGAATTGAAGTAAAGTCAAAGGGAATCAATGACCTTACCTGAAGACTAGAGGAGAAGTACATGAATATTGAGGGACATGAAGAATAAGTTTTTACACTTAGGATTAATCTCAAAAGTAAATCAAATTCAAAAGAAGAAAATAATATTGTACATTTTTTTTTAAAATTCTCTGATATTGAGTTCCCAGAGGGAGTTAAGAAGGGTTACATTGGATTTGAAAAGGTTTTGACTGATAAAATACCTCGATTCATGGGAAATAGTGGAATTAGTGATGTTCCTGAAACATAAAATGCTACAAATTAAATGGTACTAAATAAAGGAAAGATTAACGTTGGACATGTTGAAAAGTTCCCTAGTGTTTGGATAAAGAAACACTCAATTCAAATTGAATGTATAACTAAAAACATTCCTCTTGAATCTATAAATGTCATATAGCAAAGAATTATTACATAAGAAGGAGAAATGATGATGAATAGAAATATGAAGTCTTTTCCACATCTGAAATGAAAATTATGTGGCTATCTGGTCCATACCATATCTTATTGTGAAGAAAAAAGGATCTACATGAATGAGGAAGATCGTAGAAGTAAAAAAATGATAAAAAAATTTATATCATACTTCTTATAGAATAAATAATTTCTATGATTATTTTTTTCATTGTTCAAACATTGTCCACAAATCAATTATTTATATGAAGAGGAATGGAATGAAAAATACATATAGATATTAGAGAGAATTCAATACACATGAACCAGATAGTGTTTATCATACAAATATTTTTTCACCTAAAAAAGATTAGAATGAGTATAAATAACATAGTCACATGGAATAGAAAATTTAAAGGCAATTATTATCCTTCACACTATTTAATATTTCATAGAAGAAAAAGAAAAATATTGAAAAATTTGACATTGTTAAAGTGTTCCATAAAAATACAATAAAAAAACACCAGGATTATTGATAGTGGAAGGTCATACCATTTTACGGCTAACGGTGAATTAATAAAAAATGTTAAGAAAAGGTTTGATGGAATGGTATGGTTTGGTAATGATGGTTCTTTTTAAATAAAAGGAAGTGGAAGAACTAAACTAGCTAATATAGAGTTAATGAAAACAAAATTTTCTATGTCAATGGTCTACGTCATAATGTCCTATGTGTTAGTAAACTATTAGACATACTACATATTTTTTCTATCAATAATAATGGTATACTATAAAGGGAATGAAAAGAATAATCTCATGAAAAGTTTCATAATAGATGGTAACATATATCATATAGATAGAAAAGAGAAGATATTATGTTTGATAATTGAAGATGAAAACATCTTGTGTCATCAAATATTGGGTCACAATAATCCAAACAACAAGGAAAATATACCTAATCTGAATATATCCATGAATATAACCAATCTAATGAATGAAGGAGAAACACATTTAAATCTTGGGTAGGAGGGTTGTTGGTTTACAGTTCATATTGGACAATGAAAAAAATGGAATCAAATCATATTGATCTCATCCATATAAATATATTTGGTCTGATAATTGTTTATATAAATCATGGGAAAATTGTAATTCACCATTTTCATTGATGAATATAGTTGAATAGCTGGTGTGGTGGATATACATAGGAAAAAACAAGTTCATAATTGCATGAAAACTTATCTCTACATAGCCTATAATGATACTAGATAGACAATCAATGTTATGAGGTCTTACAATATATGGGAATACACATCCATTGAGTATGATAATTACCTAGAGAATCATTCTATATAGAATGAATTGGATGATTTTAGAACCAAATGGAAAAATTTGTTAGTTGAGAAAAATAATTGACTTGTGAAAAATATGGCAAAAAATGATCTAATTAAGAGTTATGTCCCTCAACATTAGAGGAAGAGGATTTTCAAGCTATATTTTATTTTAAAAAACAAACAGGTTTTTATATGAGAGAAACCAAGACAACAAATGAGTTGTGGCATGGAAGGAAACTCCCTTTTAAGTATTTACAGGTTGTTAAGAGTTAATGGTTTATAAAAAATAGTGAAGGATATAAAGGAATGTATAGTTATTTGGTCCGATGATGGAAAATTCCTCAAATATGAATTGATTTATATTTTCTAGAAGTGTTTCCATAAATGTATTGATTTGTTTGGAAAGTAGTGATGAAAATATCACTGATGATTAATCCAAAAATGCCTCAATACATTCTTATAATGATATAATAGAATATGTGGATGAATGTGAACATGGAAGGAACCCATATATATAATTATATGAATTAATACAAAAATATCAGGATTCAAATTATGATGTAGACATAGATGAGGAATAAAATGAGAAAACCATGGCTAGGGGAAGTCATTATAAACTCACAGGAGAAATATATGAACAAAAATTGATCAATCAATCTTCACTGTGAATTGGACTGCACCCACAAAAACATGAGGAATGACAAATAATACCCAATATGTAATACAATAAGTTGTGGAACTTTCATAATTTTGGTCTTATACAAATGATGAACCATGTGCTAAATCCATGAATTAAAAGATAGATCAGATTGACAAGAATCAGGCACAAGATCTTGTTATTCGACACAAAATTACCAATTTCATTAGTGTGAAGTGGACCATTATGAATAAATTTGATGAGAATGTAATGTGATCTGAAATAAGTTCTGAGTGGTGTGTAAATGATATTTATAGATTGAATATGTTTATGCTGAAGAAACATTTTCTCTAGTGCCTATAATGTAGTCGATTAGGCTTTTCCATGATATTGAAATTCGAATAAGATACAAAGTGTATAAAATAGATTTCAAAATATTTTTCTTGAATGGTTTTAATTAAATATAATTATACATTGAAATATTATTGGCCTTTCATCTTTGTAATAAATAAATGATGGTTTGAAGATAAAGCAGGATCTATACTGTCGCAAAAAGGCACCAAGACCATGGTAATCTTGATTCGATTATTATATAAGGAGTATGAGATTAAAAGAGTAGTGTATCACATTATCTATTTGAATAAATCAATGGATAACAATTTATGTCATTTGTGTATGTGTATGATATTCTATTTTGAAAACAAAGTTAGAGATCAGTGGAATTTTTTCCAACCACATGAAGTCAAAATTAGAAATTAATGTGATTGGTGAACTCACATATTACATGGAACTAAATGTGATTCATAGGAATGAATAAAATTTTATTTCATAGTAAAATTATAAAAATGAGTTGCTGAAAAAAATCATTATGTCTGAATCCAAAACAATGTCGTCTCAAATTTAGGTGGGGAACAAACTCAGAAAACATGAGGATATGACATTATTATATCCCACACTGTATAGGATAATAACATGAAGCTTACTGTACCCAACTTAGACGTCTCTATAAATTATATTTTCAAGATTATTAGTGTCCCACTTTTAATGTAGTTCATTGGATGATCATATGGCTACAATGAAAAGTATTATGAGTTACATTCAAGGAAATAACATTTATGGATTGTACTTTGTTATAGGAATTAGTAGTGAAATATCACCATCTTCTAATGTTAACTATACTATATCTTTGGTCAATTGAACATAACAATGTGGTGGAGAATTATTTATTTGAAGGAAATGTGTAGGTTGGTTGGGTTTTTAATAGGGAAGTACACCTATTAGTACCTCTAAAGTAGAATATATTTCTTATGAAAAGGGTTGTACTGAGCTATAGTGGATGAAGTAATGACTAAATGATATAGGATATGAGATTAAAAATCAAGTGGTAATTTAATATGACAAAATAGAGATATTAATCACACAAAGAATAATTTTCATCATTATTATATGAAAAACATTGAAACCATATATCACACTATCAAGGAAAAATTAAAAAAATTAATGATTAAACTGGATCATTTTATAATGGATGATCACGGAGCTGACATACTCATCAATACATTGTAATAACATCTATTCGAGAAGCATCAGTTGAACCTTAGTGTTCATCCACCACCCCATGCATTAATTGGAAGCATACTTACCATATCCAAAGATGAATTAGTTTTTTAATTTGTCTATGGACATGATGTAGTTTTATGGGGAACATATGATCCATGTGGAGTTTTTTATCATCTCTACAAGTCAAAATATGTCTCTTTGTGTTTATTAAAAATGGGGGAGAATAAAGAAATTCAATTTTTCAAGGAGGATAAAAAATATAGCTGTAGGATGATAGAGAATAGATAATTTCATAAATTATACCATAGGAGATAATTTTGAGATATTTACGGAGAAAATAAGAATGGATAAATAAATTCAGTGTTATGAGGAACTTGTTAATAATTCCAAAAAATAAATTATAATTCATGCATCCCCATATTTTTATACATCAATCATTTCTCATGTATAATTAGGTTGTTGATTGAGTTGTTTCATACATACTAGGATTTTTTTCTGGCTAGAGATTCATTGAATTTATCTGCAGTTTTCCAATGAAACAAAATGGGATATTTTTGGAAAACAATATGTCAAATTTTTCAAATTGAGTATGTCTTGTGTTCGTTTTAATTTATCACATGAAATATTAGGTAATTTTTAGGGAAAGGTATCTTATATATCAATAATACAACAATATTTAAGGTGTTCTAATTTCCCACAATTTTCCAAAATTTTGGGGTCCAAAATTATTTTATTTGAATAGCATAAAAAAATTTATTTCCATGATTTATATTTCGAAATATAGAAAAGGAATGAGCTTCAAAAAAAGGGCTACATGAGTTCTGTTTCATAAAATATTTATGAATTCTAAAAGTGTTCTATGTGACTTTGATAAGAATAAAAAATCAATTTTTTTTGGAATCATTGTTTAATATATATATATATATATATATATATATTATTCAGGGATTCCATTATTATTGGGATTATGTTAATGAATATTATGAGACTCGTGATCAGCGATAGTGTTTGTACATGATTTAGAATATAGAGCATCACGACTGCATGATGTGGTGACAAATGGATATGTGAATGTGTAAATTTTAATTGAATCATCATTAAGGACGGATCCTTGTAAAGTTGTTTCTAAAATATATTAAAAACAGGTTGGATTCGGTGGAGCATCACGAATGGACAAGTCTATAAATATGACACTACCGCATCTTTATTTGACATGATGATTCCAAAGAAAATCATGAATAAATTTGATTTCATGAAGCTAGGGGAGAACTATAAATATGGTTTTATATGTGAGCATCAGTGTCACAAAATCTCTACTCAGGTCATGACTGATACCATTGCTTCTATGCAATTGGTTCTTCAGGATGATGTGGTTTTCCTCATTGACTCGGTGAGATTTTCAAATATGTTTTTCTCGATAGAATGGGTGATTTTTGAATGAATGAGCTTAGTGAAGAGGGTTCGCGAAAGGAATATTTGAGCAATTGGTTTTTAGAAAATAGAGATTTCAGAGTGCATAAAATATGGTCTTTCGTGGAAGCCATGTCTTGGGATATGTCAAGGAAAAAGTATTTTATTACAATCCATTAAAGAAACCTTCATATCGATAAACTGAGTCGTACTTGTCTCAAGGTAGTGTGCTAGAGGGATTCTTCCTATGTTTTCTGATTGATGTAGTGTTAAATCAATAATTTCTTGTTATGTAAGTATTCGTAGAATATAGTGTCTATGTATAAATTCATATACACCACAACTAGTGAATATTAGTGTACATAGGTATGACTGAAACACGGTCGGTGTATTCTCTTTAGAATAGACCACGGTGGTGAACCAAGAAAAATTTATGTGCGTTCTATTTTAATGTGGTTATTTGATTTCTACACATTCACTTCAGATAGCTCTAATAGGTTCCTACCATCTCGGGAACAAAATCCATCACATTAAGATAAACCGTGGACACCCTAATTCAACCCTCTTATTTGAGGGTGTTCCTAGGTAATTCACAAGGAGAAGATTACCTCAATTTGATAGTTTTTACCACTCTCCACTTTTATAGATTCAGGAAGTTTAATCTTGGGGATACTGACTATGAGACCCTACATACTGAGATATCCACACTGCAAGCTCCTAGTTGATATTCTAATGGTGTAGAACACCGCCTTATTTTTATAATATGCATGAGGATACTAGTCATTTTTTGAGAAGAGGTTCTAAGAGAGTTCCATAAATATCCTTTATTTTTACATCTTCGTTTGAATAATATTTACTATAAACATTGAGGTCAGTTTTTGTGGGTATGGATCAAGAATGGAGCTTCATAGATAGACCAATGATGCTTTACTATTCTGCATGTGATTTCTGATCCCCAAGTTCTAGCAGGGTTGGCGCACCCCCTTGATGATGTAGAATGGACGTGGGATGGAATATATATGGAAATTGTGATAGGATTACCACATACATCCAGGTTAAATGATTCCATATGGGTGATCGTAGACCAGATCACCATGCCGGCTGATATTCTGGCTATATGAGAGAAAAGTTTAGTAGAGAACATTGGAGTGCTATATATTCTGGACATAGTCTTACTCTATGGAGTTCCATAAAAAATTGTTTTGAATCCGTAGTCTCTCTTTATATCCCATTTGAGGAAGATATTAATAGAGGAAATGGTACTCTGTTACGCTTGAGCCTAGTATTTCACCTCCAAACATACAACCATACAGAGTGAACCATATAAATTTTTGATGACATTCTTTTAGCTTACATGATGCTCTTTTTCTGCATTTGGGAGGATAAAATACAATTTAATGAGTTTCCAATAAATGATATCTAATTTTCGACCATCAATATGGCACCATTAAATTCCTTTTATAATTGATCTTATATATCACCACTTTACTGGACAAACGCAATAGAGTCTATAATAATAGGAACTAATTTGAAGTAAACTAAAATAGAGAAGGATCAAATAATCATGGAGTATATGAATACAACACATAGCCATCAAAATTATTATTTTTATAGGATATAGAGGCTATTGAAGTTAAAGGATAGATACCGTATGTTCTTATGGGTTTCACCATGATATGGATTATAGAGATTGGGTTGGTGTGGAAAGTTATATGTGATATTTATTGCCCCTTCCCAAATATTATGTTTATTTTCAATGGTTTAATATATCTTAGGTATACATCCATAGTTAGATAGAGTACATGACAACTTTTAGGTGTCATGGTAAAGGAGGTACGTACAGGACCCATCACACATTATCAATAAGGGAGAGTTCAATATTGATGATTGAGTGGCCTTTTATATGTTCTTAGTGGACATCTAGGATTAGTAGGAGATGATCCTTCATGGGTTATTTGTCCCATTGGTTCATGTTCGGTGAAAATTATAGAACCTTTCAAAGTGAACAATGGAGGGGGAGGTTTAGATTCATGCTCTATACCCACATCTTTTAGAGTATCCTTGTTTTGGATTTTCGGGACATAATGTCCAATTATGGGGCAAATGTTATGTTTCTGATTATCTGTGTATTATTTTTAATTATTATTTAGATAATTTTTCATACTATGTAATTTGACTGTATGGGGTTCTAAAGATCAGTGTTCCCTAAAAAATGTTTGAAATATATTAATTATAATAAATAGCACGCACATTCAGTTTTACTGAAAAAGTGGATTAACATAGAAATTATTTCCTGAATTATAAATATGAGGGCACCGTAGATGTTAAAATGTGAGTTTTACCATAGGATTGACTTAAATTATTTGGTTTTGGACATTTTTAGAAAAGTTGTAGCTTGCATAAAAATGAATAAATTCATTAAATAAAATCATTTTTTTCTGATATTTTCACTATTTAATTTTTAAAATTATAATATGGAGAATTTTTGTGGTTATCTGCATAATAAAAGGGACCTTTGGAAGGATTTTGGAAGATGATTTGAGTATTCTTCTTTAGGATATCTAAATATCGTTGACCAATGATTGATGTACATAAATTTTGATAGAGTGTGCCAACGACAATGACACTAAAATAATTCTTCATCATTGATTGAACCCAATCAATGTAGTTCATGTGTTTTATATTATTTTTTCATTTATTTATATCTATAATTAAATTTGACTACTCAATGATGATATTGATATTTGGTTTGATCATTTTGCGTGGTGGGTATAATTGTGGTGTTTATTGGGAGATTATCATTGTGGGTTGATTATTTTTTTTAATGTTACAATGGAAATAAACTATGATCAAAGAAGAAAAAAATCGGTGTTGGTTCACCTCTTTTGATGTTGTTATTTTCTACCTAATATTCTCAATTCATCTTGGCATTATTCATTTGGATGTGTTTCAACATATTATCAAACAATCAATCATTCCATTCCAGTTTAATAGAACAATGATCCGATATCGAATATCTGGGATTGATGAGATGTGACGATGGTTACAGAAGTGGATAATATGATGATTGAAACATGATTTATTGTTCTTTAATTTTATTAAGTGAACAATAGGGAAACAAAACAATCATGTATTCCAAGAAGGATAAAGGAAAATATCTTTCTTATTTGAAGATGGAATGACTTGATGAGGATGGATCATGAATTTCATCACATTGAGGTAGAAAGATTAGAGGCCAGAGAATTGGTAAGGATGTGTGTTGGAAGTAACATGGATTATAGAAATTAATAATCCACAAGGTGTGTAATTTGGGATTACATGGAATATAGGGACCCCTGAGTGGTTGTTAGGGTTTCAGGTAGGAGATAAGTATAACATGGTATGTTTCCTGGACTACATGCCATGTGACCACTCCTTATCGACATGGAATGTTCCATGGGAATTACTCAATCACTAGGTGGTGTACAAAGTCTACCTAAATGGTGTATACACTCCCACACAGGCATGGGTTTGACCATGTACATAGGTTGAGCCATGTAATGGAACAAGGGTAGAGTACATGGGATGCCTACAATGTGTATAATTATACACAGGCATGGTTTAGTAGAAACATTATGTTTAAATGGGGAGGACCCAAGGTCATGTGAATTGGTGTATATGAATTATACACATTATATACTCTTTTATACATTACATAGTGTTTTTATCCTCACTGAATTGAAATTTTTTCATTAGTGGTTTTCCCCTTACCAATTCTATAGTGGTTGTTATAGCATCATCTCCTACTCGTAGGATAGTTATCAATTCGACAAGAAATCATAGATAGAGTCATTATAATCCATCTGAGAGGTCTGTAGTGATATCGCTTATTCATATAAATTCTATATGTAGATTTTCTAGTATCAATGTTACAAACTCTACATGTGTTCTAACCCTCTACATTGCAGTCATAATCTAGATTGACTTTTTTCTATCCCCCCTTGTCCCTGGCATAGATCCTTATCTGTGTATCATATTATCTTCAGACTAATAGTGCATTGTTTCTCATGATGTGAACCGGTGAGCAGAACCTCTTGGATAGACATCATCAATGCTATCATAATCTGGAGTGTGTTCCCAAATGAGTGCATCAAGTCATTCGAGATGGAATCCTAGGGCTAGTTTACTATGGTTGTGTATTACCACTAGACAGTGTGTCTTTATAGAAAATATCTGAATAATTTTTATATGTTTTTTATTCATATACCTATGTTTATATGAATGTATTTTATTTTTTGTTTCTTTGTGGTTTTGTTATATTCTAATGAGTATTGTTTGCTCTCTCATTCACAAGAGTTTCCTACACCTTTCTTTTCGTATTCATACGATAATTCTTCTGAAAGAATTCTACACTGACTAGGATGATACTATGATTAGTGAGACCAGAATGACCGAGTTGTGTTCTTGTGGAATTCAGATATAGTCCCAATACCAGAAATTCAGGTTGGACATGTGTTTCAGATTCATTTTGGTGGGATTTTATTTTGAATTTTTTTTACTCCCCTTCACTTATTGTCATACTATGTTATCGATTATAGATGTATGCATGCATTGGGTGTTCAGTAGTTTTAACATTTATTAATTTTTTGGTATTGTATATATGTTGAAGTGTGTATGTGTATAGGTATATTGGTAATACATCCCATGTTAGTGACATTCCTACTCAGGGTTATTCATAAGCCCCTGGCCTATTAGATGTGGGATTTGGGAGTCATGGAAAAATCCCCACAATGATGGTTTATAACATTATAGGTTAAAATAAAATAGAAATATACTGAAAGGAATTTTATGTAATTGATAAGAAATAAGTTTCATGATATTTTGGTGAGTTAGTGGGTGAAATGGTACGTGAGAGTTGTGGGATTTAATATCATACCTAATAAGGCCCTCTAGAAGGAGTATGATATATTTTAATTATTAGAAATTCGATATACCTACATTAACCATTGTTCCCTTACTATTCTTGATAAAAAATTAACCATGGTAATTATTTTGTTACTAAAATTACAAGATGAACCATTCTATATAATTTAAACACCTCAAAACATAATTTTTGATTTATTTAACCTAATTCAATTTCTATATTTTATAAATATAACTTTTAAATAAATTCTTTGATATATAATAAAAAATATTTTATAGATATTTTTTTTCTAAATATTAACAATTCTTATTTATATTTTTGAACATTTAATAATTTTATACATAACATTCAATTATTCATAGAAAATATATTTTATAATTATTATTCTCCAGCTTCATGAAAAAGAAAATAATATAACCTAGAAAAAAATATTTAAAAGAATTAATTTCAAGGTATAAAATGACCAGATCATCCATTTTAGATCAATCAAATTAATTTCATTAATATTAAAACTACATATTTTTATGTTTTTATAAATATAACATTATTAGTTTCTCATATTAAATCTCAATAATTACATAACTATTTTATAATGGTCCTAAAATATATCATTTCGATTTTTGTTTAAATTTTCATGTGGATAAAGCTATTGAAACCATTAATTAATCTCAGGGTAATCATATATTAAGATCATGGGGTTTTATTCTATAACCATTATATATATTTTATCATTTAAATTTTAATTGTTACTCAATAAATAATGTAGATGAAGGTATTCATAGAATAATCATCATTCGAGGTATAACCTTTAGTATGTTACATACCATACTCTCTTATGTATTTGGGGTTACCTAAATTTCGTTTAACAACATTATCCATTCATACCTTTTTTTCATTCATAGAAATTCCCCTTTTATTTTAGGTTGATAAAGAACCTTACATGTCCCATATTCCCAAGGCATAATAGAATAGTATATAACCTTAATAAATCCATGACTATACACATACAAAAACCTTCTCCCATGATGTGCGTCCTAACATTTCTATGCATCCCTACTATAAGTATCAAAAACGAGAATTTCCCCATTGAATATTTCATGGGACATTGTATCAATGTATAAATACACAACCTCTCATTCTTCTAATCTGATTATCATTTATAGGGGAATATTCCTATTTGGTACCTCTTTTGTGGATTCACCTGAGGATCTGACTAATTTTTTTAAACACATCTATATTAATCAAAGGATCATGTACCAAACCTATAAGACCCTGAAAAAAAATTCTCTTCCATGCATAACATGGATCATTCAGTGTATCCCCCTGAATACTCCAATTTGGATTTGTCGCTATTACATATTTACTCTACCATTACCGACCATTGTGACCTAGTTGTATACTAAAACCCTTCCTCTTATATTACATCAATAAATTTTTTATTAAAGATGATTACACTTAATATAACCCAAAAGATCAATAAGCCTAGTTTATTTGGTAATTGTGTACATTACATAAATATTTAAAAATGGAAAAAATCATTATTTAAAACATAATTAACATGACCATATATAAAATAACATGGGATAACCTGACGAAATACAAATGAAATTGGGGAGCTATAAATCCCAGTAAGGGAAATGAATATGAAATAACATGGAGAAACTAATAATTAATAGAAAATTGGTATGTCAATGGAGAATAAAAGGAGTGATAATCACAATCACGAATAATGAGACATGAAATAGTATAATAATCATAAAGTCATAATGGAAAATGTGGAAAAAAATAAAACATTGCCTCATAAAAATAATTCATGTATAAAATGCAAGACATCATGATTTAAAAAATACAATAAAGAAATTAGGTTCACTCTGTATCCCAACAAGATGTTTCTTGAGGCGAATCATTTCCTAATTCATTAGTTCCATATATAATTTTAGGTGCACCCATCACTTTCTTTTCATTCTCATGATTATTTGTTCCATATATATCATTTAAAATTTATTCATTTATCATAAAATTGTATTCAATAATAATGGAGTGTGGAATAAATAAATGTATGTTAAAATTAAAATATGTATTCTTGTATAGAGTTGAAAAAATTCTATAGGATATTTGTATGGTTTTCAGTCTATAATTTTATTCATATGGAAAAAAACGGTGAAATTTTGGAAGCAAAAAAACATCACATAAAAATTCATAAAATGGGTTAATGAGAGATAAAGGGTTTTCTCATATTTTTTAATCAAGTGGGAAATAATTGGATAATGTAATAACATACCCAATATTAGTAATTTGAAATTGAAGGGATTAGATAATAAAGAAATTTTAACAAAGAGAAAAATGAGAGGATCCATTACTTGACATTGTGACTCAAAACACATGGAAATAGATTATTGAGAGCTTGGGGGTTCCTTTTGAATACTATATATATGGTATGGAATATTAAGAACGCTCTCTATGTTTTAGAAGCGATTTTAAATTGGATATTATGTGGGTAAATTTAAGAAAAGGGTGGGGAATTAATTATTATTCCACAGACATAGGTTTTGGACACTATAGAATTAAATAAATAAAACATAAAACATTATCATAGTTCATTCCCATGTTATATTCCAAATTGGTGTGGTTTTAATTATTTTTTATCTACCTGTTCTGGACTTAATAAAATAATAACCTCTCTTATGTGGATGTGAGTCATACTCTTAATGAAATGATTTTAAAAACATAAAATATATTAGTGGTTATAGAGGATTGAAAAAGGATTTAAAATTTTAATTAAATAAAAATGAAAATTTTATTTTAAATAAAAATAATATTTTTTATCATGGATTCCACTTATTGAATTTATTAGTTCACTTTTGGGTCATTAGGATATCATAATAAACACTTACTATTTATAATAGATTTAATTTTAACCTAAAAATTTGAATACATCTGAAAATTATGAATAATTTACCATTAGATAATATCAACATTCTAATTCCAAAAAAAACCATTTTATCTAAATAATATTCTAAATATTTTCACATTTAGTTTTCAATAATAATCATCGTTTATTAATAATGTTGTATTTTTTTGACAATAGAAGTTTTTGAATCCTTATAAAAATTATATTTTACATCATCAAACAAATATGATAATATAAATTTAATAAAAATTACTTAATAATAATTTTTTAATAAAATAATATTTCATTCAAAAATACATTATTTATTCCAAATTAATTGATTAATTAAATTTTAAAAGTACACAACAAAATGATTTGTTTTATTTTATAGAAATAAAAATCGGTTTTAAAGTAACAATAATATGATGAAAATATATTAATCATTATAAAAACTAGAGTTTACATAATCATATTTCTATTATAGTGATACATAACTCTTTAATATACCATCACACACCCTAAGGTTAGGGTTCCGGACTAGGAGACATTCATGTTGTAGTTTTGTGAGGCCCACAATTCCATTTTCTATATCGACAGGATTAATTAAAATCCAATATTTATAAAAATAATGGGATAACTATTAAAAGACTCTATTATCAATTTTTATGATTCTTATTTATATTTTAAGAATTATATATTAAAACCCAAAAGTTTCGTGTGTTTTTTATATCCATAATACAAAATAAGACATTTAATTAAAGGACAAGGACAATTTTGATTATAAATATATTATTTGTTATAATATCCCCCTCCCCATCAGAATGATTTCTATCAAAACTTTTTTTACCCACACATAAATGATTTTAATTATTTTTCGTCACTCATCTAGTTTCCATGTTTCATTATTAAACATTTGGTTACTCTGTATCACTTTTAAAAGTTTTATTGGATTATTTCAATTAACATTATATCTAGGACCTAATACCTAAATTGACTACACCTCTTAGGAAAAAAGATTCTCCAATGGAATCACCTATAGATTGGGTACATGTGAGGGGTTTTGTATGTACTTACTCAATAGGGTTACATGGAATAATTCATATATTGAGATCTGTTTACTGTATGTTGTATTCAATTTTCCATCACTCAGATGAAATCAACGAACTCCAATGTGACGATGTAAATAAGAATAATCATTCCATTATTATGAAATATCTTGTCATTATTCCATGGAGTTTTATAGAGGAATACAATATCTCCAACCTCAAAACATA
Organism: Viscum album; assembly: GCA_963277665.1. Classification (NCBI taxonomy): domain Eukaryota; kingdom Viridiplantae; phylum Streptophyta; class Magnoliopsida; order Santalales; family Viscaceae; genus Viscum; species Viscum album. The sequence continues at coordinate 1,600,343,356 of OY728161.1, forward strand.
GTTCTAACCAATGATTGTCAAAATAGCTCATCTCTTGACACATATATCCTTGATTTGTTGTTGAATGGTCATACAATTTCCCACTATATTTCTACAACCATTTCAATACCATATGTTTTAATTCCCCAACATCATCGAAACATGATAATTTTTCAACCTATTCCATAAAGCACATCATAATGAGACATTTCTATTCTTGAGTAGAAATTGTAAATGTATGAGATCTCTATGAGATTGTGATGTTCATATCATCGTTCTTTAAAGTCAATCAAGCATGCTCTCAACATGTCCTTGAGATTATGAATAGTGTGCTTAAATTTTCCATATTTTTTATTGTGATATGCTATGCTGATGTTCACATTATTATTTAGAGTGTGTTAGAAACTCTTCTTGATCATGGAGGTAAATCAGGGGGTCTCTATTAGATATAATTGATAGTGGTGTTCCAAGCACCATCAACACTTCTTTATTGTATATCCTATGAATTTGATCAAGTGAAAAGTCCTCTAAAATATCTCTTAAGTGTCTAGTATTTTTAAGATGATCTAGAACATCACAGATAGTATACTTTCATCGTGATTTCTTCGAAAGGCCAGTGAAAAATTACATGGTTATGTTTTTCCATTTCCATGTATGTATGGGTAATTATTTCATCAAACACTATTATTGAATCAATTTCTACCTTACTTGTTGAGATAAAAGAAATATGTTTGTATACAATTTGATATCCATCATCATATTTTATAACCAAATGTTCTCTCAAAGATATCAATATAGCTGTTTTTATTCATGGATTGATGTAAGAAAATCAATCTATGTGAATCTTCCAAAAGCTCCATCTTTATCCCAGGACATGATGATACACATAGACATGACCTAAATCATAAAACATATTCTTCTTTAACATTGAAGTATAATGATTTCCCTTTACATATAGTTTTTACATTCTTTTAAATGACCACATAATTAGTTTTAGAATCCATTAACCTCTATAGAAGGAATGGTTGAATAATAATTTTTCAAAGGATTAATAATGTTTGTTGTTTTATTATTTCCATGTTAATTTTTTTATGTCTATGACCATCAGATCCTTTTAAATTGTCATAAATTATAAAATCATTGGATCCTTTATACATATATAATCTTCCACTATATTCACATTTATAGGATGGTAATTAATTGATAAGTCAAAGTCCTTGATCTTCCCTAACAATATTCATTGGTGCAAATTCAACTCTTTATATGCAAATATATAATCGGGGATCTTGTGATCAATATATATTTTACACTTCCTCCCAAAAATAAAATGAAACAAAATCATCATGAAAGATCATTGAATCCAACTGTTGATCATTTATTGGGTAGTTATGATCATGAACATTCCACTTCCTTGGAGAGTAGTCCAGGGCTTTGTTATTTTGCATTAAGACACAGCATAATCCCTTCTTCAATGAATTATTAAAAAAATAAAAAGATCTCCACTAGTGGGTCGTTTCAGTATAGGTGTAATGATAATTCGTCTTTTAAAATCAGATAATATATCTACACATTCATCATTATAATGAATTATGTCTCCCTTCAATGTTATCTTTAGTAGGAGGCTTTGAAAATCAAGAGAATTTTCACACAAATTAGTGATAATAAATACCCAATCCAAGGAAACTATGGATGTCTACCATATATGTTGGCATCATCCATCCATTAATTACTTATTTGTATGAAGGGTCCTAGATATCCCCTTTATTTTGATAATTTTCCCCATGATACATAATTAATTCCACTAGAAATCACATTTTCTATACATCTAATAAATATACTATTTTTATATGTTAATTTTCATAGTTTTGAGATCATCCCCATGATCAACCTTGCTTTTGCAGTATGTTATAATATCATCTATAAATAATACCCAAATTTTTTGGTAATCTAAATATATACTATTCATCATGTACATGACGATTGTGGTAGAATAAGTGAGTCTGAGTGGAATTACTATAAACATATAGAGGCCATACATTGTATGACCAGTTGACTTCTATATATCCACCTTCTTCTCCCTTACATTGTAATATCCTGACCACATATCCTATTTGAAGATGTGTTGTCCTCCACAGAGCTGACTGAACATGTCATCAATATGTGGAATTCAATACTTTTTCATTATCATGGTCTTCCGAGCTCATGTTAATCAATGAAATATGTGAATTGAACCATTCTAATTCCTAATAAACAGGGCTAGTGTAGCCTATAGTAATGCAATTGGGAATATGAACCCCTTATCAAGATTAACCATCATTTTTTTCTTCAGCACCTTGAGTTCCACGAAAACCATTATATATTTATTCTTAGATGATGGTAATTCCACAGGTATAATAATTATTGAAAATTCAACCACATAGATTAGAAGAAAAATATGAAATTTGATATGAAACTCATCAGGTTATTCCCACAAAATTGGAATGTCTTCAATGTTGCCTCTTTCAATAAACAAAATCATTTGAGTATGATATGATTTCCCATATGGGAATAATATCAATGCATCAGAAGTTGGTGCTGAATACGATTCATCCTCCTCTTTTCACTTGTATATAATCAAGGGAATTTTGTGATGTGAAGAGTGATTTCATTCTGACAACAACTTATGTGGGATCAATATAGATACATCAAATTCATGCCCATATTTGAATCAAATTCCCCAAAAGGGAGTATGTTAAGGACCTATAGAATGTTTAATACATAAATGTTAAAACATTAGTATTTATATACATAGGATGATATAATTTATCCATTTTACACTTAATAGATAGCTCTACTTCAATACTTCGTGGTGGTGTTTGAACAGTTCTCCTAAAATTTCATGATATGATGGAATGTGTAGAACCAGAAACAAAAATTAAATTTTCTATTTTTGAATGAATTACAAGGATACCTATCACCACATCATCATCGATGTCTTCCTCAATAATTTTTAATGATAATTATCACTTTGATGTCCTGGATATTTTTGGTTGTCCCTAAAAACCCTTGTCCTAAGGAATTGTCATTCGATGTTCCCAGGTTCTAGGATATTAATGTAGTAAACAAAGCGCTATGGGAAAACTAGATGTTTTATTTTCTTCCAGCACATTAATGATTTTCTCCTGTAGAAAATATTTATCTAGTATTCATTACTTCCCAAACATAACAAATTTCACTACCCCTTAGGCATTTTCTGATGTACTTTTTCAATGCCTCACAAAAGTGGGATGTTTATATTTCGTATATAAATTATATTTATCCATATGTTTTCTACAATAAAACTCAACTTTTCAGTCATTACACACCTAATTACCTTGATATTTGTATAGCTACATCTCATGTTTATTGTCACATGAAATAATTTTTTTACAGTTATCAACGTATTGGATCACCAGGGATTTTTATATACAAGTTTCTAACCAACCAAAAGAAGTAATTAACAATATAGTCACGGGTAAAAATAAATCTTGAGGCATATAATGAATATCATATTATTTTTTCCCCATACACCCCCAATTTTTTCTTCTACATTTTTATTCATTGAATAGAAATCCCCTTCTATTTTATGTGAGAGAGTATGAATAAAATATTTATTGGTAATTATTTTCTAGAATTCCTTCAACCCATTACTTAAATATCTACCTCGAGTTATGTATTCTTAATTAGGTTTGACCAAATATAATCGTCAACCTCTTTATTTTAAACATCAAGTAGAACATTATATTTATAATAAAATTAAATATTGGAGATGATCTTCTAAATGGATTTGATCTAATGTTCAATGATTAATATATTGGATGATGTATTGAATGTCAGAGGCCTTTTTTCAAATAAATGTATCATTTAAAACTTTTTATATCATAGTTGTATTTGTAAAATCCTCTTGAACTAGGTTTCTATTCAAAACATCAGTCCCCAAAGATAGTATCATCATAAAGTTCATGATTTCATCTCTTAAAGGGATGGACATCTCAATGGGGGAGTCATCAAATTGCATGTCACGTTGATTTTTTACCATATTCTAGGTATTTCCATCCATTGACATGAATAAATCAAAAACTAGGCATGTGTAGTTTTAAACTATTAAACACATAAATGGATATTTTAATGATATTAAAGGGATAACATATATATTATTTATATTTTTTAACATGGAATATCCATGCATCAATATATGTTATCCATGATCTATTTCCTATGATATATTCCTATTGGAATTTTGTGTTAACATAATAATGTATTTTAGGGATCTTATTAATTTAACAAATCATGTCCCATGAGAGTGTCAAACCATATGTACAGAAAGCCCCATTTTCATCCACCATTTCCTAGTGTATTCTAGCTCAATGCAGTGTTTTTGAGATTTACCCCAATGTAAATCTATGATAGGGAAACATACACATCTATAATCCAAATTTGGATATATATTTTTATAGAACCATTACTGTATATTTACACTAATTTAGGTATGTTTTATTATACATCGACTTATAAATAATTATTTATCTTGAGTTTTCTAATCTTGATCCAAAAAATAACTATACCTTTCTTGTAATACTAACTATGAAAACATTCTCTTTATCTAACATTAAAAAATGATTTATTACATAGAATTAAAATTATTAAAACTATTTATATGATGAATTATTGTGTAATTGAGAATTATATATATTATATAAAAATTAAAAATATGTAATAATACATTTTTATTGAAAACTTCTTTAACATAATCGCACATAAAACTACAAGGAATAGCCTGAGGATGTACATAAAAAAGGGTTGATCTATAAATCATAGTAGGGGATAGAAATATGGAATAACATGAATAAATTAATATATATTTGGCAACATGAATTGAATTGGTTCATCAAAGGAGTGGGAATCATAATTATGAACAATTATATAGTATATAACATGGTAGACATAAAGGAAACATGGGAAATGTTAAAATCAGCATAAAACCCTACATCATAAACATAGCTGAAGAATAATTACAAATAAATAATGATTGATAAAGTCCCATAAAGTAAATATGTCCACTAACTATCCCAATATGACATGTCAAAATACTAAACAATGTCCAATTTATTTGTTCTCTATGTAATTATGGGCACACCTGTCACATTCATTTCATTCTCATGCTTAACAGTTTCACATATATCATAAAACATGGATTAATTCCGAATAAAATTTTATTAGATGATAATGGTTTTTGGAATATAGAAATTTTATTCCTAATTCAATGAATAATATATTTTTATTACTAAATACCCATGATATGAAATGGGTATGGTATTATCTAGATAATTATTTTGCCATGGAAAATCAATGTGAGATTTCTGAAACATGACGAAGTCACATTAAAATTCATAAAACGGATTGATGAGAGGGAAATGGGCATCTCATTATATTTAAATTTAATATTTACTAATAAAGACATAGAGATACATATCACATCATTATGAATTTGAAATGGAAGTAATAAGATAATAAAGAATCGTTAATAAAGAGTAGAATGAGAGGTTCCCTTACTTGAGTGTATGACTCCAAATGTATATGGGGGGGTTGAGTGATTGGGGTTCCATGGGAGAACTATAAAGATGGCAGATACAATTAATTTTGTGCTTCACGGATTTTTAGTGAAGGTAAATGGTATTTATTGTGGGTTTATAAAGGAAATGAGTTCGAAATTCTTTAATATTTCTCAAAAATAAGTCATGGACTCTATTGAATAAAATAACAAAAACCAAAACACTATACCATGTTTTTAGCCCATTGTATCTTCCAAGTTTGAGTGGTATTAAATATATTATAAGAATATGGGAATACATTAAAACTATATTACCCTTTATTATGTGGTAGCGAGTCATACTCTTAAAGAAATGATTTTAAAACCATAAAATATATAGATGAATTAGAGGACTCAAAATGGAATTAGAAACTTAATAAAATATACATAAAATCAAAATATTTTAAAAGGAAAAATATTTTTCTTCTTTTATTCCTTCTATAGTATTTACTACATAACTTTTGGGTAATTATGTTGTCATAATATTCACCGTATATTTATAAAGTATTTAATTTTTTCCCGAAAATACGACTATCTCAGAATGTTATGAGAAAAATAATGTTGGATAATTTTGACATTTTAATTCCAAAAAATATTCATTTTACCTAAATAATTTTATAAACATGTGAGTTTTTTCTTTTAAAAAAATAATAATTTTTTTTTAAAAATGTAGTTTTTTTGACATTAAAATTATTTGAACTCATAAAATAGTTACATTTGAAGTCATAAAAATCATATTATGATTTAATATAAATATAATAAATCATAAAATAATATTTTATTAAAACAATATTTTTTAAAAATACATAAATTCATCCAAATAATTTCCATAATTAATTATGAATATTACCCAAAAAATATTATTTTTATCTCATAAAATCAAAATAAATAATTTTATAATGTAACAACAATATCTTAAAAATATATTCAATATTTTATATAAAATAATTTACAAAATAATATTTCTTTAGTGTTGTTACAGATATCATTAATAAACCTGCAAAATTCCTTAACGGTAATTTCTTCAATTGTGAGAACTTGCCGGGGTGGTTCGTCAAACATGGTTTCGTATTTGATCTCTAATTTTCTAAAAATATCCCATAAATTGTTTAAATCATGCTCAAGATGTCGTATATATGTTTGGGATTGGTCAATGGAATGATCTAGTGATTCTATTCAACTTGGAAGCTCCGATAAAATGTTTTTATATTGTATAAGCCTACTGGTTGTGGCCACCACATCCATTGTATGTGTTGATTATATTTGTTAAAACCCCATATTTATACTAATATTAAAATCACTAGTAAAATTATAAATTATAAATTATAAAAATGATTAACTATATTTTAATTTTGATATAAAAAACCAAATAGGTACTCGTGACTTCTATATCCCTGTTACATAATAATAAATTTAATTAAATCATAAGGGGATCTTATTTATAATATTTCAGGTTGTTACATAGTGAATCTAATATTTCTGATTTGGTCGAAGTGAATTTTCCCAAATAAAACCATCAATCCCCAATCTCCAACTCTGCCACCCCCAACACTATCTTTCTTAGACTTCAACCATCATTGATTCTATTATCTCCGTGTTTAGATAGTGTATTGTGAAGTGACCTTCAAAATGATGTTGCTACCTGGAATTATTCACATGATTTTTATATGTGTGATTATATGGATTATCTACTATTGGTCTACAATCGTGATTTCTAAATTTATTCATATAATAAAATAAGTATTTGTGTGTACACCACAATCATATATTTTATATAACATACCCTTCCCAAAAAAATCCATCTCCATGTCGATAAAAGAAAATGAAGTAATACACACCTCTAAAAATTTACTCTATATTTTAGCAATAAATGGTATTATCCACCAACTCATTAGGTCACACAATAGTCTCTATATATAAGAATATGAAAAATAAGATGATCTTTATCAATAATATCATCAATCAATTATCAATCCCATACTTACCAATACTATATAACATACTTATTCTAAGTAAATACTCCCATTATTACCACCACACCACATGAATAATAACCCTAAGTGCTATTGAAACCGCAATCATGTTTTATCAAATATTAATTTTAAAAAATATAACTGAATCAAAAAATTACTTTTCATGGTTATTAATACCATTTAATATATGTTTATATACCATTAAAGTAAACATACAAAAAATACTAATATATTTCAAATAATAATCATATATTTTATAATATAGTATAATATATTCTAAAAAAATCACATCACTTTTTAAACTAGATGAAAATATAAAGAATTAATTTCAATTACTATATCAACCTCACTAGATAGAAAAGATATAGAAACTCACCATTTCAAACATAATAGAAGTATAATGAAATTATTAACAATTAATTTATTTTCCTTTATTCAATTTTGAGACATAGTGGGTTCTGGATAAAATATATTCTCACCTACATATTCGTGAACTTGATTAAAAAAATGAATGGTGTTCTGATAGTATCAACAAGATAATTTTAAAAAACATCCATCTAGATATATATTTTCTTATAAAACAACTTTTCCAAAATATGATATATCCATGTAATGAATATCATTATTATGTCCTCCAATATCCATTTTCATAGTTATATTTGGTTTCATATCCTAATTTATTAACATCATAGATGAATAATTCATAATTTTACATAAATATAATTTAATTACCCAAAACATATCACTCTAGACTGTCAAACTAGATAAACATCATGGCCTCTTTTTTATGTACTTGGTGAAAATTGAGTTAATACCTAATTCTATATTTTGGGGTTATTACCCGTAGGTAAATTTTTACCAAATATTTAATCCATTTATATTATGGATACATGTATTTTATTTCATCTATAATCATACATTCTCTGCCATACGAAAATTTCAGGAAGATATTATAAACTTAGAATTTTTACATTGAATTATCCATAGGGTTTCCCTTGATAAAATTATTATTATTAAAATTAAGATATATAATATATTTTCTTAAAATTATGATCAACCATAACTTATCAAAATATAAATTCTCGTCAATTAGAAACCTAATCTTCAAATTTAATTAAACACAACTATGACATGAACTATGGTACTCCACAACTAAACTCTCCGATCTGATGCCATAAACACATAAAATGTATAATCACATTGATACTAGGAGTAAAATATGATGTATAACAATCAATAATTTAAAAACAAAAATAATATTAATTAGATATCTTTTATTTTAAGGATAATTGCATGTTTATGTATTTACGTATTTACTAATCCTCATAAAATTAGAAATCACATGTTCCTTTAATCAAGCACACATTTTTACCACCATATCTAATACTATGTAATCTATATGTAGTCTTAAAAAATTCCATCAAATTTTCACACCCACGTAATAGTTTTAAAATTTTTACTTGTATAAATTCTCTTCATAACATTGGTAAATAGAAACATAATAAAAAGAGAGAGCAAATCCTTATAAGGGAAAAATTACTAAAGTAATCATGTCATGATCATGGAACTAATATCATTACACGAATAGGTATAAAACATTAATCCCTATTCAACTTAAACTCATTATGTTATATTCATGAAAAAATGAAAATATTGATATCAATAATAATTATTTCATAATAATTTAATACATAATATCATAGATCAAAACATACTTATAAGACCTTGTGTTAGGATATTTACATGACATTGATGATGTAGTTAATAAATATTTTTGTATTGTACATGAATATAACGATTTCCTAGACATGTTTTGTCTAATGAAACATATTGATGCATTAAGGATCTATATATTTTTTCACCCAACCCATGACTTTATTAATCCCAATTTATTCATCTTATAGGGAAATAAAGAAAAATTATTAATAAACTATTCCAATAATAAATTATATCTCTATAACCAAATATATATAATTTTTTTCGTATGTCAATAAATGGTATAATATTATCACAAACCATGAAGATGAAGACATTTTGAAACATTGTGCAACATTTTTAGGTATTCCTAAACATATATATTAATCATGATTTGGTTTCCATTCGTTTGGGGTTATGTCAAAAAAAATGTGGGAAATTTTGAAGGTTTATAGTCATGTGAACTATTGGTGTGTGGTTTCCCAAAATGAGAAATGTCACAGTAGATTCTGTGAAACACTAGGTAATGGGGATTTTTATAGATGTTTCATGGTATAAAAAACTATGAAACCACAATTTAGAAACCATTCACATTGAATAAGGTGAGAAGAACTAGGGCACCCTATTTTCTTAAACTGTGAGACTCTAACCATTTAACTGGGCATACATGTTTTTTAATCTGAAATAATGTTTTATAATCCAAAATATATATCTTTTGTACCCAATGGTATTTTTAGTCCCCTATCAATTACTTCTTCTAAGGGACCTCCATAGAGTATCTTTTTGCGTATACACCCTCCTCTAAGTGGAACTAAGCTTGGACTACAATGTTAGATATTCTCTCATTCTTTGATATAGGTTGTTTCATGGATATCTATTTCCAGTGTTCTTTAATTTATTTTCCTAGCTAGGTTTTGGAATTTTTAGATTGCTTTATTCCATGGTAGGTGGTTTAATTTTGTTTGGCGAATTTTATTAACCTTAAATTACTTGATTTAATTTCAATTTTTTTATTTAAATTCATTTGATTGAAATTTTTTTCAACTATTTTCGTTAAAAACCCAATTATATTGAATTTGGGGATTTTGTTTTGATTTGTCAATAAAATTGGGAAACTGCTCCAATTAAATTTAATTGGGGTGTGTTTTTGAATTTGAAGGAAACTTGTTGAATTTCAAGTGTTTGATTTAAATTGGGAAATTGATTTTATGGAAATGTTTGAAAATTGTTATTTTGGAAATATTGAATTCAATGTTCTTGAAAGAAGCTATCTGGAATTATCATGGAAAATATAATTATTTGATTAAAAACCTGTTTTGATTTTTATATATACAATAATAATATTTGTATTGGAGAATTTGATGATTTATATTTTACACATTCAAGAAATAATTTACCCAACACTGTTTTCTATTAGTGCACATGTATGAAATTAGAAGATTGTGATTCATTTGAATAGAACTATATTATTACAACACAAACAATACATTTGTACTAGTAATAATACTATTGGGATGGTGATGAATTCTCAATGGTCAGTACTGAGGACAACGTGTGGACACAAAATGTCATGTCCACTATATGAGTGTGCTATGTACTATATCATGGAACTATCATACCATTAAGAGTATCACCATGTTTCTTCAATTTTTTTATTTCAAAGTATCTATTAAAATATACTTTAAAACTGATTTCCATGCCTTTTGAATTTATATAATTTTTTATTTAAAATGTTCATTAAGATATTTTTTTTATTTCCCATGAATTAAAATGTATAGCATAATTTGTTTTAATATTATATTAATATTCCAAATATGATTATTTATAATTTATTAGGTTAATTATATGTGGTGAATTATTATGGAATTCTTGGTGAGAACCAAATGGGATTCTATCTCACACCATATCTATTGATTCATGTATTTGTAGGATATATCCTTTCAAGGTTGAGAAGGGGGAAAGAGACACTTGGAGGTGGTTATAGGTATTGATATTTGGTCTTGGATAGTTGACTCCACCAGGACTGGAGTTGTTATTTATGATTTATGGTACATTGATATTGTTCTTTTGGTTATTTTTACCTATCTGAATATTTCTAAAAATACCGTATGGGGTTTCTCTTATAGGCATTCATAATTATTTATCTTTTTATGCAATGATGGGGTAAAAATATTTCCAAATTTCATTTTGTATGAATCCATGTGAAAGTATCGAACTCAATGAGATTGGGAACACACTTTTGTCCATGTAAATTTTGGATCATTTATCAGGTTACACGATTACACTAAATGATCTGTGAAAAAGTAGTTTCATAGGTCTAGGTTGAGAATCTATTCATGATGCTAGTATGAATTTGTGAAATATTTTCAAGACATAATATTTACTATTAATTGACTATATTTTCATCCATCACTCTAATAAACCTCCATTCACTAGGGGGTTGTTAGGGAAAGACAACATGATGATTTCTTCTTGTCCTTTTCAAACTCTTGATTCATGTTGGATGAAATAAAAATCATATTAGTCTCGATATAGGTATTAACATCCATTGTTTCTGTGATTGAGTGATAATATGACGTGGTCACTATATTTTGTTCATGTAGAGTAGAATCATGCCTCCATTTATATTTTTTAACAATATCATGGTATAATATTTTGATGAACCTCAATGAACGAATACTCTAATGGACTCGAGTCTAGACATGCAGATTGTGTGTATTATCCTTGTTCTAGGATAGGTACCACTACCAGTTACCATTCATGATCCATCTATAGAAAATCATATGGATGTTATTTGGAGTCATTCTTGGATGTTAGTTACCCGGAATAAAACAGTATCTTTAGGCTCCAAGATACTCTAGAGTCTTTTAAATGATTGAGAATGATTGAGTGTTTGTATGGTTTCTTGGATACAAATGAGGTAATCAAGGTTTTGTGTTCCAAGTTCATGATAGAATGACTGAGAAGCTGGCTATGAGACCCAATGGTGATAGTGAAGAAAAATGACTTCTTGGAGTGGAAATACCAAAAGTTCATTTTCACCAACCATTTCTATCCAAAGTTCATGATGTTGGAAAAGTCTACTTATTTTTCCATGATTGAGTACGCTTACAGGGTTGTGATATAGTATGTATAAAATTTTACTGATCTAGTTCATTTTAACCTAAAATAATTTCAAACGAGAAGATGAATACTCGACCATTTGAGTTGGTACATTGATCGAATATTTGTTGATTTTTTTTTTAATTTGTACTTTTATGATGATATGCTAGATAGAGAATTGATGGTCGAGTTGGATATGTCTAGAAAGATAGGGTTGATGATAATATCTTTTATTCCAAGTGGATTCTCGAATTATTTTATGAAAAAGGGGAATCATGATTATTATCATTTATTTCCTCAATGGTATGGTTTTCCAAGACCTTCTAGAGTTCCCGATACACAATCTTTTATTTTCTACTACTGTGGAAATCATGGGAATTTAAATAATTTTATAATGGAGGTAGTAAATAATTTTTATTCCTATAGTTTCACTATCCCCTTGAATAAGTTCTGAAATTTTTCACCCACACATCATAGTGGAATAGGATAATTATAACCTTTTAAAATTGTGAGTCAATTAGATGATTCATGAATAAAGTGGTTCAATCTAAAGGCATCCAGAATGAATCTTCTTCATAATGTGGTTGTTCTTACAAATGATGTGGATGTAGGGCTAGTGACCATGAGAGGTACCATAACTGTATATTTTTCATTAGTGACTTCTTTATTTTAAACTGATACATCTAATTTTTTCATTTGAAAACTTATTTTTAATATTCTATATCATCAAGTACATATTTAATATTATGTGATGGATATTAATGCACCCCCTAGAACAGAAATAGTATAGGGTATCCACAGCCTTTTTTATGATTTGTCATTATAGTTTATCATTAATTCTAACAGTTTTGTATCTCTCTACATGAAACCACATTAAATCAAATTCAAGATGGATTTGATCATTTTCAAAAAAAAAATATTGGATTCATTGTTATTTTCAACGAGTCTCATTCAATATGACTAATAGTGTGTGCAATATCATTCAAGGTTAATGGGACCCAATGATGAGTAGAGTTAAATATTTTTATCGAGAGTTGGGGAAAGTGATATTTTGGTTCTCCATTGATGTGTACTATAAATCATTGATCGGTGATCTCCCTCTTATTATCATTATGTTTCTCGATGTCCTTCATTAAAAATTATATGATTTTATTGTAGTAAGATATGTAGAGTTATATATCAACGTAACCTCAAGTAATCAACCAATTTATATTATTTGTTACCATATGGAACTATTTAAAATGAAATATTTTATATCTTAGTTAAAATATCTTCTAGATACTATCTTTATACACCAGAATGTGTCACCATGGGTGACATCGATTATCATTTCTAATAAAACTGATGTATCGCTGAACCTTTTTTCGGATTTCTAAAAACCAAATAGATTCATTGTATATAAAAAATACATGTTTAAAAAACATTATAATTTTTTTATTTAGTTGAATGTGTAAAAGTGGTTCTCAAATATTGATCTTTGATCTTGTTACCTTCAGTTGGGGATACAATTAGTTGAAATTTAAAAAAACACCTTTCAGAGAATGTATGACTATTATGAGTATTTTTTATTTCCCTTTGGTCTAACCCATGATATTTTAGTATTTATGGATTTAATGAACATGATCTTCCATTATTATCTTGATATGTTTGTGGTGGTTTTTATGGATGTCGTCATTTTTTAATCTATGTCTGGGCTGGACCATATAAGTCATCTAAGAGAAGTTCTGGATTTCATGAGAAATAAAAAAAATTATTACAAGATATCGAAATGTGATTTATAGATTTTGGATGTGAATTTCTAGGGACATGTGGTGTCAAAACATGGAACTTTAGATGATCTTGAAATGGTGAAGGCTCTTTTGACATGGGAGAATCCACAATTTTTTTCAATTTTTAGAGTATATTGGGCTTAACTGGGTGTTATCATCAATTTGTTGAGGACATCTCAAAGTTGGATTCTCTTATTACCATACTCCTTAAGAAGGGATTATGGTTTTATTGGGATGTTAAACGTTATATTTATGTTTTTTTGAGCAGAGTTGTCTTTTAATTAGTTCACCTCAGTTGAATCTCATAGAAGACGAGTACGGTTATATGGTCTTCTTTGATGCATCAGGTTTAGGTTTGGGTTCTTTTATTAAAGGGGCATAATTCCATTTCATATGGAACTAACGAGATTAGGAAACATAATAATAAGTATCCAAACCATGACCTTAAACATACTACTTTGTTTTAGAAATGTAATAGTTGGTGACATTACATTCTTTTTGAAGGGTTTTCCATGTATATAGACAATAAGTGCCTGATTTATATCATCTCTCTAATTTATTTGATTCTATAGTAGAGGAATTTAGTTAAATAACATTATTATTTCAAAATTTACATAACCTATACCCAGGGAAAGTGAATTTCATCCTAGATTCTTAAAGTAGGGATCTTTTGAATCAGATAGTGATAGAATCATCGGAATAGTGGAACTTGATGCATCTCTTTTCACTGCTTCGTTTCATTTCTTATGGATTAGGGGCATTGGTTTCCTTCACTGGTGTTCAACTAAAATATGATCTTCTTAATATTATTCTTTAGGAACAACTAATTTATGGGATTTATGTATTATTATTGCCTATATTTAATGTGGGGATACCTTTACTAAGTCGTCTTGTTCTAAATAGGGAATTCATTGTTATTAGACTTGTTTTGTGTTCTTGTTATCGATAAGAAAAGTTGTTCTGGATGATTTTGATAACTATTAGTTGGAAGTGAACTGAGGAACCAAGAAGATGTTATATTGAATATGGTAATAATTTAGGTTTCTAGGAATGATACAATAAATTGCTGATATTTTTCTATCGTTTTTATACTTTACAAAAATTTAAGCCCAGGTACCAGAAACCTTCATGATTACTTCAGCCACTTCCAGTTCAAATATGGATGTTGGATGATATCTATTTGGAACATTTGGTTGGGTTTAAATGTTCACAAATAATTTATAATGTGATATGGTTTTGTGATCTATGTTATTAGTACATTGGCCCACATTCATCCCATTCTTCATACAATACATTTTGAGTAGTTATGAAATATCTAAAATAGATTTGACATTTTTCTTGGATTTCCCATAACAACCATTGTCTTTATTACACACTTTAAAATGATTTATTACGCAACCAAGCACTTATGAAATTTTTTTAGTCAATATGTCTAGTGTCTTGTGAAATTATGAATTTAACATGACAATAGAAGATATAAAATACAACATATTTGTTGTAACATTCTTATAGATGACCATAACAATCGTTCATACATAGCATTGTATGGGATTACCTGAGGACATACATAAAAAGGGGGAGATATATATCCTAGTATAAGAGTAATCAAGGAATCACATGAAAAATATAATAAATGATATGATATTTGAATATTCATGGAGAATAATAGAAACATGATTATAAAGGAAGGATATTGCATGATTATCATAACATGGAGATGTTGCAACAATATTTAACATCTTATTAGCATGAGACAAGGTTCATTTTACCCAGATCTTGAGTAAACCCTCATGGAACTTGAATTTGAATTAGTAATCCCCCATTTCACATTAATTGTCCGGTGGAAACACTCATTGCACAAGATGTATCATGATACTATTATTTACCCAATGCATTAGAGATCTATCAGGGAGCAACCATCTTAATTATTTCATTTCATTCATATGTGTTCCACATAGCTCATATGAAATTGATTCATTAACCATCATAAATTATTCCAATAATAAGAGGTGTTAAATAAAAAAAATGTACTTCCACATTCAAAAAGTATAGGTGGATAATTGTTAATAACCTATATAAATAAATGGGTAGGTTTTTTATTTACATGATGATTTTGGCATGGGAAATTTTGGTATCTCTTCCACATCAAAACTTCATCAAATTGAAATCCTAAAAATGGGTTGATGAGAGAGAAATCAGTCTCTCATAATTAATACATGAAATAGAGAGTAAGGGGGTCGTTTAATATAATATCCCAACATGTGTCATGGAATTTATATTCATATTATTAAATAATTTCAAGAATATAAATGAGGATAGAGAAAACCCTTACATAATTTTGGCTTGGTAACAGGTGTACATGGGAAACATTAGTGTGATAAAAGGGGTATCTAATAAATAAAAAAAGAGGGATGTATAGGGGAGGGTGAAAATCATATCAAAATATTTTTAATTGAAAATAAATGGGCATAACTATATATGGAATCTTGGACAGAAATACAGATGGAATGAATCTGAGGATCCCTTACATGGAGGTATGTGACTTTAAGAGAATAAGGAGGGGTATCTTGGGAGAATAAGGCACCTTGGGATGATTATAGGGAGAGGAGCGAAGATTAATGACGTTATCCAAGGGTTTGGAATGAAGCGAAATGAGACATTGGATGAGTTTATATTGGAAAAGATAGTAGAATTACTTAATATTTCACAATAATTGGTTTTAGAATCTATAAATTTAAATATTTAAACTCACATTCCATCCCTTGGTTTTATTCCACTTCTTTTTATAAAGGGGATCAGAAAATATTTTTTATAGGGCCAATGTCTGCTCTTATTTAAATATTAGGATTTATTATATGTAGGGGAGTCACACACTAAAGAAAATAATTTTAAATTGTTTAAATATTATAGAAATCATGGGGGTCCACTAAGGCACCACAAAATTAATCAATAAAATAAAAAATTACATTATTTTAATTTTAAAACATATTTTTTCAGAAAATCCCTTTTAATTTTTTTTATTACATCAATATTGGGTCATTATGATGTCATAAACACATTATATGTTTATACGTTCTTTAATGTTTACCCAAAAATTTTATTATCCTAGGAAATTATGAAAAATTCAATTCTTGATAATCTTGATGACATGATTCCAAAAATAATATTAATTTTATCTAAATAATTGTCTAAATATTTGATTTTTCATTTTTTAAATAAAAAACAGACATTTATCTATAATTCATGGGTTTTTACAAAAATAGCTTTCAAAACATAATAAAAATTACAATTCATTTCAAATTATATGATCATTTAAATTTAATAAATAATAATTTTATAATTATATTTTATTAAATAATTATTTAATTCCAAAAGCCATCGATTAATAAAAATAAATTCGTTAATTAAATATTAACTAAAAATACTATTTGGGCTTTAAAATACATTTACAAAGTAACATAATAAAATTAATGTATATTAATTATTCTATACAAAAATAATTGTCACATGATCATAGTGGTGGGTTCTTATTACATATCCCCTTATAACACCCTCATATGACATATGTGTTAGGTGTGTGATGGTGAAAAACTATTGGGAAAGCTCGGATAACATCTCTTGGTTGGTAATTTCTATTAACTTACAATTCTCTGGTAGGGGACTTTATTAAGAATAACGTGTTGTTACTCGGCTTGGGCCTGGTCAACAGTGAAGCACATTAATGCTACCTCATTTCCGAGCTCTGAAAAATGGGTTTCTAATGGATATATTCAACTAGATGAGGCCATTTCTTCTTTTTTTCTTAGTAAATTTGATTATATAAAACCACATATTTATACTAATCATATGATTACTTTTCAATAGCTATATTAGAAACAATAACAATTCATAACAATATTTTAAAATACAAAAACATAAAATCAATGAAGTGAATATATTTTATATAACCATTTTACATAATAAGACATTCAATTAGATCAAGAGTAATTTTAATTAATTAATGTTTGGGTCATTACAAGCATACCCCTTTTGAAATTTCTTAATAAAAATTACATTTCTACAGAATAAGGAAAAAACAAGTAAGGGTACTTCTCCTTCATCTATTCAATGGGATCTTTAGGATTTCATATTTCCATTTCCTTCATGTATAAAGGGTTCGTGAATCACAAAGTTACCTCAGGATATTTCCAAAATCATTTATGTCCATTACCCAAAACACCTCATGAATCTTGGATTATATTAATGGAACCAATGACAATTCATTGAAAATCATATTCTTATATATAATTTTAAAATATCCTATTAAACCGGTATTTTTTTATAAAAAAATGATTAGTATCTCATCATAAAATATTTAAAAATATGGTTTTGGTATATCAGTTTTAGTATTTGCCCCAATATAGAAATATATAATTTCATACATATAGGCTGCTCTGAGGTCTCCCTTTTTTTATGCCTTTATAATTTAATATAGTGCCTCGTAATTTTTAAATAAAGAGAACAATTTGAAAATTCCCTGACGGTACTTCCAAAAATTGGAATGGTAATAATGTTATGAGAACAAGATTCAATAATAGATAGTGCCTTATTATTGAAATAATCATGCAATAATAGTTGTATTGGATGCCTCATAAAGTTTTTTTCAGGTAACATTGATGTTGGAAAATGTTTCAAAGTCCACTGAGCATTACTTTCTGATAAACTCTCCATGTAGTTATTTAAGAAGAGAGATAATAGTTGTATACTTAGTCTTATACTTAGTCATTTACATATAGCTTTCACTAGGGTTTTCTATTCGTAATTCCAAATAATAACAAAACCTATCATGTGATACCAACATTAACAACCCTTCTCTTTATTACACTCATTAACACGATTTTTTACATAAATGTTCATTTAAAAAAACATTGAGGATAGAGATGTCAAGTGTATTGGAGAAATAAGAATATTACATGAAATCTTAAGATATAAAATAATACATATTTATTAAAAACATCATTCACACTTCCACAAAATTGTTTTGTAGTTAGCATTGTATGGGATAACCTGAGGACATACATAGGAAAAGGGTGTTGAATAAAGCCCAGTAAAGGAGTAATAAAGGGAAAATTGAAAAATATAGTACATGATAGGAAACAGTCATCTATATGGAGCATAATAGAAACATGAACATAAATGCATGATATATCATGATTATCATAACATGGAGATGTTGTGATAACATTTATAATGAAATTAGCATGATACATGGAATATTGAATGAGGAGAAAGAGTAAAACCTCATTTCACATGAATTAGAATGAGGTATCCATTATTTCGCATGAATTAGCATAAGTAAACACTCATTGAACATGATGTATCATGATACTATTCGTTACACAATACATTGGAGTGCTATTAGGGCGCACTATTCTTAATAATTTAATTATCATGCATAAGTGTGCCACAAAAATCATATAACATAGATTCATTAAAGATAATAACATTATCCATGAATATGAGATGTGGAATACATAAATGTAACTTCACAATCAACAAGTACATGTGTATAATGATGAATAGACTTTAAAGATAAATTGGTATGGTATTCACATACAAGATCATTTTGGCTTGACAAATTTTTGTGTAAATTCGGTAGCATAACGACATCATATAGAAATAATAAAAATTGTTTGATGAGAGAGATATGGGTCTCTAATAATTTATAAATTATGTGTAATATATGGGGTTCAATGAACATAATACCCAAAAATGTGTAATGGAATTTAGATGCATATTATAAAATAAATCCTTGAATGGAAATGATGATATTGAAATCCCTAACGAAATTTTGGCATGGTAATGGGCGTACATGGGAGGAATTAACAAAAGAAAATGGGGAATCTCATTATTAAAACAGAAGGAGGGAAATATATTGAATGTTATGATTCATACCCCAACATTAATAATTTAAAATATAAGGTTAAAAAAATATAATAATACAAGTAATTAAATTATATTGGAAGGAAGGTGAGGATCCATTACATGGAACTGTGTTTCTTCAAGAGAGTGAGGAGGTAATTCATGAGAGCTTGGGGATCCATGGGAGAATTATAGAGAGAGGCATGTAGAGTAGGGATGTGATCCATGAATCTTGAGGGAATATAATTGGGAATTTGTATGGGTTTATATCGGAAAGGATAAGGGAATTCTTTAATATATCACAAACATTGGTTTTTGAATCTATATAATTATATATTTAAAACCACAAACCAACCCATAGTTTTGGCACATGGTTTTCGGAAAAGGGGAGTGGAAAAATTAATGAATAAGTCGGATTTCCTAACTTGTTAAAATATTAGGTTTTATTATGTGGAGGATAGTCACATTCCCAAGTAGATAATTTAAAAAGGTTAAAATATTTTATAAGTTATGCAGGGCCCACTATGTAATCATAAAAATTAATAAAAAAATTCTAAAATCAAAACATTTTAATGGTAAAACATATATTGTCCAAATATCCCTTTTATAGTATTTTATTAAATCAATATTGGATCATTATGATGTCATAAACCACATTATATATTTATTCAATATTGAATTTGTATCCAAAAAATCGATTGTATCAAAAAATTATGAATAAATTTCCATCAGATAATTTCAATCTATTAATTTCTAAAAAATATTCATTTTACCTAAATAATTTCCTAAATATTAGAATCTTCACTTTCATAAAAAATAAAATTTATCAAAAAATCATGGGTGTTGACCAAAATCATTTTTCTAACCTTAATAAAAATTACAATCTTATACAAATTGTATAATTATATTTATTTAATAAAAATTAATTTTGTAATAATATTTTATCAAAATACTATTTATTTAAAAAAACCCTTAATTAATCAAATTAAAATCTTTAATATAATACATACTAAAAATACCATTTTTTATTTAAAAATAAATTACATTGTAGCAATAATAAAATGATTGTATGATATTTATTCAATACCAAAATAATGCACATAAACATAGTGATTGGGTCTTATTAAAAACCCCTTATAACAACAATATAAGACCTAAGCGTAAGGTGTGAAAAGGTGAAAAACTCTTGGGGCAGCTCAGATTACATCAATCTGGTGATAATCTTTATGAACTACCACTACACCCATTGGTGATGTCGTTGAAGCATAACGTGTTGATGCTCGGCTTGGGATTGGTCAAGAGAGAAGCCCTAGGAGAATTACTCATTTCTGATCTCTATGAAATGGCCTTTGTATGTAGTAATTCGACTCGATGAGGATAATGCTTCCTTTTTCTCAGTAAGTTGGATTTTTTTAATGCCCTATATTTTTACTAATCATGTTATCACTATTCAATGTCTATATTAGCAATGGAAACAATTATTAAGTGTATATTAAAATTAAAAAAACATAAAACCATTGAAAATATTATGTTTAATATAAACATTTTTTTATAATAAGTTCTTTAATTAGATCAACAGTAACTTTCATTAATAAATGTTTGGGTTGTTACATTTCTATATACTATATTTTCTCTGATAGGGATCATCAGTTGACTTCTCATATTTGGAGACACTGCCAAGAGGCAATGGGATATCAGTTTTATTTGAACATGGCATACCATCATCAATCAGATGGCCAGAAAAAATGAGCTATACAGATTCATGAGGATATTCTTTGTAACTGAGTCAATGAATTTGGTGGGAATTTCGATGACTATAATGGATGGGTTATTTTTTCATATGATAATAGTTTCTACTATATAATTATAGTGGGTCGTTTTGAGGCCATGTATCACTGATTTATAGATCATAATTCTATTGGTGTTGGATTTATAGAAGTTCCTATGTTCGACCAATCTTGGTTCAAGAAACGAAAAGAATGATTCAGATCATTAATCTCATATTATTGATGTAACTTAGGTTGTAAAATTCTAATTATTACCATCACAATAGACCATTACTGTTTTTAGTTCATGATTAGGTGTTCTTGAATTTTTAATCTTGTTATTTTTATTGATATCTTGGGAGGAAAGGGAACTTTTCCACTCATTATGAATATTTTTTTAGGTTGATGAGAAGTTGGGGATGTGGATTATAATTTATAACTTCCACCATGGAATCTGTCAATGAGATAGTGCTTCATATATCTCAAATCATAATGTTTCAATCTAATCCATATAATGTTTAGAGCTGGAGTTATATTGAGGTTGTAGTTGTTTTTTCCATTAATGAATTTCTATCCAAGATAGTTTATTCAAAAATTTATTTACTTCATTGGAGGATAATACCTTTGGTTCCATTACTATAGAATATTTGTTCAAATAGTTATGACTTGAGGGATATGGAGGCACTCCTGATAGAATAGTGCTTTAAACATGTTTGGGATGGAGAATTATGAGTAGGATTATTGGAGGAAAATGATTATAATTTGTTGAGAGGTTATAACATACTATTAATATTTTCAAGTATTACATAACCTATCTTTTGATCATGATTTAGTAGGGATTATTTATTGTTATTTTTGTGTAATTTTTTGATTTTAGGTAGGTTTTAGTGCTACTGCATGATCGGATCACATTTTCTTCCAAACAAAGTACCATCTTAGTGTAATATTTGAGTGGCCAAATAAGGTGGTTTTTCATGGCTAGCGCATGATTTGAAAAACCATGTGACCTATTAGGAGAAACCATGGACCTGGGAAAAAGTGTTGAGGGATATGGTGCAATTTTTTTCAATCCTTGCAACTCTACCCATATAACCATGTGTATCTGATTTTATAATCCTAAATTATCATATAAAAACCAAAACACCCACTTTTAGGTCCCATAATGGCTTGTATAACCCCATAGAAATTTATTATTCCACGGGAACTCTCAAGTGCAGTTTTTGGCCACTCTTTACCCTACCAAATGTGGGTCGTAGCTTTGTGAATGAAGTAAGATCATATCTCGGTATAGGATCTTGGTAAATTCTCTGATATTCAATTCCATTGTTCTTCAATGGAATTTATCATCTAGGGCTTGGCATTTTGATATCTTGTGTTTCCATGGTAGGTGTTTTAGTTTATGTTGGATTATTTTATTAACTCTAAATGTATTGATGTAATTTCAATTGGTTGATTTAAATTCAATTACAAGAGAGTAATTTACACTAATTTTATTAAAAACCCATTTCCATTGAATTTGAGGTTTTGGATTTGATTTTCGAAGAATATTAGGGAAATTCAAAATTCTATTTTATTGGGATGTGTTTGTGAAATTGATGGAAAATTTTGAATTTAAATTGGTGTATATAAATATGTCAATTTATTTTATGGAATTATTTTCAAATTAGTATTTGGGAAAAATTGATTAAAATTGATTTGGTAGAGACATCTAGGTTTTATCATGTAAAAATGACCAGTTTGATTAAAATCTTTATTTGGATTTTAATTAGAAAATTAACATATTTTTTTACAATGTATAATGTGATAAATTGTATTTTAAATAGTCATAAAACATTTTTCATACCATTTTTTGATTTTATTGAATAAGATAAAAATATGTAGTTAGTGAGTTATTTTAATAGTACTATAAGACCATCCACACATAGAATACATATGTAGCAATACCATCCCCCATGGGATGGTGATGAGTACGCCATTGGTCATTATCGAGGGTAACATGTGTACAAATAAGGTCGTATCAAATATTTGAGTTTGTGGATTCCCTAATCCCTAACTATCATACCTATAGGAATAGGAAATTGATGATCAATTGTATATTTTTGAAATATATATAAGTAAATGTTTGTTGTAAACTATTTATGATTCCTTTTAAAGTTATATATATTTTTTATATAAAATGTTAATTAATAAATTTTTTAATATATTTCCATCATTAAAAATGTAATGAATCGGTGTTTAATATTCATTTGAAATGTGAAATCCTTTTATTTAAAATGTAATGTTTTATTTTGGTAATTATGAGTGATATATTTTTATGGAATCTATAGTGTGACACTTCTGGGATCATAGATCAAACCCTACATGTGCATTCAGGTGTTTGAAGATAGTCACCATCTAGGTTCGAGTAAGGGAAATAACCACTTGGAGTTGGGTCTAGATGTTGATTGTATAGAATGAAGAATTGATTTATCTGTGGATTGTGTTGTATATTAGTTTTCTAGTGACTATTTCTAGTACATTGGGGTTTTTATAATTATATTTCTTCGGGTATATATAAATCCTTTTGGAGTTTCAATTGTAACAATAATGATATTTTTATCTTACATCCACAATTATTTTGGAAAATTCATTCCCACTGTCATATATTATTTTTTTAGGTTCTAGTCACCATCCCATGGGGATTAGGAATTCCCTTCAAGCTACGTCAATGTCAACATAGTTATCGGGTTACAAGGGTACTCAAGATGGTTCGTGACCAGGTGGATATTTAAACAATACATAGTCAAATAAATAATAATAATCTATATTATAATAAAAACATATGGGATTTCTATACCCTTCCCCATGTAAATAAAATGGTTAACATAATCATGAAAGATATGTAGGAAGAGGGAGGATGGAAAAATTATCCACATACATCTTACCAATAATCATCTATAATATAGTAATAACATATGTAATAATTATACTCTTCCCCTGTCAAAAGAAACACAATATTTCTATGGAAACATCTTGAAATATAAATTATTCAAACTGAGAATTTTATAACATATAGTGCAATGTGTATGTGGACAATCTAATAATATAACAAAATGATTATAATCCATTTTGATAAAGAACATGGATAGTTGAAAAAGAACATTACCAAAGAAGTGAGAAATAACTGTCAATATTTTTATGAGGCATGAATGTATATCCTCAAAAAACAATGTTATAATACTCTATAATAAAATATTATAATATAATAAAACCAATTTATACGAAATATGTTCATGAGGGTGATCATAACTCATTGAATGAATGTTGAGTCAAACTAATCCTTACTACAAGGGAAACAACTAAATAAATAATCGCATTATAAAGGGAACATGATTTGGATATTAAATCCCATTAAATTCAAATATAATGAAAAAATATAACTCAATGTATAGTTAATACACCATATAATAAAAATAGAGTGCACACAATATATTGTGTCTTAATGAGTTAGAGTTGATTCAATGAATAGAATACATCCTTAGAAACATTCAAATATATTGTGTATTAAAGAGACATATATGAAAAAACAATTCATGATATAATATATAAAATAGGAATTATAAAGACAACAGAAAATATATTTGGTGAATAATCCCAAACATGTCTCAAAGTGAGTAATTCGATATGAATTACCTTTACCATGTTACTAATTCATTATTCCAATTTACCAAACATCATTAATAATTTAATTAAATACAATAAATGCCAACCCATTGACCTAGTTCATTATTGGAACCATTCATACTAATTATTTACAAATAATAAATATATATATATTATGGTTTTTACATATTTCTACATTGAGTGTAAGTAATATTTATATTTTTTATCTAATTTAATAAAAACTATTATTGTATTAATTTTTATAACAATTTTCATTAGTAGTTGATGTTTTGGTTTTGTTTGTTAGGATATAATTTCATTTCATGGTAGTTTTGGTTTCAATCTATGAGTTTAAAATCAGCCAAGAGATTGTTTCAATGATTTTTAATGAACAATGTATTATTTCATAATTTAGAAGTTCAATGTTAAAATAAAAAATATTGGAACCAGAAAAAATTTACATACTCAATTCATGTTATACTAGAAAATAACTTCTCATTGAAATCCCTTATATAAATACATATTATTGATCAAGGAAGTAGATAAACAAACAAAAATAAAAAAAATCAAATGATTAATGTATGGTAATGAGGTTTATTATTTTTATTAATATTATTCCCTAATAATATAGATCATATTTTGTTTTTATTGTTATGGTATTTTAATAGTGGAAGGAACTAGATGATGTTGTATGAATAAAATGATTTTCCACCTAGAATGGTTCTTTATGACTATAAATGTTACAATGATACATTATTTATAATTTGAATTATAGAATGACTATTTTATATTTACATAATTTAAATAATAAAATAAGTAACATATATATATATTAAATAATCCAATTTATTGAACCATCCCTAAATTGAGTTGATGGAAAAATAAATGTGTTGTTAATGGAGGTGGTATTTCTTTCATTCTTATGAGAAATGTCCTATAATTATTCATTCAATGATAAGGGAATATATAATGGATATAATGAAAATATAATAACATTTATGAATAATAATTATACTTATTTTATATAAACTATGATATAATGGATTCCATGTATGAACATGGACTCTTTGAAAATGGAAAAGATCCATAATTCATATATCATAAAATCACAAAAATACAAATCCATCACCCAATGTGGAGTAATATAATTGTAAAATCAAATACCGAGATAAATAACCATATGCACCGATTACATGAAATTAATCTCTAAAAATGTATTATTGACACAGTAGTCCTATAATAATAACATGATCAAACACATTCTAAGACCAAATAGCTTTCATCCCCCAAAATTAAAAAACAAAACAAGGCTAAGATACCACATTGTGATTCCTAGCATTAGACCACTAATAAGTATCAGGGATGGAGATATCACATGACCTTAGGCACTCCTCCCTATAAGATAATCGTATAAGACTTGTCAATAGGGACACAAAAATACATTACGGATAATATACACTCCATATCATATAAATAAGGATATATATATAATTAAAAAACACTTATATTAGAGTATCCCTAATAAATAAAAAACTAATCGCATATTAGATGTTGTGATAAAAAAACATATAAATGGACTATAATTGGCCCAAACCTAAAATAATAATGTAAAAATTTCAGGACACATGCATAAATTGAATATATTATTAACCCCAATCCTCATAACCATATTCCCAATTCTCTCGAGCTGCACCATAATGACCAACAATAATCATTGTTCAATAACCTAAAATGAAAACATTAAGACATTGCATGCATTGAGATACCTATAAAATGTGTGGCTATATAAATCTATTGGGTTTGAATAATAACATATAATATAATTTTCATAAAAATTAGTATGAATAGGGAATTGAAATACAATCAATAAATATTATTTTCAAGTCATAGTGTGTTATCCAGGCCACTATGACAATCGATGAGGTAAACATTCTTATCGAGCAATCGAGTGTTAACCAGTACACCCTAATAGATAACCTTAACTTCTTTGGTGCTATTTAGGATTACATTTATAACATCATTCCACCTTAACCAATGAGAAACCCACACAAAAAAACATTCTGTTTAATGAAACATCTAACCCTAGACATAATAAACAATGAAATTTGGTACGATAATACATCTATATCCTAACCCAATTTATGGTCTATCCAGGAAGCATCCATCATTCCTATGTCGCATCATACCCCAACCTAGACCACAGGGAAGTCCCAATCAATGTCCTGCCATTTAATGTTCCTCTATATAAAAACCAAAAGAACTGGGAACAATCATCTCATTACACCATTTCCATAGATTCTAGGGAGGTCACATCACACAAAAACATTCAACACAAACTCTAGAGATATTATAACCAAAATAACTTATATTGTGTAAATCTTGAGAGGTTACAATAACACATAGCCTTCCTAGCAGAATTTTAGGAGGTGAATCAAGAACGTACTCTAGATGCAATGCTTGCATGATATTACAAAACTCATCAACTGATCCCATGGTTCTTGTCTCTTTAGACCTAACACCTCGTCATAAAATATCAAAACTCACTAATTATGAAACCACCTATTTCATAAACACTCCTCATAGTTTGTCCTCACAAATATAATCACATACCTATCACCCATTGGTGATATCTCTTCCTAAAAAATCCTCTCACACGTGCCTCATGTTTTCATCCAACCTCCCACAGCCCCTCCTCATCGAATTCCCACTACCCGGGTATTATCCATATCACTCACACTCTAGCTGACCCTGACCCCATCACAAGGGGCCCAAAAACCATGAAAATTCCTTTTAGAGTCCTAATTACATGTCCTTGGAAACTATATTAACCCTCACAGGGGTCACATCACTCATCTTCTATGTTATATCATCCATCTCATCACATAGTGAAAATATACTATGTTATTATATCTCATATCTTGATAAACTCTAATTTCTCTATTCGTATATCAAGATTATCCCCCAAACTCCTTGGGGATTTCCTAATTACCTATCAGATATATGTTCTTCTGTCCCATCACTTATTGGCCCTATATCCTCCCATTCATACTTGACGGACCATGGGTCATAGTGAATTTTTTACCCCCAATAATCCAATGATACCTTCCTATTTACCCATTCCAACTCATTTAAATCAATCACACATAGGAAAAATTTTATAAATGGGATTCCAAAGTCACATAATTTCATGAGATAACTCAATTAAATACGTTGAGACATAATTCAATCCTATCAATCTTCCAAAGGCACCATAGTTCCCAAAACCACCTTCCTAAACCCCTTATCATTTTTAATGATGCACAATAATGAATATAAAAATTAGATCACATTATAGGTTTCACATACCTCGATACAACAGTTAACCGCTCGCTGATCTGTAATGAGCCTCATCCAAGCACAACGAGAACCCTCCATTCTCTCCTTAGAACGTTTCTCATAAAATATTTCACACATAATTAATTTTATATAATTTATAATTAAATAAACCATTTAATTTATATATTTATAGTCTCATTAAACCTCAGTATGTGTTGTGTGATTCAAGAAACCTCAAAAAATGGTCTAGTCCAATCTAGACACATATGTGGATAGAATCATTGATGAAGAACCAAATTAAATGCATGTATTAATATAAAATTTCACCATGATTCACCAAAAATACCAAATAAATTAGTCATCCAACATAACATCACCAAATGGACTACAAATTATGTGTATATATAATATTGGGAAATACTCAATAAAATCTGACAAAATTCCCCATCCATCTCTATCAGTTCCACATTGATCTAAGGGAATTTTCACAGAAACCCTTAATATATTAAGCCAAAATTACTGAAATAAAATTCAATTTCAAACGAAGAGAAAAAACAATATAGATTTACCTAGAATTCATTCACAATTTCCACCAAAATCAGCCCCACTCAAGGGGGTCCAAAGGATTTTGGGGTTATTTCATTCGATCCCTTAGACATACTCTTTTCCATAATGAAAACGTGGGTAATAATGTTTTTAAAAATATTAAAAAACATATTCATGGAGTGATTGTGGTTCACACCATGAATAATCATGGTCCATGATGGTTCATTTATTGATGTAAAAACATAATGGAGTGAAAAAAATATTTATACCTTGAATGGTTTCTACTATATCATTTCAGCTTCCCCAGCCACTAGGTTTCCCTATAATTATATCTTATGTTCTAATTACACCAATTAGGCCTCACACAAAATACCATTACACCCATTTCCATCTTCAAGATAGTTTGAACTTCTATTTGAGTCCTAGTTATCAAAATATACCATCCACCCGATGAAAATTATAATTCCTCCAAAATTTTATGTCCTACAAATACATGGGTATAACCATATAAGAAAAAGGATATATCTTGTAATTATTTTTATTGTTTCAGATCATTTCATTGAGTTATTTTATAATAAAACATAACTCTTGAACAACATAAGGGGACTTTCATAAGGTGTTGGGTTGTTATTCAATATGAATTTTTCATTCATTATATTCTAATAAAAATAGTACTCTTTGGTCTATGTGGTATATATATACATTTTTTTAGATTATCATTTCTTTTAGATATTTATTAGTGAACCATGAATAATTTCATGTGTTCTATCATTTATTAATTTCATATAAAAGGGGAAAGAGATAAGGGTTCATAATAACTAAATAAATAAGATATTTTTTTGGTACTGCTAAATATAATATATATTACGATCCAACCTCTATTTAAGGAATAATCTCTAACATGTCCATAAATTGGTATTATAGTTTATAATTATTTTTTCTAATGAAATTTCTACCAAAAGTAATTATTGTATTAATTTTCAACTTTCAGTGATTTCCAAAAATCATTGTGTATAATATTAATATATTGAAAAAAAATTCATAAAAAACATCCTATCATTAGAAATTTATATTTACACACCATATATAAATAAAATTATGGTGGAGATAAAATTTGGATTGCACAAAATGGTGGATTTTATGGAATTTGATGTATTTTAGACTAAAAATCAATGATCTTGGGTAAATCCTATACATATTTTCTATGAGATTGTGACTTACTATAATCCCTTTAAGGAAATGCGAGGGAAATCACTAAATATTTATAAACTGATAATAAAACGTCTGAAAAATAAATTTTTAGATTTTTTAGTAAAAATATAAATAATTTAGGATGAAATTTATTAAAACTAATTCTATATGTTTTTACAGAATTAATGTTATTATAGTGTACATGTGTGTAATTAGAGATACACTTGAAGATGTTGTAATTATATTGAACATACCACACAAGAAAACACATTATTTCAATCCAATGAAACAATGAATTGTGAATTTCCTACAAATATATCAAATATTTTAGGATGAATATTCAAATCATATAATTATTATCTAAACCGGAATAAAAAATTATTAATTCATTTAGAGACTAGGATCATGAACATATTATTTAGGTTCATTCATAAACATATATCAGAATTCTAATTTAACTTTATACACCTCTTGAAATACCATACATAAAAAAATTATTCATGGCCTGATGAAATGAAACATAATAAAGGGAGGGTATATTTTTTTAGTAATGGTAAACTTGGGAAATATTAATCTTAGAATATATGAATGAATTAGATAAAGAAAATGGTATGATATATTGATCATAATTTGAACATTTGGTACCCCGTATTTCTTATATCATAAATTGCTTCATGGAATAAAAATTTTCAATTAAAAATACATAAATTATAAGAGGGATCAATCCACATAAATAAATCATAAACCATATAATCATATCAAAATAAAAATAAATTTTTATAAAAATTAGTTAACCGCCATAGCAATATAAACCATTTCATATGTCAATAATAAATATTTAAACAATAAAATAAAAAATGATTAGGTAACAACAATTTTTTCTCATAAGATAAAAAATTAAGAATTTATTCTAGTTTCCCTTAGATTATATGGAATCCCTACCTTTTCCATAATAGACCAGTAATCATTACATATTCTTCATAGTTATCTCATGATATTTAAATAGTTACCTAATACATCAGATGAATATATATTTATCTAACCACTGATTATATAATGTAAACAATAAATATTTGTGCCTGAAGACCATACAAACATTCATTATAAAATCATATCATAACATTTGTAAGGGATTGAGTTTCATAAACATTTCATCATTACCAAATATGGGGAAAATAAATAGGTTTTATAAATAACTCATTATAATAATAATAAACCAACCATATAAAGAATAAATATTTAATAAGTGGATCATATCCCAATTATCCCATATGTAACATTAATGGATGTTATCATAATTATATATTTACTTTAAATGATCGATCTAATATATCACGAGGAGAATTCAATTTTCATTTTGAAATATTTTATTTAAAATTAAAAATATTTACAAAACAGTAATGAAAAAAATTATAAATAAAAATAGAAACATTTAAATGAATATTTAAAATATTGATTTGTTATAGTTGAATAATATTCAATTTATTCCATCTACATTAAAACAACAATTCTATTCAATTTGTTTCTTAAAATTCAAAAGTACCTAGTTTGGAAAATGATTGGAATATACCATTGAAAAAAATTTAAAAAATAAAAAAATTGTAAAAACAATTACATAAAACCATTATAGGATAATAATAAATCTTTATTAAAAACATTGAGAGAAAAAATGGACATGTAAAAAAAATAAACCTAACAAAAGAATAAATAATATCTATTTTTCTTAAAAACATATTCATTTTTATTTAAATTAAAAGTAGTGGAAAATAAAACTATTGATTGAAAATTAGTTGAATAACATGAGTATAATAATAAATGGTATTTATCAAAAATCTATCCAAACATTTCCTCGATATCAATTATAGTATAAACAAACATGTTAAAATGGGATTTAAATATAGATCCCTTACCTCTGGTCTCTTATTTCGTCATACATGGATGAACCTCCTATATAATAGTTATAAGTTTTTTATATTTATATTATAAAACCCTAATAATTTCAATTATAGCTGATATAATTTACTTATAACATTTTAACTTCCCTAAATTAAAAAATTATTATTAAAAACATTCGTCTGGGTAATAATTACATTATTTTTTGGTATATTTTGGTTTTGAACTCCCAATCATTGTACTTTTATCATGGTTTAATCATATATATAATATTACTCATGATATTAATATCATGTATATACATTACATATATATTCATTTATATTTATATTTTTCTATAAAATGTGGAGATTAAAAATTGAATTACATTTTTCATGGAGACAACATGATGTACGAATGAGTGAATACTATTTTCACTTTTTGATAGATGGAAATAAATAATGGTAAAATTAAAATCACCATTATAGAATCATTATTTTAACATATTAACTAAATATTTTCTTTTTTATAATCCATGTAATGTAGAAGCAAAAAATGAATGATTTCGCTTCGTGATGGGGGTAATCCAAACATACGAATGACTGACATTATCATTTTACAATGGATCAACAAAGGTGGATAATTATTATTATATAATCACAATAACTATGTAGTCAATTTAATATAATGAATGTATAATTTTATTTTTGAGACCATATATTTAAAGGGGGTATAATATTTTTTTTAAATTCTTAGTTTAGTGTTATACGTCTCTTTTGAGAATTGATGATCGAATTACACCTTAATACATTAAAGGATGGTATTATGGAAAGAATAAAAAACATATTACGTGAATAATGAATATATTATGATATTATAGTACTTAAGTTTGATTATATAAGTCAAAATAATTTTGAATAATGATAGAAGGGATGTATCCTTCTATAAGTGATGAGAGGGGCACTCTTAAAACTACTTAAAGTAAATAATTTATTTTAGTAACATTTCATGAAAAAATGGATCCCAATTGATAAAAATAAAATATAGTTGTAATATTAGTCAAAATACTGTCATACAATAAACCTTTAACATGTTTCAGTAAGGATTATACCCCTATCTCATAGACTTAACCCTTGTAAACCCTTTTGAAATTACTACAAAATCAATGTCTTCTATATTTGAATGGTTAATAATATAACCATAAAAGGAATTTTGGGTGATAAATGGATTTTTTTTGAAATTTTCAGCCATATTACATTACATTTGGACAAAAAAAGATTTTATGAAATTTAACTCCATAAATAAGGTAATATTTATTTTAAAATCTAATTAATGTCCTTCTTGGAACCATTGATTTAACATGAAATTGAAAACAACATGAAAAATATGAATTCTAATATAAAATTTCCACATATCACTATATTTTTATCATATATATTAGATCCCAATATATTTATTTTAAATAATTACTCCCAATATGTATGATTAATGCACATCCTATCATAGTGGACTTCATATGGATCTATATGAATTATCGAGTGAAATATATTATTTTATGAAAATTTCACAAAAGGAAGGTGTTGATACAATACATATTTTAAATATATATATAATTCCTTAAATGTGTATTCTTTAATTTCAATGGTCAATATGTAATAACCATATATCTGGGGATGATATACATTACTGAATCTCAACTCTGTAAATAGATCCCCCAGAACATCAAGGTAATCCTCCAATACCAATTATATATAATATAATATTTTAATCCATTTAATTCCATATATTCCCTAATGTATTAAAATGAAATATTGTTAATAGGTAAATATTATATTATATAAGTGATGTGTTATTACTTCATATGTAAATTTACATCATCCTAAATGGTATATTTACTATTTTATTTTATTTTGATTTTATTGATGATATTCGTGGTAATGTTATCCCACTTCTATTTAGTTATGGATAATAGTCATAACATCACCTTGGACATCTAAATCTATAAAATAACTTTATAACATACTAATCATTGAGATACATAAATAGAAATATCATATTTATTGTTTTTTCAATACAAAAACTCTTCCATAACCCTATATATCATGATTATTCACCATCATCCAATATCTCTTTCTTCATTTATAGTAATGATGGGGCACATACTTGATTAAATAACTATATCATTCCCTTATAATACTAGCTGAAATCAAGGGGATTTATGACCATATTTTGTATTTATAAAACTTCCTTCATTTCCAATTTAAGAATAATATGATGGTTGGTGGAACATTTATATAATAAAATAGGATATATCCCATTTCCTCATGATTTCATGTTGTATATTATTAAAATACATATGTATTGAATCTATTTAAATCCTTATAATGGAAAAACTAGCACAGTACTTTTGAATTAAGGTAATGTACATATTATTCTCCTTACCATGGTGGTATTGTATTCAAGTGTCAAAATCATTATTCAATTATGACAATATTTTCTGGAACATACTCAACTCTTTCTATGTAAATATATACTACATGTTTTTATAATCTGTATATATGTTACAAATTTCACCATAAAGACAATTATTCCATATATTTAATATAAAAAGTTACGATTTCTAGATGAAATTAATGATTTTAGTAATATTTATTATGTATTTTCATTTGGTGTGAGGAATATGTTATCACCATATCATTCTGTATGTGTAAAAATCACAAACCCTTTTTGATGAATCAAAATAGATTACAAAACATTCTTAACTATAGGGTAATTTGATAATAGGTGAAATAATCCACCATCCCATTAGGTCCTAAAAATTCACATCACATTCATTTTTCCATGATAACATAACCCCCATACGAGTTTACTTGGTTAGTGTAATGGATAGCCCGGATAAATCTATCATACTGCATCAATAATATCTATCCCACCCATGAAAACTAAATATTTATGTTGTCATGGTTGGACTATGTTATTTCTCAATATTTATATCATTGAAGGATCCACCAATATACTCTAACATGATAATATATGACACAATAATGAATCTTTATAAAGATAAAATTCACACATGGTAAATTATACATAAAATTCCCCATCCTCACGATCTTTTATAATGTTATAATAATATTATCAAACTCTTACTTGATTCTTGAATATGTATCACTGTCATATAAATGGATACTAAAAACTAATCTAGGTAATCTATAGTGAATCAATCCATTATATATGAGAAGATATTATGAGAATTAGTATATCTAAATGGCATCACTATAAATTCATAATACCCATTCCTCATAAAGAGGGTTTCAATTGTTATATCCCCCTTCTTAACCCTTATATGATAATATAAAGACTAAGGTTTAATCACAGAAATGTATTGATCTCTTCATAAATTTTCATCCAAATCATTGATACACTATAAAAGATAATTTCTATTAACACTTATGTTTTATATTTCTAATAATGAATACAAGGATGCATTTACCCTTCATTCATACTAACAAAATGAATTGGTTATTTACATGGTGACTCAATATGTCATATAAATCCCATATCAATATTCCCATTGAGTTTTTTTATTCATTTAACTCAATTAGGTATATTTTGTATGGTGTCTTCGAAATAAGAGTACAAACAGGAATGTGATCTATTGAAAACTCAAATTAACTATTTAGAGGAAGACAATGTATTTAATCGAAAATTCCTCAATATCCTGTCTTAAAATATATTTATTCATAATGTTGATATTCTCCGAAACCATTTGATATATATAACCTTCATGAATAGAAATTAATACACTCAATAATGATGTAATTTCAACTCTATTTTTCCTCTTCCTCATACTGATATATATACATATTTTAATTCAAAATGTGAAAATTGACTTCATATCCTTTGAAATTAGAATTGGAAACATATAAATAAATTCAATAAATTTACAAAAACACCTTCAATTGAACTAATGTGAAATTAAAATTATTTTTAAGAATCACGTTTAAAATATATTCAGACACATTGGAACTCTAGACATAATATAGGACAATCGTACTACTATTATTTTTCACCACTAACTCAACATCAAATAGCTTTCGTGGTAATTTTATTCTGATTAAAATTTTATTAGATATTAAAGAGAGGGTAGATCCATAATAAAATAAGACATTAGTTTTTCTACGGTGTATTATAATTTTACCCATCACAAATAATTCTCATAACCCATATCATCGATAATGATATCATGAGATTTCACTTTTTATTTGTATTCACAGGTTATTGAATCAGATCATCATAAAAACATATGGATTTAATAATTTTTCATCATAATCCCCATACTCGATGAATTTCAATAATCTGATAATGGGTGGTGAATTTTTCACTATCTAGCTTTGCACTATTTGGATAATTGATAACTTCATCAAATTTTGATATTCACTATGTTTATGAAACATTTTTTCACCTTTATAGATCCACACAGTTCCATTAAAAACAATTATATTAATGCCCCTTACAACTTTTATAACATGTATTAGGTTTGAATTTACATCCACCATGTCATTTATTTTATTTTTCATGTGACTGTTCTTCTGTTTTCTAATAAAATCTATAGGAATGAGGTGAATATCTAACTTCCATTTTTACAATGAGGAACAATGAATTATTTCGTGATAGTTACTAAATTCTATTATAGTTATTTCCATTTAGATACATGGTATTAATCAACAAAATAATCAGTCAATTTATCATTCATGTATGATGATAAAAATCAAATCATAACATTAGATTATTATAAAATTTTCTCCATTGGTTCCAATGGATTCATCATACTTTTGATTAATCACATCAAATTCTTTCTCCAAATTAGTATGTGGAACGTGAGGGAAGAAGATATAAAAAATATTTCATTTTAAAATCATCACATTTTATGCAGTAAATTTAATATCCATTCCTCATATTCTAAATATGTCACTACCATTTATCATATTCAAATTGAAAATAATTATTTAAGATGATATATGTTTCATATTATGAGAACTATATAATAGAAAATATATTCTCATTATTGACATTCCATTTTTTATCCAACAGTTGATAAATGAAACCGTTAAAAAGGTGGTTGTTTCCTCATGTAACAAAAAATAATATGTTGTTCAATATATTGACCATTTTGAAGCACAACATTAATCATTTAAAAAATAATGTTGTGGGAGAAAAAATATTATATATTCAAAATCATGTAGAATTTGGTTTCTTAGTTATACATCCATTTCTTTGTCCATTACATTTGTTGTAATCAGGATTTCTTTTGGTTTTATCCATTGAAAATAACCAAAACTGATAGTGAAATCATCATTCTTAAATTGAAAGAGTGATTATTCATAAAATCAAGAAATACCATACATTTGATGTCTAAATGGTGACACCTTCTTCTACATCTAGTGAACCATATTTTTAACATAGGATATCCATAGTCATTACCTAATATATAGAATTAAATTCTATATCTAGACTAATATTGATAGAAAATAACCCATTAGGTACTTCCTAGATTTTGATATGTTGAGTTTGATACTCCAAGTCCTCCTCTAATAGGCCAGGGTTTTAATATAAATATGTAGAAGTCGTAAAATGGAATAAGAGGCCTTAGCCTTATGTACATTTATTCTCACACACAACCATTTTCATGTAATAATATAGAGTGAATGTAAATGATATAAACATCTTGAGTATTACCATACATGAAATAACCTCTAGGGAATATATCTCACTACAAGAAAATAAAATATCATAAAATAAAGTGGAACAAATACATGACAAAACCGAAATGAGAGTAGAAGATGAAAAAACATGAAAAGGAATATGATTAAAGGGTTCCTGACTCTTGATCTCTATCACTGACAACCAAATTTTATAAATTTTTCCATGTAACACTATGATCCATTGAAGTCACCATCAATTTTTTTATTTTATGCATAATATAGGTCATATGTTGGGAAATCCCATACATATTTGACTATATACAAACCTTATTGGACACCCTAAAATCAATAAGGGATCCATACAAAGATAAAAAAGTCATCCCAACCCTTAAATAATATGTTAATGGATCCAAACACCCACATACAAAAATAAATATGTACCAGTGATAGTGAAATTGAATTTCCAACATCATAGCCTTGATAAGAATGATTAGTTAAAACGAAGAACCAAATTAACTTCTCTAGTTAACAGATCCAAATATAACCACTTATGAAAATCAGGTTGACATCCTGAACCTCACCAGTAAACTGCACACCCTATGTGGGTAATCTATTCACTAGATGAGTCACACACTAGTGTATTAAAAGCGTGTCACTCTATTGGGGTCATAAACATGACTTGGTGAATTATGGGGTAACATTCAGTAGGTTTCGGAATAATGCCTCGGTATATTGTGGGTGGGGACCCTTTTAATAGGTAGAGGACTAGTACCCTACTGCAGGGGGGGCTTCAATGAGCCAAACATCGTTAGTTGAAGCCCCAACCTCACAACACCTCATGCCATATATTTTATTCACATGATAAGGCCGCCATCATGTCAGGTGCTGAAAACAACTCCGTATGGGATACTCATAAGTCTAAATATGGCTTCCAAATATAGAGATATAGTACTTATATATATTCAGAATAAGTAAACGTTGTTTACGTGCAATAAAATAATGTGTGGCCTCTCGTTATAAACTATATTGTTCTCCCCTATACATGAGTTATGAAACCATGTTTTACCACAATACATGTCATCAATGGGACAGAACACAGACATACACTCAAGATCCTATACATGTTCACCTAGCACATAGCTCAGTTGTCAATGTACATAAAAACTGTATGTACATAAGGTTATATGATGTTCCAAACCACACTGGGTGCTAGGTAGTGAAGTACATTCCCCTAACTTATCCACCTATATATGATGACATGGAATATGATTTTGGAAAAAATTATTATTATACATGACTCACACAATACCATAGACACCATAAAAAACTAATGAAAATTGTGAGCATTATTCTAGAGTATAGGATGTATATTTTGTTTTTTACCGAGTAGTGATTCTATCCTCCCCACGGTTTTTAGATATTCATATTCATCCACATTTTTTAAATTATATTTTCTAAGAATCTTAGGAAAAATTATTTTACATCGACTCTCAGCATCCAGTGGCTAGAAATAAGAATTTTATCATTACATTTTGTAATCTATTGCACCTCATGTGACCTTTCCATATCTCAATTCCATGAATTCGTCATCAGAATCAAACATAAAAGCATGATTCACCTATAAAACACTAATTTGTATGTCATGAATATATCATATAAGATACAGGGGCATAGATCCCACCTCAAACCACCACAATAATTTCAAATCGTGAACTCCATGATCCAATGATGAACAACATGAAGAATGGTGGGGGTATAAATCACATGAACAATTTGATACAATCATCATCAATTGTAATCTCTCCAACTATCAAATAAATAGGAATAATAGTAAATTTAAAGATGTAAATATTATTAACTATATCAAAATAAAAAATTAATAATTTGGATCATATGAAAAATGAAAATAGCCATCAAAACAAAAGTAGACTATAAATACTTTTATAATAATTATTAAATGTCCATAAATGAAAAATATTTATTCTTAAATAAATGATGGATAGAATATTGGTGGTTATCGAGTTATATTTTTTTTTAAAAAAAATAGGTAAGGCAGCGCCCTTATTATAAAAAGAAAAAACGAGAGACAAAGAGAGATGGATGGGGTCATACAAGCAATTACGCCCTCACACCAATGGAAGATAACATCAAAGATCGTCATCAAAATGATATGAAGACTCATAGTCCTCATACCAGTCTGATTCTGAATTAAAGGGTCCATGAGACCTTGTAACCATGGTTGGCTTAAGATATGAGTAGTCTGCCTCAAAATCCTATGATCAGTTCACATTGATCCATGATCCTATTTTCCATTAATATTATGCTTCTATATCAATCTATCTATCTATCTTTAATCTCTCAATGTTATGTGTGTAACCCTAGATATTTACTACAATATAGATAAAATAAAAGAGGAGGATTGGTATTCTTTTAAAAAAATAATGTTTTTATTTTATAGGATGTGATTCTAATTGATGCCTTCTATGAATCAGCCAATTATGATGAAATTTACGTCACACCCAGGTTCATCCCCACATTATAAAATCAAATATTTTCTTATATATATCTCATGAGGTATCAATCAATTATTAACCCATTAAAATATAAAATATGTGCTCTCATACATTAATATATAATAATATTCTAAAAAATTAATTCTAGGATCTTGAAACTCCAAAAAATTGTTCCAAATACAATTAAAAAATCCATATAATTATATAGAAGTATTAAAAGTGATAAAATCTAAAAACTAGAGTCATTAATATATCCTATAAATCAGGAATTTTTTCCTATAAAATCACAAGCTACACAAAAAGTATGTGGTATAAAGACTATACGTTTATATCTACATCACTCAATCTAAGGGGAACTCCTTCGTTCTCTTGTTCTTCCCAAGAACTCAACCAAAATGAATTTTATTCCAACACTATATTTTCTCCTTATGATCAATGATCACCACTATGTACTCTATCAAGTTATATTAATCCTTGATTTCTATCGTGCCTTAGCCAATGATTTCTGATGGACCCATAAGCCACATATCGGTTGGTGAGGACTTGGGAATTTCATCGAATAGACCCGAGATCAAATATGCGAGGAGATATATTTCCATGGTACTGTAGAAATATTATAAAGGATATTGTTAGATATTTTAGTAGTCATAACTATACATCCATATGGGCCATTGGGCTTAATATTTGGTCCATGGGTACTACACGGATTTTGGGCCACCCAATGTCATTGGGATAGTTGTCTCTCAAGGCCTTCACGTAACCTCATGGCCTTCATGCCACCCAAGGCTTCCAGGACACATGAAATATATAGATGAACCATTTAAATGAAAAGGGAGAAGGGTCAAATGGGGAATTATTGTAGGTGAATTCACAAGAGTAGAGATTATCATACTTGGAATATTTAGAGGGAATGGAATTCCCATTGGTAACATGCATGTGAATCGCTACATAGGATAGCTACATGACCAGCCTTACGAAGGTGGAGTGTTGATATCATTATATTTTATGTGGAGGAGAACATCCAAGTAGTTGTGTCAAGGTGATTACCTTAATAAAGATGTTTCATGTAATTAAATCATAATCCATCGGTCCTTGTAAGGGTTCCACCTCACTCCTTGAATTGTTTATAATCAGAAATATGAATTCCTTCATTCCCTTAAGGTAAGAAATGATGTGTGTTTGTTTTTTTATGAACTTTATACTTTGAAACACATGGAAGATTTCATGTAATTTTTCAAGATAATAGGGTATTTACAAGAAGTATTAAACTTCTCAAATCCTCCTTAGGGTCCAAAAAGGCCGGAAAACCCAAAGGGATAACATGCATACATATATAAATATCAACAATTTTCATCAAGGGGAATCTATAAGGACAATATGGTCTCCCTTCATGAACTGTAGAAGGCCAATTATGTAGATCCAGATAACATTAATAATGACTCTAAACAACCCTTATACGATCATATATCTTCATGACCTTATCTGTCATTGAATTAACTATCTCAATCATAACATGAGATGTATCTCAAACGCTAATCTAGTACAATGGTCACCTATAGGGAATCCAATAAAATTCCCAAAAATTTTCCTCACTACCAGTGGGGTGATATTTATTGTTATAAATGAATGCCACCAATATAATTTTATCTTCCCATCTCAAGATGACGTCTGACACATGGGATTTTGGCATATCTTCTACCACCTAGATAGTCTTCTCAACATGATCATGCTTCATAGAGATAAATGTAGTGTTCAACTGTAAAATTATCCAAAATCCCCTTTCATACATCCCCACAATTGTGACATGAATTAGTCATAATTCTTCGATGTTATCATCATGGTTACCACATGATTCCATTAATATTCTATATTACAACTAACCCATATTATCTAAAAATATATACTACATTATTGAAAGGAAGTGTATCAACATGTTATGTCGGTCTATGATCAGCCAAATGAATCATTTCCTATCACTATATATAGAATCATCATCAAAAAATTAATTGATATTTAATCCCATAACCATTTCAAAACCTCTAGTGGATGAGTCAAGACAACTGGAGCATTGTATTCATTATTTACATAATTAAAATTGAGACAATGAGATACAAACTCAGCAAGAATCTACCTCATTCCATCATACCAAAATTCCATTTATGGTCCCCATACATATTTTTCACAATGGGATATTCAACCATGCGGGAATTATGGGAATCCATCAACACCTCCCCTTGAAACATAATAGGAAGGACAATCTATCCCCTCAAAATGAGGACGTGCTACCCTATTTCAAAAAAAAATCACTTATCCTAAGGATATCTAGTCATAAAACACATCATAGTCAATATTTAGGAAATTTATTCACTCTCACTTAATAAAAGAGTATAAGAGTAACAACTATTGAATTAATAAAAGATGCACCCCATTCCTCCACATTGGTTAAAGATAGTGAAGTCACCTTCTAAAATGCCTCATCAACTACACATGATTGGGACTTCCAACTAAGGGAATATACCATTATGTTTCACATTACAATATTATAAAATACATATATGTTGTAGTCCTATAATAATTCCAAAAAAATATATCTCATGTTAGACCTCTT
The DNA here is from genome assembly GCA_963277665.1 of Viscum album. Lineage (NCBI taxonomy): Eukaryota > Viridiplantae > Streptophyta > Magnoliopsida > Santalales > Viscaceae > Viscum > Viscum album. Next base: position 1,600,386,538 of record OY728161.1, read on the forward strand.
TGAGTGAATAAATACCTAAGACTCAGGTGGATTGAGTGATCAATGAAATTCTATCCTAGAAGGTAGTTCCAGGACATATTAAAGAATATAAATAACACCACAATATAAATTTCAAGAGTAACATAGTTCTTGTCAGGGTTCCTTAACTTCCTCTAATGATAAGATATCCTTACTGACCATTACATCAATATGTAACCAACCCTAGATCCATATGCATCAAAAAACACTACATACTCCACACCCTACTCCAGAATACTTGGAATTGGGGAACTGGTCAACCTTAGCCTCACCTATATAATAGAAGTCTAAAACTACATAGTCTAGGTAAAAATTTTATTTTTCCAAATGAAGGATATCAAATTGTCTATAACCATGGATATTTCTATCACATACCTCATATAGTAACCTTCCAAACAATTAAAACCCCACAAAAATGACATGATATTGGATGCCTCCCATTAAATAATTGTATCAATCATTTCGTGTTAACAATCTAAACCATGATTCAAGATGACATGAAAATAATAGTCAACATGATGGATCCAAATTTGACACTTTACAAGCATTCATCAAATCTATCACTCCCCAAATAATTCTAGGATCATATTCAAATGATCTATACGCTCCACCTATAATGAAGAGTACCTGAGTATTCCATATATTAGAACGACTATGAATCCATTGTTATATATCCAGAGTATCTCATTTATAAGATCCATTAACATAGTTAAATAATTACACCCATTGAAAGGAATCATCAGGAACTCTTATTGTCCCAAGTGACATCAGCATTCCACCTTTAGAATAACATCATCATGAACCCTAAACCATTGGAATCCAAACTATATGTCGATTTTGATGATCTAAATCGCACTATTAAATGGGTTTAAAAGACATAAATACTAGGTATGGGGTACTTTTATTTATAGTTACCAAATTTATGTGATGACAATAAATATAGAGGAATAGACTCCCTTCATCCTTTTTCATGAACAAAATTGGAGGTTCCTATGTGGAAATAATACATATATTAAAATCATTCACAAAAGGGTCTTTCAACCAAACCCTAAACTACCAATGATTTATGATTTCTATATGATATGCTGAAAAATATATCAATGCAGTTCATGTTATCATGTAGAGGAAAAAATCATTTTCCTTCCATAGAGATAATAATGGGATGTATTATGGAATGTTGTTCATATAACCCACCAAGCCTATTAGAGATGAGATGTCTGAAAAAACCAAAAAATAGGGACTAAACTAATCAACATATGGGTGATAATATGTACCAAACTGCTAATGAGCCCCAAACACTCACCCATAAGAATATTCTCACCCATAATGGATAATATTTTTCAATCAATATGAAAACATCTAAGTCTCCTGATATGATATTATATTTAATCATGAACTGTGAACAAGAATTCCTTGACTTAAATGATGTCATATCATTTCGTATTGATGACTAAGTTGTCTCATGAGAAAATCCCTCATCTGAGCTCCAAATAACACTATTGGAAGATATGTGATATGGGGGAATCTCTTCCTCTAAAATCCTCATGCCATATATTATAGGCTAATGTGTCATGGGGTAACTACATAGCTCTTGTCAGGGATAAGTATTTGATGGATTGAATTATTTTTGTGTCTATAAATAATGTATAAATTATAGGAAGGACATACACTATGCATTGAAAACCCCCACAAAAAAAATTTCCTCCCTCTTTTACCTACAGCTTTCCACACCCTCTACTCCCAACTACCTGATCCTAGAACAGTATGCCTATTGGTGTTTGTTTAAGAAGCTTGTAGAATCTCCGTCCATCAAATAATAATCCCATTGGATCTTAAAATACTCATTAAACACCACCCCCACCCCAGTAGAATGAATTGAAACATATAGGATACCCCTAATAATGATGTTTAATCTATTGGGGGGGGGGTCCATCTATTGTCTAACTACCCTCTGTATCATGTCCAATAATGAAATAATGATTCATGGGTCCTCATATGTCACAAGAATTACATCACCCCCTCTATATTGGATAAGTCATCCACATGATCCCTTCACTAGAGACCTACATATCTATGTTCGGGTATAGGTAGGTCTCCTACTACAATACCTTGAGGACTAAAAACTACTATCTTTTTTAGATGATAGAGCCACATAATTTCCAATACCATATCTCTCCATCAGATGTACAACTATTATAACGATCAAAATAACTAGATCCCACTCCATCACACTAGAATAATTTAAAAGGAATAATTAGACTATGATGTTACCAAACTATCTACATAGACCATTCTAAAAATACTAATCTAAGATGAAAATATCCAAATATATAATGATAGAGTAACATATGTGTCTATTAGAACCTCATGACATACATAAAAACGTACATATCACTCTATTGCTACTCGAGGATCTCTTGAATCCGTACAAAAAACCTCAAAATATTAATACTAATTTCAGAATCACTAATATAAGTTTTATAATGTGAGAATTGCATCATCATGGGTCTTTGTGATTAGATACCACCATCATCTTGGTTCTCGTAAAATAATTCTTGTTTCAAGAAAAATATTCATATCAAAAGAGTTCTAAAAATACCTAAAACAATAGTACACATAATCAAAACCGTAATCTTATCACTGAGTGTATGGTTCACCATCACATATCATTATTCATTTTCACTATAACCTGTGTAATGTGACAATATTTATCACATCACACCCTATCACATGGGATCTATCAGCATCCCCAAGCTGAATTTGATTGTCCGGAAAAACCCCTGGAAGTAGATCCACACAATTATTAATTGGTGGTTGTACTTATCTATGTTACCTAAAATAATAAATTATTGAGTCAGACTATATACTATGGTTTCATCAGTCAACTGATCATCTTCATTAATCTTTATTGGCATCCAATATGGTTGGTTTCATTGAGGAATCCTAAAATAAATCAAGAAACACCATGATTACATTAGTATATATAGGGCGGTGAATCAATAAATTCATTCAAAAAATACTTGATCCCATATGAAAAATAAATCATTGGTTCCCTGAAAAAGATTTATCAAGTTAACTAGTTGAAAAATAATAAATGGATATGTCAGTGAGTACACAAACATTAGGTTCCCTAGCCAAAATATTACACTATAGACACTCAAAAACCATGTACCTTCTTTATCAATGTAATCATAAGCATGGGTATCACACTAATCACTTGCTTGAGGACGAATCTCACTTTGATACCACTATATCATGACCTGACCCATCAGTGCCCCACTTAGCTGGTGATAATCTATGTATAGCACCCCAAACCCTCTATCAATATGATAGGGGCTGGATACAAGTTGCAACAAGAATTAAATTTCAATGAGCATCCTTAGAAACAAGTTCCATTTTTCTCAGACAGGAACATATACATGAAATAGTATATAGATAATATAATATAAGACAATATCTAGAGTATACCCATGCATACAATAACTATTAGGGAATATATCATAGTATGAAAATAAAATAAAAATGCATAAATGGGGAAATATAAGGCCTATTAGAAATGAGGTAAAAAAAATAATTTGAAAAAAGAAGAAGATATAAGATAGTTCAACAATTATTATCCATGTATGGCCACTAAACATGGATGATGAACCCAAGTACTACTATTCTCTACCAAAATTCATTATTGATATTTAGGATGTCTACATAAGACATGAAAATTCTAAGAAAATACCATGTTTGCATGAGTATATTAATACCCAGAATGATGCTGAAAAATGAAGGATGAGACCAATATAATGATTCAATAGTTGTCTTGACCCATAATCAAGGGGAAAATGAAAACCAAAAAAAAAATATATATTCTTGTAAAAAATCATAAGTCTTAGAAAAACGTTATCTCTATCTCTATATCCCAGCTATGAATGATTTTTAGCACCCCATGTTTTCATAATACATTATTTCTTCAAACTAATTCAATAGCTTGTGTGGCACACAACACTGAGTTCGAGCGCACCACCACTTACCAAACTATCTGTTCAAAAGATGTTTTGAATAATATTAAATTTATTTTTAATTTTATATATTCCATTTAATTTTATCTTATGTATTTTGTGTTTCTTTGTCATATTATAAGAAAAAAATTCATTTTTTAGATAAAAATTTTATTTTAAAAAAAATAGAATTTTACCACCATTTAATGGGGAGCCCTTTTTAAATCCAATATTTGACAATTTTACATATTCAATTAAATAAAATAAAATTAATTTTTATAATAGGGACATAAAAATTTACTTTGGATGATTTTTTTTTTATTTTTCGGATAATATTATTTTTGTTATGAATAGTGACAAATACTGTATTTTAATTCAAAAATACCTTTTAATCTAATGTATTTATATGGATAAATTATATTTTAAAATTTTATGAAGTCTAATTGTATTATCTTTTTACCATTTAATCCAATTTTTTTCATTATAATTAATTTCACTTCGAAATTATACATAAACAAGTGTCAATATTTTGATAGTTATTATTTCATAAAACATGCTATTTGTTTTGACAACAGAAATTAATTTTAAATAAATTAATCAAACTTCACTATTCTGATTTTGGTAAAATATATATCATCTTTGAATTCATAATATCAAATATAGATTCAACTTATTTTTTTTGTATTTTTATAAAAAAACATCAATTTTTGATGAATAGTGACACCAATAAGTAGATGTTAAAAATATGACTTTGTCATTTAAATGTAATTTTACCGCTTTTGTGAATTGAATTTTGAAAATCCGAGATACATGCATGTTATTAGTATGTCAAATACGCTTCAATAAGATGAAAATAATTTTTGGTGAATGGTAACTTTTGACTTTTATTTACCGTGGTGGAATATAAATAGTGTAATTCAAGGAAAAAAGAATAATATAATAATACAAAATTACCTTCACAACTGTCATAACCTTATTGGATGAGTCATTTCCGACCATGGGCATCCTTGGGTCTATTTTGAGACCCCATGGAGCTACATATGATTTATAATGACACTTTATTATAATTAAATTAATGTAAAGGCAAAAAAAAATTAACAAATATCTTTAAATATATCAATTTTTATATGGGGTAATATAATTCATATTTTTTACTATAAATTTTAATTATAAAACTTAAAAGATTTTCTATATTTCCTTATTTTGTTTATAATTTTTATACATCATTTAAATTAAATTATTCATGACATAATAATGATGGACTATTTACCTCATAAATAAATGATTAAAATAAATATGATTATTAATTATAAAAAAAATAAGAAATCTGTCAAATTATTGTTGGATGATTTTATTTTGAACATGAGTCATCATATATTTAACATTAATGAGTTTTTGACCTTCTTAAACTGAATATATGTATATAATAAAATTATGTTTTCAAACATTTCTAAAGAGCCCCTCCTCTCCCTTATAAAAGGACACCACTTCTAACCCATTCCTAACACTTATCAAGCCCCTTGGATCATCCAAAACCTACCCAAATATTCTCTGAAGATCCATATATTCAACCAAGAAGCCTTACCTTAGGCAGAAGTCACTTCAAAAAATCTATTTTGTTCAAACGAATGGGAGTTACCCAAATTAAATGCAATGGTTTCTTTTAACTTCTTTTCTTTATTTTACTTATCCAACCGAAAAACTATTTTTATTCATTTATTTTATAACAACACTAGTATCATTAATATACTATGAGTTTTTTATTAGATGTATTCTATATAAACTTACATTCACCTCCTTTTAATAGGAGAATGACATACTGTTTATATGGTAGGAAAACTAACAGCTCCGGAAATGATGAGTGTTCGATTATATCCTACCACCTCTCATGGTGGACATTAATATGACACTGTATTTATATATGATATATATTATGTTTAAATTTTCTTTTTTTCTTCTGTATTTTACCAATTATATCATCCATTTATGGTTTCCATTACAGGTAAAACCCAATAATTGCATTTGAGAAATTGCCGACTACCGCCCCTCAAAGTGATATGACTCATTAATGAATTGTGTGGGATGTATAAAGTATAAATTTAATGATATTATATATGATATTATAATGTAATTTTATAATACCTAGGTATCATAATGTTTTAATTTCCTTAAAATTCAAAATAGAAATGAAATTAGCGTTTATGCGTACGTACGACTTACCGTCTCCATGAACTGTGCATTTCAGTTCTTATCCCCAAATGATATATAATAATTTAAATACATATATATTGGATATATATAATATATATATATATAATATATATGATATCTAAATCATTCATATCATTTTGGAGATAATTTTCTGTTTACCACATGGAAAAATTTGTAATTATAACAAGTTAATTTTTTACTCAAGTTCCGAACATCGATAAAATATCCAATATAAACTGAAATATTTACCTAATTGTTATAAAAAGTTAATAAGTGATATAAAATGAATAATAAACATTAATAATGTTCTTAATCAAGTATAAATTCACTTATGTTTACTTTTCAGGATGAATAAGGAACATACAAGTCAAATCAGACTTGATGTAAGGTGTTTTTATCTATCATTTTATTCCGGGAGATTTCCATTATTTTCCACTTATTTATTGCATGTGGTGTATTGTGTTCTTCCATTTGATATATATTTTCATGAACCTCTTTATATTTATGGTATTATATGATTCATTTGGTGGTTATTAACTTTTGTTCATACTGATCGATTGATTACAACAATGTAAGGCTTAACTTCACAATCTCTTCATTATACTAGTTGTTTATACATAATTATCTAGTTGGGCCTCTTTATCATTCATATCCATGTTTCCTAAAAATTTATTTCAAAAATTTTATAATATTTTACATAAAACAATTTAATGGAATTTATACCCTTGTTTGAATTTTTATAAAATGGTTTGAATGGAATCAATCCATTGTTTTCCTAACAAGGTACTTTAAGACCATTTTCGACAAAGTTAAGGTAAGAATGTTTTTTACATATACGGAGGATGAGGTTGTTTTCTACCATTATAAAATCATCAAATATTCCCTTACAACCTTATAAGAATATTTTCAAAATGATTTTTTTATAAATATATAACTCTTAAATTATTTCAATATAGGAAGAGATATTTCTATCAAATAGAATTGATTTCATTTATGTCAAAAAATTTCGATAAATTTTATACTTTTTTGAAGTTGATTCATTATGGTACAAATATTCCATATTGTATTTATAGTTTTTGATATGTATGATGTGGATGAGCTATTTTTGTTTCATTCATTAATTATTTTAAAATTATTCACATTTAATATTCTATTTTTAATATTAAGATTTATGTTATATTTATGAATTTTTGTGATGAATGTATTGGATTATTATGTTCTAAGTGGGGACAGATAAATGTAATCCCTCTAGGTTGGGTCTGGTTAAAGGAGACACTTCAGGATGGAGTTCGGTTATAGAGGCTATCCAGGTTGGAGTCAGGTTATAGAGGCTCTCTGGAATGGAGTCCGGTTATAGAGGTTCTCCAGGTTTTGGTCTGGTTACAGTTAGCCCCTATGTCCGGGCTTGAGACCTTGACAAAGAAATTATTGTCTAGTACTATACATTCCCTCATTAAAAAATTAGTTATTACATGTGATTATTCGACTATTCTTATATCCATGTGAATGTTTATATGATAATTTTTGATTTATTTTTTCTAGATTTTCTTCAAGTTTAAATTGAAAAGGATGTTGTTTTTATTACAAATCATTCCTTAAAAGTTTAGATCTCCCACTAAATAATTTACCTTTACTGAGCATCTGAGGTCACCCCTTTTTTATGTTTTATTTTCCGAGGATATGAAGAAGTTAGTAATGAGTGACTGGCATGCATAATCTAGGAGGCTTGGACGTTTATAATGGAATAAATTACTGTTTTTTTTTCTTTTCTAGTTGTAATGTTTAAGTTCATGTATGTAATATATTTTCCAAGACTACTAAACTGATCATTCCATCAGGACTTGATTCTTTGTAATTATCGCAATGCTATGTTATAATAAACCGACTCTGGATAACTGGGGTTAGGGAATTATCGTTGGAATCAAAGGAAGTATTGTGAAAACATTGGAAACTAGATTTATAAAAACTCTGATTAGGGAACATTACCCTAAGATATAATTTGAGGATTAGTATAGCATAAATTCTTAAAATTTTCTCAATTTAGATATTTTTTGTTTTTTTCCAAGCAATACATCCCTGTCTGGAGACGAGCATGTAGAGGCGGATTTGGTACAGATGTATCAAGGGGTAAAACCCGAAAACACCGCTTTGAGATATACTCAAATGGGAACTGGTTCACAACAATGGACCTTGTTGCACTCTAGTTTACGACACCTCTGAGGGATATTCTTAAGATAATTCAAATTTTAATTACAATCCATTATGAAGGATTTAAGAATAAATATATCTTCAATGAAGAAAATTTATGATTGTGGATTATATCCATAAATTGTTGAATTTATGTTAGGTATTTTAATTGTTTGGAATTATGAATTGTTATTCATAAACTAACCTATTGTATGACATTTTTTAGAAATGGCTCTCAGTTGAAGGAATGAGAACATTAACATTTCGTTTGATCCAAAGAGTTATAAGGGTCATATATTTCATGGTATTAAGCCAATATTTAGAATGGAAATAGTTTCCCACGTATTCTCAAGATATAATGATATAGTATCATGTGTTAATAAGATACGTAATGAATTCTCTGAGTCCTATGTCGTTAAATGGAATCAAGAGAATAAAATGATGGATGAGATAAATATGGATAAAGGAAATAGGAGAAAAAAAGGATTTTTCCATATCTGATTACTGTGGAAAGAATAACCTTGCTAAATTCTTGAAGGTAATGGCAGGGTGTTATAAGTGTTGAGAAAGAGGACACTAAGTACACGATGGCATGGGTAAGAAAAAGGTTTCAAATGTAAAATTCTTCATCTGAAAGGAGTTGGGACACTACTTGAATCAATGTACAAATCATCAGATTATCCCCCAAATACTTCTATTAGATAATAATCAAGTTATGATACAACTGAAAAAGAAGAGGAGTGAATTAATTTATTATGTTGTTATTAATGTATTATTTCATTTGAGTATTGTATTAATGATGTACATGTTATAATAATTAAAGAGTATATAAGGATTGTATTGCAGTATTATTTTATTAAGGACTTTAGATTGTGTGGAACAAAGACATGTGACTCAATATCAAGTTAAATTTTTTGAAAATATATAGTTACGAGAGGATAAACCATAATATGGTTCTGATACTGAGGCAGTGATTTTGGAATAATACATTATTGATTTGGATAAATTATATTGGATATTCTTGAATACCTTGAAACTGATTAGTAATTTGTACATTCCATCATTGTAGGAGTTTACAAAAATTTTGGATAGAAGGAGTATATTCAGTATTCTATAAAGTTTAAGGGATAAATAATGTAATCAATAAGGTGTTATGGTAATTCATAATGTTGTAGTGTTTTAAAATAATACACAATGAATATGATAACATTTTATTACATAGGAAGATGGACCTTCATTATGATTTCAATCCTTATATATTTTGGACTCTGATTTTGGAAAGAATTATTTTTGATAAGTCTAGTTTGAGATTATTTTTGGATTTCCATAAAAAGGAATAATATGTTGTCGGGCGATAACCTGTCACGTTTGACAAGGCTGTGAGACTTTTACTTGAAATAGAAGGGAGAAATGGGTGTACCACTTACCACAGACCCACATGATGTCCTGGATTTAATAATATAGTTTTTTAAAAGGTCTGTTAGATTCATTATAAATTCATTTTTTGGAACCCTATTCGAGTTGGATAAATATAATATTTTTTTGCTCTATTATATCTTAGAGAAAAATATGATGATGTGGATGAAATTAGTTAAAGGATGGAACCTACTTGTCAATTATTTTTTTCATCTCATATTGTTTGAAGAAATTAATTCTTAAAATTTAGGTAAGTGATCTTAAACAAAAATGTGTTATCCTATTATAGTTCATTTTGTTGAACCAAAAATATTTTAAATCATTATAGATTGATGGATTTGAGCCCTCAATTTGACACTTGATTTTGATTGATGACCTCAATCACTCCCTATTAACATTTATGTTTTTCCTCCAATTATGTGTCTCTAATTTCAACCAATTTTATCTAAATCATGATAAAAATCTGTTGGTGACCTTATCATTTCCATTTCCCACTTATTAAGACTAAATTTTATTAACCTAATTTCCGATGTGGGTTTTCTAAGAAGGTATTTTTCTATTTATGACATTTTATTTTCGAAGAACATTATAAAATTAAGAGGACACAATTTATTTAATGAGGTATTATGTAACAATGCCAGATTTCGTGATACTTTATTTCATCAAAGTAAATCAATAGCCTTCCTTGCATGCAACACTGAGTTCAAGCGCACCACGACTTACCAAAATAGCTGCTGACAATCATTTATGAATATTATTATCTATATTTTGAATTTTGTATACTCCATATAATTTTAACTTATATATTATTCCTTTCTTATATATATTATAAAAAAAATATTTTCTTACAAAAAATGTAGTTTTTCAAAAAAAATGCAATTTTACCAGAATTAAATAGAGAACCTTTTTTAAATCAATAATTTGACCATTTTACATATTCAATTCAACATAATAATATTCTTATATATAATCTGGACAATAAAATTTACATTGGATGAAATTTTGGTATTTTTCATATAATATTCATTTTTTATGAATAATGCGAAATACTATATTTTAATTCAAAACTACCTTTAATATAAATTATTTATATGGTTACATTATATTTTAAATTCGGTTTTATGTGTAATTATATTATATTTTTACCCTTTTATCCAATGTTAGTCATTTTAATTAATTTCACTTTGAAATTATACATAAAAAAGTGTTATTCTTTTAATAGTTATTATTTCTTAAAAACATGCTATTTTTTGGCTGTGTGAATTAATTTTAAATTAATTAACCCAAAATCAATGTTTTTAATTAGGTAAAATAGATATCATTTTTGAATTAGGAATAACAAATATATCATAGGCTTATTTGTTGTAATTTTTTTGAAAAACATTATTTTTTTGATGAATAGTGAAACAACTAAGTTGTAGTTAAAAATCCAAATTTTTCAATTAAAAAACATTTTACCACTTCTGTGAATTGAATTTAAAAAATTAGAGATACATGGATGTTTTTATTATGTAATATGTGGTTCAATAAAATGAAAATAATTCTTGGTGAATAGTAACTTTTAATTTTATTTTTCATGGTTAAAGGTAAATATGGTAATTCAAAGTAAAAAGATAATTATAATAATACAAAATTACCCGAACACTTCTATTAACATTATTGAAAGAGTCATGGCCGTTCATGGGAATACTTGGGTCGATTTTGGGACCCCATGGAGCCACTTATGAATGAAAATGACACTTTATTTTATTTAACTTATAGTAAAGGAAAAAATGACATTAACAAATATAGTTTACTACATCAATTTTTATATGAAGTTATATTAGTCATCTAATTGCCTATAAATATTCATTGGAGGTCTAAAAATATTTCCTACATTATGGAAATTTTTTATAACTTTGAAACGTCATATAAATTAATTTATTTATGACACAATAATGATGATGTACTTACCTCATTAATAAATTATTTAAATAAACAATATTATTAAATTTAATACAATATACAAAAAATTTCCAATTCTAATTGGATGATTTTAGTTAGAACATGAGTCATCTTATCTTTGACTTTAATTAGTTTTGGACCTTATGAAACTGAGGATACGTTTATAATAAAATAACATTTTCAAACATTCTTAAAGAGCCCTTCCTATCTGATATAAAAGGACACCACTTTTAACCAATTCCTCACACCTCTCAAGCCACTTGGATCAACCAAACCCTTCCAAAATAATCTCTCAATATACTTATATTCATCCTATAATCCTTACATTAGGCATAAGTCACATTAATAAGTCCTTTTGGTTTAAACCAAAAGGAGTTACCCAAATTAAAGGTAATGGTTTATCTTTACTTCTTTTTTTATTTTACTTCTCCAACGTGAAAATTTTATTAATTCCATTATATTATAACAAAACCAGTATCATAAATCTACTAGGTTGTTTTTATGATATTTATTTTCACTACAGTTACACGTACCTCTATCTAATGGGTGAAAAACATATTGTTTCTATGGTTGGGAAACTAACGCCTCATGAAATGATGATTGTTTGATTGTCTCCTACCACCTCTCATTGTGGAAATTAATAAGGAAAATTATTTATATATGATTTATTTTATCTTTTTTTATTATTCTGTATTTTCCAATTCTACCATACATTTATGGTTTCAATTATGGGTAAAACACGATAATTTCATTTGAAGAAGTGAGGACTACTGCCCCCTCAAAGTGATATGTCTCATTAATGACTTGTGTGGGATGTATAAAGTATTTTTTTAATGATATTATATATGATATAATACTGAAATTATAATATACTTTTGTTTAATTATGTTTTAATTCCATTAATATAGAAAATCTAAGTGAAAGTAGAGTTCATGCATACGTATGGCTTACCGTCTCAATGAATGGTGCATTTCATTTTTTTATCACCAAATGTTATGTACTGTTATAAATACATATATATACTGGATATATAATATATATATGATATATGAATCATTTATATTATTCTATAGATAATGGAAATTGACCACATGGTAAAATTGTAATTATAACAAGTTCATTTTTACTCATGTTCAGAACATCGATAAAATATCCTATATAAACTAAAATAATTAACTAATTGTTATAGCAAGGAAATAAGTGATATAAAAGGAATAATAAACATTAAAAATATTCTTAATAAAGTAGATATTATATTATGATTTTTATTAAGGAAGAACAAGTAACATACAAGACAAGTCAGACTTGAGGTAAAGGGTTTTGATCATACTTTTAATTCTGTGAGGATTCTATGGTTCGACTCATATTTATTGCATGTGGTGTATTGTGTACTTCCATTTTATGTTTATTATCATGAATCCATTAATATTCATACTATTATGTGTTTAATTTTATGGTTATTAACTTTTAGTCATACAAATCGATTGATTACAATGAAATAATATTTAATTTCACAATCTCTTCATTATTCGAGGGTGTTTATACGTAATTATCTAGTGGGTCCTTTTTATCGTCCACATCCACGTTTTACTAAAATTTATTTCAAAAAATATTTACTATTTAATATAAAATAGGATAAAGAAATTTATACCCTTGTTTTACTATTTATAAATTGTTTTGAAAGGAATATTTCCATCATTTTCCAAACAAAGTACTTTTCGACCTTTTTTAACAATGATAAGGTAAGAATGTTTTTTTAACATATATGGTGGGTGTGGAAATTTTCTATTGTTATAAGATTTTCGAAGCTTCCCTTACAAGATTATAAAAAAAAATTAAAAATAAATTTTTTCTTTATAATTACGTGACACTTAAATGATTTCAAAATAGGAAGAGATATTTCTCTCAAATAGTTTTGATTTCATATATGTCAACATCCTTTGATAAATTTTTCACTTTTTGAAGTTAATATATTATGATACAAATTTTCCATGTTGAATTTAAGGTTTTTCCATATGTATGAATGTGGAGGAGTTGTTTTTATTCTATTCATGGTTTATGGTTAATGTATTGACATTTTGTATGCTAGTTTTAACACGAATGTTTATTTTATATTTTAACCCTTTTAATATGAATGTCTTGGATTTGTATATTCCAGGTTGGGGATCTATAAAATTAATCCCTACGGGTTGGGGTCCAGTTACAACAGACCCTCCTAGTTAGATTCTGGTTATAGAGGCTCTCCGGGTTGGTGTCTGATTAAAGAGGGTCTCCGGGATAAATTCCGGTTACAGGGGCTCTCTGGGTTTAGGTCTGGTTACAGTTTTCCCCTAGGTCATGTCATGAGGCCTTGACACAGAAATTAATGTATTCTTCTATACATTACCTTGTTATGAAATTAGTTATTACATGTGATTATTCGACTAGTATAATATCTATGTGCATGTCTATATGGTAATGTTTGATTTATTTTTTCCAGATTATGTTCATGTTTTGTTTAGAAGGATTCTATTTTTATTAAACATATTTCTTTAAATGTTTTCATAATACACTAAATTATTTACCCTTACAACGCGTCTAAGATCACCCATTTCTTATGTTTTTTTTTCCGAGGATATGAAGAAGTTATATATGAGTTATTTGTAGGCATAATCTTAGAGGCTTGCACGTTTTTAATGGAATAAATTACTGTGGTTCTTCATTTCATGATGTAATGTTGAACATCATGTATGTAATATATTTTCTGAGACTACTAAACTGATTTGTCCATCGGGACTTGATTCCGTGGAATCATGCCAATGCTATGTAATAATGCACCGAATCGGGGTAACTGGGGTCGGGGCCTTACATTAGGATTCATCCTTATTCTCTAAAGGTCATTCATTGGTTCCCAACACTAAAAAAACCCTCGGAAATTCTATGAGAAGGAGTGACACCTCAATATTCTACTCTCTTAATTGAGGGGGGACTATATCAAATATATAACCCATGGCTTGTTTTTAAAGGTGGTTCCATTACATTGGTAAATGGTTCATACCATAATATTTCATGGGGGTTCAACTTCGAATTTAAGAAATATGATTCCTAGTGTTTTAGGGGGAATGAAATTTTATATAGAGGACTCAAAACCTAGTGCATCTAGGTGGGGTACAACATAGAAGTTATAGAACCTGCTCCCCAGTTTATCAGGGGGTGGCACAGAGACATGCATTGTTGTTAGAAGATCAAAAGTCACAAAAAACCATTTCATATATATTATTCTATAAATTCTGTGACCATTACATAAAAAATGAAAAAATACTAAGTATATGATACTAATAATCCCAAATTTCAGTTCATATGATTGAGATAAGGAATGTAGAATTTTTCAAGAGAAGTACACAACGTGATTGTGGGGTCATATGGAATGTTAATTCACTTCATCTCCTAGGTGTTCCATACCCTAAAAATGGATTGAGAATACATTTCATAAAACATAGTATTTCTTCATAGGGATATGGTTTTACATCCACCCAAGGTTATAGTTGTGTAAACCTAACACATGGACCGACTAGCTATGTATATTCACTTAGTGTTTCCATTAGGTGACATGGTGTTTCAGACAAAAAGGGATCCCAAATCATATATAACTCACATATAGATTATCTAACTAGTTAGTATCACAAGGGTTTTTGGTCCATCCCTGTAATGTGTCATCCTTAGCATGGAAAAAAATTATATCCATTATTGAAAATGAATAACATTGTGTGTGTTTCTCTATACTACAAGGTGTGTAGTTGGTTGTTTCATAATAAGTGAAGACTTTGTCTATGTAGTTTCATGATCTATATCTTATTAAAAATTCCACAAAAATAAACTCACCAAAAATGGATGGAAACAAAAATTTCCATTAATTCCATGACACTAAAAACATGAAATCAAAACCCTGATTACTGACATGGTAATTATTCAATCCTACCATCATAGCTCCAGATATAAAATCCATGAATACATCCCAATCAAATAACAGGAGGCCACAATATTAACATATACCTCAAATATTTACTATTTTTGTGTTTCTAAAACAAATATGGTTGTTCGATCATGTTTGAATCAACCTCAACAATGTAGAATGCATAACCTCATGGTCCAATGAATAAAAATGCCATGAACTTTAGTATAAAATCACAATAATTATGTAATACCATTTGTGGATGATGCAATAACATCCAGTGAAAAATTAAACTAGAAAAGGGATGGATTTAAATTCATAAAAATTATAAATTCGGTACATACACACCAATTATAATTAGGATGATGCAAGGATTAGAAATCACTGGATAAAAATATTATATAATAAATAAAATATTAAAAATTAATTAAAGGATGGAAGTATCAAATATTGGCTCCTACCGAGATAATGGATATATCATTCGGTAATAAGACAATATCTATAGATGATGAATGATATCACATTGTGTTCACCATATGCCTCATGGTCATGTGATCATTCTTTATCAATACGCACTCTATGTTGACAACATATCTCTCCTCTTATCACTCTCTAATCTCCCAAGTTTGTACATCTAACTGTATATATTTTTTATTACATGGAATAAATATAGGATATGGATAGATTTAAATTTAATATAAAATAAATACATTTCCTTATTTAGATTACCTAACTTTAGACCCACTAATTCCTTATAGGAACATCAAAAAAATGTGAACATTATTTCACACATAGGGTAAAACCCATGTTTTAGAATCTACAATGGTCCCAAACATCAAAACCATGGTCTCAGCAAAACATAAAACCATGTAAACTGAAGATATTTTCTTATATGATTTACTATTTATTATTATTTTAAATATATTAATTTTTCTATCCTACATTACACAAATTTAGTGTCAACGATGTGGAAATATAAAAGATATAGATATAAATATTCAAAGGGTTAACCCCTAAAATATAGAGTCAGTACATATCCAAAAGGTTTTGACCAATTTTTTTTAATCCTAATCTGTAATGAAAGGATAAAATATACCCCACTACCAAATATTACAACATTATCATTTCATAAAAAATGTAAATCAAATTAGATCATTTTTCAATTCAGAACATTACGATCCATGCAAGAGTCATTTAGTTTTTTTATCTTATATTACTAGATACATGAAAATATTATTTAGGTATAATATCTGTCATCTATCATAATGTCTGTCTCACCTTCTACCACTCATCACATACCCCACTTAAAACATTTATTCAAACAAATGTGTAAAGGAATCATATGATTGGTTGAAATAAAATTCTATATAAGGTTAAACATTTTATATATCAATCAATGATAATATACATGAATTAAATAAGAGTAAGGGTATGAGATCATGATAATAACATTAAAATAACATTCCCAATCGATCGTATATCATAAAATGAGTAATGAGATTAATAATTATAATTAGAAAATGAATAAATCATATGTTTATGGAAACATTATAAATCAATCAGTAACCATATGTTGATATAATAATCATAAGAGCATGTCATAATGGTGTGGCCCAAACATATATATAGAAACCATTTCATTTTGCACAATTATCTAATGGGAAAATCAAATCATAGTGGATAAATAATATGGTTATGTTTTCCAAATCATAATTGATTAGGAATAAACCCTGGATTCTCAGATTGGATCAAGAATCCCTAAAAATCTCCCATCATGTATCAAGAATCCTAACAGATTTTCCCATTTTCTCTCATAAGATGTACTGATTTATCCAAGGAATTAGTAATGAAATATAAATTTTGGACCACTCATCAAATCAACAAACTAGTAAATATTTTTCCCCAAGATAAAAAAAATCATTGTATCTTTATATGACAACACTTGGGATAAAACATTTTTTTATAAACATTCTATTAATTCAGAAACCATTAAAAATTAGTGGGTATCATCAATATCTCAATTTTATATTCAAAAACCATTCAGTGAATGTATAACTATTTTATCAGTGGGTTTTATCTATGGTAAAAAATAATAATGATAAATGTTGAAATAATATATAATATATTCCTCTAAAATAACAACATAATTTTTTCATAAGGAAAATATCGTTTTGAATTTTAAATCACATATTTAATATCCAAATAATTACAATTTATTAAGGAAGGAGATTTTTTTCCAAAATAACTATTAATACATGAAACAAATCCTTAAATTATTTATTGTTCATTAGGGTGAAAAATTAATATCATGTTTTATATGTTAAAAAGTATCTATTAACATTATCAGTATAAAGTAAAAATGGAAATGTTCTCCAAAATCGATTGGAATATTCCATTGAATAGTTTATATAAAAATTCAAACATTGTTAAACATAACATTACAAATTAATAAGACAATATTAAAACATGTTTCAAAACATTATTTATAAAATATGGACAAAGAAGAGTAATATTCCAAACCATAGAATAAAAATAATTAATTCACATTAAAACATTTTTGCAATCATTACATTTTCCAATAATAGGAAAATATTAATATTAAATGAAAATTTCATTAATATCCTAAAGAGAAGAAGATTAAATGAATTTATTTGATAAATATCATATAATTTCCTCAATGGAAATTCGCGAAAAAATAATCCTGATAAGTTGGATTAAAACATAAAACCATTATCTCAAGTATCATATTTATTAATATGTGTTCAATAATCATTTATAAAAAATATAGGTTCATTGTAAATTTATTACAAAACAATATTAATTTATATATTACAATATATAATTTACTTATAACATATTATCAGTCATTTATTAATAATTTATTATTAAAATAACAAGTCCAGTTTACAATTTCATTATTTTTCATTAATGATTCCGTTTAGCAGTCCATGACCTTATACATTGATCATTGTTCCTTCAACTAAATAAATATATTCATAATATTAATATATTATATTTTAATTATACATATATATATATATATATCCATAAAAGGTTGTGATAGAAAAATAAATTACAGTATTCATAGATATGGTAAGTAGTACTTATGCATGGACAATGTTTTCACATTTTGATTGATAAAATGAATGATATTTAAATAATAATTCACCGTTAGATAATTTTTTTATAAAATATATATCATATTTATTAATTCATTATATCATTATTACTATATATATATAATAAATGTGAAAAACTATACACATCACTTCGTGGATGTGGTAGTCCACACATCCACACGAGCGACATTATCATTTACCAAAGGAGAAAAAGAAGGTGGAAAATGGACGTTAAATCAACATAATAGAAATTAATTATATTTAATATGATTAAATAATTATTTAATAATAGATACATTTGATTCATAGGATCTATAAGAAGAAATAAAATTTGTTTTTCTCGGTTATGATTTTTACCTCCATGTTAAGAAACGTTCTTTGGCTTACAACATAATCTTTTAAAGGATGGTATTTTAGAAATTGAATTGGAACTATGATATAGTGATGGAATATAGAATGATATTAGTGAATTTATTGGGTGATATATATGGATCACACAATGATATTAATGATGGATAGAATGATCTATTTTATAAGTAATGTGAGGGTCACCCATGGAATTACTTAATGTAATAAATTAATATAATTTAATTTAAATAAAAAAACAAATGAAAATAGATTTAATATGAATATAATACTTTTATGAGTATAAATACCCAACTATAATTTAATTTGTATCATTTTTTGGTTATGTTGTTACCATTATATTTAGTTTTAACCCCAAATTAACCCTTTTCCACATTTCCACAAAATCAATATTTTAAACCCATTAAGGGTTGGGAGTGTTACCTTAATAACTAATTTGACTAAAAAATGGATAATAGTGGATATTTTATACAATATACTATTAATTTGGTAAAATATAGGATTTTTATAAATTTTAATTCACATAATAATATATTATTTATCATAAAATATCATTCATGCCATTTTAGAAAAAAAATCATTTTATTTAACGTCGATATCAAGATTTCCACAATGTAAGTGAAAATATAAACGATTAACTCAATAAAAAAAATGTTATATTTACTTTTTAAATTATTGTAAAATTATAACATACTATAAAAAAATTAATTTTAACATTTTTAAAATAATTGGAATTATTTTCATACTACCTATACATGAAAAATGTTAGTATAACATAAATATTTGAAGTAATTATATCATAAAAAAATTAAAATAAATTGAAATGGTAAAAAAATAAAAAAAATCAAATAACCCATAATAAATTAACATATATTTTGTATCATTGTCAAAAAATATTCATAATAAAAGAATGAAAGGTTAATTTTTCAATATTTTTACATAAATATTTTAATGGTACATATCATATATAAATGAAAAAAATATAATATTTTATACTTTTAATTTATTATGGTTGAAATAAAATCAAAGAACATAATAATTTCTTGTTTTTGAGTGAATTTTAATCCTCATCGCTTTAATTTTTACACTAACTGACACATTTTTTTCATTTTGGTAAGAAAATATTTCTATGGTTAAAATTCATATTGAATAAAAATAAAATAAACCTATTTAAAAAATATGAACCTCGTGATTAAAAATATGGTATCAATTTTTAATGATTTATTTATGAAATTGGAAGAAATTAAATTCAGATATGAAAAATGAGAAACATAGTGATATGAATTTTTTCAGGAAGGTAATATTTTATGTATAAAAATATTTTTTTAACAAATAATACCATAAAATTGATTAATATGAAACTAAATTTATTAATATTATTATTATATAATTTAAATTGCTTTTATATCATCATAAAACAAAAATGATATTTATAAATTTGTGAAAAAATATAGATTTCAATAAATTTCATCATTTCTCACAATACATTTGAAATACATACTTTTCATAAAAACATAATAAATTCATCTTATTATAATTTTAAGAATATAACTTTAATAATTATGTTAAATATTTCAAAAAAATTATCAAATAGCGGGACAAATGAATTATAAATTTTCTCATAAATTGTAATAGATACCTATTATAAGGAGAAATGTATTTTTAATTAATATAATGACTTTACTGAAAATATAATATCATTTTCTGAAACCATTATAAATATAATATCTCAAGATTTTATTATAACTATTCATACTACAAATATAACTACAACTTAATAATAATATTTATATTTCAGTTCATTTAGACTCAAGGTTACATGTTTGTCATTATATAAACAAAATATAATTTATTTACTAAGAAATGTATAATAAATAATTGTTTTCATACCAAATTATTCAATAATTGAATCCAAATATGGTATATCTATAAACAATTATAGAAATCCTTGTAGAAAATGAGAAGAATATGCATTAGTATGTTATTAAAACAATGGAGTTGTCAGTTGAGGCTCCTTACAAAGGAAAAAATAATATTACGATAGAAAACATTATAATGTAAGTGATGTTGAATAAGTTATGATGTTTTTTTACTAAAATATTTGATGTGAAAAATTAATGTTTAAATAAAATCTTCCACTGATATTATTTTAGTGTAGAAATATTGGGAATGCTTCCCTATATTATGCAATGATATTCAATGATGATAAATAATATTATACACTAAAAAAATCCTTAATGAATAGGAATTAAAAGTAATGTACCAAATAATGTTTTTAGAATAACTAAAATATTTATTTTTATGATAATTTTATGGAATTATAAGACTTTATTTGATAATAATTAATAGATTATATAAACTAAAATTACGAGGCATTTGTGGTTATGATTAAATATTATGAATCAATGTATAAGGTGAAAATTATGAGGTTTAAAATTTGGGTGTTGTGGACCTCAGATTTGAGTTAGAGAATTCTTATAATGTGTTAGATGTTTGGAGAGTGAACAAAACTAATTAATATATAGATTTACATGACTCTATCATCATTATATGAAAGAAATAGGATAAGGATTATTTAATCTATAATATTAAAAATAATATGCATGATTAGATGATGCAATTATTGAATTTTGTTGGGATTATGAGAAATATAGATAAATAATCTTCAATCCACGATAACATGACTACTTTAGTGAAAAATATGTCCAAAAAATAAATGTTCTAAAAAAAAGTTATTTACATGTGTATATGACCTAATGATTAACAATAATATAAGGCTACTAGAATGAAATTTTGTTTTCATCATACTCATGTATTGGGAATGCTATTTGAGATTTCTAAAAATTCATTAAAGAAGATTTGTGATTTCATGATACCGTAATGATTTCATCATCCATACGTTGTAATTTTTAATAATTATACTAAAAATTTATATCAATGCAAGATCCAATATAAATTTGACCCCTAAAATTGTAGAATATTTATTTAGATGGGATATAAATTAACATTTTATCTAAAATTAATAAAAATAAGAATTCATTTCAAATTAGCAACTATTTTTATGGAAGGATTGGATACGAAAAAAGTTAGGTCTTATATATATATTTAATTTTAATATAGAAAAGCATCATTGATGGATGTGAAACATTGAATCATATAATTATATTTTTCATTGATTTTATGATAAGAATATATAGTTGGGTTAAAATATATTTTATTTCATATAGAAAAATAAAATACGTACCTTGAATGAGAAAATTAATAGTGCTTAGGAAAAGGTAAAATAATAATTTAAATTTTTTAAAATTAGACAAATATTTTTTTGATGATTGGGACCAGTTGTATTAGGAGGATTATGATTATGGATCATTAAATAATGAGAAGAAACAAATATGGACAAATAATATAAATGTGGAGATGCTTGGTTTGGGTAAAACATCATTAAAAAACATAGATTGATTTAAGGATTTGATTATTTATAGTTGGTGTACATTATAAATTATTTGATATAATAATATATTGTATACATTCATAAAATTAGATACATTTATGCTTTTACAATGAAGAAGGATTGAAGACCATTGGATTAATGAAATCTAAAAACAATGAAAAATACAAGAGAAACATAAATACCATTATTGTGGAAATTTATAGTGAAAATAGTTTTTACATAATCTTATTATATAATTATAGATATTATGTTCAATTCAGTACGATGATAAGAACTATCAATGTAAAATAATGAGTAATTTTCATGATTGAAAAGTGAATTGAAAGACTTTTCAAACTTATAAATAAATAACTATTCCTTTCTTTTATTATAAAATAATATAACATTTTATTATTATACAAAATTATTATCCATTTTGGGAAACACTCATTGTACGACTTGGGGAATCTTTCTGACTATTAAAATATTCCTTGACATATACATGAAAAAAATCATATATATGGAGTTTTCCCAAAATGTAAAATTATAAACAATAAATACATGTTGAATAAGATGAATACATTATAGTTTCTTAAATTGTTATACATGTATGTTCTGGGATGAATACACTTTGAGATATTGATATAACATAGAACCACATCACCCTTTTGGATTATTATAGAATTATGGAACTTCAAATAGGGATCACTCATTAATCTAAGGTGACTAATTGAATTTTATGTCATTATAGGTTGATCAAGAAAGGGATTGGAAAAAAATTCAAATGTTTTCAAAAAAAAATGTCCAAAAATTTAATAATGTTCTTATTAAATATTATCTATATTAAATATAAAATTATTAATTTTTTAATGTTTATAACAAAATAATAAAGAAGTTTTTTTAGACGATAAACAAGATGATTTGAAACATGTCCTAGGATTTTTTTTATCAAAATGGTTCTATATGAAAATTTTATAAATGAAGTGTGTTGTAAATTAATATATATATCAAAAATAGATATTCATTATATAGATATTATATAATATGTTATTTTAAATCAAATATATTGTAAAATATTCCTTGACCATTTGAAGTAAATATTATATTTTAAAAAAATAAAAGAGTCACCATGTGTTGGTTTTGAGTGTGGTGGTTCTATTTTTCTAGGATACTCTTTAATACAAAATTCAAATTTCATAATAAATATCTGGGAAAAAATTGAAAATAATGAGATTACTATAGTAGAGAATGAAATTTTTTTTGGGAATAATGATTAAGTACATGAATAAAAATTATTCAAAATATGACAATCAAGTGATGTAATCTGGGTTGCTGGTTATTCAATTGTGAGCATTGAGAAATATGATGCTGATTTATGTTTTTTAAATCATAAAATCAACGATAATTGAAAAAATAAATGAAAAAAAATATTTTTTGTAGAAACATTCAACTATATAAACATGAAATATAGAGTTAGTATTGAAAATTATACACTTATGAATATTTAATAAATTTTTTTTGAAGAATATACTCATTATGGGAGTAAGATTACATCAATGAATATTGAGATAGAATAAATCTATAAAAATAATGATTTGGAGATTAATTAAATACTATAGAAACGAATTAAATTATAATAAATTGGTTATTCTAAAATAAAACAAATAAAAATTGTGAGATTATTTGTCAAAAATCATGAAAAATCCATATAGAAAATTTTATGTGTTTATGAAATGATGTGTATATGTTTTTAATTAATTTTGGGGTTGGAAATTATTGGATATTATTAGCTATTGAAATCAAAATTATGATAAATGTATTGAAATTTTTTATAATGTAATCTTTCTATAATATATTCATTTTTGAGGAAGATTATATGGAACAACCATATGAATTAATCTTACATTAAAATGATTCAAAATTGAGTATCATAATGAAATCAGAAAAAATTTAAATATTTGATTGAGAACTACTAAATTCTATTCTTTATTGTTCTGTTAAAAATTTTCATATTCTCATAAATAGGATTTAATCATAAATTATCTATAATTTTTTGACAAAATATTTATGGTGTTGAAATATAGGGTTTGTATATTGTTGGGAATATAAATTAGTGGTTAAAGAAAATATTTAACTTAAATTTGAATGTACAACAACAAGATGTTCATGATTGCTGAGTTAATAAACATCCATGGATTGTATGTTATTCTCGGAAATAATGGGTATTTTATTTTATAAATATAAAAAATAAAATAATTATTTAATTATCTTGGAATGGATAATTGATATCAAATAATGTTATAAGTATGTAGTTGAATATTAATTTCATGTGGTGAATGTTGAGATACAATAAAAAATATCCAGTATGAGAAGATAATTATGAGAATATAATAAAATATATTAATGATATAAGACATTTTTTACTAATTATAATGTATTATAACATCAAATTATTCCAAACTAAACTTCTTTATATACATTAAAATCACGATGGCTTCCATATTGTCATATTTTGTATAAATGAGTTGGGTCTCATAGGATTTATAGATATCAAATGGTCATGTTTCATGAATAATATATTTTAATCTTCTTAAAGTGCATTATATATTGTAGTATCACTTATTAAGTTGTTGATAATGAAGCAGAATTGTATATCCGTTAACATAATGGTTGAAAAAAAGTTATGATTAAATATTGAATGAAAATATTAAAGATAAAATTGAAAATAGAAGAAATTAATAAGTATTTATTTTAACATATTAAAATTAAACGTGATAATTAATGTTGTATAAATATTGAAAAGAACACAAAATTTGTTTAGGGGGATTTTTATTTAAATTACACATCACCTTTGCATTGAAAAATTTTGGATAATAAGTGGTTAAATTAGAATATATTCCAAATAAAGATAACTATAGAAAACATTTTGAAAAATACATTTACAAGGTTTTATTATAGAGAAATAATTTATATATTGGGGTTAATCATATAAATATACAATATAGTTTAAGGACAGATCCTTACTTTTCCATTTTTTTCAATGTATATTTTTTGTTGATAAACTAGTAATTTTTTTATCAATTTCAAATTTATTTTCAATGTTTATTATTATTTATCAAAAAATATATGATGTATAATCATTAAAATATGAATATTTTAAATGAATATCCCTAATTAGTGTATTAATTTATTTATTATTTCTTACCAAAAAATGAGAATGTGCCATATGGAATCCATGAAAATGAGTGAGAAATAGTTTTTTCTTTTTTAATAGTATGTAAATATATTATGAGATATTTCATAATTAATTTTATTCAAATAAGAGTTAGACATAGAGATATAAATTCATAAGATCCTATTTAGCATTAAAAATCCTGGATGATGAAGATTAAATAATTGTCAAAGTCACTGGTAGATACATTGGTGGAGGATGAAATTGGTGAAATAATTACTTATAGAGCAATTCCATTTCTATAATGGTTCTCATAAATTTCATGGCATATAAATGATATTACTAGAAGACTGATGATTTATTGAATACATAATAAACAATATATAATTGATTATATAGAATCCTATCAAAGTTATATATGCGGTTTTAATATAGTATTGGGTTCACGTATTTTCCACATTCACAAAGGATGATATTTTTAAAAAAAATTAAGCAGATTAATTTTTTCATGTATTTGATTGTATTGGTTGTTGAAAAACATATTAAATAAAACATTTCAATGTTATGAAATGATAATATGTAGATCCATGGTGTATAAATTATGTTATAATGATTTCAGTAGGAATAAAACAACATTGTGATTATGGGAATTATTTCTTATTTATATGTTGATAAGTGAAAAATACATAGAGTTCATGTAGTGTTTTCATGATATGTTTCCAATTAATTTTCTATCCACCATGACAAAAACTAATATAATGGTTAAAATTTTGATTTAAATAATTCACTTTAAAAACTTTTCTTGTAATTGGATGATGTGGATCACGTTCATCGTAAATGGGTAATTTTGAAGTTGAAGGAAAAAAATTAATATCCCATTTTTATATGAGTTTTAAATATGGTATTTGAAAAATATTATTGATGAAATAATTTACTATAGGACACTAAATCATAGTTAATAAAATTATGGAAATTATGAATTACACAATATCTCATATAAAATAGTGAAAACTCTTGGTTATGGTTGTAAAATTCAGTAATTTTTTGAGAGAAGTTTCAAGATTGATAAAAAAACTCAATCCATTGAAAAATGTTAACTCTATAGTTTATAATATTATTAAATCAAAAAGAAATAAATCAATATATATATTTCAGAATATGATATTTGGGGACTTTGGATTGGGATTCCAATAGTTAATGTTATGTCCACTAGGCTAGATAAACTGAGAGAGGGGTGAATCAAGGTATGACAAATTAAAACAACTTCCCATATTGATCTTGTTTTGTTGTTACAAAAACGTATATTTTCTATATTTCCCATATATAAGTATAAACAAAAAATAAATCATGCACATGACACATATAATTTTACTGGGTTCACCCTCACTAGGCTACGCCCAAGGATAATACACCAACTATGTGCTGATGTACCAAATTTAGAAAAAATGCACTATTGTTTACAATTTTCGAAGCGGAATCACTGCCCATTCTAGTTTAAAAAAAATCACAACATGAAAGGTTTGTACTCTCTCTACTGAAGTTTTATCACTTCTTCAGAAGATCCACTCATAGTTTAATGACATGTAGGTACTTTCATTGTCCCAAATTAATTCATCTTTCTCTGTATGTAGAATCTTTGTTGACATAGAAATTTCACCGACAACCCTATAATGACTTATTCACTTCTCTATGTTTTGGTGCACTTCTCCAAGCCTGGCTTGCAAGTGTCAGCTAACCACTTGCATGACAGTCCATTCTCCAACTCAGAAATTGGGAGAATCAATCCATTTTACACCCAATAAAATATTTTCATGCAACTACAATTAACGAACAACTTCTGAATATTTATATACATGCACGACCAAACCACAACTTTTGTGACCAACCCTACTTGTGCGAAAGGTTATCTAATTTTATTCATGTGTTGAGATCCTCCCAAAATTAGGAGGGTTGGACCTTTATTTATAGGCATTTTGGGTACCCTGAGCATTGGCGTGCATGTCTCCTCCCGATGTGCATGTTCTGCCGTACTTGTTTATGTCGCCCTTGTCGCCTTGCCTGCATAAGAACAAATACAAGATCCCTCTTTCTTTTTCCATATTTTTATGTTATGATATTGAAAAAATATGGTGAAAATGTTTCCAAGTATCCTAGACACCGGCGTGTGAGTACCATTTCCATAAACACATTCCCCCATTTGTCAATTTTGAGGCCCAAAAATTTGGAAAATACGCGAAAATGGCACCACAATGTGTCTTATCCTATTGTATGGCCTTCAGATCTTCCATTACTTTGTCAAGGTTCATCAATCAATAATTAATCGTTAAAATAATCTCTTGAACTCGACAACTCACCATGTGAACCCCCATTGTCATCAAATTTGTAAATCATGTTCTGATTTTTCAACAAACACAACATGAAGGCCCACTTTGTCCAAAAATAATATCACCTCAAAAATTCTTCAATGATACCATGATGGTTTTTTCCCAAAAGTTTCCCCCTTTGGGTTTTTTGAAAACACTTCCATAAAATTATACCATGTTAAAACTAATTCTATATTCATCCATCATTCTCCTCTTGCAATATTAATAATGATCAATTATTTACTGAACATATACTATAGTCCCACATAAGAAATGATTGTCTTGAGAAACAAGAGTAAATGAAAATATTGTCAATTAATCACTTAATTTTTAAAACCAATTGTTGATACCAAAATGATTCCAATTACTGATCACAGGAAACCATCTAAAACTATTCCAACATCACTCTTTTACTTTTATCATAATCATCAGCTTTCGTGATATATATTCTTTGATTGATCAATTATAGATTCATCATTTTTAATACTCTTTTTCATCACATCTTCTGTTCTTGTGTTTTCCATGATAAGATCTAGATGATCACTTCAAACGCCACATACAATAATCATGGCGCTCCCCTATCATCTTCTTCACCAATTTTGAAAAACTCTCCTTATCTCGTTGTAAAACCTATTAGATTCTCCTAGTGTCTTTGAAAAAGTAATTATCTCCCTTCATTATCCATATTTTCTCCCATATATACCTAAATTTTATCCCACTTTAGTAGTAACTATTTCTCTCCCATTGTTAATGAACCCAAATTCCACTCCATTGTGGTCTGAAATCTAGTAAAGGACATAGATTAGTGTAGTTAATATGGGGGACCATATTAACACTTTTTCAATTGTGGGGAGTAAAATTAACAATCAAATCTAGTCAATGCCTCTCAAAAGATTACTTGAGTAGGGACTTTGTCGGACTGTTTGCAACCTGTAGTTCAGTAGGCACATACTCCAACTTCCTGAATCTATGTTCAACGTTATCCTTGATAAAATGATACTTTATCTTATTGTTCATTGTCCTTGAATGTTGGATGATATTTTTGATGAGATTTAGAAATTTTTTTTATCACACTGGTTTCCGATCAGAGACATCAATTCAACTCTTATATCATGAAGTTGTTGCTTTATCCATAATAATTGTGTGCATGTTTGAGTGGATGAAATGTACTAATCGTCTGTTGTTCTTAATGAAATGTAACATTGTTCCATGATTAGCCATGAAATAAAAAATCCACCAAGATAGAAATAACCTCCTGACATGGATTTACTTTCATCCACTGAACCAGCCAAATCTGCATATGTATATCCCAAAAACTTTGGCATAGATTTATCAATATGCATCAAACTGAAATCCATAGTGCAATTAATATACCAAGGTATTCTTTTCACTACATGCATATGAATTTACTTTGTATTTAATTGATATATTGATTCTTGGTATTTGTAGATATCAATATCAGGTCATGTCACTATCTGGTACAGTAATGTTCCAAGAACCTACATGTATTCTTTTACATTAACTGCATTACCATCATCATCTTTTGAATGTCTCATATATGTAATAATGAAATTATTTTTTTCCTTGGAATTT
Organism: Viscum album; assembly: GCA_963277665.1. Lineage (NCBI taxonomy): Eukaryota > Viridiplantae > Streptophyta > Magnoliopsida > Santalales > Viscaceae > Viscum > Viscum album. The sequence goes on from OY728161.1 coordinate 1,600,416,277, forward strand.
TCCATCCCAAATATCCTCAGAACCTCCATGGAATATTTTTATTGAGGGATAAATGTGAAATTCCATCATTGTGATACATGTAATCTAAGGAAAAATGTCATCTCTCAAATCATTGACATTTCAAACTCACATTTCATTAATTCAAAAAAAAATATTTGCACTGATCATCATCTAATCCACCAAAAAAATTTTCGTCATCATAAACCCAAACCATCATTCTTTTATTACTATAATCGTTGAAATAGATATTTTTATCAACACAACCACATTGGATACCATGTTTCTTCAGAAATTGATCTAGACTTGAATATAATTCTCTTGGTGCTTGATTCAACCCATAAAAAGCCTTCTTCAAATGAAAAAACATTGTTCTCATCTTCATGAATGAGAAAATCATATCGCTTATCAATATAAACTTATTATTCAAGAACCCCATTCAAAAATACTAATTTGACATCCATATCGTACACTTTGAACATTCATTTCCCTACAATGGCAAGAAATAATCTGATTGACTCCAGTCTTTCAACTGGTACAAACATCTCATCAAAATCTATACCCTCTATCTGGGAGTATCATGTACACACTAGTCGTTCACTGTTTCAAATCACAAGTCTATCATTATTCATTTTGTTATGAAATACACATTTTGTCCTATTGACTTTCATATCATCTTGTCTCAAGAAAATATCATTCATCAGATTCTTGTCAATGTCATCTAGCTCTTCATTCATATCCTGAATCCATTTTTCTTCTTCAAATCCATCGAAAAAGAAATTAGGCTCCACTTGAGATAGAAATAATGTCTACTATAGTGATTTTATTTTTATTGTCTGAACTGGATCTGACTAATCACCAATTATATTCTACCTATCAATTTCAGCTCGTCTCCTTGTCTTTTGTAGAGACACTGATTTTTCTTCCTCATTGTCATCTTCATTATTTTCTTCTAAATCAACATCGGCCACTTCTGATCTTTTGTGTTACATTCCTATTCATCAATTTCATCAATAAATTTTTTTCTGTCTTTGAGTATTATCATAATTTTCCACAATAGTGACATCATTTCCCTCATCTACTTTTCCCAGGCATTTTTTAAAGCATTTGTTGGATTTTCTTTTTCCCAACTATCCATGGAATATCCCCTAATATCCAGGTGCCTCATATTTAATAGATTTATCTTTATTGTGAATAAATAACTTACATCTAAATATTATAATTCATTTCACTGCTTTCTTCTTTACATACCACATAACATATGGAGCCATCCCTTTCTTCAGACACAACAGGGATCTATTAGAAATGTAGATTGATTTCAACACTACTTCCTTCCAGAACTTCTCTGGTACGTCTTTTTCTATAATAATTTTTTTGGCCATGTTATTGATGATCTAATTTATCCTTTCAACCACTATATTATATTATGGAGTTTTCACTGAATAAACGTGTTTCCTTATCCTATGTTTCTCAATATATAATTCCACCTGATTGTTTGTGAATTTCATACAACTATCAGCAAGAATATTTAGAATTTTTTGTCTAATAATCTTGTTTCACTCGTTCTGCTACTAGTTTATGCGTCTAATTACATCGGTGTTTTGGGAAATAAAAAATACCCATTACATTTGTCTATGTTCATCAATTAAAAGAAAATATTACCTCTTTCCTTCAATTTACCTTTCTCTAAAATTCCAACATACATCATCATGCACCAATTCAAGCACTCATGTTGACTTATTTTCATTATCCTTATCCGTATTTCTAATGATCTTACATTTTTGACATGTATCACAAGTGTCACAATGATAACCTGATATATTAGGGAGGCCTCTAGACGCATGACACTCTACAAAATTCTATAGGTATGGAAGGAATAGATGACCAAGTCGTTTATGCCACAAATTATTTTATTCCTCTCGGGACAAAATTCACATATCATCTTATCCACATACCATGTATGAATTCCCCTTTATCCTTTTTCCACATATGATCATTGTACCATCATTTCCCTTGATGACACATGTCTTCTGGGTAATCTGTATAGAAATCCAGAGTTCTAACCATTGACTGACACTGAGCAAATTGTGACTTAAATCTTCTACTACCAAGTAATCAACACGTCTTATTTCATTGACCACAAAATTGGAATTTCTCGATCCAATTATCGTCAGACCATCAAAATTTTGAAACATGACTACTCTTTATTTTTCATATTTTATGCATATGAAAATCCTTTTTGGATTTAATGTGAGATATAAAACCACTGCCAAGGATCCACACACAAGAATGGTCTAATATTTTAATTGAAATTTCAGAAAATAATGCCTTCTCGGATCTCATATTCTTGGTCAATATTTTTTTCAATCACACTCTGTATATATTGAATCTTCTAATTGTTCTCATTTCAGGATATACCAGCTTCATCTTGAAAAGTAAAAAAATCTATTTTCATTTTCAACTCACCAATTAGTTCATTGATCCACTGCCTTCAATCATCTGGATTCTTCTATGGCACACTACTATGTATGGTCGATGAATGGTATCTAGCCATGTTCCCAAATCCTCCGAAAAAAATAGTATAATTAGAAATATGTTCTAGAATATAGTTCCCTGTTTGACACCAACCTCTTTTCTTGAACACCAATTTAGTGAGTGTCCCATCTTCCCACGGAAATAACACCTGATTAAAGGCACATTTCTTATTATAATTTCAATAGTTCCAGTTGATCCTTTGGTTCCTGTAATTTTCTGATTTACCTTTATACCCACATAAATTTTCATTCTTGTAACATGTACTAGTGATCGAAATTCATCCCTAACTACTTTCTATTTTTGATCGACCCCAAATCAGCCTTAAAAACTGAGCTTGATTGTTTCTTATTTAATAATAAACTTCATGTCTCTTCTTTCATCATTTTAGTCTTATGAATTATAATCTTTACCGATAATGTTATGGGAATCAAATGTTTTTCATGGTCTTTAATTGTTTTTTACAGACAGAGAACATATCTTTCAAGGTCATTAATATGCATTACATTATTGTTCATTGTGTTATCCAAGCCATTAATATCCCTTTTTAGTACATGAATCTTGAAATTATGCTCACTAACTAACATTAAGTCCTCTGTTTTTGATGACTTCAGTTTATCAATTTCTTCCATTAACTCAAACTTCTCTTCTTATTGTTCATGCCTATAGAGTTTGGCCTCACGAACAACATTTCTGGATTTCCTTGTTTTAGCACTCTCATCATCTATCTCTTCAAGAGTTGCATCTAGCACATCTTGCATATCAACTCTTCCTTAAACATATTCTTTTTCATTAATGACATTTTATTTCTTTTTTTTAGTACTATCGAAAAATAACACTGTATAGTTTTCTCCATGATGTATACAATTCTCTCTCTTCATTCTTTCCAACCTCAGACTCTTCTGATATGTCACATTCTTGTGAATGGGGATTATTCTTGTCAACGAAATTTCTCTTGAATTGATTCTTTATTTTTATATAGGATAAATACTTCTTTATGGGAATTTTTATTTCAACCTCTTCATATTATAGAAACATCTTGGACCACATTGTTGAAAGATGGAAAACTTTTCCACATCTAAAGCAAGAAAGATAATGTTTTCCTTTGAAATTTATTTTTCCTATATACTGATTCGAGGAAAGGATTGACATAACCTCTTCTTTATCATCTTTTTCTTGTGAATATTCAATTGTGAGAATATCTATGTCCTTGAATGTGACCAATTTAGATTTCACCTTTTTTAAATCATAATTGTTATCATTTCTCATTTCATATGAAACAAAAGTGATGTGTAAGTTTTCCAATGTCTGCTCTTTTGCATCTTTATCATCTAAAACTGATAATCTCGGATTTAACCAAGGTGGATGTTTCCTCAATATCTGCTTCACAATATTTATGTATTTAATGACTTCACAAAGACGTCACATGTCTTCCACTATAACATTTACCATGTCAAAGAATCAATCAACATAGTTATTTGGTTTCATTCTCAAATCCTCATTTTTTTCCACATAATGTGCAACATTCCTACTCAGAACTTTGTATATCCTCCATATATACTCAATAGCTTTTGCCACATGGCATGTGAGGTTTTTCATGAAATCACCTTCATATAGATAGAAATTGATAAGGAAACGACATAATATTTAACTTTTTTGAACATGGACATATCTATTCATAATAGTTCAGTTTCTGTTGGTAAAAGGTATTACCAACATATATGTCACTATCACTAAAATGTTGGTAAAAACATTATCAGTAAATATTTTTGCAATAGATAAAATAGTTCTGTTGCAATAATAATAATACCAACAGATAATATATATGTTGGTTAAAGTGTTTAGCAATAGTTTTTTGTTGAAAATTTATCTGTTAGTAATAATATTGCAAATATGTAATATTTTTTTATAAATTACATTTAAATAAAAATTATAAATTTTACTGTCAGTATTAATTCATATTTTTTTATTAATTTATCATATATAATATATTTGTTTTAATTATTAATCTAAAGAAAATGTAAACACATGTTAAAAAATAGACAGGAATTAATTATATAAATAAAGAAATTCATTACAAATAATACATTTTGGATCTCTATCATGTAAAATCATGGACAACCCCCCCCCCCCCCACACACACATACACAGAACTATGTTCAACAATTCTACTGCTCGACAACCCTACCTATTCCCCCCACCATGCTTGATCCCCTCCCAAAATAGAATCAACCACCCTAAAAGCTTCAGCCCATCGTTGATAGCGACTCCAGTACCAGCCCATCCATGTCAGCTCTTTCACCAGCTCATTTATAGACTTATTCATGCTATCTTAAGTCTATGCCATATCATCCATCTCTAGCCTATCCATGTCAACTCCAAATATAGCTCTAAACCATCAATGGAAACTCTGGTCTATGACAGCTCCAACCCCAGCCCTATCCATACCAGCACCTATCTATGAACAAACAGATGAAAAAACATATGAGAAAATACCTCATATGGATTTGAGGGAGGTACATGAACAAGTGATAGAAATAGCTTACACAAAAAGGATAAATGAGGTACATGACAGCTCCAACCCCATCCCTATCCATATCAGCTCCTATCTATGCACAAATAGATGAGAAACTACCTCATATGGAGTTGAGGGAGGTACACGAACAAGTGATAGAAATAGCTTACACCAAATGGAAAAAAGGATGTATATACAAGGAATAAATATTCGTGATGAACTTCCTACAATTTTGATGAACTTCCTGCAATTGTGTTAGAACATCCTTTTGACATTCAACAAAGGTGAAACCTACACAATAAGGAAATAAAAATTGAAAGATAGCCTTTTATATAACAAAAAATTCATTAAAACAAATAGAGTAACATAAAATAAAAAAATACAACATGAAATAAAATCAGTAAGGCCAAAAAAGTAGAATAAAATATAATACAAGAATAAAAATTTGGAGTTGGACAAAAAAGGAAACAAAAAAGTACAAGGCAACCGAGGATTGTACTGGAGGATTCCACCTAGCTTATAGGTAACTAAATTTTATTCCCCTCTATTATGAATATAATGAACATCCTCTTTTATACCCCTAGGGTTTGAACTTATTCTTTTATTGATATATTGCTACATTGTTCCCCATAATCCTATTCTTATCACAGATATTTTACATACAGAATTTTATTCTATCCTACTGATATGTCGTATAATTTCTATGATAATTGGATCAACCAAATAGATCAAATATAAAAACAAACTAGTTAATGTTTTATAATATAATGTGAAAAAAATGTGACTACATAAAAACTGTGAATAAACGAACCGTAGGAAAAAACATATCAGAATATCATACCATTATCCAAATCCACCTCTATAAAACAATTACGGATATTCAAAAAACTAAACTTTCATGGGTTGTGGAAGCAGCTTATAAGTCGGATTATACAAGCTACATGGGCTACCTTCCCTCAAATAAAATGATAATTACCTGTACACCTTGGCCCTAGAATGCCAAAAAAGAACCTATCAATCTAGGAAAATACAAGAATACTTGCAATGATAGCTCACAACACTCATTGGTACACGAACCTAGATGATCCCTTGAACTAGAACATGAATATGATCACCCACTATACTATACATCATTATATTTTAAAATTACATGTCCCCAATGATGATGAGAAACTTAAAATAGATAACAAATTCCATATAAAATGAAATGAGAACTCTAAAATAGATTCCAGATTCCAGATTTCACACACAGGACAAGGGTGCATTCTATGTAGAAGTCAAACTTTGTTTGCAAAGTGGAACACTAAGTAAACCAGCTGAGAAATATGTGAGGGGATAGATTTCATATACATTAATTCGCATTGTATTTATACCAAATAAAAATACGCACAGGTCTAAAAATATTCCTTCTACCCAATAATTTTGGTTTATATTCTAACTACTCCAATCATATTTAACTAGTGAACATTTCATCTTTTCAATTGTTCTCTATAGAAGAGTAATTGATTAATTAGGAAAAAGTGATGTTAATGTACCATTAATTTCTTTTGCTGATTTTCCCTTTACACGCATGTTGAAAATTGTATGTCAAAATTTACTCATCCATCTAATAAATTGTACAGGTACATGTATAGTAATAATATTAATGTTGGAAGGATATCTAGCCTCTTCTCTGGGGCCTCATACCTCCCATTCCAAAGTTGGTAATATTCCTCCACAATCCAAACCATGTGATCCAAGCCATAAATTCTCATGCTCTCCTTGTAATGAAAATTCCTGATTTCACAAACAGTACATTTATTCTAGATTTCACACACACTAAGAAACACACCTAGATTATACATTGGTTGTGTACACAAATGAGGTATATATTTAATAAATGAACAAGGAGTATATATATTCATAGAGAGAACACTAAAACGGATTCCATATTTCAATCCAACACATTATATATATGTGAGGGGAATTAAGTTGTTAGTGAGAACATGAAGTAAAATAGTAATGATGGATCAATTTATTACCTTATACATGTGTTCCCAACTACTCCCCACATTCTATGACCAACTACAGATGAAGTAACACCTACAGGATCATGATGATACAAATTATCATGGAATCAGCGGAATACTACATGTCCATGTCACTATGAATGATCACGTGGTTATGCAAGGACTGGTGAAGAGTTTCATTGGTACAAAAATTACTAGAAAATTAAGGGATCTCATATGTGATTTAGCATTTGATGTTATGACAAAAGTTGGCCAGGACCTTCATCAAGGTTTTCAAGAGCATGAAATTATGTATATAAAGGGTGAATAAGCATTGCTTCCAATTAGATAATTCAAAGGATCATATATGTTTAATTTTCAACAAAGACATTGTTACCCCTGAAAAAACTGAGAAAATACATTGTCACCCCCCCCCCCCCAAATTTAGAAAATAGTAGTGAACCACTACATCTATCTTCTTTAAATTTACTCGGGTGTATAAGAAATTAGAGAACCAAAAAATTTTTGGGTTAGAGAAAGAATATTATTGGGGAGTATAAAAAATGAAAAAAAAAACACATTGATAATGTTGAAATACATATCCAAAAGTTCAAACATGATTTGGTTATAAACGAGATATGGTTGAGTGATTTTTCATGACATTAATCAAGAAAATCATGATTCAGTGTCATCATATGATTGAGAATAGAAGACTACATGGTATTGTAGGCTCGTGGAAGTCTTTTTGTAAATATACCCAATGAACATCAAGAATCCTATGTGGGAAAAAAGATGGTATTTTTAGGTCATATGGATTTGTGACTAGTTTTTTCTTTCATCGTGGAGCGTTCAGAGCCAAAATCTTACAGCGTGCTTCCAATAAGTGTTATAAAAGATCATATAAATAAATTGTAAATGAATTTTCATGTTTTTATACCCTATGAAGAAACATTCTCAATAATCCAAAATTGATACCTGGTGGTAGTGCTATTGGGATTACCTTGTCTTCCACTTTTATGTAGAAGAGATCGTCTATTAAAGGCATTGAAAAGTATTCTTACGAAGTAGATGCTATTTATTTTAAAGCATTACCCAGATCCCCTGCACAAAAAAGTGATGTTATTGCGATTAGAACTTTTACTACCCTGCATGTAAATCATGTAAAAATAGAAAATTCATGGATTAGAAAAGACGGGCGTATGGGTTTCAGTACAAGTATCATTGCTGATATGAAATAACACAAGATATGGGATTCTAATAACATGAAAGAGAAAAATTCTTGGGATTATTGCAAAGAAAAATCTGTTAATAACATATGGAAAATAAAAATTACATTCCAGACTTGAATAATGTAGTGCTTACCGGGTGAGGGGCACCTAATTTTCCCAATTCTAGGAAACCATAACACTATGATACAATCATGAAAAAACACCATGAGGAACATCATATAGGACATAATTTATCACCCTTTCATTATTTTCATCAATAGTACATCAAAATAACTCTCCAACATCTACACCACATCAATGACCACATCTGATGAACTATGAATACAACCCCTAATTATTAAAATCCCATTCACAAAAGAGATAAAAATATCCAAGAGAAAACATACTAAAAAATAAAATAGAACCTGAGAACAAAGCTGTGTCCATCATGATATGCTCATCAAAAATCCACATAGAACATGATGTCATCAAAATCAATTTCCCACCACAATGTTTCATAATTAACAAGATTAAAAATCAAAACAAACCAAAAATTAAAGGAATTAAAATGAATAATACCTTGACTACAAAAAAATAAATTGGGATGAATAAAAAGTTACAATCATAGAAAACTGAATCGCTATTATGATTCCCATTTTCTATTACAACTATAAGAGATCCACCATCATTTACAACAATCGCATGCTGAACATGTGAACCAAATAAAAAAGAACTCAAAAGTGGGAACTGACCTGTACAAATTAGCTCGTTCAATATCCATTTGAGGCAAAAAAACCTCCAAAACACCAGCTCTATCACATGAAACCACCAAATAAATATCGCGAAACAAGAGAATTGCAATGATATGACCAACCTTCACAGCGAGGGAGCATGAGAATGAAGAAAAATCTCATCCATGTTGGATCAATATGGGCATACCAACAATGCCCTGGGCTTAGAGGGCCATCTTCAAGACCTAGTTGGACCGCCATAGATGATATCACAAAACACCCTTTATGACAGGGGAATTGAATCTGGTTGAATCATAAATCAACATACCCTATATGGAAATAGAGAAAGGGAAGATAAATTACAGCCGAGGGTCGATCTGAAATTATGGGGAAGAAACCCTAAAAAACACCAACAGAAACCAAAACAACACTGAAATCACTATACAAGACCGACCCTGTACAGTGTCACATTCAAGAAGAAGAACTCATCACCGAACACGAGCGTATATTGAATAGAGAAATAATTTGAAATAAATGGGAGGGAGATCCTTTATTTGGTAGAATGGTGATGAACCAAGTCTTTGAGGGAAGGAAGAGTTCACCAGTGTAGAGGTGGAAGGCGATGAATAATTGTGTAAAATGGAGGTGTAGGGAAGACACAAGGTTTGTGGGATGCAAGGGTGATAGGAGGCGAGGTGTGGCGGTAGGGGACCAGGTGGGGGCAAGGTAGGGTGGGGATGACGAGGATTGGGGGATTGGGGGATTGGGTTTGTATATTTTTATAAAAATTATTTTGATGTTTATTAAATAAATAATATAGAAAAATATAAAAATAGTTAATATTTATAGAAAATTAAATAGATATTATTGAAAAATAAAAAAAATAATTGTTCTATAAAATAGAAAAATGAAATCAATTATGTTAAATTTTTAATAAAACCCCAAGAAAAATTAATTTGGTTGTAAATATAATATATATATATATATATTTACACACACTTTGTTTTTCATAATTTATTATTAATTAAATCTTTTTTCTTTGTTATGGTATGGTTTATTGTAAAATTTTTTATTGAAGACAATAGATTTGTTGGTAATAGTAAATGTTAATAACAGATTCATTTGATAATATGAAAATGATGGTATTAGTATGTTAACCCAATAGATTAAACTGTTGGTAAATGATATGTTGGTATTTAACAACCAATACCAATTGAAAAATCTATTGGGAAAAGTATGTGTTAGTATTAAAAATTACTACCAATGAAACATAATATTTGTCAAAAATGCTTATTTTTACCAACAGAAATATTATCTATCAATATATTTATGTTGGTATAATCCATTTTTTGTAGTGGGATACCCCTAAAACATTGATTCCCTTGGATTTAGCATCCAATTTTCTTGACTTGCCTTTTGATAATGATCCTCTATTAATGTTGGTTGTTATACCATGAATTTATACTGTGAAAACATTCATTCCCAATGTTCAGAAGTCGCGTTGAATCTGATTCATCGATATCTAAAAATTATTCCCATAGAAGATCGGTATACCTTTGTGATTCATGGAATCCATTTGAGAGAGTGCCACTGATATTAACCTTTATCTATGATACCAATTGATAGTTCCAATAGGTAAGATATTCTAATAGGGGAGTGAATCAGGGTACGAAATATCAAAACTACTGCCCCTATTGATCTTGTTTTTCAATTAAGAAAAACTATATTATCTCTCTTTCTCATAGAAAAGTATAAATAGATATTAAATCTTGCACACAGAACATGGAATTTTACTTGGTTCACCCTCACTGGGTTATGTACAAGGAGCATACAACAACGATGTGTAGATGTATCAAATTTACTAAAAGTGCACTATTGTTCATATTGTTCAAAGCAGAAATATTATCCCTTTCTGGTTTACATCCAATCACGATATGACGATTCATTTATCTCTCAAATGAAGTGTTCCCAGTACTTCTTCAGAATATCCACTAAAAGTTATAATACATATAGGTGCCTTCATTATCACAAATTAATTAATCTGTCACTGTATGTAGTTTCTCTATTAACGTCCAAAATTCACCCTCAACCCTAGAATGACTTGCATGATTCTCTATCATTTGGTGTGCTTCTCCAAGCTTGGCATGCAAGTTTCACCTATAAAAATGCATGACAGTCCCTAATACAACTCTGATATTAGGAGAATCCATCCCTTTTACACCCAAAAAAAATATTGGCGTGCAACTATCAATTGGCGTGAAACTTCTAAATATCTTTATACTTGCGCGACCAAACCACCACAAGCATGACCAAACCTACTTGCGTGACAGGAGCTCTAATTTTATCAAATTGTTGATATCCCCCCAAAAAGAGTATGGGTGGACGTTTATTTATCAGAATTTTGGGTACCCTGAGTGCTGGCACACAAATCTCTTCCTGACGCAGAAGTATAGCCTCAATTGTCTTTATCATCTTAGTCACCTTGTGTCCCCAAGCTAAAACAAGGGTGCACATCTTTCCTTTACCATATTTTGATGTTATAATCTTGAAAAACATATGACGTGCATGTTACCAAGACTCCAAGTCAGTGGTGCACAATTACCTTTTCAAAAAGCACATTTCCCCATTTGTTAATTTTTAGTCCCATAAATTTGGAAAACACTAGAACATGACGCTACCTAGTATATTCTCTTTTTGTACCACCTCTAGATCTTCTATTACTTTTTCATGATTATTATGTCAATCATGGATTTTCAACAATATCTCTTGAACTCAACAACTCTACAAGTACAACCACTTTTAAAATAATTTTGTAAATAATTGTCTTTTTGTCGATAAACACAACACAGAGGCCCACATTATCCACGAACACAATCATCTCAAAAATACTTCATTGATAACTTGAAAGATTTTTTCCAATAGTTAACCAATACAACCACGTAAACCTCTTGGAAAAACATCATAGTTTGACATATCAAAAATCAAATTTCAAAATATTTCTTTTTTAGAAGTGAATTTATATGGAATTTATTTTTGGGATTTCCCATGGAATTGAATGTTTTATTTAATTAGTTAATAATAATAAATATTATTAGAGGGAAGATTTTTAAAAATATATAAAAAAATTATTTTTATTTTATAATGTAATTCATTGATCATTTAATGATAATAAAGGGGATTTTATTTTAGTTTGAATTAAATAAAATGTAGAAAATACTATTATCAATTGACATTATTACCAAGTATCAGGATGATGATATCATCAATATTTTGATGATGGTGATCGTCATTGATAATGAAAAAAAATTACCATTTATTTTTTGATATATGAATATAAAATAATTTAAATTTTTAATATTTAGTCATAAATCACCAAACAATATCTCTTATATTTGTAATTGTGTGAGTTTTTACACCAATAGGAATATTGAATTCCATCTAAACATTTAATAATCTACGTCACATAGTTACATTTTACAAAAAAAAAATTCCATCCCCGTATGAATCCGTGATTGATAAACCATGTAAAATTTTACATCTCCGATATTTTCATAAATTAATAAATAAAAAAGAGAGATGAGATACAACTAACTCGAAAATTGACATTGGATATGGAATGTTTGAATTAAAATACCATGATTGATCCCCATACCAAAATAATTTAGTAATTTGGCCCAACACAAATTTTATATTCCTAACCAAGATAAAATATACTACATCAAAAATTTCTTTGATTTATTTTTTATTTTATTAAATTAATCGGTGTAGTATAGATTCATTTAGGATTTATCTATGCTCATATATGATTATACTCATACATGTGGTGTTTCCTAAAATTTAATGATCCAAAATATAATAGAAAATTATTTTGAAAACATTATGATGTCTTGGAAAATAATATTAATTCCACTCTAGTTTATGAAGAAAATAACATGCATGTTGTTATCATCATTTATATATAATTGATATCCATTTAATCTTACATAATGTCACATAATTGTTATAAAATAGGTAATATGTTATATAAATCTAAAATATAAATCCTATTGGTTCAAAAATGAACAAAGAAATAATAGTTTTATATATTCACAAACATCAATTGGGATGGGTTAATGGATGATAAAATGTCAACTGGTGAATTCTATATATGAGACTTTTGTATTTATTGGATTTGTATGAAGCACTATTTCTACTCGTAGAGAAACATAAAAGTTAAATGAAATTATAATAAAGATGAATGAAAACTAATTATATCAATAATTATATAATGTGACTTTTTTGAGAAGGTTGCTTCTCTATTTAAATTTATGTGTGATAACTCAGGTGTAATTATATTTTCCATGAATCAATATATCTTTAAAGTAAAAATGTTAATTTACTGAAAATATCACATTATCAATCTATAATTTGAGTACGGAGTAGTGAAATTTAACAATATGTCTAAAAATATCATGTTTAGGATATTATGATGAGGAACCAACCAATGGAAAATGATATAATAATAACATGAATCATGGAGCACAACATCTTCCACAAACATTATGGTTTTAACAAATACTCCATGTCCCCAAAATTCATAGTGGTAAAAGGTTTATAAAAGAATAAATTTTTTCCACAAATATTAATTCATCCACTACAAGTTATTCAATAAGTAGTATATAATAAGATATTTATTTATAATGGAACTTGAAATTAGTTTAAAAATGGGTAGGAATTAGTGTGTCTGGAATTGGTTGTGTTTTTCTATCATTACATTAATGATTTTGTATTAAGAACTATATGGATTTTAGGAGGTATTAATTTTTTTAATGACATGTTGCACAAAATAGAACAAAAAATAAACGAATGCTAAATTCATCACAATGTATTTAAAGGGCTGACTTTTGATTCAGGTGAATACATCCTTGTTGCGATTGGTTTAATTATAAGACATTGATATATACTATAATCGAAATTTATTAAAATTAAGAAGGTGGATTCCTTTACCCTAGTGAAATATCCTAATTTATATTTTGTCTAATTCTTTATAAATGATTCATTTATTTTAAAATTGTTATTCTGTATCATCATATTAACATGATATCCAGTAATCCTCTAGGTTCAAATAAAATTATTTATTGATATTCTTCCTGAACAAAAGTAAATTGGATATAAAATAATAATTATGTAAAAATTTATTCACAATACAATATTCTCAAATTTTAATTTATCAATACATATACTGAAAAAATAAATTACATGATGTCTTTTTATTTAAGAAATATCAATCATATTAGATAATAATATTATATATCCCAATGAAACAAGATAATACACATCATATTTTCGACAGAAATATCAATATATTCTTCTCATTACTTCATGGATCAAAATTTTTTTTAACATGAATTATGCACAACTGAGTCACTCAGCCTCATTTTTAATCTCCATTGACACTTGAGATATATAATTGTATCCCACCATGAGTTTCTAATTTCCTAGCCCCTCTGAATATTCTTACATAAACCCAAATTATATTTATGATTTCAAAATATATCACATAAATCATATTCCTCAATAAATTTTTTAAAATTCATTAAAAATATCATATCAAGATATAAAAATTTGAAAATAGTTAAATATCCTTCTGGAAAATTATTGTAAAATATTATTTAAAAATGGTTTCCAAAACATCGTTTTATAATATTCATAATTTTCATTAAAATATCATCACTAATGTTTATTATCTTTTAATTTAAACCATTAAAATAATTGTATTCTTCTTCCATTTGACCATTAAATAATTTCATATCATGTTTTCCATTTATGTGATTTCACATTCACTAAAAACTAATATGGTCTAATTCTTCTACATAGATTATTATTTTATTATTAAAATAAATGATCTATAGAAGTTTTGAATCATTAAATATAAAATAGAATTATGATATTTATTCAATGAGTAATGGAAAATAACCATATTATTGTTTTTACAAACCCAATGGATATTATATCTTAAAAAAAATCCACAAATAAACATATACTATAGAATAATTACACATAAATATAAATAATAAATTTAATATTAATCACACATAAAGTAATAAATAATTTAATATGAGTGTGACATTACTCTTATTTATTCATCATAACCTTTGATTTATTCTTATGGATGATATAGATTCTATAGTTTAATCCTATATAGATACTTGACAAAAATTTACAATCTAAAAAAACATAAATAGGCAAAAATTTGTTAACAAAAATAATTAGTATCTAACAATTTAATATTTTATATCATAGAATCAATATTTAGATGTTTTATTAATTTTTGAGTAATTTGCATGTACCTACTCTATATTACTTCATACATCGTTAACTGTCTTAAAACATATTCATTATCCTCACCGCACCTCATAAAAAATTAAAAAAGGTCATTAATTTAACAAATATTTTAAATTGTTTTGAAATGATTCCAAAATATTTTTGTAGAAAATAAATTTATCATTTAGTTTTATAATGTCAACCACTACATTGGAGAACATTGAACATTCTTATACATCTAAATCAAATTAGTTTAGTGTGAGTTAATTAATTATAAATCAGTACAAAAAATGTCATAGTTTATATCAACCTCATCTATGTTAAACATCAACATCCAAGGGATACGTCCATCACATGGAAATTTCTTCTTGACTAAACACAAAGATGACATCTCATTTAAATTCTTATCTACCCTTAATTTCTCTTCAATGTCAAATAAAATTCAATATCCTTAAAACTATATTCACCTAAAATCATATTAAAAACATCTCAAATACATTAGTTAAAAATCATATAATATGAAAAAATATTCAATGTTATATATTAGTGTTTTTGGGGTGATGTTGTTTGTTGAAAAATATAGATGACGACATTTCTGGATGATTTGTGTTAGCAAATATGATTTTTATAGTGGAGTCATTTCACATTGTTTTCCAAATTTTTATGACTCAAAATCAATAGATATTTTTATAGAAATGGATTGTTTTCTTCAAAGGAATTTCAGGACCACTATTCAAGGACTATGATGTGTGGAGTTCACAGACCACATTATAGCACAACTACCTTATGCACACTACAAATGTGGTATGTGAAATGTATTGTGCACTACACAAAAAAGAATTGAAAATTAAGTTATTGATAATATTTTAATTCATGAGAGTCATTCCATTCAAGGGATAATTACAATTTTAATAATTGAGGTGTTTAATTAATGATCCATAATGTGTTTTTATTTGGTCGA
The DNA here is from genome assembly GCA_963277665.1 of Viscum album. Taxonomy (NCBI): domain Eukaryota; kingdom Viridiplantae; phylum Streptophyta; class Magnoliopsida; order Santalales; family Viscaceae; genus Viscum; species Viscum album. The sequence goes on from OY728161.1 coordinate 1,600,432,512, forward strand.
TGATATCATCCATCACAAAAGGGGAAAGGCACAATATGGACCACCTGGAAGGTTTATATTGATGGATTTAACAAAATGTATATATTTTTATGTTTTATTAGTGGGGTTTCATGATTTATTTCACTATTTAAAGGAACCTAATCACATCATTGGACAAGCAGAATTTCATATTAAAAGATCATAACTATTTGATGAATTTAGGTAATTATGAATTACGTTGTGAGGGAGAATTTTGTGAAGGATAAGACTTATGAGGTATAATTCCCTAAATGTGGATGAATTTAATTAGGGATCAGTCCATTTAATGGAGTAGATCTTGATAAATGTTTGAGAAACTGGTTTGCAGGGATTTGTACCTAACCAAGGATGATGGTGTGTATAGTAGAGCTGATCCATGAGGCACTAGCCACCCATAGAGTAGGCGAGGTCCATGAAGAAAAATTCAACCGAAAAGAACTCATGAATTGTGTTTTAACTCATTTCATGATGGATTCATGGTATTTCACGATGGATGAAATATAGTTCATGGAAAGAGAAAGGATGTTTGGGAAGGGACTAAAATAGTTTTTGAAATAAATTTCCTCAATATAACATTATGTTGGAATGTGGATATTATTCAAGTGGACGAAATAATAAATTAAATTGACAATATATCTACAACTGAGGATGTATTCTTTAATAATAATTAAGTTTCCTACATGTAAATAAATTATTTGTGAATCCCTTATGGTAAAGTAAGAAATGGTATATGGAAAAGGTGATCAATTACACCAGCATTGAGCCATCAAAACAGAATTTGGGAGTCACATGTGGGAAGGTTGTGAGATATCCATGATCCTTATAAAGGTAGTGAGCCTAAGACATAAACTGATCTATACTTAACCATGTATTTTGGTAGTGATTATTAGTTTATTTGGTATATCGACACATTACTATTATTTTCTCCTTGGATGTAGACCAGTGACGGTGAACTTTCTATAATTGTTGTGTCTCATGCATGATTTCATTTATGTTCATACAATTCTATGGGAATGAGTGTAAAGATTATTTTTTCAAAAATGAAATATGATATGAAGGTTTGAATTCTTTAATCCATCATACACTGATTCACTCCCTACCATCTATGGGAATTTACCCTTGTTTTTCTAACAACCTATAAAATTTATATTTTATAAAAAATATATATATAATATTTTTTAACTCAAATTAATAGAATCTCAATAAATAAACTATATTTTCAAAAAATAAATAGATAAATAACCATCAATATATTAATTATTGGTACCAAATTACATACAGATTCCATGATCAACAGATGTAGTCTAACAATTTTATTTAATTTATTGTCAATAATGAATTTTTTCTTCCATAATAATATCATATAGATATGAACCATCATTGATATTAATATCTTTTTCTCTCATTATCATATTCTCAAACACATCAAACAACACTTCGTATTTTTTATATTGTTTTTATAAGGATGAAACTGAAAATTCATCATATTTTATAATTATTTACATTAGAATATTTCATCATAAAAAAAATCAATGTTTTATCTCAATTAAATCTCTCAATTCATAAGGACCTTATCATTATCTGTATATATTGATATTGTTGAATATTGATAATAAATACAATACTATTCATCACAATCTAATTGGAACATTTATCTCCCACATTTTATTTGTCTTCAACAAAAACTTAAAATCAAAGTAAATAATACTATTATCTCTCCCATTATTGAAAATAAATACAAATTATAACAATAAAAGGTTGTTATCAATTAATTAACTCAGAGTATACTTCATTACTGGACATTGTAGAAAACAAGATTTTATATTTGACTTCCCATAGTCTTCCTCAATGACTTATATACAATTATCAATGAATTATTAAACATCCCTATTATATTTAAAAAAATTTAGTTAAAAATAGGATGGGTAAATAAAAAATTACCATGACAATATAAAATTATATTACAGTCTATATTTCTAGTAATATATAACATAGAAACATATAAAATCATTATCAATATGTCTACCCATCAAGGGATTAATTCATCAATATCTTTACCAAGGATGACACTTTTTCAAATGAACTCTATGAATATAGTTCTATCGATAGTACTTAAAATATGGCCTCTAATTCGATAGATCAACATTATATTATATGTAATGCCCCCAACTATGAACTCAATTACATGGAAAACATATTCTGGTTACTAGAACTCATGTGCACCTCCCTATATTCTTGAAGGCTATTGACTAGTAGTGGTGTTATAGAGAACATAGTGGGAGACTATACCTCATGGTAAAGAGTTACAACAATAGTGGAAATAAATACCATAGTGCCATAATAATTGAAATAATAAAAATAAAAATAGTCAATCCAAACAGATAAGGAAGAATAAATAATTCCAAATAATAATTGAATATTTTTATGCCAGCCTGAATGTAACTGAATTTTGTCTTTAATTTGATATTGAGAAAATACCAATGTACACAAATAAAGACTCCAAAGAGCCCTATCCCAAACAACATGTCATCCATATCTCTAGAATCCAACCCATCTAGTAATAAATCAACTAAAACATGTCCCATTTCCCTTGTCTAGAACTACTGACCTATAATCCATTTGTCCGCTAAATAATGTCCTAATAGGGTATTAGTACAACTCAATAGGTCAACACACGTGGTGTATAATCATATCTATCCTCTATAATCATAAAATCTTTAAATAAAATATGTTTAAAAATAAATTTACCTTTTATTAAAAAAAATTAAATCGAACAACTCATCCAACCCTCGAGCTCCTCAGTCATGCTTGGGTTATTTAAAACTACATTGGTTTAACATAATAGCTATGACCCTATTGGATTATCAATCCAACTAAATCCAAAAGGTTCAAGAAATTATCATTGGTGGAATACTAACATAGTGGGATAGATCCATATAATAATTTCAGAAAAAACAGAAATGAGACCTATAAACATTATAAAAAATTTGATCTGATCCCTATAAGCATTACATTATAATAGTTATAACCCATATAATAATTATAATAGAAATTGGAAAATAACTACAAGAATTATTGTATAACTGGAAAAGGAACTATAATCATTATAAAATAACTGACATAACAAAAATAATCATAATATCATAATAAGAAACATAAACATTCAACATGTAAATAATAAAAAAATATAACAACAAATAAAAAATTGGTTCTTCCATCAAATTACCAAGAATCAACCATATATTCATTATGTAAAAATAAATAATCCATTATCATTTCCATCACCCGTTAGAGTATTAATTTAATCAATTAAATATTTATTATGAAGAAACACCAAATTATATTATCATGTGATGTACAAAATTCAAATTCCACTAATAAAATTTTCTATATTGATAAATGATGACAACTAATTTATTAATAAGAATTATGTTTTTTCCATCAATGATCTATAAGGTTTTAAAGTTTGGAACACCCCACGGGTGTCTGAAATTCTAGTCATTTAACTAATAGAACCAACATGTTCTAAATAATTTCTAGGAGTAGGAAATCTCAATTAAAGAGGATTTTCATTAGGTTCGATCTGTTGAGTCAATAAGGTTTTCCTTATGACTTTTCCATTCCTTCTTGTTTTTAAAATCACAAACAACTTATCTTAAAGGAAAATTTCTATTATAAGGAAAATTGATATTATAAGAAAAATTGCTTTTATAAGGAAAATTGCTTTTATAAGGAAAATTATCCTTATCGTATTTTCATCCATATCTTTCATAAGTATAAAATTCGGATTCATTTATGTTTTCTCATATTTGTTTAAAACTTTGATATAAAGTATTCTGTTTGAGGATCCGAATTATGGATAAGAACTGTAAGGATGTTTCACTCCGAATTCCAGATGAGAACTGTAATAAAGTATCATTCCGAATTCCGGATATGAACTCTAACTAAGTTCTATTCTAGATTCAGGATACGAATTCTTATGATGTTCGACATTGAATTCTCATTACGAAATCTAATGACGAATTCTCATTACGAATTCTGATAATGAATTTTCATTAAAAACTACGATGATAAAATCTCATTATGAATTCTGATGAATAATTCTCATTCCAAATTCTCATTCCGAATTCACCTATTTTAACAGAATATGATCATCTTTGTTCTATACACTCTGAATTAATTCAGACTCCGAAAAATATTTTGGTTAGACTTCGAACTTTTATTTTTCTTACACTACTAAAATTTGTCTACTCTTTATTATTTTCATTAGACTTCGAAACTTAACTCCAAATCTTACATTCTGAACTTTTGATTTATTTCTTAAAACGATGTCGTACATTCTGTTACACTTGTTTTGTTATAAAATGATGTCGTCTATTTTGTTATAAACTAACTGTTGTCTAAGTGACACGCATATAGGTCCCTCTGATCTTTAAGGAAAATATGACCGTTGGAGAAGGATCTGACCTTACCTATAAATAGGAGCTCATTTGAAATAGCTCAACACTGATGACAGATGAACAACTTGGTTTTGTGCATACATGTTGTTGAAGTTATTTCTAGATAGAGAGGATCTTATTAACTCTCAATGCTTCATGTGACTCCGAATGTTGGTGATTACATTCGAGGGATTCTGGGGATAGGAAGATAGAGGTGCTGTCTACCTTGAAGTTCGAGGGCTTTCTTGCTAAGGAAGACAGAGGTTGCCAACTACCTTGAAGTTGAGGGCTTGCGGGGATAGCAAGACAGAGACTCCGATCTTCATATCGAGGGCTTACCCTGGTGTGGGTAAGACAGACTTGCTTGAAAGTATAAATCATGGGACCTTTATCCAAGGTTGTTGGATACCCTTCTCTTTGGGTTAAAAGATTTATATCCTGTTACTCGTAGTACTACTACTTGTTTATATTCTGCTGCATTTTGGATTATAAGGAAAGTATAACATTCTTATACATCCTTACTTGTACTCTGTTTCATTTAGACTCTATACGCTTTAAGGTAGAATCTCATATTGTAATCTTTTATTAAGATTCACTTTCTGGAACCATATTTCCGGAACCTACTTTCGAAATCTCTTTCCATGTTTTCATTTGGTATTATAGGTGTTATGAATTTGCTTAAGTTTATCTTTGTTAAACATAGCCCTTTCCTTTTCTTAAGAAAAACATAGTTATTCTTAACTAACTTTAAAGGTTCCAAAGTAATTTTTAAAGTATACAATTCACCCCCCTCTTGTAAATTGAGCATCTAAATCACTATTTCGATCCTACACGATCATGAATGGAGTGTTCTGATTCTGTAATATTCACTACACATTCAAAAAAAATCAACTATAAATCCTTATGAATAGTTTCCATACCACCCACATAAAAAGTGGTGATGATGAAAATAATGTATATTGTACATATTCGTGATTTTATTCTTCATAACTTATATTAGGACATAGAATTATGTCAATAACAAATCAATGAGTGGATTAATAACTTGAACTATTAACTTAAAACAGTACTTCCAAAACACAAATATTCAAAATTTTCATTCATTTGGATCAGAGAGGATCTGAGTGACTCAATTTTAGAAGGGACACAACCCTTGATAGAAGTGGTTATGTGTTATTGAAATTCACAATGGGTGTTTTAGGTTTTAAAATATGGTGACGTTGGCTGATTCCTGACATAAATATGTGATTTACATTGTGAAGCCCATGATTTCCATATACACTAATAAATATATTACATCAGCCTAAAAATAAAATTTAATATACCTTATGACATAAAATCTATTCCTACAGCAGAAATCCATTATTTTATGGTCTTCCGCAAGAATTTTACTTCATGAATGGATTTTTACATCATCTTCCATCATGGTGAATATACATTAAAACTTCATCATTAACACCATAAATCCATTCTAAAGCCTTCCAAACTTATGACAGTAAATGGATTATGGGGTTAGCCATGCAAAGATTTTTAAATCATAAATATATAATTTTTTACTTAATGTTTATCTTAATCCTAATATTACTTCACTGTTGAAGTACTTCACCAAAACAAATTCTTTTAATTACATTAAATTCAATTATCATAAAAAACGTATACCGTGATGTAAAAGGTGTCAAATAACTTAATGATGGGAATAAATAGAAAACATAATGATCTTAAAACATTCTCATTATATAGCATCTCATATCTAACTTGTCTTAGGCTTCATTGTGGGGATACCTTCAATCAATTCATCCCACTGTTTTTTCAAATCAGACTACCTATCTCAGGTCTCCACCATTACATGCCAATATTCGACCACAGTCTACCTAATGGAACAAACATACCCCAGTTATTATTCTCCCTGTATTCTATAAAACATATCACATTTAACTTTAAAGGATGTACCAATATCATGCGCAATGTCATCAATTTCAATCATGTGATAATGTTTATGATTATGTCTCTAATTTTTTTAACTATTATACATGTCGTTCATTTTATTATAGTGATTTTGTATAGGTAATTGTCAATCCATTAGACAAACCCTATACAAAATCTCAAACGACCCAATAATCCTAGATAGTATCTTCACATTATTCCCCATGAAGCTTTTCCCCATCATATGAAACACTCGAAGGAAAATATGATGGCCAAACTTAAACTATAGAGGTCAACTCAGATTCATAACATATTATTTTCTACAAATTTATATAGTCACAAACCAATTACTAATCATCTATGCCTTCCCAAACATCTGTTTGATTAGACTACGTAAATGAAGAACTAATTCACCAGCCTCTAACTAGAAAAGAGTAGATTGAAATGACCGTTCCATACAATTCCTCAAATGATTCAATTTGAATATCTTATAAAAGGTTTTTCTATAAGAAAACTCTAAAACCATAATATTATTATCCCCTTGGGACCCAACATCTAAAACATGGGCTAATAAAATATCCTTTATTAGCAGATTCATACACTCAAAATAGCATTATTTTTTAGTATGGTAGGTTATACTCAGAAGATCCTTCAATCCCGAAGCCTTATAAATACCCTACTAGAATCAAAATGTGAAATGATGATATTTATAAAAAATGATACTCCATGGGACATAATAAAAGAATACTATTTCTTAATGTACAACCTTCAGATATCATCTACAATGATGGTCTCCTTAATAAAAAATACATGGTTAACCGTCATCAATCATTCCATGATCTATCATACTACATCTCTATTGTGAGGTTTCTTGGGTAATATTATCCTAAAAAACATGGCTGAATTATCCCATTTATCATATAAAATTTTTATATTCTGTAATAACACATCAGTATTTTGATGCACTATCATCACATATTGAAGGATGAAACATCTATCCACGAAACCTGGTATCTCATTCTTCATCCATGTCCACCAGTACTAAATATAAAGATCAGGATACATGTTTGACATAACATAATTTACCTCCTATTTAAAATAATGATACATAATCATCAAATCCCCTTACAAATATGTAGGAAGACAAACATATCTACGTATAAGAATAACATTGATTATCTTAAGAGACCCTCTAAATGGTGGATCCCCACCAAACATGTTGTCCCTCAATGTTATTCCCTTAAGTTAAGAAAACATACATTACATGGTACAATAAAAAATAATGTGTATAAAATAAGTTAATTTCATATATACTCATACCTTGGTATCCTAAATATCCTTTTTATGTATTTAAAGAGTTTTATATACCCCACATGTCACATAACTCCCAAACAACCTGTGTCTACATCTTTTGGCTCAAGGAATTTTCCAAAAGGTTCCACATTCGTATTATGTATTCCATGATTAAATTGAAATAATTTATATACTTAACCCACCACCTCTGTCAAAGGTTATGTTCCCATAATAAAAATATATATTTGAAGTTATTGTGGTCCATGTACACCACAAACCTCTCACCCAAAATATATTCATGCTAACACCACAAAGCATTTTCCACCACATCTAACTCAAGTTTGTGAGTAATATAATTTCTAATATGTGGTTATATATGGAAATATCCATTAGTATAATCATGGTCCAACCACATTATAATTTCATGGATTCTAACCCTGTATGTATCGTATTATATGGTATAATATTTTCCCAACATGGAAAAACTGAGGATAATTGTGGTGGGTAGCCTACTAATATTCCTTATTTGGTGAAAATAAGGGGAGAACCCATGGTTAGTTTTTTAAATCCTATAAATACCATTCCTTCTAGATCATCCAAATTCACATAAAACTAATGAATATCTACTACATTAATTCTATTTCACATGATACAAACTAAATCAACTCCTCACCATAACTCCATTATAAACTCGATCTCCCACTCAAGAGGTAAGGTGGATTAATATACAATAAGGACATACTAAAAATATTCCACTAATATAGGGAAATAAGTTTACTATTATACTCCATATTCTAGAATATGACATACAATCTGAGCCGTCATAATATTTAGTCTTCATATAATTGGTTCGACCTGACCATCCTGAATATCCAACTCACCCAAGTGAGTATATCCTTCCACATATAGATATAGAAAATTTACCATCCTTTGATAACATTAAACTATATCCTGATATATAACTATCCAATAGATACAATTAATAAAATTGTATCCGATAATTTCATGTACAAAAAACTCCCAATGTAAATAGTACCCACCAATTTCTAGTGAACATTCCTTCCAGTGTTGATTTTCCTCTAACTACACACCAAATGGAGTATCGAAGGTCATGAAACCCTTAAAGATCTCCGTACCAAACTAAGTCATTTTAAAATAGTTTATATCTAATATAATATTATGCTACTATATAAACAAATACAGGTAATGGTGGATGATACAGAAAACATACCTCTAATGGTAGAATGGCCCATTGAGTGGGTCCTTAATACACATTATGTTTGCATAATTAAAAAGATATAAATTCATTTACTTCCTTTAAGAGTCTGGATATTTTATATTATGAATAAAATATCTAATTATTATCTTGGACTAGTAATTATATTTATATGATTAAAATATCTTTAAATTTTTTTTTATTAGTCATAACATGTTCTATAAGTTTAATATACTATTTCTAGGAAAAAATTTACATTTAGGACCATTAAATATAACTTTTATGGTTTTTTTACATTTCCCACATATCCAATTCTAATATAGAAAATTTCTCTATAGTTGATTCATAGAGTTGATTATCCCATATTTTGAATTCACCATTCTTTATGTAGACACTTTTCTAGAATATATTACATTATCTATTTTTACCAAAACTCGTTATTCCAAAATGAAGTTTGTGTGATTATTGATGTGTATGAAATTTAAAAATGTATCAAAAATTAAATATAATACACAAAACACTAAATCGATATTCATCATGTTTAAATTTATTTTTTAATCACTCCATTATTTCTCTCTAAATTCTGTTGTTTTAGAAAACTAATTCGCAAAAGTATTTTTATTAAGCCATTATATATAGAATTTATTTTCCAGTTATTATTGATTACATCTAATGTAAATTAAATTGTATTATTTAAATTAACCACAATCTAAATCTAGATGTACTATATTTAATGTATCTTTTATGTATGCAATGTGATAGAATATGCTTTTATAGATTTCTAGAATCACCTATGTAAAAATGCACACTTCAAAATATCCATATGAATATATGTATGATAAATAGCTCTATGAATCCTTTATATATATTCAGTTATATAGATTAACTTATATAGTGGAAAATATCTATGCAAAATACCCCTATCTGGATTTTGTTATGTTGTTCTTTAAACGACAATATAATCCAAGAAAAATACAATGTTTTACATGATATAGGTAATTTCAATTTTTTTAATGTTTCTAACTTATTCAATTAGTTTATTATTCATTAAAAAATTACTCATTAATATATAAAATACCTGAAAAAATGTAATATTATTTTATGAATAATTAAATATGACTATCATAGGTTTATGGGTCTAATTATATTCATGTTGAAACTTTAGTACATGAACTATTAAAGTTATATTTGGATTGTATATGATGATATGGACTCAATTATTATTAGAAAGCATTCCAAATATATTAGTTACAATTATTAAATTCTATATTATTTTTTCTTAAGGATTCCATTGTGTAGAAAATTTTTATTTAATATAATATAATCTAAACATTAAAAAATAATTATTTTTCATTTATAAATTATAAATATGTTGTATATCATATAGAAAACATGAATAGATAACTATGATTTAGTTAGTTGAGGATTTATACATGATTCCTTCGTCGACAAAATTAAATATGAAATGGAAATTAGTTTTAAAATGTTGTTGTAAACATAGATAATTATTCAAATTTTTTTGTTCGAATATGTACATGAAAAATGATGGAGCTAATAGATTAATTGAACAATACAAGTGCTAAAATTTTATGGTGGTGTAATTTCATATGTTTTTTAACTGGTTTTAAATATTACTTTTTCCAAAGAAATCATTTTATCAATGGGTAGGTTTTTAAACCAGTCCCCAAAATATTATTCTGAGTATTGGGACACTTAAGGAAGCTGTTTTTGGATTGGATGAACACCTGAAAATTATCATGGGTGTCTCAATAAGTTTTGAGAGCCCTAGATCTGGAAAGGTTCACTTTAATTGATATACATGGGATGCACATGATGGTAGTCCAACTTGTGCAGTATACCCAGTTTAATATTTTATTCATTTTATTTAAATAAATTCAATTGGCATATTTTTATTTTAATATATGAAAGTTTTAATAATAATAATGTTATTATTATTTTTATATTTATGTCACAAATTATTGGGAAGGTAAAATATTTTAATTTTATTATTATTTTATGTGTAACATTTATGTTAAAATAATTTAATTGCATGATTAATGGGGTGTAACATTTCTGTGAAAATAATGTGTCTTTTAGGAAACACAAAGAGAATTTTAATTAAATGAGTAGTAATAGTTATGTGATATTAAATGAGGAGTTTCAGATTTAATTAATATGAATTTAATTAAAATAAGAGTTTTAGAATTAATGAGGAATCATTTTTATTTAATAGAGGTTTTTGGAATTTTATAAATTAGAATAATTATAATAATGTGATTATTATTATACATTTTTTGTATAATAATAATTATTAAATATGGTTTTTTTATTATTATAAATAATCAAAATACAGTATTTTGGTGTATTTTAATTAATTCCATGGAAATGGGGGATTTAATTAATTGTTTCCAAATATTTGTTTCATTTAGTTAAATTAAGTTAATCGGAATTTAATTAAATGGTGTGTATTGGGTATATATGGGTTTTACCAAAGATGTGTTTTACTAGATGATAATAATAATGATGGTTATTGTTATGGTGGTTTCATTTATTTAATTTGAGGTTGAAATTAATTTAATTAAATACGTTGTTGGGGGTTTCATTTAATTAAAATTATGGTCAATAAGAATTTAATTAATTGATGTGAAGTGTATTTTTTATTTAAATAATTAATGTTCACATAATTAAATAAATAAAAATGATTTGGAGTTGTTTATTTAAATAAAATGTGTTGATATAATTTAATTGAAAAACATTAAGTAGGTAATTTATTTAATTAAAACTTTGGAATGAATTTAATTAAAAAATGTGTCCATAAAAAGTTAGTGGTTATCAATGTTGGGTAATATTAAAAGACATGTAAATTAGGAGTTGGGTGTTATCGAGGTAGGGTATTACTCAATGGTAATATTAAGTAATGAATAAATTTGGAGTTGGGTTTAATTTAATAAAATTCAAGGTAATGATAAATTTAATTAATTGATGCGAAAGAGAGGGTTGAATTAATTAAATTCATGGTTATGTTTTATTTTAATAGTGCATTGATACTATTTTAAATGTAGATATCAAGATGTGAACGGTTAATGAAACATCACAGGTCAGCTGTGTGGTTACCTGGTTTATAAAAATGTGTTATTATTTTATTTAAATTAAAAAAAATTAAATAATAATAATAAGGAAATTTTTATTATTGATGTATTTTTAAATTATATAAATTTTAAAATTATTTAATTTTATTATTAATGGGGGATTTCAAAATTAATTATGAAACATTTATTTAAATGTTAATTAATGAATAACCATTATATTAATTGAGAAAAATAAATGTATTATTATTATATACTAATATTCGTTTATTGGGATATTAACTAGTTTATTGATAGTGAATGGAGGATGAGGTGCATGGCTGGGGCAGCGATACGCACCAGGACCCACCCCCTAGGAGGTGTGTTAAACCCCCTTGCTGACTCCACATCACGTGCTTGGATCCTTTTGGTTTCTTCTCGAGTCTTTTCCATCTCATCAATGTGAGTCTATCTGCATATGTTTCATGATTCAAATTGACTGTTTGGATCCTCCCTCACCCTATTTTCTTGGCCAAAACCCTATGGTTCTAGTTTAATTGGGTTTCATTCTTTCTTTAATTCGAGGGTTTGGAAAGTGGCTCCTCATGACCTGTTGGTCTATATTCTAACTACCAATGCCAAGGGAGAAGCATTTATCGTGGTTAAGAATAATTAATTTTTAATTATTCTTCATCTTATGAGATTTTTTATTGTTAATTAATTGTATAATTAATTGACGGGTGATTTATGTTGTTATCTAGATTTTGAATTAATTGACGACTTTTATTCATTAATGTATGAATTAATTAATGGATGGTTTTGGGGTTTTATAGCTGTAATTATACAGAAATGATAAATATATATGTATGATTGATAAATAGTTTCTGACATAGAGACTGATGCTACATATACCCATGGGGTGTTAGAGATTGCGTTCTACACCCATATAGAATGTAAATATTCTTTAATGGAATAGAGACTCATGCTACAAATACCCATGGGTTGTGAGACAAGGAATGAGGCTCTAGATACTCATCAAGGTGATAGACATGAAATTCTACACCCATTAATTGATATTGGATTGTGGGTCCAATTAGTCATAAATAAACTAAATTAAATTTTATAATGAAATATAACATTATTTAATTATTATTTATTGAATATGTAGAGTTTTTCAGACCCTGGCATAACTGAGGAAGGTAATGAGATACCAGGGTCCTAGGGAACCTGATGATTTATGCAGTTTAATAAAGAATATGAATTAACTAGGATTCTATAATTTAATGTGGCATGAATAATTGATAATTGGAAATTAATGTGTGATGACTGTTCTTTATGCATGAATAATGTATAATGTAGTTTCAAACACTAGTTGAGGGATAAAGTATTTACCTGGGAACATAGTTACATTGTACAACTTACTTTTTTTATGTATTCCTTAACATTGTTCAAAATATTAATTGTTTTTCTAGATTTGGGGTAGACACCGGTGGTCCCGGCCTACTAAGATTTTTATCTCACACACTACTCAAGACACAATTGCATTGGGGTACCATAGTAAATTCTATTTGGTTTCAATATTGTGTTGTTTGCATATACTAGGGTGATAGGAACATAGGATCGAGTGGAAGCTCAGGATGCTCGAGGAGGTCGCCCCCGGGGATTGGGTGATAAATTATTTATTTCTTTATTGATATGTAAATTCTGATTTATTGTTTATCAACATCATTGAAGAACCTTCCTAAAATGAATGCATTTTATAACATTGGAATTGGAAATTTTTTATACAACATTTATAAAATTATGTCATCTACTACTTTATTGTTATTCACATTATTGTTTCCATTTGATGTTATTGTCCACTGTTATTTTTCTCTAATAAGAGGGTATAATCTCCCCATAGAATATTCTTAGACCCTTGCTGTTAGACGATAACCTCTAGCATACGGGGATACATGTTTGAGGTCAGGTGGTGATCTGTCTGGACACCAGTTAAGGGGTGATCTAGGTCAAGATGTTACAAAGTGGTACAACAGGGTTCAGTATTTTCTTTATCTGTTCATTACATTACAATTTTGGGGTTGGTAGATAGGAGACATGGTATGTGGCAGTTAATGGGTTAATAGTTATTCATGGGACTGATCACCCCATGTATGGTTAATGACCAAGTGGAAAGGGATGGAAATTGATGTTTTTAGTATTTGAGGTTATAGTGGATATGATTTCACCTTGAGTGACCGGTGTATTTTATGCTGATTAATGATTTCGATAATTTTGAAAAAAACAATTTTCCTGGATAGATATGGTAAGAAATTTACATACAAACATCATCTTTGGGACTTAGAGACTCACAATCAATTCATAAATTCCATTCAATGTAGTTTCATTAGTAGGATTCCTGCTAATATGTATTGAGTGACTATAATATGGTCTATGTCTTGTACTTATTTATCATTCCTTTTTAGATAAAATGTTTTAGGGAAAAATTTATCCACCTTGGATGTTTATTTTCCATTCAACTTTTGTGATTATCATTTTTTATAATGGGTCCATGAATTTTTGTTATAACATGTTATTTTTTTATTACTTATGATAACATGATAGACATGTTTTTATGTGTAAAAAGCGCTACAAATGTTAAAATGTTTAATGAATATTTATTCTCATCAATGGAATCCAAATGTTAGCGATATAGTTTATTGGAGCCATATCGATAGGTAGATGTCCACCCATGTGACTGACCCATATAACCATATTATGATTGAAAATTGTTATGAAATTAAAATTTCTGAATTTTGATTGTAATGAACCATTGCGTGTTTTCTTTTTTAAGAACTCGGTTTGAATAAATGGGACCTTCGGAGGACACCTTTTTGGTAATAGGAATTTAGATTATAAATTGCATGTTTGTATTTGAATAAAATTGAATCATAAATAAGTAAAATGAATATTTTTGATAGCATGCCTAATATTTCGTTGAGAATTGTTTTGAAAATCAAGTGACTTGTTATGAAAATGTACTTGTGTGTTTGTTGAAACACATTCAAATGTTAAAAGGATGAAACGAATAAATTTGAATGTCTAAAATGGAAACAGTTATTTTAAACCTCATGGTTTCGGTTTTGTGCTTCCAAGAGAGAGGGTATACATTTATGTTCCGAATGAGGCTCACATGTGGTAGGTAGTACCCTTAGAACGTTTTGGTGTTAATGTAATTTAGTTTCAACACTCTGGAGGACTTCTTGGGACTCGGGTGTTATAGAACACCGATATATTTTAGTTACGACCTTTATGATCAATGTTTGACATGGTGGTCAGGGTTTGAGGAATGTCACAACCATGTGTTAAGGTGTTCTAAAAAGGAACACTGGTTAATTTCTATACATTTCTTATGACAATGTGAATAATCTTAAGGTGGGTAATGTCACATAAATTTACGTAAATGTTTCGGCATGTGACGATGAGATTTTTGAACAGAGTTGTCAGATATTTTTTCAAATGATCTTGTTATTGACATTGGTTTCCCCTTAGTGAAATATTCTAAATACGATGAGAATGTCCCATATCTTTACATTTTTATTTTGACAGTAAGACAGCATCGGTATTATGTCATGATAATATTTTAAATGTTTTGGGCTTGGTGAGTGGTTGTTATCTGGGTTGTACGTGGGTTGCATGGTTGATATGGACTACGCCTTTGTTCATGATTGGTAAAATTATTTTTTCTAATATACTGATGATGTTTTGACTTGGTAATGTCACCTAAGGTTAGATAAGGACTTTATAGTACAAGCAGTTGGTGAGGTAATGATTTTTTATAGTCATGTCTCCATTTTAATGATAAATGTCGGGTTTTGTGACCATAATGTCATTCTAGGAAATTATTTGAAAAAAATTTCTATTGGTCCATCCTATTATCATTCATTTTCTTCAATGAAGACCGTGTAGTGACATTATATGTAATCTATGATTCAATTTTTAAATTTTAAAATAATATTTGGCTCAGGGTTTAAATAATTAAGTGGTTGGACATATGTTTTAGTTAAAAATACTTTTGGAATTGGGAAACATAATTTTTTTGTTCAAAAGAAAATCATTAGCGACCTTGGTGACTCAGCAGATGATGTTATAGTTTCCAATGGATTATTAGGGACAAGATGTTTTTACGATTAGTTGATTATAAAGTCCAATGTTTTTTAATAGGGTTTAAATATGATGGTTGTCATGACCCATCCTCGGGGCCCGTGCCGTGACTACCCCAAGCCCGCCTTCTATAGGCCAGGGGCTGGCGACTAGCACAAAGGCGTAAATCCCGGTAAAAAGGGAAGGCATTGCCTTTGTATGTAAACAAACACCACAGAGCATGCAAGCAGAAGAAGTAAACCCTATATAAAAACTGAGTACAATAGTAAGTGAGGAAAAGTAATTGGGCCAGAATAGAAACCCAAACTGAAAGTAAAGTATAATTGTAAGGGAAACAGCAACTGAAAAGTAAAGCCGCATCGTCGAGATGTCCACTAGAAATCCCACCCGAAGGGTGGGTACAGTTAGCCTCCACTGCTCCTTGGGTCCAGCCGACCGCTCCGAGTATGTCCCGCCCAGTAGTCCACCTCCAGGTATCGTCTTGCTCCGCAAGCCTCAACCGCGATCAACATTGTCCATCATCTGCAACCAACACAACATTGTGCGGGCATAGCCTGTGCAGGGATGAGTATAATCTACTCAGTAGGGACCCCAAGACCCCCAAAGGTATCCTAGAATCTACAAAGGATAATCCACAAAGGAAAGATACAATCACGAAGTAACAACCGACACTGCTTAGGTATATGCCCATACATATACCTATGTCATCAATTCTCGTTCGGCTCCAACATCTGAACCCAAGTACAACCCAGTCCACACAGGAAAGAAAAAGGTAAATCCACACGGGATAGGACAACACAATCCAAATAGGAAAGAAAAACAGGATTCATCTCACACAGGTATACTTCTTGAATGACGATAGAGATGATCAGATATATCCACTGAATCATCTAAGTCGTCAGACCCACAAAGGATCGATAGGTACTAACACCCAAATTGACCCACAAAGGATCTGATCCACAAAAGATCTATAGGTAACTAACCCCCGCAATGACCCACAAAGGATCTGTCCCACACAGGATCGATAGGTAACTAACCCCCGCAAAGACCCACACAGGATCTGTAGGTGCAGGCCCACACATGACCGTTGAGTGCTGACCCACACAGGATTGGACCCACACAGGATCGGTAGCACTGACCCACAAAGGATCGTTGAGTGCTGTAGATGTCGCTGTTGAATCCACTGAGGATCTCTGTACATTCTTCGTCGTCACAGTAGCAGTCGCAGCCAGTTCTAGGGTTCCTGCACATAGCAAGATCGTTCAGGAGGGTCCACTCCACGAGCCGAGAGGCTGATACATCAACTGGCCCATAGTCCAGAGTTGATATATCCAAAAGTTCCATATCACCAACAGGAATTCAACGTCGCAGACGGCGTGTCAATCGGACGCCCGGTCTGAGAGTTATTGGCTTTTTCGTCCCAGGGGCCCGGTTGGTTTTTAAGGAAAAAACAACCCAACCGTACTACACCAGCGTCCAAACCACGGGCATAGTAAGACAAAAGATCCTTCTCACTAAGAAGAACCCAACAAAGTCGATGGCACGTCAATCGGACATCCGGAGCTCAAGATATAGGTGTTTCCGCTCCGAGGGCCCGGTTGGTTTTGTGTACAAACCAACCCTGCCGAACCCAAAATATTCTGAAACTGTGAGTGTGAAATACTGAAATGACGATCTCGATCCAAGGATCGTAAGGCCGCTGAGGGTGCGTTGATCGGAGGCCCGAAGCACATGTTATGAGAAAAAGACCGAAAAGGGTCCGAAAATGGGGGGTCTGGGCCCGGACCGTCCCGGCCCAACCCCCCTGGGTCGGCCCGAACCGGATCGACCCGTCCCGGGTCCGGGTCTGACTCGGCCGGCCCGGCCTGGCCCGGCTGGGCGCGGCCCGGCCCGGTGGTCCGACCGGGCGGCTCGGCCGGCGCTCTAGCGTTGGCCAGGCGTGGCGCAAGGCAGCCGGGGCCCCCCGCGCGGGGGCCGCTCCGTGACACCCGGACACGGCTTAAGCCACGTCCCTCCTCCGCGGTCCCGCATGGCCGCGGGACCGGCCAGCACCGCAGTGGATTCAGCCGCGACGGGTCTTCCCGGCGGTGCGCCAGACACCGCCGCATCCTGGCGGCCGGCCGCCGCCTCCGGTCGCCGGCACCGCAGTGCCGGCGTGGCGCGCTGGCAGGGGGTTCCGCGGACCACCTGACACGCTCCGGTGGTTCGATTTGCACACGGTCTTCGCCAGTGCTCATCCAGAGACTCATTCTTCACTGAAAAGCCTTCAAAATTAACTTGCGGCCCCATTTGTTGTCACCCTCCAATCCGTGCATAACAATAGGAAGGGCGGTGGGTTCGTACTTGTTCGTTGGCCAGCACCAATCGCGTTAGCGATTTTTAGAGTCTCAAAACAATCATATTTAACAACCGGGGATATAAATCATGAATATTTAAAAAGAAACAACCCCTACCTCGTAGATATCATCAGACGAGAGTTTTTCGTGGAATTGACCGTCGCGGAAGAAGAGGATCGTCGCGTCGCGGAAGGCCGTCGGGTCGTCGCGGAAGGGCGTCACGTCGGCGATCTCCGAGGGTTAAATAAAACACACAGATTCAATTTCACGAATTAAATCCATGTTAAGAATAAATTCCACAAAGGAAAAATTAATGATTTGAAATCTCCTACCTCAAGAAATTGATCGAAGATTTGTCGCGGGGAAAGAATCATCACGGATGAAGCGACATGGAAGGAGAATCGTCGGCATTCTTCATCACCTTTCATCGAAGGCCAGCGTTCTTCGCGTTCTTAGCATTCTTCACGTTCTTTGCTTTCTTTGCGAAGAAAGATGAAGATCTTCTAGCTTCAGAGAGTTCTCCAAATCCTCTCAATAAACCGCACCAAGAAGAAAGTGTGTTGGTCTTATTTTATTATTATACCAACAGTTTGAAAAACAGGTTAAGAATCGAACCATTAATTCGTTGAATTAATGGTAACGTCTTAACAATCCATTTAATAGGAGTGTTTAAGAGTTTTAGAAAACAGTCCAGTTGACTTTCATTAATGAGGAGTTTTCACAGGTGCGTTACTTAGAGGAAAAGAAACGGTGGGGCTCATGCGGGCCCCACCTCCCAAATATCCTACCAAGATGGTAGGATATTTTTGGATTGCACCCTATCTGCTTCTTCTTAGCTCATGTGGCTTTAAGTGGATTTTATGTGTCTTTATGTGAAATAAAAATAATGTTGTCGCACCACTTTAATTAACTTTTTAACTTAACCCCAAAAATTAGAAACCACACCCGAGAAAACGCAATTTCGAAAAAGGCGTTTCTAAGAAATTAATGGCGCTGTGATTCCATCGGTGCCCTAAGAATTTGATTCCGAGCACCGTTTCAAAAGTTAGAAAAACCTGCTCGTTCGTTCACTGAATGTACCCGAACCAAAACTTCGGAAAAAGATTCCGGGAACACCGAGCCTCGGAATCAGGTGCCGTCAGAAACTGTGTTTTTGTATAAATCCCAAGAAAATTAAGGAAAAAATTTCTTTGAATTTTACGGGTCTTTACATCACTCCCACCTCATCGATTTACGTCCCCGTAAAGATACATCAAAAACTAGGGGAACAAAAGCGGTTACTGAGCAAGAATCTGAGTCTCCGGCTCCCATGTGCTCTCCTGGAGGTTCCTGTGCTACTATCTGATGTGCACTAGAGGAATCGACCATCCATGTAGGACCCGCTCCTGTCGATCCACGATCTCCACCAGGACCTCTGAAAAAGTCACCCCATCATCAACGTCCATCTCCCTATGGTCAATGATATGCGTCGGGTCGTGCACATATCTTCTCAGCTGAGATACGTGGAAGACGCCGTGCACCCGGTGAAACTGAGGTGGTAGATCAAGGCGATAAGACACCTCACCAATCCTAATGAGGACCTGGAATGGTCCGATAAAGCGTGGATACAACTTGCCACCTCGGCCAAATCTCCGTAATCAACGTCGGGGTGAGACCCACAAGAAGTCGTGGTCGCCATCCTCAAACTCCAGTGGCCTCGGCCTCCTATCAGCATAGGAATTCTACCGACTCTGAGCTGTCCTCATCCACTCCTGGATGATCTGGACCTTATCCATCATGGCATGGACCATCTCCGGTCCCACAAGTGCTGACTCCCCAGGGTCTGTTCAGCACAAAGGAGATCTGCAAGGTCGGTCGTACAACGCCTCGTATGGTGTTATCCCGATGGGGGAGTGGTAGCGGTTGTTTTACTTGAATTCCACCAAGGTAGAGGGTCCTCCCAGCTACGACCAAAGTGGAGGACACATGCACGGAGCATGTCCTCGAGAGTCTGAATGGTCCTCTCCGTCTGACCATCCGTCTGAGGGTGAAAGGAAGTGCTCAGACGTAGCTGTGTCCCGAACGCCTCCTCCAACCCCTTCCAATGCCGGGAAGTAAAGCGAGCATCTCGATCGGAGACAAAAGATGATGGAACACCATTAATTCGTACAATATCCTGATCGTAGAGATGCCCCATGCTCTCCAATGAGCCCTGATCTCTAATGGGTATGAAGTGAGCCGACTTGGTGAGTCTATCAACAATGACCCAGATGGAGTTTTGACCTATAGAAGTGTGTGGATGTCCAGTCACGATGTCCATAGATATCATGTACCACTTCCAATCTGGGACCTCCAAAGGCTGTACCAAGCCTGTTGGTACCTGATGCTTTGCCTTCACCTTCTGAAAGGTGAGGCATCGAGAAACGAACTCTGCCACAACCTTCTTCATGCCCGGCCACCAGTTCTGTCGTCTAAGATCCAGGTACATCTTCGCCACTACAGGATATACCGCCACAGGAGAAGTGATAAAATATCTCAACACCTCCTCCCATAATGCAACTGGTACCAAGGTACGTCCTCTGAAAAGGACATCGTACTCTACTCCAAAGCAGAAACCATCAGGTGCTTGTGTTGAGGATATCTGTGCACGCCGTGCCTCACAGTCAGCATCCCCCCACTGTGCCTCTCTGACCAGCTGCTGTAATGGAGGAGTGACTGTGAGTGACTGAAGGAAGGCTGCTCCATCCCTATCCACGAAGGATATCTGCAACGTGGCTAGCTACACCATTTCCTCCTCAAGCAGCTGAATGCCCGTCCTCCTGTTGAGAGCATCAGCTACTACGTTCCCCTTCCTTGGAGTATAGACTATCTCAAAGTCGTAGTCCTGGAGGAACTCGAGCCAGCACTGCTGTCTCATGATCAGGTCCTTCTGAGAGAAGATGTACTTGAGACTCAGATAGTCAGAAAAGACTGTAAAGCGCTCGCCCATCAGGTAGTGTCACCATGTCTTCAGAGCGAAGACCACTGCTGCTAACTACACGTCATGGGTAGCGTAGTTCTGCTCAGGCGGACTCAACTCGCGTGATCCATAGGCAATCAATGCCCGCTACTGCATCAGGACACATCTGATTCTGGTCCCTGATGCATCGCAGTAGACTACGTACCCTATCCCCTCCTCCGACAACCTCAAGATAGGTGCGCTGGTCAATCTCTGTCTCAGCTCTTGGAAGCTCTACTGACATATGTCTGACCACACAAAGGGTTTCCCCATCTTCTTCAAAGCTGAGAGTGGTGCTGCAATTATGGAGAAGTCTGGCTCAAATCTCTGATAGTATCCAGCTAGTCCCAATAAACTCCGCACCTCCATCACGCTCTTGGATGGCTCCCAAGATAGCACTTCCTCGATCATTGCAGTATCCACTGCAACTCCCGCCCCATAGGTGACATGACCAAAGAAGTGGACCTCACGCATCTATAACCGACACTTAGAGAGCTTACCATAAAGCTGGTGCTCTCGGAGTGTGTCCAGCACAACCCGCAAGTGGCATGCGTGCTCCTCCTCAGTCTTCGAGTATATCAAAATGTCATCGATGAAGACTATGACAAATCGATCGAGGTATGGATGAATGATCTTCTTCATGAGGCCCATGAACACTGTTGGAGCATTGGATACGCCGAATGGCATAACCATGAACTCATAGTGGCCATACCGACATCTGAAGGTCGTCTTCTGCATGTCCTCGTCCCGAACTCTGAGCGGACGATAGCCTGACCTGAGGACTATCTTCGAGAACCACCGTGATCCCTTGATCTGATCAAAGAGTTCATCAATCTTCAGTAGAGGATACTTGTTCCTTTCTGTCACCTGGTTTAGGCGATGATAGTCGACACAAAGTCGCAAGCTCCTGTCCGCCTTCTTGGCGAACAATATCGGGGAAGCCCAGGGTGAAACACTGGGTTGGATGAATTCCTTGCCCTGCAAGTCCTGCAACTGTACCTGTAGCTCTCGATGCTCAGAAGGGGCCATCCGATACACTGGAGTCGATATCGGGGCTATCTTGGGGTAGAGGTCAATATAAATGTCTACCTCTCTGCAAGGAGGTGGCCATGGAACATCATCGGGAAAGACGTCTGCATACTGATCCACCACTGCAGGAAAACTTGGACTCCGCACGTCAACTGCTCCTAGGATGAGGCAAGCCAACTGATGAGTTATGGGCTATCCTCTCCGCTGCGGAAGTCCATCATGTGCTGTGATGGCTCCCTTCTCACCGGTGAAGGGGAACCTACTCCTGTCGGTGCGTACACATCGCACCTTACGCCTAATTCCGTCAATCTGAGCATAGACTGCAGATAACCAATCCATTCCCAAGATGACGTCGTAAGGCCTCAACGCCGCTACAAAAAGATAATAGCCAATGCTCTCGCCTCCTAGAGTAAGATCACACAGCCGGAACCAGTGCGTAGTCGTCGAGTCTGCTCCCATTGGAGTCCTTAGCCGTAAGGATAGAGCCAACGGCTCTGTCGGGATCTCCGAGCTCCGAACAGGGGCAGCGGCTATGAAATAATGACTCGCTCCTGTGTCTATAAGAACTGCAACAAGGTTGGAATAGACACAGATAGTACCTCGAATCATCTCGGGCGCACTGTGGTCGTAGGCCTCCGCTGCCTAGATTTGTGCCTGTCTCTGCCTGCCAGCTCCCTGTGGTCGGGGTAGACCTCCTAGTGGTGGTGGTGGTAGAGCCTAAAAGCGTCGCCCACCGCCTGCTGCTTGGCCAGCTCCTCTACCTCATCCGCCTCCTCCCTGCGGACCGCCATGGTCGACCCTATGCCTCTACCTGGGTGGCCACACAACCATCTGCCACTCCTCAGCACGGTGGGTCGGGCAGTCACGAGCCATGTGGCCCTGCCCGCCGCATGTGTAGCACTGCATGCCTCTAGAAAGACTGGCTCCACGCTGTGTGCCATGCACTGCTGAGCCAGTGTCCCGATGTCCTCTGCATGAGGGTTTGGTCTGCCTGGACCCCTGAGTCATCTGTCGACTGCCTGCTGTAGAAGACTCTGCTGAGTGCCGCCCTGCGGTAGGTGTCGCTGCTGATGAAGGCTCAGCAAGGAATCTCTCGATCAATAGGACTCTCTCTAGTACTCCTTCCTGAGTCGGAGTGCTGAGGGAGATCAGTGATGACCTAATCTCATGTCTCAATCCATACTAAAAGGTCAGGGCCCAGAAGAATGGGTCTCGTACCATGTCAGTTGAGTAGCGAGAGAGACCGGTAAATCTCGCCGAGTACTGGGCGACCGTCAAGCTGCCATGCCGCAGCTGAAGAAGCTCCTGGATGCGCACCACACGAAGGGTGGTCGAGACAAACTCTGAGCGGAAGAGGCCATCAAAGTCTATCCAGATAAGCGATACCACATCGTGCACCTGGAGCATCATGCTCTACCACCTGCCTGGTGCAACGTGTAGAAGGTTTTCTACGAGGATCACCATGAGGTCTGCTGGTGTCCTCACTTAACTGAAAACCCATACCACTGCCTAAAGCCAATCCTCGGATGCCTGGGGGTCCGTCTCCCTGCGGAACTTGGGCGGTCGCTGGCGCTGAAACTCGTGCATTGCACTAAGGAGATGTGCATCATCAGCGGCTGGGGCTGGAAGCATCGGAGGCTCGACGGGTAAAGGTACCGCTGGTGCCTCAGCTGTCAAAGGGCCCTGTACCGAGGGCTCGTC
This sequence comes from Viscum album, assembly GCA_963277665.1. Lineage (NCBI taxonomy): Eukaryota > Viridiplantae > Streptophyta > Magnoliopsida > Santalales > Viscaceae > Viscum > Viscum album. The sequence goes on from OY728161.1 coordinate 1,600,456,652, forward strand.
GCTCGGTGGGCTGTCGTCACGCTCAACTCTCGGAACCCTAGCTGGATGTCATCGTGGGGCCATCCTGAAAAGTAAATAGGTGCCCCATGGTCAGAACAATATTCCTGGTGAGCTGACACAAAGTAATCACAATGAAAACTTGAATCACACATGCAATCAATGTTTTCGTGCATCAAGTCGTAAATACGAAGTCAGGGTCCTGATGTACGGATACGTCGGCCGTCGCACCAACACTGGACTCCCTAAACTGATAACCACACCCAATACGCTTAACACCATTGCCTCACATAGAAAAAGATGAGAGTCCAATGTTCTATGGTAGAACCGAACTCCTCTAATACCAATTTTTCACGACCCATCTTCGGGGCCCGTGCCGTGACTACCCCAAGCCCGCCTTCCATAGGCCAGGGGCCGACGACTAGCACCAAGGCATAAATCCCAGTAAAAAGGGAATGCATTTCCTTTGTAAGTAAACAAACAGCACCGAGAAAGCAAGCAGAAGAAGTAAACACTATGTAAAAACTGAGTACAACAGTAAATGCAAAAAAGTAAGTGGGCCAGAATACAAACCCAAACTGAAAGTAAAGTACAACTAGAAGGGAAAATAGCAACTGAAAATTAATTCCGTAACGTCCCACTGTCCACTGGAAATCCCACCAAAGGGTGGGTATAGATAGCCTCCACTGCTCCTTGGGTCCAGCCAACCGCTCCGAGTACGTCCCGCCCAGTGGTCCACCTCCAGGTACCATCTTGCTCTACAAGCATTAACCACGATCAGTGCTGTCCGTCATCTGCAACCAACAAAACATAGTGCAGGAATAGTCCATGTAGGGGTGAGTATAATCTACTCAGTAGGGACCCCGAGACCCCCGAAGGTCTCCCATAATCCACAAAGGTTAATCCAAAAAGAAAAGATACAATCACGAAGTAACAACCGACACTGCTTAGGTATATGCCCATACATATACCTAAGTCATCAATTCTCGTTCGCCTCCAATATCCGAACCCAAGTAAAACCCAATCCACACAAGAAAGAAAAACATAAATCCACAGAGGATAGCACAACACAATCCACATTGGAAAGCAAAACAGGATTCATCTCACACAGGTATACTCCTTGAATGACGATAGAGATGATTAGATATATCCACTGATTCATCTAAGCCCTCGGACCCACAAAGGATCGATAGGTACTAACCCCTGCAATGACCCACAAAGGATCTGACCCATAAAGTATCGATAGGTAACTAACCCCCGCAATGACCCACAAAATATCTGACCCACATAGGATCGATAGGAAACCAACCCCCGCAAAGTCTCACACTGGATCGGACCCACACAGTATCTGTAGGAGCTGGCCCACAAAAGACCATTGAGCGCTGACCCACACAGGATCGGACCCACACAAGATCGGTAGCACTGACCCACAAAGGATCGCTGAGTGCTGTAGTCGTCGCCGTCGAATCCACTGAGGATCTCTGTACAGTCTTCATCGTCACAGTAGCAGTCGTAGCCAGCTCTAGGGTTCCCGCACACAGCAAGCTCGTTCGGGAGGGTCCACTCCACGAGCCGAGAGGCTGATACATCAACTGACACAAATTCCAGAGTTGATGTATCCAAAAGTTCCGTATCGCCAACAGGAACTCAACGTCGCAGACGACGCGTCAATCGGATGCCCGGTCTGAGAGTTATTGGCTTTTTCGTCACAGGGGCCCGATTGGTTTTTAAGGAAAAACCAACCTGACCGTACTCCACATGCGTCCAAACCTCGGGCGAAGTAAGCCAAAAGATCCGTCTCACTAAGAGTAATCCAACAAAGTCGACGGCACGTCAATCGGACGTCTGGAGCTCATGATATGGGTGTTTCTGCTCCGAGGGCCCGGTTGGTTTCGTGTACGAACCAACCCAGCCGAACCCAAAGTATTCCGAAACCATGAGTGTAATATACTGAAATGAATGTCTCGATCCAAGGATCTCATTTTCGTTGACGGTGCGTCGATCAGAGGCCCGCAGGTCATGTTATGAGCAAAAGACCGAAAAGGGTCCGAAAACAGGGTCTTTGGACACTGACCGACCCGGACCAACCCCCTTGGTTCGGCCCGAACCGGGGTGACCCGACCCGAGTCTGACCCGGCCGGCGAGGCCCGGATCGGATGGGCCGGCGCGCTGGCGCTGGACAGGCGCCGCGCAAGGCAGCTGCGACCCCCCGCGCGGGGGCCGCTCCGTGACATCCGGACGCGGCTTAAGCCGTGTCGCTCCTCCGCGCGGCCACAATACCGGCAAACTCCACCGCGGCTTCAGCTGAGGCGGGTCTTCCAGGCGGTGCACCGGGCGCCGCCGCATCCTGGTGGCTGACTGCTGCGGCCACTGGTGCCACCATTCCGGCGGGGGGTTCCGCGGACCACCGGAAACGCTCCGGTGGTCTGATTTGCACGCGGTCCTCACCAGTGCTCGTCCCGGGACTTGTTCTTCACTACAAAGCCTTCAAAATTAAGTTGAGGCCTCGTTTGTCATCGCCCTTCAATCTGCGTATAACAACAAGAAGGATGGTGGGTTCAGACTTGTTCGTTGGTCCGCACCCATCGCGTTATCGGTTTTTAGAGTCTCACATCAATCATATTTAACAATCGGGGATATAAATCAATATGATTTAAAACGAAACAACCCCTACCTCTTAGCTGTCGTCGGACGAGAGTTCTTCGTGGAATTGACCGTCGCGGAAGAAGAGTATCGTCACGTCGCAGAAGGGCGTCGCGTCGTCGCGGAAGGGCATTGCTTCAGCGATCTCCGAGGGTTAAAGAAAACAGACGGATTCAATTTCACAAATTAAATCCATGTTAAGGATAAAGTCCACAAAGGACAAATTAATGATTTGAAATCTCCTACCTCAAGAAGTTCATCGTTGATTTGTCATGGGGAAAGAATCGTCGCGGAAGAACCGTCACAGAAGGAGAATCGTTGGCGTTCTTTGTCGCCTTTCGTCGAAGGCCAACGTTCTTCGTGTTCTTCGCATTCTTCGAATTCTTCATGTTCTTCGCATTCTTCACGTTCTTCGTGTTTTTTGCGTTCATCGCGTTCTTCATGTTCTTCGCGTTCTTCGCGTTCTTTGCGTTCTTCGCGTTTTTCGCGTTCTTCGCGAAGAAATATGAAGATCTTCTAGATTCAGAGAGTTCTCCAAATCATCTTAACAAACCGCACCAAGAAAAAAGTGTATTGGTCTTATTTCATTATTATGCCAACAGTTTGAAAAACAGGTTAATAAAAGAACCATTAATTCTGTGAATTAATGGTAAAGTCTTAACAGTCCATTTAATAGGAACGTTGAAGAGTTTTAGAAAATTCTCTAATTGACTTTCATTAATGAGGAGTTTTCGCGGGTGCGTTACATAGAGGAAAATAAACGGTGGGGATCGTGCGGGCCCCACCTCACAAATATCCTACCATGAGCGTAAGATATTTTTGGATTTCACCCTATCCGCTTCAAATTAGCTCAAGTGGCTTTAAGTGTATTTTACGTGGATTTAAGTGAAATAAAAATAAAGTTGTCGCACCACTTTATTTTATTTCATAACTTAACCCCAAAAATTAAAAACCACACCCGAGAAAACAAAATTCCGGAAAAGGCGTTTCTAAGCAATTATCGGCACTCCGATTCCATTGATGCCCTCAGAATTTGACTCCGAGCACCGGTTCAAATGTTAGAAAAACCTGCTCGTTCGTTCACTGAACGTACCCAGGCCAAAACTTCGGAAAAAGATTTCGAGCACACCGGGTCTCAGAATCAGGTGCTGTCCGAAACTGCATTCTTGTAAAATTCCTATGAAAATTAGGAAAAACATTTCCTTGAATTTTATGTGTCTTTGCAATGGTATTCAAATAAATTTCCATTTTATCGATGCGTTGGATTTTAAACTGGGATATGGATCGTTATTCCAACTATTGGAACACTTAAAAGTGATTTTTTGGACTTGGATGAATACCCGATAATTTTCACGTGTGCATTGACAAGTCTTGGGATTACTATATTTGGAAAATTCCAAATTAATGGATATGCATGTGTTGTGCAGGGTTACGGTCCAACCTATGCTTGTTACCCAGTTTAATATTTAATTTATTTTATTTAAATAATATTTATTGGGAGATTTGAGTATAATAAAATAATGTGTTAATAATAATATTTTTATTATTATTATGTTGTTATTAAATATTTAGATGTTATTAGATTTTAATTTCATGATTAATGGGATGTAACAGTTATGTTAAAAGATTTTGATTAAAAGATTATTGGGGTGTAACATTTGTGTGATTTTAATGTGGCTTTTGGGTATGTCAAAGAAATGATTAATAAAACGTAGAGTAACTATTATGGGAAATTAAATGAGTAATTTTAGATTTAGTTAAGGTTCATTAAATAAAATAATGAGTTTCAGAATTAATAATGATGTGTTTTTATTTAATAGAGGTGTAGGGTTTTATCTATGGTTGAATAATAAAAATGTGAGTATTATTATTATTGTTTTATGAGTATAATAAATATTTTTATTTATTCTTATTATCAATATTATGAATAATAATAATAATTCATTTTTGGGTTTTTTAATTAAATCCAAGGAAATGTGGGATTTGATTAATTTTTGAGAAACAATGGTTTTATTTTCATATATCTAGTTAAAATTAATTTAATTGAATTATGTGTAGTGATATTTTTTGGGTTTTATAAATGAAGTTATTTATTATATGATAATAATAATGATGGTTATTATTATGGGTGTTTCATTTATTTTAATTTTGGTTGAAATTAATTAAATTAAATTAGTTGGGGGGTTTATTTAATAAAAATCATGGTAAATTGGAATTAAATTAATCATTTTAAAGTGGATAATTTATTTAATTAATTCGTGTTTAGAGAATTAATTAAAAATGATGATTTGGATTTTTTCAATTATTTAAATTATGTTGATATAATTTAATTAAATAACATGAAGGTGTGAAGTTATTTAACTAAATTTTATGAATGAAATTAATTAAATAATATGTTAATATGTAGTTAGTGGTTATCAACTAACTTTAATATTGAAAGGCAAGTAAATTAATAATTGGGAGTTTTCAATGAAGGCTAATAATTAATGGTAATATTAAGTGAGGTATATTTGTGGTGTTGGGTATAATTTAATAAAAATCAAGGAAATGTGGAATTTATTTAATTGATTCAAAATTAATGTTTTAGTTAATTAAATTCATTGTTATATTTAATTTTATATGTTAATTGGGATTTTTTTAAATGTAGATATCGGGATATACATGGTTAGTCAAACTGAGCGGGTCACCTGTGCAGTTACCCAATTTTTAAAAATATATTTTAATTTTTTTTAAAATAAATGAAATATTTAATAATAATAATAATAAGGTTGTTATTATAATTATTATTGTATTTATATAAATAAATAAATGTAACAAGAATTATATTTGATGATTAGAGGGGGATTTCAAAATTAATTATGAAACATTTATTTAGAGGTTAATTAATTTAGAAATGTTATATTAAATGAGAATGATAAATGTTATTATTATTAGATTATATCTATTCATTTATTAGGATGTTAACTAGTTTATTTAGAGTTTATGAAGTGGGACGTGCATTTTAGGAGCAAAGACACGCACCAGGCCCCCACCCCCTATGAGGCGCACTACACCCCCCTTGTCGGCTTCTGTTCGTGCACTCAGATCCTTTATATGTCTCCTCAAGTATTTGTTGCCTCATCAAGGGGAGTCTATCTGCATATGTTTTGTGGTTTTCATGGACCATTTGGAACCTCCCTCACCATGTTTTCTCAGTGGAAGCCCTATGATTTTTGTTTAAGTGGGATTCCTTATTTCATTGATTATAGGGTTGTTCCAAGGGCTCCTTAAGAACCGTTGGTCTATATTCCAACTACCATCCCCAAGATCGAATCATTTCAAATCATTTTTGGTTCATCGCCCCAATACTCGGGTGTGGTTCTAAACCTTTTATTTTGGTTTTCACCCTATGAATTGGATTCATACTATTTTTTAAGTTATGGTTAATATTATGGTGTGTTCTGGTCCACAACACAAAATTTTATGGTTGTTGGTTAATGGTTGTTAGGTGAGATGATAAATTTCAGATAAATGTGTTTTTTTGTTGAGGTACGTGTACGAAAATGGATGAAATTTGATTTATGAAGATTTTTCTTGGCCAAATTACTTGAGGTAGGTTCCCTATCCATGTCCTAAATTATATAAAATAATTAAAAACTTTCTTAGTAGACTTTTATTATAAATTAAATCCATTGATTGATGTATATATATTGAATTCTACTTAATATGAATTTATAATATTTAATGATTTAAAATGAAAACTATCTTAAGTTAATTTTGTGATATGTAATATCTTGTTCATGTAATAAAACCCTTTAATTGAGTTACGCTGCCTTCAAACTAAAAAATAGTGGTAGTGTTATGTCATGTTTCCTTATAGTTTTAGTTTTCCATATATATTTTTGTTTGTACTGATATATGATGGGTTGATTGCACATAATGAATATGTGATTGTTGAATTAATCATGGGATTATGATGTTAATGTATAGTGTTAATAAATTATTGAATTAATTTATGGATGTTGACAATGTTGAACCATGTTAATTGATTATGAATTAATTAAATGGAAATGATGAGTTAAATTAATTTTGGAGATTTGATATTTTTAATGAGATTATAAATTTAGGAAAATTAAATATGGGATGTGATTTTTTATGTAGATTAATTAGTTGATGGATTAATTAAAGGTAATGTGTACTTAGTTAATTTTTGTGTTAACTAATATATTTTTTATATCTAACTAATCGATAAGATTAGTACATGAATAAGGATAATTTGTTGATGAATTAATTATCATGTTTTAGGTTAAGGAATTGGTATAATTATATTTTGAGATAATTATCTTGTTTTCTTGGTTATGGTTAAGAATAATTAATTTTTAATTAATTATTAAATTATGATATTTTGAATGGTTAATTAATTATAGAATTATATGACGAGAGATTTATGATGCTGATCAGTTCTTTAATTAATTATCAATTTTGATTAATTAATTTGTGAATAAATTTATTTATGGTTTTGGGTCTTATACATGGAGCTCTACACTAATGAAATATATATATATATATATATATGATTGATAAACAGGTTGTGAGATAGGGATTAATCCCCCAAATAATCACGGGGTGCTAGGCATGGCATACTACACCAATATTTCATATAGATACACATTATGGGAATGAAATGATTCTTCAAATACTTAATGGTTATGAAACAATGAATGGTGCTCCAAATACTCACGAGGGGGCTAGATATGACATCCTATAAACAATAATTGAGGTTGGACTGTTGGTTGAGTTAGTCGTACATAAACTGAAATAAATTTTTAATTAAAGTCGATATGAGGTAACGCTTTGGGATTGAATATGGAGAATAGATTATAACCTATAATTTCCTAGGTCGGTATTAAGATGAAGATGTCTAGGGGAACACATGGATTTTGGCAGCTAAAAAAATAATATCAGTTAAAAAGGATTATATCATTTAACGAGGCTTGAATAATTGATAATTGAGAAGGAATGTGTGATGACTGTTGTGTATGCATGAAAAATGTAAATTGAAGGTTCAGACAATAGCTGAGGGCTAAAGGAGGTACATGTGTATATAATTACATTATAATGATTACATTATTTATGCATTCTATAAAACAATTTAAATTATTTATTTATTGTTTTGTTTTGGGATAGACACTGGGGGTCCTAACCTACTGATATTTATATCTGACACCCTACTCAGGCCACTATTATAGTGAGGTACATCATTAGATTCTATTTGGTTATATGATTGTGCTATTTTCATATGCAAGGGAGATACGAGCAGGGGACGGAGTGGAAGCTTAGGATGCTCGAGTAGATCACCCTCAAGAATTCCATCATAATATAACTATTTCTTTATTAATATGTAAATCCTAGTGTATTTTTTTTTTGCTTTCATAGTTGTACCACCGTAACATGCATGCAATGTATATCGTTGGAATTTTCCATACTATTTTATATAATATTTATAATATTATGTCTTCCACTGCATTATCATTATTAACATTGTTTCATCCATTTGTGTATATTGTCCACATTGTTTTACTCTGATAAGAGGGTAAAGTCTTCCCACTGACAATCCATAGAACCATGTAGCTAGTCGGTAGCCTCTTGTGTACAAAGAGATGCACTTGAGGTAATGTGGCAACCAGCCATTCCACCGGTTCAGGGGTGACTTATGTCAGGAAATTATATGTGGTCATCTATGGCTATCAACTAAGCTGATGTTCATTGATACTTTGCATCTAGAGAATTTGTAACCTTCTAAACACTCAAACATGAATTGTTAATCTAGTTATGTTACTTCCTGTATTATTATTAATTTTCTATTTTCATAATTCTAATGTGTTATACTACTCATTTAATGGTCATATTGTTTATTGTGATGCCAAAAAAAAGTCTCACAATTTGGTTATTCCACTAGGGAAACTTTTTAGATAGTTTGGGTTGTGCATTCAAAGGATATAAGCCATGAAGTATGGCTTTTTATCCTCTATGGTAAAAATTCATTTTAATAGGGTAGTGAATCAAGATGGAAAAACCATTCTAATATTCGGTAATATTCATGGTAATTGGTATCATCCATCTTAGTTAGTGAGATGGGTTACGAGTGGAGTAGGATAATTCAAATATATAAAAAAATATTGTATTCTTTTTTTTATTTTCCTCTTAATTATCATTCTTATTCGTATATATAATTGAAATTCATTAATTAATTTTATAAAATACCATTCACCCCCTCTTGAATATATTTTCATTTTCACTCTTAACCAACAATTTGTATCAAATGAGGTTCCCTGGCTCTATACATATAAAATTTTTTCTAACAAATTCATAACATAACCATTAATGGGTAATGTTCTATTTGAAATTTATGGAAATTTCTCAAATTATGGATGGATAACTCAACAACCATCCCTATTTGATCGTACTCGTTATAACTATTAGAAATCCCGAAGGTAATATTTCATGAATAAAATTATCATTGAACGTATGACTATTAGGGGTAATCCATAAGAGATAAATTACATTTAACCTATATATTTTATGTCAATTATGTGGTAGTATATGTTTTGAAACACATGGTGATAATTTTTTTATGTTTTAGAATAAATATGGCTATTTAATTTCATGATTTAACATGTAAAATAGATCATGACTTCTAGAAAATTTTAAAAGTTACCAATCATGTATAAAATAAGCTTCTTTAAACAATGTTGGATATGTGAAGAGATGAATATAAATAATTTATAATGGGGGAAGGTGAAATATTAAATAAAATGTTACATATATTTTATATTATTTATTATGGCATCTATTATTTTGGATAAAAAAATGAAAATAGAATCCTTTCTAAAAGTTTACATAGATAACTACCTAATAAGTGGAAAACTAAAAAGGTATAGATTTTTTCAGGTAATAATTTTATGGAAAACACTATTGATGATATTATCAAATCATTGTAAAATTATGTGTTATAATTGAAAGTCATACTGAATAATATTATTTAAAGAATATGGAAATATCATTTAAATCAAATGTTACTACTTACTATTCTGATTTTGAGTTTTAGAATAGTGATAAGAATAAAAAAACCTATGTTTAAAATTTTTTATATAGAATGAATAATTATTATTAAATGACTTCTTAGAAATACTATCATATGGATGGTCATAAGGAAAATAAGAAATAATATTTTTATTTCAATTATACTTAAGAAGTAATTTTTATGACTGTATGAAAAGGGGGAACTTCAAGACTGATTTCCCAAGAATTAATAAGGGAAAAATAATTGTATGAAATATATTAAAGAAAATAAAATAATATTTGTGGGATAGAGTTGAACATTATATTATTTAACTGATAAAGAATATATTTTTGAAAAGGATGTTAGAAACTTGTGTTTCATGGATTATTTAAATATGATAACTAATTTTACTTGTTATTACTACATTGAATACGAATCTAAAATAACCCATTTTTTTATAAATTTCATATTGAAGTTGATAGGCTTGTAAATAAACTGAAAAATACAACTATTTATACAAGAACCATAAGTGAAATCATCATTATGTTCATACAAAAAATGAAAATCTAAAATCCATCCAAAATTAACAACCAATTATCCTCATACAGATTGGAAAATTTCACTAAAAACATAAAAATTTTACATTATAAAAATGATATATTAAAGAGAGAGGATGATTTTATTTATAATTTTCATGAATTTTAAATCAAAATATTTGAAGATATTCATAAATAGAATTAATAGTTGAAATGATATTTAGTTTTCAATTTAAAATATATCAATTTATTCATGGAATATAATTCTTTGATAAAATTAATAATTTTAATTAAACGAGATAATGGAGAAATGTTCTTGGTTATGATAATAATTTACCAAAAATTGACAAGAAATTGTTTCCTAAAACCACTCATGGAAGTACATATACATCCACTTGTTTTAGATATCATATGAAGGGTCATTATTATAAGGAATTTTCTTTGATATTTAAATAATTGAATAGATATACTAGGGATTTTATTTATATATCATTCTCTCATTTATTTCTTCTGAAAAGAAGTTTGAAATTTTCTCCCCTTCAAAAATTTATCAATTTTAATCCCATATGACCCAAATTTTCATGGGTTCTGAAGCTTTATTAAATAATTTATTATTTTATTAATTTCTTCCTTTCATAAAAAAAGATATTTCATACATGGATACTAGACTATCAAGACACATAGATTATGATAATTCAATTTTTCATTCATTACATAAATGTGAGGGAGTTCATGTGAAATTTTTTGATAGTGTTAATGTAATTGTAAAAGTTTTTGGTGTGATTTGTATTTTTAATTATCTTAATACTTAAATATATTTATATGTTTAATTATAAAAAAACTCAGATGTATAATGATGGAATATTGTTTAAATTTAAAAATATTAAATGAATTGTTTTGAGAATAAATATATTATCATTTATAAAATAAAAAATATAATCAAAATACAATTAATTTTTATAAATTAAAGGAAAAAATTTTAAAATGTTTATATGTTATTTAATCAGTGAATTGTTTTTTGAAATACAAGGTAGGGACACACAAATTCCTGATTTATGCAAAACCTACCCATAACCCAATCAGTTTATATCTTTCAAATCTAACAGTGGACATCATCATTGTATGTGATTCACATTTCAAAGGTAAACAACACAAATATAGTTACATGTTATTTAAAGAAGTAAATATTATAATTCCTCTTGATCTCGTTCATTTACATTTATTTTTCCGTATAAAACCTTTTATTTTTGATGGTTAAAGATAATTTTGTTTTTTGTTGATGATTTTACCAGATACATATTGGTTTACATTATCAATGATAAATATGAAACATTATCTATGATTATTAATTTTTGTAAAATGGTTCAAAAGAAGAAATGAGTCATAATTAAATTACTTATACTTTATATTCAATGTGAATTCTAGAATCATGAATTTAAACTTTTTTGTGATGAATGTGTATAATTTACCCAATACTTCATTGTATATTTTTTTAATAGTTCATGTAAAGTCTCCAATGGAATTATTTTAAGTCACATGTAAAAAAATATAAGTTATGAGCCTGAGAATGAAATAAATCCTAAAATTTTCTATTTTAGATTTCTTGGTTGTACTGTTCATAATCATAATACTATGGATATTGTTGATAAATTTGATTAAAAATTTGATGAAGGTATTTTCATTAGAGAGTCCAATAAATTAAATTAATATGAAATATACCATAATAAAACAATAATTTTAGAGTTTTTGATTAATGTTATGCTTCATCAAATGACATTGAATAAAATAGTATATTATATTGAAAAATATGAGCAATAATATAATGAATTTTGTTTGGAAAATGAAAATACACATGAAAAATATTGACATATCAAGGGGGATAATATATCTTACTAATAGGAACATATTCAAAAAAAATCACAGAAGAATCATAGGGATCATCACATTAAAAATATTATTGTTAATTCTAAATCAAAAGTTTAAAATATTAAATTTGTTTTGAATTATTGTCCTTATCAGGATTTTATTTCTTATTTTTTACGGATTAATGTTAATTAGGATTTTGATGATTCTAATTGGATAATGGATATGAATGATTAATTAGTCTAGTTTATTAAGAATAATGTGTTGAATTAAGTTATACCACAACATAATTAACACGTTGGTATAACAAAATGGATCTTTAGAAATAAACCTATAGAATATAGAAATATAGTTAACAGTAAATTGATATTATTTTATCAAGGTTATTAATTAGTGGAAGGAAATAGTTTTAATGTATCTTTTTATCTTCTTTCAATGTAATATGAAATTATAATTTTTGTGGCTTATGTTGCTTTTCATGATTTTAATTTTTTTCAAATATAGGTTAATATCACATTTCTAAATGTTTATATTTATGTAGAATTAAATTCTAGACAAATCCCAGGTTTTTAATATTAATATATTCCCAATATTTTATTCAAAATATCATAGGTTTTATGTGGTTTGAAATGAGCTCATTGATCTTGGTAAGAATTACTGACTAGTTGTCTTTGGAAACCCAATCTTGAGAAAGGAATGGACGATCCCATACTAGTTAATAAAAAATTTGTAATGATTTCATGATTGTGAAAATTTATGTGGGTGGATCATATTTGGGTATTCAAATAAAAAAAATTAATAATTTTTGGTATTTATGACATTAAAATTTTATTTGAGTATGATGGGGAAATTGTTATTCTCCCCTTTTTAACAAATGTTTCACTATGATGATGGTATTTTTCTAAATCTATATAAATATGCTAAAAATTTAATTAATATATTTGGATTAGAATCGTATAAATGTGTATATGATCCAATGAGTACTTATTCCAAAATAAAATTAGACCAATATATAAAATACATAAATGATAAAACCAATGGAGAATGATGGTAAGTCTATTATATTTAACAACATTATGGACTGACATAATTTTTAGAATTTGTAATTGTGATAGATATCATAGTGAATCTATGTAAATTATCATTAAAACTATTAATTGTATCATTAGATATCTTTTTATTTCTTCAAATCTCTTATTATTTTACCCTACTGGAATTGATATTTATTTAAAATCATAATCTGATTCTCATTTTGGTGGATCCAAGATATATATGAATACAACATAATGTATTATAAATTTACCTGATAAATCTTTATTTTCATGAGATTCAAGGAAATAAAAAATATATTTATTCTTTAATGGTGGAAACTGAATATATATGAAAAACACCAAGTTGTTCTCACTTATTATGGATTAAGAAAACTATTTCTTATTTTGGGTTTGTTTTTTATAAGGTTCATATTTTATATGATAATAAGTCTCTTATTTTGATCTTAAAAAATACATTAAATTAATCAATTACTAAACAAAATTGATGTTACGTTTAATTTTATTATATAACATGTTCAAAAAGGTAATATAAGTCAAGAATATCTTTCAATCGAAAATCAACTTGATGATATATTTACTAATCCCATGTCATTTAACAAGTCTATGAAAATTAATATTGAACATCGTATGATGTATATTTAAAATCACTTATAAGTTTAATAAATTTATGGAGATTCAATGGATATTTCTTTGTTGAATAATTAAGATTTATATGAATTTTTTCAAATATATAATGAATTTTTGTGATTCGTATTACATAGTTTTTTTACATATCTGGGCATTATATTACAATTGTAAGACTTATCATACATACTAAAAAATGTAATCTTAATTTTTAATCATTTTTTGGATAAAATGGTACTATATAAAATTTATTATCATTATTATTCTAAATAATATTCTAAAATATCATCTCATTTAATTTTTGATCCTTCGCATATATATTGAAATATTAATTCTTCATAATAATTTATATATTATCTACATTACTGAGATAAAACATAGTTTTTTAATAATTCTTACATTTAAGGGGGTAAATTTTTCATTATTAATTTGAGGAAATTTCATTATATGTTAAACATGTAAGAAGGTAAATTTTAATAATTAAATATTTTATTTTATATAATTTCAAAATAGAGTAGTTGTTTTGAAATTATACTTAATTTAATAACAATCTTAAGGGGGATAATGTTTAGTAGATCCTTGAATAACTTTTTTTATAATTACAATGATATATTTGTCTTATATTTTGTTACAGTCTTGACACATTATATATAGTTCATATAAATTTAATGTTACATTGATTAGATCATAATATTTTAATTCTAAAAATATCAATAAATTCCATGTTTTGATTAGTTGTAATATGTTCTACAAGTTTCATACAGGTTTTCAAGGGCATGTTGTTGAGTCAATAAGGTTTTACATAGGACATTTCCATTACTTAATACTTAAGGGATATTGTTGAGTCATCAAGGTTTACTTATGACTTCACTTTTCCTTCTTGTTTTGAAAATCCCAAACACATTATTTCAAGTCAATTATTTTTTATCCTATGTTTTACTTCCATAAGGAAAATTTTCATTTCCCATGGAAATTTATCCATACCATGTTTGTATTGATCATATAGTATATTTTATTAAGGGTAAAATTCAGTTTTTTACCAAAAACTCGGAATTGTATATTACTTAGGTATGAAGCATTCTCTTTTAGGATCCGAATTGTGTTTACAAACTCTCATTAAGTTCAACTATGAATTCTGGTTACAAACTTTAATGAAGATCAACTCTAAATTCTGGTTATGAACATTCATGAAGTTCAACTCCAAATTCTAGTTATGAACTCTCATTAAGTTCAACTACGAATTATTGTTACGAATCTTCATAAAGTTCAACTCAGAATTCAGGATATGAACTCTTCTGAGTTTTGACTCTGAATTCTGATTATCAATTCTTGATACAAACTCTTCTGAGTTCTAAATCAGAGTTCTCTAAATTCATACTCCAAACTCTTATGAGTTCGGACTCCGAAATCTAATGAACTATGACTTCGAACATTATATGTTCAGGTTCTGAATTCCAAGAAAATAGAATCTGAATATCCATGTATTATAGTCTCTGAATTAAAGTTTTGGTTAGACTCCGAAATTTTATTTTCTTACATCATGATTAATGGATTTCTTGTTATGTAACTACATTTTTGATTTCACATGTTTTTTTATAAAACGATGTCAATTATTTAGTTACTAACTAAACAATGTTTGAGTGACACGTGTATAGGTCTCTCTTAATTTCAAGGAAAAATATAACTATTGGAGGAAGGAGACAATTGTTGAAGCCATTCATATAAATAGCAGCTCATTTGAAAGAGCACACAATAATTTGATCAATCTATATATTACATGCTACTAATGTGATTTCCTGAGAGCGAAGATTTATTTCTTTTTGTGTAGTGATTTTCTTGTACAGATTTTCTTTGTGCGACTCTAATTGTTGCGGTGTACAATCGAGGGCTTCTGGGGATAAGAAGATAGAGGTTCCTACTACCTTGAAGATCATGGACTTATTTTCTGAGGAAGAAATAGGTACCAAATACCTTGATGTTGAGGGCCTGCAGGGATAAAAATACCGACTCTAATCTTTGTATCGAGGGCTAACCCGAGTGTGGGTAAGACACACTTTCTTGAAAGTATAAATCAAGGGACCTTTATCGATGGTTGTTGATACCATTCTCATTGGGTTAAAAGACTTACTACAGTTACTTGTTTTATTAGAATTTTTCCGCTGCATTTTATTATTTTAAGAAAAGTATAACTATCTTATACTTCCGTATTCTTGTACTTCGATTTAGATAGATTTTATACGCTTTAAGGTAGAATCTTCATCGTTATAAAATTTCATTAATTTTTTTTGTCTGAAACCAATTTTCCGGATACATTTTCTTGGAATTATATTTATAGAATCTAGAATGTTATTAGAACTATATTTTTTGTGAATTATGTAGTTTAACATTGTTAAACTAAACCATCGTTAAATGATACAATGAATTTTTAAAGAATACATTTCACCCCCCCCCCTTTTTGAGCATCATTAAATAGTACATAGAGTATCTATATTATTTAGATCCTACATTTTGTATTATAGATTCTATCATATACACATACCATCTCAACAATTGGAATTAAGGGATTGGTTCATTCTGAATTAATCTCACCAATAGTTTCATAAGATAATTCAAAACATTCTTTTCCAGAATCAGTTTTTCGAATTCAAAATGTTCAGATTCATTTTTTTCATAGAGATATTTTTTTAAGATTTTCCTTGCTTAGGAATATTTTTGTTGTTTACAATCTTTTTTTACTAACAAGTTTTCTGTGGAAATAAATTTTTCCTAAATATGAAAGTAATAAATGTTGGTTCAATAGACAGTCTCAATCCAACAAGAATACCGATTTATGATAGAAAGGACTATGAATATTGGAGATATCATATGAAGACATTTATTATCAATACTTGTGTAGACAATTTTTTTATGCTTAATGGGGGATATAAAATCCCTAGAAAAAAAAGTGAATACCTTCACTAATCAAGAAAAGCATGAATATAAAATGAATTATATGGTATGCAATTCTTTTCCATGAATCGTGACTAGAAATATATATATCCAAATATCATCTTGTGAAGCAACATATTTAAATTGGATGAAATATGAAGTTACTCACTTTGGAACATCCAAAGTTATTGAAACAAGAAGAGCCACGCTCAGAGCTGAATATCATGGATTTAATTTTCCTTACGGAGAACCTATATGTAAAGTGCATCAATGATTCCTTACTATTATGAATAGTTTACAATCCGTGGTTGAGAATGGTTTGGATGACGAAGCCCTTGTTTATAAGATCATAGACATCATTCGAAATGAGTGGGAATCTAATAGAACTGCTACTGATGAGAACAGAAAGGTTACTCAGATTTCTCTTGATGAACTATTTGGAACTCTTCTTCAACATGAGACCAGAATTAATAGAGATGATGATATTTTAAATAAGAATAATGGAAATGGAATTTTCTCTTTTACTACAACATCAAATCACATTAATTCCAAGACTCCTAAGAGAGTTACCCAATCAAAATCTAAGAAGTTTGTTATCCAATCCGAATCTAGTGGCAGTGAGTCTTCCGAGAATGAATTTTCTAATCTTGCTTGAAGTGTGAACACAATTATAGGTCAAAAGAAATTTCAATCCATATATAAAAAGAAATAATGGAAAGAAAATAATGATTCAGAAGTTACATGTGATGAATGCAAAATAGATGGTCATATAAGACTTGATTTTCCTATGATTAAGAGAAAATAAAAAAAGTAAAATCATTTTAAAAAAACAAGATGAAGTATTACATGGATAAAGCTAAAACGTCTTGATAGTTAATGAAACCTGGTGTTCCAGTGTGGGTGAATCTTCATATGAATCATCAGATTATGAATCTTTAGGAAATAAGAATCTTTGTCTAATAGTTAAACAACTTATTGACAATCATTGTTTAATAGAACTGGTACACAATGCTGAATCTGCGACCAATGCTTCATTAAATTAAAATTATAGTAATGATAAATATTATAACTCTTAGGATAAAGAATCTTCTTCTGATAAAGATAATATGTTACATACATATGATTAAGTTTCTAGGATTTCCCAACTTTTAGACATTTAAAATTCAAAACTCATGAAAAATCTTGATAAGGAAAATTCTAGGAATATTATTCTTACTAAGGAAATATCAAATCATTCTAAAGATCATGAAAAAAAAATATTGATTGTGAAAGTATTTTAAAAAATATTACGGATGTAAATTCTCATAAAGATAAACATTCTATGAATTTAGAAAACGTAATTTCTAAGAAAAATGTTTTCGATCCAAGCTCTAGATCCAAACCAAATGTTTTAGAAGACCAGAACATGTTTATCAAACTAAAATCGGAAATATTTTCTTTGAGGATGTTTTTGTAAAACATTAACTTTGTTATGAAAAAAATTGATAAAATGTATTCTCAAATTCGACCTCTAAAGAATAGTTTTGGTTTTGTTTTTACTGGTTGTAAACTGATTTTTAGTAACAATTATTTTGTTTCTCAAAGTGCCCCATTATGCACTATGTGTCATTGTGGTGGACACTAGGCAAAAGAAATTTCCCTAAATAAAACTAATTCTTTAGGATTTCATAAGGCCTATTTGTCTAAAAAGATGTGGGTGCCAAAAATTTTACTTTCTGAGATTTCCGGATCCATATAAGTTTGGATTCCTAAAACCTACCTTTTTCTTATTTCTAGGAAAATAAAGGAAGTATCAACAGTAATTCATGGTACATGGATAGTGGATGTTCCCAGTATATGAATGGTAACAAAAATTGTTTTGAAATGATTATCAAAATGAAGGGAGGAAAAGTAAACTTCTAACACAATGCTTAGGGAGAAATTGTTGGTATATATGACATTGTTCTTCATCGTAAAACCATTATTTAAAATGTTTTATTTGTTAACGGTATTAAGAATAACCTCATTATCACAATCCAATTATGTGATGTAGGATACATTGTGAATTTTAGGAATGACAAGTGAATAATACCCAATTCCAAGGAAGAGTTTTTTCTCTCTGTCCATAAACAATAGAATGTATACACATTGATTTTAGAAGACCTTAAGGGCCATGAATTACCTTGACTTAGACCAATGGATGATCATTCTTGGTTATGGAATATAATAATAGGACACAGTAACCTTTGTAACTTGTGAAAAATTTCTATGAAATGATTAGTTAAGGATCTACCGGAGCTTAGATTTGATTATTTTAAAGTTTGTGTCCCTTGTCAATATAGAATGCAACATGTTTCAAGTTTAAATCAGTCGGTGAAGTCACAAAAATTGAGGCACTACAGTTAGTGCATATGGACCATTTTGGACCAACACAAAAAAAAAAGCATTGGTTGAAAAAACTATGTATTTGTTTTAGTTGATTATTACACTAGATTTACATGGGTCTATTTTATAAAAAAGAAAGCAAAAGCATGTTCTTATTTCAAAAGTTTTAGATAAAAGGTTAAAAATAATAAAAACCAGCCATTGAATATTATTCATAGTGATCATGGAATAGAATTTCAAATTTTTTATTTTGAATCTTTTTTTAGTAGAAAATGTATTACTAACAACTTCTCATCACTTTGAACTCCTCAACACAATGGTGTCGTTGAAAGGAAAAATAGAATTGTTCAGAAAATAACTAGAAGCATATTGAGTGAATATTCTATAGCAAGACATTTTTTGGTTAATGATGTAATTGTTTCTTGTTATATTATAAATCATGTTTTGATTAGACCTTTAATTAATAAAACACTTTAGGAGTTATGGAATGTTAGAAAAACTAGACTTTTCTACTTCATGGTATTTGGTTGCAAGGTATTCATTTTGAATACTAAATATTATCTACTCAAATTCTCAACAAAATTTGATGAAGTAATTTTCTTAGACTACTCCACACCTTCTAAGTCTTAAAGAGTTTTCAATAAATACACTAGTACTGTTGAAGAAACAGTACATGATAAATTTGATGAATCTGATCCTTTTGTTTTTAAACAACCCCAATCTACCTCTTCAGACGTGTTTTAAAAAACTGATTATAACCCATTAATAGAAGATTCTTCTGATAAGAAAAATGTTAAAGAAAATGTATCGAAAACATTTACCCCAGATGATTTCCTACCCTATGTTGATGAACATGTTTTACAAAACTCAAATTCGTAGTTTCTAAAAAATCATCATAGTGATAGTATCATTGGTGATGTAAATCAACCTGTTAAGAATATAAGATCCTTAAGGAATGAAGTATATCATCTATAATTGCATTCCAAATTAGAACAAAAAATATCTAATGAAGCTTTAGGTGATGATGATTGGATAAAAGCAATGCAAGATGAGCTAAATGAATTTGAAAGGACTAAAGTCTGGACCTTGGTTGAAATACCTAAAGAAACTACTATTGTTGTAGTAGGATGGGTCTTCAGAAATAAAGGTTATGAAAATGTATTCATTGTATGAAATAAAGCTAGATTAGTTGCTAAAGGCTACAATCAACAAGTAGGAATAATCTATGAAGACACCTATGATCTAGTAGCTAGACTTGAATCTATTTGTATCTTACTTTCCTTTGGAGCATTCTTCAATTTTAAACTTTTTCCAGTGGATGTGAAATGTTTTTTTCATAATTTTTATGTCCATGAGGATGTTTTTGTAGAACAACCTCATGGTTTTGAAGATAAAAAATATCCTGATCATGTTTTCAAACTTACCAAATCATTATATGGCCTCAAACAAGTACCTAGAGCCTGCTATGATAGGATTGCATGATTTTTTCTTCAAAATAATTATGTTAAGGGAAATGAATATCTTACCATTTTTATAATGAAATATAAGAAAAATGTTTTTATTGTTCAAATTTATGTTGATGACATTTTATTTTGTTCAACTCAGTAATCGTTAACTGATTCCTATGCAGATCTAATGAAATATGATTTTGAAACGAGTATGATGGGTGAGTAAACTTTTTCTCCTGGTTTTCAAAATTCTCAAAAACCAGAAGGAACATATATATCTCAAAATATGTATATTAAAGTCCTTTTTAAAAAGTATGCATATGACAACACTAAGAGTATTAGTACTCCTATTGGTACCTCAAATTAACTTGATCTAGATGATGCTGGGAAACCAGTGGATCAATCTTTTTTTTTGAGGTATTATATTAATTCTACTATACTTGAGAACTCATCATCAAGAATTTATGTTTTCAGTATTCTTATGTGCCAGATAAGAATCAAATCCTATGGAATACCATTTAAAGGGAGTGAAAAGATTTTTTCGCTGCCTAATGAGAACCATGGATTTAGGACTCTATTAAAATTCTGGAAATGATTTTATTTAAAAATGTGTTTCAAATGCTGACTTTGGTGGGTAAAGAATGGATTGAAAGAAAACATCTAGAACCTGTAATTTCATAGGAGATTCATTATTTTCATGGTCATGCAAGAAGCAACACTCAGTAGAACTTTCCACTACTGATGCTAAATATGTAGCAGCTGGATGTTGTTGTGCTCAATTGTTGTGGATGAAACCCATACTCACAGACTATGGTATGAGTTTTACTAAAACACAATATTTATTAATAATATAAGTGCCTTTGACCTTATTAAAAACCATGCACATCACTCTCATGATAAACAGATAGATATTAGGAGTCACATTCTTAGGGATCACAAACAAAAAGGAGATATCATTCTTCAATTTATCAGAACTCATGATCAACTTGCTGATATTTTCAAAAAAGATTTACCCTTCGATAGATTTGAATATATTAAATAGAATTTAGGAATGATAATTGTAATGTAATATTTCATGTTAACTATCTGTTGAAAACAATATCCTTATAGTAATAAACTCCTTTTCATAGGAGGAGTACATTTTTCATGTTAGTTATTAAATTTTTAAATTTTTTCATGTTTTTTGTAATGATGTTTTCATGTTTTTTGTAATGATGTTTTTCTTGATTTTGATAATGATGTTTTTAATTATTTTCAAAATGATGTTTTTCATGTTTATTGTAATGATGCTTTCGAAATTTTTCATAATGTAGTTTTAATGATTTTCGTAATGAAAATTTTTAGTACTTGAAATTTTCGTAATGAAGATTTTACTACTTGAAATTTTCGTAATGAAGATCTTGGTGTTAGAAATTTTTGTAATTCCTCAAGAAGAATAGTTCCTATGTCTCATAATCTTCCTAGAAATATGAAATTTATGATTCTTACTTAAGTTTTTGTAATCACCTTTTACTTGCTGGTACATTATTTTTTCTTTTGAAATTTCTCATATTCTAGTTTTCTCAAATCCAAATGTTTTCTTTTAAAACACTCAAAAGATTAGATCCTCCAAAATATTCCTTGTGGATATTTTTTAAACCGTTAGATCAGATCAGAATAATTCTCAACCATTTGATTTAAATGGGAAGATCAACCATCACCACAAACGCCTATAAAAGGGGACCCTCAATTGTTGTCCCACATCGGTTCTCAAGATTTTTCGTTTCAAAGCTCTTCCCCTCTTCAAAAGCTCATTCCAAACATTTCAGAAGTAATCAAGTCCGAATTCGTGGTGTATTTCCTTCTCATGAGATTTCTACAGTCAAGCTGATTTTGGAGTGCAAGATTTATAGGGAGAGGTTGGTGCATCCAAACTTCTTCAAAAAATATTATTCTATTATTTCAAAGATTATCAAGCTTAATGGATGGGAGGATATATCCATATCTATGCTAGGGGCTCAGGATGTGGAATATCCAGATTTGCAGATAGAGTTTTATGATTCATCTTGTTTCGTTAAGGAATATGGTAATGAAAAATTCTCCTTCAAGAGTTAGGGGAAAACATATAAACTTTCATACACCAAGGCTGCGAGCTTGGTAGAGTTATCCTATTAAGGAGAGGTAGAATTTTGTTCCCACAAGTTTACAGATGTTAAAGGATGTTTTAATAACATGAAGTCTATAGAGTGTCTTGGACATACACCTGTCAAGACTCTGAAAATTTCTTATCTCTCAACAAATCATCGGATTCTTGAATTATGGGTTCAAGTGTTTATTGTTCCGAGAAAGGGTGACAAGGACACTCTTATGGAATGTGATATGTATATCAAATATTTTTTGGTAAATATAAGAAATATCAATCTGATGAAGCACATTATTATTAGGATAGTGAATATAAATAATGGGAATCTGAGAGAACATGTAATTATGTACCCATCTATTCTTTCCAAGTTCATAGTTCGGTGTCATGAGTCATTCAAAATTACATTGACTTCCAAGCTGAGAAATTACAATGTGATGTTAGTAAGTGATGACACATTGAAAATAATGAATGTTGGTTTTTATAAAGATTTTGGAGAGTTTTATGATATTCTAGTGGAAGAGACCGAAGTTGTTCCAAAAAATGATGAAGAGGTTGAACCATCAATGAATGATGGAAAGAAAATCAGAATCCCCTTATTTCATGGAAATTATTTTTTATCCTATATTTTACTTCCATAAGGAAAAATATCCTTTCCCCAGGAAATTTATCCTTACCATGTTTGTATTGATCATATTATATTTTTGATTATGGGTAAAATTTGGTTAGTAACCAAGACCAAAGAATCATATATTACTTAGGTATGAAGAATTCTGTTTTAGGATCCGAATTCTAGTTATGAACTCTCATGAAGTTCAACTGTGAATTCTAGTTATGAACTTTCATGAAGTTCAACTACAAATTATGGTTATGAACATTCATGAATTTCAACTTCGAATTATGGTTACAAACTCCCATGATGTTTAACTATGACTTCTGGTTACGAATCATTATGAAGTTGAACACTGAATTCTTGATACGAAATCTTTTGAGTTTTGACTTTGATTTATGATTACGAATTCTAGATAAGAACGCTTCTGATTTTTGACTCTAAGTTCCCTGAATTCAAACTCGAAACACTTATTAGTTCTGACTCCAAATTCTCATGAAATCTGACTCCGAACTCTATAAGTTCAGGTTCTGAATTACTAGAAAATAGAATCTGAATATCCTTGTATTATAGACTCTGAATTCATTTTTTAGTTAGACTATGAACTTTTATTTTCTTTAATTCTCAATATTAGATTTCTAATTATGTAAATAAAATTTTTCTTTTACATGATTTTTTTATAAAATAATGTCATGTATTCAGTTACTATCTAACCATTGTTTGAGTGACACATGTAATGGTCCCTCATAGATTCATGGAAAAATATGATAGTTGGAGGAGGGAGCCAACTGTTAAATTCATGCCTATAAATAAGTGCACATTTGAAAGAGATCACAACAAGTTGATCAATCTAGAGAATACATGCTATATAATTGATTTCTAGAGAAATAGACTTTATCGTTTTCTGGATACTAAACTCCTTGTTCATATTTTCTTTGTGTGACTCCAATTGTTGCAGTGTACAATCGAGGGATTCCAGGGATAGGAAGATATAGATGCTGACTACCTTGATGTTTAAGGACTTCATGGATGAGGAAGATAGAGGTTCCAACTACCTTGATGTTGAGGGCTTGCGGGGATAGAAATAAAGACTTCGATCATTGTATCGAGGGCTTACCCTAGTGTTTGTAAGACACCCTTTATTGAATGTATAAATCAAGGGTCCTTTATCCAAGTTTGTTGGATACCCTTATCTTTGGGTTAAAAGACTTACTATTGTTACTTGTTTTGATACAAGTTTTCTACTGAATTTTTTTATTCTAAAGAAAGTATAACAATATTATATTTCCTTGTTCATATACTCTGATTTAGATAGATTCTATATGATTTAAGCTTGAATCTTCATCCTGGTAATCATTCATTAAGTTTCTTTTTTTCGGAACAATTTTATCGAATCCATTTTCTCGGAATCATATTTCTGGAATCAAGCAAGTTATTAGAACTGTAGTTTTTGTGAATTATCTAGTTAACTTTGTTAATCATAACCATCTTTAAAACATAATTTTTTTAAATAATACAATTCACCCTAATTGTATTTTGAGCATCATTAGTTACTACATATAGTATCTATATTATTTCAATCTTACATTTGGTATTATAGATTATATCATACTCACATACCATCTCAACACATGTAAGTCATATATTACCTTTTAATATAAATTTAGGTGTTTTTTAATATTCTGTTTTATCCAATTCATGATTCCAATTGCGGCATATAGTTGATTTGTGTTGTTCATTCTCCAACATAGCCAATTTATCTTCCACCATGATGCCAATTTTCATTAATTATCTACCTTTTTCATTTTAACTATAATCCAATATAAATATATATATATTGATTGAATCTAGATTCCTTTTAAATTTGACAAAATTATATGCATTTATTTTTAATACAGTAATCCAAAAAAAATTCTCTATAATGTTCAAATTTTTTCATTTGTCACTGTATGTTTTTTGACTGAATTCTATAGTTTCCTAGAACTAACCCACTACTTTATTTTGATGAAATGTTGAGGGATAGAAGTTCAATTTATGAAATTAATGATTTTATATAATAATAATTACAATTCATAAATTAAATTCAATCGTAGATAATGTTGATTCTGTTGTTTTAATGGGTTTTTAGCATAAAATGATTTAAGGAATGATTTTATATATTTTTATAATCACCTATATAAATCGAATACATGAAAATGGAGTCATGAAATATTCTATGTTAAAAAACTATTCGAATTATTTTATGTATATTTATCAATGTGGGTTTAAAAAAATTGGGTTAAATGGCTATGTAAAATACCCCTCTGTGGAATTTCCAATATGGATTTTAAAATTTATAAAGATTCCTGAAAGACTACTCTGTTTTATGTAACACATGTACTTTCATTTTTTTCATGTTTTTATAGATATAATTACAATTTTATTCATTTTATAATTATTAATTAATTATCTAAATGAAATAAAAATATGTTTTACATTTTTTTATTATCAATTATACAGGATTTTCATTAGATTAAGAATTCATGGTCATTCACACTAATTTTTTTTACCAGAAATATTCAAATTTAAATTATCAAGTATATAATGATTTTTACACAATTAATATTTTAAAACATTGAAATAATATTAATTATTATTATTAAATACTGTATTAAAATTAAAATTTAGCTCCACTGGGGAATTTTATTTATTCTCATGCTATATTTTATAAAATGTTTTTCCCTTTATAAATTATCTATATGTAAATTATCATATGGTAAATAGGTGTGTATAACTATGAACTATTATGTTGAATCTAAATACATTCTTCTTGATTCAATAAAATAACATCTGAAATAGTGTTTAGTTTTTATATGATTATATGAAATAAAACTCTATAAAAAGAGTTCAAAGAACACATAAATAGATAATGATGATGGTTGAGGATCAAATTAACTTTACAAGTTCTTCATTTTTATTGTTATATATTATTGATTCCACTGTTAGAGAATTTATTTCATCCTCAAAAATGAATCATCAATATTACATATAGTTATTTCAGATCACTTATTTACAATCTTTTTATATACATATTATTGTAATGGTGTATAATAGCCAATAAATGGAAAGATTTACGGTTTTGAATCACAAAAACAGGTTAGGAATATGGGTTTTCCTATTGGGGATATATGAAAACTATTTGTTTTTATCCCTTGTGGTTACAAATGAATTATGTATTAGGGTTGATCCTACAGGGAAAAAGGAAATGTTTTGGTTTGTGGCTCTATATGGGTAATTTTATTGTATGATTCAATTATATTGCATATAAATGGTTCCATATCTATCCTTTTGTGAGAGGGGTGAATAGTTGAGTAGGATCATTTAAAACAATACAAACATACAAATCACATGTCTTCTTTTTTCTATTATTTGGGGAATTATAATTTTATCAATGATATATAATTTAAACAAAATTATTCATTTTATGGTAAATTCATGCACCCACCCCATGTAATTTTTTCGATCTTAACTCCATGATAATATGTCTTACATCAAATCTAGAAAGAGTAATCTACATACCATACAACGGGCTAAGCCCTCTACCAATGTCTCAATCCCGATTCCCTTGTATTGTTCCCTCTACCTGATATTTCTTATCCCTCACTAGGTTACTTCATCCCCTAACTCGACCTCAATGACTAATATAATTACTTATACCATTATACTGAGGGGTATTTAGTAATTATAAGACACGGGTACCTATCTGTATTCCCTTACACTACATGTGTACTACATGCCACTATAAAACATATATAGGTGGCCATATATTATTAAATATCTACACTTCATAATGGGGGTACTGATATTGTTGTATCTTTTGATCCTACATTACACATTAATAATAATCTTACATACCTTTCTCCTAATATTTTTTCCTATTTTACAAGCTTCTCTACACACTACATCCTTGAAAATTACTATAATTGTGGGGAATTCGTTTTCCACTAGATGATCTCCAATATCACCCTGACCAAAACATAGTAGATTCCACCCTATACTCTCTTATATTACATTCTATAATGAGAACATTATTCAGTAAGTTTTAAAAGCTTCTCATGTGATATACATTCATCTATGACTTGACATCACTAAGAATATTATGCTAGTAACATATCTTTCTAAAAAACTCATATGATTTTGAAGGTGAATCATATTATTAATATTTTGGGAAATATCTAATAAAGTCCATCAATGATTTTTTCTATTGTGTTAGGTTCAAGAACTCAGGATACTTCTCATCTATTAATATATCTGGATATATGTGTCATTATTTCCTAATTTCATTGAATAATAACCTATCTTGTCTACCATATTACTTTAGAAGGTCACAATAATTCTCGGATAGTCCTAAATTAATTTAAGAATAAATATTCACCCTCATAACTATAGATATTTTATGGTTTTAATGTTTCGATGGACAAACTCAATCTAGAACGCAACCTCCTAGCGACCTACCTCTATATTAAACATAGGAAGATGTTGTAGCTGTAATTATCTCATCAACTCATAAATCGATGGAATGATGGAAAAATTTTCCTCTCCATGTTTTCACGACCCCAATGAATCTATTTTGAAGCAGATCATCAATCCAATTCTCTGGAGATACTAGATGTTTTTTCCTAGTAATGATAGGAGTATGCTTATTTTAAATCTGCTTACACTCAATTAAATGATGATTATGATGATTTTTCTCTATAATGACCAATATAAACCTTAGAATATAAGATAAACAGCATGGGAAACCTGAATAGGTGATAAAAATAGAGAAAAATTGGCTCATGGTTCCTATAAACATAGTTTAATAACTGACATGGCATAAAATATTTTTTCCATTGTATATTTATATGCATTTAATTTCACAGTTTATGGGATGATATGTCGCACACTCCATATATGTACCTAAAATGTAAAATTCATGTCAGTATATATCCTTACATTTCTTAAATTATGTATTCATACTCATCTCATTCCCTACCAGCCATGAGTAAAAACACAGTAAAAAATAAAATCATAGAACTTTTGAATCAAACAAGATGAAATAATGTCAACCATAACTAGTGAATATAATGAAAAATAATCCCATCTGTGTGCACTCATCTATTTCCACTATATATGTGTTATCTACTCCCATGGATAAGCTCATTTAAAATAATGAACACATTCCTAGTTTCCTTTCTACCATTCCACAAATTTAGTGCAATATTAAAATGAAACACTGAACCTATGATACCATTTATTAGCATCCCCTGACCTAGTAAATCCTCTGGTGGACAAGTTTTTTTTTCAAAATAGATCTCAATAATTAATCTCTATATCAAATAGTCTACCGAGTTTCATTAAGAAATAAATAAAAATAGAGGGGAGAGTATACCCTTTGTTATATTTTTGTGAAAACAACATAAATAACTAACACTGTATAATGATAGACTAAATAGTATAAAAACAAATATTAATCCAAATAGAGAAAGGAAAACTAAATGAATATATGTAATAAAATAATAATGTAATATCATTTGTAGAGTAACTAAATGATGTGTCAAATTTACACCAAATAAAAAAATACAATCACTGAAACAATCACAGGACTCTAGTCTTAATCCCTGTGTATGTTCTGTCTCTATGCTCTAGCCCATCATGAAATTAATCACTCAAAACATGGAATCTTTCACATTTATATAACTAATTCAATTTTTTTCTCGGTGAAAAAATTGTTCTCAAAAATGGAATGAGTACAAATTAGTTGTCCAACATTTATAATCAGTGCTTGAATAAATAAAAAATATCTTTAAACATTAATTTAATTTCCAATAACATCTATATATCAAACAAAATATCCAACCATCGATCTCTTGAGTGATTCTCCAGTTGGTCAAACCTACTTTGGTTCAATATCATAATATCTCTAAACATATCTCATAATGAATCTGACTAAATTCACATGGTCCAGGGCATAATCACATGAGTGATAATTACACAAGAAGGGAGATTCCCTCTTCTATATCATCCCAACTGAGCATCATCCCTATATGAATTACAATTTAATTTGGCTTAGTCTTATAATACATACAACATAACTAGGTCGTGAACTAAAAGCCCTACATCACAATAAGGCCAAGCCTCATAATAATTAAAGCATAACTAATCAAATACCTATTACTATTAGAATATTAATGGGCTAAGCCCCATTCACATTATAGTATAACCAAAATTATATAGGTAATTATATAAGGCAATAAAAAATAACATCATAGGAAAAAAATTTATTCCATCAAATTACTAAGCATCAACCATTAATTCATTATTCTAAAATACCAAATATGTTATTTTTTCCATCACTACTTTTCGAGTATCAATTTAATCACATAATTAATTTTCATGCTAAAAACCCAATTAGCATATCAGGTGAATTCAACAATTCACATTCCATAAATAACTTAGTTAATACATGTATGTGATAATATTAAATTCATTCAAAGGGTTCTAGTTTATTCTTATTATGATAAAATTGGTTTTAAGGGCTAGTAAACTCTTCAAGTGGCCATAAGTCATGTCTTGTCACCAATAGTCCGGAAAGGGTACAACAGTGGTCTAGGCATAAAACATCCTGAGTTTAGAGCATTTTTCATTAGAATTGGATTCCCACATTGGTTGAAAACACTCCAATATATGTTACAAATACATGAAACCCCACAAGAAGGCCTTATGTGGATAATTCAAAACTCCCACATCAAAATCACTGATGATGTAAAAAATTATTCTTTTCTGTAGTTGAAATTGGATTCTTCCTTACCTTCAATGAGGACTAGAAATTCATTTTAAAATGGATCCATAAGAGAAAGAAGAAACATAAGGCCTTTATTAAAACTCTATATCTAAATAACCATGATTCAATGTTATCATACTTCTAGAATGGTTAAGATCCACAAAACTAACCTATGGGGTAGTTTTAATCTGATATTGAATGTGGCATGTGTTATCACAATGGTCTTCATGATGATCACCCTTATTAAAAATATCACACGTAATAAATTTATTCATAACATTAGGAAAGGAAACATCAGAAAGTGTGATATCATTTTCTCAGAAAGGGTAAGGAAATAGATATGTTAATATAAAAATATTAAGTGGTATTATAACATGATCGTAGCATTTTAAAACAATACCGCACATATCAAGGGGCATAATAATATATCATGTAATAAATATTGGTAATTCATAAAAAATTTATCATAATCGAATCAATTAACTTTATCCATAAGAGAATGAATATTTTATAATAAGTTTAATTGTAGAATACATAAAATAATTTAAAATCAATTCCATAATAGTCCATGCACACAACCAATGCAATTATATTAGAGTGTTTTCACTCCCAATATCTTCATATTTATCAACATACCTTAATGAATGTGGTTTACTCACTATTCTAGTCATGTCTATCTCATGAGATATAAATATTTACCCAACACATTAGAGGGGGATATAATTTCCACCAATATCATAATAAAAATAAAAAATATGTCTGAAACGATATGAAAATGAATTCATCATATCATAAACAATTAAATTAAAATAATTTCAGTAACATATAATTATAAAAAAACCTGTGGAAAATATACAAGTTTCATAATCATTTCATTTTATAATAACCCGTGAAATAAGAAGAAGATTTCATAAGATATTTAATCATCATACAACCTGGGGAAAAGAAACAAGTTTCATAAACATCTCATCCTCATAATCATAAATCTTTAAGAGAAATAATAGTAATTGTATTATTGTATAATATACCCATTAAATAAATATTGACATCAAAGAATGTCATATTTGATGCAATATTATCTTCAAAAGACACATGAATCATCTATTTATAAAAATAAGTTATCTTTGAAAATCACTTCATAAAAATATAAATTCATAAATAAAAATTTATATACATTTCCTTTAAAATATCCTAAAAATTATAAAAAGAAATCTTTAAAAAATTTGATGTCATAATGGAGGAAAATTTCATATATGTCATAAAAATTAGAACATGTATTATTTTCATGTTTTCATTATATCTGCAAAAGGAATTATTTTGAAAACTAAATAAAGATTATTTCTATAACACTTTTAAAAAAATAATAAATGGGAAATTTATTATATAAATAATTATAATAATGTTTTAGAAATTGAATATATATTTTTTAAACAAGGTTATGGAAGAAAAGAGTTTTTCAGCTAAAATGAGAAATATAGTTTGATTTTATTAAAAATGATTTCTCAGATAATTTATGTAACAAAGAGTGTAAAAATTGTACTATCAATTTTATAGTCAATGAATTACTGTACTAGAATAACTTTCATGAGAATTATTGAGATTTAGATCATAATATTTCAACATTGGATACTTAATCTTAAATAATCCCAATAAATTAAGAGATTGTAACATAAAACCATCAACACATTATTATAAATTGAAATATAATATCTATAAAAGATATATAAAAATGGATATTTAATCCAACTAATTTTTATGAAAATCATAATCGTATACATTCATGGGTAGTATATACAGCACTTCAAATAAATATGTGTTGGATATTTCTATTGTCTCTCATAAAATAAAGGTGTGACAGAAATACCTAACCACTTGAATCTCAATATACATCGTATATATTTTTACATAATTTATAATAAATATAAATTTTTTATAAATATATTCCATTAACATATAAAAATCATTAATATCATATATGCTGCCATTATAACATTTTAAAATCAATTTATTAATAATCATTTTATAAAATCACGTTTTGTTGGTGTTAATGTTTCAAATTTTTCATAGAAATTTTGGTTTAGTTATTCCCATTCGTTTACTTTGATCTTCATTACAAAATTTACATAATCTTAAATGTTTTAATACTGTAATTTATTGAAACTATTAAAATATTTATATTCATTAAAAAATGTTAGAGGTAGAGTGTTTAGATGCATCGTTCATTGATATGGTCGGTCATACGTACTCATGGATATTGTTCCAATCATTTGATGAATATAGAAAAATATTATAAAAATATTATTAAATTTTAATAAAATTGTAATATTTTTAATATATAAAATATTTTCATTAACATATTATTTATTACCTTATATGTAAAATTTTCGTGAGAAAAAATCACATCGTTTTGCGATGTGGAAATATTTGTACACATGATGGATGTTAGCATATTTCCCATGATATGGAAATTTAAAAAGGGAACATGTTATATTATATTGCCATAATTGAAATTATGTTAGAAATATAATATAAATTCTACAAATCCATAATCACATGCATCCTTGATATGAGGTGATTGAAAATGAACCATGTTGGCTAGCGAGGTTGTGGTCCACCATACCCATGATCAACAATTTTGTTTCTCATTCGCTGGAAGTGGAGATTGATATAGGTTATTACTTTAACATAATAAGATATTATAATATATTATATTATGGTGTTATTTTATTATTAGTGTTATTATATATTTTATTATGTAAACAAATAAATAAAAAAATGATCTCAATGAGGAAATTTACCATATCATGGAATCACAACCTCTAGATCACTTATTAGGGACCCTAGTGTTCATCATTTCAGAGGAATATAAAATCTTGAAAATGTATAAGGATATTAGAGATATATTTTGATATTATTTTGTAGAAAATGATTTATTTAAATGTCTGTAGAAGTGTTGGTTGGTCGTGGACTTTTATAACTATAGGAAAGAATCCCCCATGGAAACAACTTTGAAATTACAAAATGATTTTAAAATAAAAATGTAATTACAATGATAAAAGTATAAAAATTACAAATTTTTATAAATTATTTAGGATTATATTTAGATATTTTTAGAAAATAGTAATTTTACATGTGTTAATGTAATTTAAACCATTATCTTATTAGTTTAACCCCATATAAACCTATTCTAACCTTAACCATAATAATTAATTTTTACTTGGTTCCCTTTTCATTAAAAAAAATTAAGTTTACCATATTTAATAACATAAATTATGATGATTAAAAATATGGAATCCATTTTTAAATATTGAATTCACATAAATGAACAATTTTAAATTAAATTAAATCTCTCAAACGTGACTCGAAAGTGGGTTTTCAACGGGAAATTGTTCAAATGTTTACAATGTTTTAATATCCAAAATCAATATGAAATTGATTAAAATTAAATAAATTGGATTATATTGTATTTATAATTTAATCATTTTTACATTAAAAAAATTGCAATATAATTCAACTTTATTAATAATTTAATCAAAATATATTGTTTTCAATTATAATTGAGTATCTTTTAATATTCATTATTAAATTAATCTTTTTTAAAAAATTTATATAAGAAACCCTATGAAAATTTTGAATAATGATTTAAAAAGATATTTTTATTTAATAAAATAATTATTATAATAGTGTAAATTTTTTTTACTTTTGTTAACAAAAATAATTAAAAACCCTTTTTCAGAAAATAGTATTTTTGATATATATGAAGACATTGTCAAATAAAATTAATTATCTTATTAAATATGTAATAATTTTATAAAACCATTATAATTAAAATATTAATATTATTTATTACTCTTAATACTTAAATTTTTAATGTCTATGTTATGACGATCGAGTTTGAATAATAACATATCGCTTTTTTGCTAAAACTCAAGGTTGTGTGTTAGAAAAGACAACATCGAATTTCATGAAATTCAATAATAATATAGATTTTTGATGTAATTAATCATATAAAATTAATTTTATTTTTTTCAATACCAATATTACATAA
The DNA here is from genome assembly GCA_963277665.1 of Viscum album. NCBI lineage: Eukaryota > Viridiplantae > Streptophyta > Magnoliopsida > Santalales > Viscaceae > Viscum > Viscum album. The sequence goes on from OY728161.1 coordinate 1,600,490,728, forward strand.
AAAATATGGGTGTTAGAAACTCCATGGACAACATTGTATCCTTATATATTTTACATATATTCTTATGTGTATTTTTCATCTTTTCCCCAAACACAAAAAGTTTTATATTCCTTCGTTATTTTGTTATTATATTAGTCCTATCCTATTATGATGTCATTAATGTAATTAGTTCTCTATGAATATTTAATCCTTATATAATCCTCCCAAAAATTTTCTTACGAATTCTTAGGTCACCTGCTATTAAAAAATTTTCAACATATAAAAATTATTATTAATTGTAAAAAAGGACATATATCAACAAATACATTAATTTATTTAAAATATTCATTTTACTTTTTTATTAATATTAATCTCCTTAATATTTATTTTTATATATTTATTTCAATTATTCATTACTTTTCTATGGCTTAAATAATATATTTTTTCACTTTGTTACAACATCTTCCTTAGCCTTTTTAGGTGTGCCTTCAACAACATGTACCCTCTTCCCATAGAACACGGTGAACTGATTTTCCTTTATTATTATATTTTTAATGATAATATTATTTTTCCTTCTTTATAATTGAAAATAATAATCACACATGGTAGATATGATTGGCCATTCTTCGTTATAATGAAAAACATTGTTGAAATTTGAATATAAATTGACTAATATTTCAATCCCAGTCATTATTGGAATATTATTTTTTATATTTCCTGTAATTTTACTCATCTCTATATAATATCAATTAAATTTTGATATTTTCCAATTATTTTAAAAAATTATTAGTATTAAAATGATTTACATGTTTTGATAATTTTCAATAACCATGTGTTTGAAAATTTCACAACACTAACTCTATAAAATAAATGTCTCTTTGTTTTCATTTCGTAAACATTTTACAACATTTTAGCATGATCATTATAGCCTATATGTGAATAATTTTGCGTGTTATTAGGAAAAAAATTCATCTATATTATCATATCCACCCTTGATATGATTTTTTTTCTAATTATTTTCCCACACACATATTTATTCTTAATTAAATATTTTACCTATTCTAATCTATCAAAAAAATTATGAATTTTTTTTAAAAAAAATTATTAACTTTTAATTTCATCATATAATATATTTATTAATTTATTCATTCAATATATAATTATAAATTATATGTTCCTTTTAAAAAATCACATGGAAATTCTCATGACATTCACTATTATCTTAACAACAAAAGAAGACTTGGGTTATCTGACATGAAGATTCCTATATTTAAAATACATATAAATATGCATTGTATTGAGGGTTTTTTTACTCATCCCCAGCTAATCACACTCTTTCTCAAACATCTATATTTATCCTCTCAATATGATATTTATACATATATATATTTTTATTTAATGAATTATAAATCTCTATTTTTATTTTAACCTTCAATTTCAATAGATCATTCATGACACCGGTTTTAAATATTTGAGTTTCATCTATATTATTATTCCTATATAATAATAATTTTATTGTCTTCGACCTCTCATATTTTTTTTATATTTTTCATCATATGAGATGGGTTTTATAGAAAAATATAAATTTTCCCTTATCTTCCACATTTTTATGAGATTTTAACAATATTTTATTTTCCACATATTTCCTTATATATATAATTTATATCCATAACAATCTATGAATTCACATCCTCCAGATCCATGATAAACTCACATATGAGATTAAAAAATTAAATTGGAATATTTTTCAAAAAACCTTCTATTTTAGTGTATTAAAAAAGAATTGACTCAATAGTAACATGGTCACCATAAAATAAAATATAATCCTTAAAAGATTAATTATCATAACCATATACTTGTAATTTACCATCACAAATTCATTAAATATTCATTTAATAATCATTATCATTCCTCCCAAATGAGAGTCCATATTATCTTTGTCTGGGAACTCCTAAACGTGTTCAAATTTTTTTTATATTAACTACAGAAAATTAAATAAGAAGCTATAAAATAAAGATAGATGAAGCTCCATATGATCTAATACAAATTTACATACCCATTGGTTCACGCGGTTACACTAAGAGGGGTTGAATCTGCCTTATCAATTTTTTTTAATTTTTCTATCATAACTTATCTATTTTTGGATACAATCCAATAAACTTATTAGGATTAATAGATTTATTTAATGATACCCTAAATATAACACCCCATGATAATTATTACATTCAAAAGTATAGTATAACATTATATTTTTATGTCTCATCCATAATTTGGGTGACTAAATCCTTTTATATTTTTGGATTGAGCTAGAGAAACAAATGTCTACTATATTCAAAAGTGAATATAATAGGGAAGATATATTCCATAACAGTGAATTTATATATCAAAAACATTTATCTATAAAGATATTCTATTTATACTATATCCCTCTAATTTACAATTATGGTGCTCCATTATCCTATGAATTCTTACAAACTACTTCAACAAAAATAGAAAATCATTTTCCTCGAGAATAAAAAATTGGAATCCTAAAGATAATTAATTATAATGTAATGCGCAACAGTGAAATATAAATAACTAAATGATCAAAACATGTGTAATAACATGAAATCACATGAAATGTTTTTCTCATTAAATATATATCCTTTTGATAAATAACATATGACCCCTAAACCTATCTAGAAAGTATAATATGAAGTAATAGTTTTTCATTAATATCGTGATTTTATTATTATTTTTTGTCTAGAAAACAAATATTAAATGGATATCAAAAAATTCATTATCGCATATGTCTCACATCATCATATTCAATATTACTTTAGATATCAAATAATATAATTTTAATGGTATCTCAATTCCCCTCAATGCTAAATCAAATTATTCGACTCATATCTTATTTATAAAACCAATATTAGTCAAATGTATTATTTTCTACTTTAAATTTTTTAAAATATATAAAATTATTGACATCATGATATTTATATGTCAAAATATTTAAAAATATTTTTAACAAATGTTTATTCTCTGATAACAATAAATGGATTCCGAACCATTCTTCCTAAATCACAAAAAATGAAATTCAAAGATCTTATAAAATAATGGGTTCTTATTTCATTAAATATTCCCCAAATATAAATGATTATTTTATATATATTCATGCTCACATGCATCAAAATAAATATTTATTAAACAACCAGGACATGAATAAATTATAATTTTCAAATAGTATAACAATAAATAATATGAACTGTGGTACATCTCATATAATCATGAAAATCATTAAATAAATAAAAACATAATATCACCATATTTTTTTATAAAGGTCCTTTGAATATTCCAAATTTTACATATATAGAATATTATTTACATGTACATGATCATATATTACTCTAACATGAGTTTCTGAAACATTTACTCCGTATCATATGACATTTTCATTAATATAATTTGATTAACAAGATACACTTTAATTTCCTCTAAAACCTATTATTTATTATAAAAATGATTAAGAATCTATAGTTTAATAATATAGATATATGAACAACAATGTTTTCAAAAAATCCCAGGAATCATACACAGTATTTAATTTTTTATTGTTAAGAATATGTATCCCTTGGATTAATCTTATATATATTAAAATAAAATTTAAATCAGTATTTTAATTTTTAGTAATATATATATGGTTATTTTAGAATACATTAATCTTTTATACATTTCTCAAAATGCATTCATTCACTTGAATTTATCTAAATACTCAAAAACATAATCCGATAATTCATAATATCATTCTTTTTTATATAAAAGTTATTCCAATTTTTTCTAGAATATAAATACTCATTTCGGTGATTAAATGACTCTTGATCCATTAAGAACATAAATCTTATAAAAATATTAAAATTAAAATAGTTAATGGTCATTTCATCAATTAACAATCAATGTTACATATGTCACATTTCTGCTGAGACTCATTTTAGTTAAACTTCTCTATACATGTGATACTTAAATTATATGTATATATATTCATTCTAAAACATGTGGATTAAACATTATAAAATTTTTAAGAAATAATTCATTTTCCTTCAAAGGGACAGAATATTTACAATTTTTTAATCTCCGTGAAATTAAAATCAACTGATTTGCTTCTCAAAACCATTATATGCAAAAACCAATATAATGTTTTATGAATAAGGTGCTTATATAATTTATCCAAACTCCATGTTTCATAATCCACATCATTTAACCATCTCTTATATTATTTAAAGTATTAATAACCATTAATAACATAATTATAATCTGTTTCTCACATTCATATTCTAAAACAAAATGAATATTTATTTAATGATCATTTAAATCATTAAAAACCTATAATATCATTATTCAGTTACTAAATCACATATTTATGATCCATTATGTATATTTATTGACCCTCATCTCAAAAATAATTGTATTTAACTCATCACGTTGAAAGTTATATTCTACATGTCAAGTATTAAATGCATAACCAAAGCATAAATTAAAATTTGTCTTTATATATATCAGAATATGTCTTCATTGAAAAACTAAATGTTATATCCCGTTATAATATCCATATTTATTGGTACCTTATATATACATTTCATGTATATTAATTTAGAAACTATTGAACAAAATATAAAATTCTTCTTCATAATACATTGGGTACTTGAATATCCCCAATTTGGATTTTTTTTCAATACCCAATTCGAATCAAATTTTACATTCTTATTACATCTAAAATTTGTTGTTTATAATTACAAATACATTATCTAATTGAGGGTTATAAATAAATCAACTCAATTTATACATGATTAGTTCTAAATGTATAATATAAGACTTCTTAATTATCTTCTATGGGTTCTCTTTAACATTCAAATATTTCAATACCACAAAATGTTATTTCATTAAATAATTTAACCTCCCCAACATAATTTCAATTTTTTCCAAACCAAAAATTATATTATAATTTCATAAAACAACAAAAAAAGAAAATTTATGGCATCCTCTAGATCTCTTTAAATAAATAAAATAATGAAATTTAGAACTACACTAAACACTTCTTTAATTCATTGGAAAAAGATAAATTTGTATTTATATTGTATAATTATATTTTAGATGGAATCGAAGAATAAATTTTTTGTATTATTTAATATAGGATTTCATATTAGACATATTACTGAATAAAATAAGTTTTTCTTTTATTTTACGACATTTAAAACAATATTATTCACCATATGAATTCATCAACATTATTTTCCATCAAAATGGAAATGAAATATATATTGGAAGAATATGTAACTAATTCTATCATATCTAAAGATATATGTTGTATAATAGTTTCTTATTTGATAAACTAATTTCATTCAAGCACTAGAAATTTCAGAACACATCATGCTATCTCTATTGATTTTCCTAGTACTATACATTCTTTGTATCTGGTTCTTGTTTTACTTTTATAAAAACTAATGATGTTTATATTTATTCTATGCCAAAAATATTATGTCATATGGGGATAACCAGCCATAATTTACATAAATATTTCATCTTTTCAGATGAATTCACAATAAATTTCATAATAAGATACACGTAGTAAATATAATGTATTAGTGCCTTTTAAGAATATATATATATAATCTATTTTTTCCATAATCTATAATTAATATCTTCTATAAATTTCTAGTCTCATAGTTCCCTTCTAATAAATTTCATATATAAATCCTAAGTTCATAATCTGATTAAAATAAAAATATAGGAAATGTGGAGCTTAGATTCACGATTAAGGTAAACATGGGAGATATCAATTGATGAGCATATTCAAGAATAACATATAAATAATGATGGTAGGTTATAATTATAAATAAAAAATATCATAAAAATTCAGTAATAGATCATAAATAATGATTCCAGTAATAAATATTTACCATTTCAGAAATTATGTTTTATAAGATTTAGGAATAGTCATTAATAAATCAAAAACCATAAAAGCATATCATAATAAAAAAATATCTTATGAATTTTGGAAAAATCATGAGGTATAAAATCCTTCCATTATTAAATGTTCACTTCCAAGACTATAATAGTGGAAATTTTTTTATAGTGGATTAGGTTTACTCCCCATTCATTTGTCTCATAATTAAAGATTCACCCTTAATACTATTACAGTAGAAATAGTCTCATGCTGAACAAGGTTCACTACCCATTCCAGTATTTATTATCATATTTCATTATAATAATAACCCATTTAATTTTATATATTTAATTAAACTAACAATCATATAATTAAAACCATAAATATGTGTACCATATGTTCATAAATTCGTTCATCAATTTATCAAATAACAAATCATGGGAATGAAATGTGTTTTAGAAAAATTTCATCATTAAATAATCATAATTCACACATAGAAATAATGTGGTTGATATCAATAGTTTATATACATAGTGAATCATAAGAAACATAAAAAAATATTGTCATAAAATAAAAATTCTTTTAAATGTGTATTTTATCATTTCTTAAAAAATAAGCAAAAATACCACATTCCATGGATATCACTAAAAAAAATTCAATAATATTGATAAAATATATTCATTAATAATGAAATTGTACTCTATAAAATTATTCCTCAAAACAAATAAATATCATTTTAGTGGTAAAATATATTCATGCTATAAAACATAAAATAAAGATTCATTTCACACTTTAGGAGAAAATCTAAAAAGTATATCATTCAAAAATTAAAGGAATATTAATTTTTTTAAAAAAAATTTGGAATTAAATATAAAGTTGAAAATTATTTTCAATAATAATATGATAATGTAAAATATTATTCATCAAAACATTTTAATGAACATATAAATGAAAAAACGTTCATCGACCAAAGAGTAAATATAACGACCCATACTTTACATACATTGTTAATACTTCAAAATTGAAGAATACTTATTACTACATATAATAAAACCACGAAAGGACCGTATAGTTATAGTGTCTTTAGAAACTGTGAAACATAAACAACTGGTTCATAAAGCATCTACACTGTCTCCCATTTATTTCATCATATCTATAGTCCCTTTTGGCATATCTTACTTAATAACCTTCTTTACTGACATGGGAATGAAAACATACAAAAGGGTGATCTCAAATGCTCAGTAAGGGTAATCAAAATAAATATCAATCACATCATATACATAGCACATAACTTTTAGAATTCTTAACCTGAAAAGAGATCAGAATTTCATAACATGGGATAAATCATGGCAGTGAAATGTAATCACAATAATCATAACTTAAAACATGAAACTTTGTGGAATACACACATAATCATAGAGAATCATTTCTTGTTATTCAAGACTCATTCCCAAGACTATCTTAGTGGACAAAGTCCCTTTCTGAACTGAGTCACCCTCGTTTGAGTCCTGATTCAATGAACCGGTATAACCTACCGTTCCATCCATGTCTATCTCATTAGTTATAAAATCTTTACCCAATGAATTGGAGGGAGATATAGGTCCCACCCATCTCATAATGATACCATTCTTATTCGTGCTACAAAATCATAAATCCTACATCATTACATAACCCATGTAATAAAAATGGGAATCTTAAACATCGTGACATCATAAAAAAATTCATATAAGATAGAAGAATTCATAAGAATATTTCCATCACAACATAATCAAATCCATGTAATAATATGGATAGAAACATAACCATATATTGTCTTAAATGGAAAATAATTTTGATAAAACTCTTGAACTCCATTCTTGAGGAAAATATCCTTTATACTTCAAAAACATTTTTCCTTTCTTAACATGTCATAAAACATTAAACTAAAAGAATATGATTTAAAATAAACTTGAAAACTTGTAAAGGAAGCTTCTTGGAAATAATGTTTTAAAAATCCATTCATTCCGTATAAGTTAAAAAAACATTCATTGTACTTTTGTCGGAAAAGTCAAAAAGTACCTCATATGAAAAACGACAAAAGATTCCTTTCATATCTTTTTCTGAAAACTCATCTAAGGGTAAAATTGGATTTAAAAAATTGTAGGTGGATGGAAACAATATTACATATTGAGGAAACATGGATTTGGATGATAAAATACACCCCAGTAAATTCCAAAGTAAAAACAATCTCGGATAAAAATGAGATTGTGATATTTCCCTTACCTTAGGTCCGACTTGCTTTGTAAGTGTCCGAACGTCATGTATAATAATTTAAATAATATTATTGACTCATTCCAGAATCATACTTATTTTTATGACATCATATATGGTCATATTCCTAGCTTCTTAGTAGTAATATTTCATTGCTACTTGTTATTTGGGTGTTTATAACTTTTTGTTCTTATGCATGTTTTGTCGAATAAATTCTTATTCCTTTATTTAGGTTATAGATACCTCATTTACAGAATGGTATTAGTGTAATATATATCATATTCATTCATTCAATTCATTTATATAATCATTATGAAATGAAGATCATGTAGAACGAGTCGCATCACATCGTGGAGACGGTATTCCGTACGTACGCACGAGTGATGATATCGTTACTATGATCGTGGAATTGTATTGGAGTATATGTATACTATTTCAGAATCAATATCACTTTATAATAGTCATATATGGTCATTATTTACACCATTATACCCATCAAAGTAAGGTGGTGGTGGAAAATAGATTACACCATGGCGTGGAAACAGTATTCCGTACGTACGCACGCGCGGTGATTTCTTTTTCCGTAGGATGGATAGATGGTGAAATAGGGTTGTTTCATAATTATAATAACATATCAGTATATTAGTGATACTGATGTTATTAATTCATAATAAAAAAACTAAATAAGAAGAACTGGAAGAAGAAATAAAGATAAAAGAATCGGTAACGGACATTACCTCTTCTTTGAAGTTCTTCTTTGAGACCTTCTTTTAGGGCACTAAAATTGGTCTTTGAAGAAGACCAGAACCTCTAGGATGTCTCTAGGGAAGTGTAGAGGAGAAAGTTTCAGTGTTTGGCCGAGCATGAAGGCTCCAAGTGGTGTGAGGAAGAGGAGGAGGAGGTGTCCTTTTATAAGGGAGGAGAGGAGAACCTTTGGAATAACTAAAACTATTATTTTATTATAAATTCATGTTCGGTTTTAAATAGCTCCAAATTGATATATTTAGAATCTAATGTGGGGATGGGTCGAAATAATCTCATAAATAGAATTTAGACAAGTTTAGGTTCCTATTTTAACCATATCATTTAGATTTAACATTAAGTTAAATAATTTTACTTTTACCATGTCTTCTTGTGTTCTTATACTATAAGGTTAATAAACTTACTATAAGCAGCCAAACGAACCCCAAGTTGTATATTATTAATATATATAACCTTATCTAAGTCATTTGGTGGAACCTTAGATTTTTAGGAATAAAATAACAATTACCAATATAATATTTGTTTATAAAATTTTTTTTTGTCAATTTTGACACTATTTAGTAATTGATTTTAGGGAAAATCATAATAGAATTATTAGTTCGAACCAATTTACTTAAATCAATAATAACATGTCAGTTAACCTATTAAATTAGTTGGATTCATAAAAAGTCTCAAATTACATTTATTTTGGTGTTTATAACATCAATTATTTCAATATCTCATTAATAAGATAATTACTGAATCATCATTGTGTCATAAATAAATTAATTTATTTAATGTCTAAAAATTACAAATAAAATACCATTATGTAGGAAATATTTTTAGATTTCTAATGAATATTTATAGTTGAATTTATCTTATGTATAACCCCATATTAAAAATTATTTACTTATTAAACATTGATTTCAACTATTTTAACCCTTCTTTAAATAAATTAATAATAAATGTCCTAATCTAATCCAAGTGGGCCTAAATGGTCATATTTTATTCCTACGTTTGTTTTTGGTCGAATTACACTTATCCAATAGAATTAGGACATGTGTTAGGGTAATAATAATATCATCTTTACCCTTAATTACCCTATTTACTTTTTATCGTGGTAAAAAAAAGTAAAAAGTTACTATTCACCAAAAAATTAGTTTTCATCTCATTGAACCACATTTTACTTACTGACATCAACCATGTCTCTCGGATTTTGGAAATTTCACTCACAGAAGCGGTAAAATTACGTTTTATGAAAAAAATCAGTTTTTTAACTACCACTTAGTGGTTTCACTATTCATCAAAAATTGAAAGTTTTCAGAAAAATACCAAAATTTCACCCTAGGATAATTTGGATATTCCGAATCCAAAAATGAAGTCCATTTTGAAAAATAAAAATTATAAAATTTCAAAAAGTGGATATTACTATTCATAACGGCTAGTTTTAGTAATATTTTAATAGCATATCTTTGTTTAGTGAAACTCGGTATTGCGTACAACGCAAACTATCGAGGAATGTCGCGATTTCGTGTAAAGCAAGTCAAGCAAGTGTTGTGTAGAAAAATATTCCTGTGATGATTTATATAACATAAAATTCTTGGGTGTTACATTCTACCCCCCTTAAAATGAATTTCGCCCTCGAAATTCGTCACTTTGTAACAAATAGATGAGGATACCTCTCCCTCATCATATCCTCATGTTCCCATGTAGCTTCTTCTAATTGGTGGTTCCTCCATAAAATTTTCACCAATCGAGTGGTCTTGTTTCGTAGGACTTTTTCACTACGATGCATAATTTCTATAGGTTGTTCTTCATAAGAAATATCTTGCTCCAGCGGTACAACTTCTGAGCTGAGTACATGTGAAGGATCAGGTATGTACTTTCTCAGGAGAGATACATGGAACACATCGTGAACTTGAGAGAGATTCGGTGGAAGCTCCAATCGGTAAGCTACCTTCCCTACACGATCCAGTATTTCGAATGGACCGAAATATCTAGGGCTCAACTTCCCCTTCATTCCAAATCTCATAACCCTCTTCCAGGGAGATATCCGTAAGAACACTTTATCGCCCACTTCAAACTCTAGGTCTTTTCTTCGGCTGTCGGCATAACTTTTCTATCGACTCTGAGCTGCTCTTATGTGTTGTTGAATATATATGACCTTTTCTGCCATTTCATCAATGAGATCAGGTCCTAATTGCTTTCATTCCCCAACTTCATCCCAGCAAGTTGGAGTCCTGCATTTCTTTCCATAGAGAGCTTCATAAGGATCCATCTGAATACTGGAGTGAAAGATATTATTATAATAAAATTCCACCAATGGTAGGTGTTGATCCCAACCTCCTTTGAAATCCATAGTACAAGCTCTCAACATATCTTCTAGGGTTTGAATTGTTCTTTCAGACTGACCGTCTGTCTGAGGATGATAAGCAGTGCTGAAACTCAACTCTATATCCAGATTATGCTGAAGACTTCGCCAGAACTTCGAGGTAAATCTCGAATCCCAATCAAATATAATATAAAGTGGTACTCCATGCAATCTTACCACATCCTTTACATATATCCTAGCAAGCTGATCCAGAGAGAAATACTCTCTAATAGCAATGAAGTGTGCAGACTTTGTAAGACGATCAATTATGACCCAGATAGCATTATTGCCTTTGGATGTTTTAGGAAGTCCTGTGACAAAGTCCATAGTAATGTTTTCCCATTTCCATTCGGGTATGGGTAATGGTTGTAACATCCCCTTAGACTTATGTCTCTCAACTTTAACTTGTTGACAAACTAAGCATCGTGAGATATATTCAGCAACATCTCTTTTCATGCCATCCCACCAGAAGTACTCTTTCAGGGCCCTATACATCTTCATGCTTCTAGGATCAATAGAGAATGAAGAACTATGAGCCTCATCCAGCAGATCCTTCTTTAATTCGGGGATGGGAGGAACAAAAACCCGATTCCTGAACTTTATTATCCCATCACAATCAAGGTTGAACTCAGGAACATTTCTCACCTTGTTTTGTAACTTGACATCTTCTTTCTGTGCCTCTTTAATCTTCACATGTATAGATGGTTGAACATTCATTTGAGAAAGATAAGATTTTTCCCCTTCTATTATAATTCCAAGATCCATCCTTTCTAAATCCATAAATATTGGATATTTTGTGATCCTCATCATGGATAAACTAGCATGGTCTTGTCGACTTAATGCATCTGCCACCTTGTTTGCTTTCCCAGGGTGGTAATGGATTGAGCAGTCGTAATCCTTAATCAGCTCTAACCATATTCTTTGACGCATATTCAGCTCCTTTTGGGTGAAAATATACTTTAAACTTTTATGATCAGTATAAATATCACACCTTTCACCATAATGTTAATGCCTCCAAATCTTTAATGCAAAAATTACCGTAGGTAACTCCAAATCATGTGTTGGGTAATTTTTCTCATGGATTTTCAACTATCGTGAGGCATAAGCTATCACCATATCATTTTGCATAAGAACACACCATAATCCCTTCTTGGATGCATCACTATAGATCACAAACCTTTCTCCACTACAAGGCAGTGTGAGCACAGGTGCACTGGATAACCTTCTTTTCAACTCCTTGAAATTCTCTTCACATTCATCTGTCCAGACAAACTTAACTCCGTTCCGAGTCAACTTGGTGAGTGGATTAGATAATAGTGAAAAATCTTTCAGAAAACGTCGATAATATCCAGCCAAACCAAGAAAACTTCGGATCTCAGTTACTGTTGTTGTTCTCGACCATCTTTCGATAACCTCTGTTTTTGCTGGATCCACAGATATCCCCTCTTTTGAGATTATGTGACCCAAAAATGAAACTTTTTTAAGCCAAAATTCACACTTGGTAAAATTGGCATAAATCTTCTCCTTTCTCAGGGGCTTTAATATAATTCTCAAGTGATCTTCATGTTCTTCCTTTCCCTTTGAATAGACTAGAATATCTTCTATAAAGACTACCACAAATTGATCAAGATAGTCTCTAAAGACTATATTCATCAGATCCATGAAGATTGCAGTGGCATTAGTAAGACCAAATGGCATCACTATAAATTCATAGTGTCCATAACTTGTACGGAAAGACGTCTTTGGTATATCCTCCTTTTTGACCCTTAATTGATGATACCCTGAACGAAGATCAATCTTGGAAAAGTATTGAGCTCTGTGTAGTTGGTCAAATTGGTCATCAATGCGCGGGAGAGGATATTTGTTCTTGATAGTGATCTTGTTAAGTTCTCCATAATCAATGCAGAGACTCATTGATCCATCTTTCTTCTTAACAAATAGAACAGGTGCTCCCCAAGGTGACACACTAGGGCGTATGAATCCTTTATCAAGATTCTCTTGGAGTTTCTTCTTCAATTCTTGCAACTCAATTGGGGCCATTCTATAAGGTGTCTTTGAAATAGGCAAAGCACCCCGTACGAGTTCTATTGAGAACTCAACTTCAGGATTTGGAGGAAGTCCTGGTAATTCCTCCGGAAAGACATCATCAAACTCCCGTACAATGGGAATATTATTAATCGTGAGTTTCTCACCAACCATTTGAGATAAATAACCTTCATTTAGTGGAATCAAGACCCATAAGATAGAAGAAATTTCCACTGGAAGGTTATGTTCATCCTTGCATTGATAGACGATCATAGATTGATCTGGAATATGAATTGTGACTTCCCTTCTCTGCCAATTGATATGAGCTCCATATAAAGAAAGCCAATCCATGCCAAGAATCACATCAAATTCCACTATAGGAAGGATCACAAGATTTTCAGGAAGCACTTTCCCACAAACTTCGATCGGAGAAGAATTATAAACTTGTGATGCGACTGTTGTGCCATTAGGCGTTGTCACAGCTAACTCGACATCTAATTGTTGAGGTAATACAGTGATACCCTTAGAAAATTTTTCAGAAATAAAAGAGTGGGTGGATCCAGAATCAAATAAAACATTTGCTACTTTAGATTGAATGGTAAGTGTACCTTTCACCACATCGTTATTATACTCCACATCGCTGATAGAAATTGCATGTGACTTTCCTTTGTCTTTATCCTTAAGAGTTTGTTGATGTCGACCTTCATCATCAACCCTTGGATTAGGGCATTTATTGGCATAATGCCCAATCTCCTTTCACTTGAAACATTGAAGTGTAGTAGGTTCATTCTGTGTATCCCTTCATTTGTTTGCATCATTAGACATCTTCTTCCCATCATCGTGGCATTCAAATGCCCGATGACCTTCCTTTCCACATTAGAAACATTTACTTGTCCCTTTAAGACAACTCCCTCCATGTTTCTTTCCACACGTTGAGCATAAGGGAAATCTCATCTTCTTTTCTGTGTGCTCTTTATATTTTCCTTTGAATTCCATTTTCCTCTTCTTATCAAACCCATATGACTGATGGGTTACTCCAATCTCCATATCGACATTGAGAGCACATAGAATGATTTCCTCATAGCTATTGAAGTCACTTATGGATAACGCCCTTCGAAGACTTGGTTTTAATCCACTAAAGAATCGATCGATCTTACTCTCAGGTTGGATAATAATACCAGAAGTGTACCTTGCAAGTATTGTAAAATTTGCTTCATAGGTACCAACAAATTCATCATCCTTTTGCTTTAGTTCAAGATACTCTTTCTCCATATTTGTTCAGATAATACGAGGGAAGTACTTATTGAAAAATAAGTTCTTGAACTCGTCCCATTACATGGACTCAATTTCATCCCTTTGCCTCGTATTCTTAATAAGATTACACCATTGATCAGCATCTCCTTCCAAACGATACACTTCTAGGATGACTTTATCATGTTCAAGAACATTGAAGAACTGAAAATATCTTTTCAGTAGTACTAATCCGTTGTTCAACAACTAATGGATCAGTAGACCCGCTGAAAGAAGGTGGACACTGCCTCATGAAGGATTCAACAGAATGTTGCTCCTTCCTTTTCTCGTTTGGAAGTCCTGCATGATTCATATCTTGAGATGGTTGTGTGAGCATGGCTATAAGATTTTTCATTCCAGCTCCCATAACTTTTGGTTGCTCAGGGGGACAATCATTGCATTGCCCGTCGCATTCTGCATTAACACGGTTCCTTTGGGTTCCATCCATTGACTAAAACCAAGAAGAATAGCATGAGAAACACTAATTATAATAGGAAAACCACATAATCTAGAATAAAATTTCACACTTAAGGTCTTATCCTAGGTTATTCATGGCCATTTCTAAAACACTAAGATTGTGTTCAATGCTTAGACTTATCCTTATGGTTCTTACTAAGGCTTTTACATCCTAGTTTCCAAAGGTTGACTATACCTTTCTTCTGATACCAACTATAATGACCCATACTTTACATACATTGTTAATACTTCAAAATTGAAGCATACTTATTACAACATATAACAAAACCACGAAAGGACCGTATAGGTATAGTGTCTTTAGAAACTAGGAAACATAAACAACTGGTTCATAAAGCGTCTACACTGTCTCCCATTTATTTCATCATATCTATAGTCCCTTTTGGAATATGTTACTTAATAACCTTCTTCCTGACCTGGGAAAGAAAACATACAAAAGGGTGAGCTCAAATGCTCAGTAAGGGTAAACAAAAGAAATATCAATCACATCATATACATAAGCACATAACTTTTGGAAAATATTATCCTGCAAAAGTGATCATAATTTTATAACATGGGATAAATCATGGCAGTGAAATGTAATCACAATAATCATAACCTAAAACATGAAACTTTGTGGCATACACACATAATCATAGGGAATCATTTCTTGTTAGTCAAGACTCATTGCCAAGACTATCTTAGTGGACAAATTCCCTTTCTGAACCGAGTCACCCTCGTTTCAGTCCTGTTTCACTGAACCGGTATAACCTACCATTCCATCCATGTCTATCTCATGAGATATAAAATCATTACCCAATGAATTGGGGGAGATATTGGTCCCACCCATCTCATAATGATACCATTATTATGTGTGCCACAAAATCATAAATCATACATCATTACATAACCCATGTAATAAAAATGGGAATCTTAAACATCGTGACATCATAAAACAATTCATATAAGATAAAGGAATTCATAAGAATATTTCCATCACAAAATAATCAAATCCATGTAATAATAGGGATAGAAACAGAACCCTATATTGTCTTAGATGGAAAATAATTTTGATAAAAATCTTGAACTCCTTTCTTGAGGAAAATATCCTTTCTACTTCAAAAACATTTTTCCTTTCTTAACATGTCATAAGACATTAAACTAAAAGAAGTTGATTAAAAATAAACTTGATAACTTGTAATGGAAGATTCTTGTAAATAATGTTTTAAAAATCCATTCATTCCGTATTAGTTAAAAAAACATTCTTTGTACTTTTTTCGGAAAAGTCAAAAAGTACCGCGTACGAAAAACGACAAAAGATTCCTTTCATATCTTTTACTAAAAACTCACCGAAGGGTAAAATTGGATTTAAACAATTGTAGGTGGATGGAAACAATATTACATATTGAGGAAACATGTATGTGGATGATAAAATACACACAAGTAAATGGAAAAGTAAAAACAATCTCGGATAAAAATGAGATTGCTATATTTCATTTACCTTAGGTCCGACATACATTGTAAGTGTCCGAAACTCGTGTATAATGATTTAAATAATGTTATTGACTTATTCCAGAATCATACTTATTTTTATGATATCATATATGGTTATAGTCTTAGCTTCTTAGTAGTAATATTTCATTGCTACTTGTTATTTGGGTGTTTATAACTTTTTGTTCTTATGCGTGTTTTGTCGAATAAATTCTTATTCTTCTATTTAGGTTATAGATACCTCATTTCCAGAATGGTATTAGTGTAATATATATCATATTCATTCATTCTATTCATTTATATAATCATTATGAAATGAAGATCATGTAGAACGAGTCGCATCACATCATAGAGACGGTATTCCGTACGTACGCACGAGTGATGATATCATTCCTATTATCATGGAATTGTATTGGAGTATATGTATACTATTTCAGAATCAATATAACTTTATAATAGTCATATATGGTGTTTATTTACAGCATTATACCCATCCAAGTAAGGTGGTGGTGGAAAATAGATTACACCACGGCGTGGAGACGGTATTCCGTACGTACGCACGCCCGGTGATTTTTTTCCGTAGGATGGATAGATGGTGAAATAGGGTTGTTTCATACTTATAATAACATATCAGTATTTGAGTGATACTGATGTTATTACTTCATAATGAAACAACTAAATAAGAAGAAGTGTAAGAAGAAATAAAGATGAAATAATCGGTAACAAACATTACCTCTTCTTTGAAGTGCTTCTTTGAGACCTTCTTTTAGGTCACTAAAATTGGTCTTTGAAGAATACCATAACCATTAGGATGTCTCTAGGGAAGTGGAGAGGATAAAGTGTCTGGGGTTGGCCGAGCTTGAAGGCTACAAGTGGTGTGAGGAAGAGGGGGAGGAGGTGTCCTTTTATAAGGGAGGAGTGGGGCACCTTTGGAATAACTAAAACTATTATTTTATTATAAAGTAAAGTTCGGTTTTAATTAGCTCCAAATTGATATATTTCGAAGATAAGGTGGGGATGGGTCGAAATAATCTCATCCAGTAGAATTTAGACCAGTTTAGGTTCATATTTTAACCTTATTATTTAGATTTAACATTAAGTTAAATAATTTTACTTTTACCATGTCTTCTTGTGTTCTTATACTATAAGGTTAATAAACATACTATAAGCAGCCAAACGAACCCCAAGTGGTTTATTATTAATATATATAACCTCATATAAGTCTTTTGGCCGAACCATATATTTTTAGGAATAAAATATCAATTACCAATATAATATTGGTTTTAAAAACTATTTTATGTCAATTTTGACACTATTTAGTAATTGATTTTTGTTAAAATCATAACAGAATTATTAGTTCGAAAAAAGTTAATTAAATCAATACTAACATGTCATATTGACATATAATATTAGTGGGATTCATAAAAAGTCTCAAATTACATTTATTTTGGTGTTTATAACATCAATTATGTCAATATTTCATTAATAAGATAATTACTGCATCATCATTGTGTCATAAATAAATTAAATTATTTAATGTCTAAAAATGACAAATAAAATACCATTATATATGAAATATTTTTAGATTTCTAACGAATATTTATAGTCAAATTTATCTTATTTATAACCCCATATTAAAAATTATTTACTTATTAAACATTGATTTTAACTATTTTAACCATTCTTTAAATAAATTAATAATAAATGTCCTAATCTAATCCAAGTAGGCATAAATGGTCATATTTTATTCCTAAGTTTGTTTTTGGTCAAATTAAACTTATCCAATAGAATTATAACATGTGTTAGGGTAATAATAATATCATCTTAACCCTTAATTACCCTATTTACTTTTTACAGTGGTAAAAAAAAGTAAAAAGTTATATTCACCAAAAAATTATATTCATCTCATTGAACCAAATTTTACTTACTAACATCAACTGTGTCTCTCGGATTTTTGAAATTACACTCACAGAAGCGGTAAAATTATGTTTTATGAAAAAAAATCAGTTTTTTAACTACCACTTAGTGGATTCACTATTTATCAAAAATTGAAAGTTTTTAGAAAAATACCAAAATTTCACCCTAGGATAATTTCGATATTCCGAATCCAAAAATGAAGTCCTTTTTGAAAAATAAAAATTATAAAATTTCAAAAAGTGGTTATTTCTATTCATAATAGCTAGTTTTAATAATATTTTAATAGAATATCGTTGTTTAGTGAAACCGGGTATTGCGTACGATGCAAGCTATCGAGGAAGGTCGCGATTTCGTGTAAAGAAAGCCAAGCAAGTGTTGTGTAGAAAAAGATTCCTTTGATGATTTATATAACATAAAAGTATCAGGTGTTACATTCTACACCCCTTAAAAGAATTTCACCCTCGAAATTCTTCACTTTGTAACAAACAGATGAGGATACCTCTCCCTCATCATATCCTCAAGTTCTCATGTAGCTTCTTCTAATTGTTGGTTCCTCCATAAAATTTTCACCAAACGAGTGGTCTTGTTTCGTAAGACTTTTTCGCTACGATCTAGAATCTATATCGGTTGTTCTTCATAAGAAAGATCTTGCTCCAGCGGTACAACATCTGAGCTGAGTACATGTGAAGGATCAAGTATGTACTTTCTCAGGAGAGATACATGGAACACATCGTGAACTTGAGAGAGATTCCGTGGAAGCGCCAATCGGTAAGCTACCTTCCCTACACGATCTAGTATTTCGAAAGGACCGATATATCTAGGGCTCAACTTCCCCTTCTTTCCAAATCTCATAACCCTCTTCCAGGGAGATATCCGTAAGAACACTTTATCACCCACTTCAAACTCTAGGTCTTTTCTTCAGCTGTCGTCATAACTTTTCTGTCGACTCTGAGCTGCTCTTATGTGTTGTTGAATAGATCTGACCTTTTCTGCCATTTCATCAACAAGATCAGGTCCAAATAGCTTTCTTTCCCCAAATTCATCCCAACAAGTTGGAGTCCTTCATTTCTTTTCATAGAGAGCTTCATATGGAGCCATCTGAATACTGGAGTGAAAGCTATTATTATAAGAAAATTCCACCAAAGGTAGGTGTTGATCCCAACCTCCTTTGAAATCCATAGAGCAAGCTCTCAACATATCTTTTAGGGTTTGAATTGTTCTTTTAGACTGACCGTCTGTCTGAGGATGATAAGCAGTGCTGAAACTCAACTTTGTATCCAGAGTATGCTGAAGACTTCACCAGAACATCGAGGTAAATCTCAGATCCCGATTAGATATAATAGAAAGTGGTACTCCATTCAATCTTACCACTTCATTTACATATATCCTGGCAAGCTGATCCAGAGAGAAATCCTCTCTAATAGTAATGAAGTGTGCAGACTTTGTAAGACGATCAACTATGACCCAGATAGCATTATTTCCTTTGGATGTTTTAGGATGTCCTGTGACAAAATCCATAGTAATGTTTTCCCATTTCCATTCGGGTATGGGTAATGGTTGTAACATCCCCTTATACTTCTGTCTCTCAGCTTTAACTTGTTGACAAACCAAGCATCGAGAGACTTATTCAGCAATATCTCTTTTCATTCCATCCCAACAGAAGTACTCTTTCAGGTCCCTATACATCTTCGTGCTTCCAGGATGAATAGAGAATGAAGAACTATGAGCCTCATCCAGAAGCTCTTTCTTTAATTCGGTGATGGGAGGAACACAAACCCGATTCCTGAACTTTATTATCCCATCACAATCAAGGTTGAACTCAGGAACATTTCTCACCTTCTTTTGTAACTCAACATCTTATTTTTGTGCCTCTTTAATCTTCACATGTATAGATGGTTGAACATTCATGTGAGAAAGATAATATTTTTCCCCTTCTATTATAATTCCAAGATCCATCCTTTGTAAATCCATAAATATTGGATATTTTGTGATCCTCATCATGGATAAACTAGCATGGTCTTGTCGACTTAATGCATCTGCCACCTTTTTTGATTTCCTAGGGTGGTAATGGATTGAGCAGTCGTAATCCTTAATCAGCTCTAACCATCTTCTTTGACGCATATTCAGCTCCTTTTGGGTGAAAATATACTTTAAACTTTTATGATCAGTATAAATATCACACCTTTCACCATAAAGGTAATGCCTACAAATATTTAATGCAAAGATTACCGCAGCTAACTCCAAATCATGTGTTGGGTAATTTTTCTCATGGATTTTCATCTGTCGTGAGGCATAAGCTATCACCATATCATTTTTCATAAGAACACACGCTAATCCCTTCTTGGATGCATCACTATAGATCACAAACCTTTCTCCACTACAAGGCAGTGTGTGCACAGGTGTACTGGTTAACCTTCTTTTCAACTCCTTGAAATTCTCTTCACATTCTTCCGTCCAGACAAACTTAACTCCTTTCCGAGTCAACATGGTGATTGGATTAGATAATCGTGAAAAATCTTTAACAAAACGTCGATAATATCCAGCCAAACCAAGAAAACTTCGGATCTCAGTTACTGTTGTTGGTCTCGACCATCTTTCGATAACCTCTGTTTTTGCTGGATCCACAGATATCCCCTCTTTTGAGATTATGTGACCCAAAAATGCAACTTTTTTAAGCCAAAATTCATACTTGGTAAATTTGGAATAAAGCTTCTCTTTTCTCAGGGTCTTCAATATAATTCTCATGTGATCTTCATGTTCTTCCTTGCTCTGTTAATAGACAAGAATATCGTCTATAAAGACTACCACAAATTGATCAAGATAGTCTCTAAAGACTATATTCATCAGATCCATGAAGATAGAAGGGGCATTAGTAAGACCAAATGACATCACTATAAATTCATAGTGTCCATACCTTGTACGGAAAGCCGTATTTGGTATATCCTCCCTTTTTAACCTTAATTGATGATACCCTGAACGAAGAACAATCTTGGAAAAGTATTGAGCTCCACGTAGTTGATCAAATAGGTCATCAATGTGCGGGAGCGGATATATGTTCTTGATAGTGATATTTTTAAGTTCTCGATAATCAATATAGAGTCCTATTGATCCATCTTTCTTCTTAACAAATAGAACAGGTTCTCCCCAAGGTGACGCACTAGGGTGTATGAATCCTTTATCAATATTATCTTGGAGTTGCTTCTTCAATTCCTGTAACTCAATTGGGGCCATTCTATAAGGTGTCTTTGAAATAGGCAAAGCACCCGGTAAGAGTTCTATTGAGAACTCAACTTCACGATTTGGTGGAAATCCCGGTAATTCCTCCGGAAAGACATCATCAAACTCCCGTAAAATGGGAATATTCTTAATCGTGAGTTTCTAACCAACCATTTGAGATAAATTTCCTTCATTTAGTTGAATCAAGACCCATAAGATAGAAGAAATTTCCACTGGAAGGTTATGTTCATCCTTGCATTGATAGACGATCATAGATTGATCTGGAATATGTAATGTGACTTCCCTTCATTGGCAATTGATATGAGCTCCATATAAAGAAAGCCAATCCATGCCAAGAATCACATCAAATTCCACTATAGTAAGGATCACAAGATTTGTAGGAAGCACTTTCCCACAAACTTCGATCGGAGAAGAATTATAAACTTTTGATGCGACTGTTGTGCCATTAGGCATTGTCACAGCTAACTCAACATCTAATTGCTGAGGTAATACGGTGATACCCTTAAAAAATTCATTCGAAATAAAAGTGTGGATGGATCCAGAATCAAATAAAACATTTTCTACTTTAGAGTGGATGGTAAGTGTACCTTTCACCACATCGTTATCGTACTCCACATCACTGATAGAAATTGCATGCGACTTTCATTTTTCATTAGCCTTAAGAGTTTGTTGACGTCGACCATCATCATCAACCCTTGGATTAGGGTATTTATTGGCATAATGCCCCATCTCCTTGCACATGAAACATTGAAGTGTTATAGGTTTATTCTGTGTATCCCTGCCTTTGTTTGCATCATTAGACATCTTCTTCCCATCATCGCGGCATTCAAATGCCCGATGACCTTCATTTCCACATTTGAAACATTTACTTGTCCCTTTAAGACAACTCCCTCCATGTTTCATTCCACACATTGAGCATAAGGGAATGCTCATCTTCTTTTCAGTGTGCTCTTTACATTTTCCATTGAATTCCATTTTCCCCTTCTTATCAAACCCATATGACTGATGGGTTACTCCAATCTCCATCTCGACTTTGAGAGCACATCGAACGATTTCCTCATAGATATTGAAGTCCCTTATGGCTAACACCCTTCGAAGACTTGGTTTTAAGCCACTAAAGAATCCATCAATCATACTCTCAGGTTGGATAATAATACCAGAAGCGTACCTTGAAAGTCTTGTAAAATTTTCTTCATAGGTACCAACAGATTCATCAACCTTTTGCTTTAGATCAAGAAACTCTTTCTCCATCATTGTTCGGAGAATACGAGGTAAGTACTTATTGAAAAATAAGTTCTTGAACTCATCCCATTCCATGGACTCAATTTCATCCCTTTGCCTCGTATTCTTAATAAGATTCCACCATTGATCAGCATCTCCTTCCAAACGATACACTGCTAGGATGAATTTATCATGTTAAGAACATTGAAGAACTGAAAATATCTTTTCAGTAGTACTAATCCATTGTTCAGCAACTAATGGATCATTAGACCCACTGAAAGAAGGTGGATGCTGCCTCATGAAGGATTCAACAGAATGTTGCTCCTTCCTTTGCTCGTTTGGATGTCCTACATGATTCATAGCTTGAGAAAGTTGTGTGAGCATGGCTACAAGATTTTGCATTCCATCTCCCATAATGTTTCGTTGCTCAGGGGGGAAATCATTGCATTGCCCGTCGCATTCCGCATTAACATGGTTCCTTTGGGTTCCAGCCATTGACTAAAACCAAGAAGAATAGTGTGAGCAACACTAATTATAATATGAAAACCACATAATCAAGAATAAAATTTCACACTTAAGGTCTTATCGTAGGTTATTCATGGCCATTTCTAAAACACTAAGATTGTGTTCTATGCTTAGACTTATCCTTAGGGTTCTTACTAAGGCTTTCACATCCTAGTTTCTAAAGGTTGACTATACATTTCCTCTGATACCAACTATAACGGCCCATACATTACATACATTTTTAATGCTTCAAAATTGAATCATACTTATTACAACATATAATAAAACCACTAAAGGACTGTATAGGTATAGTGTCTTTAGAAACTAGGAAACATAAACAACTGGTTCATAAAGCGTCTACACTGTCTCCCATTTATTTCATCATATATATAGTCCCTTTTGGCATATCTTACATAATAAACTTCTTCCTGACCTGGGAAAGAAAACATACAAAAGGGTGAGATCAAATGCTCTGTAAGGGTAAATAAAAGATATATCAATCACATCATATAAATAAGCACATAACTTTTGGAAATCTTAACCTGCAAAAGAGATCATAATTTCATAACATGGGATAAATCATGGCAGTGAAATGTAATCACAATAATCATAACATAAAACATGAAACTTTGTGGAATACACACATAATCATTGAGAATCATTTCTTGTTAGTAAAGACGCATTTCCAAGACTATCTTAGTGGACAAAGTCCCTTTCTGAACCGAGTCACCCTCGTTTCAGTCCTGTTTCACTGAACCGGTATAACCTACCATTCCAGCCATATCTATCTCATGAGATATAAAATCTTTACCCAATGCATTGGAGGGAGATATAGGTCCCACCCATCTCATAATGATACCATTCTTGTGTGTGCCACAAAATCATAAATCATACATCATTACATAACCCATGTAATAAAAATGGGAATCTTAAACATCGTGACATCATAAAACAATTCATATAAGATAAAGGAATTCATAAGAATATTTCCATCACAACATAATCAAATCCATGTAATAATAGGGATAGAAACAGAACCCTATATTGTCTTATATGGAAAATATTTTTGATAAAACTCTTGAACTCCATTCTTGAGGAAAATATCCTTTCTACATCAAAAACATTTTTCCTTTCTTAACATGTCATAAAACATTAAACTAAAAGAAGTTGATTAAAAATAAACATGAAAACCTGTAAAGGAAGCTTCTTGGTAATAATTTTCTAAAAATCCATTCACTCCGTATAAGTTAAAAAAAACATTCGTTGTACTTTTTTCGGAAAAGTCAAAAAGTACCTCGTACGAAAAACGACAAAAGATTCCTTTCATGTCTTTTACTAAAAACTCACAAAAGGGTATCATTGGATTTAAACAATTGTAGGTGGATGGAAACAGTATTACATATTGATTAAACATGGATGTGGATGATAAAATACACCCCAGAAAATTCCAAAGTAAAAAAAATATCGGATAAAAATGAGATTGTGATATTTCCCTTACCTTAGGTCCGACTTGCTTTGTAAGTGTCCGAACCTCCTGTATAATGATTTAAATAATGTTATTGAATTATTCCAAATTCATACATATTTTTATGATATCATATATGGTCATATTCTTAGCTTCATAGTAGTAATTTTTCATTTCCACTTGTTATTTGGGTGTTTATAACTTTTTGTTCTTATGCGTGTTTTGTCGAATAAATTCTTATTCTTCTCTTTAGTTTATAGATACCTCATTTACAGAATGTTATTAGTGTAATATATATCATATTAATTCATTCAATTCATTTATATAATCATTATGAAATTAAGATCATGTAGAACGAGTCGCATCACATCGTGGAGACGGTATTCCGTACGTACGCACGAGTGATGATATTGTTCCTATGATCGTGGAATTGTATTGGAGTATATGTATACTATTTAAGAATCAAAATCATTTTAGAATAGTCATATATGGTCATTATTTACAACATTATACCCATCCAAGTAAGGTGGTGGTGGAAAATAGATTACACCACGGCGTGGAGACGGTATTCCGTACGTATGCACGCGCGATGATTTCTTTTTCCGTAGGATGGATCGATGGTGAAATATGGTTGTTTCATACTTATAATAAGATATAAGTATATGAGTGATACTGATGTTATTCCTTCATAATTAAACAACTAAAGAAGAAGAAGTGTAAGAAGAAATAAAGATGAAAGAATCGGTAACGGACATTACCTCTTCTTTGAATTGCTTCTTTGAGACCTTCTTTTAGGGCACTAAAATTTGACATTGAAGAAGACCAGAACCTCTAGGATGTCTCTAGGGAAGTGTAGAGGAGAAAGTGACAGGGGTTGGCCGAGCATGAAGGCTCCAAGAGGTGTGAGGAAGAGGGGGAGGAGGTTTCCTTTTATAAGGGAGGAGAGGGGCACCTTTGGAATAACTAAAACTATTATTTTATTATAAAGTCAAGTTCGGTTATAAATAGCTCAAATTGATATATTTATAAGCTAAGGTGGGGATGGGTCGAAATCCTCTCATCCAATAGAATTTAGACAAGTTTAGGTTCCTATTTTAACCTTATCATTTAGATTTAACATTAAGTTAAATAATTTTACTTTTTCCATGTCTTCTTGTGTTCTTATACTATAAGGTTAATAAACTTACTATAAGAAGCCAAACGAACCCCAAGTTGTTTATTATTAATATATATAACATTATATAAGTCATTTGGCCGAACCATAGATTTTTAGGAATAGAATAACAATTACCAAAATAATATTTGTTTTAAAAACCATTTTATGTCAATTTTGACACTATTTAGTAATTGGTTTTTGTGAAAATCATAACAGAATTATTAGTTCGAACCAAGTCAATTAAATCAATACTAACATGAAATATTAACCTATAAAATTAGTGGGATTCATAAAAAGTCTCATATAACATTTATTTTGGTGTTTATAACATCAATTATGTCAATATTTCATTAATAAGATAATTACTGCATCATCATTGTGTCATAAATATATTAAATTATTTAATGTCTAAAAATTACAAACAAAATACCATTATGTAGGAAATATTTTTAGATTTTTAATGAATATTTATAGTTGAATTTATCTTATGTATAACCCCATATTAAAAATTATTTACTTATTAAACATTGATTTTAACTATTTTAACCCTTCATTAAATAAATTAGTAATAAATGTCCTAATCTAATCCAAGTGGGCCTAAATGGTCATATTTTATTCCTAAGTTTGTTTTTGGTCGAATTACACTTATCCAATAGAATTAGAACATGTGTTAGCGTAATAATAATATCATCTTTACCCTTAATTACCCTATTTACTTTTTACCGTGGTAAAAAAAGTAAAAAGTTACTATTCACCAAAAAATTATTTTCATCTAATTGAACCACATTTTACTTACTGACATCAACCGTTTCTCTCGGATTTTTGAAATTCCACTCACAGAAGCGGTAAAATTAAGTGTTATGAAAAAAATCAGTTTTTTAACTACCACTTAGTGGTTTCACTATTTATCAAAAATTGAAAGTTTTCAGAAAAATACCAAAATTTCACCCTTGGCTAATCTCGATATTCCGAATCCAAAAATGAAGTCCATTTTGAAAAATAAAAATTATAATATTTCAAAAAGTGGTTATTACTATTCATAAAAACTAGTTTTAATAATATTTTAATAGCATATCGTTGTTTATTGAAACTCGGTATTGCGTACGACGCAAGCTATCGAGGAAGGTCGCGATTTCATGTAAAGCGAGTCAAGCAAGTTTTGTGTAGAAAAAGATTCCTTTGATGATTTATATAACATAAAAGTCTCAGGTGTTATAGTAAATAAGGTCTAATTTTCATTAAAATATCTTCTTGATAAATTTATATATCATAGAAAGGGGAATGGAATGGAAACAATGAAAAACCATAAATAAATATATTAGAATAGAATATATGGTTTTAATGTAAAATTATCATATTATTTCTTATATTTTTCAACATAGATATTCCTCAAAAGAAATGAGATTTCAACATAATCTCACACCTTCATTCTTACCATGATTAGTATGTGTTCAAAGCTAATATATAATAAATAAATATTTATTATCAATATATTATATAAACTTATTAATTCATAACATATCATACACCTTTATAGCAATTCTCCATTAAATTGATCATTTAGGTGAATAATGGTATGTTTTCATAGCCATTTAGGTTTGAGGGTTCGTTCCTTAACCCATGGTCATGGTTTAATTATATATATAATTCTAATTATCTAACAAGTATTAAAATTATTAACTATATAATAAATTAAAACTATTCAAAAAAATTCATCATGACAATTTATTTACACTAGTTCATCGAGATGAAAAATCGTATATACAATTGAGTGATGTCACCAATTTCGATGGATGAAATGAAACAAAGATCAATATTAATTATACAATTAAAAATAAACAATTATATTATAAATATCAAATATATTCAATAAATCTATCATTTTCCCCGTCTATTTAAAAAGGAAATGAAAAATGATCACATCACTTTGTGGAGGAGGTAGTTTTCAAATACACATGAGTGACATTATCATTTTCTTATGGATGAGATGGATATGGAAAATGGATAAAAAACCAAATAAACATATTAGAAAAGAAAATATACTATTATATTTATATAAATGTGGTCAAAAAACAATTGTAATAATTTTATGAAAAATAATCAAGGAAAAGATCGATATGAACATATACCTATTATTAAGGAATACTCCTTTGAGATGAACTTTAAGGATTCATGGATGGGTATAATGGAATAAAATAACATAAAATTCATTGATAATGATGTATGTAATGTATTTGGGTTGATATTGGTTTAACTAATGGTCAACAATGATGAGGATATAAGAGGATATGAGAAACCCTTTTATAAGTGATGGGATTTACATAGTTGTAATTATTAAGAATAATTAAATATAAAAAATAACATAAATTTTAATGTGGAAATAAATTGGATCAAATTACAAAAATAGATTATCAATATTAAAATTACATTAATCTATTAGGATTTAGATGTTATTTATGTAATTTTAACTATTATTGCTTTAGTATAAGACTTTTTAACCCATTTATAATTTTCTATAAAAATGAGTTTTTTACTTCAGTTACAATTAATGATGTCCAAAAGTGAGTGTGGTGTCATTAAAAGATTTATACATGATGATTATAAATATGGGAACTATTTTTTCATTCAATTCATATATGTGGTATAATTCTATTTAAAATAATATTACATAATATAATGAAAATGTTTATAGAAAAATGTATTTTTTTCCTAAAATAATTTAAACACAATGTTTCATGAAAAGAGGGATATCAAAGATATAGATCGTATTTTAATATAAATATGTCATTAAATATCTTGATGTTAAATTTTAACCCACTTATAATCATTTCTCCCAAATAATTGAATCACTAAGTTACAGTGAACTAAGGATTCATAGCCTCATCGCATTATTGAGTTCCCATATATATATATATATTATTTAAATTGATATTATTTTCAAAAGTACTTTGACTAGGCGAGTGGTCATATTTCATAATATGTAAACTATTTGATCCACCTATTTTTTCATTTAACATATATTTTGACCCCCTATTATAAATTTTTAGTTATGTACCTATGAAAGGAAATGATTATACTTCCTTAGGATAGACACATGGAACACATCATGTATTTAAGAGATATCCAGTTGATGTTTTTATAGATAACTGAGAATCCTCATTGAATTATGAATTTAAAAGTGATTGATATTCCTATGGATCATAATACCCATTTATAAAAATTTGACCACATTATTCTAATGATATACTTATATAAATACTAGTCCACCAACATAAAATTATAGAGCTCACGGATGATTATCAAAAAAACATTTCTATCTAATTTTATATGTATTTATCTTATGAAAAGGGATCTTTCCTTATCATCCATATCCATATATAGATCAAGTCCAAATTTCCTTTTTTTCCTCTATCATTATCCTAGAACATTGGTGATCTACAGTAATTTTAATTGTGGGGTTCATAAAGAGCCATTAGAATTGTTATGTTGGAGTTATGTTAGTAATAAAACATAATCATAGATAGGTATTTATTCCCAAAATGTTTAAAAACGATAAAAATTTCTCCGAATGTAATATCAAGTTTTCAATGATCACAAAAAACTGACTATCTTTTTGAATTTGATATGGACTGATATAGTTCATCGATACATTCAATGATTTTTTATTAAATCTATATAACTTTTTTTTGTAATCCTCATATCCTCATAAAATATAATTTGATGCTCTATTTCATGAAACCTTTGAATTTAATTTTCTTATATCAGGGAATTTTGATCAATATATATATATATATATATATTGATTTTATTGAAATGTATTTACTTTATATATGAGATAAACTATAACCCAAAGATCATTATAACCTAAATTTTTTCTGGGGATTATGAAAATGAATTCCATGGTAATTATTTCCCATTTATACTCTAGTATGGGTAATTTTTATAAATTCCATATATAATTTCATCATTCATCCCAAATTTTCTGACATAACAAGCATTGAGATATATAACTCATAATATAATTTCCCATGTTTTATAGCTATGAATACAATTTCATATCTCTATACATATTAATTCATATATAATGATGTTAGAATTATTAACTATGTTCATATTCAAATATATCATTCATCAAATCTGGTTTTAATTAAACACATAAAAGGTTATTATTCCTGATCATTCCATCATATTCATGTTTCAATATAGGAACATTATTCACTATCTATTCTATTTCAGTATCATCTTATTGTGCCTCTATAATCATAACATTAATATATATTACAATATTTATCTATGAAACATACAATCTTTATTCCTTAAAATGATTGTATGGTCTATATTTTCCAAATCCATTATAATTTCATATCATTTCACTCATCATGGATAAACTAGAATGTTTATATGAAATCTAGAATCATCCCCCTTTTTCTATTTTTGAGGGTGGTAATTTATTGAGTAGTCATAATCCTTAATAAAATCCATTAATATCATTTTTCACATATTTAGCAATTTTTTGTGAATGTATACTGAATTGTTTTATTATCAATATATATATCTATCAGATTCCTCAACATAGAGATAATTCATCTACATTTTTAATGAAAAAATTACTTCTTTTAACAAAAAATATCGAGTCTTGAATTTTTTTATTTTAATTATCAATTTTTTGAGTCATAACTATTCACCATATCATTTGGCAAGGGGATCATAATTTTACATACTTCTGCTCAAAAGTATGATTCAAAAAAAATTGTATAATGTTTTCAAGAAAAATATTTAGCATCACCGAATAATATAGTCTTACATTCGCTTGTATATTCTTGTTCTAGATATTTTAATAATTAGGAATATTTAAAAAAAATCCCTAAAATAATTATTTTTTCGGAATCTAAATAATTCTATGAAAACCTCAACTCTACTCAGAAGAAACAACTAATCATGAAATGAATCTAAAATTTCTTATACTTATGAAATATCTATGTGGAAAAAAATTACAAAACAATGGGGTGAAAAAGATTTAATTAGGGGTTTTAAAAAGCACGAAATAAATTTTAAAACAATACTTTTAATAAAAATTGAAACAAATTCATTCTATATCATGAAAATTGATTTTAATTAAGCGGTTGTATAAATAGAAAATTTTCATTTCCCATTAACATTCATTAGAGGTTTTAATAAAATAAAAATCATGATAATTTCTTGAAAATACGTTGTAATAATAAAATATCCTTTAAATAAAATCCTATGTATTTTTAATATATTTGGAAATATTTTTTCAAGGAAATACAATTAAACATGTTTTAATAAATGTCTTAAATTTAATCAATTTCTGCTAAAAAATACTTCATAATCATTGGAAAAAAACCAATTATACAACTAGGATCATTGATAACATATAGGGAATATAGGTTACTTGGTGGACAATTTTCCTTAGGATTTTGGTTAACTCTCCATCCCTTATCATGTATATAGTGTTAACTACATAATTTAAATAAAATATTATTTATATTCTCCTTTTCTTCATTGGACCAATCTATCAAAACATTATTTTCAAAATATAATCCACCTGTATATTTATATATAAATTATTATATACATATATATAAGATTATGTATATTTTTTCAAATAGTTACTGGAAAATAGAATAAATTTGTAGATTAAGAATGAGAACACCAATTAGAATGAATTAATTGATTTACAAAAACAATCATACAAATTAAACATCAATATACGAATTAATTTCTTAAAAAAAACCATTTTCAGATCAATATATGGTTTAATAGAAAATATTAACATTAATTTATAAATATGAAAATAGTGTTTCAAATAAAATAATAATTATAAAATCCTAAAAACAAATATTTAAAATTAGATTATCTTAAAACCTAATCCTGTTAAGTGGGAGTATTATTTTAAAGAAAAATTAAATAACTAAACCTTATTTCACAAAAAAAAAATAAATGAGTATTTCCTTAACAAGGGTGTATTTAAAAAATTAATATTCGTTAAATTTTATTTATAAACTACTCTACATTATTTATACATTGAAAACTCATTGATCCTTTCAAACTATACTCCCTATAATATCTCATTCACATAGGTAATAATTGAGACAGACTCTTTGCCTCCCATCATCGACTGAGACATAAGGAAAACATGTTTTTCTTTTATGTACTGAGAGTAATGTATTATCATTATATTTTTACTTAATTGATGCATGATATTCCATGATTATATATACATATATATTTTTCAATGTGTTTGTATATTATTGTAAATATATAATAGATATACTATGATAATTTCAAATAGAAGAAAATAACTTATGTAATTTGATCACTCATGTTTTCGTATTTTATCATCATCCCTATCATCCAAAAATATAGAAATCTTCCTCTTATTATGTGTGATTGTGTGTGTTTTTAGATAGGTTTTTAGGGTAACCAAATAGATTCTTTTCAAATATGGGGATAAATACATAAACCATGCTCATTTCATCGATGGCTTCATCCGACCCATACTCCATCATCCCATGAATTAGTTACAATTGATTATATATTTACTAATATATGTATATATATATCACCATTATTTGTCATAGTATTTAGTGGAAGAAGTAATGTGATACATAATAATTTTTTGTGCAATATTTTTATAATTACTATATAAAATTTATTCCAAACGTATCACATAGAAATGGATGTAGAATACATATGTTGAGTGTATCTTTTATCAAAAAAAATTGATAGATTCACTGTGATTAATATATCACCCCACATAATCTATTTTTCAATTTCAAGAATATATGTCAGGATTGGGATTTACCCCTCAAACACACTCTTCATGGATCATGCCACCCCGTGATGACCCATTAGAAATATCAAGATAACCCTATGAATGTTATGTATAAATTATTATTTACATGTGACTAATCTAATGTATATCCAACAGTACCACTACTGACTCCACGGGTTGATGATTGGATAGTCATTAGCTTGTCTGGCCTAATCTCCACAAAGAGGTAGGAGTGAGATTGAATTTGTTTTACTTTAACTAAGTATAAATTACTTATTATATATAATATATGAAATATTGTAGTATATATATCTTAATATATTATATTTCATTAATTAATACATTGAATTTAACTATTATATTTTTTAATAATATTTCAGAATGATCATAAATAAATAAATATATATATATATATATATATTTGTAAAAATAAAATGATTATATTCTAGTTTATAATGTATAATGTTCTAATAAATTTAGTATTTATCATATTAAAATTTTAATTACAAAAATTATTCCATATTTTACAATAAAAAACAATCACTAATAATTGATTTAAAAAAATAAATTTTTATTTTATTTTTATTTTATCTGAAATTATTTAGAAATAAATTTCATGTGATCATATGATACCCCAAAAGGGTTATTTTTCCATTAAATAAATAATGAATCTTATTTTAAAATTTTACATATAAATAACATTGTTACATTATCTATTTTATTCGTTAATTTTATAATTATATATGGAGAATAGATTTTCATGGTTAACCAAAAATAATAACGTTTTAACCTTTTCATTATTATGTAATGTTTCATTTATTGTCCCCTTGTTCTATTAATGATAGTTATCAATGTATCTTTTTTATAACATCATTTATTTATTATCTGTTAGGATTGTTATATTGTTTCATATTATAATCATTAACTCAAAGATTATTAAGGATATATTCTGTGTTATCTTACTTGTTTTTCATAGTAATTCATTTTCTGTGATCTTTAATATCATTATCGAATATATATAAAAATATATTGATGTTATGTTCATTACCGACACTTTTTAATTCATCAATAATTTTATTTATTTAGTATGGGTGTTAAGTGATGAAATCTATTAAAATAATTAAGCATTTATTGTAAATCCAATAAAATGAATCGGGTGTTATACTCCCACCTAAAAAACTTATTAGACAGAAATTTAAATTATACCATTCATAGAAATTAAATGATCCAAATAGAAGATTCTTGTTCCATTATGTATTTCCCATGTTACTATGGAATTCCCTAATCATCATCATTTATTAATTCATGAAGGAATATTGTCCATGTTTTAAAATAGGGTTTCAGGTATATGTTGAATTTTTTTTACATCCTTTTCCAGAAGAGATCTCACATAAATTATATCATATTAAGGATGTAGTAATAAAATGTTAGGAATAAAATTTTCATAAAATTTAGTTTCATTACGTCAAATGTGCCTGATTTTTATAAAACATATTGACTTAGTTTGTTTCAAATATTCTAATGAATATTCGATAGAAATATTGAATATATTCTGAAATTGTTAATGATTTAAAATAAAGTACATATTAGTTGGAAAATGGATCCCATATTTAAAAAATATTTATAAATAATCTTGGGATTATAAATAATAGTATATAGTGAAATATTAGAAAATACAGTCATGATACCTCTCTCTTCAAGATAAATGAATGACATAGAATATTTTATTAAAAATATATCGTGACCTAGGGTTATTTGTTTAGTATAAAGGAGTTATTTCATATATTATGTAACTATATATAGGATAATTATTTATTAACAAAGGGTTATTAATGTTAGGAGAAACTATTTGAAAAAATTGTTTCAATTATATCATCTGGTGGAGTCTGAAAGGTAGTTTGAGATTCTCCTCCTTTAATATTTATTCTATTCCCCAAATAGCCAATAGTTTATAATAGATTTTTTTTAAAATATCCCACACTAATTATAGATAAAAAATATTCATTTCCCTATTTTATATATTCTAACATCCATTAGTCAACAAAACATTTTCTTAGAATATTTTTTTGTTAAAATACAATATTAATGATTCTTAAATATAAGACCTTGATATTCTAGAAGAATTACGAGATTATTTATAGATAATAATGTCTCTAAATATTAACTTTAAATATAATCACCTAATAACGAATAATAAAATTATACCACATAGATAATACTTAATAAATATTATCATAATATCCAAATTTATTAAAACATTTACTTTAATACAAAATCAAATTCCATCGGACCACACAGTCGAGGTCGATGCGGAAAATAGAATATGTGTGTGGGTGTGTAAATAAAATATTTAATATCACTGAATAAAACACATTATAATATTTTAGAGGATCCTTTACTTTAATGAATATCTAGAATGATGAATATTAAAATAATATTATCTTTAAAATTTGGATTTTTTTGAATATAAAATGTTATATGTTATCTACAACTCCAATATGACCAAACTTATATTCATTAACTAACTCTAAAATAGCTTCTACTCAGTAATATATCCAGCAATTTTTTTTTCAAAAAATATTATGTGGAAATATTTTGTAATGTGTTTTAAAAATCAAGGTATTCATTTAATGAAATATAATGCATCTTTTTTAAAACATTGTTCTACAAACCTAGAAAATGTTATTTAATAAAAAATTTGTAAAACAATTATTCAAATTTACCCTCTAAAATATTAATGTGTTTTCACAAAATTTATATCAACATGATTATTTTACAACACTCTATGATAAAAATATATTTTTAAATCAAATATTTTCACTTATATGAAACAAATAAAATTCTTTTGTTATAAATAAAACATGATACATTTGAAAATAAGTCACAAAATAAATACATTTTCTAAATGCATTACAAGATTTGAAAACCAAAATAAGATGAAAGATACAATATTGATGGCTATAAGGGTCCTACGCATTACATGGTGGACAAATACCTATTAGTTTTGGGTCCACTTCACATCCTGCATCATTTTTACAACGCCTAGGTGCCAAAATTTGATAATTTTTTTAGCTTTCTCCCTTTTCACTTGAGTTTTCCATCAAAACTATATTTTCAAAATATTAATGATGGGAATATATACATATAAAAAGTAACACACATATATTATGACATATAATAATATATATATTTTTAATTAATATGAGTCAAATGAAAAAAAATTAGACTATGAAATGGGAATGTGGTGAGAATAAATTATTTTATGGTTGAACAACACAAAAAACATAAGAAACATGAATTAGAAATTTTATTTTATAAAATTTTAAACTAAAAAGATGTCATCTTTTTAATAATCATTAATTTCATATAAACTTTTACAAATCATAAGATGCATAAACATAAAATTATATTTTTAAACTCCTAAAAACTGCCGTTATAAATTAAAATATCTTAAAACATAATCCCCTTATGGGAGGATTTATTTTATAAATAAGTAAAAATATTAAAACATGTTTGACATAAGATTATGAAATAATATTTCCATTATAAGGGATTTTTTTAATATAAAATACCTAAATGTTTTTGAAATATTTTCCTCTAATACAATTATTTTATAATTAAATTTTATTGAACCATTCAAATTATCCTCCTTTTGAGATATCCATCAAAATGTTAATTTTTGAGACACACTCTCTTTGTCTCCCTCTCTCTTCCAAACAAAAATTAGGGGAAAAACATTTATATATATATATAAAATTTTAAATATTTTTGTAAATGTTTTGTGATTTTGGACAAAGAAAAAAACAATGGGTGCACTGTGATCTTTTGTGTTTTGACATTTTATCTTCATCCCATCTCTCCAGAAATCCCAAAATATTTAAATG
The DNA here is from genome assembly GCA_963277665.1 of Viscum album. Classification (NCBI taxonomy): domain Eukaryota; kingdom Viridiplantae; phylum Streptophyta; class Magnoliopsida; order Santalales; family Viscaceae; genus Viscum; species Viscum album. The sequence continues at coordinate 1,600,527,431 of OY728161.1, forward strand.
AATATATATTTATACATGTGTGTGTATATTATCTATAGACATCACAATAGTGATGTTTTGAGGATGGGGATGACATCTTAAACAATGATCATGTCCTGGAGGGATTCATCCAACTCCCACTACATCATCCCATGCATCATCTTCACCAAATTATATATATACTCACATATATTTATAGATGTCTGTGTGTGTTTTTGTGTGTTTCTGTGTGTGTCTGTGTGTGTCATAATGGATTTGGTTTTTTAGTAGAAGAAAGAATATGACACTGGATAATTTTCAGTATCATTGATCTAAAATGATCATGTAAACATAATTTTAATTACATATGTATAAAAACTGTAATGAGCATGCCCACATTAAAAAATAAAAATTCTTTTCATCACATAATAATTTAACCTTTGAACCCTACAATTCATGTGTGGGTATCTAGGTAGGTTTTGTGATTCTCATAACACACACTTTCCACATAAGAAACATCACCCAATTCTAACGCATGTCTATTTTAGATAAATCAATGTGCAAGCTATTTAGGCACACTGCATCACCTTTCCAAATACCCACTACATCCAAGTCACATTTTTCAACTCTAGGGGTTTATAGTAATTTTTACATTATCTTGGATATCATCGACTCTCTACGTAGTTTACAATTTCTTAGATATTTTTTTATTTTTTCTATTTAAAAATTACTTCTAATGGGTACATTTAAAATATTATAATACTTATATAACAATATTTTCTTTTTTATATATTATTTAATATTTATTAATTGTTATATTTCATAATTTTATTAAATCTCTATTAATAAAATATAAATATTAATATAAATATTTATTTAAATTAAAATTAGTATAATATATTTATAAATGTATTAATATTCAAACTATTTATTATAATTCCTTATGTAATTTTTAGTTTTGAAAAAAATTCTATGATTAAAAATATGAAGTACTGCATTTAAGGAGGTTATTCCATAATTTATATTCCATTAAATTATTGTAATTTTATCTGAAAACAATTAGAAATAATATTCCTCCAAATGGATAATACCAAACCCCACCAATAACCATTTTATCCACTATATACCTAATTCCTCTTATAGTTCTATTTTACATAGAAATATGATATCTATTTTTTTTATCATTTCCATTCATTTTTTAATTGTTTTTGGAGTGTCAATTTTCATTTCAATTCATTTTTAGGAATTCTTCAACCTTTCCATTTTATGTTAATATTCATTTATATTCCCCTAGATATCTTAGTTATATTTTGGAATCTACATTATTCATATAATTATTTATCTCTTATTTTGTGGTATTATTATTTTATTTCACCATGTAATGATGAACTCATATTCTATAATTCACATGTTTCATTTTATATTTTGGGTTGTGAATTGTAATTTTAATATTTTGATATTGTATACCATTACTTCATTTCAATCTCAATTTCATATTGATATATTCTATAAAAATATTTTATAATTCATCATTAGTTTCATTTATATGGGCTTAATGTTAAGTGATGAAATCTATTAAAATAATTACTCAACTGAAGGGAAGGAAATAAAATGTTTATAGGTGTTATAAGGATGTATGTTAATCCCTTCATTAATTTATCACTACATATCACTAATTGTTAACCAATATATATATTAGTGTCAAGAAAATTTCACATCACAACATTATATTAGGTTCCTTGAATGTTTCCTCACAATAATCTCTAAAAATGAACATGGATCGGTTCCATGTACCCTTAGTTATTGGATTTGACGACCATGATAAATCCTTCCCTAAAAATTTTTAGTATCTAGACTACCAAAAACACTATATATATTAGTCCCCATGGTCAGTCTAGAAAATTAATTAATAACACCATTCATTAATGGATCCAACTAAATATACTTTATTTTTATTATATTTACAACTAATGAATCTTTATTTGTCAAAAATTATTATGTCCCAAATTTGGAATAAAACATTTCCTCCACCTATGTATTCAATATAATCCACAAATGATCATCATTCTCTTCCTTATTCTTGGAAAATAAAAGAATATAATTTATAAATAACAATGGAAACTGATCAAGGTGATCTATAAAAACTATTTTCATTAAATTCATGATGCAAATAAGGTAATGTGTTTGTTTAAAAGTAATCAATATTAATTAATAGTGGTCATACCCTGTAATAAAGGTTGTATTTGTTATTTACTCATTCATGGAACAAAATTGATTTTATGAATAATAGTGGTCAATCATGTAAAATTATTATTATATACACAATTGATTAAAAAATTCATCAATACAGGGTAATGGATAATTTTTCTTGATAGTAATTCTGTTATGTTTTTGATAATCAATGCAATGATGAATCGAGTAATCTTTATTCCTAAAAAAGAGTAGATTCACCACATAATTATGTGGTAGGGAGTATATATCCTTTAACTATAATCTCCATGATTTTCTTCTTCATTTCCACAAGGTCAATCCTAGAAATTATACATGGAGTAGTTTGAATATATATAGAACCAGGTGTGATAACAATTGAATATTATAATTCATGATTCCTCGAAAGAATAATATGTACTTTCGGAAAACTATTAGAATACTACCATGAAAATGGAATATCTTCAATGTTGAGTTTCACCCTAACCACTTGAGATAAATATCCCTCTGAATATGTAATATTTACTATTAAATAGAAGCAATTTAGATAAAAAATTCATATTATTCCTTCAATAAAAAGAAGAGTATAGGTTGTTTTTGAATATCACATGTTACCTCTATTCCATGTAAATTTATATGTGATCTATATAAATAAATACAATCCATAAAAAATAACATGAAATTAATCTATATAGTGATTCTCAATATCTACAAGTAGCATAATCCCAAAAACATATATTGGAGAGATTTTATCGACTTGAGATCTGGTCATCATACATTTAGGATTTCTAATGGATAATTCAATATCTAGTTATTATGGGGGTGATATGAAACATATATAAAATTCTTCATGTATGAACTATTTGGTGTAACCATAATAAAAAATAAATTTCAACTCTATTTTAGATTAATTGTGTATCTTTCACCACTTCATTATCATGACCAAATTAATTAGTTGTGATTACACGAGATTTCCACTAATCCATGGGATTGAGAAGTTATTAAAATTTATTGACATCATTGACCATGGATTCAAGCATACATTGTATAATGTCCTTACACTATGTAGTTGTGGAATTAGGTAATGGGTGGTTCATTAAACAAATATTTCACCACATTTATTTTATTTTTTGTTCATTATATATATTTGTAATTAGTTTCTAGAAATAATTTTTTTTCATACTTGAATCATTTACCATTCCGCTTGAGGTTATTTCCCTGATGCTTCCTTCCACACTTCATTTATAATGTAAGATTCAGTATCTTCCACTGTCGCGTTTATTATAGAAATTTCCCTCAAAATTCCTATTTGTCCTCTTATAAAATACTAAAAAAATGATGGTAGTATCCACACTCCATTTATTCCTTAAGATAAAAGAAATCTATTTTTCACAGTAATTAAATTACCATCAAGAAAGAACCTTCTAGATAATAGGTTTTAGGCCACTGAAGAAATGTTCAATTTTTTTATGGGGAAACCATAAAATATAAAATCATACTTCCTAATATTATCTAACTTTCTTCTTATGTACTAATATCTTCATCATCCATATTTCTAATCTCAGGGAATTTCCTTTCAGTTTTCATGTGAAGAGTTTTGGGAATTCAAATTATAATAATCCTGACCCCAATAGCCCAGAGTATGTGGTTATTTTATTATAATGGAAAAGATATAAGAGATTTCAACATTATGTATTTATCAATTTAGTATTAATTAAGAACTAGGAACATACATGTGTCCATTATAACATCTGTAATTTATCTTATAAAAAACAGAAAAATAAACCCCTCCCATGACACGTATTCAAATATTTTATCATCATAACTTTGGGAAAGAAAATAAATAAACAGGTGAGATAAATTTCTCAATAAGGGTTACATGTATCCCAAACCTGATCCAATAATAGGTAAAGAAAAATCAATAAGGCATAAAAATAAATAAAGGCAAGTACCAAAAATAGATATGATGTTTGATTAATAATCTGAGAATGAAAATGCATCTATATATTTAATTCATATAAAAATATCATGGATAATAATAATTGAATACCGAATGAATAAAATTAATAATTATTCGATTCCATGTATTCGATATATTAACCACTACTATTATTATATTTTCAAAGATGGTTTAATTATATGTGTAGAAACCCATCCAATTATTCTAGGGATTAAACTCCAAGGATTCTCAACAAGTATTTTGTATCATGAGACATGTTAATGAATCAATGGGTTAAATAATCTCAGGCCCCAACTATAACTGCATTTGCATATAATTCATCATAAACATATTTAAATCGTGAATAAAATTTATTATAAATATATATATATATTGATTATTGGATGCATATTTATCAATATTTCACCAGTTAACATTTTATTCAACAAAGACACCATATTTAGATATGATATAATGATTCAAAAATAAACACTTCCATGATACAATAAATATTGATATTTATGAGAAATATAATTTAAAATGAAAAATTATCTCAAAGGGGTAGTAGATACAATACATGAAAATTACTAAATGCAGAATACAATGTTTATCCAAAGGAAATGGAATTTCAGACAAAGCCCCCTAACTTATCTATGAAAGCATTATGTACTTATCGTTATTTTTATGGATAATGAAATTAGATTAATTAATTACACAATAAATAACATATTAAATATATAATTCATTTATTATAATTTTATTATGTTCATATATATACTTTCATATTTGTTATAATGCTTAATTTTATTTCTCCGAGATCATTTGTTTCATGGTATTATGGTATGTTCCCTTATGTATATTTATGTGATTTCTTTCAATGTGGAAGAATGAAACTAGAAGTGGAATGGAATGATATTAATATAATTCTATAATTATAAATTCTATTAATATATCATTTTATTATATGTCATGATGATGATTAATTATATAAATCATTATTGAAATATTATTATTTTATTTTGGCAGTTTTTATAGCCATAAAGAAATAATATTAATTATTTATTATTGTGTTTATATATTAATTATTTTAATTTAAAAAGTATTAATAAACATATTATAATTTTTTTACCAATTAAAAGTATTTGTTAACTATCTTTGAAGGGAGTAACGAAAAATGAATGTGTGTTATCCATAAAAGTGGTGAATTGACAACTCATGGATGATGTTATCATGTTTAGAATAAAAAGAGAAGATAAGATACATGAAGATGGATATTTAATTAACATAATAAAATTATATTTTATATATCATAATGAATTTTCCATTCCACTTTGGATAAGGGATGTGATTTGTGGATTAGAAAAGAATATTAATTATTAGAGAAAAAAGGATGAATTTACATCTCGTATATCTTCTCCTTAGGGACCTCCTTAGGACACCTGGAAATGGACTTTTGATACAAAAATAATTTATTTTAAGTGTTTAAGAGGATTGGGAAGATATTTTGGTAAAATATATCAATTAATTAAGGCTTATATGGTGTGAGGGGAAGAGGAGGAGAGTGTTGGTATTTATTGAGGGTGGAGATAGGTGTTTTTGATTATTTTATTAAATTGTTTACTATTTTGAATCAAGTATATTGGTAGAGTAAATTATAATGACTAATTATAGTAAAAAATGATTATGAGTTTGAACTAATGGTTTTATATAACATCCAATACTCAAAATTTCATTTATTTAGCTTTTAATGTCAAATACCATAAATTACTAAATTTCATTATTCTCCATAAATTCAATTAATTAAAAAAAACACCAAAAATCACCCAAACCATTTTTTAATATTAGATTTCAAAAACATACTCCACTTTAGGAAAATAATTTTATAATTATGTTAAATTTAAATATTCCTTAAAACCAATATATTTAAAAAAATGTTAAATTTTAATATTTTAATTGATTTTACAATACATTGAAAAATTAGTTATGGCCATATAAAATTATATTATAATTACTATAAAAATATTAATTTATTTATATATTTTATAAAAATAAATTTTATTCCAAAAGATTATATTAATTATAAAATGATAAATATAAATTTTCATTCCAAAAATTTACTAACACTTAATTTATCATTTATTTAAAATATATTTACATATTATATGATATAAATATATCATATGTTCGTTTATGAGATTCCAAAATTTTATTTATAATTTACAAGGTACAAATATTATTTTAATGGATATGGTACTATTCTTAATGGTTATAAATATTTTCCAATGGTCATGTTACTATTTAATATTATATCACAGTTCGTTTGGTCAATGTAAACTATTAAATAAATTTAATTTATTTAAGAAGATAAATACTGTAAAATCGTGGGGTGTAATATTCTTCTCTAATTTGAAATTTTCTCCATAAAAAATTATCTTCCATCTTTACGGCTAAATGTATATGGGTTTTTTTCCATATAACATCCTCAGGTTTTCATATTTCTTCTTCCTTTCTATTGTTTTTCTAGAAACTACTACCAATCTGGTTGTCCGATTTATCAATATTTTATATCTAATATCCATAAGTACGATTGAATTTTTGTAGTAAAAAAAATTAGTTTCTTGTTATATTTCTTCAAAGGTGAGTACATGATTTGGTTCTGGAATTTATTTCATTAATAATGATATATGTAACAGATATTGAACTTTGGAGAGACATGGTGGAAATGATAATCGGTAAGCTACAACTCCAATTTTGTTCAGAATTTTGAGTGGGTTGATGTCATTAGGATCAAATTTCCCTATCATATTGATCCTTATATCACCCTTACAAGGAAAAATTTTTTTAAGTATTTATCTACCACTTGAAATTCTAAATCCATTCTCCGGTTTTTAGCATAGATATTTTTCCTAATTTATGCTATATTAATATGAGGCTAAATAGTCTTTAACTTTTTTGTTATTTCCCCAATAAGTTCTTTGATGGAACTCCCAAATCATAGTTTCCTATAGTTAATGAAATATTTTATTAAATTCTCATGGTCAATATAAAATCAAATCCTAAATGGAAAATCAGTTTAGTAGTAATTTAAATACTATATAAAAACATAAGTTTACATTACATATTGAAATGAAAAAAAAAATTGTCCCCTTTGAAAACTCTCATATCCCTTATATTATTCCCTATTTTTCCAATATAATATACTTCTTCACATCCAATGGGAAAAATGAAACATTAGAAATTGGTGAGCTCAGATACCCACTATGGATAATCATTATAGTGGAAGCTATCATTAATAAGAATAATATTTTAAGGAAAGGTATAAAACAAAAACAGATAGCCTTGTTAACATAATATTAAGAATAATATGTAAAAAATAAATCAAAAAAATACTACATTAAAACATTCACATTGATATTATAATTGTTTAATAATCACATAAAATACCAATACATACTCTCATAATGATGAAATGGATAATGTTGGAAATCATAACTATATCATTAAGTCATCTTTCCAATACCATTACCATACCATCAAAGACTTGTACCAAGACACTAGAATGTCTAATGAGACCTTATGATGCACCGAGGGCCAATATCAGGCCTCTCTCATCACATACTAAGTCCATTTCATTCCACATATAAAAAGGGTGAAACATAACATAAAAGTTCACATAAAAATTATCATATGAAACAACATATATTTTTATCATACACTATGAATTGTATAAACATACCACATCATAAATAAAATATATCACAAACCCTTCACAACAATATGGAATATTGTATCATATTAATTCAACATCAAATAAGCATAAAATCTTACAGAGGATGTTGACATAAATAAATTAATTTAACAATTTAATTATAATTCGTTTATATAGAAATCTATTTTCACATTAAAACCATTTAAAAGACATGAAATTATAAAATAAAACACATTTTGTGAAAATAACCTTGTAATAATTTAAGATATTTTTCGAAATTTTAAGGCATTATAATTGATTAATATAGCTGCACACGCCTTATAAGTTAAAAAGCAATCATTACATCGTTTGTTGAAAAGGTCATAAAGTACATCGTTTGGAAAATAATGTAAGGCATCCATTACTAAAATTTTGAAGAAAGTAAAACATCTGTAAAACTAACTTAAATAATTGTCAATAATATTTTTAAACACATTTTAAGAAACATGTATATGGATGATAATGATGTCCCAGTAGATACATACGTATAAAAAATATCGAATAAAAATCGGATTGCGAAATTAACCCTTACCTTGTATTTTCCGTTATTCAATGGTGTGTTAACCTACATTATAATTTTTAATCAATGTTATTATATTATACCGTAACCATATACATATTTATTATATCAAATATGACCCTATTTTTTCGTTTTGTTATTAATATTTCAGTATTTTCATTCTTTCAGGTGTTAACTGCTTCATTTTCAGAATCATGTTTTGTCGTGTAAATCATATTTTTTATACATTTTATGTATTATATTCATATCCAAAATGATTTTCAGTGTATAATAATTTTTTTTACTCATCATTAAAATTTTATAATAAATTTTCAGTTGTTATGGTGGTAAATTAATCATGACGTGTCGTGGAGATGGTAGGTCGTACATAAGCATGGGTGACGATATCATTCACTTGATTGTTAAATGGTATAGAATTGGATGAAATATTAGCTATAAAAAATAACAATAAAGTTATATATATTATTTATATCAATTATACTCATCACTATATCAATCCAAATAATGTATTGTTGAATACAAAATTATGCCACTGTGAGGAGACTATTAGTCGTACGTACACACGCATGGTGATATTGTAATTAGTATGATGGATAAAATGATGTTTAAGTTTATTCAATAATTATAATAACATATAATTATATCTATTATACTAGATTTGTTATTTTTATATGGGAAACACATATTAAAGGGATGTAGATAAGAAAATAACTTTGATAGGGGTGATAAAATAATTACCTCGTTTTCGGGTATCTTTATTTGGATATCTCAGAAAGACTTCATGGGAAAGATTGCTGACCAAATTGTGGCCTCTAGGATGATTTGAGGAATGTTGGGAGAGTACATATTAAGTGTTTGGAGGATCAAAAATACTTTTTGGTGTTAATTATTGATATGTAAAAGTTCCCTTTAACAAGGAAGGTGAAGGGAACCTTTAGAAACACTAAAAATATTAATTTATTATAAAATGATTTTTGTTTTTAAATAGATAATTTTTTTTATTTCATAGATAATATAGGGATGGGTTTTAAATACACATAAAAATAATATTTATACATGTTTTTTATTTACTTTAATCTTTATCGTTTTGACATATCCATATTTATTTTAATTTATTTTATTATGGTCATGATGTTCGAAATATTAAATGTTTATAAAAATTTCTTTATGTGGTTTAAAATTTTCATTTTTGATAATTTATGAAATTTTATACCTTATTATTTTGACTCTATAATTTTTAAATACTCTTACGACGTATAAATAATTTAATAAAATGTGAGTTTTATAAAAATATCAATACTTTTGATTTTGTCATTATTCATTTATTTGACATCAAATAAAATACTAACATAAGATAAATTAAAAACAAAATTATTTAATACACTAATAACATGTCATAAAGACCTATAAAATATGGGGATGAAAAAAAATAAGGTCATATTATATTTCATTTCATATTTTTTAAATCTTTTATTTGATATTTCTATTAACAAAATAATTTATAGATCACTATTGTGTCATCATTAATGGTAATTATTTAATATATAAAATTAATTAATAAATTTATTTGATTTAGATAATTTTTTTATATTTCCATAGACTATCTATAGTTGATATTATTTTTGGTTATCCAATTATTAAATTTTATATTTCTATGTATAATGAGATTTTTACATTTTGTCACATTCATTTATTTTTAATATATTCGCATTATATTCATGGGATAGGGGCCATTAATGGATTCCATTTAGAACCATATATGGTCAGGGTCTAATTTAGTCATCTATTTATATTTTTATATGTGTTATGGTAATTTCATAATGTTATTTTGTCCTTTAATTAGGTGATTTACCTAAAACCATAGTAATAAAAATAATTACTAATGTTAGAATACATAATGCTCAAATATCAATGGATCCTATTAAAATAATATGGACCCGCTGATTCCAAATATAGAATCCATTTTTATGATTTAAAACATAGTTTTATACTAATAAATTTCAGATTAATTCCTATTGTCAAAATAAGAAAATGGGTTCTTTAAAAGTAAAAAACATCAAAATAATGACATGAGTTTAAATTTATTTTTATCGTGAAAATAATTAAAATGACATAAATTATAATAACTGATAAATATAAAATATAATTATATTTTAAAACCCTTTAAATTTATAATTTATCAATATAAATTATTTCGAATAATACGTTGTTTTTAATTAAAAATTTGTATTTTTCACTATTCATCAAAATTTTAATGTTATCAGAAATACCCCAAAAAGGTATCTAATCTAAAATTTGGTGTCCATATATCAATGAATAAGTGTATTTTAGAAAATTAAAAATATTAAATTTTCAAATCATGGTTTTAAAATAGGTACTCTATTAAAATTCCATAAATCTGCAATTTTTAATAATTTTTTTTCTATTCGAAAAATTGAATTTGTTCATATATAATTAATAAGAAACAAATGAGATGAATATTAAAATTATATGGAATATAAAAAATACAAAATTTAGTTAATATTATTCATAAACCCAAATTTTACATATATGTTGTGTATTAAAAATTAATATTTTATTAATATACTGTTGTTCGGTTAGAATGTCCCATGTATGATAAACAAGCCCAATACTTTTTTTGTTTATAGTATGATTAACATGGTGTTTAATAAGAACAATGAAAAAAATTACGTTTATTTAGAATATAAAATATTTCAAAGTCTTGGGGTCTTAAATTCTCTCCTCATTCAATAAATTGTGTCCTCACAATTTGTAACCGGGTTCGAAAACTATGGTTGTTACATTTCAATATATCTTTATTGAAATCCAAAATTTAATAATCAATTAATGTGAGATGTTTTTTAAAATAATTAATGTGATGTATGGATATTACCATAAAGAACACATACTAGGGTTTCATTTAGGAAAACATGGACATGAATGATAAATTTTACCATCATATTTTGATGGAGGGTGATAGATAAAATTATTTGGATAAAGTAAAAAACGTGAAAGACCAAAATATTTGATGATCCAAAGGACCATTTGATTCATCAAAAAATAGAAATTAACAGGAAAACATTTTATGTTTTATGATCCATTCCCTAGTGCTTGTGGATTTAATTTACTTCATAGACTAAGAACATAAGGAAGCATTCTGAGTTGACATGTACAGTTTCGTCCATTAAATAAATCCTACCACAAAGTCATCTTTATCTTCAAATATTTACCAGGGTGATTATTTATGCAATTTTCAGAAGATGCAAAATCATTTTCCCATCTTCCCATTATCCATATTTTTCTATTCCAACCTCTTCTTCTCTAAAATCCCTTAAAATACAATGCACTCATAGATTTATTTAATTATCTTATTAGAATGTGATAATATTTCTTCATTTTTTGAGAAGACATTGGATACCATTTCTATTTGAAATGTCTTCTTAAGAGCTTGAATGTTTAGATTCATCTTACTCTTTCTATAATTTTAATTACTGAGGTTCACATTCAAACTGTTGGGTGACATTTCAAAATGACAACATACACTAGGTTAGATCATATTGTAATATATAATTCGATAAATAGAAAAAATATTAACATAAATTGAATATTTAATTGTATCGAGTCTCAAAATAATAAAAATGATTTCTTTTGGGGACATACATACTCATAAATCCATCATAATGGTTGGTAAGGAAAATGTGAATTATCCTATCTATATCCCCTGAATGTGTCAAACTAGGTGTGCAGTAAGACCCATTATCATGTACTAGTTTACCCTGATTCAATCGCAGAACAACTTTTTGGAATTATGACTCCTAGATACATCTATTCTAGAACCACATCCACTTTTATTATCTATATAGGGAATTATTTTCAATTAATAAACAAATTATATATAAATTACAAAAATTCTAGGATGTTCTTATATAATTATCATCATAGTATGTCTTAGGGTAATGTTCCATTATCAAATTATATCTAAATCTAGTTCTGTTTTTTGTACTATACTTCTTATGATACAAACTATAACTCCCAGCCCCCAGATGCCCAGGGCTGTTTCTTTATTTTATTACATGGGAATTATCACATGAAAATATATTTCTGAGGGAATGATCAGTTTAGTATCCATTGAAATACTAGATATAGACATATGTTTCAAAGTACATATTCAAATGAAAAAAATATTATCCCCATTTAAAACTGTCATATGACATGGACTATTGCCTGAATATCAAACAACATATTCTTCTTCACATCAAGGGAAAATATTAAATAAATGAATGGGGTGAGCTTATATGCTTAGTAAGGATAAAGAAAATATTATAATCTATCATAAATAGACATAAACATTGAAAGAAACGTATAAAAATAATAAAAAATCACGTTAACAAAATCTTAAAAATTATAAGCTGGAATAAATGAAAAATGACATTTAAATTTTCACATGGATATTCTACTAGTTGAATAATCAAATTTATTATCAATAATTACTCTCGTAAGCTGTATGTTCATAATGTCGAACATCATAACCATACTTTCCACCCCTCATGCCAAGACCATTATCATATCATCAAGGCCTTCTTCCAAGACACTAGTTTGTCTCATGATACTTAATGATTCATCGAGGGACAATAGTGGTCCATTCATGTCACTTTCGAAGTCTAATTCAATCCTCTCAAGAAAAGGTTGAAACATAACATAAACAATCACATTAAAACTATAATATGAAGCATTAATAGTTTAACTATAAACCATGGATGGTATATAATTAACACATCCATAGTTAGATATATCATAAGCACAAAAATAAAATATGGATTATTCTATAATAATAATTCAACCTCAAATAATCATAAAATAAAACAAAGGATGTTGACATACATGAAAACAATTCATACATTTATTAAAACTCTTTGAGAGAGATATCAATTTCTACATTAATATCAATTAAAATCCATTAAATTATAAATAAAAATATATATTTTGAAAATAACCTTATAACATTGTACCTAATTTGAAAAAAATCAAAGATTCCTTTGAAAATTTTTTATAAAAATTAAAAAATGGGAATAAATTACTATAAAAAAATTGATAATATTTTTGAAAAAAATTTACGAAAAATGAATATAGATGACAAAGGAGCCCCAATAGATACTAACGTGTAAAAAAGTATGATAAAATGAGATTGTGAAATTAACCATCACCTTGTAATTTATGTTAGTCTAGGTTGTGTAAACCTCTTGTATAATGGTTAAAGTATGTTATTAAATTATATCATAACCATATTCATTTATTATTACATACATGTCCCTTTATTTGAATTTTGTTAAATAATATTTTAGTGTTACCATTGTTTTTTGTGTTTTGATCTTCATTTTCTCAATCTTATTTTGTCATGAAAATCATGTTTGTTATGAATAGGATGTATTTTATTAATATCCATAATTATATTAAATTAATAATTATATTTTTTACTCATCGTATAAATTTTATAATCCTTCGTGATTGTTTAACTTCGAGGATGAATCTCACCGCATTGTGGAGATGACATGCTACGCGTACGCGTGAGCGAAAATATCATTCACTTTTTGGTAAAATGGTGAGGAATCAGATTGTATATTGACTATACATAATAACTATCATAGTATATTTCTGATTTAAATCCATTATAATCATCATTATACCAATCCAAATAGTGCTTTGTTGAATAAAAAATTACACCAAGGCATGGAAACGGTAAGATGTACGTACGCCCACATGTTTATATCGTTATTCGTGTGATGGATAAAAGGAGGTATAATGGTTTCCCATAATTATAATAATATTTGAGTATATAGAAGATAAATTAGGTATTATTTTTAAATTTAAAAAACATACAAATTGTATATTGAAGAAGAAATGAACATTGAAAAAGGTGATAAAATAATTACCAAATATTTAGGTATCTCATTTTGGATTGTATGAAAGGACGCCATATGATGGATTTCTGCCAAATGTGTGGAAACTAGGATGAATTGGGGGATGTTACGAGGGTAAATTTGTAGGTTTTTTCCAAACAAATATTATTTTGGGTTTTCAATTAAAGAGATGAAGAATTTCCCTTTTATAACATAGGGGAGGGGCAACTTAGGAAAAACTAATACTCTTAGTTTATTATAATATAATTTTTGATTTTAAAAAGATCCAAAGAGATTTATTTAAATTATAATATGAGTATGGGTAGAAATAATCTAAAAAAATAAAATTTATACATGTTTTTATTTTATTTTAAACCTTATAATCTTGATTTATACATATTTAATTAATTTAATTTTAATTATGGTAATAATATTCATAATATTAAATGGTTATAAATTTTTATTTATGTGGTGTAAATTGTTTATAATTGGATTAATTATGAGATATTAGAGTAAATAATTTTCTCTTTGTAATTTTTAAAGACTCTTATGAATTGTAAATAATTTAATAAAATGTTATTTTTTAAAAAATATCAATAGTGTCAACATTTACATTATTCATATATTTGACTTTAAATAAAATCCATAGAGAAGAAAAATTAGAACACAAAAATTTAATACAATATTAACATGTCATATTCACCTATGAAATCATGTATAACAATAATTACTTCATATTATAATTATTTTAAAAATTATAATACCATTTATTTGATATTTATATTAATAAAATAATTTCAACATCACTATTGTGTCATCATCAATGGTAATTATATAATATTTAAAAAATTTAAATAAGTATCCATGATCTCAGTAATTATTATATATTTATAGACACTACCTATAGTATATTTTATCTCATGGTTATTAATATATTCAAATTAATATTCTTATACAACAAGAGATTCTGACAGTTTGTCACATTCCTTGATTTTTGGTATATTCACTTCATATTCTGGGGAATGTGTCCATTAACTAATTTCATTAAAAACAGTAGATGATAAGGGTCTGATTTAGTCATATAGTATGATTTTGACAAGTTTTAAGGTATTTTTTTAATTTTATTGTTACCTTTAATTACCTGATTTAACTTAAACTATGGTAATAAAAATAATTACTAAATTTACCATTCATTATGCATAAATATAAAATTATTCTATTAACATAATTTAGACCCTCTGATTCCAAATATGGATTCCATTTTTAATGATTCAAAAAATTTAAGTTTTTAAAATTAAACTGAATTTAATTCCTCCTGTCAAAACGAGAAAATAGTGCTTTCAAAATTAAAATCTCTCAAAAGATTGACATGTGTTTATATCTAATTTTTATGTGAAAATAATTATAAAAACCTATATTATATTTAATGATTAAAAATATACTCTAATTATATTTTAAACCCATTAAAATTTAAAATTTATCACTATAAATTATTTTAATTAAAAAACATTTTTTTAATTAAAAATTAGTATTTTTCATTATTCATCAAAATATAAAAAGTAATAGAAAAAAATAAAAAATTTATTGAAACTAAATTTTGATGTCCAAATTATAAAGAATTTTTTTAGTTTGTAAAAATGTAGTATGAAAAATTATCAGATGTTGGATTTAAAATGGGGTTTGCATTAAATTGTGGTAAAACTGCATTCTTTAAGAATATTGTTTTTCTATTCGAAAAATTGAATATGTACATATATAAGGTCTGTGAATAAAAGGGATAAATTTTAATATTATTAGGATGATAAAAAATTCATAATATGGTTGATAATATTCATAAATTCTAATTTAACGACAATAACATATACTAAATAATAATATTTAATTAATATAATTTTTTTTGGTAAAAGTGGGGCTTGCAAGTAACATTAGAGAACTCGTTATTGTGTGGAGCGTAAGTATAACATGATGTTGTATAAAAATAATGAAAAAAAATTCTTTATTCAGAAATTAAAGTATAGTAATGTCTTGGTGTGTTACAAGGGCCCATAATTTTCCTCCCTTAAACATTATCCCCACAATTTTTAGTACAAAATCTCATTCTATCTAATTATTTATATGTTTCCATTTGAATACATGAATTGAAAATATTGTAGTGGGAATAATCTTCCAAGATTAAGTACTGATCCAACATACTGCAAAAGTAAATTTTCCTTGATCTCAACATTTCATCCAATGATTTATTTGTCCTTTTAGACTATTTATTAGTTTGATGGTGATAAGATGTACTCAAATGAATATTAGTATCCAAAGCCTTATAAAGACTCTATCCAAATTTTAACGTAAAAGATGAATATTAATGAGACAAAATCAAGATAGGTGAACCATGAAGTCTTAGAACGTCATTAATATAGATTTTTTCAAGGTTCTCATGAGTTTAATAATCTTTTATTGAATGTTTTTTTTCCAATTTTGTAATACAATCAACAATAAACCATATTGAATAATTCTGTTTGCTATCCTTAGTAGTCCTATGATATGTTCTATTGTAATTCATTACCACTCCAACATAGTAATAGGAAGATATTTTAATAATCCCCTAGTATTTGTTTCTCTCATCCTTTACTTGTGGACAAACCATATATCTTTCCATACAGTTAACAATTTATCTCTTTATATTATCAAACTAAAAACATTACTTCAGATCTATAAACATCTTTCTAAAACCATGGTTTATTGGGATGTTTATGTTATGATAATCATCTAATTGTTATATTTTTTTATCTATTATATATGGAACAAATAACCACTTTCCAAATTTCATAATTTCATTATAAAACCCTAATTTTTCTGATTTTCCATATTTAAAAGATATAATTGTTTTTTTATAGTTCTCATCATTATATTGAGACCAATATATCATACCAAGTAAATATTTCTTTTAAATCAGTTGAAAAATTATTTTTGATTCCCCTTCATTAGAAATTTCCCTATCAATCTTAACTACATCCATGAACATAGATATTTCTCAATCATAATTTGGTTTATAAGTCCACGATCATCCCATATTAATGCATCTAACAACTTATTTTATTTTCTAGGATGGTAGCGTATTGACAAATAATAACCCTCCAATAACATATACCATCGTATTTTCCACATGATGTGTTCATTATATGATAATATATACTTAAAACTCATGTGATCCATATATATCTCAAATATTTTATCTTATATATAGTGTCATCATATATTTAGGAAACAAATTATGGCTGATAACTTAATACCATGAGTTTGATAATTTTTATCATTAACCATCAACTACCATGATGTATATGATACAACTTTATCACATTACCTAAGGATACATACCCAAAATTTCTTTGATGCATCACTCTATATTAAAACACCATTGGTTAATAGAAGTATAGTAAAAATTGGATTATTTGACAAACCTAATCATAAATTATTCAAAACATTCATGTATATTATTTTTTCAATAATAACATAACCCCGTTACATATGAGCATGGATAACGGGTTTGAAAATAAAGAAAAATTATAAATGAAATGTTGATAGTAACATAATAAACCAATTAAACTATGTAACTCGATGATTTTCATCAGTTTATTCCATTCGTGGATTTTATTTTTATATATTGGATTGAATGAGATTCCCTTATTATAGAGAATATAGGCATGAAAATAAATTTCTTCAATCCGGAATTCATATTTTCTAAATTTATTATAAAGCACTTTTCTCTAGTGTGTCTAAAGAATGATCCCTAGGTGATTCCCTTGGTCCTCTTTGGTTTTAGAATATTCCAGAATATCATCAATGATTACCACAATATAATGGTAAAGATTTTAATTGAATATTTTTTTCATCATATCCATAAGAACCAAGGGTTGATTACTCAATCCAAATAATATTACTTTAAAATCATAATATCCATACCTCATTATAAAGGTAGTCATCAAAATACATTCCTTCCTTACTCATAGTTGATGATACATAGAACAAAGGTCAATCAATGAAAAAATAAAAATCTATATGAACTTTATTAAATAAATCATCAATACATGTTTGGGGAAATTTGTTCATTATGTTAATATCACATATTTCTATAGAGTCAGTGCAAAAAATAAATGATACATCTTTCTTATTAATATATATAATAGGGTCTTCTGATGGAGAAACATTGGGTCAAATAAATCCATTATTAATCGACTCGTCTATTTTTTTCTTTATAATCACCAATTCAATAGTGGAAATTATTTAAAGATCCTTTGATAGTGGTCTTAAATCAGGGATTATATCAATGATAAAATAAACTTAATGCTATGGGAGTTTTCCCGGTAATTACTTATTAAATACATAATATTATTCTCATAAAATTAGTACATCCTTAATTTTAATATCACATTCATCTTCCATAGATGTTTTTTATTACTCCGTAATAATTTCATTATATAGATCTATTGGGGATGAATCTATATATGGGTTAAATGATGAATTTTCTTCTTTAAGAAAAGTAATTTGATATCTTCAAAAAAAAATAATTTCCCACTTATTGTAATAAATGTTTTAATCATATTTTGAAATCCAATCAATATCGAGGATTATATCATGGTTAAACATAGGTATGATTGTAATGTTATAAAATAAGACATGTTTATATTTCATAATGAGGACTTATCAACACAAATTTATTTCATTGAGACTTCCCAAACAAGATTCAAATTACAACTCCCTTAATAAATCAAAATAAAAATATCTAATTTTCTTGGAAAACTATTTAAATATAAAGTGTTTTGATCCATGATCAAATAATTTTTTTTATTAATTTGATGGTAGGAATAATGTATCAAGTACCACATCATTGGGTACTTATACTTCAGTTGTGAAAATTAAAAAATCATTGTTATCTCCCCTTGGCCCCATCTGGGGTAGATGTCCTTGGTGCTTAAAACATTGTTTTGAATAATCTAACATTTAATTTTAGATGAATCATTGAAAATAATTTATTTGTTTCTTTCCATTACATTCATTTTCTAGATGTCACTTTTCAGCACACCTATAACAAACTCTCAGGCCTTTCAATCATTTCCCTTGATCATTCCATCCAACATTTTTACATAATTTCAATTTCTTTACTCCCTTAATATTATTTGATGATTTACCTATTTCATGTTTATCAAAATACATATAAATATATTTATTTACCTTTAAATTATAATTTCTAGAAACTCCTTCTTCATTTTGATGGAACATACTACTATTTCATCATTTTATGAAATTTATTGAGAATCCATTTTCCATTGGCGAATTTTGTTAATACCTTCAAATAAATTATCATTAATCATTTATAAATTTTAAATGTATTCTATATAGCACATGGATAGTCATAAAATTGTAATATCAACATCTACAATACCATATTCTTCATTTTTCCTTAAGATAAAGTAGTTTAACATTATTTAAATTTTTTCTCATGGTGGAAATATTATTTTATTTAACTTTACATAAAATTTATATATTCCGTGTAATCAATTTCATATTCCAACCTAGTATTCTAGAACAATGACCATTATTTAACATCATTACACTTGAGGAAATACACCTCTATCATTACCTTTTCCCTTTTATCACATTATAATTCCATAAATATTGTTCCAAGGGACATGATCCATTGCTGAGATATGATTGGATTATTGATCGGTCTAAAATGTTAGGTCTTTTGTCGCATGAAATGATCCTACATATTTTAATTATGTTACTCCTCGTAACAAAATTAATTTCTCAAAATACATTCTGGATTGTCTCTACTCCAACAACAACTGTGTTTACATCCTATGTGGATAAATACTTATATTTTTTGTGTGTATTGATTATTTTTCTTCAATTAGGTCCCATCACAAAAAGAATATAATACACTATGTTATCCAATATTCACCCTATGAATTAATCCACCAATTCACTATAAGGAATTATTATAATTCTCATGTTTATTTAATATCTATTTCCCAATGTTTCTATTAAACCTATTGTAATTCAATCTATCATAACCCTGAACCTAGTAGACGGTAATAGATGGTTATTTTAATACAATGGATTAGAAATAACAAATAAAAAAACCATGGATCAATCAGTTTTGTAGTCCTGAAGTTCTATATTCACACATGGTTTCCTTATTACATTGGTAATTAAACCTAGAACATAACAAATGAATCTAAATTACTTCCATGAAATTTATTCAAATATTTCACCATCATATCCTAGGAAAGGAAAAAAAAAAGTGTGACATCAAATGATCAGTAAGTGTTATATTAAATTGAAAATCTAGTAAATATTATTTGCACCATAATCAATATGTGATAATCAATACGTAAATCTAAATAAATGAAAAATAGGTTCCATTTAATCAATAAATTAGGAATGAACATGCATCCATTGATTCTATCATATTTAAAATCTCATGGACAATAATATCTAAATAAAAAATAAAGAAAAATATTAATTATTAGATTCCATTTATATTCAATATATACTACTACCATTAAGACCATTTAAAATAAGGTATATGCTGGTGGGTACAAACCCATCATATTATTCCAAGCAAAAAAATTATGGGTTTTTTCCTAACTGTTGTTCTCATGAGACATTTCAATGCATCGAGGGGATGTATAATATCATGACACAACCATCAGAGAATGCCAAATTCATTCTTCATACAAATATTTAGTTCAAGAAAAATATTCATTATTAAAATACATGTATTGAGTATATGATACAAATTTATCAATATTTCCCACGTTAAAATAATGTTCAATGTAAACATAAAATATAATCACTGTATATAGATTAGACAATAATAATATCCATGATATCAAAAATATGTATAATTAATATACATATAATATAGAATGAAAAATTTTCAATTTGTGAATAATATAAGGCACATAAAAATGATATTTTTTACTCTAAATAGTAAGTCTAAATAGAAATTAAATTGAGACGAAAACCCTTACATTATGTCCCAAAGTAGTATAAAAATTTACTTAATGTCCAAGATAAAAAATTAGTTTCATTAAATAATTAATAAATAACAAATAAAACATATATTTGATTTAATATTATTTTTCTATGTTATTTATTGTGAATTACACTACGTTATAAATATAAATCTCATTATTCTACGAGCATTCGTTTCATGTTTTTATGGTTGGTTACCTTATTTAGAGTTAAGGGGGTTCTTGTAAAATGGAAGAAAATAGAATTATAATGGAATTAAATTAATATAATTATAGGATTTTAAAATATCCCAATGTATCATTTGGTTCCTTGGTATGGGTATGGTTCATTAGAAAAAAAATTATTTAAAAATGATTAGTTTTTTATGGCAGTTTATTTGAAAATGAAGAACATGCATCATTATATTTAATATTATGTTTATATCTAAGTTCCAGATCATTAAATAAGTTTCAATGACATATTATAACCATATTTAACCATAAAATTTCTTTTTGTCCATCGTTAAATGAGGTTGTGAAGAGAAAAAACTCATTGTCCATAAAGGCGGTGAAACGAGACATCACGAATGATGTTTCAATTTTTAGAATAAAAGAAGAAGAGAAGATACATGATGATGGACATTATATTAACATAATAATATTACACATTATATATCATACTATAATTTCCATTCTATATGGATATTGTAGGTGAGTAGATGATTATAAAATAAAGGAAATTAAATGAGAAGGAATGAAGATTTTACGTCTTGAATATCATCACTTTGGGTGCCACATTAAGACACTTGGATTCTGACTTTTGGTAAGAATGTAAGGTATTGTATGTGGAAAAAAGGTTCGGTAATAGTTCTAAGAATAATTTAGGAAATATTCAATGCATTGGAGGTTTGAGAAGGAAAGGTTGTATTTATTATGGGAGGAGAGGAGTGTTTTTTTTTATTATTTTCATTTGTTTATTATTAGGGATCAAGACTACCAATAGTGTTGATTCAAGTTACTAAATATAGTAAATAGTTCATTTTAGTTATAAATAATAGATTACCACATAATTCATGAATCATAAATTCATGTTCATTTCATAAATTGATAAATAAAGTAAATTTTCAAATTTCACCCTTCACCCAAAAATCAACTATTAAACCGTAATCCCAAAATTTCTCCCTACACATTTTTCTATGTGAAAATTTAAAAAATAAACTCCATTTTATGAAAATAATTTTATAAATATGAGAAATATTATTTCTAACTAAAATGATCAATTATTCTAACAATATGGATTTTAATATTATAAAATATTTCACAAATCTTTGAAGAATTAATCGTGGTCTTATAAGATTATATCATGATTATATTTGAAAAAATTATTTATTTATGAAAATATATTTTCTTTTAAATCCATATATTAATTATAATTTTATAAATAAACATTTACCTTCCACAAAAATACCAAAACTTATTTTATAATTTTTAAAACATTTATTTTCTTCGTAAATTATATAAATATATTATATTTTAAATTATAAAATAATAAAATTATATATATAATTTACTAAGTGATTTTATTATTCCAATTTCTATGTTAGTATTCTTAATGGTTACATTTCTATTCTAATAGTCATTCTAATATTCAAAAGTATATCTCATTTTATTTGAGCAACATAGAATATTGAATAAATTTATTTTTTTAAGAAGATACGTAATGTAAAATATTGGGGCGTTATATACATAATAAAAATTCAAATATAAATACATCATATACCATGGAGTGAATTTGTTCCTCATGGATTTTATTCTTAAAAAGATTACACCATTGGCTTCCTTCATCTTCTAAAGGATACAATAAGAGAACAGAATAACATAAAATATCATTTTAGTCTCAATGATCAATTGGTTAGAAATGAGTAGATCCTATGATCCAATATAATAAATTACATTTTACATCATGAAAACTCAATTATCCATTAGACCATAATATTCTCAATTTAATGATTGGTATAATAGATTTTATATAGATATGTATGAGCATAACAATATGATTTTACACTTCATATCTCATTCTGTTATCTTTCTCAAGAGGAAATTCCATTCATTAATCACACAATTCATTTATAACATGATTAATATATGTTCCATAAATTGACTAAAACTAGAGATCATAGTTTTAGAATCAAGATCTAATAATTACTTTGAGCAATCATATAATCATGAAAATCACTCTTGAGATTTCCTAAATAATTAATCATTATTATCAACCTATGACACATTTTTATTCACAATATATAACATTAAATTTATCACATGTTACCTTAAATTATAAACTCATATTACTCATAACGTAATCTCCAAAAAAAATTAGATCATCCTCTGATACGAACTGATGTTTCTTGTGCGTAACGTACAAAAATATTGTATCATTTTATAACAAAACTCAATATATTTTACAATATTAAATTCCCAATGACTGGAAATATTTAGTATCATTGGAGACTAAATATTTAGTAATATTAATCTATAAAATTATATTCAATATACCTAAAAAATCAATCCTCTTATAGTACCCTTCTTATAAATTTCTTAACACCATTCTTCATAACCTAGGGAAAGTGGAATCATTATAAATGGTGGGCATATAATAGCAGAATAGATAAACCTATAACATATCAATCACAGATCTTATGCAAGAATATGATATGTATAATGATTTGGAATCATTAATATAGCTTCCAAATTTCATATGAAATAATCTATAGTTGATAAATCATGATTTATTGCACAATGATTTACCATTTTAAAAGAGTTGTGGTCGTATGTTTGATCAATCCACATTAATAAATCATGATCTATAATGGAATGTCATAAGAATAAAAACATGTCATTTTAAATTTTTAATAATCATAAATATATAAATACATTTTCTAAGTCAATTTTCGAATTCAATTTTATCATAGTGGAAAAATTATCAAAGTAGATTTGGGTCACACCCTATTAAATTATATTAATTGTTGAGGATAAATATTATAAATATCATACTATAAGAACTCAAATATTGAATTGGGTTTACTATACAATAAATTATATATTATCTCATTATATATCAATCATTAAACAATTTTGTTAAAGTCGTTAACAAACCCACTCATCACATCATTTAAACCATATATATGGGTGCAACAAGTTTATAAAAATAATCTTCAATTCATCATATCACAACCCAGGAAAAAGAAACATGTTTCCTAAATTTTTCATTATCACATTATCATTATTAATCCATAGAAATATTACGGATTATATATGAATATCATATCTCATAGTAAGAAAAAAAACATACAACATGATGACATAAATAAAATTTGTTTCTAAAATTCAATTTAAACATTTATTTTAAAATATATGAAAAATATCCTTCTCCTTTAATATTGTAAAAATAAATCCAATTATAATATTTTGAAAAATATTTTTATTTAAAAATTCATTTAACCATCTAAATTATGCTTCAAATCTTGGAACTTTCTTGTTTTGGGATGATTTTTTTCATGTTGTAATAATTGAAACAAAAATTCCTTTCACACTTTTGGTGATTCAAAATGAAATCCATTCATAAAAAGACAAGAATATTACATTTAAAATATTGATAATAAGGTCTAATATTGTTCAAAATATATTTAAATATATATTTTATAATCTAAAAAACATTCTGGAAAACATGTTAAATTAATTGGAAATAGAAGATAAATTATCCAAAAAAGAAATATGGTAGAATTTAAATATAAAAAAATCACATTTTTTATTTTTAAAGTAGATTATAATGAAAAGAAAATGTAGAAACAATATAAATAACTACTCTATAATATATTATATAGGTTTTAAATTATAATAATTATATAGTTTCCCTTAGATAAATTTAACCATAGAGAATCCAGAAGAGAAATGAGATTGTACAATAACTGTTAACTGAAAGGTCATATAGATTCATGAACATTCAAACCACAAATATAGAAAATAAATATTTGTTAAAAATATATTCTAGATATATATTTATTAATAATTTAATATTTATCATTCCTTTATAATTTCCCATTATAATTCCTTAAAAATTATACATTAAAACTCACATCTGGGTTAAAAGTAGTATATTTTACATGAATTTTTTTGTTTCATTTGTACTATAACTTATAACATGGTCATAATATCACTCTCTACATACTATAAATCATGTAATTATTATAATATTTTTCCAATATATACACATTTATAATAATTCATACAATGTTTTGATTGAAATTTATTTTCAACACTTCAAGGATATGGTTCTCTGTACCTACAAACAAGTGATGATTCTTCTTCTCAATAGAGAAATAAGAGAATGATAAATTATAATTCCCATTTATTTAATAAAAATTATATCCAAATTTACATATACATATATATATATATATTATATATTCATTATATATATCATTTTGATGAACCATGTTGTCCACATGTGTTCACAATAAATGTTATCGATTTACAACTAATGGGAAGGTGATATAATAACATAACAACATAAAAATATTTATGTTATACAGAATCAAATTTCAAATATTATTAATGAAAATTAATATGATTTTAATAAAAATGAAACATGAAAAATATCGGTATGAAGTTATACATCTTCTATGGTTAACGTCCATTGAGAAGAAAGATATGGATTCTTGGATGGGTATTCTGAGAAACCCATAGCTCAATGTCATGGATAAGGATTTTGGGAGAGAATTTTTGTATTTCATAGTTGAGACGAAGGGAATAGGTTTTATAGAGTCGAGATCATATGAGGTATCTTTTATAAACAAGGGGACTAAGACACTTGTAATTATTAAAAATGTTAAAATATAATAAAGTCAAACTCATTAGATTGTGGATCAAAATTAGCTTATGTTCATGGTAGAATAGTATATAACAAAGATATATTCATTCAATAGGATTAAAGAAGTTTTTTTTCATTTTCCCCATTCCTCATTAAATTAAACCCTCTTTAAATATTTTAGATTTTGCCCTAGTAATTAATTTTTATGTTAGTTTTTATTTATAATGACAAAAAATGAAAGTGGACTCATTAAAAATTTAATACATTATGATTCCAAATATAGATACTATTTTGGTCACATTAAATTACAATATATTTTATAAATTAATTTTAAATATTTCAAGCTCAACATAATGAAGACCATTTTCAGAAAAATATACTTTCAGGCATAAAACTAAATTTCATCGCATTTCATTACCCGAAATAATCATTAAATGATTGTTATAATATTTTATTGAATATTTAACATAATAAATTTATCAAAACCATTCATCAATAGGGATTAATTTAATTTATAAATACAAAAACACATTTTATGTAGAAAAACGGATTATCAAAAAAACAACACTTTTCCTTTAAATGATTATTTTCAGATTTAACTAATTTATAACCAATGAATTAATTTTATAAAAGTATAGATAATATTTTTCCATAATTTAGTTTCCCATTTTATAACCCCTAATCTAATTAATAAGTTATAACTGTAATATTTAATAATAATATCTCAATTCAATATCATGGTTCATTTAAACATGTTGTTTCTTATAAAGAATTATATAAAATGAATTAAACTTATTTAAAGTGAAATAAATCATATATCATGATTTTTTACATCATTTTTATTCATTAGTTCATGATTCATTTTTTTAATGACTCCTCCGTTGTTCCTATTATTTTAATTATTTCTCTTATTATATGACCCAATATTAAACTACTTCCTCACAACATATTTGCAATTCTTGGGAAACATGCTTCTTATAAAATCATATTAAATAATAATGATTCCTCATTATCATAGATATTTTCAATTAAACAAATAATATTTTTTTCCTAGATTAATTATCCCTTATTACTATATCTTTATCCCCTGATTTTTTATGTTTATGGATTTCATACAAGGATATGTGACATAACATTTTCTTCTAAGAAAATAATAATATATTTTACATAACATCCTTATTTTCCTCAATTATTATCTTTTTATAAAACCCAGTGTGATGTTATCTTCATTTAGAATTATTTTTTCATTATTATTATTTTTACTGTCATTCAACAACTACATTTGAATATTACATGGTAGCTTGGAACCAATATTCTCTATAACATTGACCACAATTTTTTTAATTAAAAAAAGAAAGTATCTAATATTTTAAACCCATTATATAAGGATAGTCTCATTTTTACCTAGGGTGCATAGTGAGACATGATATACTTAACATTACATCATTACAAATTAACTATCATGTCCCATTACTACAGAAGATGGCGAGGCTCAGGATTCTGGGAAACTAGCTTCTTCTGATTGACTTCATTAGTTCCAACCATGCCTGAAAAATTTTAAACGAAAACATAGGGTGAGCAATAATGCCCAGTAAGGGGTTTTAAAACAATTTTAGAAAATCTTTTCTCAAAGAAGTCCTTTTGAAGAGAATAAAAAACTTTTCTAAAACAAAACATTATCTTTTCTTAAAACATGAAATCAACCATTCATTGAAAACCACTTGCATAAAGAAGCATGTACATGAAATAAACTTCAAAGTAAACATGATCAGAGAGCGCAACATAAACAATGCATAATATTCAAACAAGGTTACTCAAATTCTAAAAAGAATTCTGTGACTAAGCAGGGAAAACGTTCAAATCATGGTTCATGAGAAAATACAGTTCATCTAACAGTTTACCACATGAAAAAGAGTTCTTGACATAAGAATTACATTTTCATAGTCACAGGGGATTTCAACTATGGGTTGTCCTGTTAGTTGAACTAACCCCTGGTTGACCTTTATCAGTACATGTAGAGGGAATGTATAATACTGGACTTTGTCAAGACTTTTCTTCAAGACCGTATAACATACTTAACAGGTCAAGGCTCACTGCCCACCCCATTTCCTTGATAGCTCGAGCTATGGCTAACTACCAAGACCATCCCACATAATCGTCTCATGAGACTCCTGCTTTACCCAATGCATTGGAGCACTGTATAATTCGGGGCGCACCCGTCACATCATTCTTGATGCTCTATATAATTCCAGGCGCACCCATCACATGTAAGTCCTATACATCCCTCACATATCTTTACATGGTCATTCGTTCATAGGGTTTCATGCATTCTTAATTAAACCTCATTTTAACTTAGGTATTCATAACATGAAGACAGTTTAATCATTAAAAACATTATGACATGCATACTAAAGCTCCGTGCACATAACAAGTTATTTTAACATTTGAAAACATGGGTTTTAAGAAAATGAACATAACACTTAACATTCTATAACATCATAATACCCAATTAAAGCATGGTCGTTCATAACATACACATATGATAATAGATGGATATCATGGGTGTTTAATACAGGAATTTGGGGTTACCATGTGCATAATCAAGTCCATCTTGGTGAAATTATATGTATAATTTTGTAAACTCTTCCATTAGCACATTAAATAACAATCCCCCTTTTTTTATAAAGTTTTCAAACGTCATAAGAGTACTCATAATTGAAGACATCATAATGATATATATACCAACACATATGCATGGGTTTATCACATTAAAACATACTCCAAAAATATTTCTTAAACAAATTCTATATTTGGTAAAAACATATTGAGTTATTTTCCATAAAAGATGAAAAATTGGTGAACATAATTTCCATAAACCTTTTTTGAAAAAAATTCAGCCTTGCGTACAACAAGGTTATTTCATAAACATGATTACATACCTATTAATACATTTATGCACTTGTAAAAGTTCAAGGAGTCATTATTAACCATTTTCACAAAGCAAAAATCCAGATTTATCCAAAGTAGTGATAAATGAAAATTCTCAATTGCAAGAATAATTTTGAAATAAAACCATCCCATAAACTTCATCATGCTATATTGTAATAAATTGCAAAACATGGACATCAAGTTCATATTAATGTTTATACACATTGATATAATCAAATGTATGTATATACATAACAATATACTTCCTTCACTTGCATAATTTTAACTATTCATTCAATTACTCCAAATCTCCAATTTTTTTAGGTGAAAGGAAAAATCAGAGTTATAAACATTGAGAAAAGGTTGTAAACTTGCGCATATCATCTTATACATATGTTTATATGAAAGTATATATATATATACACATATATAAATACAAGGTGTAAGATGCAAGAACCCGCACCCAAATAAAGCAGATCCTTCGAACCCTTACCCCAATTTTAGGTTTCCACAAAGAGGCTGACAAGATCGGTTCTTGGAATAGGTAAAACCGGTTTATATGGTCCTGTGTATACTTATACACAATTATACAACAAGTGTATAAAACTATATAAAATTTACAGAAATGGTAGGAAGTGGTGAAGAGGTTTTCCCCCTTACTCTTAACTGGGTCCTTATTCCAAGAGGGAGATCTCACGGTCTAGGTTTGCACCAGTTTCGCACACACCGGAATATATATAACCTGTATATATATATTCACATTTATATAAACTGAAGCTTAAAAGAAAACCAACAAAAATAAATCTATTTCATACCTTGCTTGGAGAGGTGGAGTTGACAAGGCAAGCGGAACCGAACATATAAACTCATAGGATATACATATATAAATAACATGAATATACGTATATATATAAATTTATAACCCGACGTTTAATCAAACTTAAGAAAAAAATAACAGAACACGACCCTTACCAATTCGGAGAGGAGGATAGGAGAACAGAGCAGCGATGCCAGACAGATGGTTGTGACCCATGAGCTTCGGCTGCAAACTCTGCGGCCCTCGGTGCAACCAGGTTTCTAAAAAACAATGACGAAGACTCATATGCAAGAGAGATTATCTGAGGGAGGGGGGTTGGTGTCGGCTTGTGGAAAGCAGGGAGCAGCTTGGGTCCACTCGCCGGCCTAGGTGAAGAAAACAGAGGCCTACGCTCCACTGGTTCAGCGGCGCGATGAGGTAGAAGGAAAAACAGTGGGCGCGAGGTAGGAGATAAACGCGAAAACAGTGGATAGCTGGGATCAAACCGGGGTTGATCAGACGGCTTAGGTTCAGCGTGGTATTAAAAGAAACCGACGGTTGTGATTTGAGGATGCCAGATCGGATGGATAAGCGCAGTGCGGCGCTTTACAAAACGCGGGTCTTCAACGGTTTTTAAAAAAAAGATTA
This sequence comes from Viscum album, assembly GCA_963277665.1. Classification (NCBI taxonomy): domain Eukaryota; kingdom Viridiplantae; phylum Streptophyta; class Magnoliopsida; order Santalales; family Viscaceae; genus Viscum; species Viscum album. The sequence goes on from OY728161.1 coordinate 1,600,557,950, forward strand.
AAAAAGATTATTTTTTGAACTTATTATAATATTGTCTTTATTAAAAAAAACAATTATTAATCCAACTTTTATTATTAAAAAAAGGTCACTGGTCAATAAAAGTATGATGATTTAAATCAAGACATATTATATATATATATATATATATATTTGCACATATATATATATATATTTATAACATCAATAATTTTATTAACCTTATTATATTAAGTATATTATTTTAAATCCATAATTATTATATTTTGGAAAATTAGAGGTTCATTAAATCAATTAATGAAATCATTGATTTATTCAACATAATTTATTTTTTTATTAATTTATTTATTTTCCTTTGCCGAAGTACATAGTAATTATCTTCATTGTTTTTTTTTAAATTAATAAAAGTATTTGTGTAAGCTTAAAGATGAAAAATTTGTAAATAAAACCATAATTTGACAAAGATTCTAAAATAGTTAATAAAGGTCGAATAATAAGAGAAATAACATATCTAATTTTCTGCAATATATATATAACTCATAAAAATCCATCAGGTTTGATATAATTAGAAAACTAAATGTTCAATTGTTGAAATTAATATGTATAATGGAAGAAAAAAAATACTATTAATTTTCTCCATTTTGATAAAATAAAATTCTCATTTTCGGAGAACAAGAGATAAATTAACTAAATTAACATTGATGTCATTTTGAAGCAAATTACATAATTAATTTTCCGAACATTTTGGGGTAAATCATTTTATTCCCAACGGTCAAAATAAAACATAGAAGATAAGAAAAACCAACGGTCAAAATAAAAACATTAGATTCTTGGGAAAACCAATGGTAAAATTTATAGCTGTTTGGGGTTCAACGGTCAGATTAGGGTGCTTATTAAAGGTTCTGGTCTCTGGGTGTCCCTTACTCCAAGCGACCGAAGGAGAAAAGGGAAGATGGTTCGTGTGATCCCCTTGGTGCTGATCACGGTTGCAGTGGCTTCGGCAATCCTCATGTTTATTATGATGGACGCTCGAAACCCCTACCACATTCTTGGTCTCTTATTGGTTTTAAGAGTTCTACCCATTATTGTAATCGGGTTCTTAGATGGGATTTTCGGTTAGTTTATCTTCTTGTTTGGTCAGTGGAGGTTATAGCCAAGATGTTGCTTATTTAAATAAAAGGAGTTTTTATTCATTTGATGCATTTTATTATTATTACCTTATAAGTTGATTATTTGTTCACTTAATGGGTGACATTGAAAAGCATACTTGCCAAAAATCAAAACATGGTTTTCGTGGGTCGTTACATCACTTCCCCCTTCAAAGAATGGCGCCCTCGCAATTCTATCATAAAAAGAGAAAACTGAAACCCCATACGTAGAACACTACCGAAACAGTTGATCTGGCTTGGTTAACGGGATACCGAAGTTGTCACACAAATCTTCCGTTTCCCGAGCCCAGATGCACCTCGAACAGTACTCCTTGAACTCCTGTTTGTGTGTACTGTACACGGTCTTCCAAAGGGAGGCTCGTGCGAATCAAACTCGAAAATGTCCGAGTAGATAAACTCATTGATGACTCTTCTGGCCACATCATGCTCGAGGTAGTCGAGAGGGATGACGCGGTTGAGAAGACTGAGATTCAGGACATTGAACATGAAGGCTCCACTGAGCTGGCCATCCTGGGCGGCCACGAGGAAGCACACTCTGGTAGAAAAGTTCTATGCCAGAGTGAAACACTGGAATAGGCCCTCAAAGTATCTTCCCCTTCTCCTGTAGCAAGGGAGTTGAGCTGTGGCAACAAGGTGAAAGACACGATCATCCTCTTGACATAATCGAAGGATCTTTGGACTGTTTGCTAGATCGAGAAAACGCTGGCAGGACCCTCACAGGTGGAGAAAGGATGGATAATCCACCATGCATCCCTTGATCAAGATGACTTCTACTAGCTCATAGGGTAGGTATGAGAAGTTCGTTTGACCAGCCATCTGAAAACAAACATCGAAGGGAAACTCTTAACAACATTGATAAGGTGGAGACATGAAAGGAAACAAGAAACTTCCATTTATGAAAAAGTTTACATGGAAAAGTCTGAGTTTACAAGACGTACTCCAAAAAGAGTGGAAAAACTTCATTACTCTTCAAACCACACACAAGATGAACAGACATGACTAAACCCATGGGTACATTTATAACGCCTCCTGAGTATAGCATGGGGGGTATGGTGTTGGGAAACATCGGTGTACACTTCTTTTTTAAGAGACACACGAGTGGACTAATTTTCCAACTCTCCAAAGTCCATTAACTGGCCACAGAAGCTGTAGTGCAAAATCTGGCATAGGTAAACCACTCAGAGGTCTCCGGCAGCATCAGCTTCTTGAAAACGGTTATCAATCATTGTGACAAATTCCTCGCCAGTTGTGAACACTCGGAAGAGTCATTCGTGATACCTTCCACGTCGTGCATAAGAGGGAAATTGGTTCATCATCATTAGAAGATAATCCATCCCCAATCCCCGGTGATGACTCAGCACCCTAGGTGAGATTGACACGCCGTACAGGTGCTTACACGTCATGCGAATTTGGGCATAATTTAGAATGTTCTCATGGCTAGTTAGAGATATAATGTTATCTAGAGCCTAAGTGGGAAGTGAAAAAAGGTCGGTAGGTACATCAGCCATCTGAAATTTATAACATTTTTTTATTTAGTCAGTCATCGCAATACATTTTATCACCTAGTTTTCCAGAGTTGCATGAACCCATATTCTGATACCAACTATAGCGACCCCATTACCAAGGGTTCTTAATGAGACATGATATACTTAACATTACATCATTACAAATTAACTATCATGTCCCATTACTACAGAAGATCACGAGGCTCAAGATACTGGGAAACCAGCTGCTTCTGATTGACTTCATTAGTACCAACCATGCCTGAAAATTTTTATTCGAAAACGTAGGGTAAGAAAAAATGCCCAGTAAGGGGTTTTAAAACATTTTTAGAAAATCCTTTCTCAAAGAAGTACTTTCTAAGAGAATAAAACACTTTTCTAAAACAAAACATGATATTTTCTTAAAATATGAAATCCATCATTCTTTGAAAACCACTTGAATAAAGAAGCACGTACATGAAATAAACTTCAAAGTAAACATGATCAGAGAGTGAAACATAAAAAATGCATAATATTCAAACAAGGTTACTTAAATTCTAAAATGAATTCTGTGACTAAGAAGGGAAAACGTGCATATCATGGATTATGAGAAAATACAGTTCATCTAACAGTTTACCACATGAAAAACAGTTCTTGACATAAGAATTACATTTTCATAGTCATGGGATTTTCAACTAGGGGTTGTCCTGTTAGTTGAACTAACACCTAATTGACCTTTATCATTACATATAGAGGGAATGTATAATACTGGACTTTGTCAAGACCTTTCTTCAAGACTGTATAACATATTTAACGGGTCAAGGTTCACTGCCCACCCCATTTCCTTGATAGCTCGAGCCATGGCTAACTGCCAAGACCGTCGCAAATAATCGTCTCATGAGACTCCTTCATTACCCAATGCATTGGAGCACTGTATAATTCCAGGCACACCCGTCACATCATTTTTGTTAAGGTGTATAATTCAGGGCGCACCCGTCACATGTAAGTCCTATACATCCCTCACATATGTTGACATGGTCATTCATTCCTAGGGTTTCATGCATTCTTAATTAAACCACATTTTCACATACGTATTCATAACATGAAGACAGTTTAATCATTAAAAACATTATGACATGTATACTAAAGCTTCGTGCACATAACAAGTTATCTTAACATTTGAAAACATGGGTTTTATGAAAATGAACATAACACTTAACATTCCATAACATCATAATACCCAATTAAAGCCTGCTCGTTCATAACTTACACATATGATAATAGATGGATATAATGGGTGTTTCATACAGTTAGTTGGTTTTACCATGTGCATAATCAAGTCCTTCTGGGGAAATCATATGTATAATTGTGTAAACTCTCCAATTAGCACTTTAAATAACAAGCCCACTTTTTTATAAAGTTTTCAAACATCATAAGAGTACTCATAATTGAAGACAACATAATGATACGTATACCTTCACATATGCATGGGTTTAGCACATTAAACCATACTCCAGAAATATTTCTTAAACAAATTCTATATTTGGTAAAAACATCCGAGGTTCTTTTCCAAAAATGAAGAAAAAGGGGTGAACATAATTTCCATCAACCTTTATTGACAAAAAGTCATCCTTGCATACAATAAGGTTGTTTCATAAACATGATTACAAACCTATGAATACATGTATGCACTTGTAAAAGTTCAAGGAGTCATTACTAACAATTTTCACAAAGCAAAAATGATGATTTATCCGAAGTAGTGATAAATGAAAATTCTCAATTGCAAGAATAATTTTGAAATCAAACCATCCCATAAACTTCATCATGCTATATTGTAATAAATTACAAAACATGGACAAAAAGTTCATATTAATGTATATACACATTGATATAATCACATGTATGTATATACATAACAATATACTTCCTTCACTTAGATAATATTACATATTCATTAAATTACTCAAAATCTCCATTTTTTTATAGGCGAAAGGAAAAATCAGGGTTATAAACATTGTGAAAAGGTTGTAAACTTGTGCATATCATCTTATACATATGTGTATATGAAATTATATACTTATATACACATATATAAATAAACGGTGTAAGATGCAAGAACCCGCAACCAAATAAAGCGGATCCTTCAAACCCTTACCCCAATTTTAGGTTTTCACAAAGAGGCTGACAAGATCGGTTCTAGTAATAGGTAAAACAGGTTTATATGGTCCTGTGTATACATATACACAATTATACAACAAGTGTATAAAACTATATAAAGTTTACAGAAATGGTAGGAAACGGTGAAGAGGTTTTCCCCCTTACTCCTAACTGGGTCCTTAAGCTGAGAGGGAGATCTCACGGTCTAGGTTTGCACCAGTTTCGCACACACCAGAATATATATAACCTGTATATATTTATATTCACATTTATATAAACCAAATCTTAAAATAAAACCTACAAAAATAAACCTACTTCGTACCTTGCTCGGAGAGGTGGAGTTGACCATGCAAGCAGAACTAAACATATAAACGCATAGGATATACATATAAAAATAACATGAATATACGTATATATATAAATTTATAACCCGAAGTTTAAACAAACTTAAGAAAAAAAATAACAGAACACGACCCTTACCAGTTCGGAGAGGAGGAGAGGAGAACGGAGCAGCGATGCCGGACCAGTGGTTGAGACCCATGAGCTTCGGGTGCATACTCTGGGGCCCTCGGTGCAACCGGGTTTTAAAAAAAATGAAGACAAAGACTCATATGAGAGGGAGAGTATCCGAGGGAGGGGGGTCAGTGTCGGCTTGTGGAGAGAAGGGAGCATTTCGGGTCCTCTCGCCGGCCTAGGTGAAGAAAAAAGAGGCCTACGCTGCACTTGTTCAGCAGCGCGATGAGGAAGAAGGAAAAACAGCGGGCGCGAGGTAGGAGAAAAAGGAGAAAACAGCGGAAGGCTGGGATCAAACTGGGTTTGATCGGATGGCTTAAGATCAGCACGGTATTAAAAGAAATCGACGACAGTGATTTGAGGATGCCGTATCGGATGGCTAAGTGCAGTGCAGCGCTTTACAAAATGCGGGTCTTCAGCAGTTTTTTTTAAAAAAAATATTAAAAAAATTATTTCTTTTAACTTATTATAATATTGTATTTATTAAAAAAACAGTTATTAATCCAACTTTTATTATTAATAAAAGGTCACTGGTCAATAAAAGTATGTTGATTTAAATCAAGGCATATTATACATATATATATATATATTTGCATATATATATATATATATATATTTATAACATAAATAATTTTATTAACCTTATTATATTAATTATATTATTTTCAATCCATAATTATTCTATTTTGGAAAATTAAAGGTTCATTTAATCAATTAATGAAAGAATTTATTTATTCAACATAATTTATTTATTTATTTATTTATTTATTTTCCTTTGCTGAATTACATAATAATTATCTTCATTGTTTTTTTTAAATTAAAAAAAGAATTTGTGTAAGCATAAAGATGCAAAATTTGTAAATAAAACCAAAATTTGACAAACTTTATAAAATAGTTAATAAAGGTCGAATTATAAGAGAAATAATATATCTAATTTGTTGCAATATATATATAAGTCATAAAATCCATCAGGTTTGATATAATTAGAAAAATAAAAGTTCAATTGTTTAAATTAATATGTATAATGGAAGAAAAAAATAATATTAATTTTCACCGTTTTGATAAAATAAAATTCTCATTTTGGGAGAACAAGAGATAAATTAACTAAATTAACATTGATGTCATTTTGAAGAAAATTACATTATTAATTTTCTGAAACTTTTGGGGTAAATCATTTTATTTCCAACAGTCAAAATAAAACCTAGAAGTTAAGAAAAACCAACGGTCAAAATAAAACATTAGATTATTGGGAAAACCAACGGTCAAATTTATAGCCGTTTGGGGTTCAACGGTCAGATTAGGGTGCTTATAAAAGGGTCTAGTCTCATGGTGTCCTTTACTCCAAGAGACCGAAGGAGAAAAGGAAAGATGGTTCATGTGATCCCCTTGGTGCTGAGCACAGTTGCAGTGGCTTCGGCCATCCTCATGTTTATTATGATGGACGCTCGAAACCCCTACCACATTCCTGGGCTCTTAGTGGTTTTAAGCGGTCTCCCCATTATTGTAATCAGGTTCTTAGTTGGGATTTTCGGTTAGTTTATCTTCTTGTTTGGTCAGTGGAGGTTGTAGCCAAGATGTTTCTTATTTAAATAAAAGGAGTTTCATTCATTTGTTGCATTTTATTATCATTACCTTATAAGTTGATTGTTGGTTCACTTAACGGGTGACATTGAAAAAAAACATGTCAAAACTCAAAACATGGTTTTCTCAGGTTGTTACATATATATAATAATGAGTTATTTATTTTGGATTTTAATATATTAAACCCATATTATTTTCTTTTGGGTATAAAAATGATGAAAATTTCACGGTCAAACACTTTTTTTCTAAATTATTTTTGGAAACTCATTCTTCTTCTAAAAGAGTTAATGATGAAATGGTTTATTTTAATAGATGTGGTTCACAATAATTAATACATGTGGATTGTGCACCTTGGTAGATGACTAATATTTTGGGAAATTAATTATTCACTAGATATGAAATGTTTTATGATACCTTGTCAAATAACCTTGAAAATTTTTATTTACATCGCCTTGGTGATAAACCATGGGGATATGCCTATGATTGTTTTATTCTTTATGATGTATCCACATTTTAATGTTATTTTTAAATATATTCCTACATAGATATGTCTCATCTTTTTATTATTATGACCAATAAATATTCCTCTTTCTCATATTCTAAATATCTCATGTGTTTATTCCTTAATTTAGATTTATGCTCACCCATTCTTTTATATATTCCACTCGAATACAATATGAGATATATGTAACTTAGAATAATTCATTGAAGAATAATTTTTAGTGTTTTATAATGATATTAATGATATTCATGGATTATATCCTTAATTTACAAAAAACTAATCCTATAATGATCCTATTCATTATTATATGTTTTATTGTGTAATTGTAGGTTGATTTACTATATATGTGATATGTTATACCCTACGCACAAGAATTTGAAGCTAAACTAATGGAATGTTAGAGCTCATGACCACACCAAAATAGCACGAGTCTTGAGGGAAGTGAATGGTTGGTGCCTCTGGTCAGAACCTTAGGTGAGGCCATCATATCATGGGTATATAACTAGGTCATTGTGGTGGGGGTTTTAATTTCCCAAAATTTCTATTCAACTCTTATTTTTTGTGGGGTGGTTACTATGTACAAGAGTGATGTTTTTTGGTAGTTTAATGTGTCTCCTAACTCATTTTTTTCCTCTATTAAAGCAACATCCATTATCCTTTTTTATTAGGTACCAAATATGAAATTTATTAAAAGTAATTTGGGTTTTCATATTATAACTAGCCCTAGGGAAGGTTATTTTCATTCTCCTTTCATATTATTCTTATATAGCTATGATCATGTGCTCTAGGTCCCCCATTTCTGATCACCAACATTGATGGAAACATTGATATCGTTGTTTTTTATGTAGGTTTCTCTATTATATTTTTTTCCCATGATGATCCTTGAATTCTTCTTATTTCCAATGGTTTTGATTTTCTTCAATTAAATATTCAAATGGGTATTGAACTTTGGTTGAAATAAAAAGTGTTTCTAAATGGTGTTTTCTCTAAAAACTAAATTTTATGAACATTGTGTGTCTGGAGAAGACATCAATGATGGATTTGAAATGAGAATATCGTTTTAATCATGAATGCGGTGTTTATTAGTGAAAAAGGTTTTGTTATGAATATATTATCATGAAATGAAAAGTTTTTTCTGTGAAATTTTTTTATTAAACATGAATTTTTATTCTTGAATGTAACGATAAGTTCAAAACTCCTTGGTAGAATCTTCGTGTTTGGGGTAAAAATATAAATTTATGATCCATAGTAGTGTTAGATGTCACTCAGAAAAGGGATAAAGTTTCATTGAATTATAATGGGAAGCCCTTCCTGGAGACCTAGGTTCCCATTATCTTTGATTCATTTATTTTGGATAGTGTTTTTTATTTCCCTTAATTTTTTAAGCTTTAATATTTTGGTTTTCATTTTAGTTCATTGGGGAAAAATTACAAGAATTATTATGTGATATTATTATTTTCCAATTTGATATGGACATTGATGTTAGTAACTATTTATATATATATTTATATGTATGTATGTATGTATACTTATATCGGTGGATAAATGCTATGTTATATTGCATTATTTATAGAATACATCCTTTTATTGAAATGATAAATATTGGATGTTCATATATTAAAAATTGTATATTCTAGAAATGATTTGAATTATGATTTATATATTAATTGATGGATATGTTTGGATATAAATTATATAGATTCATAGTTGTATTCATCAGCGGTTTATTAATCACACCACACATTTACCTTTTTTGTACCCATGGTTTTTTGGATACTGGTAAAGGGAAGACATTCACGTTGTGTTTGGCTCTCTTGGGTTGTGTTTCCTTCTTATGGGTTGGTGTGATGGTGGGTACATATGTCACCTATATGTACCCATGATTTTTATTGGGTTCTATATTGATGGCATGTAAGTGTTTTTATTGAAATTTTTAACTATTTACTAGAATTATCTTTAATGGTTTTGTTATTTTTGACATGTGACATTTTATGATATCCACTATGATACTCTATTTGTTTCTATCATATCACATGTCAATTGATGTTGTAAATTATCTCATTTTTCATTGTATGATACCTATGCGATTTTGTTAACTAATAGGAATAATCTAAACACTTCAATACTTGTTTTGAGTAAATTCATTTGACATTCTCGGTTGATCTAGTTTTCTATTTTTTTAATTGGTATCAAGTGGTTTAGGTTTTTGTGAATTCATGTCTTGAAGCATTAGATTCACCCTCATATGTGAGTGTGGATTTCTTGATAGACTTGATATAGGGCTATTTGAACATGAGATTTTGTGTGAGATTCAATCTTTCCATCATACATTCCTGAAAATCTTCATGTTACCGTGCTTAATCAGGGGTTGTCTAGTATCTTTATTTTTTAATTTTATAATTTCAGTATTTATTTTAATAAATTTAATTTATGATTATGGAATAAATTTTATACTATATTTTTTCATTAATTTTTTTAATATAATAAGTATCCTATAGGAATAACATATCAGAGTAATCTAGAGGATGTTATATATAAATCCCAATAATATAATCATTAAACTAACTTGGTTTTGGAAGAAATAATAGTTTGACATTATATTCTATAGTCCATGTAAACAATAATAAAATTTAATTAAGGGTGGACCATAAAATATATTTACTATGAATAATAAACTTATCATCAATGGTATCAAGGTACCCCATGGATCAGATGATTGGATCAAGAGGATTGATTGGATGTTCCAATTTCTAACAACTTTGTACTACTCTAATACTAGTTTACACACATACATACTAAAATTTTTAGGAATAATTTTGTGGGAAAATATTATAGAAGAAAACATTCACAATGATATAACCAATACCACATTTAATAAATTATTAAATAAATTTTTCTAACATGAAACCTTGAGATTGATATATACACTAGTGTTCATTTCATTGGAAAATTGAAACGGTCTATTGTAGAGTATGGGACTGGGTTTTCTTTGTTAGTGAATTTCTCTCCATATAATCATTATATTTATGATCTCATGAAAAAATGTTCTAAAATGGGTTTTAGGGTTAATATTTATTCAATACTGATTATCATGTTACTACACTCATTACCCAAGGTGGTGGATAAGGACATTACCATTTAGGTAAATATATCTAGGAAGACAAGACTCTTTAGTTCATCAACAGTCATAGTAGGTAGGAATAGTTTTTTATCTATAAGATAAAGAAGTGTTACCAATAATAATATATTTTTAGTATTTATCAATAAAAGTCATAGAATATTCAGTTTTTACACTGTCGTAAAATGGGACTCCTTGGAATTGATTGTAAGGTTTCACCTGTTGTAGGTCATATATGTGTGAAATTTGGAAATGTTTGGCATTTATAAGACATAGATTAACATGTTATTAATGTTGATTTCACCTTCACCAATGGATATTGTTTTAGTGATAACATAATAAAATGGTATTGATCTCAATCACATTAAAAGGGTGATACTCATGTTGTAAATAAAGGGTTGGATTATTTTGGATGAATCTATGAATCAAATTTTTCACTATAGGAGTTAGAGAAAGAAGTTGATTCCATGAGTGGCATTGTGTTTATTATGTCCTTTATGGTTATATATTTGATTACTACTTGTAATGAAAATTACTTTTTATTTTACTATATTATCACTATGTTAGTATTGTGATTAATGATTATGGCTTTCATGAGGACAAATTTTATTCCTTTGGAAAATAAATATGAGCATGATTTCAGATTTCCTAAGTGTCAGGTAATATTTGATGACCCAAAAAACATATGAATTGTAATGACCCAAAGCTTCATTAATGGAAATCCCTCTTGATCTATTTAAATGTCTCTTTATGGTAATATAAAATGTCAACTTCTTTGCTTTTATATTTTGAATTTTGACCGTTGCTAATATAGTCGTTGAACAGTGATCACATGATAATTATAAATATAGGACTTTAACAAATCCAATTTACTCAGATAAAGGAAGCGATGTCCTCATCCAGTAGAATTTCCCGATACGATGCCCATTTGTCAGAGCTCGTAAGAGAGGTGGAATAATTGTTCTTCGCCCTTGACCAAAACCAAGCTGAGCTTCTTCATGTCAAGCTCGAACGTGACCATCTACGGGAAAAGTGGATGTTGATTGACATTATCACTTGAGCGATGTTATCCGAGCCACCCCAAGAGTCTGTCACCATCGCAGACCTTATCCTTTGGTCTTATGCAGCTGTTTTAAGGGGTTATGTAACAAATAAGTAGTATTATGTTCATGTACATTAATATTTTTATATAATAATGAATATAATTTATAGTCATTGTTGATACATTGTAAATAGTTTTTAATGTAAAATTTTTGTTTTTAGTTATTAGTTAATTATGAATTATATTTTATTGAATTAAGGGATTTTTGAATAAAATAATATTGTAATAAAATATTTTTATTGTTATTAAATTAATATTTATTAAATATAAATGATCTTATAATTTTAGGAATGCAATAATAATTTTTATTAAGGTTTGAAATCCATTTTTGTCAAAAACACATGAATTTTCGATAAATAGATGTTTTTATTTTAAAAGTGAAAATTAACATATTTAGAAAATTATTTAGATAAAATAAATGTTATTTCTGGAATTAGGACGTCGAAATTATCCAACAGTGAATTTTTTATAATTTTTTGAGACAGTCAAATTAGTGGGTAAAAATTAAATATCGTTTAAATATATAAAGTGTTTTATGACATCATAATGGCCAAATCGTGGTGTATTAAAATACTATAATCTTTATTTTCTCCAATATATGTTTTAACATAAAAATAATGTGATTTTGGGTTTGTTTATCTTACTTTTCAAAGCATTAATGGACCCCTCAAGACTTATTCAACACCTTGCCTTTTTAAATTAATTTCCATGGGAGTGTGACTCACCTCCACATAAGAAACCCTAATATTTTAATAATTTCGGACCTTGGCCTTATAAAATATTGTTTTCAACTTCCCTTTTCTAAAAACCATGGGAAAAAACCATGGTATGGTTTGTGGTTTGGATAAATTTAATATAAGGGTCCCAACCTAAATAATAAAGAATTCCCTTACCTTTCCTATATAAACCCACCCAAGCTCCCACTTACACATCACTCAAAGCCCTTTGAATTCATCCAACCACTACAATACTCTCTCTAGAATCCTCCCAGGTTCCGCAAGCTACCAAGAAGCCTCTCACAAGCCTCTCTCTAGCCTTTGGAAGCACACTTCCAAGTAAGGGTTTTTTCTTCCTTTCTCATTTTTGTCAATTTTCATTAAATTGTATTTCCCTTTTAATTTCAATTATGAATTTTGGGTTATGGTTTATCACCTCTCCCATACTTCTCTCTTATAGTTTAAATTATGGGAGACTGCTTTCTCTCTCATTAAATGCCTCCCATGTACACCCGTTACTATACCAAAATTCTGAAAGGAACTTCTCTCTCTTCTTTTACATTCAAGCAATACTCTTGTATCATGAACCTAAATTCTATTAAAACTGGTGAGACATGTAAATGTATGACCTACATACTTTCCACTACATGTAAATATGTTGAGGAACCACTTTCTCTCTCATCAACCATTTTTTTGAATTCTTACATCACGCCGTTACGCTTCTGAAATCGCACCGATTTTCTAAGACGATGTCATTGTGTAGTGAATACCATGCCCATTTCTCCATCATGGGTATTCACCTTTATGCACATTTAATTATTGATTATAAAGTTTCATTTATGAATTCCATATTCCTTTATCGTGGAATAAATTATTATGTTTTATGAATCCATGTATTATGATCCATGTGGCACACTTATGCATGAAATGAAATGTTTAAGAAGGGTGCACCCTTATAGCGCTCCAACACATTGGGTAAAGTATAGTATCATGATACGTCATGTGCAACGAGTGTTGACTCATGCTAATTCATGTGTAATGACGGTTTACTCGTTCTTTATGTGAAATGAGGATTTACTCATTCTCTATGAGCAATGAGCCTTAGCTCGTGCAAATTCCATGTTATGTGTTGTTTCCACATTTCCATGTTATGATTATCATGCTTTATCATGACTTTATGTTCATTTTTTTCTTATGCTATATTGATATGCCTATTGTCTAACATGTATTGTACTCCTCATGTTATTCCATGTGTACTCCCTTAATGGGCTTTATAGCTCACCCTTTTCTTATGCATGACCTCAGGTTATCCCTTGCAATGCTGAGTACGAGGGAATGTAGTGGTCATGTAAATGATGTTTTCAATAATGATTTTGTATTTCATGTTTTAAGGTTTTTATGTAATGATCCTAATCCCCAATGAAAATAAACAACTTGATCTTATTTGTTGTATCAAGTGAAGTTTTATGTAATAAATCATGTTTAAGTTGTAATAAAAAGCAGGGTTGTCATAGTTGGTATCAGAGGATAGGTTTAATTATATTTGGGATTAGGAAACCCTATTAAAGCCTTAGATACAAGAATAAGTATAATAATAACATCCCTATGTTTTGGTAAGTACTGAGTATGTGGTTTATCAAACAAATACATCCTTGTCTGGATACGAGTAGGTAGAGGCGGCTCTGGCACAGATGTATCATAGGGGTAAAACCCGAAAACACCGCTTTGAGCTAGACTCGAACGGAAACTAGTGCACAACAATGGGCATTGCTGCACTCTTGGTTACGACAGCCCCGCGGGATATGTTTTGATAAATTCACAAGATTATTATTAACCCATATTAAGATAATTAAAAAAATTCCCCTAAGAATATATGTTAGAAAGTAGATCATGAAGAGCCTAGATTGAAGCCTATAGACTCATGAGTTAAGGAAATGAAATTTTATTTATAAGTCATCAAATTTTATCTTTGGATTACCCTTTATGTGTTACCCCTATCGTTCCTTTTATTTCATCCAATGGCAGTATTAGCAGGACTCGGGCTAACAGCCGTTGTGAAGATCAGTGTGATGACTGTACTAATGAGATTCCCAATCCAATGGGAGCAGGAATCACGATCTTTGTCACGCTTCTCTCTCATCTATCTCATGTTTTTAATAGAAACATGATTCAAGAGGAACGTCCAAACCCCCCTAAGAAGGAAAAAGTCGCTATCGGGAGATTCATGAGGCAAATGCCTCCTACTTTTAGTGGATCATCTGATCCCATGATCGCTGAACAATGGATCAACTCCATTGAAAAGATCTTCTCCATGCTTCAATGTTCTGAAAAAGAGAAGGTTCTCCTGGATGTTTATCGTATGGAGATTGAAGCTGATCAATGGTGGATGTTGATCAAAATTACGAATCCAGAGGAGGAGATCGAGGTGTTGGAATAGAAGGATTTCTGGAATATTTTTTTCGATAAATATTTTCCACGGACCCTCCTGCATAAGATAGAAAGGGACTTCCTTTCCCTCAAGAAAAAAGATGAAGAATCTGTTGGAGCATATGAGGAAAACATCTCAAGCCTTGCATGATACGCTTTTGGCTTTATCATTACCCCCAAATGCAATGTAGACCGCTTCTTTGGTAGGCTAATGCTTAGCTTGAAGAAAGCATTAACGATCCATGACATCGAGAGCTATGAGGAAATTGTCTGATGTTCCCTCAAGGTTGAAATGGTGATCGGAGAATCACAAGGGTATCATCGGGACAAGAAACGTATGGTGGACTTCAATGCTAGCGGTCTGATGGATAAATCCAACGGTGATAAAAAGATCCATCACCCCACTTGCCAAAAGTGCGGAAAGAAGCACCATGTAAAATGCCTTAAATGGACGAGAAAATGCTTCAGGTTTGGAAGAGAGGGGCACCTAGCTGTTAACTGTCGGAAAGAAAGACCCGCGGCTGCGACAGAGGAGTGGAATGCTCTGGTCGACCCTCAACGCATTGTTCAATTCTAAAAATGAAATGAACCAGGTCCTTTTGCAAATCAGTTCCTTAATCTAATGGTTTTCGAAGGCGACCAACAACCTCCAAGGCAGAAAGGAAGAGCTTTTGTCATCACTTCTGCCGAAGTGAACCTCGAAAATGATGTGGTGACAGGTACGCTAGTTATTCATTCAAGAATAGAAAACATACTTTTTGATTCAGGTCATACACATTCTTTTATATCTACAAAGTTTAGTAGAACAATCCCAGAACCACCACAAATCTTGGAAGTGAAGATGTCGGTGAGTACAATAAATGGGGCAATCATTGCATCTCATGAGTATATGTCCTCCCCTGTTATAATATGTGGATTGAATTTCCCGGAGAAGCTCACCATACCCCCTCTTGTGTAATTTGATGCAATTCTTGGCATGTATTGGATTTCCTTATATAGAGCCTAAATTAATTGTCGGGTGAGGGAAATCACACTCCATATAAAGAATCAACCCCCGATTATTTATAAGTGTCATGAGGAAGATGAAAATCCTTTATCTACATCATCTCAAGCATGGATATTACTGCCCTATGAGCACGCGTATCTAGATCAGATGATTGAGTCCAAGGAAGAATCAATCTTTGAAGAAATGCCTATTGTGAGGGAATTCGCGGAAGTGTTTACCGAGGAACTACTTGGTCTTCCTCCTATAAGAGATGTTTAGTTATCAATTGAACTTATACCTGGGGTGCTACCAATATCAAAGACTCCATATAGAATGGAAATTTTTGATCTTGAAGAGATGAAAAAAACAACTAGAGGATAATCAAGATAAATGGTTTATATGCCCAAGTGCTTCACCATGGGGTGCACCAGTCTTCTTCGTCAAGAAGAAGGATGGTTCAATGCATCTTTGCATCGATTATCGTGAACTTAGAAAAATCATGATAAAGAACAAGTATCCTCTGCCAAGAATTGATTATTTTTTTGATCAGCTGCGTGGAGCACAATAATTATCCATGGTGGATTTGCGGTCGGGATATTATCAAGTATCTGTGAAGAAGGAAGATATCCCCAAGACCACTTTTCTCACATGATACAGGTACTATGAATTCATAGTAATGCCTTTCAGACTCACTAATGCTCTAGAAATCTTCATGGACTTGATGAATATAGTCTTTAGAGATTACCTTGACAAATTTGTGGTAGTCTTTATAGATGACATTCTAATATACTCCAAATCCAAGGAGGATCATGAGGAGCCTTTAAGAACTGTATTAGTGACTTTGCGCAGGGAGAAGCTCTATGAAAAGTACAGAAAGTTCGAGTTCTGGTTGAAGGAGGTCTCATTCATGGGCCATATCATCACAAGCAATGGGATATTTGTGGACCCCTCTAAAACAAATGTAATTGAGGGATGGCCGAAGCAAACATCAGTAATGGATTTCCATAGATTTTTGGGGTTAGATGGATATTATCGACGTTTTGTGAGAAATTTCTCACAATTGTCCAACCCTATTACAAAAATAACTCGGAAGGGAGTAAAGTTTGCTTGGAGTGATGAATGCGAATAAAGCTTCAAAGATTTGAAAAGGAGGCTTATCACTACGCCCGTTCTCACATTACCCACAAGTGGGGAAATTTTTGTGGTATTCAGTGATGCTTCGAAGAGGGGCTTAGGATGTGTGCTGATGAAGAATGATAAAGTGATATCCTATGCCTCAAGGCAGTTGAAAATCCTTGAGAAAAACTATCCAACGCATGATCTGGAGTTGGAGGCTATGATTTTTACCTTGAAAACCTGGCAGCATTATCTCTATAAAGAGAAATGTGAGGTATATAATGACCACTAGAGTCTTAAATATATATTCACACATAAAGATCTTAATATTCTCCAGAGAAGATGGATAGAGCTCGTCATGGATTATGACTGTTCAATCCATTACCACCCTGGGAAAGTGAACAAGGTGGAAGATGCCCTAAGTAGAAAGGATCCAGCGATTCTATTAATGATGAAAATTGAGAAGGATCCAATCTTCTTATACTTGATGAGGATGGACATGGGAATCATAGAGAATGGAACATCATCAATCCTTTCACAAATTATTGCTCAACTGTCCCTTTTGGAAAGTTTAAAGGATGCTCAAAAAAGAAGTATGAGGGAATTCAAGAGAATGTGGGTGCTATCAAAAAAGGGAAATCCTCGATGTTTAATGTTAATGAATAAGGAATTGTTCGGTTTGAGAAAAAACTATGTGTTCCATCAAGTCCGGAGCTGAAGAAGAAACTTTTGGATGATGCACATAGTTCAAATTTCACTATTCACCCAGGGAGCACAAAGATGTATCGAGATCTCCAAGAAAACTTTTGGTGGGATATTATGAAGAAGGAGATTGCTTAATATACATCAATGTTCCTGGTGTGTCTGAAATTGAAGGCAGAGAGGTAGAAGTCTAAGGGGATAATGCAACCATTGCCCATACCATAATGGAAATGGGAAAACATCACCATGGACTTTGTCACCAGACTTCCGAGGACATCCAAAGGCAACAATGCAATATGGGTTGTTATGGATCATCTTACAAAGAATGCACACTTCATTTCTATTCGGGTGAATTTCTCATTGGATCAACTGGCACGGATATATATCAGGGAAGTGGTAAGGATGCATGGAGTACCACTTTCTATTGTGTGTGATCGAGATCCAAGATTCACCTCTATGTTTTGGAAGAGTCTTGAACATGCTATAAATATTGAACTGTACTTTAGTACGGCCTATCATCCTCAAAATGATGTCCAATCTGCGCGGACAATCCAAACACTTGAGGGTATTTTGAGAGTGTGCGCAATGCACTTTAAAGGATGATGTGATCAACATATTCCTATGGTTTAGTTCTCTTATAATAAAAGATTCCACTCTAGCATCCAAATGGAACCATATGAAGACATGTATGGGAAAAGGTGAAGAACACTATCATGTTGGGTAAGGTTAGTGAACGTAAGCTGGTGGGACCAGATATGGTCGAGGAAATGGTGGAGAAGGTAAAAACCATTCAGCATCATATCAAGGTAGCTCAGAGTCGAAAGAAGAGTTATGCAGATAATTATTGACAAGGCCTTGAGTTAAAAGTTAGAGACATGGTGTTTCTATGCATATCTCCGTGGAAGAAGGTCATGAGGTTTGGAAAGAAAGGGATGTTATGTCCAAGGTACATCGGCCCCTTCGAGATTCTTGATCTTGTCGGGGTTGTGGCCTATCGACAAGCACTTACACCTACTATGGCCAAAGTACATGATGTCTTTCATGTATCCCTCTTAAATAAGTACATACCAGACCCATCACAAGTACTCTCTTCTGAGGTGGTACAATTGGAAGATGATTTTTCTTATGAGGAGAAACCAGTGAAGATATTAGATCATAGAGAAAAAGTTCTACGAAATAAGACAATTCCCCTCGTCAAGGTGTTGTGGAGAAACGACACGTTTGATGAAGCGATTTGGGAATCAAAGGATATGATGAAGCTGAGTAACCCACATATGTTTTAGTGTGGGAAAAGGAAAATTTCGATGGAGAAAATTCTTAAGGGGGGAATATTGTAACGACCCAATGTCTCATTAATGGAATTCCCTCTTGATCTAATTAAATGTGTCCTTATGTTAATATATAATGTAAACTTATTTGGTTTTATGTTATGAATTTTGACTGTTGCTAATATGGCCATTGAATAGTTATCAAAAGATTAGTATAAATATAGGACTTTAACAAATCCAATTTTCTCAGACAAAGGAAGTGATGGCCTCATCCTGTAGAAATTCCTCATACGAAGCCCATTTTTCGGGGCTCAGAAAAGAGGTGGCGTCTTTAGGCTTCTCCCTTGACCAATCCCAAGTTGAGATTTTTCATGTCAAGATCGAACATGACCATCTATGGGAAAAGTGGAAGTTGATTGAAATCACCACTCGAGCGATGTTATCCGAGCCACCCCAAGAGTCTGTTACCATCGAACACCTTACCCTTAGGTCTTAGGCGGCTATTTAAAGAGGTTATGTAACAAATAAGTAGTACTATGTTCATGTAAATTATTTTTTTATATAATAATTAATATAATTTGAAGTCATTTTTGATACATTCTAAATAGTTTTTAAATTACAAATAGTGTTTTTAGTTATTATGTAATTGAAAATTTTATTATAATGAATTAAGGGTTGTTTGAATTAAATAATATTTTAATAAAATATTATTATTATTACTAAATTTTTATTTTTTAATTATAAATGATCTTATAATTTTATGAATGCAATTATTATTTTTATTATGGTTTGAAAGCCATTTTTGTCAAAACCCGTGAATTTTCGATAAATAACGGTTTTTATTTTAATAGTGAAAATTAACATATTTAGAATATTATTTTGATAAAATAAATTCTATTTCTGGAATCAAGGCGTCGAATTTATCCAACGGTTAATTTTTCATAATTTTTTGAGATAGTCAAATTTTTGGGTAAAAATTAAATATCGTATAAATATGTAATGTGTTTTATGACATCATAATGAACCAATAGTGTTGTAATAAAATACTATAATATTTATTTTCGGCCAATATATGTCTTACCATTAAAATAATGTCATTTGGGTTTGTTTGCCTTACTTTTCAAATCATTAATGGACCCTTCAAGACTTATTCAACACCATTACTTTTTAGATTAATTTCCAGGGGAGTGTGACTCACCTCCACATAAGTAAACCTAATATTTTAATAATTTAGGAACTTTTAATTATAAAATATTTTTTTCCTCTTCCCTTTGCAAAAAAATATGGGCAAAAACCATTGGATGGTTTGTGTTTTGGATTAATTTAATATAAGGGGTCCCAAACATAAATAATAAACAATTCCCTTACCTTTCCTATATAAACCCACCCAAACTCCCACTTCCTCCTCACTCAAAGACCTTGGTGTTCGTCCAACCTCTTCCCTACGCTCTCTAGATTCCTCCCAAGGTTCCCCAAGCTCCCAAGAAGCCTCTCACAGGCCTCTCTCTAGCCTTTGGAATCACACTTCCATGTAAGGGTTTTTTCTTCCTTTCTCATTTTTGTCAATTTTTATTAAGTGGTATTTCCATTTGAATTTAAATTATGAATTTTGGGGTATGGTTTCACACCTCCCCCATACTTCCCTATTATTGGTTTAATTATGTGATACCCCTTTCTATCTCATTAAATTCCTACCATGTACACTTGTTACTATTCCGAAATTCCAAAAGGAACTTCTCTCTCTTCTTTTACATTCAAGTAATACTCTTGTATCATCAACCTAAATTCCATTACAACTATCAGGACATGTGTCTATATGACCTATTTAATTTCCATTACATGTAAATATGATGAGGAACCACTTTCCCTCTCATTAACTATTTTTATGAATTCTTATGTCACGCTGTTACCATGGCGAAATCGCACCGATTTTCTAAGACATTGTCATTTTGTAGTGAATACCATTCCCATTTCGACATCAAGGGTATTTGACTTTATTCACATTTACTTATTGATTATAAAGTTTCATGTATGAATTCCACATTCCTTTATCATGTAATAAATGATTATGTTTTATGAATCCATGTTTTATGATCCATGTGGCACACTTATGCATGAAATGAAAGGTTTATGATGGGTGCGCCCTTATAGGGCTCCAATGAATTGGGTAAAGTATACTATCATGATACGTCATGTGAAATGAGTGTTGACTAATTTTAATTCAAGTTCAATGAAGTTTTACTCGTTATTTATGTGCAATGAGGATTTACTCATGCTCCATGTGCAATGAGCCTATGATCATGCTAATTCCATGTTAAGTGTTGTTTCCACATTTCCATGTTATGATTATCATGATTTATCGTGCCTTTATGTTCATGTTTACTTATTCTCTATTGATATGCCTATTGTCTAACATGTATTGTACTTATCATGTTATTCAATGTGTACTCCCTTACTGGGAATTATAGCTCAGCCTTTTCTTATGCATGTCCTCAGGTTATCCCATGCAATTCTATGTATGAGGGAATGTAGTGGTCATGTAAATGAAGTTTTCAATAAAGATGTTGTATTTCTTGTTTTAAATTTTATGTAATGGTCCTCAGAAACAAATACACTAAACCTCTAGATCTTCTTTGTTGTATCAAGTGAAGTTTTATGTAATCATGTTTATGTTGTAATAAAAAGAAGGGTTGTCATATGAATGTATTTAGTTATTGTTCTTGAAATCTTTTAACACTTCATTGGATTGGATTAGATGATTATCTATAAAAACAATATTGATTACTATAATAGTTGGGTTTAGTTTCATTATATAAATGGAGTCTATCATATCTTCCAGGTTAAGTAAGATCCTATATCAGGGAGATCATTTTCCATTTATCTTAGTTATAATATAATTTAATCCATGGTATATAAATATTTCGTGATGATGGTGTTCCAAATCATAGTATCTATTTTCCTATGGTGGTGAGTGTGTATATCCACATGTTTTAGATTATTTACATATCTTTCCACCATAGAGGAATATCATAAATTCCACACACATTCTTTTGGGGATTAATCGCATTTCCTTGCCTTTATGTTGCATGGAACTCATTTAATTGAAATAATAAATTTATTATATTTAATATCATGTGTCCAGGTTATTCATTCATCCTAGAATTTTACCTAGGGAATTTACAATAGTAATTTACAAGAATTATGAATGGAGTCTTCAGCTTTGTATTGACTATCAAAAACTAAATAAGTTTTTTAACAACTAATATACATTTCCTAGGATTCATGAACATTTTTATAAAATTTATCTATTATAGGGTAAAATTAGTTAGGGTTTGAAAGAAAGATATTAATGAGATGGAATTAAAGAGAGTGTATGCAAATAATGGTTATCTATTTATGTCCTTTAGACATAATAATTATTTTTTTTGTATTTTTAAAATTGATAAATAAAATTATTTATCATAAAAAATATTATTTCAAAGTAGTTTTAAGGGATGTATCTTTTTTTCAATATTGGAGAAGGATCATAATAAGGATTTTAATATCATATTTAGGATCTCGAAATGGAATAAGTTATTGGTAATTATATATAAATATATATTATGGTTTCAAAGGCTAAAATTTAAAGTACATGTGATTGTTTAGAAAGGTATATTAGTGGATCTCAAGAATATTTGGTTGTGATGTCTTGGAAGCATCCATGAAATTTGTTTTTCATCCGTAGATAACTGGGAATTTCTAATTATTTTAATATCTTTATCTCAGAATTCTATACGATTGCATCTCTTGTGATAGAGTCAACCCATATGCATGTGAATGTTTTTTTGAAATATTTATTCCATGGATATTTTGAGTTGTTTAAAGTGATATTTACTTTATACCAAGTTTCAATTCATTATTTGTTAGGTTTGGGAGATGAATATATTTGTGGCGTCTCAGGTATGGGTTTGGGTTGTGTTCCTATAAAAGGAGAAACATAGTATTTTATGGATCTTATCATTTGTTACCTCATGAGAAAAAATACCTCATTCATTATCTTGAGTTTTATATAATGATTCATCATTCTAAAACGAATTGTTATTACCTCTTATGGTGTAGGTTTTCAGTTTATTTATAGAATAAACGTCTGAGGTGTATCGGTATTCAGATGAATCTAAGATAGAGATATATAAATTTGGTGGAGTTCCATTATGTATTTTACTTTAATATTCCATAAACCCCTGTAAAATTAATTAGGGTCATATAAGTATTAAGAATAAAATTTCTAAATTAGGTAATGAAGGAATCAATGGACGAATGGTAATCAATGGTGCTTATTTTTTAGAACTGATTAGATGAACGAAGTGGTGATGGTTTAAAAAAATTATCATGTATTTAGGATCAATCACATAAGGATGATAATATTCATCTTGGGATGAATAATTATGTGGTGTTCTAGTACGTTATCAGGATTTGTTTTGTTGTGGAGACCTTAGGTCAGTGATCTCGGTATCTCATCAAGTTATTTTACTTAAATGGAATGATGATTATTCTTATAGGTATAACATAAGAATTGATCCATGATGTAAATTAATAAATTTTGTGTGTGAACCCTGGAGCATCCAAGATGTACCATGACATCAGATATCATTACTAGTGTTTGAGAATAAGTTGATTAATTTTACTTTTCATGTCCCAATTCCCTCCTTTTCGGATAATTAAGCCAAAACATAAAATGCCTATGATTTTACTAAAACCTTTACTTACTAAATTGTGTAAATGGGATGATATATCCATGTAAATTGGTATTGGGATATCTTGTACTCCTATTGGTAAGGATGTGACATGGACTATTTTTTATCGACTCATTAAATCAATGCATTTACTACATATTATGGAGTTGACGATGGATGTAAACATATTTCACACTGTATGTGTATGGTATTTTTAAAATATATGGTTATCCATAATATATCATGATGGATATGTACCCTTACTCCACATCCATGTTTTTTATTGGATTTTATATGTAGTTGAAGTTGAACCTAGAAAATCACCTCAATAATGAGGGAAAGACTATGTGCCAATATCCTTTAGGATTATTGTAGTTGTAAGGGTATTACTCATAGTTTCACTATGTATGAGACATAAATTTTTAGGGTGTCCAGGTAAGTTAAGACCTTGTTATATCGTCTCATTCACGATTGTGTAGATACTCTATGTGGTGGATTATTGGTTAAAATTATCTAATAATTTGACTTCTACCAATGATTTGGTCCATGTTTCTCATCATAAAAGTATCAACTACACCTTTCACACATGATTGAGTGGATGTTAAATGATATTGAACATCTTTCTCTAGTGGTTGAAAGTAGTATTTTGATTGTGAATTGTAAAATTTTATTGTTTCTATTGTTTTCACACCTCAACATAAGGAATTAGTTTTGGATCCTCCTATCCATTATCTTTTTGGTTTCTAGGAATATGGAGGAGACTTGTTTGATAGATAGTATTTTTTTCAATTCATGTTCAAAATTTCCAAGAGCACGAAACTTATGGTTAAAAAGGTTTTCTAATGTATTTATTATGGAAAATTAAAAAAGAAAAAATGGGTATGGTCTTTTTGTGGACTCTATATTCACCACATATTTAAACCATAACCACTATCGTTGTAGAGAATATGGCTAGACCAAAATGGTATGGATCATAGGTTTAAGGTTTTTCCATTGCATGTATACGGTCTCCGTAAGTGATTCCACCATTACATGGTGGATTGAACCATGGCATGGGGGAAGGGAGATCAATTTTTGAAATTCCAATTAACTTCATGATCATATAAGGTTTTTTGTCTACGAAATTGTGATATTTTGAGGAGTTTAAGGCCTCTAATAACTCAATTTTCCCCTATTAAACTCTTATTCTTCCAATATTTGGCTAGGATTATAGATCCATCATTCAGGAAATGGGATTTGGATTTTTTGTTTCAATCTAATAACAGTATTTTATTTCTCAAGTCTATTTTTGAATTAACCTTATAGATCTATTCTCAAGAAGACTAGATACAATGGTTTCCCATCACTAGTTTTGGTGGAAACATGTCTTGATTAGTTGTTGATGTAGTTGTGTCTATATTATGGTTTATCCATTTAAAATTCTTTTAATATTATTATTTTATCATGATTTTATTTTTGAAATATAATATTTTAACAATTATTTTTTTGAAATAGAAAATGTTTGAAACACGTTTTTTCCTAGAAAATTGGATTTTATGCAAATGGTATGTTTGACAAAAGGCCAAAAATATGATTTTTAAATGACAATGGTGTTTCAAGAATGAAAGTAGTGTGGATAACGTTATATTGTTTTATGAAAATGTGTACATAAAATGAAATATATTTTATTTGGTAATGTTTTTATGAAATGTGAATTATTTTATTCAATATAATGATGATGCATTAGAACACTAAAAACAAAGAAGTATAGGGGAATGGTAGACATATGTGATCCCTAATAGAGTAAGTTATAACTAGGAAAGGTTCTCATTACACCATGGTTGCTAGTGGATAGCCTTTCTAAGGGACCTAGGTTCTTTGGATATAGGATAAAATTATTATAACTTGTATCTTAGGTTTTTTAGTCGTGTACCCCTTTCTGTTGTGATTATCCCTTTTTTATTTGAGGATACATTTTCTACATTGTTATATGATATTTTTAATTTCCAAATTTATATCTATATTAATTCCTGAAAACATTCTTATACATATTATTATTCCCATGGACAAATGTTATGTAATATTTCATAGTTTCTTTATTATAATTTTTTTAAAAGATAATTAATGGTTGGTAATATATGTGAAATTATTTTTTCTAAAAATATTTTAGAAATATATTATATATAAGAACTAAAAAATCATTATTGAATGACATTGTATAGATTCTTGGTCGAATACTACCATGATTTAGTTATAACAACATAATTATTTCATTAGGTATTTTTATCCATAGATTAATTTAATGCTGATAAATGGTATGATTTTATGTATAGGATGCATCACTTGGATCATGTTTCTTACTGATGGGTTGGGGTGATGGTGGTGAAATATGGTCAAGTTGATATAGACCAATGAGTTTCTGTTGGTTCTTTATTAACATTCTAATAGTTATTTATATATACTTTTGTGTCCATTTGATGGATATAACCTTTATGGTTTGGTTATTCTTCGAATGTGATATTTATGTCATATCCTATGAAAATATGATTGATTCTATATTATTGATTTTTTTCTACTGAAATCATTCCCACTATTATTTTTATGATAACCAAGTTGTTGTATACATCCATTGGTGATTAGGAATGCGCTATAGGATTTTTGTACGTCATTCTGGAGGACATTATGTGTTGATTCGGGTTCTTCTATTACAGTTGACTAGTTATAAAAACATTAACAAATGCTTAAAATTTTCATGAATTTTTAAAACATCAAGTAAAATCAAATGAGTTACATGATTAAAGATGAAAATAAGAAGTAATCATCCACTCATGGGTGGTAAATTGTTGTTTGTTTTAATAGGCGTTTTTTTATGTTCTGCATGTAAGATCTGATGATCCAAAAATGAAAAGTATATTCCTCTTTGGGTTGTGTTTTATTTTTATCATCATTAATAGTGTGTGGATTTCAAAAAAATTATATTTACTATAGAGGTGGGTGATTTTTTTTTAATTTTTCATGGATATTAATAGAACATGATAAAGTGACTAGGAAAAATCCATTTTAATGGGAATTTCATATTGTGAGGAAAAAATTATGCTGATACTCACTATGATGATGAATAAACATTTCATTGATGATTTATATATATCTTTTTATTGTGGTTTTAGTATATTATTCAAGATTAATGTGAAGGGATCTATTGTGATTCAAAAATTTGATTAACTAAAGTAAGATCTATGCATCAAAATAAATAGAATATGGTCTACAATAAATTTATATTTTTACTATGCAAGTTTCTAAAATAATTTTGGAAAATATGGGAAGTTTTGAAGAAAAAAAATGATAATGAATGCTGGAAATTAGTTTCCACATTTTTTGGTTGATTTTAAGAAACCCAAAATGTAATTATCTTTTATATTTAATAATATAGAAGAATAATTTATTTATTCTATAAAAATTAGAATAGAATGAATAGTAGAGAAAAAAATATATGTTATATCTTTCATACAACTATGATAAGAGATAAATAGGGACATATGAGTGTTCATAAACATACTTGATGGATTAAGAAGTAGTTTTTGGATGTGAATCTTGTTTGGAATAAAATATTCATTCATTTCAAATACTAATATAACCAAGTGATTTGTTGAAGAAAAAAATTCTTAGTGAAGGGGGATAAGTTACTTCTAATCAACAGAGAAGATTGAATCATTGTAGAAGTGTTCTAGAATAAGAATAATTCAAATGGAAATATTAATATATTTGAGGTGGAATACATCCTAGATGACACTGATTAAGAGACCAAAAAAATATTTCAATCTAGATGTTATACCCAATTAGCGGTATGAAATGGAGGAAGAAAGACTAATGTGATCTTGTTTTAATACCCTGTGGAAGTACATAAAGGATGAGGAAAATATTAACTATTGGGATGTTATGCTGAGTGAACCCAAATTGAAGTTACCATGACAAAACCTAGTTGAAGAGAAGTTAACTTTGTAAATTTGGTAGATCATAAAATTATCGACAACATGTTCCATAGACTTTCTTGTAGTGGTAAACCATGTAAAAATTAAATTTGAACAATTTTTGTTATACATGCACACTAAAAGGAATATATAAAGATAAATAATATAATGTAATAAGGTACTTTCATGTGGAATTATAAAAATAACAACATCTATGTCACTTGAATAACATGTTAACTTCATTTTTGAGTGGCCAATATTTGAAAGGATAGTAAGAGGAAAAGGAAAAGTGATAAAATTGAATATTACTTGTATACCATGATTTAACCCTACTGAATATCTCACTCTATGTACTATAAAAGACTAAAAACATAATTAATGATCTTTTATAATCATTTATTTTTCCAGAAAAATAAAATAGTGGTAAATTTGAATATACTCATATTTAAATAAACAACATTCATATATGATAATTATCAATATATATAATATCTAACAAAAAAATGTTATCATTTTATAGTATTGATATATATTTTGTTATTTTTATTTTAATATATAGTCCAATTTTTTTCTTGTAAATATCAGAATATTAAGAGACCTTTATGAGGCCACACTATAGAACTAGGAAACACATTATGTAATTTTATTTTATAGAGGTCACCATTATGGGTCGGGGTAATACCCTATGTTCATTTTCTCGGTGAGGCGAGGCTCCATTGTGGTTTCACAATTTTTGTTATAGAGGACTAGGATGCTGAGAACCCTTTGTTCATTATTGTATAGAACAACCATGATGCATGGTTTCAATATTGGGGTAATAGTTCTAGGGAGGTTTTCTAGAGTACTTTGGAAATTAAAATCTCAAGAACGTTTATGCCACAACACTAATTGACCATTCCATAGGATCCCCCAGAGATGGCCACCACGTAATTTCCAACATCACTATATCATGGTGACATCATACCCATATTTATTAAAAATTAAAATGTCTCTCTTTCCTCGGTTCATTTTTACATCTTCCCCGACCACATTTCCCCCCCTTTCCAAATGCACCAAGACCCCTATTCCAAAACTGTTTCGACTAATTCCATTCATTACTCAATGTTTTATGGTATTTTAACTAAAAACAACTATAAATAATAATGTAAGAAATCCATATAGTATTATTTAGACTAAATCCCCCTAATTGGTCTTCCTCTCTCCATAAGTCTGTGTCATAATATTTGAGTTCCATTACCTAATTCAGATATATTTAACCCATATAAGGCCTCAATCATTCCCCAAATTCTATTGGCTTCATACTGGTATTGTGGGTATGGGATGGAATGGTGGGAATACTATATATTCTTTTTCACATTGTATCACAATGGAATATAATTATGATACATTGAAAATTGGTAATATAATGAAAGGTAAATGATAAACCATCTATATAATAATAAAGTTACTGTACTAAAAACTGAATGATTTAAAATAATTATGATTTCATATTTATAAAAAATGGTATGTAAGGGGATATAGGGTTGTATTAATAAAAAGTATGTTTCATGATAAAACATACAAAAATTACAACAATATAAATTGTAATAGATTCATGTGAACTATCAAAATCCTCTTCTCTCATGCTTCTACATATAATAGAATAATGTTCCACCCATTATTGGGTGCTTACCTTTGTCCTTTCCTACATATATGACATCTATTCGGGTACACATCAGTTAAACAATGAAGCTTATAGTAAAACTCCATAGGCCACCACCAAAATTATATAATACTACCAAGTACGTGGGTATAATATGTACAATTTAATGGTATAAATTATAAGTATAGTAAATTTAAAAGAAACCATGGATGCCTATGTTTCATATGGGATACTATTTTGACTCTACCTAATTATTTCTAAGATGGAATGTCAATGTGCATGTAAAATTTTATGTAATATAGGACTATGATCTAATTAATATATCCTAGGAATCTATTTATAATGATAATAAAATATATTCTAAAAAATTAATATAATTTTTGATTTTTAAATCGAGTGTAACCCGCAAGGGTGCACCATTAGAATTTCACCCTAAGGGGTGATACTCGAGCCTTTGGACCTTGTACATGATAGCCTGTGAAAAATATATATGAGGATACCAAAGAGGTAGTCCATGGAGCTCTTTAACATCAAGATGATTCCAAAGAGATCATACAATGAATTAATTTTTTTGGGGAAAATACTGTTGAACCATAGATATTAAGATGGAGAATTAATAGTAAAAATACATTGATAAAATCCATGTGTGGTATCTCACATTTTAAAGCACATCAATGAATTATTTGGTTTCCTTTGAGAACATTTAGTTAACTCTACAATGGGAATCCATATATTTCTCAAGTTAGTCCACACCCTTATTCTGATCCACTAGTCTAAATAATAATCCAGGGAAATATAATTCCATTATTTCTATAAGGATTCCAAACTAATTCCAAATCAAAATACATTTATCTCCCGATTTATTATATAATAAATGATCAAGGACCCATATATCAATTGACCATATCATATACCCCCTAAAATGTGTTCAATTACATAACAATGCATTACGGTCAAGGAAAACAAGAAAAACACCATAAGGGGTAGTCTGAGTCAATTGTAAAACCCCCAACAAAGCAATTATTTCATAGAGGGACTACATATATAATCATAGATAAAACTGGTACTCCGCCCATGCATTCGCATGACACTATAAATAAATTATTATTATTATTAATTTAAAATAAATTATAGAACTTAATAATTCATATTTACATAGGAAAAATTTGAAACAGAAATGACAAATACAAAATAATGGAATAAAAGATATATAAATGGTGGTGGGAATGAGAATTTAGTCTATAAAGAAGCATTATTTCTTAATGAATTATTTTTCATGCCATTGAACAATGGGTAGTATCAGCTATAATAAGATGTTCCAGAAGAGTTGAATGTGATGATAATGTTCCTTTTACTGTCATATCTTTACTTCCACTTGTTGGAACATCACTGTATTCTCCTTCCGTAAGAGTAGAAATAATGCAATAAAAGGTACAAAATTTGTGCGAGTAGGAAGTCGTTTATTGAGATATAAATTTTAATGTAACAAACAACATATTTCAAACAAAAGGGAAAAATTTAACTTCTAGAAAACATAAATTAACCCAAATTATGCATCAACTAAACCCATTCCCGGAATATGTACATGATAGAATGTTTGAGTTGGATGACATAAAATGCTCCAGTCAAAAGATTTTTTAGAGTATATTGGGAGTGAAATGATACCAAAACTCATTACCACTGTTTGTGGATCAATCCGAAAATTAGGAATGCTTCAAAATATATCATTCATCACCTTAGAAAAAAATATCGGAAACCACCAAAGCAATACAGAATAGACTTCTTACCCATTAAATTATACATTTCTATAGGGGAAAATATGAAAACAGTCAGCGCGAACACCTAGTTAGGCAGGATATGACATTGAGTCCTGTAGAGCTGCCATAAGAATTACTAGGATGAGGTTGATAGATTTCTTCGTCATTCTAAATGAATCAATCCATTGGTCATTTTTATGGTGGTTATGGAAAATAAGCATCTAAAAAAACAGTTCCATATAAAAAACACAATTTCATATGAATTTCATATTAACGAAAGGAAATAAAGTATAAGAGACACTTGAACACAAGAATATTATCCTTTTATTAAAATTGGAAATACATGATAATTGTTTTTACACACATAACATTCCTCCAATTCCATGTCCTTGGTTGAATACTTGATTCATGTTTCATACTGAAACCTTTTAGAAACGAGTATAATAGATTTGGTAAGGTACTAAAACTAATTATAATATAAAATAGATTATAACAGATTATAATAGGAAAAAAATTATCAATTCGACTCTAAAGTTGAATAAGTTCCCTTAGGATATGTTTTTTTTATGGTACTAAAACTCACTGTAACAAAGAACAGATTAGAATGAAAATCATACCAGATTCATTCCATTAAGGTTTGTTTTTTTGACACAATCCTTGGTGTTGTCATAAGATATGTTACTTAAAATAGATTTGATTTTTTTCTTACTCTTGCAATAAGAATGGACAGTCATATAGTATTTTGTGTTTTTGTTATAATATAATCATACCTGAAATCATAGAAATTTTTTTATGATTTAAAATTATTTGCAAGATGTTTCATGTGTATAGAATCATCAAAAATCCTTTTAATTTTTTTCAACTCATTTACAGGCCAGAATAGAGTATTGTAGTTGTTCAGGATTAGTAACAGTAACAGAGTGTTCCACTAATATCTACATCAATGACCGAATCTCCCTACAAGAAATATTTAGATGCATGAAATGTTTTATTTTGATGCAGAACCAACCAGGAATGCTACTAAAACTTGTTAGAAAGAATCCTAAAAAAATTGATAAGGTACTAAAACTCACTGTAATACATAATATATTATAACAGAAAACAAATCTAAAATCGAGTGTCAAACTATATATGTTCCCTTAAGGTATGTTTTTAAGGTACTACAACTCACTGTAATAAAAAACAGATTATAACACAAGAAATGATAAATTTGTGCCCATATGTTATATTTTTTATCATGATCCTAGGTGCTTTCAGTAGTTTTGATTGTCAAAAAAGATTTAATTTTGTCATACTCGTACAATAAGAATAGACAGTCATAGTTTGTATGTAGTGTTAGTTATAAGAAAAATAAAATTTCAAATCATAGAAGAAATGTTTTGCACATGTATGATTCATCGTAAGATAGTGCATGTATACATAATCATCAACAACTAAGATAATTCTATAAAACACATTAAGAGGTCAGAAGACAACATTGATGTTGAATCAATTTAGAGTCAGTAAGATAATGTGCCACTAAAATATTCCTCCAAACCTGAAGCAACATGCATGAAAACAGGAATGATGAAAGTGATGGTTGTTGATTACCTATAGAAGAAATATTACCCTACAGTAAACGCAATTTCATGGAAATTCAATATTACTTGATTATTTCATTTATAAGTATACATCATTTTATGGTTGTAGATGATTGAACCATGGGTTGGGAATATTCCACCTATACCTTTTTGATAATACGTAGCAAGACAGTCATTCAGTTTAATTGTTTTATATGCGTTAGTACCGAGTGAAACTGAAATATGATTCTCAACCTTCAGAACCCTATAGTAAAATATGCAAGAAAACAAACTATAATTATTTCATTCTAATAGATCTTAATCTACAATACTACCATAAAGAATAGAGGAAATATAATTCCCTTAGATCAAGGATTATTACAAGCCAAAAATAGATAAATACATGATTCACTACAACAATATAAAAATAATATCATAATAAAACATAATTTCAAACTTATATCCAGTGGTGGTTTTTGACGATTAATGTTGAATTGAAGTATTTTATTCTAAAACATAAATAGTGATTCCCTTAATTTGGTTTTACATTATTTTTTAAAACATAGATCGTGATTACCTCTATTTGGATTACGTTTAGTAGGGAAATAGAGGAAAATGAAATATACAAATCATTAGTGCATATGAAATATTATAGAAATTAAAATTAAAATACCAAGTAAATTCTACAATACAAACTCCACATTGAACACTAAAACAAAAGATACATACCTTATAAATACTCAATGTAGTGGACATCAGGTTCCTCCAAGTAAAACACAAGTATTTAGACTCACCCAATCCTTCCATTATAATGATTAGAAGGAATTCAGAGAAGTCTCTACACAATGAATGAAACATTTCCACACCTGACCCCATACAGAGGATAATGTCTGTAACCGAATAGGAAAACCATATCCCAATGTCAGCTAAAATCCACTAATGTGCATCTTCAAGACACCTCTATATATCGCAGACTGGAATGGGATGATCCCATATGAAAGGGTCGGTCGAGTGCTAGGTTAGTCCCTGGAGCAATGTTTGATGATTTCCCCAAATCATTCTTCATAATATTTTTAGTATTTCATGAAATACAACTCCATTGCATAAATTCCCTTGATATATTAATTTAAAGGTTTACTCACCTGCAATATATAAATAAAAATAATCAACATTCATCAAAAAAATTTAAGGGAATTATTAAAATTAGTTTTTACACAATTAATAAGGACACCCATTGGTTGAAAACCTTTAAATAATAATTGAGTAAACTATATATTTTTGAAATATGTTGTTGAAGGAACCTATGAAAACATTTTATATTGAATTTTAATATAAAGAAACCTACCTAAATACATTCATTTAATAGAAGAAAGTGTATTTTTATTGAGTAGAGTGACAAATTATAGAACTCCCACTTGATATTTAGATCAAACTCATTACACAACTTAATCTCAGTCAAATACTGGTTTTCAAAATTCAAATTTTATTTGATTTTGAAAATGAACAAATCAAACCCACCCATTTAAGAATTACTAATGTACATGAAATTAAAAACAAAAACATAATAAAAGAATTTATAAATATCTTAAAATAATAAATATAAATAAACAATAATTTATATCTTAAAATATCAGTATATTGATTAATCTCATTAAATACTAGACAGAACTCACAAGATGATAAATATGGTTGAATTCATGTTGTTATATAGCTTTAGTATGTCATTCTCAGTTTCATATCAACAAATATAAATTGAAACTCATATATTTTATTGTCAAACTCAGTATGAATGTGATTATCAATGTATCATTTACTGGTTGAGTTTTAAACAGTATAAACATCCATACATCTTATCATGTTGAAGAGTTAGTTGGGAAAAGATACATGTATCAATCACTGCTAAGGCAAAAATGAGGCACATCTCTTAAGTTTCTTCTCCATGGTTGTAAATTGAAGGCATTTATTCTATCAGCCCAAGCCCATTCATCAATATTTCAGTTCAACGCTATGTTGGGATGAGAACAGTCAAATTATGTCTAGAAACTCTTAGACATGACCCACAAATCTACAGTATTGCATCATTTAACAGATCCATTGGCTTGTCATGTGAGATGAATATCAAATAATAGAGACAAAACTCACTGAATCAACACATAATCATACTAAAATACTACGTTGTAAATATAAATTGGAGTCAATAGTGAAAACATACCCACATAAAAGCATTATAATCATCTGTTTCATATGTTTTTAGACCACAAAAATAAATATTCAGTGGAGTCAATAGTGAAAACATATCACCTGTATTCACATGCTGGATGAAAGGGAGGTTGACTCCATGATTTTACAACCAATAACATGCATTGATATACTGAGTAAATTCAAAGGAAAAATGATTCATGGTAGGAAGGTTAATTCTACAATTTTGGGAAAACAAGCTAGTTGTAGAGAACTGGAACTTATTACTACAAGATTACCTTGATCTCTTTATGTGCAGGGTGAGCCACCTACACTATATAAATAAAAACAATCAATATTCATCTTAAAATATGAAGTGCATAATTAAAACATAATGGGATGAATATCCCATAATTGAGAGATAACTCGCTAAATCAAAACATAATCATACTAAAATAATACCTTGTCAATATACATTGATGTCAATAGTGAAATAAAAATTGTATTAATGCATTATAATCATATGTTTCATATGTTTTCCGTTCACAAAAATCAATATACAATGAAGTGAATAGTAAAAACAGATTACCTGCATTCATATGTTTGATTAAAGAGAGGTTAACTCTATGATTTTACAACCAATAACCTGCATTCACATATTGTATACCTCCAAATAAAAACGATGAGTGGTAGTATGTAGTAACATTAATTACCCATTATGAGGGATGTATTGATAATTTGATATATAAAACACTTACCCACCAATAATAGGTTCAACTAATGCATGGACACAATATCATGCTACATTAAATTCAATCCCATCTAAATAACACATCTATTCAAATCAAGATGACATGAGATAAAAATATCAAACATACTAATTATGAGGCGTGCACCAATTATCCAAAAATACCTGAAAATACTATAAATAATATGTTATAAAATGAAAATTGTAATATAATTCCAGGATTACGAAACATGATTTCTAATATTACCTTCAAAAGCAACATGATTTACTTGTCTTAGTCTCATTAATGTAAGATATCCTGAACCATTCATGTAAATTTAAGAATGAAAATATTCAATTTAAAGAAAAAATGGTATAAAATGGATGATAAGTGATGTAAATATATGCATTAATGTATGATGTGATGAAACTTTGAAGGAAAATCAGAAAATTAAATGATTCAGCTACATGAAACAATGGGATAAACTAAACAACGAGTAATGAAATGGGTTGTACATACAGTGCCAATGATTCAAGAAATGAGGCGAGAACACGTTTTGTGCAGATCATGATCATTATTGTATCTAAATATTGATTGTGATATGTTAGTAACATATTAGGGCCCCAAAAACCAATCATTCAAATCAGTAATATTGTATTAAATTGTGGAAGCATTATATCAATAGGGTTAAGTAAATAACATAAAATCGGAGCATAATCTAACAAATTAGTTTGGAACGAAAACATACCTGGTGCCGAAGGCATCCAGAAATGGTTAAATCTGCATCAAGGTTCAATTTTAGACATCGGTGAGATATACGTATGAATAGGAATATTGATTTTCCAAGGAAATATGAGGTGTTAGCGAAGTTGAAGATCTTTGCGAATCATTTGCGGGACATCTGCCACAGTGGTCGATAGTGAAGAAACATTTGGACGATTTGAGGATGGGGTAACCGGGAGTAGATTAAAGCAACAGGGAACCCTAAGACAAGGTGAATGAACATGCGAATGGCTGGGTAGAGATTTTTTTGAAAGAGAGTGGTCATATATTGAGGAGGAGAACCATTTTGTTGATATAGTTGAAACGGGAGGTCATGCGGGAGGTAGAGGATGGAAGAGATGATTTTCAGTGGGTACTATAATAGGCGGAAATAGATGTTGTGAGCGGGATCTAAATTGTTTTGAGTGATTGAGTAAATCTGCGAGGTGGAGTTGGCGGAGTCGAAGCACCCGGTGGTGAGGTAGACAGCAGGTGTGCAGGGGGAGGTGGTGCAGGTGGAGTTGGAACAGGTGGAGGCGGCGCAGGTAGAGGCCGTGCAGGTGGAGGTGAAGAAGGAGGAGTTAGCCATAGCAAATGTGATGGAAGAGATGAATAACGGAAACCCTAATATGGAGAGAAGATCCAATGGAAACGCTGGTATTGGGATCTTGTAGGTGGAGTATCGGGAAATGTGATGGGAGAGGGAATTGTTTTAGATGTCTTAGATGCATATGGAGGTTACAGGTTAGCATGAAATAAGCCTAATTTAGTATAGATAATAGATTTATTTAAATAAATTCACATTTAAAAGGATGTACATGGAAGGTACAACACATGACAGAACAACAAATGATACAGAAAAAAGTAAATTTTAGAAAACGTACTAAAATATATACCGTATATTGATATAAGACTCCCCATCCAGTATCATTATTTTTATTGTTCTGGAATGATAAAATATAGAAAACCAGTTGAATGGCTTGAAAATAAGGAAAAATAGATCATATTGAAACAGGACTGAAGATGAATATAAAGAGTGAAGAATGAGTCAATAGGACTCCATGAATTTTTTAGGGTGATTCAATGTGACATATGGAGTTCAAATCATATTTTGGAAGAAGGATCCCCTTCAAACCCAAGTTTAAGATGAATATGAGATCTCTCATGGTGGGGTGGCTATGATATATGAGGGAGAAGAATGGACGGATTTTTGATAAAAACAAAAGAATTCAAAAAGGGTAATTTACTACTTTTTAATGGGCTTAATTGTGTAGTGTTAGGGTTAACCAAATCCTATACACCCACTATCCATTTGTCTCTTGACATTTCACGAATAAGATACAATTTTTGTGTAGCTCATGAGGAGGTACTGTTGAAATGGAACACCACCTCATACAGTTAGGCACACATTTATGATAAACCATGTGAGACCCATTTTAATAAAAATTAAATTTATTACAAGTTTATCCTGGCCATTAATCCCATGATTCATGGTAAAATAACACATTATTCTCCTATTTAGTTTTCATAGATGAGAAGAAATGTTAGTACTAATAATAATCAAACTGTACGCTATAGTCTGTTTCTTAAAAATTGAAACTGTAGGATCCAAAAAAGTATATAATCTCTCAATGCCTTCCATAATTACTTTATAAATTTTATTACTACATAAATATTAATATTCATTTAAATGATTCACACCTAAAAGAACAAGTATCTTACATTTAACACCATGATATTTTATGAGAAGTATATATATTTTTATGTCTTATGTTATAAGCAACATCAATGGAATCTTTCACTATACACAACACTAGCTTGGCATGCGTTATACGCAAATGAATCCTTCCTTGATAGCATGTATAGTACGAAATATCGAGTTTCACTAAACAAAAATATGTTATTAAAATATTTTATTAACTAGCCGTTATGTATAGTATTAACTACATTTTGAATTTTATAACATTATTATTTATCGTACAAATTTTATAGAACATGGTATGAGAAGAAAATAAAATTTTCAGTAAAAATAAGTATTTTTAAAAAAATGTAGTTTTGCCGCCTTTTAATGGCTCACCAACATTAAATCTTGTTTTTGACATTTTTATAAGCTCAATTTGTCAAAATAAAATAATTCTTTGGAATCGGGATATAAAAATTTACATTGGATAAAATTGTCATATTATTCTAATAACATTCACATTTTAATGAATAGTAAAACCACGATATATTTTAATTAAAAACAACATATTTCATCGCAATAATTTATATGGTTAAATTATAATATTGAATGGTTTTAAATTATAAATAGAATATTTTTTTCCATTTGATATAATTTATGTCATTAACATTTATTTTACAGTGAATTCATATTGTAAAACATTTCAATCTTTGGCAATGTTTTAAATTTTAAAACCTGTTTTCCTAACAATGGGATTAATTTTAAATTAATTAATTCAACTTCTTTATGTTGAATTTCGAAAAATGGATTCAATATTTGGATTCAGTGGGTCCAAATTTTGTTAATAGGTAACTTTTTTTTGATATTATGAATAATAACTACGGTAATTTTATTTACTACAGTTAAAAGTAAATTGGATAATTAAAGTAAAAATAAAATTATAAAATTACCCTAACACTTGTCCAGATCCTATTGGATGAATAAAAGTAGACCCATAACACCTATGGGTCGGATTAGATTCATTTCATGGACTTTTGACCATGAAATAATATAATTATTATTAAAACCAACGAAAGTGACATCATGTCACTCTCTTGAATATTATAAGTGTAATAATTTTAATTTAGTGATAAACTACATAAAAATTCGGATATAAATAGTCCCCAGAAATATAATAGAATTATCTACATCATATGAATTTATTTATAATTTTAAGGGTTAAAAAATTATTTTTAATTATGACACAATAGTTATGTTGAAATTATTTTATTCACTGAAATATCAAATAAATGATTTTAAATGTATTAAAATAAATATTATATGAACTATTTAATGTGCTCCACTAGTTTTCTAGACAAAAATGACATTTTATAAATCTATAAATTCTTTTATTTAGAACATATCATCTGTTTATATTTTATTTAAATTCAAATAATTTAATAGTTTCAAAATTGACACTATTGTAATTTTATAAAAATTACATATTATAAAATTGTTTAAAAATCACAAAAATATTTCAAAATTATAAATTAAAATTTACATGATCTAACATGTAAGAAAGTATACAATTATATACAATTCACAATATATATGTAATTATTTATAATGATTAAAAATTTATAATATTATTACCGCAAATAAAATTAAACAGATTAAATAAGGATAAATCAAGTTGATAATGTTTAAAATAAATTCCCAACATGTATAAGTTTTATTTGTTGATGATATTACAACTCTATCTCATATTAGATTCCTATTTGAGTCATATTTCTGTGTTTTTAAGTGGGGTTTGTATTTATTATAAATTAATATTTCTTATGTTTCCAAAGGCGCCCCTCTCCTCCCTTATAAAAGGGCACCTCCTCCCTCTCCTCTTTACAAAAGGTTGAGCCTTCAAGCTCGGACAACACCTGACTATTTACCTTCTCATCTTCCCTTGAAACATACTAGAGGTCCTGTTCTTCTTCAAAGACCATATTTATTTTCATAATAGGAAGTTTCAAAGAGGCGTGTCGAAGAAGAGGTAATATCCTTTACTGATTCGTTCAAATTCATTTCTTCTTCTACGTCCTATTATATTGTTGCTTAATAATAAATCAATAACATAAGTATCACTCATATACTGAAATGTTATTATAAATATGAAACAACCATATTTCACCTTTGATCCATCCTATGGAAAATGAAATCACTGCGCGTGCGTACGTACGGAATATCATCTCCACGCCATGGTGTAATATGTTTTTCCACCCCCACCTTACTTGGATGGGTATTATAATGGAAGAAATACCTATATATGATTATTTTAATGTGATATTTATTCTAAAATATTATAAACCATACACTTCAATACATTTCCACAATCATGGGAATGATATTGTCGCTCGTGCGTACGTACAGATTATCGTCTCCATGGTGCGATGTGATTCCTTCTACATGATCTTAATTAAACCATGATAATATAAGTGAATTGAGTGAATAAATATGATATATATTATACAAATAACATTATGTAAATTATGTATCTATAACCTAAAAATATGAAGAATAATTTATTCGACAAAACACACATAAGAACATAAAGCAATAAACAACCGAATAACAAGTAGCAATGAAATATTACTAATAAGAAGATAAGAATATGACCATATATGATATCACTAACAATGAATATGATTCTGTAATAAGTAAATTACATTATTTAATTCATTATACAGTAGGTTTGGATACGTACAAAGCATATCAGACCTAAGGTAATGGAAGATCTCAAAATCTCATTTTTATCCAAGATTGTTTATACTTCTGAATTTATTGGGGAATATTTATCATACACATCCATGTTTACTAAATATTTAATATGAGTTCTATCCTCCTACAATTGTTTAAATCCAATTTTACTTATTGGTGAAATTTTAATAATAGATTTGAAAGGAATATTTTGTCATTTTTAGTACGAGATATTTTTTGACTTTTCCTACCAAAGTACGAGAAGACTGTTTTTTAACTTATATGGCATGAATGGATTTCTATGATTCTATAGAAAACTATTTCCATGAAACTTACATTACAAGTTTCCAATTTTATTTTTAATTAACGTTTTTTTGTTTAAAATGTTATGACATGTTAAGATAGGGGAATTTTTTTTGCAGTAGATATGATATTTTTGTCAAGAATGAAGTTCAAGTGTTTTATAAATATTATTTTCCATCTTAGATAAAATTGGATTCTATTTCTATCCCTATTTTTACATTTATTTGATCATTTTATGATGGAAATAATTTTATAAATTCCTTTTATCTTATATGGTCTACGTTATTCTGGCATGATGTTTAAGAATCCCATTTTTATTACATGGGATATGTATGTTATTTGATTTATGAGTTTGTGGCACACATAAGAATGGTTTCATTCTGAGATTTTTGGGACCTATATCTCCCTCCAATGCATTTGTTAAGGATTTATATCTCGTGAGATAGACATGGATAGAATGAAAAGTTAATCCAGTTAAGTGACACAGGACTGGAACGAGGAGTTAACTCGGTTCAGTAATGGACTTTGTCTGCTTTGATAGTCTTGGAAATGATTCTTAACTAATATGAAATGATTTTATTTGATTATGTGTTTATTCCACAATGTTTTATGTTTTATGTTATGATTATTGGGATTACATTTCACTACTATGATTTATCCCCTTTTATAATATTATGATCTCTTTTACAGGTTATGATTTTCAAAAAGTTATGTTATTATGAATATGATATTATTGATATTTCTTCTGTTTAACCTTACTGAGAATTTGAGCTCACCTTTTTTTTATTTTCCTTTCCCCAGGTCTATAATAAGTGTATTAAGTATGATATTCTAAAAATGGACTCTAGATAAGATGAAATAAATGGGATACAATGTAGATGAATTATGAACCAGTTGTTTATGTATCGCAGTTTCTAAAGACACTATACCTATACGGTCCTATCAGGGTTTTGTTATATGGTGTAATAAGTTTTCTTCAATTCTGATGTAATAACAATGTGTGTAATGTACGTGTCATTATAGTTGGTATCAGAGGAAAGTTATAATCAACCTTTGGAAACTAGGATGTGAAAAACATTGTACAAACCCTAAGGAAATGTCTAAGCGTAGAACATAATATTAGTGTTTTAGAAATGGCCTTGAATAACCTATGATAAGACCTAAAGTGTGAAATTTTATTACTGATTATGTGGTTTTCCTATTATAATTAGTTTTTCTCACCCTATGATAATGGGTTTTATTCAATTGATGGAACCCGAAGGAACCGTGTTAATGATGAATGCAAAGGAAAATGCAATGATTGTCCTCATGAGCAACCAAACATTATGGGAGCTGAATTGAAAAATATTTTATCCATTATCACACAAATTTCTCAATCTATGAATCATGTAGGACTTCCATACGATCAAAGTAAGGAGAAAAATTTTGTCGAATCCTTCATGAGGCAGCATCCACCTTCATTCAGCGGGTCTTCTGATCCATTAGTGGTTAAAAAATGGATCAGTACCACTGAAAAGATATTTATTGTCCTTCAATATTATGAGCATGATAATTTCATCATAGCAGTATATCGTTTGGAAGGTGAAGCTGATCAATGGTGGAATCTTATTAGTAATACGAGGCAAATAGATGAAATTTAGTCCATGGAATGGGACGAGTTCAAGAACATATTCTTCAATAAGTACTTCCCTCATATTATTCGAACAAAGATGGAGAAAGTGTTTATTGAACTGAAGAAAAATGATGATGAATCTGTTGGTACCTACGAAGATTGTTTTACAAGACATGCAAGGTACGCTTCCGAAATTATTATCCAACCTAAGAGAAAAATCGATCGATTCATTAGTGGCTTAAAACCAAGTCTTCGAAGGGCGTTAGCCGTAAGGGACATTAATAGCTACAAGGAAATTGTTCAATGTGATCTCCAGGTTGAGATAGAGATTTGAGTAACTCGTAAGTCATATGGGTTTGATAATAAGTGTAAAATAGAATTCAAATGAAAATATAAAGACCACAATGAAAATAAGATGATTTTTATTTTATACTCAAATTGTGGAAAGAAATATGGAGGCAATTGTCAAAAAGGGACAAGAAAATGTTTTAAGTTTGGAAAATAAGGTCATCGGGAAATTGAATGTTGAAATAATGGGAAGAATATGTCTAATGATGCGAACAAAAAAAGGGATACACAAAATGAACCTCCAACACTTAAATGATTTAAATGCATGGAGATGGGGAATTATTCCAATCAATGACCAAATCCAAGTGTTGTTGATGATGATCGACGTCAAAAAACTCTTAAATCCAAAGAAAAAAGAAAGTCACATGCAATTACTATCGCCGATGTGGAGTACGATAAAGAACTGGTGAAAGGTACACTTACCATCCAATCTAAAGTGGAAAATGTTTTATTTAATTTTGGATCCACCCACTCTTTTATTTCGAAAGAATTTTCTAAGGGTATCTCCGTATTACCTCAATAATTAGATGTTGATATAGTTGTGACAACTCCTAATGGCACAACGGTCGCATCCAAAGTTTACAATTCTTCTCCGATTGAAGGTTGTGTGAAAGTACTTCCTGAAAATCTTGTGATCCATCCTATAGTGGAATTTTATGTGATTATAGGAATGGATTGGATTTCATTATATGGAGCACATATCAATTTCCAAATAAGGGAAGTCACATTTCATAATCCAGATAAATCTATGATCATCTATCGATGCAAGGATGAACCTGACCTTCTCGTGGAAATTTACCCCATCTTATGGGTCTTGATTACACTAAATTAAGGTTATTTATCTCAAATGGTTGGCGAGAAACTAATGATAAATAATACACCCATTTTACAAGAGATTGATGCTCTCTTTCTGGACGAATTTCTAGGTCTTCAATGAAATCATGACGTCGAGTTTTCAATAGAACTCATACCGTGGGCTATGCCTATTTTGAATAGACCTTATAGAATAACCCCAATTGAGTTGCAGGAATTGAAGAAGCAAATCCACAAGAATCTTGATAAAGGATTCATATGCCCTAGTGCGTCACCTTGGGGAGAACCTATTCTGTTTGTTAAAAAGAATGATGGATCAATGAGACTCTACATTGATTATCGAGAACATAATACGATCACTATCAAGATCAAATATCTGCTCCCATGCATTGATGACTAATTTAACC
Source organism: Viscum album (assembly GCA_963277665.1). Classification (NCBI taxonomy): domain Eukaryota; kingdom Viridiplantae; phylum Streptophyta; class Magnoliopsida; order Santalales; family Viscaceae; genus Viscum; species Viscum album. The sequence continues at coordinate 1,600,601,939 of OY728161.1, forward strand.
ATCTATATGGAGCTCAATGCTTTTCCAAGATTGATCTTCGTTCATGGTATCATCAATTAATGGTCAAAAGGGAGGATATACCAAATTTGGCTTTCTGTATATGGTATGGAAACTATGAATTTATAGTGATGCCATTTGGTCTTACTAATGCCCATTCTTCTTTATGGATCAAATTAATATTGTATTTAGAGACTATCTTGATAAATTTTTTGTAGCCTTTATAGATGATATTCTTATGTATTTAAAAAGAAATAAAGAACATGAAGATAACATTATAATTGTATTGAAGACCCCAGGAAAGGGTATGCTTTATGACAAATTTACCAAGTGTGAATTTTGGCTTCAAAATGTTTTATATTTGGTTCAAATAATCACAAATGAAGGTATATATGTGGATCTAGAAAAAATAGAGATTATCAAAAGATGGTTGAGACCAAAAATAGTAACTGAGATCCGATGTTTTCTTGGAGGGGCAGGATATTATCGACGTTTTGTGAATGATTTTTATAGGTTATCTAATCCACTCAACAGATTCAATTGAAAAAGAGTTAAGTTCTTTTCGATGGAAGAGTTTGATGACAGTTCAAGGAGTTAAAAATAAGGTTATCCAATGCACATGTGCTCACACAACCTTTTAGTGGAGAATGGTTTGTTATCTACAGTGATGAATTCAAGAAGGTACTGGGGTGTGTTTTCATTGAAAAGGATATGGTGATAGCTTCTGCCTCAAGATAGTTAAAAATCCATGAGAAAAATTCCCCAACTCATGATTTGGAGTTAGAGATAGTATTCATTACATTAAAAATATGGAGGCATTATCTTTATGGTGAAAGGTGAGATATTTATACTGATCATAAATGTTTAAAGTATATTTTCACACAAGAGGAGCTGAATATGCACGAAAAATATGATTGGAGTTAATTATGGATTACGACTACTCAATTCATTATCACCCTGTGAAAGGAATGAAGGTGGCAGATGCATTAAGTCGACAAGATCATGCTAGCTTATCCATTATGAGGATAACAAAAGATCCAATATTTATGGATTTACAAAGGATGGATCTTGGAATTGTAATGAAAGTGGTGATATCTCATCTTTCTCAAATGAATGTTCAACTATCTATTCTTGTGAGTATTAATGAGGCACCGAAAGAAGATTTAGAGTTAAAAAAGGAGGTGAGAAATGTTCATGAATTCAACCATGATTGTAATGGGATAATAAGGTTCAGGAATCGGGTTTGTGTTCCTCCCATCCCAAAATTAAAGAAGGAGATGCTGGATGAGGCTCATAATTATTCATTCTCTATTCATCCTGGATGCAGAATGATGTTTTGGGACCTGAAAGAGTACTTCTGGTGGGATGGAAATAAAAGAGATGTTGTTTAATATGACTCTCAATGCTTGGTTTGTCAGTATATTAAAGCTGAGAGACAGAAGTCTGTGGGGATGTTACAATCATTACCAATACCAGAATGGAAATTGAAAAACATCACCATGGACTTTTACAATGGACTTCCTAAAAAATCCAAAGGCAATAATGCTATCTGGGTTATATTTGATTGTCTTCGATGTCAGCACACTTCATTGTTGTTAGAAAAGATTTCTCTCTGGATCAGCTTTCCAGGATATATATAATGGAAGTGGTAATATTTTAGGGAGTACAACTTTACATTATATCGTATCAAGATCCGAGGTTTACCTTAATGTTTTGGTGAAGTCTTAAGAATACTCTAGATAGATAGTTGAGTATCAACACTGCTTATCATCCTCAGACAGACGGTCAGTCTGAGAGGACAATTCATACTCTAGACGAAATTTTGAGAGCTTTCTCTATGGATTTCAAAGGTGGTTCGGATCAACACCTTCATTTGGTGGAATTTTCTTATAATAATTTCTTTCACTCCAGTATTCAAATGGATCCTTATGAAGCTCTATATAGAAAGAAATTCGGTACTCCAACTTGATGGTATGAGGTTGGGGAAAGAAAGCAATTTGGGCCTGATCTGGTTGATGAGATGGAAGAAATGGCCTCATATATTCAACAACACATAAGAGTAGCTCGGATTCAACAAAAATGTTATGCTGACAACCGTATAAAAGACCTATAGTTTGAAGTGCATGATAAAGTATTTTTATGAATATATTCTTGGAAGATAGTAATGAGATATGGAAAGAAGGGCAAGCTGAGCCCTAGGTATATCAGTCCTTTCTAAATACTGGATCATGTTGGGAATGTAGCTTACCGATTGGATCTTCCACCGAATATCTCTCAAGTTCACTTTGTGTACCATGTATCTATCATGAGAAAGTACATACCTGATCATTCACATGTACTAAGCTCAGAAGTTGTACCACTAGAACAAGATATTTCTTATGAAGAACAGCCTGTAGAGATTCTGAATCGTAGTGAAAATGTTCTATGGAACAAAACCACTCTCTTGGTGAATTATTTTTTGAGGAACCACCAATTAGAAGAAGCTAAATGGGAGATTGAGGATATGATGAGGGAGAGGTATCCTCATCTGTTTTCTACGAAGTGACGAATTTCAACGGAGAAATTTATTTTAAGGGTGGTATAATGTAACACCCTGATATTTAATGAGAAGTATATATAATTTTTTGATGTCTTATGTTATATGCAAGATCAAAGGAATCTCTCACTACACACAACACTAGCTTGGCTTGCGTTATACGCAAAAGATACCTTCCTCGATAGCGTGTGTTGTACGCAATATTGAGTTTCAATGAACAACAATATTATATTAAAATATTATATAAACTAGATTTTATTAATGGTATTAACTAAATTTTTAATTTTACAACATTATTATTCTTCTTAAACATTTTCTATGACATGTTATGAGAACAAAATAAATTTTTCGGTAAAAATATGTATTTTTCATAAAAATACTATTTTTCCGCCTTTTGATGGCGCACCCACATTAAATCTTGTTTTTTACATGATTATAAGTTCATATTTTAAAAAATAAAATTCCTGTTTGGAATCAGGATATAAAAACGTACTTTAAATATTTTTTTCATATTATTCTGATAACATTCATATTTTAATGAATAGTAAAACCATGCTATATTTTAATTAAAGACAACTTTATTCATTGTAATAATTTATATGTTTAAATTATAATATTTAATGTTTTTAAAGTATAAATAGTATATATTTTTACCATTTAATATAATTTATGTCATTAGAATTAATTTTATACTGATTAATAGGTAAAAACAATTCAATCTTTGGAAATGTTTTAATTTTTAAAACCTGTTTGCTTAGCAATGAGATTAATTATAAATTAATTACTGCAACTTCTATGTGATGAGTTTTTAAAACTCGATTCAATATTTTGATTAAATGGGTCCAAATTATGTTAATAGGTTTCTTTTATTTTATTTTTTGATATTATGAATAGTTACTATGGTAATTTGTTTTACTACAGCTAAAGCTAAATCAAGTAATTAAATGTTAAAAATGATTATAAAATTACCCTAACATTTTCCAAAATCATATATGATGAATAAAATTAGACCCATATTACATAAGGGTTAGACTAGATTCATTTCATGGAATTTTGACTGTGAAATAATATAATTATTATTAAAACCAATGAAAGTGACAGCATGTCACTCTTTTAAATCTTATAAGTGTAATAATTTTAATTTCGTGATAAACTTTCAGAAAACATCATAAATAAATAGTCCACAGAAACATAACAAAATTATCTACATGATGTGAATTTATTTGTAATTTTTATGTATTAAATAATTATCATTAATTATGACACAATAGTGATGTTGAAATTATTTTGTTGATTGAAATATCAAATAAATGATTTTAAAAGTATTAAAATTAATATTATATGAACTATTTAATGTGCTCCACTAATTTCCTAGATAAAAATGACATTTTATGAATCTATTAAATCTTTTCTTTCGAACATATATTCTGAGTATATTTTATTTAAATTCTACTAAATGAATAGTGTCAAAATTAACACTATTGTAATTTTATAAATATTTCATACTATAAAATTTTTTAAAAATCACAATAGAATTTAAAAATTAAAAATATAAATTTATATGGTCCAAAATGTATTAAAGTATATAATTATGGACAATTCATTACATATAATTACTTATTTATAATGATTTAAAATTTTGAATAATATTACCACAAATGAAAATAAATAGATTAAATAAGGATAAATCAAGTTGATAATGATTAAAATAAATTCGAAACCTGTATAAATTTTATATTTTGATGATACAACAACCCTATCTCATCTATTATTTGTATTTGAGTCATTTTCGGAGTTTTTTAAGTGTGATTTGGATTTATTATAAATTAATATTTCGGATGTTTCCAAAGGTGCCCCTCTCCTTCCATATAAAAGGGCTCTTCCTCCCTCTCCTCTTTACACAACATTGAGCCATCAAGCTCGTCCAACCCCGACCCATTTCCATTATCAACATCCCTAAAACATACTAGAGGTTATGGCTTTCTTCAATGACCAATTTTAGTATCCAAAGACGAGGTTTCAATGAGGCGTGTCGAATAAGAGGTAATACCCTTTACTGATTCTTTAAAATTCATTTCTTCTACTACTTTCTCTTATTTTTTTGTTTCATAATAATGAAATAAAATTAGTATCACTCATATACTGATATGTTATTATAAATATGAAACTACCATATTTCACCTTCGATCTGTCCTATGGAAAATGAAATAACTGCTCGTGCATACGTACGGAATACCGTCTCCACGTCGTGGTGTAATCTGTTTTTCCACAACCACCATACATGGATGGGTATAAGAATAGAAGAAATAACTATATATGATTATTGTAATGTGATATTGATTATAAAATATTATAAACCATTCACTTCAACACATTTCCACAGTCATTGGAATGATATCGTCACTTGTGCGTACATATGGATTACCGTCATCACGATGCGATGTGATTCGTTCTACACGATCTTTATTAAACCATGACTATATATAAAAATTGAATGAATAAATATGATATATATTATAAAAATAAAATTCTGTAAATGATGTATCTATAACCTAAAAATATTAAGAAGAATTTATTCGACAAAACACGCAAAAGAACATAAAGAAATAAACACCCGAATAACAAGTAGCAATGGAATGATACTAATAAGAAGAAAAGAATATGACTATATATGATATAATAACAATGAATATGAATCTGTAATAAGTCAATAACATTTTTTAAATCATTATACAGTGGGTTCAAATACGTACAATGCATATCAGACCTAAGGTAATGGAAGATCTAACAATATCATTTTTATTTGAGATTGTTTATACTTATTAATTTACTGGGGTATATTTATCATCTATATCCATGTTTCCTCAATATTTAATATTAGTTATATCCTCCTAAAATTTTTTAAATAAAATTTTACTTATTTGTGAAATTTTATTAAATGATATGAAAGGAATCCTTTGTCATTTTCAATACGAGATATTTTTGACTTTTCTAGCCAAAGTACGTGAATAATGTTTTTTAACATATAAAGCATGAATGGATTTTTATGATTCTATAGAACATTATTTCCATGAATCATCCTATACATGTTTTCAAGTTTATTTTTAATTATCTTATTTTAGTTTACAATTTTATGACATGTTAAGAAAGGAAAAATGTTTTTGAATTAGAAAGGATATTTTCCTCAAGAATGAAGTTCAAGTGCTTTATCAAAATTATTTTCCATATAAGATAAAATAGCATTCTGTTTCTATCCCTATTTTTACATTTATTTGATTATGTTATGATGGAATTAATTTTATGATGTCCTTTTGTCTTATATGGTCTATGTTATGATTGCATGATGTTTAAGAATCCCATTTTTATTACATGAGATATGCTATGATATATGATTTATTATTTTGTGGCACAAATAAGAATGGTTTCATTATGAGATGGGTGGGACCTATATCTCCATCCAATGCATTGGGTAAATATTTCTGTCTCATGAGATATACATGGATGGAAAGACAAGTTAATCTGGTTAAGTGACACAAGACTGGAATGAGGAGTGAAATCGGTTCAGTAATAGTCTTTGTCCACTATGATAGTCTTGGAAATGAGTCTTGACTAATATGAAATGATTTTCTATGATTATGTGTGTATGCCACAATTTTTCATGTTTTAGGTTCTAATTATTTGGATTACATTTCACTACTATGATTTATCCCATGTTATGATATTATGATCACTCTTTCAGGTTATGATTTTTCAAAATGTTATGTTCTTATGAAAATGATATGATTGATATTTCTTTTTTTTACCCTTACTGATCATTTAAGATCACTATTTTGTATGTTTTATTTTACATATTTCATGAAGAGGGGTATTAAGTAGGATATGCCAAAAAGAGACTCTAGATATGATGAAATAAATGGGAGACAATGTAGATGATTTTTGAACCAGTTGTTTATGTATCCCAGTTTCAAAATACACTATACCTATAATGTCCTATCAGGGTTTTGTTATATGTTTTAATAAGTATTCTTTAATTATGATGTAATAACTATGTATGTAAAGTATGCGTCGTTATATTACAACCCCATACATAAAGAAACATCATCCTACAGTTACACTTCTAACTGTGATTAATCAGCATCAGAGGGGTATTATGGCCACTGAGCACAAATATCAGACTCTCCCCTTCATATAGAATTCTACAGATTTTTGTTCTTTGATATTACATAAACAATAGGAATAGTCCAATCTTGAAGAGTCTTCATGCAACAATCGATAATTTTAATTTGATAATCCTCTAATAATGTATCAGCCTCTATCTCATCCTCATCATGCTGATGAACATGATGTGTTTCATGATAGTAACGACCCAACTGATAATCATGAAATGAATCACTCAAGTCCATGTATCTCTAGTTATCATTTTCTAATATGCCATTGGTTTGATCCACTCTAAAATCTTAAATGTTATAATGATTCTAGGAGTTGGATTACCCATCTCACTAATCCATCAATTTGATAGTCTATGAGAGAACAATAATCAAACTCAATTCATGACCTAAAACTCGAGAGTTCACCAGAGAAGATTGAATTAATAATTCTACTAAAATAGGTCTAAAACCATACATTTCCTGATCTATTATACTTTATGTGATGTCCTCAAAATTATATGTAGTCCTAGTTGTGATTCCATCTACCTCAAATCATCACATTGGTGAATGACATGGAGAACCATATAGGCCATCGTATGGATCCATCTGTATAGTCACTTATGAACTATTATTATAACGAATACTCAAGTAGTGGTAATTATTTCTCCTAATAATCTCCCAAAAAATGAAATTATGATAGAAGAATGTCTTATAGTAAATGTATAGTATGCTTGTGGTAGACATTAGTCTATTAAGAGTGAATTATATTCAGATGTACCTATGAACCTAAATATTTTTTCAAAACCTCCAAAAACCATGGGGTGAACCGATAATCTCATTCTATTGTGATTGAATGTTGAATACCATGATGTCCTATAATATCTTGGATGTATAGTATTGCATTTTTAACCACTAATATGGTCTCTTTAATAGCCAGGAAGATGGTAACCTTTGTCATCCTGTCTATGATTACCCATACTACATCACATTCTTGAGGTGATTTTTCCGAACCATCACGAAATACATAGTTAAATAATCCCATCTCAACTAAAGTTTTTGTGGTGGTTGTAAAAGGACTATTGAACACTTGGAATATTATTGAATATTTGTGATCTCATTATCATCAAAAACCAAAACTGGTGGTGGGTTCTCACCTTAAAAACATTCCCAAACGAGAAAAAATCCAGGATCAGAAAGATATTTCATCTTAAATAAATGAATAATGAACTAATTAATTGATAGAGATATGAATAAAAAATACCCATGAAACTTCTGAACATCCATATGCATTACTGAAAACATATTCATCAACATCAATTCAATACTAGGTTCATTAACTACATGATTATGAGTATTCTATCATATAACATTATACAACACATTTAATATTTATGTATTTTAAGTAAGATTGACAATTAATGATTAATGGAATTCAACCCATATTTGATGTATGAGGTTCAAAAAAGGATTTTATAATATGTATTTTATGCTCTTGTGGTCTATATACTCCACAAACTACTCTCTCATCTTGTAATATCCCCAAAAATGAAAAATATGAAATAAATATATTAAATATAGATCATGTTTCATGTAATTATTTACATTATGTCTCAATTGGTGGTTCCTATACACCATGACATGTTCTCCTTGAATATAAATGACCCTCAACCTAATGCCATATGTGTAATAAAACATTTTAATGGACATGTTGAGACTAAGAGTTCAGTAAGATATCATCCACAAAAAATGAAAATAATAGTATCTAGGTAAGGATAAAAAATGATGATTCATTATATTTATAAATACATATTTTTTATTATATAATCCTAATATCATCCCCAAATATTCATAAAATATGTACCTACATTGTAATGTTATAACAGGTATATCCAAGGGTTGAACTCATACCAGATACAAGCCCAATATAAATTGAATTTTCTAAAAAAACCCTTGGTTTTTAGGTATAGTTGAAGAGATATTCTGTATGGGGAAGAGGATACTCTTTTAAATCTCCAACAAATTTAGGCATCTATAATCTACACGTATCCATTGGTTATCATCTCCCTTATTTTAAAATAGCACAGAAAAACTCAAAAGATAATTGTTTGTATATATAAAAACTAGGATTTCTTGGTCCTCCAACTATATCATGACTTCCTAAACCTCATTAAGATATGTAATATATTCAAGGATATAGACTTTTACATCTTATTAAACATTATAATTAGTGAACACTATCTCCCCCATAGCAGGTAGTGTAAAAATTAATCAAGGAATGCATCCAAAAAACAATTCACCATTAGGGGTAAATAAATATAAAATGTCCATTGATCATATAGAAAAAGGATAGTAATATGAGATTACCCCCATTAAATCCATGACATTAATGTCTTGATAATGTTTTATGAATATTTTATTCCCCTTTGTGTATATAGTTACCAACCATATGTGATTATAAATACTCCTAAAAAGATAATAATCGATAAGGGGTTGATAAGATAATATCCAATTCATCATGATTATTACATGAAGACATACCATTTCCAAAATTAAGAGATTATAAAATAAATGATAAGAGAAGATTTTGAGGGTAAACTGATTTCATCATAGTACACTCTTATATTTAACACCCAATAGAGTATCAAGACACAAATCTCCTAAAAATAAATTCTAATGCTATGAATTTACATGAATGTGAAATATATAAAATATTTTGAAGAGAATTTATCAAATAATGTAGATACTAAATTCGAGGATACTAAAATCAAACCTCGTACTATAAACGGTCATGCACTCTACTTCACAGTGGAAGGTTATACTGCATGTAAATAGTCATGTCCACAAACTTGAGCTACAACCTGACTAATCTGCTCAAGTAAGCCATATTGGGTAAACTCATCATAAGTATCGCTTCCCCATCCATTAATACCTCTATGGGATGTTAGAATACTAGTAAATTATATCCCTTAATAATATGGATATACTGATCCAACTATAGAACATAGAGTTGGGGATGATCCTCTCTCACTTCCACTAGATTAAATATCTAAAAACACCAAGAATAAAAAATTATTTCATATTACCATCAATCAATGGGGTATTTACTACATTGGTAAATATTTTGTACTATGTAACTACATTAAAGGCTTATCATATGGCTACCCAGGCACACACTCAAACTACAGATACCACCATGAGAATTCTGAAAGGGATGTTTCATGTTTCAAGATGAACTGATTCTGTATTTAGTTACTTAACCACAATACCACATAAATTCATCTTCCTTCATGTTATACTCATATATTACATAGTATTTCACTATCAAAGTGATGGTATTCAAGAGGAACATGTTATCCTGAGATCTAATGAAATTACTGATCCCATAATTAAATAACCTCACTCTAAATAATTCATCACCATAATAAAGATCAAAATAGTGATTTTTCATGAAACAATCTATGTAGTCCATAATTGATAAATTACCCTTCTCTTGTAACAGAAACATTATTAAACATTAAACACATAATGTATTATTATTAATTTAATCATAAAAACAAGTTTTTAGTCCCTATATATCATAACCTAGTGTTTATATTCCTAATTCAAGACATCCCACAATCTCTGGGCTGATTCAAAAAAGTGTGTAAGTAGTATAAATCACTCTCTTTTCTAGAGTGTTCTCCAAATACATGAAAATAGATAGAAAATATTCCCACCAAGATTCATTATCATGGGTTATACCTTCCCCTAAAAATGTGGGAGGTTATTACTACTAGAACTCTCTCGTAAAATTTTACATTTTTGGTGGTAGTTGTAGAGGTCCCTTAATTGATGACCCTAGTTGTAAAAACACATCTCTTAGTCCAATTTCAGTTCCCAATCCTAGAATGATATGATGTGCCACATGTGTTGATAAAAGTGGTTTTATAGTTTTTTCAGGTCCCACCACCTCTAGATAATAGTCAGAAACAACCTCCTAGTGTTTTACGTTAGGCCTCCATTGAGGCATGCTAACAAAATTTCAAGGACATGATGAAAAATTTTATATAATAAAATTAAATATTACTGATAATATATCATGTTAGGTGAAAGGGATCCATTTTCACTAAAAATTACCCTATAAAATAATCTTATGGTCACACCTAGCTATAAGGTCATGTTTAAGAATAATGGTTTCATTATTTGGTGTTTCAATCTCATGTTGTTGAGGAAACCTCTATTTAGGATTATATTGTATTCATTGCATTAAGGAAACTATTAATTTTATGAGTTTTTATTCTAAGAGTTAATATATATTTATATTACATGGTGTGGTAGGATGTATTACCATTCCCAAGATATAATTTCGTAACTATTTGTGTTACAAATTCAACAATATGTAAATGAAAATATAATTTTATATTCATTTATAGAATTTATCAATTAAAATTATGAGGGATCCATAATGTGGATCATTATTTCCAAATAATAGAATCTCTAAATTTATAAATTGAAATTGGAATCCATTTAACCACACCAGCTAAAGACTCTCAATTCATGTAATCAATGTTTCGTGATTAAGAATCTAACCATTTGTTAAATAATTTGACACTTTCAATCTTATCGAGAAAACACCACTTTGGGTAATGAATAAACATTATGCAACTAATTTATTCTTACCATAAAATATCATTAGTGGAACATGTATATAACAACCAATTCACACATCATGTTATATGAAATATCAGAAAAGAAATAAACATGGCCTGACATGGAATGTGAAATAAATAAAACATGTACACAATTATTATGATTCATGTACTAATGAACCCTTTCCATAGTAGGCCAAGGGTAGATAAAATAAAAAATTATAAAATAATGTGGAAATTGAATCACCTAATGGGGAAATTAGAACAACTATCACATGTGTTCTACAAAACCTTAATTTCCATCTTATGAAACATGGGTTTTCCCCAGTACATGGGAAAATGTAAACCATGTAATATGTTCATTACCCACTTATGACACATCCAAATATCTGTTCCACTAAAAAAAATATTATGGAATGTTTATTAAGGCCTTCGATTTTACATTGTGATGGATTGGGCCTGGTTCACTCATAAGTAACCTAGCCATGTGGTCCATAGGGACTCAAGTGCACCTGTCTGTTTGCAAGATGCTTCCAAAAAGTTGTGGGGGTCTATGATAGTATGGTGGATATACATTAAACGCCTTATTAGAGTGTACTAAGGTTGTATATATAAAATAAACAGAGGAAAAAATAATATAATGAACTGAAAGTAATAACTTATCAAGATAATAATAAACATAAAGAAGAAATAACTAAATGATATTAAATAATGAGATTGACATGTCTATAAAAAATATGATTTATTGGGAAATAGGGTAATAGGAATACACAGTACATTATATAAAAAAATAGAAAAAGATAATGAATCCAAACTACAATAGTATCATTAGTAATAGCTTTTTCATCTACTCCCTTACTTTTACCTATAATTAAATAATCGTGTAACTATAGTTCGATGCTTTCCATTATCCCTACCTATATCGATGAATACTATATGGGTAAAAATCAGAAGCCTAAACATGGTGTGATGAAGTGTTATTAGGCCACCACCAATGGTTTATAAAACTATATAGCCTCTGAATATAAAAAGAGACGTGTGAAAATATAGAACTATAAGGGAAGTAAAAATAAATTAAATCATATTCTCTCTGGTTCTTCATGGGTTACCCATTGGATTATACTATCTTTAACTTTTGTTAAAATGTATCTTTTCATTTTTAATTTTATGTAATATAGGATTATGTCTCAATATGTATATCCAACGGATCTATTAATAATCGTAGTCATAGAAGGATCAAAAATATCCATGAAATTTATGATTTATAAATCTAGTGTAAACCATTGGGGTGCACCCTTGAAATTCTCCCTAATGGGGTTATAACAAAACCCAAGTAACATTTCCTAGATATCCTTTGTGATATACTTGATTATATCCCAATGATGTAGTCTATGTTATTCCATAATATCAAGTCAAATCCATGGATATCATCACATGAATTTCAATTTTTTGGGAAATAGTTAGTGAACCATCTTTACCAAGTTGAGTACATCATAATTTAAGGAATGGATTGAATCCAAGTTTGGTGGATCACTTTATATACATGAAAACTACTATTTTTGAGTTATTTCATACCATCCAAGGTACTAAATATTTTGATTCCATTTATAGCCCAAGGTTTTACATTCCATTATAGTGGCCAATATAGAATCTCGTCTTCTTATAACATAAACCTTCATTAAATTACACAAAACTAAGGATCTTTAAGGTTTAGTGTCTTGGATACCAGGAACATAATTCATGAAAACAACATAAAGAATTCTTCTTAAACACTTGAAAGGCTTCTCCTTAAGTTCATCCTAGGTTTATTACTGCATCTCATAACTTGGGGACATACATCAAAAGAAAGGGTGAGCAGAAGGCCCTGTAAGGGAAACAAGAGGAACATTTTACATGTGAACTTGATATACTTCAATAAGGACATGAAAACAACTTTAAGGCATGAGAAAGAAATCATGAGGCATTTCATAATAAAAATAACATTTTTCATAACTTTAATATGTGGCTAAATCATTTAACATAGACAATCATGAACATATCACCAAGGTCCATCCCCAAGGTGTCATTTGAAAACTACCAAGGTTATTCACCAAGGTATCGTGAAAATTGTAATCTCTAGTGGTTACATCATTACCCAATGATTTAGAGCGCTATCAGGGACACCCTTAAATTTGCCTTTATTATCATGTGATCCACATATATAATCTTCAAACATTTCATAAATAACCCAAGTAGCATAAAATAAATGGGTTTCATTTCATAATCATAACGTTTAAAAAAACTTCTTTAAAGACATGATCCTTACGTCACTTTAAACCCACGAAAAGGGGAAGTGGGTCTCATGTATGTAAATCCCAGAATTTAAAATAGAAAATTTTGATATATATGTGAATACCCTTGTAGAAATAGGAGCTTTGAGTATTCACTTTATAACATAAAATAATTTTGAGAAAAGAGAGAGGCATTTTGAAACGAAAATTATGCAGCATAACGGCTATGTTTTGGGGTTTTAGAAAACATTGAAAAGAGAGGGGACATGGGTCACCCACTCATAAATGATCCATAAAACAGTAGGGTGACAGAATAAGAAGGATATATGTACATGGTAATGAAATTTTAAGGACATACCATTTGAAATGAAAAACATGGAAGGAAAAAAAATTAGATTTCTCTTATGAAAATTTGGCAACCTAACGGCGTCACATAAACTTCAATGAAAATGAATTGACAATATCAAATAGGGTATCTCATCATATGATCATAAGAGATCAGTATGATAGATATAGAGATCATACCCCAACATAATAAAAAGGAACTTGAAAGACTTGACATGAAAATCGAACTTGAAAAATGAGAAGGGTGAATGAATCACTTAAAAATTCGGCAGCCTAACGGCGTCACTTAAACTTTCATAAAACGAAATTATGAGAGTAATAAGGGATCTCTCATCATATAAAAACGAAAATGGTAGTAAGAGGAATATAAAATAACATCCTCTCACATAATAACATGGAGCATAAAAGGAATGACATAAAAGAGATTACATGAAAAGAAAGAGAGAGGTCGGATCCCTTACCTTAAAATGTGACTCTTGAAACTCACTGTTTTGGAGCGTGAGGGCTTGGGGGAACCTTGGGAGGACTCCTTGGAAGGTACGGAGACCAGAAATTCGTTGGAGGATAGTTGGGAGTGAAAACTAGAGGAAAGGGTGGGTATTTATTGGGAAAGTGAGGGGACAAGGCATTAATGGTCAAGGGACACCTCACTAGTGGTTTTGGCAAAACCATGGGCTTGCCCATGGTATTTTCCCATGGTATTGGCCACATGGGACACATCATACCTTATCTTACTATTCATAATTCTATCATATTGAATATATACTTAATACATCATTTAATGATGTCATTAAACACCCGTAACTTAAAACCTATATTTTCACTATTCATCGAAAATTCAACTTTCTCAGAATAATCCCAAAATTTCACCTTAACCAAATATCAATGCTCTAATTTCAAAAATGAAATCCATTTTATAAAAATAATTTTCTAAATATTTTTAATTTAATTTTTAAATAAAAACACTATTCATCGAGAATTCAGTTTTTTCAGAAAAATCCCCAAAAATTACCTTAACATAATATCGATGCTCTGAGTTCAAAAATAAAGTCCTTTTTATAAAAAAAATTTTCTAATTATTTTTAATTAAATTTTTAATTAAAAAACACTATTCATCCGAAAAAACCTATTACTTGACTAATAATTTATGAAATCGTTATTTACCCATTTTATTGAATCGCATTACTTAATCTAGGAGTCTAAATTATATTAAAACTTTCTTTGAGTGAAATTACTAATCCATTTGGTCACATTACTAATCCTAAGCATAGAATCACTATTCACAATTTACTATTTATCAAAAATTACGTTGATCTTATTAGACTCCAAATTCCTTACTGAACACTTTTGTAGAAGACCATTTTTTGAAAATCATTACACATCATTAGTTATTTAGGGTTTTCATAAATATTTTAAAATATCATTTTTTTTCAAAATTCATCAATAAAATAGATTCTAAAATTATCTGAACATTTGAAATTTCACAAACATCACTAAAGGAAGAAATCTCAATTCATTCACACGAAAGGATTACACAAGGAAGATAGGGTCTCGTCACGTATCCCCTTATAACACCGGCATAATAACTAAGTGTAAGGTGTGCTATAGTGAGAGAATCTGAGGAAGGCTCAGATAGAATTTCCCTAGTAGTAATCTCTACTAACTTGAACTTAACCTGCAGGCGTTTCCGTTCAAGCTTGACATGCTGGAGTTCGGCTTGGGCTTGGTCCAAAGCGATGCCCACAGATGCTACCTCCATTACAAGCTCTGATAAGTGGGCTTCATAAGGTTCGAGTCTACAGGATGAAGCCATCGACTCCTCTTTCTGCATTAACCATTAACATCTTATTAAATCAATAAGAGTAAGTTAATATACTACTCAAAAAGATTGGGTCGTTACATTCTTCCCCCCTTAAGAAATTTCTTCCCCGAAATTTATACTTGAGGCCTAGTCGAAAAGGTGAGGGTACTTTTGCTTCATCGTTTCCTCAGGCTCCCAAGTCGCTTCTTCATACTTATGATTCCTCCACAACACTTTCACAAGGTGGGTAGTCTTGTTTTGTAGAACCTTGTCTCTACGGTCCAAGATCTCCACTGGTTGCTCCTCATAAGAGAGGTCATGTTCCAGTTGTACCACCTCGGGGTTTAGTACATGCGAAGGGTCGGGTATGTACTTCCTCAAGAGAGATACATGGAAGACATCATGAACATGAGCTAGGTTCGGTGGAAGTGCTAGACGATAGGCCACTACTCCTATGCGATCAAGGATTTCATAGGGGCCAATGTACCTAGGGCTAAGCTTCCCTTTCTTCCCAAACCGCATGACTCTCTTCCATGGAGAAATTAGAAGGAAGACTTTGTCACCAACACCAAACTCCAAGTCCCTTCGACGATTGTCAGCATAGCTATTCTACCGACTCTGAGCAGATTTTATGTGTTGTTGGACGACATGAACCTGTTTCGTCATCTCTTGCACGAGATTAGGCCCAAGTGGCTTCCTCTCACTAGTTTCATCCCATCAAGTTGGAGTTCTTCACCGCTTTCCATACAGAGCGTCATAGGTTGACATCTGAATACTCGCATAGAAGCTGTTGTTATAAGAGAACTCCACTAATGGGAGGTGTTGATCCCATCCACCTTTAAATTCCATTGAGCATAATCTCAACATGTCTTCAAGTGTCTGAATAGTCCTTTCCGATTGGCCATTAGTTTGAGGATGATAGGCCGTACTAAAATTCAATTCAGTATTCAGGGCATGTTGCAGACTTCTCTAGAATTTTAATGTGAATCTTGGGTCACGATCAGATACGATGGATAGTAGTACCCCATGCAGCCTTACCACTTCCTTCACGTATATCATGGCAAGCCGATCTAGAGAGAAATCTTATCGAATAGAGATAAAATGGTCTGTCTTGGTGAGACGGTCCACAATAACCCATATCGCATTGTTTCCTTTGGATGTTTCTGGGAGACTAGTTACAATGTCCATGGTGATATTATCCCACTTCCATATTGGTATGGGTAGTGGTTGTAATACCCCCTTAAGAAGTTGTCTTTCTGCCTTTACTTGCTGACACACCAGGCACCTTGTAGTGTAATCAGCAATCTCCCTCTTCATGTTATCCCACCAATAATGATCACAAAGGTCTCTATACATCATAGTGCTTCCCGGATGTATAGAGAAAGTAGAGTTATGAGCTTCATCCATCAGTTCTTTCTTTATCTCTGGAATAGATGGGACACATAGTCTTGTACGAAATTTCAATATACCTTCTTGATCAATATTGAAATTAGGGAACTTCCCATCCTTTACAGCCTCAAACTTCTCATGCAGTAAAGGATCTTCTTTTTTAGCATTCTTGATCTTCTCTAGTAATGAAGGTTGAGAAATCATTTGGAATAGGTTTGATGATATCCCTTTCCTTATAATTCCCATGTCCAGTTTTACTAGATCTTTAATCACGAGATCTCCTAGGATCCTCATTGTTGCCAGAACAACAGGATCTTTCCTACTTAACGCACCCGCAACTTTATTTTCTCTTCTAGGGTGATAATGAATTGAACAATAATAGTCTTTAATAAGCTCCAACCATCTGTTTTGTCTCATGTTCAATTCTTTCTATGTGAAAATATACTTTAGACTTTTGTGGTCAGTGTATATATCACATTTCTCACCATAAAGATAGTGCCTCTATATCTTTAGAGCAAAAACAACTGCCGCTAGCTCTAGATCATGCGTAGGATAATTCTGCTCATGAATCTTCACTGTCGAGATGCATAATCAATTACCTTGTCATTTTGCATGAGGACGCACCCAAGCCCATTCAGAGATGCATCGCTAAAAATAACGAATCCTTCTCTGATAGAGGTTAGTGTTAACACAGGTGCAGTAACCAATCTATTCTTCAGGTCTTGGAAACTTTCCTCGCATTCCTTTTTCCACATGAACTTAACCCCTTTTCGAGTCAACTTGGTTAGTAGATTAGAAAGCCATGAAAAGTTCTTCACAATCCTCCTACAATATCCTGGTAAACCAAGGAAACTACGAATCTCAGTTACTGTTGTGGGTTGAGGCCACTCCTCCACAACCATTGTATTTGCAGGGTCAACCGAGATTCCTTCATTGGTTACGATGTGCCCCAAGAAAGCCACTTGTTGTAACCAAAACTCACACTTTCTGAACATTCCAAAGAGCCTCTCCTTCCGTAGAGTTTTCAAAATAACCCTCAGATGATCTTCATGCTCCTCACGACTTTTTGAATATATCAAAATATCATCAATAAAAACTACCAAAAAGTTATCAAGGTAGTCCTTAAAGACTCTATTCATCAAATCCATGAAAATAGAAGGAGCATTAGTCAAGCCGAAGGGCATAACAGTAAACTCATAATGCCCATATCTTGATCGGAAGGCAGTCTTTGGAATATCTTCCTTCTTCACCCTCAGTCGATGATAACCAGATCGAAGGTCAATCTTAGAGAAGAATTGATCCCCGCGAAGTTGGTCAAATAAATCATCAATTCTTGGAATAAGATATTTGTTCTTCACTGTGATCCCGTTCAGTCTCTATAATCAATGCATAGCCGCATTGATCCATCCTTCTTCTTCACAAAGAGAACTGGTGCTCCCCAAGGAGACACACTCGGTCGGATAAACCCCTTCTCCAACAAGTCTTGGAGTTGTTTCTTTAACTCTTCTAGCTCCACATTTGCCATTCTATTTGGAGTCTTTGGTATCGGTTGAGTCCCAGGTACGGGTTCAATGGAGAACTCTACCTCTCTTTCTGGGGGAGGTCCAGGTAACTCCTCAGGAAATACATCCATGTATTCATGAACAATCGGAACATCATCTATTTGTATGCTCCCTTTTCCTTCTTCATCATCACCGATTAACTACATAAAGAATGCTATATGATGTGCTTCTAGATAGGGATCAGTTTGGGATATCTCTCCTTGGAAGATAATTGTAGGTCGTTCATTCAAGACTACTGAGATTTCCTTACTTCTGCATTTGATCATAACATTATACTTTGAGAGCCAGTCCATCCCTAGTATAATGTCAAATTCCATAATGGGAATGACTTCTAGATTTGCGATAAGATTGTGCTCACCAAGCTAAACACTAGAGTCTCTAAATACTATTGATGCAAGGATAATCCCACTTGGAGTCTTGACTGACAACTCTACCTCTAGCAGTTCGGGGATTGATTCTATATTCCTTGCAAACATGGAGGAAATAAAATAATGCGTAGAACCAGAATAAAATAAAGTAATTTCTAGTTTTGAGAGGACGACAAGAGTACCTGCTACCACATCATTTGGAAATTCAACTTCAGTTGTTGTGATAGCGAAAGCACGACCTTGCTCCCTTGGCCTCGGCTGGGGTTGATGGTGATTCCCCTCCACCGCCCTCGGATTTGGACATTGATTAGAAAAGTGCCCAAGCTGTCCACACATGAAGCATGTGACTTCGGGTTGGTCCAAAACCATCTTTCCTCTGTCGTTATTGTTGGAAAGTTGAGTCTTCACATCACTACGACAATTCCGAGAAATATGGCCTTCTCTTCCACACATGTAGCACTTACCACTTCCGATCAAGCAGTTCCCTGAATGCTTCTTCCCACACTTATTGCATGTGGCATGTTGTATATTCCTTCCACCTCTTTCCTGATCAAAACTTCTTCCCAGGCTTGGTTCTAGAGTTCTCTTCTTTTCATTATATTTGTGAGACCACTATGTCTCCCCAAACTCTAGTTCAACTTTCATAGCACTTCGAACTATTTCCTCATAGCTATCGTAGACACTGTTGGCTAGATTCTTCCGCAAATGAGGTCGTAGTCCGCCAAAGAATCTATCAACCTTCCCATTAGGGTCCATGACAATGCTTGAGGTATAACGGGAAAGACTTGTGAAGTTTATCTCGTAGCTTCCGAAAGATCCGTTCTCCTTCTGCTTCAGCTCGAGAAACTCTTTCTCCATTCTCGTTCTCATGGAATGAGGGAAATACTTGTTAAAGAATATTCCCCGGAAATCTTCCCACTCCATAGCTTCCATCTCTCCTCGTGGCGCCGTGTTTTTGATCAGTGACCACCACTGATCAGCTTCTCCCTCTAGGCGGTAAACAACAAGGGTGACTTTTTCTTGTTCCAAACAATGAAGTACAAAAAAGATCTTTTCAATGGAGCTTATCCATTATTCCGCAACCAATGGGTTAGTAGATCCACTGAATGTTGGCGGTCGTTGACCCATAAAGGACTCAATAGAAAGTTTCTCCCTTCATGGTGAGATCGGCCTCTCAGCTTGATTCAAGTTATTACTCATAACTTGAGTCAGTTGGTTCATAATTCCCATGAATGTTTCCATTCCGGCTTCCATCGGAGGGCCGTCAGCACATGGTTCATTGCGGTCACCATCAGCACAGTTTCTCCTATTTCCCGCCATTTTCTAAAAGAATAAAACCTTAGTGAGAAACTTATTTCATTTATGAATCTTTTAACTAAGACTTCGTTCTTAGACAATTATACTTCTCTATAATTCCTTCATAATGATTCATAAAAAGCTTTTGATTAACCAAACATATCCCCCAGGAGTGTCCTAACCAAGAGTGCAGCAAGGCCCGTTATCATGCACCAGTTCCCGTTTGAGTCTAGCTCAAAGAAGTGTTTTTGGGTTTTACCCCTATGTACATCTGTGCCAGAGCCGCCTCTACCTGCTCGTATCCAGACAGGGATGTATTTGTTTGATAAACCACTTACTCAATACTTACCAAAATACCAGGAAGTTTTCCTATATTTAAAATTTTCTACAGGGTTCTTCCTAAAGTTTTTATGTCCTAATTTCCACAAATAACTAAACCATCCTTTGATACTAACTATATCATCCCATCTTCTTATAACATAAACTTTTATTACATTACACAAAACTGAGGATCTTTAAGGTTTAGTGTCTTGGAAACCAGGAACATAATACATGAAAACAACATAAAGAATTCTTCTTAAACACTTGAAAGGCTTCTCCTTACGTTCATCCTATGATCATTACTACATCTCATAACCTGGGGACATACATCAAAAGAAAGGGTGAACAGAAGGCCCAGTAAGGGAAACAATAAGAACATTTTACATGTGAACTTGATATACTTCAATAAGGACATGAAAAGAACATTAAGGCATGAGAAAGAAATCATGAGGCATTTCATAATAAAAATAACATTTCTCATAACATGAAGATGTGGCTACATCATTTAACATAGACAATCATGAAAATATCACCAAGGTCCATCCCCAAGGTGTCATTTGAAAATTACCAAGGTTATTCACCAAGGTATCGTGAAAATTGTAATCTCTAGTGGTTACATCATTACCCAATGCATTGGAGAGCTATCAGGGCGCACCCTTAAATTTGCCTTTATTATCATGTGAGCCACATATATCATCATCAAAAATTTCATAAATAACCCATATAGCATAAAATAATTGGGTTTCATTTCATAATCATAAAATTTAAAAAAATTGTTTTAAAGACATGATCCTTACGTCACTTTAAACCCACGGAAAGGGGAAGCAGGTCTCATGTATGTAAATCCCAGAATTTAAAATAGAACATTTTGATATATATGTGAATACACTTGTAGAAATAAGTTCTTTGAGTATTCACTTTATAACATAAAATAATTTTTAGAAAAGAGAGAGGCATTTTGAGACGAAAATTCTGCAGCATAACGGCTATGTTTCGGGGTTTTTGAAAACATTGAAAATAGAGGGGACATGGGTCACACACTCATAAATGATCCATAAAATAGTAGGGTGACAGAATAAGAAGGATATATGGACATGGTAATGAAATTTTAAGGACATACCATTTGAAATGAAAAACATGGGAGGAAAAAAATTAGATTTCTCTTATGAAAATTTGGCAGCCTAACGGCGTCACTTAAACTTCAATGAAAATGAATTGACAAGATCTAATAGGTTCTCTCATCATATGATCATAAAAGATCAGTATTATAGATATAGAGATCATACCCCAACATAATAAAAAGGAACTTGAAAGACTTGACATGAAAATCGAACTTGAAAAATGAGAAGGGTGAAAGAATCAGTTAAATATTCGGCAGCCTATCGGCGTCACTTAAACTTTCTTAAAACGAAATGATGAGAGTAAAAACGGATCTCTCATCATATAAACATGAAAAGAGCAGTAAGAGGAATATAAAAGAACATCCTATCATATAATAACATGGAGCATAAAAGGAATGACATAAAAGAGATTACATGAAAAGAAAGAGGGAGGTCAGATCCCTTACCTTAAAACGTGACTCTTGAAACTCAATGTTTTGGACCTTGAGGGCTTGGGGGAACCTTGGGAGGACTTCTTGGAAGGTAAGGAGACCAGAACATCGTTGGGGGAGAGTTGGGAGTGAAAAATAATGGAGGAAAGGGTGGGTATTTATAGGGAAAGTGAGGGGACAAGGCATTAATGGCCAAGGGACACCTCACTAGTGGTTTTGGCAAAACCATGGGCTTGCCCATGGTATTGGCCACTTGGGACACCTCATACCTTATATTACTATTCATAATTATACCATATTTAATATATACATAATACATCATTTAATGATGTCATTAAACACTCGTAACTTAAAAACTATATTTTCATTATTCATCGAAAATTCAACTTTCTCAGAATAATCCCTAAATTTCACCTCAACCAAATATCAATGCTCTAATTTCAAAAATGAAATCCATTTTATAAAAATAATTTTCTAAATATTTTTAATTTAATATTTAAATAAAAACACTATTCATCAAGAATTTAGTTTTTTTCAGAAAAATCCCAAAAAATTACCTTAACATAATATCGATGCTCTGAGTTCAAAAATAAAGTCCTTTTTATAAAAATAATTTTCGAATTTTTTTTAATTAAATTTTTAATTAAAAAACACTATTATTCCGAAAAACTAATACTTGACTAATATTTTATGAAACTGTTATTTACCCATTTTATTGAATCACATTACTTAATCTTGGTGTCTAAATTATATTAAAACTTTCTTTGAGTGAAATTACTAATCCATTTGGTCACATTAATAATTCTAAGCATAAAATCACTATTCATAATTTACTATTCATCAAAAATTATGTTGATCTTATTAGACTCAAAATTCCTTACTGAACACTTTTTTAGAAGAACATTTTGTGAAAATAATTACACATCATTAGTTATTTAGGGTTTTCATAAATATTTTAAAATATCCTTTTTTTTTCAAAATTCATCAATAAAATACATTCTAAAATTATCTGGACATTTGAAATTTCACAAAAATCACTAAAGGAAGAAATCTAAATTCATTCACCCGAAAGGATTACACAAGGAAGCTAGTGTCTCGTCACATAGCCCCTTATAACACCGACATAATACCTAAGTGTAAGGTGTGCTATGGTGAGAGAATCTGAGGGAGGCTCAGATAACATTGCCCTCGTAGTAATCTCTACTAACTTGAACTTCTCCCGCAGGCGTTTCCGTTCAAGCTTGACACGCTGGAGTTCGGCTTGGGCTTGGTCCAAAGCGAAGCCCACTGATGCTACCTCCTTCCCAAGCTCTGATAAGTGGGCTTCATAAGGCTTGAGTCTACTGGATGAAGCCATCGACTCCTCTTTCTGCATTAACCATTAACATCGTATTAAATCAATAAGAGTAATTTAATATACTACTCAAAAAAGATTGGGTCGTTACAACCAACATATCTAAATTACAATCAAGTATATTGTAATTCCAAGTTCCCTATTAGGTTGTCTAAGGAATCTGTAATCAAAATCCAAGTATTACTCATGTTTCTATTAATAAATTATCAGGGATCCATAATACAAATATACCTAATTATAATTTGAAATTTAATAAGGTAACTGTTACATGATCATACTATTCTAAATTAGTTTATTTCATTTACCCATTTTATTATTAAAGGATATTCCAAACCCTCCCCAATTGTGTTCACTAAAATAAACAAAGCAATACAGTCATGGAGTATAAGAAACACACCCTAAGGGTTTATTTCAGTTAGGTGGAAAGCCACCAACTAGTTAATTATGGAATATAGAGACAAACTACATCATGTTATTGACAATTTATTTAATTAATTTCACATTAAAGAGGTTAAACATATAAGTCATTTCATGCGACATAATGGTACATAATATATACTACAAAACATCAAGGGATAGTTACTCAACCTCCAACCTTATTCTAAAAAAACAATCGTCATCCTTTATGGACCTATGAATTGGTATTAAGTGATGGAAAATATAAAAAAATTAGTTCCCCCTAAAAATATGACATATTAGATCACATGGAGATAGTTCCAAATATGGATAGATAAGGATATAATTTATGAAAAAGGACTCATAGACTTTCTGAGGTTGATCTAATATGACTGAAGGAATCTAAATTGATGTAAAAAATAATGTTTTTATTAGAAGAATAAGAAAAGGATAATAGGATAGCTCTCACAGAAGGGTTTTTATGAAAAAAAGTATAGAGGATAATTGGATCCATTTGGTTTAATTGAATGACAGATGAAAGGAAAATTTCTCATTTTTAAAGGTGTTTATTTTTTGGTCAAATAGTTAATCTAACCAGGCCTCAATCGTGCAAAACTGTCATCCATATTGGAAAATACCACTCACATGTATATGGTTGTTTAAATAAACCAAGTGTCGCTATTATGGAGATATTATCCAAATGGAACATTCCTTTCCATGGATAGGTGAAGGATTAGGAGAAATCGTACGTATACCATCGGGTTACACATACAATTTATTGCTAGTTTTTCACAACCAGGTGTCCCATATTTCATGGTTAAATAAAAATATCTCCTCCTATTTTATCTACATGGTTGATTCACATGGTTCTTACTAACCAAGCATAAACTATGTATCTTATTCAATTTCTCTAAAAACTAAAACAACATTCCCTAAATGATCCTGAAGTATCATAAAGCCTTCCTAAATCAATTAAAATCTTTTATTAGGATATAAAAAGGGATTAAAAATTAAATTAAAGGATTTATACCTCATAGAAATACATGGATCTTAAAAACTGGGGTCTTAGTTTATTAATACTTTTGATTAGTATATTTGATGTTAGGGTTCCTTATTGACATTTTGGGGACATTTCATATTCCATTTTATGGATTCAAACAATTCAATTTTTCATTTTAATTGTTAAATGGAGGTGTTAATTTATTCTTATTATGTTTTATAAATACTTGATGCTTTCATTTTAAAATTAGTCCTCTATAATTATATTATGGGTATTCTAAAAGAATTTACAAAATTGATTAATAGGTAGAACAAAGATTTTATTCCTTTTCCTTGACATAAATGTATAAAGTTTACACAAATATTATTATATGTGGATTTTATGAATATGTTGAATTAATTGTTGAATTTTATTTCGTTGAAATTATTTTTATAATAATTAATTAAAATAGAAAACTATAGGTACTTGGGTAGGAAATCATAAATAGGGAAAAGGTCCATGACCAGCTATTAGTTGTGACATACTAACTAGTGAAGTAATATCATACACATTTATTTTGGATAATTATGTTATTTAATTTTTTATATTATAGATATAGATATTTTACTCATTACGAAATCATTACTATAGTACCCATAAGGAAAATTCGGATTTTGTTTTTTTAATGCTATAATATTTAAATAATTTTTTAATTGGTTTCACAGGGTAAAATATATTTTTGTTTCTACATGATTTCATTCCAAAAAAATTTTTATAGAAACATCCACATAATTTTTTATAAACTAAATTTATTTTTATTTTCTAATAGAGTTTTGATATGGAACAATTATTGGGATATTAATGAGACTATGGTGCTCACACCTTGAAATCACCAATGTAAGTATATAGAAGTTTTTTTGTTAGAATAAATAAAGGGAAAGGGTTTAGTTGGAGGAAAATATTATTTATGATTTGATTATCTTGGGTTATATAATTTAAAAGGATATAAGATTAACTTATCTCACATGGTGATGGGTAGTAATCCATTTTGTTTTTTTTTTCAATAAGTATATATTATGGATTGTATCCCTCATTTGGGTTATAATACTTCTCCCATTTTCATTTTCAATATATGATATACCTTGTATATTTCAATCTGACTGTACTGGGTTCAAATATATTCCCCTGGGATATTTATAGCTATTTGATGTATTTAATCTTCCTTTTTTATGTTATGCGGTTGGTTTCATGAACCGCCAAATTTTGGTAAGGTCATATCGGGTTCCTGGGTAGGATTAATATTATATAATTGTTATTTAATGTGGAAAATGATCCCATTTGAGCATTCCTTGATTCCTAGACACTATTTTGTTGCACATTAGCCTACTTACCTCCCATCATACGAGGTAGAAAACCCATTTTGGTGTTTAGTTCAGGGTAAACAAGGGTTGGTTCATAGAACTATGGTATTATAGAAATATTATGACTTATAATATTTTGGATTCAAAGTAGAAAGAACATATGGTTTTATAATAACAACATATAGGTACATTGATTTTTCTAGAAACCACTTTCAGTATAATATATCTGGATGGTAGTGGACTATGAGTATTTATCATTATAGTTCGTGTCATGTGTCCTCCATCATTATTAGGAACACATCCATCTTTTAATTAATATAAAATGAAAAATACTATATTTCATGGTTAGGGTATGTGGTATGTATACTACAAACCTGATCTATAATTGTATAAGGGATGTGTTTTTAGAATAATATTATTCCTGATTATTTTAAATTTTATCTACTTGTTATAAATATTAATAATATTTGAAATTAATGATGTATATATGATATTAATCTTCTTTTTAATAAGTTATCTGAAACATGATGTGGAGTTAGGTTATTTGATTGATAATGTTTTTTCTTTGATTGAAGTGCCATTTTTATGTGATTATTTCTAGTCTCATATCATATGATATGAATTTTAATAATTTCATATCTAAGTAAAATATATTTTTATAATCATAATAGGTTTTTATTAATAAAATATAATTTGAGAATTTTTTTATAAATTATTTCAAAAGTTTATTTTCTTTAGTTTGAAATTAGTGAGAAGTGTTTGAATGTATTATTGGGTATCATTATGAATTAATTTTTTATCAAATGGAGATCAACTTATTTGAAAGCCTAATTTTTATCAATAAAATATGTTTTTCTATTATGAGTGTTAGAAAGATGATTTATTTTATTATCATTTATATATATACATGATGAGAAGATAATTTATTTGAAAGACAAAATATATTAAGGTTTATGATAAAGAAATATTTTATGTTATCCATTGTTTAAATGATTTATAATTAAATAAGTATTTTAATATTTAGAGAGTTATTACATAAGATAATATGAATTTATTTTTGGTGGTGAAATTATTAGTAGTTCGTAATTTATTTTAATTATTTTCCCAAATTAGTATAAATTCCTGTTTATGTGTTTTGATATTGTAGTGTATAGTTCCTCGGGATCTGTTATGTCTTTTGGGATTCAAAATTCAATAAAATTTAATTATTTTAGATAATTGTAATTACTTTTATTTTGTGTGTTTTAGTGTTGTGAATGAATTACATATTGGAATTAATTTTTTATGTATCTTTATTTTAATTTATTTTAATTTGTTTAAATTGATTCTTATAAAATTAGACAACTATAATTTTTTCATGCATTTAAATCATCATTCTAATGATATTCAGTTATTATAATAGTCAAATCATTAAATGGTGTAGACAACCTTCTAATGTAGGATGCTAAAACAAAATTTTACTATTATTTTATAAATGGTTAATGGAATAAACCAATTTATTTATTATTATTTTAAATATATTTTTAACATGTTACAATTAAGGACTTTAATGACTGAGTACAATATTACTCATTTTATATTATGTAATTTCATTAGTAAATAATTGTTGTTATTGGTTTCATTAATTTCAAATGAATATATTGTGTTTCAAATAAGGCGATTCTTTGGGTATTGATATAGTACTATATTCAATTTTATTATAGTTATTATATTTTTTTTATTCCACTTATTTGGACTTGTTTAATTTTTAACTATCTTAAATTATAATTTTGAATCCTCAAATGATCCTCTATTTGGGTTAAATGATGAAAAACTATTTTATCTATTTTATTTTATAATATTGATTATTTGGTTTTCATTATTTATTGAGTTTTTTTTGTTTTATTGGGAATTTATTTATTTATAAATATTTTCATAGGAATCTATGTGTTTCATTTTAATAAAAACTAAATTTATTTCCCATGAATGTTTTTATTTTCAATACACTGGTTTTAATGGGGTCCTTTTTTGTTATATTAGTGTCATATATTTTTTTTATTGAGCCATTTTATTTTGATGTTTTTATATGATGTTCTAATCATGGATTGGTTTATATAGTAAATCTATATTAGTTGAATGGATTCATTTATGATATTATTATGTAATGTTATGTGTTATTATTCCATTCTGATGGGGTGTAAGTCATGGAGTTCATATATTTATAGCATAATTATATTATATTTATTGAGGGGATGGCCTCCACCAAGAATTTGGATGAATATTTTCACTCAATATTTTGGTATTTTATTTAATTATTTAATTATTAAATTATATAAATATAATTTTAAAAAATTTAGTATTTTAAATCTTCATAATAAAATAATATTCAGATTATTTTTTAGGATTTTTCATAAAATAATTATTATTAGGAGAAAATAAAATTTGAATAAATAACATGAATTCAGTCAATTTATTATTATATATTTTTGAATGTTAAATTCATGAAAATAATTTTCAGAACCATATATTTATATTAAATTCTAATTTTTTTATATTATATTTCATTGAATTTGATATTCTATGACACATGTAATATTTTCTGTAAAATAAAATAAATAAATTATATATTTTTTAAAATTATTTTTTCCACATTTTTTAAATGAATATAATGAAATAGATAATAATTTTATAATATATGGTTCAATATTAAATATTAATGAAGACATTATTTTTATGCATAATGATTATGAGACCATGGATAAAAAACTTGATTCCACGATAGACAGTAAATTGTTAAAAGTAAGGAATCTAGGTATAGAAGACCACATATGTGTTAAAAAAATTAGTTTGAATATATGTTTTATGCCTTGATCATCCTTTTCTATTCCCCTCTCTATTATTTTTTAATTATTGTTCCAAATTCATTTAGAGATACTTCCCATTATTGAAAATCATTAGGTATTTATAAAAATGGATTCCTTTTTCACTAATAAAAGAAGATATCCACTCTTAAATTTCCCTCGCACAAAAAACTAATTATCATTGAAAATAATATATAATATCCTCTAATCAAAAATTATACCCATATTTCAGTGGATCATATATTATCAAAATTCTATCCCTGAATGTTTTACCCCACTTTTAAAAGTAGATAATCAATGAAGTGATGCATAAATATCTAACCTCTTCTTTCTTTTGTAATTTCATAATATGTAATTAGTATTACAACATTAAGAAATATATAAATAATTATATTACTCTTATTATTATACTGGTA
This sequence comes from Viscum album, assembly GCA_963277665.1. Classification (NCBI taxonomy): domain Eukaryota; kingdom Viridiplantae; phylum Streptophyta; class Magnoliopsida; order Santalales; family Viscaceae; genus Viscum; species Viscum album. The sequence continues at coordinate 1,600,631,498 of OY728161.1, forward strand.
TATTATTATTATAATAATGTTACAATCATTAACCATCATTCCCTTTTATATTATGAAAATTGAAATCATCACTCAAGCATTGTGTGGATGACCACCTCCAGTATGAAATTTTTGTTATTTTCTATCGCAAAAACACAATCATTGTATAAAAGGATAATTTAATAAATAATTATGATATTTATATTATGTTTATAATTATGATATATTAAACAATATAAATCCCTTTTCTTGTTCAATGGAAAAAAAATAACCAACCACATATACATGTGGACTACATATTATATTGAATAAATGATTTAATTTTTCTATTAATCACTTAATTACATGGATGGTCATGATGATGTTATTAAAGGATAAATTTGTTTATTATTATGTCATTAATCTACTCTTATAAAAATATTCACTTCCTATTAATGATATGATCATCAAATGATTATTGCTAACTAAATAATCTAAAATGAGTGAACTGAGATGAAAATGACCTATTATTTCTATGTAACATCTTTATATAAAATATATTGACTTTATAATTATTTAAAATACTAACATATAACACTAATAATAACCAAACAATATCATCATTCTCCTGGCATAATTATATTAAAACTAAACACCTTATAACCATCCACTAATCATGAAGGGTTCATGTTTGTTTGGATTGACCTCTTGCTTTTACAATACTATGCATTTTTAACCTGAATGATAATGGGAATATTTTTACTAGTATAATTTATATAAATATAAAAATTCATTTTATTTATTTTTTTATATTATGTTTATATCAATAGTTCAATTTTTAATTAATAAAACTCATATTTCATTAAGAATAACTGAAACATGATCATCATAAATTTCATATTCATGGTTTGTACAAAAATTTCATGAAATGAAATTACATCCTCCAAAAAAATCTTATTAAATCTATTAAATTTCATTATAAAAACAAATTTTTTTTAAATTTTGAATTATAATAGATAGAAACTCTATTTTTATATAATTAGTTTAAAACTAAAAAAATGCATACACTCGATATTGAAAATAAGTAAAAACTTCCAAATATATATACAAATATATAAATAATGATTTTAAATGATTATCATAATTTTTACATTAATAAATAAGGTTATTTTGTAAGTATTTGAGGACATATTTTAATTATTTAATATTTTTTGCCGTTGTTTAGAATGAATTATTACCAGGTTATGTTTTTTTATTTGAGATTCAAATATTGATACAAATTTTGTAATATTCACCTAATTTAATTTTTTTGTCATTATACTACCTATTTGAGTGATAATATAATGAATTTTCTTTTATTAATGATATTTTAGATTTAATTAAAAGAAAACTCTTTTAGGGGGTTTTGATATGAATGTTTATAAAGTCATGAGGGTATTGTTTGATATAAATCAGATACATTGAGACATTATATACTTTTTTTTACCATGTTTTCTTTGTTTTTTTATTCATCTTCAATGAATATATTTATATCATAATATTTATATTACATTTTACTTACAATCGAAATATTTTTCCCTTATTAATGTTTCCAATGATTCAATTATTACCCTGGTAGGAAGGATTTTTGGTAACTAAAATTTGGTTCATTGAGTTTAGAGAATTCTGTTGAAATTATTTTATATATGGTGGGTCATTATAAAATTTTACTCTAATATGTGGTTCTCTTTAATTATTAATTAATTTACCATTTAAACCCATTTTCAAAAAAAAACTTGCTTCTTGTTGATTATTTCTTGTTTAGGATATTTATAGATAAATAAACCTTTTGAGTTAAATATTTCATCATGAACATTTGTTATCCATTCTTGGGTTCTCTAACGAAAATATTTTATAATATTTTATTTAAAATATTATATTTCAAATTAATGTTTTAATAAAAATTAATTTTTTTCCCCTTATTAAAATATGTGTTTTGAATAAACATATTTTGATAATAACAAAAAGGGGGATTCCATTTAACATAAATATGTTTTTTCTTCCACAATAAAATCAATTATGATAAGAACTATATATTTTTATTCCACTATTATTTAATATTTTTTATAAAAATTTAAATTTTAAAATCATTTTCACTTATTCATTTAAAAAAATTCGAAGTGACGTATAACATTTTAATATGATGGTGGTTAAAATGTTTTCTCAAACCTCTTTAATGTTTTATCATCTATTTATCATGTAATTATAAAAATGATATAGCAAATATGGTTTATATTTTAATATTTATAATTTCATAAATATTTAAATTTTGTTGGAATGAACCCACATTACAAAACAATCCATCTTCTTGTCCCTTCTTGGGTGGTATCCTTCAACCATTATTTTGAAAAGCTGTTTTTTATCTATGATAAAATCATTTCTAGTTTTAATATGTTACATTGGGATTATATTATTTTTAAAACATCCACATTCTCTCTAATTATGGTTTTTGATCATGATATCCCTTTTAATTACATTTGTAAAATTATTGAGGTTCCATAGGTTTGTATTCTAATAGGGATGATTATTGGAATGTTGATTATGTATTGTTTGACCAACCACATTGTTTCTCCAGATGGGTTCTGATCATGATATCCCTATTATTTACAAAAGAAGAATTATTTTAATAAATTATTTTTTTATTCCAATAATTATTATTTTCTTCAAGTTAACTATTTATTTTTTGACAATCAAACATCTTTATTAATATGGGTTATGTTAATTTTTTATCCATATATTAATTTGGGTGAAATTTTTGAAATTCAAGAACATTTTTTATTTATAACGAATTTTTGTCATGTATTAATATTATATATTATTCATTATATATATAACATGCATTAATTTGTCCAATTTTTCGTTAGATATTGGAATTGAATGTATTTTTGATAGTTATGGTGATTATATTGGACTTAATCAAATGATGGATTGGGCTTGATACTATATATCTCCTCAAGGTATTGATACGTCTCATTAGTCATAAAATTGAGTGTTTGTGTATACATCTTTTTATATCTATATAGTGTCTTGTCACATTCCATAACATCTTGCTTATGATGTCAAAAACTATTCATTCAATCGGTATGACATCATTATTACTAATATCTATGTTTTAGTTAATTTTTATGGATATGTAATTATATCTATTTTGATTGATTATGATTTCATGTTTTTTACTTATTCATACATTAATAATTATGAAATTTTTTTACCATGATTACCTCAACTATATATTTAACATACTGAGTTTTTAATCTCACCCCTTATTATGTTTAATTATTCCCATGTTATAATGAAAATAATTTCAGAAGATATACCTAATAGGATAAAATATGTGGAGAAATTCATAAATTATGTTGAAGTTGTTTTATAGATTAACTATTTTCTAATATAATTTCAAATATAATAATTTAGAAAAAAACATAGTCTTTATTAGTTTATGAATTTACTTATTTTTAAAAAATAATTATACAAAAAATGTCTAAGGAATATACAAAATGGAATATTTTCATTAATTCATTTAATATAGAATAATTATATCTAGGAATCTATAGTTTTCATTGATGTATGTATTGAAATTATGTTGTTATTAAATTTGAACTAGGATCACTTGTATAGGACATCACATTTTATATAAAATATTGTTTAATATATCTTTGGATTTTAGTATGTTTGTTAAATATAATTTAATGGATGGTAAGTTTGGTTTAATCCCAATTTCAAAGGAATTGAAAACCATTTCTGAATAAATATTAATTATTTATAGGGAAATAATTCAGTTATTATTTGTGGATATGGAAAAGATAGCAGTAGTTAAAATTCATAGAATAAGTCTTATAGACAATTATTAGTAGATGTTAACATCCTAATGTTTTAGTAATTTTGAGATTGGGTGATTTTATGACAAATAAAACCATTTCTATACACTTCATGTTGATGTATTCCCTAACACATATTTACCTAAGAAATATAACCCCAAAGGATTGATTGGGTATTAACATAGTTATAACTAGATTCACGACATATATAAATATGAATACACTTTGTTGGAAACACTCAATGGATACAAATTTGTTAATTATAATTCTCTTTGTGAACCACATTATGGATTTCAATATATTTATGTTATATAACCTAATAATAATTCAACCTTTTATTACATAGTATGATATATAGATATTCATATGATATGGTATATATTTATTGATATGTGATTTTCTAGATAATAGATAACTTAAATTTTGAGGGCATAGATTCCATTAATTTTTTGGTTTTGAATATTTTTTGAATTTTAAAGGTAAATTTGTTATCTTGTATGTGTGATTAGGTTTAAAAGTATAAGATAACCAAATATTATCTAAACATGGTTAAAATAATATAGATTTAGTTCAAGATAAATGAATTGTTGATAACATGATAATAAGGGTCAAAGATTGTATGGTTGAATCCATTTTATATCACCAAATGGTTAGGGGCTTGATTCCTTTTTAATTCTACCATACATTTTAGGTTTTGTCACTAATGTAAAATATTTTATCCTTAGTAATGGTTTGAACTGAAATGAATCATTGGTGAAAGAGACAATGCAGATATCAGCTATATGAAAAACCCATTGAAATGGGTGATGGAGTGTGAAACGTTGTGATTATATCAATCGTTCTATCAAGAAGTCCGATTTACAAAGTGAATATTTTAAATGTACCAAACATGCCAAATAAGAGAAAGATAGTGTCATAAAATATCATGTGATGAATATTATAAAGGAAATAAGATTCAATTTCATATATTTAAATAATGTAGAATGAAACATTGTGGATATCGCCGTAAAGGGAAAAATAATACTATAATTTGGAAAAGGTTGTCATCATACTCATTAGTGTAGTTGGAGGGAGAATAATATAAAATATTTTTCTTCAATTGCAATAAATGTAAGAATTATGAATCTCATTGTGCTAATCTAGGTGTCAATAAGGGATATATTAACCAATTAATAAGTTAACAAGGAAATAGCGATTAAACTACTACAAATATAACATATTTTGTTTTTTCACTAATGATTTTATAGTATCTTATGGAATTTATTTATTCAAAAAATATTGGATATTACATTATTAATTAATATTAATAGTATTATGTTTATCTTATAAAACATTTTCAGTGTTTTTCAGATGTTTTTTATTATGGATTTATGTCACCATCCCTTATTTCACCATAAATTCTAGCCCAAAGTTAAGATTATAACAATTTATTAAATTAAAAAAAGTATAGAAGATATGGGTGGGGTAAAACAAAGGAACATTCCCTAATCTATCAAGAACAATGTTACATATCATAATAAGACATATCATTCCCCTAATTAGATTCATCAATAATTCCCTATTATGATTTGGACTTCCCTTGATTGAGGATATTAAGAATTTCAAAATTGAACATTCCGGATAGCTTATAACATCATGTAGACACATTTTTAGGTGTGTTAGAACATTTGTTCCTTGGCCTTCTCTTCTATGTAGCAGTAGTGATGACCAAACCATCATCGACCTTCCCTTTTACATAAATTAGTGCATCGTTGTAAGAGGTAGGACCACGACTACCCTCTACAATCTTGAATGCCTTAGATATGTCACCCCACTTCTCATATATCATAGAGAAGTTCCAAATATATTGGATTTCCTAATGAAAATCAACCTATTTGGGTGCCCAAGTGTTATGACCGAACTCGACGGTCTCATCATGTAGCAATCCTAGACCAGGACTATCACTTCTTCTTATATTAGAAGGGTTAATACAAGCTAGTGATCCCAAAATATAGAGGCTAGAATTTTTTTCAGTCTCAACTAATCTTGTGATAGGTAAAACACAACTATGAATGGATGTAATATTCTTGGAAATATCATCATCCGTAGTAGAGGGGCCTCTCATCGGAGACTAATCCACCATTACACATTTTACATTCAAATTATAAACATTAGGAACAGAATTATCATAAATAAAATTTCATCTATAATGGAAAATTGTTCTTTGGAAACATCTTAATCATTAACAAGTGACTTTCACAAACCCACATGCTTCCAATTGGGATTCCTTATACAGAGAGTAGCCGGATGACCCTTCATCCCATATATCTCACAAGAGATATTCCACCAACAATACACTAATGAGTTCCCAAAATCCATACATTCATTAAAAAAAGTGGTTTCCTTTCATAATAAACATCAATATGGATATTATCAGTGGGAGTTGAAAGATTTACCTTTTCAATAATGTTGGAGTTAAAATATATCTCCACAAGTATTTAGGAAAAGTTCCAAACCAAACCACATCACATTATTTTTCCAGGTTAATAGTTGACCGAATAACTATTTCAATGTCATATAGAATCATTGGATGGCAAAGGACCTAATTAACCTCATTAAAATAGACCCATTCATGAAAAAATAAATTCCATTCATGAATGGAATTAAAATACTATGACTATTCAATGCGGTGAATCCATTCATGTTTTAGAGATAGAGACCCAATTCACCACACATGTATTTTGAAATTATTTGAGGGTGAGATGCAATAAATTAAGCCACAACCAAGAGAAACACACTTCCAATCATAGGATACCAAAAAAAAACAAGATCTTCCTGAACGGAGTGTCCAGCCTCCCTGACATCTCACTGTTCAGAATAACAACATGTGCAATAAGAAAATTCAAAAAAATTGAAATCCTCTAAGAAAATATATTTTGATTAACATAAAAAAGAGATGATGGCCCTTTTCATAGTATCCTACTATAGAATGAGTCTATGAATGATGAAAAATGGTGGGAGAAATGCATGACCATCTCCTCCAACTTTGATAGTAGGGTCCTTTGTAATTCCATTTGGGACCTTCAAATCATCCTTCAATTTTGTCATATTTAGATCAAATATCATTGAAATTGAGGGAAAACTCATTGGGATCACCCTCTTTGGTCCAGAATGTAGATCAAACCTAAACGTAACCAAATCCAACACATCTTCATCCACATGAACAACTCCACGAGTGTCCAACATGGATTTGGGACCATGAACCACAGAATCATTCATCACAAACAACAGATCATGATTTCTCACGCTAAAAACCCTAGACACACTATGAAAAGTAGAATAAGATAGAAGATTAGACATGGAAACATTATAAGCACTAAATGAAGAATCCACCCGCAGATCAAATGGAGGATTTAGAATATATCCCTTATCCCGACGAGCTGTAGTCTGATCATAACCATTCACAGCTAGGTGAAAATCATTTCCCATGACACCTCTAAGAGGTGGAGTTCCTTAATTTCTAGACAAACAAGGTTCTCCATTCACATGCATGGAGTGATAAAATTTGGGATATACCTGAAAAATTCTAGGAGGATGATACTCGATCACCATGGTCGTGTATCGCCCACACCCCCAATCCCGAAAGCAATCATATTCTGGAATCATATTCTTTCAATATATATCATCCCTTGTTTAAATTCTATGATAATATGGGAATGGGTTATTTATATATATAAATAAATTATTATATTTTTTTCAATTAGATAAATGTCATTCCATATCCTAAATAATCCCATGATCATCTAGTTGTGTATGATTAACTATGAGTTCCTTACAGAAATTAATCTAATATGATGAGAGAAATTCTAAGAATGTGGTTTGTTAAATGGAGGGATAATTTTAAACATTGAAAAATTCATTCATAAATACATTTTAATAATTAAAATTTTTTCTATAGCTTTCACAACATGCAACACTGAACTAAAACGAAACCATTGTATATTTTAATTAAAATATAAATATTTTGATTGAACATTAAAAACAAGTTACATTAATAGATATAATGAAGATTAATAAACTCTTTATGATTTATTTATAGAAATAAAACAAGGGATACTAATAATATAAATTTAATTCAACTATTATAGTTAAAATTACATATAAATTCATTTTATGCTTAAAATTTATTTTCCTAAAATTGGAATTTTTTTCACGAAACTCTGTATATTATGTTAATATTATAATAAAACATATTTATTTTATCGATAATGTAATATTAATAATGTATATAATAATTAATTATAAATAAGAATAAATATTATATTTCATTTTAAACTTTTATTTTCCAATAATCACAATTTCACAATACATTTTGAAATTATTTTTAGATATTGAATTATAAAATTTAAAAAATTTAAATTAAATAATTAAAAAAATTATTAACCATAATAATATAATCTTTATATTATATGTTGATATTTTTCAAAAAAATTATTTCTAGGTGAAAATAAATTTTCAATAAACAAATTAAATTTATAAAATTATTAGTATATAATCTTGAATCTCTATTCATGGAACAATTTTAATTGACCATATATTTATTTAATATTTTACGTTATAATTTTATAAAAAAATCTTTTTATTTAAAATCCCATATCCGATATTTTAGAAAATATGTAATATTTTATAAAAATATATTGTTAATAAATATATACACATTATTTTTAAAATTTATTATAATAAGTTTTAAAAAATAAAAAAAATGAAATTTATTTTGATTTACAATTAGCATTTTCAAATTATATAAAAAGGACCACTTTATTTTTAGTCATAATGATTATTTTACCTTAGGTAAAAATATTTTCCACATTATAAGATACAATGATAAATTAATAGAATCTAAAAGTAAAAGACATCAAACATGTTTAAAACAAGAATGGGAATAGATTATGGAGGAATTAATTGACCTTCTCTCGTCGCATATAAATAATATATTTCTTTTGGATCCACATCAATTGAGAATGACTTCCTAATTTTTTTAATATTTTGTGAATTTACAAAAAATTTCCTCCCCTTTAACTTTTAAAAGGGGACCCCTCTCAACACTTCCACTCACTGAAATACTCAATTATTTGGGCCCAAAATCCATGTAATAACCTCCAATAAACTTGTATACACGTTAATGATTTTTTTTGCTTCTAAAAATACCACCCTTCATAGATTTAACCAATATTATAAAGGTGATAATCCAATAAGTGATGTATAAATTTCTATCTTTTTTTCTTTTCTATTTCATTGTTTACACTTTTTCTTATTTAAATTACATTTATAAATTATAAAATTATGACTTTAGTATAATTAGTGAGATAGTATAATATTATAGTGATGTTATAATCATTAACTACAAATCCATTTTTTATTAAGAAAAACACATTTATCACTCTTATGTTGAGCAGACTACCACCTCTATGATGTAATGAATCTAATATTCTATAAACACCATAAAAGGATGGAATTAAATGAGAATTTAATAAAAAAATTATGATATTTATATCATATTTATAATTCAAAAAAAATAATCAATATTACCACTTTTTCTATTCAGTAGAAAACGAAATCATCAACCATGAATTTTTGGGGACTACTTCCTCGAAGGATTTATTGATTTTCATTTTATCTTTATCACTTACTCGCATGGATATCCATGATGATGAGGTTAAAAGGATAAATATTATTTCATTATATCATTAATTTTTTTAAAAAAAATTAGAGAAAATGTTAATGATATTATAAGTAAAGGCATATCACTAATTAAATCATCTAAAAATATAAAACTAAGAGGAAATTGATTTGTTCTGTCTAATTAATGCCATCATTTAAATTATCTTCTATTTCTATTTATTTCTAGATATTAAATATGGTAATAATATGAAAAAATATAGATTACTATTCTTCTGTTGTATTGATATAAACTAAACCATCTCATCTTCATCCATTAATATAGGTAGGTTCATATTGTCATCGTTTTAAACACTTGCATAAATAATATTGTAAATTAATATAAATAATGAATCAAAATTCCCCTTCTAGACCTAAAACATCACATGATATTTCTTTCCAAAAGGCCTCAATCATGATCATCTATATTCAAGATGCTATAAACCATTGAATAGTATATAATTGAATTAGTGGAAATATTATACCCTGTTGTTAGAGTGAAATAAAAATTGATTTAACAACACTTAGTTGGATAAAAACAACAAATTGTTCATAATAAATATACTAAATCATATTAATGATATATAAAATGAAATGTAGCATGTAATATTAGAGACATTCAATCATGAAAGAAGTAAATCAATTGGTAAACCACTAGGTTGACCACATAAAAAATAGAAAACCCAAATAATAAAAACAATATGCTATAATACTAACATTGACCAAAACCACATACCTAGTATCTATGACTATGGATATATACCAATGTAATCTTAAAATTCCCTATAAGTGTCTCTTCTTGATAAATAAAAAACTTTCAATGGACCCATCCACTTTACAACCTATGATCCAACCTGAAATTAGACACCATGTCATCACACACACACTGAGGTGTACAAATAAGGGCAGAGAAATTAAAGTTAGTAGGCCACCCTCAATACTTTCCATATAACAATATATCATAACATGTTAATTCAATTGTGATTTTACCACAATATCGAAAGACTAATAATATTTTTCATATGCTAAACGATACAAAAGTAATAGACTTAAAAGAAATTGAATCCAACCATAGGTTCTGGTTAGACACATGTTGTAAATCTGACATTACTCTATCTATACTAGAGGATTTACTATAGTCTTTTCATCAAGATACACAAAAATTAGTGTGTCCTATAAATATAAATAGGATCTTAGAGTCTTAAAGATGGAAATTCATGAATATATGACCACGTTGTGTAAGCATAGATAATTACATAAAAACACATATATACCGAGCTCTATGAATCCGATGGTATAACCCGAACTTGTGATATAATACCACCACTAGAAGATTTGGAATTATTAGATTTCAAAAGTATTGCAAAAAAATATCAAGCACCAATACCGAACTAATAGATTCACCATCATATGAGACTCATTCACATAGACCCGAAGGATACACTAACATCTAGGGATCCAACTATATAATAGGATTCATAAAGATTCAATTGTGATGGGATTGTATCATCATCCCCAATTCAAATCTCTATCGAGGGTGTAAAATATAACTAGTTGGGTGTACTAATCTAGATGTTATGTTATCTATATAAGACCGTTTAACCACATCCAATCAATGGAAGAGATAACTTGAAAAAAAATCATTACCAATTCCATATGCAAGATATCTCAAGGGTGTCCTCTTAAAAAACATAAGAAAACACTACCAAAAACATCTCATCCCAAGGCCTACAAAAATGTGGGTCGATCCCTCTCTCAAACCCCCATTCCAAATATCTGAAATTGAATCCCTTATCTACTCATGTCTAAGTCATCATGGGTGTACATCAAATCCATTATCTCCTAATCCAAAAAATATCCACAAATGTCTCTCAATGACACACAATTAGTCCAAAACAATACTCTATTATAACATCCCATTACATGATTTCAGATATTAGTAAAACCTTTTTGGCCATACATTTTTTGGGTTTCATCTTTGGTTACATTGGATGATGTTTAGAAAATACTAGGATCCATTGGTGAAAGAAATGGTATACTAAATTTTTGGGTAAACCATGATGTTTGGCCCAAAAATTTATCACCTTATGTCATTCCACTAGAAGGGTTGAATGGATTGGCCAAACAATACGAATAGAACATCCAATCTATGCTCCCATATATAGAGGTAGTATTAATGGATGAATCATAGTTAAACTACACTTTTATAAAAACAATATAACCCGGCCAAAATCCTAGAAAAGGTGAATGATTAACAAACGGTTAGTGATAAAAATGAAGACCGGTTTATAAAATCGTGAACATGGTATTTAAATACCTAAAAATTATTTATAATAACACTAAATCCCCCAATTTTACTCATTATCAACATGAATATACTATAATAAGATTCCATCGATTCGAAAATATATCTAGATTATTTCATAGATACTCTACCCTAAAATCTTTTTAATTGAACTGCAAGAGGAAGATCCAAACACTCATTAGTAAGTAAAACTTCTCATTATTTCTGTTTTCTATTGTTATTTATTTATCTCATTATTATTGAGTGATATATCATCATTTGGTAGAAGTATCCAATCCTAGTATTTATATATATTTATTATAGTATTCAATGCATGATCGGTTTTTCATTTATTCTTTATTGGAGGATCCCATTGCATATGTTGCATTGATTTTATCTCGTAATTAAAGGTAAGTGGTTCTGTAAGGCATTAACGAACAATTGAAACCAATAATTTCATTATTGATCATAAATTATTTTTTAATTGTTTTAAAAATCATTATTTTATATGATTTAATGTTTGATATTAAAATGGAGTAGAAATTGTGACCCACCAAAAATTACAATGGTTTTGAAAATTTTTTGTGTATTTTAGAGAAATAATGGCCGAAAATAAAATTTGATTTGATGAAATGATGTGATTTTTATTCATAAGAGAAAACTTGAAATGAAATATTGTTTCAAATTGCATGAATTTCATAAATACCTATGCATAGATTTTGAAATTACTAGTCATGATGAACATGAAAATTTGGAAACTAAATTGTGAGTGATGAATAAATTTGAAATGAATTATTTTCCCTTTATTTATTAATTAATAAACTAAATCACATGGTATCCTGGGTTTTTAGTGGGTGAAATGGAATATAATTTAAAGGATCTAGATTTCTATAATTTGATTGAAAATTTGAATAATAACTAAACCATGTTTGTCATGATTCCCCTGTAATGGGTCCCCTTATGGTGTGTAGTTTTATGTCCCTTAATGGGTCCCCAAGGGTGTTTTGGTATGATTGTGAATAAAAATATATTGATACATGAAGGCCGATGATTATGGTGGGGATCATATCCCTTTAAAATAATGCACCACTAGGTTTTTAGTTATGGTGATTTATTTTATTTGAATTTATTTTACATTTCATTGAATGTAGAACAATTTTAATTATGACAACTATATTATATAAAAATTTTATATATTTTTTTCATTTATTCCTTTTTTACGTAACTTGTATCATCATTATATGAAAGAATGATTTTTTCATAATGTGTGAATATATTATTATGATATAATTTATTTAAATTAAATAAATAAATAGTTTATCATTATAAAATTTATTAGGAAATCATTATTGGTTTCCTATTAGGTTACATTTCTCACAACCAACCATTTTTTTTCTGTTTTCATATTTTTTTAATCTAGGTATATTATTAGGGAAAGAAACTGTTGGTGGATATGGGTGTTCTTGATTCATCAGTCCTATATTGATGGTGGTGACGGGTGGATATGATATCCCTTAAATAGATGGTTTTTGTCTATGTTTTATATTCGACAAATCTATTATCCTTTTATTGATTTATAATAATCTTCATTTCTTTATCTTTCTTCTTGGGGTGATTTGACTGAAAGAAGTGTTTAACATACCAAAAATGTAATGCTTTATATTATATTTTTTTGTATTCTTGTGGAAGAATTATTCTCGTTGATCATTCTTTGATTTCATGTTCTAGTTTCTAACCTGTGGGGGTTGGGAATTCTTATTGGGATATGTCAGGACTGTCTTGGCTATTTGTGTAATGGGGTATGTGGGTTGGTTCCTGAAAATTAGTTTCAGGTGGAAGTTCATCTTCTTTTCTCGATGTTTGTATATAGTTAGAATTTTTCCTAGTAGATAGGAGGTAAGATTTTAGGGACATAGAAGTAGATACTAGTGAGTTCATATCTAGCTTACATTGTAACATTAATTCCGTTGCTATGTTCATTTAGATTTGGATTATTTTAGTAATTTTTTGATCTATATATATTATTTTCCCAAAATATTAGTATGAGTATTTTGAAATTTCCAATCATCAATTAAATAATGTTGAATTAATATTCATACATCACTTGATTGGGAGATGATTTGAGTATCCATGATAATATTTAAGTATTTTTTGTTGAAGTTTTGTATTATCATTATCCGGAGAATATAGTTGAATAGTTTATAGAAATAAGATGATTCTAAAGGAAATAATAAAGTTATCTAGTGGAATCAAATCTATTTGAAAAGATAGTGTGTTTTTCCATGTTCTTGGATATGTAATTCCATTCATTCTCATCTAGTCTCTATAGTGGAACTAAAATGTTATAAAACTCGACATTGTTCAAGGGAGTTAATTTTAAAAAATCAACCACAAATGTGATTCTCAAATGATTATAAATATGAAAGATATTGTTTTAAATTTATAGAGATGATTTATGAGTGCTTAGAAATATATTATTCCATTAAATTGAAATGTCTTACCTTTTTTATTGAGTGGCCATGTAGGATATGTTCGTAATCATTTGTTTTGTAGAAGAAAAAAGAATGGATTGAGTGGAAACACTTCATAATCATTTCTGTTAAGTATTTCTATCAAATATATATGGTCTTAAAATTTTCAATTGAGTTTCTCAGCCGCTTATAGGGTGACAGGACAATGACTCATTATGTAAACTATTTTTTAAAAATGTTTACATTTCACCTAAGGTGGTGGTTAATGAGAAAGTTTAGTCATGAATATTTTATGTGGTTCTTCGATCTAATATTAAATATATGTTTTTTATGGTTAAATATCATGTTTTATGAGGATTTTTCAGATACTAAATTAATGATTAAGCCTAAATTTTCTGGTAAATATTGGTTAACAATAGTTCCTTTCTCTAACAGTGGATGTTATATTAGTTCCTATAAAGGAAATATAAAGTTTGATGATTATCATTGTGGTTCAATAATATAACCACAAAAACGCATCTTTTAGTGATTTAAAGAGGACTTGTGGCTTATTTTTAGTTTTTAATGGTTAGTAATTTGGAGTGGGTTATCATCAAGGATCCAAATATCATTATTTCATGTTGATAGGGAAGTTAACTGTATAATTTATTTAGTGTCATTTCTACTATACACATTTTAGCAGTTTAATCAACACCTAAATGTATTGTGATAATATTATATTCTGTGAGAACATAAGGGTTCCAACCATTGGCATCCAGAATAAAGTTTCTTCTGATATCAAAAGAGAATATAGAGGAAGCAGATTTTTGAAATGTAACAATGAGAGGAACCATTACTATATCTTCGTTTTTAGTTCCCCATTTATTTTTTACTAGTGAATCTCACTCATTTATATCAACCCGCATTTTAAACATGTTAATAATTCTTATAAATATTTTTTCTTATGTGATGGATATCACTATTCCACTCAAAATGAATGGATAATTGGATTTTTGATAACCCTCATGTGTTTTCACATTATTATTGATTGATCTCACATGGATTTTCAGGATTCTCAACATGAAACCACCAGATGACATTTTCTATATATTTGATGATATCTCGTAAGGTAATGATTTATTATTATCTTTAGAGTTTCTCCCATACTAATAGAGATGAGTTGTGATGTTTTTTTGAGGGAGAATGAAACCTTATATTGAGTAGTGTTACACCATATTATTCAGAGTTAGGAAAATTAATCTCTATTTTTTATAATGACATGGAGTGTGAATATTTATGTAATGATCCCCGTCTATTTTTCTTGTAGTATCCCAATCTGTTTACATATGATTTCCCTTGTTTCCCTGCAGTAATAGAGGTAGGGTACTATATTGATTTGGTTCGTGGAACTCAGATAATAATGATTCAATAAAAAAACATTGAATAAGATGAATTTAAGGTGTTAGAAAAAAAATTTGGGTGATCTTCATGAGAAAACATTATATGATTGATTGCGTTAACTTTGGCAGTGCATGTTCAATTTTCTATGAAATATAATGGTACATGACAAATTTTTTTTAACAATCAGATTCTCAATTGAGTTTCGGTGAAGAAAAAATATATATTTTCCCGTATTGATGATTTTTTTGACCAGTTAAAATGGTCAAAACTGTTCTTGAAAATTGATCTTCAATATTTTTATCCCTTATGATAATTAAATAAAATGCTATTATTAAGTCCACTATCAAGAGTAATTATGGTAATTATGAGTATCTTGATAGGGATTTTTTTGTTACCATTCCTCCTATTGTTTCTATAGATTTGATGAACAGATTATTTTACGAGTATCATGAATTCTTCATAGTGGTGTTGAATGAGTAAATTTTTATTATTCCAAAATTGAGGATTATCACATGCATCATTAAAGAATATTTCTACAATTATTGAGATATATTTGAATTTACAATAAAATAAAAATGTATTTTATATATTTGTAAACTAATTTTCATTGGACATGTGGTCTTCAAACATGGTATATAATTTGATTTTGAGATATTGAATTCAACGATGACATATGAGAAGCTGTATAATTTTTTCAACATTCAAATATAAATTGGTTATAGTGAATAAGAAACCAGTTTTTTCTATAAGTGACTTTGGAATATTCTTGATGTTATTCCAGAGCAGTGCCTTCAGACGGTGTGCGATTCTGAGCCCCGTTGTGGCATGAATTAAATTTTCAGTGCGTTCATACAACACACGCTAAATAAATGGTATAACTCCTAAACTATGACCCAGATCAGAGATCTGAGTATACAGATGGGTTCAAAATATGGTGTTTACCCTAAAAACGACATAAAACAAGTCGGCACTGGATGTTGGGACCCCTCACTCGTTAATGGAACAATAAATGGATAAATAAATTAATTAATTTATCCGGTTAATGTCTTAACTCATTTATCTCTTAAAAGGTGGATCAGATTGTAAAACCGAGGGCACTATTGAGATCAGAGCATGTTGTTTACCCTAGGAGGGGGGTAAGTTTTGCAGGCGTGGGCCATTTGTGGAAAATGTCCCCAGGGGCGTTTTCGTAATTTTGCAGCTCTGTACGTTAAATTTGATAACATTCAAATGGAATCTCGAAATCAAATTTTGAGACTTCATTTGTGCTCGGGTGGTGGTGTTTACCATAGGGGTGGCTTAACCTCGACCCCATCGAGAGTTTTAGATACGGGTTAAATTAAGGGATTAAATTAATTAATTTTTTAATTAATTTTTCTTCATTATTTAAACCCTTATCTTCCCCCCGTGTTTTTTCTTCCCTGGTGCAACCCCTCACAATGAAGAAGAGGAAGATTCTCCTCCTCTATCCTCTCCTCTTCAAAAAGGTGCGTGGCTTCGGCTGATCAAGGACGAAGCTCCGGGCTACCCCCCTGAAGGTAGGAGATTTCGTTATGTCATTTTAATTTCCGAACGCTTCTTTCAAGATGAATTATTGCACCAAAATGTTGTTTGATCTTCTAAAAATTTCCATTTCTACCTATTACTTTTTCAGGGATTTCCATCCCCCATTTTGGTTTGTAAATCTGAGTCCCGATACGTTCTCGGTCATCTGCCGAAGATTACGGGTTTTGTGTGTTTTCTGGTGGTTTTCGAGGTTCTCCGGCCAGCTTTGGGGGTTCCGGCAGCAGGTGGCATAGGAGAGCATGGTGGCCAGGCAGCAGGCTTCGTAGGCAATCGTGGAGGCCAAGCAGTGGGGTCAAGGGCACCGGCGCGTGGCGGCGCTGGGCGGGCGAGGCAGCGGCTCCAAGTGGTGAGGCCGAGCCTCCGGGGCGCGCGACCTCGGGGTTGCGGCAGGGGACAAAGACCCACGTCCTGCGTGTCTACACAGGGCGGGAAGACTAACCATGAGTGCCAGTTGGCATGTGTACCTCGAGTTAATGGCCGGCATGCGAGGATGAGCCGCGGGCCGGCGCTGCGAGCCGGGGCAGCAGGCGCGGGCCGGCCCAGGCCGGTTTAGGCCGGTCCAGTCCAAGGGGCTCACCCCCTTCGACTTCAGATGCCCGTAATTTTCATTACGGGTGTATGTTTTGTGTGTTGTCTATGGCAGTGCCTTCCTGTCATCATGATGAGCATTTTGAGATGGTCTTGGGAATTTTTATTTCCCGAAACGAGGGGCCTCAGAGGCGCGACACACCTTTATGTATTTTGATGCTTTTAAGGGGTTTTGTTTTGAGCGGCGCAGATGCATCCGAAATCCGATTTGAGCTCCGTCATTTGAATTGTGACCCTAGTGCCAAGGAGTAGTTTTCCAGTATGGCTTCGGGAATTGAAACTTGAGTTGAGACGTGGGCCCCACAACCCGTCTTTTAAGCATCGAGCAGCATTTCACGGATTTTTAATCGGATGTTTGTTCGGGGCATATGAGAAGTTGATTATGAGTGTTTCTACCAGATAATTGCCATAGTGCAATCAACCAGCTTTAATTAAGCAAGATTTTGTGGGCCCCACGAGGTCCGTTTGGGCATTGACGGTGAATTTCTATCTCCTCCACAGGGTGTCCGTTTCGGACAAGTGATTAATCTAACTTGTGTACTTTTTCGAGAGGATCTCAACAGTGCGATCCATTCGTTGTGCTTCATGACCGGGATGTGGGTCCCACAAAGCACCTCTCATGTGCGGTGCTGCAGAATGCATCTTTTTCTCCGAATATCCATTGCACTCAACTGATCAGTCTATATGACGTGTTTTCCCAAGGGGATCGCAATGGTACGATGCTCCCGACTATTTTCAGGGCTGAGTATCGAGATCACGGAACGTCGTTCGGGCATAAAGCGGTTTTGGCGACTTTTTCGTCGGATATCGATTGGAGGTGAGTAATTATTCTATCTCATGTGTTTTTCAGCGAGGATTACAACGGTGTAATCTGCTCAAGAGAGTAGAGTCTCTTACGTGATATTTTTAAATGTAGAAGCAAGTAAGGAGCTCCGGTGGTGGTTCTTCCTACTGTGTTTTTAGAAGACTCTTGGCGTGTGATCGCATGCACTGCCATGTGAATGAAGTAAATTTTTGAAGAGATGTTGTTGGTCGTGCCTGGGCCAATGGGGGGGCATGTGGGAGTTGTTACGGTTATGCCCTTCATGTTAACATTGGGTGCCATGTGCACGATATCCTTTGGTCTGGAAATATGGTACAATCTGGGAGTATATAGGAACACATGGAGGTATACGTGGTTGTTTGTACCTGAGAACGTTTGTGTGATTTGTTGGAGTTGACTTGGGGCCACACGTCGTGTGGGCCCCATGTGTGGGTCGTGTTCTACTTTGCGTACCCTTGACCTCTCGCGACGTAGAGGGTCCCTCTGTTCATGTTTTTTGACCTGCAGCGTTGAGTGTTTCCCAGGTTCTGTTCTCATTTTTTAAATAGCAGGGTTGAGTTATCCCCTGGTTCTGTTCTCGTTTGTTGACCAGCATGGTTGAGTTCCCCTGGTTCTGTTCTCATTTGTTGACCAGTAGGGTTGAGTTATTCCCTGGTTTTGTTCTCGTTTGTTGACCAACAGGGTTGAGTTCCCCTAGTTCTGTTCTCGATTGTGAATCAGGAGGGTTGAGATTTCCCCTGGTTTTGTTCTCGTCTGTTGACTAGCAGGGTTGAGTTTCCCCCTGGTTTTATTCAATATGGTTTCGAACAGCAGGTTTTAGTGGTTTTCTCCTGGTTCTCATAATGACGGTTTGGCCGACATAGTTTCTTCGTGTTCCCTGGTAGAGTTCTTGTGGATTCGGTGTGACCAACACATTACATGGGCACCGATCCTCTATCCAGGAGGTTATTTCCAGAAGGGCTGGCCAGAAGGTTGTACAATCCAGCAGGGATGGCTAGTACGGTACCATCCCTGAGGGATGGCCAGTGAGGTACCAACTAGTAGGGATGTCCAGTACGGTACCATCCAGCTGGGATGGCCAGTGAGGTACCATCCAGCAGGGATGGCCAATACAGCAGTGTTCACCGAGTAGTACCATCCAGCAGGGATGGCTAGAGCGGTTCCGGGATTACCTCCAGCGGGGCATGGAAGTGGTCCCTGATGTCGAGTTTACCTTCAGCTGGGCAGGGAAGTGGTCCCCGATGATGGTTCCCATCCTCCATCTAGTGGATTACCCTTTTACAGGACTGGGCACTGGGACTCGTCAACGACATTAGCCAGGTCTCCCTCAAGTGGATTACAATTTTACGGGACTGGTCAGTGTAGCACCCATCGACTTTTTCCTGGTCTCCCTCTAGTGGGAACCTGTCGACTTCCAGGGAATACCCTCCTGCGGGGCTGGGCATGGGGTCGCCTGTTGACATTGAGGAGACCTCTCAAATGAGAGGCTGTGACGAGACGTGGATTGTCATTACCCATAACAATCAAGTATTAGGGGTGCTTTCCCCACCGACACGTGTCCTTGAGATGCAACCTAAAACCATTCGGGCGAGTTAGTACGGCCCAAAGCGGATAGTGTCAAGGTGTGGGGATTTGAGCCCCTTGACATGCAGTTCAGGGCAGACGTGCGGGATGATGGGAATCGATGGTGTTTATTTCATGAATTGTTGGCAACTCACTTTCTTGGGCTGAGCTATGGGATGGAAATCCCCTTACAATCTTGTTTGGGTTTCTTGATTGATCATATGGATATGTATATACCTTGTTCCATTACCCACTCCTTGGGTTTTGTTTACTCTCCATCCAGGGGAGGAAAAGATGAACGGGGTATGCCACGTGCTTTCCGTGTCTAGAATCTCATGGTTTGATGAGTCTACACTCCTTCTATAGTTAGTGAAGACTCGAAGAGAAGTTCATCTTCTCACCGCTTCTAGCTCCTTGTTTTTGGATGAGTCTAATTCCTTCATCTTGTTGGGTTGAGCGGTACTCTTTACTGCACTCATTGTTGTACTCCTTTACTTTTCCCTATTCGATCTACATCTCACCTCTTCAGTAACTCATTTTTTGGTCCCTTGAGCATTCTGGGAATCCTACTGAGTATTTTTATACTCACCTAGGCATGGGCATTTCCTGCACTTGGTGTGTCCTTGCTGATGATGAACATGTTGGTCGTGACATCATTGGAGCTTAGCATTTCTAGATCTTGGACTGCGTGTGGTGTTCGTCGTTGGGTTCTATGTGTGGGACTCTCCCTGCTGTTTAATTTTGTTTACATGTTGCCGGGTTGTGGAACTTTTCTAGTTGGGCGCGTGTTTTTCCCCATTACCTTATAGTTTACCCTCATCACTTGCTTTGTACTATTTAGAGGTCGATGCACTTTTTGGTTTATTTATATCAGTTGGTACATTACTTTTTCTTGTACTCTACACTTTTTCATTGACTGTGTTGTGTGCGTGTGTACATGTTCTTTGGAAAAGGCCTCCACGAGTTCTTTAGCCTTTGGCACTTATCACCAGCCCCTGGCCTATGGAGGCGAGCTTGGGGTAGTTGCGGCTCGAGCCTGAGTAGGGTCGGGTCATGAAAAAGTGGTATCAGAGCTGGTTCATTCCATGGGACGTTGTTTGGATGTCCCTAAAAAGGAATTGGTTGGGATTTAGGGCAATAGTGTTTATATGTCTTAAGATCAGATCTCAGGCCAGGGAGTCCAGTGATGGTGCGGCGGCCGACATATCCATTCACCAGGACCCTGATATCCTGGTTGTCGACTCGGCATGATGAGACACTCATTTTAGGGAAAATTGGTTTGTGAATCACATAAGATTGAGTCTTTCAATATCCTTCCTGAGTCAGATCCACATTTTTATTGTTGTGATATACATATATGCTCATCTAATCCCGGCACTCCTTGATAACATTCAGGATGTCTTCGCGAAGATAGCCTTACTGGATACTAGATTTGGTTCATCATGAAGACCATGTGGGCTATGAGGCCTCATTCCAAGACCCATCATGTTAGACCCTTTCTCTAGTTGGGTTGGTTGTAGCACCCCCACCTGGTTAGCAGCAGAGAGCTTCAGTAGAGTAGACGGGGATTGAGCACAGGTTGAGCGCGCATAGTGAGTTCCAGTGGTAGAGACCATTGAGGTTCAGTGGTGAGCTAGACCCTCCGCCAGCAGAGGTTTGGCTAGAGATAGTTGTTCACCTTTTTAGGCTTGTGCAGACGCCGGCAGATCTTATGATGGCTTTGGCCGCCAACCTTTTCTATGGAGCAGCATGGCATTGGTGGAGTTTGGTGACTCAGTTTCTTAATGAGTTGTTTCTTTTGTGGGAAGACATTCAGTTTTTTTTCGTGAGAAGTTTTTCCCCTCCTTCTTATGCTCCGTTCAGATTTAAGATCTCCATCCTTTTCAGTAGGGGGGATGACGGTGGTCGAGTACATTACAAGTTTTGCAGACTGTGCACACATTTACCCAGACATGGTCCATGACGGAAACTTATGAGCAGGGAATTTCGAGCGGGGACTCCGTAGAGATATTCGTGCTATCATAGTACCCTTGGTTATTCCCACTTCTGTCGGGGTTCTAGAGTAGGCACTGGTGATAGAGATCTTGCTGTAGCATTCTAAAGTTGGTGGTGGTAGTAGGCTCAACAGAGCCGAGATGTCTGCTGCAGCTAGCTGGCATTGGCTGACAGAACATCGACGCATGTGGCTTTCCGATAACCAGAATAAAATGCATGGTGGTACACCATAGTGGCTCCGTAGGGCACCAGGGAAGCCCAGAGAGCGCCAGTGCTATTATTGAGATGATCAAGGTCACCTAGCGAGAGACTGCTTGACCAGGAATGGTTAGAACATCGGGCAGGTAGAAGGTGCACCAACATGGCATAGGCAGTTCCGTGATTGGTGTAGTTCCTTGAGAGGTGGTGTAGCATATGAGTGGGTGGAGCTGGTAGTGGTGGATGGATTTATGAGGTCTTCCCATCACCACTAGGTGGTCCACCTCAAGCACCAGGAGCTGACTGTTGGGACCACGGAAAGCCGCGAGATTTGGATGTCTATGATCCGGCATAGCATGAGGTGATAAGAGGTACACTCTACATCATTTCTACTTTTTATAGTATAATTTTTAGACTATGTTTTTGAAATGTTATTCTCCCTGGTCCTTGCTTGAGTTGTTACCAGGGTGGCACGAGGCTTCTGTGTAACCCTGTGTTGGTAAGGTAAAAGGCATGAGACCTTTTTCATTAGTCGATGGTGTCAACTCCTTCGATCTCTGAGTGTGTAAGAGAGTCTGGGTTTTGGGACATCGACTATGAAACCTTACGTGACAAGATATCCTTGGGTGTCTCACCTTATGAATATTCTGAATTAGGGAATCATTGTGCTTTTTCCTAGGTCCAAGCGGTTATTCTAGGCACGGAATGCGACGTAGGGGTCTGGACGGGGAGTTGAGCTATCCCCGAGATCCTTCGGGCCATTTGAGACCATGCGAAGGGATGGCGAGGTTCCCTATGACCATTCCCTAACCCCAAGGTCGAGATTGGGTGCACGACGTCTCCCATGTGTCTTACCTGAGGAGATGTGTGCATTCTCCTATGCACGTCATCGGCAAGGGAAGACCTTGTGTGAAAAGATCAAATCCTTTGGTCTGAGTTCGGTGACGTAGAACAGTGCAATAGTTCTTTTGGGAATGGAGGTGCCACGTGTGGGATTTGTACCCTGAGTTTTTCCCCGTTTTTGCTTTTCGGTGATGAAAATCATGAAATAGGGAATTAATTAAGGACCTTGTTTCTGCTATAAAGGACTTTAGAATATTCTTAATGTTATTCCAGAGAAGTGCCTTCAGACGGCGTGCGATTATGAGCCCTGGGGTGGCCGGAATTAAATTTTCATTATGTTCACACTGGGCAAACCAAATAAATTGGATAACTCCTAAACGGTGACCCAGATCAGAGATCTGAGTATACAGATGGGTCCGAAGTAGGGTTTTTACCCCAGTAACGACATAAAACATGTCGGTGCCTGACGTTGGGACCACTAGCCCGTTAACGGAACTATAAAATGATAAATAAATTAATTTATTTATTCATTTAATGGATTAATTGAACTATCTATTAAACATTGGATTGGATTTGAAAACGGAGGGAACCGTTGAGTCCGGAACATGCCGTTTACCCAAGGAGGGGTGTATGTTTCGCGGGCGCAGGCCTTTTGTGGGAAATAGCCCCAGGGGAATTTTTTTAATTTAGCGGCTTCAGACGTTAAATTTTATAACATTCAATCTGAAAATCAGAATCAAATTTCGAGACCCCCTTTGTGCTCGGGAGGTGGGTTTTAACCTAGGGGAGGCTTAACCTCAACCCCGTCAAGAGTTTCAGATGTGGGTTAAATTAGGGGGTTAAATTAAATAAAATTTTAATTAATTATTCTTCTTTATTTAAACCCTTCTCTTCCCCCATTGTTTTTTCTTCCAAGGCACAACCCCTCCCAATAAAGAAGATTAAGAAGCTCCTCCTCCATCATCTCCTCCCCAAGGTGGTGTGTGGCTTCTGCGGATCGTCGATGAAGCTCTGGGCTCTTCCCCTGCAGGTAGGAGATTTTGTTATTGCGTTTTAATTTATGAACCCTTCATTCAAGTTGAATTATAGCATCAAAATGTTGTTTGATCTTCTAAAAAATACCATCGGTTTGTAAATCTGAGTCTCGAGGCGTTCTCGGTCGTCCGCCGATGATTGTGGGTTTTGGGTCTTTTCCGGTGGTTTTGTTGGTTCTCCGGCCAACTTTGGGGGTTCCAGTAGCGGGAGGCGTGGCTGAGTGTGGGGTCTAGGAAGCAGGTGGTGCGGGGGTGCATGGAGGCCAGGCAGTAGGGTTGAGGGCACCGGAGAGAGGCGGTGATGGCTGGGCGAGGTGGAGGATCCAGGCGGCGAGGCCGAGCTACCGGGGAGCGCGACCACGAGGTCGCGGCGGGGAACAAAGTCCCACCTCCTGAGATTCGTCACACGGTGGGACAACCGGCCACGTGGGCCGGTATGCGCGTGGAACGCAGGTCCATGTCGGCCTGCGCGGCTAAGCCGCGGGCAGGTGCTGCGAGCTGGGGCGGCCGGACCTGCCGGTCTAGGCCGGTCAAGTCCGAGGGGCTCACCCCCTTCGAATTAGGACGCCCATAATTATCATTACAGGTGTCCGTTTTGTGTTCTGTTAGTGGAAATTCTTTCCTGGCATCGAGATGAGCATTTTGAGATGGTCTTGGAAATTTTTAATTTCTGAAACGAGGGGCCTCAGTGGCATGACACACCTTTATGTAGTTTGACATTTTTCTGGGGGTTCGTGTTTTTAGCGACGCGAATGTATCCGACATGCGATTTGAGTGCAGTCCACGACATTGGGACCCTGGTGCCAAGGTGACGTTTTCCAATATGGTTTTAGGTGTTGAAACTGAAGTTGCGATAGGGGCCATATAGCCCATCTTTTATGCTACGAGCAGCATTTCATGAATTTTTCATTAGAAGTCCATTTGGGGCTTGCGAGCAGTCGATTATGAGTGTTTCTACGAGGGAATTGCAATGGAGAAATCTACCAGCATTAATTCAGCATGCTGGTGCGGGCCCCATGATGGTCGTTTTGGGCGTTGACGGTGAATTTCTATCTCCTTCACCGGGTTTCTGTTTCGGACAAGTGATTAGTAGAACTTCTGTACTTTTTCGACAGGATCACATCAGTGTGATCCCTTCGTTGTGCTTCGAGAGCGTGATGCCGGTCCCACGAAGCACTGCACATTTTTGGTGTTGTCGAATGCTTCTTTTTCTGAGGATATCCATTGCACTCCAGTGATCAGTGCATTTGACATGTTTCTTGAGGAGATTTCCATGGTACGATGCGCCCGAATATTTTCGGAGTCGAGGATTGGGATCACTGGATGCCATTCCGACGTAAAGCGGTGTTGGTGACTTTTCTGTCAGATATCCGTTGGAGGGGAGTAATTATTTTATCTCGTGTGTTTTTTCGCGAGGATAAAAATAGTGTAATCTTCTCAGGTGAGTGGAGCCTCTTACATGATCTTATTAAATGCGGAAGCAAGTAAGGTGCTCCTGTGTTGGTTCATCCTATAGTGTTTGTAGCGGACCCTTGGCATGTGATCGTGTGCACTCCCATGTGAGTGATGTAATTGTTTGAAGAGATGTAGTTGTTTGTGCCTAGGCCGATGTGGTGGCAAGTTGGATTTGTCACATTTATGCCATTTGCGTTGAGGTTGGGTGCCATGTGGACGATAGCCTTTAGGCTAGAAACATGGTACACTCTATGAGAATATGATAACTCTTGGAGGTACATGTGGTTGTGCGTACCTGAGAACTTTTGTGCGCTTGGTTGGAGTTGACATGGGGCCATGCATCGTGTGGGCCCCATGTGCATGTCGTGTTCTACTTTGTGTACCCTTGTCCTCTCGCGACGTAGAGGTTCCCTCTGTTCACGTTTGTTGACCAGCAGGGTTGTGTTTTCCCCTGGTTCGGTTCTCATTTTTTGACCACCAGGTTTATGTTTTCCCCTAGTTCTGTTCCCGTTCGTTGACTAGCAGGGTTGAGTTCCCCGGGTTCTGATTTCGTTTGTTGACCTGTAGGTTTGAGTTTTCCCCTGGTTCTGTTCTCATTTGTTGACCAGCAGGGTTGCTTTCCTTTGGTTCTGTTCTCGATTGTGGATCAACAGGGTTGGTCTTTCCCCCGGTTTTGTTCTTGTTTGTTGACCAGAAGGGTTGAGTTTCCCCCTAGTCCTATTCAAGATAGTTTCGACTAGTAGGGTTGAGTGGTTTTCCCATGGTTCGATTCTTGATGGTTTGGCTGGCATAGTTGCTTCGTGTTCTCTAGTAGAGTTCTTTTGTATTGGGGTTTGACCAACACATTACGCGGGCACTGATCCTCTACCTAGGAGGTTCCTTCCAGCAGGGTGGGCCAGGAGGTTGTACCATCCATCAGGGATTGCCAGTAAGGTACCATCCAACAAGAATGGACACTGAGGTACCATCTAGCATGGATGGCCAGTACGGGGCCATTCAGCAGGGATGGCCAGTGAGGTACCATCAAACAGGGATGACCAGTACAGCGGTGTTCATCGAGCAGTACCATCTAGTAGGGATGGCCAGAGAGGTTCCGGGTTTACCTCCAGCGGGGCTGGTAAGTTGTCCCAGATGTCGGTTTTACCTCTAGTTGGGCAAGGAAGTGGTCCCTGATGACGGTTCTGAGACTCCCTCCAGTGGAGTACCCTTTTACGGGACTGGTAATTGGGACTCATCGAAGACGTTAGCCGGGTATCCCTCTAGTGGAATTCACTTTTATTCGACTGGGAAGTGTGGCACCTACTGACTTTTTCTGAGTCTCCCTCTAGTGGGAACCCTTCGACTTCCAGGGATTAGTCTCCAGTGGGGTTGGGTAGAGGTTTCCTATCTACATTGAGGACACCTCTCGACTGTGGGGCAGTGACGAGGTGTGGTTTGACATTCCCCAAGACTCTAAAGTACGAGGGGTGCTTTTCCCACAAAGATGTTCCCAGGAGACACGACCTAAAATCGTGCGGGTGAGTCAGTGTCGCCCAAAGCTAACAGTGTCAAGGTGTGGTTATTTGAGCCCCATGACTTGCAGTTTGGGGAAGACATGTGGGATGCTGTAAATTGATGGTTTTTACTTTTGGGACTGTTGGATACTTAATTTCTTGGGCTGAGCTACGGGATCGAGATCCCCTTACGAATTTTTTCGGGCTTCTCAAATGAGCATATGGATTTTTATATAATTTGTTCCATTACCCACTCCATGGGTTTTGGTTACTCTCTTTCCAGGGGAGGTAAGGATTTGCGGGGTATACCACTTGCTTTCTGTGTCTAGCTTATTTTGGTTGGATGACTCTACTATCCTACTATAGGTTGCAAAGACTCGAAGAGAATTTCATCTTCTCACCGCTTCTAGCTCCTTGTATTGGGATGATTCTTCTTCCTTCCTCTTGTTGGGTTGAGTTTTACTCATTATTTCACTCTCTGTTGTATTCCTTTACTTTTCCCTATTTGTTTTACTACACACATATTCAGTACCTTCTTTTTTGCTCCCTCAAGCCTTTGGGGCCTCCTACTGTGTATTTTTATACCCACCACTTCTTGGTATTTTCCCACACTTGGTGTGCCCATGCAGACGACAGACAGATTGGTCATGATTTCAGTTGGGCTTAGGAGTTCTGGAGCTTGGACCGTGTGTGGTGGCTGTAGTCTGGATTCATGTGGGGGACTATCCCAGCTGTTTAATTCTGTTTACTTGTTGACGGGTTGTGGAACCTTCCTGGTTGAGTGTGTGTTTTTCTTCTTTACCTGGTAGTTTACCTTCAGCACTAGCTTTGTACTTTTTATATATCGATGCACATTGTGGTTTATTTATAGCAGTTGGTATTTTAATTTTCTTTTACTCTGCACTTTTCCATTTAGTGTGTTGCGTGTGTGTGTACAGGTTTTTAAGCAAAGGCCTCGCCTAGTTGTTTAGCCTTCGGCGCTTCTCTCCATCCCATGTCCTATAGAGGCGGGCTTGGGGTATTTGCTGCTGGAGCCCGGGTAGGGTCAGGTCGTGACATAGTGTGGTATTAAAGCATGTTTGATAATGATTTCTCAATGTTAACATCCCTAAAGAAATCTCTCTCTTTGAAGGGATTAAAGTTCTTGTGAGATACGAAATTTCATCTTCCATTATATAATTTGAATCACCTTGTGAATTTCTCTTTAGTGATGACTATTCTAGAAGATATATAGGGATACGTGACCTTTTGTGATTCTTCTTGTTCATGTTTGGTATGTGTTCTGAAGTATGGTTATCACATGGTATACTATGTCTCCAGAAAGAATAGGCCATATTGGAATATCTATTTTCCCCCTGATATAAAACTCACAACCATGATGTATTCTATTATGATTTTGTGGAATTTCATTTTGGATAAATGTTATCTATTTATTCATACCAAAAAATACTTGAGTTATACCTTCTGCAACTAATATCTGATCATTTCATAGAGGCATTAGATGGAGTACCTAAAATATATTTACATTTATATTTCCTACACCCTATTAATAGTATTTTAACAGTGGATTCCTTGTGAAGGAAATGTTAAACCCATACTGTAAAATAATCATTACAAGTGTGTCATTTTATGGCACTCATTTCTCTTTTGCATTTGGGTGTGTAGGAGGATGAGATGGAGATTTTTTTTGATATGTTTAGATGCCCTCCACTCTACTCAAGATAATTCTTCAGGATCATTATCATGATGATGAATTATATAATATTACTGAATTTCATTATGTTGGGTAGACTCTATGTGATGGGAGGTCCTCTTCTGAGGGTATCCTATGTTTCTGGAATCCACAAGCCATTCCTTTATCATTGAGAAATTATATAATGGTGGATTTATATAATTTCTAAATTTAAGTGTACCAAGGAATCATTAATGTGTCATATGATATAAGCCATTGATTCTGGTTTCCATGTATGAGATTAGAAAATACATTCTTTCTATCTCATTATTATACTTTTCATCATTTGAAGGAAATGCACCAGATACCTTCTATTTTTTATCGACATCTAGTTCTTATGTGTAAGTGGGTTAATTTTTATATGGATTTCATGGTGGGGTTACTACATAACAATTGAATGAATAATGTGATATGGATTTTGATCAATCAACTGACCAAATCATCTCACTTCATGACCATTCAAGATAAAACCAATGCTAATGACTTCAAAAGTCTATATATAAATGGGATTTTTTATTTGCATGGAGTTCCTTATTCTATTGTATCTAATAGGGATCCCCATTATACATATCTTGTTTAGAAGGATCTCTATGATGAAATGGGATACTTGTTAATTTGAGTATATATTACATTCTGAAGATGGATTCCCAAATTGAAATGGTGTGACAATCCTTGAGGATATGATATGTGTTTGTGTTCTGGACTTTGGTAGAGTTTTGGATTTCCATTTTAGGATGGTTGATGTTTTTCTATAATAATATATACTAGTATTCTATTAGAATACCTCAATTTGAGGATTTGTATTTTTATCCATGTAAATGATGGTTTTTAGGGTTTGATATTTTTTATGCTTCTTTATGTGAACCTATATTATTCCCTGATACAACTGATCATATTTTGTTTATTCATCATAGGATGGAAATATAATAGAGACAAAAATAATCCTATGTTGATCATCAACATTTAATGTTGATGTTTTCAGTTAGTGACTACGTGTTGTTGATATTTTCACCTCATTTGGGACCTAGAAAGGGTGGAGAATAGGGAATCTTTTCTCTATGATTTGGGGGTAAATATGAAATTATTGATTGGGTAGGGAATGTGGATAAAAATTTATCACTTCCAACATAGTTTAATTTTATCTAAAATGTGTTTCATGTATCAAACATCAGGAAATATATTTTTGACCCTTCGCATGTCTTCAGTTGGGAAGATATTTATTGTGAGACTGATTTTTCCCTAACTGAGCATTTAGTCTAGATTTTTATTCAGATTAAAATGTTCCTCATGGGGAGATGATAACATGGTATGTGTGTTTTGGACTTATAATTCTGATTCACATGAGACATAGGACTATGAGGATCTAAAGACAGATTATTGGCCTCATCTCTATTATATATAATATTATTGATAAGATATTTTGGGAATTTTTTTTCATTGGGAGGTTATGACATCTTATTGAACAATTTCAGGTAATACTAAATAATTATTACAGTAATATATTTTTTGGGTTTTTCTCAAGTAGTTTTGGGTGATATTTTCTTAAAATCGTGGGACTTTATAAATATTTACACTATTGGTTCATAGTTAGTGCTATACAAGAATTTTTGTATCAATCACTATTTACCCTATGTTAATCCATGAGAATGGGGCACACAGTTTTCCAGAACCATGCAAAAATCCCTCTAGACCGTGAAGATATTGATATAGTGAGTTTTCATGTTAACTACATGGTTAGGAAAATCTTGTATAAAGACTATAAAACCCATATAAAAATCGAATAATTATGTCGTGTGATTAATATTGTAACGTCCCAGACCCAAGTGCCATGCAATGGGTGCCTGGAGACCTGTTCTCCACGTGACCTCAAGCGCATTTCCCCAAACGCCAGAGGCTACCGATTAGCAGCGAGGGACCAGGTCGGATAGTGGGGAAACTATTCTTTCATTTGTCAAAGTGTAGCGCAGTGGAATACAAAATAAACATACAACGCCATCGGAAGCAGTAAACATACACAACTGAAATAAACTACAGCAATGGATATAACCAACAATATATAAGTGATGATGCTACATGTTTCATGTTCTAAGAAAATATCCAGAACATGTTATACATCAGTACAGTACAACAAAATACAGAGTACAACAAAACAAGAAAAACAACTGGCAGCGGCATCACGTGCCTAGGCTCAGTCCCATTCCCTCCTACTCCTCAGCAATAGTCATGTACCTGTGTAGGGACTCTTTCCCCTATCTACACCTGCAGCAACGTAATCTGTTTGGGCCGAAAAGCATGACCCAAATAGGGTGTGAGAAACATATATCACTAGGCACCCACCAAAGGCTCGTTCCATACTGCGTGTAAGCATGCAACAACAGTGTGAAATAGTAAAATGAAATAAATTAAGAAGTACTGACAAGTAACTAACATAAAAATTAAATTTTCATTTTATTATTCATTTAATTCATTATATACTAGAAATCACCACAGTGCATTTCCAAACAAACGGTCCACGTCCTCAGACAAGAAAAACCATACCCTCAGGTATGCAGAATCCAACTCGTAGGTATTTCCCTCAAGCGTAATAGAAAATTCCCTCAGGCATAGAAATTGTCGCCCTCAGGCACAGAATTCAAGCCGTCAGGCATGAAAGGTTGCCCTCAGGCGAAATAACTACAGCCCTCAGGCTAAATAGTGTAGTGCCCAATGCCTAATCACAACCACGCCCTCAGGCTAATTAGGTAATCGGGCCATTCCCAATAGGTAAACAAACAATTCCTCTCAATGAAATTCTACAATTACTACATTAAAGGCATACCCTCAGGTATCCTAGCCAAATGGCTAAATAGTGAAACACACCCACCGGGGTGGTTCCGGATCCAAGAAACGATCCCAACCAGCATTTTATTATCACAATTTAATCACCTACGCAATTCTAGGCATTAAATATAGCAACGACCTCAGCCCCACGACAACCCAACATGGATTCGTGGAACAAAAAACGCACAAAAACACACGTCAATTGGAAATTTACACCAGGCAACCTTCATTATGCGCCAATGAATGTTATACCTGAACGCCGACTCCAGAAACACCCAAGAACAACAGAGACATGACGAAGAACAAAACCCATTAAAATTTAAAAAACTTCCCCTCGGGAAAGAATTGGTAAGAATGGTACCAGGAGAGGAGAGGTCTTACCTTTTCGGTTCCAACGAGATCGTCTGAAGCCAAATCAGATTCCAGAAGAATAACTGGCAGATCTTCAAAGGTTCGGTCGTCCGCTGTGGCTCCAAAACCGCTCAATCACCTCCTCTGTCAAATGAGGATGCTACTGCCTATTTTATGCGGAAAACAAGTACATTACATGTACTTCTGAGTACACGGCGTGTACTTATGAGTACACGGCTTGTACTTCTTTCATTTAACTGTTCATTTGGAGGCACCACCACACTGTTCAACCGTCGACATGAGTACATTGCATGTACTCTAAATTACACGTCATGTACTATCGCACAGCTATCGGATGCTCCACTTCCTTACTGTTTAGGCCTTCCGACGGACTACACGGCGTGTAGGGTACCACTACATGGCATGTAGTCGGTTCCTACACCCTTCGTCGCCAGCATGGCTACACGCCCCGTGTACTCATCCCCACATGGCCAGAAGTACATGGCGTGTGGAATAATTACACGGCGTGTAGTTCCAAAATTTATTATTTTTTTCCATTTTCCATATTTTCTCAAAAATGCCTAATGAAAAGGAAAAAGAAGAATCTCGTACCTCGAAAATAAGAACCGGGTTCTTACAAACTTCCCACCTTATAACAATTCTTCCACGAATTGCCCTTCCCTGGGTTGTGAAGATAAATTTCATAACAGCTCTGGCCACTGAGCACATAGGTTGGCCTCCCGCTCCCAGGTCTTGTCCTACACTCAGCCATGCCGACATAGCACCTGTACGAGAGGAACTGAACGGACTCGGAGAACATTTGTGCTCCTGTCACCAATACGGATCAGATTCTTCTCAAAGTACGCATCATGCTGAAGCTCAACCTCTTCTGGCTGAAAGGTGAGAGATGGGTCTGAATGGTAGTGATGAAACTGAGACACATGGAATATTTCGTGCATGGCTCGGTACCACTATGGTAACTGCAACTGATAGACAACTAGCCCGAATCTCTCCAGAATCTCAAATGGTCCCACATACCTCGGTGAAATATTACCTTGTCTCCTGATCCGCTTGTGTCCCAGCCCCAGCGAAACACGCAAGAAAACCTGATCCCCGACCACGAACTCCAAAGGTCGTCTGCGGTGATCAGCATAAGACTTCTGACGAGACTTCGTGGTAGCCATCAGCTTCTGAATCAACTAGACCTGCTCAAATGACTCCCGCACGAGCTGTGGCCCCAGTAAAGATGCCTCACCTCCCTCTAACCACCATAAAGGTGATAGGAATGGCCTACCATATAAATCCTTGTAAGGTTCTATCAAAATAGCCACCTAAAAACTATTGTTATAGGCAAACTCGACTAAGGGTATATGCTACTCCCAAGAGCCCCCAAATTCTCGGACGCATGTGCCCAGCATGTACTCTAGCACATGTATCGTACACTCTGACTTTCCATCTGTCGGAGGGTGGTATGTTGTGCTTAGAAGCACCTAAGTTCCCGGTGCCCTCTGAATACTCTTCTAGAAACGAGACGTAATGCGGGAATCCCTATCAGAAACGATAGAACGAGGGACCCCATGAAGATGTATGAACACTAAGATATAGAGCCTTCTTAGCTCGTGAACACTAAAGGTCTCCTTCATCGGGAAAAAGTGAGCTACATTCATGATTCTATCCACAACAACCCACCTGACATCATTACCTTGAGGTGACCTCAAAAATACCGTCACCAAATCCATCGTGACACCATCCCATTTCCAATCTGGAATGGGAAATTGTTGTAACAGCCCAGCTGACCTCTGGTGCTCTACCATCACCTACTGACATGTGGAACACCTCATAAAAAAACCAGCTATCTCTCTCTTCATACCCGGCCACCAGTACTGACGCCTCAAGTTACGGTACATCTTGGTAACCCTGGGATGAACTGCCCAAACTAAAGCATGAAACTCCAACATCAGCTCCTCGCGTATATCCCCTAGAACCCATACTCGTCCGTGGAAACCAAAAAAACTCACCATCGCCTATCTTTAAATCGGGAGGAGGGTCCTCACCTGCCACCGACACCCATAGAGCCATGCCTTCTAAATCCGATAGATGTCTCATCCTCACTCTATATAGGAGGGTTGGTGTCACAACTAAAGAGGAAATATAAGTCTTCCCCTGACTATCGTGCACCTCCATATGCATCTTAGAGAACAAAGCCATGAGCTCCCACTCACCACTGGCCTCCTGCACTGCATGTATCTGAGTCTTCCAGCTTAGTGCATCGGCTACTAGATTACCTTTTTCCAGCTGTATAGGCAAGCTCAAAATCGAAGGGTTGTAGGTACTAGAACCACCTTCGCTACCTCGGATTCAGGTCACACTGAGTAATGATATACCTGAGGCTTTTGTGGTCGGTGAAAACCACAAAAATCTCTCCCAACAGATAATTTCTCCAACAATGCAATGCATGCATAACTGCAGCCAACTCAAGATCATGCATTAGGTAATTTCTCTCATGTGGCCCCAACTTCTAAGACCCATACCCAACAACTAGGTCTCCCTGCATCAAAACGAACCCCAACCCAATCTCGTATGAATCACCGTAAACTGTATAGCTCTTCCCATGCTCTAGGAATATCAGGATCGATGCTGATGTCAACCTTCCCTTCAGGTCCTGAAAAGCCATCTCGCAAGCTTCTGACCTAACAAACTTCACCCCCTTCTTAGTCAGACCCATCAATGGTGCTACTAAGGGGGACAAGTCCTATATAAAGCGTCTGTAGTAACCATCCGGCCCTTAGAATCTCCATATCTCAAACATGTTCTTAGGCTTCTCCCAAAAAACTACTACTCTCACCTTCTCAGGGTCTACTGCAACTCCAGCCTCTTAGATGATATGACCCAGGAAGTGAACCTGGTCCATCCAAAAGTGTCACTTCGAGAGCTTATCATATAGTCAATGCTCTCTCAGTGTACTCATTACGATATCATGATGGGTGGCATGATTGTGTCGAGTGTGAGAGTACACCATGATGTCGTCCATGAATACCACCACAAACGAATCAAGATACGGATGGAAAACACGATTCATTATAGCCATGAAAAGCGCTGTTGCCTTTGTTAGTCCGAACTGTATAACCAAGTACTCGTACAGTCCATATCTGCTCCGAAAAGCTGTAAGCGGTATATCCGATGGTCTCACGCGCAGCTGATGATAAACGGATCTCAAGTAAATATTATATAACACTCATGCTCATGAAGCTGATCAGACATATCATCTATCCTTCGCAAGGGATATCAGTTCTTAACCAACAACTGGTTTATCTTCTGATAATCCATGCAAATTCTGAGGGTATCATCCGCCTTTTTCACAAAAAGAACCGGAGAATCCCAAGGAGAAGTACTGGTTTGGATAAATCCCTTTGCCTGTAACTCCTCTAACTACCTCTTGAGCTATTGAAACATTGGCGTGGACATCCAATAAAGAGGAATGGACACCGGTTCTGGACCTGGATCAAGCTCAATAGAGAAATCCACCACACGTACCGGAGGTAGACATGAAAAGTCATCCGGGAAGACATCCCTGAAACGGTCATCAACTGGAGGGAAATCCATCTGACAAGTCCCTTGATCATCCAGATATAATCTCGCTATCTGGGCAGTGACTCCACCTCGCCCATGATGCTCTGGTCTAGCTAGAATTGCCTGAACATCCCATTCGACCTTGTATAGAAACTCTCTGCCCTCTTGTGACGTGAAACTCACCATGTGACAAAAGCAGTATACAAAGGCTCGAAAGGGAACCAACCAGTCCATCCTGAGAATGACATCATAGCTATTCATCTCCAAGACATAGAGGTCCCAACTGAAGTGACACCCTCCAACCTCAAGGGGGCACTCCCTGAAATGACGCACAACGATCGTCCTAGTCCCCAACGAAGTGTCTAACATCATGATATCAGAAGAAGAAGAAACACAGAGCCCAAGGCTCTCCACAATGAGAACAAATATGAAACTATGTGTAGCACCCGTATTGAAAACTACTGTAGACAAGACAAAAGCTACTAGAATAGTACCTATGACTGTAGAAGTTTTGGGATCCTACCCCTGCTGGGTCTATTGCACTGCATATGCCTGCCCTGTGCCGCGGCCCTGCGACACAGCCTGGCTACCCTGAGATGTCTCGCAATGCTTCCTTTGCGATCTTGGTGTCTGGCTACCACGGCCACAACCACCATCTTGGCATGCACGCCCTGACGTATTCCAGTTCCCTGACTGCTAAGAAGCCACTGGTCCTGCTCCCGCACGCGAAGTCTGCACAGAACCCCTCTCACTGGCCACTAGTGGAAACACCCTAGAAAAGTGCTGCAGATGACCCATCTTGCCGCATGATCGGCACTCCACTAGGTCTCGTGGACACGGCGGTATCTTTTTCCCCTCCTTTCCACACTGGTATCACCTAATCGGGCCACCTGAAGAAGCTGCCTGGCTGGTACTACCACCCTGAGAGAATTCTATCTGTCTCTTCCTCTTTCCAGTAGAAATAGTACCAGTAACTGGTGCTGAACAGCCCTATCCAACACCACTAGATTCCCACAGGTTCTTCTAAGTAATCAACATCTGGTTTACAATATCATGTACTAATGGAAACCTGAAAATATTCACCAACGCTCAGATGTCATAACGAAGACCATCCTCAAAATGTCTAGCTCTCAACGTCTCATCACCCACCAGCATGGGTGCAAAATGATGAAGCTCCATAAAACGAGTAGAATAGTCCATCACCGACATGGCGCCCTACTGCAGATTCATGATCTCTCGAGCTCTATCTTCCCTCAGTGTATCGGGAAAGAAGATGTCATAGAAGGCTGCCTGAAAATATTCCCACATCATGTCTCGGTGGTGCTCTGACTGGGTGGTAACATCCCACCACCTATTGGCGGAATCACGCCACATATACGTCGCGAGATTGACCCTCCACCCTGGAGGCATCTCAAGATGCTTGAAAATAGTCTGCATCAATCCTAGCCAAGACTCTGCAGCCTATGGTCTGCCATCTACTGAAAACATAGGCAGATGCTACTGCTGAAAGATACGCGCCAGCTCAGCCATAGACGGGGCAGCCTGTAGTGCTCCCTGAAAGGCCTGCACGAACCGCATAAATCCCTCACGGAACTGTGCCTCCGTGCCTATGTCTTGTATAGCAGCTGGCGCCTCATCTGGCTCTGCCGGAGGATCAACTGGTAGCGCATGGACCACCATATCCAGAGTATAATCATCGCCGCTCTCCTAGTGAAAAACTCACGGTCGTCTAGGCGACATGACACTACAGGGTCAAAAGCACGCCTCAGATTCAAGATTAATAAGGCTGAAAGCGAAGTAACCACAAAGGAACCAGAGGAAGAAGGCCTTACCATATTTGCATAACTAGACTAAATAGCATGTACACTGACTACACGGCGTGTACGTGACTTATCTTCCCCTTCCCGGGTCCTTACACACAGATAAGCCACTCGGCTTCCATCGAACATAACTAAAAAGCGTGTATAATATCTACACGACATGTACGATGTTATTTTCCAACTGCACGTGTCATCTGTGACACGACTGACTACTCGGTTTGACACAACATGGCATGTTACACCCGCACACGGCCTGTACACCAACCTGTTTCACAACCACACGGCTAACACCACATGGTATGTCCGAAGACACTACTACATGGCGTGTCCCAATGGTACATGGCGTGTTCAGGGAGAGGTGACACCGACCCCGGTTGTTTGTTACACAGCCGAGTCCCCAGGTCACACTACACGGCATTTTTATAATTGACACGGTGTGTTCTGTATAGGAGTTCACTGACCCGTGTTATTAGTTAAACGTCCGCACCCCGGGTCACACTACATGGTGTGTACAAAAGCTACACGGCGTGTTTTACCCAAGCCTTTCCGTACCCTGTGACTCCACCCACACGGTTTGTGACACGGGAAGAGACTACACGGTGTGTACTCAAAAAGTATATTTTTCTTCCCGAACAAGAGAGCATACACTGCATGTATAAAAATACTACACAGCGTGTATAGTGGGTTTTCGGACAGTATGCCTCCAAAACTTATCCGGAACCCAGAAAAACAACACCTAAGTGTCAAAATCCGACCTGTGGGAGCCTATACTCCCCAGGAATCAATGTTTGACATCTTATATGTGTTATAACCAACAAACAGTCAATAATCCACCAAATTCCGGACAATGGGGGCCCATTCTCCCTAAAACCAATGTTTAGCGTCCATTCTATAAACAAGCTCAAACAAAAATACCATATCACAAGGTAGGTATTTATCAAGAAGCCATCACAACAACATTCTTTATTAGCACAACAACATGCAAATTTTAATGCAACTACATGGCATGGAAACTATGCGTGGCATGTGATTTCTAGCATGTGCCTATATGATGCATGATACGTCATACCCTTATCTCATCGGGTTGAAACTAAATAGAACCCATAGGTAAAATAAATACTGCACAATCTCAATGTGAGTCACCGAATTATGAAAGTATATCAACTGTAAAATTGAAAAATCAAAAGAATGCAAAATACAAGGTAGACTGGATTTTCCCTGTACACAGGTTAGCTACGCCCGGGCACAACATATCACCAACTACTGTTCCATCATATCCCTGACTACAGCTCCAAATAGTAATTCAATGAAAATAAACTGCCACTGACACCACTTTATAACGTCCTAGACCCGGGTGCCACGCAACGGGTGCCCCGATCCTGGTTCACCACGTGACCTCAAGCCCATTTCCACAAATACCAGAGGCTGCCGACTAGCAGCGAGGGCCAAGGTCTGATAGTGGGGAAACTATTCCCTCATTTGTCAATTTGTAGTGCACCAGAACACAAAATAAACAATCAATGACAGCGGAAGCAGTAAACATACACAACTGAAATAAACTACAGTAGTGGATATAACCAACAGTATATAAGTGATGATGCTATATGTTTCAAGTACTAGAAAAATATCCAGAACATGTTATACATCAACACAGTACAAAAAAATACAGAGTACAAAAAAAAAATCAAAACAGAGGGCAGCAGCATCGTGAGCCTAGGCTCGGTCCCATGCCCTGCTACTCCTCAGCAACTGTCAAGTTCTTATATAGGGACTTTTGCCCCTATCTACACCTGCATAAACATAATCTGTTTGGGCCGAAAAGCGTGACCCAAACAGGGTGTGAGAAATATATCTCAGTAGGCAGCCACAAAAGGCACGTGCCCAACTGCGTGTAAGCATGCAACAACAATGTGAAATAGTAAAATGAAATAAAGTAATCAGTACTCACAAGTAACTAACATAAAAATTAAATTGCGATTTTATTATTCATTTAATTCATTATATACTAGAAATCACCACAGTGCTTTTTTAAAAAAATAGTCCACATCCTCAAATAAGAAAAACCTTACCCTCAGGTAAGAATAATCCAAACATCAGGTATAGACCTCATTCATTACAAAAATTTCTCTTAGGCATAGAAAGTGTCGCCCTCAGGCATAGAATTCAATCCCTCAGGCACAAAATGATGCCCTCAGGCGAAATAACTACAGCCCTCTGGCTAAATATAGCAGTGTCCACAGGCTAATCTCAACCACGCCCTCAGGCTAAATAGGTAATCGGGCCATGCCCAACAGGTAAACAAGAAATTCCTCTCAAGGAAATTCTACAATTACTACATTAAAGGCATACCCATGGGTATCTTGGCCAAACGGCTAAATAGTGAAACACACCCACCGGGGTGGTTCCGGATCCAAGAAACGATCCCAACCAGCATTTTATTATCAAATTTAATCACCTATGAAATTCTAGGCATTAAATATATCAACAAACTCAGCTACATGACACCCCAACATGGGTTTGTGGCACAAAAACGCACAAAAATGCACGACAGTTGGAAATTTACATAAATCCACCTACTTTATGCACCAAAAAAAATTATACCCGAACGCCAACTCCAGAAACGCCCAGGAACGGCGTAGATATGACAAAGAACAAAACCCATTCAAATGTAAATAAATTCCCCTTGGGAAATAATTGGTAAGAACGGTACTAGGAGATGAGAGGGCATACCCGTGCGGTTCCAACGAGATCGTCCGAAGCCGAAACTGAATCCAGACGAACAGCCGGCAGATCTTCAAAGGAACGACCATCCTCCTTGGCTCTAAAACATCTCAAATGCCTCCTCTGCCAAATGAGGAGGCTACTACCTATTTTAAGCCAAAAAAACAAAGTACACGGTGTGTACTTATGAGTACAAGGCATGTACTTATTTCATTTAACTGTTCATTTGGAAGAACCTCTACACTGTTCAAACGTCGACATGAGTACACGACATGTACTCTAAAGTACACAGCGTGTACTCTCGCCCAGATATCGGCTGCTCCGATGCCTTACTGTTTAGGCCTGCCGACTGACTACACGGCATGTAAGGTACCACTACACGGCGTGTAGTTGGTTCCAACACCCTTCATCGCCGGCATGGCTACACGCCCCGTGTACTCATCCCCACATGGCCAGAAGTACATGACGTGTGGAAAAAGTACAGAGCGTGTAGTTCCAAAAATTATGATTTTCCCCATTTTCCATATATTCTCAAAAACACCTAAGGAAAAGGAAAACGAAGAAGCCCGTACCTCTAAAATCAGAACCATTTTCTTAAAAATACTAACCACATATCCAGTACATCAAAATGTGTCTTCAGTTTTTAGTTCCCCTACTTAATA
This sequence comes from Viscum album, assembly GCA_963277665.1. Classification (NCBI taxonomy): domain Eukaryota; kingdom Viridiplantae; phylum Streptophyta; class Magnoliopsida; order Santalales; family Viscaceae; genus Viscum; species Viscum album. Next base: position 1,600,672,379 of record OY728161.1, read on the forward strand.
TTAAAAATCCTAAAATCCTCATTTTAACTCCAAATCACCCCAATCAACCCTAATATGATTCCATGGTTTTTAGGCTCTTTAGATGATTTCATGGATCCTCAATCTACTTATCATGACATTCAATGTATGAGTGGATGATATAATCCCTCTTTGGTTGGTGGATTTTTTCTTGATTTTGATTATCTCCCTATCTTTCTTTCTATGCTTCCTAGAGAGTGATAGATCATTATGTATTTGCTGCATCAAATCCTTTTATTGGTGTATATTTATTTTATGTTTTACTCATTAATCGTATTCTCCACTATTCTACACTGGTGAATCATGTTGTGGGTGTTGTGTTGATTTGATCTCATGATTTAAGGTATGTGGTTCAATATGGAATTTCAATAAAATTGAAACCATTAATTTAGTAAATAAATGGAATTTTTTTTAATTTATTAAAACACATGAAGTTTATATGATTTTATGTTTGAATTAAAAATGGAATGGAGAATTTTAAAAATTGACCAATTTCAATAGAATTAAAATTATTGGTTGTATTTGAGAAAAATGATTGCTTGAAATAAATATTGATTGGATGAAATGATTTTTTTTTATTTGTAATAAGAATTTATTAAAAATAGATTTGTTTTAAAATGAATGAATTTTAAAAAAACCTATGATTTGGTTTTGAAGTGGGAAGGCATGTTGAAATTGAGAATTTGGTAATAGAATTGGGAGTAATGAATTAATTAGAAATGAATTATTTTCCATTAAATTATTGATTATTCCATTAACGAATAGGGTAACATGGTTAGTTATTTTGTGGCTAGGATATGAACTCTAGGACTCTGACTACACATCAAAAGATTAAAAATGAAAACACATGTTAAACCATGTTAAGTATAGTTCTCCAGTAATGGGTCCCTTAACATAGTGTTGATTGATTTCCCATAATGGGTCCTCTATTGTGGTGTTGAATTTTTTTTTACATATATATTTTGATTCATGATAACTGATGAGTCGTGTGAAGGTCCTATATCCAAAAACAAATCTACCAGATGTAATTCAACAATGGTAATTTATTTTAGAACACTTGATTATACAAGACATTGATTCTAGAACACTTCTATTCATAATAAAAATTTTATATTAATGGTTTATATAACAGGTTCATGTAATTCTATTTTGAAATATCATCGATATTATTAACTCAAAATCATGTTTTTTAATATATTTTATTATCAAACATTGACAATTATATTTAAATTGAAATCCTAAATGGTTTTTTATTATTCAATTTCATATGGAATCGTCGGTGGTATTTTTGGAGACAAAATTCTTATCTTGACTTCCCTATTATTTTTGTTTTAAAAATCACAAAATCTTTATTAAATACCTAATTACTAACTCCATTATATTAAAAATTAATTTATGATAAAATAATATATCATTTTACCATAATTTTATTATTAATTTTGATGGATATATTTACAATATTGTTTTTCCATATACACACAATAAAAATCGTACTCATAAGTTTTTCATAAATGATTCATTACATGATTATTATAATGGTCCCAAATATGATTTCTATCGTTTAAACCAAATATGATTATTATCATAAACACTGTATATTTTTTGTACTGAAAATATTTTCGTAATGATATAAATTTCATTAAAACACTTAATTAAAATCATTGGATCCATTTAAAATCATTTTGTTGTATCCAAAAAACTGTGTGATAATAAAACGAAAACAATTAAATCAAAATGATGTCGTGAATTCCATTTCAATATGCATTATGAAATGATGTCATTATTTAAGTTATAATATGGCAATTGCAATTTCAGGTGTCCAAATCCAATTGAAATTTCAAGAAAAAATTTGTTTGTGGGAGTCTAATACGATTGTTGAGATGAAGGCCTATAAATATTGGGTCATTTGAAAGAATTCACTACCAATTGATGATATCCATAAAATTTTTGAGTGATCATCAAAATATGTTGAAACATAAAAATTATATAATTTGTACATTTTGTGAGCATATCATTCTGAAAACTTATAACATTCAAGAGATTTTATTTTCTTTCTGTGATGCAGATAATTTTGATTACAATTGAGGGATTCTGTAAATAGGAAGACAGAGGTGCCAATATTTTACAGATCCAGGTATTTTGATGGTATGAATTTAGGGGTTTCAATAACCTTCTTGATCTATGGATTGCAGTAATAAAAGGATAGAGGTTGATATTCGTATTGAGTTCCTACCCTTGTGTGGGTAAGACAGACATATATGATAGTATAAATCAAAGGATATATGTCCATGGTTATTGGATGACATTCTCATTGGGTTAAAAGAATTGTATTCATTTACATGTTTTTCATTTCCACTGCATTGAAATAGAAAGATAATTAATTTATTATTAATTTTTATATCCCATATTCTATGATTATGATCATTGTAATTATGATTTATTTCATTATGATCATTTCATTTACCAAGTATGATTCTATATGATTTATGATAGAATCATAAAATTTTTCACACTTTTATCATAACCATTTTGGATGTTATCTGTTTCATGCATACTCTCGTTAAATAAATATCTTATTATGAATATGACTAAATACAAATTGTGGAATATACATATCAGAATTTACCTGATTACAATTGTTTTATAACCAAAACCATTGGATAATCCAATTAATATTCTTATTCATAATATTTCATTTAATTTAATAAGATTATATTATTTTAAAATAAGTATCTTTAAAAAAAAGTTTTTAATCCTACAATAACCCCCCCACCTTGATTTATTCCGTCTACATATACATTTTGATTCAACAATTTGAATCAAATCAATGTATCTGTAATACTTATACTAGCATTTGATATCATGGAACAATTCCACTACTATTACTTGTATATTCATTCTATCTATTTTTCTAGAGAGTTTTACAACCTTCATAAAATTTATATTTATAAATACAGATTACACTAACTTGTATTATGGAAATATATTTTTTGTATTATTTAAATCATGGAAGGATTAAATTTTGGAAAAATTGATAACCAAACTCCTAAAAGACCACCCATTGTTAATGTAATTGATTATGAATATCGGATGGATAGAATTAAGACCTATGTGATCAACAATGATATTGATAAAATTGTCATCCTAAGTGGTGAATAATAAATTCCAGATAAGGATGTTAGAACCTTTATCAATAAAGATAAATATGAATAATAATTGAATTATAAGGTATGCAATAATTTACATTATTCGGTGAATAGAAATATATATATCCAGATTGACACTTCAAAAGTATCCAATCATATCTGTAAATAACTAGAGATTTCTCAATTAGGTACATTTAATTTTTTTTAAAGGATGATAGATGATACGATAATATTATCAGGCATTCATATTCTCTTATGGATAACCTATTATTCAGTTCTAACAATGGTTCATGATAATTGTAAATATTCGATAAGATATGGGAGTGAATGGATTAGAAGATGATATCAGTGTGGAAAGTGTCGTAGATATTTAGCCAAATGAATGGTAACATTTGATTATAGTTATTGTTCAATTATGAAAAGTCACAAATATAAATTTTGAAGATTTTTCAGAATACTCTTAAAACACGAAAACATTTTGAAAAGTGATTTTGAAAAATCTAAAAATAGGAAATTTTGTGTATATTTTACTTCAAAATGAAATCAGATAATGGTTAAAAATGATAAAAAAGATAATCAAATCAACAAATAATAATGTTGTGTTTCAATCAAATTCATGTGAATCAGAACACTCAGAGAATGACCTATCCAATCATGCTCGAATGATGAAAAATGTAATAGTAAAAATGGAATTTCAGTATAGATATAAAAAATGTAACTTGGGTAAGAATTATTCTGAATTTTACTGCTATTATGTTTAGGTATAGGGACACATTAGACCTAATTGTCCGAAGATGAAAAATAAAGACATAAAAGAATGATATTAAGAGAGGAATCTGATAAATTTTTACAAGTCAAAAGAATATAATTTATTGTAATCCAAAAAATCCTGGATTTTAAAAAGAGGACATTCTTTTGAAAATTTATTTGATGATCAAATACTAAATCATGAAAATATTAGACTCTATGAAATAATACCTTATGAAAGTAAATGTATTAAAGACATGGTACATAGTTAAAACTCTAAAAAATTTGTCTTTAACTGAAAATTATCCAAATGAAAATAATTCAACATCTTTACATTAAAAATACTCTTCAACATGTGATATCATTAATTCACCCTCTTATGAATAAGTTTCATCATTTTCAAAATTTATTGAGATTTAAAATCACAATGTAAATAAGAATCATGAAAAAGAAAACTCCAGAATATGTGTTTTAAAATATTAAGTATCATATATTTCTAAATAACATGATAAAAACGTTTTTGAAATTGATATAAAAACTATAATCCTTGAGGAAGAAAATTATATGAAGGATAATCCCTCTAAGGATCTTGAAAAATGATATTTCTGATGAATGAATTTTTGAAACAAAATTTAATTTTAAATATAATATCTTTTTGGATAATGATTTAGTTGTAAATGTAAAATATGAAAATTTTTGTTTAATTAAACATTTACCCAACTTTACCTCTATAAAAGAAGGTTTTTATAAGATGTATAAACAAATTCATCCTCTTATGAGTATTTCTAGAATTGGTTATTCCCACTCAAAACCTAGTTTTAGAAACACCTAATTATTTCCTAAAAGTGACCTATTTTCACAAGATGCCCAAGTGGAGGGCATTAGAATAAAAATATCTCATTATATAAAATAAATCATTGGGATTCCATAAATCCAATTTTGAAGAAAAATATCGGTTCTAATTTTTTTTACTAACACTTTTGGATTCATGAATGGTTAGGTTATGAAAACCTCACTTCTATTTGGGAAAAAAATCAAAATTACTAATGAAACAAATACATGGTACATGGATAGTCAATTTTCCTAGAATATGATTGGAATAAAATACATCAAAAAAATATTATCAAAATGATTGGAGGAAGAGTTTCCTTTAGAGATAATGGTCAAGGAAAGATTATTGGTGTATATGAAATTTTTATTCTTGGATAATCATTGATTTTAAAAGTATTAATTTTTAACAGTATTAAGAAAAACCATAAAATCATAATTTAATTATGTGATGAATGTCACATTTATGACAGATTTTTATTATACAATTATAAGGATGAATTCATTCATTATTCCCATTGGCATTACAATTTTTATACCCTTAACATAGTATACCATGGGAGACTTAACTTGACATAGTGCAACGGAAGATGAATCTTTGTTATTTCATAGAAGATTAGGACAAAATATCCATAGAAACATATGTATGTAGAATTATGATGGACTTGTTAAGGATCTACTATATCTTATATTATATTCTTCAAATTTTTGTGACCCTTTTCAATATGAAAAGAATAATAAATCTAGATTTAAATAAATTATTGAAGTCTCAAATATTTATTCTATACAGATAGTGCACATGGATCTATTCTGTCCTATAAAAAACTGTATGTTTCATAAAAATCTAATATGTATTTTTTTATTACACTAGATATATTTGGGTCTATTTCCTTGCATTAGAATATAAAGCATATTTTTATTTAAAACTTTTGTAGCAATGGATAAAAATGAGGAAGAAACTACCATTGATAAATATCTATGGTGATCATGGTGGTGAATTTGAATATTCTTATTTTGAAACTTTTGTAGTAGGAAACGAATTAAACATAACCTATAATCTCTTGTAACTCATAAAAAAATGGTTTTGTTAGAAGAATAAATTGTATTTCTCAATAGATAAAATTAACTATTTAGACTGAATACTCTCTTGCTAAACATTTTTGGGATGAAGCTGTATGTACTACTTGTTGTACTATAAATCAGGTTTTAATTCTTGTTTTTCTTAATAAAACACCCTTTGAGTTATTAGTACCTCGTAAACTAAAAGTATCATTCTTCAGTGTATTTGGATGAAATATATACATTTTTATTAAAAATAATAAATTACCCAATTTCTCACCCAATTCTGATGAAGACATACTCTAATGATATTACACTACGTCTTCGGTTTATAGAGTTTTTAACAAATATTTCTTTTTCTATTTAGTAAATAGTACATATCAAATTTTATGAGACCGATCCTTTTTTTGAAACAATACCAATATACATCTTCTGATGTGTTTTCAAAAATTGATTATCAGCCATTGATAAAAAAAATTATTATAATTGTAATACTCATAAAATTATTTATGATACATATAATCTCGAAGATTTTCTACCCTATGTTGATGAACATGTTTAAGGAAACTCATGTTAGTTGTTTCATAGGTGTCAAACCTGTGATAGAATTAATGTGTGATGTAAATGAACCTACAAGACATCAACTTCTTTGAGAGATTAAGTACAAAATCTTTATTTCCATTCCCAATTCAAGCCTCAAACTTCGGATGATCCTCTAAGTGAAGAGTATTGGATTAAATAAATACAAGATGAGATAAATGAATCTAAAATTAATAAGGTCTAAAACTAAGTTGATATACATCCCGAAACCTCTATAATTAGAATAAATTTGTACTTCAGAAGAAAATGGCTGGGAAATGGAATCAATGTTCAAAATACAAAATGATTAGTTACTAATGGCTATAATTAAAAAGAAGGAATAGAATATGAAGAATGCTACACTACAGTAGCTAGACTAAAATCTATTCATATTATATTAGACATTGATGGATTTTTTTATTTCAATGATTTTAAATTGGATGTGATGTGTGCTTTTTATAATTGATAAATTTAAGAGGACTATTTTTTTTGAACATGATCTTTGTTTCTACGATTCACAACATCCTAAATTCATCTTTAAACCTTACAAATATTTATGTAGAATTGAGAATATATCCATGATCCTATTATTATATACTTACATTATTTATGTTACAAAACATTTTTTTTGAAGGAAACTACTAAACCAATTCATTTCATAAAGAATGAAAATAATATTTAAATTTTCAAATTTTTGTCGATCAAATCATATTCAGATCAACTCAGAAATCTTTAACAAATTATTTTGTGAATCTTATTAAATTTGAGTTTCAAATGAGTATGATGGGTGAGTTAACATTATTTCTTGGTTTTTAATTTTCTCTATAACTATAAGGAAACTATATATCTTAACATATTTATATTGAATTTATTCATAAATAGTATAGACACAACAATAATAAAATTACTAGTACTCTAAAATATACCTCAAATACTCTTGATATTGAAGAGGATGGGAAACCGGTTGATCAAACATCTTTTAGAGTAACAATATGAAACATACTATACTTCGTCCATGCATAATGTTTTCAGTGTGTTTATAGGTAGGGTATCATGAAAATACAAAATAATTCAATTAAAAATATTTTAAAATAATTTTTATTTATCTATATGGGACTATGGATTTGAGACATTATTATTGTTCGGGAAATTATTTTCAGAAAAAATGTTTTTATGATGGTGAATTTGATAGTTTTAGAATGGATAGGAAAAGTACATCTGGAACATGTCATTTCATATGTGATTCATTAGTTTCTTGGTCTCGTAAGAATCAAAACTCTATAGTACATTCCATAATTGATGTTGAATATGTAGAATCTTGATTTTTTTGAGATTAAGTGTTATGGATTCAACACACACTAACTGATTATGAAATGATTTTTACTAAAAAAAATACAATGTGAAAACACTACAGTCATTGATTTATGTAAAAACATTGTATGTCACTATCATGAAAAAATCATAGATATTAGTCCTCACATTATTAAGGATCACACACTTTAATGATATATCAATTTAAAATTGAGCTGAATGAAAGAACAGCTTACTGATATATAAAAAAAACCATTACCATATGATAGATCTGAATCTATTAAGAAAAATCATTGATTGATCATTATAATGTAATCATTAATATCTACTTCATTTTTAAATCATATATATACATTATGTTTATATTTTTAAAAGGGATATTACATATGTTTAATATTTTGTAAAAAACATTCTTCCCATATAAATTTTTTATACTCATAATTTTTTTATACTCATAATTTTTTTTGTACATATAATTTTTTGTACACATATATTTTTAAAATTCAAAATATTTTTCATACACATTTATTTCACATACTCATATATTTTTCATATTAAAAATTTAATCATATTTAAATTCATTATTTACTCAGAGAATTTTTTAAATTCCAAATTTTCATCAGATTCAAAAAATTTCATTCTTTTTTTTCAAGGAACAAAATACTTAAACTATTAAATCTAACATGAAACAAAAAAAGTTAAAATTTATTACCGTACTCATTATTTTAAAATTATAATTGTTGGTATTTTAATTGTTTTCAATGTTTTTATACATTATCAAATTCATGATGAATATGATAAACATGTTTTGATTTATAAAAAACCATATGCGTTCATATATTTTCCATTGTTGGGCCTTTTTTATCTTATTTGAACCTTAGAATATCAATGGTCATATTTACTTACATATATAAATGTACCCACAACCCTGTCCCACAACAAATTTCCTCTAGATTGGTCCAGGAAACTATTTACCTCAATTAGCTCAGCCCAATAGTTTTCTTGTTCAAAATATTTAACCATACTCATGTCAGAATCATCATCTATATCCCTGCACGAAACTCAGGTGAATGATTTCTCAGGGGTGAAATTATTATTAGAAATTTTAGAAACTAGAGGGTTTTGTGATATGTATAATTTATCTATTAAAATGATTATAAATATTATAGGATGGGAGTATTTTTGTGTAGAAGTACATAACACCAATCAGAATCTTATTATTTATGATGAGGTCAGTCAATTTTAATGTTGTGTCATGATTGAAAATTGATTGAATGTATGATTTTCCATTTACGGTAGAGAGATAAGAATTTATATAAAACAGGAAGATAACTTCATAGACATACCATAAGAGGGTGATTACTTTTCCCCTATCATAAGCTTCCAAAAGAATAGGAACATTCATTAATAATAGAGTTGGAAAAAACCTTTTTTATGTTTATGATCCGAAATTCAAAGTGACTTAGCTATCATCAGATAATAACATTATTGGTTCCTAGAATATTTTATAGAGAAACTCTAAAGGTTTTAGATGTTTTTATTCATGATTATTTTTTTTAAATGATGAGGAAATATATGACAGGTTATATCTTCTTAGAAATCAATACTTTTATTTTTGATGCTATAATTTGTCAATTGATCATGTTTTCAATGATTCTTAGAAGCTTCAATTTAAAACATATGAATTCATGTAATCTTATACTCATGTCTGTTCAAATACATTTGAAGTTTCTTTTTAATAGTGACTATATGATCAAAAGGTTTAAATTTCATTTTGATTCAGAATAAAATATTTTTTCCAAATATGTTGTAATTGATGATTCAAAAAAATAGTTAGGGTAATTTAGGGTCCTCTAAAACAATCAATGCCGATTATTTTTGATAATTAAAATAATGATAAGTCAGATTCATATTTAAAATGAAAAAAAAAGAAATAAAGTAATGAATTTTCTTCCAAATTGATAAAGGATCATGCTGAATGAAAACAAAGAGACCCACATTTTGGCATTAACACAACAAAAGCCCTATCTAAAAAAATTCTAAATTAATATTATCTAAAATATGATGAGAAGAAAAAAGTATTTAAAGAAGAGAAAATATGATATTTTTTCTACCGATATGTTTTTTAAAGATGAGAAAATAAATGTTCTATAATCTTTATCATGGAAACAATTAATGAAAAAAATTCATCTTTTCTAGGATTTCAGAAAATGAAAACAAGTAGTTTGTAAAGAATCATCACCACCAAGATTTTCTAAATAATAAGTCTTATTAAAAATGATATTGAAATGATAGATATGGATCATAATCTCGGTGATGTGGAAGAGAGAAATAATGTGTTATAAAAAAATAGAAGAAGGAAGGTCAGCATGAAAAAAAAACATTACCTAGAACAAGAGTCTCATTCAAACATGTTATAAATAAGGTCCTCTTAAGAAGCATCATTCAATATACCATCACTAACAGTAGTTTCCTCAAAAAAGGATATTCTAAAAACAAAATATGAAAAAATAATACATATATAAGATAAATATAATGAGGCAAAACCTAATGAAGATTAGAATTAGAATTTGGATACATATACTACTAAATGTAATTCAGGATAAATTTATATTTTTGGTTAAGTTATTGATTAAATCATTACTATCACATTGAAAGGTGATTTTTATATTTTTAATTCCATTATGAGAATAGACAAGACAATTCCATATTTACAAATAATTGAAGGGAATATTTATTTGGTCGTTGATAAAAAAAATATTAGACTCAATCATTATTTTAAGACAAATTCTGATAAGGCGTGAACCTCATTTTAACGTTATATATGCAAGTCAAAAGGAACATAGAAATTTGTGAAATAAAGTGGTAAAGTGGTCACAGAAATATGATTCAAGCATAAATATTCTTGAGGATTCAATTAAATATATTTCAACTATTTTTGATAATGCGAGTATTGGTTCAAACATGTTATCTATTGTTACAACTTCAAGGATAAAATATTTAAAAAGTACATATGATTTCCAATCCCAATATTTTAATGAAAATGATATGAATATGAATATTAATCAATCACATGTTTCAAAGTACTTAATTTAAAATTATGAGATAATTAAATTGAAAAACAATTTTTTTTTATTAATGACATGATTCTGGGGCATAAATAGAAATGTAATGATCAGGATGTCAAGATTCATACTCTAGAATAAAATCTCCAATATAAGGATGAATAGCTATGTATCTAGGACTAGTTGTTTGTTGAGTATGAAGATTTGTTTCTGTCCGAAAAGGAATATCATGAATATTTAATGGATTATTGAAAGGATTTCAAATATATAAAGATAGTTATTTTAGTCCTCATAAAGATGGAGAAGTTGATGAAATGTTTTTTAACTCTTGTCGTATTCCTTTGAAAAAATTATTCAATTATTATTTCATCCATATAAGTATTGTTTGAATATTTTACAATTCCTTTGGAATTAATCTTATTCAATGAATAAATTATTATTTTATTTGTAAATTTTGTTTCTACATCATATTGGTAGGTATTAGAAGACATTCCCTATTTATTTTTATGTATATTGAAAAGGGGTAGAATGATTTATAAAGGGTGGAATGTATTAGATAGTTGGATAATTTATTATATAACTATAGAATGGGAGAATGATAATAATATAAGGAATATGAAATTAGAAAGGAGGGTTAAATTGTTTTTAAAAAGGATAGACAATACAATCCTTAAGGATTTTGTTATACTATGTTGCAGTTAGTCGTATTCTATATCATATTCAGAAGGGATTTGAAACTCAACTAGAGATAAGTATAAGTGGTTACTTCTGATTACAATAGTTATTTAAATATGTAATGAACTCGTGCTTTACATAGTTATTTTCTATTTTAGACATGTTGTTTGTGACTTTAAAAAAGGGGAGATTATTGAGTAAAAATTCTTCTTTTCAATTCTCTATTTCTTTTGTGTGGGAAATAAAAAAAATTCTCAAATAACTAATTAGTAACTCCATTATATTCAATGTATTTTCAAAAAATCAAATGTTTTTTTACCATAAGTTCACTAAAAGATTTGATTAATATTTTATCAATATGGTTTCATCATTTTCAATTTATAATAATTGTACTCATGAATTTTTCTGAAATGATTTATTCAATGATTATCTAAACAAGCCTAGATACAACGATTATCATATTTTTATAATGATATAAATTGTACTAACTCACATAACAAATATCATTGGATCTATTTTACCACTTTTTAACATATCAAGAAATTTGTATCATAATGAATGGAAAACCAAAAAATCAAAATGATTTCAGGTATTTTGATTTATTATACATATGAAACAATTCCTTTTTTTAGTTATATGATGATTTTTTGAGTCCCAGTTGTCCAAGACCCTTCGAAATTTCAAGTGAAAATTTGACCGTTAGAGTCAAAGATTACCATTAGGATGAAGGAATATAAATAACAGTTCATTTGAAATATATCACTATATATTGATGAAATCTATACATTGTGAGTGAGCTCTATCAAATTTTTTTCTCTCTGAAAAATCTATAAAGTGTATAATTTCAGAACTTCTTGTTCGACATACATATAACTTTCAAATGTTTTGATTTCCTTCATGTGACATTGATCATTGTGATTATGATTGTGGGATTACATGGATAGTAATACCGAGGTGGGGATTTTTTATAGATCAAGGGATTATAGGGCTATAAAGAAAGAGGTGTTAATCACCTTCTTGTTTGAGGGCTTGTGAGGATATCAAGGCAGAGGTAGATAGTATCAACAGATTACACTAGTTTCGGTAAGACAGACTAACATGAAAATATAAATCTAGGGTCCTCTATACAAGGTTATTGGATACCCTTCTCATTGATTTAGATGATATTTATAAATTTACATGGTTTAAATTTCCTCTATATTGTAATATAATTGGATTTGCCTTATATAATCATTTTTCATTCATTAATTTTTTATTATGATTTTGTAATTACGATTTATGTGACTATGATCATTTATTTTTCCTAGTATGATTTTATTTGAAATATGATTGAATAATTAATTTTTTCACACTATTTATCATAAACATTGTGACTATGATCCATATCATAGATATTCTGATTGAATCATTATCTTACTATGAATATGATTAAATACAATCCATGGAATATACATGTCGGAATAGACTTGATTACAATAGTTTTATAACTAAACCCATGGGCTAGTTCAATTAATATTTGAACTCATAAGAGTTTTTTAATTGAATTATTTTAATTCATTTTAAACTAATGAAAATTTATAAATAAAAAAATGTTTTTAAACATAAAATTAACCCCCTGTGTTGTTTCAACATCATATACATTTGGATCCAATAGTTTCCTTATAGTCTCTTTTTGTCAAAACCTACCTTTTCCTTTGAGACTATGAATATTTTATTATGATATTTCAAGATAAAGTGAAATATCATCTTGTATGAGGTGGGTGACCTTGATTTTTTGGACCAATAGGGATGGTGGTGATCCGTGGAGATGTTATCTATTTGTTACCTAGGTTATTATATGTATTATCCTTATTAGATTTTGTGTCATTTGATGATGTACCATGTTTCATAATTCATTATCTATCTTCTTTTGGTACTCTATCCTTGGGTATTTTTATGATTAAAGATAATTTAATGCTTTTTCTTCCATTTTTTGTATTCTTGTAGAATAGTCAGTCCATTTTATCCTTCTTTGATGTCTGGTTCTAGTTTTCAATAGTTTGGGATATATAACACGATTCAGGCCATGTTAGGGTCAAATAGGGTATCATTATATTTGTGTATCTAGGATGGTCCCTGACATCAAGTATCCCATGGTCCCCATGGTCACATCATAGGGGCACATCCCCCTACTTACATCCCTACAATAGCCATGTTTTCTTGTAACTCCTACCTAAAAACCTCAAACAAGATCCAAGTCCACATGAAGAGATGTACACAATTGAAGGGTATCATATATATCATCCAAATAATATGACACACCCAATAAAGATATATACCAAATAGACCTCATTGGTTTCCAACTAATCCTCAATAAATAATGTTCACAAATGGGAATCCAATGAACAATAAGTCCCACCATGGCATTCAAAATGGTTAACTTGACCACCAAAATAGGTGGACCCTTCCAAGTCTCCTTAGAACAAATGAAACCTTAGGGAATGTATGATATATGAAAATCTCTACTTGTCTCCCCTATATACAACCCATATTTGGATAGCATCTTTCCCTCACTGGTATCTAAGAAACACCATGGCACTCTGGTATTCTAAATATTCCATCATATTCATCTAAATATATCAATAAGATAGAATTATACTTACCATCCAATGGAATCAACTAATCCAAAAGTCTTGAACAACTTTGATCATTAATTATATGATCTAAACCATAAAATTTATAACCTTAAGAAAATGGTCTCAATATCTAGTTAAAAAACAAGATCGCCTAAGTAATATCACTCGATACCACCTTTTATGTTATATTATAAGGAACCTTGATCAACACCAGCTTGTAATCTAAAATCCAATCCCACTAATGATCTCAAAACCCTCACTCGGGACTCAAAAATCAAAACCAAACTTGCTAGAGGATTTGGAAACCAGACCTCAAATGAATCTTTTTTCTAAACAATATCTATACAAAACAATCAAAACATACTCTAAATTACGAAATTATTCAACCATAATGATCTATGAAGAATAATGATTATAATGGACTACTCATAAATAATGTTCATACAATTTAATGAAAAAAACAAAAATTGGGCAATGTTTTGAAAAAGTACAGATTGTGTATCTCGAGTAACTTCTTTACACACTGTAGGGTCATCTATTTCCATATAGCATATCCCACATGATGTGTATATTCCCAAAGTACATTGAGAATCCTCCCAGTACAGGGAATGTAAACCTTACATGGTCCAAAATAATTTACCTATCCTTGTACCCCCGGATGGGGTCTTACTACGAACACTATATTGAAACAGGTCATGTATTCCATATAGGATGTGGTTTTGTACTACACATGACCATGTTCCCTTGACACTGTGTGTCTTAATATTCACTCATCCACTGATTGAGTTTCCACTACATGGAATGTATCTGAGATGAATGGTGTGTAGTCCCAAAACATCATATTCCATGAATAAGAAGAACACATGATATATGGTCCCTAAACTACACTTCACATAGATGGGTTTCCCCATATAGAAAATCCTCAAAACAGATTAACCCCCCCCCCATCGATTCCTACCAAAAATTATATGTGGGGGATCCAATGGAACACCAAGAAACAAAAAAAGGCTTTAAAACATTAAAAATATCTGATCTAAAAGTAAATCAATAAAATCAAAAAAACATGACAACTTTTGAGTCCAAAACACCAAATAATAACACTAGATCCATTCCATGCACCCACGAAGCCTCAATCTACATACGAAAAAGTTCCTCATGTAGCGCCTCCTCTTACCTCTCCATATTCTCTCCCCCTACTTCTATAGAATATGTGACAAAGAAACCAAAATGGTGGAATACCTATGAATCAAAAAAGTATAGGAGAAAAAGAAGGAAATGTGTAAATGAAATGAAATCAATGAAAAATAAAATTAAAGGGGCATGGGCTTGGTGACCAAAACAGGAATAAGCCTTTCCAAGGAAAATCCCCATTTCTATACTCAACTATTGGGATATTGTCATAATGTGATTCTATGTTTAAACTATATCACTGAATTGGAAAGAAATAAATGAAATAATATTTATTTAATATAATATTATATATTATATGACAATTTTAGTGCCTTTTATTTCCAAAAAACTCAGGACCAAGGGTAAACACTATATTCCATGACCAAAAGAGACGTCATATAAATTATTTGAGATAATATAATATTTAAATCTCTATTTTTTCCCAAAAACCCTTTGATGAACAAAAAATATCAAATTTATCTTGATTGTAACAACCCACGATGACGTGGGTTGTTAAAAACTCCCTCACCATAAATGCATCTCATCCCCAAGACGCCTCACTATTCAACAAGTTTCCCTTCTCTAACGTAAGCACTAGAAATACCAATGTTATCTTGACACTCCAATGACTAGTCTTACAATATTCCCAACTCCCTCCCAACATGAGACACATTAATATGCAATAAACCAAATTCTTACCACCATAAGAGTTTCACTATATTTTAACCAGCTTCCAAAATATCAATCCAAACATTACATGCAATGTAGATCACCAAATAAAATAGATAGACATGTCTAAACTGCTCACAAATAAGTACTGAAAAAACATAATAACAAAACTCATTCGTATCCAATAAAATGAGACCTCCACACTCAAAAAACCACTTAAATAAGTTCAATCACACCCAAGATATTATTGTGCCTGCCATAAAGTAAATAAATTCATAAATTGTGCCTCAGATTCACAACATGACTCACACTCACACAATCCATGTCTTAGATAAGATAGGATGATGTTAATAAAACAACTTACCATGTTCCTAATGTGGGCCAGTATCATTATACTAGATAACTAAATGTAATCCTCTTCAAAATAGCGGATTACCTTTAATGAAAAAATCAATCATATCACAACCCTCCACTTGATAATCAATCCAAATCCACCAGAAACTGACCACACTCTCACTATGCTACCCAGGGAACATCCAAAATCTTGTAGGGCCATGAAACCAACAAAACCAATAATCTCATAAAATTCATTAGATAGAGAAAACTCTGAGCACTACAATTTTTAAACACCATGAATCCTCAATCTTAATGCCACCCTTGTGTTATTCTATATAAATATCCCTAGAAAATCAGAACATCCATACCCACCCAAACCATCAGTTATAATATGCACATGAACCCCACTCCTAGTCCAAGTAGAGAAAATGGTGTAGGTATTGGTCTCTCCCAATTAACACGAACCTAATACTTCAATGGAATCACTTCCTCAGTGATGCGTGTTCCCAATATAAAAAAACCATGGCCAAAATTTCTTCCATCAATCCACAAATAGGGAACTGAAATCCCAAACAGAGACACAAGGGACTCCATGAATCCCTTGAATAAGGTACTCCATATCCATTACTGATGAAAATATAACCAAAATATTTTAACCTCCGATCATAAAAAAAATATGCATGTGATTCAGTTGAGCAAAATTCCACATTGGATATATTCATGATAAAATATAGGTCATATAAGACACTTTAAAAAAATTATCATCCATCATCAGTAATAACAAATCAAATAATCATATTTCAGGTGAATATTGTATACCTAGAATGATTCATGAACATTTTCATCTTTCCTACTATCGAAAATCCAAAACTCGGAATAAACCCTAAAAATACAAGTCAATGTGAATCACACTTGGTGGAATTACGAAACATTAAAAATAGAATCCATGTACATCAATCCCATGCCATATCAACTAGGGAATCATATCCCTAATAATTTTCATCACACACCTTTATGATATCCATCATGAGTTTAGACAAGTTACTCGGACACCTATCTATCAACTCCGCAAATCAAGAAACCAAACACCTTAGATTCAAATTTTTAACAAACCAACACTAGTTAACCTCACACGTCACTCGGTATATCTCTCTATAGGGATTAAAGTGTTCCTATCCACATACCATATGATTATGAAAATGAATGATGGTCTCACAATATAATGTAAGCACTATAACATAAAGTATGATTGTAATAAATGTAAAAATAACCAAACACATACAAGGGAAAAACAGTAGAGTGAAAATATTAATTTAACTAAAATCATTTATTTCTATAAAAATAAAATGAAGCATACAGTCATACAAACTCAAAAGAATGGATAACATAGAAATTATTATCACCCACTATGACCACCACATATAAAAATAAGAAAACTAAAATTAAATGCAACTTGATCAACCTCCAACACTAATCCAAAACACATACATGGTCTCTATGATACATGAAATTCACTAGAATGATCTTGAGACATTATAAAAGTGGGTTTGTTCAATTGGGAAACAATGGTACTCACCCTCATCCATCAAGAATTTTATTCTCTAACCCAAAATAAAAAATAAGGTATTCATGGACCATGAGGTGCATGTATAGGGGGAGAGGTATAATTCATAGTAGGCCACCCCTTGTGGTGAACCTATAATATGTTATCATTAAAAGAACATTCACATGTGATATTCTTATATTATCCAAATACTAATAAAATATTGAAAAACATATACACAATATAAGTAAATTGGTCGACATAATACATAATGGAACCAAATATAAGGTATAATATCACATCAAAGGTAAAAATAACTCATCTCTATCCCATGCTAGTTGATTTATAATAGGTGGCTCATCTAGACACTCAACATCTGGTGATTATTACATAACTAAAATAGAGATCATGTTAATCTAAATGGTAATCCAATATTTATAAACCCCATGGTGTATCATCAGGATTCCATATGAAAATAAAAATCTATTGGGCTTTGGGACTGTAATTTCATTTTCCAAATTGGAAAAAAAATCTCTCATCTACACGCCTGAGAATAATTATATCTAAGAAGTCATATAGATCAAATCAGCCTCTATTATGGACTCATCAAAAACACCACCATTGGGAATATATCCACATAAACTTTATGGATACACTTCCCTATATGAATCTATCTATATTACCAAGAGTGTATAACATTGATAGAACATGGAGAATATTATCATAATAATGCTAACTACGATAAAGAATTTAACACTTAATTAAAGGCATGGAATCATCCAAATCATCCATTATCTCCCTAATTTTATCTAATCATACCCTAACAATGTATGATATAACTATATAAAAACATGGGGGAATTTCCGATCAAAGTTATCCTAAGGGTCACTGAAACAAACAGAAATGCGGAGTAGAAGATACCTCAAACATCCCAACCAAGAGACAATCAATTTTTGGTCATTCCAACATATTAACCAACCATCCAAAAAGTTGAACTAGAAATTTTGTTCAACTGTTAAATAATAAATCATGAGTCCTCTCCATAAATTCGTTAGTTCTAAATAAAATCTCAACGCTCGCATGGCCCTTGAGAATATAGTATAAAGTGATTTCCTATTTGGGACTACCCTATTGTGCCCATGATCATAGTCCATTCCGACCAAACAAACCATGATTGGACAAAATTACACATTTAGAGAAGGGAACCCTAGGGGGTACATCTAGCCCATCGAAAATAGGGGACACGCCTGGTGAAAAAATATTTCCAATGCCCCTCTATTTCCTCAAACTAATCCTATACCAACAACAAAAACAAAAAGTTATCTAGAGGAAAAGAACACATAGCACGTAATTCAAAATATCATTTAGGACATGCTCAAGATCATGACCCTATCAGGTCTCCTATTCATAAATAAATCATTGAGGAAAATACAACAGTAGAAATCTTAAGCTGACTTCCTTGACAAATTTCCCATCCTTGGTTACCATATCACACACAAGTGAACACTTGACCATAATGAAGAGTCCTTAAAAACCATATCATCACCTCAATGACCCCCTCCCACTCCTGATATCCCACAACATCATCAAATCCTGAAGGATTTAATAACACTGATCCTCAAACATGGAATTGAAACCACAATAGATCGGACCTCGAGAAACTAGTTATGATAACTATGGAAAACCAAGATCTCATATGATATAAAACTCATTTACAGCTTATCATATCCATATATAATAACCATAAAAAAACAATTCTTGGGAATCCAAATTCTATTCCCGCTAATGATATCGCAACTATCATTCAGGACTCATAGCTCACAACCCAACCCGCTTAGAGATTCAGAAACCAAACATTCAAAAATTCCTCCTACTAAAATATATCAGTTTAAAAAACTATTTAGATAGCCCCTATAATCTATAAGTATTCAACCAATTTTATTTACATAATAAATTTCATGGACTATACTAATAACATGTGTAATTAATTCCCCCATGTGAAAATAGGAAAACTAAACAAAGGTAGGAAAAATAACATTGTGTTTACCTCGTATACATAGTGTGCACCCCACGGTTTCTCTCTTTCATGTTCCTCATACCACACGGTATTTAATTTTCCATATTTCAAGACTTCTATGATGATTAAATAGAATGTAAACCACAAGGGGACCCCCTCAGTGTTCCTTTATAGTACCCTGCATGGGTTCTGGTCTAGCACGACATCTGGCCACAGGTCATGTAAACCAAACAGGATCTTTCTGTGTACCCTTCATAGGGAGTCTATTCATTCCCCTAGTCACACCATATGTCTCCCCTACATAGCATGAACCATAGGCACTCATATATTATTCCCAAAACATAATCATTACAAAACATGTAGTACAAAAAGTGTGTTTTATCTATAACACACACCATGGACATGGTTTTTCCCAAACAGAAAACACCCAAAATGGCTTGATACCCCCAATTTCTCACAAAAATGTTCCTT
Source organism: Viscum album (assembly GCA_963277665.1). Taxonomy (NCBI): domain Eukaryota; kingdom Viridiplantae; phylum Streptophyta; class Magnoliopsida; order Santalales; family Viscaceae; genus Viscum; species Viscum album. The sequence continues at coordinate 1,600,692,628 of OY728161.1, forward strand.
GCGGTATGCTAAAGCACCATGATAAATATTAAATTTCATTAAAACATAAAACAATTAATATAATGGATGGTAAGAAAAAAATATAAAAATCGGCCTACCACTAGGAGTAAAATTTCGAATAATCACAATGTATCCACACCATATCCCCACAAATCCTTGATCTACCCTTAAACGAGATCCTAGGGTGACAACTCCCTCTCCCCTCCATATTCTCTACATCTCACTCTAATATCCATGAAAAAATGTAGAACCATTGGAGATATGTATTGAAATCTCAAAGGAATAATATATAAGAAAAATTAAAATTGAAAAATAATGAAAAAAAGTGAAGAAAAAGTGACCATCACTACCCTCAACCAAATCACCCACACTATGATTATGACTCAAATAAGAAAAACCCCTATAATAGACTCAATTGAAGAGACATAATTTCAATATGATAATTCGTTACAAATATATCACTTAATTAACATATGTGAATAAATTAGTGTTTAATTAGTCAAATAATATATTTGACACAAAAATTAGAATGGCTTGAATTTTAATAAAACTCATGTACTAGGTTAACAACCATACTATGAGACCAACATAATAGTAATTTTTTTTCATTTTTAGATTATATGGTTGGATATATTATCATTTTTCCCTAAAATATCTTCGGGAAAAAAGTTTCAAATTTCTTTTGATTTTCACATCCTTTGACCATGTGGTTTGTCAAAATTAATGACAATGAAATGATTTTTATACTGTTATATGATATAAATTTGAAAATAATTTTTTTGGTTAAAATTATTTTTATATCAACATTTATCTCATAAATTATGAAAACACATTACATTCATTAATAATCAATGAAAGATAGTCCTCAAAAATTTCATTTTCTTCTTTTGTGACCATGAATACCATGAAATAAAATAATACCATTATAAACCATGTTGTAAAATCTACTCTAGTACATTATTTAATATATGTAGGATGGACTCTCAAAAAATAACAGATTACAACTCCACTTTTTGAAAACTAGTTCGAATAGATAAGGATTAGGTGCACTCCATGTTGAAAATAAGTAAATAGCTATATATATATAATGATAATAAATAAGGAGTATAAAAAGTTATCTTTTTGAAAAGTTTTTTTTGGGTATGGATTTAATGAAACAAAATAAATTTTTCATGATGATTGGTTCAGTTTTAGAATAAATTTGGGCCGAGTAAAGGGTTTTCATCTCCAATTCCTCTCATTGAGAAATGTCTTGTATTACGCACCTAATTTCTCATATGTGGTGTATATACATCATATTTTAGATATCATATCATGAATTATATTTTCATAATAGGTTTTTATCTTTAATTGCATTTCCACTCTTTCAAGGGGTTTTTATTTGAATGTTTCTTATGTTGTAAGTGTTTTCTTGGTCTTAATTCTGATTCCCTGAGAAAAAAAATACATTTTAACAAATTTTTTCATTGTAGGGTGTATTTATTTACCATGGTTATTTGTTAATATAATATATATATATAAAGGGATTTAATAGCTATATCATTTTGCCTAATACATGTATTTATTGATTTAATCCTTTCTCTAGTAGTAATGGTTTTGCGTAACTAATCTTTCATTAATTGAGTTGTGATTGTTCTACTGAAATTATTTCATATATGTTGGGTAAAATCTAAACTTTTTTTATGATTTATTATATCATTTTTTACATTTTTACCATTTATTCCCATTTTAAAATGCTTCATTATTCATTGATTATGTTTCCCACAATGGATATTGATAACACAAGTCTCATTTCATTAAGTTATAAATATTCATCTAGAACATTACATTTCCATGTCTTGGTTCCTGCAGATTAATATTTTCTAAAATGGTATTTTTGTAATATTATAAATTAAAATAACTTTTTAATACAAATCAATTCTTTCTTACTCTTCTTATAATGTGATTTTTGACCAATTATATTTTGAAAATAATAAAATGGGATTATCCATTTCACTTTTATATGGTCTGTCTCCATCTTCAAATTTATCAATGGAAACCATTATTAATTATCAATTACATATTATATAATATTGTATTAAAAAATAACTTTTTTCATAGAGTTTTTACTTCACCTTTTGAAAAGGATATTTAGAAGTAACCCATAACATTGTCCTTTATATTAATGTTAATTTTTTTCTAAATGATCTCCTAAGATTCCAAAAATATTTCTATTCTAATTTTCAAATTTATTTACCTGTAAGTTAAAATTTTCACTATTTATACAATAATATATATTTATATTTTGGATGAATAAACTCACAGAAAAAAAAATTAATTCAGGTTCCCTTCATGAATTTTATCATTCGAGTATTATATTTGTATGGATTTTTTTCATCTATACCCATATCCATCAATGATTTATTTGTGACACAATGGTTATATACTTTTTATATACAACATAATTCTTTATGTGGGTAATAATCATTATATCTATAATATTGAAAAGGGTAATTTTTTTAGCATACTGTATATTTATACTCAAAAATGGATGATTATTGGAATGTTGTGGATCTATTATTTGATAATCAACATTATTTTATAGGATGGGTAATGGTATTGTTACCCTGTTATTGATGTTAGGAAATGTATTCAAATTCATGAGGAATGTTGACTACTCTCATAGGATGATCATGTATTTTTAGTTTGTATTATTCATTATATTGATAACCATGTTTATAATTATTGTAAGATTCCGTAAATAATGGAATGAAAAGACTATTTTATTCTTTTGGTGGATACATTAGATATAATCACGTGGTATTAGGGTCATGGAATTACTTTTCCCTTTGATGCATTTATAAGTCTCATGATAAAATAATTTCGGTTTTGGTGTACAGAAATTCATAAAATAGGACAGTGTCTTCAAACGAGGCCTTGATTGGAATTTTTTAGGTTTTATAATATTAATTCCATCATTATGAGATTTGTATTATTGATATAAATTTTTCATTTATATCATGAATATAGAAATATATCATTTTCAGACGATTATGAATTTATATTCTTTTATTATTCAATCCATAATAATTATTCCACATTTATGCAATGATTCAATAAGGTGTATGTGTTCTCATACTATGAATTTGATATCACCCATTAATTTATTTCCATTTACCAATGAAAAAAAATATATCACATGGGATATTCATAATAATATTTCATGAATAGAAACTTTTTTGGAATATGTTCATGATTTATTATAGATTAAGTGTTTTAGTATATATTGAAAGAAATCCATATAACTGAGAAAGAACATGAGATTTATTAGTTGATGTATTTTCTTAATTAAATAAATATATAAACGTACATAGTATTTGGAATAAATATATTGAAATGATTCATTTAATTCTCATAATTATTTTATAGTTATATATTGGAATCTATAGTTTATGTCAATGAATGTTAGTAAAGTATGTTTTTATCACACCAGGTCTTCGAGTTTAAGGGTTCTAAATTCATACAGAGAGGGGAGCCATATAATAGATATAATAGCCACAAAATAGTGACACCTGGTCTAATTTTTTTGAAAAAATATTATATATATATAATTATCCCAGTATATTTTTTACGTATATGTCCCCCATATTTAACCCTTGTTCAGTAAAAAAGACCCATACCTATAATATCATCCTCCTCCATCCATCATTACTCGAATTATTTGTTGTATTATTTCCCAAAGCACATATAAATCACTAATTATATAATTCCTCTCATCTTTCATGTCCATAAAATACCATCCCTCTACTTTTCCTCTCTCTATATGGCCATATAACCCTATATTTTGTGATGGTTAATTTTTATGTTGTAGATTTCTAATTCAAGGGTTCATTTATTATGTTTTGGGTTTTTATCCTTTTCTCTTTTATTGATTCACCCCTATATCTTGTGTTTTCTTGGGTAATGGAATGTTTTTCTATTTTCTCACTTCTTTTTAGAAATACATAAGGATTATATTTTGAAATTCTATCTATAAAATACAATTATAGGTGTTTTAAAAGTATTTCAAAATTTATTAATATATGGTAAAAATAATTTAAAATAATTTAAGTTATAAATGCCTAAATATTATTGACATATTTTTGTATGTCTATTTTAGGATTTAGATGAATTGATTAATGGAATTTTTATCTTTTTAATGAATGTTAATTTAGACTAAACCACATGGGATCCCCTTGTTACTTTGGTATGATGTTCTTGATAAAGAGAAAGTTCATCCCCACTAGTTAGGTGTGACATGGAAAATATTTATATAATTATATACAAATTTGTAATGTCTAATGATGTTATTTTTTCCATTAAAAAATATGGATAATAATGTTATTCATTTAGTTTTCCTAGAATTTGTATCTATATGGTTAATTCCCATTATGATTGTTTTAAAAAACATATTATATTTATAGTTTATTAATTGGATTAAATTGATAAAATATATGTATGTTGTTTATTTTTTTATAAAAACTAAATAAAAATTAATTATATATATTTATTTTCTAACAAAAATGCATGTTTTAAAAAAAATTGTATATGGAATAATTTGGGGGATCCTACCCGTATTGATGTACTCACAATCCAAATGCACCAATAGATGTATATAGACCACATTTTTTATTATTTGGGAAATGGAGAGGAAACATTTGGAAGTGTTGAGTATTTTTATTAGATTCTCTTGGGTTATGGGGGGGACATGTTGGGATGGTTCCCTTATGTCACAAGGTGATGTCTAGTGATCCATTTTATTATTATTTTTTCATCATTTATATATCATTCATTTTATATGTTATCTAACATCCCACATGTCCCACATTTTCATATTCTTATATATATTTTTCCTCATATATTTTAGTCTAATGGTATTGGGTTCTTTTAAATTTCATTAATTATTTTATAATCGTTTTTCATTTGGTTGAGACACCTCCTTATATTATACAGTTATGTGCATGACCAGCCAATGTATAGTGAGTTCATGTTGGGTTTTCTATTTTTAAACCACCGATATTATAATTATCCCTTAAGATAAACCATTTCTCAATGAAAATTCCTTGATTTCCATATAGTACATTCATGAATTTTGGGAGTGGGAATGCTCCTCGATCCAAGTCACAGACCAGCTCATGTTCTTAGAGCAGGGGTGATGTAATATTACTACTTTTTCTAGGTATGTCCCTCTATATGTTTTCTGTTAAAAACTATTTGTCGAGTTTTCCTTATATATAATGCTTGGTGGTTCTTCTTTAACCGTGAATTTATTTGTCTTTCAATAAACACATTCTTTTTTTGTGATGTCCCTTGAGAAATTTATAGAGGATCCACAAGGAGTGCCAATAAAGGAGAAATGTGAATTAAATTATATATATGTATGTTTGTTTCAATTTAATGGAGTACTAGTATAAATATGTCATGTTTTAAAAAGTGTTCAAATTATGTTGAGAATAATTAAAGGGGATTATATTTTTATAATGAAAATATGATGAAACCCACTTTTAGATCATTTAAATTCCTTGTAAATGGATTACACCTCATGTAATGTTCATAAGAATTTAATATGCACTTGAGGTGAAGGTTTTTCCATCATAAACTACTCAAAATATTTACATGACATGTATCTATATTAAATGTTCTGTAACTACCCAACCCATAGTTTTCATGTGTTCCATGCAGTTGATTTTATTTCCAACTCATCTAAAAATTATACCTCTAAACCCTAGGGCTCATAATAAGTGATTTTGGAGACCCCCTATTGAATCTAGATGTCCTGATCATGCATATGATCTTTGGAATGTGATTTTGGTTAATATTTTCCTTCTCCCCCTTCGATCTCTATTTTTTTTGTTGAAATCTCTTAAAGATGTGCATTTTTTGTTTGTTCTTGAATTGTTTTGATCTATGATACTTATTATGATAATCCCCACATTACTCACGTGTTTTTTTTATTAGAAGAATCATGTTCATAATATTTTAATGTTAGTGGGTCTAAACCATAATTTTATGGTTTGATACATTTCAATTCTGTTACTCCAGTATATCATGCGCTAAATAAAATAATTGATGAATTGAATTATTCATAAGAGTCTCTTTGGATCCAATTGGATTTTTACTAGGATTGGTGATACAATTTGGGTTATAGAATACCTGAATATAAATTAGTTTATTAATTGATTAATGTATATTTATAAAGACATGTATTATTGTGTGATTGTTTGATATATATTCAACATGGTAAAACAAATTTATTGAGATAACTGGCATTTTATTGGTAATGAATAATGTAGCACCTATAGTTTTTGTGGGAATGTTTTTTTTCAATAAATTAAAATTTTAATATCACAATGAACTAAGTCAAATATTACAATAAAACTGAACTAAATTTTCATTTGTTACCTGCTACACTGAGTTGGTGTACGATACACACAACACTGAGTAGTCATATGGTTCATGCACCACTGAGTTGGAATACAACACAGGCAACACTGTGTTTATAAGAATCACTGTTATGTTTTTTGAATAATATATTCATACACAAGCTATTATGCATATTTATATGAATAGTAAAAACTAATTTTCAAAAAAAATATAAATTTTTTATATAAATGAAACATATTGATAATAAAATATATGTTTTTTGGTAAAATTTGTTTATGTGAAAACCTTGTTTTAATGTACTTATAATAAAAAAAATTACACAAACTCAGAAATTTAATTTTATAAAATATATCTCACTTTTTAATTTAAAATTTCAAAATTAACTTCGGATGAAATTTTTCGACTTTTCTAAGAAATTTCATTTTTTGTTGAATTGTGAAAAAATGAATGTTTTTAATTCAAAAATACTTTTTAATTCAATTTATTTATATGGATAATATATATTTTATAGTTATTTAAATATTTTATTTGATAATATTTATATCAAGTAATCCAACGTCGGTCATTGGAACCATTTATACTTTTTAAATGGATAAAAATACATAACATACATTAAATCTTTTTTACTATAAATACATACAATGTCGTCCCGGTACGGTGATAAATTTAAAAATGATTTTTGACACTTTATTGATTATAATTTTTTAAAATGGATTCATTTTTTGTAATCAAGAATAATTTATAATTTCTAATAAGTTCAACATTTAATTTGACAGAAAAACATTAGTGGATGTGGTTAAAATTAATTACATTGATTAAGAGAAAAATTACGTTAATAATGTATTACACCTTAAATTTAAGTCCTAAAACGACCTAGAATCATGTCTGATACCCATTTGTGCTAAATATTTCATCCATACACCTTCCATTATTGATTTTTTACGGTTTTTATGACTTTTTTACGTAATAATGTCTGCACACCTAACTCGTTCCTAAAAATTAAATATGAGTCCTTTTCCTTCCCAATAAAAATCCACCAAAATTAATCATTCCTCAAACCTCGAAAAACATTTAAGCTCATCCAATATATGTTTAATTAGCCTCTAAAAAATTCTCCCTTCATCTTTGAAGTCTCCATGTGAGTATATTTTTTATTAAGGTATCCTTTTGGTGGAAACCTAATTGAAATACCTGATTAAGAGGTAACATTTTTGCTCAAGATCCTTTCCATTATTTTACTTCTTCACCCCATCCAATATATTTATTCATTTATTTTGTCAAAAAATCAGTATCCCACATTAACTATAAATTTTCAATTCAATGGATTCGACCTAAAATTACACACAACTCTATCTAATGAATGTTGAACATACTGTTTCTGTGTAAGGTGAACTACTGCATCGCGAAACATTGATTGTTAATTTTCCCATAACCACTAATTATGGTGTCCATTATGATGGAACATCAATTTATATATGTAATATATTATATTTATTATGAATTTATGTTATTTTTTTACATTTACAACACACATGTTACACCCGAGACTTTTATGTTATATAAATCAACAAAGGAATCTTTTTCTACACACAACACTTGCTTGCCTTGCTTTACACGAAATCGAGAGTTTCCTCGATAGCTTGCGTCGTACACAATACTGAGTTTCACTAAACAACAATATACTATTAAAATATTATTAAAACTAGCCGTTATGAATAGTAATAACCACTTTTTAAAATTTTATAAATATTATTTTTTCAAAATGGACTTCATTTTTGGATTCGTGATATCGAAATTAGCCGAAGGTGAAATTTTGGTATTTTTTTGAAAACTTTCAATTTTTGATGAATAGTGAAACCACTAAGTGGTAGTTAAAAGTAAATAGGGTAATTAAGGGTAAAAAATGATATTTTTATTACCCTAACACATGTACTAATTCTATTGGACAAGTTTTATTAGACCAAAAACAACCTTAGTAATAAAATATGACCATTTAGGCCCACTTGGATTAGATTAGGACATTTATTATTAATTTATTTAAAGAAGGGTTAAAATAGTTAAAATCAATGTTTAATAAGTAAATCATTTTTCATATGCGGTTATACATAAGATAAATTCGGATATAAATATTCATTAGAAAGACAAAAATATTTCCTACATAATGGTATTTTATTTGTAATTTTTAGACATTAAATAATTTAATTCATTTTTGACACAACTATAATGCAGTAATTATCTTATTAATGAAATATTGACATAATTGATGTTATAAATACCAAAAAAAATATAATTTGAGACTTTTTATGAATTCCACTAATTTTATAGGTTAATATAACATGTTATTCTTGACTTAATTAACAGTTTTAGAACTTATCATTCTGTTATGATTTTCACAAAAATCAATTACTAAATATTGTCAAAATTGACATAAAATAGTTATTAAAAAAATATTATATTATTAATTGTTATTTTATTCCTAAAAATATATGGTTCGTCCAAATGACTTATATAAAGTTATATATATTAATAATAAACAACATGGGGTTCGTTTGGCTTGATATACTATGTTTATTAACCTTATAGTATAAGAACACAAGAAGACACGGTAAAAGTAAAATTTATTAACTTAATGTTAAATCTATATGATAAGGTTAAAATAGGAACCTAAACTTGTCTAAATTCTATTTTATGAGAGTATTTCTTCCCATCCCTACCTTAGCCTCGAAATAAATCAATTTGGAGCTATTTATAACCGAACATGACTTTATAATAAAATAATATTTTTTGTTATTCCAAAGGTGCCCCTCTCCTCCCTTATAAAAGGGCACCTCCTCCCCCTCTTCCTAACACGACTTTGAGCCTTCAAGCTCAGCTAAACCATGAACATTTCTTCTCTCCACATCCCTAGAAACATCCTAGAGGTTCTGGTCTTCTTCAAAGACCAATTTTAGTGCCCTAAAAGGAGGTCTCAAAGAAGCACTTCAAAGAAGAGGTAATGTCTGTTACCGATTCTTTCATCATTATTTCTTCTTCCACTTCTTCTTATTTAGTTGTTTCATTATTAATTAATAACATCAGTATCAATAATATTCTGATATGTTATTATATGTATGAAATAAACCTATATCACTATCTATCCATCCTATGGAAAAACAAATCACCGTGCGTGCGTACGTACGGAATACCGTGTTCACGCCGTGGTGTAATCTATTTTCCACCACCACCTTACTTGGATGGGTATAATGGAGTAAATAATGACTATATATGTCTATTATAAAGTGATACTGATTCTGAAATAGTATACATACACTCCAATACAATTCCACGATCAAATGAATGATATCATCTCTCGTGCGTACGTACAGAATACCGTCTCCATGATGTGATTCGACTCATTCTACATGATCTTCATATCATAATGATTATATAAATGAATTGAATGAATGAATATGATATATATTACACTAATAAAATTCTGGAAATTAGGTATCTATAACCTAAAGAGAATAATAAGAATTTATTCGACAAAACACACATAAGAACAAAAAGTTATAAACACCTGAATAACAAGTGGCAATGAAATATTACTACTAAGAAGCTAAGAATATGACCAAATATGATATCATAAAAATATGTATGATTCTGGAATAAGTCAATAACATTATTTAAATCATTATAAAGGTGTTTCGGACACGTACAAAGCATATCAGACCTAAGGTAAGGGAAATATCACAATCTCATTTTTATCCATGATTGTTTATACTTTGGCACTTACTAGGGTGTATTTTATCATCAAAATCCATGTTTCCTCAATATGTAATATTATTTACATCCACCTACAATTGTTTAAATCCAATTTTACCCTTTTGGTGAGTTTTTATTAAACGATATGAAAGGAATCTTTTGTCGTTTTTCATATGAGATACTTTTTGACTTTTCTGACAAAAGTACAAGAAAAATGTTTTTTTAACTTATACGGCATGAATGGATTTTTAAAACATTATTTCCAAGAAGCATCCTTTACATGTTTTCAAGGTCATTTTTAATCAACTTCTTTTAGTTTAAAATTCTATGACATGTTAAGAAAGGAAAAATGTTTTTGAAGTAGAAAGGATATTTTCTTCAAGAATGGAGTTGAAGTGTTTTATCAAAATTATTCTCCATATAAGATAATAAAGGGTTCTGTTTTTATCCCTATTATTACATTGATTTGATTATGTTATGATGGAATTATATTTTTATGAATTCTTTTATCTTATATGAATTGTTTTATGATGTCACGATGTTTAAATATTCCCATTTTTATTACATGGGTTATGATGTGATGTATGGTTTATGATTTTGTAGCACACATAAGAATGGTATCATTATGAGATGGGTGGGACCTATATCTCCCTCCAATGCATTGGGTAAAGATTTTATATCTCATGAGACAGACATGGCTGGAACGGTAGTTTATACCGGTTCAGTGAAACAGGACTGAAATGAGGGTGACTCAGTTCAGAAATGGACTTTGTCCACTATGATAGTCTTGGAAATGAGTCTTGACTAATAGGAAATGATTCTCTATGATTGTGAGTGTATACCTAAAAGTTTCATGTTCTACGTTATGATTATTGGGATTTCATTTCACTTCTATGATTCATCCCATGTTATGAAATTATGCTCCCTTTTGCAGATTATGATTTCCAAAATGTTATGTTCTTATGAATATGATGTGATTGATATTTCTTTTGTTTACCCTTACTGAGCATTTGAGGTCACCCTTTTTTATGTTTTATTTCATCAGGTCAGGAAGAAGGTTATTAAGTAGAATATACCAAAAAGGGACTCTAGATATGATGAAATAAATGGGAGGCATAGTAGATGCTTTATGAACCAGTTGTTTATGTTTCCCAGTTTCTAAAGACAATATACCTATACATTCCTTTCTTGGTTTTGTTATATGTTGTAATAAGTGTGCTTCAATTTTGAATTAATAACAATTTATGTAATGTATGGGTCGTTATAGTTGGTATCAGAGAAAAGGTATAGTCAACCTTTGGAAACTAGGATGTGAAAGCCTTAGTAATAACCTTAAAGATAAGTCTAAGAATAGAATACAATATTAGTGTTTTAGAAATGGCCATGAATAACCTAGGATAAGACCTTTAGTGTGAAATTTTATTCTTGATTATGTGGTTTTCCTATTATAATTACTGTTTCTCACACTATTCTCCTTGGTTTTAGTCAATGGCTGGAACCCAAAGGAACCGTGTTAATGCGGAATGCGACGGGCAATGCAATTATTGTCCCCCTGAGCAACCAAACGTTATGGGAGCCAGAATAAAAAATCTTGTAGCCATGCTCACACAACTTTCTCAAGCTATGAATCATGCAGGACATCCAAACGGCCAAAGGAAGGAGAAACATTCTGTTGAATCCTTCATGAGACAGCGTCCACCATCATTCAGCGGGTCTACTGATCCATTAGGTACTGAACAATGGATTAGTACTACTGAAAAGATATTTTCAGTTCTTCAATGTTCTGATCATGATAAAGTCATCTTAGTAGTGTATCATTTGGAAGGTGATGCTGATCAATGGTGGAATCTTATTCAGAATATGAGGCAAAGGGATGAAATTCAGTCCATGGAATGGGACGAGTTCAAGAACTTATTTTTCAATAAGTACATCCCTCGTATTCTTCGAAAAAAGATGGAAAAAGAGTTTCTTGAACTGAAGAAAAAGGATGATGAATCTGTTGGTACCTATGAAGAAAATTTTACAAGACTTTCAAGGTATTCTTTTGGTATTATTATCCAACCTGAGAGTAAGATCGATCGATTCATTAGTGGCTTAAAACCAAGTCTTCGAAGGGCCTTAGCCATAAGGGACTTCAATAACTACGAGGAAATCATTCGATGTGCTCTCAAAGTTGATATGGAGATTGGAGTAACCCATCAGTCATATGGGTTTGATAAGAAGAGGAAAATGGAATTCAAAGGAATATCTAAAGATCACACTGAAAATAAGATGAGCATTCCCTTATGCTCAAAGTGTGGAATGAAACATGGAGGGAGTTTTCTTAAAGGGACAAGTAAATGTTTCAAATGTGGAAAGGAAGGTCATCGGGCATTTGAATGCCACGATGATCGGAAGAAGATGTCTAATGATGCAAAAAAAGTAAGGGATACACAGAATGAACCTACTACACTTCAATGTTTCAAGTGCAAGGAGATGGTACATTTGACAATAAATGCTCTAATCCAAGGGTTGATGATGATGGTTGACGTCAACAAACTCTTAAGGCTAAAAACAAAAGAAAGTCACATGAAATTTCTATCATCGATGTGGAGTACGATAACGATGTGGTTAAAAGTAAACATACCATCCACTCTAAAATAGGAAATGTTTTATTTGATTCTGGATCCACCCATTACTTTATTTCAGAAGAATTTTCCAAGGGTATCATCGTATTACCTCAACAATTAGATTTTGAGTTAGCTGTGACAACACCTAATGGCACAACAGTCACATCAAAAGATTATAATTCTTCTCCGATTGAAGTTTGTGGGAAAGTGCTTCCGGAAAATCTTGTGATCCTTTGTATAGTGGAATTTGATGTGATTCTTGGGAAAGATTGGCTTTCTATACTTGGAGCTCATATCAATTGCCAAAGAAGGGAAGTCACATTTCATATTCCAGACCAATCTATGATCATCTATCGATGCAAGGATGAACATAAAATTCTAGTGGAAATTTCTTCCATTTTATGGGTATTGATTCCACTAAATGAAGGTTATTTTTCTCAAATGGTTGGTGAGAAAATCACGATTAAGAATATTCCCATTGTACGGGAGTTTGATGATGTCTTTCCGGAGGAATTACCGAGTCTTCCACCAAATCGTGAAGTTGAGTTTTCAAAAGAACTCGTATCGGGTGCTTTGCCTATTTCAAAGACACCTTATAGAATGGCCCCAATTGAGTTGCAGGAATTGAAGAATTAACTCCAAGAGAATCTTGATAAGGGGTTCATACGCCCTAGTGCGTCACCTTGGGGAGCACCTGTTCTGTTTGTTAAGAAGAAAGATGGATCAATGAGACGCTGTATTGATTATCAAGAACTTAACAATATCACTATCAAGAACAAATATCCTCTCCCACGCATTAATGACCTATTTGGCCAACTACGCGGAGCTCAATACTTTTCCAAGATTGATCTTCGTTCATGGTATCATCAATTAAGGTTCAAAAGGGAGGATATACCAAAAACGTCTTTCCGTACAAGGTATGGACACTATGAATTTATAGTGATGCCATTTGGTCTTACTAATGCCCCTTCTATATTCATGGATCTAATGAATAAAGCCTTTAAAGACAATCTTGATCAGTTTGTGGTAGTCTTTATAGACGATATTCTTGTCTATTCAAAGTGCAAGGAAGAACATGAAGATCACATGATAATTATATTGAAGACCCTGAGACAGGAGAAGCTTAATGCCAAATTTACCAAGTGTGAATTTTGGATTCAAAAAGTTGCATTTTTGGGTCACATAATCTCAAAAGAAGGGATATCTGTGGATCCAGCAAAAACAGAGGTTATAGAAAGATGGTTGAGACCAACAACAGTGACTGAGATCTGAAGTTTTCTTGGTTTGGCTGGATATTATCGACGTTTTGTGAAATATTTTTCACGATTATCTAGTCCACTCACCAAGTTGACTCGGAAAGGAGTTAAGTTTGTTTGGATGGAGGAATGTGATGAGAATGTCAAGGAGTTGAAAAGAAGGTTATCCAGTGCACCTGTGCTCACACTGCCTTGTAGTGGAGAAAGGTTTGTGATCTACAGTGATGCATCCAAGAAGGGATTGGGGTATGTTCTTATGCAAAATGATATGGTGATAGCTTATGTCTGACGACAGTTGAAAATCAATGAGCAAAATTACCCAACACATGATTTGGAGTTAGCTGCAGTAATCTTTGCATTAAATATTTGGAGGCATTACCTTTATGGTGAAAGGTGTGAAATTTATACTGATCATAAAAGTTTAAAGTATATTTTCACACAAAAGGAGCTGAATATGAGCCAAAGAAGATGGTTGGAGCTGATTAAGGATTACGACTGCTCAATCCATTACCACCCTGGGAAAACAAACAAGGTCGAAGATGCATTAAGTCGACAAGACCATGCTAGTTTATCCATGATGTGGATCACAAAAGATCCAATATTTATGGATTTACAAAGGATAGGTCTTGGAATTATAATGAAAGGGGAAAATCGTATCTTTCACAAATGAATGTTTAACCATCTATACATGTGACGATTAAAGAGGCACAGAAAGAAGATGCTGAGTTACAAAATATGGTGAGAAATGTTCCTGAATTCAACCTTGATTGTGATGGGATAATAAAGTTCACGGATCGGGTTTGTGTTTCTCCCATCCCCGAATTAAATAAGGATCTGCTGGATGAGGCACATAGTACTTCATTCTCTATTCATCCTGGAAGCACGGAGATGTATAGGGACCTGAAAGAGTACTTCTGGTGGGATGGCATGAAATGAGATGTTGTTGAATACGTTTCTCAATGCTTGGTTTGTCAACAAGTTAAAGCTGAGAGATAGAAGTCTAAGGGGATGTTACAACTATTACCCATACCTGAATGGAAATGGGAAAACATTACCATGAACTTTGTCACAGGACTTCCTAAAACATCCAAAGGCAATAATGCTATCTGGGTCATAGTTGATCGTCTTACAAAGTCTGCACACTTCATTGCTATTAGAGAGTATTTCTCTCTGGACCAGCTTTCCAGGATATATGTAATGGAAGTGGTAAGATTTCATGGAGTTCCACTTTCTATTATATCTGATCGGGATCCGAGATTTACCTCAAAGTTCTGGTGAAGTCTTTAGCATACTCCGGATACAGAGTTGAGTTTCAGAACTGCTTATCATCCTCAGACAGACGGTCAGTCTGAGAGAACAATTGAAACTCTAGAAGATATGTTGAGAGCTTTCTCTATGGATTTCAAAGGTGGTTGGGATCAACACCTACCTTTGGTGGAATTTTTTTATAATAATATCTTTCACTCCAGTATTCAGATGGCTCTTTATGAATCTCTCTATGGAAGGAAATGCAGGACTCCAACTTGCTGGGATGAAGTTGAGGAAGGAAAGATATTAGGACCTGATCTCGTTGATGAAATGGCAGAAAAGGTCAGATCTATTCAACAACACATAAGAGCAGCTCAGAGTCGACAGAAAAGTTATGCCGACAATCGAAGAAAAGACCTAGAGTTTGAAGTGGGTGATAAAGTGTTCTTACAAATATCTCCCTGGAAGAGGGTTATGAGATTTGGAAAGAAGGGGAAGTTTAGCACTAGATATATCGGTCCTTTAGAAATACTGGATCGTGTTGGGAAGGTAGCTTACCGATTGGCGCTTCCACCGAATCTCTCTCAAGTTCACGATGTGTTCCATGTATTTCTCCTAAGAATGTACATACCTAATCCTTCACATGTACTCAGCTCAGAAGTTGTACCGCTGCAGCAAGATCTTTCTTATGAAGAACAACCGATAGAGATTCTGGATCGTAGCGAAAAAGTCCTTCGAAACAAGACCACTTGATTGGTGAAAGATTTATGGAGGAACCACCAATTAGAAGAAGCTACATGGGAGCTTGAGGATATGATGAGGGAGAGGTATCCTCATCTGTTTGTTACAATGTGACGAATTTCGAGGGCGAAATTCATTTTAAGGGGGGTATAATGTAACACCCGAGACATTTATGTTATATAAATCATCAAAGGAATCTTTTTCTACACACAAAACATTCTTGGTTTGCTTTACACGAAATCGCGAGTTTCCCCAATAGGTTGCGTCGTACGCAATACCGAGTTTCACTAAACAACGATATACTATTAAAATATTATTAAAAATAGCTGTTATGAATAGTAATATACACTTTTTGAAATTTTGAAATTTTTATTTTTTCAAAATGGACTTCATTTTTGGATTCGTGATATCGAAATTAGCCTAGGGTGAAATTTTGGTATTTTTCTGAAAAAATTAAATTTTTATGAATAGTGAAACCACTAAGTGGTAGTTAAAAAAACTAAATTTTTCATAAAACGTAATTTTACCGCTTCTGTGAGTGGAATTTTGAAAATCCGAGAGACATGGTTGATGTCAGTAAGTAAAATGTGGTTCAATGAGATGAAAATAATTTTTTGGTGAATAGTAACTTTTTACTTTTTTTACCATGGTTAAAAGTAAATAGGGTAATTAAGGGTAAAAATGATATTATTATTACCCTAACACATGTCCTAATTCTATTGGATAAGTTTAATTCGACCAAAAAAAACCTTAGGAATAAAATATGACCATTTAGGCCCACTTGGAATAGATTAGGACATTTATTATTAATTTATTTAAAGAAAAGTTAAAATAGTTAAAATCAAAGTTTAATAAGTAAATCATTTTTAATATGCAGTTATACATAAGATAAATTCGACTATAAATATTTATTAGAAAGATACAATGATTTCCTACATAATGGTGTTTTATTTGTAATTTTTTGACATTAGATAATTTAATTTATTTATGACACAACGATGATGCAGTAATTATCTTATTAATGAAATATTGACATAATTGATGTTATAAATATCCAAATAAATATAATTTTAGACTTTTTATGAATTCCATAAATTTTCTAGGCTAATATTACATTATAGTATTGATTTAATTAACATTGATCTAACTTATCATTCTGTTATGATTTTCACAAAAATCAATTACTAAATAGTGACAAAATTGACATAAAATAGTTTTCAAAACACATATTATATTATTAATTGTTATTTTCTTCCTAAAAATCTAAGGTTCGGCCAAATGACTTAGATAAAGTTATATATATTAATAATAAACAACTTGGGGTTCTTTTGGCTTGATATAGTAAGTTTATTAACCTTATAGTATAAGAACACAAGAAGACACGGTAAAAGTAAAATTATTTAACTTAATGTTAAATCTACATGATAAGTTTAAAATAGGAAACTAAACTTGTCTAAATTATATTGGATGAGATAATTTCGACCCATACACACCTTATCCTCGAAATAAATCAATTTGGAGCTATTTAAAACCGAACTAGACTTTATAATAAAATAATATTTATTGTTATTCCAAAGGTGCCCCTCTCCTCCCTTATAAAAGGGAACCTCCTCCCTCTCTTCCTCACACCACACTGAGCTTTCAAGCTCGGCCAAACCCTACCAATTTATTCTCTCCACTTACCTAGAAACATCATAGATTTTCTGGTCTTCTTCAAAGACCCATTTTAGTGCCCTAATAGGAGGTCTCAAAGAAGCAATTCAAAGAAGAGGTAATGTCTATTACCAATTATTTCATCTTTATTTCTTCTTCCACTTCTTCTTCTTTAGTTGTTTTATTATGAAATAATAACAATAGTATCACTCATATACTGATATGTTATTATAAGTATTAAAAAACCCTATTTCACCATCCATCCATCCTACGGAAAAAGAAATCATCGCGCGTGCGTACGTGCGGAATACCGTCTCCACGCCGTGGTGTAATCTATTTTCCACCACCACCTTACTTGGATGGGTATAATGGTGTAAATAATGACTATATATCACTATTATAAAGTGATACTGATTATGGAATAGTATACATACACTCCAATACAATTCCACGATCATAGGAACGATATCATCACTCGTTCGTACGTATGGAATACCGTCTCCACGATGTGATTTGACTCATTCTACATGATCTTCATTTCATAATGATTATATAAATGAATTTAATGAATTAATATGATATATATTAAACTAATACCATTCTGGAAATTAGGTATCTATAACCTAAACTGAATAATAAGAATTTATTCGACAAAACACGCATAAGAACAAAAAGTTATAAACACCCGAATAACAAGTAGCAATGAAATATTACTACAAAGAAGCTAAGAATATGACCAAATATGATATCATAAAAATATGTATGATTATGGAATAATTCAATAACATTATTTAAATCATTATACAGGAGGTTCGGACACGTACAAAGCATATCGGACCTAAGGTAAGGGAAATATCACAATCTCATTTTTATCCGAGATTGTTTATACTTTGGTATTTACTGGGGTTTATTTTATCATCAAAATCCATGTTTCCTCAGTATGTAATATTATTTCCATCCACCTACAATTTTTTAAATCCAATTTTCCCCTTCTGTGAGTTTTTAGTAAAGGATATGAAAGGAATCTTTTTTCATTTTTCGTAGGAGGTACTTTTTTACTTTTCTGAAAAATGTACGAGAAGATTGTTTTTTAACTTATACGACATGAATGGATTTTTAAAACATTATTTCCAAGAAGCTTACTTTACATGTTTTCATGTTTATTTTTAATCAACTTATTTTATTTTAAAATTGTATGACATGTTAAGAAAGGAAACATGTTTTTGAAGTAGAAAGGATATTTTCCTCAAGAATGGAGTTGAAGTGTTTTATCAAAATTATTTTCCATCTAAGATAATAAAGGGTTCTATTTATATCCCTATTATTACATTGATTTTATTATGTTATGATGGAATTATATTTTTATGAATTCTTTTATCTTATATTAATTGTTTTATGATGTCACGATGTTAAAAATATTCGCATTTTTATTACATGGGTTATGCTATGATGTATGATTTATTATTTTGTGGAACACATAAGAATGGTATCATTATGAGATGGGTGGACCTATATCTCCCCCCAATTCCTTGGTTAAAGATTTTATATCTCATGAGATAGATATGGATAGAACAGTAGGTTATACCGGTTTAGTGAAACATGACTGAAACGAGGGTGAATCGGTTCAGAAATGGACTTTGTCCACTAAGATAGTCTTGGCAATGAGTCTTGACTAATGAGAAATGATTCTCTATGATTTTGTGTGTATGAAAAAATGTTTCATGTTTTAAGTTATGATTATTGGGATTTCATTTCACTACTATGATTTATCCCATGTTATGAAATTATGCTCCCTTTTGCAGGTTATGATTTCCAAAATATTATGTTCTTATGAATATGATGTGATTGATTTTTTTTGTTTACCATTATTGATAATTTGAGCTCACCCTTTTGTATGTTTTATTTCCCTAGGTTAGGAAATAGGTTATTAAGTATAATATCCCAAAAAGGGACTCTAGATATGGTGAAATAAATGGGAGGCAAAGTAGATGCTTTATGAACCAGTTGTTTATGTTTCCCAGTTTCTAAAGACACTATACCTATACGGTCATTTCTTGGTTTTGATATATGTTGTAATAAGTGTGCTTCAATTCTTAAGTAATAACAATGTATGTAATTTATGGGTCGTTATAACACAACTCTTTACATTCCATTTGGTCTTAACATGGTAATCTTGTTTGAGGAAGTGTCGACTTCTTCCCCCTCAAAGCGATGGGATTCAGTCACACACCACATAGAATTTATTAAGGATGGGTTTAATGAAATTATATGAAAAATATTATATATTTATACATGTATAATAATGATTTATATATACATATATATATATATATATATATTTCAACTATATACATTCATTCAATAAGATAATAAAAATAGAAACATCGTTCATGTGTACGTATGACTTACTGTCTCTATGAACATTGTATTCAACTTCATAATTAATTATGAGATATATAATTATAATTAAAATATAATATAAATACATGGTATTTATATCATTATATATATTTGGAAATAATGATATAAGTATAGGGACCAATGATATAAAAAATTAGGACACATGTGGAGAAAAAAAGAAAATATTACACAAAGGTGAAACCTCAATATATGATCATTAATATGTAGGTAATATAAGGTCCTAATAAAACCAAATACGGAAAAATATATAATAATTTTATTATTTAAAATATTTATTATATATTTATATTTATTATACCAGAATCATGTATGAGAACAGAGAGAGTCAAGACACAAGTTAAGGGGAATTTCATCTCACAATTAATTGCCAATAGATTCTTGTCATGTTCACAAATATTTAAATTTATATGGTTTATGTATTGAACGTGGTTGAATTATATGTATATATTAATTAATGTTATGTTTATCCACATATAAATTATAATATCCTTCTTTTATGGGGTTTAACTTTCAAAATTCAAAAATCAGTAAAACAGTTTTTTCTCAATCTGCCTTCTCTGAGACTCATTTTTTATTATGCACCTATGAACTGTTTTGAAGAGTATGTACATAAATTATACAGGTTATATAATTAATATCATTATCTTCATGAAATAATATGTTTAATGTTATTTCATATTGACACATGAAGTGTTTGAACCCAAGTTATCATGTTATAAGAGTCTATTAAGACAATCAAATCGCTTTTCGAGATTGTTCATGTTTAAAATTAATTTGATGAAATATTATGATACATATCTCAGTAATATTCCTGATTTCCAATTTCCTTTATTTATTCACGTTATCTTAATTTTTAGAAAAAAATTTCCACACTTTTGTACTTATGATTATGTTTTTATGTAAAATCAGATCATCTCTCTCTTTGGTAAGAAATCAATTTAATTTGAAAACCATGATTCCAAAACTGTTTTCTAAAATGATTTAAAATATATTTTAAAACCATTTTCAAGGAAAAATGCTTTTAAATTTTTTTTTTTATTTTAAAATCATCAGTTTTAATTTTTAATTCTATTTTGATATAAAATTATTTTGAATATTTTATTATGCTATAGAATGTATTTTTTAAATAAGAAAAGATATTTTCGTCAAGAAATTATTTTGAATTATCATTAAAAATTATTTCCTATATTATATGACATCATGTGGCATTACTTGTAAATTTATGTTGTAATTATATAATGTTTCTATTCATATTATTTCTTTGAATGGATTATTTTTTTCGATTTGCTGATGCTTATGCGGCCCTGTATCACATTCACATGTTATATGATTTTGAAACCCCCTTATTTTCTTGTTTTTTTTGGTTAAGATGCAATGATTTTTAAACCTTCCTCTTTGCATGAATTATGATATATTTACATTTTTATGATAACTATTTCATTTTACGGGTTATGATATCTCTATTTATGATTGTGTGGAACATGTATGTATTATTTCTTTATATAATAGGTGAGACCTATATCTCCCTCGAATTCATTGGGTAATATTTTATATCTCATGAGATAAAATAATATGGTCTTGGATGTTATCCTTTACTACTATGATGGCCTTATGAGTGAACCTTGACTACTAATATGGTATGAGGAGTGAACTCATCTTGCTATTATGTCCATGGGAGTGAACCATAAATAATATGATTGTGTGAGAGAAGAACACAGAATGCTACGATGGTATTGGTAGAAATTCCTTGGATACTATGGAAATAAGTATATGATCATGTGTTTTCGACAATTCTATGACCTACTCCTATGTTATTTTCTCATTTCTCTTGTCCTTTACATCATTTTTATTCATTTATTATTAAATTCCATGATTTATGGCATCATTAATGTATATGAACTTTAATATATAGAGTATGATCTTCTATTTTCATGATCATATTCTCGTACCAATATTTTCATGTTTACGCTAACATGTCTCCCTTGTTTACACTTACTGAGCATTTTAGATATCACCATTTTATGTTTGCTTCACCATGTTATGATGTAATATAATATGGTTGATTTATCTAAGAATGATGCTAGTCAAGAAGAAACTACTGTGTGGTAATGTATCTCACATATGTATTAGTTTTTATGCTTCCATGTATCCAAAGGCATTATACAAACTATGATATTTGTGGTCCTATTTGTATAATGTTTAAGTATTCTAACAAAGTTATTTAATTTTAGTGTTTGAAAAGTGATGGTGATTATAGTTTGTATTAGATAAAATATATTTTTAATGGTTGGAATCTAGGTTGATAAAACCTTACTGAGAACCCAAAAGGCATGTCCAGGGATATTTTTATGGGTAAAGAAAAGATTATGAAAATGTCCTACAATTTTGGTGAATGAAAGAGTTAGTGCTTTCCTATACATAAATCCATGTATAGATAATATAACTTTATTTGGATTTGGCACAGATATATGTAGGTGTAACAACACTGAATATGTGTTCTGGGCTAGACACAGGGTAATATGGTACACGGTAATGGGTTTTGTTGCATACTTGGATTAAAAATACTCAGAAAATTGATTTGGGAATTGAAAAAAAATATTCACGAACTATTATAATGGATTTAATCCAAAATTGACAATGAATAACCTAGGATAAACATAATTTTTTATAGATTCCCAAAATGCAACTCCCACGATTTAGTACTACAAGTGTAAGGAGAATGGGAATTATGCTAACTATTATCCAAACCCAAGGTATATTCATGATTGTTGATGTCAGCAACCTCTTTGGCCACGTGATAAAGCGAAATATCATGCAATCGCTATATCTTATGAGGGGTTCAATAATGGTGCAATGAATGTTACTCTTACCATGTACTCTATAACTATTAATTTCATATATTATTCTGCATCTACCCACTCTTTCATATCTAATGATTTTCAAAGGGTGTTAACATTATTCAAAAACAATTAGTGGTCAAATTAGTAGTGAAAAACCCAAAGTGTATGATGATTTTTCCTCAAGTATTTTATTCCCCTCTTGAATATGGTTGTGGGAATATGCTTATAGAAAATCATGTAATTTTTCCTTTGGATAAAATTGATTTCCTCAGAGGCATGGATTGTCTATATCTACATAAATCCCACATCAATTATTAATAAGTGAAGTTACATAACATATTTCAAACCATCCTATGATCATCCATCAATGTAATGATAATTCATAACATCCTGTGGATATTACATCCAGTGTGTGGGTCTTAATTCTCATTCAAAGGTGTTATTTATTTCAAATGGTTTGGGATAATATAAATATCGATGATATGATTATTGTTCAGTATTTTTGGGATGTCTTTCCAGAAAATTTTCCTCGACTTCCGCAAAAATGTCATGTTGATTCCTCCATAGAAATTATACTTGGTTACAAACCAATATGAATGACCCCTTATAAAATGGCCCCAATTGAGTTATAGGAATTGAAGAAGAAACTATATGAAATCCTTGATAAGGTAATATTTCATACATGTGTGTCACCTTGGGGTGCACTGATTTTTTGTGAAAGAGATATATGTTTCAATGAAACTATAAATTGATTATCAGGAGTTGAATAACATCAAAATCAAGAAAATGTATCCTCTTTCCTATATTTAGGACCTCTTTGATCAACTGCGTAGATCTCAATTCTTTTCCAAGATTGACCTTTGTTCTGGACTTCATTAATTGAGGGTTCAGATGGAGGATATATCCAAGAGGGATTTCTGTAAAATCTATCATCACTAAAAATATATAGTGTTTTATTTTGGTATTACTAATTCCTCATATATCTTCATGTACTTATTTAATTGTGTATTTAGATATTACTTTGTAATATTTATGGTAGTCATTATTTATGATATTCTTATATATTGAAAGATAAAGGATGGTCATGATGATCACATGAGTATTTTACTGAAGACCCTAAGGAATGATAACATAGATGAAAAATTTACAAATTGTGAATTTTGGATGCAAAATGTTTCATTTTTTGGTCAAGTAATCTCAATAGATGGTATAGAAGTACATTCATCAAATACATAGTCTATTTAATGATTTCTTAGACCGTCCATAGTGACTCAGGTCCATATCATTCATTGTATAGGTGGATATTATTGAAATTTTGTTGAGAATTTATCATGATTATCTATTCCTTTGACCAGTTCAACTCGTAAGGGTGTTATGTTCCTCTGGAATGATGAATGTGAGTAAAATTTAAAGGAACTAAAAATAAGGTTGTTCATTGCACTTTTAATCACATTTTCATTCAGTGGTGAAGGGTTTTTAATATATATTAATGAATCTAAGAAGGTATTGGGATGTATTCTTATGAAAAAATAACATGGTTATACCCTCTGCCTCATCAAGGTTGAAGATTCAAGAGAAAATTTACCAAACACATTATTTGGATTAATCGATGGAATTTTTTTCATTAATTATATGGAGGTATTATGTTAATAAGGAAAAGTGTGATATATATATATTTATAATAAAAAGTATGAAATATATATTCACATATAAGGAGTTGAACATGCGCTAGAGAATATTGTTAGAGTTTATAATGGATTATCACTGGTCAATACATTACCACCTTGGGAACGAAAATTAGGTTTTAGATGATTTTAGTTGAAAACATAATTCTATCTTATAAATGATGATGATCACAAATATCCAATACTTATATAATTAAAATGGATTGATCCAAGAATTTCTAAAGGAAGGGGAAAACATTTTCTTTCTCAAATGATTGTTCAAACCTCTTTCCATGTAATGAATAATGAGGTATATTAGGTAGATGAGGAGAAATAAAATAAGGATATATATGTTGCTGAGTTTAACATTGTCTATGATGGAATGATAAGATTTAGGAACGATGTATGTGTTCCTTCCATGCTAGATTTTACAATGTAGTTGTAAGATGAAGCTCATAGTTCGTCATTCTCTATTAATCCTTGATGTATAAAGATTTATATGCACATAAAATAATACTTATTGTGTAATTTAATGAATTGAGATATCTCGAAGTTTGTATATTTTTGTTTCTTATTCTATAAAGATAAGTTTTAAAGACAAAATTCTAAAGGTATGTTTCATCCATTACCCATACTAGAATTTAAATTGGAGAGAATCACTATAGATTTTGCTGTTGGACAACACAAAACCTCTAAAGGGTTTAATAATATATTGGTGGTAATTGATCTACTTACTAAGTCAACGCATCCCAATTCTTTTACATTAAATTTATCTCCTGATACGATTTCACGAATATACGTTAAATTTGTGACAACTTTTAATGATGTACAACATTCTATTATATCAAATTGTGATATGAGGATTACCTCAATGTTCTGGTGAATTAATCAGAAACCACATGACATGTAATTGAGTTTATGCACTTCTTATCATCCACAAATATATGTCTTTTCTATAATTACAATTCAACAACAAGATAAAATGTGGAGATATTGTTCTGTTGATTTAAAAGGTGGTTGGGATCAACATATTCCTCTAGTTTTTTTTCATAAAATAATATCTATCACACATGAATTCATATGGAACCTTATGAATCCCTTTTTTGGAAGAAATATAGAGCTCCAGCATGCTGGGATGATGTTGGAGAATGAAATATATTATGACATGGGATCATCGAAGAAATATTAGAGAAGGTTAGAATACTTCAAAATCATATCAATGAATCTCTAGGTCAGTATAAAACTTATATAGATAAAAATTTCTGTGATCTAGAATTTTATGTTGGTGAAATATTGTTTTTATGAATCTCACCCTAAAGAATGGAATGAGATACTATAATAAAGGAAAACAAATCCCTAGTTATATCACCTCTTTTAAATTCATGATTTTTTCAAGATGGAAGCCTATTTCTTGGTAATTATGAAAAATCTCTCTCAAATCCATGATGTGATCCATGTATCACTCCTATGTAAGTACATACTTGACCATTATCATGCACTGAACTCAGAGGCCATACCGCTGGAGGAAAATCATTATTATGAAGAGAAACCTACTAAAATTATGGACCGATCAGATAAATTTATAAAAAAATGCCATTAACATGGTAAATTATTTCTAAAAATAATACCATTTAGAAGAACCTATGGGGGAAAATGAGGATATGATGAACCAGAAGTATCCTCATTTTTTTTACCCAAGTAATGAATTTTGATGGTGAAATTCATTTTATACTGGTAGAATATAACACCATCAGTTTTTGTGGCCCTGTTTTATTATAAAACTCTAATTTTCATCTCTCAACGAACTATATAAATTATTCTTTTAACACTAAACTGAATTTTTATAATTTATATGCAACACTGAGTTGGCTCATGATACTTGAAACACCGAGTTTGTATATAATACACACAACACTCAGTTGGAGTAGGATACATGAAACACTGAGTTTCTATGAAAAATTATATTACTTCTTAAATAATATAATGATAATCTATCCATTAAAACTAGTTATATAAATAGTAAAAAATAATTTTAAAAATTTATAAATTTTTATATAAATTAAATGTATTGATAATAAAAGAGATGATTTTAAGTAAAGTAATTTTATGTCAAGAAATACCATTTTTAATATACTTCTAAAAAATTAAATTAAGAAAAATTTATAAATTTAATTTTATAAATTAAACCAAATTTTTGAATATATAATTTCAAAATTATATTAGTGTGAAATTTTTTAATTTTTATGAGAAACTTCATTTTTTAATCAATAGTGAAATTTATTGTTATTTAAATAAAAATTTATTTTTAATAAAATTTATTTATAAGGATAAACTATATTTTCGTTAGGTTTCAATGTTGAATTTCATAATAGTTTTTTCATGTAAACCTACTTTGATCATTATAACCATTTCCACATTTAAATTGGATATAAAGACTTTTCAATCATGTGATCTTTTTTACTATAAAAACCAGTAGTGTCGTCCAAATAGTAGGATTAATTTAAAATTAATTTCTACAACATATATTATTAAATTAGGAAAATTGGTTTCCATATTTGGATTCAAAATAATTTATAATGTCTAATAAGGTCTAATATTTTTTTACAAAATAGATCAGTTAAGGTTATTACAATTTATTACATAGCTTAAAAGAAAAATAAGTATAATAAAGTACTAAACCTTAAATATATGACCCAACATTATCTAGAAACTTGTCCCACACCCATTGGTTGTAAATAGTTCGTCCATAAACATTAAATTCTTGTTTGGGTTGGTTTCTTATGACATTTTATAGATCATAGTGTGTTCACACCTAACTTGTTTCTTAGAATTCTATGTGAGTCATTTTCCTTCCCTATAAAAGGTCACCACCACTACCCATTCCAAAAACCTATGAAATCATTTATGTATGGAAAATCTATTACCAATTAGCCTCCCCAAAATCATCCCTTAAATCTTTATATATCCCTTTGGGAATAAGGCCTCTCAAGGAAGCGTTTTGGAAAACACAAAAATGAGATACTCGATTAAGAGGTAACATCTTCTCTCAAACTCCTTTCATTTATTTTTCTTCATCAACCACTAAAATATCTTTATTACATTCTTATTTAAAAACACAATTATATGTGGTATACTATGATTTTATTATGAATGGTTTCATTCTTCAAATACACCCACCTCTATCTAATGGATGTTGAACATATTATTTTTGTGTACGACGAACTACTTACCCACATAACGTTGATTGTTCATTTCTCAACTACCACCATCATGGATGCCATTATAAGGGAAATTATATTTATATATGTCATATATTATATTTATTATATATTTAATATTTTTTATTCCTTTTAAAACACACATCTCTTTATGTTTTGTTTTGTTTTAATATGATAATCGTGTTTGTGGAAGTGTGGACTACCACCCCCTCGAAGTGATGTGATTCGTTCACACACAACATAGATTGTTTTATGGATGGTTTTAATGAAATTGTACGATATATATGATATATTCATGATACTAAAATAATTATATACCCATATAAATATATATATTCCATTTATATCATTTCTTTTAATATGACAATAAAAAAGGAAACAACGTTCATGCATACGTATGACTTACCATCTCCATAAACGGTGTCTTAAATTTCATAATTCTGTTTGATATATATTATAATAATATAAATTTACTGTATATAAATGATATTTATATAATGATAAAAATTATGGGACATTTATATAATTATAAGTATCGACAATATAACAAATTAATTTACATGAAAAGAACAAAGTGAATATTACCAGAAGTGAAACATTAACAGATGATCATTACAAAGAAGGTAATATAAGGTCATAATAAAACCATATATGTTAATAAATATTATAGTATACTTCTGTCAAATATTTTTAATAAATTTATATTTATTATACATGATATTTTTACGAGTATGGAGAGAGTCAAGACATAAGGTACAAGGAATTTCATCTCACATTTTATTATTATGAGATTCATGTTATATTCACCAATCGTTCCTTTTGTGGGGTTTATATAAAAACCACGATTTAAATATATGAATAATATAATTTAATTTATGGTTATTCACATATCTATTCTATTATCCTTCTTTCAATGGGTATAACTTTCAAGTATTACCAAATCAGTAAAACAATTGTGTATCTATTTTTCTATTAAAACTCATGTTTTGTTATGCAAATAAAATTTCTTTAGGTCCATATACTTCCATTAATCATGTTATATCATGAATATCCTTATTTTAATCATATTTTAGGGTTCATGTAATTCCATTTTTTAAAATGAGGTGTATGATCCAAATTTTCCTTGTTATAAATGTTTATTGAGACAATCACTGTAACTCCCAGATATTTTATGAGAAGTATATTTTTTATGACTTATGTTATATGAAACATCAAAGGAATCTTTCACTGCTTATAACACTAACTTGTCTTGCATTACACGCAATCGTGACCTTCCTCGATAGCATGTATAGTACACAATACCGAGTTTCACTATACAACGATATATTATTATTATATTATAAACTATACTTTATGAATAGTATTAACTGAATTTTAAATTTTATAACATTATTATTCATCTTACATTTTTTATAGAACATGGTATGAGAACAGAATAATTTTTTCGTGTAAAATAAAGATTTTTCAAAAAATGCAGTTTTGCCACCTATTGACGGGGCACCCAACTTAAATCTATTTTTTGAAATGTTTATAAGTTAAATTTGACAAAATAAAATTCTTCTTCGGAATCAAGATATAAAAATTTACTTTAGATAAATTTTTCATATTATTTTGGTAACTTTCATATTTTGATGAATGGTAAAAACATACTATATTTTAATTAAAAACAAATTTTTTCATCGCAAACATTTATATGGTCAAATTATAATATTTAATGGTTTTAAAGTATAAATAGAATATATTTTTACCATTTAATATAATTTATTTCATTAGAATTAATTTTACATTGAATTCTTACGTAAAAACATTTCAATATTTGGCAATATGTTTACTCTTAAAACATGTTTGCTTAACAACGAGATTAATTTTAAATTAATTACTGCAACTTATTTTTTTTAATCATGAAAAATGGATTCAATACTTGTAATCAGTGGCTCCAAATTAATTAAATAGGTTACTTTTTACTTTATTATGAATAGTAACTACAGTAATATTTATTTACTGTAGTTAAAGGTAAATCGGGTAATTAAAGGTAAAAATAAGATTATAAAATTACCCTAAGACATGCCAAAATTCTATTGGATGACTAAACGTCGATCCTTATCACCAAAGGGTCATAATAAATTCATTTTATGAACTTTTAACCATTAAAATAATCTAATTATTTTTAAAACCAATGAAAGTGACAACATGTCACTCTCTTAAATCTTATAAGTATAGTAAATATAATTTAGTGATAAACATAATTAAACTTCGAACATGAATAGTCACCAGAAATATAATTCAATTATCTACATCATATGAAATTATTTATAATTTTTAGGGATTAAATAATTATCATTAAATATGACACAATAGTGATGTTGAAATTATTTTATTGATTGAAATATCAAATGAGTGATTTTAAAAGTATTAAAATAAATATTATATGAAATATTTAATGTGATCCACTAATTTATTAGATAAAAATCACATTTTATGAATCTATTAAATATTTTAGTTCGAACATATCTTCTGTATATGTTTTATTTAAACTCAAATAAATGAATACTGTCAAAATTGACACTATTGTTAATTTAATGAAATTACATATTATAAAATTCGTTAAAAATGAAATAAATATTTAAAAAATTTAAATTTAAATTTATATTGTCTAAAATGTAATAAAGTATACAATTATGAACAATTAACAACATTTAAGTAAATATTTTTAATGATTTAAAATTTAGGATATTATTACCATAAATAAAATTAAATAGATTATATAAGGATAAATCATGTTGATAATGTTAAAAATAAATTTCCAACTTGTCTAAATTTTATTTTCTCATGATATTACAACCCTATCTCATCTATGATTCGTATTTGAGTCATTTTTCGGGGTTTTTATGTTGGGTTGGAATTTATTATAAATTAATATTTCTTATAATTCCAAAGGTGCCCCTCTCCTCTCTTATAAAAGGAAACCTCCTCCATCTCAATCTCACATTACATTGAGCCTTAAAGATCCAAAAAAATCTGCCAATTTATCTTTTACACTTCATTAGAAACATCCTAGAGGTCCTGGTCCTCTTCAAAGACCAATCTTAGTGCCCTAAGAGGAGGTTTCAAAGAGGCGCATCGAAGAAAAGGTAATATTATTTACCAATTCGTTCAAATTTATTTCTTCTTCTACTTCTTCTTATTTTCTTGTATATTTATGAATTAATAACATCAATATCAATCATATAGTTATATGTTATTATAAATACGAAACAACCCTATTTCACCTTCTATCCATCCTACGGAAAATGAAATCACTCCGCGTGCGTACGTACGAAATACCGTCTCCACTCAGTGGTGTAATCTGTTTTCCAGAACCACCATACATGGATGGGTATAATGGTGTAAAGAATAAATATATATGATTATGGTAAATTTATATTTATTCTGAAATATTATACATACACTGCAATGAAATTCCACGATCGTGGGAACGATATCATCGCTCGTGCGTACGTACGGCCTACCGTCTCCACGATGTGATGCGACTCGTTCTACATGTTCTTCATTGAATAATGATTATATAAATGAATTTAATGATTAAATATGATATATATAACAATAATAACATTTCGTAAATGAGGTATCTATAACGTAAAAAGAAGAATAAGAATTTACTCGACAGAACACACATAAGAACATAAAGCAATGAACACCCGAATAACAAATAGCAATGAAATATTTCTTATAGGAAGCAATGAATATGGCCATATATGATATCATAGAAATGATTATGATTCCGTAATAAGTCAATGAAATTATTTAAATCATTATACAGGAGGTTCAGACACGTACAAATTATATCGGACCTAAGGTAAGGGAAAAGCTCACAATCTCATTTTTATTAGAGATTGATTATACTTCAACATTTATAGGGGAATATTTATCTTCCATATCCATGTTTCCTCAATATTTTATATTATTTATATCTTCATACAATTGTTTGAATCCAATTTTACCCTTTTGGTATGTTTTTATTTAATGATATTAAAGGAAACTTTTTTCGTTTTTCGTACGAGGTACTTTTTGACTTTTCTGACCTAAGTACAAGAAGAATGTTTCTTTAAATTATACAGAATGAATGGATTTTTAGAATATTACTTCCATGAAGATTCCTTTAAAAGTTTTAATTTTTATTTTTAATCAAATTATTTTATTTTAAAATAAAATGAAATTTTATGAAAGGAAAATGTTTTTCAAGTAGAAAGGATATTTTCCTCGAGAATGGAGTTCAAGCATTTTATCAAAATTATTTTCCATATAATATAATATAGGGTTCTATTTCTAACCCTATTTTTACTTTTATTTTATTATTTTAGGATGGAATTATTTTTATGATGTCCTTTTATCTTATATGGATTATATTATGATGGAACGATGTTTAAGAATCCCATTTGTATTACAGGGGTTATGCTATGACGTATGATTAATGATTTTGTGGCACATGTAAGAATGGTTTAATTATGAGATGGTTGGTACATATATCTACCTCCAATTAATTGGGTAAATATTTATATCTCATGAGATAAACATGGCTGAAATGGCAGGTTAATTCGGTTCAGTGAATCCAGACCGAAATGAGGAGTGAACTTGGTTCAGTAAAGGACTTTTTCCGCTATGATGGTCTTGGAAATGAGCCTCGACTAATATGAAATGATTTTATATGATTATGTGTGTATCCCATAATGTTTCATGTTTTCTGTTATGATTATTTGGGATTACTTTTCATTACTTGTATTTATCCCATGACATGATATTATGATCTCTTTTGCAGGTTAACATTTTCAAAATGTTATGCTCTTATGAATATGATATGATTGATATTTATTTTGATTACCCTTTCTGAGCATTTGATCTCACCCCTTTGTATGTTTTCTTTTCCCCAGGTCAAGAAGAAGGATATTAATTAGGATATTCCAAAAAGGGACTCTAGATATGATGAAATAAACATGAGACAATGTAGATAATTTTATGAAATAGTTGTTTATGATTCCCAGTTTCTAAAGATATTATACCTAAACGGTCCTTTCATAGTTTTGTAATATGTTGTAATAAGTATGATTCAATTATGAAGTAATAAAAATATATGTAAATTATGGGTCATTGTAGTTGGTATCAGGGGAAATGTATAGTCAACCTTTGGAAACTAGGATGTGAAATCCCTAGTAAGATCCATAAGGATATGTCTATGCATAGAAAACAATATAGGTTTTTAGAAATGGCCATGAATAACCTATGATAAGGCCTTAAGTGTAAAATTTTATTCTTGATTATGTGGTTTTCCAATTATGATTTGTGTTTCTAACACTATGCTTATTGGTTTTAGTCAATGGCTGGAACCCGAAGGATCTGTGTTAATGCTGAATGTGATGGGAAATTCAATGATTATCCCCATGATCAACCAAACGTTATGGGAGTTGAATAAAAAATCTTATATCCTTTCTCACACATCTTTCTGAAGCTATAAACCTTGCATGAATTCCAAACGTGCAAAGGAAGGAGCAACATTCTGTTGAATCCTTCATGAGGCAGCATCCACCTTCATTCTACGGGTCTTCAGATCCATTAGTGGCTGAACAATGGATTAGTACCACTAAAAAGTTATTTCCAGTTCTAAAATGTTCTGAACATGAGAAATTCATCCTAGCAGTGTATTATTTGGAAGGTGATGCTGATCAATAGTGGAATATTATCAAGAATACGAGGCAAAGAGATGAAATTGAGTCCCTGGAATGGGAAGAGTTCAAGAACTTATTTTTCAATAAGTACTTCCCTTGTATTCATCGAACAAATATGGAGAAGGAGTTTCTTGAACTGACACAATAGGATGATGAATCGTTTCGTACATACGAAAAACTTTTTACCAGAAATACAAGGAACGCTTCTAGAATTATTATCCAACCTGAGAGTAAAATCGATCAATTATTTAGTGTCTTAAAACCAAGTCTTCGAAGGGAGTTATCCATAAGGGACTTCAATAGAAACAAGGAAATTGTTCGATTTTCTCTCAAGGTTGAGATGGATATTGGAGTAACCCATCAGTTATATAGGTGTGATAAGAAGAGGAAAATGGAATTCAAATGAAAATCTAAAGACCACACTGAAAAGAAGATGAGTTCTCTTTTATGCTCAAATTGTGGAAAGAAACATGGAGGGAATTGTCTTAAAAGGAAAAGAAAGTGTTTGAAGTGTGGAAAAGAAGGTCATTGGGTAGTTGAATGTTAAAATAATGGGAAGAAGATGTCTAATGATGCGAACAAGGAAAGGGATACACAAAATGCACCTCCTACACTTAAATGTTTCAAGTGCAAGGAGATGGGGAATTATGCCAATAAATTCCCAAATCTAAGGGTTTTTTATGATGATCGATCTCAAAAAACTCTTAAGGACAAAAAAAGGAAAGTCACATTCAATTACTATCGGCAATGTGGAGTACGATTACGAAGTGGTGAAAGGTACATTCACCATCCAATATAAAGTAGCAAATGTTTTAAAACATGTGATTAAGTCAAAAACATTGACACAATATGGTGGTGGTATTCTTTTCCACATTTTTTTCTTTATCAATCCCATCACGTCGGGTAAAATTAGGATTAATTGCCTCTTCAGTGTATGGTACACTTATTTACAACATGTTCATAATTTCAATTTTATACATGTTTTCATATAACATGGAACGAGGATCCATGAATTGCATATTTAATCGCTTCATCATGATCTGATAATTTTTATTAGACTCTAAAAACCCTTTAAATTTATTAGAATGACCCATGCTTAATATTTTACAAATCATTCATATGAAATGATGTATAATCACAAAATAGAGAAGTGTTTTGAAATTATGGATATTCATCAAAAACATCATTATTATTAAATAGAATGGTTCAAAGTTAAGGTTATTAATACTTATAATAATATAGAGTGGTCTATATAAGGGTCAATTCATTTTACCCTTACATAGTGTAGTCTATGTATGGCCCATGTTTCATTTATATATGTGGCCATGTTTGTTTAATGGTACATTAAGGCCTTACCCTTACCAAGTTGATATATGTATGGGTATCTAAGGAATTACACTTAGATAGATTGGTATTAATAAGGGTCATCACACGATACCTTTATGTTTGGATTGGGATGAGTAAAGGTATTTTTCATTGTAAAGGTTTATATATATGAAATAGGAAACTATCCATTGTGTGAGCCTAAAACAAAAAGGTTATACCCTTTTGTAGTAAGGATTATAGGAGTAGCTTAAAGTTAATATGTTGTCTTAACATTACATAGTGGATTTATAATGTTGTGTAAAGTCATGGAATGACTTAACCTTTTGTGAATCATTCACGTATGGGTCTTACCATAATGCAGAATTAGTTGTTTTAAGGTAATCCACACATTACCTTTATACAATGCATTAAATTTTAATTTTCCTAAAGGTAAGTAGTTACTAAACATTACACAAGGGCTTCCGGATGGCATCTGTGAGGATATATTTCTTTATCATTATATAGTAATACACCTATGTGTAAGGTTAAATAGTGTAGATTTATAAATAGGTTAAATTATATTTAATGAAATTGATGGTTCATGAAACGATTACAAATCCTTTTAAATGGTACATTGTATGTAACACCCCGAGCTTCCACGATACGCTTCTCATTCAATAATGCAATAGCTTGCATTGTACGCAACTTCGAGTTCTAAAACACCGCGACTAATCAAAGTAGCCGTTATGAATATTAATAACAACTTTTTAAAATTATAGAAATTTTATATTTCAAAATGAATTTCATTTTTGGATTCGGAATATCAAAATTAGCCTATGTTGAATTTTTGGTATTTTTCTAAGAACTTCTAATTTTTTATGAATAGTGAAAAATACTTTAAAACAACTTTTTTAATCAAAATAATTTATTGTGATAAATTATACTATTTAGTGGTTTTAAGGTATAATTAGAATATATTTTTACCATTTTATCCAATGGTGGTCATTAGAATTAATTTAACATTGAAATTGGACATAAACAATTGCCAATCTTTTGATATAAATTGTTTCTTAAAAACACGCTATTTGTCGTAACAGCGGGAATTAATTATAAAATTAATTAATGCAACTTATATGTTTGGAAATTTTGTAAAATAGACATCATTTTTGAATTCGAAATATCAATTATAGCTTAGGGTGAAATTTTGGCCTTGTTCTGAAAAACTTCAATTTTTGATGAATAGTGAAACCACTAAGTGGTAGTTAAATAACTGATTTTTCGTTTAAATGAAATATTACCACTTCTGTGATTTTATTTTCAAAAATCCGACATACATGGTTGTCATTAAGAAGTAAAATGTGGTTCAATGAGATTAAAATAATTTTTTGGTGAATAATAACTTTTATGTTCTTAATCGCGATTAGAGGTAATTAGTGTAGTTTAAGGTACAAATAATGTTTTAATAATATGAGATGAGCATGAAACTTGTCCTACTCCTATTGGATGAGTCATGGCCGACCAGGACAACCCATGGGTCAACTTGGGGACCCCATGGAGCCACTTTAGTTGGAAAATGACATTAATATATATTTATTTATTGTTAAAATTAAATTGACACAAACATGAGTTATTTTACTAAAATAGTTTTTAAGTGGGGTTACACAAGTCCAAATTTTGACTATAAATATTCATTAGAAATCTAAAAAGATTTCCTACATCATAGTATTTTTTTATAATTTTTAGACATTAAATAAATTAAATTATTTATGACATCATTATGATGCAGCGATGACCTCATTATTTAACGATTTAAATAAAATGAGAAGATAATGCAAAATCCAAGTCTTACACTTGTCCAAAGCCTATTGGATGAGGAGATTTCGAAACCTTATCACCTTAGCCTCGAATTATATAAGTGTGGGACCTTTATAATCTGAAAAGCATTGTGAAATAATGTAACATTTCAATCTTTCCAAAAGTGCCCCTCCTCTCCACTTATAAATGGCCCCCACCTCTCCCACCTCATTTACACTTTCAAGCCATTTGGCTCGGCCAACATCTGCCCAAATACTCTCCCAACTTCCCCCTCTTACTCCTAGAAGCCTCACATTGGGCAGAACTCTCCCCAAGGAAGCCTTTGGCTCAAATCAGAAAGAGTTACCCGATTTTGA
Organism: Viscum album; assembly: GCA_963277665.1. Taxonomy (NCBI): domain Eukaryota; kingdom Viridiplantae; phylum Streptophyta; class Magnoliopsida; order Santalales; family Viscaceae; genus Viscum; species Viscum album. The sequence goes on from OY728161.1 coordinate 1,600,729,620, forward strand.
GGAGGTTAAAGAACGATTGAGTCAAGTCGGACACAAGGTAAGGGAACTTCTTAACCCAATTTCCATTATTTGGGTCAATCTCCTACTTTCCAATTATGTCATGATATTATTATGTATTATTTTGTATTTTTACTTTATTTATGTGTACCTATAGTGAATACACATAATAGATCTATTTTATTTTAAAAATGATCTTTTTGAGGACTTCGTCTCAATCTCCTTTCATTGAGTCATATTTGGTTTTATACACAACTTTATTTTATACGGTGTATAAACCCCTTTGACTTTTACGTTTATTCAAAAGAAATCTTTTTTATAAAAATCGTTTTACTAAATGACAAAAAGGGAATGTTTTTCTTTCCGTACTTATGCGGCGACAACGACTTCTCCGCCGCCATGACCATTATTTGAGTTTCGGCTTCCTCTACAAGCCAACATTTTTTTTAATGAAAAATAAATACAAAGTTTTAACTTTCTTTTATTTTGGTATTGAAAATGGTTTTGAGAATGTTTTTAATATATCAATGTGTTGTATTTATATCTTGTGATTGAAATGTGGAAATGTTATGTTTCCTTTATGCGTGTTTTATGTGATACGATTATGTTATGGTTTATGATATGTTTAAACCTATTCATATGAGGAATGCATTGGACTTAATAAGTGACGGGTGGAGCCCGCTATAGCTCCTCGATGCATCGGCAGGTCTCATGAGACAAACTAGTGTCTTGGCACGAGGCCTTGACAAAATCTTATTTGTGGTATTGGCACGAGGCCTTGACTACGTGGTTATGATAGTCTGGCATTATGCATTCCATCATTATGAAAGTGGTAATTGATATTGCATGTGATTATTCGACCAGTAGAATATCCAAGTGAATAATTGAATGGCATTATCTCATTTTACTTTTGCCATATTATGTTGATGTTAAAATTTAAAAGGCTTTTGTTTTAGTTATACATTGCCTTAAATTTTTATGTTTATTTATGAAAGCTTCTGCAATATTGTTATCCTTACTAAGGATCTGAGCTCACCCCTTTCAATGTTTTAATATTTTCCAGGATGTGAATAAGTATTTTAGGAATGACCTGCAGGGATAGTCAGAAGAGGATATGATTGTGGACTATGAAGACCATGTTAGTGTAGTTTGTTTACTTTTTGATGTAATGAAAGACTTATGAATGTATCTAGTGTTTCCAAGGCTACTAAACTAATCGGTCATTCGAGACTTGATCTTTTGTGATCATGTCAATGTTACGAAGTAATGCACGGGCTCTGAGTAGCTGGGGTCGGGGCGTTACAGTTGGTATCAGAGGCAGTTTAGTACTAACCTTGGAAGCTAGATTTAGATAAACTCTGATTAGAGCACATAGCCCAAAGATAGACTTTGAGGATTAGTATAGAAGAACTTCCTAAATTTTGGTATTATAGAGATGTTATGAGTTTTCCGAGCAATACATCCATGTCTGGATACGAGCAGGTAGAGGCGGCTCTGGCACAGATGTACCTAGGGGTAAAACCCGAAAACACCGCTTTGAGCTAGACTCGAATGGGAACTGGTGCATGACAACGGGCCTTGCTGCACTCTTGGTTACGACACTCCTGGGGGATATTCTTATGATAATTCTCATTTTATTTACAAACCACTATGAAGGGTTCTGAGTACATACTTACTCAATGAAAGCATTTCTTTTTATGATTATGGATTATATCCATAAATAGTTCAATTTATGTAAAGTGTTTAACAAGTATGGAATTATGTATTTTGATTCATAAACTAATCTAGTTTATTACATTGTTTAGAAATGGCGCCTAGTGGAAGGAATGGAAACCGTATCAATGCACGAACTCCGTGTAGGGATTGCCCTCCTCCTCAAGATAATTATTGTGGATCTGGAGATACAACTGGTGCTGATCAGCTTCTCACCGTACTGGGATAACTCACACAGGTTATGAATAATAACCTTACTCGTATGGAGCACCCTGATCCGCAACGTGGAGGATCAATGCTAAACCGTTTCATGAGGAAACAACCACCAACCTTCAATGGGAGTACAAATCCTACAGTAGCTGAGCAATGGATAAATTCTTTAGAGAAAATATTCCATGCCTTGGGGAGTAGTGAAAGGGAGAAGGTTGTCATGGCAGTTTACCGCCTCACTGGAGATGCCGATCAGTGGTGGTCGCTGATTCAAAACAAAAAGGAAGATGATGACGTATCGAATATGGAATGGAGGGAGTTCAAATAGCTTTTCATAGAAAAATATTTTCCTCGTGACCATCGAGCAGATATGGAAAGGCAATTTCTGAGTTTGAGGCAGAAGGAGGATGAGAATGTCGCAAAGTATGAGGCTAACTTTACAAGGTTAGCGAGGCATGCTGCCGATTATATACGTAACCCAAGGAGTAAGATTGATCGTTTCATTGATGGGTTAAAACCATTTCTCTATAGAGCTTTAGTATCACAATCCTTCTCATCATACGAAGATATTGTCTCGTGTGCTATCAAGACAGAAAAGGAATTCTCTAAGTCTTATGACAACAAAGTAAAGTAAGAGAAGATGAGAACGGTGGAACAAGAGACAGATAAAGGGAAAAAGGGAAAAGAAGGATTTTCCATTATGTGATAATTGTGGGAAGAATCACCCTGGTACTTGCCTAAAAGGAATGGGAGTTTGTTATAAATGTGGAGAAAAGGGTAACTAGGCTCGTGATTGCAAGGGAAAGAAAGAGGCTGTCAAAGTTGAATGCTACAATTGTAGGGAAACAGGGAATTATGCAAATGAATGTCCTAAGCGTCAAGGAAACTTACCTCAGAAAAGGCCAAGGGATCAAGGCCAATCTTATGCTGTGACTACAGTTGAAGCGGAATAATTAATGTATTGGTGCTTTTGGACTCAAGGATTATATTCTGGTTATAAGAATAATGTGATATATATATATGGATTGTACTGCAGTACTTGTTGATTTCAGTAAGGTTTTAATATGAATAACGTAATCATATTTTTAGTATGTGACAATAAGAGAAACTTTTCTTTGTTTGGGGAATCTGATGTTACAATTGATTTTGGAATTTAGAGACCTTTTAGAGAAAGTCTGGACGGAGGTATTTTGGATAACTATTAAGGATGGAATGGATTAAGTTGAACCATGGATAGTATTGTTTAAGGTTAAAGAGATTCTGAACATTATTTTGGGAATATTATAATACTATAGTTTTAGGAAAAAGGACAACCTGCAGGGTGGGGAATAACCCGTCGCGTCGGAAAAAGCTGCAGGAATCGAACCCACAACTATAGTGCGACAAGCCATTATTTTCTACCACTAGCCCACAGGAAGTCCCTGGTTATTAAAAAATAGTTTTACTAATCTAAATGGTATGTGTTAACATTTTGAACCTTATACAATTAGGATAAATAGAATATTTTTGAGTTCCGTTACCATTTGGAGTAAAAGTTGGGTTTGTGGTAAAAATTTATTAACGAATGAATGTATACATAACAAGTATGTATATTCCCTTAAGTTCTTAGTAAATCTCCTTAATAAATTCCTCAACATTATAAAAGGTATCTTAAAACAAAAATGTTGTCGGTTAACTTTTCCAACTGGGGATTCAATGACCGTTTAACCAATCACAAGTTTGTGATTTTCTTTTGGTTAAACTTTCTCCTAATCCTGTTTTCTATAACTCTCCATCAGACCTTGATGGTTTGTTTCTCCTCCATATCCATATTTTCATATAATCCTAGAATGGGCTATATCGGGTGACCTTTGTACTTATCCTGCTTTCTTTTAATGTTATATATTTATTAGCCTTATTTCCGATGTGGGTTTTCCTCAAAGGTATTTTCTATTTTCAACCTTTTATTTTCAATGAAAAATTTCAAATTGCGAGGACGCAATTTATTGAAGGAGGGGAGAATGTAACACCCCGAGCTTCCACGATACGCTTCTCATTCAATAATGCAATAGCTTGCATTGTACGCAACTTCGAGTTCTAAAACACCGCGACTAATCAAAGTAGACATTATGAATAGTAATAACCACTTTTTAAAATTATAGAAATTTTATATTTCAAAATGGACTTCATTTTTGGATTCGGAATATCGAAATTAGCCTATGTTGAATTTTTGATATTTTTCTGAGAACTTCTAATTTTTTATGAATAGTGAAAAATACTTTAAAACAACTTTTGTAATCAAAATAATTTATTGTTATAAATTATAGTATTTAGTGGTTTTAAGGAATAATTAGAATATATTTTTACCATTTTATCCAATGGTGGTCATTAGAATTAATTTAACATTGAAATTGGACATAAACAATTTCCAATCTTTTGATATAAATTGTTTCTTAAAAACACGATATTTGTCGTAACAGCGGGAATTAATTATAAAATTAATTAATGCAACTTATATGTTTGGAAATTTTTTAAAATAGACATCATTTTTGAATTTGGAATATCAATTATAGCTTAGGGTGAAATTTTGGCCTTGTTCTGAAAAACTTCAATTTTTTATGAATAGTGAAACCACTAAGTGGTAGTTAAATAACTGATTTTTCGTTTAAATGAAATATTACCACTTCTGTGATTTGATTTTCAAAAATCCGACATACATGGTTGTCATTAAGAAGTAAAATGTGGTTCAATGAGATTAAAATAATTTTTTGGTGAATAGTAACATTTATGTTCTTAATCGCGATTAGAGGTAATTAGTGTAGTTTAAGGTACAAATAATGTTTTAATAATATGAGATGAGCATGAAACTTGTCTTAATCCTATTGGATTAGTAATGGCCGACCAAGACAACCCATGGGTCAACTTGGGGACCCCATGGAGCCACTTAGTTGGAAAATGACATTAATATATATTTATTTAATGTTAAAATTAAATTGACACAAACATGAGTTATTTTACTAAAATAGTTTTTAAGTGGGGTTACACAAGTCCAAATTTTGACTATAAATATTCATTAGAAAGCTAAAAAGATTTCCTACATCATAGTAGTTTTTTATAATTTTTATACATTAAATAAATTAAATTATTGATGACATCATTATGATGCAGCGATGACCTCATTATTTAACGATTTAAATAAAATGAGAAGATAATGCAAAATCCAAGGCTTACACTTGTCCAAATCCTATTGGATGAGGATATATCGAAACCTTATCACCTTAGCCTCGAATTATATAAGTGTGGGACCTTTATAATCCGAAAATCATTGTGAAATAATGTAACATTTCAATCTTTCCAAAAGTGCCCCTCCTCTCCACTTATAAAAGGCCCCCACTCCCCCACCTCATTTATACTTTCAAGCCATTTGGCTCGGCCAACCTCTACCCAAATACTCTCCCAACTTCCCCCTCTTACTCCTAGAAGCCTCAATTTGGCCAGAACTCTTCCCAAGGAAGCCTTTGGCTCAAATCAAAAAGAGTTACCCGATTTTGAGGAGGTTAAAGAACGGTTGAGTCAAGTCGGACACAAGGTAAGGGAACTTCTTAACCCAATTTCCATTCTTTGGGTCAATCTCCTAATTTCCAATTATGTCATGATATTATTATGTATTATTTTGTATTTTTACTTTCTTTATGTGTACCTACAGTGAATACACATAATAGATCTATTTTATTTTAAAAATGATCTTTTTAAGGACTTCGTCTCAATCTCCTTTCATTGAGTCATATTTGGTTTTATACACAACTTTATTTTATACGGTGTATAAACCCCTTTGACTTTTACGTTTATTCAAAAGGAATCTTTTTTATATGAAGCCTTTTACTAATCAACAAAAAGGGAATGTTTTTCTTTCCGTACTTATGCGGCGACAACGACTTCTCCGCCGCCGTGACCATTATTTGAGTTTCGGCTTCCTCTACAAGCCATCATTTTTTTAATGAAAAATAAATACAAAGTTTTAACATTCTTTTATTTTGGTATTGAAAATGTTTTTGAAAGCGTTTTTATTATATCAATGTGTTGAATTTATATCTTGTGATTGAAATGTGGAAATGTTATGTTTCCTTTATGCGTGTTTTATGTGATACGATTATGTTATGGTTTATGATATGTTTAAACCTATTCATATGAGGAATGCATTGGACTTAATAAGTGACGGGTGGAGCCCGCTATAGCTCCTCGATGCATCGGCAGGTCTCATGAGACAAACTAGTGTCTTGGCACGAGGCCTTGAAAAAATCTTATTTGTGGTCTTGGCACGAGGCCTTGACTACGTGGTTATGATAGTCTGGCATTATGCATTCCATCATTATGAAAGTGGTTATTGATATTGCATGTGATTATTCGACTAGTAGAATATCCATGTGAATAATTGAATGGCATTATCTCATTTTACTTTTGCCATATTATGTTGATGTTCAAGTTTAAAAGGCTTTTGTTTTAGTTATACATTGCCTTAAATTTTTATGTTTATTTATGAAAGCTTCGGCAATATTGTTATCCTTACTGAGCATCTGAGCTCACCCCTTTCAATGTTTTAATATTTTCCAGGATGTGATGAAGTATTTTATGAATGACCTGCAGGGATAGTCAGAAGAGGATATGATTGTGGACTATGAAGACCATGTTATTGTAGTTTGTTTACATTTTGATGTAATGAAAGACTTATGAATGTATCTAGTGTTTCCAAGGCTACTAAACTAATCGGCCTTTCGAGACTTGATCTTTTGTGATCTTTCCAATGTTACGAAGTAATGCACCGGCTCTGGGTAGCTGGGTTCGGGGCGTTACATTGTAAACATTTAATATATAAAGGGTTTATAAATTAGGTAATTATTTATAACTTCTTTAACATTAATTAATTAAATGTTCATGAAAAATTAATTTTTGCCAAATATTAATTGTTATTATTTTAAATAACTTTAATAAATTTTACATAAATTATTATAATATTAAAATAAATGGTTTTATTTAGAAATAAAAAAAAAATTATATCAGGATTGAAATAAATTTCTTTTCCCAAAATAAAAAAATATATATAATTAAATTATGAATTGTTCATAAATTATTATTTTTTATTGGACAATATAAAAGGGTTCCTTCATTATGTATTATATAATAAATATAAAACATGTTCAGATGATTGATGTTATCGTGGTTGAAATAATAATTATGTATATGATATTTATCTTATATAAGATGTATAAATGATATAATTTAGATAAACAATAATTTCAAATTCATATAGTTTTTTATATTTATGTCTAGAATTCCATATATTGATATGTATGCATGAGTTCATATTGTATTTAATATAAAATATTTATATTAAATGTTATGGGATATCCATAATTTTAAAGCTGAAAAATATAATAATATTTATAGTTATCATTGATTTGTAAATTTTTCATAAATTTTTATATCGTTGTTTAAAAAAATATTTTTTGTTTTTTTAAATAATTTATTCCCTCTTATAATCATGTTTAGTAATTATTTAATAAATATTATTATTGGTTATGATTTATATTAAAATGCTAAACTTATTCAATATAGAGCCTTCCATTATATTCTAGGTAATGTTAGGGAAATTATTTTCTCATCTACCATGACCTTGGTTTTTAAATGAAGAAAGTATCTTGAATTTATTTATTGAATGTAGTTTTTAAATAAGAGGTTATTAGATTTATGATGAATTGTATCAGCTCTATAAGGAAGTATTCCCAGGTAGAGGGATATGGTGATGGAATACCAACCTACATGAAGGCGTATTCTTTATCTTGGATGGTGACTGTGGGTGGATATTTGTCGATATATTCTTAATTACTTGGTTAAATCATTTCCTCTACATAATGTGTTCTCATAGCTTATTAATATGAGGTTTTGGGAAATTTATGAATATATGAGTATTTTATTTTGTTTAAGTGACACAATCTTTTCGTTTGTGTAAATATTTTAACATTAATATGGCTTTAACATATTGTTTCGGTGGAGGGAATATGATTTTAAAATAATATTAATAGAAGTATGAATAAATTAAATGGGATAAAATGATATAAGACTATGAGAATAAGTCCCCTTTAAATACTAAATGTCATATTTCTTCTAAAATGACACTTTTCAAGACCCCAATCATCCATCTAGGTAGTTTATGAAATGTTTGTGTGGACCTAGAATATGTTTTGTAAGTAATGATTGGATAGATGACACTATAAAATCCATTGATAGGTCATTCCATAGATTTTTTCCATGAATTCTTCTTTTTGATACTATTGTTAGTTATTTTTTGGTTTACACTGACTGGTATAACCTAATAGGATTATGTTACAAGAGGATTTGTTTTGACTTAATCCATATGATCAATTAGAAAAAGGTTTAACTACTCTACTATCCAAGATTCATATATGGTATTACTGTGGTGATTCCATTCCTAAATAACAAAATTTTGATAGAAATTGTATTCTAGATTCATTTCTTAGTGAAATACGAATCTTATCACACTAATTAATTTGATCTATTTTAAAAAAGGGTAATCAATTTAGTTGGATCCCATTTAGTTAAAACCATTGTTAAATTGTTAATAAAACATAATACTCTACTAATAAAAGATTTTAATGTAGATAATTTCATCATAAATAACATGAAGATAACTATTTTGATCAATTATTGAAATAGATTATCTTAATGTAAGTAAATATTAAGACTTTTAACTCATAAAACTTTCTTATGAAGGACTGGTTATTTAAAAAACTAATTTAGTATTGTTTTTTGTGTTTTATCAATTCCTTCCTCAGTAATCAAGGGTGTAAATTTCACAACATGATATTCGTTATTATAATGGGAATTATTTATTTATTTAGTTCAGGTTTTAAAGGAATAAAATGATAAATTCCTAAAGTACACGTAGTCTCCAATAAATATTATTGGGTGAATCAAATTATATTTAATATGACCGAATATATCGAAGTAATTGGTGGGACTAAACATCAGCTAAAATATTAATTGGTAGTATAATTCAGTAATACAATTCTGAAATATATATGATATCATCTATATATTTTTGAAACGAATTAATATTAACAAATTCTGATAATATGAGAAAGAGATTAAGGTTATATCCTTATGTCTACATTCGAGTAATGGAGAAAAAGACAAGATTCATTGATAACATCAATGTATAAAATATTGATGAAATTATCATAAGTTATATAATATATCATTTTACTCTTGGGAAGATAATGGAAACAATTTTTGTTTAATAAAATGGGATGAGGTGTTTTTGATACACATATATATGTTGTATTGAATTTTATATCATAATTTACGGAGATACTAAAAAGGTATTTTTCTGGAAAATGAATTTAATCTATTTCCATATATATAAATGTTCTGTCAATATGATACAATTAAAAGAATGTGTAACATATGTTATCAATGTTTTGCGAACATATATGAATTATAGATATGATGTCTGGATTCTAGTATTGTATAGGTTATAAAATTAACTACAAGATCAAATAAGAAGAATAAAATTTGGATAAAAATGCAACAAATGTATCTTCAATAAGACAATATATTTAATTAAAACCTTGTGTAATAAGGATTTAATTGTAAAAATCCCATATAGTGGGATTATCCAAAATACATGAGGATGTTTATAAAACTCTTGGAATTTCTAGGTAAGGTATAGAAATTATAGAAATCAATTTTTTAGTTTTGAATTTATATGATACTGAATATACATTTTATATGTGTTGTAAGTATATTGTAGTTTGAAATAAATGGAATAATTTTTTGTGATTGTAGTTTAAATTCATGATGTAAAGAGTAACTACATATTAATGTTAAATATAGTGTTAATATCTAATGAATCTTATAAAAATATTTGTTTTATCATCTCATTTATCTTATGTAATAAGAGATGATACATTCCAATAACGATTTAATATTTACAACATGATTTGATTTCATTTATACACATGTTTTATGATTCATAAATTTCTATAATATTTTTTTAATATAATATATAGATAAAAAAATTCATACTGGATAATAATTTTATCCAATTATATGATAAAAATTTTGGCAATGTGTTCCCACCACCAATCGATGGTATATTTTATTGCATAATTTTTTAAAATTAAAAATTATCCAAATATATAGAATACAACATATGTTAAGGAAATAATAGATTATTTTTTAAATATTACTACAAAAAGGAAATATATGTTATTTCCTTTAGAAAATTTTCTAGTGTGTCTTATCAATATATTCCAAAAAAAATAGTACCTAAGAAGCTATAGGGAGTATGATTGGACTTAGAGAAGTTCAATATTAATATATAAAGGATAAAAAAATATTAATATTATGTGTTATGCACTTTATTTCCTAAAATGTTTAATATATGTGTTGGTATAGAAAAAAATAAAAAAATTTACATTTAGATTCAATTTAGAATGTGGATATCATTGTTACCAAATGTATTACATGGCTAAAAGATTAATGATTTTTCACTCAATATCGAAAAATATTTTATTATATGTGATAATGAAGAAAAATTTAAAGAGTTTTAGTTAATTATAATGAAATGTGAAAGGAACTATTTCATCAAGAATTATAACAGTCAAAATAAAATGGTAATTACACTAGATATCATAAATTACTTGAGGTTATGGAAATAACCAAATATGTAAATAGCTACATTAGTTACGAAAATAATGTGTTATAACATTATCCTAAAAGTGTTAATAATGTGAAGGTAATTAGAAATTTAAGAGTTACATTTATTTAAAATATTAATGTGATAATAAAATAATCCCGAAATAGTTTAGCAGTACTAATAAATAAATATTTAAGTATTTAAAATATTTTAATAAAAAAATTGGTAATATTGTTTGAAATATAATGAAATTATAAAGTGTTATAATTATATAATACAAGATAACATCATGTCGTTTGATGCTTTGAAGTAAAAATATTTCAAATTGTTTGAGAATTTAAATAGTTTGGAATGTGATTCTTAAGCCTCAAAATTAATCAAATTGGATTAATTTATTGAAAATTATAACTAAATTGTTTTGTGGGGGGTTTTATCAAAGGGTCACCTTGATATGTCATAGAAATTACATATGTGTAATGATTTTTGAAAACATAGAAATTGTAATAATTTAAATAATGATCTATCACATTATCATATATGAAATGATACAAATGTTCATATATTGGTTTTATACAATAGTTATTAAATTATTAGGAATAATAGAGTGAATCAATTTGAAATTAATCCCCATATCTATAAATATTTCAAATTGACTATATAAATTTATATATAGATATACATTTTATGATGTGCAATGATAATTGACCTCTAAAAGTATGAATTTTAGTTTATCCCTAACAAATGAAAATGAGAGAGTATTAATGGTTAGGAAGATATTTTTAGTTTAGTGCAATTAGAGTTCTTATATAGAGATAAAAAATATGATCATGTTGTATGAAAAAAATATGGATCTTTATGCAAGAAGGATGATCTATTGAACATGGAATATTAGGATTAATCTATATTCTTTAATATATTAGTGGTCTATGTATAAAAAGTGAGTCCCCATTACCTAAGGTTATTGAGATACCGGGAATGATAAATTTCAAACATTTATACCCTATGAAAAAAATTCTACTATTTACTTAGCTAATACAGGTGTGGATAGGTATGTGGATGATCAGGTCAATAATTGGATGTTTAAAAATATGGTATTTGACCTCTTGTATTATTTGTATGTCATTCAGTCCCCAAATTAAAATAAATTATTGGATAGTGAAACCATGGCTAGATATTATATACAAATATCTGGATAAGTGTAATGTAATGAGATTATCTATAATAATGAATTTCAACTAATGTATTCATTGAATAATTCATCTTTTCCAAAGAGAATATATACGAGATGAGTTAGCTACATGGGATTTACATGGTGATATATTTCTCATGGGAACTCGATGACATGGGAAGAAAAGGAAAATATGGGAAAATGGTATTCATATAATGTAGAAAGGGGGAAATAGGTATACAATTACAAGTGTTTGATTTGTATCATTTCATATCCATTTATAACATTAGTTACATTGTTTCATTTCTAAAGGATAATATTTTATCACATATATAGATTCTACGATTTGAATTGTTTTCTATTCTATAATATCCCTTGGTTATAGAATTTTTTTTACAAAATTGGTATTAATTTTTATGCACATGGTGACTCTAAAAATAATTTACAGTTAATCCAAATGTGTATTATATTGTTTTTCACAAGTTATTATATATTTTTTGATGTAAAGTGAACTAAATGACAAATTTACAGAATTATATTTTCAATATGTTTAAAATATATTGGGATATGGTTTCATAATTTATTATATACGATACAATATAATGTGCAATGTTACAATGTCTTCTAAGATGTAGTGTAAGTGGGATATTGGATGATATTTTCCTTAAATACTTTTATATATACTATATTTTCTTTTATGAAAGGGCTAAAACATTTTTGTGTGATGGTTTTCATGGAATCATATTCTTTTATATCCCTACATTAACTATCATTGATGTATTTTTTCTTTAGAGGAAACATATTGGTCAATTCATTCATTCATCATATGCATGAAGTTGGATATATAAATTATTTATGAATTATAACACATGAATAAATGAAGAAATTCCCATGGAGTCTCCTCATGTGATAATTTTTTTTATCACTAACACAAGATAGTAGTATGATGTTTTTTAGATCATCATTCATTGAAAAAAAACTCCAAGATACCTATATCTCTCCACATCTTCATCCTTTTTCCTATAAAGATGCTAGAATATATTAGGCGAAAGAATATGTTAGGTCAGAAAGGGTAATGGCATATGGTCTTGAGGGGTTTAATAGAATATATTTAAAAAAATTAAATATATAAATTGGCTAATTAATTAATAATCAATGTTACTTGTTAAGGTTAATTACTAGTGGAAAAGGTAAATAACACACTGAGGTTTTTATAGTTTTTTAGTAAAACGTGGGCCAACTATACTCATATAACTATCTACTCGATGATATATACGTTTTCACTAATATTATTTTCATGGGGGAATAATAACCAATTTACAGAATCCTTTTCTAGGGGATAAATAACCATGAAACTAACTTTTATATGGGTAGTCACAACCCTTATAACCTGATATTAGGCATTGCTAATCACAACCATAATAGACCATAATTTAGATGTAAGGATTCAAAACCCTTAGATCATGAATTTAGAATTCTGGAGTCACAATATGAGGAAAATAGAATAAAAAAAATGATTTTGTGTTAAAAATAAAAAAACAAATTCTAAACTGTGTGTGAGAGATGGGAAATAGAGTTACTGAATTATAACCAGACAAATGATAAAATAAATAATTAAACCACAGGTACTATTTATGAGGAATAGATTTTTTATATCATAAAATTAGTAGAATTTTAATTAGAAAAAAATAGGCCCTTGATAGATTATTTAGGTGATGAAATAGAGTGTCACAAGATATTGCAAATAAACAGTACGTTCAATGTTCATAGCACTTTATGTCTGAAAAAATAGAATATCAAATATGTTTACCCATTTGTATTATTTTTTTCAATATATATATATAGAATAAATATCTAGTAAAAATAGTAATCAACTTCCTTAAATTATTCAAAAAAATTATGTCAACACATTTCAAAAATATCTGTATAAAAAACACAACATCCTCTTTATTCCTATATAATATTTATTAAATAATGAAATTTAAAATAATTTGAATTTTTCATTTAATAATATCTCTATAATAGTATTTAAAGCATGTAATCCATTTGTTTAAATCCATTCAATAATCTTTCAATTTATTCAAAACACTTCCTAAAAATAAGAAGAGCAAACGAAAAGTAAATTACAATATTTGAATTCAGGTAATCGTGAATCCTTATTTTTTGGATTTTTTTTGAATTATTTTTAGTTTTTATCTTTATAAAATTTCACAACTTTCACCAAAATATCATAATTTATAATCCTTATATTTAATGTGAATTTATCCTACATAAAAACCTATGAAAATAATACATAAATATTTGTATAATTTTATTGTTCAGTATAAAAGATCAAAGTAGTAGTAGAAAAATATGTTAAAAGAATGTTGTGTATAATAAAGTACGGCTAATAAAAGTAGGGTACATAAATTAGGGTACATGAATGTAGGTTTTGCTGAAAGTAGGGTTTAATGAATGCATTTTTCACTGAAATAATTGTTCAACAAATGAAGTGTTCACCAAAAGAGGGGTTCACTGAAAGGAGGAATCATTGAAAGTTGGGTTCACTGAAATTTGGGTTCATTAAAGTAGTGTGGGGTTCATCAATGTAGTGTAGGGTTCATCAAAGTAGTTTATTTTTTCATCAAAGTAGTGTAGAGTTAATAAGAAAAGTAGGGTTTCAGAACCATACATTTCACTATTGTGAAAGCAGGGTTTCCAAACCATACATTTCAATGTTGCGAAGGTTGGGTTTCAAAACAATAATTTTCAATTTTGTGAAGGTATTTTTGACAATATATAACTTTCATTATTGAAAATATTGTGGTTTGGAACCATACTTTTCACAGTTTCAAATGTAGTGTTGTTAAACCATACATTTAAATATTGTGAATGTATGGTTTCTTAAATGTACATTTCATTCTTCAAAACATAGGGTTTCCAAACAATACATTTCACTATTATGAATATAGGGATTAAAAACAATACTTTTTCCAAAACAGGACTACATACTATAACAAACATCAAATAATATTTAAAGGCTTTTTATAGTAGATTCAGCAATTGGTCATAAATAATTTTTTGTGGAACAACTTCCTATATTTCCAGTTGATAAAGAATTAAAAAATTATTATAATTTTCCTAAAACTATAAAATATTAGAAGAATGATCATTCTAGATAACCTCATCTGTGAAACATCATTACATAACATTAGATAATTTAATGGCCATCCCAACAGGTTTTTAAAACTTTTATCTAAACTAGTAAAATAATGATAAACAGGTTTTATTTCTATAAATTAAATATTTGTCTGATACTAATATTTTTATAACATTCATTTAATTTAATATAATAACATTTCAAAACTACAGATGATAATGCTTCTCGAACTACATTAGAATTGTTTTTCACTTTCTTGAGTACTTCAAATTCATTTTTGAACTACCTTATAATCTAATTAAGTTTGGATAACTATCATATCAATCCAATTTCTTAATAATCACACAAATTCAGAAAATTTGGATTCATATATCATAAAAATAAAATGGAAAATATGTCAAGATAAAGAAAAAAAATGCACATAAAAAAACAATCTACACCTTTTTGTTTGATTACAAATCCAAAACAAATAAATCATATGAAATTAATTTTAAAAAAATCTGAAACTAATTTATTTCTCCATATTGTTGTAAAGAAACAAATAATTGAAAATGAACTTCCCCTAATCAAATGTAGAAAAAAAATTCATTTCCGACAAACCAAGATAAAATTTAATATTTTGAAACTGGGTAGTTTCTAAAGGCTTTGTAAAAATATATTCCAACAGATTTACAGAAGGTAGAAATTCTTAAAAAATATCACCATTGTTTACATTAAACCCAATAAAATTATATCTAGTTTAAATATGATGTTTTCTAGTATTTGTAAAGGGGTTTTTAGAAATAGAAATTAAATAAGTATCATCACAATCAATAGACAGTTTATCAATATAAACACTAGTGCATAACTCGTTTTTAACATCACAATTTTTGACGTCGATTATATATAACCGACATGAAAATATGTGATATGTAGTTTTTTATGACGGTTATTTTAATAACCGCGGAAAAAAATCCTGAATGTTTGTTTTTTATGTCTCTTATTTAATAACCAACCTAAAAAACCAAACCGCGGGGTTTTTTAAGTCGGTTATTTGATAACCGACATAAAAAAGCTGGCATCTGAGCCCTTTTTGAAGTTGGTTATCAAATAACCGACGTAAAAAACCAACACCCAGAGTTTTTACATCGGTTATAAAATAAACGACATAAAAACTGTGGTTTTCGATTTTTTTTTACATCGGTTAAAGAATAACTGACTTAAAAAACCAACATGCGGCTTTTTTTTATGTCGGTTATAAAATAACAGATGTAAAAACTGCATTATCTGATTCATTTATAACATTAGTTATTATAATAACTGACGTTATAAATGTAATAAAAAATATTTTATAACATTGATTATTAAATAAATGATGTTAGAAAACATTTAATAAATTAACATGTCCCGTGGATTTTCATATATGATTTTTCAATCGACAGACCGACGACTTGTCTCTCTCGCATGGAAATCCCTAATCAACTCTTCAATATTGATTCATTAAACTCATTTTTTCATCATCGTTTATCATTTTTACTGTTTTCTGATCTATCATCTCCACTCGCAACACACAGGTAAGCCTCCAATGACTTTATTTCGTTCGTTTTTTTCATGGATATTCTTCATTTACGTTTTTTGATTTTTTTTGTTTAAACTAGGTACGATTCTTCAATTTCAAACCCTCTTACGATGTTTTTCCCTCATCATTTTATTTATTATAACCATATCTATTAGATCGACTCGCTATATTCATGTAAGCCTCACCTACTTCTATTTAGTTTGTTTTTGTTTCTCGGATTCCTGGCATTGATGGTAATTTTTGTTGTCATTGAAAAATAATTATCTCATTCAACTATATTAATGAAATTTATATGTAAATCATTGTGATACACCCATTCGGTGTACCAGTGTGATTTATTTTATAATTATATATGTTTTTTCATGGTGGAATGTTTGTTTTGGATCCTTGATTGTTTCTATTTTGGGTATCACTATTTGTAGTTCCATAATCTATTTAATTCTCTTATTTTTGTGTACTATTATAAGCCTTCATATGCTATTAAAACCCGATTCATTTCATAATAGATCAGTTTAGACTAGTAGGAGATACATTTCATGGTTCTCGTTTGGAATAATGTAATGATACCAAAACTAGTAGCTTGAGGTTTAAATCCCTATATATACCATGAAAAGTAGACTGAGGTTAAAATCCCATGGTTTTGGGGGGCTGCCAAGAGGGTTGGTGGCTGTCCAGGGGGATGTGGGTTGTCTAGAGGGTTCGGGGCTGTCCAGGCTGTCCATGTTGGTGGGGGGGGGGGGGGTCCAAGAGTGTCACGACTCGCCCTCGGGGCCCGTTCCATGACTACCCCAAGCCCGCCTTCCATAGGCCAGGGGCTGGCGACTAGCAGCAAGGCGAAAATCCCAACAAAAAGGGAAGGCATTGCCTTTGAAAAGTAAACAAGCACCACAGAGTAAGCAAGCGGAAAAGTAAACACTAAGTAAAACTGTACAAGCTGTGTTGAAAGTAAAAAGGGGCTGGAAATACAAGCCCAACTGTAAAGTACAACTGAATGGAAAAACAGCAACTAAAAAGGGAAAACTGCAGCGTCGGGCCGTCCTCCGGAAGCCCCACCTGAAGGGTGGGTACAGATAGCCTCCACTACTCCTCGGGTCCACCTAACCGCTCCGAGTACGTCCCGCCCAGTGGTCCACCTCCGGGTAATGTCCTGCTCCGCACGCCTCCTCCACGATCAGCGCTGTCCGTCGTCTGCAACCAACACCACGAAGTACGGGCATAGCCCGTGCAGGGGTGAGTATAAGCTACTCAGTAGGGACCCCGAGACCCCGAAGGTCTTCCGAAATCCACAAAGGATAATCCACAAAGGAATGATACAATCACGAAGTAACATCTGACACGGCTTAGGTATATGCCCATACATATACCTAAGTCGTCAATTCCCCGATCGGCTCCAACGTCCGAGCCCAAGCACAACCCAGTCCACACAGGAAAGCAAAACGCATACCCACGCAGGATAGAACAACACAATCCACAAAGGAGAGTAACACAAGATTCAGCTCACACAGGTATACTTCTTCGGATGACGATAAAGATGATCATTGAACCATCTAAGTCGTCGGACCCACGAAGGATCGATAGGTACTAACCTTGCAGTGACCCACACAGGATCGGGCCCACGCAGGACCTGTAGAAGTTGGCTCACACAGAACCGCTAAGAGATGACCCACACAGGATCGGGCCCACACAGGACCGGGCCCACGCAGGACCTGTAGACGCTGGCTCACACAGAACCGCTGAGCGCTGACCCACGCAGGATCGGACCCACACAGGATCGGGACCACATAGGACCTGAAGCACTGATCCACGTAGGATCGCTGAGTGCAGGAGTCGTCGCAGTCCGCTGAGGATCTCTGCACAGTCGTCGCCGCAGTCCACTGAGGATCTCTGCACGATCGTCGTCGGAGTCCACGGAGGATCTCGACACAGTCGTCGCCGCAGTCCAATGAGGATCTCTGCACGGTCGTCGCTGTCGAAGTAGCAGTCGCAGCCAGCACTACGGTTCCCGCACACAGCAAGCTCGTTCGGGAGGGTCCACTTCACGAGCCGTGAGGCTGATACATCAACTGACACGAAGTCCGAAGTTGATGTATCCAAAAGTTCCGTATCGTCAACAGGAACTCAACGTCGCAGACGGCGCGTCAATCGGACGCCCGGTCTGAGAGATATTGGCATTTTCGTCCCAGGGGCCCGGTTGGTTTTTAAGGCAAAACCAACCCGACCGCACTCCACCTGCGTCCAAACCTCGTGCGGAGTATGTCAAAAGATCCGTCTCACTTAGAGGAATTCAACAAAGCTGACGTCACGTCAATCGGACGTTCGTAGCTCAAGATATGAGCGTTTCCGCTCCGAGGGCCCGGTTGGTCTCGTGTATGAACCAACCCGGACGAACTCAAGGTATTCCGAAACCTTGAGTGCGATATACCGAAACGACCGTCTCGATCCAAGGATCGCGTTGCCACTGACGGCGGGTCGTTTGGAGGCACGAAGCTCAAGATACGGGCGTTTGAACGAAAAACGTCCGAAGATGGGGGGTACGGGCCCGGGCCGACCCGGCCCGACCCCCCTGGGTCGGCCCGAACCGGGTCGACCCGACCCGGGTCCGACCCGGGCTCGGCCGGCTCGGCTTCGCCGAGCCGCGCGGGTGGAAGCCGCGGGCGCTGACCCGCGGCTTGAGGAAGGACCACGGCCCGCGTGCGGGCCGCGCTGGCGAACCGCGGACGCGCTGAGCCGCGCCCGCCTGGACGAACCGGACCCGCCGCCGCGGCTTCAGCCGCGGCGGATCTCGTCCGGCGGCGCGCCGGGGCGCCGCCGCCTCCGGCCGCCGGCGTCGCTCCGGTGGCCCGTTTTCCTTCCCGTCTGCGCCGTTGCTCCTCCCGAGATCCGTTCTTTACTGCGGGATCGTCAAACGTCCGCTGCGGCACGTTCCGTCGTCGACCGTCAAATCCGCAAAAAACAAGAACGGCGGAGGGTCGTCGGGCCGTGTTTGTTTGGCCCGCGCCCTCCGCGTTAGAAATAAACAACTGGGAGAAAAAGATTCCACACAGGAAACAACAATTTTGATAGGATTAAAATTGTTCACAAACGGTTCTTTAATCTATTTAAAGAAACAAAGACGGGAATTAATTTTAAAGGGGTAACTCCCATAAAGAAATCCCTACCTTGATGATCGTCGTACGCGGGCGTTCTTCGCGGAAGAGATCGTCGCGGAAGAGGTCGATCGTCGCGTCGTCGCGGGGAGGCGTCGCGTCGTCGCGGAAACCGGCGTTGAGTCGGTGAACTCAACGAACCAAGAACAACATATTTAAATTATAATTAATTAAATATGTGTTTAAAACCAAAAAGAACCTTGAGCGGAAATCCGAAAGCACTTACCTCGAATGGTCGGTGATCGGAGATCAGAGATCGGGGATCAGAAGAACGTCCCGGACGAAGGCGTCGTCGATTTCTGGGTTCGGCGTTCTTCGCGTTCTTCGCGTTCTTCGCGTTCTTCGCGAGGGAGCCGAAGAAACAGGGATCCTCTCAATCTTCCCAAAGGATTTTTAGGTTGGTCTTATTTTATTAATATGCCAACACACGAAACCGGTTAAGAAACGATTGAATTAATTCGTTGAATTAATTCAACGAAAGAAACAGGTCATTTAATTCACGAAAGAAACAGCCCATTTAATGGTCTGTTAAGAATTTAGAAAACGCGTCAGTTGACTTTCATTAAGACGGGTTTTCACGGGTGCGTTTCTTAGCGGAAAGAAACGGCGGGGTTCGTGCGGGCCCCACCTCACAAATATCCTACCAAGGGGGTAGGATATTTCTGGATAGCATCCTATCCAGTTCAACTCAGTTCAAGCCGCCTTTAAGTGGCTTCAAGTGGCATCCAAGTGGGTTAAGTGAAATAAAATAAAGTTGTCGCAAAATTATTTTATTTCTTAACTTTAAGCCCGAAAATTAAAAACCACACCCGAGCAAATGCAACTACGGAAGAGGCGTTTCTAAGAGAATACCGGCGCTGCGATTTCATCGGTGCCCTCAGAATTCGATTCCGGGCACTGGTTCAAAAGTTAGAAAAACCCGCTCGTCCGTTCACTGAACGTACCCGAGCCAAACTTCGGAAAATGATTCCGGGCACACCGGGCCTCGGAATCAGGCGCCGTCAGAAACTGCGTTCTTGTAAAATTCCAAAGAAAATTAAGAAAAAATTTCCTTGAAATTTACGGGTCTTTAAAAAGAGGGTGGGGATGTAGAAGGGGATGGGGGGGCAGTGCATGGGAGTGGGTGGGTTGAGGGTGTCCAAGGGGTGGGCATGTCTACAGGTTTTGGGGGTTGTCCAGAGGGTTGGGTGTCCAAAGGGTAGGGGTGGGTGTGTTGTCTAGGAGGGGTGGGGTGCCGTCTAGAGGGGTGGGGGCTATCCAAGAGGGTGTTGGTGTCCAAGGGGTGTCCATGGGGGTGGGGGTGGTGTTTAGAGGGTTTGGGGGGATGTCCAGAGGGTTGGGGGTGTCCAGGGTGTCTATGGGGGGGGGGGGGTAGTCCAGGGGTGTTTTCCTATTTGGGGGGGGGGGGTCTAAGGGTGTGGGGTGTCGAAGGGGGTGAGAGCGGTCTAAGGGGGTGGGTTGGGGGGCTGTCCAAGGGGGTGGGGGCCTGTCCGGAGGGTTTGGAATGTCGTCCGAGTGGTGGGGACTATCTAGAGGGTTGGGGTTGTTGAGGGGGTGTCCATGGGTGTGGGCGGTGGTGTCCAGGAGGGGTGGGGTGCTGTCCAGGGGGTGGGGGTTGTCGAGGGGGTTGGGGGACTATTCAGAGGGTTTGGAGTTGTCCAGGGGTATCGAAGGGGTAGGGGTGGGGGTGGTGTCCAGGAAGGGTGGGGGGTGCTGTCTAGAGGTGTGGGGACTGTACAGCGGGTGGGGGGTTTCCAGAGGGATGGGGGATGTCCAATGGGGTGGTGGTGTACAGGGGGTGTCTAAGAGGGTAGGGGTGGAGTTCAGAGGGATCAGGGGCTATCTAGAGGGATGGGGGTGTCCAGGGTGTCCATGGAGGTGGGGTGGGGGTAATCTGGGGTGTGTTCTTGTGGTGGGGGTGGGGGTGTCTATGGGTATGGTTGGGCTATCAATGGGGGTGGGGGCCTGTCCAGATGGTTTGGGGTTGATCGGGTGTGGGGGGGGGGGGGTTCCATAGGGTTAGGTGGTGTTCAGGGGGTTGTAAAAGGGGGTAGGAGGTGGGTGGTGGTGTCCATGAGTGGTGGGGGTGTCCTGGATGTGTGGGGGGCTGTCCAAGGTGGTGGTGGTGTCCATAGGGAATCCAAGGGGGTGGGGGATATGTGTCAGTTGGGATTGACTACAACATTGTGGTTTGTGAGATTATGACATTATGATTGTATTGTTTCATGTATATTAGTGTTTCAATATGATTCTATTTGGTTATATATATTTTGACCCGTCATCCACAATGTGATAATTATTGGTTATGTGGAGAGCATGTCATGGTTTTCAAATATGCGTAGTTATCCTGACCCCATTGTGCCGTGATGATTGGAATTACAATGTTATTTTCTCTATTTGAGTTTTTATTTTTAATTTTATTTCAATTTAAGGATTACTCCATTTTCTCTAATTTTCTATCCACTATTGGAGGCCCCATGGTTTTCTTTAATTCAATGAAATTTAAAACTATTATATCAAAATATATATTCTTTTTAAAATCATATTCATGCATATTTTTTTAAATACTAATACATTTGTTTTATAATTCAAAATTGTATTACATTCAAATTATGAATTTTTTTCATATAAAAATATATTTCTCTTATCTTTAAAAGATGTATAATTTCGATATTTTTTATAGGTAATAATAAGTTGAAATTAGATCACGAAACATGGTATGAGAAATGAATATGAGGAAGGTTTTGATGCCTTTTTGGAATTTTCTAAACGAAATGTTCCAAGTAGTGATATTTTTTTGTCCATGCCTAAAATGTTGGAATATGAAGATGTTGAAAAGTATAGAGATAAAATATCATCTGATCTGTCATGGTTTTAATCTGAGTTACATCACTTGGATTAGGCATGGTGAAACTGGATGGAATGTCACTGATGATGATGATTTGCAAAATGGTAACTCAGATGGAATTGAAGAAATGATTCACGATATTACAGCAGAACAAATTGAGATAGAACCGACAGTTTCACGTCTATATCGTGATGCTGAAAAGCCATTATATACTGGTTGTACAGATTTTACAATTTTTTCGGCGTTGTTAAGTTTGATTAACATGAAGTCCAAACATGGATGGAGTGACATAAGTTTTACAGAGCTTCTATAAATCATGAAACACATTCTTCCAAAAAATAATGATATTCCAGATTCACATTATAAGTCCAAGATAATATTATTCCCGATGGGATTGGTATGCAAGAAAATACACGCGTTTCCAAAAGACGATATGATGTGTAGGAAGGAATATGAATTTCTGTCAAAGTGTCCTAAATGGGCGACATCACGGTATAAGGTGAAAGAAAAATCATATGGTGATGTAGAGATTACAAATATCCCTTCAAAGTTATTTTGGAATATTCATATAATTCATCAATTCAAATGATTATTTTTTAATTCAAGTGAATCGAAAAGGTTAAGATGGCATGCAGATGAGTGGTTATGTGATGGAAAAATACATCATCCAGTTGATTTTCCATAATGGAAGAAAATTGATGAGTATTATTCTTCATTTTTAAATGAAATTAGAAGTCTCATACTAGGGTTGTGCATAGATTGAATGAATCCATACCGAACCCTTAGTAGCACACATAGTTTATGGCCTATTTTATTGGTTATTTACAACCTCTCTCCTTATTTTTGTTTGAAGCGCAGATATGTCATGTTGAGTTTAATGATCTCTGGTCTAAAGCATCCCATCAATGATATTGATGTTTACTTGTCTCCATTGATTGTTGATTTGAAAATGTTATGGGCTGATGGTATTAGGGTGTATGATTCTTATAAAATGGAATATTTTCAACGGCATGTAGTTCTTTTTTCACTATAAATGACATCTCAGCACATGGAAGTTTGTCTGGATACTATGTTAAAGGGCATAAAGCATGTCTAATTTGCGAATAATAGACATCATATTATCAATTTCATCATGGGAGGAAAACAGTGCACATTGGTCATCGAAAGTTTTTGCCTATGGATCACCCTTATAGAAGACTAAAAAAGGCATTCAATGTCTTAGAAGAATTTGGTATTGCTCCAAAACCATTATCCCCTAATATTTATTTTGAGAGGGAGAAATACCATGATGTGACATTGGGAAAGACACAGAAATCTGGTAATGATAGATAAATTTTGAAGAAGAGGTCAATATTTTTTGAGCTACCATATTGGAGATATCATGAAGTTAAACATAATATTGATTTCATGCATGTGGAGAAGAATATCTGTGATTGTTTTATTTGAACATTGTTATATATTAAATTAAAGAAAAAATATAGGTTGAATGCAATATTAGACTTACTATAAATGGGAATACGTTTGGATTTATCTACCACTCTTAAATGAAGACTAACATTTCTTCCCCCGTCTTTTCATAAAATATCGAAGAGGGAGAAAATTATCTTTTATCAGTGTCTTCATGATATCAAAGTGCCTCAAGGTTATTTTTCAAATATAAAAAATTTTTCTCCTTGAAGGACTTGAAGTTGATAGGTATGAAATCACAGGACTATCACGTCATGATGCAACCAATTCTACCCGTTGCATTGCGTAGAATATTTCCCATCCGTCTTAGAAAGACTATATTGAAGTTCTGTTATTTTTTCAATTCAATTAGTAATAATTTGATTCATATGAATGCTTTGAAAATTTTTGAAAGGGATGAAATTTTTATACTTTGTCAATTAGAAATGTATTTTCCACTAACTTTTTTTTTGATATAATGGTGAATTCAATGATTCATCTGGTTTGAAGAATATTGATTTTTGGACCTGTATATTTTCGTTGGATGTATCCTTTTAAAGGTATATGAAAATATTGAAGTGGTATGTTAAGAATCCATACCGAACTAAAGCCTCCATTACTGAAAAGTATATTACTGAGGAGGTTGCAAAGTTTTTTACGAGCTACTTGGATGCGGGAGAGTGCATAGGTTTTCCACCATCTCGCCATGAACGAGTTAATAATGAGGGAAAGAAGATTTGTGGATTGAATGACAAATCATTTTCAACTGAATAGATGAAGATGTTAGAATCATACATCTTGAATTACATATATGATGCTCAACCGTATATCACATTGCATATTAATGATTCGAAACAACTTCATCCAAATAAAAAGAACTGTGGATATTGAATGAGCACAACAAAACATTTTTTTCATGGTTTAAAAAGACCTTTCTTGGAAGATCAGATGTATCATAGAAATTAAAATGGTTAGTGGGTGGTCCATGTTTAAATGTGATAACATGGTATGGTTATAACATTAATGGATATACATTTCATACAAAATATCAGGACAATAGAAGTGCAATTCAGATTAGTGGTGTATTGGTTTTTGCAGAGGTAATGCATTTTTCGAGTGCTAAGGACAAAAACCCAATTTCTGCATCAAGTGTATATTATGGAGTGATTGAAGAAATATGTGAGGTTGATTTCTTTAAAATTAATGTTCCTATTTTTGTATGTAAATGGTTTATCGGTAATAACAGTGTCAGACAAGATGAATTGGGAATGATACTTTATAATCTGAATAGATTTGAAGACACAACTGATTCTTTTATAATGGCATGACAGTCAAAATATATTTTCAATGTAGTAGACTAATTCGATATGTAGTGGGATTTTTATTTAAAAGGAAAGAACAATATGTTGCTGAGGTTGAACTTGATAAAGATGATGATTTATGTGATATACCTACATCCATGGAATGATTAATATAACATAATTATGAGCATGTTGAAGACATGGTTTCTCCTATAAGGAACGATCACAACGAAATAATTTGAGAAAACAATAAATTTTTACATTCCTAAAATTATAGGTCACATATGTTTATTTATTGATTACATTTATGTTTTTCATAAAATTTTAGATATTTTATGTTTTTTATTTATTAAAACATGTATTAAAACAAAATCATTATAATTTTTTTTTGTTTTAAGTTTTGTTAGTTTATTTTATCATGGTTACCATTACATGAATTATATATCAATTATTTTTATCAGTGACAATTACATTACCATGTTTACCCGGTTCACCAGGTTTACCATGTTTACAATCTTGACAATATTTACCATCTTTACCATTGTTTAACCTGATTACCATATTAACAATGTTTACTATTATGCAACTTAGTAAAATTTTCTATTTTCTGATTAAAGTAGTATTAAAATATTTGAATTTGAATATTTTTGAACTAATGCTTGTTTTATTGATTTGAGGATAATGATAGATCATTCAGTTGATCAACCACATGATTCTGTAGAAGACCATATTGGTCATACCTCTAGGGAGATACATTCACATGTATTTCTTGATGTTCCCCAGACTTCCTCATATGCTGCAATTACGACAAAGAGATCAAGAGTTGGTAAACATGGCTGCACATGTTTACCAAAATTAGCACTTGCCCGTACGTAGGACTCGAGGATACTCGTTGAGTTTGATGATGATGATATTCCTAGAAGGTCCAAATGAAAAATATTTAAAGAGTTTTGTATCAACTCACGATAAGAGAAAAATAAGCATTTTATATGATGACTAGAGATGTGTGGATAAATAGATTATCTCTCAGTTGTGGTAGATGATTATTGTAAGATATTATTCTATTTTTTGACTATTCCATAAATTTTTCTAGTATATATAATATGTTTATCTTCTTCTTCATCATATGACATATGATATTCTTGATACTAGAGAAGTCTGGAAGAAATGCTTATTGATGGCTGCCTGGAGATGGAGGGATTTCAAATCAACCCTCTCATCTGATTTCTTTTTGGGTCATTAGAGTCATGAAAATCCATGTCATATATATCCTTTTATAGATGAAGACACATAGAGATAGTTTGTTGAAAGTAGTAGAAAAGAGTCATTTTTTGTAAGGGAAATGTAAACATTTATAAGCTTTATAATATAAATAATCTTATTAATGGTTTATTAATGATATATTATTCATAATTTATAGCAAAAAAGGAATGATCATCATGATATCCAATCAAAAAATGTTTTCCCTAATAGTTAATCTCATGGAGGGATTGCATTTTGGGATAAACAAATGATGGAGGAAAAATTTCAAAAACTAAGAGCTGAGAATTCAATCTCTTGAGAGGTGGCCCCTCCATCGCCTCCATCTAGACATGAAAAATGGAAGAGAGCGCATATGGGAAAATAATTGAGTATCTTTCAGAAGATTCAAGACTCGTGGCTGAGTGGATCATAAGATATCTATTTTATTTATTTAAGTTAACTATTTCCTTATATAATTTCAATCATTAACGAAATTATAAATTAATTAATATAGGACTCTCTTGAGAAAAGATCACAGGGTTCATTTACATCTACTAGAGGTGAGGTACTTTATCGGTTTCAATGGGAAAGCCCGAACATCCTGGTCATGTAAGAGGATATCTGGCAGGTGTATCTCTACGAAAAGTGTTTCCATGTTCTTCAACTTCTATCTTTGAGGGTGTTTATAAAAAAATAGAATCATTAGAGTATGATGTTCATAATATTAATGTGACGATGGAGGAAATGATTAGAGTGTAGGTACAGTCAATGTTTGCAGACATGTAATGAAAATTTCATACCGCATCTCCCACTCCTGCACCTCCCCTGCATAACCCATTATTTATCCTCCACCTCCACCAGTATCTCCCAATCCTCCACCTTAGCCTTCTGACCCCATTTTTTATCCTACTCCTCCGTCGCAACTACATATTTATTGTAAGTTTTAAGTTGATGATCCTCAAAATCATATAGTTGCATATGGGTTGGTATATTTTATAGGAGATACAATTCATCATCAATAATTACAGGTAGAGAATCATAGGGTCACTATAGAAGATATTATAGATAGATCAGTTCGAGTACCATTACCGATAGATGAGGTGACCACAATTGGACATAGTATTATCCATTTTTTAATTTTTCTATCCAAAAGACTTCGAGTCATTACCATATAGGTATGACTGTTATATCATTTATTTTATTTTTTTATTAAAGTTGTTTTATCATTTGAAAACTAATATATTTTTCTATTTATTTTTATAGGAATACTTCAAAGGTAAAGAATTAATGTATAGACAACAACAATGTCAAATTTCTATGACATCAGATACATATTCTAGTAGTCTTGACAGACTGTCAATATATTCAAAATTATTGGTGGGTCATTATGAGTTTCCAATGGATGCTCATGTTTGTGGACGTGCAATAAATGTAGGGATTATGAAAACTGATATCATGGATCTTGTTACTGGAGATAAGTTGGGCATCAATGTGGTGTAAATTTTTCCCATGTAAGTCTTAACACCTTTTCTGTGTGTTATATTTATTTAAAATGTATTCTTATGTCTGTATTTTATTAGGTATCTTTATAACATTTGTGAGAGGAATGAGCTGACAGATGTATATGGATTCATGGACCCGCAATTGATTTCCCCTGGAGCATGTGCATAAGAGGAGGAATAAAGAATTCTTTATATTGCTGAATGACTTGAACAAAATATAGTCATACAATGTTGGATGATGCCTTTTTGTGGGAGGTATAAAACAAATTTCTCTCAAATAGTTCATTATATTTAAAAAAACCACTAACCATAAATTTCCTTTTATTAGTGATCATTGGATGTTTGGGGTTTTTTCTCAATAGATAAAACACATTGATGTATATGCTCTGTCCATGATGATGTGAAGGAAAGTTTTATGAATATATTGGGAAAGTATGTTTCAATTTCATAATAGTTTTATATATAATAATGAATTATAAATTTACCCCATTCGTATTATTTTATAATAGTGGATGGGTCTATATTTGAAAAAACACAAAGAAAAAGAGTTCCAAGATAAAATATGTAAATGCAAAGGTAAATATCCATTTATAATTTTTACTTTTTGATTTATTTCATAAAAATAATATATTGAATTTTGACTCATTCAAACTGAATTGTCATTAACAACCAGGCATCATCCAATGTGGATATTATAGTTTGGAATTATTTACGAAATAATAACAACTGGGATAGTTGTGAACCTTTACCTGGTAATATTTCCTTTTAAACATTGAAATAATATTTCGATTTGATTTATTCATTATACACGTTAACTAATATCATTTCCATTTGTAGCAATTTGATGACCCTTAACCCTATAATTCTCAAGACATCAAACAGTTACAAGTGGAGTGGTCAAATTATTTTACAGGTTTGATTGAATTGTAGTTTTTTTAGTGGAAAATGTAATTTTGAATATTGTAGTCATAAATGTGTATTTGGTAGTTGTTTAGGTTGGATTTTTTTTAAGTTTATAGTGTAAGTTTTGAATTTCATATATATGAATGTTTACTTTTTCTCTACTTATTGTTTTAGTATAGTTAGGATGGTTTTTCTAGTATGGATTCTGGTCTGGGGGGGGGGGGTTCCAAGGGTGGGGGGTGTTCAGTGGGAAGGGGATGTCCAGGGGTGTGGGGGGGCTGTCTGGTGAGGTGTGGGGGGGGGGGGGGATGGGTTTCCATGAGAGTGGGGGGCAGTATAGGGGGGTGTGAGCATTTTTAGGAGTGTGGATGGGTTGTACATGTGAGTGGGAGCTTGTCCAGGGGGTGTCATGTGGGGTGAGGGGGGTTTCCAGGGGTGTGGGAGGGTTGTCCAGAGGGGGGGTGTCTAGTGCGGGGGGGGGGGGGGGGGGGTCCCGGGTATCCACGATGAGGGGGAGGGGAAGTCCACGGGGTGGGAGAGGAGGCACCGCCATCCCTCAGGGGATGAACGTCGCTGGAAGGTATTCATCACTCCCAAATGCTAAACATTATAAGAGGATAAGCATCGCATGTGGGAGTGATGAGTACCTTCTAGTGGAGTTCCCCCTGAGGGGGTGTCTAGGAAGGTGGGGGTGTCCAGTGGGTGTTCAGGAGGGTGGGGAGGGGGGGGCAGTTCCAGTGGGAGGGGGGGGGGGTAGTCCACGGGTGTGAGGGAGGGGGTGTCTAGGAGAGTGGGTGGAAGTCCCGGGGGTAGGGGCCATTCCAGGGGTGTGGGGGAGTCTAGGAGGCTGGGGTCGTCCAGGGGTGTGGGGGGAAGTCCAGGGGGTGGGGGGATGTCCAGGGGTGGAGGTGTCTAGGAGGGTGGTGGGGCGGGGGGGTTGTCTTGGGGGTGGGGTGTCCAAGGTTATGGTGGGGTGAGGGATTTCAGGTCTGTTTTGGGGAAACTATTTGGTCTATTTCAGGGGTGTGGGAGGGCTGTCTAGGGGTGTGGGAGTGTTGTCCAGGGGTGGAGGTATAAAAAAGTGTGGGGGGGGGTTGTTTAGGGGTGTGGGGGATGTCCAGAGGGTGGTGGGGATGTCCAGGGTGGGGGGATGGCTTTCCAGTGGGTCGGGGTGTAGTCCAGGGGTGTGGGGGTGTCCATGGTGTGGTGGGGCTATTCAGTGGGGTGAGGGAGGTTGTCCAGGGGGTGGTGGGGCAGTCCAGGAGGGTGGGGGGGGGGGGGGGGGGGTTGTCCGGGGTTATTGGGGGTTGTACATGGGTTGGGGTAGTCTAGGGGTGTGGGGTTGTCCAGGGGTGTGGGGGGTTGTCCAGGGGGTGGTGGGGAAGTCTAGGGAGGGGGTCGAGGGGGTGGGGGTTTGTCCAGGGGTGTTGGGGGCTGTCCAAGGGGTGGGGGTGTCTAGGGGTGTTGTGGGGTGGGTGTGTCCAGTTTGTTGAGGGGGTTCTTGTCTAGTTTTTGTAACATTTTTGTCTATTTCATGGGTGTGGGAGGGCTGTTCATGGGTGTGAGACTGTTTTCCAGGGGGTGGGGGTATACTTGAGGGTGGGGGATATCTAGGGGTGTTGGTGATTTCCAGGGGTGTGGTGGGGGAAGTCTAGTGGGGTGAGGGGGTTATGGTTTGTTTTTGGTAACTTTTTGGTCTATTTCAGGGGTGTGGGAGGGCTGTCCAGGGGTGTGGTAGTTTTGTCCAGGGTGTGGGGG
The DNA here is from genome assembly GCA_963277665.1 of Viscum album. NCBI lineage: Eukaryota > Viridiplantae > Streptophyta > Magnoliopsida > Santalales > Viscaceae > Viscum > Viscum album. Next base: position 1,600,760,246 of record OY728161.1, read on the forward strand.
TATACATGACGGCGGGGGTTGTACAGGGGTGTTTGGGGCTGTCCAGAGGGTCGGGGGGTAGTCCATGGGTGTGGTGGGGCGGTCTAGTGGGGTGAGTGGGGGGAGGGTTGTACAGGGGTGTGGGAGTGTTGTTCAGGGTGTTGGGGGGGTATAAATGAAGGTGAGGGGTTGTCCCGTGGTGTTGGGGGTTGTCTAGGGGGTATAGGGGTAGTATAGGGGTGTGGTGAGGGTTGTCCAGTGGGGTGAGGGGGGGCATGGGGGGCTATTAAAGGGGTGGTGGGGGCTATCCAGTGGGGTATGTTTTAAATGTTATCAATTTAAATGCTTAATTTTTCGTTGGTTCTTGTTTTTTTCTACTTTCATTTTTTGGTATGAATTCTTGATTTGGATTCTGGATGTTTCTTAGGAGAGCAGAGGACTGCATTCCGTGTAAAAAAATTGTTCTTCCACATTATTTATTTTATAACTGACGTGATAAACGAATGGGGAAGGATTTATCACGTTGGTTATTTGATTAACCGACATGATAAAATGCCATGGAAATGGTTTATCAGATCAGTTATTCAATAACCTAAGTGATAACCCCCCCCGGTCTGGTTTATCATGTGGGTTATTATATAGTTGATGTTATAAAACCCCACCCTCGGTATATCACGTCAGTTATCTAATAACCGAAGTGATAAAGGTCAGGTACATGGTTTATCATGTAAGTAATTAGATAACTGACGTGATAAACACCCCCGCACTATTTTATTATGTCGGTTATTTAATAACCAGGGTGACAAACCCTCCCCCATGGTTTTTGCACATCGATTAATTAATGACCGATGTGATAAACATTGAGATGTTATGTTTTTTACGTCGGTTTTAAAAAAACCAATGTAAAAACTATATTTATAACTTCATCCTTATTAATGTCGGCTAAAAACCGATGTAAAAAATGACAAATAACTTACGTAAAAACATTTTCTGTAATAGTGAAACACCAAAATCACATAAGGGTTTCTTAATCCATAAGCTTTTATCAAATTTACAGGTAGTAGAGATATACTCATCTTCTATAGTTGATTAATCAGTAGATATTTTTTTCTCAGATTACCATGATATTATACAATTTCCTAGAAAGGTAAATATGCTTGGTGTTTTTTTTTCAGTCAATTATACATCATAAAAAATCCGATTCAAATTAAGATGTGAAATCAAAATAGTTAAAATTTCAATAAAATAAACTAGAATCGAGAGATACATTAACATATCTAATTAATATTTTTTACAGATTTTATATGACTATATTTAGGGTCATCCATAAATATAGAACATAAACAAACAGAAAAAATTATATCATTTCTATAATCATTGAAATATAAAAAGGTACATATCATGTCTCTATAAAAATTAATATCAATAAATTTAAAATATGCATCATTATCTAATATAAAATTGTTCCCCATATGGGTTTTTAATTATTAGAGGAATCAATACCAAATTTTCCAACTAACGCTTTAGCATACATATATTGAATATGAAAAAATAGATCTTTTTTATGATAAATTTGAAGTCTAACAAAGGATTTTAATTCTCCCATTATAATTGTATCATATTCAAAATACATACACATAGAAAAATTATTACAATTTATTTAAAGATAATAACAAAAAATTATATTATCTACATATATTTGTAAGATTAAAATTCTAATCATATGTTATGTTAATAAAATGTGTAGGGTAAAAACAATTCTTAAAACTATTGTCTTGAAAAATAAAATAAAATATTTCATACAAAGGTTTATGAGCTTGTCTGACACCATAAAAAGGATTAGATAATTTGAATAAAAATTTTGGAAAACTATTGCTTGAGAAACATAATGGTCTTAAATTATAATTCCATTTAAGAAAGCACTTTTGACGTCTATTTTATATAATTTAAATTCTTGAAAACACGAAAAATATAAAAAAATTATAATTCCATTTACCCAAGAAAATGGTGAAAATGATATTCAATGTATGTACCTAATTATTGAGAGTATCCTTGGAAACAAATTTTGTATTATTTTTGATGAATGTATCCCATTCATCTAGTTTGTTTCTAAAGATCCACTTAGTTCCAATTACATTATTATCCTTGGGAAACTCTACTAAAGTCCATGATGTTGTATAGATATTATATTTAATACATATTTCATTTAAATAATACAGTTTTCATCTTTTAAATCATCACAAACATTAATAGGAACAAAATTAAAAAAAGCAGAATTGTTACAAAAATATATATCAGTGATTCTAGTATTAACGCTAGAATCAACATTTCCAACCACATTTTAAAGATGATGATATTTATGAACCTTAACTGATCATAGATAATTTTGAGTCGTAGTAATATCCCCCTCAATTTATTCATTATTATATTGAGTATTTATTTACTAAAATTAAAATCTCTATTCTCATTATCAAAAAAATTTGAATCCAAATTTAATTTAACATTATTTTCATCAAACGTAATGTTAAAAAATTAGTCAACAATCAAAGTTATTTTATTAAAAATCTATAAAATTTTATTTTATTATAATAATAATGAAATACACCTTCATTACTATTAGCATTATATTTATATAAACTATCTTTGGAATTTAAAATGAATACATTGCATGAAAAAATTATAATGTATCGAACTTTTGGATTTTCATATTTAAATAATTCATAAGTATTTTTCAAAAAAAATGTTCTAATAAGAAAACTATTTGAAATGTATCAAGAAATAAATGGCCTCATCTAATAAATATATATGAGAGTTATATTCACATTACATTATTTGATCCATTTCAAGAAGATTACTATTATTTATTTCTAAAAAACCATTTTATTGTTCTATTTTATAAGCATAAAATTTATATAAATAATTATTGTTTTCAAAAAAAATTATATATAATGAAATTCACATCTATTATAACTAATAATTGATCTATTCATAAGACATTTTTCATTTATAACTAATTTAAAAAATGGTATAAATCTAGATAAAGTATAATTTTTGAGAAACAATGTTTACCCATCTAAATATACTAAAATAGAAAATAATATCTACAATATATTTCATTCCACCACAGAAAAAAAAATTTGTAGGACCAAATAAATCATGATCTACTAACGGTAATGGTATATAAGTACTAATATGATTGATGGATTTATTATAAATTTTGTTTTTATTCCCTTTTATGAAAATGTCACAAATATACAGTTCTTTTATCTTGTATGAATGTAGTAGTAATAAATTCTCTTGTTCTCAGAGAAAATGTAACATTATGAAATTGAATTGGACAAAAATTCCATTCCAATGGGTGTTTTCATTCATTATAGCATTCAAACCCAATACATCTTGATTAATTATTTCACTAAAATTAATAATATGAATATTATATTTTGGAATAGCACAAAATATTAATGAATCATATTTAAAACTAAACATTCATCATTTTAAATTTATCTTTCATTCCATCATCATATTATTATGATATAAAAAATAAAATATGTTATAAATCATCAACATGTATTACTTTAGAAATAAATGTATCATTTGAAATAACAACATTACTAAAGCTTTTACTTTTCCTTTTGAATTGTCTCCAAATGTAACAGGGTATCCATCATATCTTTTTTATGATGTAAAATTTGATGTATCTTATTTCATATTCCTAGATAATAAACATTCCATTTCCCATATGTCATTCTTATAATTTCCATTTCATTTTTATAATAAACATAAATTATTTGAAAATTTTGGTAACAAATCAACTTTGGATCCAATGGGATTAGTTATACAATTTTTAGTTACCCATACCAAATTTAAATAACTATTTTATGGTAATCTTGATAATAATGACTTTTAAATAATAATTTTTCTAAATACCAATGATTTTTTGAATCTCAGATAGAAATCATATTTATATTAACCTTTCCTTCCACATTTAGAAAAAGTAAATGTTGATGTAAAATAAATTTTACTATTAACAAAATGAGTGTTATACAATTTCTGTATTCTCTAATCAAGAAAGAAACACATATTTAATTTTATAAATTTTATTCGAAGATATATTCTAACGATATTTATTCTGGCCCTGAATAAAATTAAATAAACAATGTTTAATAGATTCAAATTCTCTTTTCAAAATTTCCATTAAATGTTCAATTATTTCCAAATTTTAATTAACTATGTAATTAGAAATCGAATAAGGGTTTCTTATTATTTCATTTTATTGTAAAATTATCATTTTTAGAAATAATATTATCATTATATTTCAAGATATTTTTAAATTAATTATCTTGTTTGAAAAATATATTTTCGTAATATTTAAATACATTTATTTAATTACATAAATTGTGGTGCTCAGAATCATTTTTAGAATTAGAAAATTTATAATAAAATGAAGAATTACTAACCTTGTACAGGGATGTCGTGAACCAAAAGTTAGAAATTTCTTTTTTATTTCCAGAATATTCACTAGAAATAGATTCTTCAACAAAACTCCAGCTAGTAGTCCGTGCGATTTTTTCCTTAATTTATAATATATTATTATTTTTTAGTTTACATCAATTTTTTTATATTACCTTCCTTCCTACACTCATAAAAAGTCAAATCCAAATATCTTTAATTCATACAACCACTATTATCTCCCTTATATTATTCATTTTTATAGTTTCTCTGGAAGCGATTAATAAATCCTTTATTTTTGTTATTTTTCAAAATCCAGAAAAAATCTGATCCATTACTTATTTTTCACTATCCTATGGATAATAATTCCAATAGTTAGTAGATATATCATTCATCAATTTAAAATTTTTACCTTTTATTTTTTGTGTTTCCCCGTCCGCAATGTTCTTCAGTTACAGTTCATATTGTAGTAGTGATCCAATCAATTAATCAACTGCGTACTCTTTGAAATTATTGCCTTAATAAATGGAAACCATCATTGTATGCTATCTATTTCGAAACTCACATAGGAATCTTTCAAAAAGTATTGGGATTTCCAATTATTTCCCAGTTGAATTCATTCCATTCATTTTTTTTTTGTTAATCTATAGAACATTGGGTTTACTATTCCATTTTGACCTGTCATGAAGTCTGCGTTGACAACACTAAGCATTCTATTTTTTGGATTAATTTGTCAGAGCCAAGGTGAGTTACTTGTAGAATCATCCAAATATCATGAGGTATATTACATTAAGACACATGACTAAAAACACTTTTGATAGTATCAAAATATAAAATATTAATAAATTTTTAATTTAAAACAAATCTACTAGAATCAATTAGGGTACGAGTATATTGGTCAGCTTCAATATTTGTGTATTATTTTGACATGATAGACCAGTGTGCAATGATAAAATATTTGAGTTAAGCCTCCATTTGAGATCTCCATTATCAATAACCATTACCATTAATCTGTGATGGATTTCTAGGAATCAAAGCATCATTCGTGTTAAATCAAGGTATCTTATTCAATCATTATCCTTATACTGCAAGGTCCATGAATAGTTTAAAACAATTAAATATAAAATAAGACTCTATAAAGGGTATGGCTAATTCCAAAAGGAACATCATATGATACAGATGTTTGGTATCAGAAAATAGATTTATAGAGATAAACCATTATTAAGAACATTATCCTCTAATAAGAATTTTTAGGTTGAAAGTGGAATGAAAGATGGTCTAGAGGGAGTGAATAGAACAGATTAATAAAATTTAAATAAATAAATTGATTAATTAAATTATTTATCAATATTAATTATTAAGGATAATTTTCAGCAGAAAAGTAAATTACACAAGGATATTTTTACTTTAGATTGGTTCAATGTGGGCATACTTTAACCATATAACTCTATACTCGGTAAAAGATATCTGTGTACTAAGATTATTTTTATGTGGGAATCATAACTGTAACAACCTGACCCCAGTTTCCTAGAGTTTGTGAATTATTATATTACATTTTCCTGATATCAAGAAATTAGATCATGAAGGATCGATTATTTTAGTATCCTTATAAAAACTAGATTCAAACATAATTTTTAAATTCCATCTTGAACTAAAAATCAACATATTATCCCATTTGAAAAATATCATAACCCTTAGACTATAAATGAAGGTAAATCATAGTATACTTATTCGCATCCCATAGAAAATGAAATATAAGAAAGGGGTGAGCTCAGATTCTCAGATAGTTTAAACAATAATGAAGAATCCATCGTAAATAAGCATAATCATTTAATAAAATGTATAAAACAGAAACACAATTCTGAACATCATAACCATACCATCAAGGGATCGGGCCATGCCCATACACAACCATACTGTCCATTACTTTTAGAAAGAAACAGGTATGATAATACTTGAACCACAAACCATGAATGGTATAAAAATAGCACATCCATTATCAAAAATATCATAAAAACATCAATAAAATATGAAAGATTGTCTCATAATAATTGAACATCAATTAAACCTAAAATAAAACAAAGGATATTGAGATAGATTAATATCAACAAGTAATATCATTAAAACACTTTGAACGAAATATCACTTTTTTATATTGAAAATGTTTTAAAAGATAAAACAATTATAAAAAGAAACACTTCATCTAAAAAACAAACTTGTAAGCTTGTATGAGATGCTTCATAATTTTGAGGGATCATAACATCAGAAAATATCCACTCGCACTATATTAGTTTAAAAAAACCATTCCATAATTTTTCAAAAAGCTCATAAGGTAACTATTTTAGAAAATGAAAAAAAATATTCCTTTCAAATGTTTTATAAAATGTAAAACATATATAAAAATAAATTAACAAATATTTTAGGAATAATATTTATAAATTGAATTAAATTTTTATGGAACATTGAATTGTATGATAAAGATGTCATAGTAGATACATACGTATAGACAATATCAGATAAGAAAGATATTGTAAAATTAACCATTACCTTGTACATTCATTTAGTTGAGTGTGATTTAAACACTAGTGTAATGGATAAAGTATGTTATTAAATTATAACAAAACCATATGCATATTTCTGATATCATATAGGATACTCTTATGTAATTTTTATAATATTATTTTAGTTATACCCTTGTTTCGGGTGTTAACTCATTCATTTTCATATTTTAGAGTTTTTATGTAGGCCATAATTTTTACAAATAGTTTATGTATTTTATTCCTACATATAATTTTATTAAGTTCATAAGAATTATATTTACTCATCATAATATTTTTATAATCATTCTTGAATGGTTACTGTGGATAATGAATCTCATCCTACTGTGGAGATGTTTTGTAGTATATACGCATGAGAGATGATATCCTTCCACTAATGGTTAGATAGTATGGAATTAAATGGTATATTAATTATAAAGAATCATTATAATGTAATATTAATTATTTATATCCGTTATACTCAATATTATACCCATCAAATTAATGTCGTTTTTAATAACACATTACAACACGGTGTGGAGATGGTCAGTCGTATGTATACACACATGGTGATATTGTTATTCACATGATGGAAAAAATGTGAAATACGGCTGTCCCATGATTATAAAAAAAATATATGTATATGTATTATAATTTAGTAATTATTTTTTATATTGAAGAAACATAGAAATAGGAAGTATATGTGGAAAATAAACTAAATTGAATTGGTAAACCAATTATTTCTTCTTTGAGAGTTTCCATTTGATTTGCACTAAATAACATCATAGGGTAGATTTATGAAAAAAGTATTTCCACTGGAATGAATGGAGGGATATTGGGAGGAGAAATGGAATGATTTTTTATGAAAGAAAGGTCTTTATATATGTAAATAAAATAGAAGGATATGTGTTCCTTTATAATATAGAGGAGGGGAACTTTAGGAAACTCCAAATATCATAATTTATTATAAATTTATTTTTTTAAATATCCAAAAATAGATTCATTTCTAGGAAAATATGAGAATGGGTTGAATAATATAAGCCGTTTATTTTCATACATGTTTAAGCCACAAAATTAACGTTATATTTTGGATTAAACCCATAGTTAAACAGTTTAACGCTTGCAATGTTAACTTGTCTTTTTCTAATATATATTTAATATAGTTCTTATAAAATGATAAAAGAACCCAAATTGTATCATTTATGTAATTTTTAACATCATACTATTTTTTTGGACTTACTTGATGTTTTCATTAATTTAATTTCATTTATTCAAATATTTTTTATTTTAATCTACAACTTATGTAATAAATTTTCATATAATATTTTGATATCCAATCCATAAATATTGGCATATCAATGTCAACCATAGTTATGTTGATAATTTCATTAGATAAATAACATTTATATGCCACAATGGGACTTTCCTAACACATCTATGTTGCAATGAAACTTCCCTTAAGGGGTTTTGATTTACAACCCCCTTATTAACTTGAATTAAAAATATGAAATTTTTAATGAAAACATGGATGATATAATGGAATGCAAGGATCTAGAATAAATAAGATTTTTCTAAATTTGAGGAAATGAATAAAAAATGTTCCTCCAAATCATTAATAACTTCAACCTCAGCATTTTTGATCGAAAAATATTGGCCTTGCTCTCTAGGTGTTTTCCCGTGAAATTATTTTTGACGTATAGGTCAATAATTTTCATAATGTCTCATCTTTTTACAATTGTAACTCTAAAAATTGATAGATTATTTCTTCCCATTATGATCATGATCTTGGTGGCCTTTTCTACACACTTGTAACAAACATCCATCCCCATTGAGAAATTGCTGGGGTGTCTCTTCAAAAAATTACTATAGGGTGGATTGTCATGTTCTACATTATTCCCCTTATTTACTTTTCCAGATTATTCAACATATCAATTCTTCTCATGATTTTATTCTATAATAATAAGACATATATATTTATTTACCCTCCTGATATAACAAGATATTATATCTTAAATGATGAGAAAAATTGTGGGACAAGTTCCCATTGGAGGAATGGATTTAACCCATTAATGAATTGATCAATATTACTACTTATGTTACGTATGTAGTCCTCTGCATGCCTTGATAACCTTGTGAAGTTAGATTCATTCTTTTCAACATTCTCATTATCCTCACTCATCAGACTCAAAAAGTTCCTCTCTATATCCACTCGTAGATCACGAGGAAAGTAATTTTGTTTGAATAGTTCTTTAATTACCAACCATTCCATATTTTCAACCTCGTCATCCAAATTTTTGTTTTGAATTAATTTCCACCATTGATTTTTATATCCTGATAGATAATATACTCCCATAACAATGTTATCCCTTTCGTTACTACCCAAAGCTAGAAATATTTTCTCTAAAGAATTTATCCATTTATCATATTCATGTGGTTTTTCCAATGAATTTTGGAGGTTGTTTCCTCATGAAGCGATCTAACATTTATCCTCCATTTTATGGATAAAAATTCTCCATATGGATAAGGTTATTATTCATATCTAGAGCCAGTTAGCCTATAATGGTTATTAGTTGTTCAACACCAGTTGTATAACCATCTTTAGTATCATTATCTTGCGTTGGAGAAAAATCCCCATATAGATTACTTGTGTTTTTATGATTTTCATTCCTTCCACTATACACCATTTCTGAATAATGGATAACACTATACTAGGTTATGTATCATAATGCATAATTCCAAACTAGTAAAATATTCAAAAAAAATTAAAAATTTGTGTATATATAATACATAATCATACAAATGGTTTTGTTTGGCACACATTTACTCACAAATACTTCATAATGGTGTGTTAAGAAAATGTGAATTATCCTAAGTATATCCCACAAGAGTTTCAAACCAGGTGTGAAGTAAGGTCTGTAATCATGAAATAGTTTTCCCCGAGTCATGCCCATAACTCCATTTCAGAGTTACTACTTCTAGGTACATCACTTTGAGAACCACATCCACTTGCAGTATCCAAAAAGGGATTAATTTTCATGTAATAAAAACATAATCACAACATTACCCAAATTCTCATATGTTCATCTATAATTATCACCAAAGCCTATATTAGGGTTATGTTCCCAAATCAATGTTTTTATAAATCTAGTTTCTATGGTTTATTCTAAAATTACTCTAGTACCAAATGTAACACCTCTACACCATTTAACAAGATTCAGTGCATTATTTTAGTACATTATCATGATAACAATAGATCAAATCCTAATAGAACGATCAGTTTAATAGCCTTGGAAAAAATAGATGAAACCATAAGTTTTATATTGCATATGGATAGGAAAAACAATATATTATCATCTTTAAGAACACCCATTTACCTTCGACAATTCCTAAAGATCAATCATAATATAATTATTCAAATCTTGGTAAAAATTGAAATATATAAAAGGGGTTAGCTAAGACTCTCATTAAAGTTAAACAACATAGGTGAATCTATCATAAATAAGAATAAACTTTTAAGGAATGTTATAAAACTGAAGCAAAATCCTTTAAGATATTATATTCCGAATAATATGGAATGAATAAAACAAATAATTTCATTTAAAAATTCACATAAGATATTCTAATAGTCTAATAATCTCATTTATTATCAATGAAAAACCACATAATTAGAGAATACATAATGTCAGACATCATAACCATCCTGTCAAAGACATGTTCTAGGACCATACATAAACATTCCATAAAGGCCTTGTACCAAGACACTAGTTTGTATCATTAAACATATCAATGCATTATAGTTCTATAGTGGGACCCACCCATCAATTTCTAAGTCCAATTAATATTTCCTATGAAAAGGGAGAAACATAACATAAACATTCCTATTAAAAATAGCATATGAAATGTTAACACATTAACCCTAAACCATTAATGGTATAAAAATAGCACATCCCCATTCAAACATATCATAAAACCTTAAATAAAATATGGAAGATTGTATCATTATTAATCAACCTCAGTTAAAAAAAATCCAATAAATTATGTTGGCATAGATGAAAATAATCTAGTAAAATATTTAAAATTCATTCAGAGAAATAAAATTTTTTCTTTGAAATTCATTTCAATGCCTGCACAATTATTAAAGGAATCATTTCTTTTGAAAAAAACATTATAATATTGTAATGGAAGATTTTGAATGTTGTGGCATCATAATGGTGTAAAATAGTTACCTTTAACATATAATTAAAAAAACATCCTTTCTTATATTTTTCAAAGTGGTCATAAAGTACCTCATTTGGAAAATGAAAAAATGTTTGCTTTAACAAATTTTATAAAAAATAATACATAGATAAAAATTTATTTAAAATATTTTTGAGGAATATTAATAATATTTTTAATTACATATTTAATAATCATTGACATGGATGATATAGATTTTTGAATACATTCTAATGTATAAATAATCTCATATAAGAAACAGATTATGAAATTAATCTTTACCTGGTACATTCCATTAATTGAAGGTGAGTTGACATAATGTATAATGGTTATTATGTCTAATTAAATTATACGATTACCATATCCATATTTATGATATCATATATGATCCTCTTATATTGTTTTGTTAACAATATTTCAGTATTACCATTATTTTGGGTGTTAACTACTTCGTTTTCCAATTCCAATTTTGTCACATAAATCATGTTTGTTTTGAAATGAATATTTATTTTAATAATATTTATACTTGTATTATTTCCAAAAAATTATATTTACTCATCTTATGAATTTTATAACAATTATTGAAATGTAAATGTCGAGACTGAATCTCATTGCGTTGTGGAGATGGTAGGTTGTAGGTATGTACTAGTGACAGTATCATTCCCTTGATTATTAAATGGTATTGGATTGGATTTTATATTAATTATAAATAATTATTATATTTATTTATTCATTATTTATATCCATTATAATCCTCAATATATATATCCAATTAAATTGATGTTGAATAGAAAATTAAAACACATTCTGGAGATGGTAGGCCACTTGTAGCCACCATGGTGATATTATAATCCGTATGATGTATAAAATTATAAATATGGATGTCCAATGATTATAATAAATTATCAGAATATTTATGATATTTTATTTATTATTTTTATATGGAAACACATAGAAGTAATAATTATTAGTATAAAATAAATGAAATGGAATTTGTAAAACAATTAACTCTTCTTTGGGCATCTCCTTTTGTTTTGCACAAAAGGACTCCATATGGTAAATTTTACCTAAATTATGTCCTCTAAAATGAATTAAGTGATATTAAAAGTATAAATGTGTAAGTTCCCTCATCACAAATTGGATTTATATGTTTGAATAAAAGAGAATGACTGGTTCTATTTATAATAGGGGCACTTTTGGAAACACAAAAACTATTAATTTATTATAAGTTTATTTTCGTTTTAAAATACCTCCAAAGTTATTTATGATGAGGAATTGATATTTATGGATCTAAATCCTCTCATAAAATAATTTTTATATGGTTTTAGTTCAAAACTGTCACCTTATCAATTCGATTTTACCCTTTGTTAAATAGTCTAACTCTTATCGTGTTTACATGTCTTTTTATAATATAGGGTTAATATTGTTTCTATAAAATGAAAAATGATCTTCAATTGGATAATTTATGAATTTTTTATCATTATAATACTATGTTGGATTATAAATATATTTTAATTAAATATCTATTAATTAATTAAATATTATTATTTTTAAAGTATCCTTTTTGTGAATTTAGATACTATTCAAAAATTTCATTTTTAAAAATTTCAATCCAAAATGATAAAATCAAAAAAATACATAAAATATAAGATGAAAATTTATATGTTATCTATAAAATTATTCGAAGATATTAATTAAGTCAAATTATATTGAATGCCAATATTTTTATAATCATTTAATTGAATCTTCCATTGATAATTCCATTACTACAACATTATTGTGTCACCATTTAATATAAATATTCATTTCCTAAAATTATAAATAAATTAAAAAAATTTATATTGTCATTTTATCTTTGTAAATACTATTTATGTTCAACCATATCACTTATATACCCTCATATTAAAAATAATATAGTTATTAATATTTTAATAATAAATTTTTAACTCATCTTCAAATAAAATATAACAAATGTCTTAGTCAATTAGAACTGGATTAAAAAGGATTGTATTCTAGTCCAAAGGTACATTTTGGTTGTAAATGTCTTATCAAGTGGTATTTTTACTTGTTTTATTGTCATTTTATATTATTATAATATTATATTTACCATTAATTGTCTTATTTAACTTTAATCGTGGTACATAATATTCCAAAGTTACTATAAACAAAAATAATATTTTTCCTATTATACCACATTTCTCATTCTGATTACAACCATGTATGTCGTATTTTTAAAATTTAATTCACAGAGGTGGTAAAATTACATTTAATGATAATTCGTAGATGTGGTTAGAAAGTGGGTAAAAGAGACGATCAAAAGTTTATTACATTTTTATATATAATTCTATTATAAAAATGTTTCATCTAACTAAAATTCAACTAATATATTTTTTATGTATCTATTGTGACATTAAAATAAATTTAACGTAAAATAATTATTAAAATGATAATGTCGTTTTAAAAAAATATTACAGCATTTTTCCATTATTCAGCAAAATTGACACTTTTCAAACAAATACAAAAAAATTAGTATAAGATTATTTTGATATTAATAATTCAAAAATGAAGTCAATTTTGAAAAATTAATTTAATAAATTTTATAATTTAGATAATATTGTTCATAACTTCTTTTTAAAAGGCTAGTTTGATAGGTCATGGTAAGCTTGAACTTGATGTTGTTTGCATCAGAATATATTTAATTATTTAAAAGGAAGTGTACCATGGATAACTGGGGGTGTTAGAATAACCCAATTACATAATCCTCTTCTAGTGGAGGGATAACCATGACATTTATTTTTGTATGAGAAGTCATAACCCTTACAACCTAACTATAGACACTATGAGGCAAAACCCAAATACTCATGAAATCAGATATAGGGACTCACAACCCATAGATCCTGACTTTAGAATCTCGGAGTCAAAACCCAAGGGAAAATTTATTATTTTTGGTAAAATCATAAATTGAAATATAGAATTTTTGTGTGAGAGATATGAAATAGTTTCATAAACTTAGAACCTGATGAACGATAATATGAATAAATAAAAATTACTTACTAGTTATTGAGGATAATATTTGTTCGTCTAATAAAGGTAGTAGAATTAAAATTATAAAATATTTAGACCTTAAGAGATCATGCAGGTGAAGAAATAGAGTATCGTAGGATGTTGAAAATACATAATATGTTAAAATCTCTCAAGAATATCTCTTCAAAAGAACAAAGTATCAAATATATTAACTCATGTGTCTTCTTTTCCTACCGAAGATATGTAAATATATATATATATAATAATTATCAAGTATAAATATATCTCTACTTCCTTCTGATATTCAAAATATATTGAGTCATGTCCATTAAAAAATATCTCCATAAAAACACATAATTTCTTTATCGTATTCCTATAGAATAATTATTAAATAAAATAATTTAAAATAATTTTAATAACTATTTCAATAATATCTCTAGAATAATATGGATGACATCTTTTGAAACTATTTTTTAGATCCATTCAATCCTCTTTAAATTTAGTGAAAACCATTCTTATAACTAACAACACAAACGAAAATAAAATTAAAATATTTGAATATAAATAATCTTACATCATTCTACTTTTTTGGGAAAGGGACATTGAAATAATTTATTAATTATTCTCATAAAAAATTGAAAAAAAAATCATAAAAATGTCTTCTATTGTAATCCTTATATTTATTATGGTTTTATCCACTAAGAAAAACCTCTGATAATAATCCATATATATACAAGTGAAATTAATCAATTTTCAACATAAAATCACAAATTGACAACATCAAAGTAGGTTACACAAATTTAGGTAACATGAGGTTAGGGTACATGAATTTAGGGTATATGAAATTACGGTACATGAAACTAGGGAACAAAAAGTAGGGAACATGAAATTATTTGTACAGAAATAGTATGTTTCAATGAAAGTAATGTTCACTGAACATAGTGTTCACGGAAAGTAGGGTTCTTTGAATATAGGGATTATCGAGAGTAGGGTTCAATAAAATTTTGGTTCACTGAAAATATCGTTCATCAAAGTATCATATATTTCATCAAAGTGGAAAAATGTTTCTCAAAATCATGTAGGGTTCATAAAATTATCATATACATCATCACAAAAATTGGTTTTCTGAACCATTCATGGCATTATTGATGATGTAGGGTTGCCGAGCCAAATATTTTAATGTTGTTAATGTAGAGTTTTTTACCATACAATTCACTATTTTGAAATTACGGTTTTCAAACTCGACATTGAATTATTTCAAAAGTTGGGTTCTTGAACCGTGATTTTCACTAATTTAAAAGTAGGGTTTTTTGAACCATACATTTCACTATTATGAAATTAGGTTTATTGAACAATAATTTGTGAAAAACTAGATATCCTAAATGAACAAAAATTCCTGAATTTTTAAAGGGTATTAACATTATATTCATCTGTTGAAAAAAATAATTATTTTTAGAAAATCATATCCTCTTTCTAGTGAATCAATAATAAAAAAACCTGTCTTATAATAATCCTGAAATTATTATAAAACAAAAGCAATTTCATTATAGAAAATAATAAATGTGAAATATATTTGTAAAACTTTAGATAAATTAATTCCATACAAATAAATTTTTTATAATTTTATGTAATCTAAATAAATCCTTAAAAAATTATTTATTTCTATAAAATGTTGATTCTCATGATTTTGTTATATATAGAACACGCAGTAAATTAAATACTTTATCTTGTAAAAATTCTACATTTTAAGGTTTCAAAAACTATAGTAGCAAATTTAACCATATATTAGAGTACAAGAAAATCAGTTTCAGGATTCCTCATAAACTAATGGTGTTTAGATAAAACATATTATCTATACAGTTTTATATGAATCCAAAAATAAATACACATTGGATTGATATATCATCAAAATACCTAGTAAAAGTAATAAAACAAATGAAAAACATGCAGATGTACAAAAAAGATAAACCTACATGTTCAGAATATGATTCATTGGACTCATGGATACACCATATATGTGGTATTATCTAACACATAGTGATATTTATCAATACTATTGGATGAAGTTAAAAATATAGTTTCTACTTGTTTTAATGTATATTTATTTACAACATGTTCTTCATTTTAATTTTTGTATATTTTTTTATATATTTGGAATGGGAGATCTTGGAATATGGTTTTTAATAAATTCATATTGATCTAATAATTTTTATTATACTAAAAATAAATTCTTCCCAAATTTCATTTCATTTATTGTCTATGTTGAAAACAATTTTTAGGGTACCCTATGAAGTTATGAACTTACACCCTACATGGGAAGCCATTTTTCATTGGTAATAGAGTTACCTTCACTGTTTGAAGGTTGAGGTTGGATAGAGGCCTAATGTAGCTTTAACTAGTGAGATAACTCGTATGGGATAGTCAATTGGGATTAGGTCTGGCTCAGAGATGTGGTGGATACATGGTTTTTTTTTTGGTTTTTGGTTTTTATTTTTTTATTTATGATTGGTTCAATGTGTGGTTGGGTTGTTGTATGACTATAATCGGTATTTAGTTAATTACTATTGGTGACTTCTATGTATTTATTCTATCTATATACTCAGTTAGATACTCTATGAAATGATGATTTTTTTAGTTCCCATTGTAATTTCTACTCTATAATGTGTTTACAATCTCTCCATGATCTCACCATACACCCTCTATACTAGGAAATATCCTCTAGTTTGTATAGAGGCATTCTAATAGACACATAGTGACCTGATGTGGTTACTAATTATTGTAAACTAGGGGAAGTTGTAAAGTTGAATTAGTGAATTATTTTTCATACTATTTTGGGGGTTGGTGGAAAGGATATATATGAATGTGTAAGGGCTTGTAATGAATATCAAACATGTGCATCATTAACACCTTCCCAAATAATATGTCAAGATTACCATGATATTGTGATTTCAGTTCTTCATCTTCACCACTATATTTAATTGATTTCACCTTAAAGGATGCATATTATTTTTTAGATTTATTAATTGTAATAGATTTTGGTTTTTTGACCATAGAGTAAATAGGAATATCCATCCATCATGTTGGAATAACAATCTCACATTACATAGATATCATGACAATGTTATGTAATGAATCTATTTTTTCATTGTTACAGTTTTGAATGTTTTGAAGAAAATTTTTTGAGTTAGGCATGGGGTTGATGTGGAATTCTATTCACTATAGATTCCTTATGATGATATAATTAAAATTTTATATGTATTATATTAAACACATGTATTTTGAAAAAATAAGGGAACAAATCCTTAAAATATTATATTATGTGAAAACTAATTTGACCATTAAATCCACAATTTGTGTCTTACCCAAGGTTGGACATAATCATTGAGTCTGTCGGGTGTTCTGTTTAAGATCTATCAAGGGTAGAATAATTGAATATAAATTAGTTAAAAAATTTATTATACATTTAAATTATTTTTTCTAATACCCTTATATATAAATAGGATTATATTAAAATAAAATGGTAACTCTTATAACTCTAGATATTTAGGAGAACTGTCAATGATATATTTCCTGATGGATGCAGATCTTGGGTCGACGATCAATTTTCTATGATTCATGACCAACAAAAGTGTTCATAAGCATCTTAAATGATAAAAATAAGGAACCACTAATCCTTATTGATCAAACTAATATCAAGATAGGACTTTTTTATATTGGATTTAATACCTGTTTTTATTATACCTTTTTAAACATGAATAAATTCCTCTATCAAATTAATTCATAGTTCGAAATTTTATTTAAAATTATTGAATTTCCATTGTAGAATTGGGAAAAGTTATTTCTTCAGTGATATGTGATTATTACATGTTTTAAATGATTTATTTATCAACAAATACTATCCAATCATTAAAATAGAAAAACATGCATTCCTCACTTTTGGGTTTCTTGCATTATTACCCTAGTTCATTGACTGTTCATCATTAGTGTTCAATTTTATTGGTGATTCAACAATACCTATAAAATGATCAATGTTCCTTAAATCTATGTAAAAACTAATAATTTATATGGGTTCCTATTCCAGATTCAAAGTTTTCCCATGGTGTAATGACGACAATGTAAGATCATGACGTTGGATTGGGTGGTATTCATTTTTGGGTTAGTGATTGGAGAATGTGGTGTGACATGAATCGACATTGAAATGGATGGGTGTCTAGAATAAAGCAACATAATAGGATTGAGCCTAGAAATATATAGATCTATGATATGGGTTTTATTTGTGATTGTTCCATAGGTGATGGAAGTGCAGGTGAAGACGCGTGATAAATCTTGAATATTTAATACATTTCGGCATACACAACATTATTTTGTCCTTTTCATGGTGGATACGGTTTTCATACAGAGATTAGTATCACATATCATGTGTTATTTCAACATTAAATGTTTTCCAATGATATCATCGGGACAAATAACTCTATATGTTCAATAACAGGCTTCCCCAGGTTATATGCACAAGACTAGAGACCCAAAACAACCACTGTACATAGGAACAACAAATTTAAATTAGAAAATTCCATGTACACATCCATTAGAATAATAAAACAATCATAGGGATGGACTCAAGTGGTTATACACATATAATTACATTTCCTACATTCCCTATACTCATCGTGTATCAATCTCAAGTTATATTAGATCCCTGCAACTCTTAATGTTTTAAGAATAACTTTAGGGTGTGATCCCGTTATCACTTACCATAATGGTATTGTGATAAATATCATCTTTAAAATAGGATGATTGATCCCCTCTATGGGTCAGTTTTGGATATATTTAGGTTTCCCCCAATGAAACCATAGGTTTGATCCTCATTCATTTATCCATAGGTTGGGTCAGGTACATCATTAAAGTCTATAAGGGTGTGTGATCCCCATTGTAGATATTTATTCTATATGGGGTCATATATACCCCATAGGGACTGGGTGAGATCCCCTATGAGTGTATCGACAAATTTTGGAGTTGTTTCATGAACTTATCCATTGAAATTTCTAACATGAATAACCTATTAGATGAGAACAATCACTTTTAGTAGCACCCAATGAGTGAGTACTCTTAGACGATCGTTACCCTGGATCCATGAGTGAAATACTAGGATGGCAGTAATTTGGTGACCTTAATTCAATTCATGGTCTCTATCTTGAGTGTATAAAAGTAATTTCAATTGTTATAATATCATATTCAAGGTTAAATACCTTTGTGATATTGATTTAACTATACTCTCATCTAAATCATTTTGTTTGGTGATTTTTGGGTGTCTTACTGGGTATAGAATACTCACATGGTAATGATCTCTACCATAATTTTTTGGTTCATATGTTGATGAATTAAATTTTTATGGAGTCTTTAGAGGACTAGTATAACGAATGTTAAAGTGGTTTTAAAGAGATATTGGTTGTTTTTAACGATAAATCTCTTTAGTAGTGTCCACTATACAAGCATGTATGAATAAATTTTCATTTTTATGGGCTCTTATTTTTCCATTTTCCGTTCCCATTCATATGTTGTACTCTTACGCAATATTAGTAAAATTCATGCATATTTTTATTATTTTTATAGTTATATTCTAAAATATATTGGTGTTTTGAGATGTGTGTGTTTGTAATGGTACCTTAGTTTATCGCCTCCCATGTGTTTGAAATGCCTATTAAGTTCATGCCACCTTCCTATTTCCTATTATAGGTGGTCTTGTGGTGTTACAGTCATATTTCAACCATATATGATGTCTCTAGGTGTTTAGGTTAAGAAATCTTATTGTTATATCATTTGATATCCTAGGACTAGATTCTCCATAATTATAAAAACATGTTAAAGGTAAAAAAATGTTACATTAATCATTTATGAATGGGTTATGATTTCTATGTACTTATTGAGTTATTTCCCTAAATATGATATTTTACCATGGGATGTCATGAATTTCTATAGATTCCTCCACAATGGCAGTCAGCTAGGACAAAATAGTAGGATCATGATTATTATTTTCCTAGTATTGAGGCTTCTATAAAAGGACATGTATTATAGTTGGTACCTGCAGATGGTATGTTGATCATAACTCCACCCGTTCAATTGCTTGTTTTCCACAAAATAAAAGAAGAGTATGTTTTTATGATTATTATGAATCATTATTGGTAATGGTATATAACCCTAAGGTTTTGAGGTGATCCACACAAAGAAGCATAATTTGGGAGAGTATTTCTCATTTTTAGAAGTCCTTTTGATCAAATGGTGGTCTTAATAGTGGGTCTTCTACATGGCCCCATGGGAAAAAAGTATATTTTTGTTATGCATATGCATGACATGGAAACTTAATATTTGGGAATGTTTGAGGAGCTCTTCACAGAGACATTTTATCATGTGAAATTATAGTAAGTACATATATATGACCTTCTAAATCAAAAATAGGGAAATATGTGTGTCAAAAGGTAATAGTGTAGCTTCACTAACATATCACATTACTCAATGGACATGGTTCTTGATATGTATTTTCATGCATGGATATTCACGCATGGACATCATAGAGAAATCTATGGTAGAGTGATATCTCTATGTGTCCCTTTCAATGTCGGTATTTTACAGTAGGAATTAGATATAAAGAGATTAATTTCAATTTAGTATCTTATAATTTGTGTTTCTAATTTGTAACCTATATATGTGAATTCATTAGATGGTAGTCAATCAAAATCTCAATGATCCAAGTGTTTGAGGCATTTCTGGAGGAATCTCTTTGATCGTATTTTTACAATCAAGGGAACTCGATATTGATAATGACATTAAAGTGGGAGGAACTGATATTACTATGATGGTTGAGGTTATATCATATTTTTTTCTAAAAAATTTATATTTTATGATATAAGTTTCTCAATTATTATTAATTAAATTTATAGCTTGAAATACACAAAATATTCATTACTAACAGAACATGACATAATATTTTTTAATATGATAGTTATATCCTCTATATTATACTAGTATATATGAATAATATTAAATAATTTATAAAAATATATGGTTTATATATGAGTATTGAGTGAGTTATTTGATGTCCAATTAATTATAAATAAAAAAAGAACAATTTGAAAATATGGGAAATAAGTTTATGAAAAACTGTTTTTCTTCTCATAAATTCATTTTTACAAAATAAATTTAAAAAAATAACTTAGTTTGTATGATTTTAATAAAATATAAATATTTATTGTTAATTCCATATTTTAACATTCATCATATATATTTTTTATACAATAGATAAGAATACATCTACTTTTATGCTTAAAAAGTTAATTTTCCTAAAAAAAAGCTATGTCGAATTTTGTGAACTTATATAAAAATAAATATTTTATAATATATGAAAATATATTTGGAAAAATTATTCAATATTTTAAAATCATAATTCAAATTATTTATTACTATTAATTTTTTAGAATTTCCGATGTAGGTAAATGTTTTGAGTAATAGTGAAAATGTTGGTTTTTATTAAGAATTGTATTTTCATTCAAATCATTTAAAACCACCCTATTTTTTTACATTATTTTAAAAGTAAAATTATGTAAAATATATATTTATTTATCCAATTTATGTTATTTTAATCAATTTAATGTTTAATATTTATATAAAAACTTTTAATCATTTTGAATCTTTTTCCTTGGAAAACCACTTTTTCTTCATGTATGTCTGTTTATTTTGGAATTAAAAATTTCCACTTATATAAATTACATTTGGAAAATGATTTTGATATTTTAAATAGTATTAATTTATAATATATATTAATCTCAACCTGATTTTTTACCATAACAGATATTAATATTATTAAAAATTTATTGTTGTTGTTATGGTTAAAATGAGTTTTATGGTTGGAAAATAAATGATATAACATGTAAAATGACTTATAATTTTGTTTAACACAAATTTTATTGACATATATCATCCTTATAAGCTATAAGGTAATATAATGATCTATTTTTTACCATTTTCATGTAAAAATTGTTGTATTACTTTATTCATTTACAAAATTTCTTATTTGTTCTCTCACCGACTTATAATAGGCCACCCACTCTCCTCTCTTCTTAACACATCTAAAAACTATTGGTTAAAATAATACCTAAACAAATACCTTAATTAAATATGTTCCCTTATCAATGATACATTATTTTGGTTGGTAATCACATTCAATATGGCTTTCTGTGTGAACCTACATTAGTACTTCGAAGAAGATTTAAAATTATTAAACTAGCATTTTGTTTGATTTCTCCCACATCCAATAATTTTATTCAATTATGATGATATAATAAACTAATCAAAAAACAAACAATAATATTTAATTTGTTCTATTTATTAATTTTTATTCATCCCCTCTTCTATCAAATGAGAAACTAAACCATCAATCCAATATAAAGAAGATTGCCACCTTGCGAACCGATTTTAGTCATTTCCCTCACCACCTTTCATGTTCAGGTATAATAATTGATTTAATTTTAATATATAGATATATATTATATACTTATGGAATTATAATATCAAACCTAAATTGTTTCCATATAACCAATTTTCAAAAAAACATCATTTCTCATGTATGCGGAAAATTATTTCCTTGCAAACCGTTGTGTTATGTTTTTTCATTTTATTTCTATTTTTATGTTATGAAAGATATATTTAATGAATAAATAATATATTTGATAATTAATTATACCTATTTAATTAATATATGAGATATACCTTCTTAGTCTCATTTCTATTTTGGATTCAATATTGTCTCTCGTCTGTACGACGAACTACAACCCCCCATAGTAATGGGGTTTTCATTTAAATAACGGATTGCGCTGAAGGTAATAAAGATAATGTAAAAAATTATATCATATATATATTAAATTAACAATAAAATGATGATTTATTTTTTTACTTTATTTTTTTATATCCGTTCGAAAAATGAAAATAACTTTTTTGTGTACGTTCAACCTTCTGTCTCCATATATGGTGTATTTAATTTTTTATCTCATACTTTTATGGGTTACTCTAAATAAATGTTTTATATATTGTATTTATATAAAATTTAACATTATTTATATCATTGAAGAATAATTAATGTAAAATCATAAAAATATAACATCAGAACAGACATGAGAAATAAAACATAAATTACATGAATAGTGATTTTAACAATGAATTGTAAATAAACGAGTTATAAAAGGTCATAAGTAAATAATATATTTTATTATATGTATATGTATATTTATGGAATATATTTATAATAAACTTATATTTCTTTTATATTATCTATTAATTTTTATTAATGAATTCTAGAGTTAAGGTAATAGATTATTTACTATCTTATATTTATGAGAGAAATATGTCGTATTCAAAATTAGTTCATTTTTATGGTGAATATTCTGATATTTGAAATATTTCATTATGTATCCAACTATTTTAATGATATTTAATGTTTTTTAATGTTATTGTTTAATGGGTATTACAATTTCAAATACTCATAAAATGGTATTGTATTTTTTTCTAAATATTTCTTCTTTGGGACATACATTATATTATGCACTTGCCTTTTTTTATGTGAATAAACAACCCATTTATATAAAGTATAATGAATTTATTTATTTTAATGATATTTTAAGTTTTATTAATTTTTATTTTTCATGTGGCTTATGATTCAATTCTACCAATGTGGGTCGAGATTTATTATACAATCACATCATTTGTCGGGATAATATTTTTAATGCTTCCCATGATAAGATATTATAATATATATCTTGAGAAACTCATGTATTTTTTATCCTATATTTATGTCATTATATTACATGTTTTCCCATAATTTTACACTCTTTATATATAAAATATTACTAAATAATTTTTTTTAAAATGAATTTAATTTATTTCTCTCATTGTTCCAAAAACAATTTTCTTTTACATCCATTATTTTGAGAAAAAATTTCATATTTCTTTTATCATTATAAAATGGATATAATAATACATTTTTTCTAAATTTTTAATTTTTACAGACAAAATTAAATGAAAAACTAATAGTTTTTCAAACAAGTCCCATTTGGAATATAGAAAATTTGATTGAAATCATTCTTTTTTAAACATGTACGGTTCGAATAGTACTTACACCACCATGGATGATCTATAATATAATGTTTACTTATAATTGTTTCAAAAGATAAAATAAAATGATTTTGAATTTCTATTTGGAATTTTTTATTTTAAAATGATATTTTCAAATTGAATCATGCATTTCCCTCATGAAATGTTATGAGTGAACTTTCATGAAATTTTCCAATATAAGATGACACACATTGATTTTACTCATGTTTTTATGGGAATATTATCTTAGGAGACCATTATTGTTCTTTCTATGAATTTTTTATGTTTATGATGATTTTTTTTATAAAACATGCTTAGTTTTCAATGACTTATAAAATGATAAAACTCATATGAAACATACTTCTTTTTCTACAGGTTACACTATGCTAAAATGATGGAATTTATTTGAAACCCGTTTATTTTCTATAGGATATGATAGGATATAATTATTATGAAACACATTTCTTTTCATGGGTATTGATATAATGAATGTTTTATGATTTAGAGGCACACATTTTCATGATTTTTATTATGTAACGAGTGAGACCTATATCTCACTATAATATGTTGGGTATATTTTGATATCTAATGAGATAAATAGGACTAAAATGTGGAGTGAACCTAGTTTATGGAGGGACTTCTTCGACTACGATATTCATCCTATTAAAAATTTACTATTATGGTGGTTTACTAGGTGAACCCATTACATTATGATATCCATGGGAAATTATTCTTGAGTACTATAGACGTAATTTTTTATACTTATTTATATGAAACAATTCCATTTCTTATGTCAACTTATACTTTCATAAATCATCTTCATTTATTTCATTAGGATTCATGTCTTGTAATCTACCAAATTTTTTTTGTGACATAATAATTTGAGCCTTTATATACATTGAATGGTTTTCATATGTTATTATCAAACTCACATACCCTTATTCTCATGATATATAGATGTATTTGTTTTGTTTTCCCATATTAGTCATATGGGTTTTCCCTTTCAATTGTTTTTATCCATGTTACGGTGATAGGTATTAAGAGTGATATATCATAGAAGGGTGTAGTTATGAGGAAATATGTGGAAGTTGATGTATAAAACATTGGAACTAGTTCTTTATGTTTCCATGATTCCAAAGGAACTATTACTTTATTATATTTAGGTATGTGTTTGTGTAATTTAATATTTATTCATCTAAAAATATATAATATCCTTGTATCATATGTTTTAGTAGTTATAGTTTGTATGATAGGAATCTTTTTGTTAATCATTGGAAACTATGAATATAAAATTTTATTCATGAAACCATAGGATTAGTCTAATTAAAATATTTTATCATACTATTTTGGTAAGGATGATATTATGTGATATACCAATAAATCATATCCATGTACGGATTCTAAAAGTGGATGTTGCTCTAGCACAATGGTGCCAAGTGAAAAAAACCCCAAAAGATCTTATTAAGGAGGACTAAATTTACACTTAGTGCATGATAATGAGATATATTGCAATCTTAGTATGACCATCTTGGGTGATTCTAATTTTAGATTCACAATATCATGATGAACCATCATGAAGGATTTGAATAATTAACATTAATGAAATAAGATAATCCTAAGGTGTCATGTATTTAAGATAATGTGTCATGATTTAGACTTCTTATAAGTGATTTTCATAATTATGTGGTTTTCCACTGTGATTATTGTTGACCAGACTATGATTTTTTGTTAAATTTAATGGAAATAACTATAAGTAAATGGGTTAACATTGAATATGGTCAACAATGAGTTGATGAGAAATCAGATAGGGTGATTATTGGAGTGAATGATATTGTTATTATTACTAATCAGTTATCAAGATATATAATTATCAACTTGTAGCTTCACCAACTCTTAGACTCTCCAATGATGAAATTGAAATATTTTACTATGATCTCAGGTGGGGTTGCCAATTAATGAATGAATGTTTAGTTTCCCATATGTCGATAATGTAGTAATACAACTCCAAGGAATGTCTTAATAGAATGAGAAGATATATTTTGTGTGGAGAATAAGGGAATAGAGTAAGAAATTTATAAAGAAAATTAAAATGTTTATTCATTGAAAAGGATTATGATAACAGTTTCCCTAAGGTATCATCAATGGACGACTTTTATAAATATAGAATGCATAGAAAATCCCATGAAGATGAATATCAAGGCAGTAAAAGTAAATGTTTTGTTAATGATGATTAAGATAATATATATAACATATTAAAAAAAGGATTTATTAATAAATAGGATGATAAATCATATGAATTATGTATAATTATTGACCTATTTATATATTTTAATTCACTTATTATAAAGTATATAAGTAATTTTATTTTTATGTATCTAATTATGTATGTTGAATAATAATTTGGATGGCACTGATGATCTTGAAATGTTATTTAATGGAAAGGTGATAATTTATGGAAAACACATGATGAAGGGAATATAACCATTAATTTGTCCCTGATAGTGATTTTTGGATAATGAAATTATTGAGATGGATAAATTATATTGGATAATATGGATTACCATGGAACTAGTTAATGATTTAATGATGTGGTTATTTATGTTATCATTGATGGAGATTGTATTTTTTTTGGTATTTGTGGAATATATTAAATAATATATGGTTTTATTTATGAAGTGGGTAAGAATGTATGTCTTCATTTAGTTATTATAGAAATTATGGTTATTATCATACTGTAGAATAATATATTACCAAGTTATTCACATATTTGCCATGTTACCATTAAGGGACACTTCATTTTTTTGTGGTATTAATGATAAGTTCATTTTGGAAATATAATGACAATATTTATAAATTTATTGGATTTTAATCATTGGTAGGATCCATAACATTAAATATTTTCATAATATATTATGTTGTAAGTTGGATATTGTTGAGATTTTAGAGACTAACATATTATTTCAACCTATTTTTATTTATTAATATTGGTAAAATTGTTCTAAACAAATTTATTTTTATAGAAATTATATGTTGAAGGAATGAATTGACATTATTTTGTGTATCATATTATATTTTAGTGCATTTTGAAAGATGAATTAATCTCTTTTAGAGAACATCATGTGAACTTTGGTTGGGAATGATGGAGAACTTGGGAGAGATTTTGTCAAATTCCAATGATGGTGATTTTCAATTCTTCTTGGATCGGGCACCATAATGAAATATTTCAATCCAGATTGAGAGAGACAATTTCCTATGAAAGACATTAGTAGGGGAATAAACAGCCCTATTCAATGAAATGTCTCTTTTTAGGGGGCACTCACAAGAGGTGAAAATGGTGTATCTTCTACTGTGAATATGCCTGTGGGAAAGTGCTAAGGTGATAGTTTAGTAATGGTGCAAGTGGGAAAGGATGTGTTCCAATAGAGAATGGAGATTTTTCTCTTCTCAGTGCTAGTTTTAATTTCCTATAAAAAACTAATGAATCCATGGTCAATTTTTGATTTATAATTTAGAATCTCTCATTAATTCGGTTTCTTGGGATGATGGTTTATTTCGATTGGAATGGGAATCTACCAAATAATAAATAAATGAAAATACAATCTTTCTTCTATTTGGAGGTCTCGTAATATTAACATGAAACCAGGATTATTGAGTATATTGGAATGGGACTCTAATTTCAACCCCATCAATAAACAAACCACATTAGTCGTTGTTTGGATGAGAATTTATGGGTTTCCTCGGGTTTATTGGCATCTGAAAATTCTGAAATATATTTCACCATGACTTGTCACTCCTCTTAAATTTGATCATCGTATTGTTTATGGAGATCTTGGTCTCCATGTGAGAGTTCTTATCGAGATAGAAATAGATCTAAAACCCAATTAAAACCATTTTTTGGAATTGAATGGTCATTATTTGGAGATCAACTATGAGTTTGCGAACATTCCAAAATTTTGTAAGCATTTCAAGATGGTTGGTCATGAATTTCAATATAGTCGGGTGGTCAAAAAGGTTGTAAATTAATCCCCACCTCTACCAGTTTAGAGGGAGGTTCCAAATAGAAGGAAAGGTGAAGAGGGGAAAAATGAAAATGTAAATTCTAAAGAACAGGTAGAGGAAGGTTACAAAGAAAAAATGGTAATAATGTCTTGGTTAGATTTGGTTGAGGAAGAGGGAAATCGAGTTGCAATCGCTAGAAATCAAGATTTCAATCATGGCAGTAATGTTAAAGTCAACCCTCCATAAGTCACCAAAGATAAATTTGAAGGATTTTCCACTGAAGTGATTGAAACTTTATATGATTTACAATTTGATTAATCCCTTATCAAAGCCATTTATTTTGAAATAGAGGCACTGCTGGCCGCACAAGGAGCTCAATTTAAAGTGTCTTTAGTTACTATATTAATTAAGAAGTGGAAAATTCAGAAATATATTTAGTTCAAGAGTGATGAAAAAATTCAGCATCATGTCAATAAAGAAATACATGTTGGAACCCGTGTTCAACCTCTCATGGATAGCACAGAAGAATGTTCGAATGCTCCAGAAATAATGGCCGAAACACCCAAAAAATCATGATGAAATCTTATAAAAAGTGGGTATGACCACCAAATCAATATCAAAATTAAAATTCTATTCTAGAACTGACATGGAATAGCCAACCTAAACACTGAAATATTATTTATGATCCATATAGTAATGTGTAAACCTCATATTATTAAAATTTCAGAGCCCAAGATAATCCTTACAGAAATGGGAAATATGCTCAAAAGTTTGGGGTATATTCGTTTAGGGACTAATCGCCCTTCTTCAATCCCAAATAGGATTTAGATATTGACACTCCATAAGGTTGACTCTTAAATAATGTTTGATTTGGATAATTAGATTACAACCTGGCGATTTATGGAATATGGAAATCAAGTGTTCGATTCTATAGTGCATGATCACAACTACTATGATTATAGGTGAAGGTTATGGGATAAGGTTAAGAACTTTAAGACTATGTCTTAATGGCCATGGATTATTTTTAGTTATTTCAATGTCATTCTACATGCAAATGATAAAATTTGACCAGTCACAAAATCCAAAACTATAAAATAATTTTTAGATTGTATTGAGAAAAATATTCTGGTGGAAGTAACTCTCATTTGTTCCAAGTTCACATGGTATAAGAGAAATATCAATAGTATGAGAGCAATTCGAATAGATTGGGAATTCATGAATCATGAAAATATTGGTGATTGGAAATAACTCTCATGTGCGACTCTTTATAAAATTAATTCAACCCATCATCCTCTTCTCATAAGCTAGGGTGGGAAGTAAAGCGGGAGGCAAATTTTTTTCATGTTCAATAATGCTTTGGTCTCTATTTCAGGTTTCCCACAAATTGTTAAAGAGACTTGGAACTCATCATGCTATAGTGGAAGTCCACGGTTATGAATTTCCCACCATATAATTATCATTATTATGCTTAGGGAGTGGAGAAAATAAAGGTTCAGCTCATTTGACTCTAACATTAAGGGGCTTGAATTCTACCTTCATGACATTCAAGTAGAGGATACCAGATCTGATTTCTTGATATAAATGAAGTAGGAGGTCAAATTGTCTCTCAAGGTGAATAATCTCATAATGCATTGGGACAAAATTAAAAAGGAGATGATCAAAGTAATGTTTCATAATTAAGATGATAGAAATACAATTTACGTCAATGAACTTCAAAGGGTCCAGAGAGTGATTAGGCCCCTATCCCTTCAATAGGATGGTGATAGAATCCTAGGGAATATACAAGATCATTTTCATCATATTATTTCATCAATAATAATATTTTTAATGGACCATCTCATACTGAATAAGTTAAATAAAACATTATTCCAAATTTAATTGATGAGGAGGCCAATAATCTTCTCACATCAATTCCTATATATTTTGAGATAAAGGAAGTTGTGATTTACCTTAAAAGACAACTATCTAAGGCCTAATAGATTCACAAAATTATTCTTTGAATGTTATCAAGATGTAATTCAAAATGAGTTTCTCCATGTTTTCAAGCATTTTTCCAAGGGTGGTCAATCATCTTTAGGGGTCAATGCCCAGTTCATATCCTTCATTACCAAGGTGGAGAATGCAAGTGGAATTGGACATTTTAGGGAGGCTTCCTTGCTGAATACCTCTCGAAAAATTATTACAATGATCTTAGAAAACATGATTTCTTAGGTATATGATAAAATTATATATTCGAATAAATTTGGCATTATCAAAGCCATGAATATTCTAGACTGCATTCTTACAACTTTAAAATGCTTCAATATCCTTAGGATGAAGGGTAAGGGAGGAAATGTGGCTATTAAACTGTGCATTTGAAAGGCATTTGATTAGATGGATTGAAATTTAATTATCTAAATCCTTAATATATTTTTCATTAGGGTGGTCTTTTTCAGTGGATTACAATGTTGATAGAGTCGTCTCATATCTCAATCCATGTAAATGGGTCACTGGAGCGTTATTTCACATGTTCAAGGGGAGTGAGGTAGGGGACCCCCTCTCTAGTATCATATTTGCAATTTATAAGGATTATTCGAGTATAATAATCATATACATGGTAGATAATGGGAAATTGGATACTATTAAAGTGGGTAGAGGTATCTCTGCACCTTCTCACTTGTTTTGGCTAATGACATCGTTATCTTTACATAGGGGGATAGGAATAAAATTAATCACCTGAAAGATGACCTTTTTTATTACGAGAATATATCCAGAGAAGAAATTAATTGGAAAGAATCATTTATCTACTATGGAAATAATATCCTGATTTCAAGAAAGGCTCATCTCATCAATAACCTTGATCTTAGAGAGGGTTATCTACCGTTTATTTATATTGGGGTACCACTACTTTAAGGAAATCTTAAGGAATCAAACTTTATGAAGGACTTATCCCAAATCATGAAAACTCATGCCTCATGGAAAGGAACATCTTTCTCAGTGGTAGGATGTGTGTGCCTTGTCATGTACATTGTTATCTCACATCTTGTGTACTGTTTCCTGGTGTACATGGGGAATGACTGAATTATTAAGAACTCACGTCTGAGAAAATTTGTCCCTAGTGAAAAATTTATGGAAAGAAGGACTCTCAAACCCAAATAGAGAAAGTGTTTCATGCCTAATTTTCTTTAATGTCTGGTTATTAAAATTCTCAATTGTTTTAATAAAGCATTGATGGAAAAATTTCTTTGGCATCTCATTCATAATAAATATAACTCGTTAGTGTTCCTAAGGTGCCAGATTCTTGCAAGGCTCATTTCAGGGATATTATGTTACATGGACTCTTCAATTTCATCTTGGAATTGATCTGTTTTCAATATAATCAAGAGTAACTCATACAGGGTGGTTAATTCTAACTCCTCACTTTATTTCTGGAATTCTAACTAGATTGGTACTCCTTTGGTTTACATGTTAACAATGGCAGGGAAATATGTTGATAGTATCGTCACTATAAAAGTGGAAATGGATCATTTGGATGGCCCCTTGAATGATATTGTATCCATTATAGAAGGATATTATTTTATTGAGAAGTATTCTATACTACTATGGGAAAGGGTCGTCGACTAAGCTTTTAGACTCAAAAGGTATCTACAAACACATGATGCAAGGGTGATTATAACTGGATAGGTACTTGGAATCCAAGATGGTTATTCCCCTCATGGTTTACTCTTATTTGGACACTCTTTCATGAAATGATAATAGTGGATGTGAATCTCCAAATGGTAGGGATTTTTCTATAGTCAAGGTTTGTGATATGTCATCAACATCGTGAAGATGTGAATCATTCATTCATGTATTGTAACACTACTACCTCCCTATAGAAATCCATTCTCCACATTTTCAAGATGTAATTACCTTGTTTTGATTCTACTATGTATTTTCTAGACTCACCATCTAGAACATAGAAATATCAATAATTATGTTCACTGCTACTCATTGCTTGTGCTGTAGTTATCGATGCTATTTGGAAAGGCAGCAGTATCATCATCCATTAACATGCCCGGTTTCATGAGGGAAATTCTTCTTCAATTGTAACTATGGCCATCTTGGATGAGGAATCCTTGATCAATGAACAATATAGTAATTTAGTTAAGGATTTCATTATATATCATCTCTTTAAAGTTGCAGCTTCATTTCCCAAGGCACGAGGCATGATGGAGGTATTATAGTCTCCACTATTTAGAAGATGGTTCGAATGCAATCGAGATGGTTCCTCCACGGGAAATCCGGGACCATCGTGCTTCAGATTTAACTTTAGACACCACCAAGTGGAAGTGGAGGAATGTATTTATGACTCATGTGGTCACTCCAATTCACTAAATGCTAAAATTATGCCAATTATTAAGGTAATGGGTATTATTTATTAAATACTTTGGAACAATATATTTCTTGACTGTGACTCAACAGTGGTTTTTCAGGATATAAGAGTTGGGAAAAACCTATCATGGAAACTGGAAGATAAATGGATCAATTTTCTGGAAAGGATCTCTACATTGGATCCTATTGTCACACACACATTCTATGAATCAAACTACACTACGGATTCACATTCATACAAATGCGTCATAAAATTGGATAACATAAGCCTTAACAATTTTACTGATAAAATGATACATCTTATAATGTGAGAAAAATGTAAAACTACCTCCTTCTTCATGGAATAAATATTTATTTCCATTCAATATAAGATCCTTTGTGCTCACATTTATCAAAAACATCATTTCGTTGAGTTTGAGATAAAGTGGAAAATTAATCAAAGATGAAGAAAAAGATGATATAGTTCATATAAAATGGAATAAAATAATGTAATTATTTATTCAAATGAAAATTAATAATCATTAATAATAATTATCTTTGAAGAAAAATCTACCATAATAACTTCATTTTATATGAACTAATCAAATATTCAATCATCATAGAGTTATTTCCGTGTGATTGTTAAATTTTATTACACCTTTTAGTTTCTTGAGAAAAATGATCTATGTTGTTATCAAATTATTTATATGATTCATACATATACATATCATCACTTGCTATCAATTTTCTCAAATAACGAAAACTATTAATGTGTTATTCATGATGACCTTCTTAATTTCTTCTCCTACTTTTAAAGAGGACTTTTTTGTCTTTTTTTACGATGTGTGTTTTTCTTGAATGAATTTTCAAATTTCAATCAAATTTAGAACTAATTCAAATTGGAAAGGTTGTTTTTTTAATAGTGGGACGAATGTAACACACCAAGATATTATGAAATATTTTATTTAAATAATTTTATGTTCTTTTATTTCTTGTACAACATACAACCCTAATTTTTAAGGAAACATGATAAAATATTATTTATTTTTTTACTTGTTTTATAGCCATTAGAATGTCGAGTATGAGTTGGATAAAATAATTATGCAAAATATATTTTTACAAAAAAAAAAACACACACACACACAGATATATATATATATATAATTATTTCCCTAGTGACCAATTTATTATTAATGAATATTGGAACCATAAGAAAATAATACAAATAAATTGTAAAAAGCATATTTTTGTGCGCATAAACAAATTTTACATAAATAAACTAAAATAATTCATGATTTTTTTAATAAAATTTATATTTAATATATATTAAATCCCATATTTATAATTCAGCTTATTTTTTTCTTGTATAAGTTATAAGAATAAATCAATTTTTACGGGTAAAACTATATTTTTATGAAAATATGTTTTGTCATATTTTGTATATTTATTTGAAAATTTATTTTTTCCACTTCTATAAAATGGAGAAAAATATCATATTTTTTTAAATAATTATGAAAGAAATATTTTTTTGTTAATTTTTGTACATTATTTTAAGAGTAAATATTATTTGATAAATAAATAAAAAAAGTTTTTATTATTAATAAAAAATTTATCAAAGAACGTAAATACATAAAAAATTAATGTGGTTTAAACTTATTTCAATTATATATTTACTTATCCAATTATGTTAAAGAGATTCAATTTCATATTTTATTTCTATTTAATACTTTTAAAATATTTCAACATTCTTTCATTGGAAAACTACATTTAAATAACATTTACGAGATTAATTTTAAATAAAATATTCATATTATATAAATGGGATTTTTAAAATTGATTACATAGTTTTAATAATAAATAATAAAATCTAATAATGTCATCATATTTTTTTTAGATTAATGAATTGTAAAAATAATCAAAATTATTTGTTGTGGTTAAGGTTCAATTGGGTTTACTATGGGTTTAAAATGATAAGGGATAAAATGAATTTGAAACATTTAGAACACAAATTTTTAGACCCTATTTTGACCTTATAACATCTATGGTTCATTAATGATCAATTTCTATTCATTTTGGAATAGTAAAAATATGGGTACACAATATTCTTTTCAAACATTCAATGTCTTTCCTCTCCCATAATTATTAAAGGACATCCCATATCCTCTATTATTAACACCTCCAAATCCAATTATTTCTCCTAATACACCCCCATATATATTTATTAATTACCTTCCCTCATCCTATAGTAATTATTTATATTATTAGTCCTTCATATGAAGGATAAATGTTTAAACCAGAAGAGCTCTCTGAAAAAATAGGTAAAATTAAGTCACTTTCATTTCTTTATTTATTTGTCCAAAAAAATTAATATTATTCAATAATTGTGAAATAATAACTCTAATAAATCATTTTTATTTATATTTTATTATGTTAATGTAATAACTTATATTTATCTCCTCTTCCATAAAATGGGAAATGAAATAGTTAATCGTGTATACGGTAGACTACCGGTTGACAAACAAACCTTAATTTTATTCCATCAACACATATAATTAATGGATATATTGATGGATTTAATATTAAAATTATATATATATATATATAAGTATACTTATGGAAATATAATATTACACCATCCATATTACCATCCATCCCATTGGAAAATAATAACACAACTCATTTTTATTGAAGAATTCCACCTTACAAAACATTGTGATGTATTTTTTCATATCCATTTTACATGGATGATAATAAGGATACTCTGACTGAATTTGTTATATGGGTAAAATTATTATACCATTTTATTTGTGATATATCCTATTCCGTACAACATTCCATTACGTGGTGAATATAATAATCTCAATCATGTGTATGACGGACTATCGCATCACAAAGCGATGTGATTCATTTTCACAAAATCTTTTCACAAATGGTAATATAAATTAATTGTTTAAATATATATGATATATATGAATTCACAATGATACTGAAACTGGGAATTATTGTATAAATTTATTTATTTCTTTAACATCTCAGATCAGGATGCCACACAAAGGTGCATTGTACTCGATTGTCCACATGGCTTCAAGTTAATCTCCACAAATACTAGAGTCCTTCAACATGCAGAAAGTAAATTGAGTGATATTAGGGATACTATGACCTCATTATCATAGTGTAACACCACTAAATACAATAAAAAATCAATAGAGGAATAATTAATACAATGAAATATAAGTAAACATCAGAAGACTAGTAATAAAAATAACCAGATGTCATATCATACAAAAAATGTCGCTTCATATTAAATATTGTAAGGAAACATCTAAAATAGGTTATAATTTATTAATAAATTATATAATTTCGAAAAGAACAAAAATGTAAAAATAAAATCAGATGCATGGAAATCATTAGCTTGGTCACATTCTATCTCTCTACTAAACATCATATCAAGGCCATGTGAAGGGAGTTTTCCCTTATTGACACCTAAAACCATATAATCTATTTTGACCCAAAAACATCTCCCAACATGGGTTCAGAATAAATCCTTGTACGTAACTACCCAATGTATTTCTCAATCTATCAGTGAATATATATAACAGGCGGTGTACAATAATGAATGTTGTATGCTAGGAAGTAATCAAATTTAAAAAATTCCTACTAGAATGGGTAACCATTTACATTGATTTCATGTTCATTAAAAATTTAATAAAATTTAATTATTTAATTCTTGAGATGTAACATAATCCTGACAGTTCCTATCTAAAAGTAATAATAATAAATGTCCCAGAAGACAATATGAACAAACAAAAGTAAATACAGAATCCAATCTTGTGATTTGTCTTGGAAAACACATCAAAAGACATTCCATTTCAATAATAAATTTGTATCATGACCCCATCCTTGACATTCCTATTTTGGAATTCATGTATACCTCTAGGTGAAATTCCATAAACATCCTATGATCCCGTTCTTATGTACCTCTCCTAAACTCGGCATCACTCTAGGTGTATTAAAAGAAAAAGTAAACTCGTGACATATAAACATTTCCAATACAGCCCAACTAATACATACCTTATTAGATTCATTGTTCTATTTCCATTTAAATAAATCTTCCATGAGCCTAAACACTACATATAGATATCACTCATGAATTAACATAATAATACTCTCTTTGAGTTTGTCCATGGAATTGAATCTATGGCTCACCCAAGGTATTTGGTGAAATTGTCAAATGAGAATATCCATGTCTTATTAACCTAAGACCATGGTTCTCCAATCACTGTTGACCCTGTTAATTCTTATTATTTATCTAAACAATTCATATATTAAGAATCGCATGTAAATTAAACTATTACATGGTTGTAACATTAAATAAAAAATGTGGGTATGTTTATATTGGTAAAAAACATTCTAATCGTGCATAAACAAAAAAAAGAAGTCATATGTCAAGGGGAAAATAAATATTCCCATACCCAAAAAAAATCAATTAAAATTCATAAATAAATTAATTTATAAACCAAATAAAATCATTTTTAACAACCCATAAAATGGAGGTAAATTCATGCCCCATTGGAATCTTATGATAACTAGCCATAAATTTCCATTCAAGAAAAATCACCCATGGGGTGTCCCTCAACAAAGGTATAAAACCTAAATATTATTTGAAACACTTATTCAATTACCTATACGTCAATAGGAAAATCATGTGTCAATTATAAATCAACCTAGAGCCCAAAATGGGTTCACAACACTCCAACATATATAAACATCCTAACAATTGGAGAAAGGCGTGGGACCACATACCTCATACTCTTACGACTCTCCTCATCAAGCGTTAATATGTAATTCAACATAGAATATATTAGATCTGAAAAATGATAAAAAACTCCCAAACCATAATATTTATTTCATGATAAGCATATAGAAAGAACATATCAATATGAATCCATAAATAACTAATGGTTTCCAACACAACCAACGACGTTCGAAATTGAGTTTGGATAACGAATTGGGAGGAAAACCTTTCCTCATGCCGACATGGAATTTTTTTTCATGAACCAAGGGTGAGGGGTTCTATCTATCTAAAAAAATGAGGCTAATTCCTACTTAAAAACCAATAATACACATCGTGTACTTGAAAATATATGCCAGGTATATTCCTATCCACCCTTTTTCTGTCGACATGCCATTCCTGTCATAAAAGGGTAATATCCAGGCCATTACATGGTGTACACTTGGATTGCACGATGTGTAACCCCAAATAATGTCATGTAATTGTCCTGTAGCCTAGCCATCAACATCTATTTCCACCACTTTCATATGAAAAATCTGAAAATAATAGATCGTACATCAACAGAAATGTCATGTTCTTACAAACATCCACCTTAAAGTAATTTGTCCATGAATTTCCCTACCGAGGGAGGTGAATAAACATATGAGAATTTTTCATGCCATAATCGTCATACATCGGCCACCCTCTCCTAGTTCTCACCCTACACTAGAGTTTCCTTCCATTTCACCTATACTAATTTAACAAACTGGCCATGAAGAACGTTCGTGCTACGATCTACAATTCATATAGGATTATCCTTAAAGGATGCACCTACAAATAAATTAACCTCCTTGGGCTAAAAAGAATGATATGGGCTTGAAAAGTGATGTTTCGAATGAAAAACATGGAATACTTCATTCATATCCTGATACCTCTGAGGTAACTACAACTGGTAAAAAAATCATATAGACTCTCTCTAGAATCTCAAATTCCCTAATGTATCTTAGTAAAATATTACTCTATCTATTGATCCTCTTATGTTCTATCCTCGATGTAACACGTATGAAAAAAATGATCCCTACCCTCGAACTCTGAAGTTCATCTATGGCAATTCTTATTTGATTTATGAGGAGACTGCATAATAAACACATACTTCTGAATCACTTTCACCTACTCAGTGGTCTCCTAGACACGAATTGTTACCATCATAGATATATATATCCTCCCCCACCCAACACGGGGTTTATTAGCACCACCTACCGTACAATGCCTCATATTTCTCTATATGAATAGTATCCTGAAATATATGTTTATAGGAAAAATCAACAAAGGGTGTGTATCTCTCCCAATGACTCTCAAAATCTAGGACGCATGCCCATAGCATGTCCTCTATCACCTTAATCGTGTGGTCTAATTGTCCATCTATATGGGGGTGGTATGTTGTGTATATAAGAACCATTTTACCCTTCTTCTTTAATATCTATTTTCATAAATGAGAAGTAAACTAGATGTTCCAATATTAAAAAATAGAATGTGGGATCATACAATATCACAGATGTAAAACTGAAAAATATCATCAACACTGAGTGTTTCCATGAATGGAAGGAATTGTGTAAACTTTTTGATCCTATCAACAACAACCCATACAACATACTTACCTCCAAGAAACCTCTTTAATCTCATCACGAAATCTATTGTGACATAATTCGATTTCCTCAAAGGAATGGGTAGATTTTCTAACAGACCAAACGGTCAATGTTGTTCCACCTTCACCGGCTGACAGGTGAGAAACCTCATGACAGAACCAGAAACATCTCATTTCGTACCTTATCACCAATATTAAAAATCTAAATTTTGATATTTCATGTTGATGCCAGGATGCGCTACCCATACAGAGGCACTAAATTCCCTCATTACCTCCTTCTGTATGTATATATAAACACATTATAATATGTGTACATTTAAAAACTCATCCTATCATATGGTCTAACCAAGAGTAGGTTCCCCACCTTCTGAACTCTCCTATAGAACTAGGACTTAATAATACAATGGTGAACTCATCATCAAATCGTCTATTGTGGTAGAGGTAAAAGCTAATGATTAAATAAGAATTTATCCCTAGTTGGCGTCCACCTCCAAATGCATCTCAGAGAAAAAATCCCTAAGCCTACACTAGATACTGGCGTACTACGCTGCCTATAAATGAGTCCTCATGATCAATTCATCTACCACTGCATTTCCGTTACCAGGCATATAGTAATGCTCGAAGTCAAAACAATGTAGGTATTCCACCAACCTTCGTTACCTCAGATTTAGATCACACTATGTAAATATATACATGGGGATTTTATGGTTTGTGACACCACAAAATGTTCTCCCAATAATAAATGTCTCCAATAGAGTAATACAGGTACAACTGCTTCTAACTCAAGATCATGTTTCATAAATTCCTCTCATGTGGCCTCAACTACTGAGACCCATACACAACGAATATATCCCCTTTCATACGAATTTACACTATCCTGATACGCGATGTGTCACAGAAAAAAATGTAACTCGTTAATGGTTGTGTAAAATCAGTATAGGTGATGAATTAAATCCCCCTTTTATCTCCTAAATGGTAGTATCATAGGAATTATTCCATACATACTTCTCACCATTTTTATTCAGGCCCATAAATGACACTTCTAAACATGATAAAAACTTTATGACGAACTTGTACTAACCCAGAATCCATTGAAATTCATTCACCTAAAATGATGCTATTGGGATTCCCCCATGAATATACTTCACTCTCAATATTTGGATCGAATGATAATATAGTCTTTGAGATGTTGTGACGCAGAAATTGAATATGATCCATCAAAAAGAGGATCTTGTGACCATAACATATAACTGATTCTACCCCAGTGTACTCAAAATGATCTCAAGATTTGAGTCATGGTGATTTAAATTATGAGAATACACTAATCCGTCATCCATGAAAACATCAACAAATGAATCAAGATAAGGATGGAACACTTCATTCATCTGTTCCATGAAGAATGTTGGTATGTTTGTGACACCATAAAACATTTCCAAATACTAATACAAACCACACATACTCTGAATTATTGTATGAGTTATGTATGATAATCAAACATGAAACTGATGATAACACAATCTCAAATAAATCTATGAGAAAACATGATATCCTTTATTATAATTTAAGAGATCATATATCCTTGGCAGAGGATATAAATTCTTAACCGTCAAATTGTTCACTTTCCGATAATCCACACATAGCATGAGGGTATTAGCCACCTTTTTTTAAATGTTCTGGTGAGCCCATGGAGTAGTATTAGGTCTAGTAAACCTCTTCACAATTAAATCCTATAGTTTCTACTTGATCTCCTATAACTCCATCATATCCATCCTATAAATAGGAATGGATATCTATGTAGCTCCTAGAACTTGATCGATAGAAAACTATACCTCTCTCACTAGATCTAAACATGAAAATTTATCTGATTGGGCATCCATGAAACAATAAAACACTGTATGTAAATCCATCGAGCATGTTACCTATTCATGCCGATATAAACTCGCAATATATGAGGTCATCTAGCCAACCCATGATGCTCGAGTCCATCTTGGATCACCTAGACATCCCATTCACCATTATTTAAAAACATTTCCTCCTTTGGTAATATAAAACTCACCCTATGGTGTTAGAAATAAACAATGTCTCTGAAGGTAATGAACCAATTCATTCCAATGATTACATCATATCCCATCATCTCTAACACTGAGATATCCTATGGGATATGACTTCCACCAACCTCAAGGGGGGCTTCTTGAACATACATAGACTTGTCGTTCTAATCCCTAATAGAGTGCCCAGCATTATAACATAATTAGACGTAAAAACATAGAGTGTATGGCTCTCCACAATGGTAACAAATATGAAACTATGTGAATCCCTTGTATTAAAAAGTGTAGAAGCAAAAAAAAGATGATACAATAATATTACCATGGATAGTAGAGTGTTCAGGATCATACCCATGTTGGGTCTGTTGCACTACATATATCTGACCATTACAACAACTATATGACATTGCTTGGAAACCCTTACCAGATCCACCATGTTGTCACTAAGAACCTGGGGTCCAGCTATTAGGGACGTGAACACCACCTTAGTATGAGAGATTTGATGTACCCGACCTCCCTGTCTGATGAGAATATTTTGACCCTTCTCCTAAATGTGGAGTCAGTGCAGAACATCTCTCACTGGATACTGGTTGAAACTTCCTATATAAGCACTATAGATGACACATCTTACCAGAAGATCAGAACTATACTGGGTCCATTTTAAACTTTGGTCTCATATTCTCAATACTACTACAAAAGTAGAAACACTTTTGGCTAACTGAATATATGTTGTGACTACTACAATTTCCTTAAGAAAGATAAAGACAATCCTTCCTATTTCTGGTTAAGACAGTACCAGATCTCAGTGTCGAACCACCTTAAATCTCACCTCCATATACCCTCAGGTTACACTCAGTTTTCATTGACTCAGTCACCATAGCAGGTACAGTAGTAAACCTAAGTAAATTTACATGTGATCAGATTTCATACCAGAAAACATCCTAAAATCTCATAGCCTTCGTATATCATCCCCAATCAGAATAGGTGTGAACCACTGAAGCTGAGTAAAATGAGATGATTAGTCCATAGATGACATTGTTCGCTAATCTAGATGTATAAAATATTAGGCTCTAT
Organism: Viscum album; assembly: GCA_963277665.1. Taxonomy (NCBI): domain Eukaryota; kingdom Viridiplantae; phylum Streptophyta; class Magnoliopsida; order Santalales; family Viscaceae; genus Viscum; species Viscum album. Next base: position 1,600,802,453 of record OY728161.1, read on the forward strand.
CATCCCTCAACATCTTGAGAAAATAATAATCATAGAATAAGATCTAAAAATATCTTTAATCCATATATTCATGATGCACTGTCTGAGTTATGACACCGCACAATCTCTTGATAGAATCATGTTGCATATACACCAATATATTTACCATCTTCTATGGAGGTGTCTGTATATAATCGATGATAGAATGTATAGAATCCGTCCATGACTCCACACCCTTTGGTCAACCATACCTCGAAAACATAGTTGGATGCATTGTTTCTAACACACATATTAACTGATCAATATACATATCTGGATGTGGTGCTCCCAAAAAGGATTACAACAACCTCATAAATCCATCATGGAACTATGAATTATCTCCTATTTTTGTTATAATAGTTGGTTTTGAAATTGACATGACTGTAGTATCTAGTGGTATCCCATGTCGTACCACCTCCGGGGTATGATTATCGCTACCCTCATGAAATACAACTAGAGTTCATCATGGTGTCATGAGTCTAGAAGTTCAAGAACACACATTAGTTGATTTTCACTATCAGGTTTAGCAGTTCAAGTGTGAATAAAATACCCTCAAAGGGTACCAAAAGAGGTGTACACAATATTTAGACACTATACATGGTGTGCACCCTTGATCTCTTACATGAGTATGTACTTCTATCAGTATAGGTATGTAAACACCCTAGGTAAAGAGCATGTAAGACTTGTACACGGAGTGTACCCAACACGGGGTACATGTGTAACATCCCATGTAAGTAATTAATAATAGATATTTTTATCTATGCCTATTTATGAATTAGATATTTTTTTAGAGGCTTAAAATGAGAATAAATCCAATCTTAAGCATGGAATACAGTAATATTTTTAAAAGATTGTTTTACTGCCTTTTGTTGGAAAACCCTTATTAAATATAACTTTTGAAAATTTTATAATCTCTATTTTTCAAAATAAACATATTATTTGTGATTGGGATAATGAAATTTACATTGGATAAATTTTTTGCTATTTTTCTGAGAATGTTCATTTTTTAATGAATAGTGAAAAATACTGCATTTTACATCAAAACTACTTTTTAATCTAATTTAATTATATGGATAGATTATATTGTTAATTTTTATTAATGTGTAATATGAATAAATTTTACTATTTAATCTAATGTTGGTCATTAGGATTAATTTCACTTTGGAATTAGGCATAAACTAATGCCAAACTTTTCATAGATATTGTTTTAAAAAATCCCGCTATTTGTTTTGACAACAAGAATTATTTTCAAATAATTTATTGAAATTTCTTTGTATGGAATTTGGTAAAATGGATTACATATTTTCAATCATAATTTCCAAATTATGTAATCAATACTCATTTGTTTTTGGCAATTATGAATGGTAACGACAGTGATTATCTTTAATTATCTTGATTACTGAGTTATCAGGTAGTTAAGGATAATAAAATAATAAAATAATAATAAAAAATGACACCAACATGTGTCCTAATGATACATGTTCTCTCATTTAAGACCATGGGATTCATTGTGCCAATCTTGGGGACCCCATGGAATCACATTTGTGTGAAAGTGACATTTTATCTTTTTTATCGTTAAAAAAGATAAATATAACAAAGAATGTATCACCTGAGTAAAACATTTTTAATTTTGTCTACATAAATGATATTTTTGACTATAAATATTCATTAGAAAGATAAGAATATTTCCTAAATCATGATAGTTTTTTTAATTTTTAGACATTAAATAAAATAAATTATTTATGACACCATGATGATGCAGCGATTACCTCATTATTTAATGATTTAAATAAAATGAAAAGATAATGTAAAATATAAGACCTACACATGTAAAAAAACATATTGGATGGGTGGATTTAGAACTATTAAAACCTTTTCTTCGAAATAAATAATTTAGGGACCATTTAAATTCTAAAATCATTTTATAATAATATAACCTTTTATAACTTTCCAAGAGTGCCCCTCCTCTCCTCTTATAAAAGGCCCCCACCTCTACCTCCTTACCCACACATCTCATGCCTTTGGTTTGGACAAACCCTACTCATTTAGTCTCTCCACATCCCTGTATTACTCCTAGAAGCCTCACATTGGGCAGAAGTCTTCCAAAGGAAGCCTTTGAGCTCAAATCAAAAAGTGTTACCCGATTTAAATGTAGTGTCTTCTCCTGTGTTCTTATGTTTTATTTTGCTTCTCCAACCCCCTAAACTCTTTTTATTAATTTATTTTGTAACAAATATAGTATCATAAATATTATAGGATGTTTTTATAAGATGAATTAGAGCTACACATACACACACCAACATCTAATTGTTAAAGAACATACTGTTTCTGTGGATGGTGAATTTCTGCCTCACGAAATGATGATTGTTCAATATTCTTCAATCACCTTAAAAGGTGGCCATTAATATGTCACTATATTTATATATGATATATAATATATTAATGTTTTCCTTATGTATCATTATTTTTCATTTATGGCATACCTTTATTTCTTCCATTATGGACATACATGATATCTTCATTTTAGGAAGTGCGGACTATCGCCCCCTCAAAGTGATTTGATTCGTTAATACCATATGTGGTATGTATAAAAGATATATTTAATGATATTATACATGATACCATAATAGAATTATAATACAATTATGTATCATTATGTTTTAATTTCATTAATGTATGAGATATAAATGAAAGTAGAGTTCATGCGTACGTACGGCTTAACGTCTCCATGAACGGTGCATTTCATTTCTTATCCCCAAATGTAATGTACTATTATAAGTACATATATATAATGGATATATATGATTTATGTTACATCTAAATGATGAATATAATTCTGGAATAAAAATATACATATCTCTCATTTAGTTTTAATTCCATTAATATGACAAAGAAATGAAAGTAGCATTCATGCGTATGTACGGCTTACCGTCTCCATGAACGGTGCATTTCATTTATTACCTCTAAATTATTATGTAATATTATAAATGAATGTATATACTGGATATATATCATATATATGGAATCTACATAATGAATATCATTCTTGAGATAATGGATATTTCACTACATGAATAACTTGTAAATATAAGAAGTTCAGTTTTGACTGAAGTACCAATTATCGTTAAAACTACCGTTATAAACTTAAATAATAATATAGTGTTCATGACATGGTAATAAATGATATTAAAGGAATAATGAACATGAAAAAGGTTCTTAAGAAAGTATAAATTAGCTCATGTTTATTATTCAGGAGATTAAAGAATGATCAAGTCATGTCGGATACGAGGTATGTGACTTCATCTCAGTCTCCTTTCATTGAGGCATATTATGTTTTATAAAGAACATTATTTTATACGGTGTATAAAACCCTTTGAATTTTAAATTTATCCAAAAGTAATCTCTTTATACAGATCGTTTTACTAAATGACAAAAGGGAATTTTTTTGTCGTATGTATGTGGTGACAATGACTTCTTCGCCGCCATGACCATTATTTGAGTTTCGTCTTCCACTACAAGCCAAACCTTTTTTTAAATAAAAATAAGTACCATGTTTTAAATTTCATTTATTTTGGTATTTAAAATGGTTTCCATATTTTTTTATACCAATATGTTGTATTGATATCTTGTGATTGAAAAGTGGAAATGTTAGGTTTCCTTTATGCATGTTTTATATGATACAATTATGTTATGGTTCTTGGGCATTATTATGAAGACGACTGGTTCTGTGATAAAATAATGGTGGGTGAGCCCAATATAGATCTCCAAAGCATTGGGTAACGCAAAGGAGTTAAACGTTAAGGTTTCACCGAAAAGATTTATGAAATATGATGTGATGAGTATTCCAAACGTAACCAAAAGGGTTACTCCCTACGTAAGAATGTTATTAATGCCTCATGATACCTTTATGTGTCATGATTTCTATGATTTATTCATTATTTGATGAGGTAAGTTAATGTGCTTATGTTTTATGAGTAAAGTATGATTTAATTGATTCTTATGTATACATGTACTCATGATTTCATTCCATATTTTTATATCACTTACTGAGATTTTAATGCTCATACCAAGTTTTTGAAATGGTTTTCATAGGTCAAGGGAAATGAAAATGATATGACGATAGTGTCAAGTAAGTGTCAAGAAAGAATCCATGTTTTATTTTAAATCAGTTTCTGTTGATGGGGAAAAATGAATACTATATTTTATTGTAACCACTTTGTTTAAATGTGGGATTTAATGTATGTTTTATGATCTAATTATCTGAAAATCTAAACCAAAAAAGATCCCCAAGGTGTATTCTTGATGTATCTCAAGATTAAGTAATGTTTAAGGCTGGGGCCTTATAGTTGGTATCAATTGACGGTTGAGATAACTTTATGAGTTAGAATTATTTTAAATGATTATCCAAAAATATTTTTTTATGGTCAAATTGAAATTACATAGCATTTGAAGATTACCATGTTGCTTCATCAAAGACATGTTTGTTCAGAATGGTTTTCTGCAGAGGAAATAGGGAAGCAGTGCTTGGAAGGCATACAGAATGAAATAACCTTCCGAATCCGCATCCTAAGATGGTAGGAATTGGAACTGAACAGTTTGTTGTAGTAATGGCGCAATTGACTCAAGCGATAAATGGTTGTGGTATCCATGTATGAGATCAAACAGATCAATGGCAGAGGAACATGTCGGTGGTGGAACATTTCATGAGGCAACATCCCCCATCATTCAGAGGATCATAAGACCCTGTGCTATCTGAAGGGTGGATTAAAGCACTAGAGAATATGTTTGATGTCATGGGGTGTTCAAATAATCAAAATGTTAGTCTTGTTATTTACCATTTGGAGGGTGAAACAGATCAGTGGTGGTCGATGGTTAAAAATATCAGGGACGCTGATGAGATTGATACTCTTGATTGGGATGAATTCAAAGGTATGTTTCATGAGAAGTATTTTCCTAAGGCTTTTCGACATAGGATGGATGAAAAATTCATGGAATTTAGGAAAGGAGAAGACTCAGTGGCTGCCTATGAAGAGAGGTTCACTCGATTGGAAAGGTATGCTCCAAATTTTATCCGTGACCTGGATAGTAAAATCAATCATTTTTACTCAGGATTAAAGCCAAAATATCAAAAGGTATTTAGCTTCTCGTGAGTTTAAAAGTTATGAAAATCTTGTTCGATGTGCTAAGAATGTGGAAATAGAGTTTTCCGATGATCAAGTGTTATATAACAACCAATAGATAAAGAGAACAAGGTGGAAGGAGAAAGGAAATAATTCTTCAAAAAGGTCTAACAGTAAGAAAACTAATTTTGCAGTTTGTGATAAATGTGGGAGAAGGCATGCTGGGAAATGTCTTCTGAATTCTGGAAAGTGCTACTGATGTGGTAAGATGGGACATAACACTCATGATTGCAATGAAAAATATCAAGGTGATGGTAAGACCAAATTTGATTTACAGTTAGTGAAATGTTTTAAGTGAAATGAGATGGGTCACTATGAAAATGAGCGTCCGACAAAGAGATCGAGTGATGGGAAGTAGTTAGACTACAAGAAGAAAGTGGTGGTGAAATCCTTTTCAAAAAATTCAGTAGATGGCAGGCCATTAAATGAAGTTGTATCAGGTACTTTGATTGTTTTTTCTGATTATTCCAGTATGTTGTTTGATTCGGGGTCAACACATTCTTTAATCTATGAAAACTTTTCTAGTAAAATGGGAATACCAACTCAAGAAATGACTCCTGAACTTGTGGTAAAAACACCTGGGGGAAATGATGAGGAAAAAAAATTTATAAGAATATACCTATCCTTATCTGTGGAAAGAACCTACCTGTGAAACTTATTGTTTTACCTCTGGTAGAGTTTGATGCTATCCTGGGTATGGATTGGCTCTGTACTTACCATGATAAGATTTACTGTAGAGATAATGAAGTTTCTTTTTAGAATGACTTTTATTCTGTGTACAAGAATGAACCCTTACTGTTGAAAACTTATCAAGAGGCCGAGAAACTTTTAAAAGATGGAAATGAATGTTTCCTTCTATAAGTCGTTGAAAACAACGGAACTGTTCAGATTAATGATGTGCCAGTGGTAAATGAGTATCCTGATGTTTTTCCTGATGATTTTCTTGTAATAATACCAGATCGGGAAGTTGAATTTACTGTTGACTTAGTTCCTGATGTTAAGCCAATTTCAAAACCCCCTTATCAAATGGTTCAAATTAAACTTTTAGAGTTGAAGGAGCAATTGAAAGATTTTTTAGAGAAAGGTTTCATTTGACCTTCCACATCACCATGGGGTGCTCCTGTTTTATTTGATAAAAAGAAATATGGTTCTATGAGACATTGAATTGATTATAGAGCCTTGAATAACATCACTGTTATGAACAAATATCATTTTCCTCATATGTATGATTTGTTTGATCAGCTCTAGGGAGCTCAATATTTTTCAAATATTGACCTGAGACCGCGGTACCATCAGTTGAAGGTAAAGGAAGAAGATATTCCGAAGACTGTTTTTCTTACAAGATATGTCCATTATGAATTTGTAGTAATACCTTTTGGCATAACTAATGCACATTCTGTATTCATGTACATAATGAATAGAATTTCCCATGAGTTCTTGGAAACGTTTGTGGTGGTTTTCATTGATGATATTTTGGTGTTTTGTAAAGCTAAAGAGGATAATGAAAGACATTTAAGGGTTATTTTGCAAAACATAAAAGAAAAGACATTGTATGGGAAATTCATCAAGTGTGAGTTTTGGTTGCAACAAATTTCTTTCCTTGGTCATATTGTTTCTAAAGATGGGATAACTGTTGATCCTGCAAAAATGAAGGTTGTTGAAGAATGTCCAAGAACCACAACTGTAACTGAGATTCGTAGCTTCCTTGGTTTGGCAGGCTATTACCGAATGTTTATTAGAAATTTTTCACGGTTATCTAGTCCAATGACTAAGCTAACTTGGAAGGGTGTTAAGTTTATCTGGACAAAAGAATGTGATGATTGTTTTCAGGAATTGAAAAGAAGATCGGTAAATGCTCCAGTTTTGGCTCTACCTTCCAGGAATGGTGAGTCTGTCATCTACAGTGACGATTCATTGATAGGACATGGTTGTATCATAATGCAGAATGAACTGGTAATTGTGTATGCTTCACGTTAGTTGAAAACTCATGAGGTAAATTACCCTACACATAATTTGAAATTAGCTGTTGTTTTTTTCGCTTTAAAAATTTGGAGACATCATTTGTATGGAGTAAAGTGTGAAATATATACCGATCACAAAAGTTTAAAGTATATATTCACTCAGAAAGAATTGAACATGAGATAGAGGAGATGGTTATAATTAATCAAGGATTATGATAGTACTATTCATTACCATCCGGGAAAAGAAAATAAAGTGGATAATGCTTTGAGTCGAAAAAGTAATGCTTCATTAACAATGTTGCATTTTGAACATGATCCTTTGGTTAAGGATTTTATGAACTTTGGAATAGAAGTTGTTGGTGCAGGATATACTTCGGTTTTGTTTCAGGTATCAGTGAAATCTTCTCTATTAGACAGAATTAAGCAAGCACAGAAGCAAGACAGCGAGTTGCAGAGAAATGTAGAGCAGGTTCGGAAGGGTAAGTTTCCTGAATTCAACAATGATAATGATTTTGTTTTGAGATTTGGGAATAGATTGTGTGTGTTGTGTGATTTACAGTTGAAGAGAGATTTTTTATGTGAAGCTCATAGATATCTATTTTCAGTCCATCCTGGAAGTACTAAGATGTATAGAGATCTTCGAGAGTATTACTAGTGGGACAGAATGAAAAGGGATATTGCTGATTTTACTGTGATGTGTTGGACTAGTCAATAGGTTAACACAGAGAGGCAGTTACAGAAATGGATGATTCAGCCTTTACCAGTGCCAGAGTTGAAATGGGAGAATATATCCATCGACTTCATTGTGGTATTTTCGAAGACACCTCGAGGTAAAAATGCAATCTGGGTTATTGTTGATCGCTTGACTAAATCTTCTCATTTCCTTACCATACAAGATAATTTTTTCCGAGATCAACTTCCCCATTTGTATCTTACAGAGATAGTCAGGTTACATGGAGTTCCTCCCTCCAATCTATCTGATTGTGATCCTAGGTTCACTTCTAACTTTTGGAAAGGCCTTCATAAGTCGTTGGGTATTGAATTAAATTTTAGTACAGCATTTCATCCTTAATCAGATGAGAAGTAAGAATGAACAATTCATACATTGGAGGATATTCTACGTGCTTGTTCGATGGATTATCAGGGAATTTAGGACCAACATATTTCTTTGGTTGAGTTTTCTTATAATAACAGTTTTCATTCCAGTATATAGATGGCACCATTTGAGGCACTATATGGGAAGCGGTGTCGAACTCCAGCTTTCTGGGGTGAAGTGGGTGAGAGGAAGTTGATGGGACCAAAATTGGTACCAGAGTTGGAAGAAAAAGTTTAACTGATACAGAAACAAATGAGAACAACTCAGAGCAGGAATAAGAGTTATGTGGATAATCAGAGGAAGGATCTATCTTTTAAGGTAGATGATCATGTTTTTCTCAAAGTCTCACCATGGAAAAGTGTGATGTGATTTGGTAAGAAAGAAAAGCTGAGTCCAAGGTTCATTGGACCATATGAAATTCTAGAGAGAGTTGGATCAGTTGCATACCGAGTTGCTTTACCTCCGAGTTTATCTCAGGTACCCAATGTTTTTCGTGTTTCAATGTTAAGGAAGTACATGCCAGATCCATCTCATGTTTTTAGTCCAGAGGTAGTTCAACTGGAAGAGAACCTATCTTATGAGGAACAAATGGTACAGATTCTTGACCATAGGGAGCAAGTGTTACGGAATAAGGTGATTCCTCAAGTAATGTTTCTGTGGAAAATCCACATGATTGAAGAGGCAATATGGGAATCTGAAAATTCAATGAGGGATACATACCCCCACTAATTCGATAAGTAAATAAATTGCGAGGCCGCAATTTTCTAAAGGGGGAAGGATGATACATCCCATGTAAGTAATGAATAATATATATTTTTATCTATGTTTATTTATGAATTAGATATTGTTTTAGAGGCTTAATATGAGAATAAATCCACTCTTAAGCATATGATATACTAATATTTTTAAAAGATTGTTTTACTGCCTTTTGATGGAAAACCATTATTAAATCAAACTTTTGACAATTTTATAATCTCTATTCGTCAAAATAAACATTTTATTTATGATTGGTACAATGAAATTTACATGGGATAAATTTTTGGTATTTTTCTGACAATGTTCATTTTAATGAATAGTAAAAAATACTGCATTTTACATCAAAACACCTTTTTCATCCAATTTAATTATATGGTTAGATTATCTTTTTAATTGGTCTTAAAGTGTAATCTGAATATATTTTTACCATTTAATACAATGATGGTCATTATGATTAATTTCACTTTGGAATTGGGCATAATCTAATACCAAACATTTCATAGATATTGTTTCAAAAAAAACCCCTATTTGTTTTGACAACGGGAAATATTATTAAATAAATTATTTAAATTTATGTTTTTGGAATTTGGTAAAATGGATTACATATTTTGAATCATAATTTCCAAATTATTTAATCAAGACTCTTTTGTTTTTGGACATTATGAATAGTAACGATGATAATAATCTTTAATTATCTTGATTAATAAGTAATCTAGTAGTTAAGGATAATAAAATAATATCATAATAATAAAAAATGACACCAACATGTGTCATAATGCTACTGGTTGTCTCATGGTATAAAATGGAATGCCTTGTTCCAAACTTGGGAACCCCATGGAATAACTTTTGTGTGAAAGTTAGTTTTTGTCTTTTTATTGTTAAAGAAAGTTAAATATTACAAAGAATGTATCACTTGAGTAAAAAATTTTAATTGTGTCTAAATAAATGATATTTTTGACTATAAATATTCATTAGAAAGCTAAAAATCTTTCCTACATCATGATAGTTTTTTTTTTATTTTTAGACATTATATAAATTAAATTATTTATGACACCATGATGAAGCAGTGATTACATCATTATTTAACGATTTAAATGAAATGAAAAGATAATGTATAATCTAAGACCTACACATGTAAAAAATTTATTGGATGTGTGGAATTCCAAATCGTAGCACCTTATACTCGAAATATATAATTTTGGGTCCTTTTAAATCCGAAAATCATTTTATAATAAAGTAACCTTTTATAAATTTCCAAGAGTGCCCCTCCTCTCTTCTTATAAAAGGCCCCCACCTCTACCTCCTTACCCACACCTCTTAAGCCTTTGTTTCGGCCAACCCATGATCATTTTGTCTATAAAAATCCCTCTATGACTCATAGAAGCCTCAATTTGGGCAGAAGTCTTCCCAAAGAAGCCTTTGAGCTCAAATCAAAAAGGGTTACTCGATTTAAAGGTAGTGTCATATCTTGTGTTCTTATGTTTTATTTTGCTTCTCCATCCCCCTAAACTTTTTTTATTCATTTATTTTTTAACAACTCCAGTATCATCAATATACTAGGATATTGTTATAATAAAAATTCTAGCTACACTTACACACACCTACATCTAATGGTTAAATAAAATACTGTTTCTGTGGACGGAAAATTTCGGCCTCACGAAACGATGATTGTTCAATATTCTTCTAACACCTTCAATGGTGGACATTATGATGTCACTATATTTATATATTATATATAATATATTTATGTTTTCCTTAAGCTTCATTATTTTTCTTTTATAGCATACCTTTATGGCTTCCATTATGTGTATACGTGATATCTTCATTTTAGGAAGTGCGGACTACTTCCCCCTCAAAGTGATTTGATTCGTTAATACCATATATGGTACGTATAAAGGATAGATCTAATTATATAATATATGATACCATACAATAATTATAATATTATTATTTATAATTATGTTTTAATTCCATTAAATTATGAGATATAAATGAAAGTAGCGTTCATGCGTACGTACGACTTACCGTCTCCATGAACGGTGCATTTCATTTCTTATCCCCAAATGTAATGTACTATTATAAGTAAATATATATAATGGATATATATTATTTATATTACATATAAATGATGAATATAATTCTGGAATTTAAATATACATATCTCTCATTTAGTTTTAATTCCATTAATATGACATAGAAATGAAAGTACCATTCATGCGTACGTACGGCTTACCGTCTCCATGAACGGTGCATTTCATTTCTTACCTCTAAATGATTATGTAATATTATAAATGCATGAATATACTGGATATATATGATATATATGGAATCTACATCATGAATATCATTCTTGAGATAATGGATATTTGACTACGTTAACAACTTTTAAATATAAGAAGATCATTTTTGACTCAAGTACCAATGATCGTTAAAACGACCGTTATAAACTTAAATAATAACATAGTGTTCATGACATGGTAGTAATTGAAATAAAAGGAATAATGAACTTGAAAAAGGTTCCTAATAGAGTATAATCTAACTCAAGTTTATTATTCAGGAGATTAAAGAATGATCAATTCAAGTCGGATACGAGGTATGGAACATCGTCTCAGTCTCCTTTCATTGAGGCATATTATGTTTTATACACAACTTCCTTTTATACGGTGTATAAACCCGTTTGAATTTTACTTTTATCCAAAAGGAATCTTTTTATACGAAGCATTTTTCTAAACGACAAACGAGAATGTTTTTGTCGTAGGTATGTGGCGACAATGACTTCTCCGCCGCCGTGACCATTATTTGAGTTTCGGATTCCTCTACAAGACATACCTTTTTTTAAAAGAAAAATAAATACCATGTTTTACTTTTCTTTTCTTTTGTTATTGAAAATCGTTTACATAATGTTTTTATATCAAAGTGTTGTATTCATATCTTGTGATTGAAAATCAAAAATGTTATGTTTCCTTTGTGCATGATTTATGTGATACGATTATGTTGTGGTTCTTGGGCATTATTATGATGAAAGGTGGTTTCGTAATAAACTAAGGGTTGGTGAGCGGGATATAGCTCTCCAATGCATCGTGTAATGCGAAGGAGTTAAACGTTAAGGTTCATCCGAAGAGATTTAGGTAATGTAACACCCCAAGATTTTATAGTGTGTTATTTCTTCAAAATAATTCAATAACTTTCACTACACGCAACACCAAGTTCAATCGCACCATGACTTACCAAACAAGCTGTTTAAAAGAGGTTATGAATAGTGTTAACTAAATTTTAAACTTTATATAATCCTTATAATTTTAGAATCCATATTATGAGTTTCTTAGACATAATGTAAGAACAAATTCATTTTCAGTATTTCACTTTTACCAAATTTTAATAGTGAACCCTTTTTAGATACTATATTTTAAACTTTTTGACTAAATGGGGACATCAAAATTTTAAAATGAAACATCCCAAGCTTCCACGGTACGCTAGCGTGTGTTGTACGCAACACCGAGTTCTAACACACCGTAACCAATCAAACTAGCCGTTATGAATAGTAATACCTACTTTTTGAAATTATATATATTTTATATTTGAAAATGGACTTCATTTTTGGATTCGGAATATCGAATTTATCCTAAGGTGAAATTTTGGTACATTTCGGATAACATTCATATTTTGATGAATAGTGAAAATTACTAAATTTTAATTAAAAACAACTTTTTTAATAAAATTAATTACTAGTGATAAATTATGAATTTGAGTGGTTTTAAAGTATATTTAGAATATATTTTTACCATTTAATATAATTTTGGTCATTGGACATAATTTTACAATTAAACCGAACGTAAACAAGTGTCAATCTTTTGATAGTTATTATCTCTTAAAAACACGCTTTTTGTTTTGACAGCGGGAATTAATTTTAAATTAATTTCTTCCACTTCTGTGTTTTGAATTTAGAAAAATGGATTCCATATTTGGAATCAGGATGTTCAAATTGTGTAAATAGGTAACTTTTATTTTTAGACATTTTGAATAATTACTGTGGTAAATATTTTATTTACCATGGTTAAGGGTAAATCCGGTAAATAAGGGTTAAAAAATAATATTATAATAATATAAAATTACCCTAAAACGTGTCCTAACCTTATTGGTGGACACATACCCGACCATGAGCATCCTTGGGTCAATTTGGGGACCCCTTGGAGCCACTTGTATGTGGTAGGGACACATTATATTAATAAAGTTAAAATAAAAATAAAAATGGTATAAGCTTACATCTTTTAGAAGAACAATTTTTACATAGGGTTATACATGTTGGATTTTCCATTATAAATATTCATTAGAAATATAAAACGATTTCCTACATGATGATATTTTATTTAGAATTTTTAGACATCAAATAAGTTAAATTATTAATGACACAATAATGATGCAATGTTTACCTCATTAATAAATCATTGAAATAAATAATATTATAATGATTAAAATATTATCTAAAACCTGTCCAATTATTATTGGTTGATGTTATTTAGAATATGAGTCATCTTATCTTAGACCTGAATGATTTTTGGACCATTATAAACCGAATATAATTATATTATAAAGTAATACTTTCACTCTTTCCTAAAGAGCCCCTCCTCTCCCTTATAAAAGGAGACCACTTCTACTCATTCCTCACACCTCTCAAGCCACTTGTCTCGTCCAAACTCTGCCCAAATAAGCTCCCCACATACCTCTCCTCATCCTTGATGCTTCCCCTTAGGCAGAAAGAATTTCAAGAAGTCCTTTGGTTCCAACCAAAGTGAGTTACCTAAATTAAAGGTAACGATTTCTCTTAAATTATTTTCATTTATTTTGCTTCTTCAACCCCCAAACTCTTTTTATTTACTTTCTTTTGTAACAACACCAGTATCCTCAATATACTAGGATGTTGTTATAAGAAGGATTCAAACTACACATACACACAACTCCATCTAATGGATGATGAACATAATGTTTCTGTGGATGGCAAACTAACGCCTCACGAAACGATGATTGTTCAAATAAATATTACCGCCTCTCATGGTGGCCATTATGATGGCACTATAATTAAATATGATATTAATGATATATATTTTATATATAAGCTTCTGTAATTCCATTTTATTTCATACCATTATTCGTTTCATGTTGTATATACATACGATAATTTCATTTGAGGAAGTGCGGACTACCGCCCCCTTAAAATGATATGACTCGTTCATACCACACATGGAACGTATAAAGGCTGGTGTTAATGAACTTAAGTAACATATATAAAATATTATATTATAATGGAATAATAATATACCTATGTATCATTTGGATTCAATTCTTTTAAAATGAAAAATTAAATGGAAGTAGTGTTCGTGCGTACGTGCGGACTACCGTCTCCACGAACGCGATGAGATTCATTGTCCATCATATCCATTCAAGTATAATTATAATTTGATGATTTAAAAATAGTATCTAAGGACTTTATATCATTCTGTATATGAATAATATACATCCCATTAATAACAAATATGGCTCACATAACAAAGAATATAAAGTAAAATGAACCCGTTAACACCCGAAATGACGATAATTCTAAGATATTAATAACAAATCAATGTTAAAAGATCATATATGATATCATATTAAAGAAAATGATTCATGTATTATTCAATAACAATTATTTCACCATTATACAGGAGGTAAACCTACCATTTACCAAGGAAAAATTACAAAGTAAGGGATTCTCTTATCTCACTTTCAATTCCGTGAGATTTCCATTGTTCGCCACTAAATTATTGAAAGTGGTGTATTTTGTATGGACATTTGATATATATTATCATGATTCTCTTTATATTCATGTTATTCTATAAATAATTTGGTGGTTATTAACTTTTGGCCATACGACTCAGTTGATTAATGTGGTAAGGGTTATTTCACAATCTCTTCATTATCCGAGGTTGTTTATACGTAATAATCTACTGGGATATCTTTATCATCCACATCCATGTTTCTTAAAAATGTATTTCAAAACATTTTTACTATTTACAAGAATATGGGTTAAAGTCATTTATACCCTTGTTTGACTTTTTATAAGAGGTTTATAAAGGAATCTTTCCGTCGTTTTCAAAACAAGGTCCTTTTTAACCTTTTCGACAGAATTGAGGTAAGAATGTTTTTTTTAACTTATACGGCGGGTGCGGTTATTTTCCGCCGTTATAAAATCGTCGAAGCTTTCCATACAAGATTATAAGAATATTTTTAAAGAAAATGTTTTATTTTATATGGACCTTAAATGATTTCAAAATAAAAGGAGATACTTCTTTAAAAAGAATTTTGATTTCATCTATGTCAACATCCTTTGATGGATTTTAAGATTATTTGAAGTTGATTTATTATGATACAAAACTTCTATATTGTATTGAAGGTTTTGTGATATGTTTGACTGTGGATGTGCTATTTTTATACCATTCATAGTTTATGGTGAAATTATTGACATTTCGTATGTTAGTTTTAATACGAATGTTTATGTTATGTTTAAACCTTTTCATATGGGAATGCATTGGACTTAATAAGTGACGGGTGGAGCCCGCTATAGCTCCTCGATGCATCGGTAGGTCTCATGAGACAAACTAGTGTCTTGGCACAAGGCCTTGACAAAATCTTATTTGTAGTCTTGGCACGAGGCCTTGGCTATGTGGTTATGATAGTCTGGCATTATGCATTCCAACATTATGAAAGTGGTTATTGATATTGCATGTGATTATTCGATTAGTAGAATATCCATGTGAATAAGTAAATGGCATTATTTCATTTTACTTTTGCCATACTATGTTGAAGTTCAATTTTAAAAGGCTTTTGTTTTAGTAATTCATTGCCTTAAATGTTTATGATTATTTTGAATGTTCCGCTATATTGTTATCCTTACTGGGCATTTGAGCTCACCCCTTTTCTATGTTTTATTTTTCCCAGGTAGTGAAGAAGTAAATTATGAATGACTTGCAGGGATATTATGAGGGGTTAATAGTGTGGATATGAAGACTTTGTTGTTGTAGTAGTTTTTCACTTTGAAATGTAATGTAAAACTTTATGATTATATCTAGTGTTTCCAAGGCTACTAAACCAATCGGTATTTCGGGATTTGATCTTTCTTGTGATCATGCCAATGTTATCTAATAATGCACCGACTCTAGGTAGCTGGGGTCGGGGCGTTACAGTTGGTATCAGAGGAAGTTTAGTACAAACCTTGGAAGCTAGATTTAGATAAACTCTGATTAGAGCACGTAGACCAAAGATGAACTTTGAGAATTTGTATAGAAGAACTTCCTAGAATTTTGGTATTGTAGAGATTTTGTGAGTTTTCCGAGCAATACATCCCTGTCTGGATACGAGCAGGTAGAGGCGGCTCTGGCACAGATGTACCTAGGGGTAAAACCCGAAAACACCGCATTGAGCTAGACTCGAACGGGAACTGGTGCACGACAACGGGCCTTGCTGCACTCTTGGTTACGACACTCCCGGGGGATATGCTTAGGATAACTCTCATTTTCTTTACAAATAATTATGAAGGGTTTATGAGTATATACTTCCTCAAAGAAAACATTTTTATGATTATGGATTATATCCATAAATAGTTCAATTTATTTTAAGTGTTTTATAAGTATGGGATTATTTATTTTGATTCATAAACTGATCTAGTTTATGCCATTGTATAGAAATGGCGCCCAGTAGAAGGAATGAGAACTCCAGAAATACACATGATTCAAAGAGAAGGAAGGATCATATCTTTCATGGTCTTAAGCTAGAATTTATAAGAGAAATAGTCTCCCATGTATTATCATCATATGAAGAAATAATATCATGTGTTGATAAGATAAGTAAAGAGTTTACTGAGTCCTATGGCTTTGAAGGGATGCAAGAGAAGAAAAGGATGGAAGAGAGAAAGATGGATAAAGGGAAAAGGAAAAAGAAGAATTTTCCCATATGTGGTAACTGTGGAAAGAAACACCCTAGAACTTTCTGAAAGGAATGGGAGTTTGTTATAAGTGTGGAGGAAAAGGGCAAAAAGTACGTGACTGCAAGGGTAAGAAAATGGTTTCAAATGTACAATGCTTCATTTGCAAGGAGTTTGGACATTACGCGAACCTATGTCCCAGTCATCAGACTATGCCGAAAATGATGCTATTGGATAATAATCAAGTTATGATACTACCACAGATGAAGAGGAATGATTAGAGTTCTTATGTTGATTATGTCAATTGAGTGTTGTATCAACAATGTATTTGTTATAATAATTATGGAGTATATAAGGATTGTACTGCAGTACTATTTCATTAAGGACTTGAGATTGTGTGAAACAAAGAAAAGTGATTCAACAGCAGGATAAATTTTTGGAAAATATAGGGTTGAGAGAATGATAAACCATAATATAGTTCTGATACTGAGGTAGTGATTTTGGAATAATATGTGATTATTTTGGATAAATTATATTGGATATTATTGACTACCATGAAGCTGATTAATGATTTGTATATTCAATCATTGTTGGGGTTTAAAACATTTTTGGATTAATGAAGTATATCCAGCATTCTATATGGAATAAGGGAACATGAATGTAATCAATAAGGAATATGGTAGTACATGATGAAGGTATTCATATGCTATTACAGGGTAAAAATGATCTATATTATGTTTACCTTCCTTATAAATGTTGGACTGTGAGTTTGGACAGAAGTATTTTGGATAGTTCTAGTTTGGATTATTTTGGATTTCCATAAAAGGACAACCCGGAGGTCGGGCGGCAACCCGTCGCGTCCGGCAAGGCTGCGAGACTTGAACCCGCAACCGAAGGGCGACAAGGGTGTATCACCTACCACTGGCCCAAGAGATGTCCTGGATTAAATAATGTTGTTTTTTTAAAAGATCTGGTAGATGAATTATAAATTCGTTTATTTTGGAACCCTGTACGAATAGTATAAATATAATTTTTTTACGAGTGAAAGATGAGTTTATGGTAGAAATTTATTAATGGACAAAACTCTAATTATAAAGTAAGTATATCTCCTTATGATTTAGCCAATCTCATAAATAAATTCCACAATATTAAGAAAATCAACTTAGAACAAAAATGTTGTCCTAGATGGTACCTTAAATCATCACTAATTTGTGGCTTTGGGATTGTTGGCCTTTTCATAGCCATGTTCTCTACCACTCTCCATCAGATAATTGATGGTTAGATTTTTCTTCCATATCCATATTTTACTACATGGAACCCTAGTATGTGTTATTTTCGGTAATCTTCATACTTTCGACTCTTTATTTTAAATAGAGGCCTCATTAATTCATTTTTCGATGTGGGATTTCAACTAAGATATTTTGAAACGTCAAAAATGTGTTATCCCAATACCCTATGTTTTGTTGAACCGATGGTATTTCAAATCATCATAGATTGATGATTTTAAGGACCTCAATTTTATACTTTTTTGTGATTGATGACCTCAATCACTACCTATAAATATTTACGTTTTCATCCAATTATATGTCTCTAATTGCCACCAATGTTCTCCTAATAGAGATCATAATTTGGTGGTGATCCTTTCATTTCTCTTTTCCTCATATTAAGACTAAATTTTAGTAACCCAATTTCCGATGTGGGTTTTCCCACAAAGATATTTTCTATTTTCAACCTTTTATTTTTGAAGAACAATTTCAAATTGCGAGGACGCAATTTATTGAAGGAGGGGAGAATGTAACACCCCAAGATTTTATAGTGTGTTATTTCTTCAAAATAATTCAATAACTTTCACTACACGCAACACCAAGTTCAATCGCACCATGACTTACCAAACAAGCTGTTCAAAAGAGGTTACGAATAGTGTTAACTAAATTTAAAACTTTATATAATCCTTATAATTTTAGAATCCATATTATGAGTTTCTTAGACATAATGTAAGAACAAATTCATTTTCAGTATTTCACTTTTACCAAATTTTAATAGTGAACCCTTTTTAGATACTATATTTTAAACTTTTTGACTAAATGGGGACATCAAAAATTTAAAATGAAACATCCCAAGCTTCCACGGTACGCTAGCGTGTGTTGTACGCAACACCGAGTTCTAACACACCGTAACCAATCAAACTAGCCGTTATGAATAGTAATACCTACTTTTTGAAATTATATATATTTTATATTTGAAAATGGACTTCATTTTTGGATTCGGAATATTGAATTTAGCCTAAGGTGAAATTTTGGTACATTTCGGATAACTTTCATATTTTGATGAATAGTGAAAATTACTAAATTTTAATTAAAAACAACTTTTTTAATCAAATTAATTACTAGTGATAAATTATGAATTTGAGTGGTTTTAAAGTATATTTAGAATATATTTTTACCATTTAATATAATTTTGGTCATTGGACATAATTTTACAATTAAACCGAACGTAAACAAGTGTCAATCTTTTGATAGTTATTATCTCTTAAAAACACGCTTTTTGTTTTGACAGCGGGAATTAATTTTAAATTAATTTCTGCCACTTCTGTGTTTTGAATTTAGAAAAATGGATTCCATATTTGGAATTAGGATTTTCAAATTGTGTAAATAGGTAACTTTTATTTTTAGACATTTTGAATAATTACTGTGGTAAATATTTTATTTACCATGGTTAAGGGTAAATCCGGTAAATAAGGGTTAAAAAATAATATTATAATAATATAAAATTACCCTAAAACGTGTCCTAACCTTATTGGTGGACACATACCCGACCATGAGCATCCTTGGGTCAATTTGGGGACCCCTTGGAGCCACTTGTATGTGGTAGGGACACATTATATTAATAAAGTTAAAATAAAAATAAAAATGGCATAAGCATACATCTTTTAGAAGAACAATTTTTACATAGGGTTATACATGTTGGATTTTCCATTATAAATATTCAATAGAAAGCTAAAACGATTTCCTACATGATGATATTTTATTTAGAATTTTTAGACATCAAATAAGTTAAATTATTAATAACACAATAATGATGCAATGTTTACCTCATTAATAAATCATTGAAATAAATAATATTATAATGATTAAAATATTATCTAAAACCTGTCCAATTATTATTGGTTGATGTTATTTATAATATGAGTCATCTTATCTTCGACCTCAATGATTTTTGGACCATTATAAACCGAATATAATTATATTATAAAGTAATACTTTCACTCTTTCCTAAAGAGCCCCTCCTCTCCCTTATAAAAGGAGACCACTTCTACTCATTCCTCACACCTCTCAAGCCACTTGTCTCGTCCAACCTCTGCCCAAATAAGCTCCCCACATACCTCTCCTCATCCTTGAAGCTTCCCCTTAGGCAGAAAGAATTTCAAGAAGTCCTTTGGTTCCAACCAAAGTGAGTTACCTAAATTAAAGGTAACGATTTCTCTTAAATTATTTTCATTTATTTTGCTTCTTCAACCCCCAAACTCTTTTTATTTACTTTCTTTTGTAACAACACCAGTATCCTCAATATACTAGGATGTTGTTATAAGAAGGATTCAAACTACACATACACACAACTCCATCTAATGGATGATGAACATAATGTTTCTGTGGATGGCAAACTAACGCCTCACGAAACGATGATTGTTCAAATACATATTACCGCCTCTCATGGTGGCCATTATGATGGCACTGTAATTAAATATGATATTAATGATATATATTTTATATAAAAGCTTCTGTAATTCCATTTTATTTCATACCATTATTCGATTCATGTTGTATATACATACGATAATTTCATTTGAGGAAGTGCGGACTACCGCCCCCTTAAAATGATATGACTTGTTCATACCACACATGGAACGTATAAAGGATGGTGTTAATGAACTTAAGTAACATATATAAAATATTATATTATAATGGAATAATAATATACCTATGTATCATTTGGATTCAATTCTTTTAAAATGAAAAATTAGATGGAAGTAGTGTTCGTGCGTACGTGCGGACTACCGTCTCCACGAACGCGATGAGATTCATTGTCCATCATATCCATTCAAGTATAATTATAATTTGATGATTTAAAAATAGTATCTAAGGACTTTATATCATTCTGTATATGAATAA
This sequence comes from Viscum album, assembly GCA_963277665.1. NCBI lineage: Eukaryota > Viridiplantae > Streptophyta > Magnoliopsida > Santalales > Viscaceae > Viscum > Viscum album. The sequence continues at coordinate 1,600,823,587 of OY728161.1, forward strand.
TATACATCCCATTAATAACAAATATGGCTCACATAACAAAGAATATAAAGTAAAATGAACCCGTTAACACCCGAAATGACGATAATTCTAAGATATTATTAACAAATCAATGTTAAAAGATCATATATGATATCATATTAAAGTAAATGATTCTTGTATTATTCAATAAAAATTATTTCACCATTATACAGGAGGTAAACCTACCATTGACCAAGGAAAAGTTACAAAGTAAGGGATTCTCTTATCTCACTTTCAATTCCGTGAGATTTCCATTGTTCGCCACTAAATTATTGAAAGTGGTGTATTGTGTATGGACATTTGATATATATTATCATGATTCTCTTTATATTAATGTTATTCTGTAAATAATTTGGTGGTTATTAACTTTTGGCCATACGACTCAGTTGATTAATGTGGTAAGGGTTATTTCACAATCTCTTCATTATCCGAGGTTGTTTATACGTAATAATCTACTGGGATATCTTTATCATCCACATCCATGTTTCTTAAAAATGTATTTCAAAACATTTTTACTATTTACAAGAATATGGGTTAAAGTCATTTATACCCTTTTTTGACTTTTTATAAGAGGTTTATAAAGGAATCTTTCCGTCGTTTTCAAAACAAGGTCCTTTTTAACCTTTTCGACAGAATTGAGGTAAGAATGTTTTTTTTAACTTATACGGCGGGTGCGGTTATTTTCCGCCGTTATAAAATCGTCGAATCTTTCCATACAAGATTATAAGAATATTTTCAAAGAAAATGTTTTATTTTATATGGACCTTAAAAGATTTCAAAATAAAAGGAGATACTTCTTTAAAAAGAATTTTGATTTCATCTATGTCAACATCCTTTGATGGATTTTAAGATTATTTGAAGTTGATTTATTATGATACAAAACTACTATATTGTATTGAAGGTTTTCTGATATGTTTGACTGTGGATGTGCTATTTTTATACCATTCATAGTTTATGGTGAAATTATTGACATTTCGTATGTTAGTTTTAATACGAATGTTTATGTTATGTTTAAACCTTTTCATATGGGAATGCATTGGACTTAATAAGTGACGGGTGGAGCCCGCTATAGCTCCTCGATGCATCGGTAGGTCTCATGAGACAAACTAGTATCTTGGCACAAGGCCTTGACAAAATCTTATTTGTAGTCTTGGCACGAGGCCTTGGCTATGTGGTTATGATAGTCTGGCATTATGCATTCCAACATTATGAAAGTGGTTATTGATATTGCATGTGATTATTCGATTAGTAGAATATCCATGTGAATAAGTAAATGGCATTATTTCATTTTACTTTTTCCATACTATGTTGAAGTTCAATTTTAAAAGGCTTTTGTTTTAGTAATTCATTGCCTTAAATGTTTATGATTATTTTGAATGTTCCGCTATATTGTTATCCTTACTGGGCATTTGAGCTCACCCCTTTTCTATGTTTTATTTTTCCCAGGTAGTGAAGAAGTAAATTATGAATGACTTGCAGGGATATTATGAGGGGTTAATAGTGTGGATATGAAGACTTTGTTGTTGTAGTAGTTTTTCACTTTGAAATGTAATGTAAAACTTTATGATTATATCTAGTGTTTCCAAGGCTACTAAACCAATCGGTCTTTCGGGATTTGATCTTTCTTGTGATCATGCCAATGTTATGTAATAATGCACCGACTCTAGGTAGCTGGGGTCGGGGCGTTACAGGTAATATACTTTGATGGGTATTCCAAACGTAACCAAGAGGGTTACTCCCTACGTAAGAATGTTATGAATGCCTCACGTTACCTTTATGTCTTATGATTTCTATGATTTATTCAATATCTGATGAGGTATGTTAAGGTGATTATGTTTTATTAGTAAAGTATGATTTCATTGATTCTTATGTATACATGTACTCATGTTTCCTTTCCATATTTTTAAATCCCTTATTGAGCTTTTTATGCTCATCCCATGTTTTTGAAATGTTTTTCACGGGTCAAGGGAAAGGAACATGATATTATGATAGTGTCAAAGAAGTGTCAATAAAAAATCCATGTTTTATTTTAAATCTATTTCTGTTGATGGGAAAAAAATGAATACTATATTTTATTATAACCACTTTGTTTAAATTTGGGATGTAATGCATGTTTTATGATCTAATTCTCTAAAAATATATTCCTGAAAAGATCCTCAACATGTATTATTAATGTAACTCAAGATTAAGTAATGTTTAAGGCTGGGGCCTTATAACAGGCATGTGTCCCTCAAATGGATTGTCCATTTACCTTGTCAGTACTTGTACTTATACATGGAGTGTTACCTACACGGGTTTTGGCTTTGTGCTCTACACTTTTATGGGCCCATACATGTCTATACATGCATGGGTACTCGGCTATATGGACATGTACTTGTACACATCATTTATAATCCATACAATGTGTGTACCAACATAAACATCATCTTCCCTAAATAGAAATTTAACATGTATTGTTCCCCTAAACCACAATCCAGCTAATTTTGGTTTCCAGAAGCGAAAACCCTCATATTTTTTTTGAAACAATAGAAAATCAAACTATGTTCAAATTCATATCCTGATTGTTATGAATATTTATAATCCATGTTGTTCCATGAATCTTAGGTATCAATGCTCAGAGTCAATCAAATTAGAACCATAACACTTACCAATAAATCTTTCATAGTAACACGAATAACTATAATAGTATATATCATAACTGAATGCAACTAATAATTCTCTTAAATGGCATGGAAATAATTCATGGAATGTGTTTTATATAAAATTCATATATGATGCATGAGATGGCATACCATTATCTCAATAAGATTCAAAAAAACAGAACTGCAATAATATTAGGATATATGAAAACAAATATTTTTATGGTATTGAGTATAGGGGTGTAGAGACTACACTTAGTGGGTTCTAGACCATTAGAAAATATTTCGATTCTTGATTTTGTTGATAGGGTGCACAGTTTCTAAGAATCTATCGTTGTGTATTGAATCTTATATTTGGTTGCACCATGATATTGATGATAAATTTTATGGAAGGCACCATTAAGACTTAAGGTTGATTAAAATGGGTGAGTATTGTATTAGTGGTTAGGTGATAGTAAAAATGATGCGGTTTAGGTATTTTAAATTGAGAACCATCATTTCTAAGTAGTGTAATGGAATTAGGTTTTTGGTTCAGAGATGGAATTTTTGATATTGGTGTGAAATGGATATTTTTTGTTGGGTATTTTTCTATAAATATTTTTTTTGTAATTATATAATTATATAAAATGATTACATGTCGATGATGTAGCGTATGTGTATAAATGTGCAAAATAATTAAGAATTGTTTTTAAATTCTAAAATTAATCTTTTTGCATAATTTAAAAAACTGTATGATTTTTATGGATAAAAAAGAATGTCATATAATTTTCTAAACATTTAAATTTAAAATACATGGTAATAATGATGTTTTTAATGTCAAATTATTTGTATAGTTGTCAAAATGATATTATGTATAATTTATGTCAAACATTATTTAATTAATAATTTTATGAAATATAAAAGACATATATTTGCTAACCTTAATTTGAAATGGTAAATAATACCAGAAAAGTTCCACTTATGATCCAAATTTAATTTTTAAATGACGTTATTTAAACATGAAAACTAGGAATTTTGATTCCACTTTCATGGTTAAATGGGTTAATGATGGGGTTAAACTAAGATATATGGTTAAAAATGACACGTAAACATTTTTAAATATTATTGGTTGAATATTTTTAGGAAATATAATACATTTATTTACATTTAATGAACATTGGTGCCATTACAAATTTTTATATACATATTGTACATAACTGTTTCAGGGTTTTACAACATTACAACCCACCTCACTTAATAGAGTTAACCTCTTATCCTCTCTTATACACACATTCGTAGGAAACACATGACAACAAAAACATATCAAAAAAAATAAAAAAAAACCTACTTACATTCAATATTATTTGAACTTTATAATGTACCAAACATAGTGTCCTCAAGGAGAGAGGCGAATGAGTTATCTCAAATTAGAGGGACTCATTTTCACTAAATCCTATCATGTTAATTTCTTCTTTCGCCTCATATAAATGATATTTAGACATTTTAACATAGCTAAATAAGTGAATTTATCTTAATTAAAAGTATTTATACTAATATAATAACCATTATCTATTTATCATCACTTACAATGTAAAATAAAAAATTAGTTATATGGACGTATGGACTAGCTTATCCATGAATAATGTGTTTTATTTTTTTATTGTTTCCAATAATTATTGATTATATTCATTGATTGATTTATTTTATATTATTTTTCTTAGAATTTTATTACTTTTTTAATATATAAATTATCTACCCTCAATAACTCACATCTTTTTCAAGACGTTTATGTGACTCATGTGTACGGGTTGACTACCCCCTCCACAAAGTGATGTGATTAGTTTCCATTTACCAAATATATAAGGATGTTAATAAGGATGTATTTAATGAATATATACGATATATAAGATATAATTATGATTATGTAATTTTTAGTTACTGTTTAACATTTTTTCTCATAATTTGGAATGTGAAAACATCACTCCTGCATAGGTACAGACTATCATCTCCATGATGGGATGCCATTTCTCCATAGTAAAGCATACATAAATGGTTATTAAAGTGTATAAGATTAATATATATGAAACTTATTACATTTTTAATATGTTTTATATGATTAAACCATTACCAAGGTTAAAGGATTGGAACAAATGTAACAAAAAATGGATGAAAAAAGAAACAGTTAACATACATAAAAATGATTTTAAGGATGAACTATTTTTAAATGGTTGATAAGATTTTATAATCAAATAATATATGGTATAATAATTAATATTAATATGGTTATAATATATATTTATAAAAAATATAAATTTATTTCATTGGAGGGTAGGAACATGTAATAATAATGTTAGGACTTGAGGTTGGGGTTTCTTATCAAACTTTTATTTTCTTGAGACCTATTCCATATTAACCACAAGTATCATTTATGTTTATTATATAATTAATTTGAATAAATATTAAGATTATATTCATAAAAATAATTTGTATTTAAAATTTTATCTAGTTTTTAAAATTTCATTATTGTTTTATTCGTAGATTATTAAAGCTGTAAGGGTCCTTCATCTCAATATTTCTTCATTGAGATGTATTTTAGGTTAGACCCATATTTGTGTTATATAGTTTATATACCTCCCCTTTGAGATGTTATATATTGAATAAATTTATATTAGAATATTTATATATTCATTTAAATTTATTTATTTCAAATGGGTATGATTCAAAAGTTATCAATGTGGTAAGTCATTAGGTCACAATCTCATTTTGTATCAATATATTTTAATCAAAAATTTATTTTAGGAGAATTATATTTAGTAAATCTGTTAAATTTAAAATATTTTATTGTAATATGTTTATTTATAGTTTTTTTATTTCATTTTATTGTTTTTTTACTTAAATCAATCATAGAAATGTTTTTAATAACCACTGACCTATTTTCCTCTCAGGTCAGCATACATTTTCTACCATGTTCAGGTTATTTAAAGTGTTTCAAAATATGTAATATTATAATATAAAATTATTATTTAAATAAATTTTAAATTATATTTTATTTTCCTTTCTAATATTTAAAAATTAATTTTTATAAGTTTTTTAAAATTGGGTTTTTATGACATTTTTAAACATTTTAAAATGATTATTTGTTTAAAATTTTAAATCACAAAATTATCTCACCACTGAAATTAATGATCATTACTTTTAATAATCATTTAAAATATCCATTATTAGATTCAAATTAAAATATTATTGTGATATTCTATTATTATTATTAGTTTCTAATGATACCAAAATGTAATCGATATTTCCCATCTTTCAAGAGAAATTTCTAAATTCTATTTAAACAGATTATTTAATATGTGTCAACATCCTTGATATTTCCAAATATTAATTAATCATATAATCTAATTAAACCATCTAGGTACTTTGTCATTATGGAATATATTGATTTTGTAAATAAAATTTTCAATAAAACTTTTCCATAGATTTATTATGTTATTAAGGGAGTGGTGGTAGTATCTGTTATTTTTATATTGATATGAAATATTTATGTATATGTTTCATTTTATAATTAATGTAAATAATTTATGATTATGGGTGATCCCAATATAGAACAATAGAGTGGGTGATCCCGATATTGTAAAAAATATTAATTGGGTAATCATAGGGAGTTTACTCAACACAAGTTTCTTTTAGGAAACGATATAGTTTACTGAATATATATAACTTATAAGAGATGATGGGGTAAAATGTATTAAAGATAAACCAAAGAGAATATAATAATTACCTAATTTAGGTGAATCAATGATGAAATTTTGATTTCACAAGTTAAAAAATTTATTTCACTATAATTTTTATGTGTTTTAAGGGTTCCATTGAACTAGTTTGATTTTACATGATTATTGATTGTTGAATCATATGAATTGTATTATATGTTATATATTTATTCCATGAATAATTTTTGATGATATCAATGTAGTTGGATATCAATTCCCCTATTTCATGCTCATGTAAATCTAGTATATGCTTATACCGTTATACTTATTGTATGCTTATATATGATAATCGATTAATATCTCATATGTTACCCATACTAATCCTCTAAATTCATTTTTCTTATATTTACAATTCCATGGGTTATAAAGAGTAATAATATATAATATATATCTATGAGGATATCCTGTGGGGATTATCTTGTGAGGGATTGTGAATTATTCTTAAGGAATTTAAAATTTTGGAAAAAATGGGAAAAAATAAAATTTGGATAAAAGTATTTTTATTTTATTACATGAGGATTTATTTTTATTATATAAAAATAAAAAAATAAAATGACTTGGGTATGTAACTGACTCAGTGATAGATATTTATTTTGTGGTTTTCAATACATAAAATTATGTCACATTTTTTAGTATGAAATTTATAATTATAAAGAGTATTTTTTTCACTACATCTAGGTGTACAAATCATTAGAAATCTTAGTGTGAATCAAAGAAGGTTTTTGGATAACATAAGATGTTAAGAAGATATTATATGAGGATAATTAATAATTTAAGGAAACCATAATGGGTTGACAAGTTTATGGATGGTCATATGTTTAGTGATATATATTCCCTCTTTTAGGTTTAATGTTATGGTTTTTTAAGGTGAATTATTAAATTTTGGGAAATTTTTATTAGGATTTTATATATCATTGAGTTATATGCATACCATAGGTTTAACATGTCATATAATGTGATATTATTAGGTAAATTTGTTATTTGTGACATAAATTTAAATAAAAAAATAATTACTATTGATAAATATTTTGATAATGAGGTAATTATTCGTTTTGATCATAAAGGGTTCTGTATATTTTGGGAATATTTTTCAGATAGCCATGGGAATGAAAAGTGATTTGGTGACTATGTTATTCAAGTTATTTTTGAATATGATCACTATATTGGGAATTTTATATGAGTAATGTGAGAAAAATATTATTTTATAAGATGGAATTTTATTTTTAGAGTAATTACTATGTTAAATTATATGAGAATATGTTTTTTTTTGTTTTTTCGAGATTAAAGTTATTTTGGGAAATATTTAGTATATTTTTAGGGAATATGATTTGGAAATATATATTTTTAATATGTAACTTCATATGTGATTGATGTTATTTTGGGTTTAATGTTATGTTTATGATGGAAGAATATGTAATCAAATTTTTTTATGGGGTTCAAATATGATTAGATATATTTTGGAATATTATTATGGATATCTATTTATGGTGTGATTAAAGTTTAACATTTGGTGGTATTGTTAATTTTTTAATGTTAATGTATTATTCATCCGTAAAAAGGTTTATTTATATTATATTAGCTTGTGATAACCATTTTGGTTTTGTTAAATGTATAGAGATAGGAGGCATAACATGTTATATTTTCTTGGAGCTTTTGGTATGTTATTATTTTATCATTATTATTTAATCATGAAAATAACATTATGTTTATTTTTATTAATACATGAACCAGAGGTGGAAAATGGCTCGAAAAAAAACCAAAAGATGAAATTGTGAGAAGAAATAATGTAATTATATTTTCTTAGATTCTCTTTTTCAATAGTAAATTAATTCCTAGTACTCGTGAAATAGGATGATAAATCTTTTCATTCATATGTGGTAAATTTATGTCTGATATAAAGGAACGCTTTAAGAAACTCATTTACAATTATTAGTCTTGACTGTTAAATAAATGGTTTAAGAAATATTTAGGAAATGATAAGTTCACTATTATTGGAATTAAATTAAATTAATTTTAAAAAATTAATGTAATTGATGAGTATTAATAGTTATTTTGATTCCATATATATATATATATATATATATATGGCTCTCTTCTACTATATATAATAAATTATGAAAAAGAAATTAAACCCTTTTTATCATACATGAGAAAAAAAATATAAGAATTAAATTAATTTATTTATTGAATAATGTATCAACATGTGATTTTAGGATGTATTTTATTTTAGAAATATATTATGGATGATATCATGTATCACATGCAGCACCAATCTAAAAAAACTATTATATGATAATAAAATGATATTATTTAAATGTGATTTTTATCACATTACTATGGAATTAGTTTTTATGATTAGTAATAAATATATTATCAAAAATATGTATAAAATATATCCTTAATGAAAAAGTATTTATTAACAATGATGAAATATGGATTAATTTTTAATTTTAATAAAAATATTATTTTATGATAAAATAATAACTTTTCACAGTAATTTATATTTCTATATTATCAATATTAATAACTAGTGAATAATTATTTTTATGAAATATATAGTGATTTAATGTAAACAAATCAATTATCATTCAAATGTTTATTATCAACATGTTATAAGTGAAGATAAAAAATAAAAGTCAAAAATAGTTATTTTTTATAAAAAAAATTTACGCATAAACTGTATTTTTATCATAGTAAGTTAAAATTTTTACTTTTTATAAATTATTTAAATTTATTTTGTATATAATATATTCAATAAAATTTATTAATATTTATATAGTTTTTTATATAAATGTGATGAGAATAAAATATTTTTTTGGCTTGAACATACATTTTCTTTAAAAATGGTTTATACATGTTTTTTTCAAATATATTATAATTAATTTCATCCACTATTATAAATTTAATCTATTAAAATAGATTCCAGATTTTGAATCATCCTAACTATAATTTTTTAAATATTTCCAACTTAATTTTTTGAGACAATGAATAATATCCATGGTCAAATTTTATTAAAATAATAAAGGGATAAATGGGTTAAAGGGAGTTAAATTTATGATATATGGAATTAAAATGAAAAAAACATAAAAACCAATTAATTGTATGTATATTTTTATTACACAATTATAATAAATTATTTAATATTGAATTTTTTGTCTTTTCAAGTTGTTATGGCCATTATCTTTTTCAATTTGAAGAATAAGTAAAAACTGTCACTCCCTTTATTTTAATATATCTAATATATTTTAGTAAAAAAAAGATTTTATGTATGATTTTTATTTTTTATTTCAAATACAAATAGAAAATTTTTATGATAATAATTGTTTTAATTTATGGTAATGTCACAATTTACAAAAACTATTACATATCCCGTATGTGGTAGTTGTCAAAGTGAGAGTGTAATCAAGGTAAATAGTTTTAAAATATCAAATGTGATATATTTTGAATAATTTAATGTATTTGATGAATTTTATGGATTAAAGTAAAAGTTAATAAATCTTTCAAAAAATAAATTTCTAACTACATGGTAATATTGATGTTTTTAAAATCAAATTATGAAAATTGTCACAAAATGAATTTACGGATATTTTATTTTAATTTATATGAAATTATTTTTGTATAATAAAAAAAAATTTGTCTACTGAATAATTAATGGTATTTAATATCAAACATTTTAAAGTTATGATCTATTTTTTTAATATTAGTGACATGATTGACCCTTGAAGACTAAGTATTTTGTTACCATAATTATTGTTTAATTTCTTTGTAAGGGGGTTATACTAACATATATGTATATATAATTCGACTAAAATATTTATAAATATTATTGGTTGAATCTATTTTGTTTTTATATGCTTTATATTCTAATATATTTCATGATGGTGACTTTTTACCCTAGTTAGACACATATTAAATATTAATATTTTATGAATTTACAATATTAAAACCAACCTCACTTATAAAAAGTTACCTCATCTCCTATCTTATATAAAATTTTTAGAGTAAATTATATCCACAAAACCAGATAAATAGGTATTATAAACTACCCTACCAATATCCTATATATTTTGGACTTCATAAAATATTAGCCCAATGGACATTAAGAAGATATCCATGGGATGTTCCATAATGAAGAGGTAATAATCTTCAGTGAATCATTTAATGTTTATTTCTAAATCTACCACCTAATAAATTATATTTAGCCATATTAATAATGTAAAATAAATATAATTATATTACTAAAATATTATTATGTTAATAGAATATCCATTATCTATTTATCTGTCATCCCATTGAAAAATGAAAACATTATCATTCATTCGTGAGGACTGTTGTCTCCAACACTGACATATTTTATTTGGTCGGTAAAACATATGGGTTTCATTTTTTAATATGATGTTTATAACATTATTATGATTAATTAAATATCAAACATTGCCTACATTCTGATCCTCCAATCCATTTTATTATAATAGTGTCACTCGTATGTACATGTGGTAGACCACCTCCATGAATTAATATGATTTTTTATTAGTTTATATGGATGGTCATTAATATATATTTAATGAATAAATATTACATATATGATATATATCTTTTTTTTAATAATTGTATTACTATTTATTTTTCTTTCATTTTATCAATCAAGAATTGAAAACATCACTTTTGGGTACATACGGACCACTATGTCCACGAAGTTGTGTAATTAATTTCACATCACCATGTTGTATAAATTATTATCAATTTTTTAAAAATAATAAACTATTATACTTATGATATGATTAATATAACAGGGATTATGAAACCATGAACAAGGTGAATGGACAACGAACACAGTACTAAAACATGCATGAAAAAATGAAAAGTAATTTCTTAGAACAATGATTTAAATGAAAAACTATTGGTAAAAATTTTATAATAATTTTCAAGTTTATAATATCTTGTATGATATTTATAAATATGGTTCTTTTAAACAGATATATATATATTAAATCTAAATTTATTATACATGAGAATAAGAGCATGTACAAAGCATGTTAGGACTTGAGGTAATTGTTTTTCATCTCACATTTATTTCATTGAGACCAATGTCATATTCAACACTGGTTTATTTTTTTGTGTTGTGTATATACATCCAATTGATGAATATTTTTATTATTTTGATGAAAACTATGGGGATTTAAATTTCATATATGTTTATAGCATTCAGTAGGTTTCAACTCAAGGATTACTGAACAAGGGCTCTACATCTCAATATTATTTCATTGTGACATATTTCATTTTATGCACCTATTGTGTTTATATTGTGAATATATTATAAAATAGATATATTATAACATGAATACTATTATATTAGTGGTGATTAATGTTTCATTTCGAGATATTTATTTCAACTATATTATGATTCCAAAGTAACCAAAGCTGTAAGGGTTTATTTTGAAATCTCATTTTTAATCAGAATTGTATATGATTGAATATTCATTATTTATATTATATAATAGTTATCTAAGAGAAAACATATTTTATATAATCCTATTATTATTTTTTATTGTTCATTTTTTACCTTCATTATCCCCTCTTTGGTGCTCAAAACGACCAATAAAAATATTTTGAGAAGAGTAAACCTTATTTTGGCTTTTTTTATAAATGATTTATTCATTGATCATGTTATTTAAAGTGTTTTAAAGAATGTAGTTTTATATTATAAAATTACTATTTAAATTAATTATAAAATATATTTTTAATTCTTTTAAAATATTTTTAAATGTGTTTTTCAATATTTTTTGAATAGATTTTTAGGAATTTTTATAAAAATTGTGAAAGTAATTTTTTAACCGTTTAATGCATGAAAGGATTCTCCCAATATCATGACCATTAATTTCCATTAATAGTTAAATAATGTTTTCCATGGTTATTTTCAATGAAAAACCTTTTATCACTAACTTTTGAATTTTTTATTTTTTAATGAAATGAAACTAATATTATATTTTCAGAGTTTTCATATAAATATTAACATACTCATTTAATATTATTTATTGTATGTTCCATCATCCTCTATTTTTCTAATTCTTCACTAGGGATATGATATAATTATATTACCCATATCCTTTCTTTGCATATATTTTTATTTTATTTTAATGAAAATTATTAAGAAACCCTTTCTAAGGGTTAATCATGTTTTGAAGGGAAAGACGACTGTTTATATGGGCTTTATGTTGAAAAGAAAACTATATATACTTTATTCATGAAATAGTTAATATAAATTTATCTTGATACAGGGTGGGACTAATATATCTGATGATGAAGTATGAGCCTAATATAGATATCCAATGCATTGGGTAATGTAATGGAGCTAACTGGATTGAAGTATCACCTATGAGGAAAACGATTTGACTGAATGTAAGGTAATCCAAAGAGATGACGATGTCAACTACATGGAAATTTCTCATAATGGAATGTTATAATTATCCATTTTGAGTGATTATATAGTTAATATATTTTGTCCCATTATATAAACATAGTCCCTATAATTTATTGTATTTTTTAAAATTCCACTGAATATTTTTTTCACATTGACCATGATTTTTTTCTCATATAACTATTATATTGTGTTAATGATATATTCCATGAATCATTTTTAATGATTAAAGAATTTATGGGTATGAAATATATTATGTTATACTCATACCCATTTTTATGCACCAATTCTCTTAATATTTTCTTATTCTTGGATTTAAGTATCGATTGGAAACTCATATATTTACCCTTACATACTATCGATGCTCATCCTTTCATATGTTTACATTTCCCTACGTCATGAAGAATGATATTATGTAATATATTATATGAATGGTATCATGTAATTCTAATTTTTAATGAGTTTTTAATTACTTCAAGTGGTACAGGACAATATGTTTATAATGGGGAAAATTCACATTTCAATAAAAATATATGGGTTTTTTACATCATATGTATTCCTAATTCACTAAAACACTAATCCTAAACGGTATTGCTATTTATTTTACTTAAAATTGTATTATGATATTATATTATTAAATTATTAAAATTGAACCACATTTTATAGTATCAATGATAGAATTGTAAATATTTTTTTTTGCAATATATCTCTGTTTACGGGTCTCGGCCTATCTCATTCGATATGTGTTCATTTATGTTGTCCACATAATTAGCTTATTTTTTTATGATTATTTCTATTTTTTAAAATTTTCTAATGTACATCTAAAACACTATTTTCCATGAATTGATGTGTCTCCAAATATCATGTTCTATCAGAAACATTACCTAACCAATCACTATCATTAAAGATAAAAAATCTATATTTTCAATTATATCATAAAATAAGCAACATTGTACTACCATAGGTCATATCATAGAAGAAATTTAGAATATTTTATATGTCATTATTTAATATCATATTGGAATTGAGCATGTGAATTTTTTCCATAGACAATTTTAGTTTTTTATTTTGTCTAATACATGTGATTACCAATGAAATTTATATATAATTTTTTATTCATACCTTTTCTTGTATCACCAGCACTCATCTTTAAATCCACATTCATTTGTACCTAACCCAATTTTTAATATTTAATTTAAAATATATTATTAAAATTATTTCCATATTTATATTTCAATAAAAATATAAATTTCTTTATTTTATTAAAAACCTGTAATCCCAAAATGAATATCACATATCTATGCATGGAATTTTAAAAATACCTTATCTAAAATATCAGATAATCTTTAAAAAACATTTTTAATCATATGAAAATAATCTAATCAATATTAAGAATGGTAATCAAATTTCTTGTATTTATCTGTATTATAAAAATATTTCTATCTACCTTTCCTATAATAAAATTGATCGTTCTCTGGTTGTTTTATTAATTTGAGTAATTGTATCTTAGGGATTGTATTGATCCTTATATAAGTTTTTTTATCATTATTATTTTGATTCCAACATAATGAAATATTAATTAATTAAGATATTAATTGAATAGATCTTATTCAAGATAACATTTAATGAATGAAAATTTGATATCCATTTGATATATTCATCATTTTTATTGGTTGCATGTTCTAAAAATACTTGATGTTTCTACATTCATGCAATATGATTGTATATTAATTCAAAATCAATTATTACCACTTTATATTAGCTTTATCACAATATTTTGGAATTATTTATTTTATCCTTACCAATATATTTATGTTAATTTCTTTATACGAATTTAGTTATTATAGTACACATCACTTCTATCCCAGGAACTCAAATTAATGTAGCAATATTTTTAGTCAAATTTTACTGTTCATTCAGTATAACTACTTACTACCTTTATTTAATATGATCACTAATAGAATATGATTGTAATAGTGATATCAAGACTCATTAGTAAATCATATAATTATTTGAGTTTTTATTAATACATCACACTCTCCAGGGATATTTTCAATCCCAACATTCCATTTCATATTTTTATAATTCCTTGAGGCTCCAATAATATATTTCTGGTTACAAATATATTTTTTATCAATTTAACTAGTGTGTGGTTCATATCTTCTTTCTTATACACTAATCTTTTTTAAATTAGTTATTTTACATTCTAATGTATATTTTTTATTCTCATGAATGATGCCACTAATTTTTAGTTCATATTCAGTGATCATTACACAAAAATAAAATATCATTTTAAGGGGTTTTATACCTATATTTGTATCACATTACATTGGATATATTACTATTGAAAAACCCTTCTTCAGACACTTTAGTGAACATATTTAGACACTAATTCATTATTTTTGTTAAATTTAAACTTTAAAATATGCTAAAATGTTTCACATAACATTTTATTTCAAAACATATCCAATTATAATTCGTACTATATTTTTCCTTTGTAATAACATCATCAAAAAATAAATAATAAATGATAAAATCTACTTCCAAAAAAATAGAGAGATTAAATTTAATAATTACGGTTTCTCCCATATTTACCTATGCTTATACCCCTCCACAAAACATTTTTTTTGGTCTATATAGAGATATTTAATCATTTATACTAATTTTTTTTATAATAATTATCTTTATTAAATAATATTTATTTTCCATTTTTAGATCATTGATTCATAAAAAAATAAACACAATGACATTTGAAATATCTTATTAATATCTATATTTACTGATTTCATTTAAAAATTTTGTTCATAAGAATCAAATTAGTCATAATATTAATTAATCAATAAATATAAAGCATTGAAAATCATATTTTTGGCAATGATATGTCAGAAGTAAATATATATCATAGTGTGTGAATTTTTTTTCCTTATTAGTTATATACTCACTTATATTTGAAATTCCTAAACAAATATATAATATTTCAATGTCTCAAAATATAATTATAATTATATTTTTCAATTAATAATGTAATTATCATAGTTTTTTTAAAAAAATTTATCATTCTCCTTTGGAAAATATGAATATTTCTTAAATTCATATGTTTTTTATTTGTTTCATTAATGAAATAATATAATACCTCTATGTTTCAAATCTTGATAAAATTTCTACTAGTTCATTATCAATTAGTGATAAATTTTCCAAAATTTCTTCGTCATGGAATTTATTACATGTAATAAAAATAACAAAACGGTCATCATAAACATATTTTTAACACATGAGATATTATTTTTTTCCATAAACAGATAATCCTTAATTTGACTTCCTTTTTTTATTAAATATCAACAATTCCTACTATATTTTCCATAAATGTAACATTTTTCTAAAAACAAAACAACTCTTCCCCCATGAATTTAATGTTATATAATAAATTTTTATCACCCACCATGATTGATGAGAAACAATATTTCAATATCCATGTTTTTTCACTCATATTGTATTTCAATAATACTTCACCAACATAGGGATTCAAATATATTAAACTTCTATATAGATTATGAATTTTAATATTTTTTTATTTTTTCCTAAAAAATTTATTCATTCTTCAACTTAGTATATAATTTAGTTGCATCTTCAATATGCTTCTTCTATGTATTCCAAACACTTTAAAAAATAAAATAAGAATTTATAGAAACCCAATCCTTAAACACAAATTTTATTATAATTTTGAACATAAAATACAATTCGTGGATATATAGTCATTTTTAATTATATGTCTTGACACATAGATACACCATCTAAAATATGAAAACAATATATTTAGCAAAAAATTCCATACAGTTCTCTTAACTCCAATAGAACATCTAAAACAATATATGATAACATGGGGAAAATTCATTAGGAAATGGTGATTTATAAATCATATTAAGGGTATAAACATAGAAACATATAATAAAAAGAGTGTTAAGATTCAAAACATCACACCATAAACATGATGATTATAATCTTTGAAATAAGGAATAAATAAATTATATAAAAAAATGTTATAATCATAAACATTTTTAAATGATATAAAACAATATATTATAAAAACAGTTCAAGGTTCACTCACAAAAACATTATCATAAAGTGTAAAAGGACCCATGATGAATTTATTTCACTCTCTATTACAATATAATGTTTGTAACAAGTACCCTTGTAGATATGGTACATTTTGTAATACCATATATAAAATCTAATACGATATAATGTTTATACCAATGTGTTATAGGGATATATAATTATATTCCCACCCATTGAAGAATGATAATCATACATATATGTGTCATATAAATAAACTAATCCATAGATAAAGAATAAGTATTTCCTAATCCATGAGAAAAAGGTGGTTTTATAATTCTTATTTATAGTATAACTAAAGGCTAAAATATATTAATTAGTAAGAAGAAGTAATTAAAGAATTTTTAAATTTCATAATTGATCATGGAATATTTTTCATTATCGTGGACCTCAAATTTATTGAATTCATGAAAATTATATAGAGTATAAAGTAAAAAAGAACCCATTTCATGGATTCTTATGAAATAACTAGATGTGATTTTGAATAGGTAAAGAGCATATTATTTTACAAAAAACTAGTATTAATCCAAGAGTATTATCTAAAAAATAATTACGTTTGTTATAATCTATTAATTTTTTAATAAAATATAAATTGGTGATTCTTGAATTGAGAATATAAATTGGAAAGTTCTATTAGATCAGGATGAAATAAAAGTAAGAATTTTGAAGGGAATTAAATGAATGTTCAAAATTATTAATAAAAAGATACATAACTATATATAATTTTAGGGGATATAATTAAAAAAATAATACCTTTATTATATAAATATTGTATGAAATGGGTAAATATACAGATAACTTATAGCTAATAAGTAATGAGGGTGGTATGGAATATCTGTTACCTCATGTTTAAAAGAGAATATCACTTTCTGTTAACATTCGTAATAATTAAATTAATTTTTTTCAAAATTGTTCCATTAAAATATTTCAACTTTATTTTAGATTCTATATTCCATTTATAATTGTATGTTATTTATTTTTAATATATTTTAAATTTATATTGATTACTCATGGTTACTTGTTTTGATCCTTCAAAACACTTTCTGTTTGATGAGTAGGGTAAAATGTTATGTAGATTTACTTAATGATTTCCAAAATTGTTTAATTTTATATACATTATTATTAAATTTGTAAAAGACATATATTTTGTCAAATTTCAACCTAATAAAGATCCAAATTGAGAAGGGTTCCTTATAAAATTCAATTTGAGGTTGTTTAAGTTACTATAAAAATTTATTATTTTTAATGAATATAAATTTGAAATTTATATAATTATAGAATGATAAAATTATAAATAATATAATTTTTAAATCCTAAATAAATTTTTTATGTCATAAATATTCAGTGGACATAGAAAATAAAACATTGCATGCATGGTTGTGGTAGTCTGAACATATGCATGACAATATTTTCATTTATTATCAATGATTTTGGAAGAATGTATAAAACGAATATTCAATTTTTAAAATAACACCTAAAGATAGTAAAAAAAATTTCATAACATCATGTGTAGAGGACAATTTAGTGGTGTAAAATAAGATAAAATATTGAGATATTGGGTTGAGAGTATTACCTCTCCCCTGGAAGTTCTTCTTTATGTAACTCTTTAAGGGTCCTTAGATTTCCCTTTTTTTGATACCAGGTATTAAAATAAATTATTAGGGTTTCGATGATATATTAGGGAATATTTTTTTGTTGGCACAATTATTTTCAATGGATGGAGAAATTATGGGTGTTGGTCTTCTTTTATTAGTGAATAAAATGGTTATTTTGTAATAATTTACAATTTATGAATAGTATAACACCATTATTCAAGAAAACGCATAATGAAATTCCCAATAATTGTTTCAATGAGTTTAGTAGGTCTAAAATCAATCATAAAAACAATATATGTTATTTTTTGACACTTTTTATCCATTTTCCTTATGTTACACCACATTTTCCCAAATTTACTGTTATTGTTGTCATAACTCCTTTACCCACAAAAACAAATTTTAGTATACAAAATAAAAATTTATGTTGTTTAACAGTTTTAACTTTATTATTTAATATATAGTGAAAATTTTAACAAATATAATTTACATTTATATATACAATTGAAATTTAGTGTTTGTGCATAGAACACGGAAAATTACTCCTTTTAAATTGATCATTTTAAGATTAAAATTTGATATTAGAATATGATTATAAAAATATATTTTCATAATGAAATAAATTTGTTAATTATGAATGAAATAAATTTCATGTTACCTTTAATTAAATCCAAAATAAATTTTAACAAAATATTAAAATTAATTTTTTTTATATGGATAATAATATTACATTTATTATTAATGTTAAAAATGGTTTTACTAAATTTAAAACTATATAAAAAACGAATAATTTTTTATTATAAAAAATTAATTAATTAACTAAATGTTTTTATAAATTCCTAAGCCACTTTTATCCATTGATAGAGTGATAAAATTCATCATTTTTGAAAAACTATGTTTTAACTATTTATATAAAAATTACTTATTTTATAAAATCCAATAAAATAAATCCTATGATTATTAGACATGATTAGTCCAAAATTGGAATTATTTTTGTTATATTCATCTAATATATGTGATAAAATTTATTTTAAAATATTAAATGTATATTGTATTATAAATAATTTTTTTATGAATATAACTTACGTTCTGAAATGTCAAATATTGGTTTCTAAATTAATATAATCATTACAAAAATAATTATGTATCTTATAAAATACATATCTAGAAAAAATATTCATAAATTAAAAATTCATACTTATTTACTAAAAATGTCATAAAATTTATTTTATTTACAAAAATGGAATTTTTAATTATTTTCCAAAAAAAAAATCTTCATTAAATACTCAAAAATTTACATTAAGATAATATTAAAATTATAAAATCCATAAATGAATGTTATTTTCACATATTATATTTCCACAATTTTTTTAAATTTTTTTTAATTTATAAAATACTATGAGAAAGTGTTTTTATAGGAAAATGAATTTTTAAAATACAAGTCTTTCTTGTTATTAATTGATAAATAAGGAATATATTTTATTAAAATAGTTATTTAAAAATAATATATGTGGTATTCACTGAAAAAATTAGATAAAGAAATATATTCCTAAATATAATAATGAGGTAATTAAATTCTTAGAAAGTATCCTTTATATATATAAATATATATTTATATATTTCAGAATTCAGTAACTCCTATTCATACCTATTAATTTAATGTATTGGTTTAAAAAATCTAAACATATCACGATATTATTTTAGTTTGGTATTGATTGTTGATAAATCTATCAATAATATTTTACTTAATTAAAGGAAAACGCGTATTTAAATCATCGGTTTTTATATCTACCCCACCCCAATAATAAAATTCTCTCCTAATAAATTAAATTATTCCTAACTAATGAAATTAGTAAATGGTATATATTATATGTCTTTGATTTATCTTTATAAATAGTTTAAAATTACATCTATTCATTTATAATATGAATAATGCCTATATTGTGTTCCATATTAAATATTTTAGTTAAATACATTCTCAGGGATTGTTGTCAAGACCTATTTTATTTTTTCATGAGTTAGTAATCATGATTGTAATTACATAATTTGAAAAATTATTATGAGCATTGAAATAGGATCCTATATGTTTATAATAGATACACCACATAAAATTATCACTCATCCCTTCTAGTTCATGAATTTGGTGGTTTCTAAAGAAAATTGAGGTTGAATGATTAAGTTGATTAAGAATGATCCTTCTTATAAGGAATATTGAGATCCATGTTTTGACACCACCAATCAATTTCTAGGGAAGAATCCTCTATTAAAAATTCATGTTCCATGTAAATAATATCCCAGGTCTATGTCATAATCCTTAATAGATAACCACCAATCTCGCCCACTATCTTTTTTCATCAGTCTCTATATTTCCCCCTCTATAAATTCATCTCATGTAAACTGTGGTAGGGGATGGACACCCATCCATTTACACTCTACGTGTCTTTTTATGTGACCATGTCGGGCCTTCCAATATCGTATGTACTTTCTATACACACTATACAGTCTCACACATTCTAGGTCATTTAACCTAATTATCAAACTACTGTCGTCCTTAAAGACTGTATGTACTCTACCTTTTTTCATATTAACCATTGTTTCTTATTTCATCAATAGTGTAATTTTCGGATTATATTCAGAAAAATTATTTGATTTATTCTTTCACCCTCTCTAGAAACATATAGGAATACACATAGAAGTAGTTCATCTATGGATGATGATGATGATGATGAAGATAAAATATTATTATCATATGTCGTTGTCTATATATTATTATATCTCCATGATCTTGGTATTTTTTTTGAGTCCAACCCTGTCTATTTACCAAATAAAAAGGATATTCTGGGTAATATAAACAAGATCAGTGATTGCATATTCTATGTTAAAGTATTTAAAATATTACTATAATTATTTCATATCCATATAAAATTTAGATATTTTGATTTATATTATGATAACCATTAATTTTTAAATAAAAACATCATATAACTACATATCTTATTTTATTAACAAAACATTATGTTAGTACACATTGGAAAAAAATCATTTAAATTTGGAGTGGATATAATAACGATCGCATTTTCAAAATTTTGAAATGGGTGATTTAGTTATCAAAATTCAACTCATTGGTTTTCATTGAACATGCTAAACCTTGTTCCCTTTATTTTAGTTGTTCATAATGAATATCATTCTTTTCATCCTTAGATTTTTGAAATTTACTTGGGAAATATCCAATTTTTCTACACATAAGGCATTTTACTATTACTAGTGCTTTTGGATGCGCACATTCCACTACAATTATGCTAACTATCCTATTTGTATTCATATGACTCGTTGATGCAAGATGACCCCATCTTCCACAATGCAATAATTTATTAGTCCCCTTAATGAAATTTCCATGGATCTTCTTCAAAAACAAATTGACATAAATGTGGTTGAATATCAATTTATTTTTCGACATAATTTATAGATTTTTTATAATCATATATTATTCCAATATATTTTGAATATCGTTTTTAAACTACGATTAAATATTTAATCATATTTCATGATATTTGGTATTGAATAATCTAAACATTT
Organism: Viscum album; assembly: GCA_963277665.1. NCBI lineage: Eukaryota > Viridiplantae > Streptophyta > Magnoliopsida > Santalales > Viscaceae > Viscum > Viscum album. The sequence goes on from OY728161.1 coordinate 1,600,845,692, forward strand.
CTCACTATATTTCACATTCTGATGGGTTTTTTGTTGAGGTAATCATCATGTTGTCACTTTCACCCAGTGTTCCTTTTGTTTTAGTCATTATGAACCCTAAAGGGTTAACATGAGTGATTAATAGTTAACATCATAAGGGAATGAAGATAATAAGTAACATAAAAGGGATTCAAAATTATAACCTTTTACACTTTTACATCTTTATGTTGTCCCATAATTCCATTATATGAACATCTATACATACAAATTTATCCTGGGTTAAATTAATATCGATTATAATTTAATTCTCAACCAAGTCGCTTGACATTACTAAAGAAATATACCCTTCATAGTGGTTCAAAAATAAAAGTCTATTAACCAAGGAATACCTCGTAGATTGTATAACTAGTTATGTGAACTTTTTTTAGGAAAAAGGTTACAATGAAGATAATACCCAACACACCCTCTTGGATTTTATAAGCCCCAGGTAAAAATTATTGTATCCTATATCTTATTTCTCATATCCATATAGGGATGTAATTTAAAGAAAAACCATAATCGATTTACTTTACCATAATTTTAGGATATTCTGATATTCTTTATATTATCAATTAAAACTCTCTATATAGTTCTAACTATGGTTCATTTATCTTATTCGACAGAAAATAATTAAATTACTCTCTGATAGAAAATATAAACGTATAAGACATAAAAATATTGTATATCATAATTATAAACATTAATTTCCAATAAATACTGGATGTGGATAGAGATATCTAGTGTCTTTAGATGATTAGATACTAAATGCATCATTTTAACCATCAAAAAAATTTATTTATTTAAAGATTCGTATAGTCCTTTTAACTCCAATTAATCTTACAAAATACTATAAGATACATAAAAGAAAATAAATAAGGAAAAGGGTGACTGATAATGCCCGATAATGGAATAAAATTTAAAATAAATAATATCATTATAGTTAAGCAATATACCATGTTATTATTGGATATTATCCTCAAAAAACTTATTTATTTATTTCATTGATAATTACATATATTCATGTTTCCATTCTAATAATATTTTATTTTTATTCATTTATTCCTTAAATTCTAATAATAAATACATATTATTCATATTTATTATTATTATTTTCCTTCTCAAATATTATAAGAAATTAATTTCTTAATTATTTTACTTACCCTTACTTATGTTTCTTATAATTTGTATTACCTTAAAGTCTTATTAAAACCCTTAAATGATATATTTATGTAGTTTAAATTAAGTAATGATTTCCCTTACACAGATTTTAAATTTTCAGGCTTACAATTATGTGTGTTTCTCCTTACCCTTACATATAGTATATAAATTCTATTCTACCCTTATGTAAAACATGACTTACCCTTAAACAAAACATTAAGTTTATTAGTTACCTTTACATATGAATCTTATTACACTTATGAAGGGTATATGAATTTTTTATACCCTTAAAATAATTATGTTGTACCCATACACATATTTTGGATATCTCTTTCTATAATTATGTGAAATAAATTTTACCCTTTTATTTATAATTTTTTTCATACCTTTAAATAATATTGTCTTTTCCTTTACACAGCACATGTTTACCCTTACTAAAGGTATACATACTATTTATACCTTTATCTATCTCATTATTCTGACTTTTTACCTTTATTATTGTATAAAGATAAATTGTACATAAATATGGTTGTCCATTTTACTCTATTTTAACAATTTGGTTTATATATTAATTTACTTCATGTTAAAATCAAATGAATAAATTTTATTAATAATTATATAAATTTTATTATTTCTATGAAAACAATAGGAATTATTTTTACTATGTTTTAAATAACATTTTTATTAATATATTTTTTATTTCTCATTATCACATATATATAGTATAAAACTCAAAAAATATATTTTATTATTTTGAGTTGATTTTTATATTGTTTCTAAATGCATTTTTAACTATAATAATGTTATCTAATCATTTATTAACCTTTTAGTAAAACATCGTTATAGTTTGATATTATATCTAGGATAACGTTAAAGGAATTTTGAAATTAAAATTTTAAATTTTTCATTTTGAATGAATGTGATATTTGGTTGTTGTATTTGACCTAAAATTTTGGGTAGTTTTTTCAACATTAACCTAGTTATTTTAAATTATTTATAATTTTTTAAATGGTTTTAAATTAAAATGATCATATTATTGATAATAATTTTTGTATTTCACTATCTCTTTTATAAATATAGAATATTATTAAAATGAATTTTAATTTATTAATGGATCTATTAGGTATTATGTATTGTTGTTATTCAAAGGGGATAATAAATTCTTCAAAAAGGTGATGGATGTGAAAGTGTATACACTATGATTGTGAATGTGATCATGTTCTAAACATTTGTATCTATGTAGGAACTATCATGGCGGGATAAATGGTCATTTAATTTAGCCAACATTGAGAGAAGAACTATACTTTCACATGAACTCCCTTTGTATGATGTTGGATCATTTCAATGTGCCTACAACAATTTTTCCATAAATATAATTTTTTCTACTTATATACAATTCCATCTCATTGTTTTTATAATTTATTTCTTTTTATAGATATACAAATAAATTATTCACACACTATATTATACTAAATTACAATTTCTATCTTCAGTTATCCTATAAAACAAAAAACAAGTGGTTCTAATACCTTATTTAATGTTAGTATCCATGATATTATTACCTAACAAAAACTCATTACACATAGGTTGGGGAATGTCTTTATAGAATTTCAGTTGTTTTTTCTACTCTCAAAATAGTATAATTAGGTTTTGGAATTCTCCCTTGTATAATTTAGGTGTTTATATTCATCCCATTGTAAAATTATATGTTTTGATTTATCCCAATATAATATAATCTCTTCCTTGTTAGTGTGTAAAATAATCCAATGGTCAGGGTTTCAAGATTGGCAAAGGTCAAATTTGGACAACAACACTATAAATATTCTTACATTCATCTATATAATTTTTTATATACACAATGGACACATAAACTATTATTAATATTTTAATAATGAATTTTGAAATATTATAAAACCACTAAATTCTAAAATTATTTTTAAAAACAATGTTATATTTATGAAAATACAATTCACTGCCTCTTATTTATTATCATCAAAAACACATCCTAAAACATAGTATAAAGGAGAGTCCATTTAAGAAATTTTACAGTTTAAATCTATTGTATATTAACTGATACCAATACATGGTATCAAAGTGTTGACCATATTTAGGATATTTTATCTCTTTTATTCTTTTTCGTGATATGTGACAACTTGTATTATATGTTTAACAGAAAATATTTTTTATCTTTGTATATATTTTTATCTTTAATTTTTATGAGCTAACATTTATCCTATTCCTTAATATTAGAACTGATATATCAATATTAGTGATAGATTGATCTAAAAAGAAGATTTACATGGGGAATTAATTTAATCGGGGTGTGACATAACGAATTCAAAAGAAAAGTTGTATTATGAGAATTTATACAATTTGGACAAATAATCCATGCTTAGTGATCTTTAATATTCTATTTTTAATAATATAATATTGTATGATATGCGTGAGGAGTATCAAGAAAAACTTAAAAAAGAATGGATTTAAATTTATCTATTGATTAAGAATATAAGAAATGTGATAACGAAATTAAAATTTTACCTCTAAAAGTTAAAAGGGTTATTAAATTTTGATCTATAAATATCGAGTCTTAATAATAATAATGATTGGTTTAAGGTTTGTCTTTCTAAAAATAATATGTTGGTAGAATGTAAATTTATGTTTTTTTATAATATGTCTCAAGTTGATGAAAAATATTGTGATGTTAAGAATGAAAATAAAAACATGATAAATTATGATTATTATTGTAATTGTACAGTTTTAAATGATATTAAATTAATATATTACATGAATAATGTTAGGAAATGAGTAATTTTTTTTAAATGTATAATGTTTTTTTAAATAGTTTCAAGATCCAACCATAATCATCCTCTTCATTATATGAATTGTGATATTAAATAGACGATTGGTTTTTCATATGTTATTTTTTATAAATGTTGTTTTCATATAAATTATTCTAATAATTATGGTGCATTTTTTAGACTACCATTTTGGAAGACAAATGTACATATTTCTTTATCAAATATATGTTATAATTATCCATGTATTCAAAATTTTTTGGATTCCTTAAGGCACTATTTTAAATAATTTTGGACGAAAAATCGTTGGGATTCCAATATCTGTATTTTTGTCACAAAAATAATTTTTATTCAAATTATATTTTAATATGGTAAACATTTATGCTTCTTAAAATTTTATTTCATTTTTTCTACTGATCGTGTATTATTTGTTTTATATTTTTGTTTAGTAGAATGTGGTAAATATTTTTTTAAAATCCAGGTATATCATTTACAATTATATGAATATAATATATTATTTTTTTATGCCTCCATTAAAAATTTATTCTAAGAAGAATTAATTTTAGGGATTTATATGTTTTAATTATATATTTATTTAATTTACATGCTTTTCATTCACATTTACTAGGTGGTGTGTTTATGTAAATTTGATAATTTTACCTCACTTGGTTTAGAATGGGGTAGAAAATTATGTTTTTAAATTTTTATCATTTTTTATGAATTTTGAAAATGGGAAAAATTGAAATCAGAATTTTTTTTGTAATTATCACAACGGATGATACTATTGGCGTGGATCTTTAAACCAATTTATCCCATTATTATATAGATAATTACAACTATTATTTATTTTCTATAATAATAAATTTTTTAATTTAATTTTTCTTTAATTAGTCATCATTATGTCTTATTATTCAAATTATTCATTAAAATTATTTTTCATAAATATTGTAAAAATTAATTTTCTAATTTTTTTATTTATCCTTAAATATGTTTCTTAATATTTATGTTACCTTTATATATTTCTTCATTATACCATGATGTGATCGTTATTGTTAGTGGTTAGAATATTATAGAATTTATATAAGTTCAATATTACCCATCCAAATCTTTCCAAATTCTATGTTTTCCTTTATATGTGAATCTACTAAACTATATTAAAAATATATAAATTACGTTTTACCATTATAGACCTCTCACCTTAACTTTATACAACACTATAAATTCATTACTTACCTTTACATATGAATCTAATTTCCCTTACATAGTGTATTTAATTTTTGTTCCATCATTAGTAAACTTTTGGTGAACCCTTATGATTATTTTGATAATATCTTTCTACCCATACGTGAAATCCATTCTACCCTTAGATAGTATTTATAATTTGTTCCATGATGTTACACAAAATTATTTATACCTATACATGGTTCATGTTTAACTATAAAAAGGTATGGAAAATTCCCTCAACATTTACGTTTCATATTATACTTACTTGTTACCATTATTCATATATGAAACTAATCCTTAAATAAATATAGTTATCCAGTTTAATCAATTTCCACAATATTTTTGATATATTTATTTTTTAATGTTTTTAACAAATGATTAAATTATTCTATTAATTATAAAAATAATTATTTATGATGTTGACTATATGAAAAGTATTTTTATAATGTGTTGGAATTTTTTTGTTGATTAATTATATTCTATATTTATGCATGTATATATATATATAATGACATTAATTTTTTTAGTTTATTTTTTTATTGTTTATAATATTATTTTTAAAAATAATGATTTTATTGAAAAAAAGTATTCTTTTTAATTAAATGTATCTATATATTTATATTATATATTATTTAATGTGGAAAGAAAACTGTAATTCAAATTTTGAAAATTTCAATTTCAATCTATGTAAGATTTGGGTGTTATCATTGGCATATTCATTAGGTTTTTATTTAAACATTATAATTAGTGATTTTAATTTATTTTCAATTAGTAAAGTCATTTAAAATCTGAAATATGGTATTATACGGAATATATATATTTATTTCTCTCCTCCTTGATAATTATAGAATATTATTTTTATCTTGTATTTGAATTGAATAATAGATCACTTGGCTATGTTGTGTTATTCAAATTTAATGTGGTTGAGGAATGCATGGAAGAGTGATGGTTTTGATAGTTTATAGATTAAATTTTTTAAATTGATCATGTTCCAAACTATTTCATCAATTGATGAATTTTCAATAAGGTATAAATCATCTTTTACTTCATTCACTATGAATATAAAAATTTTAAACTTTCTTAAACACCCAAAGTATATTTTTGTAATCCGTCAATGGGACAACAAAAAAAATTTAATTTAATGAATTATTTTTCCTGTTTTATCCAATTATAGCTCATTCCTTTTATCAATTATTTTGGGGTATGTGTATGCACATAAATCATCAACACACTAGTTTATAAAAATTTAAAAAGTATTTCATCAATACTTCTACCTGATGAAAAAGATATGGTCAAAGTACCTTATAAAAATTATTTTCATGGTTATTCATACCTGAATAAAAATTATAACACATATAATGGGGATTGTTTTTAGATATAATATGGGTTTAGTCTTCTCTCATAAAAGGCGTGTCTGGTTTGGGGATACTCCCTTATAAAATTCCTCGGATGGGATTCATCCTATTATAAATGTCTACATTTAGATTACTCCCATCATAAATGTTTCTCTATCTTCTTAGTAGGTGTTATACTATAGAGACCCATAGCTTGACATACATAGATATTTCATTACTTTTTCAGAATACTTAATACATATCAAAAACAGACACCAAAGAACCATAATAGTTTAGTGTCTTTGGACACTTGGAACATAATCTTCATAATCATGGTGAAATATCTTCAAAATCTCCCATATATATCTTACCCTTTTTAACTAAAACCTTTCTTTATATCTTGGGGAAAAGAAAACATATAAAGGGTGACATAAAATGCTCATTAAGGGTAAGCATGTAGAAAATAAAACAAACCATATACATTTGAACTTTAAAACATGAACATAAAGTTTAAACCTCAAAATCATGAGTGGTGAAATAAATCATGCAGTACGTAGGAAATAGATCATAATGGAACATAAATCATGATAAAATAACATGTAAATAAAACATTTAATTGCGAAAAACCATTATGAACATGATATGATTTCTATAGTAGCCAAGGAATTGCTGTCAAGACCATCTTAGTGGACAAAGTACCTTTCTGAATCGAGTTCACTCCTCCTTCCAGTCTTGTATCACTGTACCAGATTAGCATACCATTATAGTCGTGTATATCTCAGGAGATAAAATCATTACCCAATGCATTGGAGGGAGATATAGGTCCCACCCATCTCATAATGAAATCATTCTTATGTATGCCACAACATAAACATATATCATTCATCATAACCCAAAGAATAAAATGGGTTTCATAAACATCATACCATCATAACATAATCCATATATAACAAATGGATATCATTTAATCATATGAAAATTGAAGCCATGTAAATCATAGATACATTATACTTGAAACATAATCATAATAAATAATATCATCATAGATGGAATATAGTTTTGACAAAACACTTGAAATGAATTCTTGAGGAAAGTATCATTTCTTCATCAAAATCATTTTCCTTTCACAAAATGCCATGAAATTTTAAAAGAAAATGATTTTGTGGAAAATAGTCATGAAATATTGTAGAGTAAGCTTCATGAAAATAAGGTGTTATGAAACCGTAAAAATCCATTCATGCTGTATAAGTTAAAAAAAGCATTCTTCTTGCACTTTTGCCGGAAAAGTGAAAAAGTACCTCGTATGGCAAAAAAAAGAAATATTCCTTAAATACGATGTTGTAAAAGTCAAAAAATGGGTAAAAAGGTCTTTAAACATACATGAAAACATTTTTAGAAAACATGGGAATGGATGATAAATATAACCCCAGTAAATACTTACAAATAAACAATCTCGGATAAGAACGAGATTGAAATAATTATCCCATACCTTTTGACAAATTTCATCATTATGTGTCCGAGTATTTTATATAATGTTTTTAAGAATAATATTAACTTGTAACAGAACCATAATAATATGTATGATATCATATATTATTCTCTAACAACTTTATATTATCTGTTCATTTTTCAATTCAATGTTAAAGCAGCGTTTTGGGTAAAATAATTTCATTTATCGTCTGTGTTTTGACTTTTAATTATTCATATGATTACTTAGTTCATGATTAATTAATTATAGAATATAAAAAATGATTTATATATAATATATATATTCAGAATATACATATATATAATAGATCGATAAATGGAAATAAATACACCGTTCATGGAGACAGTAGACCATTCGTTCAAATGAACGTTGTTTTCGTTTCCTTATTATATTTAGTAGAGGTAAGTAGCTAACATATATATAAATCCAGTATCATTAATCTGTCATATATTTCATGATTACATATTATATATACTTTATAATCATTATTTAATTGTTAACATGGAAAATGAATATCATCACATCCTGGAGATTGTAAACCGTACGTACGCACGAGCAATGATATCGTTACCATATTTATTGAATGGAATTGGAGTGGATGAAATAATATCTTAGAATCAGTATGATGTTATAATAATCATATATATTTTTTCATTACACCATTATAACCATCTGTGTAAGGTGGTGGTGGAAAACAGAATACACCACAGCGTAGAGACGGTATTCTGTACGTACGCACGCTCGGTGATTTCGTTTTCCATAGGATGGATATAAGGTGAAATAGGGTTGTTTAATATTTATAATAACATATAAATATATAATTATTACTTATTGTATTACTTTATAATGAAACAACTAAAAAAGATGAAGTAGAAGAAGAAAGAAACTTACAAGAGTCGGTAGAAGGGATTACCTCTTCCTTGACACGCCTCCTTCAAACTTATTTTTAGGGCACTAGAGATGACATTTCGAGAAGACCAGAACCTATATGATAAAACTAGAGAGGTTGAGAAGAGTAATTGGAAGGTTTCGGCCAATCTTCAAGGCTCAAAATGGTGTGAAGAGAAGAGGGAACGAGTGCCCTTTTTATAAGGGAGGAGAGGGGCACCTTTGGTAACATTAAAAATATTAATTTACAATAAATTAAAAAACACTAAAAAACAACAAAAAATGACTCTAATACGAATATTATATGATATTGGGTTGTACCCTCATCAACCAATAAAATTTAGACATGTTCGGAATTTATTTTAAACTCTATAAACTTCATTTATCCCTATTTAGTCTATTTAGTATTATTTGTGGTAATAAGATTATAATTTCAAAATTGTTAAAATAATTACTTAAGAGTTGTGAATTGTCCATAATTAAATATTTTATGAAAATTTAAACCCTATAAATTTCAATTTATAATTTTTTAATATTTTTGTGAATTTTAGACTATTATATAATACATTATTTTTATAAAATAACAATAGCGCCAATTTTTACATTATTAGTTTATTTTAATTTAAATAAAATCCACACAGTGGATATATTCTAACCAAAATATCTAATAGTTTCCTTATATGTTAGTTTTGTCTATTATATTCTTGGAGCACATTAAATAGTTTATATAATATTTATTTTAATATTTTTAAAACCATGTATTTGGTATATCTCTTTATAAAATAATCAGTAGAACATTTTTGTATAATTATTTAATATACTTATTTGTTGCATAAAAATTTAAAATAAAATCATATGATAAATATAAATCTCATATAATTTATTATAATACTTTTAATCTAATTTATCATCTAAAAATCACAACATGTAAATTGATATATTTATTAAATTATGAAGGTGACAACTTTGGAATCATTTAACTTAATATAATATAAGTGTCATAATATTCTTTATAAGAATTGAAATGGTCACCTATTCGGCCATCGGATGATTAGGGATTATATATACACTACAAATAAGTCTTGGTCAGGTTTTCAGTCCTTTTGATATGTATTATTATTTAAATAAAAACTATATTATTGATTGTTTACTAAATAAATAATTTTTGCATCATAAATGTATAAGCTAATAAAGTAGATAAATAATTCTTAAAAATTACAAATAAATTACCATTATAAAGAAAAACAATTTTTGTTTAAAATGAGTATATATAAACGAATTTATATTCTGTATAACCTTAAATGAAAAATAGTATAATTATTAATGTTTGAGTGAGACATATTTTACTTTCTTTTAAATAAAATAAATTAATGGTCTAAATCACATCCAAGTGGGTTCCAATGGATTCCATCCTGACAACGATATGTAATAGGATAAAATATAATCATCCAAATATATTAAGACATGTTTTAGGGTAATTTTATAATATTATATTTAACCTCAATTATCGTATTTACCTTTAACTATGTAAAAATAAAATTTACGTAGTTACTATTCATAGTGACCAAAAATAATAAGTATCCTATTAACATAATTTGGACCTACTGATTCCAAATATGGAATCCATTTTTCCTAATTCAAATAACATAGGTTTCAGAAATTAATTTTATATTAATCCCATTGTTAAGAAATTGAGTTTTAAAAGTTAAAACATTGCAAAAGATTGAAATGATTTTACCTATGAATTCAATGTAAAATCATTTCTAATGAAATAAGTTATATTAAATGGTAAAAAAATATTCTATTTATACTTTATAAGCATTAAATATTAAAATTTTACCATATAAATTATTATGAAGAAAAAAGTTGTTTTTAATTAAAATATCGCGTGTTTTTACTATTCATTAAAATACGAATGTTATCAGAATAATATGAAAATTTATCCAAAGTAAATTTTTATATCCTGATTCCAAATAAGAATTTTATTCTAGAAAATATATCTTATTAACACGTCAAAAACTAGACTTAATGTGGGTTTTCCATGAAAAGGCGGCAATGCTGTAATTTTGGAAAAATACTTATTTTACCTGAATATTTTATTTAGTTCTCATACCATGTTCTAGAAAATGTGTAAGATGGATTATAATGTTATAAAATTCAAAATTTAGTTAATAATATTCATAACATATAGTCTATAATATTATTATAACATTATATCGTTGTTTATTGAAACCTACTATTGCGTACAACACACACTATCAAGGAAGGTCATTGTTGCGTGTAATGCAATCCAAGTCAGGGTTGAGTATAGTGAAAGACTCATTTACTGTTTCATATAAAAAATCCAACAATATTTCATTAATACATTGAATACATATATATACACTCAACGTTGCGTAGAATAACTACTATTAAAAAAACTTGAAATTGTGTGTAACACGATCCAAGATTAGTGTTGCGTATACTGAAAGCTAATACGGTGTTGCATATAGCCCAATATAATCATGGTGTAGAGTACAATAGAAGATATAAAAGATATTAAAAATAATATATCATATAAAATCATGGGGTATTATATTATATCCCCCTTAAAATGAATTTCTCCATCGAAATTTTTCAGAGTTATAAATAAATTATTACATGAGAGTTCCTTTCATAGAGACCCACATTGTAAAAATGAATACCAAAAATTATCTTTAAAAACTAAAGTATGAAACATAAAGGTTACCCAAATTAACTAATCACGGGGTTTCCACATAGGAAAACATAGGTGAAATTATGGATATTAAATAGTAATATAAACATCATGTTCTGATGGACAATGGTAGAGAAGATGAATATGAAAAAGCCAACAATCACAATGACATTAATTTGTGATGATCTAAGGTACCATTTGATTTATCGGATATAAGGGTACTAGGAAAAAGTTTTTAGTTTTCAAGGTCAATTCTATAATGTTGAAAAATTGATGAATTAATAGAAATACTTACTTGATTTTGGTACAATCTTACCGCTGCTCGTTCCTTGAACAATTTCCACTTCATCTCTTAATGAAATGAAGTTCAATTTGATATTTGTGAAGTGTTAACAGTTCAGGCGATAGAATGATAGGTCATTCCAAGTTTCTGAAACATAGGATTAGAAAACGTTATCAAATATACAGAAGTCCATATATGGTGATGTTAATCGTATATGATTCCAAAAATGGACTTATACATAATCTATAATACCAATTAATAAAATAAAACTAGTTTCTACTAACCAGGGACTTCCTGTAGGACATTAGTAGGCGATAATGGCATGTCGCACTTCGGTTGTGGGTTTGATTCCCACAGCCTTGTCCGACGCGATGGGTTCCCGCCAGTCCTATGGGTTCTACTTTTTCTAAAACTAATATATTATATCATTAAAAAAATAATATCAAAAAAAGTTCTATCCTTAAGTAGTACTATTTGATTCCCAACATAGTCCAGTCCAACCTTAAGACTTATCCAAAATACTTCTTTCCAAACTCATAATATAAAGAGAATGATTACAAGAATGGTCATATAACAAGCACGTGAATACCATCATTTATTCCCATATATCACTCGATATATCCTTTTGGACACATTACAAACTTTTGAATACCTTAATCATGTATTCTCTTAAAAAATGAATACCCATTGAACTTTAGTTAAAACATTAATGATGTCAAAAGTTAACTCTTTCCACATACCAAAATCCCAAAAATTCGATATACTCAAACCATGATATCACTTTGTCCTTATATCATTCATGAGCTCATGAATACTATCTTACATATTATTTTATCCTTATGCGAATATCATCAGCTTTCCAAAAATATTTCAAACACTTTTCATGGTTACTGGTACCATATTCATATGTAAAACAACAGTGGACCAATACTTAGATATTCCAATATACCATAAAATTACCTCAACAACATTATTCTAGAATACCAATACAGAAACACTTCAATCCATTCTCTTCAATGATTGTCATGGAAGAAGTCCTTCCTTGATTTAGATGTAACCTCTTAGGCCAGGGAATTCAGTTGGGTAATGCCCATGTTCTCCACAGATAAGTCATTGAACTCCATAACAGTCGGTCACTCTATGACCCTTCTCTCCACATAGATAACATCTCCCCCCCCCCATTTGATGTATTCACCAATGTTTATCTCCCCATATTTAGAAATCTCAATATTCCATTCTCTATGCTCCTCACCATGTGAACATGAATAAATGTCCATCATCCTCTTATTTGATGAATTAATAATACCACTAAAGTTCACCTTATTATTCATATATCATACTGACAGATTCAGCATTATCACAAAATCTTTCAATCTAGGAATTACACAATTTCGTTGCTCATAGTCACTAATTTGTCCCTTAAATACAATGTTAACCCAATTCCTTCGGGTTCCCTCAATTAGCTAAAACGAGAAACCATTGTGTAAGAAATATGTAAATAATGAGTAACTACATAATCATAAAAAGTGACTTATAGGATGTATAAATTATGACACCTCCTTTAACCTAATAAAGCTTAGGTTCACCATAGGTTATTCATGATCATCAACATAATTCTAGTACTGTAACTATAGTTATACTAAACCTTAGGGACATTCCTTGACATACCTTAGAAATATAACTATGGATCTCACTAATGTTTTTGAATCATAGTTTCCAAAGGTTGACTAAACCATTCCTATTATACCAACTGTAGTGACCAATAGCTTGACATACAAAGACATTTCATTACATTTGCAGAACACTTCATACATAACAAAAATAGGCACCAATGGAACACAATAGTTTAGTGTATTTGGAATCTTGGAACATAATCTTCTAATCTTGGTGAAAGATCTTCAAAAACTCCCATAAAGATCATCCCCTTTTTTACCTAAAACCTTTCTTTATATCCTGGGAAAAATAAAATATATAAAGGGTTAGCTCAAATTCTTAGTAAGGTTAAGCATGGAGAAAATAAAACAAACCATATACATTTGAACTTCAAAACAAGAACATAAAGATTAAACATCAAAATCATGAGTTGTAAAATATATCATGTAAGTACATAAGTCATAGATCATAAAGGAACAAAAAGCATGATAAAATATCTTGGGAATATAACATTTAATTATGGGAGACCATTATGCACAAGGTATGATTTCCATAGTTGCCAAGGCATTGCTGCCAAAACTATCTTATTGGACAATGTCACATTATGAATCGAGATCACTCCTCGTTCTAGTCCTGTATCACAGAACCGGATTAACTTACCAATACATAAACACTTCAATCCCACCTCTTCAATAATTTTCATGGAATAATTCTTTCCTTGATTTAGAAGTAACCTCTTTGGTCAGGGCATTGGGTTGGGTAATCCCCATGTTCTCCAAAGATAAGACATTGAACTCCATAACAGTCGGTCACTCTATGACCCTTCTCTCCACACAGATAACATCTTCCCCTCCATTTGATGTATTCATCATGTTTATTCTTCCCTTCTTTAGAAAACACAATCTTCCTTTCTCTATGCTCCTCACCATGCGAACATACATAAATGCCCATCTTCCTCTTATTTGATGAATTAGGAATACCACTAAAGTTCACCTTGTTAATCATATATTGCGATGACTGATTAGGAATTATCAAAAAAAAAATTCTTTCTAGGCATTACACAATTTTGTTTCTCATAGTCACCAATTTTTCCATTGTATTTGATGTTATCCGAATTCCTTCTAGTTCCCTCCATTAACTTAAACCAGAAACCATTGTGTAAGAAATAGTTAAAATAATGTGGAATTACATTATCATAAAAAGTATCTAATATGATGTATAACTTATGACACATCCTTTCACCAATGAAATATTTGGATCACACTAGGTTATTCATGATCATAATCATAATTCTAGTACTGTACCTATGGTTATACTAGATAGTAGGGACATCCCTAGAAATACCTTAGAAATATCTTGAGGGATCTCACTAATGTTTTTGCATCCAAGTTTCCAAAGGATGACTAAACCTTTACTCTAATACCAACTGTAAAGACCCATAGCTTGACATACATAGACATTTCATTACATTTTCAGAATAAATAATACATAACAAAAACAGACACCAAAGGACTGTAATAGTTTTGTATCTTTGGAAACATGGAACATAATCTTCTAATCTTAGTGAATGATCTTCAACATATCCCATAAAGACCTTCCCCTTTTTACCTAAAAAAATTCTTTATATCTTGGGGAAAAGAAACTATATAAAGAGTGATCTCAAATGTTCAGTAAGGGTATGCATGGATAAAATAATACAAACCATATACATTTGAACTTCAAAACATGAACATAATTTTTAACCATAAAAATATTTAGTACTGAAATAAATCGTGGAAGTACGTAAGGAATAGATCATAAAGGTACATCAATCATGATAAAATGTAATGTGAATAAAACATTTAATTATAGAAAACCATTTTTTACTTGATATGATTTCCATAGTAGCCATGGCATTGTTTCCAAGACCATCTTAGTGGATAAAGTCCCTTTTTGAATCGAGTTTACTCCTCGTTCCAGTCCTGTATCACTGAACCAGAATAACTTACCATTCCAGCCATGTCTATATCATGAGATATAAATATTTACCCAATGCATTGGAGGGGGATATAGTTCCCACACATCTCATAATGAAATCATTCTTACGTGTGACACAACATAAACATAAATCATTAATCATAACCTAAAGAATAATATGGGTTTCATAAAAATCTTCCCATCATAACATAATCCTTATAAAACAAATGGATATCATTCCATCATAAGAATATTGATTCTATTTAAATCATAGATACATTTTTATTGAAACATAATCATACTAAATAATGTCATCTTAGATGGAAAATATTTTTCAAAAAACACTTGAAATGAATTCTTGAAGAAACTATCATTTCTTCTTCAAAATAATTTTCATTTCACACAATGCAATGAAATTTTTAAAGAAAAGGATATTTTTGAAAATATTAATCATATCATGTAGAGAAATATTCATTAAAATAAGGCATTATGAAACTGTAAAAATCCATTCATGCTGTATAAGTTAAAAAAAATTCTTCTCACATTTTTTCCGGAAAAGTCAAAAAGTACGTCGTCTGGTAAACAAAAGAATGATTCCTTACATACCATGTGGTAAAAGTCAAAAATGGGTAAAAATGACTTTCAAAATACATGAAAACTTTTTTAGAAAACATGGACATGGATGATAAATATAACCCTAGTAAATACATACGAATAAACAATCTCGAATAAGAACGAGATTGGAATAATTATCTCTTACTTTTTGTCCAAATTATTCTGTATGTGTCCAAGACTCCTATGTACTAGGTTTAATAATATTATTAACTATTAAAAGAACCATAATAATATTTATAATATCATATATGATTCACTTACTACTTTATATTATCCATTCTTTTTTCAATTCCATGTTAAAGTAGTGTTTTGGGTATAATCGTTTCATTTATCGTCCGTGTTTTGACTTGTAATTATTCATATGATTAATTAGATCACGTTTACATAATTCCAAAATATAAAACATGATTTAAATATAATATATATTTAGAATATACATATATATATTAGATCAATAAACAGAATGAAAAAAACTGTTCATGGAGACGGTAGGCTGTACGTACGCAAGAACGCTGTTTTCATTTCCTTATTAAATTTAATAGGTGAAAGTAAATAACATATACATTAATACAGTATCATTAATATTTCATATATTTCATTATTACTTATTATATAGAATTTATAATCATTCTTAAATTGTTAACATGGAAAATAAATCTAATCGAGTCGTGGAGACGGTAATCCGTACGTACGCACGAGCGATGATATCGTTCCCATATTTATTGAATTGATATAGAGTGGATAATATAATATCATAGAATCAGTATGATGTTATAATAATAATATATAGATATTATTTACACCATTATACCCATCCATGTTAGGTGGTGGTGGAAAACATATTAAACCACAACATGGGGACGGTATTATGTAAGTACGCACGAGCGGTGATTTCGTTTTCCGTTGGATGGATAGAAGGTAAAATATGGTTGTTTCATATTTATAATAACATATCAGTATATATGTAATACGTATGTTAATACTTTATAATGAAACTTCTAAAGAAGAGGAAGTCGAAGAAGAATGAAAATTAAAAGAGTTGGTAGAATAGATTACCTCTTCCTCAACGCACCTCCTTTAAACTTCTTCTTAAGGCACTAGAGTTGGTCTTTTGAGAGGACCAGAATCTATATGATATAACTAGATAGGCTGAGAAGAGGAATTGGAAGGGTTTGGCCGAGCATCAAGGCTCAAAAGGGTGTGAGGAGAAGAGGGAAGGGGTGCCCTTTTTATAAGGTAGGAGAGGGGCACCTTTGGTAACATATGAAATATTAATTTATAATAAATTAGAACTCACATAAAAACCTCAAAAAATGACTCAAATAAAAACAATAGATGAGATAGGTTTGGAATCTCATCAACCAATCAAATTTATACATGTAGGGAATTTATTTTAAACATTATCAACTTGATTTATCTTTATTTAATCTATTTAATTTTATTTGAGGTAAACAGATTCTAATTTTTAAATTGTAATAAATAATTACTTATGTGTTGTGAATTTTCCATAATTGGTTAATTTATGAAACTTTAGACCATATAAATTTCAATTTAAATTTTTTAAATATTTCTGTGATTTTTAAATAATTTTATAATATGTTATTTTTATAAAATTACAATAGCGTTAATTTTGAAATTATTCATTTATTTTAATTTAAATAAAATACACAGAGAGGATACATTATAACAAAAATATTTAATAGTTTCCCAAAATGTCAAATGTTTCTTTAAAATTCGTGTATCACATTAAGTAGTTCATATAATGTTTATTTTAATATTTTTAAAACCATTTATTTGGTATATCTCTTAATAAAAAAATTTGTACAACATTTTTTTATAATTATTTAATATACTTATTTGTTGAATAAAAATTAAAAATAAACTCTTATGATGAAGATAAATCTCACATAATTTATAATAATAATTTTACACGAATTTATCATCCTAAAATCACAACATGTAAATCTATATATTTATTAAATTATGAAGGTGACAACTTTGGAATCATTTAAAATAAAATAATATAAGTGTCATAATATTATTTATAAGGATCCAAATGGTCACCAATTAGGCCATTGGATGCTTAATATTAATATATACACTACCAATAAGTCTTGTTCAGGTTTTTGGGCCTTTTTATGTGTATTATTATTTCAATAAAAACTATATTATTGATTTTTCAATAAATAAATAATTTTTGCATCATTAATGTATATGATAATAAGGTAAGTAAATAATTCTTCAAAATTACAAATAAATTTCCATGATAAATAAAAACATTTTATATTTCAAATGAGTATTTATAATAGAATTTATATTCAGTATAACATTATATTAAAAATAGTTTAATTATTAATTTCTGAGTGAGACATATTTCACTATCTTTTAAATAAAATAATTCAAAGATCTTAATCACTTCCAAGTGGGTTACAATGGATTACATTTCGAAAAATATATTCCATTGGAAGAAATATAATCATCCAATTATTTTAATACAAGTGTTAGGGTAATTTTATAATATTAGATTTACCCTGAATTGCCTTATTTACCTTTAACTATGTTAAATAAAATTTACCGTAGTTAGTATTCATAGTGCCCAAAAATAAAAAGTATCCTATTAACATAATTTGGACCTACTAATTCCAAATATGGAATCCATTTTTCCTAATTCAAATCACATAGGTGTCAGAAGTTAATTTAATATTAATCTCGTTGATAAGAAAATGACTTTTAAAAATTAAAACATTGCAAAAGATTGAAATGATTTTACCTATTAGTTGAATGTGAAATCAATTCTAATGACATAAGTTATATTAAATGGTAAAAATATATTATATTTATACTTTAAAACCATTCAATATTATATTTTAACAATATAAATTATTATGATGAAAAAAGTTGATTTTAATTAAAATATAGAGTGTTATTATTATTCATTAAAATATGAAAGTTATCAGAATAATATGAAAAATTTATCCAAGGTAAAAAATTTTATACTGATTCCAAAGAAGAATTTTATTCTATCAAATTGAAATTATAAACATGTTAGAAACTATATTTAAATTGGGTGCTCCATCAAAAACCGGCAAAACTGCATTTTTGAAAAATACTTATTTTACCTTAAAAATTGATTTTGTTCTCATACCAAGTTCTAGAAAATGTGTAAGATGAATAAAAATGTTATAAAATTAAAAATGTAGTTAATAAAATTCATAATGTCTAGTCTATAATAATATTATAAAAATATATTGTTGTTTAGTGAAACCAGGTATTGCGTAAAACACACGCTATAGAGGAAGGTCGCAATTGCATGTAATGCAAGCCAAGTCAGGGTTGTGTGTAGTGCAAGACTCCTTTGTTGGTACGTATCACAAAATCCAGCAATATTTAATTTATACATTTAATATGTACATATATATACACACTCAATGATTCATAGTATAACTACTATTAAACAAACATGAAATTGTGTGTAACACGATCCAGGTTACTGTTGTGTATACTGGAAGCTAATTTGGTGTTGTGTATAGTGCAAGATAATCTTGGTGTTGCGTACAACAGAATATATATAAACAATTAAAAATAATATATCTTATAAAATCATGGGGTATTACATATACTTCAATTTTTGGGGGGTTTAAAGAGTAAACATTTCCAAATTTGAATTTATCTGCTTTAAAAATTTCTTATTTTTATCCATTTAGCATTCTATAAACACTTTATACACTTCCATTATTCTTAATATTTTATGAAAAATTTGTTCAATCATTTAAAACCACGAAATTCTTCAATTATTTTTAATTATTTATATATTTTTTAAGAAAAAACAATTCATCCCTCCCTCTCATGTCTCTTTTACTAAACAATTATTCCCCAAAAAATATCATAAATAGGATAATTATAAGCATGGAATCATATCATAAATAAATTATATCATAATATCAACGAATCATAAACATGTGAAAATGAAATAAAATGTGATATCATAAGAATATGTCAAGGATCACTCCAATTATGATCATTAGAAATTATAAAATGGCCCATGGTATATTGGGTTCACTCCATATTCCCATAAATATTGTGTGAAAATTTTCATAGTGTATTATGTTCACTACCTAATCCTACACATATCATTTCATGAGATATAATTTATTACCCAATAAATTGGTGTTATTTATAATTTTAGTATATCCCATAAATTAAAAAAATCCTATCTATGTGAGCCAAATAATGTAAATAAACCATAAAAAAATATAAAACATGATTAAACGCATGAGAATAATGTGGGATCCATAATTTTTATTTATGAAAAAAATAGAAGCATAAATAATATTGTTTTTCAAGAATAAGGAATTAAATAATTTATAGATTTCGTATTTTAAAAAGGGACAATGTCCTTGCATATGGATTTTTAAGGAAGAAAATTCATGAAAACGTTCTAGAGAATAAATAATAAAATGAAATTCATGGATGGATTTTAATGAAATTACTAAGGAATCCTCTGCATAATTTAATATCATATTGTTTTATATAAAACCATCATTGATCAAATAGGTCTATATATAAAATAATGATGTTTTTATAATCTATTTATGGATTAAGATCCTTTTATGAATGTAATTTAACATGGTGTACAATGTGGTTAATATTAACAAAAATATTTAATTTATGTAAATATAAACAAAAATATAATAATATAACTAGAAAATTATTGCATAAAAGGAGAAAACATTAAGAGAACATGTTGTTAACATATAACGGGGGTGGAACAAATGATACCCAAACTTTTATCTGAATAATATATCCATGTTCACATAACTTTCTGAATAATTAAATTATCTTTGTTTAACATTTTATCAAGAACATTATTCATCTATATTTATTTTTATGAGGTCCATTTATAATATTTTATATTGTATTTAAAAATTGTATCTTCTTATATTGGTTTCTCATCGTAGTTTGGTTACTTTTTTTAACATTTATGATTTTTTGGCCATGGAAAATGGGGTGGTAAATTAACTTCATGATATCCTGAATTGTGCATGATTAATTACAATATTGTTATATTATATGAAATTTTAGTTTTTATTCTAAATGAGATCCAAATAAGGAAATATACCTTGAAAATTCAATTTTATGTGGTTAAAGTTTATATAACCATTTATTATATTTATTATAAATTAATATTCATATACTATCAATAAAGAATATTAATAATTTCAAAAATATAATTTTTAAAAAATAAATAAATTTTAAAATCCATCCTTTTTAATTTATCCTGGAAAAAAATCATGTCATTTATTGAGGCGTTTTTCACACAAAGGCATGATGACATTACCATTTTTCATAAAAAATGAAGGAAAGTAGAATATTGATATTTTATTAGTATAATAATAATTCGTAATAGTAAAAATTATGGTGTTATATTTCCTTCAAGGATATATTTTATATGATGGGTTTAGATGAAGAAACTAGCTATATAAGTTGGGTTGAGATTATTATGTATCCCTTGGATATTCTTCTATGGGTAACTCCTTGAGGATCCTCATATTTGTATTTTAGTGATACCAAGGATTCAAAGGATAGGTGATGATATTGAATATATATTATATTATAGTGTGGGTTGTTCCAAATATTTTCAATGGGTTGGTAAATGGGAAGTATGTGGTCTCCGTTCATATGTGGTAAAATTACTAATTTTGTAAAAACACATCATTTTTCATTTATATATATCTGTTATTCAAAACCAATGGTCCAAAAAATTTTCAATAATGATGTGTGGAACAATATAAGGTCTATCCACCCTAAAATATTTAACATAAAACATTTTTATCATAGTTTTTAACCTTTTGCGTTATATTAGACCACTTTTATCCTAATGTACCCCTACTGTGGAAACTCCACATTCATCCTTGAAAACAACTTTTAGATAACAAAATTAAAATTAAAATTATTTCATAATTTAAAAATAATGATTAAAAATGTGGAAATAATATTATATAATAAAATATCATTGAGTTATATAAATTAATTTTAATATTAACCCATATAAATCATTAAAATTATTTCTCTGAAAAAGTTCATTTTAGTCAAAAAAATATAAGTGTCTGATAATATTCTCATTTATTAGGAATATCAAGACATAAATTTATTTCTAATAAGAAAATAAATGTTATGTGGATTTAAAAAAATTCCAAATATAAATTTCCAAAATAAATTAAGAATAATATTTTATTAGGATTAAAATGATTCTTTGTATAAGGTTAAATATAGGTTTTATAAATTTGAATCTATATACATAAATGTAATATAATATTATAAAAATAAATATTATAACATTTAATAGGTATTATTAAATTAAATATATCCAATTTTTAAATAATAATACCTTCAATTTTTATTTAAATATAAAACATGTTCTTTTTACAAATTAAACGAACTATTTTATCAGAATTTAATTGTAAAAGATATTTGTGGAAGGATACAATGTTTAACTAATAGAAAGAGTAAAATTGTTGAATTCATGATACAAAATATTTTTTGAGACATATAGAAATTGAATTCATTCTCTTGGAGCTGATATATTAATAATGAATTCAAAAAATAGCTAAAACACAAAAAATTCATCATTTATATCATTAACCAGTCATTCAGAAAATGAAATACTTCAGATGTGTGGGGAAGACAAATGATTGCATATAAAATGGTAATCTTGAGAATGAAATAATGTGGGACCACAAGAAACATATGATCACATTGTGACACATCCAAAAAATCTTATAAAAGTTTCAATTTGTGAATGAACATGTTGAATCCCCACCCTCATATAATTCTCATTAGGAAAAAACTATTCACAATGTGAGACACATTGACAGACCTAAAAATAGTTATTTGTTATTACTGTAATGTGTGTTTAATGTCTAAAGTCCTATTTAGGACTAGAGAAGTCAAATATCCAATAATTGGGTGATTAATGGTTCTATGGGGGTAATTTTTATTCCTATATACAAAATGCCAAGTGTAACATCCCAACCTGGCTCACCTCTACGACTGTGGACGGACCAGTGTGTAATATGACCTCAAGTGCATATCCCTGAACACCCAAGCCAGCTGACTAGCAGCGAGGGCCTTTTTGTGTCTAAGGGAAAGACTATTCCAGAATAGGTAATAGATATTACCACAATGGAAGTAAACAACAATTAATAATAAAGAGTAGAAACATATAAATGAAAACACTACAGCATAAGAAATATAAATAATTCAACTGAATAATACTCAAGTGCAGAAGCTCCCAAAACGATATCATGCCATGATGTATGTCTTAACTGAAAGTAAGAAAAATAGAGCACAAGCATACTATCAACTAAAAAGAAAATACACAAAGTGAAAAAACTTCATCGCGAGCAAGGCATGGTCATCTACCCTAGTCTCCATCCTAAGAAGCAATAATCAATTAAGAATTGTAATCAGTGCACTTACTTTTTTCAACACATGGATTCATATAATTTACACGAGATTATACGACGCCCGAGCAGGGTGTGATATAAAATCCTAGTAGGCTGGCACCCGCAGTGTCTAAAACTTTCAATTTCGTGCACTAATAAAATCCAGTGTTCCATTATATAACAATTATATATAATTTATCATGTTTGATGAAATAAATAAGATGGCCCAGGTTCCAAGTGGAACCCATGCCTAATCACCTGCTTTGACCTAAGCCAGATATCTAAAAGGATTTCCTATAATTAGAATACATATATGCATATATATAAAGCCTGGAATAGTGAGGTAAAACAAGGAAGGGGAATATCCCCTAACCTTGTACTGTAACATGGGTTCTAAGTCATTTTTCAACAAGGAGTTCTTCAACACACCAAAAAAAAATCAAATCTAAAGAGATTAACAACGACATTAATATAAAATTTTAGTGCATCATTATTAAGGTTCTAGTTGAGAGTTGGAGTCCGAGCCCACCCTGAAGGTATCGCTATGGAACATCCTTCAATTATCCAATACCACTATGCCCGTCCAAGGAAATCTTTCTAAAGACTAAGTATCGCTTGTGGAATGGACTTACCCTGAGTCTTTCATAATCACGCAAAAAGGGGTCGAGTGTCATCTGAGGCTGGATTTACCACATCACAAACGGATCTGTCCTGATGGGCCCATTTAGAATCGGTATCACTCATAAGTATTAGAAATCCTGGGGAAGTCTCGGTCCGGAAAATCCACGAACACATCCCCAACCACATAGAGGTAACTTTTTGGAATGAAGGGTCTAAAAGTGACCCTTAATATGGGACCCACTTATTTTCCCCTCCCGTAATATAATTAATTTTTTCACAGTAGCAGATAAGATATCAAAATATGTAATTTGAAGCTTGAAACCAAACAGGGACACCCGTGAATCACATAGTGAAAATTAAATACTTCAGTATAGCAATATTAACAAGGAAAGGTAGAGAATCAACATAATAAGATAAATGATATTTCAAATAAATAAATAAATAATATCAACCAACTGCCAAGATCCAACAATTCCAATGTTCATAATTAATCATAACTAATTAAATAAATTAAACACAACAAAATAAGATGTGAAAAACATGCAGATAAAGTCACTTTTCAATAATAAATACACCAGCACAACCAACTACCAATGATTCAACAATTCGTGATTTGTAATTAATCTAATATAATTATTTAAATTGAACACATTAAAAAATTGGCAGCGCAACACGTGCAATTAAATAAATTAAATGTTTTGGTTAACAGAAATTATATTGACCATATTGGCATGCCATAAGGGGTGTAAGAACTTATTTAAACAAATTAAACAAATTATTTCATGATCAATACAGCTGTAAAAACTATGAGAAACAAATTAATTAATGAATTTGTGTGAATTTTCACAAAGCCAGTATGCACCGACTAACGCCACAACGATGTGTTTTTATAAATTGAAACGAAATAGAGGGAAAGAGATTATACACCCTACCTTATACTCTTAGATGAATATATTATATGAGGTAGGTTTTGATTCGACTTAAAATGGAATAAAATTGAGGATTTTAGAAAACCCCCAAAATACGGTAAAATCATTCCGTGATGAACTGCAGGTAAGATACTCAATGAAAACCTACGATTTCACTTGTGCAATGTTATCCATGATTTAAGGTTTACTGCGCACCGGATAGCGAAGAAAAAGGATGATGGAAGGAGGAGATGTAGTCTTCAAAAGGATTATCTAAGGGGGTGTGCCACATAGGGAGAGGGAGGAGGGGAGGAGGGGAAAAAAGAACGAAATAAAAAGGAAAGGAAAAAATGAAAAAAGAAAAATTAAAAGAAGAAAAATAAATAAAATAATAAAAAAATAGTGGATTAAATGAAATAAATAATTGAAATGAGTTTTCCTCGTTTTAATTGTTTTTATTATCTCTTCAACCGTATCAATTTAATGATTTAATTTTATACCTATTTAAATTCCATTAATTTCATTTAATCCTTTTTTATTAATTTTTATCTGAACATTGTGGTATGATGCATCATAATATTTAATAAATCATGAAAATTTCTTTAATTAATTTTAATAGCTGCCCAGGACTCGCAACATGGTGTGCATGAGCTCACCATGGGTCTCTTTTAAGATATATATTAAAAACATAAAATTACACACCATGATTTAAGTCGATATGTTAAATTCATTTAAGTTAGTAATTAATAATATTTTATCTAACCCAACAATAAATATTGATCCATGTTTATAGGTGTTATATATATATACACATCTGTATGTTCAAATATATACACCCTCTGAGGTATATAAATAACTATATATATATTTAATCTCATATATATATACATCATATACATATATCTTCATGTTTCTTCCTAATATAATAATATTAACAGCAATTTAAAATTATCATTATTTAATTAAATCCTTCAATGAAATCATTCATATTTTTAAACAATAACCATTAAGAAGGGATAAAGACTATAAAATTAATATTGATTGCAGATTTGTATTTAATTGGAACAATTAATAACATAACATTATTAAATTTCCCTATTTTTATTTACACCACGACACAATTTATTAATTGTGAAGGTGCATTTTCATTTTTTGTCATTAACGCAAATAATAATAATAATATTATTATTATTTATAATGGCTAAAAAAATTATTTATAACCCTAGTAAATTATCTTGGGGTGCGATATGACAAAATGTTTAAATCTCAACAAGGTTATTCCCTACCTAAGGTAATGCACATACCCTGAAACTATTGGTGGTCCAAAATTTCTCATTCGACGAACAGTTTCTGAGAAAATAATTATTTATTATTTTAAAATCACAAAAAATAATTAATTAAAAATAAGGATGGAATTATCATGTGTTAGGGAGCCAAAAACTTGATTTGAATCAATGTTATACCCTTAATAGGGTAAACCCGACATTCCGAACCTAATGATTGTTTCAGATTTCTCATATGATGCACCTTTTGAGAGTTATTTCATTTAAAAAAAAACAAACACACGTATCAATAAAATAAGCCTAATATTTTTATTCTGTCAACGCCATAGTGTTGACTATAAGAATAAAAATGTGCTGATGCTCAGTTTTTAAAATTGGCCTACCTAGTTAACTGAAAAATTTAATTTCCTTCACTTTTCATCTGGTTCAAAACATGAAATGTTACAACCATTCCACCTTAGAACTTCTTATTCCCGAGAAGCCTTTTGTAACAACGTAACCCTCACCCATTCTACAGGGTCAAGCAGTCTTATACAAATGGTCGTGTTACGTATATAAACGCCCAATGCACGCTCAATCATTGGTTAGGAAAATGACACGAAAACTATTAATATCTGAGTGAACACTCATTTTCCAACTAAAACAATGAGAATGTATTTATCCAAGTCCTTTTTGATAGAGACACAACCATGTCGTCTTTTCATTAACTTCGGGCCAAGGTTACATCCCAAATTATATTTTAATGATAGAAAGGGAGAATTCCAAGTAACAACACCTCCCACCATTGGAATTTTCTATAATACATTCCCTTAAGAGTTATAGCATCGCTTCCTGCTTGATTTCCGAAACGGATAATACAGTCGATTCCCCATCGCCCATAAATCCCAAGTCAATCAAACTTTTCATGAGATGCAATGGTCGACAAAAAACACACTTGTCACATATAATGAAATGGCAGAAAATGGTCTTTCACTGACTGATTCATTTGTAAGAGAAAGAACATGTCATGTCACTCTGTCTGACTAATTAAGAAGATGATCAGATTAGATAGCCAGAGTTTTTTGAACTAAACTGCGATGAATTATTCCTAGGTATACCACATTCACCACAAACACATCCACCATAAATCAAACCTGAATTCCAATGATGATCCCTGATTTAGGCATCACCGAGGCCTGAAAACAAATCTGGGAAACCATGGATTAACACAACACGAGTGAAAAGAACTAACCCAAGGTAGTCCATACTCCATGATTACGAGTGAGATGTTGGTAAAAAGGCAAGATGCCCATATCAAAACATTGATCAATCCTAGAGCGGCATCGTCTTGGTGTTCAGTTTAGTTGAAATGGCTTGTGTACAAAAATTCATTAGTTATTCCTTCATAGAAATCTAAGGGTCGATCAAGACTAACGAAAGCCTTGATTGTAATGACACATCAATGTGAAACCCTGAGAAAACAACCCTAAAAAAATCCAACAACATTTAATTTATTACCATGGTGTTAGAACGATGCTCTCTTAGTGCATCAAGGATGAAGGTATGATATGGGACAAGCTCATCACATAAGTAAGAGTACACTAATAGGATTCGGAGATTGACATGTGGAAAACATTTATAAAAATCCATGTCAACTTAACCAAACTGACCGGTATATAGAAACTCCTAAATTTCTTGGAGTCATCCCTTGAATTGGGATGAACTTGATTCCTATAACACGGATTTCACTGTACTACAAAGATGATCAAAAACGTATTAAACATTGCAGGACATGAAGATTAAACTGAAATGAACCAGTTCGACACAACATTAAGAACTTGACGACATGACATACATGAATTCATACTACCTCAAGGAGATACAGAATAATTATGACCTATAACTCAGAGGATGACATACCGTGTCATTAATCGCGATGGATAAGAGTTGCTCGAATAACCTACGAAGCAACTGGCCATTCCTAGGGCATGCCTAACCTGATGGAAATGAACATTACCCAATGCTCAATCCCCCCAAAAAAGTCATGGAGAATATGACCACCCATCCAAAAAAGGCTGTCATTTTAAACAAGGGGGTCTGACTAGGGCTAATGACACGTGAATAGTTCTGTTTGAATGAAACTGAAAGAGAAACCCAAACTACCCATGTACCAGGGTCTTAAATAGAAGACATCTCTACAAGTTCTATATTGAATCCCATTATATTTAATAACATTTAATCTTTAATCATCAAAAGATTTAATCAAAACATTAATTACCATTTTTCAAAACAAAACACAAGGTACATGATATTAACCAAAGACTCCTGGGAAAAAAATAAATCTTTATAAAAATTCTTTTTACAACATTTACATTAGTTAACATCTCATTCCAAATTAGGAAATATATCTCATCCATTTCTTTTATGTAGATATGGAAACCTAGTAGGGTCCTACTAAGCTGACTTGGGTTCATTGGGATGCAACAAAAAAAATTATTTGTTTAATTATTAAGAATCACAACACCCATAGCGGGTTATCTCATGAGGAATATGCACCAATTATCCAACATGGTCATAGTTGTGCCTTTGGGTTGTTAACCAATCCATTCTAAATTGTAACATGTTCAAACACATATCATCCTAGATATATGGGTTGCTATCAACCTATAAAGATTCTATACACTTTATAGTTTTTGTAATTTGGATCACATTCAAAGGAAACCAATAAATTTTATCAAAGTAGTTACATAACAAAAAATCTAGAAGGACACTACAAGAAGCTAATAGAGAGAGAGAGAGACATATTTCCATCACTAAATAATAACATTTTAATAAATCAGACATGCTAATAGTCACATAAGAATAATTCGAGGAAAACATGGTATTAAACACGAAGCATGGAAATAGGCTATCATGCGAAATGTATCATTGAAACATGGTATCAACAACGTCAAGCTGAATAATTACAAGACATGGCATATATTCAAGGGAAATAGTTAAATCAACAGACTGCCTAAAATGAAACTACATGGCATGGAAATATGCATGGCATGTGAATTCATATGTGCCTATTATGATGAATGTAATGTTTCATCCTCACCTTAATATGCCAAGGGGAAAATATCATAAATTCTATAAATTCATAAGCAGTGTAAATTACACCAATCACTCGAGATGAAATCATATATAATGTAACATCCAAAATCATGAACAACAATCCCAACCATGGCCACATGGTCATTTCACGTATGTGGGGTATTTTGTCCCATGAACGACTATTAACCAAGTGTCGACAAATTCCTAGTCTCATATCGACCAACCCAAAATAGAATGACAAAAGAAAAAAATACCACCAATGATACCACTTTGTAACGTACCAACCCAACTCACCTCTAAAATGGTGGACAGACCGTTGCATTAGATGACATCAAGAACATCTCCCTTAATGCTAGATGTTGTCGACTAGAAGAGAGGGCCTTTTTGTCCTAGGGGGAGACTATGCCCTCATAGTTAATAGGTATTATCATAGCAAAAGTTAACAACAATTAATAATAAACAGCCAAAGCATATAAATTAATAAACTTAAGAAGAAGAAATATAAAAAATCCAACTGAATAATACTCAAGTGCAGAAGCTCACAAAATGATATCATGCCATGATGTAGGTCTAAACAAAATTTACGGAAAATAGAACCCAATAATTCTATCATCTAAAATGGAAAGACACAAAGTGCGACAACTGCATCACGAGAAAGGGTCGGTCCTCGACCACAATATCCATCATAAGCAACAAAAATCAATAAAAAATAGGAGATATCAAACTTCCCATTTTCAATACATGTATGATATAATCTACTCGATTGTCAACGACGCCTGAGTAGGGTGTGAGATAGAATCCCAGTAGGTCGGCACACGTAGTGTCTAAACCTTTCCATTTAAGGAAATAATAAAATTTAGTGTTCTATTATATAACAACTGTATGTAATTTATTAAGTGAAAAGAAATAAATAACTCTGCCTCGGTTCCAAGTGGTACACATGCCTAATCACACGCTTCAGCAAAAGATGAAAGTCTGAAAGATTTACCAGTATGTATAATATATATTTGAATATATATGATGCATGGAAGAGTAAGGAAAATCATGAAAGAGGCGTACCCACAAGTTTGTGCTTTAACATGGGGTCTATGTCATGTGTCAACTAGGTGTGCATCAACATACTAGAAAATATCTAAAATCTCAAGATACTAACAGGGACATTAATATAAACTTCTAGTGCATCATAATTAACGTTCAAGTTGAGAGTTGGAGTCTGAGCCCACCCCGAAGGTATCGCTATGGATCATCCTTCAATTATCCAATACCACTGAGCACTTACATGTAGGTACTTCAAATCAACAAGTATCCTTCGTGGCATAGAATTACCATATGTCCATCCCGATCTCACAAAAAGGGGTCGAATGTCAATTGAGGTTGGATTAGCCACATTGCCAACGAATCCGTCCTGATGGGCCCTTTTGGAACCGGTATAACTCAAAAGTATTGGAATTACCAAAGTCTCGGTATGGAAAAGCCAAGAACACCTCCCCTGACACATAATGGTAACCATTGTGGACAAAGGTTTTTATCATGACCCTTAATACAGGACCCACCTCTTTTCCCCACCGTGAATTTAATTAATGTTTTAACAACATCATATATGATATCATAATATGTAATTGCAGCTTGAAACCAAACATGTACAATCGTGGGTCCCAATGTGAAAATAAAATATTTCAGCATAGAAATATTAACAAGGCAATGTACTGCATCAACATAAGTAGATAAAGGAAGTTATAAATAAATAAATAAATTAGACCAACCAACTACCAAGATCCAACAATTAAAAAGTTAATAATTAATGTAATTTAATTATTTAAATTAAATAAAACAAAATAGGTTGTGCAAAACATGAATATAAAGACACCGTTTAATAATAAATAACCCAGCACAACCAAATACCAATGATTCAAAAATCCATGATTCGTAAATAATCTAATTTTATTATTTAAATTGAACAGAATAAAAATATAGGTTCTAAAAAAATGCAATTAAATAAATTAAATTTTTGGGCTAACAAAAATTATACTGACCACATCTGCATGCCCCAAGGGTTGTGTGACCTTGTTGCAAAAAATTAAACAAATTAATTCATGATCAATATGGCTACAAAAACTAGGAGAAACAAATTAATTAATGAATTTGGGTAAATTTACACAAAGCCAGTAGACACCGACAAACTGGGCAACAATGAATTTTTATAAATCGCAACGAAATAGATGAAGAGATAGTAGACGGACTACCTCATACTCATAGATGATTATATGATCCATGGTAGTATTTGATTCGACCTAATACAGAAGAAAAAATATGAATTTAGAAAAACCCTAAAATAGGGTAAAATCCTTCCACGACGAACTGCGCATATGATACTCAACAAAAACATACGATTCCAATTTCTCAAGGTTAGCGTTGCCTTATGGTTTACTGTGCACCTAACAATGAAGAAAACGGATGACAGACGGAGGAGTAGTAGTCCTCCACAGGGGGATCCGAGGTGGTGTACAACCTAGTGAGAGGGGAGGCACGACGTGAGGGAGAGGGAAGAGAGGAGAGGTAGAAAAAAAGGGAAAAAAAGGGAAGGAAAAAATCAAAAGGAAAGATTAAAAAGAGATAAATAAATAAAATAAGAAAAATAAAATTGGGGGAGAAATGATATAAATATTTAAAATGAGTTTACCTCATTTTAATTATTTGTAATTTATCTCCAACTGTATTTATTTTATTATTTATTTTTATCCGTCTTTAAATTCCATTAATTTAATTTAATTACATTTAATTATTTTTAACCCAAACATTGTGCTACGGTACGAAATAATATTTTACATAGAGAGGGAACAATAATTTAATTAATTTTAACAGCAGCTCAAGGCCAACAACAAGGTGCGTAGACGGGCACCCTGGGTCGCTTTAATGATTTATATTAAAAACATAAAAATCCACAACTTGATTTAAATAGATATTTTAAATGCATTTATGATGGTAATTAATAATATTTTATCTAACCCTACAATAAATTTTGACTCGTTATATAAATTTTATATATATATACACACATCTGTATATTCATATATATACACCAGCACACTATATACATATATAACTGTATATATATACATCATATACATATATCTCATTTTTTCATAATATATTAATATTAAAAATAATTAAAAATAATCATTATTTAATTCAACTCTTCAATTACACCATTAATATTTTTTAAAAATAACCATTAAAAAAGATAACGATTATTAAATTAACATTGATTGCGGATTTTTATTTAATTTGAACAATTATTAATATAACATTATTACATTTCCCAATTATTATTTACACCATGGCACATTTTATTAATTGTGAAAGTTCATTTGAATTTGTTGTTTTTAATGAAATTAATAAAAATATTATTATTATTATTGGTAACGGCCAACAAAAATATTTATAAACCAAATAAATTATCTTCGGGTGAGATATGACCAAACGTTTGACGCTCGCAATGGTTATACACTACATAGGGTAAAGCCCACGTCCTGGAACTATTGGTGGTCTCTAATTCCTCATTCGATGCACCGATTGTGAGAAAATAATATTTTATTACATAAAAATCATAATAAATAATTATTTAAAAATAAAAGATAGAATTATCATGTGCGAGGGTTCTAACAACTCGATGTGAATCAAGATTATACCCTAACTAGGATAAAACCGGCATTTCGGAGCTTAGGGTGTTCTCATATTTTGCATATGACACACCATATGAGAGTTATTTCATATTTTTTAAAAGAAAAAAAAACACACGTATCAATAATATAAAAATAATATATTAATTCTTTCAGCGCCGCAGTGTCGACAATAAGAATAAAACGGTTCTGAAGCTCGGTTTTTAAAACCATCCTACCTAGCTAACCGAAATATTTAATTTCATTTGCTTTTTCATCCAGTTCAAATATTGTAACGTTACACCAAACGAATTGAATTTACAATAAATTATTGAATCAGGGGAATTGACCTCTATGATAAGGGAAAAATCCATTAATTATTTAGGTATTTTGTTTTAGATATTTCTATTACATTTCATTCATGTAATTTCACATACAAATTATTTATTCAAGTTCTCCATATTTATTCTCCAATTCTTCTCCCAATATCCCTTTCCCATTATCTCTTCCCTCATTCCTCCATGATCTCTTTCACTCACGACGATACTCGATTGACCCGAGGGTTGATCATTGGGAAGGATTCTCTTTGTTCAAAAAATATTACACATTTAATTCATAATAGTTTAATTTTTTGGGGTAAATAATAGGATGTGTATGTGTATGTCGATTTTACAATGGAACACAACAATCATACTCAACCCTATTCATTTTTTATATTCATTCCTTCCCTTCTCTCAGTAAAACTCTTCATTTGATGTTTTTAGGTATCTAAAATGGATGAAAAAAAATTCTGATGAAGCGGTGTATTTTAGGGTATTTCATTCTAGATCAAGGTGTTTTATGTAATTTAGATTTTTTGTAGTGTAATATTTTGTGTACTAAAGGGATATCGTGGGAATGAAATGTTTCACGCTCAATAAATTATTGAATAGTATTTCTGAATGAAATTCGTAAATGATTTATCAAGTTTAATTTATTTTAAAAAAATTATCGATGAAGTAACCTGAGTAACCAACCCTATGACCAAGACCTATACTACATAACATAATTATGTTCACTAAACATGATCATGTTAGTTATGATTTTCATTCCACATTTTCCAAAAAAACCCAAATTTTAATTTCTTTCCAAAATTAATAAAAACATAAATTATGTAGAATAGGTGAATTAGAATTCATATTTGATTAACTACAATTATCCTCATGTAATATATCTTAAGGAATCCACTATAATTCATTAGGAAAATATTTTTTATTTTGTACCACCTATGATTGACACATCCAAAAAGAACTATCTCTTAGGAGCTCAAAAGATATTCTTTTACATTTTCTACTAAACTCTTAATTATTTTTCATTGGTTTGTTAAATATATATATTCTATAAATATAATCAATTTTCAGGGCACATCTGAACATCCATTATTCAGTATGCACTTATAAATCACGGGTTCAAGGTTAAGTCATTTAAAATGTTGATGAATCTCTCCATAAAATGATTGATGAACTCACTAAAATGGTATAAAAAGTTTTTTAATGGTAATGTCACAAATGTCTCTATTTATAACTAATGGTAATGCTCAATCTGGTTAAATAAATTATCCATAGACTGAATTCTAAGGATTATATTTCATTGGATATACAAAACATTTCTGAAGACATCTAAGAGGATGAGGTGTTGAAAAATATCCACATCCCAATTGTTTCAAGTTCCATGTAACCACTGACCATGAACAATGTGAGAGTGAAGGTGATGACTCATATTTTTATGTTCATATGAGAGATCAATATGCAATTAATTTTTTTGGAGTGAATGTATAAATAAATATATGTGATGCAATCTCGACATCTATAATGCATAATAATCAACACCAATATAAATATCCCTTTGTATGGATAAAAAACCACCCAAGTGGTAGAATTTAAAGAAATGTTAGAGGTTAATAACTAAATACCTCCAACTAACACCATTAAACACTAATAAGATATTTCCACTATAGAAAAATATAAATATGAACTATCTCTGGGAGATAATCAATTCTTATACTAAATTTCCTTTAATTTATCTAAATATAAATTATGTATTAACTCTACTTGTTTGATGTTTAATGAATCGAACAACTTTTAATTTTCCATTGATGAATATGATGAAAAATAATATTAACCTAATGTGGAATATATGGATATCCCAGTAGATATTGGATATTAATTGGAGGATACAATGATGATATCTAAGTGGACCTCCCAGAAGAAAACTAAGACACTTGGTGCTCATAATGAAGGGAGTTAATGTTTTATTAATTATTAATTTCTTATTTTTTTATATAAAATTACACTCTAACTTTCCATTTATCATTCAATTAATGAAGCATATCATGGGAAGACATTGGACAACGTAGATGAGGTTTGACAAGTATCATCCAGTAAAAATGAGGAATATGTACTTCATCCTCTACCCATAATGAAATATTTACCCTCTGCGAAGTGGTTGGATTTGGTGTACTCTATCCATAGAGTCCTCACCAATAATTAAAGTGGATTTCAAGATGTATGGAATAAAATGTGGTTGTTCAATCCAATGAAACACCACCCACTAACTGATTATAGACGACAGCTAGCACTTCATATTTAGAGGTGGTCAGAACCCATGGTCTGCATGGGGGTATTAAACCAATATTTATATCTTCTTTAATATAATATCATTATATGAATATAGATTTAAATTTTCACTTTATTAATATATTACTATAAAAACCTATTTCCCATATTTTTTTTAACATAAATTACATGGTCCTAACACATTGATGAATGATTATTAAATGACCGTGATGGTGATGTTGTTGGGAAACATAGTAAAATTGGTGAAACAAAAAACATTTCATGCTGTAAAAGGAATTAAAACTATGAAAATGGAACTCATGATATGTAATGTATAATTTATGACATCAAATGATGCAGCAAAATTCTACAAAAAGATAACTCCCATCATGAGAAGGATGCCTATGAAAAACTGATATAGTACAAACTAGAATAAACAAAACCTGTAGCATTTAACATTAAGCACCGCAAAACATAGAGTATGAGTTCTAATTTATTATTTCAGTACAACAATTTTAATATATTTTGAGCTTTAAAAAAT
Source organism: Viscum album (assembly GCA_963277665.1). Lineage (NCBI taxonomy): Eukaryota > Viridiplantae > Streptophyta > Magnoliopsida > Santalales > Viscaceae > Viscum > Viscum album. Next base: position 1,600,881,926 of record OY728161.1, read on the forward strand.
TCCATTTCCCACGTTGAAATATTGTACTATTGTATCATTGTAGGATACATATAAATTGATTAGTATAATCATTATGATCTAATTTAAATATCATTATTAACATGATCACAGTGTAAAAAAATAGAATATGTCGAGCTATCTGTGAGGGGATAAATTAAAACATACTTATTTTGATATAATCTATTTATTTTTGTTAATGAAAATATTTTTTTGATTTTCAGGATTTTAATTTATAAACTTTTAATTTTATGTACAATTATTTTATAATCATTCCATGAGTAATAGTCACATACAATATATATTTATCCTTGGGATAATTTTTAAACAAACATTTCCCATTCATTATATATTCTATCTCTTGCGAGACATTGACATTATTTCTACAATACCTTTTCTAGTGTCCAATAGATTCTATTATATAGTTGAATCATTATTAATATCAATGCAAAATTATTTTCTTTAGCACTTTATTTTAGGACCATCCTTTTAATTTAATCTTACTATATCAAAAAGAATCCATGAATAAACATGCTATGTTATTGTACCCTTTACAACATGATTATATTCATTCCTACCAAACACATGGTATATTCCATGATATTGTAAATACTAAATAGGGGGAGTTTTTCTTCATGGTGGAAGGGGATGTATTTCATTTAGGATATTTTTTATGGGAATTGTAGACATTTTTTGAGAGACAATTTTTTCAGTAATTATAAATTATTATTCACCTATAATGAAAAAAATACATTAAATTACAAGTTAAATAATGGGTTGAGTCATTAGAGGATAAAAGTCATCATTTCTAGGCCAACAACCTTATCATCGTATGGGGTAAGGTGGTGGATTTGATATTTTTTTAAGGAAATTTGATTTAATAAATAAAAACAATTCAAAAAGAAAAAATAAATAAGAGGATATTCATTAATTATTCTTATTAATATAATGTTCAGACATTAAGATTTTGGGATTTGGGAGATGAAATCATTGGAAGAATATTTTGGTGATCTTCTATTTTTATATAATTTAGTATTATAATGATTAAATCCTCCTATTGAGAATTATTTTATTCATTACCTATCCACCATAAACCTTAGTGACATTTGATCCTTGATAGAGATGCCTCATGATTAATTTATACTCTCTCTTTATAAAATAGATATGGTAGATTCATTACAATAATTTTTATGTGACATGTACTTGAGGTATGAGTACAACTCAAGTTACTTTTATTAGCATGAGAGTTGAGTAAAAATATTTCAATGTGAGGTAAACTCAATGTTATATTGACATGAATGATGAATTTAAAATAATAATTTTTTTAGGAAGGAAGAAAATTTTTATTTCAAAGGATGAAAAGTAAAATGTATGATTGGATTTCATTATTTAATGTGGTTTTAGTTAGAGGAATTTATTTGTGGAATTTAAAGGTTTATTTTACATTAAAAATTGTTTAATTTTATTGTTTTTAAATATTAATATTGATAAAAAATTTTTATTTTGAATAGTTTATTGAGAGTATATGCTTGAGGAGAAAGAAGTTGTATGTGTTGGGACATTCATAGAAAAATTATTTTCATATTCATTTTAGAATAAATTATATTGTTTTTACGAATTATATGACTTATTTTTATGGTATCTAATGTTTTTTATATAAGGTTTCCATGATTGATTGAAATGAGCATTAAACTTCTGAATTCTTGATCTAGAAGATGTATAATGACATAAATAATGTTAGGGTCTGAGCCTAGTGACCATATTTGAAGAATAAAATGAAAAAAGAATTGAAAACACTATAAAGTCACCACTTACGCCATAAATTAGGCATTCAATTAAAAAAATATATAAAAAATGTAAGGTGCAAGAATTAAGGAATAACAAAATAAAGATATATTACTACATCATCTGTCAAGGTGTGACACATATGGTCATGTCTGGACAAGGAACATACCACCCCTCACCCATTGTCTTGGGAAGATGTGGTGGTGTTACTATGTCTTAGGTGGAACCCCCAAACATAAAAGGCTACAACAAATTCAATATTCCTCAAGAAAAATTAAAAGATGATTTTCCATTTGGAATATAGACATCTGAACCACAATAAAAATAACCAAACCAAACTCCATATGATGTATGCGTATTAAATAATGCTCAAAATATAACCAAACTGAAAACAATATCATATTACAAGTGAAAATGAAATTAAACAATTGATGTAAACCAAAAGGACCAATAATCCTCAAAGTCACCAAGGTGGCATCAACTATGAAACCACCAAACTACTCCAAGAACAAACTTGACCAGACACATCCGTTGAATCTTAATGCATCACTAAAGAGATTAGATACCTTTCATTTACCTATGTATTTATAGGCGACATCTATAAATGTGTAATAGTTTTAAATTATGTGGTGAGAATAAAATCAATAATATTTCCCCAATGACATCCAAACTCACACCACTAGACTACAAATTGTTATAAACTATAAGTTATACATTTTATAAAGATATTAAAAAAAATTATATTAAATCCAAACTAGTTTTTCATGGAATGAAATAAAAAAACTATGGAAATTTTATATTCATTTATAATAACAATTTACACATCTCCGCACACACACCATGAATTCATGTATGATAGTTATATACTCATGAGAAGTCTCTCATCAATTTAACAATTCATCATAGGTTAACCAATACTATGTCACCCAATGGAAAACCCCATTCCATAGGGTCATTTCTACTGAAAATGATCCCACAATAACCATGTATGAAAAATTCAAATCAAAACCATTCCATATAAAACCATTCATTCTTTAAAAAATTTAAACAATCCTTTTATATGAAACACCATTAATTTTGAAATAATCATTCTAAAAAATATATTCAACAACATTTTCTAGATACCATTCACATTCCGAATTTTCTGAAACCAAAACTAAATATGTTACCATGACAAATCACATGGGAGTTTATTAAATCATTCCAATCAAATCAATCAACTTAAATTGAAGTCGTTAGTTTATAATCAAGTGGAGGAGATAGAGAATCCACATACCTCAAAATGGTTGGTGCAAATGAAAAACTGTGATTAAAAGATCTAGATTTGATCACCAAATAAGTTCTATTCATAAAATCTAACAGGAATTCATTATTATGCAATAAAAAACACACAAAAATATCAATAGAAGACTATATCTATTCTTCCAAAATATAGAAGAACCTTGATCTACAAAAATTAAGAATGCAGATGAAGAATAGGAACTTAGTGATGAATCTGATCCTCTAACACACATAGATTCAACTATAGATTTCCCAGGGACAAAATGGATATGTGTCTAATTCATGGGACAAAAAAGATTTCTCTCCAATGCCATGGGAGAAAGGGGAACTGAAATATGATATAATTAAGTAAAACCATTTTCTTAAGAAGGTAATTCCTATTAAATCCACTTTTTATGGAGGGCCACTTTTATGTTTCATGGTTAGGCAACATAGTTTTGAAAACCCTATGCAAACCTTATTGTGTAACTATCTTATGGCCACACCTCACACTATTTTTGCACATAATTATACAAATTTTTCACCATACATTGTTTTACCTTTATTCCATGAATCACAGTTTCTCATGGACGTACCCATAGTTTTTCAATATTTTGTTGTAACAACGTGTTGATATTGTCCCTCATGCCACAATACACATGGTTTACTGGATGATTTTCATGGTTTTTACTAATCGTTCCCTAATTATAAACCTCTATAAAAGCCTCCAAATATATCTGATACCCTATGAACCACCCAAAACATAAAGTGATCATAAGATATGCATAATATACATAAATGAATGGTTAAGTAACTAAGATAATGGGTTCTTCATTCCTCCCATTGTTTTTCATTACATTTTTAAAAACATGAAAACCCTTATTTTCCTGAAGAAAGTTTTTTCCGTTTTCCCACCATTTCATTATAACACTCCCATGTTTCATCACCAATATTGCCATGTATCCATAAAACCCACACTAGACCGATTATTTTCTCTCACAAGATGTTCTGTTACCTATCCCCAATATATACTAGCACATGCATCAATGTAGCATCTATATATAGTTCAATGTAATATCATCAAATCACATGATCAGAATAAATTTTTTACTAATTCAACTATGATAAATTAAACACATTATGAATCGAACATAACATTACGAAAAATTCCAACTGGTATTCCACCTCACCAACTCATTTAAAAATATCAAAAGGTACTTTTTATCGAAGATATATTATTCCCTACTTAGTGAAATGATCATGCCCAAGCCTTGGAGTGATTCTCATGAACATATAGTCACTCACCTCACAAGAAAATGGTCATCAATTATGACCCACATATGATTTATAATGAATTTTAGCCAACTACATTCTATTTTTATAACAGATTGTTTTTTTGTCTTTGGCAAATGGATGGGTCCAATTAGTGTATTGTCTCATATTTCCACCCAAAATAGTGTATAATGACAATGATTTCCATGGAATGCTTCATAAGGATCGATATGTATTGAATCCTAGTAATTTTTATTGTAATATAACTCCACTAATTATTAATGTATCTTCACCTGAGCCATAAAAATGCATCCCAAAATCCCTATACATGTCCACTTATGTTTGAATTATCTGTTAAGATTTCCTATCCATTTTTGGATGATAATATATATACATATTCACCTATGTTACATGTTATTTCTACAAGTATTTATGAAAATTGATATGTAATCCTTGGGTTGTTTTTTTATACAATTTATAGTATAATTTTGTGCATATTTAAAATTTCTTGTATTCATATTTTATAAAATTATTATACAAAATTATATTCACAAATTTGGATGAAGTTAGATGACGTAGTAATTCGATAAACTATCTCCCATATTGAATTATTTTTCATTCCATACCTGGGAGAATTGTTACAAAATCCAAGGATATGTAATCAAATTTGTACATGAGAATAAGAAAAGTCTAAAAAATAACAATAGTTCATTTATGTTCTTCATTAATATACTTTTAGGTGAGGCATCTCAAGACAGACTCCACCAGACCACTTTTACTCGCAAACCACCAGAAATGGGGAATTTAATGCTTTATACAGTTCAAGAATCATTGGATAAAATTCCCATCTCAAATAGTGATACTATCTAGGATGTGTTTCACAAAAATTCAAATGTATGAAAATTTTATCCCCAATCAACAACAAAAAAAATTCTTCCAAATTCAATCCATCAAAAGTCTCACAACCAGTGAGTTATAACCTCATAAGAACAAAATTAGGATTATATTTCGAAATAATTAAAACATACTGAACCATATTTTGAAAAAATAGAACTTGAAAAAAATACAACACTGATAATGTCCATGATATACATATTAAGATTCTATATTACTGAAATTAGTTTCCTCTAGTCCAAATCCTCTTTTCCTAACAGATCATATGAATTCCTTATCAATTTATCTTCTACATAGTTTCTTTTAAATAATTTATATATTAAGTCTAATAAAAATATCTGACGATACACAATCCACATGTAATATAGTAAATTCAATCCTATTTCCATGAAAGTTGTTTAAAATTCATTCTGATACATAACAATATTATTTTCTCCCCAAATAATTAATTCCACCATGTCTTCAAATCATGGAGTGAAAAAAAATTCAAGTCATATTTTGGCTACTTATTCTCATGTAATGGAATTTTCATCAGCCATATGCAACAACATGATCTCCCTACATGACAACGCTTCCCAAGAATGATTCTAATTACTCATAATAGACTATGTAGCCATATCAAAACAATACAAATGTGATGACTAGTGTTCATGTAAGCCTATCCTTATTTTATTGAAATGATTTCTAATATTGATCATTTAAATGAAAAAGAACACATTTATTCATCAAAACTAGAATTGGTGATTGAAAACATGAAAAATAACATAAAAACATATGTATTATCCTAATAATCCAAGAAAACTATGACTCTCAATGATATTCATCCTCAGTTACCAAGAGATAACATATTCAATAATATTTCAATCTACATAAATGAATTATTTATAAATTACATGTCCATGGAAATTTACCTCTTATGTAAAGAAATAATACATTGAAAACTAGGATTATATAAAACGTTACAACAAGATACTACAAACTTACTCCAAGTGTTTCTTGTGATCCTCTATTTTCCTAGAATACCCTGGTATATCATCAACTAATAACACCACAAAAGAATGTAGTTATCTATAACATATTTAATTCATAAATTCAATAAATATGGTTGGTGAATTCCTAATACCAAAAGGTGTAACCACATTCTCTTAATGTTAAAATAGACTTATGAAATATTTTTTCACAATATACCCATATTGTACATTCAATTGGTGATATCAGAAATGTAATTTATGTTTTAAGAACCATTGGGATCCCCTTAATTCGTCATATTTATTATAAATTCAGGGAAAGTGATTCTAATTCATTATCAAGACATTTTATACTAATGATATTACACAAAAGCATAACAGTTATATATTACATATTCAAAAACAAGAATAAGTATACCCATGAGCGCATACTCGTTCAAATGAACCAAAAATATTCTAACTCTTCCAACTAAACTATAAATTCCATCATTTATGTCAGCGCTAACTGAAAAGATGAAAGTAGTATACGACTGGACCCAGTTATGAGATCAATCATAAACTCAACATTTATTTTGGTTCGAATCCCTGTGAAATTATTGGGGAAAATGTCAGGAAACTGGTCAACATTGGTTGTAAAATCCTCATTCCATATATAATCTTTGGATTATAAGGTAATTGTTTCCATGTTATAATATTTTTTTCAACCACCAATGGAAAATTATTTCATTACTAGACTCCATGCCCCATTATCTTCTAAATAGATGCTAGAATCCATCCATATAGGTAAAACAAACCATTTTATGATAACATATGTTGTGATCTTTAATTGATTTCATATAATACTTACCCAAAATCATGTCATAATCATTAAACTCAATAATACGGAAATAACAAGGAAACTCAACCCCTTTGATATTTATAGAATAACCATTACATATATAGGATTAAAATTCTCATTTTTGAAGGGGATTTTGATTTTTCAAAACAAAATGAATCATTTCAACATGTTAACACATATAATCAACAATATGAGACGAAATAAATGAGTTATATTTTCCCATATAAAAAAATGGATGCATAAGGTTAGAATTAAAATCAATTGTACCTCTCACTATTTACAGACTATATTGATCATCCAAGAACATTTTATCAGAACTATAATATTACATACTCACGACACATCACTCCTTATTATCTTTTTGATGTTGTACTGGTTGATGAGTCATGGTGTTCCAAGAATCACATCGACTGACTCTATTTTGATAAAAAAATCATGATATACTAATCTCATTAATTCTCATGATGTGTATGAAGTATGTGATGTGTCTCTACAACCCAAACATGGAGAACTGTGACCATACATCTAAATATGTCATATATAGTTATAATTATGAAATGTTCTGGGTAGTTTTATACAATATTTATTAATACTATCAAAATAAGAACACTGAAAAAATCATGTATTACTCTTCAGTTATGGAGGAATGTGGAATGATCCTAGGGTTTAATTCTGAGATATGTGTCCCCCTTCAGAATAGGTGTCCCTCCTCTTCTTATTCCTAGAATTGGATTTCACACATATTCTCAGGAGAATAAACATACTTCCCCAAAGTGTGCTTTATGGGATGTCTTTTTTTCCATGATCACTCTATTAACACTTTCTGTATAACCAGTAGTATGAATAATGGAATCCATTGAGGGTATTTTTGGTCTCAACCCTATCTCAAAATGCATTACTTCATGGAATAACTATAATGAAATTGTAGTGTAATATACAATAAACTCTTAAATTAATATGCATACTCTATTATTGAGATTTTATCCTTCTTCATATTGAAGAATTCTGTTGTTCTCACAATATGAACGATGTGAGGAGATAATTTCCTATTAAATAAATCTTAATAATTATCCCATTATATTGCTTGTTTTATCTTGTCCTGAACTACTAGTTCCCACCATTATCATGCCAAATCCTTGAAAATATAAAATTCCAACTTCACATTCATCTTTTCTTGTGTCATAAGGAAATAAATTATTTATTCATTCTATTTGACCATAATTATTATTTTTCTATCTTGGAATCCCCGTATATTAATGGTGGGTTATTATTTTTCAATTGAAATAAATCATAAACTTTTCATGGTTCATAATTTTTATTACCCATTTTCATAGATTTAAAATATTAGGAAATGTTTTAACAAGAATTCCATTAACATGTGGTTTAGGTGAAACTATATTTTCTACAGTGTTTTTTGGTTGGATTCTATGATGCCTACCTTATTTCATTCACTATAACCAGAAATAATCATTTAATATCACTAATTATAATATAAAGTCTTAGTAATTTTAGTTTACCACATCTATATATATCACAACATATCTTTCAATAATTTAAACATCATCAACATTTAAATCCTTCTTTAAAATTCACTAACCATACCTTTAAAAATCAAACATTTTCACTATTTTCATAAATGTGAAGTTTTTTCTATTTCATAAAGAGTTTGACTCAAAAATTAAATTCAATATTATTGAGAATTATTACTATCATTTCATGTATTGAATCTCTCATTGGATAAACACATGATGATTATTTGATATCATTCCTTTACATTGTTGACTAAGAAGTCTTACATGTGACTTTTTCATTCATTTTATATTTGAGATCACAAAAAATCTCTTAATTAAATGATTAATACATTTTTATATAGAAAATATTTTTGAATGTTTTTTTGGTAAAAATTATTTTATTTTACCATACATATAATTAGATATAATTTATTCACGAATTTAAAAACACACAATACATTAATATTATCATAATTATTATTGATTTGATAAACATCATATTAACCTTTATCATATTATTTTAATACTTTTTGTCTTTTCATTCATATTATCAAATTATTTTAAATTTTTATGATGATAGTACCGATAAACATCAGATTCATTATCATAATGATTACCGAAATGAAATTTGTATGGAAGTCCATTCGTATGACTAAGTGTAAATTATGAATATGAAATAGATATTTTTAATGTAAGGAAATAATTTTACACTGTAATGGTCTAACACATTACAACATTGGAAATTTTGTTTCTAAATAGACATTGAAGTCCCAGGAATCCAATTTGTTACAACAAAATCAGTGAAATATGACCATTGGTAGAAAATATTATCATTGGGAAGGTTTCATATAATTAGCCTATCTTTCAATAAGTTTAAATCAATGTGTGTTCTTGTTGACTTTATTTCAAATTTCTCATTGTGTGAGAGCTCAAGAGATTAAAAAAAATAATTTGAATGTTCAGATTAGTTTTTTTAATTGTTCTATATTGTGGGCTTCTTAAGGTAACCTTATTAGATTGTCCCTTTAATACTACTTTTGTGTTTGTAATAATTTGTCTCATATGTGATTACAATCTAGGGATTGTGAGTATAAGAATAAAGTGAATATAATCTTCTGATCAACGACATGTGGTGAATGAAATACAAATTCAATCAATGGGATAAGAGGCTGTCAGGGATATCAAGATAGAATGAAGCTGATATTTGTATCGAGGGATTTCTTTTCTAAGGAAAGAGAAAATTCATGTATTTATAAAACATGGAAAACCAATAGCCAATGTTTTTTTCTACAATAATAATATGGTAAAAAGTGATTGATTATTTTTAAGTAACTGTAAGTCAATATTAAATTATTTTTATTATATTACATGATTCAGACAAAAATTTTATTCTATAGTTTTTGTTTTGTTTTTTTATCAAAATATATATGAGTATGACAAACATTAATTTCTTAATCAGATATTATTTTAGTCTAATAGGATTACATAATTAAAATTGAATTTTATATGATTACTATTATTTCATTCTATTATAATCATATATACTTTTATTATGATCTATTATACTATTATATTTTATGAGTACGATTATTTTAATATGATATACCGAAATCAATCCTGATTATGATACATCATTAATTACAAAAAGGGAGAAGTCCATGTATGATCTCTTTACTTAACGAGGATTGAATTTTTTTTGTTTATTCCCATTTAAACTAAAGGATTTAGAACTTGAGTAGACACCTCCTTTTAATTGAGAGATCAAGAACATAATCTTTTGATTATAATATCAATATATCTCATATTTATATCCATTAACTTGTATTTGATCATGATTCCACTCTCACATACTTCATAGATTTTTTTGTCATTACAATTTCAAGTCAATTAAATTCCTTATAATCTTTTTATTTATAAAATATTACTATAGTAATGTGTTTCTATAAAATAATGTTTTTCTATTAAGATGGGGGAAATTATATCCAATCCATTGAAAATAATAACAAAAATATACCATTAATTTTTTATGGTACTAACTAGGAATATTGTAGAGAAATAATGAAGGCTTTTGTTATCAACACAACAGATGATACTTTTTCAATGCTAATTGGTTACTAAAAAATACATGATAATGACGTTACATCATTCACCCATTAAGAAAATATTGAGTCTAAACTAAATTATAGTTTTAAGAAAACATTTTATGATCAATTACTAGAATTATCAATAGAAAAATTTCCTCTTATGAATCATCTACTAGCCTTTGGAAAAACATAGAGCACATTTTGGAACATCGAAGGCAGTCATAACTAGTAGAGCTATGTTAGGAGCTGACTGTCAGGATTTTGATTATTTACGGAGAGAATATATTCCCAAGATTCATTATATGTTCATGAATATTATAAATAGTTTACAATATATTGGTTAAAAATGATTCAATGACGAAATCCTTATGACAAAGATAATAGATTTCATGGCCAATCAAAGGGGGTCTAAGCGTATAGTTGTTAATGAAACAAGAAGGTTGACAAATATTACTCTTGATGATCTTATTGGGACCCATATTATGTATGATGGAATATTGAAAAGATATTACAAAAAAATAACAAAAATTGGTGATTTTACCCTTGCTACAACATCTACAATTTCTATAAAGTTTAGTCTGTTGAGAATGTAGGGAATTTGTCAAGAAAGGAATGATATTATATAATTTAACTCAAGTTTATACAAACATTCTGAAAATGAATTTCCAAATTTATAAATTAGGATTAATTAAAACATTTGTGAAGAAATATTTCCTTTATAGGTAAAAAAGGTAATAATGACAGAAACAATAAGAAAGATGATGTTAGATGCTTTGAATGAAATAAAGGTGGACACATCAGAAAGAATTGTCCTAAGACAAAAAGTAAATATACAAAAAAAGCAGAATAGGAATCAGAACATTTTTTATAAGTCACAAGGATTAAAATTTCATAATGATAATGACTCTTGGAAAACATTTGGAGGATATTCCTGAGATAATTCCTCAAATAATAATAGTTACAAACATAGACACATTTATTTTCTTTAAAGGGTGTATAAAAAATATTAGTCATGTGGATGTGGTACACACTATAAGTAACCTTTAAGAATTATCTTTAAATGATACATATCCCGATGAGAATGATTATATATTTTTGGATAAAAAATCTTTCTCAATGGATGAGAATATTCTTCCTTCTTAAGATATAGTATCTCATTTTTCTAAACTTCATGAAAATGAAAATAGTAAAGTTAATTAAAAACATCAAAAGTATAATTCAAGTATATTTATTTTAATGAAATATGTATCATATCTTTCAACAAAAGTTGGTAATATTTATTAAATAATAATCTATTTATACAAATTTAAAAAAAAATTCTAAAAGAAAATTAGAAACATAAATTATTTCTAAAACTAATAATTCTAATGATAAGGATTTATTTATAAAAATAAAAATTGTAATTTCTGCTCTAAAAAACATTTATCATACTTTACTATAGATAAATAAAATTTTGATAAATTTTATAAACCTATCAGACATCATGGTACTCATTCTATAATTGTACATATTAATAAAAAACAATCGTCTAGTATCATTTCTCTTTTCATAGAGTTCACCCTTTTTTACCAAATAAGAATTTGGGGGGTCTAGGAAAAAAATTATCCTCTTTAATAAAGTTCAATTCTTAGGATTCCACAAAGATTATTTTTTAAACCAAATTTGGGATCTTAAAATATTGATTTCTAACATTACAAGAACCAATAAGGATTTGGTTGTCAACGTCTATTGTTTTTTCTTTCATTAAAATAAATAATGTACAATAGAAAAGAATACATTGTATATGGATAATAATTTTTTTGAATATTATTTGTAACAAATATTGTTTTGAAAATATTATCAAGGTGAAAGGTGGAAAGCTAACATTAAAAGCTATTTCTCAAGGAGTGAATATTAGTATATGGAATATTGTAATTCGTGGTAATGCATTAATTTCAAATGATTTTTATTAATGATCAAAATCAGTACCTTTTTTAATATGTTTTCCAAGTGATCGAGGTTACCATGTAAATTTTAGAAATAATAAATTTGTACTACACAATTCCATTGATGAATAAATTATTTCTACAAAATGACATGATAAAATTTACGCACATGGAATAGAAGACCTTTAGTGTCAATACATACCATTCCATAATAAAATAAAAAATCAATATTTTTTATTGAATATGAGGCTTGGACACTATAACCTTAGTAACTTATGAAATATGGATCAGATAATATATTTAAGGATCTACTAAAATATTTATTTGATTCATCAAAATAATGTGACCCTTTTCCATATGGCAAGAGTCATAAGTCAAGATTTAAATCTATTAGGGAATTCATAACTAATGGTGCTTTATAATAAGTGCACCAAGATTTATTCTTTCATACAAAAACAATAATTATTGGAATAAAATAATATGAGTATTTCTTGGTTGATTATTAAAATTGATACACAAGTGTTTATTATCTCAAAAATAATTATGAAGTTTTTTTAAAAAAATTATTTCTAATGGTAAAAATAAGAAAAATCTCCACTTGATAACTATTAATAGTTATCATGGTGTATAATTTTTATTTTTTCATTTGAAGCATTATTAGTAAAAAGGTATAGAATAGAAGTTTTCATCGTATATAACTCCTCAAAAAAATCTAATTATATATGAAAGAAATCATATTCCTCAAAAAGTACGATGAACCATGTTGAGAGATTACTCAATTGATAAAAACATGTGGGTTGATGTGGTTAGTAATACCTATTATAATATAAATTTATTTTTAATTTGAACTTTTGTTAATATAACTCATTGTGATTTCTAGACAAGGTGATAACCAAACATTTTTTACTTGTATGTTTTTGGATGAAAATTATTAATCCTGAATACAAAATATAACATACATAAATTTTCACCCAAAATTTAGGGAGGATTATTTATATTTTATTTTTCTACTTATAAGGCATTTGAGTTTGTAATAAAATTTATTTTACTACTGAGGAGGCATTACATGTTAAATTTTATGAAACCAAACCTTTTTTTAAATATCCTCAACGAACATCTTTAGATGTTTATTCAAAAACAGATTTTCAACCATTATTTGAGAATTTATCAAATAAGTAAGAATCATATGAAATTGTTTTTGATGTATTTCCATTGGAATATCTTTTTCCTTATATTAAATAACATCCTTTTACGATCCTAATAAGAAATTTTTTCTTAGGAATCATCCTAACGATACTGTAATTAGTGATGTTGATCAATATGTTAGGACTAGAAGTTCCCTATGAAATAAAGTATAATATCATTCATTAATTTCTCAATTTGATCCTAAGGATACTAATATGTTTCCAGTTGAAGATTATTTTATTAAGTCCATCCTTGCTAAGAAAATTGAGTTTAAGAGGAATAATATTTGGACCCTGGTTGAATGACAAAAAACATATAATATTGTTTTAAAATGGGTTTCTAGAAAATATGTTATAAAATGGAATTATTATTATAAATGAAAAAAAAAATTATCTAAATGTTATAACCAATAATAAGGCACATAATATGAACAAACCAATGCACCTATTTCAAGACATGAGTCTATTTGTATTCAAATAGCCTTTATTGATTTCATTAATTTTATTCTTTTTCACACAGATGTAAATTGTGATTTTATTAATGGATATGTTAAGGAGAATATTTATTTGGATAAATCCAATGGTTTTAGAAAATATAGAACATAATGAATACGATTATAATCATACAAAATTTTTTATGAAATTAAGAAAGCCATTAGATCCTGGTATGATAAGTTAACATGTCTTCATTTATTAAATAATTTGTTAATAAATTTGAGGATCCAAAAAAATTTATAAAAGATGTCAAAAAGATATAATTATTGTTTAAATATATGTTTATTAATTTATATTTGGTTCAATAAAATAATATTTAGCCAATGCTTTTTCATAACATATAAAATATGTGTTCGATATGAATATGATTTGTGAGTTAACATATTTTCTGGTTTTTAAATCTCTCAAATATTAGAAGGAACATATATATATATATATCAACACAATTATATAAAATATATTCTTAAAAAATTGAATATTATAATACTAAAATTAGTAGTTCTCTTACAGGTACCACACACACTCTAGATCTGGATAAAGACGGGAAACCAGTTGATCAAAATATTTTTGGAGGTATGATCGGAAGGATACTATAATTAATGACCGGTCTACCAAAGATATTATTTCTACATGATTATTATCATGATATCAATAAAATACCATGTATCCTCATTTAAAATAATCAAAAATGAATTTTTTGTTATTTATTGGGATTTATGGATTTGTTACATCTTTTATTCATCTGGAAAATCTTTTGAATTTAAAATAATTTTGGATGATGGCATTGTTGGATACGGTGTGGATACGAAAAAAAATCTCGAAATTTTAATTTCATTAGATACTCACATGTTTCTTAGTCTGGTAATAATTAATAGTCATTATCACTTTCCACTACTAAAGCCAAATATGGGGAAGCTGGGTGTTGTTAGGCTCAAGTGATATAGATGCAACACACACTCACTGACTATGGTATGGATTTTACTAAAACTCATGTACTATGGGATAAGAATATTTTAATTCCATTAAGTTAAAATTTTTCCCTTCAATATAATGTAAAACACATAGATATGTGACATAACATTCATAAGTATGGCTCACATAAAGGATATATCAATATGAAAATCGTCTGGATATAAGAACTACTATAAGATATGTTTACAAAACAATTAATTTCTATTAGATTTGAATAAATTAAAAATAATCTAAAAATTATCAATGTAAATAAATCATTCATATCTACTTCTTTTTTACTCAATTCCTTACATTAAGTTACTCATCATCATTGGTGGAGTACATATGTGTAACGTCCCCGTTCCGGAAGCCACCTAGAGGCGCCCCGTACCCAGTTGGTCACACTGCCTAAAGTGCATTTCCCCGAACGCCATATGATGCCGTCTAGCAGTGGGGGCCTTGGGATTGAAATGGGGGAAACTATTCCCTCATTGGCAGAGTACCCAGTGGAAGAGAAAACAAATAACCACAATAGTGGAAGCAGTATACATCTATACAAGAGTAAATGATTAAAAATAGAATACTATCAAATAAACAACTGGAGAATAAATATATGTAGATGATGCACGATACATATATGTCTAGGAAAATAGCCAAACAAATCACAATTCTGAATATAGTACTAATCCAAAGTAAAAAAGACAAACATATGAGAAAGTCCTCACCATCGCAAGCTTCGGCTTGGTCCCATGCTCTCCAGCTCTAGTGCAATCTAGAACCTAAAGTAGAAGGGTGTTTCCCTTATATATACCTGCATCAATATAATCAGTTTGGGTCCAAAATCATGACCCAAATAGGGTGTGAGAAAAATTCCCAATAAGAAACCACACATAGATCTGTTCCTTACAGTCAGTGAATATATGGTATGTATAGTACAGTAAGCAGTGAACAGTAAGCAATAAACCGTATACTACACAGCAGTAAAAATCCATATAATCTAGCATATAATCTACAAAAAAGAAACATGCCCTCAAGAAAGTACAACAAAAAGGTAACATCAGGGTAGTTCACACAGTCTAACCCCTATGGTTTAACCTATATGTACTAGAAACCCTCTGGGATGAACACACAGTCTCGCCACTCTGGTTCAACTAAAGAATAGACTATCTGAGGAAGCACTCACCGTCAATTCCCCCTATAGTATCGTATCATACTAAAGGCTCTCTAGGGAAGAAATCAACATCAATTCCCCCTATGGCACACGTTGAGGAACTATAGACTCTCTGAGGAAGCACTCGATGTCAATTCCCCCTGTGGTCTCGCGTCGTAATTAAAGACACTCTGTAGAAGCCCTTGCGTACATTATCCTTATGGTCCACTACACTAGGTTCTCACACCACTATGTATAAAAACATTCATTGTGCGTGTATCGCCCATGTAAACCTCAAGAACTACTTGGATATCATTATAATGAAAAACATCATAATAGTACAACAATTCCACAATCCTACAACAAGGCATGGAAACTGGAAGAATGCCAAACAATCAAAACAAGCATGGAAAACAATCAGAGCACAATATAATTTACCCTATTCATGAACAATGACCTCTACACAAGAAATCAAGTAATGCTGGAAAACAACATGGGAAAAATAGGAAATGCACAATTCCTAATTCAATGGATTTGGTGGAAATTGCACATAATATTCAACAACTTCCTACAAAAAAGCACAAACCACCTACCTCGTTGCTAGAAGAATGATATACGTGAACCACAATGATTGGTTCACCTTATAATGCTGACGATCTGAGAAAAATTCCAAAACTCTCAACCCACGATATCCTGAGAAAGAGGAGAAATTGGAAAACAAGGCAATAGGGGAAGAGATAACTCACCGCTGCGATTCCAATGCAATTGACGGTGGTCGATTCAGAGCATGGATGGAGGCTCGTGAATTCAGGGAAGAATCGCGGCCATACGGGTCGCTCCTGGATGATGAATCTGAAGAATGGGAGAATTAGGTCCATCAGGTGTGGCCCCAGTCTGTTTAATGAAAAAAAAAGAAAATACATGGCGTGTAATTCTTGACTACACGACGTGTACTCCATTTTTTCACACTCCTCTTTAGGTGGCCTCCACTTCACCCCTACACACCATGTGTGTGGCCCGAACATGGCCAACACATGGCCTGGTGCTTGAATGGAATACACAGCGTGTACATAGAAAGTACACGGCGTGCACTTAAATTTTTTCCAGAAACCCCTTTTTTTCTCAAAAACTATATGAAAAGAATGTCATAATTGAAAATGAAGAACTTGGTTCTCACTATAATCCCCCCTTAAAGAAATTTTTCCCAGAATTTTCCTAATAAGGCGGAGAAGAAGAAACCCCAAACATCTCCGACCAATACAATCATATATCAGGCTCCCTTTCCCAAGTCTCGTATTGTACTCTCCCGTGCTGCAAGAGCACCCGTACAAGAGGAACAGACTGCCCATGGAGATCCTTCGTACTGAAATTGACAATCCGGATAGGATGATACTCAAATGATCCATCCGCTTCGAGCACAACCTCCTCAGGCTGAAAGACATGAGATGGTCTAAAAAGTAACATCAAAGATGAGAGACGTGGAATACGTCATGCATGGTCTGATACCTCTGAGGTAACTGCATCTGATATGAAACCAACCCAACTCTCTCCAATACCTCAAATGGCCCGACGTACCGCAGTGAAAGCTTACACTGTCTCTGAATCTTCCTGTTTCCCAAACTCGGTGCAACACGTAGGAAAAATGTATCCCCGACCTCGAACTCTAAAGGTCGTCCTTGTTGTTCTGATAAGACTTCTATCGAGACTGTGTTGTATCCATCCTCTTCCGAATCAACTCTAACATCTATGAGGTCTCCTGAACCAGGTGAGGTCTCAATAAAGATGCCTCTCCTGACTCCAGTAAGAAAAAAGGTGATCAGTATGGCCTACTGTACAAATCCTTGTAAGGTTCCATCTGGATAGTTTCCTAAAAACTGTTGTTGTACGCAAACTCCACTAGAGGGATATGATTCTCCCAAGAACCTCCATAGTCTAGAATGCAATCTCGGAGCATATACTCAAGCAACTGGATCGTACACTCGGATTGGCTATCTGTCTAGGGATGGTATGTTGTACTCAAAAAAACTTGTATACCCAAATCCTTTTGAAGACCCTTCCAGAACTGAGAAGTAAAGCGTGCATACCTGTCAGAAACAATGGAGTGTAGAACTCCATGAAGACATACAATCTCCCAGATGTAAAGTCATCTAAGATCATCAATAATGAATGTATCCTTGATCGTTAAGAAGGGAGCAACCTTCATAAGCCTGTCGACGACAACCCAAAAAACATCGTTCCCTCGAGACGACATCGACAATCTAGTCACAAAGTCCATCGCGACATATTTCCACTTACACTCCAGGATGGGTAACTCATGTAAAAGGAATGTTGGTCTTTGATGCCCTGCCTTCACCTGATGACAAGTAGAACACCTCAAGATGAAACTAGTAACATCCCTCTTCATACCTGGCCACCAGTACTGGCGATGAAGGTCCCAATACATCTTGGTGATGCCAGGATGTAACGCCCTGCCCCTAGTTACCCAGAGTCAGTGCATTATTACATAACATTGGCATGATCACAAGAAAGATAAACTCTTGAAAGACCGATTAGTTTATTAGCCTTGGAAACACTAGTTATATTCAGAAGTCTTACATTACATCATTAAAATAAAAAATAAAACAACATAGTCACCATAGTACAAACTCATATCCCCATTTACTATCCCTACAGGTCATTCATAAATTACTTCTTCATATCCTAGGAAAAAAAACATTTAAAGGGGTGATCTCAAATGCTTAGTAAGGATAAAAATATAGAGGAAACATTCATAAATAAGCATAAAAATTTAAGGCAATGTATAACTAAAAAAATCCTTTTAAAATTTAACATCATCATAATATGGAAAAGATAAAATGATATAATTCCATTTAATTATTTACAAGAATATTTCTCTAATCGAATAACGAAATGAAATTTCAATAACCACTTTCATAAATATGGAATTCATAATGCCATACAATCATAACCACATAGTCAAGGCATGTGGCCAAGACTACAAATAAGATTCTATCAAGGTCTCGTGCCAAGAAACTACTTTGGCTCATGAGACCTACTGATGCATCTAGGAGCTATTTCAAGCTCCACACGTCACATATTAAGTCTAATGCATTCATCATATGAACATGTTTAAACATAACATAAAAATTCGTATTAAAACTACCATACGAAGTGTCAATACATTCTCCATAAACCATTAATGGTATAAAAATAACACATCCACATTCAATCATATCACAAAAACATCAATACAATATAGAAGTTTTGTATCATAATAAATCAACTTCAAATTATCTAAAAATCCATCAAAGGATGTTGACATAGATTAAATACAAAATATTTGAGAGAAATTTCTTTTTTAAAATCATTTAAAAGTCACATAAATATAAAATAAAACATTTACTTTGAAAATATTCATATAATATTTTAAGGGATGATTTGATGATTTATAATGGCGTAAAATTGTTGTATTCGTCATATAAGTTCAAAAAACATTCTTACCTTAATTCTGTCGAAAAGGATAAAAAGAACCTTGTTTGGAAAGCGACAGAAAGATTCCTTTATAAACTTATTATAAAAATTAAAACAAGGGTATAAATGACATTAACCCATATTTAGTAAAATATAAAGAATGTTTTGAAATACATTTTTATGAAACATTGATGTGGATGATAAATAGGTCCCAGTAGATAATTACGTATAATAAACCTTGAATAATGAAGAGATTGTGAATTAATCCCTTACCTTGTACTTTTCCTTGGTCGAGGGTTGGTTAACCTCAGGTATAATGGTGAAATAATTGTTATTAAATTATAAATGAATCATATAAATTAATATGATATCATATATGATCTATTAACATAGATTTCTTAATAACAACTTAGTATTTTCATCGTTTCGAGTGTTAATGGATTCATTTTGTTTTGTCTGTTTTGTTATATAGGCCATGTTTGTTATGGATAGGATGTATCTTATTCATATAAAGAATGATATCAAGTTCTTAAATATTATTTTTAATCATCCAATAAAATTTAGTCTTGAATGGATACGATGGTGAATGAATCTCATCGCGTTCGTGGAGACGGTAATCCGTACGTACGCACGAGCGACAATATCATTCTTTTGATATTAAAATAATATATAATTGGATGGTATATCATATAGATAGAATCATTATCATGTTATATATATTATTAAATGATTTATGCATCATTATTACATCCATCTAAATAATAATATACTGGATAACAATTACACCACAACGTGGAGATGGTAGGTCGTACGTATGCACGTTTGGTGACATGTCATTCAAGGGATGGATAAAATAATGAATTTGTTTGTTCCATAATTATAATAACATCACAGTATAGAGAATATACTACAGTTATTATTTTATAATGTAAATAAATAGGACAGAATAAGTTGAAGAAGAAAGGATCTTTAAAGAGGGTGTTTAAGACATTACCACATCTTTGGGTTCTTCCTTTTGATATGCTCAAAAGGGCTCCATAGGTTCGGCATTCTGATCAAACTAAGGAATATAGGTTGAATTGAGGGAATTTGGGAGGATATTTGGGCATTGGTATCCCGAGACAAATGGTTTGAAGGTGTGAAATAATGAGAAGGGTGAGTGCCCTTTTATAAGAGGGATGAGGGATCCTCTAGAAAAGATAGAAATATTATTTTATAATAAAGACATATTCGGTTTCTAATGGATCCAATGTAGATTATTTAAAGTATATGGTGGGGATAGGTCAAAAACAACTGAACCAATATACTTTATACCTGTTTGGGTCACATTATTATCCTTATCTTTTATTTTTAACTCTTAGTTAATTAGTTTGACACTTACCATGTCCCTTTGTATTTTGATATTATATAGTTAATAAATGTACTATATACATCCAAGCGACCCCAAAGTGGTCCATTAATGATACAAAAATCATGATATAAGTCTTTTGGACCAACATTTTATTTTTAGGAATTAAATATCAATTAATAATATAATATTTGTTTTAAAAACACTTTTATGTAAATTTTGACACTATTGGGTATTTTTTTTATTAATTCATAACATCAATATTAATTCCAAACTCATTCATTTAATCAACACTAACATGTCATATTAACCTATTAAATTCGTGGAATTCATTAAAAGAATCAAATTATATTTATTTGAGTATTTATAATATCAATTATTTAAATATTTCACTAATATGGTAATTAATGCATCACCATTGTGTCATAAATAAATTAATTTATTTAATGTCTAAAAATTATAAATAAAATATAATTATTCAGGAATTATTTTTTATCTTTATAATGAATATTTATAATCGAATTTATCATATGTATGACCATATATTCAAAATGTTTTAGTAATTAAAATTTGATTTTAGATCTTTTAACTCTTCTTGTAATTAAATAATAATAAATGTCCAAATCTAATACAAGAGAACCTAAATGATAATATTTTAATCCTAAAGTAGTTCTTGGTCGAGATAAATTTGTCCAATTGAATTAGGACATGTGTTATGGTAATATTAATATCATTTTTAACCATTATTACCCTATTTACTTTTTACCGTGGTAAATAAAAGTAAAATGCTATGATTCAGCAGAAATTATTTTTATCTTATTGAACCAAATTTTACTACTTGATATTAATAGTGTCTCTTGGTATTTCAAAATTCCACTCACAGAAGCCGTAAAATTATGTTTTATGTAAATATCCAAATTCTCCTAGGAGGTGGGTAAAAGACGGTGAAAATTTCAATAAAATTTTTATATATCAAAAATTATTCCAAACTAACTACAATGAATTACATTGAACTTATATAGGTATTATTTATCTATTTTTACCTTAATTAAATTTAAATAAAATAAATAATTATTTAAATAAAAATTCGTTTTTAAACAATAACTCAGTATTTTTTCACTATTCATAAAGAATTGAATCTTTTCAGAAAAATACCAAAAATTCACCGTAGGCTAACTTCGATATTAAGAATCCAAATATGAAGTCCATTTTAGAAGATTTAATTTATAAAAATTCGAAAAGTGGGTATCACTATTCATAACAGATACTTTGATTGGTCGCGGTGTGTTAGAACTCGAAGTTGCATACAACACACGCTACAGTGTCATTCAAAGAGAATCGTACCATAGAAGCTTAGGGTGTTACATTCTCCCCAATTTCAAAATAATTTTGTTCTCGAAATTTCTATAATATTACTGTATAAAAAGACTCAGGTGATTCTTCATCATATGTTCATCGGGTTCCCACGTTTCCTCTTCCATCTTATGGTTTCTCCATAGATATTTTACCAGACGACTCATCCAGTTTCTCAGTACTTGTTCTCTCGTATCAAAAAACATTATGGGATCTTTGCAATAAGGCAGATCGATTTCTAGTTCTAATTCTTCATAGGTGAGTACATGCAATGGTTCAGGCATGTATTTATACAACAGTGATACGTGGAAGACATCGTGAACTTTGGAGAGATTTGGCAGCATATCCAAACGGTATGCTACAACCCCAATTCATTCTTGAATTTCGAAAGTTCTGATGTAACTGGGACTCAATTTACCATTCTTATTGAAATGTATGACTCCCTTCCATGGAGATTCCTTCATGAAATCATGATCTCCTACATGAAATTCCAAATCCTTGCTTCGATTATCGACATAACTCTTCTGCCTACTTTGAGCTTCTTTGATGAGGTTTTTGATTACCCTTACCTTTTCCATCGTTTCCTCCACTAGTTCCGAGCCAACAAGATTTCTTTCACCAACATCATCCCAATAGGTTTGAGTGCGACATCTCTTTCTGTACAATGCTTCATATGGTTCCATACGAATAATTGAATGGAATCCATTGTTAAAAGAAAATTCTACCAGTGGTAAATACTGATCCAACATACCCTGAATGTCAAGTGAGAATGATCTCAACATGTCTGCTATGGTTTGAATAGTTTGTTCTGATTGTCCATCAGTTTGAGGGTGGTAGGAATTTCTCAAACGGAGTTCTATATCTAAGGACTTCTGATGACTCTTCCAGAATCTTTACATAAAACGGTGATCACGATCAGAAACAATCGATAGGCATAATCAATGAAGTCTCACAACTTCATTAATATATAGCCTTTCTAGACGTTCATGTGGTAAATCCTCCCTTATAGAATGTAAATGCGCTGACTTGGTAAGATGATCAATAATGAGCCAAATTGCATCATTATTTCTAGGAGTCTTTGGTAGTCCCATGACAAATTCCATCGTGATATTACCCCATTTCCAATCAGGTATGGGAAGAGGTTTCAATACTCCACCAGGCTGTTTCCTTCCACCTTTCACTTATTGAGAAACCATACATTTTGACACAATATTAGAAATCTCCCTCTTCATGTTGTCCCACCAAAAATGTGGCTTCAAATATCTATACATTTTGGTGTTCCCATGTTGTATAGAGACATTGAAACTATGAGCATCATCCAACAGTTCTCTTTTTAGATCAGGTATATCAGAAACACAAAGTCTCTTCCCAAACATCAAAATTCTATCTTCATAGAATTAATCATCCTTTGTAACACTTTATCACTGGTTTTAGAACTCATTATCTTTTCTAGTAAATATGGTTTGGAAACCATTTTAAAAATCATTGATGTTTCACCTTCCATGGTGATTCCCATATCCATCTTCACTAGATCCATGAAAATAGGATCCCTTTCAATTATCATCACATTCAAAACTCCATGATCCTTTCTGCTCAAAGCATCTTCCACCCTATTTGCCTTCACCGGGTGGTAGTGTATCGAGAAATTGTAATCCTTGAGTAGTTCAGGCCATCTCCTTTCCTCATGTTGAGTTCATTCCGTGAGAAAATATACTTCAAACTCACGTGATTAGTATAAATCTCATATTTCTCACCATAGAGATAATATCTCCATATCATCAAAGAAAAGATCACAGCACCTAACTTAAGATCATGAGTAGGATAGTTTTTCTCATTAATTTTCAGCTATCGTGATTCATAAGAAATAGCTCTATCATTCCGCATAAGGACACAACCAAGCCCTTGCATTGACGCATCATAATAAATAATGAACCCATCATTCCCCGATGGTTGAGTCAATATAGGAGAATTGACTAATATTCTCATAAGTTCTTCAAAACATTCTTCACACTCATTTGTCCAGACCAATTTAACACATTTACGTGTGAGCTTCGTTAATGGGTTATCCAATCGGGCAAATTTCTGGATTAAACGTCGATAACAACCTGCTAAACTAATAAAACCGCGTACCTTAGTTATACTCATTGGTGCTGGCCATTCTTGGATTGACTTGGACTTATAAGGGTCAACGGAAATTCTATCCATAGAGACAATATGACAATGAAAAGAAGTATCCTGAAGCCAGGATTCATACTTTCTAAAAATCCCATATAATTCATGTCTTCTAAGAGTCTTCAATATAATGCTCGAGTGATTTTAATGATCTTTGTAGATTTTGGAGTATACCAAGATATCATTAATAAATACCACTAAAAATTCTTCATGATATTACAGGAAAACTCTGCTCATTTGATCCATGAATACAGAGGGTTCATTAGTCATCCCAAAAGGCATTACTGTAAACTCGTAATGCCCGTACCTTGTTCGAAACAATGTCTTCAGAATGTATTACTTCTTCACACACAACTGATGGTATCTTGATCGATGTTCAATCATTGAAAAGTATTGATCTCCATGCAGTTGGTCAAATAAATCCTCAATGTGAGGTAGGGGATACTTGTTCATTATTGTTTTAGCATTGATCTCCGTGTAGTCGATACATAACCTCATAGATCCATCTTTCTTTCTTTTTAAAAATAGGGGCTCCCCATGGAGAAACACTAGGGAGAATAAATCCCTTATTACTCAATTCCTCTAATTGTTTCATTAGTTCAAATAATTCCACAGTGGCCATTCTATAAGGGGTCTTCGATATAGGCCTTGATACATGAATTAAATCAATGGAAAACTCAACTTCTTGTTCTGGAGGATGTCCAGGTAAATCTTCCGAAAACACATCTACATATTATTTCACAATAGGTACATCCTCTATTTGAAAATTCCTTTCCTCACCCACAGTTATTTCATTCTTATCCTCCCCAATAATTGAATTTAGTTGAGCTACTGGGGGTAGATCTAGATAAGAATTATGTGGTGGCGAGTCTGATCTAAAGATAAGGTGTTCCTTATCATCATCCTCCAAAATTTTATCCTCATTCATCTTACAATAAATCATCTCATCATGGACCGAAAGCCAATACATACCGAGGATTATATCAAATTATGTCATGGGTATGATGATGAGATCAGTAAATAAATAACATTTATATTCCCTTATGGGAACAGATCCACAGAACATTATATCAATGATACATTTCTTAGGGGTTTTGACTAACAACTCTCTTGTTAAATCAAATTTAAAATATATAATTTTCATAGAAAACTGGGAAGTTATGAAACAATTTGATGATCCAGAATAAAATAAATCATTTTCAAAACTTGAGGAAACCATTAAATTACCTGCCACCAAGTCTTTCGGAGCTTCTACCTCGCCAGTAGTGATATCATAATCATGGACTTGATCCCATGGCCTTTTCTGAGGCATTTTCCCCTGACACTTATGAAATTCATTTTCATAATGTCCCATCTCTCTATAATTATAGCATTACACATTGACAACATCTCTCTTTCCCTTGCAATAATGAGCTCGATGGCCTTTTTTACCACACATGTAACAGACTGCCATTAATTTTAGGAAAGTACTAGGGTGTTTCTTCACACATTTACTACAGGAAGGATTTTCAACTTTTCCCTTCTTCCCCTTATTTCCATTTCTATACTGATCAGCAGATCTTCTCTTATATTGATTTTCTTTAAAGTCATAAGTCTTAGAGAATTTTTTTTCTATCTTGATATCACAGGAGACAATGTATTCGTACAACGAGGAGGTTTGTGAGACTAATGCTCGGTGGAGAAATGGATTTAACCCATAAAATAAATGATCAATCTTACTTATTGGGTTACATGTATAATCTTCAGAATACCTCTATAAACATGTAATGATATCCTCGTACTTTGCGACATTCTCATCCTTTTTCTACATCAGACTCAGAAATTTCCGTTCCTTATTTACTCGATGGTCTCGAGGAAAGTATTTTTATAAGAACAACCCATTTAACTCCCTCCATTTTATATCTTATACATCATCATATTCCTTCGTGTTTTGTATCAATGACCACCATTGATCACCATCTTCAGTGTGGCCGTAAACTGCCATGATAACATTTTTCCTTTCACTACTCCCCAAGGCATGGAATATTTTCTCTAAATAATTTATACATTTCTCAGCTACCAAGGGATGTGTACACCCATTGAATGTTGGTGGTTTTTTCCTCATTATTTGATCTAACATTTATCCTCCATGTTGTAGATTAGGGTTCTCCATAAGGGTATGGCTATTATTCATATCCTGAGTGAGTTGTCTGTGTATGGTGATTAGCTATTCAGCAGCAGTTGCATCACTAGCTCCACTTTAATTCTCTTGAGTAGGAGGGAAATCCCTACATGGAGTGTGTGCACTGATACGTTTTCCATTCCTTTCCACAAGGATACATTTCTGAAAAATTTCATAATCTATAATAGTTTATGATAGAAATACATAATTTAAAACTTTCCAAAAACTATAAATAGATTCAATAGTTTATGGGTATAATCCATAATCATAAAAATGTTTTCTTTTAGGAATTATATACTCATAAACCCTTCGTAATGGTTTGTAAAGAAAATCAGAATAGTCCAAATCATATTCCCTGGGAGTGTCATAACCAACAGTAGAGCAAGGCCCGTTGTCGTGCACCAGTTCCCGTTCTAGTCTAGCTCAAAGCAGTGTTATCACGTTTTACCCCTAGGTATATCTGTGCCAGAGCCACCTCTACATGCTCGTATCCAGACAGGGATTTATTTCTTGGAAAACTAACAAAATCTCTACAATACCAAAATTCTAGGAAGTTCTTCTATACTAATCCTCAATGTCTATCGTAGGGTTATGTGCTCTAATCACAGTTTATGTAAATCTAGCTTCCCAGGTTTGTACTAAACTTCCTCTGATACCAACTGTAACACCGTAACCCCAGTTACCCATAGTTGGTGCATTATTACATAACATTGGCATGATCACAAGAAAGATCAAATCTCAAAATACCGAATAATTTAGTAGCCTTGGAAACACTAGATATATTCATAAGTTTTAGATTACATCATAAAAATGAAAAGTAAAACAACATAGTCTCCATAGTCCACACTCATATCCCCATATACTATCCCTACAGGTCATTCATAAATTATATCTTCACATCCTGAGAAAAATAAAACATTGAAAGGGTTGAGCTCAGATGCCCAGTAAGGATAACAGTATAGCAGAAACATTCATAAATAAGCATAAACATTTAAGGAAATGTATAACTAAAACAAAAGATTTTTTAACTTGAACATAAGTATAATATGGTAATGATAAAATGAAATAACTCCATTTACTTATTCAAATGGATATTACACTAATCGAATAATCAAATGCAATTTTAATAAACACATTCTTAATGATGGAAGGCATAATGTCAGAATATCATAACCACATAGTCAAGGCCTCTTGCCAATACTAAAAATAAGATTTTGTCAAGGCCTCATGACAAGAAACTAGTTTGTCTCATGAGACCTACCAATGCATTGTTGAGGTATAGAGGGCTCCACCCATCACTTATTAAATCCAATGCATTCCTCATATGAACAGTTTTAAACATGAAATAAACATTCGTATTAAAACTAGCATATGAAATGTCAATAATTTCTCCATAAACCATGAATGGTATAAAAATAACACATCCACAGTCAAACATATCACAAAAAATTCAATAAAATATGGAATTTTTGTATTATAATAAATCAACTTCAAATAAGATTAAAATCCATCAAAGGATGTTGACATATATGAAATCAAAACTATTTGAGAGAAATATCCTCTTTTTTTGAAGTCATTTAAAAGTCAAATTATTATAAAATATAACATTTACATTGATAATATTCTTATAATCTTGTAAGGGATGCTTTTGAAGATTTATAACGGCATAAAATAGCTACATCGGCCGTATAAGTTAAAAAAACATTCTTACCTTAATTCTGTCAAAAATGTTAAAAATGACCTTGTTTGGAAAGTGAAGGAAAGATTCCTTTATAATCATCTTATAAAAATTCAAAGAAGGGTATAAATGAGTTTAACCCATATTCTGTAAAATATTAAGAATGTATTGATATACATTTTTAAGAAGCATGGATGTGGATAATAAAGAGGTCCCAGTAGATAATTACATTTAAACAACCTCGAATAATGAAGAGATTGTGAAATAAAACCTTACCTTGTACTTTTCCTTGGCCAAGGGTTGGTTAGCCTCCTGTATAATGGTGAAATAATTGTTATTAAAACATAAAAGAATCATATACATTAAAATGATATCGTATATGTTCTTTTGACCTTGATTTGTTAATATCATCTTAGTATTATTGTCGTTTCGGGTGTTATTAGATTCATTTTCCTTTGTCTGTTTTGTTACTTAAGCCATGTTTGTTATTTATAGGTTGTATCATATTCATATCCAGAATTATTTCAAGTCCTTAAATATTATTTTTAATCATCCAATAAAATCTAGTCTTCAATGGATGCGATGGGGAATGAATCCCATCGCGTTCGTGGAGACGGTAATCCGTACGTACGCACGAACGACAATATCATTATTTTGATATTAAAATAATATATAATTGGATGGTATATCATATATACAGAATCAGTACCATTTTATATTTATTATTTACATGAATTATATATAATTATTACACCCATCAAAATAATAATATATTGAATAACAATTACACCACAACGTGGGGACGGTAGGTCATACGTACGCACGTATGGTGACATGTCATTCCTGGGATTGATAGAATAATGAATTTGTTTGTTACATATTTATAATAACATCACATTATATTGAATATACTGTAGTTATTATGTTTTAATGAAAATAACAAGGAAATAATAAGTTTAAGAATAAAGGAACTTTAATGACGGTTGTTAAGACGTTACCTCTTCATCGGGTTCTTCATTTTGATTTGATCAAAATTGCTCTGCAGGTTGGATTTCTGATCACACTAAGGCCACCACGTTGAAGTGAAGGAAGTTGGAAGGATATTTGGCTAGAGGTTGGCTGAGCCAAAGGGCATTGAAGGTGTGAATTAATGAGAAGGTGGAGTTCCCTTTTATAAGAGGGGTGAGGGGATCCTTTGAAAAAACTAGAAATATTACTTTATAATAAATACATATTCAGATTCTAATGGATCAAAAGTAGATTATTTTAAGTTTATGGTTGTTATTGATCGAAAACAACTCAACCAATAGATTTTAGATAGGTTTGGGTCATATTATTATTCTTATCATTTATTATTAACTCTTAGTTAATTAGTTTAAAACATACCATGTTACATTGTATTTTTATATTATATATTTAATAAACATACTATATACATCCAAAAGACCCCAAAGTGGTCCATTTCTGATACAAAAATCATGATATAAGTCTTTTGGACAAACCATTGATTTTTAGGAAATAAATATCAATTTATAATATAATATTTGTTTTAAAAACTGTTTTATGTCAATTTTGACACTATTGGGTATTTTGATTTTGATAAATTCATAACAGAATTATTAGTTAGAACCTAATACAATTAATCAACTATAACATGTCATATTAACCTATTAAATTCGTGTAATTCATTAAAATTCACAAATTATATTTATTTGGGTATTTAAAATATCAATTATTTTAATATTTCACTAATATGGTAATTACTGCATCATCATTGTGTCATATATAAATTAAATTTTTTAATGTCTAAAGATTATAAATAAAATATAATTATGTATTAAATCTTTTTATATTTCTAATAAATATTTATAATCAAATTTATCTTATTTATAACCATATATTAAAAATTATTTAGTAATTAAACCTTGATTTTATCTATTTTAACAATTCTTTGAATTAAATAATAATAAATTTCCTAATCTAATCCAAGTGGACCTAAATGATAATATTTTATTCATAAGGTTGTTTTTGGTCGAGATACATTTTTATAATAGAGTTATGACATGTTTTAGGGTAATATTAATATCATTTATTCCCTTAATTACCATATTTAATTTTTTCTATGGTAAAAAAAAGTAAAAAGTAACTATTCACAAATAATTATTTTCATCTTATTGAATAACATTTTAATCCAGGATATTAACCGTGTCTCTCGAATTTTATAAATTCAATTAACAGAAGATGTAAAATTATGTTTTATGTAAATTTCCAAATTCTCTTAGGAGGTGGGTAAAAGACGGTGAAAAGTTTAATAAAATTTTTATATACCTAAAATTATTTTAAACTAACTCCAATGAATTACATTGAACATATATAATTATTATTTATATATTTTAACATTAATTAAATTTAAATAAAATAAAAGATTTTTAAAATAAAAATTCGTTTTTAAAGAATAACTCTGTGTTTTTTCACTAGTCACAAA
The DNA here is from genome assembly GCA_963277665.1 of Viscum album. NCBI lineage: Eukaryota > Viridiplantae > Streptophyta > Magnoliopsida > Santalales > Viscaceae > Viscum > Viscum album. Next base: position 1,600,912,908 of record OY728161.1, read on the forward strand.
AATAGAACGTTTTCAGAAAAATACCTACAATTCACCCTAGTCTAATTTCGATATTCCGAATCCAAATATGAAGTCCATTTGGAAGGATAAAATTTATAAAAAATCAAAATGTGGGTATTAATATTCATAACGACTACTTAGATTGGTCGTGGTGTGTTAGAACTCGAAGTTGCGTACAACACACCCTACATTATTATTCAAATAGAATCGTACCGTAGAAGCTTGGGGTGTTACACAGGATAAACTGCCCAAACTGAGGAATGAAAGTCCCACATCTGCTCCTTGTGTATCTCTACTGGCATCCATAAGCTTCCTTGGAAACGCAAGATCCCATCCTCGCCCATTGTCCATCCAGGAAGAGGGTCCTCTCCTGACACACTATCCCGCTGGACTAATCTTTCTAAGGCTGATTGCCACCTCATTCATACCTGATCAAGAAGTGTAGAGGTAATAGCTATAGAATAGAGTAAAGATATTCCTGTTTGTCGTGCACTTCCAGATCCATCTTAGATAATAGAGCCATAAGCTTCCACTCACTGCTGGCCTCCTGAACTTCCTGAATCAGAGTTATCCTACTTAACGCATCTTGCACTGTGTTGCCCTTTCCTGGCATATATGAAACCTAAAAATAAAAAGAATGAAGATACTAGACCCACCTGAACTGTCTCAGATTCAGATCATGCAGGGTGAAGATGTACTCGAGACACTTGTGGTCTGTGAAAACCACAAAGTGCTCTCCCAGGAGGTAATGCCTCCAATAGCATAAATCATGAATGACAACTACCAACTCAAGATCATGTGTCGAATAGATCCTCTCATGTGGCCTTAACTACCGAGACTCATACGCAATGACTCCATCTCCCTGCATAAGCACATCACCCAACCCGATACCTAAATCATCACAATAAACATCATAGCTCTTTCCTGGCTCAGGTAGGACTTGTATTGGTGCTGATTTCAACTTCTCCTTCAGCTCTTGAATAGATGACTCACAAGAATCTTACCATAAGAACTCCGCCCCCTTCTTGGTCAGATCTATCAATGGTTCTTCTAGGAGTGAAAAGTCTTGAATGAAACATCTGTAGTATCCATCCTGTCCGAGGAAACTCAATACCTAAAAAACGTTCTTCAGCTGCTCCCAGGAAACTACAACTCTGACTTTATCCGGGACCACGAGTACTCTTTCCTTTTAGATGATGTGACTCACGAAGTGAATCTGATCCATCAAAAAGTGGAACTTCGAGAGTTTGGCATAATGTCGATGCTCTCTCAGTGTAATCAGAACGATATCAAGGTGAGTAGAGTGGTCATATCGACTGTGAGAGTACACCATGATATCATCCACAAAGACAACTGTGATGGAATCCATGTAAGGATTGAACACTCGGTTCATCAGTGCCATAAAAACTATTGGCACATTCGTGAGACCGAATGGAATAACCATATACTCGTAGAGACCATACCTTCTCTTGAAGGCTGTTAGAGGTATATCTAATGGTCTAACACACAGTTGACGATAATTGGACCTCAAATCGATCTTCGAAAACATGCAGGCTCCTCAAAGCTGATCAAAGAGATCATCAATCCTTGGCAAGGGAAATCGGTTCATGACTATCAACTGGTTCAGCATCCGATAATCCACACAGAGACTAAGGGTACAGTTTTCCTTCTTCGAAAACTAGACAGGCGATCCCCAAGGAGATGTACTGGGTAAGATTAAACCCTTTTCCTACAACTCCAACAACTGCTACTTGAGCTCTTGAAACTCAGGTGTAGCCATCCTATAGGGAGGAATGGGCATCGGTGCCGCTCTTGGCACGATATCAATAGAGAATTCCACCTCACGCTCTAGAGGAAAACCTGAAAATTCCTCTGGAAAGACATCCCTGAAACGATCAACTACTAGAGGAAAGTGCAACTGTGAAGTCCCCTAGTCATACAAATAAAGGCTAGCGATCTTGGCCATCACCCTTCTTAGCCCATGATTCTTTAGTCCTGTTCGACTCGCCTAAACATCCCATTCGCCTCTATGAAGAAATTATTCACCGTCTGGTGAAAAAAAACTCACCCGTCGTCGATAACAGTCGACGACTATCTGGAAGGGAACCAACAAGTCCATCCCGAGAATGAAATCATAGAATTACATATCCAAGACATAGAGATCCAATAAGAAATGACACTCGGCAACCTCGAGATAGAACACTCTACACTGACATACACTAGATGTCCTCATCCCAAAAGGTGTGTCTAGTGTCAACAAGCCGGCTGAAGAAAGGATACAGAGCCCAAGGCTCTCCACACTAGCAACAGTGATAAAGCTATATGTAGCACTTGTATTGAAAATGGATGAAGGTAAATCTATGGATACTAAGATTGTACCTCAAACTGTAGAATGTCCGGGATCCTGCTCCTAATAGATCTGCTCCACCGCAAAAGCATGGCCTACCACGCGGACCTATGACCCAGCCTGACCAATGTGAGCTGATCCTCCCTATTGGCGCTGAAGGACTGGTGACTGAATGCCACGGCCTCGACCCCCACCTCGGCCCAAACAGCCTGAAGAACACCAGTTCCCCGACTGGTTATAAACTAGTGGTGATTCTCCTGAACGAGGAGTCATAGAAGAACCCATGTCACCAGCTACTGCTGAGAAAACCTAGCAGAAACACTGAAGGTGACCCATATTGCCGCAAGATCGGCACTCCACTGGGTCTCTATGGCATTGCGGCCTTGTGTGCCCTACACATCAACATTGGTAGCATACCACCTGACTGCCTAAAATAAACACTATATATATCATAATTTATTTACTATATTTCGTACCTATTAATTTAATGGATAGGTTTTAATGATATAATCATATCAGGGTTACAATTTAATTTATAATTTAGTGTCGAAAAATCTGTTACCAATATTTTACTTAATTATAGGATAATATGTATTGAAAGATCAGGTAATTAGAGAATTTTTAACCTTATTTATAGATTGATTCTTAATAGTAGTGTGTCTCATCCTTATCAGTTGAACACATAATTTATTGTCATCCATTCTTTCATGAAAATGTAATAATATAATAGTAACCATCATATTTATTCTCTTATAGTTGATAACATTGATAGATTCAATAAAAAATTATATCTTCAAGCTAAAAATGGTTTTGGTTTGATATAAGTTCATGTTATCTAGGAGAAAAATTTATATATTTTTTTTCATCGAAATCTAGATTAGTAGTTTTATATGAATTCATAAATTATAAAGAAATATATAGATTGAGTTTTCAATAGTTTTCTCAAAAAAATTATTCCTATAATTGGTTTTTGAACCTATATTTAATGTAGTAATAGTTTTAGAAAATTTTAATTTTTTTAGAAATCATTTTATTGTATTTTCATTGGGTTCATACTCATAATTCCTAGTAAATATTTATTTTTCACTATAATTTTTTATAATATACTTTTCATTTTTGTAAATTTATTTTAGTGAACAATAACTGAACTTCATAAAACTCTAACCCCTTGGAATAATTTTTTTTAATATTTTAAGTACTTTTCCTTATTCAATAACTTGATAATTTAAAATCCTATGTTCTTAAATTTATTCAATGTCAATTATTTTACATAGACATACATTCCTGTAACCTGTCATAATCAAATTTTAATATATTTATAACTTTTTTGTTAAGGTATTGTTATTATGAAATTTATTTAATATATTCTTTAATATGTGCTCTATTTAACTATCACCATATTCATCACAATTTTATGAATATTTCATATAAATCTCCACATAATAACTAATGGTTCTATGTTTCCCAAAAAATTCATAATCTTTTTATTGAAGGACATGTTTAGAGGCATAATGATTATTTTTTTATCAAATATCATTGTTACATTTTTTCATCAAAATCATTTCTAATCATCAAAAATATTTCTTACCATAATATAATTAATATTTCATTTTATCTCATATTTGAAATAGTTTCTTCATATTCACCATATCATATTTGAGATTTTTTTATAAGGTAAATAGACTATAAAATGGCATATTAAACCATATTTTAGTCATTTTAAATTTTATATAACTTCATAGAACATTTACCTTTTAAAATATTTTATAATTAAGAGATCCAATATTTTAAATATCCTCTCCTTAGTTTTATGAAAATTAGTATATGTACGTTCCTTCATATCCTTGTGTTTAAGATTATTTATTTCCTTAATACTAACCACATTCTATAATTTAATTTTATTTAAAAAAATTTAATTTCAAATTTTATAGGATTGAATTATTCTACATATTTCATCTAGATTATATGGATGAAAATATTTTCATTCAAAGAAGAAACTTCTACATTGAATCTTTCAAAAAGAAACATTAGTAGTTTCTAAAACATAGTTGATTCATTTTTCTCAACATATTTTAATTTTAATTAGAATCAAATTAACCCTGGTGTAAACTTATTCAATATTTTTTTATATTTATATATTTCATCTTCAAAACGTTCTATCAAAATATTAAATGTATAATATTCTAAATTATTTACTCCTAAAATAATATTTCCATTATTAACCCATATATATTTAGTTTTCATAAATCATATTACCATTATGAATCAATTTATATATATTGATATTGAAATAAAATTAATATCATCACCACTACTCTAAATATTCCAAATAATAATATATTTCATGGGATAACATTATCTAATTAGTGAAAATAGATTAGAAATTATATCAACATCATCTATTCTATGAAGTAGAACTTTGTTAACATTTTTGTCCTTCTATCAATTATATTGATTTATTTCAAAAATTAATGTTCATATATATTTAAAGGACTATATGTGTGGAAAAACTCACACAATCTCATCCCACATGGGATATCTCAACTTTATCTCCATCATGAAGATATTTTGGGTGATTCTTCACTTGTGGTTCTTTCTAATCGTCATAGTTTTCTTCCACATTGATATGGATTTCTCCCTTATTTTGTCTCACTCATCAATGTTTCAATTTTTCATCTAGTTTTTTGTGACACCATGGTCTAGATGTCATTTCAGATCATGGTTATTAGAGTAATTGTATGTTCTACTTATACCCTTTCAGTCCCAACCCACATTACTTGACCCTATCCTAGTTGAGATACAAGGGTGTGTAGGGAGAGATGGGGTGGGGATAATGGAAATAATTGATCATGTGAGTGTCTCTTCACCAATGGTTATCATTATTTGTTGTTTTTTCCAAATCTACTTCTCCATAATATGATATATTATTCATCATATATAATGAACCCTTACATATGAAATCCATAATTTTTAGTTGTATAGAAAGAAATTAATTTTATTAAATTATAGTGATAATGATGGTTTAGACCATTAACAAATTTTGAATAACTCTTATATTTTCAACCCTTGCTATACACGGTGGATAAATCAATAAAATATACATTTATTTAAATAAACAAGATCCTTTAATTTTAACTACTATTTCAAATAAAAAATGCTCACTTTTTAATGGAGAATCTCCATATAAAAATTGTTGACCTTTTTTTTGTTCATAATATTCCATAGACCTTATGAAAAATATTTGAAAACTTTGGATGATCACAAAAATATCAAAAATGGATACAAGAAGAAAGGAAACCTATTATTTCATTTTATAATTAATGAAAACCAATATGAAATCGTTCCTTTAACATAATTAACTTTTTGATAAAATTATTATTTACATTCCACATAAACCCATTTAAATCACCAAATTTATCATGTAATATTTTGATATTATTCAAAAAGGAAATATCAAAATCACAAGACTTTCTTTCAAAACATTAATAAACATGAAATAATTTTAGTGAACAATATAATTTTCCGACTTAAAAGGGGCCTAAATATTTATTTAAACATAACCTTGTTATCTTAACATAAGAAATAAAAATAGATCCATAAAAACTCTTTTTCAAACATATAAAAATCATATATGTGCCTAAAGAAATTATCCATTAATCATTATTAAAATGGTATAACAATAATTGTTAAATGAAGCATATCTCGTAGAAGTAATTCAATTCTCATTAACATTTTATCTTTACCAAAGGCAATATAGAGTTCTATCAAGCTCACATATTATTAGAGAATATATAGATCTCTCACATCATAAAATAGAATTTCCAAGAACCATATCATGAAAAAACATAAAATATTGCATTTACATGATAACGAAATCATAAAATATTAAAATTAATATGTATTAAGATTCACTTTTGTGCTTATAATTTAAATTAGGATAATATATTTTTTCATTGAAAACACATAAAATATAAATTTTGATGAATAATGGGAAATAAGGTTTTTAAAGAAAAACCATGAAAATATGTATAATAGTATTTGAAAATAATAAGGATTACATAGACTACAAATTCATCACAAGCCATATTTATTTATATAAAAACAATTTTTAAAATTGGTAAAAAATATCAACACTGACTGATATTGTAAAGGTTAAAAACATTCTTTTTTCAAATTAAATAATGATAAATGTAGTTGAAAAATTCTGTTAAATACCATTCAACTATAAAAACTAAAATTCACGAAGTATTTAAAATAACCACAAATGAAATAAAAATATTTGAATTGAATACTTTAAAATGATATTTTAATGAAAACACACTTACCACTTTGGTCACTTTTGAATCAAAATATAATTTAAGGAGAGAATATGAAAATGAATTTTATACCACTTTAAATTCAGTAAATGAATCGTAATATACATATGCATGGAAGTATATTCAATATAAATAATAAAAATATGTTTTGAATCATGGAAGAGTCTCAATGAAAAGAAATTTAGATGAGATATCCCTTAATTTAACACTTTTCTAGCTTTATAAATTCACTAAATCCTAAAGAATAAAATCATATTATTTTTATAGTTTATTAAGGAAATTTTTAAAGTTTATTCCATTATCATTACTATTTTTAATATGATTTTCTACTTATATTATAATTCAGCTATGTTAATGTTAGATGTTTTTAGGTCATTCAGTTCCCATGTTCAAAAAGTCAATGTTTGTTTGACTATGGTAAAAGGGAACATGGTTCCATTATATTGAGAATCCTAATCATTTCATAATTATTATATTTATACCTTTCATAAATTTTAATAACCATCAAAGGACTGTGTACATGAATAATGAATCACATCGCTCCATGGGGTTGGTTTTCCACATATAAACATGAGCAATGTTATCATTGTTCAAATGATGGAACAGTTTAAAGGTAAATAATTTATTAACATTATAATTTATGAATAGAGGTTGGAAAGGCGTCACAATAGGGGTCTCAGCCTATACCCACGGTTTTGCTAAACAGTGGGTATAGGCTTGTCCAATGGTAGCTCTGGTGGATTGTCCTTCTCACGGGCTGGAAAAGAAGACTATTAGAGTAGAATATATAGAATAAAGTATTGAACTCTACTCTATATAGTCTGGAACTGTTGATTATTTAAGTCAACACTTTCTCACCATGTCACAATGGGTTTGGGACCTCAAGAATACCGCCCAACTTTCACTGGGAGCGAGTAGGATTGTCAATATCCTATTAGTAGTGAGCATGTAACCATCGGTTAACCCGTTATAGTTTCCTCTGGAGTCGTGTTATTGGTTGATGTCTCCACCTGGCTCTTAGAGTTGACTAATGGCTTTCTCTATCCGTTTCGTAGAGCGTGAAATGAAAAGCCCTCTGTCTATATAGTCCAGATATGATCAAAGTAGATTCTAGAACCTCAAGCAGTTGCCTCTTCATCTTTTTTCCCCCATCCTTTGTTGTTATTGTCTCTCAAATATGGGAGTCCACTTCCCTATTTGACCCATTCCACTAAGTTGGATCAGGCCATACAGACCTTTAAAAATCGAATCCAAAGTTAGCTGGAATAAAAACATTTCCTTATAATAAGGAATTTATTCTTCCCAACCCATCTCATAAGTCAGACTTTTCTACATAAACATGGTGAAGGCAGATAAAAAGAGGTCTTTTATCCCACCTTGATTGGACACATCATCCTCTGCTGCCACTGCCACAACTATAAGGGGGACAAACCACGACACGAAGGGAGGAAGAAAACTCGCTACAATTCACATAACATGAATTCTGATCGATCCACTAGACTAATTTCTATCATGAGTGTGGCACACAATAGACCCCGCGATTTTCAAACCGTGGGGTATTTAAATTCCAAAAATCAGTGCAGGTGGGACTTGTACCCGCGCCTCATGGTGCACCACAACAAAGGACCAACTGAGCTATCTATTTTATTATATATATATATATATACATATATATATTAATATAAACCTTGTTTTGAAAAATGTTGGAGACGAAAGGATTTGAACGTGCACCCTACAACGTTCCTCAAGGCCGCGAATCACCCAGGGACCAACCAGGCTATCAATTTTATCTGTTATATAAAAATACATCATAGTATATATATTAATATCATTCATGTTTCAAAAAATGTTAATGATGGAAATTGAACACGCGACCTACAACATCCAAGGAGAACGGTTTACCAACTGAGCTAAATAATGTTTGAAAGTATATGTTTATATTTTCGAAAATATATTAATCTAAACTGATAAATGACTTCCCACCAAATTTTTATTGTGACTCGCCGAATTTTCATTCCCCGACATTATGCGGCAAAGCTATAACAACGATTCTGAAAAATCATGGGTATAGGTCAAAAAAAGCCCAATACATTCGGTTTTGATGAACCGTCGGTATAGGTCTCCAGAAAATACCCGATACACGCTTTTTTTCACCAAAACCATGGGAATAGGTCTTAAAAGAAAACTATACCCACTATTTTTGGAACAATCATACATATAGATGGCCTATACGCCCAGTTTTGGAAAACTGTGGGTATAGATGACCTATACCCACAGTTTTCCAAAACTGTGGGTATAGGTTAACATACAATCCCTATACCAACAATTTTTTTTCAAAACTATGGGTATAGACCCATTTTCTATTACTGTAAACTCGAATATAAGGATTATATTATTTATATAATTTATTAAAGTTTAATTTAAACATGTTTAATAATAATTTTTAACCTTATCATTTTGTTTAACCCATTAATTAACCTTATTTAACAATCACTATTGTAAAAAATATTTCAATTTAATGTGCCATGGGAGTAATTTTAAAAATTAAAAGTGGTACATATGTGAAACTTTCTTGAAATAATCAATAATTTTACTTACATTTCAGTTAATAAAGTATATTAGTTATTTAATAGTTATTTTAAAATATTATTTGCTCATTAAATGCATTTTAAAAGAAATTTTGAGGCTATACCCAAAATTTTACTATAAAGACCACAAAAAATTTAATTTTAATATATTATAATTCAAAATAACTAAATATTTATAATTGTCCAATAAATTTATTAAACTCCATAGTTCATACAAAACATATTACATTGAATGTTGTTAATATAATTTTCTAGATTTTTCTAATGCATGCAGAATCACTATATCAACATGGCTTAAGAATTCAAGGTAATTATAAGATCACTAAATTTTTTGAATTAGTATAATAAAAAATATGTCTATATTAATATTAAAAAATATATAAACATTCATAATTTCTTTATCTCTGAAAAATATTATATATATATATATAAAATAGTGATATTTTATAATTATCCTTTACTTTAAATAATATAAATGTTGTACTCTACAGAAGTGGAATAAAAATTCCATATATTAGAAGATATAATGTTTTTTGTGGAAATGGAACCATCCTACGAAATAATGTAATATTTTGGATTGATATTTAGATTATATCTTATAGTTTTAACCACATATAAATCATTTTATCCATTACTATGCTAATAACATTTTATCATGATAACTATTAATTATGACTAAAAAGATAAATTGAAATTTTGATATGACATGAATGTGTTGACTCAAAATATGGAATACATTTTATAATATTTTTATTCAATAATTAACAAATGTTATTATTAATACATGTTTATGAAATACAATGCAATATTTATTTTGAAAAAATAAATTCTTAAAGGATACAAATAATTTTATTTGAAAATCATTTTTATTCTTTATTAACATTTAATTAATAAACTTATATTTTATTAAAGGGTATTAATGTTAATTTTAAGACAATAAAAAATAGGATAGTACTTCTTAAGTACATTAAATTAACTTGTTGATTTTATAAAAATCAGTATATTTCACTATTCATATGGAAATCAATATTTTTGGAAAATACAAAACATTAACCCAAAAATAAATTTTATATGATAATATCAAAAATAATTTCACCTTTTATAACCAAAATATCAAAAAAAAATTAAAATTAATGATAATATTCTTGCACAAAATAAAATGAATACTTTTTTTGATGAAAATTTACTTTTAAATGATAAAATTACATTATTTTTATTCATTACTTAGTAACCACAATTAAATGACTACTGATTAATTTTATTATAAATATAATCTAAACATTTCATTAAATAATTCATTAATAATGACTAATTTATTCAATTATGATAAATTTAGGTACATAAATACACTTTATGAAAATTATATCTTTTCCATTAAAATTATTTTATCTATATTTCAAACCCATTGCTAATAAATGTTCGATTGATAATTCATTTTATAATGGAAATATATTCTATATAAATTTAATTTTTTTACAATTATTCTTACCCACAAATCAAATGTCTTTATTATAATGTTCATTTTGAAATAAAAAAACATCTATAGTATAACATTGTTTTTTTATATTAGTTTTGTGTGTGGTACACTCAATTGAATATAGTATTAATTTAAGGAAATACGAAATAAAATTTCATTTTGTTTTATTCGATACCCTTAAGTTGATTTCATACCCACATTTTATTCTCATGTTGAAATTTTTTCACAATTAATTCTATTGATTGGATGATAAAACGTATGATAATAAAATGAAAACAAATATAAAAAAATTACCATTATTAAAACAAAAGTTTTAAAAAGGGATAACAAAATATCCTCTGATATTTTGGAAATTAAAATATAAAGGTCACCTTTTATTATACATATTCGGGTTCCCAATTACGGATAGATTTTGGGAGAAGTAAAAATATTGTGAGGGATAAAAAACATTCTAAAGAGAATGGAAATTATTCTGGACAAAATTATAATTTTATTTAAATTATTTTCATTTAGTGAGAAGAATTGAATTAAAATTCCATTTTCCCCAAACAAATAAGATACAATAAAATCATCAAAAATAATTGTAAAAGTAAATAATTTTTATTTAAATATCATTTTTCTATAGTTTGATGGATTATTTTACATTCTAGATAGAGAACACTAGAAAATATAATCAATTCATTTCTCACATCCAAAAAAAATTCTTCCTTTTGTAGAATTTTGAGAAATTTTCCACCTCTGCTTCATCCTGTATTGTAGAAGGTAAATAATGAATTTTTCAAGCCTTAAGTTCTAAAATTAGCATTCATGTGATCCCAAGATTCTCATATATATGGAAATTTATTTCTCAAGAATATTTCCATTAACCAAAACTAAACAGTGTTAAGATAAGATAATATAATTTCCAAAATAAATAATCCTTAAAAAGTATTAATATTAAAACAATCTCCAATGAATTATTTAAAGAACCCAAAATCAACATTAAACATTCCATTAATAATTATCCAAAAACCACGTTAAAATATTTCAGACCAAATTAGAACCCAATATAAAATTAAATATTTGATTAAATATATTTCATTGATCGAATACGTATTTTTTTCTAAAATAAAATTAATTTTTTAAAAGGTAAATAACAAAAATTTAAATTTTAATGACTCATATTTTGACATATAGACTTCAAAATATTTTGTAAAATATTTTCAAAGTCGGGAACTCAGTTGGCATGGGATGTTGAGGCCTGGGGAGCCTCGGTGCATCAATATTAAATATATTAAATATATTTTTTCCATACACACATAGTTTCACATGAAATGTATATAACCCTCATTCCATGTCTCTAAAGAGATTTTTGATACCTTGATTGAGTTTAGAATGTTTTTTTAACCCTGGGCTCAACTTAATGTAATATGTTCCCTGAGTTTTGATCAGGAGCCGTTTTGTTGATGGGGAATTATGTGATGAAATTAAATAATAAACAAATAATAATTCAATTGACTAATCATAACCCCCCTCCCCATGACGTTCAATCTCCTAAACCCAAATGATGTTACACTTATCATTCCACCTTTCTCCCCCTTGGTGATGAAGGGAGCCACCACCAAATTATTTAAATGAACCACTTTTGATCCCCGTTTTCATCACATATCATCATCTGATTGATAACTAGAATGATATATGATCCGTTCATGAACCTAGTCTTCGATTTTTCTCCACCTAGGAAGGAGGATCTAATATTTTTCTTGATTCCTTTTGATTTTTATTTTTCTACTATTCTAGATCCCTATTACAATTTTTGGAAATTCCTTCTTCATAGATCAATGGGTTTGGGGTTGCATAGGGAAATTTAACGAGAAAATCCAGACTGGTATTTCCATCTACAAAGTCTGTAGTTTAGTGACACAAACCATGAAGCTCTTACTATTTGAGGAAGCTTAGGTTTTTGGACTACATGACGTGTATGGGTGTTACATGCCATGTAGTTCCCTAGACCATGTGACCATGGGACATGGCATTGGATACCCATGTGAAAAGACATGATTATGTACAAAAACATGACCATGATATAAATACATTGGTTCCAATATGAATAACATTCAAAAGTACATGGTAATGTTTCCATCTATAATGAACACACAATTTAGTATTGGAAGCATGACATGTTAGGGACACAGTTGGTCAGTCCGTTTAGAATAGGATCATGGACAAGGGCCAAGTGATGAGGGACATGATGTGTTCCACCTCTTAGGTTTGTGTACCCCTACATGTGTTGAGTCTCGTGTGGACTAGATACACAGGAAGGTGCATGGTTGGGCTAACACATTGTGTGTTCCCAAGTGCACATCATATATTAATATGAGGCCCTTCAAGAATATTTTTCCATTTGAATCATTCTTATCTGTGGCATAGATTCTTGCGGGTGAGTAGTCAATCCTGATTAGTTTTCCATATATAATGTGATGGTGGAATTCAATATAGCTTATGAGAGATGAGGTTGTGTGACTCATGAAAGATTCTTGTAGAGCGGTACTGAGCCACTGTTGGAGATTGATGAGGTTAATATAGATAAATGATAGGATTGTTACTCCCCTGATGGAACAGGGAACATGTTTTTCATACCTCTCTAGTTAGGTTGATATGGGACTCCCCAAATAATGGGTGTGGGTAGGTTACCATTAGTTAGTTTCCTCTAGGGTGGTTACTCCCAATATTAAATAAGGTGCGGGTTTCCCTATGATATTTGTTAATATTGAAAATACACCCCTATCATTCCCATGATATATTCCTCTTTATAATATATATTATTTTGCTAGAGAACGCCCTTCGATGTTTAGGAGTGGGTCCTCAATCCTAGGAGTTAGGTACTCCCCTATTGGATCAAGGTTGGGGTCCTCCATATGTGTTTTTTAGAAAGAGTTGGTACTCCCCTACTATGATAGGGATTGGGGCCTTTAGATTGGGATCAATACTCCCCATTCATATCAAGGTTTAGGTTTCCCATAGAGAATTATTTAGTCTGGAAGGTACCCCATGTCTTATAAGGGTTTGGGTCCTCTAGCCGCTATGTGGTACTCCCCTTCCAGGTTAGGGTTCAGGTCCTTGAATCCATGGAGTAGTACTCCCCTATTCCATCAGGGTGAGGCTCTTCAATATTTGAGTTGTACTCACCGATAGGATTAGGGAACATTTCCTCACTTACAATGAAGTACACCCCATATCCATGTAGAATCACAGAGTGGGTCCTCCATTAGAGTTGGAGCTCCATCAAATATGGGATACAGATAACAATAGAGGTCCCCTCTACTTGATAGGAATGATAAGTATATATGATTTACTACTACCTCATTGGATTGAGTTATGGTCCACTTATACAAGAGATAGAGATGATTCATGGGTTAAATAGTAGGATCACTCCCTTGATTGTGGGTAAACATGAAGGTGTGAGTCCCTACATTCTTTCTTGCTAGGTAGAATAGATGGGGTGCAAAATATGGAGTAGTTATCCATAAATTGGGATGTGTTTGAGAACATGGCTCTTCTTATGGATTTCATTACCTTACATTTTGTGAAATTTAATAATGAAAGTAACTTTGTTTCATGGCACTAGAAATGGACCTATAAAGATGTTCCTCAGGGAAAATATTCTCTCAGACATACCATTATGAATGATATTGTTGTTCCAAGTAGATTTTACCTCTTAGACGGGTTCCATTTGGAATGGCTGAGCTCGTAGATTGTGTTCTCTTGTATTTATGTTTTGGATAGATCTTATAAAGTGAATATTGTTCCTATGTATGAGTTTGAAACCATATGAGGCTTATATTCTAAGTCGAGTATATCTAGGTGATTTTGGGGATTCCTTCTGGGGTAGTCACATGTCGGGTTTGACACACCGGGTTGATCAATATGACTTGTTATGTACGGTCATGGATGGATTGAGATGGATATTATCTATCAATAGGGGTTCCATATAGCTAGGTTTATAAAACTATTTAATTTTAGTTGATGCCTTTTTCTTTTAGAGGTTTGGGGTGCCTACTGAGTATTTCTATACTCACCACTATATGGACTTTCCATCACATTTTTGTGTCTTTTGTAGACCATAGTGATCAATGGAGTTCAAGGAGGACCCGAGGCATGTGGAGCATAGTGTGATAGAAAGAAAAAAGGTATTACAGAATATTGGACATGGATATTCCTAGAAGATACTATTAACAGTTATTCCCACTTTCAAAGTAGGTTGGACAGTTTTATATTTTTCTTTTGTTGCTGTTGTTTTCCCTTATTTCACTTTTAGTAATTATTTTTAATCTAGATGTGGGATATTTATGTTTGATTGAATTTTTTGCTTTTGGTTTTTACATTTTAGAATTTTATTATCTTAGAGATGAGTGTGTACTTACAGGTACGTAAGAAATGCCTCCAATTCTAGTGATGTTCCTACTCAGTGTTATTCTCTATCCCTATCCAATTGGAGGCGGGCATTGGGAGTTGTGGACCTACCACCATTAGGTCAGGTCATGACTAAGTGGTGTCAGAGGTTTTTGGTTCTACATTGGAACCGCAATATCATGAACATGGATAGGGTTCCATAGTGACAATGTTATGATGTTTTATGTTCGGCTATCAAGACAAATGTTCTAGTGTTGGTCCGATGGATGATGTATCCATTCACTGGGACTCTAATAACCTAATTTTTTACTTTGTACATTAGGACATGATTCACTGGGAAATAAATTATAAATTCCTCATATGGGAATGAGTGTTGGGTTTTCCTATCCTTCATGAGTTAGAACCCCACATATACTCTTTGACCGTGGTATATATTGATTCTATTTTAGTATTCCTCTATGAATATATCCTGATACGATTATATGGTGTGATAGTGATGATAATATACATTTTGATGAGGCATCTGTGCAAGGCACTAATTCTAAGGCATTACCTCTGGGTGGTGCACATGTAGTTCCACCACCTGTTGAACATAAGGTTTTACCAGTTGTTCATGTTGGGTAATCACGTCGGATAAGTGTGCTCCAAGAGTTCCAGAGTTGGTCACCTCTGTGGTAGTTGGGTGATCGAGACCCCCAGGTGGATGATTGATGTCTCAAGTCAGTCATGGGAGTTTTCTATATTGTGTGGACTCCTCCCAATCAGATTGTGATCCAAGAGGAGAGCCTTATACATGGTTCATCGAAGAGATGGTGGAGTCTGGTAATAAAATATCATGATGAGGAGTCACTTACTTGGGATTAGTTTGATCATCTCTTTAGTTGATGTTTTACCCACCCACATGGAGATCGGTGTGTATCCATGAGCTTTTCTAGCATTGGAATAGTTTTATGACAGTGGTAATGATTTTAGCAAGTTTCAGAGAATTGTCTCAATACTCTTTAGATATGATTCAGTATCTATTCTTCAGAGAACAGACCTTCGAACAGGGCTTACGTTGGGAGATTACAGAATCATTGTTTCCATTGGGTATTTCCACCTATGCTAGAGTCATAATGTGAGCTCTAGTGGTGGAAAGATTCCAGGGTGAGGAATAGGTTGATGTGACCTGTAGTAGTTGTAATTTGGTTTAGGTGTCTAAATGACATGGAAGATGATAGGTAATAGGATCATTGCGCTAGATCCATACCCAAGCCTAGACAAATATTCATGGGTCTGTAGCAAATGAGAAGCACCATGGATTTGATCAGCCACAGGAAAAGTGGTGCTAGGATTACGATGGTGGAGGTGGATCTCGCTAGAGATTGTCTAACCCATTGTGCTTCTTAGAGGGAGCCAGTTGAGGAGCCTCTTTGGCAGTGATATCACTTAGATCATGGGGTTTTCCAAGGTGGTGGATGAGTTAGATGATCTAGAAGGGTTGATAATAGTGGAAGGTAGTTCTGGGTTTTTTCCACCACCACACTGTAGGTGGTCTGTGTCAGGCGTTGGGAGGTGGAGGTTGTGGGTGAGGAAAACTGCAACCCATGGTGGCCTTTTATCTAAAAGCATCAAGGATGAATAGTGTTATTCCTTGTGTCTTCATTACTTTATATAGTATGGATTGTTAAACACTATTATATATTCTCTTTTCTTTCTTCTAATGTTTTATATTTAACCAAGGTGACTTGGGGCACTGGTAGAACCATGGGTTTGTTGTTGTTATAGAGGACCCGGTAAGACCCACTATGTGTTCAACCAGCCATTTGTTTATCATGAGTACCCTCATGTGTCTTGAATCATATTTTTACATGGGATTCTCATCGATGATGTGGTGTAAATTGACATTGATTTGAAATCATAAGTGATGGTGGATACTTTCCCTACTGAAACATGTTTTTGGGACACAATCACAATTGTGTGGGAGATTCAATGTCTCCCAAAGTGGACAATATTGAGGTGTGGTGGATGAGTTACATAGAGTTACGTATTCATGGAATGGTTGTGCAAAGAAGATTTATAGTAGTTCATGTCCTTTATAGTGTACTTTCTCATCTCATCATCTTTATCATGGCGGCCCTAGGAGAGGGAGAGCCTTGCTTATAATTGTTTTTAACATTGGAGTTTGACACTATAATGTTTTGGAAGTGTGGATTGGTTTCATACCATCCATAATCAACTAGGATACCACTAGTGGGTGTGGTAGTGTTACTTTTTTGGTGAGTTATGTTACAGCTAGTTGATTATAAATTAAGGGTCTGGTAAGACCAAATGTTTACTCTTCGACAATTATATTTTGTCTGTGAATACACTAAAATGTTTAGCTTCATCTTTAATTGAAAAATGCTTTAGGAGGCTATTGTATAGTCCATCCATGGATGGATTATAACTGTAGGGGTCCATAAAAATCTGTGTCAGGTCATTGAGGTGGTGTACTGCTAGAACCCATGATTATAGATGTAAATTGTTGTTTTCCCTCATTTCACAGCTAAAGAAAAATTCTAAACTTTTTTTGAAAATTGTTTCCATGTAGAGTCTATACATAAGTGTGTTTTGATCTTGGTGGTTCCTCTATGTGTGTGCTTATAAGAAGCACATGAACCCTTGGTGAGGTCGCTGGTGTGGGAGTTTAGTGGGAAGCTCAGTTTCTTCCCTTATTCTTAAACATTATGTTTTAATGAATGAGAAAACCTATGGTGGTAAGAATGTAATAACTCGGGTTTTGACCCAAAGGACATTAAAAAAACTTGGGTAATATTTCTAGCATTGTACACTGATTCTGCATAGGAATATGGAGCATTGGGAGCCTCGGTGTGGCGATATTAAAAATATTAAATATCATGTTGACATGTGTGAACAATTTAAATAGAAATATAAATAAATTTTTTTTTCAGATTATTGGATTAGATTTTTGATATCACAGATGAGTCAAAAACATTTTGATTACCCTAGGCTTGACCTAAGGTCTGCTATATCGGGAGTTTTGATCATGGGTCATTTTGGTGATGGGGCTTTATGATGTTAAATTAATTAATTAATTAATTATTATTTCCATTACCTAAACATAATACACCCCACCCCACCCCCCCACCCCCATGCGTCGGTGTGCTCAAACACAAATGATTTTGTACCTCTCGTTCATCCTCCCCCCCTTGTCGAAAAATGATGACACCACTAAATCATCGAAATGAAGATGTTTAGATTCTCATTTTTCTCACAGATCATCAACCAATCGAAATCCTTAACAATCTAGTTACGTTCCTCAACTGATTCATATGAATTTCTTCATCAAGGTAGGTGGATCTGAATTGTTTCTATTTCCATTTTTTTCATTGTTGTAATGTTCTAGATCCATATTGTAGTTTTTTATCTATTCTTGTTGCATATATTTGTATTGGGTTGAATAAGAGTAAATCATGGGATTTTTAGTAAATTATAAACTCTTATTTATACCTACATGGTGTGTAGTTTTGTGATATACGACAGGTGGCTCATCCTATCCATAGAATATGAGAATTTGGGACTATACATCGTATGTGGGTGTTTCTTGGGGTTTAGTTCCCTCAATTGTGTGACCATGGGAAATGAATTCTGTTTGATGTGTGAGAACACATGGTCGTGTACTAACAAATGAACAATATACACGAACATAGGGTCAAGTACAAGTACATAGAAAAACTACACGGGCAGGTGGTCATTTATCCTAAACAAGTCGTGTAGTATGGGATGCACGATGTGTAAGGGGAACGGTTGGCTGGTCCATGTAGAAGAGAAACATGTCCTATGAATGAGTTATTATTGAAACATTGTGTTCCTCTTCAACATATCATGTACATCACATGGGTGGAAACCTTCATAGATTGAGTTGGTTCCTGGGAGGGTGTACACACTGTGTGTGCCCTCGTGCACGTCGTGTGCCACTAAAAGGTCCTCCTAGAATATTACACATTTTTTATCTTCATCTCATATATTCAGGATTGGGAGTAGTCCATCATAAGTATTTTTACACATATAATGTGATGGTGTAATCCATTACGAATTATGAGAGATGCGGTGGCATGAATCATGTAAGACGCTTGTGGAGTGGTATTGAGCTGATATTAGAGATTGGTGTGATTCATATATAGAGAAATGTTGGGAATGTTACTCCACTAATGGACCGGGGTGATGGTTTTCCATAAATATATTATTTTGTATATATGGTACTCCCCATGTATTGGGTGTGGTTTCATTACCTTTGGGTGGTTTCCTCTAGCGGTGTTACTCCCATGATGGACTAAGGTGATGGTTTCCTTGTGATGTTAGTGAAGATGGATAGTAACCACATCCCATTCTTGGGAGTAGGGCCTTCATATAAGATGTATATATAGGGTTGGTAAACCCCTATAATGTTAGGGAGAGTGTTTTATATCCTAAGAGTCAGTACTCCACTATTGGATCAGCATGAGGGTCCTCCATATATTTTATTTAGAAGGGTCGGTACTCACTTGTCGTGTCATGGAGTGGGTCCTCTAGAATTTGATTTGCACTCCTCTTCCATATTCGGGTGTAGTTACCCAATAGATAATGATCTGTAATATCTGGTACTCCTCTTTCATAATAGGGTATAGGTCGTATAGCCACTAAGTGTTACATCCCTACTGGGTTAGTGTCTATGTCCTCAAATCTACAGAGTTATACACCCCTATCACATCAGGGTGTGGGACCTCCAGTCTTTGAGTAGTACTCCCCTGTTGGATTAGGGTGTGGTTCCCCACTTATGGAGTAGTACTCCCCTATATCTGAGTAGTAGTGACGAGTGGGGTCCTCCATTAGTGTTGGAGCTCCCATGACTGCATGATACAATTACGATGTGTGGTCCCATTTAAATGATATGAATGATGCCTAAATAATAGTTAGTGATCCCTTAATGGACTGAGGTGTGGGGAACACAGTACCAAAGTGACCAAGAATTCATGTGATAATTAAGAGAAACACTCCATTGAAATTAGGGTATTGGAGAGTTGTGGGTCCCCCCGTTTTCTCTTGTTAGAGAGGATACATGTGGTTCATAGTCCGGAGCAGTGATCCCTCAAATGTGTTTTTTTGGGAGGGGCATTCCTCTTGTCCTACGATTCCATAGCTTGAATTGGAAACAAGGAAATGATGACATGACCTCTATTACTGAGAACTATAGGTGGATCTAGTAAGATGTTCTTAATGGAGCATGTTCTCTCAGATATATCATTAGTAATGGTAGAGTTTTCATGTTTGAGTGAATCTCTCAAAAGGGTTCTATTTGGGATGGCTAAGCTCATGTAATGTGTTCTACTATAATTATGTTACGGTTAGATCCTATGAAGATAATCATCTTTGTAGCACTAAAGATGAAACATCATGAGTCTTATTGTTTGAGTTGTGTATATCTAGGTGATTTATGGGAGTTCTTGTGGTGTTATGATGTGTCAGGGTTGACACCGTGGGTAGACAAAGCTAACATGTCAAGTATAGTTGAAGATGGGTTGAGATGGATTTTCTCTCTCAATTAGGGTTCCCTCTAACTAGGTCGAACAGACAGTTGCCTTTTTGGTGCACCATTTTTTTAGGGATTTTTGGGGTTCATGTATATTATTTTTATACTCACCCATTTATGATATTTTCCCGATAATGTTCTGTGTATTGTGTTGACCACATGCCTTTCAATAGATTCCATTGAGGACCCAAGGTGGTCAGAGAATAGTGAATAAGACAAACCATGGAGTTTTCTAGAGCATGGTTGAGGAGCATTCTAAATGTTGCAGTTGATAGAAATTGCATCCTTCTATGCAATATGGATGCAATTATGGTTTCCTTTGGTTAAATTTCATATCTATTATCACAATTTTAGTACTTATGTTGTACTTTTTTTGTGTGATATACATGTATACATACATTTTTTTTCTTTTGGTTTTTTCATTTCACCATTTTGTGAGCTTAGAGGTGTGTATGTGCACACTAATACATAGGCAATGTATCTTATGTTAGTGATATGCCTACTTAGTTCTATTCTCAATCACCTGGCCTATTAGAGGAGGGATGGGGGTGTTTTGGCCCAAGCCCCGTCGGGTCCGGACATGACATAGAATCTCTAATCATATAATCATTGAAATATGTTAATATGTTCCATAAAAATATTACTCAATAAATTAACTCGATATTTATTACAAAAATTTCATTTACCTATATCATTTAATGTTCCCAAGTTATTATACTTCTTCGAAAATAACATTACTCACTTATTCACATAATCAATATTCAATCCCATAGTTATATATATGTTAAAAATTATCTTCTTAAAAATAAATAATAATTTATACCAATTTACATAAATACCTCAACATAAACATTCATATAAACTATAAATTTTATCACTAACCAAAAATATGTAGAATTATTCTTCCTTAAATAATATTTTCACTAATAAACATGTTAAACATAAGGTGTAAATATACCTTAAGAATCTATTAAAACTCAATAAATTTATCTCAATCTACTTCAATCACATAAACCTAAAAAAGGGGTATCTATACCATTAAATATATGATAAATATTAAACTTATTAACCCACGGTGGTTTCTAAAACCCATAAATTATCATTGCATGATAAAATACATACTTATAAATTTATATAAAACATTTCTCAGATACAAACATTGATTAATAATTCCTTAATCAATCCATACTTATGATTATAATAGTATGAATTTAATTTTCTTACATTCGGATGATATTTTAGGTTTTCAGATTTATGTAATTTTTAAAACCAATATCATATATAACCGATTAATAAAAAGTGTGAAATTCTAGTCATAAATATATTGTATTCCCCAAAAAACAGGATCCCAATATGTAGAATCATATTTCATTCAAAGTATATATTATTATATTAAGACAAATCCACATAGCAAAATTATTTAACGTGATATAGTTTTTAATGATCCTTAATCCTTGTTACAAACACTTCAAACCATAGTAACATCAAAAAAATAATTAAGGTATATAAATAAATAAAACAGATTATTACTTTAGAAAATTCATGAAAATCCATAAATAAATTTTTATTTTTCATAATAAACATTGACTATGAATAATTATTTACTCTCCTAATAAATCCAATTAATTATAAAATCATTCCTAAAACATTTCATAGTAAATATTAAAGAAAATATAATAATCATTTGGGTTTCATGACAAACATGATAATTCATTAAAACATTTTCATGAATAACATATATTTTCACCTTAAATGGGTTTAAACATTCATTTTAACGTAATTTCATTACCTTACTGTAACAAATCAATAGAATTCTATTAAATATCATTTTCATGATTATTAAAATATTACATGTACCTTGGTACATTATCCTTACAGAAACAATTATAATGTAGCAATCATCATAGTTAACCACATGAGCCTCAGCCCCGTTCGTGAGGACTCCTTAAGTGCATCCAAGAGACCCGTGATCAAAACCAGGAGGAGGATAATTTCCGGTACTGTATCAGTACTGTAGCAGGAACTGTGCAACACTGTAGCAGTTACTGTAGTGTGAAATATAGAATATATTGTTTGGAACTGTAGCAGAAGGATGTATACCCCCGTTTGGGCCTTCGAGCGACCGATTTTGTCCTAGAGTCCTTTAATTCCTTCGGGCCCCCCAGGACTTCAGGTTAGTGAGTCCTTCGGGCCACCTCAAGTCCTTCGGGCAACCTTAAGGGCAGATACAAACCAAAGAACCTACAAGGAACATGCTTCAGAAGGGGGATGATAAAGTATATTTCATCAGTGCTGCACCTAAACGGATTGCAAGAATGATAGGGTATGGCACCTACCATCGGGACAAGCCTGCACATTCACGAGAAACCCTAGATGAACACCCATGTGAAGGTGGAGAGATTATTTCACCATGAAGATGGTGAGGAGGAGATGTTCCAAGTAGTTATTCTGGGTTGTAATTAATGTTTGAAGCCTACGAGATATGGATTCCGCTAAGGCCTACGGGCCATGTAATACTTACACCTATGGGCCTTGTAAGGGTTCCACCTCACCCCTTGAAAGGTGGATTATCAAAAATCAATAAAAAATTAAGGCCTTCAGGCCATTGGAGGAGGATCATTGTTAATTCTTACATATCCCTATATAGTAACTTAATTCTTTCTTGCTCTATTTCTTTACCAAATTTAATGGATATCTATATCAGGATCAACCATTATCAAATCTATATCATGCCCAATCAACATCATATAAATTATAAAAGAGTCATGTAGTTATGAAAACTAATAAAATAATTCATTTTCACCGTAAAAGAATTTGAAACAAATTTTTAACCCTTATCCATGATCATTTTTGTGCCTCAAAAATTAAAAATGATAAAATATATTTAAAAACAATATAATCAAAAAATTAAAATAAGAAAAATAAATAATGATTACATTTAAAACCCATGGAAATATATAGATCATACTTCTTAAATTCTATGCTCATGAAGGTTATATATTCCTCTAATTCATTATATGTTTGAAAAAAAATATATTCTTTTTCACTTTGGTAAAAATATAATACAGTGAGTCGTAAGTTAAACATTAAAAAGATCCATTTTGAAAACCTTAATAATGAAAGTCAACCAAGGATGACAAATTCATTTAAAATATATTTTCTATAAAAATATATTTCTTCAAACATTTAAATTAAACTCAACTTGAAAGAAAAACAATTGAAATGAATACTATAAAATATTTTTTTAATAGAAATTACATTAACAATTTTATCACATTTGAATTAAAAGATAATTTATGATTAAAACATGAAATTTAAGTATGAAACATATTTTATTAGTTAATAAATAATATAATTAATCCATATGTGCATATGTACCCTATATAAAATAATAAATTTGGTGAAAATAGTATTAGTCTCAATGAAAGGTAATTGGGCTGATAAGTCACTCCACTTAAGTCTCGTCTAACATAATACATTTTCTAACACCTTGATAATAAAATTATATTTGTTTTATACATTTTTAAAAAAAAAATTAATTTTAATTTCATTATAATTATTCTCTTTATTACCGTTTTTTAGTTATTAAATTCGCAAAGTCAATATCAAGTATTTTGAGGATGTTTGGTTCATTTCTCAAAAATAACATCAGTATGATGACTATAGTCAAAGGGATCACGGTTTAATTTTTTTAAAAATAATAATCATGAATCAATTTTCTTTATACATTAAAAATTGATATTACAATTATGGTAATTTTTATATGAAAAATTAATTGCATCACATCATAGAGGTGGTAATCTACATTTATGCATGAGGAAAGTTATAATTTTTCAATGAATGGAAGACTAAAAATATCAGTATTATGTTTTGTCTATTTAATCTAAATTAAGTCATAAAAATTATATATATTCATTTAGTATTTCATTTTAACCCAACATATGATTTGCTAATTAAAAAGGAACCACATCAAGTCATGGAGGTGGTACTCCACATATATGAATAACTGATGTTTTTATTTCCCAATTGATGTAAAATAAGATGAAAATGGTTTTTTAATAGACATAATAAAATATAATTAAATGTAATATAGATATATTTTTATATAATTATATTTATATAATATTCAAATGAGGTGGATAAATAAATAAACATGAACGCACTCGGTTAGGAGTTATAATTCATTCAGAAACATCATTTTTCGTACATAGAAAGCCATATAGGTTGGTTTTTTGGTGAGAATATAACTTACAGAACAGAAGTATGAATTTTGGGATGGTATTTGTGTAACATCCCAGATAAATAAAGAACATGACATTATTCATATTTATTAATATTTTTGAACTAAATATTAATTCTACATTAAATGGGACTCTATGTTCGATGGCGTACCCGATACGCAACAATGGGATTCATTGAAATCTTTTGTTGCACAAAAATAATATAATTATATTATTTTAAATGGTAGTTAACTCCCAGCGGTTGTAAAGGAGGGAATTAAAATCACTAACTAAAAAAATGAATATAATTGTTTGTTAAATGTTCTTAAATTTTTCCAATAAAATTTAGAGGATCAAAAATTTGAATGAATCTAATTTTTAGCAGAATTTACCTTAAACGGTTGATTTACCACTTTTAATGGAGAAAACTATTTGAATCGGTTTTAAGTAAATTTTAAATTTTCCATTTGACAAAATAATATTATTTTTTAGATTCAAGACACCAATATTTACTTTGGGTAATTTTTTTTGTCATTTTTCTGATAAAATTCAATTATTAAAGAATAGTGAAAAAAACTGTATTTTAATTCAAAACATCCTTTTAAAAAAATTTATTTATATGGATATATTTCCTATTTAATTGTTTTTAAAGTGTAATTAGATTATATTTTTACAATTTAATATAATGGTGGTCATTGAATTTAATTTCTCATTGAAATTGGACATAAACAAGTGTCAATATTTTGATAGATATTGTTTCTTATAAACAAGATATTTGTTTTGACAAAGGGAATTAATTATATTCTTAATTATTGCAAATTCTATTTATTAAATTTCATTAAATAGACATCATTTTGTAATTTTAAATATCAAATATAGATTAGGATGATTTTTTCGTATTTTTCTGAAAAACTTCAATTTTTTATAAATAATGAAATCACTAAGTAGTAGTTAAAAAATAGAATTTTTCATTTAAATGAAAATTTACTAATTCTGTATTTTGAATATTAAAAATCCGACATACATGGTTGTTATTATTAAGTAAAATTTTGTTCAATAATATGAATATAATTTTCTAGTAAATAGTAACTGTTCACTTTTATTTACAGCGATTAAGGGGAAATATGGTAATTCAAGGTAAAAAGAATATTTAATTATTACAAATTACCATAACACTTGTCATATCATTATTAGATGAGTCATGGACGACCAATTACATCCTTGGGTTGATTTTGGGATTCCATGGAGCCAATTGGGAGTGATAATGACACTTTAGATTAATTAATTTAAAGTAAAGGCCTAAATGACATAAACAAAAATATTTTAGTAAATTAAATTTTTATATGGTGTTATATAAGTCATATTTTAGACTATAAATATTCTTTAGAAATATAAAATTATTTACTACATCATGATATTTGTTTTATAATTTTTCGACATCAAATACAATAAATTATTTGGGACACAATAATTATGTAGTATTTACCTCATTAATAAATGATTTAAATAAATAAGATTTTAAATGATAAACTATTATTAAAATCCTGTCTAATTATTATTGGATGATTTTATTTTTACCATGAGTCATATTATAATTGACTCTAATGATTTTAATACCTTTATAAACTGAATATCATTATATAATAAAATAATATTTTTACACTTTCCTAAAGAGAACCTCCTACCCCTTTTAAAAGGAGACCACTTACAACCAATTCCTCACAGCTCTCAAGCCTTTTGGCTCGACCAAACTCTTCCCAATTAATCTATGTACGTTTTTATACTCCTCCTAGAAGCCTTATATTAGGAAGAATTCAGTTCAAGAAGACTTTTTTGTTCAAACCCAAGGAAGTTATCCAAATTTAAGGTAATGGTTTCTCTTAAATTATTTTATTTTATTTTAAGTTTTCAACAACTAAACCCTTTTTATTCCTTTATTTTATAAACACATGTATCCTAAATATAAAATTGTGTTTTTATGAGAAGGATTTAAACTCCAATTACACACACACATCTAATTAGTGAAGAACATAATGTTTTTAGGGATGGAAAACTAATGCCTCATGAAATGACGATTGTTCAATTATTTCCTACTGCCTCTAATTTTGGCCATTATGGAGGAAATATTTTTATATATGATATATTTTATGTTTATGGTTTTTTATGATTATTTATTTTCCATTTATAACATGCCTTTAGGGTTTCCATTATGGGTAAACACAATAATTTCATTTGAGGAAGTGAGGACTACCGCCCCCTCGATGTGATATGACTCGTTAATGTAAAAGGTGGAACATATAAAGGATGGAGTTAATGATATTATATATTATATTATACTAGAATTATAATATAACTATGCATAATTATTTTTCATTTCCATTAAAATAAGAAATAGAAATGAAAGTAGCGTTCATGCATACGTACGGCTTACCATCTCCATGAACGGTGCACATCATTTATTACCTATAAATATTTTGTATTATTATAAATACATCTATATACTGGATCTATATGATATATATGATATCTAAATCATGAATATAATTATTATGATAATGGATGTTTTTCCACATTAACAACTTGTAATTATAAGGTGTTCATTTTTTACATAAGCACCAAATATCGATCAAACAACCAGTATTAACTTATATGATTTCACAATGCTTATAACATGGTAATAAGTGATATAAAAAGAATAATATACTAAAAAAATGTTATAAAGAAAGTATAAATTGACTTTAGTGTATTATTCATGAATAACAAGGAGCAAACAAGTCAAGCCAGACACGAGTTAATGGTTTTCCTATCTCACTTTCAATTCCGTGAGAATTCCATTGTTTGCTGCTTATTCATTGCATGTGGTGTATTATGTACAAAAATTTGATATATATTATCATGATTTTCATTATATTCATGTAATTTTTTAATTTTGTTGGTGCTTATTAACTTTTAGTTATATGAATCAGTTGATTACAACCTAGTAAAGGGTTTCATCTAACTTTTTTCTCGTGAGATTCATGCTATATTTTCCACTATTTTCATTTGTGAGGTGTATGTACTACCCATGATTGTACTATTTGTGTAAAATAATTTCATTTGTGAGTATATAAATCTTCATTGTATGATCCTTCTTTCTTGAGGCATTTGTTTTGTAAGTTACCAAATCAGTAAGGGAACCTTTCCCCCTCCGCTTTTTAAAAGACTTATTTTTTATATATCTTTTAAATTACATATATTATGTTGGGATATGTTCATATATAAAATTTTTGATGTAAATTTTATTTCCAAGTGATGAGGTACCCTTTTTATCTCACAAACTCATTTTTTGAGTTTTAAAGTGACATTGTTAGGCTTTCTAATGTTTTTGCAAGGGAACTTCTTATCCCAATTTCAATTCTTTGGGTTAAACTTGTACTTAATGAATATGTCGTCATATGAATATGTGTTAAAGACCGCTTATTTTTTACAGTTAATAACAAATTATATTGAGTGTATTTATATTTTTAAGGAAATATTATTTTATTGATTTATACATAATTTAATGATACTGTCTTTATAAGGTATTTCATATCAATTTATATTTCCATGGAGACTTTACTGTTTTATGTACCAATTCACTCTTATATGGTGTATATACTGTCCTTTTCCATATTATATCATAAATCCATTTATTCTATTGATATTAAAAAATATTTATTCAATATTAATCCTCAATTATTTGTATTCAAGAGTCTTTCATTTTGATAAAATCTAATTAACTAAAATATCATTTTAAATGTTTTAATGATTTATTCTTCTAAATATTTATCATTAATGTCCATGTGTTAAAAATGGTTATAAGGATTTATTTATATGGAAATGGATGTTTTTAAATAATAATTCATTTAAAATATTCAATGTGGTATTGGACACTTTGATTCAAAAATCCCTTTATTAAATTTTTTTAATGTTATGGAAAATGGTTTGATAATTCCTTACTTATGTCAATATATTGATATGATATATTTTCATTGGAATGTGGAAATGCTATCTTTCATTTATTCTTGGTGTATGTGTTATGAATATGTTATGGTTTTTTGCAATTGGTTACGTATACTGGTGGTTTTCTGATAAACCTAGGGTAGGTGAGCTCGAGATAGCTCTCAAATGCATTAGGTAATGTGATAGAGGTAAACGTGAATGTTTCTCCTAGGAGATTTAGGGTATATACTGGGATGAGTATTCCAAATGTGACGCCTTATGTAGTTGTGATAGCTACAATGTAATTATGTTATGAACTCCCTTAGTTTCCTTTATGATTTATCATTTCAGTATGTTATTCATAAATTTTATGATTTCATGAGGTATGTTATGATTGAAAAGTGTTGGTATGATTGATTTGTATTTATTTATGGGTTAATGTTTCCTTTCCTTATTTTATAACCCTTACTGAGCATTTTATGCTCACCCCAAGTTTTCAAAATGTTTTCCAGAGGACATAAAGATGAATAATGTCAATGATGGGATCATGGAAAAGTCATGTTGTCTAAAACATGGAACTAGATATGTTTCTTGTTAAGAGTTTATATCGAAAAAATGGTTATTAATAGGTAGTGTATACAAGTAATTTTCATGTTGAAATGTTTTAGTTATGTCCTAATTATCTAAAACTCTAAACCTAAAATATCCTCAATGTGAATTATTCATTTAATTCAATATTATTTAATGTATAAGTCTGGGTCCTTATAGTTGGTATCAATAGTCGGTTTAGACAAATTTAGGGTTTAGGAGTTTACGTTAGACACATGGTTAGTACCTATGTCTATTATATCTGTTAAATCCTTGTTTTATATCTTTTTCAGATCAGGTAATGTATGTTACAAATGGAAGGAGGAGGATCTCCAACAAAATTCCTATCTATTCCTAAAAACTTTTTGGCAATAATTATTTCAATGTCATT
Source organism: Viscum album (assembly GCA_963277665.1). Lineage (NCBI taxonomy): Eukaryota > Viridiplantae > Streptophyta > Magnoliopsida > Santalales > Viscaceae > Viscum > Viscum album. Next base: position 1,600,942,738 of record OY728161.1, read on the forward strand.
TTTGGATGATTTCATAACTTTTTCTATCATATAACTCTCATGAAAGTATTTTTTTGAGATATAAAACACCTCCAGTATACCTCATTATCATCATGGATCATGTTTTGTATTTAAAAAAATTCTTATTTTCGCAATATTCTCATATTTTCAAGAAAGGAAAATATTATCAATGCATTTTCAAATATTTTAACTTCTCACAAGATTTTGAAGCATATTAGGATTTTGAAAAAGGTGCAGATGAAGGATACCCTTGCACAACCTATTTATATTTTCTTTTACAATATAGTCTCACAACACATACCTATGGTATTTTAAAAGGACCATTAATACAAAGTTTCAACTCAAATTCGGTCTGAATATTTTATAGTAATCATGTTTTATCAGGTGTTTTGAAATTATATGTCATACATGATTATTTTCCAAAAAAATATAATGTGAACACCCATATGACCCATGTTGTTCAAGGTGTATTTAGATGAAGGAAAAAATGATTTTGATAGATCTCTAAATCATTGTTGAAATTCATGGTCCTTATAACTTCGTGAATGAGATGATGATGAAACTAAATGGATAACATGATTAGGGTATGATGTTCTTCATTTTGGGGATTATTTTATTTTATCATATGGTGGTGAAATATAAAAATGACAATATATATAAGACTTCAAAAATTAAAAAGTTGAGATCAAAATGAATTGGGATGAAAATGAGATGTATAAGGAAACCATTGAGGTTAAAACAAGTAAGGGTTATTTATTAGTTTTATAAATATGACAACCCATAGGATGGTTTACAGCACGTCACATCTAGAAATCCCACTAAAAATGAACCGAAAACCAAAGGGCGACAAGGGAGCATTGCCTACCACTGGCCTACTTAAAGTCTCTGGTTAGTATGAATTATTATTTTAGTAAAATGATTTTATGGAACAAGAATAAGTTTTTTTTGAAACTTATGTTTTATCAAATGGATATACATAGTATAAGAAAATGATTTGGGGATTAATTGATAATGGTTATTTTGGAATACGTTTTCTCTTTTGAGGAAACACTATATGCCTATGGATGATAGAA